>OY728128.1:204340123-214340123 GCA_963277665.1 Viscum album | reverse complement strand
CTAATCATTCCTCTTCATCTGTGGTTTTATCATAACATGATTATTATCCAATAGAATCATTTGTGGCATAGTCTAATGACTAGGACATAGGTTCGCGTAGTTTCCAAACTCCTTGCATATGAAGCATTGTACATTTGAAACCATTTTCTTACCCTTGCACTCACGTACTTTGTGCCCTTTTCCTCCACACTTATTACAAACTCCCATTCCTTTCAGGCAAGTTCCAGGGTGTTTCTTCCCACAGTTATCACATATGGGAAAATTCTTCTTCTCCCTCTTCCCATTATCCATCTTTCCATCTTCAATCCTTTTCTTCTCTTGCTTCCCTTCAATGAAATATGACTCATTAAACTCTTTACATATCTTATCAACACATGATATTTTTTATTCATATGATGATAATTTAAGGGAGACTATTTCTCTTATAAATTCTGGCTTATGGCCATGAAAGATATGGTCCTTCTTTCTCTTTGAATCATGTGCATTGCTGGAGTTCTCATTCCTTCTACTTGGCGCAATTTCTAAACAATGGCATACACTAGATTAGTTTATGAATAACAATACCTAATCCCAAACATGTAAAACACATAAAATAAATTAAATAGTTTATGGATATAATCCATAATCATAAAAATGCCTCCTTGGAGGAAGTATATACTCATAAACCCTTCATAATGGTTTGTAAATAAAATGAGAGTTATCCAAAACATATCCCACGGGAGTGTCGTAACCAAGAGTGCAGTAAGGCCCGTTGTCGTGCACCAGTTCATGTTCGAGTCTAGCTCAAAGAGGTGTTTTTGGGTTTTACCCCTAGGTACATCTATGCCAGAGCCGCCTCTACCTGCTCGTATCCAGACAGAGATGTATTGCTCAGAAAACTTACAAAATATATACAATACCAAAATTCTAGGAAGTTCTTCTATACTCATCCTCAATGTTCATCTTTGGTCTACATTCTCTAATCTGAGTTTATCTAAATATAGCTTCCAATATTTGTACTAAAATTCCTCTGATACCAAATGTAACGCCCCGACCCCAGTTACCCAGAGTCGGTGCATTATTTTAATACATTGTAATGATTATAAGGAATCAAGTCCCAAAGAACTGATTAGTTTAGCAGCCTTGGAAACACTAGAAATTTTCATAAAGTTTACATTACATCAATAAGTGAAAAACTACAACAACATATTGTCTTCATATCCCCTAATACTATCCCTACAGGTCATTCATAAAATACTTCTTCACATCCTAGGAAAAATAAAACATAGAAAAAGGGGTGAGCACAAATGCCAAGTAAGGATAACAATATAGTGGAAACATTCATAAACAAGAATAGACATTTAAGGAAATGTATAACTAAAACAAAAGCCGTTTAAATTTGAACTTCATAATAGTATGGAAAAAATAAAATGAAATAATGCCATTTATTTATTCACATAGATATTCTACTAATCTAATAATCACATGCAGTATCAATAACCACATTCATAATGATGGAATGCATAATTCCAAACTATCATAACCACATCGCCAAAGTCTTGTACCAAGACTACAAATAAGATTTTTCCAAGGCCTTGTTCCAAGACACTAGTTTGTCTCATGAGACCTACCGATGCATCGAGGAGCTATAGCGGGCTCCACCCGTCACATATTAAGTCCAATGAATTCCCATATGAAAAGGTTCAAACATAACATAAACATTTATATTAAAACTAGCATACGAAATGTAAATACTTCATCCATAAACAACGAATGGTATATTAATAACACATCCACAGTCAAACACATCACAAAAACTTCAAAACAATATGGATGTTTTTTATTATAATAAATCAACTTTAAATAAACTTAAAAGCCATAAAAGTATGTTGACATAGATGAAATCAAAACTATTTGAGAAAAATATCATTTTTGTAAAATCATTTAAAAGTCGCACATTTATAAAGGAAGTAATTTAAAAGTGGTTTTTGAATCAATGTGTCCCAGTCCACTTCGAAACTTTTGAAAAGAATTATCATTTCAAAACAGTCATGTCCATAAAAATAAATCCTTAAAATCATTTTGAAAACAAGGACAATAATTAAAATGATTTAGAAAGATAAATATTTAAAACATTTGAAATTCTGATCTTGATTAAGTGTAGCTTTCAAAATACTTAAAATATTAATTTTGAAATCATTTTTATGAAAAATGGACATAGATGATAAAAATTTCCAACTAAATACTTACACATAAACAATCTCGGATAATAATGAGATTGATGAATTAAGCCTTACCAATTTGGTAGCTTACGAAACATTCAACCCATGAAAGAGGTATCATTAAATTAATATGTAAATACACATAAATTAATGTTTATTACACAAGGAATACAATTATGGGAAGTACATACACCACACAAAAGGTAATATTGGCAATATGGCATGAATCTCACGGGAATATGGAGTGAGATGAAAACCCCTTACATTGTAATTTTCCTTGGTTTTGGGTAGGTTAACCTCCTGTATAATAGTGAAATAATTGTTATTAAATTATACAAGAATAATATATATTAATAAGATATCATTTATGATCTTTTAATATTGAGTTGTTAATAATATCTTAGTATTATCGTTGCTTCGGGTGTTGATTTACTCATTTTATTTTATATGTTTTGTTACGTAAGCTGTGTTTTTCATGGATAGGATGTATCTTAATAATATACAGAATGATATAAAGTCCTTAGATACTATTATTAATCGTAAAATGAGAATTAGACTTTAACGGATATGATGGAGAATGAATCTCATCGCGTTCGTGGAGACGGTAGACCGTACGTACGCACGAGCGACAATATCATTCTTTTGATATAAAAATAATAAATATTGGATGGTATATCATATATAAAGAATAATTATCATGTTATATTTATTATTTACAATAATTACATATCATTATTATACCCATCCAAATAATAATTTATTGAATGAGAATTACACCACGACGTGGAGACAGTAAGCCTTACGTACGCACGTATGGTGACATGCCATTCAAAGGATGGATAGAATACTGAATATGGTTGTACCATATTTATAATAACATCACATTATATAGAATATATAGGAGTTATTATTTTAAAATATTAATAACAATGAAAGAAGATGTTTAATAAGAATGTAACTTGAAAGAGGGTGGTGAAAACATTACCTCTTCTTCGAGTTCTTCCTTTTGATTTGATCAATAGGGCCCCTTAGGTTTGCTTTATGATAAAAATAAGGACTCTAGGTTGTATTGAGGGATGTTGAGAGAGTATTGGGTTAGGGTTTGGTCGGGCGAAAAGGCTTTTAATTTGTGAATTATTGAGAAGGGGGAGTTCCCTTTTATAAGAGGGGTGAGGGGGACCATTGGAAAAGCTAAAAATATTATTTTATAATTAATCCATATTCGGTTTCTAATGGCTTCAACGTGGATTCTTTAAATTTTAAGGTGTTTATGGGTCGAAAACCACTCAACCTATAGAATTTAGATAGGTTTGGTTTGTTATATTAACCTTATCTTTATGTATTAACTCTTAGTTAATTAGTTTCACTTTTACAATGTCTCTTTCTATTTTTATATTATATGGTTAATAAACATACTATATACATCCAAGAGACCCCCTAGATGTCCATTTATGATACACCGATCATGATATAAGTCTCTTGGCAGAACATTAGATTTTTGGAATTTAATATCAATTAATAATATAATATTTATTTTGAAAACTCTTTTATGTCAATTTTGACACTATTCAATAATTGATTTTTGTAAAACTCATAACTGAATGATTACTTAGAAAAAAGTTAATTAAATGAATCCTAACATGTCATATTTTCCTATAAAATTATTGGTATTTATAAAAAGTCTCAACTTACATTTATTTGGGTATTTATAATATGAATTATTCTATTTTTTCATTAATTAGGTAATTACTGCATCACCATTGTGTCATAAATATATTAAATTATATAATGTTTAAAAATTATAAATAAAATACCATTATGTATTAAATCTTTTTATATTTATAATTAATATTTACAATCGAATTTATCTTATGTATAACCCTATATTAAAAATGTTTTAGTAAATAAACTTTGATCTTTTCACTTTTAACTCTTCTTTGAATTAAATAATAATTAATGTCCTAATGTAATACAAGTGGACCTAAATGATAATATTTTACTCCTAAGATTGGTTTTGGTCGAGATACACTTTTCCAATAGAATTAAGAAATGTGTTATGGTAATATTAATTTCATTTTTACCCTTAATTACCATATTTAATTTTAACCGTGGTAAATAAAAGTAAAATGTTACTATTCACAAAAAACTTATTTTCATCTCATTGAACCAAATTTTACTCCTTGATATTAATCGTGTCTCTCATATTTTCGAAATTCCACTCACAGAAGCGGTATAATTATGTTTTATGTTAAATTTAGTTTTTTAACTACCACTTAGTGGTGTCACTATTCATCAAAAAATGAAATTTTCCAGAAAAATACCAAAAATTAAACCTAATATATATTTGGTATTATGATTTCAAAAATGATGTCTATTTTTCAAAATTCAGAACACATCAGTTGAATTAATTAATTTACAAATTAATTGCTGTCGTCAAAACAAATAGTGTGTTTTTAAGAGAAAATAACTATCAAAAGATTGACACTTGTTTATGTCTGGTTTAAATGTGAAATTACATCCAATGACCAACATAGTATTAATTGGTAAAATTATATTCTAAATATACTTTAAAACCACTCAAATTAATAATTTATCACTACTAATTATTTCTATTAAAAAAGTTGTTTTTAATTAAAATTTAGTAATTTTCACTATTCATCAAAATATGAATGTTATCCGAAAAGTACAAAAATTTCACCCTAAGATTATTTAAATATCATGAATCCAAAAATTAAGTCCATTTTGAAAGATAAAATTTATAAAATTTCAAAATGTAGGTATTACTATTCATAACGGTTAATTTGATTGGTTGTGGTGTGTTAGAATCTCGATGTTGCGTACAATGCACACCATTGCATTATTCAAAGGGAAACGTACCGTGGAAGCTTGGGATGTTTCATTGTAAATTTATGATGTCCCCATTCTAAAAATTAAATTTATTTAGTCAAATTGAATATATAAACATTTATAATATTGTATTTAAGAAGGGTTCACTATTAAAAGTTTGTAAAATTGAAATACTAAAAATGAATTTGTTCATACATTATGTCTAAGAAACTCATAATATAGATTCTAAAATTATAAGGATTATATAAAGTTTAAAATTTAGTTAATACTATTCATAACCTCTTTTGAACGGCTTGTTGAGTAAGTCATGGTGCGCTTGAACTCAGTGTTGCGTGTAGTGCATGTTATTGAATTATTTTGAAGAAATAACACACTATGAAATCCTTGGGTGTTACAGGACTTTTCATCTAGAACCCAAATTTTTATAGGTAAATTTATATCTATCCTAAAATAAAATCAATTTAATCTCTGTAATAAATTTTTTGAGGTATGGTAATTTCAATCCTCCTAAATAATTCGTCTTCAAGTAGCCTCAAGCACGCCAAGCCTCATCCCCAAAATGATGGCATGAAAAATATAACATGATGGATCCTCATAATCATCATGGATTTCATTGGAATAAACATCAATAAAAATATTAATCCCAAACAACCAGAGACCACTTCCCATTTGACGGTAAAATACCACCACCAACCATTGAATCGACCAATGTGCCTACGAATCCAAATGGTGTATTGGACATCATGGGGTAGAAGAAATCTCCAAATAAATCGTAACCACATAAACTTGCACCAAATTATCATATGAAATTATCTCTTGATATTATAGATATTTCATAAAATTGTATCTTGTTCCATGTCCAAAACCTAATGAAATCACTTCTTCAAATGATGACATATTTTCCAAACCATGGTGAACACAAACCAAATTCCTTCAGCCATGCCCATACCAACAGCCACATCTACTCAGGACCGATGGTCAATACTATCTAAATATTTGTGTTGATCCTATCATTATCCCAAGTAATACATCTAAAATTATTCTATATATATATATATATTAACCTTAAGAAACATAGATAAAATATTTACACAATTAAATAGAAATAATTAATAACACACCATTCCAACAATTCTGGTGTTCCAAGACTCTCACTCGGTCTCCTCAATTTTTAGTATTGATTTAAAATGATCATATGTATCTCATAATGTTCTATTAATTAATTAAAACAATACATGTTAATTATGTGGTCTCAGTCATCACAATAGTGCAATAAAAGCAGTTCCCCCCATACAAAAGTAATAACACAGATAAATGAATACACCACCTACCATTTTATGACACACATAGTTACATCATATATTATCCTCTAAGTCAAACTGATTTGGATGAAATCATCAATTTCGATGAACTTCATAAAATTGGGTATTGACGCTAAAATGGTTTCAGTTCAATATGTGGGAAGGGAAATAAAATAGTATAACACGGATTCAATAAATCACTCATTAGGCTCCAATGAAATTGACATAATGAGTTTTCAAGCGTGGATGTGGTAGAACAAGAAAAGTCAAGAAGAGGTGAAAATGTATGAGATCTCCCTACACAGTGTGACCCATATTGGGGTAGAGAGTAAAAAATATTCATATAGATAGGAGTTTAAAATGGAAATATCACCCTTTTAAGAGGAAATATGGTTTCAAAAATATATGAAGAATCCTTGAGGCCCTTAATACATAAGAGATAAACCTAAAATGAAAAGGCCACAATGAGAACAAACAGTGTGTGCTATATTTATTAGGTACAACCAATTTTCATTATGCATGTGCCATGCATATGGTTTTACCTAACATTTCACATACCACAAAAATTAACTCTTATAAACCCTAGAGATGTATCGCATGGAGAGTCATCAACTATTGATTAGATTCCAAAACCTTGCATAGAATAAATGGGGTTCACATTTTTCACTAAGAGGATGCACAAATGATTTTAATCATTTTCCTCATCCTGAACATAACCAATATATGGACTTCGGGATAACAATGCACACGAAACCCATAAAAACTCCTATGACACATGAAAATACATAAACCATAACTAAATAAAATGTATTGGGTAAATTAAAAACAAGAAATTATGTTTTTAGATCGATAAAGTGGTTGGTATACCCACCAAAAACTGAAAAAAAATTCAAAAGTGGTGAGGAATTACACCGACTCCAACAACATGGGAGGTGGAAATATCCTCACCTTAACAAATATCATCCTTGAGATATAAATAAAATCCTAGATAAGGTTCCAAACATAAACATATTTTTATTATTATCCTTGAATTCATTATTATAAAATGGTGTAGGCCAACTACCGCAATATTCTTTGCACCGTATAAGTTACAATCCCCAATTGCAACCCAACCGAAAAAACAAACTAATGGTCCCTCAACCATTTCCAAATTCCAATGTCCAATAATGATGTATCTTCACTCCTTCACAACATCCAATTCAATTGTGTCATATATGAAACTCATCATAATCCCACACTATATCGATGAAAACCTTGTGAACATGTCGTACATGGAACCAATGTGGTCTTGAATTTTATCAAATATTCAAAATAGTTTCTGTCTCACAAACCTCAAGAAGTACTGCATCAAAATGATTCCTAGATGACAACACATGTCCAATAAATCCATCATCTCCATTATTTCCCATTTCTGAAACACCTCTATAGTCCATGTTCCACACACCTCAAATATGTATACAAACATAACACACCTAAAAAATTCCTACCAACTAACCAGTGTCTGGTTAGTCCATGGATACATAATGTGAACCTCATGAAACCAAATTGGAAAATCTTATAAAAGACCATAGATAAATAGACCAAAAATAGTATGACTACACGCATGACATACCACTCACCATAACCAAATCACCATCATATTATGACCCTATATGATCTATAGTATGAACCTTTCATGAAGCTTCAATGAAAAATTATTGACCTATATGTTATTTGGAATGATTTAATGGACACTAAACCCAATTTTTTGTCATACTATATGTTAAAAGAATTCTACGTACAACTGATACTTGGTCACCATCACCTAGTATAGGTCTCGATCCAATGTCGAAACATATGCCTAACCTAGTCCTTGACAGATTGTTTCCCAATAAGGATTCATGTAGAACCTACCAAGATTGTGTCTATTCCACAATCATCAAACTCCTTTGAAGGATTATCACACTGTGTAATGAAATTTCATGTCTACCCACACTAGATGAACACTATCAACAATCCTCTTCTTGTTTCTCTTATAGAGACCTTGGCATGACTGCCCACTTGTGTCACATCCCGACGTCTCTTCCTATAATCATAAAAATCACCACTAAAATCAGATAATTCATTCACCCATATTTATTAAGACCGAAAAGTAAAATTTCCTCCATTTATGAGTTCAAGATTCACCTCCTATGATAATGAGGCTAACATAATAATTTTTACATACACTCATATTTCATTACATAAACAATATCTAAAACGCCTCATCCTTAAGGTTTTTTCGCTCACCGTGCATGGTGTGAGGCATGAAAACTGTTTGAACATCACTTCGTAGTCTTAAATGAATATGTCACCCAAAATTTGGCTTAATATCTCTTGAGATATCTATTCTATCAGGGTGTCTAGTAATAATTTATTGAATAACCAGACCTCAATTCCCTTCGAGGTCAATCCCTCATGTTTTTCTTCCTGAAATAAATCATACCACTAGCGCTTAGATGATCCTCTAAAAATGTATGTTTCCATATTCATGTCTTCATATAGGTTTATCATGGTAATAAAACATCATCTACATCAATTCAATCAATTTCTCATCTGCCTATAAACAACCGTCCACCAAAAACAATTGTGGGTACTACGTCTGGAAGTCCAAAATTATATATTATATAGAATGATATGCCCCCATATTCTCCCATAATGTCACATAGATGAAAATTAAAATGATCAATATGATATTCTCATCAAGAAATGACCAAAAATTTGTCCATTCTAGTGGATGACCTACCTGAACTGGATCCTGAACCTTAGAAAGAATCTATAACTCAAAAACTATGCGACCCTGATGGATTACAAACTATGAATGTTATAGAATAACCCTCAGACTGACCTCTTGATACTCCATATCAATCCATCAAGGTGGTAACCTTATGAATACCAATAAATGGTCATGAAACCTATATTACACATAATTATATCACATATAGGAAAAGATATAAGAGACAATGTTATCTCACTACCATTATTATCCCACATTGAAACCAGGTTTCATGGCATACAATACTCAAGGACTCCTTATCCACCAATATATGATCCATGAATCATATATACCCCAGGTCACACCCATCTTGATTGACCATTTTGCAACAATTTAAAAACATCATCGTTTGACCATGTTATCATCATCACTGAAAACCGTCAAACATGTCTACTCCACTAAGATCCAAGAACATGAATAAATACATATCCTATTTAATATTAATCAAAACAATATTACATCAAAACAATATATATATATATATATATCAATATCCTGGTATCTTCCATCAATCAGCATAAATAATAACTATTTTCCAACACAGACAAATGGACATATAACACCACCCTTACCATGCATGATCAATGTACTCATATAAATGAATTTAATATAACACCCATGTGTACAACTCTTGGTGGAAATAAAATAATCTCTAAACTATGAAATATCATAATAGAAATTACCAAACCAAGGTACATTGTATGTACCCCATGAATGTTGTTGTAGGAACCATAACATGAACTATAAAAAAATTCTTGAATACATCTTAATATCCAATATACTAAGACACAATCATTAATTCTAGGAAAGATGTAAAAAAACATCTCTTATTCCACTCATATATCCCCATCTAGATTATCCACCCTAATAGTTTTTTTAAGGTCTATTCCAATATCCTTTAGCATGTATCTCTGTACACCAAAGTATTCCATCTTTGTAGTGAGGGTCTAAAGGAGTGAGTTTTGGATGACTTTACTCTCTGGTGATGTAATATTGTGTTACAATATATATGAAAATCAATATAATTATATAAGAATGAAATACTCAATTCCAGAAAAATCATGCAATTATTGATGTATTATCGAAAACAGTAGAAAAAATAAATAATAAATTCAACCTACCATTTATAGATAATAATTAGAACCAGAATACAAAAATTTCATCCTATAAAATTATATAAATAGGTAAGAAAAACAAATCCCAACAGTATATAGATATATATATCATTATTATATAAAAAACAATAAAAAAACATAAACTCTAACTAAGGAATGAACATCAATTTCTCTAGAATTACATATATTGGAACTCAACCACATGGATCCGCCTGATGATCCCAAATAATTTACCTAAATAAAAGATAATCAATTCTACATATGTTTTGAATGGCCTATTTAGGGTGTGAGAATGTGTCTTGGTAATAGAACACCAATTTTTTCATAACTTAAATATTTTTTTAATCATGTATTTATAAAACATAATCAAATAAGTTAGTGCATGAGTTTAAAATTAACACATGATTCCATGGTGCTCAACATCAACATAGAATCTATCACATTCATCATCCACTATGTGAAATAATAATATGTTTGGATCATTATGTCATAGCCCATTGAATCCTCATCTATTATATAATCTTGGGGAACCATAGATTCCACCTCTATATGACACCTAGCACCTCATTCCATCAACCAAGTAACTAACATCCCAATTTCAATCCCAACCTGAAGAATCATGCCCCTTTAACACATTCTCAAAATCACACGTTGGCTCGATGCAAATGATTTTAGGTATAATGATGTATTATTTAAAAAAAGTATAACAACTTTTGACACTAAAAATAATGTCTTTATGTATGAAGATGTATGTCTCCACAAATAATTATAGTCCCACTAGCCTTAGCCTTAGGAAGCCCAACCCCCAATGGATATCCACAATGATGTCACATGATGGCTCATCACCATCAATGTTTCCCTATATGAAAGTCACCTCCTACTGAAATTACTAAACTAAAACTACCAATGGCCTCTACCTACACGAGTGGTCAATACCACCTCCATAATCCATGTACAGAGACACATTTCCCAACAGGGTGAGTAGTACTCATAAAAATAGAACATAAGACACATCAATTGGAACCTCGTTATTCTTCACCCCTATAACTCAATAAAATTTCAACTACATATATTTATATCTAGGTAAATTGACACTACCATGTGTATTGACAACCTCAAATGATAATCATGTCACCCAACTAATGGTAAACACCATAAAAATTTATCAGGCCAGGCCTATCATGATGATCACCTCACCTTAATCTTGATTGAAAATATCAACTCAATCCTCTTGCTGTTCACATAATGATCCAAAGGATCAACTAATAATAAATTATTATATATACACACACATAAATTCACATTAAATAATTTATTCATACACATAAAAAATCAATTAAATTATAAAATTCATTTAAAATAATTATTAACACTGTAGTCCAACTTTGCCAATGGTCTGAGCCTCTCACATGGAATCATCAATTTGTAGTCTCATTTTAAAATTCCCACAAGGATATTTTATTTTTTAATTAATTTATAAAATGAAAACATTTTCATTTTGTGGTATAAATTTGTCAACATAATGAAACAGTATAAGCCACTACCCCTAACACTCAAGAAAGCATTAATAATAGTTTACACAAACTACGTAGTATTCAATGATGAAGGAATGTATGATCTTAGAATATTATTATTACCTATTTGGATTAAATTAGTATTTTAGATGAATCCTCAAAATACATGGAAAACCCACTCACATTGATTTTGGAAATGAATTGTGAGGTAAAATGAATATAGAATGGAGAGTAATAAAGAACTCATCAATGCAGATCCAACTCATTTTTGGAAAGCTATTTAGACCATGGATGAGTAAGAACAACCAAATACATGTGGTGGAGGATAAGGGGGAGTGATCCCTGTTGTGCATGAACCATACAAGATAATATGAGAAAACAATAAGTTTATAGAGTGGAGTAAAATGGTAAATCCACACATTAAAGAGTCATCATGGATAGCTCGCACTATTTCCCAAATCATGCAGCAAAAATGGAGTTCCTACTCCTTATGAGACAATCCTTGCATGGATAGCCCCAACCATGCACAAACCCTGCATGCTACATTACAAAAGTATTTTCAATTTGGCACTAAGCATATGTCTGGCACATAGTTTTCCCTAATAGTATGAAAACCATGTGAATTATCTATGTTTAAAAATAATTTGTTATTGAAAAACTAGGATACATGTCATGAAAATTTTTCAAAACCATTCTCAGTACAAATATGGGTTTACAATTTCCACTATGATTCCACAATATTAAATCAAATAGTGTTCCATAGCCAACACTAATCCAAAATAGTCCATCGGGCCTCCGATGGACCTGAAACCCATCTGAACACCCATGAAACATGTCAATCCATAAAACGATTCCTAAAAAAGGATATAGGTCAAAGAAAAAATGTGAACCAATTTATGAATGTTGGGATATATGTTTTTTTACTAAACAATATGAATAAAATTACAAAAAGGGGATAAATTTGACCCGTTAAAAAACAAGAGTCATTATATTAGATCACAACCAACAATAAACATTATATAATACTATTATAAATCACTAGAGACTAGTTATATACATTATAAAATGATGATGTAACTACTTCAATTTTTTCTATTAATATAATGGCATTACCTCAAGCATTGGAGTGCTATCATGGCACACCCATCAAATATGCCATATCTGCCTCAACCTATATTATCAAAGTGAACCCATTATATAGTAATATAAGGATACAACATGAGATATAATGGTTAAAGCCATCTATATAATATTTATTTGTCTCACCTAATTCACATTTAAAATTAAAATGTCCAATTTCTCCATTAAAATTTTTTATACTTGAAATTTTTCATCATAAAATCATAAAAGTAAATTATACCTCAAATGAAAATCACATTCAGATATTAAAATAATATTTAATTATAATCCCCAATTTAAATAATAAATTCCATGGGAGGGTTCATATATTTGAATCAATCATGAATTAATTTAATGTAGGAAAAACATTAAATAAGTGTTATGATAGTTTGAAAAGTCGTTGTTTGTGTATACATTCAAAATTAATAATCAATTATCATTACTAAAAAATTTCAATTATTCGATAAAAGAATCCTTTTTGGAATAAAAATTTAATAAAATTTAAAAATTTCCATTCTAAATGTCTAATTTCCATATCTTTACATTAATAAAAGTATTCCAAAAACATGGATATGGAATAAAATGTGTGTTAAAAAGAAAACATTGAATGAATATTTTTTAAAGAAATGTCCATCAATACTTTAGAAATATATCAATCGAATTCCTAATGAATTTTTAATTTTTTTATGAATAACATTATAATAGAGAAAAAATGATATAGTATTATATAGTGGGTTGAATATACACTTTTCAAAATTATACTAGTGCATAACATAAAAAAATACATCTGTGAAAAAATAGAGATGTAGTCATTTTCCTCATATCAGATTCATCAGGTTTATTATTTATCACCCTGAATAATTTTTTCTAATTATTTAATTTACGAATAAAACATTTCAACTTTGTTAATATTTTGGAATTCACTTTTTACCATGTTATTACATAATAAATAAGGATTATTATGAATGTTTTGAAGATATTTGGCATGTTTGTCACAAATGACGTTAGTAGATTTACTATTGACAATGATGTCAGTAACTATCCATCACCAAAATAATAATAACAAATTTATTATAATTTCTATTAATAAATTATTCTTTAAAAAACAAAGATGATTTTTTAATGAAAATTGAATTATGTTATGATCAAAGATATGGTATATCGTTCAAACACATTAATAATGATTCAAAAATTCAATGATAAATATTGAAATTGGGTCTGTAAAATTTTAGCCTAAAATAATTATAAATATTTTTTAAATAAAATATTATTTAAATAAATATACTCATATATATCATCCATAGTATTTGGCGATAAAAAAAGTATTTTATTACTTCATGGAGGTGGTGGTCCGCTCAAAAACACGAAAAAAATTATAAATTTTTATTGAGTAGGAATTCAATACAGACAAAATTATATTATTTTTTATAATGATAGATATGCCAATAATTTCACATATATTAATTAGCATTATTCATATAACATTATATAAAATATTGTAGTGAGAACACATGATAATAGTTTTTCATGGTAGTGGTCCTCTGTACACACAATTGACGATATCATATCCCTCGTAAAATGTAAGTAAGGTGTTATATGTAATATCATAAATAATGAAGTATAAATATTCAGAAAACATCATTTTTATATTTATATAAATTTAATCCATAATAATTATAATCTAGAGAGGAAGTGTGGAATAATAATCACATGTTTTTGTGAGGTAATAAACCACTATACAAACAAGTGATGTTATAATTTCCCATTTGAAAGAAATGGAGATAGATTTAGTATATTTTAATTACATAATAGCATATAAATATGTGTTATATAATTTTTTTATTATATTATAAAAATTTAATATTATTTTAAGGACATTAAAAATGAAATTAAATTGAAAATATTGGTTCAGCACGATACATCTTCTTTAGAAAACATTTATTAGATAACTCCAATGTCCTTCATTGGATGTATTTATGAAAAAATGGAATATATGAATTGTGGTCATAATTACAGAATTCATTTGTGTAGGACATAAAATATCACTATGTTTTTTGTGGTGTGATAATGAGAGGATTGTTTTCCTTTTATAAGTGTGGTTAGTGGGACACTTGTAATTTTTTAAAATAAGAAGTGAAAATGACATTTCTATGATGAAAAAATGATCCAAAAAGAACCATTATCAATATTTAAACAATATCTGTTTTGAATATGTCGATATAAACAATTAATACAAATTTTTAGGTTATTTTAACCCTTGTATACAATTTATCCACCTTGTAAATTTGTTTTCCCATAACTATTGTAATAGATAATTATAGTTTTCACTAGTCATTTTGAAAAAAAAATATGTTGATGGTATTAGATAATATAAATAATTATTATTTGAAATATTTAAACTGTCTTAATAAAATAAATAAAAATAAGATTCTACATTTTAATAAAATTTAAAATCACATGTGTAATAAAAAATAAGTTTTATAAGAAATATATTTTTAAAGATGAAGATGATTTTTTAATAAATTTATAAATATAAACAATAATTAAATGAATATAATTTAATATTTTTTAATATATAATATATTTTTCAATTAAATAAAAATACCATATGTATTTCTAATTAATAAGGATATTTTTTAAACACATTAAATCAGTTTGTTGAGAACACTTGTTTTTAACCGAAAATTAACATTATATTAAAATACAATATAAATATGATCCCAATATAATTAAATATTTAATGTCTTCTGTTTTCATCAATAGAATAATATTTTCTAGAAATTTTCTTTTTCCGTTAGGTTGGTAGGATGTCTTTGCAACCAGGCATCGACAAATTTCTCCCACTGAGAGTGGGTATTATGATGTGTATTTTTTAATTATCAGAATTGAATCAATTAAGTAAATGTGAATTAATTTTTTTAAATGAAATATAATAGGGAATATAATATATAATGTGTTTTATGAAAAATAATCATGATCTTATTATATTTATTATTATTATTCCAATTAATAACATATTATTATCATTATAAAAATATGAGAATTATAACATTTTTATGAGGAGTATTGGAGAGGAAGTTCACCCATGGTTTTCATTCTCTATGTGTGATGCACAAGGCTCTCCCCATCATCGTGAGTGCTCCTATGGCCTGATTGTCCCTTAGTCGGCCCTATCCTATTTAATGGATGGAATCAATTTCGGTCTCCCCACCTCGGCTATGATCTATTGTAGCATATAACCCCTGGGGCACACCACATGTTGCACATGACCCCCAATATTAGTCTCTCTCCATCTTCAGTGTATTTCTTACGTTTTATTTCATGATTCTACATCGAATCATCATGTTAAATCATTATCTATCATCCAAGCACATCTCATTGGAATATTTCGGCCAAATTTTCACCGTATCTAGGTGGCCAAAACCCTTAAGATCAGGGTTAATCTGTAATTATGTTTTATTCTGGTTTTAGGGTATGCGATTGTGGTATCTGGTCTTGTTGGTCCATGTTCATGTATCCACCAAACAAGGTGAGGTGGATGAGCTCTTTTTTCTATGTCTCCAATGTTTCGGGAAATTTTTATACAGTTCTATTGTTTTTCATCATCCGAATTAGGTTCTTATAGTTTATATGGGCCCCTATTATTTAATTTGGTGTGTGTTGGACCTTGCTGCTGAGTTATTAGGGACATTGTAATTTTGGTAGTTAGTTTTTTACAACATTTAATCCATGTGCATGAATTTATTAAGGCATATATTTAATATATATATATACCTTCAATGTTTTCATTTCCTTATGAAATGGGGTATACATAAAGTAGGTTAAGTGATTTATATATATATTTATATGAATTTATGTGCATGGGTGTTGAGAAGTTCATAGTGGTCGATGATAAATCAGTGAACATATGAATGTGGAATTTCTCATGATTTTGAGTTATAATCCCTTTCTTTTGTCAATTTAATTTATGTTATTCATTAATATATTTCTCACTCCATTTTTATTATATTTTGATTATTTCTATTATTTATTTAAATTAATTTTTGTTTGAATTAGTTATGTTATGCTTTCAAATTAATTTTTGTTATAAGTGATAAATGTAATAAATATTTTTTTGATATAAATATTCATTTTTTTATAATTAAACACCTCCATTGACATGTGATGTATTCAATCTAACAATATAGTGATAGAATTTTGTGCTTGAATTCATTATTACATGGTGTCTCTTATTGTTTTAGATTATAATCACTAAAGTGATGTTCTTGTACATTTATCATATTGGATTTCTCAAACAGATATTCCCTATTTGAAGAATAATATGTCATTCAAGACACCTCCTATCTAAGTCGCTCAACATGTAATTGGATCTTCCACCGTATGTCTTATAACCTCTTCCCTTTTTTCATATCTTATTCCAGGACATATTATTTTATCGCTTGCCGCAACCTCCTAATGATGCCTCATTATCTCTTTTTAAATTTGTTGGGTGCTTGTCTCATACCCATTGTGGCTTTAACATGGTGTGAAACTAGTTCAGGGTGTTTTTTTATCTTTTCCACCCCATTGGTTGTGCCCCACCTAAATTTCCTCCATTAATTGTTCATTAAGTTATAAAATTAATTTCTATTTGAATTCAATGCTCTACATGAGAAAACTAGTTAGCTTGAATTTTTTATTTTATTAATAATCCATTATTGAGTTATGTTGATAGAATAATCTTTTTTAAAAAATTTATAGCTTATTAAATTTCTAAATTGTGATACCTAGTTTTAGTGGGTTGACCATCTTTCTAATATTTTTCTATTTAGACATTAATGTTCCAATATTGTCATCTAATTGTTACGGGTTTACTTGTGCTAAATTATTTGTGCCGCTTTTTTGGCTTGAATTGTTCTACATTATAGCATGAATTGGTTTGTGAAACGTGGTGCATATTTGATTAAAGTGACTTATGTATATTCTTTCCATGTGATATATGTAATTAGATTCTTCTTGAAACGTGTTTTTGTTATAAATGATTGGATTTATTAATTAAAAAGCATGTGGAATTTATTTTCATAATTGATATGTTGTAATTATACAGGAATTACACTATGACATCTGATATTTGAAAACTAATTAAATTAATGGAGGTGAGATAATGTGGGTTCTATATTATGGAATCATGGATGGACACCTTATTCCTGACTCATAACCACTATGTAATGGGCGGTGGTGTCTTATGATTTTCCAGACCAAGACATCATCAGGATTTCAATATACATAAGGGTGACACTGGTTCCCAAAGGGCCATCGAGGATGGACCCGTTGGTAATGTTGTTACGACATGCCTTGGATGATACTCATCCCATTCTATGAGATATCACGATGGAGTCATGGTAAAACCCTGCCTCAAGTGATTAATGGTTTTTTATAAGATTTCTTTGGATGGGTTCAGTTTTATTGGGTGATTTGAATGATGTACTATATTGATACCTTCAGGACGAGCAAAAACTCTAAATATACAACCTGAACATAATAATAATAAAGATTCATGTTGGTTTTCATTATGTATTCTGATACCATTATAATGTTATGTGACCCTCTTTGATGATGCATAAATTATACCCAATGTTAAAGCACATTCTTTGGGGGTATCTATTCTTTTTGTCTACCTCTATTTTTCTATCCTTTTATAAATATACATCCTTCTTATTATCGGGACTTACTTCAGAATCCCGGCTAATGCAAAATTATAAGGTATGTGAAGGGTGTCCATTTAGGAACCCAGACCATGTTTCTATTCATCATTTTTTATGAGTCACAATTTAATTTTATTGGCACACTTCTAATTTTAAAATTCATTGTCTGGATTAAATTCCTCACCAGTTGTAATTACCATTCTCTTTATTACACAAATAACAAAATTTATTACATAAAATCTTCACATAATACGACATGGAAGATCGGGAGATCTTGTTTCATTGGGTAATAAGAACATTACATAACGACTTAAAACATAAAACATAACATTTTATTGACAGCTTCCTTTACATGACCACTACATTCCCGAGTACAATGAATTGTATGAGATAACCCTAGGAGATGCATAAGAAAAGGGTGAGCTGTATAGACTGGAAAGGGAGTAAACATAGAATTACATGATTATCACAATACATGTTATTCCATAGTCTTATCAATGGAGAACAAGATAATCATAAACATAATGGAATGATAAAACATGATAATCAGAACATGAAAATGTGGCAACAACACTTAACATGGAATTAGCATGAGCCAACGATTAGTGCACGTCGAGAATGAGTAAAACCTCATTGCACATGAACTGTGAGTAAACCCTCATTGCACATGAATTAGCATTATTCAACACTCATTGCACAGGGCCTATCATGATACTATATTTTACCCAATTAATTGTAGTACTATCAGGGCACACCCTTCATAAACATTTCATTTCTTGCATAAGTGTGCCTCATGTATCATATAACATGGAATCAATAATCACCATTAATTCCAGGATAAATGGATTTGGAATAAAAAGATTATTCATTATAATAAATATTTAAATGTGAATATAGTTGAAAAACACTGATTGATAAATGGGCATGTTATTCACTAGACAAAGTCATTGACTTGATAATCGTAATGCAATTTCGTCAGCATAACAGAGTGAAGTAAAAAATTATAAAAAATGGTTGATGAGAATAGATAGTAATGGGGCCATCTAGATACACGTCCCAACTAACATTATGGAATTTAGATGCAATATACATAGAATTAATAGGATTTAAAAGATGGGAGAGAAATGTCTCTGGGAGTTTCGACACGTTAACGGGTGTACATTGGAGGCATTAATGAGTAAGAAAAGGGATTCCCATCATCCAAACATAACGATGAAATTATAGGGGAGGTTAAAAGTCATTCCCAAATATTTTAAATTGTAATAAATAATGGCATAAAAACTTAATAAAAATTGGAAAAAAACGTGAATGGATGAAATCCCTTACATAGAAGTGGGATCCCAATTGCATGGGAGAGACTTGAGAGAGGTTTCCTCGGAGGTTGGGTGCATTGGTATGATTATCGGGATATGACTGAATAGTTAGAATGATCTCCAAAATCGTAATTGAAGAGTATGTTGGTGCTTCAGTGGGTTTATATAAGAATAGAGAAGGAATTCATTATTTTTTTGGTTTGGGACATCACACATTAATCTAATCAAAACCACAAACCTGACCATGGTTTCTACCCCTGGGATTTTCCAAAAGAAAGTGGAAAACAATATTTTATGATGAAAATGGACTAACTTCTTAATATAATAGGGTTTCATATGTGGATGTGAGACACATTCTCATAGAAAACAATTTTAAAAGATAGTTTTTTATAAGTCTTGGAGGGTCCACTAAACATTGTCAAATAAATAAAAAAATATAAAATCACATTATTTTAATATTAAAACATATATTGTCAAAAAATAATGTTTATTATATTTTATTAGATGACTATTGGACTTTATGATGTCATAAAAGACATTATATATTTAAACTATATTTTATTTTTAACCAACAATTCGACTATCTCAAAAAGTTATGAATAATTCACCATTGGATAATTTCAACATTTTGGTTCCAGAAATAATATTCATATTATCTAAATAATTTTATAAATATTTCAATTTTTACATTTAACATAATAATCGACATTTATAAAAAATTCATGTGTTTTGACACAAATAGCTTTCAAACCATAATAATAATTAAAATGTATTCATAAAAAATTATACGGTCATTAATAATTAATAAAAAGAAATTTATTAATAACATTTTATTAAAATAGTATGTAATTAAAAAATAAATTAATTTATTAAAATAGATTTTTTAGTTGAATATTAACTAAAAAATAGTATTTATCCTTTAAAAACTATTTACTAATTGAAAATAATAAAATGAATGCACATTAAATATACAAAAATAATGTACATATTCATAGTGCATGAGTCTTGTTACATAACCCCTTATACCAACTGCATATGACCGAAGGGTAAGGTGTGCGATGGTGATAGACTCTTGGGGTGGCTGGGATAACATCACTCAATTGGTAATCTCTATTAACTTCTATTTTCCTGTTGTTAGTTCCTCTCAAGCTTAACGTGATCTAGCTCTACATGGGCATGGAAAAGAGTGAATCACAATGATTCCACCTCCATTATGAGATCTGAAAAATTGAATTTGTACAGGGAAAGTCTACTAGATGAGTCCATCTAATCCTTTGACTGAGTAAATTGGATTTGTTAAATTATTATATTTATACAAATCATGATATCATTGTTCAACAGCTATATTTTCAATGGACACAATTCATAATGTTATTTTCATAACTAGAAATATAAAACCAATGATGTTCACATTTAATATAACCATGATACGACATTTAATTAGATTAAGATTATTATTCATTAATGAAAGTTTGGGTCATTACAATCATCCCACCTTAAGAAAATTAGCCCTCAAAATCTCATTTTCTCATACTAAAATAGAAGTGTGTCACTTTTCCTCAACAATTCTTCTAAATCCCGCATCACGTCTTCAAATTTGTGGTTTTTACACAAAACCATGATGAGGAGAATTTTTGTTATTACATAGAACTTTTTCACTACGATTTATGTTCTTAACTAGTTTCCCCACATAAAAAAGATCAACCTCTAACTGTACTACCTATGAAGAGAGTACTTATGAAGGGTTGGTTATGTACTTCCTTAAAATGGATTCTTGAAATACATCATGTACATTAGCCATGGTTTGTGGAAGTTCTAGTCGATAGGCCACATCCCTATCATGATCAAGAATATCGAAGGGGCCATTTTACATATTACTTAACTTCCCTTTATTTCCAAACTGAATTTCATTCATCAATGGAGAAATTCATAGAAATAAAATGAATCTAGATTTAAACTCATGGTCTTGTCCACAATTATCAGCATAACTCTTATGTCGACTCTAGTCTTCCATGATATAATGCTGAATGGTTTCCACATTCTCAACTATTTCATCGGCCATTTCTGGTCCCAACAGTTTACACTTACTGACATCATCACAACATGTCAGTGTTCTGCACCTCTTACCATAAAGGGCTTCATAAGGATCCATTCAGATGATCGAGTGGAAGCTATTATTGTTGTAGAATTCATCTAGTGGAAGATGTTGTTATCACCCTCCTTTGATGTCCATAAAACATGATCATAAAATATCCTCCAGTGTCGGAAATGTTCCCTCATATTGACCATCAGTATGAGGAAGATTGGTCGTAGTGAAGTTTAGTTCTATATCCATAGCATTTTGAACACTATTTCAATTCATATAGGAGAATCTGGGATCTCGATCGGATACAATAGAGAGTTGTACTCCATGCTGCCTTAACACTTACCTTATAAATATATATGTTCCATTTGATCCAATGAGAAATCATCTGGAATTATAATTATGTCTACAGATTTTGTAAGCTGATCCATAACCACACAAATTTCATTGTTGCCTTTGGATGTCTTCGGATGTGCTTTGAGAATGTCCATGTAGTTATTCTCCCATTTCCATGTTGGTATGGGAAATGGTTGCATCATATCCTTTTTCTTCTGCCACTCTACATTCACATGCTGACCTAACAGGCACATTAATGTATAATTCATGATATTTTTCTTCATATTATCCCACCTATAATTCTCTTGGAGATCTCGATACATTTTTTTATTTCCAGGGTGAATAAGGAATTTTGAACTACGTGCATCATTCAAAATTTCATTCCTCAGCTCCAGACATGATGGAATACATAGTCTTTTCCCAAATCCCAAAATTCATTCTTCACTAACATTGAACTCTGAGGATTTCCATTTTCTAATAGTTTCCACTTTCTTCTGAATTCCCACATCATCCATTTGAGCATCTTTTAACTTCTCCGAATGAAACAGTTGAGAAATAATTTGTGAAAGGATTTTTGAAGTTCATTTTTTATGATTCCCATATCCATCATTATCAAATCTATGAATATTGCATTATTTAACTCATATAAATGATAGAATAGTTGGGTCATTTTTAAATAGATTTTATGCCACTTTGTTCACTTTTCTTGGGTGGTAATTGATTGAGAGGTCATAGACTTTGATCAGATCTAACCATCATCATTGGTGAAAGTTTAACTCATTCTGTGTTAATATATACTTCATGCTTTTGTGGTCCGTAAATATTTCAAATGTCTCCCCAAAGAGATAATCTGTAAAATCGTTAAAGTGAACATCACAACAACCAACTCTAGATCATGTGTTTTATAATTCTACTTGTGATGTTTTAGTTTCTTTGAATAATAGGAAATGACCTCTTCATTTTTCATCAACGCACTTCCAAGACCAGTCTTAAAATCATCCTTGAATACCTGGAAAATTTCTTCACTTGTGGGTAATGTGAGCATGAACGCAGTGATATGAATCATTTTCAACTCCTTGAATCATTCATAGAATTCATCACTACAAGTTAAAATTACTCCCTTCCGAGTTATCTTGGTAAGAGGGTTTGAAAATCATGAGAAATTTCCCTCAAATCGTCAATAATATCCAGCTAACCCCAAGACGCAAGAGATATTCATTACCGATGTTGGAATTTTCCATCCATCTCTTATAGTTTTCATGGACGGATACAAAGACATCCCATTACTTGTGATGATATTTCCCAAGAATGTGACCTCTTTCAACAAGAACTCACACATTCCCTACATATCATAGATCTCCTCCTTGTGCATGGTCTCAAGTATAGTACATAGTTACTCCTCATGATCATCCTTGGTTTGGGGTTATATTATAATATCATCTATAATGGCTACTAATAATTTGTTGCTATAATCACTGGAGACAGTATACATCAAATAAATAAATATTGTTGGAACATTAATGAGTTCGAAAGGCCTTAATATGAATTCATAGCCCATGTATCTTGTACGAAAAGTAGTCTTTGGGATATCTTCCTTCTTTTACCATTACGTGATAATATCCCAACTGCAAATCTACCTTGGAGATGTTTGCTGCTCCTTGCAGATGATCGAATGATCCATCAATTCATCTGAGGGGATACTTGTTCTTTATAGTGATTTTGTTATGCTCCTAATAATCGAC
Organism: Viscum album; assembly: GCA_963277665.1. Classification (NCBI taxonomy): domain Eukaryota; kingdom Viridiplantae; phylum Streptophyta; class Magnoliopsida; order Santalales; family Viscaceae; genus Viscum; species Viscum album. The sequence goes on along the minus strand of OY728128.1, from coordinate 214,316,074 downwards.
GAAAAGGAACATTGACCCATCCTTCTTCTTGACAAATTGGAATGTTGTACTCCTTAATGATGCACAGAGGCGTATAAACTCTTTATCCAAATTATCGTAAACTTGTTTCTAAAGAACATCAAGCTCTACAAATGACATTATATATGGAGTCTTTGATATAGGAAATGCCACAGAAATATAATCAATTTATAATTCAACATCTCTTCTAGGAGAAGACCTTGAAATTTCTCGGGAAACACATCAACAAATTCCCCCACAATAGGCATACCTTCAATAATGGATGCCTCTATAGACTCAATCTTCTAAGCTAGATATGTGTGCGCATAGCACAGTAATATCCATGCTTATATGATGGAGTTAAAGAAGATTCATCATCCTCATTTTACTTTTACAGAATTGGGGGTTGATTCTCCATTTGGAGATTGATGTACCTCTCACAAACATTTATGTTGGATCTATAAAATGAAAGCCAATCTATGCATATAATTGCATAAAATTCAACCTGAGGGAGTATGACAAGGTTCGCTGAAATGTTAAATCCAGTGATTTAGAAAGGGGATGATTTATATTCATTGGATGAAATGATTACCCCATTTTCCATAATCACCGACATCATTACTTCAATGATTTGTGTTGGTGTTGGGATTGTTCTACTAAAAATTCGGGATATAAAATAATTCATATAACCTAAGTCAAAATGTATGTTCGCTATTATTGAATGAATAACAAGTGTACCATTCCCCACATCATTGTCCTAGTTCACTTTATATTTTGTGAGGGAAAAATCTCACCCTTTCAGCCTTAGAGGTTGTTGGTATCCTCAAAAAACCCTTGGCGTAGGGCACAAATTTCCAAGATACCCTCGTTCATTGCACTTGAAGTAATAAACTATGCATTTAGAGTCAAACAGAGTATTAATCTTCTCTATCAATGCTGTGGGTTTTTATAATAGGTACTTTATGGCTAGGTGCCCTTCCTTTACACACATATAACATTTCCTCATCACCTTTCAGGCGATTTCATGTGTTCTTCATTTCGCACCATCGGCAAATGGGGTGCTGGATTTTTATAGCACCATTGGATTTATCCATCAGACCAACAGAATTGAATTCCACCATAGGCTTCATGTACCCATGATACCTTAAGGTTCGCCGATAACCATTTCATCTTTAAGGGTGCATTAGACAATTTTCTTCATAGCAATCAAACTTGCGGAACACCATGGATTTTTGAAGGCTACTTTTCGGCCCACCAAAGTAGCAGTAAACATTGAATTCGGGGGTAACAACAAATCAAATAGCATATTGTGCATGCCTTGTGATGTTTTCCCCATTTGAAATGACTGATTCATCATCTTTTTTGTTTGTGGAAAAGGAATTCCTTTTCCATCTAATGTAGGAGGGTGCGCGGGAAATATTTATCAAAAAACATCTATTAGAAATACTTCCATTACAACACCTTAATATACACTTCAGGGTTCCTATTTTTAATCAATTTCCATCATTGATCAGCATCACCATCAATTCTATAAGCATCCAGAAATAACCTTCTCTAGTTTGGAACATTGAATGATGGTGACGATCACTTCAGTAGAGTTTATCCATTTTTCAGTGATTGAGGGATCAGATGATCCATTAAAAGTAGGAGGGATTTGTCTCATGAAGCTCTCTATAGTGACTTGTTCATTCATAGGGGGTAGGGATTGGATGATCCTCTTGACCCATGTTTATATTAAATTCATGAGTAAACTGAGAGATTATTGTGACAATGTTCATGATTCCTGCTCCTATCGTAATGGTAAACTCACTAGAACAATCCTCACATTGATCGTTACATCCGTTGTTATCATGAGTCATCCAATTACCGACCATTGCCTATAATAAAAAAATGTCAGGGGTAACACATAATGGGTAATCCACGCATTACACAGATGACATATATATATCTTTTATTTCATTAACTTGTTGTTTCCTCTGGAATTGTGGATGAACTCTTTGATGGAAGGTTCAAACATTTCAATCGGTTTCTAATGGGTTTGTTCATAGAAAGAGAAACATCCAATGACTCCGTATCCATTTGGACCTACTTTCCAAAGGTAGGTGCTCATTAGTTGTGAACTGATGAGAATTAGGAATTTGCATTGGTCGAGAGGATGAGAGGTCGGACTCATCACACCTATTTGAGGGGAACTATTGTCTACTATATGACTGTCTTTATAGATTTAAGTTAGGTTCGTGAATCGTTATTACATTACCAAGTTTAAAATGGGTTTTTCTTTAGATCTGATATTTAATTATTGATAAGTAGGAAATTTAGAGAATCTTTTATATGTATTCGTGTTTCTTCATCAATAGAGAATCATCTGTATTTGTTAGAGACTCTTGGTCAATGGTATCATTCGACACATTATATGAAATTCTCTTGGTCATTATGATGACCATGTTTCTTTTAAAGCCACTTAGTGGGGCACTTGACGTTTACTGTCATTCAGAAGGACGTGAATTATTTTAGATTTGGGATCGAACCCGCAGATGGGATAACTACGTATCCTTTGTTAGAAAAGGAATCAGAACCCACGTAGTTTGAGTAAGGGAGTATACATTTTATGATTGACGACACAAAGAGGGATATCATAATTACTTTTACACTCTAAGATCACGTGGGTCATGCTCGGTGTGAGAAACAAGAGGTATTAGTAAAAGTAGACAATTGGGCCATGAAATATGAAATCATAAGAAATAATGTGGGGCTTATGTATGTATGACTGCTCAGATAAATTAAAATTGGGATTTACTTCAGGGAAGAAATCCAGGAACATGGTTCATAAAGGTATATGTACTTTATGGAGATTTGGATACTCTAACATGGGGATTACTCTTGAAAACGATGCCCAAATTAGGAGGGGACTTATGATTGCGTTTTACTCCTGAGAAGGAAGCCCAGATCAAAAGTAAATTAGGATTGGTTAAGATAAATTATGACGGGGGATTAATCCTGAAAAGGAGGCCCAGGTTAAGGGATTTTGAGAAATTAAGGGACTTGTGGCTTACTCCTAAGGAGGATTCCCACATTTGAGACTGGGGCTTACTCCTGAAAAAGGGGCCCAGGTTAATAGAATTATGGTTGGGGCTTACTCTTGAGGAGGACTCCCATATTTGGGGAAATGGGGCATACTCCTGAAAAGGAGGCCCAATATTATTGAGAATTTGGAACTTGGGATTACTCCTAAAAAGGAGGCCAAATATCAATGAGAATTTGGAACTCGGGCTTACTCCTGAAAAGGTGGCCTAGGATAAGGAACTATGACTGGGGATTACTCCTGAAAAGAGGCCCACGTTAAGAGAATTATGGTTGGGGATATTCCTGATGAGGATGCCCATATTTGGGTACATGCGGCTTACTCCTGAAAAGGAGGCCCAATATTAATGGGAATTTGGAACTGGGGCATACTCCTGAAAAGAAGGCCCACGATTAGGAGGAATGGGGCTTACTCTTGAAGAGGAGTCCCAAATTAATGAGGACTTGGGGATTATTCCTAAAGAGGATGCCCAATATTAAGGATTATCTCATCTTAAAGGATAAGGTTGAATGAATGAAATCTCTGACATTAGTGACATAAATATATGTGAATCACTAAGTTTTTAAGAGATATTCCACAAAATTCCTATCAGATAATGGATTTCAATCAAGTAAACATTCCATAAATGTACTTGAATAGTGTCTTGAAGACTGAATCTTGAATAGGAGATGTGGAATGAGATAAAAAGATGAAATGGGTAGGAAGGGCACCCAAAAAATATAGGGGCGTGCATGTCCTGGCAGGCGCGCAGGTACTGCGTGGGTGCGCAAGTCCTGCTCGCACAGGTATACCTACACGGCATATAGGTACTTGCGCGATTGTAAACTAGTATGGTAATTCTTGGGAGATCCTTGACCAAAGCCCTTAAAATTATCACGATGTACTTCCAGATGAGTGGCGTGCAAGTTTCAGTCAGTAGGTAAAGAGGCATGCCAGTGCGACCATTTCCCTTAAGGGTAATACACATAGGCACACATGTGCTAGTGAATTCAAACACTTAGACCATATTCCTCTTGTTTAAACCTTCCATTCTAGGTAACAAATTAAATTAGAATTGTTTGGAAGACTTGAAGAAGAGACATGGGTGTTCAGAGCTCTATATCTGAATTTTGGAAAAAACTCCCCATCAAAGGGGGGCCCACCAGGTCTATTTATAGGCTACTGAAGACCATGTGCGACAATCACTTAGGGCGCGCATGTCACTTGAACAACCATTAGGCAGCGCGCAAGTATACTTGTGCAACCATGGTTGAACTTGCACGACCCTTGTGCAATGTTCTCCTTGTTCATTCCATTGTCGATTTTTTATGTTTTCTTCAATGGATGAATCAATTTGTGCTAAGTCGTTTCTCTTACCATTCCATTAAACAATGTGATGAAAAGGAGCATCAAAAAAAGCCCCCCCCCCCTCAGTGTTGGATATGAAATAATATGGATGTGAATCTGAGGAAAATAAAAAAAACCAAAGGGAAAGAGGAGCGCAAGTGTTTAGCGCGCAACACTCATCGCGGAGTTGTGAGTCGTGCATGCTAGAGCGCGCTGGCTATAAGCGCACAAGTGACTGGCTTGGCCTATAAATATGGGCTCATTTTTCACGTATTTCACAGAACTTTGGATTTTTTTAGCTCTCGCCACACAGGTCATCTCTACCGCGCAAGTTTCACTCTTTTCTGTTTTTTCCCGCGTTGTCACGCTACTGTCAAGGTATCTAGACTTGCGCAGTGATACTTGCGCGTCAAATACTTGTGCGGCACATGTATACATGTGCGACAAGTCCACACTTGCACGCCATGTTTAGACTTGTGCGCCTTAATGCCTTTTCCATTTTTTCGAATTATTTTACAAGTTTTATGAAAATTCAACTTCCATAAGATTTAATTATTCAAATTATGTGCAGATTCAAATGGCTCAAAAAATAATCGGAACGATAGAAGAACTGGCAAGAAAAATTCTTGATGATATGATGAGCATTATTGTCCATGACTACTATAATGTCTACGATAGCACCCTCCCAGATCTGGCTAATATCTGAAGAAATATCAATTTTATTTCCCACAAAGCACTTATCTACCTTTGTATGGTTATGATCATCTGCGAGAAGTCACTATTCTAGAAACAATGTACTATCTCCCATTTTCCTGGTTTCAGAATTACACCAACTTTGTTTCGGAAAATATTTCTTGTGGAGGAGTATTTCTAAATGCTGTAATAGTGGTGAAATCCCACATGATGCATCATAGCCCTTGTACGGATGATTTAAAACATCATAAGCTCGAGCTGCAACCACATTTTCATCCTACAATCTTCTGAAATGCTCAGATGGATCAATCCAATTGCTGGAAGAAAAGATGGGACTTCCTTCCTGGGGGAGGTGTGAAGCCAACTTGGATGTGGGCATATTGGGTGTGACAAACCTGTGTAGATTTTGTTGCATATTTAAAAGGAGTTTCAATATACGAAGCCATCTAGGTTGGGAAAACATATGTTTACAGACATGATCACTTTGTGTCGGAGATACTCAGCCACTGGAGCCCAGAAACCAATTCTTTCGATTTGACTCATGGAGAAGTAGGCATCAGTCTGTGGGATGTTAACAGGATCTCAGGGGATCCAATTTTGGGCGACATGTATGATGAATTCATCCTGCCCAAGGTGACTTGTAATGATTCATAGAAGAGTCATTCTTTAGCTCGGGAATTGTTCAAAATATTCCATAGGATCAAGAGTTCGGAGACCTCCTTAACTCAGTCTAGAAAGGTTATTCATCTGGAGGAGTGGATAAATATATTTCATATTCAGAAGAAAGGGAAGGAGCCAATGAATATGGAGCTAAAGGAGAAAGGAACCAAGAAAAAAAATCCAAGGATAAGAGGCCCACCTGTCCTACCACCAACCAAATACCTATGAAGATGGGTGTTCCTGGTACATTCTGGCCAACTCTAGAAGAAGGAGAGTTTCAGAAATGGGGATATGGGGTAAATCAAAGGATCCCAAAGAATAATCATCTGGGGGGATTCCTGTCTTTGTGTCTTAGCATTTATCTCTTTCCGATCAGGGACACGAAGGGAGGCGTCAGGCTAGGGACCTTCGTTATCGCAAAAAAGTTGGCTGAGGAAAAAATGGTTGGGTTGGCTACCACCATTTTAGAAAAGATTCACAGGAGTTTACTTCATGTCTTCATGGGTAAATCTCCTTTAAGAATAGTGGGACCATTCCATGTTTTATGGGGACAGATCACCACTCACATCAGGACTTATAATGTACATAATGATGTACAAATTCCTGGAAGTTCTTTCAGTACATCAGTTCAAGAATTCTATGGAGTTTCTCCATTAGATATTAATGCCTATGACATGAATTTTATGCTGAGAATGTTTAGGGAATTCAATTTCATTCGCTATGGAAATCCACCAACCGGGCGGTTTGTTGATGATGCAACATCCCACTTGGATTTGAGGGCATACATGCTGGCCTGCAGAGATGGTGTGATGGTCCCCAGGATAGACGGAGAAATTATATGTGAGGCCAATGATCCATATAGATTTTCACTCCAATTAAAGTGTTTGCAACATATTGATGTATCTCCCCCTGTACACGTCAAGTTAGAGCAACATATGATGATTTCTTGACAGCTGTGGTTGCTGACGTCCAGGGAGAAGATTGGGGTGTTTTTTTATCTACTAGTTGAAAAAGCGGCACATATTCTGAATACATGGTATGCCGAGCACTGGATAACATCATACACTAATGTGGTGCTAAATCACCCAGTTTATCAGGTGGGGAAAAGGAAGAGGGTTGTAGAGAAAGAAACCATTCCTCAGGAATGTGATGATTCCCCACCTGAAGTTGATTCACCAGATTCCTCCTTTAGGACTGATTCACAGGATTTCCATGATGGGGATGATGAGGCACAACAAGTGGAAAAGTGTCCTCGTGCCCGATATAATCCTCCGGTCAGAATCAAAAGACCAACTCCATCAACTCCTGGTAAGTTACTTTATTGTGATAACTTAATCACCATCATCTTATAAATCAATAATTCTTATTTTCTTATTCACTATAAATAGGTGCAGGAGCTGGAAAGAAATTGAAGTCAAAAATTGTCGGACCATCGTCACAGCCTTCTAGTACACAGACCAAATATCTATGACCAGAGGTCGTCCAGACATGGCAGAGTTTATACTATGGTACTAAAACTACATGGCTGGATTTATGCAAGGGGCTACATCTCCCTTGAATAAGGACTCTTCTGGCTTCTATCGATATTAATTTATAAGATAGCCCCGATGATGTGCTATCTTCTTTCAGAGATCGGGAAATGATCATATAGGCCACTGATGATTCAATTTCTATCACCAAGAGGGTGAAGGAAATGATAGATCATGGCACTGCTGAGGGGATTGATAAGGAATGGCATGAGTACGTGGCTCCTGAAGATGTAATTTTTCCTTCCATATTTGCTTTGAAACATTATTACAGTAAAAGCTTTGTTACTTAAGGAAATTATTTTCTTCATCCTGCAGCTTGAAAATAAAGGATCTACTAAGATTCCTTCACCAAAATATAACCTTGGTGGTACTTCCATTGGAGATGCTTCCAAATTTGATCGCGAATCGAGGGAGATATCTCTAGGCCAGTAGGCCATGGATGAGGAGCTGGAAATGGGTTTCCATTCTCCAATCCAGGAATCAATAAGGGATAATGTCGATAATCCTAAAAAACCAAAGAAGAAAAGGAAACAAAGAAGGAATTCAATAGCTAAACGCTTCATTAGCAGCGGTAAGTCCTTCGGGAAATCATGAGTCTATACCCATGAAAATGATGCTCATATTTCTGGGGATTTTAGGGGATTCTTTAATTTCCCCCCTAAGGGAAAGGACTGATCCTCTTTCGAGGACCACAAAGGGTGATGTGGAACAATCACAAATTCAGGCTGAATTGGCTGCTCCAGGAGAAGAGCTAGCATCTGTTCCCAGTATCCCTCCTGCTACTGTTGCAAGAATAGAAGAACCTATTTTTGGTAAGTAAATAATGCTTCATGAAATGTTGAATGAAACACCGACAGACTTCCATTCTGTGATACTTCAGGTTGAACTCTTCAATTGGTGCTTCGGGTGGCTGTTGCAACTGATATCATGATTTAACCAAAGATGTTGTCCAGGGTCAGGGGCCACATGACGTAAGTCACCAAGATGGAAAATCAAATGCTCCCACTGGTGAGACTAACCAGGATTCTAAGATGACATTAGATGAAATGATGGAACATGGAACATCTTTCGAAGATTTTATAAATCATGTTAAATTACCAAGTAATTTATAAGATTATGGACGTGAGTGTCATCCTTCGTCCTATAAGAAATAACTTCTTATTACATGTATAATCATGATTAGTTCAAACATGCAGTTCTATTTGAGGAAGCTGCTGAACTACCCATGCATGAAGAGGTTGTGGACATTGATGTCAACCCTACCATTGTAGAAACATTAGCTCAAGTGGAGCTAAACCCAGTAAACCCTCCGGAGACCCATCCTGATGATCCTGTTGAGATTGGGAAAGATGGGGAGGAGTCTTCTCAGGTTGCTGATCTACCGTTGGGTAAGGGATAACAATATTTGGGATTGAACTTAATTTTCCAGACAATCGATTGTTTTTTAATCCTTTGACACTAACAAATGCTCTAAATTGATTATACAGGGCCATAAATTGCAGTGGTTAGATCTGGAGGTGAGGCCTCAGCCTCTGCCCCAATGGGAATTGAATGCGAAGAAGCACATGTCTAGGGGAAAGGATCAGAACATGGCACATCCTTAATTGTATTAATCCCAGATTACATGCCCCCTTGTGATGATGATGTCAAATCAGACCCAGAGGTGCTTAAGGCGCTCATCTTTTCACGACACAAGGTGAGGGACAACATATGAAAAATCATATATGAGGTGCCTTTAGAAGAGCTATCATCGAAGATCCCTCGATTGTCATCCATGTTCGTCATGATAGGACTTGGCAGTTTTGGATATGAAATGATCCGTTCCGCAGTGAAACTGGTCATTTTAAGAAGGGAACATGAGAAGTGTCATGATGATCTAACAAGGGTGAAGCTGTCAGCCAACATCCGTGAATTTGAGGCTGCATTATCCTGAGCTGAGGCTGACTATGCTGCCATAATGAAGGAGCTAATGCATAAAATCAATGATAATGTCATCCAGCAGGTGCACCTCCAGCAACCGTTACATGCTGTCACTGGAGAACTTGACCAACTCAATAATTCATTGGAGGGAGCTCAAAAGAATTGTATGAAGGCCATTGCGGATGCCAAGAAATCACTCCATCGGGCGGAAAAGAGTATAGTTGGTCGGGTGCATGAGCTTCAAGTAGCTGTTGATGAAGCTCGGGATGCTTTTCACCAAGTGAAGACTTATGTTGATTGCCTCTTGTAATTTCTTAGAAAAGAGAAGAGACTCCAATCTATGGTTTTCCTTCTAATTCTTGTGCATCAAATGGAAAGAATGCTTTCATCTTCAATCACTTGTGCACATATTTTCCTGCTACCTTCTTTACATTTTACCTAAGCCAATGGGCCAATAAGAATAGATGGATTTTTTCTAGGATTAATATAAATAACATTAAAAACATTGAATCTTTTAATTTCTCAATATTACCTAAATCATACAAAATGTATGTTTAGTGAGAAGGAACTTGACTTTTATTCAGAGTTCCCTTGGGTTCTGTGGGTAGTTTAAATTCATGCACGTCGGATATAAAATAATCTAATGTTTAAGGTCAAAATTGCTTTGACAGAATGAATTAGAATTGACTCAACTTCGTAACAATTTATCTGAAAACATATTACCACACTCATGTATGAGGGAAAAAAAGTAACCATGACATATGAAATTCATAATCTGAGGTATGATATGAAAAAGGGATAAAAGGAATTAGAAGAACTAGTTCCTAAGAATGAAGATACTATTATTTAATATACCTGTTAGGGGGTTGAATTATGCAGGGCCACCTAAGGGCATTAGCTTCTTAGTCAAATAATAGTATCTTTTGGCTGACAAGTCTGTTATGTAGACTGTTTATGCAAGGCCGCCTAAGGGCACGTGCTGTATAGTTAGGCATACGAACTCTTAGAAATTTAACTTTCTACTGCTAATAGCTAGTGGAAGTTTATGGAGATTCAAATTTTCCAAAGCATGGAGTTTGATGTATGGAGAGATGTACATGAATATGGAGAAGATATTTCCAAACAATATCGTTTAAGAACTAGATGAATGTTACTCCTACGATGGTCTGACCCAAACATAGGAAAAGGAAAATATAATCCATATACTTGAATATTTTTAGATCATGAAAGAGAATATGGGACAAATATGTTAAGGATAGCCATTTTTCGGATCCCTATATATTTTCATTAAGCCAACCAAGGAAAAAAGAGATTTTCATCCCATGAATTATTCCACCACTATTTAAAAACCCGTTAGGGGGTTGAATTATGTCGGTCCACCTAACGGAATTGGCTACATTGTCAAATAATAGCATCTTTTGGATGACATTTCTGTTATGTAGACTATTTAGGCAAGGCCGCCTAAGAGCATGTGCTGCAAGGCCAAGAAAAAAATTCTCAGAAATTGGACATTTTGTGACCAGATGTCAAGAAAAGGGTTATGTAGATCTGGAAGTATTCATGATTAGGATTATGACACATAAAGATTGGTATTGTCCAATGTATGGAGACATACACAGATCAATGCTAACCATAATCATGTTGTGGTTGGGTCCTGAATTGAAATACTGGACTTCACTACGTATCCCATAAGGATGGGAATCAAGCCATACGTATTTCATGAACTACAGTTTATCGTCATGTGGAACGAATGTATGACAGATCTTAGTTTGGGGTCATAGAGATTGGACCATTATAAGAAATACACAGTGTGTGTTTTCATGGGGACTTTTTAGCCAAGGGACTGAAAGTGGAATTTGGGGTTCGGCCCAAAGGACATGGGGCTGGATTCGAGGGACACTTGAACATTCCTACATATCCCATAAAGATGGGAATCAAGCCCACATAGTTCTAGAAATACCCTATGTACAAATTTGGTTCGTACATGTGAAGAATGAAAGGGGACTTTAGTGCAATGATTGTTTAACCAAAAATAAAAGGTTCGGGCATTGCCATATATGCACGTAGTCTTCGGAAGAAAACATGATTGAAAATCAATGAAAATGATGATTCCCTCTCAGGTGAGTGTATCAAAGAATATTGTAGTTTATTGTCGTACATGAAAAATAATGATGTACAGTTTATCGTCATATAGAAAGGAAGAAAGTGAACCAATGTAAAGATATTGATTCTGGGGATGGTTTCACAAATCAACATGGTATGAGATGGAGGTGAACCGCTGCGAATAGATTTGTTTTAGGATTGAAACTTGGGAGGTTCCCTACGTACCCAGCCTGGAAGGAAGGGATCAAAATCTGCGTAGTTCAATTAATGAATGAATTAATGATCAAGTTGTTCTTGGGGACAATGACCTAAAAATGGTTTTTGTAATTACGCATGGTTAGAGTCCCAGAGAGGGTGTTATGGTTGAGTTTTTCACTATGCTCATGTGAGTTATACTCTGTGTGAGAAACAATAGGTAACAAAAACCTTTACGATGCACAATTTAATGTCATTTAGGACATATGAAGGGACTATGTAGTTTAAAGTCTTGCAGTTAGGACTATTGGTGCTGCATAGTTTAATGACATGTAGCAGGGACAAAGTATAGTTTAATGTCATGTAGGAAATATTAAAGGACTTTTGTATAGTTTAGCGCCATGTATCTAGGACGATGGGGACAATATAGTTAAACATCATGTTTGACGAAAAGGGGACTGTGCAGTTTAATGTTATAATGTAAGGACAGAAGAGAACAAATTTTAATGTCATGTTGGACCTATTAGGGACTTTTTCATAGTTTATCGTCATGTTGGATGAAAAAGGGACGATACAGTTTAGCGTCAAGTTGGATTAAAGTGAGAATAGTTTAAGGTCATAAGCATGGACTATTGGTTATGCAGTTTAACGTCTTGCGGGACGTAACGGACTTCTGTATAGTTTAGTTTTGTGTAGTTTGGAAGTCACAGTTTAATGTCGTGTGGGATGAAAGTATTACAAATAGTTTAAGGTCGTATGTATGGACCGTGGATGGTGCAGTTTTACGTCGTGCTGGACGTAAGGGAAATGCCAATAGTTTAAGGTCATATGCATGGACCATGGGTGTATAGTTTAACGTCATATTTCAAGTATGATGAGTAGTATAGTTTAACATCATGTTGGACAATATAGGGACAATACAGTTTAACATCATATTAGATGAAAAGGATTCAAATAGTTTAAGGTCATATGCATGGACTAGTGCAATGTATTTTTTGTTTATACAAAATACTTCTTCAAAAATCTGGCATTGGTTAGAGTAGTGATGAGTTCTCCAACCATTGAAATTAAGGAATAAGATCCATTGGAATAGACCTTATGTATTGAATAAGGTCCTTCCCACAATGGTTCAAGCTTTGGAGGTTTCTTTCCTAGTATCATTGGAGTTCTGAAACTAATACCAATTCTCCCTGAACTAATGAACGAAGATGAACATTTTTGTTGAAAGCTCATGTTATTTGATTCTGATAGACTTCCAAGTGGTGCAGTTTGCACAATATTTTCACATCTAACTGTTCCAATTCATCCAATCGCTTTTGATATTGTTCATCTGTAGATTACTGATCACAAATAGAAACTATGAGAGAAGGCAGTTGAATTTCAATGTGCAAGAATACTTTCGTTCCATATACCAGTGAATATGTAGTTGACTGCGTTGCAGTGCGGGTGGTTGTCCGATAAGCCCATAAAGCATGAAAGAGTTTTTCAGGCCATGACTTCTTATCTTTATCCACCATCTTTTGCAGTATATTTGAGAGAGTCTTGTTTAAGGCTTCTATCTGGCCTTTGGCCGCTGCATGATACCTAGATGAATGATTGGATTTGATGTTGTATTCTTGATACAACTTCTTCACCTCGGATGAACAGAAGTTGGTTCCATTTTCCATCAGTATGGTATGAGGGACACCAAATTTGGTAATGATGTTAGTCTTGACGAAGCTAAAAATGCATTTAGAACTAACTTCTTTGAGAGTTATTGCCTCTGTCCATTTGGAAAAGAAGTCAGTAGCAGTAAGAATATACTTAAACTTCTTGGCCGTAGCTGAAGGGTAAGCTCCCACCACATCCATTCCCCATGTGTAAAATGTCCACAAGTAATTAGTTGTATGAAGAAACTCTGGAGGTTGATGAATGATGTTGGAATGTACATGGCATGAATGAAACTTCTTTGTGAAATCAACACAATCTTGTGTCATTGAAGGCCATAAGTATCCAAGAATTCGAATCTGATCAGATAGTCTATGTCTAGACTGGTGGGCACCACAGACTCTTGCATGAACTTCTTTCATGACAGCCATTGTCTCTTCACCATCAATTCATCTGTAGAAAATTCCATCAAAAATCCTTATGTAAAGAACTTTCTCTATGTGATCTGGGCTATCATAAAGAGTGAAATTCACCACACGTCTCCAGACATGTTCTTTCCTGGCTCTATTAGGTGGAAGTGTTCCATTTTTAAGATATTCCCTAATATGTGTCATCCATCCTGTAGTATGACTATACGGTTCCAGAATGGGACTAATTTCATTAATCTCCACTATTCTGGTTCGAACATAATGTGAAATTGTACGACGGTGGGAAATACTGATGGTTTTCTCGTCCCGATTTGGATCTGGCAGAGCTATGGCTATATTAGCCAATGAATCATCTTGGGCATTTTGTGATATCGGGATATAAGAAATTTGTCGGTTCTGTAGGAAATTTTTCCCTTAAATCTATGAAATAATCATGCAAAGGGATCAATTATTCTTTTCTGATTGCATAATCCCCATTGAATTTTTTGATTACCAAGTCTGAATCACCTTTCACCATTAAGTGACTCACTTGTTCTAGAAGTGCTAATTCGAATCCTGTGATGAGAGCTTGGTATTCTGCTTCATTGTTTATCCCTCCTCCCAATAATGAGAAGGAATAAGGTAACACTTCCTTTTCCGGGGAAATAAAAATAACTCCTAATCCAACCTTATTGAATTTAGGTTCATCAATTTTCTTCCCTATTGGACTTCTGGAAGAACCATCAAAACACATTTCCAACACTTGAGGACTATCCTAAATAGAGAAGACTTCCTCATTAGGGAGTTCAATATCTGAAGATGTATCTTCTACTGAAGGATGTTCAGAATTGAAATAAGCTAGATCATGGCCCTTTATTTCCTTTTGAGACACATACTGAATGTCGAACTACTGCAAAATAACTTCCCAACTTTCCATACCTCATGTAAGCATTGGACGACTAAGGATGAATTTGAGCGGGTTATTCCAAGATACCAATTAGACCTTGTGATGTTGCAGGTAGTGTCTCAACTTCTGAACTGTAAATATTAATTCCAGGTAGCACATCACAATATTTGAATATTGGGTTTCTGCTTCAAGAATAGTCTGACTGAGATAGTATAGGCTATTTTCATTCCCTGCATCATTCTTCTGATCATGAAAGTCACCCAGTGAACATTCTAAGGCAGTCACATAGAGGATTTGTGGCCTTCCTTCAACAGGTGGAATATGTACCGGTGGACTCAAGAGATACTTCTTGATAATATTGAATGCTTCTTGACATTCTTTAGTCCACTTTTAAGTGACTCCCTTCATCATCAATATGGTGAATGGTATACTTTTACATGCCAAATTGTCGATGAATCACCGAATATAGTCTATGTGTCCTTGAAGTCCTCTCAATTCATTCATATTTCGAGGAGGTGACATACCATGGATTGACTTTGTCTTCTCAGCATCGACTTAAATACCACGATGGCGTTCAACGAAGCCGATAAATTTTCCTGAGGTTACCCCAAAATCACATTTTAAGGGGTTCATCTTCAAATTATGTTGACGAAGTGTACAAAATATGACTTCCAAATCAGCCAAGTGATTAGTATGTTGTTTGGATTTGACCACAAAATCCTCCCCATAACATTCAATGAACTTCCGTAAAAAGGGTTTGAAGATACGATGCAAGGCATGATGATATGTTCCCCCTGCATTCTTTAAGTTAAAGGGCATTACCCGATAGAAAAACAAACCTTGAGGGGCTATGAAAGATGTGGATTCCTCATCTTCTGGAGCCATTCATATTTGATTATATCCGGAATATCCATCCATAAAGGAATGTTCTTTATAGCCAGTTGTTGCATCAATTATGAGTTCTGTAATCGGAACTGGGAAATCATCCTTAGGAAAATGCCGATTAAGCTCTCTAAAATAAATGAAAACTCTAATTTTCCCATTCTTTTTTTTCACTGGGACAATAATAGCCAGAAATTTGGGATATTGAACTTCTCTGATGAATATAACTTTGATGAGCTTATCCACTTCAGCTTCAATATTGGAAGCATAGGTTGGGTGTGTTCTTCTAGCGGCTTCCTTGAATCCTCGATGCTCTTCTGGTAAACCCAAACGATGAGTGGCAACATCAAGATCAAGCCCTGGAATCTCTATATTGTTCAATTCAAATATATCAATATTTTGCTTTAGAATGGAAATATACATCTCTTGCTCTTCAAGTGTCATGGACGGACTAATTAAAGTGGGGTGTGGATCTTCTTTTGTACCTATATTTATTTCTATGAGTTCATCCACGGTGGTAGATATACCCTCTTCAAATGCTGGAGGAGCATCCATGAGATCTTCCTCTTCTTCGTCAACATGTTTTATTTCTTCTTTTTATAATTTTTATAGTGGATGATGAAGCATAATTTCCATGATCAGAAGAGATGTTAATATTTAAACATCTTGAAGAAGAAGCTTCCATTTCTGACCCAATTGATGATAAAGGTTCTTCCATGGGTAATAAAGAGTATATGATGGATTGATAATCGACATCATTATTCACCTATGACATTTCTATAACTTCTTCTGGCCCGATTAGCGAAGTATAGACTTTCTGGATTTTAGCAGATGAAATGAAGACATCTCCATTTGGGCTTTCATCATTGCTTGGTGGTTCACCAATTTCTTCCATTTTTATGGCTCGATTGCCATAATTTACATTATGGTTCTTTCCGTAAGAGTATTTTTATTTGGGTCTATCTTGTCAAGTTGACTGATAGGAAACACATAATCTATACGCACATGTTTGAAATGGATTTACTGGAATCATCTCCAAACCATATGGACCATTAACTTTGGTAAGCTCCCTTTTTGTAGATTTCTCCTTTCCCTTCATGTGATATAATTCCACCTCAATGTATTGAGATTCACAGGTCTTTAACTGGGCCTTATCACCCTACAATGTCCCAACATGACCATCAAAAAAATATTTGAGACGTTGATGGTATGATGAAGTGATAACCGCATGTTGATGTAGCCAAGGACTTCCAAGAAAGATGTTGAAGGATGAGTCTTGATCAACCACCATGCAATCTAAATTTGATATGAGATCTCCAAACTATGTTCTGAGTGTAATCTCACCCAGTGGTTCTTGTTCATTTTTAACATATCCTTGTAACATCATAGTAGAGGGAGATAATTTAGATTCCTTGAGGCCCAATCGATGAAGTGTACGAATGGGGATGAGGTTCAATCTGGAACCATTATCAATGAAAGCCATTTGGATGTCCACAACATTGACCTGGCCAGATAAGTACAAAGGTCTAATGTGTCCTTGCACGACATCGTCTTCATCTTCATCTGTGAATGATGTCACTACATGGAATTCTGTAGGATTATTCTTGACATGGTAGTCTTCCTCTGCAACAATTTCAGTTTTAAACTCTTGAGGACTTGAAAAAGCCTCAATGAGTGCCTCCCGAAGATCCTTTGATAAATTCAAGGCATCCAAATTTGATAACATGACCTGTACTTGGGCCAAGTGTTTCAATACATCATTCTTTTGATCCAAAGGTATGAATTTCCCAATACAAACATGTGGCTTAGCAGGTACTTTGGAAGCTGATGTTTTTGGATGTTGATGCATCTTGTATCGGGGTACAAGTTTGTAATACTCCTGGATTTGGATGATTAAACTGATTAGGTCTATTTAGTTGTTGAGAATAAGAAGGTGGAACCTTTAACCTATCATCTAGTATAACTGTGCCAGGACTGAGTCTTCCTTCTGTGGAAGAATTTTCTTGTTCTTGTTGAGCTCGTGAAGGGCTTTGACATGAGTTTCTGCCACATACACAGTTCTAGAAGGGGTAGAATTGGAGTAGTGGCCTCTAAAATATCCACCTCTTCCCCTGTATCCAGAGCCTCTAGAACTTCATCTGATAACTTTGTTTGATATAGGGAACTCGACATCTTAAAAATCCCTACTATGACTGGAATACGGATCTGTCAATTGAATCATATTAATAGAATGGAAGAACAACTCTTTATCCAATGAAGTCTCTGCCAGATTAGCCTATATAGGTTGTGCGGTTTGGTGGGGCATTTCCCGTGGCATTGAAGTTGATGGCATGAAATCTGCCATAGTTAAAGACAGCTTAGGCTTTGACAGAAACTCATCATCTTCCGATTGTTCCGCTTTCTTGGAATTGTGTCGTTTCATTAAGTATTTTCCTTCTGATGAAGAAGTTTTTTCTAAGGCATTTACGGTAGAAGTCTCAATTGGTTTTTTAATTGTGTTTTCAAAATAGCATGAGTTCGGTTGATCATCTTTCTGACCATCCAATCATCATATTTCTCTGCATTTTTTCTTATGAATTCTTTCATTTGTCCTTCTTCCTCTAGAACTGTAGCAGTAACACATGCTACATGGGCTGAAGAAACTTTTAGTTTGACTTGTCCCGAGTCGACCATCTTTTGCAGGATATCATTGGTGACAAAACACTCCTGGATAGGATGTCCCAACATTTGATGAAAGGGGCGATAATTGGGACGGTCTTCATCTCCTTCCTTGTTTGGCCTCTTGGGCCTTGGCAATTGAACCGGGTTGTTTTCCAGAGCAGAAATGAAGTAGCCAGGAACTTGTTCATTTCGTAAAGAGAATGTTTTTCTCTTCAGATCCTAAAATTGTTTTCGTCTTTGATCTCTTTGATCATTTTGATGAAACTGCCTCTATTGTTGGTGCTTAGGAAGTGGAGCCCTTCGAGAAGAAGAATGTTTTGAAGTAGAAGCAGGTACAAGTGCTTGTTTAAGCATAACTGTAGCAGTCTCTGCATTACCCATTATCCTTCTTGGAGCTGATAGAATTACACGAGATTTATCCTTAGCATATATAAGGGAATCGTCAATTTTCTGAGTGATTGAAGTAAGGTCTCAAAACCCTCCTGTGTATTTCATAGGGATCAACAGTGTGCGTAATTCATCACACAGATTTGCTACACGGATTGGCAACAGTTCCACATGATGGAGTTCTATGCTTAGGGAATATGTTAATCCCTTCTAGTGAGCAATGAAATCTGAGACCCTTTCATTCTCCCTTTGCATACATTTTTTAAGATAAAAAAATATTGTCTTCGAAAATTTTGAGCTGAACTGAAAGAGGAATTTTTGGTGAAGACCCTCACACCCGGTAATTGACCGGGATTGCAAGAGTGTATAGAAAAAAAGATGGTCCTTGCAAGGTTCACAAGAATCATCTGAGTTTCACTGTGTCTTTTTGTTCTGGAGTTCCCATAATAGGATCACAACAAGACACATAATGCATCAAATGCTCTTCAGGATCGCCTGATCCATTGAAAATAGGGAATACAGGGTTCCAAAAACTTTATGGGGGAGGGATTGAATCTACCCATTCATGGTAAGATTTCTTTTCTAGTTTAACCTGCGCATGCTTCCCTTACATAGACTATAACTGGGCGGTTAATGACTCAATGGTAGTTATTAACTTTTGAGAAACATCTAGTTGAATTTGGACTTGGGCGGGTGCAATGATTGGAGCTTGGATATATGTGGTGGTAGCCCTGCCAATTATTGTTTCACTTGACCCATAGGATTATTCCTATGAGGGTGTACTTGTAGGGGAAGATATTCATGATCCATCTCAGTAGCTGCAAAAAATTTCCTTGGCTGACAGACTCCAACACGCTTAAGAAGAAGACTACCCTGAAGTAGTACTACATTCATCTTCCTTATCTACTTCATTTCTTCCTCTTGTTGCACAAATCATTGCTCTAGTGAGAGAAATTGTCCTTTTAAAGAGGAAGGATATGTAACCTGATTCTTTCCCATCCCTTTGTTGTATCCTTTTAGGAGAGGGGGAAGTGGGTTATTTGAAGGATTACCTAGGTTTTGAGAAATCCTTTGATTTCGTGTACGCACACCTTCTTCATTTCTGTCTGTGTAGACATATTCTTGAGCAAGAACATCTTCATATGAGTCCCCTAAGTGAGACTCATCTGGTGGATCAGCAACAACGGCATTGATGACATTTATTGATGCATAACGCATCACATACATTCAATAATGATTTCTGTGATATTGTCTTCTTATATGTCCTTGATGGGACATTTAATTTTGTTGATTTTATCCCTCACGAACTTCTTGACGAACCATAATTTAGAGGGAATCTCATGATAATTTTCATCTTCGTTCCTCCTGTGGCTTCTTCCCCAATCGAGAGAAGACCGACTTCCGATGATTAGGGGATTGATGATTTGAAAAGGTCCACAGTCTGTTGGACTGGGGCTGTTCCTGCTGTCTTTGCTCAACTCCTCGAATCCTATTTTTTGATTCTAAGGGTTGGTTAAAAAGATTCCCCAATCTGGCAAGCTGGGTGGCTCTTGACATGCTATGTCTGAGACTTTATTGAAATATCTCCTGATATTTCGGACCTTAGTCCTGAAATTAGCTGGATGCATCAACCTGCATCCACATTTATCACCCACATCGAAAGACCGTTTGGTGATTTCTGACACTTCTATCCCTTTGGGATGTGCTTTCTCCATACGAGAGGCTTGTTCAATATTCTCATTTTCTTGATTCAGGAGTAATTTAACAACTTGTTCTTTGTATTCATGATTTTGAGAAGAACTAGTTGTGTTTTGTTACTGATAATGATTTTGATTACAAAAAAATCCCATTGACTGTGGCCGACCATGGGCAATAACATTACATGATACCATTTTCAGAGGGATTTGCTGACTGGAGAGTACAGTGAAATGTAGTGCTCCATGAACACCCCATCCCCTGACATGAATACTAGATGGGGAATTGGCAATTAAATGGTGCAACCATCTTAGTATAGTAAGGCATGAATGCTAAAGGGATCTCTACTGCTTTTCAGCCTTCATATATCGAGATACTGATAGAGATTCCAAATCAATCTCGTGTTGTAACCCTTCTCTTATATTAAAATGATTTTCATATTCATCATTAGATAATTTTTTCTTTTTCAACTGACAAAGAGTTTTCTATATGTTGAGATGAATATCATGAATTCCATCTTCCGTCAACATCTCTGGAATGTCATACTGAGAGTCAGCTATAGGCCAAAATAATAGTGGAACATCACCTTTTGTCAGTTTTTTTCTCAGGTTCATTATTTCCTCTTTATCATTCAATGAATATATTTCTACATGATTTGACCAGAGCTGGTTCTTTCTTGTTGCTTCATTGGATTCAAAAATATTGGTAGAAAAATCACTGATTAAAATTGAAGATGCATGACTTAGGGGTGGTTTGGAGAATGACCTACACCCTAGGATATCTTCTGATTGAGTAAGTATTTCACCTCCTAGCGATGAAGCATCAGACATGACTGGTTTCGCATATGAAAGTGCCTCAAGATAAAAGGGCTTTATCGGCACTACATTTTCCACTGGAGCATCTTCCGGGAATTGTGCATCACTACTGTAGAGAGGAATTTCGCATAAAAATTCATCATCATGGGGAGGACCACCATGGTGGGTAACATAAAATGATGATATCTCTTGCTCCTTGGTCTACTGACCACACAGAGGGTTCCTGTGGATCTCATATAAAGATAAAACATTGAGATCGACTGAACTGTCATGAAGCAAGCCTTCATGAGGATGTTTCTGTTGAAGGCGTTAAGAAATAATGTTCCCACTATTGGGAAATGAGGGAGTAGAATCATGGATTCCAATAGATAACTGTCTGAGGGCTTCAAGAAATCCAGCATCGAGCAAGGCCTTGTTACAGATTGGATCTTGATTTCTTGAATGTGTTGGGCGGGTCTTCTTCTTAGATTCCTTCTTACTCGCCTTGGAAACCACTTGTTGACAAATGTGACTACTCTGAGCAGGTGCATGTGCCTGATCATGGGAGATGGCCAGGTTAGTCTGACGATCTCCACTCAAATCAGGTGTGTGTGCTTGACTTGGTTGTCCGTATGATATGGGGGAGTACATCCCACAACCCTCTTGGACTGGAAAAGACGTGTGTATCTATTCTGTAGTGAATTTTTGATGTGTCACTCCACTAGTAGGGATATATTTATGTTTATTTCCCTGAGATGCTGTTGAAGATGTTATAATATCCTGGCTGGAATCCAGAATGAGAGCATGGATTTTATTCTACTCTTTCACCATTGATAGAATATGATTGGTGACTTCAGCTATCGGAATGGGGATATACATCCATTCCGTGGTTGGAGTAGGGGTATGTGCCTGATCTTGTCCTCCTTTTCATGCCATTGAATCCTGACAGTACTCAACTGTGGGGGAAGGGAGTTGAGTCTGACTCCAGTTTGTCATCGGAGCATTTTGATTAACTTCTCCTGGTGCTACCAAACGAGACTGTTGGTAAGCTTGATCAATACTTACAAGTGTATGTGCCTGCTAATTGCACTCTACCAAACGTGGTTGACAAACGTCCATCAACCCTGACAGACGAGGATGCTGGAAGGATTGATGAGTGTAAGAAGGTGTATGTGCCTGTTTACCATTGGTCAATACATTGGGTTGGCGGGATCCATCGTATATAGTCAGACGAGCCTAATGACTAGCTGATGATTTATAAACAGGTGTATATTCATGTCTATAATACCCCATCGGAATCGCCTGGCGGGATTGGTGTTATGCTGCCAGACGAGTCTTCTAGACAACTGAATTAAAACGGACAGGTGTGTTTGCCTGTTCATTTCTTGCCACCAATTTAGGTTGGTGGACTTCTCTGGAGATGGAAGAGATGATAACCTGCTCACTGTCAACTGGATTTCACCTCTGGCGATTCGTCTTGCCTTCTCGGGTTCGAGAAACCTGAGCTGAACGCCTGGAGTCGATGCCCATATCATGTTGAGGGTTCACTTCCACATGAGTCTCACGACAATTATTGATAGGATCCCTTGAGAAGAACTCCTTTATTCTTGAATTAAGGCCCTATGGGGCCTGCTCATTCACTTCCTCAGAATATGGGATTGAATGGTGATAGCGTTCCGGGGATAACGACCTGAAACCGTTGGAGACGGTGGTTAGCATCGCCTGCTTATTGATCACTGGTCGTCGTTTTCCGGACGACCGGTGTGAGTTGTTCACTTGGAGGGCTTTTCGGGTAGCCTCTAGAGTTGGAATGGTACTGTGTTGACAATACTCCTTAACCAGCGCATTTGAAACCCAGCATTGAATATTCTGAGTAGGTGATGTCATCCTCAGAGCGGACGACGATCCAACAGGAGTTACAGTAGTGGCATTTGCAGTAGATGTTTTCACAGCAGATGTATTCACGGATGTGAACATAATAAAATCCATTCTAGAAATCCATAAGATCATGGAAAAGAGTGACTGTTTGATATAACATACATAATCAAGATAAGTCTGGCCACTACATCTTTTCGATGAGAACATATGTTATTGATTGATTTGTTGGCCCTCTCATTGAGTTTAGATAGGGGCATAACAAATAATAAAATCATCATTTTAACTTGGGTACGGAATCACGTCGGGTTTACCAGTTTTTGTTTCCTCTCGAATTGGGGATGACCTCATTGATTGAAGGTTAAAAAATTCCAATTGGTTTCTAAGGGGTTTGTTCGTAGGACTGGAACCATCAATGATTCCTTATCCATTTGGACCTACTTTCCAAAGGTAGGTGCTCATTAGTTGTGAACTGATGAGACATAGGAATTATCATTGGTTGAGAGGATGGGGGGTCAGACTCATCACACCTTTTGAGGGGAATTATTGTCTCCTCTGGGACTCTCATTATTGATTTATGTTATGTTCGTGATTCCTTATTACATTTCCAAGTATAAAATGAGATTTTCTTTAGATCTGACAATCTATGATTGATATGTTTGAAATTTAGAGAATCTTTTATATGTATTCGAGGTTCATCATCAATAGATAATCATATGTATTTGTTATAGATTCTTGTTCAATGGTATCCTATGACACATTATATAATAGTCTCTTGGTCATTATGATGACCATGTTGGTTTTAAAGCCACTCAATGGGGAACTTTAAGTTTATTGTCATTTAGAAGGACATGAATTAATTCAGAGTGGGGATCGAACCCACATATGGGCTACCTACGTATCATTTGTTTAGAAAAGGAATCATAACCCACGTATTTTGAGTAAGGGATTATAATGTTTATGATTGATGTCTCAAAGAAAGATGCCATAATTACTTTTAAACTTTAAGCTCACGTGAGTCATGCTCGGTGTGAGAAACAAGAGTTATTAGTAAAACCAGACAATTGTTCCATGAAATATGCAATCATAAGAAATAATGTGGGGCTTATGTATGTATGACTACCAAAATAAATGAAAATTAGGATTTACTTAAGATAATTAAATCCATGAACATGGTTCATAAAGGTATATGTACTTTATAGATATTTGGATACTCTAACTTGAGGATTACTCTAGAAAAGGAGGCTCAAATTAGGAGGGGACTTATGATTGGGTTTTAATCCTAATAAGGAAGCCCAGATCAAAAGTAAATCAGCATTGGTTAAGAGAAATTAAGACTGGGGCTTACTCTTGAAAAGGGGTCCTAGGTAAAGGAATTTTGAGAAATTAAGGGACTTGGGGATTACTTATAAGGAGGATGCCCATATTTGAGACTGGGGAATACACTTGAAAAGGAGGCCTAGGTTAAGATAATTATGGTTGGTGATTACTCCTGAGGAAGATGCCCATATATGGGGACTTGTGGCTTACTCTTGAAAAGGAGGCCCAATATTAATGAGAATTTGCAACTGGAGATTACTCCTGAAAAGGAGGCCCAGGTTAAGGAACTATGACTAGGGATTACTCCTAAAAAGTAGGACTAGGTTAAGAGAATTATGGTTTGTGCGTACTCCTGAGGAGGATGCCCATACTTGGGGACTTGGGGCTTACTCCTGAAAAGGAAACCCAATAGTAATGAGGATTTGGAACTGGGTCTTACTCTTGAAAAGGAGGCCCAAGATTAAGAGGACTGGGGCTTACTCATGAAATGGAGGCCCAAGTTAATGACTACTTGGGGCTTATTCCTAAAAAGGATTCTCAATATTAAGGATTCTCTCAACTTAAAGGATGAGGTTGAATGAATGAAATCTATGACAATAGTGACATAAAGATATGTGAATCACTATGTTTTTAAGAGATATTCCTCAAAATTCCTTTCAGATAAGTATGTCAATCACGAAAACATGCCATAAATGGCTTTGAAGAGTGTCTTGAAGTCTTAATCATGAATAGGCGGGGTGGAATGAGATAAAAATTGAGAAATGGGTAGGAAGGGAACCCAAAAAAGATAGGGGCACGCAAGTCCTGGTAGGCGCGCAGGTGTTGCATGGGTGCACAAGTCCTGGGCGCGTAGGTATACCTGCGTGGCACATAGGTAGTCGCGCGATTGTAAATTAGTATGGTAATACATGGTCAATCCTTGACAAAAGCCCTTAAAAATATCCTGAGGTACTTCCAGAAGAGTGGCGCACAAGTTTCAGTTAGTAGGTAAGGAGGTGCACAAGTGTGTCCATTTCCCTTACGTGTAATACACTTAGGCGCGCATGTTTTAGTGAATTATAACACTTATACCTTATTCCTCTTGTTTAAACAATCCATTCTAGATAATGAATTACCTTATAACTATTCGAAAGATATAATGAAGAGGGTTGGGCGTTCAAAGCACTATATCTGAATTCTGGAAAAAAAATCCCCTTGAAATGGGGGGCCCACCAGGTCTATTTATAGGCTGCTGAAGACCCTGGGCGACAATCACTTAGGGTGCACAAGTCACTTGCACGACCATTATGCGGCGCACAAGTATATTTGTTTGACCATGATAGAACATGTGCGACCCTTTTGAAATGTTCTCCTTGTTCATTCTGTTGTCGATTTTTAATGTTTTCTTCAGAGGATTAATCAATTTGTGCTAAGTAATTTCCCATCCATTCCTTTAAACAATGTGATGAAAATGAGCGTCAACACTTATGAATATATAAGCTTCAATTTATGTTATCCATGATCTACATTCTAACATATATTTATAGAGGCATTTTTTGTTCCCATAATATTGGTTCATACTAATCTTGTGAACTCACCAATGCATATCCCCTAAGAGTTTCATAAACAAGATTGTAGAATGTCCCATTGCAGTGTACCATGATACCTCGAGTCAAGCCCAAAATTCCTTTTCAGGGTTTTTAACCCTAGGTACATCAGTGCCCGGGCTTCCTCAACCTGCTAGTATCAAGACAATGATGTATTTTCTTGATAAAACAATTCCACAATACTCAAAAATACATAGGAATGTTTTTATTGTACATATTTTTGTCACTATGGATTCAATACTATTTTTTAAACATAATCCAAAAAATAACTAGCATATTCTATGATACCAACCTTAAAACCCCTTCTCATTGTTACACACCTAACATAATTTATTACAAACAATCATCAATTGTTGAAATACATAAGATTGAGAGTTCTAGTGTCTTTGGGGAATTAGATCATTACATAACAACATAAAACATAAAACTCAACATCTTATTGAAAACTTCATTTACATGATCACTACATTATCCTGTACCTTTCATTGTATTGGATAACTTGATGAATTGCATAAGAAAAGGGAGAGCTATAAAGACCTGTAAAGGTGTAACAAAACATAACATAAAGATTGCAATACATGTTATCAAAAATGAAAATCAATTGTGTGAATGAGAAACATAATCATTAATGCATGATGATACATGTTAATCATAACATCGAAATGTGGAAATAACACTTAACATTTAATTAGAATGAGAAAAGTCTCATTGCACATGGAGCATGATTAAACCATCATTTCACATGAAAAATAAGTAAACCCTTATTATAATTTAATTATACTATTTAAACACTCATTTCACCTGATGTATCATGATACTATACATTACCCAATCCATTTGAGTGATATTTCGACACACCCTTCTTAAGCATTTCATTCCACACATATGTGTCCCACATGGACCATGCAACATGGAATAAATCATCTCCATTTATTAAATGATAATGGGATGTCGAATACATACATGATTCTTTATAATAAATATGAAAATTTTCAAAATATTGAATACCATTGAGAATGAAATGGTCATGATATTCACTACACAATGACATTTTCTTGGAAAATCATTGTGCAATTTCAACCGCATAATGGTTTGAAATAAGAACTCATAAAAAATGGTTGATGGGAGAGAAAGAGGTGTATCATCAAATTCACCTGAAATGGATAGTAAGGGGACATATAGATTCCTTTCCCAATTAACGAAATTAAATTTAGATGAATAAAAAATGAATTACTTAGATTTAATAGAGCATAGAAAAATCCCTCAATGAAAAATTCACATTGTAAAAGGTGTACATGGGATGAATAAATGAGAACGAAAGGGGTCTCCCATCATCCAAACATAATAAGGGATGTATTTGGAACGTTGGAAATTATAATCCAACATTTTTAGTTGAAATCAAAAGGGCATAAAAACATAATTAAAATTGGAAAAAATGAGAAACGAAGAAATACCTTACTTCGAAGTGTGATACCAAAGGCATAAGAGAGGCTTGAGAGAGGATTCTTATGGGAATGGAGCACCATAGAAGTATTATAGAGAGAAGTGGAAAGATTTTGGATGAATTAAAAATGGATTGAGTAATGAGTATGTGGGAGCTTGGGTGGGTTTATATAGGAAAGGAGAGGGCGTTCATTATTATTTAGGTTTGGGACACCACACATTAAACTAATCAAAACCACACACCCACCAATGGTTTTTTCCCATGGTTTATTTTTCAAATGGGAGTGGAAAATAATATTTTTTGAGTACAGTAGCCTAAAATCTTAAAATCATATGGTTTTTTATATGGAGGGGAGTCACACTCTGAAGGAAAACAATTCAAAAAGACAAAATGTTATATATGTCACTGAGGGTCCACTAATGCTTTGTAAAATAAATCAAACATATCTAAAATCACATTATATTAGTGGTAACACTTATACTTGTCGAAAATAATGTTTATAGTATTTTATTACATCACTATTGGGTCATTATGATGTCATAAAACACATGATATTTTTAAACGCTATTTAAATTTTTTCCCTAAATTAGACTGTCTCAAAAAAATTTGAAATATTCATCATTTGATAATTTAGACGTCCTGATTACAAAAAAATTACTTTATATAAATAATTTTCAAATAATTTTATTTTTTCTTCTAAAATTACAATCAACATATATCGAAAATTCATGTGTTTTGACAAAAACAACATTCAAACCTTAATTAAAGTTACCATTATATTCATAAAAATTGTTAAAATAGATAATTTGTATTAAAGTTTAATTTATTAATAATATTTTATTTCATTATTATTTAATTCAGAAATCCATCAAGTCATCAATATAGATTTTTAAGATGAATATATTGACTAAAAAATATGGTTTTGGCATTAAAAACTATTTACAAAGTAATTATAATAAAATTAATGAACATTCATTGTACAAAAATAATTTACATAGTAATAGATTTAGGGTCTTGTTACATAACCCCTTATTAGTGAAGGGTAATGTGTGCGATGGTGATAGACCCTTATGGTGGCTCAAAAACATCACTAGGGTGGAAATCTCTATTATCATCCACATATCTCATAGTTAGTTCTGCTCAAGATAAACCACAAAAGGTCATCTTGGTCTTGTCAAGAGCAATGCCCAATGACGCCCACTCTGTTATGATCTCCCACAAATGGGCTTCTTATGGAGAATGTCTACTGAATGAGGCCATAACTTCCTTTGTATGCGTAAATTCTATTTCTTAAAATCCTATATTTATAGTAATCATGTTTCCACTGTTCAATGTATATATTACCAACAGTCATAATTCATAACAGTATTTTAATATCCAGAAACATAAAACCTATGATGTAAAATTTTTATATAACCAAGATAAGACATTTAATTAGATCAATGGAAATTTTCATTAATGAACTTTTTGTTTGTTACGCTAGTGGTTTCAGGCTACTGAGATATTTATCTCACTCCCTACTCAGGTCATTGTTACATTAGGGTACCCGAGTATACCTTCAACATTTTTTAGGATTGTGGACCATGATTGAATGCTTGTGTCGTGCTACCTGTATCTGGGATTTATGAGTAATAGATTGAAATGGAGATTGTGATGCTCATGGAGATTTCATGTGGGGATTTTATATCCTTTCATTATTATTACTTTTTTAATTAATATTTATATATTGATTGTTGAATTAGGTGTCATCACCATTACATGCACACATCAATTGTATAATTTTGTGTTTTTCAATTCTATAAATTTTTTAAATATTTTTTTCTAGTATTTTTCAAATAATTTATTTAATACTTCTGGAACATTATATTAAATTTACCTTATTATACCTTTGTGTTACATTGATCAATGGGGGAATAGTCGCCCCCCCCCCCCCCCGACATAACCTATGTCCTTTCTACTATTCAGAAGCCTCTAGAATTTGGGGAGATGAAAATGAGGTCATGTGACCCACCTTTTTAGAAAACATCTTAGACGCGAGTCAGGTTGGGACATTACAGTGTCATATAAGAGATCATTTATTTTAGATTGTCTTAATATTTAATGAATGTAAATAGGAGAATAGGAATGATTCAATGCTTAGAAAATGTTTCTATCTTGGACTAATCACCCCACATATGGGAAATGACCATGTTTCTAGGGATAGTAATTGGTGTTCATGATTTAAGATATTACAGTTGTTATGTTTTCACCACGTGTGATGGGTGTAATTTTTACTGTTTATGGATTTATAGATTTTTTGAAATGTTAATTTTAGCCTGGTTCAGTGAGGATAAAAAATATAATGCCTCATAATAAGCACATAGGGATTCACATATCATGCATATGTCGTGCCATGTAGCTTAATTCATAGGTTTTCTGCTGATATAATCGAGTAAAATTAATGTATTCCATGCCTTGAATTGATTTAGCATGCTACCCTATTTTAAGGATTTATGATTAATAGCATGTTTCCCTGTTATCATGCTTCTGTGCTTATTAGCATGATTGTGTGATTAAAATTTCATGATTCTATGATTTCAACATGTTTCAGTTTATTAGCTTATTTTAAGGAAATGCTTTCCTGTTTGATATGTAATTTATTTCATTCGCTAAAATATAATGGTTAAAATAATATTAGAGGAAATACCACCAATAATGTGTGTGTGAGATTTATTTATTGGTAGATAGTTTCTCAAATGATTGGATTGTTGAACACATTCTTATTGTAATATGAAATGTTTTAAAATATAAATGGATTTCAAATAGTATCTATAGTGGTTTACATTATTTATGACCCTCATGTAAGGATGAATAATGGTTTCTATGTGTTCTATTGGATGAAAAAATGAGTATTTTACCTATGTAACCTTTTTTGCAACAAATTAGAAGATCGACTTTTGAACACAGTGACATCTTTTCACATGACCTGGTGTTATAGTCGAATCGTTTTCTCAGTTAATATCTATACCATGGGAGGTAGAAACAGTAAGACATAAATACCTCAATAATGTCTTGAGGTTTCTGTATTTTTGGTTTTGTTTGTTTGTCGTTGTCTCTAGTCGGACCCCAAACATACAATGACTCCCTAGATTGGATGATTTGTCCTGGTATCCTAGAATTTTTATTTAGATTAATTATTGTGTAATGATCCTTTTCAGAAGGTAAGTCATGCCTTGGTCATGGACAACAACTTCATAGCTGATTCAATCATCTATTATCCCTAGTGATGGATGACTCGGTACATGGTCCTCTGAGTTGAAATTCATCATGACTCTGTATCACCTCAGGGAAGAATGTGTTTACATAGGTAGTGTCATTGAGTCCATAATGTTGTGATGAAGTGGTTTATTTTAGTGTAATCATCATGACTTATAGTATTAAATATTTTTAGGTCATCTCTTTAGTACAAAAAATTTTGTGTTAAAAGAATCAATTTCGTCCCAATGCTTGGGATAACATCTAGGGACTTCGGTGTTTTGACTCACCATTCAGTTTTTTTGGGCATTCATGAGAACTATTTAAACGTTTTCCTTCTGATAATATCAAAATCCTCTTAGTGTACTCTTACTTATTTTACTAGCATTTCACTTACATTTCCTTCATCTTTGATGCACTAATAGAGAACCTTAATTATGCCATTCTAAAACATTAGATGCTTTTGGGAATTTTAGGGGGGTTTTAACAGTGTTTCAAACTAACATGTGGTTCATATCGAAGAAATTATTAGTCTTTTGTGACCCTTAAATTCCCATGTATGGATTTCATTATCAAAATATTGTACACAACCAGTTTCATCTAACATGACCTTCGGGATGATGCTGATTTGGGATCATTCAATATTATGATATTGGAATATTTTCCTTCTACAAATGTCTCACTTGTAAACGTGGAGTATGGAATACCTTATGATTGTTCCATTCACTCATGTTGTGCCAATCCAAGGGTACCCCAGAGTAGTTTTCTTCCTTGATGATGCCTAAATGATGGAACACCACTTGATGATAGGTATCTACATCGATTGACATGATGACATAAAATGTAAGATACCTTAGACCAATACATCAGAGAACATTTTGTTAAATGTATACCATCTAAACTGAAAATCTTTTTAAATGGTCAGTAAAAGTGTCTTCACTAGTTCTTTCTTTTCTTCAATGATGTTGTCTTTAGATATCCTTTTTCTGGAATGTCATCATGTAAGAGGAGTGAATTTAGGGTAGTCCAGTTATGGATTCATGAAAATATGTCTTTCCTTGGGTTTTTAGGTCAATGGTAAGCGACCATTTAATCCATTTAATGAAACAGTTGAGAAGCACCAAAAAAATTCATAAGGGGCATTTTTGTTTAAAATTCCAATGGTGGAAGGTGTTGTGACTTGGAATTTTCCCAATCTAACTATAGACTAAAGGGGAAATTATATTTGACCTGATGTTTACTGAGACCACATCATGGAAGTGTGTTAATATAAAAGGGTGTGGATATGCGATGTCTCTATTGTTTAGTGGAAAAATTTTCAATAGATCATATCTTAATGGGTAAATTTACGCTTCCATACCCATTGTTTGATAGTGTTTTTGGTGGTTGGATATGAAACAAAACCTTTTGTATGTGACTTCATGACCCTGTATATCAGGTGTGGGTAATGTTTTTCTCGATTCTTTCTTTGGTACAAGAATATCTAAGGTGTGATGGTTGTAATGTATCGTGTTTTGAATGAGATTAAAATGCGCTGGAACTTAAATTATCCCATTAGGTGGGTAGGCTATCATAAAAACTGAGCATTCGAACCATTCTATATCTCAAAGTTTACATTGTGATATGTGCTATTTAATTAAAGAAATTAATTAAATTTAATTAACGAAAAAATGAAATTTTTTAATTGAAAAATAATTGGGGAATAAAACAAAAAATATCTTTTATGAATAATAATAACGATGTTATTATTATTATTATTATGGTTATTAATAACATTATTTTTATAATTATTTATATAATTATTATATTTATTATACTATTAATAGAATTATATTTTTTATGAGGATCAAGGGAGAAAAGCCACACACCCTAATTTTCTTCATCTATGTGCATTGGAAAAAAGTTTATACCCCTTCAATATGAGATCTCCCATGTCTACAATATCCCTCTACCAGGACACTCCAACTCGAGGGATGGATTCCTTCTGGGTTGAGGCCCTTGTGGCCATGATCGGTAGCAGCGCACACCACTCAGGGTGCACCACTTAAAGCATGTGAGCCACTATCTGTGCCTCCCCCATTCCATGCTTTTTATCTCTCACTTTCATCTTGATTCTACTTCAAATCTCTAGTGTAAATAAGTCCCTATCTTTCTTCAACATCTTATTGGACTGTTTTTTTCTAATCTTCACTATATGCATATAGTTGAAACCTTGTGGATTGGGTTTTAATCTTGAAATATTGTTTATACTAATTTTAGGGTATGTGATTGATTTATCGGGACTTGTTGATCCATGATCCGGCATCCACCGAGAAGGTTGAGGCAGATGTACTCATTTCACTATTCCTCCAATGTTTCATGTATTTTTTATTCACTATTTTTTGATTCACATCAACCAATTTTGGTACTTATGGTTTATATGCATTGTTGTTAAATATTTAGTATTGCATTGAACCATACTACTGAGCTTTTAGGTTATATTTTATTGTTTTAGTGTGTTTTGGATAACATTAAAGGCGTGCACAAGCATACTATAAGTTACGAATATATATAATATATATATGTATATATGTATCTTGGATGAACATATTACTTCATGTTATGGGGAATACATGGATCGTGTTATGTAATATATATATATATATATATATGAAATTTTGGGCATGTGTGTTAAGATGTTGTGAGTGGTCGTTAATAAATCGTTCGACTACCTAATGTTAAATGGGTCGTGTTTTTGAAGTATGGTTGCTTTAATTTTTTCATTTAATTTTATGTATAAATTAATTTATTTATCATAGAATTTTAATTAGATTTTAATTAATGCAGTTATTTCTTTAAATTAATTTCTATTTAAATTAACATAGATGAATCTTTAATTTAATTGGAGTTAGCTATGACTAATGTAATTAATGATTGATTGATAACAAAAAGAAATATTAAAAAACACTCTATTTACATTAAATTCCTTCAATATAAAAATGTTATTATAGCGTATCATGTATGTCTTCCATATTACTTACAGTCTCTTATATTTTGATATTATAATCTCCTAAATATCGTGCCTATACATTTCCATGAATGGACATATCAAAATGGTGTTGCTTAATAGAAAAATAATATATGAGTCAAGACACCGCCTATGTATGTTTTTGAACATTTAATTGGATCATCCATTTTAGGGTGTCTTCCCTCTTCCCTTTTTCATCACATATGCCATACCACATCAATGTCTTGCTTTCCGCAACCTCTCGATGATGCCTTGTTATTTCTTATTAAATTGTTTTGGAGGTTCTCTCATGCTCATTGTGGCCTTAGATTATTGTAAAACCCGTTAGGATTTTTTATTCCCTTTCCTCTTGTCCACCCCTTTTCATATTCCCCGCCTAAATGACCAATTATCCTTATGCATTATGTTACAGATGTGATGTCGGTTTGAATTGAAATATCTTCCTGAAAAATCATGTTAGGCAGTGTAATTTTTAAGTTATTTGTATCCTATTATTGTTTTCTGTCGAAGGATATATTATTTGTTTACATATTAACACTTATGAATGTTCCAAATTATGATACCATGTATTAGTGGTTTTACCTACATTCTAAAAATGTTCACTTGAGAATTTAATGGGCTAATATGGTCTTGTAATTGTTACGAAATCACATGCGCTAAAGCCTTTATGCCTTGTTGATGTATTTAATTGTTTTACTTTATAACTTGATTATATTTTTTGAATGTCGTGCCTATTTTATAAGAATTATTTATGTATATGCTTCCAATGTGATATATGATATGAGATTCTCTTTGCAACGTGTTTTGGGTATAACTGTTGGGATTAATTAATCAAGTAGATTGTGGGACATTGTTTCTTAATTATTTTCATTCAATTATTAATTCATTACACTTTGATATCATATGGTTGAAAACTAATTAAATTTAGGGTGGTGAGAGAATGTGGGTTCTGTATTAAGGACTCAAGGATGGACTACCCATTCCTGACATTTTACCACTACAGTTTGGAGGGATAATATCTTAGTCTTATCCAGTCCCTCACATTCTTATGCTTTCTATATACTTATGATTGATACCAATTCTCGAAGGTCCATTGAGGATTCACTCATTTTCAATGTGGCTACACCAATCCTTAGATGATACATGACCCATTATATGTGATATCAAGATAGACTAATGGAAAAAACCATGCCTCGTGCGAGACGTGGTTTTATGAATGATTACCTTGGACGGTCTCAGTGGTATTAGGTAATTTGAACAATGTACTGTATCAATACCTTTGGGATAGGATTTGACTCCAACTATACAACATTAACATAATAACAATAAATATGATTCATGGTTTCCCTTGTGTATTGTGATACCTTTAGGATGTATTATGCTGCTTTTTGATGATAAAAAAATTATACACATTGAAAAAGGACAAGCATTGGGGTATGATTCCATTTTTTTCTACCATCAATTTTCTAGACATTTATAAATATACATCCTTTTTATTACATGTAATCATTTATGATTCCCAAAATTTGCTAAAGTAGGAGGTAATGGAAGAGTATCCATTGCGGAACCCTGAACAAGTTTCTATTTTGCATTAATAATCACTCTTCATTTAATTTATTTATCGCACTTCTAATTTTTCAATTCATTTCTTAGTTTGGGTTACACACCGAGGGTTCTAGCCTTCTATGATATATATCTCACACCATACTCAGAGAACCATTTCACTTGGGTACCCGAGTATACCTTCTCTCCAAATACTCGAAAATCCATTTATATATTTTTAATTATTTGGGATTAATAACAACCAAAAGAAATTGATGGCATTTGTTTCTAAGGCCCGGTGTTCCCAGAATGGAATTTTGAGATTTTTTTAATGTATGCTCAGTAAACATGAGAGTGGAATTTTCTATATTTTATACTAGTGCTCTGATTAAAAATATGAGAGATACATTGAATTCACAGCATCATGATTTAGTTTTTTTATTTTTAGTAAATATTAAAATATCATAAAAATTTTAATTTTAATTTCCTAAGTCTTATAGAGAAGTAAGGGTTGGGCCAATGCAGTGTTAAGCCATTAAATAGATTGAATCTTTTGTTTATATCGACACCGTTGAGAGATTAAGAGGTTCATTAATTAATTAAACTAATTAATCTATCATTGTGTTAGCCTCCATTCCCCTTTAATATAATTGAGGAATGGGTTGGGGTTTTTGAAATGGCCTTTCTGAGATACCTCACATGAGTTTTGGAGAATGTTGTAGTATGGCCATGTTGGATCATACCCAAGTCCAACTGGTCCATCGACACTAAAATACATATAACCCTGAAAATGGGTGTTCGATTGAGGTGTCGTCTGTCTTATTGGAATACATATGAAGATACATAACATTAGGTTACTTTATCATGAGACTTAGTGGATGTTGAAGTATGACTGATGGATTGAGGATCAAATACTCCCAGAATCTAGAGTACTTTCTATGGGAATCTAGTGTCTTGTTGAGATGTGAAGATTGAATAAAAAAACTATGTGGATCAGCACCTAGAAATCATGTGTGGATCAGCACGTAGAGATCATGTGTTTATCAGCACCTAGAAATATTATGTGGATCAGCACCTAGCTAACATGTGTAGATCCGCAGTAGAACTCTTGATAGAATAAGATTATACAACATTACAACTAATGCAATGTACTTCTATAATTAAGTTATACCGGAATTGATCCTGGTCTTTTTCATTTTTGTTTTGTGATTGAGATGATTCAATTTTGTTTTCCATTGTGGAATTCTGAGGGACCTTCACGGTTCTCAGGCTCCCTACTTGGTATTTTTATAGTCACTCCTGCACAGGATTTTCCAGCACCTTGATGTTTCTTGTACCGACAACGAGCATCCTGACTGAGACTATAGGATCCGGAACTAGGTGACACATAGAGTTTACTGATAGATGTATAGAGTTATGGTGAAAAGACATACCTACCCATTATGTGGGATTCTTGGTGGATTAACTTGAAAAAAATTATGTTGACTTTTGATGATTAATCTTTTCAGATGGGCTTGTATTCTAGCCAATTTACGTTTAGTACACACTTTTACAACTCTAGTTATTCTTCATGATTGCATCTTGTTTTTTTCAGGTAATGTTTGTTTGTATATGGTTAAAGGAAATTATTTCACGTTTTGTGGATACGCCTTTCGGATGAAAGTCACCAACCACTGTCCTATGGAAGGCATTCATGGGGTTGTCAAGACACATGCACCGAGGGATGGGTTGTGACAAAGTGGTATCAGTGGATTCAGTTCTACTAAAGAACTAGGACTCATGGATTTTCCAATGGAGCAATTGTGATATGTGTTTTGAGAGTGGTTTTCAGTTTGGGGAGTCCAGTGTTGGTGTGGCAGCTGACATATCCATACCCCATGATCTATAATTTTGATTTCCAACTCACTACAGGAAAACACTAATTCCATGTGTTTTGGAAATTTTATATGTTTATTCTATTTTGAGATAGATAAATAGGTATATTGATATTTATGTTGCACACTAGTTTCATTTTAGTATACCTCCTTATAGATATTTATCCTTTATTACAGAGAGAGTACACAATGATGACACATCGAGTGATAGGGCATCAATACATGGCTATCTTACTATGCTGGCACATTCGGGAGTTGTACCCGCAACACCACCACTCGGAGGGACAAAGTTTCCAACATCATCACTAGAAGACTATGCACATAGACTCAGAGTGTTGCACGAGTTCTAGAGATAGGGGCCTCTGAGGATTTGTGGCATGTAAAATGATCAGTAAGATGAAGATTTGCTTTAGGTTGTGGCATGTGTTTTTTGCCTTTTTGAGACACCATTATAGAAGACGGTGATCATATATGCTCTCATATTAAAGGTAATATTAGTGTATGGTTGAGTATGATGATTTAGAAGAATAAGGAGGAGACACTATCTTGTTAAGACTTTGAGACCCACTTCAGGGAATAGTTTCTAACAGCATCATTACACTCAGTGCGTATCCAGGAGCTGCTGCACATACAGTAGGGTACCCTATCAGTGGCCCAGTAATCAGGGAGATTAATTGACCTCTCCTTATAATCCTATGACATAAAAAAACATATTCTTTATGGATTAGTTTTTGAGATGGTTTTATGGAAGGAGATCAGAGAATCAACGATATAACTCAATATCCTAGCATAGGGTGGAGTGATGGAGTGGGAATTATTGGTGGAGAGATTCATATATGTCCATGCACTGATGGGGAGAGACACCACTAGAAGGCAGGTATCCATTTCATCTGCATTCGGCAGTAGGGAGATGGCGTAGAGGTCCAAGCAGCCCAAAAATTTCGGTGTACAACACGAAGACACGTGGTTGGAGGTTCAGAGCTCGGGGGGAGGAATAAGAGGTCTTCTAAAGATTTAATCATTTGACACTTGCGGTGAACATGGGCACATGGCTCACTACTATATGAATACCCATGTATATTATCAGTAGATAATCGGTGGACTGTAGAGGCAATATGAAAAGTTATATTGAGGGGGTATGTAGTGTGGTAGACGTGGTAGAGTAGCAAGTCATGTTACAGTTAGTGGATTATGGATGCAGGTTCTACCACCACTTCCATGTGGTCATCCCTGACCTCCTGTAGTAGGTGGAAAGTGGAAAGCGCAGCATCAAGAGGTAGATTACTATGACCATGGAACTTCATATATGATTATAGGTATGATGTGTTTCTATTTAACCCAACATACACTTCGTATAGACCCATGTCCTAGTAAATCTTTTGTTTCCACAAAACTCATTCGAAGAGAATATATTTTTATGGAGCCTTTGGCATGATCCTTACAATTAGAGAAACATACTGGGGATGATTTGATTATTACACACTTCTAAAGACCGTGTGAGATCACATTAGGGGGAGAGATCTTCCATTGGGATCTACTGGTAGCATTGTTGAGGGCTTATGATTTTTACAAGGTTATGGAAGACTATCCATAGTCCATGATCAGATCGACTATTTGAGCATAATGTGGGGTGTGTAAAAGAGGATGGGACCATGTTTTCCTTCACCAACAATTAGGGAACCATTGCAGTACCATAGAGACTTACTCAGTGTATAGTACAACCTATCACTAATCAGTTGGCTATCCTTACCTTCAAAGCAGTTGAGGTGATGAGTCCAAGTTATCATATAGTTGTGGACCAATATGTTTATGTCTTTCTTAATGATGTTTAGTGTCAACCTCCCTATAAAGAGGTATATTTAAATATAGTATTATACCCTGGGAAGTCACTAATATCTACACCATCATATCAGATGGCCTCCATAGAGCTTCATAAGTTACGGGTACAACTGGAGGACTTGCAGGGGAAGTGGTTCATAAGGTGTAATGTTTCTCCAAGGGAATCCCTGGTTTTGTTTTCCAGGATGGGAGAAAAAAGTCTGAGGATTTTTTTGGATTATTGGTGAATTTACCACATTATTGTGAATAACAAGTATCGACTCTTAAGGATCAATGGTCTCTTCATATAGGAAAAGAGAGGTCAATAGTTCTCAAATATTGACCTTAGATCAGGATATCACCAGCTCAGGGCACGATATGAGAATGTACCAAATATATCCATTAAATTTCGGTATGTCCAATTCGAGTTCTTATTGATACCCTTTGGCATGACCAAATCCCGAGCAGTGTACATGATGCTCATGAACAGGATCATCGATCCTTACATCAATCGCTCTGTTGTAGTCTTCACTAACGACATCGTGATATACTATGCATCAGAGGATGAGCATGCCCCCAACCTTCATGTAGATCTTCTACACACCATGAGCTCCAACATTATTCAAATATATATATGGTCTAGTTATGGATAGTGTAATTTCACTTCCTGGGGAATGTTATCTCAGTGGATGGAGTTGTAGTGGGTATGGCAAAGATAGAGGCAATGATTTCATGGGAGCACCCTGGAGTGTGATCGAGGGGAAGAGCTTCCTAGGATTGGATGGGTACTGCTGGAGATTTGTACCCAACTTTTCCAGAGTTGTGTCACCCTAGTAAGCATTGGAATAGATCGGGAATCCCTTCATGTGGATGGAGAGATGGCAGTAGAGTTTTCCATAACTATGATAGAGACTAACGAGTTCCCCCTTTTTGTGGCTACCAGAAGAGGGAGTTGTGTATTTAGTGTAATGTGATGCATCTGATACCATACTAGGTTGTTTCCTGATGCAGGAGTGAGTGGTGATCACCTACGGTTCACGACAGTTGAGTCATCATGAGCCTCACTGTGCTGACCATGACATATAATTTGCAGTTGTGGTATTTGTACTGACGATGTGGTGGCACAACATTATGGGAGAACATTTTTCCATCTAAATTGATCACTATTTTCTCAGGTATATCTTCTCTCAGAAGGACCTGAACCTGATACAATGATGATGGATATAGTTTCTCCAGGCCTACAAATGTGAGATTGTCTACACTCTTAGGATGAGGAATGTAGTAGTAGATGCACCTAACAGGAGGTATCATCTGTAGTTTCTGTGTGAGGCGAAAAAGAGCTAGTTCTGTTTCCGTTATACTTCATGGATAGTGATGGAAAAGCATACCTCTACTATATTACCTTCACACAAGAATCCTTCAATGATTCAATAAGGTATAGCTCGAGCACGTATGCTTCGAGGCCTGATGATTACAAATATCCTCGAAACATTATCCTGATGGATTTTCTAAAGGTAGGGATCACATCATCATCTTCATAGTACGCATAATGGTACTAGTGACATTATAATAGTAGGTTTTGATGGTGTTCCACACATCCCATTATATAGTACATCATGGTATAGTGAATATGTACCAGGAAATCCGACATCATTACAAGTGTCCATGGATAAAGAAAGAAGTGGATGATTTTGTATCACGATGCCTCACTTGTCAGCAAGTGAAGGATGAGAGTCAGGTACGTGTATGATTA
This sequence comes from Viscum album, assembly GCA_963277665.1. Classification (NCBI taxonomy): domain Eukaryota; kingdom Viridiplantae; phylum Streptophyta; class Magnoliopsida; order Santalales; family Viscaceae; genus Viscum; species Viscum album. The sequence continues at coordinate 214,275,736 of OY728128.1, read as the reverse complement.
GCTCAGCCGCATGTGGTACTAGAGTGGACGTGGGATGGTATATCTGTGGAATTCGTGACAGGGCTACCACGTACATCCACGGTCCATGATTCCATATGGGTGATCATTGATCAACTCACCTTGTGTGCCCACATCCTTCCCATCCATGAGTTGGGATCAGTAGAGGTATAGGGATGCCTCAAAATACATGTGACTGTATGGATTCAAAAGGTTCCATCGGCGATCATCTCAGATCGTGACCCACATTTTACATTCCTCTTGTTGAAAGGGTTGCAGGTGGAATTTGGGTCACAGCTACGCTTGTGCACTACAATTCATCTTCAGAAAATTGGGCAGATGGAACAAACCACACAAACACTCAAGGACATGATTTGTGTTTATGTCATCATTTTTTACTATAGTTGGGGGGATCACCTACCCCTGTTGGAGTTACCATACAACAACAGTTATCCCTACACCATCATCATGGATCTATATGAGGCCATGTTTGAGTTTATTTTCAAATCATCACTATGCCAGACAGACCAAGGGGATTTAGTACTTATGGGTCTTGTGTTTGTACAGGTTACAAAGGAGAAGGTGTAGATCATCCAGGATAGGATGAAGACTTCTCATAGCTGGTATAAGTATTATACCGACAAGAGATGGAGTCTGATGATGTTTCTGTAAATTGATTGTGTCTTCCTATATGTCTCTTTCGGATGAGGATTAAAATGGTTTTTCCAGGCCAACAAGCCATCTCCAAGGTTAATCGGACCTTTCCAGATCATCAACATAGAAGGTGATGTATTATAACTTCTAGATCTTCTCCCACAGATGCACCAGGTGCATAATGTATTACATGTGTCCCAACATTGGAGGTATGTGCATGATCCATCACACGATATCGCTAGGGAGAGTTGGAAAATGATGATTGGGTGATTCTTGCAGAGTTCCAAATGGATGTAGTGGATCGACAATAGAATTTCCTTCGTGGAAGGATGATTTCTCTACTGTGAGTTTATTGGCAGAATGAGAATCTCCAAGAGAGCCCATGGGAGTGGGAGGCTCAAATGTTTTCTCAATACCTCCATTAGATTCCCTAATATTATTTATATCATTCAAGGACAAAAATCACTATGGTGGAGAGAATTTAAAGACCCATAAATTTCATATAACTTTTTAATTATTTGTAATTATTATGAGTCTATAGAAATTTATGGCTCACGAATCCGAGGCCCGATGTTCCTAAAACAGAATTTCAAACTTTTTGATGGAATATTAATTAATCATATGAGCAATGTCTTCTATCTTTTGAATGGGTGCTCAGATTAAATATTAGATGGAACTGATCAATCTGTAACAACAGGATACGTTTATGGGAGTCTTATCATTGACCGTAGTAGGTTAGGTGAAAATGTTAGTTTTTGCGGCTTTTAATGAAATAATAATATAACCTAAAATTTTTTATTTTATTTTCCTAAATATTTTTTATTAGAAGTGGTGGGACCGATGGGTTATCAAGCCATTTAATGGCTTTACACTTCAATTTGTAACCACACCATTGAGATATTAAGAGGCTCATCCATTAAAGAACCTCATTAATCTCTCGTTTTTAACCACATTATGCCACTATTTAATTGAGTCATGGGTTGGGGTTCTTGAGATTCTCGACCTATGTTTTGGAGAACGTTGAAGTATGGTTGGATTGGATTATACTCGAATCGAACTGGGCCCTCATCACTAAAATTCCAATACCTCTCAGACTGGGAATTTGATTGACACACCATCTATTGCGTTAGAAACCATATGACATGATGGATCACTGGGTTACACATTTGTGGGACTTCGGGTATGTTGAAGTATCTCTAATGGATTTTGGAGTGGATCCTCCCAAAATAAAGCATGCATATTATGGGAATCTAGTGGATGGCTAAGTAGGGAAGAATGAATAGTGATCCTATGTTGATCGGCACCGAGAGATATGGGGTGGATCAGCACCAAGAGATCATTTCTTGTTCAGAATCGAGATATAGAATGTGGATCAGTAGCATAATCCATTATGGAATAATATTATCTAGATTTAGGATTTATCATATATACTTCTTTACATAAGATATATTTGGTTTGGTATGTGTCTTTTGATTTATGGTCTATGATTGAGATCATGCTTTTTGGATTTCCATTGTGGATGTCTGATAGACATTTGTGCGTCTCAGGGTCCCTACTATGTATTGTTATACTCACCCATACACGACCTTCACTAGCAACGTCTGCTATCCTGTACAGACGACGAGGAACTCAGCTGAGACTATAGGATCCAAGACCACATAGTACATGGAGGTGATTGGATGACATGGTGAGATTTGGAGTTTTTACGTACATACCCAGTATGTTGGATCATTAGAGGATCATTTTTGAGTTGTTTTATTGTTTTACGTTTCAGTTGTATCATTTCTATTAGGCTTGTATTCCGGACCCATTACATTTCGTACAATCTTTTACTACTGTATTTTTACATCGTGGTTCCATCTTTTTGTATTCTTGTAAAATTTAATTTTATTGGATTAATAGAAATGACTTCCCATTTTATGGATATTACATTTTGGTGCTAGTCTCCAACCCCTAGCCAATGTAATGTTGGCATGGTGTAGTTACGACCTGGGCCCAGAGGGATGGATTATGACATTATTTTGTTCGCAGCGCTGTAGACCATAATGGAATTCTTCTGTTGTGGGTCTATATCTGAGAGTAAGGATTCAAGGATCAATCTATAGCTCGGGATGCTCATGGAGATTGCATTTGGGGCATTTTAGACCTTTTATTATTATTGCATTGTGTTTTAAAACATGCTATATTGTTTACTGAGTTAGGTATCATCACCTTGAAATGCACTAAAATATTTTATAAAAAGGCATTGGCCACTTTTATAAAATTGTTAAATATTATCTTCCATTGTTTTATAATTATTTATTTCCTACGTCTGCTAGTGTTTTTTTACATTAACTCGATTATACCACTGTGAAAATCATATCTATGTGGGGATAACCTACCCTAAAACACAACTAAGGCCCTCACTAATACTCGGCAACATCTGGCGTTTGGGGAGATATGCTTTAGAAATTATGACCCACCGTTCTAGCCACTATCATAGTGGTGAGCCATGTTTGGACGTTACAAAATGAATCAAATATATATAAATAATAACTAATCTAATTTAGAAAATGTTCAAAACTTTATTGATTATTGAAATTTCTTATTTTATTGTTACGAAAAAACATTTTCTAAAAAATATGTATTTTCACTATTAATAGAAAAATAATTATTGTCTATAAAATCAAAAAATGTAAACATAATTTATTGTTTTTTTTATTATACAAATAAAATTATTTTTTTATAATTCAATTCTAAAATTTATAAAATATTATTTTAAATAAACCCATATATGAAATTTTTTTAATTAGAATTATCTTCCTTTTGAATTAAAAATTACAAAATATATTCACAATGCATATAATTTTTTAATAAAAATATTCGAATAGACCTAACAATTAAATAAACTATCATCAAATTGGATGTTCAATTATTCTCCATTTGGTAAATTGTGTCATTGTCTATTTAATCACTTATTAAAAAAGTGGGTATATAATTCCATCATATATTTTTTAGATCCCCATGATTCATGTTCAACTAAATGTTTTTTCCAAAAAACGAAAACATGATAAATTACATTGTTATAAAATAATTTCATCATATGTTTATGAATATGGATAGAGTGCTCCTCTTAAGAATTGTTATCTTCTTATTGAGATACATTTGGGATTAATACCTAATATGAATCTAGAACATATTTTCTTAACATTGAAACTTGAAATACAATATGCACCTAAGAATAATTTCAATGGAAATTCCCCATATTCAACAAATAATATAACTGTCTCCTCGATCACATATGGTCCAATGAACCATGGACTTTGAATCAACATTTTTCCAAAACACTTAAAAAATTTCCTTTTAGATTATTTAATAAAAAAATTATAATGTACCTTAAAATAAATATCATTCATTCGTTTATCCACATTACATTCCACCAATTTATTTCTTATCCTCATATTTTTGTGATTATACTATAATTTGTCAACCATGTTCTCTTACATATTATGTCCCACCAACAATCCTTCTCTGGAGAAATCATAAATGATGTCATCCAAAACTATTTTCCATATCATTCATCTAAAAATCCAATGTGTATAATGGATTGACAAAATTATTTATTAAAAAAAATATTTAGATCCCAAATTTCCTGGCCATCCATTGAAAAAGAACGATGAATATCATCCAAGCTATAAATCAATTTATCATAAATTCTATCTTTTTTTGGATGAATATATTTATGAAATGTTAATTTATTTCCACCATATTTATGATTACAATATCAAAAATTAAATGCAAACATGTGGTCATGGTTTGATAAAAATTATATAGGAACACATTATAGACTAAGCATAACCATTTTGAAATATCAAGAAAGATAATCCAAATACATAGTATCATTAGTGGGATATGAATTTCAATATTTAATTAGTATATGAAAAAATCCCAACCACATTGTTACATGATGATTTCCTTGGAACCACCATCACAAAATCAATGGATATATTACATAATATACAAAAAAAAACAAAATTCATGCATTGACTTCATTATTTTTCATGCATCATTAAATTTTTTATGGGTAAAATATTTTTAGTAAATTTTAAAATATATGTTTTCATAAAATCACACCATTAGTAATATTGATGGTATTGATTCATCAATGTGAAACCTATATTAATTGAACATGTGGAAAAAAATCACTAACCAGCCAATCACTATTTAAATATAATGTAAAAGAAAATAAAAATCATTTTCAATATATTATAATAAGTTCTTCATCATCTCTAATCTCATTTTACTTACAATTCATTATTGATTCAACATTTTCCTTCAATTAATGATCCTCCATTTATGATTTCATAATTTTTTTTACAAATTTGATATCACTTAAACCTGTAACATAATAGAGTATATCCTTATATCCAAAAACTATATGAAAAAATTATCAAATCATCAACCAAAATTCCATGTTCCGAAAAAAGTTTGTTAATGTATTGTTATTTTTATACTCAAAGCATCAAAAAATATTATTTTCAATGATGGAATTGAATCATGAAATCTGAATCCTTAGTATGTTCCATCCATCTTCCCAATCTATTAATATATTATTTTTTACTCAAAATGTAATTCAAAATTTTATATTAATTAAATATTTCTAAATGAACTCAGTATATATTAATTAAAAAAAGAACAATAAAAACCAACATCAGTTAAATTAAAATCATAGGTAATATATTTTAATTCATAATGATTTAGTTTTTTTAATGAATAAACCATTACATGTTCATTAAATATTGTAAAAAAACATGGTACTTGTAAAAAAGAATCAACAAATAAGAAAATTTTATCATTTATATTGGATAATGATAGAAATTTGAGAATTCCGTAATCTTTTTTTAGTTCCAAAAAAAATCACATTAATTGAATGAATTAATTTACCTATTTTATAGTTATTTTAATTAGTGGGATATAAAAGATATAATCTATTTCAACTAAATATATTTAGTAACCCACTAATCTATGAAAACAAAAATTCAATATAATATTTATAGTAATTTTATTTCATGGAAATACATTATTTATATTTGGATCAATTTTTATTCCATATTTAGAAATAATTTATCCATGGAAAAAAATTTATTCCATCCAAAATTCACACATAGAAGATTTCTAGTATATTATTGTTTATTTTAGTTTTTTTAAATAATTCCATATATGTTTTCTATATTTCCAATACAATTAAAAATATATAAAAATATCATCTATTAACAGAACCATGAGAATAAATGAGAACTCCTGAAAAAATCTACAGACAATGTCTATAAATACAGTAGTTGAATTAGAAAACCGAATGGATATAAATAAAAACTCATAATTCATATATCATTAATTAAATTCAATATTTGAAACACTTTGCTCCTTCACCATAAATTTATTGTTCCCAAAACACACAACATTCTACAAAAAAACCAAACTCCATGGATCTGGTGAAAATAATCTACGATATAGGTAACAAGATAATTTTTCTAAATAGTGGTGTAATTCTTGGTTCTATATTGAGTGAAAATTTTAATTAAACCATTTAAAATTTTAATTAAATAGTACCACCATATGGTTATGTACTATATTTAATGATTCATTTTTGTATAAAATAATTTAATTTCTTATTCAAATATAAATATTCTTCCTGATAAATTTAAAAAGAGGTTTTTTTGAGAAATTCATATCATTACGAAATAAGTAAATAGTAAAAACATCTCTTTATAAAATAACACCTTGTTATTAATAAAAAACTATCAACTTATTCATTTTCTGTTGTAAAAGTACTAATTTTAATAGTTTTTTATTTACAAATGTATGAGCTAGGTAACATATAGTCTCATCTCTAATGTAAGAACCCATATCTTCGTTCTGGTATGTTTTCCCTTTTTTTGGAGTTTTTGAAGAAAATAAATTTTATGGAAATTTCAGAAGTACACGCCGTGTACATTTTGAGTACACACCGTGTACTCTGTTCCTGCTCAAAGCTGTGTGATGGCAGTGTTTGGGCCACACACATGGTCTATAAGGCTATGGTGGAGGCCGATTAATTCGGGGTACAGAAAAAAATTGAAGTACACATCGTGTACTCAAGAATTAAACACTATGTACTGTCTCTTTTTTTATTAAACGGAGCGAGGTCGTGCAAAAACCTTATTTCCATCTTCTTCTCCAGTTTTCAACCGTCTGAGAGCAATCGTATGACCGGATCTTCGATGGAGTCCTGCCTTTCCATCTGTTCTCTGATTCGAGCATGGTCAGTTGCATTGGAATCGCTGAAGTGTGTTCTTCCTTCTTCTTTAGACTTGTTTCTTGATTCCTCCTCGTTTCCAAGTAATCGCGAGATGAACGATTTATGCGTTTTCTCAGATCTACATTGTTCTAAGAGGAATCTGTCATTGAGGTTCACGTATATCGATCTCCTCAGATCAAGGTAGGTGGTTTGTGGCTTTCTATAGAAAGTTGATGAGTATTATGTGCAAATTTCCACCATTACCCATGAACGGGGTATTGCGTATTTCCGGTTTTTCCCTTGTTACTTTCCTACGTTGCTTGATTGCATTAGTATAGGTTATTTCTTATGATTAGAGTAATTTTTTTGCACTCAGATTGCTTCTCCATGATTGTTTTCCCCTTTTGGAGTTTTTCCAGTTTCCATGCCTAGTTGTAGGATAGTGGAACTGTTGTTTTATTGTTTCTATTGAGTCCTAGATGATAGACAAGTAGTTCTTGAGGTTTACTTGGACGATACACACGCGCTGATCATGTTTAGTTATACTCAGGACAGTGAGAATCTAGAGTAGTAGACCAAAGGTAGAATTGACGGAAGGGCTTCTCCAGAGTGTCTTTTTATCACGATGTGAGACCAAGGGGAGAATTGACGGAAGGGCTTATCCATAGTGTCTTCTATTTAGGATGCGGGCCACAGGGGGAATTGAATTTGAGTGATTCCCTAGAGAGCCTTTAGCACGATATGAGACTATAGGGGGAATTTATGGTGAGTGTTTCCCTAGAGAGTCTTCTTAAATATGTATCTTAACCAGATGGGTGAGACTTTGTGTTCCTCCCAGAGGGTTGCTAGTACTATAGGTTGAACCATAGGGGTTAGGTGGTGAGAGCTACCCAGAGGGTTACCTGTTATCTTCTTGTTGCTAGTTGCTTACTTGTGTACATTACTTGTTTGAACTATGGATTAAAGCTGCTTGTGCTTTTCTATTACTGATTCTTGTTTTGTTACTTTGATTTTTTCATTGACTATTAAACACAAATCTTTGGGTGATTTCCTACTGAGATTGTACCTCAGACCCTATTTGGGCCAAGCTTTTGGGCCCAAGAAGACTATGTTGCAACAGGTATAGATAAGGGAAAGCGCCCTTCTACTACAGTATCTTGACTGCATCAGGAGCTGGGGAGCATGGGACCGAGCCATGGCTCGCGATGCTGATGAGATTACGTTTTTTTTCATTGGAACTTGGTTTCAGTTGCATTTCAGCACATTGTTGTGTTTGCTATTTTTCTTAGATACTTGTACCCGCTGCGTCATTTTCATCATAGTTATATATCTACATTGCTTCCGCTGTTTGGTTTCTATTGTTATGCATGTTTTTTACTGCTTCCGCTGTTCGTTGTGGTTTCTAACCTTGTATACCTTACCGAATGAGGGAATAGTTTCCCCACCGACTCACCAAGGCCCTCGCTGCTAGTCGACAGCCTCTGGGGTTTGGGGAAACGTGCTTCAGGTCATGTGGCGAACTGGGTACGGGGCACCAGTGGAGGGGCACCAGACTCAAGTCGTTACAAAGTGGAATCAAAGGAGTTCATTTCTCTTGATTTACTGTTTGGAGACCTTATCCAAGGATATGACAGATTTTGTACTTGGCATTAAGCTGTGCTCGAGAGTAGCTAACCCGTCTACAGGGAAAAGCCATACTACCTCGTTAATTGTAGTTTTCTGGTTTTGAGATTTTATGGTTGGTATGTTTTCACCTATAGTGATCCGTATGAATTGTGTGGTTATTATTATGATATTTCGGTTTTATTTGTATCTCAACCTGATGAGATGAGGGTGTGCCATCTCATGCATCATATAGACACTTGTAGAAATCACATGTCATGCATTCTTTCCATGCCATCTAGGGTGAATTAGCGATTACATGCTGTTGTTATAGACTATGTGTAGATTATGCATGCTGTTTTGATAGTTTCTTGATAGATTCTATGCTGTTATGTTAGAAAACTGTTTGTTTTGTTCTTTGCATAAAGTGAACGCCAATTTTATTTCTCGAGGTGTTATGGGCCCTTGCGGATCAGAATTTGGAACTTTTCATCTTGTTTTTGTGTTCTGGAATTCTGCACAGTTTCTGAGCTACTGCCCAAAAAAACCCAGAATACACGACGTGTAATTTTTAGATACACACCATGTAGTTTTCAGGCAATGTCACTGACCGTTTGAGCAGAACATAGTGTCGTGGGAGTAACATCAGGAACACGGCGTGCAGTTTTATACATGCCATGTGAGTTCGGAGCCGTGTACCTGGACGTGTCACTAACAACACTGGTCATGGAAGCTCGGGTAGAACACACCATATCCATAGGGAACACGCCATGTAGTCTTGTCTAGGTACCCGACCGTGTCACGAACAACACGGGACGGTGTTACCTTACTTTCCAAACACCGTGTTTGTATGGAAGACGTCGTGTTGTCTTGCCCAGGTACCCGGTCGTGTCACGAACAACACAGGACAATGTCACCTTCTCCTATGCACGCCGTGCCTGTTTGGAGCACATCGTGTAAGGTCCAGCCGTGTAGACGACTTTGTACTCAACAACACCGACCGCCGAATCCTTGTCTAGTGCACGTCATGTTTGTTTCGAACACTCCGTGTAGTATCGGGTTGAGTCGGACAGTGTGGGTTAGCCATGTAAGGAGACTCGGGCAGGGAAATAGTTTTCCAGTACACGTTGTGTGTGGGGGTCAACACGCAGTGTAGTTTGAAGTGTACATGACTTGTAGGGTGAGAGTACACGCCCATGTCAGTGGTTTAAAAAGACACGCCGTGAAGTTTTTATACACGCCGTGTATTAGTGTTTTGCAATATTGTGTGTTTTTCTTCCCCTGTTCCCATTTTGTACTCTTGTGTTCTATGTCCTTTTTTCCTGATCTAAGGTATGATTTTTATCTTTCAGATTTATTCCTCTGAGACATCCTCCGGTTATACGTCTATCATCAGGCAGTGATCAGACGCAAGATATGGCGGATTAGGGACATCCTGTCGATCCTCCAGCCGAGCCAGCCTTGGCACCAGTTGTTTTACCAGTTGCGGGCACTGATGCGTAGTTCATGGAAGGTTTCATGAGGATGATGCATGCCTTCCCGGGAGCACCACCTATTTCCTCGTCAATGGAATACTTGATGTTGGTTTTCCAGCAGCAGCATCCTCCCACGTTCTCGGGGGAGGGAGGACCTCAGGCTGCAGACTCATGGAAGGAAGCCATGATGAATATATTTTAGCATCTGGAGATGCCTCCAGAGAGGCGGGTCATGCTCGCCACCTACATGCTCCGAGACTCTTCCAAGAGTTGGTGGGACATTATCTCACAGGCGGGTCAGCAGCAGGCTATGGCTTGGGAGGAGTTCCAGCGCGTGTTCTATGACTACTTCTACCCGGAGACTCTGAGGGCTGATCGAGCCCAGGTGTTCATGAGCATAGAGTAGGGTACTCTATCTGTCATGGGGTATTCCTCTCGTTTCACTGAGCTGTAGTGTTTTACACCTCTTCGGGATGGGAGTGGGGTGTTCATGGCAAGGATGTGTGAGTATGGACTCAGGCCGGAGATCCGCTCACAGGTGAACATCTTCCAACTAACTTCCATTACATCTTTCATCAACCAAGTACTAATTGCAGAGCACAATCTAAGAGACTTCAGAGCTGCGAGCCAATGTGGTTCTTCTTCTAGAGTTAACTTTCCCCTAGATGACAGTAAGAAGCGTTAAAGGGAGCCTATGCGCGATGATTTGAGGAAGCGAGATGCATCATCAGTAGCTAGGTGACATGATACCAGTGTGGCCGAATAGGGAAAATGAGGCTGCATTTCCAGAGAGACCCAATGGAGTGCCTATCTTGCGGAAAGATGTGTCACCTACAGTGGTTGTGCCAGGTTTTCTCACCAGCAGCTGTTGACCGGGGTTCTTCCATCACTCCTCGTTCAGGAGCAGATCCACCAGTTTCTCACCAGTCGGGAAACTAGAGTTCCTCCGGTCGTTCAGGCTAAGGTGGAGGTCGAGGTCATGGAAGTCAGCCACCAGTCCCTCAGCACCAGCGGGGAGGTTCAGCTCAGAGTGGTCAGTTAGGGGCACAGGGCCGCGGTACAAGCCAGTCTTTCGCCTTGGAGCAGACTTATAATAAGAAGGATCCCGACCCTTCTACTATTTGAGGTATGATTTTAGTAGCCTCGGTTTTATCTTTAGCCATTTTCGATACTGGTGCTACACATAGCATTATCTCTGTTGCTGTTGTGGAGAGCCTTGGACACTGCGTCTTTCCTTCTTCCGACTCATTAAAATTAGACACACATTTGGGGATGAGGAAATCTAGTGTACGCCAGTGTAGAGAGTGCCCTCTCAAGATTGCAGGGTATCGCTTCTTATGGTATCTCTATGTCCTAGAGATGACTGGATAGTATGTCATCCTTGGCATGGACTGGTTGATTCCCTTCCGGGCAGTCATCGACTGCTATCGCCATAGAGTCAGTTTTGTTTCACCAGAAGGTGAATCTTTCCATCACAGAGGAGAATGGGACGTTCGAGTGAGTCAGGCGGGACTCGAGCATCTTGTTCTAGGAGGAGTGACGGACTAGATTGCTAGTCATTATCTGGATGATTAGGGGACTCCATAGTTGGACTTTCCTCCAGTGGTGGATCACTTTAGGGATGTCATTCTAGAGGACTTTTCGGGTTTGCCTCTAGAGCGTGTGGTAGACTTCTCTATTGAACTCGTTCTAGGAGCGACCCCAGTGTCTATTCCTCCATATAGGATAGCCACACCTGAGTTGCATGAGCTCAAGAAGCAGTTAGAAGAGCTACATGCTAATGGTTTCATCCAACCCAGTACTTATCCTTGGGGTTCTCGTATTTTTCTTGCGAGGAATGCAGATGATACCCTTCATCTTTCTGTGGATTATCAGAAGCTGAACTAGTTGACGGTGAAGAACCTATATCCCTTACCACGGATTGATGACATTTTCAATCAGCTTCAAGGAGCCTGGGTGTTCTCAAAGATCGACTTGAGGTCCAGTTATCATAAGTTGTGCATTAGACCATCAGATATACCGCTGAAGGCCTTCAAGAGATGGTACGGTCTTTACGAGTATACAGTCATGTTGTTCGGTCTCACGAATGCCCCTGCAGTTTTCATGGCACTGATAAACCAAGGGTTCCATCCTTACTTGGATTTATTAATCATGGTCTTCGTGGAGGATATCTCGATGTACTCTCACACTCGACATGACCATGCCACACATCTTGAGATCATTCTAAGTACACTAAGAGATCATCATATTTATGTTAAACACTCGAAGTGCCTCTTCTGAATGGATCAGATTCACTTCTTGGGTCACGACATCTTGGGGGCCGAAGTATCTGTGGACCCAAAAAAAATGAGAGATGTAGTTTCCTGGGAGCAGTCAAAGAATGTTTTTGAGGTACGGAGCTTCCTAGTGCTGTCTGGATACTATAGACGCATCATTTGGGAATTTTCGTATCTAGCAGCACCCTTGACAGGTCTGACCAAGAAGGGTGTGGAGTTCTTATGGTATGATTCTTGTGAGTTAGCCTTTCAGGAGCTAAAATAGTGGTTTACATCAGCACCGATACTAGTCATTCCAGAGCCAACCAAGAGTTATGCTGTTTACTGTGATGCTTCGGGTATTGTTCTGGGAGCTATTCTTATGAAAGGAGATGTAGTCGTTGCGTACGGGTCTCTGCAATTGAGGCCACATGAGAGAAACTACCCTATGCACGATCTGGAGTTAACAGCTGTTGTTCATGACTTGGGCAGTTGGAGACATTATCTTCTGGGAGAGCACTTTGTTGCCTTCACTGACCACAAGAGTCTCATGTATATATTCACTCAGTGTGATCTGAATCTGAGGCAGCGTAGGTGGGTCGAGTATCTTCAGTATTTTGATTTCTAGCTTGCCTATACGCCGGGAAAGGGCAGCACCGTGGCAGACGCGTTGAGCAGAACTCAGATTCGGGTAGTTTAGGAGTCCAGTAGTGAGTGGAAAATGATGGATCTGTTCTTTGAGAAGAATCTGGAGGTGCACGACAGACGAGGATAGAATTTTCTTTCTGCTGTAGTTGTTAACTCCACGCTACTTAAATGGGTACGGATGAGGCAACTATCAAACACAGAAGGCTTAGTCCTGTGGGAGAGTGTGTTAGGAGAGGACCCTCTTCCTGGATGGATAGTGGATGAGGATGAGATCTTGTGTTTCCAAGGACGCATATGGGTGCCAGCAGACATGTGCGAGGAGATGATGCGGGATTTCCATTCCTCAGTTTGGGCAGTTCATCCTGGCGTCAACAAGATGTATTGGGATCTTCATCGCCAGTACTGGTGGCCATGTATGAAGAATGATTTTTCTGGTTTTGTCATGAGATGTTCTACTTGGTGAAAGCAGAGAATCGGCAACTAGCAGGCCTTTTACAGCAGTTACCCATTCTGGAGTGGAAGTGGAATGATGTTGTGATGGACTTCATGACCGGGTTGCCGAGATCACCTTGAAAGAATGATGATGTTTGGGTTGTCGTCGACATGCTTACAATTGTTGCTCACTTCTTGTTGATCAAGGATACATTCAGTATCGATGATCTAGGAAAACATTAAATCAGAGAAATCGTTCATCTGCATGGAGTTCCGTGCTATATTGTTTCAGACAGAGATGACTGCTTTACCTCTCGGTTCTGGCATATACTTCAGAAGGCCTTGGGTACAGAGGTACTTTTGAGTACATCATACCATCCCCAGACTGATGGCTAGTCCGACTGCACGATCCAGGTGCTTGAGGATATGCTCTGAGCTTGCATCCTTGAATTTGGCAGTTCATGGTAGAAGCATATTCCTATGGTGTAATTTGCCTAAAACAACTGTTTCTAGGATACCATTCAGATGGCACCATACGAGGCTTTGTATGGTATTCCATGCCAATCACCCTTATGCTGGCTGGAGGCAATAGAGGAATCTTTGCTGGGACCTCTTCTTGTACATGAGACTTCAGAGCAGATAGAGGTGATTCGGAAGAGGATGGGTATACAACAGTCTCGGCCGAAGTCTTATGCTGATCAGCATAGAGGACGTCTGGAGTTTGAGGTCGGTGATCAATTTTTCTTATGTGTCGCACCTAGGTTGGGACACAAAAGGATTCGGGGACAGGGTAAGCTTTCGCCACGATACGTTGGTCCATTTTAGGTTTTGGGGAGAGTGGGGTCGGTCGCCCATTGGTTGCAGTTACCTCAGAGGTATCGGTCCATGCACGATGTCTTCCACGTCTCTCAGCTGCGATGTTACTTTTCAGAACCATCTCAAGTATTTTATCCTAAGAAAGTTGAGCATGAAGCAGATTCATCATTCGAGGAGAGTCCTATCCGTATTGTCGATCGTTGTATGAAGGTTCTCCACGGGCATTCTGTTTCTATGGTACGAGTGCTATGGAAACAAGGGCGAGTATAGGACGAGACCTGGGAGAGGGTGGCCAATGTAAGATCGCAGTGGTCGGAGCTGTTCGGGGATTCTTCTTCTCCACCTCATTAGGGAAATTCAGGGATGAATTTCTTTAAGGGGGGAAGTTGGTAAGAACCCAAATCTTCGTTCAGGTATTTTTTTCCTCTTTCTGGAGTTTTTAAGGAAAATAAATTTTCTGGAAATTTCATAAGTACACGCCATGTACTTTGTTTTGGCTCGAAGTCGTGTGTTGGCCGTGTCCGAGCCACACACACGGTGTGTAATGCTGAGGTAGAGGCCGGTTAATTAGGGGTACGGAAAAAATTGAAGTACATGTCTTGTACTCAATAAGTACACACCATGTACTTTTTTTATCATTAAACGGAACGGGTCTGCGCCTAACCCATATATCCATCTTCTTCTCTAGTTTTCGACTGTCCGAGAGCGACCGTATGGCCAGATCTTCGACGGAGTCCTGCCTCGTCGTCCGTTCTTCAATTTGGGCACGGTCAGTTGCATTGGAATCGTAGTGGTGATTTCATCCTTCTTCTTTAGCCTTGTTTCATGATTCCTCCTCGTTTCCATGTTATCATGGGATGAATGTTTTTTGTGTTTTCTCATATCTACGTTGTTCTAATAGGTATCTGTTGTCGAGGTTCACGTATATTGATCTCCTCGGATTGAGGTAGGTGGTTTGTGCCTTTATGTAGATAGTTGATGAGTATTATGTGAAAATTTCCACCAATACCTGTGAACGGGGTATTGCGTGTCTCCTTTTTTTCCCTTGTTACTTGCCTTCTTTGCTTGATTTCTTTAGTAGAGGTTATTTTCTATGATTAGAGTTATTTGTTTGTGCTCAGATTTCTTTTCCATGCTTGTTCATCCTGTTTGGTGTTTTTTCAGTTGCCATGCCTAGTTGTAGGATATTGTAACTATTGTCTTATTGTTTCTATTGAGCCTTAGTTGATAGCCATGAAGTTCATGAGGTTTACTTGGATGATACAAACACGCTTAGCATGTTTAGTTATACTCAGGACTGTGGGAATCTAGAGTAGTAGACCAAAGGGAGAATTGATGGAAGGGCTTCTCCAGAGTGTCTTTTAATCAAGATGCGAGACCAAGGGGAGAATTGATGGAAGGGCATCTCTATAGTGTCTTTTAGTTACGACGTTGGCCACAGGGGGAATTGACGTTGAGTGATTCTCTAGAGAGACTTTAACACGATACAAGACTATATGGAGAATTGACAGTGAGTGCTTCCCCAGAGAATCTGATTAATTACGTAGCTGAACCAGAGGGGTGAGACTGTGTGTGCCTCCCAGAGGGTTTCTAGTACTATAGGTTGAACCATAGGGGTTAGGCTATGAGATCTACCTAAAGGGTTACCTGTTTTCTTCTTGTTGATGGTTGCTTACTTGTGTACTTTACTTGTTAGAACTGTGGATTGTAGCTTCTTCTGCTTTTCTGTTACTGCTTCTTGTTTCGTTACGGCCATGTATTCATTGAATACGAGGCACAAATCTTTGGGTGATTGCCTACTAGGATTGTATCTCAGACCCTGTTTGGGCCATGCTTTTGGGCCCAAGCAGACTATGTTGCTGTAGGTATAGATAAGGGCAAACACCCTTATACTTCAGGATCATGACTGCATCAGGAACTGGGGAGCATGGGACCGAGCCGTGGATCACGATGCTGAGGAGATTACTTTGTTTTTCTTTTGCACTTGGTTTCAATTGTATTTCATCACATTTTTGTGGTTGTTGTTTTTCTTAGATACTTGTACCTGCTGCATCATTTTCATCATAGTTATATATCTACATTGCTTTCACTATTTGGTTTCTGTTGTTATGCATATTGTTTACTACATCCATTGTTCACTGTTGTTTCTTATATTGTATACCTTACCGAATGAGGTATAGTTTCCCCACCGACTCACCAAGGCCCTTGCTTCTTGTCAGCAGCCTCTGGCATTTGGGGAAAAACGCTTGAGGTCATGTGGCGAACCGGGTACGGGGCACCAGTGGAGGGGCTTTGGACTCAAGTCATTACATCTAAACAATTTCTCATCATATTTATATGCTATTAAATTAATTAAGTAATTGTCTGAAAAGATAATAGCTAATAAATATTTAATATAATGATAAATTAATATTCTATCTCAATTAAAATGATATTAAAAATCCTATTTAGTCAGTTTAACATGATTTTAGTGATTGAATATCCCACTAATAATAATAGAAATATTACTATAAATCATAGTTTCTTTATTATTTTCACTAACAATATTCACCTTAAGTTATTAGTTTTTCCCCGCGTGATATTAAAGTATTATTGTAAATTCTTTTAGAAATGTCAAAGGTTGAATATATACAGACGTATTGAGAAATGGAATTATTTTAATCAATAATAGAAATACATATCCCTATATCATTTGACTTTCCAATGTCAGCTCTATTAGTTGAATATGACTATGCAATATCATTATGTTTATAATCATGGTCTGTTTGATCATATGAGCTAAGTCTATAAAAATTTCACCATGTTGACCACAATAAGATAAATATATAAATCCTTGAATGCAATAATTGAATTTTCCCAATTTGGAAGTAATTCAGGGTTTCATGTAGTTTTATTAATTTATTATTTCTGTATTTCATCTAAAGTTATCATTTTATTAATGTCATTATAAAATAGAATTTATGTATCAGAAAAAACACATTTCCACTTTCATAGATAACTAATAGCTATCTCATAACATTTGAATTATTTTTCATCACACACGATTTATAAACACAGTCTTAAACTAGTTTAAAATATATTAATTTTACTAAATGTTTCCTTAATAAAATATAGAACATATGTGAACAAAATTATTTTGATGACATTATATACTTTATGTAATCATCATTTTTTTACACCATTACTAAAATTATTTCTTTCACCATATACACTTAAACATATGGAAATAATTGTCAAGACAAATATTCGTCAAATTTTCACATTCTATTACATCACAAACATATTTTTATATGTTACTATTAAGCAAAGTCCACCATCAATCAACATAAAATAAATAATTACAAAAATTAAGAAATGAATATTTTCATTCTGAACAAAATATTAAATAAAATATATTTTCTACTTTATTTATTTATCCTTATACTTCTTCTAGAATTTATGTTCCAATGAAATCACAAGGATGTTGTCTCATAATCTAAAATAATAATATGATGATTCTCTGTGGATGATAAAATTTCACTTTAACATGGATACAGGAACCATTTATAGCATATATCAACTGAACCATTATGCCTAAACTAGATCATTTCAAATATCATCCTCCTCATGATTCTAATTTTGAAATATATTTTCATCTAGGTTACTTTTTAAAATATATTGTTTGTTTACATTATGAAAAACCAATTTTAAAAAATACTTTTTAGATAATGAATCATTGTAATCTTACAATTCAATATCATTTCTACATAACCATCAAATATATTGTTTGAATTCTGGATAATAACCTTATAAAAACTTATTATATTGTATAATACTTTTTTTCAATGACATTTTTATGGTCTCAACCAATATAAATAAAAATTATTGAATTTTAGGTCAGGAAACAATTCACTTACAATTGATTATATTTTTAGGTTTAGAGTTTTTATAAATAATTTATTTGGCATACATAATAAAAAATATATATTGTGGAAACTTATAATTAGTATCCATTTATTAAAAAAATATAAATCAATTTTTAAAAAATATAAAAATTTAATGGAAAATTCATCAATTATTTCAATATGAATTATTTCATTTGCTTACTCATTCTTAATTTAAAGAATTGTTTTTTACAAATGTGGGATGAGAAAAAAAAATATCACTACTGAATGAAAAATGAAGAAATTTTCTTCCACATTGAAAAAAATGAAAACCCATGTAATTTTTATATTTATCATTAATGATATTTTAACATATAAATATAAAATTACATTATGAAAAACAACTTTTTTCTAAAATATTCCCATCAATCCATAATATAATAAATTAAAATACTTTAAAAAAATAGATATAATCAAAATCATAACCTTTTTAATCATGGGTTAATAATAACTAGAACCCAATTAAAACCATTTGGGAACCAATTTAGTAATTCCCTCCAGTTTTCATGTCAACAAACTTAACATTATTTAGTGAATTATAGTTCAATTTTGGTTCACATGTTTTATAACCAATATCAGGTTCAACAAAATCTATATGGTGGCACACATAATATAATATATATCAGGATTACCTATGAGATACAATGTGAATAAATCCTTATATTATTTTATATCAGGATTACTCTAATCCCCAAGTACCATTTAGAGAAAAAAATATTGTATCATTTTATATTATAATCATAAAAATACTAAATGATTTTTATAATAGTGTATTCATATCAAACTCAGATACCAAAATGCACTTTTCTTCTACAAAACCAATTTTCAAAACCACAAAAAATGTGTTATCATTGAATATAACATATAATCAGAAATATTATGATGAAAAAAATATTTTTAATAGTAATACGAAATTTGATTCTCATTGTATACATTAAAATAGAATATTCCATTTTTTCTACTGTAATTAATGACTCGCATTTCATAAATTTTTCGTGAAATATATTTAATTTACAAAAATATATCCTTAATAAAACCCTCATTTATATATAATTACATTCATAATATCACATATAAAATATCCCAATGGAATAGATTTATTTAAAAAAATAATACATTAGAATATGATTTCTATGATGAAATGTCCATTACCCCTTTGAAAAGAACATTATGTTAAGAACCATGAAATCATAATCTTAAAAAAACATTAATTATCATGATAATAGAGAAATTAATGTTATAACGATTCAAAAAGGTATTTATATACCTATCGTAACAAAATATAGTTTCATAACATCGAAGTATGTATACACAAAATGAAATTAAGATGTCAACCCATATATCAAGTTTGATTCATCATTTATGACATTTATCATCCTGAATAATAAACATATTTTCATTATTTAATTTATTAATAAAATATTGAATTTAATTATTCAATTTAATTAACTTTTTAGGTGGTTATTATTACATTATATGTGCATGCATTATGTGGTTTGATGATATTTTGCATATATGTCCAAAACAAGTTAGGTATAATTGATATGGTCAAATATGACATTATTTATACATATCAAGATTAATAACAACAAAATCCTTAAAAATTTAAATCCCAAAATATACTTCTAAATCAAATAATGATTAATGTTGATGAAAAAATTAATATGTTGAGACCACAAAGAGGGATGGATATGTGTACGAATGAGATACATTCACATTCATCAATAATCATTATTGAAAGGATGTAATATGTTTTATATAATTCTATAATTATAAAATCATAAATACCCATATATATATTTATTATCATATTTATATTATCCATTTTACATGGTGATGAAAAATGAATGACATTTCCTCATAGAGGAGGTAGTCTGCATCTTCTCTCAAATTATATTATCATTTTTTATAAAGTGGAATGTTAATAAATAAATTATATATAATATTTTAAAAATTATAAAAATTTCATTAATATCATAATTATTTCACATATATTCATTATTTGTATCTTTATTTCCTTTCACAAGCAGTATTTTTGAAACTACAATAAAATCACATTAAGATGTAGTAGTCCCCCAAACACAATAGAAACATTATCAAATTTCCCCCAAAAACGATAGAATAGAGGTATATGTGAAATAATAATTAAATAAATATAATTGTGTTTGAAATATGTAATATATATAACAATTCGTTCATTATATCATCATTGATAGGGTATGATGAATAATAATTCACATTAGGATGTGATGGGATATTCATTCGTACACATGAATGATGATTCCAATTGATATTAAATTGATTAGGAGATAGATTTCGGTTAAAAAATTAAAATAATATATATATAAATATATATTTATATTTATGTTACATATACTATTATTATTATGTCATCAATGTTGATTAATATTTTACTCTATCGAAGGATGATGTAAAAATAAAATTCTCAGTAAAGCATGATACATTTTTTTTTCAGAATTTGTCTTTGTATTATAACTAATATAATTCATTTGACTGATTTAGGATATAAAAATATTACAATAAGATGCTATAATAGAATTAATGTTTTATTTGTGAAATAATTTTCGAATAAGTAAATATTCATGTGTAAGAAGATGAGTGGATTTCGGGTGGCTTATTATATTTAATGTGATTGTCTCACATTTTAGTTTGGAAATGAAAAAGTAGTACCCTAATTTGTTACATTTAAAATATTTAAATAGGACCATTAATTATAATTTAACATCATAGAAAAATAATTACCCTAAAATATATTTTATACATTATTTTATATCATTTTAACCATTATCTTTTTAGTTTCCCCACCCGATAATATGACTTTATCAAAAAAATGGTAACAATTTTTAATATTTAAACTATTAATTATGATAAAAAATAAAATATAAATTTTTAGTTAATATAAATTATTAATATCCCAAACATGGAATCAATTGTACAAATTATAATTATTATATGTGGCTTATTTTAATTATAAATAAAACCAATAGAAGTAATGAAAACGTGTATTTTTTAAGAAATATACATTTCTAGAATATGATTATTTTATATTAATTTTTGTACTAAAAATATTTGTTATACTAATTTTGGTATATATTTATTAATATAAAGTAATAAAATTTATTTTAAATTTTTCCGTCGATTGTGTTTTTTAATTAATTATGAAGCAGATACAATATTTTATTAATGAAAATTTTCAGAAAAAACACATTTTCAAACCCATAGAAGAATATATACTTAAATAAATTATAATTATGATTAAAATATAATTAAATGTTTTAAATATAAATAAACAATATTTTTACTATATTGAATCATATTAAAATTATAATTGGACATTAATGTAACTTTTTAAGTTATTATTAATGGAATTTTTTAAAAAAAATCATAATTTTTCAATATTCAATTAAATTATTTATTTTTAGGAAAAATACATTAATATAACAGACTGTTAATTAATATATTTTTATTTTTATTAAGATAATAAGTTTTTTCTAAAACACAAAATTCGTTTTATTATTATTTTATATAAAATTTTTACTTAATAATTATATCAATATTATTCGTTATATAATTTAAAAATTATTATTAATTATTATATTAATTATAACTATCTAATTAATATATATTAATAATCCTGAAAAATATATATTATTGTATTTCTATATATTTTCCACATAATATATATCAATCTACTATTCCATCAAATGGGATGAAATATAACTCATCATGTGAATGGAAGACTAATACCTCTCGAGACTAATTTAATCATTTTCGTTCCCCAGTTCTCATGGTGGAAAGAAATGATCGATTTTATAATCATATATGATATTTATGAAATATTTATAATACTATATTTATAGTATAACATCTACGTACATAACTTCGAATCCATTTGACAATGATGCTATCAATTGACCACACATGTGTACATTCACCTCTATGAAAATATGTGATTTGTTATTCATTTAATTTTGGAGAGGTTGAATATAATGATTAATTGAAAGTATATTTATGATATAAAAATTATAAAATAAATATATATTATCTTCTAACAATAATTTGTTTAATCTGTGTTGAAAATGGAAATAAACATCTTGCTTACAAAAGACGTATCATCTCAATGAACATTGTAATTCATTATATGTCTTTTAATTTTATGGATTTATCTAAATATATTTAATATACATATGAATATATATATAGTATTTATAAATTATATTATAATATTTATATTATGGAATCAATATTAATTTAATATGTTGGAATATACCAATCTAAATCATACATGAAAAATGTATCATTTATTATACAAAACATGATTTTTACTAGGAAATGATAATAAAATATCATAATTGAATGAAATATGGTATGATATATACGATTATATTAAAATAGATATTAAATAATTTTATATGTATTATAAAATAGTTTAAAATGTGTATGAATTAATTTTATAATTATGGAAATGTTTTTTAATATCACTTTTATTTATGTGGGCTATTTATTTTTTGTGTTAAATGTACTACCAATTATTTTCTGTTAAAATTATAGTAATGATAATTATATGATATACATATCAAAAAAATTCTCATTTTAAATGAGGAAAACATTTAAGAAGGTATGAAATATTATCTATTTTATGTTGTAATCCCATGGATTATCGATCATGTTTATTATTATATGTTTAAAGATAAAATATTATGAAATATTTCAAATAGAGAAGATTAATTAGTTCATGTGAATTAATTTTATCCATTAATTTTACAATATTTATATACTAATGGGTCTATAATATTTTTTAAGGAAAAATAAAATTATTCCCTTATTTGGTAGATAATACTGGTTCCATCTTGCCTATTTTTACACAAAAATTATCAAAAAATTATTTTTATATTTTACAATTATTATTAACGACATTTTAATCCCATGAACAAATTTTTAGTCAAAAATTTAGATATATTCATCTAGTCATATTCTCAACATGTACCTTTCTTTTTTTTACAAATAATGTGAATGGAATCGTCATTTTAAAGTGTAAGACATGAATAGTTTTTTAAATCATACCCTTTCAATGATTTAATGATGCAATTAAATATTTCCATTTTAATTTCAATAAATTTTCTTTTTTTATTTATTGGGAATGATTTATTTTTTAAATTATTATTGACAAATTGGAATGTTAATTTTCCACAAAAAATGTTCTAAATGATCTATCAAAATAATTTTCAACAAAAGATGTCATCATTTCTGATAATTAAGCATTACAAGGTTATATGGTCCACTAATACCATAATTATGAATTATATGAATGGTTTATCTTTATGGTTAAAAGATAGTTATGAAACCCATTCATTTTCCATGAGTTGTTCTATGGGAAATGATTTATTTTAAACCTATTTATTTTCAATGTGTATTTTTAAGAAGAAATTCATTAGAGAACCAATTATTGTTGTTGAGTATAATATTATGAATGTTTAATAATTTAGTGGAAAACATATATATGATATTAATTATGTCATTGGATGGATATATATCTACCTATAATTCATGGGGTTGGGATAAAAATGTAATGAAATAAACTGTACTTGAATGTGGAGTGATACAAGTTACATTAGTTAAATTACCACTATGATACACATGGGAGTGATTAATTACTACTATGGTATTTTGGAGAGTCTTCATATTTCATTAATATTTTTTCGAAATATTAAATTTATAATAAATATATTATTTACTAGGATTATTTTTATAAAAATATATATTATTTGTTTTGAAGTTATATCCTCATTAATTTTATTATTTTATTTGTTGTGATTTATTTATAATGGTAAACCATGATTTTAATAAATTTTTTTGATATATGATAAGTATGTAATGGGTTATAAAATGTTTTTATCAGGTTCTATTATACTAATTATCATTTTATGTTGATATCGTTGTTCTGGAATTATATCGATAATCTATTATGAACCATTATTGTATTTATTTTCACAACATTGTGTGGAATGATAATATGAATGGTATATCAATTAACAGTGCTTGTTTGGAAGAAAATAGTCAATGATGATAATGTTTATTTATGAACCAGTTGATTAAATAGCCATGCTTCAAAATGAATTTCACTTGTTCAATTATGTTATGTAGTATTATGTATTACAAGAAATATTTATCATATAAGATGTAATATTTTTCATAAAAATTTATGGGTTTTATTATTTTGTATTAGTTCATGTATTATTTAACCTTTTTATTCAAATATGAGAAAAATGTATGTAAATTCATTATTATATGTTTATGGATATGAAAATATCTATATATTTTGGTGATATATTGAAAAATTTATTCATTGAAATTTTCACCTCGTCTAGTTCATTTAATTAGATGTGGCTATAGTATGGTTTTATTTAGGGATTATAACAAAAAATTAATACATTGGTATTAAAAATGGTATTAACATGGTACATAAAAATTGGAAATTGTGAACACATGATTGACACACTCAAGGGATGTATTTTAGAAATACAGAAACTCATTATGAAAAATCATGAAGGATTTGAATAATGACCACAAATGACATAGGATAAAAAAAATATAGATGGGAAAAACGTGTCTTTTTTTATACAAGCCAATAATTAATTTTCTTGATTGATAACCCTTATAATAAAAACCAAATATAGAATCTAAAAATTTATTTGGTAAGTGAATAGAGATATAGTGAAGAAGTTATGTTTTAGAGAAGTATTTTAAAATATTTTAGTGTCTTATTTGATATTATTAATGGGAAGTACAATATATAATGAGAAATCATAATGAATGTTTTTTCCTATCTAAAATGATTTCAAATTTAAATGGTAGTTAAAACCCCTAAATGGTGTAGTGATCAAATCTACTAATGTGATTCTTCTTCCGTTGATGTTTTTGGGAATTTTCTTTTCAAAAATCATTTTATACGTTATATGGTCTAATTTGATGTTATCATATGTATAGATTTGATTCTTTATTTAAATCCAAAATGAATTAATGATAAGGGAAAATACATTTTATATTTTAGGCCAAACTATTTTCATCTATCAGTTATATGATAAATATAAATTTCAGAATGTAATGAAATCATCTTTATGGGTCATGATTCCCATTAAAAATAAGTGTTTATCTCATATGTTAAATAGTATTTCAATATTCATCATATTATAAATGCGGGAGTGTTTTTTGATTCCATTGCATAATGGTCTCATTTTACTCTATAGAATCCTGATTTTGGGATTTCAATAGAACACATACCTTATGACACAATAATTTCAATGAATTCATATATAATAGTCCTAATTTAGATAATTAAATTTAATATGAAACTCAAACATAAACATCCCAATGGATTTATTCATCGATATTTTCCCACCGTGGGTGGAATGTCTTTATTTTATTATGAATATAGATGTATAGATGTGACTATGAAATCATTATATTTAGTTTATAATATTAAAAAAGAAGTATAGATTACCCTGTGTTGATGGGTTTTTTGATTTATTAGGTAAAGCTCAATATTTTTCCAATATTTTCATTTTTTATGGATATTATTAGTTGAAGTTGTGATGAGGGATTTTCACAAAAAGGTATTACTGTTATGTATTGATAATTTGAATATATTGTTGTTCCATTCGGTCTTAGAAATTCGCCCACTACTTTCAAGTGTTCAATGAATACATTAATTAGACATTACCTTTATAATATTTTGGTAGATTATATAGACGATATTATTTTGTAAATAATAATAATGTAAGATCATGTAGATAACATGATTATTTTTCTAAATTATATTAGAAAGGTACAGTTGTATTTAAAATTTACTAAGTGATAATTTTACCCAAAAAAGGTTTCATTATAAGGTAATATAATCTCATGAGGGATTATATTTATGAATCCATTATTGATATATGTTATTGAATATTGGCCGTGGATAACCACTATGAAAGAGGTATTTTTTTATTGGTTTTAATATATGTTATCAATTCTTTTAAAGCTATAAAAACTATAAAATAAACTCTCCATGTTATCATAGAATAATTCTATGATCAAATATTGTGATGAATGTGAGGTTAATTATATTAAAATAAAAAAATTTATTCCAAGTTTCCTGATAAAAACAGTATCATGTATTAGATAAGGGGATGTACTCTTTAGGGATCCTTCAATAATGTGATATATATTTTTTATCATGAAAAATGATATGGTGATTAGTTATGCATCATGATAATTGATGGTTATTGTGAAAAATTAACTAACTCATGATTTCTTGTTATTTTATGGTAATTTTACAATAAATATATATAATAATTATTGTTATGTATAATGGAGTTATATATAAATTGGTCAATATAGTTTAATCTATTATATTCATAGAAAGAGTTGAATATCCCATTGTAAAGATGGGTGGACTTAATTACGTATTAATATTGGTAATTAAATTGTTTCCCTATGAAGGAAAATAATGTGGATGATGATTTGAGTTAGATTTATCATGCTATATTATCAACAATTAGGAAAAAATATATAAAACTAAATTATTTTGAAAGGATGTTTAATGAAATCTATATTGTAGGGAAGAAATAAAATGTTTATCAATTAATATTTCACCATCTATCTCGGGGATAATTAAATAGGTGTATAAAGAAGTTGTAGATATGTATAATAATGTATCAAATGTTCTTGGGTTAAATATTTATTTTGAAATATTGTTGTTTTTTTGTATCTTTTTATATGTTCCAATCATACCAGATATGATTATTGAACATTTATAGATATATCATTGTTCTTTATTATCCTATATGTAAAAATATTTATAATGATTTGAAAGATAATTTTTAGTGGGATATAAGGGATATATATATTTATTAATTTTTTAATTTTTTATGGTATTAAATCATGTTATGGTTTATACATCACATTTTTAAGGTGATGTGGATAGAATCACACATATAAGAATGAAATTCGAAAAACATCACCGTGGATCTTTTTGTTCAAGATACCAAATATCCGAAAGGGATATATCCTATATGTGATATAGTAAATAACCTTATAAATCCTTCAAAATTTATCACATTTGAATAATATATTTATCACGATCACAGTTCATGAATATTCATTTAAAATTTTCCATGCTTTATTGGAGTTCAAAATTCAATTAAATTGTATTTGGATCTAGGTATTATCTCGATGTACTGGAGAATTCTTAAATAAGGTGTGGATGTGGAGTTCTGATTCATCATAGAATATCATCGTCAGATTAATTTTTAGTCTAATATAACAATTTAATAAAGAAATTTTGATCAGTAATCCCATTAGAAAAATCGTTGGAAATTATTTTAATAAATAGATTTTGATCAGTAATCCCATTAGAAAAATCTTTTGAAATAAGAAAACTACTAAGTCTATCATACCATGATTTTGGGGCTTTTTTTAACTATATAAAGCATTATAAAGTGTAGTAACTCAATTTGGAATATGCAGAATAGTAAATCTAGGTGATTGTTAAACAAAAACATCTTCAATTATAAATCCATTAAGAAAATAACTATTAATATCCATTTGATATAACATGAATCTCAAAGAAGTAGCATATGCAAATAGAATTCTAATAGCTTCTAATATAGCTACATGTGCAAAGTATTCCTCATAGTCTATTCATTCCTCTTGATGATATCCTTGTGAAACTTGTCTTGCCTAGCTTCTAATGATATTTTATGATTCATCAACATTATTTATAAATATCCATTTAGTTCCTTTGGTCAAACTTTCCATTGGTCTATCAACTAATTCCCAGACATTTTTTCATTCAAATTGATTTAATTCATCTTGCATAGCCATTACCCAAAATTCATCATCGATTGCATCATTGATATTTTTAGGTTATAACTGTGAAAGAAAGGCTTGAAGTTCATCCTGATTTCTTAGAGAAGCTCTAGTCTGTGTCCCTCTGTCAATATTACCTACAACATCATCTAATTGATGATTATTTAGAATCCTTGTTGATCTAGTAAAGGTAATTCTAAAAATTTCAGGTTCTTCTCTAGGTTTGTGTTCACCAGCAGCAGATTCTGAAATATTTCCAGAACTGGTTGTTTATACAACAGTTTCACTGCTTCTATCAATAAGGTTCAGAACAGACAATTCTTCTTCATGATTTTCAAGAGAATGTTTTGGTTCATGTGGCTCAATTTCATCAAATTTGATGTGAATAGATTCTTACACACATTTTTTAGGTTTATAAAAAACTCTATAGGTTTTTCTAGTTAATCAATAACCATGAAAAATTCATTCATCACTCATAGGTGAATATTTATCTAGATTATCTTCAGTATTGAAAATAAAGATTTTTCAACCAAAAAATCTGATGCAGCTAACTTTAGGATTCCTATTATTCCATAATTCATAAGAGGTCTTTTTAATAATATTTATAATCAAGACTCTATTTAAAATATAAAAATATGTATTGATATCTTCAGCGTAAAAATAAATAGGTAAATCATATTCATTTAGTATTGTTCTAGAAATTTCCTGAAGGGTCCAATTTCGTCTTTCTACTACACAATTTTGCAGAGGTTCCCTAGTCGCATGGAAGTTTTTATTGTAGCCATTGTTTGAGAATTATGATTCAAATTCCTGATTTTCAAACACATGGCCATGATCACTTCTCAATGTCATGATTCTAAATCAACTATTATTTTCTACAGACTAGGAATATTTGATAAAATATGATCAAGCTTCACTTTTGTGAGCTAAAAAACATGCACATGTATATCTAGAAAAGTAATATACTAAGACAAAAACATAGTGCTTACCATTAAAGGTAGACACTCCGGATGGTCCAAAAAAATCCATGTGAACCAACTCGAGTGGTTCATAAGTTGAAACTTCTTTCAATGATGAAAAATAAACTTTATGTTGTGTTCCCTTTTGACAGGGAGTACCAAATTTTTCTGATGGGTATTTTAGTTGAGGTAGGACTCTAACTGAATTATTCTTAGTCAGTTTCATAGGTGAATTAACATTCCAATGTCCTAATATTCTGTGCCATATACAAGACTCTTTATGAATGGAATTTAAACAAGTAACCTTTTTCGATTACGAATTTCAATCTACAACATATACATTTTCATTTTTCAAGGCACCAAATACCAAATAATTTTTAAAATCAAATACATTGCAAACATCATTTTCAAATTAAAAATTGAAACCATCATCCCACAACTGAAAAATGCCTAACATGTTGTATTTTAATCCATCACAAAATAATACTTTAGATATTAAAATTGAATCGGTGTAACAAATTTGGAATAAGCTGATGATTTTTCATTTTGAATTATCACCAAATGAGACATGTCCTGCATAAAATTTGATTAAAATATCGATACATGAGGAATATTTAGTCATATGACTTGATCGTCCATTGTACAAGTACCATATATTCATATAGGAACTCTTCTTTCTTGTCTCTTATAAAACAGGTCTAAATAGAAAATGATTTTGGAACCGAGATCTTCATGGGTCCAGACAGGTTAACAAGAAAAACAATTGGTAGCTAGATTTTCCTAATGGGTATCATATAATAAATAGATTAAAATGATTTTGAATGATTAACATTGTTTTATCTAAAAAATTTTGAATAGCTGGTTGAGACATAAGAATTTCCAAAACTGGAACTAGCATCATACTATCTAGATGTAGGAATAAATCTATTCTTTGTAATCTCTCTCTGTTCAGGCTGATAGCCTAAACCAGTAATATTTTTTGGGGCTACTTGTTTTCTTTTCATTTGTGTAAGAGTGTTCTTTCCATTAGTAAATTTATCTAAATCTTTCCTAGGTTTCTCATTATACAATATCAGTTCAGTATTCTCATTGAGTAGCTGAGTATTATTTTCCTTTTCTACTTCAAGTGCATAATTAATAGTGCTATTTAAAGTATGTTGTTTCTTTATGATTTTATACTTATCATTCAACTCATTGTAAGTATCCTATATCTTGTTACATTATTCAAATAACCCATCACTAGACATGTTTTCTGAATCAGAATCATCTCCAGAATAATATGAATTTAAAACAGGAGTATCCATTGTAACCTCAGATGTGATTGTCATGAATCACATATTAGATTTTTGATATTTTTCATCTTGTGTGGAATCAGAATCACTTCAACTATCTTTTGAATCACTCCATGTTTCTTTCATATCTTTCTTATATTTGTTGTCCTTTTAATCATATTTCTTCTTGTATTTTAACATTGAACATTTAGCTTTCACATGTCCTTTCCTCTTGCATTCGTAAAAGACTATGTCATAACTTTTTTCAGTCCTTTTCCAATCCTTCTTCCAATGACCATTATTGTCATACATTCCCTTATAATTGGATTTTCTGAAAATCTTATTCTTTCTATAAAACTTCTTGAATCGCTTGGCTATCGGAGCCATTTCAGCATCACGTTCAGATGCACTCTCTTCACTGATTGAACTACCAATTTCACTTTGAATTTTTCCATTACATTTATTTTTTTTAAGTAAAAGTCTTTAAAGGAACAGACATATTTCATGGTTCATCATCTTCATCGTTATTTACTTTTAGTTATTCATTATACATCATTAATTTACCATTGAGTTCCTTGATTGGGAAAGTACAAATATCACAAGATTCTCTAATTAAAACTGATGTGCCTCTCCATCTGTCTAGAAGACATCGTAGTATCCTCAGGATTAGATATTTTGCAAGAACAACATTCCATTTGAGTTCATTATATTTATAATTTGGTTGAATCTGAGATACATGTCAGAAAAAGGTTCATCAGGCTTCATTTTAAGATTATCATACTTAATAGTGCAGGTATTCAATCTCATTTCCTTAACATTGGTTGTTCCCTCATGGGAAATAGACAATGTATACCAGATTTCATAAGCAGTCTAACAAGAATATATTCGATTAAATTCATCATATCCTAAAGCACAATACAGAGTATTCATTTATTTACAATTATTCTTGTAAACAACTTTAGTATGTTCATCCCAGGTTGTTCTTTCAGATTCTGGAATCTTATACTGTGTCTCTACAGTAGTCTAGATATCAAGTCCCATACTTTTAATTTAATTTTCATTTTTAGTTTCCATTGGGCATAATTAACGACATTAATGAAAGGAGGAATGTTGGTAGCTGAATCCTCTAGTCTATTGTCCATAATTAGATTTTTTCATGTATATTTAATGAGATAAAATTTAGAACTAACAGAAATTTAAGGTCTCTAAGATACAACTAAAATCAACATTGAAAACCTTAGTGTTTGGAAATCTTTTATTAATAAAAATCCTATGATTACAAATGTTGGCTGGAGTGGACAATCAAGAATTGGGTGAATTGAGCTCCACTTAAAAATTTTTGTTTAAATTATTTGTATTAAAAAACCCCAATTCAAAAAACAAGTTCTACTATAGTGAATTTATAATGATTGTAAATGTTCAATTAGCTTCTCATAGATTGATTACCTCTCAGTTAACATAATATTAATATTAAGATATCTTTTGAAACTAACATAATAGTTCACAAAAATTATAAACACATACTAGTTCAACTATCAGAGTTAATTTAAAACAGATTTAAATTTAATGTACATAGCTGCGGAAAATAAGATATAGTTTAAAATAGAATAGGATGCACAACAGGTTTAACCAAGAGTTTCAATCTATAACTGAGACTTAGTCCCCTAAAAATGTTTATATAAAACATTGATCCACACCATGGATCAGGGTTTACAACAGTACTCAAACTGTCCAGGACCTTTGACCTCTACCACAGTTCTACGTGGGAAAATAAAATATAATTACATCTCAAAAGCTGTCCAGGTCACATTTGACCTCTACCACTATCCACAGTGTGATACAAGAGTGTAAGGGAAATATTGAGTTAGGATTTATAAATCGTCTAGTTCAGAATAGGTGACATGGTGTGTTTAAAGTACAGAACACACACTGCTCAAAATGTAAATAAATGAAAACACAATATATCTGAACAAATAAATTTGAGTTGAGAATGATCTATTTGTTTTTAGTGAATCTCTGGACTCCTTGAATTGATGCAGATGAAGATTTGAGTCCTTCTCTGGTTTTAGTCATGAACAACATAGTGGCGTTTTTGGATTTGACATCCAGCACCAGGTTGATCAGTCTAATCAGCATGAGTATTGGTGAAATCTTTGGAACTCATTACTCCTTGAAGGATCAGGTTTTACAGATTCAGAATGTATTCTTACTTCATATTATATGCAAGTAAGTCATTTTTTATCTCAATAGGGTTATTTTTATGTTTATGGAAATACTGATTGAATGTCATTTTAGTAGATTGAGGTTCCCTTTTATAGCTCATGTGGTCCGACAAAAGGTATTATTACATCTGCAGGTATGAGGTACGGTTTCATGACATTCAACAGACAGTAATTAATTAATAGAAGCTGATTTAAAATCTCCAAATATGACCATTGTTAATAAACAAACATAAGTAGGGTTTAGATATATAATGACTAGTTTACATCGGTAGCTACTAGCATTAGTGAGCTTGTATCGGTGGACATGAGTCAATAGGTCTTTAACGGTAGCTGTTACTCATTATAATGGTAGACTACGTATTAGTGATACTGACTCTATCTGTAGCTCAGCTTATAGATATCTCTTCTGTATAGGTAGAATTAAGGTATCAGTGGCTCTCTCCAACGGTAAATCGCCTATATCGGTAGCTGCTTATATCTGTGGCTGTCTCTGTATATCAGTGGATTTGTCTATCTGTATCATTAGAACTTGATATAAAAAAAGAATCTATCTATTGGAGATCATTTCTTATCAGTAGACTATTTCTGTATCATGACTATGATTTAGTAGTTCTATATCAGTGTCTCAAAAAATTAATACTTATTTGTTCTATGAAAATCATATCCAGATTGAGTTAGTATTATTTCAAAACATGTACAAACATATATAAACATTGATTAACATATTCCAATGATTATTTTCATATTTTTTCAACATAATTTAACATATATATAGGATTGTCAAAAAATATTAAAAAGTAATTGAGATTATCAAAACATGTGAGTTCAAAATATAATAATATCATATATATATTACTAATCACAAAAAATTACTATATTTATACAAAAAATAGAGTTTTATGACAATCATGAAATATGGCACTAAAAAATGGATTATTACAATCAAGGAGATGATATGCCATACATATGAATTAGTAACATTTCCCTTTTTCTATGATCAGTAGGGAAATGAAATAATTAATATTCACTAAAACAAATAGATTCTATACCAAAACATTATTCCCAATGGTTCAGAAAACATGTTGGTAAAAAGAACCTATGCCAATAGTTTACTAAAACCTTTGGCATAGTCTATTTAGTTCTGTTTTTCCAATGGTTTTTAAACCGTTGGGAAAGAAAAGATTACCCATGGATTTTATAAATCATTGGGAACAATTATAACCAATTTAGGGATCCATAACTTGTGACATTTCATCCCTCATACTCATCACATCCCCTACCTCGACCTCCTCCTGGCATCCACCTTTGCCTCCTCCTCCGCCTCCGCGTCCACCTCCCAGCCCCCCTCCATCTCCTCCGGCAACATTCCACTTCCCCTCTCAGCTCCTTCTCCGACGATGAAGTCCCCCTCCCCTCTCAGCTCTCAGAGACGTTCCTCATCCCCTCACGTCTCCCTCTCTTGGCGACATACGAGCTTAATATCCTCCTCTGATGTCCCCCAGACAGATCTCCAGTCACACGCGAGACCCTACATGGTCGAACACCCCGTGGGACATCCCCCTTCCTAGGATCCCTCTCCACCCGCCTAAGAAATAATATTGTCGGGGATGACCCCTACCCCCCCAAGAGAGGTCAATCATTTCCAATATCATGGTTTCTGTGTTTGAGGATATTTAATTGATGATTTTCGTATGGTTTAGGTGTAATCCTAATTTTCCATTTTTTGATTTGTTTGTACAGTCCGGATGGCAAAAAGTTTTCATTTGTTAATTCTTCACAGTTCTAGCTCAACCATGTTATTTTTTGTCCGTTCAAATGTGAAATTAATGGTTTAGTTGTTCCCATGATGCTTGTAATTGGAATATTTGGATCATGGATACTGCATGTGATGAAAGGTATAAGAGTAGGGGAATCTATTGGACTGTAAATGGATAAAATGTCTTTCTATGTTCAGTAGGCTTTTTGAAATGTGCAAAAAATTGGTTTGAAAATCAACATAATGAGTTCTGAGTGGACTGTTTTCAGGTGTCTATTGGTTAAAAAAATGAAAATTTTCGTATTATTGTTATATTTTAATGATCATAAGCCTAAAGGCACGAAAAAACAATCATTGTCACACATTAAAGGGCATAAGTATGAAATTATATAGTTTGTTGTGGTTGGAGAGGGGGGGGGGAATGAAATGCCAATGAATTCAACCCAATTGCAGACATAAATGGAAAGGGGTCGGTTGTGATGTATGCTGTTATACAAATTGATGAATAGGTATGTGATGAGGCATGGTACATATCAATAGTTTGGGCCGGGTCCCTGTATAAGTATTTTAAAAAATTTAAAATGTAAAAATAAACATAAAATATCAATAATAAATATAATAAACTTACAATTTATCAAAATAAAATAATATTGAACAAAATTATCAATTGGGCTGGGCCAGGTTTAGTGTGGGCTTGGGTTTGGTCTGGCATTTTTGGGCCTTCACTAGTTCGAGTCCTGCCCTAAAAATACATAGGTTGGGCCCATTGTAAGAAATATGTCTCACAGACTATCCAGGTCCACGCCAGGCATCGGTCCATTTTTACACCCGTATTGAATTTAAAAACAAAGTTTTTATTTTATTTTTTTACATGAAAGAGTATTTTTGGACACTAAACATTGTGTTATTAGATTCATTTTACTTTAAATATAACATTAACTTAAATAAACATTGCGATGTTACAATTTTTCCAATGCCCAACTCAATAACCACTTTCTCGGAAATTATTTTACATCATAACTACTCAACATGCTTGTATTATGGGGTGTTGAGAGTGATAATTCATGGATTGATATATATATTAATTTTTTTAAGGCATTATAGACTGAGTTCACAATTGACTAGGGAATGGTGGATGGTAGTAGGAGAGCTCTTTAAGACACAAGGGAAATCTATGCCATGTTTCATTTTATGATGCATCAGTTCTTATTCACCATATTATTCAATCTCAGATTGCAGTGCGATGCGATGGGGTTCTAGCAGGGTTATGTGCACAATATTCAACTCAACTAATGTAGCATAGGTGCATATTCAATGTCTAAGTTTACTAGTATGGTGTTTCCAACAACGTGCAATATAAAGAACATAATGAAAAATGATGAGATTATAAAATTGAACTGATTCCCCCTTGCTTACAGGAACATGATTTGACCCATGGGGCGGTGTGGTTCTTATATATTGGGTGGTGACATGTATAGTCACAGGATACATGTATTTTTTTGTTTAGTTTTTATTTTATTTTCTATATTTCATTGTCCACATTGGTATTTTACTTCTTTCTACAGATGGAGGGTAGTGATGCTATCCTTAATAGTTGACGTAGATCACTTGTATATTGTAATACCATGAGGTGTGAATGCGAGGAATCATTGGAAGATAAAGGAACCTTGGGGTCTTCCAGAGATGGAATTTTTTATCTAAAACATTGTGTGGGAACATTCCTGGAGTATGTTGGAGTCCTGAAATAACCCCAAGTGTCTCCATGAAATAACATAAATAACCCCATGTGTCTCCAAGTGCCTCCATACATCGTATCATCCTCACATGGGTTGGCCACTCACACAATCATATCAAACATATTCTATTCTATCCTCTCAGTCACATATTCTATACTCATCTCTCGAAGATTATCCCATTTCTCGATGCACATCTCATCATCCAACTAGACAAAGAGGATTATTCACCTTATGAATGTCCTAGTCACAAAAGCAAACCATGTCGAACCCATCTACATTATATTCTCAATAATCCAGTCAAGAACCTAATCGAAATCATGTATTATATACCATCCCCACTAACCAGGTTCCATCCTTAGATAAATCACACTAAGCCTCTTGGTATTATAATGCCAATATGCCCGACAATACACAATACCCACACTATAATCTCATCCTTCATCTTGTTAGTTGAAATATTGAATCATTAAATGGAGTAAAACCATTCATAATACATTTTATATACTCAGAGGGACCATCCCACTCAAAGAACCTTCCAAGATTCCAATCCATCCTTATAAGTATTTCCTCATCAAATGCTAGATGTACAATTACCACACCAATAACTACAAGGCCCAATCCTTTGGGGAATATTTTACATGATATAAATCCTTGTCATTAGTGACATTAATCAAATTAAAGAGCATAAATGTCAACTGAACCCTACATTCCATGAATTATTTATGTGGATAGGGCCCATAGCAACAGGCTAATAACAAAACCATAAATAAATATCCAAATACATGCATCATTTTTAAATAAATATCTCAAGTGTAATCATAAAAACCAATAATAATAAGACCTAATCCCTTGTATCAAAAAAAAACAAAACTAAGTTCAATCTCATGCCAAATTGATTATATACCATTAATAGGAAGAGTAATTGTTAATTAATAGGAATGCACTATTTGATAGTATCATATTGAAACATTGAACTATTTCCCCTTTGCATGGAGGAACACGATTTGACCCATGGGGCACTGTGGTACTTATATGATGGGCGGTGACATGTATAGTCAATGAGGACAGGTATGTTTTAGTTTAGTTTTTATTTTATTTTCATTATTGCATTGTTCAAATAGATCTTTGATTGCTTTCTATGGACTGAGGGTAGTTATATTCTGTGAAGGTTTGTAGAAAGGGTTCATATTGATTCAGTCTACTGGCTTTGATCTGAGGTAAGAATCTATGTTTACTACTTGTCTCACAGCACATGTATTTGGGGATTTAGTGTTTTTGACTCCATATTATGCTTTCGGTAGGGCGTTTGATCATTTTGTGTTGGTTCAAGTGGATTTGGTTCTCCGCTTCCAATCTAGGTAAGGCTTTAATTCCATTGGTTGGTTTTTCAATATTGATGTTGCACCATTCGTGTGTTTTAAGGTTCTTAATATACTTTGTGTAGTGGGTTGATCCATTCTCATTGATTTCGAGATGCCAAGTCAAGGGCGACTCATCCTTCAAGTGTTTCAAGAGTCTTTTTTTAACATAAGATCAGTTTTTATAATGTGATGGACAACTACATAGAATTTTTTTGGAATCCTGGCTAGAAGATAATGCCCCGCGGATGTCGACAGACAGGGCCAAAAAGCTGCAGTCTCGCCACGACATGCTGCGGTCATGTCGCGGTCACAACGCGGTCATCCCGCGGTCAAGCTGCGGTAATGTAGTGATTTTTCCCTACTCCAGGACGACACCCCGCGACGGTTCACAGTCTGATTAGAATTCGATGTATGATACATAGATAGAGTTTTAGATACATTACCCATTTATAGTTAATGGGGAGGGAGGAGATGACCTGAAAGTAACCATGATTCCTCCCACTCACTTTGCTCTTGCCTAGAAGATGTTGCCCCGCAGATGTCATTGGACCGGGCCAACACGCCGTGGTCATGCCGCGATCACCCCATAGTCACGTCGCGGTCACGCCACGATCACGTTGCGGTCACGCCGTGGTCACACCGTGATTTGGCCCTACTCCAGGACGACACCCCATGGCGGTTCGCAGTCCTGTCGAAATTTGAAGTATGATACCAAGTTAGACTTTATGATACATTACACATCCATAGTTAATGGGGAGGGAGGTGGCGACTGGAATATGGCCTCGCTTCCTCCCAAACCTTCACTTCTGGCCAGAAGATGCTTCCCCACAGATGTCGCTGGACCGAGCCATCACTCCGCGGTCACGCCGTGTTCATGCCGCGGTCATGTCGTGGTCACGCCGTGGTTTCGCCGCGGTCACGACGTGGTCACACCGCTGTAATGTTGTGATTTGTCCCTACTCCAAGATGACACCATGCGGTGGTTCAATGTCCAGTCAGAATTCTATTTAGGATACCTAGATAGAGTTTTTGATAAATTTCCCATCTATAGTTAATGGGTAGGGAGGCATTGGCTAGAATGTTCCACTACTTCCTCCCGCTCCCTTCGCTCCTGGATGGAAGATGCAACCCTGCATATGTCACTGGACTAGTACAACATGTCGCGGCCACGCCATGGTCACGCCGCAGTCACTCCATGGTTATGCCGTGATTTGTCCATACTCCAGGATGACACCCTGTGGTGGTTTGCAGTCCTATCAGAATTCGATGTATGATACCTAGATAGAGTTTTAGATACATTACCGACCCATAGTTAATGGGGTGGGAGCCGACAACCAGAATATTGTCCCGCCTTCTCCTTCTCCCATCACTCCTGGCTAGAAGATACTTCCCCGCAAATGTCAGTGTACTGGGCCAACACATGGCGGTAACGTCGTGGTCACTCCACGGTCACGCCGCGATAATTCCATGATTTGGCCCTGCTTCAGGACGACAACCCATGGCGATTTGCAGTCCTATCAGAATTCGATGTATGATACCTAGATAGAGTTTTAGATACATGAACCACCCACCTTCGTGGACTCTGAACATCCCCCCCCCTCCTCCATGGACCCCTAATAGCCCCTGAACCGCCCCCACCCTCTTTCCAGGACACCAGACAGCCCCCGGACAGCCCCCTCCCCCCACCATCCTACCTAGACACCAGACAGACCCTCGGACAGCCCCCCCCCAACACTCCCCCATGGACCCCGGATCCCAATCTATGCTTTCTTCAGGATTCACCCTAAATCCCAATAGAAAAGTGTGTTTTATTGATTTGGAAGAAGATGAGAGAACAGTGAAAAACCTAATCGAAAATAGATGAAAGTAGAGGATTAGACTCACTCGGATCTTCAATCGACACCTGACGGCACTGTAAATGACCAAGTGATGTGTACGAGTCATCCCCACCTCAAACTGAGGCACGATTTGTCCGGAACCACTCAAAGATTATCTCTTTTGTTTCAAAAGGACATCATTTTATGTGAATACAGCAACTGACATACGAAAAAATGACCAATGTTTATTTCATTCTGTTGAAACATTAGGAAATGATCCATGGGTAATTTGTGACATGTACGAGTCATCCCCGCCTCTATCTGAGGCACTGTGTGGCCAGCAACACTCAAACTATCTCACTTTTATTTGAAATGTACATGATTTTAAGTGAAAAAAACAACTAGAATACGGAGAACCAACTAAATGCATTAGGATTGCGTTGATACTTTAGAACAAAAATCCATGGATCTTTTGTGACATGTATGAGTCAACCCCTCCTCAATATCGGGCATGGTGTGGCCGGTATAACTTCAAGTGTATGTATTTGGTTTAAAATAGACATCATTTTATGTGAAAGAAATAACTGACATATGAAAAAATGATCAAATGCATTTGTATTCTATTGATATATTAGCACAATGATCCATGGGTTATATGAGACGTGTACGAGTCATCCCCTTCTCAATCCGAGGGGCAGTGTGGCTAACACCACTAAAAGTGATTCACTTTTATTTGAAATGGACATCATTTTATGTGAAGAAAACAACTGACATACGAAAAATAGACCAAACACATTCGGATTCTGTTGAAACATTAGGAAAATGATCTGTGGGTCATTTTCGATGTGTACGAGTCAACACCACCTCAATATGAAGCATGGTGTGGCAGGAACCACTCAAAGTGTCTCTCTTTTGTTTTAAATGAACATCATTTTAAGTGAAAACAATAACTAACATACGGAAAACCAACCAAATGCTTTATCATTCTGTTGATACATTAGTAAAAGGATCCATTGGTCATTTGTAACATGTATGAGTTAACCTCGCCTCAATCTGAGGCACGGTGTGGCTGATACCACTCAAAGTGTCTTTCTTAAGTTTTAAATGGATACAATTTTATGTAAAAACAACTAGAATACGGAAAACAGACCAAACGCATTCATATTGTGTTGATACACTAGGAAAACTATCCATGGGACATTTATGATGTGTATGAGTCAACTCTGCCTCAATAAAAGGGGCGGTGTGGCCGGGACCACTCAATGTTTCCCTCTTTTGTTTCAAAAGGACATCATGTTGAATGAATACAACAACGGACATACAGAAAAACTACCAAAAGAATTCAGATTTCGTTAAACATTTGGAAAATGAACCAAGGGTCATATTCAATGATTATGAGTCAACGCTTCCTCAATCCAAAAGCCGATGTGGCCGAAACAACTCAAACTATCTCACTTTTGATTTAAATAGATAAGATTTATGCAACAAGCATACGAAAATCTGAACAAACACATTTAGATTGTGTTGATACATTAGGAAAAAGATCCATGGGTCATTTTTGAAGTGTACGAGTCAACCTTGACTCAATCTAGGGCACGGTGTGGCCGGTATCACTCCATGTGTATGCTTTTTGATTAAAATTGACATCATTTTAATTGAAAACAACAATTAACATACGGAAAAATGACCAAAAACATTAGGATTATGTTGAACAATTAATAAAACGATCCATGGGTCAAGTATGACATGTAATAGTCATCTCCGCTTCAATCTGAAGCACGGTGTGGCGGGCACCACTCAAACTGTCTCTATTTTGATTAAAATGAACATCATTTTAAGTGAAAACAACATCTTCCATGCTGAAAACCGACCTAACGCATTTGAATTCTTTTGAAAATTTAGGACAATGATCCATGAGTCATATGTGACTTGTAAAGTTCATCCCCGCCTCAATATGAGGTGCGCTGTGGCTGAAACAACTAAAAGTGTGTCTTTTTTATTAAAATTGACATCATTTTAAGTGATAACAACAATTGACATATGAAAAAACAACCAAACGAATTCGGATTTTGACGATAGATATGGAAAACGATACATGGTTCATATGTGATATGTACGAGTAAGCTCTGATTCAATCTGAGGTTCGGTGTGGCTGGTGTCACTCTAAATGTCTCGATTTTGTTTAAAATGGACATTATTTTAAGTAAAAAAATAACTCACATA
The DNA here is from genome assembly GCA_963277665.1 of Viscum album. Lineage (NCBI taxonomy): Eukaryota > Viridiplantae > Streptophyta > Magnoliopsida > Santalales > Viscaceae > Viscum > Viscum album. The sequence continues at coordinate 214,234,463 of OY728128.1, read as the reverse complement.
TGGAAAACTGACCAAACTTATTCGGATTGTGTTTATACATTATCAAAACAATCTATGGGTCGTATGTGATGTGTACGAATAAACCACAATTCAATCAGAGGTGCATTGTGGCCGACACCACTCAAAGTGTATCACCTTTCTTTGTAATGGAAAACATTTTATGTGAAAACAACAACTGGCTTAAGGAAAACTGACCAAACGCATTCAGTTTTTGTTGATACTTTTTAAAAATGATACATCAGTCATTTGTGATGTGTGCGAGTTAACCTTGCCTTAATCCAGGGCATGGTGTGGGCAGTATCACTCCATGTGTATGTCTTTTTTTAAAATGGACATCACTTTAAGTGAAAACAAAAACTGACATAAGAAAAACTGACCAAACACGTTCGGATTCTGTTGAACTTTATGAAAATGATACATGGGTCATATATGACGTTTATGAGTCATCCCGGCCTCAATAAAACTCATGGTGTTGCCGGAACCAATAAAAGAATCTCTTTTTTTAAATGAACATCATTTTAAGTGAAAGAAAAAACTTCCAAATAGAAAACTGACGAAATGAATTCAGATTCTGTTCAAAATTTAGGAAAACGATCCATCGGTCAAATGTGATGGGTACGATTCAACCCCGCTTCAATACGAGGCGCAGTGTGGCTGACAACACTCAATGTGTCCCATTGTTGTTTAAAATGGACAACATTTTAAGTGAAAACAACAATTGAAATACATAAAACTGACCAAATGCATTCATATTATGTTGAAACATTAGGAAAACAACCACGGGTAATATGTGATGTGTATGAGTCAACACCACATCAATCTTCGGTGTGGTGTGGAATGTATCACTATAATTGTCTCTCTTTTGTTTAAAATGTACATCGATTTAAGTAAAACCAAATGGCATATGTAAAACTGACCATATGTATTCCGATTATGTTGATACTTTAGAAATACAATGGATGGGTCGTATGTAACATATATAAGTCAACCCCACCTCAATCTAAGTCATGTTGTGGCTGACACCACTCGAACTGTCTCACCTTTATTTGAAATGGAATACATTTTAAGTGAAAAAAACTACTTGCATATGGAAAGCTGACTAAATGCATTCAAGTTCTATTCATACTTTATCAATACGATTAATGAGTCATATGTGACCTATACGAGTCATCCCCACTTCAATCTGGGGCACAGTGTGGTCGGTATAACTCAATGTGTATGTCTTTTGTTTAAAATGGACATCATTTTACGTCAAATCAATAACTGACATAGGGAAAACTGAACAAACACATTCATATTTTGTTGAAACTATAAGAAAACGATCGATGAGTCATATGTGACATATACGAGTCATCCCCACCTTAATACACGGCACGATGTGGCCATCACCACTCAAAGTGTCTCTATTTTGTTTAAAATGATCATCATTTTAAGTGAAAACAAAAAATGACATACAGAAAGCTAACCAACTACATTCAGATTCTGTCAGACATTAAGGACAATGATATATTGGTCATATGTGAAGTGTATGAGTCATACTCGCAACAATCTGAGGCGTGTTGTGTCTTACACCACTCAAAGTGTCTCTCTTTTGTTTAAAATTGACAACATTTTAACTGAAAACAACAACTGGCATATAGAAAACCTAACAAATGCATTCAGATTCTATTGAAACATTTGGAAAAAGATCAATGGGTTATATGTGACGTGTATGAGTCAACCCCGCCTCAATACAAGGCACGGTGTGGCCGGTATCACTCTAACTGTATCTTTTTCATTTAACATGGACATCATTTTATGTTAAAATAACTAGAATACGGAAAATCAAACAAACATATTCTGATTGTGTTGATACATTAACCCAATGATCCATGGGTCATATGTGACATGTATGAGTCAACCCCACCCCAATTTGAGGTATGGTGTGGATGACACCACTCAAAGTGTCTCACCTTTCTCTGAAATTGAAAACATTTTAATTTAAAACAACAACTAGCATACAGAAAACCAACCAAACAGATTCATATTCTTTTGATATTTTATGAAGACGATTCATATGTCATATGTGACGTGTAAAAGTCAACCCCACCTCAATCCGGGGCATGGTGTGGCCGGTATCACTCCATCTGTATGTATTTTGTTTAAAATGGACATCACATTAATTGAAAACAAAAACTTACATACGGAAAACTGATTAAAAGAATTCATATTCTATTAAAACATTAGGAAAACGATCCATGGGTCATATTTGACTTGTATGAGTCAACCTTGCCTCAATAAAAAGGGAGGTGTGGCCGGCACCACCCATAGTGTCTCCCTTTTGTTTAAAATTAAAATAATTGTAGGTGAAAAAAACAAATGACATATGGAAAACTGAATAAATGCACTCATATTCTATTGAAAATTTAAGAAAACGTTCCATGGGTCATATGTTCCATGTACGAGTCATCCCCGCCTCAATCCGACGCGCGGTGTGGCTGACACTACACGAAGTGTCTCACTTTTTTTTAAATTGGACAACATTTTAAGTGAAATCAAGAACTGACATAAGGAAAATTGAAAAAATGCATTAGGATTAGGTTAAAACATTAGGAAAACGATCCATCGGTCATATGTGATGTTTACGAGTCAACTGCGCCTCAATCAGAAGAGTAGTGTGTCCTGTACCACTCTAGTTATCTCTCTTTTGATTAAAATAGACATCATTTTAAGTAAAAACATCTGGCATATGTAAAACCGACCAAATCTACTCATTTCTTGTTGATTCTTTATCACAACGATCCATGGGTCATATTTGAGGTGTATGAGTCAACCCCTCCTCAAGAGGTGCGGTGTGGCTAAAATATGTCAAAGTTTCTCACCTTTCATTGAAATGGAATACATTTTGAGTGAAAACATCAAATATCATACAGAAATCCGACGAATGGCATTCAAATTCTGCTGATACTTTATGAAAACAATTCATGAGAAATCTGTGATGTGTATAAGTCAACCCCTCTTGAATCTGGGGCATGGTTTGGATGTTATTACTCTATATGTATGTCATTTGTTTAAAATGGACACCACTTTATGTAAAAACAACCGATATATGGAAAATTGAGCAAATGTATTTGGAATTCTGTATGCAACATAATTCATTTTGTATGTGTTATTGATCGTTTATGTTAAAGGCGCATTGAGGCACATTCCTTGGAAAGAGGTGCGGCGAGGTGAAACCGGAGTGCCTCGCCCCCCACATGGCAAGGTGACTTTGCTGAGGCGCACCAATGGCGCTCCTCACCCGCAATTCCTTGAGGTGCTCGGGCTCCATGCACTGTAAAGGCGCTCCTCATTCTCATCATCCTTGTTGGGAAGCGAAAATGCTGAAGGTGGAGAAGCATATGATTTCATTGATGGCAGGGGATTTGAGTGCGTGACAGATGAATCGAAATAGCATAGATCAGGGTAGAAGGCGGAATGGCGGGAATGGCAGAGATCGGGTAGGAGGCGAAAATCACGGTGCACCATGATGGAAATCGGGGCAGTCCTAATTTTAATTACATATAATATTTTATATATTAATAAAAAAACAGTAGAGTAATTTTTTTTCATGGAAAAACATAGAAGATTATAAAAAAATTGTTGTGACATCACTCAAATAAGGACTTCTTAAAAAATGTAACTACGTATTTTAAAATTACATTTTTTATTCAATTTATGTTTTTAAAAATTTAAAATATTGTTCCGAACTGTGTATAATTAATTATGTGTGCATGTGCCTTAGTTTCACCTCACGCCATGCCTCGTTCCACATCCCCAAATGGTATTTGCAACTTATTTCATCATGCGCCTTTGAAAAAAATGTTATTTATACATAATTTAGAATTCATTACACAATTCATTATGCATGTATTCAATTGATAATTAAATTATGAATTCTGTATTGCATTGGGTAATTGGGTTCATATACATGATTATAATTGTGGTACATTCCATGGTTATAAGAGTATCTTCTTTTTATGTGCCTTTTTGTGCTATAGATGGTGTTTTTTTCTCTTAATAGTGTATTCAGGTGTATGCAGTTGAGTGTGCATTGGTTTTGTAGGTGTATGTAGTTGAGTGTGGAGGTGGTTTTGTTGGAGTTGAGTGTAGTAGCTGGTTTTATTGGTGTATGCAGGAGTTTGTTCTGTATTCCATGGTTGTGTTAAGTGTGCAAGAGTGGTGTTTGTTCTATATTCCATGGTTTTGTATTCCACAGTTTTGTTGAGTGTGTATGAGTGGAAGAGATTCTAGGTGGCTGTTCTGCCAAATTCTGGTATAACACTATACCAAAAATTTAATAAAACCATTGGTATAGTGTTAAAACATGAAAATGAGTATTTCCAATGGTTTTCAAACTTTTGGGAATACTCTTATTTCACACTGCCAGTAGCCAGTATTCCCATCGATTTTCAAACCGTTGGGAATACTCCTATTTCACACCACCACCAGCCAGTATTTCCAACAGTTTTCAAACCATTGGGAGTAATTTTATAAAAAAACGGTTCATATAACCATTGGGAAACTCTTGGATTACACTGCCTTTCCCAACGGTTGTACTAAAACAATTGGTAATGGGTTATCCTTAAGCCTTACTTACCAATGGTTTTCCAAACTGGTGGTATATAGTATACCAATGGTTTGGAAACCTTTACCAAAAGTTTGAAACCGTTTGTAATGACTCAGTTTTGAGTAGTTATTTTTTAATTTAATAATAATAATAATATCATTATGATCATATTTTTTATTTCAATATACTTTTATATACATATCATCTAAGTGGTGTGGTGAAGAAAAGAGAGCTGCATCCCTTCATTATGGTGCTAGTCCATATGTACACGATCACCATTATAATATATAATTTTAACACAGAATTGATATATTATCATTTTAAAATGAATAATCTATCATTAATATAATATTTCATTCATTTATTTATCATTTATGAACAAACATTATCCATATCACCATCCATGTATGGCATTATTCAAAAATTGAATTACATCATTTCACACAAAGGTAGAACATTGAACACATGACCAAAAATATAGTATCCCTTAATGAATGGAATATAAATTCGGTTATAAGATTAAATGAACCTGAAATGTAATATTATTTTATAATTATCATTCAAATACATTATATTGTGTTTTTTGGGAGCATTGTAAGCACAGTTGGGCTACAACCCAACATTAATTTTTACCATGATCAATTATAATTCTTAGATCAATACTACAATGAAATATACTCTCCACTGAATAGAATAAAAGATTTAGATAAATAATTAAGATGACTAAACAATATAGATATGATATTTCAAATCATGTTTATAATTAATTTAATTAATTTCATAATGAAAAATGACACCCTATTCATTGGTAAATTCTTCGGGGATGACGTAAATAATTTGGAATGACCCTTACAAATTGTCTTGTTATGCTTGCAAGTATCCAAACCAAAATCACATTAGCGGGGATCCACACCTGCTTCGATGGCCTATTATCAACCCCACTTGTTCTCTTGGTGATAGTGTAGTCAGTGAGTATCTTATGTATGTCATTCCTGATCACTTGTTTATCGGTCATGAAGAACATCACTAGTTCTGGAAAGGTGAAAGAAGAGGACTCAAGAGAGAAAGATATTGGATAAATAATTCATAATTCACATATCGTATGTTGTGTTCATTATGACACAGTTAACGTATATGGATATTTATATGCATGTAACTTGAGTTAATATATTTAATTGCATAATAAAAATTAAATACATTCTTGAACATAGAAGAAACCCATGTTCATAATAATAATAACATGTAATTATTTATTTTGCGCTGACATACACAAAATATAATTATTAACAAAATTCCACATCACAAAATAATAGAAGATTCATTATTATTTTATCTTTTTCCAACTAGTTAAATAATTGTATATTGTCTTCAAAATAGTCATTTTACTGTTAGACCAGCCTTGGTCTGCTTGGACACCACATCCATTTCTTGAACACTCGAATAAGGAAATAAATTTTCATTCTCTAAAATAAATATTTTATTTAAAACTAGTAAATAAATATTTATTAAATAATAAATTAAATAGTTATAAAAATTATTTTAATTTATGTTATCATTTTAACTTGAATAAAACAATTCCATGGTATTTTGAGTAATATTTATTTGACTAATTAAAAACATATATATTTTAACTGAGACAACCACAAACACATAGTGAGTTACCCTATATGATTCATTCTCATTAGAATTAGGCGGGCTTCTTTAACGTCCCAAAGTAATATCTGTGTAATGACTCGGATAATCCGTGGTTATTTTTTTTTCTTAAATTCATAGGATTTTTATAAGTCCGCAAAAATTTACGGTGCTTGATTCCGAGGCCCGGTGTGTCCTGAATCAATTTCTGAATTTTTGTTCATGTACATTTACTGAACGTACAAGTAAGATTTTATATCATTTGAAGCAGTTCTTGGAATCGAAATCCGAGGGCACCATTGAACTCACAGTGTCATAAATTACATAGTGAGACCTTCACCGCAGTATCATTATAATGCGAATGAAAGTTAGATTTTGATGGTTTTTAGTTATGTTAAATAAAAATAAGAGTGAATTTTTTTATTGTAGTGGTTAAAACCTCCATGTGGAGGATTGGGGTGGGGGACCCACTCCAAAACCTCCCATGTAAGGTTATGGTGGTGGGGCCCACCTGAGAATAACCACCCATGGGAGGATATTTAAGGCGGGGGCCACCCTAACTTTTAACATTTGTAACCACCAATTGAAGTGGAGGAAATCCGTCAATATACCTTAATTAATTTTGTTCCAACCCTTTAATTTACATTATAACTATTCAGAACCACACAAATTAATTAATGTCATTAAATAATTAATTTTAATTATTTTGAATTCTTTTGGACATCATTTAAATAATGGGTTAGCATAACCCATTATTTTGGGTTGGCACTTTCTATTTGGTAGAGCTTTGGAGAACCATTGGAGAACTTCATCCTTCAAATAATAATAATGAACTTATTAATCGATCTTCGACTAAGTAAAATGAAAAGGATCAGACCGTGAAGAATGATGACGACGCTTCTTCCTCAAGAAGCTTCTAGACATCAATGAACCGACGCCCGCCATTACTCTTCTTCAACTATTAAAAAACGTCAAGTGATTTAGGGGGATTTGAGTTGAATTATGTATGAGTATTTACCCTTTGGTGACCACCATTTTGTTGTGCTTCTTCTTGCTGATTGATATCATCGTAACGAGAAGGGATTGGACCACACGGACTGTAGGGACCCAAAGCTTGACGTACATGGACATTACATTAATTTTTCAGAATAATTAGTACATAACAAAAACACACACACAAGGACCTTAATAGTTTAGTGTCTTTGGAAACATGGAATATAATCTTCTAATCATGGGGTAAGATCTTCAACACCTCCCATAAAGGTCTTCCTTTTTTTACCTAAAACCTTTCTTTATATTCTGGGGAAAATAAAACATAAAAAGGGTGAGCTCAAATTCTCAGTAAGGGTAAACAAAAGAAATATCAATCACATCATATTCATAAGAACATATCTTTCGAAAATATTAACCTTCAAAAGAGATCATAATTTCATAACATGGGATAAATCATAGTAGTGAAATGTAATCCCAATAATCATAACTTAAAACATGAAACTTTGTGGCATACACACATAATCACAGAGAATCATTTCTTGTTAGTCAAGACTCCTTTCAAAGACTATCTTAGTGGAAAAAGTCCATTTCTGAACCGAGTCACCCTCGTTTCAGTCCTATTTCACTGAACTGGTATAACCTACCATTCCAGCCATGTCTATCTCATGAGATATAAAATCTTTTCCCAATGCATTGGAGGGAGATATAGGTCCCACCCACCTCATAATGATACCATTCTTATGTGTGCCATAAAATCATAAATCATACATCACTACATAACCCATGTAATAAAAATGGGATTCTTAAACAACATGACATCATAAAACAATTAATATAAGATAAAGGATTTAATAAAAATAATTCCATCACAACATAATCAAATCAATGTAATAATAGGTATAGATATATAACCCTTTATTATCTTAGATGGAAAATAATTTTGATAAAACTCTTGAACTCAATTCTTGAGGAAAATATCCTTTCTACTTCAAAAACACTTTTCCATTCATAACATGTCATACAATTATAAACTAAAAAAGTTGATTAAAAATAAACATTAAAACATGCAAAGGGAGATTCTTGGAAATAATGTTTTAAAAATCCCTTCATGCCGTATAAGATAAAAAAACATTCTTCTCGTACTTTTTTCGGAAAAGTCAAAAAAGTACCACGTACGAAAATCGACAAAATATTCCTTTCATATCCTTTACTAAAAACTCACCGAAGGGTAAAATTGGATTTAAACTATTGTAAGTGGATGGAAAAAATATTACATATTGAGGGAACATGGATGTGGATGATAAAATACCCCCCAGTAAATACCAAAGTATAAACAATCTCGGATAAAAATGAGATTGTGATATTTTCCCGTACCTTAGGTCCGATTTGCTTTGTAAGTGTCTCAAACTCCTGTATAATGATTTAAATAATGTCATTGACTTATTACAGAATCATATTATTTCTTATGATATCATATATGGTTCACTTATGACTTTATATTACCCTTTCGTTTGTAAATTCCATGTTAAAGAAGCGTTTTGGGTAAAATCTTTTCATTTATCGTCGGTGTTTGGAATTGTTGTCATTGAAATTATTATTACTTATGTCATGATATATTTACTTATAGAATATAAAACATGATTTATATATCATATATATTCAGTATATATATATATATATATATAATAGACAGATAAAAGAAATGAAACACACTGTACATGGAGACGGTATTCCGTACGTACGCATGAACGCTGTTTTCCTTTCCTTATTGTCTTGAATGGAAGTAAGTAGATGACATACATATATATATACATAAATCTAGTACATTTAACATGTCATATATTCCAATATTATTCATTATATATACTTTATAATCATTCTGGATTGGTTAACATGGATAATGAATCTCATCGCGTCGTGGAGACGGTAGTCTGTACGTACGCACGAGCGATGATATCGTTCCCATGGTCATGGAATTGTGTTTAAGTGTATGTATACTATTTCAGTATCAATATTAATTTATCATAATCATATATAGTTACTCATTACACCATTATAACAATCCAATTAAGGTGGTGGCAGAGAATAGATTACACCACGGTGTGGAGACGGTATTCCGTAAGTACGCACGCGCGCTGATTTCCTTTTTCCGTAGGATGGTTAGAAGGTTAATTAGAGTTGTTTCATATTTATAATAACATATCCGTATATAAGAAATACTGATGTTATTAATTTATCATGAAACAACTAAAGAAGAGGATGTTGAAGAAGAAAAAAATGTAAAAAGATCGGTAATGGATATTACCTCTTTTTGACGCGCCTTCACTTAACCTCCACTTAAATAACTAAGGATGGACTTTGAAGAAGACCAGGACCTCTAGGATGATACTAGGGAAGTGGAGAAGAGATTTTGGCTGGGTTTGGACGAGCTTTAATTCTAAAATTGGTGTGAGGAGTAGAGGGAGGAGGTGCCCTTTTCTAAGGGAGGAGAGGGGCACCTTAGGAAAATCTCAAAATATTATTTTATATTAAGGTCAAATTCGGTTTATAATGGTTCAAAAGGGTCTTATTTAGAAAATAAAGTGGGTATGGGTCGCAATCCTCTCATCCAATTGGATTTAGGCAAGTTTAGGTTATTATTTTAACCTTATCAATTAGATTTAACTCTAAGTTAAATAATTTAACTTTTACCGTGTCTTTTTGTTTTCATACACTATATTGTTAATAAACATACCCTAACAAGACAAAATAACCCCAAGTTGTTTATTATTAAAATATATATCCTTATATAAGTCATTTGGAAGAACCTTAAATTTTTAGGAATTAAATAACAATTAATAATATAATATTTGTTTTAAAAACTAATTTTTTTCAATTTTGACACTATTTGGTACATGATTTTTATGAAATTCATAACGGAATGATAAGTTAAAACAAAGTTATTTATATCAACAATAACATGTAATATTAACCTATAAAATTAATTTAAGTCATAAAAAGTCTCAAATTACATTTATTTGGGAATTTATAACATCAATTATGTCAATATTTCATTAATAAGACAATTACTGCATCATGTTTTTTCATAATAAATGATAATTATTTAATCCCTAAAAAATCTAAATAAATTCCTATGATGTAGATAATTGTATTATAGTTCTGGATACTATTCATGTTCGAAGTTTCATGTAGTTTATCACTAAATTAAAATAATTATACTTATAAGATTTAAGATAGTGACATGTTGTCACATTCTTTGGTTTTAATAATAATTAAATAATTTTCATGGAATAAAGCCCATAAAATGAATCTAATCCGACCCGTAGGTTATATGGGTCTACCTTTAACCATCCAATAGGATTTTTACAAGTTTTATGGTAATTTTATAATCTTATATTTACCCTTAATTACACGATTTACCTTTAACTATAGTAAATAAAATTTACCGTAGTTACTATTCACAATGCACAAAAAATAAAAAGTAGCTTATTAACATAATTTGGACCCACTGATTCCAAATATGGAATCCATTTTTCCAAATTCAATACAAAAAAGTTTCAGAAATTAAATTAAAATTAATCCCGTTGTCGAAATAAAATGGGTTTTTCTTTAAAACATTGCAAAAGATTGAATTGATTTAACCTACGAATTAAAGGGAAAATCAATGCTAATGACATTCATTATATTAAATGGTAAAAATATATTCTATTTATACTTTAAAACCATTCAATATTATAATTTATCCACATATGATATTACGATGAAAAAAGTTGTTTTTATTTAAAATATAGCGTGTTTTTATTATTCATTAAAATATGAAAGTTATCGGAAAAATATCAAAACATTATCTAATGTAAATTTATATATCCTGATTCAAAATAAGAATTTTATTTTGTCATATTAAAGTTATAAATATGTCAAAAATTAGATTTAAGGTGGGTGCACCATCAAAAGGCGGCAAAACTGCATTTTTTGAAAAATACTTATTTTTCCTGAAAAATTTATTTTGTTCTTATACCATGTTATAGAAATGTGTAAGATGAATAATAATTTTATAAAATTCAAAATTTAGTTTACACTATTCATAACGGATAGTTCATAACAATATTATAATAATATATCGTTGTTTAGTAAACCCCGGTATTGCGTACAACACACGCTATCGAGGAAGGTCGTGATTGCGTGTAATGCAAGCCATGTCAGGGTTGCGTGTAGTGCACAACTCCTTTGATGTTGCTTATAACAGAATCCAACCATATTTTATTTATACATTGAATATATATATATATATATACACTCAATGTTGTGTAGAATAACTTCTATCAAACGAACATGAAATTGTGTGTAACAAGAGAGAAGAAAAGTGTTGCGTATACTGCAAGCTAATACATTGTTGCGTATAGCGCAAGATAATCTTTGTGTGTCGTAAAATAGAAGATATGAATGAAATTAAAAAGAATGTATCTTATAAAATCTCATGTTGTTACATTCTACCCCCCTTAAAATGAATTTCTCACTCAAAATTTTTCGGGGTTATAAATGGTTTACTATTCACAAGTTTCTTTAATAAAAAACCCACATCATAAAAAGGAATACCAAAAAAAATATTTAAAAACAAATATATGAAACGTAACGGTTACCCAAATAAACTAATCACTGGGTTTCCATATAAGAGAAAATATGGACATGGAAGAGAAATATAACTGTCATGTTCTGATGGAGGGTGGTAGAGAACATGGCTATGAAAAATCCAACAATCACAAAGATATATATTTGTGATGATCTATGGTACCATCTGATTCATCGGATATAAGGGAACTAGGACAACATTTTTGGATTTCAAGATCATTCCCCTAAAGTTGAAAATTTTGAATTAGAAGAAATACTTACTTGATTGTGGTACAATCTCAGTGTTGTTCATACTTTGAACAATTTCCACATCATCTCTTAAAGAAATGAAGTTGAATTTGTTATTCGTGAAGTGTTAACAGATCATGTGATAGAATGATGGGTCATTCCATCTCTTTCAAACAAAAGGTTAGAAAAAGTTATAAGTCCATCTTATGGTTAGATTGATCGTATATGGTTTCAAAAATGAACTTATACTTCATATATCATACCGCTTAATAAAATAAAACTAGTGTATACTAACTAGGGACTTCCAGTAGGCCAGTGCTAGGCGATAAAGGCCAATCGCACTTCGGATGTTGGTTCGATTCCCATAGCCTTGTCCGACGCGATGGGCTGTCACCCGTCCTGCAGGTTTTCCTTTTTGTAAAACTATATTACTATAACATCCTATTAATTATATCGAAAAACAAACAAGACAAACTTATGTCCAACATAATCCATTCCAATCTTTAGGCTTATCCATAATACTGCAGTCCACTCTCAGAGATTTAATATCATCGTTGATCCCCATATATCATAAGATATATCTTGTTGGTCACATTCCAAACATTCAAAAGCCTTAATATTGTACTCTCTTGAATACCCATTGAACCTTATTGGAAACACACAACTACAAAAATTGGCTTCTGCGCCTCTGGGTACGGGTGACCGCCATTCGCGGTCGCTAATACGAAAATAAATGGGTGGGATTTTTCCCGCCCCATCGTTGCTCTCTTCCTCAAAATCACTATTGCCACCGTGGTGCCCCGCCGTCGCGCCCCGCCATCGCGGCCCACCGTCGCGCCCCGCCATCGCAGCCCGCCGTCGCGCCCCGCCGTCGCGCTACCTCCCTCGGTCACCGCCATCCAGTCACCCCTCCCTCACATTCCATCACCCTACCACCCTCCGGCCACCCCTCCTTCACATGCCGTCACACCCTCCCCTCCCTCCGCTGCGGTAGATCCGCCATGGCCGACAACTCGAGGTCTCTGGTTCCGCCTCGTGCCCCCGCGTGTCCGGTGTCGCACCCACACTATCCCGCGGACATGAAACATGATTTTTTTAAAAGGACCTTTAGCGGACGCCATTGGCGGTCGCTATTAGTTTTTACCGACGGAGCAATTGCCACCGCCAAAAGCGGTCGCAAGGCGGTCGCTAAAAACCATTAGCGACCGCTTTTGGCGGTCGCTATTGCTGTTTATTCTAGTAGTGACATGAGTGCTGTTAAAAGTTAACTCTTTCCACATACCAAAATCCTCAAAATTCTATATACTCAAACCATGATATCACTTAGTCCTTATATCAATCATGAGCTCATGAATACTATCAAACATTTCATTTTCTCTTTATCCCTTCATTATGCGCATATCATCTGCTTTCCAAAATATTTCAATCACTTTTCATTGTTACTGGTACCTTAAAATTATTGAAAACCACAATAATACAAAAATATTCTAATACACAATAAAAGTACCTCAACAACATTATTTTTGAATACCTATACATAAACACTTCAATCCATCCTCTTTAATTATTGTCCTGGAATAAGTCCTTCCTTGATTTAGAAGTAACTTTTTAGGTTAGGGCATTGAGTTGGGTAATGCCCATGTTCTCCACAAATAATACATTGAACTCCATAACAGTCTGTCACTCTATGACCCGTTTCTCCACACAGATAACATCGGTCCCTCCATTTGAGGTATTCCTCAATGTTCTTCTTCCCTTCTTTAGAAATCTCAATCTTCCTTTCTTTATGCTCCTCAACATGAGAACATGCATAATAGTATATCTTCCTCTTCATTTATGAATTAGGTATACCACTAAATTTCACCTTGTTAATCATATATCGCGATGACTGATTTGGCATAATCACAATATCTTTCTCTCTAGGCATTACATAATTTTGTTGCTTATAGTCACCAATTTGTCCATTAGATTCAATGTTAACCGAATTCCGTCTGGTTCCCTCCATTAACTAAAACACAAAAAGAATTCGTTGAGAGGAAAAAATCATTCTAGAGAAAACAACATAGTAAAGGGGGAGTGCCCTCAATATCGGAAATCTTTGGTTAAATTCTAAGATCGTTAGCACAATTCTAGGACTATAACCTATATGTATACTTAACCTTAGATACATCCCTAGACATACCTTAGAAATATCTCTAGGGATCTCACTAAAGTTCCCACATCCTAGATTCCAAAGGTTGACTAAACCTTTCCTCTGATACCAACTGTAGAGACCCAAAGCTTGATTTACATGGACATTACATTACTTTTGCGGAATACTTAGTACATAACAAAAACACACACACAAGGACCGTAATAGTTTAGAGTCTTTGGAAACTCGGAATATAATCTTCTAATTGTGGTGAAAGATCTTCAACATCTCCCATAAAGATCTTCCTTTTTTTACCTAAAACCATTCTTTATATCTTGGGGAAAATAAAACATAAGAAGGGTGAGCTCAAATTCTCAGTAAGGGTAAACAAAAAAAATATCAATCACATCATATTCATAAGAACATATCTTTTGGAAATCTTAACCTGCAAAAAGGATCATAATTTCATAACATGGGATAAATCATAGTAGTGAAATGTAATCCCAATAATCCTAACATAAATCATGAAACTTTGTGGCATACACACATAATCAAAGAGAATCATTTCTTGTTAGTCAAGACTCTTTTCCAAGACTATCTTAGTGGACAATGTCCATTTCTGAACCGAGTCACCCTCGTTTCAGTCCTGTTTCACTGAACCAGTATAACCTACCATTCCGACCATGTCTATCTCATTAGATATAAAATCTTTACCCAATGCATTTGAGGGATATATAGGTCCCACCCATCTCATAGTGATTCCATTCTTATGTGTGCCACAAAATCATTAATCATACATCATTACATAACACATGTAATAAAAATGGGATTCTCAAACAACATGACATCATAAAACAATTCATATAAGATAAAGGATTTCATAAAAATATTTCCATCACAACATAATCAAATCAATGTAATAATAGGGATAGAAATAGAACCCTTTATTATCGTATATGGAAAATAATTTTGATAAAACTCTTGAACTCCATTTTTGGGGAAAATATCATTTCTACTTCAAAAACACTTTTCCTTTCATAACATGTCATTAAATAATAAACTAAAATAAGTGGATTAAAAATAAACATGAAAACATGCAAAGGAATATTCTTGGAAATAATGTTTTAAAAATCCATTCAAGTTTTATAACTTAAAAAAACATTCTTCTCGTACTTTTTTCGGAAAAGTCAAAAAAGTACCTCGTATGAAAAATGACAAAAAATTCTTTCATATCCTTTACTAAAAACTCACCGAAGGGTAAAATTGTATTTAAACTGTTATAAGTGGATGTAAACAGTATTACATATCTAGGGAACATGGAGGTGGATGATAAAATCCACCCTAGTAAATACCAAATTATAAATAATCTCGGATAAAAATTAGATTGTGATATTTTCCCTTACCTTAGGTCCGATTTGCTTCATAACTGTCCGAACCTCCTGTATAATGATTTAAATAATGTCATTGACTTATTATAGAATCATATTCATTGTTATGATATCATATATGGTTCACGTATGACTTTATATTACCCGTTCTTTTGTCAATTCCATGTTAAAGAAGCGTTTTGGATAAAATCTTATCATTTATCGTAGGTGTTTGGACTTGTTGTTCTTGACATTATTTTTACTTATATCATGATTTACATACATACAGAATATAAAACATGATTTATATATCATATATATTCAGTATATATATATATAATAGACAGGTAAATGAAATGAAGCACACCGTTCATGGAGACGGTATTCCGTACGTACGCATGAACACGGTTTTCCTTTCCTTATTGTCTTGAATGGAAGTATGTAGATGACATACAAATATATATATATATACACATAAATAAATTAGATTTACCATGTCATATATTCCATTATTATTCATTATATATACTTTATAATCATTCTAGATTTGTTAACATGGATAATGAATCTCATCGCGTCGTGGAGACGGTAGTCCGTACGTACGCACGAGCGATGATATCATTCCCATGGTCGTGGAATTGGGTAGAAGTGTATGTATAATATTTCAGTATCAATATTACATTATAATAAAAATATATAGTTGCTCATTACACCATTATACCCATCCAATTAAGGTGGTGGCGGAAAATAGATTACACCACAGCGTGGAGACGGTATTCCATACGTACGCACGCGCGGTGATTTCATTTTTCCGTAGGATGGATAGAAGGTTAATTAGAGTTTTTTAATATTTATAATAACATATTAGTATATAATAAATACTGATGTTATTACTTTATCATGAAACAACAAAAGAAGAAGAAGTTGAAGAAGAAAGAAATTGAAAAAGATAGGTAATGGATATTACCTCTTTTTGACACGCCTTCACTTAACCACCACTTAAAGAACTAAGGATTTTCTTTGAAGAAGACCAGGTCCTCTAGGATGATACTAGGGAAGCGGAGAAGAGATTTGTTCAGGGGTTGGCCGATATTGAATGCTCAAATTGGTGTGAGGAGGAGAGGGAGGAGGTTCCCTTTTATAAGGGAGGAGAGGGGCACCATAGGAAAATCTCAAAATATTATTTTATATTAAGGTCAAATTCTGTTTATAATGGTTCCAAAGGGTCTTATTTCTAAGATTAAGTGGGGATGGGTCGAAATACTCTAATCCAATAGGATTTAGACAAGTTTATGTTATTATTTTAACCTTATCAATTAGATTTAACCCTAAGTTAAATAATTTTACTTTTACCGTGTCTTTTTGTTTTCTTACACTATATGGTTAATAAACAAACCATAACAAGCCAAAATAACCCCAATTTGTTTATAATTAATATATATATCCTTATCTAAGTCATTTTGAAGAACCTTAGATTTTTAAGAATTAAATAACAATTAATAATATAATATTTTTTTTAAAAACTAATTTATGTCAATTTTGACACTATTTGGTACATGATTTTTATGAAATTCATAACTGAATGATAAGTTCAAAACAAGTTTCTTATATCAACAATAACATGTCATATTAACATATAAAATTAATGTACGTCATAAAAAGTCCCAAATTACATTTATTTGGGCATTTATAACATCAATTATGTCAATATTTCATTAATAAGACAATTACTGCATCATGTTTGTTTCATAATAAATGATAATTATTTAATCCCTAAAAATTCTAAATAAATTCCTATTATGTAGATAATTGTATTAGATTTCTGGAAACTATTCATGTTCGAAGTTTCATGAAGTTTATCACTAAATTAAATTATTATACTTATAAGATTTAAGAAAGTGACATGTTGTCACATTCTTTGGTTTTAATAATAATTAAATTATTTTCATTGAAAAAAGTCCATAAAATTAATCTAATCTGATGCATAGGTTATATGGGTCTTATTTTAGCCATACAATAGGATGTTTCCAAGTTTTAGGGTAATTTTATAATCATATATTGATCTTTAATTACTCGATTTACCTTTAACTATAGTGAATAAAATTTACCGTAGTTACTATGCACAATGTCCAAAAATAAAATGTTGCTTATTAACATAATTTGGACCCACTGATTCAAAATATGGAATCCATTTTTCCAAATTCAATACACAAAAGTTGCATAAATTAAATTAAAATTAATCCCGTTGTCGAAAGAAAACAGGTTTTTCTTTAAAACATTCCAAAAGATTGAATTGATTTAACCTATGAATTTAAGGTAAAATCAATGCTAATGACATAAATTATATTAAATGGTAAAAATATATTCTATTTATACTTTAAAACCATTCAATATTATAATTTAACCACATAAGATATTATGATGAAAAAAGATGTTTTTAATTAAAATATAGGGTGTTTTTACTATTTATTAAAATATGAAAGTTATCGGAAAAATATCAAAACATTATCAGATGTAAATTTTTATATCCTGATTCAAAAGAAGAATTTTATTTTTTAAAATTGAACATATAAACATGTCAAAAACTAGATTTAAAGTGGGTGCGCCATCAAAAGGCGGCAAAACTGCATTTTTTTAAAAATACTTATTTTACCCGAAAAATTTATTTTGTTCTTATACCATGTTCTAGAAATGTGTATGATGAATAATAATGTTATAAAATTCAAAATTTAGTTAATACTATTCATAACGGCTAGTTATTAACAATATTATGATAATATATCGTTGTTTAGTAAAACCCGGTATTGCGTACAACACACGCTATCGAGGAAGGTCGTGATTGTGTGTAATGCAAGCCAAGTCAGGGTTGCGTGTAGTGCACAAATCCTTTGTTGTTGCGTATAACAGAATCCAACCATATTTTATTTATACATTGAATATATATATATATATATATATATACACACACTCAATGTTGCGTAGAATAACTTCTATCAAACGAACTTGAAATTGTGTGTAACAAGAGACAAGAAAAGTGTTGCGTATACTGCAATCTAATACAGTGTTGCGTATAATGCAAGATAATCTTGGTGTGTCGTACAATAGAATATATGAATGAAATTAAAAAGAATGTATCTTATAAAATCTCGGGTTGTTACATTCTACCCCCCTTAAAATGAATTTCTCCCTCAAAATTCGTCGGGGTTATAAATGGTTTACTATTCACATGTTTCTTTAATAAAAACCCACATCATAAAAAGGAATACCAAAAACAATATTTAAAAACAAAAGTATGAAACGTAACCATTACCCAAATAAACTAATCACTGGGTTTCCATATAGGAGAAAATATGGACATGGAAGAGAAATCTAACCGTCATGTTCTGATGGAGGGTGGTAGAGAACATGGCTATGAAAAATCCAACAATCACAAAGCTATATATTTGTGATGATCTAAGGTACCATCTGATTCATTGGATATAAGGGAACTAGGAAAAAATTTTTGGTTTTCAAGATCATTCCCCTAAAGTTGAAAATTTTGAATTAGAAGAAATACTTACTTGATTTTGGTACAATCTCACTGTTGTTCGTACTTTGAACAATTTCCACATCATCTCTTAAAGAAATGAAGTTGAATTTGTTATTCGTGAAGTGTTAACAGATCATGTGATAGAATGATGGGTCATTCCATCTCTTTCAAAAAAAAGGATAGCAAAAGTTATAAGTCGATCTTCTGGTAAGATTGATCGTATATGGTTTCAAAAATTAACTTATACTTCATATATCATACTGCTTAATAAAATAAAACTAGTTTATACTAACCAGGGACTTCCTGTAGGCCAGTGCTAGGCGATAAAGGCCAGTCGCACTTCAGATGTTGGTTCGATTCCCACAGCCTTTTCCGACGCGACGGGCTGTCGCCCATCCTGCAGGTTTTCCTTTTTGTAAAACTATATTACTATAACATCCTATTAATAATATCGAAAAACAAACAAGACAAACTTATTTCCAACATAATCCATTCCAATATTTAGGCTTATCCATAATACTACAGTCAACTCTCATAGATTTAATATCATCATTGATCCCCATATATCATTAGATATATCTTGTTGGTCACATTCAAAACATTCAAAGGCCTTAATGTTGTACTCTCTTGAATACCCATTGAACCTTATTGGAAACACACTACTACAAAAATTGGCTTCTGTGCCTCTGGGTACAGGCGACCGCCATTGGAGGTCGCTAATACGGAAATATATGGGCGGGATTTTTCCCGCCCCATCGTTTCTCTCTTCCTCAAAATCACTATTGCCGCCGTGGGGCCCCGCCGTCGTGCCCCGCCATCGTGGCCCGCCGTTGCGCCCCGCCCTCGCGGCCCGCCGTCGCGCCCCACCGTCGCGCTACATCCCTCGGTCACCACCATCCAGTCACCCCTCCCTCACATGCCATCACCCTACCACCCTCCGGCCACCCCTCCTTCACATGCCGTCACACCCGCCCCTCCCTCCGCCGCCGTAGATCCGCCATGGCCGACCACTCGAGGTCTCTGGTTCCGCCTCGTGCCCCCGCGTGTCCGGTGTCGCACCCACACTATCCCGCGGACATGAAACCTGATTTTTTTAAAAGGACCTTTAGCGGCCGCCATTGGCGGTCGCTATTCGTTTTTACCGACGGAGCAATTGCGACCGCCAAAAGCGGTCGCAAGGCAGTCGCTAAAAACCTTTAGCGACCGCTTTTGGCGGTCGCTATTGGTGTTTATTCTAGTAGTGACATGAGTGCTGTTAAAAGTTAACTCTTTCCACATACCAAAATCCTCAAAATTCTATATACTCAAACCATGATATCACTTAGTCCTTATATTAATCGTGAGCTCATGAATACTATCAAACATTTCATTTTCTTCTTATCCCTTCATTATGCGCATATCATCTGCTTTCCAAAATATTTCAATCACTTTTCATGGTTACCGGTACCTTAAAATTATTGAACACCACAATAATACAAAAATATTCTAATACACAATAAAAGTACCTCAACAACATTATTGTTGAATACCAATACATAAACACTTCAATCCATACTCTTTAATTATTGTCCTGGAATAAGTCCTTCCTTGATTTAGAAGTAACATTTTAGGTTAGGGCATTGAGTTGGGTAATGCCCATGTTCTCGACAAATAATGCATTGAACTCCATAATAGTCTGTCACTCTATGACCCTTTTCTCCACACAGATAACATCGGTCCCTCCATTTGAGGTATTCCTCAAGGTTCTTCTTCCCTTCTTTAGAAATCTCAATCTTCCTTTCTTTATGCTCCTCAACATGCGAACATGCATAATAGTTTATCTTCCTCTTCATTGATGAATAAGGTATACCACTAAATTTCACCTTGTTAATCATATATAGCGATGACTGATTTGGCATAATCACAATATCTTTCTCTCTAGGCATTACATAATTTTGTTGCTTATAGTCACCAATTTGACCATTAGATTCAATGTTAACAGAATTCCTTGTGGTTCCCTCCATTAACTAAAACACAAAAAGAATTATTTGAGAGGAAAAAATCATGCTAGAGAAAACAACATAGTAAAGGGGGAGTGCCCTCAATATCTAACATCTTAGGTTAAATTCTAAGATCGTTAGCACAATTCTAGGACTATAACCTATACGTATACTTAACCATAGATACATCCCGAGACATACCTTAGAAATATCTCTAGGGATCTCACTAAAGTTCTCACATCATAGATTCCAAAGGTTGACTAAACCTTTCCTCTGATACCAACTGTAGAGACCCAAATCTTGATGTACATGGACATTACATTAATTTTGCGGAATACTTATTACATAACAAAAACACACACACAAGGACCGTAATAGTTTAGTGTCTTTGGAAACTCGTAATATAATCTTCTAATCGTGGTGAAAGATCTTCAACATCTCCCATAAAGATCTTCCTTTTTTTACCTAAAACCATTCTTTATATCTTGGGGAAAATAAAACATAAAAAGGGTGAGCTCAAATGCTCAGTAAGGGTAAACAAAAGAAATATCAATCACATCATATTCATAAGAACATATCTTTTGGAAATCTTAACCTGCAAAAGAGATCATAATTTCATAACATGGGATAAATCATAGTAGTGAAATGTAATCCCAATAATCATAACATAAACCATGAAACTTTGTGGCATACACACATAATCACAGAGAATCATTTCTTGTTAGTCAAGACTCTTTTCCAAGACTATCTTAGTGGACAATGTCCATTTCTGAACTGAGTCACCCTCGTTTCAGTCCTGTTTCACTGAACCAGTATAACCTACCATTCCAGCCATGTCTATCTCATTAGATATAAAATATTTATCCAATGCATTGGAGGGAGATATAGGTCCCACCCATCTCATAGTGATACCATTCTTAAGTGTGGCACAAAATCATTAATCATACATCATTACATAACCCATTTAATAAAAATGGGATTCTCAAACAACATGACATCATAAAACAATTCATATACGATAAAAGATTTCATAAAAATATTTCCATCACAACAAAATCAAATCAATGTAATAATAGGGATAGAAACATAACCCTTTATTATCTTAAATGGAAAATAATTTTGATAAAACTCTTGAACTCCATTCTTGAGGAAAATATTATTTCTACTTCAAAAACACTATTCCTTTCATAACATGTCATTAAATTCTAAACTAAAATAAGTTGATTAAAAATAAACATGAAAACTTGCAAAGTAATATTCTTGTAAATAATGTTTTAAAAATACATTCATGTCGTATAAGTTAAAAAAACATTCTTCTCGTACTTTTTTCGTAAAAGTCAAAAAAGTACCTCGTACGAAAAACGACAAAAAATTCCTTTCATATCCTTTACTAAAATCTCACCGAAGGGTAAAATTGGATTTAAACTATTGTAAGTGGATGGAAAAAATATTACATATCTAGGGAACATGGATGTGGATGATAAAATACACCCTAGTAAATACCAAAGTATAAATAATCTCGGATAAAAATGAGATTGTGATATTTTCCCTTACCTTAGGTCCGATTTGCATCATAACTGTCCGAACCTCCTGTATAATTATTTAAATAATGTCATTTACTTATTACAGAATCATATTCATTGTTATGATATCATATATGGTTCATGTATTACTTTATATTACCCGTTCTTTTGTCAATTCCATGTTAAAGAAGCGTTTTGGGTAAAATCTTATCATTTATCGTAGGTGTTTGGACTTGTTGTTATTGACATTATTATTACTTATATCATGATTTACATACTTAAAGAATATAAAACATGATTTATATATCATATATATTCAGTATATATATATATAATAGACAGATAAATGAAATGAAGCACACCGTTCATGGAGACGATATTCCGTACGTATGCATGAACGTTGTTTTCCTTTCCTTATTGTCTTGAATGGAAGTAAGTAGATGACATACATATATATATATATATACATAAATAAATTAGATTTACCATGTCATATATTCCATTATTATTCATTATATATACTTTATAATAATTCTAGATTGGTTAACATGGATAATGAATCTCATCGCGTCGTGGAGACGGTAGTCCGTACGTACGCACGAGCGATGATATAATTCCCATGGTCGTGGAATTTGGTTTAAGTGTATGTATACTATTTCAGTATCAATATTACTTTATAATAATAATATATAGTTACTCATTACACCATTATACCCATCCAATTAAGGTGGTAGCGGAAAATAGATTACACCACAGCGTGGAGACGGTATTCCATACGTACGCACGCGCTGTGATTTCCTTTTTCCGTAGGATGGATAGAAGGTTAATTAGAGTTGTTTAATATTTATAATAACATATCCATATATAATAAATACTGATGTTATTACTTTATCATGAAACAACTAAAGAAGAAGAAGTTGAAGAAGAAAGAAATTGAAAAAGATAGGTAATGGATATTACCTCTTTTTGACGCGCCTTCACATAACCTCCACTTAACGAACTAAGGATGGTCTTTGAAGACAAACAGGTCGTCTAGGATGATACTAGGGAAGTGGATAAGAGATTTTGGCAGGGGTTTGCCGAGATTGAATGCTCAAATTGGTGTGAGGAGGAGAGGGAGGAGGTGCCCTTTTATAAGGGAGGAGAGGGGCACCTTAGGAAAATCTCAAAATATTATTTTATATTAAAGTCAAATTCGGTTTATAATGGTTCCAAAGGGTCTTATTTCGAAGATAATGTGGGGATGGGTCGAAATCCTCTAATACAATAGGATTTAGACAAGTTTATGTTATTATTTTAACATTATCAATTAGATTTAACCCTAAGTTAATTTTTTTTACTTTTACCGTGTCTTTTTGTTTTCTTACATTATATGGTTAATAAACTTACCCTAACAAGCCAAAAGAACCCCATTTTGTTTATTATTAATATATATATCCTTATCTAAGTCATTTGTAAGAACCTTAGATTATTAGGAATTAAATAACAATTAATAATATAATATTTTTTTTAAAAACTAATTAATGTCAATTTTGACATTATTTGGTACATGATTTTTATGAAATTCATAACTGAATGATAAGTTCGAACCAAGTTACTTATATCAACAATAACATGTCATATTAACATATAAAATTAATGTAAGTCATAAAAAGTCTCAAATTACATTTATTTGGGCATTTATAACATCAATTATGTCAATATTTCATTAATAAGACAATTACTGCATCTTGTTCGTTTCATAATAAATGATAATTATTTAATCCCTAAAAATTATAAATAAATTCCTATTATGTAGATAATTGTATTAGATTTCTGGAAACTATTCATGTTCGATGTTTCATGATGTTTATCACTAAATTAAATTATTATACTTATAAGATTTAAGAAAGTGACATGTTGTCACATTCTTTGGTTTTAATAATAATTAAATTATTTTCTTTGAGAAAAGTCCATAAAATTTATCTAATCCGACCCTTAGGTTATATGGGTCTTCTTTTAGCCATCCAATTGGATGTTTCCATGTTTTAGGGTAATTTTATAATCATATATTTACCCTTAATTACTCGATTTACCTTTAACTATAGTAAATAAAATTTATCGTAGTTACTATTCACAATGTCGAAAAATAAAAAGTTGCTTATTAACATAATTTGGACCCACTGATTCAAAATATGGAATACATTTTTCCAAATTCAATACACAAAAGTTGCATAAATTAAATTAAAATTAATCCCGTTGTCGAAAGAAAATGGGGTTTTCTTTAAAACATTCCAAAAGATTGAATTGATTTAACCTATGAATTTAAGGTAAAATCAATGCTAATGACATACATTATATTAAAAGGTAAAAATATATTCTATTTATACTTTAAAACCATTCAATATTATAATTTAACCACATAAGATATTACGATGAAAAAAGTTGTTTTTAATTAAAATATAGGGTGTTTTTACTATTCATTAAAATATGAAAGTTATCGGAAAAATATAAAAACATTATCAGATGTAAATTTTTATATCTTGATTCAAAATAAGAAATTTATTTTTTCAAATTGAACATATAAACATGTCAAAAACTAGATTTAATGTGGGTGCGCCATCAAAAGGCGGCAAAACTGCATTTTTTTAAAAATACTTATTTTACCCGAAAAATTTATTTTGTTCTTATAGAATGTTCTAGAAATGCGTAAGATGAATAATAATGCTATAAAATTCAAAATTTAGTTAAAACTATTCATAACGGCTAGTTCATAACAATATTATAATAATATATCGTTGTTTAGTAAAAACCCGGTATTGCGTACAACACACGCTATCGAGGAAGGTCGCGATTGCGTGTAATGAAAGCCAAGTCAGGGTTGCGTGTAGTGCACAACTCCTTTGTTGTTTCGTATAACAGAATCCAACCATATTTTATTTATACATTGAATATATATATATATACACACACTCAATGTTGTGTAGAATAACTTCTATCAAACGAACATGAAATTGTGTGTAACAAGAGCCAAGAAAAGTGTTGCGTATACGGCAAGCTAATACAGTGTTGTGTATAGCACAAGATAATCTTGTTGTGTCGTACAATAGAAGATATGAATGAAATTAAAAAGAATGTATCTTATAAAATCTCGGGTTGTTACACGAGCACGGTCTGACCCTCCCCAATTGTTGTTGTTCTCGTTGTGTTGACGACGGAGGCGGAGAAATGGCGGTCGTCATTGGGCCGACCAGGAAGGAACCAGTGGAAAATGGTCGCCAGGTTTCCAAGAGGGTGCAACACCGCCGTGCCGCGCAGAAGGAGAGCCATGACCACGATGGGCCGCGGCGGAGGCACGCAGCGCAGGCCCGCCATGCAGAGGCCAGTAGTGGGACGTGGCCAGAGCATGCTGCGGAGGAGCGTCGCGGTGCTACCGCGCCATGCAGGTGGCCGAGATAGGATGGTGGCTCGGGCCATTCAAGAGGTGCAGGACCCCATCGGATCCCTCGTGTGTTGGACATGCACCACCTGGAACTGGTTTCGGTTCAACCGGAACAGTTGAACCATTCGGGTGCCAGGGGGTGCGCACCTCCCCCCTTGGCACAACTAGGGCAGGCCACCGAGCTGCCTTTGGCCAGGACACCCTCGGGCCGGCTCGCCCCATCGGGCCTGCCGACATCCTCAGACTGGATCAGACCTACATATTGGGTCAGACCCCGGTCTGGACCAGACCCATTTGGCCAGCTTACACCTTTTCGCCCATATCATGGGCTACGGTTTTTCGATCGACGAAGTGTCTACTATGACGGAATCATTAGAGAAATATAGTTCTTTTGTCATACCACACATGAGGATTGGACATAGTTGGAGTATGGTCGGGTTGGTTTGAACCAAAAAAACAACCGGGCCCCTGGAACGGAAATGCCAATAACTCACAGACCGGGCGTCTGATTGACGCACCGTCTGTCGCGTTGGAACCCTTACGACATGGTGGTCCATTGGGTTTCTACTTTGTGGTGTTTAGTGGTGGTTGAGGTATGAAAAATATATCAAGGGAAGATTCTATGGAAATCGAGGGCTTAGGGAGTGAGGAATCCAGTGGCTGATAGTGAGGCGGAGGTTGGAGACATATCATACAGAGGTCAGTGGTCATTGATCATGTGTGGGTCATCGCATAATGACCCTGTGTGGGTATGATCCTGTGTGGGTTAGTGCTCAGCAATCCTATGTGGGTCAGTGCATACTGATCCTCTGTGGTTCAGTGCTCAGCGATCATGTGTGGGTCAGCACATACCGATCATGTGTGGGTCAAATCCTGTGTCGATCAGTGCTAAGTGATCCTATGTTGGTCAGCACATACCGATCCTGTGTGGGACAGATCTTTTGTGGGTCATTGGGGGGGGGGGGGGGGTTATTTCCTATCAATCCATTGGGGGCCAGACTATGTATGGTAAGAAACAATGCCTCTTGACAGAATAGAATGATCTAGCTTTGCAACTAATCATTTGTATTTCTATACTTCATTGAAATCATAGATTGAGCTATGTAAATGACTTACATGTTTTCCACATGTTTGATATGGGTTACTAAATATAAAATGTATATGTATGGGCATATAACTATGTATGGATTATCTGTTGACTCCATACTTATTGTTTGTCCTTGTTGGATTTTGTGAGACCTTGAGGGTCTGGGGGTCCCTACTGAGTTTCGTCATATTCACCCCTGCATGGGCTATGCCTGCACCTCATTGTGTTGGTTGCATATGACTGACAGTGCTGATTGGGACAGAGATTAGCAAAATTTGACGATAACCGGATGTGGACCACTCGATAAGACGTACACGGAATGAACGAGTGGACTTGGGGTGCTGAGGAGGCCATCTATACCCACCTTTCAGGTGCAAATACTAGAGGATGACACAGTATCTACTTTACTTATTTTCTTTAGTTGTACTTTCTTTTCAGTTATATTGTTCTTTACTATTGGGCTTGTATTTCTGGCCCCTTTACATTCAACACACACATTTACATATAGTTTTACATAGTGTTTTACATCCAGTTGCATATTATATTGTGTTTGTTTACTGTTATAAATGAAATACCTTCCCAATATAGGGATCTATTCCTATTGGTACTAGTTTCCAGCCCTAGACCTATGGAAGGCGTGCATGGGGGAGTCACGATACGGGCCCTGGGGGTCGGGTTGTGAAAAATTGGTATCAGAGGTTTCAGATCTACCGTAGATCGTAGGGCTCTAATCATTCATTTCTATGAATCAATAGTGTTATGGATACTAAGTGCGGTTCTCAGTTCAGGGAGTCCAGTATTGGTGCGGCGGATGACATATCCATACACCAGGACCCTGACTTATGATTTCTAACTCAGTGCATGAAATCACTGATTGCGTGTGTGTTTTCAAATGTTTTAATTAAGTCAGATCAACCAGGTCATCTCACCAGGTATAAATTTTTACAGTGTTTCATTTTTTCATGATGCCTCCACAAAGACAACGAGTTAGAGTTACGGGAGAGTACATGATGACGACCCACCAAGCGAAGAGGCTCCGTTGTAGGGCCCTCATATGATGTTGGAACCTTCCAGTGGTGTACCAGCATCACCACCACCCATTTGGTGGAATTTTCCACCAACCGCACTAGCGGACGATGCATGCCGACTGAGCATGTTGCACGACTTCCAGCAGTAGAGGCCGTCGAGGTTACGATGTGAGACGGATTCCTAGGCAGCAGAGGACTGACTCGAGGTGATTTCAAGATTTCTCCACCTAGTTGAGATGCCAATAGAAAAGATGGTGAATTTACAAACTACTGTTTCCCAGTGAGTGACCATGAGGTTGGCCCGCATAGTGACGAGGCTTCCGTATGTGGACCATTGCCTGAGATTGTAACTTCAGGTATTGTGTCAGCTATATCACTGCCTGTTGGTAAGGAGTGTAAATCGGCGGTACCAGTAGATGAAAAATGTAGTTTTAGTGCCTTAAACGTGTTTCATCACTAGATAACCCTTAGGTTCCGAGGTGAAAACGACTTACAAGTGGATGAGGACTGGCCTGAGGAGCTGGTTGAGAGTTCTCTAGAACTTCTACAGCATCCGCAGGACGACATGTCAGTAACTATGTATACATCGACCTGTACTAATCATTCCTGGTTCTCGATTAATATGTTACGATCAATGCTTTGGGGATTGGACTGCCAAGCGAGGTGTGTTTTAGGACATCTGAGCCAGAATCTTTTTTCTATATTCTAGAGAGAACCTTTGCAGTTGATTGTTTTTTGGCTGTACAGATACAGCCAGTAAACGTTAGCAGTGGGAATGCCGGAAACAAGTGACAGTATCTGAGACATGGGCGGGTAATCTGTTTTGGAAAGAGGATGTGCTATGGGAAGATGAATTTGCAGAGAAGAAGAAGTGGAAGCAGTGATAGGAGATCAGAATGAGCTGGTGTACATTTCGACATGTCACAACCACACATATTTTCAGTCCCCGCCAATATCACAATGTTGGAGGGTAGGGGAAGATTGTAGCTGCATGCGGTCATGGAATGTGACCCAAGGGCTCTAGGAACGATTCTAGGTACGTTCTGTGTCTACTACTAGATTCTGTATCAATAGAAATAGGTAACAATCAATCTTCCCTCCTTCCACGAATCTCGTCCCAATCCTATAGTATTCAGTTAATCCATTGACTTTACCCTCACGTATGGAGATACTTTTGTGAGGATACTTGATAATCACATATATGCTGATGATGTGATCTGACCCTTGAGGCAAGATTTTTGGATGGAACCTCATTGTGGAAGCATCGAGTCCTTATGACATTTGTTTGGTTATGGACAGGGAAACCACATTTCATACATAGAATGACTGTATTAGAAAAAAAGTTTCGGTTTATCTACAACGTTGGGATGGGGTTTTCCTTAGTCGACAGAAAAGGAAACCCATGAAGGACATGTTAAACTCATTCATAGGAGGGTGCAACTGATTAATCTAGATCGGCTAGCCTTACCCTTGTGGAAGCAGGTGTTATGAGTTTTTAGTTCCAAACAAGAGTGACAGAACATGGGGACATATTTCCAAAATATGTTTCCATGATTACCCAAAATAGGTTGTAGGGACGTCTGCATTGTCTTGATACTGCTGAAGATTCGTTCTAGAAATCTCCAATGTTGCAGCACCACAATCAGCCATGACGAAGAAGGGGAAACCCTTCTTGTGGTCGGAGAGATGTCAACATGGCTTTCAGAAGCTGAGTCATAGGTTGACTAGTGCCCCCATCCTGAGGCTTCCAGAGGTATTCGTTCTGTACATAGTCTACTGTGATGAATCAGGGACCAAACTCGGTGTGTCCTAATGCATGAGCGATCTATGATCGTGTATGGTTCTTGGATGCTGAAGTCGCATGAGCATAACTACGCTACACATGACATACAATTTGCAGCAGTGGCCTTCGCCTTGAAGATGTTGTTCCACTATCTGATGGGAGAGCATTTCTCTGTCTACACTGATCATAAGAGTCTCTGGTTTATCTTCTTTCATAAGGGCCTGAGCCCGAGACAACGGTGATGGCCTGAGTTCCTCCAGGTAAATTACTTTGAGATAGTCTATTCTCCTGGGAAGGGTAACATTGTAGGAGATGATCACAACAAAAGATATAGTATATAGCATCCAGGAGAGGCGACATAGCGGTTGGATTCCTTACAGATATCCTATTTGGATTGGGATTGAGCATCCTATCTATAGTCTCCTATAGTCACTCTTCCAATTCTTCAGCGAGTCAGGGGCCGCAATGTGGATATGATGTCTGTGAGACACAACGTGCTCAGATATCCATAGGGCATGCAAATGATTAATTTTTTTGAAGTAGGGGAGAACATCATCCTCTTCAGTGGACGTATTATGGTACCATTAGCACATCAACATGAATTTTTGATGGAGTTCCCCACTACCCCTCTAGTGGTACATCCAAGAGTGGAAAATATGTACCAAGTCTTCCGACGACAGCACTGATGGCCATGTATGATGGAGGTGGTAGTAGAGTTTGTCTCAGGATGCCTCACTTGTTAGAAATTGAAGGCAGAGCACCATGTACTAGCATGCATGGTCCAACCCTTAGAGATCCCATAGTCAAATTGGGATGAGATATCCATGGACTTCTTGACGGGTCTTCCATATACATCTAGGAGTCACGATTCGATATGGGTGATCATTGGCCGACTCACCAAGTCATTCCACTTCCGTCAAATCAGAGAGAAGGTCTCAACAGAGATCATGGGATGCCTCTATGTGTAGGATATTTTTCATTTTCATGTAGTACCTTCCTCTATTGTATCTGATCATGATGCATGGTTTACATCCTGGCTATGGAAGGGGTTACAGGTGGCTTTCGGGACACAGCTTCTCTTTAGTACCACCATCCATCCCCAGACATATGGTCAGACTAAGCAGACCATTCAGACCCACGAGGACAAGCTTCACCCATGTTTCCTCGACTTTGGTTGTAGTAGGGATGACTAATTAACTTTGGTGGATTTCTCCTACAACAACGGCTATCACTCCACTATAGGGATGATAGCTTTTAAGGCGTTGTATGAGCAACCTTGCAGATGACCTCTATGCTGGAAAAACCCTAGGGGGTCATTACTAGTGAGACCAGAGATGGTATGAGATTCCATGGAGAAGGTGGAGATCATCCATGAGGGGATGAAGACTACACAGAGTAGGCATAAGTCGTATGCTAACAGGATACATAGACCTCTGGATTTCGAGGATGGTGACCACGTCTATCTATGGGTCTCACCTCAACGAGGTCTTCGGGGATTTGGCCAAGAAGGAAAGATATCTCTATGATTCATTAGACATTTCTAGGTCCTAAGTAGAGTAGGAGAGTTGGCTTACCTCTTAGCTCTTCCATCCCAATTTCACCGGGTGCAAGACGTCTTCCACATATCTCAGCTGAGAAGATACGTGCACGACACATTCCCACATCATTGACCATGGAGAGCTGGACATCTATGATAGGGAGACATTCACGAAGGTTTTAGTGGAGATTGAGGTTCGAGATGAGCAGGTCCAACGTCTACGGTCGATAACTCTGGTGTGTGTTCGCTGGCAGCACAGGAACCTGCAGGAGAGAACATGGGAGCGGAAGGCTCAGATGTGTGCTTAGTACCCCCTTTTGTTCCCTTAGTTCAATTTGTAGCTTACGAGGATGTAAATTACTGATTTGGGAAGAATGTAATGACCCATAAATTCTGTGGAAATTTTTTTCTTAAATTCATGGGATTTTTAAGAGTCGGCGAAAATTTACGGCACTTGATTTTGAGGTCCGTTGTTCCCGAAATCAATTTATGATGTTTTGTTCAGGTACGTTCCATAAACGTTCGAGCATGATTTTATATCATTTAAACCAGTGCTCGAAATTGAAATTTTAGGGCACCGTTGAACTCGTAGCATCAGTGATTTCTTAGTGATACCTTCAACATTGTTACTTTCTAATGAGAATGGAATTTAGATTTGGGGGGTTTTAGTTTTATTAAATAATAATATGTGTGTAACTTATTTTTATATTGTTGGTTAGAACTGCCAAGTGGATGTTGGGGGTGAGGGCCCCCACACCGTAACCTCCCATGGGAGGCTATGGTGGTGGGGCCCACCCGAGCATAACCTCCCTTTGGAGGATAATTAAGGTGGGGTTCACCTGGACTTATAACTCTTGGAACCCCCAATTTTCGAGGAGGAAACACATGAAATTCCTTTAAATAATTTTGTACCAAACCTTGAACTTCCCTCATAAGTGTGCGAAAGCACACAAATTAATTAATGGAGTTAATTAATTAATTTGAAGTTTTTTTTTGAATTCTTTTGGACAAAAATTAAATAATGGGTTAGCATAACCCATTATTTTGGGTTGGCACTTTATTTTTGGTGGAGCTTTGGAGAACCGTTGGATAATTTCATCCTCTAAATGAATAATGAAAAAATTCTTCATCGATCTTCGACCGAGTCAAAAGAAAAGGAGAAAACTACGAAGAACATTGATGACGCTTATTCCTCGGACGCTTCCTGACGTCAATGAATCGACGCCCTCCAATCCTCTTCTTCAGCCATCAATGAATGAGAAGTGAGTTCAGGGGATTTGAGTTGAATTATGTATGAGTTTTTATAGTTTGTTATGAATTGTTTTGATGTGATTATTTTTTCTGATTGATATCATCATAACGAGGTGGTCTCGGACCTCACAAACATGGAATGTCCATCCCCCCTTGTTGTTGTTCAATATGTGTTGACGGCCGAGGCAGAGCAACGTCGGCTGGAATTGGGCCGACCACGAAGAAACCGATGGCGTAAGGCCACCAGGTCGCCAAAAGGGCGCGACACCGCCACACCATGCGGAAGGAGAGCTACAGACATGATGGGATGTGGAGGAGGTTCACAACATGTGCCGGTGGAGCTGGGAAGTCGTGCCCAGGGCGGGCCGCGTCTTAGGGGTGAACGCCGTCATGCCACGCCGGTGGAAAAGAGCGGCTGGCCGATCGGGCGAGATGGGAGGAGAGGGACCCTGTTGGGTCCCTCATGTGCTGGACTAGTGCCACCTAGCTCCATTTTCGATTCCACCTGAAAGGTTCAACCGTTTGGGTTCCAGGGGGCACACACCTCCCCCCTGGGCGCGGTTAGGGAATGCCGTCGGGCCACCAATGGCCGGGCCACCCTCGGCCGGGCCAGCTCACCCCATCGGGCCTGGTAGCATCCTTAGACTAGATCAGACCTACAAACTAGGTCAAACCCTAGTCCAGACTGTGTTTGGCCGGGTCGGTCCGACTGGGTTGACCCGGACCCATTTGGCCAGTTTACACCTTTTGGAATAGATCATGGCCTACAGGTGTCCGATCGACGAACTGTCTGCGGAGAAGGAATCCATAAGGTGAGATGGTTATTTTGGAATACCCCACATGCATTTTAGTAATTTATGGAGTATGGTAAAATTGGTTTGAACCGAAAAACCAAAAGGGCCTCTAGAACTGAAATGCCAATAACTCACAGATCCGGCGTCCAATTGACGCACCGTCAATCGCGTTGGAACCCTTACAACATGGAGGTACTTCTGGTTACTCCGTTATGGTTATTAGTGGTGGTTTAAGTACAACTGATATCTCTAAGGCAGATTTTACAGAACACGAGCACACTGGGTGTGATGAATCTACTAGTTGATACTGAGGCGGAGGCTGGTGACAGATCATACGGAGGTTAGCGCTCTGCGATTCTGTGTGGGTCAGTGCATACCGATCCTATGTGGGTCAGTAATCAGCGATCCTATGTGGGTTAGTGAAAACTGATCTTGTGTGGGTCATATCCTTTGTGGGTCAGTTCTCAAAGATCATGTGTGGGTCAGCACAAACCGATCCTATGTGGGTCAGATCCTGTGTGGGTCATTGTGGGGGTTAGTTCCTATCGAACCACTATGGGTCAGACACTGTATGGTCAGAAGAAGTGCCTCTTAATATAATAAGATGATCTAGCTTTTTGAATAATCATTTTTACTTCTATACATCACTGAAATCTAGGTTTGAGTTGAGTCAATGACTTTTGGGTTTTCTCATGATTGAGATGGGTTACTAAATAACTTATGTATATGTATGGGCATATACCGATGTAAGGGTTATATGTTGACTCTATAATTTGTGGTCATCCTTGTTGGATTCTGAGAGACCTTGAGAGTCTCAGGGTCCATACTAAGTATTGTTATAATCACCGATGCACGGGCTATGCCCACACCTCGTTGTTTTGGATGTAGACGACGGACATCGCTGATCGAGATAGAGAATAGCAGAACTAGATGATACCTGGAGGTGGACCACTCGATGAGACTTACACAGAGCGGACGAATAGACTTTGAGTGCTGAGGATGCCATATGTACCCACCCTTCAGGTGGGCATGCCAGAGGACGACCCAGTATCTACTTTAATTCTTTTCTTCAGTTCTACTAGCTTTTCAGTTTTATATTCTTCAATGTTGGGTTTATATTTCCATCCCCTTTACAGTCAGCACACTCTTTTGTATGCAGTTTTACATAGTTTTTTACTTCCATTTGCGTACATTGTTGTTTTCTATTACTGTTAAAAATGCAATTCCTTCCTAGTGTAAGGATTTATGATTTTTGGTGCTAGTCGCCAACTCCTGGACTGTGGAAGGCGGGCTTGGGGTAGTCACAACACAGGCACTAGGGGTCGGGTCGTGCCAGTCTAGAAATAGGTCAAGGCACCCAAGAGAAAGAACGTAATGTCATGACTATGATATCATCATACGAACACTATCTTTTTTATATAATCTCATTGTGGCAATATCTAATCATGTCATATTCATGATAGTTTGATCGACCTTTATGTTTGATACATCTTTCTTTAACTAATTAAAAAAAACTCGTCGTTACACCATGGAAATTGAATGTTTTGTGATGCTTCTATTTCAATCAAGGGGATGATATATCAACATATATTAATTGAAAGGATAAGTCATTCCTCGACATATCATTTAATTACATTTCACTTGTGATGCACCCAACATAACCATCTTCCTTTCATCATATGGTGTGATGGATTTTGTCATTTACTAATAGGGCGTGATTCATGACACATATTAATGATAATACTAATGTTTATGGATGATTAAAAATGCTGAATGATAGGAATATACAATGAGAACAAAAATGCAGAATTCCAACTGGCGGTTCTATTATCATAATCTCCCATCGTGGAGATTACCAAATGTGATCTTCATGAAAGTCTGTCTCGTCTACATATGAGTAATCAGAACTTATGGTTTGTATACTATGTGCCCCATAATAGTATGCCATCTAACCGAAAAAATGATTTTTTGGACATTGTTATAGCATTTCAATGTTCTCCTCATAGTGGGGAATATCCATGACCTTATCAATAAAACAAATACTCTAGCACATTATTACATCATAGTCATGCAGAACAATAAAAAAAATGTAAAAAGATATTTATTATTAAATACGTTTAATATAAATGTAATCAATGTAAAAAATATTGGATCTAGGACACAAACTCTTACAATCTGTAAACTAGACTTGATTTAGATGCCTATTAAATTTAGTTTGCCAGACCCCACATGATGATCATGTTTCTATTGAGAAAATGCATTAGTATAGGAGCCTAACACATTAACTTCCATTGAAATAATTCTCACTCAAACTTCACCGCTCTGAGAAAATTCTCTCAAGAGATGATTCTTCCTAAGTATTTTAATTTTCTGCTGATGAGACCTCAGATCATCTGTCAGATCCACTACTATAGTATTATCACAATAGAGTTTGATAGGATATTTACAACTAAGTTTCACATGATTCACTTGGAAGAAGAATTATATCCAAACTGAATTTTTATCTACCTCAAAATTAGCGATATACTCAGACTGCGATGTAGAATCTATGTCTAGACTATTCCTTGAGCTATTCCATCTCAGAACACCTCCATTCATTGTGAACATGTATCCTGTCTGTGACATCATGTCACCCTGATCGGTCTGGAAACTAGAATCTAAATAACCTATGATGACTATCTCTTCATATTCTCCATAAATGAGGAACATATTCTTAGTAAACCATAGATAAAAAAGTATTGTCTTATTTTACATCTAATAGAAGTCACCTAGGTTAGCATGATATCTGACCACCACACTCAATGAGTGGGAAACATCTAGTATAGTACATAAAATGAAATACATGACAGACCCAATATCTATAGATTAATGTGTCATTTATATTATATGTAATTATTCATGATTATGAGTACACCTATTCATTGAAATATTCATTCCATGTGATGTTGGAAACAGACCACTCTTGTATTGTTTCCTACTGAATCTCTTTAGTATCTTTTCAATGGTCATACCTTGACATAGGTCCAACAAACACATGGATTTATCACAGTGGATCTTGATCCCAAGAAT
The DNA here is from genome assembly GCA_963277665.1 of Viscum album. NCBI lineage: Eukaryota > Viridiplantae > Streptophyta > Magnoliopsida > Santalales > Viscaceae > Viscum > Viscum album. Next base: position 214,197,894 of record OY728128.1, on the reverse strand, counting down.
ATTTGATTCCCCTACCATGTCATTCATGGAGAATCATTCATTCAACCATTCCTTAACAGACTTTATGAATTTTATATCATTTCCGATAAATAATATGCCATCAACATATATTATTAGATAAACAACTATAGTCCCACTAAACCATTTTTATTCATAATGTACAAATTCAATCTTGATAAAACCAAATTATATTGTAGCTTCATCAAAATTAATGTTCCATGACCATGTTTATTTCATTAATCTATAAAGGGATTTCGGCAATTTATATACTTTATTGGCATCATTGGGGTCATAAACCATTCAGGATGTGTCATGTAGACATCTTCCTGAATGTTCCAGTTATGTAATGATTTTTTGACATCCATTTTCCATATTTCATAGTCAATGTAAGAAACAATGGAAAAATGAATTATTATGGATTTTACCTTTGAAATTGGGGAAAATGTTTTTTCATTGTCAATACATTGATGGTGCATGATCCCTTTTGAAACTAGTCATGCCTTATAGGTACTGACTTTTCCTTTCTAGTCTAGTAACTTCTTGAATACCCTTTTTCAAACAACATTATTTACATCAATGGAGGATCTACCAAAATCTAGACATGGTTTTTATAAGGCCCTGTCCTTAAACCTTACTTAATATTGAGTTAAATGAATAATTCACATTAAGGATCATTTCAGGTTTAGAGTTTTAGAGAATTAGGACATAACTATTACATTTCAAAAGATTAAAAAGTAGAAACTTTTACTAAGTTTCCAAAAAATAAAATCTCTTAAAAAGAAACATGTCCAGTTCCATGTTTTAGGTTGCATGAATTTCCCTTGATCCCATCCTTGACCCAATTCCACGTTAAGTCATGTGAAAAACATATCAAAAACGTGGGATGAGCATAAAAAGCTCAGTAAGGGATAGAAAAAGAATAAAAACTGTTAGTTTTTCAAAATAATAAGTAAACTATGTATACTTTATCAAATTAATACTTTTCACCTTTTCAAAGTTGTAAAAACTCTTCACTGAATAAAAGTTCATTACTTACCCTTCTGTAACCAAACGATTACCATAAAACCCATATAAAGATCACATAACATATAAGGTAACTTCAGACATAAAAATACTTAAGTGGAATAACCATATGGTAGAATTCCACACATATCACTTAATGTAATATCAATTCGTCCAACTTCCATACATACTTAATGGAATATCCATACGGCCGACTTCCATACCCAATGCATTGGAGGTTATAACGTAACCACCCGTCCTGGTATTCATGGTACCACACGTCATATGGTTTATCACGTAACCACCCGTAAAATGTCCAAGTACAATCATTACACATAAAATATTGAAACTATAATCATTTCAATAACAACATTTCATTTGCAATCACAATACGTAATTCAAAGATATTTAATTAAGCAATCCATTTTCAAAAACCATTTAAAAGAGATTTTTGAATCAAAGTGTCCCATACCAATTTGAAGCTTTAATTGGAATTATAATTTTAAAACATTAATGTCCATATAAATAAATATTGAAAACCACTTTGAAAACATGGACATTAAAGATAATGGTTTAGAATAATAAGTCATTAAAACATTTTAAACGGTATTTTTGTTAAAGAGTTTTTAACAAAATGAGAGACTCTTGAATACAAATAATTGCAGAATAACCTTTAATCGGAACTATATAATATCATGAGAATAAAGGGATTAATGATATAATATGTCAAAGGACACTATACATACCATATAAGAGTGAATTGGTGCAAAACAACAATGAAGTCTCAATGGAATTGTAAATTGAGATGAAATCCATTATAAAAATGGTATCCTTAAATTATGGATAAATCTATTACATAATTATGTGTGAAAAACGAATATCCCAAATATAAGTGGATATTAAGTGTAAAACAATCAGAGGTTATTCACACATATTCATAGAATGACATATTCAAGGAGTATATGTTTATCCCAAAGAATCAAATTTGGGTTAAGAAATTCCCTTGCAAAAATTTGACAGCCCAATGGCCTCACTACAAAATTCAGAAAATGAGTTGATGAGAGATAAAAAGGGTATCTCATCACATGGAAATAAAATTTAAATTAATAATTATATAGAATAACATATCCCAACACAATATAATGTGAATTAAATGACATAACAAAAGAAGTCTTTTAAAAAGAGGGAGAACGGTTCCCTTACTGACATGGGTATCTTTCGAAACATAGACCCCGTGAATGAAGGACAATACAACATTGAGGTAAATACTCATAAATGAAATTATATTACAAAATGAGTAAAATAATGGGAAGTACATACACCACTCAAAGGAAATTGTGGCAAATGTAGCATAAATCTCAGGGGAATAAAAGTGAGATGAAAAATCCCTTACGAAAACTCGGCAGCCTAACGACGCCACATAAAACATATAAAAATTGATTGATGAGATCAAATATGGTATCTCATCATATTAAAATAAAGTTTATAGAAAGTGTAATATAAAATAACATCCCACAACATAACAAATAGGAGCTTAAAGGAAGTGACATAAAGGAGAGTGCATAAAAATAAAGAGAGAGGTTAGATCTCTTACGGAAATTCGGCAGCCTAACGGCGCCACTCAAAACATCCAAAATGGATTGATGAGAGAGAATAAGGTCTCTCATCATATGAACATAAAAATTAAAGTAATATTAATATAAAATAACATCACAATAACAAGAAATATGATCTTTAAAAGGAATGACATAAAAGAGCGTACTTAAAAAAGAAAGAGAAGAGTAGGATCCCTTACCTCGGGTACGACTTGACTCGATCGTTCTTTAACGTCATGAGTAATAAACTTGAGTTAATTTATAATTTCCTAAGAAACTTTTTCAAGTTCATTATTCCTTTTATATCAATTATTGACATGTTATAAACATTATTTAATCATTTAAGTTAATAATGTTTGTTTTGTTGATATTTGGTTCTTAAATCAAAAGTGGACTTCTTACAATTACATGTTGTTCGTGTGGTCAAAGGTTCTTTATATCCAGAATGACTTTCCTGATTTGGATATCATATATATCATATATATCCAGAATATACATGTATTTATAATATTACATAATCATTTAGAGGTAATAAATGAAATGCACCATTCATGGAGACGGTAAGCCGTACGTACGCATGAACGCTAATTTCATTTCCTTATCATATTAATGGAATTAAAAATAAATGAGAGGTATGTATATTTTAATACCAGAATTATATTCATCATTTAGATGTATCATTAATTATATATATCCATTATATACATGTACTTATAATATTATATTACATTTGGGGATAAGAAAGGAAATGCACCGTTCATGGAGACGGTAAGCCGTACGTACGCATGAACGCTACATTCATTTCTATCTCATAGTTTAATGGAAAGAAAACAATAATTATATAAAGGTATATTATAAATCCAGTATAAAATCATATATAATAACTTTAAATCTATCCTTTATACATCCCACATATGGCATTAACGAATCAAATCACTTTGAGGGGGCGGTTGTCCGCACTTCCTAAAATGAAGATATCACGTATACCCATAATGGAAGCCATAAAGGTATGCCAAAAATGAAAAATACAGAAGCTTAAGTAAAACATTAAAATATTATATATCATATATAAACATAGTGACATATTAATGGCCACCTTTGAAGGTGTTATATGAGTGTTGAGCAATCATCGTTTTGTGAGGCAGAAATTCGCCATCCACAGAAACCGTATGTTCTTTAACCATTAGATGAAGGTGTGTGTAAATGTAGATATAATACTTATTATAAAAACATAATAGTATATGGAAGATACTGTATTTGTTACAAAAGAAATGAATAAAAATAGTTTAGGGGGTTGGAGAAGAAAAATAAAACAAAAGATCACAAGTGAAGACGTTACCTTAAAATTGGGTAACTCCATTTAGTTTGAACCAAAAGGTTTTCTAGAAGATATTCCTGCCTAAGTTAAGGATTCTAGGATTAGGAGAGGTATTTTTAGAGACAAAATTATAAGAGCTTGGCCAAACCAAAGGCTTGATAGGTGTGGGTAAGGTGGTAGATGTGGGGGCATTTTATAAGAGGGGAGGAGGGGCACTCTTGGTAAAGTATAAAATGTTACATTATTTACAAATGGTATTCGGATTTTAATGGTCCCACATTGATGTGGGTCGAGGAAAAGGTGATAAGGGTTCGAAATACTCCCATCCAATAGGTTTTTGACATGTTTAGGTCCTAGATTTTTCATTATATTCCATTTTATTTAAATCGTTAAATAATGTGGTCATCGCTGCATCATCATGATGTCATAAATAATTTAACTTATTTAATGTCTAAAAATTATAAGAAAAATACTATGATGTAGGAAGTCTGTTTAGATTTCTAATGACTATTTATAGTCAAAATTATGACTTGTATAACCACATGTAATAATTGTTTTAGTAAAACAAATCATGTTTGAGACATTTTTATTTTAACATTAAATAAAAGGCATAAATGTCATTATCAAACCCAAGTGGCTCCATGGGGTACCAAAAATCGTCCCATGGGTTGTCTTGGTCGGACATAACACATCCAATTGGGTTAGGACAAGTGTCAATATATTTTCATTTTATTATAACATCATTTTTACCTTAAATCACTCTAATTACCTTTAATTGTGATTAATAAAACTTAAGAGTTACTTTTCATCAAAAATTATTTTCATCCCATTGAACCAAATTTTACTTAAAAATTAAATTCATTTCAATTGGATTTTTTAAATTCAAATCACAGAAGTGGTAATGTCCCATTTAAACGAAAAATCAAATTTTGTAACCACCACTTTGTGGTTTCACTATTCATCAAAAATTGAAGATTTTCAGAAAAATACCAAAAATTCACCCTAAGCTATATTTGATATTCCGAATTTAAAAATGATTTATATTTTACCAAATTCATAACATAGAAGGTTCATTAATAAATTTTATAATTAAACCCCACTGTTAAAACAAATAGCGTGTTTTTAAGAAACAATATATTTCAAAAGATTGACACTCGTTTATGTCCATCCTTAAAGTGGTATTAAATACAATGACCACCATTGGCTTAAATGATAAAAATATAATCTATTTACACTTTAAAACCAATTAGATAGATAATCTAGTCATATAAATAAATTAGATTAAAAAGAGTTTTTGAATTAAAATACAACATTTTTCAATATTCATTAAAAAATATGGACTTTGTCATAAAAATACCAAAAAATTACAAAAAGTAAATTTTGATGTGCCGATTCTAAAGAATAATTTTATTTTGTCAAATATAACACATAAAATTGTCAAATAGTGGATATAGAAGAGGTTCTCCTTCAAAAGGCGGTTATTCGACCTTTTAAAGAATATTAGACGGTCTATGCTGAAAATTGGATTCATTCGCATTTTTAATCCTCTAACATTTATTGTAAAGAGTAAAAATATTTGAAAAACATATATAATAATATTTTAGTTAGTTATGTTCATTCCCTCCATTACAATGGCTAGGAATTAACTACCATTTTAAATAATATTTTTTTTATTATTAGAGTGCAACATAAGATTCCCAAGAAACTCTTTGTTGCATGTTGGGTACGCCATCGAGCATAGCATCCACTTAAATTTATATTAATATTTTATTCACAAATATAGATAAATGTGAAAATTTCATACTCTTTATTTACCTGGGGTTTTACAGTTTTGGTTCTTGGGGTCAATTTTTTTAATTCATGGCTTCTTTCCACATAGAAATATCGGTTCCACATACTATATCCTTCATGGTTAGAGGATCATTATTATCAACTAATAATGACTCACCTTCATCAGTAACTAGAATATTGTAATGATTCAGATCTATAACAACTCTTTTACTCCTAAGGAGTTCTTGAGTCTCTTGAAATGTAATTTCACCCATAGTGCTTTCTAGAATATGGTCTTGTATGAACACATGTATACCATCTGTGTCGACTTCATTGAAGGATATCTCAGTCCCACAATCTCGTTTGGATATGTTCTCTCTATCAAGGAATATGGAGTGTCCTTCCACTATAACCTTTTTGTCTGAGGGGTTATATTGGTAATATTCCCTTGTTTCCTTGGGGTATCATATAAATGTACTCATTTTGTCACGGGGCTCATGTTTGATACATAAAGAGGCCTTAACAAACACATAGTTTATTATGTGCACTATATATAGTAACGCATATCCCCAAAAGAATAATGGAATACTTGAATGACTCATCATTGACCTCACCATGTCCAACAGGGTTTTGTTACACCTTTCACTCACACCATTTCACTAGGGCTTGTAAGGAGGATTGAGTTGGGATAAGATACCAAACTCTTGTAAGTAATCCATAGAGTCTTGATTAAGATATTCTCCGCCTCATTCTGAGTATATTTTCACAATATTCATACCATGATTTTTCACAATATCATTCTTGATTTCTTTCTACATTTCAAAATATTCGGAATTATACATCATTATGTAGATATATCCATAAATAATAAAATAATCATTAAAAGATATGATGTATGATGTCCCTCCACTTCCTTCAACTCGAACTGGTCCACACACATTGGTATGAATGAATTCAAGAATACTTTTTCCCTTTCACATTTCCCACTAAATGAGGCATCAGTAATTTTTCTTTATAAAAATTAATTACATTTTCCAAGTGGGTTCAGTTCAAAAAATATAAATATCCATATTGTTGTATTTTTTCCATGCATTTCTCTTTTACATTAACTAATCGGTGATTACAATGATGGGTGTGGTATGATTCATGTGATGTATTTATATAATATAATTCCATTACATGGTTTCTGTAATACAACATGTAATGACCGTTGTATAAATGTGCCCTAAAAAACAAATTCAATTATTGTAAAATAAGAGACATTTATTTAAAAACCTTAATTATAACCCATATATATCAAATATAAATTCATAAATAATGTTTTTAGTAACATAAGACACCTAATAAAAACCCTTTAGCACCATTATCATCATATTAGGAATCATGATGAGGTAGTCCACAACAGCAACAATAGCAATTTAGGCTTTGTTGGTGACTCAAAGATCTACCTCCCCTCGGTAAATCATCTTGAATCTACCCAGTTCTAGTATTTGGATACATATGTAAGAGAAATGATATTTATATAATAAAAAATTAGTATAAAAATATATATTACATTCTATAATAGACTCTCCTGACGATTCCCCATGATTCATAGGCTTGGTGCAATTTTTCTTCCAATGACCCTTCTTAACACATGCGAAACAAAAATCATCATGATACCCTGACCCCCTTTGGTATTTTTTTAAAGGCAATAAATAAGCCTTGGGATTAAAGCACCACACTTACCTTTTCATCTTAATCACATTACGGACAAAAGTCATGTCGTGATTCATATCATTATCCATTTGGAGAATTATGATTAGAAGATTATATAGAGAATTCTCAATGTAGTTCATATTATAATTAACAACAAACCTAATGATGAGCTGAGGGAGTTATGCGAGAATGAGATCAATTCCAATTTCAGTGGGGAGTTTAAACCCTAGACCCTCCAGGAACTCAATGTATCCATTGAGCATGACTACATAAGGCCCAGATGGGTCACCCCCTCAAAGCCTACTCTGAAAGAGTGTCTTGGAGATCTCAAACAATTACTATCCTCAAGAATGCTATATGAATCAATATTTACATGAGACATAGAGAGATATATATAAACCAAAGATGGCGTCCAACATTAAACATAAATCACATCATCCATAAGATGATCATATAAATTGATAACTTGATCACTTACCACATTGGAAGGTTGATCAGGTAATGCATACTCTAGTATGTAAGTTTTTTAGTCATGGCCAAGAATAACCCATAGTCATATAAAATATTTCTCGAAGTTACTTTCAGTGAGGATTTTTTCATTATTAATAATTTATCACACAGATAGTGTGGTTGATGAGATTTTCATTTTATTATACAATTATACGTATATATTAGAAGTAATTTCTTTATTACAATTTATGGGAAATAATAAATTGTTTTTATTAAGTCTCCCAATATTTTATCTAGTATCATTGGCCCTCACTGTTGAACATGTAATGTATAATTTCAATGACATTATAGTGGCATGGATCAATATACCCCTTCACATTACCCCAAAAGGAATGATCATGCTATTTGTAGGTATTCAAGTATGTTGGTCTTTGCCAACTGTGGGCATGCAACTCATTGATCAGTTGTGTGGACTCCCCAATCCTATAAATCAGGACATGGATTTCCTCAAATCATGCATCCATTATTACACCATGTATAGAAAGGGAATATCTTATTGATTCAATATGGTTATGTTAACACAAAACCATTCATAAGGTATTCCTGTATAGAAGTATGTTTCCCACCAGGTGTTTCTCAAATACATAGTTTTCTAGAGTCCTTCCATTAATCAATTAACATAAGGCTTGTTCTGAATTAATATTTTTTGAGTAATTTTTATCTCTTATACATAAATATCTTATTATATTTATTACATTCTTATTATTTTTATGAGTAACTCACTTAATTGATTAACCATTTATTGTCAATATTTAAGTATAAGCTTGTTTTATTTTAGTTCCATCTATCATACCTGTTTAATTCTTCAATTATGTGATCATGACAAAACATCCAAAATGATAGTCCATGAAACTGAAAGAAATATAAAAATGTAAAGGATATGATGATGAAATTTTCTAATGGTTAGTTTATCTAGTTGTTGTTAAAATAACAAAGACATAGGGGATAAACCCCTAGAGTGATATGGGTTCATATTTTATGATATCCACATGACCACCTTTATATCTATGTGGATTGGTCTTATCTTGGATCCAGCTTGAAAAACCTCCACTATCTTTATATCTCCATCCATTACATAATCTTTTGACTCTCACACTATTGAGCGGTAAAATGGGGTTTACATAAAATAAATTGGGGGAATGATGGCCATAAATATTAATGATGAAAGATGTCGTGCATGCCAATAATTAAATTTCTGAATAAATTATATATCAAACCAATCAAATACAAGTCATGTTTTAGCTCATGATTATCCAATTGCATACATCATGTTACACATTTAATAAAACAAAGAATAAATTCTTTAATTGTTCTCATTGAGCTAAATCAATCTTGAATCGATTAATTACTATCTTAATTGATCAATCATTTTATCTTAATCATTTTCTAAATTTCCATGGGATTCTAATCTTTATAAAAAACTCCACCTTGGAGGTAACCTCATGAATACACATCTTAATCTACCCAAAATTTCTTATATTTGCATACTGTTTACCTATTATAACACAAGGAATACAAAATGATTAAATTCAAAGAGTATCAACCGTTTTAATGATTTAGACATGATATGAAGACTGACCAATATTCATAAATTAAGATTTTAATTCTGAATAATTTGGTAAAGTACATGACAAGTCGTTCTGACTACACATTGTGTATTAAATTCGCTGTCATTCCCGAAGTAAACGCCTAAAGACTATGCGTGTGTGGCGAAATTCATAAACATAATAGTAATCAACATGTATAGTGGGATACACGCTGTGTTGTCTCCACGTTAAATGGTTAACAATCAGCTAAATCTGTGTATGGTATACTTGGATTTTCCCTTGACTAGAAGGGACTACACCCCGTGTCCAGTGGTCCATATAGGGTGTAATACATCATGTGCGTGCCTATAATTCCCTGTCAACACATGGTGTAAAATTAACTACCCCTCATGTAATAAATGAACATGGTTTGAGTATTTTCCAAATTACTCATGATGTGTTTTACACAGCTACAATGTGTGTAGTCTTGATTATACATCGGGTATGGAAGAGCACACAACATGTTAGTCTGAATACACAGTGTGTACATTTTTTTTACCTAGTCCGAATTATCAGGGGCCAACTGATGAGTTCTTCAATTTTATTTTATCGCAAATAATTATTGGCTTTTATTGAATTTGTGAGTAACAAACATAATATATAAAAGATATCTCGATTTCTCTGATTAAAAGTAATATTAAACATTAAATTTAAAAATTAAATTATTAAAATATAAATCGTCAAAGATAATTAAATAATTATAAAAGATGAAGAACATGGTTCTGATTCCAATTAAAGGTTCTGGGTGTAGTGGAAGCATTATTGGGCCAACACCCAACATTAATTTTTACCAAGATCAATGATTATTCCCAGATCGATATTACATTGAACACTTGCCTCCATAGAATATAATCAATGATTTAGATAAAGAGGGAAGATGCCTGAAACCTTTAAAAAGGATCCTAAACATCAAGATTATAAGGAATTTAATAAATTTACTAATGAAAAATGATACCTAGTTATTTGGTACTTTCTCCATTTAAGATGCTGATAATTTGCAATGACCCTTTAGGATTGTAGCATTGTGCTTTTGAGGTTACAAACTAGAACCCCTCTAGTAGTGATCTGCACGTGCTTCGATGGCCTCTGATTGACACCAGTCATTCTCTAAGTGCTAGTACGATGAAGTAAGTTCCTTGCATAAATTGTTATTGATCCCTTGTTCTTCACTCTTGAAGAAAAAATCTCTTTATTGAGAGGGGAAGAAGAGTTTTCAGGAGATCAATTTATTAACTTTACAATTATCAATTCACCAAGAGATCATTTTGTTCTTTATGGCAGAATAGACGTACTTGTCTATTTATATTCATTGAACATCAGTTACAATATTTAATTTCATAACATCCAATAAATATATTCATGAACATAGTAGAATACCATTATCATAATAATAATAATACATCATTATTTATGGTGCACCAACTTAAACGAAAGAGAATTATAAAAAAAATTATGCATCACAAAATAATAGCAGCATCAGTATTATTTTAACTTGTTCCGACTTGTTACATAATTATTTTCCATTTTTTAAATATGTATTTTACTAATGGACCGGCCATGGTCCTGTTGATCTTCAATTCCATTTATTAAATAAAATAATAAATACATAAGTAATTTATTCTCCTAAATAAATATTCTATTTATACACTAGTAAATAAATATCGATTTAAATTATAAATAAAAAATAGAAATATATTTTATTTAATTAGTACGATCATTTTGAATTGAATATAATTATTCCATAGTCGTTAGAATAATTTTTTTTTCATTATTTAAATTAAAATAGAATTGAACTGATTCCACCAAAAACACATAGTGTGTGACCCTGTAGGATTATATCTCATTCACATCTTGTGGGGTTTCCAGATATCCAAGTGTAATGTCTAGAAATGGGGCAAGGCACCCAATAAAAATTACATAATGTCTCAACCATGATATCCAAAAACTAAAACTCAATGTAAAATATAATCCATTTGTCTCAATATCTCATCAATATGGTTTCATGGAAAATTCATCACCCTTAGTGATTGATACATCATTCATTTACTATCTGAAAAGAAACTCATTGTTAGACCATGGACATGAAATTTCACATGAAAGTTATATTTCTATCAAAGCCATGAGATATCAACTTCCATAAATGGAATGAGAAAATCCTTCCTCAACATATCCATCAATAACATGTCACTCATGACACAACCAAAGTTCCCTAAATCCTACCATCATATGGTGTGACAAATTTCACTAGTAAATAAAATTGCACCATTAGTGCCACGTATGAATGATAATCCTAATGTCTAAGGAAAATTAGACACACTCATTGAGGGGAATATCATATGGCACCAAACATGCGATATTCATAATGGCGGGTCTATTATCATAATCTCTCATATTATTGATTCGCATGTGATAACTTTATGAGAGGAAGTCTCATGTTTTTATGAGTACTCACACCCAACAGTCTATATACTATGTGTCCAATCATAGTATGTCATCCAACTATAGAAATATTTTTATTAATATTGTCATATCATTTCAAGGTTCTCATATTGGTGGGGATCTGTCGTGAACTTATCATTGCAACAAATACCCTAGGATATTATTACATCATAATCATAAAAAACAATGAAAAATATGTAATTAGATGTTTTATATTTAAATACATTAAATATCAATGTAATATAAGTACTAATAGTTGGTTCAAGGATACCAACACTTAAATATATCAATTAAAATACCCATCATTGAAATGATGTAATAGGAAAATGAATGACATTAGTTCATGTGGTGGTTGTCTCACGTGCACAAATAATGATGATTTTTCTTCCCAATTGGTGGAAGTGCATATGGTGTTATGTAGTAAAATTATTATAAAAAATTTCACATTATATTAATTATAATAAGTATATTGTATCATCATTGTTTAATAATAACTTAAAGCGGATAAGGATGAAAAAAATAAAAAATAAGCGTTCTGGAATGTTACCTCTTCTTTAGGTATCCTTCTTAGGATTATACAAAAATCCATCAGAGGATGGATTTATTCCGAAAATTATTCTTCTAGGATGATAGGATGGAATTTTTAACGGATTTTGGAAATTACATCGACTATATATTTTTTATATGTGAAAATTATATAAGTGTGGGTAATGTTTTATAAGTGAAGAGAGTATCAAACATGTATTCTTTTGAAAATATTCAACCATACCATTGTTTTTATCATTACAAAAGATAAAAAAATATGAAATTGAATAAATTAGGAGAGTTGAGGTTATAATATGTCTATAAAATTAGTGTCTTACAAGTTCTTATTTCTCATTAATCCCTTATCATTGTATTTTAACAATCGAAGTAAATCAGTTATTACCTTAATCATGGTAAATAATCATTACTTTTTTCAGAATTAATTTTTAAAAATACAAATATTTTTCAAAAATATATATATTTATTATAATAATAATGGAATTAAATTTACGAAATTAAATTCAAAGAATGTGAAAATTTAATTCATTAATATATTATTTATGATAGATTCTCTAATAAATTCATTCTCCTAAAATGTGTGTATGATTATACAGTCTAACTATTAGTAATATGATATCAAATAATAAAATAGGATGTTTAAAAATCATTTATTTATCATTTTACTTAATCTAGGAGATGAAATTGATGTGTATTTTGATTCATCCTTGGTTGTTATCATAGTGAACACATTCATGATAAATGATAAGTAGAATAAAATTAATTCCAACATTATTTATAAGAATTTAAGAACCATACTAATGATTGTGAATCATAAAACATTCATTTGTATAATTTTTATTGGATTTAAATTTCATTGTTTTGATTCGATGATTTATTGTCTAAAAAAATATACATAAATACTATCTCAAAATTTAAAATTATAAATATGAGTACTCAAATGTGTATCAATAGTATTTTTTTAGAAAACATTATCCACCTATTAAGGGATGTTTTTTTTATTCCCAATTTTTTATATCATTCTATAATATATTATAGGGTGGTTGAAGAGATGATATTGACATATCAAAATGAATAAATTGAACTATATTAGATAAATTGTTATAATGTAACAAGATTAAATATGACCCTTGGGGATCATTGATAAAATGATGTGAATACATCATTGACCACACAAAAAACCAATCTAAAACGAACCGAAGAGTATATTATTTAAATTTAATTATTATAACATAATAAATCAATTGGTCGGAATAAATTATAAGAAAAATATATTAAATATATTTCAAATTAATTTCAATGTTATATAAAATAAATTCAAATCTATAAAGATTACAATACTCTCAGTTTTTACTAGACTATATATAATAATAAATAAGAATAAATTTTATGAGAAATAATTTATTGTCAGTTTTGTAGAAATAAATATAAATAAATTTCATCAAAATTTTCAATATATATATAAGAATTTTGATTTAATTTTTAAAATTATTATGTTAATATTATCCTCGGTGAATTTTTTTGTTTTTATATATTCATTTATTTGTAGGTTAATAGGTAATATTTCTAAATTTTTAAAAAACTATATATTTTATGAAATCATAATGATATAAGAAGAATGCAATGTTTTATGAATGTGTTTTCATATAAAAACATGAATTTTGAATTATTTTAATTCGTATTAATATATATTATTTAATATATAAATGTATGATTAGTATTTATAATCCTATATACTAATTTTGTTCAAATAACTATTGTTTTTATTTAACTCTTTTAATAATTTAATTAAATGGTTACACTATATTTTTTTGGTTTTAAATATAAACAATATCCTTTCAATAAAAATATTCTAATTAATACCATTGGTATAAAAATTATTTTTTATTATTCGGTTAAAAGAATCATTTTTCAAAAAAAGGATTGAGTTGAATATTGTAGACATAAAATAAACATAATTTCTTATGCATATTGGATTTTATTAAAGTAATACATACTCAATATTTTGAATAAAAATAGATCAAATAGGTAATAATTTTTGACACTATAAATTTTCATAATGAGTTGTATCCATCATAATTAATATTCATATCAATGAATTGTAAAGTTGGATTAAAGGGTCAAAATTAAAGAGATAATTCATCATGATAAAAAACGATATTAATTTTTTTTGTTGATTTATTTCAGAATTAACAATATCATATTTCAAGAAACTCCAATACAGAGCCACAAGAATATGAAATTTATTTTATTTTAATAAAATGTTTAATGTAATTTCTTTTATATCTTGCACCTCACTTATTATAGGGATCCAAATCCCCTTCCATAATAAATTTAGTAGTCCTTCATGATAGGAAATACCTCACCCAAAACCATTATATAATCCCAATTAAACTATTTATATCATGGCCATTTCCTAAGAGCATCCTAAGGTGGATTATGGTGTAAGCAAATTGAGTACTCTGAATTATGAGTTAATCATATTAAATGAATCTTTAAATGTTTATTTTTTATGCCTTAAATAAATTTACCGATTCATATATAAATAATTATAATATAAAAATATTTTTAAATGTGATTATTAATATTGGAAAACTATTTTACCGCTCCTTTGAATTATAGAATAATTGAAAACAATACTCATTCAACGTATGACCTGCAATCCAAACATAGCTGTGTAATTCATTTCATTCAATGTATCATATTAATGATGAAAATAGAGGAATTAAATAATTATATGTGTTATTTATTACATAATTATTATTTATGAATTAAATTATATCAACTACCTTGTTTCACATACGTCCATTTGAAAATTATTACATCAAACCTATGAGCATGTGGACAACTAACTAAACAATGAAATGTGATTTGTTTTTATATTTCCACGATGAATGAATGTTTATAGACACACAAACACACACACACACACATATATATTTATTAAAAATGATATTCATGACATTATTAATATTATTTTTGTTATTTAAACATTTTATAACTCTATTGAACATAAAAAATATATTTATGTAATTTCTGAGATATTTACCAAAAAACGTTAAATGGTTGATGTAATAATTAAATCCTGAATGGATGTATTAAATTTTTTTTTAAAAGGATACTAAAAGTTCAATATTGATGAAAAATATATTTATTCATATAACAAAATATTTCATATTATTTATATTGGAAGACCAAACATGTACGACATTTAAGAGTTCGATTATAAGGGTCGTCTAATCTATTATCTATATAAATAAATTGTAATTTCAATAGTGATCTAATTTCATATACATGGTGTGTATAATTTAACTTTGATAAATTATATAAGTCATCTCTAACATTTTCATTTTTTAAATGATCTTAAAAACCATAATTTATGAAATTTATTAATATATTTTGTTGTAAAATTTTACTTTTTCAATGCATGCATTTGTTATGGAATTTAAAAATGTGTCAAATACATGTATAACATTTTGAAATATTATATGAAATATTTTATTATTTAGGTGATGAGTCAGTGATGGATTCATAGACCCATAGGGACCTGATGTTCATCAAATAATAATTTAAATATATTTTATAAATATGTCTCTATGATTTTAGGAAAAAAATGATATTACTCCCAAAGATTGCATCATAAGAGAGATTAGAGAGCACCATTAAGTAAGGTATGGGGTGATTTACTGAGGCTTGATATTATATTTGTGAGTTTGAGGTTATTAGTGACATCACATGTTTGGAAAACATTTAATATTTTTATTAATGATAAATATGAAAATATTTGAATATCTCTGAGTGATTGTTTGTAATGTAAAATAAGATTCCTCTATTAGGCATGTTATGAATAATTTAAAAAAAATTTGACAAATGTTTTTTAGGAATTTGTTGATTTGTAACATAACCCAGAAGTGAAATAATAACTTTGTTATGAATTGTTTTGAGATTCTACAAAAATAATAATCTAAATGTTATTATAAATAGTATTTTTGTCGAAGAAAAAATGGAAATATAATTCCTTAATTAATTTTGGTGATATGATTTAATTAATGATTGGATGAAGTAATTAATATGATATTATTAATTTTTTAAAATAAATATATAAATTTATTTTATATGGACTAATTAACTATTATTGGTTTTTAGGGATGTTTTTATTATCATGTATGTTGTGGAAATAATGGATGAGGATTTATATAAATAAAAATTTAATAATAATATTATTATTAAAACATGAAGATGATTTAAAATATTGTATATATATTATATATATATATATAATAAATATATATTTAAATATATATGCATGTTTTGGTTTATATATGTAATTGATTCAATGGATCGAATAACAACTAAGAAGGGTAGTTGAATCAGTTGTTAACTTTTTATATGTTTCAATTATTTTCAAAACATATCCCCTAAAAAATTATTATAATATATTTATTTACCAACATTTAATTAATAATAATGGAGGAGAAAGTAGGAAAGAACATAAAGAACACATGATTTAAAAGTTTCGACCTTTGTTTCAGAACCTTCATCCTTTCCACAGCCTGTATTATGGGTCTACAAAACTACACTATTAAGAAGAGGTGAATAAAACAAGTGCCCAATCTCATTAAATATGACTTATCATCCAATAAGAATTATTATAATAACATCCTTTAGTATAAAATGTTTTATTTTATAAAAATTGAGAGGGAAAATATAATAATTACATTGTTTAATCTGCACCACACTAGCTCAGTCCGAATCCAAAATCCGATTTGGTTGGATTAGATTTTCTAAATATGAAAATTGAAGATCTGATTTCCTAAATAAAATGTTTTCATATCACATTTTATCCAAAAAAATATATTGTATTCAATTCTTCCAGTATAATTATATTGGATCATATTTTATGAAAATGATAATATCGGATCTGATTCATTGAATTTAAAAAAGATGGATCTGATTTCATAAATACCATAATGCTAGATTTGATTCTCTAAGTTTTATAATGGTGGATCTAATTTTCTGAAGATGATGAACTCACTCATAATCTTCCAAATTCAATCACTGATATAATTATCAATTAAATTCTTCTTTAATCATATTCTTACATTCACTTTAAATTATTCATCACTCCACCTTTTACACATGTGTGATAGTAGAAAATGAACACATTACTTAAGGATTAATTTATTGGAAACTCCTAATTCAATGGTGGGAAACATGGAAACATTCCTCTCATCCACAACTCTCAAAAAATACAAAAGTATCTACCACATAAATCTTATACACTGTATTATTCAAACCATGGTAGATTTCTTTGTGATTTACTAAAAATTGTATTTTTTTGACCTCTTCATCTCTGTATATGTTCCTAATACCATTATAATCGTTTTCTTTTATAGTACAAATACTTCATTACGGATACATCAATACTATTTAAAATATATGAAAATATGAGTATGAAAATATGAGTAAAAAACACTTTCTGATTATCCTAGTACTAAAATATAGGTATGAAAATCATTGTAGTAAAATTTGAGTAATGAATTCTGAGTACAAAAATATTTATATATTTTTTCACATACAAAATTTCCATTATTAAAATCCAATAAGGAAAATACAAAAATTAGAATCCCAGTAACAAAATTATTAGTATGAGAATCCCAATTTTATTTATTTCTTCCTCTGGTTTAGAAACATGTTTTATCCTTTAGGACATTATGTTGTAATTCCCATTATGATGGAAATAAAATTATGATGGAAATATCATTTTTCTTCCCTGAGATTATATTATCATCTCAAGAATTTATTTAAAAGATTTTCTCATGAATGTATTCATGATTTGTGAGATCATATTTATCAATAATGCGTCATATGATTTTTTTTTAAAAGTATGTGACTTTTCTAACTCCTGAATTCAATATATTTCAATATATTCATTTAAAAATAATCATGAAAAAATGACTTTTAAACTCAAAAATGTCTTCCTGTCTGACATTGATAATTTGTTGTTTCCCAGAATATGAAAAATACATACTTCAATGAAACAAAAAAATTCCACTTATTATATTGAATATGGTGATTATTAGAGTCATGTTTATAGTCAGGAATATGTAAAATTTTGGGATAGAAAACATCATCAAGATGAGTTCATTAATATCTAGTGCAACCAAATACCAAAACCTGTGTCAAGAAACATGGTTTTGGAAAACAACTTCATTACAAAGGACTGTGATAGATTCATGAATAACAATAAAACATAAAAACAATATTCAGTTGCCAAAAAATATAATAACATCATTTATAAACATTTTACCACAATGGTTCATCAATATCCCCCCTATGGATTTTTTGACAACCCTTGTTAAAAAGATTTCATCTCCGCGAAATTTTCATAAAAAAATTTATTAAACAACCCAAATTTTGAATTTTATTAGAACATAGCCTTTATCAAAACGGAGTATCTTGACACCACACTACATGGTAAAGTAATGTTTTTATGTAGTTAAATATCTCATTGTAAATAATTTTTTATTGCCAGGTAATCTTAAACCCTCCTAACATTTCATTTCATGCATTCTTTCACTCTCCCCCATTATTCATGTTTATATCATTATTTATCTCCCTAATTTTATTATAATAGAAACATCAGATTTAAAATTTAATGATAAATAAAATTTCATACAATGTACAATAATGGTACTTTATATCTCCATTGTCAATATAATCCAAAGCATTTTGGGGGTTACATCTTATGGGGTATAGAGAGATGTGGGATGATGTTATACATGAATTCATAATAATAATTCTATAAGCCATCCTTGTGAAAATAATATTTAATGATTCCTTCAATTTGATAATTATTTGAAATGTATTCTAGCAACACATCTCCAGAAATAATGTTTTCCTTGATGAAGTGGAAATTAATATCAAAGTGTTTTGATATTGTATATTGGACATGATATCTAGTATGATCAATTACACTGTAGTTATCATATGTTGTTTCATTGATATAAAATATTTTAAATATAAATCATCAACTGAATGTTCATCTACAAAATTTGAGTACATGCTTGATTAGCTTCAATATATTGATATTCAAATGTTCTCTATTTTACTGAACATTTTTTCTTACTATTCAATCTCAATCAACATTCACCCAAGAAAAAATATTCCTCCTAAAGTCAATTTTTTAAATTTGCAATGTCATCACATTCAATATCATTACTACTATTAATCTTCATCTAACTATTTATTTTTTAGAAATTTCCATGTGAAAATATTCCTTTGAAATATTTTGTAATCCTCTTTCCATCCAACATGGGTTATTGTTTTAATTAATTTGATACCTCGAATCAAATGTCACAGAATAATAAATATCCACCCATGTGTCTCTATGGTAATGAATAAATCCTAATCATCTTTTGATAGTATTTATGATTCAATCTTTTATCATATTATTAAATAGAAAATATACTGCTCATAAAAATAAGAGTTGAAACTTAATTAGATTATTCCATCCCAAAGAATTATAATGAATCCATGGATTAATATTCTATAGGTGGAAAATTGTATTATTAAATTTATTTAACTTATAAGACAAGGAACAATGTTAGTTCTACCTACATAGAAATAAATATGTTATTCTTCATTTTCTCAGAAAATATTTTACAAACATCTTCTATATCCCAAAAATATATATATAATCCAGGTAAACAATTATAATTACAGTTCTGGAGACATAATCATTCATATATAAGATCCTATAAACTATTCCTTTAGAAAAGTTCATAATTCTGAAACAATTTTCCTGTTTATAGTACTATTCATGTGGATCTTGTTTCAAATCATTCAAATATTTATTCATATTATAGACTATGTTTTAATCAATGTATTGTAGATACCCACCTGAATTTTTGATGTAAAATTCTTCATCAATCTCCCCAATAATGAAAGATGATCTTATATCCATCTGATAAACTATGTAATTCCACTGTGATTCCACAAAATGAAAAATAATTTTCATTTATTATCTTGATAATGGGATTATCTTTCCTAAATAATCACACGTTCGACCTTTAAATAACCTTTAATGATATGCTTGTAAATTTTTTCTAGAAGCATATCGAGGTTTATCTATCATGTTTCTATAATCAAATATGGTTCGAATAAGATTTTTATTTGTTTTACATGAAACAAGAGCCCATGTTTCATTATTTTCAATATTATCATGTAATTCATTCATTGCATCCACACATTCATTGTGTTGAATAGAATATAAAATTGATTATAGTTCCAATTTTTAGAAAATTGGTGTCTGATTATCTAATCAAATCATTCTTCTTTTCTGGAATGGATCCTTCATGAATCCATAATATATTTTCTGATTAAAAATGTTTTTCTACGGACAAAAATATTAAATTTTCTTTCATAGATAAAAATTCCCCATTATATGACTCTTCTAAATCATGATATTTGTTTTTTAAGTACTTTCACTATTATTAGAAATATTTCATTTACCATCCTAATCATGATCATAATTTTTTTAAAGAAATTTTAATTTTAATTTCCTTTACAGAATATGAGTCCAGCATCTTTTTTAATCCTTTTTAACTTCTTCCATTGGGAGAAAAAACCATAAATTATCTTTCCTTAGTGTTCTCATATAATTTTTTCAAATACGGATATTTTATTTTGGAAAGCTTGGACATCAAAATAAATTGAGTTATTTAAATGATGGTATATAGACTTACCACATTTCATAAGAATTCCTGTTAGTGTTTGGTTTCAACCATTTTCTATTTTAACACTATAAAAATGTAATAATAGCTTCAATCCAATACAATTTTGAAATTTTTTATTCATCTAACATTCATTTTCCCATTTCCACAATGATTCTAATATTTCTATATGCTACTAAATTTTCTTGTGGAGTATGGGTCTCACTATACTATTGTTTGATTCCATGCTTTCATATATATGTTTCAATAGTATGGCCTCAGAATTTAGAATCATTATATGTTCCCAACTTACATATGGAAACATGAATTTCAATTCCAATTTTTTTTAATGAATTATAAAATTTAAAAAGCCTCTGACCAGTGGTTCATAAAATTGATTTTCAATAATTTGTTGAAACAACTAATATAAGTGATAATATAGAAATATCTTTTTTTATTGATGTCTCATTGGCCGACCAAAATCAGAATTTATAAAATCATGATATTTGGATGATTAAATCTCAATTATCCATTGAAATTTGTTCATCATCATACCTTTTTGGGAAAAATAGTATCATATTCATCTCTTCATTTTAGTATTGAAAAATTCCTAATATAATTAAATTTAGAAACATTATTCATGAATTTCTTCCCATGGAGGACAAGTCATCAGTGAAACAATTTCATTTCATATTCTGCACTCAAGTAACCTGACTTGTTGAATTCTATTATTTGAAAATGATTCCCACAAGTTATTTTTCATATTGAAATGTATTTTTCATTTTTAAAAATTATGATGATATAAATTTTTTTTCTCAATTCATCTACTTTTCCATAATCACAATGCATTCATACATAATTTAAGTTATTTATTAGACCAAAAAAAAATCATATTTAGATTTCACATTTATAGCTTCAATCTCATGAATTTTTATTCCTTAGATTTTATTGGAAATTACATACCATAGATAAATAATGAACCATCATAACAGTCAACATTTTTCCTGATTTTTATTTCACCATTCATATGTGATGTGAAAAAACAATCATGTATCCATAGTCTAGTCCCTTTTAATTATTTCAAATCTATTTTTAAAAAATACCATTAAAAAACATTAATGTTATCATGATTTTTTCATTATATAATATGAAACATATTTGGAATCATTGTTATACATCATTCGACATTATGAACAGCCTAATAAAATATTAAAAAAACATATACCAGGATTGAAATTAATTTTTTTTATGTTTCTATCCTCATGAAAATAAATTTTTTGATCTATCTTTATGATATGAAACTTTCTCATTCCACATTAACAATTTATTTATATTTTTTCAAACATTATTTTTGTTAAGGATATGCATTGAAAAAAATTATAATCCATGTTCCCACAGATTAAAAAACACTAATAATAAATATCAAATAAATATTTTATATTGAACTAAGATCATTATCTATTGAAATGTTGTTGAGTCTGGTAAAATCATTTTGATATAAAATAGATAAGACATGAACCTTTTTTTTTGAATGAGATTTAAAAATTTATATATTTGATTTGTTTTTCATATACATTTTTGACCCATGATTTCCCAATACATATTTTCAATCCGAAAGTGGGAAATAAATCACGTGAATCATCATTTTTAGTAAGAGTACATTTAACCAGATTCTAATATTGAGCATTCTCATCAAATTTAGATGTCTATTCAATTAAATTTAAAGCATTGTTGATGTTTTCATTCATATTCCTCGATTTATTTTCTAAATCCATATTGTATTAGTGAAACCAATTGAATTTTTATTTTATATCTTCCATGTTATTATTGTGATATTCAATCTTCATTCCATGTTAAGTAATTCAATGATTGTAACATAAAATATAATAAATGTCTTTATCTTCCTACTTGATGAAATATTTTATTCCTTCATAAACTTATTTGAATTAATTAATCATTACTGTAATTTCCTTCTTGAGTGATTATTTTCTATTGACATGAATCATGACCAATTTTGAAATGATACTCTCTATATGATTCTCCACCACAATCCTCAATTTCTAGGAAATATTTTTTGTCTCAATATTTTCAATGATGTTTAAGAAATTTTTTGAATATTCATATTCAAAAGAATTGTTTTTAGTCGAGTCTGGTTTAAATTTCTTACTCAATGTACTAATTTTTTTCCAGTAATCTTCATCTTATTTCTATTGGAATACATTTATTCATTATCATTTTTAATCCACATATTCCCTAAATATTTTCCACCATAATCGTCCTGATATTATCCAAAATTCTACTTGGTTAAATTCATAAATAATGTCCATTTCCATCATAGTCAAAACATTTTAATGTATGTTCACCACTATACAGTTTTATCACTCATCGATAGATGTTTGATATAATCGTCATGTTTATTTTGCATTCAACTTTTCATCCTATTAATCATCACACTCACAAGGATTTAAATCGATAAGATCATGAATTTTCAATTTTCACAATTCTTCATGTGAAATTTCATATTTCCTATTATTTTTAATCATTCATGATTTCTTCATTTGATAAATATTAAGAATGTTATTATACCCATCAAGAGATTAATCATACTATTCTTCTAAAGAATTTTTTTAGAATCAAGATTGTATGAATCTTTCATAAAGGATTCTTCATAATATTTGAATATTCTATGACATCATAGAATTCTATGATGTGTTAAAAAATTTCATTTACAATGGTGATATATTCATATATTATTTCCTCATCTCTTAGTCTAATATCATCATATATACTATGTCATATTTTATGCTTTCATCTTTTACATTAGAATTACATTCAAAAACACTTTTTTGAATGTCCCAAATACTTTTTGATGCTCTAAGACCCATCAATATCTAATAAAAATTATATTATTAGGATAAAAGGATTGAATTTATATCATTCCCATCAAGTTTTATATTTCCCTTATTTGAAAACATCAATGGATAATATTTGGAAATAGGAGGAAAACAAATAGTAGCAGCATCAATAATTTCATGATGAATAGATAGGAGATAAAGAATAATCCTATTTTTCTATCAATAAAATTATATTCAATAAAATGAAGAAATTCAACTAATATATATAGAATTCATTATATCTATTATAATAATTCTACAAGGGAACCATCCCAAGGATACTAATTAATGTTTCAAATGATAAAATAGCAACTATAGAGGGGGTTTAAATTTGTTGTTAACTTATTATAGGTTTTAATTATATTTAAATTATAACCCCTATAGAATGTTATGATTTATGTCATTATAAACGTTTAGTAAAAAACCATGCATGAAATAGTGGAAAAGAAATTACTACACACACAATTTACAAGGTTCATCCTCAGTATGATAACATAAATCCTTTCCATATCCACTCCAGTGATTCTATAAAAATAAAACATTAAAATCAAGTGAGTACAACATGAAACAACTCTAGTTAGACAACCTCCTTCTCTCAGTAGAATGATTATACTAACTCCCATCAGTTTAAAATGTTTCATTATAAAACAATTGATCCAAAAAAGAATAAAATGCTTTACTGAGTCTTCTCTATAATTTCCCATTCTGAATCCTTAGTTCAATTCAGATGGATCTGGTTTTGTAAATTTCAAATTCTGGATCCGATATTCTCACGATAATGATTTTATATATTATTGTCTCTAAATAATGATGGTGGATATAATTCTGTAAAATAATGATTCTGGATCCAATTTTATAAAAACTATAATGATGGAATCGATTGTATGAATACATTAGGAAGATATCTTAATTTCTAAATATGATAATGTTGGATCCAATTTTATGAGTTCTATAATGCTAGATTTTATTTTTAGAGTATGATGAACTCACTCTAATTGTGAAAAAATCAATCACTAATATAATTATCTTTATAAAACTTCTATAATAATATGAAAACATTCACATTGAATTTTCTATCTCTCAGCCTTCTGTGTCTGTGTGGACATTTCTAATGGAAAAATGATTAGAGTATGTTTTTATAAGTGACTCAGAATACAATGTAAAGAAACATGAAAACATTCCCTTATTACACAAATCTCAAAATATCTTAAATTATCTCCCATTAAAAACATCATCATTAACATATTGATATATCTATAGATTTATTTGATATTTATTCAAAATTTATATTCTTGTTTGACCTCTTAAACCCTTTATATATTTTTCAAATCATTATGATATGATTCATTCTTATTAATAATTCATCATTATGAATACAATAGTATTATTTCTTTAGTATGAAAATTAGATAATGAATACTAGAGTACTATAATATCATTACAAAATTCTATTTACGATAATCTATATATGAAAATAGATGTAAAATGATTTTATTATGAAAATCTGCATATGATTTTTCCCGTACAATCATCTCATTAGAAAAATATTTGTATTAAATCCTTGTAAGAATATATCAAGATGATAATACTTGTATAAAAATATCAGTATGATAATCCCTTTAAGAAATATATCTTCCTCAGGATCAAAAACGTTTTTTTATTTCATTGATCATTATTATGTAATTCCCATTATGATTGAAATATGATTATGATGGAAATAAAATTTCCCAACTCATAAATTCTTCAAACCTCTAAAAAGTTTCATAAAAATAATTTTTCATTAATTTTTTCTTAATTGGTGAATACATTTTGAAGTTATAATTATCATCATATTTTCATTATAATATATGAGAACATTCAAACTCACTTATTCAAAATATTAATTAACATATTTTCACCAAAAAAATGTTTTCTCCAATCCACAACATATTTCAATCTAATATAACATCTTATCTTATTACATTAATACAGAAATGAGAATATTCAAACAAACAGAAAAATTTCCCCCATATATTTTCAATATAATTTTATCAATGTCATGTTGATGGAGCTGAATATGATAAAATGTCTGATCAACAACTTCATCATCCCGACTACTTAAATGTTTTCCGAATCTCAATATAAAAAAATATTACTATTGAAACATTTATCCAACTAAGAACCTCATTATGATGGACCGGGTCGGATTCCTAAATAACAGAAGAGTCTAAAAAATAGGCTAATAGTTAATAAATACAAGAACATTGTTTAAAACAATTCAACCACTATGGTTCTTCATATGTTTATAGAGATTTAATATATATATATATGACATTTATATATATGGGTAAATTAAATTTAATATTTATATTTCTTTTTATATATATTTATATGAAAGTGTGTATATTAATATGAGTGTATATATAAAATATTTACTTTTAAAATATATTTAATCATAGATTAAAAGTATTTAAGAGAGGAAAAAAATTAATAAAACCCATGAAATATAAGTGTGGCACATTTGATGGTAATAGAGATAAGTTAATGAAAAAATAAATTAATAAAATGATTAATAAATTAAAAAATTAGTGAATGAAAATTAAAAGAATGTCATATAGGGGGATTGGGGGAGATCCCAATGTGATGTGAACCCCCCCCCCCTCACACCTCTCTTATCTTTCTATCACATCCACCATCTCTCCAATTATTCTATTTTTATTTCTATTATATTTATAAAACATTATTTATTTATATATACCCTTATAATGATCAGATACTCATGTTTTATATATCTATGGGTGCATCAAGATGTGTAGAATATTGACCATATTTATCATTCTAAAGGAAACAAATTTTAAAGGGTTTATTTAAACTAAGATTTCAACCATTATTTACAATCATTATATCACCCAATGGAGGAATTATTTGACATCATAACATTATTTATATAGTTTATTGACATGAGTTCTGGTGTGCGCGTGTTTCCCATACTGAAACTTATTTGTAAGAATCCCGTGATTCTTAGTGTTTGTTTTATTCTAGTTTATTGGAATAATATATTATCATTCATTCATACATGCGAGTCTTATGTTTAATAAATGTCCACATTAGGTGTCTGGATGAGTGTAATCATGAAATTTTATTTTGATTATTTTGTATGGGTTGTTCAACTAATTATACTTATTGCCTTGTGGGATATTGATCTAACCTAATATAAATATAATTTATGTGATATTCTACTTTTATAGTTTATGTATGTTGTGTGGTATACATTATCCCCTTCTGATAGGGTTATATGAGATATTGATCAAAACATGCATGTTCTATCTCTTCTATTGGATGTTTCAAACAAGAGTTATGACTATCCCATCATGGATGGGGATTTATTAGACATGTATGGTGAGTTTCATACCATTATTTAGATTAAAGAGGCATGTTTCTCTCAACATGGTGCAGAAGAATGTATTTAACACCCTCAAGGAAATATCAGATGGTGGCTGATTGAGTGATATATTATTTTTATATATTTACATTGTTTATATTCAAGTAATTTTCTTATATATATTATAAAATATTGTTATGGGGTCTTAGATGTGTCCAACTATGTCTTGTACTCACACCCCACATAGGAAATTTAGTTTTTTTATAGTCATTACGACCAGTGACTTGGTGAAGCGAAAATTCTCAAGGGTGGATGGATCACAAAATTGATATAGAGGATGTGGTCATTTTTGTATGGAGTTATATGTAGATGAAAACTATTGCCTTTATATACTATCTTTTTATGTACCAAGAATCATTGATTTTTGTTATTTTTTAAATCATGTTTTCTATGTTCTGTTTTACTTAATTACACTTATTATTACATAAATTTATATATTAATTGTTTTTATTTATCAGTACCATGACTTGAAATCGATGTTATAGTCTCCCAATTATTCTACTCAAGCCATCCACTGCAAGTTGTCATCATCTTCCATATGGGGAGCTGTACCTATTATCATGTGGAATATCCGCATAGACTCAATGATTCAGGTAGGGATGTTACAAAATTACATCATAGGATTGTGACTAAATAAAATGTTTTTATCACAGATTTGAATTGTGAAAGGATAGATAGATGAGGTGTTTTTGTGACACATATAGGTTATCTATGTCATTATCTAATTAAAAATGTATAATATTCCTTAATGTTTCTATAAAATAAGAAATTTATATTTTTTAATTAAATTTGATTAAATTTTCCTTTGATGACTCACATTATGTTGATATGTTATTTATGACAATATGTATACATTAACATAGCAGGGTAGGCATATAGGTTCACAGGTCATATGTACCTATTAATATCATTATATATAGCCCAAATAATCAAATCCCTCTTAGAATTATGATATCATCATGGTGAATTATTTCTAAAAATAATTTTCTTAAGCATTTAAAATTATATATTTGAAGATATATATGTGGATGCGGCAAACAAGCATATTCTCAAAAATATGAAGATAATCCTAGAGTATGTGGAATGTGTTTTTTCTATTCTCTAAAATGATCTTTAATTAAATTATAATGTATGTATTTTCAAAAAAAACACATGGTGTAATTTATTATTTATTAAAATAAATTGTTTTTATTAAAACTTTTTTTTTATTTTATGATGCAAAATCCTATAGTAGGGAGTATTTATTTCCTTATATAATTCTCTCCACGATGGTGAGAATAATTTTAGTGGGGTGGAGTGTAAAATCCTAATTTTTTAATTGATATAAAAAAAATCTAAAAATAAAATTATTTTGGAGTGAATGTTTAATTTTTCAATACATGTCTATTTTGAGGATTTATGAAATTTTAAAAGAAATTTTTAACATAATAAAATATTTTGTGGAATATTTTCTATTGTAGACACTGAGTAAGTGTGAGATTCAAGTGTCTAAAGAGCCTCAACATTTATAGATTAAAAATAAAAAATATATTATATGGATTTTCATGTTCATGAAAAAAAATGTAAAAACTCATAATTGGTGACTCACATGAAAAAATTGAGACAATTGTTTTGTATGATATTATGGGTTTACCATAAGCGAAATATATGTTTTCTGTGCAATAGTAATTTGTAATAATTTCACACGAGACAAAATAAATATTTTAGGTGTAAAATATTTTGAAAATATTGTAATATCTCCCAAACTAGGTAATAGATGGAGAATATTAGACTTTCATTAGGCTGGAAATGAGGGTATTACCATTGGTGTGAAATATAGTTTTTTTTTCACTGAGTGTTTAGTTACATCGCTTGCAATTTTAATAAAAATTAGATAATGAATTTATTTTTGTGATGATATAAAAAATATTTTTAACATTTTTTTTATTTCTGTCAATGAAATAAATGTAAAACATTCTAGCATATATATTTATGGTGTTATAGTATTAACAAATATTTTTCTTTGTAATTAATGTGATATTATTTATTGGGACAATTAAATGAATGTTTTTAATTAACATAAATTTATTTACTCTTTTTAGTATTTAGAGGATGTTTTTATTAACTTTTATATTTTGGTGATAATGATTGGGATATATTAATAATATTAATAAATTATTATTAATATTATTATGATTATCATAATTATTAAATGGGTTCGATTATATAGAAGTGTATACTTATATAATGTATATATAAACATGTGTTGGTGTATATCTATGTACAAGGATTGGTATACATATATATATAACATATATATATATGGGTTAATTAATTATAAATATATATTATGAAGTTATATATTTGAATATTTGGGTCTGTATGTGTGAATATATATAATGTTAAATTATAAAATATATTTTATGGCAGATTAAATGTATTTTAGATGGGTTAAAAAATAATTAAACCACTGAATTGGGATTCTAGTGAATGGGGTATGAGGAGAGAGATGTTATAAAATAATTTAATTAAATAAATTATAGATAAAGGAAAAAATTGATGAATGAAAATTTAATAAAAAATATTAAATAGGGGAATAAGTGGAGGCACTAATGGGCTATGGGTCCCTACTCTTGTTTCCCATACCTCTTCTTCCCACCATCTCTCTTCAACCCTATCTCTATTTATTTTATTATATATATATATATATTAATTTTATATATATTTGATTATAAATATATACTTTGATATTGATTGTATTGATGTGTTTTTTTCATTGGGTTCATCTAGGAGAGAATACATTTTATCGTATTTTTCTTTTGGAGGCAATGAGTTTTATATGGTTTAGTTTTCATTAGATACCAAAAATTTTATGTAATCAACATCTGAGCTAAGGTAGGAATTTTTTTGGGCATTATATTATTCTATATAATGTTTATTGTCATGAATTATGGTGCGTGTATCCCAATATAAAACTTACATGTTGGAAGCCCTTGATTTTGACAGTATATATTATTACAGTTTGTTGGCATGATTGTTTGGCATGTGTGCAATTCCAATGTGACCTATGTTTAATTCATGATCTATGAGGTGTGTGTATCTGTGTAATCATTAATTTTTATAATTTATCTTGTATGTGAATAATTACTTTTAATATAATTATTTTTGGAATTATATTGATAATTTTTTGGGTATATATTTTTCATTTATTTTATTTCCTCAACCAACGATTCTTGTTATTTCATTTAATGGATCCCCATTTGAGAGGGATATGTTAGATAGTTATATACACACAATTGAGATATCCTATACTTGGGATGTGTCAAACATGTTTTGGGTACTATCTCAATGATGAGGGGGATGTTCCAAACATGGATCACAACCTTCATACTTGAATTGTGCGGAAGTAGAAATGTTTCTCCATGAATTATGTCAATGCATGTATAACATGTCTCAAAGGACCCATCAAGTGGTTTTTAATTGTATGAATTATCAATTCTATATTAGTAAAATCCGTATATTCGTTGAATACTATTGTATATTTTATGCTATATTATTAAAGGCCATTGGTGGTGCTATAATTAGTCTTATAATCACAGACTACTCAGGCATTTTAGTGAGCTTATAGATTTCATGAGAATAGAATACCTGAATAGTAAATTCCCTATGGTAAAAGATTGTAAATATAGATCTACATGATGTATTATTTATTTCATGGAGTTCAGGCTGTATGTATTCAGTTTCCTATATTTACTAGTTTTACATGTACCAAAAATCCTTATTTTCCACTGGTTGTTGTATCATGTATTGAATATTTAGTTTTCTCTTTGAAAATTGATTTTTTGTTTAATTTTTTTTATATTATTATTTATCTATATAATTAGATTATATACCTGGTATAATCTCTCTATGGTTCAACTCGAGACCCTTGATGCTTTTTTGCATCCTTAGGCACACTAGGAGGCATGCCTTAGGTCATGTGGCATTCTAGCGCAAATATGGTGGTTTCAGTTGGGATGTTATAATGTTCCACATTATTAAAGTCACCTAATGTTTTTTTCATGTTATATCATTATATAGTTTTGATTAAAAATTTACAATTTATAATGGGATTTCATTTATAAAATAATTTAATTTTCGATTGTTTATATTCATTTTTGCATTTGGAAAATTATATGGTTGTCATATTTTATATATGATATATTTTAAAATCTTCATTTTATTTTGTACTTCTATTTTAATATTTCATATCATATATTTTTTAACAAGAATAATCAACTAAGTGAAAACTATTGAAATCATTTTTATATAATTGTTATTTTAATGATTTTATTATATATAATTTTTAATCATTATAAGGGTTCCCATTCAAGGTTTCAAATTATATTCTTTTTTAAAATATAATTACTATTTACATTATTTTAAACCATATTTTACATCCATTATATAATTTTACTTTTAATATTATTTGAAATTTTCTAAATGTGTTATTTTTTCATTTTACTAAATATCAATGAAATCATTTTTTTAAATTTTCAACACATTATGATAATGTACAACTATCATGGCCACTTAATAGATTATACCTTCATTTAAAATTATTCAAGGTTAATTTTGTTGAAAATATTATTTAAAATAAGTTGTGATATTTTACATAAGATTATGTAAAATAAAAGAGTATTATTTTTTTAATTGATTGAAAATAATTTTTTAATCCATTTATAAAAACATTCCTACAGTAATTTACATGGAAGTTAATTTTAAGGTATGATTTATATTTTCAAATTATCAATGAATGATTTATATATTATGAATTTATTTATGTAGATTTAATTGTTTTATACAATACATTAATCGTAATATATTAATATTTTTTTGTGATCGTTCCTTTTTTATCATTTCTCAAAATATATCAATTCAACATTGAAATTATTTTTCACCTTGATGTCATTATTTTTAGTATGATTAATTAATTTTGTATCATTTAAATTAAATATTTTATCATAATTTTTTTTTATTTCAATATATGGTTTTTTAAAGAAATATTATTATGAATTATATTCTTTTTACTAGGGATATATTTACATTTTAGTTTCTCGAATCGATATGGAATATTATTTACATAGAATGAATTTTTAGGACTGAAATATATTTATCATTCAAAATATGAGAATGGAAAAAGATGTGAACCTATTCGGCGGGGCAATTTTACAAAACCCCTCGATGCATTGACACGTATCAAGATGAATAATAACAAGAAGACCATGTTAGATCTATATGTCAATTACAGCAACCCATTTCTTATGATTAATTACATGGTTTAGGGGATATGATGTTTATATTATTTATAAAATGAATTAAGACTTTATGGAAATATCATGAATATAATTATTGATTAGTTTCATTTTTTATGAAATATGTTTTCATTTCCATGGGATTTCAAGGTTTATATTATACACATATGTTTATTTATCTCATCATTCTAATTTAATGACATGGTTTTTGATCATTCAATTTTCTATATTTATTGTTAATTATTAACTGTTGATATCTTCCACTGTACATAAATCATACTCGCCATTATATCTCACCTTTTATTTTTTTCCTTTTCCCAATATATAGAGAAGGATATTACGATTTGTTTTCAATGGTATAATAATTTATCTTATGTTGTATTTTAATAATTAAAATGAAAGATGGAAATCAAATATATATCATGTTTTTCATGAATGTTAAATATATAGACCATTGTGGTTTAAATCAATCGTATCATGTACCTATGTAATAATGAAATCATTTTAATGGGTTATTAGTGTATGGATGTTACTGTTAGTATCATATCTATATTTGTGTGAAAATTAAGAAAGGATTTAATATAATATTGATTGGATACCATTCACCTATGATAGACTCGAAAAATTTGTATATGTCAGAAAATATGATGTCATTTTGGAATGGTATAGATTGTATTTTCCAACCAGTGACATCCATTAATTGATACGAATATTTTGATGCAGCTGCTACAATGTTTCCCCTAGGGGTAAACACCATGAAATGACTAGTTGTGTGTAATATCCACCTTAACATGAAACATGATTTGATTTAATAAGAATATATTGCATGATAAAAACTCATCATGGATATACATTGGTTTCATAAATTTCAATTTACAAACTATTATTCATTATTAGAAAATATTATTAATATTTAATGATTTTAAAAATATACTATATTAATAATTAAGACATTATATGTGTATAAATTTTCAATTTATGTTATGTATTTCAAAAAAAAATTAAAATTATACACTATTATTCCTTATATTATTATCTAATCTATTATATGTCATTAATTTAAAACATCACCTAGGGTATGAATGGAAAATGATTCAATAACATTAATGAATGTAGTTATTTCTCCCATTAGAATGTCAACACGAAAAATTTGGGGTATGATAAGATTATGAATATTTTACATTTTTTACAAGAGGTTATAACTAATAATATTTCTCATATGGTACATCCTTGTTCATTAGAGCATGATTCATTGATGGTGGAAGTAAAATGATTTAGAAACCTCAGTCCTTTTTTAGAACAACTAATCCACTGATATGTGAGTAGCAGATTAAGTCCATTGAATATATATTTATTTCATTGAGAAGAAATTAAAGGAAGAATAATGGATTTTTATTCCATAATGGAAGATATTGATCAATTATAGTACCTCATTCAACATAAAATATTAGATTATGAGATATAAATAATGAAAAGGATGGTTTTTAGAGAGATATTCTTCAAATATTATATCCTTAATGAGAAATGAGATAGTAATGGAAAGAAATTCCTTAATCCATGTTAGAGGGAACGTGGAAGGACTTTATTCATGTAACACCTTGATATTATAGAAAAAACAATGTTTTACAGTAAATTCAACACAATACACATTATTTTAATAAATTTGAATACAATATTAAAATAGAATTATTTAAACATTATCGATACAAAAAATCATTTTAGTTGGATGTTTTGAGTTGAACTAACCATTTTATGACATATATATGTATAATTCATACTAAATATAAATTCTAAAATAGTAATTATGCAATATTAATAATAATAGCTTATTCATTATTTTTTTTTCATGTCCAATGTTATTTTTATGAATTTTTTGCTAAAATAATATTAATAATTCTTTTAAAAAAATTTAGAATTTTTATCATATAAAATTTTCTTCATTTTTTAAATTATAATGAATATAATAAAATATTTTTAAATTTTTATATATTTAAAATCTATTTATTTTTCCATAAATACGGAAAATTATCATTTTTTCGTACAATAACGTCTCCATTTTAACAAAATTATTTAATTTAACATTCAAATTATATTTTTTCATTTATTTAAAATTAAAATTATTATTGTAAAATTATTTTTAATAAATTTAATTATATTTTAATTATCTTTATACATAGGATTTAAGTATATTTTTCATTTAAATAAACAGGTTATTGAAAACTTTTTTAATGTGTATAATGTTTCTCCATTTAAAATGAATAAAATATCAAATATTTTAGATTTATATAATAATAAATATTAAAATTTGATCTATAAATAATAATTTAATAACATTACCTAATATTATGAGTCATATAGTGATTATAATATCATAAATTCTTTGAAATGTTCATTTCATCAAAATTCAACTTTTATTATGTAAGTGGGATTAATTTTAAATTAAATTATTCATTACATTGAACTTAATGTCATCAAATATATTCCACAGTATAAATTATAATAATTAATGTTATTTAATAATTTTTACTTATTTTGTTTCATAATTAATATAAAAATAAATATAAAATCATATGTATAGATTTATTGTAAAAACAATTATAAGAAAGGTGTTACACTAAAAAAATAGAATAACAATTTGAAAAAATGATTTTCAATGTTAGAGGTCTATTTCATCCTTATCATTCATCTGATACATTATTTATAAATATTTTCAAACATTCCTTGAGAGTGACCTCCCATTATTGAAAAGTTATGAGTAGTTTCCAAAAATAAATTTACACCTCCATTTTAATGGGAAATTCCCTTCTACATTATACAATTAAATAACCCAATGGTGCAGTTAAAATATCCCTAGATAAGTTCCTTTATTCCCTTACAATGACTTATTTTCATTTTATTTTTCATAATGATAACATATGTAGGGTTATTGTTTAATCTAAAATTTGTGGTCCAATGAAGATTTATCATTCTTCCCTGAACGGGTATTATTAATTTCTTCATACACCAACTTAATTTTTTTTAAATAAAATTGATCTAATAAAATCATTATCCACCATATAAAATTATGTTATTATATTAATTTAATAACTTAAATCCATCTCCATTTCAACGTAATTGGATGTTGAAATATCATTCATTTCTACAAAAGATTATCTCCTGGAGAACTGATGTAATTAATTTTCTATCATTACATATATGACTATTCAAGATGGTGGGTAATATTTTTATATATTATATTCCTGAAATATTTGGAATTATTTAAATTTTTAATATTATGTTTTATTATTAGATCAACATAATTAGAAAAGTGTTGGAATCTTTCGTGTGTATGGAAGACTAGCTGCGCACAATTAGCTGTGATTTTTTTATTAATCACATCCACCACATGGATGATATATTTAGGTTCATTTATAGAATAAATATTATATTTATAATGTAAATATAATTATGTATTGATAATATAATATAAACATTATTTTATAATGATAAGTAATAAATAATAATGTTACACATTCGTACACAGAATCTACCATCTCCATGATATTATAACTCTATATTCTTAATAAAAAAATTCATTTCAGATTAAAAAATTATAATTAATATATAAAAATGAATATTCTTTAATTATTATTATTTTTTAAATTATTAATCAATGAAATATTTAACCACATTCAACATAAAAATTCCATTTTTAAATTATTAGCCATGTATCCTCATAACACATGATGACAAAAAAATATAATAAAGAATTAAATATGTCGACAAAAGAAGATGAAATATTTTAAGAATAGATGTATTAAACATGGAGGTACATTTGAAAATATTTAATTTCAATTACATCATTATTGTCGCAAAAATATACATACATAAAAAAGTATGTAGTTGAATAAATGGTTTTGGACTCAGAACACCATTCTTTGAGACACAAGTGATTTTTAAAAATATATTTATTATAAATTATGTATAAATTTTCTCCGTAC
Organism: Viscum album; assembly: GCA_963277665.1. Classification (NCBI taxonomy): domain Eukaryota; kingdom Viridiplantae; phylum Streptophyta; class Magnoliopsida; order Santalales; family Viscaceae; genus Viscum; species Viscum album. Next base: position 214,161,152 of record OY728128.1, on the reverse strand, counting down.
ACAATATATCATGGAAAAAATCTTTTCAACATGTATAAATTTTAAATTTTAAATTAAATTAATCCATTTTTATGAATTGAATTTCATAAAATTATTATATATTTTGGGTCGTAAAAATTAATATTAAAACATAAGATAAATATAATTTTTAGTTATACTAAATGGATCATAATTAAAAATGGGTTACCATAGATAACATTAAATCCAATTAACCAAGGGGTGAAACTAATGAGTTAAAAATAATAACATGATTAAAATATGTCACATTTGAATTGGAGATATGTAAATTTTCATTATACCACCTCTACACTTATATTTAATAATATTTTTGGAAAATGGTTTGATGGTAAATAACCCTTATATAACATTTTTATGTTTTTAAAATAACTTTAATCCTCCTCTATTATGAAAATTAACCCCTCTTAAAGAAGTTATCCAAAAAGAAGAATCACTCTTATCTGAACAAATATGTTTTTTATTTTTCTATGTCATTCAAATCATTATCATTTAATAATAAAAAGTGACATAAATATCTCTCATATAATATCATGTTATTATATAAATGGAATAAATTGAATCCATATCCACTTTTATAAAATTGGAAATATAAACCATTATCTATGTGTGTGGATAATTACCACCCCACAAACAGGTGTAATTCATTTTCCAACATCACCTCTCAGGACACATCTTGTTGATTTGTTTAATTTCAATACATGATATTAATGAAATATTAATAATTATATAAATATAACATATATCATTAATTAATACTTTATAAAACATTAAATAAATGACCTCATTATTTAATTGTGGCCGAATATTTCCTCCAAAATAGATGTTATTCATTTTTTATTCATATATCAAATAGATGGTATAAATATATTTATTTTAATCAATGGTATTAAGGAAAAATGTACTATAAATGGAACATAAGTTAAGAAAATATAAATCTTATTGATTTTGAAAAAATATATGATTAAAATAAACTATAATTTAATGAATATTGAATGAAAAATTGTAATTTAATAAAATCAATGAACCAATTATACCATTAACAATTATCCAATTGGAAATATAACAACACCATTAAAAATAGTAATATGGAAATTATAACAGTAACCACACTTATGAAAGTATAAAATTAAGTATTGTAATCTCAGAAATAAAAAATGATATATTTGTACAATGGAATATGAACATATTTTTTTATAATTATAAATTAGTTATTTTTATTTCTTTAAAATATAATTTTTTATTTAAAATTCTATAAATAATATAATGATATAATATAAAATTATTTTTCATAAAATATATTTATATATAAGTATTATATTTTATTATAATAATAGATAATTTTTAGTAACATTAGTTAATTTTTCAATTTCCATAACAAATCTATTATAATATTGAATTATGTAGTTTTAATCAAAATATGACATTATCAGAAAATTAAATTTCACACATATATAAATTATTTTCAAAAAATTAATTTTATTTTCAAAGTATAAATAAAAAAATATGTTGAATTTGTCAGATGTTTCTAAAATATTTGAATTTCTATGAATAGTGAAATGCCCTGACCATAGTTACCCAGAGTCAGTTCTTTATTACATAACATTGTCATTATCACAAGAGATAAATTCTGAAATGTACGATTAGATTTGAAGCATTGGAACAACTAGATACATACATGTGTTTTAAAATACATAATGAAATAATGAAAACAACATTGTTCCCCCTTTGAACACACTCCTATCATTTGACCTATCCTTAAATGATAATAATAATATTCTTGTACACCTCATGATAAAATGAGAACATAAGAAAGGGGTGAACTTAGATGCTCAGTAAGGATAAAAATATAGTAGAAACTATCAAAAATATTCATAAACTAGTAAGCGAATGTATACGACTGAAACACAATCCTTTTAAACATAAATTTCTGTATAATAATGAAAAGATAAATCAAATAATATCATTTACTTATTCACATGGATATTAAACTAGTATAATAATATAATTTAATATCCATAGACAATTTTATAATGATGGAATTCATTATGTCAGAAATCATAACCACATAGTCCAGGCCTCGTGCCAATACACAAATAAGATTTTCTAAAGGCCTTATGCTAAGACACTATTTTTTCTAATAAGACCTAATGATTCGTGGAAGGGATACAGAAGGCCCAACCCATCACATACTATGTCCAATAAATTTTTTCATATTAAAAGGGTGAAACATAATCAAAACATTCGTATGAAAACTAGCATATAAAATGTCAATATATTAACCACAATCCATGTAGGAAATAAAAGTAACACATCCACAGTCAAACATGACTCATTAAAAACAATATGGATGATTTTATTATAATAAATCTACCTCAATCAAGAATAATGATAGATATTGACATGTATTAAAATAATTAGTAATACAATTTGAGAGAAAAATAACATTTTACTCGAAAACATTTACAAGTATCACTATTTATCAAAGAAGTCATTTAAAATAATTTTTTGAATAAAAGTGAACCATAACAAATTGAATCAAATAAATGATATATTAAATTTAAAAATTTCTTGTGAATATTAATAAATCCATATATCATTTTTAAAAACATGGACTATATTGAGGAAAATTTAGAAAAATAAATAATTATAACATTCAAAATGATATTTTTGTTTGAGTTCCAAACCAATTGAGAGATGCATGAATTCAAAAAATTGAGGTAATCAGAACATTATAATATCATTATAATAATGTAAATCTTGATATACTATTTAATATTATAGTATATACACCAGATAAAAGTGAATTGGTGCATAACAACAATGAAGTCTCAATGAAATTTAAATTGGGATGAAATCAATTATAAAGATAGTGTCATTATGTGTCGGATAAATCAATGAAATAATTATGTGTGGAAAATATAAATACACACAATATGATTGGATATTAAGTGTAAATAAATAAATGTAAATTCAAACATATTATTGTAAAGAAAACACCAATGACATGGATGTTTAACACAGTGAAAGGGAATTTAGTTTAGATAACAATTTTCACATTCATATCGATGACATGAAAATTTTTCAATGGAGTTATTATGTGTATCAAATATTATACAGATAAAGGATAGTGGAAATTAATACATAAATAAATAAATACTGATTTCACACATAATATTGGACTAATATAATCAATGATGTTTATTTCAAACCCAATGAGTGGAAATCAAATTTAGAGATTTTGTCACAAATTTGGTAACATAGGAAACAAACACCCCTGATAGACAGGTCAGACAATAAAGATTTAAAAACTCATAAATTAATGTATATTACAAAATGAAAACAATCATTGGCAGTACATACAACACAAAAAAGGAATTAGTGTAAATATAACATGAAACTTATGGGGATAATAAGTTAGTTGAAACCCCATTACTGATTTGGAAACTTACGAAACATACACCCCAATAACGAAGGATCATACAATAATGATTTAATACTTGTTAATTAATGTATATTATACAATCAATAAAATCATGTAACGTACATACAACACACAAATGGAAATATTGGAAATATAGCATGAATATCAGGGGAATAAGAAGTGAGATGAAACCCCCTTAATGATTTCTTAGCATAAACAAATACACCCCATGAAATAAGTACAATACAATGATGATTTAAATATATATAAATTAATGTATATTACACAAATAATACAATATTGGGTAGTACATACACCACACAAAAGGAAATAGAGTTGAATATAGCATGATTCTCATTCAGAAAAGAAGTGAGATGAAAACCATTTACTTGAAATTTTACATAGTAGAGGGTTGGTAAGCCTCATTTATATTGGTGATATCATTTTTATTAAATTATACAAAAACTGCAAACCCAAATATGATATCATATATGATCTTTAAATATTTTTTTTCTAATTATATTTCAGTAGAATCATTGTTTTTGTTGTAAAATGATTCATTTTCATTTACATGTTTTGTTACGTAAGTCTTGTTTGTTATGAATATGATGTACATTACTCATATCCATAATGATATTATGGGTATGGAAATTTTAATCATCAAATGAAAATTATTCTTGAATGGTTACGATGGGAAATAAAATCTCATTGCATCGTGGAGATGGTTAGCCATATGTATGCCCAAGTGAAAATATTATTCTATTAGTGGTTAAATAATTTGTAAATGGATGATATATTATATATAAAGAATCTTTAAAATTTATTATTTATTATTTACATCAGTTATTCTAATTATTATACCAATCCAAATAATTATGTGTAGAATAACAAATTACCCCACGACATGGAGACGGTATGTCATATGTACACACATATCGTTACATTGTCATTCATAGGATGGATATAATTATGAATATTATTATACCATATTTATAATAACACCACAATATATAGAAGTTAATTGTGTTATTATTTTGGTATGTAAACAACAATGAATGTGGCAGAGGAAGAAGAAAAAAACATGGAATGATGTGATGAAATTATTACCTCTTCTTCAGGTTCTTCTTTTGATTTGATCCAAAGGGACTGTTGGGTTGGCTTTATGATCAACGTAAGGCCACTAGGATCAAGTGAGGGTAGTCGGGAAGATATTTGAACAGGTTTTTTTCCGAGATAAATGGGATTTGAGATGTGATTTATATAGAAGGGGAAGTACCCATTTATAAGTTAGGTGAGGGTCACTTTAGGATGAGCATGAAATATTATAAAACTATAAAATAATTTTACATTTATAATGGCTTTAAATGGATTTATTTTTAGGATAAGGTGGGGATGGGATGAAATCATTTCATCAATAGGTTTTATACATGTTTAGGTTTCCATATTAATCATATCATTTAGATATAATTCTTAGTTAAATAGTTTGATGTTTACCACGTGTTCTTGTATTTATATATTACATCATTGTTAAACATAAAATAAAATGATATACTATCTAAATGTAGTTCCTTAATGAAATACATATCATTTTATAAGTATGATAATTATTCAATATATTTTTAGAGATATTATATCATTTAGTAATATATCATTTGTTTCAAATACTCATTTTTGTCAATTTTGACACTATTTAGTATTTGTTTTTTTATGTCAAAAAATAGGATTACATAGAAAAAATACAGTAAATCAACCCTAATATGTAATATTAAATTTGAATATTTTTGTGATGAATTAAAAGTATAAATTTTAATTTTTTTTATATTTATAATATCAATTATTTTTTTCATTTATTAATACGGTAATTAATGCATTATCAATTTGTCATAAATAAATTTAATTATATAATTCATAAATATTATAAATAAAATACCATGAGGCTGGAAATAGTTTTATCTTTCTGATTAATATTTATAGTTTAATATATCTAAGGTATAACCCAATATTAAAAATGGTTTATTTATTAAACATTGAATTTAACACTTCTGACTCTTCTTAAAATAACATAATAAAAAACGTAACAATTTAATAAAATTGGATCAAAAGGATCATATTTTATTCTTATTGTTGGTTTTGATAAATATAAACTTATCCATCAAAATTAGGACATGCGTTATACTAATTATAGTATCATTATTACTTTTAATTACACAATTTCCTTTTAACAGTGGTAAATAAAACTCATATGTAACTATTAACCAAAAAATATTTTCATACTATTTTGACAAAATTTACTTACTGATGTAAACAGTGTCCCTCAGATTATTTATATTCATTTCATAAAAGCAGTAAAATTCTATTTTATGCAATTTTGTAAATGTTCTTAGAAGCTGAGTAAAAGATGTTAGACAGTTCAATAAATTTAAATATATCCAATCATATTATAAAATGACTTCAATGAATTAAATTGGACAAATATAAGTATTATTTATATATTTTTACATAAAAATAAATTTAAATTAAACATAATTATTTAAATAAAATATCGTCTTTAAACAATAATGTATTGTTTACGACTATTCAATAAAAATTGGATGTTTTTAGAAAAATACCAAAAAATCACCCAAATATAATGTGGATATTATAAATACATAAATGATGTCTATTTTACCAAATTCAAAACATAGTAGTTGTAATAATTCATTTAAAGAAATATTTCCCTTGTCAAAACCAGAATACGTGTTTTGGATAAATAAAAACTATCAACTGGTTGATACATGTTTATGTCCAAATTAATGTAAAATTCATTCAAATTACCAAATCTGGATTAAATTATAAAGATATAATATAATTATACTTCAAAACCATTCAAACATATAATTTAACACTTAAATTTAATTTAATTTAAAAAAAAATCAAATAAAATTTTGTATTTTTCACTATTCATCAAAATATGAAAGTAAATAAAAAAGCACATAAATTTTTTCCAAACAAAAAATTTATGTGACTCTTATAAAGAAGATTTTTATTTTTTCAAATTATATATTAACATGTGTCAAATATTTTATATAAAATGGTTCACTGTTAAAAGGGGTTAAAATTGCATTTTTTGAAAAAAAATTCTTTTATCTAAAAAATTGAATTTGTTTTATATTATCCCTAAGAAAGACAAAATATGTCTGTTAAAATTATTTGGAGTATATAAAATTGAAAATGATGTAAATACTACTCATAATTATTTTTTAAATATTTAGTTTGGTATGTTGTGGTGTGCTCGAACTCGGTGTTGCTTGTAGCGCAAATTATTGAATTTCATTAAATAAAATAATATACTATAAAATCATGGGGTGTTACATTTTTCCCCCATTTTGAAAATTTTCATCCTAAAAATTTTAAAATAGGGTTTTGGAACATCATTGATTCTCCCACTTTAGATAAAGAGTCAATAAAACTATCGAAATAAATTAAGGATAGAGAATTATATTGGTCACCCGAGATAACCCATTTTAGGATTACATTTAGGAAAAAAATGGATATGGAAGATAAACGAAGTGTCACGTTATGATGAAGATTTATAGAAAACATGATCATGAGAAAGTTATCAACTAGAAAACCACTAACAGTGATAGGTTAAACAGTTATTAGTTTCCCAGTATGAAAAGTTAACGGAAAATGTGTTTTTATTTTATGATCCATTTCATAATTTTGAGGAATTTATTTATTATTTTATCTAAGAACAAAAAATATATATTTAAATTTTAAATATAGTTTCATCATTTAATAAATTTATACCACTAACTCATATTTTCTCCAAACGATGTGTATTCAAGATGACTCTGTCACAAATAAAGCACTAGAATCAGTTTCTAGATAATGACATAATTCACAAAGGATGAACAATATATTTCCCTTGTTATTAGATATTAAATGAAACCAACTGGTTAGTACAAGATCAGATGATGCCCCAAATGGATAATCTATTATATAATTAAATAGTAATAATTATTTCTAAAATTAATCAAACTATACCCAATGTTCAACAAAGACCATTCAATAGACAATTGTCCTTAAAATACTTCAATATAATAATAAAAAAGATTGAATCCCAAAATTCAGACGAATTTTATCACATAGTCATTCATTGTAAATCTTTACATTTATCTCAAAATAATATCAACTACAATTAATTTCTCATATAGATGTGAAATTAAAAAATTACCATAATCAATCTTATAGGATAATCACTTACATTAATATTCTAAATCACTATAAAAACATATATTATTCCAAAATAAATAAAATCCACCATTACTATTCAAATTAAAAACAATAGTATTTTATTTTAGTTAATAATATAATCTTTCAAACAGAGAGAACGTCTTCTAAAATAACATTTATCACTAAATCACCAAATAATTTTCCTATATGAAGGATATCCATTTGATAAAATGTATGATCCTAAATCAACTTTTTACCGATAAATAAAATCATTTAGCTAAAAATAATTAGCCACACATATCAGGTACTTCCTGTAGTCCAGTGTTAGTTGATAAATCAGAGTAACACATTGGGTGTGGGATTAATTCCTACATAATTTTCCAATGTGATAGGTTGTCACATGGTCTGCGTGTTGTCTTTTTCAAAAACTATATTTTATAACATTCCCAAAATGAGATAAATTACTCAAAATAACCATAACATAATTTTGCGCCAAATTTTATCACACACATCACATTTTTATCCCAAGAATTAATGACCTATAATTTCCAGTAATTCATGGATCATATACACTCAAATTCTTCCTTAAAACTATATACACAAAAGAAATGATATTTTTGCTTCAAATATCATTTTTTATACAACAAACTACATGGATACACATACAATAGAAATGAATTCCATCAAAATCCCATTAACAACGAGAATTAACTCTTTTATTAATTTTGAAATCAATTTATTTCTAATTAGATTCTTCAGTGACCTAGTGGTTATCCTATATAAATCGTTATTAACAATGGTAATTCCCATGTCCCCTGAATTTAGATAAAATTACTGTACATGGATTCTTATGATCATTTTAATTTTCCACCATAGTAGTCATCATTTTTCTCAGAAATTCATTAATTTATGTCCTACATTACCACACATAATGAATTTATTTGGAAAAAAATGGATATGGAAGATAAAATAAGTGTCAATATCTGATGAAGAGTGATAGAAAAATATTATTAGAGGAATGTAATCAATAGGAAAACCAAAAACATTTAATGGGTTAAATGGTCATTAGTTTCCCATTATAAAAAGTAAATGGACAATATTTTTTCTTTTTAATTTCCATTTCCTAAAGTTGAGGAAGTTATTTATGATATTGACTAAGAACATAATGTGATATACATAATTATTAATTTTAGTTTCATCCTTTAATAAATTTATTGCCCGAAATTATATTATCTCCAAACAATGAGTATTCAAGATGACATGGTTACACCTGAAGCCCTAAAATCAACTTCTAGAGAATAACATAAAACAAAAAGGATGAACAATATATTTCCCTTTTCTCTCGAGATTAAATGAAACCAAATGATTAGTAAATGATCAGATGATCCCAAAAATAGAGAATCCATTATAGAAATAAAAAATATTCATTATTTCTAAAATTTAACAAAAAAATACCAAAAGTTCAATATTGAATATTCAATAGAAAATTGTCCATAAAATCCATTAATATAATCAAAACTATCATTGAAACCTAAAACTCAGAAGAATTTAATCACAAAGTCTTTCATAGTAAATCATAAAAGTTTTCTCAAAATAACATCAACCACACATAATGTCTCATACGCAAGTGTAATTAACAAATTCACATATTCTCGTTGATTGGATAATAATTTCCCTTAATATCCTATATCTCTATAAAAATCATAGATTCTTAAAAAATAAATAAAATCAACCATTACACCTAAAATTAAATCCAATATTACTCTATTTTACATAGGCATATAATGTTCGCAAAATATTGAACATATTTTAAATGAACAGATACCACATAATCACCATATAATATTCATATAAGAAGGATATCCATTTGATAAAACATACTCTCTCAAACAAACGAATTATTAATCAATAAAATTATTTAATTAAAAATAATTAGCAACACTAACAAGGGACTTCCCGTAGTCCAGTGTTAGGTGATTAATCACAATCACACATTGGTTGTGGGTTCGATTCCTACACCTTTTTACTAACTTGACAAGTTGTCATACGATATGAATGTTTTGTTTTTTCGAATAATATATTTTATAATATTCATAAAATATAATAAATTATTCAAAATAACAATAACATAATTTAACCCCAAAATATATCTCATACTTCACATTTTCATACAAAAAATTAATAACCTTCAATTGCCTCTAATTTACGGATCATACACGCCCAAATGGTTCTATAGAACTATATACACAAACGAAATGTTAATTCTTCATCAAATTGAATTTTCACATAAGAAACAGTAGGTTTATACATATAAGAGAAATATATTCCATCATAAACCCATAAACAAAGGTAATTAACACTTAAAGCATTTCAAAATCCATTTATTTCAATATAGATTCTTCCATAACCATGTGGTTATCCTATAGAATTGGGTAATAACTCATGTAATTCCCTTTTCCCATACATTTAAAAAAAATTATTTTAAAAGGATTCATAGGATCATTTTTATTTTCCTCCATAGTACTATCCATGTTTCGTTGAAATTCATTACTTTATGTCATTATTTCCAACACAAATTAATTTCTTTGTTCCATTGAGACACATTATTTGATGTCTCATTACATATTTTTGGCATGATGAAAATTGTGCTTTCTTTTCTCCAGAGCCTCCACTACTGGAGCTATAATCATTCTCCTCATTTCATTTCTTTGTTGATTTTGGTAGTTTGTTAATGTATATATTGAGGATCATATTTTTGGAAAACAATTTATACATGAACATGATGTCTTTATCTCCTTTCAAAATTACATTAATTAGCTCATTTCCATCATTGTTCCTACATTTTAGATAATGTTCAAGAATACAATGGCTTCATTTTATTCCATCCATTGAATAAAACCAGGATGCATAGTTTTAGTAAAAAGTTTCATAAAATCGTTTAGATAATATCATAAAAACATTTTTTAACATAAAACAGCTTATAAAAAACCAAATTTATTTATTCTCATCAAATATTAAAAAGATAAAAACATATTTGTAATAAAAATGTGAATTATCATAAGCATATTTCCTAGGAGTGTCGTAAACAAGAGAAAAGCAAGGCCCATTGTCATGCACTAGTTTTTGTTCGAGACAAGATCGAGAAAGTGCTTTCTGGTTTTACATCTAGGTATATATTTGTCAGAGCTGTATCTACCTACTCGTATCCATACATTAATGTATTTTTTGGAAAACCCACATAATATTTACATTACCAAATTTTTTGGACGATATTCTATAGGAATCATTAATGTACATCATAGTGTAGTGTTTTCTAACAACTATTTTTCTAAATAAAGATTCTTAGGTTTGTACAAAACAACACCTACTAACATCGGTAACACCCTTACCATAGTTACCCATAGTTGGCGCATTATTACATATATTTTGCATGATCACAAGAGATCATGTCTCGATAGGCCGATTAGTTAAGTCTCCTCATAAGTACTAGTTACATACATATGTTTTACATTAAATCAGGATATAATGAAAAACAACATTGTGGAACTTCTGAACATAGTAATATATATTGGAATACCCCCACAGGTTAATCAAATTGTACTTATTTATATCCTCGAAGAATAATACATAAGAAAGGGGTGAGCTCAAATTCTCATAAAGGATAATAATATAGTGGAAACTATCATAAATAATCATTAACATTTTAGGAAATGTATAAGACAGTAACAAAAACATTTTAAACTTAAAAATCAGCATAATATATAAAATATAAATCAAATAATGCAATATACTTATTCACATGGATATATTACTTGTCAACTAATCATATATAATATCAATATCTAACTTCATAATTATGAAATGCATAATGCTGGATATAATAACAACATAGTCATGGCCTCATGCTATGAGTACAAATACTATTTTTTATGCCTTGTTCCAGGAAACGAGTTCATCATATGAGATCTAACGATGAATCAATTGATACTGAGGGCCTCACCCTTCACCTATTATGTTTAATGAATTCATAATATGAAAATGGTGATACATAATCTAAACATTCCTATTAAAACTAGGATAAAAAATTCAAATTTTTTTACCACAAACCATGAATGGTATAAAAATTTCACATTCACAGTCTAACATAACTCATTCAATACAATATGCAATATTTTAATATAATAAATCAAGATAAATTAAAAATAATTATGTATTTAGTCATTTATTAAAATAATCAGCAAAACAATTTGAGAGAAATTTCCCATTTTTCATGAATAAATTTAAATGTATCACTCTTAATCAATGAAGTCATTTAATGGGTATTTTTGAATCAAATTGTACGATACAAATTTGAAAAATTTAAATGTATTTTTAATTTTAAAAAAATAATTTCCACATTAATAATTACATAAATCCATTTTCTGAACATGTACATTAATGAAAATGATTTAAAATATTAAATCATTAAATCATTTGAAATGTATTTTTAGTTTGAGTTCCAAACCAAATGAGAGACAGATTAATACAAAAAATTGATGTAATGAAAACTTTATAAAATCATCATAATAAATGGATTCATGGTTTTCTATGCCAATGTACAATATATACACCATATAAAAGTGAATTGGCACAAAACAACAATGCAGCCTCAATGGAATGTAAATTGAGGTGAAATCCATTAGAAAGAATGTATCCTTCATTTACGAATAAATAAATGGAAAAATTATGTGTGATATATATATATAAACTAAATATGATTGGATATTTTTTGTAATCCCATCAGAGGACATTCACACATATTGTTGTAAAAAACACAATTGACATTGATATTTAACTCGATGAATGGAAATTGATTTAATATTACTCATATAAAGTACATGTTGATGACTTGAGAATTTATAAATGGAGTTATTACATAAGTATATCCCCAAAAGGGTAGTGGAAATTATTACATAAATAAATAAATTGTGTTTTCTCACATAATCATAGTGTCAAATAATTAATTTAGTTTACCTAAAACCCAATACGGGGAAATAAAAATTAGAAATTCCCTTACTAATTTGTTAACATAGGAATCACACACCCCCTGAAATAATGATCATACAATGAATATGTAAATACCCATAAATTAAATTATAATAACAAATGTATAATATCATGTTCCATACATACACCACACAAATGGAAATAGTGGCAATATAGCTTGAATCTCTTGGTAATAAGAAGTAAGATGAAAACCCCATATAGATTTGGTATTGTATGAAACTTAAAACCCCTAAAAAGAGGATCATAAAATGAATATTTAAATAACAAAAAATCAATTTATATTACACAATTAATAATATCATGGATAGTACATACACCACACAATATTAAATAGTGTAAATATAGCATGAATCTCACCGGAATAAGATGTAAGAAGAAAACCCCTTACCGATTTGGAAACATACAAAACATACACCTTATAAAATAAAGAACATACAATTTATATGTATATGCACATAAATTAATGTTTATTACTCAATGAATACAATCAGTTGCATTAAACACACCTCACAGAAGGAAATAATGGAAAATATTGCATGAATCTCAGACTAATAAGATATTAGATGAAAATACCTTACCTTGTAAATTTCCTTAGAAGGGGTATGTCAAACTATTGTTTTAATGTGAGATCAGTATTATTAAATTATAGAAGAAACAAATACCTATATATGATATCATATATGATCTTCTAATATTTCGTTGTTAATGATATTTCAATAGTATCTTTGTTTTGGGTGTTAACTGATTCATTTTCCTTTTTATGTTTTGTTACATAAGCCATGTTTGTTATGGATAATATTTATTTGATTAACATAAAAAATTATATTAATTTATTTAAAAATTAATTTTAATAATTAAATTAAATTTATTTGATAGTTGTTAAGATGGGGAATGAAATCTCATCGCGTCATGGATACAGTAATCTATACATACGCACAAGCGACAATATCATTATACTAGTGATGAAATCAAATTTAAATTGAAGGTAAATTATATATACCAAAAAATTAAAATTTTATTCTTTTCATTTACATAAATTATACAAATATTTATACTCATCCAAATAATGAAGTGTTGAATAACAAACTATACTACGATTTGGAGAAAATAAGCAGCACGTTCGGATGTATGATGAATTTTTTCATTCATAGGATTGATAAAATAATGAAAATTGTGGTACCATATTTATAATAACATAAATTAATGTAAAATATAATAGATTTATTATTTTTTTATGGAAACAATAATGAAAGAGGAAGTGCAAGACGAAAATTACATTATAATAGTTTATGGAATTATTACATCTTCTATGTGAGCTTGTTTTTTATTTGATCCAGAGGGCTCCTAAGGTAAGTCTTTTGATAAAAGTAAGACCTATAGGTTAATGTAAGGGTATTTGGGTGGATATTTAGTCATTGTTTGGCTGAGCCAAATGGCATTGGAGGTGTGATTTTCAGAAAAGGTGCAGTGCCGTTTTATAAGATAGGTACGGGTCACTTTTGGAAAAGCATGAAATATTATTTTAATATAAAATATTTATCAGTTTTTAATGTCTCTATATGAATTTATTTCGAGGCTATTGTGGTTATGGGTCAATGTAATATTAAAATATTAGGTTTAGATATGTTTATGTAAGCATATTAACCTTATATTTTAGATTTAATTCTTGGTTATTTAGTTTTCCTTTTTCCATGCCATTTAGTATTTTTATATAACATGTTTAATAATCGTACTATAAAATTTCAAGAGATCATAAAGTTGTTAATAAATGATATATATATATATATCATTATATATTTCCATTCTCTATTGATTATATTTTTAGAAATATTATACCATTTAATAATTTTTTATTTTTTTTAAATAATGAATTATGTCAATTTTGTCTCTATTTACAATATGGGTTTTTTTAATTCAACAATATTTCATTACTTCAAACATGAATACATTAAATAAAACCTAAAATGTATTATATAACTATAAAACTGGTAGAATGAATCAACAATATCAATTTAAATTTATTTTTATATTTATAATATTAGTTAATTTAATCATTCATTAATAAGGTAATGACTGCATCATCCTTGTGTCCTTAATAAATTTATTTCTATGATTTCAAAAAATTGCTAATAAAATTCCATGATGTAGTAAATTTTTTTGTTTTTATAATTAATATTTAATGTATAATTTATATTATTTATAACACTATATTAAAAATGGTTTAGTTATTAAACATTGAATTTAACACTTTTAGCTCTTTTTTGAATAAAATAACAATAAATTTCCTAATTTAATTGAAGTGGATAAAAAGGAACATATTTTAATACAATGATTTATTTTGGTCGGAATACACTTCTCTAATAGAATTAATTCATATGTTGAGGTAATTATAGTATCATTTTTACTTTTGATTATTGTATTTTCCTTTAAATATGGAAAACAAAATTCAAATTTTACTATTCAGAAAAAACTATTTTCTTCCTATTGAACAACCTCTTACTTGAAAATGGATATTATGACTCTCATAATTTTGAAATTCAATTTCCATAAGAGGTATAATTATAGTTTATGCAAATTTGCAAATGTTCCTAGAAGGTGGGTAAAAGGCGGTTAGAATTACAATAAACTTATATATATATATAATGTTACAATAAAATGAATTCCATGATTTTAATTGGAATAATATAGGTATAATGTAACTAATTTGAAGATAACATAAATTTAAATTAAAAATAATTATTTAAATAAAAATTCTTCTACAAACAATAACGAAGTGTTTCCCATTATTCAATTAAAAGTGGTTGTTTATAAAAAAATAACAAAAAATCACCCACAACTATTTTTGATATTTGAATTTCAAAAATGACTTCAATTTACCAAATTAAAAACATATAAGTTGTATTAATTTATTTAAAACATTATAGTCTCACTGTTAAAACCAGAATGTAGGTTTTCTAGAAGTAAAATCAATCAAAAGAATGATATGTGTGTATGTCAAATTTAAATGTAAAATTACATCTACTGACCAACATAATATTAAATTATAAAAATATATTCTAATTTTACTTCAAAAAAAATTCAAATTTATAATCTAACACTATAAATTATTTTGATTTAAAAACATGTATTCAATTAATATTTATTATTTTTCACTATTCATAAACATGTGAAAGTTAACAGAAAAGAACGTAAAATTTATCCAAACTAATTTTTTATACCTCTTCTAAATAAGAATTATTTTTTGTCTAATTTAATATATAAAATCATCAAATATTTTATTTAAAAGGGATTATCCATTAAATTGTTGTAAAATTGAATTTTTTTAAAAATAACAATTTTATCTGAAAAAAATTGAATTTGTTCATATATTTTGTCCTAGAAACACATTATTAGTATGGAAAAATTATTTGGATTATATAAATTTCAAAATTCAGTTAATACTATTCGTAACAGTTTTTTGAATTGTCTGTTTGGAATGTTGTCGTAAGCTCGAAATCAGTATTACATGTAGCTTAAAATATTGAATTTAATTATCGAAAATAACTTACTATGAATTATTTGGGGGTTACATTTTTTACCCCCTTTTGTAAATTAGTGTCTTCTCAATTTTAAAATTGGGATTTGGAACATCATGGGAAGTCCCACATCAGAAAAGAAGTCAATAAAACTATAACATTAAATTAATGAAAGTAATGTACAAAGGATACCTAAGATAACCGAAACTATGATTCCTTGTAGTAAAACACATATATGGAAGAAAAACACGGTTTTATGTTGTAATGTGGTGTAATAAAAAAACATGATTAGGATAAATTTAACAACATGAAACCCCAAAATTTTGATGGGTTAAAATCTTATTAGTTTTCGAATATGAAATGTAAAATGACAATGCTATTTTGTTTAATGTTCTATTTCATAAAGTTGAGGAATTTATTTATGAGATTTAATATGAAAATAAAGATAAATACTTACTTTTTATCTATAGTTTCATCCCTTAATAAATTTCTACCAAAAACTCATCTTTTCTGCAAATGATGAGTATTCAAGATGACTTGGTCCCACCTGAAGCGCTATAAGCAACTATTGGAGAATCACATAATCTACAAAGGATGGAAAATATATATCCCCTATATTTATAGATTAACCAAATCCAAAAGGTTAGTATATGATCATATGATCCCCAAATCGGATAATCATTTATAAAAAGAAATATTATTCTTAATTTCTAAAATTAATAAAACAATAACTAATGATCAATAAATACCCATAAATAAAAACATGTCCATAAAATATTTCTATACAATACAAACTAATATTGAAATCCAAATCTCAAAATAATTTAATCACATTAACCTTCAGAGTAAATATTATCATTTATCATCACATAACATAAACTACTCTTAATGTCTCATACATAGATGTAATTAACCAAATCACAAATTCTCTATGATATTTTAATAATTTCCATTAATAACCTTAATCCATATAAAAGATATGGAATCATAAAAAACAATAAAATCCACCATTAATCCTAAAAAAATCTCTTTGTATTCTATTTTCCATAGAAATATAATGTTCCCAACAATATAACTGTCATCCAAAATATCAATTATCAGTTAATCACCAAAATTATATTCCAATACTATGTATATCCATTTGAAAAACACAATATCCCTAATCCACTAATTATTTATCAATAAAATAATTTAACTAAAAATAATTAGTCACATTAACTAGAGATTTCATACAGTCCAGTGGTTGGCGATAAATCTCAGTCGCACATTGGTTGTATGTTTGAATCTTGCATCTTTCTCCAACGTGATAGGTTGTCAGATAGTATTCCTATTTTCCTTTTCAAAAACAATATTTTCTATGATTTCCAAAATGAGATAAGTTCATAAAAATAACAATAACATAATTTAACCACACATTTAATCTCATACCTAGTATTCTAATCGAAATAATTAAAAACAAATAATTTTCTCAAATTCATGGATCAAACGCACCAAAATGGTTCACTAGAACTATATCAATAAAAGAATAGATAATTCATCTTCTTATTTCATTTTCACACTACAAAATGTATGGTTACACAAGTAGGAGAAATTTCATCCAATGTAATCAAATCATCAAAGAGCATCAAAACTTTTAAACATTTCACATAAATTTATTCCCATATAGGTTCTTCCTTGTCTTTGTGGTTATCCAATAGAATAGGTCACTGACTCGGGTAATTCCCATATCCCAAAAATTTATAAAAAATTACTATAAATTTATTTCTAGGATCATTTCTATTTTCCACAACATTACTCTTCATTTCTACATGGAAATTATATACTTCATGTCATTCTTTCTCACACATTATACATTTTCTTGTTCCATAGAGACACTTTCATGGGGGTCTACTTCAACATTTTTGGAATAAAAAAAATTGGGCTTTCTTTTCTCCGTGGTCTCCCCTGCTTGAGTTGTTATCATTATCTTCTTTTATCTTCTTTATTGATTTTTGGAGTTGGTTAATGTATATATTTTGGTTCGAATTTTTATAATCCTTATTCGGTATGAACACAATGTCTTATACATCTATCAAAATTCCATTTTGTTGAAAATTTCAACCATCATTTCCACCTTGAAGATCATGTTTGATCTTTCTATGAAATTCATGGAGTCCTTCAATTGACTAAAACTAAAAAGAATAGTGTGAGTAACAATTGTAAAAAAATCATTTTGAGAATATCATGACACTTTATTGTCAATCTAAAACTCTATAGGATTAACCGAGGTTATTTATTCTCATATTATATTAAATTCCTTCAAATATATTTTTTAAATTAAATCTTAATTTTCCTAATTAAATCCATCTAGAGCGTCGTAACCATGTCTGTAGAGAGGCCTGTTGTCATGCACCCATTCCCATTCGAGTTTAGCTCAAAGCAGTGCTTTCAGGATTTACTCCTATGTTCATTTTTTCTAGTGCCACCTCCTCAAGATCATATTCATACAGTGATTTTTTATTGAAAACCCATATAATAATTACATTAAAAATTATTTTGGAAGTTATTATATACAAATCCTTAAATTCTATCTTATGGTTGTGTTTTGTAACAATAATTTTTCAAAATCTAGCTTCCATTGAATTTACTATACTTTATATGGTACCGATTGTAACATCCAGAGCCTAGTTACATAGAGTCAGTTCATTTTTGAATAACATAGTCATTATCATAAGAGATCATGCCTTGAATGACCGATTAGTTTAGTGTCTTTGGAAGTACTATATGCCTACAACATTTTTATATCACATCATGAAATAAATGAAAAAAATTGTGCCCCCTTTGAACGAACTCATATCCTTTGGTCTATCCTTGCATGATAATCATAATATTATTCTTCATATACATGTAGATGAACACATAATAATTGGGTTAGATTAGATGATTAATAGGGATAAAAATATAATATAAACTAACATAAATAATCAAAAAAATTTAGGAAATGAATGAGACTGAAACACAAGCCTTTTAATTTTAAATTTCATTAAAATATGGGAAATATAAATAAAATAATGCAATTTACATATTCACAATGGTATTATACAAGTTAAATATTCACAAGTAATATCAATATCTAATTTTATATTGATGGAATGCAAAATTCCATATTTCATAACCACAAAGTGAAGGCCTAGTGCTAAGACTACAAATATTGTTTCATCAATTCCATTTTCCAAGACATTAATTTGTCATATGAGAACTACAGATGCATCAAGAAGATATAGTGGTCCACACCTATCACCCACTAAGTCCAATAGATTCCTCATATAAAAAGGGTGAAACATAATTTATTCCTTCGAATTAAAACATTCATATGAAATGTCAATATTTTAACAAAATCGACGAATTTTATAAAAATAGCATATCCACAGTCAAACATAACTCATTCAACACAATAAGGATGATTTTATTATAATAAATCCACATCAATCATGAATTATGTTGTATATTGATATAGATGAAAATAATTTATTATACCATTTGAGATATATATCACCTTTTTTGATAATATTTATATGTATAATTATTTATCAAATAATCCATTTAAAAAATATTATTGAATCAATGTTTCCATTACAATGATAAATTTTTTAAACTATTTTTAATTTTGAAAAATTAATTTACATATAAATTAATCATAAAACCCATATTTAAAACATGGACATTAATGCGAAATATTTAGAACAATAAGTATTTAAATCATTTAAAATGATATTTTACATAGTGTTCCCATCCAAATGAGAGACAATTGAATATAAATAATTTAGGTAATAAAAACATTATAATATCATGACAATAAATGTATTTAAGATATAATATGTCAATGTACAATATATAAACCACATAAAATTCAATTGGGGCATCAAAACAAAGAAGTTTAAATGGAATTTAAATTGAGGTGAAGTCTATTATAATGATTGTATTCTTAGGTTAAGGATAAATAAATGATATAATTATATGCGAAAAATATAAATACACTCAATATAATTTGATAATAATTTTAAACCAATCAGTGTACATTCACACATATGTTTGTCAAAACAACACCAATGTCATGGATTTTTAAATTAGGGATTGGAAATTGAGTTAAGATCACTCTTATCAAGTTCATATAGATGACATGAGAATTTAGCAATGGATTGATTATTTGTATTAAATGTATATCCAAACAATGTTGAGTGGAAATTACTACATGAATAAAAAAACAGTGATTGCACACATAATCTTGTTGTCAAATAATCAATGAATGTTACGTAAAACATAATGAGTGGAAATTGAAATTATAAATTCCTATACAAATTTTGTAACTTACGAAAAACAAAACCCATGAAATAAGTATCATAAAATAATGATGTAAATTCCCATAGATACTGTTTTATTACATAATGAATACAATAATTGGCATTACATACACAACATAAAATAAAATAGAGGAAGTATAACATGAATCTCACGAGAATACGAAGTGAAATGAAAACCCAATAATAATTTTGTAAGATACGAAACATATACTCCATGAATAAAGGATCGCACAATGAGGATTTAAATACCATGACATTAATGTATATTAAACAATTAATACAATCATGGGCAGTATATACACCACACAGAAGGAAAGAGTGGATATATAGCGTGAATCTCATGGGAATAATATGTGGGATGAAAACCCCTTACTAATTTAGTAACATTAAAAACATAAACCCCATGAAAGAATGACTATACAATGAAGATTTAAATACCCACAATTTAATTTATATTACAGAATGAATAAAATCAAGTGTTGTACATACACCACACAAAATGAAATAGTGAAAAATAGAGCATAAATCTCTCACATATAAGCAGTGAGATGAAGATCCACTACCTAGTAATTTTCCATCTATAGGGTATGTAAAACTCTTATATAATGTTGAATTAATTTTTCGTAAATTATAAAAGTAACACTTACATAAATATAATATCATATATGATCTTCAAATATTTCTTTGTTAATGATATTTTAGTAGAACCATTGTTTTTGGGGATAACACATTCATTTTCCATTATATTTTTTGTTATGTAAGTCATGTTTGTTATGGATAATATGTATTTTATTAATATCCATAAGGATAAAATGTTCATATCATTATTTTTAATAATTAAATGATTATTATTTTTGAATGCTTATGGTGGGGAACGAAATCTCATCGCGTCGTGGAGACGGTAAACCATATGTACACACGAGAGATAATAAAATTCAATTAGTGTTGAAATCATATGTAAAAAGATGGTATATTATATATATATAATCCTTAACATGCGAGATTTATTATTTAGATTATTTATACTTAGTATTATTCTGATACAAATAATGAAGTGTTTAATAACAAACTACACCACGACGTGGAGATGGTAAGTCGTACGTATGCATGTATGGTGACACTATCATTCATATTTTAGATAAACTAATGAATATGGTTTTAAAATATTTATAATATCATCACATTATATATAAATTTTGGAGTTATTATTTTGGTTTGGAAAGATCAATGATTGTGTATTGGATAAAGAAAAGGACTTTGAAAGAGGTGATGAAATTATGACCTCTTTTTTGGGTGTTTCTTTTTTATTTTATCAAAAGCTCTCCATAGGTAGGAATTATGATAAATTTAAGGTCTATAAGATTAGGTGAGGGTTTTTGGGTGGATATTTGAGTGGGTTTTGGCAGAATCAAATGGGTTTGGGTTGTGATTTTTAGATATGGGGTTGTATCCAATTATAAGAGAGGTGAGGGTAACTTTATGAAAGACATGAAATATTATTATATTTTAAAATTATTGTCATTTTATATGGGCTAAAAATGTTATTTTTTCAAGGATTTGGTTGTTATGGGTCGAAATTATCTCATCCAATAGGTTTTAGACATGTTTAGGTCACTATAATGACCTCATCGTTTAGATTTAATTATTAGTGAAATTGTTTATCTATTACCATGTAATATTGTATTTTTATATTAAATGGTTAATAATATTACTAGAAAATGTCCAGAGAACCTTAGGTGGATAATTAATGAAATATATATCATTATATAAGTTCATTGGTATATCCTTATATTTTTAGGAATATTATATCATTTAATAATATATTATTGGTTTTAAATATTCATTTATGTTAATTTTGACACTATTTACTATATAAATTTTTTGAAAGTTAAAACAACATTATTACATCAGAAAAAAAAATTAAATAAACCCTAATATTCCATATTTATCAACAAAATTCTTGTAACGTATCAATAAACTCATCTAACATGTTTTCATATATTTATAATATTAATTATTTTAATCATTCATTAATAAGGTAATTAAGGCATCATCATCGAGTCATAATTAAATTTATTTATGTAATGTCTAGTAATTATAAATAAAATACCATGATGTAGTAATAAAATTATTTTTAATTAATATTTATAGATGAATTTATCTTATGTATAACCCTATATGTAAAAAGTTTTATTTATTAATCATTGAATTTTACACATTTAACTGTTTTTTAATAACTTAACAATAAATGTCATTATCTTATCCAAGTGGATAAAATGATCATATTTTATTCCTATAGTTTATTTTGGTCTAAATACAATTATCTAATATAATTGTGACATGTGGTATGGTACTTATAGTTTCTTTTTCATTTTAATTACACTATATTGTTTAAGACGGTGTTAATAAAATTTCAAAGTTACTATTCAGAAAAAAAATTCATCCTATTGAATCAAATTGTATATACTGATATCAACCGTGTCTCTTTTATTTTTGAAATTCAATTCAGAGAAGTGATGAAATTATTTTTTACGCAAATTTTCAAATGTTCCAGGATGGTGAGTAAAAGACAGTAAAAAGATCATAAAATTCTTATATATCTAATCTTATTATAAAATTAATTATATGATTACATTGGAATAATATATGTATTGTGTATCAATTTAAACTTTAATATAAATTTAAATTTAAAATAATTATTTAAATAAAATGTCATATTTAATCAATAACGTATTGTTTTTCACTATTCATAAAAAAGATAGTATTTTTAAAAAAATACAAAAAAAATTACCCAAATATAATATTGATATCCTAAATTAAAAAATTATGCCTATCATAAAAAATTTAAAACATAAATGTTTTATTAATTTATTTAAAATATATAACCATTATCAAAACTAGAAAGCTGGGTTTTGAGAAGTAAAAACTATCAAAGGATTGATATGTCTTTTTGTTGAATATTATTGTAAAATTACATTCGATGTCCAACATTGGATAAAATTATAAAAAATATATTCTAATTATACATAAAACCCATTCAAATGTATAATTTAACGCTATAAATAATTTTGAGTAAAAAAGATGTATTCAATTAAAATGTAGTAATTTTTTCTCTATTCATCAAAATATACAAGTTATTAGAGAAGCACAGAGAAATTATCCAAACAAAAGTTTTGGGTCCCAATTATAAAGAAGAAGTTTATTTTGTCAAATTTAATATATAAAATTTTCAAATATTGTATTTATAAAGGATTTTTCATTAAATGGTGGAAAAATTATAATTTTTTTAAAAATAATACTTTTATCTGAAAAATTGAATTTGTTGTTATATTATCTATAAGAAAGACATAATATCGATGTTAAAATTATATGGAGTATATATAATTCAAAATTCAATTAATACTATTCATAAATTTTTTTTGAACGACTAGTTTGGTAATTCAAGGTGCGTTCGAACATGGGGTTGCGTGTATCACATAGTAACTAATTTAATTAAAGAAAATAAAAAACTATCAAATCATGGGGTTCTACAAATAGTGAAACATGATAATTTATTTTACTAAAAATTATTTTAAAAATGCATTATTTTTTTTATTTCGGACTGATGTATTCCTCCATTGCATAGAATTATCATGAACCATTTACTATATTTAGTAATTGGATTCAAAAATATTTATTAATGTATAATATAAGTATAAACACTCATATCCTATATAAAACCACCCTTCTTCATAAACAATAAAACCTTTTAATTTTTCCATATTTTATCAAATTATAATACCAAGCCTCAATCTCATGACCAAGAGATGTAGGTATCAAAAACATACCAAGTCCATGTTGCTTAAGAGTTCCTTCAAAGATGTGATATTCAAGAGGTAACTTTTGAAAATCATCTCTTTTAATTTCATTTCTTCTTCTACCTTAAAATCACACCCTTCATCTATAGAATAATAATAACACTAGTATAATTTATTTATTTTAATTATTTATTTATAAAGGAATATCTTCTATCCACATTCCTTACAATCTCCTCTAATTTAGTGATTTAAAATCGTTGCCCAAATTTTAGAGGTTAATCATTTCCATGTATAATGATTTGTCCTTTTTCATTCATAATATATGGAATGGTCCTAAATAAATTTTTAGGGTTAGATTATAGTTTTATATTTATATTAAAACTTATTTAAATTTTTGGAAATAATATCAAAATATTATATATATTCAAACAAAACTAGATCTTGATAGTTAATGAAAAATCCAAAAAATTGAATAATATTCATCAACATTATATCAAATCAATCATCACTATATTAGAAATAATTATATATGAGATTCATTATTATTATATTACATCATCGACACTATATAATTTCGATTCTATAAAATTATTCACATTTTGTAAAACCATCTATATTTTTACACAAGGAAATCGACACTTAAACAAAAACATAAGTGCTCCTCGAAACATGGAATATATCATTATATCTCATTGAAATTGTAATAAATTAACATAATAAAATTATAATTAAAAAATAAATATATAATATTTTTTAAGTAAAGTAATTTACATATCAAATTTTATCATCCATGATAATAAGTGAATGTTTATAACTCATTCAGTCATATATGAAAGGATAATGTTGAACAACCATATTTTTTTAGTTTACATTATCTCTCTCTCTGGCACAATTTTTCACTTCTTTAATCTTCTATAACTATTATATATTCATTTTATTTGTCTCAAATATATATACCATGTTTAATTAATATCTATTTGATGATGATATACATGTTTTAATATATCCATTCCTAATTCGTTTCAAGAATTAAAAAAAGATACCTTCAATATTATCACTGCCTCTATTAATGTAAAACTCAAAAAAATATATTAAAATTCCATGATTTAAGAAAAAAATATTTCCAACATATAAAACCATTTTATATTTTTTTTTGTAAAAAATTATTCTCTTACCCCCTTTTAATATTTTGATGTATTCTCTTAGAACCCTTCTGATGAGAAAACTGTCATGGAAATGTAACCACTATTATTATATGTTTTCAATTTAGTAAGATATATTTTATCATGAAATATGTTCAACTTTCCTTTAATTAAATCCAATTATTATTTAAATACATTTTTTCATAGATACAAATCTGATACAAAATTTGTTTATGCATTATGACAATCTTGTGATGCCCATTTTAATTCATGGGTAATTATTGTGTGTTTGTAAATATTTTTGATCCAAATTATGGAACAAATAATAATTCAAATGTTTTGAAGGGTGTTCTCAGATAGAACTCAAATTCATGTGGAGTTATTTTACCCATATGATATGTTATGTATAGGATTACACAATAATCCTAATCTATTATGGGACATTTTCCACGAAATTTTATATCATAGGAATTTAGCACTAAATCATGTTGATGTCATGATATCTTCTTCGTAGACATTATAATATATATATATGATCATATAAATCCTTATTTAATATGTCTTTTAAGCAGTAGAAAAGGATACATAGGAAAATGTATGGAGTAGAGGTAATGGTGTTTTCTCAAATCACCATTATCTAAGAAACATGTTATTTTTTGAACTAATTAATTTCCAAAGGTGTATATATTGTCCAATTATATGATATATCATGGAATGATATATTTATCCATTCTACATGTAAATTTTATTTTTAAATTCTTCCAATATTATGAATTGAATTTTATAAAATTTATTCTTTTGATGAAACCACAAAAATTTAAATTATATTATAAGTAAAATATAATTTTTATTTATACTGAATAGAAAAATATTAAAAACTATTAACAATAGTTGAGGATAATACTTGTTTTCTAAGGCGTTAAACTAAAATGTTAAATGTAATAACATGATTATATCATTTACTTTTTAAACCATGACTTCTATATTTTACATATATAACAATAACTCTATAATTTATAAATATTTTAGGAACATGTATTTAGGGGAACATCCAATTACATAATAGTTTTCATTTATTTACAATAACTCAAATTCTCATATATTATTAATGGAAACCCCCTCAAGAATATTTCATCTAAAAATTAGGCATTGTTCTTAACCTAACATATTTTTTAAATTATTCTACATCATTCAAAAAAATGTAATTTATGAGGATATAATATCATATCAATCTACCGTATACTCTGATATTTTTATATAGATGTAATAACCTAAATATATATTCACTTCTCTAAAATAGAAAATAAAAACCTTTAACTATGTGTGAGGTGAACTACTGCCTCACAAAAATATGTAAATTTTCTTTTATCATCACATCTTTTAATATTAATGGTGATAGATCTAATAAATGGGTCCTGATGACAATATAGAAACCAGTCCTTGACATGGTCGTCTGGCCCTGCCACTCCAACTACCCCCAGTTTCCTCGCAGACAGGTGGTCCCCATGCAAGGGCCCATCCAAATACCAGAACTGGTGCAATAATATGTTCAAATAAAATAAATATCTTCCATATAGTATTATTTTATTACATATATACAATAACCTAAATCCATCTCCATTTTTATAAAATGGTAAATGACAACCATTATCTGTTTTTGTAGAGAATTGTCACCTCACAAACAGATGTAACATGTCTTATATTACCACCTCACATGATTATTCATGATGGTAGATGTAGAAACAAGGTCCCAATGACAACATAGACATGATGTATTAACATGAATGTCAGTTCTTATCCTTATACGTACCACCAGTTATCCTGAAGAAATGTTGTCCTCACCGTGGGGCCCAGCCACGTGCCAAAATAGGTCATCTGACTAATGATATTCCCCATAGGCCAAAACATGTACATTCTAGTATTCTTTTCCCACAAACACAAAAATCATGTGACATTTCAAATAATTTCATCAATCCAGATCACTACTCCAGGTGAAGCACACTTAACTATGGAGTTCTGATCATATAGGCACCCAGAAAGGAATAATCACCTTGTTGACATTGTCAGATCATTTAGTCATTCACCCAATTATCATTCTAAAATTTTACAATTAATTTAGCATAAATATATTAATTTAATTAAATATTTAATATTCAATAAATATAAAATTTAATATTACTTACCACATAAAACAACCATAAAAAAAGTACATCATCATTCGTGTGTGTGATAGAATAAATCCATTGGAGGATATGTGATTCATTTATTATTCACACATCTCATATATTTTATATGTATATTTATTAAAAAATTATTATTATATTTATGATATATAGATAATTTTACAATGGTAAAATAAATTTAACATTATTTTTCATCATGATGGATGAAAAATGAGAATGTTTCTCATGCATACCGAAAGTATACCATCTCCGTTATGGTAATATAGTTCATTTTTAATAACTATAATGCATGGTTGGTTTTAAAATTATAAATCATGTATGAAAATTATAACTACTATTATATTATAATTTTTGAGACTATGAATCATTGGAACCTTCAACCATGGCCCAAAGACCGATTCCCTTTTGAAATAATGAACAAAGCTTACTCAAAACACTAAATGGGGACTTAATAAAATATTTAATTAAATATTTCATTAAAATAATAATGATACTATTTTTAATTAAAAATGGGAAAAAATGAAAAAAATTTGTAGTGAATATTTAATATCTATAATTATATTATACATTTTTTTAAAATTCTTACACCAAAATTTCTAGACATAAGGGGAGGGTTTCATCTAAGAACGTTATTAATTGAGGAACATGTGATTTTACTGATCTAATTTATTTTTAATGGTGTATACACATCCCTATTATATATTATAAAATTAATCCTTAATACATAATGTTATTTTAATTTAAATTCATCTGTATTATTTATTGAATGTTATGGTTAAGAAAATAACAATGTGATAAGGGTGTATATTTCAATATCATTTTAATCGGGGATTTTTAGGCTCAAATTTATGTTATAGGATATTATTTAAACATTTTAAAATAAAACCATATAATTTTAATCTCATTTTGTTTTTTATAATTGTTTTTAGGTATTACATAATTTTTCCTCCCGTTGGAATATAAAATGATTGTGAAAATGTTATTAATATAATATAATTTTATATATTCATCATTCAAAAATAATTTTCAATCTATATAGATGTTTTCTAAAAATATTTTGAGCAATAATTATATCAGTTCACAAAAGATTTATTTTATATTTGTTTACTAAATATTGACTATTTCAATAACAATTTAAAACCAATATTCTTGTCATTATCTAAATGTGGATATTTTTTATCCATTATACGGAAATGTGAACATTTGTTTTATTTTTACTTGTAAAAAATATATGGAATTACCACCCTTCATGGATACTCTTCAATTTGATGCTTACATGATATGTTTCCATGGTAAATTTTAATTAAATTGTTTCCTCTAAAAATCAATAATTTTTAGATATTGAAGATGTTATTTCAATGGGAATTTTTTTCTTAATTATCATGATGTATTTGATGTAAAGTTTTAAAGGCATATTAATTATTGATGGAAACATTGATGACTTTCTTTTCTTCTATATTATCTATATAGTACGATCATTAATATATTATAATGACCTAGAATTTTTTCATTGGATTTTCATTATTATTTATTAAATAAAATATAGAAACCAATAAAAACATTAATATCCTAAAAAAATAATGAAACAATAGTTATAAAATAAACAAATAATAATTCCAAATATTTTAGTGGGACAATAAATAGGAAATAAGGTAATATGAAATAAAAAAATGGATCTTCTCATCCAATTAAAATTAATACAGTCATGAACAATGATGTTTAAATAGAAAATATGTTTAATAATTTTGTAATAATTTTGATGTTGATAATTTATAACATTTATTTAAATTATATGGTAATGAATAATAAATGAAAAAATGGATAAATAATAAAATTTTTGAATGAATTTTCAATTATAAATATGAAAGTTAGAACAGTAATAAGACTGTTAGGATTGTTCATATGGTTGTTATAATAGTAACCTCACCAAGGTATGTATAAAATTAAAATATGAATCTTATATAATGTTTTTTTATTTATATAACGAAATATGAAAAGATTTTAAAAAAAAATAAAAACTAGGAGGTGGTATATTTATAATACATACATGCTTATTTAAAATTTTACAATTAATATAATTATTCATATGAAATTTAATTGTCATAAAATATATTAATAAATAATTATTATATTGTAAAATAGTAATAATATAATTTTATGTGGCATATATTAATTTTTCAATGTTCATAAAAATTGATTATAATATTATAATATTAATTTTTTAATTAAATTATAACTTTAATTAAAAAAAGTTTTCAAAAAAATAGAAATTAAATTAATTAATTTAATTCTACTATTTAAATGTAATAATGATAAAATTAAGGGGAATTTTAAGGATATTTCTAAAATAGATGAATTTTTGTGAATAGTGAAATATAGTAGTTTAATATATTTGACATCGTAAGACAAATATATGAATTTTTTTCTCAAGGACTGATGTATGAACCCATTACATAGAAATATCCTTACTAGTTTACTGTGGTTTTTTCAGTGTAATCAACTATACTAATAGTGTTGATCCTAAATAATAAACTAATGAATATTATGATAATAAACACCCCTCTCCCCTATAAATACAACCCCTAATCACTCTATAATCTCATAGCAAATAAATTTTTTAACAATACTATATTATATAATATATTATAAGAAAGAATCATTCCCATGACTTAGAGCTACTTTTCTATGAAAGTCCAATTCCATGTTGCACAAGAGTTCCTTCAAAGATGTCATATTCAAGAGGTATCTTTATTAAAAATCACTTTTAATTTTATTTATTCTTCTAACATATCATCCCATCCTTTTTATGAAATATGATAATAACTCTAGTATCAAATATAAATCATAATATTATAATTTTAATTGAATAA
The DNA here is from genome assembly GCA_963277665.1 of Viscum album. NCBI lineage: Eukaryota > Viridiplantae > Streptophyta > Magnoliopsida > Santalales > Viscaceae > Viscum > Viscum album. The sequence goes on along the minus strand of OY728128.1, from coordinate 214,130,605 downwards.
ATTCCATCTACAAATTTTCCAATCTTATTTTATTCAATGAAATGAAATTTTTGTCCAAATTATAGTGGTTAATAGTGTCAATGGAAATCGATTCATAATTTTTCATTTCCACATTCATGTATGATCATAAATAAATTTTTATGATTAAATAAAATTTATATATTTATCTTATAATTTGGTTAATTATTTTAAATTAATATAGACATATATAGTTAATAGAACAAACCACGTGCCTGATGGTAAAAAATGCAAAAAAAACTATACTATAATCACTATCAATTTATAAAATGAGTCATGATCATACTAGAGAAATGATATATAAAACTATTTAAAAATAAATATATTAATTTATACTATTTAATATAACTCCTATAAAATTATTCCAATTAAACAAAAAATCTATATTTTTATATAAGAGAACCAACCCTGAAACCATGAATCAAGTGCTCGTGGAATGACAAAATTGAACATTATTACACATTTAAATTGTAATAAATGTTAATAATAAATTTATAATTAAAATATAAATATATAAAATGTTATTTAATTATTAAATTAATTTTTCTAATTTTATTATCATGAAACGAAATGCAGGTTCAAAAAAGATTAAGAATTATAGTTAGTGACCATTCCAAACCTCTATATTTTTCTTAAGTTACATTCTCTCTACATATTCCCCAATTTATCCCATATTTATTATTATATGCCTCTTATATATTAAATATATTTGTCACACATTAATATTATTTGATTAATTAATATTAATTTGAGGATAATATACATGTTTTAAACTATCTATTTTGAATTCAATTGGTGAAGTTGAATAAAGGGAACTTCCCTATTTTCACATCCTCTTTTTATATAAAAAATAGACATATTTTTAAAAAATTACATGAACTATAAAAATTATTTTATTTTTATTAAACTGTTTTAGATAAAATATTTTTGTAAAATGATAATTTCATACCGACATTCAATACTTTTTACCTAATCTCTTATAATATCACTTATGATTAACATTTACAAGGATTATTAACTACTATTTTTACAAGATTTTGTTTTAATTAGAATTAATTTATCAAGAATTAAGATTATTTCACAATATATATGTCCATGTATTATTTATATCCATTAATAAATTGATAAAAATATTATACACAATTTTTTAGGTCTTATGATATTATTGTCATTCCACATTCATTCCATAGGAAAATATTATATTGGTATATAACGTTTGATTTCCAATTGTGTAAGAAATAACTATTGAAATGAAATTATGGGTGAGCCTTGATAGAATTAAAATCCATTGTGTAATGTTTTATCAACAAGATACATCATATATGGGACTATAGAGTAATATTAATCCACTATCAGACTATTCCACCAATTGTTATATTCTATAAAGTTATCTAGGAATCAGGTTTATGTCATGATATATATTTGTTCCACAATAATATATTTCCATTATCATATAATTCCATGTTTATTATGTTATTATTTCTTAAGTTTAATCATTAATCATGCCTTTTATGTTATTTTGTTATGCCTTCAATCTAATGTTTTATACAGTATTCCCTATGTTTATTCCATTAAAAAAAAATTTTTCTCATAAATTTTTTGTATGTATTCCCCATTTTATTCCATATAGCTTGAAGAAATAAAAGGGGGTATTATCCCCTTTTGGAGATAACTAGAATGATTTTTTATTCTATTTCAATTCTCTCTAATTATGTACGTAGTAATCAAAATTAAAAAAAATCAATAACTAGTTATTATTTCATTGATTATTATGATTAAAATCATGTAATATTTTATGTAAATGTGTAGGGTCCCTATATTTGATATCAGAGGATTTTCTGGTTTTTATTATTCATACATGAAAACCATAATATGAACCCTTCAGTTAATTCTATCACTGTGAATAATTGATGTTCAGACATAGTGACTCATATGTTAGGATATTCTTTTTATTTATAGGTCATACCATCCATATATATAGTTTCCTACATTTAGGATCATTATATAATTATTAATGAACCATAATTTATTTCATTTTCTCTCCATGTTTAGTTAATGAAGGTACATAGGATAACGCATCGTAAAAACCACTGTGATATCCAACGTGGTGATTTCGTTAATGAAATAAAATATTTATGGGAATGTAATCTAATAACATCAATACAGTACTAGATCAACTTTCTCATGTTATGAATAATTAATTAAATCATATTTAACATTGTCATTCTCTTATGAATTTGAACATTTTGATGAAATAAATTATGTAATAAAGTCCCCTAATCATTATTGTATCGGTCGATTACCACATCATAAATAAATGTATTCACTCCCTTGAGAAGATTTTCTTTGTTCTCCAATTAAATGAAGAAGATAAATTCAAAAATTAAGTCTATCATTATGATGGGGATTCTAATAAATGGTTAGAATTAATAAAACAAAATGTTCATGGATGATATTAACTCCTTGCATATATAATGGGTGATGAAAATATTTTTTAATAAATATTTTCCCTGAAATCATCATAAAAATATGGAGAGGGAGATCCCCAAATGAATTATGAAGAATATGAATATATTATGATGTTTGAGGAAAACATTAAAAGGATTTAATGATATTACACAAAAAATTCATGATCCCGGATTGTATGGTGGTATCTTTTTTAGGGAATTAGAGCTTAGTAATAAAACTCAGTGGGGATTTGAGTCTGTGATAGATATGATGAGAATGTATAATTTTCCCTAATCAATGAGACAAATAATGGTTATTCATAGTGGTATCTTTGGAATATCGATAAAAAGTTGAAAGTATGTTTTAATATGGTTGAAATGACTGATAATTCCCATGACGGAATGAAAATCCTACATCCCACATGAAAAAATATTGGGAAGAATCATATAATTAAATTTTTAAATAGCACTAAGATATTATCCAAATGTTTAATAGTGGGGAATCATTATAATTATTTTAAATTATATTTTAAAATCACACTAATGTGGATGAAGAAAGGAATATGAATATCAACACCCCAACTACAAAATAATGTTTCAATGGAATGGAATTTAGATATTATTTGAGTTAATATGCTATGTAATGGTTTTTCAGAGACAATAAATAATGAAAATATTCAAGGCAGTAAAGATGGGTATGTACTATTAGTACATAATATGGGGATATTGATAATGATAGCAACACCGGGAACCCAGAATCTCATATCTAATGCATTATTTTATTACATTGGCATGATTTGATGGAAAAAAATCCAAAAGGACAGATTAGTTATTTAGTTTTATAGAAAAAGATATATAAATGATTCCTTCATTATATGGGTAAAAAATATAACATTAAAAAGGAAAATAATTTTAATCCTTTAACTCATCCAAAAATTTAATCTTCATAACATGATGGAAATATAAAAAATAAAGGGGTGAGCTGTAATTGTAATGACCCAAAGTTTCATTAATTGAAATCCATCATGATCTAATTAAGTGTCTCTTTATATAAAATGTTTATATAAAATGTAAAATTCTTTGGTTTTATGTTAATTATTATGACAGTTACTTTCATAGACATTTAATAGTGATCACATTATTAGTTTAAATATAGGGCTTTAACAAATCCAATTTACACGGACAAAAAAGCGATGGCCTCATCCAGTGGAATTGCTCCATACAAAGCCCATTTGTCGGAGCTCAGAAAAGAGGTATCATCATTGGGCTTCGCTCATGACCAAGCCTAAGCTGAGCAATATCATGACCAGCTCGAACGGTATCGTCTATAGGAAAAATGGAATTTGATAAAGATTACCACTCGAACGACGTTATCTAAGCCACCCCAAGTGTCTGTCATCATCGCACACCTTACCCTTAGGTCATATATGGCTATTTTAATGAGTTATGTAATAGATCACTAGTAATATGTTCATGTATATTAATTTTTTTATATAATAATGAATATACCTTCTTGCCATTATTGATACACTATAAATAGTTTATAAAGTACAAATAGTGTTATTAGTTATTATTTAATTAAGAAATCTATTTTATTAAATTAAGGGATTATTAATTAAATAATATTATAATAAAATATTATTATAATTATTAAATTTATTTTATTATATATAAATGATCATATAATTTTATGAATGCAATTATAATTTTTATTAAGGTTTGAAAGCCATTTCTGTGAAAACTCGAGAATTTTCGATAAATGTTGGTTATTATATAAAAAGTGAAAATTAACGTATTTAGAAAATTATTTAGATAAAATAAATGATATTTTTGGAATCAGGACGTCGAAATTATCCAACGGTGAATTTTTCATAATTTTTTGAGATAGTCAAATTTTTGGGTTATAATTAAATACCATTTAAATATATAATGTGTTTTATGACATCATAATGACCCAATAGTGATTTAATAAAATACTATAAGCTTTATTTTCGGCCAATATATGTTTTAAAATTAAAATAGTGTGGTTTTTTGTTTGTTTGACTTACATTTCAAAGCATTAATTGACCCCTCAAGACTTATTAAACATATTGTCTTTTTAAATTATTTTCCATGGGAGTGTGACTCACCTCCACATTAGAAAAAAAATTATTTTAAGATGTTTGGTAATTGGACTTATAAAATATTTTCTTCCCATTCCCTTTTACAAAAACCATGGGCAGAAACCATGAGCTGATTTGTGGTTTGGATTATTTTAATGTAAGGGTTCCCAAACCTAAATAATAATGAATTCCCTCACATTTCCTATACAAACCCACCCAAGCACCCACATCCTACTCACTCGATGCCTCTTTATTTCGTCCAAAATCTTACCTAAACTCTCTATAATCCTCCCAAGGTGCCCTTAGCTCCCAAGAAGCCTCTCCCAAGCCTCTCTCAATCCTTTGGAAGCATACTTCCACGTAATGGTTTTTTCTTCCTTTCTCATTTTGTCCAATTTTCAATAAGTTGTTTGGAACTTTTATTTTCAATTATGAATGATGGGGTATGGTTTCTCACATCCCTAATACTTCCCACTTTATGTTTGAATGATGGGAGTCCCATTTCTCTCTCATTAAATTCCTCCCATGTACACCCGTTACTATACCGAAATTTCGAAAAGAACTTCTCTCTCCTCTTTTACATTCAAGCAATACTTTTGTATCAGGAATCTAAATTCCATTAAAATTTCTGGGACATGTATCTATATGACCTCCTTATTGTCCATTACATGTAAATTTTATAAGGAACCACTTTCTCTCTCTTCAACTGATTTTATGAATTCTTATGTCATGCCTTTACCCTACCGGAATCGCATTGATTTTCTAAGAAAATGTCATTGTGTAGTGAATTCCATGCGCATTTCTCAATCAAGGGTATTCACCTTTATGACCATTTACATTTATATTATAAAGTTTAATGTATTAATTCCACATTCCATTATCATGTAATAAATGATTATGTTTTATGAATCCATGTTTTATGATCCATGTTGCACACTTATGCATGAAATTAAATGTTTAAGAAGGGTGCACCCTTATAGCGATCCAATGAATTGGGTAAAGTATAGTATCTAGATAAGTCATGTGCAATGAATGTTGACTCATTCTAGTTAAATTGCAATGAGGGTTTACTCATGCTTCATGTGAAATGAGGATTTTCTCATGCTCCATGAGAAATGGGCCTTCGCTCATGGTAATTCCATGTTAAGTGTTGTCGCCACATTTCCAAGTTATGATTATCATGATTTATCATGCCTTTATGTTCATGTTTATCTAGTTCTATATTGATATTCCTATTGTCTAACATGTATTTTACACCTCGTGTATTCCATGTTTATTCCCTTACTGTGATTTATAGCTCACCCCATTTCTTATGCATGTCCTCAGTTTATCACATGCAATGCTAAGTATGAGGGAATGTAGTGGTCATGTAAATGATGATTTCAATAATGATATTGTATTTAATGTTTTAAGTTGTTTTTTAATGATCCTAAGCCCCAAAGACACTAGAAATCTTGATCTTTCCTGTTGTATCAAATGAATAGTTTGTGAAATAAAACATGTTTAAGATTGTAATAAAAGCAGGGTTGTCATAGTTGGTATCAAGGGATAGGTTTAGTTATTTTTGGGATTAGGATTAAAAAACACTAGTAAATACTTAGAGAAAAAACTAAGTATAATAAAAACATCCCCATGTTTTTTTAAGTACTGAGTAAATGGTTTATGACGAAAATATATCCCTGTCTAGATACTAGCAGGTAGAGGCGGCTCTAGCACAGATGTATCCTAGGCGTAAAACCCCGAAAAATAGCTTTGATCTAGACTCGATTGGGAACTACTGCACAACAATGGGTCGTGTTGCACTCTTGGTTATGACACTCCCGGGGGATATGTTTTGATAAATTCACATGCATTGTATGAACCCTTATTAAGGGAATTAAAAAAATGCTCCTAAGAATATATGTTAGAAAGAAGATCATGAAAAGCTTATATTAAATCGTATAGACTCATGGGTGAAGAAGACTAAAGTTTATTTATAAGTCATCAACTTTTCTCTTTAGATTACCCTTTACGTGTTACCCCCTAAAATTCATTTTTTAGCCAATGGCTTGTAATTGGAGGACGTGGTCTAACAATAGATGTGATTATCAGTGTGATGATTGTATTAATGAGATGCCCAATCCAATGGGAGTGTGAATCGTGAACATTTTCACACTTCTCTCTTAGATAACTCAATCTTTGAATAGAAACAAGGTTCAATAGGAACGTTCAACCCCCCCTAAGATGAAACAAGTATGTATCAAGAACTTCATTAGAAAAAAGCCTCCTACTTTTAGTGCATCATTCGATCCCACGATCCCTGAACAATGGATCAAATCCATTGAAAAGATCTTATCCATCCATCAATGTTCTGAACAAGAGAAGGTTCTCCTGGTGGCTTATGATATGGAGGGTGAAGTAGATCAATGGTGGAAGTTGATAAAAAATACGAAGCTTGCAGAGGATATCGAGGAGTTGGAATAGAAGGATTTTCAGAAGATGTTTTTCGATAAATATTTTCCATGCACCCTCTGGCTTAAGATGGAAATTTACTTACTTTCCCTCAAGTAAAAAGACGAAGAATCCATTAGAGCGTACAAGGAAAACTTAACAAGGCTTGCACCATACACTTCCGTCATTGTTGTTACCCCAGAATGCATGGTTGGCCGCATCATTGGTGGGTTGAAGCATAGCCTGCGAAAAGCATTAGCGATCCGTGACTTCGACAGCTATGAGGAAATTGTCTGATGTGCCCTCAAGGTCGAAATAGAGATCGGGGAACCACATGGGTATCATGGGGACAAGAAGTGTAAGGTGGACTTCAATGCTGGTGGCCCGATGGATAAATCCAACGGTGATAAGAAGATATAGAACCCCACGTGACAAATGTGAGGAATTAAGGACCCTGAAATTTCTTCAAGGGGATGAGGAAATGCTTTAGGTGTGGAAGAGAAGGGCACCTAGCTGTTAACTGTCAGCAAGAAAGACCCGCAGCTGCGAAAGTGGATAAAAACTATCCGTTCGAACCTAAATGTGTTGTTCATTGCTACAACTACAATGAATCGGGGAATTTTTCAAATCAATGCCCTAATCAAAGGGTTTTCTGAGGCAAATAACAACGTACAAGGAAGCAAGGAAGTGATTTTTCCATCACATCTGCGAAAGTGAACCCCGACAACGAAGTGGTGATAAATACACTAGTTATTCATTCAGGAATAGCGAACGTACTTTTTGATTCATGTTCTACAGTTTTTTTATATCTTGAAAGTTTAGTAGAACAATCCCAGTACCACAACAAATCAAGGAAGTGAAGATGTCGGTGAGTACAAAAAATGGGGCAATAATTGCATCCCATGAATATAAGTCCTCCCTTATTATAATCTGTGGATTGAATTCCCCAATGATCGTAGTCATACTCCCTCTGGTTGAATTTGATGAAATTTGTGGAATGGATTGTCTTTCATTATATAGAGCCTTCATAAATTGTCGGGAGAGGGAATTCACACTCCATATAGAGAATCGACCCCCAATTCTTTAGAAGTAAATGGATGAAGATGAATCTCATTTAGCTCCATCATCTCAAGCAGGGATATTACTACCCTATGAGCACGCGTATCTAGATCAGATGATTGAGTCCAAGGAAGAAACCACCCTTGAGGAAATGCCTATTGTGAGGGAATCTGTTGATGTGTTTCCCATGAAACTGCCCCGTCTTCCTCCTAAAAGAGACTTTGAATTCCCAATTGAACTTATACCAGGGGCTCTACAAATATCCAAGACACCATATTGAATGGCTATCTTGGAGCTTGAAGACCTGAAGAAACTACTACAGAAGAATCTAGATAATGGGTTTATACGCCCAAGTGCTTCACCATGGGCTGCACTAGTACTCTTCGTCAAGAAGAATTATGGGTCAATGACGCTTTGCATCGATTATCATGAACATAAAAAAATCACGATAATGAAAAAGTATCCTCTTCCATGGATCGATGACATATTTGATCAGCTGCGTGGAGCACAATAATTCTCCAACGTAGATTTTCTGTTGGGATATGATCAACTAAGGGTAAAGAATGAAGATGTCCCCAAGACTGCTTTTCGTACAACATACGGGCACTATGAATTCATAGTACAACCTTTCGGACTAACCAATGCTCATGAAATCATCATGGACATGATGAATGGAGTCTTTAGATATTACAGAGACAAATTTTTGTTAATCATTATAGATGATATTCTAATATACTCCAAATCCAAGGAGGATCATGAGTAGAATTTAAGGACTGTACTAGAGACATTGTGCAAGGAGAAGCTATATGCAATGTACAAAAAGAGTGAGTTCTCATTTATGGATGTCTCATTCTTGGGTCATATCATCACATGCAATAAGATATTTTTGGATCCCTCCAAAACAGATGCAATTGAGGGATGATCGAGGCCAACATTAGTAACAGATATATGTTACTTCTTGGGGTTAGGTGGATATTATGGATGATTCTTGAGAGATTTCTCACGATTGTCCAAACCTATTTCCAATATAACATGAAAGGGAGTAAATTTTTCTTGGAGTGATGAATGCGATGAAATATTCATGGAGTTGAAAATGAGGCTTATAACTATGCCCATGCTCACATTATCCAAAAGTGGGGAAATTTTTCTGGTATTCAGTGTTGGATTGAATAAGGGATTATGTTGTGTGCTGATACTGAATGATAAAGTGATATCCTATGCCTCATGGAATGTTGAAAATCCTTGAGCGAAACTATCCAACGCATGATCTGGAGTTGGCGGCAATGATCTTTTCCTTGAAAATCTGGCGACATTATATCTATGGGGAGAAATGTGAGATATATACTAACCACAAGAGTCTCAAATATATATTCACATAGAAAGAGATTCATATGAATAAGATAATATGGATAGATCTCATCACGGATTATGACTCTTCAATACATTACCACCCTGGGAAAGCAAACAAGGTGGCAGATGCCCTAAGTAGAAAGGACCCACTGATTCTATCAATGATGATAATTAAGAAGGATCCAATCATCTTATACTTGATGAAGATGGACATTGGAATCATAAAGAATGGAACATCATCAATCCTTTCACAAATTATTGCTCAACCATCTATTTTGGAAATGTTATAGGATACTTAAAAGGACGATATGGGAATTCAAGAAAAAGTGGAAGCTATAAAAAGGGGAAATCCACGGAGATTAATGTTAATGAAGAAGGAATTGTGTGATTTAGGAAAAGAATATATGTTACATCATGTCTGGAGCTGATGAAGCAACTTTTGGATGACACACATAGTTTAAATTTCTCTATTCACCCAGGGAGCAAAAAGATGTATCAAGATCATCGAGAAAACATTTGGGGGGATAATTTGAAATGGTAGATCACTGAATATACATCAATGTACGTGGTGTGCCAGCAAGTGAAGTCAGAGAGGAAGAACTATAAGGGTATGATTCAACCATTTCCCATACCAGAATGGAAATGGGAGAACATCACCATGGAATTTGTCACCGGACTTCTAAGGACATCAAAAGGCAACAATGCAATCTGGGTTATTGTGGATCGTCTTACAAAGACTTCAAACTTCATTGCTATTCAGGGGGATTTCTCATCAGATCATCTGGCACTGATATATATCAGGGATGTTCTAAGGATGCATGGAGTGCCACTATCTATTGTGTCTGACCGAGATCCAAGATTCACCTCTATGTTTTGGGAGAGTCTTCAAAATGCTCTGAATACAGAACTGAACATCAGTACGGCCTATCATACTGAAACAGATGGCCAATCAGAGCGGACTATCCAAACACTTGAGGAAATTTTGATAGCGTGATAAATGGACATTAAACAAGGATGAGATCAATATATTCCTCTGTTTGAGTTCTCATATAATAATAGATTCCACTCGAGCATCTAAATTAACCCATATGTAGCCGTTTATGGGAAATGGGTCAGAACAACGGCGTGTTGGGATGAGGTCAGTGAACATAAGCTGCATGGATTGGAAATGGTCAAGGAAATGGTGGAGAGGTTGAAAACCATTCAGAAGTATATCATGGTAGCCCAGAGTCGACAGAAGAGTTATGCAGATAATAATCGATGAGACCTTGAGTTTAATGTTTGAGACCTGGTTTTCTACGCATATCTTTGTGGAAGAAGGTCGTGAGTTTTGAAATGAAAGGGAAGCTAATTCCAAGGTACATAAGCCCCTTCGAGATTCTTGATCGTGTCAGGGTTGTGGCATACCAACTATCCCTTCCACCAACCATGTCCAAAGTAAATAATGTCTTTCATGTATCCCTATGAAGGAAGTACATATCGGACCCTTCATATGTACCCTCTTCTGAGGTGGTAAAGATAAAGAATAATCGTTCTTATGAGGAGAAACCAGTTAGGATCTTAGATCATAGAGAAAAAGTTCTACGAAATAAGACAATGCCCCTTGTCAAGGTGTTGTGGTGAAACCACAAGTTTGAAGAAGCGACTTGGGAATAAGAGGAAATGATGAATCTAAGTTACCCACATTTGAATTAGTATAGGAAAAAGGAAATTTCGAGGAATACATTTCTTAAGGGGGGAATATTGTAATGACCAAAAGTTTCATTAATGGAAATCCATATTGATCTAATTAAGAGTCTCTTTATGTAAATTTTTTTCATAAAATGTCATATTCATTGGATTCATGTTAAGATTTTTGATCGTTACTTTTATAGCCATTGAACAGTTATCACATGATTTGTATAAATATAGGGCTTTAACAAATCCAATTTACTCAGAAAAAAGAATCGATGGTCTCATCGAGTAGAATTTCTCCATAAGAAGCCCATTTTTTGGAGCTTGGAATAGTTATCTAATCCACCCCAAGAGTCGGTCAACATTGTACACCTTACCCTTATTTCTTATGTGGCTGTTTTAAGGGGTTATGTAACAAATCACTAGTAATATGTTCATGTATATTTTTTTTATATAATAGTGAATATATATTCTTGTCATTATTGATACACATTTAATAGTTTTTACAGTACAAATACTGTTTATAGTTATTATTTAATTAAGAAATATATTTTATTAAATTAATGGATTTTTGAATTAAATAATATTTTAATAAAATATTATAATTATTATTAAATTAATTTTATTATATATAAATGATCATATAATTTTATGAATGCAATTATTATTTTTATTATGGTTTGAAAGCCATTTCTGTCAAAACCCGAGAATTTTTGATAAATATCAGTTTTTATTTTAAAAGTAAAAATTAACATATGTAAAAAATTATTTGGACAAAATAAATGATATTTCTAGAATTAGGACGTCAAAAATATCCAATGGTGAATTTTTTATAATTTTCTGAGACATTCAATTTTTTGGTAAAAATTAAATACCATTTAAATATATAATGTGTTTTATGACATCATAATTACCATATAGTGATGTAAAAAATAATATAAGCTTTATGTTCGGCCAATATATGTTTTACCATTATAATAATCTGATTTTGGGTTTGTTTGACTTACTTTTCAAAGCATTAATTGACCCCTCAAGACTTATTAAACATCTTGTCTTTTTAAATTATTTTCCATGGGAGTGTGACTCACCTCCACATAAGAAACCACATTATTTAATGATGTTCAGACTATGGCCATGTAAAATATTGTTTTCCTCTTCCCCTTGCCAAAAGCCATGGGCAGAAAAAATGAGCTGATTTGTGTTTTATATTAGTTTAATGTAACTTGTCCCAAACCATAATAATAATGAATTCACTGACCTTTCCTATATAAACCAACCCAAGCTCCCACTTCCTCTTCACTCAAAGCCTTAAGAATTCATCTGTCCTCTTCCCTACACTCTCTATAATCTTTCCACGGTGCCCTGAGCTCCAAAGAAGCCTCTATAAAACCTCAATCAAGCCTTTGGAAGCACACTTCCACGTAATGGTTTTTTATTCTCTTCTCATTTTTGTCCAATTTTCTTTAAGTTCTTTACCCTCTTAATTTCAATTATGAATAATGGGGTACGGTTTCACACCTCCCTAATACTGCCCTCTTTATTTTTTAATGATGGGAGACCCCATTCTCTCTCATTAAATTGATCCCATGTACACCCGTTACTATGCCGAAATTCTGAAAGGAACTTTTCTCTACTCTTTTACATTCAAACAATACTTTTGTATCATGAATCTAAATTACATTACAATTGTTGCGACATGTATCTATATTTCATACTTTATGTCCATTACATGTAAATATAATGAGTAACCCCTTTCTCTCTCATCAACCATTTTTTTGAATTCTTATGTCACGTCGTTACGCAGCAGAAATCACACCGATTATCTAAGCCAATGTCATTGTGTAGTGAATACCATGCTAATTTCTCCAAAAAGGGTATTATCCTTTATTCACATTTAATAATTGATTATAATGGTTCATTTATGATTTCCAAATTCCTTTATCATGGAATAAATGATTATGTTTTACGAATCCATGTTTTATGATCCATGTGGCACACTTATGCATGAAATGAAATGTTTAAGATGTGTGCACTCTTATAGCGCTCCAATGCATTGGGTAAAGTATAGTATGATGATACATCATGTGAAATGAGTGTTGAATCATGCTAATTAAAGTGCAATTATGGTTTACTCATGCTTCATGTGCAATGAGGATTTTCTCATACTCTATGTGCAATGAGCCTTGGCTCATGCTAATTCCATTTTAAGTGTTATCGCCACATTTACATGTTATGATTATCATGCTTTATCATGCCTTTATGTTCATGATTCTCTCTTTCTCTATTGATATTCCTATTTTCAAACATGTAATGTACTCCTCATGTATTGCATGTTTATTCCATTACTGGGCTTTATATCTCACCTCTTTTCTTAATCATGTCCTCATGTTATCCCATGCAATGCTATGTACGATGGAATGTAGTGGTCATGTAAAAGAGGATTTCAATAATGATTTTTTATTTCATGTTTTAAGTTATTATGTAATGATCCTAATCCCCAAAGACACAAGAAGTCTCGATCTACAATGTTGTATCAAGTGAATAGATTATGTAATAAATCATGTTTATGTTTGTAATAAAAGTAGGGTTGTCATACTAATTATAAATAAGGTTATGTAAAGATAAATTTTAAAATAATAAATGCTAAAAAATAAACATTAATATGTAAATAAGTGGAAAATGCTATTTAATTTATGCAACTAATTTTTCAGTGCATCAAGATTTGATTCCTTGTAATCATGAGAACATGTTGATGCATCGATTGGATATATAAATCTTGTGCTCCACCCATCACTACTAGTCAAAATAATTCTTAATATTAAATATTTAATTTATTTAATAATTAAAATTAATTATAAAATAACTGTATTATATAAAGAATATATATTTTTCTATAATTCCAATGTGGATGATAAGTAATAACAATGGGTGTTCATGTCGATTAAGGGAAGTACCATTTAATGGTCATTAAACAATTTTTTATAAAATTATTAATTAATCATTCTAAAGTGTCCCATACTAATTCAAAACATTTGAAATAATAATAATCAATAAGGAAGACATTAAATAAAACCTAAAATATTATTATAATAACTATTAAATGATATTATTTTTGAAATGTAAGTACATTATTCTTATAAATGTGAATTGATACATAACCACATGAATGTCCAAGTGGAATGTAAATCGAGATAAAATAGCTTAGCAAATTGTTGTCGTTTTTTAAAAATTACGAATATTTATAAACGATAAAATTTTCATTGAAAATAACCACAAAAAAGAAATGGATGCAGCAAAACATCAAGGTTTCATTACGGTGGGTATTTCGATTCATGTTTTATAATTTAATAAACATACCTTTAAATTTTAAAGTAAAAGTATCATAATGCCTTATTTTGGAAAAAAATTGATACATTTTGGATAAAAGTAAAAGAGGTTGTAAAAGCTAATTTATAAATAATTGAATAAAAGTACTAACATTTGTCAAAATCATTTTAGAAACAATAACATGGAAGCAAAATATTGCCCTATGGAGACATAATCAAAAACTGTTTTGTATATGTATGAGATTTTGAGAAAAATACACATCAATTTATAATGAATAATATGTTATTCACATCAATGAATGAAAATATTATCAATATTTAAATATTTTAATCTTTATAATATTACTCAAAAAAGAATTTAATCGGTGGTATATACACCACACAATGGAACAATGTAATGTTTAAGGTTGTATCCCACAGAAATAAATGGGAGACAAAGATCACATACCTTATGGTCACATTAGTTGGATGAGATTTAACCTCATGTATAAAGGATTAGATCTTTTTATTTACAGATAATTCATCCATTCTCATATTTGTGATATAATATACGATCATATTATATTATTTTATCACCTTTTTTATAAATATTTCTCTATTACCCTTGTTTCGGGTGTTAACTCATTCATTTTACTGTAAATGTTTTGTAATGAGTTTCTCAATTATTTATTATCAAGTATATATCAAACATCTGAAGAATTATATTTATGTCAAAAAATGTATTATCTAATCATTAAATAAAATTTCATTATCATTTTTGAATGGTTAACATGAAATGTAAATCACAATGCATCATGGAGATTCTAGGCCGTATGTATGCAAGAGCGACAATATCATTCCCTTATTGGTGAATGCAAAAGAATATGTGTAATATTTATTTTATAAGAAGAAATTTACTTTCATAAGATTTATATAAATCAAATATTTAAATGATCGTGCCCATCCACGTAAAGTGGTGATAAAAAATAGTTTACACCATGATGTGGGGATAGTAAGACATATGCAAGGACACGTTGTGATTTTTCTTTTCATTGGATAAATAAAATGATGAATATTATAGATAATGAGTCATAATATTATCTAATAATATATATGGTATTAGATATATAACATTATCCTAGAAAAATACCTGCTCTGGATGTAGAAGGAAAAATAATTTTAATGAGTTAGTAAAAATGATTACCTCATCTTAAGTATATTTCTCATAGATATCTTCCTATGGGATATTTTGTTGGTAATTATGGAGAAAATAAACTCCTAAAACATGGATAATGATTTTTTTATTGTGAAGGTATATGACGTATTCATGTTATAATTTTCCATGTGATATTTAGAAGTGGGTGAGGAGGATCGGTTTTATAATTCAAGGCAGGGGAACATTCAAAAATCCTCAAACTATTAAAATATAATAAGTCAATTCTGTAGTAAAATATCATCAAATAGATTATAAATGAATACGTTCAGATTTTATAGACTATATATTATCCCATTTATTGATTATTTAATAATTTAGTTATATTTATATTATATAATAATATATTAATTCAGTAAAATATCATTATTGTCAAATTTTATATAATTCATTTAATTTTAATTCAAATACAAAATTAAAAGTGTAAATTAAAATATAGTTATTTAAATTATATATAATATGTCGAATATAACTATAAAATTCGTATAAAATATAGAAAACTCATAAATATATCACAATTAGTAATTTTAAAATCAATTATTTTATTATTTAATTAATTAATGAAATACTATTTATGCATTGAAAAATAATTTATGTTAATTAAATTATTTATAAATATAAAGAATAAAACAAAATTATTGAAATAGATTCATTAATATAAAAAAATAATTTTTTTATTCATATCATGAATTTGTTTACTTATGTGAACACAAAAAAAATATTAAATAAAGAGACAATGCCATTTGGTAATTATCGTTACCTTATATAATATATATGATTTTTTTCACAGAACAAATTCCATTAAGAAACAAAAATTTGATAACATGGTGATAATTGTAAAATGTATTTAATTAAATAAATTTATTATACGTTTAGTTCATGGGTATACCCTTATATGGTTGTTTTAATGCTTAAATAACCATTTAACTCTCACTGTGATAACATGGTATTCTAATTTTGAAGTGTTAAAATAGATACTGTAATATTTAAAGTGATATATTTAAGTCACATTAATGAAATATAAATACCTATCAAAATAATTTTTCCCAAATTTATATATTTTCTAAATTTTATATCATTTAATATTATATTATTTATTTCAAAATATCATTAATGTCTATTTGGACGCTTTAATTATATTACCTTTTAGAAATATCATACAATAATGATATATTTCAAAAAATATATCTAAAACAAAACTACCATGTATTATTCATTTAAAAATTTTATAATTGATAAAAATTATCTCAAGATATATTTATTTTAAAAATTTATATGTCATTTATTTGATATTTTCTTTAATTTAATAATTACATCAATGTCATTATAAAATCCATTAATTAAATTATTTTTCCTCTAATTATTTTTAAAAAAATTAAATTTTTGAATAAAAATAGTATCCCATTATAATTATTATTCATATTATAATATATCACATTAATGATGGTATATAAAAAATATAATATTTAATAAAAAAAGTAGTGTGACAAATAGGACTTCCCTTAGAATAAAATAATAAATGGACATAAAGTCATCCACATAACTTTTATTATCCATTAAAGAAGCCAATGGATGATTTTCGAAAAACAATAATCATAAAATTAAATAATTCCATGTTTTAGGGGAATCATAGAGTCTATATAATTATTTTTACCAATAATGACCCGAATTACCCTTTACCGTGGTAATAAATTATTTCTAAATTTTACTATTCAAAACCCCAAAAAAGAGAGCCTTATTGACATATTTTTGACCCACTGATACATAATATGGTTTTAATTTCTCAAAATTCAGAATGCATAACATTTATTAGTTAATTTCAAATTAATCTCGTTGATAGAAAAAGAAAATGGGGTTTTAATGTGAAATGTTCAAATGTTTGAAAGGATTTTATATCAAATTTCAATGTAAATTTGATTTCAATGACTTGATTTGGATGAAAATATTAAAAAATAATGTAATTATACACTAACACAAAATTAAAATATAAATAATCAGTATAAATTATTCACATGACAATTTTATTTTCAATTAAAATGAAATATTTTATCACTAATCAAAGAAATTGGAATCTTTCAACAAAAAACCAAAAATTCAACCAGATTATATTTTTTAATTTTTTATTAAAATATGATATATTTTTTTTCAATTATAATTTATTAATGTGTCAAAAAATAAATTTTAATCATGTGTTCTATTAAAAGGTTATAAAAATAGCTTTTGAAAAATATAGCCTTTAAGTACATGAAATCATATTTATTCATATATTATTCCTATATAACCATTTTATTATATATGATAACTATTGATAAAATATATAATATTTAAATATCATAATTTTTGGATACTTTTTATTTTATCAATTATATTTGTTATGATATAACAATTATGTTAAAATAATGATATTAAACTGTATATCATTGTTCTTTTGAATAATGTGTTCTGGGAAACATAATTTATCAATGGGATTATATTTAAAAGGATATATAATATAAAACATTGGGTTATTACATTCTCCCCCAAGTCAATAAATTTATTTATTGATATTTGAAATTTACCGTAAAAAATCAATGATTCATGCATGAAAATTTATTTGAGGAAACCATACACCAGAAACAATGTTAATAAAATGTCATCATAATAAGTGGAGATAAAATTACCTGGACCCAGAATACCAGATCTGATGTATTATATTCATAAAATTTCACAATTACAAATAATCAAGTACCAAATGATCATTCGGTTTATTATTAATTGAAAATAGAATACATACATGAACCATTCATTTAAATTTGAAACATTATGTACAACATAATCCATTGATTTATAACTCTATTATTCTCTTATATCAATCCTTCATATAAATCATAAATCAATGGTTTTTTGGAATCCTAGAAATATAAAACATATGAAAGGGATGATATTAGATGCTCAGTAAGGTGAAAAAATATAGGATAAACATTCATAAATAAGTTTAAACATTTTAGGGAATGTATAAAACATATTCACAAGAGTTTTACACAAAATATAAAGAATAATATGGAAGGAATAAATAAAATAATTCATTTAATCATTCTAATTGATATTATACTAGTCAAATAATTACATTTTACATCAATAACTAATTTCATAACGAAGGAAAGCATAATCCCAGACTCATGAAGCATACCGTCGAGGCCTCATCCGAGATATCTGAAAATAAATATTTAATACCCCAGCCAAATCAATGTATTGTTTTTAACAAGATACATAGTAATTTATTGAGAAGATATTGTCTTCCCCGCCCATCACATACAATGTCTGATACTTTCCTTATTTGAAAAAGGTGAAACATGACATAAAAATTCTTTTTTAAACTATCATACAAAATGTTAATACAATATACAAAAACCATAATTGGTATCAAAAAACAACATCCAAAATAAATAATATAAAAACCCACCAATAAATCCACCTTCATTAAGAATAACATATAACAATGGATGTTGAAATAGATGAACATAATATGACATAATCAAAAAAAATTAAAAGAAATATCCCAATATACATAAAAATATTATAAATGCCATGAAATTATAAAAAAAATTCAATTTAAATAACCATGTAATCATGAAAGATAAGCTTCCAAATATTGAGGTGACATAAAAATAGAAAAAATCTTCCCACGATATATAATTTGAAAAACAGTCATTCAATATTTTTTTCGGAAATGTCACAAAGTACATTGTTTGTAAAAATACAAGAGGATTATAGTAAAAATGATTTATAGAAATTAGTACAAGGAAATAAATAAAAACAAATAATTTTATAGAAAAATAATTAAAAAATAATTTTACAAAACATGGACATGAATGAATAATATTCCCTAATAGATTCTTACATATAAACAATCTCAAATAAAAATGACATTGTGATATAAACCAATACCATTTAAATTAAATTA
Source organism: Viscum album (assembly GCA_963277665.1). Lineage (NCBI taxonomy): Eukaryota > Viridiplantae > Streptophyta > Magnoliopsida > Santalales > Viscaceae > Viscum > Viscum album. Next base: position 214,111,064 of record OY728128.1, on the reverse strand, counting down.
TTATGGGTCTTTTAACCGCATTTATAATTAATAATATATGTTATTAAATAACACTAGAACCATATGCATATATATGATATCATATATGATCCACTTATATCATTTTGTTAATAGTTTTTCAATATTACCGGTGTTTCTGGTGTTATATTCTTCTTTTTCCCATTCCTCTATTTTCATGTATGTAATGTTTTTTTTCATTGGATGTAGTATATTTATTCTATAATTATATTCAGATATTAAAGATAATTTTTAGTTATGTTATATATTCTCCAAATATTCATGAATGATTAACGTAAAGAATGAATCTCACTAAAAAGATGATATGATAGGAAATACGTACGCACGAGCGATAGTATCATTGAATAGATGGTTAAATGGAATTTTATTGGATGAAATTTTAATTATAAATTGAAATATTTTTTTAATATTTATTATTTAAATATATTATACTCGACATTATACCCATTAAAATAATGTAGTGTTGAATAAAAAATTACACCCTAGTGTGGTGATAGTAAGCCTTACGCACACACTCGTAGTGATATTGTTATTAATAGGATGTGTAAAAAGAGTAAAATGGATGTACCATATTTATAATAAAATATTGGTATATTTTTGAGACTAGAGTTAAAACAATCTTATGGAAACAACATCGAAAGATGAAGTATATAAAAAAAATACATCGAAAGACGTGAAAAGGCAATTACCTATTTTTATGTGTCTCTTTGATTTTCACAAAATGACTCCTTATGATGAATTTCATAAAATTTTTTATAATATAGGATGTGGTGAGGGATGTTGAGAGAGTTAATGGGTAAGGTTTTGGATGAACCAAATGGCTCTAGATATGTGAATTTATGTGAAGTATATGTTCCTCTTTACAAGAGGGGTGAGGGGCACTTTTGGAAGATCATAAAATATTAATTTATAATAAATTTATTTTAGGGAAAAAATTGTTTTAAGTTGACTTCATTAATGTGTATGATGCGGTTTGTTCAATATCGCATCAACCAATTAATTATAGAATTGTTTAGACATTAAAAGTAACCATATCATTTGAATTTATCCCTTAGTTAAAATGTTTTACTCTTACCATGTCTTCTTGTATTATTACACAATAGTGATAATATAGTTAATATAAAATTCCAAACGTACACCAATTGGATACTAGATGACATATTTGAAATTATCCATGCTTTTAGTTTGACCATTTACTTTTTATTAATTTTATATCATTTAATAACATAATATTCATTTTTTATATTATTTATTTCAATTTAACACTATTTAGTATTAACATTTTTAAAATTATCAAATAAATATAATAACTTCAGTCCAATAAATACAATATTTCACTAACATGTATATGTTATCTATTATATTATTTTATTTCATTAATTAATTTTTCATCTATTTCTATTCCTATTTTTAGTATCATTTTTTTATATTCATATTAAAAAAATAACTTCCACTTCATTATTGTGCCATAATTATATTAATTATTTAAACTCAAAAAATAATAAATAAATTGTTTTGATGTAGGAAATTATTTTACATTTCTGAAAACTGTTTAAAATTGATTTTATCTTAGGAGATCTCTGTAATAGAATTATATCACTTATACGAAAAGAGTGTGATATTTTGTCACAATCATTAATTATAATAATATTCCTGGAATATTCATGGAATATGGTCCAAAAAATATAACATTTATAACCATAAATGATAATGTTCATATTTATTCATCCAATAAGATTCTGATTGTTTTTAGTATAATTTTATTGTAGTATGATTACATTTAATTACACAATTTACACATAATCACGACAACAAATTAAATTACTAATTTGAATATTAATAAAGCCAAAAAATAACATATTTACATAATTTAGATTCATTGATAACGAATATGGAATAAAATTTTCCAAAATCAACACAAATAAAATTCATTAATTTATTTCAAATTTATCCTCATGACAAAATAAAAAAAATGTGTTTTTAAATGTAAAAACAATCCAAGGATACGTAAGTTTTTATATAATAGTTTAGTTTGAAAATAAATATAATCTACTAAATTATATTTAATTACAAATAATCACATCATTATAATTTAAAATAAGTATACAAGGATAATCTAAAAATATGAATAAAATAGAGGAAAAAATAGGCTTCGAATTAAAATGCAGTATTTTTTCAATTCAATAAAATATGAATGTTATTAAAAAACACCTAATATATATCAAAAATTAAAATTGATATCCTGATGCCAATGATGAAATATATTTTTTCTAATACAATATATAAATGTGTTCTAATATTGAATTTAAAAAGGTTTTTCCTTAAAAATAAAACCAAAATTTATTTTTAAAAAATACATATTTTGTCCAATAAATTGGGTTTATTCTTAAAACATGGAATTTATGATGAATAATAAATTTATATATAAATGTAAAAATATCTTCAATAAGATTAATATATTGAAATTTAATGTATATTATATATTAAATAATAATAAATTATTTTCATATTGATGTTCTGTAAAACATGGACTTGCATGTAATGAAATAAAACTCATTATTCTGTGTGGCACATGTTTAACAACGTCTTGCATAAAAATAAAAAGGGAATAAAATTACATATATTTTTAAATGAAAATATAATAATACCTCATGGTGGAATATTCTCACATCCTTTAATAAATTTCATCTTCATAATTTAAAATCATGACTGATAACTAGGGTTTTTTATTTCGAAAATCATTGAATAAATACCAAAGAAGAAAATTGATTAATGAGACCTCTATTTTAAAATAATAATAATGAATTCCAAAGGACACCAGAGATAACTAATATTATTGTAACATGTAAGAAAATATAGAAATGATGGAAAATGTGACCATCATGTTCTAATGTAGAGTAGAAGATAATACTTTTATGAAAAAAGATTATAGCTGAAATGTTATAAATCTGTGATGATCTTATGGGCCTTTTGATTCATCAAAAAATCATGTACATGAAACACATTTTTGGTTTCATGATCGTTTAACTATAATTTTGGAATTAATTTACTTCATAGACTATGAATACAATGAATCATACTTACATGAATTTTATAGAACTAACCATTCATTAGTTTCAACTAAAAAAGAATTTTTCTTCTAATGATAATAAAATTTTAAAATATTATTTTTATTTTAATCATATATTTGTTCCAAAACTGAAGTAATACAGTTTAAATAATGAAAACTATTTTTCACTAACCAAAAACATCCCATAGTCCCGTGGTATGTGATAAAGCCTTGTTGTACGTCTAATGTGGGTTCAATTGCTAAATCATTTTTTGACACTATAGGTTATCGCCTGACCTGCATGAACTCCTTTTTCCAAAACAATATTATTACTTCATTCAATAAAAATCCTAAAAATTGGTTTAATGATAAATATATCACCCAATTTATTAACATAATCAATTCTAACCTTAATTCTATTTGAAATTACCTATCTAAAAATTATTAGTATAAAATGATCAATAAATTTCCAAAATCAATCATAACTTATAATTACCCAAATATCAGATAGTATCTCTTATTGTAAAATACCATTATAAAAAATGATTTATTTAAATAATTCATGATTCCAAATACATGAACAAGATATACTATAGTAAAATACTTATATATCAGATTATTTTTATAACTGAAACATAATAGCATAATTATTATATGCAAATGCATAATTAAATTAATTATTCCACTTAAACATTAGAAATAATATAAGCATTACCTTGATCGATTTTTTTTCTTATGATCCATATTTCCATTAATATTTAGACAATAAATTGCAAAATGTCCCATATCATTATAATTAAAGAATTTCACAATTGCATCTTTGTTATTTCCTTTACAATCATGAGAGTGATGGAATTTCACACCACACATGAAACAAAGTCCTTTTAATTTAATGAAGGTACAAGGGTGTTTTCTTCCAAAATTTCCACATGGGTGAATATCTTTTTTCCCTTATTCCCATTGTTTGTCTCTTTTTCTAGTGTTCCCTTTCTTCTCTGGCATTCCCTTAAAGTCATAATTCTAATAAAATTCTTTAAATATATTGATTTCACAAAAGACTATATATTCAAATTATAAGAATGCTTGGGATACAAATTCCTTTTAGAAATATTGATTTCACCCATCAAAGAGAAGATCATTAGTGTTCCTTAGGTTAGGTCTGTAGTCTCAAGTATGACTTGTATCCTTTTGATGTTGCCTTCACACATTTCAAAATTCTCATCCACCTCAGACCATAGACATTAAGATTGTGTCTCCATAACATATTATTTTTCATGAGGAAATTATGTTTCTTCTGAATGTTCCTTAAACTCCCTCTATTCCATATTATCTACTTCTTCATCCTCTTTCATGTTTTGAATTAATGCCCAACATTGATCTGAATCTCCTAAGAGAAGATAATCCACTAAAACAACATTTTCAAATTCATTGATCCTCAAAGAAAGAAATATATTTTCTATGTAACATATCCATCAATCTGATAAATATAGTTTTTATCCTATTTAATGTTGGAATTTTTTGTCTCATGAAGAAGTTTAATATAGTTCTTTCAAATTTTGGATGAGGGTTCTCCATATGAGAGTTATTATTATTCATAACATAATATAGTTTTCCTAGTGTAGTTATATGATTATAATTACAAGACCCATCTCCTGCTACAACATCATTATCATTCATATAAGGGAGATCCCTAAATGGATTATGTTCGTTGATATGTTTTTTGTTTCTTCCACTAGGATCCATTTATAAAATTCATCACACAATCGATTTTGTTGTAAATCTGAATTTATAATATAGAACTATCAAAAAATATAACATAAATTTAAAATTTAAATCAAATATAAACTCAAAAAAATAAAAATATATTCTTTGAAAAAATATTTACTCATATATAATTAATAATATATTGTAATTAAAATTTAAAATATAGTTAGAATATCCCCAATGAATGTCAAACTAGTAGTGCAGTCATGGACATTATTATGTACGAGGTTACCTCAATTCATGCTCTGAACACAAGGTCAGAGTTATTACTCTAAGGTACATTTGATTCATTACAATTTACACATGTATTATATATACAACGATGTATTTTATATGAATTAAATCATAATATATACTCTACAAAAATAATTTAATTTTCTTCTATACCTATCCTCATATTTAATCATAGGGTTTTGTTCAAAAATCTACATTTTTTGCATCATGTTGATGAGGTTGTTGCCAATATTACAATGAAGAAAATAAAATGCTCTAACCCAAGAATTAGGAAGCTGGTGCAATTTATTAATTCATAGGATTGATTATAAGGAATCATGTCCTAATGTACTGATTGATCTCACAGTCAGGGAAAATATATCACATACATGAAACATTCGTTACATTTTAAGACATAATATGCACTATAGTGTAATCAATGGTAACAACATTATTCGACTAGATTAACCATTCATATAAATCATAAAACAATTCTTCGCATCTATAGAAAATAAAACATACAAAATGGGGAGTTCAGATGATCAGTAAGTTTAAACAACATAGAAAAAGCTTACATTAATACACATAAAATTTTAAAGAAATGTATAAAACAGATACACAAGCCTTTTACACATAATATTCAGCATAATATGTTAAAAATAAATTGAACAGTTCAATTTAATCATAATATGGATATTATATGAGTATAATAATTCCATGTAATATTAATAACCAATCTCATAATTATGGAATGCATAAATTTGTACATCTAAAAAATATTATTGAGACCTTTTCCCAGAAATCGGATAAATAAAAGGTCACAACCTCATTCAAATTCATATATAGTCCTTCTCATGGGACCTTCTGATGCATTGAGAAAATATAGCGCCCCCCCCCCCGTTCATCACATACTTTGTCTAGTACATTCCTTTCATGAAGAAGGTGATACATGACATAAACATTCATATTAAATCTTGCATATACAATGTTAATACATTAACTATAGACCCTGAATGATATAAAAATAGCACATCAAAAGTAAATAATATCATAAATACATTAATAAAGAATAATCAATTAATAATATAATTAAAAAAGTATGTTTACATAGATGAAAATAATCTCACAATCTCATTAAAACATTTTGATTGAAATATACCTTTTTACATTTATATATTTTAAAAGGTTGCAATTATATATTTAAAATTTTATTTTAAAAATAACCTTGTAAGCATATAATAAAAGTTAAAATTTTCATAGGGACATTATGGTGGAAAATTCTACTCACACCATATATTTTAAAAAATATTCCACCCTTAATTTTTAAAAAAGGTCACAATGTACCTTTTTTGGAAAACAACTGAAGGTTTTCATACAAAAATTATTATACAAATTCAAAAATGTGTATAAGTGACTATAAAAAACTATAAAGAGAAAAAAAATTTAACTTGTTTTATGAAAAATTGATACAGATTATTAATATTCCCAAATAGAAACTCACATATAAACAATATCGGATAAAAGTGAGATTTCGAAATTAACCCTTAAAAAGTAAATTCATTAAATTGAGTGTATTATTACCTCCAATATAATAATTAATTATTGTTATTAAATTATTTCAAGACCATATCCATATGTATTATATCATATATGACACTAATAAATATTTTTGTTAATAATATTTAAGTATTACAATTGTTTCAGTTGTTAACTGCTTCATTTTCCCATTCCACTTTTGTCGTGTAAGTCATGCTTGTTTTAAATATGATATAATTTTTTTATCCATAATGATATTAAGTAAATAATTATAATTTATTATCATAATATAAATTTTATTATCATTTTTTATTGGTTAACATTGAGTAATAATCTCACCACATCTTGGAGACAGTATGTCGTATGGACGTGCGGGCAATAGTATCATTCCTTTGATGGTGAAGTAAAATGAAATTGGAATTTAAACTAATTATAAATAATCATAATCATGTCATATTTTTATTTATGTCATCTATACTCACAATTATACCAACCAAAATATTCTAATTTTGAATAAAAAATTACACCACGGCATAGAGATGGTAAGTCATATGTACAGACATATTGTGATATTCGTATTCATAGGATAGATTAAAGGAGGAATATTGTATTCACAAGATTAGAATGACCTATTATTATATGTATGATACTAAATATATTACTTTGATATGAAATCAACATATAATGAGTTTGTAGAAGAAGAAAATAACTTTGAAAAAAAGTGATAAGTAAATTACAACTTTTTTGGGAGTCTCGTTTTTTATTTCCCCAAAATAACTCCATGGGGTGAATTTTGTCCCATTATATGGCCTATAGGATGTAGGGAAAGATGTTGGGAGAGTAAATTGGCTGTATTGGGAAAAAATGGCATCGGGTGGGAATTAAAGAGGATGGGAAATTCCCCTTTCTAAGACGGGTGAGTAACACTTTTGGATGATCCTAAAATATAAATATATTATAATTTTTTTATCGGATTAAAATAGCTCCATGCTATTTTATTTTGGGGTTGAAATATTTTTGGTTTTCAATAACCTCAATAAAAATATTTAGAAATTTTTCTATCATAAAATTAATATTATCTTTTGAATATATCCATTAGATAAATAGCTTAACTCTTACAATGTCTTCTAGTTTTTTTCAGTATAGGGTTAATATAGTTCTTATAAAATGATAAAAAATAATAAATTATATCATTTATGACATATATGAAATTACAAATGTTATTTGAGAGATCTTTATATTTTTAGGACTTTTATATCATTTAATATATTTGACATCATTTGAAAATATCATTTATGTCAATTTTAATACTGTTCAATATTTTCATTTATAAAATTATCAACTGAAAATTATATATTCAAAACAAAATATCTAATATTTAATTAATATTTATAAGTTTTTAAAAAATAATTTTATGTCAATGTATATTTATATTATTATTTTTAATATCATTTATTTGATATTTAAATAATAAAATATTATCCACTTCACTATTGTGACATCATTAATGGTAATTATTTAAAAAATAATATTAATAAAAAAATCTATATAAGGTATTTAATTAATTTAGATTTATATAGAATATTTATAATAAAATATATATCTTGGATACCTCTATATCAAAATTATTATACTTATAAGATATGATAGTGCGAAATTTTTCCATATTCATTAATTTTAATAATATGCATGTCCCATTCATGAATAAACGTTCAATGGATGATTTAATTAAAAACACAATATGATAAATTTTGAATTTAGTAATCCAATATTATTTTTAAAAATGTTTGGATAATTTAATAATATTTTTTTTACAAATAATTACATGATTTACCCTTTAACATAGTAAAAACCAATTCCAAATTTAATATTCAAAATGCTCAAAAATAAATGGTACCAATGTAAATAATTTCAAAAAATAGATTCCTAATATGGAATACATTTTTAAAAATTCAAAAACCATAATTTTAAGTAATTAATTTAATATTAATCTTATATGAAAAATATAGAATTTTTTTAAAAGTAATAACTATTAAACGATTAGTATGTGTTTATAATTCATTTTAATGTAAAAAATTACAAAGACCTTAATAATATTAAATAATAAAAACTAAATATAATTATACTCTATATCAAATTAAACAAATAATATAACAATATAAATAAATTAGATGAAAATGTCATTTTGAATTAAAATGTAGTAATTTTTAAATTTTTATTAAAATATAAATGTCATCCGAAAAACAGAAAATAATTATCCAATCTAAATTTTTATGTCTCTATTCTAAATAAAATGTTTCTTGTCAAGTTGAATATATAAAATTGTAAAATATTGAATTTAATATTGGTTCATAATTAAATGTTAGTAAAAATGTATTTTTTATAATATGACATTTATTCAAAAAATGAATTTATGGTAATATCATATCATATAAGATGAAGGTTTAAATTATATGTATAATTAAATATTTGGTTAATAATATTCATAACAACTTATTTAATAGATCTATTATATTAATTAACAGTATTTAATTAATATATTGTTGTTCAGTAGAATTGGGACATTCGTGTATTGCAACCCAGCTCTATATTGCGTGTAGCAAATGTTTAGCATGGTATTTCATAAAAAGTAAGTAATATGAATTAAATTTATACAGAAATGAAATTATTATAATGTTTTGGGGTTTCATTTGAAAGGGATAGAAGAATGTCACCACTAAATTATGATTTCAATTATGATAATATTATAGGGACGGGTAAACATGGATATAGAAGAGAAAAATATCTATCATGTTCTAATGAAGCATGATTGAGCACTTTTTGCATATAAATTAAACCATAAAAAATTTTAAATTTTGGAAGGGATTTAATGGAAATTTATATCTCTAAAAGATAATTAAATGAATAATTTGTTTTTTAAAAGATATGTTACCTAGAGTTTAGAGATTAATTTAATTAAATGAGTTAGAACATTAGAATATATACATAAAAGAAAAGTAGAGTTTCATTATTTAATTAATTTCTACCTAAAACACTATTTTTTATCCAAATGATGAGTATTTAGGATGAATTTTTCATCATTCATGAAAAATTCAATACAATTTCTATGAAATAAAAAATAAAAAATCTATATCTATATATTCATCAAATCATTATAATAACAAACTAAAAAATGGTTAAGATAATGGAATATAATATCCCAATAATAGTAACCATTTTTATGTCAAAAACATATTTAATATACAATATTAAATAATAAAACCAAAATTTCAACAAATATCATTGAGTAAATAATTATCCTTCCTCAAAAATTTTCTAGGATAAAATTGAAAAATAATTTGATCATATAGTCTTCCAAAAATCCATAATCAATATTAATTTCATATAATAGAAATATTATTTCTAAAATCAAATAATCTCCAGGAGATGATTACCATTTCCATAAATAAACTGAATATGAATAATCCCACAATAAAATAATATTTTATAGAAAATAAAATTTATCTTTTATTAGAAAATAATTTTTTATAATAATTATATAGGATTCGAAAAATAGTGGATGTCTTCCAAAATAATATTAATCACATAATCCCCAAATAATTTTCCATTCCCAATGTAATATATTATATAACACTAATGTCCTTAAAATATAAATGTCCTTTATCCATTTAATAATTTAAATATATCATGTCATGCTCTGTAGGACTTCACATATTATCGTTATAGGTGTCGAACCCATGTCTCCCATTAGTTGTAGGATCAAATCACATGGCCTTTCCAAAAGTGATAGGTTTTCACATGGGTGACAGGTATGCCATTATCTACAATAATATTACAATAATCCAAAAAAATTACAAAAATTCTCAAAATAGTAAAAATATATTCAAAATGAAATATATGTATAAATAAAATGGTTACATATCACATTTCGTTTTGTATTACCTATAATAAAAATACCCATAATTACCTAATATTCAAGGATTATATATACCATAATTTTTACCCATATCAATTATCATATTTCAATTAAATTTAATGTAATTATTCATTAAATAAATTCATTACACATTAAATACTAATGTGTAGTGTTCAGTGATGAATGTTTTCCAAAATCTAGATCACAATATTTCTAATAAACATCCATTTATACCATCTGTAATGACCTGACCATAGAAACGTAGTACTGGTGCATTAATTAATATAATTGTCATGATTACAAGGAATCAAATTCCAAATGAGTGATCATATATGTTTTTTAATGAGCTATATACATAAATGGATCATGTATTATAGTAGTACATCGTAAAACGTAAAAAAGGAAAATAATTTCTATCCAGGAACATATTAATATTCCATTTAAATTGATGGATATGAACAATTAAAATGGAACGTTAAATAACTAAAAAAAATTCTATTTAACCAATACAATTTTAATGAATAAAATCAATATATTTTGTCATATAATAATATCATAGGGAATAATAATAATTAAAAAAATATATTTGATTGATGTTCTTCCTAATTAATGATTATGTATGAGGCACATGGAAACCTATACGATCAAGATGTTTCATACAAAGGTTTAATTCCATAGATATAAAATTGTATAATTTTTAAATATTATTTCTCTCTTGAGAACAGATTGATACATAGAGTGGCTATAAAATGATCAGAACCCACCTTTCACTACAAGTTCAGCGAATTCATAATATTATGTATTCTATTTAATTAATAATTAATATTCCTTATCAAATTTCAGTATTGAATACCAAAAATGAATTTTTTTCAACAATTACATTTGGTAGGATACATAACCAAATGTTTTGTGGATGTTAATGAATGTAAATACAATTTCATGATCATTAATAAATCGTTGGGGAAAAATAATCCCTAATAATTCAAAAGTTCCACAAACCATATTGAAACAATTGAATAATAAAATCCATGATAGATTAAAAATATATAAAACATATAATATCATGATAATATGTAGATTCATTATATATCATGTCAAATAGTAGTATATACACCATATAAAAGTTAATTGGTTCATATAAAATAACGAGACTCAATGTACTGTATTTTTATTTGAAATCACGAACCACATTGTATGAATTTGTTAAAAATGTCGTGAATTGATAAAAGAATATAAATTATTTGAAGAATACCTTGTAAAATTTTAATGGAAGAATCAAAACATTATAGTGTTATGATGGGGTGAAATTATGTTCATACTCATTACATTCAAAAACATTCCCTTCACTTTTTTATGAAAATTCATAAAGTACATTGTTTTGAAAATTAATAAAAAGATTTATTTTAAAACATTATGTAATCAGTAAAAAGGGTGGAATTTTATTTAAAAAAACATTGGAGAATTATTAAATAATTTTAAAATATCTTTGTATAAAATAATGAAATGGATTTGAAATATTCCTATGGGGAGACATAATCTCAAATAATTCCCGATAATGATGAAATTGGAAAATAAATTCACAACACATTATAATCCGTAGAATCATATAAAAATAAATGAATAAAAATTTAATGAATTTAAAAATTACATAATATACATATTATTACTCATTAATGACATTTATGGGTGGTATATACAACACACAAGTAATAAAAGTATTTTATAAGGCATCTTCCCCACACAAAAAATGGCCAGACAAATATCCATTACTATAAGCTTAATTTAGGTGAACGTTCTTTTAAATCATTTATAATGGTTTAAAATATTACATTAACTTATACAAGAATCATATACATATTTATTATTTCATAGATGATCATACTATTTTATTTTTTCCCCAATTTGATGATAATATTTTATTATTACAGTTGTTTCATGTGTTAACTGCTTCATTTTATTATGCATGTTTCGTTATGAAGGTCTCAGTTATTTTTCATAGTTTATATATAAAAAACCACAAAAATGGTATTAATTGATTAAATAAAATATTTAATAATTTTAAATATTTATACAATAATTATTTAATTATTATCAAGTATAATTAATCACATAATGTCATGGTGATGTTAGGTCGTACGTACGCACAAACGACGATATCATTACCATTATTGTGAACGTTTAAGGAAGTAGATGGTATATTAATTCAAACAAATCCCCATTTTGTAAAAATAATCATATATATATATATTCTATTTTTTAATTATACACATCCAGTTAATTCGGTGAGGAAAATAGTTTAAACTACGATGTGGAGAGAGAAATCCCTACATAGGCACACATAGTGATTTTTCTTTTTATATGAAAGGTAAAAGGTGGAATATGGTTGTTACTCAATAATAATAAATTAGTATAATATAAATGATATTTTATAAATTAATTTATCATTGAAAAAATACATAAATTGTATGTAGAAGAATCAATGACTTTGAATGACTTTGTTAAAACTATTACCTCATATTTATTGGACTACCCTTATATCACTTATTAAGGGATCTATGGTAGGTATATTCGAAGAGAAAAAACCTCCATGATAAGTATAAAGGAGTTTTTGGGAGATATGGTTTGGACATAGTCTATCTAGAATGCTTAATTTGGTGTGAGGTAGTGATGGAGGTGATCCTTTTTATAATTGGGGTGATGGACAGTATCGAAAATCCTCAAAAAATTATAATGTAATTTGGCTATTCTAGAGGAAAAGACATACTAAGGGTCTATAAATGAACATGTCAATAAAACATATATAATATGGTTTCCCATTGGTGATTCTTTAATTTTTTTTAATTTTAATATAATATAATAATATATTTATTAAATATTAAATTATTATTTTAAAAATTGATATTATTCATTTAATTTTACATCAATAATATCATGATATTTTCATAATTAGAATATAATGATTTAAATAATCTATTATATATATTATAGATATACATATTTCATTATATACATTAATACAAAACAAAAAATATCAAAATTAATTGTTTTAAGATCAATCATTTTATTTTTTTTGTAAATTAAAAAATTAAAAATTTATCGTTGAAATGGAATTTCATCTAATTATATAATTTCAAAATATTTTGATTAATATTATATAAATAAAATTTTATCATATATATAAATAATATATAACCTATCATTACTTCTTACCATAGTGAACTACTAAAATATATTATATACAAAGACAAAGTCATTTTATTACTGTCATTAATTTAAATAATATATATGTAATTTTCATTGAAAATTCTCCACAAATAAATAAAATTATATATTAATGAGATAAAGGATGAATAAAATTTATAATATAAATTTTTTCTATGTTTATATCATTGATATAACCTTATATTATGGTTTTAAGCATCAGTTAAATGCTTTGGCAATTACGGTGCCAATATATATTTTGACTATTTAAGGGTTAATTTAGTTACTATATTCTTTTAAATGACCAAAAAAATTAGTCACTTATTAAATTTTACGACATTTAACAATACATTGGATGAATATGATATTTTATTAATATTTTATATCATTTAATTTAATTTAATTTATTTTAACATATTAATAACGACTATTTTGAAAATATTAATTATTTTACTTAAAAATATAACCAATGCAAGACAAATTCGACAAAATACAATGAAAACATCACTACCAAGTCCATGTAGTCTAAAAATATTTTTGAATGACATAATTTAGCTAGAATTGTATTTAATTTAATAATTTATATATCATTTACCTTATTTTTTTTATTTAATCTATTACAATATCATCATTATGAAAACGTTAATTGAATTTTATCTTCTGTAAAAATTTATAATAATTAATATTAATGAGTGTTTAATTTACTTATCTATAATGAATATTTATAGTGTCATAAATATTCTTAAAAACCACATATAAGTATTTTAATACTTAATAGAAACAACAATATGATATATTGGACGTATTGTAGACTAAAAAACAATAACAGACAAAATGTCATATTATGAGCTCTGAGAAGACATAATATCTGATCAATGAGGCATTTGGTCAAAGAAAAATAATCCTATGAAATTTATAAATGTGGTAGTAAAATTATATTGTCTTTATAATATAATTTTTACCCCTAATTAAGTTAATTATCCCTAATAATTGAAATTAAATTATATTAATTTTACAATTCAATTGCCAAATATTAAAAATATGTATTAAAATAATTTTGGATGTTGTTAATAAAAATATGGGGTTCATTTTTCTAGATTTAAAATATATAATATTTAGTAATTAATTTAAAATTAATCTCATTGTTTGAAATAAAAAAAATGGGTTTTTAAATTTTAATGTTCAAAACATTGAATTTTTGTTGTATATTTTTCTATTTAAAATTGATTCCAATTAGCTGAATTTGATTAAATGATATAAAATAATTTCATTTTACATTATAAATAACAAATAATAAAATTTAACACTATAAATATCATAAAATAAAATATATTTTTAAATTAAAATCCTATATTTTATCACTATTCATGAAAAAAAGTTACGTATTATAAAAATTCCTATAATTTGACCAACGTAAATGGTTTTATTCTACTATAAAATAATAAGATCATTATTTAAAATTAAAATATATTAATGTATCAAAATAGAAATTTAAAACATGTTCACAATAAAAATATATAAAATATCAATTAGAAAAATATAACCTTTTAATTTGGAAAATATGATTTATTCTCATATTATGCCAATAATATCAGTTGGATGAATGTAAAACATTTTATTAAATATATAATAAATAATTTTCATAATTTTTTTTTAATACTATTCATTCTATCTATATTAAGGTCTGTGTTATAATAGTTATGTTAAAATAATGATATCTAATTATTAATTGATGTTCGTTTAAACATGGTGTTGTTTGGAACATAATATATTGATGAAAATAAATTTAACAGGGGATATTATATAATATCACAATGCCTTACAATGACTTTGGGATATTTTTTTAGTTTATTCATTCAAACATAGGGAATTTAATATTTGTTTCTAGATATATGGATTCTTTTTTATATTAAAATATTGGTTGAACTATTCAAACACCACCTAAAAATTGGAAGGATGAGTTATATCATATTATGAAAAAGTGGAAATTATTACATTTAATTTCAATAAATCCTCCCTGGTTTTTTTTGGACTAAAACTACCATCACATATCATCTTACATTCTTTGGTGGATTTTGATGTTGTACTGGGAATGGATTGGAAATCACTTTTCAAATCCAACAGCAACTGTCAGAAAAAGGAGATCAATCTTCACATCCCAAGGAAATCCCCATATCAATTCTGGTGTAAGGAGGATTATGAATATTCTTTAGAATCATCATCATAAATTTGTATATTATTAATTTGTGATAAATTATGTTTATATCAAAATGCTGAGGAATGATAGGATCATTCATGAAGAGATGAAAATTGTGAGGGACCACAATAATTTTTTCCCTGAATAATTATTTGGTCTTCGTATTGATATAGAGGATGAGTTTATAATTTTTCATATACCAATAACTACTCTTTTATGGGTGACTCCTTATAGTATATAAATCATTAAGATAAAGGAACAAAAGAAGAAGATACAATAGAATCTGAAAAAGCATCGTAAATTTATAAATAAATCACTATTGGTAGTGCAAGATCACCTAATTTGGAAAAAATGTATATCAATGATTCTATACATTTATTATCATGAAGTTAAAGAATCAAGATAAATTACAACTATACCCTACAAAAACTAGATTACTTATTTGATCAACTATGTGGTGCGTCGTATTTCTCTAAGGTGGTCCATCGGTCAGGATATCACAAATTAAAGGTTTGTAATGATGATATTCCCTTGACTATAAATCAATCATGTTATGGAAATTATGAGATTATAAGGATTCCCTTTATTGTCATTAATTCTCCCAAAATGTTCATGGACTTTATTTATAGATTCTTTAGATTTTACATCGAAAAAAATTATTGTAGTTTTTATTAATGATTTTCTAATATAGTCCTTTATTACAAAGATACATATGGATTTATTTTCTACATTTAAAAAGACATTATAAATAGAGAATCATTATGAAATTTATAGTAAATTTTATTTCTAGATACATGATGTAACATACCTAGGGAATATTATCACTAGAAAATAAATATATCTGGAACCTTCTAAAACTAAGGTAATTGAGGAGTGTCACTAAACATCATCTGGAAAAAATATCCACCGTTTTTTTGACATGCTGTGTATTAACTCCAATTTGTGGGTAACTTATCTAAATTTTTATACCCGCTAACCATGATACCATGAATGAAATTAAACATTTTATGCACTAGGTTCTATGAAGTCTATATCAAAGAGCTAAAAAAGTGGGTTGTCTTGCACAAAAAGGGGGAAATTAGTGCGGTATTATTTGTCTAATGAAAGTATAGATTATTCATTGTACATTTAGAAATGAAATTCTAATGGAATATGGATAATTATCTTAAATAGTTGATTATTATGTGTATGAAAATTTTGAGTTGTGTAAAACCATAACTATGGTTTTGCCTAATTATCTTTAAAAGTTGATTATAATGTTAATAACAAATCATTCTTGTTCCTGGTTATTTACCCTTGGAAAATCAATTTGATATAATGAATCAACAGGAATTTTTCAGAAAATCTATTTATATATTAAACAAACACACAATAAAAACATTTATTAAACTTTGTGTCGGTATCTTATAAATTAAATTATTCATTTAAATTATCCATAGGTTATAAGTAATGATATCATATCATAATCTCTAAATTAAACAAGAAATTATAAATTTTAATTCAGTGATATAATATCCAAAATATTAATCCATTACAATGATTTTAACCATTACATTATACATAAAAACTTCTTAATCCCCAATTTTATCTAATCCATACTCTTATACCAACTATGTAACTCTAGCCCCAATCATTTGGATCATGTGCGATAAATTCATACATCACATTCTATCGTCGAAAACTTTTTGACATTTCATGACATAATAATACTGTATTTATGAAATATAAATTAAATTTATCAAGACACATATCCAAATTAATTTTTTGGATTAACATAATAATGGTTTAAGATAAATCATAATATAAAAAATCACAGTTGTTTCTAAATGGTTGATATTTATTTCCAAATTATAATATATTTCATTACACATTATAAGTTATCTAAGAATTCCACAATATTCTCTCAAACCACATATCCTATTTAGAATAATGTATATAATTATTTTCATTATAACCTAGAAAATGGAAAAATTTGAATGGGATGGTGTCAAAAAATTAATTAATGTAAATCTATTTTAATCTTTTACATATCTTTAAAAAAAACTAAGGCATTATAGAGGTGTGTGGGAAGCTAGAAAAGTAATAGAGCTATGCTACAGATTGTAGTGTAGCTTATTGAATCTATAAATGCTCCACCATCTAGCTAGTCATGTCTATAGATATGAATACTATATATAGTTCTAGTCATATATTTTGTGTGTATTAACTACCATCCTATTTGGGATCTCATGTCATATTATGTCTTTCCATTATCCACTGGTAAGATGTTTCTTTTCATTGGCTAACAATTGAAATTTGTTATAGCCTAGTAAAGAATCCAAATTTAATAAATTTAATCACTAACAATGTTTTGGGAATTTTATATTTATATATCAATTTATATTTATCGAGAAGTCCTCCTTGGTGTATTTTCAGTGCTCACCCCCTCCAAATCACTATTAGATGCATAATCATTTGATCATGAATTCTTCATCAGGTGAGTACATTCATGACATAGTCCAATTCCCCTATCTTATTTTTGTCATACCCAAACATATTGCAGTTATATTTATTTAATATAATGGAATTTGACAAATATAATAAGGGATTCATGGATTTTTGATAGAATCCTTGCCCAGATTAAGCCTAAAATACCATTAAACAAAGATCATTTTTGGTAGTAGATATTCCATGATATTTTCAGCATTAGTCTAACATTAGTGTTATTTGTAGTCCTGAAAATTTCACTGGAACTCTAAATTGGTTTGAATTAGGGTATGTTATATGATATTATAGTAATTCTGGACTTGAATGGAAACCTACTATTCTAAATCATAGTGATCCGAAGGTAGGATGACCTAGAATTTAGAACTTCTACAATACAAATTCATTGAATGTTTTTTGGAATGATAAATTATCCCTACATACCATGTTAGTATCATGATCAATATTTGTGAGAATTTTTGGCCCATTTAGTAGTATTATACGGTTTTTTTCATATTTACTATGCTAGTTATGAAAATTTTTTATGTGATTTGATATTTGATACCAAATTTGTCTCTTTTTTATGTTTTTTTGTTCGTATGTCATTTATATTACTATGTATACATCATGGAATGTTCTCGTTATGGGGATGTGTTCGTGGAATGGTATGAATTTATTGGATTATCCCAAAATTTTTATATTTTAATCTATATTCTGGACTATCGAATTAATGGTGATAAGTCAGGTAGATTATCACTTTTATTTATGGCATGGAAATAAAGAAAGTATAGTCAGTAATTGAGGACCCGTTATCTATGTTAGACTTTGGTGGAATATTTTTTTTATGTGTAACTTGATTACTAACTAGTATTTCACTAGTATATATTATACACGTATGTCAAGGGATATTGGTGGTGTCCTACATGGTCTTATTCATAAAAAATTAACTTATATATTAGTGAACATGTATAATTAAAGGACATGGATTCAGAAATAAGAAAGGGCTTTGTGGTGGGATGTTGAGTTGATTATGAAATAAAATGATTATGTTACTTGAGGGATCTGAATAGGTATATACATAACTACATTATCCTATTTAATTGAAAAATAATTTTGATAATTTTTTAGTTTTTTTAATATTAATGATATTCATTATTTTAACCAAATCTGATAGTTTTATTTTCATTAATTACTGTTATGTGTCTTATTGGGGTTTTTTATTGTTTTATGAGTATTAAAATACAATTTAGTAGTTTACACTAATGTTTACTTCATTTCTATATCATATTCTCACTATTATATCTAGTATTACATCACTACCCGCAAGAAATTTCTTTTGTATACAGAAGATTACAGGAGGGCATATAGATCCCCATCTTGAACCTAGCGGTTCATGATAGGGTGTCCTAAAAGCGTTTCTGAATACCTAGTTCAATATATTTTAATGTTTGTTCTCCTTTATTTGGAAAAGGGAAGAATTTTTATAGGATGGATAGGACTCGGGTATTGGATCATTATTATTTCATGTTCAGCATTGCATTGTGTATCATAAATTATAAATACATTGTGACATTATAAATTTGTTTCTTAGAGTTAACTTCTATTAAATTCTCTTTAGGTTGATTAACTAAATTTTTTATACTAATTTATAGTAATTATAATAATTATTTAATCTCATTTGTAATATAGAATCACATTTTGTATTCCTATTTTTTCCAATAGAGTTGGAACCAATAATTAAAATCATTTTGTCAATATGTTATGTGGTTTTGGAGAATCATTTTTTGAAATGAATGACTTTATAGTGTAATGTATATGGAATAATATGTAATTGTTTTTTGATTAATGTTGAATAAAAGTATGATTTTATTGAGTTTTTTGGTAGTTCATTGGTGGTAACAATTTTTTTTGGTGTTAGCCTATTAGATTTAACAATTTTGTATATCATTTTATGTGCAATGTAATTTTTTAATGGTATTATATTATTAAAATTTTTATATTATTTTTTGGAGTTTCTAATGTTGGGTTTTCATCTCAGTAGATACTACCTTGTAGATGTATTTCTTAGCTAGTTTCACTACTTATTGGGTTGTATGATGTATCCAAGGATTATCCAAAAATATTTCCAGTGATTTAGGAAATTAAACTAGTACAAAATTTACTCCTCCTTCTTCTACATTGGTAACATCCCAGGTAAATGATGAATAATAAATTTTCATATTTAATTTCATATTTTTGAATTAAATATTACTTTTACATTAAAGGGGATTCTATGTTTTATGGCGTGCCTAAGTCACAACAATGGGTTTTATGGAAATGTTAAGTTGTAGACAATGTTGGATCATATTGAAAAATATTAATATTATATTATTTTAAATTGTAGTTAATGCATTTCCATTTTATTGGAGGGAATGAACAGAACTAACTATAAGATGATTATACATATTGGTTAAATGTTTTTACATTTATCCAATGATTTTTTGAGACTTTAAATATTAATGAATATAATTTTAACCACAAATAGTCTAATATTTTTTTAAAATGGTTGATTAACCATCTTTTAATGGAGAACACATTTTAAATCTACTTTATGGAAATTTTATATGTTTTATTTCAAAAAATAAAATATTTCATTATTATTGGGACATCAAAATTTACTTTTGGATATTTTTTGTAATTTTTCATATAAAATTAATTTTTAATGAATAGTGAAAAATACCTTATTTTAATTCAAAAATTCCTTTTAATATAATTTATTTATATGTTTAGATTACCTTTTAAATTTGTTTTAATGAGTAATTAAATTTCATTTTTACTATTTAATACAATTTGGTTCATTGGAAGTAATTTAACTTTGAAATTGGAAAATAACAAGTGTCAATCTTTTGATAGTTATTGTTTCCTAAAAACACGCTTTTGTTTTTTAAAATGGGAAATAATTTTAAATTAATTAATCAATATTATTTGTTTTTAATTTATTAAAATAGATATCATTTTTTATTTCTGAATATCAAATGTATCTTAGGATGAGTTTTTGGAATTTTTCTGAAAAACATCAATTTTTTATGAAATGTGAAAACACATAGTTTTATTTAAAAGCCAAACTTTTCCATTTAAATGAAATGTTATCACTTCTGTGAATTGAATTTTAAAAATCCTACATACATGGTTATTATTATTAAGTAATATATTGTTCAATAAGATGAAAATAATTATTGGGTAATAGTATCATTTGACTTTTATTTACCATGGTTAGAGGTAAATAGGTTATTTCAAGATAAAAATAATATTATAATGATATTAAATTATTCAAACATGTGTCTTATTCCATTTGGTTGATACATTTCCGACTATGTCCAGCCATGGGATGACTTTTTAACCCCATGGAGCCACTTAAAATTGAAAATGATAATATATATTAATTAATTTAATGTAAAGACTGAAATGATATAATCAAATATTTTTCTAGTAAATTGATTTTTTATATGGGGATATATATGTCATGTCCTCATCTATAAATATTCCTTATAAATATATAAAAATTTCCAACATCATGATATATTTTTTAAATTTTTATACATCATGTATGTAAAATTATATATGACACAATAATGATTCAGTGTTTACCACATTAATGAAGGATTTATATAAATAAAATTATAAATATAAAAAAAATATCCAAACCATGTCCAATTCATATTGGATGATTTTATTTAGAACATTAGTCTTCATAGATTCATATTTTATGTGTTTTGGACCTTTAGATAAGGAAATTAATGATATAATAAAATACTATTTTCAAAAATTCATGAAGTACCCCTCATCGACCTTATAAAAAGCCTTCACCTATAACTCCTTCCTCACACCTATCATGCACCTCATCTCATCCAACCTCTACCCAATTAAGCACCCTATATCACTGTCTTCCACCTAGTATCCATACCATAGGGAGACAGAACTTCATTAAATCCTTTTGGTTCAAACAAAAAGGAGTTTCATGATTTAAAAGTAACATCTTCTATTATGTTATTTTTTATTATTTTCCATCTACAACCCCTAAACTATTTTTTATTACATTGTTTTATAGAATCACTATTATATTAAATATAATAGGTTTTGGTTTTGAGATTTATTTAAACTAAACTTACAAAAACCTCTATCAATTGGGTAAAAAACCTATTGTTTCTATGGATGGTGAACTACTGCCTCACGAAACAATGATTATTCAACAATCTCCCACCACCTATCAGGGTGGACATTATGACGACACTATATTTATATTTGATATATATTATATTGATATTAATTTTTTTCTTCTGTATATTTCCTTTATAAAATATCAATATGGTTTCCATAGTGGGTAAATACGATAATTTCATTTGAAGAAGTGCGGGCTACTGGTCCCTCAATGTGATATGAATTGTTCATTACATAAATGGAACATATACATGGTGTAGTTTCTGATATTATATATATGATATCATACTATAATTACAATATACATATTTATCATTAATTTTTCATTCCATTAAATATAAAATAGAAACGAAATTAGTGTTCTTCTGTACATACGGATTACCGTCTCCATGAACGGTGCATTTCATTTCCTACCTGCAAATGTTTTGTTCTATTTTAAATACATATATATAATGGATATATATGATATTTATGAAATCTAAATAATTAATATCACTCTAGAGATAATGGAATTTCGTCCACATCTATATTTTACAATTATAAAAAGTACATTTTTAACTCAAGTTCCAAACATCGACAAAATGTATGATATTAACTAATATATTTAACTAATTGTTTATATAATGGTAATAGTCGATATAAAATGAATAATAAACTTGAAAAAAGTTCTTAAAAATTATAAATTGATATTATTTTATTATTTATGATATTAATGAATGAAAGGGGCTAGTCAGACTTGAGGTATGGGAACTTCTTAACCCAATTTCCATTCATTGGGTAAGTCTTTTACTTCATGATTATATAATGCAATGATTGTGTTAGAAATATCTTTTAATAAAATATATTATATTTATACTATCTTTATGTCAACATATAGGAATAAAAATAATCAATCTATTTTATTAGCAAAGAGATCATTTAAGGGACTTCGTCTCAATCTCTATTTATTGAGGCATACATTGATTTTTTACACGACATTATTTTAAACGGAATATAACAAACCTCTTTGACATTCAATTTAATTCAAATTGAATCTTTTTTCTATGAATTGTTTTACTATACATCAAAATAATGTTTTTATCATTTACAACGATAGTGACCTCCCCGCTGCTATAATCTTTAGTTGTCTTCCTCTATAATCTTTAATGTGTTTAAATTGAAAAAGAAACACCTAATTCATTTTTGGGGTGTTATGGTATTGAAAATGGTTTATTGAAATTGATTAACTATTTCAAAATCATAAAATTTATATTTTTATTTCAAATTGAAATTTTATTACTGAAATATTTATATTTTCCATATTTTATGTGTTTCGATTTTATAATTGTACATGGAAATTTGAAGGGTGGTTATGTTATAAAACAAATGACATGTGGTGCCATGATAAACTTAGATTGTTGGATATGTTATAACCACAAATTCATTGGGTATGGATGTTGGCTATATGGCTATTCTATTTAGTGATATGTGTTGAATTTTACCGTGTGGTTATTCTATTTAAAATGTATATGTCCCACATTACCTTTATAAGTTATGTGTTATTTATAAGGGTTTAATTTTAATATTTTGGTTACAAAAGAGTATGAAATGATGTTTTATTTATTAAAGAGTATTTACTACTTCATAAAGGTGAAATATGTTACTTATGATAATGTTTTCTTCTAAAATAAATTGTATTAAAAACTATCAGTTTTCCTTCTTTGTGTTTCCCTTGATGAGATTTTTATGCTCATCCAATGTTTTGAAATGTTTTTCATAGGACTTAATGATGCATAGGTTCACAGATTTGATCACCAAAATTTCATGCTGTCTAAAACATTGAACTACAAATGACTCTATTTTTTCTAAGATTTTATATTTTATCTATAAAATAGAAACTGGGAAGCAGTGTCTACATTCTAATTTTGGAGATTTAATTTAATAGTTATGGTCTAATTCTCTAAATATCTAATCCTGAAATGATTCTCAATGAGAATTATGCATTTATTTATAGATTATGTAATTTTTTAAGGGATATTAATTATATTTGGTATCATAGGTCGGTTTAGATAACATTAAGAGTTAAGATATTGTTAAATTAATAACCATCAATTAATTTATGTCAATATTTAAATGATATAGAATTTACAGACTACCATGTTGCTTTGTCCATGACATTTCATTGTTCAAAATGGTTTTCCACAGAGGTAACAGGGCATCAATGTTGTGAAGGCTTACAGAAGAGAATAACCATCCAAATTAGAAACCTGATATGGTCAGAATCAGAACTGAATTTTATTTTGCAGTGATGATATAGTTGACATAGGATATAAATGGAG
This sequence comes from Viscum album, assembly GCA_963277665.1. Classification (NCBI taxonomy): domain Eukaryota; kingdom Viridiplantae; phylum Streptophyta; class Magnoliopsida; order Santalales; family Viscaceae; genus Viscum; species Viscum album. The sequence goes on along the minus strand of OY728128.1, from coordinate 214,086,192 downwards.
GTGGTTTCCAAGCACGAGATCAGCCAGATCAACCACCGAAAGAAAAATTAGAAGTGGAACATTTCATGAGGCAACATCCGAATCATTCATGGGATCATCTTACCAAGTGCTAGTTGAAGTGTGGATTAAATCTGTGGAAAAGATATTTGATGTCATGGGGTGTTCAGAACATCAAAAGGATAGTATCACTACTTACTTTTTTGAAGGTGAAGCTTATCAGTTGTGGTTGATGGTGAATATTTTTAAGGATAGTGAAGATATTGATGCTCTTTATTGGTATGAACTCAAAGGTATGTTTCTTGAGAAATATTTTATTAAGGTGGATGGTTGTAGGAATGAAAAAAACTATTGGAATTGAGGTATGAGGATGACTCAGTGGCTTCTTATGAAGAAATATTCCCTCGACTGGAAGGGTTTGGTCCAAATTTCATCTGAGATCGTTATAGTAAGATAAATATATTTTACTTTGGACTGAAGCCATGATATCTGAGATAATTATCCTCTTGTGAATTCAAAATCAATGAAAAACACGCCAGATCAGCCGAGATGGTAGAAAAAGATTTTTCTGATGAATTGGTGTTCCTAGAGAGTAATCCAAATAACAGGTCTAGTTGGTATGAAATGTGAAATAATTTATCAAATAATCCTATTATTAAGAAAATGTAATATCCATTTTCTGAGAAGTGTGGTATAAACCATCTTGGGTAATGATTATCAAGGTCTAGAACGTTATTTCGGTGTGGTAAGACTAGTCAAATTTCTCATCACATTGAGAATGATGATCAAGAAGGCAATTAAAATCCCACAGTAAGTTGTTTTATGGGCCATGAAATGGGTCATTACACAAATTAGTGACAAACAATGAACTAAAATGAGATAATGTAGCCAAAATAAAAGGTTAAAAGGTGGGTGAAATAATTTACATCTACTTCAGAAGATTTTGGGCCATCAAATCAAGTTATATAAGGTACAATGGTTATTTTTTCAGCTTATCCCAAAGTGTTGTTTGATTCTAGTTCTACACATTCGTTCATTTCTACAAAGTTTTCTATTAAATTGGTAATTCAGTCTCAAGATATGAATCATGAACTTATGGTAAAAACACTGGGGGAAAATGATGAGGCAAAATGTAATTATAAGAACCTTCTCATCCTTGTGTGTAGAAAGAATCTACCTGCAAACCATATAGTTTTTCCTAGAGTGGATTTTAATGTTATTTTTTGCCTCGATTTCAATTATGTTTATCATGAAAGGATTGATTATAGAGCTAATGTGGATTATTTTCAGAATGATATTATGTTTGGGTTCAAGAATGTACCCTATGATTTGATAACATATTCAGAAGCTGAGAATGTTTTAAATGATGTAAAAGAATATTAACATTCACATATTGTTGAAAACAAAAAAACTATTCTAATTAATGACGTTCAAGTGGTAGATGAGTGTCTTGATGTTTTTCTTGATTTGTTTCTTGGTATAATACATGATTGAGAAGTTGAATTTACTTCTGACATTGTTCATGATTCTAATCCAATTTCAAAACCCCCATATTGATAGAATCAAATTGAACATTTAGATTTAAAGAAGGAATTCAATGATTTTTTAGATAAAGGTTTCATTCGACCTAGAACATTACCATGGACTGCTACTATCATATTTGTTAAAAAGAATAAAGTTTCAATAAGACTTTTCATTTATTATAAATCATAGAATAACATCACTCTTATGAACAAGTATCCATTTCCTCATATTGATGATTTGATTGATCAGATTCATGCAGCTTAGTATTTTGCGATGATTGACTTGAGGTCATGTTTCCATCAGTTGAATGTAATGGAAGCTGTAATTTGGAAGACTATGTTTCATACTATATATATCCATTATTAATTTATTTCTATTCCTTCTGGGTTAACTAATGAACCTGATGTATTCATTCATATTATTAATATAATTTTATGTGAGTTCTTGGATAAGATTTTGGTTTTTTATATTGATGATATATTTGTTTATTCTAAAATTAATGTAGAACACCAATTATATGTATGGTTTGTCTTATTAATCATAAAAGAAATGAAATTGTTTTGGTAATTCCACATGTGTGAGTTTTTATTACAATAAATATCATTCCATGGTCACATTGTTTCAAAAAATGTCATATCTATTGATCCTTCTAAAAAAATGTTGTTAAAGAATGGCCAAGACCTACCAATATCATTAATATGCATAGTTTTCTTGGTTTAGTATGTTTTCATCATAGGATTATTTAAAATTTTCCATGGTTATCTAGACCATTGACTCTGTTAACTCGAAAAGGTGTAATTTTTATTAGGACAAAAGTATGTGATGATTATTTTCTAGAATTGGAAAGATGATTGGTGAATTCTCCAGTTTTGGCACTTTCTACTAGAAATGGTGAGTTTGATATCTATGGTGATGCTTCATTGAAAGGACATGGAAATATCCTTATGAATAATGATTATGTAATAGCATATTCTTAATGTAAGTTGATTCCTCGTGAGTTAAATTAGCCTACACATGATTTTGAATTAGCTGTAATTATTTTTTCTTTTAAATTTTGGACGTATCATCTGTATGATGTAAAATTTGAAATATATACTAACCACATAATTTTGAAATGTAAAGTCACTCAGATCAAATTAAACATGAGACATAGTAGATTGTTGAAATTAATCAAGGATTATGATTGAATAATCCATTACCATCCATGAAAATAATATAAAGTGGGCGATGCTTTGATTCAAAAAAAAGTAATGATTCATTATCCTTGTTATGTTTGGAACAAGATCCTTTGATAATAGACATGATGAAATTTGTCCCATATGTTTTTGGTAAGAGAAATTAATCTATTTTGATTCTGGTGTCAGTGCAATAATATCTATCAGACAGAATTAAGAAATCAAAGAAGGAATACAGTGAGTTACAGGAAATGGTAGAGTTGGTTCAGAAGGATACGTTGCTTGAATTTAACAATGATAATGATTGGTTTTTGAGGTTTTGAAAGTGATTCTATGTTCCTCGTGATTCACAGTTGAAGAATTAGTGGTTATGTGAATATCATTGTTATCCATTTTCAATTCATCCTGATAGTTCTATGATGTACATAGATCTTTGATTGTATTACTAGTGGGACAGAATTAAGTGGGATATTTCCAACATTACTCTGAGGTGTTTGACTTGTTAACATGTTAATAAACAATGTTAGTTACTGAAAGGGATTATTCATTTTTTATCGGTGCTAGAATGGAAATGGGAAAATATATCATTGGACATAATTGTGGTATTGCCAATGACATCATGAGGTAATAATGCAATCTGGGTTATTATTGATTGACACACTAAATCTTCTCTTTTCCTTCCTATTTGTGATATATAATATCTAGATCAACTTTCTCAGTTGTATGTTAAATAGATAGTTATGTTGTATGGTGTTACCGTCTCTATTGTATCAGATCATGATTCTATGTGTCCTTATGAATTTTTGGAAGGCCTTTAGAATTCATTGGGTGTTGAACTAAATTTTAGTACATCTTTTTATTATCAATTTGATTGGAAGTGAGAATTATTAATTCATACCTTCGAAGATATGTTGTATTCTTAATCAATGTATTACTCATGAATTTGGGACAAACTTATTTATTTGGTTGATTTTTATATAATAATTTTTTTCATTCTAATATATATATGACTCCATTTGAATCATTATATGGGAAGCAGTGCCGATCACCAGCAATTTGTAATGAAGTAGCTGAAAGGTTGTTGATCGGACCAGAATTGATAAAAGATATGGTAGAAAAAATTTAGTGGATTTTGAAGCACACAAGTACAGCTCAAAGAAGGAAGAAACGTTTTGCAGATAATTAGATGAAGGATCTATAATTTCATGTAGGTGATCACATATTTTTCATTTTTTCTCCTTCAAAAATTGTGACGTGTTTTCTTATGACCAGAATGTTGAGTCTGATAGTCATTGGATCATATGAAATTATAGAAAAAGTTAGACCAGTTTCTTATAGAGTAGCTTTAACTCCATTTTTATCAAAGGTACACAATGTTTTTAAGGATTCAATGTAGGGAAAGTATATGCTAGATCCATCTCATGATTCTAAAATAGTGGTACTTCACATGGAAGAGAATATATCTTACGAGGAACAACCAGTCCATATTTTTGACCGAAGAGATCATGTGTTGCGGAATTTAGTAATTCATCAGTTAAAGGTTTTATGGAAAGACCATATGGTTGAATAAGAAACGTGGAAATCTGAAAATTCAATGTGGGATAAATACCCCATTTGTTTGATAATTGATAACAATTGTGAGGATGAAATTTCCAAAATGAGGGAAGGATGTAACATCAGTGTTAAATAAATAATAATAAATTTTCATATTTATTATCATATTTTTGAATTAAATATTAATTTTACCTTAAATTGGAATCTATGTTCAAGGGCGTAAGTGATACGCAACATTGAGTTTCTTTGAAATCTTACGTTCCACACAACATTGGGTCATACTAAAAAATAATTATATAATATAATTTTAAATGGTATTTAGTTCCTAGAAGATGTATTGGTGAGAATGAAAATAACTAACTATAACATTTTTATACACGTTTGTTAAATGTTTTATCATTTATCCAATTAATTTTAGTGTCTTAAAATGTGAATTAGTCAAATTTTAAGCAGAAAGATTATAATATTCTATAAAAGGTCGATTTATCTCTTGTTAATGGATAACCCTATTTAAATATATTTATTAACACATTAATATGTTCAATTCAGTAAAATAGAATATTTCATTAAAAGTGGGAATCAAAATTTAATTTCTGAATTTTTTTTGATTTTTCTGATAAAATTAATTTTCCAATTAATAGTGAAAAATACTGTACATTAATTTAAAAAATATTTTTAATATAATTTATTTATATTGATAGATTATCTCTTCAATTTTTTTTCAAGTTTTATTAGATTATGTTATTACTATTTAATAAAATTTTGATCATTTTATGTAATTTCAGTTTGAAATTGTACTTAAATAGCTGTCAATCATTTGATAGATATTGTTTCTTAAAAACATTCTTTTTTTTTGACAACAAAAATTTATTTTAAATTTATTAATCCATCATTAAAATTTTTAATTTGGTTAAATTTACATTAATTTGGAATTTGAAATATTATATATATCTTAGGTTGAATTTTTTGCATTTTTCTGAAAACCATCAATTTTTGATGAATAGTTAAAACACTAAATAATAGTTAAAAACTGACTTTTTCAATTAAATGAAATTTTAACTCATCTGTGAATTGAATTTTGAAAATATAAAATACATGGTTGTTATTATTAAATAAAACATGGTTCAATAAGACAAAAAATATATTTGGTGAATGGTAACTTTTTACTCCAATTTACTACAGTTGAAGGTAAATAGGTTAATTCAATGTAAAAATAAAATTATTATAACAATTAATTTCCCAAAAAAGTTTTCTAATTTATTGGCTGATACATATAAGACCATGGGAATCATTGGGTCAATTTTGGGGCACCTTGGAGTCACTTATGTGTGATAATAACTCTGTATATTAATTAATTAAAAATAAAGACAAAAATAATATTATCATATAGCTTTTGGTAAGTTAATTTTTACACGAGGTTATATATGTTATCTCCTAAACTGTAAATATTCATTAGAAAAAAATTATATTTCTTACATCATGGTAATTTTTTAAAAAATGTAGACATCAGAGGAATAAAATTAATTATGACACAGTAATGATGCATTACTCACCTCGTTAATGAATGATTTAAATATATATGATAATAAATAATAAAAAAATATCCCAAAGATATCAAATTCATATTGAATTATTTTATTTGGAATTAGAGTCATCTAATCTTCGTCTTTAATGAGTTTTGGTCCTTTATAAACTGCAAATGATTATATAAATATCTCACACCTCTAAATCATTTTTGACACCTCTCAAACCCCTTGGATCTCCCAAAATCAACCCAATTAAGCTATAAGCATTCCAATATTCCATTAATAAGCCTTACCATAGGATGAATCTACTTCTAGAAATCGTTTTGGTTCAAACCAAAGTGAGTTATCCAATTTAACGTTAACATCTTCTCTTAAGTTCTTTTGTTTTATTTTCCTTCTCCAACCCCCTAAACTCCATTTTTTAATTTATTTTTTCTGAAAAACATATATGTTAAATATAATGAGTTTTATTTATGAGATTTATGTGAAATTAACTTATGCACACGTCCATCTAATGCATAATGAACATACTGTTTCTATGGAAGACAAACTACAACCTCACGAAACGATGATTGTTCAATTATCACCAAATACCTCCCATGGTGTCCAATATTATAGATTTATATTCATATGTGATATATATTATATTTATATTGTTTCAATTCATCATTTATTATCATTTATAGATTACATTTATGGTTTCCATAGTGGATAAATACAATAAATTCATTTATTGATGTGCGAACTACCACCTCCTCAAAGTCATATGACTCGTTCATTACATTCTTGGAACATATTAATGATATAGTCACAAAAATTATATATATTATATTATAATTGAATTATAATATACCTATTTATTATTAATTTTTCATTCCATTTAATATTTAATAGAAATGAAAGTTGCCTTCATCCGTAAGTATGACTTACCTTCTCCATGAATGATACATTTCATTTTCTTACCTCTAAATGATATTAAATATTATTATTATATATATACAATCAATTTATATAATATTTATGATATCTAAATCATGAATATTATTCTATTGATTATGCAATTTCAACCACATTGGCAATTTATAAGTATAATAGTTCATTTTCAAATCATGTTCTGAACATCGACAAAATGTACATTATAAACTGAAATTATTAACTAAATGTTTATAACATGGTTATAAGTTATATAAAAAGAATCATAAACTTGAAAAATATTATTATGAAATTATAGATCAACATTAGTTTATTATTAAAGTGATTAAAGAACAAATGGGTCTGGTCGGACAGGAGGCAAGGGATCTTCTTAACACAATTTACATTCATTGGGTTAAACATTTACTTCATGATTATGTCAGGATATGATTATGTTAGAAATATTTTTTGATATAATATATTGTATTTATTATATATTTATGTGTAATTATAGTGAATACACATATTCAATATATTTTATTTAAAAAATGATCATTGTAATTGACTTCGTCTCAATCTCCTTTCATTCAGGCACACTTTTATTTATATACGACATTAATTTATATGGAATACAATAAACCCTTTGACTTTTAATTTCATTAAATGGGGATATATTTTCCTATGAATAATTTTACGAAATTTCAAAATAAATGTTTTTATCATTTATTGTGACCCTGACCTTTCCACCAATGTAATCGTTAGTTGGCATCTTCTATAAGCCTTAATGTTTTTAAATTAAAAAGAAACCCCTTATTATATTTTTTTGAGGTTTTGGAATTGAAAATGGTTTTTTGAAAATGATTTATTATTTCAATATCTTTAAATGATTTATTTTTATTTCAAATGATGTTTTACTAGTTTTGTATTTATATTTTCAATATTTTTTGTGTCATGATTTTATAAGGGTACATGAACATTTTATGGGTGGTTATGTAATGGCCTGGACCTCTCCGGTCCATTCCTTAGTGAAAATGTGGTGCTGGAGGTGTTTCGAGAGGTCAATCCGACATGGATGTGCGTTTGGGAGGACTTTTAAGGAAATCTAAAGGGAAATAGCTTTCACCAGGTCGTCACATGATTTGCCTATATTGTGTGGCCAAACCATGCAAGGCTAGTCTTGGAGGTAGTGGCTAATACACAGTTTTCACACGATTTTTCTAACCATGTGGACTAACCATGAGAGGAGTGTTTGACGAGGTAGAAGATAAAACATAGTTAGCACACAGTTTTTTAAACCGTGCAGACTAACCATGCTGGCACTTAATGATAGATCCTAAAATTATGGATCTAAATCATTTTTTCTTTAATCACCTTGTTTAAGCTTTTAAGAAGCCATAACTCAGGATTACTCTCCCTTGATGGTTATAAAAGCTATCACATGAGTTTTGGAGGTGATTTGAAGGCTTCCCTTCGTGAATCGAATCTGTTTTCTCGAGGTATGTGATCATTTTTGTTTGGTCTCATAGATCTACCTAGCTCTACTCCTCCTCTTCTCTCAGTATATTAGATCTACGCCTGTTATGGGTAGATCTAAGTGTTTGGATGTCGGTTATGATCTGATTTGGTCTTGGTTGTGTTAGGAGAAGAGATCATTAGAGGATCTTGGGTGAATCGCCCCTGTATTCTTTGGCGTTCTTCCACCGTTGTGGTTTTGGTCAAAACCTTTGAGTTAGGGGATTCATGGTTTCTCTAATTGTTTATGTGAAATCATAGATTTTGAATGATTTATCCCTTTGGATGACAATGATACTGACCTAATTAAATACTTGAACCAGATTAAAAGAATTTTTTTGATCGCATGTTGTTGCTTTGTACTGTGATAATAGTTTTCATCTTGATTTACTAGATACTGTGATATATATGTCTTTCCTGTTAGCATGTTGCTCTTGATGAAATTTATAATGAACGTAAAGCTAGAATTAATTGATAATTAATTGCCTAATGATTAAGAGGCATGTAAATGAATCTGGTTGTTGTTGTTTTGGATTTTGTTCCAACATGGTGTTAATCAAATTGATGTTGATGTATGTGTTTAATTCATTTGGTTGGTAAAACAGAAATCTACTGGTTCTCGTTGTTTGAAGGCTGATTGCCTTGTAAAAAGGGCCAAGAGCCCAATTTGATGTGATGATTGTTTTTTCCTGCTCTTTGTGTTGTGATGTGGCCCTGGAGGGGTGTTTTGATATATGGAGGCATGGAGGCCTTGTGGTTGTGGCAGCGGATGACACCTAGAGTGGTGAGATGCATTGGTTTATGCATGTGGGAGTCGAGGAGGACACTAGGGATGATTGAATTGGATGGATGCGGTTGTTGGATGCTTGTAGATTCTTTTGTTGTTTATCTTTATTTCTTTTCCCCATTGCTCAATGCATCTATTTGTTCTTACCCTTCATCCAAAAGGGGTGAAGAAACACAGGGTATGCCACATGATTTCTGTGTTTAGCCTCTGCAGGGAGAATGGGTCTACGCTCTTGATAAAGGCAGCATTGACTCGATGGGCAGTACATCTACTCACCGTGTTGAGCCCCTTGTTTTTAGTAGAATAAGATGATTTTCTTGATTTCCTGGGAATATGGGAATGTAATTCTATAATGAATGTTAGAATAATTGACCTTAACCACTGGTGTTGGAGTTTGTTGATAATTAATGATGAGTTTGAGAACTTTTTTAGGGGCAGTGGAATTTTTGGATGTGATGTTGATGGAATTTAATGTGGTTTTTCTCATGGTTAATTAATGTTGGAAGAATTAATTAACATACAATGGAACTGATAAAAAGGGAATGAAGTAACCTAATAAGTCTCTTTAAATGGTTGTGTGCTTATAGGATACATAGTCCTAGAAGTGGCAGCCCAGAGTCCGAGAGACGTTAGTTGTAGTTGTATATAAGACTAGCTTATTCCCATAATGTTTTTGTGAGTTATATTATATCCAATACTTTTTATGTTTCTATACACTAACCACCATGTCAGTAAGGGAAACTTACACCCCGGGGATTCAGAGCCCTGGGGGGTGTTTTCCCCAACATTCTGATGGGAGGGTGAATGGATGACTACCCCCTTTGACCATTATCTCTTCTCTTGGTAGATACCAGTGCCATTAGGAAAAGTGGTTAGTTTCCCTAATATATGAGTGTAGAGGGCTATAATGGCTTGTGGTTATTCATAAACATATATTCTGGATATAGTATCATATGTCCTACAATAGGTGTAATGTATATAGACTATGATGGCATGGCGATCCTTACTTGGTGTATGGGCTGTAATGGATTGAGGTATAATACCCGACGTATGATACACGTTATGAGAGATGTGGTGGCTCTCGGAAACCACCTGGTTACTTTTGGTTGTGGGGATGTTGTGGTTATTATCCCAGGTGTCTGCGGGCAAGCCTTTGTGGTGCCCGTGGTGCAGATTGTGGAGCTTAGCCCAGGTGTATTCGAGCAAGACTTTGGAGAGAGATGCACATGATATATGTCATTGGGGAAATGTTTCAAAACATTGGGGAAGTAGTAGCAGATACCCTTGATAGTTTTTACTATATGATATATTCATTATTAAGTTACTTGGTGAGAGTAGCCATGGAGAGGTTGGGAACATAGTATACCTGTTTAGGTGATGAGTTAGTTTCACTTGTTGTTCAATGTGCTTTAACATGCTTTATTTACATTTTCACTAGTGGAATCAGGGAGGATCCTACTGAGTATAATATTATAATCACCCTATGTATATATAAACTGTTTTTCAGGTCACAAGGATCAGGTTGGAGATCAAGCTGGTTAATACTAGCTTGTGGTCGGAGTAGCTATTCAGGATTGTGGTCGCTGCAATTTTTACTTTCTTTTGGGTAATTATAGTTTTACCTTTCATTTGTAGTACTTGTTCATGGAATTTCATATATGTAATTGGGTTTCTTATATATTTTCTATTCTGAGTTGGATTTGGTTGGTTTCTATCTTATCTCTCTCTTCCGCATTTATTCTCTCAGAGGGTAATTCATCCCATTTCTGTGTTTATTATACCCTTGTAGTTAGTCACCAACCCGGGTCCTACTGGAGGCAGGGCTCAGGGGTCATTATCTCCCTTTTCACATTTCCAGCCCAGGAGGGGTACACATTGTGGGGAGGGGGTCATGGCAGAGAGGTATCAGAGGTCTGGTTGAGGGATAGGATGGAGTCCGGAGTTAGGAACATCTGAGATTGCATGGGTTGGTAGGGAAACGACATCATCAATGTTTAACAAGTGAGGTAAACACTGGAGACCAGCTTAGACATAGGCGTTTAGGTACCCCTATGGTCTGTTGCACATACCTTTAAGTTTACAATGGCTACTAAACATGGTGATACTAGTTGGAGGGTAGAGACCTCGGAAATGATCATGCATCAATCATCGTTGTGCCTGTGTTTGAATTGGTAGACCTTGGGATTGGTTAACCTAAAATGAATAAAAAAACAATTAATTAATAAATGCTGAGTCTTCCATATTCAAGGCATTGTAACTCTAAGTGTTTTTTATTTTTCATGTATGGCTCGAGGTCGACGTCCTCGTCAGGTTTGCGTAGAAGATGTCCAGCATGCTGTTTCAGCAGGTCGCCGCATGGTAGACGTTGACGACGATGACACATGGAGGAAGAAACTCTGAGAGATTCAGTTCCAGAGTCTGTAGAAGTACGATGGGACTATTTCAAATGACTTCACGGAATAATGGTTGGAGGAGGTAGATATAGGCTTCAGTTTGATCTGTGGTCGGAAAGAGCAGTGGGTGTCCTTAGCGGTGACGATGTTGTGTGGAGCAGCAAGGCAGTGGTGGTACTTGTTCCTTGGAGATCGCGAGGAGTCAACGATATTATGGGAGGAGTTCTGAGACATGTTCAGAGTCGAGTTTCTTTCCTTTACTGCAAAGGAATCTAGTCGCCAGGAGCTGATTACCCTTCGACAGGGGAGCTCTAGTGTTAGAGAGTTTGGGATCCATGTCATGAAGCTTTTACGATATACTTCGGACCTGTTACCAGATGAGGAGGCTAGGGAGAGACATTTTGAGGAGGCTTTGCATCCAGAGATTCAGCTCCAGGTCATTGCATTTATGCTGATGACATTTCTCGAGGTGTTCGAGAGGGCGGAGGCTGTCGAGAGGAATTTGGCCAGGATCGGATCATCACGATAGGGGAATCAGCATGATTCCTCACGATGTAATGTTGTGGTCCAGGGTTCACGGTTTTCAAGGCAGAAGTGTTTCTGTTCATCCAGGGGTAGGTCCCAGCCCTTCACATGTCGTTTTTCTGGAGGCATAAACTCTCAGGACTATGCCAAGGGATCAGGTGCTTGTTTTTATTTTGTTGGTCGTGGCCATCAGCAGCAGGAGTGCCCGACCTATCAGAGTGGACATCGTGCACCGAGCACTATGCTCTAGGTTCCTCCTTTGAGGTAGTTCCAGCTGTGGCATCATCAGCTAGTTGCACCAAATTTAGATCAGTAGAGGGTAGATGGGATAGGTAGATGACAACCCCATTATTCTCCCCATCCATAGAGAGCAGTGTTTTTCCATGGTGGTGGTCGTCATCAAGGTCAGAGAGGTCATGAAGGAGGTCGTGGTCAGCTTCATGATCTATCGTAGCAAGCGCCAGATGAGCCATAGGTCGTTCAAGGTACCCTTTTCTTTTTTTCTACCATTGACTATGCTTTGATTGATTCAGGAGCGACTCACTTTTTCATAGCACCTGCCCTTCTCCATGCTTCGGGACATGAGGTAGAGCGGCTTCCAGTGCCCTTGGCATTGACTACACCAGTTGGAGGTTGAGCTGTCTTATTTGAAGTATGTAGAGACTGTGATATAGTGTTGGGTCAACATCGCTCTTGGGGAGGTTTCCTGTGTTTATGGATACAACCATATGATGTCATCCTCGGCCTGGATTGGTTGTATTCAGTGTAGTCTATCATGGATTGCATTATGAAGATGATATTTTACATTGATGCGGATGGATAGCCAGTGGTGTTTGTTGTATAGCGAGATCCTCATATGGGTCATAGGTGTGTTCCATTCTTATCATCCATGGTGGCTGAGATGATGTTGAGTTCATCAAGGGTTAAGTATCTGGAATTTCCTAGGGTCGTAGAGGACTACCTTGATGTCTTCCCAAAAGAGGTTGTAGCATTACCCCCTTGATGAGAGATCGAGTTTGGGATAAAGCTATAGCTCGGAGCTTCTCCTATCTCTATGTCTCCATATTGGATGGACCCTTCTGAGTTATGAGAGCTGCGTATACAGCTTGATGGTCTGTTGCATTGCAGTTTTGTTTGACCAAGTCTGTGTCCATGGGGTGCAACCGTTCTGTTCCGGAAGAAGGATGAAAGAATCTTGAGGTTGTGTGTCGATTATCATCGATTAAACAAAGTATCAATATAGAATCTCTATCATCTTCTGTGTATTGATAATTTATTCGATCAACTGAAGGGCACATTTTGGTTCTCAAAGATCGACTTGTGGTCAGGATATCATCTGTTGCGTGAGAAGGATGAGGATATTCTGAACACTGATTTCTGTTGTCTTCAGGGGCATTATGATTTCATTTTGATTCTGTTTGGTGTGAATAATGCTCTTGTGTTTTTCATGGGTTTGATGAATGTTGTGTTCCTTGAGTTCTTGGACAAGTTCATAGTAGTTATCATCGACGACATCCTTGTGTACTCCACATCTGAAGAGGAGCATACAGAGCATCTACGAGCCATTTTGGGAGTTCTTCGTTGACATCATCTGTTCGGGAAGTTGTAGAGGGTAAGTTTTGGGATTGAGAAGTCCATTTCGTGGGGAATGATTTGTCCCAATGGGGTGTAGCTGTGAATCCATCGAATATTGAAGCAGTTGTGCCTTGGGAAGCTCCCAAAACAGTGTTAGAGGTGTGATGTTTCCTTGGTCTCGCAGGCTACTATAGGAGGTTCATAGCCAATTTCGCATGGGTTGCGACTCCTCTTACAACTTTGACTAGGAATTATCAGGAATTCATATGGACATGTCAGTTTCAAGAATCATTCGAGTATCTAAAAGAGAAGATAGTAAGTGCTCTATTGATTTGTCTTCCAGCTGAAGGAGTTTAGTTTGATGTCTTCTATGATGCTTCACATCTGGGGTTAGGCTGTGTTCTTATCCAATTGAGGTCAGTCATTTCTTACAGGTCTCGGTAGTTGCGTCCCCATGAATGCAAAAATGACTCCCACGATCTTGAGTTGGTATCCATGGTGTTTTCTCTGAATTTGTGGAGACATTACCTCATTGGTGAGTGCTTCGTGGTATTCACCGATAATAAGATTTTGATGTATTTTTTCTCACAGCAATACTTGGACATATGACAATTCCGGTGGATGGAGTTCTTACAGGAATATGACTTCGAAATATCGTATACACCTAGAAAAGGTAATGTTTTGGCTGATGTGCTGAGCCGAAAGTCATTTATTGATACTATGCGTGAATCCGGAGATTCTTGGAAAGTAATAGAAGAAATGTCAGCATTACATCTTGATATGGGAGAAGTTAGGGGTAGAGTATGTCTTTTTCAGATGACGGTGTAGTCATCCATGGTACAAAAGGTGGAAGAGTCCCAGATGGGAGATCTTGAGGTGGAGGTCTAGGGAAACCATGTTTCTTGTGGTGAGGCCCATGATGATTGGTCTGAGGATGAACAACAGAGAGTGTTGCATCATGAAAGGATTTTTTTCCCTTGGAAATGCATGAGACAGTCCTAAGATATTTCCATGGTTCTCCTTTAAAGTGCATCCGGGTGTGAAAAAGTTGTACCCATCCTTGAGGAGTCGGTTTTGGTGCCCTGGGTTGAAGCGTGCGGTTGCGGAGTTTGTTTCTCAATGTTTAGTCTGCCAGATGTTGAATGCCAAACATCATGTTCCCGGTGTTCATATTTATCCATTAGAGATTCCACAGTGGAAGTTGGAGGACATCTCAATGGACTTTGTTACTGGTTTACCTCGATCTTCTGGAGGATATGATGCTATTTTGGTGGTAGTGGATTGTTTAACAAAATCATCCCACTTTATAGAAATCAAGGAGTCAAGCTCACTGGATGTTTTGTCGAGGCAGTATCTAGAGGAGGTGGTGAGACTTCCCGGAGACCCTAGGACGATAATTTCTAATCGAGATCCTCAATTTACCTCTAGGTTGTGGACAAGTCTCTAGTAAGCTTTCTGTTCTCAGCTATGCCTTAGTACTACTTTTCATCCTCCAACGGATGGTCAAACAGGCCAAACCATCCCAACTCTTGAAGACATGTTGTGCTCTTGTTTTCTTGATTTTGGAGGTTCATGGAAGAGGCACTTACCCTTGGTGGATGTAGAGACCTGAAGCTTGACGTACATGTACTTTGCATTACTTTTGCGGAATATTTGTACATAACAAAAACACACACACAAGGATCGTAATAGTTTAGTGTCTTTGGAACTCGGAATATAATCTTCTAATCGTGGTGAATGATCTACAACATCTCCCATAATGATATTCTTTTTTTTTACCTAAAACTTTTCTTTATATCCTGGGGAAAAGAAAACATAAAAGGGTGAGCTCAAATTCTCAGTAAGGGTAAACAAAAGAAATATCAATCACATCATATTCATAAGAACATAACATTTTGGAAATCATAACCTACAAAAGTGAGCATAATTTCATAACATGGGATAAATCATAGTAGTGAAATGAAATCCCAATAATCATAACATAAAACATGAATCTTTGTCGAATACACACATTATCATAGAGAATCATATCTTTTTAGTCAAGACTCATTGCCAAGACAATCTTAGTGGACAATGTCCATTTCTGAACCGAGTCACCCTCGTTTCAGTCATGTTTCACTGAACCGGTTTAACCTACCGTTCCAGCCATGGCTATCTCATGAGATTTAAAATCATTACCCAATGCATTAGAGGGAGATATAGGTCCCACCCATCTCAAAATGATACTATTCTTATGTGTGCCACAAAATCATAAATCATACATCGTTGCATAACCCATGTAATAAAAATGGGAATCTTAAACATCGTGAAATCATAAAACAATTCATATAAGATAATGAAATTCATAAAAATATTTCCATCACAACATAATCAAATACATGTAATAATAGGGATAGAAATAGAACACTTTATTATCTTAGATGGAAAATAATTTTGATAAAACACTTGAACCCCATTCTTGAGGAAAATATCCTTTCTACTTCAAAAACACTTTTCCTTTCTTAACATGTCATACAATATTAAAATAAAAGAAGTTGATTGAAAATAAACATGAAAACTTGTAAGGGAATCTTCTTGTAAATAATTTTTTAAAAATCCAATCATGTCGTATAAGTTAAAAGAAAACATTCTTCTCGTACTTTTGTCGGAAGAGTCAAAAAGTACCTCGTACGAAAAACGACAAAATATTCCTTTCATATCTTTTACTAAAAACTCACTGAATGGTAAAATTGGATTTAAAAAAATTATAGTTGGATGGAAACAATATTATATATTGAGGAAACATGGATGTGGATGATAAAATACATCCTAGTAAATTTCAAATTATAAACAATCTCCGATAAAAATGAGATTGTGATATTTCCCTTACCTTAGGTCTGATTTGCTTCGTAAGTGTCTGAACCTCCTGTATAATGATTTAAATAATGTCATTGACTTATTCCAGAGTCATACTCATTGTTATGATATCATATATGGTTCACTTATGACTTTATATTACCCTTTCTTTTGTAAGTTCCATGTTAAAGAGCATTTTTGTGTAAAATCGTCTCATTTGTCGTTCGTGTTTTAACTTGTAATTATTCATATGATTACTTAGATCATGGTTACTTAATTACAGAATATAAAACATGATTTATATATAATATATATTCAGAATATAAATATATATAATAGATCGATAAATGGTATGAAATACACCGTTCATGGAGACGGTAGGCCGTACGTACGGATGAACGCTGTTTTTGTTTCCTCATTGAGTTGAATGGAATTAAGTAGATGAAATACATATATACATAAATCCAGTAGATTTATAGTGTCATATATTTCATTATTATTTCTTATTTATACTTTTTAATCATTCTTGAATGGTTAACATGGAGAATGAATGTCATCGCGTCGTGGAGAAGGTAGTCCGCACGTAAGCACGAGCGATGATATCGTTCTCATGATCGTGGGATTTTATTGGAGTGTATGTATACTATTAAATAATCAATATCACATTAAAATAATTATATATAGTTATTATTTACACCATTATACCCATCCAAGTAATGGTGTGGTGGAAAATAGATTACACCACGGCGTGGAGACGGTATTCCGTACGTACGCATGCGCGGTGATTTCGTTTTCCATAGGATGGATAGATGGTGAAATAGGGTTGTTTCATACTTATAATAAAATATCAGTATATGAGTGATACATATGTTATTACATCATAATTAAACATCTAAATAAGAAGAAGTGTAAGAAGAAATAAAGATGAAAGAATCGGTAACGGACATTAACTCTTCTTTGAAGCGCCTCTTGGAGATCTCCTTTTAGGGCACTAAAATTGGTCTTTGAGGAAGAACATAACCTCTAGGATGTTTCTAGGGAAGTGTAGAAGAGAATTTGGCAGGGTTTGGCCGAGATTGAAGGCTCAAATTGGTGTGAGGAGGCGAGGGAGGAGGTGCCCTTTTATAAGGGAGGAGAGGGGCACCTTTGGAAAAACTAAAAATATTATTTTATTATAAAGTCCTGTTTGGTTATAAATAGCTCCAAATAGATTTATTTCGAAGATAATGTGGGGAATGTTCTAAATCCTCTCATCCAATAAAATTTAGACAAGTTTATTTTCCTATTTTAATCTTATCCTTTAGATTTATCATTAAGTTAAATAATTTTACTTTTACCGTTTATTCTTGTCTTCTTATACTATAATGTTAAAAACGTACTATAAGAAGCCAAAAGAACCCCAAGGTGTTTAATATTGATATATATAACCTTATATAATTCATTTGGCCGAACCATAGATTTTTAGGAATAAAATAACAATTAATAATATAATATTTATTTTAAAAACTATTTTATCTCAAATTTGACACTATTTAGTAATTGATTTTTTTGAAAATCATAACAGAATTATTAGTTCTAAAAAAGATAATTAAATCAATACTAACATGTCATATTAACCTATAAAATTAGTTTAATTCATAAAAAGTCTTAAATTATATTTATTCGGGTATTTATAACATCAATTATGTCAATATTTCATTAATAAGATAATTACTTAATCATCTTTGTGTCATAATAAATGATAATTATTTAATCTCTAAAAATTCTAAATAAATTCCTATGATGTAGAAAATTGAATTATCTTTATGGAGACTATTCATGTTTTAATTTTCATGAAGTTTATCACTAAATTAAAATTATTATACTTATAAGATTTAAAAAGTGACATGTTGTCACATTCTTTGGTTTTAATAATAATTAAATTATTTTGATGGAAAAAAGTTCATTAAATGAATATAATCCGACCCTTAGGTGATATGGGTCGACTTTTAGTCATCCAATAGTATTTTTACAAGTGTTAGGGTAATTTTATAATCTTATATTTACCCTTAATTACCCGATTTACCTTTAACTATACTAAATAAAATTTACCGTAGTTACTATTCACAATGCCCAAAAATAAAAAGTAGCTAATTAACATAATTTGGACCCACTGATTCCAAATATGGAATCTATTCTTTCAAATTCAATACACAAAATTTTCAGAAATTAAATTAAAATTAATCTCGTTGTCGAAAGAAAACGGGTTTTTCATTAAAACATTGCAAAAGATTGAATTGATTTATCCTACGAATTCAAAGTAAAATCAATGCTAATGAGATACATTATATTAAATGGTAAAAATATATTCTATTTATACTTTAAAACCATTTAATATAACAATTTAACCACATAAGATATTACGATGAAAAAAGTTGTTTTTAATTAAAATATAGCGTGTTTTTACTATTCATTAAAATATGAAAGTCATCAGAATAAAATGAAAAATTTATCCAAAGTAAATTTTGTATCTTCATTCTAAAGAAGAATTTTATTTTGTCAAATTGAACTTATATACATGTCAAAAACTAGATTTAATGTGGGTGCGCCATCAAAAGGCGGTAAAACTGCATTTTTTTAAAAATACTTATTTTACCTGAAAAATTTATTTTGTTCTCATACCATGTTCTAGAAAATATGTAAGATTAATAATAATGTTATAAAATTCAAAATTTATTTAATACTATTCATAACGACTAGTTCATAATAATATTATAATAATATATCATTGTTCAGTAAAACTCAGTATTGCATACAACACACGCTATCGAGGAAGTTCGCTATTGCGTGAAATGCATGCCAAGTCAGGGTTGCGTGTTGTGCAAGAATCCTTCGGTGTTTCATATAACAGAATACAACCATATTTTATTTATACATTGAATATATATATATATATATATAACACACTCAATGTTGCGTAGAATGACTATTATAAAACGAACTTGAAATTGTGTGTAACACGATCCAAGAATAGTGTCATGTATATTGCAAGCTAATACGGTGTTGCGTATAGTACAAGATAAACTTGATGTGTTCTATAATAGAAGACATCCACGAAATTAAAAGAATTTTTTTCATAAAATCTCGGGGTGTTACATTCTACCTCCCTTAAAATGAATTTCGCCCTCGAAATTCGTCGGGGTTATACATGGTTTACTACTTGAAAATATCTTTAATAGAAACCCACATCGTAAAAAGGAATTCCACAACTTGGATTTAGAAAAGCCAGCAATCACAAAGCCATAAATTTGTAATGATCTAAGGTACCATCTGATTCATCAGATATAAGAGCAATAGGACAAAATTTTTGGTTTTCAAGATCATTTCCCTAAAGTTGCTGAAATTGGAATTAGAAGAAATACTTTCGTGATTTTGGTATAGTCTCACCGTTGGTCGTTCGTTAGACAATTCCCACTTCATCTCTTAAATAAATGAAGTTGAATTTGTCATTCGTGATGTGTTAGTAGATCATGTGATAGAATGATGGGTCATTCCATCTGTCTCAAACAAAAGGTTAGAAAATTTATCAAAAATACTTCATAAGTCCATATATAGTGAGATTAATCATATATGGTTCCTAAAATGGACTTATACTTCATATATCATAATGCTTAATAAAACTATTTTCTACAAAATAGGGACTTCCTGTAGGCCAGTGGTAGGCGATAAAGGCCAGTCGCACTTCGGTTGTGGGTTCGATTCCCACAGCCATGTCCGACGCGATGGGCGGTCGCCCGTCCTATGGGTTGTCCTTTTTCTAAAACTATATTACTATAACATCCCATCAATAATATCGAAAAAACTTCTATCCTTAAACAATAATAAATTATGTCCAACATAATCCATTCTAATCATTAGGCTTATCCATAATACTGCATTCCACTCTCATAATATAATGAAAACGATTACCAGAGATTTAATACCATCGTTGATCCCCATATATCATAAGATATGTCTTGTTGGTCACATTCCAAACATTCAAAGGCCTTAATCATGTATTCTCTTGAATACCCATTGAACCTTAGTGAAAACATGAATTTAGTTAAAAGTTAACACTTTCCACATACCAAAATCCTCAAAATTATATATACTCAAACCATGATATCACTTAGTCCTTATATCAATCATGAGCTCATGAATACAGTCAAATATTTCATTTTCTCGTTTTCCCATCATTATGTGCATATCATCTTTTTTGTTCAAAAAATATCCCAATCACTTTCCATGGTTATCGGTACCATAAAATTATTGAAAACCACAATAGAACAATACATAAATATTCCAATATTCCACGATACTATATACAACATTATTTTAGAATCCCATTACATAAACACTTAATCATTCCACCACATCGTTGTCATATTCAACGTCGCCAATGGTGATCGCATGTGAATTCCCTTTTTCCATTGACTTATGTGGTTCCTCATGTCGATCATCACTAACCCTTGGATTAGGGAATTTATTAGCATAATGCCCCATTTCCTTGCACTTGAAGCATTGAAGTGTAGTAGGTTCATTCTGTGTATCCCTTCATTTGTTTGCATAATTATACATATTCATCCCATCATTGCCGCATTCAAATTCCCAATGACCTTCCATTCCACATTTTAAACATTTACTTGTCCCTTTAAGACAATCTCCACCATGCTTCTTTCCACACAATGAGCATAAGGAAACATTCATCTTCTTTTCACCATTATTCTGAGATTTCTCCTTGAACTCCATCTTTCATTTCTTGTCAAAACTATGAGATGGATAAGTAACACCAACTTCCATTTCTACCTTGATAGCACAACGCACAATTTCTTCATAGCTACTGAAGTCTCTTATAGCTAATGCCCTTCGAAGATTTGGTTTTAAGCCACTGAAGAATTGATCAACTTTACTTTCAGGTTGGATGATAAATCCAGATGCATACCTTGCAAGCCATGTAAAATTCCCTTCGTATATACCAAAAGATTCATCATCCTTTTGATTTAGTTCAAGAAACTATTTCTCCATATTTGTTTGAAGAATACGAGGGATGTACTTATTGAAAAATAAGTTCTTGAACTCGTCCCATTCCATGGACTCAATTTCATCTCTTTGCCTCGTATTCTTGATAAGATTCCACCATTGATCAGCTTCACCTTCCAAACGATATACTAATAAGATGACATTATCATGTTCTGAACATTGAAGAACTGAAAATATCTATTCACTGGTACAGATCCATTGTTCAGCAACAAGTGGATCAGAAGACCCACTGAAAGAAGGTGGGCGTTGCCTCATGAAGGACTCAATAGAATATTGTTCCCTTCTCAGCTCATTTGGAAGTCCAGAATGATTCATAGCTTTTGTATGTATATCAATAAGACTTTGAACTCCATCTCCGATAACATTTTTTTGTTCAGGAGGACAATCATTTCATTTTCCATTGCATTGATCAACACGGTTCCTTCGGGTTCCATCCATCGTCTAAAACCCAGAAAGAATGGTGTGGGAGGCAAAAATCATGCTAGTGAAAACACCGTAATAAAAGGGGAGTACCCTCAATATCTAACATCTTAGGTTAAATTATAAGATCCTTAAAAATATTCTAGGACTATAACCTATACTTATACTTAACCTTAGGGAAATCCCTAGACATACCTTAGAAATATCTCTAGGGATCTCACTAAAGTTCTCACATCCTAGTTTCCAAAGGTTGACTAATCCTTTCCACTGATACCAACTGTAGAGACCCAAAGCTTGACGTACATAGACATTACATTACTTTTAATGAATACTTAGTACATAAAAAAACACACACACAAGTATTGTAATAGTTTAGTGTCTTTGGAAACTCGGAATATAATCTTCTAATCATGGTGAATGATCTTCAACACCTCCTATAATGATCTTCTTTTTTTACCTAAAACATTTCTTTATAACCTGAGGAAAAGAAAACATAAAAGGGTATGATCAAATGCTCAGTAAGGGTAAGAAAAACAAATATCAATCACATCATATTCATAAGAACATAACATTTTGGAAATCTTAACCTGCAAAAGAGAGCATAATTTCAAACCATGGGATAAATCATAGTAGTGAAATAAAATCCCAATAATCATAACATAAAATAGGAAACTATGTTGCATACACACATAATCATAGAGAATCATTTCTTATTAGTCAAGACTCATTGCCAAGACTATCTTAGTTGAAAAAGTCCATTTCTGAACCGAGTCACCCTCGTTTCAGTCCGGTTTCACTGAACCGGTTTAACCCACCATTCCAACCATGTCTATCTCATGAGATATAAAATCTTTAACCAATGCATTGGAGGGAGATATAGGTCCCACCCATCTCATAATGATACCATCCTTATGTGTTCCACAAAATCATAAATCATACATCATTTCATAACCCATGTAATAAAAATGGGAATCATAAACATCTTGACATCATAAAAAAATTCATATAAGATAAAGGAATTCATAAAAATATTTCCATCACAACATAATCAAATCCATGTAATAATAGGGATAGAAACAGAACAATTTATTATCTTAGATGGAAAATAATTTTGATAAAACACTTGAACTCCATTCTTGAGGAAAATATCTTTTCTACTTCAAAAACAGTTTTCCTTTCTTTACATGTCATACAATTATAAAATAAAAGAAGTTGATTAAAAATACACCTGAAAACGTGTAAGGGAAGATTCCTGGAAATAATTTTTTAAAAATCCATTCATTCCGTATATGTTAAAGAAAACATTCTTCTCGTACTTTTGTCGGAAGGGTCAAAAAGTACCTCTTACGAAAAATGACAAAAGATTCCTTTCATATCTTTTACTAAAAACTCACCGAAGGGTAAAAATGGATTTAAATTTTTTTTAGGTGGATGGATTCAATATTATATATTGAGTAAACATGGATGTGGAGGATAAAATACACCCCAGTAAATTTCAATGTATAAACAATCTCGGATAAAAATGAGATTGTGATATTTCCCTTACATTTGGTCTGATTTGCTTCGTAAGTGTCTGAACCTCCTGTATAATGATTTAAATAATGTCATTGACTTATTACAGAATCATACTCATTGTTATGATATCATATATGGTTCACTTATGACTTTATATTATCCGTTCTTTTATAAATTTCATGTTAAATAGCGTTATTGGGTAAAATCGTCTCATTTGTCGTTCGTGTTTTAACTTGTAATTATTCATATGATTACATAGATAATGGTTACTGAATTCCAGAATATAAAACATGATTTATATATAATATATATTCATAATATACATATATATAATAGATCGATAAATGGAAAGAAATACACCATTCATGGAGACGGTAGGCCGTACGTACGCATGAACGCTGTTTTCGTTTCCTCATTGAGTTGAATGGAATTAAGTAGATGAAATACATATATAAATAAATCCAGTAGCTTTATAATGTCATATATTTCATTATTATTGATTATATATAATTTTTAATAATTCTTTAATGGTCAACATGGAGAATGAATCTCATCGCGTCGTGGAGATGATAGTCCGTACGTACGCACGAGCGATGATATCGTTCTCATGATCGTGGGATTTTATTGGAGTGTATGTATACTATTACAGAATCAATATCACTTTACAATAATTATATATAGTTATTATTTACACCATTATACCCATCCATGTAAAGGGGTGGTGGAAAATAGATTACACCATGGCGTGGAGACAGTATTCCGTACGTACGCACGCGCGGTGATTTCGTTTTCCGTAGGATGGATAGATGGTGAAATAGGGTTGTTTCATACTTATAATAAAATATCAGTATATGAGTGATACATATGTTATTACATCATAATGAAACATCTAAAGAAGAAGAAGTGGAAGAAGAAATAAAGATGAAAGAATCGGCAACGGACATTACCTCTTCTTTGAAGCGCCTCTTTGAGATCTACTTTTAGGGCACTAAAATTGGTCTTTGAGAAAGACCAAAACGTTTAGGATGATTCTAGGGAAGTGGAGAAGAGAATTTGGCAGGGGTTGGCCGAGTTTGAAGGCTGAAATTGGTGTGAGGAGGAGAGGGAGGAGGTGCCCTTTTATAATGGAGGAGAGGGGCTCCTTTGGAAAAACAAAAAATATTATTTTATTGTAAAGTCAAGTTCGGTTTTAAATAACTCCAAATTGATTTATTTAGAATCTAAGGTGGGGATGGGTCTAAATAATCTCATACAATAGAATTTAGACATGTTTAGGTTCATATTTTAACCTTATCATTTAGATTTAATATTAAGTTAAATAATTTTACTTTTACCGTGTCTTCTTGTGTTCTTATACTATAAGGTTAATAAACTTACTATAAGAATCCAAACGAACCCCAAGTTGTTTATTATTAATATATATAACCTTATCTATGTCATTTGGCCGAAACATAGATTTTTAGGAATAAAATAACAATTAATAATATAATATATTTTTTTAAAAAATATTTTATGTCAATTTTGACACTATTTAGTAATTGATTTCTGTGAAAATCATAACAGAATTATTAGTTCGAAAAAAGTTAATTAAATCAATACTAATATGTCATATTAACCTATAAAACTATTTTAATTCATAAAAATTCTAAAATTACATTTATTTGGGTATTTATAACATCAATTATGTCAATATTTCATTAATAAGATAATTACTGCATCATCTTTGTGTCATAATAAATGATAATTATATAATCTCTAAAAATTCTAAATAAATTCGAAGATGTAGATAATTGAATTATATTTGTGGAGACTATTCATGTTCGAATTTTCATGAAGTTTATCACTAAATTAAAATTATTATACTTATAATATTTAAGAAAGTGACATGTTGTCACATTATTTGATTTTAATAATAATTAAATTATTTTCATGGAAAAAAGATCATTAAATGAATCTAATCCGACCCTTAGGTGATATGGGTCGACTTTTAGTCATCCAATAGGATTTTTACAAGTGTTAGGGTAATTTTATAATCTTATATTTACCCTTAATTACCTGATTTACCTTTAACTATAGTAAATAAAATTTACCATAGTTACTATTCACAATGCCCAAAAATAAAAATTAGTTTAATAACATAATTTGGACCCACTGATTCAAAATATAGAATACATTTTTACAAATTCAATACCAAAAAGTTTCAGAAATTAAATTAAAATTAATCCCGTTGTCGAATGAAAGCGGGGTTTTCTTTAAAACATTGCAAAAGATTGAATTGATTTAACCTACGAATTCAAGTTAAATCAATGCTAATGACATAAATTATATTAAATGGTAAAAATATATTCTATTTATAATTTAAAACCATTTAATATTATAATTTAACCACATAAGATATTACGATGAAAAAAGTTGTTTTTAATTAAAATATACCGTGTTTTTACTACTCATTAAAATATTAAAGTAATTAGAATAAAATGAAAAATTTATCCAAAGTAAATTTTTGTATCTTGATTCTAAATAAGAATTTTATTTTGTCAAATTGAACTTATAAAATTGTCAAAAACTAGATTTAATGTGGGTGCGCCATCAAAAGGCGGTAAAACTGCATTTTTTTAAAAATACTTATTTTACACGAAAAATTTATTTTGTTCTCATACCATATTCTAGAAAATATGTAAGATTAATAATAATGTTATAAAATTCAAAATTTAGTTAATACTATTCATAACTACTAGTTCAGAATAATTTTATAATAATATATCGTTGTTCAGTAAAACTCAGTATTGCGTACAACACACGCTATCGAGGAAGTTCGCGATTGCGGGAAATGCAAGCCAAGTCAGGGTTGCGTGTTATGCTAGAAT
The DNA here is from genome assembly GCA_963277665.1 of Viscum album. Lineage (NCBI taxonomy): Eukaryota > Viridiplantae > Streptophyta > Magnoliopsida > Santalales > Viscaceae > Viscum > Viscum album. The sequence continues at coordinate 214,060,017 of OY728128.1, read as the reverse complement.
CCTTCGTTGTTTTGTATAAAAAAATCCAACCATATTTTTTTTATACATTTAATATATATATATATATATATATAACACTCAATGTTGCATAGAATTACTATTATAAAACGAACTTGAAATTGTGTGTAACACGATCCAAGAATATTGTCGCGTATATTGAAAACTAATACGGTGTTGCGTATAGTAAAAGCTACACATGGTGTGGTGTATAATAGAATGCATCAATGAAATTAAAAGAATATTTTTCATAAAATCTCAGGGTGTTATAGTAGAGTTTTCCTACAATAATAGTTTCCACTCCACCTTCGGTATGGCGCCGTATGAAGCCTTGTATGGTCAGCCTTACTGTTCCCCGTAGTGCGGGACTAGGGTCGGAGAGTCAAGAATTCAGGGACTGGAACAAGTACAGAATACAATAGAGATAGTTCAGGTGATTCGTGAGAGGATGAAGACAGCGCAAGATCTTCAGAAATCTTATGCAGATCAAAGGAGGAGACCCTTGGAGTTTAATGTTGGGGATCATGTGTTTTTAAATGTGACTCCCCATCATGGGAAGTGAAGGTTTGGTCGTGGTAGTAATATTTCTCCACGTTTTGTTGGTCCTTTCGAGGTTTTATCTTGTTTTGGAGCTATGGCTTATCGAGAGGCACTTCCCCCTTAGATGAGTCAGATACATTATGTTTTCCATGTATCACAGCTTTGTCGTTATCTTCATGAAGACTATCACATCATCGATTAGGGAGAGATCGATGTTGATAATGATGCCACCTTTGAGGGGAAACCTGGGGAGATCCAAGACCGTAAGGATAAGGTGTTACGTGGTAGTTCCATCCCCTTAGTTCGTGTGTTTGGGTGACACAGTGGCATGGAGGAGAGTACTTGGGAACGTGAATCACAAATACGTGCTCATTACCCAGAGTTGTTTGATTTTTAACTCTTTCCATGTATCATTGTTACTTATGTGGTTGTGGAAGTTTCATGTTTATGAGATGGATATCTTTGTTTCATTGATGGATTTCTCTCTTTTATGAGGTATCTCGGTTGGTGGTTGTTCAGACCCTGTTTCGTATTCTTTTTAGGTGGGTATTGGATTCACGAGGACAAGAATGTTTTGAGAGGTACCTGATGTAATGGAATGGACCTCTCCGGTCCATTCTCTTGTGAATATATGGTTCTTGAGGTGTTTTGGGAGGTCAAGCCGACTTGGATGTGCGTTTGGGTGGACTTTTAAGGAAAGCCAGAGGGAAATTGCTTTCACACAGATGGCACATGATTTGCCTAAACTATGCAAGGATGGTATTGGAGGTAGTGGCTGATGCACAGTTAGTGCACGAGTTGTCTAACCATGCAGACTAACCGTACGAGGAGTGATTGATGAGGCAGAAGATAACGCACGGTTAGAACACGGTTTGTTAAACCGTGCGGACTAACCATGCGAGCACTTAAAGTTACGTCCTAAAAGTTAGGATCTAACTCATTTTGCATTTAACCACTTCGTTTAAGCCCCTATGTGTCCATAACTCGGGATTACTCAACCATGATGGTTATAAAACATCTCCCATGCATTTTAGCGGTGATTCAGAGGCTTCTCTTCACGAATAAAATCTGGTTTCTCGAGGTCTGTGATCCTTTTTGTTTGGTTTCTTAGATCTGACTAGATCTACTCCTCCTCCTCTCTCGAGATCTTAGATCTACGCCTATTATAGGTAGATCTATGTTTGTGGATGTCGATTATGATGATCTTTGGTCTTGGATATGTTAGGAGAAGATATCTAGGGAGGATCCTTGGTGAATCGGCCCGGTATTCTTGGGCATTCTTCGACCATTGTGGTTTCTGTCAAAACTATTGTGGTACGTGATTCATGGATTCTATAATTTTTTCGGTGAAATCATACACTAAGCACGATTTAGACCTTTGGATCACAATGAAATTGACCTAATTAAATACTTGAACCATATTAAAAGAATTTTTTTTAGGGAATGTTGTTGCTTTATACCGTGTTAATGGTTTGCCTCTTGATTTTCTAGAGAGTGTGATATATATGTCTCAATTGTTAGCATGTTTCTCTTGATGAAATTCCTAAAGAAGGTAAAGACAGAATTAATTTAAAATTAATTCGCTAAATATAAAGAGGCATGTAAATGATTCTGGTTTTTGTTGTTTTGGTTGTTGTTCCAACATGGTGTTAATCAAATTGATGTCGATGTATGTGTTTAATTCATTTGGTTGGTAAACCAGAAATCTGTTGTTACTTGTTGTTTGAAGGTCAGATTCCTTGTAAAAATAGGCCAAGAGCCCAATTTTATGTGATGTTTGTTTTCTCATGCTACTTGTGCTATGTTGTAACCCTGGAGGGGTGTTGCGATATATGCAGGCTTAAAGGCATTGTGCTTGTTGCAGCAGATGACGCCTAGAGTGGCAAGATGCATCAGTTTATGCATGTGGGTGTCGGGGAGGACACCAGGGATGTTGGAATGAGATGAATTTGGTTGTGGTATGCTTGGGTATTCTTTGGTTGTTTATCTATTTTTCTTTTCCCCGCTGCTCAAGACAGTTGGTCTTTCTTACCCCTCTTCCGAAAAGGGTGAAGACACTCGGGGTATGCCATGTGGTTTCTGTGTTTAGCCTCTCTAAGGAGAATGGGTCTACGCTTTTTCTATAGGTGGCACAGACTCGATGGGTAGTTCATATACTCACCGTGTTGATCCCCTTTTGGTTATTAGCATAGGATTCTTTTCTAGAATTTCTAGGAATATAGGAATGTAATTCTGTAATGAATGTTTGAATAATTGATTTTATCCCAGGTGGGTGGAGTTTGTTGAAACTTAATGATGAGGTTGAGAACTTTTGAAGGGACAGTGGAATTTTTGTATGTGATTTTAATGGAATTTAATGTGGTTTACTCATGGTAAATTAATGTTGGATGAATTAATTAACTTACAGTGGAACCGATAAAATGGGAATGGAGTAACCAAATAAGGCTCATTAAATGGTTTTGTGCTTATAGGATACCTATTCTTAGAAGTGGCATCTCGGAGTCCGATATATATTAGTTGTAGTTGTGTCTATGACTAGGTTATGCCCATAGTGTTGTTGTGAGATATATTATATCCAATACTTTTTGTGTTTCTTTATGCAACTCCACCCTGTCAGTAAGGGCAACTGACACCCTGGGGATTCTGAGCCCTGGGGGGGGGGGGTGTTTTGCCCAACATTCCGATGGGATGGCGAATGGTTGACTACCCCATTTGACGCCTCTCTCTTCTATTGGTAGATACTACTTCCATTAGGAATAGCGGTTAGTTTCCCCATATATGTGTCTAGAGGGGTAAAATGGATTGTGGTTATTCACTCACAAATATTCTGGATATAGTATCCTATGGACTACTATATGTGTAATGTATATAGGCTGTGATGGATTGAGGATCCTTACACAGTGTATCAGTTATAATGGATTGAGATATAATACCCAATGTATGATACAAGTTATGTGAGATGTGGTTTCTCCCAAAAACCACATAGTTAATATTGGTTGTGAGGATGGTGTGGTGCTTAGCCTAGGTGTCTGCGCGCAAGCCTCTATGGTACACGTGGTGTAGATTGTGGAGCTTAGCCCATGTGTATTCGGGAAAGCCTTTGGAGAGATATGCACAAGACTTATGTCGTTGGGGAAAATTGAAAAAATAGTGGTGAAGTAATAGAGGGGTACGCTTCATATATATTACTATATGATATATTATTATATGTGTTACTTGGTGAGAGTATCAATGGTGAGGTTGGGATCATAGTATACCTGTTTATGTGACGAGTTAGTTTCACTTATTTTTAACTATGACTTAGCATGATTTCATTAATTTTGCACGAGAGGGATCTAGGAGGATACTACTGATTATACTATTATACTCACCCTACCAATATATAAACTATTTTTCTGGGCACTTGCAGCAGGTTCGAGATCAAGCTAGTTACTACTAGCTTGTGGATGAAAGAGCTATTCTGGCATGTGGTCACTGTCATTTTTTACTTTCATTTTGGTACTTGTAGTTTTCCCTTTATGTTGTAGTAATTTTTCAAGGAATTTAATATATGTACTTTGGTTTCTTCTATATTTTCAGTTCTGAGTTGGAGTTGGTTGGTTTCTATCTTATCTCTCACATCCACATGAGTTCTCAAAGAGGGTAATGCAACCCATTTGTGTGTGTATTATACCATCAATGCTAGTTGCCAACCCGGGGCCTACTAGAGGTAGGACTCTTGGGTCATTATCTATATTTTCACATTGCCACCTTAGGAGGGGTACACATTGTGGGGTGGGGGTTGTGATGGGTTATGTGATAAAAAATTACTTTTTGTATCCAAGTAAACAAGGATGGGTGGTTACGTTATAAACTTCAATGCAATTGGTATGGAATTCAGTCATATAGATAATCCATTTAGTGATATACGTGGATGTTTACCATTTTATTATTCCATTTAATAAATTTATTTCCTAATTGACCTTTCAACGTTATATGTTCTTTCTATGGGTTGTATGGAAATATTTTGGTTACAAAAGAGTAAGAAATGGTCATTAATTAATTGATGAGTATTTACAATATCTTAAAGGTGAAATGTTTTACTTACAATAACATATTTCAGGTTTACTTGTTGTTTTGAAAAACTAACAAGCTTACTTCCTTGTGTATCCCTTACTTAGCTTTTTATGCTCATCCTATGTTTTGAAATGATTTTCACTTGAATAAAATATGAAAAGTGTTAATTATGGGTTCATAGAAAGGTCATGATGTCTAAAACATGAAACTATACATGACCCTTTTTTCCAAGAGATTTTATTTTATAAAAAAATGGAAATAGAGTAGATGATTCTACTTTTTAATTTTGGAGATGTAATTTAATAGTTATGGCATAATTATCTAAAACCCTAAACCTGAAATGATTTTGAATGTGAATAATTAATTTAATTCTAGATTAACTAATGTTTTATGGTGGGGTCCTTATAACATTTTTAGGGTGGGGATACCTTGTATATGGGCCAACAATGGTCAAATACATGTGTGGAGTCCATAGGCAGAACAACCAATCTATTTAGAGTAGTGAAGGCCTCCATGACATTAGTTAATCGATATTACTCATATAGTGTTTTTACATGATTGAAAACCCAAAGGATCATAAGATTAATCATACAACATTTATGGTTCAATATGAAATATAATTATTGTTAGATATCATGTTTTAGGTTAGTAAACAGGAAGGTCATACATGGGTGACCATCAAATACATATTATTCAAGGTGTGAATTATATATTCACTGATGTAGGATCGTGATAAGGTGTTCATGGAGAGATATTATTGGTTTATTATGGTGTCTACATGCTTATCATGATTTTCATTTTTAATCTATTTTCCACACATCTTATAGAAAATGATGTTATAGAATGATTAAATGATTGGGAACAGACTTATCTAATAGGTGAAATGTTATTTCATGAGATTTTAACTAGTTAATTATATTATGGTGATAGATAAGGAATATAAAAAAGAAAAAGTATTATAGAAATGATGTTTTTTGGACGTTTCCCTTTGTTAGTGTAAATATAGGTGAATTATCCAACATAGTCCTAATTTACCAATATGGGATCTATAAGGTCAAGTAAGATGATAGATGTCTAGACATTTTTTGGTATGAAATGAATATTTTAGGTTCTTCAACTCATTATATTGGGCACTACTCTTATAGGTTATAAAATCATGGGATTAATTGATATAATCACAATGAAGGACATGTTTCTCAAATGGATTTCCAAAGATGAGTAAAGTATTTTCATATAAAGAATATAATTTACATGGAATCATAATTTCCAAAATCTAAATCACTCATTGATTTCCATACCTTGCCTCTATAGTAAATGAAAACCATGTACGGCTCACAAAGTAGTTTAATCATTATCATATAGGGAACCATGGTGTTGTATCAATAAATGTATAATAATTTATTAGGATTTAGAAAATGGTAGTGAATCCACATCTAAAGTCTAATATATGATCTTTATCTCTTATAATCATTATGTTTTATTAATTGATAATGAATCATCCCATTAGTTAATATGAACAAAAATTTTTGGTGGGTTAGACATACTATTTAAATTATCCACTAATTATCAATATATTTATATTCCCATACTAAAAAATTTAGATCATCTTCATTTCTATCTATAATATCCCATAATGGTTATATCCTTTGAGATCATTTGGTTTTTATAATTTTGGAGTGGAATGTTTTCACTACGATTATGTGTATGGACTAATTGAAAATATTCCAAAAATGTATTGATTATTATTGGGGATGTGTTACCATTTTGATTCCAGAATCTGAATAGATCTTATATAAAATTAAATGAAATATAAATTTATTAAAATTGGAATCAAATCCTCATCAGAGATTGGATTTCTCAGTGTTTGGGGAAGACCATGTTCTAGTTGTGTACAAAATAGAATCAAGCTTCTCTTACCCACATATTGTAGCCCTACACTGATATGTCCATCGAATGGATTAATAAACGTTTCCTCTACTAAGGGTACTTGATTTTGATATCGGTTATATACCACATGTAAACTCAATATTGATACTATCATATCCAATGGCACAAAAATAGTTTAAAGTGATAATGTAATAGGATGATGATTTGGAGAAAAATGGATTCATCAGACAAAGAACATCCCATTGGATTTATCAAATGTTATTTTTAAAAATAATTCAAATGGAACTCTATGGATATATGTGGACTACGAATCGTAGAATAATATAAACCTAAAAAATAATTATATTAATTATTTATTTCCTTTTCAATCAATTAATGTGAGCCTACTACATTTTAGTGATTGATCTGCATTCTAGATACCATAATATTTGTGTTATAGATGAAGGAATCTTGAAAAATAATTTTTGAGAATGAATAATATAATTACCATATACTTTTATATGAATTATTAGTTGATTTTTAATAGTAAAATCTCTTATTTATAACCTATGTATCATGTGGCATAATTTATTTAAACACTATTTTTTTAGACATCAATGTGTGTATGTAATAAGGAGTAAATATTTTTTTCCATAATGAGCACATTAATACATTCATTTTCTTAAAATTTCATTAGATAATCGAAGAAATACATGGAATAAATTGGTGAGTTGAAAATCCATTATTTAATTTAACATGATATAGAAGCATAACATGTGAGTTTAATTTAAATAATGATGTCATAAAATATAAGGATAAATACTAATCAAATGATAAAATTGAAAAAATACATTAAATTATATGATTATGGAAACATTGGAATTCTTTAATCATCCTATAACATGACATAAACATGAGTCAAGGATGTGTATAATGACAATATTAATTTATTGGAAATGTCCCACAATGGATTATGTTTACACCCTAATCCCATAGATGGAGTATCATATTGATAAGTACATTTGAAATGAATTAGAATTCTATCTAAGTGAAAACATCATAAATATTTCATGATCATGTTCACCAAAAAATGATAATAAATTATAAGGAATAATAAAAAAATTGCCATCAGAAATAAATGGGTATCATAATCTTGTCTCGTATTGTAATTAAATGAGACTTCATAAGGAAGGCATTTACATGATTAACATAAAGAATGTGTTACCCAATTAATGTAAGGAAGATAAATAAATTTATATATGTGGGATAAAAATATACATAATTTATAAGTAGTCAATAAAATAAATGGTTATCAATGCGATGAAAATATCCTTCGAATAATAAATTCAATATTTTAGTAGAAAATCAAATTTTCACTTTGAAATCACATTTTGAAAAATTAATTTTTTAAAAATAATATATTAAATATTTTCAAAAAATATATAAATTAATAAATATAAATAAATATTTAATGAAATTTGTATTCATTCTATTGGGTTAATCCGTACATGAGGTATTATTTAAAAAACAATACATTCAGAGTAGTGTAAAAATGATAAAAAGTACATCCTTCATGAAATGAATGGAATATTTCATTAAACCAAATTCATATATTGTAAAAATTAAAAAAATATTATTTAATATAATTTTTGTATAATAATAAAAATGAAACGATTTTTTAGGAATACATGGTAATGGATGAAATAATATTTTTGACCGAATAGAGAAACACATTTAGTTTTTCAGTAAATAAATTATGAATAATTTTATGTTCCAATGAGTGGAGAATCATAAAAATACAATAATAATTGATGAGTTACCAAAAAATATATATTTTTGGTATTGAAATATAAAACTATTTCTCTCAGGGAGTCTTAAAATTAAATAATCCTGATCAATGATGTAATTCTGAAAAAATTCATCAACGATATGGACATTTTTTAATCATAACATACATGAAAGATATAATATAAAATAAACATTAAATACCATAATGACAAAGATATTTATTGTATTAAATTTTTTGGGTAGGTATACAATAACATTATATGTCATGTTTATTTGAAATTCATCTTTAAAATCACTATTCATTTTGATTATGACATCATTTCCCTTGTTTTTTTATGTGGGTTTGGTACTTCTAATTTAATCATGGTTATATAATCTAGTAATGTTTTAGTACATATATATTTATAATTTTTATAATCTATAAATATTTTTTTATCCAACCAAAAAATATGGTCATGAATGATTAACTATGTTATAATCATGGAGAAAATAGGTCATACCTACATATGAATAACATTTCCATTTATAAAAAAACATCATAAAAAGAAATAAAATGTTATTTAATATTTATAAAATTATAATTATATTATAAATATAATATTATTTCATTAAATGAACAAACATATACAATCCATGTGATGTGGTAATAAAAAACTGAGTTGCATTACTTCGTGAGGAAGTAACCAATCATACACATGAATGATGTCATCATTTTCAAACATATTTTAATGATTGAAGGTATAAGATATATTTTAAATTTATTAATAGTCCTATATTTAAATAATTTTTTTTATTAAAATTATATTAATAAAAAATTAATGTCAGAGGTGATGATAGAAAAAATATTTCTTTTGTTCGCAATGTTTTACTACACCATACAAAAAAATGATAGTTTCATTTCACAATTTATGGATGATAAGATTAATTTATGATATAAAATAAAAAAAACATCCATATATATGGTGTATAACTATTATATTATATCATCCTGATTGAACAATACATTAATGAGTTGGAAGAAGAACCAAATCAACGATGTTAGGTTATGAATTATTACTCTTCTTCAGACAACCACTTTATGATTTTACATAAATCCTCAATTTATTGAATTTATTATCATTGACAGGACTATATTATGTAGGGATAGAAATATTATCTAAATTTTTGAGTTACAATCCTCACCAATAATTTTTTAAAATTTTTAATTGAGAGTATACATTTTTCCATTTTATACGGTAGTATGACTGGAAGATTCTCAAAAAAATCATTAAAGTGAGTCTGAAAAATTGATAAAATATATATTATAGGGGTGATATATAAAATAAAAATCATTTAAATTAAAAAATAAATAGTTTATAAAAATCTTATTTCATTTACCTCTAGGGTTACCCACTTTACACTTTTTGTATTTCACCATTATAACATTATTTTCCATTGTGTTTACTATTCATTATAACCAAAATAATATCAAAAAAATAACAAAATATTAATAAATGTGATTTAAAATATTTATTCCATTTTAAAATTGCAAGACTTTTATGTTGTAGAAATCAAATAAAAATCATTACTAAAAAATGTGTTTAAAACGATTTGTCATGAATTTATTTTTTTATGAAATATGTGAGATAATATTAACTATATGACTAAAAATAACAAATATATTAATTTAATTTTATCTAAATATATGAATAATATTTTCATTTTATTTAAATATTTTCTTTTCATGGGCCATGTTTATTAATTAAGTGGATTAACCTTATGTAAGTAAAATTTTTTTGTAGAGAATAGTGTATTTTATAAATACAAATAACTTGATTCCTAAATTTTGAAATTTTTTAATTAAAATGAATGTAATTTTATTATTATATACAAAATTTTTCATAATTAACATTTTTATCAGATTTAATATGTATTTTAACGTTTAAATTAGTTTATTTTAAATAATATATGAATGTCTTTGACAAATTATTGTCAACTATTCAATTAAAATTATTATTTTAAGAAAATATTAAAAAACTGACCCAAATTTATGTTTATTATGTTATTTTAAAAATAATTTACAATTTACACAATTATATTTATAATTTCACATTTATTAATTATAATATTTTCTCACAAAATTAAATAAAAACATTTTGGAATTATAGATACTTTTTTAAAAGAAAATACTATTATTAAATATTGAATTATTATTTATTAATAATTAACATATAAATTTATAATTAAAAGGATATTTATATATATATTAGAAATAATTTAATTATATTCCTAAAATGTAATATTGATACTAATCTATAATATAAATATATATTACGGGTGATTTATACTGAGAGTTTAGTGTCGTATAAACTATAAAACATGGTGTTATTATTTTAAATTATCAGGAAGTTAATTTGTCCTATAATTTAATAAACGTCACCCAGTTAATATGAAGTTAATCTCAAAAATAAATTGTATAAAATTTAATAATTCATTTATTGAAATCAACCATTGAAAAATGTGTTAATAAAACATCCTCTTGGAAAATAGTGAAAATAAAATATGAATGTCATCACATAACAAGACATAAATATAGTATACTATTAATGGGTTCTGAATAAAATTTATATAGAAATATAATCCATTTAGTATATAATAATATTTTGTTTTTTATAGAAATGATGCAATAAATTTAATAAAAATTAATATCTTTTTTATTTCAAGATCATTTTCCTTATCATGAGAGATCGTTTTACCATCTAGCATAATAACATAAGGAAATATACATGATTGAAAATTAGAACTTCAAAATTTAACAATTTCCACCAAAATCTTATTTTTATCACTAAACTATCAGTATTAATGAAATATTTCAGGCAGGAAACTCTAAAATATACTTCAAATGAACAACATAATCCAAAAAGTGTAATAATATATTTTTATTATCCTTAAATATAGAACAAAACTATAATGGCTACCAAATGTTAATATAATGTCAAAAATATGTAATCATTCTTATTATTCTTGAAATATAATGTTCTAATAAAATATTTACCTAAATAAATAACCCTAAATCCCATATAACATCAAAATTAAAAAATTCATTGTGTTCATTGGAAACAATATTATATGTTTATCAAAATTTTAGACATTAGGTTTACTTATTTTTGAACCAAATAAAAAAATTTGAAAATAAAAACCATTACTCACCTAATGAAAAAATGTGATCTTAATTTTTCCACAAAATGATCATTATATTCCTATATCAAATCATTTAGGTTAAAACAATTCCATTCTAACAAGTTCATCATGTAGTCAATTTTTATGTTTTGTAACAATGTTTTCCTTCTTTTGTGGGTTCATTATTCAATGGAATGTCATGATCCTATTGTTTTTCTCCAAGATTTTAGGTTGTCCTTTTCCATATATTTGGAAATAATTTTATGATCACATTCGTAAGTGACATTTGTTGAATATCAATCATAATAATACGGTGGAATTGATCAAAAATTACAATAGTAATGAATAATGTTTTTTTCATCCATAGTTTTCTATCAAGTCCATCCTTTTAAAAATTAATGAATAATTATAATTTATTATAATTACATCACCCTCTATCTTATCAATTATTATATATCCATAAATAATATAATATCTATAAAATATCACATTAAATTTAAAATAAATTTTATTTTCATTTTTACTAATAAAAATATTCTTATAAAATTTTATTAAAATACTAATTCGAAAAAATAAAAAGAAGATTAAATATTGTAAAAATATAATTGATAAAAACCAATAAACTAAATGATTTTAAATTTATAAAACCTACAAACACAAATAATTACTATTCAATGTTTGTTATGAAATAGTAATTTAATAATTAGTCTGTGTATTGAATAAGATAATAATCATGATACCCACATGTACAATATTGACCACTTAATGTTTATTATGGCGAAATTTAATTTCTTTTTTATTATTTTGTAGAATATTCTTTTTTCATCAACAATTAACTTATTCGTTCCCCCATTTACCACACATAAATCATATTCTATTGCCGTTAATGAATTTCTTGGGTTCTTAGTCCATTTTTTTCATGTAAAAATTGAGTCTTTTATTTTTTATCTTCTTAAACACATAGTCTTCCATGTGATGAAATCCCATGATTCGATGGTGTTTTTTGTAAATTCATATATATTATAATTAAATGATGTAATTTGATATACATCATTTCATATAACAAGATGATTTAAAAAATCCATTCTAATTAGGTTAAGCATCTCATTATTGATAACATTGCAATACCCATCACATTGGTTGTTGTCATGATTTCTTATCTGTATTACACAACTAGCTAAAAATAATATAACAAACCAGAGGAAAATTAATTAATATAAAAATTTGAAACTAATAATCCATAATGAAATAACATATAAATAATAATTATTTGCTGACATATAATTCACTATTTTTCAATATAGTTTATCCATAATGTTATTTTTTTTGTGTTTTGTAAGATAACTATTTTTTCATGTCCTCCACCATGTTTCTGTTTTTTTTTTCGATTTTCTGGAACATATAATACTGGAGTGTCAAAATAGGTTTCTCTAAATTACCATATTTATCAATTAGATGATTCATTGATTCAATCATAATTGTCCATTTTCAGAGATGTTATCCATAGTTCAACTATGCCAGATCAACATCAACTGGTAGTCTCTTGATAGGGATGTAATTTTGTAGAACCAACATTCTCTAATCATCCAAAAAAATCCAGTATATATTTCTATACTTATTCTAATCATTATACTAATCCCTAGAGTTATCACTAAATTATTTTATACCTAATAAAATAAAAAAAACTAGATATCTCTCTATTACCAAATATCATGACACAATAATTTTATACATATTGCAATATGATTTTTAACATAAATAACCAGTAATTACAACCCATATATCATGATCCCTTGTTTCTATTTAAGATTATTTCATAATGAAAAACATGAGACACAAATAAAAAATTTATATTTTATATCCAAAATGATGTCCTCAATATTTTTCATATATTAAAACTATATAGAATAACATAGAAATTACAATGAAAAATGGGTTGATCTAAAAATCAAAGTAAATTAATAAACATGATTAGGATTTATAACATCTGAATCAAATCTATACCATGATATCATAAAATATAAATCTTAGGTTTAATCACCAAGAATAATAACATATGTAAAATATAATCATATAATAAAAGAAATATAATAATTGTTGATGTATTATATAACATGTCTTAAACAAGTGTAATGGAAAACTAAATTGACATTATCATAAGGATGATAGAGTCCTACCCCACCACATAACACCTCATGAGTCTAGATAATTTCCCAATTCATTGGAGGGATATCTATTTTCACCTATAATATCTTGTTCACGATTATGTGTGACCAAAAATATAAATCATTTATAAGACATAAAAAATAATAATTACACATAGATACAAATGGGTTTCATAATCTTATATCATATCACAATCTAATTAAATTTCATAATCAAGGATTCGGTGAGGTGACATAATGCGTTCATTACACCCAATGATACACTATACAATATTCTATGTATATATGTGAAAGTTATATATACATAATTTAGAAACAATCCATAATATCAAATATTTTTTCATTAATTAAAGAATAGTTAAAATATTAAATGGAATATTATTCAAGGAAAGAACACTTTTTTTGAAAATATATAATTAAAATATAAGACAAAAAATTATTGGACTCATTTTGATTAAAAATAAATATAGAATCAAAAAGTTGAATATTCACACAATTGAGTGGTTAAGAAGGTTGATAATTATTTAATTTTTCAATAAGCTAAAAAGATACAATAATGGTACCATTGAATTATAATTCATAATTTACCTGAGCTGAATAAAATATTTTATTTTTAAAAAAAAATTGTCACAAAATTAATATAAGGGACAGTATAACAAAAAAACCACAAATAATTATATATTTTGAAAGAAACCCTTGTTGGTATGGTAACATTTTATCATTACATCGATGAATAGGGTAAATAAATTTTAAAATTTATAAAAAATGAAGCTAAAAATAATGATGATATCAAAATAAAATGCATATTATATACACCACAAAAATAATTGCTGAATAAGAAATATGGTTCAAATAAGTAAAAGTGATATGATAAATCCCTTTCTTCATGTATGATATCCAGTATATCTGTTTGAAACTACAATATGATAATTATCTATTAGTTATAAATATAATAAATAAACAAAATAATATACATAATAGAAAATATTATTTAAAATAAGTAGTTTTTAACCATTTAAAATTAATTCATTATTATAATATCCATTCTATGTGATAGGTTCATAGTTTTTCATTTATATTTTGGTTATCTTATTTTGATCCATTTATAATTGATAAATGTTACATCAGCTATAGAATTTTAATCATGATATAATTAAAATTTTATAAATCATTTAGATTCTTAAAAACACATTTGAAAGTTGGTTAGTAAAAATGAAATTTTTTACAATCATAGAAATTTTCAGTCTTCCGTATGCATATGAACCATTTCATTTTCCTAAATATAATCAATAAAAGAAGTAATTTCAAATTTTTTCTTTATTTAATTACCATTATATCATAAATATCAATTGAATCTCTTAAATACACTTAAATCTATCATCGATTTGACATCAAAATAAAAACTAAATCACTTAACATTGTGAGGAGGTAGTCAGCCGTATATATGGATATCATCATAATTTTATGTAGATGATAATTTAAATATTTATTTGATATATTATATTTTATGAGTTATTTTGATTCCATGAATATATTTTATAAAAATTAAATCAATCATAAAAAACTTTTGTGAGAGGTGATGATGGAAAAACATTACATGGGTTCATGATATGCAATCCCCTGTACTTAAGAATGAAGGTTTCATTTCACATTTTATGATAGAATATGTATATATATTGTTTATTAAATGAACATTGAAATATCAAAAAAATATTCTATATTAATATATCACTATATTCTAATGATTAATTATGATTTTAATTAGTTTGTGAAATAAATAAAATAATGATTCTCACATTAGAAGGATAAATATTTATCACCCCTCCTCATTAGGATTATAAATAAAGCCTATCCAGATTATTTTTATGGTAAAAAGTCCAATTGTACATTATTATAGTATTATAAAAGGGATGTGGTAATTTATTGGCTAAACAATAAGTATTTTTAGGTATGGAACAGAGATGATAGGATGTTTCCATTACGAACTGAGAGGGAGTGGAATCTTTGTAAATTTTCAATCAATAATGTAAATTCACTTTTAAGAAATGTTCCATAAACTTTGATCAACAATTTGTTCTTTATGTGATATGGTCTATCAAAACATAAAAAATTCCATAAGCTACATGATATTTCATCAACTTCTACGGGCAAACACTGTCAGCATTTTAGTTTTTCACCCTGATAATTCGAGTTTTTGACTATTTTTACTATTCAGTAAGACCAAAATTTATATGATCATATTAAAAAGAAATAATTATTTTCATTACGAATTTTAATTTTTTTTATATAATTCCAATGACATAATTGGAAAAATTAAATTTAAAAAGAAAACTTCAAAACATGTGAAAAAACTGTTTTTCGTGAAATGTGTTTGTCGTGAAATTGATTATCGAGTAGTAACTCTATGAATAGAAAATGTCAATATATTAATTGAAATTAAATTTAATATAAATATAAAATATAAATTTTAATTACATCATTCAGCAAAAGTTATTATATTATTTATTTAAAATTTTTAATCATTAATAACATAAAAATAGTTTAGAGAAAAATGAGTTTTTATGAATAAAAATAAACATAAGATAAAATCATGAAAATTTATTATTAATAAAAAATTAATATTATAATTATAAATAAATTATTATATTTTTTCGATATTACTAAATACAAGAAATTGTCTGTATTATAAATTAAATTATTTAATGAAAATAAATGACAGTATTTGAAAAATTATAAATTTTAACTATTCATTGAAAAATATAGTTTAAAAAAATAAAAAAATCACATAATTTAATTAAGATCATATTATTTAGAAAATTATTTACATATTATAAAATAATATTCCAAATGTCCCATAAAATTATTTTTTTCCATGAAAAATAAATAAAATTTATTTTGGAAGAAACATATTTTTTCTGTTGTAAAATATATTTTAAAAATAGTGTTATTTTTATTAATAATATATCATAAATTTTATATTGATTAATATAATTATATATATATATATATTTATAATTTTAAATTATTTATATCAACCAATTTAAAGGATTTTTTATAAACATAATATTTATCTTGTCATTTTAAAGATCGTTGATTTATCTCTTAAATGATATTTAATATAATTTTCTTATTTTAAAATGAAAAATAATTTATTAAGTGTCATATGACCACCTAGTAATTCTATTTTGACATTGGATTCCTTTTTGTGTGAATGTATATCATGAATAAAATCTTCCTCCAAACATTGATTACTTCATAGTTTTCATCTTTCGTGATATCCTGTTATTTAATAATATGCAGTAATAACATATTTGATCTGTAATGAACATATACGAATCACTTTATGAACATAATTTATTTTGGATTCCATCAATTATTCAATATATGATATATGTTGGATGATTTATTGGGAATTTCACTTCAATAGTCAGGGTATTAGTAGATCTAGAGAATCTTGAAGCATTTATAATAAGGACATAAAAGAATTATGTTTGAGATCTGACTTATTCTAATATATTTTGTCTACTATGTTATTTTCAATCAATAAACTACTCACCTACAATCAAATGTTATTAGAATTATAAAATAGGTATCTATGTTTGAGTTGAAATATTACCAAAGAGAGTCATTCATATATATTAATAAAAGGATAACGTCAGCACTAATATTGATCCATCATCAACCTGATGTTGGGTATGAAAAATTCAATGGTTAATTTGGAGTTGGGATGGGAGTTTTGATGAAGTAAAGTGATAACTTCATCACAGATAGACTATTTGGATGGGACCCCATGAGCATAACTACCCTACCCAAGGCATGGAATTTGTAGTAGTAGTTCATAAATTTAAATATTATTGAAATTAAATCACCGGTGAGAAAAAAAAATATGACCCCCAAGATTATTCGATTAATTTTCCCCAATAATAACATATATCTTCATCAGATATCAACATTGGATTAACTATAGATGTTTAAAATTAAAATTTAGTATACTCCTAGTAAGGAATATGTACTTATAGATATTAATTGTAGGATGACACATAATTTTAGGGTTTGAACCTTACATTCATAAAATAATCTCGTGGAATTGTTGGTAAATGACCATGTGGGAGGAGATGTGTATTGGTGGCTAGTGGCTTGTGTCCCTCATTTGAACATATAATCATTATTGGAATTTGTAGTGACTATTACTATGGTTGATCTAGTGTGTATTGTGATTCATCTGAGTTTAGAACATAATGATTCGATAATAAGTTAATATTTGGATGGAAGGGGAGTAATTGTGGTTCAATGAAGCATGATAATTCATTCTTCCTAGAGGGTGGGAAGAATGGATCCTTGCATGCTTAATTGTGTTATGTACACATGAGGTATAAAAATAATATTAACTACGTCATATTGTATTTTCATTGTCTAATTATTAAAAATACATCATTGATTTTTTCTAATGTTTTCATACTTTTCATAGAATCAAGGTCATGCATCCATGATATAAAGGGATACTCCAACCACTTCTACTGATAATGTTTAATTAGGATGAGGTTTCAATGGATATAGTTATAGGGTGTCCAATTATTCTAATAGATTGATAAATCATTGGAGAAATAAAGTATTGGTTGACAACAGTTGATCAATTCATACAGATCTCTGAGATGAAATAATTTGAGGAACATAACAATAACTACCCATAGAATTTTATTTTTCGTCATATAATGTATTTTATCATTGTATTTGATATTAAACACAATTATATTATGAGTTTGGGATATTCTTCTAGGATGATGTGTGAAATTAGTGTAAGATGAGTGTATCCATTCATTCTCAGCAAAACGAGTAGTCTGAGATACTCATATAGATATTAGAATATATTCATTAAGCAAGAAATTTAGAATTTTTTGGATCATTGGATGATCAAAAAAATATTATGGAGTTTGATTATAATTATATCCTTATTTAATAAATTATGATTGACAATCTATTATGGTGGTCATGTAATTCATATCTCATTTAGCATGAGATAGTTTATTCTTCAACTATATGGTTGTGTGTGCTACATGAGACCTTGGAGTGGGTGAAGTTGACTCAAAAACACCATTTTACATATTATGATAGGTAGTGGACCTATGATGACTGAAAGAGACAATCCATATAGTTAGATATTGGTGATAAATATTTATTTCAAGGTTTTCCATTTGTTTGGAAGAAGATTTTGATTGTGTGTGGGAATGTGGCACCATAGTATGATGTTCTCTTAAATATTTGTAACTTATTACGATGGTTTCATATAAGTTATAACTTCTTAAAAAATATCATGGTTTTCCAAAAATATTCCCTGTGACTCCAAATTGAATGAATAATCCCAATATGGAGAATGTGATAAATTATAATGTTGTTGAAATATAGAATGATCAATATTTTAGGGAATTACATAGTAAGATAGTGGACTAAAGTTATATGTTGTAGTGAAGAAAGACCATTTCTTCGGTCATAGTACTAGGTAGAATGGGCAGGTTTCGAAAGAGATATGGGATGATGAATTTTATATTTAGGTGTAGTGGCTCAGTTTTTTGCGTATACCAATTGGGAAAGTTATCGAGGGAGATAGGATTTAAAATGCGTGAATTGTGACACCTATAATTGGATTATACATATCTATAGTTTTTACATATATAATGATCATGTTCTTAGATTTATTTAGACTGGTTAGAAAGTTCATGTAGGTTGGATTAACATTGATGATGAGATGGGGAGTGTGGGGTAGCCTAAATAATAATGAATAGCTCCACCGGTTGAATGGTGATCTCCACTAGAAATGAAATTTGTATTCTATGACATATTAGAGTCCCCTAGTTTCCACTATCCTCCAGGTATCATCTGACATATTCTAGTAAAGCCCGTTATGTTATATGGTTTTCATGATGAATAACCATATTCCAATTTTTTTTTGTTATTATCAATTTGTATCAATATTTATAGTGACCTAGGAGACCTCTCAGGGTAATTTGGAGTTCTCATATAACCTTAACCTAAATTTTATAGTTTTCTATGAAATTATTTGATCCTGCATTCATCATCTACTATATACCTTATTGATCAAGAACATATCCCTTCCATTCTATATAAACTAACCCATTTTTTATTTTGATTTATTTATTGAATCCAGTGGTTTTCACGATCTAATAAGAGATTTATGGATCTTTTATATAAATGGAACTGCAGAATATTTATTTATAATATACACCACCATTGGACCAAGATCATTGTTTTTTTCGTTCATCCACATTATGTTTGAACATGAAATATAATTAGAATGACTTTTATCTTTGAATTTGAACCAAGAATAACAAATATTTTTCAATATGAATTTTTAAGGACCCATAGGTTCTTTTTACCACAAATATTAATCTATGATTTTGAATCATGGTGCAAAAATGATATTAATCTTTTGACATTAGAAAAATTTTAATTTTTGTTCCTAAAATGATGATTATTATGTCTGTGTGTCCCTCTAAGAAAAAACATATTATGAATGATCATATGTGCTGTGTCTGTATTCCCGTATAAAACAAATAAATGTGTTTCATTCATTTTTATTTTATTGGTTATGATACATGTTTAAATTATGTGATTCTTGATCCACAATTTGTATTATGTATCATATTTTCAGGCTCTTTTATCCTTAATTAGAGTGTGTATCTTCATCCTCATAGATTATTTACCAAATTGGGATGTTACATTTGTCTGAATTTATTTTTTTGGGGTATACCTTAATGGTGGATTTATTATTCATGTTATTAGACTATCACATCAAGTGGTATGTTTCATGGGGATGATCATTTTTCCATTAGAAATAGTGCTGAAGTAGGCAGATTTACTGTAACATCAAGGACCATGATTCAATTAAATAGTGATATAATCATGATTGGCTATATGGACCCAAGCGCATCTCTCGACACACAAGAGGATTTATACTAGTAGTGAGTAGATAAGATTGATATTTTGGAGACTATGACTTCATTAGAAAATTGTAATGCATCAGAATATAATTACAGTTCAATATCAGAAAACAATAGTACCATAAAACAAAAGTAAATAGTCAAAGAATTCTAGAATAAATAACATAAATCCATATCATATTCATGATGATGATACATCACAAATTTTTTATAAAACATCCACAATAGGTTACATTATAGTCATATACAATACCAGTGGAAAGATTATAAAAATGAAAAACTGAATCCAAACAGTATATAAAGAATCAGATTCCTCACGCGCTCCAATACTGTTGAAATTCATATCATGTACCTATAGTAGGGTGAATTCTGTTATAATTAACATCAGTCGTATATTTTATTTGGGTCCAAAACATGACCCAAAAATGGTGAAAGTTTAAATCCCATTATGCAACAACCCATGATCTGAGAAAATTAGTGAGTTATTATATATAGTAGGAAGTGTGCAAAAAAAAACAACAAGAAATGGAGAATATAAATTTAATCATCTTCCAAGAAATAATTTCCAATTCTTTACATTCACTATACATTAAATAATGTAGATACATTATATTTTCATATCACAAGATCTGTATCTATCTTAGAACCCCTATAGAACCGGTATAAAAAATTTCCTCAAAATTTCATTGAGGAGAAAATGTTTTATGCAAAAATCTAATACTGTGTTTTGGATTTGTATTTTATTCAAAAAAAATTCATATTTATATTCAATTATAACCTAATACTATCCTTGAAATTTTTATTTTGGAATTCAAGTATCACAATTGGTTAAATTTACTCCATCAAACTAAAAGATAATTACATCTTACCTATCAAGACCCTAGTTTCACTTTAGGTGTGCTATATGTTCATGTCCCTAGGCCCATCCTTAGAGGCCCTCGAAGGATGTCCTAGTTATAATTCATAACAAATAGTCAGAGGCCTCTTCATCTTGTCCATGGAATCCATCAATGGATACATGATTCACTCAGCATATAAGTACTTCTTCTAGGATCACATCCATGGAATACCTCATTGGATGTAGGGTTAATTCGTGGGGTATGACTTAATATAACATTGATCCTATCAATGGAATTTTAAATTGAATCCATGCTTCAATAAAGGTAAATTAAATATAGATGTAACATGAGAAAATCCATGTAATTATAAATTGAATACATTACTCAATAAATGATAAATAGCATATGATCATTGAAAATAATTTAAATATATCATTAGTCATTCCAAGGATGAATCAATGTGAATGTTAAATGAATAACCTCGCATGGGTGACTGATGAAATGACAATACATATAAAGAAAATACTTCTTTTTACACACATGGACATATTTTTCAATAAAATAATCACATGTAAATTAAACTATTACATGGAATAAACATTTTTTAACTCATGTGGTAAGATCAATATATTTTGAAATTCAATCCAGTC
Organism: Viscum album; assembly: GCA_963277665.1. Classification (NCBI taxonomy): domain Eukaryota; kingdom Viridiplantae; phylum Streptophyta; class Magnoliopsida; order Santalales; family Viscaceae; genus Viscum; species Viscum album. The sequence continues at coordinate 214,038,001 of OY728128.1, read as the reverse complement.
ATGCATAATAAGAAATCTCATTCTCATGTCACGGACAAGTCAACTATCACATACCCAAAACAAATTGTAATTTCATCTAAAAATATGAAAATTGAATAAATAATACCACTCATTTATTCAATCCTTTAAACGGAATGATATTCATTCCTCGTAGGAATCATATGTAAAACATCACTAAAGGGTCATCAAAGAAAACACACCCATGTAGTGCCCATTATTCTATGTATAAAACATATAACATGAGGTAGAACACCTATTAAATTACCTAATATAGATTGGGGAACAATATGGTCTAATTAAAATTCAAGGAAACATCCCCAAAATTGATGTTCAACACACCGATTTATATAATGTTATTAATAAATAGGGAAAGGCATGATGCTTACTACATTAGGATCTTACTAGATAGATTATCTATAATCAGGATCTAACTCATCCCAGTTTGGAGGAAATATGAATAATGGATAAATAATGGTATATTATATCATATTTTTTTATATGAATATAGAAATGTTGATAAATAGAATATTCATGAAAGGATAATGTGGAATCAAGGCCATAGGGATATGAATACGATGAGATAGAAATCAATTGAATCAGAGGACAGACTGATCTGTTATCTATGAATGGAGAATAGAACCAAGAGAGAGACCTCCAAATTTTCCCCTACTATTCAATGAATAAGGGAATTATATTTTTTTAACTTATAATCATTTTAGGTGGAAAATGGTAATTCTTACCAATTTTTAATATTCTCGTAGTTTAGGTACACAATTTTTCAAACTGTGCGCCATGAAACACAATCTACTACAAGAGAAATAGACACTGCCATAGTTTTCATTCCATGAATAAACTGTGTGAATGTCATCTATCAATATAAACTAAAATCATAATCCATGTCGCAGTAGAATGTGCCTCCTCCTACATGGTTTCATTAAACATTGCAGCCTGTATGACCCCACTATCTAGCCTCAAAAATTATATTTATATTTTGAGGCATACCCCGCATGGTATGCACTTACTATGAACATGGAATAAATCTCCAAAATTTTAGGTTCTAATCTCCAAAACATGCCCAAACTCATTTGAGTAATCCATCACCACAAAGAGAACTCACATTGTGATTCATTTAAGAACAATAATTGGAAATCAATAAAAAAGATCAATAATTCAAAGAAGAACATGGTTATCCTAGACCTCCCACCTTAATGGGATTCATCCCTTAATTTCCATTCCATGGCGAGTATGATAAATTTTAGAACAACACCATTCTCTAAAATCGTAAATCGTTCACCCCCTATAAGGTGTCATCCTACCTTAAACTATTAAACTACAGTGCCTGAACTAAATGAATTAACTATCCCAGGATAACCTTCATTCTAGGATCCAAATTAAACTAGTATGCTCTTTATTGGACGCATATACATGAAAATAAACATCATATGTATAAAATCATGATACAACACTGAATTGTATCGACATTGTTGATAAATGTGGAATAAATCATGCATGGATTGGTTCCTCTGATGTAATTGAAACAGATAGGATACCAGATCATCTCTCTCCAAAATCACTAATGTTCTAATTTATCTAGTTGAAATATTTACATATGTAATTATATTCGTGTTCCATAGACTAATTGAAAGACATTAGAAAAAATGATCCCAATCTTAAACATCAATGGTCTTCTATGGAGATCGGGGTATGATTTAGAATGATTCAGTGTTTTATCCATCTGTATACAAGTCATCTACACCTACTCATTGTTGTCCTGGAAAATATGATGTCCTTGCATTTCTGCCTCACCTACATCCTGCAAACATAGTGTGGTGATCAACATGTTCTAAGAACAATGCATTACATTGTTCCATATGAATAATTTTTGAAAATATATTTTTATATGTGAACTCATTAATGGGTATATGAATCTCCCAAGATCCCCTAAAATCTTTGTCACATGCTTTTATCATCTCCTCATGTACCAAAATCATGCACTCTAACTAGCCAGCATTTTGGTGGTGGTATGTTGTGATCAGTATAACCTTTGTACAAAAAACCCTCAATTTCTATTTCTAGAAATGAAAAGTAATCATGGAATTATGATCTAAATTATTATATTGTGAAACCCCATGTAGTCTTACAATCCCACTGATGTAAAACCTCCCAATATCATAAATGAATATACTTTCCATGATCCAAAGTAAATAGTCAAGCATTGTGATCTTTTAAAAAAATAGATGACATTATTACCTTTCAGAGGCCTTGGTAAAACTATCTTGAAATAATATGTTTTACACATAGGAATGGATGGCTTTTTATAATGGTTCAGATAGTCCCTGGTATTCTATATTAACTTGGTGATAGATGGAACAACTCATTAAAAAACAAGATACATACCTTTTCATGCATGTCCACCAATAATGAAAATTTTAAAACCAATCAATCGTGGTATCACTAGGATGAAAATTCCATATATAGACCTAAACATACCATATAGTTTCCTCACCCATGTCTAATGAGACCCACAAGAAACCATATAAATGATGAACCATATCCTCACTGACTATCCAACTAGGATGAGAGTCATCATCATCCACACTCACTCGTTGAACATGGCCATTAGATTCTGATACCTCTCTCATCATCGCATTATCTAGTAGGGTAGAGATTATTTAAAATGAGGAACGAAATGAAATGCCCTTATTTTCATGCACCTCTATGTGAATATCATATTAAAATTCTATAATATTGTACTCTCTACTAGCATACTAAACAACATGTATCTAGGTCCTCCATATCAATGCATCAATCACTTAATTCCCATTAAATGGCGTATAGGATAGCATGAATTCAATCGAATTATGATATTTCACCCAACTTTGAATCATAAAATTCATAAAACACTATGTAATTATGTACATGAGGATTTTTTGGTCAATGTACACCACAAAATGCCCCGCCAGAATGTATTTTGTCCAATACTGGAATCCGTTAACAACCATAGCTAACTCGAGATCTTGCAGCAGGAAATTACTCTCATGTGGCCTCAACACTCAATACATGTGTGTGTAGATTCTATCCAAATATATAATAACTTCTCCAAGATCGATACCTTATGTGTCATGGTACACATTGTAATACCATTCAACTTCTGGAAAAATCAGCCTCAGCACTGAAGCTAATTTTCTTTTAAGATCATGAAAGGTTGTCTCATTGGAAAAATTAAATACATACATGACACTATTTTTAATCATTTACATCAATGGTATTGCTAATTGGGGGAATTATTGTATGATGAATTTATTGTAACTATCCATCCATGTGAACCACTTCACCTCAAAAATGTTTTTGTGATACTCCTAAGAATCCACTTCTCTCACCTTCTCTTGGTCCACTAATACTCTTATCTCATAGATTATGTGATTTAGAATGTGAATATAAAACATACAGAAGTTGTACTTTGTGATATTACCATATAACTAATGCATCTTCCATATAATCAAATTAATCACATGATATTTGGCATCATTGTCACGATTGTGAGAATAGACCAACATATCATCCATGTAAACAACATCATATGAGTTAGGAAAATGATGGAACATGTGGTTCATCAGTGCCATAAAATTTAAGCAGTGTTCCGGATATGGAAAAGAATGAAAAAATAATCATAAAGGTGATATCTTATTCCGAAGGATGTGTGAGGTATGCTTGTTGGTCTAACATGCACATGATTATAACAGATCGCAAATCATTCTTTTAGAATATCCTAACTCCCCAGAGATTCTCTAAGAGATCATCTATCTGTGGTAAAGGATACTCATTCATAACTGTTAAATGGGTAACTTTCTAAAAATCCATGCAAATACTAATGATATTTTTGGCCTTTTTCACACAAGTACTAGGGAACCCTATGGATAAGTACATGTTTGGATGACACCCACTACCACTAAATCCTCAATCATTATATTGAACTCCTGCAACTCAGTTATAGCCATCCTTTTTGAAGGAGTGGATACTGGTGAAACTCATAGAACTAATGTGATAGAGAATTATACCTCCCTTACCAGAGTTATTCCTAAAAATTTATCTAGGAAAACATCCTCAAAATGATCATCTACTAGATTGAAATTATTATGACATGTTCCTTGTTAATCGAGATATAAACTCAGGATCTGGGTTGTCATCTTGGCCAACCCATGATTCTTGAGTCCATCTCATCTTTCATATACATACCATAAACCATTATGGAGAAACTCTCAACCCTCTGGTAACATGAGACTCAACCTATAGTGATAGAAATAATAAAATTCATGAAATGGAACCAACCGGTCTATCTATAGAATGAGATCAAATCATTTCATCTCATAGAAGTAGGGTTTCAATATAACTTGACCTAGAACAACATTAAGGGAGAAACCATGTACCACTGAATACCATAAAAAAAGATCACTAACAGTGTTTCTATAATGATAATTTCATTAAAATTATAAAAATAAAGCACAACGCTCCCAACAACAACCAAAAATATAGAAACCATGTCAATCCCTATATTAAAACGTAGAAAAGAAAAAATAGCGGATACTAATATTGAACCAATGATAGTTGAATGTATGTGATCATTATCATGATAGGTTTTTTTCAGTACATAAACCCATAATGATTTGAGTTCCTGTGACACTACAAAGCATATCTTAGATGATCCACCATACTGTCACTATGATCATATAGCCTAGCTACCACGATCAGGACTAACACCTTAGCCTAAACATCCTGATTCACTCTAACCCCATGTCTAGTGAGAAGATATAGATCACAATCTTTAATGTTTAGTGGGCTTGGACCAACTCTCACTCCTTTCTAGAGAAAACATTCTTCAAAAGTGGCATAAATGACCAATCTTTCCAAAAGATAGGCATTCATATGGGTCCAGTGGACACCATGGATTTATATTCACATCATTCAACACCGATAACACCTCACATGGCTACATGAGTATAGTTTTGGGATTCTAATATCACTGTAAGGAAGCTACAGATGATTCTTCCATCTTCTGGTCATGATATAATGAGATCTATATATTGAACCACATAAGCTTGCACCTCTCAAATACCTTAGGATACAATATGTGATCAACAATTACTCACTATAGTAGATACAATAGTTAACCAGATGACATTCACCATTGACCTGATCTCATGCCTTAGTTAATTCTTAGATAACATAGCCTTTAATATCACCACTCATTAAAATAGGTGAAAAATGTTGGATTTCAACAAAACTGGTTGAGTAGTCCATAACTAACATTGCAAACTGCTCCAGATAAATAAATATCTATGCTCTATCAGCCTTCATAGTCTCAAGATAATATTAATCATATAAAATACCTATATAAAAATCCTCATGCAATAACTCCATGATGATTTCTCTGAGTGATATAATTCCTCATTCTCTTAGTGGAATTCCCATACATATATGTTGCGATATTTTACTACCTCTTAGGAGGAATCTCTATGTACCTATTAATAGAAATCAAAAGATCTATCCATGAACCTCTACCCAATGGACTACCATCACAGAAAATGTGGGCATATGATGCCACTAGAACACTGATGTCATGTTTTCTAGAGACATGGATGGTTGTGGTGCTCTCAAAAAGGTTTTCATAAACCTCATAAATCCTTCAAAGAACAGTGCATCGTCACATGCATTGGGAATAATAGTTGGTTTTTCATCTATCATGACTGGAGGTTCCACCAATACTATATGGCCTACCCCCTCTAGTTTGTGATCATCCCAAACCACCTAGTGTACAACTTGTGATCATCATGGTGGCACGGGCCTACAATTCCAAACACATGCCTCATTTCAAGATCATTATCATTGTTCATATATAAAAACATCATATACGAAGACAACATAGGTGAAAAACTTACCATATAATAACACAACCATATGCCCATCCAAAGGGTCATGTATGAGATTCATTCAATTGTGGGTAACTATCAAAATCCCAATACTACTTTCGGGTCTGGCCAATACATGTATCAAAATCCATTTCAATTTCACTTGATTTTCATATTATTTCTATATTTATCAATTCCCCTTGACGAAGGGTAATCCAATGGCCGGTGAATACTAATCATCGGGGTCCCATTCTCCATCACAAATCAAATTTTAGTGTCTACATACAACACATCATAACACAAAACTCGTTAAGGATGAAACATGATCGAACAAATAATAATCCAAGAGGTCACATACACCTCATAGACCAAATCCTATAATCCCTCCAATCCATTTGATAGTATTTAAAAATATACATATAATAAAATCTAGGTTATCTATTTGGACATCTAACACATCCACAATTACTTTGTAAGGCTATCAAAATAGGATAACAATTACGCATTACATGTGATTTCTAATATGTTCCTATATGATTCTTGAGATGGAATACCCATATTTCATTTGGATCAAATGAAACAGAACCCACAATAATATTATTTTAAAAATCCCAACACAACTACATCACTCAATAGTGAATTTTAATCAACTGTAATAGCACAAATTAAAAACCCCCTTAATATTCCAGGAAAAATGTTGTTTCCCTATTAACAGGGTAGCTACTCCTAGTTAAATTATATTAAAAAAATTCAATTCAATTATATCATGGAATAATATTTTATAATAGTAATGAAAACTGGAAAAAATAAATAGCCTTGATACCACTTCAAAATGTCCCAAACTCAGATTTCACTCAAATGTGCATGGATTTCTACTATCCAAAAGGCCTCAAATGAATCTCTAAAAATCCTAGATATTTATGACTACTATTGATGTCCTAGATTTCATAGTTATGATATTATTCCCACCTTAGTATAGTGTAACACAAGGGAATAAAATAATAGCTCAATACTAGATATAGTAGAACCATACAACAAATGGAAAATGGTGGAAGACTGATATTATAAATTACTTAAATCCATATCATATACAAGATGATGATACTAGTATATTGTTTAGGAAAACAACCAAAATCGGTAACACTACAATATTATACAATACAAGTTCCATGATTACAAAGAGGCCATATAAAATCCCACTACCATCGTAAGATTCAGCATTGTCCTATGCTCCCCAAATTCTAAGATGCATATCATGTACCTCTAGGATGTGAAATTAATTGATCATTACCTAAAATCATATAATTTCTTTGGTAACATAAAAAGATCCAAATAAGGAGTTAATCTAAATCCCAATAGGAAATCACAAATATTTTATGCTAATCTATTTGTGAATATATATAACAAGAAGTGTATAATACGAAAATATTAATCAACAGAGAGGTCAATATAAAAAAACCTCCAAGACTTGGTTTATAGTTATTTACATTCATTATCAATTTAATAAATAACTTACATTTTATTTTCAAGTATCAGGATCCAGATCATGCCTGACATCCCCCGTATAACTAGTATGACGACATGTACCTTAGAAGGCCATCTATGGAAGCATATGTGAAGACCAGATCCAATATTTTTCTTTTTCATGGATGAAATGTCAGAAACTATTTCATTTAAATATTCAATTATAACATACACCAATCCTTAACATTTTTCTGTTGGTATTCAAGAATAACTCCTGGTGAAATTTCAACAAACACTGCAGAAGAACATCATAGCGATCCTCTCCTAAATCTGGTATCAATATTGTTTTGGTATATGTTCACATCAATGAGCCCATCCTTGGGGGTCATATAATGAATCCCAATTTTTAACTCATGATATGTAGTCAAAAACCTCTTGATCTGATCCATGTAATTCCTCAATGGATCCATAATTCACTAAGCATATTAGTACATCCTTTATGATACTTTTTGAGGCATACCATAATGGTTCCGAGGTTCACTCTTGGAATAAATATAAATAACCCTTTTATCGCATTCTTGAAATTCTAAACTGAATACATTTTCACTCAAGGTAAAAAAAACAATAATCATAGGATCCCATCAATGGAATTCTAAAATGAATCGATGAATCAACCAAGGGTATTTATCTTTTATTCATTTATAATCATTTAAATATTTAATTAGTCATTCCAAGGTAAAACCCATGAGAATATAATATAACTCACCTTAAATGATTGGCTCAATAAATGAACAACATTATAATTCATGGCCTTCTATTTGATCACACGACCCTATTTCTCATAAAAAGAATCACATGTAAATTAATCAATTAAATGGATTAAACATCACTTAAATTATCTGGGATGATCAATAGATGATAGAATTCAATACATACATACATTGTTATCATGAAATGGCGTACTTGAGACTTGGAATAGTCATATATCCCATAACCATAACAAATTGAAATTACATCTATCAACATGTGAATTCCATTATCAAAAAAATTATTTTTTAACAACCCCTGAAAGGGAATAATTGGAATGTATCATAGGAATCCTAGGCCAAATGGTCATAAAGGGTCATCCAAATAATATATCCTATGGGAAGGCCAATATTACAAGTATAAAACCATTATCATGATCAAAAAAAATTATTTATTTTACTAAACCACAATAGGAATCAATTGGATCTATTATAATTCAAGGTGATTCCCCAAAAATTAGTTCATACCAAAGCAAATATATAAAAAAATCTATAAATGTATAAAGGAACCAGATCACCTACCTCAAGATGGTGCCAGATTGATCGTCCAGTATCAACCACTGACTAATCCCAGTTTGGATGAAATCTAATGAACATAAAATTAATCTGATATTAGTGTGTATGGACCTGAATGAAAATAGTGTTATTGATAATATGATGAATCGTGAAAGGCTATAAAGGAATAGAGGCCTTACTGATATGGATCAAATGTGACAGTTGGAACATAAATTGGAGGTCGAAGTGAATAGGGATCTAAAAAGGGAGAGTACACCCATGAGGGGTCTCTCTCATGTGGTTTCCCTTTTGTGTAATTAATAAGGTAATTTAATTTTTAGATCATTATCATTTTAAGGGAAAATGTTAATTCTTTCCAATTTAACTGGGTTACACAGTTTTGGTGCACAATCTACTATAAGAGAATGGGGAATACACATTGTTTAAAAACACATTTTACAATCAAATATCAATCTATGTGAAAATCCTATATCAGAAACTGCTGAAATTGCAATCCATGTCAGATAGGCGTGTGACTCCTCTGTCACGATTTCAACAAACCATGCTTCCTGTAGGCCCACGTAGTCTTGCCACTTAGGGTTATGATATTTCAAGTGGCCTACAATGTATAGTTCTTAACATCAATGTGCTTGGAATGAAACACCAAATCTCTAGGTTTTGTTCTCTATAGCATCCCCATATGCCTACATGACTTCCATGACCCATACAATAACTCACAATATGACACATTTAGTCATTTATATAATGAATTCATGGAAAAAACAAGGTTTATACCTCAAAAAAGAATGAAGTTCCTACATCTAGACTTGGAGGATCTAATTATATTCATATGTGATATATTACATAACACTTAAACTATATTTATATTAAATAAATGACAATTTTTATCTTATGAAAATATTATAAGGTTAGTTTTTGGTGTCCATCAAGTCTCGGAAAAAAACCTTACTCTAAGAATTTTTTATCATGTATATTTTAATCATAGTGTTCTTGAAAAATTGAAGGAAACCTTTTTAGAAGAATAATCTAGATGAGATCATGATGTAGAAAATTATAGATAAAACTTTGGTTGGTTGTTTATGGCATAATTTATCTAGATAATTAAAAAATACTTTGGATCCTTATTTAGCTTTCTATTATATCATTTACATGAAATAATTTTAGAACATGGGAATGTATTATTTGTATTCAATTCCATTATGATGGTTAATGATTTATTTATTATAGACTACTTTTTTATTTCTTATCACGCTCTAATCAGATGTCCACCTGGTTCTAGGGGTATAATCTCCCAATAATATTGTGTAAGTTCTTTCCATTAGTTGATAACATTTTAATATGGAAATGTATGCATAAGGACATGTGGAAATCCATTATAGACCGTATTTCATTGGTCCGAGCCATAAACTGATCACAAATTCATTATTTTCTTAAACATACAACAAAGGTATTAATTGTTTCAACAAAAAATAAAAATTAATATATAAATTAGTTAAAAAACAAGAATCCAATTTCAATTAAAACTAATAACCTGAATTTTACTTGATAATAAATGAAATCGAAGACACAACTTGAGAAAATATCATAATGAATTAGTTTGTAATGATGGAAATAAAAACATATTTTCAAACAATCCATCTAAGGAATATAAATATCTCATAAAAAAAATTTAGCATTCTAAAAATGGAATACAAAAAGTAAATACCAAATCATGTTTTATCTTTTCAATCTTATTGTTTCCTCAGGTTCCTATATATCATTGAGCAAGAAAAATCACCATATTAAGTCATATAAATTCACCCTAACATTCAAAATGTCCTTTTATACAATTCTCAGAATAACTAATATCAAAATGAAAACATAGAAATCAATATAATGTAGAATAAAAAATATATATATATGATTAAATGCATTTAGGAGTAAATATTCAAGAATAATGTGAATTATTTTCTCAATTTCAGTATAGGATATATCAATGTCATTAACCATAATGAAAAACATTTTATATAGACAAACAATACATAATCATCATGCCAATAATTAGTTGTAATGAAATAACAACAAACTAAATGAAAAAGCATTTTAGTATTTCAACAATAAAGACAAAATTAACATAACCCTTATTTAAAAAATAGTTTCGTGTTCAATCAATACATAGTTATCATAAAAATAATAATCCATATTGGAATAATAATATATTGTACTCTAATAATTTTCCCTATTACAGTAATCCGTAATCATGATACTAAAATAATGAAGAAATAATTTTTATGTATTGAATATTACATAACTGTAGTGAAATAAATAAATAGATAAGGGTGTTATATTTGTTATAAAACTCATGAAAAAAATACTTTTTTTGCAACTGTATCACATTAATATTTTCTAAATTTCATTTATTCAAATTAATTAAATATTTTTTATATTTTACATTCCTCACAACATTAAAAAACATTTTTTATATAAAATTACTATGTTTACCTTACATAATAGTAAAAATATTTTTTACATTATGCTACACACATCACATAGATTAACATTCTGTATAAACAAAATTATTGTTTTATTATGTTACACATAATGCCGATTAACATTGATTGCTTTTGATAAATGAAAGCCAATGTTTTACCACACTAATATATTAATAATATTATTATTAGAATATTGTCATTCTTATGACCCATATTTTGGAAAGGATGTTATGAAAAATATTAAATAATACATTAAAATACTATTTAATCAAGTATATATATTTATTCATTTTGTTATCAATATTTTAGTAATTAAATTAAAATGTATTAGCAAATAATGGATCACTATTTTTATAAAATCTATTCTACATTTTCAAAATCCAGTTGATCTAAATAAATTATACAATACAAATTTTATAATAATTTTTAATATTGTTTATATACTATATATTCAATACCTTTTTTACACACATCAAATATATTAGATAGACATATGATAATTGTAAATCCAATGATAATAATTAAAATATTTGTTATCCTTACATATAATTTTACTGGGTTAAAATGGAGATTCTATTTTAAATACATATCATAAATCCTAAACATTTTCTTCTAAAATCATAAAATTCATTTTTAGTGAATAATATCATAATTTTATTTTGGTGAATTTTTTGTACTATTCTATGAAATTATACTTTTTGATCAATAATTAAAACAATACATTTTAATTGGAAAGAAAATTTTCTTCTCATTTTTTATATAGTTATATTAGATTTAATTTTTTATAATTTTAAATGAGGTGATTTTTAAATATTTTAATCCATTATAAGACATTAGAAAAAATATTACATTGAAATTGGATATAAAAAAATTTAAAAATTTAAATATTTTTTGCATTAAAAATCGATTTTGCAACACGAGAGTGTAATTAATTTTAAATTAATTTACAACACATATGTTATTAAAAATTAAGAAAATTGAATCCATATTTGGAATCATAATATTGATTAATTTCTAATATGGTCAACATAATTTTTGACTGAAAATATTATTTAACATAATTAAAAATAACTATAGTGATTAAGGACAAAACAAGATTTTAGAGTTGTTATGCTTTAATTTATCTGGACACATAACCTATAAACATGTAAAAAACAAATTTTGGTTACATATTAAGAGAAATTTCCCATTTTTTTCTAAAATTTAATGTTATTTGGGCTACATTTTTGAAGATATGCCACTCAAATTGTTGACTTATTTATATTTACAAGAATTCCACTCAGCCACCACTAGAAAATAGATGTCACAGCCTCACATATTCATACCTCTCAAGGACATTGGATAATTAGTAAAAATTCACAATTATCCTCCCATTTTAACTCCCCTCATCCTAGAACCATTCATTAGTGAATACATCCATCCATGGAATCCCATTTGTTCAAACTTTGAGGATTACTCAAAGAATATGTAAAATCATTCAATAAGAGATTGTATATTATTTCTTTCTCCACCACCTAAAATAATCATATTAAATTATTATATAAAACATAATTATACTAAATATACATATATGATATTATTAAAAGGTTTTGATCTACACTAACACACAATTCTATCAATTGGGATATAAAGTCATTGTTTGTGTGTACAGTAGACTACCGCCTCACAAACATTGGTCTCTTGTTTATCAATTTCAACCTACAATAGTTGGAAATAATGGTGTAATTTAATTATTAATATTATATTTATTATTTAATTACAATTAATTAATTATGATATATAATATTTCATCCAGATTTTTAATTTTGTGGGAATATGATAACTTCATTTCTGGATGTGGGGACAAACCCTCCTTAATTAAATGTGTTTTTTCAAAATATTAAATGAAATGTATTAATGTCAGTTTTAGTAAATTTACATTTTATATATGAAATAATAATTTTAATTCAATTATAATACAAATATTTTTATTCATAAATTTAATTAAAATTATTTTATTCAAAATACCAGGAAAATGGAAACAGTCATCAGGCATACGTACAACCATTCCTCTCCGCGAATGTTGTATTCAATTTCATATTTCAATATTTTATATATTATTATGAATATATATATATATATATATATTTAATATTATATTTATATCATTTTTATCAATATGGATGAGGTTAAATCATGATATAAGTAAGAAGGAAGAAAATATAACAAATTAAAATAATACGAAAAACAAAGTGGTTATTACTCGAAACATTTCATTAACAAGGAGTTGTTCTTAATCAGTTAATACCAAAATTAAAATAAATTAAATGTGGTATTATATATATTATTATGGTTCTGTAGTATAGGTGAAATATTATTATATATATAATTTACTATATTTTACTGTTTATGTAGAAATTCATGAAATATTGTTAGGGTTTTCTTATCACAATTTTATTTTCCTAATATATTTTTTATATTAACAACTTATTCTTCTTTTGTGGGCTTTATACTTACCTATTAAATGTTATATAATGAAATTAATTTATTTAAGTATATGAAAAGTCTTAATTTATGCCATTTTTTCATTGATATTATGATTCAGAAGTTACTCACATAATCAGGGGATTTCTTGTCACACTTTTATTTAAAAGAGAATTATTCCATATTCACCAATAATTTATTTTGGGTGGTGTATATAGTGACCATTAATGTATTATATTATTATTATGATTATATTTATTATTATTTAAAAATCCATTTTATGATCTCACATTCTAGGTTATTATGCCTGAAAAGATAAAAAATTGGAAAGATAATTTTTCCGGTATTTTACGTCTTTCATAAAGTTCAAATTTTATTCAGCTATATTATTTTATGTGGTGTATATACAACCATTGGATATGTAATATAAATCATAACATCATTTTCTTTTCCTTTTAATCATCATTTAATTTTAATATTTCACTATGATTATTTTTCAATGATAGGAAACTGGGAATAGTTTACTTTTACAGTCTCGTTATTTTTAGAGATTAGTTATGATTATATTTCAATTAATCTAATAATAAGATACATGTCTCAAGAATCCTCAAAAAATTATTCCTAATTTTTTAATAATTAAATAAATTGTTTTGGTGCCAATCTTTCAATCATAGGAACTGATGATAAATCATGAATTTTTTTTATAAAAATTTGTATCATTATTTCTCTCTATAGTCAAAAATCTTTTTTTAATGATCATAAAAAAATTGTTTTAAATTTTTTTTTCTTAAATGATATTTTATGGTAATATTAAATTAAACATTATTTTTCAAATGTTATATCTTTTTTAAAGATTTTTTTCAATGAAAACTGGTTTCATAATGCATTTAATCTATCGTTATATATAATCAATTTATTTTGAAATAAAAGTCATAATAATGATTTAGGGAACAATTTTTATATTTTAATTTATATTTTTATGGAAATGGTTCTAATTTTTTTCTGATTCCTTTATATGTTATATAATCTATTTTCAATGTTATGTATTCAAAATTATTTATTTTTAAAAAATTATTTTTTAATACACAATTGAAATTTTCCTTATGATATTTTATTATTGAAATTTCAATTATTTCATTATTTTTATTTTAGTTTTGGTGAAAAAAAAGTTTCCTATTAATTTTTTAATAATTTATATTATTCATATTAATTGATTAATGAGATAATTCAAAATCATTCTCCAACAAATATGACATCCTTTCAACTATTTTATCATTTAGTAGGGAGGTGATCCACGGAAACAATTCTTATTATATCATTGATGGTTTATGTATGTGATGAAATGTTGTTTATTATACTAATTTATCTTCAAAGTGTTATACGATTTTGAAACCATGTTTTTTTCATTGGTAATGATTTTCTATTGAAAACTGTCTATTTTTAATAGTTTGTTATATGATGAAATGTTTTTATACCCAATTATTTTCATGGTTTTTGGCATGATTGTTATTGAATCCATAACATTTTTTGAGGCATTATGTGATGAATGATTTGTTATATTGAGGAAAAGGAATGAATTTTTCCATTATATGATGGCCGAGACCAATATCTACATTCAATGAATTGGGTAAAGATCAATATTTTAGGAGGTAAAAGGGTACAAGGAAGGGAATCCATATCCCTAAATAATAGGCTAAATAAGAGGCAATTAAAATCCCAAAACAAGATTTTACACATGAGGGAATCCAACGATAATCCCAAAACAATAGGGTACATGAGAGTAAATCCTAATCTTGAAAAAAATGGTGTACACTGGAGGTCCTACCGAGACCGAAAGAAGAAGGTACATGGTAGGATTCCAAATCCCAAAATGAGATTTTGCAGGAGAGGACATCCTATGCCCAAAATAATACAGTATATTAATGGTAATCCCAATCCCAAAACATTTACAATGGTTATGAACATCATTATAACATGTAATTAAGGTCTTGATAGATATCCATGACAAAATACTTAATTTATTTTTTTGTATGAAAAAATTCAATGACGTATTCTTATGTTATGTTCTAATCGATTATTTTATTGATTATCTTATGATTATTGTATTATAATATGAAAATATTTATTCCTTGACTATTTTGTTGATCACTTTTATGAAGGTTATGATCATATAATGTTATTGTCATTTTATAAAACCCTTAATATTGTGTAACATGTTTTAAAAGACACTAAAATGTTATGGTCCTCAACCATTTAATTTTTTAATGTGATGAATATTCATTCAAAATGATGCAATGTGAATGTTTCTTAAGATATGGTATATATAATATATATTATAGAAAGTATTTATTCCACCATTATAATAATTGATGATATATATTTAGTGCTATTTCTAGATATTTTTTGATAGATAGATCAATGTATTTCCTTATAGAAAAGTATAAGGATGATCTATATTATAAGAAAATATCCTAGAAATTTGTAGAATGTTTTGGAGAGTGGTTTATAAGAAATTAAATTGCTTTTGGGTAATACATATGGATGTTGTATTAGAATATATTTACATATGTGTAACTAACCTTAAGACACTGTATTGATCGGGACCTGGTTACGAATTTGGGAATGACAATGGGCCTTCAAACACACCTCCTCTAATAGTCATGGGGTTTTCCTTGGAAATTTTCAAAATATTTTCCAACCATATTGAAGGATATAAATAGAATACGACTTTGAATAACAAAGGAATCACATAAGGTTTCAAATATTAAATATTATTTTGTCATTATTTATTCATTATATAAGTGATTTTCATCATTATATTGATTTTTATTATGATAATCATTTCTCAAAAATGCTTTCTAGTTTTAGTTAATTGTGTGAACCAAAAGGAATATTTTGACATTGAATATTTGAAATGTTAAATTTATGGTAATTATAAATATAAAATTTACCATGTAAAAATATAATTATTAGAAATAGAATATTATTACAAATATTTGTTGTACTATGGAAGACAGAGACACCGTGAATGAAATATGAAAGGTATATATGTTATAACAGTATTGTTTTCATTAAACGTTAGAAAACTAAGAATATTTTTATTGAGGAAATAACTGACTTTTCTTGACGCATCAACTTGATTTTGTTTTTAAGGAAGGTCTATATTATAGGGAAGACCCCGGGTTGAATCTCAATGAGAATTTATTGGTTTAGAGTATTTGTTTTTAATAAAAATCACTATTATGGGCATTGATTTTGAAAATAGATTTATAAAACTAAAATAATTTAAAGAGTTAAATTGTTGAAAAAAGTATATTTTGAAAATATATTATATGTATGTGATCATTTATAAGTTACTATACCAAAATAAATTTTCCTTGTTCTTAATTGATTATTAGTTTTATGGTGTAATTCATTTATTGTGCGTTAACCATGATTTTAGGTACTCAGATCACCAAAATGGATGGAAATATTTATAAACAAATCATAATTATATATATTCATGTTTCATCACCTATGCGTGAATTATGTTTTTTAAGGATCATTATAATCACATATATTTTGTGAAAAAAAAGGATTCTTATGATGTCCAATAAAAAAAATAGAGGACACTCACTTAAAATTACACATCGATCGGTTATGAAATAATAAATGTTTCAATTAAATACTTCAAAAACATGTCAATATATATATAAAACAACAATTTCAAAAATAAATATACACAGAAACATAAAATAATTATTTGTCGTAACACCTTCTTCATGTTTGTATCTCCCTTGCAATGATCACCCACTACTTAGCTCGTCAACAGGATGGGGAGGAAGCTCAGGAAGAACTCAATCTTCATTATTAATCCCCCTATGAGTATAAGTGTCTCCATACAATCTTGGATAAGGATATGAATCATTTGGGTCGCAAAAATACTAGAGATTTTCCACCTGGTAGAACATGAAAATGGGGTGTCAATGGTGCAATTTTATATATGAAATTTGAAGGTGGTTTTGAGCATCCAGATTTGATAAACCAATTAGATAATGGTTTTCAATCTCCAAATCGTATTATCTCATATTTTATAAAACAAAAAAAAATTGTATCCCATCATTCTAAATATCTTCATAGAATTTTTTGCTCAATTTTCACAGTTATAACTGTAGATATTGAGAAACCATCGCACATAGCATTTTTCATTGTGTAGATTCAATGTGATGGAATGATCAGTCAGAATGGGCCACTAGATTACTTAATAATATTTTTGTATAATCATATTAAATTTGTCATATTTCATTTTGGACCATAAATAAAAAAATCATCCCATTTGGATGCACTATTTAGTATTAGTATGAGGTTGATTCTACTAGAGTACATGTATCCAGCGTAGTTTGGCCCATTTTTCATGGATATCATCATGGGCCCTCCAAATCCCTTCCCCCATTAATGAAATTATCAAAACAAGTCACATTTCCCATTTTAATATTAATTAAAAAAATTGAATCAAACATGATGTTAAATATGTTATTATTTTTCAAATTTTCAACACAATGCTATTTTAGCACAATAGTATAAGGGTGAATATGAAATAGTGAATCACATTGTGATCTCACCGCCACAACTAAAAATTTTCACTCCTGGGAAAATTCATCTTTTCAGAAATTATATATGTAGATATTTACAACTTCATAGAGATTTACCATTTAACAAAAACATTATTCCATATAGAAATGTGATCAAAAAATTTTCACCAAGATGATGTTCTAAATGATAAAAAAAATATTTCTCAAAAATTGTATAAGCATGAAATTTCAAGAGTTGGATGATAAAAATATTATAAAACAGATCAAAAGGTTACCATTTCACTAATTCTACATGTGTGTGTGAGAAAACCATTCAATGCTACTCCTCCTTTCTATCAAGAAAACATATGTTATTTTAAAAATTGTCTACTTCTATGTTCCTTTCCACCGAACCTACCCTATATGGTTTGAAACAAAATTCAATGAACCACTAGCATAGGAAAACCTATAATTTAAAAAATAATCTACTGACCTAGATATCCTTATACATTGAACATTTCATCCCTCCCATTATTTTTTTTCAATAGATGGATTTGGAACAAATCACACACACTTCTTTTAACCCATGTTTGATCTCTTTACAACACTAATTATAATTGTTATAAGAATAAAATAAGTCAATGAAATGTGGTTTTTGAACTTCCCAACGTACAACCCATTATTATTATCAATTATTTGAGTGATTACAATAGTCAAATAATAGGTACACATGCATTGTTCAATATGACATAGTAATGAAATAAATCAGATAATGAACAAATGCAAAAAAATTTTTTTTTTAAAGAAGACAAAAATAAACGTAACTTATACATTCCTTTTATTAAGTATAAATTTCATCACGTCATTGTTTGGTTCAACATTGTTTGGATAAATTATGTTACACAATTTTCCCTTAAACTATTCACAAAAAGGGAACCATTCTACTCAATGGGTTCAAAACAATATATCCATTTATATCATCAACAAAAACAAAAATTTCAAAAGAATGTCACACCACAATATTGAATACATTCTGAAATGAACGTTCCATCATAATTTTTTTAAAAGATAAAATAACATGAAATATAGAAATAAAAAATTCCTTTTCAATTACTAACATGATTAAATGGGTTTTATTTTCCATGATAATGTGGAAATAGAAAAAATATATCATATTAGAAAAAATGGTGGGGGAAATGAGTGGGAATGTTTGGAAATTACCAAAACACTTCAGCAATCTATAAAGAGAAAACGTGGGAAGATGATGAAAATTAGTAACTAACCTAGGAATATACCCATCCCCACACAACTAGAGTGTGTAGAATCCACAGATTAATAAAAAATGTGTATGTAAGGATAAAACACGGTGGGTGTTATTCATTGACTACTTCTTGAACATGGAGTTCCACCATCGATAACTCCAGATGGGCTTCATTGAAGTTCTACAACCACTTCCCATTGACAATGAAGGGTTTCTTGGATTCTATAGTATGATCCTGGAAAGAACTAAATGGATAGACATTAGTAATAGTGTATGGTCCAAACTAGTAGGAACAAATCTTTAATGGATGAATCATTAGCCTTATATTATAGAGGAGGACATTCTGACCAATTTGAAATAGACGATGAAGGATGTGATGTTCATGGGTAGACTTGGCTCACTCATTATAAATACTAGATTTCACATATGCATATCTTCTCATTTTCTTCATCTTTTGAATATTCAGCTTCATTTGAGAACATAGAAAAGAATCATTAGATATTCATTGCTTGATGGTCTAGTACGCATGGTGATCAATCTCAACTGGGATATGCCAACTCATTCCAAACACTAACTGAAACAGTTACATGTCAATAGGTGTTTCAAAAGTAGTACGAAAATCCAATAAGGAATAATTTAGTCTAGAAGTCCTATATTATCTTCTAGGTTGAACCTTATTTTTCATGAATCTATTTTACCTACCTATTTTTTTACATTGGATTGACCATTTGTTTGTGGGTGATATGCATTATACACTCTATTCCAAACCCCATAATGACACAAAAGAGGTAGTATTGTTGGGTTGTAGAAATGAAAACATTGGTCACTAATTGTGAACCTTGGTACTCCCAACCTACCAAATATTTGGGTTCACAATAATTCTTCAGCAACCATTGAATCCTCAGTCCATGTTGCTTGTGCCTCTACCCATTATGAAATATAATCCACTACCAAATGGATTGAAATGGTTTTTTTAAATGAATTGGTGAATGGTGCCATAATTTAAATTCACCGATCATAAAAAATTTCATGGATGAGGAAGGCTTGTTGTGGAAACTCATTTCTTTTAGATACAATCCCCATTCATTGATAGTGAAGAAAATATTAAGAGATATCACCGGAATCCTGAAATAATGTGGTCCAAATGTATCCATAATTTATGTCCTGGTAAGAAGTTCCTTGGGGACTAATGTTCCCCCCACATGCAAGAGTGTGGTAGAACCAATGAAAGGACTAAAACTACCTATCATGGACAAAATGCCTAAGAACATGATCACTACATGGTTTCCAATGGTAGGGGTCTACAAAAATATAACAACTGTACTCATAATTATGATGGTAATCCATGTATTTGTTTAAATCATAATCAACTATTGATGCTACCAAATAAGATACAATTTCAGTATACTAAGGAATAACATTTTTCACTCAGTAATTTTGTCGATCATGAAACATTTCATTTATTTGAATACATGGGGATGATTCAATGTCCAAGTATTGGTGAATCCTACTGATATGTTTAGCCACCACATTATATACTCTTTTTAATCTCTAATTTCTCTTTTGAATTCCTGAAGGAGGTTCATCCAGTGAATGAGACATTGTTTGGTAGGTGATTTCACAAGGAGATACAAGAGGAATGCATGGTATGAGAACACAATGAATTTGGACCCCAATTGGTATGACCTAAATTTTTCCAAGGCAACCACAATGGAAAGGAATTATTTTTTAGTTGTGGTGTTTTTTTCATGGGAAGGGTCCAATGTATGTGAGGCATAGGCAATGACATGTTGGGTGCAATTAACCCATTGTGATAGTACTATCGCAACTAGATAGTTAGAGGCATCATACATGAGCTGAAAAGATAAATCCCACCTTGGTGGTTAGATTATCAGGGGTTTTGTGAGACACAATTTTAGCATATAAATATATTCCAAGAATTATTTATAAAAATAAATTCCTCCTCCTTCGGGATTAGCTGGGAGAGTGGGAGTGAACTCATATTAATTTCATGAATGAAACAACAAGAAAATCTAGCATGACATAGGAATGACCACCGATCATTTAATTTTTTAAATAATGGTAAGGATGAAATGACATATACTTTTGATATATATACTTTTATACCATCACTGGAAATGACAAGTCCAAAAATATTACCATGTCGCACCATAAATTGATATTTTTATTATTTTAATGAAAGATTTTTTTTTCCAATACAACGACGTAGGACTAAATCAAGACTACTCAATCATTAATCAAAATGGGATCCATAAAATTTAAAATAATCTATGTATACTTCTATGAATTTCTATAATTAATGTCAAAAAATAATAACAATGCATCGTTGGAATGTACTCGGAGCATTGAATAGAAAAAATTGCATCCTCCTACAAACAACTATGTTAAGGGGCAGGTAAAGGTGGTGTTTTCATGATCATTATGAGAAATATGGATTTGAAAATATCCAAAATACCTATCAAGAATATAGTAATCGGGACTTCCCTACTAGCCTTTCAATCATTTGGTCAGTGAATGGAAATATGAAATAGTCATTCTTAGTGTGTTGATTTAGTCAATGAATGTCTATACTGACACACTAATTATTCATTACACGAGATGGAACCAAATAATTATTTTTTTTATTAGTTTATGACTGGTTTCTTTAACTACTTGGATGGGACTGACCCATTTTCTATGACAGATGCGATAAATGATCCCACTATCCAATAATTTTGTTATCTCTGTTTTCATAACTTATAGGAGGTTTGGGATCAGTAGATGTGGTGTTTGCCTCACTAGTTTAGACTAATCATATAAAAAATATGATGTGTATAATCTAATAGGATAATACCCAGAATGTTTTCATATGTCCATCATAATTCTTGATTATACTCCCTTAAAATTTCATGATGCCTAAAATCATGCTCATAATAGAGTAATCATTCAATGACGATGGGAAACATGTTTCTTTTCTCAAGATATAAATATATAAAATCTTGAGGTATTTTTTCATTTCAAAATCCGGTGGATTTTGGATTTATGGGAGTGTGTGTGAATGTGAGAGGTATCTAATCTCATCTAACTACTCAATGGAATTATATTTAGATAACGAAGAAGCTTTTACAATATTAGAAGTATCATCGATGGTAAGTGGATCCTCGGTGATCATGGAGTCATCAATTCAAATGAATTCATGAAATTTTTCCAGAAAACTAAAACAATCATTGCATGATTATTTTCCTAGAATTTCAATGAATGAATAAAACTCATAATGGGGGTCAGGGGAATGAAAATATGTTCTTTCAGGGGTAAATAATTACATCAATTGAATTAACAAAGAGAGTGGAATGTTCTTCTGAGGGGATCTTCATGGAGTCAAGGATATTGAAGTGCAAAATGAAAATTATAAACTCCATAGATAATGTAACAGTATTAACATTAATTTTTGTTTTAGTGGTTTTCCAAAATGTTCTCCCCAATATAATAAGGGCATGACCATTCATTCTATCTTCTTCAATTTTGATCACTAAAAAATATGGAAGAAAAATATTAAACTTCCACCCTCACAAGAACATCCTCTAACACACCAGAAGAGTGTGATGTACTCTAGTTTGTTAGATGAATGAAAATTTCAGTGGAATTAAGATCCCATCCTGTAATTTAGAGTAGATGGATTGATTCAAAACATTTATAGAAGAACATAAATCAAGAACAACATGGGAATATGATGACTCCCCTACTATGCATATAATAAAGAAATTACATAGACATTAGAACATGGTGGAAAGAGATTAATTTATCAATGATGAAGCATTACTCAGTAATCTCACCTTCCAATCACCTCAATGTCGCCTATGGTGTGTACACATATCCTTTATACACAAGGCATATCATCGAATTTTATTCACGATATCAATCGAGGGGATGTTAACTTGCACTTTTTTGAATGTTTCAAATATTTCATTATTAAGATAAGTTTCCTTTAGTTTTATAATTTGTGTGGTCCTTTGGTGATATATAAGAGGACTAGGTGGGATAGAAGACTCATCGACACACACACACATTCTTTTGGAAGGGAATATCCCAAGACATGGTTTTTCCAAATTTTGAACATTTTTATTGGTTTGGATGGAAGTTTCTTCAAGAGGGGATAACTCTAATAATGAATTCAATTTAATTTTCAGAGTTTTTCCACTACCAAGACTGATTACTCTAACAATTCCTTTATCTCAAGTGATGACTAATGGTTGAGATGGATGTTTACCCAACCAGTGATTTTTAGTTTTCCACACCAATTTAGCTAGATGGCATTATTTTGTTTTTTTTCCTGTATGGATGCCTAAGAGGATTGATGGAATTGGAGATTTTTGGTATAAATTTTCTTCATAATATCTTCACAGAGAGGTTCATGTTTTGGAGGGGGATTGTTGTAATGATTTTTGGGGTGGTTAAGGATATCTCAGTGGTTGTAGTGGATGACTACTGTGACCCTTTTGGATCCATTGTTATTGAGTAGTGTTTTAATACCCCCAACCTATAGTAATGGTTTTCCTTCCACCCGTGGTTGAATAGATTTTGTGGTTATTCTCTGAGGGTTTTGTTATAGGTGAATACTGGAACGATTTCCAGAAAACTCTCAAACAATTTCTCTCATTTGGGGGAATTGGTCAGAGTAATGGGTGTCAGAAGAACATACAAAAAAATGGATAGGTGGAGGCTATTGGGATATCCCCAGGGAATGATAATGTTTTCAAAGAAGGGTACATACCACATTTAATATTGTGTCCACCTTCTTCTCTAATTTTGTCACTTGCACACCATGGACACCTCGAATGGATACACATGACCTACATCCAAATAGTGTATTACTGTTCATCATGTTCTATGTCAATGTTATTGAAAAATATGGGGTCTTATCTACCAGTCCACCACCTGCAGTAGCATCATTCATGTTATGATCAATTGGAGTTAAACATCCATAAAAATATTTTATTATAATTTGATTGCTTATTTTTTGTTGTGGACATAGTGAACATAATATTTTAAATCATTACAAAAATTTACTAAGTTTCCCCCCTGGATATTGAATTATACCACATATTTCAATCCATATAAATCTAGTTGGAGAGGCTAGGAAATATTTTTCATGGAAAAGGCATTTCATCTCTTCCAAACCTCTTATTGGTGAATAAACATTGTAAATCCAATATTTTGATGTATATTATAAGGAAATGGGGAATTATCTAAGATTTAATTGTTCCTATTTAATATAATATGGTTATAATATTGATCAAATAGTGTGAAATTATTTTAAATGATTTTGTGGATTCCCTTTAGGACGACCAAGGAATCTTTCTAACAAATGAATTATTCCAAATTTTAGTTTTATATTTGGTACCTCGCCTTATATATAAATGTATACAGGTTGGATATCATCATCTAGTAAGGTTAGTATATTTAGTTTTCTATTGTTTTCATCCATTTTATACACATTAATTACAGGTTCAAATTTGGTTCTAAATGAATAAGAAGGTTGAAGAAGTTTTTCAATGTGTGGTGTGTCATATTTCAAAGTGATGTCTTGTGTGTCTCGATGTCCTTCTCTTAGTATCCTTTCCATTTATGGTTTAAAATGTACTAAATTTCCAAGATTCTAAATAATCATGCTCCAAACTACACAATAAATATATCATAAAACAAAAGGATTGAAAAGGTAGAAGAGATAACAAATAAATATTCAAAAAAATTATAATAATATTCTCCAAAACACGAACTATTAACCAAATTGCACATGGACAACAGTGCCAAAATTCAACTACATTAGCGTAACATGTAAAATTGATTATGTTTTTAAGGATTATATATATTATAGGTTAGACCCTATGTCATCTTTTAAGGATCGTTAATATGTTTAAGTATGCATTTTTAAAAAAATTTACAAAAAGGGGGTGATTTTTAAAACAATTTTATGAAAGTAAATTAATTTAATGATTATAGTAGATGAGAAAGAAGTATATTTTTAAAATATATTATAACTATATTATTATTGATATTTTAATACTATATTGTAAATTTTCCTTATTCTAAATTGATTATTATGTGTTTGGTTTAATCCTTCCATTTAGAGTTAACTATGATCATGGGTACCCACTAACCCTAAAATGATGAAACTATGACTAAAAAATGACTTAATAAATAGAATAGTCATGTTAAATCCCCTAAAATGCATTAATATTTATAAATGAAAACTTATTAGATTTTTTTTGGAAATAAGTGGAGGCTTATTTTTTCCAATCGGAAAAACACAAGTCGCACACTTAAAATTATACACAGATCGATTATGAAATTAGAAGTGTTTCAATTAAATGCGCCAAAAAAAGTTAATATAGAAATAAAAGAACAATTAAAACCTACAATATCCACCAAAACAATAATTAATTATGTTCCAAAACTCTATCTCCAAGTCTGTTGCTCCCTAGAAATGAGCACCCTCCGCTTAGCTCAATATTGGGAGGAGGAGGATGCTTGGGTGGAACTCCATCATCATTCTCGATCCCCTTATGAGGTAGAGGCATCCATAACGTCTTGGATTAGTATAAGACATTATTTGGTATCATAAATACCAATGCCTTACATCCTGTTCTATCATCCAAATGTAGTGCCCAAGGTGTCATTTAATAGGAAAATTGGACGATGGTTTTGAGCATCTAGATTTAGAAAAACCATTTGGATCATGGATTTTGAATGCCAAACATTCTTCTCTCACGTTTGGAAACACTAAAAATCATTATCCCCACCTCGTTTCCATATCCATCGAAATTCTAGTGGAAGGTTTTACTATCATATCTCATGATATTGATAGAACACTGCCAACTAGTAGTTACATCGTGCAAATTTAGTGTTATGGACAGATCCGTCCAGATGGGCCAACATGTGACTGAAGTAGCATTGGTTTTTGGAATATATAATTTATAAAATTTAATTTACGACTATTAAAAGAAATTTAATTTAATTTGGACTGATTTTTTAGTAGCACACTGCGGTTTAGTCCACTGGTGTCATGGATCCGACACAGTTTGACCCACTTTTTATGGACATCGTCATTGGCCCTCCAAATCACATTTACCATCAATGAAATTATCCAAACAAGTGTCATTTCTATTTTTAATATTCAAAAACACAAAATAATTTAACAAATAATAATGTGAAATTTTTTATTATTGATATAATTTTCAATACAACTCTAGTAGAGCACAATGTAATGTGGTGAAAATGAAACCATGAATAACAGTGAGATCAAGAACCTAAAAAAATATTCAATATTCAATTTTATAGAATTGGTTTATTAAATAATATGTTATTGAATATTGCATAATAGTTTTAGAAAATTTTGGATGATTAAAGTGTATATGTTTTTGAATACAATGATTTTTTATACGAATCGTGTAATATATATTTATTTTTACCATATGTTTTCCATAATGAACTGAAATGTTATTGATGAAGGGAGTGGTGGACACTAAAAATTAATTAAATACAAATGTGATATTTTGATTTAGATAAGGTAGACCAGTATGTGTTCTCGTGTATAAGAAAATGATATTTTTCTTAGAAAAATAAATAATGATATTGTGGATGTAAATTTGAATATATCTATTAACTTATAACTAATTAATTATTTTTTGAAGAAGTGGATTGTGTTATACTTGATGGAGTTGATGGTATTTAAGGATCATACCGAATTATCATTGGAGTAAAAAAACAATGCATTTTTTAAATAATGATTCTTGTAAATTTATGTTATTACATCCTTTCATTAGATTACATGCTAAAGGTAATGACATGTTTTAAAAGTGACAAGAAAGGGATACTTTATGATATAAGATGGAATCAATGTGATGATGATATTGAGAAATTTTTTGACCTATATTATAATGTTTTATATTTCCATACATCTTATTGTTTTCATTGTTGAATATATATGTAATGGTATGTGTAAAATGTTTGATGATTATTTTGATATTAAAGTATTTTATCTCCACATGATGTTCTATGAATATAAAATAACTTTTGAAACACATTTTCAATTATTCTAAATAAATAAAGATTTTAAAAATTACCATTATACCTCATTTTCAGTTCGTACTTCAGGATGGATAAATTCACTTTCATTTAATCATTTAAGATATAATTTTCACATTGAGAAATGGTCAACCAATGTGTGATATTGTTCATATAAAATGGAATAAAATATGGAATGTTTTTTTCTTTTTTTTATTAGATAATAAATTAATTCTTCAACTATAGGGAATGAATATTCAAATTGATATATACTAATTCATTACATTATTTTTAATTAATGGTCTTGAAAATAATTATATTATTATGTTTCTTAGGTCTATAAATACCTATCGATCATTCACTCACCATTGATCAATGATCATTATCACTATCAACAATTATTTTTTCTTTTTGCACATATTATAATTTTACCCCCAAATTTTTTTTCCAATATTGAATCCTAGTTATGAATTACATTGGGTAACCATTATGGTTCTAACATTATCATTTAAAATGATTCTGTAATATTCATTTTTATGACTACCATTTCTATTAAAGGATACTTAATTAAATAAAATATTTATTAACCAAAAAAAATCAATGTAAAAATTCATTTTAATTGGATTATAATTTTATACCCTCTAATTTTGTGAAATATATTTTTGAAATTAATATAATAAATTTGATATTTTTCATTTCACTCAACACTGAATATATATTTTGTTGTATGAAATCCTTATGTATGAGATTCATTTTACGTATCACTGTGATTACTTTTTACTACACAAAATATATAGACTATATTTTATTAATTGAAACACTAATTTTGGAATGTTTTACACACAATGACAAGTTCTTTTGACAGAACAAGTTACATGTAATGTTGTGTTTTACATAAGTGTAAAATTATATTAGTATTATTATTAAAATATTATTATAATTAACACCTATACACTAAAATTGAATTCATGAATAAGAATATAAAATATTTAAAATAATTTTTACACATTTTTATAAATATTTCATTTTGTTATAAATTATTTAAAAATGAACATATGAATTACATGGTAATAATGTAATTCCCTTTATAAGAAACTATTATACAGTGTAAAAACAAAACATTATCTTAATAAATTAAAATGACCACATTTGATGAATTTTTTTACCAATATATATATATATATATATATATTCTATTTTCAAGGATTTCTATGACACTCGTACAATAGATTTGATTGTCATAATATAAGAATGAATTTGATAATATGAATAAAAATATATATTTTCCAAAAATTTAATTTCAACAAATTTTAATTAAGATCCTATTTTAAATATAATCAATGAATCATTATTAATTTAATGTTGTGTGTTTTTAGTCTTGGTGATCCTTTTTTGGTATCAAAATTTGTTTCCTTAGTTTTGGATAGAAATTTAGAATCATGATTCATTTTTTATTATGATTTTTTATTTGAACATTTGATTTTAATGATTACTTTCCCAGTAATTTTTTTAATGTAATATTCATTGGATAATTATTTTTGTCCAAATAGGTACATTTGGATCATACCATAAAATTATAATGTTGTGTTTTTATATGTGTCAATGTACAAAACTCTAATGTATCATATTAATTTTATTATAACATCCTCACCATACACATCAGGACAATCATGGTCAGTGGAGATATTAACCATATGTTACAATCCCAATACATAAATAACATCCAATTAATATCGAGGTGTTATGATTGGAATATTATAGGGAAATTATGTACCCTTAAATAGTATCACAAAAACATGAACCAATTCCAACATATATATCATCAATTAACTAATTCATATGGTAACTATAAATGAATCATAAGTTAATATATAATTACTCAATAGAATAATTATAATAAAATAATAGTATAATATGAAATAAATATACAAAAAAACTAAGAATCAAACATACTGACATGCTCATGCTAACAAGGTGGCCCCATACTGAATAGAAGAATGACCATAAATACAATCATCATATTTAAACAATCCATAACAACCACGATCAGAGATCTATTCTAGTGAAGTATTTACCATTCCCATTTCCAATATAATGGAAGATATCATCTACAAATTAATATTGGTGAATATATATGGGTGACTATAAAATCCTTGTATGAAATCCCAAGAGTATATTCTCATATAGATCTATATCCATTATCATGTAACATAAAAATAATATAAAATAATATGATATGATATGTTTAGAATATGTTTGTAGAAGTTCAATAAAATATAAAATTATGATTAGATTTTATCAAAATAGTTCCAAACAATAAATCATATAATCAATATAGTTTTATCCAATGATAAAATATTATTTTAACAGAATATAAATAATTTATTAAACATAAATTAAATAATCCCACACACACCTTTGATATTCCAAAAATCCTAGAATTTTTTTTACATTCATGGGGACATCCACCCATTATCGATCGAATGATAGTTCATTATAAAAAACTCATAAAAACACATGATAATAAACATTCATGAACTCAATAAAAAACCTTCGTATCAAGGTAACAAAATTTCATGGTCCATTTTATATATTCATTATGAAAAAATAGTAGTCATTGTATTGAAAAAACAATAATAACCTATATTTTTAAAAACATTTAATTTTGATACCATTATTTTTAAACCTATGTGGTCTCCCCCAAATTGAAAAAACAATAAAAAAAGCAGTGGTAAACTGGTATAGGTTCAAAAAAATATTTTTCAATTAATTTATTCTAGATATACATCATATATTAGAGTAATTAAATAATCCAAATCCAAAACAATGGAAATTTATTAAAGAAAAAAGAAAACAGAACAAGAAAAATACAAACAAAAAACACCAAAACCATAAAAAATGGTTAAGGTGAAAAAGAAAGAAACCAAAGCCGACAAACACCCAATAAAAAGAGTGGGCTGTGGGATGAGGCCACCAATGCCGCCAAAAAAGATCAAAGCCGGATCAAGAAAGATATCTCCAGGACAGAAGAATCTCCATCAGCCCTGGCCTTTATTAGCCAAAAACAGCAACAAAAAAGCCATCCTTCCACCAAAAGAAGCCAGCAACTAAGCCTCCAGCCCGCTCAAAACAGCACACTGATTCCCAGAATTTGGGAAACCAAATGAAGCCAGCTACTCTACAGACTCCAGCCTGCTCCAGATCATCACACTGAATCCCAGAATTTGGGAAACCACAGCAACTCGACACAGCAAAGCTCTACTGCCAACCTGAAGAAAAAGAAACAAGCCACTCCAAAAACAAACAGGCCCCAAAAGAAACTTACAAATGTCTAAAAATGGGGGATTTGTCACGGTCCCTATTAATAAAAATAAGGATATCATCAGGAATTTGATCAAACCAAACAAAATCAACACCATTAACACCTTTATTAGTCAGACCATCAGCAACAGAATTGGCTTCCCTATAAACGTGAGTGATAATATGATTCAAAGAAAAAAGAGTCTCCAAACAATTAATCCAGCGATTAGTAAGCTTCCAGGACAAGTGATAAAAACCCATCCTAATTGCAGAAACAACAACAGAAGAATCACTCTCAAACCATAAATTATCCCAACCACGCTGCACAGCTTGATCAACAGCAACAATAATGCCAAGCATTTCGGCCTCAAGTGAAGAGGCAAAGCCACAAGAACCATGAAAACAACCAAGGACATCCCCTTTATGATTCCTGAAAACAGCACCATAACCAGAATGCCCTGGATTGCCCCTAGAAGCACCATCTTAATTTACTTTTATCCAACCAAAAAAGGTTCCTTTCATAGAACTTCTAAAGTACCACGCGGAGGCTTGAAATTACCCTTAACACCTATCCTGTTCAGAACGGACAAATCATGAACCGAGTTAAAGCAAAAATGCTTCCTTGGAATAACAACATTACGCATAGCACCAAGAATAGCGGATAAAACCCCACTAACCGAGAAGGAAAATTTATCATGAATCATCTTATTTCGAGCAAACGAAATAAAATGAAGGAGTTCAGAAGCAGCGACTCTAAAAAGATCCAACAATTGGGGAGAGAGTGAAATAGAATTCCAGCTTTGAATGAATGATGAATTGAAGACATATTAGGCATGGGAATTTCAAAGATATCAAAAACATCCTTCCACATTGAAGAGGCATTGACACAACTAATAAACAAATGATCAATATCTTCCCTATGTTGATAACAAAACACACACGAAGAGCAGAGAGAGATGCCACATTTCTGAAGGAAACAATCAGTAGGAAGTTTCCCATGAGCCAATCTCCAGGTAAAAGAAGACCGAGAGGGCCTAATAAAGTTCATATGAAGATCCCTCATCCATTTACTCCCTATATTTCAAGATAAAGAATGACAATAAAAAATTTTAGAAGTCAACAGGCCATTAAAAGCAGGTTCCCAAGCTCAAAAATCCTCTCTGTTAGAGAAACAGTAACTATTGATAATAGTAACAATATGATTAGGGAGACCCCCCATATTATCAAGCTGATCCTTAATCGTAGCATCCATATCAACATTAAAATCATCATCCAACAAGGAGTCAGCTAAAGGACATCCGGTCCAATTGGCCTTCCAAAAGGATAAAGACGAGTTCCTTGAAACAAGCCATCTGGCATGAGAGTCAATAGAAGAAAAGATGTATTTAAAAGCAGGCCAAACAGAAGAATCCAGATAATTAAAAACTCCATTCCTGAGCCTATCCCTAAATTTATAGCGGAGAGAGTCCAGAGACTGAGATTTATCATTGACAAGCCTCCAAATGAACGAGGCCAGTAAAGAATCATTAAACACCTCATGATTTTTAATACCAAGACCCCCAGCATCATAGGGTTTACAACAATTATTCCAAGAAACAGTAACTAATTTCCTCTCTGAAATATTGCCACTCCAAATAAATTTTTTAATAGAAACGTTAATGCTCTTGATAAGAGAGATCGGCCACTTATAAATCATGAAAGAATAAACAAACTTAGATATGATAACAGCTCTAACCAAACAAACCCGACCAGCCAAGGAAAGGGACTTACCCTTCCATGTAGCAAGATGACGTCTGATTTTACATACAATATAAGAAAAATAACAAGCTTTAGGCCTCCCCCAAAACATAGGAACACCTAAATACGTAAAGGGAAAAACACCTTCATGAATACCCAAATCCCTAATAATGCCATTCTTCCTAGATAATGATGAATCATCTTATTTCAGATTTATGATAATGATGATCACCAAATATATCAAAATTTTACAATATAAAACTATATCCTTCCATATTGGAGGAATAATTAGTAATCACAAAATTGATTCATATTTTATTTTCAATTTACAATCAATTTATCTCTATTTTTATTTATAGGTAACATGGTCTGAGGAATCATTTTATAACCATATTAATAGGTGCTGTAATTAAAAAATTCCTAATAATTAAAAATATTGTTTTTCCAACATATCGACCAACCATGAACCATTATATTGACCCTCAATAAACTATTACAATTTCATCGAATTGTGATCAAACAACATACCTAAAAAAATTATTTAAAACCCATTTTAATGATTTTATAAATATTCCTACTATTAGTATAATCATTATCAATCAATAAATATTCCATAAATACCAAAATAACTCAAACCAAACAGTTATTAAATCTCCCCAATATTCTTATATTCATCCTCGGAATATTGTACAAGATTCGACCATTAGTCATGCATTAGCTTCCCTCATTCCCACTACACTTCTTGAATTTATCCAATATGTTACAATACTCATACAAATAGAATTTATATTCATCAAAAAGTCATATAATATCTATCCAAATTTCAGATTTGTTAATTTATTAATTTTATATTCATCTCTAGTGTAACATGATCAATTCTCATCACATGACTCAATACTAGTTAATACTTGTTAGATAGATTCATATAAATCCAATAATAAATTATAGATAATCATGGTAATAAGGAAAACATGTAAAAATCATCTCCAATCCATTGAAAATAATAAATAGGAAAAAAATTGGGGCAATTTACAATTCATTCCAAATAAATTATGAACAAGACATAGTGAAACATTCAGAAAAATAGGATCACCTATATTATAAAACAATTTTTGACAATATTGACTATTATATTACTTAATTTATCTCCAGAAATTATCTATAAAGGTGTACAAATTTTGGATCGTTTCTTTTATCTCATGATAAATAATAGATTAGTTTGTAATGCTTCAGTAATTCCCACCAATCAAACTAGAGTATTTTTAGGGAAACCATATAATTCAGTAAACAAAAATATATGAATCGGGGAATAATAATTGTTATTATATATATAAACTACTAATGATATATGTTAATCCAATTATCCAACTAATACCATGACATAATCACTTGGATATATTCATTATTTGAACAATTCATTCTGATAAGCCATATATCTTTGAATGTTATTCTTTACCCATGTTTAAATGTATTGTGAGATATTTCATCAAAGAGGGATGCATCCATGATGGTAATTGAGGATACAAATCATAGATGATTGAAACTAAAACATAACTTTTCTTGATGAAATTTTATATTTATAAAATCTCTGAATCATTAACCATATTAGAAATTTAGAATTAGAGAATATGTGAAAACATAGTGACATGATTTTCTATTACACCTCATAGATTCATATTTTCTATTATTAAATAGTAGTACGATTATTATGTACATTAATATATGAAACCATTTACAACTTTTAATGGGTATAGAGTAAAAAAATCATTTGTAATTTTTTCATAGCCCTCACTTGGTGAGAAATATGATATAATTTTTTTTCAAATCTAATCACTATTGTATCATTCAATTTTTTCAAATATTTATAATTCATAGAGGAATAATATATATTTTATAGTGATATATGATGATATTTTCTTCTTGTAATATTTTTGGAAACATGATTTTAAATCAAGAAACAGAAAACTAAAATTAGATCATATTTCAATTAATTTGTGGTCTCCCCCAAATTTAGTATTTAACTAATTATGATGAAATTAGGATTTGATATTATATCCACATTGACCGAATTAATTAAATCAAAATCCAAAGTTAAGATAAATAAAAATAAACAATCCGGTTCTTTATCATTTTTCAGATGTTTATTTGCAATAAAACTCACCAACATCCATTTTTTACGTGCATATGTCACAACATTATATTATGAATTTTGACTCAATGCATATTCAATGGAATTCCCATTCCTAGTTTATTACATTACACCAATGTCAATCGTTATGATATACATAATGATTCATCATTGATTCATTATTATGACTCATAGAGAAATTAAATATATCATTATCTTTTAATTATTTAAAAAATTAATCTTTATAAAAAAAATTATTTTGGTTCCATGTTTTGAATTCATTGGACATAAAAACAAATTCAATATCTTTAGTTATATAGTTTATTATCATTTCCAAAATTAATAGATCCATAAGACACCAAATGATCTCCCTTTTTTATGGGGCCACAAAAATTATATTTGGAAATGTCATTACAATAATACAACCTTCACCTTATACTAGAATGTTTGGGATTGGTGTTTATGTGATATGAGTGTTAATATTATTAATTTATTTATCATTATTATCAACCACTTTTAATTTAATTCCATTATTTTATAATGTAATAATTTGAGATGAAATAATTGAGTTGTAAAAAAAAGATATGAAAATAAACACCCTATCAAATAATACATAAAATATCAATGTTTTTCCACTGTGGCTAAAAAATTGATCCTTAAATCTCTATAAGTTGATATGATAACATACCATTATATTTAATGTTCATCTGGAAATTAAACCCTTGAATAGTGTATCCTATCATAGAATATTTATCCTAATGTTTATAATCACAAAAAAAATTAACATAATAACTATGTATTCCTCAATTTCATTCTAGTAATTATAATAGAAAAATTATAAAACACAATAATAGAGGAAATATAGAACCTACTGAATATTTTTTCATCATAGAAATGAAAATAATATGGGATTTTTCAAATAAAAGGTAATAAAAAAATAATTTAAATTAATATATTGATGTTGAAATAATATCCCAGAATATTGATTTGTAAAAATTTTATTTTTGGTATTCTCATCATAGATCAACCTTAATGAAAAACTTATATCTCTCAATTTTTCAAATTAATATTTACTGTAAGATAGTGGACATCATGTTTTTAGTATGAATATGTATAGTATATGGTACCCATGAAATAATTAGTTTTAATTATCTACCTTTTATATGACATTATCTATAGTATCCCTATGTGATTTTCTTAGTATAATTATTCATTTTCATTAAATTATATTAGCTACACCACTAATTTAAAATATTAAATTAGATCCACTATATATTAATAATTCAATATTGTAATTATTCCTTTTATAAGATAAAAAGAGAATTTCATTTCTCACATAGGTGGTAATCATATTAAATCACTCATAATAACATTACTCTATCAATATACTATAATATTAATATTATTATTTTTATTTCAATTTAAATTAGCTGAGATCTATTCATGATACAACAAAGAGACGTTTAGAACCTCATTTAAATTTTTTCTAAGTATGTAAATGTTCAAATACAATTCCCTACTAAAATATAATAAGTAAGAATATGTTGATGTAAATATCACCTTTTGGGATAATATTTATCATATTTAAATTGCACTAATCAGTCTATTATATATAATTGTTAAAATACACAACCATAGTTCTATAAACACCATGGAAAAAAACAAAACCTTAATAAAATGGAACTGTTGGGTACTATAATCCTCTGTACTCCTACATCTGGAGGGGTGTCTTAATATTCATGATTTGTCAAATCAGCTTAATATTTTACACCAATTCATTAATATCATGATAGCTAAGAATGTAATGTGGGCTACCCATATCCTCCAAAATATTAATACATTCCACGTATAAAATAATATTCCATTCACTTTTGCGGGAAAAAATGCACATTAAAAATAATCATATCCACTCTATATATATTCTCATCAATCCCCATATAATAATTTTATCACCAATAATAAGGTGTCAAAAAGTCCTCAGATTTACATCTATAGTAATCTTATTTCATTAGATTATGTTATTAATTATTAATCTTATTACATTGTTCTATTAGAAAATATGATGCATGTGGATTAGAATCTCCATATATTTCCATTGACATTGAATGTATATTGAAATTATTTATAATATTTATTTTATTGAAGAACATTCGTATCATTTTGGATGAATATATATATTTTTTCTATGCTTATGTGATCTCCATTTAATGAATATACACTTATTTCTATGATGTGTTGGATAACAGAGTGATCAAGTTGGATAATTCTATACCTCACATCTAACATTGGAGTATCTCGTCCATTTTTTTCTTCCAGCTCTTGAGTTCTAATTGAAAAATGGATGGACAATGGTGTCACCTATATACTGATGTATATCCATATATATATATATCTCTGTCACTAGTGAAATGTTCTAAATTGTTGTATAATATGCACGATAGAGAAAAACTACATTGGATCATTACAAAGGCCATAAACCTACATTGAATATATAGAAATATAGTATATCACAAGATGATACCACTGAATCAATGTGATCTATGTGACTTGATTCTGTTTATTTATTCAATCACTAACATATTTTCTTTTTTTTTGCTGGGAGAAATCCGTTAGATTATCCCACTGGCAGATAAGAGGATATAATACATTATTTAATATATACTTGAACCCTCCCCCATGTGAGGTTATTTTCATTATTTTAATTAATTTTTAAATGACACCATTATAATTCTAGTTATTCTTGGAATTAAATCACAATACTACCTTTTAATGAATTGAGAGATCATGGGAAGTCGAATATTCTATTTTCCAAACTCATCCAAACAAATTCTTTCTCAATACACCAATCACCATGAAATTTTATATGATTCATCATAGGTAACATCAACATGTGATTCATGTTAGAATTTTCATATTCACAATGAATATTGTAATATTCATGAAACACCTACATAATATATAGGATAAACTATTAGTTATCCTATCATTCATGTGGAACCACATTCACTACTATTCCCCCTTATATTTTCTCATTATCCATGTTTGAATTTTTCTTGTAAACGCACATTAAAAATTATAATCATATGAATTTTAATTATATTTTTTTCTTTTTATTAATCAAATATATAAATTCATGCTAAAAACATATTCATTTTATATTAATCATATACCCATGTAAAAATTATTTTCAACTCGGAGTTATCTTCAATAATGATTGAAACATAAAACCCATAAGAAGAAACCACGATGATGATATGAAAACAAGATAACAATATTTTAAAACACATTTTATATAAATACATCACTAGTAACATGATTTGTTTCATAAAATGGTTTTTAATTTCATTTATGATATAATGATCAAGTACCAACATGTCATATATTCATTATAAGATTTCAAAAAAATACCAAGGAGACTAATTCATTTTTTATCATCCCTTCCAAACCCATTGTCATGGGTCGGGTCAAAGATGATAATAAACATAAGTTACAATCCGTTTACACTAATGGATGGAAATAAATTTTGAGGGATTACCAAAATAATTGATGAGGAAGATGATTTTCCAATAATACCTCAAATCAAAATATATCCACGAACGAAGTTGATAGATAGAATATAATAAATGAAAGTGAAGTCAATGAATTATGAAACTTGTAATATCAAAAAACGTAATATAATTAGAAAAAATTGAATAAGATTAACATAGAAAATAAATGAAACAAATATCAAATACTTCATTATAGTGATAGACATAATCACCCAATGTAGTAATGAACGGTCATCTTGGAAAATTAATCTTTTGTGGTCAATATATGACCATATTTGATATCAAATTTCATGTTTCTCCTTTTTTGATACACGAAATAGTCTTCTTTTATATATCATGGAATACAAAATCGTAATGTGTACCAGTATGAAGGTGTAATATTTAGTATAATAATGAAGTTTGTAATAAAAATAGACATTTTTAACATTCAACTATGACTAATGTCATTTTATCATGTAAATTTATTAAATGGTTAGAGGAGTATATGAAAAAAATTAATGTTGTATAAAAAAGTAAAAGTAGTTAATTATATTTTAAAAAAATGGATCTAATCCGAAAAGCATGTAATGAAAACAGTTTTTCAATGAACATTTTATTTAATAATAACGAAATAATTTATTTAACATAAATTCCAAATTCCAAGACATGCATATGTGCAAGGCTGGACCTACAGTAATAGTAATGTAATAAAGTGACCCATTGTCCATAATTTAACTCACATAAACACAAAGATGTTCATTCATGGCCTAGAGCACCCAAAATAGTAATTTAACATGGTTAAATACAAATCCAGGTAACTTTTCATAATATAAAATAACATATGTAACGAAATAAATATAATAAGCGTCAAATTAAACACACATCCATTAATATAAATATCTAATTTTGATACCAACAATTTTAATCCTATGTGGTTTCCCCACATCCCCAAATCAACGAACAAAAAAAGAGGACAAATTAATATATTTTTATTATAGTTTGGTAAATAAATTAATTCAAACTAAATTAAATCAATAAGAGGAATGAAATAATTTCCTTTTCATAAAACTAGTGTGGAAAAAACAACATACCTTCATTTAGTTATCCAAAATGATACATAAATGATCTTGCAGATCATCACTCATCATTATATATAACAAAAATATTCGATGAAGATAAATCAAATCTCATCAATTACTATATATCAATGTATAAAAATTATATATATTAATTTTTATAGATAATATGTGGATATAAAATATTGTAAAAAAAATTGTCCCTAAAATTGGCCTTCTCGATAAAACGACCATCAAATCATTTGACTCAATGTTTAGATTTTTGGGATCATATATATTATCTTAAGGGGTACTAGAAATAATGATATTATATTTGTTAAGGATGAATGATTCGTTCCATGAATGTATAATATTTTACATCTAATTTTTCAATAATTTATTTCACGTCAAATTTTTACATCGCATTATATGAAAATTTGTTTATTAACCATCTGATTTGTCTATATACCAAATGATTCCATGTTGAATGGCTGGATACATGGTTTTTCCAAAAATTAATATAACCTTTTACATATTCAATATTCCACAAACACCTCACAATGATTCTTGGAGACAATATCATTATTTCTACAAATCATGATAAAATATTTATCTATAAAAATGATTCATACACCACTTAGGAATCGTCACAATAAATATTTCTTTACTATAACATTACCAAAATCAAAATAACACATAAACATGGGATATTGGTCAAATTAATTTTA
This sequence comes from Viscum album, assembly GCA_963277665.1. NCBI lineage: Eukaryota > Viridiplantae > Streptophyta > Magnoliopsida > Santalales > Viscaceae > Viscum > Viscum album. The sequence continues at coordinate 213,998,025 of OY728128.1, read as the reverse complement.
TTAATCAGAACATTCAAAATTCATTCTGTGGGATATTATAATAATATATTCCTTTTTTCTTTATTACATTTTAATCAATTTACAAATTGTTTGTCATGTTTTGCTTTAAAAAAATAATTTTCTTCATGTTGTAAAAACAGAATTTGGGCAATGATTTAGAAAAAATTATATATATGGAAATTTTTTATAATTTACGTTTCCTTTTTTTTTATTGAATCAGTAATGGAACATTTGGTACTGTAGGTTGAGAATAATGCGTTAGTTTTTTGTCTGTATAAGAGATAATTTTTATAAAAAGGGTTTATCTTCATTTTGGTATGAAACAGATAAACCGTGATACAATATTTATTATGAATGAATAGTTGAAAAGGAATATATTATAATTAATATCCCAACAATATTTTATGGATTTATGTATAAAATAAACTACATTTTCATTAGAAAGAAATACTATTAGTGATGTTTAGATTACACCATACATATAGATCGGTGTTTGTGTGTGACTGTTTGATTATACAAAGATCCTTAATTTTATATCTGTTTCCTGGAGTTTGATATTATTTTCTGGATTTAAATCTGTTCAATGGATATTCATGGTTGGATATAGTGATATATATTAGATTTTTTGGTATTTTTTGGAAGAAATGCCTTTTTCTTTTTTTTGGATGTTATATTCCCTAATTGAGGGTGACATAAATTGTATTTCCTTATCAATATATCTTTTACGAATATTTAAAAATTTGAGTTTCATATTATATTTTCTTTAATTAATATAAATTTAATTATTCCATTTTTATCTTCCTTTATTATTGTTAACTACTTTTTTTAAATGCTAGGATATCCATTATATGTATAATTTTTTATTGATTTTCAGAAGTTAAAAATGATTTTTTTGTTATTTATATGATACTTAAATATTTTGTAATTATATTTCTATGATACCCAAGAACATTTTTTATTGTAATAAAGAATTCACATTCGGCCTTTATGATTGATCGGGTCACTGGACATATCATGTCTAACTAGAAAAGTTAGTTATTGATGATATATGTGTCATGGTTATTAACATGGATGACTTAAATGTCATAAATTATTTTTTATTAGGCTATTTAATTGTATAATAGACCTTATGGTTGTTTTTAGAACATGTTATGGAGATAAAATGTGATTTATTAATTTCCAGTATTCATATTAAAACTTGAATTTCCAAGAGAAGTTAGCTTTTTCATATTTTTAAATTCTATTATGTTATTGAGAATGGAGAAGATGGTATTTTGATAATCATTTCAATTACATGTGTAATAATCCATAATTTTATTACTTCAATTTCCCATTTAATAAATAATTGTTTCATATTTAGTTATATAATGGTTACTCCCCATAAATAAAACCAACAACATTTTTTTTCAATTAGTTATAAGATACACTTAAATAATTATAACGGTTATAATATTTTCATTTTTTACAATGGGAGAAAAAATTAAAAATATGATAATAATAATAGAAACTTTTGGATATGCTCAACCACATAAAATACTATGACCCTAGAAAAATAATATAAATATTTAGAAGAATATTATTAATTAAATTTTTATTATAAAAATGAAAATATATATTTCATTCTTATAAAATAAAAATTAATTAATATTTAATGAAATTTAACTTACTTATCAAAATTAGGTAACCCATATGCCAATTACTATTATAATTGTTATTAATAGTTACACATTAAGTTTATAACCTCACACATAGAAATTTTAAGAAATATCTATGTCAATTATATAATTAAATATGTGTCATTTATATCAATATACATTTAAATAAAATTTTTCAAATAACAAATAACTGTTCATATTTTTTAAACAAAAATATTATGTATTTTAGTTTTTATAAAAAATATATTTATTTGAAATAAATAATATATTTATAAATTGTTTTTATAATATAAAAATATTCTTTACGTTAATGATAATATAATATTTTTGAAATTTTATGTAATTTTTCAAACATTAAAAAAATTCGTTATAATATTGAAATTGGTAATTTTAATTATATGATGATTTTATTTTTAAATTAAATTTCATAAACATTAAAAAATGATCAAAATGGATTTCATTTTAGGAATATTGACTTCAAAAAATACAGAGAACTTTTTTTTCAAAAAAATTTATTTAGTTTATAGTGAAAAAATTGAATTTTTTTAATAATATAAGCTAAATATAAGAGTTATAGAGTCAATGATGATGTGATGAATCTTTATATTTAAATCACATACAATAGTTACTGTATAATGTAATAAGAATTAGTAATATAGTTTATCATAAAAAAATATCAAATAAATGGATGTAATATTAAAAAACACCCCTCTCATCCCCTTATTAATGCCACCCCTCATCGATAGTTCTCCACAAACCTTCAATGAATTATAAATTTCCAAATATCAATATAATTTAATTCCCTAATTAATCCACCACATAAATATAGTGATTTTCCCTCCAAAAGGGAATGGGATCTTGACGATTCATTACAAGAGATGATATCTGTGTGGGCATTACGTGAATGTGTAGAATAATTCGAAAACAGAAGGTACGAAATTAATTTGATAACCCCTATTTTCATTAGGGTTATTATTTCACAATAATTCATCAATTTTTCTCTCTTTTATTATTATTTACTTATTATATATATTATATTTATATATCAAACAAAAATATAACTAGCTTAATACATCTTAATTGATGTGAATATAAATTCTTTAAAATGTTCCATTATCTATTTCTCTTAGTAAACATACATGATTATAGGGAACTTATATGTTTCTTACTGAATTATAGGTACCATTACAAAATTTTTTAAACCATAAATTCTTTCCAAAAATATATTATTTATCAATGAATCCATTTTAGTTCAATTTAGTATTTATGGAAATTATTATTCCACTTACCTCTTTAATAGATTGTTAATAATATCCTCAAGCCCCATTTATGAGGAACATATCCAATGGAATTTATTTATAATTATTTAATTATTAAACTCAAATGGACATAATTTTTTATGAAGAATTATTAATAGTGAGAATGAATTCATAATTCCATTCATTCACTGAGACAGTTATGATGTGCCATCTGGTTATGTTTCAGCATAAGTTTAAGAAACCCAATTTTTCCAGAGATAATTTTTATGTTTTTTCTTAAGTTTAATTTCCTTATGTGTAATTCATATACTTGATAATGTAAGGATTGTATTGACAAGATAAAAATAAAATTCATTTTTAAATGTTTTTAATCATGGGGAGATATGTAAGGCATTTGGGATAAAACCTAATCCATTATCAAAATCTATCAATAAGGCGATTTTTTTGTTTTTAGTCATACTTGGATGATGATTATGTCATGTTTAATATTATTGTTAAATAATTTTGTTGTCTTGACATTATGATTACATGATCATTATATTATTCACTAATATGATTATTCATGATAATATACCCTGATGATATAATGTTCTTCATTTTCACACATATATTATGATTAATTATCTTATTTACTCAATTACCTAGATTTTAAGACCATCCATTTTGTTTATCTATTCTATATGTTATCAAATTTCATGTAAGATATTGTAGGTTCTTCAAATATCATAATGATGATTTAATAAATTACATTTTTATCAAATTTTCATTTAGATATATTATAGACCATGTATTCCAAATACATAAGGCCTCATTATCATTTCCATGTGTTTAGGGAAATATTAGGTTCAGAATAAAATAATAAAATGTTTAGATGTAGTTGGTTTGTAGATTATTTATTTGATAATGTTATTGTTTTTTCGATGGTTTATTACTAAAACACATTAGTAATAATGCTCTAGATTTTTATATGTATTGAAAATATCAATAATTATTGGTAAAGTATAGACTGGAATGTTTTTATTAAATTTTTTCAACATTCAAATATTACAGGTGGATGGGGATCCATAAATGTTGTAACTATAGGTAATAATATCAAATTGGTATAATTTCATACTAACATGATCATCACCTGGTTCATGAAAAATAAATCATGTAGACCACCTAGTTTCACACTCCTTGGTGATATGGTTCGGGATATTCATATTCTATGTATGAACCACAAAAAAGAACATGAATATATTGTTATGATATAAAATACAATATAAAAAAATATAAATGATAACCAAGATTGATACTTATAAAATCATAATTTATGATATAATTTTAATTTATATGTTATTCCTTTTATGATGATAGTTATCATATTCTATGATAACTATTTTAATTATTTTCATTCCAATAATTTTTATTTATATAATAATTAACTATAAGTAAAATAAAATATTTACAGGTAAGATAATTTTCGATTCATGAGCCTGTATGCTTCATATTCTACACATTGTTCCATATAATTCAGGTTTAATATAACAATTCAAGCCCTACCCCACAACATGAAGGATGAGATATTTGTGACAATAAAAATGGGGTTATTATTACATCACACACATATAACTCCTCCCAAATCAATTTTTCTAATTGAATCATACATACAATATTTTCATGCATCCATTTTGTGGATTTTGATTCTATATTGGCCATGTATTTGAAGTCCTTATATAAATTGGACATCAATACATCGAATAGAAAGATCAACCTTCATATTCCATGATATCTACTGATTCTATACATGTTTAATGAGGAGATTGTATAAATTATGGAATTTGTTTCTCAACAGTGGTTAATATTACGTCATTATAATGAATATACAACTCAAATCATTGTCTGAAAACAATGAATCATGGTCGAATACATGCCCATTATAGGGTATTATATAGATTTATTCTCAAAATATGTTCCTAGTCTACCTATTAATCAAGATGTTGAGTTCTCAATCAAATATATATATATATACCAATAAAAATTTCTAATACAACCGATATAATGGGAATCTATAAGTTTGTAGAATAAAATAATTTGATATAAGGGAACCTTGAAAAGAAATTTATTTACTAAATTACATAAAAATAGTGTGAACTAATCCACATTATAAAAAGCAGTAATGGGTCAATGTACTTCTCAAATGATTTCCATGAACTCAAAATAATCAACATAATGAAAACATATCCACTATCATGAATTTATATATTCCCCAATAAACTATTTTAGGTCTAATATATCTTTATGGTACACCGTTGGTCATGATAGAACAAATTAATGGTAAATTTTGGTGATATTACCATAACAAGTTTTCAAACAAGGTATAGACACTATTAGTAATTAATGATTCCATTCAGACTCACCAAAACTCTATTAATTTATATATACAAAATTGTAGATCCATTAGATATAAACTCAACAAATTTTCTTGTAGTCATTATATATAATATTACGATCTACTCCTATTACATGTAATGGAATGAATATAATTTGAATATTTTACTAACATACATTTTTAAAGGAGTGTCTGTAACACCCTAGGTAAATAAAGAGAATGACATTTTCACATTTTTCCATATTGGTGAAAAATATATTAATATAACTATAAAGGGGGCGTTATTCTCGATGGCGTACCCAACACGCAACAACGAGTTTCTTTGGATTCTTACGTTGCACTCTAATAATAAAATAATATTATTTTAAATGGAAGTTAATGCCTAGCCGTCGTAATGGCGGGAATGAACAGAACTAACTACAAAATTATTATATATGTTTGTCAAATATTTTTAATCTTTACAATAAATGTTAGAGGATTAAAAATGCGAATGAATCCAATTTTAAGCATAGACAGTTTAATATTCTTTAAAAGGCCGATTAACCGCCTTTTGATGGAGAACATCTTTTAAATCCACATTTTGACAATTTTATGTGTTATATTTGACAAAATAAAATTCTTCTTTAGAATTGGCACATCAAAATTTAATTTGTGTACTTTTTTGTATTTTTCTGACAAAGATCATATTTTTTAATGAATAGTGAAAATGTTGTATTTTAATTCAAAACCTCTTTTTAATATAATTTATTTATATGACTATATTATCTTTCTAATTGGTATTAAAGTGTAAATAGAATATATTTTTTCTATTTAATCCAATGGTGATCATTTTATTTAATACCACTTTAAGGTTGGACATAAATGAGTGTCAATCTTTTGAAAGATATTGTTTCTTAAAAACACGCTATTTGTTTTAACAGTAGGGATTAATTATAAATTTAATTAATGAAACTTCTATGTTATGAATTTGGTAAAATAGACATCATTTTTGAATTCGAAATATCAAATATAGCTTAGGGAGAATTTTTGGTATTTTTTCTGAAAATCTTCAATTTTTGATGAATAGTGAAACCACAAAGTGCTGGTTACAAAATTTGATTTTTCATTTAAATGGGACTTTACCACTTCTGTGATTTTTATATCAAAAATCCAATTTAAATTATTTTAATTGTTAAGTAAAATGTGGTTCAATGAGATGAAAATAAATTTTTATGAAAAGTAACTTTTATGTTTTATTAATTGCAATTAAAGGTAATTAGTCTGATTTAAGGTAAAAATGATATTATAATAAAATGAAAATATATTGACACTTATCTTAACCCTATTGGATGAGTTATTTTCGTCCACGAAAACCCATGGGACAATTTTTGGAACCCCATGGAGCCACATGGGTTTGATAATGACATTTATGCCTTTTATTTAAAGTTAAAATAAAAATGTCACAAACATGGTTTGTTTTACAAAAACAATTTACATATGGTTATACAATTCAAGAGTTTGAATATAAATAGTTATTAGAAATATAAAAATATTTCCTACATCATAGTATTTTTATTATAATTTTTAGACATTAAATAAATTAAATTATTTATGACTTCATGATGATGCAGTGATGACCTCATTATTTAACGATTTAAATAAAATGGAAAGATAATGCGAAATCTAGGACCTAAACATGTCAAAAACCTATTGGATGGTGGATTTCGAACCCTTACCACCTTATCCTTGAAACACATCAGTGTGGGACCATTAAAATCCGAAAACCATTTGAAAATAAAGTAACATTTTATACATTACCAAGAGTACCCCTCCTCTCCTCTTATAAAAGGTCCCCACTTCTACCACCTTACCCACACCTCTCACGCCTTTGGTTCGGCCATGCTCTGATAATTTTGCCTCTCCAAATCCCTCTCCTCATCCAAGAATCCTTAACATAGGTATGAATCTCTTCCATAAACCCTTTTGGTTCAAACCAAAGGCAGTTACCCAATTTTAAGGTAACGTCTTCACTTGTGCTCTTTTATTTTATTTTGCTTCTCCAACCCCCTAAACTCTTTTTATTAATTTATATTGTAACAACTCCAGTATCTTAAATATACTAGGATGTTGTTATAATAAGTATTCGAGCTACACTTACACACACCTTCATATAATGGTTAAAGAACATACTGTTTCTGTGGATGGCGAATTTCTGCCTCACGAAATGATGATTGTTCACCAATCATATAACACCTTCAAAGGTGGACATTAAGATATCAATATGTTTATATATGATATATAAAATTTTTATGTTTTACTTAAGCTTTGGTATTTTTCATTTTTGTCATACATTTATGGCTTCCATTATGGGTATACGCGATATCTTCATTTTAGAAATGCGGACTACCGCCCTCTCAAAGTGATTTGATTCATTAATTCCATATTTGGGATGTATAAAGGATGGATTTAAAGTTATTATATATGATTTTATACTGTAATTATAATATACCTTTATATAATTATTGTTTTCATTCCATTAAACTATGAGATAGAAATGAATGTAGCGTTCATGCGTACGTACGGCTTACCGTCTTCATGAAAGATACATTTCATTTCTTATCCTCAAATGTAATGTATTATTATAAGTACATGAATATAATGGATATATATGATGAATGATACATATAAATGATGAATATAATTCTGGAATTAAAATATACATACCTCTCATTTAGTTTTAATTCCATTAATATGACAATGAAATGAAAGTAGCGTTCATGCATACGTACGGCTTACCGTCTCCATGAACGGTGCATTTAATTTCTTACCTCTAAATGATTGTGTAATTTTATAAATACATGTATATGATGGTTATATATGATATATATGATATCCAAATCAGGAATTCCATTCTCGATATAAAGAACCTTTGACCACACGAACATCATGTAACTGTAAGAAGTCCACTTTTGACTTAAGAACCAAATATCGACAAAACAAACATTATTAACTTAAATGATTACATAATGTTTATAACATGTCAATAATTGATATAAAAGGAATAATGAACTTGAAAAAGGTTCTTAAAAAAGTAGAAATTAACTCAAGTTTATTATTCTGGATGTTAAAGAACGATCGAGTCAAGTTGGACCCAAGGTAAGGGATCCTACTCCTCTCTTTCTTTTTAAGTACACTCTTTTATGTCATTCCATTTAAGCTCATAATTCTTGTGATTGGGATGTTCTGTTATATTACACTTACTATAATTTTTATGTTCATATTATGAGAGACCCTATTTTCTCTAATCAATCCATTTCTAGATGTTTTGAGTGGCGCCATTAGGCTGCCAAATTTTTGTAAGAGATCTAACCTCTCTCTTTCTTTTTAAGTACTCTCCTTTATGTCACTTCTTTTAAGATCCTCTTTGTTATGTTGGGGGATGTTATTTTATATTCCTCTTTATATAGGCTTTATGTTAACATGATTATATACCCTATTTGATCTCATCAATCCATTTTTGTATGTTTTTTGTGGCGTCGTTAGGCTGCTGTGTTTTTGTAAGGGATTTTTCATCTCACTTTTATTCCCGTGAGATTTATGCTACATTTGCCACAATTTCCTTTCAGTGGTTTATGTAATGACCATTATTTTACTCATTGTGTAATATACTTTCATTTATGAGTATTTACATCAATGTTGTATTATCCTTCTTTCACGGGTTTTATGTTTCGAAAGATACCCATGTCGGTACGGGAACCTTTCACCATCTTCTTTTTAAAAGACTTCTTTTGTTATGTCTTTTAATTCACATAATATTGTGTTGGGATATGTTCTACTATATCCTTATTGATATAAATTTTATTTCCATGTGATGAGATACCCTTTTTATCTCTCATCAACTCATTTTTTGAATTTTGTAGTGACGCCATTAGGCTGTCAAATTTTTGTAAGGGAACTTCTTAACCCAAATTTGATTCTTTGGGATAAACTTATACTCCTTGAATATGTCGTTCTATGAATATGTGTGAATAAACTCTGATTGTTTTACACTTAATATCCACTTATATTTGGTGTATGTTTTTGTCACACATAATTATGTAACTAATTTATCCTTAATTTAAGGATACCATCTTTATAATGGATTTCATCTCAATTTACATTTCCATTGAGACTTAATTGTTGTTATGCACCAATTCACTCTTATATGGTGTGTATACTATCCTTTGACATATTATATCATGAATCCATTTATTCTGATGAATTTATAAAGGTCCGATTAAAGGTTATTCCACAATTATTTATATTCAAGAGTCTCTCATTTTGTTAAAAACTCTTTAACAAATATATCATTTTAAATGTTTTAAAGATATTTTATTCTAAACCCTTATCTTTAATGTACATGTTTTCAAAGTGGTTTTCAGTATATATTTATATGGACATTAAATTTTTAAAAATATAATTACAATAAAAGCTTTAAAGTGGTATGGGACCCTTTGATTCAAAAATCTCTTTTAAATGGTTTTTGAAAATGGATTGATTTATTCAATATCTGGGAAATACGTATTGTGATTGCAAATGAAATGTTCTTATTGAAATGTTTATATTTTCAAAATTTTATGTTTAATGATGGTACTTATAAATTATACAGGTAGTTACGTGATAAACCATATGACGGGTGGTGTCGTGAATACCAGGACGGGTGGTTACGTTATAACCTCCAATGCATTGGGTATGGAAGTCGGCCGTATGGCTATTCCATTAAGTATGTATGGAAGTTGGCCGAATGGCTGTTCCATTAAGTGATATGTGTGGATGTTGACCTTATGGTTATTCCACTTAAGTATGTTTATGTCCCAAGTTACCTTTATATGTTATGTGATCATTATATGGGTTTTATGGTAATCTTTTGGTTACAGAAGGGTATGTAATGAACTTTTATTCAGTGAAGTGTTTTTACTACTTCGAAATGGTGAAAAGTATTACTTTGATAAATTATACATGGTTTACTTGTTGTTTTGAAAAACTAACAGTTTTCATTCTTTGTGTATCCCTTACTGAGCTTTTTATGCTCATCCCATGTTTTTTAAATGTTTTTCAAAGGACTTAACGTGGAATAGGGTCAAGGATGGGATCAAGGGAAAGTCATGCAACCTAAAACATGGAACTGGACATGTTTCTTTTTAAGAGTTTTTATTTTATGGAGACTTAGTAAAAGTTTCTACTTTGTAATATTTTTAGATGTAATAGTTATGTCATAATTCTCTAAAACTCTAAACCTAAAAAGATCCTCAATGTGAATTATTCATTTAATTCAATATTAAGTAAGGTTTAATGCCAGGGCCTTATAGTTTCGATATGTGAAATGTAGTAAATTTGATTTTTAGATTCATTATGTATTAATTTTGGGTCAAGTTATCACCAAATAATGTTCTCTATGGACCCTTAAAAGAAAAATAATTTTGAGTGGTATCCTATAATCGTATCTATAATGTATGTTTGTAGTTTCCATATACTTGTCTCGTATTACCACTAATTAAAAAAATATAATTAGATTACCAAAACCACTATCCATGACTAATTTCATGAGTGCGATGTTTATTCCAATTTATGATTGTGAAGATTTATTGAAAGAGTTGAAAATGATGCATATCACTACACTAATCATCATTGAAACTTCTACTAGGTATTTATTTTTGGTAGAAACTAAAGGCTTTATCAATGTTTTTAGGATATATATTCATGATATATAACTATGTGATATAATACATCATATGGTATTAATAAATTAATGATTATAAATACTCAACTCAAGAGAATGATTTGACTATAGTAATATTCATTTTAAAAATCCTCAGGCACTATATCCCTATGAATATGATTGTGATAAATAAATATAATAAGGTCCTAAAATATTTTTTCACAAAGAAAGAAAATAATATGAGGCATGAAATGTGGTTAGATTGGATCTATTAAAAGGACTCCTTAATCGACTTCAATTCTAGGATGGTGAAAAAGTGGTAAATAGTATATATTGAAAGGATCCTACTACATTATGAATCATGTTAAATGAATAAGAACTTAACTTCATAGAAATTAAAATGGTGTATATGGAAATTATAAAGTATAGAACATCATTATTAAATTCAAATATTATTTCCCATCCATCCATTTTACAGATTATAATAGATTATAAATTATATTATGTTAAAATAAAATATAGTATGGATACTATAAGAAAAGGGAAATCCTTGGTGATAAAAATTTATGGAAAATTATCTGTAATATTTAGGTAACAACTATTTGCATGATAAAATATAGATCTACTGAATGAGTTATTTTATTATTTATGTATCTTTTCAATCCCCATCCATCGAGGGATCCAAATGATGTTTCAAAATCCCCTTGATAACTATTTGTGAGAAAATATAAAAATGGTAATCATTGAATATATAACAAAATTCATTGATTATTAGTAGGTGAATGATTAATATAATAAATACAAGTGAGTGATAAAACCATTAAAAATAGATAAATTAAAATAGGATATCTTAACCATTGAAATATTAATTATTCTTATAAATAAATCTATATTGAAATAATTCTATATTGGATTTGGAGGACTGTCTTACAAATAATTCTAACATCAATGAATATTAAGTGGAATTATCAATTTTCTCAATATTTTTGGACTTGAATAATTGTGTTGGTGATGATAAATGGAACAAAACTATATAAGATACCATACATGGTTGTGAGATATACCAATATGGTTTGGAAAAGTATTAATCATGATCTAACCAAAAAAGTGAATATCTGTATAAAAAATCACCAGCAGACTTATGGATATAATGAACTAACATTCCACACACATTATGAAATAAAGAGAGAATTATTTATTAACATTAAATGAGGATGTGATAATCATCATACTATTATTATGATTAATATAATAGTAATTTAAACCCAAGAATCAAAATGAATCCATTTAATTAAATTTTTTTGGAGGAGATTTTGAATATAAATGTTATGGTAGTATGTTTCCAAAAAAAAATTGGTACCTGAAATAGTCAGGGAAATGATAAAAAAGATCCATTATATCCCAAATAACAATGAGGAATATCAATGTTGATATACTAGTTATTTATGTAATAATCTATGTGTCATAGAGATTAATGTCAGAGAAAAAGTTTTCCCATTCATATCCCCAATCATGATAGTCATGAGCTTTTGGATTAAAGGAATTTTATACCCCTGGTACGTCAACCAATTTCATATTCATCGCCACATTATAAATTTGTTACATAAACATACACTCACAATAACCTTATCTCAAGTAAACTATTTTTTCTATATACCCCTATTTATGATGTACATAAAATATTCATAAAAAATAATGAACTCTAAGGTGTTAAATATGGACAATTATCCATCTTACAAGGATTATTTAGGGGAAACCTTTGACTATATATATTCTTTTATAAGCAATATGAAATCTCATATATTCAATATACTACAAAAATTACATATGTAGGTAGAGGATATAAAGAACAAAACAAATACACGATGCTAAAGTTAAATAAAATATATCTACCTTAGTTTGTAAAATGAAATTTCAGGGATATAAATGTTTATGGGTGGGATAATGTAATGAGAAGAAATTTAAACAACTGAATTTTCCCTCAAAAAATTAATACTATCATATTTTCTAATATAATGTTCATCAACCACATGAAAAAACCATAAAAATTATTATATTAATTTAAAAATTATATTAAAGTAATAAAAATATACATGAAAATTTATATTACTATAATTTGATAAAATATGAAAATATGATAACAATAATATAAAACATTTTGATATACTTGATCTCCAAGAATAATATCTCCCACCAATTTAAGAGTATAAATGATGTAAAATAATAGTAATTAAATAATTATTTAAAAGAAAATATATATAACATTGATATTAAATTCATGTGAATGAAAAATGATTGAAATATGAGATTTTTTTAATAATTAGAAATTAGATATTACTATTAATTGTCTAAATAAAAGGAATATTGACCTCAGTGTTAGAAAATTGACCACAGCTAGGTTAATTTAAGATATTATTTTCATGTTATAGAAAATAATATGTTTTCATATTTATATCATGATATATGAAAACAATTGCTTTAAAATGATCAAATTTTGTGATCATATTTTTCTAAAACACAGTTGTTATATTTTATTTTGTGTACCAAATATATTGTTTTTTAATAATTATTTTAAAATGTTTTTATAAATTAATATTATGTTTTATTATATTTATAATACAATTGTTTGGGATCGTACCAAACTTTTAAATGTTTCGCAAAAATTATCATAATATTAATATTTTTATTTTTAAACAATATAATTATTTTATATTAAAATTAATGATATAATATTTTTCAAGTTAATTTTATTATATGTAATAAAATTACGGAATAAAAAAAATAAAAAATTGGATTTGATGAATTGTTTTTTTATATTATTTGAATCTTTTTGTGACATGTGAACTATGATAAAAATTAAAATATTTTACATTGTACGAGTGATACATCAATTTTTGAGTCATAGATGATTTATGAACCCATTAGATAAAATTATCATGAAATAATAAATATATATATGAATGTTAATATATAATATTAGGATAAATGAGACAATGTAATAAAATAATAATTATATTATTCCCAATACTCCACTAAAGCTCTTATAAAAATGAACCAACAGATGCCCTTCTCCTCACCACTTCTATGCCTTGTAGCGTGAAAAATTTTAAACTTATTTCTTTCTAACAATCCCCCCACCCCCCATTTCATTAAATTATTTACCTCAAAAAATTTAAAACCCAAATTTTTTTATGGTTTATTATGAGATATATAATTTAAAAAGATGTTAAGTGGATGTATAGAATGATTCTAGAGAAAAATGTAAGAAATCTCTTAGACACAAACATTTTTCATGGAGATTACTATTTATATATATATTAACTCACTTTTTCACATTATTATTATTATTTATTTCTATAATATTATTTATATATGTATCACACATAAATACCTAGATAAATTCATCTTTCTTAGATCGGGATAAACAAGTTTTATACTAATCCCATCTCATTTTCCAAAAATAATAATTCTGATTAAAGGGAAATTCCATTCTAATTCCCAAATAACATGTACCACTCCATGAATTTTTTAGACAAATAATTTTAAAAATAAATTATAATATTATCATGGGGATCATTTTATTGAAATTTTTATTTTATGGATGTTTTTATGCACTTACCCTCTTTAATGACTCATTGTACTTTTTCTTAATCCCCACATAAGATGCACAATTACATAGATTTTTTAATAATAATTTACATTGCATACAATCACATAGAAAAAAAAATTATCATAAAATATGCTAATTATGGTATAATAATTCCATGATATATTAATTAATAGAGACCATTTTGTTATTCCGTAGTAATTTTTTCATCTTATTATTTTCTGAATCATGTTCATTCAAATTTGATAAAATTATCTAATATCTTGAATTATACCGAATACATAATTTTAATGAATTATATAAAAAACAATGGTCAAATTGTTTGTAGCATAACATCATTTTTTCTAGATAACATTTTTTATATGCAAGGTTGATCCATACTGGACATCAAAACAATATTAATATTATTATCTAACATGATATTTATAATCAAACTTTTTAAATGATATGAATGAAAAAAATTAATTCTGTTATTAAAATATGGTTTAATTATTTTCATACAATTTATTAATTGTATATCAATTAATAATAAATTAAAATTATATCTAATTTAATTCAAATGAATTGTTTTAACAAAAAAATATTTTTTTACTCCGAATGGTTTTTTATTAATTACATAAAAATAACTATTATTATATAAAGAAAATAAATAAAACAATATATAATATATTAAATAATATTTTAATATTTTATGAAATTTATTTTATATATTTATATAAAAAATATAATTTTACGGATAAAATGATGTATTAATCTAAATATTGTTTTACCACCTTTTGATTATGAACCTAATTGAAAATTAACTTTTGAAACAATTATAAATTTTATTTTTAAAAATTAACTCCACTTATGAATTCATAATGTCTTAATTAGCATATTGCGAAATTTTTTGTTTTTTAGAGGATTTGTTTTTTGCTGAATACTGAAAAATTCTGAAATTTTATTGAAAATTTTATTTTAATTTAAATAATTAAGGATGTTAAATTATAATTTAAATTTGTTTTATTGAAAAATTAGTTCAATAATTCATCAAATGAAACAGTTTATGTTATTTGGATCACTTTCATATAGAATTTGGATATAAAAAATTTTAACCATTAGATCATCTTTACTTTTAAATCGAAATTTCATGTCACGTTTTTTGGACTATTTTAAAATTAAAATTATCCATTTTTGATATTTTAATTTGAAAAAATTACATAAATTATATTAATCAAAATAATCTTTAAATTTCTATTAAGATAAACTTAATTTCATTGAAATTTTAATTTTAAAATAAATTGTAATTAATTACAACGATGAAAGAGAAAATGATATTAAATAGTGGATAAACCAATAATATATGGTGTAAAAATGTCCCAAAACATGTCGATCACCAATTTTATATACAGATTTAGACTCTTATGACATTTAAAATATAAATTTCATATTTTTTAGGACACTATTGTAGGAATAAAATCCATATAATAAGTTATGAAATGAAAAAGATAAAAATGTTTCAATATTCCTTTAAATTATAATATAAATTAGTTGTAAATTATAAATAATACATTTTAGGTTATACATATTATTCTGAACAATTATGAACATTCTATTTATATATGATATTTTTATATTTATTATGTTATTATGCTTCAAAAATGATTATGTAACACATACATTCATTTATTCCATTTGAAAGGAATATGATTATGTCCTTCCTAGGTACAAAAAATGATCGCCTCTCGTAGAGAAGTGGTTACTTAATGTTATACATGATATTAATTGAGGATAATTTTAATAAACTTATATGATGTATATGGAAAAAATCTACTATAATTATAAATTATATATATATCATTATCTTTTCCTTCCATAAATACAATATGAAATTGGAAACACCATTCATGTGTACGTACAACCTAACATCAACATGAACAATGTTTTTAATTTATTATAACTAAATTTTATATACTAATCATTAAAAATACCTATTGAATATATATGATATTAATATCATCCCTTAAATTCATCAATTTATGTATCAATTATTGATATAATTTTACTAAAAATATCATGTAAACAATTATAAGAAAAACAATGTTGTTATTACACAAAACATATCATTAGTATGGAGTGGTAAATTAACCAGGAATAATAGGTCATAATAAAATCAGATATTATAAATATGATTCTATAAAAACAAAATAAGTAGTTTAAAAACACTGTACACGATGTTAATTCCTATTTTACAAAAAAAATTATTGATTTCAATGTTTATCTCATCTCACTTTTAATTATTTGAGATTCATGCCACATTTAACACTATTATTTTTGTTTTACATAAATCCCCTTGATTTTGTTTTATTGTTAATATAAATTAATTCTTTATCATTCAGATATCTATTTTTGAAACCTATTTCATAAGGATTATGCTATCAAAGTTACCAAACCATTAATGGATTTTTGACTTAGTTTTCCAACACTGTGACATATTATTATGTTTTAGACTAATCATATTTTTCCATATTTTCATATATAATCATTTTAATGAAATATCATGAATTAATTTTGCCATATGATATTAGTTGTTTCATTTGAGTTTAATCATTATTGTTAAATTTCTATTTTTTAATGTGTTATACATTTTTTACTGTAATTTCATCATTTATTAGGATTGTTTTTTATTTTACCTCTAATGATATAATCTGCTAACATACCTAAAAATAAATCCCATGATTTTTATTATCCTCTATTTATTTCATATGAATAATTTTAACCTTAATATTCCTCTCACTATGTAACAAATATTTTAATAGATATTTTTTAAATGTAAAATCCTCTTTTCAATCAAATGCAATTTTTTCTCCTAAAAATGTGTTTTTTATAAATCAAATAAAATTGTTTTAAAAGATGTTTCCCAAAGACGAATGTATATTTTCCCGAATAAATGATTGAAATGGTTTTTAAAATATATATTTATAATCATTAAATGTTATAATAAATTATATTTATTTTAAAAATATTTTGTGTTTTATGTAGTGATTTTAATAATAAAAAGAATATTTACCTCAAACTATATTTTACGATCATTAAATAGTATTTCAATTCATCATCATCAATTAACATCATTATTAACAACTCTAATATTTGGATATTTCTAGTAATACCTTCCTCATTCATTCCATATATGGATTAAAATTATTTCATATATATTTTTATAAAACAAATATATTTTTCTAGAGGTCAATTATTTATAAAATGTATAACTATGAAACAAAATTACTTTACATTATATTATAATGTGTTATGATGTATATGAAGAAAGATATTTATTCATGTTATATTATTTTAAAATTATATTAATCATGTTAGTCTAATATAGATTATTCTAAGGTTTTTCCCCATCTATTTCCCATGTGAACCTGATAGAGCTTATACAGGGGGATGAGCCCCACTATATCTCAAAAAAATGGGTGAGAATGATAGATCTTATAAAAATTGTGGATACCAATAATATGAAGGGATTATCTCCATTATAATAATAATTTATTATAAAATTATATCCTACAGATTTTTATAATACACATATACTAAATATAAGGACAAACAATATAACAAATTAAGACACATGTAAAAAATAAAGTGGATATTACCATAATTGAAACCATAAAAAAGATTTTTTTAACATGAGTGCAATATATAGGCTTCATGAATCCATATAATTTTTTATAAGTAAGAATAGGGTTCTTTTATTGATGTACAAGAAATTTATACTTATTATAGGGGAGGAATGAATGAATATGTTCAGTTTCAAGTCACAAAGTAACGAGATTTCATCTAACTTGTTATTTCCATGAGATACATGCATTATTCAACAGAAAATAGTTTTAAGTGGTGTGTTCACTTATCAACGATATATAATATGATTTTATACTTAACTTTATGGGTTTTTAAACAACCATTTGATGGAATTTAATTCATGGGACTTATGTTTGAAATGTTACCAAAATTGGTAAAATAATTTTGTCTGAATTTTTCTTTCTTTGAGTCACAAACCATGTTATGAACATATTTTTTTTATTATATGTATATAATGAATTTTAAAGGATATATAATGAATCTATATATTTTCATGATATTTTATTATCCATTAAAAATCATTTTCTTACATGTGGATTATAGATCAATGATTTCAAATTGAATGAGTTTATTGAAATAATATCATCTACATTTATATTATTTATGTTTTATTATTACCTTGATAAAAGTTTATGATACATCAAAAAATAATAATTTGTATGTCATCCTGTTATTTATGATTTATTCATATATTAATACCATTATTCGACTTTTTGGTACTTAAGATTGCAATGAATGTGTATTAATGAAACAAAAACATTAACCTCTCTTTAGTAGAAAAATTGTATTTTGAAAAAATTATTATTTCTAAAAAAGATTACAATAATATTCAACTAATCTCCTTTGATCATTAAAATAAATTTTCCCTTGCTTAGTTTACCAATTTTTTCATGTAAATCTTTTTATCTATTTCCAAAAGTGTAATTTTTATAACATTTTTTCCATGTAAGATAAATATTCATTATACCTAATATGACATAAATATATGTATCCTATATCTTCAATTAAAGCATCATATTGATGTTTAAATATTAATTTTGAACATTCTTTTGAAAATATATATTCAATGATTTGGTTTTTATAACATTTTCAGGATCATTTTATAAGATTTCATGTTTTTTTTTTGAAAAAGGTTACTTGATTCTTTTAAAAGATTCATGGAAAATGGTTATAAAAATTTTTTAATCGTTATTTTATTTGTTTTCATGGAAAACATATTTAAAATTGGGTTCATGACTTATTTATAATTTTAAAAATTATTTCAAAAGGAAATGGTTTGAAAATTATTTTATGTTCTTAAGAGATTTATTCAAATAGAAATGTTATTTTTTTCAATAAATGTTTCCAAAAAAGAAATATAATTTATTTTCTATCTAATATGATTTTTTTTTTGTTTCTGAATCCACCCTAAGAAACAATCAGATGGTCCCCTTTATATTCATTATTATATTTTTCATTTCTTGATTGGATGATTATTATTACACATGTTTCTACTTAAATTTTTATATGCTTTTACAACCCTCTTATTTTCATGGGTATTGATTTTGAGACCTACCTATTTTCCAAAGGTAATGATGTTATTAAATATTCATTATTCATAACTCATTTAATGTGTTATTATATGATTATTTTTTATAATATTGCGACATTCCTATGTAGGATTTTGTATATATTAGGTTTGATCTATATCTCCCACTAATGTATTGGGTAACGATGGATGACTCATGAGAATAAATGTGATGAATGTACCCAATTTAATGTTAAAAATATTATGATTGAACCTGATTACCAATTCATGTTTTTATTCATGGACATGGAGGCATGTTCATAAGATTATTTCTGACCATGATTACATGATCAAAATGATATGAGTTAACCTGGTTATGCATTCACATAGTTATACATGGATCCAGTTGAATGACCATATTTTTATGTGTGAACATAATTACATCTTCAGAATGTTATTCATGAACATGATTACATGTTAAAAAAATAATTCATGGACATGGTTGCTTGTCAATAAGTTTATGCATGATCATGTTTACATGTTCATAATTTTATATGCGAACCTATTTACATATTCAAAATGTTATTAATGGAAATGATTTCATGTATATAAGATTATGTGTGAACATTATTACACATTCAAAATGTTATTTATGGACATAGTTTCCTGCACCTGTTTTGATAAAAGGGGGTGATTTTATGTCCTTAACGTAATGAGTGAACCAATTTCAACTTATACATGTTCATAACGTTATAAACCAATGTGTATGGCCATAATTCCTTAAATTATACATATTTTATTCATTATTGAATTATGTTCATAATTCTCTTATCATTTGTGTCATATGAAATACTAATATTTATTTTTATCTCTAATATGATATTTATGGTCAGTAAATTATATTCTCAAGTTTCATACCCTTCTGTTCAATCCATTATTACACATTTTATATATTTACCCTCATTTATCATCTTTGAACACCCCTTTATTATGTTATCTTTCACGATGTCATGATCAAATGTTTTAGGTAGAATTACTGAATCTGGAAATATTTATCGTAGATATTGAAGATCATTCCCCAAGATAGATGATGTTTTCAATATTTTCAAATACAATGAACTATTATGGTCCTTGGGAATTTATTTTTGTAATGTGTCCAATATTTATATAAAATGAGGCAATTTTAGTGTCTTTATAGACTTAGTTTCTATAATGTGGGTACCAAGATGTTATAGTTAGTATGAAAAGATGGGTTAGATAAAATTTTATATTAGAATGATTTTATGGGAATTTATATTATGAATTATGCATTCCATCATAGTTCTATAATATTAAGGAATATCATAATTTAAAATTTCTAGACCCCTTGATTGAGGGTTTATGTAGTAAAAATTTCTATTGTAATTAATAACATTATTAGAGAAATTTTATTGGGCCAAAATATTTTTAAAACTTATATATAATGTGATGTATTCCATTTCATTTTATGGGGATAATATTTAAGGTATTGATAACCCTTAGATATTATATGATTTGATATATGAAGGTAATTATTTGAATACAAATAATATATTACATATAACCACATGATTGAGAATATATTTTTGAACAAGTGATTAATATTTCTTCAAAATAAAGATCTCTAAAATTTGGGGTATGAAATATAGAAGGTAATAGATAACCATTAAGGTTAAAACACTATATTATTATGAGATTATTGATTTTATTTAATATATATGGATATTAAATGATTTGGTTTTAATTTTTTGTATTACAATTCAAATTGAATTTTATTTTAGAATGTTATTTTCAAAATGAAAATGGTGTTTTCCTCAAAATTTATTTAATATTATATTAATGATATTTCCCTTAATAAATGTAAAAAATAATTATCTTAACATATTCTCAAATATTTTTATTTTATAGTGGAAACATCCTCGTTATTTCTCTATATGGATTAATATTATTTTAAATATATTGTAATGTAACTTGTTTCTTTTCTAGGGTTTATTAATCTTTGATAGATAATAATATAAAAAATATCTATTTAATGTGTTTATCACGATTCTATGATTTTTATTATGATAGTTTTTATTCATGATATGGTACATTTTTATTTTAGGAAGCTAGTGAGCCTAATACAGCTCATTCAAAGGGATACAGCTGATTATAGCTCCTAAAATAGGTAAACCCAATATTTATTATAAAAAGTGTTGATTACCATTATACCCAATTGGTGAGAAAAATATATCATATATGATGTGTGATTTTCATAATACTAATCCAATGATTTTTTTTTGGATTATATTGGAATATATCAGTTTTTTTCCCAAATAAAAGGTTGTATGAATGGGTTCATGAAAATGATTAACAAAGTTACCAAAATAATGTGTACATTTCTTATTAAGAGTTAATAATGTTTCTCATTATCAAGATTGATATAACATGGCTCAAGATTATTGATTCTAATTACTCTTTTCATGTCCATGATTTCATATAAAATCTACCATGAATTTATAGTTATAAGTCCTTTTATTATTCTCTCATGAACTATAATTATGTCTAAATACCCTTTTGAAAATATTATGATCATTTATGAAATTCAATTTTTAATGCATATGTTTAACCATACAAGGTCATTTTGTTCCACTATTTTCCTATTTCCGATTCCATTTCTTTTTTGTCAAAATTTTTAATGATTTATTTCTTAATGAAAATTCCTATGGATGATGACGATGTCATAATTTGAAAAAGGATAGGTGGTTTATGTGGGAGAAATTATCATCTAATTTTATGTGGATACATATCATATGAGTCAATATTTATTATCTAAAAATTAAAATCAAAAATATCATATAGGATATAATTTACCCAATTTACTACTTTTATTATTTTATGATTTTGATTAAAAATATTTGGTCTCAATTTTCGGCCTCAAAGGAGAATATGGTAAGTATATGATTTCAGCACAAAATCTATGAGTGCAGGTCCTAGGGTTCTATAATTATTCTTTATGACATATTTATGGAAAAAAATATATGGGTAATGATTATGTTTATAACATAACATTAAATTCCATATATCGAACGCACATTCAAGTACATGTAATAATAGATGCACCATTAATGTGATTTAATTAATTAGTGAATGTTTTTTCCTCAATAGGCATTAATTACGTGATTGGGAAGTAATCATAATTCATGAATTCAAATATTTCTATTAAGTGATGTTCTCTTGACATCTTTCATTTTCTTATTCTTATTTCACGTTTTATATAATTTTAATAACCCCAATCTTCCATGATCATGTGATTCCTTTTTAATTTTTTATGATCCTATATTATTATTCATGATTGAAGTATTTTATTATTTCATGTTATTCATTTTAACTAATATATTATTCATTGTTATCAAGTGTTTTTAAATTATAGGCATTTTATATCTCAATTTTGTCTATATATTCCCCTGTTTGTCCTTTGTGGTTTTTGAATTTCAATGGGTGTTAGGAGATCCTTAGAGAGATTAAATTAATGTTATTTTATTTTATTTTATTTTTTATGTAATATATAACTTTTCTATAAAAAAAATTGGTCCTTATGACGTTTTTGTTATGTATATTTGATTTTTATATTCTGAAAATTGTAATTATATATCTTAATCGATACTTAAATGATATTAGTTGTTTCCATTTTGTTTCAATTAAGATTATTAGATAAAAATAGATGTGAAATAAATGGAATCATTCTAGAATTCATGAACATAAATGTTATATAGTATCCATGTACAAGATTTTAGATGTAATTTTGAATCCCCCACATGATTGGCACAATTTATGTCAGACTAGGAAACCACATCATATATTATTTTTCATCACATTTGGATTTATATTTTGATCTCCCATGAGTGATTCCAAATATATGGTAAAAATTCAACATTTTTTTTGATATGTTGTTATATTTGAGATTCTATTCATATTAATTAGGCCTCTTTTTGTGGATATTGTGAAAATAAGTTTATATGTTGAAAAATGAGATCTAAAATTAAAATTATTTAAATATTGATATTAGGCCATATAGATTAATTTAAAATATATTTTATGTATGTAAAATATTTTCAAAATTGTTTCTTAGATAAATAAATGGATAAATATTTATAGGGAAACAACTAGGTGGAAAATCATTAATAAAATTTTATGATCCTTTCATGGTTTCTTTCAAAGGTTATGTAACTTTAAAATAGATATCATGAAGTGATTTTATTTGCAGAATTAATTTTTATTTTTTATTTTTCAAATAATAAAAATATATTTTTTAAATTATATCGGTTTCTTATTTATGTAATTAATTATGAGATTTGGAATCCATGAATGTTTTTAGATATTCTCTTTGATAATTGGAGTTTTAAAAAGAAAGAGATTTTTTTTAACAAATTGTATGACGTTAAAATCATGTATTTTTGAAGATAAAGTGTGTGAATTATTTATATATTTCATTTTTCTATAATATAATTTAATTTTGGAATATCTTTTTATAAATAAATTATGGATTTTTGAAATCATCCCAATAACAGAGTTATGGATTTTTGGTAAACTTATGAATTTTGTATGATTTGTCGTAATTTTATTTTTTGTTAATGTTTTTATGTCTGAATTAATTAAATTATTGTTTAAATTCCTTTCTCTTAGGAAAAATTCTTTTTTGTTGAATATTGTGGTCTCTCATGTGTGTTCATCAATGCATCATAACTACCATAGATCTTAATGTATCGTTAATTATTTTTATTCCATACCCTTCTATAATAATGCATAAATTGGAATTGATAATGATGGTGTATGTTTAGTGTAATTATTCAACATTCATGTTGGTGGATATTGCATTATTTTTATAATATATATTTTATGGCGAGTGATTTATTAATGTATTTGGGGATTCTTCTAAATAATATTTATGATGTGGTTGTTCATATCATAGATCTATTGGGTGTTTCATTGTGAAAATATTATGAATTATATAAGATCACATTACCATGTTTTTATTATTTCCCGTCTATTTTTTTATTTTACTAATTATTTAATTGAATCCTATGATTATTGAGAATGAAGATCATTTTCATTCGAAAAATGTCAGAATGATTAGTGACGTATGCATGTCTAAATTCGTTGATCCTAATTATCCATGTATGAATGTATTTGAAGGGTTATCTCCATAATCTGAGAATGATAGAGGTGTATTGGGGTTTCATATAAGAATATTCTATTTTTTCTATCTACTTGGTGATTACTTACTATCTAATTTGTTTAATCATAGTGTATTTGATCTCCATGATCATGTTGTGAGATGAATATTTATCATGATAGAATACACACCATTTAAATAATTAAATCCATGTAATGTTAAAAACAATATTATTATAAAAAAAATGATGGGTATTTTTAGTGTATATATAGCTCAAGGATTAAAAGTCGTGTAAACGGGTTACACATTCCCAATGTCTTAAGAGTATTGGATTCATGTCACATCATAGATGCATTTTATTTCATTCTTCTACAAATCACTTCCATCTCTGCCTAGAGGAACTCACTAATGATTTTATGGACCTTCGCTCCATAAGAATCATTACATTCAATTATTGATCATAGTTTTGGTTTGGTTTCATCTCTTTAAAGGAGTAATCATTTCCTCTAATTCATTACATTTGATAAAAATAATTTATTTATGTTGCTTTATCATATATGTTAGATTGTTATGGTAATTATCCAGTTTCATCGAGATCTGATGCGTTATCTTGTTTGAATGGCTGGAAATTTGTTGGTTTTGGTTTGGTTCGTATTATTTATTAAGTAATGTTATGATATATCCTATTCATCAAACAATTTTTTTTTAAAAATGAATAATATGTTTTGTGGATGGGTTTTTGGTTCCTTCATTATCATTTTCATTTACTTCAATATTGGGGGACCCTATTGCAGGCATGTGAATCCCAAAATTGAGGATGTTGGTCTTGCTCTAGTGCATATGTCTGAACTACATTACTATCGTTTTAATATATTATTTCACAATAGAAATTTCATGGTATATTTATTAGAACTATGTGTGTGTAAATGAGTTTTTAAAAAATGTTGGGATTCCAAAGGTTTTTAGAAAATGAAAAGTGTTTTACACAGAATTGTGAAATGGTTTTATTAAATGGGTATCAAATTATTTTTATAAAGAAATTATTAGATAAAATAGTTTGTAAAAATAGTTCACATGTAATGTACTATTTTTATATGTATACGGTTTGTTAATAGTCCTTGTTTGTAGTTATGGGTTTTCTCATGTTGTGTTTCTC
Source organism: Viscum album (assembly GCA_963277665.1). NCBI lineage: Eukaryota > Viridiplantae > Streptophyta > Magnoliopsida > Santalales > Viscaceae > Viscum > Viscum album. The sequence goes on along the minus strand of OY728128.1, from coordinate 213,971,999 downwards.
TAATCTATAGGAATGTTTTCATATGGACTTTTTAAACCAATTTGGGGTTCGCATGTTTGTATTTTTGTTATCTATCATGATTTGATGTATATGTATAGATACTATATGGATGAGTTATTTTCTATTTTTATGTATAACAGTGCAAGCCTACTAGACAATTAGTGATCCTTCAAATGATGTTATATGTTTTTAATGTGGCATATTTTTTCTGTTTTTCCGTTAACTCTTTTATTTAAACATACATTTTAATGATACGATATGAAATTCATTATTTTTTTATATGAAATATCAACAATGATATAAGAATTTGAAATTATATGAAACTGATTTACTTGTATTTTTTTTAAATGTCGAATAACTAGAAATAATTTTTTCCCATGTTTCCATGTAAAATTATTAAATTATATGAGCACTTTTTTTCTTTAATGCTGACAATTCATTAATTATTGACAATATAAATTCTATGGAAACCTGGTTGGGATCATACTAAGCATGTTATCTCACATGATGTTCACCCCTTTAGCGGTTACTATAACTTGATATGTATATCAATGAAGTAAATGGAATGGTACATCAATGAGGTGGTCGTGATTTCTTTTTACAATGTTTTATTATATTTATTGTGACATGTTGTGGGATTTACCGCAAAACCCCATCGAGAAAATTAGAGTAACAATTTTGGTTTTATTAATAGTTGTTGTTGGAATTTTAAACTAGGTAATTTTTTCATTGTTAAATTGTATCACTTTTATTTATATTTATCTATTTTTCCACACACACAAATATATATATATATATATATATTTGTTTCCCACTATTAATTTTTAATATATCTTTTATTTATAATCATGTTGGGAGAAATATTTATCTATTTCTGGTAGATTCTAATGTTCTATATTCCATCTACCGGGATTAGAAAATTTCTATGGGTACCTGGCCACATGGGCCGGGTACTAGATAAGGATAGAATCTGGATAGGTTCATTAAATTTTGGTATTAGACGATTTTTATTGACAAGATTTCTTTTCTGTAGAGTTTGGGTAGAATAGAGATCTGATTGATGGAACATGCGGGTACGGTTGTGGAGAGGGAAAGGAAATCTCTTTCCATGATGATATTCGTGTCACCCATGGATTCTCAGATGTGTGTGTTGTAATTTGAGATTTTGAATTTTGTATAAATTTTATTATCTATTTTTATAGTTTTATCTTTGATTAATCTATTATTTGACTGTTTCATCTGTTTTGGTGTGTTGTAGTAATCCTTTGAGATGTGATTAATGGGTTCCATAGGAGGGTGTAGAAGATTCCTGTTATGGGGATGAGCCATTGGTTCATTATTTTATGGAGGATACCATGATGAAAGATCATTCTATCGACTATAATGTACCACATGTAACGCCCCAACCCCAGTTACCTAGATTCGGTGCATTATTACATAACATTGGCATGATCACAAGAAAAATGAAATCTCGAATGATCGATTGGTTTAGTAGCCTTGGAAACACTATATATATTCATATCGTTTTACATTACATCATAAAGTGAAAAACTAATACAACAACATTGTCTCCTTATTCCACACTCATATCCCCACACACTATCCCTGCATGTCATTCATAACTTACTTCTTCACATCCTGGGAAAAATAAAACATAGAAAAGGGGTGAGCTCAAATGCCCAGTATGGATAACAATATAGCAGAAACTTTCATAAATAAGAATAAAAATTTAAGGCAATGTAAAACTAAAACAAAAGCCTTTTAAACGTGAACTTCAACATAGTGTGGAAAAAGTAAAATGAAATAAGGCCATTTACTTATTCACATGGATATACTACTAATAGAATAATCACATTCAATATCAATAACCACGTTTATAATGATGGAATGCATAATGCCAGACTATCATAACCACATAGCCAAGGCCTCGTGCCATGACTACAAATAATATTTTGACAAGGCCTTGTGCCAAGACATTAGTTTGTCTCATGAGACCTACCGATGCATCTAGTAGCTATAGCGGGCTCTACCCGTCACTTATTAAGTCCAATGCATTCCTCATATGAACAGGTTTAAAAATAACATAAACATTCATATTAAAACTAGCATACGAAATGTCAATACTTTCATCATAAACCATGAATGGTATAAAAATAGCACATCCACAGTCAGACATATCACAAAATCTTCAATACAATATAGAAGTTTTGGATCATAATAAATCAATTTCAAATAAGCGTAAAATCCATCAAAGGATGTTGACATAGATGAAATCAAAAATCTTTTTAGAGAAATAACTCTTTCTATTTTGAAATCATTTAAGAGTCATATATTTATAAAGTAAAAAATTTTCATTCAAAATATTCTTATAAGATTGTAAGGGATGCTTCGACGATTTTATAATGGCAGAAAATAGCCGCACCAACCGTATAAGTTAAAAAAACATCCATACCTTAATTTTGTCGAAAAGGATAAAAAGAACCTTGTTTGGAAAATGACAGAAAGATTCCATTATAAACCTCTTATAAAAATTCAAACAAGGGTATAAATGACATTAACCCATATTCTTGTAAATAGTAAAAATGTTTTCAAATACATTTTTAAGAAACATGGATGTGGATGATAAAGAGATCCCAGTAGATTATTATGTATAAACAACCTCAGATAATGAAGAGATTGTGAAATAAACCCTTACCTTGTACTTTTCCTTGGTTGGGGTAAGTTAACCTCCTGTATAATGGTGAAATAATTGTTATTAAATTATACAAGAATAATATACATTAATATGATGTCATATATGATCTTTTAACATTGATTTGTTAATAATATCTTAGTATTATCATTGTTTCGGGTGTTAACTTACTTGTTTTTTTTATATGTTTTGTTACGTAAGCCATATTTTTAATGGATAGGTTGTATATTATTCATATCCAGAATGATATCAAGTCCATAAACATCATTTTTAAATCATCAAATGATAATTATACTTGAATGGATACGATGGAGAATGAATCTCATCGGATTCGTGGAGACGGTAGTCTGTACGTACGCACGAGCGACAATATCATTCTTTTGATATTAAAATAATATATAAATGGATGGTATATCATATATAAAGAATCAATATCTTGTTATATTTATTATTTACATGAGTTACACATCACTATTATACCCATCCAAATAATAATATATTGAATAACAATTACACCACGACATGGAGACGGTAAGCCGTACGTATGCACGTATGGTGACATGTTATTCAAAAGGGTTGATAGAATATGGAATATGGTTGTACCATATTTATAATAATATCACAATATATATATGATACTTGAGTTATTATTTTAGAATGATAAAAACAACGGATGAAGAAGTGGAAGAAGAAAGGAACATGGAAAAGGGTGGTGAAATCATTACCTCTTCTTCGGGTTATTCCTTTTGATTTGATCAAAAGGGCTCCATAGGTTGGCTTTATGATCAAACTAAGGCCTCTAGGATGTATTGAGTGAAGTCGGGAGAGTATTTGGGCAGAGTTTGGACGAACAAAAAAGCTTTGAAGGTGTGAAGAAATGAGAAGGAGGAGTACCCTTTTATAAGAGGGGTGGGGGGCACCTTTGGAAAAGCAAGAAATATTAATTTATAATAAATTCCTATTTGGTTTCCAATGGCTAAAATGTTGATTATTAAAAGTTTAAGTTTGGGATAGGTCGAAAAAAACTCAACCAATATAATTTATACAGGTTTGGGTACTGGTATTAACCTTATCTTTAAGTATTAACTCTAAGTTAATTAGTTTGACATTTACCATGTCACTTTGTATTTTTATATTATATGGTTAATGAACATACAATATACCTCTAAGAGACCCCCAAGTAGTGCATTAATGATACACCTATAATGATATAAGTCTCTTTGACGAACCGTAGATTTTTAGGAATTTAATATCAATTATTAATATAATATTTGTTTTAAAAACTCTTTTATGTCAATTTTGACACTATTCGAAATTTGATTTTTGTGAAACTCATAACAGAATTATTTCTTAGAAAAAAGTTAATTAAATAAATACTAATATGTCATATTATCCTATAAAAATAGTTTTATTCGTTAAAAGTCTCAAATTATATTTATTTGGGTATTTATAATATCAATTATTTTAATTTTTCACTATTATGGTAATTACTGCATCATCATTGTGTCATAAATAATTTAAATTATTTAATCTCTAAAAATTGAAAATAAAATATAATCATGTAGGAAATCTTTTTATATTTCTAATGAATATTTATAGTCGAAAATCCAACATATAAAACCCTATGTAAAAATTGTTTTTCTAAAAGATATATACTTATGTCATTTTTGTACTTATTTTAACTAAATTAAAATTAAGTGTCCCTATCACCTACAAGTGGCTCCATGGGGTCCCAAAATCGACCCAAATATGCCTATGGACGAACATGTATCAACCAATAAGGCTAGGACACGTTTTAGGGTCAGTTATTATTATTATAATATTATATTTTAACCCTTATTTACCAGATTTACCCTTAACCATGGTAAATAAAATATTACCGCAGTAATTATTCAAAATGTATAAAAATAAAAGATACCTATTTACAAAATTTGAAAATCCTGATTCCAAATATGGAATCTATTTTTCCAAATTCAAAATACAGAAGTGGCAGAAATTAATTTAAAATTAATTCTCGTTGTTAAAACAAAAAGCGTGTTTATAAGAGATAATAACTATCAAAAGATTAACACTTGATTATGTCCGGTTTAATTGTAAAATTATTTCCAATGACCAAAATTATATTAAATGGTAAGAATATATTCTATGTATACTTTAAAACCACTCAAATTCATAATTTATCACTGTTAATTATTTTGATTAAAAAAGTTGTTTTTAATTAAAATTTAGTAATTTTCACTATTCATCAAAATATTATAGTTATTCGAAAAGTACCAAAATTTCACCTTAGGCTAAATTCGATATTACAAATCCAAAAATGAATTCCATTTTAAAAAATAAAAAATTTATATAATTTCAAAAAGTAGGTATTACTATTCTTAACGGCTAGTTTGATTGGTTATGGTGTGTTAGACCTCGGTGTTGTGTACAACACACGCTATCGCATTATTAAAAGAGAAGCGTACCGTAGAAGCTTGGGGTGTTACATTCTCTCCTCCTAAAAATAATTTCATCCTCGAAATTTCTAGAATAGTTATCACATGAAAAGACTCGGGTGGTTCTTCATCATAAGTTCTTCGGGTTCCCACGTTGCCTCTTCCATCTTATGGTTTCCCCACAAAACATTTACCAGACACGTCGTCCGGTTGCTTAGTACTTGTTCTCTCGTATCAAAAATCCTGACGGGATCTTCACAATAGGACATATCAGGTTCCAGTTCTAATTCCTCATAGATGAGTACATGCGTTGGGTGAGGCATGTATTTCCTCAACAGAGATACGTGGAACACATCGTGAACTTTGGAGAGACTTGGCAGCATTGTCAATCGGTAAGCTACATCCCCAATTCGTTGTAGAATTTCGAAAGGTCCGATGTACCTGGGACTCAATTTACCTTTATTACCAAAACGTATGACTCCTTTCCAGGGAGATACCTTCAGGATAACATGTTCACCGACTTGAAATTCCAAATCCTTCCTTAGATTATCGACATAGCTCTTCTGCCTACTTTGAGCTTCTTTGATGTGATTTTGGATTACCTTCAACTTTTCCATTGTTTCCTCCACCAGTTCTGGGTCTAAAAGTTTTCTTTCACCAACGTCATCCCAACAGGTTGGTGTACGACATCTTTTTCCGTATAATGCTTCATATGGTTTCATATGAATACTCGAATGGAAGTTATTGTTATAGGAAAATTCTACCAAAAGTAAATACTGATCCCACATACCCTGAAAGTCAAGTGAGCAGGATCTCAACATATCTTCTAAGGTTTGAATAGTCCGTTCTGATTGTTCGTTTGTCAGAGGGTGGTAAGCAGTGCTCAAATGAAGTTCAGTATCCAGGGATTTCGGAAGACTCTTCCAGAATCTTGATGAAAAACGGGGATCACGATCCGAAACAATTGATAGAGGTACTCCATGATGTCTCACAACTTCATTAATATATAGTCTTTCTAGACGTTCTAGGGGTAGATCTTCTCTTATAGCAAGAAAATGTGCTGACTTGGTAAGACGGTCAACAATAACACATATTGCATCATTCCTTCTAGGAGTCTTTGTTAGCCCCATGACAAAGTTCATCGTTATATTGTCCCATTTCCACTCTGGAATGGGAAGAGGTTGCATGACTCCTCCAGGCTGTTTCCTTCCAGCTTTCACTTGTTGACAAACAATACATCTTGACACAAAATCAGAAATCTCACTCTTCATGTTGTCCCACCAAAAATTTTCCTTCAAATCTCTATACATTTTGGTGCTCCCATGGTGTATAGAGAAATTGGAACTATGAGCATCATCCATCAATTCCCATTTTAGATCATGTATATTGGGAACACAAAGTCTCTTCCCAAATTTCAAAATTCCATCTTCACACACAAAGTCTCTCAATCTCCCATATTTCACAGCTTTAGTCTTCTTTTGAAATTCTTCATCATCAGACTGAGAACTCTTAATCCTTTCTAGTAAAGATGGTTCGGCAACCATTTGAAAAATAATTGACATTTCTCCTTCCTTGGTTATTCCCATGTCCATATTCACTAGATCCATGAAAATTGGATCCCTTTCAATTCTCATATTTTTCAAAACTCCATGATCTTTTCTGCTCAAAGCATCTGCCACCTTTTTTGCCTTCCCCGGGTTGTAGTGTATCGTGAAATCAAAATCCTTGAGTAATTCAAGCCATATCCTTTGCCTCATGTTGAGTTCTTTTTGTGAGAAATTATACTTCAAACTCTTGTGATTAGTATAAATCTCACATTTTTTACCATAGAGGTAGTGCCTCCATATCTTCAAAGTAATGATCACAGCTGCTAACTCGAGATCATGAGTAGGATAGTCTTGTTCATGAATTTTCAATTGTCGTGATGCATAGACAATAACCCTATCATTCTGCATAAGGACACAACCAAGTCCTTTCTTCGATGCATCACTATAAATAACGAACCCATCATTCCCTGATGGTAGAGTCAATATAGGAGCATTGACTAATCTTCTCTTAAGTTCTTCGAAACATTCTTCACACTCTTTTGTCCAAACAAATTTAACCCCTTTACGTGTGAGCTTCGTTAATGGGTTAGCCAATCGGGCAAAATTCTGGACGAAACGTCAATAATAACCTTCCAAACCAATAAAACTACGTACCTCAGTTATATTCGTAGGTGCTGGCCATTCTTGGATCGCCTTGTTCTTAGAAGGATCAATAGAGATTCCATATTTAAAGACAATATGGCCAAGAAAAGAAATCTCATGAAGCCATAATTCACACTTTCTAAACTTCCCATATAATTCATGTCTTCTCAGAGTCTTCAGGATAATGTGCAAGTGATTTTCATGATCTTCGTTGCTTTTGGAGTATACCAAGATATCATCAATAAATACCACCAAAAATTCATCAAGATACTCCTTGAAAACTCTATTAATCAGATCCATGAATATAGAGGGTGCATCAGTCAATCCAAAAGGCATTACAGTAAACTCGTAATGCCCGTACGTAGTTCGAAATGCTGTCTTCAGAATGTCTTCCTTCCTCACACGCAACTGATGGTATCCAGATCGAAGGTCAATCATTGAAAAGTATTGAGCTCCATGCAGTTGGTCAAATAAATCATCAATGTGTGGTAGGGGATACTTGTTCTTTATTTTTATAGAATTGATCTCCTTGTAGTCGATACATATCCTCATAGATCCATCTTTATTTTGAACAAAAAGAACCGGGGATCCCCGTGGCGAAACACTAGGGCGAATAAATCCAGTATTACTCAATTCCTCTAGTTGTTTCTTTATTACAACTAATTATACAGTGTCCATTCTATAAGAGGTCTTTGATATAGGCCTTGATCCAGGAATTAAATCAATGGAAAACTCAACTTCTCGTTCTAGAGGATGTCCAGGTAAATCTTCCGGAAATACGTCTACAAATTAATTCACAACAGGTACATCCTCTATTTGAACATTCCTTTCCTCACCCACAGTTATTTCATTCTCTTTCTCCCCAATAATTTAATTTTTTTGAGCTACTGGAGGTGGATCTAAATAAGAATTAGGTGGTGACGATTATGCTCTAAAGATAAGGTGTTCCTTATCATTATCATCAAGAATCGAAACCTCTTTCATCTTACAATAAATCTTCGCATCATAGTCCAAAATCCAGTTCATACCGAGGATTATATCAAACTCAATCATAGGTATGACGATGATATCAGCAAAAAAAGACCATTTATGTGCTCTAATGGGGACTAATTCACAAAACATTATTACAATGATACTTCCCTTAGGAGTTTTAACTGACAACTCCCTTATTAAATCAAATTGGAAATATCTAATTTTCTTAGAAAACGAGGAAGATATGAAACAATGCGATGATCCAGAATCAAATAATGCATTTTCTAAACTTGAGGAAACCATTAAATTCCCTGCCACCACATCATTCGGAGCTTCTACCTCAGCAGTAGTGATAGCATAAGCTTGGACTTGATCCCTTGGCCTTTTCTGAGGTAAGTTCTCCTGACGCTTAGGACATTCATTTGCATAATGTCCCATCTCCCTGCAATTGTAGCACTGAACATTGGTAGCTTCCTTTTTCCCCTTGCAATCACGATCTTGGTGGCCTTTTTCACCACACTTGTAATAGACTCCCATTCCCTTCAAACAAGTACCGGGTTGTTTTTCCCACATTTACCACAGGAAGGATATTCATCCTTTCCCTTATTCCCCTTATTTCCATTCCCGGATTGATCAAAAGGTCTCTTCTTCTCTTGTTTTTCTTTAAAGTCATAAGACTTAGAGAATTCCTTTTCGGTATTGATAGAACATGAGACAATGTCTTCGTACGATGAGAAGGATTGTGAGACTAATGCTCGATGGAGAAATGGTTTTAACCCATCAAAGAAACGATCAATTTTACTTCTTGGGTTACGTATATAATCTCCAGCATACATTGCTAACCTTGTAAAGTTAGCCTCATACTTTGCGACATTCTCATCCTCCTTCTGTCTCAGACTCTGAAATTGCCTTTCCATATCTGCTTGATGGTCGCGAGGAAAGTATTTTTCTAAAAACAGATCTTTGAACTCCCTCCATTCCATATTTGATACTTCATCATCTTCCTTCGTGTTTTGAATCAAGGACCACCATTGGTCAGCATCTCCAGTGAGGCGGTAAACTGCCATGATAACTTTTTCCCTTTCTCTACTCCCCAAAGCCTGAAATATTTTCTCTAGGGAATTTATCCATTGATCATCTACTAAGGGATTTGTTCTCCCATTAACCGTTGGTGGTTGTTGCCTCATAAATCAATCTAATATTGATCCTCCATGCTACGGATCAGGGTGATCCATACGGGTAAGGTTATTATTCATAACCTGAGTGAGTTGTCCCATTATGGTGATTAGCTGATCGGCACCAGTTGCATCACCAGCTCCACTATATTTATCTTGAGTAGGAGGGAAATCCCTACATGGAGTGCGTGAATTGATACGGTTTCCATTTCTTCCACTAGGCGCCATTTCTAAACAATGGCATAAAATAGATCAGTTTATAAATCAAAATACATAATCCCATACTTATAAAACACTTAACAAAAATTGAACTATTTATGGATATAATCCATAATCATAAAAATGTTTTCTTTGAAGAAGTATATAATCATAAACCCTTCATATTGATTTGTAAAGAAAATGAGAGTTATCCTAAGCATATCCCCCGGGAGTGTCGTAACCAAGAGTGCAGCAAGGCCCGTTGTCGTGCTCCAGTTCCCGTTCGAGTCTAGCTCAAAGAGATGTTTTCGGGTTTTACCCCTAGGTACATTTGTGCCAGAGCCGCCTCTACCTGCTCGTATCCAGACATGGATGTATTGCTCGGAAAACTCACAAAATCTCTACAATACCAAAATTCTAGGAAGTTCTTCTATACTAATCCTCAATGTTCATCTTAGGTCTCTGTGCTCTAATCAGAGTTTATCTAAATCTAGCTTCCAAGGTTTGTACTAAACATCCTCTGATACCAACTGTAACGCCCCGACCCCAGTTACATAGAGTCGGTGCATTATTACATAACATTGGAATGATCACAATAAAGATCAAATCTCGAAAGACCGATTGGTTTAGTAGCCTTAGAAACACTAGATATATTCATAAAGTTTTACATTACATCATAAAGTGAAAAACTACTAAAACAACATAGTCTCCATATTCCACACTCATATCCCCACATACTATCCCTACAGGTCATTCATAACTTACTTCTTCACAAACAGGGAAAAATAAAACATAGAAAAGGGGTGAGCTAAAATTCCCAGTAAGGATAACAATATAGCAGAAACTTTCATAAATAAGAATAAACATTTAAGGCAATGTATAATTAAAACAAAAGCCTTTTAAACTTGATCTTCAACATAGTCTGGAAAATGTAAAATGAAATAATTCCATTTACTTATTCACATGGATATTCTACTAATTGAATAATCACATGCAATATCAATAACCACTTTCATAATGATGGAATGCATAATGCCAGACTATCATAACCACATAGCCAAGGCCACGTGCCAAGACAACAAATAAGATTTTTCCAAGGCCTTGTGCCAAGACACTAGTCTATCTCATGAGACCTACCGATGCATCGAGGAGCTATAGCTGGCTCCACCTATCACTTATTAAGTCCAATGCATTCCTCATATTAACAGGTTTAAACATAACATAAACATTCGTATTAAAAAGAGCATACAAAATGTCAATACTTTCACTCTAATCCATGAATGTTATAATAATAGCACATCCACAGTCAAACAAATCACAGAATCATAAATACAATATATATGTTTTGTATCATAATAAATAAACTTCAAATAAGCGTAAAATCCATCAAAGGATGTTGACATAGATGAAATCAAAACTCTTTTTAGAGAAATATCTCTTTCTATTTTGAAATCATTTAAGAGTCATATATTTATAAAATAAAACATTTTCTTTGAAAATATTCTTATAAACTTGTAAGGGAAGCTTTGACGATTTTATAATGGCGGAAAATAGCCGCACCCGCCGTATAAGTTAAAAAAACATTCTTACCTTAATTTTGTCCAAAAGGTTAAAAAGCACCTTGTTTGGAAAATGACTGAAAGATTCCTTTATAAACCTCATATAAAAAGTCAAACAAGCGTATAAATGAATTTAACCCATATTCTTGTAAATAGTAAAAATGTTTTGAAATACATTTTTATGAAACATGGATGTGGATGATAAAGAGATCCCAGTAGATTATTACGTATAAACAACCTCGGATAATGAAGAGATTGTGAAATAAACCCTGACCTTGTACTTTTCCTTGGTTGGGGTAGGTTAAACTCCTGTATAATGGTGAGATAATTGTTATTAAATTATACAAGAATCATATACATTAATATGATATCATATATGATATTTTATCATTGATTTGTTAATAATATCATAGTATTATCGTTGTTTCAGGTGATAACATACTTGTTTTTTTATATGTTTTGTTACATAAGCCATGTTTGTAATGGATAGGTTGTATATTATTCATATCCATAATGATATAAAGTCCTTAAACATCATTTTTAAATCATTAAATGATAATTATACTTGAATGGATACAATGAAGAATGAATATCATCGCGTTCGTGGAGACGGTAGTCAGTACGTATGCACGAGCAACAATATCATTTTTTGATAGTAAAATAATATATAAATGGATGGTATATCATATATACAGAATCATTATCATGTTATATTTATTATTTACATGAGTTAAACATCACTATTATACCCATCCAAATAATAATATATTGAATAACAATTACACCACGATGTGGAGATGGTAAGCCGTACGTACGCACGTATGATGACATGTTATTCAAAAGGGTGGATAGAATTCTGAATATGGTTGTACCATATTTATAAAAACATCACAGTATATATATGATAATAGAGTTATTTTTTTAGAATGGTAAAAACAATGGAAGAATAAGTGGAAGAAGAATGGAACTTGGAAAAAGGTGGTGAAATCATTACCTCTTCTTCGGGTTCTTCATTTTGATTTGATCAAAAGGGATCCTTAAGATGGCCTTATGATCAAACTAAGGCCTCTAGGTTGTAGTGAGGGAAGTGGGGAGAGTATTTGGGCAGAGTTTGGCCGAACCAGAAGGCTTTGAAGGTGTGAAGAAATGAGAAGGTGGAGTGCCCTTTTATAAGATGGGTGAGGGGCACCTTTGGAAAAGCTAGAAATATTAATTTATAATAAATTCATATTCGATTTACAATGGCTCCAAAGTTGATTATTCAAAGGTTAAGGTGGGGATAGGTCAAAAAAAACTCAAAAAATATAATTTAGACAGGTTTGGGTACTTATATTAACCTTATCTTTACGTATTAACTCTAAGTAAATTAGTTTCACATTTACCATGTCACTTTGTATTTTTATATTATATGGTTAATAAACATACCATATATATCCAAGCGACCCCCAAGTGGTCCATTAATGATAAACCAATCATGATATAAGTCTCTTGGCCAAACCTTAGATTTTTAGGAATTTAATATCAATTAATAATATAATATTTTTAAAAAAAACATATTTATATCAATTTTGACACTATTCAATAGTTGATTTTTGTGAAACTCATAACAGAATTATTACTTCATAAAAAGTTAATTAAATCAATAATAATATGTCATATTATCATATAAAATTAGTGTAAATCATTATAAGTCTCAAATTATATTTATTTGGGTATTTATAATATCAATTATATTAATTGTTCACTATTATGGTAATTACTGCATAATCATTGTGTCATAAATAAATTAAATTATTTAATCTCTAAAAATTAAAAATAAAATATAATAATGTAGGAAATATTTTTATCTTTCTAATGAATATTTATAGTTGAATATCCAACATATATAACCCTATGTAAAAATTGTTTTTCTAAAAGATATATACTTATGTCATTTTTGTACTTATTTTAACTTAATTAAAATAAAGTGTCCCAATCACCTAAAAGTGGCTCCATGGGGTCCCAAAATCGACCCAAAGATGCATATGGCCGAACATGTATTAACAAATAAGGCTAGGACTCGTTTTATGGTAATATAGTTTTATTATAATATTATTTTTTAACCCTTATTTACCAGATTTACCCTTAACAATGGTAAATAAAATATTTACCGCAGTAATTATTAAAAATGTCTAAAAATAAAAGTTACCTATTTAAACAATTTTAAAATCCTGATTCCAAATATGTAATCCATTTTTCCAAATTCAAAATACAGAAGTGGTAGAAATTAATTTAAAATTAATTCTCGTTGTTAAAACAAAAAGCGTGTTTTTAAGAGATAGTAACTATCAAAAGATTGACACTTGTTTATGTCCGGTTTAATTGTAAAATTATATCCAAGGACCAACATTATATTAAATGATAAAAATATATTCTATGTATACTTTAAAACCACTCAAATTCATAATTTATCACTATTAATTATTTTGATTAAACAAGTTGTTTTTAATTAAAATTTAGTAATTTTCACTATTCATCAAACTATTAAAGTTATCCGAAAAGTACCAAAATTTCACCTTAGGCTAAATTCGATATTACGAATCCAAAAAAAGAAGTCCATTTTAAAAAATAAAATATATATATAATTTCAAAAAGTAGGTATTACTATTCATAACGGCTAGTTTGATTGGTTATGGTGTGTTAGAACTCGGTGTTGTGTACAACACACGTTATCGCATTATTCAAAGAGAAGCATACCGTAGAAGCTTGGGGTGTTACACAACATGATAACAACACGTTAATTTTCATAATTAAAGGTGTTTTATGATATAGGAACCGATCATGGGAGTTCGGGAATATGAGGATAACATGTCACGACTTGTCCCCTAGGGCTCGTGCCATGACTACCCCAAACCCACCTTCCATAGGCCATGGGATGGTGACTTGCACCGAAAGATGTATTCCCTAAAAACGAGAACACATTACCTTTTTAAACTTTATACTCACACAAATATGCCCAATGTAAACTATAAAGTAAATAGGTTGTGTATTGAAAGTAAATGGGATAGAATACAAGCCCAGATGAAAAGTACATGTAAAACTGAACTATACAATTATAACTGAAATCTACTTTGGGGATCACCTCCCTAGGAACCTATGTGAAGGGAAGGTACAGATATCAAATGGTCATCTATGTGGTACACCTTTTCTAATTTCCACCTCCGAGCTACCTCGAGTCCTGGTACCCTTTCCCTCAGTCAGTGATATCCATCGTATATACCAAACACAATAAGGTGTGGGCATAACCCGTGCTGGGATGAGCATGACAATATTCAGTGGGGATCCTCAGACACTCAAAGGTCTCAAATTATCCACCAAGGATAACCCAAAAATCATGAAAACAATTATCACCCCTACATATGTATCTGCCCATACATATACCTATGTTGTCGAGCATACCCATAACAATCATGGAGGAATCTCATGGCCCAAATCAAAATCCCAAAGATCGATTGTTCCTCAAAGGAGGGAATACCACGAATGTAACAACCCAAAGGTGAGTACCCCAATGGTAAGACCACATTAATGAATACCACAATGGTTTCACCGTGAAGGAACGTACTGTATAGGTATGCCACATAGAAGAATAACACAATGGTATCACCATGAAGATAAGTACCACAGAGGTACGCCACACAAAAGAATACCACACGGGTATCACCACGAAGGAAAGTACCACACAGGTAAGCCACACATAAGAATACCACAGTGGTTTCACCACGAAGGAAACTACCATCCATGTACACCATACAGAAGAATACCACAATGGTATCACCATGAAGGTAAGTAACACACATGTAATCCACATAGAAGAATACCACCAAGGTATGACCACGAAGGATAGTACCACATAGGTATGCAACAAATAAGAATACCACAATGGTATCTCCACGAAGGTAAGGACTCCACTCACACTAGGTATAACTATGGTATAGTAGTAAAGATGAATAGATGTAACTATTGAATCAGCTTACTCTGTTAAGAGGTAGTCCCAGGAAGGATCCCTGATTATAGACCCACACATGATACTAGTACATCGTCGGCCTCCAAATAGATCCCTGTATATCGTCAGACGCACACAAATTCATAGTACATCGTCAGACCCACACAGGATCCTAGTACATTGTGAGACCCACATAAGATCATAGTACATCATCACACTCACAAAGGATCCAAGTACATCGTTAGACCCACATAGGATTGTAGTACATCGTCAGACCCACACTGGATCCTAGTACAACTTCAGACCCACATAGGATCTTAGTAAATCTTCAGACCCACACAGGATTCTAGTACATTGTCAGACCCACACATAATCATAGTACATTGTCAAACCCACATAGGATCCTAGTACATTGTCAGAACCACATAGTATCATTGTACATCGCCAGACCCACACATGTTACTAGTACATCTTCAGACCCAGACAAGATCATAGTACATCGTTAGACCCAAATCAGATCCTAGTATATTGTCTGACCCACATAGGATCCATTTTCTCTTGTTACAACCAACTACAAGGTTCCCTCCCTATGCTCCCTTGATTCTGCGAGCGTATACTAATCAAGACATAGGTCTATAATCCAAAATTCTAGATGACCCATGATGATTTATCCCAATGTTCCACCACATTAATGGGGTATCAACACAATAGAGGGTGCGTCAATCGGATGCCCGATCTGTATGTTAGTGGCCTTTTAGTCCCGGGGCCGAGTTGGATTCAGGTCTGATTCAACCCATCCATAGCCCAAATTTATCCAAAACTCATCTGGGTTGTACCAAAAAAAGAACTATCTCGATACAAGGTTTCTTGTGATGTACATGGTTCGTTGAGAAATAAATCATAGCTCAACATATTGACAATAGTGTAACAAGGGTCGATGGTGGTTTGGGACCGGTCTGACACAGTCGGACTGACCCGACCCGACTGGCCTCGGCCGACTCGACCTGGTTAAGTTCGACCTGGTGTGACCTGGGTCCAACCTTAGGTATGACCAGGGCCGTAGTGCGTCGGCACTCTAGGTGGCCTGTGCTGCGGCGGCCCGTGGTGAAATGGAATGCGGTGCGGTCCGTGCAAGGTGTTCTGCTAGGTCTCCCCCGATTGGATGGATGGTCGGCCGCTCCACTGCATAGTGCGGTCGTGCGCCGCGCCATCTCTGGCTGTCTGCAGCGAGCCAACCACCCTTCCCTCGGCATTGCGGCACAAGGTAGTGGTTCTTCTCAATTGGGTAGCACGGACGCGTACTTCCTCCCTTGCTCCACCACGGACGATGGGCCACGGCTCTTCTCCAGTGGCACAGTTGCACCGCCCCATTCGTTTCATTAGGTCAGAGTGCCAGCAACCATTCTCATGTCCAACCGATGTCGATTGCCGACACTGGTCGCCTTCCTCCTCCATTGCTTAGAACACACCGAAAATCACAATGGTTCCGAAGTGGTCATTCCATGTTCATTTGTACTACACCCTCTGTGTTAGAGTGGTAGGTAGTGGCTCATGGGGAAGGATTCAACATAAACTAAAAAACCATGAAGATTAATCAAAATCACACCCCTACCATGAACATCCAAGAATCATTCATGCTTGCCGGTAGGCCATGTTCTTAGTTCCCATGACCAGCTCCAATAGACGACACACGTATAACGCCCATTGCGGGTTCGATGTCATCTGACACCTCTTGCTCGGTCATCATCGTCTTCTATGGGTCCAGCGTCATGGAATCCCTTCATCAATTTGCTGCTTGTTGATGCTCTCTGATACCCCTTCCCTAACTCCATATTTATAGTAAAGGGGGGAGGGTATGTAAAGACGTGGGGAGTTAGTGGGTCCCATTAATTTGGATACTTATTAATTTCCACCAAATTTGTTGGTACACAGATTGGAGGGTCAATCCATTTATTGTTTTGACACGTAGTCGGTCCCACATTACCGTTTTTCTATTGGAGGAATATAATAAAAATAAAATAATAATGTTATTTTATTAATTCTATTAAAATGTTCCATAAACAAACATCTTTTTCTGAACCTACAATGGTATAAGTGAACTCTCTCTTAATAGAATCTCAGTGTTTGTGATTCAATGTTGCCCTTTGATTTTTATTCTGAGAAATGGTGTAAATGTTTCAGAATGTTGCTCACGTGTTTACAAAACATACTGGAGAAATGGTTTGGAATATTATTAACAGTCACCCTTAACCTGAACCTGTTGAGGTTAGGCTCTGCCCAAGTGAAACATGCTCCAACGAACCCAATGGTACTCTCGGATTTCCAATCCTATTTACCGTTTAATTGTTTGGGATTTTACAATAAAACAATTGTCACTAATTTATTTTATTTATGTCCAAAAACTTTCATTCCTTGGTGGCCTGCACTGGCCAATGTCAGTATCTTCTTAAATAAATCATGCCCTCAAAAGTTTAGCAGTGGTCTCATATTTTCAATCTTAGCTACTATTTGTGAGATATAAGCATTTGAAAAATAAAATAATTTAGTTAATTATTTTATTCACGATTATTCCATTTTTGGGTTTTCTCATAGGAGGCTCGTGCCGACTATACATAAGTCGTGCCTTGGTTAAAACCTCCATCGTGAAAGCAATGATGCCCTATAATTTATGATCTGAGTTACCATTTAAGTGTTATTCTACATTTTCAAGAAAACTACTTACGCGTGATATTTAATGTTTATCAAAATTTCGACAGACCATTCCAGGCACTCTAGGCCTCAGAATCATGTGTCTTCAGATTATGAGGTCTCGAAATAATTCCATATAACAAATAAATTATACCGAATTTTCGGGACATTAAATTCTCCCTACCTTAGGGAATTACATCCTCAAAATCCAAAACATTGTCTAAAAAACCAAATTAGGGTACTGGGCATAAATCTGGGACTTCTCCTCCCATAACCTCTCATGAAGGTACTCGTGATGCCTGCGTAGACACGCCAGACGTATGAACTGCCCACGAAGGACCCTCTCTTATAGATCCTCAATCACTACAAGAACTCTTGTAAATGTTGGCCCATCGACTAATTCCATCATTCCATGGTCAATGATGTGATAAGGGTCATGCATGTATCTCCTTAGATGGGATGCGCAAAAGATGTTGTACACCCAATCCAACCGTGGTGGAAGAGCCAAGCTCTATGCTACATCGCCAATCCCTTGATTTATATGAAAAGGACTAACAAGCCTCATTGATAACCGGTCACCTTGGCCAAATCATTGTAGTCCATGTCGATGAGAGACTCTCAAGAATACGTGGCCCCCTAATGGAACTCCAAGTGTTTATTTATCTTTTCAACCTAAGACTTATTCCAGCTTTGTGTTGTCTTTACTTTCTGACAAGAGAGACATAGTGATACAAACTATGCCACTAATTCCTTCATATCTAGCCACCCATACTAACATCATAGGTCTGGGTTCCACTTCACCACACTAGAATGTACCACTAGAGGGGACATACAGAACTCCCTTAAAACCTCCTACTGAAGTGTCACTGGTACCATGGTACGTACTCTGAATAGAACGACGGGATCCCCACATTCATAAAATTCCATCAAGAAACCCTCCTAAGGATATCTGAGAACATCGGTCCTTGCATTAAATGTCTCAAGTTACGCCTCTCTGACTCGCTGAAGGAGTGGGGGTGTGTCTATCTTAGACTATAGGTATGCTTCTCCATCTCTATCTACAAAGGATATCAGCAATGCCGCTAGTTTCTCTACCGCTTCACTCAGCAATTTCTGACCAGAACTCTTATTGAGTGCATCTGCTAGCACATTCCTCTTCCAAGGAGTATAGACTATCTCAAAGTCATATTCTAGGATGAAAAATAGCATGTCTTGTTTGTAACTAAAAACTAAAAACTTCTTCTACCATGAGGGTAAGGTTGGCTGATTCAATAGTGATTGGACACACCCTCCTATGTATGGGTTTATCTAGTGCTGCATGGGTTTCCTTTTTCACATAAAAATGAAAACCTCATCAAAACATTTTACATAATACAAATCTTATTTTGATAATATAGTCAATCAGTGTATGAATTTTGTATGTCCAGTCATACTCAAACAAACGTCGTAAGGCCTCAACGCTACCACCTAGAGGATCCTACTAAAACTCTCGTCTTAAGGGTCTGATCACACCATCGAAGTAAGTTTTTTATCAAGTCTCCTCCCAATGGTATCTCTATACGTGAAGGTTATGTCAACAGTTTAACTAGAAACTATAGGTCTTAGACAAGATTCATAAAAGGAAGGAATGATTGGTACCCATTTCTATTGATGTGGAAGCTAGTAGTAGACACAGACCAAACATTGAATCCTTCCAAGAGTCCTTGGTTCGCACTACCTGACCGCATGCATGTACTCTGTTCCCCATTCCTCCAGCGCCCTGATCTAGGTGGGGACCTCGAAGGGGGGTGGTTCAAACATGTTGAAAAGTACACCAACTCATGATGATCTCGTTTCCCCACATACATGTCTGCTTCTGTGCCAATTCATCTTTCCCTATCACATCCCCTTCTCGAAGCATTTTACAAGCCCATGTCTTCGAGACTGGCTCCATTTTCCTGCTTTCCCACTACAAACATTTTAGTGTTTGTATCTGCATAGCCAAAGAGCATTCAACCATAAAGGTTCTCTCTAGCACCCTAACATTAGTAGGAATTCATAGAGGAATGGTTCTGGCTCAGATGTCCTAAAACACTCCTCGCTCGGAAGTCCGATCCCTTAAGAAATGTTAGTATCGTATTCATCGAGTATCAATAATGGTTAGTATTCCCCGATGAATACTAGGCATCCAAATTGTCATCCGGCCGAAGCTCTATATGCTATAGAGAACTCTCAGACACGTACTCAGGCTAGTCCTATACCTCTTATGAGTTGTGCTTGCCTCGGAAGCTTAGGTACATATGAGGATAAAACATGTGTAAGTAATTAAGACTAAATGTGTCCACTACATTTACCACTGGTTGTATCGTCTAACCAATGGGCAGTGATATAGCTGACACCCTACCTGAAGGCAATATCTCGGGAAACTATTCACGTACCGAAGCCTTATCACTATGTGAACCATCCTCATGGTCACTTACTAGATAAAACATGAAGCTAAGATCAACATCTGCTCCAATAGTGTCTCAAATAGGAAAAAACACTTTCCATATCATCCAGCCATCCATCAGATGCATGGGAATTGATCTCACCTCAAAACCTCAGAGGCCTCTACTATTGTAACTCGTGCAACGTGCTCAGTCGGTGTGCACCGTTTTCTAGTGCGGATGGTGTTAACTGCTTCCCAATTGGTGGTGGTGTTTTTGGTAGACCGCTCGAAGGTGACAACATATTAAGATGGAAAAACAACAGAGCCTCGTCGCTCGTTGGTCCATCATCATATAATCCCTCGAGAATCGTAGATGGCTATCAATGATGCAGAATCCTGTTAAGTAACGGGTGCTCCATTGTCATTAACTTATACCTGGTGAGTTGACTCAATGAAATCACTGGAAAACCATTAAAAACACACATGCAATCAATGTTTTTATTTTCTGAGTCAGAAATCAGAATTCAGGGTCCTGGAGTATGGATACATTAGCTTCGGCACAAACAATGGACTCCGCGAACTAAAAAACACACTCATAACATTTAACACGGTTGCTTCACAGAAAAGACCAGAGTCCTATTTCTTCGGTAGAACTGACTCCTCTGATACCACTCTGTCACGACCCGTCCCCCGGGGCCCGTTCCGTGACTATCCCAAACCCGTTGTACACAGGCCATGGGCTATAGACTATCACCTAAAGGTGTATTCCCTATAACCAGGAAGACATTTCCTTTATAACCTATAATCTCAGACAACTATGTACAAATTATACAATAAAGTAAACTGGTAGTGTACATAAAGTAAAGGTTCTAGAATACAATCCCAACTGAAAAGTACAAGTAATACCAAAATGTAAAAGTATAACTGATAACAGCTCCTGGGAACACCCGCCAAGGATCCTACCTAAAGGGTAGATACAGATCTCGAGCGATCATCTCTTTGGTAAGCCTCATCTAATTTCATCGTTAGAGCTACCTCCAGTCTTGGTACCCTCATCCTATTTAGTGATGTCTATCTTCTGCACCAAACACAATAATGTGTGGGTGTAACCCGTGCATGTTTGAGTATAACGATACACGGAAGGGACCCCGATACCCTCAACGGACTCTAAAAATCCTCCACAGATAAACCAAAAATCATTAAAACAATTATAAACCCTACATAGGTATATGTCCATATGTATACCAAATTATTCATGTATACCCATATCATTCTTGAGGAAACACAAGGCCCAACTCAAAATCCCAAAGCTCAATTGTTCTACGAAGGGTGGAATACAATGATAGTAACACCACAAAGGTAATGCCACACAGAAAAATACCACAAAGGTTTCTTCACAAAGGAATGTACCACCCATGTACGCCAAATATAAGAATACCAAAATGGTATCACCACAAAGGTAAGTACCACACAGATATGGCCCATAGAAGAATACTGCCATGGTATCACCACAATAGAAAGTACCACATAGTTACGCCATGCAGGAAAATACCACAATGGTTTCACCCCGATGGAATGTACCACACAGGTACGCTAGTCATAATAAAACCAAAAAGGTATCACCAATAAGGTTAGCACCACATAGGTATTCCACACAGAAGAATACCACCTTCATATCACCATGATGGAATGTACCACACAGGTACACCACACAGAAGAATACAAAAAATGTATCACTATGAATGTAAGTACTCATCTCACACTATGTATAACTGAGGTATAGTAGTAATGATTATTAGATGTAACTAAAGAATCATCTTACACTATTAAGAGAAATAATAATTAATCATACCAAATTACAGACCCACACATGTTCCTAGTACATCATCAGACCCACATAGGGTCCTAGTACATCATCAGACCCACACAGAAGCATAGTACATCGTCAGACCTAGACATGATCCTAGTACATCGTCAGACCAACACATGATCATAGTACATCTTCAAACCCACATAGGATCCAAGTACATCGTTAGAATCATAGAGGACCATAGTACATTGTCCGAACAACACATGATCCTAGTATATCCTCAGAACCAAAGAGGAGCATAGTACATCGTCAGACCCACACAGGATCCTAGTACATCGTCAGACCTAGAAAATATTATTGTACATCGTCAGACCCACACATGATCCTATTACATATTCAGACCCACACAAGATCATCGTACATCTTCAGACCCACACAGTTTCCTAATACATCATCAATCCCACACAAGATCCCTCTTCTCATGTTACGACTACCTACAGGGTTCTTGCACTATGCTCGCTTGATTTTAAGGGGGTCCGTTCCTCAAGCCACAGGTCGATACTCCTACATCTATGAAGTCCCCCGACGAAGTATCCTAATGTACCACCACATAAAATGGACCTCAAAACTAAATACGGTGCGTCAATCGGAATCCCAGTCTATAAGTCATTGGCCTTTTAGTCCTGAGGGCCCATTTGGATTCGTATCCAATCGAACCCGGCCATACCCTAAAATTATCCAAAACTCAATTGGTTTGTAAAAAAAGGACCGTATCGATATTAGGATTCCAGATCCACAGACGGTTTGAAAAACGATTGCTCATAGCTAAATATATCCCCAGAAGTGTAAAAAGGGTCGAAGTATGACAACCATGCTTTTTATTACAACTTAAACATGCTTTATTACATAAAACTTCACTTGATACAACAAAGAAGATCGAGAGGTTTAGTGTCTTTGGGGATTAGGATCATTACATAAAAACTTTAAACATGAAATACAACATCCTTATTGAAAACTTCCTTTACATGACCACTACATTCCTTCGTACTTAGCATTGCATGGGATAACCTGAGGACATGCATAAGAAAAGGGTGAGCTATAAAGCCCAGTAAGGGAGTACACAATGAATAACATGAGGAGTACAATACATGTTAGGAAATAGGCATATCAATAGAGAATAAGAGAGACATGAAAATAAAGGCATGATAAAGCATGATAATCATAACATGGAAATGTGGCAACAACACTTAACATTGAATTAGCATGAGCCAAGGCTCATTGCACATGGAGCATGAGTAAACCCTCATTGCACTTGAAGCACGAGTAAACCCTCGTTGCACTTGAATTAGCATGAGTCAACACTCATTTCACATGACGTATCATGATACTATACTTTACCCAATGCATTGGAGCGCTATAAAGGGCGCACCCTTCTTAAACATTTCATTTCATGCATAAGTGTGCCACATGGATCATAAAACATGGATTCATAAAACATAATCATTTATTCCATGATAAAGGAATGTGGAATTCATACATGAAACTTTACAATCAAAAATTAAACGTGCATAAAGGTGAATACTCTTGATGGAGAAATGGGCATGGTATTCACTACACAATGATATTGGCTTAGAAAATCGGTGTGATTTCGGCAGCGTAACGGCGTGACATAAGAATTCATAAAAAGGCTGATGAGAGAGAAAGGGGTTCCTCATCATATTTACATGTAATGGAAAGTAAGAAGGTCATATAGATACATGTCCCAACAATTGAAAAGGAATTTAGATTCATGATACAAAAGTATTGCTTGAATATAGAAGAGGAGAAAAAGGTTCCTTTCGGAATTTCGGCATAGTAACGGGTGTACATGGGAGGCATTTAATGAGAGAGAAAGGGGTCTCCCATCATTCAAACAATAAGAGGGCAGTATGGGAGAGGTGTGAAACCATACCCCAACATTCATAAATTAAATTAAAAGGGCAATACAACTTAAAGAAAATTGACAAAAATGAGAAAGGAAGAAAAACCCTTACTTGGAAGTGTGCTTCCAAAGGCTAGAGAGAGGCTTGTGAGAGGCTTCTTGGGAGCTTGGGGCACCTTGAGAGGATTATAGAGAGATTAGGGCAGATTTTGGACGAACTTCAAGGGCTTTGGGTGAGGAGGAAGTGGGAGCTTGGGTGGGTTTATATAGGAAAGGTGAGAGAATTCTTTATTATTTAGGTTTGGGACCCCTTATATTAAAATAATCCAAACCACAAACCATCCCATGGTATTTGCCCATGGTTTCTGGAAAAGGGAAGAGGAAAACAATATTTTACAAGGCCAAGGTCCGAACTTATTAATAAATTAGGTTTGCTTATGTGGAGGTGAGTCACACTCCCATGGAAATTAATTTAAAAAACCAAGTGTTGAATAAGTCTTGAGGGCTCCATTAATTCTTTGAAAAGTGAGTCAAACATACCCAAAACCTCATTATTTTATTGATAAAAAACATATTGGCCGAACATAAGGATTATGGTATTTTATTACATCACCATTGGGTCATTATGATGTCATAAAACACATTATATATTTAAATGGTATTTAATTTTTACCCAAAAATTTGACTGTCTCAGAAAATTATGAAAAATTCACCGTTGGATAATTTCGACGTCCTGATTCCAAAAATAATATTTATTTTATCTAAATAATTTTCAAAATATGTGAATTTTCACTTTTAAAATAAAAACCGACATTTATAAAAAATTCACGGGTTTTGACAGAAATGGCTTTCAAACCTTAATAAAACTTTTAATTGCATTCATAAAATTATAAGATCATTTATATTTAATAAAAATTAATTTAATATTAATAATAATATTTTATTAAAATATTATTTAATTCAAAATTCCTTTAATTTAATAAAATATAATTCTTAATTAAATAATAACTAAAAACATCATTTGTACTTTAAAAACTAATTACAATGCATCAAAAATGACTAGAAATTATATTCATTATTATATACAAAAATAATGTACATGAACATGGTGCTACTTATTTGTTACATAACCCCTTAAAATAGCCGCATAAGACCTAAGGGTAAGGTGTGCGATGGTGACAGACTCTTGGGGTTGCTCGGATAACATCGCTCGAGTGGTAATCTCTATCAACTTCCATTTTTCCCGTAGACGATCACGTTCGAGCTTGACTTGATGAAGCTCAGCTTGGGCTTGGTCAAGGGCAAAGCCCAAAGACGCCACCTCCTTTCCGAGCTCCGACAAATGGGCTTCGTAAGGGGCAATTCTACTGGATGAGGTCATCGCTTCCTCTGTCTGAGTAGAAAATCGGTTCGTTAAAGACTTATATTTAAACTACCCAGATGATCACTGTTCAACGGCTATAAAAGTAACGGTCACAAATCTTAACGTAAAACTTAAAGAAGTTGACATCTTATAAAAACATTTTTCATAAAGAAACATTTAACTGGATCAAGAGGGATTTTCCATTAATGAAACTTTGGGTCGTTACAACATTCCCCCCTTAAGTAATTTCACCCTCAAAATTTTCCTTTTCCCACACTAAAACAAATGTGGGTAACTTAGCTTCATCATATCCTCCGACTCCCAAGTTGCTTCTTCAATCTTGTGGTTTCTCCACAACACCTTGACGAGGGGCATTGTCTTATTTCGTAGAACTTTTTCTCTACGATCTAAGATCTTCACTGGTTGCTCCTCATAAGAAAGATCGTCTTCTAATTGTACCACCTCGGAAGAGAGTACATGTGAAGGGTCTGGTATGTACTTCCTTAAGAGGGATACATGGAAGACATCATGCACCTTGGCCATAGTAGGTGGAAGTGCTAGTCGATAGGCCACAGCCCCAACACGATCAAGAATCTCGAAGGGACCGATGTACCTTGGACTTAACTTCCCTTTCTTTCCAAACCTCATGACCTTCTTCCACGGAGATATGCGTAAAAACACCATGTCTCCGACTTTAAAATCAAGGTCTCGTCGATGATTATCTGCATAACTCTTCTGTCGACTTTGGGCTGCCTTGATATGCTGCTGAATGGTTTTCACCTTCTCTACCATTTCTTCGACCATTTCTGGTCCAAGCAGCTTACGTTCACCGACCTCATCCCAACATGCCGGTGTTCTGCACCTTTTCCCATATAGGGCTTCATATGGTGCCATTTGGATGCTCGAGTGGAAACTATTATTATAAGAGAACTCAACTAGAGGAAGATGTTGATCCCATCCTCCTTTAAAGTCCATTGAGCACGCTCTCAACATATCCTCAAGTGTTTGGATAGTCCGCTCGGATTGGCCATCAGTTTGAGGATGATAGGCCGTACTGAAGTTCAGTTCAGTATTCAGAGCATGTTGAAGACTCTTCCAAAACTTAGAGGTAAATCTTGGATCTCGGTCCGACACAATAGATAGTGGTACTCCATGCAACCGTACCACTTCCCTAATATATATCTGTGCCAGTTGATCCAAAGAGAAATCCTCTCGAATAGCAATGAAGTGTGCAGTCTTTGTAAGACGATCCACAATAACCCAGATTGCATTGTTACTTTTGGATGTCCTTGGAAGTCCAGTGACGAAGTCCATGGTGATGTTCTCCCATTTCCATTCTGGTATGGGCAATGGTTGCATCATCCCCTTAGACTTCTGCCTCTCTGCCTTCACTTGCTGACACACCAGGCACTTTGATGTATATTCGGCGATCTCCTTCTTCATATTATCCCACCAAAAGTTTTCTCGGAGATCTCGATACATCTTTGTGCTCCCTGGGTGAATAGAGAAATTTGAACTATGTGCATCATCCATAAGTTCCTTCTTCAGCTCCGAACTTGATGGGACACATAGTCTTTTCCCAAACCGCACAATTCCTTCTTCATTAACATTAAACTCTGAGGATTTTCCCTTTTTGATAGCTTCCACTTTTTCTTGGATTCTCACATCATCCTTTTGAGCATCCTTTAACCTTTACAAAAGAGATGGTTGAGAAATCATTTGTGAAAGGATTGATGATGTTCCATTCTTTATGATTCCCACGTCCATCTTCATCAAGTCTAAGAAGAATGGATCCTTCTCAATTCTCATCATTGATAGAATTGCTAGATCCTTTCTACTTAGGGCATCCGCTACCTTGTTCGCCTTCCTAGGGTGGTAATGTATTGAACAGTCATAATCCTTTATGAGCTCTATCCATCTTCTCTGGCGCATATTAAGCTCTTTCTGTGTGAATATATATTTAAGACTCTTGTGGTCAGTATATATCTCACATTTCTCTCCATAGAGATAATGCCGCCAGATTCTCAAGGCAAAGATCACCGCCGCCAACTCCAGATCATGCGTTGGATAGTTTCTCTCATGGATTTTCAACTGTCTTGAGGCATAGGATATCACTTTATCATTCTGCATCAGCACACATCCTAAGCCCTTTTTCTAAGCATCACTGAATACCACAAAAAGCTCCCCACTTGTGGGTAAAGTGAGCACAGGTGCAGTGATAAGCCTCCTTTTCAACTCCTTGAAGCTTTCTTCGCATTCATCACTCCAAGAAAACTTTACTCCCTTTCGAGTTAGCTTGGTAAGAGGGTTGGACAATCGTGAGAAGTTTCTCACAAATCGTCGATAATATCCAGCTAACCCCAAGAAGCTACGGATATCAGTTACTGATGTTGGCCTCGGCCATCCCTCAATTGCATCTGTTTTGGAGGGGTCCACAGATATCCCATTGCTTGTGATGATATGGCCCAAGAATGAGACCTCCTTCAACCAGAACTCACACTTGCTGTACTTGGCATAGAGCTTCTCCTTGCGCAAAGTCTCCAGTACAGTTCTTAAATGCTCCTCATGGTCCTCCTTCGTTTTGGAGTATATTAGAATATCATCTATAAAGACTACCACAAATTTATCTAGGTAATCTCTAAATACTCTATTCATCAAGTCCATGAATATTGCTGGAGCATTGGGGAGTCCAAAAGGCATTACTATGAATTCATAGTGCCCGTACCTTGTACGAAAAGAAGTCTTGGGGATATCTTCCTTCTTCACCCTTACTTGATAATATCCCGACCGCAAGTCGACCTTGGAGAAGTATTGTGCTCCACGCAGCTTATCAAACAAGTCATCGATTCTTGGTAGAGGATACTTGTTCTTTATCGTGATTTTGTTAAGTTCACGATAATCGATGCAAAGCCGCATTGACCCATCCTTCTTCTTGACGAAGAGGACTGGTGCACCCCATGGTGATGCACTTGGGTGTATAAACCCTTTATCCAGATTCTCCTGTAGTTGTTTCTTCAGTTCTTCAAGCTCAACCACAGCAATTCTATATGGAGTCTTGGATATTGGTAGCGCCCCAGGTATAAGTTCAATTGAGAACTCAACATCTCTTCTTGGAGGAAGACCAGGAAGTTCCTCGGGAAATACTTCAGCGAATTCCCTAACAATAGGCATTTCTTCAAGGGTGGTTTCTTCCTTGGACTCAATCATCTGAGCCAGATATGCATGCTCATAAGGTAGTAATATCCATGCTTGAGATGATGGAGCTAAAGGAGATTCATCTTCCTCCTGACACTTGTAAAGAATCGGGGGTCGATTCTCCATATGGAGTGTGATTTCCCTCTCCCGACAATTTATGTTGGCTCTATATAAGGAAAGCCAATCCATGCCAAGAATTGCATCAAATTCCACCAAAGGGAGTATGACGAGGTTCGCTGGGAAATTCAGTCCACATATTATAACAGGGGAGGACTTATACTCATGGGATGCAATGATTGCCCCATTTGCCGTACTCACTGACATCTTTACTTCCATGATTTGTGGTGGTGCAGGGATTATTCTACTAAACTTTTGAGATATAAAAGAATGCGTAGAACCTGAATCAAAAAGTACGTTCGCTATGCTTGAATGAATAACTAGCGTACCTGTCACCACTTCGTTGTCGGGGTTCACTTCGGTAGAAGTGATGGCAAAAGCTCTTCCTTGCTATCTTGGAGGTTGTTGATTGCCTCCGATAACCCTTGGATTAGGGCACTGATTCGCAAAATGACCCGGTTCATTGCATTTGAAGCATTGAACAACGCGTTGAGGTTCGAACGAAGCGTTCCTCCCCTCCGTCGCAGCCGCGGGTCCTTCTTGCTGACAGTTAACAGCTAGGTTCCCTTCTCTTCCACACTTGAAGCATTTTCTTGTCCCCCTAAGGCAATTTCCAGGGTGCTTCTTTCCACACTTTTGGCAAGTGGGGTGCTGGAATTTCTTAGCGCCGTTGGATTTATCCATCGGACCACCAGCATTGAAGTCCACCTTCCGCTTCTTGTCCCCATGATACCCCTTGTGATTCTACGATCTCCATTTCAACCTTGAGGGCACATCAGACAATTTCCTCATAGCTGTCGAAGTCACGGATCGCTAATGCTTTCCGCAAGCTAGGCTTCAGCCCACCAAAGAAGCGGTCAACCTTGCATTCGGGGGTAACGACAAAGCCGGAAGCGTATCGTGCAAGCCTTGTGAAGTTTGCCTCGTACGCTCCCACAGATTCCTCATCTTTCTGCTTGAGGGAAAGGAAGTCCCTTTCCATCTTAAGACGGAGGGTGCGTGGAAAATATTTATCGAAAAACATCTTCCGGAATACCTTCCATTCCAAAGCCTCGATCTCCTCCTCAGGCTTCGTATTTTTGATCAACGTCCACCATTGATCAGCTTCACCCTCCATACGATAAGCCGCCTGGAGAACCTTCTCTTTTTCAGAGCATTGGAGGATGGAGAATATCTTTTCAATGGAGTTGATCCATTGTTCAGCAATCGTGGGATCGGATGATCCACTAAAAGTAGGAGGCCTTTGTCTCATGAAGCTTTCAATAGCGACTTGTTTTTTCTTAGGGGGGTTGAACGTTCCTCTTGACCAGTGTTTCTATTCAAAACTTGAGTTAGCTGAGAGAGAAGCGTGACAAAGTTCGCGATTCCCGCTCCCATTGGATTGGGCATCTCATAAGTACAATCATCACACTGATCTTCACAACGGTTGTTAGCCCGAGTTCTCCTATTACCGGCCATTGGCTGGAATAAAAGGAAAGTTAGGGGTAACACATAAAGGGTAATCCAAAGACAAAAGTTGATGACTTATAAATAAACATTAATCTCTTCAACTCATGAGTCTATAGGATTCAATCCAGGCTTTTCATGATCTTCCTTCTAACATATATTCTTAGGGGCATTTTTCCCTTAATAAGGGTTCATACTAAGATTGTGAATTTATCAAAACATATCCCCCGGGAGTGTCGTAACCAAGAGTGCAGCAAGGCCCGTTGTCGTGCACCAGTTCCCGTTCGAGTCTAGCTCAAAGCGGTGTTTTCGGGTTTTACCCCTAGGATACATCTGTGCCAGAGCCGCCTCTACCTGCTCGTATCCAGACATGGATGTATTTGTTTGATAAAACACTAACTTAGTATTTACCAAAACTTAGGGATGTTTTTATTATTCTTAGTCTTGTATCTAAGGCTTTACTAGGGTTTCCTAATCCCAAAAATAACTAAACCTATCCTCTGATACCAACTATGACAACCCTGCTTTTTATTACAACTTAAACATGCTTTATTACATAAAACTTCACTTGATACAACAAATAAGATCGAGAGGTTTAGTGTCTTTGGGGATTAGGATCATTACATAAAAACTTTAAACATGAAATACAACATCCTTATTGAAAACTTCCTTTACATGACCACTACATTCCTTCGTACTTAGCATTGCATGGGATAACCTGAGGACATGCATAAGAAAAGGGTGAGCTATAAAGCCCAGTAAGGGAGTACACAATGAATAACATGAGGAGTACAATACATGTTAGGAAATAGGCATATCAATAGAGCATAAGAGAGACATGAACATAAAGGCATGATAAAGCATGATAATCATAACATGGAAATGTGGCAACAACACTTAACATTGAATTAGCATGAGCCAAGGCTCATTGCACATGGAGCATGAGTAAACCCTCATTGCACTTGAAGCACGAGTAAACCCTCATTGCACTTGAATTAGCATGAGTCAACACTCATTGCACATGACGTATCATGATACTATACTTTACCCAATGCATTGGAGCGCTATAAAGGGCGCACCCTTCTTAAACATTTCATTTCATGCATAAGTGTGCCACATGGATCATAAAACATGGATTCATAAAACATAATCATTTATTCCACGATAAAGGAATGTGGAATTCATACATGGAACTTTACAATCAATAAGTAAACGTGCATAAAGGTGAATACCCTTGATGGAGAAATGGGCATGGTATTCACTACACAATGATATTGGCTTAGAAAATCGGTGTGATTTCGGCAGCGTAACGGTGTGACATAAGAATTCATAAAAAGGCTGATGAGAGAGAAAGGGGTTCCTCATCATATTTACATATAATGGACAGTAAGAAGTTCATATAGATACATGTCCCAACAATTGAAAAGGAATTTAGATTCATGATACAAAAGTATTGCTTGAATATAGAAGAGGAGAAAAAGGTTCCTTTCGGAATTTCGGCATAGTAACGGGTGTACATGGGAGGCATTTAATGAGAGAGAAAGGGGTCTCCAATCATTCAAACAATAAGAGGGCAGTATGGGAGAGGTGTGAAACCATACCCCAACATTCATAAATTAAATTAAAAGGGAAATACAACTTAAAGAAAATTGACAAAAATGAGAAAGGAAGAAAAACCCTTACTTGGAAGTGTGCTTCCAAAGGCTAGAGAGAGGCTTGTGAGAGGCTTCTTGGGAGCTTGGGGCACCTTGAGAGGATTCTAGAGAGAGTAGGGCAGAGTTTGGACGAACTTCAAGGGCTTTGGGTGAGGAGGAAGTGGGAGCTTGGGTGGGTTTATATAGGAAAGGTGAGAGAATTCTTTATTATTTAGGTTTGGGACCCCTTATATTAAAATAATCCAAACCACAAACCATCCCATGGTATTTGCCCATGGTTTCTGGAAAAGGGAAGAGGAAAACAATATTTTACAAGGCCAAGGTCCGAACTTATTAAAAAATTAGGGTTGCTTATGTGGAGGTGAGTCACACTCCCATGGAAATTAATTTAAAAAAGCAAAGTGTTGAATAAGTCTTGAGGGCTCCATTAATGCTTTGAAAAGTGAGTCAAACAAACCCAAAACCTCATTATTTTATTGATAAAACACATATTGGCCGAACATAAGGATTATGGTATTTTATTACATCACCATTGGGTCATTATGATGTCATAAAACACATTATATATTTAAATGGTATTTAATTTTTACCCAAAAATTTGACTGTCTCAGAAAATTATGAAAAATTCACCGTTGGATAATTTCGACGTCCTGATTCCAAAAATAATATTTATTTTATCTAAATAATTTTCTAAATATGTGAATTTTAACTTTTAAAATAAAAACCGACATTTATAAAAAATTCACGGGTTTTGACAGAAATTGCTTTCAAACCTTAATAAAACTTTTAATTGCATTCATTAAATTATAAGATCATTTATATTTAATAAAAATTAATTTAATATTAATAATAATATTTTATTAAAATATTATTTAATTCAAAAATCCTTTAATTTAATAAAAAATAATTCTTAATTAAATAATAACTAAAAACATCATTTGTACTTTAAAAACTAATTACAATGCATCAAAAATGACTAGAAATTATATTCATTATTATATAAAAAAATAATGTACATGAACATGGTGCTACTTATTTGTTACATAACCCCTTAAAATAGCCGCATAAGACCTAATGGTAAGGTGTGCGATGGTGACAGACTCTTGGGGTTGCTCGGATAACATCCCTCGAGTGGTAATCTGTATCAACTTCCATTTTTCCCGTAGACGATCACGTTCGAGCTTGACTTGATGAAGCTCAGCTTGGGATTGGTCAAGGTCAAAGCCCAAAGACGCCACCTCCTTTCCGAGCTCCGACAAATGGGCTTCGTAAGGGGCAATTCTACTGGATGAGGCCATCGCTTCCTTTGTCTGAGTAGAAAATTGGTTCGTTAAAGACTTATATTTAAACTACCCAGATGATCACTGTTCAACGGCTATAAAAGTAACGATCACAAATCTTAACGTAAAACATAAAGAATTTGACATCTTATAAAAACATTTTTCATAAAGAAACATTTCACTGGATCAAGAGGGATTTTCCATTAATGAAACTTTGGGTCGTTACACGAAGTTGGTCTTGGTCCGGTCTGACCCAGTCGAAAAAAACCGACCCGACCCGGTTCATGTTAACCCGACCCCAAACTAGGTCTAACACTAGGTCTGACCCGGCCCGCTGGATCCAGCCTGGCCTGCTCTCGGTGGCATGCTGGGTGGCGAACCATGATGGGTGTCCCTTTGGGCACCCCGTAGTGTGGCGGCCCGCAGTGCGGTATGCACTAGGCGTTCTACCTAGTCACCCCTTGTTGGATGGATATTCAGTAGCTCCTCCACACATCGTAGTCATGCACCGTACCATTACCACCGGCTGGAAGTGAGCCAGTCGACCTTCCATCACCGTTGTGGCACAAGGCAGCGGTTCTTCTCTAGTGGAGCGGTTCCCTTCCCACCTTCATCACGGTCGGCCGGAGTGCAGACCGCTCCACTCGAGTCCCACTAGTGTCAGTTTCTCGCACCATTCTTCGTACTCCTACATTGCATAGAACGCATATAAAATCACAAGGATTGCGGAGTGGTCGAGCCATGTTTGTTTGGTCCGCACCCTTTGCATTATGGCGGTTGCAAGTGGCTCATGGGAAGAAA
The DNA here is from genome assembly GCA_963277665.1 of Viscum album. Lineage (NCBI taxonomy): Eukaryota > Viridiplantae > Streptophyta > Magnoliopsida > Santalales > Viscaceae > Viscum > Viscum album. The sequence continues at coordinate 213,938,114 of OY728128.1, read as the reverse complement.
TTCAACGTAAAAGAAAAAACAATATAGATTAGTCAAAATCACACCCCTACATTGAACATCGGAGAATCTTTCGTAGAAGCCTATTGACCATTTTCTTTGTTCCTATGATCGAATACCAAAGACACCACTTTCACTTCGCCATTGGTGGTTCAGTTTCCTCCGTCATCTCCCACTAGGTTGGCTTAACCTTTTATGGGTCGGTTGTCACATCATTCCTTTAACAGTTCTCAGCTTATTGAACCTCTCTGATACCATTTCCAATACTCCATATTTATAGGAGAGGGTAGGGGTATGTAATGTTCTGGGGAGTTAATGAGGCTCATTAATTTGGATGATTCCAAATTTCTCCTAAAGTTTTAGATAATCAGATTGGAGGTTCAAGCCATTTATTGGCTGGGATGGTCATTAGTCCCACCTTACTTCTCGTCCATTGGAGGAATACAGTCAAAATAAAATAATAATGTTATTTTATTTATTCTATTAAAAAGTTCCAAAAACATACTTTTTCCCGGGACCTATTGCCATCAAATTAAATTATCCCTTAAGAGAATCTTAGAGTTGTGAATTCAATGGTGCCCTTGGGTTTTTATTCCTATCAACAGTTCAAAAGTTACAAAACACCTCTCAAGCGTTTACTGAATATACGCAAGAAAAGGATCATAAAAATTTTAAAAGTCACCCTCGACTAGCGCCGGTCGAGTTTAGGCCCTGACCAAGTGAAACATGCCCCATAGTACCTAATGGTACCCTCGGATTTCCAATCTGAATTACCATATAAAAGTTATGGATTTTATAATAACATAATTGTCACTAAATTATTTTATTTACGACCAAAATTAACATTCACTGGTTTCCCTCACCAGCCAAAGTTAGTATCTGCTTAAAAAAAGAATGCCCTCATGAGTTCAGTGAGGGTCTCAGATTTTTAATTCGAGCTACCATTTGTGAGTTATAAGCATTTGAAAATAAAATAATTTTTTATTTATTTTCTTCACGATTATTCATTTTCGTGTTTTTCTCACAGGAGGCCCATTCAGACTAAACATAAGTCGTTCCTAGGGTAAACCCACCATCCTGGATGCGATGGTGCCTTCAAATTTCTGATCCAAGTTAATTTTTAAGTGTTATTCCACATTTTTAGGAAAACCTCTTACGTTCACCATTTAAAGTTTAACAAATCTTCGATAGAACATTCAGGGCACTCTAGGCCTCGAAATCGCAAGTCATCATATTTTGCGATCTCGAATTAATTCTATATAATTTAAAAAAATTATACAGAATTTCTTGGACATTACACAATATCCATTAAGGGTATGAATGAAACACAATAGAGGGAGTATTTCTATGACAAGATATAGTTTATTTTAAAAATCCATGATATAACTAATAGTAACAAGGTGATGTAGATATCATTAATACTTTATTTTATTGGTATGAAATGGTGGGATTCTATAGTAATGGTGAATATGAATGTGATCTTTTAATAGAACATTTTCATGTCTCTGTTATTTCCACGGTCTTTTCTAGAGTCATTGATGATAGATTAGTCTCTAAAGTTATTATATTTATATAAGGGAGAGAATTCAATGTAATAATATAGTAATATGTTTTCTATAGTGTTTTTTCTTGCGATGAAGTAAATAATGAATAGATTAAATCTAAAAAATATATGTGGGGTTTGTGACAATATATCATATCATAGGTAGTTATATAAATGTGTTCAACCATTGTAGAGATGGTAGAAAATTCTATGATGTTATAAATTAATATGGAAATAATGTATTTATATTACTCCACATCTCTTATACCTAGAGTTATCTTTAGTGGATCATCAAGGAACAATAGGAAGTGGAAAGATCATCACAGAACTGCGGGAGGTTGTTCTTAGTGGCCAGAATCCTCAAATACATTATTTATATATAAAGATGTTCCCAACACATTCTATAATTCTATAATTGTTTGAAACACATGGTATTATTTTCCTTCACCAATAGATATGTACAATGGTTGTGAAAATTTTTGTCAAGTAAAATGTTTCTGTCAATTTATTTTTATGAATTGATATGGTGTGGGATTTTCAGCTCTAATTGATACCAAAACATATTCAAAAGCATCAAAGACTACATGGATTTAGCCATAGGACACATGGGTGAAGATCCATTACAAGTTAGATAAGATTTAATAGATGATGAAGTGAGTCTAGCAATAAGGATATGTACAATATTTATTACACCTTCCCTTGTGATTTCTTTATTTCATAGCAGTCATTACAACATTTTTTATATCTATATATAGATTATATTTTTAATGTTCCAGTATTTTTCAAGTCCCTTCTTCTGTATTTAATAATACCACTAGAAATAGAAATGAAAATAACATTTAGGGACCTTCATTGGTGCTATAGATAGTTATCACATAGTTATTTTGGTATTTTTTCTCTATATGGGTCTGTTTGATTTCATCCCCATAATGGATTCTCTTCATTATCATTTTCAAAAGGTAAGTTTTTCCATAGGAGTATCTCATTTCATGCAGCTACAGAGACATCGTAGGTGATTAAAAAGAGCGATATATGTGGTCTCGTTCGGATGAAACTTTTCACAGAGTGAATTTGAGTTTATTGTCACCTTTTATGGTTGAGCATAATTTTGTTTCAACTATTGTTCATCTCCCATAAGTTTTTATATATTTTCCATATTTTCCCCATATGATTTATTTGGTATCCTTTAAATGAAGTAGGTAGGGTTTATTATTGGCATATTGTTAGGTATAAATTGGATATCATAACCTTCTAATAGAATTGAAATATTAGAGATGAAATTTGTTAATATTTGGATGGATGATCCGATGGTGAAGTGTTTGGTTCCCCACTTGTGATTTTCCATTGAAATCCCATGTTATTTTTTCCATGAACGAAATCAATTAAATTGATATTTTCATGGAATATCAGATACTGGAATTGGAAATTGTTCATAATGAGTTCCCATTTCATTTTTTAGGATTTTTTAGCCATTTTGAAAGTGGAAAATTGGCTTTTAATTAACGATAATTGTTTGGGTTATCATAAACGCGGATTTTGGGAGTATTATATAATGAAGATGTGTTTCTGGAGTTGTTACATACATTTAGAATATCATGGGATTTCATTTGGTTCATGTAACTCCCCTAAACTACTTATGAATTTGATGTATCAGATATTCCATCGGTACACGAAAACATTTTTGGCAGAGTTAATGGGAGTTATATGGTATGTTTGGTAACAGAGTTTGAGCACGAGCAACAACAGAGTTTTTTCCCAAAAAATTCTAATGATTTTTCATCCATATGGACAGATTTTGAATTGAAATTTATTGCTAGAAAAACAGATATTTTTAGTGTATGTTATTTATGAGAATAACTTTTCAGTTTATCTATAAATGTCTATTTATTTTTTTCATGGAAAGAAAAAATAAATGTCTTTGAAGTTGATAGATTCCATAATATTTTTTGGATACTACTGATGTTTCATCATGTATTTTCAAGGATTTCACCATTTGATAAAACTATTACTATGAATGGGGATAAATTCACATTAAATGAAAAAGTATCATTCTTCATTCAACATGCTAAAAATATATCTAGGAGCATCTTATATTCTGATTTTTCATGATCCTAGTAATGTGTATGTGGTTTTTTTGTGATGCTTCAGGTGATGGTTTGGTTTTTATTCTCATGAAGGAAGATCATGTGGTATCTTACTGATCTCATTAAAATCTACCACATAGAATTTATTACCAAAATCATGATTTAGATATTTATATAGCTATATAGGTGATTCATTGTTGTGTTACAATCATGATTTGGAAAGGCTCAATGTATTTTATGTAAATAATATTTTGAGAATTAAAATTTCATTTAAATAAATTAATATATAAATAACATAGTAGATGGAATAACATGAAAAATTTGACTTCAACATCACCTCCACAGAAGGGATGGTGAATTTCATTGCAAAAATTATCATTAATAATGTTCAGTGACAGTGTATTTTAGAGTAGATTTATGCATGAAACCTCATTGGGATTTTTGGTTGGATTCATCTAGATGCTCAATAAGATGTTTTATATATGGTAATTTCCACTATCTTGTTTTCATTATCCCTCCCTATTTCTATTATATAGGATCAATACTATTACGAAGAGTTAAAATGAATTCATGAAACCAAATATTGTATGGAGACCATATTTCATTTGTACTTCAATTCAGACGGTCTTCCCAATTTTAGAGATCAATTTTTAATTCAATAACAGGTCAGTATTTTGAATTTTTTACATTTCTCTATGGGATGTTATTCTAGAGACTACTATGACGTATAATGACATGATAAAATTATTCTTGTGGATAGATATAATGCATTACATCATTGATAGTGGGTCGTGATGTCACATCAGAATATAATCCAATCATTTAAATCCATTTGGTTATTTTTAGCAACTTATGATGATGGGATGAACAAGGGACATCATATCCGTAGATTTTATTAATTAATTACCGCAGTCTCCCCAGGGAAAGAATATTATATTGGTCGTCGTAGATCATTTGGAAAAGTTAGTTAATCTCACTCTGATCCTCAACTCCGTAAATGTTAACGATCTGTGTAAACTACATATGAAGACGAATGTGGGGTTACATTTTGTTTCTACTACAATTGTTTCATATATGGATCCTAGATTTACATTGAGATTCTCAAGGACACTACCTGGGGAAATGGGTACTCGGGTCAGGTTGAGGACATATTATCATACATGGGTACAAAATTTTATGGAGTGTTCTATTCAGGCTCAAGAATATATATATATATATATAATGTTATTTTCATGTATTTTATTGGATGTCATGATATATTTATTTGAAATGTTGATTTTTAATATAAAATTTGTTATTATGAATAAATAATAATTTATTCTTTCTAGGCATTGTATGGAGTCCCATATAAAACCCTTCTTTATTTCAATGTTGTGTATTAATCATCATTAGAAGTGATTTTTATTTCAATTTAAAACTATGAGAATTCAAGTCATACATTAGTGACCTATTATAGTGCGGAGTCCATAAAAATGTAATTTGGATAATATAAATTTTACATTGTATTTTTCAATGCTAATAGGTTTTTCTTGAATGTATCTTCTTAGTTGGTTAACTAGTGGTTTGTAAAACATGGAATGTTGGCAGAGAGATATATTGGACCATTTGTGGTCAATATGTTTCTTGGGAAGTATTCTTACCAGTTGAATTTTTGGGTCAATTTAAAGACATTCATGATTATTTCCAAATATTTATTCTCAGTAGATTTTATCATGATACCTATCATGTTCTGAGATGAAAAAATATTGACTTTGATATTGATGAATATATTATAGAGGAGGGAGTAGATATCATTGATTATCATTTGAGTGTCTTATATGGTAATTTGATTCTATTGGCCAGGGTGTTGTAGTAGAAAATATCATATTCTTCTGATACATGGGAGTGCGAGTCATTAATGAGGGTGTAGTGGACTCATCTATATACATGACATTATTCTTCAAGTGGACTAACTGAAAATGAAATTTATTATAGTGAGGAGTTTATGAAATCAAATTACAATATTTTTGGAATTTTCCTTCTCATTATTCATTGTTTCTTTTATTATGGTGCATCCTAGGAATTTTAAGTATGAAGTTAATTTTATTTGGAAAATATACTAAATTTCTAGAATCTGTGATTGTTTGAATTATTTGTGTCTTAATATAAATAAGTTATTGGAATAGTGGCGTTTTCTCCATGATCACCGATTTCTCATGGACCTATGGGTTTCATTGTTTGTTTCAACTATTTTTGGAGTATTTCGGTTAATAAAAGATAATATAACAATTTTAAATTCCATTTTTTAATCACCATGCTCATTTCATTATTTTAATAAAATGCATTAACGAGTATAAGTTGTGTAAATATTTCATGTTGTTTAATTATAAAAACCATGTTTCCAAGAAAAATATGATCGCATTTCTAGCGTAAATAGACAACTAGGATTACATGATGTGTAAATGGGTTACATAACATGAAAGTATATTTTTTTGTGGATTTAATCCCTAAAATGGTTATATTTATATAATTTATCTTCCTCCATATTTCCTTTCATTCTAGAGGCACACTCTAAATATTTCTAGGACTTATGATCTATCTGAATCATTTCATTTAGTGATTGATTTCTATTGTCGTTTAAAACAGTCTCTAAGCGGTAGTAATCCTTTCCAATTATTTATTTCCTCTGATAAATATAGAATCATTAAAATTTATTATAATATCTTTTAATCTATTATGGTAATTATCTAGTTTAATTTAGATTAATTTTTTATGTAATTTTATGGTTGATCATTTTATGGTTGTGGTATGTTAGGTGTTTATTCTTGTTGTATAATGTGATTTATCCACTTCACAATCAATTTTGTTAAATTTGATCAACTATGAGATGTGTAATTGGATTCTATAAACTATAACATTAATTTTTACCCCCTAGTTGGTTGATCCCATTGTTGGTTTGTGCACATTGAGTTTCTGGTAGGAGAATCCAAATAGAATTTTTTAGGAAAACAACTTTTATATGGTTTTGATAAATTGTTTTTTAAAGAAAATGTGTGATTAATTGTTTGGATTTGTGTTGGTGGATATGTGTTTTTGATAAAATTTGTTTTCCCGCATGTTATTTTTATATTAATTAATATTTTAAAATAATTTTTGTAATGGATTTATGTAATTTATTAATGAGAATACTCATGTTGAAATGGTATAATGATATGGATTTGAAAAATAGTACACCTGGAAAACTGTGGGAACATTGGTTGATGGTGTTGTATTTGGGTTCTTCTACGATAATAGTGTTTTCTCATGTTGTGTTCATATACTCCCTATGAATTTTATTCAATGGAATTGTTAGGCTGATTATGGGGATTTCAAATTCAAGGGTGTTTTTATACTGTCTTCATTTAATGAATATATCGAGAAACATGATTCATATCTAACTCTCTATGTTTTTGTGTGAGTTTTGTTATTAGCCTGGCCTAGAGTGGTCCTTCTCGTGATGCTACATGGACTTTGAAATGGAATTTTTTTCATTTTTGGATGTTAGTTTTGAAATTATAATTTCATTGATTTGATATTATATGTGACACATGAATTATATTGACTTGATATATCTTATTTTATATATCCATATGATTTTTTGGAAACTGATATACCAACATTATTTGGAATTTCATAAAAGGAGTAAAATTGTAACACCATAACACTAGAAACTTGTACCCGGTGAATTATTTTTATTCATTTTCCTGATTAAAAGAATCAAGTCATGAATGAATGATCAGTTTAGCATTATTTAAAACTATATTACATACATGAACATTACATTACAATTGTTAACATTAAATATGGAATATATATATATATATATATATCCTTTGTTAACTCCATTTTTACCATATCTCAACCCTTAATAACAATCATAATACACTTCATGGAATTTTGGGAAAATAAAACATAATAATGAGGTTGGATCAGATGCTCGGTAATGTGATTTTGGGATTATTTGAATTATTTTTCAAAATATTGTGTGGAACCTTGAAGACATATATAACTTTTAGGCTTTTTATATTATTTCGATGAGAGTCTGACTCACCTCCAAATAAGCAACCATATTATTTCAAGATGTTTGGCCATTTACCTCGTATAATATTGTCTTCCACAATCCTACAGAAAAACCATGGGAAAACCCATGTGCTGGTTTTTGGTATTGATTAGTTTAAAGTGTTGTGTCCCAAAGCTACATAATAATGAATTTCCACTCATATCTTATATAAACCCACCGAAGGACCCACTTCCTCTTCACACAAATCCTTTAGAGTTTTCCCAAATTCTCCATTCCTCTCCCTAGAATCTTCTCATGGATCCCCAAGTTCTCGAGAAGCCTCTCCTAAGACCCTCCCTAGCCTTTTCGGATAACACATCCAAGTAAGGGATTCCTACCTTTCTATTTTTTATCCAAGCTTTATAATATTTTTATTCAATTTTATTTTAAATTATTAATGATGAGGTATGATTTTTCACCTCCCCCATACTTAGTGCTTTATGTTTAAATGATGAGATACCCCTTTAGGTCACATTAAATTCAACCCTTTTAAACTTGTTACAACGACCTAATTCTGTAAGAAATTTCTTTTTCCTCATTTAAATTCAAGAAATTGTTTTCTATTATGAATATACATTACATTAAATTTTCTGGGAAATGTACATATAATAACTCATTACTGTCCATTTTATGTACATATGATGAGACACAACTTTCTCACTCATAAATAATTTTTATGAATTCTTAAATCACATCTTTATGCTTCCGAAATTGCTCTGATTTTCCAAGCCAATGTCATTGTGATGTGAAAACCATTCCCATTTCACTATCAATGGTATTCAAATTTATGATGATTTACTTATTGATTATATAGAAATATTGTTTATTCTAGAACCATTTACCGTTGAATAAATTATTTTGATTGATTCAGTGTTGTATGATCTATGTGGCACACTTATGCATGGAATTAAATTTTTATGAAGGGTGTGCCCTGATAGAGTGGTAATTCATTAGGTAATGTATAGTATCATTATACGTCATGTGAAATGGGTGTTTAATCATGATAATTAATATGAAACATGGTTTTAATCTTGCTTCATGTGCATTGAGGGTTTACTCATGCACCATGTGCAATGAGCATTTCTTAATTCTAATTTCAGGTTTAGTGTTGTTGCCACATTTCCATGTTTTATTATCTTGATTAATCATTCCTTTGTGTTCCTATTTCTCTTCTCATACAATGATATTCATATTTTATAACATGTATTGTATTCCCCATGTTATTCAATTTTTATTCCCATAATGGGATTTATATCAAACCCTTTTCTTATGCATGTCCTCAGGTTATCCAATGCAATGCTAGTTAAATGGGAATGTAGTGGTCATGTAAAGGATGTTTTCAATAATGATTTTTTGTTTTAGGTTTTTTGTGGTTATTTAATGTACATAATCCCCAAATAAACTAGACCTATCAATCTTCTATGTTGTATCAAGTGATTAGAATATGTAATAAATCATGTTTATTTTTCTAATAAAAGCAGGGTTCTTATAGTTAGAATCAAAGGACAAGTTTACTTATTTTTGGGATTAGTATTAGAAAACAATATTGAATCCCTAGATATAATACTATGTATAATAAAAACATCCCTATGATTTGGTGATTATTTATTAAGTGGCTTATCAAGAAAATACATCTTTGTCTTGAAACGAGCAGGTACAGGCGACTCAGACAAAAATGTACCAAGGGGTAAAAACACTAATAAGGTGTTTCGGGCTTGACACGAGCAATCTTGGTACTGGACAATTGGGCTTGCTGCACTCTTGGTAACAACACTCACGGGGGATATGATTGGTTAAATTCAAGAGATTTTTATGATCCATTATTAAAATAATAAATAAATTCATCTATGAATATATGATTGAAATCAGATCATGGATAGCATATATCGAAGAAAATATACTCATAAGTTAAGGAAATAAAATGAATTTATTAGTCATCCTTTTGGTCCTTCAATTAACATTTCTGTGTTAGCCCATTTTTACCTGTCCTTAAAGAATAATAAATAGTTAGACATCAAGTTCTTAAATATCACAAATTTATCATGTCTAGAGGGTAACATAAATTTTGATATTCTCTGATGGTAGGATAAAGGATAGTTTCATGATGGAAGGATAAAGATCATGAATTACTCTTCTCTATCTTCTAGTAGAATTACATGCAATGATTCTATAGAAGTCATGCACAGATGACGTTGAAATTTTTTCAAATGTCCACGTTACATTAAAACAACAATATGAGGAATCTCGTACATCTAGCATTACACGATTCATTCCAGGATCATGTATCGTCTATTGGAGAATATTTCACACTCAACATTCATACCATGATATGTGTGGGATGTACGATTAGGGTATTCTAATGGTTTTCACATTATCATAAAATTATGATGCACTAAATGATTTTATAGATGTTTTAGAAGAGGGAGACCTTCAAGTCACTTATATGTATCAATTTATTTATTTTTCCCTTTTGGGATATATGTACACAGATTTACATAAACCCAATTTTAAAATATTTGAAGATGAACCAGTATGAATTTTTAATAAAAAATTCAAGAAGCTATCTCAAAATTGAATATACAAATTACCTAATTTTTTATGATGTATTGATGCTTCCATCGATATAATACAATATGAATGATGAGTTTTAGTAAAATGAATTAGAATAATGTTAAAAAATCACATGGAACCATTGTGAACCATGTACATTTTCTACCAAAAGGAAATGCAATTATGAAATACTGATGACCACAATGAAGAGATTAGTGAGAAGTAACTTCACATGTTTTCTCTTTAGAATGTAAAACAATAAATTTTGAAGGAGAAATTTATTAGGGGGGATATTGTAAAGCCCCAAATTTTCATTAATGAAAATTCCAATTATTATATTTAAATGTCTTCTTATGGTTATGTAAAACAAATGTACTTATTTGGTTCTATGTTTTTTATTCTAAAATTCTGCTATGAATTGTGACTATTGCTAATATAGGTGTTGAATAATGATCACATGATTATCATAAATGTATATCATTAGAAAATTCAATTTATCCAGAAAAAGGAATCAATTGCCTCATCCATTAGAATTTCTCTATACAAAGCCCATTTTTCAGAGCTCAGAATGAAGGTGGTGTCACTGGTATTCACACATGATATATCCCAATCTAATCATCAATACATTAATCTAGAGCAGAACATCCTATGAGAGAAGTGGATGTTGATAGATATTACCACTCAAGAAATGATATCTGAGCCACCCCATGAGTTTGTCATCGTCACACACCTTACTCTTTAGTCTCATGAGGGTGTAATAAGGGGATATGTACCAAGACCTTAGCACTATCATTATGTACATTGTTCATCAATAGAAAATATACATTAATTTTATTATTGTTACATTGTATATGGTTTTTAAAGAAAAAATCATATATTTAGTTAATTTTAAACTATGAAATAAATTTTTCTAAATTAATTGTTTTTTGAATTAAATTATATTCTAATAAAATATAATTATGATTAAATTTATATTTTTATATATAAATTATAATATAATTTTTAGTAATGCAATAGTTAATTTTTATTGTGGTTTGAATGTTATCTTTTTCAAAACACTTGAATTTTAATAAATGTCATTTTTTATTTTAAATGTAAACAATTTACATTTATATATATATTTAATAAGACAAAATAAAAACTATTTTTGGAATCATGACAACGAAAATATCCTATGGTGAATTTTTCTGAATTTTCTGAGGCATTCGAAATTTTAGCTAAATATTAAATACAGTTAAAATATAAAATGTGTTTTCTGACATTATAATGACCAAATAGTGATGTAATAAAATACTATAAACATTATGTTCAGAATATAAATGTTTTACCATTAATATAATGTGATTTTGGGTTTTTTATTTATTTTACAAAACCGTTAGTGGGTCCTTCAAGATATATTAAACATTTATGATTTTTAAATTGTTTTCCATGATAGTGTGACTCAAATCCAAATAAGAAACACTATTATTTTAAGATGTTAGGCCATTGGCCTTATACAATATTGTATTCCAAACCCCTTTTGGAAAAACTGTGGGAAAAAACCATTGGCTGAGTTGTGGTTTTGATTACTTTAATGTGTTGTGTCCCAAAACAAAATAATAATTAATTCCCTCTCCTTACCTATATAAACCCACCCATGCTCCTGCATCCTCTTCACTAGAATCCATTAGAGTTCATCCCACTTCTTCCCTACTATTTATATAATTCTCCCAAGTCGGGCCAATATCCTAATAAGCCAATTCCAAACCCCTATCAAGCCTTTTTTTATCACAATTATAGGTAAGGGATTCCTACCATTCTCTTTTTTATCCAAGTTTCTTAATATTGGTATGCCCTTTTATTTTCAATTAGTAATGTTTTGGAAGGATTTTTAACCTCCCACATACTTTAATAATTATTTTTTAATGATGATATTCCCTTTTCTCTCTCATTAAATGACTGACATGTGCACATATTACCATGATGAAATTCCGTAAGGAATTTCATGATCCCCATTTACATTCATGAAATTATTTTGTATTATGAATATAAATTCCATTACAGTAGTTGGGAAATGTATATATATGAACCACTTAGTTTCTATTACATGTAGATATTATGAGACACCCCTTTATCATTAATCAACCATTTTAATGAATTCTTACGTTACGTCGTTATAATGCCGAAATTGCACCGATTTCCCAAGCCAATGTCATTGTGTAGTGTATACAATTCCCATTTCTATATCAAGAGTATTCATCATTATGAACATTTATTTATTGATAATAATGCTTTAGGTATTTATTCAATAACCATTTATCATTGAATAAATAATGATGATTTATTCCTTATTCTTTGCTCTATGTGGCACACTTATACATGAAATGAAATATTTAAGAAGGGTGTACGCTGATAGTGCTCCAATTTGTTCGGTAAATCATAGTATCATGATATTTCATGTGAAATGGGTGTTTTATGATTCTAATTCAAGTGCAATGATGTTTTACTCTTGCGTCAAGTGTAATGAGGGTTTACACATGCTCCATGTGCAGTGAGTCTTGGCTCGTGCTAATTACATGTCTATTGTTGTTACGACATTTCCAAGTTATGTTTATCATGCTTTATCATGCATTTATGTTCATGTTTCAATTGTTCTACATTGATATTCCTATTATCATAAAAGTACTGTATATTTCATGTTATTCCATGATTATTCTCTTACTGGGATTTATTGCTCACCCTTTTCTTATGCTTGTCCTCAGGTTATCACATGCAATGCTAAGTACGTGGGAATGTAGAGGTCATATAAAGGATGTTTTCAATAAGGATGATGTGTTATTTTTTTAAGTTGTTGAGTAATCTTCTTATGCACTGAAGTCACTAGAACTCTCAATCTTCCATGTTGTATTATGTTATGAGTATTTGATATAAATCGTGTTTATGTTTGTAATAAAAGAATGGTTGTTATATGTCAAGGTTGTAATTCAATATTATATGTTATTATTAAATGGATTATGTGTAATTAATACCATTGTAATTCATTTTTTTCTGGAGGTAATACCAGCTACATTGAGTACCTTTTATTATATTAGATATTTATGTTTATAGTGATTAACGGTTGTGTGGACTTTATATAGTAGTAGATCTTGTTGTTGAGTTCTCCATAGTAGTGGGGGAGGAGTTTTTTCCAATTTCAATCAATATTTTTTTTCATCATGACCCATCATAATACGGGTGTTATTCCACAACCACCACATGATGTCCTTGAAAGGAAGAGTGGTGATAAGTACCAATGGAATAACTGACATGGGATGGAAGTTTACTAATAAACTATACACAAACACAGACAACATAATGAAAAAGCTCATTGGGAATGATTAAAATTTGAAACCCAATTATAATGTAATCCAATCATGCATGAAACACGAGATAGTAAAAAATTAAAGTAATTTATACTGAAATTTAATGGGAAAAAATACATGACCAAAATGAAATGTGTCCCCGGATGAAGAAAAACCCTGATAATAGTAATTATATAACAGAAAACAACTCTAGAATCTCATTCAACATCAACAATGCATTTCTGAGAAACCATGTTTTCCTAATCAAATTTGTAGATATGGTCGACATATTTGTTGTTTGTATAGGAAAAAATGATTATGTGAAAATACCATACATATGTGGGTATAAGAAAACCAATTTTGACACCATGAATTTTGAAGGGGGGAGGGTAGTTAGTGTAATAATATATGAAGAAATTAGTAGAAACAACAAGGAATACTAAAAAGTAAATCTCAAAATAACAAGAGATAATGGATGTTCATTCGAGAACTAGGTGATAAACATGGTGAGTGGATGAACTTATTGTCAAAATTGTTCCACCTATATAAAGATAGTTTACTAATACCACCATAAGAAGCTACACACAGAACAAACATTCAATACACTATGCATCTTCAGTTATCAATGTATGAGAGTAACAAAATACTACTAGTGAATTTGGATGATGTATATAATTATATTATTAATAAAAAATTCATTGAAAATAAAGGGTATCTCCATATCATTTCCCATCCTATGAAATAGGGTTTCTATGATATATAAATGGTCAAAAATGATGCCCACATTCCCATGCATCTTCCCTAAACACACATGTAAAAGTAACTCATTCAATAAAACATGATACTATCCACATTGGATTTAATTGTATCACCTACATAGATTTTACCATGCCTCAAAAACATTTCTTAGTGTGGAATATTTCCCAATTCCATAGGAGTCCAATTCGAAATCAATCAAACAATTTTTCACTATTATGCATTGTTGAGGGGCCACAAATTCTAAGAAGATCACTAATTCCTAGGTAAAATAGTTGGGATACAAAATGGTAAATAATTGGGGACCCACTCCATTAATAGATGGAGGGTTCCACTTCAAAGGTAAAGGACCCATAGAGAGACCAGAAAGAGGGTTACACTCAAGGATTTGGTAGAGGAACAATTCTGTTTTCCGACATGAGGGTCCCACTCTAGTGGTCGAGGACCCCTAACCCAATAGGATTGAGAATTTCACTCTAGGTAATCTAGGAACCTGTAACATCCCCATAGTGTACTTCAACTTAGAATGTAATGGAACCAATCCAACTATGCTAGTGGGATCCAATATAGGCAATCGACGACCTACGACCTACCCCCAACAGAGTGTTCCAATTGTAAAATATCCCTACGGTGATAACGATTGATCACAACCATCATCAAGCATATTCTAAAAAGACATTAATCCTAGAACATTCCACATCATATACCTAATGATGAAATGAAAGGCGCGACAATATTCTATATAGATGAAAAATCCGAATAGTGTATTCTCATTTCAAAAAAAGAGTTCCAATGAAGGAGATATAGAAATAAAATGTTTACACAGAAGGGATCAATGAGTTATAAGTCATGTTAATGGAACCACACAATGTGTATTCCTAATCCATAGCTTAGTCATTTACCTCATCAGAAGTAATTTTCCTATTTTGTTGTGTTATACACCCTGTAGGGGGAATATATGGCATGTCCTGGAAAGATCATGACTAGGGTCATGTACTACTCACTGTTTCTCTGTACTGGTGTACACAAGTGTTTAACAGACCCCGTGTACTTCTACATTTTAACCCATACATGTGACCCATTACATAGTTTATCCAACTGGTATGTGGGTATGTGTAGTGTGAGTACGAATACACACCATACCCTACATATAATTTCTAAATCCCGAGATTCCTCCATAAAATGTCAACATGTCTTCTATTTTTCCAAACACATTGATTAAACTCATATATATTGGAAAAATTATATATTTTATATATCATCCTAAAACTTATCATTCATATAATATATCAGAATCCAATCGACCCCTAAAACAAAATTGTATCCATGAATGATGGATCTTAACCATTTCTCACTGGATAATTGCCAGTAGTGGTTTTTGGGTGTTTTTACATCCATTTTACATACTGCCTAACCTCCTTTGATCAAGATCATGATGTTGGTACACCGAATAAATAATTCTCACCTCAATAATATCATAGATCCTAGGACATACCATCAAACCAATTTTTTTCCAGTGAAAATATGGGTGTTCAATCAATCATTGTACCATCCTACAAAGTGAAATAAGGACAATGGGGATCCAACTGGTGATGATCATGATGAATCAAGGTAGAAAAAAAATGAAAATTTTTTTTCATCAACATTGGACTAACATTAATATCTAAAAATCATGAACGAACCACAATATATAGAAAACTGTTAAAAAATTTATGATTTCATTATGTGTGCTCATGAAAACTATAAAAATTTGAACAGATCAATGAAAAATTATGGATATGCTCAACAAATTAATCAAAATGATTTTAAAACATCAATTTATGAGTCATACATAATATAAAAATATTTTTCTTTATAAATAATATGTCCAACAAATAATGAATGTTTGTGGCTTCATTCATTGCGACCAACTATATTATAATGTAGTGTTTCATCATTGTTTGAGATGATCTACTAGAGGAAGGATGTACGTGATCTTCGACGGTGATTTCAAAATTATGAAGATAAGCCATAATTATTTTCATATTGATATATTTATGATATTTTTATATGTCATATAGAATTTTTTTAACTAATTTAATTTTAAAATAATCAACTTAAATTCACTTCCAATGAGAGAGGGGTCTAAATGTCCCACATCGACATCTTTTCGCGCATTGGATAATGACCACATTCTAGACTCAACCATTATCACATATTTCTAATAATAAAAAATCTTTTTATAGTCATCAAATATTCATTATGAATATATGTGGGGTCATTATAAAATTTATTTACGATTTTTATTTTATTAATTTTCATCATAATGGGATATGAAATTTCTGACTGTTTTATCGTTTAGATCTGAAACTATTTATAGAATCATTTAAAATTTCTATAAGTAAAAATCCATTTATCCTTAATAATTTTTCCCTCTAAAAGAAAAACTATGAAAATTAATAATAGTATTGAGCCTGACCTTGTCGTTCCTACTCCTAGTAACTATCTTACATTATTATGTACTGCGACGGAATGTGAACCGATGGAATGGACCATCCTTGTAGTTTACTCCCATAATATACCATGATCACAACCTATTGATATAAAAAGTGTTTACGTCTACTATGTACAGATATCATCATTGGATAATTCTTTTAGTTTCGTGATCTTGTTTCTATTTATAAGGCACATGAAAGATGATGTGCACCCAGCCCATTTGTGGGGTTGGGTGTGGTGATAGGAAACCTCACCAACCCTCTTCTTGATCTGAAATTGCCTAATGAACATTAGGGATAACTTACTTCCCTAGAAGATCCTATGAATTACATGTCATGATGATACTCTCAAGGAAATATTTCCTTCCAACTCTTTCACTAAGGGAAAATGATGGAGAACTGGGTACGATTTATGACAAGTTTGGGTTTTCCTCATCTATTCGCTGATGACATTTATTTTCAACATTTTCACATGTACATTATCTGGTACAACCAGATATGACTCACCAATATCCTGATTACATATGGTTATATAATAGGGTCTCCCATATATGGTCTAAAACGTATAGTTTGTTATGGTAGAGTTGTATCTGTTGTATTACACAAATTATACAAATGAATGTTGATCATCCTAGTTTCGTCCAAAGTCTAACACACATTACAATGGAATATACTCCAACATATGGATTGTGATATTAATCTAACCATAGGTATTTTCGTCAAAGGATATAATAATAGGAAATTTGGTCCATAATTCATCTTTTATAATTCTACATAATCATGTTATAAACCACACATCTTGATTTGATACAGTTGTAAAGGGTAACCCACGAAGAAAAATGATTTCAAATATGTACGACTACCCCCAAACAATCCACTGAATTCATCTCACAGGTGGAAAATAAGTGTGCCGACATCATGACTCCATCAAAATTTACCCAGATGGTGTCGTGTCTCTTTTATATTTATGGAATCCGTATGTGGATGTTCATGGATGTTTCATCCCATTTAAACTATAGGATCTCTAGGGTATGCAACAAATCTGTAGGAAATTGGGGAACATAATTCACCTATTGATATATGAGGAACTAATAGACGAAATCATCTATTATTATTCTCATGTATGACTTCCAAAACTATTGATGAAGGTCTCTATACATCTTTCCAACAAATGGATGTACAACTTGTGGATAATTGTGGAACTCTCGAATCACCTCCTCCCACAAGGTAATTGGACCCATTGTTATCCCCTTGACCATGCTGAAATGATTCCTACCTTTAGAATATCCATATAGTGAATCCCTTAGGGGTATCGGGTCACGAATGACCACACATTTGATGTATCCCAACTAGGAAACTCTCACGCACTCAAAAAGTGTTTGTGGCAGCATCATCAACTAAAAATACTCTACCATCCAGTTCCAATAGGGTCACTTGTTGGGAGACAAACTAATCCAATGCCTCAAGCACTATAAGGGATTATGAATTCCCACTAAATGAATTTTCTGCAAATTTTCCCTTCCCCAATATATATTCTACCTTTATGTTATATTCCTATAGAAATTACAACTAGTTTCGTTGTATCTTGTTCAAGTCTATCTGTTTAAAGACGTACATGAGACTAATGTGGTCTGAGTGAACCAAGAAGCATTCACCTAGAATGTAGTACATACACGTCATAAGGCCGAAAGTATGTCTCTCATCTATAGGACAAGATGTTACATAGTTCTTCTCAAGGGCTATTAATTACCTTAACCCGTATGTGATAACATTATATCACGCCTTCAATTTGTAGTCGAGCCAATATCTTGAGGAATATTAATACACAATGAACTACACACTCTTTTCTGGTAGTCTCAATAATGTAGAACTCATAAACCTATGCCTCATCTCCTCAAAGTCCATCTGTAAATGTTTTGATGAGTTAGATGGATGGCATTCCCATGAAAGGGAAGTAAAAATAGATGATATTTTTAATAATTGTGCCACATTCCTCCTATATTATTCTACCATGATAAGAAATATATCAACCTTAGACGCATTCACATGTGGATCCTAATCAAGAACTGCATCAATATTTTTTGGATCTATGGATAAAACATTTCTATAATGAAATTATGTATAATGTTAACCTCGTATATTTAAAACTATAACATCAAGATATTTTTATAGTGTTAGTGTTCTAGACGAAAAATAAGAACCGACATCAAGTTATCTACATTCACCACCACTATTTAAGTGTAGATGATAATTTCATCCTTTAAAATAACAAAAAAAATAGTCTATATATGGTAGAAAAAACTAGTTTCTCAAATCCAAAAACACTAATGGGGCATTTTTGACACTAAAGGGAATCAACATGATCTCATAATGTTCATAGGAATATCAGAAGGCCGACATTAGAATATCATCCTTACAAACCCATACTTATTAGTAGCTGGACAAGCGATTGATCTTTTAGAACAATATTGATGCTAGAATCTTATAATAGTGGTCATAAATCTTCTGAAGGGAACTTTTTCATTATATTTACCTATTTTAGTCAATGTTAATCAATATAAAGTCCTAAGATCCCATCCGCCTTTTTAAAAAATAGGACTAGTGCTTCTAAGTGGGCCACATTGGCAGTGATGAAACATTTTTCATCAAAGACCTATGACGATAGATATATCTCCCTATGATCATTCGTTTCATATTACTTGCAATAGATGTTATTATGTTAGTCCAAAGAAGAAGGAAAATGAAAAACTCTTTCTCTTTCCTTATTGGTAGTGCCAGAATGTCATCGGGGAAGACATATATGTAATCATCCATTACATATAGAATAAAGATTCCATAGGTGTCTTTTTAACCAATAAATATACTTGCACGCTGATGTGTGATTGGCCACGTCATATTTCAAATATAACTCAAATGTCCATCAAACAAATCTATCTCACCGTAAAGGAAAAATTCGTGTCCCATCATCACGTATGCACCTGACCTATCTATGGTGACATTTGAATGGGTTCTAGCTATAAATATATAATTCATATATAATACTATTCAAATTGTTACATTATGATGATCAAAATATCCAACATGAACCACTTTACTCTAAGAGATAGCTCACACTATCGAAAGATGATAATTACAAAAGATGTTTTCCTAGTACGATCCTTAATTTGAATCTCTCGTGCTAGTGCATCAATAAGGAGTATCAGCTCAATCACTATGAGTATTGAGGTAAAATAATTGTTTAATTTTAGTTATAATCATTTAGAAGCTATAGTACAAAACAAACATATCATACCTATTATCATCTTTTTAACTATGTGATCATAGACATCCAAACCATGATGCTACATATGGCCCTTCCAGCAATCTCCCTGAGCCTGTTTTGGGATGCATAGGGTTGGTGGGGAATGATATCATTATGATATCAACTACCAATAGTTCATTCTTCTCTTATCCCAAACCCTCCTCCTTGGGTCCACCATATCCACAACTAGGGACACCTTATCACAACATTTCCTCTTATAATGATGTCCATTTGATATCTACCTAGGATTTTCATGATGTCATTATTGGCCATCCAAATCCATTTGACCATTCCTATTACAAGTAATGAACCACCCCTATCTTGTCTTTTTTGGTCCCCCACACTTCATATAACATTGCACCTATGTACCAACATATAATTACCTCATGTGATAAGATCTGATCACATGATGTCTTCACGATACTGCTAAAATCTAATTTCTGTATAACACACATCCATATTCTACTATCTGGCATAACATTATAATAAAATTATCTATCATATATCACCTCTATATAGACTTTTAATATGTGTGTATTCCAAAGCGTACAATTATAGCTCGTACCTCTGCACATAGTCCCTACCCAATGTTATGTGATCGAAAGTAACTATCTCAGATCATATCAAGGGAGTAGAGTATATGGTTTCTAAACCATGATGCATACTGAAACACTATCATCCCTACTTGAAAGGGGTTTAGAAGATCCTAGATCTAGAATGAGCACATGTTGGATGTTTAATACTCATCATGAATGGTCTACTGAATATTGGTCTGCAAGATGGTCAACTAAACTTTAGTTTTCATCACAAGGCTCCACGAGTTCCCAAATACTACGTGGAAAAGGATGTTTGGTGATTAAAACTGGCGGAACATACAGAGTTCTCAAAGACATGAGGATCATCTAAAAAGGCTTTAAGCCTAGAACATTACACATCATATAACTAATAATGTAACGAAAGTCACCACCATATTATACATAGCTGAAAAATCCGGATAGCGTATTCTCGTTTCAAATAAAGAGTTCCAATGAAGGAGATATAGAAAAAAACATTACCTATAAGGGATCAATGAGTTATAAGTCATGTGAATTGAACCACACGATGTGTATTACAAATCCATATCTTAGTCATTTACCTGTTTAAAAAACATATTCCTAAGTTGTTGTGTTATACACCCTATTGGGGTAATATATGGCATGTCCTTGAAAGATCATGACTAGGGTCATGTACTGCTCGTTGTTTCTCTGTACTGGTGTACACAAGTTTTTAACTGACCCCGTGTACTTCTACATTTTAACCCATACATGTGACCCATTACATGGTTTATCCAACTGGTATGTGGGTATGTGTAGTGCGAGTACGAATACACACCATGCCCTACTTATAATTTCTAAATCCCTAGATTCCTCCATATAATGTCAATGTGTCTTTTTTTTCCAAACACATTGATAAAACTCATATATATTGGCAAAATTATATATTTTATATATCATCATAGAACTTATCATTCATATAATATATTAGAATCCAATCGATCCATAAAATACGGTCGTTTCCATGAATGATGGATCCCAACCACTTCTCACTAGATAATTCCCAGTAGTGGTTTGTGGGGCTTTTTACATCCATTTTACATGCTGCCTCACCTCCTTTGACCAAGATCATGATGTTGGTACTCCGAATAATTAATTCTCACCACAATAATATCATAGATCCTTGGACATCACATCAAACCATTTTTTTATTCCATTGCAAATTTGGGTGTTCAATCAATCATTGTACCGTCCTACAAAGTCAAACAAGGACAATGGGGATCTGACTGGTGATTAACACGATGAATCAAGGAAGAAAAATATGAAAACTTGTTTTCATCAACATTGGAATAACATTAATATCTAAAAATCAAGAGAGGACCTCAATATATAGAAAATTGTTAAAAAATTTATGATTTCATTATGAGTGATCATGAAAAGTATAAAAATTTGAACAAATCCATGAACGATTATGGATATACTCAACACATTAATCAAAATGATTTTAAAACATCAATTTATGATTCATACATAATATAAAAATAGTTTTCTTTATAAATAATAGGTCCAAAAATGAATGAAAGTTTGTGGCTTCATTCATTGCAGCCAGATATATTACAATGTAGTGTTTCATCATTGTTTGAGATGATCTACTAGAGGAAAGATGTACGTGATCTTCGACGGTGATTTAAAAATTACGAGGATAAGCCTAAACTATTTTCATATTGATATATTTCTGATATTATATTATGTCGAATATAATTTTATTAATTAATTTAATTTTAAAATAATCAACTTAAATGCACTTCCAATGAGAGAGGGGTCTGAATGTCCCACATCGACATCTTTTCACGCATTGGCTAAAGAACACATTCTAGACTCAACCATTATCACATATTTATAATAATAAAAATAATTTTATAGTTATCACATAATAATTATAAATATATGTGGGGTCAATATAAAATTTATTTATAATTTTTAATATATTATTTTTCATCATAATGGGCTATTAAATTTCCGACTATTTTATCGTTTAGATCTGAAAATATTTATAGAATCATTTAAAATTTCTACAAGTCAAAATCCATGTATCCTTAATATTTTTTCCCTATAAAAAAAACTATGAAAATTAATATTAGTATTGAGTATGACCTTGGCTTTCCAACTCCTAGGAACTATCCTGCATTATTATGTACTACGACGGAATGTGAACCGATGGAATGGTTCATCCTTCTAGTTTCCTCCTATACTATGCCATGATCACTACCCATTGATATAAAAAGTGATTATGTCCACTATGTACAGATATCAACATTGGATAATTATTTTAGTTTCGTGATCTTGTTTCTATTTCTAAGACACATGAAAGATGACGTTCACCCACCACAGTTGTGGGGTTGGGTGTGGAGATAGGAAATCTCACCAACCCTCGGCATGATCTGAAATATCCTAATGAACATTAGGGACAACTTACTTCCCTGGAAGATCCTATGAATTAAATTTAATAAGGAGACTCTCAAGGAAATATTGTCTTCCAACTCTAACACCAAGTGAAAATGATGGAGACTGTGTATGATTTATGACAACTTTGGGTTGTCCTCATCTATTCACCGATGAAATTTATTTTCTCCATTTTCACATGTACATTATCTGGTGCCACCAGATATGACTCACCAATATCCTTATTACATATGGTTGTCCAATAAGGTCTACCATATAGGGTCAAAAAAGGATTCTTGGTTATGGTAGAGTTGTATCTGTTGTATTACACAAATTATACAAATGTATGTTGATCATCCTAGTTTCGTCCAATGTCTAACACACATTCCCATGGGATATCCTCCAACAAATGGATTTTTATGTTAGTCTATCCATAGGTATTTGCGTCAAAGGATATAATAATATGAATTTTGGTCCATGATTCCTCTTATTGAATTCTACATAATCGTGTTATAAACCACACATCTAGATTTGATACAATTGTAAATGGTAACCCACGAAGACGAATGATATCAAATATGTACGACTACCACTAAAAATCCACTAAATTCATCTCCATGGTGGAAAATAAATGTGCCGACATCACGACTCAATCAAAAATAACCAAGATGGTGTCATGTTTATTTTCTATTTATGGAATCCCTATGTTGATGTTCATGGATATTTCATCCCATTTCAACTCTAGGATCTCAAGGGTATGCAACAAATCTATAGGAAATTGGGGCACATAATTAACCTATTGATATACAAGGAACTAATAGATGAACTCATCTATTCATATTCTCATGTATGACTTCCAAAACTATTGTTGAAGGACTCTATACATCTTTCCAACAAATGGATGTTCAACTTGTGGATAATTGTGGAACTCTCGAATCACCTCCTCCTACAAGGTCATTAGACCCACTGTTATCCCCTTGACCATGATGAAATGATTACTACCTTTAGAATATCCATCTAGTGAGTCGCATTGATGTATCTGATCATGCATGACCTCGCATTTGATGTCTTCTGACTAGGAAACTCTCACGCACTCAAGAAGTGTAGGTGGAAGCATCATCAACTGAAAATACTCTATCATCCAGTTCCAATAGAGTCACTTGTTGGGAGGCTAACTAATCCAATGCCTCATGCACTATGAGGGATTATGACTTCCCATTAAATGAATTATCTACAAATTTTCCCTTCCACAATATAAATTTTACCTTTATGTTATATTCCTATAGAAATTAAAACCAGTTTTGTTGTATCTTGTTCAAGTCTCTCTGTTTAAATATGTACAGGAGACTAATGTGGTCTAAGTGAAACAAGAATCACTCGCTTAGAATGTAGTTCATACACATCATAAGGCCGAAAATATGTCTCCCATCTAATGTACATGATGTCACATAGTTCTTCTCAAGGAGTATTAATTACCTTAACCAATAAGTGATA
Organism: Viscum album; assembly: GCA_963277665.1. Lineage (NCBI taxonomy): Eukaryota > Viridiplantae > Streptophyta > Magnoliopsida > Santalales > Viscaceae > Viscum > Viscum album. The sequence continues at coordinate 213,913,542 of OY728128.1, read as the reverse complement.
ACATTATATCACGTCATCAATTTGTAGTCGAGCCAACATCCTGAGGAATATTAATACACAATGAACTACACTCCCTTTTCTGGTAGTCTCAATAATGTATAACTAATAAACCTACACCTCATCTCCTCAAAGTCTATCTAGAAATATTTTTATGAGTTAGATGGATGGCATTCCCATGAAAGGGAAGTCAAAAGGTATGCGATTTTTACGAATTGTGCCACATTCCTCCTATATTTTTCTACCATGATAAGAAATATATCAACCATAGACACATTCAATGGTGGATCCCAATCATGAACTGCATCAATACTTGTTGGATCTATGGATAAAACATTTATATAATGAATTTTTGTATAATGGTAACCTCATCTTTCCAAAACTATAACATCAAGATCTTTTTATAGTGTTATTGGTATAAAAGAAAAATAAGAACCGGCATCATGTTATCTACATTATCCACCACTATTCAAGAGTAGATGATAATTTCATCCATTAAAATAACAAAAAAATAGTCTATATATGGTAGAAAAAACTAGTTTATCAAGTCCAAAATTACTAATGGGGAATTTTTGACACCAAAGGGAACCAACATGATCTCATAATGTTCGTAGCAATATCAGAAGTCCAACATTAGAATATCATCCTCACATTCCCATACTTATTAGTAGCTGGACCAGAGATTGATCTTTTAGAACAATCATGATGCTAGAAACTAATAATAGTGGTCATAAATCTTCCGAGGGGTACTTTTTCTTTATATTTACCTGGTTTCGTTAATGTTAATCTATATGAAGTCCTAAGATCACATCTGCCGTTTTCAAAAACAGGACTAGTGCTTTTGAGTGGGCCACATTGGCTGTGATGAAACATTTTTCACCAAGGTCCTATGATGATAGATGTATCTCCCTATGATCATTTGTTTCATATTACATGCAATAGATGTTATTATGTCAGTCCTATGAAGAAGTAAAAATAAAAATATTGTCTCTTTCATTATTGGTAGTGCCAGAATGTCATCGGGGAAGACATCTATTTAATCATCCATTACATATAGAATCCAGATTCCTTATGTGTCTTTTTCACCAATAGATATACATGGATACTGATGTGTGGTGGGCCACGTCATATTTCAAATATAAATCACATGTCCATCCATCAAATCTATCTCAACATAAAGGAAAAATCTTGTCACATCATCACGTATGCACCTGACCTATCTATGGTGAAACTTGATTGGGTTCTAGCTATAAATATATAATTCATATATAACACTATTCATATTGTTACATTGTGATGATCAAAATATCCAACATGAACCTCTTTACTCTAAGAGATAGATCGCACTATTGAAAGATGATAAATACAAAATATGTTTTTCTAGTAGGATCTTTAATTTGAATGTGATTCCCTTGTACATCAATAAAGAGTTTCATCTCAATCCCTGTGAGTATAGAGTTAAAATAATTGTTGAATTTTCATTATAATCATTTTTAAGTTATAGTAAAAAACACACATATCAAACCTATTTTCACATTTTTAACTATGAGATCATAGACATCCAAACCATGATGCTATATATGTCCCTGCCAGCAAGCTCCCTGGGACTGTTATGGGATGCATATGGTTGGAGGTGGAATGAAATCATGATGATATCAACTACCAATAGTGCATTCTTCTCCTATCCCAGACCCTCCTCCTTAGGTCCACCATATCCACACCTGGGGACACCTTATAACAACATTTCTGCTTCTAATGATGTCCATTTGATATCTACCTAGGATTCTCATGATGTCAGGTCTGGCCATCCAAATACATTTGACCATTCCTATTACAAGTAATGAACCACCCCTATCTAGTCTTTTTTCGTCCCCTGCACTTCATATAACATTGTGCCTATGTCCCAACATAGAATTACATCATGTGATGAGATCCCATCACCTAATGTCTTCACGATACTGCTGAAATCGCACTTATTTAGAACACACACCCATCTTCTACTATCTGTCATAACTTTATAATAAAAATATCTGTAAAAAATAAACTATAGATAAACTTTTAATATGTTTGTATTCCAAAGGGTACAATTATAGCTTGTACCTCTGCATAGAGTCTCTACCCAATTTTATGTGATCGAATGTAACTATCTCAGATCATATCAAGGGAGTAGAGTGTATGGTTTCTAAACCATGATGCATACTGAAACACTATCATCCCTACTTGAAAAAGGATTAGAAGATCCTAGATCTAGAATGAGCACATGTAGGATGTGTAAATCTCATCAGGAATGGTCTACTGAATATTGGTATGCAAGAGGGTCAACTAATCTTCAGTTTTCGTCACTATGTAATCCTCTACTACATGAGGATCTGTCTCCACCTAGAACCCCGGTAATCTCTTATGATAGAACATGCAGAGTGCTCTAAGACATTACGCATCCTAAAAATTCTCTACTGGAACTGTCTTCATCTAGACATTGTAAACGATGATAAATTCCCACCTGGAGTGTAGAGATATTGGTATGGACCTGGAAATGAGTCTTCAACTCTCATAGGATAATCGTTAAGAACAATAATGGGTATCCTAAGTCAATGTTGTCACATTAGAATCCTAAAATCCATCATGAACTACCATATTCATATTTGATTATATATATATATATATAATTCGATGATGTAGTAAAAAGAATAGTAAAATAATAAATCATAATGTTGCTAGTACCATTTATTCTTGTAACAAATGTCTTTTCATTCCGAGTTGACAAGTAGGTAGTCAATGTTTAAGTGAACAGATATGTCATGTGTCGTACAATCACCAGATCTTCTAGCCAAAGAGGCTCTCTCAATACAAATTGAAATTATTTCCATAAACCCATAAAATTATTATTAAGTATAAATAACCAAAAAATGTCCCATGAAATACGAATTCTATAATACCAATCTTCCATGAACTGACTAAGAATCGAGCTGCAACTACCCCATGCCTGCCTCCATAGGCCAAGGGGTAGAGACAGGTGCCAATGGAATATCTAACTTGGGGTGGGCTAGTCTAAATAATGTATAACCACATTAATCAAACGCAATGAAAAAGTGACAAGGTAGTGAATAAATGATGCAACAGTTCTATAATGTAGTAATACCAAGAATTTTCTTCCATACAGTATAAAAGTAGGCTATTATATTCAATAATTTAAAGGGAAAATATACACTACCAATAAGAAACTCATGCTAAAATAACTAAAATATATAAATTTTTAAATATCATAGAGATCACAGTTCCATAATCCCATGTTATGACAACAATATTTTTTCCATGTACCAAGTATCCCTAAGCAATTTCATAATAATGGTCAAACTACCTTTCATTTGAATTAGTCAAAATGTTTGTTAGAAAAGTATATGCATGGTTGAGAATAAGAATAACTAGTGGGATACCCTGAAATTTGATGGTGTGGTAATAAGAGTTACAATCAAAGAGGCAAACAATATAGAGAAAAGGTATAGAGAAATAGAAGAGATGAACAGAACAAGTATGAATGTAAACTCAAAAAAGCACAAGGGGATAAAAATGCTATGTAAATGAACTTCTCTTCAGTTATTCTCCACATATAGAAGGAGAGTAGAATCATACACCCACTAGATGATAATCAAAATAAGGATGTGGAATACCCTATGCATATTTTTCATCTGTTAGAATAAGAGTAAAAAAATACACATACCAGATACATTTTAAGGATATAAATAGTTGATCAATCAAATGAATCCCAAAAAAGAGTGTATGTGGACATCTATCTCATAGCTCATCATAACGAATAGTGTATAAAATAGGTCTAAAAGTCCAACAATGTTTCCCTATATCTCACATGTCTTCCCTAAACACATATGTCTATGTTACTCATACACAACACCTTCATACTATCAACTATTCATGTATATGACATGCCTACATGGTCTTGGTCACAACTACAAATTGTGTCTCATTGGGTAAATCATCTTCTTACTTGTGAGTCCAAATCTACATCAAATTACATAGCCTCTCACTTCCTCATCGATGAGTGGTGATAATTTCTCAATAGAGGACCCAAGAAATCGTAAAACATGAGGGTTCCACTATATTAACTAATGGTGGTCCCATGAACTAAATTGCAGGATTTAACGTTCATTGTTTTGAACTGATCAAAAAAGAGAAAAACCTTAAAAAAATTTATTATCCAAGAAGGACGGTTTTGAAACTGAGTGCTAGAAATTATTATTTTCCATAGAAGACACTACGATGTGTATTTTAGGTAAATTTAATTAAAACAAATAGATTAAAATATAAATAAAAACAAATTAAATGAAGTGTAATATCCCATTTCATACATTATAATATTCAATAAATTTTCATAGATTTTGATGATGAGTCAGCACATGATTCTGATTCTCATATACTATTTCATTGATAGAATAACAATATTAAATTTATTTTATTCATACACGTTATCATTTCTTATCAAAAAATTGAAAAAAACTCAAATGTTGCATCGAACGAGAAATCTGAGAACACTGTTATGTCTGGAATGCTGGGATTATGTTAGTTATGGTGTAACCTTGATTCATGTTGGGTGATTGGAACCCTCTCAAATAATAATACCCTATATTTTTTAATTTATTTATTATTCCGTTTTTATATAATAAATAATTATATCCTCGTAAATGGTGTATCATATTAAAATCAGAGACCACCATTAGGTCAGGAACATTGGGTTTACCCTATGAAGGTTATAACCATTACGAGTGGCAGACGTTTGTTCATATCACAACCGAAGATAATTTAATTGGATTATAAATATTTTGTTTGATAGTTGAAAAAATATTATAAATATTATTATTTTCGTTGAAGATAAAAATGAAAATGTAATTCCATAGTTAATAAATTCTGTCAGAAAATAAATATTAACCAGGAATTGTAATAAATGTGTAATTATTATTTATTTAATGAAATAAAAATGTGCAATCAATTTTAATTTATTAGTTAATTTCTATTTTTAAATGGTTTTTGTTGTTAAAATATTAAGGGTCTAATTGATGAGTTGAGTTAATAAAAAATTATTTTAATTATTTTTCAAACTATAATATTAGGAAAAAAACATTTAAGTATCTGTATATAATGTATATATTTTGGATAAATACATATATAGTTATATATATACATGTGTGGGTGTGTATATATTTTAATATATAAATCTGTATATATATATATATCATAAATATATATATATATATATGTGGGTTGATATGTATTGTTGGGTAAGATAAAATATTATTATATACCTATGTAAATGAAGTTAACATCAAGATATAAATCAAGTTATTGATCTATTATGTTTTTAGTCCAAATTTGTAATGTGACCCAGGATGCACACTTTCGCCCGGTTGTGAGTCCTAGATAAGTATAAAAATTAATTAAATAATTGTTCAGGCATTATATAAAATGGTTTACGTTGCACTCTTATACTGTGTTCAGGGTAAATGTAATTTAAATGGGTTTAAAAGGAGTAAATTGTATTTAATGATTTTTTTTGAATTTAATAAGGGATAAAAATAAATAATAAAATAGAAATGGTTGGCGAAAAATTAAAAATAATAAAAAAGGGGAAAACCGATTTCAATTATTTTTTTTCTTCCACCATTTTTTTGATTGATTAATTGATTAATTTCATTTTTTTCATTTCCATTTATTTCATTCTTTCCTTTTTCATATTCTCCTCTTCTCTCTTTCACTATGTGTGACCCGTGTAGCACCCCACTGGTGGTGCGCCTCCTCCTCTCTTCTCCTCCATCAGAAGACAGATGTTACTCCGTTTCTAATCAGTTTTATTCTCCATAAGTTGTTTTTTAAACCACTTTCTATAGTTAATATCCCAAACCAAAAATCATATGATCTCCTTCTCTATCTGTCGGGCAATCTGCTATGGATTGTTTTTGTCAAAAATCGGGGCTTTTATAAAATCATATGATTTCTTCAATTGTATGTCAAATCAAATATCCGCATAGAGGGTTGGACCCTCTACCAATATATGTTATAGAGTATACTCTATTTCGTTTCATTTCAATGAATCATTTAAATATAATGTGGTGTCGCCCTTTGGTGCCTACCGGTGAGGTCTAATTTTTATATTTTCAAAATTTAATAAACCTATTTCCTGAACCTTGACACCTTTTAGTGAGACATTTTATCCCTTTTTAAAGTATTGAAACATTTTTGGATATCCTTCTCTATGTGCCCAGATTGTTCGCCTATTTTTATATTATACTCAAATAAATTACATTATGTAGTTTCACATGTATCCTAATCTCTTTATTTGAGTTTTAATTAAATACATATTTATTGATGATTGTGAATAGAGATATTTGTTTTTTTAACTATTTTATAATGAATTTCTTCCTTGATCAGTAATTAACTTATTGGACCCTTATAAATTAATTTGTCTGTTTTTATTATCTTCGATGATAAATTTCATTTTCTACAATTGCTCTGTTTAAATGATCATTTTTGTGGTAGAGTTACCTGTACTGTATATGATCAATTATAATTACAACTCTATCATATATTCTGTGGCTAAATTTTAATTATATTTTCAACAGTTAGGGAATGTTGGTTCAATATTAAGGGCCACATAAGGGCACTTTATTACTGACTAGTTACCAATCTGCATTGGGGGGAGTTTTCTTAATCATTTCCTAATCGAGACTTCATCAGGCATTCAAAATACTTATTAGTGATACCGGTACCAACATGGCCCATCGAGGACATATCTATTTTCAATGTATCTATTCCAGCCTCAGGTGATGTTTTACCCCTTTTGAGAGATTGGGATGGACTCATGGTAATTCCATGCCTCTAGTGATACTAATACATTGGATAGATTTCTTGGGCTGGGCTCAATGGAATTCGTTAATTTTATGGATGTAATATAGTGATACCATCAAGATGGGATTAGACTCAATATCACAACATTAACATATTAAAATTGATTCACTAATGGTCTATGTTAATTCCTCTTGTGTGTCTGGAGATTTGTGATCCTTTATTGCATGTTGAAGCACATATGGTTGAAACTTAAATTAAACCCTATGTTAATTAATAAGAATAAGTGGTATGCTTCTTCCTTGTTTTACCTAGCATTTTCAAGACAATTTATATACATTTATGTGTCCTGCTTATTACATGTACTTTTTTCAGACTCCCAACATTGCTAAAGCAGGTGATTACAAAATTGTGTCTTTAGGAACCCAGACTAAGTTATATAATTTTGGATGCACTTTATTGATTGTCTCTATTTATTATATAATGACACACTACAATTAATTATTGCTTGAAATGGAAAGCATTAAACGCTGTGGGTGCCGCTGAACTGGGATTGTATCTCATACCCTATTTGGGCATCGTTAACACCCAAGTATATTATATTACTTCAGGTATCGACAAAGGCAAGAATGATGCATTCGATTGTTGAGTGATTCTTGTTGCTTAGGATAGAGAGGGGAAGAGGACCAAGCCATTCTCATGATGTGGTTGTTTCTCTTTATTCATTCATCTTTAGTTGATTCTATGAATGGGTGTCTGTTTTCTATGATTTCATTTTTTCGTAGACATCATATCCTGGCATTATTTTGTTCGCTTCTACAATTGATTATTTTTTTCATTTGGATTATTCATATTAAATACGTTGGAGTATATTTAATTATATTCATCCACTATTTATTATTAATTGTAATTCCACCCACTATGTACTACTTATTTCTTATGAGGACATGTTCTCCCCCACATACATGTTATGAATTCTCGTGAAACTAGTAGGAAACGTCTCACATCTAGGGAGATGCGCTTGAGGTCATTCAAACAACTGGACTGGCCAATGTCATAGAGGTGAGCGGGGTAAGGACATTACAATGTGGTATCATATGTTGTATTTACATTTGTCTTACTATTTTGGGATGGTAGACAGGAAACTAGGACTGTGTCAATTCATGTTCCATAACTGTGTTAGGGACTAATCACCCCACTTATGGGAAATGGCCAACTGTCCACAGATGGGAATTTTTGTTCATGCATTTTCATATTACAGTTGATGTGATTTCGCCTCGATTGGTTGGTGTAATTTCCATTTATTATGATTTTTGAACCTTATAGTATTTTATCCTTTTCCTATTAGGGTAAGCATAAGGCATTGCATTCATCAAAATAGGAATATATGAATTCACATGCCATGCATTATTCAGTGCCAGGTTGTTTCATCTTATGATAACAGTTGACTTAGATTGTTATCCTCGAATGATTTCTATGTCTTGTAATTATTTTTCAAGCCTTTTTAGTTACCATGTATCGATGATATATTTAGCATGCTATATTGTAACTGTGATTCGTATTTAATACCATGTTTTCCTTATATCATTTGTAGTTATTATTAGCATGTCTCTGTGATTAAAATTATATTATTATGTCATGAAAACATGATGATTTCTGTTAGCTGTTTGAGGTGACATAAATGCTTGTTCGATATGAAAATGGTGGATTTTGATAAAATTTAATATTTAAAATTAAATGGGCGCCAAATGCCACCTGTAAAGTGTTTGGGGGGGAATTATGGATTGGTAGATGGCCATACATAGAGCTAGGTTGTTATGTGTTTGGTCAAGTTATAATAAATTAGATAACTACCTAAAGGCATAACTCCGTCATGTAGTCCAATTGGTGCTTGTTAATTATGGGATAACCTGATATGGGTGATTGTGATTCTAAATAATTAAAAAACTGTTTTCGATTTTCATTCTATTGAACTCAATTCGGATTTGTGGGAATCTTGAGGTCCACCTTATCTGCATAAAAGGAATTTATGTTATATATTTCTTAATTAAGAATGGATGTCAATTAATGTAAAATTTATTAAAATGGATTTTTATAATAAATTCATATTTTCCCCATGAGGTCATTGTTATGTTGATCTTCCTTGGGTATTGTTTTGAAAAATGGTAAATGAGGTTTTGATTAAATCTTTTGATGATCGAAGTCTAAATGCGATTAAATATAAATGTCTTGGATATAGAATGTGTAGCAATGTCCACTATTTAGAACCCTGGTAAAAGAGTATTTTGAGTTTCTTATTCAGTTGATTTGGAATGGAACCATTCGTTTGCAGTTGACCCTAGTCATACCCCTTGGTGACAAATGAAACCCTTATTCGGATGGGAGGTCATGTATTCCATGACCTGTGTTTCTGTCTTGAGCATCGGGTAATGATCATTTTCATAATGTTAGTCATTCCATAGGAATAGTTTCTTTCCTCATAGATCACTTGAATCTCACTTCTCCACAAGGATGGATGACACGGTATGTCTTCATCTGAGATAAAAGTCATGTGGCTTCTGTATCACCTCGGTGTAGTATGCCTTAACGTATGCGATACTGTCGAGTGCTTAATGTCGTGAAGAAATAATTGAGTACAATGTAATCTTCATGTCTAGTGCATTTAAATCCATTTCGGGTCATCTCTATTATGCAATTTCTTTTTATGTTAATGGAATCAAGTTCTTCCTAAGTATCGAGATGACTTCTAGAGACTCGGATGTCTTGACACAAGGGCCAATTTTGTTGGGCTTTCATGACAATTGTTAAATTGTTTTCCTTCTCGTAATCACCAAATACCATTAGATTACTCTTCCTTAACTGACGAGCATGTGCCCTATCTTGCCATAATCCATGATGCACAAAGAAACATCAGTCATATCCCATTTGTATGCTTAAAAAGTTGGTGGGATTTTTTAGGGTAGTTTTCTCAGTGTTTCATGCCAACACATTATTCTTATTAGGGATTTTTTAGCCTTGAATGACCTTTGGATTTGTATGTAAGAATTGTAGATGAACTCATGTACACCAACTGTTTCATCTTACGTGACCTCTAGGAAGATACCATTATGGGATCAATGAATTTTTTGTTATGGGTATCTAGTCCTTATACAAATGTCTCACTCATAAAAATGGAGTATGGATATCCTTTTGATAGTTTCTTTCACTCAGGTTGTGCCAATTCGTGGTTTCCTATATTTGTTCACTATGGGAAACGTGGTTTTTTGCGACGGGTCAATTGTGACGGGAACATATACCGTCGCAAAAGGCCCGATGAAATAAATATTTTTGACAGGAGTCTTTTCCCGTCGCAAATAGTAGGTTAATTGCGACAGGAATGGGCGACTCGTCACAATAGGTTTGGCACTATTTTCACGCCAAAACACAGGAAGGGTATTTGCGACGTGGACGCATCCCCATCGCAAAAGCTCGACGGTGGTAAATATCATTTGCAATGGGAAAAGCCACCCGTTGCAAATAGTTGTGGGTATTTGTGACGGGACCCGTCACAAATACCCTTTTAACCGCATGCTGTATTTAATGCGGGCGAGGGTATTTAGGACAAATCCCGTCGCAAAATCCATGTGGCGGTAAATATAATTTGTGACAGGTAAAGTCGCATGTCGCAAAGAGTATGTCGGAAGGTGTGTATTTGTTACGGGACCCGTCGAAAATAACCTTTTTACCACCGACTTTAATTAATGCGGGCGAGGGTATTTGCGACGGGAAACCCATCACAACTAACCCCGTCGCAACTAATCTAACCTATATATACCTCTATCTGTTTTTTCCCAAATCACTCAGATCTTCCTCTCCCTCTCTCTTCATTCTCCAGTTTTAAGGAAAAAATTTCTTTTAGTTAAATTTTTTTATACGAGAGCAATTGAAAGACGCCAATACCTTCAGAATATCAAAGTTTAAGGTATTTATATTTTATTTTTATATATATTTTTTAATATTAATTTTAATTGTTTATTATTAGTTGTAAATAAAGTATATTTAAATTGATTTATATTTATATTTATTTTTAGTAGTAAATTGATTTTGATAGTGATAATTATAAATAATTAGTGTTAATTTGCAATAATTAGAGATTATTATAGATAATTAGTGGATTTTAGTCACAATTAGATATACTTAGGGGTAATTAGATATAATTAGGGGTAATTAGATATAATTAGTAATAATTGGATATAATTAGTAATAATTAGATATAATTAGTAATAATTAGATATAATTAGTAATAAATATATATAATTAGTAATAATTGGATATAATTGAAATAATTTGTAAAAATTAGAAATAATTAGTAATAATTAGAAATAATTAGTATTAAATAGATATAATTAGTAATAGTTAGATATAATTAGATATAATTAGATATATTAGATATAATTAAAAATAATTAGTAATAATTAGATATAATTAAATACAATTAGAGATAATTATTAATAATTAGTAATAATTAGTAATAATTAGTAATAATAAGTAATAATTAGTAATAATTAGTAATAATTAGTAATAATTAGTAATAATTAGTAACAATTAGTTACAATCAGTAATAATAAGTAATAATAAGTAATAATTAGATACAAATAGTAATAATTAGTAGTAATTAGATATAATTAGATTTAATTAGATATAATTATCAATAATTAGTAATAATTAGTAATAATTAGTAATAAATAGAAATAATTAGTAATAATTATTAATAATTAGTAATAATTAATAATAATTAGTAATAGTTAGTAAGAATTAGTAACAATTATTAATAATTAGTAATAATTAGTAATAATTAGAAATAATTAGTAATAATTAGAAATAATTAGTAATAATTAGTAATAATTGTTAATAATTAGTAATAATTAGTAATAATTAGTAATAATTAGTTATAATTAGTTATAATTAGATATAATTAATAATAATTAGTAATAATTATTATTAATTATTAATAATTAGTAATAATTATTAGTAATTATTAATAATTATTAATAATTAGTAATAATTATTATTAATTTGTAATAATTATTATTAATTATTAATAATTAGTAATAATTATTTATAATTAGTTATAAGTATTAATAATTAGTAATAATTAGATACAATTAGATATAATTAGATATAATTAGATATAATTATATATAATTAGTAATAATTAAATATAATTAGATATTATTAGATATTATTAGATATTATTAGATATAATTAGAACTAATAAGTAATAATTAATTATAATTAGTAATAATTAAAAATAATTAGTAATAATTAAATATAATTAGTAATAATTAGTAATAATTAGTAATAATTAGTTATAATTAGTAATAATTAGTAATAATGAGTAATAATGAGTAATAATTAGTAATAATTAGTAATAATTTGTAATAATTTGTGGTAATTAGTAATAATTAGTAATGATTAATTATAATTAGTAATAATTGGTAATAATTAGTAATAATTAGTAATATTTAGCAATAATTAGATATAATTATTAATAATTAGTAATAATTAGTAATAATTAGTAATAATTAGTAATAATTTGTAATAATAATAAATAATTAGTAATAATTATTAATAATTTGTAACAATTAGTAATAACTAGTAATAATTAGTAATAATTAGTAAGAATTAGTAATAATTAGTAATAATTAGATATAATTAGATATAGTTAGATATAATTAGTAATAATAAGTAATAATTATTAATAATTATTAATAATAAGTAATAATAATTAATAATTAGTAATTATTAAAAATAATTAGAAATAATTAGTAATAATAAGTAATAATTTGTAAAAATTAGTAATAATTAGTAATAATTTTTAATAATGAGTAATCATTACTAATAATTAGTAATAATTAGAAATAATTTTTCATAATTAGTAATAATTAGTAATAATTAGTAATATTAAGTAATATTTACTAATAATTAGTAATAATTAGTAATAATTACTATTAATTAGTAATAATCAGTAATAATTAGTAATAATTATTAATAATTAGTAATAATTAGTAATAATTAGTAATAATAAGAAATAATTTGTAATAATTAGTAATAATTAGTAATAATTCGTAATAATTAGTAATAATTAGTAATAAATACTAATAATTAGTAATAAATAGTAATAAATAGTAATAATTAGTAATAATTAGAAATAATTAGTAATAATTAGTAATAATTATTAATAATTATTAATAATTACTAATAATTAGTAATAATTAAATAAGCACGGTTGATCACTTTGCATGTAGCATTATAATAGAAAACACAAGTCATGTGTTTCTCATCTTTAAGAATTATCTCACATGACCCTTTACATAGACCATTGTTTCTTGAAAGTTTAAGGGTCGAGTAGTTGGTATCGACTTTCATTTGACTCCTTGTACCTATTATGGTATTGTTGCGCGGTTGGGGTGCAGTTAGAGAGGAGCTCATGGAGAGACATCATCTTCTGGCTCACGGTATCCGGAGCAGTTGCGAACTCAGGCTGAACTTATTGAGTCTTTGCAAAAGAAACATGAAAGGATGTTTCGGCGGCTGCAACACTAGGAGCATGATCACGAGGAGGAGTTGCATCGATTGGATTAGTGGCGGAAGCATGAGTATCACGAGAAAATGGAGTACATGCACCATCTGACTCGTTGTTTATGGATGGAGTTTCCTCCACCTCCTCCAGATGACCAGCAAGTGAATTATTTGTGTTAAAAACATTTAAATTCATGTTTAGTAATAATATGAACTATTTACACTTTCTGTCAAATATATTGGTGGAAATTTTGAATAATTGATTTTTTTATTTTTTTATTTTTATTTTTTATTATATTTAGTATTATTTGATTATTTTAATAATAATAATAATATCTTATGATTTATTTATATATTTTTTGAAAATTTTGAAACGTTGAATAATTTTTTAATATTATATTATTTTAATAATATTAATATTAATCTTTTTTTAATTTAAATTTTATTAAATATATTTTTTTAGTATTATTTTTTTTAATATTTTTTTATTTTAATAATAATAATAATAATTTTTTATTATTTGTATAATAAAAATATAATTTTTTCATTAATTATTATTTTATAATTTTTTAAATTATTTTTAGTATTTGCGACGTGGTCTTTTGCGTCGGGGCACCATCACAAATAAGTGAAATATATTTTCTTAACATTAGTAAGTGTGATGGGATAATGGCACTGTCATAATTAGTATTTGCGACGGTCACGTCGTAAAAGGTTTATGTGTATATAATATATATAATTAGAATGCTATTTGAAACAAGTAAGTTCCTCGTTACAAAAACTAATTGCGACGAGCCCGTAAAATTTTTTTTTGGGTATATAATGTATAAAATCAGGAGGATTTTTGGGATGGGAAAAATTATCATCGCAACAGATATTTCTTTCAACGGGCCCGTCAGAAAAAATATCTGTTGCGATGCCGTTTTTTACAATAAGCAATTTGCAACGGCGACCCGTCACAAAAGGCTATTTGCGATGGGATCCCGTCGCAAATTTCTCATTGCATAAAACTAGAATTCCAGTAACGGTTTTTGGGAACAGTGTGGTCTAAATCAAGGAATTTCACCAGAAGTCTAGTATGATTTCAGTGGACATGTCTATGAGACAAGTGGGAGATGAGATCATAGTTCAGTTCATAAAATGCATGTTGTATTTGTCATGAAAATTCTTATGTGGTTAGTTAGTGTGGCTAGAATAGTTCACTCTCTTTCTTAATGATTCAGTCCGTGCTGGACCTTTTTATGGCATGATGTCAGGTGAGGCAAGTGCGGTTTAGGTCGGATGTGGCTTTTCATGAAAATCTAGCTTGACGTGGGCATTTAGGTTAATGGGAATTAACTGTTTTGTCCATTTTTTAAATCAATAGAGATATATCTCTAGAACATTTAAGCATGTGTCTTGAAAGAAATTTTGACGGTGGATGGGGTCGTGACTCAGTATCTTCCCCTTTATAACATTAATGCAATGGTGGGAAATAATTTGACGAGATGATTAATTAGACGACGACAATATAATGTCTCTAGAAAAATGGTCGTGGATTAATACCGTCCAAGTGTTTCTATTGTGAAATTAGTATTGGCTTAGATCTTAATGGATTTTGTGCTATTTTTTGATCTAATTATTAAAACTGTGTTGGGCATTTAGTGACCCCACACAACATTTTGTGTGAGAATTAATGTCCCATGTGGATTAGATTTAGGATATGTTGTTCGTTAAGACTTCTCATGGATGATAACTTTTACAGTGTGAAGGTTTTAATGTTCCACGATTTGAAGTGACTGAAAAAACAAGGAAATTTTTTTTTCCATTAGATCGGCTTGCTGATTTTAAAATAGAGTGTCAGAACTATTTATTTCTATTAGTTGACACTGCAATGTGACTTTTAAATTAATTTTATTAAATTTATGTTATTAAAATTAAAATAGAAATAAATTAAATGAATGGTAAAATCAATATTAAAAAATTTTAATATTCTATTAAATATATTAAGTGTTTGAAAATGAGTCAGCGTTGGGATTACGAGACTCATAGACTCTCAACATTTATATAATTATAATAATAAATTTATTTTATTCATACACCTATTTGTTTCATTTCAAAAAATTTAAATAACTCTTAAACGTTGCCTGATTTGAGAAATTTAAGGTCGTTGTTAGGTCTGGAATATTGCTTTTACGTTAAGAATGAAATAACATTTCTTAGTGTCAACTGTTCGACACCATTACACATGATAATACCCCCTTTTATTAAATTAATTTAATATTCCGTTTTAATATAATAAATAATTATTTTCTCATTAGTGGTTGATTTTATGAGAAATTAAGACCACTGTTAGGTCTAAAACGCTAGGTTTACCCTAGGCCGGGTATAACTGTTGTGAGAAGCAGACGTTTGGTCATATCGCACTTGAAGATAATTTAATTGGGTTATAAATATTTTGTTGGATAGTTGAAAATAATAAGAATAATTTAATTATTAATATTATTATTTTTGTTGAAGGAAAAAATTTAAATTTACTTCCATAATTAATAAATTATGTCATGTTGTAATTAATAATTTGTAATTATAATAAATGTGATATTATTATTTGTTTGAATTAAATGAAAATGTTTAATCAGTATTTATATAGGAGGTGATATAGATTTTTAAATGGTTGTTGTCATTAAAATTATAATTTTTTCATTTATGGGTTGAGTTAATAATATTATAATTTTAGTTATTGTTAATATTATTATATTTGGATAAAATCATGATATATATGTATATGATATATATATGGGATTAAAAATATATATATTGTTAATTATAAATGTGTGTGTGTATATATATATGAATATATAGATGTGTATATATTTATTACACAAATATATATGGGGGATATTTATTATTGGGTTTGATAAAAAACTATTATTTACCTATATAAATTCATTTAATGTCTCGACTAAACTCAAGGTGCAGACCATTTAAATTTTTAGTACAAATCTTTTAGGTGACCCAGAAAGCACACCTACACACCCTGTTATATGTCCCATATAGCCATTAAAATGAATTAAATAACTGGTTGGGCATTATGTATAATTTATATGTTACGCTCTAACACTGCATTTGGGATATATAATTTAAATTGTTTTAAAAAGGGTAAACATAATTTAATGAAAATCAGTTGAGTTTAAAGATGGATAAAAATAATTAATATAATATAAATGATTGTAGAGAAAATAAAAATAATTATAATGTTGTAAAAAAAATTAATTAATTGTATAATTTCTTCCACCATTTTATTTTGATTTATGTATTTATTTTTTTCCTTTTTTCTCCATTCCATTTCATTAATTTTTTTCCTTTTTTATTTGCTCCACTTATCCCTCCACTCCTTGCATGTCACCCACAAATTACCACCCTTGGTTGTGCGCCTCCTCCTCTCCTGTTCATCTTCAAAAGATGGTTTCGACTCTATTTTTCATTTGTTTTCTTCACTGTATGTTGCATTGTAAATCTATCTGTATGGTTTATCTCATGAATCATGAATCATAGTATCTATTTCTCTATCAGTTCGACAATCTACCGTGGAAGGTTTTTACACAAAATTGGGGATCTTCTAAAATTATCTGATTTCGTCAGTTTTAGGTCAAATAAAATATCACCAAAGAGTGTGGGATCCTCTACGTGTATAGGTTGGGATTTCTACTCTTATTCCCTTTTTTAATTATATCATTTAAATCACATGTTATGCCACTTATTATAGCCTACCGGCGAGGAATATTTTTTACCCATTCTAAATTAAATAAACTGCTTCAATGAACATTCACAGATTTTTGTTATACACTATTTTTTAAATATTGTTACACCATTGGATACCCCTTTGGGTGTGCTATTGTTGTTTTCATATTTTTTTATAGTGTCAAATTAATTAAAATAAATAAGTCCACATGTTACGTGATCACTTTTTTTTTGTTTTCAATGAAATAAATTATTTTGGGTAATTGAGAAAAATGATCTCTAGTTGTTTTGGTTATTATTAAATAATGAATTTATTCTTTGTTAAATTATTATATTTTTTTCCTTTATAAATTTATATTTGTGTTTTTATTTCTTTCAATAATGATGTTATTTGGTTATAACTGGTCTGTTTAAATGATCATTTATTGTGGTAGAGTTACCTATACTGTTTAGCTATAATTATAAATGCAACGCTATCATATCTTCTACTGTGAAATTTTAATTAAATTCCAAGCAGGGAGAGAATGTGGGTTTCTTATAAAGGGCCACTCATGGAATATCTATTCCTAACTGGATACCACTACACATCAAAGGGAGGTGTCTTATGCTTTTCTATACTGAGACTTCATTGGGATTCCTATATACATATGAGGGATACACTTTATAAAAGGGATCCTTGAGGATGAATCCATTGTAAATGTATCTATGCTACACTCAAATAATGTTCAAAACATTTTTGTGAGATCGGAACAGACTCATGGTAATGCCATGCCTCGAGTGATACTCAGTCTCTTGGAATATTTCATTAGACGGGCTCTGTAGTACTTGATAATTTGAAGGATGTACTATAGTTATACCATTGGGATGAGATCAAAATCAAACTCTCGCCATGAAATTATTAATAAAAAAGCATTAAAGAATAATGATAATTTCTCTTGAGTCCCAGGACAATTTTGATAATTTCTGGAATGGTGAAGAACGTATGCTTGATACATAATTTAGACCCCAAGTTAAAGAACATGCTTGAGGTTATGCCTCTTACTTGTTTTACCTTGTATTTCCAAGATTATATGTATACATATTTCAATCCTTCTAATTATAGGTACTTTTTCAGATGCCCATATTAGGTCAAAGAAGGAGATTAGGGATGAGTTCCATTGGGAACCCGGACCAAGTTATTTAAAATTGGTTGCACATAATTGATTGTATACTTTTATTATATAATGGCACACTACATTTAATTACTGCACAAAAAAATGTATTAGACAACGTGGGTGCTGGCCTATTGGGATTTTATCTCACACCCTTATCGGTCATCATTGACAACTGAGTATATTATATTCTTGAATTTATTGACACAGTGAAGCGTGCTTCTTCTGATTATTGAATGTTTTTTCCTTTGGAAGGAGTCTGGGGTAAAGGACAGAGCCTTTCATGTGATATAGTTGTTGCACATTATGTCTTTTCATTTTAGTTGATTTTATTCTTGGTTTCCTATTTTCTGACCTTTTTATTTTTCATATACACCATTTCATGACATTATTTTTTTAGCTTCCTAACTTGATTCTTATTTAGTTGGATTATTCATATTGATATCACTGTAGTTTATTCCTTTATTTGATTTTTATATTTATTATTAATTTTTGTTTCAACTGTTGTTGATTACCTATTACATATGAGGCCATATTTTCTCCCATAGACACGTTAATAATTCTGTCACAATAAGTTGGCAGCCTCTGGCATTCGAGGAGATGCGCATGAGGTGATGTCAGCCATAGGTCTGACCAAATCCATAGTGGTGAGATGGGTTGGGATGATTTACAGGGTTTTTCTAAGAAGATGGTAGAGGACCCATTCCTAGCCTAAAAATAGGATTCTGATCTATAATTATGTTGATGTCTCTTTCCCTATACCGAAATGAGTGTCCACAATTATGGTCGAGGACCCATGCCTATCCCGGAAGGAGGGTTAAAATATATGTCATCGAGGACCAATTCTGTACCCCACATCAGGGTTCCACCACTTGGTGGTGTCCTTTATCAGAGTAAAAATTATTATACAAGTGTTATTATATTTTTTTAGATGGAAAACATGATGATTATTGGAATGATCGGGACTAGGGTCTTGTGCTGTTCATATTGTCCATGTTCTAATGTAGACCATCGTGTACCTGACCTCGTATTCATCCACAGGGGTTCCTATCCATGGGACTAGTGACAAGGGATATCCAACAATGAATAGTGTATATGGAATAAGAGTAGGATTACATGTATTGTCCTCTTAAGAATTTATCTAAACCTATCCATTGTTGGAGGTAGGATACATGCAGTATCTTCTACCAACTTCTGGCTATGTAGTTGGGTTTTATAAAAGAATATCTAGATCTGATCTCAGAACTAGGTTTTTCATAACAGAATTAAATTTTAATGTACAATCTACTCAAAAAAACATAGTTCTAATAATGAATGGTGGATCATAGCCTTTCTGGCAAGAAAATCACCACTAAAGGTTCATTATGTTTCCGATGTCTTTTTCGCACACTGTTACACCTCCATTCATCAGGAACCAGATTTTTAAACATCGATTCAATCATATAATCCACAAAAAAATCCATAATATAAGTTTGATGCATCAAATAGTTCTTGTTTCTCTGATATGACGTGAATACAAGGGTCTAATCGGGCTTGGTTCCACCTGGAAAAGCCAAACATTTACCATTAGGATCCGATCATGGCTGAATAAGATGAATAAAGTGGGAAAAAACATTTATTAATCATATTTGTTCAATCATTACTAGTAAACAGTCAATAATGGGAGCACATTGTTATAAAAAAATTAAAATAATTTGTTATTTTAATACCCTAAGTCATTAATAGACTGCAATTTTTGAAAATCAATGAAAAAGGAAGTATATACTCAACCATTATATCAAATGGGTGTAATATGAACAATTGGAATGTCATTCCATGATTATAGTTCATTTGATGATGAAAAATGCTCCTTCCCACAATTTTATGTTTTTTGTGGCATTCATTTCATCTTGATCTGATACAATCTGGCATTCAATAATTATTTGATATAATCCTATAAAGGTTGGAGGAAGGAGGGTCTCACCATAAATTTCAGAATTATGAGGATAACCCTAGCATGGTTTCCATAATGAGAGATATATAATATTCCGTTTAAGTCAAAAATGAATTAATTATTTAATTAATTAATAAATATAAACGTACAACCAATTTGCATGGGGCTCGAATGTTCATCATTTTAATAATTTAGATTGCACCTTGGATAAAACCCACATTACAGAATTATCCACGGAATCATATTTTAGATATTAAAATCTTTTTAATAATTGTTCCATTTTAATTAATGATATATACATTCACAAAATATATACTTAAATTTTTTATAAAATTAATTTCAGGATCACAAGTCTGTGTAATTTCATGTCGTCACATCTAATAGATCATAAAAATTATATATAGAAATATTTCAATGTCTTGTAGGGGATAAATGGCCTCTAAAAACTTCAACATAGTGATCCATAAATTTATAAAGACGGTATGCTATGATCTTTTAGGATTATTCCAAATCAGTGTTTGTTGTTTTGGTTTGTGTTTTTCAAAATTATAAAATGTTAATGGTCAGTATGATGTGTTCTTCCATTGTATTAACGGATTTTCCTACGATTTTGTGGTTAATGATTTGAAGTTATTTCATTTGATATGGAAATACATGGTAAATTTTACATCTATTAGTGTGAGTCATGTGTATCAAATCATGAATCTTAATTGAGATTCATTGATATTAGATCTCTATTTTCGAATTTTTTAAATTGATAAATTAGTACTTGTCTTATGGAGGATTATTATTAATGATCTACATTTATCATTTTCTATATAATGTAAAATAATTATAGTTTCCCACACAACCTGAATGTATATTTTCTTATATAATTGAATTTTGTAATGGGATTCACGAATTTTATACCATGAATATTACTGTAATGTATGTTTAGCATAATTTAAACTACCACAATAAAACATGGGATTTCAAAAAAAATCCTCTGATCCAGTCTATGAAAGGAATCAAAGATAATTTCCTATCCTAATGAGATGATTGATTTTCATGTCCAATAGTTATGTACTTTTGGTAACAATTCCATATAATAAATTATATTAATCATTTTATATCATTCTTATCAGAAACCCATCATAGTATATTCATAAGATATATTTACCAAACCATATTCGAATCATACAAACAACAGTGGAAACCCCTAGATTACATATTATGAGTTTTATGAATTATTTTTTAAATTTTTTTACCAATGTTTAGGTTATTTCATCGATTAAATTAATCCCCATACATTGTCTTCAGTTTTTAACTAAATAATCATTGTTTAACATCACATGATAAAACCATGTGAGTTGATCATGATCACATTAGATCATCAAAACTGCATGGAAGATTGGTTGACCAAACCTTCTTCTCGGTGTGACAGTATGATGAAAATTTTTAGGTTGTAACTTTTATCTATACATTTAGAAACTCCAAAAAATTCTTCAATTTGACATAACAACATGTAACTTTATTTTTATGGTGTCATAATCCCCCACCGCCCATTTCAAATTTGATTACATGAATTTAATATAGTTTTTATAGAATTCCATAACATTATTTACACGGAATAAAAAGAATTATTTTTCATAAAAGATAAAATATGATGTATAAATGATTATTGAATAAATATTATTCTATGTAAACCATCCATAAAAAATAACTACAACTAAATTAGGGAAATATTTTAATAATTAATGAAAATAATTTAAA
The DNA here is from genome assembly GCA_963277665.1 of Viscum album. Lineage (NCBI taxonomy): Eukaryota > Viridiplantae > Streptophyta > Magnoliopsida > Santalales > Viscaceae > Viscum > Viscum album. The sequence goes on along the minus strand of OY728128.1, from coordinate 213,891,579 downwards.
ATAAATTTAAATACCGATAATAATTATGGATCTCAAAAAAAGTATTACACTAAAATAGTGGCATCTAAGGGAAACACCACAGGGATTATGGTATTTTTTAATCAATGAATACATAAATTGACACTTATTCATACATTGTATATTTAATCACAATGGAAAAAATTAATAATTATTCGAAATGTGAGGAAGTTATCAATAATAACAAAAGGAAATGACATTGTTAAAAAAATAAAATGAATTTATGAAATATGATTAGAAATAAGTAATATGAATCTATAAAATTTCAACTATATTATCAAAAATATCAAACATTAAGAATAGAAATATCCAATAGTTAATTAATTTGTTTATATATGATGTCCAAATCCATCATAATTTCAAATTTATTTAACAAACCTAAATTATTATTATTTGAATTCCAAGGTAGACCCAATTTAAATGATATAATTAATTTTACTCTCAACATATTAGAGAAAATTAAATAATAATTCTCCCCCAAATCATCTTGATTATGATGCAGAATCTTGTCCATTTTTTACATCTCATAAGATATATAAATGTCTTGAAAATTAAAATAAATAAGGTCATTATACATCCCGGGATACCCCATAAGAACCAATTCTACCATTATATCACTTTCATATATATATATTTAAAAAAATTGGGATCAGATAATGAATATGTTCACATATAGACTTGATGAAGACATCATTTAATGAAACAAACATTCAATGCATCCATGAATTCCAACATAGGAGTTTCAAATTAATTTTATATCATATAAATAATCTTTATCCACTCCAAATAAAAAAATGTCATCGATTGCTACGGATGATGGTTGAATGTTGTTAATAGTCTAATAATACAACTACTCTGTGATTTAACATAGATTCATTAAAAAGAATGACTATATATGGAAATCAATAGATATTAATATTACGAAAATGACCATGATATAGGATTTCATTTTACGATTAATATTTTTCATCATGGAATATTAAGAATGGTTAATAAAACTCATAAACAATTCTAAAACCCAAAACATGTCTCCCCAAAACATAATAAACCAAAAATAATGTACAAAAACTCAAACAATTAAATCAAAACAAATACATAGAAAACTCGAACACTATATAAATATAAAACCCCTCATTTTAAACTATTTTTTCTAATAAAAATATATAACACTATCACAAGTTCCAATGTAGAAAAAAATCAATCGACAGATATATTAAAATTATATATGCTTATCATTTATGATACTTAAAATTTCCTTAAGTGTCAAATCCATCACAAGTTCATGTAATATACATATATAATTGAAATACATAAGATCAAAAATGAAATAATTTAATAAGTCTTACAAAACCAAACTCATCCCAATTCACCTTAATAAATTTTTAATATGATAAATACTATATATTTACCCTTTAAAAACATTTTCTTTTCATATAAGGTCAATAATAATTAACGAAATTTACAAAAACAATTTATGGAAAAATCTCTTTAGTCCACCAAATATGCTTATCAATTATGAAAAATTTAAATCTATAAGAAAATGTGACCAATACAAATTTAAAAATGTTATGTCCCCAAACAGTTTTGACACAAATTTTTGGAGACTGTGCACTATCATTGAAACTACCACTTGGATAATTTTAAAACATGAATTGATGGGCTCCACATGATTTTTGTGCCCTTTAATAATATCCATGAACGTTTTATTCTTTCCTTGTTTACAACGAAAAATATTAAAACCCACTAAATAACATACAATTCATTAATAATCTTTATAACATGATCAATATATATCATTTTTCCAATGAAAAATATAAATTAAAATTATAATATAAAGACTCTTACCCAACTACACACAAAAACTTATATCTCCAAATGAGAATTGGTAAGGTAATGCCTCCAGACACATATATCTACTTTGTTTACATTACATGATCTATTATTTCATTGTTACAAAATTATAATTAGGGATTTGATACTTTTTTTTCATCAACTAACACATGGTAATGTAAAGGAACACATGAGTAGTTGTTTTAGCAGCTAAATTGTTTTCTCGATCCCCATGGGTTGGAAAATGTTGTAAATTAATTTAAGATAAACTAGGGGAAACTATATAGTTTAATAAATATTATTGAACATGAATTAAAATTTATATTTTCGTGCCTAAAAATAACCATTGAACTATCTCTCTTTATAAGAAAAACTATAATTGAAATAATCAAGATTGATAAGTGCCTCCCAATATAAAAGAGATCTCAATTGGCGAGTACATATTCCATACAATATAATGAAATCAAATTCCAGTATTAAATATGGAGAAAATGTCATTGTCCAACAATATCACTAAGCTTACCCCATATGCGATATAGTAGTGGAAAAACCTAATGAATGAACAAAAAATAATCTGAACTAGTAGAATAAATTATTTATTCAAACATCAAGTTATACTAGTATAATGTGAGACAAGTTAAATAGAAGAATATTGTGATTGAAAATTCAGTGAAATTAAATTCATAAATAATTTAAAAAATTGTAGTTTGGAATTCCTTTTATGAATATAATAAATTATAAATATATTTTAAATACATACCACACCTATAAATACTAACATTAATTTTTTATAAACCCTAGTGAATTATTCAGTAGATGTATGTGATTATTAGGAATATCAAATACAATACCTTTTTGATTTAGCATATTAATTAATTAATATGAATACACAATAATAATTTTGTTCAATTCCTTATATTACGATTCCATTTATGAAATTATTTAATTAAATAGTTTTTAAATTGTTATAAAGGAATAAAAATGAATAAATAAATTAAAAACATGTATGAAATCCAAAAAATAATTTTTCGGTTGACCACAACATGTGAAAATAAATAAAAAATGAAAACAAGGATAATGATAAATAATATCAATTTAAAAAAATACTTATTATTTAAATCATTTTAATTTATATATGGAAAATATGGTTTGAGTAAACTATGATATTCATAGATTCTTAAGTAAAACAACTATATCTATATGATTATGTAAGAATATCAATTTCAATATATACATATCCTATTATATCAATTTATATTTAGTCCAATAGGTTGAAAATTTTAATATTAATATCAACATCGTTTCATGACATCTAGTAGTGTTATAGGTAAATCATTCATCTCTTAGAAGAGTTTATGTTCGTTAGTGTCATAATCCATGGAAATGAATATAATATCAATGCCAAGGTTTTGTGTTAATATCATCCAATAATAGGGAGATCATTTCAATTCCCAATGGTAATAGTCATAGGTAGTATACTATTTTTTGGGTTTCCCCTGATCAACCAAATATACGTGAAAAACAATAGTTCTAAAATCGCCTCTAAAAATATATAATGTATAAGTACATAATCCATATAAACATTAAAATACCACTACTAAAACAAGACTATTTACATGAATATGATAATCCAATTTAAAAAATATTATTGATATAACTATCATTCACATTGAACAATATAAACTTAGAAAACACTAAAAAAACTATTTAAAAAATATCCAATTGATTATTATAAAATTTTTAAATAAAAAAAAATATAAATTCTTATTTTTTTATTAAAAAAAAAAATTAATTCTCAAACAAAAGGTCCAGATATGAAAAATAATTTTTAAATAATAAAATTCGAAGACAAAATTTAAAAAAACATTTACACCAAAATTATGTTCAAATACTGGAAAAACAGAACTACAATACATATTATATAATATTACTATTACATATTATATAATGTAGGACATAATTATGCATCATTAGAAAAATTAAAACAAAATTATAACTATAATTATATCACATTATTAGGATTTATTTCAATTTTGAATAAATGTACAATTAATATTTAATGTAATTATTCTAACATTTTAGAGACATTAGGCATAATAATAATTCGTTCAAATAATATATTTTATTAAAAAGTTTTTTTATGGAATTTATGTAAACACCTACAGATCATTAGAATATATATTTAATTAAATAATATGTAAATAACATTTGTGTAATAGTTTAGAATATTCAAGATGATTATAACTAATATATAATAATCAAAATAACCATAATCAAATATAATTTAAATGAATAAATTTTTTCAATTATTTAACATCCCGAAGATTTTTAATAAAATAAAATTCACGAAAACATATTTCTCAACATATTAATACGACATTAAACCATTTTATATGTGAGGGGTGTAAAAAGAAAAATATAACCACCTTAGAAAAATAAAAAATAAATGTTTATGATTAGACCTTACCGTAGGAATTTCCGACCCCGGACCTATAGTGTGTGGATGACTGAAGGGTATGCCAAAAAGAATATGAAAGTGAAAAATATGATAAATGAATTTATATCATTGAAAAACATCACCAGAAATCATGAATTTAATGGATGAATCTACGGTGTAAGATATATGTGTTACTCATAGGGTTTACCTTAAGGGGAGATTAAGGGATTAATAATAAAATGACCTAAATATGGCCTTAATTTGATATAATGTAAAATATAACATTTTTGTAATAAAAAATAAGTCATGTCTCATGGATTAACCATGTGGTTAGTGAATTTTTTTCCAATCATGTAACCCTCTCTAGACACACATCAAAATATGTAACATTGTTTCACAAAAAGCCTTTTCTGAATAATGTTCCAAATATTATAGTTATTTCATTGAAACATGTAAGCCTCATAGTTTATGTAATGTGTGAATTGAAATCCATAGGGACTACAAACCCCAATGGTAACCTTGAGATGCTAATCCATCACCTAGGAACACCAATAATTCCTTGCTATATTGTTTACCAATCCATGATTAATCTATATTTCATTGAATAAAATTAAAATTTGAAAAATAATTCATCTGAACATTATATAAATCAGTTAAATTCAATAATTAGATATAAAAATAAATAAATTTGATATCGGGTGTAACATTAATATTGATAATTCATTTGTTCTGGGATGGGTGTAATGATAATCATAATAATTGTTATTAATAAGGTTTGGTTTTTTGTTAAACATTTAACATCCAATTATGTGTGTTTGTTGTAGTAAAAAATATTACTATATTTTTATCTGATTTTGGTATAACTCCACCTAGTTGATTATTGTGAATTATCACTGGGTATAATGGAATAATTTTTTATCAAAGGTTAGTTACAATGTAATCGATATTAGAATTATTATAATTGTTATTATTATTATTATGTCATGTATTGAAAATAATTATTTTATATTATTTCTATTTTTTAATTTATAACTACTAACCTTGAGATTGTTTATTTTTTCATTTGTATAATTCAATGATAATCATTTGAATTATTTTTCGATATATACACACTCAATAGATATGTTATATATCTATTTTTCATTTATTTTAATTATAAAAACAATATTTTTCATGCTATATAATTTCATGAATTCATATATTAGATTTAAAAATAAATTCCTTAATGATTATACATTTAATATAGGGATCATGTGGAATGATACAATCTCATTTTTAATCCCATGTTGGTCATATTTGGTAGCTATCATATAGTATATCTCATGTTAGTTGACCAATAATGGATTGTAAATTCGTTTTATATAAAGGACACAATCAATCCTTGGAAAACACCAAAAGGATAAAGTAGTATTTAATAAGAACATGTTATATTTAGGGACCACTATCTTTTCAATGGCCTTCGTCTGAATAGAAATTATATCAATTCATGAGGGCCCTAAATTTACCAATTTGACCTAGTCTGGCTCTATTCAATTCATAAATAACATTAATGATCTTAAAATTATTGGAATCTATAAATAAAAATCAATGGTCTCCAGAATGGTACATGATTCCTTGAATATCCATTTAGTTCTATATTCGAGACACTTTTTATAATTCTCAGTCTCCATCGTAATCATGTCTATCTTCCTCCAATTAATCAATATTTATTATTATTTTCTAGTAGAAATAGATATTCAAAGGGACTGTGATAATTGTCAATATTAGTAATTAATTTATTACATGACCACTACAACTATTTGTTACGTGGATAAGATCATTCTATCTTGATCGGAAGGGGAATTGGGTTTCTGTCAAAAAATACCAAAATGCCCATCCTATAATTTGGAAACTATCGAAAACCACTAACATTATACTATCATTTATTTCTATATCATCTAAATATAATTTGTGATGATGTGCCTTTTTATAACATTGAAAATTAAGGATTTAAACCAATTTCTGACATGTATCTTAAGAGAATGTTCTTATGGAACCCTTAAAATATAATTTCCAAACATTTCTATAAATTTAAACATAAACTTTTATTTATAATTCTACTACATTATCTCAATTTTCTAATTCATATTTAAAATTTAATTTAAATTAAATTAATTTGATAACTATGTAAATTGTTCAAATTAAATTTTTAATTAATAAATAGTCATTAAATGGAAATTCACCCCAATTAAAATATTTAATTGTACCATAAATTAGAATCAAATATAACCTTCAATTAAAAATATAAATTGGTTTCCTGAAAAATCACCAAAATTACATTCAGATTATTTTTAGAAGGGATATTATATGGATTTTTAATGGGTAGATTATTATAATTTGATGGAAAATGTTATTCTTATTGGGAAAAAAGAATTTTTATATTTCATTAATATATTACATTCCTATATATCGAAATAAAAAAGTTTTGTAACATATTATCTAAAATATTGAAATAACAATGAACCCCAATGATATATTGTCAATTGATCATGAGGGAAAAATGATTAATTTTATACATTTCGTGTTATATAGGAATGAATTTTATAGATTATATATGGTTAAAAATGACCTTGATATTTTTATTATACTAAAATTCACAGATGAGGGACACATTCAATAAAAAGTTACCCTCTCCTAGAAATAAGTTTGAATTGTTAATAAATAACAATTTCAATGTTTCAAGAAGTATATAAAGTGATAATTCCTTTTCATAAACCCCAAAATGTGATATATGCAACAAGTCTCTCATGGGATAATCTAATTTATATAATGAGGTATGTTATTATAGTTATATATTTCAGATGTTCATTAAAAATAAAAAATAAATTTAAATTAGTTAGATTAAATATTGGTTTTTTTGAACGTTACATAAAATTCAATGATCATAAAATGAATAAATATAATTTTTCTTCAAAAAAAAAATAAAAAAATAATCATTTAAAATGGAATTTCAATGGTGGAAAATGATATAAGAAAATATTTTGTCTGAAAAAATAAATTATATCATGAATGAAGGTTAAACATTTTATAGGATGGAAAATAAATTATTGAAAATAAATAAAACAATGTTAAATCGAAAAAGAAATTTTTAAATGTCCAACTCAATGATGGTCTATTTTGGAATGAAATTAATAATATTAGGGAATCCATTTCCAAATACACCAAATTTGATAATCATTTGACTATTATCTTTGGGTCCCAATGTCTTGGGGATGGTACATATATGATTTGTTATAATAATAATGAAATATAAAAAATAACACTTTGGTATGAGGAATTTTGATAAATAAATTTTTTATTTATTATAGAAATAATGGGAACAAGATTTATCAGATTAATTTAATAATATATTGATATGGTAAACAAAAATATATTCAACTCAATTGTAATCCATTTTTAGAGTAAAATTAATTTTCATAGGTAAAAATATGTCATGTGAGTTTATTAGTTCTGAAATTATTATTATTTTATATTTAGGATCCAATTGATTAGTACTGAAACCAATATTTTATAAATTATCTTTTAGAAATAATTTCATAAAAAAATCTTCCATGTAACATGATTTTATATGGTTGTGATACATATTATGTTGAAATATTTTGTTTTTGTATACATTATATTTATCTTTTTAAATATAAGATAGTTTTATTATTTTCATTATTTATTAAATGATTTATATTTTAAAAATGAATTTAATTACATGTTTACACAATTTGTAATATATTTATTCTCTGATATTTTATAAAAAATAATGAGATAAATGAAATGATTTTTAATATTCGGATTTAATAAAAAAAATAAATGATGTGATTTTTTTTAAAAAAAATCAATAATATTATTTTATTTTTCTCCAAACCATGTTATCATTAGAGATCAAGTGGAATCTCAGATGGATTCCTGTCACATGTTACCAAATATTGGCTTTATAATTCAACCACTAACCACAAAATAATAATCAACGACAAGTTATTGTGGTTTGTCTATGCTGAATTTTATTGGTTGAGGGATTCAATTTTATGATATAACTATTTATTTTAAAAAGAGTTAGACTCAAAATATTCTCCTATCATTCCATTGGCGATTCTCAGAAGCACATGATCCTCCCCTCATTTGGATTCTCATTTCATGGTAATGATTGTGAAAAAACTAATTTTTTTCAATTAATCCCTCATTTGATTGTCTTTAAGTTGAGATTATCATCCCCTCCCACAACTATATCTCACTATTTTAATAATATAAATTATGATCACTAAAAAACATGGTAATCATAAAAAAAATCACAGAATCAAGTGACCCCATTATAGATAAATTATTGACACCATTTAAAATAAAAAATATTTTTATTTGTTAGATTTGCCAATAAATTTTGGAATAACAATTCTCATCATGAATTAAACGTTTTTCTTGATTACAATGGGATATGTTATTTCATTGAAAGACAATCTATATACATTATTTATCGATAGATTATTAAAAAAATTGAGGTGCGTTTTATTTTATCCAAATATATGGCTATGATTCTAGGAACTCCAATGTAAATGTTATGTTCTTTCTAGTAACGTCCCTTGATATAACAGATTATATATGAAATCCAAACATGGGTCCCTACAGCTTTTCCATTTTATAATTTCTACATGATAATAAATTTAGTATTCAATCTCCCCTTTATTAAACTGAAATTCAAATTTGATTGTCAAAATATCAAATAATTCCATCAAAGATTCAAACAATAACTCTGTCATTTAAACAAAAATTTCCCCTCATCATCGAGATCATAATAATGAAAATTATATTAACATATATGTTATTTTTCCCATAACACATGTGTCAATTTTAATAACAATTTTCTGAGTTATAATAATTGTTTTCTATTTCCTCTTAGCCTCAATGAGTTAGGAACCCACCTTTTCATCATGTTTTCAGATGTATTCTATGAAATTTTTCATTATTCTCATTCATATCTCATTTATTTATCCCTTTGGTGATATAATTATGAACCATTTAATAGATCAAAAAAAGTTAATATGTTAGTATCAATGGAGGCTGAATTATGTTTATAGCCACTCTTTCTTCTTTAAAATTTATTCTCATTATAAGATTATTATAGTACCCAAAACTTCAAATACTCTTGATACAATTTCACATTATTCAATTGATAATACGAATGAAAAATATTTGTATGTTTATTAAGAAAAAAAATAAGTATTAGTAGGGGAAAATAAATAGGGATAAAATGAGTTAATTAGTGAAGTCCAAGATAATTTGGATGACAGAGCAACATATAAGCCTAGTAATGATGAGTTCACTAGAAAGAGGGATCTATAACAATGTTTAAAATATTTCAAAGATGAGATAAAGAAATTCAATTAGATAATTTCTCACTATATCACATCTCTAATGGAATACATTTCTTAGACACTCATTGAGTTGAATCTAACCATATACTCAGACCATTATAAAATGTATTAGATAAAAAATGAGACATGAGTTTGTGTTCAATCCCTATAGCATCACACATCAGGATGCAATCACCGTCCTCATCTGGAAAATAGGTAATGTGATAATTTCATTTTCCATGGTAATAGATGCATTTAATATTATTGGTCATAAGGATTCATATGAATTTTCGAAAGTGTGGGATGTTTATATATGGATTTAATTTTTATGACATCAATATATTTTATCTAACCATTTCATATGATTTTCTTTTTAGAAAACATATATTAAATTGTTTTATAATTCCTATCTTCTAGTGAAATTTGTTATTTATTATCTCGAATGTTTATAAATCATGAATTTAATATTTTATTTATTAAAAAATTTCACGAATCATCATGACCATCAAATATATATAATCATTAGTTTTTTGTGGTTTTCAAGAGTTAATGATTTTATTGTAAAATATAATCACATATTTATTTATATCTTATTGAATGTTTCCCAAATTGAGAATTATTTTGTTACATGATATTTTTAATCTTGATTACAATTATCAAAAAATAATTGATCAATTTATTTATTTTCAGGATATTAATTGTAATAATTATTCACCTCAATCTCTAAAAAAATGAAATCAAACACATTATTTCCACTCACTAGTGCACACCCACATGCCCAGATGATCCATCATTTTAATTAGAGTTCGCATATGATAATAATTGTTCTTTATTTGGTTATTTTTTCTCAATTATACAAAATTTTGGAAACATTTCAGTAGTATGCTAATCCTTATCACTAATATTGTGTAAACTAATTTACTATGGTGTATATATCATCTAGGATCCTAAAATGATAGTCACACCTTTTTTACCTAGGGTATTGAAATTATTACTTATAACCCAACAAAATTATGTATTTTTCTATTAACCTTGAACCCTTTTCAGTACAGAGTCATCATTATGGACCATAAATTTGAACATAAGAAGTTCCATTGAACTTTTAGTTGGGTTCAATGTGACATCAAGGACCTGAAATCCAATTAATAGGTTTCCAAATCCCCATGGTCCTCATATACTCCCACACATATCCTTTAATGATAAAGGATACTGACCAGTATTGAGGGCCAACGATTTATCTGTTGGGAGAATATGTCCACATTACCAATGTATAGAGTAGTTGATAATGAAAAACATAGGTATGTAGCATATGAAATATAAGTAAACTGAATTGAAAAAGGAAAATATAACAAAAATCAATAACTAGAATAACTGTAATTACATTTTAACATATAAAACTAATGATGATATTTCATTACACATGAAAAACTGGGAAACAATGATACATGACAGGAAGCAAAACATGTTCCACCAAAGAGTAACTTAAATCATAATACTACTCAAATCATCTCAAGCATTGGTTCGATCATATAATACCATTATCCATTATAAATAGAGTGAAATAAATTTTTATGTTGTTTATCAACACTTATATAATGTAATTTATCCCATGTACCAAACATGGACTAGAGAGGTTGTGATATAAATTTCCTTTGGCCATGAAAAATGGTTTCTATAACATCCCACACATGTACTGTATATTTAATAGTGTTCAAGAATGAATATATAATGTTGTGAAGTATAGTGTAACTAAATACCCTTGTATCTTCTTCATCCCTAACTAATTGTATGAACATCATTCCATTACATTAATTAATAACATTTATTTTAAAAATATGTCACATGATATCCATGGTGAAGGTTCCAAGCTATAATGAGGAAACCAATAATGATATTTAATAATGATGCTCCAAGGTAATATACAAGGTATCAAAAACCACATGTTTCGCCAACATTTTAATTTATGTAGCCTAGATAATGGTAATAGAGTAATCCAAGGAGCATATTACAAGTAATTCCACAATGTTATTCATATCTAATCTAGGGTGATCATCCAAGGTAAAATAAGTCTCCATACGGATTGGGCTCTATTGGATGTAACCATGGAACCAACATGACCAAGTTGGATCCAATGAGCGTATCAAAGGCATCTTTTAATGCTACATGAGGGATCCTTCATTTTCATATTGGGAATCCATGAATATAAAATGATAAGGATCTCGCTTTGGTATCAACATAAGAAATCCACCTCATTGAATCAGAATGGGGTTCCTGAGTTCAAGAGGCATTCCTCAATATGAATCCAATGTGAGATCTAGTTGGGCCACTAATAATTTATAATGAAGTCAGATAATATTTATTTTGGTTCATTCCATGCCTATTATTAGTGTGATAAGGCCATGTAGAATGAAACCCTTTAATAAATTCATTATTAATTAATAAAATAATTTGGTTCACGCTCTTCCTTTAATTAGTGTGATAAGGCCATGTATAATTCTAACAATTAATCAATTCATTTTTAATAAATAAGTTCATTTTTTCAAGACTTTCATTTCATAATTGTGGCTTTTTCATATAGCATTAAATAATTATTAAATACCTTTAAAATATATTCAATAATTAAGGATCACTTTACAACCATCCATCAATATGGTTGGGTGTCCTTTGAACATATCACATATAATCAATCCACATTTAATTCATTCAATTCATGTACTTACTATACTCAACAATTTTTCATTCACATTTAATTATCAATTTGATGCACTTAACTTCACCGTGTCATGTTGAAGTGAAATTGTAAATTCCATTCACTATTTCATTGTAAAATAAAAACATATTATATTGAGACTTTTCATTATTGTGTTCAATCTTGAAAACATCAAAATGATGCCTCAAATGTATAAAAACACTAAAAACAAAACTATGGAATATCATCATACAATTGATTATTGTAGTTGTTGGCGTAGCCACCAAAATTTATTCACATATTTGAAAAGAGATTAACAATATAGATCTAATGATTATAATTAGGGAAAATAAATTCAATAAATGACAACTGATGATATCAACGGGTACCACAAGATAATTCCAAAATTAAAAAATTTGAATGATGCATTATATACCAACCATGTAAGGATCATATGACTCTCATCCTCTAGTTCAGACCTTGATTTGTCATTGATCAGGGATGATTCAATAAAATGATAAAAACTCACACACCTTGATATCATGATTTAGTGAAATAGATATGAAGAATGAATGAAAATGACTTGATTACTTACTATTGCACACCCAACGTTATGAAGAGAAGCTATAATAGATCCTAGATGAAGGATATATATTTATCCCAACATTAGGAAATCAATATTCTCCAAAATGTGAGGATAACTGGATAATCTAATTGGAAATCAAATTGTAGGGGTCGGAAGATATTAATTAGGTCATTAAGGGATAGAAGGTAATATAACCCAAAAATGAACATGTGTATGGTTTTTGCACAAATTGTGTGAAGCTATGTAAAATCAATGCATGGGTGCCTAGGGAATAGGTGTAATAGCACAGTTAGGATGCACAATTATGAAATCCATCAGCCAACCATGTCATATGGCACTACTAAAAAATTTAGACCGTCTTCTTGATTAGATATAATCACGAATCCTATGATCATGGTGTTCTATTATAGTCATTTAGGCCTAATATTCACAAAAATATGTGTGGTATTCTTTAAAGAAGCCCCATACACCCTCAGAACCATCATTAACATGTTAGAAATCCATATTAGGTTCAAAATAATGAAATAGAGTGAAGCTTAAAAGATCCATACCTGAGTGAAAATTAGGGTTTTTAGACTCTTCCACACATAAATGAACTCATCCTTGATGTCACCTTAAAAGGGAGGACAAATACATTTTGAAAATAACAATGGACACTAGGATTGTACATCAACCTCTGGCTCCCATGTCACATCCTTTACATGGTTTTTCTTACATGGAACACATACTAGAGGGATAAACCAGCTTCATAAATCCTTAATTATCTTGTCTATGATGCATAGTGAATATTCCAAAAATTTATCATCAACATCTCAATCATATTCCATAGGATCAAAGGTATGATACTAGTTGAAATGATATTTTAAAATCTATGAAACATGGAAGATTTCATGCATGGAACAGTACCTATAAGGTAGTAGAAACTGATCGGATACCAGCCTAAATCTCTCTACTATTTAAAAAACATAAATAATTAGGTTTTATATTCACTTGATTTTGTATCCTTCTATGCCCTATCATGGGTAATACATGGAAAAAATCATGATCCCCAACCTCAAACCCTAGAGTTCATCGATGCAGTTAAGAAGAAGATGTTTTATAGATTAAGGAGTAGTTATATGCTCCCTATTCAACTTAACATACTTTGAAGTCCCCAAAATGAGATTAGTAACCATTAGGGTGGCCTAACCTTCTTATATCCATCACAATGATTATTGGAATGACCTACAATATAAGTACACAGATGGAGCCATCAAAACTGTTTCCTAAAATATATTATTATATGGGATCTCAATGAGATGAATAAAATTCTCCTACCAAACAATGAGGGACCCCATATAGTCTAATGATCACATGGAAAAAAAGCTTTCTAGATCTCAAACTAAGAAAGTATCTTGAGTATGATTATTGTGTGATCCATTAGTTACACGATAAAAAACAAACCATATAAAAAATATACCCCTCTATGTATTAGATAATCAGACTTCGAAGTCAATGGAAACACATTACCATTTCTATTTTGTGACTGCATACGGCTTTAAAATTCCACACGGTATATGGATCTCAACATTCACCAGCAAAAAGGTGGAACACCTAGAGATAAATAATTTTTTCTAATGATTCATCCATGGCAAAAAATACTGGTGTGAAATATCTCGATAAAATTTGGAGGTACCTGGATGAACATCACATTGAGGGTCATGTCACTCTCACATTAACACCACTCTAATATATGTAAGAAACCATAGACACCTATGTATGAACCAAATTTCATATATATCCAATAACCACTCTGGTATAGGGTTATCTCAAGATATAATCTCACGGGGAAGCAAGCCCTCAATATCAGAACATAATATAAAGGTAACCTTCTCAAGGAGGGGAGATTTAATTGTAAAAGGAGATAGGATAGGCTTCTCTTGACTGTAATGAAACACTAGATCCTATTTGGAGAAGAGGGCCATTAACATCCAATCATAAATGCCTTTCCATGTTACCGATGTTTGTGTTTTCATACTTTGCACATTGACAACCTCATTTCTCTTCACAGTCATATACGAAATCTCATAATAAAAGTATTAAATATATTATAACCATATCCATCATCTAAGGTTAAATTAATGTTGTGAGAATATACATTTGAGTCTCTTGTATCTTGTGTACATGACAAAGCTCTCACCTAACAGATCATGTCTCCAACAATGTAATGCATTTACAACTATTTCTAGATCACGATCATGTGTTGGTTAATTTCCGTCATTATTCCTCATCTTTCGAGATCCATACACAACAACTCTATCCTCATACATCATCACTACACCTAGGAAAATGCCTATGCATCACAGAAGAATGTTTAGAATCTATCAGTGTCTAGTTTAATTAGAATATTTTTTGAGAGAAGCCTCCCCTTCATATCCTGAATATATTTATTTAATGCTTCTAAAAATAGAAACATAACAAACATCATGGTATGTCCAGTAAAATATGAATCAAGATGTGATAAGTCTTGAATGGAATCTCTATAATATCCATCCATCCCACGAAACACAACATATCAAACACGTTATTGGGAATCTCCACAGAAACTACCACATAAACCATTTCTGGATCAATAGTGAATCTCAATTCTGATGTTATTTGAACTGTGAAGTTAACATTTTCAATATCAATGTTTCACATCAAAAAATATCAACAAAAAGATGAATCTCTCTCAGGGTAATCAACAATACCTAAATAGGATTAGCATGGTTGTTACGAGTTTGAGAATACACCAAGATGTCATGCAAAAATATCACGACAAATACATCGTGGTAGAGGTGGAAAACCATATTCATTTGATCAATGAAAATAGTGGCAACATTTGTTAGATCTAATTACATAACACGGTAATCATACATACCATACACGGTACATAAATTTGTATGATATAAGATTGAAGGACTTACTCACACATGGTGATAATTCCATCTCTGGTAAATCATATATATTAACATATATAATTTAAGCAAGTATAAGAGATCATTTATTCGATGTAGTGGATACAATTTAGTGAATGTATGTTAGTTAATCCATATGTAATCAACACATTAACATAATGTTCCATTCACATTCTTGGTGAAGACCATGGGTGAACCTGATGAGGATGTACTGGGCCATATAAATAATGTGGCATCTAAATTATTTAACTATTTCTCGAGCTCCTAAAACTCACTAGTTGTCATCCTGTAAGGGGAACTAGACACTAGGGATGATCATGGAACAAGATGAATTATAAAATATACATCACTCTGAGGAGGTATGAATGAAAAGTTGATGGGAATGATGTCCAGAAAATGATTCCCTATATTAGGGAAATTACCATGATGTAAACCCTTATTCTCTATAAATAGATTTTAAATCCAGGCAGTCTCTCCACTAAGACCATGATGATATGTTCCCTCTCAAATGGACTTGAGATCAAGCCCACCCTAATGTTGATAATTACTACCCTATAGTGATATAATATATACCCTTTGAGGATATCAGTAAAAAATATCAGGATTCCAAACCGTTCAATCCATCATATGAATGAAATTGAATCATTTAATCTAATGAATTATGAGCATCAATAAGAATGTGCAACTGTCTACTTCAATTGGATGATCGCTACATTAGCGTATGCCCTATGACTGCACTCCACAAAATTTATCTATTTTTATAAAATTATAATAAAATTGCATCTCCATTCTGAGAAAATAAATGATATATATATATATAGATAAAAGAGTCAGTAGAACCTGTATCAAATAATGTATATACTATTGTAGATTCCACAAGAATAGTAAATTAACCTACAGATGTTCTTGCAACATGATCCTTGTGTATAGGTTGTAGTATATAACAATAATGATACAAAATCCTATACAACATCATATCTTCCACGATCATAACTGCTCTGTTGGTGATATTGGGGATCAGTGTTCTAACTAATGTGGTCACAACCACCTCTTCATTGGGTCATGCCGATGGTATTTGAACACCTCAGCTGATATGGTGAAATATAACCAACTCTCGATGGTGGAGCTCGCACAAATCATTTTCTCATCAATGATGTTGTAAATGTCATGATGAACCTATGATGATTCCCCATATGGAGAAATATCTGACAATCTGTTAGGTTTACATCAGAACTGTCACACCCCGACACGAACACTTACGGTTGCAGTTAGATTACAGTTATCCAAGAATTTTTTATGTTTATAATTGATCAAATTAAAAAAAATTAAAAAAAATAAAAATAAAATTATTTAAAAAATATTATAATGATATTATTATTATTATGAATTATAATAATGACAATATGATTATTATGAGTAATAATAATGATAATATAATTATAAGGAATAATAATAATGATATTATTATTACTATTATTATTCAATTATTTATTATTATTATAAATTTTATTTTTATTTTTATTATTATGATGATATTATAATTGTTATTATTATTTGGATAATAATAATATTATTGCTAATATAATAATTATTATTATTAATAGGTAATTTTGTACGTTTGTTCTTCTCTCCCCCCCCCACTTCCATTATAACTTGACCCCTAGTTTTATGATTCCTCAACACAACTTCTCGTACATATGACTTGTCGACCCCCCTCTTACACCCATTCTGATGAACTTAGACACCCTCTTATATGCCCCTATCTACTTCCAGCAACCTCCAATAGATGGAATCCCTCCTCGGAAGTGAACTAAACAGACCGAAATCCCTCCTTTATTGAACTTAGAACTCGCAGCCTCCTCCTTAGGTGACCATGAATCCGCCGCCCACCGTCGTGTGACCCTGCCGTCACACTCTATTCCTCGGGTTGTTTATTCCTACTCATGGTAAGTGTTTCCTTTTCCAGTGGATAGGGTTTCATTCTAGTTTTTGGATCTTTAATTTTTTGTTTTAATATTTATGATTTGGTTGTAGTTGGGCCTTTTGTGGTGTGGTTGTTGTGTGGATGTGATTCACAACAATTATGTCTTGTTCATCACCGAGGGTATGTGATTTTTTGTCAATATATTATTTGAAAAGTTAATTATTAATTATTATTTAAGTTGGAATGTTTTATAAAATATATTTTGTATGTCTGTGTGGTCATTAAAAAAATTCTAAGCATTTGAGTTGGAAATGGATTATAACATGTGAGATTGAGTATATTATTTGTGAAAAACCCTCTTGTGAAACATAGAAATAATTAATTGAGTGTTTTTGTGATGTATCAAATTTATGAGCAGTGAGAATCATATCATTGTATGGTTATATTTTTTATTTTTTTAATGTAGAATTTTAATACTAAACATGGTGTGGTTATGGTGTAATATGGTATTGTGCTAAATTTATGTTTTTTATAAAATATTAATTTGGATTTTAAATTTATTTGTGGGGTGAGAAAGTAGTTTTTGATGAGGATTAATATGATTATGACTTGAATATGGACTTTATATGTGCATTTAGTGTCATCTGTATATAATTGAGGTTGTGTGTCCATTTGAAATACTTCATTAATCGATGAAACAATTAATTAAATTATGTTTTTCTTCCAAATCATTTCGTGAAATATTACTAATGTGTGTTTGATTTTAAATAGGATAATTTGAGTGTGTTTTTGTGGTAATGCCTTTTTGTGATCTTTGGAAATGTTTTATTTAGAGTTTGATTGATCTATTATATTATATGTGTTGCGCGTGTTCTCTACATTGTTGATTCAGAAGTGGGTTTTCCTAATTTCGTCTAGAAGGATTGACAATTACAACATTAACATAATTATTATGATGATTGGAGATCACTACAGTAATGGGGGTGTCCCCTAATAGTGAATTGTGCACAATAATGTTGGATTTAATTGGTTTTATACAATATTTCACTTAGGGATGAGGTTTCTTGGGACACATATGTGATAGTTATGTATAGGTTTTTACCACAGTGATCGTTTATGACCTGGAATTTGTGAAATAAAATTGATTTTAGGTACATAAATCATGTTTCTTTATTTGTAATATCAATTTTTTAAATTAAAAAATTTTACATTCTTTTTGGAATGTTATTGCATGATTGGAATATATTTTGAGAATATAGTGGAATAAAAAAACATTACTTAAGAATGAAATGATGTGAAATTAATTTGAAATGAATGAAAAACATTTCATTATAATGACTTATTTTCAATCATTCCAGACTGAGATTCTATTTATAAAGGAAATGGAATAGGTATTTTTTTTACATTTTCATTCCTACATAGAATCTAAATTCTCTCTCTTGCTCTATATTTTCTATTTCAGGTTCATGTTTTAGTTCACTTTTTTAGGGAGCATGCTCCTGTGTTTTCGTGGTGACCCATGAGTTCATTTTGACGTTGGTTTAGTGGTGAATGTGTATAATTTTGAATTCTAGGTATTATGTGTTATATTGGGTTTATGTTTATTTATTTTAATTTTGGAATAAATCTTTCCCAACTACTTTATTTTGATTCACTACACTAGTTTCCAACCCGTGGGGATTAGGAATTCCCTTCAAGACTTTTCACAGACTAGGTAAGTCATCGGGTTAGATGGTGACCCTTCATGGTTCATGAAAAATTATATTACAACATGTCATAATCTTTTGGTTCTTGTCTATTAGGGATGTTTATGGGTAGTGCAGATCGATGATTAATAGTACATGACATATTGATTAGGAGTAGGGTGTCTGGATAACAAACCTGAGGATGGGAATCATCTTACTAGGGGTTGTTTGGTTTCATATGATTATTTACATCCTTGTTGTTATTATTTTCTTAATAAATGAAATGATTATTGTTTCAATGGTATATGTCACCAGGAAGGGCTAATAAAGCCTTGTAAACATGGGTTCATTATACTAAAACACTCACAATTAGGGTGGGGTGACTGGCATATGGACATTAATAATATATCGGATTCACCAATCATCACTAGTTTCCTCTCACATTTTCCCATGTCTCTTTGATTTTGAATCTTGGAAGCGTAATTTTAAAAGAAAATATGATTCGACTTTGGAAAGGTTGAAAATTAGTTATTATATTAACATTAAAGTGAATGCTAGAAATGAATATGTTCATGAAATGTAATTTGTGAAAAAATGATAAGGAATTCGGTGATATTGAAATTTCACAATCAATATTTTGGATTTATGGGATTATTTTCTTTTATAACCATTAGTATTTTCATGGGGGTCCATAATTATGTGTTATATGTGGAAGGTGAATGTGGTTCCCAATTGCCTGAGAACATGCATGTGTGAGGTCTGTTGGATATGACTGTTCAATGTGAAATAGACCTAGCTTGATTTTATTAAGAAAAAATAATTTTAATTGTAAAATATGGTGTTTGATGATCCATTGTTGGGTGTAATGTTTCTTTATGATTTTGGAATTTTACTTTCACATTGTCCTCAGTTTGAGAATCAGTCTTGTATAGAAAATGTTTCATGTCTTGTTTTTTCGGTGAGTTAGTTTGATATCATGTTTAGTGGTTTCTTTTAAATAGTGTTTCGGGAATCCTTTTTGATGGTTCCCTTCAAATGTTCAGTGTTTTATCCTGTTATATTTTGGATAGTGGACCATTTTGATAAGGTCCTTGGGTTTTCCATGATAGCTAGTGTGTTCCCCCATAAATAATTGATGTATATTTGATCTGTGGACATGAGTGGACCACCTATGGAATACCCTCCAGTTTATCAATGTTAGGTCCTCATTCATAGGATATAGAATTGAGTCAACCAATTATTTTCCTCATAGGAGGATCCTCTCGCAGCAAGATAGCGTAAGAGAGAGGAGTATATTAATTATATGGATGAACTGAATCAACTGATGGTCAATGGTGATGTTCATTGGGTAATGAAATGATCCCTCCTAGAAGTGGTGAAGGGATTCCCTATTGGGAACGATTTATTCAAGAGACTTTATAAGTACTTATTCTTAAAGGAATGTGGGGTTCTCTTCATGGAATTTCATAAATCCTTGTTCTGAGGGATTGTATCATCGGTGTGTTGTATCTTCTACAGTTTCTTGATCTAAGTAAGAGGTGAAAAACGCATGAACATTTTTAGATTTTGTTTTGGAGAAAGTAATTCTTTATAGTAAGTGGTAATCAGGGTGTGTTGTGTTCTATTAGAGCCATTGGATCATAGTGTGGTTATTGTTGGAACATGAAGAAGTTTCTTTATGTGGATTTTAGTACCTAAATATGAGATAGGGATGATTAAATCATTATATCACCAACCATATGTCTCATAGTAAAATTGGAACGTAGTCTCAAACCCTCAGGGATTTAATGGGACTCAGTATAGTTTATGTCATTAGTTTGGAAAATGGAGACAGTTTAAGATTTTTTTGTTACCATTCCTTTAAAATTGGTCCTGTTGTATAAGGGGTCATGAGGAACCTATTTATCTCTATGTTATTAGATTTTGAGTGAAGCTCCCAGTATATCTCTAGTTAGGATTTCAGTATTAGTTCATGCCGTTATGCTTGGATATTTGGTATTTATGTGGGAGTGACCCACCATGGATATCGTTGGAATTACCTAGTAGAAAATCAATGTTATCATTTCAATTTCGGTTTGGAGTCCATTTCTGTCTTCCAATTTTGGTATCATGGATCTTTATCATGTGTTAGTTTCCGCTTTTGTGGGGGAGCCACTCATGCCTCCACATGTCATCAATTTAGTCTCATCCTTGGTGTTGGGTTCATGGTTGGTAGTCTAATTAGGAATTATCCAACCCATATTCCCTTCCATGAGTAAATATGGGGTCAATGCATGTTGAGGAGTGTTGTGATGTATGGCTATGGTAGTCTCATTGAGTTCATTGTTTGTTTATTTGTAAATTCTGTGAGCCAATATGGGAATGTATATGGTTTTCTATCTCAGCGTTATGAGTAGTGAGTTTTGAGATTTCATATCAATTGACTATGAATTATAGGCATCATAGCTTTGGGATTAAGTCAACCCTTGGTGCGGTTTTTTTGTTTTAGGACTCCTGAGTTCAATTTGAAAGATTTTATCTTTGTAGGATGTGTTATTACATCCTCTCTCTATTTGTTCATCAGGAATAATCATGGACATTGAAGTTGTATTTGTTTCAATGTTGGGGGCAAATCAATATTGTGGATTTCCGGGTGTGGATAGCGTTATGGTGGAGATAATAGTCACACCATGACTATGAAACATACAGTCATGATTAGATTACATATATCTGAGTTGTTTTTTATTATTTCAAATTGATAAAAAAAACTCAAAACTAATAATACTAAATTAAAATTAAAATTATTTAAAAATATTTATTATGATTATTTTATTATTATGAGTAATAATATTATAATTATAATGTTTATTATTATTATCAATATTATTATTATGAGGTTATTTTTAAAGTTATTATAATTAGATTATTATTATTATTATCATCATTAATGTAATTATCATAATAATATTTATTTTTTTATCTGCTATTTTTTTGTGTTTTCTTATCTTCCACCCCCCCCCCCCATTCCATGAACCCCTTCCCCTCTTGGGTCATGGTGCCATTCCCCCTCCCCCATCACAAACATGACGTGAGTTGACCCCCTTAATGATCTCCTTCCAGTGAACCCTGAGGCCCTCCCCTATGACACTCTCCCATTCTAGTGACCTCCACTAGCCAGTTTCCCTCCTCTCAAGCACACCAAACTGGACAACCATCCTCCAGCAATGCACCAAAAACCCACTGGTCTCCCCTTCTGTTGACCGTGAACCCGTCTCCCTCTCTTGTGAGAGACCACTTCTACACCCAATTCGTTCCCTAATTTCTTCCTCATTCTTCTTCGGATTTCCATTTTTGCATCTACAGATTAATATTATGTGTTTGATCATTCATTTAACATTTTAATATTTGTTATTAGGGTATTATTTTGTCTGGTTGTGGTGAGGTTGACATGAGAATGATATTCGCTTTGTTTTCGTCATATTTTTTACCTTAGGTAGGTGATTCCAGGAATAATAATTATTTCATGAGTTAGTTTTTCATTAATTTTTTGATGGGATGTTTTATAATATATATATGTGGTCTCTCAGTGGTCTTTGAAGAAATTATCTATTTCTTTTAGTTGAAAATGAATTTTTACCTATGAAATTTTGTATGATTTTGGTGAAATCCCATAGAATGAATGTTATAAATTTTTTATAAAGTGTATATGTTATTTATGAAACTATTTTAGTGGTTTGAATCACATCTTGGAATGGTTATTTTGATCATCATTTTTAAAGTTGTTTTTTCATTTGAAATCATTGGTGTTTTGGTGTTATCATTTGTTCTTCTAATATAATGCATTTTAAAAATTATTAATTTTTTTTTGAAAAATTATAAAATTGATCCGAAAGTATTTTCTAAATAAATATAAAATGTGTTTGATTTTAAAAAGTAAATTACATGTGTATTTTGTATTTTTATGATGTAATATCATTTTTCCATGTTGAAATATTTTATTATTTGTGGAAAAAATTTATTAAATTTGGTTTGTGTTGAGAATCATGTATTGAAATAGTTTTAGTGCATATTTTATTTTAAAGACAAAAATAATAGTGCTTTTTTGCATTAATTAATTGCAGTGAATATTTGGAATGATTTATAAGGTTATTAATTAATTTATTAAATTATTTGTGTAGTTCATGGTCCCTACATTGTGATTTCGAGTTGTCAGAAAAAAAACGAACACATGAATATACATGTTTATGAATGTATGTATATATATATCATCCTTGTCAATATTCTCTTTTTTCTGAGGGAATATTTACTTTTAGAAAATAGTTATTTATATATATGAGAAAATGTTTATCTGTAACAGTGTATCTTTCTTAGGCTACCATTGTCAAAATTTTTGTTTCTTGAGGTAGGTACCCTTTTCTGAATCATTTAATTATAATATCTATGATTTTATAGTGTTATTTTAAACATATTTTATCTCCTTTTAAAATAAATTCTTATTTTTTATATATATATACATATGTGTGTGTGTTTTAGTGTCAATATATAAACATGTTGGTTCTAAAAAAGTGTCTTTCTAAATGGTTTGAATATGAAATGGCCATTTCCATGGACGTGTGACCTCCCATATTTTTTTGTTATTATATATAATATATTATATTATTTTTCAATGAATTCCAACTTGATTTCGAAAAATGGGGTTTTTGGTTTGAATATAGGATTAAAGTGGCGAGTTGACATTTTTTAATGGATTTACCTTGTTTTACAAATGCTTTCTTCCTATTTTTAAAAATAAAGTACATTGGTTATTTAATGTGACATTCAAATGGTTTGATAATATTAAAATAGTTGGGTGTTTATTCATTCTGATATTAAATGTTTTCCTTATATGTAAATTTCCACGTTTTTCACTTTAATAATGGTTTGTGAAAATACAAAACCCCATCTTGAGGCATGCCCGCACGATTTAGAAAATGATGTGTGTTTTGAATTTTTGAATTGTGATTTTTTCCTTTTAAATATGTTTTTTCATTATTGTTTGATGGAAAAATGGGGGACCTTCTCCATGGCGAATATCAGCAGTGAGGGGGTTAGACTGTTTTTTAATAAAGGTAATGATATCATCATGATTGTTAGTTTTATAAAAAATGACCACCACATGAGTGGAGCACATTGAAATACCAAGGTATCCTGGTTGGTGGACTAGGACTAGTACACTAGATTATTTATAAGTTGTTAGTCCCAATTTCCACTACATGTACTAACAATTTCAACTCTAACAAAATAACTATGATGATGGGAGACCACAAGGGGAGCATGGGTGTCCACTACTAGTATAACATGGACGAGAATGATGGATTTCATCTATGAAACATCTCAATGATGTATTAGGTTCTTCAGAACTCATTTTTGGTTGTAACCTATAGGATTAGACCATGGTACTCGTTTAAAACATGTAGTTTGTGATAATTTTTTCAATTTAGTTACATCCTGATTGATTCCTTCAATATAAAATCCTTGTTTTTAATTTAAATTTTTTCCCATTCATTTTATAATATTAATGAAGGGTTACAATCTATTCTGAAAATATAGTGAAATAGAAACAATTAATATAAGAATTAAAAATGGTGACATTAATATGTGAAGAATGAAAAACAAATCATGATTATGTCTTATTTTCAAACTAGAATGACTGGATTTCAATTTTTAGTATGGAAAGGTCATATGGTGTTGTTGTACATAGGAATTCCAACTAAGAATCATGGTTCCAACACCTACTATATCTTTTCATATCCTGGGTCTTGTTTTGGGTCTTTTGTGAAACGTGAAAGATTTTATTTTTCGGTGTGACCGATGAGGTCATTTGGAGGTATGATTATGGGGGAAACAATATTTTATTTTCTATACTAGTGATTATAGTCTATATTTCGTTTAAGATTATTTATATATCTTTTTAGGGATAAATCATTCCCAAATACAATATTGTGATTCCCAACACTAGTTTCAAACCCCGGGGGATTGTGATCACCGCTCAATCCTTGTCGTGGAATGGGTTGGGTGTTGGGTTAAATGGTCGCATAGCATGGTTCCTCAAAATATTAATGCTTGGTATTCCCAAGTCATCTATACATATGAAACACTATAGATCAAACAAGAAGGTCACTCTGGATGACACTTCCCTAATGTGAATCCTTGATAGAGTGTTTCTGTCCACCAAGAGAACTATCGGTCTACCATGACACAGATCGTCAATACCCAGCACTATTTATATCCATTAGGTTTTGAAAAATGATATGATCATGATTATATATTGTAGAAAAGCAATGATGGTGGAATACATTCACATGTGATTGAATGGACTACTGTAGACTATCCTCAAAATGACTATGAAACAATAGATCATACCTATATTAATGTGGTGAAAAGAACTATGTAACAGTGAAACATGTTGAATATTCAATAGGTTATATAGAAACAAACTTAAGATTCATGTAATCTGTTGATCATCCATCTATCAAATTTTGAGAATAGAAATGATCATAGAAGGTAGTTTCGAATATTTCCAAAAACATCCCTTATGGAAGCAATCTAGGATAATGAAATCACAACTGTTCATGGAAGAATCCATATGAATATTTTTATAACATTTTACCCTCCACTATAGAGGTATTTATAAATGAATAATGATATATATGGTTTCCTTTATTCAATACTCTGCATCCTATATACCACTATCTCTAGTCAATGTATTTGGTTGATTATCCTAGAACTCAAATGGAAGATCATTTATAATAGGTGCAATACATAGAGCACCATTCATGGAAAATATGAGACATAAGATTTTATCATGATCTTGGGCAGCAGTTCCAAAATCTAGTACATTAGGTGATGTCTCTGGTAAACTCCTAGAGGTAGGAATTGAGTATCATGGACCACCATTTATAGATAATTATTATTTCCACCATCCCAGTTTATGATGTAACGATATTGAGGAATAATTAGTCTACAAATTCCAAGAATTGGCCTCAGAACATGATCTATACAGATAGATAACATCACAAGGGGTAACTGATCAAATCAAAACATGCTACCCAATGTATATTATCCAAAAAACACACATAGACGGCCATGAAATTGTATGTTCTCAAGCATAATTTTCATTTCATTTTATATATAATCACTAGGATCACTCTATTACCATTGTTAAATATGAAAAGTTAGGATACATATATGCAACCATTTCATTTTAGATTTCATGTTTTAGTTTATAATGCATTTTCATTCCCATTGAATCTATTCCCATACACATTATTAATGAAAACAACTCCCAGTTATTGATATAATAATGATTCGACTCCATAAATTACTCATCCTAACCCATGAGGTCACACACACCTCACGAATTGTGAGAGAAAATAACCCAGCCACATCAAAGTTAATTCAGCCATATTCTAACTATCACAACATCACTCAACAACCACAAGGATATAATGAAATGAAAATTAGTTATATGAACATATATGACATGGAAATATGCCTAACATGTGAATTCTAGGTACATAATATGATATATGTAATAATTATCATTACCCTCATATCATTGGTCCATGGATGAATGAAACCATCTATTAAAGTAATATTCAACAACTCCAAACCTCATACAATTCACCCAACGGGGAAATAATTTCAAATATATATTGAAAAATAGAGAAAAAATTAATTTTTTGGGTGATAATGATTATACCACGATCTAGGATTCATGACATTAATGAATGACCTATTACCAAGTCATAGGCACTCCTAATATCCAAATAAATTTCCCCATAACATAATGAATGAATATAAAATAAGATATGATTAAACCTTTTGAAATCACAACCCTAGAGACCCCTTAATAGGTGCCCAGAGGAATGTTTTCCACTTGGACTCAAGTGAATCTCCTTGAACACTATAGGTTGTTGACTAGTATCAAGGACCTATGGTTTGATCGTGAGGATTTTATCCCCTCATTACAAAAGTGTAGTATAAGAGAGAAATACAGAAAGAGGTATATAGAGGAAAAAATATAAGTAAAAAAAAGGTACATCCTAAATTAGAGACAACAAAAATAATAGCTAAAATAAATAGAATAACATAAAACAATCTAAAAATTATGATGATACGTTACGTCATTGGAAAAAACATGAATATTTGGATACAATAAAACTAGAATATCATGTTTTAACATAGCATAACTGAATCAAAAATACATTATAATGAATTAGGATAACTATGTCAGTAATATTCATTCATGACCCATCCTAAATAGAAATTATTAATGTTATATTATCCATATGATTCTATTTACTGACAACTACAACCATGTAATCAGTCTAGGTTACCTAGTAGTTCTCAGAGAGTGTGTGAGATAAATCTTTGATCCCCACCACCAATGATTTCTATAACAGCATTATAACTATGTTCAATTAGGAATTTATAATGTAAATTATTAAAATTTAACTAAATACTCAAGTAGCTAACTTATCCTTCAGAAGGTGTCGGAACATGTAATGAGCTCCTTAACTGATTATTACCAGTTTAAAAACGAATCACATGATAGCAATACTGAATGATCCAAGTTGTAACAAGACAACCTAAACTTATATTTAATAACAATTTCCCAATGTAATAACCATGAAAACATATACCTAAAGGGTCACCAACTTAGTAGTGATTGTATATTTTTTAAGGGAAAGAAAGTAATCTAGGAGCACATTCCAAGTAATTCCACAATAAGATGCCTAGTGAATCGAAGGTGACCATCAAAAGTAAAATGGGACTTAGCCGTGATTGGACCCATGCATTGTAACCATAGAAACTACTTGTGAAAGCTATTTCCTATGAATATATACAAGGAATCATTTAATAATACATGATGGATCCTACAGGGTCATATCAGGCATCCAAAAATTTACAAGTATCGAGAACTATTTGGGTCTCAAACTATGCAAGCCACATAGTTTAATCGCATTGGGGATCCCGAGTGCTCAAGGCATTCCCTAATATGAATACAAGGAGACCTCGGGTTAGAAAAATCCTATTTGAAAATGTGGTCACATAATTTTCCATTTGGATCAAGCATTTCTTTTCATTACTGTGATATGGCTAGGTATTATGAAAACCTTTAATCAGTTTAGTACTAATCAATAAGTACATTTGATTCAAGAATTGTATTTTATATGATTGAAAATTACATGTATCATGAAACCATTACTAAATCATTTATAAACACATTAAATAATTATGGTTCGTTTCTCTTCCTTCAATCAACAAGGTAAGGGGTTCTATAGACATTAAACTATTTATTTTTTCACATTTAATCCGGTAATGTCATATACATTTTATAATTTTTAATTTCAAATTTACATTTTATTATCAAATTGAAGAACATACATAAAATAATTCAAGTGTAAGTGAAATGGTATTTTCCAATCATGATTATTTTTTACAAATATATTTTATTACATGGAGGCATTCTATTAGTGTTTTCTTGATCAATCATATCTAAATGATCGGTCAAAATTGTCAAAACAGTAAAAACCAAAATATGTGATATCATCAAAATGGGTTGTTGGGCACTGTAGTTGTAACCAACAAATAATAATAACATATTTTTATGGATCATAAACACATGTTTTTAATGGTTATATGCATGGAAAATAAATTATATAAATATCAGTCGATGAAATCGGCAGCCCCCATATGACAATTCCAAAAACAACGAACATGGGGGATGAGTTATAGACCACCCACCATAGGCTTGTATGAATATCCTATTATAGTAAATTCCCTTTAATTGTCATGGATTTTACTAAATATGGGAATATAGGATAAACTCTTACACCTACATAATTATTTCCGGAGAAAAAGAGATGAAGAATGAATAAAAAGTACTTGAGTACATATTATTGTTCATCCAACGTGATGAACGAAATATCGATCAGATCATAGTTGATGAAGATATAGTGATCCCTACCTTAGGCATTAACAATTCTCCACAATGGAAGGAAAGGAGGCTAATCCAACTATAAATCTTATTAGGGATAAATGAAAAGAAAAATTAGATCATTAATGGGGAAAAATATAAAATTAACTAACATTTAGCATGTGCACTGTTTAATAAACTTTTTACAAACCATAAAAGAGTACGAGGGATGTCGGAACACCAGTGTGATTAGGCTACACTATTAGGGAACCAATGGTCCAACCATGTGAGATGGAACTACCCAAAAACGGATACCATTCCCACTAATAGATCTAACAATGTTACCTACCTACATAGTTTTCCCTAACTATGTGTTATGCCTAGTTTTACCCCAAAGAAGGATTTTGGTATCTTAAAAATCCTCATACACCCCCAAAACCCTCAATAACTCGTTTTGAATCCATATTATGTCAAAAATAAATAGTTATACCCAAATTTAAAGGATCCATACATGATTGAAAAACTGGATTTTGACATCTAACCAATTAAACTAATTTAATAAATGGGCCCTATATGAAACCTAGTTTATGTTGATCATGGTTCCCTCCTCTCCGCATGCTACTGAAATTCCTAAATATTTCATAAAATGAATGATTATACCCACAATCCAACACATATTATTTATAGTGTTATTTATCCTCACTGTCACCCAGCCTTGGAAAATTCATAGTTAGATACCTATCCAGATAAATATTCTAGGATGACCTTCATTAATTGGGGTGTTCTATTTTTTAGTGTACCGAGAATAATGGTATACCTTGTTGAAATGGGGATAAACATTTAAAAATATAATACATTATCATTTTGGGGTGTTAAATTAATCTATAATTCTCTTTTATTATATTTAAATAAATTTTTCACATAATTTCATTGATCTATGTTGCATATATCACTTAGACTACAATGGATTATTATTAATCATTTCTATTTTATCAGAAATAGCCATTATACACATTTCAATTAAATAATGAAATCAATGATATTCATATAATCATTTTCATAAAATAATTAAATACTTATTTCCTATGTTTATTATAACCAAAAATGTATATCATTTCAAAATTGAATTTGGTTCATAGACATTCGCAATTAAAATCTTTGATCCATTAGTCTCGATATAAATAAAAATTTTTTTAATATTTTTTTATCACTATCATGTTGTGTTTTTTCAACTTATTTCACCATTGATTTAAATTTTAATTTGACAAATTAGACAC
Organism: Viscum album; assembly: GCA_963277665.1. Lineage (NCBI taxonomy): Eukaryota > Viridiplantae > Streptophyta > Magnoliopsida > Santalales > Viscaceae > Viscum > Viscum album. Next base: position 213,860,882 of record OY728128.1, on the reverse strand, counting down.
AAATATAGGTTCATTTTTTAGTATACTATATTATAATATATGAAATTGTTTACAATTATTTAGTATTTATCATTTTCATTCTTACTGTATTTTCCAATAATAACTAGATTAATATTGAGATTATAAAAATATATTCCTTAAATATAATTTTTTATTTCCATGTTTCAAATATTTATTGTTTCTAATATATTATTCATATTATATGATCCCTTTTAATATATTAAAAAGTGTAAAATTAAATTTTTATTTTATTCTATTAAAATTTGATGTATGTTATCCCTTAGAAATGAAAAAAGTTTTCATTATTCATTAAATAATGAAAACATACTTGAGGGAATCATATTTTTTACTTCTTCAAATATATAGGATTTTAAAATAATATATGTGGAGTGAATAATTTAGATTTCCCAATATAATTTTGAATGATGAAATAATTATGTTTTGTGTATTGTTTTGAAAACATGGTCACATGAAAATTATTTTCGTTTAAATCTACTTGAATTTTAAAATTCGTATATTTTTTAGGATTTCTTTGACCCATTACCCTATTATAGATTAAAGGATTTTATAAAAAAACAATGGGGGATAAGGTTTAGATGTTGAAATATATTTTTACAATAAGGTATAATTTTTAAATATCATGGTATGTTAATTTTGATAGTGTTATACAAATTACCTGAAAATAGTATTAAACACATATGGATTTTCATTAATCATAATGGGGATTATGTTTTTTTTAATGAAATTAAAAGAAATTATTTAATGTAAAATTTGAAAAAAAATAACTTAAATAAATTTTATATTAATCATTGAAAATGATATTGATAAATATTATAAAATTCTATATGAAATTGATAATTTATTGTTTATAAAAAATTCATCATGAATGTGATTAAATTAATTAATGAATAGGTTTTTTATTATCATCAACAATGTAGAGGATTTTGTACATGACATTCTATGCTTTTTTTGTTGATAAAAACCACCAAAACATGGTTATTCAAATTTGTTTTTCCAATATAAATATTTTTATTTTATAGATTGTTATTTGGATGTTTATGATAAAATGAATTAACCAGAGAGCATGAAAAGAAAGTAGTAGGTGTCCCATAAATCCGAGAAGTATATGATGGGTAGTAGAATGCCACTGGTGAGTTAGTTAGTGTGGAATAGAAAAACAAAGTTCAATAAAAAGACCATAGGCTTGATAATGGATCACAAAAGAAATATGTTGGGGTCGGGAATGAAATTATGCTCATTCTAGGATCTATTATCTATTCGTTGACATCCACCACTTACCATTTTATCCAATTACAAAAAAAAATCATTTTAGAGGGCCCTGTAAGAGTTAATTCTTCTTTTCATAGACATATTCATCCCATAATATCTACTAAACGATCGTCATATTTTCGAGGTTATAAATATACACAAAATGGTAATAGGATGGAACTGGTTAACATAATGAAAAATTGAGAGATTTTTTATGCCACTATGCTTCCTTATCAATCACTCGGGTACAAATTCCACTCTTACACAAAATTATTTTTTATGAATTTCCATTATGGGGAATATGGTGTGATTAAAGGGACATTATTTAATCAAGTGTTTTATTTTTTTCCTTTATAGGGTGATAAATACCATTTAGTGTTATCCTGGTCTGTTTTTAATTACATTAATTAAAACGGTTTGGGGTATCTAGTTGTAACCATTGAGAGGAATGTTATAACGAACTGAATCTGGTCGCCACCAATACCAGAACCATACCCAGACTTTTTCATGGCCCAAAGGGTGTTACATATCCCTACAGGCTAGAACAAGTCCCATGGTATCATTTATCTTGTTTGGGAATGATTTACCCAAATTGTATTAAATAAAACATAAATATCATTTGATAAATAGAATCTGAAAAATTATTACCAAACAAGGATTATACATGTAACGTCCTAGTTTCGGATGCCGTTCAGAAATGCAAGATACCCAGTTTGTCACATATCCTCAAACGCATTTCCCCAAGCACTAGAGGCTTCCATATAGTAGTGAGGCCTTAGGTGTGACAGTGGGAAAACAATGCCCTAATTGGCAGTGTAACACTTCCAAAGTAAACAAATGGTTAAAGAGGAAGAAGTAATAACCCATTAAATAGTAAAGCGCGTTAAACTAGAAAAAATAAACTGGAGCACACACATATATAAATGATGCATGATACATATGTCATGGAAAGAATCCATTCAATCAGAATGATGGAATACAAATAGTACTAAGCTAAAATAGAAATGAAAATAGATAAACAGATCCACAGCATCGCAAGCCTCAGCTTGGTCTCATGCTCTCCAACTCCATAGTAAATCAAGTACCTGATGTAGAAGTTCACTTGCCTGTATCTATACCCGAAAAAATATAATCTATTTGGGCCCAAACTCATAGCACAAACAGGGTGTGAGACTAAATCCCAGTAGGCGACAGCCAAAAGATATGTTCCTAATAGTCTGTGAATATATGGCTGGTAATAAATAATAGGAAGCAATAAACAAGGAATTATTCTGTAATAACCAATAATCAACTTCAAAGCATTCATTTTCATATATCAATCAACAGCTAACCAAAGCAGGTAAACATAATTAGGTAACCCTCTAGGAAGTAATAATGGCATATCCCCTCGTGTCCTTCCTAGAAACACAAGATAGCATTTAGACAGGAAAGATAACCCTTTGGGAAGTACTCACAGTCTATCCCCATTGGCCCTTCCTAGAAACACAATCATGATGATAACACAATAGGTAACCCTAGGGGATGTACTCCCAACCTATCCCCTCTATTTCTACCAAGTAACACAAGAAACCCTCTTGGAAGTACAATCAATCTAACACCTCTGGTTCAACTTTACAATAGATTTTCTGAGGAAGCACTCGTTTCCAATTCCTCATATAGTCTCATATTGGTAACTAAAGGAACTCTGTGGAATCACTTACGTCACATTCCCCATGTGGAATGCATCGTGGAAATAGAAAGACACTGAGGAAGAACATATAAAAATTCCCACTGTGGTGTCGTATCGTAGGCCAAAATAGCCAATCTTGGGAAGCCCTTTCGTCCACTTCCCTGTGGTACACAACATAGGTTCTCACAACCTTGAGTAAGTAAAGAAAGCATATAATAGTATATCGGCCAAAGTAAATCCCATGAAAAACTTTTCTAAATAGTCTACAACATAATAGCATTTCAGATAAATTTCACTCCATCCTACAAATACTAAGCATGGAAAGTAAAGAGAAGCCTAACCGGAAAACTAGATAAAACGGTCAAAACAAGAAACATGTGTGGGAAAAACTTCCAATGTATAGAAATTCACCCTATTCTCATTCAATTAACTTCAAATGAAGCACAAAAGCATGGAAGGAAATTAACATGGCTCAAACAGTAAACATACAATACCTCGTTGATGGGAATTGGACAAATTTTCACATATAACTCAAAGACATTCGATAGAAAGTCGCAAATCACCTACCATAGATTTGTATGTTTGATATAAGTTAACCTCAATCCATGAATCTCCCAATAACATGGTAGATGATAAAAAACTTCTAAAACGTTAATCCAAGGATAACTTGATAAAGAGAATGAATCATGAACTGAAGCTCTAGAAGAAGGAAGAGCTTATAGAGGCGATTCCAATGCAATCAACGGCGGTCGAATCAGAGGATGGATGCTCGGTCAGGGTTTCAAAGGAATATTGTGGTTCTATAGGAGATCTCGGACAAATAGGGTCAAGGATAAGGCGTTTTGGGTGATTAGACGCGACCCTTGTACGTTTAATAATATAAAAAAGAAAATGCACAGCATGTACATAGGATGTAGACAGAGTGTATGTAACACCCCAGGTAAATAAAGAATATGAAATATTTATATTTATCCATATTTGTGAATAAAATATTAATATTACTTTAAAGAGAATGCTATGCTCGATGGCGTACCCAATACGCGACAACAAGTTCCTTTGAAATCATACGTTGCACTCCAATAATAAAATAATATTATTTCAAATGGTAGTTAACGCCTAGCCATTGTAATGGCGGGAAAGAACGGAACTAACTACAAAATTATTATATATTTTTGTCAAATATTTTTACTTTCATCCAATAAATTTTAGAGGTGTAAAATGCAAATGAATCCAATTTTAAGGTTAAACACTAATATTCTTTAAAAGGTCGATTCACCGCCTTTTGATGGAGAACCTATTTTAAATCCACATTTTGACAATTTTATGATTTATATTTGAAAAAATACAATTCTTATTTATAATCGGGACATCAAAATTTACTTTGTGTAAATTTTTGTTATTTTTCCTTTAAAGTGCATTTTGTAATGAATAGTGAAAAATGTTGTATTTTAATTCAAAACCACTTTTTAATCTAATTTATTTATATGATTATAATATATTTTGAATTGGTTTTAAAGTTCAATTAGAATATATTTTTACCATTTAATCCAATTGTGGTCATTGGAATTAATTTCACTTTGAAATCGGACTTAAACTTGTGTCAATCCTTTGATACTTACTGTATATAAAAACACGCTATTTGCTCTAACAGCGGGAATTAATTATTAAATTAATTATTGCAACTTATATGTTTGGAATTTTTTAAAATAGGCTTAATTTTTGAATTTGGAATATCAAATATATCTTAGGGTGTTGTTTTGTTATTTTTCTTAAAAACATCAAATTTTGATGAATAGTGAAACCGCTAAGTGGTACATATAAAAACTGATTTTTGGTTTAAATGAAATTTTACAACCTCTATGTTTTGAATTTCAAAAATCTTTCATACACGGTTTTCATTAAGAAGTAAAATGTGGTTCAATGTGATTAAAATAATTATTTGGTGAATATTAACTTTTAAGTTTTTAATCACGATTAGAGGTAATTAGTGTAGTTTATGGTAAAAATAATCTTTTAATAATATGAAATGACCTAGAAACATGTACTACCCATATTGTATGTGTCAAGGACGACCCAGAAAATCAACGGGTCAACTTGGGGACCCCATATAGACACTTTGGTAGGAAAATGACATAAATAACATTTTATTTAAAGTTAAAATAAAAATGTCACAAACATGGGTTGTTTTACAAAAACAATTTTTACATGGGGTTGAACAAGTAATATTTTGGACTATAAATAGTCATTGGAAAGATAAAAATATTTCATACATCATATTATTTGTTTTATATTTTTTAGACATTAAATAAATTAACCTATTTATGACATCATGATGATGCAGCGATTACCTCATTATTTAACGATTTAAATAAAATGAAAAGATATTGTAAAATCTAAGACCTAAACATGTAAAAAACCTATTGGATGGGTGGATTTCGAACCCTTATAACCTTATTCTTGAAATATATCAATGTGTGACCTTTAAAATCCGAAACTCATTTGAAAACAATGTATCTTTGTTTGACTTTCCAAGAGTGCCCCTCCTCTCCTCTTATGAAAGGCTCCCACCTCTACCACCTTACACACACATCTCATGCCATTGGCTCGGCCAACCCCTGACCATTTCATCTCTGCACATCCCTATCTTCATCATTAAATTCTCACTTTGAGCAGAATCCTTTCCAAGTAATCCTTTGAGATGAAATAAAAAAGAGTTACCCGATTTAAAGGTTATGTCTTCCCTTGTGTTGTTTTGTTTTATTTTGCTTCTCCTACCCAAAAAACTCTTTTTATTCCTTTATTTTGTAACAAAAATAGTATATCCAATATAATATGATGTTGTTATGTGAATTATTAGAGCTACACTTACACACACCCTTGTCTAATGGTTAGAGAACATACTTTTTTTGTGGATGGCGAATTTCTGCCTCACGAAACGATGATTGTTCAATCTTCTCTTAACACCTTTCATGGTGGCCATTATGATGTCACTATATTTTATATATGGTATATATGGTATTTATGTTTTCTATATTCTTCTTAATTTTATATTTAAAACATGACAATACTTTGCATGCTGTGCAAATGCGATAATTTCATACGAGGAAGTGTGGACTACCGCCCCCTCAAGTGATTGACTCGTTCATGCAATACATGGAATGTATAAAGAATAAAATTAATGAACATATGTGACCTATATAACATATATATTATAATTTAATTATAATATATATATATATCTCAATTATTTCTAATATGAAAAAGAATTGAAAGTATCGTTCATGCGTACGTACGACCTACCGTCTCCATGAATAGTGCATTTAATTTATTTTTATCTCCAAATGTTATGGAGATGTATAAAATGAATATTTATTGGATATATATGATATTTAAATAATTAATACTATTTTGGAGATGATTTACTTATAACTATATGGAAAATCATTTTCAAACAAGTTCGTTTTTGACTCATGTACCAAACATCGACAAAAACGTCTGATATGAACTCACATTATTAACCAATTATTATAACATTATAACTTTTTATATAAACTGAATAATAATGTTTAAAATAGGTATTTATGCAATTATAAATTGACCAATGTTTATTTTTCATGAATATAATGAAACGAACCAGACAAGTCGGATTTGAGGTAAGGGATCCTACCCCTCTCTTTCTTTTTAAGTACGCTCTTGTATGTCATTCCTTTTAAGAACATATTTCTTATGATTGGAATGTTATTTTATATTAATAATACTGTACTTTTTATGTTCATATGATGAGAGACCTTATTTTCTCTCACCAATCCATTTTGGATGTTTTGAGTGGCGCCGTTAGGCTGCCAAATTTTCGTAAGAGATCTAACCTCTCTCTTTCTTTTTAAGTACTCTCCATTATGTCACATATTTTAAGCTCCTATTTGTTATGATGGGGGGTGTTCTTTTATATTCCTATTTCTTTACATTTTATTATAATATTATGAGAGACCATTGTTTCTCTCATCAATCCATTTTGGAAGTTTTGATTGGTGCCATTAGGCTGCCAAATTTTCGTAAGGGATCCAACCTCTCTCTTTCTTTTTAAGTACTATCTTTTATGTCATTTCTTTTAAGCTCATCATTATTATGTTTGGGGATGTTATTTTTTATTCCTCATACTGTGATTTTTATGTTCATATTATGAGAGACCCTATTTGAACTCTTAAATCCATTTTTGAATGTTTTAAGTGGCGTCGTTAGGCTGCCGAGATTCCGTAAGATATTTTTCATCTCACTTTTATTCTCGTGACATTTATGCTAGGTTTGCCACTATTTAATTTGAGTGGTGTATGTACGGCCCATTATTATACCCTTTGTGTAGTATAATTTCATTTATGGGTATTTACATCTTCATTGTCTGGCCCTTCTTTCATGGGGTGTACGTTTCGAAAGTTACCAAACTCGGTAAGGGGACCTTTCACCCTCCCCTTTTTAAAAGAATTCTTTTGTTATGTCTTTTAATTCACATACTATTATGTTGGGATATTTTCCTCTATATCCTTATTTATGTAAATTTTATGTCCATTTGACGAGATACCATTTTCTCTCTCATCAACGCATTTTCTGAATTTTAATGTGACGTCGTTAGGCTGTCGGATTTCTGTAAGGGAAATTCATAACCCACTTTCAATTATATGGGATAAACCTCTACTTATTGATTTTATTATGCCAAGATTATGTGTGTAATATCTATGTTGTAATTTCCACAAACCTTTATGTGGATATATTATTTCTACACATAATCATCTCGTTGATAAATTCTTACAAACATGTATGGGAAATCATAACTCAATATCATTCCATTGAGATAAATATCTATGTCATTGTTTTTGTTTTTCCAAGATTATGTGTGAATGTCCTATGATTGATTCACACATAATATCCACTTATATTGGGTTTATTTATATTTCTGACACATAATTATGTGATAGACGTATCCTTAATTTAAGTATACCATCTTTAAAATCGATTTCATCTCAATTTACATTTCCATTAAGACTTCATTGTTGTTATGCAACAATTCACTCTTATATGGTGTGTATACTGTCCTTTTACATATTATATCGTGAATCCATTTATTCTCATGATATTGTAAAGCTCGGATTACATGTTATTCCACAATTATTTGTATTCACGAGTCTCTCATTTTTTTAAAAACTCTTCAAAAAAATAGCGTTTTAATTGTTTTAAAGATTAATTATTCTAAATATTTATCTTTAATGTCCATGTTTTCAAAATGGTTTTCATTATTTATTTATAAAGACTTTAATGTTTTAAAATTATAATTCAATTAAAAGCATCAATGTGGTATGGGAGACTTTGATTCAAAAATCTCTTTTAAATGGTTTTTGAAAATCGATTGATTAATTCAATATCTTGTAATTACTTCTTGTGATTGCAAATGAAATGTTGTTATTGAAATGTTTATAGTTTCAATATATTATGTGTAATTATGGTACTTGGAAATTATACGGGTGGTTACGTGATAAACCATATGACAGGTGGTGCCATGAATACAAGGATGGGTGGGTACGTTATAACCTCCAATGCATTGGGTTTGGAAGTCGGCCGTATGGCTATTCCATTAAGTTATATGTGTGGAGATCGACCGTATGGTTATTCCATTTAAGTATGTTTATGTCCCAAGTTACCTTTATATGTTATATGTTCTTTATATGGTTTTTAAGGTAATCTTTTGGTTACAAAAGGGTATGTAATGATCTTTTATTCATTGAAGAGTTTTTTTTACTACTTGATAAAGATGAAAATTAATACTTTGATAATGAATAACTGGTTTACTTTTTGTTTTGAAAAAATAACAGTTTTCATTCTTTGTGTATCCCTTACTGAGCTTTTTATGCTCACCCGAAGTTTTTTGAAATGTTTTTCACAGGACTTAATGTGGAATAGGGTCAATGATGGGATCAAGGGAAAGTCATTCTATCTAAAACATGGAACTAAACATGTTTCTTTTTAAGAGTTTTTATTTTATGGAAACTTAGTAGAAGTGTCTACTTTGTAATATTTTGAGATGTAATAGTTATGTCCTAATTATCTAAAAATCTAAACCATGAAAATATCCTCAATGTGAATTATTCATTTAATTCAATATTATGTAAGGTTTAAGGATGAGCCTTATAGTTGGTATCAAAGGGTCAGTTTAGACAACTTTAGGGATTATGAGTTTTAGTTAGACATATGATAAGTCCCTATATCTATTATTTCAGTTAAATCCTTATTTTAAACATTTTTTCAGGTCATGTAAAGTCAGTTATGAATAGAAGGAGAAGGATCTCAAACAACATTCATATGTCTTCCTGATGAAGTGTTTCCAATAATTATTGCAAAGTAATGTTCAGATGATTGTGAAACTTTTTCTAGCATACAACTCACTTGCAAGCAGTTGTTTGAGATATCAAACACCTCCACTATACCTCGTTATCAACATGGATCCTGGGTTGGGTTTATAAAAATACTATTTTCACAATATTCTCATTTTTTCAAGAACGGAAAATATTATCATGGTATTTTCAAATATTTTACCTTATCACAAGAATTTGAAGCATGTTATGATTTTAAAAATGGTGCTGAGGAAGGGGACCCTTGCACAACCTACTTATATTTGCTTTTAAAATATAGTCTCTTAGTATATACTTATGGTATTTTAAAAGGACCAATAATAGAAAGTTTCAACTCAGATTCTATCGGAATATTTTATAGAAATCATGTTTTATCAGATGTTTTGGAATTATATTGTCATAAATGATTATATTCCAAAACTCTTTTTCTGTGAACACCCATATGACCCATATTGTAAAAGGTGTATTTGGATGGAGGAAGAAAATGATTTTGAAGGATCTCTAAATCATTTTTTTTAATGCATGGGATGTCTACCTATGTGAACAAGATGACGATGAAACCGAGTGGACTCCATGATCAAGGTATGTTGTTATTCATTTTGGGAATCGTTTTATTTTATCTTATGGTGGTGAAATAAGACTTCAAGAATTAAGATGTTGAGATTGTATTGAATTTGGATGAAAATGAAAGGTATAAGGAAACTATTGAGTTTAAAACATGTTAGGGATATTTTTGGAGTTTAAAAAAAAGGACAACACGCAGACCGTGTGACAACCCGTCGCGTCGGACAAAGCTGCGGGAATCGAACCCACAACCAACGTGTGGCTGGTATTTATCGCCTTCCACTTGACTACGTGAAGTCCATGGTTATTTTGAATGATTATTTTTATTTAAATGATTTTATGAATTAATAGAAAGTTGATTTTGTGTTATCTAAGAAAATTATTAACCTATCACGGAGGATATGTGATTAGTTTAATTACTTTTCAATATGAGACTTTAAGAGAAACTTGTGTTATTTGGAGATAAGTGTTATTTTGTACCTTAGAGGACTATGTGATTAAATCCTTCAAATATTTGGGTTTCAATCTTAGTTTGGTTTACTTTGAATTTTTTTTTGGAAAATTTGTTTATCGAATGGTCTTCGTTGAACTTTGGGTTTTGTTAGACAAATTTTGGAGATTAAGAGTAGATTTTCTTTTTATAAAGCGATATCCTTTTCTGGATTATCTGATCTTGTACTAACCTTTTTGGTTTTGGTTTTGGTTAAAGTATAAATACATGAGAAGTATATAGTTCTCTTTTATGGATTAGGTGATTCTTTAGAAGTTGATTATACCTCTCTTAATGTAAACATGTCATCCTAAATACTCATCTTTTGGAGAAAATATGAGTTCGTGTAAGAAATCTTGTAAAAGTAAAAAGTCAACATGACAAGTAAGTATGTTTCCTTATGTTTTAGTTATGCTCAAAAATAAATTACTCATTGGAAACTAACTAAATTTTTTTTGTCCATTAACTTTTCCTTCTGGGGAATCCAATACCGTTTAACCCATCACAAGTTTGTGATTTTCTTATGGTTAACTTTATCCTAGACATGATTACTATCACTATCCATCAGAACATGACCCTTTTTTTCCTCCATATCCATATTTTCATACATGGAATCCTTGTATGGGTTAACTCGGGTAACCTTTGTACTTCCCTTTCTTTCTTTTAATGTGATAGTTTAATTTACTCCTTTTCCAATGTGGGACTTTCAATGGAGCTTCCAAGCCCAATTTTGAAATTGTGAGGACACAATTCCCAAAAGGGGGGAAGGATGTAACACCTCAGGTAAATAAAGAATAAGAAATTTTTTTATTTATCTATATTTGTGAATAAAATATAAATATTAATTTAAAGGGAACGCTATGCTCGATGGCGTACCCAATACACAACAACGAGTTCCTTTGAAATCTTACGTTGCACTCTAATAATAGAATAATATTATTTCAAATGATAGTTAACACCTTGCCATTGTAATGGTGGGAAAGAATGGAACTAACTAAAAAACTATTATATATGCTTGTCAAATATTTTTACTTTCATCCAATAAATGTTAGAGGCGTAAAATGAAAATGAATCCACTTTTAAGCGTAAACACTCTAATATTCTTTAAAATGTCGATTAACGGTCTTTTTATGGAGAACCTCTTTTAAATCCACATTTTGAAAATTTTATGTGTTATATTTGAAAAAATGAAATTCTTTTTTAGAATCGGGACATCAATATTTACTTTGTGTAACTTTATTGTATTTTTCCTATAATGTTCATTTTTTTAATGAATAGTGAAAAATGTTGAATTTTAATTCAAAACCTCTTTTTAATCTAATTTATTAAAATTATTAGATTATATTTTGAATTGGTTTTAATGTTCAATTTGAATATATTTTTATCATTTAATCCAATTGTGGTCATTGGAATTAATTTCACTTTGAAATTGGACTTAATCTAGTGTCAATATTTTGATACTTATTGTTTCATAAACACACGCTATTTGCTCTGACAGCGGGAATTAATTATTAAATTAAATAATGCAACTTATATGTTTTGAATTTTGTAAAATGGACTTCAGTTTTTAATTCTGAATATCAAATATAACTTAGGGTGAAGTTTTGATATTTTTCTGAAAAACATCAATTTTTTATGAATAGTGAAACCAGTAAGTGGTACTTATAAAAACTGATTTTCCGTTTAAATGAAATTTTACTGCCTCTGTGTTTTGAATTTAAGAAATCTGACATACATGTTTTTCATTAAGAAGTAAAATGTGGTTCAATAGAATTAAAATAATTTTTTTGGGGAATAGTAAATTTTATGTTTTTAATCGTGATTATAGATAATTAGTGTAGTTTATGGTAAAAATAATCTTTTAGTAATATGAAATGACCTAGACACATGTCTAACCATATTTTATGTGTCATGGACGATGAAAAAAATCCATGGGTCAACTTGGGGACCCCATAGAGCCACTTTGGTAGGAAAATGACATAAATAACATTTTATTTAAAGTTAAAATAAAAATGTCACAAACATGAGTTGTTTTACTAAAAAAAATTACATGGGGTTATACAAGTGATATTTTTGACTATACATAGTCATTCTATATCTAAAATGATTTCCTACATCATAGAATTTTTTTATAATTTTTAGACTTTAAATAAATTAACTTATTTATGACATCATGATGATGTAGTGATTAACTCATTATTTAACGATTTAAATAAAATGAAAACATAGTGTAAAATCTAATACCTAAAAATGTCAAAAAAACTATTGGATGGGTGGATTTAGAACCCTTATCACCTTATCCTTGAAATATATCAATGTGGGAGCTTTAAAATCCGAAACAGATTTGAAAATAATGTAACTTTTTTTGACTTTCCAAGAGTATCCCTCCTCTCTGCTTATAAAATGCCCCCACCTCTACCACCTTACACACACCTCTCAAGACTTTGGATCGGCCAAACCCTGCCCATTTCATCTCTCCACATCCCTCTCTTCATCATTGAAGCCTCACTTTCGGCCGAATCCTTTCCAAGGAAGCCTTTGAGCTCAAATCCAAAAGAGTTACCCAATTTAATGGTAATGTCTTCCCTTGTGTTCTTTTGTTTTATTTTTCTTCTCCAACCCTCTAGAATACTTTTATTCCTTTATTTTGTAACAACACCAGTATCTTCTATATACTATGATGTTGTTATGTGAAGGATTCGAACTACACTTACACACACCTTCGTCTAATGGTTAAAAAACATACTGTTTCTGTGGATGGTGAATTCCTGCCTCACGAAACGATGATTGTTCAATCTTCTCTTAACTCCTTTCATGGTGGCCATTATTATGTCACTATATTTTATATATGATATATATATTGTATTTATGTTTTCTATATTCATCTGAATTTTATATTTAAGACATGACTTTATGCTTTTCATGTTGTGCAAATGCGATAATTTCATACGAGGAAGTGTGGACTACCGCCCCCTCAAGTAATGTGACTCATTCATGCAATACATGGAATGTATAAAGAATGAAAATAATGAACATATGTGACCTATATAACATATATATTATACTGTGATTATAAAATATATATATATATCACTCTCAATTATTTTTAATATGACAAAGAAATGAAAGCATTGTTCATGCGTACGTACGGCCTACCATCTCCATGAACGGTGCATTTCATTTCTTTTTATCTCCAAATGTTATGTAGTAGTATAAAATGAATATTTACTAGATATATATGATATTTAAATCATTAATACTATTCTGGAGATGATTTACTTATAACTACAAGGAAAATCATTTTCAAACAAGTTCATTTTTGACTCATGTACCAAACATCGACAAAAACATCTGATATGAAGTCACATTATTACGCAATTTTTATAACATTATAACTTGTGATATTAACTGAATAATAATATTTAAAATATTTACTTATGCAATTATAAATTTAACAATGTTTATTATTCAGGATTATAAAGAAACGAACAAGACAAGTCAGACTTGAGGTAAGGGATCCTACCCCTCTCTTTCTTTGTAAGTACACTCTTTTATGTCATTCCTTTTAAGCTCATATATCATATGATTGGGAAGTTATTTTATATTACTCTTACTGTAATTTTTATGTTCATATGATGAGATAACCTAGTTTCTCTCACCAATCCATTTTGGATGTTTTGAGTGGCATCGTTAGGCTGCCGAATTTTCGCAAGAGATCTAACCTCTCTTTTTTAAGTACTCTCCTTTATGTCACTTCTTTTATGCTCCTCTTTTTTATGATTTGGGATCTTCTTTTATATTCCTCTTGTAGTGCATTTTATTGTAATATGATGGTAGACCCTATTTTCTCTCATTAATCCATTTTGGAAGTTTTGATTGGCACCGTTAGGCTGCCGAATTTTCGTAAGGGATCCAACCACTCTCTTTCTTTTTAAGTACTCTCTTTTATGTAATTTCTTTTAAGCTCATATTTATTATGTTTGGGGATGTTATTTTATATTCCTCATACTTTAATTTTTATGTTCATATTCTGAGAGACCATATTTGATCTCATAAATCCATTTTTGGAAGTTTTAAGTGGCAACGTTAGGTTGTTGAGTTTCCGTAAGGGATTTTTCATCTCACTTTTATTCGTGTGACAGTTTGCCACTATTTCCATTGAGTGGTGTATGTAATTCCAATTATTATACACTTTGTTTATTATAATTTCATTTATGGGTATTTACATCATCATTTAATGGCCCTTCTTCCATGGGGTGTACGTTTCGAAAGTTACCCAACTCGGTAAGGGGACCTTTCACCCTCCTCTTTTTAAAAGACTTATTTTTATGTGTTTTATTTCACATAATATTATGTTGGGATATGTTCTTCTATATCCTTATTTATTTAAATTTTATGGCCATGTGATGAGATACCATTTTCTCTCTCATCAACTCGTTTTCTGAATTTTAAAGTGACATCGTTAGGCTGTCAGATTTCTATAAGGGAACTTCTTAACCCAATTTCAATTATTTGGGTCAATCCTCTACTTCATGATTTTATTATGCCAAGATTATGTGTGGAATCTCTATGTTGTAATTTCCATAAACATTTTTTTGGATATATTATTTCTACAAGTAATCATCTCATTGAGAAATTCTTACGAACTTGTATGGGAAATCATAACTCAATCTCATTTCATTGAGTTAAATATCTATGTCATTGGTTCTGTTTTTCCAAGATTATATGTTAATGACCTATTATTGTTTCACACTTAATATCCACTTATATTGGGTGTATTTATATTTCTCACACATAATTATGTGATAGATATATCCTTAATTTAAGGATACCATCTTTATAATGGATTTCATCTCAATTTACATTTCCATTGAGACTTCATTGATGTTATGCACCAATTCGCTCTTATATGGTGTGTATACTATCCTTTGACATATTATATCTTGAATCCATTTATTCTCATGATATTATAAAGCTCGGATTACATGTTATTCCGTAATTATTTGTATTCAAGAGTCTCTCATTTTGTTAAAAACACTTTAACAAAAATATCGTTTTAAATGTTTTAAAGATTCATTATTCAAAATCTTTATCTTTAAATTCCACGTTTTCAAAATGGTTGTCATTATTTATTTATATGGACATTAATGTTTTAAAATTATAATTCCATTAAAATCTTCAATGTGGTATGGGACACTTTGATTCAATAATCTCTATAAAATGGTTTTTGAAAATGGATTGATTAATTCAATATCTTGGAATTGCTTATTGTGATTTCAAATGAAATGTTGTTATTGGAATGTTTATATTTTCATTATTTTTTGTGTAATTATGGTACTTGGACATTTTACGGGTGGTTACCAGATAAACCATATGATGGGTGGTGCCGTGAATACCAGGACGAGTGGTTACTTTATAACCTCCAATGCATTGGGTATGGAAGTCAGCCGTATGGATATTCCATTAAGTGATATGTGTGGAAGTCGACCGTATGGTTATTCCATTAATGGATGATTATGTCCCAAGTTAACTTTATATTTTATATGTTCATTATATGGGTTTTATGGTAATCTTTTGGTTACAAAAGGGTAAGTAATGATCTTTTATTCATTGAATAGTTTTTTAACTACTTCATAAAGGTGAAAACCATTACTTTGATAAAGTATACATGGATTAATTGTTGTTTTGAAAAACTAACAGTTTTCATTCTTTGTGTATCCCTTACTGATCTTTTTATGCTCACCCCATGTTTTTTGAAATGTTTTTCACAGGATATAATGTGGAATAGGGTCAAGGATGGGATCAAGGGAAATTCATACAATCTAAAACATGGAACTAAACATGTTTCTTTTTAATAGTTTTTATTTTATGGAAACTTAGTAGAAGTGTCTACATTGTAATCTTTTTATATGTAATAGTTATGTTGTAATTATCTAAATATCTAAACCATGAAAAGATCCTCAATGTGAATTATTCATTTAATTAAATATTAAGTAAGGGTTAAGGATGGGACTTATAGTGTACCTTCCATTTCTGTAACCAGCATTAGGCACCCTCTAGGTCACCCCCACATGGTAGTTTGTGCGGCCATTACATGGCCAACACATAGCTTCATGCGGAAACTGAGTACAAGGTGTGTACTAATAATGTACATAGTGGGTACTTCAAAAATTTCCAAACATTCCTCTCTTTATAAAAAACGACCAGAAAAAGAAAAAATTTATGAAAAATGATCTGGGGTCTTACAAACTTCCCCCTTAATGAAATTCATCCCTGAATTTCCCTATCAATTTGGAGTAGAAGTAGAAACCTCAAACAGCTTCGGCCAATACCATCGTATGTCTTTCTCCCTCTTCCAAGTCGTATCCTGTAATCGCTTGTGCTGTTATAGCACTCATACAAGAGGAACAAACTGGCCAAGGAGATCCTTCGTACATCGATCGACAATCCGTATAAGATGCTCCTCAAAAGATGCATCCACTTCCAACTCAATCTCATCGGGTTGGAAGACATGAGACGAGTTTCGGAAGTATCTTCAAAGCTGTGAAACGTGGAAGTTGTCATGCATAGATTGGTACCTTTTAGGTAACTACAACCGATAGGCAATCGAACAAACTCTCTAGAAAACCTCAAATAGCCTAATGTACCTCGAAAAAAGCTTACACAGTCTCCTAATCCTTCTGTGTCCCAAGCTCGGTGTGACATGTAGGAAAACCCGATCCCCGACCTCGAACATCGGATGTACTCTCCACTAATCATCATAAGACATATATCGATACTATGTAGTAGCTGTCCTCTTCTGAATAAACTCTATCTGCTCTCTGGTCTCCTAGACAAGAGGAGGACCCAGTATAGTGGCCTCTACTACCTATAGACAACATATGTGTGATCAGCATGGCCTAATATAAAAGGGCTCATACTGTGCCATCTGAATAGTTTCATGAAATTTGTTATTATATGAATACACCACAAGAGTTATACGAATCTCCCTATAACCTCCATAATCTAGGATGAAAGAACAAAGAATGTTCTCAATCACATGAATCATAGGCTCGAACTGGAAATTTTACTGGGGATGGTATTTTGTACTCAAAAGAACATGTGGACGGAAAGCCTTCTAAATCCCCTACCAGACCTGAGAAGTAAAACATGAATCCCTATATGAAATGGTGGAGTGTGGAACCTCATGTAGAAGAAAAATATCTCATATGTACAACCGTCCAAGCTCATCAACACCGAAGGTATCCTGGATAGGCAAGAAGTGAGCAACCATTGTGAGTCTAGCAATGACATCCCAAATAGCATAATTCTCCCATGTTGACCTCGGTTAAACTGTCACGGAATCCATCACGACATCATTCCACTTCCACTTTGGAATGGGAAAATGTTTCAAAAACCTTTCTAGTCACTACATCTCCACCTTCACCTTCTAATAGGGGGAACACTTCATGACAAAACAAGCAACATCTCTCTTCATACCTGTCCACCGATACTGGCAGTGTACATCACGAAACATCTTGGTGACACTAGTATGAACTTCCCAAACTAAGGAATGAAAGTCCCACATCATCACATTGCCTATGTCTACTAGCTCCCATGCACACCCCATGAAATGAAATATATCATCTTCTCCTATGGTACATACTTGAATAGGGTCCTCTCCTGACACGATTTCCCATAGGACTAGCCCTCCTGAATCTGATAGAAGCCTCATTCGCACTCGATCAAGACAAGTATAGGTAACAGCCATAGCGGAAAGAAATGTCTGGCCTTGTCTGTCATGAACCTCCAAATGCATCTCAAAGAATAGATCCACAAGCTACCACTAAATTCTGGCCTCCCGAACTTCATGTATCTGAGTCCTTATGCTCAGCGCATCAACCACTTCATTACCTTTCCGAGGCATATAAGCAAGCTCAATGTAAATGGATTGAAGGTACTATCCCCACCAGTAATGTCTCATATTCAGGTCACGCTGAGTGAAGATGTACTCGAGGCTTTTTCGGTCGGTGAAAATTAAAAAATTATCTCCCAGAAGATAATGTATCCAATAACATAATGCATGAATAACTGCTGCCAACTCGAGATCGTGCATCATGTAATTTCTCTCATGTGGTCTCAACTGCCGAGGTATGTACTCTATGACTCGTTCTCCATACATAATCACAGCTCCAATCCCGATACCTGATGAATCACAGTAAATAGTATAGATCATTCCCAGATCTGGAAGAACAAGTATCAGTGCTGAATTCAACCTCCCTTTCACCTCCTCAAAAGTCTGACTCAAAATAATTAGACCATAATAACTTCTCACCCTTTTAGTCAGGCCTTTCTGTGGCGCTACTAAGTGTGGAAATACTAGTATGAAACGTCTATAGTATCTAGACATCCATAGAAAACTCCATACCACAAATATGTTTTTCAACTTCTCCCAGGAAACTACATCTCTCACCTTTTCTTCATCTATGGATACTCCTGTCTCTAAGATAACATGACCTACGAAGTAAATCTGGTCCATCCAAAAGTTAAATCTTGAGAGATTAGCATGTAAATGATGCTCTCCCAATGGACTCGAAATGATATAAATATTTGAAAGCATGGTCGCGTTGAGTGTAAGAGTACAACAAGATATCATCCACAACTACCACCACAAAAGAATCCATGTATGGATGGAACACTTGGTTCATTAGTTCCAGGAAAACTGTTGGCGAGTTTCTGAGACCGAATGGAATAACCGCATACTCGTATAAACCATTCTTGCTCCATATGGTTGTAAGTAGTATATCAGATGGTATAATGCACAAATAATGTTAACTGAATCTCAAGTCAATATTCATGAAAACCAAGGCTCCTCGAAGCTGATCAAAGAGATCATCAATCCTCACTAGGGGATATCGTTTTTTGACCGCCTACTTGTTCTTCTTCTGTTAATACACACTAATCAGGAGGGTACCATCTTCTCTCTTCGCCAACATAACAATATAACCCTACGGAGAAGTTCTTAGTCAGATGAAACCCTTTTCCTGCAACTCCTCCGACTACTTCTTGAGCTCCTTCATCTCGGGTGTAGCCATCCTAAAAGATGGAATGGATCTCACTGTCACTCTTGGCAAGAGTTCAATAGAAAATTCTACCTCTAAATATGAAGGAAAACCTAAAAAGTCATCTGGAACCACATCCTAGAAACTATCCACCATTAGAAAAAAAATTAAAACCCTGAAGTCCCCTAGTCATCCAGATATAGAATAGCAATCTGGGATGTAACTCCTTCAAACCCATGATGCTTGGTTACCGATATTCTCACCTAGACATCACATTCACCCTAATAAAGAAATGATCCTCTTTATGGTGATGTGAAACTCACCCTACGATAGTAAAAATCAAAGATAACATGGGAGGGAACAAACCGATCCATTATGAGAATGAAATCATAGCCAGTCATCTCCAGCACATAGAGGTCCCAAAAGTAGTGACACCCACTGACCTCTAGAGGGCACATCTTACGCTGACGAACACCAATCGTTCTACTCCACAATGGAGTTTCTAGTGTCAATATATTAGTAGAATAAAATATTCAAATACCATGGATGTCCACCACATCAATATATATAATGGTATGGTAAGCCTATCTATCGAAAAGAGTAGTAGATAAAACTGAGGCAACACAGATCATACCTAAAACTATAGAAGGTTTGAGATCCTCCTCCTTCTTGGTCTACTCTATAGAAAATGTGTGTCCTGTACCACAGACCTATGACCCAGCCTGACAACTTTGTTCTCATTTTCCCTAATGTCGCTGAAAACCGGTTGACTGACTACCACGACTAGGACGTCAACCTCAGCCTGAATGACCCGAAGAACTCTAGTTCCCATTTTCTTGAGAAACAGGAGGATCGTCCACATATTGAGGAGCCATAGAACAACCTCTATCACCAGCTACTATTGAGAAGAGCTGATATAGGTACTGAAGATGAACCATTTTTCCTTAAGATCGACACTCTACCAAGTCTCGTAGGAAATGTGTCTGTTTATTCATGCTCTTCCCACATTGGTAGCACACCACCTGGCTCCCAGAATATATCTCTCGCCTCCTAAAATCTCTATGCATAAAATCCATATGCCACTTCCTGATGTCAATAAGAGGGATACTAACTCCAGATGCCAAGCCTCCCTAGCTCAAAACTCCAGAATCTCTGAGATTGTGCTCTGTGATCAGTGTCTGGTTGACTATTGACTTGATAATAGTCAACTAGAAGATATTAACCTATGATCGGTAGTCGTGCTTCAAATAATCCCTTAACATCCTTTCCAGGAATAACTCATCACCTCATAGAATAGGCATGAAGAACTGCAGCTCAGTGAAGCGAGAATAATACTCTATAACAGAAATAGTTCACTACTCAAAAATCATAATTTCACAGTCTCGATTGGCCCTCAAGATCTCTGGGTAGAAGTAGTCATAGAATCCATGATAGAACACATCCCATGCCATGTCATGTTGGCGTATATCCTATGGGATTACAACCCACCATCTCTTGGAGGAATCCAAAAGCATGTACGTATTGAGCTTGACCCTCCTCTCTAAAGGCATCTCTAGATGATCAAAGATAGACAGCATGGATTCAATCCTTGAATCTATAGCCTGGGGTCCTCCTTCCCCTGAGATGGTAGGAGGATGTTACTGATGAAAAATCCATGTTAACACTTCCATAGTCATGGAAGGATGCATTAACCCATGGAAGGACTGCATGAACCTCATAAAGCCTTCCTTAAACTATGCATTAGTACCTATGTCAGGTATAACGGCTGGTTTCAAGACTGGAACAAATAGTGGATCTTCTGGTAGTCCTTTATCACCCATATTCGGTGTCTAGTCACCGAGTGGAAACTAGTGTATGATCGGAGGATGTCTCGGTGGCATGACTCTAGAAGGGTAACACACAAATTAGAACAAAATTATCAAGGACTAAAAACTGGATGCATAAGAAGGGAATAAGAGAATGGAAAAGTTAATGTTTTAAAAAACATGACTACATGGTGTGTATAATTACTACACAGCATGTTCCCTTAAGCCTTTCACATGGGCATGTTGTTCTGCCAAGACATGTCGTGTAACACCCCAAACACATGGAGTGTTGTCCATACACCCACCCTGTACATGAATTCTCCTCTTAAGCCTGAGTCCTTCTACACATCTAAGCCACACGATTCTCCTTATAATTAGAGAACATGACGTGTACTAGACGAGCTTCACCGACCTGTGTTGTTTGTGACATGGAGGATACTCGGCTGACACTACACAACGTGTTCCACACGGACACGGCGTGTACTAGAAATTATAACACAGACCTGTGTGGTTAGATACACGACTGGATTCCATGATTACACTACATGGAATGTTTAGAACAGACATAGTGTGTAGAACCTAATATTTCTACGTTTGTGTTATTAGTCACATGGAAGAACACATGGTCAACAGGAAACCACGTGTACAACCGGTACATGGCGTGTTCCCACATGAATTTCCCTATCTCGTGTCTCTTCCCACACGACCTATGACATGGTTAGAGACTACATGGCGTGTACATAAGGTTCACGACATATACTTTTGAAAAAATATTACTTCCTGAATAGATGAACACAAGGTTTGTATTCAAAACTACACAGTGTGATTTTTGTGTTTTTCAATACAATAAGACTTAAAAACTACTCCCAGAAAAACATTGAAATAGACCCCAAAGTGCCAAATTATGATCTCTGATGGTTTATACTCCGCAAGAATCAATGTTTGTAATCTTATACATGTTATAAAAGAGGACAATAGGGAAACGATCCTCCAAATTATAGTACATGACGACCCATAACAACTTAAGAAACAATATTTGGAATTCATTAAAAAAATTACACAAAACAATAACCTATCAAACAACATATATTTTTTCAAGTCATCTATCACAACATCATGAATATCTAGCAGAACACCTTTCACAACAACATGCAATCTCTAATACACTCTATATGGCATGGAAGGAATGCATGACTTGTCATCCATAGTAAGTTCCTATATGATGAATGAGATGGAATACCCTCATATTAGTGGGTTTCAATAGAAATAGAACCTCAATAACATCAATAATAACAACACAATACATCCGAGTCACCCAATGGTGAAAATAATATCAAATGTAAAATGTAAAATCCAGAAAAATTGTAATACGTGGTAAATTGGATTTTAACTGTACAGGGGTTAGCTACACTTGGAAACAACTTATTACCATGTACCTATTTCATCCTATCCCTGACTATATGATCCAAATGGTAATTCAATGAAACGAAACTCCTCTGATACCACATTGTAACATCCCAGTTCTGAAAACCACCCAGAGGTGCCCCGTACCTGGTTGGTCACATGGCCTTAAGCATATATACCTTAATTCCAGAGGTTTTTGACTAGTAGAAAGGGCCATGGGAGTGATAGTGGGGAAAATATGCCCTCAATGGCAGTGTAACACAGCAGAAGTAAACAAGTGTAGAATTTGGAAGCAGTAATTACCCATACAAAAGTAAACAGTGAAATACACGAAATAATAAAGTAATTCACACATATATATAAATTATGCATGATACATAAATATAATAATACAATTTACAATGAAAGAATACAAATAGTACTATGCTAATTTAAAAAATAAAATAGATAAACAACTCCTCAGCATCGTAAGACTCGAATTGGTAACATGCTCTCCAGCTCCACAACAAATCTTGTACCTACTGTAGAATAGAGCTTGACCATATCTATTATTAGTGCAATATAATATGTTTGGGCCGAAAATCATATCCACAATAGAGTGGGAGACTAAATACCATTAGGAAACCACCATATGATTTGTTCCTAATAGTCAGTTAATATATGGGAGGTAATAAATAACAGGAAGCAGTTAACAAGGAAGTACTCAGTAGTATCTAATCCACAACTTCAAAGCATTCAGTTTCATAGATCATGAACCAGATAACAAAATCAGGTAAACACAAATATGTTACCCTCTGGTATGTAATCGCAACCCATATCCTCTCATCCTACCTAGGAACACAATAAAGAAGCTAAACACGAAAGGTAACACTCTGGGAAGTAATAACTGTCTATCCCATATGGTTCTTCCTAGCAACACATGCATGAAGATAACATAACAGGTGACCCTCTAGTAAGTACTCACAACGTATCCCATATAGTCTTACCTATAAACTCAAGCAACCCTTTTCATAGTACACTCAGTCTAACCCCTCTAGATTGGCTTTAGAATAGACTCCTTGAGAAAGCACTCACCGTCAATTCCTCTAGTAGTCTCATATTAGTAACTAAAGGTGATTTGGGGAATCACACACCTCACATTCCCCCTATGGCCCACTTCGAGGAACTAAAAACACTATGAGGAATCACTTAAATCAATTCCACCTATGGTCTCACAAAATAACCAAAAACAGACACTCTGGAGAAGACGTTCTGTCCATTCTCTCTATGGTCTACTACTGTAGGTTCTTACGGCCCTGTGTATTTCAATCAAGCATAATAGCACATATCAGCCAAAGTAATCCTCAATAAATACATGTATAAATAGTCTATAACATAAAAACATGTTTTATAAACATCACCTCATCATATAAATACTAGGAATGAATGTAAATAGCATCCAAACAGAAAAACTAGACCATCCTGTCAAAATAAGCAACATGCAAGGGAAAACACTTCCAAATCATATCAATTAATCCTATTCTCATTCAATTAACCTCTAATCAAGCACACAAGAATGGAATGAAATTAAGATTAAAAAACAGTAAACACACAATACCCTGTTCAAGGTTATTGGAAAAAATTTCTCATATAACTCAAAAAATTTCTACAGAAAGGCAAAAACCCCTTACCTCAGTGTTTTAGTATCGATATCAGTGATCCTCAAGCCTTGAATCATCTATGAACATCGTAGATCTACAAAAACTCCTAAAACGTTCAACTGAGGATAACTTGAGAAAGAGGAGGAATCATGAAATGGAACTATTGATGAAGGAAGAACATACATAGGCGATTCTAATGCAATCGATGGCGGTGGAATCAGAGGTCGAATGCTCGGTCAGTGGATTAGAGGAAGATTGCGGTTTTATGGGAGCTCTCCAATGAAAAAAGGATGAGAAGAAGGCCTTTCTAGTTATTAGATGCCACACATGCACGTTTATTGAAAAAATACACGGCTTGTACTTTGTAATTTAATGGTGTGTACTTTCCTTTTCTGTACCCCGTATTAGGTGAACTCTAGGTCAACCCCACATGGCCGTCTATGTGGCCATTACACGACCAACACATGGATTTTGGTGGAAACCAAGTACAAGGCATGTAATAATAATGAAAATGGAATGTAGTATTTTTTTTAGAAATTCACCTTTTTTCTCAAAAACTACCAGAAATGGAAAACATACCTGAAAAGAACATACGAGATCATAAAATACAAAATTACACAAATGAATACATAATATAAAACACAATACAAGTGTTACAAAGACACCATGAAACATTGAAACAATATCCCCAATGACTCTGCACGGCAAGGTTTCATTTCCCACCAGCCGTCTCCAGAACTCCACACAAAGGATGGGAACTATCATAGTGAACTGTCATCACCCAAAACCACTCCTTTACCTGATTGAAGCATAATAATTTCTACTTACACAAAAGGTGTGTATCTAGGGTTTTATCCTATTCCCAATTGGATACAGAACATTGATTCAAAATTTCATGCAATTCATGGTGAGATTGCAAGACATTTTAATATACAATGAAAAGCAGTGACAAAATTCATGAAATGAATCATTCAATTGAAAATAGTATTCAAAAATAAATATTCAAAATGTCAAAACATTTAAATAGTAATGTAAGATACTGAAATATAATTAAAAACACATCATAATATGTTGGTAAATTCCACAAATTCAATGATCAACAAAACTGGGAACACCCCTAGGAACTAGATAATATCGGGCCCCTTGTACCTCGTACCTCGGTGTAAAGTAACCAAATTAAATGATATATTCTCATGCACAATCCACTAGTAGGGAACAAACCCATAACATAGTGGTCCCCAATAATAATTCATATATTTTATTTTGTGTTGTATTTATCCAAATTATACGTGAAACAGGGACAAACCCCATTCAGTTAATTAGTCATACTAGAAAATATCGTCACCACCAAGGTACCTAGGCTTCCCCCTTTTTGTGAAAAAAAAATCACCATGAAACATACATACATTTTCATATTAAAGCACCATTACTGGTCACTTTAAAAAATATATTAACTATACACAATTTATAAAATTTAAAACACCCAACAAAACACATTGAATTTCAAAAAAAAAATTTATCAAAAACCTGAAATTGTTTCCACCCAAAACTCGATCAAAATCCCACATTGAAAACTATGTGCATATACATATGTTACAAAAACAAAAAATTCATCAAAATACATTACCATAAATCCAAAAAATAATATTTATGGATGCCCCATGTGGACCAAGAAATGTTATCTTTGTAAAAAATCCAGTTCTAAACAGACAGTGCACTTAGTGTTCACATATTCCACAAACACCATTAAAACCAACATTCAGAGAAAGAACCAAAGGAGATAAAAATTAAAAAAGGTATTTTAATCCCTAATAAATCCCAATAAAATAAACTAAGTAGTGATATGGCAAACCCAAATGAACTAATAATAGAGTTCAATGTAAAATCCCCAATTCCACCTAAAATTTTCTTCAACCATTATATTTCATTACAAGCACCACTAAATCTTATTTTTACAGCAATAATAAAATGAAATGAACATAAAAATATCACATAGATAGAAATAAAATTCACATATATTACATACTCAATGAATAACCTAAAAAATTAAGGATAATCCTTGAATCCTTATATGAAAATCTAATCGCACCACCGTCACCCAAGAGGAACCTAGATCAAACCTAAAAACAATAGTTGACCAAGAAATTCCATGGTTAAACCTTAGGTTCCAAACCCTACCCACTGTAAATTCTGCACTTCACAAAAATGAGATTGAACTTCATTGAATGGGGATAAAATGAGTAAGAATTGAATGAGTTATGATGGAAAGATGATACCTTCTAAAATCAACATAATTTTAGAAACCCTATGATGTTATACCCTAATTCACGATGCATACAAGCTACAATGAGGAGGGAATGATAGTGTGTGTATGGATTGGTTCAGTGGGATTTTTTGAAAATTGTAATAATTGAAAAATAATAATAAATGAATATGTTTTTAAATGCACATTTTTTAACGCAAAATGGCCTTCCAGGATACCCTTATTCCTTAAATAAAAACCCCAATACATAACTATTATGGATTTATAAAGGCACCAAATTGAAATGGTGTTGTAAATAGGTAAAGGGCTGTAATTTTTTAATTAGAATGGATGAATAATGTTGAAAAATGAACGAGTTATAAAAGAAACGAAATTTATTTTTATATCGGGAAATTAGTTCATGGTTTGGGCCAACTTTCGAAAATGCACCACCTCCACCAAAATGCATGGGAAATACCCAAAACTATGAAATAATGGAAATTAAATGAATAATTCTTTTAAAATATGTTATTAATGTGACACGTATCCCCACCATGAAAGCATTATGTCCTCGAAAGTCATCCATAATGTTGATCAAAATACAGGAAGATGTACTATTCCTCAAACTGGGGCTTCTACATCCATGTCTAATGTGTATCATTCACATGCTGCTAAAGAACCCAGAAAAATGTAATAAAAATTTGTTGAATCACCTTTTTATATATTTCACGTATTTGAATAGGACACGCAATAAAAGAAAAATCATGGTCTATATCCAACTCCTCCCAATTCGGTACATGGGATAGATCCATGTTTTATTTCTTCAATAGGGAAACATGGAAGAGGTCACAGATGGATGACAACTAAGATGGTAGGTCCAGCCTGTATTGCACCTTACGAATACAATTGGTGATCTCAAATGTTCTGACATACAACATCATCAGCCTTCCATTCATTCCTAATCATTGATGGATCAGTGGAGGGAAACCTTCAAGAATACACTTTCACCCATAGAAAAATCATGTTTTCACGCATCTGTTCAGCATAATATTTATAGTGCCCCTGAGCTGTCAATAAAGGATTCCTCATAAACATGAATATCTTAGATGTCTTCTACACCAGAGTTGGGCCACATAGTGATGCCTCACTTAACTCATCCCAACACTGTGGACCGTCAGGGCCAATAATAGGGCACCTCAAAAAGAGCCATTTGAATAGAATATTTTTTACTATTATTATTATTAAACTAAAAAATTCCCAAATGTCTATCCTAGGAACATTCAAGGTCTAGAAAAAATGAAAGAAGAATGTCGTCCAAATTTTAATAATCTTGATCTATCTGACAATCCATCTGAGGGTGGTATGTCGTGCTCATATTATTCTACGTCCACAAAGACTCTTTAAGGCCTTCCCAAAAGTAAGAAGTGAAGAATGGGGTCTCTATCTAAGACAAATGTTTATAGAATTCTAGGGAGTCTCACCACCTCCTGCATATATAAATTTCCCAACACATCCAATTTAGAAATATCATTTATTAGAATGATGTGGCATATTTTATTCAGATGATCAACTACAACCCAAATGGAATTCATACCCTGAGGTGTAAGAGGAAATCCAACAAAGATGTCCATGGAGTCCTCATCCCACATTTCGGTAGTAGTGGGTAATGTAATGATAAATTTGAATGACCTTTTATGCTCTACATTCTCCTACTGTCATGTGTAGCATCTCTACACAATGTATGTTATTTCATGTCACATCCCTAAACACCAGAACTGCCGACATACATCATAAAAGTTCATCATGGCACCCAGATGGACATCCCATTAAGACTGGTGGATGTTCTCTGTCACCCCCTTCTATAGAAAAAACGACACTACTAAAGGACCCTTGAAGCACAGGATTCCCATTGGGGATGTCAACCAATCAGAAGACGTCTCTCCTCCATGAGAAAAATTCTTCAACAACAAACAATTCTCATAACTAGGATTTTCTCGCTGAATCAACTCCAACAAAGAAAGTGTCAACTGAATTCTCTACATGAATTCAGCCCCATTATTCTCCTTTGTCTCCACATGCATCTGAGCAATGAGTCCAATAAAAGCCCACTCATCAATATAATTCCTCTAATCGTGCACTAGAAATATTTTCGTCAAGGCGTCAGCCACCAAAATTTATTTTTCCTTGAGTATAGACAATTTCAACGTCGAACCCCTACAAGTAATTGATCAAATGATTCTGCCTCATGTTTAAGTCCTTCTATGAGAAGATATAGGCCACGATTTTGTGATCAGAGTTGACCAAAATCATCTCACCAAAGAGGTAGTGAATCTTGGCCATCAAAGTATGAAACATAACATCCAACTAAAATTCAGGGTTGTGTAATTATTTTCATGTGTTTGGAGTTGGTGATAGCCATATTACACCACATGACCATCCTGAAAAAGCACGCACATAAGGCCCATACCTAAAGTGTCACAATAGCCCATATTCCCCTTACCAGCCTCAAGAAAAATAAACAACAAGAAAGGTAGTCAACATCTGCTTTAGCTTCTCAAATGATTCATGTCATTATGTTTCCCATACATTCTTCACCCCTTTTTGGGTGAGCATAGTCAACGATGAAGTAGCCCGAGAGAAATCATGGACAAATCGCATGTATTAACAAGAAAGACCAATGAAGCTCCAAATCTCAAACACATTATTCGGTTTCTTACAAAACATGATCACACTGATCATCTCTGGTCCACTAAAACCCCATACTCTGAGATCACATGCACTAGAAATTTCACCTCCCTCATCTGGAAAGTGCACATTGACAATTTTTCATAGAGATAGTGATCATAGAAAGTTCCCAAACCAATCCTCAAGTGAAGTTCAGGTTCCTTCTCAGATACAGAGTATACCAGAAAGTCATCCATGAACACCAATGTGAAGGAATTGAAATACTATAAGAAAACTGTGTTCATGACAGCCATAATGACCTCTGGAGCATTGGTCTATCCGAAGGGAATGACCAAGTTCTTGAAGTGGTCATACCTGCTTCAGAATGCTATTTTTGGGATATCTGACTCCTTTACCCTGATTTGATGATTGCCCGAACACAACTCTCTCTTCGAGAACCACTTTTCCCACTTCTAATAATCAAACAAATAATATATTTATGGAAAAGGATTTTTTTCTTAATTTTTACCTTATTCAGCTTCTGGTAGTCAATTCACAAACCGAGGGATCCATGTTCCTTTTTTAGTGAAAAACACAAGATCAACCCAAGGATAGATGGTCGAATGAATGAATCCTTTTGATTATAATTTTTAAAGTTGTATCATTAATTCCCTCGTCTCAATGGGGGACATGCGGTAAGAGGGAAGGCATATTGGTTGTTTTCTCGGTGCCAGGTCAATCGAAAACTCCTCATCATGCTATGGGGAAAATTCTGAAAAATCATTCGGGAATACCTGTGGAAACACATTCACTACATGAGGTAGTGAACCCTCTAGATAAAAACCATCATCCAATATAATTAACGATGAAAATAGGAAGATAATACTTACCAAAAGCTTGTAGTGGGGGTCCCACATGACCAGATAAAGGATCCCATTATCCATGTAAACCCTGACAACTCCCATCAGGTGTTGTGAAATTCACACGGCGCCTGTAGAAATCAATGTGTGCCGGGAAGTTTAATAAGAAATCCCTGCCATGTATTATTTCAAATAGTTCCATATCATGGAAAAAGATGTCCTACTCCATCTCAACCCCTATCATGGAAATCTCACACGAGGGGAACCTGAGACCCTTCTACTTTTTCATTCCCAGTGGCGTCACCAACTCCATTTTCGAAGGCAACAACTCATATGGAAAATTCAACATGTTGTCAAAATTCAATGAAATAAATGAAACAACTGATGTAGTATCAAAAAGAGCAGTTGAAATAGAAGATTCAATCAAAAAAGTACCTCAAACATTTAATGGTCCCGCCTCTGATCCTTATAGTGCCTATTCCATAGCATGAAGATGTCAGGTCACTGCCTAGGGATGACTACTAGTCTATGGTAATGACCTGAACTAGCTCTGCCACAAAGGTGTTCCATCCCTACCACTATAGCCACCAAAAAATGCATCCTCTCGTCGTCGACGATTCTATCAGTGTTGTAATTCCTATTGAAGCCACTAAACCTTTCCCACTCGGAAGTGGACGTACCACCTCAAAAAATATGGATAAAACACTAAAAACACATTTATTTAAAGACGAAGTTAAATTCCTAGAAAAAAAATTAAAAATATTATTATAAAAACAATATATAATAGATTAAATAAATTAATAAATTCTGAGTCCTTAGTAAAAAAAGGTATTCAAAATATAAATAATAATCACAACCCCTTCAAAAGAATTATTTTTATTGTGAATAAAATTTTAATTCAATACTAATTTCACCATTCAATCATTTTATGGTAATTGAGAATATTAAAAATCCATTTAAAACATTAATTTTTATAAATAAATTGTTTCCTATAAATTTTTTGATAAATACCAATTTTTCTTTGAAATGTAGTTCTAAAAATATGTTATTTAAGAAATATTTTTATTAGATTTGAGAATAATGATGTTGAATATAATTATAATATCATTTTTTAAATAAGATTAATAAAATATAATTTTGATGAATAAATTGTTTTGAATTTTAATGAACCCATGACCTATCGATGAAATATAATTTCACACCAAAATATAGAATTGTTGTATGAGATGAAATTAAACTAATTTAAAAGTGAGGGAAGTTAAATAAATATAAACAACCTCAAAATAAACTCCATAATTTTATGTTTAAGCGTCACCATAATGTTTTGCAACCATATCCTTAAAGTGAGGCGACAAATAAAGTGTAAATATAGATGATGTATAGGGTGGGAAAATTTGTGAAATGAATATATATCATCAAAAACCCACATTAGAAAGAAACAATCAATTAAAAGAATCTTTGGATGAGAAGATGATACATTCTATTCAGGTTTATCCTTTGGATTCTTGCATGAATGGAGAAGGAAGTGACACAAATATCATTATATTTCAACATAGGATAAAAGGTAAAAAAAATAAAAATAAATTGGTTGGTTTAATGGTTTGGATTTATAGTTCATCAAGCTGGCTTCCAATCATGTAATCCTCATTAAACACACAATGTGAAATTTTGAATGGTTTCACCACATGTTTTCTCTTAATCATTCCAAAAATGTCAAGTTATTTAATGAAGTAAATAAATCATAATTGTTTATCAGTGATGTGAAAGGAAAACCATTTAGTTTACCAAAAATTGTACTATCGATGAGAAGGGAACTCAATCAATTTATAACAACTTCATTTCATAGCTACTTTATTTAACAAACCATATATTAGGAATATTTCATTGAAATAATTTACAAAATTAAAAATCATTCAACATTACAATCTCAAAATCACCTAAATTAAATAGTTGTAAATAAAAAAAATAAATTTTATATATGGTGGGACTATAACAATGGCAATTATTTTGTGATGGAATGGGTTTAATGAAAATCATTAATGTTTTAATTAGTAGAGTTGTGTTTATTGTCAAATTATTATATTATTGTTATATGGGATTGGTGTAGAATATAATATTCATTTATTTTCATCATATATGGTTATAATTACACTCATGATCTTGTATGGGATTATAGATGGGTATAATACCAAACATCTTTTATCAAATAATATTTATGTGTATAATTTAATAAATATAACCATTGTTAATTTTTTTCTGTGTAGAGAATCATTCTATTTTAATATTTCTATTTTTTAATCATTCTTACATGTTAGCTTGAGATATATGATTGTGTCTTCTGGTTGATAAAATTCCAATTATTTGAATCCATATTGGATATGTACATATTCAACCAGTGTGTTTTAGCATTCTTTATTTGGATGTTTAAATGATAAAAATGACAAATATAAGTTTCCTACCATATCATTTCATTAATTTATGTATTTTATTCAAAAAATCAATCCATGATGTTTTGGATTGATCATAGCGATAATGAGTCATGAGAATTCATCATTTGTAATCTTGTGATGGCTAGAACAAATGGCTAGCTGATAAAATATCAATTATTAGTAATTTGATATTAAAAAAACATAATATATATAGAGG
This sequence comes from Viscum album, assembly GCA_963277665.1. Lineage (NCBI taxonomy): Eukaryota > Viridiplantae > Streptophyta > Magnoliopsida > Santalales > Viscaceae > Viscum > Viscum album. The sequence goes on along the minus strand of OY728128.1, from coordinate 213,828,190 downwards.
CCACACTCTATCATGTGGAAAACACTGAGGAGATACTGGGATTTTGAAAGGATACTTGTTCAGTCTAGTTTACATTGTATACCCTATTGTAGTTGTCTTAATATAAATTATATCAATTTAATAGTTCCCTACTATCCCTAATATAACCCATGAAATATCCATTAAACCGACAAAAACTCAATAATAATCCTAAATATAATGGAAGATATAGATATAACCATAAAAATTCATGATTGGTTGCAGATACATTGATGACCCTTTGAGATGCATTCAATTATCCTGATACCTTGTAATATTTTCTCTCACCAACACAATCATTCATGTTGTATTTTTATAATTGGATAGTGATTGTTATTAATAGGAATTGTGCTAAAAATTAATCTTATTTATTCATATATTCCTTGGTAACTACTATTTCTTTTACTGAGGATGTCTTCATACTTCGTTAATGATAACATGAATTGGGTTTCTGTAAACAAATACTAAAAGGGCAGTCATGAATTTTTTTTCCATCCACAACAAATTAAAGTATAGAAAAATTTATTCTTCATTTTTAATTTATCATTTAATTTCATTTATTATTATACCTTTCTTAACTATTTCAATTGAAATGTTTATTTAGATAAAAATTTAAAATGTAATTCACCCTACCTATAAACATATTTACTCAGACCATCAATCATTATAAGGGATAAAATTCATTTTAATATATTAATTGGTGACATTTTAGATAAATAAAGCTTGAATATACCTTAATTTCCAATGGGGAATAGTATTTAAAATCAATGGGTAGATCTCCATTCATTTATTGGTATGATGATGGTTATAGTAAAAATATAAATTTTAATTTTAATTAATGTATTAGTTTAATATTTTAGAATATATTCAATCATGGATATATTATTTCTAACAATTCAATATTATTATAGACTATAATGATATATCATATAATTATAAAAATGGAAAATACATTAATGATATACTTTTTAGGTTTTATGGGAATTAATTTTATTGAGAATTCATGTGTAAAAGAAATCATAAATTTTTTAACATACTAAAATTAAGACATGAGGGTCAAATTAAAATTTAATTCTACAATCCCAAATATATGGATAAGGAGGTAATATATGTGGATTTCAATATTTCAAAAAAGATAGAAATTGATAATTCCACCATGTAAAACTCTCTATGTGAAGTGTTCACTATATATATCATGGACCAATATAATGAATTGATTTGGTATGATCTTCTAGTTTTTCATGTTCTTATTTCCATTATAATATTAAATATGTATAATATTTAATGGGAATAATTACATGTTTTATTTTAAAAAAAAACATTAAATTAATTTATCCTCAAATGGGAAACAATTGTGTTGTTTGAAAATATAAAAGTTATTCAATTAAAACATAATTGTATTGGTGTAAAATGAAATTGTGAAATATTTTCTCTCATAAAAATATAGAATATAATATTAAAGGCTTCAAATTTATTTTGAATGAAAATGAAAATATCAAAATTTAATTTTGTTATGTTAATATAATTGATAATTTTAAAGGTTCATGTCAATTTCAAAAAATAATCGAACACTATTAAACACTTTATGGTATTCATTTCCCTGATCACCAAAGGAGATAAACATTTGACTATGATTTTTAGATCCCAATGGCATGGTGATGTTACTGATTATAGTGGTAAAACCTATAATGATATTTTCAAAATTCTGATTTTTAAAGATGAAGGTCCAAATAAAAATCATGTAATTGAGAAAATATTTGTTATGTGATGAGTGTAATTGAAAAAAATAATTAACATGTAATGAAAAAATATATTCACTTTATTATAATCCATTATCTTGAAAACCACTTATTTATTATGTAAATTCATGTCCAATGAAAATTTGTGTTCAAAATTTGTTATTATGTTATATTTTTTACCCAAAATATTTAGTTCCAAAACAATTAGTTTTAGGAATATTTAATAGGGAAAATTTAATAAAAATTATTTCCATTTAACTACATTTTGTATGGTTGATATAAAAATTTAGTATAAATTTATTAATATCATGTCAAGATTAAAATTATTATTTTAAAAATAAAATTGTATTTGTTAAAAAAATTAAATTTCAAACTTTTTGGAATTATACATGTTCACTTTTTTGTTTTTATTCCTTATATGGTATTATTTAATCATATTTTGATAAAATAAATTATTATTATAATTTTTTATCAATTAAATAATCATTAGTTTATTTTGCGATATTTACTCTTCATTTTTTATTCAAATTTGTTCTGATATTTTAATCTACCAATTTTTTAATAATCTATAAGGTTAAACATAACTAGTAAGTTAGTTTTGTGATTCGGAATAAGGGATTTATAAATCACAAACCGACCACCCAATAAAACAAATTGTCTAGTTGTTGTTGTTCAACAATGAAAATTTAGATTGATTAAAAGATTATCTTTTAAGTAAACCCCCTTAATTTCACATGATTTCTACTGTAACTATTCTTATTTCTTTACCTCATCTCTTATCTAATGAAGTATCTCATCCACTCCCATGAACACTAATATGATGGTATTTTTCATGACATTTATAAATCATTTCCATTAATCTCTCTATTTTTTGATGGATTTCGAAAATTTTATTTCTTACCAAAAGTATATCTCAAATTTTTTATCATTTCAATTATGATAACTAAAAAAAATGATCATCTTCCACAAAAGTAATGTAAAATATCATAAAATTATTTTCCCCACATGAAGAAAAATTTATTGAATCCATTTATAATTAAACAAACTATTATGGTTAGGATATCTCACCCTTGTTGGATTTAATATTCTCATCTTCACATAAAATGTGCTATTAATTTCAATGGGTTGTGTTAATTCCTTCAAGAACCCTCTAGATATTATTTTTTCAATACATGGTCAAATATTTCTATTAACATCGTGAATTATTACCAATATATGACTATGATTCTATGAAATACAATTTAAATGGAATATCCTCTATGGTCACATTATTTGAGATAAATGATTCCCTAGGGAATCTATACATGGGACCCTATCCCATTTCCCTTGGAAAATTTTAGAATGATAATGAACTAACCTTCAATATTCAATATGTTTTTTCCAAATAAATCTCATTAATCATTATACTACAAAAAGATCTCACTATTAATATTTTTATCACTGAGTGATTCATCTAATGCACAATTTCTTTTAATCTCGAAGATCATGATAATGAGAAGAATACTGACATTTAGGATTCCTCTATATATGGGTTCTTCATTATAGTCAAATTTTTTCAATGATATGATTTATATTTTTTCCAACCATCAATGATCCATGAATCTTCCTTTTGATTGTTTTATCACATGTATTCCCCCATAAATTTTTACTAGGAATAATCACAGCTCATTTGGTCATCCTTTTAAAAATATAATTATCATCCATTTAATTGTTCCACTAATTTTAATATGTTAGTGGCATTAGATACATGACAATTTTTATGACCATCATCTCATATATGAAATTTATTATCCCCTCAAAATTCATGATGTACCTATAAGTTCAATTCCTCTTGAATTGATATTGGTAATCCAATTGATGAGACTGGGGGCGAAGATTTGTCTTAGTAGGATGAATATAAATTAGTTGAGAAAGATACTACTAATTAATTAGAACATTATTTCATTGATGAGGGAGAAGATAATTTTGATTTTAAAGATGGGGAATGCACTATTGATAATGAGGATATCACTTTGGGGGAGATACCATATTATTAGACATATTTCATTGGTGAGATGAGATAATTCAATTATTGAATTGATCACTATATCACTTATCTAATGAAAAAATTGATATGAAAATATTAGAAATGTATATTACCACGTCATCACACAATTATAAAATAGAATAGATTAATAAGGAGATACATGATTGGGTTCCATCGATCTAAATTTGAACATCATAATTCATCCACCTTTTTCATCCAACCCATTGTTAGTATGATCATTTTATTTTTCCTTCTAATAGATGTATACAAAATTATGTGACATGTGAATTCATATGACTAATTTATAGTGTTTGATGTTTAGACATGGATTTTATTTTTATCTCATCTTAATAATTTTCTTCACCATTTCTGGTAAGTATTTTTTTTGAGCAATGCTATTAAATTGAGGTATATTTCATTTTATCTATTTAATTGTTTTATTTATAAAACAAATTTCTAAAATCATGATTTTTTTTATTTATTTTCATTACTTTTTAGAATACTCTTTAAAATATTACATATACCAAAAATCAATTCATTGATTTTTTGAAAAAAAATTATTGCATTGAAAAATATAATCATTTAATTATTTTTCACTCATTGATAGTTTCTCAACAATATCATTATAATATTACAAGATATTCTAACATTTAATAACATTATCACAATATAATTCATCAATTTTTATATTTTTGAGTATATTAATAATAACAATTAGTCCCCAAAATATCTTTAATTTTCCAAAAAATCAATAGATGATCCATCATGGGGCTCACCAACAGGCCCAAATTGTCCATCATGGTCATTACATTCAATAAAGACCTACAAATGATCATTCTAGTGTTATTTTTCGTAACTCATACACAATGTTGGAATCATACTATGGGGATTCACAGACTTATCACTACCCATGGAAAAACCCCATTAACTCTGGTTTTCTAATCAGAAAGGATCTCTAAACGTACGTTTCACTTTATTTATATAGGTTGTGTCACTTATCCTTTTATCCCATTTACATTTTTCTGGAGATGTTTTCACCCAGACACCCTTTTGAGTAAAACATCATCATTTTGGATATGAAATATAAACACAAGAAGAGAAACCACACATTTAGTTGTGATCCTCTTATGATATCAATGCAATAATTATGCCTTATAGGAACAATAGATTCCGTGGATGTGGGATTTTCCACTCCCGTGATCCCACCCATGTTCATGAAAAAGTAATAAATTAAATTATTGTAACCACATGTTAATATAAATTAAATCTATTATTCTTTTTGATCACTCAAACACACCCTTGGAATATTTATATGAGGTTACCAATAAAAATCACCATCTAAGACTACCCTCCATAACTAAGGATTTATAATTTAGTAGGATCCCAAAAGGAATGGTGCACCTCGATGAAATAGGTAGTAAAATGTATCATTTTAATCCTTCATAATTTTTGGGTGTTACATTATTCCCTATATATTATTTATAAGATTGATATATTTATATCTCTTAATTTTATTAATCTATATTATCTATATAACATACACTAAATTAGATTATTGTTATTAACATTTATTTTCTAATAAATATATATGATACTATTTTTTACTTAAAAATTAATGTAATTTACTATCATATGATAATTTTATTTAAATCAAGAATTAATTATGTAATTTTATTATTATATTAGAAAATATATATGTTTTAAATAGTAATTTATTTTTATATCATTTTAGTTTTCAATTCATTTATCCATTTATTTATTTTTAAATAAATTATTTTTGAATAATTTATAATGACTATCAGTGTTGTTTTTTGGAACATATTTTCCACATGATTTCAAATTTTGATTGAAAAATTAGTCATTATAATAGGTCAATTTCCTTGGATCACTATTAAAAATATAATGAATATTTATTCATTAAAGATAATGTTTTATTTTAACAATTTTAGTATTTAATTTTAATTAACATTGATCCTATTAGATTTTACATTTTTAAAATATTATAATTTTGGAAATTAAATATGAATTATGTTTTTCTATTGAGTAATTATATACGAGATCCCCTAAAAATTAAAAAAAATCATTTTTGATGTTGTTATGAAATGATCCTTAATGGAAAAACTCTATTACTTCTTCAGTAATATAATATTATATAATTACAATTGTGGCATGTAATTTTTTGTTCCAAAATACATTTTTAAATGATGATATCATTTTATTTTTATTTTCCTTTTCAAAATATACTCGCATGAAAATTTATTTCTATTAATTCCAAATTATATTTTTAACATTTATTTTGATTTTGAATTCATTTCACCACATTTTTATATCATTAGATAATTATATTTTTAACAAACACTAAGGTAGAATCAGATCAGATGTTGATTTATCTTTAATACAATAAGGCATATGGTTTAAAAATATTATTATATTCATATAATTATAGTTACAAAAAAATATTTTTAAACACATATGGATTTTTGATAATAAGAATAAAGAATTATTTTTTTTGGTGATATTAATTATTTTTTTATAAAAAATTGTGAAATATTAAAATAAATCATAATTCTTATAAGAATGAAAAATAATATTTAAACAAAATCTATATTTCCATATAAAGTTTATAATTTATATTTATATATGAAATTATTCATATGCCACATTGAATAATTAATTTTTCATGTTTTATATGATCATAATAATGAAATGAAATTTTTTACCTCATTTTTATTAATTCTTATAATTTTAAAAATATAATAAATGATTTTATGAAGTAAATTTGTTAAATATAAATTTTTTATTTTATATACCATTCCTAGTTTTATTGTAAAAAAAATATTGATCATGAGGCTTGATAAATACAAAGAACGTGTCCATAAATACTTGATCTAACAAATAGCTAGTATAATTCCACTGGTGAGTTTTCAATGTTAGATAGATCAATAGATCTATCTAGATAAGATCTGCAGTCTTGTGGTCTACCCTAGAAAGCTGTTGGGGTTTGAAATAAAATAATAATTCATCTTAGATTCCCTGATCAAGATAATGACATCCACTACATTCCCTTTCTCCAATTTCCAAAAAATATTATATTCATCATATAGTCCCCCACATTCATTAATTCAACCTTTTATAATGAAAATAAACCCCAACACCTCTTTATGGATCATAATGTGTTTATAGTATATAAATTCCCACCAAAAGTTACTTGTATGTTAATGGTTAACACATTTAATATTTGAGAACTATATTGTACCAAATTTCATTATCATTAAAATCCCTAGTACATATGACTATCTTCCTGCAAAATTATATTATTATATTTATAATAGTTATAGAAAGTGTCATTCAATGGCCTATAGATAATAAATGGTATTATTTAACATTCTATTGGGTTCGTACTAGCATTGAGTGTTAGGTGGATAGGTGATTACATATTTTAATGATAGTGGAATTTCATATCAAACCACCACATCTAAAAGTCTAGAAAGGTAATTGGGGTTATAAAAAACCATAAAAATGTTGTGTATTTTTTTGAGAAAACTATTACATATAATGGGGTATATTTTCATTATAGAACCATCTGAAAACACGTGTTTAAACTGAAACCACATATGGATCATGATGGAATGAAATATAGGTACCCCATAAAGGATTATTATTGATCATATTTGTAAATTATTTTATGTATATTATTTATATTATATCTATTCTATAAAATTTATTTAATTGATCTTTCATGAAATTTTGAAATCTGTACTATCATTTCAATTATAAAAATTTGATAATGTAATAATCACATTTCTAAAAAAACTAAATTTTATTTCTCCATCTCTTTCCATCATTACACATAACAACAAAATGTACGGTCTGACGATTTTTGGGTCTATCATGAGTGGCTTGATTTAAAAATATGTGTGTAATGTGTATTTATTAGTGAAATTTCTCATACATTGAAATTTCATGAAAGAAATTATAATTTATATAGATTTTAAGGGACACTATTATTAGTGGACTATATAGTTTCACTTATATCATGCTTAGTAACTATGGTGCACATGAAAACAAAATGATTAGGATGGTATGTAATGGAAAATGACATTTGGTTGATTGATTATTTTCATATATGATTCAAGAGGGATATAAAACTAGGTTGATATTTAAATGCTTCAATTTTTTGAGAATCATTATAAATTACTTTTCCATGAGTTTATCTAATTGATATTGGTTGGACTGTTTGGAAATTATAGAATGGTGTATTTAATTATCATATGTGATATAATTTTTTATTTGAAACCATACTATAGTTTTAATATTATGCTGAAAAAATTTATTGACTTTTTTTATTTCTTTTTTTTTATTTACTTTTAATGAAAATAGAGGGTTTATATTAAATTAGATATGTATAAACCCCCACCACTCTTCAGAATCCAATGAAATTTATGGAGTCGACCATTAAGTAATATGTTGATAAAATAAATCAATGTTCAAGTTAATCAATAAATTAATTATATAATAACAATAAAATAACCATTATTGAATAAATCAACCATTCAAAAATTCTTAGTGAGTTTAATAAAAATTAATGTACTAGTTGAAACCAAAAAGTAAATAACAGATATAAATTTTGGGATTCAATTTAAGCTTTATTTTTTTCACTAATAACCCCAAAATTATTATATAAATGAATCATAAATTAAAACATATATATTCAATAGTTGTAGTTATTGATATTTCCATTAAATAACAAATCATAAGGGAGGATTTCACATCATTTGAAAATTCTATCCAACATGTATAAAAAAAACAATTCTTTATCTATAATAGATTAAAAAATAGGTGTTTAATTAAAAATAATAAGTTATATATTTAAAATTTAAATATATAAAACGAAAAAATATATATGACAATATTACTTTACATAAAAAATTGAAAAAAAATTCCTTGAAATAATTTTTTCAAAAACATATATTCTAAATATCAAAAGAAATTTTTATTAATAAAAATATAAAGATAATTTATTATTATGTTTTATGAAATATTAAAAAATTATTTCGTTTTAATGTTATATAATTTAGAGAGGAATTTGTATTGATCAAATTTATTAATATTGTACCTCCATGCTTCTAGGAAGTGTTGAGAGAGATAAAAACACATGAATAGAGATTAATTTTATTAACTAAGATAAATGTGGAATCATGATATGTAATTTATGTAGAGAAAAAATATAAAATTTAAGATAATGATAAAAATTTAAATGTGTATTATCTTATATGAAAATATACCCATTGGAGGAAAGCAGCGATGAATACGGATTTAGTGTAAACTTAACTAAAATTAATTGATGAAATATATCCACATCTTGTATCATGAATAAAAATTTATGTGATAAAAAAACTATATAGATACTTAATTTAAACACTTATTCATCGGTTTGTGAAGATCCATTCCCTGTTAACATTCATTATGACTGATGTATTTAAAAAAATAGTGAAAATAGTTAGATTATTGTAAACAAATTTGAACATCGATTTTTTCAATTTTAAGATGGATTCATGGGGATTCAAAAGATACATATACAATATATATAATTTATAATGTAAAGGATTATATGAAATTTTAATTTAATGATATAAATATAATAGAATCACTTAAAAGGACATCATAATATGAATTACAAATTATATTGGCCTCAAATTTACATTCAATATCATGTGTGAATTTGTTTTCAAATACAGAGATTAATCGATCAAATAATTAATTTATATATTCATAATATGATAAAATATATAATATATAAAAGAATAAAATTGTGAATAAAAATAGGAAATATTATTTAAAAATATATTTATACTATATAAGAAGGACAAATTCATGTAATCCAACCACCTAGAGAGTTTTTTCAAAAAATTACCACATCGAAAACAACAATATTAAATTAAATATATTGAAATAAAAATATATTGAATGAACTTATATGATTTATAGATAATCATATCTATCAATATCAATCGTATTCTCACTATAAATTTATCTAAACTCTCATTTGGTGTCCCTCCCAATTGTTCTTTTATAGCCCCCATAATCAATACTGAATATTTTTCATTCTATAAATTAATAAATATATATTTCTTCCATTTGAATATTCTTATATTTTCATCCCTATCACTATCATATTATTCAAAAAATTTCCCATATATTAAAATTAGATTGATATTTCTTTATCTTACTTTCAATCCTATAATATAATTTTTTAATTATATCAAATACCTTTATAAGTATTTATTTGGTTGTGTGGTCAATAAATATTTTTAGATCAACAATTGTTTTTATAAGTGAGCTATTATTTTATATTTTCCTTCCAATCTAAAAATATAGTTTTATCTTATGTTCTCCTTTTTAGATTCCTATTTAACATTTACATAAATTAACCTATATGTTTTCTCTTAATATTTGAATGAGAATATTTGTTATTAATTTGATCAATGTGGTTTTCTATGAATGTATTTAAAAATTATAATCCAATAATAGATTAATTGAATATTTATTGAGAAATTAATTTTAAATGGAGTATTATTTAATAGTAATTATATTAAAAAATAATATAAATAAACGATTTCAAATATTTTTCATTACAAACAACAATAATTTTATATTTTATTTCAGTCACCTCTATTTTTATATTGTGTTACATTCAACACTAAGTTCGTATGAAATGTGGCACAATTCAAAAATATTTTTATTTTTGAGGATACTTATCTCATAGGTGATGGAATTTTTGTAATGAACACGATTTAATAAATTGTGTAAATTTATGAATTGATAATTAGAATAAATTGAATTTAATTTTTACAAATTATATAAAAATAAAATTAAAAACTATTTTGAAATAAATATTTTTTTTTCTGAAAAACTATTTTTCCGAAAAAATAAATTTTTTACCGCAATAAATTATAAAAATACAATTTTTGATGAATTATATTATTAATATAAGTAATTTAGATATTCAATATAAATTTTTATATTTACTTTATGTGTTCTATATAGACGAGATAATAATAAATCCAATTTTTTGCCTAAAAATTATATTTTTAAAAAAATTAGTTGGGTTTCTTTTTTGAGTATTAGATTTAGAAATAATATTTGAATCATTTAAAAAAATTATTTGAAAAAATAAATATAATTTTAAATTCATCATTTCATAATTATCGTATGTTTATGTTTTTATAATTTTAATATAATACTTATTTTTGGATGAACATTGAAAAAGACTTAATTTTACGGGAATACTAGATTTTCATTTAAATTATTTATAATATTTTTTTATATTTTAAATTGGATTAAATATAAAATTACATAAATTATATATTAATAAATATTAATAATGTAGTGGTAATACTATTCATATTGAATTATTTTATAAAATCCACATACACCTTTAATCATTTTCCCAATGAACATCATTATTCTCATCTTGTTTGAGAGATTAATTTTAATTTAAATTTTAAAAATTAAGTGAAATTAATTTTAAAAAATATATTCCAATTTTTTAATAATACTAATATATTTTATTTAATAATTTCATCATAAATTTTTTATCATAATTATTATTGAAAAAATTTATGATTAATTGTCACAATTAAGGTAAAAACGGGTATACAAGGAATAAAACTAAAAATAAGGTTTAATATGAACAATATAATTATATAAAATATATATTATTGAAATAATTATAAAACATAATGACTTATTATTAGTAATAATATTTTTTATCCCAATATCATATAAAACATTATTACCCCTATTTATTTCAAAAAAATTATATGTTGTCCAATCAGCTTGCTTATAATCCACACCTCTTTTCTCTTCTCAACACAATATAACACCTTTTCTTCCAATAATAACATAACTAATATAATTCCAACATTGATCCTATATTCCTTTAATATTTATTTTTTATATAAATATGACCTCGCTCTTATTCTCAAACTAAAGAGGATACCTAATGAAGTTGCAATGTTTTTCAACATACATTTTTGTTTTATTTCATCCTCCACCTAATTAATTTATTATTAAAAAATGATGATATATTAACATATTTATATTACATATATTTTTATTTTTATATTATTTGTTCATTACGAAGAACCATCTTCACATCCATCAAATGTTTTATTAAATATTCCTTCTTGTATATGGTAGACTACCACATCACGAACTGATATCATTCTCTTTTTCATTACCACCAAAAATGAATGGTAATAATGATGGATAAAAAGTATTTATAAATAATTTTAAATATAATATAACCTATATAGTAATAATATTATATTCTATTACATATAGTATTCGATATCATCATTCTAGTGTACGATTGACTTTTTCCCTAAAATGTGATGTGTATCGGTTTCACCGACGCTTTAAACGAGAGATATCAATGATATAATTAATAAATGTATTCAAATAAATAAAAGATTTGTAATATTATTTAAATATTTTTTATTCATAAAAGATAATATATAATTTTATTACTTCTCTTTTTATTAACTGAATGATTGTAGCCTCATACATTTTTGTGTGGAATACTACATTCATCAACTAATGTGACTACCTATTTTCATCCTCGCACAATATGGATTATATTTTCAAGATTATTTAAGGATATAAATCATATTTATTATAATATTAATATTATTAAATTTTATAATATTTCTTATCTCCTTTAAATAATGATCATTGAAAAATTTGAATTTTACTCTCGCGTATGTATGACCTTCTATCTTTGGGAGTGTATCCTTCATTATTTCTAAAAACCCAAATTAAAGAATGAAATTAATATTATTAATTATTTAAAAATATTATTATTATTATTTTATCATTATTAATCATTATATGATGATACTAGGATCCATATAAGATGATCAAATATAAAAAATCAAAACATCCATGAAAAACCAATAAAATATTATCACAAATGTGATTTTATCGTTGAATAATTAATAAATAGTTAATAAATTTTCATAAGTATGTATTATATGTTATAATATATATTTATGGTGATTTAATAAATTTATAATAAAGTTTTGTTTGATTATATAATCGTATTGCATGTGTATAATGGAATTTGATACTTAAGTTATGGGATTTTCATCTAACTTTTATTTACTCTCAGAAATGCTAAATAATCAAAACATGTTTAAAATATGGTATTTATATAATACCCATGAATTTATTTTATTAATATTATATGTATTATTATTATTATTTAAATTCCATTAATGATCTCTAGTTTCTAGGGATTATCGTTCAAATGTTATCAAATTAGTAAGGTATTGAATGGGATGAAATATCACAAGGAATTCATGAAACATTTGATGACGAATATTGAGATTCATAAGAATATCAATATATTAGTTACATAACAAAAGGAATATATTAGGAACGTCATAAAATAATTCTTAATGAATGGATATAATAATTTTTATCCTTTTTAGTCAGGATCATTATATTATCAAGATATAAATAAAATATATTGAAATATGAACTTTGTTCGAGGTATGAAGCTCTATAATATGGAGGATGTTTTAATTTGGGTCAATCCATACTCATATGTCATTGGATTAAATGAAAAATATACATTGTGTATGTAGATATAAACCAGTAATAGTGAATTTATGTTAACAAAATTTTTAAATAGCTTCATAACCATGAGAGTGGATCATTATATTTGAATTTATAATTATTTTATAGGCATGAATTACCATTGTTTTAGAAAACTATTTTAAAGAATATGTCTATCCTTAAAAAATAATTAGGTCTTAATATTATATAATTAAGAGGATAAATTTATAGAGTCAATATAGATATGATCCACAAGTGATCCATTGGAATTGAAGCATCATCGATGGTACATTGTGTTCTATAATAGATATACTCATTATCTAGTATAGATCCCTTTTATTTCTATGGAGCTGTAGTGAATATAGGGATGTATTAATTTTCTCTTATCACTATAGTGTAATAATGAGGATTTAGTCTCATGGTAATTGAGGGAATTCATGATATTTTCTCTGTAGATATGAGAGAATCTATAGAGTGGTTTATTTTTTCATAGACACATATTCACCTAGGAAAGGGTATAATCTAATATTTATAAATCCAAGATAGAGAATAAGTAATTGCATATTTTCCCAAAACTGTTCGTTGAATCTATATAAATCCCCATGTCTAAAAACAATCATTACAATATTTTCATGATATGTGCATATCCCGAAGGTGAAAATTATTATTCCTTATTGAAAAATTTAATAATTATTCAAATAAAATTTAATATATCATTCCCACAATACAAAATAACTCAATTCACATTTACTATAGAGTATTTAAAAAATGTGGTTATTCAATACTATTCATTTCATTGATAATTAATTAATTAAAATTTTCATAGTCATGCAAGTATATATTTATTATAATAATATAAAAACATAAAATATTGATTAATTATATGATATAAAAAAATAATGAATAACTATTATATCATCTTTAGGAGAATATTTTCTTTATTTTCACAAATTAATATAAAATCTATTAAATGTCACTAGAAACACTATGATGTGAACCTATAAGAAACATTCTTAGTGGAATTAGGTATTTTCACCTAGTAACCTATAACTATATCAGGAATCTTGTCATAGATTAAAATATTTTGAAGATAAATTCATGATGATTATAATAGCACATGAATTCTCACTATATAATTTAATTTAATTTATTTCAAAATATTATCATATAGGTGGCATAATTGTTTCATCAAACTAAAAACACGATACATTAGTCTTTCACTTGAAAAACTTAATCCTTCCATACTATATAAAAAATTGAATTCATTATTTTATTTAGATTCCAATTAATGGGTTCGGATATTGATATCAAAAAATATTCAAGGGAATTTGTTTTCATACAATTAAATAGTTTTAACACAAAACTCACGACTCACCCAATGCAACCAATATCAATAAAAAATAGAATCAATTTTTTCCAAAATAAATCTATGGACTTGTCTCATGAAATTCATTATTATTAATATAACATTTTAATGATCATTATAATACTTTTCATACAAGAATATAAAATGAAATTATTTGTGAACGGAAAAAATCGTGGCAATAACTATTGCACATAACCCATTATATAATCCATAACATGTCAATAAATGATGAATTTTTATAAAAAAATTATTTGTTTTTTCTGAGAAATAATTTAATTATATCTCAATGTGATTTTTGATTATCCACTCATCAAATATTAAAGATTTCTAGAAATCACCAAATAATTATTTTTTGTGGTGGAACAAAACTCCCTATAAATGTATTGCATCCAAAACAAAAATAAGTAATGAAAATGGTCTTTAAACCTTAAAAACATATTTTTTACAAGAAATTAATTTCTTCTCATAACCTCAAACCATGTGGGTATTCTTAATATAAGGGAATAGTTCATTTTCAAGGTGACTACAGGTCTGGTTGTGGAACCAAAAAATACATACATGTATAGTTTTATGAAAATTCTAATTCATGAGTCATTTTTGAATGAATGGAAAATTAATATCAAATAATTCCCATTAGGAACATTAAATTTTCCATCGGGCCCTTCATGGCATATGTGAATAACTTCCCACTATTACGTTAGAAATTCAATGCAATAATACCATAGGAAAATTTCTATTTGAATCAAATCAAATGTTTTTCAAAAATAACTACCTCCCCAAAATAACAATTTTATTCGGTAGATTAAAATTATCTAAATCATTAACAAATGTTATATTCATTTGAAAGAAAAAAATCAATTTGTAGAATTTCATAAATAAAGTTAATTAATTCACAATGAAATTCATGTGATTTAAGAAGAACCCATCAACAATTTAATGTGATTCACTTTTAGTATGATTTATTATTTTCCTGTGTCCAATTTTGATAATTTTTATAATATCTATCATTCTCCCCCAGATCCATTTATAAATACATAATCTTTCGACAGTGATTTTAATAAAAACTCATGTTAACCCATTTTGGCCTCATATAAAAATAGAATCAAATAAATCATTTATCAGGTTACATATTTAAAAAATCAATAATTTTATAGATTTATTGAATTTGAAAATTCATTACATTACACAACCCATTACATTATCATACAATGGAAAAAATATACTATAAAGTGAACTTTTAATTCAATTATTATGATTAAAAATATCCAACACTATTCTCCAATAATAATACTATTTTATATGTAGCCTTTATATTATTATTATTTATTTTCTAGGGAATAAAATTATAATAAAGGGTTCTCTAAAATGATCATTCATGGAATGAATAATGAATAATTATTCATCAATACATAAGGTATATATAATATGGTTTAGATAAATAATTATAAAATAGGATATAATAATTATCAAGAAATGTTAATATTTTGATTACTAAAATTGAAACATAAATAATTATTTGTATAATAATAATTCATTAGATAATGTTAGACCACATAAAATCATACCTAATAATCTCAAAAATTGGGATTCATGGAAAGGAACTATATAGATATAGTTAAGAAATACACCAAATAACCTGGATGGTTTTTTACACCTAGTGAATAATTAATGGTATATCTAATATAAGGATACTCCCTTCACATTCTATGACCAATTCATTAATCATATGAAATTAATGAATAACCACTCAATAAATAATCAACATTCCAAACTAATAAACATTTATTAAATTAATATAGATGACGAAATTTCAATCTTTCCCAATTACATATTCAGCCAAACTTATCAATAAATAATCATTCATAGATGTATAAATATAGTATATTTTTAATGAATATATAATAAATTAATGATATTTCATTCATTGTAAGCACTCATAATATGATTTATATTATATTATCTATTTTTAGTATATAGTGTAATGAGTATAAACAGAAGTCATAATTAGAAATAATATGGAATAAATAATTGATAATAAATAAAAAGGACATTAATACGTCCATAAATACATCAAAATTGATATTTTTTTGTGGAAAATATAATTCCATTGTATAATAGTGTATAAAATGGAAGTGAATCATTTCAAAATAATTTGCATAAAATATTTTTGCACATTGTTGCAAAAATGATGTTATAAATCAATGGAAAACCCATTTTAATGATGTTTCAATAATAATTTTAAAACACTACATAAAAAAGCTTAATAATATATTAATTATATTATATATATATATATATTATAATTTTTTTGTCCGTGATATAAAAATACATACTATATAAAAATCCCTTTTAAAAAAAGTAAGAAAATAATAACATTTTACATTAAAATTCAATATAATAATGGGAATATATATTACATTGAAATAATTAGAAAATAAGTATAAGAAAATAAATTTTTATGGGATGGTGAAATAAATTCCACAATAAAAATTATTAATGATAATTTTTTAAATTTTTTTATAAAATAATAATTATTTTTACTAGAAATATTTAAAATCATGCTTTCAAAAAATTAATAGATATTGAATGCTTATATAAAAATACCATATGAAATAATTTATATATATATTATAATAATGTAAAAATATATGGATTATGGATAATGAAGATAAATTTTTCCCAAGAAGATGGATAAAGATGATTTTATTTTCCTTAAAAACTACCTTTGGTGGATTTGATTACCCATGATCAGTAAAATAAAATGTGTATTTATAAACACTATAAATTACCTACAGAGTTGAAAATATTATTTCTCAATAATGAACGGGAATATAGTTTCGGTATCATCCCATACCCAATGGACAATTAAAATGTTCACTGATACTGGTCACCACATGACCTTAAGCGTGCCTCCTCATAAGATAGAGTTTTCCAGCATGTAGTGTGGTTTTAAAGGATCAAGTGGATATATTATACCCTTGTTACTGGAGTAATATATATTAGATATAATAATTAATAAAATAATAAATAATAAATAAACTAGAAACATGCATTACTAACTATTTCCCAAACACGAGACACACCAAAACAAAACAATAAATAATTCAGGTCGTGCTAACAGTTAAAAATGAAATGGAAACCCCCAAATAAAATGAAAAACAATAAAAAAATGTGGTTGCTGGTTAAATGTCCTAATCCTCATACATGAACATACTATATCCATCTTAACTCCCTATAAATGTTTATATTCCTTTATCCTAGCCTGCAACCATGAATTCTTCTCAGGTCCCCAATGACAGCCTGATTTGGTTGTGAGTACCACTCCATAGGCCAACAGTAATAGTTTTTATAAAATATCTAGTCTAAATAGATATCCAATTAAATTACCAAATAAATAAATGCTAATTTAAATTTAATCCCATGTGTCACTATTAAATGATTTTCACTTTTTTTATTTGATTCACTATATTCCAATTTCACCATTTCATCCAAGGGTAAGAGTTTACATCTTTTTCACAAAGAAATAATATGGCCATTTAATATGCATAACGGAATAATTCAAATTCCAAAACTCACTAGGGATAAAATTTCATACTCAAAAAAATCAAACATTCCTTGGAGCCTCATTTTGTGTATTTTCATTAATGATAGTCGTTATGGAAATGGAGCGTGATTCCCCTTCACTAACCCATGCATTATGGGGTGGGTTATAGAACCTTAGTCTAATCTGACCCATGTTAATCAATCATCATGTCCAATACCAAATAAATAGTATTCCCTGTGTGCACTCCACTTTATCTATTTACCACATATACCAATTCATAGACCAAACATAAAATAATATGCAAACTATTTTGAACACATAATTTATCTAAATGAAATTTAACATTGGGCCTTAACCCAATAGCACATTTACCAAATATATGACATAGTTAATTTAACACATTTTAATTTTTATGCCATACCCCATTAACAGAAACAAGAATTCACATCCATTATCCCATTAATCTTATACAACAACTCCAATATGTTAACCCTTTTAACATGTTCAATATTTCATAATCAATTACCAATTTAACATGTTCATCATTTTCACATGCATTATCCAACAATTTCATTCCACGTTCATTTCAGAAACTATTTAGAAAAATAACATTATCTTAGTCAACAAACATTATATTAAACCATGAAATACCTTACCAAATTATCAACGTATATACACATATACCAATAATCCATTGTAAACTCGAATTAGCATATCAACGTGTTTTTTTGTAGATCTACATTATCACAAGTCAAATGTACTCATAATTTTTAAATTTTTGAGGTGTAAGAAGGATGGTGAAACCCCTTGGTTTCCTAAAACAGATCAAATAAATCTCATTGAATCAAAAAAGGATAATTAGGGATTTAAGTCCACATTTAGGTAGTTTTTTAACAAATTTCACTTATGGAATCAATTTAAAAACATGATAGAAGCAATAAAAAACACCACAAACAAAAATAAACATCCAAACTATTGGATATAACATTTATACAACTTACATAAAATCCCAAGTTAAATGAATGCTCATCATTATCTGTATATCTAGATTTAACCACCCTCTAAATCCTTAACCTACGATCCTTTGGAAAAGTAGAGTTTTTGGGCACTAGAAGAAGAAGAATAAATCCACAATCCCTAATCCATAAAAGTGATGAAATAGAATTATTATACTCACCTAAAGAAATGATTTGTACCCAATGACACTCTAAATAATATAGAAAATAAGGTGAACAATCACTTGGAATCTAGGTGTGTTCGGTTGTCAATATATTTTTAGGAGGAAGAATGAGGAATAATATTGGATGACAGTTAATAAAATCCCATGGGAGAAAAATGTACAATGCTACATTTATTGGGGACCACGGTTTTGACATGTGGTCTGAATACCATTTACAAACCACGTTCCAGGAGGGGTCACATTCACATTGATTGCATCAGATTCTACATAGTTTGGAAAATTGTTGACCAACGATGAGGAATATATCTGTCCAATACCGTATGGTTTGGGTTTCCCCAGTGAAGGTTATACTAAACCATGAGCCACTACTATTGTCTATCATGGTTTGGGTTCATGGTTTAACAAATTGTGGGACAACCATGTAGAATTTGATTGATGGACATTTAATCTGTTCTTCCATGTATTGATTCCCAGGTCACCCCCATGATTCCCAATATCCCTTGTAAAAATCAACTAACTGAATATATGGAATTAAAACTAAAATATAAATGTTAATGTACCCACATGAAATTTTAGATCATACAACCTTCCCACCAGATAAAGGATATTCCACAAGACTATTTTTCAAGGAAGCATATAGCTTCCAATTTATAGATATGGGTACTATATGGAAGTATATTGGACTCTCCTTCCCATGGTTAATCCAGATCATTACCATGATACCAAAAAACCCAATCCAAAGGTTAAATTTTTCCTCACAAGACATTCTAACTATGATCCAAAATATACATGAGATTCTCCTCAAAGAATGAATAAACATCATGATCATCATAATCAACAATAATCAGATGAGATGTCTTACTGTGATACTATCGAAGCTATGATACATGAAAAAAAAACATTCATAACACTACATAACTATGTATGGGAAATTAAGAATTACATTAATCCAATCATACCCACAATCTAAAATGATTACATGTACCTGGGTTACAACATACCATATTTATGAATTTGATAGTGACCCAAGATAGGAGACACCCGATGTAACACATAATCACCCACTATAAACTCATAATGCAGATGATGTCAATCCTCATAAAATCTATTCCTACACTGAGCCATAATAATTCATTTATATATCAACTAGATAAGTTCTAACAACTCCATAATGATACTTGGTCACAAAAATCAGATTCCCCAACCTTCATCTAACATAATGAATATATACATGGTCTACCATTGAGTTCCTCAAGTGGTTCAATATAAATCATAGCCTGGAATAAATTGTGGTAAGAAAAAAGATAAAGTGAAAAGTTATTTTCCCACAATTATCCAACATCATGGATACATGACATCAATATGTCCTCTTGTACTAGAATAATGTGATCTAAACACCAGTTTCACTATGGGAGATAATACATACATAAAATCAACATGTACCAAGTCCATTATGATATCCCTTACATATTAACAGTATAGAATTCATATCATGATCTAAAACTACAATCCATGGTACTCCACGTAACAACACTATAACGTCAGCATTAAACTAACCCATTTAATCCATCATGAATGTCTTTATAATTCAAATGAATTATTAAAACATAGAAAACTTATTCAAAATTTCCAATATCACATCACTATTCTAAGGAATCTGTGGATGATCCAACACCAAATCTATCATCATGTCTTCCCATTTCAATTATGTAATGAAAAATTACTATAGAAAACAACCTAATAAATAATTTCCATCCATCACCTATTTTTGGTTAATACATCACATTATAATACATGAAAACTATTTCATCATCTTTGGACATTAATATTTGAGAGAAAGATCTTGATACATTTTGGTCAAACAATGATCAAATACTCAATTCAATTTAAAAAACTTGTTTATGTTTAAGAGTGGTTATATTTTATTGATTAAATTAATCGATTAATTTGTAATTATAAATGGATGAAATTAAATAAAATGTCTAATGTTTAAACATAATATTGGTAATCATTAATAACATTCGTAAATTAAATAATATTAACAAGCTTGTATTAAAGCTAATAAAACAAAATATACCCATAAATATAAAATCCATCAATTTTATATTTATGGCCATTATAGTCTTTCACTACATAGGTTCCTATCAAATAATAGTTAAATGTGAATGACCAACCAATGGTGGGGTGATTTCAATTATCCAGGAATAATAAGATGATTTTATGTTTAATTATCATAGTTCACATAAAGTTGTGCTTTCCAAAAGTAGGATATCCTCTAAATAAGATTAAATGTATTATGAAATCCAATTTATGGATTTTTTGGATTGGGGAGTCCCCTCAATAGATAATAGATCTATGCCTTAATGAATATGGTTTTTGGAATTACTACTTAATCCCATTATATTTTATAATAATACAATTTCATTTTATTGGGAAGGGAATATGGATCCATCCCACAAGATTTACCACAAAACAATATATTTTGAATTCAATAGTGATGTTTGTGGGTTTCAATGAAATTTTGGAAAATTAATAAATATAAAATTTATTCATTTGTCAAAATTATACTAAATAATGTATGCAAATGAAGATCTTATTATTTTTTGTAATGATAGTAAAAATGACTTTAAACATGACATTGTGATTCATTCATGATTATTATAATATTCTCATTGGAATAGATTTCCAAGCATGGAAATGGTTCTTATGGACTATTCAACATAATGAAATGAAATTTTATTTACTAAAATAACCAATTCCCAATGCACCATGAAAAAATAGTAGTGATAAATAGATTTTTATATATAATAAATATTTTAACAGTGTTAATTATGTTTTGTGTTTTATGTCATCATCCCTGACCATTGAGAATATAAAATAACATGATAAAATAGATGTGAATAGAATTATTTCTCACCTTTGTAATCACTGTCAAGAGAATAAGAGATGAGAGTGATATGTTTTATCTAATTCTCTATTTACGACTAATATTATAGTTTCAGCACCATCTTGGCCTCATTTATTAATAATAATATCTATATTGAACATTTAAACATACTATGTATTAAATTAGCAGATGAGTAGTACTAAAATATAATACATTCTCCACTAGAAATGCAATTATTTTTTTTATTTTTTTAAATGATAAATTATTAAAATATGATTTTGAAAAAATCAAACTTTGATTCCCCTTGTGGAAACCAACATGGGGTGTGAAATACCACACATTCATTATGGTGAATATGAAAATAAAGAATAAGTAGTATGGGACTACATATCCTAAGGAGTTTATATATTATGATAACTACCCTTCGAAATGATGAATATCCCTAGACATGGTAAGAAAAATGAAGGAGTATATTTTTCATTTGGAATGAAATACC
This sequence comes from Viscum album, assembly GCA_963277665.1. Classification (NCBI taxonomy): domain Eukaryota; kingdom Viridiplantae; phylum Streptophyta; class Magnoliopsida; order Santalales; family Viscaceae; genus Viscum; species Viscum album. Next base: position 213,805,313 of record OY728128.1, on the reverse strand, counting down.
ATATGGAGATAAACTACACCCAGAAGCTTGGGGAATCTAAGGTTTAATTTTTTGTCTACTATTATATTTCTATATCTACACATTTTATTTTAAATATAGCTATTGGTGCAAAAAATCATTATCCAAATATAGTATCCATGATAATTTTGAAATTTTTCTAGTGGAGGGATGAATTTGAGATATTCTAATAGTGTGAGGTTGTATTTTCTAACCATAAGAGAATAATAAAATCATTGGAATAAATAATGATATTTTATTTATCATATTGTTTTTATTATCAAACAACTATGATAAACATAATTTATATATCCTTTATAGATATATATGGTTTTATTTTAAATTTTTTTAAAACAATAATTTATTTTATAATAGAAACATATGATATGGTATGGAAAATTTAATTAATTAACTTTTTGTAATAAATTATAAAAACCATGTAATGGAAATAGACAATGAGTAATATTTTCCCGAATCATATGACACAGAACTATCGAAAAACCATACTAGTTTTGTGAAAGAGTAGAGTTTGAAATGATCAATCAAGACAGTTCCATAGAATCTTATAAGATAAAACCACTTGAAACATTTCATACTTCATTATAAAGATCTTGAATGATTCACTATTTGATTGATAGCGATAATTTTCTTTATATATTTTTTTATTAGAATATTCTCGTATGTGAAGACCATTTATCATATAATACAGAGTATGCTATTATAATAATTAACACTTAATTTTGAATTTAATATATATGGATATGTCTACTTGTTGGGGGGAAATAATGATCACTTCGAGATATTCAAATAATTAAACAATTATTTCAATAATCTACATTGAAAGAAGATAAATAATATTTGATCATATATTTGAGGACAATATCATGACCAAACGTTCTTAAAAATTATATGGGAGTTTCAAGTTCTAACCAAACTCACTGTACCATACACAACATGGTGGAATAGAGTTAGTTAAATAATGAACTATACCATAATAAACATGGTTTTTACAATGATTAATCATGCATATCCTCCATTATTCATTTGGGTAAATGTATTAAAAATTTAATCATAGACAATATACAATGAAATTTTTTTATAGGAACATGGAATTACCTTGGATTTATGTAGTGTAAAGAAACCCTTTCCAAAACATACAGATGTATGGGTTTTAGATTTCTTTGTTTATAAATTATAATGAAACTAACTAGAACCTCAGGGCACAAAATTTATATTTAGAGGGAATAAAAAATAAGGGATAATTGAATTATATCCCCAACTACAGGAATGATATTATCTCCATAGAAGTCATATTTCATCAATGGGATGACATCATTATGAAGAATAGTTGGATAAGTACTGAAATCAAAAAATTGGATTTTCATGATAAATAAGTGTTTATAGAGGAATCGTTTCAATTTTTCCTTCTGGAAGTAGTAATCATAAAATAAAAGTAATGTATAGGAGCACTACATATTTAAGAGAACTAAATAATTATGTATTTATACTCACCAAATATGGTGATATTTTATTAGAAAAAATATATTATCCCCTTTCCTGCAATGATTTGTAAGAGATCGTATAAGTTACATGATGGGAAAAAGTATAACAATATTAAATGGAATCCATTTATCATATCCAAGACTGGTTTCTAGTTGATATACCCATTGATGCAAATCATGTACGGTAAACATCGTGTTTCATGAAATTATTTGTTATAGAAGATAAGTAAATACCTATAGTGCAAGGCTAGTGGGAAATCATCATTTAATTTTTTGCAATGATACCTTCTCACCAGTTTCCATGTCTTAATTCAATAGAATTATACTGGCTATAAAATCTTACAATGGATATGAAATTTTCTAAATTTAAATATAAAATAATTTTTTAAATTGGATTCTTCAGGAAAAAGTCTATATGACACAACCAATATGATGTGTTACACTAGTTTATGGAAACAATATATTTGTGTTTCATACACCCAGTTATAGAGAGATGCAAGCATCCATATAATGGAACAGCTGATTCGATGAAGCTATAAAATGTTTTTTCATTATGAATTAACATGATCCATGTGTTTACAAGAGTTTTAGTGAATTTTTTCATTATTATATCCATATATTTTAATGAAATATTACATATTGTATATGACTTTCCAGTCTTATAGTTTTTTTGGGATTAGATAAAAAAGTATTTCATCCTAATGGATATATGTGATTAAGCCTAAATTATATGAATCAAGGTCATTCATGATAGATCCAAGTGTCTATATGGACTACTTTAAATAATATACATTGACAAGTTTCTAAAGATATTTATTATTGTATAATCCATAAATGTATTGGTTCTTGTGTCTCAAGCTATATATCATTATAATAAAATATTTTCATAGAGACCATAAATGAAATATAAAATGAGTAAAATCGCATATTCGTCATTGATATGATCAGTGATATATTCTTTTATATATACTAGAATTTATTTTTCCTATTCATGGGACATGTTAGGTAGATGTAATGATGATTTAGGAAAATATAATTGGTCTACTGTTAAGGTTATCCTTACGTATATGGGATAATATGAGGATATGTTCAAGTCCATAGAGGATTTTATGAACTATTTATCATGTCTTATAATAATTATTCTTTTCAAATATATAATAATGTTATGCATTCTATGTCATGACATGTATTTTATCTCAAGAAATGAGCTCTGAGATAGAAGAGTTCAAATTTGTAGGTTGTTATTGATTCTATAGAGGATTCTGGGTATAGAGAGGATTCTAATGCATCAATAGAATCCATTTATACCGAATTTTTTTTCTAATATATTTTTTTTGGTACATATTATTAATGATCATGTAACATTTTATATAAATAATATTATAATTTTGTCTCAGGATAAATTTCCAAGGTCACACAAATAGATAATGAACATTCTCCAGAAGAATCACAACTGGAGGGATTTATATGACAGTGGTGATGTGTTGATACACATAGTTAAAATATAAGAAAATGCGGTAATACCCATAAATAAATTCATACATGGGGAAAAGAAAATGTATCGTGTTATAGATAGCGCACTGATGTGTATCCAATGTCAGACATTGAGAAAGTTGGATTCTGTTAGATTTGGTGCACAAGAACCATCATCTCTGTAATTTATGTTAATATTTATTAATTATTTTAATAGTGAAAAAAATTCACATCATGAATGTTCTTATGTGTAACGTATTATTATATAATGTCTTAATTTTAGTTTTCGTATAAAAAGGTCTTATCAGTTCCCAACTATGAGGAAATCCAACATGTGATGGTATTATTAAATATATATTATATAATTTGATGAAATCATTTTATGAATAAAGATTACATTATTTATTGTGGTAGATACATATTGTACATTGAGTAATAATATTGTGGTGTCTTCAATTCATAAAATCCATCATATGATTTTATGACAACAAGCCTCGCTATTAATAAATCCATATTTCAATTTTTCATTGCATGTTCTTATTTTAAAACATATGTATTGAAAATTATAAAATATTATTCTTAATAATGAGTATTATAAGCCAAATACTTTTATGTATTTTTGGTAGACATGGTAACATATTTTCATTGTGAGGTTGGATACGTTGGGTGTGTCATGAGTAATATTTCATAAATGAATTATATGATAAAATATATTCCCCTCATTTACATTAAAATAAGTGGATATACATATAAATATGATGGAAAGTATAAAAAATAAATATATATTTATCCCTAGTATTGTATTATAATTCTATATTTCTACAAATTCAATGAAACATAAATTGTTCCCACAGGTGGATAAAACCTACTTATATCCTTCCTAAATAGAGATATCATGATCAAGGGATTATATTACATTTAAAGATACTATGCGATTTATTATTTAATTTTTCCATTTACTTATTTCATTATGGGTTACATAAAATGTTGTTATATGAAAACCATGTACATTGGAATGCTTCTTTTAATGCTTTTAAGAATTATTCTTAAAGAGCCACATAATAAGAGCATCCAAAATCTCAGATAAATAATAATATAATTTATTAGTTAACATGTTTAATAAATATTATTCCCAAATGTTGTTTTATCATTTTTCATGATTTAATTTATTTTATCACATGTTTTTCAAGTGAATAACATATGTAATGATTATTTCAAAATTAAAATTTTTCAATTTAGTTAAAGTAATACAAATGTATTAATCAGTGAACAATGAAATTATATTTTTATAATAATTAATTTTTTATTAATACTATCCTGATAAATATTTTGGAAAAATTGTGGACTAAATTAAATGGTTTAGTGAGAAATAATATTTATTTAGTATTATAAGAATATTTAATATTTAATTTAATTCATTAGGGTACGGAATGTCAAGAAATATTGGTCTTATTATTATATTCCTTGGGTCTTGTAGGGACATTGTAAATAATAATGGATAATGTGAAATTATTATTTTCTAACACTAATAGTATATAAAACAAATTATCTTATATTTATCATTGATAAATTTCCATTTTTTCACAACAAGATCTAATGATAATCCACTAAAATCCCTTGAGAGATCTCTCTCCAAAATGCTGTCATGATTAAGGATATATCCTCTTTCACCACAACTCTCAAATCTATATATATTGAAAATTACCATTCTATGATGATATTTTTTGGGTGATATAAGGTTAATAATGAATGCATTGGGATATATAGTGCTACAACCTGAATATTCCATTAGTAAAGGTTGCAGGTTCATGGAACATGTGTGGATTATTGTTATAGGAAATCTCCTCTTGATCCCAAAAAAAAATTATTATACAACATAAACATGATGTCTGATCAATCGATGAAAATATAATTTAGTGAAGGGTAATAAAATAATTTCTTAAATAAATTATAAACAAGATGGTATTATCATATAATTATTTAATACTGTTTTTCTATTGTTTATATTCATTAATTGAATTCCTCTAATTGCATAATTTATCATCAGGTAAATCATTGATTAATTATAAGTCATGAAAAAAGAGGATTCATCCATACTCCTTTATTAGCTTTTGTCTTTCTTAGGTTATGCAATTATCTTATTTTATTAATTTCCCAATTTTGTACAGTTGATATCATTCATTTTATGAACTTTTTGTTCATAATTTTCTAATATTTATTAAATAATTATATTGGTCAATTATTATAGAAAAATTATTTCATTAACATTTTCTGTGTAATGGAAAATTTTAAATATAATTACAAAAGTATTGATGTACAATATGTCATCAAATATGTGTGATCCTAATAATAATCCAAAATAACCCTATTTTTATTTCTAAAAATAAACATATTGATTTAATTTTACATTAATTAACATTATAATTCATTAAAATTCTATAATACTAATCAAAAAATTTATTTAATTTTTCTTTTTTTGTTATTTTATAATACCAATTTTGAGGATATCCGTGATAGAATTAAATTCATCACTACACCATCTAATACGTTGGTTTCATTGAACCCCCATTGTGAGTGATGTTCATAAAAAGTGTAAAAATAAATACTGAATCATTAAATAAGGGTTTAAAAAAATAAAAGATATAATAAATTATAAACTATTATTTGATAAAAATTTAGTTAATGCATTAAATATTTTAAAAGTAAGAGGTTAATTGATTTGAAAACACCATGTTTGAAAAAAAAATTAACATAAAATAATCTTATGTGTTTACTCAGAAGTATTACATCTTACAATTCCATTACATTATTTTTATAAATACCAAAAACATTTCTAAAACTATTTGTACTAAATTTAATTTTTCACAAAAGTTTTGAGTTTGTTATTTATACAGAATTAAAATATAAATTTAATATAAATGTTTCGAATTTCATACTAATATTAACTTATTATCTACAATATGGACAATTAGATTAAGAATAATTCTGATTCCTCAATCATTTCTTTATTTTGACCAGTTATTATACATTTTTATTGTACTTCTAATATTCATTACCACTACACATATACAGGTATGCATAAATCACACTGATCCATATAAGGATTATATTATTGATAAATGATAAGGAAGTTCATATAACTATCTGATGTTTATAATAAAAATATATATTTCGTGTTTCTATAATATAAAATACCTTATTCCAATGTAATGGTTCTTAACAAACATCATTTTCTATTCTATTACGGATGATATTCCATGTGAAAAATATATAAGGACATTTCAACAAACTCATAAATATCACTATTGGAGCTTTTCCGAAAAATAGTTATCAATTTGAAGAGTTTTAGGTAGATAAATATTATAAATCAAGTATTGTAATTTTTACTTATTATGGACTTTTCAATATTTTTATTTTTTAAAAAATTAGAGAGTTTTCATTCTACGGAATAATTTTATTGTTGTTTTGATTAGAATAGTTTATTTTGAACTCTAGGTGTAATGGACCGGACCTCCCTTGTCCATTACTTTGTGAAAATGTGGTGTTGGCGGTGTTCCGGAAGGTCAAGGTGACTTATCCCCAACACTTTGCCGAATTTCCAGTTCTGTGAATAGTGTTTCCAGAACAGTAACCATCTAACTGTAACCTTCCAACTATATACTTGAACAGTGTTTCTAGAACGGTAACCTTTTGACTGTAACCTTCCAACTGTAGACTTGAATAGTGTTTCCAGAACGGTAACCTTCTTACTGTAACCTTCCAACTATAGACTTGAACAGTGTTTCCAGAACGGTAACCTTTTGACTGTAACCTTCCAACTGTAGACTTGAACAGTGTTTCCAGATTGGTAACCTTCTGACAGTAACCTTCCAACTGTAGACTTGAACAGTGTTTCCAGAACGGTAACCTTCTGACTGTAACCTTCCAACTGTAGATTTGAACAGTGTTTCCAGCTTAGAAAATTTGACGTTTTCATTGACGTAAAATAATTTTAAAACATTATTTTAAGGACTTTAAGGCTGATTCAAAGGCCATAAATCCTATATTAATTATTCCTAAGGCCGGGATATTTTTTTCTTGGTCAAACTGTGTGGGTTAATGCGATCCATTTTTAATGGAGAATAAATCAGATCTTAAACCGTCGCTTCTCTAATTTATTTTTTTAAGGGAACGAGATATCATTCTTCGTTGTTCTTCCTCCAGGTTCTCATCTACGAGACGCTAGAACCTTGCAATCATTCCCGTAGGAGTTTCATAATCAAACGTTACTCGGATCAGTTCCGCTCTGTTTTATGCAACCAAGTTGTGTTGACCGTTCTTCCATATAAGGAATGTTTTATCATCGTTCCTTTAGGGATCACCTTATCTTGTTCTTCCTTCAAAATTTGCATGTAATCTCCATGGTTCTAATGGGATTTCTTAGGGTTGGTTGGTACTGTCGTACCGTGGCATCCTCCAGTGGATGCAGCAGTCGTGAGGTGAAGAGGACTGTGACCCGTTGTGTGGATAAAGGACGTCAGGAACTCTTCAAGGTAGGGGATTCATGACTTCTCTAATTGTGTATGTGCAATCGTAGAATTAGTATGCTTTAGTCCTTTGGATCACAATGAAATTGACCTAATTAAATACTTGAACCAGATTAAAATAATTTGTTGATCGCATGTTGTTTCTTTGTACCGTGATAACGGTTTCCCTCATGTTTTCCTAGATAGAGTGATATCTATGTTTTCCTTTAATTGGTTTCTCGTTCATGATGGAAATTGATAAAGAACGTAAATTCGGAATTATTTGTTTAATAATTGGTAAAAGATAAAGAGGCATGTTAATGAATCTGTTAATTCAAGATGGATTAATGAACTATTAGTTCTATAATTTCAAAAGGGTTCTGAGTTACCCGCTTGCTTGTAAGGCTGAATGCCTTGTGGTTTGGAGCTCTGAGTGCTCATTTTGTATGAAGGATGAATGCCTTGTTAAAGGGACGAGAGCCCATTTTGTGATCTTTGATTTCCTGCAGCTTGTGATTTGAGGTGAGCCTAGATGGCTGTTGTGATATGTGGAGGAATGATGACTTGTGGTTGTGGCGGATGTCGCCTAGTGTGGCGAGATGCATCGATTTATGCATGTGGGTGTCGGGGAGGACACCAAGGATGATGGTATGAGATGAATGTGATGGTTTGATGTTGTAGTTTGGTATTGGTTGTTTATCTGCTTTACTTTTCCCCACTGCTCAAGGAAGCTGGTATTGCTTACCCTCTTTCCGAAGGAGGCGAAGACACGCAGGGTATGCCACGTGCTTTCCGGGTTTAGCCTCTCGATGGAGGATGGGTCTATGCTCTTGCTATAGGCGGAAAAGACTCGATGGGTAGTATATCTACTCGCCGTGTTGAGACCCTTTGTGTTTAGTAGCATAGGATGTTTTTCTAGAATGCCTGAGATTATGGAAAAATAATTCTGAAATGAAAGTTTGTTTAAATGGTGATAATCCACGGGGATGGAGAATCTTGAATTTAATAGTGATGTGAATCCTAAAAAGGAGCAGTTTTTGAATGTGATGCCAATTTAGTTTAATGTGGTAAATTGATCATGGTTAATTATTGTTTAAAGAATTAATTAACGTACAGTGGAACTGATAAAATGAGAATAGAGTAATCTAATAAAGCTCTTCCAATGGTTGTGTGCTTATAGGATACCTAGTCTTAAAAGTAGCAGCCTGGAGTCTGAGAGACGTTAGCTGCAGTTGTGCCTATGACTAGGTAATGCCCATAGTGTGGTTGTGAGTTATATATATTCTGTACTTTTTGGGTTTCTATACGCTACTCCACCCTGTCGGTAAGGGCAACTGACACCCCGGGGATTCTGAGCCCTAGGGAGGTGTTTTCCCCAACATTCTGATGGGAGGTTGAATGGATGACTACCCCATTTGGCCCCGCTCTCTTCTCTTGGTAGATAATTGTGCCATGAGGCACAATGGTTAGTTACCCCATATATGTGTATGGAGGGTTGTAATGGCTTGTGGTTATTCACAAACATATATTCTGGATATAGTATCATATGGACTACTATAGGTGTAATGTGTATAGGCTATGATGGCTTGAGGATCTTTACTCAGAGTATGGGCTGTAATGGCTTGAGGTATTATACCCGATGTATGATACACGTTATGCGGGATGTGGTGGCTCTCAGAAACTACCTGGTTACTTTTGGTTTTGAGGATGGTGTGGTGGTTAGCCCAGGTGTCTGCAGGCAAGTCTTTGGAGAGAGATGCACAGGACGTATTTCGTTGGGGAAAAGCGGAAAACCAGTGGGGAAGTGGTAGCGGGTTACCCTTGATATTCTTTACTATATTCTATATTCTTGTATGCGTTACTTGGTGAGAGTAGCCATGGTGAGGTTGGAAACTTAGTATACCTGTTTAGGTAACGAGTTTGTTTCACTTGTTGTTCACTGGGCTTTAGCAGGCTTTCTTTACTTTTGCATGAGAGGCTTGGGAAGGATCCTACTGAGTATACTGTTATAATCACCCTAGGTATATATATAAACTGGTTTTTAGGTCACTTGGAGCAGGTTGGAGATCAAGCTGGTTACTACTAGCTTGCGGTTGGAGGGGGAGCTATTCGGGCTTGTGGTCACTGCCGTTTTACTTTCTTCTGGGTACTTTTAGTTTTCCCTTTCAGTTGTATTACTTTTGCATTACATTTAATATATGTACTTGGGTTTCGTTTATATTTCAGTTATGAGTTGGAGTTGGTTGGAGTCTATTCTATCTCTCTCTTCTACATGAGTTCTCTTAGAGGGTAATGCCGCCCATTTGTGTGTGTATTATACCCTCGGTGCCAGTCGCCAACCCGGGGCCTACTGGAGGCGGGACTCGGGGGTCATTATCTCCCTTCTCACATTGCCGGCCCCGGAGGGGTACACATTGTGGGGAGGGGGTCGTGACAGAGTGGTATCAGAGGCTCTGGTTGAAGAATGGGATGGAGTTTGCAGTTAGGCACAGGTGAGGATGCATGGGATGGTCGGGCAACAGTGTCATTCATGTTTAGAAAGTGGGGTAAACACTGGAGACCAATAGAGACATAGGAGTTTAGGGCCCCCTATGATTTTTTGCACGGACCTTTAAGCTTACGATGGCTACTAAACAATGTGATACCGGTTGCAGGGTAGAGAACTAGGAAAGGATCACGCATCATTATTCTTTGCGCATGTGTTTGAATGGGTAGACCTTGTTATAGGTAACCTAAAATAAATAAAACAAAACAATTAATTAATTAATGTGAGTCTTCTATATTCCAGGCTTAGGAGTTCTAACAGTGGTTATTTTACAGGTATGTCTCCAGGTCGACGTCCTCGTCAGGTTTGCGCAGAAGATGCCCAGCAGGCTGTTCCAGCAGAACGCCGCCGAGTAGAGGTTGACGACGATGACACTTGGAGGAAGACACTTCGAAAGTTTCAGCGCCAGAGTCTACAGAAGTACGAGGGATCCGTTTCAGATGCAGTCACATAAGACTGGTTGGAGGAAATCGAGATAGGCTTCAGTTCGATTCGTGCTCGGAAGGAACACTGGGTGTCCTTGGTTGTGACGATGCTGCGTGGAGCAGTGAGGCAATGGTGGTTCTTATTCCTCGGTGATCGTGAGGAGTCAGAAATCTCATGGGAGGAGTTTCGAGACAGGTTTAGAGTCGAGTTTCTTTCTTGGACTACGAAGGCGTCTAGTCGACAAGAGCTTCTTACCCTTCGACAGGGGAGCTCCAGTGTTCGAGAGTTTGGAATCCGTTTCAGGAACCTTCTACGATATGCTTCAGACCTGTTACCAGATGATGAGGCCAGGGCGAGGCATTTTAAGGAGGCTTTTCGTCCAGAGATCCAGCGTCAGGTCACCCCATTTATGCTGAAGACATATCTTGAGGTGTTGGCGAGGGTAGAGGTTGTTGAGAGGACTTTGGCCAGGACTGGATCGTCACGAGAGGGGAATCGTCATGATTCCTCACGAAGCAGAGCTGTGGTCCGGGGTTCCCGGTTTTCAGGACAGAAGAGTTTCAGTTCACCTAGGGGTAGGTCCCAGTCCTTCCCATCTCGTTTCTCTGGAGGCAGCAACTCTCAGGCATATGCCAAGGGATCAGGCGCTTGTTTTTCTTGTGGTGGTTGTGGTCATCAGCAGCGGCAGTGCCCGACTTTTCAGAGCAGTCATCGTGCACCAGGCGCTCCACTCCAGGTTCCTCCGTTGAGGCAGTTCCAGCTGATGCAGCAGCAGCAGGTTGAACCAACTTTAGATCACCAAAGGGTAGATGGAGCAGGCAGAGGACAGCCCCATGACACTCCCCGTCCTCAGAGAGCAGAGCACGACCGTGGTGGTGGTCGTCATCAGGGTCAGAGAGGCCGTGGAGGAAGTCGTGGTCAGCTTTATGCTCTAGCGTTACCAGCCCCAGGCGAGCCAGATGTCGTTTGAGGTACCCTTGGCTTGTTTTCTACCTTGGTGTATGCCTTGTTTGATTCAGGAGTAACACACTCCTTCATATCACGTACCCTTGTCCATGCTTTGGGACTTGAGGTAGAGAGGCTTCCAGTGCCCTTGGCATTGACTATGCCAGTTGGAGGTCGAGCTGACTTGTTTGAAGTATGTAGAGACTGTGAGCTAGTGTTGGGGCAACACCGCTCTTGGGGAGATTTCCTATGTTTGCGAATACAACCATATGATGTCATACTTGGCATGGATTGGTTGTATTCGGTGCAGGCTGTTGTAGATTGCTACAGGAAAAAGGTCGTTTTCTTTAATGAAGATGGAGAGAACTTGGTGTTTGTTGGTGAGAGAGATCCTTGGATGAGTCATAGACGAGTTCCATCCTTATCATCCATGATGGCTGGGATGACGCTGAGTTCATCAGAGGTTCAACAATTGGCATTTCCTAGGGTCGTAGAGGAGTACCCTGACATATTTCCAGAAGAGGTTGTATCCTTACCCCCTCGACGAGAGATCGAGTTTGGGATCGAGCTACAGACAGGAGCGTCTCCTATCTCTATGTCTCCGTATAGGATGGCCCCTTCTGAGTTACGAGAGCTACGTATTCAGCTCGATGGTCTGTTTCAGTGTGGTTTTGTTCGGCCAAGTGTGTCACTGTGGGGTGCACCAGTTTTGTTTGTGAAAAAGGCTGATGGCAGTTTGCGGTTGTGCGTCGATTATCATCGGTTAAACAAAGTGACAATAAAGAACCGCTATCCTCTCCCGCGGATTGATGACCTACTCGATCAACTGAAGGGTGCAAGTTGGTTCTCAAAGATAGACTTGCGGTCAGGATATCATCAGATGCGTGTAAAGGATGAGGATATCTCGAAGACTGTTTTCCGCTGTTGTAATGGGTATTATGAGTTTGTTGTAATTCCATTCGGTGTGACGAATGCTCCAGCTATTTTCATGGGGTTGATGAATGCTGTGTTCCGTGAATTCATGGACATGTTTGTTGTGGTTTTCATCGACGACATCCTTGTGTACTCCACATCTGAAGAGGATCATGCAGAGCATCTACGAGCCATTTTGGGAGTTCTTCGCCAAAATCAGTTGTTTGGGAAGTTGTCCAAGTGTGAGTTCTGGGATCGAGAAGTTCGTTTCATGGTAAATATTGTGTCCCAACAGGGAGTAGCTGTGGATCCTTCGAAGATAGAAGCAGTGGTGTCTTGGCCAGCCCCCAAGACCGTGTCAGAGGTGTGAAGTTTCCTTGGTATCGTAGGCTATTATAGGAGGTTTGTAGCCAATTTCTATCGAGTTGCGACTCCTCTGACATCTTTGACCAGGAAGGATCAAGAATTCATATGGACTGATCAGTGTCATACAGCTTTCGACTATCTAAAGGAGAAGTTGGTAAGTGCTCCAGTCCTTTGTCTTCCAGTGGAGGGAGTCCAGTTTGATGTTTTATGTGATGCTTCACATCTGGGGCTAGGCTGTGTTCTCATGCAGCAGAGGTCAGTTGTTTCTTATGGGTCTCGGCAGTTGCATCCCCATGAATACAACTATGCCACCCATGACCTTGAGTTGGAAGCCGTGGTGTTTGCTCTGAAGTTGTGGAGACATTACCTCATTGGTGAGCACTTTTTGGTTTTCACCGATCATAAGAGTTTGAGGTATGTTTTCTCCCAACGTGACTTGAACTTGAGGCAGCGTCGGTGGATGGAGTTCTTGCAGGAATACGTCTTTCAAATATCGTATACACCTGGAAAAGGGAATGTTAGCTGACGCACTAAGCCGAATGATACGTAATGATGTTGTGCGTGAATCTGGTGATTCATGGAGGGTGATGGAAGAGCTATTAGCTTTGCATCTTGATATGAGAGAATTTGGGGGTAGAGGTTGTCTTTTCTAGATGACGGTGCAGTCATCCCTGATGCAGAAGGTGGAAGAGTCTCAATTGGGTGACCTAGAGGTGGAAGTTTGGAGAGACAGATTTGTATGTGGTGAGGCCCCTGATGGTTGGTCAGAGGATGAAAAACACCGAGTGTTGTATCATGGAAGGTTTTTTGTTCCCTTGGCGATGCACGAGATGGTTCTCCGAGAGTTCCATACTTCACCCTTGGCGGTACATCCTGGTGTGACGAAGATGTACCGATCCTTGAGGAGTCAGTTTTGGTGGCCTGGGCTGAAGCGTACAGTTGTAGAATGTGTTTCTCGATTTTTAGTCTGCCAGAAGGTGAAGGTCGAACACCGTGTTCCTGGTGGTCTTCTCCAGCACTTAGAGATTCCTCAGTGGAAGTGGGAGGACATCTCAATGGACTTTGTTACAGGTTTACCTCGGGCTCCGGGAGGACATGATGCTATATGGGTGGTAGTGGATCGTTTAACAAAATCATCCCACTTCATAGCGATCAAGGAGTCGAGCTAAGTGGAAGTTTTGTCGAGGCAGTATCTGGAGGAGGTGGTAAGGCTTCACGGAGTCCCTAAGACGATCATTTCTGATCAAGATCCATGTTTTACCTCCAGGGTGTGGAGAGGTCTCCAACATGCTTTTGGTTCTCAGTTATGCCTTAGAACTGCTTTTCATCCTCAAACGAATGGTCAGACAGAGCGAACCATCCAAACTCTTGAAGACATTTTGCGCTCTTGTGTTCTTGATTTTGGAGGTTCATGGGTGAAGCAATTACCCTTGGTAGAGTTCACATACAATAATAGTTTTCACTCAACCATCGGTATGGCACCGTTTGAAGCCTTGTATGGACGGCCATGCCGTTCTCCGTTGTGCTGGACTGGGGTCAGAGAGTCAGCAATTCTCGGACCAGAACTAGTGCAGAATACAACAGAGATGGTTCAGGTTATTCGTGAGAGGATGAAGACATCACAGGATCGTCAAAAATCATATGATGATCAAAGAAGGGGACCCTTAGAGTTTAATATTGGGGATCATGTGTTTCGAAAGGTGACTCCCCGCCGTGGGCAACGAAGGTTTGGTCGTGGAAGTAAGCTTTCTCCCCTGTTTGTTGGGCCTTTCGAGGTGTTAGCTCGTATTGGAGCTGTGGCGTATCGAGTATCACTTCCCCCTCAGATGAGTCGGATACATGATGTTTTCCATGTATTACAGCTCCGTCGTTATCTTCATGATGAATCTCATGTTATCGATTGGGGAGAGATCGATATTGACGATGATGCAACCTTCGAGGAGCGACCTGTGGAGATCCAAGACCACAAGGAGAAGGTGTTGCGTGGGCATTCTATTCCCTTAGTTTGTGTCTTGTGGCGACACGGTGGCATGGAGGAGAGTACCTGGGAGGGTGAGTCACAGATACGTGCTCAGAACCCAGAGTTGTTTAATGTTTAACTCTTTTCATGTAATGACGTTTCCTTTATGGTTAGACCTTTCATGTTTTATTTATGTACCTTTGATGTGATGTTATGTTTGAATTGTTTGGTTATGGATTGTTTGTTTCCATACTCTCAGATTTCGTAGTTTTGTTCCGGATTTTGAACAACTCATGGTGGTTTTCACCTGAGAGGTATCTTATGGGGTGGTTGTTCGGACCCCTCTTTTCATCTGGGTTGGTTTTTAATTCTCGAGGACAAGAATGTTTTGAGAGGTATCTATTGTAATGGCTCGGACCTCCCTGGTCCATTACTTTGTGAAAATGTGGTGTTGGAGGTGTTCCGGAAGGTCAAGGTGACTTATCCCCAACACTTTGCCGAATTTCCAGTTCTGTGAACAGTGTTTCCAGAACAGTAACCTTCTGACTGTAACCTTCCAACTGTAGACTTGAACAGTGTTTCCAGAACGGTAACCTTCTGACTGTAACCTTCCAACTATAGACATGAACAGTGTTTCCAGAACGGTAACCTTCTGACTGTAACCTTCCAACTGTAGACTCGAACTGTGTTTCCAGAACGGTAACCTTCTGACTGTAACCTTCCAACTGTAGACTTGAACAGTGTTTCCAGAACGGTAACCTTCTGACTGTAACCATCCAACTGTAGACTTGAACAGTGTTTCCAGAATGACAACCTTCTGACTGTAACCTTCCAACTATAGACTTGAACAGTGTTTCCAGAATGGTAACCTTCTGACTGTAACCTTCCAACTATAGACGTGAACAGTGTTTCCAGAACGGTAACCTTCTGACTGTAACCTTCCAACTGTAGACTTGAACAGTGTTTCCAGCTTCACAAATTTGACGTTTTCTTTGACGTAAAATACTTTTAAAACCTTATTTTAAGGACTTTAAGGCCGATTCAAAGGCCATAAATCCTATATTAATTATTCCTAAGGCCGAGATATTTTTTACTTGGTTAAACCGCGTGGGTTAATGCGATCCGTTTTTAATGGAGAATAAATCGGATCTTAAACTGTCGCCTCTCTAATTTTTTTTTAAGGGAACGAGATATCATTCTTCATTTTTCTTCCTCCTGGTTCTCATCTACGAGATGCTAGAACCTTGCAATCATTCCCGTAGGAGTTTCTCTATCAAACTTTACTCGGATCAATTCCGTTCTGTTTTATGCAACCAAGTTGTGTCGATCGTTCTTCCATATAAGGTATGTTTTATCATCGTTCCTTCGGGGATCACCTTCCCTTGTTCTTACATCCAAATTAGCATGTAATCTCCATGGTTCTAATGGGTTTTCTTTGGGTTGGTTGGTACTGTCGTACCATGGAATCCTACGGTGGATGTAGCTGTCTTGAGGAGAAGAGGACTGTGACCCGTTGTGTGGATAAAGGACGTCATGAACTCTTCGAGGTAGGGGATTCATGGCTTCTCTAATTGTGTATGTGCAATTGTAGAATTACTATGCTTTAGTCCTTTGGATCACAATGAAATTGACCTAATTAAATACTTGAACCGGATTAAAATAATTGTTTGATCGCATGTTGTTGCTTTGTACCGTGATAACGGTTTGCCTCATGTTTTCCTAGATAGAGTGATATCTATGTTTTCCTTTAATTAGTTGCTCATTAATGATGGAAATTGATAAAGAACGTAAAGCCAGAATTATTTGTTAAATAATTGGCTAAAGATAAAGAGGAATGTTAATGAATCTGTTAATTCAAGATGGATTAAAGAACTGTTAGTTCGATAATTTCAAAAGGGTTCTGAGTTACCCGCTTGCTTGTAAGGCTGAATGCCTTGTGGTTTGGAGATCTGAGTGCTCATTTTGTATGAAGGCTAAATGCCTTGTTAATGGGCCGATAGCCCATTTTGTGATCTTTGATTTCTTGCTGCTTGTGATTTGATGTGAGCATGGATGGCTGTTGTGATATGTGGAGGTATGAGGACTTGTGGTTGTGGCGGATGACGCCTAGTGTGGCGAGATGCATCGGGTTATGCATGTGGGAGTCGGGGAGGACACCAAGGATGATGGTATGAGATGAATGTTATGGTTTGATGTTGAGGTTTGGTATTGGTTGTTTATCTGATTTACTTTTCCCCACTGCTCAAGGCAGCTGGTATTGCTTACCCTCTTTCCGAAGGAGGCGAAGACACGCGAGGTATGCCACATGCTTTCCGTGTTTAGACTCTCGATGGAGGATGGGTCTATGCTCTGGCTATAGGCGGCAAAGACTCGATGGGTAGTATATCTACTCGCCGTGTTGAGTCCCTTTGTGTTTAGTAGCATAGGATGTTTTTCTAGAATTCCTGAGATTATGGGAAAATAATTCTGAAATGAATGTTTGTTTAAATGGTGATAATCCACAGGGATGGAGAAACTGGAATTTAATAGTGATGTGAATCCTAAAAAGGAGTAGTTTTTGAATGTGATGCCAATTTAGATTAATGTGGTAAATTGCTCATGGTTAATTAATGTTTAAATAATTAATTAACGTACCGTGGAACTGATAAAATGAGAATGGAGTAATCTAATAAAGCTCTTCAAATGGTTGTGTTCTTATAGGATACCTAGTCTTATAAGTAGCAGCCTGGAGTCTGAGAGACGTTAGCTGCAGTTGTTCCTATGACTAGGTAATGCCCATATTGTGGTTGTGAGTTATATATATTCTGTACTTTTTGTGTTTCTATACGCTACTCCACACTGTCGGTAAGGTAAACTGACACCCTGGGGATTCTGAGCCCTGTGGAGGTGTTTTCCCCAACATTCTGATGGGAGGTTGAATGGATGACTACCCCCTTTGGCCCCGCTCTCTTCTCTTGGTAGATACTTGTGCGATGAGGCACAACGGTTAGTTACCCCATATATGTGTGTAGAGGGCTGTAATGGATTGTGGTTATTCGCACACATATATTCTGGATATAGTATCCTATGGACTACTATAGGCGTAATGTGTATAGGCTATGATGGCTTGAGGATCCTTACTCAGAGTATGGGCTGTAATGGCTTGAGGTATTATACCCGATGTATGATACACGTTATGCGGGCTATGGTGGCTCTCGGAAACTACCTGGTTACTTTTTGTTGTGAGGACGGTCTGGTGCTTAGCCCAGGTGTCTACGGGCAAGCCTTTGGAGAGAGATGCACAGGACGTATGTCGTTGGGGCAAAGTGGCAAACCAGTGGGGAAGTGGTAGCGGGGTACCCTTGATATTCTTTACTATATGCTATATTCTTGAATGCGTTATTTAGTGAGAGTATCCATGGTGAGGTTGGGAACTTAGTATTCCTGTTTAGGTAACGAGTTAGTTTCACTTGTTGTTCACTGGGCTTTAGCATGCTTTCTTTACTTTTGCACGAGAGGCTTGGGGAGGATCCTACTGAGTATACTTTTATACTCACCCTAGGTATATATATAATCTGTTTTTCAGGTCACATGGAGCAGGTTGGAGATCAAGCTGGTTACTACTAGCTTTCGGTTGGAGGGGGAGCTATTCGGGCTTATGGTCGCTGCCGTTTTACTTTCTTTTGGGTACTTTTAGTTTTCCCTTTCAGTTTTAGTACGTTTGCATGACATTTCATATATGTACTTGGGTTTCTTTTATATTTTAGTTATGAGTTGGAGTTGGTTGGAGTCTATTCTATCTCTCTCTTCTGCATGTGTTCTCCTAGAGGGTAATGCCTCCCATTTGTGTGTGTATTATACCCTCGGTGCTAGTCGCCAACCCGGGGCCTACTGGAGGTGGGACTCGGGGGTCATTATCTCCCTTCTCACATTGCCGGCCCAGGAGGGGTACACTTTGTGGGGAGGGGGTCGTGACACTAGGTATGATACTGAATATGATAAAGAGATTATATAGAAAATAATATGCTGAAACTGATCCACCAGATCGAGGGATTCTGGGGCTAGATATATTAACACAGATCATCCAATTGAGGTTTTGCATGGATCGTATGAAATTTATATTAATCATTATATGGTAGGCTTACCCAGTAAATAATGATATAAATTATTATTTAAATAAAATATTGGATTCATTTGGTTAGGGTTGCTGACTAAATTTACACATAATGTGAAATGATTATTTTTCATTAATATTTATTTTAATTCATTTTCTATTTTACTATAAATTGAATTTCATGTTTAGAGAAGTCTTTTTCCAACCATTCATATTAATGTGGAATTTTTATCTTAGAAATCCTTCTTATAATTTCTTATATTATTGCATATATTATAACAATTAAAATATAATTTGATTTAATAAAATATTTTCGAGATCAAATTATGAAAAAATGCTCATAATATTATATTTGAGTCAAATCGTTTTACATAAAGAGGAATTTAGTTTTATTAATTATAATGCTTTTTAAACATCAATTCAGGACACCCCTCTAGTAACAGTTAACATAACAGTTACAATTTTAGACCAATAAATTCTATTACAAAAGGTTCCACTCTGTATAGCTGTATAACTTTTACATTTATAATAAATTTATATTTTGATGGGTTTTGATATAAACTTCTTGTTTGTAAAACATCTTGATCTAATGTGATTTATTAAAAAAGAATTAATATTCTTTAAAATTTGTTATGAAATAAAAACAATTGATCAAAAATGGGGTTTATAATTTCAAATTTATTTTTATTATTAAAATATTTCTTTTAAGAATGTTTATTAATTTATGAATACTAATAATAATTATTATTAGTTTTACTATAATCTGCTATGTTCTGTATTATGATCTATGATGATAAATATCTATGGTCATAAATCATCTTTGAATAGATCCAATATAATATGGAGTGTATTAGAGGTATCACATTGTGGTGCATCAGTAGTCATTGAATAAGAATATCCAATCTTGGAGATGATTAAAATCCATTAATTTTTTAACCAGGTAGATAATTTTCATGATAAAGCAACTATGTATGAATATCATCAATAGTTTATCGTCTCTTTGATGAAATGTTATTGTAAAAGATATATTGTTTGAAAAGATTATTGATACAATCCCAAATAAGTGGAAATTAAATATTAACAATTATTAATTGACTATGGAATATTTCATTTCTAAAACATGATTATCTTATTGGTACCCACATAAAAAATGAAGGAATATTAAATAGACATGATAAAAAGGGTAAAAAGAAAAATGTTATTTTAGATACATTATCTACAACTAATGTTCAAACTAATGTTCTGTTAGAAAAAATTATAGTGATGTATATAATGAAGAACATTGGATGGGATTGAATTAATGTCTCATTCATTAGTACCTCCTAAAATGATACTAGAAAATATTGAAATAGGGATGAACAAAATCATGGGAATGAAATATTTTGAATATAGATATAAGAAATGTCACAATGATAAGTATGACTAGAGGGATTCTAAATATACAAGTTATAAATATATAAAGATAGAATATACTATAAGACATTTAACAAAGATGAAGAGTAAATTATAAAAATATATAAATATGATTGAAAAAAATAAGATTCATTATTCTATGAAAAATTAAATTCTAATGAATTCTAACATATGATATTTCTATAATTGAGATTATTCAAAAATTTGTTCTACTAATTAATGTTTCACATTATGGAATATAAATTTATTATAAAATGTACATCTGCAAAATCAATTTCTTATAGATAAGGTACACACTGTTTAATACCATATAAATTCATCTTTAAATACAAATTATCATGAAATTAAGAATTACTGTTTTTTTGTATCTTCAGATGAATAATCAACCATAGACAATGAGGATAACATGTTATCTTGTTATGATAAATTATATCAGTCACTAAAAAATATATAAAATAAAAATTTTAATGATTCTAAAACCCATTATATTATGAAAGAATAAAATACTAAGGAATATTCAAGAATACAAATTTCATGTAACGAAAAATGAAATCATTATAATTATCATGAAAACACAAAATTAGAAAAATTATATCATAAATTCCTTGA
This sequence comes from Viscum album, assembly GCA_963277665.1. Taxonomy (NCBI): domain Eukaryota; kingdom Viridiplantae; phylum Streptophyta; class Magnoliopsida; order Santalales; family Viscaceae; genus Viscum; species Viscum album. The sequence goes on along the minus strand of OY728128.1, from coordinate 213,784,567 downwards.
GATTTTTTTTGGGAATTTTTTTTTACAAAATCAATTTTTAAAACATAGTTCTAATATTAATACCATTGAGTAAAAAACATTATTTAAAATCAAATGATGCAATTATATTTATCTGTGAAACTTTTATAAATTTTCAACATAGAAAAGGAAAACTGTGATAATATGTACTAAAAAATTAGACCTAGATATAATATTTCATGAATCATTTATAAAAATAAAAAAAATTGGTAACAAAGGTTTTGTTCAAAAAAGAGATCAATTTTTAATAAAGTTGAAATTATTACACCATTGGATGAAATGTTTTTAATTTAATGTAATTCAGTCATAACGTTTTCAAAAGGTTTATTTTTATAAGAAAGTGATATTTTCTCAAAAAAAATAAATAGGGATAAATGTGATTACCAATAATAGTGTTTTATGATAATTATAGATCAACGAAGGTTTAGGTTTTGATGAAAAAATTCCATTTCTTCATTAAATGTTATAAATTACCAAACAAAATAAATTTTTTGTAAGTATATTGAATTTTCAATTCTCATGATTATAAATAATTTTTTTCATGATATTATCGAAATACAATCTGGTAAATTTAACTCCAAGATAATTTTTCAATGTGAAATAATTGGTATATATAACATTTCTCTTCTTGGAAAATATTTAATTTCAAATTTTTTATTTTTGGAATGGATTAAGAAAAACATTATATGAATAAGTGAATTATGTGAGAAAGGATATGTTTTTTACATTTTATTAATAAATGTAAATAAATGGTTCTAAGGAATAATTTATCCATTCTTTCAACATGCATGATAATTTTTACATGCAAAAAATAGATAACATTTTGTGCAGAGATATACCATTCAATAGTGAAATGAAATATCAATCATGGTTATGGTATAGATGGTTAGTACATTATAACCTTAGAAAAAAAATATAATTTGACAAAAAATGACATGTTAAGGATCAATTGAAATGTAGGATTGATATATAATACTTTTATGATCCCTTCCAATGTATTAAGAATCATATATCAAGAATTATAACTATTATTGAAGTTAGAACTTTAGATGATTTATAGTCATTGCAAGTGGAATTATTTTTTACAACAAAAACTTGATGTATAAGTGAAAAATAAAAGGTATATGTGTTAGCGGATGAATACACTAGTTACACATGGGGAAGTATTCATATAATAATATCTAATGATTTAGTTTTTTAAAAACATTTTTATCCTGGGATATAAATGAGAAAAACAACTCTAAGGTAACTATTCATAGGGATCATGGTTGATAATTGGTAATTTCATATATTGAATTTTTTTATTAAAAAAATAATTCAACATAAATTTTATACACTATGAACACAATATTAAAATTGTATAGTTTAATGAAAAAACTATATTTAATCATGATATAACTAGATCGAAGCTAACCGAATAGTCGGTTGCTAAACGTTATTGTGAGAAAGGGGTTAATAAATCCTACAATAGTGTAAAAAATATGTTAATTATAACTTTATTTATATAAATTGATGACTATAGGATGAATTTTTTTATTACATCAATATTTTGGATGCATAGTATTCATCCTAAAAAATACTATTTTCCAATGTTTTCAACAAAATCTATGAACAAATATTATTAGTTATTTAAACAATCGGTAAGGCTAATGTATTTTTTAATAAAACATATTACACTATTTAGGAACCATTTATTATAATTTTTGATGATATAAATACTTCAATTTTCAAAAAACCACAACCTACATTCATATATTTTATTTCTAAAACTGATTATCCAACTCTGTTTGAAAATTATTCACATAAGGAAATGACAAAACAATTTGTTTCTGAAATAATTCTTTACCAATAATTTACAGCTATTGGTAATGAATAAGAATTCGAAAACCCATGACGTCATTTTATTCATAGTAATCATCAATGATAAAAAATTATTGGTGATGTAGATCGATCGATGAAGTATAAAAATTAATTTGAAAATAAAATTGAAAATCAAGAATTATTATCCCAATTTAAACTATGTAGTCTTAATTGGTTATTAGGAGATGGGATTGTATGAAAATGATACAAGATAAAATAAATGAATTTGATGTGATCATTGTCTTGAAAATAATTTAATTACCTAAAGAAACTTCTATAATTAGAGAGAACTAATTTGTTAGGAATAAATGTGATGAAAATAAAAAATAGTTAGAATCAAATATAGACTTGTTACTAACGGTTTAACCAAACGAAGAATCTATTTATAAAGATAAATATTCATAGGTAGTATTACATTAAGATGTTATAATTCTTCTATACTATGTATCATTCATTAATTTCAATGTATTTCAAATGGATTTCAATTGTGCATTCCTAGATGGAAATGTACATGAGGACTTCAATGCAGAAGAACCGCCTAGTTTTCAAAATAAAAAATAATCCATACATGATTATATACATAACATGAAACATTACAAACATAAACATGACCCAAGGTCTTGGTATTTTATGTTAATAAGAGTTTATTTCAAAAACAATTTTTCTAATGTTGATGAAAACCCAAATTGTTTTTGAAAATTAGTTAATAAAAACATTATTATTGTTCAAATTTCTATTGATGACATTATTTTCTGTTCAACTCATATTTGTTTAAAATAATGTATTTTGGATATTATGAAATAAGTGTTTGAAATTAGTATGATTTTTTAGATAACAAATTATATTGGTTGTTAAATATCACAAAAACCCATAGGTAATTATATATATCAAGATATGTATATAAAAGAAAAACATAAGGCACATGGTTATTGAAACACATAATGTACTATTACTCTCAATGGTTCCTCCAATGATTTAGATAATGATGATTATGATGAACTAGTTCATCAGAAAACTATTAGAGGTATTATTGGAAGCTTACATTACAAAAAATATTGTCATCAAGATATAGTATACTCAGCATTCTTATGTTGTAGATATAATGATATTACAAAATAATCCCATCATAAATTTTTTGGACAATTCATTCATTAACCTAAATGAACTACATATTTACCCTTATTATATTCTTATGGATATTTTTTTAACTAAAATTTTTTTTTGATGCTACATTTTGTGGATGTAGATTGTATAGAAAAGGATCATCCAAAAACTATAGTTTTATAGGAGATTCATTAGTATCATGGTTATGCGTGAAACAATATTTTGTATCTCTTTCCACTACTGAAAACAAATATGTGGCATCTGAATGTTTTTGTACTCATTTATATTTAATGCACCACACACTCCTTGAAAATGGAATGTGTTTCTCAAAAATTAAAAAACATTGTAACATCACAACTTCCATTTCAATAAGTAATAACCAGAACATCACTCATGTAATAGTAAAATAGATATTAAACGCTATTTCATATAATATAACACACTAAAAAGTGATATAATTTTACATCAAATCAGAATTATTTAACAAATTGCTGATATTATTACTAAACCCATTAGTTCTGATATATTGAAATAAATTAAAAAGCATATAATCATGATCAATATTAAATGATTATTCAGATGTACATCTGGTTTATTAATCATCTAACATTATTAAAAACCCTTTCATAGGGGTAGTACATTTTATTGGTATTTCATAAATTCTTTTTTTCAAAAAATCTATATGTTTTCATAAAAAATTATAGTAATTACATATATTCAATAAAAATTTTATAAAAAATATTACTTTGATAAGACAATTGTTTTAAAAGAGTTATGATAGAAAATTTATCTAACTGAAAATATTTAAAATCAAATCTATAATAAAAAATTAAAAAGGAGAATTTTTTTACATATAAAACTATCATAATCTATTTCTTATATGGATACAAAGAGAGACTTTTTTTCATACTGATGAGACATTCTACTATAGTCGGTATAATTCTATTAGTGTTTCCATCTATACATTACATTATTTAAAAACTATTTATGATTCGTTATTTTAGTATAATTACAATTTTTAAGTTCTCATCCTTTATATATTTCTAATAATATTTTTATAAATTATGAAAAAAAATTTTAGAGAAACATAGAGAGTTTAAATATTACTTTTAAAACATTTTTTGATAAAATCTCAATCATATGATCAGTTAAGAATTAATATGATACTTTTAAAGTGTTTTAGAATAGAAATTTTCCTTTTTTATTCATATATGATGTTATAAAACTATTGGCCACAGTGGTTTTGAAATAATACGTTGTGGAATCTAATCACACTTCAAATACGCTAGTCCTATTGTTTTGGAATTCATCTAGGTAACATCTCTGGAACCTTTTTGAGATCCAACATGGAATATTAACAAATAATATATGTTTTTAGAGAGATTATTATGGAAATAATGTGTACCAATAATTATGATTCATATCTCAAAATAATCCTCAATTTTCATGGATGGTCAGAAGTATATATATATAAATAATATTACTATTTGTACATGCATTAGCCATAAAACATGAGAGAGATTAATATCTCTATTAAGTATCTTAATGAATGTGAATAGGGTAATGTCACTTTATTTATGTTTGGGATAAAATCCAAATGTTATTTTAATGTTTTTATATTTTTTAGCTCCTATACTAAATGAAAATCCTTCTTACTCTCCCACAAATTACACAAAGGACATGGTTATTTTAGGAGAAAGAATATAAAAGAATATTTTTATCCTAGTTCTTCTGTATAATTGTGGAGGCATGTTTATTTATTAATCATAAGGGTGATTGGGACACCTATAAGGTAACCTAATTTTTATTCTTTGATTATATTCTCAGTATGAGACAAATATACCTTTTAATGTTTTCTTTCATTATTTAATATTTCCTTGAATATTATTTAATCATGTCAATGATTATTATGTTTTCGTATTTAATTAAAAGATTAATTGTAAGAGTTATGAAAATATATAATGTTATGGTCAAAACAAAAAAAGTGATATAAAATATTATTGATTGGTGAAGATGTGATTTAAATAATTAAGATATACTTTTATTTAAAGACAAATATTTTTTTAGATATGTTTAGGGAGCTCTATTCAATGATCAACCATTACAGAATTTTTAGGAAGAAAACAATAAAATAATTGTAGATTAATTAACAATAAGGAAACCAAATAAATAAAGGATAATGATACATAAAAATTAAGAAAAGTGATACATCATAATTCTCAAAAGAAACCAAGATAACCTGAATCTTTTCTTGATGTTTTTGAAGTCATAGAGTATATATTTGATACTGAATATAAATTTAATAATGAAGAAAAGGAAATGAAACCTAATAAGAATATTCATGAATCTAGAGTAGATGAATATTTATTAAAGTGAGAAAATAGATCCTCAAAAAATAAAATTAATAAAGGTTATCATATCTATCAAGTTATTACCAATGTCATATTCTTTTTGAGGAAATTTAAGCATTACCGTTAATTCTTCCACATATTGTTGGTCAAGTGAAAGAAACAGAAATATTTTTATAAAAAGAAACAATAGTAACAGAAAAATAATAGACTATATAAATTATTGAGAAAACATTCTTCAAACCATAAAAAAATTATAAAAAGGGAATGGGGATGTTTCATATGAAAAATATATAGATGAAGAAGTAATATAATAAGAATTTGAACAACGGTTTGAAGAAGAAGATTACGAGGACGATTATGATGAAGTGAAAATAGATATTTTTAAATGATAAATATAAATAAAAGCTTATGAATTATCATCATCTCCTTTAACATCTTAGTCAGATAATGATGATGACATAGAAGGCTAACAAGTTTAGATTTTTTTCGCAATGAGGCAATGGACATCATCAAATAAAGAAGAAATATAATCATCAAATTCTATTGAATAAAATATCCAAATTCTAATAAGAAATTTCATAAAAAACAATAATTAGATGTAAATTTTGATATTGTTGATGTTTTAGAGGATATGATTTTTCCAATAATTTGAAAAAAAATATTTAGAAAATAAACATGATATCGACTCCTCTAAACTGAAACCACCAAATCATTCATGAGAATCATTGGAATTAGAGGGAACAAATTTATCAAACTGTAATTCATTTCATTGTCCATTATTTGAGATTTCTATAAGATACTATTAATTATTTTACTATTACAAATGAATGAATGAATTTAAATATAGGATCACCGAATAAAAAACAAGAGTCTCCAAAATTAATAATAAAATCATTTATCTAAATAGCAGCCTAGTTGAAAACCATTCATTAAATTTATCAGGATCAAAAAATACCATTCTATTATATGGAAATATTTTCTTACCAATTTGAATTTTATTTAGAGAATATGATGATCAATATTCAGATTTAACAAAAATTGATTTAGAAATGAAAGAATAATTAAATAAGTTATCTTCTAATATTTTACATCATGTAAATTTTTTAGAAAATTTATGGGATTATAATAAATATAGCAATGATGATTTCAATGTTTAGTAAGAAGATATTCATTATTTGTAGCTTGAAAATAGAATAAGATATAGTGGAAACATGACTTTTTTATTATTATGGGTGAGAATAATGTGTTTTAACTAGTCGTTAAAAGGATGATGAAAAAAGCCCAGAAGTAAAAGGTGTAGGATGGATTTATCATAAATTTTTGGACGGATCGATAAGAGTTCAAATAGATGAAATATAATTTGATGAAAAAATGAGTAATTATTAAATTCTTTTTTCATTTTTAACTCTCAGTTTTTTTCTCATTTCAAGGGGTTTAAACATTTAATTAATAATAATCCAATAATTTAATATTATAATTCTTCCAATATTTTTTAATGTTGGTAATTTCTATTATTATAATGATGATTAATTAGTTTATAAATTATTATTTAATTTTGGAAACATTCCCATTCTTTTTGAACATCCAAAGGGGGAGATGGTATGATAGAATTATATAAGAGATTAATAATATAAATTCATAAGAAATTATTATAGTCTGGGTATACCATTAGATTAATGTATTCTAGGATAAGTATTGATATTTCTTATGAATTACACAAAATATATTTAACACTCATTTGAGAAGAAGTACGAATAGTCTCAATCAAATCATAAAAGTGTTATAAACATAAGTGGTGCTATAAAATTCCTCAAAAAATCTCAATATAAGATAGATGGATGTATTTATTTCATGTTTTTTCATTTAGTTATTTAGTTTGATCTTTTAAAATTGGGATATATTTTTTATTTGATATTATAATTAGTAATTTGAGATTCAATTATATTTTGGAATTCAAAATACATTCTTAATAATATATATAATAAATTGTTTATTTCAAATGTGGTTTTAAATTTTATTAAAAAATTATTTATATTATATGTATAAATATTTATAATATATTAAAAATTAGAAAATACAATTATTCAAAATATTTCATGATATTAATAAAGAATCTGATTCATTAGGCATACCATTATTTTGAAAAATATTCAAAATTATGTTTTTCCTATTGTACTTCTAGAATCCATAACCATACAATAGATACTGGTACAAATAAATCATATTGATCATTATAAATATCATCAAATTTAAAAATAATAATGTTATTAATTGAACTATCCTCTGTAAATAATAAGAATATATTGATTTTATTACTATTTTATGGACAAATGGTAGTAGTGTAATGGTGCTAATAAAAATTACATTAGGAATTAAGTTACATATGAGCTATCAAGTGAATGTTGTTTGGGGTCATTGTAACAGAATCTATTATATTTCTTGTTGGAGCTTTTTCAATGATTATAGGTTCATTTTATGAGTTTAATGTATATAACTTTCAATATGCAATTATTCTAATTATTTCATACTGTGAATATCATATTCAAATTCATTGGAATAGATTAGTGAGTTCTCATCCTATAGAATCCTTGTTGGGTTGTTTCAATAACAATTATTTAAATTTTATTATTTTTTTTAACCATTGATTTGATCGATGACTTATTAGGATAGGAAGCTAATGAATATGATTCATCAAAAAGTGGCCTTTTGAGGCTAGCAAGATCAAAACTGCTCCTTTTATTGAGGGATTACATGGATAGGGAGAGAGAGCTATTTATCTTAATATAAATGGAATTTCCTATAATTGAATGACATACATTACATTTACCATAATATATGGGATACCAATAGTCAGGATTTCTAATTACCATTAATAATAATACTAAAAGGGTAAATTTTTAAATCTATATTATAAGTCATTCTTATTTATTATCTATTGTGTTAATTCTCTTTACATATATTTTTTGTTCATGTTCCAATATAAATTTGGAGTTAAAATTCATTCTTATCATTTTTTGTCAGTTTATTTATGATAATGAATAGAAAACTATCTGATATATTATAATGATTCCTGGTTTTGATTCTGACACTTTGGTAGTCAGATGGTATATGTGTTTGATTTTTTAATTAATGATATATAATTTTTAGATATATTTTAATGGGTTTTAGAATAAAATTAACCCCCACCCGTTGGTAATAGTATCCATTTAACTAACACTATTGATCCAAAATCATGGATTCGAGAATGTTAAGTGGTAATAAGTGAATCTCCCAAATTAATTTATAATATATCATATATTAAATTATAAATGGATTCATGGATGAAAATTAAATGAGTATTATTTATTATTTAAAAAATAATGAATCTATATTCTGATACGTGGAAGAAACATTCATAACCATAACACGATCTTCAATGCCCCACCATTTAATTTAGCATACGACCATTAAATATTTTAAATTTTATTAATATGTGTTATAAGAATGTGTAATTGGATATTTTCAGATGGATTGGCGAATTATATTGATAAAAACCCACAAAATATTATGATTTGAATTTGTTAGATTTTGTTTCTTTTTCTAGGAAAAAAAATAAATTGATTTTTTCAATTAAATAGTATTTTATAGTCAAGCCTTAATATAAAAATTAACGGGGTACCTAAATGTTAAATATATTTTTTATATAAAATTTTAATAAAGAATTGATTAATTATTAGATATTTTTTATTCCAGAATTATTTTATAGGATATTATTTATAACAAATTTTCATTAAATTAATTTCATAATCTATTCACATAAGGTTATTTTAAAGACACCAAGATTACAAAACAGCCTAAACATTAATATTAAAAGTATTATTTTCTTTTATTTTAGAACCATATCAGTAATTAATGTCTATAAATTATCAAAAATAAATACCATTTATAATATTGAAAACTATTTACTTTTATTTCTATATAGGTTGAAAAATTGTAACACTGGTTATGCCAAGAATTCTAAGTAGTTATATCATTGATAAAAATATAAAAAAATTACAATCATAAATATAGTTTATTTATCATAAATTTATTCATTTATATCGATCCATATAGAATTAATATTTATATCATTATAGGGAAAATATAATGTGCATGAGAGTGTGTTATTTTTGGTAATATAATGTTATTAATATAAAATGGTATTTGAATTCAAGGAATGTGAATTTATTTTCTTAAATAAATGAAGATAATATCCAATGAATTATAAAATTAACTAAAAACCCCGTTTAGATGGGGATTTATGATATTTTAAGGTTTTTATCATTGAAATTCATTCATTACCGTTTTTTATCCTTTACTATAGTGAAATTTTAAATCTATGGTTACAATTAATTATGGATTAAAATGAAAAGGTCCCTATTAAAATATATAAATATAATATTTAAAATTATGGAATCAATTTTTTATGATTTTTTTTCTATAATATGTATTGATTAATTTATAAATAAGTTATACAAATGCAAAAAAAAAATTAATTTTTAATGCAATAATATATTTTATTCATAAAAAATATTTTTAACAAAATAAAATTAACATTTTCCTTAAAATTGAATTATTTGGATAATTTTTATTAAAATATGAATTAATTTATGTTTAAATTTTTTAAATACAAAATGAATCCTTCAGGAAACATGTTTATATTAGAAGAACCGAATATAATTTTAAATTAAAAACGTTTAATAGTTTTTCAGAATGACCAATATAGTTTTCCATGTTAAAAATTATATATAAAAGTTTATTGTTATATAAATTTAATATATATATATATATATATATCAGAGAAATTTTTTTCATGAAAATTAAATATATTCATATTTAATAATAATTTCTTAAAAGTGTAATATTATTTATTATGTATTTCCACCATTCGTCCAAAAAATTAACTTGATTAGATAAATAAAGAAAAATAACCATAAGTTAAAATTGATACTATAAATCAAAAATAATATCCATTCAATTAATATAAATTTATATAATTTATAAATTCATCTATTAATTATAAATACAATATAGGGATTAAAAATATATTATTAGAAAAATAATCTTTTTAAACATATACTATAGTTAACATTTTTTAATTTCATTATAATCAATAAAATGGGGTACTTTTTTATAAGAAATAATGTATTAATTAATATTATGATAAATTATATATATGTTTATATTTATATCCTATTGTGGTTACTGCAATCCATACACTTAAATCCATATTCTTGATTAAAATTGTTATATTCAAATAATAATATGTATATAGTGTATAATTTTCATTTAATCTTACTATTGCATGGGGTATATTCTAACGAGAATAATATTAATTTATAGAGATTCACATGATGAAATATTTGGGTGATAAATTATAATCCTCTTATAAAAATTGTATCCACATGATTCGAGTTTCTTCTATAATAATAAATGTATCTTAACATAGGTATAATTAATGATACATATTTTATCGTGAAAATGTATTTATAAGTTAATTATGAAAAAACTAGTATCTCTTAATCATTTATAAAACATGTTTGTGCCATTTTAATACTCTTTATTTGAAATCATATTCTATAATTATACAACAATTGATATTATCTATTTCCTAAACAAGCATCGATAGATTAATTATCCTCTTTTATTCAGTTGACGCATTCACTTATCATCAATATAGAGAATGATAAAAAAATACATGATTAATTTTTCTTCCAATGGAGAATGTTATCCATTGGTTTTATTTCTATCAATTTCCCACATTAACTTATTTATGATTTTAAATGATAAATATCATGAATAATATTCTATTATTCAAGAAATAAGTTGAAATTATTGCATATATTAAGATCCAAAAAGGGATGAAAATTTATTTCTATTATCAAAACAATATACTAAAAATTGGTATAATATGTAAATATAATAATTAATATAAATAAACAATCTTTTGAAGAAGTAATATATAATTCCCCAAAAAACATTACACATAAATCATTTCACAATTAATTTAATCAAATTTTTTTATCATAATATACCTGACCGAATTCAAAACACAAATGTTAGAAATAATTGATCATATATTTTTTCTTAATCAAATACTCATTTTTCTCTTATAAATATAATCCCTCATATTGTCAAAAAATAAAATAAATATTCCTTAGACATATATACTATAAAATATATTAACCTTTTCGTTTAATGGCCTGAATCAACATTATATAAAAATTACACACAATTATATATTCATCCAAATTTTAACTAAACCATATCCATCAAAATAACATCAACCATTGTGACATAAAATACCATATATTAAAAAAATATCCATTTATTATTATTTCTATTAGATTTCCAATAATATAATAACACTTTGACCATAATTTTCTCTATATAAACGATCAAATTAACCCAAATTCTTTTCCTTACATTATATATTATCACCATTAAAATATATATATTACCATATAATATTCTTATCAATTCATAAATTAAACCTAAGGATTATATATATCAAATTCATATATTCTTCCTCAGACTAAATAAATTTCTTACATAATATTCATTCCTATCATAAACAATCATCATATTCCACCATATTAAGTATATATTTATTTAAATGACTAATAATTATTTTTATTATTAACCCATTATTGTGCATAAAAGGTTAAATTATTATTAATTGATTACACTCTAACATATATAATTATATAAGTTATTTTAGGATACCTACTATTGTATCCTGGAAATCTATAACATGATCCAATGATATGCACATAATATTACCATATTTGGTTTTACAACCAACTCAAGGGAGCCAATTAAGAAAATCCATAATTAAAACAACAATGAATTTTTTTAGGCAACATCATTCCAAAAAAAATTAGGATTGGATCATTAGAGAACTAGTAAAATAGTTATTTTTCAAAATCCATATCATTGTCATCTTGTCTATATTTTTTCTAACATATCATGATTTTATTTTTTTCAATATAAATAATCAATATCTCAATAATCTTACATACTCATTTTCCCCTTTTAAAAGTTTTTTTTCCACTTCTCAAATTGGGGGATAAAAACATATCTATTTTGACCTCAAAAAATTCTTACAGGATAATGTTTAATGTAATCTATTATGAATAAATAATGAAAAAATAATATGAGAATGATAAAAAACAGATATACCATTGAATAATTATAATGTGAGGGGTATGTACCATGAATTTCATAAAATTATTAATAATCTCATGGATATAAAAATATTATATCATAATTATCAAATGAATAATATAGGAAATCATAATTTTTCTTACAAGTCCTTGTTTCGATACATTATACATAAATAACAAAGGAAAACTAAAAATTCAGAAAATAATTTTTCTCATTAGACATACTAAATAGTTAATAGTATCTGTGGTGTTGGGACCCATGTATCTTTTACTAAGTCCAATTAATTCATAAAATGAAAAAAATTAGTTACCACTCAATATATAACCTATATATATTAATTGTAAATATTCATATTATAAAACAAACTCGTGGAACATTAATATAAAACTACTATATATTTAGTGTACAATAATATTCAATCTTCATCCATGAAAAACTTAAATTTATATTGATTTAAAATATTTTGTGAATTTATTAATGAGTTATCATTCATAGGAAACAAACAGAATGGATTATATAAAAAATCGGGTGCTTTCAAATTATATAGTAATTAGTATATGGTTAATTCAACAATAGATTTGATTTATAAAAAAACACATTTATAATTTACATGTACATGATTATTAAAATAAATTCATTATAAATTATTTTGTTGTAGTAAAGAAATGTTTTTATGAAATAGAGTGGAAATTAGAAGAAATTGTTTTTAAAAAATAATCTTTAATATATTGTAAAATTGCTCGATTACGTTGACAAATATCATGTACAAAACACATATATTGAGGTTTCAATAATAATATTAAACAATAAATTTCAATATAATTTACAATAATATAATAAGGAATAAAATTTATGTTAGTAATTAAATTTTTAATTGAAAATAGAAATATACTTAAGTGGATTACAATACCTTATAACAATTATAACATAATTATTAAAATTTCTTGAGACTAATTATTGGAATAATGGGATTTATATTACATTGAATATAACATTAATGTTTTGATGAAATTAATAATTGTACTTAAGGTTCATACTAGAGTAAATATATGATTTTATGTTATAAAAAATTATAAAAGATTATTTATTTTGTTTTGAAATGATATTCCATAAAGCATTTTATAGAAATAATTTAATTTCCCTATAAAAATTGAATATAAAAAAATATTAATAGTAATTTACCACAATAAATAAAAAATGTGTTTATGAAATCAATTAAAAATGTATAAAAAATTTGGATATGTAAATAAATGTTCTAACCAAGATAGAGACATGCAGTGTGATTTTCTTATAAACATAATTATGGTAGAAATGATTGGAAAAATTCTAGGGGAAGGATAAAATAAATACAGACACTAAAAATAACCATATGATAAAAAAATATGTTGTTATGAAGTGATATATATATTAAAAAATATGTTGTTACCCACAACTTCTTTGTTGGGTCTCTCCCTTCTTCGGCGATGGAGCGCGTGATGATGGAACCCTAGAGGATGCCTAAAGATGATCCCCCCTTCTTAGAGGTGGGAAGGGGGGTGGTCTTGAGGTGTTGCCTCCAGGGTCACGAACCCGAATTGTACCCTTCACCAACCCTAACAATATTTTGGAGTTCCCGATGATTGCATTAAACCCGTAGGTGCCTGATCTTCATCTTGGTAATCCTCATCTCCAGCTCTCGGTGTCTGATTTCACGGAAGCGGCTAGTTTCTTGGACATGATTTTGGTGGCTCGAATCAACTTCTGACGGCCATCAGTTATTGAATTTTATCGATTTGTTTTCGGAAAATGGGATTTGTGTGATCGTGTGGTCGTCAGACTTCGGTATTATCAAAATTTAATGATTGGATTTGCATCAGATGAAGATATGTCTCATGCATGGTCCAGTGCTCCTCGGTGATGCAATGGTTGCAAATTTTTTCTCCTCCGGTGGACGATTGATCTCTGTATGAATCGCGATCCAACATCCATCTTGATTTGGGTATGTCCTCCTCATCTCCCCTTACCCTTTCACAACCCTACAATTATTCGTATGCTTGGGAATCTGGTTAGTCGTTTCTTGTGTTCTGATATTCGTAAGTCTACTGTGAGTCATCCGATCAAGCCTAGGTTCTGTGATGAGGTGGTTTTTTTGCGACCTCCGGTGGAATGGATTTGGATTTCAGTGGCTAATGAATTCAGATGGAGGCATGCTGTTGTTTATGAATCTTGCACAGACTATTGCTCAATCTGCAAGAAATTGGGGCACATAGGCTCGAAATGTAATTCGGGAACCGTGAGCACGAGGTCACCAGGTCCTGGGAAGAGACTAGGAAGCGATATGAGGTCTTCTGTGTTCGATAGCAAGGCACATGGTTGGGGACCTCAGGTTGGACAGGCTTTGGAAAATCATTGCAACATCTTTTTATAATCCGCTGGTGTCAGAGGTGCTGGCTCAGTTGAGACAGGACTTGAACTGGGGGAATGCTGCAGAGGAAAATGTTTCCATGGGTTTTGGTTGCGGTGGTGTGGATTTTCCCTAATGTGTACTTGTGAATGAAGGGGGTAATGAGAAAGATCCTTAGGTCACTGCTCAAGACACTACTCAATAGGATCATGCTCCTATTGGAATAATAGAGGATGATGATGTTGTTTCTATTCAAAGGAAGGGGAGTAGCAATGGTGATGTGAATTAGGGAAGACTGGGGTCTGATTTGGCTGCTTCGGAGGATAATAGGTGATCTTCTGCAGTGATGGAGTTGGAGTCTGCTTCATGTGATGTTAGTATGAATGTGGGTACTATAGAGGATGTTGTTGATGGGTGTAGTGGATAGGCTACTAGTGATGGTGGTCTGTTAATCACAGTTCCCACATGGAATCAGTTTCATGTCCTGGGGCATAAGGATTTCGAAGAGTCCCTTCCAATACCTGATGCCCAAATGAAGACTAAGTCTCAAGAGGATGTTGTAGCGGGTAAGGTAATAAATGATGGGATATATGTAGATCATGACGTGGTGGAGAACCCATATTGCCTTTCCATTGATGAAACAAATGGTCAGTTGTAGGACTGGTTTGTGCAGTATCAAGCGATGCAGGTTCCTGGAAAATGGGGGGATGTTTCAAATAGTGGTAATGAAAATAATGGTCGCATTATTAAGCCCTTATACAGTGTAATTGTCTAAGGGGGGAGAAGACTGAAAAATAAAACATTAATGCGGTCTCCAAATAGTCCTTCCGTGATATTGTGAATGGCAAAAAAAATAAGGTGTTTGCAAGTGACGGCGGTATGATTGCTCCACCAAGGAGAAGGCTGAGCAAAAATTATTCTTACCTGCTGAATCCGATGTCCACCAGGTCATCCTCTAAGAGGGTGAATTGTCCTGGGGCAGCCTCAAGTTTTAAAAAGCGAATACAATCCTCTAAGGATTTTATTTCTCTGGAAAAGTTGAATTCGATAAAGAAATATTCCAAGAATCTGAAGCACTATGAAAGCTCAGAATGTGAATCGGCTTCTTCGGATGAAGTATCTTATCATCAGTATGGTGACAGGTATGATTTTTTCTGATAAGTTGTTGTTTTTTAGGTGTGATGTACTCTTTTTCTGCTCTTTTCCTTTATTTTAATAAATAGTCAGAGGTCTTCCTCTGATTGATTTTTCCTGGTAGTTAAAACTCTTCCTAACCTTATGAATAAGAATTATATATTAGTTTTATATTAGGATTAAAAAATATTTCATGGTTATTCCGTTATGATTATTTATTATTATCTCATTTTATTCTTTTGATACATTTTTATAGTTCAAAATAATCTATTCAGGATCATTCCATTCTTAAACTCCAAACAGAAATGATATTATTATGTTGGTAAATTGTCATTGTTAAAATTGTTAATATCATCATGATTATTTATTTAATAGGTTAAATATACCTTAAAAATGAATAATTTCAATTGTTCATCAAATTTGCACCATTCTGAAATTTTTCCGAAATAATTATTTTATATTACTAGAAATAACAATTATTGATTGATTTTACATTCGTTATTATAAATGATGATTTACAGTTATAGAATAAAAAATTAATTTAAATTAAATATAAGTTTATACTGTAACATAAATTAATATTTCATGAATACCCATGTGTTATTTATATTCATGAAACTGTAATTATTCACAGATTTTTTAAAACAACCATGGGGAGCTATATTTCATTAAAGTGTTAAATAGATTTACAAATTAGTAAATATGTGATTTTTACATTTTGAAATAGATGGTATTACTATGTGACTTCTCTATTTGTTACATTTTTTTTAGTTTTTGTAATTGTTTATGGGAGCTTATGGGTGATTTTTATAGAGGATTTATCTACATTATAACTACTGTAAGAAGTTCACTCCATTTAAGTCGAATAAACAATGTGTGATGATGATGCAATACTTGTGTAACAATATTGTTAATGAATTTTATGCAGATATAGTGGAATCGTTTAGATTAATTAAACATCATGTAAGTACAATTCATTACTTGTAATAAATAAAATTCCAGTTCACATTGCTTTTTTTCGGAATTTGAATATTTTGGACCACACAAGGATTACAGAAGGTGTATAACTTATACACTGCCATAGTGGAAGGATTATTGTTTTTAATTTCTTATTATCATCAAAAGTTAATTCATTCAGCTACACTTCCTTCTATATTATTTTGGTTGAGCCCTTGGCCCCTTTAGGTAACCATCTATCCCTTTTTCCTTATTTTTATTGGAAATTAGTGGTTATTTTTTCATCTTGTCATTGCTGTATTCTCTTGTTCATATCATGGTGTTTATTTATTATGATATCATTTTTGTTTGGGCTTTGTGTTGGTATTATTTTACTACTTCCCATAGAGGGTTTGTAGGTTGATCTGTGGTTTCTTATGTTGTGAATGTGGTTTTTGGATATCTATTCTTTTCCATTCATGGAACAACAAGATGACGAAGATCATTTATGGTTGTGAAAACTTCATTTATCCTCATTTTATACCAAAAAGAAGTGGTTTATGATTTATTATCTATCATTTATGGTTTTTATGTCTTGACAAAATAATATATAATTGGTTAAATTGAAATTTAAAAGTAAATGGTTTTAATTCAAATGATTTTATCATTTTAATATTATTGTTATCTGATATATTATATAGGTTGAATTGTCTACTAAATAATGTGTATGTCTGGAGTTTTTTTCGTGTAGGATGATATTTATTTTTAATGTTATTCATTAATTGATTTATATCTGAATAAAATAAAACATTTATATTTATATAAATTTCTCTAATGAAATAGTTCCCCTTGGATTATGGGCTCTTTGATATCACCCCTAATATAAAATAAATTTTGGTAAAAGTCCAACTATTAAATATATAAAAGATCATTGATTTGTTGTGATGTATGGTTATTCATGTGGTGTGATTTGTCTTTGTGACGTGATATGATTTGATGGGTGATATTTTGATGTGCTTGATTCGTGGTGATATGATGTTTATTTTCTATAATATTCTGGTAGTAAGGTGGAGGTTGTTTGGTCTTTCATTTCTGTTAAGAGGTGCTGGTTTTTTTTCTATCATTTTGGGGAAGATAAGTGGTAGTTTATTAGAAATTATATTTAGGAGATGAGGTGGTGGTTTTCTATATGTGCTTTTGGGGTAGTTAGGTTGGAGTTTTTTGCAGTCATTTGAGGAAGGAAAGTGATCGTGTGATTTTGATGATGAAATGATTCTAGTTGGTGGTTTTTTATGCTCATTTAGTTATGCGGTAAATAATTTTTTAATAGGGATTAAAATAGATGGGGGTTTCTTTTGATAATTCAAATAAAATGAAAAATAAATTATGGGTTGGTTTTTTTAAATATGGATGATTAAAAATAATGAAATGAATATTGTGGATAATGAAAATTAGTTGGTTGAATGATATTTCTTCCATTTTGAGTGGTGTTATAAATTTGCTGGGGGAAGTGAAATAGAGGATATTGTGAGTTGGTTTGAGAATTCATGTAAACAAACAGGATGTGTTGGTGTGATTATTTATACATATATAATTTTATATTCTTTTTAATTTCAATAAACCACCCCCCCTATCATGAATAATGTGTCGACGCAATCATAGTGTCATGGGGTGTTACATCCCTATATCTCGTGATGCAGACAAATGACTGGGTTCCAACTCTTTCCGTACATCTCTCTTAAAATCAAGGTGTGTATTTCCCAGGCACTGATGGATTGATGTCTTACAATGCACTATATTGTGTTGATGCTCTGTTGTCATTAGGTATGATGTGATTTGGTAATTTTTTTTGGGGTTTTGATCCAAGGTATCTTCACATGATATTTTTTATAGAACATGTGTCATCGGGTGGGATGGGATATGAATCATTTTCTCATTGTGGGGTTCATGCATTGTTGAATGAGAATATGTGGTTGATTACCATCATGTTCTTGATACCCAACGGCTCTGGTAACTTCTTCTATTGTATGATGTTCAGGGTTCCTTCAATTGATACTTGATGTTGTCATGCTTTTGTGGCAGTTATCCCAATTGTCTTCAACTATGATGTGATGTGACCCTTGATGTGTTAGTATTGTGGTGTTTAGAATATATAATTTTTTTAGGATGTATGACATTGGTTTTTGAGAGTACTATATGAACATATTAATAGAGTGGGATTTCCATTATTGACTAGAGTCTTATTATGCTATTATATGTGGATTGCATTATTTGGTGAGTGTGCCTTGGTGATATTGGTTTTGGATACCATACATATATGAGTTTTTTTCATTTTTCTCATGAGTGACTTATTATACATCTTTGAAAAATGTATGAGATACATTGGTTATCCTAATGAATATATCTATATTCTAACACTACGTATGTACTGAATTTAGGGTTTCCAATAAAATTATATAGACCATTCTAGAAATTACATTCTCATGTCATTAGATATCTTCTTTTTCTATACTTTATATATCATTGTGTATTTAATTTTAGAGAGTTATAATTTTAATTATTTTAATTAAGAATATATATAGGATTTATTTGTTTCATTCTATATTATTTATTTTATTTTTCTTTGGATTATTAACATTATCTCATGAACTAATTTTATAATAGAGTTTAATTCCACTCATTTAATAATATTTTTATACCCCTAGTGGTAGTCTCCATCCTAGGGCCATCTAGAGTAGGCACAGGTGGATCATTATATCTCTCCCCTCATTGAGGTATCTTTGGATATATGTGTTTATTTAAGGGTTTTATCAATGTCCTGTATGAGAGATAAGATGCATTTTGGGGTAAGGAAAAGTGAGGATGACCTAGGTTTGTATGTATGTAGTTCCAGTTTAACTATGTGCATGACATAGTCCATGGAGACTAGAAATGATTTGGTATTAGTGGTCCCCATGTGTCTAGTTCAAGAAATTTGATCTTACCAAAATACAAAATGGTTTGAACCACTTTTAAGGCTAGAGATATAGGATAGGTTCATTCATTATCATGTGTTGAGTTCATGTTTGAATTTGGTTTTTAGGGGAATTATTAAATGAACTAATTTAATTAAGATGAATCGAAATAAAATTACTTACTACCCGACATAAGATGTTCATGTTCTATTATCTATTATAAATGCTACACATTTTATTATTGTGTATTATTAAGTTAGTTTCATTAGTTTTATATATTTTATCATCAAAGAGTTCATACTCAAGAGAGTATTATGCTTGGTAAATGGATTTGTGATATTTTATGGGCCAATATTTGGGGATGTATTAGAGAATTGTTTCAGATGAATATAGAGCATGCTAGAGAATATTTTGATCACTATTAATGAGATATAGGCCTTAATAGTGTATGTGGACTCTTTGGAGGTCATTCAAATGTAGGTAGATCTGTATATGTAGTGTATATTGTATATTGGAGAGAATAAAGAGAAATATGATTCATTTTTCGAGTTCCAAAAAGTGTTCCAAGAAGAGTTACAATCAATTTATATTAATGTTGTAAAAAATAATGAGATTATTTTTATTTAAAATGAAAGTATATCTATATTGGAGTTGGGAATAAAGTTCAAAACCGTTATATATTTTCCCATTAGCTTTTTCCGGATGATAAGTCTCATGGGTGATGTCTTGAAGAGGATCTTCTTCCTTCTATCCTGTATGAATTTTCTCTTATTTAATTTCCAACCTATCTGCATGATAATATTAAGGAAGATTACATCAATCAGATTCAGTCAAATGGAGGACTTCTGTCATATGGAAACCAATATGATTCCTCGAAGAAAAGACTTTTCAGGGTCCAATATTAGGTAACAACACCTTTATGATTTCGATGAGTGGGGAGTCGATTTTAGAAATTTCCAACCATGAATTTTGGGGCTAGTGGTTTCTATATAACAATGGGATTTGATCCATTATTTTTTGTTGTGAGGATAATCACCATGGATAAAAACGGTTCCCTGAGATTATTTTGTAAGAGGATGATCAGTTAAATACCATCCTCAATAGCAGTTTCTATTGAGGCCATTTTAATGGGAGGTAAAATAAGAATATGTTCAAATGAGGGGATATGGGGAATGTATATTCCTTACCCAAGATAGTCCTCATGTTTTGAAATATCGAACTGAGAGTGTTCATCGATATTTTTATCAGAAAATTATTATAGGATATTGGTGTTTTTAGTTTCAAATATTGGAGTCAGTTGTGACAGGGGCATTGGTTTCCAGAGGTTTGATTTGTATGATTGGTACCCTTTTTTGTGAATTGTTTGATATTGGATATTCTCACTCCTTTGATTCTCTAGATCTAGTCTATTATCCAAAAGTATATATATAGAGGCCTCACATTTCTCTAGTGCTGAATATGCGAGTTGGAGTCGAGCCCACTATGGTTGGTGTGTGTCGGGTGTCTCGAAATATGAATGGGATACATTAGTCTAGTGGGGATACATTTTTGCTGTATATTGAGCCATAAAATTTTGTCCTCCACAAAAACTAGATTTATTAATTACGTGATTTTTTTAAATTTTTTTACAAAATTGTCATTTTCATTCATGTGGTTGTAAATCACATATTTTACAGGTTCGAGGAGGGATGTGAGGTGGGTAGTCGGTATGTTGAGCCCCTTATTTCATTATTTTATGAGATTTTTGGTAAAATTAGAGGAAATTTGGAGAGAGGATTCAACATGTTTAGTAGGATTATGTTTATTCTTTATTTAAGGAGGATGTTCTGCTACCTGCTCAACTAGATTTTGAGTCTAGGATAGAGTTATGTTCTACATTATCTCTGATTATAGTGTGACATAATTAAGTGAATCCCTATATGATATGTGAATTGAGGATTCAGATGGATTATCTAATTCATAATGTTTTTATGTAGCCTTTTTTTCACAATGTGGTGATCTATTATTATTCTCCATGAATGAAGTGGGTAGTATACAGTTGTTCATATACAACCCTAAGATGAGTTGGGTGGAGTTTGGAATAGTTACACACTTTTGATCATATATAATTATTTCGACAAGAAGAGAATGGAGAGTTTGTATTATAATATCAATATTGATTATAGATATAACAAATTTATGGTGAATGGGGGAGATACCATAGATACCACCTTCATATATAGGTATGGGTAAATCATTCATATTTTCATGTCATTCAGAGTTAATACACCATAACAGTTAAGGGGACTTTTGGAATATGTTTTACATGTCTTCCGTGACTAGTTTGTCATTGTATTCTTCAATTATATCATGATATACAAAAAGATAGTGTAAGTTAATATTGGTATTTATAGAGATTTCATCTAATATCCTTCAAAACCATTACCCCTATATAATATTTCCTACTATATGTTTTAGAATGTAGGTGCACATTTCCTCATGCATGACTTTTCTTAACAAGGTGTGTAAGCAGTTGTGACAAAGGTTGAGGAAGATATTTCATTTGAATCACCCAAACATGTTGAAAATGTTAATAGTTATATTTTTCTTGTAGGATATTATAAAATTATTTCCACTAACACTTCTTAACTGATTTGTGTAAATTTGCACCCAGTTACCTAAATTGGAATTTGGTTACTAGTATAGTGCATCAGTTTACAAAGAAGGTTTCGATGTTTGTGTTTTTTGTATTGATTACCATATTTGAAAGAGATTCATGTTGATGCAGTAGAGGGATGTGATATCTTATGGTTCTATGAATTGGTATCCCAACATCTGTAATTATTCTATTTCTAATATGGATCTATTTTGTGTTGAGTTTTTGTGGATGTTATGGCTTTAATTCCACATTGTTGTGTGTATTGTGCACTTCAAATATCTCATGAGATTTAGGTCCATATATTATCACCATGATCTAAACATGTAAAAATATTGGTGGATGATGCTTTCCTAGGAATATTATTTTGCAATATTCTACACCTCAAGAAGAGGGAATGTTGTGGTTGATGCATTGAGAAGGCAGTTAGGGAAGGATGTTGGATGGGAGTTTGGGGTATCATATACATCAATAGTTTTGTTTGAATCATTAAACAGAAATGTAGTAGTGGATAATGATAGATTCTATTTTTTTAGAAGACACTATTGTGTTCTATGATTTAGTATGTGGATGACTCTCAGTGGGGAGACTCATAGGAAGAGGTGATGTGGGGTTGTGTTTGTTATGGTGATTTTCTGGTAGAAATGTTAGAGGATGGTTAGGAAACATTGTTTTTTAGAGGATATTTGATCTCATGGTTTTTCATGTGGGAAACATTCTTGAATTACTAGATCAACTAGGTAGGTACGCCTAGGAGCATCAAATATATACCTTGGTTTGAGGAAACAATTTTCGTTTCCTGAGATAAAACAGGTGATGATGGATATCATGTTGCGTTATTCGGTATTTTAGTAGGAAATGGATAATCATCATATCTCTTTTGGTATGTTGTAACCTTTGGATGTACTCAAGTGTTAATAGGACAACATATCAGTGGATTTATTTAGACGGGTTTGATGAGATATGAGAGTTTTTGATGTTATATAGGTGATCTTGGATCGATTGATTAAATCACCCATATTCTTATTAGATATGGATGCTCATTTTACCTTTCTTGTTAGTATGGTATTTCATTATTTTAATTACACCTAGTTACATCTCAACACTTCATTCCACTCATAGATAGAATATAAAATTGAGCAAGCGATAAAAATTCTAAATGACATGTTTTTGTTGTGTTTCATTAAAATTAGTCTATATAGGGTACACCACCTTATTCTGATCGTGATTGGTAATCTTTCCATGAACGAAAATATATCACCCATCCATTGACATGGATTCATTGGGGAATTCTTATGGTTTAACAAGTCATTAATTGTTTCTTGTACTATGGTTCATAGTCATTATTATTGGACCCAATTTCTTATAGAGTGCAACATAGATGAATTAGATTATACATGAGAGGATGAAACCTATGAAGGACTAACGAGTTTCTTATATTGATCATTGGAGAATGGCCTTGGAGTCTTAGGATGGGGACCACAAGTGTCTGAATATTTCAAATTAATGTGAAAAAATAGTTTTCTTGTAGGTGATTAATCACTCCTCCATGTTTTTTTGGTACCATTGAGGTGATGTGGGAAGTCTACAATGGGTTCTATCGATTGTTGTTTCCACTATAAATTGAGAGGATCCAAGGAATCTTCCGTGTATCACTACTTTATCATAATATTTATAATGAATCAAAACTATTTGAATAGGTATTTTTGGATATCATTGATGTTGTGACATTTTTTGAGAGAATACTAGATATACATGAACATTGGGAGATTGCATTGCATGGATGAACATTCCTTTAGTACATGTGTTGTGGTATCATTGTGACCTGATGGAGGGTACTTGGGAGAGAGAAACATTAATGTGCCCCTATTTCTCAGTGCAATTATGTGTTTTTTACCATATTAAAATTATCATGTGATGTTGGTTTTATCTTTTCTACATAAGGATCTTTTTTCGTTGTTTTTTATTATTAATGTGTGATAAGGTCTTGTAATATAAAAAGGGGAGGATTTAATTCAAAATTGAGAATTGTTTACTGTGATGTGATTAAACACTTTTCTGTGAGATAATGTCACCCATAGTGGATAGTATCTGGATATTGAGGATGTAATTTAATGATTCATATATTCTTGTTTATGTTTTTTTTGGTTTTATTGGTTGATGGTTTGGGTTTTGTGGTTGTTGAGACGAATGTGATGTTGTGATTTGATTGTATGTTACGATTTTTTCTGAAGTTCATCATACCGATTTTTTAATGTTTTTCTAGTTGTTGAATTGGAGGTATCACTTGATCATTGGGATGTATATTGGGACGTTTTTTTTCGAACACCCAATCCTTATAGGATAGTAGTTGATTCACAATGGTGAAAATCAGTTGTGTGGTATCTTATGTATTGATTTATAACTCCCTAACCCATTAATTAAACTATTTTGGTGTTTTATGGTCTTCAAAGGGTATCCTCGGAGTTATTAATGGATTCCCAAGCTATAACAGAACTACTCTATGATGTTCAAACAATGTATGTGGAATACACTAATTCTAGTCGTGGTTCATGGATTCTGTAGCCAGATGGTTCAAAACAATTTCTTGGCTATGGTGGAAGTGATAAAATAAATTACACATCATTTATAATTAATTCCTCACATGAAATAAGAAATGTAAAGGTTGATCAAGTTTCACTGATATGAGCTAATATTAGATAAACCGAGGATTACACATCATGGAAAATTTACCAAACATGAAATCGGTGTGATTATAGTATTTATGTGTTTTTTCTCATTTAAAATGTATTCAGTCACACATCCTTCTATCTCATTTTTAATTATCACTAGGTACACCATGTACAAAAGCTATCAATATTCTCTATTTTTCACATACTTTCTCTATTTTTACCATTGTAGATCTGTTGTGAGTTGTTCTACATTTATTTTTTCATTTCTCTAGATATTTTCTATGGTATTCACTATGGTAATGATTTTTTGGTTTTATTTATTTGTTGGAATTTTCTTTGATAAGAATTTTATTGGATGTAATATGATCTATACATTCCTGTAGATTAGTTTTGGATTTAATTAATTTCATATTCTCTCTATGGTGAGTAGGGATCTTGAAACACATCTTTTAGTTAGGGGGTCTCTCGATTATTTTTATTTTGTATCATATTGGAGGGTTTTAAATTTTTTATCTATAGAATATGTTTTTTTATCTTACTCAACAATAAATAATTTCTTAAATTTATGTTGATTGATAAAGTTGTTTGATTCTTATACTTTTAGTGCATTGATACTATTGTGATATGATAT
The DNA here is from genome assembly GCA_963277665.1 of Viscum album. NCBI lineage: Eukaryota > Viridiplantae > Streptophyta > Magnoliopsida > Santalales > Viscaceae > Viscum > Viscum album. The sequence goes on along the minus strand of OY728128.1, from coordinate 213,758,704 downwards.
ATTTTGTAGATTAGTTTACCCCCAGAATGTTTTGTCCATTGGTGGAATTTTATATTCTATATAATATGTGTCACAAATTTGGTGGTTGTTGTTATTATAAAATATCGACCAAAAATGGCAATTCATTAATAACCAATATTTTGATATTGAAATAGTTTCCCAAAGATCATGGATTTTGTGTTAACACCCATAAAATAATGTGAAATGTCATGAAAACTCTAGTATTAAATCTATAAATGATCATTAATGTGTTGTGATGTGTGGTCATTCTTATGTGGAGGTTGTGTGTGTTTGTAAGGATATGTGGGGATGATGGGTGAGATGTGGTCTTGCTTTTGGGGTGACGATGTGGTATATGTTTTTTCTTGTTATTCGTGTTTATATAGTAGTTGTTTGGCCATTCTTTTGGGAATATAAGGTGATAGTTTTTGGATATTCATTTAGCAAAATGAGGTGGTGGTTTATTTTTTTTGTATGTGAAGTGGTTTTTGTTTTATTGGTTCTTTGGGGTAGTGTCATGTAGTTTACATGTCCATCATTTTTTGGTGGAAATGTGGTGGTTATTGGGTTGTACATTTGTGGAATTGATGTGGTGGTCGTTTGAGAATTTTTTTAATCATAAATGGAAATGGATTGATGGAGGTAACTTTTTTCTTGAAATGTGTGGTTTAATTATTGTAGATGTCTGAGCAGTGATGGAATAAATAATTTTTTAACATTGATTGAAATAGTTGTTTTTTCTACTCAATTGGATGGAAATAGATGATGAAAAAATAGATGATATGCATTGATGTTAAATTTGAATGATTCTAAATAATAAATCTAATCAATTGGATAATGAGAAATGATTTGTGGTGTTATTTGTCTTCTATTTGGTGTAGATGCATTCATGTAGATGTGGCAGTGAATGTCGAGATGTGGTGAGTTGGTAAGTTTCGGGTTGTGAGCCCATATGTTTTTCTTTGTATGTGTGGATATATATATATATATATATATATATATTTCTATATTCTTTATTATTTATATACACAAACCACCCTTATCAAGAATTATATTCTGACACATACATATTTATGTGGGGGTGTTTTTTATAACATCTAGTGAGGAAGACTGATGGTTGGCTGCCCACTATTTCCCATTCTCTTATAAAAGATAGGCATGTATTTCATAATATGTAATGCACAAGTGTCTGAAAGTGCATTAAATGTTGTTTTGGCCTAGGTGTCTTTGGACTATATATGATGTTGTCATTTTAATGGGTCGAGAGCCAAGGTATATTAGGGAAGCATGAGATGGGATGAGGTGACATATAGTGGGGTTCTAGCATGATACAATAAGGTAATGAGTTCAATATGTTTCGTGTTCATAATAACCTACTGATTCAGCTATTGTTTTGGATGTGTAATGTCCTAGTTGTTTCTAGTATAGAAATTTTATGTTCATGTTTGTGCGGTGGGAAGAACATGTGTCTTTGGGCATGATGTGTAGGGAACATGCTTATGGTGTGTGTGGTATTTAAAAGACAAGTGATATCAATGATGTAATACATTAGGATGTAAGAGTGGAGTACCCGGTGAAATGTAATGTGAGATAAACTTTATCAATATAATTCTCTTCTATGTGACTAATCATTGATATAATTATATGGTGTGTGTGTGTATTGGTGATATCTAGTTTGGTTGTTATACATGTGTATGTGTTGATTGATTTGTTTGTTTCTCATGGGTGAATTATTTTTCTACATTTACATGTTCATGAGAGACATTGATTTTCCTGCATAGTATACATATATCCTCACACTATCAATATAAAACAATTTTCAGGTTTCTAGAAAGATTACATAGACTGTGTTGGATATTACTTGATTAGATATTGGACAGTTGTTGTGTAAATACTTTATCTTTTAGTTTGGGTGCTAACATTTAGAATCTTTTATCATTACCATTTTTATTTATAAATTTACATGGGATGGTTCTTGTTTATTTTTTATTATTTAATTTAGTTTTATATTTGTGATTCAGCTTATATCATGCTCATAAATTAATAAAGTGGAAAAATCCTCCCGTTTCATGTGATTTTTATACCGTCGATGCTATTTTCCACAATGGGACGTGTTGGTGGAGGGACACAATGGTTATTAACTCTCTCCCCTCATTGCGGGATCTGTGGAGGGAGGGGTAAAGACATATATTATATTTATAAAATTAATTTTGAATAATTTTTTTTAATTCTCCCTTAATTGAAAAATATAGTTCCAAAATTTAAATCAAACATGAACTTCAACATAGTCAGTGACTATTGAGAGGTTTATTTTAGAGGTATCAATTGATATTTCATCATAAATTGATAAAATATATTGAAATTATATATAATTGTAATCATGGATATAATATAATAAAGTGTTCAATGTTGATTTGTGAAAACGAATGTTAAATAATAATAGTGAATGAGTGTTGGAAACCCATATCTCGATCATTGAAACAATACCATTCAATGAAGCATAATTCCTAGAGAGAAGTAATATTTGATTAATACAGTGGATTTGGGGTGTTTAATTGGATGAATGGAGATTGATTTGAATATATTATTTACAGAAAACCAAACATATATTTTCCTTTGAATGGATTTTTTTGGTTTATTTTAATTGGTGAATATTAATGGCATTTTTCAGAAATACAAAGTCATATGGGAATAGATTTTATTTATTTTTAATGTAGTTCAAAAATTTAAAAAAATGTTTATTTTAGACTATATAACTATACATGATTCATTATGTGGTTTTAATGATATTTGATTCATTCATATGTTATTATTTCACATTAAATATTATTAATGAACTTTTCATAACAATTCATATAATGTCACCATAATGTCCCAAATAAAATAAAAGACATAGAATTTTAATATTTTAAACATTAATTTCCATTCATTTATATTATTTAATATCATGGAAGACTCTAACATCTCAAAAAACATGATTTTAATATATTTAAATCTATTTACATTTATTTTTTACCAGCTTTCATAGTCACTGAATTTGTGACACATAAGATTTTAATGTAGTTTTACCATAAAAAATATTAAAAATAACTCAATATTATTAATATATTTGTCTTATATTGAATTTTATCATCAAGATTCACATATATAGTATTTATATCATTATCATTTTCACAAAAATATGATAAATAAGGGAGAGTTACACTTTCAAATTGTAATATTATTAATTTAAAAGGGAATTCATATTCATAAAAGTCACTCAATAGATAGAAATTAATAATGATCATACCAATTGTGGGGTGAAAAACGCATACACCAATTTATAGTGGATTTTCTGAGATATTCTAATGCTATGACAATCAATTTTACAACTTTACCATATTTTATCTTTTAATGTTGAGTCGATCATTAACAACAGTTATTATCCATTATTGGAAAAATTGAAATGAAAAATATTCTAGAAATTGAATATCATAATTCAAAAAATTGGATCCTTTTTTCTTATTTTACTACCTTAAGAATGGTAAGAATGATAATGTCAGCATGCCTCTAAGTATGGCTTACCGTCTCCACACCATGGTGTAATTTGTTATTCAACACTATGTTATTTGGATGGATATAATGATAAGAATATGTATATAAATAATAAAAATAACTTGATAATTTCTCTGTAAAATTAATTCACCATCCAATTGAACACATTTTAATAATTAAGAAAATGATATTGTCACTCATGTGTATGTACGGCTTACCAGATCCATGATGCAATGAGATTTATTTCTACATTCACCATTAAACTATTATTATAAAAATATATGTTATTAATTCTTATGTTATATATAAAATAGTATTGTTACATGATATATGTGGGTGTGTGTGTCTATATGTATGTGTGTACATACATATATATTATTCATTTACATCCGTTCAATACGATATGAAAACCGAAACATCGGTTTTGTGTACGTACGACCTACCATCTCCATAAACTGCATTTTCTACTTCATATGTCTATATATTATACATATTTTTATTCTAAATATATATGATATATAAATCAATTTTTATACTATAGTGGTAATTAAATCATGATCTAAATGATACGAATAAGAATAACAAGCTAAAACAATTATGATAATGAAAGTAATTAATATCTGAAATGTAAATTTAACATGGAAATCATTATTTAATGGTTAGTATAAATTCATAAATTAATAATTCAGGATTTATAAAATATTAACATGGTTTCGGTATAATTTAATAACTTATTTTGGTCATTATGAAGGAGGTTAAACATACCCACAACCAAAGGAAAGAGCAAGGTAAGGGTTAATTCCTCAGTCTAATTATTATCCGAGATTGTTTGTGTAAATATTTTCTGGGAGATATATATTAAACATTTCCATGTTTCATAAAATAATTTTCAAAATGATTTTATTAACGTTCTATTAATCTAAAAAATCATTTTAAATGTTTTTAATATTTATTTTTCTAAATCATTCTCATTAATTTCAATGTTTTAAAAATGGTTTTATGGATTTATTTATGTGTGAATGATTATTTTAAAATCTTAATTCCTTCAAAAAGTGTAAAATTAGTATGGTATAAATTGATTAAAAAATCTATTTTTTATGAATTCCATTAAAGATTTGTTACTTTTAAATGATTTCACAAAATGAGATACTTCACTCAAAATTTATTACTAATAATTTTCAACAATTTAATCATTCTTTACTAGATATTATCCTTGATTGAGGTTGATTTATTATAATACCATATTCTATATTGTGTTGAATGAGTTATGATATTTTTGAATGTGGATGTGCAATTTTTATACAATACATGGTTTATGGTTAACGTATTGACATTTCATATTCTTTTTTTAATACAAATTTTTATGTTATGTTTCATAATTTTCATATGAGGAATGCAGTGGACTATGGATGTGATGGGTCGAGACCATTATAGATCTTTTATGCATAGGTATATCTAATGAGAAAAACTAGGTTCTTGGCACATGGCCTTGAAAAAAATTTATTTGCAGTGTTGGAACGAGGCCTTGACTATGTGGTAATGGTGTTCGGTGTTAGGAAATCCCTCATTATGAAAATAATTATTACATGTGTTTATTAGACTTGTAGAATATATAAGTTCATTTTTTTATTGTAATGTTTGATTTATTATCTCCATATTATGTTCATGTTTATGTTTAAAAGTCCATTCTTTTTAAAATGCATCGTTCCTTAAATGTTTATAGCTTCCGCTAAATTATTCACCCTTACGGAGCATATGAGCTCACCACTTTTTTATGTATTATTTTCCTAGGATTCCACGAAGTTTTTTGTGATTGATCTGCAGGGTTATTCTAGGGGAATAATGGATTTCTCAAAGGATAATTTTTATTGTGTTTTATATATTAATTTGTAAAATAACATTCATGAATGTAATCTATTTTCCGAGACTACAAAACTGATTGGTCCATTTGGACATGATTCCTTGTAATCGTGAAAATGTATCAATGAAATTCAATGGATCTGGGCTATTTGGGTTAGGGTGATACACCTAGACATGGTTGGTTTGAACCGAGCCAGTTCGTTCCGGCACTTGTCAAGGGCGGGTTGGGTATGTCTGACAATGTTTGAGTGAACATGAACCCATTTTCAGCTCATATATGATTACAAGGACATATCTCACAAACCAAATGATGGTATAATGAATCGTCTATGGTGTTGGAATCCTTGGAATGAGATATTCTTTTTTTTGATACTCTACTTAAGACTTGGATAATATTGGATTATGTTCGGGTTGGATCGAACATGAATTCAACCAGGCCCTCGTTACTAAAACACATAGAACTCACAGACTGGGAGTCTGGTTTACGCATCATCTGTCACATTGGGACCCCTATGACATGGTGGACCATTGAGTTATTCTATTGTGTAACTTTGTGGTAGTTGATTCGTGATCGATATATTGAGGAGCAGCTCCAACAGAACTCAAATGCATCGGGTGTAGGGAAACTGGTGGATTGTTGTCAACTGATGAGTGTCCATGTGTGGATTAGTATCATAGCTAACCTGTGGTTATTATCATCTTAATGACCCTGTGTGGATCAAAATCACAGTGACCCTGTGTGGATTATAATCCTAGTAACCCTACGTGGATCAGTATTGTGTGGCCTGATGAGGACCATCCATAGAGAAACCCTTCGTCGACCAGAGACATATGACCATTTGTGGATTGATAATAGAAAAACATCTTCATAGTTTATTTATGGAAACATTCTCATTAAATAAGATGATTTAGTATAAGACTAGTCATATTTATTACTGATATATGGTTTGTAAACCTGGTTTGAGTTGACACTTTTCTTGTGATTTGTGATTGAGACCATACTTTGTGGTTTTTCCATTGTAGAATTATGATAGAAATTCTAGGGTCTCAAGGTCCTCACTAGGTAGTTATATAATCATCCCATCATAGGACTTGACTACACATTTTTTTGTCTTGTGAAGATTGCAAGCATCTCGGTTGAGATATTAGGGAGCCATGACCAGGCGGTATACAGAGGTGATTGGAAGATGTAGAGTTATACGGTGACAAGTTGTACATACAAATTAGCGAGGATCCTTTGTGGATAATTGTAGGAGATATTTTCTATTTTAGTTGTATCGTTTTAGTTGAGTTGGTATTCCAACACCTTTTCTTTCAGTACACAATTTTACTACTGCAGTTTTACTATGTTGTTTTCATGATGTCTTGTTCTTGGTTTATTCATTTTAATGCTTAATGGAAATTCCTTCCCACACATAAGGATATTTTTTTCCACTGCAAGTATCCAACCCCTAGAATATAGGAGGGTTTGGGGTAGTCACGACACGGAACATGATGGGCGGGTCGGGAAAAAGTGGTATCAGAGAAGTCAATTCTAATAAAAAACTAGCACATTGATCTTTCTAGTTGATCATTTGTGTTAAGTGTTTTGAGTGTGGTTTTTAGTATTGGGAGTCCAGTGTTGATGCGGCTTCCAACATATCCATACATTAGGATCCAAAATTCCAATTTTCAACTCAGTACATGTAAACACTGATTGTGTGTGTTTTGGAAATGTTTTACAATTTATATCATTTTTTCAGCACGATAGGTATAACTTATTGAACATGGAATACCTGTTTCTTTTACAGATACCACCACTTAGATACAAAAATAGGAATCTAGTATTAGTTCATTATGACTGAAAAATAATCCATGAGGTTTCATTACAGGTCCCTCTTACAGCGACAACGCCTTTGGGGGGGGGGGGTGCACCTGTGATACCACAACACATTGGAATTTTTTTACCACCATCCCCACTAGAGGATGTTTACTACAAATGAGTGTGTTTCATGGGTTCCAGTGCTAGAGGCCTCCAAGGTTTTGAGGTGAAACAGATCCCCAGGCAATTGAGGACTGGGTGGAGGTTGTAGCTAGAGTTTTCTGACTATTTGGGACACCAATTGGGTAGATGGTAATCATATAAATTCTCATATTCTATGGAACAACATGAAGTTGGTGAAGCCTAATATTATAGTTTTACTATGAGGATACCCTAACATGGATTGATATTGAGTGCCTTTTCAGGGTGGAGTTCATTTTAGCGACCCATATGCTATGCGAGTATTCAAGAACCCATACACTTACAGAAGTGTAGCCAGACAGTAGCCCAGTACTCGGAGAGATTCACTAACCTCTCTCACTACTCCACTGATATGGTTGGGTACCATTTCTTCATGGACCAGACCATTGAGAAGGGCCTTCTGTGGGGGATTAGGGTGTCGATGATATTGCTTAATATCCCGACGCAGGGTGGAGTACCTATGTATTCTATATTGGTGGAATTCTTCATAGGTGAACATGCACGGATGGTGAGATCCACAACTAATGACATGTAGCTGAGCCATCTACAACATGGTGTAGGCAGATAATGTAGGGCTCCAATCGGGCAAGACATTCATGTTGACAACCCCATGATACAGGTTCAGAGGTGTGGAACTCATGAGGTAGTACATGTCAGTAGAGGAGAAGAATGTGCATTACGTGTAGTGGGAAGGGCCACATTTCTAGAGACAAACCAACTATCCATACCGATGATCAAATGATTTTCGAGGGACTACTAATCCAGGGACATATATTTGAGTGAGGTGGTTTGATGGGTGAAAGATGTGGCAGAGCATCAAGTTGTGCAGTAGGCGGTGGGTCGTGATTGGTGGATTAACAGCCACAACCTTATGGATGTCCACCCTGACCTTAGGGAGTAGGTGAACAGGGATGATCACAACATTAGGAAGCTAAGGCCTATGGAAACTATTCTCCAGGGATGATTCGAGGTTCAATTTTTGTCTACCCCGCCCTAGTTGCAGTACTAATGGACACCAGTTCAAGTCACTCATTCATTTCCACGGATCTCATTCAGATCTCAAAGATTCTGGTAGATCCATTGGCTTGATCCATACGATTAAAGACTCTTACTGGAGATCATTCGATGATTTCCCACTAGAGCAAATAAATTGAGAGTACTCTATGAGGTGAGTTCTTTAGTATGAATATCTTAGTAGCAGCGTCGAGTCCTTATAATGTCATTATAGGTTTTGAATAGTTATCCATGGTACATGGTCAGATTTACTATTTTAGGCACAATGTGTGGTCTGTCTTTGAGGATGGGATCGGGTTTTCTTTCACCGGTGAGAAGGGAATCATTTCATAACATGACATAAATTCTTGGTGGAGGGTGCTGCAGATCTATCAAAAGATTGCAAGCATTTCCCTCATAGAAGTTGATAATTTGAGTATAATCTATCCTATTGAGGTGGACTAGTATTCTTATTTCTTTCCCGATGATGTTTCAGGACTACCCCCTCATAGATAGGTATACTTCAACATCGACCTATACCCCTTGATGACACCGATATATACACGATCATATCATAAGGCTCTCACGGAGCTTTGTGAGTTGTGGGTACAGTTTGAGGACTTGCAAGGGATTATTTTCATAATTCATTGTGTTTCTCATTTGGCTTCCCTGATATTGTTCAACAATAATGCAGATGGGAGTCTAAGGCCATGTGTGGACTGTTGGTGCCTAAACTAGGTGATCGTGAAAAACTAGTATCATCTGCATGTATTGATGATCTCTTCGACCATATTAAAGGATTTTGATGATTTTCAAAGATATAACTCATATTAGGCTATCATCAGCAGAGGGTATGAGATGAGGACGTATCGAATACGACCTTCAGATTCCAGTATAGAGACTATGTGTTCTTGGTGAAGCCTTTAGGAATTACCAACTCACCAACACTGTTCATTGGAATCATGCACATTATTAACCAACCATACCGTGATCACATCGTCGAGGTATTCATTAATGTCATCTTGAAATACTCGGTGTTGGAGGTATAGCACTCCATCAAATTACAGATAATTCTGGATACCATTCGAGATCAACAACGTAATGGAAATTTCCCGATGTGCTGGATCTAGAAATGGGAAATCCACATCCTAGGGAACATAATCATGGAGTATGGAGTTGTAGGGGATCTGATGAAGACATAGGAAGTGCTTTCTTAGGAGTGACCCACGTGTTTGATCGAGGTGCGAAGTTTCCTGGAATTGGCTGGTTACTACAAGAGATTCATAACTGACTTTTCTAGAGCTGTGAAACCCTTGTCATCTTTGAAAAAGAAGGGATAACCCTTCAAGTGTATAGGGAGATGCCAGAATAGTTTTTAAGAGCCGAGGTAGAGACTGATGAGTGCACCCATCATGAGGCTTCCAGAGGATGGTGTTGGGTATGTATTATAATATGAAGCATCAGGGACCAGACTAGGATGTGTCTTCATGTAGTAGAGAGCGGTGATTACCTAAGGCTCTCATCAACTGATACAGTATGAGAAGAACTATGCTACCCATGAATGGGATATAGCAGTAGTGGTCTTCTCCTTGAGGATTAGGCAAAACTACATTATGGGTGAATGGTTAACTGATTACTCTAATCACAAGAGTCTCGCGTATATCTTAAAATATAATGAACTCAAACTGATACAAAGATGATGAATAATTTTCCTCCAGGACACTAACATTGTGATAGTCTACACTACTGGGAAGGGGAACGTGCTGAAAGATGTACACAGTAGAAGGTCTGGCCTATAGTTAATGAGTGGGGTGACAGAGCAGCTAGCCGCGTCGCAGATATCCATAGTGCATTTATTGGAAAAAACATACCTCCATTATATTATAGTTACACCCCACTCCTTCAGTGATTCGGGGAGGCACAACATGGGATGGTTGACTACGAGGGCCGATGTGCTCAGATATCATTTGTAAAGGCTCCTGAGGTATTTTATAAAGGTGGGGATCACATCATCATCTTCAGAGAACATTCTGAGGTTCAGTGAGGCTACGAGAGGCAATGTTGAGGGAGTTATACACATCCTAGTTGGAGGTACATCCTGAAGTGTTGAATATATACCAGGACCTATGGCTATAGTACTGGTGGCTAGGGTTAATGAAATTGGCAACAGTGTTTATTTCATGATGCATCACATGTCAGCAGGTGAAGGCTGAGCATCAGGTTCCATCAGGCTTTTTATAGCTACATGAGGTACCAGGGTGGATTTGGGATGGTATATCTTGGGAATAAATGATAGGGAAACCATGTACACCCAAGGGATACAATTTCATCTGGGTGATCATTGACCAACTCAACATGCCAGACCACTTCCTACCCATCTGAGAGTAGGGATCATTATAGGGATTGGGACACCATTACGTACAACAGATTTTTCGACATCTAGGGGTTCCATTGTCAATGATATCATATCCCGATGCACATTTTACATCCCCGTTGAGGAAGTGATTTCAGGGGGATTTCGGGACTCAGCTACGTTTGAGCACCATTATCCATCCCTAGACAGATGGTCAGATGGAGCGGACCATTCAAACACTCGAGGACATGCATCATTCTTGTGTCTCTGATTTTGTCCTTCGTTTTGAGGACCACCTTCCACTGAAGGAGTTTTCATAAAATAATTGTTATCACTCCACCATCGGCAAGACTCCCTTTGAGGACCTGTATGGGATACCGAGTAGATAACCTCTATGATGGATATACCTAGGGCAGCCAGAACAGATGGGTCCATAGATGGTACAGGCTACAACGAAGAAGGTGCAGATCATCATAGAGAGGTTCAAGACTGCATAGAGCCTCAAAAAGTATTATTCCAACAGAAAAGAGATATCCTTGGTGTTTGAGTAGGGATACCATGTATTCTTATGAGTCTCACCCCGATGGGGATTATAGAGGTTTGGTCAGGACATCAAGTTATCTCTGAGTTTCATCAGACCATTCTAGATCCTTAGAAGAGTAGGTAAGGTGGTATACCATTTAGCTCTTCACCCATGGATTCACCATGTGAATAAGGATTTTAATGTGTCACAACTATGGAGGAATGTCCATGATCCATCACATGTTATTGACTAGGGCGAGTCGAACATCGAAGATGGGGATATGTATGTTGAGTTTCTAGTGGAGAGAGAGGATCGACAGGAGAAGGACCTTCGTGGGGGGTCGATTCCTCTAGAGTGAGTTTGTTGGTAGTACAAGAATCACTAGGACAAAACATTGCAGTGGGAGGCATAAATATGTGCTCATTAACCCAATTTTTCCCTAGTTTTGTTACAGATTTTGGGGATGAAAATACCTATGGTGGGGAGAATGTAAAGACTATAAAATTCCATATAAAATTTTTTAAATTATATTTTATTATTATGAGTCGTTGAAAATTGGTGATTCTTTATTCAGATGTGCGGTGTGTTCGGAATGGAATTTTGATCTTTTTTGTGGTACAATCAGTAAACGTGTAGGAGGTAATATCTATGTTTTTAACCGGTGCTTGTAATTGAAATCCAAGGGCACCATTGAACACATAGAGTCAGGATTTACCTAAGGGAGGTTTTACTTCTACCATAGTAGGTTAGGTGAAATCGATTGTTTTTCAGACGTTTTGAGAATAATAAAATAACATAAAAATGTTATTTTATTTTTTCTACCAACTTTTGAGTGAAGGTGGCAGTTCAATGGGTTTTAAAGGCATTTAATAATGTGACTATTTTTTTTAACCGTACCATTGCGAGTTAAGAGGTTCATTAATTAAAAACTCACTATTTAACATCATTAATTATTATGATACATTAATATCCCTACCGTTATACATACATAATGTTCGAGAATGACTTCTGGACACAGAAGAGAAGAACCTCTATTGAGGTGATGTGTTGCCTACTACCAACCTAGAACAGAGGCCATAATGACGTCATTGGAGGAATTAATTTGGAAATGAAAAATTCTGATGGCATCATCAAACATGGAATTCATCTTCAACAACTACGACATCTCCTCCAAATAAGAGGTATGGGTTCTTTTATATTTAAGTGAGTTTATTACAAAAAATCATTCCAAAAATACACAATGATCATTGATAAAACAAAAAGTGTTAATCTGCAATTCTTTTGAAACTACTTATAGTTAATGTATGAATTATTCAGAATAAGGAATTAATTTAACCAATAATTCCCACTCCATTGTTTAAATTTATAACACATAGGGTGTGGGCGAACATAAAAATTCCGAGAACCTCTGCTGCTCAATTTTTTTCGCATTCTTCGGGCGACCGATTTTTAACTTGATAGAATCTAGAATCCAGGAGACACAATGTGAGGACAACATCCCGAGAGGCCAGTAGGCTCAAACAGAAGGGAAAACAGACCATCATAGCACACCTAGTGGAACCCTAGAGTGTTTGTAATGACGCAAAGTTTCATTAATGGAAATCCATCTTGATCTAATTAAGTGTCTCTTTATGTAAAAAAATTATATAAAATCTCAACTTCTTTGGTTTTCTCTTATGAATTGTGACCATTACTTTTATAGCCGTTGAATTGTGGTCACATGATTAGTATAAATATAGGGCTTTAACAAATCCAATTTACTCAGAAAAAAGATGTGATGGCCTCATCCAGTGAAATTGATCCATACGAAGCCCATTTTCCGGAGCTCGTAAAATAGGTGGTGTCTTTGGGCTTCGCTCTTGACAAAGCCCAATCTGAGCTTCATCATGTCAAGCTCAAACGTGACCATCTATGGTAAAAGTGGAAGTTGATAGAAATAACCACTCGAGCGATGTTATCCGAGCCACCCGAAGAGTCTGTCACCATCGCACACCTTACCATTAGGTCTTATGCGGCTATTTTAAGGGGTTATGTAACAAATATCTATTACTATGTTCATGAACATTTTTTTATAAAATAATGAATATACTTTCTTGGAATTATTGATAAATTGTAAATAGTTTTAAAGTGCAAATAGTGTTCTTTAGTTATTATTTAATTAAGAATTCTATTTTATTAAATTTAGGGATTTTTTAATTAAATAATATTTTATTAAAATATTATCATTATTTTTATTAAATTAGTTATATATATAAATGATCATATAATCTTATGAATGCAATTGTAATTTTTATTATGCTTTGAAATCCATTTTTGTCAAAACACGTGAATTTTAGATAAATATCAGTTTTTATTTTAAAATTGAAAATTAACATATTTATAAAATTATATAGATAAAATAAATGTTATTTCTAGAATCAGGACATCAAAATTATCCAATGGTTCATATTTCATAATTTTCTGAGACAGTCAATTTTTTTGGGTAAAAATTAAATACTGTTTAAATATATAATGTGTTTTATGACATCATAATGACCCAATAGTGATGTAATAAAATACTAAAATATTTATTTTCGGCCAATATATGTTTTAACATTAATTTAATGTGATTTTGGGTTTGTTTGACTTACTTTTAAAAGCATTAAAGGACTCTTCAATAATTATTAAACACCTTGTCTTTTTAAATTATTTTCAATTGGAGTGTGACTCACCTCCATATAAGAAACCCTATTATTTTAAGAATTTCGGACATTGGACATATAAAATATTTTTTCCCTCTTCCCTGTTCCATAAACCATGGGCAAAAACCATGGTATGGTTTGTGGTTTGGATTAATTTAATATTAGGGGTCCCAAACCTAAATAATAATGAATTCCCTCAACTTTCCTATATAAACCACCCATCCTCCCACTTCCTCCGCACTCAATTCATTAGTAGTTTGTCTAAACTCTACCCTACTCTCTCTATAATCCTCTCAAAGTTTTCCAAGCTCCCAAGAAGCCTCTCTCAGGCCTCTCTCAAGCCTTTGGAATCACACTTCCATGTAAGAGTTTTTTCTTCCTTTCTCATTTTTGTCCAATTTTATTTAAGTTTTTTTTGACTTTTAATTTCAATTATGAATCTTGGGGTATGGTATTTAACCTCTATCATACATCCCTATTTATTTTTAAATGATGGTAGACCCCTTTCTCTCTCATTAAATTCCTCCAATGTACACCCATTAATATGCTGAAGTTCTAAAATTAACATCCCTATCCTCTTTTACATTCAAGCAATACTTCTGTATCATGAATCTAAATTCCATTACAATTGTTGTTACATGTATATATATGAACTCATTACTGTGAATTACTAGTAAATATGATGAGTAACCCCTTTATCACTCATCAACCATGTTTATGAATTCTTATGTCACGCCGTTACATTGCGGAAATCACACCGATTTTCTAAGCCAATGCCATTGTGTAGTGAATACATTGCCCATTTCTCCATAAAGGTTATTCGTCTTTATGAAAATTTACTTATTAATTATAAGGTTTCATGTATGAATTCCACATTCCTTTATCGGGGAATAAATTATTATTTTTTATGAATCCATGTTTTATGATCCATGTGGCACACTTATGCATGAATTGAAATGTTTAAGAGGGGTGCAACCTTATAGAGCTCCAATGCATTGGGTAATGTATAGTATCATGATACATCATTTTAAATGAGTGTTGACTCATGATAATTCATGTGAAATGAGGTTTTACTATGTTTCATGTGCAATGAGGATTTACTCATGCTCCATGTGCAATGAGCATTGGCTCATGCTAATTCCATGTTAAGTGTTGTTGCCACATTTCAATGTTATGATTTTCATGCTTTATCATGACTCTATGTTCATGTTTCTCTTATTATCTTTTGATATTCCTATTGTCTAATATGTATTTTACTCCTCAAGTATTCCATGTTTATTCCCTTACTGGGCTTTATAGATCACCACTTTTCTTATGCATTTCCTCATGTTATCCCATGCAATGCTAAGTACGAGGGAATTTGGTGGTCATGTAAAGTAAGTTTTCTATAAAGATGTTGTATTTCATGTTTTAAGTTATTATGTAATGATCCTAAGACCCAAGTACACTAGACCTCTCGATCATCCATGTTGTATCAAGTGAATAGGTTATGTAATAAATCATGTTTATGTTTGTAATAAAATCATGGTTTTCGTTGTTGGTATTAGAGGATAGGTTTATTTATTTTTGATATTTGGATTAGAAAACCCTAGTAAAGGCATAGAGAAAAGACTACGTATGATAAAAACATCCCTATGTTTTGGTAAATACTGAGTAAGTGGTTTATCAAACAAATACATCCCTATCTGGATATGAGCAGGTAGAGGTGGCTCTGGCACAGGTGTACCCTAGGGGTAAAACCCAAAAACACCACTTTTAGCTAGACTCGAACGTGAACTGGTGGATGACAACGGGCCTTGTTTCACTCTAGGTTACGACACTCCCGATGGATATTTTTTGATAAATTCACATGCTTAGTATGAACCCTTATTAAGGGAATTAAAAAATTGCCCCTAAGAATATATGTTAGAAATTAGATCATAAAAAGCCTAGGTTGAAACCTATACACTCATGAGATAAGTAAATAAATGATTATTTTTAAGACCTCATCTTTTTTCTTTGGATTACCCTTTACGTGTTACCCCCTAATGTTCCTTTTATTACAGCCAATGTCCGGTAATAGGATGACTCGGGCTAACAACCGGTGTGAAGATCAGTGTGATGACTATAATAATGAGAAGCCCAATCCAATGGGAGCGGGAATCGTGAACTTTGTCACACTTCTCTCTTAGCTAACTCAAGCATTCAATAGAAACACAGGTCTAGAGGAATGTCCAAACCCCCCTAATAAGGAACAAGTTTCTATTGAGAGATTCATGAGACAAAGGCCACCTACTTTTAGTGGATCATCCGATCCCACGATCGCTGAACAATGGATCAACTCCATTGGAATGATCTTCTCTATCCTTCGATGTTATGAGAAAGATAAGGTTATCCTAGTGGCATATCGTATGGAGGATGAATCAAATCAATGGTGGACGTTGATCAAAAATACGAATCCTGAGGAGGAGAACGAGGCATTGTAATGGAAGGATTTTTGGAAGATGTTTTTTGATAAATAATTTTCACGCACCCTCCATTTTAAGATGGAAAGGGACTTCCTTCCATCAAAAAAAGGAAGAAGAATCTATGGGAGTGTAACATGAAAACTTCATGAGGCTTGAGGGATACACTTTCATCTTGGTCGTTACCCCTGAATGCAAGGTTGACCACTTCTTTGGTGGGATGAAGCGTAGCCTACAGAAATAAATAGTGATCCGTAAATTCGACAGCTATAAGGAAATTTTCCAATGTGCCCTCAATGTCGAAATGGAGACCGGGGAATCATAGGGGTATCATTGGGACACGAAGCATAAGGTGAACATCAATGCTGGCGGTCCGATGGATAATTCCAATAGTTCTAACAAGATCAAGCACCCCACTTGCCAAAAGTGCAGAAAGAAGTACCCACGAAATTACCTCATGGTGATGAGGAAATGCTTTAGGTGTGGGAGAGAAGGCCCCCTAGCTGTTAACTGTCGGCAAGAAATACATGCGGCTGCAACAGAGGAGATGAATGCTTCATTCGAACCTCAACATATTTTTCGTTGCTACAAATGCAAATAACTGTGGCATCTTTCCAATCAGTGCCCTAATCCAAGGGTTTTCAGAGGCAACCAACAACCTCCAAGGCAGGAAGGAATAGCTTTTGCCATCACTTATTTCGAATTGAACCCTCACAAAAAATTGGAGATAGGTACACTAGTTATTAATTCAAGAATAGAGAAAATAATTTTTGATTCAGGTTCTACACAGTATTTTATATCTCAAAAGGTTACTATAACTATCCTAGCACCACCAAAAATAATGGAAGTGAAGATGTCGGTGAGTACGGAAAATGGGGAAATCATTGCATCCCATGAATATAAGTCCTCCCCTATTATAGTCTGTGGATTGAATTTACTAGGGAACATTTTCATACTCCCTCTGGTGGAATTTTATGCAATTCTTGGCATGGATTGGCTTCCCTTATATAGAGCCAACACAAATTGTTCGGAAATGGAAATCACACTCTAAATGGAGAATCGACCCCCTAATTCAATACAAGTATAAGGAAGAATATGAATCTCCTTTAGCTCCATCATCTCAAGAAAGGTTATTACATCCCTATGAGCACGCATAACTAGCTCAGATGATTGAGTCCAATGAAGAAACCATCCTTGTAGAAATGCCTATTATGATGGAATTTGCCGAATTGTTTCCCGAGGAACTGCCTGGTCTTCCTCCTAGAAGAGATGTTGAATTCTCAATTGAACTTTTATCAGGGGAACTACCAATATCCAAGACTCCATATAGAATCGATGTCGTGGAACTTGAAGAGCTGTAGAATAAACTATAGGAGAACCTGGATAAAGGGTTTATACCCCCATCTATTTCACCATAGGGTACACAAGTCCTCTTCGTTAAGGATAAGGATGGGTCAATGCGGCTTTGCATCGATTATCACGAACTTAACAAAATCACGATAAAGAACAAGAATCCTCTTCCACGGATCGATGACTTGTTCGATCTGATGCATGGAGCAGAATACTTCACCAAGGTAGATTTGTAGTCGAGATTTTATCAAGTAAGGGTAAAGAAGGAAGATGTCCCCAATACTGCTTTTCGTACAAGATACGGGCTCTATGAATTCATATTTATGCCTTTTAGACTCAACAATTATCCATATATATCCATGGACTTGATGAATAGAGTAATTAGAGATTACCTGGACAAATTTGTGGTTGTCTTTATAGATGATATTCTAATATACACCCAAACCAAGGGGGATCATGAGGAGCATTTAAGAACTATTCTGGAGACTTTTCGCAAGGAGAAGCTTTATGAAATGTACAACAAGTGAGAGTTCTAGTTGAAGAAAGTCTCATTCTTGGGCCATACCATAACAAACAATGGGATATCTTTGGATCCTTCCAAAAAAATTTTAATTGAGGGATGGTCGAGGCCATCATCGGTAACAGATATTAGTATCTTCTTGGGGTTAGCAAGATATTATCGACGATTTCTGAGAAATTCGTCATGATTGTCCAACCCTCTTACCAATCATACTCGAAAGTGAGTAAGGTTTTCTTGGAGTGATGAATGCGAAAAAGGCTTCATGGAGTTGAAAAGGACGCTTATCACTGCGTCTGTGCTCACTTTACCCACAACTGTGGAAATTTTGTGGTATTCAGTGATTCTTTGAAGAAGGGCTTAGGCTGTGTGATGATGCAGAATGACAATGTGATATCCTATGCCTCATGGAAGTTGAAAATCCATGAGAAAATGATCCATCACATGATCTGGAGTTGGCGGAGGGGATCTTTACCATGAAAATCTGGCGGCATTAACTCTATTGGGAGAAATGTGAGATATATAATGACCACAAGAGTCATAAATAGATATTCGCACAGAAAGAGCTTAATATGTGCCAGAGAAGATGGATAGATCTCATCAAGGATTTTGACTGTTCAATAGGTTACCACCCTGGGAAAGCGAACAAGGTGGCATATTCCCTATTTAGAAAGGACCTAGCGATTCTATCAATGGTGAGAATTGAGAAGGATCCAATCTTCTTAGACTTGATGAAGTTGGAAATGGGAATCATAATGAAGGGAACATCATCAATCCTTTCAAAAATGATTTCTCAACTAACCCTCTTGGAAATGTTAAAGGATGCCCAAAAGGATGATGTGGGAATTCAGGAAAAAGTGGAAGCTATCAAAAAAGGTAAATCCTCGGAGTTTAATTTTAATGAAGAAGGAATTGTGCAATTTGGGAAAAGGTTATCTGTTCTATTATGCCCGGAGCTGAAGAAGGAACTTTTGGATGATGCACATTGTTCAAATTTCTCTATTCCCCCAAGGAGCACAATGATGCATCGAGTACTCCGAGAAATCTTTTGGTGGGATAATATGAAAAAGGATACCACTGAATATACATCAATGTGCTTGGTGTTCCAGAATGTGATGGAAAAGAGGCAGAAGTCTAATGGGATGATGCAACCATTGCCCATACCAGAATTGAAATGGGAGAACATCACCATGGGCTTCTTCATCAGACTTCCGAGGACATCCAAATGCAACAATGCATTATGGTTTGTTATGGATCGTCTTAGAAATACTACACACTTCATTGTTATTCGAGAGGAATTATCATTGGATAAACTGGCACATATATATATCAGGGATGTGGAAAGGCTGTATGGAGTGCCCCTATCGATTGTGTCTGACCGAGATCCAAGATTAATCTATATGTTTTGGAAGAGTCTTCAACATGATCTGATTACTGAACTGAACTTCAGTACCGCCTATCACCCTCAAACTCATGGCCAATCCGAGAGGACAATCCGGACACTTGAGGTCATGTTGAGAGCGTGCTCAATGGACATTAAAGGGGGATGGGATCAACATCTTCCTCTGATTGAGTTCTCTTATAATAACAGTTTCCACTCGAGCATCCAAATTGCCCCATATGAAGCCCTTTCTGGGAAAAGGTGCATAACACTATCATGGTGGGATAGGTCGGTGAACGTAAGCTTCCTGGACCATAAATGGTTGAGGAAATGACGGAGAAGGAGAAAACCATTCAGCATCATATCAAGGCAGCCTAGAGTCGACAGAAGAGTTATGCAGATAATCGTCGATGAAACCTTTAGTATAAAGTTGGAGACATGGTTTTTATATGCATATATCCATGGAAGAAGGTCAAGAGGTTTGGAAGGAAAGGGAAGTTAAGTCCAAGGTGCATCGGACCGTTCGAGATTCTTGATTATGTCGGTGCTATGGCCTATCGACTAGCACTTCCACCTACCATAGACAAAGTTCATGATATCTTTCATGTATCCCTCTTAAGGAAGTACATACAGGACCCTTCACATGTACTCTCTTCTAAGCTGGTATAGTCGGAGGATGATATTTCTTATGAGGAGTAACCAGTGAATATTATAGATCATAGAGAAAACGTTCTACGAAATAAGATAATTCCCCTCATCAAGGTGTTGTGGATAAACCACAAGTTGAAGAAGCGACTTGGAAATCAGAGGAAATGATGAAGCTGAGTTATCCACATCTGTTTTAGTGTGGGAAAATGAAATTTTGAGGGAAAAATTTCTTAATGGGGGAATATTGTAATGACCCAAATTTTCATTAATAGAAATCCCTCTTGATATAATTAAGTCCCTGTTTATATAAAATGTTTATATAAAATGTCAAATTAGTTGGATATATGTTAAGAATTTTGATTGTAACTTTTATATCCATTTGACAGTGATCACATTATTAGTATAAATATAGGTCTTTATCAAATCCAATTTACTCAAACAAAATAAGTGATGTCCTCATCCAGTATAATATATCCATACGAAGCCCATTTGTTGGAGCTTGGAAAATAGGTGGTGTCTTTCAGCTTATCTCTTGACCATGCCCAATATGTGCTTCATCATGTCAAGATCGAACTTGACCATATATATAAGTCCACAGCCTTAAACCTTACTTAATCATGAGTTATTACAAGATTACACATTGAGGATCTTTTCAGGTTTAGAGTTTTAGAGAATTAGATCATGAAACATGCATTACATTCCACATTTAAACAAAGTGGTTACATAAAATACAATATTCATTATTCCCATCAATGGAAACATATTTAAAATAAAACATAGATTCTTTCTTGACACATCCTTGACACTATCATCACATCATGTTCCTTTCCCTTGACCTGTGAAAAACATTTCAAAAAGATGGGATGAGCATAAAAAGCTCAGTAAGAGTTATAAAAATATGGAAAGGAAACATGAGTTCATATATACATTATAATGAAATCATACTTTACCCATAAAACATAGGCATATCAAATCATGAATAAATCATAGAAATCATAAGACATAAAAGGTATCTTGAGGCATTCATAACATTCTTACGTAGGGATTAACCCTCTTGGTTACGTTTGGAATACCCACCACAGTATATTCCCTAAATCTCTTCGGAAAAACATTATCGTTTCACTCCTTCACGTCACCCAATGCATTGGAGAGCTATATCGGGCTCACCTGCCCTTAGTTTATCACGGAACCACCCGTTTTCATAACAATGCCCAAGAACCATAACATAAAAGTATCACATAAAACATGCATATAGTAAACATAACATCTCCACATTTCAATCACAATATAACATTTTAGGATATTGAAATAATGAATCCATTAAAAAAGAAACCATTTCCAAAACCATTTAAAACATTTAATAAAGAGATTTTTGAATCAAAGTGTCCCATACCACCTTGAAGATTTTAAAATTTTAAATCATTAATATCCATATAAATAAATCCTTAAAACCATTTTGAAAACATGTATATTAATAAGAACAAATAATTAAAACATTTAAAGCGATATTTTGGTTAAAGGGAATCTACCAAAATTAGAGACGCTTGAATACAATAATTGAGGAATAACATTTAGTCAGAACTTTATAATATCATGAGAATAAATTGATTGATGATATAATATTCCAAAGGATGGTATATACACCATATAAGAGTGAATTGGGGAATAACAACAATAAAGACTCAATAGAAATGACAAATGTGATGAATTCCCTTATAAAGAAGGTATCCTTAAATTAAGGATAATTCGAACTCAAAATTATGTGTGACAAACATAAATACACCCAATAAAAGTGGATATTGAGTATAAAACTATAAAAGGTCCTTCACAAATATTCAAAAGATTACATATTCATTAACTACATGTTGAACCCAAAGAAATCTAAATTGGGTTAAAAAGATCCCTTGGTAAAATTCGACAGCCTAACAGCATCACTTCAAAATTCATAAAATGAGTTGATGAGAGATAAAAAGGGCATCTCATCACTTGGACATAAAATTTAAATCCATAAGGATATAAAAGAACATATCCCAACATAATAGTATGTGAATTAAAAGACATAACACAAGAAGTCTTTTAAAAAGAGGAGGGTGAAAGGTCCCCTTACCGAGTTGGGTAACTTTCGAAATGTACACCCCATGGAAGATGGTTCATAAAATGAAGATGTGAATACCAATAAATTAAATTATACTACACAAAGTGTATATTAATGGGCAGTACATACACCACCCAAAGGAAATTGTGGGATATGTAGAATAAATCTCATGGGAATAAAAGTGAGATGAAAAACCCCTTACGAAAACTTGGCAGCCTAACGGTGCCACTTAAAACTTTCCAAAATGGATTGATGAGAGTAAATAGTGTATCTCATCATAAAAAAATAAAAATTACAGTAAGATTAATATAAAATAACATCCCAATCACAAGAAATATGAGCTTAAAAGGAATGACATAAATGATTGTACATAAAAAGAAAGAGAGGAGTAGGATCCCTTACCTCGGGTCTGACTTGACTCGATATTTCTTTAATCTCCTGAATAATAAACTTGAGTTAATTTATAATTCCTTAAGAACCTTTTTAATGTTCATTATTTCTTTTATATAACTTATTGCCATGTCATAAACTTTATGTAATCATTTCGGTTAATAATATTTGTTTTGCCGATATTTGGTTCTTAAGTTGAAAGTGGACTTCTTACAATTACATGTTGTTCGTGTGGACAAATTTTCATTATATCAAGAATTGTATTCATTATGTAGATATCATATATATCATATATATCCAGTATATTCATGCATTTATAATATTACATAACATTTAGAGCTATGAAATGAAATGCACCATTCATGGAGATGGTGAGTCGTACGTACGCATGAACGCTACTTCCATTTCTATTTCATATTTAATGGAATTAAAACATAATGATACATAATATTATTTTAATTCTAGTATGGTATCATAGATAATATCATTAAATATATCCTTTATACGTACCACATATGGTATTAATGAATCAAATCACTTTGAGGGGGCGGTAGTCCGCACTTCCTTAAATAAAGATATCGCGTTTACCCATAATGGAAACCATAAAGGTATGCCATAAATGAAAAATACATAAGCTTAAGTAAAACATAAACATATTAGATATCATATATAAATATAGTGTCATATTAATGGCCACATTTGAAGGTGTTAGAAGAATGCTGAACAATCATCATTTCGGGAGGCAGAAATTCGCCATCCACGGAAACAGTATGTTCTTTAATCATTAGATGTAGGTGTGTGTAAGTGTAGCTCGAATCCTTATTATAACAACATCCTAGTATATTGAATATACTGTAGTTGTTAGAAAAGAAAATAATAAAAAGAGTTTAGGGTGTTGGAGGAGTAAAATAAAACAAAAGGACTCAAGTGAAGACATTACCTTAAAATCGGGTAACTTCCTTTGATTTGAGCTCAAAGTCTTCCTTAGAAAGGATTCTGCCCAAAGTGAGGCTTAAAAGAGTTATAGAGGGTTGTGGAGAGACAAAATGGGCAGGGGTTGGCCGAAACAAAGGCTTTGGAAGTGTGGGTAAGGAGGAAGAGGTGGGGGCGTTTTATAAGAGGAGAGGAGGGGCACTCTTGGAAAGGTATAAATTGTAACATTATTTCCAAATGAGTTTCGGATTTTAATGGTCCCACATTGATTTGTTTCGAGGATAAGGTGATAAGGGTTCAAAATCCACCCATCCAATAGGTTTTGGACATGTTTAGGTCTTAGATTTTACATTATCATTCCATTTTATTTAAATTGTTAAATAATGAGGTCATCGCTGCATCATCATGATGTCATAAATAATTTAATTTATTTAATGTATAAAAATTATAAAAAATACTATGATGTAGGAAAACTTTTTAGCTTACAGATGAATATTTATATTCCAAAAGATAATTTATGTATACAAAATTAAAAATATTTAATATAGGTGATACATTCTTTGTCACATTTAACATTTTTTAAAAATAAATATATAAAAAGTCACTTTATCACAAAAGTGATTCCATGGGGCCCCCAAGATTGGAACAAGGCATCCCATGGTCGGCCATGAGACAAACAATAGACTTAGGAAACATTTTGTGGTCGTTTTTTATTATTATGATATTATCTTATTATCTTTAACTACCCGATTACTCATTAATCAAAATAATTAAAGATAATTACCGTTGTTACTATTCATAATGTCCAAAAACAAAAGAGTCTTAATTAAATAATTTGTAACTTCTGATTCCAAATATCTAATTCATTTTACCAAATTCCAAAGATATAAATTGAAATAATTAATTTAAAAAAACTTCCCATTGTAAAAACAAATAGCGGGTTTTTTAGAAAGAATATTTATGAAAAGTTTGGCACTTGTTTATGACTAATTCCAAAGTGAAATTAATCCCAATGACCATAATTGAATTACATGGTAAAAATTTATTCTAATTAAACTTTAAAACAAATTAAAAAGATAATATAACAATATAATTAAATTATATGAAAAAGCCGTTTTGATGTAAAATACAGTATTTTTGACTATTCATTGAAAAATGAACATTGTCAGAAAAATACCAAAAATTAACCCAAGGTAAATTTCAATGTCCCAATCATAAATAATATGTTTATTTTGAAAAATAGAGCTTATAAAATTTTCAAAAAGTGGATTTAAAAGGGGTTCTCCATCAAAAGGCGGTTAATCTACCTTTTAAGGAATATTAGAATGTTTTTGCTTAAAAACTGGATTCATTTTCATTTTTTATCCTCTAAAATTTATTGTAAAGAGTAAAAATATTTGAAAAAAATATTTAAATATTTTGTAGTTAGTTCTGTTCATTCCCGTCATTACAATGGCTAGGCGTTATCTACCATTTAAAATAATGTTATTTTATTATTAGAGTGCAACGTAAGATTCCCAAGAAACTCGTTGTTGCGTGTTGGGTACGCCATCGAGCATAGAATCCCCTTTAATGTAATATTAATACTTTATTCACAAATATGGATAAATATAAAGATGTCATATTCTTTATTTATCTGGGGTGATACATCCTTCTCCCCTTTTGGGAATTGCGTCCTCGCAATTTTAAAATTGGGCTTGGAAACATCCTTGAAAGTCCCACATCGGAACAAGAGTCGGTAAAACAATCACATTAAAATATAGAAAGATAAGTACAAAGGTCACCCGAGTTAACCCATACTAGGATTCCAAGTATGAAAATATGGACATGAAGGAAAAAACAAAGGGTCATGTTCTGATGGAGAGTGATAGAAAACACGTTTAGTAGAAAGTTAACCATAAGAAAATCACAAACTTGTGATGGGTTAAACGGTATTCGATTCCCCATTAGGAAAAGTTAATAGACAATATTTTTGTTTTAAGTTACTTTTTATTGAGGAATTTATTCATAAGGAAGCATAATCACTTATCATGTTGACTTTCAACTTTTATTAGATTCCTTACACAAACACATATTTTCTCCAAAAGACGAGTATTTAGGAAGACTTGTTCACATTAAGAGTATTATAATCAACTTCTAGAGAATCACCTAATCCAAAAAAAGAGAACTATAAACATCCCATGTCTTTAGACTTTAACCAAAAACAAAACCAAAAAGGTTAGTACAAGATCAGATAATCCGGAAAAGGATAACCCTTTATAAAAAGAAAATATATTCTTAATCTCCAAAATTTTGTCTAACAAAACCGAAAGTTCAACGAGGACCATCCGATAAAAAATTTGTCCAGAAAATTCTTCAAAGTAAACCAAACTAAGATTGAAACCCAAATATTTTAAGGATTTAGTCACATAGTCTTCCAAGTTAAATCGTAACATTTATCTCCAAACAACATCAGTTTCTCTTAATGTCTCGTATTGAAAAGTAATTAACCTAATCACATATCCTCCATGATTGGTTAATAAATTTCCATAGATAACCCAAAATCAACTTACTCTTAATTCATAAAATCATCTAAATAAAAAGAATCAGTCAAACTAACCAGGGACTTCATGTAGTCCAGTGGTAGGTGATAAATACCAGTTGCACTTTGGTTGTGGGTTCGATTCCCGCAGCTTTGTCCGACGCGACGGGTTATCACACGGTCTGTGTGTTGTCCTTTATCCAATACAATATAATTCTTAAAACATTCCCTAAAATGATATAAAATAATCAAAAATAATCATATCATATTTTAACCTCATGTTTATCTCATGCCTTTCATTTTCCATCATAACATATAATAACCCATAATTACCTCAAAAGTAAGGATCATATAAACTCTAATGGTTACCTTTATAATTATTACATGAACATCCACATCGATTGGTCATCTCATACATGATGCATTACAGATCATACCAAGGTTCAAGTGGTTGATCATGACTCCTTTCTAGTTGGATTAGAACAACCACGAGTTTCCTCATTGAATCCCCCATTTCATCCAGTCTCTTAATCAGAGAACCACCACAGTTTCCTTCAAACCTATTGTCACTTTGGTGCCTGCTAGATCCATCCATTTACTAAAACCAAAAAGGTCAGTGTGAGTATATCAACAAATCCATCATATTCTAATGAGGAAGATAAACACAAAGATATACTTACTCAATCACTTCATCTAAAACTAGGACTCTTTCTGATATCTTATCCATTATGGTATTGTCACTTATGCATAGAGAATAACCTAACCTCTAAAGTTATCTAAACCGATCTTTGATACCAACTATAAGGCCCCAGCCTTAAACCATACTTAATCTTGAGTTATTACAAGATTACACATTGAGGATCATTTCAGGTTTAGAGTTTTAGAGAATTATATCATGAAACTTGCATTACATTCTACATTTAAACAAAGTGGTTACATAAAAGACAATATTCATTCTTCCCATCAACGGAAACATATTTAAAATAAAAGACGGATTCTTTCTTGACAACTCCTTGACACTATCATCACATCATGTACATTTCCCTTGACCTGTGAAAAACATTTCAAAAACTTGGGATGAGCATAAAAAGATCAGTAAGAGTTATAAAAACATGGAAAGGAAACATGAGTTCATATATACATTAGAATGAAATCATACTTTAACCATATAAAATTGGCATATCAAATCATGAATAAATCATAGAAATCATAAGACATAAAAGGTATCTTGAGGCATTCATAACATTATTACGTAGGGAGTAACCCTCTTGGTTACGTTTGGAATACCCACCATAGTATATTCCCTAAATCTCTTCAGAGAAACCTTAACCTTTCACTCCTTTGCGTTAACCAATGCATTGGAGAGCTATATCGGGCTCACCCGCCCTTAGTTTATCACGGAACCACCCGTTTACATAACAATTCCCAATAACCATAACAAAAACGTATCACATAAAACATGCATAAAGTAAACATAACATCTCCACATTTCAATCACAATATAACATTTTAGGATATTGAAATAATGAATCCATTCAAAATGAAACCATTTTCAAAACCATTTAAAACATTTAATAAAGAGATTTTTGAATCAAAGTGTCCCATACCACCTTTGAGCTTTTAAAATTTTAAACCATTAATATCCATATAATTAAATCCTTAAAACCATTTTGATAACATGGATATTAATAAGAACAAATAATTCAAACATTTAAAGAGATATTTTGGTTAAAGGTGTTCTACCAAAATTAGAGACGCTTGAATACATTATTTGAGGAATAAAATTTAGTCAGAACGTTATAATATCATGAGAATAAATGGATTCTTGATATAATATTCCATAGGACAGTATATACACCATATAAGAGTGAATTGGTGAATAACAACAATGAAGTCTCAATAGAAATGTCAAATGTGATGAATTCCCTTATAAAGAAGGTATCCTTAAATAGAGGATAATTCAATCTCAAAATTAAGTGTGACAAACATAAATAAACCCAATATAAGTGGATATTAAGTGTAGAACAAGAAAAGGTCATTCACACATATTCAAAATATGAAATATTCAATAACTACATGTTGATCCCAAAGAAATCGAAATTGGGTTAAATAGTTCCCTTGTTAAAATTCGACAGTCTAACGACATCACTTCAAAATTCAGAAAATGAGTTGATGAGAGATAAAAAGGGCATCACATCACTTGGACATAAAATTTAAATCCATAAGGATATAAAAGAACATATCCCAACATAATAGTATGTGAATTAAATGACATAACAAAATAAGTCTTTTAAAAAGAGGAGGGTGAAAGGTCCCCTTAACGAGTTGGGTATCATTCGAAACGTACACCCCATGGAAGAAGGGTCATAAAATGAAGATGTGAATACCCATAAATTAAAATATACTACAAAATGTGTATAATAATGGGCAGTACATACACCACCCAATGGAAATTGTGGCAAATGTAGCATAAATCTCACTGGAATAAAAGTTAGAAAAAAACCCCTTACGAAAACTCGGCAGCCTAACGGCGCCACTTAAAACTTTCCAAAATGGATTGATGAAAGCAAATAGGGTCTCTCATCATATGAACATAAAAATTACAGTAAGATTAATATAAAATAACATCTCAATAACATGAAATATGAGCTTAAAAGGAATGACATAAAAGATTGTACTTAAAAAGAAAGAGAGGAGTAGGATCTCTTACATCGGGTCCGACTTGACTCGATCGTTCTTTAATCTCCTGAATAATAATCGTGAGTTAATTTCTAATTCCCTAAGAACCTTTTTCATGTTCATTGTTCCTTTTATATCATTTATTACCATGTCATAAACATTATGTAATCATTTATGTTAATAATATTTGTTTTGCTGATATTTGGTTCTTAAGTCGAAAGTGGACTTCATAAAATTACATGTTGTTCGTGTGGCCAAATGATCATTATATCCAGAATTGTATTCATGATGTAGATATCATATATATCCATTATATTCATGCATTTATAATATTACATTACATTTAGAGTTATGAAATGAAATGCACTGTTCATGGAGACGGTGAGTCGTACGTACGCATGAACGCTACTTCCATTTCTATTTCATATTTAATGGAATTAAAACATAATTATAAATAATAGTATTTTAATTCCAGTATTTTATCATATATAATATCATTAAATATATCCTTTATACGTACCACATATGGTATTAATGAATCAAATCACTTTGATGGGCCGGTAGTCCGCACTTCCGTAAATGAAGATATCGTGTTTACCAATAATGGAAACCATAAAGGTATGCCATAAATGAAAAATACAGAAGCATAAGTAAAACATAAACATATTAGATATCATATATAAATATAGTGTCGTCTTAATGGCCACCTTTGAAGGTGTTAGAAGAATGTTGAACAATCATCGTTTCGGGAGGCAGAAATTCGCCATCCACGGAAACAGTATGTTCTTTAACCATTAGATGTAGGTGTGTGTAAGTGTAGCTCAAATACATCTTATAACAACATTCTAGTATATTGAAGATACTGGAGTTGTTACAAAATAAAAGATTAAAAATATTTTAGGGGGTTGGAGAATTAAAATAAAACAAAAGGACTCATGTGAACACAGTACCTTAAAATCGGGTAACTTCCTTTGATTTGAGCTCAAAGGCTTCCTTAGAAAGGTTTCCCACAAAAGTGAGGCTTCAAGGAGATAGAGAGGGATGTGGAGAGACAAAATGGTCCAGGGTTGGCTGAGCCAAAGGCTTTGGAAGTGTGGGTAAGGAGGTAGAGGTGGGGGCCTTTTATAAGAGGAGAGGAGGGGCACTCTTGGAAAGGTATAAAATGTAACATTATTTCAAAATGAGTTTTGGATTTTAATGGTCTCACATTGATGTGTTTCAAGGGTAAGGTGATAAGGGTTCGAAATCCACTCATCCAATAGGTTTTGGACATGTGTAGGTCTTATATTTTACATTATCTTTCCATTTCATTTAAATCGTTAAATAATGAGGTCATCGCTGCATTATCATGATGTCATAAATAATTTAATTTATTTAATGTCTAAAAATTATAAAAAAATACTATGATGTAGGAAATAATTTTAGCTTTACAATTAATATTTATATTCCAAAATATCATTTATGTAGACAAAACTAAAAATATTTTACATTGGTGATACATTCTTTGTCACATTTAACATTTTTTAAAAATAAATAGATAAAAAGTCACTTTATCACAAATGTGATTCCATGGGGCCCCCAAGTTTCTCACAAGGCATCCCATGGTCTTCCATCATACAACCAGTAGCCTTATGACCCACATTGTGGTCATTTTTTAGTATTATTATATTATCTTATTATCTTTAACTACCCGATTACCCATTAATCAAAATAATTAAAGATAATTACCGTCGTTACTATTCATAATGTCCAAAAACAAAAGAGTCTTAATTAAATAATTTGGAACTCTTTATTCAAAAAATGTAATTCATTTTACCAAATTACAAACACATAAATTTCCATAATTAATTTTAAAAAACTTCTCGTTGTCAAAACAAATAGCGGGTTTTTTAGAGACAATATTTATGAAAAGTTTGGCACTTGTTTATGCCTAATTCCAAAGTGAAATTAATCCAAATGACCATCATTGAATTACATGGTAAAAATATATTCTAATTACACTTTAATACAAATTAACAAGATAATATAACCATATAATTAAATTATATGAAAGAGCAGTTTTGTTGTAAAATGCAGTATTTTTCACTATTCATTGAAAAATGAACATTGTCAGAAAAAATACCAAAAATTAACCCAAGGTAAATTTCAATGTCCCAATAATAAATAACATGTTAATTTTGAAAAATAGAGCTTATAAAATTATCAAAAAGTGGATTTAAAAGGGGTTCTCCATGAAAAGGCTGTTAGTCGACCTTTTAAAGAATATTAGAATGTTTTCGCTTAAAAACTGTATTCATTTGCATTTTTAATCCTCTAAAATTTATTGTAAAGAGTAAAAATAGTGACAAACATATATAATTATTTTGTAGTTAGTTCTGTTCATTCCCTCTATTACAACAGATAGGCGTTAACTACCATTTAAAATAATATTATTTTATTATTAGTGTGTAACGTAATATTCCCAAGAAACTCGGTGTTGCGTGTTGAGTACGCCATCGAGCATAGCATACCCTTTAAAGTAATATTAATACATTATTCAAAAATATGGATAAATATAAAGATGTTATATTCTTTATTTACATGGGGTGTTACAATCTACGGGAAAAGTGGAAGTTGATATAAATCAACACTCGAGCGATGTTATCTAAGCCACCCCAAGAGTCTGTCAACATCGCACAACATACCGTTAGGTCTTATGCTATTTTTTTAAGTGGTTAGGTAACAAATATATAGTACTATGTTCATGTACAATATGTTCTGTATATAATAATGAATATACTTTCTTGTCATTATTGATACATTGTAAGTAGTTTGTAAAGTGAAAATAGTATTTTTTTAGTTAATATTTAATTAAGAATTCTATTGTATTAAATTAAGGTATTTTTGAATTAAATAATATTTTAATAAAATATTATTTTTATTTTTATTATATTAGTTTTATATATTAATGATCATATAATTTTATGAATGCAATTGTAATTTTTAGTATGGTTTGAAAGCCATTTTTGTCAAAACCCATGAATTTTCAATAAATGTCGGTTTTTATTTTAAAAGTTAAAATTAGCATATTTATAAATTTATTTACATAAAATAAATGTTATTTCAGGAATTAGGACATAGAAATTATCCAATTGTGAATTTTTCATAATTTTATGAGACAATCAATTTTTTGGGTAAAAATTAAATACTGTTTAAATATATAATGTGTTTTATTATATCATAATGAATAAATAGTGATGTAATAAAATACTATAAGCTTTATTTTCATCCAAGATATATTTTAACATTAAAATAAGGTGAATTTTGGTTTTTTGAATTACTTTTAAAAGCATTAATGGACCCTTCAAGACTTATTAAACACCTTGTCTTTTTAAATTGTTTTCCATGGGAGTGTGACTCACCTCCACATAAGGAACCCTATTATATTAAGAAGTTCGGTCATTGGCATTATAAAATATTTTTTCCTCTTCCCCTTTCCAAAAATCATGGGAAAATACCATGGGATGGTTTGTGGTTTAGATTAATTTAATATAAGGAGTCCCAAACAAAAATAATAAACAATTCCCTCACCTTTCCTATATAATCCCACCCAAGCTCCTACTTCCTCCTCACTCAAAGCCTTTTGAGGTTTTCCAATCTCTGCCCCACTCACACTAGAATCCCTTGAAGGTTCCACAGTCTCCCAAGAAGCCTCTCTCAAGCCTTTGGAAACACACTTCCGAGTAAGGGTTTTTTCGTCCTTTCTCATTTTTGTCCAATTTTATTTAAGTTGTTTTATTATTTTAAATTCAATTATGAATGTTGGAATATGGTTTTACACCTCCCTCATACTGACCTATTTATATTTGATATATGGGAGACCCATTTCTCTCTCATTATATGCCTCCCATATACACCCATTACTATGTCGAAATTCCTAAAGGAACTTCTCTCTCCTCTTTTACATTCAAGAAATACTTTTGTATCATAATAGTAAATTCCATTAAAATTTTTGGGGAATGTTTCTATATGACCTCCTTACTGTACATTATATATTAATATTATGAGAAACCCCTTTATCTCTCATCAACCGTTTTTATGAATTCTTATGTCACGCCATTACGCTGCTGAAATCGCACCGATTTTCTAAGCCAATGCCATTGTGTAGTGAATACCTTGACCATTTTTCCATCAATGGTATTCACATTTATGCACATTTACTTGTTTCTAATAATGTTTCATGTATTAATTCCACATTCCTTTATCGTGGAATAAATGATTATGTTTTATGAATCCATTTTTATGATCCATGTGGCACACTTATGCATGAAATGCAATGTTTAAGAAGGGTCTTCCATTATAGCGCTCCAGTGCATTGGATAAAATATAGTATCATGATATGTCTTTTTCAATGATTGTTGACTCATGATAATTCACGTGCAACGAGGGTTTACTCATGCTTTTTGTGGAATGGGGATTTACTCATGATCCATGTGGAATGAGCCCTAGCTCATGCTAATTCTTCATTAAGTGTTGTCGCCACATTTCTTGTTATGATTATCATGATTTATCAAGACTTTATGTTCATATTCCTCTTGTGATCTATTGATATAACTATTTTCTAACATGTATCGTACTCCTCAAGTATTCTATGTTTATTCTCTTACTGGGCTTTATAGCTCTCCCCTTTTCTTCTGCATGTCCTCAGGTTATCCCATAAAATGCTAAGTACGAGGGAATATAGTGGTCATGCAAAGGAATTATTTAAAAAAGATGTTTTATTTCATGTTTTATATTGTTATCTAATGATCATAAGCCCCAAAGACACTATACCTCTGGATCATCCATGTTGTATCATGTGAATAGTTTTTGTAATAAATCATGTTTATGTTTGTAATAAAAGATGGGTTGTCATAGTGTCGCCAGTACGACACCTGTGCGACAGCGCAGGTGACCAGTGCTAGTGTGGGATGGTGGTTTGAAGGTTTCAGAGAACATGGAGGGGATGCTATTTTCGGCGGCGTCATGGCAGATGGATGAGGCGACCTGCGTGGTCCGACCATGGTGGCAGTAGGGCATCGTGTCGTCACGCACGTCGGGTAGAAAGCCGCTTCATCGAGCCTCGATGGAGAGGACCCGTACCCCAAGGGTCCCCTAGATAGATAGGCGGAACCACCTGGCGCCATTGTTGCAATAACATATGTTTTTAAGATGTTTGAGATGGTGGTGATACCGCCGCGTTGGCCACCTAGTTGGGGGCCATGCAAGCCACTCGACCCTACCACACGGCGGGATGGTCCGATCCCTGGCCTAGATGGCTGGGCCCACCATAGTCCAGCCCCCTCAGGCCAGCATAGCTAGTTTAGGCCAGGTAGGTTCGGCCCGTGTCTGGGCAGGTCTGGTAATTCTGACCGGGTCAGACCGGACCTGGACGCCTTTTGAGCCGAGATATGCTTAAACGGTCGTTTCTCACAAACCACATGTTAGCTTGACGAACCATCTATGATGTGGGAATCTAATTAATGAGATGGTCTTTTGGAGATAATGCACCGGTTTTATTGGAAAAATTTGGAGTATGGAGGGGTTGGATTGATACCAAATTCGACCAGGAATTCGATACTAGGCACGTATAAATCACAGACCGGGTGTCCGATTGACACACTGTCTATCGCATTGTGACGCTTAAAAATGAAACTCTATTGGTTTATTCCTTTTTGGAACATAGTGTATGATCATAGATTACCGATTTATTGAGTATTAGATGCTATGGAACTATAGTTCACAGAGTTCAGGGAAATATATGGGTGGCTGTCAAATAAAATGGGACCCTGTGTGGATCAACATCATACAAACCTAGAGTGGATCATAATAATAGCAACCCTATGTGTATCAACATCATAGAGACACTATGTGGATCGACATCATCTCTACCCTATGTGGACCATCATATTAGAGGCCATTTGTGGATTAGTATCGTAGAGGCCATGTGTGGATGAAAATCATTGAGACCATATGTCAACCAGCATCCTAGAAACCCTATGTAGATCAACAGTGCATGACCCGTTGAACACCATCCATAGTGAGGAACACTATGGAGCAGCGACATAAAACCATGTGTGTATTTTCAATGGAACAACATCTTCATGGTTTAGTAGTGGTAACATTAAAACTGATTAAAATAATGCATCATAAGACTAATCATCTTCATTTATCTTCTCTATGTTGTATAACTTTTTTGAGTTGAGTCATTTCATCTGCTTTTCGATTGAGATCAATCTGTTTTTATTTTACTTTTTGGAATTATATATTTCATTTGGGGGTCTCGGGGTACATACTGGTTATTTTTATACTCACTCCTACATGGGCTTCGTCCGCTCATTGTTGTGTCCTGGGTAGACGATGAGCCTCATGGCTGAGACTTGAGGGAGCCATGACCAGGCGGTACATGGAGGAGACTGTTTTCAAGGAGAGATATGGAGATGATATGTACCTACCATTCATGTAGTATCCGTGTTGGATTATCTCACGAGTGGTTATCCATTGTAGTTGTATCTTTTAAGTTGGGTTTGTGTTCCTCCCCTTTACATACAATACACACTTTCACTAATAGATTTTTACAATGTTGTTTTTATCTTGTCATGTTCTTGGTCTGTGTGTTTTCATGTTTAAATAAATACCTTCCCACATTTAGTGATATTCCTTTCTGATTCTAGTTACCACCACCTGGAATATTGAAGGTGGAGTTCAGGTAGTCACAGTACATGCGTCAGGGGATGAGTCGTAATAATGAATCTCTAACCAATTGTATTAATTGATTTCATAATATAATGTTTATTTACAATACTACATCCTCTTATGATATTTTTTATGATATTAGAGCATTTTGAGGGATGTCATATGAAGTCATGTAAAGACCTACACTTGATACATACAATTTGATTCCAAGAAATAATTATATCGCATATGGAAATAAGTCTATTAACATGAATTTTAGAAATGATTTTAAAAAGGTGTTGATAAGTGAAATAGGATAGAAGAGATGTATCTCATAGTAATTTTCCTCTATAAGAACTAAATTTAAAAAATGTGAATTTAGGACATGATGGAGGTAACCATTGGAAAAAAGTATTTGACATGTTTTCAAACATCTGTGCAAATTATCTCCTAGTAGTATTGAGTGATTCTGTTGATTAAACCCTAAGTACTTGTGGAACTATTTTTATTAATGCTAAAAATAGTGTCCTTGAATTCATGATCATTAGGGTTCTTAAAAAAATTGATTACCACCATAGTCACCTTGCATAAACTCTCATGAGACTAAAACATTACCCAATTAATTATTGTGGTATATAATTTTCGGCAGACCATTCACATTCAATTTGTTCCCCTGCTTATGTGTGTGACACATATCATACTACGTTGATTCATTCATCATCATATGTTATTCACCAAAAAATAAGATTGCAATAATTAAATTTACATCCAAAATATAAAAAATATAATTTTATTAAGGTGAAAAACATTAAGAAATAATTGGTATGGAATTCACTACATAATTTTTATGGCATGGAAAATTGTAGGGAAATTTTAGCTGCATAATGACGTCACATAAAGATTCATAAAATTTATATATGAGAGAAAAATGAATCTATAATCAATAGTATATAATATGGACAGTAATAGGTGCATCGAAAATATTTCCCAACATTAGGAACTGAAAATATAAGGCATAAGATAATGAAAAAAATGATAAAGAGGGGAAAGAAAAGAATCATTGCTAAATTTCACCATGGTATGAAGTGTACATATTGGTTATTAAGTGGAATTAATTATAGATAAAGGGGTATCTCAAAATATATAAATAAATTATATAAATAAGTAGATATGTAATAACATATCCATACATTATCATATGTCAATTATTAATCATAACATAAATTTGGTGCTTTAATTTAAAAGAGAATAAGGAAATGCATTACTAAATTTCTACATGGTAGTGGTTGTACATGAAGGATAATCGAGGAAATTAATGAGATTTATAATGTAATTTCATGAAATTTAATGTAATCGGGATATTTAAGAACCTACCCCAACATAAAAAATTGTAAATTATGAATCCTAAAATAAAAGAGATGCTAGAATTGAAATGAGAAGAAATAAATCCCATAGATAAGTGTATGACTCCAAATTATTGGATGGAGTTTATTATGATCTTGGGTCTACATTTGGAGGTCTTTATAGAAGGGAGGATAAATTAAAGAAATTATCCTTGTATTTTTTGTAAAGTGAAAGTGGATCTTGGGGGGAGTTTATAGAGGAAATTAGTTGGTAAATTATTTATCATTTCACAAACATATGTTTTGGAATATAAATGATAAAATAACCAAACAAAAATTCCATGGGACTTTATAATGGTGTATACAAAATGGGTGTTTTTTCATTAATTTATATATATAATGGTATAAATTAATAAATTAATAATCTTTTTTTGTCGAATTGTGTGATATTGTATGAAAAAAAATTTTAAAACAATAACATATATTAATGCTTTTCAAGGATTCATAATGGATTTATAAAATGAATAAAAAAAACATAATATCAAATAAAATAAATTTAATATCACATTATTCTAAAGGGAATTCATATATTTGGTCATTCATACCTTTAATATTATTTATTATATCACATTATGTCTTTATTATGTCACAATACACACAATATATTTATATGGTAATTAATTTCAACCCTACAATAAAACTATATTGACAAATTATGAAAAATAAAGTGTTTGAAAATTTTGGGATTATGAATTCAAAAAATAATATTCATTTTAAAATTAATTTTCTAAATAATTTAATTTTCAATTTCATAATAATATTTTACTTTTTATTGATAAATTCTTACTTTTTGAAAATCACTGTTTTCGAACAGCAAAAAATAATACATTTGAAATCTTAAAATTTAGACTGTAATATATATTTAATAAAAATTATTTAATAATAATATTTTTTAAAAAATAATGATTTATATAAAAAATTAATTAATGCCTCAAAATAATTTCATTTATTTGAATGTAAATTTTACCCAATAATACAATTTTATTATTTTATGGTATCAAAATAATAATCATTTATAATGTAAAAATAGTAGGATTAAAATATAATCATAATTATTTAAAAAACATATAAATAATAATATTTCTAGTGTCATGAAAAAGTTATATTTAATACACCAGAAAATACCCTATTGGTTAGGTGTGAAATTGTGAGACATTCATGGGCTAGTTCAGCAAACATCATTTGGGTCCTCATCTCGATGAGCATGAACTTATCCTGTAAACGGTTTCACTCTTTCTTATTTTATAGGTTCATTTTTGGTATTGGTCAAGGTCAAAGACTAGATATCTTATCTCCCTTTGATTATTTGATAAATTTGATTCATAGCCTTCAATCTGGCTAGTTGTGGTCGTTAATTCCATTATCTATATGAATTGGATTCGTTAATTCCCCATATTTATACTTGTGATCAATGTTCACTGACTACATAATCAATGCTAAAAATAAATAAAGGCATTTTAATTCCAATATGATATAAAACCAAATATGTTCGGGTATTTTCAATAACCATAAAATATAATAATAAATTTAATTAAATAGTAACAGAAATTTTATTTATAATGGTTCGAGTTGTTATAATCACCCCCCTTCAAAAACATCACCCATGAATTTTTCATTTCACACCTAAAAAAGAAAAAGTTATCTCTATGTAATCACATCCTTGAGATCTCAAATTACTTTATAAAATTTTTTATTTCTCCCAAGCACTTTGAGAATGTTAAATTTCTTGTTACATATAACATTGTCTCTCAAAATAGGTTGGAAAATCTTGGATATCGATCATATACAATAGATAGTGGTTTTCCCCACAGCCTCCCATCTTCTCTAATGTATATCATTTTGAATTTCTTGAGTGAGAAATCATCTCGAATCATAATGAATTTTAATTTATTTTTAAGATGGTCCACCAAAAACCATATTTAATTATTACCTCTTGATGTATTTGGAAGACTAGTGAAAATCCCCATGGATATTTTTTCCTTTTTCCATTTAGGTATAGGAAATAGTTATATCATCCCCTTGGATGTTTTCCTTTCCTATATCACATGTAGAAATACATTACATCTTGATGTCTACTCTCTGATCACATTCATTATATTGTACCACTGATTGTTTTCTCAAAGATCATGAAACATCATTGTTCTTCCCTGATATATGGAAAATGTAACATTTTCCATGATCCAATAGCTCATTTAGTTTAGAATTTGATGGTACACATTGATGTGAAACAAATCATAGAACACATTAATTTACATTGAAATCTAAGAATTTCCCTTTTCTTATATTTTTAACTTTCTTCTGAATTACCACATTATTTATCTAAACAATATTTTCACTCTGTATAAGGGATGATAAAGAAATCATTTTTGAATGTTGGTATGATTTTCCATATTTTATGATTCACATGTCTATCCTTTTTCCTATCAGTGAAGATTATTTCTTTTTCAATTCATATCAATGATAGAATTTCTGATTCATTTGTACATAGGGTGTCTTAACCATTATTTACTATTGCATTATGTTAGTGGATTGATAATTCATTGTCCCTCATCAGTTATAACCATCCCCATTTTTATTTATTCACATCTTTCTATGTGAGTATAAACATAAGGACTTTGTGATCTGTATATATTTTATTCTTCTCACTAAATATATAATGCCTCCATAATTTCAAAATGATTGTCATTGATTCCAACCCCATCCTAGGTTTGGGTAATTATGTTCATTAACATTTATCTTAATTGAATCATACTCTATTTTTTTCATATTAAATTGACATAAAAATAAATCCCTTCTTCAATGCCTCACTACATACCATGGAATGATCAAAACTTTTGGGTAGTGTAAGATGAAGGACAGTGATAAGAATACTTTAAATATAATTAGATATCTCATCTCATTAATCATTCAATGAAAACATTAATCCCCTCTATGATTTCAATGAAATAGTGTATGACACTCACATGAAATTTCATACCAAAAAACATTAGTTATTAGCTAATCCATGAAAACTATAGATATCCATCACAGATATAGGAATTTTACATATTTGAATTTCATGTGTATCTTAAGGGATCAAAAACTCCCATTCCTTGTGATGATATGACCCATTAATGAGACTATCATCATCCAAAAGTCACATTTGTTCTACATGGTATAGAGAATATCCTATCATAGGGTACTTATCAAAATGATTAGATGATGAATATGATTCCCTCTGATTTTGCAGTATATTAGAATATCATCTATCAATATTACCAAAAATTTGTGATATAATCTATAAAACAATATTAATAAATCCCATAATTATTTTTGAGGCATTATGGATTCTGAAAGGCATTACATTGAACTCATAGTGCCTGTACATTGTAAGAAAAATTTTCTTGGGGATATCCCCCTTCTCCAACCTTAGTTGGTAATATCCAAACCTCAAATCCACCTACTTGATGTATTGTAATACACATAGGTGATATAACAATTCATTAATAAATGGAAGAGGATTCTTTTTCATTATCCTGATCTCGTTGAGATAACAAGAATCATTACAATGGTGCATTTCCCAATCCTTCTTCATAATAAAGTGGACAGGTGAACCCCATAGTGAATCACATGAGAGCTTGAAACCTTTAATAAGATTATCAATTATTGATTTATTTAACTCTTGAATTTATATAAAAACAATTATATAAAAATAAATGGATAATTATTACATCGTAGGTATATTGTAGAATGAAAACTTTTTGTCTCCACTTGGTGGAAGACTTGGAAATTCCTTAGCAAACACATCAGTGTATTCCCTCATAATGTGCATGTATTCAATGTTGATTAATTCTTTGGACTCAACCATTTAAAATAAATACACTTCCTCGTAGGGAAATAATATTCATTATTTAGCTATTTTTTCTAAATAATATTGAAATTCCTCCTTTCAATTTTATAAAATCATAGTTTGAAACATGATATGTATATTTCTTTCCTTCATTTGAAAATTTATAATATGTATATATAGTTAAAGTCAATCCATGCCTAGAACTGCATCTAATTCAGCCAAATTAAGTATGAATATGTTAAATGGGATGTTCAACCTGCAAATTTTGATAGGGTAGGAGTTATATACGTTGGAAAAAATAATGTCCCATTTTTGTAATTCTAAAAACAACTCTACTTACATGATTTTAGCAAGTTTTTTAACAGTTCAACTAATTATTTCTGATATGAAGGAATGCATTATAGTAAAATAAAAAATTATATTTTCTATTATTTATTTAATAACATACATAAATATCTCTAAATAATATTAATGCTCTCCATGTATGTTTTTATGGTATACGCTCAACCTATCTGCCTTGGAGGAAGCTTGTTGCCTAAAAAAACCCTTTGCAAAGTGTATTGGTTTTCAATGTATTGTAGATTAATTTATTTAATGCAATAATCAATTCACAAAGGGCTGACAAGAATATTTCTTCCCTCCATAACATCCACTTATAGTATCCATATACTATGTTATTTTCTTGATAAATAAAAAATCCTCTATGTAATGAAATATATTTATTTTTTCAAACATAGTCCTATCTCATATTTTATTACGTGGGTTTTCTAAACTTAATACCAAAAAATTAACTACAATATTCCATTGATACCAAATACGACAACATTCAAAAATTTTAAAAAATTTATTCATTATTTA
Source organism: Viscum album (assembly GCA_963277665.1). Taxonomy (NCBI): domain Eukaryota; kingdom Viridiplantae; phylum Streptophyta; class Magnoliopsida; order Santalales; family Viscaceae; genus Viscum; species Viscum album. The sequence continues at coordinate 213,717,017 of OY728128.1, read as the reverse complement.
TCATATAAAAGTACACATAATTCAACCATGAAGATCAATAATTATAACATATTTGGGAATTATGTACCTAAAATAACCTCAAAATCATGGTATTCAAAAATATTATTGATAAAATTATTAACATGTTTTCAAAATTCCATGGATTTTAATACCGAATGGGATAACATGGGGACATGCATAAGAAAGGGGTGATCTATAAAGCCCAATAAGGGAGTTATAATTGAATGAGATAATACATATAATACAGTATTTATGTAAATGTGTAATAAAAACTTGTTAGTGTCATGAGAATGAAAAAAGATATATGATATGTGTAGGAAATCATAATGTAAACAAGGTAAAAGTGGAATCAATTTAAAACACATCATCATAAACATAGACCCAGGATAACTGAAAATAAATCATAATAGAAAAAGTCCCATGATAGTCAATGTTGACTCCCTAACACTATTAATGTTATCTCATTATACTAATAAATTTCCCAATTCATTAGGGTTCTATATAATTTGCTGAACACTGGTCACTTTCATTTGATTACCATGATTATGTGTGACACATAGATCATAAAACATGTATTCATTATTCATAACATTTTACAAAATGAACAAGGATATTAGAATAAATACATTTATACCTTAATTAAAATAATAATATTTTATAAATGGAATAATCAGTGTTATGAAATGGGTATCATATACACTATACAATTTATTTCCTGGAAAATCACAGTGAAATTTTGGTAACATAATGACATCACATATGGACTCATAAAATGAGTTGATGAGAGAAAAAGGGGTCAATCATAATTTAACATGAAATTTATAGTATTTGGTACATTAAAAAAAATATCTCAACATTATTAATTGGTATTATATGGTGTTGGATAATGAATAATCATGAATAAATAGGTGAATTAAAAGAACCCTAACTAGTTATTGTCTTGGTAATGGGTGTACATAATGGTTCGTGGGAATAATTAATGAGGCTAAAAAGGGTATCTAAAAATTTATAAATAAAATGTTAATTAAGGGAGATATGTAAGAAAATATCCCTTTAGAAAAAAATACAAATTAAATGGTAGAATATAAATGTGGTTCATGAATTAAAATGAGGCAAGATAAATACCTTTCTATATTTCAGAATTATAACAGGTGTAAATAATGATTAACGTGTGGTATTAATGATAATGAAATGGGGGTATTATTAAACAGAAAGTATGGGTTTATATAATTACATATCCCAACAAGATAAAAATGTGACTATGAAGCATTACATAAAATATGTTCTTGAATTTAAATGTGTATAGAAAAATCCCATATTTGAGTGTGTGACGTGAAATTATGTATACAAGATTTTAAGGTGCTTTGGGATCCATGCGGGGACAGTATATATGAGATTTATTAGTGAGGATGTGATAATAGAAATTTTCATGGAGTGAAATAGCAGTGTGGATAGGTTTATGTTCAAGAATATAGGGAAATTCTTTATCATTTCTCAAACATAGATTTTGTACTATATTTAAAAAAATAAAAACATCAGTAAACCATCCCATGTTTTATTCCCATGGATTTTCAAATATGATTGGTTATAATTATTTTACAATACCAAGGGAAAAACTTAATAAAATAAAACCCTTCTAGGTGTGTAAGAAAGACATACTATTAAATAAATTATTTTAAAAACATAATATATAATAATTGTTTTGGATTATTGACAATAGATTTAAATAATTAAACAAATAAAAATTTAATCAAATTATTTTAAATGGAATAATTTTGTTTATTCCTTTGATTGTATTTATTGCATCACTTTTGGGAATATATGATCTCATAATAGACAATGTATATTTTTATGGTCTTTAATTTTTACTCGATAATTCCACTATCATATAAAATTATGAATTATTCACAGTCGGAAAATTTCAAAATTATTATTGAAAAAATAATAATGTATTGAAAAAAGGATTAAATATAGGATTTTTTACTCCTATAATTAAAAATAAGAGTTTATTGAAAATTAATATTTTTTAACATTAATAGTTTTCTAAAGCATAAAAAAATACATTTGCCTTCATAAAATTTTTATTATCATTTATATTTAATTAATATTTTTTTAATAATAGTAATTTATGAAATATTATTTCGATAAAAAATTTAATATTTAAAATAAAATAAATTAATTAAATATGATTATTAGCAAAAAATAATTTTCCTTTTTCAAAATAAATATCATTTCCTATGTAACAATTATCGGAGAAAAATTTAGATTTTTCTATAAAAAAAGGCAAATACTCATATCGATAGTGTCTTGACGTATATAACTTAATTTCACCAAGAAATGTCGTAGGGTAATTGTGTGTTACTATGATACCTTCTTGGGCTAGTTCAGCGAACATCGTATGGGCTATGATCTCAATAATATTGAACATATCTAGTAAATGGTTTCTCAAATGATTATGTTTATTGATTTCATCTTAGTCGGGGTAAGGGGAAATTCCTAGTTATGTTAAATCACTAAATACTCTAATGAATCGTCATCATAGAGTCTGATTCAACATTTGATATTAGTCACATCCTTTGACAGTTTATATTTGTTAAAACCCTATATTTATATCATTCACGTGATCATAGTTCAATGGAAATATTATCAATGTTAATTATTCATAATGGGGTTTTAAATATTATGTTATATAAAACCAATAAGTGAATATGCTTTCTATAACCTTAATACATAATAAATCATTAAAAAAACAAATGTGGAATTTTATTTATCCCAATTGGATTCATTATAATGATTATTATATAACCGTTAGAAATGAAATTTATTCAGGAAGACATGTCCTTTGAGATATATAGAGGACAATAGAAGAGAATAATTATAAATGAGTTTTTTTCTTTTATAACATTTTAAAAACAATATTATTAATCACTTACGAAACTAATTTAATATGGTATAAATAATACTTCTATAACATAAATTTTAAAATAATTTTATATAATATAATGTTGGAAATAAACTATACATTAGTAGTAATGGGGACAAGATGAAAAAATATAATATAGTGGATTGAAATATTTTTTATGTTTTTTTCAATAAATATGTTATCTTTTAAAAATTTCAATGAATAATTTGAATATATATTAATTTAAAAATACCCTTAAAAACATAAGAATAAAAATCATGGGGAATGTTTGTGATTGTCGAAAAAACTAACCACGTGTATAATCACTAAAAGAGATTCATTTCATAAATTTGTGAAGAAATTCCATAATGAAATCTATAGAAAACATTAAATAGAATCTATTAAAATATTTAATTAGAAATTTAATTTTAGTTGAAAATATAAAAAATTATTGAAGTGTTAATATAATACATATTTTTGAAAAACAAAAATGTTTATGGAGGGAATGGTTTCCATCCCATAACGATAAATAGGGTCAGATATTATTATATAAATTTTTTGTGGATCGGACTACGAAAGTAGAATAAATGTAGAGAAATGTTGTAATCCCACAAAAAGAAAGATCTGATAAAAATTAATGTTTTATATGTAAGAAAGAGTATATTATTCTCTTATATATGAATTAATCATATAAAATATTTTTGGGTATGTGGATTTTTTATGTGAATCTTATTTATGGTTTTTATTCATTTTTTTAGATTTATATTGGTTTTATAGTATATTCATAATAAGTGTTCTTTCCAAAGATTGTGGTTTTTTTATTAGATGGTTTTATCAATGATTTCTATTGGAAATTTTTTGATAAAAATTTAGATTATTGGATTGTCCTTCAATGTTGCTATTACATGTATTGAATCCTATTTAAGGCATCAAGATCAATTGGAACTTCTTCATGTTAGAATTATTTATGTTTGAAATTAGAAATTTTTTTGACATATGTTGGTTGCAAATTGAATTGGGGGTGTTTTATTATTTTTTCTATTACGTTATTTTAGGATACCACTAAACCATAATTTGGATAACAAACAAAATTTAAAAATTATAATTCTCATATAGATTGAATCATAAATTGTTTCACTATTGGAACCATTTAAACCAAAGGATATTGAATTTTATAATGGGATATGGTTCAAAAAATACCATGAACTATATAAAAAACAAAATACAATCTTTCTAATAATAACCCAATACAAATGAAAATGTAGAGAATATTATGAAACATGCATCAAGTAATCAATCATGAGAAGAAAAAACCTTACTGATATAATAACACTTGAATGAAAATATAATGAATGAAATTACATGAAATTTAATATTTATTAAAATTATAAAAATTTCTATCACGATAAAGTATTAAAAATATGTAGAATATACACCATGTAATAGAAATTTCTTGTGTCACTCACAATGGGTCCATGAAAGGAAATGTTGGATTAGAAACTCTTATAACCACACTGAAATTATTTTTAGAATTTATAAATCAATTTATTATATGAAAAAAAATTATTCCACGCAATACATATGGAAATAAAATATATATATATTTTTCATCACTCACATATTTTTTATTATATAGTGATTGAATAAGTAATATAACCAAATAAAAAATGAGTTATTAAAACCCTTATCTCATGTCGTGAATTAAAAAAAAATTATCCACTACTATCATGAATAATAAAATTATATGAATTTTATATATTATTTGAGAAGATATATCATTATTATTATTTTAATATTAAACCTAATTATAATATTTTAATAATTTAATAATTTAGTATTTTTTGTAATATTAATTTTCAAATCATTTAGTTCACAATATACAGTGATTATATATATAATTAAAATGATTAATGGTCATAGAAAAATGGTCATATCATTATATTAGTTTTGAATTTCAAAAGGTCAAAAAATTGGATCTAATTTGAAAACCATCCAAAATAAACTGGTTTTTTACTAATATAAATAACCATGTATGTTTACTTGTACATTAGTTGTTATATTGTATATTTACCATTCCATTATCGTAAACATAATATTATTTTAAAATTGATTATTTAATCAATGATAATAATTATTTTTTTAATACCCCTAATACTTAATTTCATGAAAACATCATCATTCATGTAGGTTTTATAAAACAACAATGATGAGAGATTTTCAGAAAAATTAGTTATGAAAAGGGTAAATTATAAAATATCTGTGTTTTGGAAAATAAAATTGATGAATCATAAAACAAAAATTACTGATTAATTTTTAGTAATTTTCATTCATTTTTTTAAAATGTATTATCAGAATTTCAATAAATATGCAATCTTGGAAAACCAATTTTTTTACATTGTAACAACTTATAGAGGAGGGTATAGTGAAGGTTATCAAGGGACCAAATATTATCAATTTGTTAAATTTATTTACAGGAAAAATATGCATATTAAATTTAGAAATATAAGTGATTGTTTAGTAATGTTTCATGATAATGAATTATTACCAAGAATGGTGAAAGTGACATAAAATAACATACCTCTTCCATTATAACAAACACTTTTAACTCAACATAAGTCTATTGAGTAAGTGAAATTTTATAATAGAAAAATCTTGTGGATGATGAATTAGACATTTTTAAAGTTATTTGGGTAGAGGAGTGATAGAAAACAAAACATAAATATTCTTTAAAGTGTGTTACAATATGTCTCATTTTATAGGAAAAAATCAGGTTCTTATTCATTAATAATATATCCTTAATGTCCAAAATTGTAATTTAACTATAACATGTGGTACAAAAAAATTCAATCAATTTTTTACATGATAATTTTACTATAAAAATAAATTTTAAAAATATTATTATTATAATATTAATTTAATATTATATTATATTATATTATATGCCATTAAATTTATTTTCATAATAATTTATACAATATGTGTTTTAAATTCATGAAGAAAACATTATAGATTAATTTTGAAAATTTAAAACATTGACTACCTTTAATTTTAATCCATTTAAATCATTAATGACTATATTATAAAAAAATTAATTATGTTCAAAAGAAGTTAATTTTATATTTCACAAATATGATGATTTATGGCATAGGTGATGCATAATAACTCTATGAGATTATTAAATATGAAAAAAATTATGTTAATAAATATACATTATTTGTCATCAATTTTATCATATATGTATGATCATATAATATTTATATCAATATCTTAATCATTAAAATATAATATGTGATTGAGAAAAACATTTTGGAAATATTATTTTCTATGAATATAATCGAATTCCAATTCATGGAATGTGGCTCTAAATTCGACCATTAATGAAGAAAATATCAAATCAGGTAGATCATTATTGTATCCACCTTTATTATGATGTTTTTTTGGTAATTTTATTCCATTACCCCACAATTTCATTCAATTAATATAACACCATGAGATATTCATATTTTTTCTCATTAAATAAATTTAATTCCATTTATATCATACCATAAATCAGACATTGAGTTTAAATGAACTGTGATATGCCATAGAAATAATTTTATTTAAATTGGATGTTATTTTTTCTTTTAGATAGATTGGATGAAATGAAATTTTTTTAAATACTTCTGAAACATTATTTTAAATATATTAAAAAAATTAATTGAATAGATTTTAATTATTTAGAAATTAATATAAAATTATTTTTTGTTAAAAAAGATGTTTTTCAAAAACAAATATCTGCATAGGGGTGTTTTTTATAATTTATTTAATTAATCACTAATGATTAATTTTTTATTGAATTTATTAATTATATATTATATATAATATTTTATCATTCATTTGATTATTTTTAATTTAAACACAGTTAAAAATCATTTAGTTTTCTTATTAAAAATAAATATTTTTAAAAAAGGATTTCCAATAAGTCTCACGTGCTAATTTGGAATTATATTTATTCAAATATATAAAATTATTTTCAAAAATTGTACTCAATACTTATAAAAGTCACATAAAAATTGTATAAACTTTCCACTTTAATTTTTATCTATATTTAATATTAAAATTTTAATAAACTTGTTAATAGTGTTAAGGATAAATTGCGTTTAACGAGGAGTTGGTGGTAAAACCATGTTATATGTGTTAAATTTACCCAAAAACATTTTAAATTGATACTGAATATATATATTAAGACCCAATATTCACTAAAAATATATTAATTATAAATATTTATTAATTTGAAGTCTATGTGGCATAAATATATTTTAATTAATTGAAAATTTGCATCTGCATCCTCTCCCGCCATTTAAAATGGGCTCCAATAATCCTCTCTTGTTTATTCATTATGAGTTTTATATAATATAAAAATCCTACAAAAGTCATATTATCACATCCATTCCAATTTCCTAGATTCTGGTTATTGATTATAATACTATCCTTTCATGTTTTATAGCGTAAAATAAAGAAGGGTTCTCAATTAAGATGTATAACTCGTTAAATAGTACATTAAATTTTATTACATCATATAACTCCAATAAATAAATTTTATATATAAGAAAAAAATAATATATTATATTAAATGCGAATAATTATTATTTGTTTATGTTTTCTGTAATTTTGTCTTCCATTACATCCCATAGAAATGGAATGTATTGCTCATGTGTATGTCCGGACACACGCCTCTAGGTAGTGATATGATTCATTTTCCATCTCCATAATTCATGAATTGTTAATAAGATCAATTTTATGATTAAATATGATATTTATGACATAATTATGGGGATTAATAATATTTTATCTACCTAATATCATTTCCATTTGTTGGAAAATGATAACTTCATTGTCGTGTATTGTGAACTATAACCTCCATACAGTAATATGATTTTTTTTATATTTCTATATATGGAATGAATTGTTGATATATTTGGTGAATATAGTTTACATTAACGATATAATAATTATTCCATATATATGAATTATTATTTAATTTTCATTCATTTCATTAATCTAATTGTGAAAAAATCCCTTCTACGTATGTATATAGTACTGTCTCCACGAACTGATGTATCTAAGATTATCAACATCACCTTATTTGATTTTATATAAAAATTTATATAATTAAAAACTAATATAAATATATAATTATTAGTGTTTTTTAATTTATGACACCATTAACATTATTCATGTTAAATAACCACAATACTAAATCCTTCAATGAGAACAAGAAACTTATCACCTGAATGATAATTTTAATAATGAAATTATTTATAAAAGGAAAATTGAAAATTATAAAAAAATGATAAATAATATTCCATGTTTGAATCTGGTAATATAATATATTAATAATAAATATATATTTAATATAAAGAATATTTTAATGTGTACGAAACAAAATGAGACTTGAGGTAATGCTTTTTTTAACATTCAAATTTCATTTTGGTTTTATCTATGGAAAATTTTCTCTGATAAAGATTATGTATATCATAATCCCAAATAGAAATTTATTTTACTCTATTTTATTTAATTATAATTAATTTATTCATTTTTTAAATTTCCTAGTCTTTGGTAAATAAGATTTTTGAGACAATTTCTTAAAAAAAGTCGACTATATTACCTCTTTCGTCGAATATATTTTTCATTAATTTATATAATTATTGAAGTTGTTTTTATAAAATTTGTACATATAATTGAGATGTTTTAAAATGATTATTTTTAGTTCCTTAGATATTTTATAAAAAAAATTAAATGGAAATATTCAATAAAAATTAAGAATTATTAATCATTTACCTCTAACAATAGTGTGAATGGAATGTTTTCTTATAATGTTTAAATAATTAATTTTTCCCCACTTTAAATATCCTAAATTTATATGAAACATAATTTATATATTTCATTGAGTATTTTTATATAAAAATTTATTCTGGTTATTCATGGAAATTGAAGATAATATTCTATCAAGAGAAAATGAATCTTGTGTATGTTTTCATCGAATGGTTTTAATGATTTTTAAGATGGTTATTAGTCTAAGTCAACTAATCATTATGTGGTGTAGTGGAATAATTTGATCCCATATAGAAAATCTTTTTTTCCAACAACATCTTTCGATTTATCCATAGAAAAAATTTTAAAAAAATTTCACGAATCCATGATGATATTATTTTTTCACACATAATTTTAATTTAATATTTTTAATTATTAATTATCATTCATTGAATTTTTTTTATTTTTTGATGAATCAGTTGACCATTATATTGTTTCCACCGTTATATAAGTTGAATAGAATATATATTCCCTTTATTACCTATCCCTTAGAGTGTTTTAACTTCTCATCATAATTTATGAATTCCATGGGTGTGAGCATGAATGAATATGTCACCTATGATGATTGATGTTGATCTCAAATTAATACTTCAATGGACAATAAATTTGTTATGGGTTAATGCTAAGAATATATTGAAAATAATTAGAGTGTTCTAGGGATTAATTTTCACTATGTTTTGATATAATCATCATTATTGCTTATTGTCTACAATGAAAGATGATGGTTAGCCATTTCAAAAAATTTCATCATTGTGTTTATATAATGATCGATTTAGAAAATAGATACTTTCGAATGGGATATTTAATTTTTTTAAATTCTAATCAAATTCATTTCTAAATATTAATAATAATAAAATAGTTAATATTACATTTGTAATGTAGTAAGAACCAGAGTTTTGAGCTTGTATGACTTTGAAATTTTCTTGATTTTATTGTAGAGTAGGGCGATCAAACAAGGTGTGATTCTGGGCCCTGGTGTGTTCATAATTAAATTTTGTGTTCGTTCACACTGTACAAGCCATATAAAAAGAAGAATTCCTAAACGTTTGCTCGTTTTGGAAAACTGAGGGAACCATTGAGTCCAGAGCTGTCCATTTACACTATGATGGGTGTAACATTCGCATGCGCGACCCTTCTGTGGAAAACGCCACTAGGGAAATTTTTGTAATTTTGAAGCCTCTGGCGTGATCAATATAACATCTGAATGGAGGATCAGATTAAAATTATGAGACAGCCATTGAACTCAGAATGTGTATTGTATCCTATGGACGGCCTAACCCTGACCTCGTCGACAGTTCAGGTACGGGTCAATTGGTACGTGTTTAAAAAGTAATTAAATTTTGGTTAATTCCATACTTAAACACCTCCAACCATCCCCCTTCTTCCCCATTCATTATTTCTTTGGGGAAAGCCCTCCCAACAAGGGAGAAACCACCTTCATGCTTCCCCCTCCTCTCTGTCAAGGCGGGTGGCGGCTCCGGTGGACTGTTCGTGAAGCGACTGGCTACGCCCAGTGAGGTAGGTTCGTCTGTTTCATTTTAAAGTTCGGCTCATATCATCAAACCCAAATATTATTGTTTAATAGTTGTTTATTTGTTGATCGGAGGCCATTGATACATAGGTTTCGACCCGTGATTTCCAAACCTCTTTTCATATAAAAAATCGGAGTCCTAGGGAGTCAGGGGGAGCCCCGAAATGTTTTCCGACCAAACATTGGTTTTCCGGCGGTTCCATGGTTATCCGGCGGCAACCTGCGGCGGTCCGGAGGGCGACGACCACAGAATAGTGGTTCCCAGGTGGAGGCGTAGTGGGATCTCAGGTGGCGGCAGTGAGAGAGACAGTGGCTGCACTGGTCGGCGTGTGGCCCGCGAGACCGGGGTTGTCTCGGCCCCGAGAGCCTGTCGAGACCTGCGCATTCCCAGGCTCGTGGAAAGGGAGACAGACTGGCTCATCCTGGTCTAGGTAATGCCACGCTGCCAGCATGGTGAACTGTGGGCCGCAATGGATCAGGAAGTCTTGGAGGCCGAGCTGCGGACTGTCAGACTGAAGGGGGGGCGGACCGGCCGGACTGGTCCGGCCCACTCCATCTCCGTCCATAGGCATTTAAACGCCTCTAAATTGAAAACCAAATGTCAGACTCACATGACATCTATGGTGATGTGATCCTTATCTCAATATGAATATTATGCGATGGCCTTGGGTTATTTTAATTCCCGAGATGGGGGCTCAGTTGTGCGACACGCCCACTATGTATTGATTAGCACCTTGATGGGATTCTTCTTTCCGATAGCGCGAGCACATACGCGGTCCATTTTAGGCATCGTCAGTGGAGTTGTAACCCTAGAGTCGAGGAGATGTAGTCCTGGGTGGTTTCATGCGTTGATTCTGAAGTTGATTCGTGGGCCCCACTTGCCGTCATTTAAGCTTTGAGCAGCGTTTTGTGAATTTTTCATCAGACATCCATTCGGGGGTAATGAGTAGTCATTTTTGCATGTTTTTCCGATTGCATCATGGTGGCGCAGTATTCCTAACCTTTTTGGGGATCGAGGTGTGGGCCCCAAGAGACGTCGTATGGTTACAAAGCAGTGTTGAATAACTTTTTTATTGAGGGTCTGTTTCAAGCATGTAAATAGTCTTACTCACATGTCTTTCTGTGAAGAGTACAATGGTGTAAAATGTTTGGTCATGTAGAGCCTCTTTCTAGAACTCATTAAATTTAGAAAAATGGAAGGGAACTTGTCATAGGTTCCTTTGATGCACTCTGAACCATCATGTGGTAGCATTGTTAGATACACATGGAGATGGTACAAGTAGTGTGGAGTTACTAGACCAGTTCCGGTTTTACCCTCCAGTGGGGCTGGGTAGTGGGTTACGTTCCACCATATCAGTGTTTACCCTCTAGCAAGGCTGGGAAGTGGGTTACCCATTGACCTTAGAGTATACCCTCCAGTAGGGTTGGGCAGTGGGTTACCCGTTGACATTAGGGTTTACCCTCAAGCAGGGATGGGAAGTGGGTCACCCAACGACCTATTAGGGTTTACCCTCCAACTGGGCTAGGCAGTGGGTTACACGACAACTTATTTCAGACTCAGCCCTTTCCATGCGGCTAGTCCGTGACTTTTCTCCTTGATTATTGGAGCATGAGTTTTTTTATGTCTTAGTGTTGAGATGGCTTCTAGTGTGGGATTGTTCGGGAATTAGTGATGGATACCCTTAGAATTATTGGTGAATTTTCCTAGGCTCATCGTCAAGATGGATATCGCCTAACACACTCATTCCGGTTTCATGTTGAGAATATATATTTATTTATACACAATACTTTTGTTTCCATTACGTGGGTTCAATTACTTTCCTTCTAGGAGGGTCGAAGACGTGCAAGGTATTCCATGTGCTTATAATGTCTAGATTCTCTTGGTTGGATGAATGTACATCCTTCCTTCTGTTGGGTTGAGTTTCACTATCTCTATTGTAATCTTACAGTGTCATTTGTTCTACCATGTTAGTGCCTCCTTTCATTCTCTCTCAAGAATTCGGGGAATCCAACCAAGTATCCTTATACTCACCCCTGCTTGGGCTTTTCAGCACATGGAGTGCCCTTGTAGATGATGGACAGGTCGATCGAGACTACAAAAGAGCATAGAGGACACATGATCATGGGCTGTGTTCAGTTGTCGTAGTAGGAAATTTAGGTGTGAGACTCACCATCTGTTTATTTTTGTTTACCTATTACCGGGTTGAGGAACATTTTGGGATGGGAATGTGTTTTACCTTTTATCTGTTCAGTTATCTTGTCGGTAATTTTCAGCACATTACTTGTTCTATTTAGAAGTTGATGCATGACTGTGGTTGGGATATAGTTGTTTGTCCTTTGTTTTTCTTTTAACTCCGCATGTCTGTATCGAGTGGGTTGTGTGTGTGTGTGAACATGTACTTACGTGAATGCCTCCTCGAGATTGTTATTCCTTTGGTATTGGTCTTCATCCCCTAGCCTATGGAGGCGGGCCTTGGGTAGTTGTGTCTCATGACTGGTAGGGTCGGGTCGTGACAATGTGGCATCAGAGGTGGTTAATTCCTTGGGGAATTGTTCAGACATCCCTATAAAATAATTGGTTGGGATTTATGGAAATAGTTTGGACGGTTCTCGAGAGCGGATCTTAGGCCAGGGAGTCCATTGATGGTACGGGCGGCCGACGTGTACATTTACCAGGACCCTGATAACCCACTTGTCGACTTGGCACACTAAGTCCCTTGTTGCAGGAAATTTTGAACACGAATCTGGTAAGATTGAGTCTTTGAAAGTCCATTTTGAGTCATCACTCCTTTTTTATTAATGATATATATATATAAGCTCATCTGATCGCGGTAATCCTTGATAATTTTCTAGATTCCCCTATGATAGCAGCCTTCCAGGTTACCCTCTCCAGTTCACGATGGCGATTTGCAGAGCAAAGAGGCATCTGTTTATGGACCCTCACATGATTCCCTTATAACTAGTGGATTAGAAGTGTCTCCTCCATCTGGAGAGCTTCAGTTATTACTAGAAACAAAGGCCGGGGTTGAGTGTAGGATGAGTGCGCTCTGAAACATCCAGCATCAGTGTCCACATATGTTCTGTGGGGACCCAGATCCCCAAGAAACAGAAGACATGGTAGGGTCTGTGGACTAGAATTTCAAGATGGTATGGACACCAGTGGACCATATTGAATCCATAACATCCATCCATTTCCTCGGGACAGCCACACGTTGGAGGGGGTGGGTAATGCAGACACAGGATGAGTCGTCTCTCACGTAAGATAGCTTCCAACATCTCTTCCAGGAGAAGTACTTCCCCTATTGTATACTTTGTTTTGATTAAGAATCTTATGGAGCTGAAGTGGGGGGGGGGGGGGTGATCATGGCGCAGTACTCATCCCGGTTTATTGATCTAGCACGCTACTCACAGGATATGGTCCGCAATAGTTACATTCGGGCGCAGAAGATTGCGCAGGGTCTTCTCAGAGAAAGTCGTGCTAGTGTAGTACCCCTATGCATCCCTACATATGTCAGGGTGCCAGAGAGGGTGCTCATGACAGGGAGCATCGTGGATGAGGGTCGTCACTAGGTAGTGGCCTCTTCTGAGTAGAGTCTTCGGTAGTAGTCATGCGGTAGAGAGAAGATCCACAGTTGAGGAGACCCTTTCATGAGCTGACATAGGGGTAGGGTTGTACACCGTAGTGGTGCCATAGATCACCGTGTATATCATTAGAGATTTGTTACTATGCTTGTGATAGACCGGGTCACCTTGCATGAGACTGTGCGACCAGGTCTACCAAGCAGTCGTGGAAGGTAGTGGGCACACTGCAGCAGTAGAGGCATCGTCGTGACTATGTATCCCCCCAGGAAAGGACAAGGTGGTACTCATGGAGGAGGCGCAGGAAGAGCAGTAGGGCCTAGAGGTGGGGGAAGGCATTTCTCGGTCCTTCGACTGCCACCACCGAGTGGCCAAGGCCAGGCTTGGCCACCTGTCGGTAGGGGCCGTGGGAAGCTTTAGGCTGTGGGTGTTCGTGGCACCCTAGCACAAGAGATGGTACGAGATAATATTTGTGTTTACATTACATTTTCTTCTGTACTAGTAGACACAGGTTCCATCCTCTCTTTTATATCGATATAATTGGTATGGTTTTTGAGCTTCTAGTAGAGGCACCGACACATGCGCTTAGCCTCATGGTTCATATGGGAAGTGCCTCATTGATGGGCTTTATCTATAGATAATGTGAAATGTTGTTCAGAAAAGAGAGATTCACATGAGACCTTCTTGTTATCACGATGTAACCTTAAGGTGCCATCATGGGCATGGAATTTCCTTCCACGGTTCATGCTCATATTGATTATTGGCACAGACTAGAGAGATGCGTCTATTCTGATGGGACGAGGTTCACCATCCTTGGTGAAAGAGACCTCGTGGCAGAGCATAGGGGTACTCTGAGCATGAGACCATAACCTTTTTCTAACCAGTTGGCAACATGGATCATGGAGTAGCAGAATCTACAGGCACCTGGATCCTTACCGTTGTAGAGAACTAGATGGATGCCTTTCCCGAGGATGTCATGGGACTACCTCTGATGTGAGAGATGGAGTTCAGCGTTCACTTGCAGCCAGGGACCACCCTGATATCATGTGAAGCATATCAGACGGAACCCACAAAGCTTCGGGAGATACGACTTCAGCTGGAAAACCTTCGTGATAATGGATTCATCCAGCCCATTATGTCCCCCTATGCAACTCCAGTTTTTTGTAAAAAATTCAGATGGTAGCCTAAAACTTTGTGTTGATTATCGTCACCTGAATCGGGACACGATAAAGAAAAAGTACCCTTTGCTGAGAGTTGATGATTTCATTGACCATTTTAGTGGTACGAAATGGTTCTCCAAGATTGATCTTCGATCTGGCTACCACCAGTTGCAGGTTTATGAGGCTGACATCCCAATTTTGGATTTCCTTTGTTGTAATTTGAATTAAATGTTTCGGGTGATTCCATTTGGCGTGATGAATAACCCTACTATTTTCATGGATTTGATGATCCAGATCTTCCAGTTGTACTTGGACCATTTTGTGGTCGTCTTTATTGAAGACATACTCATCTAATCTTCAATGGAGGGGGAGCATGTGGAGCATTTGAGGATGGTCGTAGACTTACTCCGGGAGCACCAGCAGTGTGGGAAGCTCTTGAAGTGTCAGTTCTGGATTCATGAGGTTCACATTCAGGGGCATGTCATTTTGGAACAAGGCTTGGTCATAGATCCCACAAAGATAGAGGCAATGCGTTCTTGGGAGCCACCCAAGAATGAATCTGAGGTGTGGAGCTTCCTTGGGATGGTAGGGTAACCAAGAGGTCCATGGAAGATTTATGTTGGATTTCTACCCCCTTTAACATCATTGACAGCAAAGGGACGATCAATCACCTAGACTGTACAATTCCATAAGGTCTTCAAGGAGTTGAGAGAGAGGCTGACTAGTGCTCTAGTATTGAGGTTTCCAGAGGTGGGTGTTGAGTTCATGGTGTATTGTGATGCTTCAGGAGTTGTGCTCTGGTGTGTGCTGATGAAGCAGCAAGCTGTGATTGCATATGGGTTGAGGAAATTGAGGCCCAATGAGTAGAATTATGCGACTCATGATTTGGAGTTGGAAGCGGTGGTCTTCGCCTTGAGGTTATGGAGACTCTACATTCTGGGTGAGAGTTTTTTGGTCTACTCAGACCACCAAAGCCTCAAGTACATCTACACTCATAGGGATCTGAATCTGAGGCAGTGGTGCTGGATAGAGTTTCTACAAGACTATGATTTCTAGATATACTACAATGTAGGGAAGGGAAACATAGTAGAAGATACCCATAGCATGATTTCCTAGTCTCGACTAGTGAGGGAGGCATCAGAGAAGTTGGATTTACTATGGCTGACCTTGGTGGAGCAGGAGGGTACGGATTTCCTGTAGTTGATGCTCTTGAATCCTTCACTCCTTGAGCGTTTTAGAAAGCTACAACTAGGGGATATTGATAGTGATTTATTGCATTATCATATATCCATGGACGATGCACTTGATGGGTATTTTGAAGGAGGGAATCATGAGATCCAATTCCAGGGGCGATTTGTAGTGCCGGTCGAGATGGGGGATGAGGTGATGCTAGAGTTCCAGACATCTCCCTTTGCTGTACATCTCGGTGTGGAGAAAATGTACAAAGACCTTCAGCGGAAGTTTTGGTGGTCTTTCATGAAGCATAACGTAGTTGAGTTCGTTTCTCAGTGTCTTACATATCAGCAAGTGAAGGCAGAGCGTCATCTTCCAACAGTGTTGTTGTAGCCCCATGATAACCTGGAGGGGAAGTGGGATGACATATCTATGGACATCATCACAAGGCTTTCGTGCACAATAAAGGCCCATGATTCCATTAGGGTGATAGTGGACTGAATCAGGAAGTCGGCACACTTCTTGCCATCAGGGAGCAGAGCTTGGTGGAGAGTCTAGGGAAACTGTATGTTCGAGAGTTTGTACGACTTCATGGAGTAACCTCGACAATCATCTCCGACCGTGATGATCAGTTTATGTCATGTTTGTGGCATGTCCTATAGGAATAATTTTGGACTCGGCTACAGGTGATTACATCTTTTCACCCCCAGGAAGATAGGTAGATAGAGTGCACTATGCACGTTTTGGAGGATATTCGCAGGGCGTGCATGATAGACTTTTTTCAATGATGCGAGGATCACCAACCTCTGTTGGAGTTCGCGTACAACTACAGTTACCACTCATCATTCGGTATTGAACCTTTCTAGTCCCACTATGGGAGACCCTGCAGGTCACCATTGTGTGTGGCGAAGGTTGGGGTGACCTCCCTCGTGGGCCCAGAGTTGGTGCGGGCGATGATGTAAAAGTTACAGCTCACTAGTGAGCCAATGAGGATGGCTCAAAGCCGACAAAAGTGCTACACAGACCATCATCACAGGACTTTGGGGGTTCAAGAAGGGAGAAAATATATTTTTGAGGGTCTCCCCAAGGCGTGGAACATGGAGGTTCGGCCGGGGCGGAAAGCTATCCTGGAGGTTTATTCGGCCCTTTGAGATCGCATGCAGGGTTGGCAAGGTTGCCTACCGTCTTGCTCTACCCACACAGCTGGAGAGGGTGCTTGACATCTTCTACATGTCGCAGCTGAGGAAATATGTGCACGAACCCACGCATGTCATCGACTGGGGAGAGATGGCCATTGAAGATGGAGCCACCTTTTTAGAGCACCTGGTGGTGATTGCGGAACAGCAGGATCAGACCTTACATGGACAAACCATTCTTTTGATTTGAGTGTTGTGAAAAATGGGACAGTGCAGGAGATCACCTAGGAACGGTAGAGCAAGATGTGGGTTGACTATCCAGAGTTGTTTTTGTAGTTTTTCTATTCAAGGATGATAATCATGAAGGATGGAATAATGTAAGAACTTGGATATTGATCCTGTAAGACTTTGAAATTTTCTTTTTGTCATTCTAGAGTAGGGCTTTCAGACGTCATCTGATTCCAAGCCCCAGTGTGGCCGGAATAAAATATTAAGTACGCTCACACTGGAAAATGAAAATAAATAGAATAAATCATAAACAATAGCTCGGATGGGAAAAAATCGGCCCCCATTGAGCTCGGAGAACGTCGTTTACCCTATGAGGGCTGTAACTTTCGCGGGCGCGGCCCTTATATGGAAAACAACACCAGGGGCGTTATCATAATTTAGTGGACTTGGGAATGAACATTATAACTTCTGAACGGAGGCTTGGATTAATATTTCAAGACATCCATTATGTTCAGAATGTGTATTTTAACCTAGGGGAGGCTTAACCCAGACCTCGTTGGATGTTTGGATATGGGTCTACTGGTGGGTGTTGAAAAAATAATTAAATTTTGATTGACTACGTACTTAACACCTCCACCACCTCCCCTGTATTCCCCATTCATTCCTTCTCTGTAGAACGCTCTCCCAACAGGGGAGAAACCTCCTTCAAGATTCTACCTCCTCTCTGGAATGGCGTTGGCAGCTCTGCCAGACCATTCATGAAGCGACGGGCTACGCCCAGTGAGGTAGGTTCATGTGTTTCATTTTTAAATTCCACACATATATTTGAACCTAAATATTAGTGTCCAATTGTAGTTTATTTGTTGATTGGAGGTCATAGATGCATAGGTTTCGATCCGACCATTCCAAATCTCTTTTCTGATCGAAGATCCGAGTCCTAGGGCATCCGGGGTAGCCCCAAGAAGTTATATGGCCAAACAATTGATTTCATGCGGTTCTAGGTCAGTTTGAAGGATCTGCGCGGTGATCCGGATGGTGACGGTGACAGCGCAGTGATTCCCAGGTGGCAGCGCGACGGCCTCCCAGGCGGCGACTATGTCCGACTCCCCTGCGGCGGCATGACGCGGCTCCCAGGCGGTGGCACGGTGGGCTCCTAGGCAGTGGTGGCATGCGAGATGGTGTCTCGGAGATCCGGGTCGTGGGAGGTCGCGCCGGTCGGCGTGCGGCCCGCGAGACCGGGGTCGCCGCGGTCCTGGGAGCTAGCTGAGACCCGCACTTCAGATCTCTCATGGAAAGCGAACCTGAATTAGTATAGTCGCATGGCCCGCACTGTGAACTACGGGTCGCAGTGGACCAGGCGACCGAGCCGCAGACTGTCGGTCTGAAGGGGAGGTGGATGAGCCGGACCGGGCCGCCCCACCCCGTCTCCGTCCATAGGAATTTAAAAACCTCTAAATTGAAAACCGAATGTCGTATTGACATGTTGTCTTTGGCGACCCGATCATTGGCTCGAGACAGATATTTTGAGATGGTCTTAGGGATTTTTAATTTCCGAGACAAGGTCTCGGTGGTATGACATGCCCGGTATGTATTTTTGTGTGCCTCGTCGGGATTCTTTTGTTGGATGGCGCGACAACATCCGGAGTCCATTTCAGGCATCATCAGTAGGTTTGTAACCCTAGCATCTAGGCGATGTATTTCAGGGGGGTTTCAGGTGTTGACATGGGAGTTGAGTTGTGGGCCCCATAAGCCGTCTTTTAAGCTGTGAGCAGCGTTTTTCCATCATTCATCAGACGTACATTCGAGGCGAATGAGTAGATGTTTTGGCATGTTTTTCCGAGAGCATCACCATGGGGCAGTTCACCCAGCCATTTTTGGGACTGATGTGTGGGCCCCATGAGATGTCGTATGGGTATAAAGTGGTGTTGAATAACTTTTTCTTCAGGAGTCTATTTCTAGAGAGTAAATATTCCATCCCACATGTTTTCCCATGAGGAGTGAAATTGTCTAATCTGTTTGGGTGTGCAGAGCCTCTTTTGAGATCTCATTAAATGTGGAAATATGAAAGGGAATTGGTCACAGGTTCCGTTGAAACACACCGAACCAACGCACGGTAGCGATGTTAGTGACACCCAGAGATGGTACATGCAGTGTGATGTTATCAAACCAGTTTTGGGTTTACCCTCCAGTGGGGTTGGGAAGTGGGTTAGCCCCAAGTATATCAGGGTTTACCATCCAGGGAGGCTAGGCAGTGGGTTACCCGTTGACATTAGGGTTTACCCTCCAGTGGGGCTAGGCTGTGGGATACCCGTTGACTTTAGGTTTTACCCTCTAATGTGGCAGGTTAGTGGGTTACTCGACAACATATTAGGGTTTACCCTCCAGCTTGGCTAGGATGTGGGTTACTCGACAACTTCTTTCAGACTCATCCCTTCTTATGAGGCTATTCAGTGACCCTTCTCCGTGATTACCAGAGCGGGACCTTGGTTGTATGGCTTAGTGATGAGATGAATTTTAGTGGGGGATTGTTGGGGCATTAGTAATGGATACCCATTGAACTGTTGGTGACTTTACTAGGGTGATATTAGAGATGGAGATCCCCTTACGCACACTTTCAGGATTCTGGTTGATCATATATATATATTTATACAACCTACTTTTATTCCCATTCCTTGGGTTCCGTTACTTTCCTTCTAGGAGGGGCGAAGACGAGTGGGGTATTCCATGTGCTTTCTGTGTCTAGATTCTCTTGGTTGGATGAGTCTACTTCCTTCATTCTATTAGGTTGAGCTGAAATATATCTATTCTACTCTTACATTGTTCTTTGTTCTCTCTATTGTTCAGCATTTTAGTACCTCCTTAGTTTCTCCCTCGAGCATTCGTGGAATCCTACTGAGTATCTTTATACTCACCCCTGCTTGGTCTTTTCCCGCACATGGTGTGCCCTTACAGACGATGGATAGGTAGAATGAGAATATGAAAGAGAATATAGGATACAAGATCTTGGTATGCATTCTGTGGTCGTAGTAGGAATTTTAGGTGTAAGACTGAACAAATGTTTATTTTTGTTTACCTGTTGCCAGGTTATGGCACCTTTCGGGTTTGGAGTGTGTTTTCCCTCCTTCTGTTCAGTAATCTTGTCATTAATTTTCAACACATTACAAGTACTATTTAGAAGTTGATGCATTATTGTGGTTGGGTTATAGTTGTTTGTCCTTCGATTTTTTTTTACTTTTATCTTCTGCATCGAGTGGGATATGTGTGTGTGTACAGGTACTTAGGTGAAG
This sequence comes from Viscum album, assembly GCA_963277665.1. NCBI lineage: Eukaryota > Viridiplantae > Streptophyta > Magnoliopsida > Santalales > Viscaceae > Viscum > Viscum album. Next base: position 213,696,168 of record OY728128.1, on the reverse strand, counting down.
ACCTCCTTGAGATCGTTAGGCCTTTGGCACTTATCACTAGCCCCTGGCCTATAGAGGTGGGCCTGGGGTAGTTGTGGCTTGAGACCGATAGGGTTGGGTCGTGACAAAATCAGATCGATCAGATATATATTATTTTTTCTTGAATAAAAAAATTAAAATTTATTTAAATAAAATTATATATATATAATTATAGAGGACCATTAAACTATGAATTAAAATCATCCACAATATTAATAGGTCCTTAAATAATGTATGGTTTTTTAATGAAATAATCATCACACCAATAATAATATAAGTAATATATTTACAGAAACTAGTAAATAAATATTTATTAAACATAACTAAAGAAATAAATATTTTCATACTCTGAGAACAAAGCCAAATAAGTATATATTTTTTAATATTCACTGAATTCATAAATTTAATCCCTGTGAATAGTTAACAATTAAATATTCGACAAACATGTATAATCTCTTGAATAACTGCAAATTGAATATTTTTTATCAAATAAAATTTTTTAATTATTAAATAATGAAAAGAAATAATATTTATTTTCTATTTTTAATTCAGGTCTAATTTAATTGAGGTTCTAAATACACATAGTGTGTAACCCTCTATTATATTTTCTTAGTGGAAGCATCCATATACCAACCATGTCTCCCATAGATAATAATGTTAATGTCTCAATGACTTGTAAAATTATTTGACCATAGATTTTATAATATAATCTATTTATTCTTATATATGTAATCATGGAGGTTTAATGCTAGTTTCAACAACCTATATGATTGATGTCTCTTACATTGAGATTATAGAAATGAACTTCATGAAAACACTAAATTGACTATGGTTATAATCAGGAATCTCTCACAATCCAAGGGAAATAGATATCAACACCATTTAAGGAACTCAAGGTTAAAATCATTTTTAAAATTATTTTTTCAAATATTAAATCATATGATGCTCCCAATATACAATAAAGCATCGTGAGCATATATTGTCGTAGTTTTAATTAATAAATCAATGTATGATATTTTTTTACTTTTAATTAGAGGCTTTTTTTATCATAGTCAACTGAATAAGATATTAATAAGTTCATATATCATGAGGAAATGTCTAAATGTTCACTAATTATCCAACCATAAATGTTTGTATCATTTTTGTACCACCCAATGATATTATCTGGAAATATATGATATATTTGAGAATAGTTCATTTATCATTTACGTTCTCATTAAGGATTAGAACTACTATAACCATTCAGTGTGATGAGTACAAAATATAAAATATCACATACATTTCAACGATGATGAAAATACAAGAATGGATAATAAATTTTATAAATCATCCAATTAAAGATTACAGATTAACTAAAATTATATAGTGGTTGGTTCTTGGGAACCAACTCTGAGAGTCCCCCATATGCACTAGAGATAACAAATAACAACCATCAAAATTCTATATGTAACAAGATGTTCATTATTATAATAAGATTGTTATTTATTTAAGTTTTCTTTTATATTTAACCAAAGTAAAAAATTTATTATAGTGACCTCACCCCTTTGAGAGAAATCTTTTATAATGTGTTATTTGAAGATTACGTGATTGTTTTCATTGATATGATCTTGGATACTTAATCAAATCTAATGTTGTATTGTTATCATAATAAAATGTGATTGGATATCTAATGTTAATCACCACATAAGGCCCCTGAAAATATTTTTTATTCCAAATAGCTAATTTTTATCCACTTGATATAGAGATAAACTCAGTCTCTATAGTGGAATTTGAAGATAATTTTTGCTGTTTCTTAAACAATGTTTTTTTTGACAAGGAATGTTCATTGTAAAACATAGCTTTTGTTTTTCAGGAATCATACCCAGTCCATCTTAATTAGTTTTTTTTAAAATTTAGAAAATTTTACAATTAATCAGATCTATCTACATCAGAATCAAATAATTATATCCCAAAGAATAGGAGGTAGATATTGAGGATTGTTTGAACTATTATTTTTTCATAATCAAAGAAACAAACATATTGTCGAGTGGAGAATTAATATTTATGGTAATGATTTTTGAATGAATATTGTGATTTTTGGTTTTATAAAGTAAGCATTATTTCTAAACAAAATTATATAACGAATTTCTAGTCATAAATATTTCACATTTCATGAAAAATCTCATGATTAAATCTATTAATGAAATGTTGGATAGTTTTTAGGAATTTCAATGTTTTAGTATAGAGATTCCATTGAAATGGGAATTAAATCATAATGGGTATTCCATCATAATGGGAATTCCATCACAATGAAATTTTTTTCGTAATGGTAATATATATTTATTTTAATTCCATCATTATGATAATTTCATTGTAATGAAAATTCCTTCATTAGGAGGATTCCATCGGGATGAAACTAATGGTATAACATAATGACATGAGAAGGAAACCAAATTTTCAATGAGCTAAGAACGAAATAGAATTCGTAATCAATTGATAAAGAAGTTTAATTCATAATGAGGTGAGAACGAATTTTTTTAATGAGTTGGGAATAATAAAACATTTGTAATGAGACAAGAAGAAAATAGAATTCGTAATGAGCTGATTATAGAGAAGTATCAAAAATACAATTATAGATATTTTTTTAACAGTTGAAGAGGTTAATCGTGAAATTTTTCCTTCCAAATTCATAGAAAATGTTAATTAGGACTAATGAATATAAATATGAAGTGAAAATGAAATATGTTTTTAGGTATTTAAAATTTGAGTAATAAAATTACTTTTTCAGGTTTCCCACATTATTCATTGAGTTTCTTATATATAATTTCTAGGATCATTCAATCATTATAAATTTAATGCCTGAATGAAACCATATAACTGATGAAATCAATTATATATAATATCTGGGATGAAATGTCATGAAGAGTATGAAGAAGTTGAATGTTAATAAACTAGATTGAGAATGATCATATTGAAATGTTAGTGCTGAGTCAATCAGACATGATAATATCATAATGAGTTGAGAGGTCTGAAGAAGATCATATTGAGCGTTTGAGAGGATTTTTATTTTTTATATTGAGAATGGGTTCATCATATTGATTCCATCATATTGATAGAAAATGATCCAAACTAATAATATTGAGAGAATTAGAACCAGATTCAAAATATTGGGAGTGTTAGATCCAAACTCATGTGACTGAGAAAATCGGATCTAGTCAAATTAGACTAAGGATTCATACCAATTAATTATGGGAATGTAAAAAAATTATTTATTTTTTATTTTTCCACAATTTTATTATATTAATATATTTTAAACTAAACAATGTAAGTGAAATCATTCCATCAAGAGAGAGTGGGTGTCTAATTGGAGTTGATACACATTATATTCACTTTTTCATAATAGTGTGTTTTTATAGACCCATGGCAGTGGACATGGAAATGATATATGTTCTCATACTGAGGCAAATCCATATAAATTATTTTTTGTTTACATTATTTCCTATTTGAAAATGAATGTGTATATACTAAAATAATATATTTAAATAACTATTAACCTGATTAAGGGTTAATATTATATAGGATTTGAAATTTAAGAAAAGTGAATATCTATTTCACCAACCTTATTAGTTTTTATTTGATCCATTGAAAGTAAAATTTGTATTATTTAGAAGGCTCCCTTGTTGTATCATTATCATGGATGATATAAATTATATCAATAATAGATAAATTCATAAATTTTTTGGAAAAAATATTATGGATGAAAAAATATGATAATTTATTAACTCTTATCTCATGTCCTGAATGTTATTGATACTGATACTATTTGTATTAAACCTATTGATAATGATTCTCCTATGAAATATTCTAAGAAGGGAAATATAGATATTGACGGAATTTCTTGAAGTAAAAAACTTATATCTTTATAAGATAATTTTTATTAGATGTTGATCAGTCTCAATACTCCAAAAATATTGTGGGACATGTTAGAATGTGATTTTGAAGGGAATAATAATGTAAAGGAAGAACATATAAAAATATAGAAATGTATATATGATGAAATAATAATGACTTATGAATAAAAAAATCATGAATACTTCACGAATGTGAATTAAATTGTTCGAAACATCCTAGGATTTAGAGATGTCTTGAATGATTTTACAATTGTGAATTATCATATTTGAAAAATTCTAGAAAGGTTTGATTCTAAAATTTCATCTTTATAATTTAAGGTGGATTTATCTCTTTATATATTCAATAAATTTTAGAATTAAAATTAAATAAGGAAATCTATCATTTTTAGGGTGAATATGCAAGATGAAATGACCTTTGAAGCTATGGGAATGATGAAAATCATGGATGTTCAAGGAGTTTACCCCATATTAGTATGAAGATAATGATGATGATGAGTTGAATGGAAAAATCATGTCTCTTATATCAAAGAACAATAAAAGAGTAAGAGAAATGTGTAGAGGTAAAGTTCCTGTAAATTTTTTTAAATGTGGTGGAATCATATAGTTTTAGATTAATTTCACAAAAGAATAATGTTGGAGAATATCCAGATGATTTCGATGAAATACCTTGATGGAAGAAGTGGAATGAAAATGATAAATATGAATAGTCTTCCCACAAATACAAGAATATTTTTATTAGAAAAAAATATTCAATTTTGAGTATGAAATTTTAATCAGACACAACTAACAGCATTTATTATGATTAAAAAATTTTATAACAATTTCGAACTATTAATGAAAATTTTGGGATATGAAATGATTAAGTTAATTTTGAATAAGGTGTTAGAAATATTTTTTAGACTATCCAATCACAAAAATACTTATTTCATTTATATATGAACAAAATGCTCCAGAATGAAATTATAGTTATGATAAAGTTTTTTGAAATATTTGTTTATGGAATAAATGATGACATCAAGGAAGAGGAAAAATATATCCAAGAGATTTAAATTACACACATATAATTTATGAACATGGAATGATGATTTTATTATATTAGTTAGAAGATGGAACCAATGGAAGAATAATTTAACAAGATTCAATGAAGAAATCTTGAGCCTGAAATCACATAAATGGAGGTAAATGAAAACAATAAAAAACCATCATATGTAAAATAAGAATCATTTAATGTTGTTTAGAAGGCTCAATATGAGCACTAGTAGAAATATTATCATACCAAAAATATAGTTTCATATGATTCTTTGTATATTTCATTTTATGGAAAAATTATTAGGAAAACATAGAAGGATAAATGATGCGAGAAACCATTAAAATATAAAAAAGCCGAAAGCTCACTCAAATGAAATGATGTTCAACATGCTGATTATGTAATAGTGAAATAATTTACCATCATCAATATGGTTTCTATAACCAAATGATCTTTATTAAATATAAAATAATGATTTTACAGAAACTTCTGTTGTCATGGAATCTATCATCATAGAGAAAATTATAGTTACCACAATATATCTCTACATGGTATAAGATTTGTTCTATCTAGGATAAATAATGGATGTAAAATGGGTAAAATTCCTAGCTAATAAAAAGATGAATAATTTATTTCTCAAGAGGTTAAAACATTAAAAAAAATTCTATTTTAATGTTTGGAAGATGATTGGGGAAGATGTTATCTGACTATTTACCATACCGAAAGTTTCATGATAGTCCTTCCAGAAAATGATTCTTTTAATAGAAATGAAAAGAAATATAAAATAAAAAATGTTGATTAAAAAACCCCTTTTCTAGAAATCTTTTAATGAATGAAAAAAATAACAATCCATGGATACATGATAGTGTTAGTTCATCACATTTTATAGGTGATATAAAAAATTATGAAATATGTTCATTGTCAAGTGGGAGGATCAGTTACTTTTGTTAATGATTGATTAATTATAATCATAGGAATAATAACATATGATATTAAAGTTAAAATGTTAAAATCTATGGATATTTATTTTTGTATGGGGTAAAACATTATTTATACGATTTATGTAATCATTTTGATGATGAAAATATTTTATTTTACAAACAAATTATATCAGAAAAATTGTGAATGATGGAATAGTTATTTGAAATGTAGAAAGAACATGTGGAAATCAAATTCAAATAATAGAATTCAACAACTCCTATTAAATTAGTTCTAATGATGAAAAAAATTGTAACACTAATGAATTTTCCAACATGGGAAGAAAAACAATAATAACATTTTAATGATGATGTTTTCTATAGTTTACCAAAAATGAAATGTATTGGAAATGATGTTTTTATTGCATTACACAAATGAGATATTAATAAAAAATTCCATATGAGAATTGGTATTTAATCCACCAGAACACACTAACTAATCCATTAAAATTTATGTACTCTGATGATACATCAATCAATAAATGGATATTAATATATTATTACATTCAATGAAGATTTCACATGGATGAAAAGCCTTTCATTTATGAATCACAAGTTAATGGATAATAAAATGTTCAAATGTTTCAAAAAATTTGTTGAGAATGAAATTTTGCATTCCATAATGACCATTAGAATCGATAATGGATCCAATTTCACAAATATTACTTTTGAAACTTATCTTTTATAGCATTGTATAAAACATCAAACATAGTGTACTATATACTCTAAAACAAAATGAAGTAGCAGAAAAAATAGAATAGATGTTTCTTGGATATGGTAATAAGTATTTTTGGATAATAAAAACATTCAATATTATATTGGAGCGAAGCTATCATGTACGGTTTTACATTTTTTAATTGGATTCTTATTGAAATAAAAAACCTAACATGAATACTTATGAAATATTGTCTAACAACATCCCTTCATTGAAATACACCAATTTTTATTATGTACATATTATCTTTAAATAAAAAATCATGATATTGGAATGTATGAAGTCAAATATGAGGATGAATGTTTTATGTGTTATTCACAAAATAAAAGTTCTCACAAATGATGGAATAAATTTTCCCAAAAATTTCGGGAAAAAAACTATGAGAGATTAATTGAAATTAATAATTCCATGACAAAAGTTGTTGAGAATTGTGTAGATGATAACCTAGAGGTTTCCAAAAATAGTAAACGTATTAAAAATTCACTATTGAGATTCAGAAGAGTCATTTGAAGTAGACATTGCTGCTGGGAAAGAATGATTAATATTTTCTAAAATATTAAAACATGTTGAATCTGAAAACTTTATTGGGAATTATATGAATCTACTTTATATAAGAAGAATGTTGGGATTAAATAATCAGATGTAACATATCTCTAATTTAGGACTAGAAACAATTTAAAAATCAATTCAACATAATAAACGATTGGTAGTTGTTAATGAAGAGTTGGATTTTATTGAGAATAATGAAACATAGTAACATGTTTCATGGCCATTAAATATAAATTTTATTGATGTGAAGAGGTTTTACAGAAAAATGTTGAATGAAAAAGTTTAATGTGAGGATTTTAAAGAATAATTTTCACTAGTTGTTGTAATAGATACTATTAAAATGTTTCATTCAATTTCTCCAAAATATAATTACAATGATTATCAAATTGAGGTAATTTCATCTCTGTTAAATGGTGGGATTGAGGATGAGTCATACATTGAAAACCCCCTTGGGTTTCTACGACATCCGGATTAAGTAAATTAAATTGATGAAATATTTTTATTGGATGAAACAGACTCAACGTTTTGGGTATTTTATGCTTTACAATTTAATGATAATGTTGAAATTTTATAAATTAAAAGGTGATAAGACGTTATATGTGAATGATTTTGACTCCAAGTATCTTGTTATAATTGTTTACGTGGATGATATAATTTTATATAGTGACAAAGAAGTTATATTTAATAATTTTATATTGAAAATAAAATGAATTTATAAATTTATATGTTATAAGAATTGAAATACATCATTGGATTACAAGTTCATAAAATTAATAATGCATTTTCGTATCCCAAAAAAAATTATTATTAGAAACTGCTAAAGAGGTTTGGGGTGGAAGATTCCAAATATGTTTCAACATATATTTTTGTAATATGTAATTTGTGTAAATATGATTATGTAATAAGTTCTAGTTAGAATGAAGTTTGGAATCTGATATGATGTTATCATAATATCACAACATCAAGGACTAATATTTATTATGTTCTGACATTGTTGGATAGTAATAAATGCAATATGAAAAAATCACATGCATTGATATAAAAAAGGATTATGATATATGTCAAATGAAAAAAATCAATGGGTTGTTAAAAAAATGATCTAGTGAGATGATGTTTCATGGTAATACTAAGGTCAATTGTGATAGCGATTTTAATGAAATAAAATCAACCTAAAGAGGAACATTTTTCATGGTAGAATGGTATGTTATCTAGGATATTATAAAAAAATGTTTAGTAACATTGAGAAAAATTAAATCTAAATGCGATGCAACTACACATAAATGTACTAATATTTTATGTATTAAAGTTCATATGGAAGATTTTGATGTAAATCCCTGTAAACCATTTAATATTTTTGTGATAACTAAATTCCATTATATGTTTCTAAAAATATAATACAACATTCCATGTCAAAACATAATGAAATTGTTTTTCACATTATAAAATATAAATTTGATGATGGAGTAGGTTTTCTAGAATACATTTCAACAAACTATTAAATAGTTGATATCCTTAAGAAAATTATGAATGAATGGTTTTTAGAATTAAGGATGAATCACAATGATAATACTCCTCCCATGTATTACTAATCCTTATAAAGAGACACATCCCAACCATTCATTGGATTATGTTGAAAAGGGTGACATAATGTAATGACTATTGAATTTGTATGGATATTTTACTAATCCATCTCAAATAAATCTATTTGTGTGGATATCATAAAATAGAAAGTAAAAAAGAAAACTGAGAGGGTAAGTTAAAATTGTGGGGGAGTATATCATTTCAAGGATCAAAAATTTATTGCCAATTAGGGATGGAATTATTTTAAAACACTTACTTTAACTATTATACTAGTGTCAAGACACATTCTTTTGAGAAATTAAATCTTTTGATCAATGTAAAAAAACATGATTTTTTAAAAAAATGTTATTAGTGAAAAATTTGATAGTGTTGGAAATGTTGTTAACAAGGTTTATCAACACTCCAAAATGGGAAAATGAAGATTCATTTCGGTTTTTTTTAAATATTTTGTATTTTTTAATACCTAGATTTCATTACAAATGAAGGGGTTTTTATGGAATTAGACACAATCCATCATAATGAAGTTTTTAATAAAGTCGAATGTTTTCAAAAGAATTTGATCAATCTACATCGGAATAATATTATCAGGTCGAAAATAATTACAGTATGAAAGTATTGTTCTCTATAATTTTTCTTATGATATATTTAGAGACGGAAAGATGTTATGGAGAATAAAACACATAATGTTTCTAATGGTTTTGAAAGAAAACTGTGTTGTCAGGTGTTTTGAATGTTTTCACACATTCTATACCAAATCATACGATGACATTCAGATCACAAATTTACTAAACATCCTAAAAATTGTAATGATAATTTTTTTTAGAAACGGTTGAAAATTTTGATGAAATTCATAGTTTATAAAGATTCCCTATTAATGGAAATTCCATCATAATGGGATTTCCATCATATTGGTAAAATCCATCTTAATGAAAATTTCATCGTAATGAAAGTCACATCACTATGACGATTCCACAAGTCTAATTCTAAAGGAATATCATAATGAGTTATTAAATAAATATAATTTATAATTAGATGAGAATCAAACCATATTCTTAATGGGATGATATGGAAACAAATTTCAAATTGTGCTAAGAAGGTAACATAATTCGTAATGAGATGAGAAAGAAATAGAATTCATAATGATATGAGAAGGAAAACAATTTTAATGAAATAATTAATAATAATATTCAAAAATAATATATCATAATATTTATGTATAATTGAATTTTTCAAACATTAAATTCAATTTTCCATAAATATTGGTGATATGTAAGAAGGGTTGAAGAATTCAATGTTGAAGTTTAAAAGTGAATGATTTTCTATTTTTATATTTTATGATGTGTGGAATACTTTCTTGTTTCCCACTATTGTTTTCTAAGTTAACTATAAATTATATATCATGTAATTTCATCATTATTAACATTAAAAAAATTTGAAAAGGAGGATCGCTGATAAAATAATGTGTGATCATAATAGTTGGATAGAGATCTTGTGGGGAGGATCACGGAATTGAGTTTTTGTTTATTTATTTGATAAAGATTGTATTCATAGGATAATATTAAATTGATCATACTATAGAAGGTTGTATGTGTCAAATGTACTAAAGAAGTATATATTGAGAATATGATTAGAGTTTGTGTTATGATGTTTGATAATAGATTCATCATATTAAGTCTATCGTATTGAGTGGATCGAATTCAAACTCATTATATTTGGTGAATAAGATCTGGACTCAATGTAATGAGAGAATCTGATCCAGAAAAATTGAATTAAGGATTCAGATTAATAAATTGTGGAGTTTTTTCCACAAGGAATTTTTTTGATAAATTCATTAAATTAAATGTTATTTAACATAGGCGATTCAGTATAATCATTCTTATAGGGAGTTATAATTATTTTAATGGGATTTTTGACAATATGTATTCACTTATTCATAATATTGGATTTCAAAATACCTATTATAGTGGCTATGGAAAGGATTTAGGTTCTCACCCTAAGGCCAACCCTTTTAAAAATTCTGTACATTACATTATTTCTTAATTTTTTATGAAATATTATTAACTAAAATATGATAAGAAATTATATCATAACTGGTTTATGGGGTTTGGAAACTAATATTTTTTAAACATATAAAAATTGAACCATTGATTCAACCCCATATTATCAATTATTATTTCATCAATTGGAACAATAGGACCTATGAAAAATGGATTCATTAACTATTCCATGTGAATTCTCCTCCATTGACACTAAATACATATCCTATATATGACAACATATCATTCTAATTATTATGGAAACCATCATTAGTATATCATATGATGATCAGTTCTTTTCTTATTCAATTTATTGGGTACAAAAACATAAAACACATAATATATTGAAGGATATCATTAATAGTAGACCAACGTTTTACTCTTATATCAGATTGATACCTACCAACCTTTATTAACTCATATGAAACATAATTCTTATAAGACAACATGAAATACATTTTAGATCATATAACTGATGCTTATGGAATCTCACTCATTCAATCTCTCTTATCGTTTCTGTCTATAGAAAAACTTTCATTGAGAAATATATCTCATATGTTAATGGAACTAATAATATCTTGAATTTTTAGACACATAATTTATTTTTTGTCATATCCATTTATTTGTTTCAAATTAGTAAAAATTTTATTTTGGATATATCATTAGTCATCATGATTATAAAGATATAAGATTCATTAATGTATTTATTAATAGAGAATTTCATGTTAAATAATTCATTATCCCCCTATTAGAATGATATAAAATTACAAATAAATAATAATTCATCAACGTATAATACAAGAAATGTAACTAGTGGAACATTAATGCAATGGTAAAACTTGGATACTTTTTTTATGAGCCATAACTTTTCTATTGTTTTGTCACCCTCATTCATAGGTACTCCTTTTTTTACTATTGATTAATTTTCATTTAGCCTATTCCTTGGTGTTTGTTTGGGTGATAATATTATAAAAATGAAGGAAACATGATATTTCAGGGCTAGTGTAGGGTTTTCCATAATAGTACTCCCCATCCATGCTAAACATTCAACCTTGGAAAGAGATGAATTGCAAGGTTGGGAAATGATTTTACAAAATCTGGCCCCTATTAGGAGTAACCATTCACCCCTATAATAAAGGCACATGGTCCAAAAACACACAAAAGGAAAAAATTCCAATCCTGCCTAAAAAACCATGCATGGGAATTAAAGTCACACAAAATTAGTTTTTAAATCACCTAAAAAGTAAAACTCCATCTATTGGATACATATAAAATCTTGTGCACTATTTCAACATTTTGGAGCTCAATTGATATATTCCAATCCTTTCCGACCTCCATTCATCATGATTTAATCCTCAATACAATGATATACACGCCTCCCAGTAAGGGAATTCTATCATTCTTGGTTTTTTGTTCTTCTTCCATACATATTCAATTCAATTCCTGGTTCTTGTTACATTTTTAAATTAATTATATATCTACTATTTTATTGACTTAGATCATTGAGTTCTGTTGACTTTTTCACCTTTGGTGTTTTTAGTGTTTTGGATTCCATGGTTACTTATTTCAACAATTTTCCACATTTTCCCGTTTTCTAGTTTTCCAATGGTGTGTCAGAATGGTGGGTCTGGACCGATGAGTCAGGACTAGTGAGTCCGGACCCCTGAGTGTGGACTAGTTAGTTATGAGTAGTGACATCGAATGATGATTCAGAATGGTTAGTCAGGACGGTGGTTCAGAATGTTGGATCTTGTTAGTGAGTTAGAACGGTGGATCAAGACATTTCGTTCAGAATGGAAGCTCATGGTGGTGATCCAGGAAGGTGACTCACCTTGGTGACTCATAAATTCGAATCACCCCGATGAATCACATTGGTTACTCGTAATAGTGAGTCAACCAAATATTTTGTCATTTTTTTCCTTTTTTTCTAGTTTCACCATTTTTTATGTATTGTTTGATGAAAAATGAGTTTAATGCCATATTTAAGTGGGATATGAACCATTTCAAGGAACATTGTTATATTGTAATATTCCTAAGTGTCTAGTGGATTCTAATTAGTCAAATCATGTTATCATCACCAAATAATCCTTCGATGGGAAATTCAGAGCACATCTTATCTTCCCCTCCATTTATTTAATCCAAAGGACAATGTATCTTTTCCCCTTGTTCTTCCTTATTATTATCATATTAAACATGACACAACAAACATTACTTCCCTAAGGATTCATGAATTTTGTTATAGCTTTTGGGTAATGTCATCCTTATTGGAATTTTCATACGTGCTATGTGCCCACTAAATTGGTGAAATAATGAGATGATGCCTTCTTCTATTAAAATGAAGGTTTTCAATCGTATCTCACAATTGTGAATCATGAAGTGTGGGTGTCCAAATTTATCCCTACAATTATAGTTCAAACAAAATTAAATAACACAAATAGATTTAGTTTCAATTATATAAAATTGTATTGGTAATATGGTTTGGGATATTACTGTTTTATTGATATTTTGATAAAAATTTGGTATTTTAATACCTAAGTACCCACTAAATATAATTTCCATTGGGGGTAATTTATTGTGCACCAAATAAATTATGGATTACATGTTGTTTTTTTCATAGTGAACCAAAATTATGAAAAATCTATTAATCCCATATATTCAGTTAAAATTAATTGATTTTGTAGGATTATATTGTTTTGTTATTACCCCTAAATTTGAAAGTAAAATTTAAAAAGGTATGCCTTATTAAATCTCTAAATTGTGACCTATGTGGTTTGTGTGGTGCAGCAGTTGGGAGAATGGTTATGTTTGTGAGAGTTTATATAGGTGAGTACTAATCATAGGCTAAAATATTTTTGGATTATGTAATGCATTGGAAGTATATAAAAGTCAGGTTGTGATAGGGTGGTCTTCTTATGTGTTATTGGGTGCAATTTTGAGTTCAGAGTTCTCACTATCGAGAATATGGTTTGGGAGGGATTAAATTCAATAATGAGGAAGCAAATGGTTGACATGTGTGTTAAATAATGCAAAATGTGATGTGGATTAATTTACCATCACTATTCATCATATATCTTACCTTTCTATAAGGAATTTTTTGGGGTGTGACTAGTCGTTTCTGAGGTAGTGATGGAATGAATTAACGAATTGTTTAACAGAGAATGAGAATAAATTATATGATTTTTTGGAGGAATGTTTTTAGTTCTTGAATTGTTGTGTGTTTATGAATTTGGATGTACCAAAAAAGGCAGTATTGTGAGATTGATTTTGTACGAGAAAAAATAGTTTGGGCATGAGTGTTTGTTATTATATTTACATTTATTTTTAATTTCCTTTTGATTAATAAAAACACCACACTATATTTGATCGCTATGTGTCGAACACCCCCAATTTTCATGGGGGAGGGTTCTTTTCAAAACATCCCAGTGAGAGAATGGATGGATGGCAACATGTTATCCCATGTTCCTTCTTATAGGTTGTGATAGGCCATGCTTATTCATGTTGGTTATGGTGTTGAGTCCCTTATGTGTGCGGGTGAGTTGTGTTTTCCCATGTATATTAGGGAAGATATTTTTTGTACATTAATAGGGGTACTTGGGATTAGGTTTGGTATATGGCCTAGGTGAATTCCAATTGGATGTGATGTGCTTTATGGAAAAGGAGATTAATGGAGGGAGGCGATGAGTTTTGTGGACCATGTGTTTGTGGGAAAAATGGGATGTGGTTTATGGCCATGTTTTTCTTGGAAATTATGTGATGTGTTTCATGTATTGGGTAATTGGATGAGTTATTGTTTATGGGGCCTAGTATTGTTTGTGTACATTGTGACATGGTTATTTCAGAAGGGTTGGGTGCGCGAGTGCGTTTTTCATCAGGCAAGAACGGTTAAACCATTGGAATGTGGTCTGAGGTACCCGAACCATAGATGAGATTAATATATTTAGTTACATGACATGGGTTACATGGGGTGTGATCGTTGGTGTGTATTGTGTGGCTAGTGTCCCTTGATAGGTGTTGATGGGTTCATCTATTTTCTCATAGTAGAATTAGTATGATTCATTCATGTGTTCATGAGAGTCATTGTTTTTCCAACGGAGTGTACTTGTTTTCTATCACTACATATATAAAAACACTCTATGGTATATTGGATGAATATTTAGACCGTGTTAGGACTTATTAACTCGTACGTCGAGATAATTGTCATGACCCTTATTAGCTTTTCTTTTTCAATTTACATTTGAGATTAATTGTATTTGTTATAGATTTTTCTTAAAATTCATTTGGGATGGATTATTGTTTTAAATATATATAGTTCTTGGAGTTGTTTTGGTATGAAATATCATATCTACCAATCATATTTCCATTATAAATGGAAATGATGCCCATTTTTATGAGATTTTAAACCATTTGTTCTAATCTCCACCCCATGGCATATTGGAGGTAGGACTAAAGGGTAAATATCTTCATTTTATCATTTTCAGCCCATTAGGGGTATCATTAGAGGGAGGGGTTAAAAATAGAACGGTATTAGAGATGTTGTTAGAGATAATGGATGGTTTTTAGAGTCAGTCACAATGATTATTTTTGAGGTTTGATAATGAAATGATGTCTGGGGACCTCAGTATGTGAAATTGGTATGACAAGATTATATTATCAGATACATGATTCTAGGACCCCTGTAGTCAATTGAAAGGATAAGGGGTCTACCTAATTACAAAGTAGGGAATAATGAATTGGATTTTCCCAGTTTTATTTAAATGAAAATTTATGGGAAAGTTTGGAGAACTAGTCATAAGACGATGTTCAATTCGAGGAACCAATGTTCCCAGAATGGTTCAATGAAAAAATTAATGTTTATAATAGCATGAATGAGTTTTTTTGTAGAAAAATAGTGATAACTATTAAATTTCTACCCAGATCCGAAATCTAAGGGAATATGTGTTATTAGTATGGCTGGATTACCCATGGCATAAATTAACATTAGTTAGCATGGGTCAACAGAGATAAAACTGAAAAATGAACTAACCATATATATAATAATTTAATAAAATTAATTTATATTAAAATCATTATAACTCATGATAGATGGATCATATTCGAAACGAAAGTCCATAGTTGAGTTCATAATGTGGTGTTTTCCATAGATAGGTTCTAACATCGACTGATGCGGGTCGACTAAAAAAGATAATATTATGGATGTTATAATGAAAAATAAAATAAACATAAATATTTTTTTAAACATCTCCTAGGGACGTAGTCACATATTGACATGTCAAGCTGATTGATTTTTTAAATGAAATAGTGTGGCGACGCTGAAACTATGGAACAAGATAACATGTTTTTTTTCTCAAAAATCAAACCGTTATTTAGGGTAAATGAATAACCTGGGAGTTATCTAGAAAATCGTGTAATATTCATTGGTGGTTCATTTTGACTGGAAAATGAAAAGTGAGAATTAATATTAGATGATTGTAGATTACAGATCACATATCATGGATTATGGATCGATCATTTCCAATCGATGGTGGCCCAACATCATTCATCTCCAATGATATATCCAATCCATGATTTTTGGGTTTTATTTATTCAAGATATTTATTTCCATATTCTTGATTACAATGTCAACAGAAGACCAAACCATGAATAGTTTGATCTGAGGTTTGACCATTCTTCTAGGACGGATAAATTTTGATAATAAATGGAACAGACAGATAATTATTATTCTTTTTAATCTAGATAACATTAACAAACTAAAAATGTCATTTGCAAGGTTAATTAAGATTCTATGGGTGTTCTTATGTCTTTTCATCTATCCATTTTCATTAATTTTTATCGATAGCCCCCCTTGGTTGTGGAATGTTTTTTGGGTGTTTCTGAATGTGGCAATACCCTCAGAGTGATGGAAAGACGATTTGGATCCCACAACAGTTATGGTGAAATATCAATGTACATAAGAGTGAACCTGATTCAAAATGTGGGGCCCTAGGTGAAACATTCCAGTCAAGAGAGTAGAGGATTCTGATTTCCGGTATTGGTATGTGGTGGCTTGGCATGCCATCTCGGCATCATCAATAGGGCACTGTCTGGGATCGCGTTGACAGAGGACCCTGAAATTGCCAGTCACATAAGGTTATTTTTCCGGCCATTGATTGGTAGTGGTGGCATGTGGTCAAATCATGCAGATGGGTACCACCATCTTGTTGGGAAATATGACTGAAACAGCGGCAACAACCACAGATGGGACCTACAGTAGTCGAGTGCATTGACATGGTAGGGATGTAACACGAGCCACGTCTGGAGGACCCATCCATTCCGAACCATTTCGACCATATGGATCAGCTTTTCTAGGTGGGCTAGAATGGAGAAGGGCGGGCCGAATGGTCTAGGCCCAAAGGGCTGCACCATGTGAGGCAGGTCAACCTCATAGATCTGATCGAGTAGTCTAGACTAGGTCAGGTCAAACCTAGACCCAACTATCCCCTTTTCACTAAATTTTCCATAAATCTCAAAATGTGTGTCAATTTGATGATATGTTTTGGAGATTATAACCCATTCAATTATGTAGTCATTTTGACATTAATTATGTTAGTGTTAGTGTTGGTTGAAATATGATATATTGGAATGGTGTGTAGTTTCTCCCAAAATGATTACACTAAGAGAATAATCATTTGGATGATAGCTGCGTGGAGTATGTATCCTAAAACCTATGACATACATCGTGTAGGACACCTACAGAAATTCAGAGTTGGTCTCCATAAAATATGTAGAGTAGGTCACCAACAAAGAATCGGAGTACGTTTCCTACATAGATATGGAATATGTCTCCGGAAAAAATGAAGAGTCTGTATCTCAAAAAAAAGTGGAGTAGGTAACTTGTAAAGACAAATAGTAGGTCTCCTACGAATCCAGAAAGATTTCCTCCAATGAAGATGTGGAGTGATTCCCTTATAAAGACTATATATCTCATCAAATTTGAATATTCATTGTCATTCATAATTATTTGTGTGCCATAAAGATGTACATGTGTGACCAAATTCAATTGACTCTATTTGTAGTTATATCGAGATACATTTTCATAGAGAGACCATATTTCTCAGGGAAACTTCATAAAGTACCAAGTGTATGAGTTTTATATGATACTTTTGGTAGACTAGTTGAGGTACTTAGTATTAGATAACTCGATCAGTGAGATATCCTAGATCAATAATTCTATGAGTGGTTTCACATGGATAGAAGTGTCTGATACCTTGAATCTTGGAATCGTTTATGAGTATACCTATATGTTCTTGTTTTATGTGTTTTTACACATAAATGTGTTGAGATGACTATATATTATTAATGGTGCTTTCTTTTGTGGTATTTTACATTGTGTTTCAGGGTTTTCTACTAAGTTTTGTTTTAGACACCCCTACAATTGTATCTTGTGAAGGGAATCAATTCTTTGATTCTTCCTTTAGTGGTCCAAGGCTATGTATTTCATAGAGTGACCCAAAAGGTAAAGTGTTCTTTTGGAGCTTCAGACAACTATTTTGGTACCTACCCTTCTAGTAGGATTTTCTATAGATGAGTTCTAGAGACATGTACTTGTACTTTTCCTTTATGTTGGGCTCTTATTCTGGCCCTGTTTACCTATAGTTTTCTATTATTGTATATTTTGTTTTCTATACTTATTCTTTTCAGATTCCATCTCAAAAAGCTAGTATTTTTGTGCATGTGTATAGGTACATTTCCAAATGGATTCCATTATATTGGGAGATTCATACTCAGCGCTAGTCCCCATCCCCAGACCCATGGGAGAGGGCTTGGGGTATTCAAAGCATGGGCCCTGGGGGATGGGTCGTGATAGAGTAGTATCAGAGGTGGTCATATTTACCTTATTAACCTACATTATATGATTTCTGTTTGGATAATTTTTTTATGTGTTTCATGTTCATATTACAATACATGACATATAGTGTCATGAAGGTATCTGATGTATCCATACACTAGGACACTGAATTATTATTTTCGAATTGATTTAAGAAAACATTAGTTGAAGGGAAAAACAAAGACACATGAATCATATTGGAATGGGTTTTGCTTTACTTTTCCCACAATATTCAATGCACCAGGTATAGTCCATTGATCGTAGTACATTCTCTTCTTACTCATTATTCTTCCATATTTAATTTCATCAAGGATTCCACCACGTGATCACAAGGATCTTCTGTGTGGTGATGAGATTCGGGTATAGTTATTTTTACTAGATATAGCATATTAGGGTTGTGCTCCAGCTATACCACCACATGTAGAGTATCACATCATAATATTAGTACCATAAAATGATATACGCATGCTGAGAAGACTTAATTAGTAACTACCACAATGACCACTTAGGTTCTAAGGTGCGCCGATTTTCAGGTAGTAGAGGATTTGAATGAGGTGGTGAGAGAATTTTCAGTACAGTTAAGAGACCATTAGATCAAATAGTGGTTGTATATTTGAGCCATCTATGTGGGTCACTTTGGCAACGATAGGGTTTGGATTACTCGATCATACGATGAGGGGACTCTTCCATGGGTAATGTTTGAGAACCACATTCAAATAAGGTTGTCATACCATAAAAGATATCATATATATGTTTCAAAGTGATTTTATATCTTCAATAGGATGACATGTCTGGTATCTATGTATTCATCGACACATACTAACATTCCCAGGTACACAATGAAAATGATACATGAATATTGATATAGGGATGATACATTTGAAAAAGGTTTTATTTGGGACATCTGAGTAAAAATTATTCTAATGGACATTCCTAATTGTTATAGGGTTCTACAGATATCCATTTTGGTTTAATATACTTTGGATGAGAAGATACTACAATGGGTTGTTAGTAGTAGAAAAACTAGAGTTGATACCTCAGTATCAGGATGCATAAATTGGTCTCATAGACATGAATGTGTGATCCGTTCGGAGAGTATTTCCTTTGATTGGGGATATTTATTTCAGTATCATAGGGTTAGTCTATTCGGCGTATAGATGATATAATTTTCATGTGATGGTGGAGGACATCATTCTAGATATTTTCCATCCAAACATATGCTCATAGGGAAATGGTGGATAGTCCATCGAGGTAGAGACATTGATAGGAACATATGGATCAGTAGGGTGGAATACATAAAATAAAACATGGGAGAATAATAGGAGGAGGAATACATTTTGGCATGTTACCATCACCTCCCACATGTGGTCCACAAAAGGCATAGGGAGACGGTGGACATGGGAAGGGGTGGCTGCAAATGGTCATGTAATATGACCCAAGGTCCCAATGAATGATTTAAGGTACGATATGTGTCTACACATAATAGAATTATTAATAAACATAGGTTCAAATCATTCTTCCTTGTCATTGATCTTTATCACAACATAGATTTTTAAGTTAAACCATTTACTTGACCCTTACGTCTGATGATACCTACAAGAGGAGCCACAATAATCTCACATATGCCAATTGAGTGATCAAACCATTAGGGTGTGATTTTAAATAGGAAACCATTGATGTCAGCATCAAGTCCTTACAAATTAATTCTTGGTATGGATTTTTTATCGACAGTCCATGCCCATTTTTACTACTTTAGGAAGAAGGGTTTGGTATTTCTGTAGCGGTGAAATATGGTTTTCCTAGGATAGTGAAAAATGATACCAAGGCAGCATGAGATAGAATCATGTATAGGATGTGTAAGATGATAACTCTTGAGTCATCTACCATTACCATTGGGGTAGCAGATGTTAGGATTTTCTAGTTACCATTAATAGTGTTGGAATTTGAGGATGTATTTCCAAGAGATGTTTCTAGGTTTACCACACTATAGTGATATATACATTTTCATTTTTCATCACCCTGAGATGGAACTGATATCATCATAAGTATATTGGTTGGATTTCTTAGAGAGTTGCAAGCCGAGGGTGAATGTGGAAAAATTGAAGTGGAAGGGTATTGTAAGACCCATAGTCCATGGTTATGTTGCTATTCCCAGAACATTAACCAAGTGACCATGGAAAACAATTATCCTCTACAAAATGGTCGATGAACAATTATATTAGTTGAGATAGGAAGACTTTCCGGTTGATTACAGGTTCCCCCAATCTCCTTAGCTGTTAATACAGAGTTAGATGAGTTCCCTGATCATATGATTTCTAGAGGAGGGAGTCGAGTATATAATGTTCTATGATGCATTAGGAATCATACATGGTTGGGTTCTGATATATTTTCAAGTGGTGATTGCCAATGATTCACATCAGTTGAGACCCCATGAAAATAACTAGGATACCCATGATCTTGATTTGTTAAATGTAGTATTAGTTTTGAATATGTGGTGACACTACCTGATAGGAGAGAAATTTATTGTCTTCTCATACCACAAGAGTCTCAAATATCTCTTCCCACAAAATGAACTGAACATGAGATAGAGGTGTCAAATAGAGTTCCTCAAGGACTATGACATGGAGAGATTATATACTCCTTGTTTGGTTAATGTGATAAAATATTTTCTCTGTAGAATACACAAATCATTTTTCTAAAAGAGGATATTCGGAAAAATCACATCAATGTGTCCTCTTGGAATGATTTCAGTTTCATTTCTTGGTTAAAAAATCTAGATGACTACGAATGTGGATGGTTGCTGTTTTTGAAAGATTTGATTTTAAGGTGGAGAGATTTTTGGAAATAAAATGTTTTGTTCATAAGAATGAACAGTGTGAGAGATGGGAAAATAATCAAAAAAGGAAGAAAAATGTGGAGCCAAGTATATGGACCGCATACCGAGTTCGAGAAGGGTTTTGCGGTCACATACCATATTGTGGGAATGCTACGTGGGAGTGGTATCCAGAACTTAGAATGGTTCTCAAACTTATTTTGTGATGAATGGAATGTGGTATGCTAAATGAGTGAATATTTGTTGGATGGAAGAACAGAATGGACCCATATGGGTTCAAATGTAGTACATAAATTTTCACGGGAAAAAGGTTCATATATTTGTTGTGGTTCATAGAAGAAGAATCATTATGCAATGGAGGATACACCAAATCAAAGATTTGGTAAATCATGGTTTAACAGATTTTTCATATGTATTTACCTATATAATAATATATATGATCCCATTAATTAGGTGGGTGAATTAATATCATTAGAGAATATCTATTTCCATTGGGAATTCAGTGAAATCCAAAAGTGGTTCATGTGTTCAATTTCCGTAGGGAGAGGTGGTTCATGTGTATACATTTCTACTGATTCTCATTATAGGGAAATCAAACCATTAGTGATTGTTATATATGTAATAGGAGACCACTACACTGAGAGGGAAGTATGGAACTTGGAGGAGAGATGATATGTAGTAATGAAGGATATCCATGAATAGTGAATTGTTTGTGGAAATTGGGAGATTAAAGGAGGATGTTTGCAGAGTCAGTATACGGAGACGGTACGCGATTGTGAAGGTAGAGTTATTCTGCAGATTGGGGGAGGTTCATGAAAATGTAAGTGGTATAAAAAGGATGCATTATATGTACCAAAAAATGCACTCAGTATGTGGGAGATAAATTCGGTTCCTAGTTTTCTCATGGAGAATTAAAAAAGATTAATATCAGTTTGTGAAATTATTTTCTGGCACATAGAAGTAGCCAAGAAGGTGGATTTTATTTCTTGGTGATAAAGTAACTACAATATAAAATCTTTTTTTAGATTAGGTAGTATGAATTAATGAATTTTAAGGGACCTACATGCCCATAAAATGTGTTCAACCAACAAATATATAAACCGTGAGTGGATTACTTTCCAAGACCAGTGAGTGAAGGAAGAGGAAAATAGTGACACTTTCCGCTGATAGTTAGTAATAGAATGAGGAATAGAGAGTAACCCTAAGGAATGAAGTTATCAGAACCTAAACCTTGTAATGTTAGTGAGCATAGGAGTAGATGATCTATCCTAAAAATTGTTCTCATTATTTATAGTGAGGATTGATAATCTTATTACATAGAAACACATCAATTGTATGCTCCATGGATATATCCTTATGAGGGTGGACCATCTAAAAATATTTGTCCCACATGCAAGATTTAAATTCTATTGATACTTGTAAAGGAGTACAAGAGAGAATATAGTTTAGTTTAATGATGAAACATTATTATAAGGGTAATAATTGTTAACAGGTCATAACATGACCCCCCTCTCATAGGGTATTTGACCAAGTAGACATAATAGAGGAATCATAGTAGTTGCACACAATAAATTTATCCTACATGGATAGATATGATATATCATACCTTCACATGGTGTTTGTTACCCCTCCACTCTAATAGTGAGTTAGGGAGGCACCGATTGGTAATACCAAAGGTGTTACTTTTCGTGCTCTATTGTCATTGGTGAATTCCCCTAATGTATATTTGAATGGTAATGAGAACTTCAACCCTTTTAGAGGATGTACAATAGTAGTATATTATGCTTAGAATGGAATGATTCATCAGGATACACATGTGGTTGTGAAGGACGACATCAGAGGTTATGAAATTTACTTAAGATGGTCTATTCTATTGATATAAAAAATGAGAAATTGTTTGAATAAGTTTCACGATTTGTCAACTCACCATTCCTATTGCCTGTTCTTGGAATGGGTTACTCGTTTCTTCCTTTGGGTTCCATTAAGGGAGTGATAAATGATATCAACAGTCATTGTGATGGTTTTAAAACGTATTTCATGGGGACAAGATACCATCTGGGTGACCAATGACCCCTCACCAAGTTATCCACTTCTAATATTTTCGGGAGAATAGTTTAGTATAGAGATATGGATGCCTCTACAAGAAGACGATAACTTGACTCCATATAATCCAATAGATGATTGATTCTAGAAAGGATACTATCTTCACACCCTCTTCCTCGAGATCGAGGATCGGTAGGAGAGGACCCTCCATGGGTTGTCGATCCCTTTAGCGCATTCGTTGTGGAATCATGAGAATATATGGAAGTGAACATAGGAATGATAGGGCTCAATTTCATTCTCATACCCCCCATTTGTTTGGGAATCCATGGTATTGGATTTCTGGGATGTATATCCATTAGTTGGGGAGAATTAAATGACTTTGATTTTATCGTGTTATTTTTAAAAAATTATGGGAAAATATTGATACTAGTAACTGAGAAGGATTGCGATTATGAGGCCCAGTGTTCATTGAATAGTTCATTAAAAAATTAACTGTTCATAATAGCGTTCCCTAATGGTTTTTCAGAAAAATTGAATATCCCTTAAAAAAGGGATTATATCATAAATCTGAGGGAACTTTTTCATCATAGTGGTGATTATACCCTTGGTGTGATGTAACCATAGTCTATGCAGGTCTCCAATTATAAAATCAAAAATTAATTATATATAAAAATATTATTAAATAACATTATTTTATTTAAAAATCATAATAACATATGAACAGTTACTTGGAGTGGAAGTCCTCATCCACCATAGAGTTTTTAATGTCGTGTTTTCCTTAGCCGGGGCCTAACATCAGCATGTGCAGGTCGATTAAAATTGTTATTGTTTTCAGGTTCTAAAGAATAAAATTATAAACATAAAAAATTTTATTATATTTTCTTAATCATCCCACAATGATGAGAAAAATTCTCTAACGCAATGTCAATTCATCTCGTCTCATTTCAAAAATGAAATAGTGTGGCGACGTTGCAAAGAAAAAACATAACGATATATTTTTTTATCTTCCAAATTAAATAGGAATTATGTGAGAAAAAATAAACCCAAAAAATACTAGGATACTCAAGAAAAATGTCTTGGTGGTTCCCTACAATTCGTAAATGTAAAATGATGAAGAATGCTGGCGGATTGAGGAGAACAGATCGAGGATCATGGATCAACGATTGAGGATAAAAAAATGATAGTTGTGCAGCTACAGTCCTCACAAATGACAATTCTAATCCTCAAGGTAGGGGATTACTTATTAATTGTTTTCATTCCTTGTTATTTATTGTAATGATGAAAATGGACCTACACATGAATAGGTTGATCCGTAGTTCAATCATTCTTGTAGGATTGATAAACTGTGGGATTAAAAAGAATAGATTGATTATTATTCATATTTGTAATCCTCCAGACATGAACAGACTAAGGACGTCGCGAATAAGGACAGGGTCCATTCTATTGGTATTCTTGTGACTGTTCATATATCCCAATTCTTTGTTCTCCATTGGTATTATTTGGTGGTTATGGAATCTTTTTTTGGTCGGTTTTGAATGTGGACGGACCACAAAGTGACAAAAATATGATTCAAAGCCAATGATTGTGATGATGGAAATGTTACCATTGAAAGAATGTCACCACATTAACAAATAGGGAACCAAAAAATGGTGGAAGACATTTTAGAGGCCACTGGTAGTGGCATGACACACAGTTTGGGTGGCAGTGATAGGGCGTGGCTCTAGACCGCATCCGCAGAGGACCTCGTGATAGCCTACAATAGGCGGAAACTAGGGCTGTAGTAGGGTGGTGGTGGATATTGTAACCAGGACGTGAAAATAGGCCACATCACTTGTCTTGGAACTATGGTCTATGTGGGACATTGCTGGGACCCATTCCAATATACATGGCTGTACACACGGTGGCCGGCAGCATTGACCATGCCATGATCACTCACTGGTCATGTCTGAAGAACAAAGCTGATCTGCACCATGTAGACCATACAAGTCAACTCATCCAGGTGGGTCGGGCTAGAGTGTGGCAGGCCAGAATGACTCGTTTTGTAAGGTCAGAGCCTATAGACTAGGTCAGTATGACCCAGGGTGGGTTGCTTCGGTTCGACTAGGTCTGGTCAGACCCCGACCTAACCATCCCCTTTTCACTAAAATGACCACATCTCTCAAAGCTTGTGTCTATTTGAAGATCCATTTTTAGAGATGGGACCCTCATTAAGAGGTGGTATTTTTTGATACTCTAAGTAGGTTTTAGTGGAGTTTAATGTTCAATCTAATCCCATGAGATGTATGTTCTCCCAAAATGTACATAGTAAGATCATAATTATGGATGCATATACCTATAGAGAATAAGTATCCCATGAACTATGACAGACATAGATTAGTTATCCTACAAAAATGTGGATTAGGTCACCTAAGATGAGGTAGAGTAGGTATCTTGTGATGATGGTGAGTAGGTCTTCTGCAAGGATGCTGAGTTGGTCTCCAGAGAAGACACAATGAGGTTTCCTATTAAATCCTAGAGTATGTATCCTGTGAAGATACAAAGTGAGTCCCTGATGTAGAATTTATATATCATCATATTTCAATAATCTTGGAATTATTTAGTATTATCATGCCATAGACATGTACCACTGTGACTAGAATATATAGATGTTTTTAGCTGTTAAATCCAGACATATTGTCTTAGGGAGACTACATTTCAAAGGGAAACATTGTGAAGTTCCTAGGCCAGGTGTTGTCTCAGGTAATTTGTGTAGAATTGTCCTATGTTCTTACTATCAGATAGCCTAATGAGTGAGATCGACCAGATTAACCATTCTACAAGAGGGATCGTAACGCTGGTAGCTGATGAGACCTTTAATCCTTGAATCCTTTATGATTATTTATGTATGTTCTAGTTAGATGTGTTGTTTACTCATAGTTGTGTTTAAAAGTATATATATCTTTAGTGGGGTATCCTTTTTTGACTTTTTCTTTGTGTTTCAGGGTACCCTACCTAGTATTTTTTTACTCACCACTACACATGATTTTCCTCTACATATCAGGTCATGTGTAAATGATAAATGCATTGACGGAGTCATAGGTGGACCAGGACAAGGTGGTTCAATGATTGACCTAGCGGAAAATATGTGTTTATTTGGATTCTGACATATGTTTCTAGACCTTCCCTTAGCCTAGGGACAACGAGGATCTTCCAGAGACATGTACGTATACATTTCCTTTTTGGGGCTCGTATAATTTCCATGTTTACCATCATTTTTCAAATATCATACCTTGTCTTTCATTACATACTTTTTTCAAATTCCATCTTAGGTTGATTGGAGTTATGTTCATATTTATAGGTTCATAAGAAAATTTCTCCCATTTGTTTGGTTTATTCCTACTAGCCGCCAGTCACCAGCCTTGTCTGATGTGTTTCGTGCTTAGCGTAGTCACGACATGGTCCATGGGAGATAGTTTTTGACATGGGGTAAACTGCATATATGGTAGAGAGCCTATGAATGTTACATAAATCTGAAATACATGTGTTGTAGTCTTGGTTTTGTGTAGTTTTTTGAAATTTTAAATGGATTTTGAAATAATTTAAATGTTTAAAAATAAATCATAAATTGAATTTGATACTACCAATATTTAGGAATTATTTTTTTACCAATTTAGATATGGAACCCATTTTTCATTCTTGTTTGGCTCAAGCAGTTGAGGCTCACTCGTCTGATCTGCTTGATCTACGGAGAGTTAATTTGCTGGGGGAGGACAAACAGTGGAATAGAATGTTATGTGCCTTATAGTGGTAGGCCTTAGGCATTTACAAGGGTAGTGTATCATTCATTGAGATGTATATCTATATTAAAGTGTTTGATATCACCTTTAATTTGATCCAGGCTCCAACAGAGTACTGGGATCCTGTGATAGTGATTCAAATGTGGGAGTTTGGGCATTATCGGTGGATGTTGTACCTTTGAGAAATAAAGGAGGATAATGTTCTGTGACTCAATTTTGAGAAGGAGTTTGAAGAAGAATAAATTTCATTGATCAAATATTCTTATAAGAGTTATTAGTTACTCTCCCTTCATTAGGGATGTGATTTGGATCAATAGCTAGGGATTTTGTGGGTGGATATCTTTAATTTTACCTTAATATCTTTTTGGACGAGGTTTCTTGTGTGAGACACCTATAAGAGGAACGTTTTCCTTTTATATAGTACTCATTTACCACCTTTTTGTCGTAAATATATGTGGAGGCCCAAATGAAGGTGGTTATTTTTGAGTGGATGCACTCATGAGGAGTTCAACCTCAAGAGGGGAATTATTATCGTGTTATAAATGGAAAGGTCACTAGAAGTTGGACTCAAGAGACAAGGCCTTCATAGTTTTGACCTATTGGGAGTCAACCACATCATTTTCTATTTCATCCTTCTAGTCTACATTAAATTCAAATTAACATGTGAAATAGGTGTTTGATCCATGTAGTTTGTGGGAATCATTAGAATTAGAGTCTTGTGGACATTCGAGCTCATTAAAGAGGAGGTATATGGGTTCATTGTTTGCCTCGACAGTAGATTCCGGTTAGGTAATTTCACTATCTAGGGTAGTTGGCTCATGCTCCACCAAGGGGAGATGGAGTAAGAAGAGTCTTACCTTAGGATGTTACACAGTGACCACCCCCCATCAAGCATCATCATAGAGGTGGTAGTTAGTAGAGGGGTAGAGGATCTGAGGCATGGTTAGTTTCCAAGAGCATATGTAGTAGTTTTAGAATATCTAGAGACTATTAGAGGTATGATAAAAAAATTAGTATCAATTCATGTGGTTTTTTAGGAGCATTGTACTATTTTATTTCACTAACACTATCCCTTTCCTTGGGACATGATTTAGAAAGGTTTTTCATGCCCTTGTTGATTACACCAGTCAGGGGACAAACCAACTTGTTTGATGTGTTCTGATGCATTAGACTGATGACAAGACCACATTAGTCCAATGGGGATTGTTTATTAATACATATGTATCTATACAATTACATTATCTTCATCGACTATTTTTCTTCCACGCATACCATTATCTACATAAATCGGAGGAGTGTCATGTTTTCTAATATTAATGGTCATCATGTGGTTTTTTTAACAGAGAAGATCATCCAACAGGGTATTCTGCATATGAAGACTCTTATTTCTTTATCGGAAGAGCTGTTAGGGGAATCTTCATACGTTGGGATGGTGGCAGATTCCAATGATTTTGGGGAGATGCAGGTTGGTTTCCATGAGTAGGTTGTGAAGTTACCCCCATATTGTGATTTTTAGTTCATAATTGACCTACATTTAGGTGCTCCAACAATTTTGATGGATCCATATCAGATGTTACCTTCAGCATTACAAGAGTTGATGATTCTGATTGATTAACTGAGGATGTAGTTCTTTACCTATCCAGTGAGTCTCTAGGTGGTGGTCCAATAATTTTCTCCATAATGGTGGTTGGTGGTCTATGGTTGTGCATATACAACTTGATGATGAATCAGGTGACATTAAATAATCATTACCCCCATCTATGTATCGATGAATTTTTTTACCAGTTGAGAGGGTTAATTTGGTTTTCTACAGATTTATTTTTTGGTCTGTATATGAACAGTTTAGGGTGAACGACTGAGATATCCCAAAGACTAATTTCTGATGCAGGTAAGGGAACTTTGAGTTTGTAGTCATGACTTTTGGTGTTACAAACACACATTTCATATTCATGGGACTCTTGAACTACATCCTCTATGAGTTCCTAGATCATTTATCTTTCAAATTCATCGACGATATATTTATGTACATGATATTAGAGGATAAAAATCCCATGAAAATGAGAACCAACATGAATGTTATTTACCGCCACCCGCTCTATGGAACGTTGACTATGTGTATTTTTTAGACACTGGAGGTAATTTTCTTTAGACATGTACTGTCTTATAATGGTATAGCAGTTTACCCATTGTTGGATAATGCAGTCCATTCATGGGAAGAACCCAAAATTGGGGACGTGGTTCAATGTTTTGTTGAACTGGAGGGCTATTATCAAAGGTTTGTAGTCGATTTCTCTTCAGTTGCATCTCCAATGGCATCTTTGACAAGATAAGACCATGTGTTTGTGTGGACCGAGCAGTACCAGAAAGAGATTAGTTATCTGTAGGGGGAATTTTTTAGTGCTCCAGTTATCCGATTTCCCCTTGAAATAGTGATTTTTGAGGAGTTTTGTTATTCTTATTCTCTAGGATTTATAACTGTGCTTGAGCCATACTATAGGATGATCTATTATTTTTCCAGGAAGATACAACCCCACATGCTTAACTACCAAACACAAGATTCGGTGTTATCGGTATCAGTTTTTTTCCTAATGTTGTGGCATCATTACCTAATTGGGTTGCTCTTTGTCGTCTTCATATATCACAATACCATGAGGAACATATCATCCTAGTGTGATCTAAATATGTTGTAGGGGAAGTGGATGGAGTTTCATCAAGATTACAATTTCATGATCTTTTACTCCTCAAGGATGTGTAATGTTGTGTCCGATTCTTTGATGAGGATTTCACAAATGTACGGTATTCAAGAAAATGTGGATACATGGACAGTGATAGATGAGTTGGAAGGATTTCACCAAGTTGTAACAATGGATAGTGGCATTGAATGTATGATCCAGATGACAACACAATCTTCTGTGATGCAGAAGGTGGAGAAACCTCAATAGGAAGAATCAGAGGCATAGAATATGATTGATTTCATTAACCAAAGTGATGTTATTAAGTGATGGTTTGAGGATGTTTAGAATCCATTGTTTTTCCTCTGATGGTTATGTGTTCTAATGCAATGCATTAGGGATTCCATCTTGATTTCTATAACTCACCATAGGCAGTACATCTAGGAATTAGAAAAATATAATGTGGCTTGAGGATTTAGTTTAGATTTATTTGGATGAAATAGGTAGTTTCAGAGTTTATGTAGAAACGATTAGTGTTCTTGAAGGTGAAGGTTGGATAACATTTCCTTATGTTTTGATGCATCACATAGATATCCTTGAGTGGAAGTGGGATGATGTCTCAATGGATTTTGTAATAGGGTTATTTAGAGCTCAGGGAGGATATGATTCTATATTGGTTGTAGTGGATACCATTTTGAAATCATCTCACATCTTTGAAATCAAGGAGTTGGGAATAGTGAATTCCATAGTAAGGAGGCATGTTGATGAGGTGGTGACAATACATAGAGTTATGTGATCCAATTTCGTGGATCATGATTCACATTATATACATGATTCTAGAGGGCATTGAATCATTATTTTTACACTCAGTTATGTCTTAACACTGCCCTCCATCCTCAATAATATGGGCATATAGAACATAAATTCGAGATATTGGAGGACATGTTGAGAGCATTTAACATAGACTTTGGAGGATCTTGGGAATGACACATTCACATTGTGGAGTTCTCATATAATAATAAATATCACTCTTCCATTAAAATATCTATATTTCCATATCTGCATATAAGACTATTTCATTCACCTTTGTGATGGAAAAAGTTAGGGGAGAAAAATATTATTACGATAGAGGTAGTATATAATAGGAAAGGGAATGTTCAGCTCATTCATGAGAGGGTAAATTTAGTGCAAGACCAGAAAAAGACCTATGATAATCACTGGTGGAGGCCCATTGAGTATGAGGTTGGGAATCATATATTCATGAAGGTTTACCCTCACCGTGGGCAGGGACGGTTTTGTAGAGAGAGTAATATTTCTCATTTGTTCATAAAACACTTTGAAGTGATAGGGAGAGTTTGTGAGGTGGCATACCAATTAGTGTTGTGATAGTAGTTAGAGAGGATCCATGATGTATTTCGCATCTATCAACTCCATCATTATTGTCATGATGATTTCCATGTCATTAAATGTGGATAATTTTATATCAAAGAAGACACGACATACATGGAGCAGCCAACAGATATCCAAGATCATCAAGAGAAAGTGTTCTGTGGGCACACCATTCAAATGTTTAAAATGAAATGGAGTATTGGTGGCCTATATGATATTACATGGGAGATATAATTGAAGATTCATTCTCATTTAATAGAGTTGTTCTATGTTTTCCCTTGTTCTTTTTTTCATTGTAGTGTGATCTATGAACACTATTTGTTATGAGATGTGTTGTTTCGTTATTCTATAATGAGTAATAATGTCCTAATGAGTTATTAGGGGAGTATCAAATTCCTTATGAAGATGCATTAATTTTTATGTTTTAAACCCTTGTATGGGAGTCAGTGCCACTTAGAGCAGATAGTATCTTTAAATCTTGTATAAAATTCCCAGGTTTGTGTGTTTGGATAGTGTGGTTGTAGTTCTTGTGTGGTGTGACTTGTGGTTATTTATGATAGTGGATTTAAAAGGAGGTGTTCTTGTATAAACATGATTCCACTTCATCATTCAAAAAACGCATCATGGTTTATCAACTTATGTTGATATTTTTTTGTGTTAGTAGTGTTTCAAGTGTAGCGGTATCCCTAGGAGGTCTTCCTCTGGGTGGTTGTTCAGAACCATCATTATTGTAGGCTTATTTTTGGATTCTTAGTGGTGAGAATAGTTATTATATATATCTAATGTAATGAATATGGCCTCCCTGATCCATAAATTTCGGATATTTTATTTTTTTATGTGTTCTATGAGGTAAAGGTAACTTATATCATCACCTGGAAAAATTTCACAATTTTTTCTTTTATTCAATTGTTTGCAAAATTGAGGATAATTACTGGAATGTTAGGACTCATGGGTTAGGAATGGTGAGTTAGGGATGATTTGTTATGATCATTTAGTCATAACAGTTAGTGGGAATGGGGATTCATGATAGTGAGTTAGAATGAGGACTCCCGATAGTGAGTTAGAACGGTGCGTAAAAACGGTGGGTTAGAAGAGTGGGTCAAAATAGTAATTAAAGACGGGGAGTTAGTAATGGTAGCTCGTTAACGAAATTGTTGATGGTAAATAACATTGGTGACTATCAATATGGACTCACACTAGTGAATCGTAATGGTGAATCATAAAACGTTGAGTCATCCAAATAGTACTCCATTTCATTTTTCCAGATTGTCCAATATCTAAAATTTAATTTATATTTTGAATAAAATTTATTTTATTTCCATTTTTATGGTCTTTAGATCCTTTTAATGTGATATTATTCATATCAGTAAATTTTTAAGAGTTCATGGGATTTCAATTAGTCAAATTGTGTTATCGAGACTTCATCCACCATGAATGGAAAATTATAGTTGCATCATAACTGGCCCTCCAATTATTTATTCTAATGGATGATATATCATCTTCCTTGGTTATTCCTTTTCATTTTATCTTGGATCAATATTAAATAAAAAATACATCCCTGAGGAGCTATCTATTCTTCTATACCTTTTGATTCGTGTTTTTCCTGGTGTTTTTTCTTTGTTGCATCCATGCCCCCTATTTTGGTGCAATAAGGAAGTGTTAATAATTTATTCTTCAATATAGATTTTCCATTATCACTCTCAATTCACATCCAAAGTGGTGGTTGTACAAATGAATCTTTTTTATTATAGATGATTAAAAATTCAATAAAGAAAAATGAAATTGATTCAAATCAACAAATTTGGGTTGTGGAATGTGTTGTATAATCATACTATTTTATTGATATTTTTAAAAAATTTGTTAATTGTATGGTATTAATATAAACTGAATATCATGATCCATAAGGCTATTTTATTTTCCACTAAATACATAATGTGGTACATGTTGATATTTTTCAATTAATACACTATTATGAATAATATATTACCATATATAATCAGTTAAAATAAATTTTTCCCCCTGTAATTTTATTGTTTCGTGACCACCACTGAAATTAAAAGTATAATTAAATAAGTAATTCTTTATTAAATCTGAAAATTCATCCTTGGGTGATTTGTGTGGTGTTGTGGCTGGGAGAACGGTTGTCTGTGTGGATGGTTCTGAAGCAGTTCTAAAATCCAAGGTATGGATATTGGTTGATTATTAAATTTAATAGATGTTTGGTACATTAGGGTTTGGATTTTGTGGTATGATTATGTGTTGTACGATGCATCTATTATTTTTTGTGTTTTCTCTATTGAGAGGATGGTTCTAGTGTGATGAAATCAAATACTGATGTTGGAATTGGTTGACAGGGTTTTTAAATAGAGAGGAATGTGAAATGGGATAATTTACCCTGGTTCATAATCCTTTTAGTGTATTTTTGTGTGGAATTTTGTGTGGATTATTGTGTGATATTAGTAGTAATTACCTATGAATTGATGGAACAAATAAATCAATTTTTCATTAAATAATGATAATTCATTAAATCAATAGGTCTTGGGAATGATTTGTGTATGTGGATGGTTGTGTGGTTGTGTATTTAGAGGATGAAAAAAATGGTTTTATAGTGAGTTGGTTGTTTCATTGAGAACCTATATGTTGGGAGTGAGTTATTTGTGTTATATATACTTTTATGTTATTTTCATATTTATTTAAATCTGCACTCTACCCTATTTGATCACTATGTTCCAAACACCCCCAATCATCATAGTGAAAGGCGTCTTTAGAGAACATCCTGGTGAGGGGATGGATTGTTGTTGAACTGTACTTCCTTGGACCATATTCGAGGTGGGGATAGAACAATATTCATTGTGAAGGTTCTGGTGGTGAGGAACACATGTGTGTGGGTGAGTTGTGAATTAAATAGTGTCTTCCAGATGTGATATTTTTTTCGTTCCCTGTTGTCTTTAGGATAGTGTGTGGTTCTGGCCTAGCTATATATGTGATGTATGCACTGTGGTTTTGGGCCGAGGAGTATGCAAGTGGTATTCAGTATTTGTTGTGGACTGGGTGTCTATGGGTAGGATGCGATGTAGGTTGGTCTCATGTGTTTTTTTCTAGGATGTGACAAGTCTTGGGGCCTGGGTGATAGGACAAAAATGTGGATTATGGGTCCCATGTGTGTGCGGGTGGGATGGGATGTGGTTCTTTCTGAATTGGTTGAAGACATAGGACGTTTTTCTATAGGAAAGAGTGGATAAAATAGTGTAAAATTATGCATGGTAACCATTTCATCGATTGAATTACTATATTAAATTAATTGATTTGAATTACATAGTGAATGTGACTTATATAGATTTGGTTGTCTAGTGTAACTTGTTAGGTGATGTTGGGTTATACTATTTTATCAAAGGGTAATAAGTATTATTCATTCACATGTTCATGATATAATTTGGTTTTCCTATTTTGTGTACATGTATTCCCACCTAAAATATATAAAACTGCATTTAGGATTACCAGAGGACTACTATGATCATTCTAGACAATACTATCTTTGACATCGGGACAATTGTTATTTTGTTACATAGATTTTCGTTTGGTTTTTATACTAAAGTTTCATTGTATTTGTAGGAGATTTATTTTCAACATGCATGTGGGGTGAATCTTGGATATTTTTTATATAGATAGTTCTTCGAGTTGTTTTGGGACAGATTAAGTTATCTCTCAATCTTGTTTCCATTATCGAGGGAAATGCCTCCATTTTTTGTGAGATTGTATACGCTTGGTGATAGTGGCCACCACAAGGTCTAATGGAGGAGAGAATCATGGGAAAAAATATACCATTCATCATTTACATACAAGGATGGGTTTGTTTGGATGTGTGTTTGGAAATGTATACTTCATATAGATCTAGTATGGTTTACCTAGACCAAGATTAGAGGGAGTTATATTATTTTAATATTGGTTTTGAGTATTAGTTCTAGATCCCATTCATCATTAGTGAGACACCAAAATTTTGTTGTTTTCCCTTGGGTGAATGCTCGTTAATGAATCGAGGTAGGTTCACTATAATTCAAATCCCATCGTCATGATGTAAAATATTTGCATATAATTTTTTGTATTTTTATTATATATATATCAATTGTGATCTTAATCAAAATATTAAATTTTTTGAATGAGTTATTTAAGGATATGTGAATTAGGGAATTTGGGATATATGGACATTGAAAAAATTAATTGTGTAAGTAATTATAAAATATTTATATTATTGATTTGGAGATAATTAACAGTAGAATATAGTTTGAGATATTGATATTGAATATTGAGATAATTAATTAAGGAATTAACTTTGTCATTTTGAGATGAAATTATCGATTAATTAATTTATTAATTAAAAAATTTGTATGATGTAGGTAATTAAATTGGGGAATTAATTATGGGGTTTTTTTTATTAGTTAATATATTATCTAACTATTGGAATTTTGGTGTTCAAAATTTTTTTTAATTAGTAATGCAAATTGGTGTGGATAATTAATTGATGAATTAATTATGTGAATAATGGTAAAATGGACATTTAGTTGTTAAATATGGGATGGGAACATGGTGATTATATTATATATGTTATGAATGGTAACATGGTAATTTTTTCAGGAAATATAGAATGGGAAGATTTACATTCTAATTTAGGTGGTATGAATTATATCATATTTATTTAGTTGTAAATTATGGTATGGGAACATAGTCATTCTGTTGGGTAATGTGTGAATGGTATCATGGGAATTTAATTCAAAATTTTATAATGGTAACAAATGAATTTTGAGATATTATACAGCTTCATAATACTTCAGGATCTGGTTTGAGATGATGTATGGATTGAGAAAAAGGTATCTATGAGAACCTAGGGATTATGTGGTTAAATTAATGTTACTTGAATATGTGATAACTATTTTCTTATGATTTTTAATTAATATCTATATAGAACTACATGAACATGATTTTGAATATATATTATTTCAGACACCATTGTTAGTTTCCTACTGAGTTGTACTCACATATTACTCTAGATGCAAGATCAATACGTGAATAGTCATATTGTTTTCAATAACTGTTATGGGAAAGAGACAAAAGTTAGGATGATATGATTTCATGGATCATGGTAGCAGGAAGAATACATTTTTCAGGACTGGATTGGGAGTTTTCAGTGAATTTACATTTGAGTTTTAATTTAAGACATTGGAAACATGCTTTTTTCATGGAAATTTTTACAACATTAGTTTTTATGGTTCCTCTAGTTTTGTTTAATCATTTATTATAGTTAATATTCCCGGATATATGTTATTAATCTATTATTAGTTATTTTTATGTTGTATTTATCTGATAAATGGGAATATATTCTTCCCATGATTTTTATTTCAAACCATACATTTTGGTCGGAAGACACATGTATGTGAAGAGGTCTTCTTGAGTTCATGTGACTAACAGGATCTGGGAATTCACATGTGGAACATACACCAGGACATTATAGAGAGGTGTCCAACATTTTTTATTTTATTTTGAATTAGTTTTACTATTCAATAATGGTACAAAGAATGCTATAATGAATCAGTCCATCATTATGTTCCCATGCAAGGGAGTAGCCAATCCATGTACATAGAGAACCTATGTACCTTTTGTTGGAATTTTATTATTATTGTTTTATATTATTATTTAATATTATATCACATTGGGTGATGAAATATTTATGTGATGTGATTATTGTTTCAATGATTTCTATATTTGTGACTTATTTCCAACAATGGAATTGTAATTGAGTTGGAATGAATCATTTTTGGAACTCATGTTTATTGTGACATGATTCATTTTAGGGATAATTGGGAAAATATTTTTTGGGTCAGTTGTTTATCATATTCTATTTTCATTTCAAGTGACATTGAAATGAAAATGGTTCCCAACAATAATTTGATAATTTTTTTTAAAATTTATATTACAAGAGAATAAATGTCTGTAAAAATGGTAAACATGAAAATTTATAATGTGATTACCCTCGTTAACCAAAAACACTGTGTAGTATGGTTAAGGGTAGTGATAATGCCTCGGGTTTCATTTCTTGGAGATGGTTTGAGAAGAGAATTGTGGTGTAATTTTGTTCTCCGCTCTTCTGTAACTGTGTTGGTTTTATGAACTATGTCATTTGGTGTGTGTGTTCCATTGTAATGAATATTAATCCTTTAAGATTATTTTCGAAAAGTTATTTTGAGGACATGGAATGAAATGATCCAAGAGTGATGGAACATGAGGAAATGATCATTCCAGGTTATCAAGTAGTGGATAAATTTTTATAGAACATTTCATGCATAAAAAAATTAATGGGAATATACCCATTGTGGTTTGTGAAGAGTATTTTTAATTTGATGATGGAATTCCAGTTGTAGTACCATCAAAATTTTACATGAATGGGTAGACCTAAGAGAGATTATTTCTTGTATGAGTCTATCCAAATTACACTTAATTATGTAGAGACTCATTGGGAGAGGATGGTCAAGTAGGAATCATAAAATCTATGAGTATTAGAATATCATAATGGACATTCAGTCATACACTAGGTTGACTGATGGTTTGATATGGATGTAATTTTTCGACATGTTCGTAGAGCACTTCTATTCAGAGAGTTGTGGTGGGAGAGAGATGTTGAGTTTATGAGGATGAATCAGGTGATTATGTCTAAGACTATGTATAATTCATAACATATTTGCGATTCTTTGCTCCAAAATAGTAATAGGATGAGATAGTGATGGCAATGCATTTTTAATATTTTCTTAAATGTGAAATTATCTCACAGGATAATGTTTTTTTAATTATATTTTTTAGTTTGTGGATTTGGATCTGATAGATAAGGGTATTATAATGTATGATTCTCATTTCGAAAATTTGGTTCTAGTTGTACAATAAGAATATATGATATTAGAGAGTGTGAAACGTCACTATGACATTATCTTACAGGAAATTGGGATATTGAGTAACCGGATTGAGGGAGCAGTTGCACATGAATCTTTTTTGAGTGATCTTTCAAAAGTGTGGTATATTAGGAAACCTATGGATGTAGTTCCCCTAGACACAATTAGAATGTTATTCATGTGGAAATATGGGACATATACATGGTTTGTTTATGACCCAGTTATAGATGGAAAATGATGAATTATCAAGTACGAATTTGAGTTTAAGAATGGGATCTTCCCAAATATATCAGTCTAGAAGCTAGAGATCCACTACACAATGAGGTTGAGGTAGTAGACTCGAAGCCTATAAGAAATAGAACATGTATATGTGGAGTTTTGAATCATAGGGGAGTCACATTTCATCATAGGGATGAGTAGTATGATAGTTTCATGTGGGAAAATTTACACTTGTGGATAGCAAGGCGTGGCAATTGAATGTGATAGGCACTATTATTTTAGTAAAAACAATAGTTTTTTAACATTTTTATAAATGAATTAATTTTTTTCAATTCTCTAGGTCAAGCATTCCATTCACATGGCACTGACATCATTTACATTACACACAACATCAATTTTTACCAGTAAAAAATATATATTTTTAACATTATTTTAAGACTTAACTAAGCTGTTAAGTTATTATTTTTTATTATTAATAACTAATTTATGAAAAACCTTTTGTTTATACCAATGTAAAATGAATTTTATCGTTACAATGAATAAATTTAATATAAAGTGATTATTTTTATATAAATACAATTTTTATGCACACAATGTATTTATATACTAATAAATTATTCTAATTACAATTATGTTGTAATATTAATCTATTATATATCATTTATAATCAATCAAATATTTTTTATATTCATCCAATAAATTCTGTAGGTATTAGATAAGAAAAATCCAAATGTAATTTTTAAAAACTAATACTTTTATAATGGTAGTTTTACCACCTTTTGTAAGAGAATGTATATTGAAAAAAAAATTTAGAAATTTTATAAATTTAATATGTAAAAATAATGAACATAATTAGAATAAAAACATAATAATTACATTTAGTATTATTTTTTTGAAATTTTATGAAGGGTTCAAATTTTTAATGAATACTTAAAAATACTGTATTTTATTTCATAACTACATTTTCATGTAATTTATTTGTAAGGATAAATTTTATTCTAAAATTGTATACAAGAATAATTAGATAAATTTGTTACATATTAATCCAATTTCTTTCATCATAATAATTTATAAATTGAAATATAATATAAATACATATCATGATTTTGAATGTTTTTACTTTAAATACCAACCTTAATATCCCATATGCTATATTATATTTAAATCAATTTATTCTACATATGTAAATAAAATTTGTAAAAAGTATTAAATGTTTGGAATTAGCATAATTTATTATTTATAATTTGTTAAAAATATTTTATTACAAAAAATATTATGTAATATAACTAAAATTAATTAAAATGATTAATATTAAATTATTCTTATTAAGGGACTAATCAATAAACTTAA
Organism: Viscum album; assembly: GCA_963277665.1. NCBI lineage: Eukaryota > Viridiplantae > Streptophyta > Magnoliopsida > Santalales > Viscaceae > Viscum > Viscum album. The sequence goes on along the minus strand of OY728128.1, from coordinate 213,656,294 downwards.
TGCCTGAAATGACCAAAACACTTGTAATGAATCCATTAGCATGAAATATTATGCACTAATCCTATATTGTATGTTATTTAGAATGTTATTTTACCAAATTCAATTAATAAACATGTGTGGGGTTCCTTTTTATAAAAATATAACATTAGTGCCACACCAACCACCTTATGAAAGGAATATTATCCTCACACATTATCCAACATCTATGCCCAATTATGTTCATCCTAAAAATCCATCACTTATTCCATTAATATTTCTTTTATTTGAAATCCCTCCATGGCATCCCATTGGAGAAAACCAAAAGGAGTTATCAGATTCAGAGGTAACACCCTCCCTCACATTCCTGTATTTTATTTTGTTTCCACACTCCACCAATATTATTATTTCATGCTATTATAAAAACAGTAGTATCCTTAATGTTATAGGATTTTTTACACTAATGGTTTAACCTACACTTACACAAACTTCTATCTAATGGGTAATGGACATTTTGATTATGTGTACGGTGGACTAACGCCACCTCAAAGCAACGTAACTCATTCATAAACAACAATGAATGTATTAAGGACAGAATAAGTGAATATATATGATATATATATGATATAATATAGATAATTTAATAATTATATAGATATATATTTAAAATACATATTTATATATTTCATTTACTTTCATTCTTTCTACAATACAATTAAACAAAAATAGCGTTCCTGCATATGTATAGCTTATTATCTCCATGAATGATGTATTCCTTTTAATGATTCTACATTATATGTATTTTATAATAAAAACAAATTTAAATTAATATATATTTAAAATATTCTTTATGTTCTATAAATTATGATAGAAATAAAGGACCAAATATATAATTAATTAAGACAAATTTGGAAAACAATGAGATTATTACCTAAAGTGAATCCTTAATATTGAATTGATAACTAGCATGTAATATAATCCCATAATAAAAACATATATTTTATTACATGTTAGAGTATGTTTTTTAGAGCTATATTAAAAATTAATATTTATTATAAAGAAGTTTTGAATAAGTACTATTAGAATGAATACAAAAGGTTTGTGAATTTCATCTCACTCTTCATTTATAGGATATACATAAAATATTCATCATTCACATATTATTTTTGTTATATATACTTCAATTAAATTAATTTTATGGATATTATAAGTAAATATATGGCTATTATAATATTCATTCTATGAACGTTCTTTAATAGTGTTTAAAGGGGGATTTAAGATTCATTTATATGTTTTCATGGAAAATGTTTTGAAATATTTTACAACCATCTTTATAATATTCAATGAAAAGGATTTCAAAATGTCTTCAGGAGTCAATATTATTCTATCAATATTATTTAAAAATAAAATACATTTCAATAGGTTTTATGTTTTAAAAATCATTTTTTAATGAAGATGGATATTTTCATGAATAATGGTTTTAAAAATAGAATTCAAAATTATTTGTTGTCTATGATAACATATTTTAGAGTTACCCATGGCATTATTAAAAAATTATTCAAAGATAAATTTCAAAATATATCTCATAATGGATTATGTTTTGATAAAATGATGTTTATAAAACATGTTTCTCTTTCATGTGTTATATGTTTATGAAATCTGATTTTCGTTCGTGGGTTATTTTTTTAATTAAATGATTATGAACATTGTTTTTCTCATAAGTTTTGATTTGATTACATTTTTATGATACCAATTTAATGTCATGGGATATTATATGATTGTTTTTTTATCACATGTATCTGTGATTTCACTATAATATGTGTGGGACATATATCTTCTTATAATGCATTGGGTAATGATTTACATATCATGAGATTTAATAATATTGCCTTTGGAGTGATCATTGACTTCTAATATGGCATTGGGTGTGAACCATGACTACCAAGATGGTATGACGAGTGAAATCTTAATACTATGATGTAAATGGGGGTGATTCATGTCTACAATGATGGTATGGGGAGTGAACTAATACTATTAATATGGCCATCTATGTGATTCCATGTAAACTATAGAAGTCATATTAAATGCTTATTTGCACCCAAAATTCCCTATTTTATTTCTATGTTATGATTTAATGGAATATTTTCATTATTTCCTTATAATTCATGGATTATTAAATATTATGCTTTATTCGATGATGCATCTTTTTTTATTATTGATATGTATTGTGTGATCTTTTAATATTATCATCTCATTATCATACCAATATTATCATTATTATGTTTACATGTTTCCATTGTATATACATACTGAGCATCAGATCTCACCCCATTGTATGTTTACATTCCCAATGATATGAATATACTTATCATGATAGAGGTTTTTAAGGAGGGTTTGTATTTATGAAGAACCTAGTTGAATATATTGTAGCTCACTTTTGTACTGGTGTTTTCGTTTCCTTGATTCCAATGGTACGAGGCAAGTAATTTCAATAGTCGTATTTTTGTATAATGCATTAATTATATAATGATATTGTATGTAAATATTGGTTTGCTAATGTTGTTTATAGAGAAAAGTTTGAGTTAATAATCTAAAACTATTATGATGAAACATGAGTGATAACCATATGGACATGTCAATAGATAAGTATAAGTATATAAGAAATACTAGGAAAATGTCATGTAACATTGGAACAGGATACATTGAGTGGTTTACTAGAAATAAATCCAATTCTAGATAATACATGATTATGTGGTTCGGGAAAATATATACCTTGTTGTAAAAAATATGAAAATATATTCTGATCCAAAATCATGGTAATTTGGTACCTGACAACATGCCTTGATTCAGACATTGTTTTACACTCATGGGGGACAGTATTTGGAAATTCAAAAACACATAAGGAATCATTATGAAGGATTTGAGTAGAATATGTCTATGAATATCCTAGTATAATAAAATGGTTTCATTGATTAAGGATGGTGACAAAATAGAGACTTTCCATTAGTGATTTTTCATGATTATGTGGTTCCTCAACATGATAATTGTTTCATACTCTATGCTTTCGGTTTTATTCATCGGATGAAAGGAGGAACCTTATTTATGTGGAATCTGATAGATCTTGCAGTAATTTTCCTCTAGGGAATTTGAATGTTGTAGGAGTTAGAATACATAATCATGTTGCAATGATCACACATATTTATCAAGATATGAATCATTGAGGACATAGAATTATAATAATATGGAACAACATTATAATAAGTCATTAATGAGGAAACATTCACCTTCTTTCAGAGGGTCATTCAATCCACTTATTTGTGAACAAAATATAAGTAGTGCTAAAAATCTATTCAGTAATCTCTATTGTTCAAGTCATAATAATTACATTCTTCATTTCATTCATTTAATGGTGATGTGGACTAGTGCTTGTATGAAATCATGAATATGTGGAATCAATAAGAAATTTAATCACCGAAATTTGAAAATTTCAGGAACATATTTTTCAATAAGTATTTACCTCAGATTCTTCGTACTGGGATAGAGAAATAGTTCATGGAGATTTTGAAAATTGATGATGAATCTATCAAAACCTATGAGGATAATTTCACTAGACCTATGAGGTACATCGTAAGAATTATTTTATATCCCAAAATTTAAGTTAATAGTTTCTTTAATAAATTTATGTCGTGTATCAGAAGGGATTTTTCAATTAGATTCATTAGTAGCTGTGAAAATATTTTGCATTGTTTAGTAAGTGTGGAAATGGATGTTAGAGTCAAAAATCAACCTCATGGATTTGATTTTTAATGTAATGTGGAGTTTTAAGGAATATCTAAAAATCATGTAAGGAAGAATGTTAACTATACTTTATTCACTATTTTTGGGAAGAATAATGGTGGAAATTTACATAATGGGTCTAATAAATATTATACACGTGAAAGGGAAGCCCATCGAACATATCATTTCCAATTTTATGGGATGATTTTAACTAATAGTGTGAATGGATAAAAATAGGCACAAAATTCAACTCCCATGTTTCAATTCTACAAGTATAAGGTGAATATAAATTTGGATAACCAGCTCCCAAACCTAAAGTCTAGTGATGAAAATATTAAAAACCAACCTCATAATCTAAGGGACAAGGTGAAATCTCATGAAATCAAAATTTATAAGGAGGGGTCCGATAAGTTCATGGTGAACATTAAAATTTCCATTCATTGTATAACTACCAATGTCTTATTTGATTATGGATCTACCCATTCATTCATATCTAATGAATTTGATAATGGTGTTAAGATTCAACTAGAATTATTAGACTTGGAATTAGAAGTCAAATTACATAATGGTAAGATTATTCCAAAACTATTCCCTGATTCCTCTAATATTGATGTTTGTTGGAACGTTCATCCAACAAATCATCTCATTCTTCCATTTGGTGAATTAAATGTCATCATTGCAATGTATTAAATAACCCTACATAAATATTGAATCAATTTTTTTTAATAATTTAGGTTATGATTGATAATTCATACCCACCTAAGATTGTCTAACAAGGTGATGATATGTATGACAATCCTTCATGTATGACATCATGTTTATGGGTCTTAATTCCGATTCAAAAGGGCTGATTATTTCAAATGGTTGGTGATAAAATCAATGTCAATGATAAGACCCTTTTTTGAGAATTTTTGTTTGTATTTTTAGATGTGTCTCCTAGACCTCTACAGAACATAAATTATATTTCTCAATAATAATCATACCTAGTTCCACAACAATTTGAAACAGTCCCTTTTTAATGGACCTAATTAAATGTTTATAATTTAGGATGAAACTCCGTGAAAACATTGATAAGCGATTCTTTCATCAAATTCTATCACCTTGGTGTGCACCTATTACTTTTTTCAAAAATAAAGATAGATCAATGTGACACTAGCTTAATTATTAGGAGTTGAAAGTGATCATAATCAAGAAAAATTATTATATTGTAAGTATCGATGACTTTATTGATCAACTCCATGGAGCACAAAACTTTTCCATGATTGACCTCCATTATGTATATCTTCAATTGAGGGTCAAAAATGAGAAATACCCAAGACGACATTCTATAAAATTTATGGATTTTTATGGATACATATTTATTCATTTTGGTATCACTAATGACCCTTCTATATTTATTGATTTAATTGCTAGCGCCCTTAGGGATTAACATGACCTGTTTATGTTAGTCATTATAGATGATATTATTTTTCATTCAAAAAGAACGAAAGAGCATGATGGGGACATATGAAATGTACAAAAGACCCTATGTAAGGAGAAACTATATGAAAAATATTCAAAATTTAAATTTTAGATACAAATGGTTTCAATTTTGGGACATATAACCTCGGGAGATGGTATAGCAGTAGAAACATCAATGACATATGCTATTGAATGCTAGCCTAAACAAAACATGATGATTAAGATCTATATCATTATTGGTATAACTTGGTATTATCGACCATTTGCAGATAATTTCTCACAACTATCAAATAATATGACAATGTAAACTCAAAAAGGAGTTGTGTTCCTATGGGCAGTTGAATGTGAGAAAAATTTTAAAGAACTGATGAAGAAGTTGGTCATATCACATGTTCTTATGATACCATATAGTGGATAATGGGTTTTAGTTAAGATAAGTGCATCCTATATAAGATTAGGTTGTGTTATTCGGCAGAATAACATGTTTATAGCTTATTCCACATGACAGTTTAAGATTCATTAGCATAATTTATCACTCATTATTTGGAGGCATACGAAATAATATTTTCATTAAAGATATGAAGGTATTAACTATGTGTTGAAAAGCGTCATATATTTATTGATAATTAAAGTCATAAACATATATTCACCTAGGATTTGATCATGTTACATTGAAGATGGTTGCATCTTATAAAGAACAATGAATGCTAATTTCATTTCCACAATGGGAATGTGAATAAGGTGGATGATGCATTATGTCAGAAGGATCAAGCTAGCATATCCATGATGTGGATCACTATAGATCCAATATTTATGTCTTTTCAAAGGATGGATCAAGAAATTTTGAACAAAGGGTAAAATCATATTTTTCTCAAATGAATGTTCAACCCTATACCCATGTGAAGATTATGGAGGCAAAGATGGAAGATGTAGTATAATGACCCAAACATTACATACATGGTTATTAATTCAGAAATTGAAGAATAATTATTACAACATATAACAAAACCATTAATGGACCGAATAGTTATAGTGAATATAGAAACCGGGAAACATAAAAAACTAGTTCATAATTCATCTATGTTGTCTCCCATTTATTAAATCATATCAAGAGTAATTTTTGGAATATTCTACTTAATACCCTTCATCCAGAACTGGGGAAAAGAAATCATACAAAATGGTGATCTCAAATGCTCTGTAAGGGTAATCAAAAGAAATATCAATCATATCATATTCATAAGAACATAACATTTTGAATATCTTAACCTGAAAAAGAGATCATAATATCATAACATGGGATAAATAATAGTAGTGAAATGTAATCCCAAATAATCATAACATAAAATAAGAAACTTTGTGGCATATAGACATAATCATATAAAATCATTTCAAATTGGTCAAGACTCACTGCCAAGACTATCATAGCAGACAAAGTCCATTACTGAACCAAGTTCACTCCTCATTCCAGTCCAGTATCACTGAATCGGGTTAACTTGTTTTTCCAGCCATGTCTATCTCAGGAGATATAAATCTTTACCAAATGCATTGGAGGGAGATATATCTCCCACCCATCTCATAATTAATCTATTCTTATGTGTGCCACAATATCATAAATCATAGCATAACCCATGTAATAAAAATGGGATTCTTAAACACCATACCATCATGACATAATCCATATAAGATAAAAGGACACCATAAAATTAATTCCATCATAACATAATCAAATCAATGTAAAAATAGGGATAGAAACAGAACCCTATATTATCATAGATGGAAAATAAGTTTGATAAAACACTTGAACTCTATTCTTGAGGAAAATATCCTTTCTACTTCAAAAGCATTTTTTCCTTTCTTAACATGTCATATAATTTTAAACTAAAAGAAGTTGATTAAAAATAAACTTGAAATAATGTATAGGAAGCTTCATGGAAATAATGTTCTATGAAATCATAAAAATCCATTCATGGCATATAAGTTAAAAAAAACATTCTTCTCGTACGTTGGCTGAAAAATTCAAAAAGTATCTCGTACTTAAAACGACAAAAGATTCCATTCATATCATTTACTAAAAATCCACCAATAAGAAAAATTGGATTTAATAAATTCTAGGAGGATAGAAGTAATATTAAATATTGAGGTAACATGGATGTGGATGATAAATACAACCCAGTAAATACCAAAGTATAATCAATCTCAACTAAACATGAGATTGTGAGATTTTCCCTTACTTTAGGTCTGATATGAATTGTACGTGTCCAAACCTCATGTATAATGATTTAAATAATGTCATTGACTTATTCCAGAATCATACTCATTTTTATGATATCATATATGGTCATATTCTGAGCTTCTTATTAGTAATATTTCATTGCTACTTGTTATTCAGGTGATTAATGCATTATGTTCTTATGCGTGTTTTGTCGAATAAATTCTTATTATTATTTTTAGGTTATAGATACCTAATTTAGAGAATGTTATTAATGTAATATATATCATATTTATTCATTCAATTTATTTATATTATCATTATTCAATGATGATCATGTAGAACGAGTCGCATCACATCATGGAGACGGTAGGCTGCGTACACACAAGCGATAATATCGTTCCCATGATCGTGGAATTGTATTGAATTGTATGTATACTATTTAGAAATCAATATCACATGAAAATAGTCATATATTTTTATTATTTACACCATTATACCCATCCATGTAAGGTGGTGGTGGAAAACAGATTACACCACGGTGTGGAGATGGTATTCCGTACGTACACATGCGCGGTGATTTCATTTTCCATTGGATGGATAAAAGGTGAATTAGTGTTGTTTAATATTTATAATAACATATCAGTATATGAGTGATACTGATTTTATTACTTTATAATGAAACAAATAAATAAGAATAAGTAGATGAAGATAAAAATTTGAAAGAATCTGTAATGGATATTTTCTCTTCTTTGACACGCCTCTTTGAAACCTCCTCTTAGGGCACTATGATTGGTCATTGAAAAAGACCAGGACCACTAGGATGTTTCAAGGGATGTGGAGAAGAGAAATGGTAAGGTTTTGGCCGAGATTGAAGGTTCTAAATTGTGTAATGTAGGGAGGGAGGAGGTGCCCTTTTATAAGGGAGGAGAGGGGAACCTTTGGAATTATAAGAAATATTAATTTATAATAAATTAAAACCACACATAAAAACCTCTAAAATTACTCAAATCCTAATATTAGATGAAATAGGGTTGAAATATCATCAACCAATAAAATTTAGACTAGTTGGGAATTTCTTTTAAACATTATCAACTTTATTACTCCTTATATAATCTATTTAATTTTATTTGTGGTAATAAAATTATAAATTTTAAATCATTATAAATAATTACGTATATATTTTTAATTATCCATAATTGTATGGTTTATTTCATTTTCGACCATATAAATTTTAATTTATAATTTTTAAATATTTTGTGATTTAAAAAAAATTATAATATGTAATTTTTATAAAATAACAATAGTGTCAATTTTGACACTATTCATTTATTTGAATTTAAATAAAATATACACATAAGATATGTTGGAACTAAACGATTTAATAGATTCATAACAATTCATAATTATCTATAAAATTAGTGGATCACATTAAATAGTTCATATAATTCTTATATAATACTTTTAAAATAATTTATATGATAATTCAATCAATAAAATAATTTTAACATCACTATTGTGTCATAATTAATGACAATTACTTAATACCAAAAAATAATAAATAAATTCACTTGTTGTATATAATTTTATTATCTTTCTGTAGACTATTCATTTTCAATGTTTCATGATGTTTATCACTAAATTAAATTTATTATACTTATAAGATTTAAGAGAGTGACATGTTATCACTTTCTTTGGTTTTAATAATAATTAAATTATTTTAATGGTCAAAAGTCTATAAAATGTATTTATTCCAACCCTTAAGTGATATGGGACGACATTTATTCATCCAATAGGATTTTGGAAATTGTTAGGGTAATTTTATAATCTTATTTTTACCCTTAATTACCCAATTTACCTTTAACTGTAGTAAATAAAAATTACCGTACTTACTATTCATAATCTCAAAAAATAAAAGTAACCTATTAATATAATCTGGACCCACTGAATCCAAATATGGAATCCATTTTTCAAAATTCAAAACACAGAAGTTTTAGTGATTAATTTAAAATTAATCCCGTTGTTAAGCAAACTGGAATTAAAAGTTAAAACATTTCCAAAGATTGAAATGTTTTTATCAATGAATTCAATGTAAAATTAATTATAATGTCATACATTATAATAAATGGTAAAAATATAATCTATTTATTCTTTAAAACCATTATATATTATAATTAATCCATCTACATTATTATGATGAAAAAAATTGTTTTTAATTAAAATATAGTGTGTTTTTACTATTCATTAAAATATGGAAGTATTCAGAATAATATGAAAAATTTATCCAAAATAAATTTTTATATCCTGATTCTAAAGAAGAATATTATTTTGTCATATTTAACTTATGAACATGTCGAAAACTATATTTATAGTTGGTGCGCCATCAAAAGGCGGCAAAACTGAATTTTTTTAAAAATACTTATTTTAATAAAAAAAATTATTTTGTTCTCATACCATGTTCTAGAAAATATTTAGGATGAATAATAATGTTATAAAATTCAAAATTCAGTTAATACTATTCATAACGGCTAGTTTATAATATTATAATAATATATTGTTGTTCAGTGAAACTCGATATTGCATACTACACACGCTATCGAGGAAGGTCGCAATTCTGTGTAATGCAAGCCAAGATAGTGTGGTGTGCCATGAAATATTCCGTTGATGTTGCGTATAACATAAGGAAAAAAACGTACTTCTCATAAAATATCTAGTTGTTACATTCTATCCCCCTTCAAATGAATTTCTCCCTCAAAATTCATCACTTTGTAACAAACTGATGATGATACCTCTCCCTCATCATATCCTCAAGCTCAAATGTAGCTTCTTCTAAATGGTGGTTCCTCCAGAAAACTTAAACCAAGGGAGTAGTTTTGTTCCGTAGAACTTTGTCGCTACGATCCAGAATCTCTATCAGCTGTTCTTCATAAGAAAGATCTTTCTCCAGCGGTAAAAAATCTGAGCTTAGTACATGTGAAGGATTGGGTATGTACTTTCTCAGGAGAGATACATGGAACACATCGTGAACTTGAGATAGATTCGGTGGAAGCACTAATCGGTAAGCTACCATCCCAACAGGATCCAGTATTTTGAAAGTACTGATATATCTAGGGCTCATCTGGCCCTTCTTTCAAAATCTCATCACTATCTTCTATGGAGATATTCGTAAGAACACTTTATCACCCACTTCAAACTATAGGTATTTTCTTCGGTTTTAGGCATAAATTTTTTGTCGACTCTGATCTGCTCTTATGTGTTGTTGAATAGATCTGACCTTTTCTACCATCTCATGAATAGGATCAGGTCGTAATAGATTTCTTTCCCTAACTTCATCCCAGCAAGTTGTAGTTCGACATTTCTTTAAATAGAGAGCTTCATAAGGAGCCATCAGAATGTTGTAGTGAAAGCTATTATTATAATAAAATTCCACCAAAGGTAGGTGTTGATCCCAACCCCCTTTGAAATTCATAGAGCATGCTCTAAACATGTCATCTAGAGTTTGAATTGTTATCTCAGACTGTCAGTCTGTCTGAGGATGATAAGTAGTGCAAAAACTCAACTCTGTATCTAGACTATACTGATGACTTCACCGGAACTTCGAGGTAAACCTCAGATCATGATTAGATTTTATGGAAAGTGGTACTCCATGCAATCTTACCACTTCCTTTACATATATCCTGGTAAGCTGATCTTGAGAGAAATATTCTCTGAAAGCGATGAAGTGTGCCAACATCGTAAGGCGATAAACTATGACTAGATAGGATTATTGACTTTTGATGTGTTAGGAATTCCAGTGATAAATTCCATAGGGATGTTTTCCCATTACCATTCGGGTATGGGTAATGGTTGTAACAACCCCTTAGAATTTTGTCTCTCAGATTTAACTCGCTGAAAAAACAAGCATCGAGATATATATTCAGCAACATCACTTTTCATGCCATCCCACCAGAAGAACTCTTTCCGGTCCCTATACATCTTCGTGCCTCCAGGATGAATAGAGAATGAAGAACTATGAGCCTCATCCAGCAGCTCATTATTTAATTCTGGGATGGGAGGAACATAAACCTGATTCTTGAACCTTATTATCACATCATAATCAAGGTTGAATTCAGGAACATTTCTCAACTTCTTTTGTAACTCTACATCTTCTTTTTTGCCTCTTTAATATTCACATGCATAGATGGTTGAACATTCATTTTAGAAAGATAAGTTTTTTCCCTTTCCATTATAATTTAAGATCCATCCTTTTTAAATCCATAAATATTGGAGCTTTTCGGATCCTCATCATGGATAAGCTAGCATGGTCTTGTCGACTTAATGCATCTGCCACCTTGTTTTCATTCCCAGGGTGATAATGAATTCAGCAGTCGTAGTCCTTAACCAACTCCAACCATCTTCTTTGGCGCATATTCATCTCCTTATGTGTGAAAATATAATTTAAACTTTTATGATTAGTATAAATATCACACTGTTCACCATAAAGATAATGCCTTCAAATCTTTAATGCAAATATTACTACAGCTAACACCAAATCATGAGTTGGGTAATTTTGCTTATGGATTTTCAACTGTCGTGAGGCATATTCTATCACCATATCGTTTTGCATTATAACACACCCCAATCCCTTCTTGGACGCATCACTGTAGATCACAAACCATTCTCCAGTACAAGTTAGTGTGAGCACAGGTGCATATGATATTCTTCTTTTCAACTCCTTGAAATTCTCTTCACACTCATCCATCCACATGAACATAACTCCTTTTCAAGTAAACTAGGTGTGTGGATTGGATAATAGTGAAAATTATGTTACAAAAAGTCGATAATTTCCAGCCAAACCAAGAAAACTTCGGATCTCAGTTACCATTGTTGGTCATGACCATCTTTCTATAACCTCTATCTTTGCTGGATCCACAAATATCCTCTCTTTTGTGATTATGTGACCCAAAAATGAAACTTTTTTAAGAAAAAATTCAAACTTGGTAAATTTGAAATAAAGATTCTCCTTTCTTTGGGTGTTTAATAGATTTCTCCAGCGATCTTCATGTTCTACCTTGCTATTTGAATATATAAGAATACCATAGATGAAGACTACCAAAAACTGATCAAGATAGTCACTAAAGACTCTATTTATTAAATCCATGAAGATAACAGGGGAATTAGTAAGACCAAATAGCATCACTATAAATTCATAGTGTCCATACCTTGTACGAAAATCCGTCTTTGGTATATCCTCTTTTTTGACCCTTAATTGATGACACCCTGAATGAAGATCAATCTTGGAAAAGTATTATGCTCTACAGGTTGGTCAAATAAGACATTAATGCTTGGGAGAGGATATTTGTTTTTGATAGTGATATTGTTGAGTTCTCAATAATCAATGTAGAGTCTCATTGATCCATATTTCTTATTAATAAACAGAATAGGTACTCCTCAAGGTGACACACTAGGGCATATGAATCCCTTATCAGGATTCCATTGGAGTTTCTCTTTAATTCTTGAAACTCAATTGGGAACATTCTATAAGGTGTCATTGAAATGGGAAAAACACCTGGTCTGAGTTCTATTGAAAACACAACTTTAAGATTTGGTGGAAGACATGGAAATTCCTCTGGAATGACATCATCAAACTCCCGTAAAATGGGAATATTCTTATTCATGATTTTCTCTCAAACCAATTGAGATAAATAACAGTCATTTATTGAAATCAAGACCCATAAGATGGATGAATTTTCCACTTGAAGGTTATATTCATCCTTGCATCGATAGATGATAGTCGATAGATCATGAATTTTAAATGTGATTTTCCTTCTTTGGAAATTGATATGAGCTCCATATAAAGAATTCCAATCCATCCCAAGAATCACATAAAATTCCACAATAGGAAGGATCACAAGATTTTCAGGAATAATTTTCCCACAAACCTCAATTGGAGAAGAATTGTAAACTTTTGATGCATCCATTGTGCCATTAGGAGTTGTCACAGCTAACTCAACATCTAATTATTAAGGTAATGTAGCGATAGCATTAAAAAAATTTCAGAAATAAAAGAGTTGGTGGATCCAAAATCAAATAAAACATTTTCTACTTTAGAGTGGATGGTAAGTGTACCATTCACCACTCAGTTATTGTACTCCACATCACCGATAGAAATTTCATGTGACCTTCCTTTGTCTTTGGCCTTAAGAGTTTGTTTATGTCGATCATCATCCACACCCCTTGGATTTGGGAATTGATTGGAATAATGAAACATCTCCTTGCACTTAAAACATTGAAGTGTAGGATGTGCATTCTATGTATCCCTTTCTTTGTTCGCATCTTTAGTCATCCTCTACCCATTATTTCGACATTCAACTACCCGATGACCTTCTTTTCCACACTTAAAAGATTTCCTTGTCCCTTTATGAAAATTCCCTCCATGTTTCCTACCAAAATTTGAGTATAAAGTAAAACTCATGTTCTTTTCATTGTGGTCTTTAGATTTCCCTTTGAATTCCATTTTCCTCTTCTTATCAAACCCATATGACTGATGGGTTACTCCAATCTCCATCTCAACCTTGACAGTACATAAAAAAATTTCCTCATAGCTATTGAAGTCCCTTATGGATAACGCCCATCGAAGACTTGGTTTTATGCCACTAATAAATCGATTGATTTTACTCTCAGGTTGGATAATAATTCTGGAAGCGTACCTTGCAAGTCTTGTAAAATTTTCATCATAAGGACCGACAGATTCATCATCATTTTGCATCAGTTAAAGAAACCCCTTCTCCATCTTTGTTCGAAGAATACGAGGGACAGACTTATTGAAAAATATGATCTTGAACTCTTCCCATTCCATGGACACAATTTCATCTCCTTTCCTCTTATTCTTGATAATATTCCACCATTGATTGGCATCACATTCAAAACGATATACTGATAAGATGAATTTATCATGCTCAGAACATTGTAGAACTGAAAATATATTTTTAGTGGTACTGATCCATTGTTCAGCCACAAATGTATCAAAAGACCCATTGAAAGAAGGTGGATGCTGCCTCATGAAGGATTCAACATAATGTTGCTCCTTCCTTTTCTCATGTGGATGTCCTGCATGGTTCATAGCTTGAGAATTTTGTGTGAACATGGCACCAAGATTTTTCATTCTAGCTCCCATAAAATTTGGTTTCTCATGGGGACAATCATTTCATTGTACATCACATTCAGCATTAACATGGTTCCTTCAACTTCCATACATTGACTAAAACAAAGAAGCATAGTGTGAGAAACACTAATCATAAAAGGAAAACCACATAATTAATAATGAAACTTTACACTTAAGGTCTTATCATAGTTTATTCATGGAAATTTCTAAAATGCTATGATTGTGTTATATTCTTAGACTTATCCTTGGGGTTCTTACTAAGGCTTCCACATCCTAGTTTCCAAAGGTTTACTATAACCGTTCCTCTGATACCAACTATAATGACACATACTTTACATACATGGTTATTACATCAAAAATTGAAGCATACTTATTACAACATATAAGAAAACCATGAAAGGATCGTATATGTATAGTGTCTTTAGAAACTGGGAAACAAAAACAACAAGTTTATAAATCATCTACGATGTCTCCCATTTATTTCATAATATCTAGAGTCTCTATTGTCTTATTCTACTTAATACCCTTCATCCAGACCTGGGGAAAAGAAAGCATACAAAAGGGTGAGCTCAAATGCTCAGTAAGGGTTAAAAAAGAAATAACAATCATATCATATTCATAAGAACATACCATTTTGAATATCTTAACCTTCAAAAGAGATCATAATATCAAAACATGGGACAAATCATAGTGGTGAAATGTAATCCCAAATAATCATAACATAAAACATGATACTTTGTTGTATACACACATAATCATAGAAAAGCATTTCATATTAGTCAAGGCTCATTTCCAAGACTATCATAGAGGAAAAAGTCCATTACTGAACCAAGTTCACTCCTCGTTCCAGTCCTTTATCACTAAATTGGAATAAAAATGTTATATGAAATCATAAAAATCTATTCATGTCATATATGTTAAAAAATATCCTTCTCATACATTACCCGAAAAGTCAAAAAGTATCTCGTACATAAAACGACAAAAGATTCCTTTCATATCATTTACTAAAAATCCACCAATAAGTAAAATTGGATTTAAAAAATTTTATGAGGATTGAAATAATATTACATATTGAGGGATCATGGATGGGGATGATAAATACACCCCAGTAAATACCAAAGTATAAACAACCTTGGCTAAAAATGAGATTGTGAGATTTTCCCTTACCTTAGGTCTGATATTCTTTGTACGTGTCTGAACCTCCTGTATAATGATTTAAATAATGTCATTGACTTATTACAGAATCATAATCAATGTTATAATATCATATATGGTCATATTCTTAGCTTCTTATTAGTAATATTTCATTGCTACTTGTTATTCGGATGTTTATTGCTTTATGTTCTTATGCGTGTTTTGTCGAATAAATTCTTATTCTTCTTTTTAGGTTATAGATACCTCATTTCCAGAACGGTATTAATGTAATATATATCATATTTATTCATTCAATTCATTTATATAATCATTATTAAATAATGATCATGTAGAACGAGTCGTATCACATCGTGAAGAAGGTAGGCCATACGTACGCACGAGCGATGATATCCCTCCCATGATGGTGGAATTGTATTGAAGTGTATGTATAATATTATATAATAAATATCACTTGAAAAAATCATATATAGTTATTATTTACACCATTATACCCATCCATGTAAGGTGGTGGTGGAACACTGATTGCACTATGGCATGGAGACGGTATTCTGTACATATGCACACGCGGTGATTTCATTTTCCGTAGGATGGATAGAAGGTGAATTAGGGTTATTTAATATTTGTAAAAACATATAAGTATATGATTGATACTGATGTTATAACCTCATAATAAAACAACTAAAGAATAAGAAGTAGAGAAATAATTAAATTTGAAAGAATCAGTAACGGATATTACCTCTTCTTTGACACGCCTCTTTGAAATCATCTCTTAGGGCACTATGATTGGTGATTGAAGAAGACCAGGACTGCGAGGATGTTTCTAGGGAAGTGGAGAAGAGAAATGGGTAGGGTTTTTCTGAGCCTGAAGGCTCTAAATTGTGTAAAGTGGAGAGGGAGGAGGTTCCCTTTTATAAGGGAGGAGAGGGGCACGTATGGAATTATAAGAAATATTAATTTATAATAAATTCCAACCCCATATAAAAACCTCAAAATAACTCAAATAAAAATATTAGATGATATAAGGTCTAAATATCATCAAAAAATAAAATTCATAAAAGTTGGGAATTGATTTTAAACATTATCAACTTGATTTATCCTTCTATAATCTATTTAATTTTATTTGTTTTGATACAATTCTAAATTTTAAATCATTATAAATAATTTCTTATATGTTTTAAATTTTCCATAATTGTATGATATATTACAATTTAGACCATATAAATTTTAATTTATAATATTTAAATATTTTTGTGAATTTTAAACAATTTTATAATATGTAATTTTTATAAAATAACAACAGTGTCAATTTTGACACTATTCATTTATTTGAATTTAAATAAAATATACACAGAAGATATGTTCAAAATAAAAGATATAATAGATTCATAACATGTCATATTTATCTATAAAATTATCGGAGCACATTAAATAGTTCATATAATATTTATTTTAATACTTTTAAAATCATTTATTTGATAATTCAATCAATAAAATAATTTCAACATCACTATTGTGTAATCATTAATGATAATGATTTAATCCCAAATAATTATAAATAAATTAACATGATGTAGGTAATATTATTATCTTTCTGTGGACTATTAATTTTTGACGTTTCATGAAGTTTATCACTAAATTATACTTATTATACTTATAATATTTAAGATAGTGACATGTTGTCACTTTCTTTGGTTTTAATAATAATTAAATTATTTTAATGGTTAAATGCCCATAAAATTAATTTATTCTAACTCTTAGGTTAGATGGGTAGACTTATATTCATCCAATAAGATTTTTTCAAGTGCTAGGGTAATTTTATAATTTTATTTTTACCCTTAATTACCTGATTTACATTTAACTGTAGTAAATAAATATTACCGTAGTTACTATTCATAATCTCAAAAAATAAAAGTAAACTATTAAAATAATTTGTACCAACTGAATCCAAATATGGAATCCATTTTTAAAAATTCAAAACAAAAAATGTGTAGTAATTAATTTAAAATTAATCTCGTTGTTAAGCAAACATGTTTTAAAAGTTAAAACATTGCCAAAGATTGAAATGTTTTTACCTATGAATTCAATGTAAAATAAAATATAATGACATAAATTATATTAAATGGTAAAAAAATATTCTATTTATAATTTAAAACCATTCAATATTATAATTATACCATCTAAAATATTATAATGAAAAAAGTTGTTTTTAATTAAAATATATAGTGTTTTTACTATTCATTAAAATATGGAAGTTATTAGAATAATATGAAAATTTTTTCCAAAGTAAATTTTTTAATCCTTATTCTAAAGAAGAATTTTATTTTGTCTAATTGAAAATATAAACTTTTACAAACTAGATTTAATGTTGATGTGGCATCAAAAGGCGGAAAAGTTGTATTTTTTGAAAAGTACTTATTTTATGCAAAAAATTTATTTTGTTCTCATACCATGTTCTAGAAAATATGTAATATTAATAATAATGTTATTAATTTGAAAATTCAGTTAATACTATTCCTAATGGCTAGTTTATAATATAATAATAATATATCATTGTTTAGTGAAACTCGGTATTGCTTACTACACACGCTATCGAGGAAGGTCGTGATTGAGTGTAACTCAATCCAAGCTAGTTTTGGGTGCCATGAATGATTCCTTTGATGTTGTATCTAACATAAGAAAAAAATATACTTCTCAAAAAATATCTGGGTGTTACATGTAGTGTTTCTATTGATATTTATAACTATTCATGATTATCACCTTGATCGGGATGGAATGATTATGTTTAGAAACTATATCTATGTTCCTTGCATAATAGATTACAAGGAGGATTTATTGGAGAAAACATATAGTTCATCATTATCTATTTATAATAGAAGCATGAAGAGGTATATAGATTTTAATGAATAATTCTACTGGGTTGGTATGAAGATATATATCATAGAGTTTGTCTCTCGTTTTTTGGTATTCATGTAAGTTATGGTTGAATGGAAAATTTATAAAGGGGTGTTTCATCCATTGCCATAAAATAATAGAAATGTTAGAAATGTATATGGATATTTTCATTGGATTACCCAAAACCTCTAAAGAGTTTAATTATATATGGGTGGTTTTTGATCTCATTACTATGTCAACTGACTTTATTTCTATCATAGAATTTTCCTCTATGGATCCGTATGCTGACATGTATATATATATATAAAGGAAGTGGTAAGGGTTCATGGTGTACCACATTCTAAGGCATCATACTAAGATTAGTGGTTTATGTAAGAATTCTAAAAAAGTCACTAGAAAGAACATGATTTTTAATTGAGTTTTATCACTATTGATCAACCTCATAAGTATGGTCAATTTTAATTAACAATTAAAACCCTAGAGGATATGTTGTGATCATGTTATCTATATTTCAATTATTGTTGGGATCAATAGCTTCTGAAGTATTCAGATGGATCCTTATGAATCCCTCATTCAGATGAAATGTAGCACTCCAAAAATTTTGGATAAAAATTGAGAAAGACAATTATTAGGACCTTAGATCACTAAGGAATTGGTATAAAACGATGGATCATTTCAAAAACATATAAAGGGAGATCAATGTCAGTAGAAATATTATGATGATAACTGCTGGCTTTCTGTTGAATTTGTAGTTTGTGCGAAGGTTTTTTCATTGTATCTCTCTCTAGTAGAAGTTTATGAGGATTGAAAAAATGGGTGGTGAATCCCTAGGTATATCAGCACCTTTGAGACTCTTGATCATTTCAGGATAGTATCTGATCACATGGAACTATTTTTTCTAAGTGCAGTGGATGCACATAATTAGTCTGTACCCTTTTGGTCCCCTCTCAATGGAATTGTTCAATGGTACATAAAGTGTTGGGTTACCATCAAGAAACATTTTAAGAATCCTATGCATCATATTTAACTTTTTAATGATGAATTCCAAGAAATGGGAAAGGATCAAAGGTTCCTCAAATTAATCTATTTTAAACACACTATATTTAATATTATCCCCTTATTTTAATATATCTAATTTTATTTTATTCATTCATGTTTCATCAGCATATATAAAAAAATTTTCATTCCTTCTATTTTAGAATATGAATATCTTAACCTCATCCCCCATAGACATGGAATTTATTAGGTAATTTTATTCCATTATGTGGCCCGGATATATCATAGTTGGTAACGTAAAATAATGGAAATGTATTTCCTCACGTTATTTAATAATAAAACCCTACTTGTGATGTTCTTAGTGTTCCCTACTATTCCTTGACCATATTCTCAGCAATATATTTTCTAGAAAATCAATTCTCATGACTTGTTTTTTGTATTAATAAAATTCCTAAATTATAAATATCATTAAAAACATCCCTATGTAAGAATATCCAATGAAATATATAAATATGTAATTACAATTGGCCTGTAATATTCTCACTGTTTTCAACACTAATGATTACCAAAGTCCTGCATCAGGAGAAATTGTATCAGAGTCCTATGAGTATCCACCACTATTAAAATATGTCATTTGGAACACAATAGATAATATCATCTGGCTATAAATTTTATATTAATTAATAATATCATGGAACCTCGAGGTCCAAATCATTGGGGAGAATAATATTGAACATTCCTTATGAAAATTATACTTAGGACTTCATCACGTACAATGTAATACAGAAGAATAATCATGGTGTAATATGATAATTTATAAATACTAAAAAAATGAATATAAATAACCATGATATACATCTAATTTAGTTTTGTGGAACTAGATCCAACATCAATATCCATTAATGATTGTTATGCCTTACTATGGACATGATGTAATGATACCATCAAATTTCCATATCTAAAATATTTATGATAAAAATGATTGAAAAATAAATCTATGAAACTAATTTCACTTAAATATGTAAAATATATATGTATATAAACATAATTAAAGGTATACTTAAAATCCACTATAGAACTGAAAATGTTTTATTGAAATCATGATCTATTGAATATTTTTATTTTAATGGTTTTATAAGATTCTCTGGTCACCACCTCAATGATTATATTTTGAGTTACTATAGAAGACATTAAATAATATGATGATTCCATCTCATTTCTATTGATATCCTCCAATATTTTATTTTGGAAATTAACTTCTTATATATATTATTATTCTTCCTTTATTAAAATTTTAGGTTATGTTGGGAATGTATTCAATTTCACTATATATATATCATATAAATTTTTGATGAAGGGAATCTAGATTGATATTCTAAACTATCATATGATAGCCCTTCAGTGTAAGGATGAATATGAATATCTAATGTAATCTAATTCAGTTATACATGTCCAAATTCATAATAATGATTTTTAATTATGATAAATGGTAGGGGAGAAACCAAAAATAAATTATATGTATATGTTTTGAGATTATGGACATGTATTTCCATATGCATAGTTTAGACTTCCCCAAAAATGTGAACATCGATTTTCAGTAGATCTTATACCTTTTGTTTCACCCATTTTAAATACTCTATATAGTATGGACCTGATTTAGTTTTAGTAATTGAATAAGAAACACAAGGAGAATCTTGATAAATGATTTATATGAACTAATTTGTCACCATGTGGTTAACTAATTCTTCTCATTAAAACAAATGATTTGTTTTTGATTTTTTTCATTTATAATCATGCAACATTCAAGATCACTATAAAAATTAATTATATTATACACCATATAGATGATTTTTTAGATTAATTAAAAAGTGATAAATATTTTTCAAATATTTTCCATCAATATGGATATAATCAATTGATATTTAATAAGTATAATATAACATAGATAACCTTATGTTTGAAAATTATTATTATCAATTTATATTTATTCCATTTGGACAAACCAATGCCCATTAAATATTTAAAATTTTAAATAATATATTATTTAGAGATTACCATGGTAATTCCAAGATTGTTTTTATACATGAAATTATTAGATATTTTAATGGAAATGAAGATCCTGAATAATATTTTGTGATTTTACAACATACTCAAAGGATGGAGAAGTTGTATAATGAATTTACCTATTTGAATTTGGGGAACATAAATTCATATATTTGGGATATATAACCTCTAGTGAGGGTATATCTGCGGATCCTTCAATGATATAAGTTATTGGGAAGTTCCTCAAGACAACCATAATAATAAATATTTATAGTTTTATAGGGACAAAAATTTATTAATTGTGTTGTTGATTGGTTTTTCAAATATACCTTTTAAAAATTTCAGGATTACTTGGAATGGATACATTATCATTTGGATAAAAGATTATGAATAAAATTTAAAGGAACATAAAATATGGTTTTCCAACCAACCTATAAATAAAAAAATCTATATTATAGATGGGTTTGTAACCTTTAGCGATGTATCAATGAAGGAATTTTTATTAGTCATCGTGTATAATTATATAGTGATATCTTGTTCCTATATCCAATTATAAATTTATGAAAAACATTACCCAACTATTGAATAAGTGTAAATGGATAATTTTATACAAAAAATATGTTTGGTAATATTTATGGTTAATGTTGTGATATATATAAAGACATTCTCTTAAACATTTCAGAATCTAGTTATTTCAACTATAATTCACATTCATACTTTCCCAAAAATCATTTTGATTTTTAGTTTTTTATAATTAGGTCATAATTAACACATTAAAATCAACAATACTAAAAAATGAAATACTATTAAATCGTTTTCATCTATTCATAATAAAATAGTTTTAAAAATTAAAATAAGAATTTATTTAATACAATATAATCACGAAATTATTCTCCGATTATTTTTTTGCTCAACTATTTAGAAAACAAGTGAATGTCATTGAAAAACATTTAATAAGAAAAAAATATCAGAAATGTACATGAAAATAATGAATTAAAACATATTTACATGAATAATTATAAACACATGAAAGATATAATTCTCTCACTTAGGAGTAGTATATACGTACGTGGTAAAAATATGAGGTTTTAAAAAACATACAATGAAATAATACCATTTTGGAAACTTGGGAGAATAATTTTATTAGTATTATTAAAAATTTATTTAACCATTTTGGATACCATATTTATTGTAACCCTATTTATCACCTTATAATTTGACCTTAATGGCTACTTTATGGTGTAACTATCATAGTTACACTTGGAATTACAATTATAGGAAAATTCCACCAAAACTGATGCATTGGTGGTCTATCAAAAACCCACATATACTAGTTTTATTACACAACCAATCGATTTCATATCCAATTCCCTTGAACTAGAAAAAAGTCATAAAACATGTATACATCCATAATGAAATCATTTTTTGAAGGAAATCACTTTTATCAAAGGAATGTGGAGAAAAAACTATAGATAACATTTATTTGTAAAATTAAAATTTAATATTATAAATGATTATTCAAATCAAAAATGATTACTGAAAAAAAACTGATTTTTCCGTACATGTTGAAAAAAAATTCTTTCTAAGTTTTGGAAAATGATACCTTAAAGAGTATTTTTAGAGGAAAATCCCCAACCACTGGTTTTACATCATAAAAAGTGGATTGAAACTATTTTACAATAGTTTAATGGTTTTTTTAATTTTCTAATGAACTATGTTAATATTTTTAATACATTATATGATCTTATTATATTATCTTTATTCCAATTTATTAATAATTTTTTGTGATTTTCATTGTTTCGGGTGTGTTCAATTCATGGTCGGTTAAATTTAGTTTTTTTTATAGTGGAAATAATAATCTATAAGATAAAATATATATATGTATAGGTCCTTTTAAAACTATAATTATAATTTAACACTATATTAATTATGTACATAGAATAAAAAACACATCATCTAGGATGGTGGTCAATTGACACACCATGTACAATGATTTCTTTTTTTTGAAAAAAGGGTGAAAATAATAGATTTTTTATGGATATTCAATTAAAACTATATAAATAGATTATTTTTATGACAAAATATTTATAATGAAACATTATATAAGGTGTATGTATAAGGTATAATTGATAATTAATTTGAATGAGATGAAGGAATTCAATTCTTGAATATTTCTCCTTGATAATTCCATAGGCACGTTGAAGCAGTCTTCTTATTATACCATAAATATAAGAATTTGGAATGGGATGATCAAAATAACATTTTTGTAGGAAATTATATTAGTAAGGCTAATTTTGGTGAAATTATGTGAATGAACAATTACCTTTTTTTATAATTTAGGAGATGTTCAATTTAATAAGACAACAAAATTTTAAAATATAATAAGCCTGTTATAGTGGTAACGACTTCCAAAAGGCCTAAAATGATCATGGTATTACATAATGGATGAAATGTTTTCTCAATTTTTCTTATTTTATAATTATGATATTTTTAAAAAATTTATTGAAATATTTTATTCGGGGAAAATTGTTTTTGTAAATTGTAACACTATTCAAAACTATGACATTATAAAAAATAAAAAGTATATTATAATAAAAAATAATGTTATTGTTTTATAATTCATAATTCATATTTTTCAATATATTTATTTGATAAACCTGAATATGTAAAATTAAATTAACATTAATTTTTTTAATGTCATTTATTTGATTTTTTCGATTGAATAAATAATTAAAACATTTTTTGTGAAAGAATATATGGTATTTATTTTTTATATAAACATAAAAAATAATTTTTCAATATTATCATAATTATTTTATCTTTTCAAAAAATATTTATGGTATAAAAAAAATTTAGTGAATCCTTATATTAAAAATTTATACTAATTTAAAACCGTAGTTGGAATAACTCCAGTTTCATGGAAATAAAAAATTATAAGTGTCTATAATAGATAAATGATTATATAAAGGGTCCCAAATATAAATTAAATGAATATTATGGAAAATTATTACTCATAAATAATTATTTATTCATGTTTTTAAGGCATATATTTGTTTTTAAAATTTTAATTAAAATTATTTATATTTATATTTATTCTATATGTACAACCACTCATCTGCGTTCTACTAGTATTAAAGATATTTATTTCATATATGATAGTTAATAATAAATTAATATCATAATAATTACATTATTTGGTATTGTATAATCATTCATAGTCATTAATTACATATATTTTTTTATATCCATGTTAAATAAACATCTTTTATCAGTTAATTTGGATTTTCTTGTCATTTAACTTATAAGACAACAATTTCGATAAGATTCATGTTATATAACTATCAAATTTGATACAATCTGACAAAATATACAATAATTAAAAAAAATTCTCCAAAATTGTTTTTATCAATCAAATATTATCTATAAAGAACAAAATCGTACATTATCAACATTGTTTTGTCACTACAGCAGTACTAAAAAAAGTTATACATATCATGATGTAAATTATAATATACATGTTATAAATCATTATATTACAATATTTATATAGTAATATAAAAATTATTTCATTACATAAGAGTATTAAATTTTCTCTTTTAATTGTGTCTCGATGATGTCTTTATAATAATATAATTAAAAATTGTATTTTTTAATATTCAGCCAAAATGAATCTTTTTCTCAAGATTACCAACAGTTTATCATATGATTATATCTACATTTTTAATTAATATAAAAATTTCAAATTAATATTATATGATTTTATAATGTATCATTTAAAAATAATAATACAATAAGGTAGTCTGATAAAATTATATATCATAACAATTACATTACATAATGAATTAAACCAATTAATTACATACTTTTATTAAATATTTAAACAAATTATTCTATTAGTAGTTGGGATATTAAATCACCCCCATTAATACTTTGTCTGCATAATTACTTCACCAATTAAACAAATAGGGATACATTTCCCTCATATAATATTCAGATTCATATGTTGTTTCATCAACCATGTTGTCTTCCAAAAAACATAATGTGGTGAATTACCTTATCTATAAATACATTACCTATTTTATTAATAATCTGAAGATGCTTTTATACGTATGAAACAGTATATTATATCTAAAAATTCATTGGGCTCAAAAAACAGGTTATTAATTTGGCACATTCATTGTTAATATTGAAACATGAATGACATTTTTTACATTGGATAATCTCAGATAAAATAATAATACGTAAGAATCATGTCCATATATCTCTACAATTTCATAAGGTCTAGTAGACCCTAGACGTAGCTTTCATTTCATACCAAAATTAATCATACATTTCCAATGTGATATCTTAATAATAACTTGTTCACATACCTTGAAATAATGGTCTTTCCTACATTTATTTTCATAACATTACTACCTATTCATAACTAGCTTTATATATTGCGGGGTCATATTTTCTTTTGAGCCACTTACTCCACTAATTTTGGTTCCATTAAAATCACATCCCTAACCTTATCTCAATGTTTTAGAGATCAAAACCTCCTTCTTTTTAATTCCTCAAAAAGGTCTATTTTTACTTGGTAATGATAATTGTTATAATAAAAAAGTTAATTAGAAATAGATATTGATCCCAAATTCCTTGTTAAACCATTGACCATGTTGACTGAATATCCATAAATTTCTAAATATTTCATTATGTTCTCCCATATTATTAAGGATAAAATGTAGTGAAAATCATCATTCATTCCAAATTACATTGAAAGGCCTTTAAAAAGATAAAATTAAACCTTATATTACGATTAGTTACATTTGAGGTAGGAAATCCATGTAACCTAATGAACAATTTAAGATACAACTGAGATTTTTGATCTATAGAATGTCAATATTGAATAGGAAGAAAATGTGTTGATTTTTTCAATCGATCAACAATATCCCAAATCACATTTTTACCTCGAGAATTATTTGGTAGTCCAACCATAAAATCCATGTAGTCATTTTCCCATTTTAAATCAAGAACAAAAAGACAGTAAAGAATACTCTTTATTTTATTTAACTATACATGAACTTATTGACATGTCACACATTTCATTGTGAAATCATTATTATCCCTTTGAATTCTATCCCAGCAGTAATAATCCCAAGGTTTCTATACATCATAGTGGTTCCAGGATAAACTGAGAATAGAGAACTATGAAAATACCTTAATAATTATTCATTTATCTCTTAATCACTTGTCATACATAATATCATTCGAAATACCATGAAACAATATTTATAAATATTTAATTCTAGAAATTGACCTCTATAATGCTATACTACCATTTCATGTAACTCATAGTCCCCCTTATGAGCATGCATAATTCTATCTATAATAGATGACTACACACAACGAACTAAAAAAAACAGTGGAACTTCATGAACCCACAACATCTAGGAAAAAATTTATCAAAGAATTAATCAAAGCATCATGGTACAAATGTAACTTGGATAATGATTAATGATTTTTTTGACATAAGGTATCTGCCAAGTGATACCATTTACATGATTGTAATTGATCATGAAATTGTAATTTTTATCTAATAGAGACATTATCTCTATGTAATTCTTAATTCTGTCTTAGTAAAAATATAAATTAAACTATTATAATCATTTTATATATCACTTGTGTATATATACCAATTATGCCTCCTATTTTTTAATAAAATAACATGACTTAATTCCAAATAGTATTTAGAATAATTTTACTCATTAGATTTATTATATACTAAATCACAATCAATTAACAGATAAATATTAATTGGAATCAACCATGTCCCTTTAATGAATTAATACTCTTGATGACAATTTTTTTTTTAATTCAAGATCAAAGTGGAGAATTCAACGATAACTTTTTTTGGACCTGAAAACTAACATAAAATTCTTAGGTCCAAAAACAATTAACATTTTTTCATGTTAACATTGTTTTTAAGAAGTATACCATGAATTTTATTATCAATCTATTAGTAATATCTTTCATATCCAACAAAAATATGAATCTTAATTGCAATTGTAGGTCTAGTTCAATCATCAAACACTTTTTTTGGAGGGATCAATTGTTATTCCATCCATATTTACATGTCACTAGGAATTTTTTTTTTCAAAATTCACATTTTCTAAATATTATATATATTTTTTTGAGTAATTTTAGAACAATCCATAGATTTTTTTCATAATCCTCTTAATTTTTTAATAAACTAAAATTTAAAAAACAAAAACAGCATAACATATGTAAAAATACATGGAATATTATTTTCATATGATATTTAAAAATAAAAAATAAATTTATAAAACCCATGAAAATAACAAAAAAGAAGAGTGACCAAATTCAGTATGAAATTTAATTTCTGTAATACCGACTTTATATAAAATCATCTGATGGTAACCAGATATCATCTCATTCGTTAATAAATTTGGAGCTCCATAGAGCATATAAAAAATTAATTTATGTCAGACAATGGTTGCATATTATTTATATTACATATATTAAAATATCGATAATCAATAAAAATATTCATGGAACAATCATTATATTAAAAGAAACATGATCACCCCATGCTGAAGTGCAAGTTTGAATGAAATCATTATTAAAAAAACTCAAGCAACTACATTTTCTATTCGAGATGTTCTAATTCATCATTTTATAAGGGGGTATTAAAATTTTAATATCATTAGGAAATAATTTATTTGTAAATTAAAATTTATAAGCATGTATAATAATATAAAAGTCATCATAAAAAACATCCAGGTATTCATTTACAACTATAACATCATTAATCTGAAGAGTTCCCTTATTTTTAACATTATATGAATGGTAACATTCATTTACATATTGTAAATGTTTCGTGGCATCCTGATATGTTATCGATGGTATGAGTTCATTATTTCATAAAAACTAAAATACTTTTTGATAAAATAGTTCTTTATCGCTGAATTAAATCTTTTCATGGTAAACATATATCCAATCAATACCCAAAAAAATCTCCCTATACAAGTGAAAAAATAACAATTATTGTAGGAACAATCATTCCACACACAAAAAAAGTTGTATTATTTTAATTATTTTTTCATTATTATTCCCCCTTTGTTTTTAAAATATGGTATGGGTTCATTTAATGAGGTGAATCATCCAATTTAAAAAAATTATTCAGAACAAAAGGAATTTGTAGACCCCATATCAAAAATGACATTTAAAATATCTTTTAAAACAAACAATGTAACTGATACCACTTCATCGGATGGAACAAGAGGTAATAAAGTAGTTTAAAAATAATTCACTAAATCATTGTACTTGTATAATTGTTATTTCATGTCAAGAAGATCAAAAATTGGGAAGGTATGTTAATAATTACTCTTATCATTATATTTAATACACATTACAATTCACTAATAATTAAAACAAATAAGATAATTTTTATTGAATTATCATTTCATATGACTGATGATATCACATCAATTGTTATCAAATATTTTTTAATGGATTCCTTATTATTCTATTTAGCACACATTCCATATACAGGAAAATTGATATTCATACTATCGATTTTGTTGATCATTAATTATCAACTTCTATCAGGACATTTTCATCTTATTGAATTAAAATTCTAAATGATCCTCAAGAGACTCTATTTTTAAACATTCACTATAATTAATATGGTTATCATATGATTTGAATTAACATTAATTTAATTCCTTTCGATATTGTGGAATCAATTATATGAAAAAATGATCAATTTTACTATAACGATCCTATATATGAAATTGATTATACCATTTAGATTGAGTAATGTTTTTTTCAAAAAATAATGCATAATCTTACTCCTTTTGTACAAATTCATGGAATTTATTTCCATCCAATGTCAAACCGCCTTAGAAAAAAATCACTAAAAATTACAAAAATTCATATTATTAAAATGAATTAATATCTACTAATTCATTGATATTCTTGGCCATTAACATCCAATGGTCAACATAAACTTCAAAATGATTAATTAAATGTCTACAATTTTTATTATCATGACACTAGAAGATAACAAATATCATTACAATGGATTTATTCCACCCTTTACCCACTATTGGGTCATATGATCCACTGAAATCAAGAGGGTGTTGCCTCCTAAAATGTTCCACTATTTCCATATTCCTGTGTGATTTCTCTAGTTGTTATCATGCTTCGATTTCACCACCATATATAGTCTTAATGGTATTTTATTTTACAATAAAACTTGATCAAGTCTAGTTCCCACCATTCTAGGTTTCTGATTCAGAAATATGTCACCCTCTCAGTTACTTCCCCCTTTAGAATCTATGTTTATTCTAAGGAAATCCATTTGAACATACATATCACATGGGATGAAACATGGTATTGTAAACCTCTATATAATATAAAATTATCCATAAAGTGAATATAATTTATATTAATAAAATTATTTCACCATATCCCCAAATGTTAACACAACTATTATCTATTAGTAACTATAAGGACCTATTCTTAAACATGACACAATATAGTTAATTCAACTAGATTTCACATTAAAATTTTCCCAAATATAATTTTGGATTATATATTTAGATATTAAGGTAATAATTCATATATATCAATCCATAATAATACTAATTATATACTACTAAAATAGTATTCATATTATCATAATGCAATTTTCATTAAAAATGGGACTCTAATTCTTTTCCTGAAATATTGTCCCAACATTTATCATAGAGTCTATGTTTCTCTTATCAAAACATAAAAAAATGGAATTCATATTAAAACATGGGATGTTGAAAAAAATCTCAATGAGGGACATAGAAATAATTAAAGATTCCATTAGTCCATTAATACATATAAATAATTTATAGATACAAACATCACCCAAAAAAGTAACATAGAATTTTTGAAAACATGATGTTTCACTAAAACACTGAAATAATAAAATATATTAGATAAAATTGGTAATCAAATTATTATAATAAATAATCATTATTGTAACACTCATGGATACCATGTTATTTGTAACCCTCATTAATTCTAAACAATGTAACCCTCACAAATAGCTTATTAAGTAACTATTGTAGTTGCACTTAGAATAACGAATACGAAAGAATTCAAAATTAAACAATACATTGGAGGAATGCAATAGAACCAAATATATTTGGTTGATAAATTAATGATACATTATATAAAATTATTCCCATGAATTAGAATAGAATAAAAATTGAATACTTGAAACATAGAAACATTCCTGGAGGGAAATCACATTTTTCCAAGGAATACTTCACAGATACTAAAGAAAAAATTTTAACTATAAATTAACATGTAATATTATAATGGATTTATAAAAAATTATTTCATCCTGAAAATGATAATATAAACTCCTAATACATATGTTAACCGAAATATTCTTTTTAATTTTTTTAAAAGAAACATTATAGAGGATTTTAAATGGAATGTCACTTCTCGTAGGTTCCACATACTTCAAATGTTTGAAATACTATTTTATTATGGTTTAATGAGTATTATAAAATTATTTCATAACTATATTAATATTTTTAATAACATATATGTAGTTTTAATTAAAATTTTCCACCAATTTATTAATAATATGTTGTTATTTTCATTATTTCATCTACGTTCATTTCACAGTTTCATGGAAAGTACATAATATATTTTCTTGTATACTGTAAATAATACTTCATAATAGGGAATGTTTATATATATATATTAATTTAATTTTATAATATTATAATTGAATTTAATCATTCCACAAATGCAGTACTGATAAATGAAAACCACCTAATCCATTAGGTAAATTGACACCCCATGGAAAATGATATCATTTTTAATAAAAGAAAGAGTTATAATAGATTTTCTGAAGGTTATACCATTAATTAAATTATATATAATTTATATATTATACATAAATTATCATGAATATATATATATAGGGTTTTAATATAAGGTAGAGTAGAGAAATAATATAAAATAAGAGGAGGAATTTACATATTGAATATTTATCATCAAGAGTCTCCTTAAGTACTTGGAATTGGTATTTTTTGAGACCCCAAATAGTAATATTTATTAATGGATTCTGATAAGAGATTTTAATAGTGTATATTTGATAAATAAGGCTCATGGTGATTAAATTATGTGAAGGAAAGAGTCCCTTTTTATAATTTGGTTAAGGGGAAAATTAGTAATTACACAAAATATTAAAATATATTATAGATATTAAAGGGGTAAATACATCCTAAATACCTAATATTCTTAGGTGGGTTGCATTTTTGAAAAAATATTATCCCATTGGTCCTTATTCTATAATTTTGAGTTTTTAAATTAATATAATGAAATTTTTTGTTATTGAAATAATTTTTTCCAAATTTAAAAGAATTGAGAACTATGACTATTAGAAAATAAAAAAATATTACTAAATATTATATTATATCTAATACAAATAATAGTGATTTATATAATTCATGTAAGACTTTATCTAACTCATATTATATATATTTTAAAATTACTAGTTCCATTTAAATTATTTTTCCATTAAATTAATATATATTATATCATTGTTATGAATGAAATTATGATATTTATATGTTTACAAAAGATAAAAATATATTTTCAAGGTTAAGATATTTATTTTTATTTCCGAAAAAACTAATTATTGTTTAGAAACTCTTATAGATAACCTTATAGTAAAATGTTATACTAATTTAAAATCATATTGTTTACAACATGAATTTCTATGAAAAATAAATATTATAAGTAGATTAATGTGATCTATGATTATCCAAAATATGAATAAATATGAATAAATTTAATTTTATGGAGGAATGTTACTCATAAAAAATTTCTTTGAATAAATTTTTAGGCCATTTTTTGGTTTATATAATTTTATATAAAATGATTTTATTGATTTTCATTCTTCATTCACAAGAACTACATTAGTATTTCATAAATATTAAATTTATTTATTTAATAAAAAAATAAAAAAATTAATAAGAAATAAATAATCAAATGAGTTCAAGATAAACATTTATATTTTTTCATTAAATTAATTTACTCATACGCATTTCCAAGATGTATCCAAAATTTGTTAACATCTTTTCTTACACTACACAAGAATTGCATTTGAAATTGTACAACATTCATGTCACATAACTCTAAAATTTACAACTATAAAAAAATTTATTAATCTTAATTAAGAAAAAACACATGATAAATAATTTTATCTTATCAAATATTAACTACAATTAACCATTTTTATTCACTGTCAACACTACTCAAGTTATGCATCGGCCCAGAAAAATATACATTTACTTATCATAAAATAAATAATAATCTAAATTTTATTAATTATTATTGTACAATATTCATATATTAAAATCATAAATTACTCCATCCATAATTTTTATAATTTTTCTATCAAAATATTATCTTAACGATTTCACAAATATAATTTCATAAAAACCATATTCTTTTATTATTCACAAAAAATATAACTATCTTAAAAAAATTATTTGTAATATCCTGGAATTCAGGGTATTCTTTTAATTTATGTGGGATTATTTTGAGACTAGGTGCTCATACGAAACTTGATTCTGTGGCCTGGTGATCCCAAAATAAGTGTATGAAAATTTAAAATTTTATTTAAAATAGCTCGCTTGATATATTTTGGAAATATCTAAATAGGTGCCTGGATTAAAAATCTAAGGGAAACGTTGCATCCACAATGATGAAAATACCTATAAAGGACCACTCATAGG
The DNA here is from genome assembly GCA_963277665.1 of Viscum album. Lineage (NCBI taxonomy): Eukaryota > Viridiplantae > Streptophyta > Magnoliopsida > Santalales > Viscaceae > Viscum > Viscum album. The sequence goes on along the minus strand of OY728128.1, from coordinate 213,622,843 downwards.
CCATCACGGGTCTAGGGAAAATGATAATTTTATCAATTCTTATGAAAATTAATTAAAATAATTTATATAAGGTAAAATCATATAATCTTGTGGTCTATATTATTATAATTTAGATTTTTATTGAAATGTATCAATGATGTGACCTGAGCATAAACGAACCTCTATTTCATACAATAAATAGCGTAATGATGCTACAATTTTTCCAAATAGAAACTGTGAAATTCTATTTCTTCTTTTAATATTCATACCAAGGATGGATTGTTGGAAAAATCCCGGACCACATCAAATCATTTGGGGAATTACGTTGACAAACGAAAAATTGCGAATGGCCGCCAAAGACGTATTGTGGATTGATGAATGCAGTGGTATGATCTTGGCCAAAGAATGATACAACCATGAGGTGTGGTGATTGATAAATTAAATTCAGTACCAAATTTCTAAATCTCATCAAATACCAGGAATCATTCGATGAATGAAATGATTCACAGATCGTGCCTGCTAAATACAGGATGGGATTAATTTTGGGGTATTCATCGTGAAAGTGCATCTATGTTGGACTTGTGATTTGATTCTAATTCTTTGTTTATCTACCCTTAACATTTTACATGGATTGATTAAGTTTGAAATGATAAAATCCAAATCCAACCACCTTGGGAGTTAATGTGAGTTTCCAACCTCCCTCACTCTTGTGAATTATAAAACATCACTGCCGCAACAACCAAGAAGTATTTCTTAGATCAATGGAGATGGTGATGTGCAGTGTAGGTAGACACCATTGTTGAAAAAAGTGGCCACATTGGTGAAAAAGGTGGAATGTGTCAATGGAATTCCATGATGGAGAAGATAGGCCATGGAATGAGGATGTAGGAAGTGCGTGGAAGGTAATGACTAAATAGTCATGGCAGTGATGGTGTGTCCTGTGCTGAAGGATAGCAGCGACAACAAAGTGAAGGGCCCAATCCATCATATTCAAGTGGGGGATCGGGCCTCCAACAATGACCTATGGTGGCAGTGGGAGAAGACGTGGTGAGCAACACCGTGTTGCATGGCCAATGGTTTCTATCCAGCTCGACCACTATGTCCATGGATAACCGGACCAGTAGGTATAGCGGTCCAGGCCACACCATCGGCCTTGGCCACCCCCTCAGGCCTGTCTGCTGCAATGGGAAGGAACCACATGCCATCGGGTCTAGTCCGGGTCGGGAAAAGCTTATCGATTCAGACGCGGGTTAGGTTGGAAATAGGATGACTAGGTCCCAGGTCAAGTCGTGTCGGTCTGACATGGTTAGAGCAGACCTAGACCCCACAATCCCATTTTTGAAAAAAATTAATCAACATCCAAATCATAAATTTGATTGATGGGATATTTTTGGTGTTGGGTACCTTATTATGAGAAGGTCCCTTTTTCATACTCCATGTATGTTTTTGTGGATGTAAGTATATGAAGAATGTTGGAGGTGTATATTTTCCTATAATCTAGCGCCCTACAAGAGGGAATATTATGGTTGGATTTGATGAGAAGAATTTGACAAGAAGACCTTCGTGGATCAGTACCCAAGAAGAACTCAGTGTCCCAAGAGACGAGCGTATATTAGTCACCGGGTAAACGAGTAGACCTCAGTTTCCTAGACGACGAGTAGACAATAGTGTCCCAAATTCTGAGTGGACCATAGTGGCCTAGTAGATGAGTGAACTTCAGTGGCCATACAGACCTCGATGACTCATCATGGACGAGTACCCCAGTAGTACAAGATGATCAGATTTACAACTGATAATATTTCATCATATACTTTAGGGAAAACATGTATGAGCTGATAAATCCAGGTATATATTGTTCCTTTTGTGATCTTTTATTATGGTTTGGGGTCCCTACTGAATATCTTTCTACTCGCCCCTACATGGGCTTCACCCGCATGTGTCATGTCTTATGAAGATGACTAAATCTTTATTAATGTCCATAGATTTATTGGTTGTTGAAGTACCAAATGAGATAGAAATGGTAAGGCATACAACTATGGCTTCTTGGTTCTACTCATAACAAACACTTCTGGTAGGGTTTCAGATGGATGGATTATCAAATAACTTGCACTCAAATAATATCAAAATGTCTTTTAATGGGATTTTATTCTTTCCCATTTTACTTACAACTTCTACCTCTATTCATTGTGGCTATTTTAGTGCAATGGATGTTTTCCTTTGTAGTATTCTGGGATGGGGTTGTGAGTTTCAGTATGTAGAGGTACTCGTAAAATTCCTCCCACATGCATGATAATTACTTGGGAACTAGTATCTAGCCCCTAGCCTTTGGGAGGTGGGAATCGAGTAGTCACAACACTGGCCCCAGGGCATGGGTCATGATAAATTGGTATTATAGGTATTCCGTTACACCTTATTGACCGAGTGTCTATGGAATTGTTTTGGGGATACAATGTTGAATGTTTCGAGTTCGACTTTCATTCTTGGATATTACATTCTTGTTTTGGTGGCAGACATATCTATACACCATAACCCTATATTATGCTATTTGAAACAATACATTAACCAAATAGTCGCATGAATTATAGATGGTTTTGAGTGGTTCCTCATATCCTTATTGATTCTTATCACCAATTGTAACCAGTTGATCAGGGTTATTCTTGATCTGAGGATTCCACTATGCAGACATCCAAAAAGGATTCCAATGCATGACCACAACGAAGGTACACATAATGATGATGCATCAGAACATGGACCAGTAATAAATATGGCTCCACTAGGAGGTGAAACAACATTTCCAGCACCCATTGGTCAGTTGATTCTATTGGTGTTTTTGGTACATGATGCATGTATTCTCAATGCATTACATGAGATCTGAAGGCAAAGACCTTTGTGGTTCAGGGGCGATACTAACAACCAGGTGGAAGAGGATTCGATTGAGGCGGTTACACGAGTCCTCTATCTAGCGAGGACACCTCTCAGCCAGATGAAGATACTATCCATGAGCCTTATTTATAGAATAGTATGGAGATAGTTGATCTTGGCGATCCAGACACACGACAAGGAGATCCTCACTTGGATAGACATTGATCTCCTCTTTGGAGAGGAGTTCTATACTATGATGTTGTGCTTAGTGTGAATATAAGAGCTATTGCACCTACAGGAGGGTGGCAAGAAAATAGCGGAGTACTCATCGGGATTAACTAATGATAATCAATACAATATTTACATGTTTCAAGATACATTCATCAAGGGTTGATATTTTGATTTGGGACTAATCCAGAATATCAGGGCATCCATGGTATCACATAGAATCCCAACTCAAGGTGGGGTGCCAGAGCATTCCCTACACATAGATAGTATCCTAGCTTAGCATCTTCCAACAGTGGACTCTACCCGTAGACATCAAGTGGCAGAGTCCTTAGTTGTGGGTATTAGGAATTAGAAACGGGGGTCCCATGTTAGTCATGTCTTTCTGGGGATGACCCCATGATACAGTATCAATGTTACAAGATCCCTAGTGTGGAGGGATTCATTAGATGGGATGGTTATGCTACTCATGTTGTTGGTCAGGGCACATAGCTCATGATTTCCCAACTCTCCATGTAGATGACATCTAGACTATCATGGGACCACCAAGGTAGATACATAGGATTGAGTTGGGTGGTCCCCATGGTGCTATATATGGCTGGGTAGTTGGAATAGCCATGGGTAGGGATAAAGGGTTTGATGTTATACCACTACGACCCCCTACTGGTCCACCATGGGCTCTAAGAGCTAGTGTAGAGGGGTGAGGACATATACAGGTGATTCATGCCTATGAAAATGGTTCCCCATAGATGACTAATGTTAGGATCTGTGTCTTAACCACCTAATGTGCAGTACTTATATAAAGGGGATCATGTCACTCTCTCCATGGAGCAGACTCAGTTTGGAGCTCAGAGATTATGGTAGTGATATTGGCTCAAACTGTACGATTAGAGACACATGTGGGAGGGGATTCGAAGAGCACACACTGTTGTCGGTAGTGTGAGCATAATCTAGGAGGAAAGAGATTCAACTGTGATCTCCTAGTAGTGGCATCAAGGAATTAGAACATCATCTTATGTATGCAAATGTTATACACTATTCATGCTCAGATCGACTGTATTAGGCATATTGTGTCAGGTGTCTCTGAGTATGTCACTGGTCTTCCTTCATCAACAAGAAGGGATCCCTTGTAAGCACATGATGGTGTTTCTGGGAGGAAGGTGCAGTAGATCCATCAACAATTGGCTAGCCTCACAATCAGAGCGGTGGACAAGGAGATCACTAGTATGCTATACAAACTCAGAGGAGTCAGTATTGAAGAGTCAAGAGTTGGAACGGGCTACCACCGTGAAGGTTCAAGTCATATATTAGTGGATGATGAATACACACAGTATACCAAAATCTAATGATTCTTGGAGATAGTGGCCATTATTGTTTGATAAGGGAGACAATGAGTTCCTTTACGTCTCACCTCAACAAGGATTGTGGACGTTTGGGTGGGGTGACAATCTATTTCTGAGGTTCATCGAACCATTTCAGAATCATAGTAGGGTTGTCTAGGTGGAGTATCACCTATATCTCCCCCACATTGATGCACCCGGTGCATAATGTATTCCAAATATAACATCTGAGTAGGTATGTGCACGCTCTATCACATGTCATCGACTGGGGAAAGTTTGAGATTTATGGTTGAGATATGTTTATGGAGTTTCTGATAGATATTGAGGATCAATATAACAATATCCTTTGTATATGGTTGATTCCTATAGTATGTGGTTGGTGGAAAGACATGAATCTTCATGATATAAATTCACAGTGCGAGTCTCAGATTCATTCTCAACACCCCCATTTGTTTGCATTCCCCTTTTTTGGATTATGAGGATGCAATTCCTAAAATGTGTGGGTAATGTAATGTATCCAAATTCCATGAAAATTATTTAAATTATATTCAATTATTTAGACTCTAAGATCACATACACCACCTGATTACAAGGCCCAATGAGCATGAAATTAGTGTTTGTTCTATTTTAAATATATTTAAAATAGTGAACGTGAGTGATTTTTGAAACTATTTAACACTTTTCCAAATAAAAAATAAGAGGGATACAATGCATCTAGAATGATGACATTATCTACGAAAGGACCTAACATCAACTAGAACTATTCATGGAAAAATGTTAATTTGTTGATTTTTTATGATGCTTTAATATAAAAAAATTCATAAGGAAAAAAATTAAAATACTTGGATTATTTTATTTGAATTTCATATTTTATTGCAATGTAACAACACTACAATCCAAGCATAACTAAAACACTATATCATAAATAAAACAACATAATATAAATTATGAAAAACATTTTCTTCTTTTAATGGTCAAATCAAAGTAGGATAATTGTCACGATCTAAGACCACTCCAAACCATTGATGGAATTCGGTTGAAGAGTGACAAAAGACGAATGACTTGGAATAAATAATTATGGAACACCAAACATAATGGTATGACATTCTACAATAAACAATCCAACCATGAGGGAAGGTGACTATTTAATTAAATTCATTTTCCAATTTTCAAATATCTGACATGAGTTTGAATCATTCGATGAATAGATTTATTCATGGATCATGCCTTCTAAATGCATGATGGGTTTAATTTTGGGATATTCATCATGAATTTTGATCCATGTTGAACTTGTGATTTGATTTTAATTCTTCATTTAGATATAACTAAACTCATACATGTACGCATCAACGTTGAAATGAACAAGGTATTATCTGTCCACCGCCAGTGTTAATGTGAGTACCCCACCATCAGCACCACAACAACCGAGAATGAATTATAAGATCATGGTGATTAAGATAGACTGTTTAGGTGGAGACTGCAGTGGAATGAAGATGTCATAGCTCGATGGTCAGGGTATTATAGAAGTTGTAATGTGTCCATGGAATCCCTCTATGACATATGATGCTCACAAAAGTAGACCACGGGTGGTGCATGAAAGGGAGCGACTCAATAACCACTATGGTGCTGGGGCGGTCCATGCTGGTAGTGCACCACGAATGTTTGGAGAAGGGTTCACAACATCAACCGTGAGCACTAGATCAGGCCACCGATAATGTCTGGAGGTGATCTCATGAGAGGACGCATCATGTGATTCCACGTTGCAAGGTAGGAAGCCACGTTCCATCTAGACCGTGACAGTGATCCCCCAGTGCCTGCCTCGTCCCAGGTGAACTAGACTTGGCATCATAGCAGGTCAGACCCACATCCCACCACGTTATTGACAGTCCTAGCCAGTCATGGTAGGGCCCTTCCAGTTTGGTTGGAGCCCAGCATACCTGTCCGAACAAGGGCCAGACCAGACCTAGTTCCAACCGAACCCTTTTTACACAATCCAGACACAACATTCAAACAGTGCATCCTATTGGAAAGTCGTTTGTCAAATTGGGACCCTTGCGAAGATACAATACATCTTACGTACTCTATGTTATTTTTCATGGATGTTGGGATATGAACAATGGAATGAATAAGAGATTTACTCTGAATCAAGCATGATGTGAGTGGGATTCCTATAGTTGGTTGTGACAAGAAGGACTTAATGAGAGAACCTTAGTGGCCAGGTAGCAAGGTGGACCCATTTGGCCCAAAAAATGATTAAAACTAAGTGGATAGGTAGTCGAGTAGACCTTAGTGGCTCGAAATATGATCAGAGCATAGTGTCTCGATAGATCACAGTGAATCATTAAGAATGGGTCCCACAACAGTACATGATGTTCAACATTATGACTAATATTCTTCATTTCTATACATTAGTATATTCTAGTGTGTGCTGAAAATTTATAGTGTGTACTTTTCCTTTTTGGCCTTTTTTTTGGTTTGGGGTACCTACTGAGTATTGTGTTACTCGCCCCTACATGAGATTCTCTCTCATGTGTCATGTATTTTACAATGACGAACTCTTTGACAAATACCTTGGTGGTCCAAGACCTAGTAGTTTACAGTGAAATCAGATAGGTGAGGAATACAACGACAACTTTTTTATTATAAACTTCACCTATCCATCTGGTAGTGTTTATTATGAAAGGATTATTAGAGGAATTTTACTCAATTTTTAATAGCATGCCTTTTGTGGGGTTCGTATTCTAGACCATTTTAATTACATATTTAACCACTATTCATAGTGGTTGTTTTACTGGTATAACTATTCCATTTTCATTATTGTGGGATAGGGTTGTGAGGGTGAATTTGTATAGGTACTCAGAAAATGACTCTTTATTATTGGATAATGCCTTCAGAAGTAGTCGTCGTCAACTAGCCTCATGGAGGATGGCTTTGGGTAGTTGTGGCACGAGCCCTGGGGGGATAGGTCGTGACATTTCCAATAATTATTAATAGGATATTTTCATCAAACTGATTTACTAAATAAAATTACTTATGTCGAATTAAATTTCTATAATTTGAAAAATAATCTTTTAAATAAAACAATATATTAATTTAGTATAATAAAATTATTTATATTAAAAAATTCATAAAATATTGAGTTGGAAAAATAACTAAAAGACATTAATAAATATAAAAAAATATATTCTATGAGTACATGGGTGGTTAAAATATATATTTATCCAATATTATTGAAGTATAAATTCGTGGATAATGATTTTAATATTATATAATCATGATTTTTATTGTTTATTAAATGTTATATCTTATCAACACAATACCATAATGGGAAGGTGAACCATGTTGTTGATTCTCTGAGTTCGAAATACCTTTCTAGTATTCCCATGATAAAGATTGAAATAGTTCGAATATTTAGGGAGTTTTAATAGTTTTATCTTATAATCATAGGGAATGGGGAAAATCATACACTTTTCTTATGAATGTTAACCCTTTTTTCAATGTTAAATGTATATTGTTGTTCAATGAAGATTTAGAGTTGCATACATGTTTCTTAAATGTTACTGTGTTGATCCATGATTTTGAGAGAATGATTAACATTAATGAATAAATGATCCACAATATTTTAAAAACATGGAGAAGTGTGTATTGTATGAATCTCATAGATTATAATTATCTATTCATCAATGATGTATACTGATTTATATTGATTTGAAAGTGTATTTATTGAGGGATATCATTAAAAGAGGTATTACAGAGTATGTATCTTTAGGTTTGGTATGTCATATTTCTAAGGTTGAGAGATTTAATTTTAATGGGATGTTACATCATTTATGATTACATAAAGGTAATGGTAAAACCAAATAATGGATTTCATCATTGGACTCCCAAAATCATATAAATGGGAGAATTTTATTTGGGTGGTAGTCAATATAAATATGAAATCAATAAGTCGAATTTCCATTATAGAATAATTCACAATTAATTATATTTCCATGATATACATCAATGAATTGGTATTTTTTTATGAAGGACCACATTATATTATATCATATTTGGATCAAAGGATTAACTCAATGTACTAAATAACTGATATGAATGATCAATAATAATATTAGAGTCATAGTTGTTTATATTTTCCTCATACAGATGTCAATATGAGAGGACTATAGAAACCCTAGAAGACATGTTGAGAACCTGATATATTGATTTAAAAGGTCTTTCAGATCAACAACATCATTTTTTATAAATTTCATACATCAATAGATTTCAAAAAACTATACAGATAGATCCTTACAAATCCAACTATAACATAGATGTTAGAAAATCGTACATTACAGGATTAAGATTGAGAAATTAATAAATTGGTACTTGATTTAGTGTTTGATATTTAAGATTCTGTTATATATATTAATCTTCATTTTAATAGTTTATCAGAGTCAATAAAAATTTGAAGCTGATAGTCATCATTGAGTTATAGAATTTTAATAAAGAGACTATTTATTAAAAATCATATCCCATTCAAATATTGTTATGATGATTTAAAATATGGGACATTATAACCCAATATATATTAGTCAATTTAACTTCATTATCACATTGGCAATTTTTTTATCGCATATAACATCCAACAAATATCTCTCATGTTCATGAGGCATTCTATGTATCTCTATAAAAGAAGGAAATACTAGATCATTCGCATTTAACGGACTCATAGTTAATGCCAAATGATAATAATTTCTATTAAAATGAATAATATTATATGTTTATAATACATAGATAGAATGTTTTGTGAACTAAGACCACTGAACATGATAGTGGTTTTTGGCTCAAAAATCAAATTGAGAAAGATATATGGGAACATGAGGATGTGATGTGGAATAGATATAATTTATTATGATAACAGAGCCAATATTTAGAGGGTTAAATTATTATTCAGGGGATAATGTGACACCCTAATATTTTATGATATATTAATCATCAAAAAATATTACATCGATATCTATCATTAGATGAAAAATTATGTTTAATCCAAAAGCAATATTGAAGAAAAATAATCTTATATATTGTGATAGTTATCAAATATTGATTGGATAGTAATATAAAAATATTAATAATAAGTATATTATAAATTATCTATTTTATATGACTAAAATTATTTTACATTTTTATAATTCATTATAAATTAAATTCGAAGCATTTGAAGGTAGAAAAGAGTCGATTTTCTAAAATAACAATAGAATGAGAATAAATAATTTTAATCACAATGAATTAAATTATATCTTTATTACTAATTATAATAAAGTATAATTATTTTGTAACCAATCAAATAATATTACATTCATTTGATATTTTTTAATTTGTGAGGAATGAATATAAATTTATTTTTTTCATCAAAATATATCTTCCTAAAAACAGTGTATCTGGGTGCTTAACAGTCATATATTAAATTTATTTAAATAAATTATATAAATTGAATTTGATAAAATGTAATGAATTTTTGGAATCATAATTCCAAAATTTTATAATGATTCAATTATCAATTTTTTTAAAATGAATTGTAAAAACCTTAAATATTTGAGAACATGGTTAATGTTGCAACATTTTAATAGTTGTTAATACAAAGATAAGGGTAATATTTCCATATTAACATTCATAAATATAATTATATAAAGTTATTTTGAACCTATTATATTATACCTTGTAATCCACAACCACTTTTATACATTGGGATTCAATTATTCATAAATATTATTTAATTCATTGAAACATTCCATGGGTGTGATCTTCCTCCTCTACAGAATGAAACAAACACTCATTTATTATCAACACATAAATATAATCTTATACTATAAAATTTTTCCATATGTACATTCCTAAAATCTCTCCACATATCCAATATATATTTTTTCTATCGTTCCTTCCTTTGAAGGCTTCCAATGTAAGTAAAAGGAGGTCTCTCAATGAAGAATAATAACTCTTAACTGAGTACTTTATTTATTATCTATACATATACCTCTTCAAAATATATTCTATATTTTATAAAAAAATTAATACATTAAATTAAGCTTATTATTTTATTCTCATGATTTGTCATCCATTTAACACTTTTGTTCCTTTAAATTGGAAATTAAATAAATTTTCATGTGTATGTGGGGACTATGGCCTCCCGTATAAATATGATTCATTTTCCATCATCATAATTAATGTTTATTTATTATGATTATTTAAATGTTTAAATATATTATTTGTGAAAAATAATTTCTTTTTAGATTGTAATATCATATTTTGCATCTTAGAATTCCGTCCTTTGGAAATTGATAATGTCACTCATTCTTATGTCTGGATAACCACCTCCATGATGTCATCAGATTCATTATTTCATTTCGATTTTAACATGGATGGTAATCTAATCTATTAAATAAATATATATTATTTTAATGATATAATAATTATTATTTATGATTTAATTATAATTTACCATTATTTTTTTAATCAATTGGTATGTGGAAACATCACTAATGCTAATGTACCGACTACCTCTCCCCAAAGAGAAGTAAATCATTTGTTTCATAATAATTTTATATAAATTATTATATTATAATATATAAATAATTTATATAAATTATATTTTATGTTTAGTATCATGGAAATGACGAAACTGTGAGAAAGATTCATGGACGATAACATCAAATTGAAATATGCATGGAAAATGAAGATGTATTCCCCAAAAAAGATAATTTTTTTGAAGAAATTATTAAGAAAAGGAATATATTAAAATTCGACAGAATAAAAACTTTTATTTTAAAGAATTATATAGTTTTTGAATAAATAAAATATAAAAATATATTTATTATATGGGATATTTTGTCACATAAAATGTAATATAGAACTTGTGTAAAAGGGTATATATTACAATCTAATTTATTTTTCATTATTATTGATGCTAAATTTCTATTGATGGACAATTTATCGATATTTCCCATTAATGGAAATATGTTTTATTCTACAATTTTTATTCATTTATTTTTTGTATAAGAATAATTCTCAACTCTTGGGGTCTTAAAATGAGAGAATATTTATCAAAACTAATACCTTATTATCTATTTGGTTGAAAAACAATTTATTCCATGTACATAATATAGATTTAAATTAAATATACTTAATAGTAATCTAATAAGGTCATTTTTTGTTTTTTTATAAGTCTAAATGGATTTATGCATTTAATATATATGAAAAGATCAAATTTTTCAACCACCATAAATATTATATTAATACAATAACACTTTATTAGTTTTTTAATTAACCAACCAAATTTACCTATACATCAAACCCACGTCGGATAATCCAATTGGTGTGGCATAACATAATAATGGGAAAAACTCTTGTATATAAAAACAATACCTGAAACTTGAATAAAATGTTGAAGATTTAGATATAACCAAAGCACTAGAAAATCCATGAAAAAAATCATAAAAAAGTATTATTCCTAGACTATACGTACTTGTCTATTTTTGACATAACATTATATCAAACCCAAAACACATGGAAGGATATAATGAAAAAATTATCTGACATTATACATAATAAATTTCTCTTTACATGAGTACTACAAAACAACGTCTAAATCATACCAAAATTAAATGTGTGGCTTCTGATCAAAACATAATACAATTCCACCATAGAATGTATAAAATGTATTACATCAATAATTCAAAAACTAATTATTTAAATTCAAAAAATATTTCAAATAATTTTCATAAATAAAATTTATTTTAATTAATCCTTTTATTTAATTAAAACATTTTATATTATTAATGAAATGGATATAACCAGTACATTTGATAACCATGGAATCATAATCAATGAAATCCTTGTAAAAATATAACATAAAAACATCATGAAATATCCATCATCAATACATCATTTAAAATCAATAATTAAAATTTCTAGGATCAAATCTATAATGTGAAAGTGATTGAGAAAATATCCATGAACAAATCTATCATGTGAAAGTGGGAAAAACTGTTACCGAATCAATCATGGGAAAATAAATTTAACAATGAAATAGTATATCAGTTTCACTACATAATATGTGTATATAGTGTAGAAATAAAAGTATATCTTCGATCAAAACAAATGGTGGATCTTATAATTATAACATGTAGTGGAATTTTACACAATAATGTGAATGAAAACCCAAGTGAAATACAAACATTATGAGTGACATATTAATTCCAAAAACAACCATTGATCCTAATGTTCCATGCTTTTCCAACTCCATTTTAAAATTCATTATCACGCATTATAAATCATTTTCAAATCAATGTAATTCTATATGGTGGTTTGAAAAAATATATATATATAAAGAACCATTCATTCATTTATTCTACCACATTGTGTCCATGAAGTAGTTTTATAAAAATAAACTGTTCAATTTTTTTCATTAATCAAATAATTTTCAATCAAAAATATGATAAATTTAATGAATAACTCAATGTTATATACAATATCTTTGACAAATTCAATGAATTATCCCTTTAATAGAAACACATACATCATGAATAGAGTTCGAACGAATAACCAAAAAAATATTGATTCAGGAAGATTATATCAGGAACTCAGGATCCTATATACATATAAAAAAGGAAATTCATTTTTGAAACCTTATAGAACTAGAATACATATATCCATTAGGTTCCAATATACTATAGGATAGGAGACCCAAAATTGATATCAAAAGTGACGGATTTCGATTAAAAAGGTACCATAACATGAGATGATCCATAATAGAGGAATTAATTCAACATAGAATTATAGGGAAGATACCTAAAATTTTATTATGAGGTATTGGACAATAAAAACTAATATTTAGGGTGATAATACTTAAAATGACACAGAGGAAATGGTAAATTTTGTATTTACAATTGTTTTTCTAGGGTTCACATGGTTTTGTGGTGGAGGCTGCATGGTTAATATAACCATTCTCCCTAACCATGTACCCATATTTTCCATTACGGTGTGGGGAATTTTTGTTTTTCATTATTAGTTTAACCTTAAACCAATAATGAAACCCAATACATCCATATTGTGCAAAGTCTGCATTGGGGGCCATACAGTTTCTTTTATTGTACATTAGTCATGAAACACATTCTATTTAATCATAGTGACATACATTATAATTTCTACATAGTTTGACTAATAGTATTACTATTGGTTTTATGGTGTTTATCCTTCAAAAAAAATCCATTTTCAATCATTTTTTTCTAGAATCCTTAGTAACAACATTAAAAGGAAAACCAATCTAAATTTAAATTGTACCCGAATCCAGATGGTGATAAAATTAATCCTCGCATATAATTTTGAACATATAATTACCTAGAGATTATAAGCTTTAAAAAAGTTAATTCCCCTACATCCACATCATTTATTAAATCTCCTACAATTTTTGGTCTTATATAATTGATTATTTAACACTTAAGAGTGGGTAAATTGAAATCCAAAAATTTTAATTTTATAAAATTCCCTCTTCCTGAATTTCCATTCATTTATCTACAGAAAATAAAAATGTGAAATTGAAATTAAAAATTAATAGAAATAGAAAAAATAAATGAGATTTATATTGATTTGGGGAAAACAAATACCATAGTCCCCTCAACATACACTCTAACCCATGATTTTGGTTGTTTTCAACAAAAGATCTTTTTTTCAGTGCTCAATGTTGAGTGAAAGAAAAAATAAAATAAAAATGAATAAGATATTTTAACTTGGATAACCCTTTAAAATATCTATCTATACTCTTAATACATACTCTAACACAGAGTGAAAACAATATATAATTAAGATAAGAAAAAAAATGAGTGGAACACACAATTGTAAGTAGAAATTTCCATTTTTAAATGATTCTCCCAGAGAATATAAAAAATTTAAATTTATATCTTGAGAAGATATCCCATGAAACTGGTACAATTGTTCAGTATAAAATTTGAATTTGATTGTTCGTTTATATGATTAGGTAATCAGAGTATTCTTATGTATGTTCTACACATTCTTAACATTCATCTGTCTCATATTCCTCATCTTATTTCATGAAGTGGCTAATCCATCCTTCTATCTCTCATTGTGAACATGAATATGAGATAATACAACTAGTTAAAAATCCATTATCTATATACCAAATAAGATATCACATAATGGAAATTAATCTATTTATTTAAAATATTGAAATTACTATTATATCGGTAATGTCAAAAAGATTCTTGATCTTCAGATATTTCCATTTCTGGAAGGGCTTGTACATATCAATCATTACATAATGCATAATAACTTTTCTGATATTCTCTAAAATAATGAAATTACTTACCATGATATTATAAAATTATTCATTACATTCTGCATATATATAATTATTCATACGATATATTAAACTAGTGGTATTATTCCTCACAATATGAATTACATAAGTACTAAGTATGATAAAATAGTTCTTAATATTATTTTAAAAAAACACATTAATAATACCTATGCTAGTTCTTCATTATAATTTTAGAGGTTTTTTATTTCTCTAACTCACTACGTAGTAAAATGATTCTTTTTTTTCAATGGGAAAAATATAAAATACCATCATTTCGACTCTTCTAATTTTTTTGTATATTTTAGAACCATTGTTCTAACATTTATCATAGTTAAAATAAATATGATACAGAATTTTGATACATAGATTTAATATCTATTTTTTTCATATGAAAATATTTTTAATATACTTTTTATATGATACTATCTTCAAATTTTGAGTAAAACCTAGGACTTGAACATTTTTCACCTCAAAAATTCTATTCATAAGATAATGTCTTATGTATCAGATTATCATTCAAAACATTATGATTCTATATTGACATAATATTATATTTTATTCTCATAAGATAAAATAGTTTGGAATGGATCATGTAATTCACCCAATGTAAGACTCAATTCTCAAGACTATTATCTGAAAAACTTAACATAAATTAATTAGAATAAACATAGGGATTTAATAACTCTTTAAAACACAACAAAACTATGATATTATGGAATTAAACAATATATCCAATAGTACCTCCCTTTATAATGATTACAATACCTATAGAATTGAATAATTCTTTTTCATAAAATATGATTTTATCTTTTAAAACATTCACCTCAGATAAACCATTTAGAATTATAATTGATTCCTCTACATCATCCATATTAAATAATATCATAATTTTATAACAATATTCATCCAATAAATAAATAAAATTTTAACAATTTTTTTTATTCACTTCTTCATTCTCTCCTTTTGAAATTGAGAATAAGAACTTCTCGGTCTAATATAAATTAACAATTATAACAGTTTAATTTTTTTATTGTCTTGTCCCTCATTTTCTAATATTTAAAAAATTAAATAACTAATACCTTAACTAGTTCACATGAAATACAGTAAAATATTAATTATACTGATTTAGAACAAATTTTGGCATTATTTTTTTCAACAAATTATACATATCATTAAAAAATAAGGAAACTCAAGTATATGAATTTTAAATAAATACTAAATGATATCAATTATAAATATGAATAGTTAATGTAGTATACATAAAAAATCATATGAAAAAAATAGTTAGTAAATGAACAATATAATGATGTATATTCGAAAATAATTTTCAAAAAAGAACATTAAATGAATTAAGAAATTCATATGGAATCTTCAAAAAATATTAAATTGTTGTCATTTTTTTAAATGATGGTATTTTAAAATTCCATCCACTGGGAACCCATATTCATAAACATAATATAATATATGAATCAACTAGTGTATATTTACTAGTTCTTAGGGTTTGATTTTATTAAAACTAATGGATATTCTGATGGTAATGTAGATTCTGGAAAAGGCGGGTTAACTGTTCCACCCACAGCATCTCACAATGTCCATAGATATGCACCTAGACATACGTGATCTCTTTTAGTGACACAAACTAGAGTGGATTGAATGTTGTGATAATATTACTATATTATTTATGAAATAAATTATATATATATTTAATACTAATGGTTATTAGGGATGTTTATGTGTTGGTAGAAAACATTTTGTTCAATCCTGAGATTCTCCCTTATATAAAAATATTTTGGGTGAAAAATATACCATAATATATTTGTGATATAACCATGTCAATAAAATATTTGAGGTCCTATAAAACATATCCCTCCCAAAATAATTAATGAATAATCACATGCTTATATCTATTTCATAGTTCCATATTTGTAATGGTACAAGATAATCGGGAATCCATTCTAAAATCATTGACAAAAGTAACATAAGAGAATTTTTATATCCCATTTCAATGAAAATATTACAACTAACTTCATTAATTATTCTAACCAATTATCTTACATGATCACTAGAATACTAATGGAAATTGTTTCCTATCCCATTGTAGATTTATAAAAGCTGTGTCAAACTAAAAAATATTCGACCTCCTCTTCATCATCAAAAACATATTTTTATTGATTTAAATTTTTTACTAATATATCATGCATGCTGTGAACATTTTTTTCAATATCATCAAAATTATTTTCCTATGAACCAATAATCTTTTATAAAAAACATATGATAAAAAAACATCCTTATTCAATTCATATGACACAATCTAAATATATGACAGTATTTCATTTAACAAAAATTATATTACTCATCTACATTTATCAATCAATTAATGATTTTTCTATATAATTGAATGTTTTATTATTATCTAAGAAAATACATCTTATTTAAGGTTGTGAATGATTTACAAGGAGATAAAATCTCACATCATTGATTAAATGTAAGAGTTTGATGTGTTTTTTATAAGACACTCTTTCTACCCATGATAGTGAATCCCATTTATTTGTGATTTCAATGAAGTACTATTTTGACAATTTCTCTATATTTGATTGAGCCAAAAATTCCATATCATAAAAATCATATTTAAAAAAATCACATTAATAAAAAATTGTAATCTTTTTTTTATTGAACTAATTTAATATTCATAGAATCCATTTCAAGTTCCATATTGGAATATCTTAATTGATCTTTATCTGAAACATTTGTACTATCAGGGGAAATTAAAATTTCTATTTTATTCAGGAATATGAGAATATTTATCATTTATATAATAATATAAAAACATGTTTAATTTTTTCATCATGAGGTACATCATCATGATGATTTTATTCTTTTAATCAGATCTATTTTTCTAATAGCCATATTTTTAAATTACTTAGAATGAGAATCAATAATCATATGAGAGGTTATAATTCCTAAAAAGATGGTATTGATTTATCCTAAAAAATATTTGAGGAAATAAGATATACATTCACCATTTACTGGTGAAAAAACATGAGGAGGAGGTGGACTTTATTTAATAGCATTTCATTCTCCATATCCACAAAAGTCTAAATCTTATATTCCTTTTGGAATTACTCTCTTCAACACGAGGGATTTCTCATTTATAAACATTCCAAAACTGTATTTCAACAAACAAGGGTGTTTTATTCATTTGGGATGTCCCCCATGAGTACATTAAAGATTTTCATTAGAATCATAGGTTAATGGAATTAAAATTTTCAATGAGGGATTCAATTAAAAACAACCTTTTCAAAAAACATATTCACTTATCATTTTCATCCCAGTATAATGAGTAGTGGTAGTATCATCCAAAAAAACACCTTGATTATAAAATACTAGGGTTAGAAATCATCCAAATGGAATTAATTTTGTAGATATGATATTTACATGGCCCATATACATCATAACATACCATTTTAGATTAAATTACCTCTGGATCATTAAAATATTTAATAGAATGACATCTTAAAATAAAAAAATTCCAACCACAATATTATGTAAAGAGATTATAGAATTATTCAAAATGGAATGGAAAATAATTTATTATTTTAGATATTTCTCAATGAAATTAGATCCAAATATAGATTGTTTATTCTCTAGTAAACTGACGTCTTCTATGGAATTGAATGAGGTTATGAAATCAGTGAAGTCTATATGTGGGAAACAGAACCTTTCACTGCTTTCAAAAAATGATTACATAATACAGTTATGGTTCACCATTATCAATAAAAATTAATTATTTCCACTAAAACTAAACTTTTAGATGTTATATAACTGATGAAATTACCTTTATAAAACATACCATGTCTATCTTTCATCATAGTCAGATTCATACCCAGGATAGTATATCACATACATGATCAGAATATTTCTTTCATCAAGACAATAAAAAAAATCACTCGTCCTCTTATCCCACTTCTGAATGTCTAATGACACTGGATTAGACTTAATGATTTGATATCAGATATCTTTTTTTATTAGTGATTATATTTGGAGGGTCATATGGTTAGGGTGACATGTGTTTGGATAGTAGAGAGATTTTTTTTTCAATGGTTTCCAATACAAAATGGGTGGAAAACTGATAGAATTAATTTCTTTTGTAGCAATGAAGGCGTTATATAGTAGTTTGTAGAGTATTTATACCTATAATAGATTATTTGGTCCATTTTATATGACTAATAAAAAAATGTATGAACTAAATTGAAAATAAAATAATGAAAATATCATATTTACATAAAATACAAAAGTATGATATATTTTATATAAAAAATAATTAAAAATAAGGAAACCTACTTTTGATTTAATTAAATTAAATCATTTATTAGGAATTTTTTTTGTAAAATTGTCTACTATGTCATTGTTTTTCAAAAAAATAATAAAAATATGATATCTATTTGTGATTGATCTATAGAGGAATTATATCTTAAATCAATTTTAATTTTTCAGGAATGGTTTATACGATTATTTAAAATTTGAAAGCACATGGGTTATTCAATTTGGTTTTTACACAACTAAAATTAAATATAAAATACAATAATTTGTTTTTCATCTATTTCACTTTTTGGGAAAAAATTACTTACTGTAATAGATTCAGTTTTGGTTATAGATAATGCTGCATAATGTAGTCTCATAGTCGACCAAGATACTATGTATTTTCCAAAAAAATTCATGTTTCCTATGGTTCTCTTCATATATAGTATACAAATAAAAAAACTAGCATCAAAATATGATTTCAATTTAAGCGTATAAGTCTATAGAAAATGAATCTAAAGAGACATTTATCATTTTAAATATCTTAACTGTCATTCAGAAAAATATAAATAATTCTCATTTATATTTGATTGAAATATTTCCCAATTTTAACGTTATAACCAATTATATGGTCTACTAATAATAGTAAATAAAAATTAAAATAATTCCAATATAAAATATGATTTCATATGGTTTTCCAATTTTACCCATATCATGATTAATATTGAAGCTCATCAGAGATTTTTATATCTTATTGTTTTCCAGTGAAAACATCTTATGTAAATCCAAATTTTTTTTCCATATATTTAAAACAATTCAAAATTAATTTGTTTATTGATTTTAATTAATAAATAATAATTTAACTCTATCATAATACTTATTTTAAGTTTTTTTTATTTTTTAAAAAATATCATTTAATAATTTTTTGTTGTTTATCCAAAAAACAATTAACATATATTTTTACACATATATCATTGATAAGTTGAAAAATAGAATTTTGAAATTGATGGTATTTAAAACAGGGGTGATGTTCGAAATAAACATCCTCCATAAAAAAAATCAATTTATAATATAAAAATTTTCATCCATTTAATCTCTTTTAAAATTCAACTATTTTTCATATTCTAAAAGTATTAAAATATAATTTACCCTAGGAAAAAATTAAATGGATTAATCATAATATATTCCTTATTCTTAATTATATCTTTTTGAAACAAATATGTCTTTATTTCTAGACATTACACCATGATCTTCTTACTTGATTTTAGAAAACCTATTATGTTCCAAAAAGAGGATAGTTATATGTCCAAAAAACTAAATTCCTAACATTTTTTATTTTAAATGTATTTAACTATTCACTCATAGATAATAACAAACATTCTTATAAGAAAGCTACTTCAAGAGATTTTGGATCCAGTTTGGAAAAAAACTAAAAATTATACTATGTTTCTATATTTCCTCTACTTCTTAATATTTTATATAATATTCCTATAAATGATTCTACTGTATTTTATTAATTGTTTATTTATCTTATAGGAATAAAAAAAATAGCACACAAGTCTCTACCCTTATTTGAAATGGTTCTTAGCAGTTAAATTCCAAAGCATCATCATTATAATTATTAATGAGGGGCTTATGACTAATATCAATGAGTGAGTCACCTCAATTATTAGTTTTAATAATTTTGTGATCCAATCGATAACCTTCATCAAAATTAAAATGTGTTTATTCATCATTAGTCCTTCATCTTTTGTTGAAAACATTGTATCATTTGAATGTAGTATAGTAACCAAGTAAGATATCTTCATTATAATTACAATCGAACAAGCCTTGATTATTATTATTTTTAAATATAAATAAAATTCAACAAACTAAATTAGTGTACCCTAAAATTGGTTTAATGTTATTCCATAACACTTATAGTGTATTTATTAATAATAGAATTATTTAAACTCCCATAATTATATAATATGATTATTTACATTCCCATCCCATAAATGAGTGGGATGTTTATATTCACATAACATAGTCATATAAATTTATCACAATATCATAGTCCTCTTTTAAATGACCTTATTTTGTGTAGGTTTCCTAGTAGAAGATAATTTATGATTAATTCATTTAGTTGAAAATTATAAATTAAAATCATTATTTCGAAATTCTGATCGAAGATCACTTCTAAAATTTATGATTTGAAAATTTAGTTTTTTTCTGAAGCATATAAAAATTAATAAAAATAGAAAAACATCACAATTAATACGTAAAACATTAACTGATTTAAATCTCAAGAAATCAACAACAAACACATAATAAAATTATATTACCGAAGGAAATTTATCTATAGTATCACTATGAAGATAAATACAGATATGGTCTAGAGGTCTAATTATATAGACTACTTTGATTGGTTTAAAATTTGTCTTTCTTTTCATTCCCCACTGACATGGTTCACATAGTTTCTTTTTATGAAATTTATGATTACATTACTCAGAAATAAAATATTTCATGGAAACATTTTCCCGATAATGAACATTATCATTACCAATCCATATATACAAAATATTAAATTCATCAATTTTAGTATAAAAACAATTTACCTTATTTTCATAAAATTATTATGATCTAATGAGTCAGAATTATATTTTATAGTTTTTATAAACATGATATACATATTTTTAAAAACTAAATACACATTATTGGAAAAATATAATGAATATCCATCATTAAAATGTCAAGGGATATCAATCGGGTTGTGTTTCAAGCCAACAATGTGATGTTATTTGTTGATGAAAATGAATTGAGGATGTAAAATATTTCAAAAATGAAATATTTTTCCATTTTAATTGTCACTAAATGTGACATAGCCTTTATAAATATTTTATAGTGAGTAAAAAATAAAATATATAATCTCTCATTTGACTTGAATAATAAATTCCCCCAAATCATTTTTCTTTTAATATTATTGGGGTTTATTTCTTACAATGAAAAATCAAACAATAGTGTTTTTTGTACACAAACATATTTTAATCATGAAATTTTATCAATAATAGATTCAGGTATCCGGTTTATTTTTTCTTCCAAGAAAACTAATAAACTCATTAAAAATTATTTAATATGAGATTCATTTTCTATTCCTAAAAATTGAGGATTTTTTAAATTTCAGATATTATCATAATTCTCTATATCACCTTAATGAAAAAAAATTAATCTATATTTGGTTTTTTGGAAATACTGACAAATTATTTTTCATATAATTTTGTATTTTCTCATTGGAAACCTATTCCAAAATATTCTTTTTAAAATTTATTTTGAATAATTCTTTTATTGAGATAATCATCTCATTTTTATAGAAAATTGTATCATCCTTAATGTTTTGAACATCCTTTTTGTAAATTATCATGTATATTAGCTTGTTCAATATTTGAGATAGTATAGTCATCAAATTTATTCTACAACTATTAAATCAATTCATTTAGGTCCTCTTCTACATAAAAAATATTATTATAATAATTTATGAAGGCCATGGAAATCTTTATTAGGATTTAATACATTGTCTCCATCATGGTATAGTTTTCATTTTATTATTCATATGAGATATTTTCATTTCATTATTTATATTCATGCAAAAAGAATATTAATAATCTACCCCAATATAATTTCAATAAAGCACGTGTTGGCCATTATTGCATTTATGTTTTATTATAACCAACCTACATGAAATATATTTTTCAATCATCATAGAATAATTAATTTATAGATGATCGGGTAGAAAATATCCTTTCTTTTAATACTCATATGATCTCAAATCATTATAATTTTATTTATGCTTCCTAGTATTATAAAAGAGTATTATCAAACCTATTATCTTAATTTAGATATTTTTTAACATTTGATAATTATATGAAATAAAATCATTTCATATTGGATTTATTCAAGAGTCTTCTTATTCAGATGTTTAATATATTAGTATGATTTTCATTTTCATGTGATCCTGATATCTAGAATCTACCGAGGAAAAATTTTCAATTGTTATGAATATATGTTCCCCAGATCCATCTTTCCTTTCAGTTTTATACATCATGAGAGTTCCAATGATATTATTTATCTATGTCCTTTTTTACCATAGAATAATTTCTGATTGGAGTTTAGATTCCACTAATATTTTGTGGAAAAACTATAATCACATATAATTCATTTTTGGGATCAGTGTTTCATTATCCTAAATAGGGAATGTTATTATCAATATCATTAATCATTACATTTAGGTTTTTCATACTTTCCATTAATCAATTTTGAAGGTGTCAAACAATAGTTTTCGTATATCATATCTATGAGCCGACACATTGTTAGTACATTCATATAAAGCTACTATAGTGGTAAATATTTCATGTTATATTTGAAATTGTAAAAGTCTATGAATGTATTTTTTCCCAACCCATAAATTATAGTGTACATATATTCAGAATTAATATCATATTATACTTAATCAATATCACAAGATACATCATATTTAGTCTAAGGAATATCATAATGTCTTAATACCTTGAGATAAACCATCTATCCATGATTTTTCAAATAAATAATCAATTGATCCTTCAAGGAAATGTAGTTTACACTATTAATGTATGAAGTTTTAATGATTGAAATAACTTCTATGTAATCATACAATGTAGGCATTTTAAAATATATCATTTGACTTTATCCTTTGAGAACAGTGAACTCAATAATCATGAGCTCAAATTCCAAATATTGTCCCAAATACTGGCCAACATAACACTAAATATTGGCATCAATTGAGTTCCAAGTATTTTATTTATAGAAAACCAAACTCTTCAGGAATGATGGTTCAAATCATTATTCTTAACAAATATTGGATATCTAAATTAAATCTAAAAAGAATGATTTTGAACTTGGGTTATTTATAGTGTTTTGGGGAACTCATATCACTTATTCCACTCAATCAACACTCTACTCCATGAGATTAATGATTTTATCTATAAAAAAACTTTTATCAGGGGATCCTATATCAGTACAATCAGATATCACATAATACAAATTTCTAAGAGATTTCTACAAGGGTATCCTTTTGAATGACCTATCCATGATCTCAACACATAGCCTTACATAGAGTAGAGTAAAATTATAATGAATAAACCTAGAAATAATTGACTATAGAAAAAATTTTAAAGCAGAAGATTATTGTAATAAATGATTTGTCATGACAATATAAAAGAACTCATTGTATAACTCAGGATGTTATTTAGTGACACTGAGAGAACTGGTTAAAAAAATAGTAGTTCTTTTTAATAATTATAATTTATATGTAATTAGAGTATTCATATTATAATTATAGTAATTTATTTTATTCATATTTCTCATATAATTTATATTCATTCATCCAGAGACTAATTATTCCTTTTATATATCATTTTGTATGCAATAATGAGATAATACTAACAGTCAAGTGATCCATGCAATAATAACATCGTAAAAAAAACTACAAAGTATATGCATCCATTTTTTCAAATATAGAAATTAATATTTCTACAGTGATGTTAGAATTTTTTTCATTATTTGGATCTTTCCGTTGTTTGGATGAATTTTATAGATGAATATTTAAATAAATGTATACAAAATTTTCAAATACAATATAAAACCAAGAAGTTAATTATCAAGATATTTTCAATGTAATCATGACATTTTATTTAAATATAATTATTTATAAAATATTCAAATTATGGTACTGTTGTTCAAAAGAACACTTGTAGGGGGACATCAAATGATAAAGAAATTCTACATCTTCATTGTATGATGAATATAATTTAATACATTGTATGATTATTATGGATCGACAGATGAATATGTTACGTAGGTTTGATAAATAGCTTTTATAACTTCTTTGGTTATTGTAAGTAAATATTTTATGAATATCCTTTTCATATGCTAATGTCTTATAATTTGGACTAAATCACCATAAATTATCATTCAAAAACTAAACCATTATATTTGAAGGAAAATTACTTATGTAGTTAGATTGTCATCCAACTCATTCTAATTCAATATAGATTGAATATATTAATTGATTCTCATAATATAAAATAGTTTGGGAAAAATAAAAAACATAATATATCATAATATTACATAGCAATAATATTTTTGAAAAAAAATTAGATAAATTTGTTATAAATACAATGTATTTTAGGGATAATATAAATAAATAAAAATTGTTAAAAATTTTGAAAGCATAATCACTCCAATAGACTCATAGTTATCTCATGTATACCTCAACAGTTCCCAGACCAAGGGAATTGTTTTACCATGAAGTACCTTATATCATAGATTTGTAATCTAAATATGTATCTGAATAATGTCGTAATCAGGCTCAATTTCAATATCCTAATATTCAATCTAGAACTAATTATCTTTGTGATTACACCACATTTGGGTGACATGAAATACATAAATGGATCAGATTCATCTAAGATGGTATCTCTATCTTATATTCCACCATTAAAAGACACTAAAAAATATAAATGTGGATAGAAAATCTTGATTCCATGTTACCATGCTTACCAAATCAATGATGTCCCATTCAAGATGAAACTCTAAAAAAACCATATCACCACACTCAAATTGTAGTGGTTGATGATGATGTTCTCAATATGATTTCCTATGGATATTTGACATGTACGACCTCATCTGTATGCGAAACACACATTCCATAATTTCCGAGTGATTCTCTTCCAAAAAATGTAGATATCTCATAGCTCTAACCATCATAAATGGAATCTATAAGGGCATAATAAACATTATCAATGGGAATTATCCTTGTCAATCATAGAAACCTATTTCTTTTTGAAAATTCAACCAGAGGAAATAAATTCCAATGATCCACTGAAGAAATGAAACCATGATTTAAGGATATCCCCATGAACATGGAATGATCTCTTTGTTTTTTCATATATCTTAAAATCTTCTCATATGATCAATTTCAAATGGGAACCCATTACCTCCAAAAAATAACAAAATGAATGTGAACCTTATTCCCGATAATAAAAAACCATAGAGGGAATGACATGATACCTCATAATCTCTTATAAGTATAATTCATTAGGCAACACCACATTCATCGTTTACTTATGTGTTTAGAAATGAGATGATCTCAAAATTTGAGCAATGATTATTCAAATTTCATCCTTACCAATATGTATCAAAGGTAATCAAAAGTTGATGTCTCTATTAATATCATCCAACATAAAAACCTATAGGTGAAAAGTTTGAAACATAGTAGTTGGTCACATGTGTTCCTTATTCATTTTCACAGAAGTTATATATTTTCTTACAAAATATTTCTGGTGGAAACATTATTCTAGGCCCCTGATACAAACATTCATGTCGTGATTCATCTTGGTATCACATGGGTGTACTAAAAAAATAATTTGGGACAACTATCCATAAAATTTTTCATATAAAAATTTGATCATCTTACCTACTACAGAAGTACAAACCTCTACAAGGAGACCGAGACCACTCACCAATGGTAGCCCCACCATAATGATATTTACAAAATCATTGGAACTCAATGTATGTCACCTTCTCTATATAAAGTCGATCCTAAAAAGCAGATTCAGCTTTCATCAAATCCATTATCACACATCCACCATCCTTTTCTACTCCCAAACTCATCTTAGAAATCAAACTCATCAGAGACCACTCCAAAACATATGAATTCCAAAAATTAATTGTTGATTTTTTTCTCAGTGTATTAGAAACACCGTTAACATTCCTATGACTGTATGAATTATATAAATCTAATGTATGATTGTACTCTAACAAGGACCTCTATTTCACGTTTATATCACAGTAAGTAAAAAACATTCTGTTCTCCTATGATTATAATACTCTATCATGTTCTTCCCAAACAGATTGTGATTCCACAATTTGAGTGAATTCATAAATTCATCAAAATCATGGTCATTTTTTGGGTATTTATTCTCATGATTTAGTAAATGGTAACATACCTAGGACATGAACTATTTTCCATGTATCAAAAAATTTACAAAACCGATACTAGAAGCATATTATAAAACAATATAACCTAAATTTGTTTCCAAAAGAATCAAAATTGGAGCTGATGACTACCTCACTATTAAATCCTTACAAGATCACTAAATGTTTTTAATCCATTAAAAAATTACACCCATGAAGGTTAAAAATATCATCAATGATGTCAATATTTGTAATTACAAAGTAAATTTTCTATATTAATTTATGAAACCCTAGAATTTTCATATATCAAATAGTTGTTTTTGTTTCTCCTATGAAATAACTACTTTTATCTTTTATGGATTCAGTGAGACTCCCCTCTCAGTTATCAAATTCCAAAAAAAATCGCATCCCTTATCAAAAACAAAAATTTGGAGATCTTACTATAAATATGATGTTCCTTCATGTTTTTATAATGACATCCAAACGGTCTATATGATTCTCCTTTGTGTTGCAGCAAACCAAAATATCATCCACGAGATTAATAAAAAATATTACAATAAATTATGGATGATTTTATTCCATGAATCCAGAAATATTTCTGAAGTATAAGTGAGACTAAATAAGAAAAAATAGAAACTCAAAATTCCCCAACTGACCCCTACATTCTCTCTTAGGTCTCTCCACATCTCAGACTCCCAATTTTTGGTACACATACCAAAATTTCAATCATTGAAGTCAAATAATCCATTATATTATGGAAAAAAGGATCATAAATTATTATAAATTGATATTGTTTTATAACATCCACCTAAATTAACTTTCATAATGTTCAAAAATCACGAGACTCTCATTTCAATCATATTAAAGGGGTTATTTGATGACCATGTTAATAAAATAAGATAAATAAATCCTTTAGACAATGGATCCTTAATATGGGCATTATGTTCAGATAACATAGTAGTTCCCATTTGATATAATTGAATAGGAATGGGCATCACACAGTGGTGAAATTATATAATAAACTCAAGATCTCTTAGTGATGTTAAATTAGAAACTCATCAAGAAATACATCAGGCCATGCACTCTCCACAATATAAATTTCTGTTTCCATAATAGGATTGGCTACATTGAGAATCATATCTAAAAATTAGTAGGAGATTTCCCTAGATTAAGGAACAAAAATCCCCTCACATCCTGATCTAGAGTCCTACTCAACCATAAAATCTTTTATAAACCTATCAGTAGAGAAATACTAAACAAGTCAATAATAGAAGTCTATCTTGATATTAGCACTGATCATCCAATCCAATCCATATATTTGGTCTGTAATTTTATATATAGAAGGAAAATTTTCATATTACCTAAATATAATATATCATCACCAGACATGCAAGAAACATGAGACCGTGTTTAGACAACTTTCCCAGTAGTGTGGAAACATCCAACAATAGTGGAAAATTTACTAAATTTAATCCCTTAAAATAACGTTACATTTATGATATAAAATAATTACTAGATCATTTATAAAAAAATCTAGATTCATAGAAGATAGAAAAAACATCTTAACACTAATATTATCTAACCTTAAATCAAATTATTCTAGAACACACTATACCATATAAATTCATATGATCAATACATCATGAATATCCACCTAATATCTATGATTAAAAACAACACCATTAGAATGATCAGTACGAACCAGCAATACCCTTGGTTAGAGTGGATCTGTCCATACTACCCTGGGATATCCTTTCCCAAAAATGCCTCAGATATCCCGATAATCCAGAATGTCGACTGGTATTAGGAACATAAATATAGTTAGTCTTGGTATAACTATGCATATTGATAGATGGAACATTATTACTTCCGGAGACAAATCATACAAAATGATACGAAAAAATATATCAACTTTTCACTTTTTTGCTATCTGGAATAAAAATATGGTCGCACATCTATAGTAACTGAAGCTCAGCAAAGCCTGTATTTGTAGAAATTTCTACAAATACCAAATATTATTTTTCATAATCCTTCATGAAGGTTGGAAGACACATGAGAACCAATATCGACCAAATATTTGGCCTCATTTCCAACATAATCCATTGGGTTATTAGGTGTTAATTAGTGAGTATCTATTGTGCCAAATGTACCGGTAGAGTAAACCAGACCGAATAGTCCTAGATGTTATGAAAAACATCCTAAAATATTTGAAACAATCAATTATTTACTAAACATCTCTTCTCCTGAAATAACTAATGATATATATTTTCTTAACAGAAATACATGAAATATCATCATGTGAATTAACATGTATGATTGCGTCACACTATGTCATTCATGATCCCTAAAACATTTATGTGGAAAACCCAATCATATAGACCTTATTAGTAATCATGAAATTGAAGGTCCTATAAATCCTCTCAAGTCAGTACACATATTTCATGGGTCCAATGCCACCACAGAAGATTCTTGGATACTTCTTAGTGAATTTAGTTATATAATCCATCCCATGAGTTGGGTTGTTGACACCAAAATAACCTAGAGTCCAAATTATAAATATATTATATTTTTAACAGATGAATTTTCCAGTACTAGGTACTCTTTTGGATCCTGTCTCACATCTTCCACAATAATATCTGTAATATCACATATCGAACAAATTTTGGTGGACACACCAATCAATGAACATTCAAATGTTGAGAATAATTCAAAATCAGATGGCCAATGTCGAAAATTCATGTCAATTACATAAATAATCAATAATTTATATAAAAAAATAAATTACATGATATAATTATAATATTTTTAAAAAAAATCATTTTAAATATTCTTGTTGTTCATTTAATTGTATTGATCTCAAACACCATATGTCAAACCTGGTAAAATAAATTTCTATCCACCAATGGTAACTCGAGTTAAAACCTAGAAGTCTTCATTCCATGCTCCCTCCAGCATATAAAATGTGAATTCTGATAGTCTAAAATCTTATATACCCATGAAATTAAAAAAAACGGGATGTGTTGACACATTTTGTGTAGAGTATCCTTCTAATAACATTTTGTAATAAACCAATCAAAGTCAATGAGAAAATCCCCCTATGTTAACCCATCACGGTGGAGATTTAAAACAAGATAATAGAAAAAGTAATCTTATAAATGAAGTATATATATGACAAGAGTATTGTGTGGATGAAATATATATATATACATGATCCAAAAAATAAATTCTAATCCAGTACAACACAAATGTATTACAAGACTAGACCTACATGTCTCAATGTGACAAACCATCACCTCCGGTCCATCCCACAAGAAATAAAATATTTAAAATATAATAAAATATGTTATTGAATTCACTTCCCTATATATGATTCTTACAAAACAATATTGAAAACCAAAAAAATGAAAATTTATGGTGCAATCACAATGACAATTAGGAATAGATAATAGAAATTATACAATGTATACTGTCAAGAACGAAATACTTCAATATTTTAAAAATTATACAAATTTTACTAAAAATAATAAATCGAAACCATTTTTAAATCATAAATTTTTTTTAACCTGAACCACATTCTTATTCACAAAAAATGAGTATGAACATTACATGGGTTGATAATTAATGCATAATGAATAAAATCATTGAATATGTAATACGGAAATTTGTTTTGAAAATTACAATGCTCAATAATTCATGTAAAAGAATGTCATAAAAGAAAAATAACCAAATTTTTCAGGTGAAAACATGTCAGAAAATATTGTTTGCCACATCCATCATGGAAAATAATGTCAGAAAATATACATGATAAAATTCATTATGTGAGAAATAAAATTAATAGTGAAATGAAAAAAGACATGGACTTTATGAGTTAGATACAAATATTATACATAAAAAAGAAAAAATATAGCCATATGGTTCAACCCACTGGTA
Organism: Viscum album; assembly: GCA_963277665.1. NCBI lineage: Eukaryota > Viridiplantae > Streptophyta > Magnoliopsida > Santalales > Viscaceae > Viscum > Viscum album. The sequence goes on along the minus strand of OY728128.1, from coordinate 213,591,868 downwards.
CAACCACATGTGGCATAATTCACCCAAAACTAAAAGAAACCTTTAGGTGGAATTACATATAATTTCAATGAAATATCTATTTAAGAAGCACCTTAGATTCACATTGTTGAACTATATTTTAAAAACAATTTAAAAATGTATACATTATTTACAAAAAAAATAAAATCCATGAAAATTAGCTTTGGTGTTTGAGAAACCATTATTAAACCAAAAAAAATCAAGAATTTAATCAGACAGATGGTGTGCACAAACTTGTTTTGTAGTAAACAGCCATTAAAACAAGATTTCATATAAAAACAAATAACATTAATAAAAAATGAATTTAATTCATTGAATTACCCAAATTAATTTACATGACTAAAGAAAAATTCATATAATTATCACTTTTTATTGAAACACCATCAACAAGAATTGAGGTAGAATAAAGTTTCATCGAAATGAAAACTAAGGAAATATAGATCGGGTCCTTGTGATTAAATATCCATAAGATACACATGAAAGAATATTTGAATATACTTATATATATAATAAATATAACATTCAGTTTCCAAAATACAATAGGAGAAGAGATCCAACGAGGATATAATATGGGAAGGAAAACTCAGTTCGAAAAAAATACATTATTTGAAGTGATTCAACAAGAAAGAAGGAATTCACCTAGAATAAAAGGGGTGAGACCACCAAATCACTGGGGAATTATTCTGATATTCCAATATAAAATTATAGATTATTAAACATAAAAATTCCATTGAAATATGATACATTTCCACGCTTTAAGAGTTTAGGGTGGGTCACATGATTTCATGGAGGAGGCCGCATGGTTAAACAAATCTTGCCCCTTAACTGTTCACCATTAATATCCATTATGCGTGGGCGAACTGTCTTTCATCATGGTTATATTATTTTTGCACCATCCTAAGAATGACATATATATTAATAGAGCATATTTTTCATTATGGACTACATGGTTTCCTTTACCATCCTTATACAAAGAAAACATATTCTTGTTAAACTTAGATCCATACATAATGGTTTCTTTACAATTTAACCATATATGTATGGGATTTTGCTCCTAAAAACAATATTTTGTCAAAAATTTCCCAAAAAACTCTTGGAGTATGATAAAGACAACCCATTCTTAATTTAAATTATAACTTATATCTATTAGGTATTACATGTTTCCATTTTTATTTTTAATTAATATTATTTTCAATATATATTCCAAAAAATAGTTATAATTTTTTCAAAAGATAATGTATTTTATCATGTTTTCTAATAAAATTTATAATACTAATTAAATGTTACTGTGATTATGTTTCCATATTATTTATAAATTGTTATGATTTATATGGGATGTGATCTTATGACATTGTCAATATTATTTCTCTAGATGAATTATGATGATGATGACATAAGATTGAATCTAGGAAAACAATTCTATTCCCATGGGATAATTAATGTAAGAGGAATCATTTATGAAACACATGTCTTATCTGTGGGTTAAGATATAATGAAATGAATAAATTATTATGAATCCCAATTAATTTCCTCATTTAATGATATTATGATATTATGATATGGTAAATGTTTTATTATTTTATTGAACCAAAATATATAGTATTATTTTTGTGATGGTAGACACCATAAATATATATACCTCAAACAAATTAGGTAAAGATCGATATATCATAAGATAATATGAACTATAATATGGAAATAACAAAAAAACATAATGGAATATTTCCACTAGAAATTTATTAGAAATGAAAAATGACCAATGATATGATAGATAGGTGTAACACTCTCATTTTCAAAGTGTACATTAATGTATGATCCAAAATTATTAATGTTATTCCATTGAACCTTATGTTAAATGATACTATGTTCTGAAATGTTTTAGATGTTTCTAAAAGCAGATAAACGAGTTTTAATCATTTTTTTCCAAAATAGGGTAAATCACAACCGTAATCTAAGGTGTGGTGGTATATGTGGTGTTTCTATCTAAAAAGGAATAGATACACTTCCATGACATGGTAGTGGTTTTGGGTGTGGAGTGATAGGTCATAAACTATGGTACAAGATATTGGAGACCTCCATATTATCATTTTTTCCACAATTATGAGGGAAAAATAAATACATTTTCTCGCATTACCAATGTTCCAAGTAACATTTTATGTAGATAAATGACTTCCCAATAATATTATCGATCATTTTGGGGTTGGGGTGGGGGTTAATTTTCATTTTAAAATTTTTAATGAATTAAATGATCACTTATTTCTTGTATCACTAATATTTAAATTGTATTTTTACGTCAAATTATGTTGTCTCATAATAATTGGATGATTATTTCCTTCATATCTCATTTTATTCTAATTAAAACACTCAATTATTCTCCCCTATCATATATTGGTTGTTTTCAGATCAATATTGATAGAGGAAGTTTTGGTCTTGTGTCCTTCATTTGATGTCCAATTTATTCTTTATATAGCTTAATCGTTCCTTTTATTTGATCTAAATGATACCTAAGTTCATATTCCACTGTTGGTGAATCTAGTCATGGAAATTTTGATTAAGAACTCTATTGAGTGTATTTTATCACAATAAGTTATTCAATTATTTAAAAATAATGTAATTATGTTTTGATGGAATATATTATCATTCATTATGTACATTATGGTTTTGATTCCTGGTTTTTTATAGCAATTAAATTTATTTGGGATCACGGCAATTCAACATTGTCTCCGTAGTTATTATCTTAGTTACTCTTCTATGGTGATACTATTTCATTATACCCCTGGTTTCCTCTGTATAATACTTATTCTTTAACTCTCATGTCAAATTGGAGAATGTTATAATGGTGTTTGGGAGTTATACTGTTTTGAGTGACTACCTTGGCAGGAAAACATAATTTTGACTTGTATGATAGTTTTGAATAAATATCCTTTCCACATAGGGAATTGAGTTTTAATTTTCATGATTAGATCATTTATACTTGAAACAAATTGTTTATATATTTTTTTATGTGTGTGATTTTTTATCCCTTGATACCCATCCATTATATGTTTTCATGTTATTTTTGTGTATCCTCGTGAAAACTAACCTTCATAAATGTTATTATTCATTAGGAAGATATGTATTTATTGTTGTGTTTCATATACTGTAGAACCATGATTTAGGTATCAATATGAACTTGTTTCTTCGTATTGGTTAGATATCCCCTTGTAGGGGGGGAGTGATAATGTGACAAAGGATATATACCATTGATCTATTAATAGTGCATGCTAGATCATGAACATGTCAATTTATATGGAAATAGAACATGTTGGGTAGTTTAGACTACTTTAGATATAGTCCCATGTAGGAGATAACCATGTAGGCGTGACGTTAATATCCTAATATGTCCAACATGTGATGTGGTATATACCACCAATTAAGGATTATGACCACTATCCATGTTGTTCATGTGGTGTTCCTAGTCACAACCACCATAAGGGTGGATTTTTGATTTTGTTTAATTATGGAACATGGAAACAAGGCCTAAAGAAATAGTGTTCCATGTGCCTGAAGGATTTATAACATGTCCTCTAAGGTATGGTGACAGACCTTGACATCCATATTTATACTATTCCAAAGGAGGGGTGACCAGGGTTCGTAATGTATTTAATAGTGAATGATGACTCAAAACCTATGTGGTTATATATTTTCCTATACATTTCCTTTATCTTTACACATGTGGTAGATTTCATAGACAAACCAATTATAATATACATGTAAATTATTACTCATGACACACCACTAGGTATTAATGTTGACAATCATAAGATGTGTATAGAATATTCATTAGTGATGAATGACTATGAAAATGTATATTTTTTTACGATTCTATTGATTGAAATATTAAATTTGATGTTTTGAAATTACATGGTTATAAAATATAATGTATAAATCAAATATCATCTTATATGTATATGATTTAAGATAGCTAATTGGATTTGATTGTAATGATTATCTAGTTATTGTTGGAAGAAGGTAGAGTGGCCTCATATTTGATTTATATTGGAAATGTTGTGGCACGATTTATGGGATTATAATTTTTAGATGTATCAATGTTATCCACTTAATTTTTCCCCCCATTTTTCGATATTTATATGATGTGTTTCTATATGACATCTCAATCCTAATTCATGATAGAAGGATATAATTTTGAAATAATCTCATCCCAAGGGTGTAATATATGCCAATTTCTCCATATAAATAAATGTAATGTGATATTAATATACTAAATGTATATATTGAAGACTTAGTGTACATGAGATTTACTAGGTTATGAATGTAACCCTAGGGTTCTCTATAATTTTTTACTAGAATGTTGGATGGAACTATTCAACTCTCTCCAGATTAAATAATGATGAACCTAGAAACGAAGAAGAAAAGGTACCATTTTCTTAGGATTGATGATATTTTTGAATTGTTGTGAGGACATAATTATTTTTTAATGATAGACCAATGTTTATGATTTCATTAAATTTGAATTAATTTGAAAAATATGTTGATTATGATTTCTAGGAGTTAGATGATCTATTTTTGATATTGATGATTCTTTTTGGTCTAATTTTTCCCCAATACTATTCAGAGACCTCATGAATAGAACCATTCAACAATTTTCTCACACAATATTTTTAGTGCACATTTATGCATGGTAAAAATTGGTTGTTTTTATTAAATTACATTAACATCATGGTCGTGAGCATTTGAGAGGTTGCAATGGTTCTCCACCATCAGTGATGGTGATGGATCCTGAGAAAGTCCCTCTTCCCCCGCTAGGGGGGTGACCTATTACTTCCTTCAAGGGGAAAACATCATCATTCAACCCATCACAAAGAATGAAATTCCCCAACTATTTACATAGTTATCTCTTAGAACTGATGTCTTGGATTTCCGTAATGGCCTTTTGAATATTTTTAATTTTACCTTAGAGTTCAATGATGATTTGGTTATTCTAAATCTTTTCAAAATTGTGTGATTCATATAGAGGAATCTTTCGATGGATTCTTTTATTATATGAATCATTGGGTGATAGAGATTATAGGACTATTAAATAATGAGTTTTCATGATTCCTGAGACATTTTGATTCAATTCAGATTGGGGGATGATTTGGCTATGTCTTGGTCCAGTGCAATGCACAGCTGTAACGATCTTCTAGTCTTCCTATTCTGATGGTCATATGATTTCAATAAGAAATTTGACTCCTCTACAAATATGATTTGGGATAATTTTCTACATCTTCATGAACTGTGTCAGAATCTTGATATTTGGATAATTTTAAGGAACCTCATTTTTAGATTATTTCATGATGAATCTCGAACTACAATGCTCTGTCATATATTTTATCCCTAAATCTTTGTGGAAATCAATGTCTGCAAAATACCTCCTATGATTGTGTGGATTACATTGGAGGAATAGTTCCACTCGAAAAAATGGTAGCATATTATACATGGTTCGACTTATATTCCTTCTATAAAAAACAATACATCCCATGGAATCATGTAGAAATGGGAAGAATAAACGTTTTCTTTAGAAGGATGATGAATCTGGAGACTGTAGAAAGATGTTAATAATTGAGGATGGTGTTACTAGTCTATGTCAATTAGCCCTTCCAATTGGTGTTAAGGAGGTGAAACATGGGTCATAGGTGGAAACCCATTAGCGGATAAGGTTTTACAATTCTTTTTTAAGGACATGAATCCCACATATCCTCTTTATGATACTTCAAAGCATGAGGTTTTTGATGTAATGTTGGTAGGGGTGTAGCTGGGGATGAGCATTGTGATGGTAGTAATTTACTGAAGTCAAGACAGTAAAGGCATCTGTTGTAGGCATTAGGCCTACCATGGACTCATCTTATACAGATGTAGTTTGAATAAGAAGTATCTATAGGATAAGAGGTAGATCTCAGATGACTGGATGTGATGGAGAGATATTAGGTTTCATGGGATATCGAAAAGACATAGGGGTAGGATTCTGATCAGATCATTCCCAGTGAAGGAGATTCTGACTATTATGATAGGCAACCACATTGAAGGGCTGGTGAATGAAGATCTGGTTAGTGAAATTAAATCATCTTAGACTAATGAGAATGGTGTGTCAGATGATGCGTTTGTTAATTTCTCACCTTGCGATACTATTTATGATTTACAAGATTGAGTGACTCCCAGCCCATGGTGGAGGAAAATTATAAAGGGAAGATGGAAAGTGTTAAATTACTATTCATATTTACCTTTTCCAAATAAAAACAATGTCTAGAAAAAATTAGATGGACATAATAATTGATGGTGATCCAACATCCTCTATTTCCCAGGCCGATACTACATAACATAGAGAAACACCCCATTAGGAGTTGTAGTTAGGTATGGCACATGAGTAGTCATTAGATCTACTATTACATTTAGATGAAGAGATGGTGTAATTTTTATTTTTGATTAATTCCTCTAATGAAGATTTAAACAAGATGATGGGAACAGAATTAATAGTGGTCAACAACTAATATAAAAGTTTGTGGATTAACATGAAATACCCTATAATGATAAGGGGATTCAACAAAGGGATTATTAATCATGGGGATTACAAGAAATACATGGAATAGGTAGAGTTTACTTTTGAAAGTCTATTAGAGGGTGTTCAATTCACTCTGTTATCCTCTATCACTTAGAAACATTTTAGGGATAATGTATATAGAATTCCTTTGTTTCATTTAAATTACTCTTTAATCATTTCTGGAGTTTGAACATGGTGTTTTGTCACTTTTACATTAAAAGTTAATTGAAATAAAAACGACACTTTTCAGTCAGTCATTCATTCATATTAAAACCATATATAATCTAATATTTAGATATCTATACAGTATTATTTTATATAAATTATTAATGTATCAATTTTTGATTCATGATACTTTATTAATTGTGAATTTTACCTCTAGGGTAAGAATTTTTATATACCCAATGATGTTGCATGTTTAAATTGACATGGGAATTCCCTCAGAATGTGTTCAATATGAATAGACATAGAGGGTTATTAATGTAAATATACTATTCCATCAATGATTTCAAAAATTTAGAATCCCCCAGGACATCTCAAAATTAGAAAGTGTTAAATTTTGAGTTTCCAAATTAGTTTGATGATAGATTTATTATTCTAAAGAATATGTTTACAATAACTCATGTGATTCCTTTTCAAGAACCTCATATGGGATACAATATCCATTTTAAGGCATTACGTGTTGTATATGGTGTTTTTAGAATGTAATAATCATGGGTTGTAGCTTATTGGTTTCACCAGGTTAGACCCCATTATCATAATTCTTCCTCCCATGACCAAGATTATTCATTTGTAGTACATTCAATAATTACATTGTGACACTTTCATTCTATGGGGTGGTTTTTTGTCTACACATAGAAAAATATTTATATATATGTCTTCTTATTTCGAGACATAAATGTTTGGTAGTGGAATTCGTTGGAATATGTTCTAATGTTTCTCATAAAGATAGAATATGCACAATGTGAGGATGACATTTTTTTCATATTCCCTCAGTAAGAAGGTACAATATTTCCAATGGACTTATATATTGGTAATTTGAATAAGATAAATTACTACAGTATTTTTTGGTGATTAAAAAATGGATGTGACAGAGGAGTGAGGTGTAGTGAAAATTGAACCCTTTTTATTCTGTCGTCATGAATAAACCCCAGGACAAACTTACATGAGTATGATTCCATGTGTGTATTGAAAAATTTGTGGTTGGCATGAGCTGATCATGTTAAATATTTGTCCTTAGAAAATGAAAAAATATTTATGCCCAAGGGTGATTTTTGTTCATGGTCATTTCAAATAAGAGTTTATGAGAGACTCACATGCCTCATCATGGATAATGAATCCTAGGACAATGAAGAAATAAAATGACAGTAGGCAATAATTTTAGTTTATGATACTATAATCAATGTTTTTGTTAATACATTGGTCTAGAATGTATTGGATGTTGATTGATGAATAAAAAATGGGTTTTAATCATTTTTTATCTAAAATATCCTATACCATGTTGATAGTGAAATTTTTTTTTACCTATTTATTTACCTTCTAAAATATTATGTTGATGGATTCGATGTTTATATAATTTTATAGGGATTATTTTTTGGTTTTGATCATAGGTGACCTTACAATTACCTTTTGAAATCCATGGTTATGGAAATTTGGAATAATTTTATCACATTCCTAGGGAGGCTAGTCATTTTTTATAGAGATCAAGGATCTCAAGGACATAGTGTATGTCATTGTAGAGGGAGTTGAGATTCCAGGATTCATTTTGAAATAGAAAAAATAGTTAGTTCTCCTACTCTCTCAGATATTAGTGTTTTTGGGGGTATTCATAATAGATTTCAAATTACTGTGGTGGATTTAATATGATATATTATTTCTTCGTTGACTTGATCAATCATTACTTTACATTGATCAATAAAATAATTGGTCCGTCCACCATTTTTTGGCCTCTAATTTTGGATTTTAGGTGGAGAACTCTAGTGAGACATTCTTATTGTATATATATATTTCTATCCTTCATGAATAATCATGGAATTAACATAGTATGTCATAGAATATGGTGTTTTGAGATGTTTAGAGAGGTGATTACCATATTTGGCATCAAAAACCACTTTGCTAATTATAGGTCACATTCAATGTCAACATGGTGTGATTCTCTTGGTGAATCATAATTTTCAAGTTTCATTGTTTCAGGAATTATTATTAATCTATTGAATCTCCATTATTAAACTCTTATAAGACATTAAAGATTTTACATGGTATTTGGGAGTATTATTTTTTCTTTTTATTACCATCTTGAGAAATAATAAATTATTTTCTATTATCATGAGGTTGGATGATAATTACCATATCATTCCTTTCATGTCATTAGAGTGTGCATGATTTTCCCATGATACTCATCCATAATATGTGTTCAAATCATTTTTGTGTCCCCTTGAGAAATGGTCCTCATGAACCTTTGTCTATTATATGATACATAATATTTATGGTATTTAATATTATAAGGAATCAAAAATTTTGAATCAAGATGAATATGTTTCTTTGTATTTGATAGAAGAACCCATGGAGGTGGGGTCTGGGGTTATGACAAATGATATAGGATATAACTTGTTTTGTGGTATGATTAGGATCATAGGCATTTTATCTGATGTGTGAGTAGACCATGTAGGGTAGTTGAGTCTGAATTTTTTATCTGATGATATGGGAGATTTCCATACATGTGTTACATTCACATTAAATTATGTCATTCATTTGAGGTGTAACTTACCATCTTTTGGGGACTATAAACATTTTTTGGGTGAGTCATGTGGTGATCCTAGAAACAACCTCAGTCATGGTAGGTCATGTGTTATTCATTTAATGTTGAACTAAAAACAATAAATTTTATATTTAAGGTTTAAAAAATAAAATTAAATGTAACAATTATGGTAACATTTAGTGATTGACATTGACATCCTTAAAATAATTTTACAAAAGAAGGTGGGTCCTAGGTTTATGAAAACATGGTTACTACATGATTACTCAAGAAATGTGTGGTTCTATATTTATATAGTAATTTTCATTATATTGTGAATTGAAAAATTAAATTTATTTTCTACAAATGTGTTAAAAAATATTTTTTGGTCTCATACATGGTATATAATCACACACTACATGGGAATCTTAATACAAGTACAAACATAATAATCATGGATATTATAATGGGGAATTAAACATTAAACTACTGTTTAGAGACAAATCATGAAGATATTAGGCGGTATAGAGAAATATTATGGAGTAATGACACAATGTTTTCTCTAAATAAATTTTTTAATCATAATAATTATTTTCCTATCAATTTTGGGGGGCCAATTTATTTTTAGGTGTGTCTTCAGATATTGTTCTTCTCACTTTTTAGTGATCTGTGATTTTATTCGGGTGTGTTATTATTATTATATTTCAAGGATTATAATAATGGTATAATCTTTAAACTATAATCATCCAATCCTCTCTACTAGTCCACAACCGATTATGTATGGGAAGTTATATAGGAGTCCATGTGTTACTCTCGTTTGATCTAAGGATTTTGGTGGAGGGTGCTCAAATGGGTTGTGAACCCCATCAGTATTCATAGTCTTGGTAATGAAAATTTATTAAGGAAATTTTTTTCTATGATTATTTTTTTATTAAAAAACCTGTTTATTATACTTATTACATGATATCATCGAGCATGACTGATTATTGATAATTTTGTACTCTTATGACATTTGTATTGTGTTTTGAAAAATCATCTTTCAATAATATATGATTACTGATCACAGAAAAATTGAATATGGTTATCCAAAATATTATCTTGTTCTCGTTCTCTTTTTACTGTCTTATACTGAATTACAGTGATTTTTTGATAACTAATAATTTTTCCTTATTATGTGTCTATGATCATCTATTCTTTTATTTCTATTTTATGGCTTATTAATTAAGTTTTTCAGTAGGGTTTTTATAATAAGTGAAGTATGTGGGAAGATATTTTTGGGATATTTGGAAGATCATCAATTAAATAAGATTCATATGTATCTATTCCGTAATGATAAATAATATTTAGGGTTACATGGCATGTATTAATAAAATATTTATATTATATTCTTCTAAAATGATGTAATATATACATATATATTTATTAATTATTCAGGTCGCCTCATTTATCATATTTTCACTTTTATTATTGTGATAGAATTTTACATTGTTTATATTAATTATTGATACAAAAGAAATTGAATTCATAATATAATTTCAATATAATAATTTTAATTTAGATATTATTTTCCAAGATTTAATTTTGTTAATTATTAAGAATATAATTATATTAGAGTGCATAATATGCAATGTAAAATTGTTTTATGAAAAAATTGATATTTATAGAATAAATGTAATGGAAAAATAAGTTATATTTTTTTATACCCATTCAATTTGTTGAGTTAATATTAATATATTGATATTATTATTATTTTCAATCCAATAATAAATTGATTTTTACTTTTCATATAAATATTTAAAAGAGAATAATAAATAATAGTTATCATTTAAATGATAATATTAGTCTGATTCTAAAAATTTAAAAAATGGATTAATAAGTTCCACATTATATTTTTAAATACATTATAATAACTGTAATATATATTTATGGAAATGTTTATCAGGAACATTAAAATATTTATAATGTCTTAATAATATAATAAAATATTATTTATTTGTAATATCAATAATTTTCACTATTAACATAAAAAACAACTATTTTAGAAAAGGCATAAATTTCACCTTAATAATGTTGTGATGTTTTAAAACTAAAATTTAAATACTTTTAAAAAAATACAATTACTAAAACTTTGAAAATTTTATTTTATATTAATATAAAAGATATATACTAAAATAATATTTATGAAAAAACCAATATTTTAAATCATTAAATAATCACAACATTAAATGATTTGGTTCACATAAGTGAACAATTACTTATTTTATAATAAGTAATGTTTAATTTTTTTGGATAATTTATGTGTGTGTGTGTGTGTTTATTTCGTAATGTGGTTACTCTTAATCATACTCTCTAATTATATGTCCATGTTATAACATTATAATTTAATTCTTGTTTTTTTAATATATCACAATTCATTTATGATTACTGTTGTGTGTTTAACACACCATAGATCATAATACTCATTTAAAGTACAAATACATATTTAAATATTAGATAGATAGAGAATAAATCATGTGAATGATGTTCATGAATCATATGTTGACATTTCATTACAATGATTTCTATATAAAAATCTATGTAGGGATTGAATATAGGAATTCATTCCATCATGAACTCAGAATTTCAATATATTCCATCCATTACATACCATGGGGTCCTCCCCCCTCACCATGGGTCTAGATTAGATATGTGGTGTTGTCCAGGGAATTCAACATAATCCCTTAACATTATTCATTAACCCCATGAATCGTCCAGAGTAACACCATCATCATTTCTGGTTGGAAAACGTATAAATTTTTTGTAATTTAATTTACCAATATTTTGATTCCAAAAAGTATCATTATTCTTGGTATTATTCATAGATTCCAAAAACACCATGATTGGAGATACCCAACATGGAGCCCTCATATACCACAATTTGATATACACATCATAGAACCCAAAAATTCTTCTAACCGAGATACTGCACTATGACAAAAAATATGGTCCTCCTTCTACATTTTTCATAAACACACCATCAATCACTCATAAACTAGTTCACATAACTATAGAGACCCATTAATTTCGTAATGAGATATCACATATTAGTATATGAATATACATTACTGTTAAATACTAATGTAGGCTAGAACCATATAGGTCTAGTGTCATTGGAATCATGGATACAAAGAAATTATATGGGAAATACATCACCTCCCATTAAAATCATTAAAAATATAACCATTTATGGGCATATAAAACATATTACCTTTATTTATAATCTAGGGAAAAATAAACATAAAAATGAAATGGTTATATGATCAATAAGGTTATAAAAATTGAGTTATAAGTGATAAAAATAGAATAACAAGAACAGAAGTGTGTGATAACATGAGAATTAAATTTGAAAACCATTCCATGAATGTAAAAATATATATATTACGTTATGGAATAATGTGTGTCAGTACGTAAGGTTTGAAACTGACAACATGATCTATAAGATAATAACCATAGAAAAAGACATGATTTTGTTTCAAACAAATAATAATTAAAAAACGTTTCATTTGAAGTCAAAGATCACTTTCTAGACTATCATAGTGTATTGTGTTCACTCCTCAAACCCAAGTTAATTATATTTATAATATGAAGACTATTATATTGAATATAGTCCCCTAATTCACTCGGTTTATTCCCTATTCTAGTACTAATTTTATCATGAGATATCTATATCTATCAAAGCATTAGATGGCTATATAAATCCTAATACACATATAACATAATGAAAATAATAAATATCCATGTCAAGAGAATAAAAATGATATCAAATCAATAACAATGAAATAAAATGTATGTAATAAAAATTTGATCATAGAATATCCCATTGAAAGATTTGGTTTCAAAAATAATTCATCATTTCATCTTACCATTACCATGGGAAATGAGTTAATTTCTTAAACTTCCTTTTAATGATAATCATATTCCATAAAAAATAAATAATAAGGATGTTATCATTAGATCAAATTCATAGTATGGTTAAGAAACATTGAAATATGGCATCTTATATGAAAAATTCTTTTAATGCCACATGAAACAATTCCTGAGGAAAATGTCCTTGTAAACTTTTAAAACTATTATTTAAAATATTAAAATTTCAGAAATAATTATGAAAACATTTTATTTTCTGATAACAATTAAAAAATATAAATGACCCATCTAATTATTGAGCTTCATAATGGAAAATAATTCCACTCATGACTCATAAATTAATAATAAATCATTTTCTACACAGTTTAGTAAAAAGTTAATAATATTCCTCAATAGGGAAACAAGATAATGATTTTATTGAAAAAATTTATAAAACAATAAAAACTGGGTAAAAATTTATATAATCATTCTTATCAAATAGATTATTCAAATCATTTTTATATATCAATGATATGGAATAAAAATTATATTTGACCAATGAATGAAATAATGATTGTTTTTCCAAAATAAACACTCTTTCAATATATTTATTACATTGGGAGGAAAACATTAATGTAAAATCTGTATTATCAACAAATTAATAGAGTAGAATAAATATTCATTAATATCTTGACATGTATATAATAATATTTCATCAACAGAAACATGATCATAAATAATTTTTGTAAATAATGATATTGTATAATAAATCCATACCACTTCAGTAAAAATTAAATTTAAAGACCCAGGAATGAATAATAGTAGATGGATATCTATGTATCAGGAATATTATCATAAGCATGGTATATCGTGTAAAATGGTAGTATATAAACCACAAAAAATAAGATAGGTGTCATGACCCGTCCTCGGGGCCCGTGTCGTGACTACCCCAAGCCCACCTTCCATAGGCCAGGGGCTAGCAACTAGCACCAAAGTCATAAATCCCGATAACTGGGAAGGAATTTCCTTTATAAAAGTAAACAAAACACCACAGAGTACAAGAGGAAGTAAAACAATAAGTACAAGAGAAGTGTTGAAAGGTAAATGGGCCAGAATACAAACCCAAATGAAAGTACAACTACAAATTAACAAAGTACAATAGAAAAAGACAACAGCTGGAAGAACGGAAGTGGCTCCTGGGTCGTCCTCCTCGAATCCTACCTGAAGGGTAGGTAAAGATGGAACAGCTCTTGGATCGTCCACCACAAATCTTACCTGATGGGTAAGTATAGATAGCCTCCACAATGCTCTCGCCTATCAACCACGTCCGAGTGTCGTCTCGCCATGAAGTCCACCTCCGGATACCGACTCATCGTGTAGTCCACCTTTGGGTACTGACTCGTTATGTATTCCACCTCCGGGTATCGTCCAGTCCTCGAACACTCGACCTCCATCGGCATTGTCCATCGTCTGCAACCAACACAACGAGGTGCGGGCATATCCCGTGCAGGGGTGAGTATAACGATACTCAGTAGGGACCTCGAGACCCTCAACGTTTCATTAAATCTAACAAGGATAACCACAATGAAGATCTCAACAGATAACCTATACGTAGGTATATGGCTATACATATACCTAAGGTATCAAGTAACTCATCTCAATCATGAGGAAACACAAAGATTATGAAATCAATGGATAACCACTACCCAGGTATATGCCCATACATATACCTATGTTATCAAGTGACCCATCTCAATCAAGAGGTAAACAGAAAGGTCATAGACTCAGCTCAAACCGGGATTTTCATTATCGAAACCGTAACTGCTGAAGAGCCCCGTCTCTGGAGTGTACAATGGTCCTTTCACGACTCCAAGGTACTGCTCACTAACCTAATACTGCTAAGGTACTCCTCCTGTCGAGTACCGCGGGTCAGCCACCCAAACACAGTAGTGCTTCCCATCAGGGTTTGCCACCCAAAAACAGTAGTGCACACCCACTAGTAGCATGCATAGGTAATCATCGGACCAGTCCCGCGGGTCTGCACTATCAAACAGGTAGTGCTTCGTCTGTCATGGGTCTGCACCCAAAAAAGTAGTTCTCTGTCCACTGGGCTAGTCGACTCACTCGATGTCGAGTCGGTCAAGCAGTCGTCAGGTCTCAGTCGGCTACACGGTCTCTGTACTCTGCATGATCGTATCTGGGAGGGTCCGCACCATGAGCTACATGTCGACACTCCAAGTATCTCAATGTCCCACGAAGAAGTATCTCAAAGTACCGCCTCGTCATATGGGTCTCAACGCAACAGACGGCGCATCAATCGGACGCCCGGTCTGTGAGTTATTAGCCTTTTTGTCCCTGGGGCCCGGTTGGTTTCGTGAGCGAACCAACCGAGCCGTATCTCAAATGTACCCCGGACTCTCATGGGGGTATACTCATAGGGTCCGTTACTCAACGTGATCACCAACGCCGCTGACGCTTCGTCAAACGGACGTCCGGTCTGAAATATATCAGCTTTTCCGTTCCAGGGGCCCGATTGGATTTCGGGTACTATCCAACCCGGCCACTATCCAACAGCAACCAAAATTCACGTGAAGTATGGAAAAAGTTCCGTCTCATCATGAGGAATTCAACGGGACAGACGGCGCGTCAATCGGACGTCCGGTCTGTGAGTTATTGGCTTTTTGGTTCCAGGGGCCCGGTTTGTTTCGTGAGCGAACCAACCCGACCACACTCTGACGGTGTCTAAACCTCACGCGGAGTAAGCCAAAAGTTCCGTCTCACCTAGAGGAATTCAACAAAGTTGACGGCACGTCAATCGAACGTCCGGAGCTCACGATATAAGCGTTTCCGCTCTGAGGGCTCGGTTGGTTTCATAACTGAACCAACCCGGTCGAACCCAAAGTTCTCTGAAACCTTGAGTGTGATATACCGAAACAACCGTCTCGATCCATGGATTGCATCATGGCTGATGGCGCGTCGTTCGGAGGTCTGTAGCCCATGATATGTACAAAACGACCGAAAAGGATCCGAAAACGGGGGTTTTCGGCCCGAACCAACCCGGCCCGAGACCCCCCGGGTCGGCCCGAACAAGGGTCAACCCAACCCGGGTCCGGGTCGGCCCGGATGGCATGGCCCGGCCCGGCGTGCGGCGCCAGCTGGCTCGGCCGAACGTCCACGTCGTTCAGTTTGCGGGGGTGGGGGGGACTGGGGGGCGATGCCCCCCAATGTTTTGTAACCGCAGCCCCCCTTAATGGGGACAGCTAGCTGGTCGGCCGGGGGTTTGAACCCCTGGCTTTACTCCTATCCGGTCGGCCCGCCCCGGCCGGCCAGTTTGTGCCGCCATGGGACCGGCGACAGCCGGTCCCCCCTGCTCCGACGCCGGTGGCCCGGAACTGGCTGTCGATCACTCTACTTCGCCGCGGCGCGGAACCGACCCCGACCTTGGTTCGTCCGGCACGGCGCGACGGTGTCGCGCCCCTCCGCCGCGGCCCCGCTCCATCCACAGTGTCATCGGGTTTCTCTGACACAGCGCGATGGCGGCACGTCCTTGTTCGATTTCACGGCACGGCGCGATGGCGCCGCGCATTTTCTTGCCACACGATCCCGCGTGGTTCGACGACACCACACCATTCCATTCCAAACCACATTAGAAACCAACATAGATAAAGGTGGAGGGTCGGCCGTGTTTGTGCGGTCCATCCCCCTCTCATTAATCGATAGCAATTGGTCATATTCCATGAATAACATCAAGTAGTAATCACGAACAAAATAATTAATTAAACCCCTACAACTACCCGCAACAAAAACATTTCCAACCCGCAAGGAAAACGATCACGGATCAACTAGATAATAAGTTGATCTACGTTCTTTTTTTTCTTTAGAATGAAAGAAACAAGGGAATAAAATCGTTCTCAAAATAATTCCCTACCTCGAGCGTAGCTTGAATGAAGGTTCGTCGAACGAGGATTCGTCGTGGAAAGAGACGCCGCGAAAGAAGACGTCGTCGGCGTCGCGTAAAGTGGCGTCCCGGAGGGAGACATCGCAGAAGGAGACGACGACATCCAAGGAATCTGGCGTTCTCCGCGTTATTCATGTTCTTCGACGAAGAGGATGAAGAAACTCAAGACTCCCTTAGCTTTTCTCCCAATGCCCTCAAGTAACAAGCCTCAAACCAAAAATAAAATAAGTCCCTTACTTATTTTATTAACACAACATAAGGTTTTAAATTCAAGAGTTTGAAATTCAAACACCAACATTTAACAGACATCATTAATATCATAAGTTATCAAACCTTAAGTTATTAAATTTAATTGTGAGTTGAGGGAGTTAAGGAATGTGAAGGGGTGGGGTTCGTGTGTGCCCCACCACTCTCATAACCTCCCATGGGATGTTGGGTAGTTACCCAACTTCCACCCAAAGCTTAAATCCACTTAGAGAAAAATAAAAATTGTAGTTAAATTTTTATTCTATCTTCCACAATTTTCATCAACCTCTCTCGTGAAAACGCAACTTCGTAAAAGGTGTTTCTAAGCAGAAACCAGCGCTACGGTTCCATCAGTGCCTTTAGAATTCGATTCCGAGCACCGGTTCAAAAGTTATAAATTCCCGCTCGTTCGTTCAATGAACGTACCTGAGATAAATTTCAGTAATTAATTCCGGGAACCCCAGGCCTCGGAATTAGGCGCCGTCAGAAACTGCGTTCTTGTAAAATCCCAATGAAAATTTAGAAAAAATTTCCCTTGATTTTTACGGGTCTTTACAATAGGTGCATGATATAACATATATCCCAAATAAGATAATTTGATATGTTAATCCCTTACCTCGAGTTCCACCTTATTTTAAAGAACAAAAACCTGTTTGATAATAAAATTTAAATTAATATATATATATATATTCCATAATCATATAATAAAATTTAAATTGATCAATGATCCTTTGAAATCATTTCAACACACATTTATCAATAATTTTTTTAAAAATATTTATTTCCATGTGTTAAATGTTTCACATAAGATATATATTTTACATCGAAATTTCTATTGAACATAAATTTATTGTGGTTCCATAATATCAAATTTTTAAATAATTATTTTAATATAATATATATATTTATATTTTTTGGTAAATTTTATATATAGAAAAATTGAATTATAATGTTCATGGAGAAGGGAGACCAAAGGTAACCATTAGCAATTTTTCACATTTAAAATATGGAATAAAATAATATTAAATAGAAATATACCTTCAATGAATCAATAATATATATTGTAAATAATTTATGTTTTTGAAATATATATTTATCTATAACCATGTAATAATGAAATTAATAAAAATCACAATACTTTGTGGAGGTGGTAGTCCACACATACAATTGAGAGACGTTTTTATTTACCAATTGTAGAGGAAGGAATATTGTAGATGTGATATTATAATTAAATAAAAATATTTTTTTAATAATTATTATGTATTAAAATTTAACCCATCATAATAATAATCAATGAAATTCGTAAGTAGAAGATTAATTATATCACTACCTGGAGATGGTAGGTCGTACATAAGGAAAAAAAATATTTTCAATACCCATTTAGTGGAAAAGTTGGATGATAATGGTCATTTAATAATAATAATAATATTGTATATTTAGCATACATAGTATATTATTGTTTTATAAATACATTATATTTACTAGAGTAAATTAGAAATAAAAAAATGAAAGTGATATATTAAAGAGATTAGCTCTACTCTGAAAGAACACATATAGATCACCTAGGTTGGGTATTGTCAGGAATACCACCACCTATATAACATTGATGAAGATATTTATATGTTATTTATTCATGTTATGGTCAAGATTAATTGCTCAATATTTGGTGATAAATAGGAAGGAGGGGTGTAATTTTATATGGGAGGGAGAGGACTCACATGGAATTTCAAACAAGATTAAAATATAATAATTTCATTCATAAGATAAAGGCTTTCAAATATTCCTTAATACAATGACAATGTTTCTAGGGTTTCTGTAATAACAAAATATTGAATTTATATGTTTTTCTACCATTTTATAACTTATATTTTTTTATTAATCCCACTGTTAATTATTTTTTCAAAAACAGTAGTAACAACTATTTAAATGATTAATTAATAAAAATGATACAATAAATTGATTGGGGACACATAAATTGAATGTTTATTGTTAACAAAACCATATTTCAGTCATGTGGAAAATTATAATTTTATTTATAAAATTTAAATCATTTCATTAATTATTAATTATTATAAAATAACATTAATGTCGAATTTGAAAGTATTTATTTAGTTTTTTTAATGACCCAAATAAATATATAAAATTAAAATATAAGTTTTTTATACATTAGAAATTTGTAATATTAATATAAAGAATCATTTAACTTAATAACTCACACATATTATATTCTATTCATTATTTTTAAAATTAATTAATTAATATTTCTTGATTAATTTTATAAATATTATATTAGTGTTGTACTAGAATTGAAGGTAAGTATTTAATCACCATAAATTATAAATAAATTAATATAATGAAGATGATTTTATTATTTAATAAATTCCCCTTAATATGTATTCATAATGTGGTTTGGTGACTATGTGAACACATTAGATATATTTAAATCTAAGAGAGTGAAACTCTGTAGATTTCAATACTATAGATATTTTATAGGTTGTTTTTATGTACATGATTCCCTTAAAAATATTCGAGCATAATGTGACAATGGTAGAATTATGATCATCCAATATGAATTTTGGTGAATAATTGTGACCATAACAATAATGTTTATCATATATTGTCCAGAATTACCCTTTATAGTGGAGGTAAACATTACATGGTCACTAGTAGAAATGAATAAAATTAAAAGGTCATATATCCCAAATATGAACATCCAAATTTAAAATATTAAATTAATTTTGAAAAATTTGAAATATTTTAGTAGTAAAAATTATTTATAAACATATAATCACAAAACATGATGAAAACCGATTTTTTTAAAATACAATTTGGAATAAAAAATTGTATTTATTCTTATCTCACGAACAGTAATAATATTTAATCAATGTAAAAAAAATTATTTAATATATAATAATTAAATTTAATTAAAATAATTCACCAATAGTTACTAAATTAATTTATTATAAAAAAATACATTACATGCATAAACTGCATTTTAGAAAACACCCTTTTTTCTATCAAACAATTTCACTTATTCATTTATATTAAATTGAAAATATAAAAATTTATTTTTCATAGGTATAAGACATAATATTTTCATACATCAGGTAATATTATTCATACCCACCAATCTAATGGCTATGTTATAATGGTATAATAAACTATTATTAATTGAGACACTTGGATGTGTATATCACAATATATCAAAAAATTGTTTTTCAAATTGAATAATTTAATAAAATATAACTTTGTTACTTTAAAAAAATTAAAATTAATTTCACGCTAGAAATTTGATTACTATAGTAAAAAAAGTTAACATTTCTATATTTGATCAGATCCTTAGGTTCCAACGTAGCTTCCTCAAATTGATGATTCCTCTATAGAAAATTAACAATAAGATTAGTACTATTTTGTATCACTTTATCTTTATGATAAAAAATTTTAATTGGATATTACTAATAAGAAATAATGTTTTCCAATTATATAACCTATGATTTTATTACCTATAATGGATTAGTTATGTACTTCTTTATGAGTGATACATAAAATGCATTGTGAACTTGATAGAGTTTTGGTGTAAATTCCAAATTGGAAAATTACATCCATACAAGGTCAAGAATCAAAAAAATTATAATTAACCTTGGGATTCAATTTCCATTCTATCTAAATATAAAAACAATCATCTATAGATAATTTCATTGAAATCCCTTTTCACCAACATCAAATTAGAACACACTAAGTACTTTCAGTATAACATTTCTAGTGACACTCACTTGACTTGATGTCTTGTTAAAATGTTCTTACATTCTAATATATTTCCTTTACTAGCTCATGTCCTAATAGCAGTGTTTCTCTAAATTCATCCATGTAAATTTTTTTATTATACTAATTTCAATATTGTGATACATAAGGAGCCATCTTAATGCTCAACTGAATGATATTGTTCAATGAAAATGGGACTTGATAATGGTGGTGATCCTAATAATATTAGGAATCCATAGAACAATATAACGTCATATTATCCAGGGTTTACATCATTATAATAAATTGATCATTTGCCTAAAATGATATGTTGTTATAAAACCTAATTCTCTAACTAGATCATGCTGAATACATCAATATAACATAGAGGTAACCCTCTGGCCAGGACCGCGTAAAATAGAATTCAGTTCTCCTTGTAATATTATCACTTATTTAATTTATATCATGTAATGTTAATCTATATTGAGATATTCAATAAAAGTAATAAATTTTTCATAATTTTAATGGATATTGACTACAAACCAAATATCATTATGTCCTTTAGAAATTCTATGGAGGGTCCATGAAAAATTCCTTAGTGATGTTTTAAATTTCCTATTTTCATATGTGTAATTTTTATAATATCCACATATAATTTTGTCCCTCATCCTTACCATACTCACAAGCAATGAACCATGATTCATACTTGGAAATATAAATATTTATGTTTTCTAAATTGAAATACTATTTTATATCTATAATATTATTTTTTACATCCAGTACATATAATTTTTGTTTAACTAGAAGCCTAATCCAATATATCCTTCTTCAAATGCGGTTTGTATGGAACACATACCAGGTTACTGAAATTTAACATTCCATAATAATCAATTTTTTACAAATGAATGTTTCTCACATTCTTATACTCCACTACATTGTTATTATTCACCTCTTTAATTATCACATACTGTAATAGTCATACCCTAATTTGAAAATTTAAATTTCTCTCCCATTACATAAAAAATTTCTAGATCCATCAACTATAATTCATTATGTATTGTATCAAGTTTAATCCTCATCATAGATAAAACTTCATGATCCTTTAAACTCAA
Organism: Viscum album; assembly: GCA_963277665.1. Taxonomy (NCBI): domain Eukaryota; kingdom Viridiplantae; phylum Streptophyta; class Magnoliopsida; order Santalales; family Viscaceae; genus Viscum; species Viscum album. The sequence continues at coordinate 213,569,600 of OY728128.1, read as the reverse complement.
ATATTCATCAACATTTTTAGATTTCCTGGAGTGGTAATATTTTATGATGTTAAAGTATTTAATTATCTCTAACAATATTAAATGAATCATATTCAACTAATTCTTTGTTAAAATATATTTTACAATTTTTTATCACTAAATATATCATAATTTTTTCTATAAAATTAATTACACTATATCATTAATCCAAAAATAATAATAGCGAACTAAAAATTACTAGTTGAATAATTTTTATCCTGAACATTAAATTGGTTTGAGGAATAATATATCTCTATATGTTTGTAATGATAAAACATCTTATTTTGTTTATGTATTTTTTACTATTGTTTTCAAACCCTTTACCACTGTATTTTAATATGGTTATAGTTTCACTAAATATAATTTTCTTTACTTCATTGATCTTTTCTTTGCATTCATCTATCCAAAGGTACATTTCTTTATTTTTGAGTTAGCTTGGTTAGTAGACTATTTGTTGATGATAATGTTTGTATTATGATCTAATAATGTCACAACAAACAAATAAATCTTTACATTTAATTAACAGTGTTTGGTCTGGAAAAAATTTAAAAATGTGTTTCTTTTAACGATTGACTAATATACGCTGACATGCCATTATAAGACACAAGAATGGACCTTCTTAATCCAAGATCCAAACTTCAATAAATTTATATAAATATTCTTCTTCTTTTGGGTATTTATGACAATACATAATGGATAGCCATTATCTTCCTTTATCAATGAATATATAAGAATACAATCTATAATTCCATACACAAACTAATCAAGGTAATCATTATAGACTCTATTCCTTAAATTATTGATTATTATGGGTAATTACAATAACCAAATGTAAAAACAATAAATTAAATGCGTTCATTACTTATATAGAAATATTTCTTAAGATTATCCACCTTCTTGAACCTGAAATTTTTAAATCAAAAATTATGTTCAATCTTAGAGAAGAATGAATATTTTCACAGTAGATCAAAAAATCATAAATATTAGGTATAAGATACTTATTCTTTATTTTGACCTCATAATGTTCCTAATAATCAATATCGATAGGCATTCAAACATATATATTCTTAAAAAAATGTGCTCCATAATATGATTCCCTTGACCAGATTAATCTCTTTTCATGATTCTCTAGGGTTTCTTTTTCATATCCTACCACTTAATTGATTCCATTTTATATGTATTAATTCAAATAGATATAGATCCATGTATGAGATATATTTAAAAATCAACTTTGGGAATAATATGAATACTAAAAAACTCCTTCGTAATGAAATATAGTGACTCCCGAAAAATAGTCATTTATTTGATATTGAGTTTATCCCAAAAAATCAACATAAATATCCTTTTTTAAAATGAATAAAGAATAATATAATGGATGATATTTTAATTGTATATTCATATTTATAATTTTAGTGGTATAAAATCATTGTTTTGTTCATAATATCATTGTGACTTCCTTCAATCATTAATTGATATTGATTTTATCTATTGAAATACAATACATTCCAAAAGTGACCAAAAATTAAACCATATATAGAATAGAATTATTTCAAATAAGAACATTACTAGAACTATAAATCATATAAGAATCATTGTCTTTAGTTCTGATAATATTATCATTAGGGGTTTCGACTACAAATATATCTTCTAGTCAATGGGGTGTCATATTGAAATCCTTAAAAAAATTAAATATAAATGAGTTTGTAGAACCAGAGTCAAATAATAAATTACCAATTCTAGAGTTTTTTATAGGTGTGTCTATAAATATGTCATTATAAAAACCCACTTAAGAAATATGGATTTCAATATATTTCCCATTGTATATTTGTATACGAGGTTTCTGCAGTTTATCATTATCCTTAACCTTCATATTTGTAAACTAATTAGAATTACTCTTATACTCTATTCATGTTAATCACTTGAGTATGGGTGGTGCATTTTGTTGATTTTTTTCTATAATAAAATATTAGGATAACTTCTTCCCATCTCATATGTATTTGATTTCCAGATGACCATCCTCTAAAAACATTAATCATCTATGGTCCCATTCTGATAATTCCCAATATGTTTCCAATCACAAATTTAAAATAATGGAAATATCATCTTCTTATCTAAAAAATTATTCAAATTTCATTTGAATTCTTCATTTATTTTCTTATCAAATATATGAGATAGTTCTATAAACCCAATCACTATTTCCACCTTTATAGATGATAAAATGAGTTATTCATAGCTACTAAATTATCTTATGGAAAATTACCTTAGGATAAATTATTTTAATCCGATGATGATTTGATGAAATATAATTTCTATTTTTAAGGAAATACCATTATTGTTCCATGTATGTCTCTTAAAATTTGCCTCATAGGTTCCAACGAATTCATTTTCCATCAACATATAATTAATTAATTCCTTCTCTAAATTCATATGAAGAATAATATGAATGTAAATATTTAATCATGAAATCTTGAACACTTCCCAATCCATTTTTTCATTTTCATCATATTTCCTTGTATTCTTTATATGATTCTACTATTTATCTACTCTCCTTATATATAAAAGATCCCAAAAATTAATTTTTGATGCTCAAAACACTAAATAATGAAAAAAAATCAATGGTAGTGATTTATTTTACTATAAGTATGTGATTATTGGTTCCACTAAAATAATTATCATGTTTCCTTATAAAGAATTGAAAATAATATATTTACCTCCGATATTCATTTTAATGTTCATAATGTTTTATATATTCATAAATTTTTGTGATCATAGAAATGATATCTTTCATTCCATATCCCAAAATATTATTTTCTCATAAGGAAAATCATTTGAGTATCTACCTCCTTCAGAATTAGGGTGATTTATTTAGGTTCTGTTCATCTACTAAAATCAAAATACATAGTTTGATAAACAATAATCATAGAAGAAGACCAACTAATCAGGAAAATAATTTGTTATGTCTATACATAAAGGAAACTTATTTTCAATATATGAATCCTTATATTTAACCTATTTTATCTATTATAATTACAAAACCATTTTATTGTTTTCATATACTTAGACATATCACTGGGGCTCTATCAATTTTTTTTTATTCATAATATCCAAAAGTGACTAAATATTTCTTTGATACCAACTGTAGTTCTCAAAACATTTCATATGAAGTTATTAAAAATTAAATAGATTAATATTTATTACTATATCCTAATGATACATTCATGAATCATATACTACCAATGGAAATATGGTTATATAAACAACTATTTTATATGTGAACCTCATCATCACCAAAATGATTTTTTATAACCATCAACCATATTAGACATCTCTTAATTAGAAACTCTCAACATAACCTTTCAAAATGAAATCATAAGAAAGGATGAGGTAAAATTATCAATAATGGTACTAAATTGAGATATAAAAGAACACATGAGAATATGTTTATGGAAAAATTATATTAACATTTGAAATACCTACCATTCATATCAATTCTAATGATTTTGACATATGGAATAATTATTAAAAGGTTAGAAGACATGAATCATAAATGAAACAATAAAATTATCCATATGTGTATAGTATTTAAATTATACATAAGATTAAGGAATACACATAATAATAGAAACTAACTTACGTAATTGTCATGGCTCACTACCAAGACTATCATAACTAATTTCAATTTCCCCTCAAACCATTCTAGTAGTCTAGTTTCACTCCCAATTCTGTCACACTATATAATTTCCCATACTTAACAAGGTTCACTCTCTTTTTTAGTCATGTTTATCAAATGTGATATCAATCTTTTCAGAATTCAATAGAGGGATATATAATTTTTGTCCCACCCATAACATAATAAAAATAATACATATGTGTGACAAAATGTAAGAAAACAATAATCAAATTATAATTTATGAAAAGGGATGGGTTGAAAAACACATTATAACATACCCCATAAAAATAAAGTGGGACTCATTAACATATCAAAATTTTTTAATAGAATATCCCTTCAAAAAATAAATAGATTTATTAAAATTATTCATAATATTAAACCATTTATGGAAAGAATAAAGATAATATCAGTGGTTCATATCCCCCATAATGGTCATGGAACATGAAATAATTTCTTCTTGGATGGAAATTGATTTTCAATATAACTGAGAAAATATCCATAAAAAATTATCATTCTTACATCCAAATAAAATATTTAAAATATTATAATTTCTAAAATATAAAATATAATATAATTTTTAAAAAAATTAAAAAAATGGAAGATAAAATTTATTAAGTGATAATGATGGGGGGATATTCTATTCATTCATAATAAGTTAGAATAAACCACTCTTTATATACATTATTAAAACTAAAAAATGGACCTCTTTTAAAAAATGACATAATGAATCCTTTTAAAATATTTTATAAAAATTGAAAAGCGGGATAAAATTACTGTAAACATTCACTATAAATATATTTTAAAAACATTTTTAGAAAACATGGTTATGAAAAAAGGGTATGCAACCAAATAAAGAAATAGATTGTTTTTCAGTAAAAGTATTTTTATCATCATCCTAAGTAAATATAAAGACTAAAATGAAATAGAATATTTTATTCATAGTAAATAATTCATGGATATTAAAAACTCATGAACTTCATGAGACTAGTATCACAATATTACCTCAATAAAAAATGATCATAAAAATTGCCGATTAATTATGTGATGGTAAAATAATTATCATTCCACATTAGTAACATCTGAATCACAATAATGATGACTAAATAAATTAAAAAAATTAATTTAATTAATTTAATTATAATAACTATATAAAATTTAAATGTTTATTCTATATAGAAGATAATATAATTGAGGTTCATGTTATCACATATATCCCAAAAAAGATAATTTGATATGATAAATCCTTAAGTTCACTTCCATTTTCATTGAAAGAACACTACACTCTTGTATAATAAAGTTAGATTTTTTATATTTCTAAAATAGAATCATGTACATACATATTATAATATATTTTATCCATTTATAATATATAAACACTGTTTTATCAAAAATGACTTATTAAAATTGATATTGTTTGGGTGTCAACTGTTTATTTTATCATAAGTATTTCAGTTTAGTCATTCTAGAAAAATTAAATTTATAATAATTCAAATGTATATATAATTTTAATAATGTTATAAATACTAATAATATTAGTATTATATTTATATATTCAAACTAATACTTATAATTTAGGGATAGAAAAATAAATTACACCATTCATGGAGATGGTGTGTTACAGTTATTCATGAATACTGTTTTAAAATTTTGATATATACAATAAATTAATATAAAATAGAAATGACCCCTTAAGTAATCATTATTATATCATATTAATCATTTATATTAATTAAATATTTTCATTATTTCAATCCATGTAAAATTGAAATGATAAACAAATCACATTGTTACAATGGGTGGCGGTTCTCATGTATTCGTTAGTGACAACATTGTTTTAAAAATCATTGGAAGGTAATAAGATTTATGTTATATTATATTTCCATAAGTATAATTATTTCATAAGTATTGTATAATAACATTGAACTCATCATAATTACCATCAATGAGATATTGTGGTGGAAAATTAGTTGTATCGATACCTGCAGATTGTATGGTATACCTATGCACCATAGGTGGTAATGATGAAGTAAAAAATAAAGTGACCGGTTAAGGAAGTTACATATTCATTGAAAGTACACATTTATATTTCCACATTAAGGATCGTATGGTTTATATTTTCATATATCATGTACATCTAGAGTGTGGATAAGGGATTTCATACAACATTTTCTAGGCTATGGGTGTTCCATATGCCATAATATATTTTTAGTAATGTGAATTATGTGTTTTCATTTATTAGGGAAATAGACTACACTCATGGAGTTTTCTTAAAAGATTAAAATATAAACAATTCATTCTTAATAGCAATTATTCCAAAAATATGTTCATTTTTATAAAAAAAATTAGTTTTGAAATAGATTGAACCAATTAAATATATGTTGGATCATTCCTCATTTTCAAAATTAAAATAATTTTTATTCCTGAATTTGATTATGTTTACCCTAACCATAGTACAATCAATTTTAATCCTTAAGGGTTATAAAGGATTACATAAATTGAAAAGTGACTCATTCCTTTCACAAGTATGATATGTTAGAAAATCATTCCTTCACATGGAATATGAAAAGGTAATTATGATTTTTAAATCAATTTAAAACAAATATTATTTTAATATACCTTTAAGGTCCACTTTAGAACTATTTTTTAGAATGAATTTAATGAAACCAAGACAAAGATGAAACTAAACTATAATTTCTTTAAACATAATTATTATTTAATATTTATCTAAAAAATAATGTAACACATTGACCCTCTCTAATTATAGTAATTTTAATATTTTTAAATCTATTTATTCGATTTTTTAATATTTGAATAAATTCTATATTATCTTCATGAATGCATTATTGGTAATATTTAAAACGATGAGAGTGAAAATCATTTACATTTGTTACATTTATTATTATATGTCATTTTAATTTAATGGATCATATTAGAATCATAAATATAAACAATAAATTTATAAGGTTCGATTTACATTCCTTATATGGTAACATAGATGAAATTTGGTAGCCTTAAAACTTTGTTTTATCCTATATATACAAGATTAACCCTTTTCTGTTGTGATAATGTTTACCATTATTTAATTTTCAAAATCCAAAACAATAAATCAATCCTGTTTAAAAAATTATCCTCCAAATTATAAATATAGATTCCTTTTAATAAAATTCTATATTTATATTTTAATTAAAATAATTTTAAAAATAACATTGAAAACATGATTAAAATAAAAATTTACAAATATAGTTTTAATAATAAAAATTAATTTATTTTTATCCCATGCATAGTAATAATAATAACTAAATGATAATTTTTTTAATAAATATAAAATAATAATATTTTCTTAATATAATTTACTAATATTGATTGATTGAATTTATTATGATAAAAATACATTGTGTGCAAAAAAACATAATTTTTAGCATACATATATTTTATAATCAAATTATTTCATTGCATTATATCATATCAATTCATAACCTAATAATTTATTTTATACATGTATAGACCATAAATTTTTTTATAAATTAGTTTATAATATCAATACACACCAATTTTAGGACTATTTTACAATTCAATACTATATCATGCTTGTTTTCTACTCTCGGTTGCATGTATCACAATATAAAGGAAAAATATATTTATATTTTATTATTAAATTAAAACTCATGTAATTGTATTCAACAAAATCAAAATGATTTTTTTCTCTAATAAGTAAAATATACTGATACTAAAAATGATTTTATGTCTAAATCATTACATCCTCATATTCCCATTTAGCTTCTTAAAATTTCAAATTTATCCAAAAAACATTAACTACGTTAGTGGTATTAGTTTCTATCCCTTTTTATATATGATCCATAATTTATAAGGTCTATTGAAAATAAGATGGATCGTATTCAAATGTTTCCAGCTCTGGGTTTAGTACATGTGAAAGATCAGGTATGTACTTCCATGTGAGATATACATGGAACAAATCATGTTCTCGTAGGTGGTCGGGTGGAAATACTAGAGATAAGATACAATCCCTAATATATCAATAATATCATATATTCCAGTAAAACATGGTCTCAGTTTCACCTTAATTCGATATACAATAACCTTATTCCATAAAATAATTAATATAAAACGATTATCACAAACTTCAACTTCCAGATCATGTATATTACTGTCAGTATACCTTCTTCGTAGATACTAAGTTGTCATGATATTTTGATGAATGATTCAGACAATCATGGATTTTTCATTAGCTAGACCAAGTGCCAATCATTTTCATTCCCAAAAAATATATTATTTTGGACTTCTAAAAGTATTGTATCATATTTTATCGTATTAACCCATATTAATTATTGATTAAAAGAAATTTTTTTAAGAAAACATGACTACTAAATGTTGTTGATATGATGAACCTTAAAAATACATAGAATAAAATACTTATATATCGTCTAGGTTTTTAAGGTTTCTCTCAGACTAACCTTATATGTGTGGATGGAAATATGTTCAAAAATAGAATTTTGTATCTAAATCCTATAGAAGGATTCCTATAACATCGAGGTATACCTTATATCTGGATCATATATAATATAAGGTGTTATTCCATTAAAACATAACACATACCTAATGAATATATAGTTATGATGATATTGAGCGAAATGATCTCTTATAATAATTAGTTTTAATGTTTTTATAAAGATGATGACTATAGAACACATATGATTATTGTCGTTTGATATTTTGGGAAATCTGGTAACAAATTCCACGATAATGTTTTTAAATCTACATTCTATTATAGATAATGGTCGAAATAGACACTTTGAATTATATCTATCTGACTTAAATGGATGGAATACAAAGAAACGAGATATTTAATTTGAAATATAACTCTTCATGCTATCCAAAAATAAATATTCATTTAGACCTATATGCATATTTATACGTTATTGGTGAATATGTAATGCTAAACTATGAGCACCATCCAATATCACCTTCTTCATATCTGGTATGGAAGGAAAAAATAAATGATTTTAAAAAAATTATTTCCATTATAATCACGGTGAGGAACTATAACATTTCAAACCATATTCTACAAATCAACATCATATTTCTATATATATTTAATCATCGCTTTGATAGATGGTTGACACCCATTCATGAAAGATAATATCTCTTCATTTTTTAATTATTTAATGATCTATCCCATTAAAATCCAAAAATATTTTATTTTTTATGATCCATGTCCTATATAATATAGCATGATACATTCCAAATTTAAAATTTTATACCTTTTTTACTTTCCCAACATGTCAATGTATTGATCATTCATGAACATCAATCAGATACAACCATCATCTATGGAGCTTATCCAACCCGTTTAATATAAATATAGGAATAATTTTTTTGATATATATATATATATATATCACCCAATTCTCCATAATTATAATGATTCCATATCATTAGTGTAGAAATTATATTAGAATAATTCAAATAAGATGTTGGGTAATTATTATCTTGAACCATCAATTTTCATAATGCATAATCTACCAGCAAATCATTATATAAGATAATTCATATTATTCACTTCTTTGTTCCATCACTATATATTGACAACCCTTATCTACATTTGGGTAATTTATGAATATGTTCAATAACAGATATTCACTTTATATACATAAAATTTTTATCACATTTATCATTCAAAATGAACCTAAATCCTATCTGACATAACATCATGAATTTATTAGTGATTCATGTGAAATTTTCCAAAATGTGCATAAAATATCCAACCTGTCGCAGACCATCCCCTAGGGCCCATGCTATGACAACCCGAACCCTGCCTTCCATAGCCTAGTGGCTGGCGACTAGCACCAAAAGGCGTATTCCCTAAAATCGTGAAGGCAATGCCTTTATAACCAGTAAACACACACATCCATGAATATAGAAAGATACGAACACAAGTAAATTGTATAGTAAAAAGAGTTTGTACACTATGAAAAAGTTGCTGGAATACATTCCCAACTGGAAAGTACAAGAAAACCAGGAAGTACAAGGAAACTAGGAAGTACAATTATACTGGAACGACTCCTATGAACACCCAACATGGATCATATCTGAAGGGTTGGTACATATCTCTAATGGTCATGTATGTGGTACACCTCGTTTAATTTCCACCTCAGAGCTACCTCTAATTTTGCTACCCTCATCCTCGATCAATGTTGTCTATCATCTACACCAAACACATCAAGGTGCGTGCATAGCCCGTGCAGGGTTGAAATAATGATACTTCATTATGATAAACCACTGTTCCTGAAAACAATTGACAACCCTACTTAGGTATATTACCATATATATATATACAAATGTTTTAATATAAAAAAATCTCAATTATGAAGAAACACATGGCCTAACTCAAAAGCCCAAGCTCAACTATCCCACAAAGGAAATAATACCACGAATATATATCTTCCTATTGATGTATTTTTGCATTTTTAAAAACTAACTGAACACTAATATTTTCAAAGGGAGATATTCCCTCTTCATCCCCTATTTTTTAGATATCCTAATATGTCTTCCACCATGTATAACAATCCCCAAAGACAATGAAGGATTTTTCCCAAATTATGGAATGGCCATCCACATATCCATAATATTAAAATGGGACCTTCATAAATGATATGTTATTTTTTATAGATTGTTCGAGCTATAAAATGTTATCATAATATATTAGGATTCAGATAAAATTTTAATTTTGACAAGGTTCTAATTGTATTTATATATAAATATTAGTACATCATTGATACATCTTTTCAGTTAAGTTGCATTAAAAGAAAACAAATGTCCTAAATGTGGGACACCTTGCCTCACCCCAATAGGATTTGATAGAATCTTCTAGGTGCCCAATTGATAAGAACATACAGTTATTATGAGTTAATGATTGATCTAATAAGATTGAAGAAACTTATTTGAGAATGGATACCTTCTAAGTTCATGAAAAAACAGTTATCCATATAAATGTATCAAGGCATAGGTTATGTTTTTTTAGTGCAATGTTAACATCTTATATTTTCATCCTCATTATGAATATTATCATTGAAGATATGAAAAAATTGAATACTTCTCCCAGGAATAAAATTAAAATTTGTTTTGGACGGATAAAATATGTAATCATTAGCACCATCCTATTCGTAACGATCTTACTAACATGTTTTGTAATAGATTTCCAAAGATACAATACCATGATGTCTTTGATATCATGTCAATATCCCTTCATCAGTATCATGGAATAAAGCATGAGTATATCCCATTAAACATATAAGAGTGGTTTAATAATTCCACGATTTCAGGAGTAATATAATCCTTCTAGTTATCCCATTGTACCATACAAATTTATTAGTAACAACAACTCAGCTATAAGAATTATCCCTATTTTCGGTTAATAAAGCTAATTAAATTTCATATTTTTGTATAGTAATTATAAGAAATTTATTATGATTATCCACTATGTAAGGATTTAAGTTGTGAACCATTTTTATGGGATTACCTACCCATTGTCATATTATATCCCCATGAAATGATCTACCACTTTATAAGAGATATAATTACCAAATTTATAAATTTAAATAATTATAGTGTTTCATTGTTTCATGCTCCGGATCACTTCCACCTATTCATTATATGGAATCAACTTGTCATGAACCCGCCCGAGTCAAACCTAAACTAGTCACCCAGGCCAGCCCGCGACTAGTCCCGAGAGGCATTACCAATCCTCCTAGGATGGATACAAGCACCAAGGTCATCAATAGAGTACATAAGGGAATGATTTCGCAAATATATAAACAATTATCAAACAGTTGAAATAATTGGACAACCCAAAATTCATTTATATAAAAATTGAACTAAACATTATTTGTACAAGAAACTAATAGTAGAACCTAAAAAACAACTCAACTGACCAAACCCGATAACCAACTAACTCCATGTGACACTACTGGTAACTCTCCAAAAAATAATCACATGTCTCCCAAAGCAATCGAACTCAACCTAAAAGCTGCACAAGGGCTAAAAATAGAAGTAGGCTATAAGTGTGAGTATTAAAACTCAGTAGGTTATCCTGATATTCTATTCCAAATGAAATCCATTAAAAATAAAACATAAATATCATGTTTTAAATTAAATTTATAAATGTATTTTTTTTCAAATGAGGTTCCATTCTATAATAATTATCGGACAAAAACATGCATGTTTTATATACAAAAATGAATGAAATTGTTTTTCAAAGAGGAACAACTTCAAAATGAAAATCGTTTAAATGAGGTTTTCTTTAAAGATTCCACACATTAAAATAAATAAAACAAACTAGTGAATTTACCAACCAAACACACCGTATGACGATGGTGAGTACAAAATAACCAATGAGCACAACTCCTGGGAACACCCTGTGGCAGTAGTTAGTTGTGAGCCCCAAGTACATCGTATCTCGGTGAAAGTAACCATAAAAAATATCTATTTTAGTTCACATGATCCACTAGTAGATAAAATATTCATAACCTAGTGGTCCCCCAACATCATCATCATCATAGTTTAGTTAGTGTTGTCATCGGAAAACTTGTTACGTAAAATTGGGGCTAAACCCCACATGATCACTAGCACACTAGTACACATATTCCCAACTAGATACCTGGGATTACCTTTAGTGCTCAATCAAGATAAACATATTATCAAATACACATTTCACATAAAAAGTCTATTCTGAAACCATAAACACAAAATCATTCCTCAAACATTTTTCACATTTCTTTCATGAATCAACAAACCACTAAATATTTTCATAAAACAATTTCAAGGAGTGTATTGAGGCTTTGCACATAAAACTCATTCAAAAACACTCTTTCAATTATAAACACACATAAAAACCATAACAAACCATATTTTGAATCCCTAAAGTCATTTAATAAAATCATTTCATGGACCACAAAATAATCCCAACTGCACAACTTGGTATATACAAGTAAACCACTCATTCTCCATTTTTAGGAAAGGCCAAACGGGCCTTTAAACATTTTCTCAAAAAAAACATTTGAAAAAGTTATAAAATTCAATTTCATTTAGGAGGTGTGTACACACAATTTAAAAAATAAAACCACATTCATAAATCCCTTCAATCACTGAGGTGACATATTCAAAACACAACCATTTTTATAACAATGTGAAAAGGGAAATTTTTCGGCAACTCGGGACAAAACATGTTGTAAAAAAAATAAAGATTTGTTTGTAAAACCAAATACAAATTTAAATCAATAAAAGGATCGTAATATAATTTTCATATACAGTCCAATATATTTATAAATCTGAACCAATTATTTTAAATTACACTAGAAACATGAAATCCAACCGGGCAATTTACCGAACACATGGCATGCACTCTTTAAAAAAACTTATGCTAAGCACTTAAAAAGGGATAAAACACCATTTTCATGACATAATGTTATTAAAAATAATGATACATATTCAAAATATCATAAACCATGTGCAAAAGCTTGTGGAATATTTTATCAAACATGAGGGGTGCACATTTATACCAAAAAAAGTATATTTTTAACCAAATAAGTCAATAAACATAATTATCACACAAAACATTCAAAACCAAGGTTTCAAAGCATCACATATCATATAAATAATGTTATAAAACAATGATAATGATGAAACATAATGGATAAATGCTTTTACAAGGGACATCCTTCCTCAAATCCTTAGCTTAATGGAAACGCACAGCAGAAATCTCCCACCGCAGGATTGTAAACCCTAAAACTATGAAGACCAGACCTAAATGAATATAAAGTAAATCAAAAACCATATTATAATGGAACCATATGTCTATAATGACTAGGGGGATTTTAAAACCAAAATATAATGTAAGGAGGAAGAAGAGGGAGGAGAAAGGAGACAGAATCTCACCATTTCCACTAGAAAACTCTTCGTATTCCATTGGATCTGCATCCATACAGAAAAGGGAATGGTTTGGATCTTTTTAGAGAGGCTCATAATGTCCGGACTAACCACTGAAAGATTAGTTTTTGGAAAAAGAGCACTAATTTAATAATTTTTGTATGCAACAATTTGCATTCTCAATTCTGTACGAATTGAGGTATCCTGAGAACAATTGCCCTAATATATAACTCAATTGAGCTCCAAAGAGGGTAAATCGATTATGGGGTTATTATAGGGGTATTTTATTCTATTAGGATGTGGGATAAACGAATAATATAAAATATTTAATTATAAATAAAATAAAAAAATTATTTTTTTATAATTGGAAATAGCCCATGGGTTAGCCCAATATCCAAATAAGTAACCCTAATTAACCATGACTATTAATTATTAGGGGGGTCCAAAATGACATGGTAGTTTTAATATATCTGTTGAGGAAATGTGAGAAGTGGAATTGGTGAAAAAGGATGAAAAAAAGGAGTAATAAAAGAGTCAAATATGGTTTTTAATATTATAAATTGGCTCACGGTTGGCCCAAATCATGAAGTAACGACCCTTTCTCCAAAAACACCTAAACAAGAAATGGGGAACCAAAATTAGGGTGATTATACATATATGAAACAAAAAAACGCAACATTAATCTCACAAAAGTCCCAAGAAATGTATCTGTATTTCAAATGAACCAGATCAAAATAATGACATGAAAACCCGGGTGTGACACAATTTATATTCCAATCTCCAACTTTTACATATATAACATATATATGATGTTTTTACAACCATTATTTTGTTATTAAGAGGTTATAAAACCTTTTATGAGCCTCTATAACTTCTATATATGGAGTACTTAGATTCATATTCTCAGTCTGGCTATAATAATGGTGATCTTCCAAAGCTCTAATTTTGAAGTCAATATTTGAAATTGGTTTTATTCCCTAGATATTATGTACTTTATTTACGTATTTTAATTTCACAAATATCTTTTAGAAAGGGATACCAATGGGACCAATATTCGAAGACACTAACACAATTTAACTATACCCATGAGTTTCTATCCATCCATTGATGAATCCCAATGGGATGTGGTAGAACTTGTCACATGTGGGTTGAACCCCACAATAATTTGATTGGGTTCAAAGTGATTATTAGGATATTTAAGTACTGAAATATCATGTGTTCCACTTTTACCATAATTGAATTCATATCCCTAATATAATTCGAGGACCTTGATCTATTTCAATAAATTTAGGAGAGATCATGATTTCATGTACTTAACATAATGAGTTAACATATTTATATTTATATGTGTTCCCAAAGTTATATTTATGTGTGTATTAAACAATTATATGTTTTATTAAAATATTATTATCTCATACTGATTTTCATTGATTCTTATATGAAAATTGTCTTATAAAATTTCATGAAATATGCCTCAACGCAGGATTTTGATATATAATATAAAGGGTGTAGATTTTAAATGTTAAGCTTATGATTTCACACTCATATTATCATGTAACGATTATTTTATTATTTATATATCCATTTGATACCCTTGTCGATAATTTGAACTCACCCTTTCTTATGTATCATTTCCACATGTAATGATGAATGGTTAGTGAAATGATATGTCTAGGAAGTATTCTATTTCTAAGAAACATATTGGGTGATGATATATATATGTTTTGAACTATATGATTATGTGTCCATGATTTCAAAGGGACTAGACCTATAAAATTAGAGCACAGATCATAATATTTTGTATAGAATATTAATCTATTGAGATGTAATATTTATGTATGCGATTTTAAGCTCATTATAGACAATATTAGAGAAATATGTTGTTATCCATTGGAATATAGTATGAGAAAACATAGTAATAACATTTCGGATAGGACTATGTATAGGATATCATAATTATTTTTTCTAATGGATGACATATGATAAACCTATAGTGTCATAGTAAGAATATAATAATTCATAATTATAAAAATAAAATGAATGATGGTTCCTAATTATATTCTCTTCCATATTGATTATTATTAGTAACATTATAATTTTGGGTTTTAATCAACGGTAAAACCCGAAGAAATATTTTTAAATATGAATTTGAAGAAATATATACTGACATCCCTAATGAGTAAATTAATGGATTATGAGCTAGGATTCCATATATTTTTACTATAATCACTCAACTATCTCAATATATTAGTGGTATCAAAGGTCACATTGATCTTACATATACCTTAATGTGGGGGAATCATGTTTCTAAATCCTTAATATGATAAAGACCACCATCAATCATTGGGTATTAACATACAGTAGTTTATGAGCACTAGATTAATGAAATGGAAAATCTATGATACATTCTTTGGGGGTTAGATTATTAAAATTAGGTCTTAGATGTTTATATTTTTGGAATATTACATAGAACACTATTGGAGTGATACTATGAATTTGAGGAAAGAATGGAAAACAGTATCCATGAAATGGGAAGAATTTAATGGGTTATTTTATAGATAGTGCTTCACTCACATTCCACATTGAAAAATGGAGAATCCATTCAATATGAAAAAGAAGAAGGATGATTAATCCATCGGTACATATGAAGAAACTTTTAAAATATATGGAATGCATGATTATTCCTTAATCATCAAACATAAAACTAATTTATAATGATTTGTTATTATATTGAAATCAAATATTTCAAATGTATTATCCAAAATATATTTTAGGGGACTATGAAAAAAATAATTCAATGTTGGAGAAAAGTGGAAAAGGATGTTGGAAACCCTTAAGTTACTGGTGATAATAAAAGAAAGATTGAGAATTATGGATTCTCCACAATTTTGTCACATGGGGTGACAAAAATGTATCACTTTCCATCATTCCAAAAATGTGTGAAGGGTAACTCAATAGAATTCCATAAAAAACAATATAACTACCCTATCCTTCTATTGAAATTATTACATTATTTTAATTATAATTAATCATCAAACTGTATGACAAGGATCATAAATTCTGGTGTATTTTGAAATATGATTACATAATTAAACATAATGAAAATAGTTTACATATAGAATACATAATGTGTTCCTAACATCCATTGAGAACCTATCACTATATAGGATTACCTGGGGAATACATGAAAAAAATGGATGAGTATAAAATCTCATTAAGGAAATATGCATAGAAATAAAACACAGTACATTGGAAATAAAGAATAACATGAGGAAATAAAAGGAAATGATCATGATTAATCATAAGAATGAATATCTTTAATAAAATGGGAATGTATAATCCTTGAATCCTAGGAATGTGGAAAAATATATAACATCACATAAACATATAAAAATTTTACCTTCTAAGACATGGTTGAAAATTCCCAATAAGGGAATCACATTTACTCCCAAAAAAACATTTCTAATGAGACTAAATATTACCCAACGCATTGTAAAATAAAACGGGTGAACCAATTATAAACTTTTCAAGAATATTTTTTATACATGAAGAATCATAAATATGGAATCAAATGATAGAAAACATTTTATCCATGTAATGAAATGGTCATCATAATCATGTCATAATGTTTAGTAATAGGCTTATCTTTAATTATTCTATGAAATAATAGAATTAGATAATACATGGAAATTAATAAGAGAAAGTAGTCTTGGATCATCATAGATTATATCCAATTGAAGACGAAACATAGAAAGGGAGTGTCTATGAAACATTAGAAATGGATTAATTTTTGTGTAGATTAATGAAAATAATACAGGGAATTGAACCCAAAGAAAGAAATATATATGATTATAAAAACAAAAGTCCACTATGATTATTTCATTTTATAAAATGTGTGATTTTTTTTAAAAAAAAATTGTGGCATTAAAAAGATTATTATTTCACATAGAAACAAGTAAGAAATTGGTAAGTTCCCTTGATTTGGGATTACTCATAACAAAGAATTCAAAAAGGAACCATTCCAAAAAAACATATTACCCCATCAAAGAAAAATTAAAATATATTTTTATATGATTATTGAAAATATACATTTCATTTTTATGAATTATAGAGAAATGAATTACACAGGTCTAAAGACACCAAAAGAGTAATTCAATTGAAATAATTGAGGTTCATACTGAATCTCTTACCTTATGTCTGAAATGGTTCTGCACATAATCTTAATGTACATAAAAATAAAATTAAGTTCATTAATTATATATTGAAAAAATTATTCTGAATTAAACTCTTATATTAATGAAATTATGTTAAATTATAGAATTTTATGAGTTATACTATTCAATTTCATCAGTTAGGGGTTCACATTTTATTAGTTGTCATAATCGGGTTGAATTTATAAGAGTATGGTAGTCCTTGTAAAATGGATATAGGAATTCAAAATTAGAGTTGTAATTTATTAATGAATATAAATAACATTAAATAATCATATAATTATTTTTTTTATTTTTTTGAGGATGAATCAGAATATAATATGTTGGTGATAATCGTTTGGATTTTTTGGGAAGTTTTTCCCCGAAAAAACATGTATGTTCAATAATTTAATATCACATGTATATAATGAGTACATAACCAGAAATATGAAATAATAAAAATATTATAATTTTATAACCTTATAAATAGTTTTATTACCATCAATTAATGGCATAATATAAAATTATAAAATTTTTTCCTTGATGTAGATAAATTAACACCTCACCGACAATGTTCTCATTTTTAGAATAAAAGCAATGGGAGAAGAGTTTAATTATGGATTATTCTATTAGAATAAAAAAAATTCAATTATATATTAAGTATTGGAGTTATCATTATATTTTATTTAGTGCATGTGAAGAGATATTAAGAAAAGAACATGAAAAGAAATTTATAAAAAACGAAATAGGAATTTACCCCTTGAATTTCTCCTCCTTGAGAACCTCATTAGAAGAAAGGATTTTGTTTTTTAATGATAATAAGTGATCATGAACATGGTTGAGAGGTTTGGGAAGAGTATTGGGTAGGATTTGGACAAGTCCCAACATATTTAATATGTTAAATGAAGAGGTGGTGACAGGTGGTATTAATAGTGGAGGAGAGGGGTGTCTTCGTATTATTTTTTCTTTAGTTTATTATTTCTCCCAAAAAAATAGGATGATTATATTTAATTAGTAATTAGATTATTATTTTTTGAAAAATGTTATTTATATCATCCATGGATCATGGAATATTTCATTTAACTTATAATATATATATTCCAAAATTTACCATTTTTAACTATTAATCAAAAATTCTTTATTTGAGAAAAATAAAAAAATATTCACATTATACATTTGTTATAGTGTAGAATTAAAAAATTAACATCATTTTATGAAAATAAAATTTCATATATGATGAATTTAAAAATTAATTAAATTCATCATTTTCATGGATATTAATGATTTTAAAATTATAATTAATTTTAAAACACATAGAAAAACTAATTAAGGTCTCATAAAATTAGAATAAAATATTATTAGAAGAAAATTTCAATTTATGAATTAATTTTTTGAAAAGGGTTTTTTTATATTTATAAGTTAGTAATAAATTGTAATTAAATATATTTTCTACAAAAATACCTATACATAATTATTAAATTTTAAAACATTTATTTAATTATACATTCATAAAATATAAAGTATTTTCATTTATAAGATAACAATATTTTATTTATACTTAAATGGTTGAGTCTAAAATTGTATTGTTCGTTAAACTATTCTTAAGTGTCGTATTTCGATTCCAAATATCATGATACTATTTCATCAGTAAAGCTACCTTACCTTTATCAAATACTTCATATTTTATTGATTCGTAATATTTTATGTTTGTCTATCATTTTTAATGTGGGTTTTATGTGATTATACTATATTAAATAATTATATGAAGGAAATTTCATTTGATGAAATTTAGGTTCCTTATATTCTTCCCCCATTATAAAATTTTTCATTTGAAATTTCATTTTACATTTTATATTGAAAATAGTTGTGGGTTATTCCCCTTAATCCCTTATTAAGGTACCTATGTTTCATCTTCATACTAGTTGTTCCACCATATTGTGTTGACCATGTGAGTAGTATTGTTTTGTATAAAATTATCTCAATGATAAAATATCATCACTAGTTTCTCCTCATATGAGAGATCACATTCCAACTATACCGACTAAGGATTTAGTACATGTGAATAATCCGGTATGTACTTCCTTAAAAGGCATAATTGGAATACATCATGGACTCGATACATGGTTGGTTGAAGTGAAATTTAATAGTCCTACTATCAACATGATCAAAAATCAAGAAGGCGCTAGTGTACATAATAATTATAATTCAATTCTACAAAAATTTCAAAATCCTATTCTGTGGAGATATGCTGAGGAATGTCACTTCTCCATTCTTAATATAATGGTATCATTTATGTTTTCATGCATAGCTCATTTTTCAACATTGGGATGCATTGATGTGATTTTGATTGTTTTTAACCTTATCTCTCATTTCATCAACAATTTTATGTCCTAGCATCATAATTTCAATAACAACATCCCAACATGCTGGTGTACTACATCTTTTATAATAATTTTCTACATATGAATCCACTGGGATGCAAGAGTGGAATCTATTATTGCAATAGAATTTGAACAGATGTGGATGTTGTTACCATACTCATTTTAAGTCCTCTAAATAATCTATTAATATGTTTTCTAATATCTGAATAGTTCACTCCTATTTTCCATCCTATTGACGATGATAGGTTGAACAAAATTTTAGATCAATTATTTTAGAATGTTGAATATTCTCCAAAATTTTTAGTTGATCTTTGGATCTTGGTCACATACATTTTATAGTTATACTCCATGAATCCTTACACATATTTAATGTATATCCATGAATTATTATCCAATGTGATGTCACCTCGAACAGATATAACATGATATGTCTTTTAAATATGATAAAAAATAACCCATATGGATTTTTATCCTCTACATTTCATTAGATGAATTGTGAAAAATTATATAGAAATTTTCTGTCAAATACATGCTAGCATGGGTAGTGGTTTCATCATCTCCTTATAAATTTTTCTTTTAGACTTCACATGATAACCTATTATCCTCTTTTATTCTAATCCACCGACCACCTTCTTCGTATTGTACCACTAATACTTATCTTAGATATATTGATATATCCTTGTCTTACGTAGTAGAATAGAGAAGTTTGAGCTATGTTTGTAATTCAGAAAAAACCTTATTTATATCTTTATTGGATCGTAAACATATTCCTGAATGAAAAATTACATATCCATCCTCATTAATTTTATACTCTATGGATTTCACATTTCTCATATTTTCTACCTTCTTCTGTATTTCTGAATTATTCCATTGTAAATCCCATATTTTTTCTGTAATGGATGGTTACAAAATCATATGAGAATATATTGATGATGTTCCTTCCATAATGATCCACATTTCAGTCCATTAAAAATATATGAATATTATATAATTCAAAATTCTCATTATTGTTAAGTACATAGGATCCTTTATACTTTGATAATCTTCAACATAATTTGACTTATAAAGATGGTAGTGGATTGATCAGACATAATCATTAATGAGATCCAACCATATTCACTGGTGCATATTATGATCCTTTTATGTGAAAATATATTTGAAACTCTTGTGGCCTTTATATATCTCACACCTCTCTGCATATATATAATGTCTCCATATTTTGAATTTCAATAACAAAACTCACAACTCCAGATCTTGTTTATGATTTTTTTTCTCATGATGTTTCAAAATCCATGAGGCATAGGTTTTCAATATATCAATTTTCCTCAATACATAGCCTAAGACCTTCATTGATTAATCATTTAAAACCAAAAGGTTTACCCACTTATTGGTAGTGTTATTAATGCTGTAGTGAGAAGATTATTTTTCAACTATTTAAAGTAGTCATCACATTCAATGATTCCAAAAACATTTTATCCTTCAAATTCAATATTACTTGTGGGTAAAAAAATAATAATATGTTCTTAATAAATCACCTGTAATACCTAGGTAAACCATGTCAACTACCAATTTCCTACACATATATTGATATAATAAATTCATTGATTTCAGTTCTCTTAGAATGATCTACATATATACCATTGATGGAGATTACATTCCCTATAATGATGCTTCATCCTCCAATAAATCAAAATTCATGTACATTACATTATTTGTATCCCTTTTCACTCACTATAGAACAGTATTCAAATTCCCGTCATGTTTCTCAATGCATTTGAAGTATATTAGAATTTCATCAATAAAGACTACAAATTTATTTGACGTAGTATCTAAACACACAATTCATTATGTTCAGGAAAATTTCTACATAATTGTTCAATCTGATGGTATTTAGTTTGAACTCATCATTCTTGTACATAATTTTAATAGATGTTTTGGGAATACATTCCATCCTGACATTTAATTCTTGATAACCTAACCGAAGGTCCACATTATATAATAAATTGTCTCTATGTAGTTGATTTAACAAACCATCTAACTATGGAAGGGGATAAATATTTATACTGTTTTTTTGTTGATATAATGATAATGAATTTAGATATTCATTATCCATACTTCCTTGTGAATAGGAGGACTAGAGCACCCCATATGGAACCACTTGGGCATAAAAATACCATTGCATAGATTCTCATATAATTGCTTCTTCAGTTCCCCAACTCAATGATGGCCATTTTAAAATGTGTCTTCGATATATGCAATGTTACATGAATCAGTTTAATTCAAAAACAAACCTTTCAATGAATATTAATACTAGAAAATTCAATGTGGGAAACATTAGTGTAGTCCATCACAATGGACGTGTCATAGACCATGATTTTCACTTTCGTCTAAATAATTTCAGCTAGGTATTCTTTCTCATAAAGAAACATTATCCAAAACTGAGATGTTGATTCTAATAGAGACTCCTCACCCTACATACACATATAAAAATTATGAAGAATCTTTTGAATGTGAAGAGTGATCTCCATTTATAGATATTTGATGTGGGATTTATATTATGTTACAAAATATACCCAATACAAAATATAAATCATCCAATGGGTGTATGAAAATATTTTCTAGGAGGTTCATTCCTCAAACATTAAATGTGGAAGAGTTATAAAATATGGATTCAATAATAGCACCACCTTTTATTCTCATAGTAAACTCTACCTCCCAATTTTGAGGTGGTGATGGAATAGTTCTACTACACTTGTAATATTACAAAGAATTCATAGAACCAGAATCAAATAGTAAATTGACTATTCATGAATGAATAACCAATGTACCATTCCCCACATTATTTTCATGATACACATTAGATGTAGTTATACAATATTCCCTCCCATTCTTCCATGGGGGTTTTTGTTGTTGATTGTCTCCAACCACCCTTGTCATTGAGATATGATTTTCTAATTACCATGTTACTTCTCGTTGAAACACATCACTACAGGCTCACTATTCATATTAAACTTCCTTGGATCATATAAATTATTGAGTTTTATTCCATTTATATAGTTTCAACTTTTCTTCTTTGCAGACTTTTGACAAATTGGATGTATTGTCTTCTTTCCATCATGGGATTTATCACCCATATTAAACAGCATTTTCCTCTTTTTTCACAATAAACATAACACCATAGAGATTATCTGATATCCATTTCAACATTAAGGGCCTAATTGAAAATCTCATCGCAATGATCAATGTCTCAAATAACCAATTCTTTTTTTTAATATGGAATTTGACCAATAAAGAAGTGATCCGTTTTTCAGTGTTCAAGAAAAATCTATATATGAATCTTTCAGTGCATAGAAATTTTTCTTGTTACGCCCCGATAGACTCATATTTCTTTTACTTTTTTCTGAGGAATTCCATTTCTATTTGAGTTGGAGGGATCCAGGTAATTATATAATAAAAAATATTTTCATGAAATATTCTCATTCCCGGGAATAAATATACTCTTTGTATTTTGAGTTCTTGATTATTGTCCACCACTAGTCAAAATTCCCATTAAATGATATACTACCAAAAAAGTAAAGTCTTAGAAATGTAGTAGAAATTTAATTCATAAATAAATAGGAATTTAATGAGTCCACAATTTTGACGACGCTTGATTCTGAGGCCCGGTGTTCCCGGAATCACTTTCTGATGTTTTGATTCGGTACGTTTAGTATACGTAAGTATTTGTTTTTATATCTTTTGAATTGGTGCACAGAATTGAAATCTGAGGGCACCGTTTAACTCACAACATCGGTGATTTCTTAGTAACACCATCACTGTAATTGCATTTTAAGGAGTGTGGAAGAAATTTTTTGGGGTTTCTAAATAAATCTGAATAAAAATAAAACTTAACTTATTATTATTTTTTTGTGGATAAAAACTCCAAGCGAAGGCTGTAGGTGGGGGAAAGCACACCCTAACCTCCCATGGGAGGTTATGGTGGTGGGGCCCACTCGAGCATAACCTCTCTTGGGAGGATGTAATTTAATGGGACCCACACTATCCCTTAAACTCCTTTGAACCCCAAATTATGTGCGGGAGGCTCTTCACCTTCCCCCTCCAATTAATGTTCTAACTCCACATGAATTAATTAATATTTCATTAATTAATTATTTGAATTATTTTGAATTAATGACAATAGTAAAATAATATAAAAAGCTATTATTTTATTTTTTTGGTTCTTTTATCTGGTGGTGCCTTGGAGAATTTGGGAGAACCATTCTTCTAACAATGAACTTGAAGAACGTGAAAACACAGAGAATGTCATCGAATATCTTCTTCCTTATTCAACTGGATCAATGGAAGGAGTCCACTGGGAAGAAAACCGATAATGTTTCTTCATCGATCTCCTACCATACACTCTTCCCAACATCGAAGAATCAATGCCGCCATTTTGTGACTTCGTTAAATATCAATGGCAAGCGAGGTAAGGGGGTTTGAGTTAATTTTATATATGAGTATAAACCTCCATTATTCGTCATTCGAATTTCTGGATTATGGTTCTCCATGATGAGGAAGGCCCAGACCGCATGAACACGGTCCATCCATCCCCTTTTTTTGTTTTGGATTTATGGCCATAGAGGTGGTACACGCGCCAACCAGAAACGAGACGGCCATGAAGAAGCCGGTGGCGCAAGGTCGCCTGGTCTCCATAAGGGCGCAACACTGCTTTACCACATAAAGATTTGATACATGTCCAAGCGGGCTACGACGGTGCTAGAGGGGCCTAGTGTTGTCGCACCGCGACAGGAGGATGGGTCGTCGTAGTCAGACGACAAGCATGGTGATGTCGCGCCACACAAAAGAGTGGGAGGTAGCTGCAAGGGCGGGCCACGGTGGAGAAGCTGGGCGTCGCACAGTTGTGCCACACTGGTAAATGGGCCTAGGCCTTAGGATGTGGTGGACATGGGAGGGCGGCCTTCGGAGCTGGCAGCCAGTGTGCAACGAAAGTGGGACCCCTCGGGTCCAATGATATTCACCTAATCGGTGCCTTGTGCTGGTTCCATTAGAAACCTGGGGCGATGCACCCCCCCCCCCCCCTCCCCTGGCGTGGCCCGCTGGGCCACGTGCCCTGCCGGGCAGGCCATGCGGCCAGCCCGCGCACGACCAGCCGGATGGGCCACACAGCCATCTTGCCAGCTGGGCCACCCCCTTTTGGGTTGGGCCATGCCTTCGGGTCGGGCCACAGCTTCAGGTTGGGCCGACCCTTCGGTCCTGGCAGTGCTTTCGAGCCAGGACTTCCCTTTGGGCAAGGCCACTCATGCGGACCAGGTCGGACTCACGGATCAGGTCAGACCATAGTCCAGACCCGGGTCAGTTCGACTGGGTCTGACCCGACCCGGACCCGCAAGACCCGAATGCACATTTTCGCCCCTAACTCGGCATACGAGCGTCCATTTGACGAATCTTCAGCAGTTCTGATATTCTTGGAATGAATCCATCCCTTTAAGATTACCCCACTAGAGTTTAGGGTATAATTGAGATACGATCAGGTTGGTTTGTACATGAATCCAACTAGGGCCCCGAGACTAAAAGGAAAATAACTCACAGATAGGGTGTCTGATTGAAGCCTCGTGAGTTGTGTTGATACCCCTATGATGTGGTAGGTCATTGAGATAATTCTATGTGAGACTTAACGATAGTTTGATTTTTTCCCAGTAGCCTGGGAAGAAGATCCTTCTAGTGATGAGCGGACAGATTGCGGAGACCGAGTAGATGACATACCTGATGAATGCTTGACTAATTCGACTAGCCCAGAGGGGAGCGCCCGGTATTTTTCAGCGGACCCGTGGTGGAGGAGTGCCTGGTATTTGACTGTAGACCTGTGGTACTCAACAGAAGGAGTTCCTCTGCAGGCTATTAGTGAGAGTGCTCGGTATTTTGCGGTAGACCCATAGTGGAGGACCGCCTGGTATTTGGAGGGAGACCCATGGTACGCGACAGGAGAAGTACCTCAGCAGTCCATGGTTATTGAGAAGAGCCTTGAAGACTCGATATGCCCACATTAATCGATTGAGGAGGAGTTCTCCAGTACCCATGGTTTCGATAATGAAAATATCGTTTGAGCTATGTCAATGACCTTTGTGTTTTCCTCTTGATTGATATGGGTTACTACATAACTTATGTATATGTATAGTAATATACCTATGTAATGGTTATCCGTTGATTAATACTTGGTGGTTTGTCCTTGTTGGATTTTTTAAGGCCTTGAGGGTCTCGAGGTCCATACTGATTATTGTTATACTCACCCCTAGACGGGCTATGCCCATACCTCGTTGTGTTGGATGTAGACTATGGACAACGCTGACCGAGTCGAAGTGTACGAGTACTGGATGGTACTCGGAGGTGGACCTCTTGATGAGACGGTACCCAGAGGAGACGGATGGATGTGGAGCACTATGGAGGACATCTATACCTACCCTTCAGGTAGGATCCATGGTGGACGATCCAAAAGCTTCTAGGAACCTTCCAGCTATTTGACTTTTAGTTGTACATATTTTGACATTTCCTTGTAATTTATTGTTAGGATTGTATTTCTGGTCCCTTTTACATTTGGCACTACCATTGTATTCTTTTTTACTTAGTGTTTTGCTTCTGGATGTCTACTCTGATTGTGTGTGGTTACTTTTAATAAAGGCAATTACTTTCCATCATAGGTATTTACACATTCGGTTCTAGTCGCTAGCACCTTGCTTATGGAAGGTAGGATTGGGGTAGTCTCGGCATGGGCCCCAAGGATGGGTCGTGACAAATTTGTATCAAAGGAGTCGGTTTTACCGAATAACACATGACCCTGATATTTATGTTGTAACATCCCAGGTAAATAAAGAATAATACATTTTCATATTTATTAATATTGAATATTAATTTTACTTTAAAGGGGTATCTATGTTCGATACCATACCTGATATGCAACAAAGAGTTTCTTTGAAATATTACGTTGCACATTAGAAATAAAATTATATTATTTTAAATGGTAGTTAACACATAGTCGTTGTATTAGGGAGAATGGATAGAAATAACTTAAATATGATTATATATGTTTTTAAATGTTTTTACTTTTATCTAATAAAAGATAAAGTCTTAAAATATGGAAAGAATTCCATTTTAGGCGTATATGCCCTAGTATTCACAAAAGGGTCACTTATCGCCTGTTAATGGAGAACCTTCATTAAATATAGTTTTGTTCAATCTTATGCATTATATTGGACCAAATAAAACTCTTCTTTAGAATCGGGACATAAAAATTTTCTTTGTGTAAATAAGTGGTATTTTTCTGATAAAGTTCATTTTTTTAATGAATAGTGTAATATGTTGTATTTTAATTCAAAACCTCTTTTTAATCTAATTTATTTATATGACTAGATTATATTTTTAATTGGTTTTAAAGTGAAATTAGAATATATTTTTACCATTAAATCCAATAGTGGTCATTGGAATTAAGTTTACTTTGAAATCAGACTTAAACTAGTGTCAATCTTTTGATACTTATTGTTTCATAAAAAACATTATTTGCTCTGAAAGCGGGAATTAATTATAAAATTAATTAATGCAACTTATATTTTTTTAATTTTGTAAAATGGACTTTATTTTTGAATTTGGAATATCAAATATTGCATAGGGTGAATTTTTGGTATTTTTCTGAAAAACATCAATTTTTGATGAATAGTGAAACCACTAAGTGGTACTTAAAAACTGATTTTTCGTTTAAATGAAATTTTACCACCTATGTGTTTTGAATTACAAAAATCTGACATACATGGTTGTCATTAAGAAGTAAAATTTGGTTCAATGGGATTAAAATATTTTTTTGGTGAATAATAACTTGTTATGTTTTTAATCGCGATTAGAGGTAATTAGTGTAATTTAAGGTAAAAATAATGTAGTAATAATATGAAATGAACTTGACACATGTCCTAACATTATTGGATATGTCATGGCCGACCAAGACAATCCATGGGTAAACTGGGGGACCCCATGTAGCCACTTTAGTTGGAAAATGATATTAATATCTTTTTATTTAAAGTTAAAATAAAAATGCCACAAACATGAGTTGTTTTAGTAAAACAATTTTTACATGGGGTTATAAAAATCATATATTTTAATATAAGTATTCATTGGAAAGGTAAAACGATTTCCTACATCATAGTAATTTTTTTTATAATTTTTGTACATTAAATATATTAAATTATTTATGACACCATGATGATGCACTGATTACCTCATTATTTAACGATTTATATAAAATGGAAAGATAATGTAAAATATAATACCTACACATGTCAAAAACCTATTGGATGGGTGGCTTGAGAACCCTTATCACCTTAGCCTCGAAAAACATCAATGTGGGACCATTAAAATCCGAAAGTCATTCTAAAATATAATAACATTTCCTTACTTTCCAAGAGTGCCCCTCCTCTCCTCTTATAAAAGGCCCCCACCTCTACCACCTTACCCACACTTATTAAGCCTTTGGCTCGGCCAAACCCTACCCATTTTGTCTCTCCACATCACTATATTACTCCTTGAATCCTCACTTTGGGCAGAAGTCTTCCCATGGAAGCCTTTGAGCTCAAATCTAAGAGAGTTACCTGATTTTACGGTAATGTCTTCACTTGAGTCCTTTTGTTTTATTTTGCTTCTCCAACCCCCTAAATGCTTTTTATTAATTTATTTTGTAATAAATCCAGTATATTCAATATTCTAGGATGTTTTTATAAGAAGCTTTCGAGCTACACTTTCACACATATACATCTAATGGTTAAAGAACATACTGTTTCTGTGGTTGGCGAATTTCTGCCTCACGAAATGATGATTGTTCAATATTCTTTTGAACACATTTAATGGTGGACATTAAGATGTCACACTATTTATATATGATATATATTATGTTTATGTTTTCCTTATTATTCTTTATTTTTCATTTTTTGCATACCTTTATGGTTTCCATTGTGGGTAAACACGATAATATCATTTTAGGAAGTGCGGACTTCCGCCCCCTCAAAGTGATGTGATTCGTTAATGCCATATGTGGGACATATAAAGGATGGATTTAAAGTTATTATATATGATGTTATACTGGAATTATAATATACCTCTATATAATTATTATTTATTTCCATTAATTTATGAGATAGAAATGAAAGTAGCATTCATGCGTACGTACGGCTTACCGTCTCCATGAACGATGCATTTCATTTCTTATCCCCAAATGTAATGTACTATTATAAGTATGTATATATAATGGATATATATGATGTATGTTACATCTAAATGATTAATATAATTCTGGAATTAAAATATATATACCTCTCATTTAGTATTAATTCCATTAATATGGCATAGAAATGAAAGCAGCATTCATGCATACGTATGACTTACCGTCCCCATAAACGGTGCATTTCATTTCTTATCTCAAAATGTAATATACTATTATATGTACATATATATAATGGATATATATTATGTATTTTACATTTAAATGATTAATATAATTCTGGAATTAAAATATACATACCTCTCATTTAGTTTTAATTCCATTAATATGACATAGAAATGAAAGTAGCGTTCATGCGTACGTACGGATTACCATCTCCATGAACGGTGCATTTCATTTCTTACCTATAAATTATTTTGTGATATTATAAATACATGTATATGCTAGATATATATGATATCCAAATCAGAAATTTCATTCTGGATATAAAGAACCTTTGACCACATGAACAACATGTAATTGTAAGAATTCCACTTTCGACGTAAGAACCAAGTATCGACAAAACAATAATTATTAACTTAAATGATTACATAATGTTTATAACATGGAAATAAGGGATATAAATTGAATAATGAAATTGAAAAAGGTTCGTATGCAAGTAGAAATTAACTCAAGTTTATTATTTAGGACGTTAAAGAACGATAGAGTCAAGTCGGAACCGAGGTAAGGGACTTCATCTCAATATCCTTTCATTGAGGCATATTCAGTTTTATACACAAATTGCTTTTATATGATGTATAAATTCCTTTGAATTTTACTTTTATACAGAAGGAATCTTTTTCTATGAAGCGTTTTACAAAATGACAAAAAGGAATGTTTCTTTTAACGTACGCGGTGACAACGACCTTTTCCGCCGCCGCGAGTATTATTTGGTATTTGGAATCCTGAACAAGCCGTAATGTTTTTTTAAAATGAAATAAATACCATATACTATTTTATGTATTTTGGTATTGAATATTGTTTTTATAATGGATTTGTTATTTCATCATATTTATGTGATATATTGCGATCAAAGTGTGGAAATGTATTCTTTCCTTTTTATTTGTTTTATGTCTTATCATTTTATAATGGTACTTGGACATTTGACGGGTGGTTACGTGATAAACCATATGACGGGTGGTGCCGTGAATACTAGGACGGGTGGTTATGTTATAACCTCAAATGCATTGGGTATGGAAGTCGGTCGTATGGATATTCCATTAAGTATGTATGGAAGTTGGTCGTATGGCTATTCCATTAAGAGATATGTGTGGAAGTCGACAGTATGGTTATTCCAATTAAGTATGTTTATGTCCCATTTTTCCTTTATATGTTATTTGTTCTTTATATGGGTTTTATGGTAATCTTTTGGTTACAAAAGGGTAATTAATTATATTTTTTCAGTGAAGAGTTTATAATACTTCATAAAGGTGAAAAGTATTACTTTGTTAAAGTATACATGGTTTAATTGTTGTTTTGATAAACTAATAGTTTTCATTCTTTATGTATCCCTTACTGAGCTTTTTATGCTCACCGCAGTTTTTTTTAAAATGTTTTTCACTGGACTTAATGTGGAATAGGGTCAAGGATGGGATCAAGGGAAATTCATGCTATATAAAACATGTAACTAGACATGTTTCATTTTAAGAGTTTTTTTTCTCTATGGAAACTTAGTAGAAGTGTCTACATTGTAATCTTTTGAGATGTAATAGTTATGTTATAATTCTCTGAAACTATAAACCTGAAAAGATCTTCAATGTGAATTATTCATTTAATTCAATATTAAGTAAGGTTTAAGGATGGGGCCTTATTGTTGGAATCATAGGTCAGTTTAGACAACTTTAGGAGTTAGAAATGTGTTAAATTATAAGTTAATTTATGGTATGATTGAAATGATATAGTATTTAAAGATTATCATGTTGCTTCTCCTAATATATTTCTGTGTTAAGAATGGTTTTTCATAGAGGAAACATAACAGATTTTCTAGGAAGGCATACAAAGGGAAATGACCTTTCAAATTAGCATACTAAGATGGTCAGAATCAGAACTAAACAGTTTTTTGCAGTGATGGAACAGTTGACTCAGGTGAAAAATGTTGGTTGTTTTTATTGATGATATTTTGGTGTTTTCTAAAAGTAAATAGATACATGAATGTAGTTTAAGGGTTATATTGAAATCCTTAAAAGAAAAGAAACTATATTGGTAATTCAGAGAGTGTGAGTTTTGGTTACAAAAAATTCCTTTCTTGGGTCACATTGTTTCAAAAGATGGCATAACTGTTGATCCTGCTAAAACAAAATTTGTTGATGAATGGCCAAGACCCACAAATGTAACCGAGATCTGTAGTTTCATTGGTTTGTAAGGTTACTACTGAAGGTTTGTTGAAAATATTTCATGGTTATCTAGTCCAATGACTAAGCTAACACCTAAGGGTGTTAAGTTCATCTGGACAAAAGAATGTGATGATTGTTTTCAGGAGTTGAAAAGAAGATTGGTGAATGCTCCAGTTTTGGAACATCCTTCCAGGAATGGTGAGTTTGTTATATACAGTGATGCTTCGTTTAAGGGACTTGGCTGTGTCCTTATGCAGAATGATCAGGTAATTGCTTATGCTTCACGTCAGTTGAAAACTCATGAGGTAAATTACCCTACACATGATTTGGAATTAGTTGTTGTTGTTTTCTCATTAAAAATTTGGAGGCATTATTTGTATGGAGTAAAGTGTGGAATATATACTGATCACAAAAGTTTAAAGTATATATTCACTCAGATATAATTGAACATGAGATAGAGGAGATGGCTGGAATTAATCAAAGATTATGATTGTACAATTCATTACCATCTGGGAAAAGGAAATAAAGTGGTTGATGCTATGAGTCAAAAAAGTAATGCTTCATTAAAAAAATTCTTTTGGAACATGATCCTTTGGTTAAGAAATTAATGATATTTGGCATGAAAGTTGTTGGTGCAGGAAGTCCTTCTGTTTTGTTTCAGGTATCGGTGAAATCTTCTCTATCAGACAGAATTAAGCAAGCACGGAAGCAAGAAAATGAGTTGTAGAAAACGGTAGAGCTGGTTCAGAAGGGTAAGATTCCTGAATTCAACATTGATAATGATTGTGTTTTGAGGTTTGGGAAGAGATTATGTTTCCCTGGTGATTCACAGTTTAAGAATGAGTTGTTATGTGAGGCTCATAGTTCCCCGTTTTCAGTTCATCCTGGCAGTACTGAGATGTACAGATATCTACGGGAGTATTACTAGTGGGATTGAAGGAAAAGGGATATTGCTGATTTTACTATGAAGTGTTTGACTTTTCAGCAGGTTAAAGGAGAGCGGCAGTTACCAAAATGTATGCTTCATCCTTTACCAGTGCCAGAGTTGAAATGGGAAAATATATCCAAGGACTTTGTTGTTGGATTACAGAGGAAATATCGAGGTAATAATGCAATATGGGTTATTGTTGATCGATTGACTAAGTCTACTCATTTCCTTGCCATATGAGATAATTTTTCCCTAGATCAACTTTCCCGTTTGTATCTTAAAGAGATATTCAGGTTACATGGATTTCCTCTCTCCATTGTTTCTGACCGTGATCCCAGATTTACTTCTAACTTTTGGAAAAGCCTTCAGAAGTCGTTGGGTATTGAATTAAATTTTATTATAACTTTTCATCCGCAATCAGATGGGCAGTCAGAACGAACAATTCAGACCTTGGAGGATATGCTACGAGCTTGTTCTATGGATTATCAAGGATGTTTGGACCAGCATCTTTCTTTGGTTGAGTTTTCTTATAACAACAGTTTTCATTCCTGTATACAGATGGAACCATTTGAGGCATTATATGGGAAGCGGTGTCGAAGTCTAGAATTTTGGGATGAAGTGGGTGAAAGGAAGCTGAGGGGACAAGAATTGGTAGAAGAGATGGTGGAAAAAGTTCAGTTGATTCAGAAACACATAAGAACAGCTCAGAGCAGGCAGAAGAGTTATGCGGATAACCAGAGGAAGGATCTATCTTTTGCGGTAGGTGATCATGTTTTTCTCAAGGTTTCTCCATGGAAAAGTGTGATGAGATTTTGTAAGAAAGGAAAGCTGAGTCCAAGGTTCATTGGACCATATGAAATTCTACATAATGTTGGATCAGCTGCTTACCGAGTGGCTTACCTCCGAGTTTATCTCAGGTACACAATGTTTTTCATGTTTCATTGTTGAGGAAGTATATGCCAGATCCATCTCATGTTTTGAGTCCAGAGTAGTTCAGCTGGATGAGAACCTATCTTATGAAGAACAACCAGTCCAGATTCTTGACAGAAGAGAGCAAGTGTTGTGGAATAATTTAATTCACTAGGTAACGGTTTTGTGGAAAAACCATATGGTTGAAGAGGCAACGTGGGAATCTGAAAATGTTATGAGGGATAAATACCCTCACTTATTTTGATAAGTGAATAAAATTGCAAGGACGCAATTCTAAAAAGGGGGGAAGGATGTAACATCCCAGGTAAATAAAGAATAATACATTTTTATATTTATTCATATTGAATATTAATTTTACTTTAAAGGGGTTTCTATGTTCGATAGCGTACCTGATACGCAACAAAGAGTTTCTTTGAAATCTTACGTTGCACACTAGTAATAAAATAATATTATTTTAAATGGTAGTTAACACATAGACGTTGTATTGGCGGGAATGGATAGAAATAACTAAAATATGGTTATATATGTTTTTAAATGTTTTTACTTTTATCTAATAAAAGATAAAGTTTTAAAATACGGAATGAATTCAATTTTAGGCGTATATGCCCTAGTTTTCACAAAAGTTTCACTTATCACCTTTTGATGGAGAACCGTCATTAAATATAGTTTTGTTCACTCTTATACATTATATTGGACCAAATAAAACTCTTCTTTAGAATTGGGACATCAAAATTTACTTTGTGTAAATTTTTGGTATTTTTCCGATAAAGTTCATTTTTTAATGAATAGTGTAAAATGTTGTATTTTAATTCAAAAACTCTTTTTAATATAATCTATTTATATGATTATATTATCTTTTGAATTGGTTTTAATGTTACATTAGAATATATTTTTACCATTAAATCCAATAGAGGTAGTTGAATTAATTTCACTTTGAAAATGGACTTAAACTAGTGTCAATCTTTTGATACTAATTGTTCCATAAAAACAGGTTATTTTCTCTGAAAGCGGGAATTAATTATTATATTTATTAATTCAACTTATATGTTTTGAATTTTTTAAAATGGACTTCATTTTTTAATTTGGAATATCAAATATAGCTTAGGGTGATGTTTTGGTATTTTTCTGAAATACATCAATTTTTGATGAATAGTGAAACCACTAAGTGGTACTTAAAAACAGATTTTTCGTTTAAATGAAATTTTACCACCTCTGTGTTTTGAATTTCAAAAATCCAACATAAATGGTTGACATTATGAAGTAAAATGTGGTTTAATGGGATTAAATATTTTTTGAATAGTAACTTATTAAGTTTTTAATCGCGATTAGAGTTAATTAGTGTAATTTAATGTAAAAATAATGTTGTAATAATATGAAATGAACATGATACATGTCCTAACATTATTTGATGTGACATGTCCGACCAAGACAATCCGTGGGTCAACTTGGGGACCCTATGGAGCCACTTTATTTGGAAAATAACATTAATATCTTTTTATTTAAAGTTAAAATAAAAAAGTCACAAACATGAGTTGTTTTACTAAAACAATTGTTACATGGGGTTATACAAATAATATTTTTGACTATAAATATTAATTGGAAAGGTAAAACGATTTCCTACATCATAGTATTTTTTTTATAATTTTTAGACATTAAATAAGTTATATTATTTATGACACCATGATGATGCAGTGATTACCTCATTATTTAACGATTTAAATAAAATGGAAGGATAATGTAAAATCTAAGAACTACACATGTAAAAAACCTATTGGATGGGTGGAATTCGTACCCTTATCACCTTATCCTCGAAACACATCAATGGGGGACCATTAAAATCCGAAACTCGTTCTAATATAAAGTAACATTTCCTTACTTTCCAAGAGTGCCCCTCCTCTCCTCTTATAAAAGGCCCCCACATCTACCACCTTACCCACACTTCCAAAGCCATTGGACCATCAAACCCCTTCCCATTTTGTTTCTCCACATCCATCTATTACTCCTTGAAGCCTCAATTTGGGCAGAAGTTTTCCCAAGTAAGCCTTTGAGCTCAAATCTAAGAGAGTTACCCGATTTTAAGGTAATGTCTTCACTTGAGTCCTTTTGTTTTATTTTGATTCTCCAACCCCCTAAACTCCTTTTATTCATTTCTATTGTAACAACTCCAGTATCTTCAATATACTAGGATTTTGTTATAAGAATCTTTCGAGCTAAACTTACACACATCTACATCTAATGGTTAAAGTACTTACTGTTTCTCTTGTAGGCGAATTTCTGCCTCACGAAACGATGATTGTTCAATCTTATTTTAAACACCTTTAATGGTGTCCATTAAGATGTCACCCTATTTATATATGATATATATTATGTTTATGTTTTACTTATGCTTCTTTATTTTTCATTTGTGGTATACCTTTATGGTTTCCATTGTGGGTAAACACGATAATTTCATTTTAGGAAGTGCGGACTATCGCCCCCTCAATGTGATGTGATTCGTTAATGCCATATGTGGGACGTATAAGGGATGGATTTAAAGTTATTATATATGATGTTATACTGAAATTATAATATACCTCTATATCATTATTATTTATTTCCATTAATGTATGAGATAGAAATGAAAGTAGCGTTCATGCGTACGTACGGCTTATCGTCTCCATGAACGGTGCATTTCATTTCTTATCCCCAAATGTAATGTACAATTATAAGTACATATATATAATGGATACATATGATGTATGTTACATATAAATGATTAATATAATTCTGTAATTAAAATATACATACCTCTCATTTAGTTTTAATTCCATTAATATGACATAGAAATGAAAGTAGCGTTCATGCGTACGTACGGCTTACCGTCTCCATGAACGGTGCATTTCTTTTCTTATCCCGAAATGTAATGTACTATTATAAGTAAATATATATAATGGATATATATATATGATGTATTTTACATCTAAATGAATAATATAATTCTGGAATTAAAATATACATACCTCTCATTTAGTTTTAAATCCATTAATATGACATAGAAATGAAAGTAGAATTCATGCGTACGTACGACTTACCGTCTCCATGAATGGTGCATTTAATTTCATACCTATAATTGATTATTTGATATTATATATACATGTATATGCTAGATATATATGATATCCAAATCAGGAATGTCATTCTAGATATAAAGAACCTTTGACCACACGAACAACATGTAATTGTAAGAAGTCCACATTCTACTTAAGAACCAAGTATCGAAAAAACAATCATTATTAACTTAAATGATTACATAATGTTTATAACATGGAAATAAGTGATATAAATGGAATAATGAACTTGAAAAAGGTTCTTAAGAAAGTAGAAATTAACTCAAGTTTATTATTCAGGACGTTAAAGAACGATCGAGTCAAGTCGGACCCGAGTTAAGGGACTTCGTCTCAATCTCCTTTCATTGAGGCATATTTAGTTTTATACAAAAATTTATTTTATATGATGTTTAAACCCATTTGACTTTTACTTTTATACAAAAGGAATATTTTTCTACAAAGTGTTTTACAAAACGACAAAAAGGAATGTTTCTTTTAACGTACGCGGTGACAACGACCTTTTCCGCCGCCGTGAGTATTATTTGGTCTTTGGCATCCTGAACAAGCCGTAATTTTTTTTAAAATAAAATAAATACCATATAGTATTTTATGAATTTTGGTATTGAAAATGGTTTTTATAATGGATTTTTTATGTCATCATTTTTATGTGATATATTTTGATCAATGTTTGGAAATGTTTTCTTTCCATTTTATTTGTTTTATGTCTTATGATTTTATAATTGTACTTGGACATTTGACTGGTGGTTACGTGATAAACCATATGACGGGTGGTGCCGTGAATACTAGGATGGGTGGTTACGTTATAAACTCCAATGCATTGGGTATGGAAGTCGGTTGTATGGCTATTCCATTAAGTATGAATGGAAGTTGGCCGTATGGCTATTCCATTAAGTGATATGTGTGGAAGTCGACAATATGGTTATTCCAATTATGTATGTTTATGTCCCATGTTACCTTTATATGTTATTTGTTCTTAATATGGGTTTTATGGTAATCTATTGGTTACAAAAGGGTATTTAATGATATTTTTTCAGTGAAGAGTTTATACAACTTCATAAAGGTGAAAAGTATTACTTTGATAAAGTATACACGTTTTACTTGTTGTTTTGATAAACTAATAGTTTTCATTCTTTATGTATCCCTTACTAAGCTTTTTATGCTCACCCATGTTTTTTTTAAATGTTTTTCACAGGACTTAATGTGGAAAAGGGTCAAGGATGGGATCAAGGGAAAGTCATGCTATATAAAACATGGAAATAGACATGTTTCTTTTTAAGAGTTTTTTTTCTCTATGGAAACATAGTAGAAGTGTCTACATTGTAATCTTTTGTGATGTAATAGTTATGTTCTAATTCTCTAAAACTCTAAAACTGAAAAGATCCTCAATGTGAATTATTCATTTAATTAAATATTAAGTAAGGTTTAAGGCTGGGTCCTTATAGTTGGTATCAGAGGTCGGTTTAGACAACTTTAGAAGATAGAAATGTGTTAAATTATAAGTTAATTTATTGTATGACTCAAATGATATAGTATTTAAATATTATAATGTTGCTTCTCCTAAGATATTTCTGTATTAAGAATGGTTTTTCATAGAGGAAACAGAACAGATTTTCTGGTAAGGCATACAAAGGGAAATGACCTTTCAAATCAGCATACTAAGATGGTTAGAATCAGAACTAAACAGTTTTTTGCAGTGATGGCACAGTTGACTCAGGTGAAAAATGTAGGTTGTTTTTATTGATGATATTTTGGTTTTTTCTAAAAGTAAAGAGAAGCATGAAAGTCATTTAATGGTTATCTTGAAATCCTTAAAAGAAGAGAAACTATATGGGTCATTTAGCAACTGTGAGTTTTGGTTACAAAAAATTTCTTTCTTGAGTAGTCACCAGCAGCGAGACCTACTAATAGTCAACACGCAGTGGAGTCTTCTACAGCTAGATGTAGGCAGTTGTTGCAGATGTCCAAGAGGACCAAACCTATAGGTGGTTGACAGCATGACTCAGGATCAGATGTGTGATGCACCCTTAGTTGAGACTGAGCCAGACATGCCAGGAGTGGACAATGCTACTCATGCGGCGAGCAGGGTCACGTGGCACGTGACTGTCTGACCCGCCATACAGGCGAACAGAAGATAGTTGAGGGGACTCCTAGGAAGAGGCACATATTCAATCGAGGCAGTCTGTAAGGTGCAAGAAGACGTGGCAGTGGAGCTGGTTATGTAATTGGTGGTGAATTACGATTCAAGGTTCTACCGCCACCACCACCAGGAGGACCACCCCGACCGCTGGGAGTTGGCAGACAGGGGAGAGCTCAGATTCAAGCAGTTGAGGAATAAAATCATTGAACTCCAAAGATGATTAGAGGTACGATCTGTGTCTACTCTACCTTAGCTACAGTTCTTATAGACACGTGTTCCAGTCACTCTTTCATATCCACTTCCCTCGTTTGGAGCTCAGAGATTCTGACAGATCCATTGGCTTGATCCTTACAATTAGATAGTCCTACGGGAGCAGACCTGACGATTATGAACTGGTGCCTATAGTGTGAGCTTACTCTATGAGGTGAGAGCATCGTCCGGGATCTCTTTGTAGCGGTGTCGAGGTCTTATGACGTGATCTTGGGTATGGGCTGGTTATCTACAATTGATGCTCAGATCGACTGTATTTGGAGCAATGTGTGGTGTGTCTGCACAGATGGGACTAGTTTCACCTTCAATGGTGAGAAGGGAACCTTTACAATAGCTGACGGACATACTCAGAGGAGGGTGTAGCCGATCACTCGCCAATTGGCTTGCCTTGCCCTCGGAGTAGTACATGTGGAGAGTCCGACTTATCCTATAGTGGTGGAACAGTATGCGGATGTTTTCACTGAAAATGTTCCATGACAACCTCCACATAGAGAGGTGGAATTATACACAGACATGTACCCCGAGATAGCAACGATATCTAATCCAGCATATCGGATGGCTCCCGCTGAGCTTCGTGAATGGCTAGTAAATTTGGAGGACTTGAAATGGAAGGGATTCAAATGGCCCAGTGTTTCTCCCTGGGCAGCCCCGATTCTATTTTCCATGAAGGAAGATGGGAGTTTGAGGCTCTGTGTTGACTGCCGTCACCTGAACCAGGTGACCCTGAATAACAAGTACCCACTTTCGATGATTTACGACCTCTTTGATCAGCTCAAAGGAGCACAAGTGTTATCGAAGTTAGACCTATGATCAGGCTATCACCAGCTCATATTTTGAGATGAGGATATACAGAGGAAGACCTTCAAGTGTCGGTATGGCCACAATGAGTTCTTGGTTATTCCCTTAGGTGTAACAAATGCTCCAATAGTGTTCATATGTCTCATGAACATGATCATCTAGCCTTACCTAGATCACTTTGTTGTAGTCTACATTGAATATATTCTGATCTACTTGATTACTAAGAAGGAGCATGCCTACAATTTAAAGGTAGTACTAGACACACTCCGATAGCACCTATTTTATAGTAACCTCTTGATGTGAAAATTTTGGATTCGAGAGGTTCACTTTTTGGGGCATGTCGTTTTGAAGTCTGGAGTTGCAGTGCATCCAGCAAATATTGAGGCAGTGCTTGCTTGGGAGCCACCCAGGAGTGTGAAGGAGGTACGAAGTTTCCTTGGATTGGGTGGGTACTATCAAAGATTCGTTCCAGACTACTCCAAATTTGTAGCACCACTATCATTCTTGAAGGAGAAGGGGAAACACTTCATGTGGTCAGAGAGATGCCAGCAGAGCTTTCAAGGGCTGAGGCAGAGGCTAAATAGTGCCCAAATCTTGAGGCTTCTAGAGGGGGCATATGGTATGTACTCTACTGCTATGCATCAGGAACCAGACTCAGGTGTGTTCTACTGCAGAAGAATGGTTTGATCGTGTATGGTTCTCTCCAGTTGAGACAGCCTGAGCAGAACTATGCTACCCATGACCTGGAGTTAGTAGTAGTGGTCTTCGCCTTGAAGATGCGGCGACACTATCTGATCGGAGAACTTTTTACCATGTAGTATGATCAAATTATTCATAGGTATATCTTCTATTAGAAGGACATGAACCTGAGATGGCAGCGTTGGCAAGAGTTTCTCCAATACTATGACTTCGAGATAGTCTATACTCCTAGGAAGGGGAACATTGTTGTAGATGCTCTAAACAAGAGATCATGCATTCAGCTTCTAGGAGAGGCAACAGAGCAGCTAGCTGCCTTATAGATAGACTTTGTTGATCGGGATGGAGCATCGTATCTTTAATCTCTTATAGTCACACCTCCACTTCTTCAGCGAGTCAGGGAGGCATAGTGTGGAGATGCTGACTGTGAGATGTGACGTGCTCAGATATCCACAGGGCATGCACTTGATGGATTTTCTAAATGTAGTGATCACGTTATCCTCTTCATTGGACGTACCCTGGTACTAGTTTCACTTCGGGAGGAAGTGTTGAGGGAGTTTCACACTTCCCCTCAAGCGGTACATCCAGGAGTGGCGAAGATGTATCAGGATCTTCGATGACAGCATTGGTGGTCTGGTAAGAAAAAGAATGTATTGGATTTTGTCTCATGGTACCTCACTTGTCAGCAAGTGAAGGAAGATTAGTAGGTACCAACATGCTTGGTTCAGTAAATAGAGGTTCTAGAGTGGAAGTTGGATGAGATTTCCATGGACATCGTGACGGGTATTCCACATACATCCCTGACTCAGAACACGATATGGGTGATCATTGACCGACTAACCATGTCAGTCCACATCATACCAATTAGAGAGAAGGGCTCAGTAGATAACATGGGACACCTCTATGTGAAGGAGATAGTGCGTTTACATGGAGTACTCTCCTCGATTTTCTCTGATGGAGACATATGGTTTACTTCCCAGCTATGAAAGGGGTTTCATGAGGTTTTTAGGACTCAGCTACGTCTGACCACCGCCATCCATCCTCAGAAATATGGTCAGACCGATAAGACCATTTAGACTCTCGAGGAAATGCTCCGTGAATGTGCCCTCGAGTTTAGTTGTAGTTGGGAGGACCACTTACCTTTGGTGGAGTTTTCCTACAACAACAGCTATCTTTCAAACATAGGTATGGAAGATTTTGAATCCTTGTATTGTTATCTTTACATATCACCACTGCGCTGGAAAGCACCAGGGGAGTCAGCACTAGTGGGACCAGAGATGGTATGGTCTAGCACAGAAAATGTGAAGATCATCCAGGATCACATGAAGACTAAACATAGCAGGTAGAAGTCGTATGCTTACAGGAGATGAAGACCTCCAGATTTTGAGGATGGTGACCAAATATTTCCACGGGTCTTACCTTTATGAGGTTTACAGATATTTGGACGAGATGACATGTTATCTCCGTGGTTCATCGGACCTTTACAGGTCCTTAGCAGAGTAGGCGAGGTAGCTTACTGCTTATCTCTTCCACCTCAATTGCACATGGTGCACGACTTCTTCCACATATCTCAGCTGGGCAGATATGTGCATGACCCATCCCACCTCATCAACCATGGAGATCTAGACATCGATGATGGGGACTCTTTCACGGACGACCCAGTAGTGATTGAGGATCAATAGGAGCGTGTCCTATGTGGGTGGTCAACACCTCTGGTGCACATTTCCTGGCAGCACAAGAATTTTCAGGAGAGCACATGGGAGCGGGAGGCTCAAATTTGTGCTCAGTACCCCCATTTTTTTCCTTAGTTCATGTTTTAGATTGAGGGGATGTAAATCCCTATGTTTTGGAGAATTTAAAAGTCCCAATAATTATTTGGAATATTTTTTCCTAAATACATGCAAATTTTACGAGTCCCCAGTTTCTAACGGCGCTGGATTCAGAGGCCCGGTGTGCCCGGAATCAATTTCTGATGTTTTGTTTGGGTACTTTCAGTAAACGTACGTACGTGGTTTTATATCTTTTGAACCAATGCTAAAAAAACAATGGGCACCATTGTACTCGTAGTATCGGTGATTACTAAGTGAGACCTTTACTTCAGTTTCTTTTTAATGAGAATGGAAGATAGTTTTGGGGTTTTTAAATAAAATTAAATAAAAATAAGGCCTAACTGTTTTTTATTTTTTGGTCGTTAAACCTCGAAGTTAAGGATGGAGGTGAGGGCCACCACACCCTAACCTCCCCTGGGAGGTTATGGTGGTGGGGCCCACCAGAGAATAACCTCCCTTGGGAGGATGTAATTAGGAGGGGACCACCTAAGCCCTTAAACTCTAAGGAACCCCCGATTGAATGAGTGATCCTCTTCACCTTCCCCCTCCAATTAATGTTCCAACTCCCCATGAATTAGTTAATTGTTCATTAATTAAATATTTGAATAATTTTTAATTCATGCCAATAATAAAACAATAGCCAAAGTTAAAATTTTATTTTGTTGGAACTTTCATCTGGTGGAGCATTGGAGAATTTTGGAGAACAATTCTTCCATCGAATAACTTGAAGAACACGAGGAACATGTTGAACGTCAACAAACATCTTCTTAATTCATCAACCAGATCAAAGGAACGAGCCGACCATGAAGAACACTGAGGACGTTTCATACTCGAT
The DNA here is from genome assembly GCA_963277665.1 of Viscum album. Lineage (NCBI taxonomy): Eukaryota > Viridiplantae > Streptophyta > Magnoliopsida > Santalales > Viscaceae > Viscum > Viscum album. The sequence goes on along the minus strand of OY728128.1, from coordinate 213,526,241 downwards.
CTGCTACCCCAGACTCTTCCCGACATTGACGAATCGATGCTTCCATTCCGCAACATCGTCAATGATCATCGAAAAACAATGTAGGGGGATTTGAGTAAATTTTATATATGAGTATAAACCGCCGTTCATCATCATTCAAATTTAATGATTATGGTTTGCCGTGATGAGGAGGGCTTAGACCACACAAACACAGTCTGACCCTCCCCTTCTGTTGTTCTTGATTGATGGCGACGGAGGCGGTACATTTGGCGACCGGCAATGAGCTAGCCGTGAAGAAGCTGGTGACGCAAGGTCATCTGGTCTCCACAATGGTGCGGAATCGTTGTGCCGTGTAATGAATCGAGCCACGGCCAGGCGTTCCATGGTAGTGTCGGAAGGGAATGATGTCATTATAACTCATCGGGAGGAAGGGTCGCGGCCAAGAGGTCCGCGGCGGTCAGACGATGAGCGTGGCGCCGTCGCGCCGCATGGAAGATCGGGATGTCACGGTCAGGGCGGGTTGTGGCACAGAAGTGGGGTTTGGCGTCATTGTGCTACACCGAAGAAGGACTGCGGGATTAGACCATGGAATAGAGGGGAGGTCGGACGGCTGAGCCTATCACCAGGATTCACTAAATCGGTGCCTATCGATAGTTTCTTCGTAAACAAGGTGTGCCCCACACACCCCCCACCACGGCGTGGCCAACCGGGCCTCACGGCCCGCCTGCATGGGGCCAGCCGGCTGAGCCAACCACTTCATGTCGGGCCGCGCCTTCTGGCCAGGCCACCACTTCATACTAGGTCAGACTCATGGACCGAGTCAGATCCTGGTCTAGACCCGAGATGGGTCGGGTCGGTCGGGCTAGGTCGGACCAGACCTAGAACCATCAGACCCGAATAAACCTTTTTCTCCCAAAACTCCGGTTACGAGAATCCATTTGACGAACCATCTATAGTGCCGATATTATTGGAACGAATCAGTCCCTCTAAGATTACACCATGGGATTTCGGGGTATAATTGAGATATTGTTAGTTTGGTTCGTACACGAAACCAACCGGGCCCCCAGGACAAAAAAGAAAATAAATGACAGACCGGGCGTCTGATTGACGTGCCGTCAGTTGTGTTGAGACCCCTATGACGTGGAGGACCTTTGAGATAATTTTATATGAGACTTCACGATAGTTGGAGGATTTCCCAGTAGCTCATGAATCGAATCCTTCCAGTGACTAGCGGACAGAGTGAGGAGACCTTGTAGCTGGCAGACCTGACGAATGTTTGACTGATTCGACAAGCCCAGTGGGGAGCGTCGGGTATTTGGTGGAAGAACCATGTCAGAGGAGCGCCTGGTATTTGGCGGCAGACCCACGGTACTCCACAGGAGGAGTACCTATGTAGGATATTAGGGGAAGTACACGGTATTTGGCGGTATACCCGTTGTGGAGGAGCGCCGGGTATTTGGTGGCAGACAAGCGGTACTCGACAGGAGGAGTACCTCAGCAGTCCAAGGTTAGTGAGAAGCGCCTTTGTTTCATGACATACCCACTATTCTCAACATAGGGAGAGTTTCCATCAGTTGTGGTTTCAATAATGAAAATCCAGGTTGATCTGAGACAATAACCTTTGTGTTTCCTCATGATTTAGATGGGTTACTAGATAACATTTTTATATGTATAGGCATATACCTATGTAATGGTTAGTTGTTGATTCATACTTGTCGGTTTATCCTTGTTGGATTTTGTGAGACCATGAGGGTCTCGGGGTCCCTAATGTGTATTTTTATACTCAACCATGCACAGGCTATGCCCACACCTCATTTTGTTGGATGCAGACGATGCACAACGCTGACTGAGGTGGAGTGTACAAGGACTGGACGGTACCCGGAGGTGGACCACTCAATGAGATGGTACCCAGTGGTGATGGATAGACGTGGAGTGCTGGGGAGGATGTCTATAACTACACTTTAGGTAGGATCTATGGTGGAAAATCCATGATCTTCTAGACAACTTTCAGCTGTTTGTCTATTAGTTGTACATGTTTTTTCTTTTCCTTATAATGTACTGTTGAGCTTGTATTTCCGGCCCCCTTTACATTCAGCACTACCATTTTATTCATTTTCAGTTAGTGTTTTGCTTCTATTTTTGTACTTTGATTGTGTGTGTTTACTTTTTAAAAAGGCAATGCCTTCCTAGCATAGGGATTTATGACTTTGGTGCTATTCTCCAGCCCATGGCCTATGGAAGTCGGGCTTAGGGTAGTCATGACATGGGCCCCATGGATGGGTCTTGATAAGAACAACATTTTATCATTTTGAGAACAAGTAGAAAGAGAATATCTTCACAATATATTTAATCCATTATTTTGTGAGGTGGATTAAAAACCTCTAAACATGGGATTCATTTTCCACATAAGTATTCAAATTCATCATGTTCTTTTATTTTTGAATTAGGGCCTTCCAGAAGATTAAATTTTTATTCATAACATGATAAAGATGAGAAAGTACTGTCATAATGTTTTTAACTCCAATTCCCTTTATATTTTGGAATATCATTTTGGGAATCGAATATGTGATTGTTTGTTGATTTTTGTAACGAGTTCTTATATTTTCATCCATTTACTAATTAAATGAACATAAAAATAGGGTTCATGAAAATTTATATAATAAGAATATAAAAATAAAATATTTAACATAGAATGATTAACTTGTGAAAAAAAATTACATCATAACTTTTAATTCCCTATGTTTCAATAATTTTTATCCATGATCTATTTCCTAGAATATATTTATATGGTTTTTCCCATTAAAAATGGTTTATAATGAGATTATAAATTTACCAAGGAACATGCCTTGAGAGTGTCAAGCATTGTATGTTGTAAGGACAATTTTTGTGTGCTAGTTTACCCCATGTTAGGACCGTAACACCTTTTCATAGTTTTTACTACTAGGTACATATGTCCCAGAACCACATCCACATGTAGTATCCAATCAGGGATATATATCCTTGATAAACCCCAAACTCTATAGTAACCAAAATTCAGAAATGATTTATTATACATAGTCTTCTCACAAAGTATTTCTATAATGTTTTATAATATCAATCCCAAAAAAAAAACAAGACCACCCTCTGATACCAACTATAGGAAGCCTATAATTTGACAAATATTATTACATGAATTTATTCATAATTACACATTAAACTATAAGAAAAAGATCATAATTTGTAGTGTCATTGGGAAGATTAGGTATATAATTAAACATCATCATAAAATATTTTATTTAATCTCCATAATGAGCTTCCAAATTCCATTTCCCACATATAACTACATATAATATCCTGCTAAATACATAAATATGATGGATGAGATAAAAATCATTGTAAGGAAATATGAATAGGATTAGTTATAACACATGGGTTTTGATAGAATGACATGATGACAAAAAATTCATGGAAGATGAATAAAATTAAGGATTAATAACCATTATAACAAGGGAACATTTGTAACAAACTAAAATTATAATGTACAAATTTCTATTCGATTGCATGTATGTATTTCATCATCCTTTGTTTAAGGGAATATAATATCTTGAGACTCTACTATATATTTACAGTTTTATATAAATTCAATACAACATATATCTTTTAACAAAAAAATAACATATTTTTCTTGTGTTATAGACTTGCATGAACTTCCAGATATCTGGAGTTACGTGCAAGATTTAACTTCCTTGATATATTGTGTTACATGAAATAATGAGTTTCAACAAATAAATATATAAAATTAAAATATTATTATTTAATATATTATTATATAAAAATGAATATAAATTTTTTTTAATGAATATTTATAACTATCTTATAAATATTAATTTTTACAAAACAATAAAATTAATTCAATTTTTCCAATTAACGAAAATCTAAAATAAGAACAAATATGTTATAAAAAGAAATATTATAAATTATATGATTCTAAATGTGTTTTGAATTAATAATAATAAAAAATTACATTTAGTTAACAACTCTAATTAAATATATATGTTATATATAAAATAATATATTTTTTATCTTCATCTATTACATTTTACATGCATAATATAAGAACAAACTCTATTTGACAAAATAAAAACTAAAATTTTTATAAAGGAAAATTTACCTCCATTTAATGGATAATCATTATTAAATTTAAATTTTAACACCTTAATTTATTTAATATGTCAAAATAAACATTATCAACGATATTTAAAAATTAAAATTATTCTAGGGTGAATTTTTGATATTTTTTTAAAACATATCAATTTTTGTATGGTCAGTTAAAAATATATATTATTTTAATTAAAAACAACTCTTTAATAAAATTAATTTAGAAGGATAATTTATAATTTTAATTGGTTTTAATGTTTAATTTGATCATATTTTAATAAAATGATAAAATTTATGTCATTGTAATCATTTTTACTTTTTAATTGAATGTGAAATTTTATCCATATTTTGGATGTTATTACATTAAAAACAAGAATTTTTCCACTCCCATGGGATAAATCAAAAATAATCTTATTCCAATTATATGATTGGAATTTAAATAAATTGATTATATATTTGGAATCAGAGTAATTTAAAATTTAAAATAATAAAAACTATTATTTTTCCCATAAATATTAGTGAATGTGGTTAAAATTATTTATGATTATTAAGGATAAATTATGCTAAATAAAAGACTAAACATTTAACATATTTTCCGAAATTTCCAAGGAACATGTCCTAAACCCATTTTATAGCAATACATAATTAATAATAATTATAGTAGTAAGTTTTTATGATTATTTATGTTATTGATAGTAAAAACATGGGTATACCTAACTTATTTATAATAATATGAAGTGAGTCATTTTCCTCTCTTAAAAATGCCACCAACTCTCTCCAAAACTCACACCTCTAAAACCAATTAGGTCACTCCAAGATATGCCAATATAGATTCAAAAATTACCATCACACATATCTATCTTTAATCCTACCTTTAGGAATAAATTCTTCTATTGAATCCATTTCGTACAAACAGAATGAAGTTACCCAATAAAGAGGTAACATATTATATCGAACACTATAGTTTAATTTCCATTCTACACCCCACATAAAATATCTTTATATCTTGATTATAGAAAAATAATAATTGATATACATTGGTGTTTTTATTAATGTTTTTACATACACTAACACATGCATCAATTTAATGGGTAACACACATACTGTTTCTCGAAACGGTGACCATTAGCCTCACAAAACAATGATTGGTCATTTTTCCTTTATAATCATTCATGGAAGGAAATTATAATGGAGGATATATTATATATTATATATAAAATAATAATTATTTATTTATACTTCTTCAATCCTTTTACAATACATACCATTAATACATTCAATTTGTTCATTTATTCGATAACAATATTTCAGGATGTGTAGACTTCCACCCCCTCCATGTGATGTTATTCATTCAAATAGTACAAGGAATTTATAATATATGAATATAATTAAACATATGATACATAAAAATATATGCATGATATTAATGAAATCATTAAATTTGGTTAAATATATTTATATATATGTCATTTTCTTAATTACCCTTTCCCACACAAAAAAATTGATAACGTTATTTGTGGACTTGTAGACTAACACCTCCCAGACATAATGATATTTCATTTTCATTAAAATAATTATATATAAAATTATGTATAATTAAATAATGTGATATTTATGATAGAATAAACATTATATAAATATATATTGTTATTAATGTTCATTCTATAATGATCATTGAAAAATTATAATGTTACTCATGCATACATAAGGTCTATTATTTCCATGGTGGTGATTTTGGTCTCTTTTTCAAAACAATATTTAATTATTGATTTTAATATTATAATTAATGAATAAATATGATAATAATTTCATGATTATTACGATTTAGATTTTATATATTGACCCCTTTGACCATAGTTAGCCAACCAAGTTTATTTTTGACACATAAATCGAATATCATCTAAACGTCCGATAGAAACACAATTGTTTTAGTAGTTATGTACAAAATATTAAAAATTTAAATACAAGTAATGATAATCAAGAAAAATGTTGTCTAGAAATTAGAAAATTATCGTAACTTTATTATATAGTAAGTTAAATGTTTTTCAACTTAAAATAATCTTACGGTAATGGATTATCTTCTCAATTTCATCATCTGTGAGATAAATGTTATGTTCTCCACATGAATATTTTTTTAGGGTATCTAATTACTATTTTGTTTTGATATATCATTATTCCTTTTACCGTCGTCGAATTATAATCATTAATTTAATGTCATTACATTATGAGAATTATGATTGAAAATTATTCAATTTGGAATGGGACATATTAGAATGATTTAATATTATTTTCTCAAACAATAACAATAATGACATTAAATGAAATTTTCATTCAAGGAAATTCAATGAATATTGTAAAATAAAACCTTTAATTTTATCTCTTATGGTTATCAATGGCCATTTTTGTGTAATAGTACAATTTTCCCACTGTATTTTCATCAAAATGATATAGAATTTATTTTAGAAAACATAAATTCTTTTTATCATTAGTTGGAGAATAAAATTTCATTAAAAATTATTTTAATTAAAATTAATAAAAAAATGGTTTTAAAATGATTTGGTAAATATAAATTTAATGTTTTAAATTTTTCCAATTTTTTCAATGGAATCATTGTGTCTCTTTCTAAACAAACCAATTTTTTAGCAAATTAACCTTGTAAAAGGAATGTTTTTTACCTCGTATGACCTTTACATATCTTCCCACTATAATTAATTTGACGTATCCCTTAAATTTTTTAAAGGAATATTTTTAAATAAAATATTTTGAAAAGGGATTTATAAGGAAAATGATTTTAAAATGTTTTTCCATAATAAAAGAATATTTTAATTAAGAATGATTTTAAAAGATCATTTTTTGGTATTTATATTCATCAACAAAAAAACATTTTTACGAACTTGAGATTGTTCTATTGATTGCATCCTTTTTCTCTTCCTGGTTGGTTTATTATTTATTTGGACAAGGATAGTATTTAGATTCACTACCTGGAGTCATTTGTTATTCCCTTTGAAATATTGAATCTCTTATAATTATTTAACATTGAATTCCCGCTAATTATCAATTTTATTATCTTGTGTATTTCAATTTTTTAAACCATATAACATTTTAAAAATGGTTTCTAATTTGAATGTTATTTGAAATATGGGTAAATATTTATTTTTCCAAATTCATTATTAAATAAAGATATTTGATAAGGCATATTATTTATTTTGATTGTTGGATATAAGGAATACATTGAAATGGTAATAATGGGTGTATTTAAAGTGTAATATAGATCCCCTATGCATTGTTCATTTCTTGGGAGGCAAATAATTTGCTCAAGTTAAATGATTTCATATCCATAGTTTTAAACCATCGTTCTGAATATATTGATGGTATATATTTTCATGTTCCTTTTACATGATTTTGATTAAGAAAAAATTTCAATAATATTTATTATAGTAATTATTAATTGTTTAGTGTTTTCATCAACATGTAAATGGATACATATCATTTTTCGTTATTTATATGTAATGTGTTTCACTTTCATACAATTCAATTTTAATTTTTAATTATCAACATATTGGAATGGAATGTGATTAATTATTACATTCATATATTTTTTAATCCCTTACCTATCATTTTATTGATTATATTAAATATGAGTTCAGTTATTTTTCATTTCAAATTTCTTAATGTCATTGATTAATTCTTTATTTGGATATATTTTTACCATATATATAATTGGAGTTCTCCCTTATTATGTTTCTTTTTCCCCATGAATCAAAGAAGCGTTCAATGAATGATATTCTGGTATTTATTATATAGATTAGATTTAGCATATATGTTATTTATTTACAATAAAGAATAATATAATATAGAAAATAATCTAATATTTGATAATAATTTTCTATTGAGTATATCTATTTTACTAACACATCAAAACTCTCTGTAATTATTGATTTTATTTCTTATAATCATGTCTATATTATTAAAATCAAACAACAGCTCCAGGACTTCTAGGGTAGGGTAGCTTTAGTAGGTATCAAAGGATGTTCAGTAGCTTCCCCAAGAAGTATATTTAGGAAAGCGTCAATTATATAACATAACCATATGGTAAAATATGAGGATCAATATAAATGAAAAGTATAATTTTTTAAAGGTAGATATTAGGTGGGTATTTCTAGTAATACATCCTTTTGTGGATTCCAGAAGTGTATGTAGTTCTTGAAAAGACGTATTGTTGATTAATAGCACCGACATGATATTTTGATCTTGAGTCAGGTTATCCCAGTACACAAAAATGGCCCTTACTGAGCTAATGGTTTGACAATCCTAGGGGATATGATTAGGATAAGTCGCATTTAATTTAAAAATCATTATGAAGGGTTTGAATAATTAATGAAAATGAATATCCTAGGTTAATCCAAAGGTATTTTATATTGATGATAATGTATTATGGTGTAGGAATACTTTAACTGATATTATGGATATAACCTAAATAAAAGAATAAAATAAATGCAAACAAAATTTTGAAATATTTATTTATTGAGGATTAAATGACGACCGTAGTTAAAATTCTAATTAGTGATCAACCATATTTCAAGGATTAACATAATATTAATTTTGGAAGTTATATTAATATATTTTTATAAATGGAAAACATCTATTATGGGTGACAACCAATCGAGACCAACATGGCCACATGTATTCAACTAATGAATGAAGCATGAAAATGGTTTCAAACCAACCACTAACATACATAATTTAGTGGTTTATTTTTCTATGTTTTTGCTAAATGATTTGATGAAAGATTACCAATGATAAACCAATAGTTTTAGTTTTATGGAATAATCATCAATCTATTAACCATATGTGTTTTGGAATATAGTTAAAGAAAAATAGTCATACATGTCACTATTTTATGGCCTTAAGTTCCACTAAATATTTATTTTTTATCATTCATAGATCAATATAATGTATTGAATGAATTGAAAAATTGGTTGAAGAACTACCAAATGTTGAAATTATATTTATATAAATATATCAAGTAAATGTGTTTTGTTATATATCCTTGTAAAAAGATAATAACCTAACCATTGGAAAATTATGTAGAATCAAATTAGGGGATGGACACTAGAACCAAAAGGCGTATTCCCTAAAATAGGGAAGGCATTTAGTTTATAACCTATAAACAAAAACATCCAAGCACACAGAAATATACAAATAGAAATAAAATTTATAGTAGAATGAGTGTGTACAATATGTAAAAGTGGATATAACGCAAGCCCAACTTGAAAGTACAAGAAAACATGAATGAACAAGAAAACTGGGAAGTACAAGTAAACCTGAACAAATCTGGTTAACACCAACCAGGGATCCTACCTGAATGGTAGGTACAGCTCTCAAACAGTCATCTCTATTGTACACCTCGTCTAATGTCAACCTCTGAGCTACCTCCACTCCTGGTAACCTTATCCTCGCTCAATGTTTTCTATCATTTGCACCAAACACAACAAGGTGCGATCATATCCCATGAAGGGTTGAGAATAAAAATGATTATTAATGTCCTAAAGACCCTCGTTGGTCTTACAAAATCAAAAATGGATAAACAAAAAATCATGAAAACAATTGAAAACCCTATTTAGGAATATTAACAAACATATACCCAAGTTGTCAAGTAAACATATCTCAATTACGAGGAAACACAAGGCCCAACTCAAAAGCCCAAGCTCAATTTTCACACAAAAAAATAATACCACGATGTTAAAACCACGATGGTAAGTCCCCCAATGGTAATGCATCATAAGAAGAATACCACAAAGGCTTCACCATGAAGGTATGCACCACAAAGGTACGACACACATAAGATTAGCACAAATGTATCACCTCGATGGAATGCACCACATAGGAATGCCAAATAGATGATTACCAAGATGGTAAGGACTCAAATCACATTAGGTATAACATAGGAACAATAGTAAAGATGATTAGATGTAACTACTAAATCATCTTACTCTATTAAGAGGTAGAACCACATAGAATCCTAAACCATCAGACCCACATAGGATCCTAGTACTGAAGACCCTCGTAGGATCTTATAGTAGTCCAACATGGATTCCTAGTGCAAATCCATGTGGGATTATAGAACACAGACCCACGTAGGATCCCAAATCATAGACCCACATATGATCTCAATGTACAGACTCACATATAATCCCTTTCTCATGTGACAACCAGCTACAGGGTTCCCGTACTAAACTCTATTGATTTCGGGAGGGTTTGATCCTCAAGTCACATGTTGATAGTCCATATAACATGATGTCCCATGAAGAAGTATCCCAAATGACATCCATGTAATAGGTTCCTCAATGCAACAGACTGTGCGTCAATCGGATGCTCGTTCTGTAAGTTATTGGAATTTTAGTCTTGAGGGCCTAGTTGGATTCATGTTCAATCCAACGAGGCCATACATAAAAATTAACTAAAATTCATGTGGGATATAAAAAATGGAACCCCTCGATCCAAGGATTGTGGTTCCAAAAACGGTTCATCAAACGGACACCTGTAGCTCAGGTTTTGGTCGGAAGTGTGGTAAGGGCTCGAAGATAGTCTGGGTCTGGTCTGACCCGATCAGATCGACCCGGCATGGGAAGTCCTGGGTCTAGCCCGATGTCTAGAACATACCACTAGCATGAGCCGGCCCGCAGTGTGGCCTACACTGGGTGGCCCGCTGGGCCGCGCTGGCCTGCGGCTGGGTGATATTGCGATGGGGTCTACCCTAGCTGCCACCCAAGGGGGAGGCGCCCCATGGGTACCCGAATGGATGGTCCATTAGAGTTGGGTAGCCGATTGGATTACACCACATGGTGCCAGAAGCTGGCATGCGGGACCTCGGGTCCTTCTCATCTCCTCAGATGTCTGTACGGCTAGCCCTCCTCCACTGCACGGTCGCATTCTACGCCACCCCTGGTGGATGGCAGCGAGCCTACTGCCCTCCCTTCGCCACTACAACCTCATTCCATGACCCCCTTCTCACCCGGTGGTGCATATGCGATCCGCGGCCCCCTTTTTCATGGCCGTCTGAGCACCAAACATCATCCTTACTCCACCATGGCCGACGGGCCGCAACCATTCTCCGGTGGTGAGTTCATGCTTTCGTTGTCATCACGGCCGGCCCCCACTCTCAGTCCACACTGGTGATGGTCACTAGTAAGGGTTTCTAGAGACGTTCCTTATGTCACTGGTCAGACCCTCGTGGAATGTTCTTCATTATGAAGACTCCTGCCCTCGACTTGAGTTGTATCCATTGATTCAAGACCAACATAAACCAAAAAGATTTCAGAGAGATTAGGCCATGTTCATTTGGCCTGTACACTCCACGTTAGAATGATAGCAGTTGGTTTAGATGTTTTTAATTCAAGAAGGATGTCAAGAACGGTGTAAGGGATATACAAAAACAATAATCCATACCTCAAAGATTCGTTGATGTCGGTGTGGAGTGGGAGAGACAGTCGGCGGGTCATCATCATTGATGATGATCATCGTTGGAGATCCTTCGATGCAGTTCTTAATTGTATAGAAGTTCGTCGAATGAGAAGAGTTCTTCTTTGGAGAAAGTTATTACCGGTTCTCCATGATTCTCCCAACCCTCCATTTCCAACAATTTCCCCCTAATGAAATGAGGAGACAACATAATAAAAATAAGTCTATCAATGAATTAATGATGGCCTAATTAGTAAATGGAAGTTTGAACAATTAATTAACTATGGTTGACGCAATTAATTAATCGAAGAGTTGAAATAATTTCCCAAATTAAGAAGTGCTCGAGTGGTCACCACCACAAAATTTAAATTTATAGGTTTCAAAAAGAAAAATTAAATGTTAAATTATTTTATTGTTATTCTTCAATGAAGAACTGAAAAAATAACATCCACCATCGACCTACTGCGGTCGAGGTGGAGGTCTCTTTAAGTGAATATCATTGTTTCAGGTTCAACGGTGTCCTCAGATATCAATTCCAAGAACTATTTCAAAAGATACAAAATGCTGCTCGCATGTTTATTGAACGTACCTAAAAAAAATTTAGAAATTTATTTTGGGCGCATCGGGCCTCAGAATCACATTCCATCAATTTTCACAGATTCGTAATATTCCCTTTTAATTAAAAAATTACTTGGGAAAATCAAGGTCATTAAAAATCCAAACAATGATTAATATAGTTCTCAATCGCCATGGGGATCTTTTCTATCATTTAAAAACATCATCCTTTATTGGGTCTATTTATATAAACTCACATTAGATTATAATACAAAAAAATGATCCTTTTTGAACCAAAAAATGTATTGGGTTGACTTTTTGAAAGCATCCACTTCATCAGGGTCTTCAACAAAAATACCTAAAAATCATCCAAATTATCCATTCTCATTGAATATAGAATAATACCATCAATAAAGACTACCCCAATCTAATCAATGTAATATCTTTAGAATATATTAACCAAATACATGAATATTGAGGTGGAATTTTTATAAATTAATGGAATTACTATAAATCCATAGTTTTCATAACATGTAGGGAATTATGTCCTCAGAATATCAAACTTCTTGACACTAAATTATTGATATCCATAATAATATAAATCATTGAATATAATTGAGGTCAATTCATTTGATCAAACAAGTCATCAGCATGAGGTAAAAGATACTTGTTCTGTATTTTTATATTGATATGTTCTAAATAATCCATACATATTATCATTTAAAAATCATGTTTTTCAATAAAATAAAAAATACTACATCTGAAGGTGACTCCCATAGATGAATGAATCTGTTTTCAATATTGTCTTAAATTTGATATTTCAATTCAAGAAATATTTTCGTTTTCATTCAATATAATGTCTATGAAATTGTTTTATAACAACTTATTACTTCTATTGAGAACCCCACCTCAAGATTTGGTGGAAGACAAGAAAATTATTATTAATGGACATAAAAAATGATAAAATAGGATTATTTTTTTAGTTTCGTCCCATAAATATGATATAATAACCCATTTTTAATAGAAATAATTACATGTATAGTATTTGTGATTTCAATTAGAATTCATATTTTTCAACCTACTTGTATAAAATTTATGATTTTTTTATTTCATACATGATATACCATCCTCAAAAATTTATGCAGCTAATGTTAATAAATAGAATAAATTTCCAAGAAAATATCATATTCCAATATAGGGAGAATAAAATCATTTTAGGGATTTATATTTTTATAAAATTTAACTTGAGAAGAACCATATACTTGAGATGAAATCATTGTAACACTATCAGTTTTCACATGTAATTAAGAATCAAATTATTAAGTCTTAAATTTAATACTATTATAATATTCCTCATGTATAGACCTTGAAATTTCAACTAATTTTTTTAAATTCATTGAGAATTTTACGAGTCTGAAAAAATAGAAAGCTCGTGATTCCAAGGCCCATTTTGCTCGGAATAAATTTCTGAACATTTTTTCGGGTATGTTCAGTAAACGTGTGAGCATGTTTTTGTAAGATTTATACCGGTGCTCAAAATTTAAATCATGAGATCACCGTTGAACTCGTAGTAGTGGTATTCTCTTAAAAATATCGTCACCTCAACTGTAAAATATCGAGAGAAAATGATAAAATTTTGTGATTTTCATGAAAGATTTAAATAAAATAAAATGTCTAAAATTTATATTTTAGAAACCCCCCCATAATGGGTTATGTGACACCCCAAACATCCATGGTATATTTCTCTTTGAATAATGAAATACCCTGCACTGTACACATCTTCGAGATTCTAACACACCGCGACCAATAAAACTAGCAATTATGAATATTAATACCCACTTTTGGAAATTTTATAAATTTTATCTCTAAAAATGGACTTCATTTTTGGATTCTGAATATCAAAATTATCATAGTGTTAAATTGTGGTACTATTTGAATAACTTTTATATTTTGATTAATAGTAAAAATTACTAAATTTTGATTAAAAACAAATTTTTTTATCGAAATAATAAATAGTGATAAATTATGAATTTGAGTTGTTTTAAAGTATATTCAGAATATATTTTTACCATTTAATACAATGTTTGTCATTTTACATAATTTCACAATTAAACAGGATATAAACAAGTGTCGATCTTTTGATAGTTATTATCTCTTAAAAACACGCTTTTTGTTTTAACAACGGGAATTAATTTTAAATTAATTTATGCCACATAGCTGTTTTGAATTTAAAAAAATGGATAACATATTTGGAATCAGTATTTCAAAATTTTGTAAATAGGTAACTTTTATTTTTAGATATTTTGAATAATTACTTCGGTAAATATTGTTTTACCATGGTTAAAGGGTAAATCTAGTAAATAAGGGTAAGACATAATGTTATAATAATAATAAATTTCCCTAAAACTTGTAATAACCATATTTTTTGATACATGTCCTACCATTGGCATCTTTGGGTTGATTTTGGGACCCCATGGAGCCACTTGTAGGTGATAAGGACACTTTATATTAATTAAGTTAATAAATACAAATATGACATAAGCATATATCTTTTAGAAAAAAAAATTACCTAGGGTTATAGGTGTTATATTTTAGCATATAAATGTTCGTTAGAAATATAATAATATTTTCTACATAATGGTATTTTATTTATAATTTTTAGACATTTAATAATTTAATTTCTATATGACACAATAATGAGGTAATATTTTCCTTATTAATAAAAGAATAAAATAATTGATATTGTTAATATAAAAATAAATTTAATTTGGGACTTTTAATGAATTAAAATAATTTTATAGGTTAATATAAAATGTTATAGTTGATTTAATTAACTTATTTCGAAGTAACAATGCTGTTATGATTTCAGAAAAATCAAATACCAAATAGTATCAAAATTGACATAAATGAGTTTTTAAAACTAATATTATATAAATAATTTATATTCTATTCATAAAATTATAATGATAGGCCAAAAGACTTATATCATGATTGGTGTATCATTAATGGACCTCTTGGGGGTATCTTGTCTGTATATAGTAATTTTATTAACTATATAATATAAAAATACAAAGTGACATGGTAAATGTCAAACTAATTAACTAATAGTTAAAACTAAATGATAAGGTTAATATAGTGACCCAAACCAATCTAAAATCTATTGGTTGAAATTAATTCAACCCATAACCACCTTATACTTTCAATAATACACATTGGATCCATTAGTAACCGAATATGAATTTATTATAAATTAATACTTTAAGTTTCTCCTAAAGAGCCCCTCCTCCCCATTATAAAAGGGCACCACTTCTAACCAATTCTTCACACCTTCAAATCTTTTCTTTCAGGAAAACCCTTCCCAATTATTCTCTCAAATTCGCGATCTTAAACCTAGAGTTCTTTTTTTGATCATAAATCCAACCTAAGGAGCCATTTTGATCAAATCAAAAGGAAGAACCCGAAGAAGAGGTAATGTTTTCACCAACCTCTTTCAAGATCCATTCTTCTTCAACTTATTATTTCTTTGTTATATCCATTATAAAATAATAACTCCAGTATCTTATATATAATGTGATGTTATTATAAATATGGTACAACCATATTCCGTATTCTATCCATCCTTTGAATGACATGTCACCATACATGCATATGTATGGCCTACAGTCTCCACATTGTGGTGTAATTGTTATTCAATACATTATTATTTGGATTGGTATAATAATGATATGAAATTCATGAAAATAATAAATATAACATTATAATGATTATTTATATGTTATATACCATCCAGTTATATATTATTTTAATATCAAAATAATGATATTATCTCTTGTGCGTACGTACGGACTATCGTCTCCATGAGCGCGATGATATTCATTCCCCGTCGTATCCATTGAAGTCTAATTCTCATTTTATGATTAAAAATAATGTTTATGAACTTGATATCATTCTAGATATTAATAAGATGCAGACTATTCATAAGAAGCATGACTTATGTTGAAACGCCCTGACCATAGTAACCCAGAGTCGGTGCATTATTACATAACATTGGCATGATCACAAGAAAGATCTAATCTCAAAAGACAGATTAGTTTAGTATCTTTAGAATAACAATATACATTCATAATGTTTACATTAAATCATAAAGATAAAACTACTATAACAGCTTCTTGACTTCATATCCCTTGATACTATCCCTGTAGGTCATTCATAAATTACTTCTTCACATCCGGGGAAAAATAAGTCTTTGAAAGGGGTGAGCTCAGATGCTCAGTAAGGTTAACAATATAGCAGGAACATTCATAAATAAGCATAAACATTTAAGGCAATGTATAACTAAACCAAAAGCCTTTTTAAACTTTAAATACAACATAATATGGCCAAAATAAATGAAATAATTCCAAATAGTTATTCACATGGATATTCTACTAGTCGAATAATCAAATGCAATATCAATAACAACTTTCATAAAGATGGAATGCATAATGCCAGCTTATCATAACCACATAGTCAAGGCCCCGTTCCAAGACTACAAATAAGATTTTGTCAAGGCGTTTTTCCAAGACAGTTGTTTGTCTCAAGAGAGCTACTGATGCATCTAGGAGCTATAGCTGGCTCCACCCATCACTTATTATGTTCAATGCATTCCCATATGAAAAGGTTTAAACATAACATAATTTTTTTTATTAAAAATAGCATATGAAATGTAAATACTTGATCCCTAAACCATGAATTGTATAAAAATAGCACATCCACATTCAAACATATCATAAAACCATCAATACAAT
Source organism: Viscum album (assembly GCA_963277665.1). Classification (NCBI taxonomy): domain Eukaryota; kingdom Viridiplantae; phylum Streptophyta; class Magnoliopsida; order Santalales; family Viscaceae; genus Viscum; species Viscum album. The sequence goes on along the minus strand of OY728128.1, from coordinate 213,509,322 downwards.
ATAGAAGTTTTGTATCGTAATAAATAAACTTCAAATAAGCTTAAAATCCATCAAAGGATATTGACATAGATGAAATCATAAACTATTTGAGAGAAATATCACTTTTTTCAAAATCATTTAAAAGTGACATATTTTTAAAATAAAACATTTTCATAGAAAGTTTTCTTATAACTTGAAAGAGAAGCTTCGAAGATTTTATAACAGCCGAAAATAGCCGCACCCTCTGCATATGTTAAAAAAATATATTCTTACATTATTTCTGTCGAAAAGGTTAAAAAGGACCTTGTTTGGAAAAAGACAGAAAGATTTCATTATAAACATATTATTAAAAGTCAAAACATGGTATAAATGACTTTAACCCATATTCTAGTAAATAGTAAAAATGTTTTGAAATACATTTTTACGAAACATGGATGTGGATGATAAAGAAGTCCTAGTAGATTATTACGTATAAACAACCTCGGATAAAGAATTAATTGCGAAATAAACCCTTACCATGTACTTTTCCTTGGTTGGGGCCAGGTTATCCTCCTGTATAATGGTGAAATAATTGTTATTATATTATAAATTAATAATTTAAATTGTTATGATATCATATATAATATTTTAACATTTCTTTTTTAATAATATGTTAGTATTATCGTTGTTTCGGGTGTTAACATACTCATTTTCTTTTATATGTTTTGTTACATAAGTTGTGATTGTTATGAATAGGTTGTATTTTATTCATATCCATAATTATATCAAGTCCTTAAACACTATTTTTAGTTATCAAATGAGAATTATATTTGAATGGGTACGATGGAGAAAGAATCTCATCGCGTTCGTGGAGACGGTAGACCGTACGTACGCACGAGTGACAATATCATTCTTTTGATATTAAAATAATATTTAATTGGATGTTATATCATATATAAAAAATACTTATCATGATATATTTATTATTTACATGAATTAAACATCATTATTATACCCATCCAAATAATAATGTTTTGAATAACCATTACACCACGACGTGGAGACGGTATGCCGTATGTACGCACGTATGGTGACATGTCATTCAAAGGATGGATAGAATACTGAATATGGATGTACAATGTTTATAATAACATAAAATTATATATAAGATACTGGAGTTATTATTTTATAATGGTAATAACAAAGAAATAAGAAGTTGAAGAAGAAATGAACTTGAAAAAGGGTGGTGAAAACATTACCTTTTTTCGGGTTCTTCTTTTTGATTTGATCAAAAGGGCTCCTTAGGATGGCATTCTGATCAAAATAAGGCCTCTATGTTTAAGTGTGGGATATTGAGAGAGTATTTGGGAAGGTTTTGGCCGAGCCTGTCATGACCCGTCCTCGGGGCCCGTGCCGTGACTACCCCAAGCCCGCCTTCCATTGGCCAGGGGCTGGTGACTAGTACCAAGGCGTAAATCCAGAAAAAAGGGAAGGCATTGCCTTTGAAAAGTAAACATGCACCACAGAGTATGAAAGAAAAAAAGTAAACACTATGTAAAAACTATAACAAGCTATGCTGAAAGTAAAAGGGGCTGGAAATACAAGCCCAACTATAAAGTACCATTGGAAGGGGAAAACAGAAACTGAAAAGAAAAGCCGCAGCGTCGAGCCGTCCTCTGGAAGTCCCACTTGAAGGGTGGGTACAGATAGACTCCACTACTCCTCGGGTTCACATGACCACTTCGAGTACGTCCCGCCCAGTGGTCCACCTCGAGGTACCATCCTGCTCCGCATGCCTCCACCATGATCAGCGTTGTCCATCGTCTGCAACCAACACAACGTAGTGCGGGCATAGCCCGTGCAGGGGTTTGTATAAGCTACTCAGTAGGGACCCCGTGACCCCCGAAGGTCTCTCAGAATCCAAAAGGGATAATCCACAAAGGAAAGATACAATCACGAAGTAACATCCGACACTTCTTAGGTATATTCCAATATATATACCTAAGTCATCAATTCCCGTTCGGCTCCATCATCCGAGCCTAAGCACAACCCAGTCCACACAGGAAAGCAAAACGTAAAACCACACAGGATAGCACAACACAATCCACAAAGGAATGTAACATAGGATTCAGCTCACACACAGGTATACTTATTCAAATGATGATAGAGATGATCAGATGTAGCCACTGATTCATCTAATCTGTCGGACCCACAAAGGATCAGAAGGTACTAACCTCCGCAATGACCCACATAGGATCGATCATGAAGTTGGACCCAAATCTGTTGGGAAACTCCTTCTCCATCAAGTTCAGTGGTTATGGCGCTACAACCCAGATCTTCCCTCTTACCTTTGACTGTTGTAGTACTCTACCTATCGGGTACTGTGGGCTTGCTGCTACAACCAAGCGCTCCCCCGTGCCGCTACAACCAAGCGCTCCTCCGTCGTGGGTCTGCCGCTACAACCAAGCGCTCCCATGTGCCGCTACAATGAAGAGAACCTCTATCGTGGGTCTGCCGCTATAACCAAGCGCTCCCCTGTGCCGCTACAACCAAGAACACCTCTGTCGTGGGTTTTCCGCTACAACCATGTGCTCCCCTGCGCCGCTACAACCAGGCACACCTCTGTCGTGGGTCTTCCAATAAAACCAAGCGCTCCCATGTGCCGCTACAACCAAGCACACCTCTATCGTGGGTCTGCTGCTACAACCAAGTGCTCCCCTATGCCGCTAAACCCTAGAGCACCTCCACCGTGGGTCTGCCGCTACAACCAAGCGCTCCCATGTGCCGCTACAACCAAGCGCACCTCCGCTGTGGGTCTGCCGCTACAACCAAGCGCTCACCTGTGCCGCTACAACCAAGCGCACCTCCGCCATGGAACTACAACCAAGCTCTCCCCACTGGGCTATCCATAACACACCGAGTCGTTCTATCATCAGTCGTCAAATCTCAACCGGCTCTAGGGTTTTTGCATACAGCATGCTCGTTTAGGAAGGGTCCACTCCACGAGCTAAGAGGTCGATGCATCAACTGACATGTAGTCCGGAGTTGATGTATCCCAAAACGTACCGTAGTGGTCTCTGCTGAAAACACGGAGGATTCCCGTACTGTTTTCATCGTCGTCACAATCGAATCAACTGAGGATCTCTGTATAGTGGTCGTCGTCGAAGTCGCGGCCAGCACTAGGGTCCCCGCACACAGCAAGCTTGTTTGGGAGGGTCCGATCCATGAGCCGAGAGGCTGATACATCAACTGACTCAATTTCCAGAGTTGATGTATCCAAAAGTTCCGTATCGTCAACAGGAACTCATCGTCGCAGACGACACGTCAATCGGACGCCCGATCTGAGAGTAATTGGCCTTTCCGTCCCAGGGGCCCGGTTGGTTTTTAAGGAAAAACCAACCCAACCGTACTCCACCTACGTCCAAACCTTGGTCGGAGTATGCCAAAAGATCCGTCTCACTTAGAGGAAAACAACAAAGTCGACGGCACGTCAATCGGACGTCCGTAACTCAAGATATGAGCATTTCCGCTCCGAGGGACAGGTTGGTTTCGTGTACGAACCAACCCGGCTGAACCCAATGTATCCCGAAACCTTGAGTGCAGTATACTGAAACGACCTTCTCGATCCGAGGATCGCGTTGTCGCTGACGGCGCATCGTACGGAGGCCCATAGCTCACGTTACGGGTAAATGACCGAAAGCGGTCCGAAGACGGGGGGTCTGGGCCCGGGCCGACCCGGGCCGACCCCCCCTGGGTCGGCCGGACGGGGTTGAACCGAACCGGGTAGACCTGACCCGGTCCGACCCGGCTGGACCCGGTCCGGTCTGGCCAGGGCGCAGCCTGGACCGGCCGGCCGGCCCGGCTCGGCTCGGTCGCGCGTCCAAGCAGCGCGGGGGGCTCGCTGCCCCCGCGTGACAGCGCCACGGCCCCCACGGGGGGCCGCCCTGGTAAACGGACACGGCAAAGGCCGTGTACCGCGTGTGCGCCGGACCCACGCGGCCGTGGGTCTGCTGGCGCTTCCACCGCCACCGCGGCTTCCTCTGGCGGCATGCCGGGGCGCCGCCGGTGGCTTCCACGGGCCACCAGAGTCGCTATGGTGGTCCGATTTCCTTCCCGTCTGCGCCGCTGCTCCTCCCGGGTCCCGTTCTTCACTGCATAGTCAATGGATCGTCCCTGCTGCATGATTTGTCATTGCCCGCCAAATCCGCATAGCAACGAAGAATGGCGGAGGGTTGTCGGGCCATGTTCGTTTGGCCCGCACCCTCTGTGTTAGATAATAACAGTCGGCAGAATTATTCAACACATGAAAACATAACCAAAAACAATTTTAATGAATTAAAATTGTTTTTATGAACCAGGTTCTTCATTTTGAATGGAAACTATCCTGAGAAATATAAAACATCCAAATAAAATCTCTACCTCGTCAAGTCGTCACACGATAGTTCTTCGCGGAATCGACCATTGCGGAACAAGGGAATCGTTGCGTCACGGGAGGGAGTCGCGTCGTCGCGGAAGAGAATCGCGTCGACGATCTATGAGGATCAAGAACATAGAGATTTAATTTTAATAATTGAATGCACATTGAAGTTATAATCCACAAAGGAATTTAAAGAACCACAATCTCTCACCTCTACGGATGATCGATGATTTTGTTGCGGAGGAAGGAACGTCGCAGAAGAACGTCGCGGAAGAGGAAACGTTGGAGTCAAAGCACACGGTGTCGCGTCATCAATTTCCGCAGTTTTGGCGTTCTTCGCGTTCTTTGCGTAGAAGGAGGAAGATCCTTAGAGGTTCTTCAAAGGTTTAACACAACATTTCAAAAGGAGAGTGTGTTGGCCTTATTTTATTAACATGCCAACAAAACGAAAACGAGTTTAGAAAGTAATGAAATTAATTCATAGAATTAATTTCAATGAATAAACCACCCATTTAATTCAATGAATAAAACCGCCCAATTAATTGGTGCATTAAGAATTTATGAAAACGCGTCAGTTGACTTTCATAATGACGGGTTTTCGCGGGTGTGTTACATAGCGGAAATGAAACGGTGGGGCTTGTGCGGGCCCCACATCACAAATATCCTACCAAGAGGGTATGATATTTTTGGATATCACCTTATCTGCATTCACCCAGTTTAAGCAGCTTTAAGTGGCTTTTAAGTGGCTTAAGCGAAAAAAAAATAAAATTGTCGCACAACTTTATTTTATTTCATAACTTTAATCCCAAAAAATTAAAAACCACACCCGAGCAAATGCAGCTCCGGAAAGGGCGTTTCTAAGGAAATATCGGTGCTGCGATTCCATCGGTGCCCTCAGAATTTGATTTCGGGCAACGGTTCAAAAGTTAGAAAAACCCGCTCGTTCGTTCACTGAACGTACCCGAGCCAAACTTCAGAAAATGATTCTGGGCACACCGGGCCTCGGAATCAGGTTCCGTCAGAAACTGCGTTCTTGTAAAATTCAAAAGAAAATTTAAGAAAAAAAATTCCATGAAATTTCCGGGTCTTTACAGTTCCAAAACGCATTGAATATGTGAATTTGTGAGAAGGGTGAGTGCCCTTTTATAAGAGGGGTGATGGGGGCCGTTGGAAAAGCTAGAAATATTATTTTATAATAAATTAATATTCGGTTTATAATGGCTCAAAAGTTTATTATTAAAAGTATAAGGTGGGGATGGGTCGAAACACTATCAACCAATATAATTTAGACATGTTTGGGTATTCATATTAATCTTATCTTTTAGATATTACTCTTAGTTAATCAGTTTGACATTTACCATATCACTTTTAAATTATGTGTTATATAGTTAATAAACATCCTATATACATCCAAGAGACCCCAAAGTGGTCCATCAATGATACAAAAATAATGATATAAGTCTCTTGGCCGATCCTTATATTTTTGGGTATTTAATATCAATTAATAATAAAATATTAATTTTAAAAACTATTTTATGTCAATTTTGACACTATTCAATAATTGATTTTTTTAATGTCATAAAATTTTATTAATTCTATCCATATTCATTTAAGAAAGACTATAATGTCATATTGAGAAATAAAATTCATGGATGTCATCAAAACATTCAAATTATATTATGTTTAGCATTTATAATACCAATTATTTGATTGGTTTATTAATAATGAAAATACTGCATCATTATTGTGTCATAAATAATAATAATTATTAAATGTACAAAAATTATAAATAAAATAACATTATGTAGAATTTTTTTTATCATTCTAATGAATTTTTATAGTAAAAAATACATCATATATAACCCTATGTTAAAATTGTTTATCTAAAAGATATATGCTTGTGTCGTGTTTGTATTTATTTTACCTTAATTAATATAAACTGTCATTATCACATAACAGTGGATCCATGGGGTCTCAAAATAGACCCAAAGATACCCATGGATGGATATGTATTAACCAATAAGGATAGGACACGTTTTAGGATAATTTATTATTATTATAATATAAATGTTTTACCAATATTTACCGGATTTTCCCTTTAACCATGGTAAATAAAATTTTTACTGAAGTATTTATTCAAAATGTATAAAAAAATTACCTATATACACAATTTTGACATCCTAATTCCTAATATGGAATCGATTTTTTCAAATTCAAAACACAGAACTGGTAGGAATTAATTGAAAATTAAATCCAGTTGTTAAAAAAAAAAGCGTGTTTTTAAGAGATAATAACTATCAAAAGACTGACACTTGTTTATGTCTGGTTTAATTGTGAAATTATGTCCAATGATCAACATTGTATTAAATGGTAAAAATATATTATAAATATAATTTAAAACAACTCAAATTTATAATTTATCAATATTAATTATTTCGATTAGAAATTTTGATTTTAATTAAAATTTAGTAATTTTCACTATTCATCAAAATATAAAGGTTATCCGAAAGGTACCAAAATTATACCCTAGGCTAATTTCGATATTCTGAATCCCAAAATGAAGTCCTTTTTGAGAGATAATATTTCAAAAAAGTGGGTATTACTATTCATAACAGCTTGTTTTATTGGTTGTGGTGTGTTAGAACTCAAAGTTGCATACAACACAAGCTACGTTATTATTCAAAGAGAAGCCTACTGTGGAAGCATGTGGTGTTACATTCTCCCATCCTTCAAATAATTTGGTCCTCGAAATTTCTAGAATATTATTTCAAAAAATGACTTGGGTGGTTCTTCATCATAAGTTCCTCGGGTTCCCACGTGTCGTCTTCCATCTTATGGTTTCTCCATAGAACTTTTACCAGACGAGTCGTCCGGTTTCTCAGCACTTGTTCTCTTGTATCAAGAATCCTGATGGGCTCTTCACAATAAGATAGATCGGGTTCCAGTTCTAATTCCTCATTGGTGAGTACATGCGTTGGGTCAGGCATGTATTTCCTCAATAATGATACGTGGAACACATCGTAAACTTTAGAGAGATTTGGAGACATTGCCAAACGATAAGCTACATCACCAATTCGTTATAGAATTTCAAAAGGGCTGATGTACCTGGGACTCAATTTAACCTTCTTACTGAAACGTATAACTCACTTCCATTGATATACCTTCAAGAAAACATGTTCTCCTACCTAAAATTCTAAATTCGTCCTTCAGTTATTGGCATAGCTCTTCGGCCTACTTTGAGCTGCTTTGATGTGGTTTTGGATTACCATCACCTTTTCTATCATTTCCTCCACTAGTTCTGGTCCTACATGTTATTTTTCACCAACCTCATCTCAAATGGTTGGTGTGCAACATCTCTTTCTATACAATGCTTTATATGGTGCCATCTGAATAATTCAATTGAAGCTATTGTTATAAGAAAATTCTACCATAGGTAAATATTGATCCCACATACCCTGAATGTTCAGTGAGGATGATCTCAACATGTCTTCTAAGGTTTGAATAGTCTGTTCTGATTGTCCATCTGTTTGAGGGTGGTAGGCAGTGCTCATATGAAGGTCAGTATCCAAGGCCTTCTTAAGACTTTTCCAGAACCCTAAAGTAAAACGGGGATCATGATCCGAAACAATTGATAGGGGTACTCCATGAAGTCTTACAACTTCAATAATATATATTTTTTCTAGACGTTCAAGTGGTAAATCGTCTCTTATATCATGAAAATGTACTGACTTGTTAAGACGATCAACAATAATCCTTATTTCATCATTTCTTCTAGGAGACTCTGATAGGCCCCTGACAATGTCCATCAGGATATTATCCCATTTCCACTCAGGTATGGGAAGAGGTTGCATGACTCCTCCAGGCTGTTGCCTTCCTGCTTTCACTTTTTGATATACCATACATCATGACACAAAATCAGCAATCTCCCTCTTCATGATGTCCCACCAAAAATGTTTCTTCAAATCTCTATACATTTTGGTGTTCCTAGGGTGTATAGAGAAATTGGTACTATGAGAATCATCCAACAATTCCCTTTTTAGATCTGGTATATTGGGAACACAAAGTCTCTTCTCAAATTTTAAAATTCCCTCTTCATACACAAAGTCTTGCAATCTACCAACATTCACAGCTTTAATCATATTTTGAAACTCTTCATCATCGGTCTGAGAACACTTTATCCTTTCTAGTAAAGATGGTTTGGAAACCATTTGAAAAATAATTGATGTTTCACCTTCCATGGTGATTCCCATATCCAACTTTTCTAGATCCATAAAAATAGGATCCCTCTCAATTCTCATCATGTTCAAAACTCTATGATATTTTCGTCTCAAAGCATCTGCCACCTTATTTGCCTTCCCTGGGTGGTAGTATATCATGAAATCATAATACTTGAGTAGTTCAAGCCATCTCCTTTGCCTCATGTTGAGTTCTTTTTGTGAGAAAATATACATCAAAATCTTATGATCAGTATAGATCTCATATTTTTCACCATAGAGGTAGTGTATCCATATCATCATAGCAAATATCACAGATGCTAAATCAAGATCATGAGTAGGATAGTTTTGTTCATGAATTTTCAACTTTCGTGATGCTTATGCAATAACACTATCATTCTACATAAGGACAAGACCAAGTCCTTTCTTTAATGCATCACTATAAATAACGAACCCATCATTCCCTTATGGTTGTGTCAATATAGGAGCATTGACTAATCTTCTCTTTAGTTCATCAAAACATTCATCACACTCTTTTCTCCAAAATAAATTTAACCCATTTACGTGTGTGATTTGTTCATGGGTTAGCCAACTGGGAAAAATTCTGTAAGAAATGTCGATAATAACCGGCTAAACTAATAAAATTGCATACCTTAGTTATACTTGTCGGTGCATGCCATTCTTGTATTGCATTGGTCTTAGAAGGATCAACCGAGATTCCATCATTAGAGACAATATGGCCAAGAAAAGAAATCTCTTAAAGCTAGAATTCACACTTGCTAAACATCCCATATAATTCATGTCTTATCAGTGTTTTCAAGATAATGCGCAATTGATTTTCATGATCATTATAGCTTTTGGATTATACCAAGATATCATCAATAAATACCACCACAAATTCATCGAGATATTCCTCGAAAACACTAGTCATCAGATCCATGAATACATAGGGTGCATTAGTCAATCCAAAAGGCAATACCGTAAACTCATAATGCACGTACCAGGATCGAAATGTTGTCTTCATAATGTTTCTTTCTTCACACACAACTAATGGTATCCAGATCGAAGGACAATATTTGAAAAGTATTGAGCTCCATGAGGTTGGTTAAATTAATCTTCAATGAGTGGTAGGGGATACTTGTTATTTATTTTTATATCATTTATCTCCTTGTAATCGATACCTAACCTTATAGATCCAACATTCTTTTTAACAAAAAGAAAAGGGGCTCCCCATGGAGAAACACTACGGCGAATAAATCCCTTATTAATCAATTCCTCTAGTTGTTTCTTTAGTTCAACGAATTCTACAGTGGCCATTCTATAAGGGGTCTTCGATATAGGCCTTTATCCAAAAATTAAATCAACGGAAAACTCAACTTATCGTTCTAGAGAATGTCCTGGTAATTCTTCTGGAAACACATCTACATATTCTTTCACAATTGGTACATCCTCTATTTGAACATTCATTTCCTCACCAACAGTCATTTCATTCTCTTCCTCTGCAATATTTGATTTTAGTTGAGCTATTGGTGGTGGATCTAGATAAGAATTAGGTGGTGGTGATTCTTCACTAAAGATAAGGTGTTCCTTATCATCATCATCAAAAATCGTATCCTCCTTATTCTTATAATAAATCACCACATCATGGTCCGAACGCCAATCCATACCGAGGATTATATCAAACTCAATTAGAGGTATGACGATGAGATCAGTAGATAGGGAACATTTATGTTCCCTAATGGGGAATGATTCACAAAACATTATTGCAATGATACATCCCTTAGGAGTTTTAACTGAAAAATTTATTGTTAAAACAAATTGGTAATATCTAATTTTCTTAGGAAACAGGGAAGATATGAAACAATGTGTTGATCCAAAATCAAATAATTCATTTTCTCAACTTGAGGAAACCATTAAATTACCTGCCACCACGTCTTTTGGGGCTTCTACCTCAGCAGTAGTGATAACATAAGTTTAGCTTTGATCCCTTGGACTTTTCTGAGGTAAGATCCCCTGACACTTAGGACATTCATTTGATTAATGTTCCATCTCCCTACAATTGCAGCATTGGACACCGATAGATTCCTTCTTCCCTTTGCAATCACGAGCTTGGTGGCCTTTTTTCGCCACACTTGTAACAGACTCTCAATCCTTTCAAGAAAGTACCAGGGTTTTTCTTCCCACATTTACTAAAGGATGGATATTTAACTTTTCCATTCTTCCCCATATTCCCATTCCCAGATTGATCAGGTGATCTCTTCTTCTGTTTCTTTTCTTTAAAGTCATATGACTTTTAGACTACCTTTTCTGTCTTGATAGCACATGAGATAATGTTTTCATATGACGAGAAGGATTGTGAGACTAATGCTCAACGGAGAAATGATTTTAACCCATCAAAGAAACAATCAATATTACTTATTGAGATACATATATAATCTCCAGCATTCCATGCTACCATTTTAATGTTATCCTCATACTTTGCGACATTATCATCCTCCTTTTGTCTCAGACTCAAAAATTTTATTTCTATATCTGCTCGATGGACATGAGGAATGTATTTTTTTAATAACAGATCGTTGAACTCCTTCCATTCCATATTTGATACTTCATCATCTTTCTTAGTGTTTTGAATCAATGACCACCATTTATCAGCATCTCCAGTGAGGCGATAATATGCCATGACAACTTTTTCTCGTTAACTACTCCCCAAAGCCTGAACTATTTTCTCTAGGGAACATATCCATTGCTCAGATACTATGGATTTGTACTCCCATTCAATGTTAGATATTGATGCCTCATGAGGTGATCTAACATTGATCCTCCACACTGTGGTTCAGGGTTCTACATACCGGTAAGGTTATTATTCATAACCTGATTGAGTTGTCCCTATATGGTGATTAGATGATTATCAATAGTTGCATCACCAGCTCGACTATAATTATCTTTAGTAGGAGGGAAATCCCTACATAGAGAGCCTACTTTGATACAGTTTCCATTTCTTCCACTAGGCACCATTTCTAAACAATGGCATAAACTAGATCAGTTTATGAATCAAAATACATAATTCCATACTAGTAAAACACATAACATATATTGAACTATTTATGGATATAATCCATAGTCATAAAAATGTCTTCTTTGAGGTAGTATATACTTATAAATGCTTCATAATGATTTGTAAAGAAAAAGAGTGTTTTCTTAAGAATATCCCCTAGGAGTGTCGTAACCAAGAGTGCAGCAAGGCCCGTTGTCGTGTAGTAGTTCCCATTCGAGTCTATCTCAAAGTGGTGCTATTGGTTTTTACCCCTAGGTACATCTATGCCAGAGCCACCTCTACCTGCTCGTATCCATACAGAGATGTATTGCTCGGGAAACTCACAAAATCTCTACAATACCAAAATTCTAGGATGGTCTTCTATACTAATCCTCAAAGTCCATATTATGTCTATGTGCTCTAATCAGAGTTTATCTAAATCTAGCTTCCACGGTTTGTACTAAACATCCTATGATACCATCTATAATTCCCCGGCCCTAGTAACCCCGAGTTGGTGCATTATTACATAACATTGGCCTGACCACAAGAAAGATCAAATCTCTAAACACTGATTAGTTTAGTAGCCTTGGAATAACTAGATACTTTCATAATGTTTACATTACATCAAATAGTGAAAACTACTACAAAAACATCGTGTCATCATATAACCTCATACTATCCCTGCAGGTCATTCATAAATTATTTCTTCACATCCTGGGAAAAATAATACATTGAAAGGGGTGAGATCAGATGCTCACTAAGGATGACAATAGAGCAGAAACTTTCAAAAATAAGCATAAACATTTAACACAATGTATAACTAAAACATTAACTATTTTAAACATGAACTTTAGCATAATATGGCAGAAATAAAATGAAATAATTCCATATACTTATTCACATGGATATTATACTAGTCGAATAATCACATTCAATATCAATAACCACTTTCATAATGATGGAATACATAATGTTAGACTATCATAACCACAAAGTCAAGGCCTCATGCCAAGACTACAAATAAGATTTGTCAAAGCCTTGTTATATGAAACTAGATTTTCTCATGATTCCTACCAATGCATCGAGGAGCTATAGCGGGCTCCACCAGTCACTTATTAAGTCCAATTCATTCCCATATGAACAGGTTTGAAATTAACATAAACATTCTTAATAATACTATCATACGAAATGTAAATACATCATCCATAAACCATGATTGGTATTAAAATAAAACATCCAGAGTCAAACATATCACAAAACCATAAATAAAATATAGAATTTTTGTATCATAATATATCAACAAACAATTAGATTAAAATCCATCAAAGGAGGTTGACATACATTAAATCAAAACTATTTGAGAGAAATATCTCTTTTTTTGAAATAATTTAAAAGTCACATATTTATAAAATAAAACATTAACTTTGAAAATTTTCTTATAAGATTGTAAGGGAAGCATCAAAGATTTTATATTAGCGGAAAATAGCTGCACCCGCCGCATAAATCAAAAAAGAAATTCTTACCTTAATTCTGTCGAAAAGGATAAAAAGGACCTTTTTTGGAAAACGACAGAAAGATTCCTTTATAAACCTCTTATAAAAAGTAAAAGAAAGGTATAAATGACTTTAACCCATATTCAAGTAAATAGTAAAAATGTATTGAAATACATTTTTAAGAAACATGGATGTGGATGATAATGAAGTCCAAGTAGATTATTACTTATAAACAACCTAGGATAATTAAAAGATTGCAAAATAGACCCTTACATTGTACATTTCCTTGGTTGGGGGTAAGTTAACCTCCTGTATAATGGTGATATTATTTTTATTAGATTATAAAATAATCATTTAAATTAATATGATATCATATATGATCTTTTATCATTGAGTTGTTAATAATAACATAGTATTATCTTTCTTTCAGGTGTTAACTTACTCATTTTATTTTATATATTTTGTTACATAAGTCATATTTTTTAGGAATAGTTTGAATATGATTCATATCCAGAATGATATAAAGTCTTTAAACACTATTTTTAAACATCAAATGAGAATTATACTTGAATGGGTACAATGGAGAAAAAATCTCATCGCGTTCGTGGAGACGGTAGTCCGTACGTACGCACGAGCGACAATATCATTATTTTGATATTAAAATAATATTTAATTGGATGGTATATCATATATACAGAATCATTATAATGTTATATTTATTATTTAATTTAATTAAACATAATTATTATACCCATCCAAATAATAATGTTTTGAATAACAATTACACCACGACATGGAGACGGTAAGTCGTATGTACCTACGTATGGTGACATGTCATTCAAAGGATGGATAGAATACTGAATATGTTTGTACCATGATTATAATAACATCAAATTATATATAAAATAATGGATTTATTATTTTATAATGGGAATAACAAATAAATAAGAAGTTGAAGAAGAAAGGAACTTGAAAAAGGGTGGTGAAAACATTACCTCTTCTTCGGGTTCTTACTTTTGATTTGATCAAAAGGGCTCCGTAGGATGGATTTATGATCAAAATAAGGCCTCTAGGTTGAAGTGAGGGAAGTTGAGAGAGTATTTTGGCTGGGATTGGGCGAGAAAAAAGACTTTGAACGTGTGAATTAGTGAGAAGGGACAATGACCTTTTATAAGAGGGGTGAGGGGCACATTTGGAAAAGCTAGAAATATTATTTTATAATAAATTTATATTCGGTTTCTAATGGCTCAAAGTGGATTATTAAAAATCTAAGGTGGGTATGGGTCGAAAATTCTTTCATCCAATAGAATTTAGAAAAGTATGGGTCATTATATTATCCTTATCTTTTAGTTTTAACTCTTAGTTAATTAGTTTGACATTTACCATGTCACTTTGTATTTTTATATTATATAGTTAATAAACATACTATATTCATCCAAGTGAACCCCATGTGGTCCTTTAATGATACAAAAATCATGATATAAGTCTCTTGGACGATACATAGATTTTTAGGTATTTAATATCAAATAATAATATAATTTTTGTTTAAAAAACTCTTTTATGTCAATTTTGACACTATTCAAAAATTGATTTTTGTTAAAGTCTTAAAAACATTATTAATTAAATAAAAATTCATTTAATACTTCCTATAGTGTCATGATAAGCAATAAAATTCATGGATGTCATCAAAACTTTAAAATTATTTTATTTTTATAATTTATAATACCAATTATTTGATTCTTTCAATAATTATGAAAATAATGCATCATTATTGTGTCATAAATAATATTTATTATTAAATGTCTAAAAATTATAAATAAAATACAATTATGTAGGAAATAGTTTTATCTTTTTAATGAATATTTATAGTAAAAAATATAACATATATAACCATATTTAAAAATTGTTTTTCTAAAAGATATATATGTTTATGTCATTTTTGTATTTATTTTAACATAATTAATATAAAGTGTCATTATCACTTACAAGTCGCTCCATGGGGTCCCAAAAACGACCCAAAGATGACCATGGTCGGACATGTACCAACCAATAAGGTTAGGACACGTTTTAGGGTAATTTATTGTTATTATAATATTATCTGTTTACACTTATTTGCCTGATTTACAATTTAACCATAGTAAATAAAATATTTACCGAAATAATTATTTGAAATGTCTAAAAATAAAAGGTAACTATTTACACAATTTGGACAACCTGATTCCAAATATGGAATCCATTTGTCCAAATTCAAAACACATAAATGGGAGAAATTAATTTAAAATTAATTTCTGTTGTTAAAACAAAAAGAGTGTTTTTAAGAGATAAAAACTATCAAAAGATTGACACTTGTTTATGTATGGTTTAATTTTTAAATTATGTACAATGACCAAAATTATATTAAACGGTAAAGATATATTATAAATATACGTCAAAACAACTCAAATTTATAATTTATCATGATTAATTATTTTGATTAAAAAAGTTGTTTTTAATTAAAATTTAGTAATTTTCACTATTCATCAAAATATACAAGTTATCCGAAAAGTACAAAAATTTTACCCTAGGATACTTTTGATATTCGTAATCCAAAAATGAAGTCCATTTTGAGAGATAAAATTTCAACAATGTGGGTATTACTGTTCATAATGGCTAGATTGATTGGTTGTAGTGTGTGTTAGAACTCAATGTTGCGTACAACACACACAACTATATTATTCAAAGAGAGGTGTACCGTGGAAGATTAGAGTGTTACATATGTAAAAAAACATATAAAATAAAAGTAGTAAGTTAACACCTGAAACGACAATAATACTAAGATATTATTAACAAATAAATGTTAAAAGATCATATATGATATCATATTAATGGATATGATTCTTATATAATTTAATAACAATTATTTCACCAATATACATGAGGTTAACCTACCCCCAACCAAGGAAAAGTACAAGGTAAGGGTTTATTTCACAATCACTTCATTATCCGAGATTGTTTATACGTAATTACCTACAGGGACATCTTTATCATCCATATCCAGGTTTCTCAAAACTATATTTCAAAACATTTTTACTATTCACTAGATTATGTGTTAAAGTTATTTATACCCTTGTTAGACTTTTTATAAAATGGTTTGAATGAAATCTTTCCATTGTTTTCCAAACAAGGTCCTTTTTAACCTTTTCGGTAATATTAAGGTAAGAATGTCTTTTTTAACTTATATTGTGGGTGCGGCTATTTTCTGATGTTATAAAATCTTTGAAGCTTCCCTTAAATGTTTATAAGGATATTTTCAAAGTAAATGTTTTATTTTATATTTATGTGACATTAAAATGATTTAAAAAAAGAGTTATTTCCCTCAAATAGTTTTGATTTAAACTATGTCATCAACTATTGATTGATTTTAATCTTATTTGAAGTTGATTTATTATGATACCAAACATTCATATTGTATTTATGGTTTTGTGATATGTTTGACTGTGGATGTGTTATTTTTATATCATTCATTGTTTATGGAGAAATTATTTACATTTCATATGCTAGTTTTAATATGAATGTTTATGTTATGTTTAAACTGGTTCATATGATGAATGCAGTGGACTTAGTAAGTGATGGGTGGAGCCTGCTATAGCTTATCGATGAATCGGTAGGTCTCATGAGACAAACTAGTGTGTTGGAACGAGGCCTTGGAAAAATCTTATTTGTAGTCTTGGAATGAGGCATTGGAATCATTGTTATGATAGTCAGGCATTATGAATTCCATCATTATGAAAGTGGTTATTGATATTTCATTTGATTATTCGACTAGTAGAATATCCATGTGAATAAGTAAATGTAATTATTTCATTTTATTTTTGCCATAATATGCAGATGTTCATGTTTAAAAAGCTTTTGATTTAGTTATACATTGCTTTAAATGTTTATTCTTATTTAGTAATGTTTCTACAATATTGTTATCCTTACTGGGCATTTGATCTCACCCATTTCTATGTTTTATTTTTCCCATGATGTGAAGAAATATTTTATGAATGACCTGTAGTGATAGTATAAGGGGATATGTGTGTAGAGACAAGATTTTGTTGTATTTTTTACTTTTTGATACAATGTAAACTTTATGAATGTATGTAGTTATTCTAAGGCTACTAAACTAATTCGTATTTTGAGTCTTGATCTTTTTCAATTATTCCAATGTTATGTAATAATGCACCGGCTCAGGGTAACTGGGGTCGAGTTGTTACAATTGGTATTAGAGGAAGTTTAGTACAAACATTTGAATCATGATTTAGAAAAAATCTGATAATATCACATAACCCTAATATATACTTTTAGAATTAGTATAGAATAACTTCCTAGAATATAGGTATTGTAGATATTTTATGAGTTTTTGGAGAAATACATCCCTATCTAGAAAAAATATTCCAGACCTTGGGGAGTAGAGAAAGGGAAAAATTTATCATGGCAGTTTACCGCCTCACTGGAGATGTTGAGCAATGGTGGTCATTGATTTAAAACACAATGGAAGATGATGAAGTATAAAATATAGAATGGAGATAGTTAAAAGATCTTTTATTAGAAAAATACATTCCTCGTGACCATTGAGTAGAAATGGAAAGGCAATTTCTAAGTCTGAGACAAAAGGAGGATGAAAATGTTGCAATGTATGAAGATAACATTACAAGGTTAGCGAGGCATGCAGCCGATTTTATACGTAACCCAAGGAGTAATATTGATTATTTATTTTATGGGTTAAAACTATTTCTTCGTCGAGCATTAGTCTCACAATAATTCTCCTCAGACAAAGACATTGTCTCATGTGCTATGAAGACTAAAAATGAATTCTCTAAGTAATACAAAATCAAAGAAAAACAAGAGAAGAAGAGATCTAATGATCACTCTAGAAATGGAAATAAGCAGAAGAAGGAAAAATTCGAATATCAATCCTGTAGTAAATGTGGGAAGAAACACCCTGGTACTTTCTTGAAGGGAATGAGAGTCTATTACAAGTGTGGTGAAAAAGGCCACCAAGCTCAACATTGCAAGGGAAAGAGGGTTTTTCTGAATGTGGAATTCTATAATTTTAGAGAAATGGGGCATTATGAAAATTAATATCCTATGCGTTAGGGAAATGTACCTCAGAAAATGCCAAGGGATCAATGCCAAGCTTATGTTATCACTACTGTTGAGGTAGAAGCTCCGAAATATGTGGTGGTAGGTAATTTAATGGTTTCCTCATGTTTAGAAAATGCATTATTTGATTCTGGATCATCGCAATGTTTCATATCTTCCCAGTTTGCTAAGAAAATTGTATATTTCTATTTCGATTTAATAAAGGAGTTTTCATTTAAATCTTCTATGGGATGTTTCATTGCAACAATGTTTTTTGAATCAGTCCCCATTAGAGCACATAAATGTTCATTATCTGCTAATCTCATAGTCATACCCATGATTGAATTTGATATAATCTTTGGTATGGATTGTATTTCATACCACGATGTGAAGATTTCTTGAATGAATAAGGAAGTTGGTATTTTGGATGATGATGACAATGAACACCTTATCTTTAGTGTAGAATTTTCACCACCTAATTCTTATCTAGATCCACCACCAGTAGCTCAACTAAATTCAATTATCGAGGAGGAAGAGAATGAAATAATTGTAGGTGAGGAAAGGAATGTTAAAATAGATGATGTACCTATTGTGAAAGAATATGTAGATGTGTTTCTGGAAGATATACCTGGACATCCTCCAGAATGAGAAATTGAGTTTTCCATTGATTTAATTCCTGGATCAAGGCCCATATCAAAGACCCCTTATAGAATGGCCACTGTGGAATTAGTTGAACTAAAGATACAAATATATGAATTTAGTAATAAAGGATTTATTCTCCCTAGTGTTTCTCCATGGGGATCCCCTGTCCTTTTTGTTAAGAAGAATGATGGATCAATGAGGTTATGTATCGACTAAAGGGAAATCAATGCTATAACAATAAAGAACAAGTATCCCCTACCTATCATTGATGATTTATTTGACCAACTACATAAAGCTTAATGCTTTTAAAAGATTGAACTTCAATCTGGATACCATCATTTGTGTGTGAAGAATGAATACATTCTGATGACAACATTTCGATCCATGTACAGACATTATGATTTTACAGTAAAGCATTTTGGATTGACTAAGGCACCCTTTGTCTTAATGGATCTAATGAACAGTGTTTTCAAGGAATATCTCAATGATTTTATAGTGGTATTTATTGATGATATCTTGGTATACTCTAATAGATACAATGATCATGAAAAGAACTTGGGCATTATCTTGAATACTCTTAGATGAGATGAATTATAAGGGAAGTTTAGCAAATGTGAATTTTTTCTTTAAGAGATTTCTTTTCAAGGCCATATTTTCTCCAATTATGGAATCTCTATTGATCCATCTAAGACCAAGGAAATCCATGAATGGACAGCACCGACAAGAATAACTGAGGTACACAGTTTTGTTGGTTTAGAAGGTTATTATCGACGTTTCGTCCAAAATTTTGCCTGATTGGATAACCCATTAATGAAGCTAATATGTAACGGGGTTAAATTAGTTTGGAAAAAAGAGTGTGAAAAATATTTTGAAGAACTGAAGAGATGATTAGTCAATGCCCCAATATTGACACTACAATATGAGTTCATTATTTACAGTGATGCATCGAAGAAAGTACTTGGTGGTGTCCTATTGCAGAGTGATAGGGTTATTGCCTATGCATCACGACAGCTGAAAATTGATGAGGAAAAATATACTACTCATGATCTTGAGATATCTACTATAATCATTAAATTTAATATATGGATACATTATCTCTATTGTAAAAAATTTGAGATATATACCGATCACAAGAGTTTGAAGTATATTTTATCACTGAAAGAACTCAACATGAGGCAAAATATAAGGCTTGAATTACTCGATGATTATGATTTCACGATACACTACCAAATGGGGAAGGAAAATAAGGTGTCATATTCTTTGAGAAGAAATGATCATTCAGTTTTCAACATGATGGGAATTGAAAGGGATCCTATTTTCATGGATCTAGTGAAGATGGATATGGGAATCACCATGGAAGGTGAAACATCAACACTTTTCCAAATGGTTTCCAGACCATCATTACTAGAAAGGATAAAGAGTTCTTAGACCGGTGATGAAGAGTTTCAAAAGAAGATTAATGCTGTAAATGATGGGATATTGAGTGTCTTTCTATATGAAGATGGAATTTTGAAATTTGGGAAGAGTCTTTTTGTTCCCGATATACCTGATCTAAAAAGGGAATTGTTGGACATTGCTCATTGTTCCAATTTATCTATACACCATGGGAGCACCAATATATATATAGATTTGAAGGAATATTTTTGGTGGGACAACATGAAGAGGGATACTGCTGATTTTGTGTCAAGATTTATGGTTTTTCAACATGTGAAATCTAGAAGGAAACAGCCTAGTGGAGTATTGCAACCTCTTCCCATACCTGAATGGAAATGGGATAATATTATGATGTACATCGTCATGGGGCTACAAAAGAATCCTAGATGGAACGATGAAATTTGGGTAATTATTGATCATCTTACCATGTCATCACATTTTCTTATTATAAGAGAATATTTATTACTCGAACATCTAGAAATAATATATATTAATGATGTTGTGAGACTTCATGGAGTACCCCTATCGATTGTTTCTGATCGTGATCCCCGTTTTACTTCAAGATTCTGGAAAATTCTTCAAAAGGCCTTGGATACTGAATATCATATGAGCACTTCCTAACACCCTCAAACCGATGGATAATCAGAATGGACTATTAAATCCTTAGAAGAAATGTTGATATGCTTCTCACTTGACTTTCAGGGTATGTGGGATCAATATTTTCCTCTGGTAGAATTTTCCTATAACAATAGCTTCCATTCGAGTATTCAGATGGCACCCTATGAAGCGTTATATGTAAAGTGATGTCGCACACCAACCTATTGGTATGATGTTGGTGAAAGAAAACCCGTAGGTCCAGAATTAGTTGAGGAAATCATGGAAATTGTGAAGGTAATCCAAAACCACATCAAAGCTGCTTAAAGCAGGCAGAAGAGCTATGCCGATAAACGAACGAAGGATTTCGAATATCAGGATGGAAATCATGGTTTCTAGAAGGTATCTCCATGAAATGGAGTTATATGTTTTAGTATGAATGGTAAATTGAGTCCTAGGTAAATCAGACCATTCTAAATTCTAAAAAGAATTGGGGTTGTAGCTTACCGTTTGAAAATACCGCCAAGTCTCTCCAAAGATCACGATGTGATCCACATAACATTATTGAGAAAATACATGCCTAACCCAATGCATGTACTCACCTATGAGGAAGTAGAACTGGAACCCAGTCTATCTTATTGAGAAGAGACTGTCAAGATTTTTGATACAATAGAGCATGTGCTGAGAAACCGGACGACTCGTCTGGTAAAAGTTCTATGGAGGAACCATAAGATGGAAGAGGCAACATGGGAACCCGAGGAACTTATGATGAAGAGCCACCTTAGTATTTTCATGTGGCAGTATTCTAGAAATTTTGAGGAAGAAATTATTTTAAATAGAGGAAAATGTTACACCCCAAACTTCCATGGTATGTTTCTCTTTGAATAATCAAATAGCTTGCATTGTACAGAACTTCAAGATTCTAACACACTATTACCAATCAAACTAGCCATTATGAATAGTAATACCCACTACATGAAATTTTATAATTTTTATCTCTCAAAATAGAATTCATTTTTGGATTTTGAATATCTAAATTAGTCTAGGTTGAAATTTTTGTACTTTTAGGATAACTTTTATATTTTAATGAATATTAAAAATTAATAAATTTTAATTTAAAAAAACTTTTTTAATTGACATAATTATTTATGATAAATTATGAATTTTAGTGGATTTAAATTATATTTAGAATATATTTTTACCATTTAATACAATGATGGTCATTGGACATAATTTCACAATTAAACCGGACATAAACAAGTATTAATATTTTGATAGTTATTATCTCTTAAAAACACGCTTTTTGTTTTAACAACGAGAATTAATTTTAAATTAATTTCGTCCACATCTGTGTTTTGAATTTGGAAAAATGGATTCCATATTTGGAATCAAGATTTACAAATTGTGTAAATAGGTAACTATTATTTTTAGACATTATGAATAATTACATCGATAAATTTTTTATTTACCATGGTTAGTGGGTAAATCCAATAAATAAGGATAAGAAATAATATTATAAAAAAACTAAATTACCATAAAACGTGTCCTAACATTTTTGGTTGATACATTTCTGACCATGGGAATATTTGGGTCGATTTTGGGATCCCATGGAGCAACTTGTAGGTGATAAGGACACTTTATATTAATTAAGTTAAAGTAAATACAAAAAAGACACAACCATATATCTTTTAGAAAAACAATTTTTACATAGGGTTATACATGTTATATTTTCATCTATAAATATTAATTATAATGTTAAAAAGATTTTCTACATAATGGTATTTTTATTTAAAATTTTTATTAATAGAATAATTAAATTTACTTATGACACAATAATGATGTTGTATTTTCCTTATTAATGAAAGTATCAAATAATTGATATTGTAATGATCAAAATAAATCTAATTTGAGAATTTTAATGAATTAAACTAATTTTCTAGTTTAATATGACATGTTATAGTTTATTTAATTTACATATTTCTAAGTAATAAATCATTTATGATTTCAAAAAAAATCAAATACCAAAAAGTGTCAAAATTGACATAAATGAGTGTTTAAAACTAATATTATATTAATAATTGATATTTTGTTCCTAAAATATTAAGGATCAGACAAGGAACTTATATAATGATAGGTGTATTATTAATGGACCACTTGGGGGGTCTCTTGGATGTATATAGTATGTTTATTAACTATATAATATAAAAACACAACGTGACATGATAAATGTCAAACTAATTAACTGCGAATTAAAACTCTAGGATAAGGTTAATATAGTGAACCAAAACTGTCTAAAATCTATTGGTTGGAATTATTTCTACCCATCCCCACCTTAGACATTGAATAATCCACTTTTAGTCATTATATACCGAATATAAATTTATTATAAATTAATACTTTATGTTTTTTCTAAAGAGCCTCTCCTCCCCCTTATAAAAGGACACCACTCTTAACCAATTCTTCAAACCTTCAAAGCTTTTTGGTTAGGCCAACCCCAGACAAATTATTTTATCATCTTCCCTCACTTCAAAGTAGAGGCATTATTTCGATCATAAAGACAACCTATGGATCCCTTTAGATCAAATCAAATGGCAGAACCCGAAAAAGAGGTAATGTTTTCACCACCCTCTTTCTAGTTCATTTCTTCATCAACTTATTCTTTCATTGTTATATCCATTATAAAATAATAAATCCAATATCTTCTATATACTGTGATGTTATTATAAATATGGTACAGCCATATTAAGTATTTTATCCATCCTTTGAATGACATGTCACCATACTTGCGTACGTACGGCCTAACGTCTCCACGTTGTGGTGTAATTGTTATTCAATACATAATTATTTTGATGGGTATAATAATGATGTGTAATTCATTTAAATAATAAATATAACATTATAATTATTCTGTATATATGATTTACCATCCAATTATATATTATTTTAATATCAAAATAATGATATTATCGCTCGTACGTATGTACGGACTACCGTCTCCACGAATGCGATGACATTCATTCTACATCATATCCATTCAAGTATAATTCTCATTTGATGATTAAAAATATTGTTTAATTACTTTATATCATTCTGGATATGAATAAGATACAACCTATCCATAACAAACACAGCTTATGTAACAAAACATATAAATGAAAATGATTAAGTTAACACCAGAAATGACGATAATACTAAGATATTATTAACAAAGCAATATTAAAAGATAGTATATGATATCATATTAATTAATATGGTTCGTTTATATTTTAATAACAATTATTTCACCATTATAATAGATGTTAACAAACCCCCTACCCGGGAAAAGTACAAGGTAAGGGATTATTTCACAATCTTTTCACTATCCGAGGTTGTTTATACGTAATTATTTAATGGGACTTCTTTATCATCCACATTCATGTCTCTTAAAACTGTATTTCAATAAATTTATATTATTTTATAGAATGCTTGTTAAATTCATTTATACTCATGTTAGTATTTCTATAAAATGGTTTGAAAGGAATCTTTCAGTCATTTTCCAAACAAGGTCCTTTTTAACATTTTCGACAAAATTAAGTTAAGAATGTAATTTTTTACTAATACGGAAGGTGAGGGTATTTTCTACTGTTAAAAAATCATTTAATCCTCCCTTAAATTCTTATAGTGATATTTTCAATGTAAATGTTTTATTTTATAATTATGTGACTTTTAGATGATTTAAAAAAATGCTATTTCTCTCAAATAGTATTGATTTCATCTATGTCAACATCCATTGATGGATTTTAAGAATATTTGATGTTGATTTATTATTATACAAAACATCCCTATTGTATTGATGGTTTTTTTATATGTTTGATTGTGGATGTGTTATTTTTATACCATTCATGTTTTACAGAGAAAGTATTTACATTTTGTATGCTAGTTTTAAAATGAATGTTTATGTTAGGTTTAAACCTGTTCATATGAGGAATGAATTGGACTTAGTATGTGACGGGTGGAGCTTGCTATATCTCATCGATGAATCGGTAGATCTAATGAGAAAAACTAGTGTATTGGAACGAGCCCTTGACAAAATCTTATTTCTAGTCTTGGCACGAGGCCTTGGCTACGTGGTTATGATAGTCTAACATTATGCATTCCATCATTATGAATGTGGTTATTGATATTTCTTGTGTTTATTTGACTAGTATAATATCCATGTGAATAAGTAAATGGAATTATTTCATTTTATTTTTTTCATATTATGCTGAAGTTAAAGTTTAAAAGGCTTTTGTTTTAGTTATACAATGCCTTAAATGTTTATTCTTATTTATGAAAGTTTCAGCCATATTTTTATCCTTACTGGGATTTTGAGCTCACCCCTTTCTATGTTATATTTTTCTCAAGATGTGAAGAAGTATTTTATGATTGACCTGTAGGGATAGTATAAGGGGATATGAGTGTGGAGACAAGATGTCGTTGTATTTTTCACTTTATGATGTAATGTAAACTTTATGAATTTATCTACTTATTCCAAGGCTACTAAACTAATAGGTCTTTTAAGACATGATCGTTTGTGATCATTCTAATGTAATGTAATAATGAACCGACTCTGGGTAACTAGGGTCGGGGCGTTACAAGTTATGGTGGTGGCGACCACCCGATCCTAACACTCCCATGTGAATGTTAATAGGTGGGGACCACCTAAAATAACCCCCATTTTTAATTTTGATACAGGGACCACCTGAAACCCAATATTTATAGAAAAACATTCAATTCCTCCATCTTTAATTATTCCAACATAGATCCATTTAATTGGTCCAATTAAATGAGCATATTAATTGTGCCAACACAGTACATTAATTATGCCAACATTGTTCTGCTAACTAAATTTATTTTGATAAAACTAAATTAACAACTCTGATATTTAACATTTTGGTGGAATTGGGAGAGGAGAACTATTATTGGATTATTCTCTCCAACAAAGAACATCATCAATGATAACGAACAGACGATTGAGGAAACACCGACGTCACTGACCTCTGTCTATCCCCAAAGACATCGTATCCTTCCTCACGACATCTATCAACAAATATCTTGGGTAGGATTTTTATTATGTGTGATTATGGATCCCCATCTTCCTCCTATTGAAAAAAACACGGATCATCTCTTTCTAGAAGATCAGTGGATGATTTCTTCTTCTACGGGTTTGGGAAGAATCATTATAGGGGGTTGTAGAGTTTGATGTTCATCATTCATAGTTTTTGTTGAGTAGTTTTCTACTGATCTAACGTAGATGGTGTGGTATATACAAAGATGGACCGACCCCTCTGTTGTTCTCCATCATTGGTGTGTTCTTCGCGATGGATGATGACGGATTTGCGCCATAGCAGTGAACAGACTGTGGTCGGCTGAACCGGCTTCCGGTGAAGGAGTGGCGCACAACCACACCGCACAGAGAGGACACATGGACATCCGTCTTGCAGTGGTGGACGGCCACACCATGACCTCCCTGCCACAATACAGCCCCCACCGCTCCGCGGCCTCTACCGCCCCGCGACCTTCACTACCTGCATCCTCTTCACCAGCTCGTGTTGCCCAGGCCGGGGCACTAGGGCGGTCCGGCCAGCGCATGTTGGGCTAGACCAAGTGGGTCAGTCCCGATCAACCCAAACTGGGCCAGCCCAAGCCTGGTCAGGTCGGGTCGGACAGGACCCAGACCCACTTCAATCCATTTATGCTCTTTCGACCATAATATTGGCACTATATGTTAGTTTGACAAACTTTATACGGTGTGAGAAACCATGGAGTGAGACGGTTCCATTGGTATACCCAACCTGAGATTTGGATAATGTTGGGGTACATTTGGGTTGGATTGAGGACGAATCTAACTGGGCCCTCAGGACTAAAAGGTTAATAACATATAGACCGAGAGTCCTATTGACGCACCATCTATTGTGTTGAGACCCCTATGACATGGTGGTCCTTTGAGATAAATTTTGATGAAACATTGGTGAAGATTTAGTATCTACTAGTGTCTTCACGAGAATACCCTCTTGGAGTCGATGGAGCATACTGAAGGAACCTAGTAGCTGGTTTTGATGTAAAGAATGGATAGTGATTCTGTGTGGGTCAGTCCCATGAAATCCTATGTTGGTCAGAACCTAATGATCCTGTGGGGGTCAGCATCAATCGATCCTGTGTGGTTGAGCATCGAGCGTTTCTGTGTGGGTCAGCACTGAGTGATCATGTGTGGGTCAGCACTGAGCGATGATGTTTGGGTGAGAACGTAGCGATTCTGTGTGGGTCAACACCTACCGATCCTGTGTGGGTCAGCAACGAGCAATCCCATGTGGGTTAGCACCGAGTGATCCTGTTTGGGTCAGCACTGAGTGATTCTATGTGTTTCATCATCTATATATCTTATGTGGGTCAGCACCTAGAGTTCTTGTGTGGGTTGGCATCAGAGCCTCCTAACAGAGTAAGATGATTCAGTAAGTTACATCTATTCATTTGTAATTTTGTACCTATGTTATACCTGGTTTGAGCTGAGTCAGTACCATTGTGGTATTATTCTGGGTGGTGTACCTATGTGTTACTTACCTTATGTTGTTCCTTTCCATTGTGGAACAGTTGAGCTTTGGGATTTTTAGTTGGACTATGTGTATCCTCATGATTGAGATGGGTATACATGATAAATTAGTTATATGTATGTTCATATAAATAAGTTGGGTTATCAGTTGATTTCAGGAATTTTGGTTTATTATTTGTGGATTTTTTGAGACATTGATGATCATTGGGTCACTACTGAGTATCGTTATACTCCCCCTTGCACAGGTTATTCCCGAACGTTGTTGTGTTTGGTACAAAAGATGGAAAACAATTGCTGAGGACAAGAGTACTAGGACTAGAGGTAGCTCGGAGGTGTACCATAGATGAGGAGTATCACATAGATGGCCAAATGAGAGCTGTACCCACCCTTCCCGTAGAAACCATAGAGGGTGTTGACAAGATCTATTCCAGTTTACTTGTAACTTTAGTTTGTTGTAATTTCTATTTTGACTTGTATTTTGGACCCTATTAATTACTGCAATCACTCAGTTTACTATTCAATTTACTTGAGTCTGTATCTTGTTGTGTGCTTGATTCGTGTTCTTATAGGTTATAAAGGAAATTCCTTCCCAATTTTAGGGAATATGCCTTCGGTTCAAGTCACCATCCCCTAGCCTATGGAATGTGGGATTGGGGTAGTCACGACACGTGACTTGGGGGACGGGTCATGAAAAATTGGTATCATAGGATTCCTTACTGCCGTAGAACATAGGACTCTTATATTTCTTTTAATGGAAGTATTGTTAAGTGTAGTGAGAGTGTTTATCAGTTTTGTGAACCCACTGTTGGTGCGGTAGTCGACGTATCTACACACAAGGACCCTGACTTCTGATTTATAACTCAGTGCATGAAAATACTGATTCCATGTGTGTTTTGAAAAGTTATAATTGTGATATCATTTAGTCATCCCACTGGGTATAACTTACTGACCATGGCACACCTATTTCTTTTCAGGATGACTCCATGCAGACATCCATCTAGGGTTCCAAATATAGCACGTACTGTTAGCCCACCGAGCGACGAGGCCTCGATGTAGGGTCATGTTTCATTAGAGGCACAAGTGGTGGCACCATCAGTACCATTACTCATTGTACTACCAATGACACTATCCATATAAGTAGAGGGCGCACGCTGCTTGAGCGCATTGCACGAGTTCCAGTTCCAAAGGCCAACCATGATTAGGGGAGAGATAGACCCACAGGTGACTGAGTATTGGTTGGAGGCCATGGTGAGGGTATTTCGACTGGTAGGGACAACAGCTAATCTCATGTTGATCCTTGCCACCAGCCTTCTACAAGAAACATCAGGCTGATGGTGGAGCATGATTTTCCAGGATCACGATGAGGTGGCACATCTCTGGGCAGAAATCGAGAGCCTGTTTCGGGCAGAGTTTGTCCCAGCGACTCTTCACGCATTTCGCATACATGAGATTCTTCATCTGTTTTAGGGCTGCATGATAGTGGATAAGTATTTAGAAAGGTCCACTGACCTCTAAATCTACTCCACTGATATTGTGTGGGACCCATTATTTAGGGCTCGTACCTTCGAGCATGGGATCAGACGGGAGATTAGGGCTTCGATGATTTCTCTCAGCATCCCGACACATGAGGGGGTTTAAGAGAGTGCCCTCATAGTGGAGAGTTTTCTTGAAAATCTGTCACCAGTATAGAGACCCACCACAGGATGACACGTGTCAGAGTCTACTATAGCTGGCATTTGACAGATGTCCCAGAGGTCAAAGAGAACCAGACCAACAGGTTAACGACAGTATGATTCAGGGTCTGTTGTTCAGTGCACCCAAGACCGAACCAGTCATGCGAGGAGCGGGTAGTGTTATGCTTGTGACGGACATGGCCACATGGCTAGTGACTGTCTGAACCATCATATGGATGATTAGAGGATAGTCGAGGGACTGTTCAATCAGTGTCAAAGGTTCGACCGAGGAGGTCCACCGGGAGCAGGCGGATGTGGAAGAGGAGATGGAAATGTAGCTGGTTGTAGGTGATGATTCGATATGTTACCGCAACTACCACCAGGTGGCCCACACTAACAATTGGGATTAGGTGTACATGGGTGAGATCAGATCCAGGAAGATGAGGCCTAAGACCATGGCACTTCGGAGATGATACGATGTACGCTAAGTTTCTACTCCACCTTAGTTGTAGTACTTATAGAAACAGGTTCTAGTCACTCTTTTATTTCCACTACCCTAATTCAGAGCACGGAGATTCCAATGGAGTTTTTGTGTCAATACATAGGACTAAATACTCATACAAGAGAGTATTCGAAGATTATGCACTGGTTCTGGAAGTGCGAGATTACTCTAGGATGCGAGAGCTCTAGCTGGGATCTACTAGTGGCGATGTCAAGGCCTTACAATTCCATCTTGGGTATGGATTGGTTATCTACAGTAAATGCTCATATTGACTGTATTAGGTACAAAGTGAGGTGTGCCTTCAAGGATGGGACCCGGATTACCTTCACTAGCGAGAATGGAGCCTTTACAGCATAGGATGGACATACCTGGAGGAGAGTGTAGCCGATCACTCATAATTTGGCTAGCCTTACCCTTAGAGTGGTTGATGTGAAAAGTCTGAGATATCCTGTAGTAGAGGAACATTACACAGATGTCTTCCCTGATGATGTTTTGGGTCTACCTCCTCACAAATAGGTGGAATTTTACATAGAATTGTACCCTGGGATGGAACCAATATCAAAATCATCGTATCAGATGGCTCCCGCAGAGATTCATGAGATGTGGGTACAAGTGGAGGACATACATTGGAAGGGATTCATTTAGCCCAGTGTTACTCCTTGGGCAGCCCCGATTTTGTTTTCCAATAATGCTGATGGG
The DNA here is from genome assembly GCA_963277665.1 of Viscum album. Classification (NCBI taxonomy): domain Eukaryota; kingdom Viridiplantae; phylum Streptophyta; class Magnoliopsida; order Santalales; family Viscaceae; genus Viscum; species Viscum album. The sequence continues at coordinate 213,478,991 of OY728128.1, read as the reverse complement.
TACTTAAGACCTTCTGTTGATGATTGGCTCTTGAAACTAGTGACCGTGAAGAACATGTACCCACTTTCCCAGATCAATGACCTCTTTGACCATTTGAAGGTATCCTGGTGGTTCTTGATAATAGAACTCAAACCAGGCAATCACCAGCTCAGAGTGCGAGACGAGGATGTGTAGAAGACAACTTTCCGATGTCGGTATAACCGTTAAGAGTTCTTGGTTATTCCATTTGGTGTAAACAACACTCCATCAGTGTTCATTGGACTCATGAATTGGATCCTTCATCTATAAGATGATCACATTGGGGTGGTATTAATTAAAGAAATTCTTATCTACCTGGAGACCATGGAGTAGCAATCCTATCATTTACATGTAGTTCTATACACAATCTAAGAGCACTAGATTTATGGTAAGTTTTCAAAGTGCCTCTTCTGGATCCGAGAGTTTCACTATCTAGGACATGTCATCTCAAAGGCTGGAGTTGTAGTGGATCTAGTGAAGACTGTGGTGGTACTTGCATTGGAGCCATGCGAGAGTGTGATGGAGGTATAAGGTTTCTTGGTTTTGGATGGACACTATCAGAGATTTGTTCTAGATTTCACCAGAGATGTAGCACCACTATAAACGTTGACAAAGAAAGGGAAACCCTTCGTATGGTTGGAGAGATATCAGCGGAGTTTTCAAGAGTTGAGGAAGAGGTTGACTAGTTCCCCCATCTTGAGGCTTCCGAAGGAGGGCGTAGGGTACGTAGTCTACTGCAACACATTAGGGACCAGGATGGGATGTGTCCTGATGTATCAGTGAGATGTGATCATATATGGTTCTAGGCAGCTAAGACAGCAAGAGCAGAACAACGCTACCCATGACCTGGAGTTAGCACCAGTGGTCTTCAACATGAAGATGTTGAGGAATTATTTGATGGGAGAACATTTTATAGTGTAGTCTAACACAAAGAGTCTCAGGTATATCATCTTTTAAAAGGACCTGAATCTGAGACAACAATTTTGGCTTGAGTTCCTCCTAGACTATGAAGTTGTGATAGTCTATACTCCTTGGAAGGGGAACGTTGTAGCAGGTGCACTTAGTAGGAGATCTGTTAAACAGCTGCTAGGTGGGGAAACAGAGAAGCTAGTCGTATTGGAGATATTCATTAAGGATAAACATGGTGTAAATTTCCTGAAATCATTTATAGTCACTCATCCACTATGTCAGCAAGTCAGGGAGGTGAAATGTGGGGACAATAACTGCAAGAAATTACATGCTCTGTTATCCAAGGGACATGCTCCTAAGTGATTTTATGAAGGTGGGGAGCATTCTATCCACTTCAGAGGACGTACCGTGGTACTAGTGTCACATTGGGAGGATGTGTTGAGGGGGATCCGCACATTCCCTCCAACTATAAATCCAGGAGTGGAGAATATGTTCCAAGATCTCCAATGACAACACTGGTGTTCGGGAATAAAGAAAGAAGTCGTAGAGGTTTTCTCTCGTTACCTCACATATCACCAAAGTGAATGTAATTCATCAGGTACCCCCAAGCTTGGTTCAACATTTGGAGGTCCCAGAGTGGAAGTGGAATGGGATATCCATGGAAATCGTGACAGGACATCCATGTAAATCCAAGGGTCATGACTCTATTTAGGTGATTGTCGAGAGACTCACCAAGTAGGACCGATTTATACCGATCAGAGAGCAGGGTTTAGTAGTGAGAATGGAACGCCTCTATGTGCATGAGATTGTGCAGTAACATGGAGTACCATTGAGAATTTACTCTATTCCTGAAGCACATTTTTACTTCTCAGATATGGAAGGGGTTATAGGAGGCTTTCAAGATGTGGCTTCATTTGAACACCACCTTCCAACCTCAGACGTATGGCCAGACTGAGTAAACCATTCAGACCCTTGAGGACATGTTGCATGAATGCATCCTTGACTTTGGTCACAGCTGGGTGGATCAATTTCCTCTAGTGAAGATTTCATATAGCAATAGATATCACTTCTCAATTGGAATGACACCTTTTGAGGCATTGTACTGGAGAACATGCAGATAACCATTTTTCTGGACTGACCCAGGGGAGTCAGCACTATTGGTACCAGATATGATACGTGCTACCATAGAGAATGTGCAGATCATCCAAGAGAGAATGAAGACTTCATAGAGTAGGAATAATTACTAAGACGACAAGAGACATTGACCTATAGAGTTTGAGGATTGTGACTACATATTTCAATGGGTCTCACCTCGACCAAGAATGGGGAGATTTGACTGAGGTGAAAAGTTATCTCTGAGGTTCATCGGATACTTCCAGCACCTCAGGTGAGTTGGTGAGGTGGTTTACCGCTTAGCTCTTCCACCACAGTTGCACCGGGTTCAAGATGTCTTCCATATATCCTAGCAGAGGAGATAAGTGCATGACCCTTCTCACATCATCGACCACGACGAGCTATAAATTGATGATAGGGTGACTTTAATGGAGGTTCTAGTAGAGATTGAGGATTGACAGGACCAGGTCCTTCATGGGTGGTCGATACTTCTGTTTCACGTTCACTAGTAATTTGGGAACTTCCTAGAGAGCACATGGGAGCAAGAGGATCAGATTTGTGCTTAGTACCCCCACTTTCTTCCTTAGATTGTGTTGTGGAATTTGGGTACTCAAATCCTTGAGGTGGGGTGAATGTAATGACCTGGAAATTCCATTAATTTTATAAATTATATTTTAATTTTACGAGTACAAGAAAAATGACGGCGTGTGATTCTGAGGCTCAGTGTGCCCGGAATGAATTTTTATACTTTTTTTCTGGTATGTTCAGTAAACGTGTGAGTGGGTTTTTGTAACATTTAAACCAGTGCTCAGAATTGAAATCTAAGGGCACCGTTAAACTGGAAGAGCATGTATTCCATTAAGGACACTGTCACCTCAACCGCATTGGGTCGAGAGTGAAAGATAAAATTTGGTGCTTTTTGTGAATGAATTAAATAAAAAAAAAATTTCTAAAATTTATATTTTAGAAACCCCCTCAACATGGGTTATCTTGGTGTGGACCACCCGAGCCTAAACCTCTGATGTGAATGTTATGAGGTGGGGACCACCTGAACTAACCTCAATTTAGAATATACAGATGGGGACCACCCGAACCCCTTTAATGAGAGAAAAATTTTCAACTCCTCCAAATTTAATTATTCCAACACAAATCCATTTAATTGGTTCAATTAAATGATCTAATTAATGGAGCCAACTCATTAAATTAATTTGGCCAAATTTGGTGTGCCAACGTAATTTATTATGGTAATCATAAATTCACAAGTTAGCTATTTCACATATTGGAGGAATTGGGAGGGGAGAACTATTGGAGGATTATTCTCTCAAATGAAGAACACACTATCCAATGAAAAACAATCTCACTAATGAAGAAATTCTTCAACAAAAATTAACTGATGATTGAGGAAACACTGACATCACCGACGACCGTCTATCCCTAATGACATCATCTTTTTCCTCATGACCTCTGTCAAAAAATATCTGAAATAGGGTATTTATTATGTGTGATTATGGATCCCCATGTTCCTCCCATCTAAGCAATGAAAGCTAATCAACTCTCTATCTTGTTGATCTGCGATTGATTTCTTTTTCTATGGGTTGTGTAATAATCGTTGCTGTGGTTTGTAGTGTTTTGCATTTTTCATTCAAAGATTTTATTCAGCCGCTTGCTACCACTCTAACACAGAGGGTGCGGGCCAAACAATCATGGACCATCCCCTGCACTATTTTTCATTATTGGTGTGATATTTGCGATGGAAAGAGATAGATTTGGGACTCGATGGCGAACGGACAGCGGTCGGCCGAATCGTTCACTGTGGAATGTGCGGCGCACGGCTGCGCCCCGTGGTCGCGCCACGTGGAGAGGAAGGATGGACTTCCAGTGAGCTGCACCGAACCGCCACACCACAATCCCCTCACTTCCCCATGGCCCCATGTTGTTCCGTGTCACCCGCCGCCCCATGGCCTCTGTGGCCTCCGCTGCTCTTTGGCATCTACTGCCCGGTAGTCTCCGATGACCCGTGGCCTCCACGATCTCCACCGCTCCGCGACCCCCAGAGCTCCTGTGATCACAGCGGCCTCGGCGCTGCACCGCAACACCCATGCAAGGCTATACAGTGCAAGATGGACAGCCCAATGCAGACTGGACTACCCAGCGTGGGCCGGGTCAGTCTAACCTGGTCGGACAAGACCCGGACCCCCTTCAACCCATTTACTCTCTTTCAGCCATAACATTTGCACTGAACATCCGTTTGAAGAACCATATGTGGTTTTGGAAACCCTGGAGTGAAATGATCCATTTGGTATACAACACATGTGATTTTGTTACTGTTGGGATATGTTCAGCTTGGATCGAGCACGAATCCAACTGGGCCCTCGGTACTAAATGGCTAATAACTTACAGTCCGAGCATCTGATTGACACCCCAATTGTTGCGTTGAGACCCCTATGATTTGGCAGGCCTTTGGGATTATTTTTTGTGGGGATCATGGCTGTTGGAGTATCTATTTGTGGATTGAGGAGCAGACACTCCCAGATATGAGTGAGATTAGTGTGGAAACCCCTTAGCTAGTTGTGACGTGAAGAATGAATAGCGATCTTGTATGGGTCAGAACCGAGTGATCCTATGTGGGTTAGCATCAAAAAACTTCTATGTGGGCATGCACCATGTGATCATGTGTTGGTCAACACCAGGAAATCCTATGTGGGTCAGCACAGAGTTATCTTGTGTGGGTTAGCAACAAGCGATCGTGTGTGGGTCCTCATCGAGCGATCCTCTGTGGGTCAGCACCAAGTGATCTTGTGTGTGTCAACACCGAGCGATTCTGTCTAGGTCAGCACCTAGCGATCCTGGGTGGGTCAGCACTGAGCAATCCTATTTGGGTCATCACTGAGCGATCGTATATTGGTCAGCACCAAGTGATCCTATGTGGGCCTGCATCTAGAGATCCTATGTGGGTCAGAAATGAGTGATCCAGTGTGGGTTGGTAGCAGATCCTCTTAACAGAGTAATATGATTCAGTAAGTTAAATCTAATCATTTGTACTTATGTATCTATGTTATACATGTTGTGAGCTATGTCAGTGCCTTTGTGGTATTCATTTGTGTGGTGTACCATTGTGGTACGTACCATCGTAGTGTTCCATTCCTTTGTGGAACAGTTTAGCTTTGGGATTTTGAGTTGGACATTCTGTTTCCTCATGATTGAAATGGGTATACATGATAACTATTTATATGAATGGGCATATAACTTAGTAGGGTTGTTAGTTTATTTCATGATTTTTGGTTTAAACATTTATTGATTTTGTGAGACCTTAAGGGTCTTATGGTCCCTACTGAGTATCAATATACTCACCCCTGCACAGGATATGCCTAAACATCATTGTGTTTGGTGTTGTTGACAGACAGCACTCACTGAGGACGAGAGTACCAGAACAAGAGGTAGCTCCGAGGTGGACATTAGATGAGTCGTACCATCGAGACGATCGATCGATAGTTGTACCTAAACTTCATGTAAGACCCCTGGATGGTGTCCACATGAGCTGTTCAATTTTACATGTACATTATGTTTCATGTACTTTCTAGTTGGTCTTGTATTCTGGCCCCTTTTACATACTGCACTCACTCTATTTACAATTTATTTTACTTGAGTTCATATCTTGTTGTGTGCTTGGTTGTATGTTCTTAAAGGTTATAAAGACAATGTCTTCCATGTTTCAGGGGATACGCCTTCGGAGCTAGTCTCCAGCCCATATCCTATGGAAGGTGGGTTTGGGGTAGTCACGACACGGGCCCCAAGGGAAGGGTCATGACACCGCAAATAAAAAATAGTTGTGGAGGGACATTCAAATAAGTCAGTATCTATTTTAGAGTGTTTGGTAAGGGTACCATTAACCATGTTGACATCATAAACTAAATCAGTAGATATTTATTTTATGATAATTTCCTTTTTCTCTCATATTAATAGGGTGCTGATGTCAATCGTCATAAATAACCATTAGATTTTAGATCTAGTAAATATAAATCTTGTATTCCTTACACGTGAAACACAATATATTTGGTGTTTCATTATATTTATATTTCAATCAATTAAAATCATTATCTAACTAATTGACATCACATAATATTAATGTTTCTGAACTCCCTTCCATTACACATATAAAAAATTTAACAATCATAATAATAAAATTTCAATCATGGTTCCCATATCAAATTGAGCATAAAATAAATCACAAATTACTTCACAATAATTTTTGGATTCTCTATTAAAACCCATGTTTCATTAATTATTGAATCATTTATATGGATATATAACTCCAATATTAATTTCCTCCATGAAATCACATATAAAAATTTATCCATATCTACCAATGTCTATTATGGTGTACTCCCTTTGGAGACATGGTTTTATGTGGAAAAAGAATTAAGAAATCATATTTTTTTGTTGGATTATAATACCATAAGAAAACAAAAAATTCCTCATAAAAAATTCCTCATAAGAAGAAATAGATTAATCATACTTCGTCTTCATCTAAAATATTCATTCTTCATTTTCAAAGAAAATTTACATGTAATGTAATTATAAAAAATTGACATCTAAAAATATTCCCACTCAATTGAGTCAATTAATTTAGGTTTCCTCATATTCTCGATAAGTTTCTACTATTGATCCACTTCTCATTATAAATGATTGAAATCCAAAAATTATTTTTAATCCCATGAACAATAGAGAACATAAAATATATATTCCATGGTTTTGATCAATTTCCCATCAATTAATTGAAATGTGGAAATAGTAAATGAAGGTTCATGTCCCCACAAGAAGGAATAAATAGAACATGTTTCCCTAGTTTTACCATTTGGATGGCCATCATGATTTACATCATGATATTGAATCGTAATTATGGAAATTATATTGTTAACTAATATCCCAAAATCCTCTGGTTTCCCAGGAGTGTATTCATTATATATCAATTTCATTCGATTATAATATTATTATTTCGAGTTCTATATGTTGAATAAAAGCAAAAATCTCATTATGATAAATAATTAACATATTTTAGAACTATATAATAATGAGATTCATATATTATATGTATAAATAAATACACCTAATTTTAATTCTATGAATCCTTTTGATTAACATATTATATACATGATAATTACCAAAACATTAGGATGTTATAATATACTAAGGCTTATCCCCATTATTCTTCCAAAAATATTCTCAACTACATTCCCAATTGTGTAAATCATTCTTTAATAACCATAATAGTTCACCTTATTTTTCATAAAAATAAATCACATTATTATAGATGAATATTCATTACCATTACATAATTTTCCATTCCAAAATCATATATTTTTAGTTCCATTGGAATCAAGGATGACTTTTTAACCTTTTTATCTATATAATGGATCATCTAACTATTAAATAATTATAACTTGAATCTTTATGAGAATTTTAATACTTAGTTCCTTTGTTCAAAACCTGGAGAAAAAGAAACATATAAAATGTAAAATTAGAATCATAGTAAGGGAAATAAATGGCAATTTCAATGATCACATGAAAACAAAATGAGAGTAAGTGTATGAGAGATTGATCATAAAAATATGAAACCAAATCCAACATATAAATGATTGTATTCATAAATTATGGAATAATGATTGGTAGTTTACATGATATTTACCATAAATTAATCAAATAACATGAGTCATAAGAGAATAATATTAGAATAATACAAGAGGTTGTGGCATAAACATAAAGATATAATTCAATCCTTAGAATTAAATGATCATTTTGAAGACTATCATATTACATTTTTTTACTCCAAAAACCATCATAGTAGACAGGGATCACTCTGAAGACTATTATATTGGATAGATTCCCTTAATAAACTAGGTTCAATCCCCATTCCATTCATATATATCTTAGGATATGTTAACCTCTATCTAATGCATTATACAGAGTTATAATTTTGGTCCTAAGCATCAATTAATGAAAATCATATATATGCATGCCAAATGATCATACAAAATTCAACATGTTATAAACCATGAAAATAAATGGTTTTAATAAGATCTCTCTTATATCATAACCCATGGAAATTAAATGGATTTCATTCAGATTTCACCATTTTATCATTGGATAGCCAATAGAATTGGAACAAGTTTCATAATGATTTTTTCCTTATTATCATAACGAATATAGATAACTAATTATGATGATATCATTAGATAACATCCCCAGTTATTGTTATGAAACAAAAAAGGATGTCAACTTCGGAAAAAAATAGTTTTTAATATCACTCAAATATTTTCTTCTGTAAAATATATTTTCCATAATTTGAATTCACTAGATTAAAATCAAAAAATATTACAAATTTAAAAGAATTAGTTAAAAATTTATATAATAACATAAATACTTATCTTTTAAATATTAATCATTCATTATGGTTTTAAATTTAGTTTATGTACTATATGTTGTAAGAAAACATTCTTTCACTCATTTGTAAATATTTTAAAATGTACCTCATATAGATAAAAATAACTGATTATCTTTCATAACAATTCTATAAAAAATTAAATCATAGTTAAAAATTAAATTCAATTATCCTTAAAAAATATTAATTATCAAATTTTTACATTATATTGTTATAAATAAAAAAGGATCATTAACAAAGGAAAAAAATAAAGTAATTTTATATTTAAAAATGATATTTCAATATAATGAGTACATTGAGAGAGGGGATTATGAATGGAAAATTGATATTCTAAAAATATACCTAGTTGAATATAAAAAATCATGTGTTTCTTAAGAGTTATAAAATATGATTTCCTCATCAAAAACATGATCATAAAAATTCTCAATAAAAAATGGGATTGTAAAAATAAACACAAAACACATTTGAAAATTTTAATGTTAATTACCAAGAATCAATAATTTGAAATTAATATTTTTACTATAATGAATGTAAGTAAAATCAATATAAAATATATCAAATGGAATTATATACGTGAAATAAAAGAAGATAGGTTTAGGATGTGACATATTTCCTAAATATGGTAATTTGAGATCATTAACCCTTAGCAAGACCTCTATATTCCTAAAAATATCATTGAACTCCTATGTATTCTATAATGATTTATTTTATATCTAAATAAAAATAATTTTAAAACATATAATTTCAAATAGGATCTATTTATTACATTTCAAAATCCCCTTAAAAGTAATTCCTTATTAAAATTATAATTTATATGTGATGACTCATTCATTTGTCATATTTATTTCATTTTCATTGTTCTGGTCCTTGTACAATGATCATGGTTCCATAAAAATAAAAATAAAAATAATAATATAAATACTATATATATTTATAAATATCTATAAATTTTGTATATAGAAAAATGAACTACACATATCTTTGATATTGTAGGTTATACGTATGCACGAATGTTTTTTTGACTTTTTGATATATGGATGAAAAAAATGTGAATATAAATTCATCATTCCAAACTCATTATTATATCATATATGACATGTTTATTAATTAAATGTATCCATTTTACCATACACGTAAAATAAAAAATATAAAAAATTTATTACTTCATTGAGGTGGTAGTCCAAACGTAAACATAAATGATGTTATAGATTTCCAATAGATTAGATTATTGTGATATTATTGTTAAATAATTATAAATATTTAGTATTATCATATATAAATTCTAAACCAATCATAATATTCAAAAATGAATTATGTTGTTGGGAATGGAATGCATCAATATTTTGAGACGATGAGTAATACATATGGTCATGTGATACATTCACATTCCATTTGATAGGAATGTGGATAGATAATGATGATTCAATTATCATATAAAACAGAAAATATTTTTATCATATGTTATATATTACTTTATGATAAATAAATTATATGTAGATTATTTAATGAATAATTAAAATGAATGTTATCTATTATGGCAATCACCTCTTCTTCAAATGAACTCCTCTTGATCTCCTTGTAAGGATCCAAGGGTTTTTATTTGGTAGGAGAATATCACTATAATGTATATAATAAATATTAAAATGGATATAACTAGGGAATGTTTGGGTTTAATTTCTCAATTTTTTTAAGGAAATAGAAGGAATGATAACCTTATATAAGAGATTCAGAGAACATACTTGAAATTTCATGACAGATTAAAATATAATTAAATATTTTAAAATCCAAATGCATCAAAATTTCCATAATTTTGATTAAAAATCATATATATTATTGAAATTACATTATCCAATAATAATATTTCATGTTTTCTTGTCATTAAAAATCATTATTTTTAAATTAATCCCTTTGTTATATAAATTTTACCCTTAACGTAGTAACATCAATTTTTACCATAAAATTTTATGAATATTACTATAATTGAACAAGTGAATCATAAATGGACAAGGAATTATTTATATAACAATATTATATTAACATGACGAGAGATAAGGTTTTAATAAACATTATTAATTTAATAAAATATTTTTTATTATGAAATACCATTAATTTCAATTTCATATCTATTCAATTAATTTTACATTAAATAGACAACCAAAAAGGAATAAATTATATCTAATAAATTTAATTATAAATAATTTATTAAATTTTTCTCTAAAAACATTTCTCACTATAGCACACTAATATTATATTACATTTAATATTTCCAAATTTCACTTATTTTATTTTTTAATATTTTAATATATATTATTTTAGCATTGTGAAAATTTGAAATATTATTACTTTATTACCTAAAAGTAAAAATAAATTAACATCAAGAATATAATTTATTTTTACACAATATGTGTTATATTATTAATTTTTTACATTATTTGGTAACTATGTTAGTATATAAATGATATATAAAACTAATAGAGTAACACATTGTAGCTTTATTCGTACAAAATTATACAGTACATTTTCATGGAGAATTGTCATCTAAAAATTTAATTTTTATTGTAAGGTTATATGGGTATAGTTTACATTAAAAAATTGGTATTTAGACGAAATATTGTTGGCATAACAATTTTTTGACCTACATTATCATTATTTACCCTTTCGCACCGCATTAAATTTTCAATAGTTAATTTTGAAAACACCTACAAATAAAAGAGCCCTAATTAAAAATTTTGAACTACATTGTTCCAAATATTGAATAAATTTTCTCAAAATAAATTCCTATAATTAGAAGTAATTAATTTTATAAAATATGGTGTAAAACACTTTGAAAACATATTATTTTTAAAATAATGATTTTATACATAAAATTTAATTTATTCTTATACAATACATTGTAATTTTTTTACAATAATGTTAAAAAATTTATTTCAAAATATAATATATAAATTTCTTAAAAAAATAACCTATTGAAACTAACATAATTTATTTAATATAAAATTACATTATATTTATAATAACATTTTTTAGAAAACATATATTTCACATTGAAATGGTTTAATTTTATTTCTATTTAATTGATAAACATATATTTTTTTTATATATTTGTAGAAAATAAAATTTTCAATAATTATATGTGTTTATTAATAACCAAAATTTTAATGGCTATGTTATACTGATAAACTATATTAAAATTCATATAAACTTAGTTTTTTGGGACCAAGATCTATCAAAAAAAATAAAATATATTCATTTCATAACCTTCCTAGTCATTAAATTATACATCCAATAAAATGATATTTTACATCAAATTTTTCTCACTCTAATATAGATAAATGATAATATATATGTTTTATCACATCCTTAGGTTCTCATGTTGTTTTTTAATTTTTCTTATTTCTCTATGGATCATTAACCAGTTTAGAAGTCCTATTCCGTATAAGTTTATCCCTATAATCCGATATTTCTACCATAAATTCCCTAGATGAAATATTTTCTTCCAATAAAACAACAACTTAATTATGTACATGTGATTAATCATGTATTTACATCAACCATATAGGTACATGGAAAATGTCGTGATATTTAGAGAGCATCAGTTGAAGTTCAAATAGGTAGGATATCATCCCTACTCGATCAATAAAATAAAATTGGCCATTATATCTAATAATAAAAATTCCCTTATTTAGAAACCTCATAACATTATTTTAATGAAAAATTAATCGAAAACCAACACACCACCTTCAAATTCCATATCACGCCAATGATTATCAAAATAACATTCCTCTCTACTATGTGATTCTTTGATGTGTTTTATAATATTCTAAATATTATATTCCATTTACATTTCATGGTCAAGACCTAATATATTTACTTATACAACATCATACCAGTGTATTGGAGTTATACACTTCCTTAAATATATATATTATTTTATACCAATTTGAATTATTTATTAATGCTATTGTTTTATGAAAAGTCAACTAGAGGGTGGTGTTGATCATATCCACCATTGAAATCCACAGAATTATCTATAACAGTATTCTCTATTGTGTGAATTGATTCAGGAGAATAAAAATCTATATGAGGATGTTATGTAGTGGTAAAAAATAAATTTAGTATCTAGATCCTGCTGATAAAATCACCAAAAAATTGAAGAAAATCATGGATCCCAATCCGATACAATTGAATATGGTACTCGATGTGACCTTAAAACTTAATTAATTTATATCCTTGAAATATGATCTTGAGGAAAATCATCTATAGTTGAAATGAAAATTTCTAGCTTCGTAGGGTCATTAAATACAACCCAAATATCATTACGACCTTTATGTATTTATAGAGTCTAACAATAATGTTTATAGTCTCGTATAACGATTTTCATTTCAGTATGTGTAATTTTTAATAAATAATCTTAGAATTATATCACATGTACATAAGTTTATGATATGATATCCACTAAGATACATAGAGAAATAACAATTCATTCATTTCCACTTGATTTAATCATTAAGATCCAAATGCATCATCATGCTTTATTGATTAATATTTAATGTCTATCTAGGAGCCTCATTCATTATATCCTTTATAAAATATGATATGTGTAGAACACATTCATGATTCTTGAACATTTTTATTCAATAAAAATCATTATTAAACACAAGAACATTTCTATCCTTTTCACATAGCGGTAAATATTCCTTATACACCACTTTAATCTCCACTTGGATATATTTATTAAGATTCATTTTAAAAATATATGATTTACCTACGTCATAAAATATTTCAAGTCACTAGTATTTAATATCTTTATATATTGGATGATTTTTTATCCTCATCATATATAGGATAGTGTTATCCTTTCAACCCAAATATTTTCCACTATTTTCACATTCCCAATATGAGAATGTTTTTAGCTGTTAAAGTATTTAATATGACCTAATATTATTCAATAGAACAAATTAATCTATTTTATTATGGAAATAAACCTAAAATCTTTTGAACAGTGGTTGGAACCAGATCTACCCTACATTTAGATGCTTTCATTATAGTATAGTTAGTTATCAAATCCACATATACCTAAGAAGAAATAAAAATACACATACATTCTTTGTTAGATTAGCCATGATGTTGCCAAATATGATGTTGAATTAAATAGTAAAACTAAAATAATTATGTAACTAAGTTGATTGATAGTACTTTATAATTAAACCCCTATTTTTTTAATGGAAATTAGTAATTTGAATGAGTCGATCCTAAGTTATATCTGATGATAGATTGGATGTAAATGTTTTCATATAAAATTTCAGATCACTGATTCAAGATGAATACAATAAACATGGTAATTGAACAACACCATTAACCAATAATAGTACTTACACAATAAAAATTATAATTAACAATTAACATAGAGGATCAATATAATGATAACACAAAGGAATTGGGTATTACTACATCTCAAAATTTTAACATAATGGTACATTTGAAATATCGAAAATCAATATTTATATAATAGATGACAGTACTTTTTATAAATTGGATCATCCATTCATATGTTTTGTTCATCTTTGAGGGATGAAATTATATGGATTCAGATATATCCCAAAATTTAAATATAAATCATGGATCCTTAGATCTCATTGAAAAATATAGAATTAGCTTTGGAATCGATTTAATGACATTATTCCTATACTTTTATCTATATATATTTAAAATTTTATCATCATTGGTATAGATTTTGTGCTCTAGGATTACATTATGTGCCTAAGACCTATTATGATTTGTCTATAATTTTTGCATCCATGGAAAAAATTATTGATTTTCCTGAATAATTCATCCAGTAATCCAAATAGATAAAAATTTCCAAACACCGTGAGCATTGATATATGAAAATATAAAATTTTTGTAATAAAACTACTAAATTGCACATTTATATGATTAATATTTCCCAAATTGACTCACATTTGACACGGATTACATAATGATGTAAAATGAATATCAAATTCTGATGTTAACTAAAACTGGTGGCTAAGGACATTGAATCACTGTAATAATAAAATATTGATTGTTAATATTATCTTATTTAAATGGATAGTCAATTAGTATATATATCACACAATTTACCCAAATGATAATTCTATCATTTATTTAATATTAAAATCATCACATCTATCTACAAATAATGAGTTGGGTAATTTTTCACCTAAACACTCTATTAGAACAATGCATAAGCTACCACCATAACATTATTCATCATAAAACATACCATTCAATTTTTTGATGCATCCCTACAGATTAAAAAAATATTCTCCAGTACTAAGAAAAGGGAACCCAAGTAAATTTAATGACCTCTTATTAATTTCTATGAAATTTTATTCACATTTCTATATCTAAAAGAAATTACTTTTATCAGAGTTAACATGATAACTATATTATATAGCCATGATAAATTTTTTAAAAATAATGGATAATATTAATATAATGCAATAAAAAATCGATCTCAATCACAATGGTAGATATTACACAATTTTTAATAACATCCATCATTTAATAATCTATCGATTACCCTCACATGAGATTTTATGAACAAATAATAAAACATTATTTATCCAAAAATAATACATAGTAAATACTCTATAATTACTATCTTTAGATGGGTTGTTAGTACAATTCTTATGTACCCTTCATGATCTTCCAAGATCTTTTTATATATATGAATATCTTCTATGAATATTTCTATAAATTGATCTGTGTTATCTCTAAAAATGTTATTAATTAAATCATGTAATATAGGATGAATTAGTAAGAACAAGTAGAATTACTAAAAATTTATTGTATAAAATACTTGTAAAAAAATTATTTTTTTAATATCATACATATAAACCTGTAATTAAGGACATCTCAAATGAAGGGAAATATTAGATAATTATCGAGGTCCACATAGTTGATCTAGTAAGTCATCGATAAGTGGTATAAGATAATTTTTCATTCTTGTGATCTTTTTATGTTCTTCATAATCAACATAGAGTCTCATTAATAAAAATTTAGTTTTAGAAAAAATAACAGATTCTCCCTATGGTGAAAAAATAACTGAATAAATCCCCAATCTTGATTTTCTTAGATTTTATTTTTCAAATCATAACACTAAATTGTGGACATTCTATATTTTTTCATTTAAGTAGTTATAGCAAAATTTATGATATATGTTTCAAACAAAACATCTTGATTTTGTAGATGTATGAGAAAGTATATAGGAACAAAATCATTCTACTTCTATAAAATATGAATTTTATTGGATATTTAGTTTCTCCCCAACCGAATAATATAATAAATCCTTCGGAATTGGAATCATAACCCATATATGAGATTTGATTTCTGTTGGATGTTTATATTTATCAGTTCACAATCCTAATATAATAGGTTGGTTTAAAATATCATATGTTAATTACATTTCCTAAAAATCGATGTGAGATTTGTGTAAATGAATAAAATAAATTCTCAATATAAAATCAAATTCATCTAAAGGGAGAATAAAATTATTTTCTGAAATCCCATTCCCATAAACATTTACATGATAATAATCATATAAATTAGATGAAATCATCTTACCATAAGGGGTTTTTACTATTAATTTAACATCTACTCTTTTGTATGTAATTTGGATACCCATAGAAGATTCTGTAGATATAAAATTGTCGGTAGAACGAGATTCAAATCAGACATTATCAGTTACAGATTAAAATTTATGTGTAACATTCAATATGTTGATATCGAACACATTGTCGAAAAAAGGGATTTAATGTGATTTACCATTTTCTATTGATGTAGGTGGTTTCTGGAAATGATCATTGTCATTAGAATTAATTTTTTAGTAATGGTTGACACAATTACTATACACCATACATTATAAAATATTGGATTTTTTATCCTGTATTTTTTTATATTTCTCTTTAGTTGAATTATTATGTTTCATCTCCCCATAATATAAATATTTGATTTCATGGATACATTAATTTCCATAAATAAAATATATAATAGGTACTTTAAAAACATTTGTACCATTTTTACTTTAACACATTAAGATTAATTGAAATATTATCCTTATATCCTCATGGATTTCTATATTCCAATCGTATTCTATATTTCTTTTCTTATCATAACCATGAGAATTTTTATATCACCAACTTCATATTCTACCTTGATAACACATTAAAATATTTCATCCAATATATTAAATTATTTAATGGATGACAGTCATCAGTTCCTTGGATTTAACCCCTAATTCATGTATTAACCTTTACTTCAGGTTTGACGATAATAGGAAATGCATAACTAACATTTATCAAAAAAATTATCATAAACACTATCTTATTCACCATCCTTCTCCTTCAACAAATAAAATTATTTATCGATTTTTGAATGTGTAATATGATAATAGTAACTATAGAAGAGTATTCTTTTAAAAACATCCCACTTCATGGTGTCAATATTATTATTTTCCCCCGTAATATTAGTAGGATTCCACCATTATTCTGTGTCTCCTTCCAAATGATAAAAAACCAAAATGAATTTGTCATTCCTTGTATATTAGAGAACAAAAATAATAATATTATAGTAGTACTGATCTAATGCACATGTGATATCCCAATTTTACAGAAAATAATTCTCATTGAATAATTTTACATAATGGATAGATTTCACTACGCACATCTCCAAATTTTAATGAACCTGATAAAGAATTCAAATATTATTTGATAGTTATAGTGCTTCCATTAATTTTGAATGTAGTAATATTATTAGATAATATATTAAATTTATGTAAATTTACTAATAAATAAATATTTATTGAAAATTTATAGTAAATAATCACAAAATATTTTATAAAGTTATTTTATACTCCATAATAATGTCAACTTAAAAACTTATTTTATTTCATTCTGTGAGAAAATAATATTAATTATTTATATTTTTTATGAAATTTTATTTAATAAAAATAATATCATTATTGAAATCATCATATCATAATTAAATATGGATGAATTTTTAGTACTCTATAAAAAATATTGATTTTTCAAGGAATAGTAAATAATACAAAATTCAATTAAATTGGATATTTGTTTAAAAATGTTTCAAAATACAAATATTTTTAAAAATATTTTCAAATAAATATTATCTATAATATATTAGTAATGATACAATATATGTTTATTATAATATATATTATTATTGAATTTGGAATATAAAAATTTATATACATAAAAATACATCTTTTTTTCAAATTGATTTTTAATTTCATTTTGAGCATTTATATTAAAATTAATTTATATGATTGAAATATAATTTGACAAAATAAAATGTAATCAAATTTTGGATTCATTAATTAAATTTTTTCCTATGATTAATTTTTTGACATTTTTATAAAGAAGTCAAATTTCTATGAATAGTGTAAAATATATAGTTTCTATGAAATATGAAATATTTTATTATATCATCACGAAATAAACATAATATAGTGATTTATGACACTTATTTATTGTATAATTTATGATAAAATAATCAGAAAAAAGTAATTCAAAATAATGTATTAATTATTATCTATTGCCTGATAAATATGATAATCAATTTCAATGTAGATGCAAAGCATTCACAGTACTAGAAATGTAAAATGTGGTACCAAAAATATAATATTTCTTATGTAATAAGCCTAAGAAAAACATTTTAATTTATTATTATGTTTTTTATATGATTTTAATTATTATTAATGAATATTGGAGTTATATAACATGATCTTTATCCCAATGATTTAGTAATTCTTCCATAATGTAGGGAAAAACAAAATAAAATATTAAATAATTTTATTTTAATACTTTTTAGTTAAAATAGATATTTCATGAATATTAATTTAATTTTTAGAATAATTTACATATTTTAAAAAAGATTTATTATTTATAATTTGCTGGGATATAAGAATACTATAAAAACTTGCATAATACCGACACAACAATTATTTAATTAATAGAAAAATTAAATAAATGATTTTTAAAAAATTAAAACTGATAAAATTCCAATATATAAATCTTTCAAATAATATTTATAATCATTTATAATATATCTTTTAATAATTATTAAATTAAATTTTCAAATTTTTACTAATTTTATTTATGTCAAATTAACTGAATATTGTCAAATTTTAGATTAATGATATTTTTCCAAATTAATATATTATTTTATAATTGAATAAATATAAAAACATTGATAGTGGAATATTTAAATTTTATATGGTAGTAAATGTTAAAACATTTTCATGTAAGTAAAAATTTATTCTCTATATATAAAATCATAACCCTATATTTGTAAATTAAATGTTATCATATATTGTGTTATATAATTTTATCTAAGGGGTTAAACCAATTTATATGGTTTAAAAATCCCCTTAATCTAGTTTAAATCCTATATTTTGATGTTATTATAACGCGTAGATTATTTCAACTTCAAATAAATTTCCATTTTAGCTAAGTTTTCACAATAATATTATTATTATATTGCAACATTTAATAAAATTCTAAAAGTTACACTCACATCAATTATAAATGGTAACATTCACCATACCTAATTTACACAACCTTGTACCATAAAATATTAAAATCCCCTAAGATCAATTCAAAAATTCCATATCCACATAAATGCTTTTTTACTATCCAGGAATACCAAACCTGTAAACCATTATAAGATATTTAAAGGGGTTGTTTCCATGTATATGTAGTCACCTTAATCAATCCCCATTTTTTTACTCTTATTCACATCCAAAAATATTTTGTATTTATCATAAAATAATTCAATTAGAATCCCAAATATTATAAAATTTAATTATTATTAAAAAAATTCCAATAAAAATCATCTTTCAAAAAAAATTAATAGTGTCACTCATGTGTATATATGGCATACAATCATAACATATCAATAAAATTATATTTTCATAAAAATATTTTATTCTGGTGTATTATTATGAGTTTAGTGTTTATATATGTTATTTATTTCATTATTATACTCTTCTATCATTAATAATAGTTGTACCTTATTATTATCTTATCCATGGGGAATGGATAATATTGCACGTGAGTATGTGTAGACTACCACCTCCACATAGTGATGTGATTAATTTTTAATTTATATTTTATATGGATAATAGTGATGATTAATTTTATTAGTAAATATGATATATGTGATCTATATAAAATATTTATTGTGATTTTTTATTTAATATTCCTTCTTTCTAACAATCATAAATGAAAATAGTGTTCATGCAATTATATGAATGACTTTCTCTATCAATGGTGTAAATATAGTTTCTATATCAAATTTTCATGAATGTCTATAAATATTTAAATAATGAATATATATTGTTTTTATTCCATGATTTAATTTCTATAATATTTTGAAATATGATCAACATATTAGGATCGAGACTGACAAATCAAAATATTCATGGAAAATGATGTTCTGATCTCCCAAAATATTGATTTTAAAAATGAATTATTAATAAATGGGTAAGAAGATATTATAAATAGACCAAAATATTTTGATATATATGAACATTGTTATGGAATAAATGAAATTTATATCCATATTTATTATAATATTGGTGTGTATTCGAAGGATGAATATTTGTACTTGAGGTATGGGATTTATGCATTCAATTGTTTTTATATAAATATTATTTAAACATGTATATTTGTCGGGGAATGTATATGAGACTAATGTAATTAATCCTTTTCATTTTAGTCTCATATATAATTTTTTTGATATTATATTTTTCCCTTTTTTCCTCAATTTAAATATTTATGAGATCCAAATAGCATATTTACAGAAAATTGACTTTATTTCTATTTTATGTCAAAAAATTTTTTTCTTAAATATCTATAATTTCTAAAACAATTAGAGAAGTTTTTCACTATACTCAAATTATTTTTCAAAATAATTTTTACCAATGTTGTACTATTTAAAAAATGTGTTGAAATTAATCATTTTTCCTTTCTCTAAAGTAGGTACATGTTGATATTTCAAAAAAATATATAGAAGGAATGTTTTTTATCATATTAGACATGAATTGAATTTCACACTATTATAACACCTCAATTATTTCAAATATAATTTACATTCCGTTGAGGTTCATTTAAAATAAAATTTTATTTAATTACATGCACCATTTTATATTTTTAAAAGTTTTTTAAAAAAATTTAAAATGGTATTTACGTCAAGAATGTTTTAAAGACCATTTAACAGTATATGTATTCGTCCCCAAAAACAATCCTTAATTATACATATGATTTAATGGTGTTATAATTCACATATAATATCTTTATTCTTTCCCTGTATGGTTTATAATAATGATGATGTGATTTTGAAGACACCCAGTCCCTTTTTCATTGGTTAAACATTAATAAAATGTTTCTGAAATCGATTTAAATTCATGAGTTATAGGATGTCAAATATTTAATGATATTTTAGGATTGAATTTGTATAGTTTTATTTATGTGATTTATGGGGCCTATATCTCCTCCCATTTCGTTGGGTATATATGGATAACTCATGTGGAAAATATATTAGGAATGAACATGATTTAATGATCATAATTTCATTTGTGGTCTTGGTTTTCTAGTCAATAAGTTTTTTTGTAGTCCTAGAATTCATATACGTGACACAAAATTATAGGATCTTATAGAAGACTGTCCTATGAAATATATTTAAAATAGGTAATATGATCCATGAGTTACAATCGGTGATTAAAAAACTAGAATAATTAACACCATGTATGTCATCCTCTACTATTTGAGTGCAATATAATGTGGCTTTCAATGACCACATCATGTTTATATCCATAACATCATTCTCAAAAAGAGAATCTATTACTTGGTTGGAATCTCATTAGGCATGTTGGACTACAGAATTAATAAGAGTATTATTATTGATTCATTAAACCCAATGATGTAGAATTATCAATGGAATAATTTCAGTTTTGGGTTTTAAGGATTCCATATTAATTATATAACATATTAAATCCTTAAAAAGTTTTATTCATATTGGATAACATATCCAACTGCATATATCATAACCCATAACATTGTTTCCTATGCCTACCGAAATCCGATGTAAAGATTAGATCACTCTTTGATGAAGCCATGAGGTGTGTGGGAGACACCACCACAACAGAAATGGACTAGTATACTAGATGATTCCATATAGACATTAACTTCCAGCCATCGAGTGTTTGGTTTTATCTAGTAAAACAACATAATCATTACAACTTCCTTTGGCTGACTAGACACATCCAACATATAAGAATATTAAAATCATTCATATTATTATTCATATTTCAATTTTTAACCATAGATAATGCATATAATTCCCTAAGTATATCCATCATACCCAACATTAAATTGTGCGATGTCACATAAAAATGAATGGTATCATGATCATTCCAAAGAGAAACAAAGATATTAGTAAATTCCTCAAATCGTATGTTTTGAATCTATACCCAATATCTATTAGTGAAATGTTTTTCCATGAACACATATAATGACATGTATCTGCCACTATTTATACAAAACATTAATCTTGTATATCCCCATCGGTATTGGAAAAACTATATTTAATGAAAATATGATGTATATTCTCTTATGACTACATGAATAGATGAGTGGCAACAACCATATGAAGACAAATTATTTTTAGATGATCCACAGTGGGGGTTAATTTTATTTGATCCTTCAATGAATAATAAACCTAGATGGTTGAATAATTTGAGTCTTGAAATTAATAAGTTGTTCTGGTGGATAAATGGATCCCCCACAGCCCAGTTTATAACCCTCATGTTCATTATTGTGTCCATCCTTGTCTAGTTTCCATATAATGGTATCACAATAAATTATGGTTCATTTTATGATAGCCAGAACAAATTGGGAGGGGGGAAGGTGTACCATTCTGACATTATTGTGTATTTTAAATAGAAAATCATTTACTGACATTATTATTTCCTAAATTTGAACAGTCACACGATTATAAATAAGATTATTAATCCATTTAGTGGTCCAATAGTTAATATTATAGACCCTACATACCTCACATTTTTTATCATAAATTATCATATTATAGGGATTGATGATAACGGTCCAAACTGAAAAGGAATTATAAAATTTATGACAATTAAATAGTATCCCTTTAATCATATTAGCTAAGAAAATACCACATACATTATTGGGAATTAAATACAATGTAAATTTCATGATAAGACCATCATTAAAAGTCTGAACATCATTAATCCAAAGACCCACAAATTCATGTTTTTTAATACACCCATTTCATGAAAAATAAATCAAATACTATTCATGGATTCTCCCATCCCATATACAATTCATGGATATATTTTGAATCTCCATGATATGACCTCTAGAACATCCATAGTGTGAAAAATAATAATGAACATATATATAATTACAGAGTTAACAAGACATACCCTCCGAGCCTAATTCATTTACATCCTTTTCCATCAAGACATTTCTTTAAAAATACCAGAATATATATCTTCATAATGATATATTTTTATGTTACCTAAAAATAAGGGAACCCTAATGTTGTCAAAGGGTGAGATTCTCTCTTCATCCCCTATATTTTTGATATCCTAATATGTCTTCCACCAAGTATAGCATCAGCAAAGACAATGAATGATTTTCCCCAAATTAAGGAATAGCTAGCCACAACTCCATAATATGAAAATATGGTCTTCATAGAAGATATTTTATTTTTTAGGGATTTTTTGAGCCATAAAATTTCATCAGAATACCATAGGTGTGAAATAAAATTTTCATTTTGACAAGGTTCAAATTATATATATATATATATATATTAGTTCATCATTGATAAATCTTCTCAATTATTTTTAATTAATTGAAAACAAATTTATTAAATGTGGGCCACCTTGACTCACCCCCATAGGAAGTGATAGACGCCACTAGGTGCCCCATTGATAAGAATAGAAATTTTTTATGGGATAAGTATTGATCTAATACCATTGATGAAACTTTTTGAAAATCCATAACTTTTGAGAACATCAAAAAGAAATATCCATTTTTATGTATCGAGGCTTTGGATATATTTGTTTAGTGAAAAGTTAACATCTCCTATTTTCTTACCCATTATGTATGTAATAATTGAATCCATGAAAAGGAAATTTTGAATACTTATCCCCAACACAATATTTTGATTTATTATATAAAGGGTGTAGATTTAAAATGATAAGCTTATGATTTCACACCCATATTATCATGTAATGATTATTTGATTATTGATATATCTATTTTTTAACCTTAATGATCATTTTATCTCACAATTTCTTGTGTTTCCATTCCATAGGTAATGATGAATGATTATTGAAATGATATGTCTACGATGGGTTGTAATTCTGATAATCATATTGAGTGATGATAGAGATCTGTTATTAACTAGATTATTATGGGTCCATATTTTCAAAGGAACTATACCAATATGATTCGGGAACATATCATATTAATATGTACAAAATATTTATCTATTGATATGTAATATTTATGTATGATAATGTCAGATCATTATAGACAATAATAGCGAAATATTTTGTTATCCATTAGAAAATTAGATGAGAAAATTTAGTAATAACATTTGGGATAGGTCTATGTATTTGATAACATAATAATTTTATTATAATGGATGAGGTTGGATAAACCTATAGTGTTATAGTATGAATAGATTGATTATTAATTTAAAAATTATAATTAATGATTTTTTTCTAATTATGTTCTCATCCATGAGGATTATTATTAGTAACATTGTACTTTTGGGTTTTACTCAATGGTAAAAACCCGATGGAATATTTTGAAATATTAATTTTATGGAATATATAAGGATGTCCCTAATGAGAAAAGTAATGGATTAAGAGGTAGGATTCCATATATTTTTACTATGATCACTCAATTATCTCCAAATATTGGTTTTATCGCAGGTCACTTTTATCTTAAGTATACATCAATGAGGGGGAATCATGTTTCTAAATCTTGTATGTCATAAAGACCACCATCCATCATTGGGTATTTACATACACTAGTTTATGACCACTAGATTGTTGAAATGTAAAACCCATGTTACATTATTTTTGGGTTTTATTATGAAAATGAACTCTTAGATGATTATATTTTTTAAATGTTACGTAGATCAATGTTAGAGTGATATTATGGATATGAGGAAATAATAGGAAACTGTAGACATGAAATGGGATGAATTTATTTGATTATATTTTAGTTACTATTTCCATCACATTCCACAATGAAAAATGGAGAAGCAATTCATTATGAAAATGAAGAAGGATTATGAAACCATCGGTATATATTATGAAACATTAAAAAGACATGGAATGCATGTTTATTATTTAACCATCACACTTAAAAATAATATAGAATGATTATTTATTGTATTAAAAATTATATATCAAATGTATTATCCAAAATATATTTTTGGGAACTCTGAAAAAACCATTCAATGTGGGAAAAAAGTGGAATTGGAAGTTGGAAACCCTTAAGTTACTGGTGACCACAAAATAAAGATTCAGAGATACGGATTCTCCACTCGTTTTTCAAATGGGGTGATGTATTTGTTTCATTATCCATCATGACAAAAATGTGTCAAGGGGAACTATGTTGAATTCCATAAACAATAAATATTTCAACCCTAAAATTTTATTGAAATTATTACTTTATTATAATTATAATTAATCATCAAACTACAAGACAAGGATAACAATTTCTGGTTTATTTTGAATTATGATATAGAAAATTAAAAATAATGAAAATAGTTTTTATATAGACTCCATAATGAGTTCTAACATCCATTGAGCTCCTATAACTATATAGGATAACTAGGGGAATACATGAAAAAAATAGATGATCTTAAATGCCCAGTAAGGGAATATGAATATGAATAAAACATAACACGTTAGTAATAAAGCATAAAATGAGGACATAAAAGGCATGGAACATGAATAAACTTATGAATGAATAACATTAACAACTTGGGAATGAATAATCTTGGTATCCTAGAAATGGTGAAAAAATATATAACATCACATAATCATGAGTCAATGTTACCTTCTGAGACATAGTTGTAAATGTCCAATAAGGGAATCACATTCACTCCCAATCCATAAATGACATCTAATGAGACTAAACATTACCCAATGAATTGGAAAATAATATGGGCGAACCAATTATGAAACTTTCATGAATATGTGTTCCACATGAAGAATCATACATATGGAATCAAATGATAGAAAAAGGTTTACCCATGGAATGAAATGGTCATCATAATAATGTCATAATTTAATAAACAGGCTTATCATGAATGATTCTTTGAAATAATGGATTTAGATAATATATGGACATTAAAAAAGATAAAATAGTAATGGTTCATCATAATTTATATCCAATTGATGTGGAAAAATGAAAAGAGAGTGTTTATGAAACATTATAAATGGAGCATTTTTTTATGGATTAATGAAAATATGATAGTGAATTGAAACCAGAAAATTAATATATGTGATTATAAAACTTTTGATCTAGAAGAATAGTATCATTTTATAAATTGAGTGATTTTTTTTAAAAAAATCGTTGCTTAAAATAGATTATGTAGAGACCCGATGCATGGCGTACATTAACATTACATTAAATTTGCGGAATACTTAGTACATAACAAAAACACACACACAAGGATCGTAATAGTTTAGTGTCTTTGGAAACTCGGAGTATAATCTTCTAATCCTGGTAAAAGATCTTCAATATCTCCCATAAAGATCTTATCTTTTTTTCATACCTAAAACCTTTCTTTATATCCTAGGGAAAAGTAAACATAAAAGGGTGAGCTCAAATGCTCAGTAAGGGTAAACAAAAGAAATATCAATCACATCATATTCATAAGAACATAACATTTTGGAAATCCTAACCTACAAAAGAGAGCATAATTTCATAACATGGGATAAATCATAGTAGAGAAATGAAATCCCAATAATCATAACTTAAAACATGAAACATTGTGGCATACACACATAATCATAGGGAATCATTTCTTGTTAGTCAAGACTCATTTCCAAGACTATCTTGGTGGAAAAAGTCCCTTTCTGAACTGAGTCACCCTTGTTTCTGTCCTGTTTCACTGAACCGGTATAACCTACCATTCCAGCCATGTCTATCTCATTAGATATAAAATCTTTACCCAATGCATTTGAGGGAGATATACGTCCCACCCATCTCATAATGATACCATTCTTATGTGTGCCACAAAATCATAAATCATACATCATTGCATAACCCATGTAATAAAAATGGGATTCTTAAACAACATGACATCATAAAACCATTGATATAAGATAAAATAATTCATAAACATAATTCCATCATAACAAAGTCAAATCAATGTAAAAATATGGATAGAAACAGAACCCTTTATTATCTTAGATGGAAAATAATTTTGATAAAACACTTGAATTGAATTCTTGAGGAAAATATCCTTTCTTTTTCAAAATCAATTTCTTTTCACAAAACATCATGCAATATTAAAAGAAATAGATTTTATTGAAAATAGTCATGAAATATTTTGGAGGAAGCTTCATGAAAATAAGGCTTTATAAAACCATAAAATCCGTTCGTGCCGTTTAAGTTAAAAAACATTCTTCTCGTACTTTTGTCGGAAAAGTCAAAAAGTACCTCGTAAGAAAAATGACAAAAGATTTCTTTCATATATTTTAAAGAAAAACTAACCAAAGGGTAAAATTGGATATAAAATATTGTAGAAGAATGGAAATAATATTACATATTGAGGAAACATGGATTTGGATGATAAAATACACCCCGGTAAATGCCAAAGTATAAACAATCTCGGATAAAAATGAGATTGTGATATTTCCCTTACCTTATGTCTGATATGCTTTGTACGTATCTGAACCTCCTGTATAATGATTTAAATAATTTAATTAACTTATTAAAGAATCATATTAATTGTTATGATATCATATATGGTTCACTTATTACTTTATATTACCCGTTCTTTTGTAAATACCATGTTAAAGAAGCGTTTTGGGTAAAATCGATTCATTTATCGTAGGTGTTTGGACTTGTTGTTCTTGACATTATTATTACTTATATCATGATTTACTAACTTCCAGAATATAAAACATGATTTATATATCATATATATTCAGTATATATATACATAATAGATAGATAAATGAAATGAAACACACTGTTCATGGAGACGGTAGTCCGTACGTACGCATGAACGTTGTTTTCCTTTCCTTATTATCTTGAATGGAAGTAAGTAGATGACATAAATATATACATAAATCCAGTATCTTTATAATGTCATATATTTCATTATTATTTATTATATATACTTTATAATCATTCTTAAATGGTTAACATGGAGAATGAATCTCATCGCGTCGTGGAGACGGTAGTCCATACGTACGCACGAGCGATGATATCGTTCTCATGTTCGTGAACATGTGTTGAAGTTTATTTATACTATTTCAGTATCAATATCACTTTATAATAATCATATATAGTTATTATTTACACCATTTTACCCATCCAAGTAAGGTGGTGGTGGAAAATAGATTTCACCACGGCGTGGATACAGTATTTCATACCTACGCACGCACGGTGATTTCGTTTTCCGTAAGATGGATAGATGGTCAAATAAGATTGTTTCATACATATAATAACATATCAGTATATGAGTGATACTGATGTTATTACTTAATAATGAAACAAACTAAGAAGAAGAAGTGGAAGAAGAAATAAAGGTGAAAGAATCGGTAATAGAAATTACCTCTTCTTTGAAGCGCCTCTTTTAGATCTCCTTTTAGGGCACTAAAATTGGTCTTTGAGGAAGACCAGAACCTTTAGGATGTTTTTAGGGAAGTGGATAAGAGAATTTGGCAGGTTTTGTCCGAGCATGAAGGCTCAAAGTTGTGTGAGGAAGAGAGGGAGGAGGTGCCCTTTTATAAGGGAGGAGAGGGGCACCTTTGGAATAACTAAAAATATTATTTTATTATAAAGTCAAGTTCGGTTTTAAATAGATCCAAATTGATTTATTTCGAGGATAAGGTGGGTATGGGTCGAAATAATCTCATCCAATAGAATTTAGACATGATTAGGTTCCAATTTTAACCTTATCATTTAGATTTAACATTAGGTTAAATAATTTTACTTTTACCGTGTCTTCTTGTGTTCTTACAATATAATGTTAATAAACATAATATAAGAAGCCAAAAGAACCCCAATTTTTTTATTATTAATATATATAACCATATCTAAGTCATTTGTCCTAACCATATATTTTTAGGAACAACATAAAAATTAATAATATAATATTTATTTTAAAAACTATTTTATGTAAATTTTGACACTATTTAGTAATTGATTTTTGTGAAAATCTTAACAGAATGATACGTTCGAACAAAGTTAATTAAATCAATACTAACATGTCATATTAACCTAGAAAATTAGTGGAATTTATAAAAAGTCTCAAATTATATTTATTTGAGTATTTATAACATCAATTATGTTAATATTTCATTAATA
Organism: Viscum album; assembly: GCA_963277665.1. Lineage (NCBI taxonomy): Eukaryota > Viridiplantae > Streptophyta > Magnoliopsida > Santalales > Viscaceae > Viscum > Viscum album. The sequence goes on along the minus strand of OY728128.1, from coordinate 213,449,855 downwards.
AGATAATTACTGCATCATCGTTGAGTCATAAATAAATTAAATTATATAATGTATAAAAATTAGAAATAAAATATAATTATGTAGGAAATCTTTTTAGCTTTCTAATTAATATTTATAGTCGAATTTATCTTATGTATAACCCTATATTAAAAATGTTGTATTAAATAAACCTTGATTTTAACTCTTTTAACTCTTCTTTGAATTAAATAATAATAAATGTCCTAATCTAACCCAAGTGGGCCTAAATGGTCATATTTTATTACTAATCTTGTTTTTGGTCGAATTACACTTATCCAATAGAATTTTTACATGTGTTAGGGTAATAATAATATCATTTTTACCCATAATTACCCTATTTACTTTTAACCGTGGTAAATAAAAGTAAAAAGTTACTATTCACCAAAAATTATTTTCATCTCATTGAACCACATTTTACATACTGACATCAACCGTGTCTCTCGGATTTTTGAAATTCCACTCACAGATGTAGTAAAATTATGTTATATGAACAATTCCGTTTTTTTAACTACCACTTAGTGGTTTCACTATTCATCAAAAATTGAAAGTTTTCAGAAAATTATCAAAAATTAGGCATAAGATATATTTGATATTATGAACTCAAAAATGATTACTATTTTACCAAATTTAAAACTTATCAGTTGCATTAATTAATTTAAAAATTAATTCACGTCGTCAAAACAAAAGGCGTGTTTTTAAGAGATAATAACTATCAAAAGATTGACACTTGTTTATAACTGGTTTAAATGTGAAATTACATCCAATGTCCAACATTGTATTAAATTGTAAAAATATATTATAAATATACTTTAAAACCACTCAAATTAATAAATTATCACTATTAATTATTTCGATTGAAAAAGTTGTTTTTAATTAAAATTTTGTAATTTTCACTATTCATCAAAATATGAAAGTTATCCGAAAATCACCAAAATTCCACCCTAAGCTAATTTCGATATTACAAATACATAAATGAAGTCCATTTTGAAAAATAAAATTTACAAAATTTCAAAAAGTGGTTATTACTATTCATAATGGCTAGTTTTAATAATATCTTAATAGCATATCGTTGTTTAGCGAAACATGGTGTTGCGTACAACACACGCTATCGTGGAAGGTCGTGATTGCATGTAATTCAAGATTGGTCAGAGATGTGTGTTGTGAAAGCTCCTTTTGGTGTAGCATATAACACAAGACATTAATGAAATTAAAAAGAATATTTTTCATAAAATCTCGGGGTGTTACATTATACCCCCCTTAAAATGAACTTCGCCCTCGAAATTCGTCGGGGTTATAAATGGTTTACTATTCGAAAGTTTCTTTAATCGAAACCCACATCGTAAAAAGGAATACCAAAACCAATCTTTAAAAACAAAATTATGAAACGTAATGGTTACCCAAATAAACTAATCACTGGGTTTCCACATAGGTGAAAATATGGATGTGGAAGAGAAATCTAACCATCATCATCTGATGGAGAGTGGTAGAGAACATGGCTATAGAAAAGCTAGCAATCACAAATCCATAAATTTTTGATGATCTAAGGTACCATCTGATTAATCAGATATAAGAGCACTAGGACAACATTTTTGGTTTTCATGATCATTTCCCTAATGTTGAAGAATTTGAATTAGAATAAATACTTACATTATTTTGGTACAATCTCACTGTTGTTCGTGCCTTGAAAAATTTCCACTTCATCACTTAAATAAATGAAGTTGAATTTGTTATTCGTGAAGTGTTAGTATGACAGGTCATTCCATCTGTCTCAAACAAAAGCTTAGCAAAAGTTATTAAATATACATAAGCCATTCTTTAGTGAGATTAATCATATATGGTTCCTAAAATGGACTTATACTTCATATATCATACCACTTAATAAAATAAAACTAGTTTCTACTAAACATGGACTTCCTGTAGGCCAGTGGTAGGAGATAAAGGCCAGTTGCACTTTGGTTGTGGGTTCGATTCCCACGGCCTTGTCCGACGTGATGGGCTGCCACCCGTCCTTCAGGTTGTCCTTTTTCTAAAACTATATTACTATAACATCCCATCAATAATATCGAAAAACTTCTATCCTTAAACAATACTATCTTATGTCCAACATAATCCATTCCAATCTTTAGTCTTATCCATAATACTGCAGTCCACTCTCATAATATAGTGAAAATAATTACCAGAGATTTAATACCATCGTTGATCCCCATATATCATAAGATATGTCTTGTTGGTCACATTCCAATCATGTGAATACCTTAATCATGTATTCTCTTGAAAAATGAATACCAATTAAACCATAGTGAAAACATGAATGCTGTCAAAAGTTAACACTTTCCACATACCAAAATCCAAAAATTCTATATACTCAAACCATGATATCACTTAGTCCTTATATCAATCATGAGCTCATGAATACTGTCAAACATTTCATTTTCTCTTTATCACTTCATTATGCGCATATCATCCACTTTCCAAAAAATATCTGAATAAACTTTCATTTTTACTCATACCATTCATCATAAACTTTCAAAACTTAAGGAAAGACAACAGTGTAACAATCCTTAGATGTCTTTTTATTCTATAGTACAACATTACACTTGATAAACATGTAATCATTCCACTATCTTCTTAAACCATTGACCGAGCTTCAAGAATTATTTCATCTCACATATCATTTGTAGTCTCTTCATCATCATCCACAAAAATACTACCCATACGACCATATCGATTCTCTTCATGATACATTCCCTTAGGGAATTGGTTTGCATAATGCCTGTACATTCCACATTTAAAACATTTAACCATTGTTGATGTCGTAGCAATACCATTAACCTCATCCATGGTGTTAACTGAAACTCTTCCATTACACTTACTGGCTTTGTGTCCTTTTTTTCCACACCCAAAGCATCTTCCAGTTCCTTTGAAACATTCTCCTTGATGCCTCTTCCCACATGATTTACATAGGGGAAATTGAACTTTCTTTCCTCTATGATCATCATGAAACTCCATCTTTCTCTTATTAGCCGAGTCAGGAAACTTACCAAATTTTACTTTATTGATCATATTATGAGATTTCTGATTCGGAATAATAATGATTTTTGGACTTCCAAATCCCATTTCATTTGATTGCTTATGAAGAATATCATTCCATTGTCCATCATATCCTCCATTATCGGGAATCATCTTGTTTCCAGCCATTTTCTAAAACCCAAAAAGAATAGTGTGAGATGCAAAAATCATAATAAAGGGGGAGTAACTTCAATATCTAACATCTTAGGTAAAATTCTAAGATTGTTACCGTAGTTCTAGGACTATATCCTATATGTATACCTATCCTTAGGGACATCCCTAGACATACCATAGAAATATCTCTAGAGATATCACTAATGTTTTCACTTCCTAGTTTCCAAAGGTTGACTAAACCTTTTCTCTGATACCAACTGTAGAGACCCGAAGCTTGGCGTACATTGACATTACATTACATTTGCGGAATACTTAGTACATAACAAAAACACACACACAAGGATCGTAGTAGTTTATTGTCTTTGGAAACTCGGAGTATAATCTTCTAATCCTGGTGAAAGATCTTCAACATCTCCCATAAGGATCTTCCCTTTTTTTTATACCTAAAACCTTTCTTTATATCCTGGGTAAAAGTAAACATAAAAGGGTGAGCTCAAATGCTCAGTAAGGGTAAACAAAAGAAATATCAATCACATCATATTCATATGAACATAACATTTTTGAAATCTTAACCTGCAAAAGAGAGCATAATTTCATAACATGGGATAAATCATAGTAGAGAAATGAAATCCCAATAATAATAACATAAAATATGAAACATTGTGGCATACACACATAATCATAGGGAATAATTTCTTGTTAGTCAAGACTCATTGCCAAGACTATCTTAGTGGACAAAGTCCCTTTCTGAACCGAGTCACCCTCGTTTCAGTCCAGTTTCATTGAACCGGTATAACCTACCATTCCAGAAATGTCTATCTCATGAGATATAAAATCTTTACCCAATGCATTTGAGGGAGATATAGGTCCCACCCATATCATAATGATACCATTTTTATGTGTGCCACAAAATCATAAATCATACATCATTGCATAACCCATGTAATAAAAATGGGATTCTTAAACAACATGATATCATAAAACCATTCATATAAGATAAAGGAATTCATAAACATAATTCCATCACAACATAGTCAAATCAATGTATTAATATGGATAGAAACAGAACCCTTTATTATCTTAAATGGAAAATAATTTTGATAAAACACTTGAATTGAATTTTTGAGGAAAATATCCTTTCTTCTTCAAAATCAAATTCTTTTCACAAAACATCATGAAATTCTAAAAGGAAGAGATTTTATTGAAAATAGTCATGAAATCTTTTGGAGGAAGATTCATGAAAATAAGGCTTTATAAAACCATAAAAATCCATTCGTCCCATTTATGTTAAAAAAACATTCTTCTCGTACTTTTTTCGGAAAAGTCAAGCACCTCGTACGAAAAATGACAAAAGATTCCTTTCATATATTTTACAAAAAAACTCACCGAAGGGTAAAATTGGATATAAAATATTGTATAAGGATGGAAATAATATTAAATATTGAGGAAACATGGATTTGGATGATAAAATACACCCCAGTAAATGCCAAAGTATAAACAATCTCGGATAAAAATGAGATTGTGATATTTCCCTTACCTTATGTCCGATATGCTTTGTACGTATTTGAACCTCCATTATAATGATTTAAATAATGTCATTAACTTATTACAGAATCATATTCATTTTTATGATATCATATATGGTTCACTTATGACTTTATATTACCCGTTCTTTTGTAAATGCCATGTTAAAGAAGCGTTTTGGGTAAAATCGTTTCATTTATCGTAGGTGTTTGGGCTTGTTGTTATTGAAATTATTATTACTTATATCATGATTTACTTACTTCCAGAATATACAAACATGATTTATATATCATATATATTCAGTATATATATATATAATAGATAGATAAATGAAATGAAACACACCTTTCATGGAGACGGTAGTCTGTACGTACGCATGAACGCTGTTTTTCTTTCCTTATTATCTTGAATGGAAGTAAGTAGATGACATACATATATACATAAATCCAGTAGCTTTATAATGTCATATATTTCATTATTATTTCTTATATATACTTTATAATCATTCTTAAATGGTTAACATGGAGAATGAATCTCATCTCGTCGTGGAGACGGTAGTCCGTACGTACGCACGAGCGATGATATCGTTCTCATGTTCGTGAACTTGTGTTGAAGTGTATGTATACTATTTCAGTATCAATATCACTTTATAATAATCATATATAGTTATTATTTAAACCATTTTACCAATCCAAGTAAGGTGGTGGTGGAAAATAGATTTCACCACAGCGTGGAGACGGTATTCCGTACATACGCACATGTGGTGATTTCGTTTTCCATAGGATGGATAGATGGTGAAATAGGATTGTTTCATACTTATAATAACATATCAATATATGAGTGATACTGATGTTATTACTTCATAATGAAACAACCAAATAAGAATAAGTGGAAGAAGAAATAAAGGTGAAAGAATCGGTAACAGAAATTACCTCTTCTTTGAAGCGCCTCTTTGAGATCTCGTTTTAGGGCACTAAAATTGGTCATTTAGAAAGACCAGAACCTCTAGGATGTTTCTAGGGAAGTGGATAAAAGAATTTGGCAGAGTTTGTCCGAGCTTGAAGGCTCAAAGATGTGTGAGGAAGAGAGGGAGGAGGTGCCCTTTTATAAGGGAGGAGAGGGGCACCTTTGGAATAACAAAAAATATTATTTTATTATAAAGTCAAGTTCGGTTTTAAATAGATCCAAAATGATTTATTTCTAGGATAAGGTGGGGATGGGTCTATATACTCTCATCCAATATAATTTAGACAAGTTTAGGTTCCTATTTTAACCTTATCATTTAGGTTTAACATTAAGTTAAATAATTTTACTTTTACCGTGTCTTCTTGTGTTCTTATACTATAAGGTTAATAAACTTACTATAAGAAGCCAAAAGAACGCCAAATTGATTATTATTAATATCTATAACCTTATCTAAGTCATTTGGACGATCCTTATATTTTTAGGAACAACATAACAATTCATAATATAATATTTGTTTGAAGAACTATTTTATGTCAGTTTTGACACTATTTAGTAATTGATTTTTATGAAACTCCTAACAAAATGATAAGTTCGAAAAAAGTTAATTAAATCAATACTAACATGTAATATTAACCTATAAAATTACTGGAATTCATAAAAAGTCTCAAATTATATTTATTTGAGTATTTATAACATCAATTATGTCAATATTTCATTAATAAGATAATTACTGCATCATCGTGGTGTCATAAATAAATTAAATTATTTAATGTCTAAAAATTACAAATAAAATACCATTATGTAGGAAGTCGTTTTATCTTTCTAATGAATAATTATAGTCGAATTTATCTTATGTATAACCCTATATTAAAAATGTTGTATTAAATAAACTTTGATTTTAAATCTTTTAACTCTTCTTTGAATTAAATAATAATAAATGTCCTAATCAAACCCAAGTGGGCCTAAATGGTCATATTTTATTCCTAAGATTGTTTTTGGACGAATTAATCTTATCCAATAGAATTTGGAAATGTGTTAGGGTAATAATAATATCATTTTTACCCTTAATTACCCTATTTACTTTTAACCGTGGTAAATAAAAGTAAAAAGTTACTATTCACCAAAAATTATTTTCATCTCATTGAACCACATTTTACATACTAACATCAACCGTGTCTCTCGGTTTTTTGAAATTTCACTCACAGAAGCGGTAAAATTAAGTTTTACGGACAACTCAGTTTTTTTAACTACCACTTAGTGGTTTCACTATTCATCAAAAATTGAATGTTTTCAGAAAAATACCAAAAATTAGGCCTAAGGTATATTTTATATTATGAACTCAAAAATGATATCTATTTTACCAAATTCAAAACATATCAGTTGCATTAATTAATTTAAAAATTAATTCCCTTCGTCAAAACAAAAGGCGTGTTTTTAAGAGATAATAACTATCAAAAGATTGACACTTGTTTATAACTGGTTTAAATGTGAAATTACATCCAATGGCCAACATTGTATTAAATTGTAAAAATATATTATAAATATACTTTAAAACCACTCAAATTAATAATTTATCACTATTAATTATTTCGATTGAAAAAGTTGTTTTTAATTAAAATTTAGTAATTTTCACTATTCATCTAAATATGAAAGTTATCCGAAAATCACCAAAATTTCACCATAAGCTAATTTCGATATTCCGAATCCATAAATGAAGTCCATTTTGAAAAATTAAATTTAAAAAATTTCAAAAATTGGTTATTACTATACATAACGTCTAGTTTTAATAATATCTTAATAGCATATCATTGTTTAGCGAAACTTGGTGTTGCGTACAACACACGCTATTGTGGAAGGTTGTGATTGCGTGTAATTCAAGCCAGGTCAGAGATGTGTGTTGTGAAAGCTCCTTTTGGTGTAGCGTATAACACAAGACATTAATGAAATAAAAAAGAACATTTTTCATAAAATCTCGGGGTGTTACATTCTACCCCCCATAAAATGAATTTCGCCCTCGAAATTCGTTGGGGTTATAAATGGTTTACTATTTGAAAGTTTCTTTAATCGAAACCCACATCGTAAAAAGGAATACCAAAAACAATATATAAAAACAAAAGTATGAAACGTAACGGTTACCCAAATAAACTAATCACTGGGTTTCCACATAGGTGAAAATATGGATATGGAAGAGAAATCTAACCATCTTGTTCTGATGGAGAGTGGTAGAGAACATGGCTATGGAAAAGCTAGCAATCACAAATCCATAAATTTGTGACGATCTAAGGTACCATCTAATTAATCAGATATAAGAGCACTAGGACAACATTTTTGGTTTTCAAGATCATTTCCCTAAAGTTGAAGAATTTGAATTAGAATAAATATTTACTTTGTTTTGGTACAATCTCACTGTTGTTCGTGCCTTGAACAATTTCGACTTCATATCTTAAAGAAATGAAGTTGAATTTGTTATTCGTGATGTGTTAGTATGACAGGTCATTCCATCTGTCTCAAAAAAAAGGTTAGCAAAAGTTCTTAAATATACATTAGTCATTCTTTAGTGAGATTAATCATATATGGTTCCTAAAATGGACTTATACTTCATATATCATACCGCTTAATAAAATAAAACTAGTTTCTACTAAACAGGGACTTCCTGTAGGCCAGTGGTAGGCGATAAAGGCCAGTTGCACTTTGGTTGTGGGTTCGATTCCCACAGCCTTGTCCGACGCGATGGGTTGTCGCCCGTCCTGCAGGTTTTCCTTTTTCTAAAACTATATTACTATAACATCCCATCAATAATATCGAAAAACTTATATCCTTAAACAATACTATATTATGTCCAACATAATCCATTCCAATCATTAGGCTTATCCATAATACTATAGTCCACTCTCATAATATAGTGAAAACAATTACCAGAGATTTAATACCATCGTTGATCCCAATATATCATAAGATATGCCTTGTTGGTCACATTCCAATCATGTGAATACCTTAATCATGTATTCTCTTGAAAAATGAATACAAATTAAACCTTAGTGAAAACATGAATGCTGTCAAAAGTTAACTCTTTCCACATACCAAAATCCAAAAATTTTATATACTCAAACCATGATATCACTTAGTCCTTATATCAATCATGAGCTCATGAATACTGTCAAACATTTCATTTTCTCTTTATCACTTCATTATGCGGATATCATCCACTTTCCAAAAAATATCTGAATAACCTTTCATTGTTACTCATACCATTCATCATAAACTTTCAAAACATAAGGAAAGACAACAGTGTAACAATCCTTAGATGTCTTTTTATTCTATAGTACAACATTACACTTGATAAACATGTAATCATTCCACTACCTTCTTAAACCATTGACCGAGCTACAACCATTATTTCATCTCAGATATCATTTGTAGTCTCTTTATCATCATCAAAAAAATACTACCCATACGACCATACCGATTCTCTTCATGAGACATTCCCTTAGGGAATTGGTTTGCATAAGGCTTGTACATTCCACATTTAAAACATTTAACAATTGTTGATATCGTAGCAATACCATTAACCTCATCCATTGTCACGAACCAATCCAGGTCGACCCTGAACCGGACACCCAGGTCACCTGAGCTGGCCCGCGACATGGCCTCAAGCGTGTCTCCCCTTACGCCAGAGGTTGCCGACTAGCGGCGAGGGTGTAAAGTAAGTCAGGGGGGAGACTATACCCTCTTATCAACGAGAAAAAAAGGAAACAAAAATACAGAAACGGAAGGAGTGTAAATAATAATAAGAAAACAGCGGAAAACATTTTTCATTTATAAGGTTTGAATAAATTTGGCGAACGGAAGTTTATATAAGAGATGGAAGCATGACATGCTAATGATACAATGAAAGCATTAAATCACGCGACATACTTACGCATCAATGCAGAAGTAAATGAACAAAAGTCTCAAGCCCCGAGGGGCGATCTCCATGAGCATCCCGAGCCCCAACTCGGTCCTTTGCTCCTAACTCCAAGTACAAGAAACAACAACAACACGGTCCTGCAACCAAATGGAATCTACTCGGGTACCCCAGTGCAATGGCGGCCCGAGTAGGGTGTGAGATATATATATCTCAGTAGGTCGGAACCACCGGGGTCTAGCCCACTCTAGACCATGAAATATAATTAAACAAAGTGCTGGTATTCTCGAACAATAACGACACAATGCAAACAATAAACGCCTGTCCAGGTTCCAGAAAGGACACCTGGCGGCACTACCTGCTTCGTCCCATAGCAGGGATGAAAACCTGTTTAAAACAACACAAGTAAATTTGATTCAAGCATAAAAAAAACACTTTTTTATCATTTTGCTCACTTACTCTATTTATTCACTTATTATTTCAACTCAGACTGGAAATCCACTCATTCTTACCTTTCTTTATTTGATCACAATTCACTTGGGTTTTACCCACATCTCTCATTCTTTTCATAAATCATTATTATCATTCGTTCGGTGTAGATCGCCATGTCTAACACCCTGTATATCACAAGCTTGGATAACCATTGGGAAGGAACGTCATGTCCAAAGCCCAAATTTTAAGTCGATCTAGAACGTCATGTCTAGGACCCAAAATCTCATTCAGTGTAGATCGGCATGTCTAACACCCTATATCACAAGCTTGGATAACCATTGGGGAGGAACGCCATGTCCAAAACCAGATTTTAAGTCGATCTAGAATGCCATGTCTAGGACCCAAAATCTCATTCATTTATCACTTAATTAATCAATCGATGCAATTCTCATTTCATGATTAATCCTTCACCTTTAGTTATCCAAATCAGATCTCAACTTTTTATAATAAATTCTCATAATTAACTATCCTTGTTCAACAATCTGGAACTTGCACGAGAAATAGAAGGTAAACAAAAGCATATGGCACCAACATGCCTCTATGTTAGGTGATTAATGACATTAGATGGTACAAGTACAAGCATGCCACTGATCAAGTATAATGTCAAGCATAAAGTGTCGTAAGACTTTTAAGTAAGCAATCACAAAAAAGGAAATCTTCTACTACACGTTTATTTTGATGGCAGCTCACCTCCATTGGAGGAGTTTTATTAGAAAACATGTCATTAATTTATCAAACAATTCATTTAGTGATATTTAGCATTTTCTTTAAAACTCATTCAACACTTAACAAAGATAAGAAGCCAAACAATAGGAAAGGCAATCATGAAATTCTATTGCTACATTTTTAGATTGAAGGCAGTGCACCTCTAAAGAGGGGTTTTATTATTAAATCGTTAGTTTAGTGACCAAAAAAACTCTTTTATCTTATTCCTGCAATTCACACGATTTGCACAAAAGCATTTAATCGGAACTAAACATGAAAAATTAAAATACTAAGTGCAATATTAAACTCACTATTACTTTACTTAAATTAAAAAGGGCAAGGAGAGGGACCCTACCTCAAGGTGGATCCATCCGTCCACTCCGTCTCTTGGCGAATTCTAACTAAAGCTGTCACAGCTACTCCCCCATGAGGCATATGTGATTTCACATACGTATAAGGACACCTAGCCCCTATACACATGCTCCGCATGGCCATGAGCGTGCGCAAGGGGATCCTTAGACATATGCTTATACACATAAGCCTGTCTCCACCCTCCTGCATAGGCACTTTTTATATATGTAATGGGGACAACTAGCCTCGTACGTGTGTATATTCGCTGCCATGGACAAATATACACACGCCGAGGGAACCCACGTACATATAAATACGTACCTATGCCTGCGCAGGTGAGTCGCCTAAACTCCGGCAACCCGAAATCATACTGAAACCTCCAGCGCACTATAAGACAACCACTACGAACCTTAAGACACAAAGACAATCCAATTTAGGCCAGGAAAAACCAAACAGAAATAATAAACCCTTATCTCGGGGGCTGGCGACAGGCCAAAACGAAGGCGAACCACACCGCGAATCTCAACGCACTGCCAACGACAAACCAGGGACTCATAAACATCAAAAGCCCCAAATTTAACAAGTGCAAAATAAAGGGAAAGGTGAAAACCTCACCCCAAAACCATTCCAAAACTCGAACGGACTAAACCAAACCAACCAGGAACCTCTAAAACAACCTGATAAATTAATTTAGAGGCTGTGAAGACCAAAAACCAGTAGAAACATTACCCCGGAAACCAACCGGCGGACCGAAATCACCGCAAACCACCTTGCCTTCGGCGGCGGACACCAAACGTGCACCCACGATGTCCGGAGAGACCTTCCGCATAACCCTAGAGCAGGCAAAACAAGAAAAAGGAACAAAATCAAAAACTAACCCCAACCTAGGGTTCGACCGAACCTCTCCGGGCGCCGATTAGGTCGAAATGAAGCCGAAAACGGGGAGGAGAAGGGAGATAATAGCTTTCCATGATGATTCGGTGCGAAGCCGAGAAGAAAAACCAGGAAGAACGGGGAAGGAGGCGGCTCCGTGGAGGGGGGGGGGGGGTCGCGTGAGGCTCGCCGGGGGAGAAGGGAGGGGGTGCGCGGGGGGTCCTGGCCGAGAGAGGGGGGAGGGAGGTGTTTAGGATTTTTTTTTCTTTTATTTTAATTTAATTTATTTTCATTTATTTTAATTTTAAACAAAAACTAAAACGCACCCACCCACACGGTTTTACCCGCACCGCCTGAAACACCGCGTGCAGCCCGCGCGCCTGCTACCGGATGCCCGGGGTACCCCGCACGCCTAACCCACACGGTTAAACCTACCGCGCACGGTCCGATATCACCACTTAAAACGGCTCCAGACCTCGGGACCTCGTTCCGAAGCTCGGTTTTAAAACCGACCCGCTGATAAAAGAAAAAGTTCAAAAACCTTCGAACTTTATCTGCTCTAAAAAAACGGTTCGTTACAAACCACCCACCAAAAAAAACTTCTCGTCCCCGAGAAGCCTTCGGAAAACAACGAAAACATCACCCGACTCACAAGGGTCGTGAAGTTTCATTCAACCGATTGTATTGTCTTTCCAACGCCCAAAGCACCTTTAAGAATTTTCAAAGAAGACTGCACTTAAGCCTTTACAACTCGAGCCAATGCTCACGTTACAACTGAAAAATCAATGCAGAGCTTACATCCGAGGCCATTATAGGGACCTCAACCCAAGAAAACTGTTGAATCACGATCGACCAACTAAAATTGGTCACACAAGATTTCCTCGAAAGACATCGCCGACCCGAGATTCACACTCGCCCTTAAACCGATGACATTCTTTTAAAACTGTTCTGTTATCAACTACGCGTACACCGAAGTCCTTACACGACCTTTGGTGACACTCGAAAGTCAAGCCATCACAAGACTATTATAAAACTATCATGCATCAGCACGAAGCGTAACTCCAAGAAACCGTGCATCCCATACACAACCAGAGAGAGATTACGAAACAAACCAACAACTTTTAAACTTTAGCGCGGCGTATAACCGACACTATCTTAGTGTATCCAAGACGACGTCAAGATGGGGGACATTCTCATCTCATCCAGTAGAGTACACTGAGATTAAACCAAGGTCGCTGAGAAGATCATTCGGACCAAATCTGATGCCTATACCACCCGAGGCATTCATATACGTCCAGGATTAACCGCTGAAACTCTTCCCGCACTAACGGAGTTTCTAAAGCGTTGCACACACAACCAACCTTATCACAGTCGTGCTGCCAAGCAAGCACCGACATGAAAACAGAAACTCATGCGACACTGCCCACCTTAGGAGTGTCCACGTCGTCATAAGAACTAGCCGCTCACCGGCGTGATATTTTTTAAACACTTTAACGCACGGGTGGCGTTCCTTGAACTACGATCACCACATCATAAGCTCAAACCGAAAACAAGGCAACTCAAGCTCTAAGGGTACTACCTAGCACGGGCTAGTCCCTTACGAAGCACACACGTCGACCCTAACTCTTGGTCACGCAAAACAAGGATTACTAGGCTCAAAAACCCCTTTCCGTTTTATCCACTTCATTACTTCCTTTCAACCTTTAAAACATTTAAAGAATTTTAATCAACCCATAATTACTATTTCAAAACTAATTACTTGGTTTTCAGACAATGCCCCATGGAAAAACAGACAAGCTATAACCAACTTCCTCGTCAAAAAAAATTAACACATAATGTTATCCAAGCATAAACAGGTAATTTAGCATCTAAATTCCTTTTTAACAAAGAGGCGACCCCGAGGATCCCATTTATTCAATTCGGGTTCTTAAAAAGCAACCACATATCAGTTCATTCCATAAGGACGTGCCCCAACTGGCCTCCTCGGGTCTAGTTGAGCATGTTTAAAAGCACACCAAACTATCTCAATCAAGACGCAATAATTTTACATTAATAATCATTTTCAAACACATTATGGCCTAACAAGGTTCAGTCACATGGGTGGCCACCTACCAATCGATAAGGTGCCCATACACCTTACCGTTGGCATTTGGCTCCAATTTATCAAATCAATTTTTTTTTCATTTAACATTTTAACTTAGCAGCCCTCTTTTAAAGGTTTGAAACCATAGTTTACCCTTTTCCCAATTATAAAGCGCCCATACACCTTACAATGGAAAACTGGCTCCGTCGTAATCGCAACCAACAAATTCTGCCAAAACAACCAAGCTTTTACTAGCAAGCTAACAAGCCACTACAAACAGCTAACACAAGGCAACAAGCTAACAAGCTGAAATCACTAAAACATTCTATAACACAGAGCATGACACACAAGGAAGATAGAAAACATGACATGTTATCACCCAAACATGATAATTATCACCGAAACATGCTTTCTAAAGAGATGTGCTAAATAAATCAAGACATGACATATTTCCAAGGCACACAATCAAAATCAGTAGGCATCCTACTAATGCAACTACATGGCATGGCACATATGCATGACATGTGAATCTATAAGTGTCTAATATGATGCATGCAATGCAATTTTCTGGCCATATCGGGCCAAGAAAATTTTTCAAAAACTCTTCATAAACAAATAAGCAGTGGAAAGTACAACATTCACCCAAGGTGAAATCACATCAACTGTAACAGCAAACAACATGAACATCAATTCCCAGCCCTGGCCACTTGGTCATTTACCGTACGTGGGGTGATCAGTCCTAGACACGGCTATTACCCAAGCGCCGACACATTCCTAATCTCTTGTCTACCAATCCCAAAACAGTAAGACAATGAATAGAAAGAAACCTCCTCTGATACCATTTTTCCACGAACCAACCCAGGTCGACCCTGAACCGAACACCCAGGTCACCTGAGCTGGCCCGCGACATGGCCTCAAGCGCGTCTCCCCTTACGCCAGAGGTTGCCGACTAGCGGCGAGGGTGTAAGGTAAGTCAGGGGGAGACTATACCCTCTTATCAAAGTGGAACAAAGGGACCAAAAATACAGCAACGTAAGTAGTGTAAATAATAATACAAAAACAGCGGACACCATTTTTCATTTATAAGGTTTGAATAAATTTGGCGAATGACAGTTTATATAAGAGATGCATGCATGACATGCTAATGATACAATGAAAGCATTAAATCACGCGACATACTTACACATCAATGCAGAAGTAAATGAACAAAAGTCTCAAGCCCCGAGGGCGATCTCCATGAGCATCCCGAGCACCAACTCGGTCCATTGCTCCTAACTCCAAGTACAAGAAACAACAACAACACAGTCCTGCAACCAAATGGAATCTACTCGGGTACCCCAGTGCAATGGCGGCCTGAGAAGGGTGTGAGATATATATATCTCAGTAGGCCGGAACCACCGGGGTCTAGCCCACTCTAGACCATGAAATATAATTAAACAAAGTGCTGGTATTCTCGAACAATAACGACACAATGCTAACAATAAATGCCAGTCCAGGTTCCAGAAAGGACACCTGGCGGCACTACCTGCTTCGGCCCATAGCCGGGATGAAAACCTATTTAAAACAACACAAGTAAAATTGATTCAAGCATAAAAAAACACTTTTTTATCATTTTGCTCACTTACTCTATTTATTCACTTATTATTTCAACTCAGACTGGAAATCCACTCATTCTTACCTTTCTTTATTTGATCACAATTCACTCGGGTTTTACCCACATCTCTCATTCTTTTCATAAATCATTATTATCATTCGTTTGGTGTAGATCGCCATGTCTAACACCCCGTATATCACAAGCTTGGATAACCATTGGGAAGGAACGTCATGTCCAATGCCCAAATTTTAAGTCGATCTAGAACGTCATGTCTAGGACCCAAAATCTCATTCAGTGTAGATCGTCATGTCTAACACCCTATATCACAAGCACGGATAACCATTGGGGAGGAACGCCATGTCCAAACCCAGATTTTAAGTCGATCTAGAACGCCATGTCTAGGACCCAAAATCTCATTCATTTATCACTTAATTAATCAATCGACGCAATTCTAATTTCATGATTAATCCTTCACGTTTAGTTATCAAAATCTGATCTCAACTTTTTATAATAAATTCTCATAATTAAATATCCTTGTTCAACAATCTGGAACTTGCACGAGCAATTGAAGGTAAACAAAAGCATATGGCACCAACATGACTCTATGTTAGGTGATTAATGACATTAGATGGTACAAGTACAAGAATGCCATTGATCAAGTATAATATCAAGCATAAAGTGTAATAAGACTTTTAAGCAAGCAATCACAAAAAAGGAAATCTTCTACTACACGTTTATTTTGAAGGCAGCTCACCTCCATTGGAGGAGTTTTATTAGAAAACATGTCATTAATTTATCAAACAATTCATTTAGTGATATTTAGCATTTTCTTTAAAACATATTCAACACTTAAGAAAGTTAAGAAGCCAAACAATAGGAAAGGAAATCATGAAATTCTATTGCTACATTTTTAGATTGAAGGCAGCGCACCTCGAAAGAGGGGTTTTATTATTAAATTGTTAGTTTAGTGACCAAACAAACTCTTTTATCTTATTCCTGCAATTCACACGATTTCCACAGAAGCATTTAATCGGATCTAAACTTGCAAAATTAAAATACTAAGTGCAATATTAAACTCACTATTACATTACTTAAATTAAAAAGGGCAAGGAGAGGGACCCTACTTCAAGGTGGATCCATCCGTCCACTCCGACTCTTGGCTCTTTCTAACTAAAGCTGTCATAACTGCCCCCCACGAGGCATATGTGATTTCACATACGTATAAGGACACCTAGCCCCTATGCACACGCTCCGCATGGCCATGAGCGTGCGCAAGGGGATCCTTAGACATATGCTTATACACATAAGCCTGTCTCCACCCACCTGCCCAGGCACTTTTTATATATGTAATGGGGACAAATAGCCTCGTACATGTGTATATTAGCTGCCATGGACAAATATACGCATGCCGAGGGAACCCACGTACATATAAATACATACCTATGCCTGCACATGTGAGTCTCCTAAACTCCGGCAACCCGAAATCATACCGAAACCTCCAGCGCACTATAAGACAACCACTACGAACCTTAAGACACAAAGATAACCAATTTAGGCCAGGAAAAACCAACCAAAAATAATAAACCCTTACCTCGGGGGCTGGCGACAGGCCAAAACGAAGGCGAGCCACACCGCAAAGCTCAACGCACTGCCAACGACAAACCAGGGACTCATAAACATCAAAAGCCCCAAATTTAACAAGTGCACAACAAAGGGAAAGGTGAGAACCTCACCCCGAAACCATTCCAAAACTCGAACGGACTAAACCAAACCAACCAGGAACCTCTAAAACAACCTGATAAATTAATTTAGAGGCTGCGAAGACCAAAAACCGGTAGAAACATTACCTCGGAAACCAACCGGCGGACCGAAATCACCGCAAACTGCCTCGCCTTCTGCGGAGGACACCAAACACGCACCCACGATGTCCGGATAGACCTTCCGCATAACCCTAGAGCAGGAGAAACAAGAAAAAGGAACAAAATCAAAAACTAACCCCAACCTAGGGTTCGGCCGAACCTCACAGGGCGCTGATTAGGTCGAAATGATGCCGGAAACGAGGAGGAGAAGGGAGAGAATAGCTTACCATGATGATTCGGAGCGAAGCCGAGAAGAAAAACCAGGAAAAACGGGGAAGGAGGCGGCGCCGTGGAGGGGGGGGGGGCGGTCGCGTGCGGCTCGCCGGGGGAGAAGGGAGGGGGTGCGCGGGGGGTCCTGACCGAGAGAGGGGGGAGGGAGGTGTTTAGGATTTTTTTTTCTTTTCATTTATTTTAATTCATTTTATTTTCATTTATTTTAATTTTAATCAAAATCTAAAACGCACCCACCCGCACAGTTTTACCTGCACCGCCTGAAACACCGCGTGCAGCCCGCGCGCCTGCTACCGGATGCCCGGGGTACCCCGCATGCCTAACCCACACGGTTAAACCTACCGCGTGCGGTCCGATATCACCGCTTAAAATGGATCTAGAACTCCGGACCTCATTCCAAAGCTCGGTTTTAAAACCGACCCGCTAATAAAAGAAATAGTTCAAAAACCTTCGAACTTTATCTGCTCTAAAAAAACGGTTCGTTACATACATGGTGTTAACTGAAGCTTTTCCATTACACTTACTGGATTTGTGTCCTTTTCCACACCCAAAGCATCTTCTAGTTCCTTTGAAACATACTCCTTGATGCCTCTTCCCACATGATTTACATAGGGGAAATTGAACTTTCTTTCCTTTATGATCATCATGAAACTCCATCGTTCTCTTATTAGCCGAGTCAGGAAAGTTACCAAATTTTACATTATTGATCATATTATGAGATTTCTGATTTGGCATAATAATGATGTTTGGACTTCAAAATCCCATTTCATTTGATTGCTTATGAAGAATATCACTCCATTGTCCGTCATATCCTCCATTATCATGAATCATCTTGTTTCCAGCCATTTTCTAAAACCCAAAAAGAATAGTGTGAGATGCAAAAATCATAATAAAGGGGGAGTAACTTCAATATCTAACATCATAGGTTAAATTCTAAGATCGTTACCGTAGTGCTAGGACTATATCCTATATGTATACCTATCCTTAGGGACATCCCTAGACATACCTTAGAAATATCTCTAGGGATCTCACTAACGTTTTCGAGTCCTAGTTTCCAAAGGTTGACTAAACCTTTCCTCGGATACCAACTGTAGAGACCTGAAGCTTGGCATACATTGACATTACATTACATTTGCGGAATACTTAGTACATAACAAAAAAACACACAAGGATCGTAGTAGTTTAGTTTCTTTGGAAACTCGTAGTATAATCTTCTAATCCTGGGGAAAGATCTTCAACATCTCCGATAAGGATCTTCCCTTTTTTTATACCTAAAACCTTTCTTTATATCCTGGGAAAAAGTAAACCTAAAAGGGTGAGCTCAAATTCTCAGTAAGGGTAAACAAAAGAAATATCAATCACATCATATTCATAAGAACATAACATTTTGGAAATCTTAACCTGCAAAAGAGAGCATAATTTCATAACATGGGATAAATCATAGTAGAGAAATGAAATCCCAAAAATCATAACATAGAACATGAAACATTGTGGCATACACACATAATCATAGGGAATCATTTCATGTTAGTCAGGACTCATTGCCAAGACTATCTTAGTGGACAAAGTCCCTTTCTGAACCGAGTCACCCTCGTTTCAGTCCGGTTTCCCTGAACCGGTATAACCTACCATTCCAGCCATGTCTATCTCAAGAGATATAAAATCTTTACCCAATGCATTGGAGGGAGATATAGGTCCCACCCATCTCATAATGATACCATTCTTATGTGTGCCACAAAATCATAAATCATACATCATTGCATAACCCATGTAATAAAAATGGGATTCTTAAACAACATGACATCATAAAACCATTCATATAAGATAAAGGAATTCATAAACATAATTCCATCACAACATAGTCAAATAAATGTAAAAATATGGATTGAAACAGAACCCTTTATTATCTTAGATGGAAAATAATTTTGATAAAACACATGAATTGAATTCTTGAGGAAAATATCCTTTCTTCTTCAAAATCAATTTCTTTTCACAAGACATCATGCAATTTTAAAAGAAATAGATTTTATTGAAAATATCCATGAAATATTTTGGAGGAAAATTCTTGAAAATAAGGCTTTATAAAACCGTAAAAATCCGTTCGTGCCATTTAAGTTAAAAAAACATTCTTCTCGTACTTTTGTCTTAAAAGTCAAAAAGTACATCGTATGAAAAATGAAAAAAGATTCCTTTCATATCTTTTACAAAAAACTCATAGAAGGGTAAAATTGGATATAAAATATTGTAGAAGGATGGAAATAATCTTACATACTGAGGAAACATGGATTTGGATGATAAAATACACCCCAGTAAATGCCAAAGTATAAACAATCTCGGATAAAAATGAGATTGTGATATTTCCCTTACCTTATGTCTGATATGCTTTGTACGTATCTGATCCTCCTGTATAATGATTTAAATAATGTCATTAACTTATTACAGATTCATATTCATTGTTATGATATCATATATGGTTCACTTATGACCTTATATTACCCGTTCTTTTGTAAATTCCATGTTAAAGAAGCATTTTGGGTAAAATCGTTTCATTTATCATAGGTGTTTGAACTTGTTATTATTGACATTATTATTACTTATATCATGATTTAATTACTTCCAGAATATAAAACATGATTTATATATCATATATATTCAGTATATATATATATATAATAGATAGATAAATGAAATGAAACACACCGTTCATGGAGACGTTAGTCCGTACGTACGCATGAACGTTGTTTTCCTTTCCTTATTATCTTGAATGGAAGTAAGTAGATGACATACATATATACATAAATCCAGTATCTTTATAATGTAATATATTTCATTATTATTTCTTATATATACTTTATAATCATTCTTAAATGGTTAACATGGAGAATGAATCTCATCGCGCTGTGGAGACGGTAGTCCGTACGTACGCACGCATGATGATATCGATCCCATGTTCGTGAACTTGTGTTGAAGTGCATGTATACTATTTCAGTATCAATATCACTTTATAACAATCATATATAGTCATTATTTACACCATTTTACCAATCCAAGTAAGGTGGTGGTGGAAAATAGATTTCACCACGGCGTGGAGACGGTATTCCGTACGTACGCACGCGCGGTGATTTTGTTTTCCGTAGGATGGATAGATGGTGAAATAGGATTGTTTCATACTTATAATAACAAATAAGTATATGAGTTATACTGATGTTATTACTTAATAATGAAAAAACCTAAGAAGAAGAAGTGGAAGAAGAAATAAAGGTGAAAGAATCGGTAACAGAAATTATCTCTTCTTTGAAGCGCCTCTTTGAGATCACCTTTTAGGGCACTAAAATTCGTTTTTGAGAAAGCCAAAGACCTCTAGGATGTTTCTAGGGAAGTGAAGAATAGAATTTGTCAGGGGTTGGCCAAGCTTGAAGGCTCAATGTTGTGTGAGGAAGAGAGGGAGGAGGTTCCCTTTTATTTGGGAGGACAGGGGCACCTTCGGAATAACTAAAAATATTATTTTACTATAAAGTCAAGTTCGCTTTTAAATAAATCCAAATTGATTTATTTCTAGTCTAAGGTGGGGATGGATCGAAATAATCTCATACAATAGAATTTAGACAAGTTTAGGTTCCTATTTTAACCTTATCATTTAGATTTAACATTAAGTTAAATAATTCTACTTTTTCCATGTCTTCTTGTGTTCTTACACTATAAGGTTAATAAACATACTATAAGAAGCCAAAAGAACCCCAAATTGTTTATTATTAATATATATAACCTTATCTAAGTCATTTGGAAGATCCTTAGATTTTTATGAACAACATAACAATTAATAATATAATATTTGTTTTAAAAACTATTTTATGTCAATTTTGAAACTATTTAGTAATTGATTTTTGTGAAAATCATAACAGAATTAAAAGTTCGAAAAACGTTAATTAAATCAATACTAACATGTCATATTAACCTATAAAATTAGTGTAATTCATAAAAAGTCTCAAATTATATTTATTTGAGTATTTATAACATCAATTATATCAATATTTCATTAATAAGATAATTACTGCATCATCGTTGTGTCATAAATAAATTAAATTATTTAATGTCTAAAAATTACAAATAAAATAAAATTATGTAGGAAATCGTTTTATCTTTCTAATGAATATTTATAGTCAAATTTATCTTATGAATAACCCAATATTAAAAATGTCGTATTAAATAAACTTTGATTTTAACTCTTTTAACTCTTCTTTGAATTAAATAATAATAAATGTCCTAATCTAAACCATGTGGGCCTAAATGGTCATATTTTATTCCTAAGCTTGTTTTTGGTCGAATTACACTTATCCAATAGAATTTGGACATGTGTTAGGGTAATAATAATATCATTTTTACCCATAATTACCCTATTTACTTTTAACCGTGGTAAATAAAAGTAAAAAGTTAGTATTCACCAAAAATTATTTCCATCTCATTGAACCACATTTTACATACTGACATCAACCCTGTCTCTCGGATTTTTGAAATTCCACTCACAGAAGCGGTAAAATTAAGTTTTATGAAAAATTCGGTTTTCTTAACTACCACTTAGTGGTTTCACTATTCATCAAAAATTGAATGTTTTCAGAAAAATACCAAAAATTAGGCCTAACCTATATTTGATATTATGAACTCAAAAATCATTTCTATTTTACCAAATTCAAAACATATCAGTTGCATTAATTAATTTAAATATTTATTCCCGTCGTCAAAACAAAAGACGTGTTTTTAAGAGATAATAACTATCAAAAGATTGACACTTGTTTATAACTGGTTTAAATGTGAAATTACATCCAATGGACAAAATTGTATTAAATTGTAAAAATATATTCTAAATATACTTTAAAACCACTCAAATTAATAAGTTATCACTATTAATTATTTCGATTGAAAAATTTGTTTTTAATTAAAATTTAGTAATTTTCACTATTCATCAAAATATGAAAGTTATCCGAGAATCACCAAAATTTCACCCTAAGATAATTTCGATATTACGAATCCATAAATGAAGTCCATTTTGAAAAATAAAATTTACAAAATTTCAAAAAGTGGTTATCACTATTCATAACGGCTAGTTTTAATAATATCTTAATAGCATATCGTTGTTTAACGAAACTTGGTGTTGCGTACAACACACGCTATCGTGGAAGGTCGCGATTGCGTGTTATTCAAGCCAGGTCAGAGATGTGTGTTGTGAAAGCTCCTTTTGGTGTAGCGTATAACACAAGACACTAATGAAATTAAAAATAATATTTTTCATAAAATTTCGGGGTGTTACATATTATGTGTGCACATAGAATCAAGTAATAAATTCATAAGTTACCTTGATTTGGGCTTGCTCGTAAGGAATATTTCAATAAGGAACCTTTCTAAAACACATATTACCCCATCAATGAGAAATTATCATATCTTTATACATGATTATTGAAAATATAAATTTCCTTTTGAGGAATTATAAAAAATTAAGGAATTATAGAGGGGTAAAGATATAAAAAGAGTATGTTGATAGAAAAAATGAAGGTCCATATAGAATCTCTTACAATATGACTGAAATGGTTCTTCACATGATCATAATGTACATAATAATAAAATTTAGTTCATTAATTATAATTTGAAAAAAAATAGAAATTTAACATATATATTAATGAAATTATGTTAAATTATGGAATTTTAGGAGTTATTGTCTTCAATTTCCCCATTTATGGGTTCTCGTTTTTTTTTGTTTTCATAATCTGGTTACTTTTATAGGAGTGTGGTAGTTCATTTAAAATGGATATAGACATTAAAAATTAGAGTTTTAATTTATTAATGAATATAAATAACATTAAATGATCTTATAATTCATTTTTTTATTTGGGTGAGGATGA
This sequence comes from Viscum album, assembly GCA_963277665.1. Lineage (NCBI taxonomy): Eukaryota > Viridiplantae > Streptophyta > Magnoliopsida > Santalales > Viscaceae > Viscum > Viscum album. The sequence goes on along the minus strand of OY728128.1, from coordinate 213,426,178 downwards.
ATTAGAATATAATATGTTAGTGATAATCGTTCGGATTGATTTGGACGGTTTTCTCTCAAAAAAAACATGTTTTGTTTAATAATTTAAAATCACAGTTATATAATGATTACATAACAAGAAATAGACGGTATTAAAAATATTATAATTTATTAACCATATAAATAGTTTTATGACCATCCTTTAAGGCCTTAATAGAAAATTATAAAATTTCATCCTTGTAGTCGATAAATTAACACCTCACCGACAATGTTCTCATTTTTAGAATAAAAGCGATAATAGATGAGTTTAATTATATATTTTCTATTAGAATAAAAAAATAAAATATATATTTAGTAATGGAGTTATAAATATATTATTATTAGATGATTTGAAGAGAGAATAAGGAAATAACTTGTAAAAAAAATTAAATAAAAATAAGAGGAATTTACCACTTGAATTTCTACTCCTAGAAAACTTCATTAGGAAAATGTTTTTGGTTTTTTAATGAGGCGAAGTGATCATAAACCCGAGGGAGATGTTTCATAATTGTATTTGGTTGGATTTTTGCATGTAATAATGCATATATTTTGTGAGATGAAGAAGTGGTGAGGGGTGGTATTAATAGTAGAGGAGAGTGGTGTCTTCTTATTATTTAGTTCTTTAGTTTATTATTCATCTGAAGACAAAAAAATATGATTAAAATTTTGAATAAGTATAGTAATTAGATAATTTATGTTTTAAAAAATGTTTTTAAATCATCCATGGCTCATTGAATATTATATTTCATTTATAATGTATATATACCATAAATTCCTGTATTTTACTATTCATCAAAAATTCTTTATTTGAGAAAAATAAAAAACATATCACCTTATACGTTTGTTATTGTGTAGAATTAATAAATTAACATCATTTTATGAAAATAAACTTTTATATACGATGAATTTAAAAATTAAATATTTCATCATTTTCATTGAAATAATGGTTTTAAAAGTATAATTATTTTTAAAACACATAAAAAATTAATTAAGGTCTCATAAAATTATAATAAAATAATAGGGAAAAAATTAAATTGTAAATTAATTTTAGGAAAATAATTTTTTATATTAATTAGTTAGTCATAAAATTTTAATTAAATATTTATGACTATAAAAATAACTATACATAATTAATAAATTTTCAAACATTTATTTAATTATACTTTCATATAATTATAAAATATTTTCACTTATAAGATACCTAAATTTTATTTATAATTAATTGGTTGAGGATACTATTCTATTGTTCAATAAACTTTTCTTAAGGGTCCTATTACTATTCCAAATTTCATGTTTTTATTTCATTGGTAAAGTGACCTTAACTTCTACAAATACCTCATATTTTATTGGTTTCTAATATTTTATATTTGTATTTCATTTTTAATGTCGGTTTTATGTGATTATATAATATTAAATAATTATATGAAGGGAATTTTATTTGATAAAATATCAGTTCCTTACATTCTTCCACTATTAAAAAATTTTATCGGTGAAATTTAATTTTACATTTTATGCTGTAAAAAGATATGAGTTATTCCCCTTAATCACTTATTAGGGTACCATTGTTTCTTCTTCATACTTGTTGTTCCACCATATTACTTTAACCATGTGAGTAGTATTGTTGTGTATAACATTATCTCGATGATAAAATATCATCACAAGTTTCTCCTCATATGAGAGATCACATTCCAACTGTACAGACTAATAATTTAGTACATCTGAAAAAAATGGTATGTATTTCCTCAAATGGAATATTTGGAATACATCATGTACTTGAGACATAGATGGTGTAAGTGAAATTTTATAGCCATACTTTCAGCATGTTCAAAAATCTAGAAGGGGATTACATACCTAAATATTACCATTCCTTTCTCCCCAAATATCATAATCTTATTCAATGGAGATATGAAGAGGAATTCAACTTCTCCAAAATTAATATAATGGTCTCGTTTATGGTTTCATGCATAGCTCATTTTTTCAATATTGGGCTTCATTGAAGTTTTTTTCAATGTTTTTCACCTTCCCCACCATTTCTTCAAACATGTTAGGTTATAGCATCCAAATTTCACTAACAACATCCCATCATGTTGGTGTATTACATCATTAATAATTATAGGCTACATATGGAGTCGTTGGGATTCTGGAGTGGAAAATATTATTGCAATAGAATTTGAACAGATGTAGATTTTGTTACCATCCTAATTTGAAGTCCTTAAAATAATCTCTTACTATGTCTTCTATATTCAGAATAGTCCGCTCTATTGGCCATCCTATTGAGGATGATAGGTTGTAAAAATGTTCAGATCTATTATTACAGCATGTTGGAGATTTTCAAAAAATTTGAGTTGATATCCAGATCTCGATCACATACTATCAATAGTTGTACTCCATGCATCCTTATACATCATTCATGTATATCCATGAATGTTTATCCAATGCGAAGTCACCTCGGACTGATATATTTTGAGATGGCATTTAAATAGGATAAAAAATAACACATATAGAATTGTATCAACTACATTTCATTGGATGACTAGTGAAAAGTTATATGGTAATGTTCTTCCATATACATTCATTCATGGGTAGTGGTTTAATCATCCCCTTATAAATTTTTTTATCCTTCACTTGATAACATATTATCTACGTGGATTCATATCCATTGAAATCATTCTTCATATTGTCCCACCAATAGTTCTCTTGGATATAATGATATATACTTGTCCTCCGTAGGTGAATAGAGAGGGTTGAGCTATGTTTTTTATTTAGAAAAACCTTTTTTATATCAGTATTTGATGGTAAAAATAGACATGACCAAAAAATTACATCTCCTTACTCATTAATTTTAAACACTATGGATTTCCCATTTCTCATATCTTCTAACTTCTTATGTATTTCTGCATTATTCCATTGGGAATACCTTATTTTGTCCAAATTGGATGGTTAAGAAATCATTTTAGAAAATATTGATGATGTTCCTTCAATAATGATTCCCATTTTAGTCCATTAAAAATATATGAATATTTGATCATTCTCAATTCCCATCATTATTAAGGACCTATGATCCTTTATAAATAGATAATCTTCAACCTTATTTGACTTATGATGATTGTAGTGGATTTAGCAGTCACAATCATTAATGAGATCCAACCATAATCATTGGTTCATATTATGAACCATTTATGTGAAAATATATTTGAGACTCTTGTGATCTGTATATATCTCACACTACATTGCATATATATAATGTCTCCATATTTTCAATTCCAATATCACAACTCACAACTGCAGATCATGAGTGGGATTGATTTTATAATGATTTTTTAGAATCCATGAGGTGTTGGCTTTCAATATATCATTTTTCCTCAATACACATCCTAAGAGCTTCTATGATTAATCATTTAACACCAGAAGGGTTCCCCACTTATTTGGTAGTGTGAGTACTGGAGTAGTATGAAGATAATTTTTCAACTCTTTAAAGTAGTCATCACATTCAATGATTCCGAAAAACATTTCTCTCTTCCTTGTCAATATGATTAGTGGGTTCGAAAATAATGAGATATTTTAAATAAATCACCAGTAATACCTATGTAATCCAAGTAAACTACCAATTTCCTACACATAAATTCATATACACTACTCTTCGATTTCATTTTTCATAGAATGATCAACATATATCCCTTTTATGGTGATTACATTCCCTATAATGACACTTCCTCCTTCAATAAATCAAAATTTATGTGTATTTCATAATGATTATCCTTTTTCTATTACTTTAGCATAGTATTAAAATCCACCTCAAGTTTCTACTTGCTTTTGGAGTATATCATAATATCATTAATAAGGTCCACAAAAATATTTTTAACATAATATCTAAATACATTATTCATTATGTTCATGAAATTTTCTGGATCATTATTCAATCATATGTTATTTACTTTGAAGTCAAAGTGTTTTTACATCATTTTAAAAGATTTATTGGGAATATTTTCCATACTCACATTTAATTTTTGATAACCTAACCAAAGGTCCACTTTAAAAAATTAATTGTCTCCATGTAGTTGATTAAAGAAACCATATATCAATGGAAGGGGACACATTTTCTTTCTGTTCTTTTGTTGATCTAATGATAATAAATTTATAGATTCATTGATCCATTCTTTATTGTGATGTTGAGGACTAGAGCACCCCATAGGGAACCACTTGGGAGTAAAAATACCATTTCACAGATTCTCCTATAACTGTTCTTCATTTCATCCATCTCAATGATGTCCTTTTTAAAATGGGTCTTCGATATATTCAAAGTTCCATGAATCAGTTCAATTTAGAAATAATCCTATCAATCAAGATTAATAGTTGTAAATTTATTTTAGTACACATTAGTGTAGTCCCTCACAATGGGCATATCATAGAGCATTATTTTCTACTTCTTCCCCTGAATTTCAGAAAGGTATTATTTCTCATAAGGAAACATTATCTACAATTGAGGTGTTTATATTAATGGAGATCTAGCTGCCTCCTTACACATATAAAAATATGTGGTTGATTTTTAATGTGAAGAGTGATATCCCTTTATTGATATTTGATGTTGGATTTATATTATGTTACGAAATATATACCCAATACATCATCACACTCTACCAATGGGAGTATGACAATATTTTACGGGAGGTTCATTCGATAAGCATTATATGTGGAAGAGTTATAAAATATGGATGCAATAATAGAACCATTTTTTATTCTCATTGATAACTCAACCTCCAAATTTTAAGGTGGTGATGTAATAGGTGATGGAATAGTTCTACTACACATGTAATATATGAAATAATTCATTGAACCATAATCGAATAGTACATTCACTTTTCTTGAATGAATAACCAATGTACCTTTCCCTATATAATTTTCATGATCCACACTAGTAGTAGTTATAGAATATTCCCTTACATTCTTCCTTGGAGGTTTTTGTTGCTAATTGTATCCAACCACCCTTGTCTTTTGGAAATTATTTTCCAATTACCAAGTTACTTCTAGTTGAAACACATCAATACAGGGTCTTAGTTCATCCAATCCTTCAATACTTATCATAAATTATCTGGAAACTTTTTATCCATTTGGATATTATTATCAATATTACCTTCTCTTCCACATTTTATACATCCATTTATTCAATTTTTGTAGTTTTTATGATGATTTTTCCCACTTTTGAAAAATCGTATGTATTGTATTCTTTCCATCATGGTATTTATCACCCATATTAAACATCATTTTCCACTATTTTTCACTAGGAACATAACACAATTGAGAGTCTCTAATATCCATTTCATTCTTTAAGGCATAATAAAAAATCACATTATAGCAATAGATGTCTCAAATCACAAATTCTATTCATTAACATGGCATTAAAACACTAAAGAAGTTATCATATTTTTTTGGGGATCAAGAAAAATCCATATATGAAACATTCAGTCCTTATGAATTTTCCCCTTACACCCCAATATACTTATACTCATTTTTATTCTGTCTAAAGAATTCCATTTCCCTTTGAGTTAGAAGTTCCATGGAAAATATATATTGAAAAATATTTTCATTAAAAATTCTCATTCCATGGTATAAATATACTCTTTGTATTTTTAGTTCCTTATTATTGTCCACAAAAAATCAAAATTACTATTAAATGATATAACACAAGAATTTTTTTTATCATTTTGAGCACTAGTGGAATGAGAATATCATCACAATAGATTTAATCCATTATTCTATGAGGGTGATTAGAAGATACTCTAAACATGAGATTCATTTTCCACATGATGTATTCAATATCAACATGTTCTTTTATTGTAGAAGAAGGGCCTTACGCAAGATTCAATTTATTATTCATAACATGATAATGAAGAGAAAGTACTGTCATAATGTTTTCTACTACAATTCCCACAGTATTTTGGAATATATTTTGGGGAATCGAATCAATGAATATCACACTAATTTTTGGTACGATTTACTCTATTTACAGCCATTAACTAATAAAATGAATATACAATTAGGGGTCCTGAATATTTATATAATAATAATATAGAAATAAAACCTTTAACATAGAATGATAAACATGTAAATAAAAATTATATCCTAACTTGTTATTCCCTAGGTTTCAATATTTCTTATCCATGATCTATTTCCTAGAATATATTTATATAGTCTTTTTTCAATTAAAAATGGTTCATAATGAGATTATGAATTTTCCAAGGAACATCATTTGAGTGTGTCAATCTTTGATTGTTTTAAGGACCATTTTTGTGTGCTAGGTTACCCCAAGTGAGGACCATGAAACATTTTCATTGTTGTCACTACTTGGTACATATGTCCCAAAACCACATTCACATGTAGTATCTAGACATGGATATATTTATTGATAAACAACTAACTCTATAGTATCCAAAATTTATGAATTATTTATTAAACATACTCTTATCCCAATGGATTTATATTGTGTTTTATAATCTCAATCCAAAAGAAACTAGACCATCCTTCGATACCAACTATAAGAATACTATAGTTTTAAAAATATTATTACATGATTTTATTCACAATTACACATCAAACTAAAAGAAAAAGTTCATAATATGTAGTGTATTTTGGAATATTAGGTATATAATTAAACCTCATAAAGAAATCATTTATTTAATCTCTATAATGAGCAAAAAAATTCCATTTCCCTCATCTAACTACATATGATATCCTATAGAATTCATAAATTAGAGGGATGAGATAAATATCCCAGTAAGGAAACATGAATAAGATTGAATAAAATCATATGGGGTTTGAAGGTTTGAAATAATGACCTAAAAATCATGCAATATGAATGAAAATAATGATTTATAACTTTCAAAACAATGGAACATAAGTAACATAATAAAATTATAAAGTAAAAATTTCCATTCGATTATATGTATGGCTTGCGTCACCAATTGTTTAAGGGAATATAATATCCTGAGAATGTATTATATATTTTCTATTTTATATAAATTCAATTAATGATATATCTTTTATAAAAGAAAAAGTTATTTTCCTTGTGTTACAGACAAGCATGACCTTCCACGATATCTGGAGATACATGCAATAGTGACCTTCCTTGATATATTGTGTTACATGCAAGAATGAGTTTCACCAAATAACTATATATAATTAAAATATTTTTATTTAATATATTATTATATAAAAAAGACAATAAATTATTATTAAAGAATATTTATATCTATCTTATAAATACTATTTCTTACAATAATATAAAATGAAATCATTTTTTACCAATTAATGAGAAACTAAAATATGAACCAATATGATATAAAAATAAATATAATTATTTATATGCTTCCATAGCTATTTTGACTTAATAATCATAAAAATGTACAGTTATTTAACAAATTGAATGAAATATATATGTTATATATTAAATAATATATTTTTTAATATTAATCTATTACATTTTATATTCATAATATAAGAATAAAACATATTTGACACGTGAAGACCAATATTTTTATAGAGGAAAATTTACATCTTTTAGGGGATAATCAATATTAAATTTAAATATTAACACATTAATTAATTTAATATGTCAAAATAATCTTTATGAAGGAAATATAAAAATAAAAATTAGGCTAGCGTGAATTTTTTATATTTTTCAGAAACATGTAATTTGTTAATGATTAGTTAAATATATATATAATTTTAATTAAAAAATTCTTTTTCATCAAATTAATTTATAAGGATAAATTATAATTTTAATTGGTTTTAATGTTTTATTATACCATATTTTAATTACATAATAAAATTTATGTAATTGTGATCAATTTTAACTTGTATTTGATTGGGAATATTAATCAATATTTAGGATGTTATTACATTACAAACATGCATATTCACCCCTCCCATGGGATGAATCAAAAATATTCGTATGCCACTTCTATGATTGGAATTTCAAAAAATTGATTAAATATTTGGAAATAGAGTAATTTAGAATTTGGAATAATACGAAATATTATTTTTCCTATAAATATTAGTGGATGTCATTAAAATTAATTATAATTATTAAGTCAAAATTATTCTAAATAATGGAGTGAACATTTAACATATGGGACTAAATGTCCTAGTAACATGCCCTAAACCCATTTAATGGGAAAAAATAATTATTGAAACTTATATTAGTTTATTTCATGATTTTTTATGTTATTTGTTGTAAAAGTATGGGTATACCTAACTTATTTTAAAAAATATGATGTGAGTCATTTTCCACTCCTAAAAATTCCACAAACTCTCTCCAAAACTCACACCTCTAAAACCAATTATGTTACTCCATGATATTCCCAAATAGATTCAAAAAATACCCTCCAAAACCTATATCATTAATCCTACCATTGGGAAAAAATTATTCCATGGAATCCTTTTCATATAAACCAAATGATGTTATCTTATAAAGAGGTAACCTATTATATCAAACACACTAGTTTCATTTCAATTTTACACCCCACCTAAAATCTATTTATATAAAGATCATGTAATAAAAAATATTGCACTGATATTCTTTGATGTTTTTATTATGTTTTTGACCTACATTAACAGACACATCCATCTAATTGGTAACAAACATACTATTTCTCAAAACGATGGACAATAGCCTCACAAAACAATGATTATTTATTTTTCCTTTATCAACATTCATGGATGGAAATTATGATAGGAAAATTATTATATATTATATATAAAATATTTAATATATATTTATACTTATTCATTAATTTTACAACACATATCATTAATACATTCAATTTTTCTTTAATACGATAACAATACTTCAGGAAGTGTAGACTACCACCCCCTCCATGCGATGTTATTCATTCACACAGTACATAGAATTTATAAACAATAATTATAATTAAAAATATAATACATACAAAAATATAAATGATAATAATGAAATAATTTACTTTGTGTTAATATATATATATATATATATATATATATTTCGTAATTACCCTTTCACAAAAATAAAAAGTGATGAAATTATTCGTGGATTTGTGGACTACCGCCTCCTCGACATAATGATATTCCATTTTCATTATAAGAATTATATACATAATTAGAATGGAAATTCTATAATTATTTTTTGTTACTAACATTCATTTCATAGTTAACATTGAAAAAATAGAACGTTACTCATGCATACGTACAGTCTACTTTTTCAATGGTGGTGGCGTTTGTCACTTTCTCAAAACCATATTTAGTTATTGATTTTAAAATAATAATCAAAGTATAAATATGATAATAATGTCATGATTAATGTTATTTAGATTTTATATTAGGACTCTTTGACCATATTTAACATAACTAATATAATTTTGACACGTAAATCGAATATCATCTAAACATCTGATAGAAATAGAATTGTTTATGTATTTATATAAAACATAATAAAAAATGAAATAAAAGTAATTATAAACTTGGAATATTTTCTCTAGAAATTAGTAAATTATCAGAACATAATTATATATTATGTTAAATGTTTTTTAAATGAAAACAATATAAAGTTAATGGATTCTCATATCGATTTCATTATCTTTGAGATAAATGTTGTGTTCACCACTTGATTATTTTTTGGGGTATCTAATTAATATTTTGTTATGATATATCATTAATACTTTTATCTTTATCGAATTTTAAACATTAATTTAATGTTATTACATTATGATAATTATGATTGGAAATGTATCAATTTGTTATGGGTCATATTGGAATGAATTAATGTTATTTTCTCTAACAATAACAATAATGACATTAAATGAAAATTCCATTCAAGGAAATTATATAACTATTGTAAAATGAATCATTTATTTTTCCCTCCTCTGGTTATAAATGACCAATTTCATGTAATAGAACAATTTTCCCACTCTATTTTACCCAAATTGATATAGAATTATTTTTAGAAAACATACATTATTTTTATCCGTAGTCAAAAAAAAATTTCGTCAACAAAATGTTTTATAAAATATATTAAAAAATGATTTAAATTGATTTTGTAAATATAATTTTAATTTTATTTAATATTCCCAATTTCTTCAATGGAATACTCTAGTCTTATTCTAAACAAGCCATTTTTTCTAACCATTACCCTTGTAAAAGGAATATTTTTTTACCTCGTATGAACTTTACATGTCTACCCACTATAATTAATTTCAGGAATCTATTAAATGTTTCAATGGAATGTTTTTAAATAAAATATCTTCAAAAGTGATTTATATAGAAATGTATTTTCAACTGTTTTTCCTTAATAAAAGAATATTTTCCTTAAGAATGTTTTTAAAAGGTAATTTTATATTATTTATATTCATAAAAAATAAATTTTTACCAACTTGATAATGTTATATTGATTGCAACCTTTTTCTCCCCAGGTTGGTTTATTATTTAGTTGGACAAAGATAGTATTCAGATTCACATCCATGAATTATTGTTTATTCCCATAGAAATATTCAGTATCTTATGATCATTTTACATTGAATTCCCATTAATTATCAATTTCATTATCTTGTATATTTCTATTTCCAAAACCTTATATCATTTTAAAAATGGTTTCTAATTTGAATATTCTTTGAATATATGGGGAAATATTGATTTTTCCAAATTTGTTATTCAATAAATATATTTCATATGGAATAATATTTATTTTTATTATTGGATATGAGGAAAACAGTTTAAAGGTAATAATGGGTGTATTTCAAATGTTAGATAAATCCCCTATGCATTTATCATTTCTCAGGAGAATAATAATTTTCACAAGTTAAACTTTTTCATATCCATAGTTTTAATCCATCATGTGAAATGTATTAACCTTATATATTTTCATGTGCCTTATACATGATTTGGATTAAGAAAAATATTTACTCATATTAATTCTAGTAACTATTAATCCCTGGTAGATTTCATCCACATATATATGGATACATATAATTTTATGTTCTTTATATGTCATGTGTTTTAATTTCATACCATTTGATTTTTATTTTTCATTATAATATTATTTGAATAGAATGTGACTAATTATTACCTTCATATATTTTTTTATCCCTTACCTATCATTTTATTGATTATATTGAATATGAGTTCAGTTATTTCTCATTTCATATTTATAATTCTCTTTTATTAATTATTTATTTGGATATATTTTTCCATTACATAGATTTTTAGATCACCCTTATTATGATTCTTTTTACCATAAATCCTAGAAGTGTAAAATGAATGATATTCTGGGATTTATTATATTTATTGGAGGTATCCTATAAGTTATATATTTGAAATTAAGAATAAAATCATATATAAATTAATTTATTATTTTATAATAAATTTTTATTGGGTCTATCTATTTAAACAACACTACAAAAATCTCAGTAATAAGGGATTTTATTTCTTATAATCATGCATATACTATTAGTAGCAAACACAAGCTCCCGGCCTTATAGGGTCGAGAAACTATAATAGGTATCAATGGATTTTTAGTATCTACCATATTAACTACATTTATGAATACATATGTTAGATAACATATCAATATGGTAAAATTTGAGGATTAGTATAAATGATCAAACTATAATTTTTTTATGGTAGATATTAGGTGGGTCTTCTTAGTAATACATCCATGTAAGGATGCCAAAAGTGGATGTAGATATTGAAAAGATGTATTGTGGGTTTATAACCCTGACATGATATTCTGATCTTGAGTCATGGTATCCTGGTATACTACAATGGGCCTAACTGTGTAGATGGTTTGACACTCTTTGGGGATATGATTAGGATAATTAACATTTAAATAGAAAATTAGAATAATGGATTTGAATAAATAATGAAAATGAATATCCTAGGATAATCCAAAGGTATTTTATATTGAATATAATGTCTCATGATTTAGAAATACGTTGAACTATCTAATGGATAAAACCTAAAAAAAATAAAATAAGTCTAAATATTTTTTTGAAATATTTATGTATTGAGTATTAATTGAAGAGCGTAGTTAAAATGTTATTTACTGATAATCCTTATTTTAATTATTAACATAATATTTATTTTGGAAGGTATATTAATATATTTTTATAAATTTAAAACATATATTATGTGTGACAACCTATCGAGACCAATAAGTCCATGGGTCTTCAACTAATGACCGAAGTATGGAAATGGTTGCACACCAACCCCTAACATACATAAATTTTGGTAAATTTTTCAGCATTTTTGAAAAATAATATGATGAAAATTTAACAATTATGAACCAATAGATTCAATTTTAAGGATTAGAAATCAATATATTAACCATATGTTTTTTGGAATATAGTTAAATAAAAATCGTCGCACATGTCACTGTTTTATGGGCCTTAAAATCTATTAATTTGTTTTCATGGATCAAGCTTAATTTTTGAATGAATTTTAAAATTGATTGAAGAACGAAAAAATGTATAAAATTTATTTATAGAAATATAACATGTATATTTATTTCGTTATATATACTATTATAAATATAATAACTTAACAATAAGAAAATTACATAGAAACAAATCATTTAACTAATACATTAATTTATATTGAACTGATGTTCTCTAAATTCATCACAGATTTATTGTATTTTGTCCCTCAATATTCCATTAATAATTCACTTTTTTTTATTAATGACCTCATTAACTCCCTATAAATGTTTCCTCTTTTAATCCATGTACATATCTCTGTCATCTACAGATGTTCTCCTACGAAGAGACAAATTTACAATGTAGTCTTTGTGACATTTGTACATCTCATTCTCACATTTAAGGAGGATTCCTTATGAATCCTTCTCTTGATGTGATATTATATGAATAATAAATATTAACAAAATATATAAATGGTTATGTTTAAATTATTATAATGTAATTTAATTATGAACGGGATAATTTAACACCCTGATATTCTAATTGATAAATATGTACTTGATAGTGTGTATGACATGCATCACAAATTACATAATAGAATATAATTTCTCAAGACTCAATAATATATTTACTATTTTAAATGTATTCAATACATGGTATACATTTTAGTTATTTAAACACTGACTTATATTCAATTACACTCAAGAGTGACCATAATCTATATCATGTGTTACATTACGGAGTGACCATCATCGATAGTTTGTCTTTCATGTATGAATGACTTTAACCAAATAAAAAAGTATTATTAAAATATTATTATTGAATATAATGTTATATAAACTAGATTCTATAAAATTAGTTATGAATTTAAATAATTAACTTCTAAAAATAATGGTTTACAGAAATATAAAATTAATTCATTAGTAAACAATTAATGAGAAACGTAAATAAGAACCAATTGGATATAAAAATGTATATAATTATTTGTATACTTATAAATATGTTTTATCATAATAAACAAAATTAAATAAAATTAAATAACTAATTTAATGAAATATATATGTTATATATTCTGAAAAGATATATTAGATATTCACTTACCCTTTTTTATATGCATAAGATAAAAACAAAATATATATTATACATAAAACCAAATATCTTTATAAAGGCAATTTTTCAAACTATTAACAGAGAACCCATTTTAAATCTGAATTTTGTAACCTTATTTGATTTAATATGTCAAAAGAAACATTAATTTTTAAATAGATATAAAAAATTATGTGATGTTGAAAATTTTATATTTTTCTGAAATATATCAATTTTAATTAATAGTTAAGAATACTGAATTTTAGTTCACAACTATTTTTTCATTTAAATTATTTAAATATTAAATTATAATTATAATTGGATTTATAGATTAATATATGTAATATTTTTATATATTAATAAAATTTAGGTCATTTGAATCAATTTCATATTGAAATTGAATGTAAAAAACTTATCAAACATTTGGACATTTTTACATTAAAAACTACATAATCATCCTGCCTGTGGGATGAATTTCAAATAAATTTCTACCACTTAAATTAATGGAATATTGGGTAATGGATTATATATTTTCAATAAGAATAATTGATAATTCATAAATAAAACAACTCAATTTTTACCAAAATTATAAGTGAAAGTGATTCAAATTATTCACAATAATTAACGGATTATTAAGCAAAATAAAGAACAAAACTTTTGATATAGGGTCCCAAATTACCTAGAAACCAATAAAACCCCATTTTTAGACATAATTTGGAGATTGAAATTCATTTTTTGTGTTATTTTGGTTTTTAAATACTTATTTAGCTAAATCGGTGGGTACACCTAACTTCTTTTAAAAAATACAATGTTTTCCATTTTCCTCTCTTATAAATACCCCCACAACTGTCCTCATTACTCACACCTATAAAAAACAAAGATTTGGACAATATCAACTAGTATATATTCCCAAAACCTATTCCTATTACGATTAACCATACATTTTGGAATAAATCCCACCAAGGAATCCTTTCAATTTAATCCAAAAGATGTTACCTTATTTAGATGTCACATCCTCTCCCAGTCTCTCTTGTCTCATTTCCATTCTCCACCCCCTCAAATATCATTATTATATGATTATATGATAATACCATTATCCTGAATATGATTATATAGTTTTTATAATGTTATATATATAATAAGACCAAATTACATTTACTTAGTAAAACACATACTATTCTCTTTAATGGTGAACTACGTCCTCTTAAAAAGATTAATTTTCACTTTTTCCTTTACCAACAAATATTGGTGACCATTATTATGGAAAAAATAAGTATATATGATATATATTATATTTAATATGTCTATATTATTATTTAATATTTTTATAACATTTAGATTTAATAATTTCCATTTTCAATTGTATGATAACATCATCTGATGAATTATTGTCCCCCACATCAATGTGATGCCATTCGCTCCGATAATACATAGAATATAAAAAAATTATTTTAGTTAAAACTATGGGAAATAAAATACATATCTATGGTAATTATAAGATATTTACCTATTATATATATATAAATATCATTTTCATTATTACCCAATCACACACGAAAAAGGCGATAATGTTATTCGTTGACATGTAGACTACCTCCTTCTGGACATGATGATATTCCATCTTCATAAGATGAATTATAAATATCTGTATATATGATGATATAATATTCTAAGTGTGATATTATTATCATTTAGTAATTTTGTTTTGTTACTAACTATTTTCCTATTTCGATCATTGATTAATAGAAACATTATTCATGTGTATGTAAGTATTATTGTCTCCATGATTTTAATATTGGCAAATTTTTCATAGAAAAATTTAATGATATATTTTAAAATTATAAATATTTTTTAAATTAAATAATTATTTCATTTTTATTATTTTTTGATGTTATATAATGTCACTCTTAATAATAGATAACCTACCAAATATGTTTTCGACACATAAACCATATTATTTCTAAACATCTGATGTAAACATAATCGTATAAGTACTTGTATAATGAAATGAAAAATGTAAAATAAAATAATTATAAAAATGAAAAAGGATCTCAAGACCGTATAAAATTAACTTCATTTTATTATATATGAAGTCAAAATACATTCTCAAGAATATCAAGGTAAGGGAATCTCATCTAACTTTTTACAACTATGAGATAATTGTTATGTTCATAACATAAATATTTTGTGTAGTGTAGCTACCACTACTTTTTTATGTTATATAATTAACCATTTTATCTTCATTGAATTATACACTTTCATTGAAAGTTATTTCTTTTGGAGGATTATGATTTAAAAAAATTTAAAGTGGTATGAGACACATTGGAATGTATAATTATTATTTTAAAAAAAATAGTAATGAAATTTTAATAGCACATCAGTTTCTAGGAAATTATAGGAACATTTATAAATAAAACTATTAATTTAATATGGTCTGGTAATTCCTAACCATTTCAAATATCAGTACCATTTTTTCACTCTTTGGTACTTGTAATTCATACGAATATGTTTTTACAAAAACCCAACATTATTTCTCTCATTATTCTGGGAACATATTTTCTTCTATAAACCATGTTGTATAAAAATGTTAAAAAAATCATTCAAAATGATTTTTTAATCCTAGTTTTACCATTTTTTCATTTTTGAATGTTTATAAGGAAATCTTATTGTCTATTTTCAAACAATAAATTTTTTTAATCTTTAACCATGTAAAAGGAATACATTTTTACATCGTAATAAATTTATGGATCTACTTGAGAATAATTCTTTGATGCCTTTGTTCCATGTTTAAGATGTTACTTTTTAACAAAAATATTTTTAGAATATATTTTCAAAGAATTTTTTTTCTAATGGTGTTTTATAATAACAGAATATTTTTCTGTCTATTTTTTTTAAAATCTCATTTTATAGTATTTGTATTAATAATAAACAATAACCCATTATTTTCACTCAACATGGGAATGTTCTATTTATAACATCATTATTCTTCCCAAGGATGGTTTATTATTTATTTTTATAAGTAAAATACTTACATTAACATCATTGAATCATTTTTTATTCCTTTTGAAATATTTAGTCTCATATGATCACTGAATAGTGAATTTACCCCTAATTATCCATTTCATCTCTCAGGGATATTACTATTACCTAAATTATATCACATGATACTTATGGAGACTAAATTTCTAGATATTTTATTATTTTTCGAAATGTTTATAATATTGGGAGCATTATTCATAACATATATTTGAAAAGGCATATTATTTATTTTGATTATTCTATTTTATGAATTTTTTGGGTTATAAAAGGAGGGTGGATCTCAGACATTATATATATTGTAGATGCATCAATAGGTTCTCATGAGAAAAATACATTGTGAAAAATAAAATGGTTTATATCAATAATATTAAAAAATATGTGAAACGACTCAACGACATAAATTTTTATGTTGCATAGAAATGAATTCAACTAGGAATGTATTTCCATCATATAAGTTCTATTTATTATTCTTCAATGATAATTTACATGGACATATATATGGATTAATTTCTATCTTAGATATATATATGACATATATTTTATTTTAATAACATTTCAAATGTTTTGCCGAATCTAGTTATTTTAATTGAATGTTCCCAGTTATTACCTTTCCATAATTTTAATTTACATCCATATAGATGTATTTATTATATAGAATTTTATTTCAGTTATTTACAATATCATTTTTATTATTCTCATTGATTCATAATTACACACACTATAATCTTCCATTACCGGACATTTGAGATCACCGTTATTATGTTTCCTTCCCAAAAAAATCCTAAAGAATACTATGAAGAAAATTTAGGGATTTACAATATGGATTAATTTTATCGTCATAGTAATTTATTTATAAATTATAATAAAAATAATGTTTCAAATTTTTTTATTCTTTTTTAATATATGTATCATGTATGTATCTCGTTTACCAAGACGATTAACTATTGGTCACATGGGATTTGATTCCATGTAATCATGCCAATGTAATTCTCAGTAAAAACTAGCTCCAGGTCATCTGGGTTCAGGTCAGTAAAACAACCAATCATGGAATTGTGGTAATTTTTACACAATAAATAACATGACAAAAACAAGAGTCAAGGATATCTTCTATGACAAGGTTGAAAAATCCCCAAAAAGAAATCAGGTTCACTCATTGTCCCAACATGAAGTTTCATGAGAGTAAACATTACCCAACACATTGAAGTGTTTTTTTGGAACACCCATCATAACATATTTATGGATATGTGTACAACTCAAATAATATTAAATAAGAAATAAAATATAATCAAAAGTATTGCCCATGGAGAGAAATGGGCATCATAATCATGTCATAGAATATAATAAATTGGTATATCATAAAAGTGTCCATAAAACAGGGTATTTAGAAAATAAATGGAAATTAATAAGGGATTATAGATATGAATAATGATAATTTATGACCATTTTAAATGAAATCATTCAAAAGGATTGATTAAGAAACAATATAAATGAACTATTATTGTTCAGTTTAATGAAAATATTAACAAGAATTCAAAGTGGAAAAAAATTTGTTTACCTAAAACCTGAAATTATGAAATATATTTTTTGAATACAAAATGATTGATTTTAGAAAAAAATAATTAATGTAAATTATTGAGTACACAATGAAGTGGGTATGAAATAAAACATTTCCCTTTAATCAAGCTTTATTATCGTGGTGAATTAAATGGGGAACCATTATAAAACATTAATTATCCCATAAAATATGGATGATCTAGTTTGTATACAAGTGTTTGGAACATAATAACATTACGAATTTTAATTATAAAAATATAAATACTAATTATATTGTGGTAAATATAGAGAATGAGTAACCAAATAAAAAATTGAGGTTTGGGTATAATCCCTTCCCTTATTTCAGATATGGTTCTTCATAAGAACTTAATGTCCAGAATTATTGAATTTAATTCCATAATTAATAATTTCATATCTGTTTATATAGTTCATATGGTTTTTTGTGTGTGGATAAATCATTTGATAGGATGTTAGGGATAATCATTGGGGTCTTTTAATTGGTTTTCACTCACAACGAATATATTTTGTTTTAATATTTAACTTCATGAGAATATAATCATTCCATAACATTTCATATTCTATAATATATAATTATTAATTATTATCTATAAATTTGGTTTTATTTCCCCCAGTTATGGATTTAATGTAAAATGAAAATACTTCATCCTTGAGGGAAATAAATTAATACCATAGGAATGAATTTTTAATTTTTATAATAAAAGGGAGAAAGGAGGGGTTTAATGTCACGACCCGTCCTCGGGGCCAATGCCATAACTAGCCCAAGCCCGCCTTCCATTGGCCAGGGGCTGGAGACTAGCACCAAAGGCGTAAATTCCGATAACTGGGAAGGCCTTGCCATTATAAAAGTAAACCAAACACCACAGAGTACAAGCGGAATCAAAACACTAAGTACAAAAGAAAGTGCTGAAATGTAAATGAGCCAGAATACAAACCCAACTGAAAGTGATGCTACAGCTAAAAAAAAGTACAATAGAAAAACTCAAACAGCTGGAAGAAGGAAGCAGCTCCTGGGTCGTCCTCCTCGGATCCTACCTGAAGGGTAGGTACAGATAGCGCAGCTCCTGGATCACCCGCCATGGATCCTACCTAAAGGGTAGGTACAGATAGACTCCTCAACACTCTCGCCCATCAACCCTCTCCGTGTGTCGTCTCACCGTGAAGTCCTCCTCCAGATACTAACTCGTCGTGTAGTCCACCTCCGGGTACCGACTCGTCGTGTAGTCCACCTCCAGGTACCATCCAGTCCTCGAACACTCGGCCTCTGTCAGCACTGCCCGTCGTCTGCAACAAACACAATAAGGTTCGGGCATAGCCCTTGCAGGGGTGAGTATAACAATACTCAGTAGGGACCCCGAGACCCTCAAGGTCTCAATAAAACCAACAAGGATAACCACAAAGAAGATCTCAACAGATAACCTCTACTTAGGTATATGCCCATACATATAGCCAAGTTATCAAGTAACACATCTCAATCTTGAGGTAACACAAAGATTATGAAATAAAAGGATAACCACTACCCAGGTATATGCCCATACATATACCTACGTTATCAAGTCACCCATCTCAATCATGAGGTAAACACAAAGGTCAAAAGTCTCAGCTAAAACCATGATTTTTATTATCAAAATCGTAACTGCTGAAGAGCTCCGTCTCTGAAGTGTACAGTGGTCTTGTCACGACTCCGAGATACTGCTCCCTAACCTAAGGCTGCTGAGGTACTCCTCCTGTCGAGTATCGCGGGTCTGCGGCCAACTACCGGGCGCTCTGTCCTCTGAGGGTCTGTCGCCAAATAACGGGCGCTTCCACTAATAGCCTATAGAGGTACTCCTCCTGTCGAGTACCGTGGGTCTGCGGCCAACTACCGGGCGCTCCGTCCGCCGTGGGTCTGTCGCCAAATACCGGGCGCTCAGTCCACTGGGCTAGTCGACTCACTCCAAGTCGAGTCGGTCAAGCAGTCGTCAGGTTTCAGCTAGCTACACGGTCTCCGTACTCCGTACGCTCGTCTCCGAGAGGGTCCGCTCCATGAGCTACAAGTCGATACTCCAAGTATCACAAGTCCCACGAAGAAGTATCTCAAAGGACCGCATCGTCATAGGGGTCTCAACGCAACAAATGGCGCGTCAATCGGACACCCGGTCTGTGAGTTATTAGCCTTTTCAACCCAG
This sequence comes from Viscum album, assembly GCA_963277665.1. Lineage (NCBI taxonomy): Eukaryota > Viridiplantae > Streptophyta > Magnoliopsida > Santalales > Viscaceae > Viscum > Viscum album. The sequence goes on along the minus strand of OY728128.1, from coordinate 213,405,859 downwards.
GGGCCCGGTTGGTTTCATGTGCGAACCAATCCGACCATAACTAAACTATACCCCGAACACTCATAGGGTATACTCATAGGTACTGTTCCTCAACGTGATCACCAAAGACACTGACAGTTCTTCAAACAGACGTCTGGTCTGAATGATATCAGCTTTTCCATTCTAGGGGTCTGGTTGGATTTCAGGTACAATCCAACTCGGACACTATCCAACAACAACCAAAACTCGGGCGGAGTATGCAAAAAGCTCTGTCTCATCAAGATGAAAGCAACGAGACATATGGCGCGTCAATCGGACGCCCGGTCTGTGAGTTATTGGCTTTTCCGTTCCTGGGGCCCGGTTGGTTTCGTGAGCGAACCAAACCGGCCGCACTCCGATGGCATCCAAACCTTGATCGGAGTAAGCCAAAAGATCAGTCTCACTAAGAGGAATCCAACAATGTCTACGACACGTCAATCGGACATCCGGAGCTCAAGTTACGAGTGTTTCCGCTCCGAGGGCCCGATTGGTTTCGTATCTGAACCAACATGGCCTAACACAAAGTAATCCGAAACCTTGAGTGTGATATACCGAAATGACCTTCTCGTTCCAAGGATTGCTACGCATCTGACGGTGCATCGATCGAAGGCCAATAGCCCATGATATGGGCATTTGAACCAACATAGTCCGAAAATAGGGGGTCTGGGCCCGACACGGCGTGATCCAGTACCCCCCTGGGTCGGTCGAACTGGGTCATCCCGGACCGGGCGGTGACCCAGCCCGACGACCCGGTCCAGCCCAGAATTCCGGCCCGGCCGGCGGCGCGGTCTGCGCGGCCAGCACGGCGGCGCGGCCTGCGCGGCCTTTGGGCCGTGCATGCCAAGGGAGGGACGTTGCCCCTCCTTTCTGAAAACGGTGACCCCTTTAATTGGGGCCGCCTGAAATCCAGCCTGGGGAATTAATTTCCCCCTGCTCCCCCTTGTCCGGCCGGCCCGACCTGGCCGGACGGTTTCTGCTCAACGGGATAGGCGATGGCCGGTCCCCTTCCAGCTCTGTCGCCGGCGGCGGCCCTTGTCGTCCGGCGTGGTGAGACGACACCGCGCCCCTCCACCGCGGCCCCACTCCAGCAACAACCTCTTTGGTTTTCTTAGACACGGCGCAACAGTGTCGTGTTGTTAAACTTATTTCCACGGCGCGGCGCGACGGCGCCGCGCGTTTCCTTTCGCTCGATTCCATGTGGTGCGACGACACCACACCTTCCCGAACCAATCCACGAAGGAATCAATCATAATAAAATTAAGGAGGAGGGTTAGCCGTGTTTGTGCGGTCCGACCCCCTCGCTTTATTCGATAACAAGCGGTTAAATCCACGAAGATCAACAAGTTGGTATTCATGAACAAATAAATAAATAAAACCCCTACCTCGGTTCACGAACGGTGCACGTTAACGAGCCACAGAAGACGAGCGTCACGGAAGTTGGGAATCCTGGAAAATGTACGTCGATTCCGTTGTCGTCGATGTGAGTTCGAAGAGGAAACATCGTTGGAAGAAGACGTCACGTTCTTCGGAGGAGATGTTCTTCGTTGAAGAATGTTGTTCTTCGTCGGAGGTGTTCTTCGTTGAAGAACGATGTTCTTCACGTTCTTCGTCGATGTTGAAGAAGAAGAAGACTTCAAACTTAGCCCTTTCTCTCCCAAGTCTCCACCACAAGAACAACTAACCCCAAAATAAAATAATCCACCCACTTATTTTACTAACCCAACACAGGTTTTTAATTTCAAGAGTTTGAAAATTCAAAACCCACATTTAACTCACTTAAGTTATTAACATAAGATGTTATAAAATTAATGAGGTGATAAGTTAAAAAGACATAAATGGGGGATTTAGAGAGGTTAGGAAAGTGAGGGTTTGGGCTCGTGTGGTTCCCACCCTACTTTATCCTCTTAAGGTTGGTTATCACAAGTGGGTCCCACCCCCAACATCCTTACTTAGGATAAAACTACCAAGTCGGGAAAATAAAAATTGTTAATTTTTATTTTCAACTACCAAAAAAATTAATAACTTCCCTCGTGTAAACGCAACTCCGAAACAGGAGTTCCTAAGCAATTATCGGCACTGCGGTTCCATCGGTTCCCTCAGAATTTGATTCCGGGCACCAGTTCAAATGTTAGAAATTCCCGCTCGTTTGTCCACTGAACGTACCCGAGCTAAACTTCGGATAGAAATTTCGGGCACACCGGGCCTCAGAATCAGGCGCCGTCAAAAACTGCATTCTTTAAAAATCCCAAAGAAAATGTAGAAAAAATTTCCCTTGAATTTTACGGGTCTTTACATTACTCCCACCTCGGGGCTTTATGTCCTCATAAAGCGTTAACACAAACTAGGGTTACAAAAGCGGTAAAGAGAACACATCTGAGCCTTCCGCTCCCATGTGATCACCTGGAGGTTTCCGTACTGCCAGAGAAAGTGCACCTGAGGAATCGATCGTCCTCGTAGGATCCTCTCCTGTCGATCTTTGATCCCCACTAGAACCTCCGTGGAAGTAACCCCATCTCCATTGTCCTGCCTCTCATGGTCGATGATATGCGAAGGGTTGAGCATCTATCTCCTCAGTTGAGATACCTGGAAAACGTCGTGCACCTAGTGCAACTGAGGTGGATGGGTCAATCGGTAAACCACCACGCGTACCCAGCTGAGGACCTAGAAAGCTCCGTTGAACCTCGGAGATAACTTCCCTCCCTGGCCTCATCTCCGTAAACCTCATCGAGGTGAGACCTGTATAAGGACGAGATCATCATCCTTGAACTCTATAGGCCTCCAAGTCCTATCAGCATAAGGCTTATGTTGGCCCTGTTCTGTCCTCATCCGCTCTTGGATGACCTGGACCTTCTCTAGTCTCAAAAGAGCTGCTATGATTTCTTCTTAGCTGATAAGAGAAATCAGGTCTCATCCCCTGGATGAACCACATTCATGTCCTAATATAGTCAATCCTAACATTAATGATGCATTCATGCCATGGATGACGTCGTAAGGCCTCGACGTAACTACCAAGAGATCCAACTATCACTCTCGCCTCCAAGGGTCGAGTCACACTCTCGGCATCAGTGTGAGGTCACTAGGTCTCCTCCAGTAGGAATCTCGAAAGTGAGGGTCAGGTCAACTATTTTAACCGGGACCACTCAGTATCAACCAAACAAAAGGACAGGAAAGTAAACATCACAAAGATAAGTGTCTTTTCATTATTTCAGCTCATAGTACAAAGACACGAATACAACCGCAACATGGAACTAGAAGTACAAGGGACGTATCCACTAGTTCTGCTCCTGTCCACCTGCTCCCGGAGCTCTACTGCCTTGTCCACTACTCAGTTGTTTCTCAAGAACTCATCGCTGCTTCCGCCTTGGTGGCTCCTCCAATGCCAGCGGATTGACTGTGCGAGGAGTCGGACAGTCACGTGCCAGGTGACCCTTCCCGCCACATGAGTAACACTTCCTGCTCCTTGTACGGCTGGCTCTGGCCCTCTTGGACCTCTGCGTCATCTGTCTACTACCCACAGATGACTCGGCTACTGATCCAAAATCATGCGGCAAAGGCAGAATCTCTTGTACATGATCGGGATGTAGAGCTACTAGCACAAACTCCACCCCAAAGAAGGTCTCAAAGTCTTCCCATGCGAAGGTCATCCCGTCACAAAACTGAAACAAGTGGCTCCACCACCTGCCTGCTACTTCCTGAAGAAGGATGGAAGCAAAGATCACCATGAGGTCTGTCGGCATCCCCAATAGCCTGAAGACTCTCACCACAACCTCCAGCCAATCCTCAGCTGTCTGCGGGTCCGTCCCTCCCTGGAACCTGGGTGGCCTCTTACGCTGGAACTCGTGCAGCGCACTCAAGTGGTGTGCATCGCCTACAACTGGGGATGGTAGCATCGGTGGCCCAACGTATGGTAGTACGGTGGGTGCCTCCGCTGGTGCCTCAACTACATGAGGGCCATGTACCGAAGCCTCGTCGCTCGGCAGGCTGTCAGTACGCACATCCCTCTGGACTCTAGCTGGTCGTCTGAGAAAAGGAATCCTGAAAGAAACAATGTGACACAGTCAAACGATTTATACCTGGTGAGATGACCTGGTTTGAGCTGATATTCAAATAAAACTTCTGGAAACACACACGCAATCAGTGTTTTCATGCACAAAGTCGGAAATCAGTTTTCAGGGTCCTGGTGTATGGATACGTCGGCCGCCCGCACCAACACTGGACTCCCTGAACTGAAGACCACACTCGATACCCTTAACACTATTGCTTCACAAAAAGAAAATATCAGAGTTATAATTTCAGCGGTAGAACCAACTCCTCTGATACCAATTTTTCACGACCCGTCCTCGGGGCCCGTGCCGTGACTACCCCAAGCCCGCCTTCAATAGGCCAGGGGCTGGCGACTAGCACCAAAGGCGTAAATCCCGATAACTGGGAAGGCATTGCCTTTATAAAAGTAAACAAAACACCACAGAGTACAAGCAGAAGCAAAACACTAAGTACAAAAGAATGTGATGAAAAATAAATTGCCCAGAATACAAACCCAACTGAAAGTGCAGCTACAACTAAACAAAAGTACAAAAAAAAAAGTCAAACAACTTGATGAAGGAAGCATCTCCTGGGTCGTCCTCCTCGGATCCTACCTGAAAGGTAGGTATAGATAGCGCAGCTCCTGGATCTCCCACCACAGATCCTACCTGAAGGGTAGGTACAGATAGCCTCCTCAACGCTCTCGCCCATCAACCTTCTCCAAGTGTCATCTCGCCGTGAAGTCCTCCTCCAGATACTGACTCGTCATGTAGTCCACCTCTGGGGACTGACTCGTCATGTAGTCCACCTCCGGGTACCATCCAGTCCTTGAACACTCGGCCTCTGTCAGCACTGCCCGTCGTCTGCAACCAACCCAACGAGGTACGAGCAATGCTCATGCAGGGGTGAGTATAACGATACTCAGTAGGGACCCCGAGACCCTCAAGGTCTCACTAAAACCAACAAGGATAACCACAAAGAAGATCTCAATAGATAACCTCTAATTAGGTATATTCCCATACATATACCCAAGGTATCAAGTAACCCATCTCAATCATGAGGTAACACAATGATTTTGAAATCAACGGATAACCACTACCTAGGTATATGCCTATACATATACCTAAGTTATCAAGTGACCCATCTCAATCATGAGGTAAACACAAAGGTCAAAAGTCTCAGCTCAAACCATGATTTTTATTATCGATACCATAACTGCTGAAGAGCTCCGTCTCTGAAGTGTACAGTGGTCTTGTCACGACTAAGAGGTACTGCTCCATAACCTATGACTGCTGAGGTACTCCTCCTGTCGTGTATCGCAGGTCTGTGACCAACTACCGGGCGCTCCGTCCGCTGAGGGTATGTCGCCAAATAACGGGCACTTCCCCTAATAGCATACAGAGGTACTCCTCCTGTAGATTACTGCGGGTCTGCGACCAACTACTGGGCGCTCCGTCCGTCGTGGGTCTATCGCAAAATACCGGGCGCTCCGTCCACTGGGCTAGTGGACTCACTCCAAGTGGAGTCGGTCAAGCCGTCGTCAGGTTTCAGCCGGCTACACGGTCTCCGTACTCCGAAGATCATCTCCGAGAGGGTCCGCTCCATGAGCTACAAGTCGATACTCCATGTATCACAAGTCCCATGAAGAAGTATCTCAAAGGACCGACTCGTCATAGGGGTCTCAATGCAACAGACGGCGCATCAATCGGACGCCTGGTCTGTGAGTTATTAGCATTTTCATCCCAGGGTCCCGGTTGGTTTCATGTGTGAACCAATCCGGCCGTAACTCATCTATACCCCCGAACACTCATAGGGTATACTCATAGGGACTTTTTCTCAACGTGATCACCAACGCTGCTGACAGTTCGTCAAACAGACGTCTGGTCTGAATGTTATCAGCTTTTCCGTTCCAGGGGCCCGGTTGGATTTTGGGTACAATCCAACCCTGCCACTATCCAACATCAACCAAAAATTGGGCAAAGTATGCAAAAAGTATCGTCTCATCAAGAGGAAAGCAACGAGAGAGACGGTGCGTCAATCGGACGCGCAGTCTGTGAGTTATTGGCTTTTTCGTTCCAGGGGCCCGGTTGGTTTCGTGAGCGAACCAACCCGACCACACTCCGACGACATCCAAACCTCGAGCGGAGTAAGCCAAAAGATCCGTCTCACTAAGAGGAATAAAAAAAGTCGACGACACGTTAATTGGACGTCCGGAGATCATGTTACGAGCGTTTCCGCTCCGAGGGCCCAGTTGGTTTCGTATCTGAACCAACCTGGCCGAACCCAAAGTATTCTGAAACCTTGAGTGTGATATACCGAAACGACCGACTCCTTCCAAAGATTTCTACACAACCTACGGTGCATCGATCGGAGGTCCTTAGCCCAAGATATGGGCATTTGAACCAACTCACTCCGAAAATAGGGGGTCTGGGCCTGGCCCGGCACGACCCAGTACCCCCTGGGTCAGTCGAACCGGGTCGACTCGGCCCGGGCGGTGACCCAGCCCGACGACCCGGCCCAGCGCGGCGGCGCGGTTGGCACCGCCAGCGCGTGCGGCCAACACGGCCTTTGTGTCGCGCATGCCAAGGGAGGGGTGTTTCCCCTCCTTTATGAAAACGGCGGCCCCTTTAATTAGGGTCGCTTGAAATCCAGTCGGGGGAATTAAGTTTCCCCGGCTCCCACTTGTCCGGTCAGCCCGACTTGGCCGGCCGGTTTCTACTCAACGGGACCGGCGATGGCCGGGCCCACTTCCAGCTCCGTCGCCGGCGGCCCGGTACCGGCCGCCGGTCACCCTGCTCCGCCGCGGCTCAAAACCGGTCGCGGCCCTTGTCGTCCAGCGCGGTGCGACGACACCGCTACCCTCCACCGCGGCCCCGCTCCGGCCGCGGCGTCTTTGGTTTTCTTCGATGCGGTGCGACGGCTCCACGTTCTTAAACATCTTTCCACAGCGCGGCGTGACGGCTCCGCACATTTCCTTTCGCTCAATTCCGTGTGGTACGATGACACTACACCTTCCCGAACCAATCCACAAAGGAATCAATCATAAAAAAATAATGGAGGAGGGTCGGCCGTGTTTGTGAGGTCCGACCCCCTCTCGTTATTCGATAACAAGTGGTTAAATCCACGAAGATCAACAAGTTGGTATTCACGAACAAATAAATAAAAAAACCCCCTACCTCGGTTCAGGAACAGTGCACGTTAAGGAGCCATGGAAGACGAGCGTCGCGGAAGTCGGGCGTCGTGGAAAACGAATGTCGATTACGTTGTCGTCGAGGGGCCTTCGAAGAGGAAACATGGTTGGAAGAAGACGTCGCATTCTTCGCGGAGATGTTCTTCATTGAAGAACGATGTTCTTCGTCGGAGGTCTTCTTCGTTGAAGAACGGTGTTCTTCACGTTCTTCGTCGATGGTGAAGAAGAAGAAGACTTCAAACTTATCCCTTTCTCTCCCATGTCTCCACCACAAGAACAGCTAACCCCAAAATAAAATAATCCACCAACTTATTTTATTAACCCAACATAGGTTTTGAATTTCCAGAGATTGAAAATTCAAAACCCACATTTAACTCACTTAAGTTATTAACATAAGATGTTATAAAATTAATGAGGTGATAAGTTAACAAAACATAAATGGGGGGTTTAGAGGGGTCAGGAAATTGAGGGGTTGGGCTCGTGTGGGTCCCACCCTACTTTATCCTCTCTAGGTTGGTTATCACATGTGGGTCCCACCCCCAACATCCTTACATTGGATAAAACTTCCAAGTGGGAAAAATAAAAATTGATAATTTTTATTTTCAACTACCACAAAAATTAATAACTTACCTCGTGTAAACGTAACTCCGAAACATGAGTTCCTAAGTAATTACCGGCGTTGGGGTTTCATCCGTGCCCTCAGAATTCAATTCCGGGCACCGGTTCAAAAGTTATAAATTCCCGCTCGTTTGTTCACTGAACGTACCCAAGCTAAACTTCGGATAGAAATTCCGGGCACACCGGGCCTTGGAATCAGGCGCCGTCAATACTGCATTCTTGTAAAATCCCAAAGAAATTTTAGAAAAAATTTCCCTTGAATTTTAGGGATCATTACATTTAAAATATATAATTCCACTAGAATGATAAAATTATTGATTATTTTACGTACTTGATTTATCATGAAACTATGATAAGACTATGTGATGATAAAACCATGAATGTAATTAAAGATTAATTAAAACAAAAAAATGAAGAGAAATTTACCTCTTGAATTTGTTTCCTTTAAAACCTCCATAAGGAAAAGGTTTTTTTATATTTTGGTGAGACCAAGTTCTCTTGGACAAGGGGGATATGTTCCGAAAGAGTATTCAGTAGTATTTGGGTAGGGCCAAAACTATTGAAGGTGTGAGTAGAATATGTAGTGAGGTTTGGTATTTATATTGGAGGAGAGGGGTGTTTTCTCATTATTTTATTCATAATATTATTTTTTATGACTCCAATCAATAATGTTGATTATAGAGACTAAATATAAATAATTAGACCATGTGTGTTTTAAAAAATATTTCTTAAATCATCCCAGACTTATGTAATTCTGTATTTTTCTTGTAATTTATATATATAGTAAATTACATTATTTCACTCTTTATAAAAATTCATGTATTTCAGAAAAATACAAAAAAAATTACCCTAACTATTTTTTGAAATGTATAATTCAAAAATAAAAATCATTTTATGAAAAAAATTAAGAAATTGAAAATTTTAATTTTTAAATTTAATAATCATTAACATGTAAAATTAATATTTTAAAATTATTTCTGATTTTACAGCACATTGAAAAAATAATTATGGTCTTCATGAATTATAATAAAATCCTAAAAAACAAAATATTTTTTTTATTAATTTTAAGAAAATAAATTTCATTTAAATTATTGAATTAATAATAAATGTTTTGTAAAATATTAATGACTAAAAAATACCTATAGTTAATTAATAATTTTAAAAACATTTATTCATTTACACTATGATATAATTATCTATAATTTTAGTTTATAAGATACTAAATTTTATTTATACTTCCATGTGTGAGGTTACTATTTAATTGGTCGGTTTAATTTTCAAAAGGATCATAATACTATTACAATGTTCATGTTATTATTTCATTGGTAATGGTTCCTTATATTTTGAAGTACCTATTATATTATTCATGTTTCATATATAATGTTTTTATTGTGATCAAAATGTGATTTTTATGAAATTATAATATATGAAATCATTATAATAATATATTTTCCATTGATAAAATTGTTGTTTAATAGAAAAAGGAAAATATTTCATTTTTAAGAAGTCATACCATCGATAAAAATAATATAGGACTGATATAAGGAGGACAGAAAGTGAAATGAATAGGCATATGTCAACATAATGCACTACTCACAATTTAATTCTATAAGTTATTTTTTCGGGAAATGATAATCAAATCCCTAATTCAAGTTATAATGAATATAGTGAGCCACAAAAGCCTTTGAATTCCAAAGATAAATGGATTTATTATACAACTATAGTTATTAAATTTAATCAGTATTGTTACAGATATGTTATCCTATATTCTATAATAATGGATTCCATTTTTTCATTTTTATGAATCCCTAAAAAAATTTAGAAATTGATTAAATTTGATGTGATCATAAGCATTGAATATATTTTCATTCATTGATTCTATATATATTGATAGAATATAAAATCATATTTTATATTCTGAATAAATCATTGATAATCTCTAAGTGGAAGTATGAACCCAAAACTATAATGGGGATATTATTTGGATTATTTAAAAAAAATATAAATAATTAGGGGTAAATTACATTTTTGAAAAATATAAAACATTATTGTGAACATTTGGAATATTATTATTTTAAATTGGGGGATATATTATCAAGATATATAAAATTTGACAGGATAATCTATGTGTGATATTGAAATTATTTTTATATTAATCATGTAAGGATATGGGATCAAATAATTTTTATAATATGAATATGGTTAGTAACATTTTAGATTCCTCTAAAAGTTAATAAATTGTGAAATGGGTAATGATTAAATTTAGATGTTATTATTTCTGTTAAAATTAGGATTTATCATAACATGTACTAAATATTTCGGTTCTAGTAAATATTTATAGGCCAATGAAATAACTGATGAACATCACAATTCATTAAAAATTATTTAGGCATTAAAAATTTATCTCAGTTATCCATCACCTAGTGTAAGAAATGAACATGGAATTGATCTTTTAAAAACCAAAGGATGAGATTATATTTATGAAATATAATGATTTAAATTATGTTCCTCCACTCAATTGATTTACAAGAATAATAAAACATAACATATAATTTTGTAAAAGGGAGAAGAAATAAAAAAATTATTTGTATAAATTTCATACAAATAAATCAATTGCCTTTAAACCTATAACATATTTAATTTTTTTATAGCTACCATTCTTCCGACCATGTTATATATCAGTATATTTCATTTCATGAGAGTTATTATTTTAGTACATATAAATGGATTCAATCCCATCCAATTTTACTCAATTTTGACATGTAGTTATGTTTTATTAAACATAACCTTCGTACTTCCCAATATCCCTTTTAAGATAGTTTTTTATAAAAAAAATTTATAAGTGTTTAAATAAAGTATTTTTCAAATAGTAAACATTATATTACCTAGAACATGTTAAAATTCAAAGGAAATAATTAATTTAAGGGAAATTATTTAAAACCGTTATATTTTAGAGAATATATCTCTTTAAATTTTTTAATTTCATTGAGATTTTCTATTAAACGCTAGACTATGTTTAATCAAATTAGGATACACTGTTAAAATATTTTGTGATATTTGTCACAAATTCAATAATTTTGATGGTATGAATATGATTAACTAATATATATATATATATATATATCCTATATTAAATAAATGTATTGATAATTTCATATTATGAAATCAATCACTTTTTAAAAATGTTATTCTATAATTCAGAAGTACTTGTTCCTCCAAAAAACAATTTATTAATTTTTGTTGAAGAATATAATAAATATTTTCTTGAAATTTTGTAAATATTTTAATCAAAAAAAATATCATTTTTAAATCATCATATCTAATTTATCTTATAATGTGATTTTTTTATATTTTTACTAAGATTGAATTTTGCGTTATTAATTAGAAATACTGGATTTTATTGAAGAGTGTATTTATTTATAAAACTATTACGAAGATCCACATTTTTTTTAAATATGTAACATGGTAAAATATGTTTCATTATATTAATATTAATCATGTTAACACAATAAAAATCTATTTTATCTTTGAGTTTGGCCTAAAAACATTATTTACCTTGAAAATCGATTTTCAAAAAGTGAGATTTAAATTTCCATTAACACAATAATAAATCAATAAATTTATTAAAAAAAATTGAATACTATTTAATGAAATAAAATTTAATTTTTGGTCAATCATATAATATTTATCCATGGAAAATTTTATGACATTTTGATGTATAAGTTATTTTATTTAAAAGTAACTATTAATGAATTCTTCAAATATGTAATCTTATATGGCGTAGAAAATAAATAAAAATAATATAAAATTGTATGAAACATATAAAATCACTAAAAAAACATAAACCTGTGTTTCAAGAAAATTAAATTATAATTTATTCTATGATAAATATGAAAATCATTTTCAGTGTTGATTTAGAGCATTCACACTGCTAGAAAAAAATAATTTGGTTTCATAAATAAAATATTTCATATGTAAAAAGTAATTAATTTAAAAATTAATTATATAAGAATTATTATATATTGTTCCAATGGTCACACTCTAATTTTTGAGTTATATAACTTGATTATTATTCAAATGATTGTGCAATGCTTTCATAAAGTCCAAAAAGTAAAAATAACATATTAATTAAATTTTCAAGAAATAATGATGTGTTAAAATATGTTTTCAACTAATATAAATAGATATTTTTATAATAATAAACTTGTTTTCATTTTATAAAGTAACCTATAATTATTTTTTAATAAAATAATATCCTAAATTCTTGCACAACACTATCGTAGTAATTATATGTCTAATGGAAAACAATTAAATGAATTTAAAAATAATATATGAAATAAATTTATAATGAATCAATTTTTTCCATTAATTTTATAGATTAATATATAATGTTAGTAATTTTTAAATTCATTATATTCTCCTCATAACATTATCATTATGCCCTTTTTGACAAATTAAATAAATTATCTCATATTTTAAATTAAGGATATTCCATCAAAATAATATTTAATTGAAATATGTAAAAATTATAAGTATCATTAAATTTTAAAATTGTAAATTTATATGGACTGAAATTTCACTTATTTTCCATTTATATTAAAAATTTCACATTATATGTAAAATTAAAACATTATAAGAATGAAAAATATGTTACTATTGTTACAATTAAAATTGGTTAACTAAGAGGTTAAATCAAATGATATGGTTTAAAATATAATATAAACATATAAAATCTATTATTCTTGATCATATTAAAACTATATTTTATCATAAATTTTTTTCGATGTCCATTTTAAATCATTGTTTTCTTGGATATTTTAATTATATATCAATATTTTTGTATAACATGAAATGTGTCTCACATTCCAATTGTAAAATTGAACCTCTTACCTCACATCCTTATAGAACCATTATCATTAAATATCAAACAAACCATTAAAAATTACATTATAAACATCAATATCCACATCCTAATGTATTTTAAATCCCAAAATACAATCCCTATATACCTTTAGAGGATATCTAATGGAGTTTTTTCAAAGAAGTGGTAATTTCTTTAATCGATAACTTTCTTTTATGTTCCACTTTACCTCCTCTAAATCTATGGTACCTATAATAAAATGATAAATTTATTATCAAAAAAATATTGAAATTTAATAATAATTAATGTAAATATATTAGACAACCTATTCCAATCAAATAAAAAATAAATTTATTGTTCGGTTGTATGTATGGATTATCATCTCCATATAGAGATACAATTCAGTTATTATCACCATTTTTTATCCATGGGTATTTTGATGCTATTAATTTTGATGTATTATATTTATTAAATTATTGTACATATTAAATTATAATTTCATTTTGACATTTTTATAATCCAACCCCTTGGGAATCGATAACATCGCTTGTGTGTGTTTGTGGACTAGCAACTCCATGAAATAAAGTGATTCACCTTATTCAATATTTTACTTGGATGGAAATGTTGATGAATATGTGTAATATATTTGAAATTTATTAATAAACATTTTTTCAATAAATTATAATTATTTTATATAAATATCTTTTATTCAATCAATCAAAAAATATAAACAACATTTATGAATACGTACAACCTATCATCTCCAGGTATGTTTTAATTCCCATTTATATAACTAATGTTGATAATTGATTATAAATATCTATAAAATTAATTTATAATATTTTTATACCATGACTAATTTGTTTAATTTTGGATCATTTTTCCACGTATAAGGATTGGGACTCTCAAACTGAAACATGGTTAGAAAATGAAAATTCTGTCACCTAGAACATTGATTTTAATACAAAACTATTAATAAAATGGTGATATTATGTCATAAATAAATCAAAAATGGTATAATACATATGAATATGTATGTTTATAAAATTGAAAATAATCCTTTATTTTTTATAATGTTGGGTTAAACATGAACTTGGAAAATAGAGACTTGAGTTTTGGTATTTATATTTGAATCCTATTTTAATAGAGATTATTTATAATGTAATTTTCACTAAGGAAATTATATAAACTATATCTGGTGAATCCATTTCAGTTTATTCTTCAGCATTTATTTCAAGAGATGATAAATTTTTTATTACATTTTCCTCACATTAATTATTCAAGTGATTAAAAGTTAATTTTTACGGAAAATCGTCCTTATTTCTATCTTCATTCAAAAAACCATTTTATGTTCCTATAAATATTACCAAAAAAATTAAATAAGGTGTTAACTATTAATATTATTATATAATAACGTTTTTAAACATTTTTTACTTCAGACAATATAGTTTCAATGAAATAAAAATATTTTATAAAAATATTATTTCTGACTTTTTAGACTAATATATAGAATGAATGTTTTTGTTAATGTATATGAAACAAATGTAATTTTACACAATTCGAAAAACACAGTAATTTAAAACATAATTTGAACAATTAAATGATTTTTTATATAAATTTTTTCATTTTTATCAATTCAGTTTTTCAGATTTTTATTTTTTTATAAATTTAATGTGTAATTCCCTCAAGAATGTTTAATTTACATTTAATGGTATCTCACTTCATCAATGAAAATTTATATTAATTGAGATTATTATTTAATAGTATTATTATCAAATTATTCAAAAATTATTCATTATCAGTATTTTTTAAGATTATTTTGAATACATAATGATTGAATGTGATCCCTTTGACATATACTGTACTTTTATGAAATGTTCCTCATTTTTATTTCATCTCATGAGATCTAAGATAATGAACATTTTATGATATTCTAGAATGAAAATGTGTCATTTTCATTATGTGATATTTGGTACCTATATATCCATTAATTTATGTGGCTGAATATAGATAAATCATATGGTAAAAATGTTATTCAATAACATGATTTCAATTTCACATTTTTATGTGTGGGCCTAGTTTTCATGTCCATAAGTTTATGTTTTTTCTCAATATTGATGTTGATAAAAATATACCTATCCCTCATTTAATGTCTATATGTTTATGAAATGGAATTTTTTCATGTAATTAATATAATTATTTCACTTTTTTCTATTTATTCATGTTGAAAATGTTATATGATTTTCTATATGGACCCATTCCATGTGTTACACAAATTTTTGGTTCGGATGGATCATGTTCTTTCATTTTTATTATTATTTGCCTATAATCATATATCATGATTTATTTTATGAAACAATATTCTTATATATTATGTGTATGGAGTAGATATAAAATGTTATGTTCTCATTTATCGCATCCTTATTCTCATTCAATGTTTATGTGACCATTGGTATCTCCCTATCATACCCACGCTATGCATACGAGATAACCAATTATTATGTTTATTATCCACAATTATCGACAAATGGATTTTGAAATGATATTTCTATAAATGAATCTAGTTTTCAATATCTTATTGATAGATAATACAAATCATTTATTAAGTAGATTTTTATAAATCATTGTTTATGAAGTCACAACACCAATAATATTATGGGATGAATAATTATATTATGTGAATTATATTAATATATTAAGATACAATATTTATGTTTGAAATGTATGTGTCATTATAGGTGAGAAACTATTTTATAAAAAGAACCACTAAAAGAAGATTCATTTTACATCATGAAGGATACAACAAAATGTCGCTCCTTCCTTTTCTCATTCATATGTTCATTATGATTATTAGAATGAAATGTTTGTTTGATCATAGAAAAACTATTATTCATTAGAGCTCCCAGGTAACTTTTTTTCTCATATGTAAATTCATTACATTTTTCATCAAATTAATTTTAAAAACAATTACTTAAGGATATTTCCATCAACTAATAAAAAAAAAGGATAGTGTGATCAACAATAATAATACTGTAAAACCACAAAATCACTCAAAATCTTTTATTGGATATCTAAATAGAAACATATTATTTTAAATCATTGAACTCTTTATATTTACTTTGGTTTTCCATGATCATTAAAAAATATTATGATTTTTTACTATATATAGACATATCCCAAAGGTTATTACTAATTACTTCTCATCATAGTTTCCAATGTTGGCTAAACAATACACCAATACCCACTATAGTGACCTATTCATTTCTAACAATGATCACAAATAAGAACAGAAGAACATTTATTAAAAAATAGTTATCCATGCATTAATCCTATGTGTCTAGTTTTATATTGATCCTTGGATACATAATTAATTAGTTTATAAGTATAAAACATCATATACCACTAAAATATTAATATAGATAACCCTTCTTAGACATATCGTACATTGTAAAATTAATTATATCCTCAGGGAATGGAACCAAAAAAATATTATTTTAAATTATTTGTAATGTTAAACATGGGATATATTAGTTATCACATGAGAATAAAATGATTTATCGGTATGAGAACATGATATTACAATATTAAAATTCAAAACCTGTATATAAAATATATTAATATTTAGTTATGAATGCATTTGGGATAGTTTAAATTTCATGAATAAAAAATATATCAAATAACATGATCCATAAAAGAATAATATTACCAATAAATGATTTGGTGGAATATAAATAGTAATATAATGTAATTTACTATGAATTGATGGATCTATTCCAAGATTTCCATAGTATATTAGGTTAACTGCTAATATATTCTTAGTTTTCATTATTCAATCCCAAGACTATAATGTTGGAAAATTCACTTGTGATCATTGTTCACTCACAATTCCATTCATTTATATCTCATGAGATATATATCATTAACCAATGAAATATAGTGTTATATAATTTAAATTACACCCATAAAATAATTAGAAACAAAAAAATGAATTACAAAAACCATAAAATATTAATCATATAAGAACACATGAAAATAAATGGGTTTCAAAAATGATTCATTTTTTCATTACCCATTAAAAGATAACATGTTAGATAAATATTTAGCCATTTCATTATAGAATATCCCAAGGAAGAGGAATGTGTTTCAAAAAAATCATTATAATAATATAACAAATAGAGAAAAAAGGATGATATCATTAGATTGTATCACCAAAAAATTTTATGAAACATCAAAGGATTCCATTTTTGAGGGAGAATTATTTAAAATATTACTAATAAAATTTCATGAATAAAATATACTTTTTACATTGAAATAAATTATTTCCTATAATAAATTATAAATGATATTTAATAAATCATTTCATTGAATGGAAATGTGAAATCATATAATTGAGTTATCAATTTATTGAGTGTTAATGATAGTGGTAAATTTTATTCATATTTTATATGTTAAAGAAAAAATTATTTTCACTTTTCTGTAAAATGAAAAAAACACCATTCATAAAATGACAAGAAGACTAAATTTAAACTATTCATTAAAAGTGAAAAATGGGTGATACATAAATTATTCTGTAATAATAAAAAAATTCATTAAAAACATTTTATATAGGATGGATATATATGAAAAGTTCATTGACTGAAAAAAGAAATGTAGTCATTTTTTCCATAAAAATATTCTTCTAATCACATGATTGTATTGAGCAAGGAAAAAAGAAAAACAATTATCATGATATAATGTTTGGATAAAAAAATTAATTATTTATTTATAGTTAGAATATAATATTATATTTTTTTGAAAATGATAAAAATAACCAATGAAAATAATGATAACATAACCTAAAACTCTTACCACATTAGATTCATTTGAATTGTAATCCCGATGACATTATAATATCAAATTAAATTTTAAATATAATTAAAATATGTATATTTATTCGATTCCATGTAAATGGGTGGTATGTAGAGATTTTCAAATCATATAGGTACATGATATATCATATTTCTCCAAAAAGATTACTTGAGACAATAAACCATCGAATGTTGTTCCCATTGCTTCAATAGAAAACTAATAACGTGTCTAGGAGTTTTAAATTATTATTAGCTAAAATAAAGAATCCTTTTCAGACATATAACAAGATATATGATACATTTATAATATTTTTGGACCTAGTTATCTAAAATTCCTTATTTAACATCATTTATGGGGATTAATAATTTTTTTATCAGAATACTTTTTGTTCTATAGTTATGGACCTTGTGTATTTATGATGGTTCCATCATCTGCTGAATTTTAATAACAATATAAAAATCATATATATTCAATATTTATATACAATTTTTTATCCATAAATTTTATATATTGAAAAATTAATTACAATGATGATAGAGATAGAATTTCATACCTACAAATGAATGTTAATTTTATTATTCAAAAGATGGAACAAATGAAAGGGAAATATAAATTAAAATAAGAAGATCATTTATTATAAAAAATAAATTATTTATATTAATTAAATATATATAATGTACAATCCATGTAAAATTTAAAAAAAATAAATCACATCACTTCATGTTAGTGGTAGTCCATACGTTCATAGGTGTGTCGTTATAATTTTATAATGGAATTGAAAGTAAGATTTTATATGTTTTATTATAATTAATTATTTATTAATATTTCATAAGAATAATATTTAATAATTAATAACCTCATAATAAAAATCACTGACGAATGGTGGTGGAATATGAATTTCATCGCTACATAGAGATAGTTTTTCGTACATACACATGAGCAGTAATTTCACATGAAATTTGGTAGGAAAAAGGTTTTATAATAGTTATTTAAAAATGATAATAAAATTATATTATATTTAGAACAATGATATATAATTTATACATAAATTACATATATCTATAGATACAAAAGCAGATGTAAAATGGGAAAGTGATTGGTAATGGTTATTACCTATTCATAGAAACTACTCATTTTTCTCTCTACATACAAATCACAGGGTTAGTCTTTTTGGAATAACATAATCTATAAAATAACTATAATGAAGTTTATATGTAATTTATTCATGGTAATGAAAATCAATATTGCTCAATTTTTAGTAAGGAAGAGGGAGGGCTTTCCTTTAATAATGTAGAAAGATGACACACTTAGAATTTCTAAAAATATAAATATATTATAAATTATTTTACAATAAAAAGTATTATAATGCTCATAATTTTGAATAAAATGTTAATATATTTGAAACATAATCATATAATGTTATTTATACAGGTTTGGTTTCATTTCATTCTAAATCACTTTTTAATACCTTTTTTAATTGTTTCTTACCATTACTATGGTAACAACTATTTTAATCCTAAAGTATTAATAATGTTACCATAAATGGGTATCTCACTCCTAAATATACTATATATGATGTTATAAACTACATTTAATTATCAATTATAAATTTATGATTTATATTAATTTTACGTCATTTAAAAAATATTATTTATTATAAAATATAATAACTGCAAATTTTTGAACTACTAATAAAATTTGACATTATAATCCCCAAGAAAAATATATAATTAGAATATAATCTATTTAAACATCATAAAGTTGATATATTTATCTGAAAAATCTTGTATCTTTATAAATACTGAAAATTATATTAATTTTCATATTTTTAAAATCTTTTTAAATATTTTTTATTAATAGAATAAATAAATTATTAGTACTGCACTAGAATTTGATGTCATTAAATTATAATAATAAAAATATAACTAAAATACCATTTTAAATTTAATTTATTTATGAAAAAATTATTATTATTATTATGGAGGAAAATATTATATTTTTTATAGGAACACATAATATACATTTAAATATATAATTTTGTTACATTGTAATATTCATTACATTAAATATAATATAGGCCATTTTGAAGAGAAAGGTTCTATTAAAAATTTACATTTAAATATTAACGATATATGGGTCAAATTAAGTTCATACAATTGAAATTAAAATGAAAAATGGTGCCCACAAAACATTGTTTTAAAATAAAATAACCATATTTACCCTTTACAACAGTGCTAAATTTTACCCATAATATTATTCTTAATGGATAAAAAACGAAACAGTTAATAAAAATCAAAATAATAATGCCTAATATAGATTAAAATTTATCAAATTGAATAGCTATATTTAAAATAAATTAATTTTTAAAATAAGGGTTCAAATCACAATGAAACCAGTAATAATAAAAGTATAATTTTTCATCATAAAACAAGATTTATTCATATCTCATACATATAGAAACCTTTAGATGGACTTTAAAAAAAATTTAATATATATTTCATAAATTACATTAGAAAAAAATTAAAAATTATGAGGAATTTTATTTATTATGATAAAAATGAATAATATACATAAATAAATTTTTTATAAAAACATCACATATACATTGAAATGATTTCATTTCATTGTTTATTATAATGTGATTACTGAATACTTTGTTTAAACATTTTTAAATCGAAATTTTTTTAGATTATATAATCATATTCATACAAAAAAATATAACTGTTATTTTATAATAGTAGATTATATTATAATTCTTTTGGACATTCGGTTTTCTGTATTGTAATGTTTTTAAAAAAATACTTCAAGAGAATTATTACATAAACTCACGGGGTCATACAGTACCTCATAGAATATAATTCATATTCATACCTATATATCTTATTTTTCTCCTATTATGTCAATTAATTCATCTATGGGCTTTCTATCAGGTGTAATCCCAAATCCCACATTCATCGGAGTCTCTAACTATGTTTGGTTCCTCAAGGAATCATGACTATGCTAGTATCAAAAAATCACCAAGAATGGAAATAATCCACATTGTTATCATATTTGGTATTTAAAATTTGGTTTTACCTAATATTTACTTCCTTTAAATAATTTTATTCACTAGTTAGGCACCTTAATCGATCCTAATGTTTAATCATGAATCTGTTCCCCACAATACATTACAATGTAATATGAATGATCTTATATAACTTTTTACTCACACTGTTAATTTCACACTCGTTATTAGAAGACTAGTTGATTGATCCATTAGAATAATTGAGATTGATCAAATTATTCACCTTAAAATCCTAGATATATGACAATAATGTGCATAAAAAATATCTTTATCAAATGAAATTAAACTATAGGGTTTGATCACAACATATGACCTTAAACATTATCTATAGAAATACATAGGAATGATTCCAAATAAAGAGGATACATAGTATTCTCATATATTATTCAATATAAACATACACAATCGTCACAATTCAATAATTTGATGAGAAAAATAAGCCCAATTTTTACCTATTAGCGAGGTACTTATCTGGATTCTCTCGATTCCATGATTGGTTGAGATTTCCTAATTTGTGCCATTGTATATTTCAATTTGAAATATTCCACTTTGTTCCCACATATTTTCAACATATTTTTTGTAATCCCTAACCTTAGATACCATCCTATTATAGGTAGTGAAATAAAAATCCTAATGATGTTGAATATAAGTAGAATCCCTCATATCTTGTGGTGATCCATGAATATCTCTATTGATGAACAAGTGTTGATACATAATGAGACTAAATTATTCAAAAATAATTATTACATACTATTTGATTAATATCCAATACATAACATTATAAATCACAATACATATATAGATGATTAGTGTCTTTGGATACATGATAAATAATACTATTATTTTGGGAATAATCCTCTTCTTCCCCCACCGATATCGTTGAATTTTGAACACTTCTTATACATGACCTACTTAATAGAACTGTTCATATCCCAAGTAAGGTATGCATATTAATGTGTGATATTTGATGATTTATAAGGTTAAACATAATAGATATCCAATCAATGAACTTAATTACGGAAAATATAGTCATAATGGTCTATGAAAATGTTCAAGAATTATATTATATTCTTACCTAATAAGTCAAAAATAAAAAATCATAATTCATGGAATAATTATTATCCAAAACAAAATAAATAAGTAATATGTGTATGGAATAATAAATAATCAATCATGATTCCAACGAAAATATCAGAAAGTATGATATAATATTCTGGTAAATAAATAATAATTGAAAATCATTTACTATGAAAATGATCACTTTTAGGACTATTATAGTAGACTGGGATAACTCTAAATTTGTGCATTTAATTAGTCAAAGTAAACATCAATGGAATCAATAATAGATAGAGTCCCGTACTGATCTTGGTTCACTCTCCATTCCAGTATGTATTATCTCTTGATATATCTATATTTTCTCAATGCATTGGAGAGTTATATAATTTTATGCCCTCTAGTCTAATAATTAAATTCATATACATATGCGACAAAAGATCATTAAACAATTAATATATCCTCATATAATATCCAGGGTAAAGTAAACTAGTTTTATAAACATTTCATCATTTTAACAATGTAAAATTCAAGGATAATAAACGTGGTTTTTTGAGATGTCATTATTATAATAATATACGTTCAAAACAATGTATAAGGAAGGTATCATCAGATCATATAACCATAAATTCTTAATTAACATCAATGGATGTTATTATGGATTATTTTTTAAAAATATCGTTTCACTATTTCATGAAATTATACCCATTTAATTTTGAAATTATTTTTTAAAATTATAAAAATTCAATAATATTATCAAAAAATTCCTTTAAAATAACTATGGATACATGGTTTAAATAACTGACAATATATTATAGTAGATAATTCCATTCATATTTTATTCATTAAAAGATTTTTTTTTCAAATAATCGACATAAATATTATATTAATTGGAAAATGAAAACACCGTTCATTTAACTTTTATTGTAAAAAATAAAACATGAATAAACATACGTTAAAAATATTCTATATTATCAAAAAACTCTAAAAAATTAAAAATCATGGATATGGAAGGAAAATTATTTTTCCATGAATTATTATAAATACAACAAAACATTTCTTAAATAAATTTTCGGAACGATTTCGAGTACGAAAGATTTTAATGTGATATGAAAACGACAAATTACATAAAATAATTAGACTATATGATAATTGATTGAAAATTATCAAATGAATAATATATAATTTACTCAATGGAAATTAAATAAAAAAATTCCTAATTAAAATGAAATTGAAATATTAATCCCATATCGGATTGATAAATTTTGATGAATAAAATGAAGATATGATAAAATTAAATGAAATTTTAAATAACATAAACATTTTTAGGTTAATTATATATCTTAACAAATTATATTTATTTACACCCCATAAACAATGATGGTTTCTAACCTAACATATTTCTCAAAGAATAAAATTTTAGGTAATAAAACATTGCCACAATTACATTCTTTATTTGTATGTCTTAGTACCCCTTTTATATTAAATATATTTTTTTAAAAAAATTTAAAATAAATTTATTAATATTTATGTTACCATTTATTACTTATTTATAGAGTCTTCTCATTAATTTATATATAATTCATTATTAGAATCACTTTTCCCGATGAATACTTCACCATTACCTAGGAATGTATTGGTTTGGAAATCCCAGTCCACATATTTTTATCCTCATTCAATCATACATAGAAATTTTATAATTTAAATATTGTTATATTTAATAAATATATACTCATTTAAAAAAATAAATTTAAATAGGTTATGAAAATTAATTACATAACATTATTGAGATGGAAGTCCGTATGTACACATAAATGATATTTCCATTTTTTGTATGGAATAAAAAAATATTGAATAAAAAATAGCATTTAAATAACTTTAATAATACCATAAAAAATTATATATTATATAAATACATTATTATAATCATAAATGATAAATGGTGAGGAAAAATTAAATTCAACCCTTAATGGAGGTGTTAGTCTAAACATACATAGGTGTGATGTATTCTTTTTCAAAAGGATAAAAAGTTGATGGATAATGGTTATTCCATCATCATAACAAAAAATATTCATCTTAAACATACTGAATCCTTTATTTTATAATGAATTATATTTATTAAATTTTTAGTAAAATATGAAATAAAATTGAATGTACATTGTTAACGGTTATACTTATTCATTTAGAAACCTCTTTTAGATTACACCATATTCATAGGAAGTATGGTGTTTCGGAATAACCTTTACGATCTGAGATATTGGTATAGAATTAATTTATTTATTATTTTAGGTCTAGTATTATATATAATGATATTTATTTTTATGAATATTTGAGAGGTATTATCCATTAATAAGGGATGGAAGGGTCACATATGGAACTACATAAAATATTAAATAATATATATATATATATAATAACAATCATGTAACGTGGAACCAATAAACAAGAAATTATGCCAAAAAAATTAAACAAATTTAATAAACTCAACCAATTACATTTAGAAAACATTGGGAGACCTTATAAGAATTATATCAAAGTTTAAAAAAATTAATCACATTTAATCCTTATATCTTTAAGCATAAATTTTTAGTATTAAAATGTATTTGAATGTTCAATAATAAGAAGATCCATCTAAAAAATTATGGAATATATAATTATAAATTTGGAATATATATTATTAGGTTTTATTTATTTTGGTGGAACCAATAAATTATAATATAACAACACAAACATTCAGAAAGTATTGACTAAGATGATACCCAATTTAGGGGTAAAATTAATTTCTCTGGAAATTCAATAAATATGATTGATTAAATAAATTTATTGTTAAAAAATTAAGAAATTTTTTTAAATATAAATACATGTTCATGACACAATGAAATATTCTAATACTAAAATTAAATATAGAGACTGAAAAATTATTCACAATTTGAAAAAATAACTTCCCATGATAAATCTCAAACTTTGGTTACAAATTTCTATATATAGCCTTCAAATATATTATTTTACCCCTTAAAACAATTTTTTTCAAAGAATCCTCATACAATATGTTGATGAATATTTATTTGATTTATTTTAATGCATTATCCCATGGTATAAACATATTTTTTAAAAAAATTAACACAGTAAAAAATTGTTTCCATGGTTTCTATTCATGGTGCAAGAAAACACTGTTTTCCTAATAAAATTTTATTTAGTATTATAATTAGAATTAAAGAATTAATTTAACAAGATAAAATTTTTATAAGTGGCATAAATTCATATTAAGACAATTGCATAAAATAGAGTTAAAACAGTTTTTATATATAAGTAACATGTTTTTCTTTACATAAAAATTCTTTTTTATTTTCAGTTAAAACTCGTGTTGTAGTTCTCATTTGGAATAATTCTAGTAAATTTAACCTATGGAATATATTTTTTGTTTTTTGAAAAAGGATTAAGGATTTAAAGGTAGGTTGGAGGAAAAATACACATTGTGTAATTAGTATACATTTCATGTATTTAATATAAGATGTGTAATGGTATGGGTTCAGAGATTATTGATATGTAATTAAATTTCCATAAGATTTAAATCTCGAACATTACACTATGTGTAATATATTTACACTCTATAAAAATAACATGAAAGGTTTTAAAGGGGAAGAAAACCATTTTTATTTCCACTTCCATATTGGAAGGACCAGAAAATTATATTTAATTTTTTTAATATAGGGGAATTTTATTAGTCCGTGAAAATTGAAGGCATGTAATTTTGAGGCCCAGGGTTCGCAGAATGAATATTTTTACTTTATTTCGGGTATGTTTAGTAAATGTTCTAGAGGGATTTTCTAACTTCTGAAACGGTGCTCGGAATTGAAATTGGAGGACACCTTTGAACACACAGAGTCAATATTCTCTTAAAGAGACCATCACCTCGTCCACAGTAGGTCAAGGGTGGAAGTTAGGTTTTCAATTATTTTTGAATGAATAAAAATAAAATAATATGGTGTAAAAATTTATTCCTATTTTAAAACTCCCTTGTTGATGTTTCATAGGTGGGGACCTCCTGAACTAAACCTCCCTTGAAAGGTTATGGGGGTGGGGACCACCTGAGTATAACCCCACCTCAAACTCCCATTTAATGTAAGAAACCCTCAAACATTCTATTCAATGTTGGGGAGCCTCTTAAACTCCTCTAACATTTATTATGCCCACTCAGTTAATTAATATAGCCTTTTTTTAATTTATTCCAATGAAATAAATAGAAAACATAATCTATTTTGTTGGCTACTTGGAATTTTTGGTGGATTGATAGGAAGGATCATTGGGATAAATATCTCTAATGAAGAACGCCAATGAAAAAAACCAAAATCAACTCCGACCTCTTCCATGGGTCATTCTTTGACGAGGAACGTCTTCAACATCAATGAACTGACGATCAATGAAACGCTGATGTGACCAATGTCTGTCTATTCCAAACGATATTGTCTCTCTCCCCGTAGAAAATCATCAATGAATCAAACGAACAAGTAGGGAGGGTGTTTGAATTATTTTCCCTTAAATGTTCATCATATTCATTTTCTTTTCGAGCTGCTTGCTACCACTCTAACGTAGAGGGTGTGGGCCAAACAAACATGGCCCGACCCCTTCGGCCATTATTCTTAAATGGTGTACCCTTCACGATGAAATAATGAGACCTTAGTGACGGAGACTGGTGCCGATGATTGGCACTGGGAGATCTCAAAATCCACCGAAGAAGGCACCGTGTCGCGCCGCCCTATGGCGCTCTTCCATCCCTGGACATCGCCGCCCGCTGCCTTACCACGCCACCCCGTGGACTCACTGTGCCGCCATGTGGCCTCGTCGCGCCACACCGTGGCCTCACTACACTGACCCATGGCCTCGTTGCGCCGCCCCGGCCGAGCCTCCCCACGGCACCCGTGGCCTCTGCCCTCCCAGTCGAGCCACTCCATCTGAGCCACTTTGTGTCCTCGTGGCCTTCGTGGCACCCCCACAGTCGAGCCGCCCCATGCCCTCACAACACCCCCGTAGTCGAGCCGCCATGTGTCCTCGCGACACCCCCTCGTCCTCGCGGCCTGCAGGGCCGGTCCCAGCAGGCTAGGCCTCCCATCGGGTTGGGCCGAGCCCAGCGGGTCAGACCGGGTCAATCCAAACCGTGTCGACCTTGTCCGGGTCAGTCAGACCGAGTCAGACCGGACCCGGACCATATACAAACCTAAACTATACTTGGGCCATAATATTTGCATCAGACATTTGTTTGATGAACCTTCAGTTATGCCAGAATCCTTGGGGAGAGATGGTCCCTTCGTTATTCCCCACTATCGTTTTGGATAATTTTAGGAAATGGTCGGGACGGATCAACCATGAATCCAACCGGGCCCTCGGGACTAAAAGCCTAATAACTCACAGACCGAGAATCTGATTGATGCACCGTATGTACCATTGAGACCCCTATGACATGGAATTCCTTTGAGACACTTTTTCGTGAGAATTTTTGTATGTTGGAGTATCAATTATGTCTTGTGGAGCAGACCCTCCTAGAGACAAGCGAGCATAGAGCAGGAACCCATTAATTTGGTGTGGCTTAAAGAAGATATCCTTCATGGGTCTGAGATTGAGGGTGCCATATGGAACCACTCTACGATTCCATGCGGGACTACCCGAGCGATCCTGTGTAGGTCATCACATAGCGATGTTGTGTGGGTCCGCACCTAGCGATCATGTGTGGGTCAGCACCCAGCGATCCTTTGTGGGTCAGCACTGAGCGATCCTATGTGGTTCAACACCGAGAAATCCTATGTGGGTCATCCTATTAATAGTGTAAGATGATTCAAAAGTTACATTTAATCATCTCTACAACTATACATATGTTATACTAGGTGTAAACTGAGTTTGTACCTGAGCGCTACTTTCCTTTGCGGAAATACCTTGCTGGTATTCTTCATGTGTGGCGTACTTGTGTGGTACATACCATCACAGTATTTCTTCCATTGTGGAACAGCTGGTCTTTGGGCTATGATTATGGACTCTATGTTATCCTAATGATTGATATGGGTTTACCTGATAATATATCTATATGTATGGCCATATTAATAAGTAGAGTTTTTAGTTGTTTTCATGCATTATGGTTTTTCCTTTGTTGACTTTGTGAGACATTGAGGGTCTCAGGGTCCCTAATAAGTATTGTTATACCTACCCCTACATGGTATATGTCTCAACCTCATTGTGCATGATGTAGACGATGAAGATTGCAAACAGAAGATGAGAGTACCAACACTGGAGGTAGTTTAGTGGTGGACATTAAAAGAGATGTACTGTAGAGATAACCGATCGAGAGTTATAAAAACCCTTTATGTAGGATCCTTGGAGAGTGATCACATGAGATGTTCCAGTTTTTTAGTACTTTTAGTTTCTTGTACTTTTCTGTTGGGCTTGTATTCTTGCCCCTTTTACTTATTATACTCACTCAGTATACTATTCAGTTTACTTGAGTTCATATCATGTTGGGTAAATGGCTGTGATTTTATATAGTTTATAAATTCAATGCCTTGCCAGTTTTAGGGAATACGCTTTTGGTGCTAGTCGCTAGCCCTTAGCCTATGAAAGGTTGGTTTGGGGAAGTCACGACATGGGGCCTGGTGAACGGGTTGTGACATGATTTTTCTTATTTTCTTTCCCAAGCATAGACTGTCCAAAATTTTATCTCAGTTGAATCCCAAATCGATGTTATTTGATAATTCACCCATCCATACATCAATTCATCATCCAATCCTCTCATTAAATGAATTCCACCGATATCATCAATCATCTTACTCCTTATTTAATCTTTCATAAAATCGATGGAGTAATCAAGTTAAAGGCATGTATTCCCTATTTTTAGGGTGTTGATCCATTATTTACATTTCTTTTCCTCTTGGAAAAACTATGGGTTGATACTGGATAATGAGTGGGATATATCCATAATGTAGTTGGTCTATTACCTTACCCTAGAATCTCATTATTTATATATTTTAGTTGTTCTGAATTCTCTAGTATTTCAAGGAAAAGCCTATTAAATTCATCATGATTTTTTATAATCATTTTACTACTGTTCTGGATCCAATCCTATAAATTAACATTACACATTTAGAGGTTCAAACCTCAACCATGACCACCTCATGTATTGTGATTCCTTGTATATTCTAGGGTAACCCTCATTGATTTTATCTGTAGAACAATTAAGGTGAACTAGAATTTACCTTGATAAGGTAAGTGTGTTAAATAAATTAATGAACCTTTTAAATATATATTTCTATTTATGATATAATTATAACATGATCCTTCTGCAATAAGTAGTTCAACATAATCAACCAATCTTAAATTTCTATTAGAAGATATTTATTTAAATAAATCACATGGGATTATTTAATTTTTACTATGTGATTGATATTAGTTTTATTTTAAGTGATATAATTATCATGGTTATGAATGGTAATGGAATGAATCAACTAATTGATTAATAATTAAATTTCTAATTGGTAAAAAGTCCGTGATATGCCTTGTTATATTAATGAAAGTAAATGGAATGAACCTAATGACATAATATAATCATGATTATTACATGGAATAAAATGAATCATGAATTATGTATTTGGTTATTATTTTATATGGACCTTTTATCATTATATGAATGGCCATAAATATATCAGCCTTGGATTTTCTGATATTATTTGTTGAGAACATAGAGGATGCAATTATGATTCAAGGAGTGTTTTTAAAGGGAGTTTCCCAAAATGGAACATGGACTTTGACATTTATTGAATTATTGGAACGAAATCATTGGATCCCTTATGAGACTTTGTGGGTATTAGGATTCCTTTGATACACTCCTTGGATCTATATTGATCTCTTCTGACATTTGGTGACATGGATTCACCCCATTTGGCCCTATCCTGTTTACCCCATGTTTACATTGATTGAGATCATTGGACTCCGATAGAGTAATTTATAGTATAATACCATGGGAAATTCTATTTGGATTAATCTTATAACCTATTCATTATAGACTTAATGTCATAACTACATGTTTGATCAACCCCTAAGAACATTTATCCTAGGGTTACGACATGGTTACCCTATTACTATTATTATCATTATAGGATAACATGGTTATAACCTTGAACCTCATATAGCATCTCTATCATATATTTTATGATTTTAATGTATATAAAATTAACATAAATGAATTAATTAAATAATACATATTAATTGGAATTTCTAACAGAGGATAATATTGGTATGAGTTTTCATTTATCTTATTATACTACCTTTAAATAATCCTTCACACTTATTATTTTATATTTAAAAACTATATTATTATATATTTCATTGGTGGTGGCCAGAATAGATTTATCTTGCACACTATACAAGTATCGATCAGTACCTAGGAAGATTGTATTTTCTTAGGTGATGATAAAGGGAAGTGTCCCACTTTTGAAACCTATCATTCATACATTCATAGGATAGATCTTAGTAGCAGATGATCGAGAAAAATCCTGGGATGCTTAAATAGTTGTTTTATTTTTTATACGATTATAAGCCTTGTATATCATGTTTCCATGTATACCTATTATCCTGTTTGGTAGATGCATGACATGACATCATCATTTATTTGTATATATACATTCTTGATTTTTAGATTATTATATTTTAATGATGTTATATATTATCTTATTATTACACTTTTGTTATTCTTTTATAGATTTCCTTAAACTATTAATACAATGATATTAATTATATCAATATTCGATGTACTCCAATCTAACATGAGGGAATAGTCTCCCAAAGGATGCACCTTAGATCCTCAATTCCAAATATAATACTCTAGTATATTAGGACGTGTCTTTGAGGCCATGTGTCCCACCGACATAAGGCACCACTATGTAGAACATAGGTTAAGACATCGCAAATTGGTATCATAGAAATTATCATTTATTTTGTCTTATTGTTTGGGAAAAACGATAAGAAATTAGTAACATGTTGGAACATGGTCATATTACATTATTTGGAGTAGCTAACCCACATTAAAATTAAATTCCATATTTCATAGGAATAGGAAATTTGTTTTCCAAATATTTCATATTACAGATTATACATTTTCTCTATTAGGTGATTCACATTAAATTTTTTATTTCTTATTTTTATCTATATTTTACCTTATCCTATTATAGAATGGGAAATTGTTACATGAACTATAATAGGTTGCTAGAATTCACATTCCATGCATTTTTATAATTAATAGGTGTATTTTATTGATTCCATTAATTTTTTTGACAATGATTGTAGAGTGAGCCAAGGTTTTTATATTTATACATGTGTTTTTAAAATATTATTTAGGGAATGTAATTTTCAACTTAAAGTGTTAGTATCAATATTAATATTATTTTACAATAAATGATGATTGTGACATCTTAAATAGATGTTTTCTATCCATGTAATATATCAACATGTTTTTTAATGATAAGGAAATTTGCTACGATTGATTGACTTGAAGATTTAATTCATGAGGTGTACGATAAAATATGAATTTTAATGGGTAATATACCATTTTTTCCATCTTATGTAGCTTATTACATTCTGAGACGGAATTTTACATGGATTAATTAAATTGTAAATGGTGTCTCTTAAGTTATGAAGTGTATGGGACTTTATGAAATGGTATTGAATATATATTAAATTGACCCTTGATAAAATTATTTTCTAAAGGAAAAACATAAACCATAAATATTTACTTATAAAATGAAAAATTTACCAATAAATGAAGATGCATGATGTATATGACTGTTCACTTATAAGAACCCTTATAAAAAAATATATACATTTACCAATATCAAGGCCTTTTATGTGGATAGTTAAAATTTTATTCCATAGTTAGTGATACCTTTTTTATTTATGTTATACTTATACAATTGTTTAATTCTATTTCGAATCAATTCTGAGGTGCGTTATTGGAATTCATAGTGTTATCCACAACGATGTCCTATATTCATGCCCCAGGAGGGTAGCGATGACCATGTTCTAGAAGAGGTGGGACTTGATCTGTCAGGGATCCCTTTTAAGGTTACACCTAAATATCTACTTTCTATACCCAAACCGATCACTAAAAATCATATTCAACATAGTTGTCATCTTCTGATGCAGCTAATGTAGGAGGCTCCACAACTAGCACCTACTATGGTTGATCATATTAATGACTTCCAATAGTAGTAGCCTCCCATATTCTCATGATATTGAGGACCACATGTTATTGTGTCTTAATTAGAGTCCTTCATTTCTATCTTAGAGAATTTTTTGAAACCCTTAGAGGGAAGGGATAATATTTCCACCTACATGCATCATTATTCCAATAAATACTATTGGGATGGGATTACATAGGTTGTTTATCATCATTGCATGGTATCGGAATACTTCCATATTTTCATTTATGATTACTTTTTCCCATAGATGATTAGATCTAAAATAGACAATGAGTTTATGCACCTTGAGTAGGGTACCAATCCTATAGTTAACAATTTAATATATTTTATTGAGATGAAACGCTTTTCACCACTTCTAGATTGTGATGAGCTATGAATATAGTGATGTTAGGAGGATAGTCAGCTGTATTTCATCCACCAAATGGTGAATTACATTCACCAACCAAATTTTTATATGAACATTAGTAAGGATGTTATCATTTATCATAATGAAATTTTATCATATTATATTGGGATCATATGTTTAGTATTGATATAAGAAATTATTTCATCTGGAGTTCCATTATTGTGTCCATATGGTACATCTTTATTGATTCTGTCAGACCATTCCAATAGCTTCTATGGAAATAGAATCTGAAAATAAAAACCCACCTTCAGGAGTAGTTTCAATTCTATCATGTTAGATAATAAGTTGTAGTTGAACGAGAAATAAATGTCGAGGGCGTGGTTGTGTCCATGGTAGACAGACGTCTGATTATTATATATTGTAGAGAGGATACATTCAGGGTCATCCTACGATGGCACATATCCATGGATCAAGTCAGTTGATTGTCATACATTTGATAATGATGGAGGAGGGTGAAATATTATTGATTGTATAATGTAATATTATAGTAGTCGTCAATGTGCATCTTCATTATTAGATAAATGTTCTTATCACTCCCTTTTCTCCTAAGACATCATGGATAGTCTTGGAATATAAATATATTATTAAAGTGGTGTGATGTCTTAGGATAAGTTGTTGAAGGTGATGTTAGAGGTAATATGCTAATTTGGTATTTCCTCCTTATGTTCTGTATGTATCCCTTCTTGTGGGACCTCTTCATACTTTAGATGAGCGGCTTTTATTTCATTTGTAAAATTTACTAGTTATTTCTGTATCATTATTATGTGGACTTCTATCATAGTAGGACATTATTTACCTCACTAGGGGTGGTATTTTTTTATAAGGATGATTTTAATGACCATGAAAATACAGGAGTACTAGAGAATCATATTTTAGGTTGAGTGATTGTCCAGGATTCCATCCTTTTCCTAGAAGAGCATGAAATTTTTTACATATTTTCCATTCATAGTAGATGATTTTAGGGAAATAATTATTGATGATTTTCATTGATTACCACTATATATATGGATAGATTATATAGTAGATATTTTTCTTGGAGGATCCCCTATTTCCATTCAACAATTTATAATTACACAAATTCAGTACCAAGAGCTCAATAGATAGTTGAATGTCCTAGATTATTAATGTTTTATCAGACACATAACATATAATTCGGGTTCAACCATTGTTTTTTTGAAGATGGAGGATGTGAACCATATCCTATATGTGGATTACGAACTTTTTAATTAGATAATGGTTATGAATTTGTTTCCATTTCATTGAATAGTTTATCACTATGTCAAACTCTACGGAGCTTGTGCGTTATCAATTATTGACGTGAGATCGGTCTATCATCAT
The DNA here is from genome assembly GCA_963277665.1 of Viscum album. NCBI lineage: Eukaryota > Viridiplantae > Streptophyta > Magnoliopsida > Santalales > Viscaceae > Viscum > Viscum album. Next base: position 213,372,205 of record OY728128.1, on the reverse strand, counting down.
GTATGAGTCATTCCATTAGATATATGAGTGGAGGATTTACATTATCATTATAGACTATTTCAATATATATATATATATATATTGGTCATATGAAAATGAATGTTTTTTTAATGGCCTTTATGAATAGGGTTTCACATCCCTACTAGGATTCTATTTTCAAGGTTTCTGGGGATGTCACCTTGGTGTGTATGAATAATCATAGTGACAATGATATATATATTGATATATTTTATTGACTGTAATTCTATAGCATAAAAATTATTCTAATCATTATAAGATAAACATAACTATAGAAAATGTTTACTTATTAGATTATATTATCTCATTGTAAATAATATATCTTGACCTGGAGTAGGTGATTGTTGTGGGTTCCTATGATTTTCCCAAGTGTGTTCTTAATATATAATGCTTCCTAGGTCTTTCTGGATATCAAATATATTCTTAATGTACATTCCTTGTATTTTTAAACCGCTTTCAGGACATACAATGTTGTTTTGGATGTTCTCAATGTAGGAAGAGTGTGAGAAATCCATTCAAGAGTGGAAGCGAATGCATACCTAAACAATGATTTTAATTATTCTTATTTAAGGTAGTGGATATAAATTTTTTATTATGTGTCCAGGATTAGGATGGTTTTAGTAATGATGTGGTAGGATATATTCATTATGTACGAGTATCTCTAGTTGAGACCACATTAGAGATATTGCCTAATGGACAACCTCGATCTAGATGTAGTAGTAAGTGAATTACACTATTGTATGCAATATTAAATTGGTTACCACATTTTTGGGTATAAAAAAAATATGATACTAGAATATATACATACATACTATGAAATTAATATTAGTTAGTGAATATTTCTCGAATATCATCATTACATTTATTTGGAGATTACTTATATGCATGGGAAAGGACGTGTGGTTACTAATGCACTAAGCGTGAAAAATTAGGGGCATTCCATTCCAAAATCCGATGTTGAATGGAAATTGAAGGCCCTCTATTCTAAAATACATAATGCATTTTCAGATATTCATGATATTCCTTGTCTTACAATATTATCTGTTACCTCTTCGCTAATTGATAGGGTGAAGAACATGCAATGATTGAAATCCTAAGGGTTTGGTTAATAGGGAGTGTATTTCTGGAAATAACTCACCTCTAGAATGGTTTATTGGATGAGATGGAATCCTACATATACAAGGTAGTTTCTATGTTCATATAGATATGATAGATAAATTAATGTGACATTCCCATTCATCATAATTTGTAGTTAATCTAAGGAAATCTAAGATGTATTATGGTATGTGTCTTCAGTACTAGTTGTATGTGTTGAAATGTTTTATATCTGTATATATCACTATGTGCTCATGCTATCAAAAGGTTAATTTGAGTAACAGAGACAAGCTATATATTTATATTCGTTGCTATTCACTGAATGGAAATAAGAATACATATCAATTGTTCTTGTAGTTAGTATAATGAATTTTCCATGAGGTAGTGGTGTACCTTGTGTAGTCATAGATCAACTAAAAAATCTATATCACTTTCATTATATGATGGGGGGATTCCCATTTGATGATATTAGAAGAGATTATTTCTATATGATCATATGTCTACATGAGGTCCCTCATGCAATAATTTTATATAGAAATTGTCATCTCGTGTAGAAGGCTTCAGAGTAGGATCGGATGATCAGGAATCATATGTATACTAATAATTCTAGAAAAAAAATGTTATGTCAATAACTATAAATGAACTATATATTTAATGATTAGGGATTATTTATTATTGTGGGTATCACACATGGATTGTAATAGATAGATACAAAGGTTAGGGATGTTGTGAAATCATTAAATCATGTAGTTTGATATTCTGGTTAGAATGGGACCATTAGCCTATCTGTTGTTATTACCTCATAAGTATCATTACATGCATGATTTCTTCCATGATTCATATCTTTGTGAGTATCATGATGTCATTTATCATATGTTTGATCCCGAGTGTAACTCAAAGGTTTTAGGGCCACCAAATGATTCCCAGAACCAATTGGTAACATAACCTAAGATCATTTCCCTAAATTCTAGAGCCTACGGACTTGCATTGAGGTCCATGGTGAGAAATTGGGGAAAACATTCCCTCATTGGTTGAGTATAAATAGTGGAATGAAAATTTTATACAATATAAGAAATAGTAATACCATACAATAAAATTAAATGGATGACCTGTTGTAATATAACCACTGGAGCTTGTATAAATGTTGCATGACACATGATTCTAGGAACGCATCCAACCAAGTAACATTGATAAAAATAAAATACTAAAATTAAAGTACATAAAATTTGTAAACACTAGAGGCATCATAAGACTCTACTTTTTCCCATTCTCTCAAATTCCAACATTATTCATATACCTGATCAAGAATGCCACATTCCCATATCTATACATGAAACCATATAATCTGTTGGGGTCCAAAAGCATGACCTAATCAAGGTGTGTCATGAATCTTAGTAGGAAACCACCATACAATTTGTTCCCAATTTTTGGATAATATACTTAGTAGGTATCATGATGAAATGAATCAATAATCATTGAAGTACTAAACATAAAACAATCCAATTGTATTCAATTACATTAATTTAACATTTATTATTACTTCCATTGAATCATTTACCCATTTGGATATTTCCTAATCTCTATATTCCTATTGTAACAGTGACACATAGATATCTCAAGAACCATCTAACAAACAACCATGTTTTATTCTAATCATGTACTTTTTTTTGGAAAACATGTCACAATAATTCAATTGTTCCAATGAAACCATCTCGGAAGGTTCTAAAAGTTTTACCCATTTGGTTTAACGTTTAATCAATTAAATAAATAATGACCCTCATGGAATGCTCACACTGTCTGACCCCATTGGTCCCATATAATACTAATCAAAAACTAATGACCTCTTGGGAAGCACTAATAGTCAATACCCCTAAGTTAGAATAATAACAATAAACAATAATAAACACTAGGAATCTCTCATCATCAATGCCCTGTGGTAAAAAATTTATTTAATAATGATCCTCTGGGTAGCTCTCATGTTCTAACCCCTCTGGTCTAGGACCACCTGGTAGCTCTCACAATAAATACATCTTGGTCAACATAACCACAATTCATATATATATATATGACCCTACATCGGGAATCACTCATAGTAAAATTCCTCGTGGTCAAAATTTCACAAATTGAATCACATGAATCACATATAATCAATAACTCCAACCTATCAAAACAAGGAATGGGAGAAAGAAAAACCTAGAGGCATCACAAATCAAATGGAAATAAAAATTACTCAAGGGAAAAAACCCAACAGGTGTACCATTACAAGATATCTATCGTTAGGCATAACAAATAACCCTTTCTCTATCAAATAAATAATAGCATGTATTTAATAGGGTTAAATTTATAGAAAAAACAATACCCCAAAAATTTTTATTTTTCACATTAAGAATATATAACCCAAAGGCGAACAATAAAAGGAACAAATCACCTAACATTATGTCATACAATCAATCCTCTTTAACTTCAACCACTGAATTGGCCTAAAATGGCATTAATATACCAATAGGTTAAAATGGTCAACCTTGAAATACACATGAGAGATCTCTAATCAAGAAGAAAGGCTCTAGGTAAAGGGAGATCTCAATTTTCAGAATACCAGACTCTCATCACATCTCAATCATAGCTCAGATGGAGAGCTGGGAGGAGCTCGATTTCCAGGGTAGTTCGGTCACTCTGCTATACCAAACACAGGGAAAAATGTTTTTTCTTTAAATGAGTCACGATACTGCACCGATTTATAAAATAAAAACAAATGTACTTGATGTGTTCATTTAATGTACACACTATGTACAAACATAAAAAATCCCCCACATTGGGAAATATTCTGTTTCACCATCATTAACATGTACCCGACCATTTCACGTCCAGTACGTGGCTACACGAAGTACCCATGTACATGGAGTGTACCACTGTGTACACATTTTGTACATAGAATATTCACATTTCATTGTTTTTCCTAAAAAATAACCCAAATTTAATATCTATAGCTGAAATGTAGATCAGGATTCTTACAAAATTCCCCACATAATACAATTCATCCCCAAATTTCTCTTCCAATGGTGGTGAAGTAGAAACATAAAACAACTCAGGTCCATGGGATCGTACCATTGCCTCCATTTCCGAAGACTAATATTTTACTCACTCGTGCTTCCATAGAACCCATATGAGATTAACATATATACCTATGATAACCTTCATGATGTGATCTACTATTTGAATAGGATGATACTAAAAGGATTATTCCACCTCTAACTCAACCTCCAGTAGTTTAAATACATTAAATGAGTTAGAAAAGTAAATCAATAGCCAAGAAAAGTGAATGATATTTTGCATAGCATAAAACCTCCATGGTAACTGGAAATGATAAGGAACTGGACCGACTCTCTCCAAATCCTCAAATTGCATGATGTTTCTCAGTGAAAGCTTCCACTATCTCATTATCCTATTATGTCACAAACTTAATGTGACATGTCAAAAAACATGATCTCCGACTTCAAAAATTGAATGTCGTCTATGTCGATCATCATAAGAGTTCTCACGAGATTGTACAGAATCCATCCTCTACCAAACAACCCACCTGCTCTTTGGACTCATGAACAAGATGAGATCCCACCATAGCTACCGCTCCTGCCTCCAGTCAACAAATGGGTGATTGGAATGACCTATCATAAAAAAGCTTCATAAGTAGCCTTCTTAATCGTTTCCTAAAAACTGTGATTGTAGGAAAACTCCTCTAGGAATATGTGACACTACCAAGAGCTCCCAAAATCTAGGACACATGCTCGTATCATGTCCTATAAAAAAATTGTGCACTTAGACTATCCATTTATCTTGGGATGAAAGCTATATTCAAAAGTACATGTGTACCCAAAACCCTCTGTAGTCCCTTCCAGACATGAAAAGTAAACCGGGCATCCCTACCCGAAATGATAGAGTGTGGGACCCCATGAAAATATACAATATCTTAGATATACAACCATCCAATATCATCAACATGGATGGTTTATTTAATCAAATATAAATATGATTCCATTGTGAGCCCATTGATATAAACTCACACGGTAATGTTACCATGATACCTCCATACATGGAAAACTGTATAAAGCATGTCACTATGTGTTCCAACAATTCTACCTACATGTTTTACTTTAATGTGGTGAACCTTAACAGAACTGAGGTTCTCACGGAAACCTCACAACATGGAATGGTCAAACCCAAAATGACATAAGAAACCAGTTCATGAAATATTTCATTAATGCATATTTCATAATTTCATATCACAGCCACTCTTAATAGGCATGGAGTTCAAGATGTCTCACTGAATACATACACAAAGAATGAATGATAACAATTCAAACCATCAACGGATGAATTATCATCGTAATTCCGGGCATAGAAGGCCTACATATTTCAACAGAAAAATGATTCCTTTTTCCAAGCACCACATGCGCACAACTAACCAGTTCATTGAAGCCTACATTTGTCTCTTGGTGGTGCTCCTATGTCACACCATTCGGTGATCACAGAAATGGTTATACCACATAACGAAAAAAATTGTATTTCAAGACCCAACCCATTTGAATTATTATCTACATAGTCATTACATCTGAGACCAACTAATGTTCTAATATAATGTCAGATTTATCATCCTAGAGTTTAATTAACTCACCACGGTCATCCAAACTCCCCATACAAGTGAGATTTTTGTGTGAATCCCAAATGTCCACATAAAAAACTAATTGTACCCAGAACAACATCCACCTGGTGGTCACATTATGGAAGCAATAGGAATAGTAAATTTTTGCAATATGTTATTCCATGGGAACTCAACTATCCCACCTAAATAACCAAACCACTACTAGAAACATTCATTTAGAAAAATAACACACAAAAAATCATGATCCTATCCAAAAAATTCTAACCATAGAACGCCTTATAACTAACACCCTATTAGTGCAACCATGACGATGTAAGGAAAGGAAACATTATCACCTATTATGAAAAATCACACTATAAGGACAACATGGTTTACTAGAAAAATATTGATTAACCACAACTCGTTGACCCCCTGAAGGAAACTAGGCTTTATTTTTAATGTATCATCATTTAATTTATCACAACAATGTTGTGTTTCCTAGAATGAACCAAAATGAAACTAGACTCACTATCGTAAAAAAATTCATGTAAAAATGACTTATTCTGAATAGTCCTTTCTTGTGATCCTTCTACCTAGAAGGAAGACATTTGAAATAGAACTCATTTTTCCCTCTCTAAACATTAGGCTATTATATGTTGATATGGAAAATTCTATCCAAAATGAGCTACATTAGATGTAATTTGTATGTACATGTGTCACTCCATGAACCATGATAACCAAATCACATCACATTGCATGAAGCTGAAAGTATAACATGACATGCATGTAAAAACACCCATGTCCCAAAAATTCCTCCCAAGATGTGGGAAAAAAAGGTTCTATAATGCTTAGGTCACTCTACACTAGATATAAACCAAGAACAGACATTATATCTCAAAGCACAATGTTGTAAAAAAACTCGACATCTCATTTAAACATTTACACTCGATGTGTATCGCGTATGTTGACATATACAACCCCATGTTTAAAAGATATGTGACACATTCAAGGGTAAATTGCAAAGGTTTTCCACCCTATGAAACCTAGTACCAGAGAAATAATGAAATAAATGGCTCAAAATAACAACATTTACATAGCCATAAGATTGAGTGACGACATTTCATGTCATCAACAACTATATAAAAGGGATTCTTACACGCCCTCCAAATCACGGACCATGATCGAGGCATGTCAACCATAAGAAACAAGCAATCCTCATGCTTTTACCCACATCCAATGTCAATGCACAATGACCACCCCTCCGTACAAGGACGTCATTAAAACCCAATGTCCTACGAGGGAAAACGATACCTAGAATGCAGCAACATCAAAATATCTTATCAGAAATAAAGACAAATATAACAATGAGTGCTACATACCATGGTCTAGGATCATAAAAAGCCTAGGCATCAACATCCACTACTAGGTTACGAAAAATATATTCTATGGGCTCAAAAGCCCTTAGAGAACTATGTTATCTCAAACGATCAATGTAAATCAGGAATGTCTCACCAACACTCTAACATTACACCACAAATGGAATTTCAGCAAGTTAGATCCTTTTTAACAAACAAGGAAACCAACTAGTATATTTACAAACCAAAATAGGCCCTCAAAAAGGGAATTGAATAGTAGTTTTTAAATAATAAAATGAACGAACACATAAACAGTTCATTCTATTATAACCCCCTTCCATGAACAAAAGTAGATGAATTCTATAATAGATCATAGAATGATAACCAGTAAGGGAATCCCACTATAGGGATCCTCAAATTCTACATAGATAAGGGATCATAATATGGACCCCCTAGAAGCAACATGTATCAACTAGGCTTATTCGAACACCCAAACCATCATTTACACATTTGTATCACTCTCTCATGACATCTACAAATGATAACTAGAGTAAGAACATCTCCATTTAAAAAAGAGACCCCAAAACACCAATTATGTGACCTCATAATGCTCTACAGTTCCACCATTGGGGTCTACACGGAAAACTGATTTGAAAAGAAAACTCACATGTCCAAAACTAACATCAAAGGATAAAACTACAATAGAACCTCAAAAGATACATAAGATAAATACACTGCATGAATGATTCCTACATGGAATGTAAACTTACGCTCTTACATAGGCATTTACCCTTGCCTTCTTAGGTGTGTAAACGTCACATGTGCTTGATGTGCCATCCCTGAACATGATGTATATTCAATTACTCTCTCTTGGCAATGTTCGTCTACATGGAAAATCTCCAACTAGTTCGGTCTATGGAAAACGACTCGACGAGTTCACCCTAGACATAGTGTGTACTACTTATGTCCCATATACCCATGATGTTGGTCACATGTCCGAATACACAGTTGATAACCACATGGAGTGCATAAATGAGACACAGCATTTACAAACTATGTTTCATCCAACAATGTCATTGGTCACATGTCTAGATACACGGTCCTTTTCGAAACGTCTTGTTCTCTAAGTACACGACGTGTTCTACCAATCTTTTATCAACCCCATGTCTCTACCCTCATAGTCTGTCGCACTGTCAAAGGCTACATGGTGTGTACAATCCAGACACGGAATGTTCTACCGAATGTTTTCCAACTATGTGTCTCTTCTCACATAGACAACTCAAGTGGTCAAAAAATAAATGGAATTACATACGGTACATAGCGTGAACTTAATAAATGTGAGTTATTCAAGAATAGAAGAAAATATGGAGTGTGTTCATAACAATACATGTTGTGTTGTCTACGTTTCCAGATAGTTAGCCTCTAAAACATCTATAGAACCCTTAAAAAATAATTTTTTTCCAACGAATTAAAAATTCTGACCTTTGGGAGCCCAATCTTCCCACAAATAAATGTTTGAAATACATTTTCACATCATATTATTGAAAAAATTGAATTAATGTTCAAACATGATACACAAAATTCTGATCCAAAAGGTCCCAGAACACCTAAGGGACCAAATGTTGGAATCCATCTAAATAATTCATTACATATTCTGATACCCTATCAAAATTGTAGGTATTCTATCAGGGAATCTATCATAATTGCATGAATATCTAGAACAACATCTATTATAATAGAATACAATCAGTAATGCACCCTAAATGGATAGACAAGAATGCATGGCATGTGGAAACTATTCAGTGCCTATATGATGAATTAGATGGAAGACCTTCATATCATTGGGTTTCAACAGAAATATAACTACAATGATATAAATTATATCACCACAAAATAATTGAATCACCCAACATTGAAATCAAATAAACTATAAAAATTGAAAAAACTAGAAATATTGAAATATTTGAGGGTACTTGGATTTTCCCTATACACGGGTTAGGAACTGCCATCCATATGATATTACCAACTACATATTCCTTCATATAAATTTAATTATTATCCAAATAGTAATATAGAGAAGAAAAGAAACATTGCTCATACCACTTTGGAATGCCCCAGTTCTAGGTGTTGCCCAATAGTTCCCCGAACTGGTGGGTCTCATAACCTCAAACTCATTTCCCCAAATTCCAGAGGCCACCAAATATTAGCGATGTCCATAGTTTGATATTTGGGAAACTAGAACCTAATTAGAATACTATACATGGTTTTATGAAAATAGTAAAAAATTGTGGAAGTTGTAATACCATACAACAAAAGTAAAGTGGAAGACTGATATTAATATAACAATTGTAGCATGTATAAATGATGCATGCCACATGTTTCTTGAAAAGATAACAAACACACCATAATTAAAATAATAGAATACGAAACCAAATTATATAATAGGTGTAATGTTCAATAGCAATGCAATCATCTGCATGGTCCATTGATCTCCAGTTCCAACAACAATCAAGTACCAAAGGTAGAAGGGTGCTGCATTTATCTATACATGGCACCAAAAAATCATTTTGGGTTCAAAAAACATCCCATAAAGGGTGTAAGACAAATAATTGTAGGAAACCACCAAAATATGTGTGCCTAACTGTCAGTGAATATAAATAAATATATATATATATATTAGGTAAAATTTTGAAATGACACAGTAAACATTTAATTACTCAAAATTTAACAATCCTACTGTTTTCAAAACAATTTATTTAAAATTTATTATTCATTCCATAGAATAATGTAACCCTTGGGATCTATATTAAGATTTGTATCCCATGTGTAATAGTATCAGATAGAAAAGAATTTTCATTGTTTTGGAAGAATCATTAAAATCATTCAATTATTTAAAAGAAACCCTTTGGGAATGTTCTCACAGCCTAACACATCTGGTTTAAAATATCACCAAATGAATATGAAAGGACCCTTAGAAAATGTTCACTGATTATAACCTGTTTAGTCCCACATAACACTAGTCATTTACAAATGTCCATATTGGGTGATCTCACGGTCAAAACCAATATGTCATCATTAAAACAATAATCTATAATGACAAACTGGAAGCCCTAAAATTCAGTGACCTAAGGTCCAATATTATTTTAATAACAACCCCCTATGATGGCCTCTCATTCTAACTCCTCTAGTCTTTGACCTCTTGTAATCTCATAAAATAAATAACATTCATTCAACATAACATCCATTCATACATAAAAGATCGAACTTCAGGAATCTCCCGCTGTGAAGTTCCATATGGTAAAACATTCAAAATTATAATCACATGTATCTCATATAATCAAAACCTCCATCCTATCAAAACCAGTCATTAGAGAAGGAAATCCTATATAAATCCTAAAACAAATGGAAATAAACAATCCATCAAGGGAACTCATCATAGGGGAGTCCAATAATATTGTATCTAACCATATGTATAAGCAATAACCCTTTCTCAATCAAACAAACCCTAGTATGTATCAAAAATTGGTAAATTACATGAACACACAATAACCCAAACATGGGTATTTGGTACATTAAGAATATATAATCCAACTATGAACAAAAAAAGGCGTAAACCACCTATATTGATGTTTTACAATCATCACTATAGAACAAAAACACTTAAATCTTCCTAGAATAGTGTAGATATTAAAAAAGGTTAATAATGGTCGATGTTGAAATACTCATGTGAGAGGAGGAATCAGGATGAAATGTTTTAGGGAAAGATATAACTCACCGGTCATTATCCAATACACCCAATGATGTCTCAATTAGAGCTATAATGACGAATAAAAATTATCTCAATTTTTGAGGTCGTTCTGCCACTCACCTAAAAGATACATATAGAGAATAATGGTGTTATGGATTTGAGACAAGACCATGTACCATTTTATCATATAAAAAGAAAATTAAATCGTGTCTTCATTTAATTTACACTTCATGTACTTCCCTAACCGGCCCTTCCTTAGGAAATATTCCAGATCACCTACATGGTCATGTACTCAACTGTTACAAAACTAGTACACTACTCTATGTGGTACATAGGTATAGGGTGTATACCCTTATATATGTATGATGTACATATAATTTTTTTCATTTCATCCATTTTCATAAAGAAAACCCCAAATTCAACATCCATACCTAAAATTAAGAGTTAGTATCTTACACCAAGTATATGGAATGATATGTTGATTCCTCTTGGGAGAAAAATAACATATTTTTCACCTGATAGGCCATTAAGGAATTCCATGGTAGGTATGTCCTTTTACTATGTTTTTATGGAAATATTATCATGTATTAGTTGTGACATGGGAATGGGAGGATAACATATGATATCAGAGGCCTGATATGTTATCAAAAGTTGCATTTATGCCTCTCTAATAGATCTTGGGAATTAATTAATTTATGGGTGAATAATGTAAGACCCAATTATTGATTATAGTACAAATGAAATTAAATTTAGGTTAAATTGGTGTTGTATTTATATCTTATATTAAACCATTAAATTGTTCCTTAAATAATGTCTTTCAATTTTTTGAGGAATGGTTTCATGGGTAGAAGGTGTGTTGTCAGCCAAATACATAGCATATATTTAGGTTAAATGATGTGTATATAGTACATAACCTATAATGGTTTGGGCATGTCATTTCACTATTTATATTAAATATTGTCATGAAGAAAAATCCCACACACTACATGATGTGTAAAACATTCATAATCTATGTTAATGTCATGAATTGATTTATTAGGGCATAACCCCATTTCATTTTCCCACCCCTATTTTATTTATTTCTCTCCCATGTACAAGAGTACTTCCATTTTGAGGTCCATGGAAGACATAATAATGTATCCTATATAGTTCCTAGATCCAAAATATGAATAGACATATGATCACCTCATTGGGTGTTCACTGGTAAGATATTCATTCACCTTGTGCATTTAGTAGTTTCTATTCATCAGGATTGAGTTTTTTGGGAGAAAAATTGCATGCCCCATTTTTATGTAAAATAATCAATTGTTTAAATTTCAACCAATCCAGGCAAAAAAATATGTTCCATTACTAGAGGATGAGAGTTATATAGGACCCATGTTGGTGGTCTAGGACACTTACATGTTGGCCACATCATTCATTAATTTTCATCGTTGGTAACATGCCAAATTCACTATGAGTGGCCCATTAAATTCAATTACCATTTTTATATTCATTGAACTAATGTTTTGGATCCCTTTATATAAATGATATTTACAACATTAGAGGTTGTATCCGGAATAATTAATACCCTAAGTAAGGTTCTCCATTGTAACTCATGGGGAAATCATGTTGTGTTTATCTATATCACTTTTCGGGTGAGATGTACCTGCCAATGATAAGGAAAGTGTTTTAAATAAATATATGAACTGTTAAAATATAAAATAAAAAATAAGATATAATTATCAGATTAATATTCTATTTTAATTCATATAATTTAATAAATGAATCTTAAAATTTTATTGGTATGGATATATTTACAAAAATCATTGGGACCTATAAATTATTTATCCTGGAATTAATATTAGTTGTGTTTCCTTATCCCACATTTTCATGAATATGAAATTTAATGGAATGATATTAATATGGGATTAAGTAATTAAATATATAAATGGTTTCATGTACCTTATATTCATTTTCACAATAATTAATGGATATGGGATGTACCTAATTACTTATTATCCACAAGAGTATTACACATCATAAAATGAATATTGATTAGATTATATTGTTTCAATGGGATATTGACCATTTATCCATAAAAATGGTAATACTTGAGCAAGCATTGTACTTTTTAAAAAATTAAATAAGCACATATTAGAAACCATTTCAATCCATTAATATGTTTTCCAAGGTAGATACCAACCTTATAAGAAGTTCCTTATCTTATAGTGGATGCTCGACATGAGGTAATACTATCCATCACTATCTTTCAAGATATTAGGATTCCTTGGATACCCTATATAGATCTATCTTAACATCATTGGGAATGGGGTAACATGGATTCATTCCATTGTTCCATGTCATGATTAGACCATGTTTACCGTGGATGAGATCCTTGGACTCAGTTATAATCATTTACAGTAGGATGTATCTACATATTCCCCTTGGATTACACTCAAAACCATTTATTTCTATACTATATGTCAATACTGTTGTTTGTATTGATCCCTACATTTACGGATCCATTGATTATAACCTATATCATATTTCATTATTTTTATCATTTTAGGTTTTCTTGGTTACTCCTTTGATCAACTTACATGACCTCTATCTTATATAGTTCCACTAATATCATTATAAAAAGAACATAAATAAATGAATTAAATAAGACATGTGTAAAGTCATTTCCAGTTGAGGATGAAGTGTGTATGTGTTTTTATTGATATAATTGCATTAAATTTATATATATTTACCAATTTTTATGTTTATATTTATAGACTGGATTGTTATAGGAGTCATTGGTGGTGCCCTACTGATATTTATCATAGGACACAGTTGCTAACCATGAAGATTATATATATGAATATGCTGATAATGGGAATCATCCCACTTTTGGAGCATGGATTTTTTATTTTATATTGTTAGATCTTAGTATCATAGGTTAGTGCATGAGCTTAGGAGGCTTGGATAGTTATTGGATTCATTTTTGATCGTTTTTATATCATGTATTACATGATTCCATGTATACAAGTATCCCAATTTTTTAGAGACATTTTAGGACATCATAATTTTTTATACTATATTATGTTTATTTTGAGATGATTTTTATATAAGGTTTCTAATTTGTCTTTTCAAACTCAAATTAATTTTCATTTATTTTAATATATCTTCAATTGATATCCATAACATTATTATATATGTATCCATTGTTCCCCACTCTGACATGAACAAATAGTTTCCTTATAGACACACCCTAGACCCTCACTGATATACGAAATACTCTAGTATACATGGATATGCACTTGTGGCCGTGTGACCCACTGACTCAGGGAGCAATTGAGTGGAACCTCAGTCGGTGCATCCCATTAGATTAATTCTTTTTAATCTCAAAAATTTACTTATACCAAAATATAATTTTTATTCAAAAATTAAATAGATTACATCTATATTAAGGATTATTATTTTAATTTTGGATCACATTAAAATAATTGTAGAAAATTTCCATGAAAAGAACAAAGAGTTCAGTGAATAATAGTATTTTTTACATTTTATGAATACTAAATATTTTTGAAAAAACATAAAAATTCCATACCATTCTTATTTTAATTTGATCATTTTAAAAATGATAACGGTTTTATTCAAAAAAAATTTATAAATGGGACATAAATTAATTAAAATATTTACTAGGAAAAATTATAATGAACATTTTTGAATAAAATGATACTACGAATCATAAAAAAAATTATATTAAAAAAATTGACTAAAATATATTATTGATTAAAATATCTATTTATATTAGAAAAAACGTTCTATATAGAATTTATAAAATGGATAATCCTATCAATACCTGACAATTTAATGAAAATATCATAATATATCTTGGATATTTTTAGGATTATATTAATGTGTTAAGAAATTTATTGAACATATATAAATTATTAAAATTGAAATATATTTTATAATCACAAGGTGTTGCATTCTACCAGATTAAATAAGTTTCCCTATCCCAATTTTTATCTTCGAAATCAAAGGACTCATGTTTTTTTAATACCATTGTAGAAAACCCACATCATAAAAAGGGATTACAAAAATTATTTTAAAAAATATAATCTTTAAACATAATGATTTCCTATAATAGTAAATATTCATGTTTCTAAATGAGGATTACATTGATGGGAAGATAAAATATTGACATGAAGAAGAAAAATATCATCTAAGTCAATAGAGGAAGTATAACATGTTTATGGTAATGTTAATGAAATTAAACCAATAATCATTAGGTGGATTAAAATAACATAATGTAGTTGTAAACTAAGGTAAAAGAATATCATTTTTAAGATCCTTTTCTAAAGAATTAGGCATTTTATAAAAATAAATATATTAAACTAGTGAAAATTAACTTACATACATCTATCCATTTAATATTCACTATTTAATAATTTGGTTATTAATATATCAATTCCCAATTCATTTCATGCTATATGAAATGAATAGTAATGAACATGTATTCATGATAGAGTATAAAAATATAACTTTTAACGGATTATGAGATATATAAAAAATGAAAATATATTCCATAGGTCACTGAATATTTACCAAAACAAAAAAATTTAAAAAAATTTACCCAATAACAATAAATATAAAAAATTATTCTATAAAAAAATCAAAAACAACACCCCAATTTCGTATGAAAATATTATTCTGATTCATAACAAAGATACTACTCGAAAATGTGTCAACCTAGATTTAAATCATTAAAACCAAAAACGAAATGTATATCAAATATTTTTTAGATTTTAACTTTATCTTTTATACCTAAACATCATAAACTATTTCAAAATTTAATATACCAAAAAAAATTGTTATAATATATTTTATAAAAACATACTATTCATTTACCAATATGCAGGATAATTTCTTTTTCTTCATCATTTTCATTATTTTTTGTTCTTCGTTTTTGACTTTTCATGTGTCATCTTTAAGTTAAATAATGGTGCAAGGACTTTTCAGTTCAGGCATACACATTGTTCCATTATTATTATTAATAAATTATTTTGGTTTATACATATCTTTAGCTAATATTATTTGAAACTCCTTGGAATTTCAATTAAAACAAAACTTTTTTAAATAAAATTTACACGTCTGAAACTATCCAATATGTTCTATAAATTTAAAAATGACATAAAATTAACCAAGGATAACATAAACCATATTTTAATCAAATCACCAATCAATTTTAATCTCATAAATACTATCAAAATTATATCAACATAAAGTAATCCAAAGTAAACTTTACATCTTAATGTCAAGTACATATTTGGGTTTATGTATTACTAAACCATTTCTTATCCAAAAATATCACCGAGTTACTAAATTGATATACTAGGATATTAATAAAAATCAAAATATTAATAAAAAAATAATGAAAAAAAATATAAAAATTAATTGTTGGTTAATGATTCTTAAAACTAGAATATCATTGAAAATAAACTTCTACAACATAATTATCAAATCCAAAAAACAATAACACATCAGTCATTCCACTTTAGTGATTTGAATATCACATGCCCTTACTTTTTGTAAGAATTATCCGTTTAATTATGGAAATTAATTTTATAATTCTCATGTTATTCAAACATAATACATTGAAATATAAATGGAACATTATGATGAACTTCATTTACCTCTAATGGAAAATTCATTTTTCTTATAAATTATATACTATTTACCCATATTTTCCTAACTTAAAAAATATTATAATTGTTTTTAAACATTTAAATATGTTATTATTATAATATAATTGATATTTTTGGACTTATATATTCTTACCATTGTAGAAATAATTATTCAATATCCAATGAAACATTTTTTTTCTCTTGTAATGTGAATTAGGAAACTCACCCATGTTCAGATTATAAATTATATAATGGGATATTTTTGTTGTGAATAATCATAATATGATATATATTAAATCAAATTTTTTTTTGATGAATAATATTATTACCTTGTCCACCATATTCATTGTTAACATAATTCATTTAAATGTACCGATTTATTAAACCAAAAAACATTATGTGAGTAATAGTAATCCTAGTGATAATCAATTTAATAATACAAAATTATTTATAGGATGAATTATTCATGAAACAATATTTTATATATACATCTCCTTAAATATAACCAATGTCATACTTATTTATCATGTATTCAAATCCTTCATAATGGTTCATTAGAAAAAAAGTTATTAAACTCACAATAAACCCCATAAAAGAGTGTCAAACCCAGAGAAAAAATGACACATTAATGATGATCCAGAATAAGGAATTATTTGTAATTATAAAAATATTTTTAGTATTATTACCCCTATGTTATTATATTCTAATACCATATCTTCTTATAGAGTCCATTGAAGGTTGTATTTATAATAAAACTACTACAACTCTCTCTTCCCAAAATATTAGGATATTATTAAATTCATAGGTTTATCCAACCTGATTTCACCAAGGCTGTAACACCCCAGGTAAATAAAGAATATGACATTTTTATATTTATCCATATTTGTGAATAAAATATAAATATAACTTTAATGGGGACTCTATGCTCGATGGCGTACCCAACACGCAACAACGAGTTTCTTGAGAATCTTACGTTGCACTCTAATAATAAAATAATAATATTTTAAATGATAGTTAATGCCTAGATGTTGTGATGGCGGGAATTAATAGAACTAACTAAAAAATGATTATATATGTTTTTCAAATATTTTTACTCTTTACAATAAATGATAGAGGATTAGAAATGCAAATGAATCCAATTTTAAGCGTAGACAATCTAATATTCTTTAAAAGGTCGATTAACCGCCTTTTGATGGCGAACCTATTTTAAATCTAATTTTTGACAATTTTATGTGTTATATTTGACAAAATAAAATTCTTATTTAGAATCGGTACATCAAAATTTACTTTGTTTAAATTTTTGGTATTTTTCCAAAATAGTTCAATTTTTAATGAATAGTGAAAAATGTTGTATTTTAATTCAAAACCTCTTTTTAATCTAATTTATTTATATGATTATATTATATTTTTAATTGTTTTTAAAGTGTAAATAGAATATATTTTTACCATTTCATCCAATAGTGTTCATTGGAATTAATTTCACTTTGAAATTGGACTTAAACTAGTGTCAATCTTTTGATACTTATTGTTTCATAAAAACACTCTATTTGCTCTGACTGTGGGAATTAATTATAAAATTAATTAATTCAACTTCTATGTTATGAATTTTTTAAAATAGACATCATTTTTGAATTCGGAATATCAAATATATCTTAGGGTGAATTTTTGGTATTTTTCTGAAAATCTCCAATTTTTGATGAATAGTGAAACCACAAAGTGGTGGTTACAAAATTTGATTTTTCGTTTAAATGGGACTTTACCACTTCTGTGATTTGAATTTCAAAAATAAAATTTAAATGTTTTTAATTGTTAAGTAAAATGTGGTTCAGTGGGATGAAAATAATTTTTGATGAAAAGTATCTTTTAAGTTTTATTAATCGCGATTAAAGGTAATTAGTGTGATTTAAGGTAAAAATGATATTATAATAATTTGTAAATATATTGAAACTTTTCATAAACCTATCGGATGAGTTATGGCCGACCAAGACAACCCATGGGACGATTTTTGGTCCCCCATGGAGCCACTTGGGTTTGATAATGACATTAATGCCTTTTATTTAAAGTTAAAATAAAAATGTCACAAACATTATTTGTTTCACTAAACAAATTTTTACATGTGGTTATACAAGTCAGAGTTTTTACTATAAATAGTCATTGGAATGCTAAAAGGATTTACTACATCATTGTATTTTTTTATAATTTTTATAAATTAAATAAATTAAATTCATTATGACACCATGATGATGAAGCGATTACCTCATTATTTAACGATTTAAATAAAATGGAAATATAATGCAAAATATAGGACCTAAACATGTCAAAAACCTATTGTATTGGTGGATTTAGAACCCTTATCACCTTATATTAGAAACACATCAACGTGGGACCATTAAAATCTGATACCCATTTGAAAATAATGTAACATTTTATACTTTACCAAGAGTGCCCCTCCTCTCCTCTTATAAAAGGCTCCCAACTCTACCACCTTACCCACAAATCTCAAACCTTTGGTTCGGACAAGATCTGATCATTTTGTCTATACACATCCCTCTCCTCATTCTAGAAGCCTTAATGTAGGCTGGAAGATCTTCATGAAACCCTTTTGGTTCAAACCAAAGGGAGTTACCCAATTTTAAGGTAACGTCTTCACTTGTGCTCTTTTGTTTTATTTTTCTTCTCCAACCCCCTAAACTCTTTTTATTCATTTCATTTGTAACAACTCCAGTATCTTAAATATACTAGGATGTCGTTATAACATGTATTCGAGCTACACTTACACACACCTTCATCTAATGGTTAAAGAACATACGATTTCTGTGGATGGTGAATTTCTGTCTCACGAAACGATGATTGTTCAACACTCATATAACACCTTCAAAGGTGGCCATTAAGATATCACTATGTTTATATATTATATATAATATTTTTATGTTTTAATTAAGATTCTGTATTTTTCATTTGTGTCATACCTTTATGGCTTCCATTGTGGGTATACGTGATAATTTCATTTTAGGAAGTGCGGACTACCGCCCCCTCAAAGTGATTTGATTCGTTAATTCCATATGTGGGATGTATAAATGAAGGATTTAAAGATATTATATATGATGTTATACTGGAATTATAATATACCATTATATAATTATTGTTTCTTTCCATTGAAGTATGGGATAGAAATGAAAGTAGCGTTCATGAGTACGTACGGCTTACTATCTCCATGAACGGTGCATTTCATTTCCTATACTCAAATGAAATGTACTATTATAGTACATATAATGGATATATATGATGTATGATACTTATAAAAGATGAATATAATTCTAGAATTAAAAATACACACATCTCTCATTTATTTTTAATTCCATTAACATGACATAGAAATGAAACCAGCGTTCATGCGTACGCACGACTTACCGTCTCCATGAACGATGCATTTCATTTATTACCTCTAAATGATTATGTAATATTATAAATACATTTATATTATGGATATTTATGATATATATTATATCCAAATCAGGAATTTCATTCTGGATATAAAGAACCTCTGACCACATGAACAACATGTAATTGTAAGAAGTCCACTTTTGACTTAAGAACCAAATATCGACAAAACAAACATTATTAACTTAAATGATTACATAATGTTTATAACATGTCAATAATTGATATAAAAGTAATAATGAACTTGAAAAAGGTTCTTAAGAAATTATAAATTAACTCCAGTTTATTATTCATGACGTTAAAGAACGATCGAGTCATGTCGGACCCGAGGTAAGGGATCCCACTCCTCTCTATCATTTTAAATATGCTCTTTTATGTCATTCCTTTTAAAGATCATCTTTCTTGTTATTGGGATGTTATTTTATGTTACTATTACTGTAATTTTTATGTTCATATGATGAGATACCCTATTCTCTCTCATCAATCGATTTTGAATGTTTTGAGTGGCGCCGTTAGGCTGCCGAATTTTCGTAAGAGATCTAACCTCTCTCTTTCTTTTTAAGTACTCTCCTTTATGTCACTTCTTTTCAGATCCTCTTTGTTATGTTGGGGGATGTTCTTTTATATTCCTCTTTCTATAAACATTATTTTAATATGATGAGATACCCTATTGGATCTCATCAATCCATTTTTGTATGTTTTATGTGGCACTGTTAGGCTGCCGTGTTTTCATAAGAGATTTGTCATCTCACTTTTATTCCCGTGAGATTTATGCTACATTTGCCACAATTTCCATTGAGTGGTGTATGTACTGCCCATTATTTTTCTCATTGTGTAATATACATTCATTTAGGAGTATTTACATCATTGTTGTATTGTCCTTCTTTCATTGGGCGTATGTTTCGAAAGATACCCATGTCGGTAAGGGAACCTTTCACCCTCCTCTTTTTAAAAGACTTCTTTTGTTATGTCTTTTAATTAACATAATATTATGTTGGGATATGTTCTTCTATATACTTATTTATTTATATTTTATTTCCATGTGATGAGATACCATTTCTATCTCTCATCAACTCATTTTCTAAATTTTGTAGTGATGTCATTAGGCTGTCAAATTTTTGCAATGGAACTTCTTAAACCAAACATTATTCTTTGGGATAAACTTATACTCCTTGAATATGTCGTTCTATGAATATGTGTGAATAAACCCTGATTGTTTTACACTTAATATTCACTTATATTTGGTGTATTAGTTTGTCACACATAATTATATAATTGATTTATCCTTAAACCAAGGATGCCGTCTTTGTAAGGGACTTCGTCTCAATCTCCTTTCATTGAGACATATTTCGTTTTATACACAACTTTATTTTATATGGTGTATAAACCCCTTTGACTTTTACTTTTATACAAATGTAATATTTTTCTACGAAACATTTTACAAAATGAAAAAAAGGAATGTTTCTTTTAACGTACGCGGTGACAATGAACTTTTCCGCCGCTGTGAGTATTATTTGATCTTTGGCTTCCTCAACAAGACGTAATGTTTTTAAAATAAAATAAATACCATATCCTATTTTATGTATTTTGGTATTGAAAATGGTTTTTATTAAGGATTCTATTTTGTAAATATATTTAAATGATATATTGTGATTGAAATGTGGAAATGTTATCATTCCTTTATATTGGTTTTATGTGTTATAATTTTATAATGGTACTTGGACATTTTACGGGGGGTTACATGATAAACCATATGACGGGTGGTGCCATGAATACCATGATGGGTGGTTGTGTTATAACCTCCAATGAATTAGGTATGGAAGTCGTCCGTATGGCTATTCCATTAAGTATGTATGGAAGTTGGCCGAATGGCTATTCCATTAAGTGATATGTGTGGAAGTCGACCTTATGGTTATTCCACTTAAGTATGTTTATGTCCCAAGTTACCTTTATATGTAATGTGAACATTATATGGGGTTTATGATAATATTTTGGTTACGGAAGGGTATGTAATGAACTTTTATTCATTGATGTGTTTTTACTACTTCGAAAAGGTGAAAAGTATTACTTTGATAAAGTATACACGGTTTACTTGTTGTTTTGAAAAACTAACAGTTTTCATTCTTTGTGTATCCCTTACTGAGCTTTTTATGCTAATCCCATGTTTTTGAAATTTTTTTCATAGGACTTAACGTGGAATAGGGTCAAGGATGGGATCAAAGGAAAGTCATGCAACCTAAAACATGGAACTGGACATGTTCTTTTTAAGAGTTTTTATTTTATGAAAACTTAGTAAAATATTCTACTTTATAATATTTTGAGATGTAATAGTTATGTCTTAATTCTATAAAACTCTAAACCTGAAAAGATCCTCAATGTGAATTATACATTTAATTAAATATTAAGTAAGGTTAAAGGTCGGGGCCTTATATTTGGTATCAAAGGTCGATTTAGATGACTTTAGGGATTAGGAGTTTTTGTTAGACACATGATTAGTCCCTATATCTATTATTTCATTTAAATCCTTATTTTATAACTTTTTTTAGGACAAGTAAAGTTTCTTACGAATGGAAGGAGAAGGATATAAAACTTCATTCCTATCTCTTCCTGATGACATGCTGGCAATAATTATTGCAAAGTCATGTTTGGATGATTGTGAAACTTTTTCTAGCATAGAACTCACTTGAAACCAGTTGTTTGAGATATCAAACACCTCCACTATACATCATTATCATCGTGGATCATGGGTTGTTTTTAGACAAATATTATTTTCACAATATTCTAATATTTTCAAGAAAGGTAAATATTATCAAGGTATTTTCAAATATTTTACCTTATCACAAGAATTTGAAGCATATTATGATTTTAAAAATGGTGATGAGGAAGAAGACCCTTGCGCAACCTATTTATATTTGATTTTAAAATATAGTCTCTCATAACATACTTATGGTATATTAAATGGACC
This sequence comes from Viscum album, assembly GCA_963277665.1. Taxonomy (NCBI): domain Eukaryota; kingdom Viridiplantae; phylum Streptophyta; class Magnoliopsida; order Santalales; family Viscaceae; genus Viscum; species Viscum album. The sequence goes on along the minus strand of OY728128.1, from coordinate 213,349,290 downwards.
AATAACAGAAAGTTTCAACTCACATTCTATTCGACTATTTTATAGAATTCATGTTTTATCAGATGTTTTGGAATTATATGTCATACATGATTATTTTCCAAAACTGTTTTTCTGTGAACACCCATATGACCCATGTTGTACAAGGTGTATTTGGATGGAGGAAGAAAATGATTTTGAAGGATCTCTAAATCATTGTTGTAATGCATGGGACTTCTACCTACGTGAGCAAGACGAAGATGAAACCGAGTGGACGCCATGATCAAGGTATGATGTTATTCATTTTGGGAATCGTTTTATTTTATCTTATGGTGGTGAAATAAGACTTCAAGAATTAAGATGTTGAGACCGTAACGAATTTGGATGAAAATGATAGGTATAAGGAAACTATTAAGTTTAAAACATGTTAGGGTAATTTTTGGAGTTTTATAAAAAAGACAACACCCAGACTGTGTGACAACCCGTCGCTTCGGAAAAAGCTGCGGGAATCGAACCCACAACCAAAGTGCGACTGGTATTTAACGCCTACCACTGGACTACGTGAAGTCCCTAGTTAGTTTGAATGATTATTTTTAGTTAGATTATTTTATTAATTAAGAGTAAGTTGATTTTGGGTTATCTTTGTAAATTTATTAACCTATCATGGAGGATATGTGATTAGGTTAATTACTTTTCAATACGAGACATTAAGAGCAACTGATGTTGTTTGGAGATAAATGTTATGATTTAACATGAAAGACTATGTGACTAAATCCTTCAAATATTTGGGTTTCAAACATAGTTTGGTTTACTTTGAATAATTTTATGGAAAAATTGTTTATCGAATGGTCCGTGTTGATCTTTGGGTTTTTTTGGACAAAATTTGGAGATTAAGAATATGTTTTCTTTTTATAAAGGGTTATCCTTTTCTGGATTATCTGATATTGTACTAAACTTTTTAGTTTTGGTTTTGGTTAAAGTCTAATGAAATGGGAAATATATGGTTATATTTTGTGGATTAGGTGGTTCTCTATAAGTTGATTATAGTACTCTTAATGTGAAAAAGTCTTCCTAAATACTTATCTTTTGGAGAAAATATGAGTTTGATTAAGGAATCTAGTAAAAGTTGGAAGTCTACGTGACAAGTAAGTATGTTTCATTATGATTTAGATAGGATCAAAAATAAATCCCTCAATGAAGAGTAACTTAAAACAAAAATGTTGTCTGTTAACTTTTCCTACTGGGGAATCGAATACCGTTTGTCCCATCAGAAGTTTGTGATTTTCTTATGGTTAACTTTATCCTAAACAAGTTTACTATCACTCTCCATCAAAACATGACCCTTTTGTTCCTCCATGTCCATATTTTCATACTTGGAATCCTATTATGGGTTAACTCAGGTGACCAATATACTTATCTTTCTTTATTTTAAAGTTATTGTTTTACCGACTCTTGTTCCGATGTGGGACTTTCAAGGATATTTCCAAGCCCAGTTTTAAAATTACGAGGATGAAATTCCCAAAAGGGGGGAAGGATGTAACACCCCAGGTAAATAAAGAATATTACATTTTTATATTTATCCATATTTTTGAATAAAATATTAATATAACTTTAAAGGGGACGCTATGCTCTATGGCATACCCAACACGCAACAATGATTTTTTGGGATTCTTACGTTGCACTCTAATAATAAAATAATAATATTTTAAATGGTAGTTAACGCCTAGATGTTGTGATGACGGGAATGAATATAACTAACTACAAAATGATTATATATGTTTGTCAAATTTTTTTACTCTTTAAAATAAATGATAGAGGATTAAAAATGCGAATTAATCCAATTTTAAGCGTAAAGAGTCTAATATTCTTTAAAAGGTTGATTAACCGCCTTTTGATGGCGAACCTCTTTTAAATCTACTTTTTGGAAATTTTATGTGTTATATTTGACAAAATAAAATTCTTATTTATAATTGGGACATCAAAATTTTCTTTGTTTACATTTTTTGTATTTTTCCGGAAAAGTTCAATTTTTAATGAATAGTGAAAAATGTTGTATTTTAATTCAAATCCTCTTTTTAATATAATTTATTTATATGATTATATTATCTTTTTAACTGGTTTTAAAGTGTAAATAGAATATATTTTTACCATTTAATCCAATATTGGTCATTGTAATTAATTTCACTTTGAAATTGGACTTAAACTAGTGTCAATCTTTTGATACTTATTGTTTTATAAAAACACGCTATTTGTTCTGACTGCGGGAATTAATTATAAAATTAATTAATGCAACTTATATGTTATGAATTTGGTAAAATAGACATCATTTCTTGAATTCGGAATATCAAATATAGCTTAGGGTGAATTTTTTGTATTTTTATGAAAATCTCCAATTTTTTTATGAATAGTGAAACCACAAAGTGGTGGTTACAAAATTTGATTATTCGTTTAAATGGGACATTACCACTTCTGTTATTTGAATTTCAAAAACCCAATTTATATGTTTTTAATTGTTAATTAAAATTTGGTTCAATGCGATGAAAATAATTTTTGATGAAAAGTAACTTTTAAGTTTTATTAATCGTGATTAAAGGTAATTAGTGTGATTTAAGGTAAAAATGATATTATAATAAAATGAAAATATATTGACACTTGTCCTAACCCTATTGGATGAGTTATTGAGGACCAAGACAACCCATGGGTCGATTTTTGGTACCCCATGGATCCACTTGGGATTGATAATGACATTTATGCCTTTTATTTAAAGTTAAAATAAAAATGTCACAAACATGATTTGTTTTACTAAAACAATTTTTACATGTGGTTATACAAGTCATAAATTTGACTATAAATCTTCATTGGAAAGATAAGAAGATTTCCTACATCATAGTATTTTTTTTATTATTTTTAGACATTATATAAATTAAATTCTTTATGACATCATGATGATGCAGTGATGACCTCATTATTTAACGATTTAAATAAAATGGAAAGATAATGCAACATCTAGGACCTACACATGTAAAAAACATATTATATGGGAGTATTTAGAACCCTTATCACCATATATTTGAAACACATCAATTTGGGACCATTAAAATCCGAAAACTATTTGAAAATAAAGTAACATTTTATACATTACCAAGAGTGCCCCACCTCTCCTCTTATAAAAGGCCCCCACCTCTACCACCTTACCCACAACTCTAAAACCTTTGGTTCGGCCATTCTCTGATCATTTTGTCTCTCCACATCCCTCTCCTCATCCTAGAAGCCTTAACTTAGGCAGGAAGCTCTTCAAGAAACCCTTTTGGTCCAAACCAAAGGGAGTTACCCAATTTTAGGGTAACGTCCTCACTTGTGCCCTTTTGTTTTATTTTGCTTCTCCAACCCACTAAACTCTTTTTATTCATTTCTTTTTTAAAAACTCCAAAATCTTAAATATACTAGGATTTTGTTATAATAATTATTCGAGCTACACTTACACAAACCTTCATCTAATGGTTAAAGAAAATACAGTTTCTGTGGATGGCGAATTTCTGCCTCACGAAACGATGATTGTTGAACACTAATATAACACCTTCAAAGGTGGCCATTAAGATATCACTATGTTTATATATGATATATAATATTTTTATGTTTTACTTAAGCTTCTGTTTTTTTTCATTTGTGGCATACCTTTATGGCTTCCATTATGGGTATACGCGATATCTTCATTTTAGGAAGTGCGGACTACCGCCTCTCAAAGTGATTTGATTCGTTAATGCCATATGTGTGATGTATAAAGGATGGAATTAAAATTATTATATATGATGTTATACTGGAATTATAATATACCTTTATATCATTATTTTTTTCTTTCCATTCAAGTATGAGATAGAAATGAATGTAGCGTTAATGCGTACGTACGGCTTACCGTCTCCATTAACGGCGCATTTTATTTCTTATCCTCAAATGTAATGTACTATAATAAGTACATATAATGGATATATATGATATATGATACATTTAAAGGATGAATATAATTCTGGAATTAAAAATACACACATCTCTCATTTAGTTTTAATTCCATTAATATGACATAGAAATGAAAGAAGCATTCATGCGTACGTACGGCTTACCGTCTCCATGAATGGTGCATTTCATTTCTTACCTCTACATGATTATGTAATATTATAAATACATGTATATTCTGGATATATATGATATATATGATATTCAAATCAGGAATGTCATTCTCGATATAAAGAACCTTTGACCACATGAACATCATGTAATTGTAAGAAGTCCACTTTTGACTTAAGAAACAAATATCGACAAAACAAACATTATTAACTTAAATGATTACATAAAGTTTATAACATGTCAAGAATTGATATAAAAGGAATAATTAACTTTAAAAAGGTTCTTAATAAAGTATAAATTAACTCAAGTTTATTATTCAGGACGTTAAACAATGATCGAGTCAATTCGGACCCGAGATAAGGGATCCTACTCCTCTTTTTTTTTAAATACACTATTTTATGTCATTCCTTTTAAAGATCATATTTCTTGTTATTGGGATGTTATTTTATATTAATATTACTGTAATTTTTATGTTCATATGATGAGAGACCCTATTCTTTCTCATCAATCCATTTTGGAAGTTTTCAGTGGCGCCGTTAGGCTGTCAAATTTTCGTAAGAGATCTAACCTCTCTCTTTCTTTTTATGTACTCTCCTTTATGTCACTTCTTTTCAGCTCCTATTTGTTATGTTGGGGGATGTTATTTTATATTCCCCTTTCTGTAAAATTTATTTTAATATGATGATATACCCTATTTGATCTCATCAATCCATTTTTGTAAGTTTTATGTGGCACTGTTAGGCTGCCGTGTTTTCGTAAGGGATTTTTCATCTCAATTTTATTCCCGTGAGATTTATGCTACATTTGCCACAATTTCCTTGAGTGGTGTATGTACTGCCCTTTATTTTTCTCATTGTGTAATATACTTTCATTTAGGAGTATTTACATCAATGTTGTATTGTCCTTCTTTCATTGGGTGTATGTTTCGAAAGATACCCATGTCGGTAAGGGAACCTTTCACCCTCCTCTTTTTAAAAGACTTCTTTTGTTATGTCTTTTAATTCACATACTATTATGTTGGGATATGTTCTTCTATATCATTATTGATTTAAATTTTATTTCCATGTGATGAGATACCCTTTTTATCTCTCATCAACTCATTTTATGAATTTTGTAGTGATGCCATTAGGCTGTCAAATTTTTTTCAAGGGAACTTCATAACCCAAACAATATTCATTGGGATAAAATTATACTCCTTGAATATGTCATTCTCTGAATATGTGTGAATAACCTCTGATTGTTTTACACTTAATATTCACTTATATTTGGTGTATTTGTTTTTCACACATAATTATGTAATTTATTTATCCTTAAACCAAGGATAACGTCTTTGTAAGGGACTTTGTCTCAATATCCTTTCATTGAGGCATATTTCGTTTTATACACAACTTTCTTTTATACGGTGTATAAAACCCTTTGACTTTTACTTTTATACAAAAGGAATATTTTTCTACGAAGCGTTTTACAAAATGATAAAAAAAAATGTTTCTTTTAACGTACGCAGTGACAACAACCTTTTCCGCCGCCACGAGTATTATTTGATCTTTGGCTTCCTCAACAAGCCGTAACGTTTTTAAAATAAAATAAATACCATATACTCTTTTATGTATTTTGGTATTGAAAATGGTTTTGTTAAAGGATTCTATTTTTTCAATATATTTAAATGATATATTTTGATTTAAATGTGGAAATGTTATCATTCCTTTATATTGGTTTTATGTGTTATAATTTTATAATGGAACTTGGACATTTTACGGGTGGTTACGTGATAAACCATATGGCGGGTGGTGCCGTGAATACCAGGACAGGTGGTTACGTTATAACCTCCAATGCATTGGGTATGGAAGTCGGCCGTATGGCTATTCCATTGAGTATTTATGAAAGTTGGCCGAATGGCTATTCCATTAAGTGATATGTGTGGAAGTCGACCTTATGGTTATTACACTTAAGTATGTTTATGTCCCAAGTTACCTTTATATGTTATGTGATCTTTATATGGGTTTTATGGTAATATTTTGGTTACAGAAGGGTACGTAATGAACTTTTATTCAGTGAAGAGTTTTTACTACTCCAAAAAGGTGAAAAGTATTACTTTGAACTGGACATGTTATTTTTAAGAGTTTTTATTTTATGGAAACATAGTAAAAGTTTCTAATTTGTAATCTTTGGAGATGTAATAGTTATGTCCTAATTCTCTAAAATACTAAACCTGAAAAGATCCTCAATGTGAATTGTTCATTCAATTCAATATTAAGTAAGGTTTAAGGTCGGGGCCTTATAATGGTTCTCTAATACTAAGCTATAAAGATCTTCTAAACCAATATCTGAAACAATTAAATGTGGTCCAACCTTTTCACACATCATCATTTCACCTTATTAAATGAATATATGTTATATAAAATTATGATCTAAGCATGAACCATAATGGTTTAGTGTATTTGGGTGCATGATATATAACCCACCTATTTCATGAAAGATAATAAATATACCCACGGAGTATATTATTATATATATCAATTTTAATACATACCCTATATAAAGAATTCCATCATTTCCTAAAGAATAGAAACATAAGAGAGGGGGATCTAATATTCTCAGTGAGGGTAATCCTATGAGATGTTAATCAATGATCATAAGTGAGAATATGATACTCGTAATAGTAATATATAATAACCATTAGTTAAAATGTACATACCCATTTAGTAAAATATAATTAATCTTGAATCCTTGGATAATGTTTTCATATCCAAATACATAATTTATAATTTTTTGGAATCATCAATAATAATTCATTGTCCATGAAAACATATCGTATCCATAAGACAATTTTTTTTGGAAATCACTTCACTATATTAAATCCAATACATAGTGAACAATAATTTACATGACCACCATTATTGATTAAGTTGACTCTTTATTCCATTATTTCATTAATTCATGTTCACTCCCAAAACAATCAAAGTTGAGAGAGTGACTTAATGAACTAGTTTCAGTCTTTACTATTATTATTAGTATTTCATAAGATATTCATATTTACCCAATGAATTAATCATCTACATAATTTCTATCCCACTACTAACATAAAAAAAATTATACATTTGTGTTCCATAAGATAAAAATCATTCAACATATACTTATATCAAATCATGGGAATGATAATGAGTTTTATAATAATTTTATCACTTCATCATAAAATAACAAATAAAAATTAAATTTGATTTCTAAAAAATAATTATTATTATTAACATATAACTTATAAGGATGATATCATTGGATCATATCAATTAACATCATTTTATGTTATCGTAGCTGAAGTCTATTTTTAATTAACATTGGAATGTTTTGGTCAGAAAATACTAGTTTCCATTTAATATTACTTATATAAAATATAAAATTTTTGAAGATATTATGGAATTGTTTTTAAATAAAAATAAAAACATATAAATTAAGCTTTAAAGGATTGATATGCCATGAAATCATGAAATTATTTTCAGTCTTAATTATTAAAACCAATATTTTGTTTCGACCAATGGTTGAAAAATTACCTTCTTCAGAAAATGAAATGAATATTATTTTCGTAAAATTTTAATAAATAAATGGAAAATATTAATATAAAAAATAATTTTATATTAATGAAAATATTCAAAAAAAAATTAGAAAACATGGACATGGTAATAAAATTATTTCCCTCTAAAAGAAGTGAAATGAGCTATATTTTATGATACATAATTCTACAACCATTTTGAATGAAAAATAGATAAAATAGTCCTCAAACTATCAATTATATTACATAAAAATAGTATAAGTAAAAAAATATGGCATTATAAAATAAGTTTCATACAACTTCCTTAATGGACATTAATATAAAATAATCTAGATTAACATAGGATTAGACCATTAATATTTTTCCACTTCAGTAACATTTGAATCATAAGGCCAATGAATGAATAATATAATGTGAAACATTAAACATAATTAAAATAAGGTGAGTTAGGATATATAATTTTAATTACTCTATATATATATATTATTAAAGTATATTGGTGCATGATATAACATATGTCTCAATGAACGCAAGTTGATATGATAAATCCTTACCTCAAATATCATTATTCTTCATACATAATAAAATTTTCATTATAATATATATTTATTTGTTATAAATATATTATAAAACCATAATCAAATATATAATACAATTTATTAATTACACTTAAAATCTAACTATTTGTTTATTAATTATTCATTATTAAAACCATTATTCCGGGTGAAGATTGCTTTATTTTTATTCCATGTTTCAATTTAGTAAACTTATCCTTATAATTGATAGTGGATCCATAATATACCAAATATTAACAATGTAATGAGTATCATAATTATTTATCACATACACACATAAAATTATTTATATAAATTGGTCATAAGAAATAAATTGCATCACATTGTGGACATGGTAGTCAGTATGTAGGCCCAAGTGATGTTTCAAAATTTTGATGAATGAAATGATGGAGAAGTAGATAATAATTATATTTAAAAAATATAATAAAATCACAAATATAATATATATTCATTATATAAATCATTATACTCATCAATGTTAATTGTTGATAAATAAAAAACATCATTTCATGAAGGAGTTAGTCCCCACATCTAAATGATTGATGTTTTATTTTACCATCTAATAGAATAGAGGAAAATTATTATTTTAGAATGTATACAAAATATTTATAATTTATATTAGCTGAAAAAAATTGAAAATACTTTGAAGGGGTTATACCTCTTCATTGGGTTAAATCTTTCAGCTTACACCTTAAGCCCTGAAGGATGGTATTTTGGAAGTAAAAATATGATCTAGGACATATGTAATGAAACATTTTTTGTTTTTTATGAAATTTTCTTTACATAGATGTCTCATGAAGTGCGGAGAATAGATTATAAGTGGTGTCCATTTATAAAGGATGGAAAGGACAAAGATAAAATAACATAAATGATCAAATACATTATATATCATAATCTTGTCAGGATGAACCTAGGTACTGAAAATCAAAATATAAAAATATATATGGTAGTGGTAAACTCAAAAAATAACATTTATAAATGTTTTTTATATATTTTAAACCTTATATTACTATTCAACAACTATTTACTCATTTTAACTACAACTGTAGTATCATAAAATTTATCAATGTTAACATAAATAAAAGAGAATAAAATAAAATGGAACCTATAACCAAATTTTGAAACTCTTAAAAAAAATTGGGATCTATTTTATTATATTAAATTTCTATTGGTGGATGAAATTAAACATAATATAAGTACAAAAAATCAAGAATTGTTTTCAGAAAATTACCGAATTTTAGTATAATTTGTTTTAACATAACATCAATGAAGAAGATATATTATAATTATTTTATTATTAATTAAAAATAAATGAATTTTTTATAGTTTTTAAGAAATTAGAAGAATAGTTTTTTCTTTCATCTATTCCCATAAATACAAAGACACAAAAATTGTCTTTAATTAAAAAAAACTGAACTAATATTAACAAATGTCATGATTGGGAAACTAATTAAAAAATAATATATAAAAATGATTTATATAACTACTTAAACATATATTTTGATCAATTATATAATGTTATATTAATAATTAAATTTTTATATATATTTTAATTCTATAATGAATATTTTGGACCCCAGGTAATGTGTTTTACCATGGTGAGAAATCATTACCAATGTTACTATTAAAAAAGAAAAAAATTATGTTGAAATAATTAAATGATATATTATATTATAATTAAAATTAGGAAATCCATATTAAAATTCCTAGGTAATTAATTAAATTATTTATAAATAAAGGATATTTATATAATTTGGGATTACATGTAAATAATTATATTGATTAATAATGAATTTAAATTAGGGTTTTGCAAAATGAAGTATTTTTCACTAATCACATAAAAATCAGTATTCTCATAAAAAAATTACACAATATGATAATATTTATATTCTATTCAATAAAACTAAATTATGTATTCATATATAATTTTAAAATAATATTAAATTAAATATTATATATGATCATAAAAGTAAATTAAATCCATATTCAAAGATAATGTATTTTTCATACTGTAAAAACATTTCAGATAATTGATTAAAAATAAATTACACATTAATAAATACATATTAATTAATTAACACATTAAAAAATATATTCCATAATTTTTTCAATCTTATTAATACACATCAATTTTATAACAATATTAATATATATCACGGTTCGTTTTAGGCTCGGTGATTCATGTAATGTCAGCTATCGATCACATACAAATAATTTAATGAAAAATATATTTTAAAATCATTGGGTGTCACACTACATAAATTCACATATTTTTTAACCAATATATATATATATATAGATGAATTTACACGTATAATACCCACACATTCCCATTCTAGACCCTTTTCAATGCCTCCTCCATTCTAAATGATGTATCAATTCTTTTGGGGAGTTTCTTTTCATATGACCATACAAGATAAAACATGTCCCATTAAAAATAATATATCCGAGTGGAATATGATTAACCATATTTGTATATGTATGAATAAATATTTTTAGTTATCCTATGTAATAAATCAGTTCTTCTCTTTAGGTATGGATCTTCTCTTCAGGTATGAATCTTATTTTTAGGTTGTTTTGAGGAAAAAATAATGAAAAATGGATTTTCTAATTACACGTAGTGTACTTTTAGGTACACACCATGTAACTAGCATGCTGCATAGAGCCACATTTTGACCATTTAATATCCTAACACATGGTCGTGTGGTGAACTGGAAGACCTGCATATGTCGGGGGCTGTTTGAGGCTACTACATGGTGTGTAGTGTTAGTGAAAACACTATATCATTACATTTAGTTGATATATCATAAAGGGGTCATAACTCATATCTGAAGACACCTTCATCTAGACATGTTTCGTACCAGAGCTCTTAGGAATGAAAGAAAATTTTTAAACCCCAAATTCCCCATATGAGCTCTGATTGAGACACCATTGGGTGTGTTATAATCCCACATGTGATTTCTTATACCACCTTGAGTCCGTCTTCCAAATTCATAATCTATTGTGAGGAATTTAAGGATGGGTGTTTTTCACCTTTCTTTAGATCGTTGCCGATTTAGACCTTTTCAAAAGATGAAATTCATGTAAATCGATTGTACGAAATCAAGGTATGTGGTTTGTACCTTTAATTGTATGTCAGTGGATTATGTATTCTAAAAGTGTAGAATTCCCACATTTTTGGTATTATTGGATTTTTAATTTAACCATATCATTACATGTTATGGATTGATTGATTGATAAAGGGTGTTTTATTATGAGTAATGTTTGAAACCTTGTCTAAGGTACACCACATGGGTCTGTTTCCCTAGTTTGATTGTTTATGTTCATTTTTACTAGATTTCCATTGAGGTGTACCTTGTATTCCATGCCTTGTTTGATTAGGATGAAATTTTATTACATGAAATGCTTGTGATAGATTTGGAAAATGTTTACCCATGTAGTAGTTATAGAATACATGAGCATGTTTGATATGATATGCACAATATTGTTTTCTAACAGAATATGAGATCCTTGCACCAGGAAGACAAAGGGGACTTCAATATTATTTAAACATGACCATGTGAGGCATGGTGCAGATGATATACTATAGTGTTTAGTTCATTAGTTCTTCCCATATGATTTTTATTTAATCAATTTGTGTTATAATGAACCAGTGGAGTTAAACGGTGAGCAACTTCTCAGAGGGGAATTATTTAATGAATTTATGATATATAACACAAGAGGGGATAGACTATGGGTTCTTTCCTAAAGGGTAATTTATGTATAATGGAATGATTTAAAGAGTCTACCAAGTCAAAACACAACCATGGATTCTGTATCACTTATTTGTTTATATGGTTTTCTAAAACATCTATTTCATCACTTCACATGGGGGGGTACAAATCATAGGATAGATATTTGGGTTACAAGTTTCAAAAAATAGATAATAAATATAAAATGAATGTTATTGAAAACTAAATGTTTGAATTATTTTTAGTAATTCTGTGTATATTGCATCATTATTTCATATTACATGCTATATATATTCATTGATAGTTTGAGAGAGATCTATTAGTGGGTGCCTACTGGGATTCGTATCACGCCCTATTTGGGTCATTACTTTGGGGTGAAAAATATTATATGATTTTAATTATATATAAGGGTAGTTACCCTTCTACATTAGCTACTCCATTATTGTTAGAGCTATATATCGTGGGATGATGTTTAGGCCTCTGATTTTGTTAGAGTTTACATATTTTTATTTTGTATTAGATTGTATTGTATTTCTATCATTGTTACCAATTTTGGCTACTTACCAAGACAATAAAGACATGCGTCAATATATATATATATATATATATATATGATAATGCTTCGGTTGATTTTACTTGCAGTCTTTATCTGTTTTTTTAGATTTTGTATTATTCCTTCTGCTACGGTTTGAATTTTTTTTCGATGTGTATACTATGACAATGAGGGAATAGTTTCCTCAACATCACACCTTGACCCTCGCTACTAGTTGTAAGTCTCTTCTGATTACAGAAATGTGCAAGAGTTAATGCGACCAATTGTGTTTAGGGCACCTTTGGGTGAAAACTGTATCTAGGAAGTTACAAAGTGGTATCAGAGGAAGTTCTTTTATAGTATTACTTAATTTCTGATGACATTAGAAAGGGATATGAAGGAAATGGACTGTGGTAATTTGTTGTGCTGTGGAGAATCTCCTTGTGTATAGGGAATCCAAATTACCTCAAATTGAATCTTATTTTTATTTTGAACAGTTATAGTTGATGAGTTTTCTCCATTAAGTGATAGACTTTTTATGTCCTATTAGTAATGATATTTTTGTGCTTCTACTTTGTTTCAACATAATGGGATAAGGGAATGAAATCTCTTGAATTGTATAGGAACATATTAGAAATTATATTCTATTCATTTTTTCTGTTAGGACCAATAGGGGCCTATATACCCTAAGAGGGGGGTTGAATCAGGGTATGGATATTCATTTTCAAAGTTCTTCTTACCCCACTGGATCTTGACATCTTTATTATAAGGGTCACTTTGTTTGCTATTGTGTGTGAACTATGATCACTTCTTTACTTCTATATCTAATGATGATGCTTTGAATGCAATACAGGGAAGCAAACAGGGAGACACATAGATTTTTTCTTTGTTCACCATCACTGGGCTACGTCCAAGGAGCATATGCCGACAAGTTGCAGGTCGTACCAAATTCCACTAATCTTCACTAGACGTGGATACAAAGTTCAGGCTAGATCACTTCTATGCCCAGGATCACTGACTTTACAAAGTTTAGGGTCAGCTCACTACTTTCCCAGGGGTCACTCCCTGCCTCTCTCTCTCTGGCTCACTGCCGGTGGAGAGGATCACCTTCTTCCTATTCCTTTGGTCACTGCTCCGGAAAGGATCCACTCACAATTTATAGACATGTAGGGCTATTCACATTCATGAATAAATGCATCTTCCTATATATGTAGATGCTCTATTGAAGCCCAACATTCACTCGTAGATGAATTACACATTGCACCGAAGGTATCGGGAAATCTTCCAGCTTCCACGCGGCCCCAAAATAAGGCTGGGGAATCAAACTTACTTGGCATGCAAGTCTACCATGGTGTGCAAGTATTGGCACGCAAGTCACAACTGGCATGCAATTACTCCTCATACACTTGCGCGACACATGATTATCCATCTCCAAACTTGGGCGACTCACTTCCCTTTACACCCAATCCAATATTGGTGCGGAACTGCCAACAATAGTCATTCTTCAAATCTGGCGCACAAGACCCACTTGCGCGAGACACCACTACTTGCGTGACCACCACAACTGCACGACGAGAGCTCTGATTTCTCACAGTGTTGAACTCTGGTTGAGAATGAAGAGGGGTGGTCCAGTATTTATAGGAAAATTGACCACCCTGCGCGACGGCACACACGTCACCTGCGCGACCGAGTCTCGGCGTGCAAGTCTTCTGTCCTTTTAGACACTTGTGCGACCAACTCCCAAACTTGCATGAACCTATTCCCATAGCCATATTTTTATATTTTGGTCTTGAAAAGCATATGGCGCGCAATTTTCCTATACTCCAAGTCAACGACGCACAAGTCCCATTGCCAAAAACACTTTTCTTCATTTGTCGATTTTCAGGCCCAAAAATTTGGCAAACACCGGAAAACGGCGCCACCTTGATTCTGTTCTTTTGTACTACCTCCAGATCATCCATTTCTTTTGTCGACGTTCTTGAATCAAACATGGATTGTCGACCTCAGCTCTTCAACTCAACATTCCATCATGAAATCCTCTTTGTCAACAAATTTGTATGTCATTGTTTTTCTTTTTCAACAGTCACCACTCAGATGTCCACATTGTCTACAAACACAATCACCTCAAAAATTCTTCAATGATGCCTTGAGGGATTTTTTCCCAACAATCTCCCCCTTTGGGTATGTTTACAACTCTTTTATGGAATGATACATCGTTAATTTTTCATCCACCATTCGCCTTTGGCGATTCTGATAGCGATCAAGGATTTACTCAACATATACTCTAAGGCCACATGAGCAATGCTCAGCGTGAGAAACAAGAGTAAATGGAATGTTCATCAATGAATCACTTCATCTCGGACATCCACTGTTGACACAAAACTGATACCAATTTGTACTGAACTGATACCAATTGTTGAATGACTTATTGGAAGACCAATGTTTGGTTTGTAAATATTTTCACCACTCTCCAACACCACTCTTCTGCTTTTATCATGATCCTCAGCTGTCGTGATGTCTATCCTTTGATCGATCACTTCTAGAATAGTCAGATTTTAAATTCTCCCCCTTTCTATTCACAGCTTCATCCCTTGTCATCTTCAAATCCTCTTTAGCCCTATTTCTTGTGTTGTCCAAGCTAAGCTCTGGCTAATCACATTCAACTAGCTTCAACTCCCCCTATCTGGTTGCTCCATATGCTAGCTTCTCCCCATATCATTCATGATTTATCAAATCTCCACATTTTATCCCCCTTGAACAATCATTATTTTCTCCCCCTTTGACAACGAACCCAAAGGACACCCATTTGTAGTCTGAAACATAGTAGAGAACACATATCAGCACATAAGGGGAAAAACATCATACCTCGGAGAGAGGGGGTGGTTCCACATCCACACTATTTCATGTGCGGGGAATCGACTGAACTCATAGAGCCAGTCGATGCCTCTCAAAAGCTTCCTTGGGTAAGGCCTTTGTCAGAATGTCTGTAACCTCTACCTCTGTAGGCACATACTCCAACTTCATAATTCCCTGCTCAACCTTCTCCTTGATAAAATGATAATTTATCCCAATGTTCTTTTTCCTTGAGTGATGGAAATGATTTTTGCTGAGATTTATAGCACTTCAGTTATCACACTGGATTCTGATTAGAGACTTCACTTCAACTCTCATATCTTCAAGTTGCTGCTTTATACACAATAATTGTGTGCATGCTTGAGTGGATGCAATATACTTAGATTCTGTGGTGCTCAACGAAATGAAACCTTTCTTCTTGCTTAGCCATGAAATACACAATCCACCAAGATAGAATACACCACCTGACGTTGATTTTCTATCATCTGCTGAACCGGCCCAGTCTGCATCAGTATATAGCAATAACTCTGTATGAGATTTGTCAGTATATGTCAAACTGAAATCCACTGTGCCCTCGATATACCGAAGTAATCTTTTCACAGCAAGAATGTGGCTTTCCTTGGGATTAATCTGATATCTCGCTGCTTGGAATGGGGCGAAAACTATATCAGGCCTTGTTGCGGTTATGTACAATAGACTTCCAATAATTTTCCTGTGTTCTGTGATATTAACTACTTTTCCATCCTAATCATTGGACGATTTCATCTGGGTAGCTACCGAAGTCTTCCTCTCCTTGGAAGTATCCATTCCTAACCATTTCAGATCCTCCTTAGTGTATTTGGATTTAGAAATTAAAGTTCCATTACTTCCTTGTGTCACCTAACCTCAACTCACCAATCATAGACATTTCCTACTCATGATTCATGAATTCAGAAAACTGTCTGCACTATGCTTCATCTGATCCACCAATGATTATGTCATTGAAATAAACCAGTACCAACTTCCTTTGATTACTGTTATGGTTGAAATAGATATTTCAATCAACTCCACCACACTGGAAACCATGTTTCATCAAATACTGATAAAGCCTTAAGTACCATGCTCCTGGGTCTTGTTTCAGTCCATACAACGCCTTCTCCATCCTGCAATATTTTTTCTCATCCTCATGAATGAGAAAACAATCTACATGGTCAATGTATAGTTATTCTTCCAGAACCCCATTTAGAAATGCAGATTTGACGTCCATCTGGAACACGTTGAACTTCCTTTGCTCTGCTATGGCCAAAAATAATCTAATCGTCTCCAGCATAGAAACCAGTGCAAATGTCTCATCAACATCAATGTCCTCAGTTTGGGAGTATCCTTTGCACACTAGTCGTGCTTTGTATTGAATCACTATGCCATCTTCATTAATATTGTTGCGAAAGACCCATTTAGTTCTAATGATGTTCTTATCTGCTAGCATCGAAACAATCTCCCACATCCGGTTCTTCGCAATATGATCAAGCACTTTATTCATTGCATGAACCCAGTTTTCAACATAAGCTGCATCAGCATAGCATTCTAGCTCTACTTGTGATAGAAAAGTTGTCTGATGCAGTTACTTCATTATTCTTGTTTGAACAACATCTTCCTGATCACCAATTATATTCTTTCTATCAATTTCAGCTCAGCTGTTTGGCTTCTTTATAGGCACAGACTATACACATTCTTGTTCATCATTCGTGTCTTCTTCTGAACCAGCATAAGCCACTTCTGCTTCCCTTGTGTTACTTTCATCCTCAACACATTCGTCAGGAAATTTTTCACTAACTCATTCTTCAGTGGCTACATTTCTTTCCACTACTTTTCTCTATGTCATTGTTCAATGACATCATTTGTTTGAACATATTCTCTCAGATTTTTATTGACACACCTTTGATTTTCTTTCACAACTTCTTGGTATCCTGAAAGCAGTTAGCTGATACCACATTGTTAGAAAAAAATAGATAATCATGAAAACTTTTGTGTTGTTTCGTTTCCACCAATCATTCATCATGAGCAGAAACATTCATCATTCATATCATATTGAGATCATGCATCTGATTAGGATATAGAATGACCCCCCTGTGTTATGCAACTCTTCCCGTTGTTAGGCCCAACTGTTTAAACCTATAACTATTCTTTTCCTCCTGCATCAGTTGTTCTCATCTTCCACTCAGATTTGATCCATTAAAAAATATCTAAGCATTCTGAGTTGAAACTCGGTGTAGGAAACAAGAGATAATGTTAATAACACAATCACTTCCTATTGTGCATTGCATATCCCTTTATTCTTCATCTCTGGTACCAGATTTGAATCAATTGAAACTGTAGAGCATATCACTTCTCCACTTCGCATCCTTAGATGCCACTTCCCCTTGGATTGTATCTCCCTATAACCTGAAACACATGAATCATCAGTTAATAGCATTTATATACACAGAGAGAGGGAATACACCAGACTTATCAAGATGAGCATTGTGGTTGATCCTGATGGGTCAACCCTTTGATTCTTTCTTGAAGAGAATCACACTCCTTCCTGGCTTCTTCTAGCTGCCTAGCCAATTTCAACTTCTCTATCCATATGACTAAGCATTCATTACCCATATTCATAGCCTTTCTTTGATATGTAGATTCTACAGGGTTGGCCTTTTCACAATTTGGGCCTTAATCCCACTAGTACATATCTCCACCTTTGATGTACCACCAAAATTCCATTTCCCTATAATCTCTCTACTTTTCATCTTCCCTTGCTTCTTCCCCCATTGCAAGGAACTTGCACCTTCCTCCACTTTTCGCTGTGAGACACGACATGCGAATTTTTTAATACATTTTTTGATCATCTTTATTTTATCAGATTTTTGAATCACCACACTATTTTTCACTGGTGTTGATTCCTCCATTGAATGTGCACTCTTCTTATTCACATCTATAGTGGTTACTCTCTTTTTCTTCCAAATATGTTCATGTTCTTTCTTAGAAGGCGGTTGTGAGTGTGACAGAGGAGGTGACAGATACAACATTCATTCAGCTCCATGTGATTACCCTACGACTCTAAGCCTATTCTTCACATTACCACATTTTCTTCCAGTGAATAATATTACATTATGCATCACTGGTGTCGAAATTCTCTTCCTGGGTTCCTTTTCCTTCCCTGCTTTCTTCTTTCTGCACTGTCGGGAAAAATGCCCATGATCAGAACATATGAAAAATCTTCCATCAAAGAAATACATTATTTCATCATTTTTATGTCGAGATGTTGATGTATCTAGAGTTCTTCCTCTGACATTGAGCTTCTAAGATTCCTAACACATATTCATGGTGTGTCCCATTCATCAACAGTAATACCATTTATGAATTCTTTCCATTGAGAGACTCTACTCTCGGAATTCTCAGGATGCTTCTTATTATTATCAGATTCAGAAACGTTTCTATTTTCACAGCCTGATATGTATTCATGAGCTTATAAACAGAATCTTGATGTGTGGTCGTGAATCCCGCATAAATAGCCCATGTCATCACTACTTTTTGTTACTGTCCTCTTAGGCCTATCTCCAGCACCAATAGGATTTCTTTCACATCTGGAAATGTTAAAATATCTCTTTCTATCTTGCACTGGACGAGATTCATCAAATCCAATACTAGTTGTTCTCAGACTGTATGGTATTTGAGCTGAGAAAATTTGTTCCTGCCACTTTTCAGAAATAGCAAAATTTCTTTTCATTTCATCATCACCTGTCGAAGGATAATCAAATAGAAAGTGTAATACATCCTTCATTTTGGGAATTCCTTTAGCATTGGATTTCTCCACTTCCCTCTTCACTGATTCCAGCTCTTCTTCTAACATTTGAGTCTTCATATTTCTTGATTCAATTTGGGCATTGAGTTCTCTTCTGAGATCCATTCCTCTATTCATCTCATCTTCTAGTTCTGGTGTGATCTTTTCCCCCATGTCACTTTTCTTCTTCACTTTCATTTTTTCTTCTTCCACTGAATCTGAACAACATACATTCTCTTGTTGTAGCATTTGTTTCGTCTGAACTAGCTCAGACAGCTGTGTAGCTAGATCATCAATTCTAGCTTTCATATTTTGAACTTCATTAGAATTTTGATTTTCTTCACAACCACCATCCATTTGTTTTCCTCTCATTCATTCCATTTATTCTCTGTTATCACCATGAGAATCATTATTCTCGTCTAGGACAGTAACCACATCAATAATACTTTGATTTAATCCTCTTAGCTTGTTGACCACATTCTCCAATACTTTGATCCGAATATCTTTAGATTTGACTTATTCATCCAACTTCTGGTCCAATATCTTTGTCATGTTGACATCATCTACTACTGGCCTCCTTCTTGCAACTTATTCATCATCAATTGTTTCGGTATCACTTTTATGTTTGAGTACATCACTCATTCCTACATCATGATTGAGTGAATTAGTCTTTTCCCTGTCAGATTCATCCAGGCCTTCTTTCAGTAAGTTGTTTGATTCTTTTAACTTAATCAAACTTTTTCAATACACACTTCCACACTAAGGAATACCACCTGAATTCTTATTCTTCATTGATGTTTTTCCCTTTGACATGGTTCACCGAGATAAGGGCAGATCGATTCTATAACCACACAGATCTACTACACCAAGTCGGGGAAAACAAATATAATTAAAGCAACCTTCGCTATGATACCAATTGTTAGGACCAATAGGGGCCTATATACCCTGAGAGGGGGGGTGAATCAGGGTATGGATATTCTTTTTCAATGTTCTTCCTACCCCACTGGATCTTGACCTCTTTATTACAAGGGTTTCATTGTTTTCTATTGTGTGTAAATTATGATAACTTCTTTAATTCTTTATCTAATGATGATTCATTGAATGAAATGATGGGATGAAAATAGGCAGACACATTGATTTTTACTTGGTTCACCCTCACTGGGCTACGTCCAAGGAGCATACGCCGACAAGTTGCCGGTTATACCAAATTCCACTATTCTTCACTATATGTGCATACAAAGTTCGGGCTAGATCACTTGTATGCCCAGGATCACTGCCTTTACAAAGTTTAGGGACAACACCCTGCCTTCCCAAGGGTCAATCCCTGTTTCTCTCTCCCTAGCTCACTTCCGGTGGAGAGGATCACTTTTTTCCTCTTCCTTTCCTCACTACTCCGGAAAGGATCAACTCACAGTTTATAGACATGTAGATCTCTTCACTTTCATGAATAAATGCATCGTCCTCTATATGTAGATGCTCTTTTGAAGCCAAAATTTCACCTGTAGATGAATTACAGTTTGCACTGAAGGTACCGGGCAATCTTCCAGCTTCCACGCGGCCCCAAAAAAGGCCGGCGAATCAACCTTACTTGGTGCAGAAGTCTACATCGATGCGCAAGTATCTGCGCGCAAGTCACTACTAGCGCGCAAGTCCTCCTCAAGGACTTGCGTGACACAAGATTATCCAACTCCAAACAAGCATGACTCACTTCCATTTACGCCCAATCCAATTTTGGCACACAACTGCCAATAATCGCCCTTCTTTAAATCTAGCACGCAAGACCCACTTGCGCGACACACCACTACTTGCGCGACCACCACACCTGCGTGACAGGAGCTCTGATTTCTCAAAGGGATGAACTCTAGTTGAGAATGAAGAGGGTTGGTCCTGTATTTATAGGAAATTTGAGCACCTTGCGCGATGGTTCACATGTCACCTGTGCGACCTAGTCTCGGCGCACAAGTCTTCTGTCCTTTTAGACAATTGCACGACCAACTCCCAAACTTGCACGAACATATTCCCATAGCCATATTTTGATCTTCTGATCTTGAAAAACATACAGCTCCACCTTGTATCTGTTCATTTGTACCGCCTCCAGATCATCCATTCCTTTTGTCGACATTCTTGAATCAAACATGGATTGTTGACCTCATCTCTTGAACTTGACATTACATCATGAAATCATCTTTTTCAACAAATTTGTATGTCATTGTTTTGCTTTGTCAACAATCACCACTCAGATGTCCACTTTGTCTACAAACACAATCACCTCAAAAATGCTTCAATGATGCCATGAAGAATTTTTGCCCAGCATTTTCAATTATATTTAGAGAGCATTACTAATATCATTTTGTTTTGATAGATTTCATACTAGATATGAATTATTTTGTGATATATGACATGATAGGAATACCTGCTATTTTTATACGGTCTTGTTATATGTAATGATTTACTTGGATCGATTCCGAGAATTCATCCCAGATGTGTGTGGGCCCTATTGGATATGAATTTGTAGTGTCAAGATTGGACATAAATTGAATTATGATAATATATGATATGAATAAGGATTCAAAATATTAGTTCATAGAAATTCAAGACTATCATGAATTGTAACTTGGCATGCCTTGGAAAAATTTCATGATTGTTTGGTTTCGGAGATGAATCAAAGTAATACTATCCAAAAAACCAAGAAAAAATGACATGTGAGGTTATAAACACATGCCAAGTGTTATTATACTATAGAAAAAATTACTTTTTATAGGAACATAACGTGTATTGAATGTACACAATGTGATGTTATTGACCATGGGACTGATTTTGTGAGTAGTGAAACAGGGTTTGTAAAATTTTGGTAGAGAACGTTGTGTACTGGGAGTACACTCTATGCTATAATCGACCATGTATCTGGCTATGAGACTAACAACACGAGTGTATGGAACTTTTTTTGTACACACCATGTCGAGAGTGTGAAGAATGTGTAATGTTACACCAGCAGAACATATGTTGTTTTATCCATGTAGATGTACCTTGGAAGAATGGAATATTCACATCCACGCTGTTCCATAGGAGGAACACGCCATTTTTATGAGGTGTTACATGACCATATTAGCAGAGGAACATTATCTTGATAAGGATTAAGGGAACACATCGAGTATTGGTTCTACATGTTTTGTAACCATATTTTGTAAAACATGTATTCTTTCCTTCACCTATTTTCTCTTTTCTCTTTTGAGTTTCAGTCTTTGTTAATATTGTACTAGGGTGTGCACATGAACATGAAGAATTCTTCCACCAAGACATCCCCTAGTTTTACACCATGTATAGGGAGATGACCAATCACTGGAAATTGTAGATCAAGGACTACCAGAAGATCCTCCATTCATGCATGTCTTGGAACCATATGATATATCGAACGCATGTGATAAGGAACAAAACCTTGAAGTCTTAATTAGTATGATACATACATTTCACGGAGCAATACATCATACCCATACAATGCCAGGGTTGATGCACGTGTTCTATCAGTATCATCCTCCCACTTTTTTCGGGATGGAGGACCATAGGCTATAGAATCATTGTTGGAGGCCATGCTTTCAATCTTTGAGAATCAGGAAACAAACCCTAATATGAGGGTGAAACTTGTGACATAAATGATTGGTGATTCCACTTAGAGATAATGGAATATTATCTGATAGGAATGATATCAATGGGATATGACTTCAGAAGTGTTTTACATGACAATTTATTATTACTTCTACACTATGAAATTGATGGATGGCTGAGCCCTTGAGTTCACAGATTTGGAGCAGGGCACTATATCTTTGATGGATTACTCTTATCACTTTACAGAGCTTCAAATATTCACACCTATTTTGGGTTTGACGAGTAATCTATAGCTAGGAGATTTTAGGATAGTCCCTTGTATGACATCCAATCACAGTTAAATTCTTTCTCGTTGTATTTTTTTTACTGCTATAGTAAAACAAGAACTGATTACCAAGAAAAATATGAGGGAGATTGGTGCTGCGAGCCAGGGCGGTTCAGTATCCAAGGCTGGTACTCCTTATACTGATAGAAATAACCACCATTGAGATACTTTTTGTAGTGATTATAGTAGAATGTATGTATCTTTAGGAACCCATGGGAGGTGCTACAAGTGTTGGAAGAGAGAGAATATGTGACTGTAGTGCCCAAGAGAACCAGTTGAGTGGTGATCTGGCAGCTAGGTAGGTCATATTCAGATTGTTTTAGGATGTTCTCAGTAGTATCTATTGAGAATGAATCTTTTATGACTCCATGTACATAAGCGGGGACACTAGATCCTCATGAGTAAGGTGAGTAAGGTAACTATGGTCTGTTAGGCCATTCAGGCCGAGGAAGTGGTCGTGGACATGGTATCAAGGAAATAGGTTTTTAGTGATAGTATGGTGTATCAGCTCTGAGTATCATGACATGGTTATAGGGTCGTATTATAGGTATGACCTTTTCGATTGTCTAGAACCATCAAGAGACGGATCTCAAACCCTCTACAGTAATAGGTATGATTCTAGTTTCCTCAGTTTTATCTTCTAGTGTTTTCAATAGTGGGTCTTCACAGAATTTCAAATCTATAGTCCTTGTGGAGATCATAAGGATATGTATCATTAATTCTAATTACGTTATGATTTGAGATCGATTGGGGACTAAGAAGGCTAGTTCACATCAGTCCCATGAGTTCCCTGTTGAGTTCGGGTGGTGTCACTTCTTATCAGAACTCTTTTCCATAATGATGATAGGATTCAATGTCATTATCAAAATGGAATGGTCGGTCTCCTTTAAATCCTTTGCTGACTGCTGTCTTGATAGGGTGAGTTTCAAGTAACCAAAGGGGAATCATTTTTACATAATGGTGAATGGGATTTCCAAATGAGTAGAGATGGACTCAATAATTATTTTTAGGTGGATTTACATCTCGAATTTTAATTTTATACCAAAATGACCATGTGACAACATAGTGGTACTTTCAAGCATTGGTGGATCATTATAGAGATATCTTTCTAGAAAAATTTTCAGGTATTCCTCTATTGAAAGTGGCATATTTCTATATTGATCTTACACCAGGAGAGACACCAGTGTCCATTCCTCTTAATAGGATAATGAAACTAGAATTACAAGAGATCTGGAAAATTTTAGTGGGGTTACATTAAAAGTGTTTCATCAGACCTAGTATTTCACCTTGGGGTTCTCCTTCCCTTTTTGCAATGAATGTAGATGATACCCTCAAACATTGTCTGAATTACCAGAAGATAAACTAGTTGACGGTCAAGAATCTATTTTTATTTACTGCGGATTGATGATCTCATTGATCATCTATAAGGATTATGGGGGTTCATGAAGATTTAATAGAGATTCCATAATAATTTGCTACTTATTTGATCACTAGATATACCTCTTTCATTATTTCATAGTATGTATGGTCTATAAGAGTATTTGGTTATGTTTTTTGGTATTGCAAGTGGTACGATTGTTTATATGGAACAGATAAACCATGTGTTTCATCCTTACGTGGATTCCATTCTGGTAGTCCTCATAGACTATATAATGTTGTACTCTCACACTCAACACGACCATGCCATCCATCTTGAGATCAAATTTAGTACAATTAGAGATCAACAGATATATTCTATGCTATAAAAATTCAACTTAGGGATATACTATATTCATTTATTGGGTCATGTCATCTCAAAGATAGAAGTATTTGTTGACCAAAAGGTGTTTAGAACTTTAGTTTCCTAGGAGCGTCTACGGAATACCTTTGAGGTATGATATTTTTTGGGGCTACATAGTTACTATAGACTCATTATACAGGACATTTCATGCTTAGAATCTCCATTTACATTCCTAACTAAGAATGGTGTGAAGTACCTGGGGGCATTTTCTGAGGATTCACCCTTTCAGGAGATGAAGGGTATATTGACTTCAACACCAATCCTTAATTTGACAATGCCAGGAATGAGTTAAATCCTTTAATATGACATATAATATATTGGGATGGTTATAATTATTATATGGGGGTAAGGACTCATTGTATATAGGTCCTGGAAGTTGAGGCCACATGGGAGGAATTACCTAACCCACAATATCATTTTGGCTACAATTGTGCTTGAAGTGAAATTTTGGATAAATTATCATTTGGGAGATCATTTTGTGGTATAGAAAAACCATAAAATTTTAATGTATATATTTACTCAGTGAGATATGTATTAAAGATAGCCATGGTGGGTTGAGTTTCTTCACTCATTTGAATTTGAGATTACCAATATTCTAGGAAAGGAAACACAATGGTTGATGCGTTGATTAAGATAACTAAGATACAAGTTGTTCTAGAGGATAATAGTGAGTGGGATCTTATGTATTTGTTATCCAAGATTCATTTAAAGCTGCATGAAATATAGGATAAGTTGATCCATTCTTCTATTGTTGTTTACTCTCATCTACTGGATCGAGTACGAATGAGGCATCTATCAGATTCCAAGGGCCTATTACTATGGGAGTGTGTGTCAGGCGAGGACCCTACTCCTGGGAGGACCATTGGTGAGTATGAGGTTTTGTGTTAATATTGACATGTATGTGATTCAAAAGACATGCATGAGGATATATTGTAAGATTCACATGCATCATTATGTGAAGTTTATCCTTGTTTCACTAACATGATTCAAGACCTACATCGTCAGTATTGGTGGATTGACAAGATGGTTGATGTAACTAGTTTTTTTCTAATATGTTCCATCTGTCAATATGATAAGGGAAAAAATCAGTGACCGGACGGGAAATTAATACTGTTAAACATTCATGGGTGGAATTTGACGGATGTGGCAATGGATTTCGTGACATGTTCACAAAGGTATCCTTGAATAATCGATGTTGTATGGGGTGTTTTTTATGGACTCACTAGGGTTTCAAAATTCATGAAAATTATAGTAACCTTCATTGTTGATGATCTTGGAATGTTATACATTTGAGAGATAGTATAATTGTATGGGCTTCCATAGTCTATCATTTTTAGGGACGCCTGATTTACTTCTCATGTATATAAGGGACTACAAATGGAATAGGTTACATAGGTACTTTTGAGAATATCTTACCATCCCGAGATATATGGCTAGTCAGAGAGCATGATTCACGTTTTAGAGGACATTCATTGAGCTTCAATATGAGATTTTGGGGTATCTTGGGAGAGAAACATACCATCGATGGAGTTTTTCCACAATAATAGTTTTCAGACCACAATTCTGATGGATTCTTATGAGGATTTGTACGGTAGTACATGACGATCAACATAATGTTGGAAGGAGGTTGGAGAGCAAGAAATTCTAGGACTACGTCTTGTTGAGGAGACCGTTGAGAAGGTGGAATTGATTCGGAATATGATGGATATTTCACAGCCTCAAAACAAATCATATGTTGATCAATAGATATTTTCACTAATGTTCAAGGATAGATATCTGGTTTTCCTGCATGTCAAATGGAGGATGGGACATAAGAGGATTAAGAGACAGTGGAATCATTCACTGAGATACGTCTGGCTGTTAATGATGTGGGATAATGTCGGTCTTCATTCCTATCAGTTGCAATTACCTCAAAGGTACCAAGCTAAGCACGAAATCTTATATTTTTCATAGATATGGAATTACTTTTCTAACTCATCTCATGTTTTTCAAACCAATTAAGATAAGTTGGAGGTGGATTCATCATTTTAGGATAACCCTATTCAGATTTTAGATCATAGCATGGAGGTTCTCAATGGTCGGTCTTTTCTGTTGGTATAGGTTTTATGGAACCATGGCTGAGTGGAGGATAAAATTTGGGAGCAGTAGGTCGATATATGATTGCATTGGTCGTTGTTTTTCACAAATTCATCTTCCCCAGCCATGGAAGGAATGTTTGGGGATGAACTTCATTAATGGGGGAATTTGTAAAAACCCAGAAATCCATATCAGGTATGGATATATTTTAGGTTTTTTGTGGAAAAACGAGTAAAATAAGATTTTCGATATACAATTGGTGAACAAATGTATACATATTGTGTACCTATTATGCCACATACATCCACATTTTTATTGTGTTACAGTCGAAAACATGGTTGTGTGGTGAACTAGAATACCTGCTCAATGTGGGGGCTAGTTGAGGATACTACACGGTGTTAAGAGTCAATGAACATGCAATTTAGTATTATTTTTTATTTGACATATCAAAATGTGTAATTTCCCATTTCCAAAAAACCAGTCTCCGGTATTGATTCATACAAGAGAGACCAGGAATGACCATTGATGTTTGAATCCCCGATTCCCGATCTGAGCATCGATTGAGTCATCTTTGGGTGTGTTCGAATCCCACTAGAGAGTTATGAATCCACTTTGAGCCCTTCTTTCAGATTCATCGTCTCTTGTGAGTTATTTAAGCTTGGTGTTTTCACCTTTTAGAAAATTTCATTGATCTAGGCCAATTAATGGAAATATGTTGAACTATATCGATTGTACCACATTGCAGTAGGTGTCTTATTCCTTTCATTATTTTTATGTGGATTATTAATGATAAAAGTGTTGAATTCCCAGGCATTGCATATTGATTGATTTTAACTTTTATCTTATTTTAACGTTATATAGTTTTATTGATTGATAAAGGGTTTGTTCTTATACATATGGTTATATACCTTGTTTTAGGGACAGCCCATGTCTACAGTTCCGTTGTTTGATTGTTTATGGCGTCTTGTCTTGCGTTTCCATTGGGGAGTGCCTTTTCTCCATGCCTTATTTGATTATGATAATGTTAGATTATATGAAATTCCAGTGATATACTTTGGGATAGTTTATCAATGTTGTAGTTATATATTACATGAGCTTTATTGATATGATATGCGCACTATTTTTCTCCAATATACAGTGAAATCCATTGACCATGAAGACTGAGGGGATTTCCATATTATTTACAGAGGTCTGGGAGAGCCTTAGTGTAGTTGATTTACTATTGGGGAAAGACCTTGAGTGCTTGACAAAGGGTTGTTATTTAATTAATTGATTCTATATTGGAACAAAGGGGTTAGACAAAGAGGGATTTCATAGAGGATCATTATTTAATGACTTGATGCTATGTTAGACCAGAGGGTTAAGACTGTGAGACATTTCCGAAAGGGACATTTATGAATAATTGAACTATTGTGATGAGTCAACCAAGAGAAATAAAAAACTTTGATTCAGTCTCACTTTTTATATTAGAAGTTATTCTGAGACATTTGTTTTGTTACATTACACATGGTATACTGACCATATGCTAGATCATAGGGTAACAAGATTAAACGAATGAATAATTAAAGTAAAATAAATGTTATTTAAAATTGTAGGATTTTTTACTTTTGAATACATAATATATTAGTTCATCATTATTCCATATTAAAATCAATATATATTCACTAATAGTTAAGAACATATCTTTTGGATTTTTCCTACAATTATTATTCTCACACCCTGTTTGGGTCATGCTTTTTGACCTAAGAAGAATATATTTTTGCAGGTATAAATAATGGAAAGCACCATTCATTATTAGTTAACTTTTTTCTATTGGAAATGGAGAGCATGGGACCAAGAAGAGATATGTGATGCTATTAAAGATTACTTGTTTTTCTTTTTTGTATTGGATTGTATGGTAGTTACAAGTTTGTGACATGTTTTTTTTTCTCCCCTAGACTCAAATGAAATGAATTATTATATATATTTTATATGTATTCTCTTGGTTTTAATTTTAGTCATCTATAGTATAATAATGTTTGGTATTATTCCTTTTACTGTTGTTTACTATTTTTTTATTGCCTATACTCTTCCAATAAGGGCATAGTTTCCCCAATATCAAACCTTATACCTCAATACTAGTTTCAAGCCTCTGGAATTTGGGGAAAACAGTTTATGTCATGTGACCAACTGAGTTCATAGACCATTTGGGTGGCACACATATCAAGGATGTTACATCCTAGCCCCAAAATATCAACCACTTCCCTATATAGAGATAAATTCAAGGGTACCTAATTTTTTATTTAAATCATAACATCGATAATTATTAAGAGAAATTTGGAGATCATAAAATACTCATATATGTTCTCATCTATAGATTTATTTTTCAATATCGTTAGAACTATATTATACTATCCCAAAATTCGGTTTGGTAAGTAATAAAAAAATCTTAAATCTATAATATTGACTAAGGGTAGAAAAGAAACCCCTAAAAAGAGGTATGATGCTCGTGACCTGCAATTTGCTGGAACAATGTGTATTTATTATATCATGGACTAGAATAACCATTATAACCTTGATTTGTAATATTTATTCACAAATATGTTCCTATTAAACCATCATGGGGCTGGAAGGATATCAGAGGTTTTCATTAGAAACATATAAAACATGTGTATTTTATAATGACATGTCTATTATGATTACCACCTCTATAAGAGATTACTAAGGATGGACATAAAAAGGTCAAGTATCAATATATAATGGTCCTATAAACCATAATATCATATATTATCTATGTATATTTAAACGTTTTATCATCAATTATAAATATACATAATAATATCATTATACCACTCAAAAGTTCTCATCACAACAGTGAACTATTATGACATATCAATGTGTTATAAGTTTTTAGGATATTATCAAATTTTTTATGAAGATGAATAATCATCATTTAATAAGATTGTTTTTAAAATTATACTATTTAAGTATATATTTGTAATCTATAGTAAAATGTATTTGGTTCTATGGAAAAAACTCCAATAATTTGACAATTATAGTAGATCCATTTGCTAACAACTAGTTATTTTTTGCACGTAAAAACATTCATATTATGATATCCGTGATATATACTATCATATAATATTTTTTTCATAGGTTTAGTATTGAAACATTTATTTTTAGTGAATTTTTTAATATTACGTCAAATAATTTATAAAATCACCGTTGAATCACTATAATAATGTATCCATTTTTTTTCCTTTCCATAAGTATAACAAATGGGATAACACCACAACCAAATCATAGAAAAAATTAAAATACAAAAAAAATCATTTATAGAAAATAATTACAAAGAATTATTGATATACTAGAGCATATATATTATTTAAATTCACATTGTACATCGTCATTATTATTACAATAACAATAGGTTCTAAAATGTTTTAATTTTATATTATCATATCGTCAATATAATTTTATATAAAAATGAAATAATGGGAAACAATATTTATATCCTCTGAAATACTATTATTCCAATTTCTCCATACACCATGAACTCATCATGTTCTATATCTTCATGAACATTCATATGATTTAAAATATATATATTTTTGGTTTCACTAGTTTTTTAGATACTCACATCATGTTAAATTAATATTTAATACCAAAAACCTTTAGTTATCACTCTTTATTAGATAAATTCATCATTAACATATTTTTTATATTCTTTTCTTTATATCCTCTATTTCAAACATACAATATCCTGGTGATATTTCACACTATGTTTTGTGGCAGACAATTCTATTTTTAATTGCATCTATGGTATTTTAAAAACATGCTAATGTTATGTACTCTGATTATATTAATAAACCACATAACCGAAAATATATTGATCATATTCTCTAATAGTGGGTTTTAATTTTAAGTCATTATTAGAGAATTTTCATTCTGTTTTCATAGAATGATTTTATGACAATCAATCTTATTTTTTATGTTTCCAACATATCAATCATAGGAAACTATATTACTCCAAATAAAGATTTTTAGGAACATGGAACTCCCTCTTTACAAATGATAATTCTTTATCACTATTATCAATTCAATCCAAAATTAGATATATTTTTTACCTATTTTTGGAATACAATAATGTCATAAAATCTTTTTTGTTATCTATTATAATAATATTTCAAAGGGTCTCCAATAGTGAAATTTTCATTGATATCCATCCAACAATTAAAATGGTCATTATATATATATCATGTATAATTAAAATTATTTCTAGAAGTATTATTAAATTAAATCATTCTTCATGGAAAATATCATCAAAATTGATTTCAATAATTAATTGTTTTTTATTAATACTAAATTATACTATCCATATATAATTTCAATTAAATAATCACCACTAATAACATATCAATAAATTTTCAAAATAAGATTCCACATAATATATTTTTCATCTATTTCACTTAAAAATTCATATATACTTTTCATAAATAGAAAATTATCATATCTTATTCTATAAAAGATTCACTATTCATACAAAATAATACCTCTATTGTATTGGTGAATATGAAACAACATTTTGGTTCTAGATTCCTCTATATTATTTATATCTTATAATAAATTCTCCCACATGACTTAGTTAATTTTTTTGGTTATAAGATAACATATATACATTTAGGTACATCAATTCATAAAAATTTATCCTTACACCACAATATCAGAATGATACATTCTTCCCTCTAAATTATATTAACCCTGAACTGATATGGTTCGTTAATATCCTTAGAAATCATAAGATAAATAATTTAGAAGCAATTTTTGATTCAATTGAAAAAAAATTCAGCTAAATCTATCTTTTATCAAATAGTTTTTAACATACAATAAATTTTTTAGAAGATGTATTTATAATCATATTGAAATTAAAATGATATCAAAAATTCAATATAACTAGATCTTGGGTAGTAATTAATTTTTATTTATGAAACATATATTGAAAAAAAGTTTAGTATATTTTAAAAATGTATAAATCATTTAATAATTTATTTTATAATATAATAATATGTTAAACTTATAATGTAATGTGAGTCTGGGGTTACCTTTAATTCTTATGATAAGGATCGTTGAACATTTTTTTATTGAATCGACATCCATACTAATGAATCATATATTCTTAACAATGGTTACTTATTACATAACTATGAATTAAAATAATATCTTAAAGGAATAATGTGAAATATATTATAATACATCTTAGCTACCTATTTGAAACAATTTATGAAATTTACATGAACCAATAGTTGTAACATTGTGAAATATAATTATTTATAAAGAAATAATTATAAAAATATTTATACCGAATTAATCATTACACCATGTGTCCTATCTCAAAAGATTCTATAATATCCATAAAGGCACAAACATATCAAATACTATCATTTTTACTTCTCAAATAATTATCTTTCCACATTAAGGAATTTTAAATGATATATTTATATTCATCAATGATAGTGTGTTTACATTGTTTTTCATTGAATAAAAAACAATACAATCAGTTCTATATTAAATACTTTGACACTATCAATTCCTATATAAAATAATATAATTTTTTTTATAAATTGATACCCAGGTGTAAATTTTTTTCAATAATAAACAAAAAAATAGTTTAACATTGGAAAATATAAAGTCTTTCACATCCCTCTATTGATCATGGAATCAGAAAAAATTGGATTATTATAATAAGAAAGATAACCTTGAGAAAAATATCATTACATACATTATTCTTTTGTTTTAATAACCTAATGGACTAAATTTTATTTCATAACTGAGAAGTAAAATCGTATAATTATGTAATAATTATGCCTATATTAGTATCCTCTACAAAAATTCAATTTCATTTTAATTAATATATCAATTAATTAAAAATAATTAGTAAATTAAATTATATTCTTTAATGTTTTGTGTGATCTTTATTATCAATATTAGGTTTTTTATATATACTATACACATTGAGTTCCTCATAGGTCCATATGTATAGAAATCATTTAACACTTTAGGACTTAATATTCATACTAATGTAGAATTATGATAGTTGTGAGAGAATTATCATGGTTGTTCATGTTAAAATTTAGGAAAAAAATGAATAATATCAATCATATTAAGGAAATAATGATACTACCATTTCATTCATTGATAAGTTTAAACCCAAGAATATTGACATTCAATGTTTAAAATTATCTGTACTTTGT
Organism: Viscum album; assembly: GCA_963277665.1. Classification (NCBI taxonomy): domain Eukaryota; kingdom Viridiplantae; phylum Streptophyta; class Magnoliopsida; order Santalales; family Viscaceae; genus Viscum; species Viscum album. The sequence goes on along the minus strand of OY728128.1, from coordinate 213,316,144 downwards.
GAGATCTATATTAAACTACCCCTCTATGAAATGTAATAAAGAGTTTCTGGGTGATCCAAACCACTCTAATCTTGTTACATCCTAATAAGGATCATTGTGATAGTTCATTAATCCATATAAATTAATTCTCTCAATAGATTGCATGAGTTTATTATACTTTTTCCAATATATATAATACTATAAATTTATCACATAAACTAGTTATTATTCATAGACATGGAAGTCTACCTCACTCACATCCATAGTAGATGAATCCATGGTTCTGGATTTCAATACATAAAGAAAAGGTAATGTAAATTCATATGTTATAAACTAACCATATTATGTGAAGATTATTTTTGTTAATAGATTACACTTGTAAAGGAATGATCAAAGTGTAATAATGTTGTATGTACATTCCATTTTCTTTTCTATAATAGTTAAGTAGATTATTTAGTTCTTCATTTTTTATTATAATATTTTTGGAAATTAAATAATTTTAATAATCATAAGAGGTTTATTGATTTCTATCAATTATAAATATCCCTATCAATTATACATTTAATGTTATATGATTTGGAAATTATTTTAAAAACTAATATATTTTATTTCATATAACACTGAGTTTTTTTCCTAACAATGTATTTAAAGGAATTTATGTAGTTGTCCTTCAAATAATTTTTCTTGAAAATCCAATATCTATTTATTTTAATTCACAATTTATAAATACATAATTTCAGTTCCATGAAACTTGACACCAAAATTTTATTTAATATACTCTAGCTGCTTTAATAAATACCAATTTTTGTATTTTGATCAATTTTCTTACATAAAATATTACGATAATACAAAGATCCATAAAATATGGCCAAATTGATAGTTAATATATGTGGATATAAATAATTCATATGATTAAAGTCTTAGTCTTACCTAATGTTTTTATATATATTTCATTTATTATGTGTATACATTTCTTGTTAGTATTTTTTCTATTAAGAATAAAAAAAATTTAGATTAAAAAAAATCAAGTAACGCATAATATTTTTTTTCCAAATTCCATCATGAATAATTTATTATTATATTTAATTAACCATAATAAACCATAAATTAAAATAAATCGTGCACATTATAGGCCACACAATAAATAATATGACATGATAATGATCATTATTACACTAATATTAACAATGTGAAGGCAATCTGGACAAAAATACTAGTGAAACAAACTCCCAAAGTATGTCTTGGATTAAATTAAATTATTAAACCATTAAACAATATATATTCTAAGTTGATTTCACCTCTGTTCAGATCCATAAATTATTTTGGCCATTATTGAATTATCCATTATATATATTTACGCATCCACATGTGAGGGGAAACATTATAAATATTAACACAGTTTATATTAAATAATGCATGGAAACACATGTCTTATATTATAATAGAGGCTGATGAAACAGATACCATCATTTCTGTTTGATAATTATAAATTTAAATAAAGTAAATTAAAATAAATTGAAAACATAAATTGGGTTTTCATATCTCATGATCATCCACACATGAAATTAAAACATATTTAATAAAACAAAATGAAATCATTACAAATATTATTAATTAAAAAAATTAACTAAATTAATTAAGTATCTTATTAATTAATTTATTCATTTATAATTTTGGATCAAAATTGCCTTGGAGATTTCTATCAAGAATTAAAATAATTTATTTTATTGTAATTTAATTATGTGTAATTCATCTATATAGATGGAACATGTTATGTACCCGTTAAAACTACCTGTCATGGTCATTATTAGGTAATATTAACATAGAAAACATATAGAATACATGTAATTCTACATTAATACATGACATTGACATGAATAAAATATGCACTAGAATGTGTTAATTTATAGACAGTGCACTACTTAGAATGAATTTGAAACAGACAACGTCTAGTGGCTACTATACCTGACATATAGTTCAAAATATAACGTAAAAAATGTCATTTAGAATTTTATATTATTAAATATAACTCTCACAGTGTGTAAAATGTTTTTTTTGAAACACTGTAACATTATTATGATGATTAGGTTCGTATTAAAAAAAATTATTCCACATAAATTATTGTATACTATATAAAACATGTAATTATGTACACTATATAAACTGGTAAAAAACACATGTATATTAATTACAAAATGTATGTGTATTATATAGTTATACATAAATATTTTTTTAGTTTGTCACCATGGATGTATTGATCAATTATAAAAGACATGTCAATTAATTATAAACCACATTTATATTATTTTATTACAAGACACATATGTATTTATTAAGCACTTATTTTTTATTAATTATAAAACGTGTGTATATAAATTAATAAAACATTGTGTATTTATTAATTAATTACATACCACGTTAATATTAATTAAAAAATAAAATTATGCCAATTGCAAAAAATGTAACTTCTCATTAACTTGTTTTGTGTGTATTAATTGATTATACATGTCATGTATTAATTATCCTCTACTTATATTCACCATATTACCACTACTTAGTGTGATGTTACATTGAATATATGTGAGTAACATTTTTTGTAACATGGAATCCCATGATCCACCTCAGAATAGTATGTGATCGTCAATTTCAATTGGATAGAAAAATGATATTTAATAATATATGGTCACATTTATATAAAATTACAAAAAAGTAAAAAAATAGGCATAAATCAATCACTTATAAGTGAATGAATATAATTTCAATTGTGACCACTCTGATCCCACATGAAGAAACTAGATATTACATAACCACATATTTAAACCGAGATGAAGTCATTTTTTGTTAATTCAAGAAACAATCATTACTGTACTTTATGATATATTCAGCTATGAAAAAACATATCAAATACAAATTAACAAAGAACAACTAACCAAGAGATCTGATCTTTAAATTTAATTTTATAGTTATTTAAAAATTAATAATTTACCATTTTCATGAGAACATTCATTAAAGAAAATATTTATCATCTAAAACTCCATGAGAATGTAATATCATTTCACTGATAGGATTAAATGATAAAATTAATCTTGTATTAATCCAGATATTCTCTTTTTACACTGAAGTGACATTGATAGTACTCCAGGTGCAACATTGGAAGTAGTAATAATAATGAATCGTTTCCTTTGATATCCACAAAACCCTACAGAATAGAAGGGTTGATTTGTATTCTCTTGATGCTAATTATGTTGGAGGATATTTTTTTCCCTTTTTCTTAATAGTTTTTCATAGATTATTCTATATATGGGTATGGTAATCACATTATAGGATGTGTTTTTCACAACCACATCTCCCCCAATTAGATTATATAACCTAGAATTAAATAGCACTGTTAGAGCATAAAAAATTTCATGTATGACCTTAATTATTCTTATATTAAATAGAAAAAACTATGTCAAATAATAATAAAATTATTTAATTTATTAATTTTATATTCACTCATGGATAAATAAATATGATTACAAAAATAAGTAATTTATTATTTTTTTAAATGATATATAAAATATATTTACAAAGAGAAAAAATATATTTTTTTATGGATCCACGTCAATATTAACTTAACATTAAATAATAGATATTATTCACTCAATATGTAAATAAATAATTATAATACTCCAATTTGAGTGAAAAAATAATTTTTTTATTTGTAAAATTTATAAAATAGTGAATGAATATACAGAATCAATTTATTTTAGGGAAATAATATTTTTCATTTTCATATTATTAGATTTATATTAAAATCATTCAATTATTACTTTATTATGATAAATAAAAATATTATGTCTCTAACCATCCAGGATATTGAACCAACGGAAATAGGTGTCTTCACCTAACATAAAATATCAATATCTTGAAACATGAATATGAACCCAAGATGAGTAATTCAATGTCAAAATAATGACAACCACATATGAGTGCTCATTTAGTAATTGGATATCATCATCTCGATATGTCATTGATCATATTTTATTCTTATATAATCTATATATATTCTTGATATTAATTTTCATAAGTTAAATTGATGAACTAATACACAAACCATGGCCATGAAATTTAATGTGATAGTTCCTTTTCAATTATTGATATTAGATATCATTTATTATTAATATGGAAGGGAAAAATCATTCGCGAAATTAGTCATTAATAATATATCACTAATCCCCACCTAACCTATAGAATGATTCCATGAGAAAAATGGAATCACAGTTTAAAAAAACATCTATATACGTAACTCATGGAATTTATTGAAAATAATAATAACGTATAGGTTTAATTTTTTGAATCCACATATAATAATATATTTTTAGAAAAAAAAATTGATTTTATACTTTTTGTTAAACTATCATAACCCAATCTATTTTATTTAAAGATGGATGAATATCATGAGATTATGCCACTATGTATTATGATCCTCTTATTCATAAAAACCTATATCATATATATCTTTTCTGTAGATTTCATCCATCCATTGAACATACACTAATGAATATCAACATGGAACATCAAGGTTCGCATTATAATGGGGAAATACTTTTACCACTAAATATAATAGTCACTATTAGGAAATTAACACATTATTGTTACTCAAAATAATTTAAATAATTTGATAATATATATATATATATTAATACTATTTTTTGAATATAAATATATAACTAGAATACAAAGTAGTAGTTTCTTGAAAACCAACTCTAATATGGCGAAAAATATTTTTTATTAATGAATTGGAAATATAATGTAAACTATGGTATATAAAATGTAATACATTTAATTTTTAGGATAGTTATCATTTTTTTAGGTAGATTAAAAAAATAAACAATTTAGATCCATGAAGTCGATTATATAACATCACAATGGATAAATATATGTAGAGTTTTGTTTTCGAGTAAGTAATAATTTTTAAGACAATATTCAATTAGAGATTGATTGGGATATATAGACACATAAGACTATTGTAGGATCTATGTTTACATATAGAGGCACATCCAGATGTTGGATGTTGGGGGTTTTCTCCGTTTTTTTAAAATTAAAAATCTATGAAAAACATGTGTCCATAATTAAAAGATAGAAAAATTGATATGTGTGACATGTCTTTTGGAGTATCATAAAATGAATAATAATTGAATTTTTTAGGACTATCTGAGCACAATCCATTATTCTTATAATCCATTTTTTTCACTCACTATCTTTGAACATTGAGAAAAATATCATATCATCCAAATACTATTAGAGAATAGGGTATTAAAAAGGTAAATGGTTGGTGGATATTAGAATCAGAATATATGTTCACCAAGGACTTTTTTAGTAAATATATAATGAAATATTATGCCATTTTGGGACTATGGTTATGATAATGTAGAATAGTGTCATATTTTAATGTTATGAAATTTGTTCATAATTTAATTTTTCATAAGTGTATCTATATTTCATATTCCTATTATGGTAATTTTAATTTAGGTAATTTTAAGATATGTGATGTATCCTCCTTTATTTTTTAACTCTATGTATAGAAATAGGAAAAACATAAAATTATTTCTTGAGAATTATAATTTTTTGGGAAAATAAATTTCATGTGGTGGTAGGAATGTTCAGAATGTTTATGATATGGGGAATAGTTTATATGTTATCTTGTACAATATCTAGAATTTTTTATTTTTTCCAATATTTTTGTTTAATTTTGATTTTATATAATTTTTTTCTCTATAATTCATCATTTAAAATTGGATATTTATTATTTATTACAATATTACATAATTTTTACCACAATATTCAAAAAAATATGGTGATTGATGTTGAGTAATATATAGATAATCAAAGATATATTTAACAAATTTTTGTTCCCTCCTGAAACTAATAAGTCTCTTAAAGTAGTTTACAAGTGAAACCCCACTATTGTGGCTAGGTGAGAATTATTGTAATCCTAAATTGTGTCATTTTACTATTTTTCCATCATGTAATATTAGCTATTAATGTCAGACTGTTATTATATTTTTTACACTATGATATTCGGAGATGTTTTTGATTCCATTAACAGGTATAGGATTAAAGTGCATTGAATGTAAATATTTATTTACACCCCAATTTCATTTACATTTTGTTTCCATATTTTTTAGTTTATTTTTTTATGTGCTTTGGCATGCGTATATGGTATGGTGAATTAGATTTCACATTAATTCAATGTTAAAATACATCATGGTTATGATTTTATTATGTCTTCAAAATTTATAATGTATTGTGTTATAATTGTATAATTCAATGTTTTTTATTTCCATGATTAGGTAAAAAAAATAATCCAAAAAATTTATACATGTGGACTTGGTGTTGTCTTGTTTCTTTCCTATAAACATTATATGATGATATACTAAATATTGGAAATTATGTGATAGTATTACTATAATTTTATATATGGTTGATTAAAATTTTCTCAATTAATCAATAAGTCGAATGATTCAATATTTTATAGATCAATATCCATAGAGATAAATATAAGATGCTGGTTAGACAATGTCAAGTTATATACCCTAACATGGTATTGAATAGAAAATACATGGAAAAATACATAAGGTTATTTTCATAATGGATTAGAAGGTATAAATCCATTTATGAAAATATGTAATGAAAAATTTAAAGATATGGAGAGAATTATAATTATCTATTTTGATTCAATAGATTGATCAATTATGTACATCAGGCTATGTAATAGATTTTATGTTGTCAATGATTTAAAAATGGTAGGTAGTTATCTTGTAGACCACCTATATATATAATGGTTCTCTATAAATAGTATATTAAATTACATTATGAATATAATGGATATATAAATGTTTTATAGTATATATGTAACTATATATAAGTGGATAAATCAATGATGAATCCCACAAAAATAGAAAGATCTGAAATAGTAGTCATTATAGGATTTTTACCACAATAGAGTTTTGTGCATAAAGAGTTCAAGGTATCCCATGATCCCAATTATAAAGTAGTTTTAGGAATATTATGGATTCAAATGTTGTTAAATAAATATTATAGATACATAACTTCATTCGAGATTTTTTTTACTTAAAAAACAGTAAGGGCCCTTTTACAATATTTTGTGATAATACGGTGGTTGAGGTTCTCGACAAAGTGAATACATCATCTTCATTGGGGATGTATATTATTCAAAAGTATCATATCCTATGATATTTTACTCAAATCATTTAATTCATAGTTAGTATAGTATCCATAGATGAAAACATGGTAGAATAATTAAATAAACCAATTCCTTAATAGGGTCATAAATATCATATGAGTTATATTGGGTTAAAAAATAATAGTTTTGATAATAGTAAAATTGGGAGGATATTGAAGATGGTACACAATAATAAAAAAACCTTTTTATAATTTCGTATGGGAATATATCATAAAATGTAACAATTTTACTTCTATATAACATTAATGTGACAATTTTTTTTAAAATTTGAATCACATTTAAAGGTTATAGTAGTTTCCCACATTATATAACTCTGGAAAAATCCATTAAAATATTAATAATTAAATATTATAGTACAGATACGTCAATATGATGGTACAGAAATGGTCACATTCATTTAGGTTCTTTGGTATATAATACATTGAGACTTCACCACATCAATTTCAATAGTGGTGATCTTTATAAAGGGTGTTTATGTGGACAAAACATGTAAATAATGATACCAATTTTTTCTATTTCATTTGATATCCCAATATATAAATTTGTTAAATTTTTTTCAAGCATTGTATTATTATTTTTATACATCGTGAGTGACATAAATTAATGTAATGATGAAAAAGTTTCAATCATATGATCACATTGAGATAGAAAACTTTTTGATGGGAATATATTTTTTATAATTAATTGTATAAATCAAGAATCAATTTTAACGATCAATATAGAAAGAATGGGATATATCCATAAATATAATTGAAATGGAACTATATAATTAAATATATAGGGATATTTATAACCACCCGACTACTTCTAAAATAATTTCTTTTCATTGTAGAATTTAATAGTCCAATTCTTTATAAATTTATAATTATATAAGTGGTATTTATAGAAAATAATTAATATATACTGATAAAATAGTAACATGACCTAAGAAATATTAATTTTACATATATAATATTAACCACACTCCATAATTTATAAATAAAATTTATCCATCCTATAAGTGAAATATAAAATATTCAGTTCATTGAACAAGTAAATTTATTTTGAAAAAAAATTATAAATGTAGTGTTTGATTTTTATATGAATTAAATATTAAATGATATTTTTATAATAAATATACTTATTTAAAAAAAAATTATATTCATAAAGAATATTCATAAAGAATATTCATAAAATATTTTTATTTTTCATATTATATTTTTGGAATAATTTACTTTATTATTAAAATTGTTATAAAACCATATATAGTATTAAAATTGATTGTTTTTAATACATTTTGATTCTAATTTAAAATTAAAATTTTCAATGTTAGAAAATTCCATTTATTAAATGGATACCATATTTTACTTATTCCTGTCGATAAATTTTAGGGGGGTATTTGGGATTTTTTTGAAATACGTGAATTTTTAATGAAGAATGAAATACATTAATTTATGATATTAGATAAATAAATGACTCAATGAATCATAGATAATGTAAATATGAATCAATAAAAATATATTATACACTAATTCATTATTTTGATATATTTTATTTTAATTCTCAAACTATTCATAGTCATGATCCAAAATAATAAATTAATCAATAAAATAATCAAAAATCTATCCTCTCTTCAACAATAAATACCTCCCGTCAACACCTAATCTCTTAACATATCTAAGCCATTTAGATTTCTTACAATCATCCTGAAATGCTTCCAAATACACTTACATATGTCAAAGACCTACTGGTTTCACCAAAATGCCAAAACCAAAGCCCTTAAGGTGGATCTCAAGGAGGATAATTCAAGAGGTAAAAATCATCTTTCATTTTATTTTATTTTTGTTTTAATTGTTTTTCATTTCTTATACTCTATTCACATATCCTTATACAAGGGGTATGAAATCTCCATTATATTATATTTACATGATTTTTTCATGTTTTCCGAAAAGTTCAACATCATAATTCTTCCCCTCTCCCTTTTTTTTAAAAATAAAAAATATCATTCGTGATATGTTGAATTACCGAAAACGTGAATGATGTATTTTCAATTTATATTAATTCCTTCATGGATGGTCATAAATAAAAATTATGTTTTATAAAAATAAAATTTTAAAATATTACCACTTTTATATTATGGAATTTACATTTATACATAATAATAAATTATATTATGAAACTAGTTCATGATTATCAATGAAATGCCAAAATGTTCTAAATGAATACCATTAATGTTTTATATAAGGAATTTTTATAATATATAAACATAAAAGTCATTTAAGGTATCATTTTTAAATTTATTTTTATTAATTCCATTATATTACAGTTTTGGAGTTTTTATTTTATTCGATTAGAAAAGCCTTTATGAACTAACCATAGAAACCATGTAAAGAATGCACCTGAAACAATTAAAATCAGAAAATATTTTAAATAAATGGGTCGAACGATGTTATAAAATTAACATATATGGAGTTATAAAAATGTATATGTTTTTGTTTAATGTTTATAACACCCTTTTGAACATTATTCAGGATGTTCGAAAAAAGTCATGTATGAAGAACTCGAGGTAAGGGAATACATTACCCAATTTCTTTTCATTTGGTTATCCTTTTACTTAATTCATTTTTTCATCATAAAATTGTTTGTGATATAAATGAATAAGGTATTATGTTTTATTATGTTTATTTAGAGTTATTAAACATATTCCATTCATTTTATTAATTCTTTTTTCTACGATATGGTATATTTAAGAAACTCTATTTGACTGAAAATTAATTTTTCTATTATTGAAACACTTTTAAGGATAAATGAGAAACCATGGGATTTATCACCAATCCCAATGCTACCAAAAAATAAAAATAATAGATGTATGATTGTATTTTATCTATTAGTATCATCACATTGTAGTCTTTATCAGAGAATGGACATTCAGTCAACTGTCCCATGCGTAAATGTACAGGAATGAAACTGATGGTGAATACATACCCTATCAATGACCAGTTTGAAAGGAAAGCTCTGGTGAATAATTAGTTATCTAATCCCCATCTTGAGAAAAACCATGAGATGTTATGAATATTTGTTGAAGACATTCAACATAATAGACCAGAGAATTGAGCCTAAATCAGGAAAAGTTTGCACAACATTCCAATAAACCAACCATGACCAGAAAACCAACATAAACATAATCCTAAAAGCGTAATTTAAGATCACCAACGCCCACTTCCTAAAAAAACATGCATAATAAAGATGTGACATGAGTGTCTGGAACCTTTTTTATCAGCTTTTCAAACTCAGAAGCTAGATGGTACTTGGTTTGGATGTACTCCTCTATACTGATTAGACCTTCATTGAAACCCCCAAATAAGAATATGTCATGTTTTTAAATCCAAGTGTATTGATCCTCATTGAGAGACACTCTTAGGGACCTCTCCATCATCTTGGTTTCCTACTCTTAAATTTCATTCAGAACCAAGACATTCTTAGTCCCTTCCTCATTCGAACATAATATCAAATCCCATGATTGATCACCCTAACCCCCCTATTCTCTTATGAATTGGATTTTCACTGGAAAATTTATTTCCGTTAATATTTTAAGCTGCATGGGTCTCCAAAGGAGGACATAACAAGGGGTTATCTTTCCTCCCCTTCCTTCTCCTAACACCCCTGCTACTCATCATACGTAATTCTTAATCTTCTGATAGTTTGGGTTAATTACCATTGCGTCCCTTCCTACAAACGGTGTCTCACTTATCAACAATATCTAAATCTTATTGGACATCAGCCTCTGGTAGGCCTTCGAACCTGTTGCTCAAGTGGACTGGAATTAAGGTTAGAAAACATGAACCCCATGTATCTTCTATTCTATTTAAAATTGGTGTGCCCATATTGGGTCACTTATTCACCATACTCTTATACCCATTTCCCTACCATAACTCCTCAACACACAAAGCAGTCGATACCACCTGCGCACCACCCGTATTCTTTTCTGAGACCACATCTTTCTCATTCCTCTGAATTTCTATGAAGACATATTCTTGTAGAGACATTCTCTCGCCACTCTGCACACTTCCGTCCAATCTTTTGTTTTGAATAAAGTTATCTTGTTTTATAAATATGTTATAGATGTTGGACATTTTTTATGATGAAGGGTGGTACCGATATCTCCTTCCAATGCATTGAGTATGTTTATGTTAATGTTTGGTTGTATGGTTTCTCCATGTGTAACAATGATGCTTACACAATAACATAGATATGATAATTACATTGTAAGGTAGTTTTGTGGGTTATAAATCATAATATTTCCATGAGGATTACAATATTAAATATGTAATGCCCTATATATCCAATATGGTTTAATTATGTTTTCTGTGTTTTATGGATATATCATTTTTTATAATGTTTGTACATGATTCTTTTAGATGTTAATTTTGTACTTGTGATAATGATTTAATTTATTTATAAGTATTCATAGACTAATGGTTTCTCTCCTTTTTATATCCCTTATTGATATTTTTGTTCTCATCCAATGTTTTAAAATGTGATTTTACAAGGAATAAGGATGGCTAAGATAAATGGACAAGAAAAGATGAATGTTTTGAAGTCTTTTATGAAAATATATTATGTTTCTGTTACAAAATTTAATATAATAATAAAATAGATATTTTTTAATGTTGTACCCACTTTGTATTCTTTTTATTCGATATCTTTGAATTTGTTCCTAGAAGTATAAAACTATAAACTAAAAATATATTTGGTAATGTAATAATGGAATTCTAAAGGAATTTAAAAGATTATGTAATTTTTAAGGTGGGGTCCTCAATGATGGAATTAGGGAATAGTTTAGATAACAATAGTGGTCATGATTATGTTAATATAATACAATATGTATTAATACTTTATTTTTATGTTTAATTGCGATTGAATATTAATAATACATTGTTTCATCATCTAAAATATGTTTGTTTAGAATGGTTTTCTGCAGAAGAAACAATGAAAGTGATGTTAGAAGGAACTGAGATGTTTATATCATTCTGAATCTGCAACCTAGAATTGTAGGGATTAGGACCCAATATTTTTTTATAATAATGGATCAGCTGGAAATGGCAATAAATATTAGTGGAAAATATCAAGAGAAAACCCCAAACAACTATAAAGGAACATGAGGATGGTGAAAATTTTATTGATGCTACACCCTCTTACATTTAGTAGATATTATATGGAAATGGTGGATAAAGGTATGATTATTTCCATTAAAATTATATTTGACGTCATGGGTTTTAGATAATAAAAAAATTTGTTTTTAATTTTATTATTTTGACAGTGAATCTGACCAATGGTTGTCAGTGGTCGAGAATATAATGAATAATAAAAAGAATAAATCCTAAGAATGGGATGAGTGTAAAAATATTTTACATCAAAAATATTTTCCAATGGTTTTCCAACATAGGATGGAATATAAAATCATTGCTTTGAAACAAAGGTAAGAGGATTCAGTGGTCGTGTAGGAACCAAAAACCACTAAATGGTAAAGGTATTCATCAAATAATATTAGTTATATTAATAAAAAAATAAATTGTATTTACTATGGACTGAAACCAAGGTACCGAAGTGATATAACTTCTTGTGAATTCAAAAATTATTAGAAAAATGTCTAATGTTCTAAGAGTACAGAAATGTCATTGTCAGATGATATTGTGTACATTGAAAACTATAATCAGAATAGGTCCTCATAAAAATTTATTAGTCAGAATCAATCAAATAAATCTAATGGTATGAAATTACATATTCCAGTTTCTGAAATACGTGTTTAAAAGAACCATAGAGAATTCCTTCAAAAAATATGTTGTGTTTTTGATGTGTTATGCTTGGTTATATGGCCAGAGATTGTAATGAAAATGTACATAAGATCAATTATGATAAGAAAAAAATATTGTTTTCCCAATGTGGTGAGATGTGATATTAAGAAAATACCTTCCCAAATAAAGATCTAAAACATGGAAAAGAACCAAATTATAAGCAGAAAGGTGTTGTGGGATCAATTAAAACTACATCTGCAAATGTCGGGTTGTCTAATGAAGTGGTATTACATTCTTTTTAATTTTACTCAGGTTTTTTTAATTTCTTGTTTGATACAGTGTCTATACATTAATTTCATTATAATAATTGTTTTCATAATTTATAAATTTCACATCAAGAAATGAGACCATAATATTTGGTTAAAACAAAAAGGGGAAATATTAAACAAAATTGAATTAAATAAATCTTACAATTGATTTATGTGGAAATACATTTACTAAAAAACATTGTATTCTTCCCTTAATATATTTTTATGTTTTCTTGCGTATGGATTGAATGTTTATTTATCAAGTTAGGATTTATTTTAGAGATAAAGATGTTTTTTAGAAGGATATTGAATTTGGATACAAGAATAAACCAATCAAATTGACAAAATATTATAATGATGAGAAACTATAAAAATATAAAAATATAATTTTTATTGATCATATTTTTGAAATTACAGTTAGTATTTAGATTAATTGTTTTCCTATGGAAAATAAATACATAGAGGTTTTTTCAAATGAGATTCCTTGTGTTATAACTAATTGGGATGTTGAATTTTTTGTTTACATGGTTCTTGATTCTATTCCAATTTAAAATAACCATTTTCGAATTTCTCAACTGAAACTTCACGAATTGAATGATTAGTTATTTGAGTTTCATAAAAATTTATTCAATTTTCCTAAAACAACACAATGGGGTACACCTATATTGATTTTTAAAATAAAATAGGGCTCCATGAAGCTTTTAATTGATTATAGAACTATTCATAAAATTGTTGTTATGAATAATAATTCATTGTGTAATATCTAAAAATATTTTGAACAACACCAGGGATCTCATTATTTTTTTAAGATTGAATTGAAATATAGATACAATAAGTTGAAGTTGAAAGAGTATTACGTCGTACATAGAGATTTTCAAAATAGATATGGGAATTATGAGTATTTTATGCCATTTTATTTCAAAAATACTATTTCAATATTCATGGATTCTAGGAAAAAAATATTCCACGAATATTTGATATGTTTGTTATTTCTTTTAGTGATGATATTTTGGTATTTTAATATATTTATGAGCATCATGAGAAATATTTAAGGATTGTCTTATTAACTCTCAAAAACTATTATATGGAAAATATTAAATTATGACTTCATTGAATCGTATATACTTTTTGGGATCATTTTAATCAAAAATGGAATAATAGCTGACCCTGATAAAACAAATCAGTTTCTGAATGAAAAAGACCTATAAATATTATATAGTGTAGTAGTTTTTTGGATTAAAAATTTGTTACAGATTTTTTGTTATAATCATTGAATGGTTATCTATCTTGATAACTATTTTAACACAATAATCTAATAAATTTATTAGGAGAGATGAATGTGATATCTATTTTTAGGAACTGAGGATGGGATTGGGGAATGCTAATGTATTGGCCACACCTTCCAAAAATGGAGAGTTTTTCATCTATAGAGATGAGTCATTAAGGTGGATCTATTATGTTTTGATGAAAAATGATCATGTATTTTTTAATGCTTCATGAAAACTAAAACCTAAGGAGATAAACTATACCACACATGATTCTAAATTAGAAATTCTGATTTTTTATTTGAAAATGTGGAGGCATCATTTTTATATATCCAAATGTGAAATATATACTAACAATAAATTCCTAAAGTATATATTCACAGATAAGGAAACAATGTGGTAGATAATTTAGATTGAGATTAAAAAGGATTATTATTGGACAATAAATTAATATCCTGGAAATGAAAATATTGTTTTGGATGAATTGTATTTAAAACATCATGGTCATTGACTATGTTACCTTTGGAACAAGACCCCTTGATTAATGAGTTAATTAATTTTTTCTTGGATGTTTTTTGTTTAGGTAATTATTCAGTTTTGATTTAGGTTTTAGTGTTTTCATCTCAGGTAGAAAGAATTTAGTATGTGTAGAAAGAAGATAGTGAGTTATAAAAAAGGTATAATTTGTGAAATGGGGAAATTTTATATAGTTTAATTTGGATAATGATTCTGGTTTGAGATATGTGAATAGATTATTTGTTCCTTGTGATTCTAATGTGAAGAAATATTTGTTGTTTGATGATCATAATATTCTATTTTTAGTTTATCTTGGTAGTACTAGTATGAACAGAGATAGTAGAGAGTATTAATGGTGGGATTGAATGAATGGACATATTGTAGATTTAACTATGAAATGATTGACATGTCAATAGGTAAAAGTAGTGTGACAATTATCGAATATGATGTTTCATGCTTTTACAATTGGAAATGGTAAAATATATCATTGGACTTAGTAGTGGGAATACCATTGACTTATAAAGGTAACTATTCAATTTTTGTAATTGTTGACTTGGTTACAAAATCTACACATTTCCTTCTAATTCATGATACAATGTTTTTGGATCACCTTTTTTTACTATATCTCATAATTCGTTTTGAGTTACATGGAGTTCCATTTATGTTGAATTTGATCACGATCCATGGTCTACTAAAATCATTTGTAATGGACTTAAGATTTCGTTGGGAATAGATCTAAATTTCATCACAACCTTTCTTCCTCAATCATAAGAGACAGACTAACACAAAATTTGGACATTGTAATACTTTGAAAATGATCTAGAAACACACGAGGAAATATCAAAATTAAGTAGAAAATTTATGTAGATTACAGGTGCAAAGGATTTTATTTTGAGGTAGGTGATAATGTTTTCCTTAAAATCTCTCCATGGAAAATAATTATGCATTTTGGAAAGGAAGGAAATCCAATTCCAGGGTTCATTTGACCATATGTAAACCTATTATTTTATGGAAAATTATTCTACCAAATATTGGTTCCTCTGAGTTTATCTCACATACATAATATTTATCATCTTTAGATATTGGGAATTTATATAGCTAATTCATATCATGTTTTGATCCAAGAATTAGATATCTTGGATGAGTACCTTTTTTATAACGTGAATCCTTTTCAGATTCTTGATCAAATAGAGAATATCTTTCAGAATAAGGTAATCCACCAGGTTAAGGATCTCTAGAGAAGACAAATTGATGAAATGAAAAATGTGAGTCTGAAAATCATATGTGTGAAAGGAACCATCAATAGTTTAGTATATAAATAAAATATTTTGAGGATGAAATTTAATTATTTTGGTGATAATGTAACAACGTAGTTAATTATAAAATAATTTCATTTCATTCTGGAATTATATAGATACATTATATATAAATTTATATTGAAATAAGTGGTTTTTTTAAAATTATGTAATTTATGATGATGGAATAATAACCAGAAAATATGAATAATAATACGGAAATAGAGTATTTTTCTCACCCAATAATTTTTAAAAAGATTATCCATCATATAAGGGAAATTATGAAATATTTATAACATTGATTATCAAAAAAATTGAAATTCAAATATTAATTTCAGAATTTTTGTAAGTAACAATAAATAAATTAAAATGTTATAATTAATATAATGATTTCAAAAATATATATTTATTTTTAAAAATTAAATTCATAAATAATTATTTTTTTAATTATTATTACTTTATAATAATTTATTTAATTTATTTTATTCTTAAAATTTTATTTATAGTTTTAAAATTGTTATTTTCTTATTAAATTGTGATTTTAGTTAAAATTAAAATTTCTCATATTTAAGAAATTTTCATGGTAAAATGGAGTTCATTTTTTAATTATCTAAGTAGAAAAAATTATGTGGTGAATTTTTGGTATTTTTTATAAATACATGATTTTTTTAGGAAATGTGAAATTTTTTTTAATATGTTAAATAAATAATTAATTGGGTCATAGATGATGTAAGTTAGATGTAAGTAAAAGAAATAGAACACTAATTCAATAGGTTAATATATTTTATGATAATTCTCATACTACTCATAGTCTTTGTCCAATATAATAGACTAATGAAAAAACTAAACGTAATCCC
The DNA here is from genome assembly GCA_963277665.1 of Viscum album. Classification (NCBI taxonomy): domain Eukaryota; kingdom Viridiplantae; phylum Streptophyta; class Magnoliopsida; order Santalales; family Viscaceae; genus Viscum; species Viscum album. The sequence continues at coordinate 213,298,901 of OY728128.1, read as the reverse complement.
CCCCTCTCTCCCACTATAAATAACACCCCTCACCACCTCTTCTCCTCACAACTCAATTCCATGTATCATTATTAATTTCTACCCAAATCCCATACCAAGCCTCATACAAAATTCAATGCCTTACTGGTATCGCCGTAAGGATAAAACCAAAGGCCATAAGGAGGTTCTTAATGGGGAAAATTCAAGAGGTAAAAATCATGTTTCATTTTTACCTATTTTATTTTAAATTAATTTTTTTCTCGTATTCTATTCTAATCCCCACTACCAAGAGGAATTAAAACTCCATTATCTTAACCGTAAATTATTTTTATAATTTTTTGGGAAAACTGAACTTGCATTAATCTTCTTATCTACCTTTTATTTTGAAAATATGAACATCTTCAATAATGGGTCGAATTTCCAATACCATGGATGTTGTGTTTTAAGTGTCCATTACATCATTAATGGATAGGAATAAAACCATTTCCATGGTTTTAACAGATTTTAATATGTATTATATAAAGTTTTTTATGTTTTTTAATTAACATCTATACATAATATTAAATTATATAATGGAAATAATTCATTATTATCAATGAACAACCAAAATTATCCAAACGAATATCATTCATGTTTTATCTATTGTTTATTAATTATAGTTGAAAAGATGATTTATGATTGCATTAATTATTATAGAGACATAATAATAATATTCCATTCCACTTGTAGAGCTTTGTTTCTATTGAATAATAAAATCCTTTTCGAGCAGACCATGCAAACAATGTAAACATCACACAAGAAACAGCAGAAATAAGAAAATATTATTAATAAATTAGTTAAATGATGTTTAATTATTACCTTATAAGGAGTTATAAAAATTAATTTGTTTTTTATTATATTAATAACACTCTTTTAACCATTATATTAACATTCTACACATATTTTTAGTAACACTAACCCATGCTAGAGGAATTTGAAACCTAATTTCCATTCATTGGGCTAACCTTCTACATCATTGATTTTGTCATGGAAAGATTATTTGTGATTGGAATGATTAAAATATTATGTTGTATTTTGTTGATATACATTGAGTATACATTTTCTATTCATTTTAATATTTATCACTTCAATGATATGGTATATGTATGGGACTCCTCTTTAGAAATCTTCTTTAAAATTTCTATTTTTACAAAAGTCAAATAGAATGTTTTTATTAAACATTTTATATTTAATGATTGCATTTAATTTATTTAGAATTTTTTTGATTAATGGTGGGGCACATATACTCGTCTAAATCATTGGTTATGTTATTGTTAGAGGTTGGTTGTATGGTTACTCTAAGTGTAAACGTGATGGTTACACCATAAGGTAGTCGTGATGTTTACATTTTAAGGTAGTCATGAGGGTTTCTAATCAAAAGGAATCCATGTGGGATAAAATATTCATTATGTAATGCCAAAAGTAATGTATATGGATTTTTTACATTTTCTATGTTTTATTTAAATATTTATTTTAACAATTTATGTACATGATACTTTATGGGTGAGAAGTATATATTTGAGAAAACAATTTCAAATGTTTATAAGTGTTCATGGAGTAATGGGTTAACTCATTTTTTTATATACATTAATAAGATTTTTTCTGCCCTACCCATGTTTTAATTTTTTTTATACATTTTAAGGATTTTATAATGAAATGGAAAATCTGATTTAAATTTGGTGAATATTTATTATTAACATATTTCAATGTTTTACTACAAAAATTTTTTATGAAAAAAGTAGTAAATGTATTATGTTTTACCGACATTGTATTCTCGTGAGTTGATATGTCTGAAATATAATATAAAATTCTAAAAATAGATGTTTGGGAATGTAAAAATGTAAATTATAATGGAATTTACAAGATAATGTAGTCCTTAAGGTTGATTCTCTATAATATTCGTAAACATGATTATTAAATTTGGAATGTGAAAGGAAGATAAATCAAGCATATATGGTGATGAAATTAGAATAAGACCTAGTTAATGATATACTATTAGCTAATGAAATTATTAAACAAATTATAATTCATTGAGAGTTGGTTATAGATAATACATTATATTTTTTCTGTATATTTTCTTTTCAATATTGATATATTTTGATATTTGAGTTTAGATATGTTTATCTATTAATATTTGAAAAACCGTCCAAGAAAGTTACGCACAATGTTTATCCAAAATGATAATAAATTTGGTTTAATTTCTTGTTAATATAATTATTCATATTTTTTAAGAGATAAAATAATTATGCAAAAATTTATCATATAAACTTAGTCAAAAGATATTTTAGTATAAAAAATGTTTTTATCTCTTTTTAATATGTTCACAAGGTAGTAAATAAATATTTATTTTCACTCCTAATTACTATATATATTTATATAAATATCTATTTGGTAATATAAATATTAAAATGAATATTTATATTAATTTTTAATGATTATAATATATTATTGGAGTATATTATTCAAGTTTAATAATCCATCAAAGTGAAATATTTTATTTAATTTCATATATGTAGGTATTGATATATTTATTTAAGAAATGTTATTAGATATAATAAATGTCCCTGAATATTATAATAAAAATATTTCTATTATTTAAATGGGTATAATTTAGATTAAATAATTTTTAACTTCTTATGTGAAATATTAATTATTTACGCATATGTATATATTTTCAGGTATATTATTTCCTTAGTTATACATCATATACAAAACAAAAAAAACCTATAGATTTCTCGGAATCCCCATAGAGGAAATCCTCCCTTCATCCCTCTTATAAACATAGAGAAAAATAATATATAGTATTTTGATGGAAAATTTAGGAAGTGAATCACTTTATACTTCTATGTTAGTTCCTGATGTATCCAAGATTAAGATCAAATATTTAGGGAGCACATGTTCAAATACATATATGTAGTTATCCACATATAGTATATATATAAAATACAACACAATAATTGAAAAAAATATCGATTGAAAACGTTACCGTTGAAGAGGAACATTTTATTTAAATTAATTATAAATAATTTTTTCATATTCCTCTATCGATATTTTTTATATTATTTTCCATGTTATATATATATTATATATTAATAAGGATATAGAAATTGATAATATGGAATCCTCATAACACATTGATGGAGATCTATAATATTCAATGGAAAACTACCAACATTATAAATAAGTATGAATAATATCCCAAACACCATGGTAATAATTATTTTCACCAATACGTGTGCTGGTACTAAAAAATCTTTCTTCATTCCGAAATTGCATCTATACATTTATCAATTTACCATACCCAAAGTAAAAAAATATACAAATTATATATGATACAATATTTCTATGTCCCAATCCTGGTAATTAATTATAGAATCATATTGTAATTGCATATAACCATATAAATTCCTATTCATATTTCAAAGGATGTTGACTAGTGTTGTTTTTTAGATTAAAACTCTATAAGAGACTGTATAATTTTATTCTTGTTTATAATAATATTTTATGTTTTAAATATCCATTAATAGAATTAAAATTTAAATATAATATCTCAATTAAAAATGAAAAGAACACCATAATAAATAACATCACCATTATATAAAACATTGAAACTCTATATATCATACATTCTCACATTACTAAAACATCACCCTATTGGAGAATCATACAAAAAAAAGACAAAATTTTAAATTAAAAAGGGGACCCATTATCTTATCCTATGTCATGAATTTGATATTCTCTAATGCTCTGAAACATTCCTCTATCACACTCTCTATCCTTGGGTAATCTTCCCTATCATTCATGAAAACTCTATAGTTCCATCATCCATTAACACTAACATTATGTGATTGAGAATAATGAATATTAGTCTAGAATAAATTGTGAATATGATAATTACTAATATACATGATAAAAATTTTTGGAATAAAATTAACATGGAAGAATACACATTTATAAACCATGTATACTAATAGGTAAATAAAATGATACTCATAATGATGGATTATACTAATTTTGATAAGTTCAAATATGAGATGGTATTTTTAATAGTCTTATTTTTGGGAAATCATGATCTAGGATTGTTTGGAATATCAATAAAAATATATATATCATAGGTTGGTAGTGAACCCACCATGGATTTTCAAGATCACACCAAAGGTATGGATCTTAGTACATGGATATAACCACTCAATCATTTGGAGAGTTCATCCCACTTATAGTTTTTTACATACATGGATGATTAGAATTATATTGTATACTCTACAAATTTACTGATTTTTAAAAAGTGTAACTCAGCAGATGACATGGGTCATTTTTTTGAGGAGGAATTGAAGTAAATTACCCATTATATTATTTAATAAACTGTGTATATAAGTGGAAATTTGGGACAAAATATAGGGTATGTTGATTGATTCCAAAACAAAATGAACGAAAAAAGAATTAATTTTCAATGAAATAAGCCATTAGATAAAATATTATTGATCTAATTTACCCATTATGATTGACTAAACCATGTGATGAATTTTTATATCCCTTAATTATGATTATATAATCATTTCAACCAATTTATTTTGATGAAATTAACATGATCAAAATAATAGAATGGAATGAATCCTATGTAAAATTTAGTACATCTAATCACATCACCCAACATTGATTTGCATTACATATTAATCATGTGGATATTTTAATATTAGGTAATAATATTATACATAAAGATGTGAATAATTTTAGTTTTTTTTATCCAAAAAATTAGATCCCACGTTAGGTAGATTTGGATGTTAAAGACTGTCTCTCAAGATTCACAGAGGACCGACCTTAATTTTTTAAGTTCTCATAAATAGACATCCACATAATTTCAATGTAAACTAATTTATCACATATTATTTTATATTTTGAGTTAATTAATGGTATTTAAGATAGTATAGTAGGACTGTGATCTATTTCAAATTATAACTACTCTCAATAGTTAGCAGGATTTTTAGAATAATTTTGATTTTTGGAAGTAATTATTAAAAAGGTAAACCAACAATTTGATATCTAATCATCCATTATATATAATATAATAAAAATAAGAACCAATTATGTTGATTGAAATTCATTTTTATTGTTGGTGATGAAATATAAAAATAAAAAATAAAAAATATTATAATGTGAAAAAGATGATGTGTGACTTAATATAAGACATCCATGCCATAATCCTTCCTTCTTCCCAGCGACATAAGACTTGGAAATGAGATGGTTTATTTTCAAAAAACACAAAAATCAAATTCCAACTCTCCAAAATTCTAAAAAAACATAAATATAAAATATTGGATGTGATGTAGGGATTAAAATAAAAAATGGGATATTTAGATAATTTTTCCACAAAAACGTACACTAAATTATTTATTATTTGGACTAATATCTCTTTAAAAACAACTATACATTTAGATAAATAATATGTTTAAAATTTTGTATACTAATAGTTATAAAAATTTATTCCCAATCCAAAAATTGATGATGGTATTGTGGTCTATATGGGGAATTGAGGTCAATTCTATATACTCCATCCTAGCCATGACTTGATTAAACATTTAACCAACCAAACATAGGATCTATATAGCCATTTACATATGAAGAATGTATCCCATTAGTATATGATTCAACCTTTAATCATTTTATCAAAATTAATACTAAATAAAATTTAATTATATAAATAATAGATTGAACATAAAAGGTTAATAATAAGATTTTTATGAAATATAAAAGCTGATTTTAAAATTAAAAATATTCATGAAATCATAAAATAAATAGCAATTAAGGTAAATTAACTCAGTTTTTATTATTAAAAATCAATAATAACATGGTTAATCAGGAGAAATTTTATCCCAAATTGATCTACTCGTCATAATGGTTTACAAATCCATCATAGACATACTCTATCATAATGGTAAGAATTCCCCACCTACAAATACTCAATTCAATGAAAAATATTACACCCATTAACATATTTTAACATGGGGAAAGCGTATACCACCATTAAATACCCAACATTGTGCATATTACATACCTTATGAAAACACCCTTTTATTGGGCAATGTGTTTCCCTCCTGGATGAACTCATCATATAGGTAGATTCTCCCCCAGGAACATAATCCACATAAGGTGTTGGACAACCCACATAGACATTCTAATCATATAGGGTAGTGTGTCGATCTTTCTTATGGTAACATACACATCATATATCATTGTGTGACTTTTTAAATAGAAGTCCTGACCATTATCTATCCCATGGTTCGACAAAAATATGTCTTTAATACAAATGTTGGGAAAATCACAAAAAACACTATCGTTGGCATCACCCGTCAAAAATCATTTCCCATGAATATAATCAGATGGACCATTTTTAGAACACATACTAATATTACCAAATCCTATTCCTCATCAAACCAAATTTATTATATCACTTGATTTATATAAAAGAAATATCCTCGATAGCTAACCCATCCCTTGATCAACTAGTCACTCAAGGAACTAACCTCCTTACTATTTTGGTTCCCACGGACATTTCACATTAATGTTATGTATCTCCATTTCAGGGAAGAGAAATATTATCTGTCAATACAAAAATAATCTACCATTGGTAATTCATCACATTTAATATGAAATAATTTTCATTTTATAATGAATCCAATAAAATCCCATATCAATAGAGAGTTTTTACATAGTGAATGACTAATTAATCTCACCACATCCAAATATAGGTCATCTGATTGTCATAGAATCACCAACCATATTATTCATCATATATCATTCATCTTGATGAAGAAAATTTCATTATTACATATCAAGGGATCTCTTTACTCAACACATCCATGGATCAATACACTCTATGGAACCCCACATACCATCCCCAAAAATATATCAATCAATAAACCTTTTTTACATCTTTGTAAACACAAAAAATAGTTTCCCTCAATGTTCAATAGTATATTTTCCTAAATATGGTGTAATTAAGAGACTAAACACCCTAATTGATATTTCATCGGTTCAGTGTGATGATCCTATTATGGAATAATAAATCCAATCTAAACTCACATTCTCAACATTACATTCTCAAATTCATCATACCAACACTAAATTTCCTATGATTGACACATTTAATGCACTTATATATAATGGTGGTTAAATTAGGGACTAAATACATCAAATATGATATTACTACTCTTAATCAAAAGTTTCACTTTAACAGGTCTATTTTACAAGAGAGATATAGTACTAAGCCACTTAGGATTCATTTTCCTTTAATTTTTATATAAATGATAATCATATTTTAATAAATATTATGAAAAAATAACCTTGTTTTGGTGGAATCACACAATAATACCTTAATGTAAACACTTATTAATATAAGAAAATATTAATTTATTGAGGGTGTTGTGGGAATAATACTGGTTAGAATCACAATAATTTTAAAAAATGAGAATATTACAATACAATATATATCACCATGTGAGAAGTGATTGGATAGGATATAAAATAGTGACAACTTTCACGCCCTCAGGTCATCCACTCCAAAATGAAAAAATGGATGTGTAATAAAAATTACAAGAAATAACCATTTTCCCCATGTTCAAATTTTTTATGCAATATTATATTCCATGTAAATACTCACAAGATACCTGGTGGAAATGATATAAGAGGATACATATTTGGATACCGTCACTGATTATATATTATCATACCACTAGATACACAATGAATGTCGATATGTTTCAACTAACTACTATTCTCTATTTTCAATATAGAACAACACCACTTAGAACATAGTTGTCCCTACTACCATGTTCAATTCCACCACCTCACCCAATTCTGTACCTTAAATCATTCATATCACATGTTTCCACTAAATGAATTTTTAATTATTCTACACCAAATATTCCGACATGTGAAATTCTCATTAAATTAAAAAATTGACACCTGTGAATCCAATCCTACAAGATATCGACTATTCCTTAGGATCCTCTTCCCATTTTTGTTCCGATTTGTATTATGTTATAAGGTTATAATATCATAGTTTTATATGAAATTAACGTCTGATTAATATTCATCATATGATTCGTGTAAAAATGAACAATTTTATTTTATTTTTCTTTAAGACAGGTCATGATTTTAGTCTAGATATATAAATTTATACATATGAGAAGAAAATTAATATAATAAATCTATCATCAAAAAGTTAACAAGGATATTGGATATCAAAATATGATGCACATTAAGTATTATATCATGAATAGAAATTTTTTTGTGTGTAATATATTATAGATCCTTTAATTGTGTGTGATATATGTTAAAATGATCAGTTAGCTGAATACACAAGTATAAATAAAATGATTTCCATCTAATTGTTTTATTTTTAAAAAATATACTTTATTAATATATTTCCATCAATAAATTTTGTACTGAAAAATATGTTTCATTCTATACTATCATTATATTTATATTCGAATGGATATATGTTTTGGATTAGGAATCTGATTCCAAGGGTTGATAGAAAACAAAAGGTTATAGTCCTGGTGGGAGTAGTTGTCATTTAATATATTCGAAAAAATAAAGATACTAGATTTAATACCATTTAGAAATCTTGTTTGGTATGAAAATAAAAATTGGGGGATAATTATTTATAAATATATAAATTATTATGAATATCCCTTATATTTTTTTATAGATAATGAGATAATATTGTTAAATAATAGTTAATTGTTGAAATAATAACTTGTAAAAAATTAATATGATAGAATTTTTAACAACAATTTGTATCATTAGATTCTTAAAACCAACATTTAAAGGTATATCAACCGTATGAATTTTAGAAAAGATTTTCAAAATATGGTAAGAATATATTTTTATGGATTGAGAATAATTATTTGAGGGTATATACTAATCAGGTTAGTGTACTCTCAAGAGTAAATTTTTATCAAATAATTAAATATAAACTAATATAAATTTCAAAAAATTTGTTTTAAAAAATATATTTGAAATGAATTTTTTAATGTAAGATGTATTTTAGTGTTGAGAAGCCTTATCATGGGTAAAATATTTACCCTCTAGATGGGTGGGTGAATATAAATATTTAAAGTAATATCATAAATGTGATGTTTATATATTATTTAATGAGATTTATTCATTGGTATAGAGTTATGGATATATATTAAAAACACTTATACTGGTATCGTGGGTGTTAGTAGAGGAATAGAGTATGTTTTTTTCATAATATCCTCCAAATATTTTTTCTAAATGAACAAAAAACCTAATGTAGTGGTTTGAATAGAGGTATGTATTTGAAATCCACTAGGTGTCTAGGTATCATAGATATGTTTCCCAATTATTTACTTGTTGGTCAGTTCTACTCCACAAGGAAGTAGTTATAATACAAGAATATTTTTTACATGTTCAGTTTGGAAATTTTAGAGGTTCATGTTTAAACACCACCACCCCCAACACCTCCCGACTCCTTTATTACATTAAATATAATTGAATGTGTAGAACCGTTAAATAAATATCCCAATATCCCAGCATATTACAACTTGATCCATGTAATTTTAAAATTATTTTTTGGTGAATAATGGATAATATATATCTCTTTAAAAAAAGTTTATTCCCAATTTTGCATCTCTATTTTTTTCACCCAACTATGGTTTTTGAGGGATGATTCCAATATATAATTATATATTTGCATGGATTCATAAGAAAATTTTGTGTTACTTGAAATGATGTAATAAGATTAGGATTCCACAACAAAAATCAGTTTCTTCTATAAGGAATGTTGAGAAAAATTTAAATTAGTGATTTTAGAGAAATTGGGTGGAATTTGTAATTGAATCAAAATAGTATTGCATTGTCATTGATTTATTTCATTAATTTATTTAAATTAGAACACACCTCCAGCTTCGTGGTTTCAATTTAATTACATCACTTATAATATTAATCTCTTATTTTGAAAATTTGTGGAATGTTTTTAAATTTTTTTTAATCAATTTATTTCTTTTATGGATTAAATAGTTACTCAGATTATCAGTACATGCCATCACGAACATAAATTGTTAAATAGTATTGTGGGACAAAGTATGATTCCATTAAAATAATATTTCTCTTTTTTGTATTATTTTTATGTTAATGTTACATTTATGGTGACTAATGTAAATTTTCATGATTTTTTTATCCTTCCATATATTTGGGATAAAAATTATTTTTCTATTAATCAATAATGCATTATAACATGAAACATTCATTTGGTAGTTACTAGATCAAACAAAGTATGTGATCCATTGGTATGGATATATTTGATAGTGTTTGTTTACTAACTATATTTTTAATATAAAATGGATATAGTAGACAAATATTATTTAATAGATATTTAAAATATAAGTTAATAATATAAATATAATATTTGAAATGAATATCCAAACAAATAAAGGTTTTAATATTAATTTGTTTAACAGAATCTCGTCCTAGTTATTATCATTTGTAATTTCAACCATTAATTCCATATTCATATGATATGAAAAAAAATTATGAATCATATATTAATGAAAATCCATAATTTATTTTTTAGATTTTTTTTTCTATCCCATCGTATTGGATACAACAATTTTTTCTAACATTTGAATTATTTTTTATTAAATTCATTATCATAGTTTCCTCATATGTAAAATATTATTTCATTATGATACATAATTGAATGGTATTCATAAATGGAACACATCATAAGATATGTGTTATTTAAATTGGGCTGATTTGATTGTAATATTTCAAATTGTAAGTCATTTTTAGGAACCAGTTCTCAAATTTATTGTGTGTGTATGAACTAGGAATTTATAGAGTGATGGGTTTGGGGGTTACCCATGGACATTTTGAATTAATCAACTATGTTTTTTGGATTCCATAACTCTTTAGTATTACTGAATTGAGCCTCCTAATTGGATTAGTTAAAATGTTTCTTATATCTATGTTTTTAAATAATTAATTAGGAAATAAACTTGAGTTATAGTATATTACCTTATCAATCCATTGTTGGAGTTCAAAAAACGGGTGATAAATGATTGATACCTCCTATATATAATAGATAGTAGAGAAGTTTTCTCCATCTTAATTTTCACAACTTATGACTATTCTTAGTTAGTCAAACTAGGAAAGTATCATAATATGAATTATGTTATGTGTTGTAAGCCTCTTTGTGGTTCAGAAATATCTAGGGGATATGACATCAACGGTGTATTTAGTGGTCAATGCTAATATATAGGAATATCATTTTTGGTTTCATGTGGTCAAATTATTGTTAACATTACCTAGCAGGGATATGAATTTCTCAATATGATACTCTTCCACATTGTTATCAATACTGGGTGAAGAATATCAATGATTTATAATAGATAGTGGCTTTACAATTGGGTATGATAGTGTGATGTTTGATATATATACATCCTATGACATCCTATGGACCCACCTGAGGTTTGTTTATGTCTAAAAAACATTTCTATTATTGATGATGGTTTTATTGAATATCATAGATTATCGTGTGACCATTAAGAAAATTTTGCGGGATATATCCATATTGATGACTTTAAATATTTTGGATTAAACAAAAGGTTATTATTGGACTGTATATAAGATATATCCAATGGGGATCGGTGAATTGAGTGATGGTGGGTACTAAGTTTGGGTAATATTATCTCATGTAATTAGTCCTTATTAATTTGTTTTGGTGTTTCATTTATCATGGAATTTATATTCAATGATAGGTAATAGTTTATTTCATCTTCAATTTATGGATTTTTATTTCATTTTATTTTTGAAATGTGATTGAATTATAGTTCCTCTTTAATATCATGATTTATATGTTCTTGCTTGATATTTTTCTTGTGAAAATAAAGGGTTTTTTTAACTATATGTGAAATGAATGATTGACCAGTTGGGTCACTAATGTGAATGTTAGAAGATAAAGAGAGATATTTATGGTGGTTTTATTCAATGATATAAGAAAATTTTATTATATATAATTGAGTCGTGGTATTTTGTGCATTATCTTCTATAGATATATAGTTCCTATACAGAGTTGTGTAGTAATAGTGTGATATTTTAGGGTCCATGTGTTTCAAGTGGCATTAAATTTCTTTTTTTCAATTTTTAATTTGGGTGTTATGTTTTAGATGGTGTGATTTTGTACGAGAAAAAAAGTTACAATTTAAAAACATTTTCATGATTGTATATTTGATAATTGAAACACTGAGATTATCAATGATAGGAGGGGAATCCAATAAGGACATTACACTTAAACTATAATGATATTTTTTACTTGAGTTCCAATGTACATGGTTATAATTAATTTTTTTTATGTCATTGGTATCATCTCAATATTTTATTAATTTATTAAAATTTTTATGGTTTTTTTAGTTTGTTGATAAATCTAGAGTTAAAATAGACTGTTGGGTTAGAGTCTCTAATACATTTACTTATTATATTAAAATCTATTATTATATCATTACATTTTCTTAATAGTTTTAAATGAACAATTAATATAAAACATATATCTCATTTTGGTTCACTTATTATGATTTGTTGTTCATCATGTGGTACAAGAATATTACTCTAGGTGGTTAGGACCATCTCAGATCCATATTTATTATCGATGGGTTTCAGGTCTTCCAACCTATTTTGAGGTTCATGTGGAGTCATTTGAAGAGTTGGACATGGACATTAATATTGAGGTTAATGTAACCCTTTGAATGTGTAAGGTTGTCATATCTTGTTATAAACTTTAGAATATAGGGATCCATTACTGAGGTCCTATAGAACCCCTAATTGACGACTATTAGGGGGATCCTGGTGTGGTCATTACATTGAAATAATAAAATAATTTTTAGAACTAATATTATTAATATTTTACCTAATGTAGTACATTAAATTGATTCGAGATAATGAACCCATAATAAATTAATTAATATATTTTTAAAATATCATATATAATCAATTTTTTTTCATTTTATCTCAATATAGAAACAGGATATTCATTCAAAATATTGTTATCAGAAGATAGAGTATAAGTATTCCTGAACATTTGAATATTTGATAAAAATATCCCTTTCCACAGTATTATATAATTCATAGTGAATGGAGGACAGAACAATCATAATATTATTACGAGAAATAATAATAAATATAGGTCATAACTCCTAATAATTTACATTATAGAGTTTCCAAAACATAATATAAATCTAATGATAGAATATAATATAAGAAAATTTGATATGAATTCAATGTATCGAAGAATTATTTCAGTTTTATAATGTATGTTATAAATATTCTCCAAAAGTGTATTGTTTATAGGCAATGAAAATGGGATGGTTATGTTTCGTCATTCACAATAAAAAATTATTTTTGAAAAAAAATTGATTTCATTACAATTATCATTCATTAAAATCATAACCCCATTCCGTCAATTATTATAATATTATTTTCTAAATTTCATCTTTTTATTATTGGAGTTCACAACCCTTAATAAGATGTTATTTAGAAAAAGTGTTAAGTTATAAAAAAATTTATTTCCATTAAATGATTTATTCATTAACATATCATAAAATATTTAATTAACTACTAACATAACAGATCATATCGACATCCATGATTTAGGTTATTGATATTCATTATATCATTGAGTAGTATAGCTCTTGATATAAGTATATTATCTCATGAAATTCTTTTGATTAGAATATATGTTTAAGAAATTATTTTCATCTAGATTACATATATTCTATAAGTATATTTCAATCATCAATATTATTTTTACCCAATCTCAATATTGGCCATTCATTTTGCTGATCAGTGTTTTATAAAATAATATTTGTATTTCAAAAAATTGCACTATTAAATGAATTTTGTGTTACAATCACGGTGTCCTAAAGTATTAAATTTCAAATTCGTCATGACATGAGAATATTTTATTATAAACTGTATATGGTCTCACTCAATCAAAAATTAGATCAACTATCATTTGTTATCCTTCCATACTATAAGAATCAGCCTCTATATTATTGTATCTACCAAAATCATTAATCATTAATTATTTATATAGATTATAGTTATTTAAAATTATAATATATGTTATATGGAATATTTAAATAATTAATAAAAATTATAATGACCCAGTCTGATTCGATTCTGCCATTAGAGAACTAAATAATTCCTAAAAATTTAATAGAATTCAATCTAATAAGAAATAATTCATCTTCCCACTATGGAGAACATTCATCATAATTTTAAGAGAAATAAAATACTATTTATTAGTAATTTTCATAAATAAATAAACTATAGTTTATATATATTTCTTATATGAACTATAAATGTTAATTTTTAAACTACCCATTAGAAAAAAACCACGTCTCTCACAATATTCTCGACTATATAACCATGAAACTATTTAAATATGGGTTGTTTGAATAGATACATTTATATATTATATCATTTAACTCATTATTTTGAAAATATAAAACATCTTATACAAAATGATTAACAATGAATCATAATAAAGATAGATATTATGAATATTTTATGAACACCATGCCACTGTGGGAAATTCAAATAGACAAATATATTTTTACAAAAATAAGAAAATAGAGGATATGTTCTATGTTGTCCCAACTCTATCCAGGGAACCATGAAAAAATTTGATACTCAGTACAGATTAAAATACCTAAATTTCAATCAACTATCCAAATAATAACTAATGGCATACCAGTTCTCTAAAAATGAAGTTATGATCCATTGATTTCATATATGATGATATGAAATAATTATACTTTTATGTGAGGTAAATTCATCCCAATTTGATGGATTAATCATATGGAATTACTACATTTCTAAACATGTGTCTTAATATCTTCATTATTGGGAACATTATTTTATGGATAATAAATATCCTAAATGACCATTATATAGTAGTTTCAATTTAATTTAATCAAACATGAGTAATTGAAACTACCCAATTATGTGTCTATATGAACCATCCTTCCATTATAAATTGAAAACCTAATCTATTTCATGATATTCATATTTTGATAATCAAGCTCTAATTATATATCTTTCTTATGATTATTATTTAATTTAAACCCTCAGTATGATATATGGAAACTCCATAGGAATATTATTCATCCTCATAGGGTACCATTCCATCTTACCACATCTCTTCCAACCCCCACAATCCATATTCTGTACACCACCTTGTAAACAATGAAATAAGAAATGTTTCTACAAGGTGATAAATTGTTACATGTTATACCCATAAAATATAGTTTTACTTTTTACTATTTTTTCTCATAACTTTTATACAATTCCATATATAATGTTTATAACATGCACTAAACATAAAAAATTATCATATCTAATAATCGATGAAAAAAATCCTTATAATTTAATTAATGAGATATTATTATATAACTGATGTATTACATACAATGATTATCTATATCATAATGAATATATTCAAATGTTTTTCACCTTTTTTTGTCACATCCCTTGGATTTTTCACTATGGAATGTATTTCTATTGAAACTAAAACAAACATGAATTCATGGAACGAAATTTTCCAATTAAATAAGCTATAAATATTTATATAAAATAATATCTCTAATGTCATGGAATTTCTAAGAAGGTTTTTATTAATATTATTTTTATTCACTTATTTTCTTACCACACACTATGACGACACGTTATTCTGAGGCACAGTGATCTAGGAATGAAAATATGATTTTTTTGTACATTAATTAAAGGTGCAGGTGGTTTTTTCTAACTTTTTAATCGGTGATCAGATCAGAAATCTGAGGGGACCATTGAACATGGAATGATGGGATTCACCTAGAAAGGACTTTTATTCGGCTGAAAAAGGTCGGATGAAAATGTTACTTTTCGTTTTTTTTTGGAAAATAAAAAATAACTTTTAAAAGATAATTTATTTTTTATCAACGATTGAGCAGTGGACGGAGAAACTACCATTAGTCAGTGAAGTGCTAATGGGGAACCTTAAAGGAAGCCCCTTAATGTCTTATTATGATGTAGCATAACTGCTATGCTATTTCATAAATGATATAGTGTACCAACACAATGTCACTTCAGAACAAAAATGTTGAGATGTGTTCCCTTTTAAATTAGCTTATGCATTTGAGAGGATATAATTATCCTAAAATAATTAAATGACAATCCTTTAATGTGTTTCCTCACAAATGAAGAATGAAGAATACCTATGGGATGTAATCGACATCGACGTACCTCGAAGAATGAAGCCAGAAAGTGATGGGTGACATGTACCTCTTAAACACTCATGGACAGAATTCTATGATAATGAATGTCATATGTGGTATAGGCTTGAGAAATTTAATTTTTCCTAGTTCATTTCTAAAAATGACTAATGGGCATCAACACATGAACATAATTATCTTTGGATCGTTCGTTCAGGCGGCATGGTGACTTCAGTTTGGAATCCTCAATCTGAGATTAAATTATCACATTTATTTATTGAAATACATCCCCTAGACCACCCATAGCTTTTAAATATAAAATTCAGAGGTTGTGGGCCAACAAGAACATGGCTCGAGCCCCTCCGAAAGTGAGTTATTCATGGATGAATTATCTAAATGGTGGTAGGGTGAGTTGGATTCCACCGCAGTGAATGGGGAAGCCTTGTGATCTCATATGCATGAGCGACACTAAGAATAGACCACTATAGTACGTCTGATGGTCCACCAAATTTCATGTCAGCACACAGGTGTTGGTGGCGGTAGTGGTGTAATGTAGGGGGGGAAAATATTTTCCAGCCATGGTGGTGGATAGATGAGTTGGCACCCCAAGAATTGGAGTCTACGGCCACCACAGCTATAGTGCCGGAGTCCTGTGGTTCCATTCTACCACGGTGTTGAATGGTCACCCAGCGGACGTGGTCCATGAGTGATGTGGAAGGATGCAGCCACTCAGCTGTGTCAGAGGCTGCGTGCAGCATGAGATACGTCAGGTTGTGGTATCATGAATTCAATGAAAGGGAGTCCCCACGGTGGCCACTGTGGTATAAGGGGGTTCAAATGCTTCATCTGGCTACGTCCCGAACAGGTGAACTCGGTAGGGTGCGGGCCGGCCCCTCCAGCTGGACCCGCCCAAGAGGGCCAGACCTGTGTCGGTGGTCTGGACCAGCATTGATGGGCCAGAAACGCATTCTAATGGGCTAGGTCTAGGACTGAATGGAACCAGGTCTGGTTAGTCCAACCGGGTCGGAACAAACCCACACCCAACTGGTCCTTAATTCACAAAAACACATGTATCTCTCATACTCGTCATCTAACTGACATTACATAAATGAATTGGGACTATTGTAATGAGTAGGTCCTTCCAATATATTCTACGTCTGTTTTGGTAGAGGATGGGATACGACCATTCTATATTAGACTCGAATCCAACCCATCCTTTTTTAAGAAAATGTACATTTCATACTAACTGGGCGTCTGTTAAACTCACCATCAATTGCATTGAAAACATTACGAGGATACAGTATTTTTGGGATACTCTATGTGGGTCTTCGTGATGGTTATAATATAAATATTTTCACATGGAGTAGATTCTATTGGAATCAAGCGTGCTTCATACTGGAATCATGTGGCTGGATGAGACCCACTCTTAGCGACCACGTCAAGATCAACACCTTGAAACCCTGCGTGGATATGCATATAGATACACTATATGGTTCATCACCTAGAAACCCATCATGGATCTCCATAATAGTGGCCCTTCATGGATCAACAGACAAGAGACCCTTTGTGGTTCAATATAATCGTGGCCCTTCATGGATCATTATTAATGAAACCCTTCGTGTATCAGAAATATCGTAGACCAGTGTGGATTTCCCATAGAGCAACCCGTCATGGATCTACAATAGGGAAACTTCTTGTTGATCCACAGTAGAGCCTATCAATATAATATGATATTCTATATTTATGACTAGATAAATATACATATGTAGTTAATTTATAAATTTTATGAGCTGGGTCTTTTTCATTCTTCTTTTCATTGAGATTTTTCTTGGTTGTATTTTCCTTTATGTATTTTTTTTGAGGCCTGAGTTCGTCTCATGGTCCCTATACTATATTTTTATAATCACCCCTGCACTAGATTTTCCTGAACCTATTGTTTCTTGTGAGAAATACAGAGAGATTTGACTGATACTTTGGGGAGTAGGGGCTAAACTGTGCTCAGATATAGATTAATAGACATGGTGTGCTGTAGTGACATCCGATAGAGAGTTGTACCTACCATTCAGGTAAGATCCCTGGAGGACAACCTTCGAAGCCTTTATGTCCTTTATATTACATTCCTTTTATTTGGCCTTGTATGGCGGCCCCTTAACATTCTTTTTACACACATTACACTCTGTGGTGGTAAATTTTCATGGTTGTATTATTTTTCATTCCTATGTGGTTTTCTTTGTGTAGTATTCTCTGTATATGTTTGTATAGGTTTATAGGAGATGCCTTAACTTTTTGGGATATTCCTTCCTAGTGAAAGTCACTAGCCCTTGGCCTATGAATGGCCTTGTTGGGTTAGTCATAACATGGGTCCCAGGGGATGGGTCATTAGAAATTGGTATCAAAGGGAGGTCGTTTCTACTTTAAGAACTATGAATATGTTTAATTAATGGGGAAAATAGTGATATGTTTATTGGGATTGTATTTTTTTCTTAGGTGTCCAATTTTGGTGCATCAGCTGACATATCCATACACCATGACCCTATTTTTTATTTTCCAACTACGTACACAAAAAATCTAGTTACATATGTTTGGGAAATGTTTATATCTTGATCTCTTTTGAGTCATCTAACTAGGTAAAACTTATTGACCATGGTGCATATGTTTCTCTATAATATTCCTCCATGATTATAGCGAAATAGGATTCATGTGAGGGATCGTGACAATGTACCACTAATAAATGAGGCATCCGTGTAGAGGCCAATTACTACAATTGAAACTTCTAGTGGGGTACCAGCCACACCACCACCCGGAGAGCTTCAATTTCTTCCAACCCCACTAGTGGACAGTGCACACAGACTGAGCACACTGTATGAGTTCTAGAGATAGAGGTCTCTTAGTAATCTATGTGAGATGAATCATCAGGATGCTAAATATTGAATATAGGTTGTTATGTGGGGTTTTCCCTCTTATACAGACACTTATAGAATAGATGGTGGTCCTAGACACCAGCCTTTTTAAGGGAATGACATGAATATGGTAGATCTTGAAACTCTATATACATGAGGAGGCGACCCTTGTCTGGTCAGACATTCGAGAGCCTCTCCAGGAAGGAGTTCATACTAGAGACACTATGCTTAGGGCGTATTCAAGAGCTACTAAACCTATAGTCGGGCAGCCTGATGTTGGCCTAGTACTCAACGATGTTTATTGGCCTCTCCCGCTACTCCACTAGCATGGTACAAGACCCTTTCTTTAGGGCCCAGAGCATTGATCTGGTTCTATGAGGGGATATCAGGGCATTGGTGGCTTTGTTCATCATCCCGGCGTAGACAAGAGAGCTAGAGCAAGCTCTAGTAGTATAAATATTCCATGCAAAGAAGGAATAGATTATTAGAGACACCACAATATGACATGGGGTCATGTCATCCACATCATGTAATATGAAGAAGATGAAAAGGACCAATATGGCCATACCATCTAGAGGATGACCCAAGACACAGGGTCATAGGTGCAGAGCTCACATGGAAGAGGAGGTCATCTCAAGGCTAGAGTTTGTTACTCCTATCATCCAGAAGGGCACATGTCTCATGATTTTCTGACACCCCACATGGATGAGAAGCATGTAGTTGAGGGACCTCTGAGGAATAGACGTGGGTTTGAATGAGGAGGTCTGCAGGTTGGTGGGCGTGGCAGGGGACTAGGACGAGCCACATGTGGTTGATGAAGGTTCGAGATACTATAACAACAACCCCAATGTGTACCACCATAGACTCGAGGATCCAGTGGACATGCTATAGGCCAGCTTTAGGTGATAGAGTCCTATGACCAAGATGCTCTGGAGATGATTAGAGGTATAATCTGTTTCTTCTCCGCCATAGCTACAATTCTCATATACATAAGTTCTAGTCACTCTTACCTTTCCATGAACCTCATTCAAGTATTTGAGATTATTGTGGAGCCATTGGATTGATCCTTGCGATTAGAGAATCCTATGTAATTCTATTCCATGATTAGATACTGGTGCTGGTAGTGTGAGATTACTCTAGAAGTTGATTGTTTCCGCTGGGATCTCCTAGAAGAAGCATCAAAGCCTTAGGATTTCATCGTGGGTATATAATGGATATCTATGGTCCATGAACATATCAACTGTTTAATGTGAAAATGGTGCTGTGTTCATGTTGATGGGATCCGATCTTCCATTATCGGTGAGAAGGAAACCTTTTCATCCCCAGAATTACTTTCTCAAAGTAGGGTGCATCCGATCACTCACTAGTTGTCTAGCATCACCCTCAGTGCAGTGGATGAGATGATTTCGAGATTTCTTATATTGGTGGATGAGAATGAAGATGTCTTTATAGAAGATTTCTATGAACTACCTCCTCCAAGAGAGGTAGACTTATGCATTGACTTTTCCCAAGTGATAGCAACGATATCTACCCTAACCTATCAGATATATCCCATAGAGCATTGTGAGTTGAGTGTACTAATAGAGGACATGATGTGGAAGCGGTTCGTAAGGCCTAGTGTTTTTCCATGACAATTCCTGGTGTTGTTTTCCATGAATTTAAAAGGGATATTGGGATTATTCATAGAATTATAGCACCTAAACCAGGTGACCATGATGAACCAGTATCCTCTACTAAGGATTGGTGACCTCTTAAATCTATTGATTCATGCGAAACGGTTCATGAAGACTGACCTCAGATTGGGTTATCATCAACATCAGATACAGGATATAAATGGATTCAATACAGTCTTCAGATGCCGATATTGCAACTATGTGTTCTTGATGATGTTCTTCAACATCAACAATGCCCCTACAGTGTTCATGGGACTCATGAACAGTATATTCCATCCTTACCTCGATCGTTTCATGGTGGTATTCATTGATGAGATCTTGGTGTACTCCATGTCAGACAAGGAGCACACAACACACATGCAAATAGTCATGGATAAACATGGAGAGAAACATATCTTTAGAATGCTCGGAATGTTCCTATTCTAGATTATGTAGTTCCAATTTCTAGGACACATCATCTCATAGGAAGGAGTTATGGTGGATCTAGAAAAGATAGAGGCAGTGCATGATTGGGATCCATCCAGTAGCATGATTTAGGTTTGGAGTTTTTTGGGGTAGGCCAGGTACTACTGGAGGTTTGTATCCAAATTCTCCATGGTAGATGCAACCTTTTTAGCTATGATAATTATAGGACAACCATTTGGGTGGATGGAGTAGTTCCATCAATGTTTCGATGGGCTAAGGCGGATACAGACATGTGCTCCCATCATGATGTTTCTAGATGATGGCATCGACAACTAGGTATATTTTGATGCATCAGGGTCTAGACTAGGTTGTGTCCTAATGTAATACTGTGTGTTGAAAGCCTACAGCTCCTGAATTTTGAGGAAACATTAGCATAACTGTGAAACCCATTTCATGGAGTTTGCTATAGTGGTCTTTTCCTTGAATATGTGACGACACTACTTGATGGGTGACCAATTTACCATCGACAACGACCACAAGTGTCTCATGTATACTTTCTCATAGAAGGACATGTAAATGAGATATCGATGATGTTTAGAATTCCTCTTGGTCTATGACTTTGAGATATTCTATAATCTGACGATCTAGAATGTAATGGTAGACACACTCAGTGGGAGGTATTGTTTATAGAAGCTATGTGAGGTGAAGATATTGAAAATTGTAATGCAGATATCCTTCTTGGATAGTGATGAAGCATCATGCCTTCATTTAGTGTCTGTCACTCCTTCTCATCTATGGTTAGTTAAAGAGGAACAACATGTGGATGTGGACTGCTATGCCAGATGTGCTGAGTTACCCTCAGAACAGGCTTATGATGGATTTTCAATATGTGGGGAGAACGTCGTCATTTTTAGAGGATGTAATGTAGTACCAATGACCATAAGGGTGTAGTTGTTTAGAGAGTTCAATAATTCCCTTTTGGTGTTATATATTTGTGTAGAGAAGAAGAACCAAGACCTCTGATGTTAGTTCTAGTGGCCCAGGATGATGAAAGCAGTCGCATAGTTCGTTTCATGATGCCTTACTATTTATCAAGTTATGTCTGAGCATCAGGTCCCTACAAGATAGAGACAACCACTTTAGTTACCATATTTCATGTGGGATGGTATCTACATGGAATTTATGATGGGGTTACAATGCATGTCCAGGCTCCACGGCCCTATCTCGGTGATTGTTGACCAACTCACTAAGTCGACTCACTTCCTACCTATCTGAGGGAAGGGATCAGAAGAGGGGTTGGGGAACCTCTACATCCAGCAGATATTATGGATTCATGAGGTTCCTTAAATGATCATCTCATGCCATGATACATTCTATACTTCTCGGTTAATGAAGAGGATATAAGAGGCACTTGGGACTGAGTTTCACATGAGCACATATTTTCCCCCCTAAACATATGGTCAGTCGGAGTGAACCATAAAAACCATTTCGGAAATTATGCTTATGTACTAGATTTTGGTCGTAGTTGGTAGGACCACCTACCCATGGAGGAGTACGCATACCACCATAACTATCACTCCACTATTTTCACTGAACTGTTTGAGGCCATGTGCAGTTAGCCATCAAGATCACATCTATGATGGACAAACCCATGGGAGTTAGCACTCATGGATCCAGAGTCAGTACAACCGACAACTGAGAAGCTGTAGAAAATCTTGAAGCTGATAAGGACTACACAGAGCAGGAATAAGTCATATGATGATAGGATATAGAGAGATTTGGAGTTCAAGGAGGAGGACTATGTTTCAATTCAGGCCTCACCATAATGGGGATTTTGGAGATTTGGATATAGCAGAAAGTTATCTCTGAGTTTCATCAGACCATTCCAAATTTTCAACAGCATTGGTGAGGGGATGTACTGCCTTTCTCTTCCACCAAAGATGCACGGGGTGCCCAATATTTTTCCCTTGTCACTACTGAGCAGGTACGTGCAAGATCCACCACATGCCATCGACTGGGGAGAGCTAGAAATTGATGATGGTGTAATGTTCACTGAGTTCCTGATGATGATTGAAGATCGACAGGAGAGGTTCTATCATGGACCACTGATTCCTTTGGTTAATGTTTGGTTGTATCAAATGATCCTCGAGAAGAGAATATGGGAGTAGGAGGATATGATTCTTGGTCAATATCAACAATAGTTTTTTATCCCTTGATTAGTCATTCATGGACACAAATCCCTATAGAGGGGATAATGTAATGTCTCATTATTTTAATGTAATTTATATAATTTATATGGAATTATATTGAGACCACACACTCTAACAGTATGTGATTCCATGTCTTGTTGATCATGGAATGAAATTATGAACTTTTTTAAGTGGATTCTGTAAATGTGTGAGATGGTTTTTCTATCTTTTGAATTAGTTCTTAGATCAGAAATTTTACGGAACAGTTTAAATCGGAACTCCGAGATTCACCATGAATGGACATGAAATTGATCAGAAAGGTTTGGACAAAAAAGTTATTTTTCAGAATATTTACAAACTAAAAAATAACCTTAAAAATATATTTTATTTCTTTTCTCACACGTTGAGCAGTGGAAGGTGACCCTGCAGTGTGGCGATAAGGCGGTGACAATATGCCTTAAAGGAAGCCCTGTAATAGACCCTTAATATGTAGAGTCACTACAATTATATTTCATCAAAGAACCATCATACTGAAACAACACAACTGTATAAAAAATGATGTGACGTGTTCCCTTGGTAATGAGATAACGTGTTGGAAAGGGGTAATTAAAATGAAAGAAATTCCCTAATGAACCTCTAATGAGTTTACACTCCAAAAAAGTATGAAAACTCCTTTAGAACGACATCAAAATTGATATACCACAAAGAACGAAGCCAGAAAGTGATGGGTTATAATGACCTCTTGAACCCTCAAGGACGAATCGTTATAGCATTGAAAATCAAATGATGTTCAAGATTGACCTATTTAATATTTCCCCATTAATTTTTTTTGAAAACGACCATCATAGATCATCCAAAAAACATGTTGATATATGAATTGTGATTTCTTCTTAGAGGTTGGAATCATTTTAGATTCCGGTATTTGGGAATAAATTATCACTAGTATTGATTGAAATACAATCATGAAATCTCCCCAGGTTTTATTTTTTCTTATAACGTGGAGAGTGAGGGATGACACGAACAAGGTCCGAGATGCCCCTGTATGTGCGTTATTCACAGATGAATTCTAAAAATGGTTGAAATGTTATTTTTATTCCATTTAAATTATGGTGGTATCCTTAAAATCCTTTATGCAGGAGTGGTGTGAAGATTACACCATAAGAGCACATTCAGAAGTCCACTGATGTTCCTGCCGGTGCGTCGGCATGTGGTGGCACTGACCGCGTGCAGGACATTCTAAAAATAGAGGAACCACCCATTTTAGTGGTGATAATAGATGGATAATTGAGTATCAAAGGTCGTCACTATCGTATCTACGGCTTGGGAGACTTTCGGTGCGATGAAGGTGCCAGATTGAATGATTAACCCATAGATTTGTTATGCTTGTGACGTGGAAGGACGTGACTGCTCGTCCGTGTCGGAGGTAGAATACAGTGCGAAACACGGTGGACTATGGTCACTCAACCATGTTGGAAGGGAGGCACCTTGATGAACTACGCGACATCATGGGGGCTTGATGTGGCATCCAACTGAATCACAACAAGGTGAACGAGGCATGGTGTGGGCCACCCCTCAGGATGTACCTGCCTTAATGGCCCGAACCCACGCTGCAGGGCCAGACCCACCGTACAGGAAAACCCCCATTGACCAATGGTCCCAAAACCCTACATGATGTACTCATTATAGACTATAATTGGGTCATGTTGGACATACATCAGGTCGGGTTGGTCTGATCGGTTCTTCTCGGACCTGAACCCAACCAGTCCCCATTCTACTATAACACCTATATCTATCCAACTAGGCATCTGATTGACACGATGTTAGTGTATTTGGGACAATTTAGATGATTTGTTCCATCAAATATACTCTAAGTGAGTTTTGGAGATGGCTAGAATACGACTGGGTTGGATTGGACTCAATTCTAACTAGGACTATTTTATAAAAAAAATGTCCATATCTTACCGACCGAGTGTCTGTTCGATGTGTCGTCTAATGCGTTGCGACCCTTACAAAGATATTTTCATTTGGGTACCTCTGTGCAGTACTTATCTGAAGTTCAAATATGATTTTTGTATTTTGGATTATATTCTACCAGAATCTAGCGCCCTTCACAAGGGAGTCCTACAGCTGGGTGAGACCTGCTCCTAGAGACCCTATTGGGATCCACACCTAGAGACCATATTTTAATCATCACCTAGAGAACCTATGTTGATCAATACATAGAGACCCTACGTGGATTGGAAAAATAGTGACCCTTTATCGATCACCATACTAGAGACCCTTTGTGGAACAACATAATAGAGACCATGTGTGGATCAGCATGAAAGAGACCCTTCATAGATTAAAAGAAGTGCGGCCCATCATGGATCAACCATAGAGAATCCTGTTGTGGATCCATAGTAGAAAACCCATTCATGGATCAGCAGTAGTGTCTCCAAATATAATAAGATGATCCTGCTTTATAACTAATCATTAATAATTTTTTACCTATGTCATACTCAGTGTGGGTTCTCTCTTTTTCAAGGTTCTTTACTTTCTAATAGTTTTTTTTGGATTTTTACATTGTGTATTTCATTGAGACCCGTTTTGGTCTTAGGTTCCCAACTATGTATTGTTATAATCACCCCAAAATGGGCTTTTCTTGCACCTATTGTGTCTTGTGCAGATGAAAGGCTTCTTTGACTAGGACTTTGGGGAGCCAATGTTAGACAGTGCTCAGAGGCGAATCGATAGATGGGGTGTGCTATAGTGAAATGTGACAGAGATATTTACCTATGATTCATATGGGAAACTTGGAATACAACCTTCGGAGCTACAACATCCATTATTGTACATTAGTTTTAGTTGGGCTTGTATTCTGGCACCTTTACATTATTTTTACACACTTTACTCTCAGTGGTTGTACTTTATGGTGGTTTTACTATATTTCATTCCCTTTTGGTTCACTTTGTTTAGTTTTACATTTATGTGTGTGTACATGTTTAAAGGAAATTTCTTTTCATTTTTGGGATATGCCTACTCAACGCAAGTCACTACACCTGGCCTATGGAAGGCAGACTTGTGGTAGTCACGACACGGGCCCTTAGGGACCGAAAGTGAAAACATCCATTAGGTGTTCATGAAAATAGGTTCATAAAATTATTAAATACCATTATATACAAAGATAAGTGGATAATTTATTTGAACAATGTGAAAATAATTAATTTTGAAACTCAATCATCATTGAAATATTTCCAATCATCTAGCAGATATTTCAGGAGGAACAACATGATTACATTCTCACATTTTTCAAGCATCCTAATCATTATATCTTAAAAGCATACTATTCTGTTGACTAATTTCATTGATTCATATATCACATTTATATAAACAAGAATATCATCTTCAAATAGTATATGATAAACTCATAGGAATCCAATCCTTCCCTAAAACATCCATTTTATCCATATATCATTATCCTATATAAATTTTTTCTTATAATATCTTACATAGTGTTAAACAAACTACATAATAGTGGATCCCACTACCTCAATTATTTTACATGACTAATAAAATTATTATTCAGAATAAAAGAAAAATGATAAAAAAGGGATAATAGAAACACTAAAATACGGGGTTCAAATTTTCATTACAAAATGATTTTTTTTATAAAAATTCCATAGGAATGCACAATTCTTCATTTCAAAATCCAACATCGTGCCATAATTCATTATCACATTTCCTCAAAGAACATGTTATCTAGATCAAAAATCATTTTTCTATCTATAAAAATGGCTCTATGAATTTCACTTCCCTTGAGGTAACTATGTTTGTTTACCTTTTATGAGATTGGTTTTAATCGACCCCAAGGGATGATACATGATTTTTGTGATAATTTCATATAATAAATATAATTTAAAAATATAACTACAATTTTAATTGTAATGGATATTTAATTTCGTTAAAAATAACTACCATAGTATCAAAAATTATCATGGGTGAGTAACGTTCAATGAATTTTTCTTGATTCATTTTAACAACCAATACCTCAATAACCACCTACATTTCAAAATAAAATGAGGTGAGGAAACCACCCCTTTTAGGGAACAATATACTAAAATAGCTTTTATTTTTTTGAAGACAACCTCTATTTAATAAAAATCATTGATAAGTTCAATTATGTTTTCTATGGTATTATATGAAATTATTATGATTAAATATATTTTAATATTATTGAAAATTTCCCCAATCGATAAATTTCTACATCATCTCTTTAAGTGCAGCACTAAATATGACATTATAAATATAGGTCCTGATACATTCATATTACTTAATAACAATACATATTCTAGTAAAAGTTTTATTTTCACATTACATATAATTCTTTAATTCATACATGATATTTGTTTTGTTATTTGAACCCACTATAATCCATACAACACTAGATCTTCACAAGCTTCATGATCATTATATAATAATAAATAAAATAAAAGTATTTGTTATCTAACCACATAGACGGATTATTATAATCATTTGTTATTATATAGATAGTTTTGTTTCCCCTAGTTTACATTAATTTTTTATGTAGTACTTCCCAAGGTGGACTCAAATTATTATTTTACCATATTTCCGTCAAAAATTTCAAAAAAAAAATCTTTACATAGGTCCACATCTTAGAGAACAAATTTCACTCTTTAAAAGATAACACCACATATTATTAGACGAAATTTACCACGCGGTCAGTCATATTATGATACATGAGTTCCACAATCATGTTATAAAATAATCTCCAACCATATTAGCAAATATATGATATAGACTTACACATCTCCGCATGGTACCATGATTACTATAAAAAACTGATAATAGTCGTATTTTATTTGAAATCATTATATTCACATAGTTCATAAGTAATTATTAAATTATTGTTTTATTTTTGAAAACCCGATTCATTTTTTTTACTTTTCGTATATCATATAGAAAATTTGTGAGTGTGATTTTTTTAACATTTTTTGGAATTAAATAATCATAACTCAATTATACTTTAGTCTTTATGAAAAATGTTTTTTTTTCATTATAATTTGTGAAGGTAGAACAACATCATATATGGATTTGTCAAACTTTTCAATTCATTTTTTGTTTTTATTAATATTTGGTAGATTTGTATTTCAATATTCAACATGAGTGTATCCCTATAATTATATACAAATATTATTTTTTATATTTATATATGGTATCGTGACATTAATAATTCCATTTATATGGAATATAGAATTATATGGTATTATGTGTTCACCTAAACTCATAAATAATTAATGTTTGATGATGATATTTGTTAAGACCTATATGGGCCTATATTCCATAAGAGTGGCTGAATCTGGGTATTGATATTCTCATTGAAATTATTCCTTCCCCAGTTGATATTGACATAATTATTATAAGGTTCAATTAATCTTCAATGTGGTGTTTATATTTACCATATCCTTTCCAACATCTCTAATATTGATGCATTGAATGTAAATATGGAAATAAAACACATGGAAACACATATTTTTTCTTGGTTCACCCTCAATGTACTAAATCCAAGTAGTATATAATGATGTACGAATTCCACTAATACACACTACAAAAATTTTGGTTAGAACATGATCAATTCTATACCCAGTCTCACAGCCTTTACAATATTTATGGTTTTCTCACTACTTTCCCAAGGGTAACTCCCTAACTCTCTTTCGATGGTTCACTACTGGTTTAAAGGAACACCTTATTCTACTTACTTATCATACTAAACTGGAATGGATTAACACACAGTTTTTAGACATGTACGTCCCATAATTTACAATAATAAATGCATCCATAAATATAGGTTTAAGTGTTATTGTTGTCCTATATAGGCATTTCCTTAAATCTTGTGAAAACAAATTGATTCCACACTTATACACTCAATAAAACTGGAATAAACAATTATTTATAGTATGAATGATAATTACCTCTTTTTTGAAATGTTCTTCACGATATTCCAAGTATTCCATTCACTACATTTAATGTAGTAGTGAATAAAATACTTCTAAAATTAATTTCCAATGGTGAATATCTTGGGTTTATTTTTTCTTCTTATGATTTTGGATATTATGGTGATACCTTCCAAATGTTAATTTAGTCACATATATCCATTCGCAAGACTCTAGTGTGATACCCCTATGAGAGACATTGTTTTGTAACAACTTGTGATAGATCCTATAAGATACCATTACGTGATATCTGAGTGATAAGTCAAGTGAAATTCTTATTATGAACACATATATTCACATTACATATGTTCTTCTTCACATGAGTCCCCAATATCAAACCATGTTTGTTCTTTTCACGAGTCTCTTATTGAGAACCCTTGTCATGAACACCTAGAAGGAAACAATCGATTAAACCTTGTTCAAACTTTGCACATGATCATGGAACAAACCAGTAGTGTAAACTCCTGGTGAAAACTGCTATAATGGACATTGTGCTCAATGTTCACGTTCTTCTACCTTTATTCCATGGCGTAAAAACTCATTTTCATCGATGATCATGCTTTTTGTGAACTCCTGGAATGATTCACATTCATAATTTTTCAAATAATTTATTCAAGTAATACGTAAAGCATTTTAAAATATAAATTACATTGAGATTCCACTATGTGAACCTCCTTCATCATGAAATATTAGTGAAAACCTCATTCATGATATCTCTCCCCAAACCTCCTCATACGTTGCTTCATATATAAAAATGGGAAAAAAATTCTTCAATTTTTTCGATGGGTTAGCGGTGTTAATAGACATATACACACCACCATAAGTCCACAATTAGTGAACAGTCATTCCTTCCACTTCCATAGCATTATTTCTCCCCAATTCCCCATTTCCAAATCAATTTGACATTCATGTTCTGAGAACCTCCTTGCATTATTATCTAGAATGAGTTTAAATAAACATTCATTCTCTATGAACATATTAGCATGAGACATTTTCATGCCCCACGATTCTTTTGGAATGACCTGTAAAGAAAATCTTCAGATCATCGTGAGATCCCATCAAAATATCCACATAAAATCATCCTCCAAGAGAACCTCCTAGACGAGTCCTTATTTGATACATGAACCATAGTTCATTATTTTCACTATGAGATACCAGTTCATCATTAATGAACTGTGATCGTAGTTCATCTATTTATCTTCATGAACCTATATAAACATACAAGCTATGCGAGGTCTATTCATGATTTTTATTTTGAGAACCACGTTCATCATTCATGTTTTTTGTGTGTCCCCAGTATGAGTCTCCATTTACACTTTTCAGGAGTTCCTAGTGTGATTCTACATTCATTATTTATGTGAGACCCTGGTGTAAAATTGTATTATCTATTATAGAGAGTACCTATAGGGATTCCCCTTTCCCACATTTCAAATGTCCGTAATGTTATTATTCATTCATGATTTCCCTAGGTCCCTAGTGTGAGTCCACATTCGTACTCCTCCGGAGATCGAACTAACTATTTATGTCATATTTTTTAACTAGCTTTTTCAACAACCTCAAGACATGTTAGAAATCAAAATAAACCCAAAAACACAATCATGATGAATTTTTTCAAATAAGATACCCCTTTGGTTTTTTAAAAATTATTAACATTTTGACACGTTGTTAATGATTCATATAACCTCTACTAACATTTTTCTTCTTATAATTATAAAATGGATCAATGACATAACAAAAGCATACTATAATATCACATTATCCATGCTTAGTATGATAAATAAGAGTAGTATTAATATTTCATAAGTTAAACACATCATTCCAAAACCACTCAACTGTTTTAACAATGAACAACATCTGTTGAGATATAGATCCTCTGATCGATCATATATAATATCCTCATATTAAAAACTCCACATAATTCATTTCTCCCATAGTCAACATCTCTTATATTCATTATTAAGTCATTTTATCACAATTTATAGACACAATTTCCCCCCTTGGTCAATAAAACCAAAGTTCACCACATTTTTTTTGTATTAGGGTCATGAACACATATCAACATATTATGGAAAATATCATACATCAGGGTGATTGGGTCCCTCATTCACACCTTTTCATGTGTAAGGAGTCGACAGAACTCCAAGAACTAGTTAATTATATACAAACCCATCATTGGGTAATGATTTTTTCATAATTTCAAAAACTTTTAGTTATATAGGCATGTAGTCCAATGTCAAAAGCCCTTTCACCAACTTCTCATTGATAAAATGAAATTTTATTTCAGTGTTCTTTGTCAATGTGTGATGGACCAGATTTTTTCATATATTTATAGCAATTGAATTATAACAAAATATTCCAATCAAAGGATTCACTTAAACTCCAATACCTTCAAGTTTCATATTCACCTATAATAAAAATTTTCATTCATGAGTAGCCATAAGATATTTTTACTCTTTGGATGTCAATGAAATGAAAATGTTTCCTTAGCCCAGAAAAAAACACCACAACATAAAATCCAACAAATGAATTTTATTTTCAATCATTTGTTGATTCGGCCAGAATATTCATCAATATAGACTTATTAATCGTTATGAGAATTTTCATTATATATAAAACTGAAATCCACCATTTCCTTGATACAATGAAGTATTTCTTACTATAAGAAAGTGGGTTCCATTGAGAATACTTTGTAACTTTGATCCTAGGCATGTGTCAACAACAATATCATGTCATTTCACTATCAACTAAAATACAGTACCAATGATTTTCCATTATTCAATGTCATTAGCGTAATTTCCTTCAACATCCTTTTATACATTCATCCAAGTATCCATAAGAGTCATCATATCATTGTAATTATCGATTCCATATATTCTCAAAACCTCATTAGAATAATTATATTGTGAAATTATTTTTCCATTTTTTTAATTATTACACTAGAACAATTATGTCATAATTATAGTCATTATTGACCTAGAGACTGTAAAAAAACTCAGCCACAGTAAAAATCGTGCTTCCTCAAAAAATGATCAAGTATTTATTAAAATTATATTTTATCTTACTTAACCCATATAGCCCCTTATTCAGTAGAAATACACTCTCTTTATCTTCATTAATTAGAAAATCTACTATAGACAAAAAATAAATGTTGAACCATCATTGTACAGATATGGAATGAAATATTTTGATTTTCTATCGCATTTGAAAATTTGAAAATATTACATCAACATCAATACAATCTATCTAGAATTACCATTTAACACTAATTATGGTTTTTTTGATAAATTGTTCCATATTCATTCATCTTGTTCTGAATGTAAAATTGAATTACTCATAGGAGTGGGGTGTCCACTTGTTGGAAACATAATTAATATTCCCTCAACTCATTTTTGTATCCTATTAACAGTATGCTAATTCCATATTAGAAAAAAACTATATGATCATGAAATACATGAATTTTGATTATTATCCCAAAATTAATATTCTTGAACACATAAATTCATCCTTTCTATATCATTTTGACAATGCACGTGATTAAGACATATAATTACCCACTATGATATGAAACTCTTCTTGTTGTTAAGCCCACTATTTAGACTGACAAAAATTCTTCTCTTCTTTAGTAGTTTCATCACATGTTCCTATAGGTTTTGTAATCTTTTACATATGAATACATTTTCCCCTTGTATCTTACATCAATAATATTCTCATTGGTTGAATTTACCATATAGTAATGATCTATCTGGAATACCGCTAGTCCTAATGCGGTAAAAATAGATTTAGAAAACAAGATACAATGTTAATAATAATATCATTGTCTATTACACTCAGCTAAATCCATATATCTCATGTAGCCATAGAACATTAACCCATTTCAAAAAATTCATATAAATTTATTCATTATCGAGGGTATCTTTTTTGAATTAGTTGAAATTTCAGAGAACACCATTTCACTGATATTAATTTTTCATGCAACTCACCCTTTCATTGTATGCCCTTTAAAAAACTTAAATATTTTAAAATTAGTTAATAGAATTTAAACACACGGTGATATGGGTAAATCTAGAATTTTCAATAGGGGGATTGTAGTTTCCCCAGATGAACCAACTCATCAATACTTCATTTTAAAGTTCCCTACTCATTTTTATCCCGTTCCAATTACCAAGCCAACCTTATCTACTCTGTCCATATAACTAGTCATTTTTTACCGACATGGTCAATCTTCTTCTAGAATGTACTTTATGTAGGATTTTTCATTTTAACCATGTAGGGTTTTAAACCACTAGTAAAAAATAATTTTTTTATTCTCTAAAAAAATTAAAATTTTCATGATTATTTATTTGAGCATGAATCTCTCCATAGATCAGGTGTTATTGCTTCTTCCTCCATTGGAGGTTTCTTTTTCCTGACATCTGTTGTTACCATGTGGCCAGACATTCATGTTTGTTGAGACATTATTTATTCATTTTTATTTTATTATTTATCCATGTAACCACACTATTTATTGTTAGTTGTGGGTCATTTATAGAACATACATTCTTCTTAATCAAAACTAGAGTAACATCCCACTTTCTTTCCCAGATTGTTGTCATTCATTAAAAGATATCTTTTGTGATTGTAATAGAAGAGTTGATTAATAATACTTTTTTAGATCCTTTTGATTCCCTAAAAATGTAAACCTTTTATTCATCATAAAATGGTCTCTTACACTAAACGAATTTTTTATATACTACCAGAGTTGGCGGATCTTCATCTAGGTACCTTTTCATTCCCTTCTATCATTCTGCAGAAATTTATTTCCAAATTTGTGTAATTAGCTTATATAAAACATATTCCATTATATACATACCATGATTCATTATTTCATGGATGAGATTTTGATAGATCAATATTTATTCTTCTGAAACCATGTGGGGTTCTTGACAAATACTCATGGTGTTCTATAGTCTTCTACAATAGTATAATGTCATGAAACCTTCTTCTAGGAGCCACTTATTTTAGATTTGTAATGAAATTTCCTATTATTCTTATATACATATATATATATATATATATTTCTATCTTCACTAATGAAATTAATTCCATAGCCTCAATAAAAAATTATGTATGAACAAGATTCCCAAAAAAGTACCACAAGTTATCATTACTTCATTTAATATCATTTTTAGGTTAGTCATTAGTGCCTACATGCTTTTTCCAATTTCTAGAACTGTAAAAATCTCTCTTATTATCATTAATTTGATAGAGTTCATGATATACTATAATAAATTTGCAAAAATATCATGTATTTTAAGATGAGAAAATACTTTCATGTTTTTCCTCTAAAGTAACATATTTTCATTAATTTTTTATTGCCACCTTTCGAAGGATAATCGAATAATAAGTCCAAAAAATCCTTTAATTTGTGATATACTTGAGATTGTTTCACTTCATTCGTGATTGATCTATCAGTTATATCCTTTTTTTATTATTTTCATCCATTTATTATATTTGATAATTATTTTCAAAATTTATATTATTTCCTCTAGTAATTTCATCTTCGAATTTCTAGGAATGATTATCCCTCATGTAATATCTATCCATTATTTCAGAATTCATCTATGCAATATAATTATTATAACATGCATTATGTGGTTTCAATCATTGATTCTATGATACTAGTTTATATATGTGTGTATAATGGCCCTCATTTTTTTGTTTAAAATTATGAATTTTATTGGAGTCCATATTCATTCCCATTTCATCACCATTAAATTTTTTTGTTCATCTGATTGGGAAGAATTATTCTCTCTCATATCAAGGGCCACATAAAAAATTCTATTATTTAATCCCCTTAAATTATATATGGAAATTTACTACACAATGATCATGATATCTATATTTTTAATTTATACATCCAATTTATTAAAAAATTCCATTGTATCATTAAAAACATCCAGTTATAGATTTCATAATGTTTCATCATCAACAAAAATTTCAACAACACATAGAATATTAGGTTTTTCACTAATTCTCACTACATCATTGAGTATGTATATAGTTTCACTGTTGAATTCATCAAATCCATTCTTCAGTAAATTTTCAATTTTTTAAAGATTTATTACACATTTTACGTAGACACCTCTACATGTTGGAATATCACCTATATAATTCTTATTCATTTTATTAATTCCCATTTCCATTTAACACTATGATATTTTGAAATTGAATCTTCGATTCCAATAGGAAAGAAAATATTATCCTAGGAAAAAATCAAAAAACCAACATATCCTCTAACAAAAATTTCTTGTTCCAATAGTGGCATATATAACATAAGAGGGGGAGAATTAGGATATGGATATTTTATTCTAAATTATCCCTTCCCCACTGGATTTTACCTATTTATTATAATGGTCACTTCATTTTACCCATAGTTTATATATTACTCATACCATTTTCAGCATTCTCAAATGATGATTCATGGAATGTAATTTATAAATAAAGACACGTAGACACAAACTTTTTTACATGGTTCACCCTTACTAGGGCACATCTAAGGAGAATACAAGTGAAATTTATTGATGTAATAAATAATCTATGGATCACTGAAAAAAATGGTTTTGGATAGACCACTTCAATGACAATGATCACAACCATTACGTTGCTTAGGGTAATCTCACTGCTTTCCAATTGGTCACTCTATAACATTATCTTTGTGTATCACTATCTATGGAAAAGATTACCTTCTACCTATTCCATTTCTCACTCCATTAGATAGGATCCTCGCACATTTTATTGACCCGTATGTCGCTTAATTATCAATAATGAATGAATCCTCAATTGTATGTATATTATCAATTGATTTCATTTTTTTCTACTCCTTCACTCAGGTGAAAACATCTAGATGCATCACTTCAAAATTATAGAAAAATCTAATAAACATTTACTTGATGTAGATATATCAAATACATATGATTTAAAAATATATTAAAGGTATTCAATGTCTTTCATTCAATGTCATGAATGTAGTAGTGAATGAAATCATTCGGTAAGTATTTTATGATTTATAGATACTATATATTATTATCCTTATTCTGATTTTATATATGAAAATGACACTTCTCAAAGGGTAATGTTGGCATGTATCTCCATGCACATGACTCTAGTGTGATACCCTAGTCTGATACCCTAGTGTGTAAATCCTTGTGTGAGATCCTATTGTGTAACATGGAATAAGATCCTTGTTTCATACACATATGTGAGACCTATAATGAACCCTATTATGAACTTTTTACAAGTTAAACCTTTCACATGTTCCACATGGAGCATGTCCCATGGTGTGAACCTTGGACATTATGTGTGTTAGTCTCTTGTTGTTAACCCTTTTCACAAACTATTTATGTGAACCCATTAAAGACCGCTTGGATTATACCGTGTTCACACTTTTTCATTTCTCTATGAAAAATCCCCTGGTGAAATCCATAGGTGTGAACCGTGTCTATGATTTTCATGATCTCATGGAACTAATCCCTATCAAAAACCACTTGCATAGACCATGAAGGTACTTTGATGGCGATAATGGCACAAACATCATTCCTAAATTGAAAATACATTTTTTCGAACATAAAAACACATTAGAAAATATGAATTACACAGAAAGTCCTCTCTATGAACCTCCTTCTCAAAGAACACCTGGTGTTATCCTCTATTGATATATCTCTCGGTTGACCACCTAAGAAGATTATTTATATATAAAAATGATTTAAAACATCTTCAAAGATTAAGTAAAGGTTATGGGGAATTTATTGGAATAATACAACACCACAACTCCACAATGTGTTGAAAACCATTCATTCCACCACCACAATACTTCGTCTCTTGGATCCCCCATTACTGGATTAATTCAATACTCAAACTCTAAAAGCCAAATATCACAAGTAATGTCTGCTCTTTAAAAACCACAAGGAATGATTTATAAAGAAAATCATGAGAATTGTACAAGATCCCATCACATGATCCAATGAAAATCATGAACTTCTCAAACAACTAGCTCCAAGTATTATTTGCATGCCATGACCCATGTCATGGAATTCACACACCCTAAACCTAGTTCATAATTTGCACACCGTGATATCAATACAGAATTTACACTCCTTGAACCCAGATTATTATTTATACTCTATGATATTTGTTTATTATTTTTACTTTGTGAACTTAATACAATATTCTCACATTGCATGACTCCCTAGTATGTGTCCACATTCAAATATTGCACAATCCCATGGAATGAGATTTTCACAATAACCTAGTGAAATTCTACATTCTCAATTTGTGTGAGTCCTTGGTGTGAGTATGCATTCATTCATTATGTGATCCTCTCTAGTGAGTTGGAATTCACGTTTCACACAATTCACTAGTGTGATTCTGGATTAACACTTTGTATGAGATCTATGCTATCTCTATATGACATCTTTGATAACTACCATTTTTCAATAACCTTAATCCTTTTCTTAAAATAAAATCAACCCAAAAGAACCATCTAGATATATTTAAGAAAAATATTATTATATTTTAATCTCCCATCAACAACATAATTTTGAATTTCAGGGAAATTATTAATACAATTTCCCTTCTTTCATTTGATTTCAAGAATCAATGATATTTTAATTTATATATTGATGTTATACAATTATATTGATGATTTTACAATCTTCATAAAAGTAAGATTTATGTAATAAATACATAATTTATAACTCAATATTCCTCTTATATTTTACAAATCATGCTTATGAAATTGAATTGAATTGAATTAATGATTATTAGATAAAAGTGACGTGTAATATTTGAAGAATAAAAGTAGTAAATCTAGTGGTTGAGAATTTATGAATCCAAAATATGACAATATAGGAATACCTATTTCAGGAAAATGTGGATCCAAATGATGATATATTCGTCATGGGTTCTCTTAATTTGATCTAAGTAGAAGAGGGTTCTTTTTCTAGGTTTAGGTGACAATGGATGTAGTCACCTATGATTTCATTCCTCATACTCCAGTAATATGGGTTGATGTTTGATTTTATGGTGTTATCCAATGGATCAATTTCTTCGACACAATATTTATAATTTTTGGAACCCTGTAGAATTAGGATATAATATTAGTGGCATTCACAAATTCGGTATTGATAATTTTTAAATGGGATGTATTATATCAATGAAAATATATTTCAGATTGATATGGAATGGGTTTTAAAAAACATGCAATGTTTATTTTAACTCAAATACTATAATTATTGAGATAAAATAATAGTTAACATAACAAAATTATGTATATTTTTGGTAAAGTCTTATACATATAATCCAAAAAATATTTTATGGATATTTGGATGACTTGGGGCCATAAAGGCTCATCATTTTGAGATTAGTATATTACAACCTCTATGATATCAACTGATATTTTATAATTTTACTATTTATATAGAGGTTGTTTAAAATATTATTATAAGTGAGAGTGATCCTGGAAGTGTCCATAATGTTGGTAGGTTGTCTTTACAACTATGTTTTTATTGGATCTTTAGGTCTTTGGCAATAGATTTTGTGATAGATTTTTCCTTGTAGTATGATGTTTGACAATTTTAGTAGCTATTTTTTTATTAATCCTCCTCAAAAAATAAAACATAATACGTGTCATATATTATTTAGGCTAGGTTATATCTAGTATAGTATTTCATTTCTTTCATATAACTCTCATTCATGGGATAATATAAGGTAATCATTAATGTTATTTCATGAATATTCCTTAGGGAAGTGACATGTGATGCTCATTTTGATATAAGGTTCTAAAGATCAATCAAGGGGGTCACCTAATGTTGATATTTAGGCTACAAAAAAACCAAATAACGGAGGTCTACATGGATTTTATTGGTTGGATCTAGAGGTATTAAATTCTCACATAATTCATGTAATACATTGTCAAGATGATATTATAGTATTTATAAATAAATTACCATGGAGTCGACACAAGAAATTCATATAATATCTATTACAAGGAATAATATTTGTAACCTTGATGTTGAAATATATATTATTTAATATGTATGTTTTACACTCATTTTTTCCTTCTTGTTTTGTTGGTGAATTTGGAATTAATACATAGTAACCATTGAGAGTATTGTCTATTAATAATCCCGCTTAGTCGGGCCAGGCCACACCGCTGAGCCAGGCTGGGCTGACCTGAAATAGGTCGGGTTGTCTTATTCCGGGTCGAGATGGGTCGATCTGACCGAGTCGGACCGGACAAAGACCTACATCGACCCATTTTCACTCTTTCGACCATAACATTACCTATGGGTGTCTATTTGACGAACCGTCTGCAGTGTCAGTAACCGTGGATCGAGATGGTTTTTTTATACCCCACATGGGTTTTTGATAATTTTGGAATATGGATGGATTTGATTTAACACAAATCCAACGGGGCCCTCTGGACTAAAAGGCCAAAAACATACAGACCAGATGTCGGATTGACACATCGTCTATTGCGTTGAGACCCCTTTTACATGGAAGTCATTTGGGATTCTTTTCTATGGGGATTCATGTTTTTTAGATTTTCATCTTGTGTCTTGAGGATCCAACCCTCCTGAAATCAAGCGACCTTAGTGCGGGAACCCTCTGGAAGGCTGTAACATGATAAAGTGATCATATGTGGTTCTTTGCTTTGGGATCCTATATGGATATGTGTTCGAGAGACTCACCTAGATCTTCTATAGGAATCCACATGGGACTACTCTAGGATCCTACATGGGTCTACTGTATTAGGACCCTACGTGGGTCTGATGATTTAGGATCCTATGTGGGTCTATCTCATAATAGATTAAGATGATTCAATAGTAACATCTAATCATCTATACTTCAATACCGATGTTATACCTGGTGTGAGCTGAGTCCTTACCTTTGGGGTAATACCGTTGTGGTATTCCTCTATGTGTCATACCTTTTTGTTACTTACATTCGTGGTTATACCTTTCTGGTACTCTTAATTGTGGTGTAACCTTTATAGTACATACCCTTGTGGTGCTACATTCATGGTAATCCTTCCTATGTGGAACAATTGTACCATGGCTAAGATTTTAGCCTTGTGTTTCCTCATGAATGAGATGGGTATACTTGATAACGTAGGTATATGTATGGGTATATACATATGCAGGGTTTTCAGAAGTTTTCATTCCTTGTTGTTTATCCATTGTGGGTTTTGCGTGACCTTCAAGGGTCTCAGAGTCCCTACTGAATATCGTTATAGTCAATCATGCATGGAATATTCCCACACTTTGTTGTTTTCGGTGTAGAAGGCAGATAACACTAACTAAGGATGAGAGTACCAAGACTGGAGGTAGCTCGAAGGAGGACCTTCGACAAGGCATACCATAGAGACGATCGTTCAAGAGATGTACCTACCCTTCAGGTAGGGTCCTTGGTGGGTCGTCACATGAGCTATTTCAGTTTACCAGTACTTTCCAGTTTTCTTGTACTTTCCAGTTGGGCTTGTAATCTATCCCCTTTTTACCTACTATACACACACTTTTAACTAAACAGTCTACTTGTGTTCGTATAATGATTTGTGCTTGGATGTGAGTGTTACAGGATATAAAAACAATGCATTTCTGGTTTTAGGGAATACTCCTTTTAGTGCTAGTCACCATCTCCTGGCCTACTGAAGGCGAGCATGGGGTAGTCACAGCATAGGCCCCGGGGGACTGGTCATGAAAATTGGTATCAGATGAGTCAGTTCTAATCTAGAACATTGGAATCTGATATTTTAATTACAATAGTGTTACGTGTATGGAGTATGATTATGAGTTTAGGGAATCCAGTGTTAGTGTTGTGGCCGACGTATCTATACTCCAGGACCCTGACATCTGATTTCTGACTCAGTGCATGAAAACACTAATTGCGTGTGAGTTTTGAAATGTTTTCTTTGAGAACTATTTGAGTCATCTCACCAGGTATAACTCATTTACCATGGTGCACCTTTTTCATTACAATATTCCTCCACTCTGGAACCCATTTAGTGTTCCAAGTATAGTAGGTGAGGATATCCCACTGATCGATGAGGCCCCAGTATAGGCCCCTTTATCCTTAGAGGCACCATCAGAGGCTCCAGCAGTACCATTACACATTGGCCCATCGATGCCAACAACACTGGCTGTAGAGGGTGCACGCCGCATGAGCACGTTGCATGAATTCAAATTCCTGAGGCCACATAGGTTCAAGGGTAAGATGGACCCACAAGAAGCTGAGGATTGGTTAGAGGTTGTGGTGAGAGTCTTCTGAATGGTAGAGACACCCGCTAATCTCATGGAAATCCTTTCCCCCAGTCTTCTACATGCAGCAGTAGGAAGATGGTGGAGCATGATGATCCAGGATCATGACCAGGTGACACTTCTCTAGGCATACAATAAGAGCCAATTTTCGGCTGAGTTTTTCCCAGCGACCCTTCGCGTAGTGCGCATACAAGAGATTCTTCATCTACAATAGGGAAACATAAATGTGGCTTAGTACTCAGCAAGGTTCACTAACCTGTCACGCTACACCACTGATATGGTGTGGGACGCATCCTTCAGGGCCTAACCCATCGTGTAGGTACTCAAGAGGGAGATCAGGGATTCGATAATGTCTCTCAGCATCCCAAAATAGGAAGTGGGCAAGAGTGAACCCTATTAGTGGAGAGTATTCCTGCTGAGCAGTCGCCAGTATCAAGAACCACCATCGGGCAACAAGTAGTGGAGTATTCTGTAGCTGGCAGCAGAAAGATGTCACATATGCCTTGGAGGTCCACAACGACATGTGGAATACTACATGATTTAGGGTCGGTTTTGTGGGGCACGGGAGACAGAACGAGTCATGTGAGGAGCAGGTAGTGTTACACATGTGGCAGGTAGGGTCACGTGACAAGTGACTGCCCGAATCGTCGTACGGCTGATCATAAGACGGTCGATGGACTGCCCAGTCAGAGACAGAGGTTCAACCAAGTATGTCCATAGAGAGTTGGTGTACAAGGAAGAGGAGCATTCTATGCAGCTGGTGGTGGGGGATGATTCGAGATGTTACTGCCACCACCACCAGGTGGTCCATCCCAACCACAAGGAGCAGGTGGACATGGGCGAGCTCAGCTCCATGAATCTGAGGCCTATGACAATGGTGCTTTAGAGATGATATGATGTACGATATGTGTCTACTCCAACATAATTTTAGTACTTATAGGCATAGGTTCCAGTAATTATTTTATTGCCACTCCCCACATTCAGAGCTCGGAGATTCTGGTGTATTCGTTTGCTCAATCCTTGCAACTAGAGATTCCTATACGAGAGGATTTGACAATTACAATCTAGTTTCGGCAGTGTGAGATTACTCTAGGAGGCAAGAGCTTTGACTAGGATATCCTAGAAGCAGAGTCGAGGCCTTAGGAAATCATATTGGGTATGGATTGGTTATCTACAGTCCATGGTCAGATTGACTGTATTAGGTGAAAAGTGTGGTGTATCCACGTGTATAGGGCTAGGATTACCTTCCCCGGTGATAAGGGAGACATTTTAGCACATGATGGGCTTACGCAGAGGGGAGTGAATCCGATCATTCATTAGATGGATATCTTTATCCTCAGAGAAGTTGATGTGGAGTGTCCGAGTTATCCTATAGTGGTGGACCAGTTCACAGATGTCTTCCATGATTATGTACCAGGTCTTTATCCATGGAGAGAGGTGGACTTTTACATTGACTTGTACCTTGTGACAACAATGATATCTACCACATCATATCAGATGCCTCCCACAAATCTTCGTGAGTTGTGGGTATAGTTAGAGGAATTCCAGGGGAAAGGATTCATCTGCCCCTGTGTTTCTCCTTAGGTAGCTCTGATTTTCTTCACCAAGAAGGCAGATGGGAGCTTGAGACATTGTGTTGACTATCAGTGCCGGTAC
Source organism: Viscum album (assembly GCA_963277665.1). Classification (NCBI taxonomy): domain Eukaryota; kingdom Viridiplantae; phylum Streptophyta; class Magnoliopsida; order Santalales; family Viscaceae; genus Viscum; species Viscum album. Next base: position 213,255,506 of record OY728128.1, on the reverse strand, counting down.
CAGGTGACTGTGAATAACATGTATCCACTCTTGAGGATTGATGACCTCTTTGATTTGTTGAAGGGAACACACTGGTTATCAAAGATAGACCATAGATAAAGATATCCCCACCTCAGAGTACAAGAAAGGTATGTGCAGAAGATGGCTTTCAACTGTCGGTACAACCACTACGAGTTCATGATTATGCCATTTGGCATGACCAATTCTCCAACAGTGGTCAATGGACTCATGAACATGATCTTTCAGCCATACATTGATCGCATTGTAGTCGCATTCATTGATGACATTCTGATCTACTTGACTACTGAAGTGGTGCATGCCTATTATTTTGTATATAGATTTGGACACATTATGAGAGCACCATGTTTATAGTAATCACTCGACGTGCCAGTTCTAGATCCAATAGGTTCACTTTCTGGTACATGTCATCTCGGAGGCTGGATTTGCATGGACCCTGTAATGATTGATGTGGTACTTGCATGGTAGGCTCCCAGGAGTGTGACAGATGTACGGAGTTTCCTGGGTTTGGCAGGATATGTAACGCCCTGACCCTAGTTACCCTTAGTTGGTGCATTATTACATAACATTGGAATGATCACAAAATCAAATTTATTGAAATATCGATTAGTTTAGTATCCTTGGAAGTACTAGATACATTCATAATGTTTACAATACATCATAATATAAGAAATTACAAAAACATTGTTTCCATGGACCACACTCATATCCCCTCAGAATATCCATGTAGGTCAGTCATAAAATACTTCATAACATCCTTGGAAAAATAAAACATACAAAGGGTGACCTCAGATACTCAGTAAGGATAACAATATTGTGGAATCTTTCATAAATATGCATAAAAATTTAAGTCAATGTATAAGAATAAATCAAAATCCTTTTAAACATGAATTTCAGCATAATATCGCAAAAGATAAAATCAAATAATTCCATTTACATACTCAAATGGATATTCTACTAGTCGAATAATCACATGAAATATCAATAGTCACATTCATAATGATGGAATGCATAATGCCTGACTTTTATAACCACATAGTCAAAGCCTTGTGCCAAGACTACAATTAAGATTTTGTCAAGCCCTTGTTCCAAGACACTAGTTTGTCTCACGAGACCAACTGATGCATCGAGGAGCTATAGTGGGCTCCACTCATAACTTATTAAGTCCAGAGCATTCCTCATATAAAAAGGTTTAATCAAAACATAATCATCCGTATTAAAACTGGTATACGAATTGTCAATACTTTATCCATAAACCATGAATGGTAAGAAATATCACATCCATAGTCAAACATATCCCAAAACCATCAATACAATATGGATGTTTTTTATCATAATAAATCAACTTCAAACAAACATATAATTTATCAAAGGTTTTTGACATAGATGAAATCGAAACCTTTTTAGAGAAATATATCATTCTATTTTGAAATCATTTTCAAGTAATGTAATTATAGATGAAAACATTTATATTTGGAAATATTTTTATAAGCTTGTATTGGAATCTTAGACAATTTTATATCGGTGGAAAACAGCCACACTAGCCGTATAGGTTAAAAAAATTCTTATCTTAATTTTTTCGAAAATGTCATAAGGTAGCTTGTTTGGAAAACTACAGAAAGATTCCTTTCAAACCATTTTATATTAATTCAAAATAGGGAATAAATGAAATTCACCAATATTATAGTAAAAATTAAAAATGTTTTGGAATAAATTTTTATGAAACATGGAGGTGGATGATAATGAGGTCCCAATCGATACTTACGTAAAAACAACCTCGGATAATAAAGAGATTGTGAAATTAACCCTTACCTTGTACTTTTACTTGGCCGAGGGTAGGTTAACCTCCGGTATAATGGTGAAATAATTGTTATTAAATTATTCATGAATCATATACATTAATATGATATCATATATGATCTTTTAACATTGTCTGGTTAATAATATCTTAGTATTATCGTTGTTTCATGTGTTAACTGATTCGTTTCCCTTTAAATGATTTGTTACATAAGTATTGTTTGTAATGTATAGGTAGTTTATTATTTATATTTATAATGATATTAGTCTTTAAACATTATTTTTAATCATCTAATTAAAATTAGTCCTGAATGGATATGATGGGGCATAAATGTATTCGTGTTTGAGGAGACGGTAATCTGTATGTACGCACGAGCGACAATATCATTCTTTTGATATTAAAATAATATATAATTGGAAGTTATATCATATATAAATAATCTTTATCATGTTATATTAATTATTTAAATCAATTACACATCATTATTATACCCATCCAAATAATAATGTAATGAATAACAATTACACAATGACGTGGAGACGGTATGTTGTACGTACACACGTATGGTAACATGTCATTCAATGGATGGATAAGATAATGAATATGGTTGTACCATATTTATAATAACATCCCAGCATATAAAATATGCTGGTGATTTTATTTTAGAGTTGAAACAACAAATAAATAGGTTGTGGATGAAGAAAAGAACTTGAAAGAGGTGATGAAATATTTACCTCTTCTTTAGGTTCATCGTTTTGATTTGATCAAAAGGGATCCTTATGATATCTTTCTGAAAATAATAAGGCCACTAGAATGAAGGTAGGATGGTTTAGATGGTATTTAGGCAGAGGATGGCTGATCCAAATGGATATGAAGGTTTGAATTAGAGAGAAGGGTGAGTGCCCTTTTATAAGAGGGGTGAGGGGTACCTAAGGAAAATCTAGAAATATTATTTTATAATAAAATTATTTTCTATTTATAATGGGTAAAAAATAAATTATTTATAGTCTAAGGTGGGGATGGGTCGAAAACCACTAAACCGATATATTTTAGATAGGTTTGGGACACTATATTAACTTTTTCCTTTAGATTTAACTCTAAGTTAAATAGTTTGACCTTTTCCATGTCTCTTAGTATTTTTATATTGTATGGATTATAAACATAATATATACTTCCAAGTGATCCCAAAGTGGTTCATTAATGATACACCTTTCATTATATAAATCCTTTTTCTGAACCATAGATTTTTAGGAATAGAATATCAATTAATAATATAATATTTGTTTTAAAAACTGTTTTATGTCAATTTTGACACTATTTGGTATTTTCTTTTTTCTAAATTCATTACAGCATTATTACTTAGAAAAAAATTCATCTAACCAACCTTATCATGTTATATTAACCTATAAAATTGTTTTAATTCATAAAAAAATCTGAAATTACATTTATTTGGATATTTATAATATCAATTATTTTAATATTTCATTAATTAGGTAATTGCTACATCATCATTGCTTCATAAATAAATTAAATTATTTAATGTCTAAAAAATATAAATAAAATATAATTATGTATGAATTATCTTTATATTTATAATGAATAGTTATAATGGAATTTATCTTATTCATAACCCTATATTAAAAATGTTTTAGTTATTAAACGTTGATTTATACTCTTTTAACTCTTCGTGAAATAAAATAATAATAAGTGTCCTAATCTAATCCATGTGGACCAAAGAGGATCGTATTTTATTACTATGGTAATTTTTTGTGGAATTATACTTATCCTATAGAATTAGGACATCTTCTAGGGAAATTATAATATCATTTTGACCCTTAAATACCATATTTACTTTTAACCGTGGTAAATAAAAGGAAAACGTTACTATTCACCAAAATTATTTTCATCTTATTGAACTATATTCTTCATAGTGATATCAACCATGCATGTTGGATTTTTAAAATTCAGCTCACAGAAGTGTTATAATTATGATCTACGTAAATTTGGAAATACTCTTATGAGGTAGGTAAAAGACGGTAAGAAGTTCAATAAAAATTTTATATATCTAATATTTTTTATAAACTGACTCCAATTAATTACATAGAACATATATAGGAATTATGTATCTATTTATACATAAAATTAATTTAAATTAAATAAATAATTATTGAAATAAATTGTTGGTTTTAAACAATGACTCAACGGTTTTCACTATTCATCATAAAATGAATGTTTTTAGAAAAAGTCCAAAAATTCACTCTATTCTAATTTTAATATTAAGAATCCCAAAATGAAGTCCATTTTGAATGATAATATTTATAAAATTTCAAAAAGTTGTTATTGCTATTTATAACGGCTAGTTTGATTGGTTTTGGTGTGTTAGAACTCGAAGTTGTGTAGAACACACACTATTGTATTATTCAAATTGAAGCATACTGTGAATGGTTGGGGTGTTAAATTCACTACTCCTGTAAATAATTTCATCCTCTAAATTTATAGAGTATTACTGCGTAAAAAGACTCGGATGGTTTGTCATCATATGTTACTCGGGTTCCAACATTGGCTCTTCCATCTTATGGTTTCTCTATAGAACTTCTACTAGACAAGTCATCCGGTTTCTCAGAACTTGTTCTCTAGTATCATGAACCTTGTCAAGCTCTTCTCAATAAGAGAAATTAGGTTCCAGCTATAATTCTTCAAAGGATAGTACATGCCTTGGGTCAGGCATGTATTTTCTCAATAGTGATACGTGGAACACATCATGATCTTTGGGGAGACTTGGCGGCATTTTCAACTGATAAGCTACATCCCCAATTAATTCTTGAATTTCTAATGGTTTGAGGCACCCGGGACATAATTTTCCCTTCTTACTGAAATGTATAACACCCTTCCATGGAGATACCTTCAAGAAAACATGGTCTCCTATGTGAAATTCCAAATCCTTCCCTTAGTTATTGGCATACTTATTCTGCCTACTTTGAGCTACTTTGATGTAGGATTGGATTATCTTCCCCATTTCCATCATTTACTACACAATTTTTGGACCAACGAGTTTTCTTTCACCAACATCATCCCATCAGGTTGATGTGCGACCTCTCTTTCCATATAATGCTTCATATGGTTCTATCTAAATACTTGAAGATAATCTATTGTTATAAGAAACTTCTACTAGAGCTAAATATTGATCACACATACCTTGAAAGTCAAGTGAGAATGATCTCAACATGTCTTCTAAGGTTTGAATAGTACGTTTTGATTTTCCATCAGCTTGAGGATGGTAGTTAGTGATCAATCGATGTTTGGTATCCATGAATTTCTTAAGGCTTTTCCAGAATCTTGATGTAAAACATGGATCAAGGTCACAAAGAATCTGTAGTGGTACTCCATGAAGTCTTACAACCTCATTAATATATATTCTTGCTAATCTTTAAAGTGGTAAATCTTATCTTATAGCAAGAAAATGTGCAGACTTGGTAAGATGATCAACAATGACCTATATTGCATCATTTCATCTAGGAGAATTTGGTAGTCCCATGACAAAGTCCATCGTAATATTATCCCATTTTCACTCAGGTATGAGAATATGTTTCATGACTCATCCAGGTTGTTGTCTTCCAGCTTTCACATGTTGACAAACCACACATCTTGACACAAAATCAGAAATCTCCCTCTTCATGTTTTCCAACAAAAAATTTTCCTTCAAGTCACTATACATTTTGGTGATCCTAGTGTTTATAGGGAAATTGGAGTTATAAGCATCATCCAACAATTCTATTTTAGATCAGGTATATAAGGTACACAAAATCTCTACCCAAATTTCAAAATTCCTACTTTATATATAAATTCACTCAATCTCCTGTTATTCACAGATTTAATCTTCGTTTGAAACTCCTCATCCTCATCTTGAGATCTTTTTATCCTTTCTAGTAAACATGGTTTGGAAACCATTTGAAAATGAATTGATGTTTCACATTCCATGTTTATTCCTATATCCATCATTATTAGATCCTTGTATATATGATCCTTTTTAACTCTCATCTTGTTCAAAACATCATGATAATTTCTGCTCTAAGCATCCGCCACCATATTTGACTTCCCCAGGTGGTAGTGTATCATGAAGTAATAATCATGTAGTAGTTAAAGCCATATCCTTTCCCTTATTTAGAGTTATTCCTATGAGAAAATATATTTCAAACACTTGTTATCAGTATAAATCTCACATTTTCACCCTAGAGATAATGCCTCCATATCTTCAAAGAAAATATTACAGCCGCTAACTCAATATCATGAGTAGGATAGTTTTTCACATGAATTTTTAGATGTTGTGGTGCATAGTCAATAACCATATCATTCTATATAATGACACAACCATGTCCTTTATTTGAAGCATCACTATAAATAACAAACCCATCATTCCCTAATCGTAGAGTCAATATAGGATATTTTACTAATATTATCTTTAGTTCTTCAAAACATTTTTCATACTCTTTTGTCCAAATTTTTTTTACCCCTTTACATGTGATCTTGGTTAATTGGTAAGCCAATCAGGAAATATTCAAGTAAAAATGCCAATAATAACCTGCTAAACCAATAAAACTACGTACCTCAGTTATACTCATCGGTGATGGCCATTCATGGATTGTTCATGTCTAAGAAGGATCAATGTATTTTCCATCCATAGAAAAAATATGTCCAAGAAAAGAAATCTCTGGGAGCTATAATTCACACTTGATAAACATCCCATATAATCTGTGTCTTCTAAGAGTCTCCAGAATAATGTGCAAGTGATTTTCGTGATCTTCATAGATTTTGGAGTATACCAAGATATCATCAATAAATACCACTACAAATAAATCAATATATTCCATTAAAACATTATTCATTAGATCCATGAAGATAGAGTATGCATTAGTCAATCCAAAAGGCATTAGTTTAAACTCGTAATGCTCGTACCTGGTTCGAAATGCTGTTTTCAGAATGTATCCTTCTTCACGCACAACAGATGATGTCCATATCAAAGGTCAATTTTTGAAAAGTATTGATCTCCATGAAGTTGGTCAAATAAATCATCAATGCGAGGTAGATGGTACTTGTTCATTATTATTATAGAATTGATCTCCCTGTATTCAATGCACAACCTCATATATCCATCTTTTTTCTTAAAAAAAGGTAGGGGCTCCCCATGGAGATACACTCGGGAGAATAAATCGATTATTACTCAATTACTCTAGTTGTTTCTTTATTTCTACTAATTCCATAGTTTCCATTTGATAAGGGGTCCTTGATATGGGCCTTGATCGAATAATTATATCAATGTAAAACTCAATTTCTCATTCTGGAGGATGTCCGGGTAAATATTCTGGAAATACATCAACATATTCTTTCACAATAGGTAAATCCTCTATTTGATCATTCTTTTCCTCCCCCATATTTATTTTATTCTCTTCCTCCCTAATAATTGAATTTAGTTGAGCTACTGGGGGTGGATCTAGATATGAATTAGGTGGTGACAATTCTTCCCTAAATATAAGGTGTTCTTGATCATCATCATTAAAAATAGTAACCCCCTTATTCATAAAACAAATTTTTCATAATGGTCCGATATACAATCCCTACTGAGGATTATATTAAATTAAATCATTGGTATGATGTTGAGATCAGTAGATAAGGTACATTTACATGTCTTAATGGGGACTGATTGACAAAACATTGTTGAAAAAATACTTCCATTAAGAATATTGACTAATAACTCCTTTGTTAACTAAAATTGAAAAAATCTAATTTTCACACCAAACTGGGATGATATGAAATAATTAAATGATCCATAATCAAATAAATCATTGGCTAAACATGGGGAAGCCATTAAATTACCTACCACTATGTATTTTGAAGCTTCAACCTCAGTAGTAGTAATAGAAAAAGCTTGGAATTGATCCATTGACCTTTTCTGAGGTAATTTCTCCTGACACATAGGAAATTAATTTTCATAATGCCCCTTTATATACAATTGTATCATTCAACTTCGACAACCTCTTTCTTCCCCTTAAAATAACGAGCTTGGTGGCCTTTTTCACCACACTTGTAAATGACTCTCATTCCCTTCATGAAAGTACATGGGTTTTTCTTCCCACATTTACTGTAGGATGGATATTCATCTTTTTCCTTCTTCCCCTTATTTCCATTTCTAGAGTGTTCAGCATATCAATTATTCTCTTGATTTTCTTTAATGTTCTAAGACATTGGGAATTTATTTTTTGTCTTGATAGCACATGAGACAATTTTTCCGTACGACGAGAAGGATTGGAAGACTAACAATCGATGGAGAGATGGTTTTAACCCATCAAATAAATGATCAATATTACTTATTGGGTTATTTATATAATATGTAGCATGCCTCGCTATCCATGTAAAGTTATCCTCGTACATTTCGACATTCTCACCCTCCTTTTTCCTAAGACTCATAAATTGACTATCCATATCTGCTCGATGGTCACGAGGAAAGTTTTTTTATTTGAAAATATCTTTATACTCCCTATATTCCATATTTGATACTTCATCATCTTCCTTTGTGTTTTGATTCAATGACCACCATTGATTAGCATCTCTATTGTGGTGGTAAACTGCTATGTCAACTTTTTCCCTTCCACTACTCTCCAAGGTGTTGAATATTTTCTCTATGGAATTTATTCATTTCTCAACAACTAATGGATTTGAACTCCCATTTAATGTTGATGTTATTTTTCTAATGAAGCGGTATAACATTGATCCTCCATGTCGTAAATCATGGTCTTCATATGGGTAAGGTTTATATTCATAACCTGTGCGAGTTGTCCCCGTATGGTGATAAGTTGATTAGCCCTGGTTGTAACACCAGCTCCATTATAATTATCTTCATTAGGTGGGAAATCCTTATATGGAGTGTGTGCATTGATATATTTTCCATTCTTCCCACTAAGAATCATTTCTAAACAATAGAATTAACTATATTAGTTAAGGAATCACAATACATAAATCCAAACTTGAAAAACACTTCATATAAATAGAACAATTTATGGATATAATCCATAAAAATATTTTCTTTGAGGAAGTATATACTCATAAAACCTTTATAATTTTTTTTAAATAAAATGATAATTATCCTAAGCATATCCTCTATGAGATTCGTAACCAAGAATGAAGCAAGGCCAGTTGTTGTGCGCCAGTTCTCGTTCGAGTCTACCTCAATGCGGTGTTTTGTGGTTGTATCCCTAGGTACATCTGTACCAGAGCCGCCTCAACCTACTTGTATCAATATAAGTATTTATTTCATTGAAATCTCAAAAAATCTCGACAAAAAATAAATTATAGGATGTTCTTCTATACTAATCATAAATGTCTATCTTAGGGTAATGTTCTCTAATCCGAGTTTATCTAAATCTATATTACAAGGTTTGTATTAAACTTCCTCTAATACCAACTGTAACTCCTCAAACCTATTTACCCAAAGTCGGTGAATTATTTTATAACATTGCATGATTATAAAAGATCATGTCTCGAATGATCTAATAGTTTTGTAGACTTAGAAGTACTAGATACATTCATAAGGTTTACAGTACATCATAAAATGAAAAATTACTACAACATTGTTTCCATAGACCCCACTCATATCCCCTCAGACAATCCTTGTAGGTCAGTCATAAAATTAGTCTTCGCATCCTGGGAAAAATAAAACATATAAAGGGGGGAGATCAGATGCTCAGTAAGGATAAAAATATAGTCAAAACATTTATAAATAAGCATAAACATTTAAGGAAATGTATAAGACTAAAATAAACGCCTTTTAAACTTGAACATCCGCATAATATGGAAATTATAAAATCAAATAATTCCATTTACATACTCACATTGATATTCTACTAGTAAAATAATCACATGAAATATCAATAGCCACTTTCATAATGATGGAATTCATAATGCCAGAATTTCATAAACATATAGTCAATGCCTTGTGCCATGACTACAAATAAGATTTTTTCAAGGCCTTGTTCCAAGTCACTAGTTTTTCTCATGAGACCTACCGATGCATCTAGGAGCTATAATGGGCTCCACCCACCACTTACTATGTCCAATTCATTCATTATATGAATAGTTTTAAACATAACATAAATACTCGTATTAAAACTGGCATATGAAATGTCAATACATTATCCATAAAAGATGAATGGTATGAAATAACACATCCATAGTCAAAAATATCAAGAAACCTTCAATACAATATGCATGTTTTGTATCATAATAAATCAACATCAAACAAACATAAAATCCATCAATGGATGTTGATATAGATGAAATCAAAACCTTTTTTAGAAATATCTCTTTTTATTTTGAAATTATTTACATGCCATATAATTATAGAAGAAAAAATTTATATTTTAAAATATTCTCATAATCTTTTAAGGGATGCTTTGATGATGTTATAATGGCAGAAAATATCATCACTCTTCGTATTAGTTAAGAAATCCTTCTTAAATTAGTTTTGTCGAAAAGGTCATAAGGTACATTGTTTGGAAAACGTCGGAAATATTCCTTTTGAAATATTTTTTTCAAATTCCCACCAGGGTATAAATTACCTAAACCAATAGTCATGTAAATAGTAAAAATGTTTTGGAATACATTTTTATGAAGCATGGATGTGGATGATAAAGAGGTCTCAACAGATACATAAAAACAACCTCGGATAATAATGAGATTGTGAAATTAACCATTACCTTGTAAATTTTTTTGGTAGAGGGTAGGTTAACCTCTTATATAAAGGTGAAATAAATTTTTTTAAATTATAAATTAATCATATACATTAATATGATTTCATATATTTTATTTTAACATTTCTTTGTTAATAATATCTTAATATTATCGTCGTTTCAGGTGTTAACTGATTCGTTTTCCTTTATATGATTTGTTACGTAAGTAATGTTTGTTATTGATAGAATGTATCTTATTCATATTAATAATTTTATTAAGTATTTAAACATTATTTTTAATCATCTAATAAATATTAGTCTTTACATGATATGATGGGGGAGGAATCTTATCGTGTTCGTGGAGATGGTAATCCGTACGTACGCACGAGCAACAATATCATTCTTTTGATATTCAAATAACATATAATTGGATGGAATATCATATATAAAGAATCATTATCATGTTATATTTATTATTTACATCATTTACACATCAATATTAAACCCATCCAAAAAATAATGTATTGAATAACTATTACACCATGACGTGGAGACGGCAAGCCATACGTACACACGTTTGGTGACATGTCATTCTAAGGATGTATTGAAAAATAAATATGGTTGTAAACTTTTTTAATTACATCACAATATATTTAGGATATTGGAGTTATTATTTTATAATGGAAACAATGAAGAAAAAATAAGTGGAAGAAGAAAGGAAAATGAAAGAGGTGACAAAATATTTTCCTCTTCTTCAGGTTCTTACTTTTGATTTGATCAAAAGGGATCCATAGGATTGATTTATGACTAAAGGAAGGAAAATAGGATGTATATAGGATAGTTGAGAGTTTATTTGGGTAGATCATGGATGATCCAAATGCCTTTGAAGTTGTGAATTAGAGATAATGGGGAGTTCCCATTTTATAAGAGGGGTGAGGGGCACCTTAGGAAAAGATATAAATATTATTTTATAATAAAATAATTATCGGTTTATAATTTCTCAAAAATGAATTATTAAAATTATAAGGTGGGTATGAGTCTAAAACCACTCAAAAAATAGATTTTAGACAGGTTTGAGTATCCATAATAAATTTATCGTTTTTAATTAACTCTTAGATAAATATTTTGACATTTACCATTTCTCTTTGTATTTTTATATTGTATTATTAATAAACATACAATATACATCCTAGAGAACCCCAAGTGTTTAATTAATGATAAAAATATAAATATATAAGTCCTTTGGATGAACCATAGATTTTTACAAATAGAATATCAATTAATAATATAATAATTATCTTAAAAACGCTTTTATGTCAATTTTGACACTGTATGGTATTTTGTATTTGATAAATTAAAAATAACATTACTACATCGAAAAAAATTCAGCTAAATAACCCAAACATGTAATATTAACCTATAAATTTAATTTAATTAATAAAAATATTGAAATTAAATTTATTGGTATATTTTTAATACCAATTATTTTAATATTTCAATAATTAGTTAATTACTACATCATCATTGTGTCATAAATAAATAAAATTATATAATGTCTAAAATATATAAATAAAATACCATTATGTAAGAAATATGTTTTTTTAATGAATATTTATAGTTGAATTTATCATATATATAGCACTATATTAAAAATGTTTTTTGTTATTAAACTTTGATTTTAACTCTTTTAACTCTTCTTTAAATAAAATAATAATATGTCTTCTAATCTAATACATGTGGGTGAAAGACGTTCATATTTTATTCCTATGGTTTTTTTGGTCTAATTATACATTTGAAATAGAATTATGATATGTTTTAGGGTAATAATAATACCATTTTTACCATTAAATACCCTATTTACTTTTAACGGTGGTAAATAAAAGTCAAAAGTAATTTTTCACCAAAACTTATTTTCATTTTATTGAACCACATTTTTCTTACTAATATCAACCGTGTCTCTCATATTTTTTAGGTTCAACTCACAGAAGCGGTAAAATTAAGTTATATATAATGTTTCAAATACTCCTTAGAGGTAGGTAAAAGACGGTAAAATGTCCAATAAAATTTTTATATACCTAAAACTATTATAAACTGAATCCAATGAATTTCATTGTACATATATAGAATTTTTGTATCTATTTTGACCGAAAAAAAAATTTAAATAAAATAAATAATTATTTAAATAAAATTTCTATTTTAAAAAATGACTTGGTGTTTTTCACTATTCATAAAAAATTGAATGTTTTCAGAAAAAATACAAAAAATCACCCTAAGATAATTTCGATATTTAGAATCCAAAAATGCAGTCCATTTTGAATGATAAAATATATAAAATTTCAAAAAGTGGTTATTACTATTCATAACAACAAGTTTTATTGGTTGTGGTTTCTTATAGCTCGATGTTGCACACAACACACACTATTGTATTATTCAAAGAGAAGCGTACCGTGGAAGCTTGGGGTGTTACAAGATAAAACTGGATATTTATGCCAGATATCTCCAGAGTTGCGGCACCTTTATCAGCATTGGCGCTGAAGTGGAAACCCTTTGCATGGACGTTGAAATGCCAGCGGAGTTTTTAGGAGCTGAGGTGGAGCCTGACTAGTGCCCCCATATCAAGGCTTCCAGAGGAGGGTGTTGGGAATGTAGTCTATTGTGACGTATCAGGGAACAGGCTCAGATGTTTCTTGATGCAGAAGAGAGAAGTTATCGCATATTGTTCTAGAAATCTTGGACAACATGAGAGAACTATGATACCCATGACCTAGAGTAAGAAAAAATGGTCTTCAGCTGGATGATGTGGTGAAAATACTTGATGGGTGAATGTTTTACAGTCTACTCTGATCACAATAATCTCAGGTATATCTTATCTCAAAAGTACCTGAACCTGATACTGCAATGTTGGTTTGAGTTCCTCGAGGAATATGGCTCTGAGATAGTCTATACTCTTGGGAAGGGGAACGTTGTTGAAGATGCACTATGAAGGAGATCTGGTATAAATCTGCTTAGTGATGCAATGGAGTAGCTGACCACATTGTACATATCCTTTGTGGATGAAGATGGAGCATCCTTTCTTCAATAACTTATAGTCACTCCCACACATCTTCAGCAAGTCAGGGAGTAGTAATGTGGGGACACTGACTGCGAGGCACAATGTGCTCAGATATTCACATGACATGCACTTGATAGAATTTCTCAAGGAGGGGAGCATGTCATCCTCTTCAGAGGACGAACAATGGTACCGATTTCACTTCGGGGGGAAGTGTTGATGGAGTTCGACACATTCCCTCTAGCGGTACATCTAAGGGTGGTGAAGATGTACAAAGATCTCTAACGATATCTTTGTTGGCCAGGAATGAATCAGTAGCAGAGTTTGTCACTTGGTGCCTCGATTATTAACAAATTAGGCATAGAATTAGGTACCTGCTGGCATAGTTCATCCTTTAGAGGATTCAAAGTGGAAGTGGGATGAAATATTCATGGACCTTGTGATATGGATTCAACGTACATTCATGGGTCATGATTATATCTGGATAATCATTTAACAACTCACCATGTTGTCCCACTTCCTACTGATCAGAGAGTAGGGTTTGGTATAGAGGTTGGGGCGTCTCTATGTGAAGGATATTGTGAAGCTACATGGAGTACCCTTGACGATTGTCTTTGATCGTGATGCATGTTTCACTTCCTGGATATGGAAGGACATACAAAAGGATTTCAGGGCACATCTTCATTTGATCACCACCATACATCCTCAGAAGGATGACTGTACTGAGTGGACCATTCAATCCCTCAAGGACAAGTTGTGTGCTTTCATCATCATCTTCAGTCAGAAGTGGGAGCATCATTTTCCTTTGATGGAGTTCTCATATAACAACAACTATAAATACACCATTTGGATGGAACCATTCGAGGCTCTGTACATCCGAACTTGCAGATCACCTTTCTGTTGGACTGATCAAGGGGAGTCAGCACTCTTGGGACCAGAGATGGTACAGGCTACCATAGTGAAGGTGCAGATAATCCGTGAGCAGATGAAAACTGCACAGAGCAGGCAGAAGTCTTATGCCGATAGGAGATGAATACCTCTAGAGATAGAGGATGGTGACCAAGTCTTTCTACGCGTCTCACCCTGATCAGGTATGTGAAGATTTTGTGGGGGAAACATGTTTTTTCTACGTTTCATCTGACCTTTTTAGGTCCTTATCAGAGTTGTCAATGTCGCTTACTTCTAAGCTCTTCCAACTTAGCTACACTTGGTGCACGACCTCTTCCATGTATTCTGGCTCAAGAGATACGTGCATGACCCTTCACACATCATTGACTGGGGAGAGTAGGGCAATGATGATTGGGTGATGTTTTCGGAGGTTCTAGTGGAGACGTAGGATCGAAAGGGGTGAGTTCATAGTGGGTGATCGATACCTTTGGGGAATTTATGTTGGCAGCACAGGAACCACTAGGATAACAAATTGGAGTGGGAGGCTTAGATTCATGCTCTTTACCCCCCACATGTTTTCCATGTTTTTGTAATGTGTCATTTATGGACACAAATCCCTGAGTTGGGGAGAATTTAAAGACCCTGAAATTCCATGTATTTTTTTAATTATATTGGAATTTTACGTGTCTGTGAAAATTGACGAAGAAATATTTTGTGGCCCAGTGTGCCCAAAATTAATTTCTAAACATTTTTTATGTATGTTAGTTAAAAGTGTGAGTGGGTTTTTATTACTTTTGAACTAGTGATAAGAATTGAAATCTAAGGACACAGTTGAACTCACAACATTGATATTCTCTTAAAAAGACATTCACCTCGACCGCAGTAGGATGAGGGTGAATGTAATTTTTTGTTTTTTTGGAAATAAAAATAAAATAAAGAACAAACATTTAATTTATTTTTAACCTCCCATTGGAATGGTAGGTGGTGGTGACCACATGAGATGAAACCCCCCCCAATTTGAAATTAATGTTGGGAACCACCCGACTCATTAAATACATCTTTAATGAGTGAGGTGACTCTTGGTTCTCTCTTAATTAATTGTGCGACATTCCATTAATTTAATATTCCAACATCATCTTAATTAATGACCAGGTCCAAATAAATTAATAAATCTTAATTTAATAAGTTTCCTATTTTCATTTTGGTGGAATTGGGGGGAAGTGTTGGAAATGTGGTGAACTTTGGAGAATCACTTTTCTCCAATGAAGAACACCTTTCTGTAATGAAGAATTCTTTCTCCAACGAAAAACCCCTTCTCCAACGAAGAACTCCGTCAATGAATATCCAACGTTGAACGTCTTCAACGATGATGAAATGGCGTCTGTATTTCCACTCTCCTCACCAACGTCAATGAGTCATGGAGGTATGGTTTGTTATTTTGTATACCCTATACCCCATTCTTGATTTTCTTCATGATTCAAGAATAAACCAGTCGCTTGCTACAATTCTAATGTGGAGGGTTCATTCAAAATTAACAAAGCATAATCTCTCCGCAACCTTGGTGAATATGGATGGTTATGAAATGATGGTGACAACCTGAGACAAGTGTGAATGCCTACGAAATGAACAATGATGCATCGGGGCCCGCCCGGTTATAAGAAGAATGTCTCCGACGACCGTGTCGGTGACCTACACCAGTGGGACTCTAGAACGTGGGTCTGAACCCTAGCTATCTACGATGGTGGTGGTGGCACGACTGCACCTAAAAATAAGGGTTGTGGGCTGTTGGCCATGGTAAACTAAAGGCAGAGGCCAACCACGTGAAGGGAAGGCGGCAGCCTGCATCTGCGCCACTGGGCATGCGAGAGTTGTCGGGGTGAAGGAAGGGTGGCCGACGTGCTGCATTCCGCCAGTGATGTCACGGTGTGCTGCCACACCATGCGATAGAGGCTGGCCATCCGGCCAGCCATAGACCACTGGGCCACCCCGTGTGGGCCGTGCACTACAGGTCGCCTAGCAGGACGCCCAAGGCGGACCGTACCGTGGGCCGCACCGCGGGCAGCCCGGGGGGCCAGGCCATACTGCGCCGCTGCACAGGACCGGGCTGTGCCGCTGGGTTGGGCCAGACCCAGAGGGCTGGGAGGACCCAAACAGGG
The DNA here is from genome assembly GCA_963277665.1 of Viscum album. Lineage (NCBI taxonomy): Eukaryota > Viridiplantae > Streptophyta > Magnoliopsida > Santalales > Viscaceae > Viscum > Viscum album. The sequence continues at coordinate 213,238,877 of OY728128.1, read as the reverse complement.
TCAGGCAGCCCCGACCGGGTCAGGCTGGGACGAACCAACCGGGTTGTACCGGTCTCGGACCAAGTTTGGCCCCTTGTCGCTCTTTTGGCTATAACATGAGCTACTTGCGTCTGTTTGATGAACCATCTATGCTTCCAGTAACCTTGGATCGAGACTTTCCTTTTGGTATACCCCACATTAGGTTTGGATAATGTTGGGGTATGGAAGTGTTGGACTGAATAGGAATCTAATCTATCCCTCTGGACTAAAAGGCCAATAAATTGCAGACTAGGAATCTGAATGATGCACTGTCTGTTGCTTTGAGACCCAATTTATGTGGTAGTCCATTGGGATACATCATCTTGGAACATCTTGGAAGATGGAGTATTAAACTGTGGCTTGAGGAGTAGATACTCCTACAATCAAGTTAGCTTAGTTTGGGAACCCTGTGTTTGGAAGTAACATGAGAAAGGCATCCTATGTGGGTTTGTGCTTTCTGATCCTACGTGGGTCTGTGTTCGAGAGTCTCACCTGGATCTTCACTAGTAATAAACATGGAAATACTATATGATCCTATGTGGGACTACTGTATTAGGATCCACTTTGGGTATGATGATTTAGGATCCTACGTGGGTTGAATGATTTAGGATCCAACGTGGGTCTGCCTCTTAATAGAGTAAGATCATTCAGTCATTACATCTAATCCTCTTTACTTTCGTACCTATGGTATACTTTGTGTGATCTGAATCCTTACCATTGTGGTAATACCATTTTGGTATTCTTATATGTGGAATACGGTTGTGGTACATACCTTTTTGGTGAAACCATTGTGGTATTCTTTTGTGTGGTATCACTTTTGTGGTACTTACCCTTGTGGTGTTACCCTCATGGTACTCTTTCCTATGTGGAATTTTTGTACATTGGATAAGAGTTAGGCCTTGTGTTTCATCATGAATGAGATGGGTATAATTCATAACTTAGGTATATGTATGGCCATATACCTATGTAGTGTTGTAAGATGTTTTCATTCTTTGTGGTTTATCCTTCATGGGTTTTGTGAGACCTTAGAGGTTCTCGGGGGCCCTACTATGTATCATTATACTCCACCCTGCACGGGCTATTCCCAAACCATGTTGCGTTTTGTGTAGATGAAAAGATGTACTGACTGAGGATGAGGGTACCAGGATTGGAGGTATCTTGGAGTAGGACATTAGATGAGGCGTACCGTAGTGACAACCATTCGTGAGCTATACCTACCCTAGAGGTACAGTCCTTGGCGGGTGTTAAAAGAAGCTATTTTAGTTTTCTAGTAATTTATAGTTTTCTTGTACATTCCAGTTGGTCTTGTATTCGGGCCCCATTTTACCTATAGTATACACTCTTTTTACATTACAGTTTACTTATGATTGTATCCTATTGTGCTCTTGGAAGTGTGTGTTACATGATATAAAGGCCATGCCTTCCTGGTTTTGGGGAATATACCTTTCGGTGCTAGTCACCTACCCCTAGCCTATGGAAGGCGGGCTTGTGGTAGTCATGGCACGGGCCCCGAAGACGGGTCAGGACCAAAATTTTGAATGATGTCCAATGGAAAAATAAATAATAGACAATATTTAACACCAGAACACTTCTATAGATGGAGAATAATTATGAAGAATGGAATTCCATTGAGCTATTATATAGAGATGGTCCATCACGTCGATCCATAGTGTAACACAGTAATGGATTACAAGATATATGACTCCACTTGTATTGGGTAATGAAGGGGAAGAATGTAATTTGGGACTCATGGAGATGCGTTGTGGAAAAGGGGAGGAAACTATGTTGTAAGGGATACTCTCTCATACCAAAGTCAATTGAAACAAGGTTTGTTAAAAAGTACTGGTCTAGTAGGGTGACATACATAAAATCCACTTTGGAGGACCACATTGAACGAATGATACCGTCAATTAGGTTGATATTTAAAATTCAGAGTATGATGAATCAAATAAAGATGATATGAAATGTGAGAGGATCATAATTACATATCAGGTGATATAATTCATAGGGAGGGTCTATGATTAGGATAGATATTCCAAATCCATATTTAATTTTACATTAATGTATTTTCATCGAAACAATAATTCCTTCTAATTATTTAAATAATAAATTATAAAATAAAGAAGAAAATAAATTTAATTCCATAGAGAACATTCTGAACTCTATGGAAGAATTGTTGGAGGAGGATTCATGTATCAATGATAGAGAATACAGTGTTAAATTAACGTAGAAGGTTATGATCAAAGATGATACCAATGAAGACTAATTCTCTTAGATTAGTAAACAATATCGTATTTTTTATGTCAGGCATCAATGAGAGGAAGATCAATCTGGAATGGAAATTAAAAAAATTCTGTAATATTGCATATCACATTTATGATCATATTAAGGGTGAAATAGATACAAAGGTAACCATATTACAATGGTGCTTATATTGGGGGAATGATTCATGATTATTTAAACCCAATTGGAATGGTCATTTGTTTTCTAAATTAATATGAATATCATCTATCTGTAATCTTATGAGGGTTCCACAATTTCCCATAAAATATTATTTAAAAATATAAAATTAAATTGTTCGTCGTTAGAGTAATTGAGAAATTGCATAAAATTCGATAAAGAACTAGTTTGTAAATCAATGGAAAATATAAAAATAGATAAATATATTAGTAAAATATTAAAAAAAAATATTTCCCAATTCATTGGAATAATGAATATTTCTATTATAATATCATGAATATCAATATAGAATCTTGGGGGAATCTACAATTTAGTAGAAAGTACAATCTTAATGGATATATGAATAAGGTGGTAAGTATGGTACATCAAAAGTGAATAGTATCAAAAAAGTAGTAATTTTTTAGTATTTTAGATTTATTTAATACCAAATATGGGAGTGTAAACTACTTCATTAATGTTCATACTGAAAATAAGAATAATCAAAATCATGTCGCCATAGAGTGTCATGTCGGGTGTGCTGTATTAGTCCCACTCATCATGCACATAGTGATGATTTATTAGATATAAGACCATCAATTTCCATGGTGATTTTACCTAGGTTCATCTTTTCTACATTCTAACAAACTATCCAGTATCTGGGCAAGGATGAAATTTCATGGAAAATAGCACAGATTTTTCAAAATTTGAAAACCATTTTATTATAATGGCACAGAGAAAATCCCAATAAAAATTAATTGAAGAATAAAATTTGAAATACAACATTAAATACCATTAATAATGATATTATAATCATATAAATTATCATAAGTTTATCATGTACACCATACAATAAAATTAAATTTATATGTTATAATAATGTCTCAATGAATTGAAATTCCATATGAATAATGATTACCTTTATTCCCACTAAGAAAAATGTTATCTATCATCCATCATAGTGAAAATTACTACATAAATTACTTATTACAGTAAATAATTCATACCAACATACTTTTTTATCTTCATTTAAAATTATTCTTTATATGTATAATATATATTTGTTATCAATTTTAAAAACTGTGTGTGAGTAATCATAATCATTTGGAAATGGTTTCATAATAGTGGTATCATTACTAATTTATTCCATCTATTTTATAATTCCAAGATCACAAATAATAATAATAACGATTATTTATAATTATTTATTAAATTATAATTTAATCATATTGGAGTTGTGGTTATGGCCCTTAATATTGAAATTTATTATCAACATGTTTCCATGATTTTTCAAAAATAGAAATTTGTATCTTATCTAATAAGTTAAATATTAATTTCCCCATAAATAAACTAAAATAAAATCATTATCTAGTTATTTTTATCATATTATATATAATATAAAATTCTACTTATAAAACCCCAGTATTTCACAGTATTTTATCTCTTCAAAAGATTTCAATAACTTGTGCTACAAGCTACTACGAGTTCGAGCGCAAAATGACTTACCATTAAAAAAGTGGTTATGAATTGTATTAACTGGATTTTTTATTTTATATTCTCCTTATAATTTTATAATCCATAAAATGTTTTTCTTAGATAAAATATAAGAATAAATTGATTTTTTCAGATAAATGAAGAATATTTCAAAAAATGTAATTTTACCACCATTTAACTAAGAACCCATTATAAAACCAATATTTGAAACTTATACATATTAAATTTAATTTAATTAAATTTTTCGTTATAATAGGGACGTAAAATATTAGTTTGGATAAATCTTCGGTGGTTTTTTTGATAACATTCATATTTTGATGAATAGTGATAAATACTTTAGTAGAGTACTTCAATATTCATTTTTAGGGGTACATTTTTCTTTAAATTCACAAGAAATTGATAATTAATCTCTATCATTAAATGTTATCCGATACTCATTATCAGCTCTATCCTAAAAACATTCATTAAAAATCATTTCATAAGGAACATTTAAATCCAATTTATTAATATACATTACCAAAAATTATTAAAAAGTTATATTATATCTCAATATCATCGAAATATAGGAAGTTCAATCTCCCCAATTATATTTTTTTCAATTATAAATTAAATTTAATGTTATTAATATTAGTATCCCACAGATTGAAAATGAATTAAAATTATCATTCTTCTAAGAACATAAGTATGTAACCTTTTTTTCTCCTCCCTTAATAAACTTAATTTTGAATACACTTTTTCTATATATTTCCGGAATGGAATGAGAATTCCTGAAATCATTTAGTTTTCCCATATTTTATTTTATAGTACCAATTATAACTCTAAAATTAATTATGTATGGAAATAATTTCCTATCATACATCAATAATTCTTAAATTAAAATGCTCTGTATCAATGTGATCCATTCTTAGTGTAGAAAAAACTATCTCTAACTCAAACACTAATGTTTTCCATAATGTTTCTCCATGATATTTCAACTTTAAAAAAAATATTGGAAACATTCATCTTATATTCATTCAACTAAATATTATGTATACATCATAAAAAAGTACAAAAAATGTTCATTAAAAACATAATATACCATTCTCTCCTTTCCAAGATAGTACATTATTTTACATCTATAAACAATTTCCCTTTTAAAATTTATACCTATCATTTTTATAATAGTTATAGTATAGAAAACCAAACTCTTGGATGATATTATCTTCCAATATTCCAAATTTTTTTCATTTGGTTTTGGAATATTTTTGTGGATCGGAGTTAATTAACTATATATATTGCAATGATTCCAAAAAAACGTCTTCATTATTCTACCTCAGTGAGCCCCATAAGAGTCACCAACTTCGATTACCCATTCTTAATGTAAGAATGGACGAACATATATTGGAATATGGTGGATCTTTATAATCTTACTTATGAAGTGAAATGGGGATGGGGAATTTTTTCTATCCCAGAAAATCCCTATACATTAGATTTGTCTATTCATTCACCATTTCTCTTCCAAAATTTGATATTTGTATGATACATAGGTTACTTATACATAATTCATCTTCCAATTTGTTTGTGGATTACTCTTAATATCAACCATTAACGTACAATGTTTTCTATTATTTTATTATTCTTCAAACCTTCTCTCATTATTTAAATTTTTTATCGTAAAACCATTAATATATTTTTGTTATTTTTAACATTTTTGTTGTTTATATATTTCATTAGTGAAACCCAATTTCTGTAAAAATATATTATTTTAATATTTAAAAAAATATATACTAAAGTTGGTAAAATAATTCTATTTCCAAGTTTCAGAAAAAAAAATAATCATTAACACATCTTCAAATATTTTGATAATTTACTCTTCATAAATAATCTCATGTGGTCATCAAATTATTTATCAGAAATAACTTCCACCATTAAAATCCTCTTTTTTCATGAATTTATTGACAATATTTTTTGAAATCTATATATTTGTTTTGTTTATTCATAGTGATAATAATACTTTTATTAAATTGATATTTTCTTCCACAGAATTAGGACTTTTTTAAAAATGATATTTATCACAAATTTCCTCAAAGTTTAATGATTATTTATAGCTTCTATTGGTTTCCACCCCAAGGTGGATTCAAAATATATATTATGTTCATTTTTTCTAGGATTTTGTGGCCTATTTCTATTTTTAGTACTTATGTTATGACAAGTGGAATTAAATGAAAAAAAATTATTTGTATTGACCATTTTATCTATAACCTTTAAAAAAATATTTATCATAACCGAATTTCAGTGTGGTAAATAGATATTTATTCTTATTCGAGTATTTTTTATAAATAACTATGTTTTATTTTCCCTATACATATATCCCCATTAATGTTATCTTTATTTTACCTTCAAACCATAGAATAATTTACCAAAATTCTATAGTAAAGTTTCAAAACATTACATAGAACCGACCATGATGAGTAAATTATCTCTTTTTATATGGTGTTTTGTTTTGGTTGGTAGATGATAATTATAATAAATTATCTCTTTTATGTTCTAAGGGATACTTATTCTATTATATTTTTATAATTTTACCTTCTCATTATGGGTGTGATTTTCAATTTTATACAACAATATTTTATTTGAAATTATAAACCATAATATTAATTATAAATTTAGTGAAAATATATTCATAAGAACCTGGGATATAATTTTTATTATCTTATCGAAATATGATGTTTCAGATGATTTCATATTAATCTATTCATTGGATTAAATCATTTATAATGAAATAATTTAAATAGAAACAATGGAAAATATTATTCTCTTTGTTTTATGTGATGATTTTAGATGAGTAGATTCAATGTTTCTCACTATCATAGCCTTCTCAAGAAACATAATATTCATTGTTTTCATGTAATTTTCAAAAAAACATACATTTTCTTTATATAAATCATTTAATTTTTAGATGTATTAAATATGTAACAAAAAAACATATTTAAATGAAATATAAGGTTCAATTAATCATTGTTTATCTCTGATTGAGTATTTATAACCTTAGTAATTTCATTGGTAGTATCATCTAGTGCATGGAGATTTTCCATGCATAATTTTTTAAACAAATCATATTCAAAATATCTCGTCCATAATAATTCTAAAATAAGGTTTCAATTTTATTCATTGGATGTTTTTAAATCAACATTAATATCATTTATTTTATTGCTCATTTCACACACATGTTATTTTTTATTTCACTCATCATTATTCTGACTCTCGTTCTAAAGTGATCTCTTATTCTATTTTATTCTCCACTCATTATCTACATAATAACAGATCATCCATTTGATATTACATTATAATTCATGGAATTATTTTATAAAAACATCCATAATAATATCATTCACAACAAATATATATATAAATTATTTATTCTACAAGGTTTAGTTTTTATTGAGAACATAACATAATTTATTTCATTCCATCGATGAGTTTATTAATAGATTTAAGTTCTCGGTGCTTATTTTCTACTATTTTCACTTAGTCATCACCTTCTATGTTCAGTAATGATATATCCTCTTGTTTTACCGTGATATAAGAAATTATATATGTAATAACTTCAATGCGATAATTTTTTATGTAGGTATTTATTTTTAAATAAAATACATCAATAGTTGAAATATATTAATATTCCTAAAAACCGATCAAATATTGTACTGGATGATTAATATTTATAGATTTAAAATATTTCTAAATGAACAAAATATTTATTTCTAGTTATGGGTCCTCAAACTATCGGATATTAGAGGCTGGATTCTGTTACTTATGAGGTTCATTATTCAACAGGTTTTCTAATGGTTTGAGAAAAATATCATTGTATCTACAATAAAATTATTTATATATTATTCATTTTATAGCTAAAATTATTATATTCTAAAGATAATATTTATTCACCATACAGAGAGATTAAATTAAAATAAAATATTTAAATACAAATCCAAACCAATACTCATAAGTCTATAATGTTAAAACATTCCCCATAATACCAAATCAGATTCCCATTTGGATTATACTGGAACATTGAGGGAAGCATGAATCTATGGTGACCAACATTTGTAAATTATATTCAACATGAACTCTTTATTACCTTATGTTTCTAAAACCAATGTTTTCAGTTAAGATAGGTCGATCATTATAAAATATTACTTACTACACTTCCCTTATCATATGTAGATAATAATGGGAAAACATCATATATGTAATTTAATTTTTTTTGGAATTAGTGTGGGAGGATAAATCCTTTCCTTGATTACTCTTACAAGTCGTTGGATTCCTCCACTAATAATACTTTCTTCAATTACATGTGAAGAGAATTTATACTACATCCCCTATATGTGTTATCTCATTAATGATCCTTCAATATTTTTTTACGAAATAATACTTACTCATTCCTATTTTGAAAATTAATTTTCTTTTATTTAATATTATGTTAAAACATGTATGAAACTCACTAAAACATATTATGGTAAAAAAATTTGGGATAACTCAATGTGGTTTGACTCCATCTAGTTAACCTCTTCCTCTATTCATCACGACTCTGTTTGATTCAACTCACCCTCTTTATAGTATTCCTCCATCCATTTCACTTATAATATCAACCCCTCAATACATTATGCATCAATCCCAATTTTTATTCCACTTTACTGTTCTCACAAAATCATTTCTCGTTGGTAATGTACATGTGTGCGATAAAACACACATTATTTTACTAGAGACACACAAACCTCTCTTTTATGCCTCTCATTAAAACATATATCAAGTATAACTATGATCAATAAAACTTTTTAGTTTATCTTCTTAAAACAAGTGTTTCCTAGTTGTGATATATACACTAATATAAAATCATTAGAAAATCGATTCATTAACACATATAAAATGTTATTCTACCATTAGTTTGTACTCATTTTTAAAAGGATCACCTAAAAAGAATAGGGTCCGAACTCAAATATTTTTTCTCACTTTACCAAAAACAATAACTTCTTAATCATACCTCTTTCTCATTAAAAATAGAAAAACTTTTTGAATTTTTTTTGAAATTTATAAAAACACTAGTAAAATAATTCAAACATGATTAGCCTCATCATTTTAGAATTTATGAAAACATAATTATCATATAAATATTAGATAATTTTAAATATCATCTCAAAATCATCATGTTAACAAATATAAAATTATTTTAAAGGCTCCACAATCTTCTATATAGAATATATTTGTCTAATGAATTCATTATGAAGTCTTTCCTCTAGAGATAATTCATCTGTTTGGGGATTTCATGTTTCTTCAACAAGTAAATCACATCTCCAGAAACAAATTTTACTGATTGACTCTATCATATGAAAATGACTCCTATTTGATCGGTTCTCTTCAAATTATGTTTGTGTATAAATGTAAAATAATAAATAACTAATAATTATATTAACAAAATTCCATCACTATAATGTTTCCTTTGATAGCCAAGACCCTCTACTTCCCCTTCAACACAAACCATCCATCTCCAATATATTCAAGAAAATATTCCATATTCCATTGTATATAGAATAAAAATAACATAAATGTTTTTATGGAACAATGAATATTTTAATAAATAATAATAATGGTCAAATCAATCCCAAAAATGAAAATATTAAATAATTCTTCATAATACTAAAACTAGTTAAACAAAAAAATTGAAATATTGTTCATTTATTTTCGAATACTTAATAATTACAAAATGAAACATTTCCTTGTTTATAATTTAAAAATTTACATATAAATTATATTTTTAATAATATTAATAGGAATCAATAAGGAATTCATTAATCATTGAAATGAATAAAATGTATAATTTTAAAGAAAAACACATAGTATTTGCTACTGCTCTCACTACCACATTCAAGGTCACGCTTCTTATGAATACCAAAAAACATTTCTTGTATTATTTTATTCTGATCACGGAAATATTTTCTATATAAATTTTTGGGTGACAATAAATCTAGATGAAATTTTTATTTATTCATCACTCATCTCTGTCTACTAGAGATTGGGGTACGAGTGTGCTTCTTTTATAACCCTATGATGGGCTATCATTTTCTTCTCCATCTTCTGGCCAACTGGAAATAGTGGATCCAACATGTTAAGATATTATTTCACTAAATTTGATTAAGAGAATCCTAGTTGTTCCCTAGGCCCTTCCCAACATTTTCCATGGTGCTTCAATTCCCTCTTGGTAGAGTTTATTATTGCTTTACCACATGATTCTTGATTCCATATTCATATAACCATTTTATTGAATCATATAGTTTAATCTCCTAACACATAGATTAAAATCCATTTTCCAATAATTCACTCCCCATCCTGAGTATAAGTTTATGGTTCCCAGTCTCCCCCACCTATGGCATGTCTTCCCTATACTTTGAAGGATCACGATACATCCAATGCTTATCCATCCCTCTCACCACATAAATCTCCAAGTGGAGTGCATACTAAATTGAAACCAAAATAAAAATCATTATCATAGAACCTTTAGATTATATTTTATCCTTGTATATGGGGCCAAAAATAGGTATAACCTACTATGATCTTATGTTTCGTCATCTATAATACTCGTGGGTTTGGTGCTTAGATAAAATTAGATATCATTTAGGATGAGCTTCGTAATGACATTGTTTATCTGGATGAAGTGATTGAACATGAATATAATTCTTTGAATATCATGGTCTTCACTCAATATATTAAATTTCATGGATACCTACATGGATCCCCAAAAAATTATCACATATTAAATTTTCGTAAGGCTTTTTTATCTGTGGATCATCTCTCTACATTAGACCATCTCATCCATACCAGTATATCACTGGGTACTATTACCTTCATTGTCTTATCTATATGTGTACAATTGGATGAAAAATCTAGGTATATACACATGAAAAAACCTAGTTATGTAGAGACCCTAGCATGATGTACATGTACATTACATTTATTTTGAAGAATACATAAATACGTGATAATAGAAGACACAAAAAGACTATATTAGTTTAGTGTCTTTGGAAACATGGAACACAATATTCTATGTTTTTTTATGATCATCAAAATATCCTATAATGATGTTCCCCTTTTGTATCCCTACCTAAAATTTTTCTTTATATCCTTGGGAAAAGAAAACATTAAAATGGTGAGACCAAATTCACAGTAAGGGTAAACATGGATATCATAAAACAAACCATAAAAATTTGAATATAAAACTGTGAACGTAATTCTTAAACATCAAAATATTGATTCAATGCATAATTCATAGTAGTATGTAAGGAATATATCATAAAGGAACATTAACAAAGAAAAAATAACATTGGCATACTACATGTAATTGTGGAAAAACTAATAAGAAAATAACATTATTTCTATTGTAGACAAGCCATTTCTTCTATGTCCATCAAAGTGGACATAGTCTATTACTAAACTGGGGTTACATGTCATTCTATCCATGTATTATTTAACAATATTTACATGCCATCCCATCCCTGTATTACTAATTTGGATTTATTTTTCTTTCTAGTAATGTATATCTCATTAGAAATAATAATTACCTAATGCATTAGAGGGAGATAAAGGTCTCTCCAATCTCATAATGAAATCATTTTTACATGTGAGACATAAAATAAAAACAATCACAATAGCATAACCCATGAAATTATATTGCTTTCTTAAAAATCATTTCACTGTAACATAATACATATAAGATAAATATATTTCATAAAAATGATTCCTTCATTATAAAATTTAAATAAAATTTATAACATGTATTGAAACACAACTATATGTTTTCTTAGATGTAAGATAATTTTGATAAAACACTTTAACTTATTTCATATGGAAAATATCATTTCTCTGTCAAAATAATCTTCATTTATCAAAATGTCATTAAATTTTAAAACAAATGAATTTAATTAAAAATAAAAAATGAATAATGTCTACTGAGCATTATGGAAATAATGAGTTATGAAATCATAAAATTCTGTTGATTTCATATAACTTAAAAAACATTCTCCTCATAATTTTTCTGAAATTGTCAGATAAGTACCTCATATGGTAAATGATATTCCCTCCAAAACATGTAGATAAAATTAAAATGGTTAATAATTACTTTAAACATACATATAAAAGTAAAAATTTTATGAAAAATATATTATAAAAATGAATATGAATGCTAAATATATCCCGAGAAAATAATTACATATTGACAATTTCAGATAAAAATGAGGTTGCAATATTATTTCTTCCCATGGTCTAATTTCTCCCAAATTTGTCTAAAACTCTTCTATTGTGGGTTTAAACATTTTATTAACTCATAATAGAACCATAATAATATTTATAATTTCATATATGATTTACTCATGACTTTATATTACTCGTTCATTACTCGATTCCATGTGAAACCAACAGTATGGGTAAAAAACGTTTTATTTATCATACATGTTTGGACTTGTTATTTTTGTTATTATTACATAGATCATGATTTTACTACTTCAGTAATGTTAAAAAAATTTAAAATATTATATATATATTCAGTATAGAGAAATATATATAACATATATATAAATGAAATGAAATACACCGATGACGGAGATGGTAGGCCATACGTACGAATGAATGTTGTTTTCATTTCATTTTTAAATTGTATGGAAAAAAGTAAATGACACGTATATATATATATCACGTAGAATAATTATTTATTATATTTTTTGAATGTTTATTATATATAATTTATAATAATTGTTTAATTGTTGACGTGGTGAATTCATCTCATTGAGTCGTGGAGACGGTAAGTCGTACGTACGCACGAGCGATGATTTCATTCCCATAATGGATGAATAGTATTATATTGGAAGGTGTGTAATTATCATAATTAGAATCATGTTATAATAATCATATATTGTTATTATTTTCACCATTATACCCATCCAAGTAAAGGGGTGGTGAAAATCAGATTACACCACGACATGGAGATGGTAAGTCGTACGTATGCACACACTGTAATTTCATTTTTCATAGGATGGATATAAGATGAATTAGTGTTGTTTCATATTTATCATAAAATATTAATATATAATTAATTCTGGTGTTATAAATTTATAATAGAAAACTAATTAAGATTCATAAGAATAAGAAGAATGAAATTCAATTGAATTGGTAGAAGATATTACTTATTCCTTGACATGCCTCCTTTAGGTTTTCCTTTAGAACAATGGATATGGACTTTTGAGAAGAAAATAACCTCTAGAATGTAACTAGGGATGTTGAGAAGAGAAATGGGAAGGTTTTGGCCGAACATGAAGGATCCAAATGGAGGTAAGAAGAGAGGGAAGAGGTTCCCTTTTATAAGGGTGGAGAGTGTACTTTAGGAGACCCTCAATAATATTAATTTATAAAAAAATAAAAACCTATTCAATATCCTAGGAATTGTCCCATTGACAGATGAGAAAATAATGGGTTGTAATACCATCAAAAAATAAATCTTTTAGAACTTATTTTGTCATTTTAAACATTATTATTTAATTGACACTTAGTTATTCGATTAAATTTTAATTTTGATAACAACATTCTCGAAATTTAATAGTAATTAATATTTACCAATATGGTGTTAATTGACCATATATGGATACATAATTCCATTTTCAACCTTATAATTCTCACTTTTTAATTTTTAAATATTTTTAATTTTTTTAATTAATTTAATTAAATGATCTGTTTATAATATTTCAATAGTGTCAATTTTGACAATATTCATTTAGTAAACATTAAATAAAATTCACCGAGAAAATAAATTTGAACCAAAATATATAATAAACTCCAAACATTTCATAGTATTCTATAAAAGTCTTCTAAATTAATCAGTTCATATGATATTTCATATAATATTCCTAAAACCATTTATTTGATATTTTAATTAATAAAATAATTTGTACATCACTATTTTGTCATCATTAATGATAATTATTTAATATCTAAAATTAATAAATAAATTTTTATGATGTCAATAATTCATTTATATATCTAGATACTATCTAAAATTTATTTTTTGTCTTAGTTATCCATATTCTAAAATTAATATACATATATAAAATGAGATTTTGGCATTTTTTCCATTTCATTACATTCTATTATATTCTTGTCATTTTCGTAGGTATGTGGTAATAATTATATTCCATTTCTAAAAATTGATGATAAGGGTCGATTTAATCATCCAATTGGATTTTTTCAGGTCTTAAGCTAATTTTATAATATCATTTTACCCGTAATTACTCGATTTACCTTTAACCATGGTAATAAAAAGAATTACCAAATTTACTATTCATAATGCAAAAAAATAAATGTTGATTATTACCATAATTTGGACCTACAAATTCTAAATAAGGAATCCATTTTTCTAATTTCATAACATGGAAGTTACGGTAATTGAATTAAATTTAATCCCATTTTTTAAGAAAATGTGTTTTAAAAGTTTAAACATTACAAAAGATTGAAATGTTTTTTCATATGAATTCAATGTAAAATTAAAGCTAATTAAATATATTATAATAAATAGTAAAAATTTATTTTATTTATATTATTAAACTACTCAATATTATTATTTAACCATATAAATTATCTCTATGAACAAATATGTCTTTAATTAAAATTTATTGTATTTTTACTTTTCATAAAAATATTACAGTTTTCAAAAAAATATAAAAAATTCTACAAAAGTAAGTTTTTATGTGACACATCAAATTTATAGGCATATTTTTTCAAATTTAACATATAAAAGTGTCAAAAAATTAAAATAAAAATTGTTCTGCCTTTAAATGGTGGTAAAACAACATTTTTTTAAAATACATCTTCATAAAAAAAATTGATTTTTTTATCATATCATGTTCTAGAAATTGTGTATGATTAATTATTATGATATAAAAAATTAAAAATATGGTTAATAATATTCATAACTGTTAATTTATATCCAATTAAATAACAATATTTTAATAATATATCTTCGTTTAGTGAAACTATGTATTGCATACAACGCAAGCTATAAATAAAGGTGGCTCTTGTATGTAATGCAAAAAAGTCAATGTTTCATGTATTTAAATAATCCGTTTGTTTTTCTTATAATGTAATACAAACATATTTCTTTTATATATTCAACAAAATCAATACTCAATATTTCTTAAAATAAATTCAAACAAACAATCATGAAATTATATGTAACAGAATCCATTAATAGTGTTCCCTATACTAAAATATAATATATTGTTTCATATAGTTCTAGATAATCATGGTGTAGATTAATACACATGATATCAATGAAATTAAAAATTATATATCTCATAAAATCTCAATGTGTTACATTCAACCACCATTTAAATGAATTTCTCCCTTGAAATTCATCGGTGTAATAAATGGTTTTATATTTGATAGTTTCTTTCATTAAAACCAAAATCTTAAAAAGGGATACTAAATCATCATTTTAAAAAATTAATTTCTAGAAAACTAATGGTTTCCCAATGTAACTCATCACTGTGTTTCCACATATAATAACATAGGTGGGAAGTAAAAACATGTATATGGAAGAGAAATCTGACCGTCATGATCTGATGGATAGTGATAGAGAATAAGGTTTTAAGGAAGTTATCAACAAGAATGTCATTAATTTGTGATTATTTAAGGGACCTTCTAATTCATCAGATAAGTAGAGTAATAATATAAATTTTATTTGTTTTCCAGATCATTTTCCAAATGAGGAATAATTTTTCATGTTAATAAATACATTCTTGATTTTAATACAATCTCTCTATTGTTTGTGACTTGAACAATTTCCATATAATCTCTTAAATAAATAATGTTAAACTTTTAATTTGTGATGAGTATGTATATTGTGCAATATAATGATAGTTCATTCAACATGTCACAACAAAATAGTTTCAATATGTTATCAAATAAGCATAAGTCCATCTTTAGTGAGATAATACATTAATATAACAAAAAGAAAATGGAATATAAGTTATACGATCAATAACTATATTACATTACAATAAATCTAAAAACAAAAATGATAAATCATTATAAGGAGTTTATTTAAATATATTAAACATTTGTCTCCCATATCTCATAAGGTAGTTTTGTGTTGTCACATTCAAAACTTGTGAATACATAACAAATGTATTCTCTTGAAACCAGAATTACTATAGTACATTAGTGAAAATAAGAATGATTCCAAAATTTAACTCATTTCACATACCAAAATCCCAACAAATTCTATATACTCATACCATGATATCTCTTTTCCATTATATCACTCTAGAGCTCATTAATACTATCAGGAATCTCATTATAACATTATCCCTCCTTTATGCTCATATCATGTCCTTTTCAAAAATATATGAATAACATTTCGTGGTTACTGGTACCACTCAACATATACATTCATATACTTAAGAAAAAACAATAGTGTAATTATCCTTCGATGCTTCATTCTTACCTAGTACAATTAAATTACTTCTAAAATATATCTCTTGATATACATTGAATCATTACACTACCTACTTAAACCATTGACAGATCTACATTATTTTATTCCTCAAGAATTCTTTCATATCATGTATCCATTATAGTCTCTTCATTATATGATTCATAAATAGTACCCACACAACCATGCTGATTCACTTTAAGAGATTTTACCTTTGGACATCGAGTTTCATAATGCTCTAACATTCCATATTTAAAACATTTAACCATTATTGATGTATTATAAATGCTATTATCTTTGTCCATTGTATTAATTAATCCTTTTTATTTTCAATTATAGTCTTTGTGTCCTTATTTTCAAAACCCAATGCATATTCCAGTTCCTTTGAAACATTCTCCTTGATTCCTCTTACAACATGATTTAATGAGGGAAATTTAACTTTCATTCCTCTATGATCACCATGAAACTACATCATTCTATTATTAGCTACTTCATTAAACCCACCGATGTTGATATTATTGATCATATTATGATAATTATGATTTGGAATAAAAATTATGTTTCTCCTTCCAACTCCCATTTTCAATTTCTTGCTCATGGAGAATATCATTCCATTTTCAATCATATTCCACTTTGACATGAATCCTCCTATTTCTGGAAATTTTATTAAAACCCAAATTTATTTTTGTGAGAGGAAAATATCATAATATTAAAAAAAACATAATAAAGGGGGAGTAAATTACATCCCTAACATCTTTGGTTTAATACTATGTTATTCATGATCATTAACATAATCATGAGACAGTAATATATTGTAAGACTTACCCATAGTGTCATCCATAATCATACCATAGAAATATCTATAGGGTTCTTACTAATGTTATGGAATCCTAGATTCCAATTGTTGACTAAGGCTTTACACTATTTCCAACAACTGAGAAGTAACCATGAGTTACATGTACATTAAATTTCTATTCCTGAATACTTAAATACGTGAAAAAAAACCAACACCCAATGACCATATTAGTTTAGTGTCTTTGGACACTTGTAACATAATCATCTAACATTGTGAAAGATAATTAACATCTCCCATAAAAATATTTTGTTTTTGTTTTCCTAACTAAAACCATTATTATATCCTAGAAAAAAGAAAACATAAAAGGAGTGAGATAAAATTCTCAGTAAGGGTAAACATGGATATCATAAAACAAACTATAAACATTTGAATTTAAAAACATGAACTTAATTATTAAACATCAAAATATTGATTCATGGCCTAAATCTTGGAAGTGCATAAGGCATAATGAAAAAGGAACATCAAAAAATGATCGAACTGAATTGGGATAAAACATGTAATTGTGGAAAACTAATAAAAAAATAATATGATTTATATAGTAACCAATCCATTTATTCCCTGACCATTAATGTGGGCCTAGTCTATTACTGAATATGGTTTACTTTATCTTCCATTGAAGTATTATGGAACTGTATTTACTTGTCGTTCCAGCCCTGCATTACTGAACCTGTTTTATATTTCATTCAATTCATGTCTATATAATGTGATATAAATCTTTACCCAATGCATTGGAGGGAGATATAGGTCCCATCTATCTCATAATGAAATAATTCTTACATGTTACACAAAAGATAAAAACATTCACCATATCATAACCCATTAAATAAAATTGGTTTCTTAAACATAATTTCATCATAACATAATCATTAAATGATAAATGGATTTCATAAAAATTATTCCATCCCAAAAATATAAAATAAACAAAATAATAGGGATAGAAACATTACCATATGTCATCTTATAAGGAATGAATTTTCATTAAACACATGGACATAATTCCTGAGGATAATATCATTTCTTCTTCAATATAATTTTGTTTCTCAAAATATCATGAATTTTTTAATATATATGAATTTAATTTAAATAAAATATGATATATTTAAATGTATGATTCATGAAATTAATTCATTATGAAATCGTAAATATATTTTCATGTTGTATAATATAAAAATACATTGTCCTTCTATTTTGCTGGAAAAGTCAAAAAAACTATTTCGTATGGTAAAAAAAGAATTCCTTCAATACAATGTTGTAAGAGAAAAAATGGATAGACATGAATTTAGACACAAAAATAATAGTAAAAATTTAATGAAAATATATTTAGAAATCATGGAAATGAATGATAAATATATCCCTAGTAAATAATTGCATATTAGCAATCTCATATAAAAATGAGATTGAAAAATTATCCCATACCTTAGGTATATTTTTCTCTGTATGTCTCTGAAACTCTTTTATATTAGATTTAAAAATATTATTAACTTGTAAAGAACCATAATAATATTTATTATATTCTATAATATTTAATTATGACAATATATTACTCGTTCATTTTTCAAGTCCATGTTAATGAAAAGTTTTGTGTAATAATATTTTTATTTATCGTGCATGTTTGGAATTTTTATTCTTGATATTATAATATAGGACATGATTTAATTAATTCCCAAAAGTAAAACATTATATATATATTTTATATATTCAGTTCATAAGTATATATATATAATATATAGATAAATTAAATGGAATGCACTATTCATGGAGACGGTGGGTCGTACGTACGAATGAAATCTATTTTGGTTTCTTATTTAATTGAATGGAAGTAATTAAATGAAATATATATATATATATATATATCCCATAGCATTATTATGTTTTAAATTTCATTATTATTTATTATATATACATTATAATCATTCTTGAATGGTAAATGTGGGGAATGAATCTCATCGAGTCATGGAGACGGTAAGTTGTACGTACACACGAGCGAGATTATCGTTCCCATAATTATATAATGGTATTAAAGTTGATGGTGTATAATATCTCAAAATTAGTATAATTTTATAATAATAATGTATAGTTATTATTTCCACCATATACCCATCCATGTAATGTGGTGTTGAAAAACAGATAACACCATGGCGTGGAGACGGTAAATCGTACGTACACATGAGTAGTGATTTCATTTTTGGTAGGATGGTTAGAAAGTGAAATAGTGTAGTTTCATATTTATAATTACCTATTCGAATATAATTCATACTGATTTCATTACTTTATACTGGAAAGAAACTAAATAAGGGGAAGAAAAATAAAAGATAAATTTGAAGAAATCGATAGAATAGATCACAGCTTCCTTGACATGCCTGCATTAAATTTACAATATGTGCACTAGAGTTGGACTTTTGATTATAAAAACACATATAAAATGTAACTAGGGATGTTTATAAGTGAAAAGGTCAGGTGTTGGCGGAGAATGAATGCTCAAAATGGAGTGAAGTGGAGACGGATGAGGTTCCCTTTTATAACAGAGGAGAGGGGCACTTCAAGAAACTCTAAAAAATATTTATATATCATAAAATAAACCCCTACCCATAAAACACTAATTTGAACCAAATTGATAGATTATTTAAGATAGATTTTTAATATCAACAACTAATATATTTTTTACAACATATTTTTTAAATTAATACCTTATCATTTTAATTAGCAATTTGTTATTATATTAAATTTTAATTTTGATAAAAATATTATAAATATTTAATGGTAATGAATATTTACTTATGTGGTGTTAATTAACCTAAAATTGAAAATTAATTCCATTTTCATCACTATAATTATCACGTTATAAAATTAAATTATATATATGATTTTTAAATAATTTACTAAACTTTTGTGTTTATAAAATGTCATTAGTGTCAATTTTGACATTATAAATTTTTTAGAATTTAAATAAAATTCACACAGAAGATAAATTATAACCAAAATATTTAATACACTCCTAACATGTCCAAGTCACCTATAAAAATCATGGATAACATTAATTAATCCATATTTTATTTCATTTAATATTATTAAAAGTATTTATTTGAAATTTCTATTAATAAAAGTATTTCGAAATCACTATTATGTCATTAGTAATGGTAATTATTTAAGGTATAAAAATTATAATCAAATTTTGATGATGTAGGTATTTGCGATATATTTTATGAGAGTTTCTATATTCAATTTTATCTCATAGTTAACTATGTATTAAAATTAATATACTTATACAAAATCATATTGTGACATTTTCCCTATTTCATTAGTTTGTATTAAACTCATGAAATTGTTATAGGTATGTGGAAATAAAGTGAATCCATATATTAAAAACTATTTTTCTAGTCTAATTTAGTAATCTAATTTTATTTTTATAATTTTTATGATAATTTAATAATATTATTTTTACCCTCAATTACTCAATTTGACATTAACCATGTTAATAATTATAATTACCAAAATTACTATTCATAAAGCCCAAAAATAATTGTATACTATTAACATAATTCATACCTACTGATTCCAAATATGGAAACCAATTTTCATCATTAAAAAGACAGAATTTGTGGTTATTAATTTTAAATTAATCACCTGTTTTTTAGAAAACTGGTTTTAAAAATTAAATCATTACAAAAGACTAAAATGTTTTTACCTCTGAATTCAATGTAAAAATAATGATAACGACATAAATTATATTAAATTGTAAAAATATATTTTATTTATTCTTTAAAACCCTTAAATCTAACAATCTAACCATAAAAATGTTCTAGATAATAAAAGATGTTTTTAAATAAAATATAGCAAATTGTTACTATTTATAAAAATATAAAAGTTATTTGAAAATATATGAAATTCAAAAAAAAATCCATCTTCCGTATAATTAGTTTATTTTGTCTTATTTACCTTATAATAGTGTAAAAACTAGATTTAATAAGGGTGCACCATCAAAAGGCAGTAAAACTACATTTTATGAAATATACGTCTTTTATCCGAAACGAAATTGATTTTGTTATCCTTTCATGTTCTATAAAATTATTACCATTAATTATAATGATATAGAAAAATTCAAAATGCGGATAATATTATTCATAATAAATATTTTATATCCCATTAGATATTAATATTCTAATAACATATTGTTTTTAGTGAAACTTAGTATTGCAGACAATGCATGTTATTGAAGAAGGTCACACTTGTGTGTAACACAAACCAAGTAAATTTTTCATGTATTGATTCATAATTTTGTGTTTCATATATCATATTAAAAACATATTTCTTTTATATATTTAACAAAATCAATACTCAATGTTGCATAAAATAAATTCTATTTAACAAACATGAAATTGTGTGTAACACAAGCCAATAATAGTGTTTTTTATACTACACGCTAATGCGATGTTGCATATATAGTGAGATATTCATGGAGGAAAGTAAAAAAAAGAAATTAAATAAATTAAAATGAATGAATATCAAAAAATCTCGACGTGTTAGAAGTTCTCTCAATCCTACTGAATCTCATTGCATTGTTGGGGGGGAAATTAACACTATAGCATACTACAGGAGAAGAAAGTAATTGAGTCATTTCATAGATGTTATAGACTTGAATTTTTTTAATTTATAACATATAAAATGTTAATTGATTTTGTATTAGAGGGAGATTTGTTCACATAGTGTGACAATCATCATGGGAACTAAATCTCTAAGAGATGTCTGGATCGATGTATAGTGAACATGGAAGCTCTTTCTTCTATTCTTGACATTAATGTTTAACATCCTCTTATAAGTATCTCTGATCAATCACCAATTCAAATTATCCTTATGGAAATGTTCTTTTGTGAATAATTTTATCTACTTTTCCACATAATGGGTTTTGAAGAGAAATATTATTTTCCTGTTCGGACGGATTCATAGTCCCACCTCATGAGTGGTAGCTCATAGATAACCCCCCAAAACAACCTAAGTCATCTAAAATTTCACCTTACTTCCAGATCCAAGGATCTCACCTTGAGATATGAAGAATTAGAGGTTATAATTTGAGATATTAAAAGGCTAGAATCTTGTATGTATAATAATTTGAATGAGGATACCATTTTCAGTTGAGGATAAAGAAGGGTTCCTTATCAGATTTGTTATTGAAATATGAATAATATTCATATGTAAAATAAAAGGTTAAATGGGGTCAATAATGTTTCCAGAATACTATTTAAATTCATCCCTACATCATTGAAAAATTAATAATCATTGATCCAAACACATCCCTAGTTGATGGATCATTATCTAATGATAGAGATTTTATTGGTGGTAAGGAATATTATTCCATTGATGTTTAATTACTTCTCTAAATATGAAAATGGATTCTTGTTACCTGAGCATCTCAGAAGATCTATTTTATTATATCTATAGAGTCTTAATCATTCAAGTAACATATATTATTTAATGCATAATTTAAAATAAATATACAATCAATTGATCGTGATGTGTAGTGTCTTTGAATACTATGTACTTAAATGTAAAATCATGGGACTAAAAAAACGACTTTATTTAATCTTCAAACTGATGACCAAACGTCTATTATTCTCCAAAATGGGTATAGGGGACCCTGGGGAATACAAGAACAAATGGATGAGCTAAAAATCCGAGTAATGGAATAACCATAAGAACAGAGCATTAGTAAAATGAATAGGAGGAATGAAAAGATGATTAAAATGTCATGTACATATGTAACCATATCATATAAGCATAGAACCATATAAACCTGGAGTCATCGAATGGTGAAAGAAACTTAAAACATGAATTTATTATGAGTTGAGGCTAACCGCCAAGATCGTTTCACATAGTATCACAAGACAAAGTTAACTGCTTTTACTGTTAGAAGTGACATCTCATGAGATTTAAATTTTCCCAATTCATTGGAATGCTACCTGGTCTCACCCATATAAACTTCTCAGGAATATGTTTTCAATGTAAATAATTGTACATAATCAATCATACATAAAACAAGTCATACCCAAGGAATGAATTGAGTACCATGGTAATTTCGTAAGGAATAACAGATAGGTGTATCATTAAATATTTTGACTAAAGACATGAAATATAATATACATGGAAATTCATAATGTAAAACATTCAGGCATCATGGTATGTGATTTATAACGTCCTGGTTCTTGAAGCTACTAAGAGGCACCCCGTACCCGGTTGGTCACATTGCCTCAAGCGGAATTCCCTGAGTGCCAAATGCTGTCGACTAGCAGCGAGGGCCTTAGGTGTGAGAGTGGGGAAACTATTCCCTCAGTAGAAAAGTATAGAATGGAAGTAAAAAACACATAAAATAGCTGAAGGAGTAGAAATCCAACAATAGTAAATAGTGGAATACTGAAATACAAAGCTATTGGAGCACACATATATGAAACGATGAGTAATACATATGGTTAGGAAAACAACCAAACAAGTCACAATGCTGGAATGAAACAATGTTAACCCAAAGTGAAAAGGAAATCAAATAAACTCCTCAGCATCACAAAGTGTAGCTTGGTCCCATCCTCTCCAGCTCCACAGCAAGTCAAGTACCTAATGTAGAATGGATCATTCCCTTATCTATAACTAAAACAGTATAATCTACTTGGGCCCAAAAGCATGACCCAAACGAGGTTTGAGACTAAATCACAGTAGGAAACCACCCGAAGATATGTGCCTAAAATTCAGTGAGTATATGTCAGGTAAAATTATAGAATGTAGTCAACAGTAAATCACTAAGCAATAACCAATCCACATTTTAAAGCATTCAAATCACCACTAGTCATGCAATAGCTAAACAAAGAAGATAACACAACAAGAAGCCCTCTAATAAGTACCCACATCTTATCCCCTCTGGTCCTACCTTGAAACACAATAATGAAGCTAAACACAGCGTAACCCTCTTGGATATACTCACACCCTATCCCTTCTTGTCCTACATAACATGTACAAGAAACCCTCTAGGTAGTACACTCATTCTAACCCCTCTGGTTCAACATAAGCATAGACTCTCTTAGGAAGCACTCACTGTAAATTCCCCCAATAGCCTCGTATCGTTACTAAAGTTGCTCCAGGGATGCACTCAACGTCTCATTCGCCATGTGGCCTGCATCAAGGAACTACCGACACTCTGGGGAAGCACTCAATGTCAATTCACCCTATGGTGTAACATCAGAAATTATAAATACACTTTGGAGAATCCCCCATCTTCCATTTTCTATATGGTCTATACAACAGGTTCTCATGGCCCATTGTAAGTCATGCAATTGTAGAAGTGTGTAACACCCAATGTCAACCTCAAGAACGACTTGGCTAGTATTCTATAGAAAAACAGGATAATAGATTAACAGTCACACCATCCTAAAATACTAGAAATGGTAAAGTATGAAGCATCCAAATTGAAAAAAAGGAGCAAAGGACAAAACAGGCAAGACATGCATGGGAAATACATACAAGGCACAACAATTCACCCTACTCACAACCAATAATCATTTACTCAGACATACCAGTATAGAAGAGAAACAATAGTGCTAAAATGGTAAATGTGCAATACACCATTCATGGGTAGTGCGAAAATTTGCACATAAAAATCAATTACATTCTACAGAAAGGCACAAAAAACCTACCTCAGGGTTAGAAGATCAATATACTTGAACCTGGAAGCATGAATCTTCTTAAAGCATCATAGATCTAAAAAAACATATAAAACGTTCAACCAATGATAACATGGAAAATATGAGAAATCATGAAATGCCATTCCATCAGAAGAGAGAACTCATCGATGTGATTCTAAAGAAACTGACGGTGTTCAATTCAGAGGACAGATGGAGGCTCGGGGCTTCGTCGAAGATCTGCGGTCGTACAGGTTCTCATTGATGAAGAAGACCTAGAAGAAGTCGATTTTGGGGATTAGATGTGACCCGGATGTTGTTAATGAAAAAAATACAATGTGTGTACTTTTGGAGTACACGACGTGTACTTGTTGTTTCCATACTCGCATTAGGCGGCCTCCAAGTCACTCTCACAAGGTCGTGTGTGTCGTGACTATACGGCCACCTCCACCAGGTATGTACATGTTATGTACTCGTAAAGTACATTTCATGTACATAGAATATTTCTAGAAGGAGGGTGTGTGGCTACTACATGACCGCGGCTATGGCTAAAACATGTCCAACACACGGCCTCTGGTGGCAAGGAAGTACACGACATGTACTCATAAAGTACACAACGTGTACATAAAAAATTACCAGAATTTCAACTTTTCTCCAAAAATGACCAGGGAAGGGAAAAAACCTGAAAAGAAGGTCTGAGTTCTTACAAACTTCCCCCTTTAAAGAAATTTGTCCCCAAATTTCCCTAGTGAATCGTAGAAGAAGAAACCCTTAACAGTTTCGGCCGCTATGCCCGTACATCAGGCTCCCTCTCCCCAGTCTCTTCTTTCACGCGCCCATGCTTCCATAGCACTCATACCAAAGGAATGGATAGAACATAAAGAACCTTTGTAATATGATCTGAAATCTGGATATGATTCTCTTCCAATGACGCATCCCTTTTGAGCTCAACCTCCTCAGGTTTAAAGACATGAGATGGGTCTGAAAAGTAATGTCGAAGCTGAGAAACGTGGTAGAAGTCATGCATATCGCGTTACCTCTGAGGTAACTGCATCCGATTGGAAACCGGACCAACTCTCTCCCACACCTCAAATGGCCTGAAGTACCTTAGCGAAAGCATACCCTATATCCTATTCTTCTTAAGTCCATTCCTCGATGTGACAGTCATGAAAACCAGATCCCCATCCTCAAACTCTATAGGTCGTCTCTACTAATTAGGATAAGGCTTTTTTTGAGATTGTGTAGTACCCATCCTCTTCTAAATCAACTCTATCAGATTTGTGCTCTCTTGATCAAGAAGAGGTCCCAGAAATGCTGCCTCTCCTGTCTCCATCCAACATAAGGTTGGTTGCCATGGCCTACCGTACAAACCCTCATAATGTTCCATCTCAATAGTCACTTGAAAACTATTTTTTAGGAAAACTCCACAAGAGGTAAGTGATTCTACCATGAACCTGAAAAAACCATAATGCATGCTCATAAAATTCCCTCAAGCACAGAACTGTATGCTCGGACTGGCTATCTGTCTGGTGGTGGTAAGTTGTACACAAAAGTACCTATGAACCCAAAGCCTTCGGAGGCCCCTTCCAGAACCGAGAAGTAAAACATGCATCTCTGTACGGAACAATGGAGTGTGGAACACCGTGTAGATGTATAATCTCACAGATCTACAACCTTCCCAGCTCATCGATATTAAAGCTCTCCTTGATCGGCAAGAAGTGAGTAACTTTTATGAGTCTGTCAATGACATCCCAAACTACGTCATTCCCTCAAGGTGACCTCTGCTAACCGGTCTCGATTTCCATTTCAATGTCATTCCACTTCCACTCTAGAATGGGTAACTGATGTAAAACCTCTGCTGGTCATTGATGATCCACCTTCACATGCTGAGAAGTGGAATATCTCAAGATGAAACCAGCAATGTCCCTTTTCATACCAGGGCACCAATATTGATGGTGTAGATCATGATACATCCTGGTGACACCAGGATGAACTACCCAAATAGAGGAATGAAAATCCCGCATCAACTCCTCTCGTATATCTGATGGAACCCATACCCATCCTTGGGAATGTGAGATATCATCCTCACCAATGGTCTATCCAGGAATTGGGTCCTCTCCTGACACACACTCCCTCAAGACTAGGCCTTCAGAATATGATAGTTGCCTCATTCAAAATCGATCTAGAAAAGTAGAGGTAACAGCTATAAAAGAAATAAACGTCTACCCTTGAATGTCGTGCACCTCCAAATGAATCTCAGAGAATAGATCGATAAGTTGCGACTCACTGTAGGCCTCCTAAACTACCTGTATCAGGGACATCCAATTCAATGCAACATCCACTACATGGACTTTCCCAAGCGTATAGGCAAGCTCAATGTTAAAGCACTATAGGTACTCAACCCAACTGTGCTACCTAAAATTCAGATCACGCTAATGGAAGATGTACATGAGATTTTTTGGTCAGTGAAAACCAAAAAATGCTCTCCTAGAGGATAATGCTTCCAACAGTATAAGGAATGATCAACAGCTGCCAACTCTAGATCGTGTGTCGGGTAATTCCTCTCACATCGCCTCAACTGCCGAGACCCATACGCAACGACTCCATCACCATGCATAAGCACATCTCCCAGACCGATACCTGATGCATCATAGTAAATAGTATAGCTCTTTCCCGGCTCTGGAAAGACTAGTATAGGTGCTAAATTAAACCTCCCCTTCAACTCTTGAAAGATTGACTCACAAGAACCTGACCTTATGAACTTCATCCCATTCATAGTGAAACCTGTCACTGGTGCTTCTAAGAGTGAAAAATCCTGCATGACACTTCTATAGTATCCATCCAGCCCTAGAAAACTATTCACCTCAAAGACATTCTTCGGTAGCCCCCACGAAGCTACTAATCTCACTTTCTCTAGGTCTAATGATACTCCTGCCTCTGAGATAACATGACCAAAGAAGTGAATCTCATCCATCCAAAAGTAGCACTTTGAGAGCTTAGCATATAACTGATGCTCCCTCAGTTTACTCAAAACTATCTAATGATTGGTAGCATGGTCGTGTCAAGTTTCAGAGCACACCAAGATATCATCCATGAAGACCACCACCAAGGAATCCAAGTATTGATGGAACACTCAGTTCATCAGTTCCTTGAAACCTACAAGCACGTTCATAAGATCGAACGACAAAACCATGTACTCGTACAGACCATACATTCTCCTAAAGGCTATAAGAGGTATATCTGATTGTCTAACGTGAAATTGATGATAACCGGATCTCATTTCAATCTTCAGGAACCCTCAGGCTCAACAAATATTATCAAAGAGATCATTGATTCTTGGTAATGGATATCAGTTCTTAACTGTCAACTGGTTCAACATCTGATAGTCCACACAAAGCCTGAGGGTTCCATTTTCATTCTTCACAAATAGGACATACAAACATCAAGGAAGAGTATTGGGTCGGAAGAAACCCTTTTCCTACAACTCATCGAAATACTTCTTGAGCTCCTGCAACTCAGGCATAGCCATCCTATATAGTGGAATGAACACTGGTGTCACTCATGGCATAAGTCGAATCGATAATTCTACCTTACACTCCAAGGGAAAACCTAAAAATTACTCTCTAAATACATCTATGAATTGATCCACTACTGGAGGAATGTCTAATTGTGAAGTCACCTAGTCATAAATATAAACACTAGAAATCTGGGTTATAACTCCTCCCAACCCATGATGCTCTGGACCAGCTCTGCTGGCTTGGACATCCCATTTTCCCCTCTGAAGAAAATATCCACCTTCTAGTGATATGAAAATCACCATGTGGTGACAGCAGTTGACGACTTCCTAGAATGGAATGAACCAGTCCATCTGGAGAATGATATCATAGCCTATCATCTCTAGGACATAGAGGTCCCATAAGAAGTGACACCCACCAAACTACAAAGGGCACTCTCTACACTGTCATACACTAGCCGTTCTAGTCCCCAACGGTATGTCTATTATCAATATATCAGTAGAACAAAATATGCAGATTCCAAGGCTCTCCATGAAAACAATAGATATAAAGCTATGGGAATCCCCTATATCGAAAACAAAAGAAGCTAAAACTGAGGCTACTAAGATCGTACCTCGAACGTTAGAAGTTCCGGGATCCTGCCCCTGCTGGGTCTGCTCCGCTGCAAATGTCTGGCCTGTACCGCGGCCCTGTGACCCATCCTGATCACTATGAGATAATCCACCATGATGTCTCTGAAAATCGGGTGACTGTCTACCGGGGCCACGACCTTCACCTCGGCATGAATGACAGGAAGAACACCAATTCTCAGACTTGTAAGGAACTAGTGTTGTTTCTCTTGAATGAGGATTCATAGAAGAACCCTTTTCACCAACTGCCATAGAGAAGAGCTGGCAGAAGCACTGAAGGTGACCCATATTTCTACAAGATTGGAACTCCACTGGGACTTTTGAGCAATGTTTCCTCATATGACCACTCATTCAACACTCTTAACACACCTACTGGCTACCAGAAGAAGTGTCTCACCTACTTGTATCACCGCGCGAAGACTCCCTGCAACGTTTCCTACTGTCAGTAAGAGAAACAGTAATCCCAGATGTTAATTCACCCTACCTCCCAACTCTAGAGTATGTCGGATTGCGCTATGTGATTAGTGTCTGGTTTACTATAGAAATGATAGATGTTAGCTGGAACTTGTACACCTACGATCGGATGTCGTGACTCACACCATCCTCAAACTTCATTTCCATGAACAACTGATCAACTCCTGGAATAGGCATAAATCATTATAGCTTAGTAAAGAAGGAGGAATACTCTATAACAGGAAGTGTACCCTGGTCCAGACTCAAAAAATACTAGGATCGATCATCCATCAGGGTATCTAAATAGAAGTAATCAAAGACGATGCACTAGAACTCATACCACACTATAATTTTCTAGTGTCCTGCCTGTGAGATCACATCCCACCACCTCTTCGCAGATTCCTGAAGAATATAGCTAGAGAGATTGACCCTCCTCTCTGTAGGTGCCATTAGATGCTCAAATATCATCATCATGGCTTCTAGCCATGACTCTAAAACCTGATGTCCTCATTCCCCTGAGAAAGTGAGAGGATGCTGCTGCTTGAAGACCCGCGTCAAATCTCCCATCGATGGGGTAGGAGGTGGGACTCCTTGAATGGTTTGCATAATCCTTAGAAATCCCTCCATGAATTGTGTATCAGTACTGGTAACAATTATAACTATTGGTGCAAAGACTGGTACAACTGAAGGATCTGCAGGAGGTCCCTAATCAGCCATGTCCGGTGTCAGATCACTACTTGGAAACTGGTGGACAACTGGAGGACGTCTCAGTGGCATGAATCTACAAGGTCAAACACACACCGTAGATCTGGATTAATAGGGACTGAAACCAGGAATTGTAAGAAGAGAACAAGAGAATTAAACATTCATGTTTACAAAACAAGAATACATGAAATGTACATTTCTTACACGAAATGTTCCCAGAAGTCATACTCATGCACGTGTACTCCTACCTAAACTGGTCGTGTAACACCATAGATACACGGTGTATTGTCTTAACACATGGAGTGTACTTGAATCCTCTTCCCCTTCTCGAGTCCTTCTACACGGTTAAGAAACACGACTCTCCAAAGGCAAGACTACCTCACGTATAAAATACCTACATGGTGTGTACTAGACAAGCTTTTACTGGACCGCGTTGTTAGTGACACGGCTTGACACATGGCTCGCACTACACAACAGGTTTCAGACAGACACGACGTGTATGAGAAAGGATATCACCAGCCCGTTTTGTTCGTGACACATCTGGGTATCTATGTAAAACTACATGGCATGTTCAAGGCAGACACGGCATGTTCAAGAAAGGGTGACACCAACCCGTGTTGTTTGTGACATGGTCGGGTACCTGGGTCAGACTACATGGCGGGTTTATATGGATCACGGTGTGTATTATACATGTCTTGTCCAACCTATGTTTTTACTGACACGAGTGGGCATGTGGTTGACACTACACGGTGTGTATGGAAGATACACGGCGTGTTCACTCCAGATTTTCCCCATCCCATGTCCCTGCCCAAATGGCATATGACATTGTAAGGGACTACACAACATGTAAATAATGTACACGCTGTGTACTTAATAAAAATTGTTTCTTCCCGAACAGAAGAACGCACGGTGTGTACTAAACATTACACGGCCGGTATTCTTGTTTTTATAGATAGTATGCCTCAAAAACTATCCAGAAACCCAAAAAACACCGAAACAAGCATTGGAAGTGCCAAATTCTGATCCGTGAGGGCCAATACTCCCCACGAATCAATGTTTGTCATTTTATACAAGTTATAGGAAGGAAAACAGGCAATGTTCCACCTTATTCCGGTCCATGAGGGCCCAAAACACCTCAAAAACCAATGTTTGGCATCCATTCAAGAAAATATCTATAAAAAGAATAACTTATCAAATAGAAGGTATTTATATCAAGGAAACTGCCACAACAGAATGCATATTTTACACATCATCTATCACAACAACATCCAATCTCTAATGCATCATAGATGGAATAGAAATTTTGCTTGATATGTGATTTATTGTTGTTTCCAATATGATGCATGAGATGGAATACCCTCATTTCATCATGATGCAACATAAATAGAACCTCAATAACATTTATAATAACAGTAGAAATAATGTGAATCACTCAATGTGAAATCATATTAACTCTAATAATTTCAAAACAATAAAAATTTAAATTAAACGAGTTAGATTGGATTTTTCCTATACATGGGTTAGATACTCCGAGACAAAGCTTATTACCAAGTACCTATTCTATCATATCCCTGGCTAAGTCACCCAACAGAAAGTCGAGAAAAAATAAATCCTATTTTACCACTTTGTAACATCCCGGTTCTGGAAGCCACCCAGAGGATCCATGTACCTGGTTGGTCACATGGCCTCAATAGCATTTCCCCAAAAGGCAACGGCTGCCAACTAGAATGGAGGGCCTTGGTTGTGATAGTGGGGAAAATATGATCTAATTGTCAGAGTACATAGGAGAAGTGAAATACACATACAATAGTGAAAGTAGTAGATATCCAAAAATATTAAATTGTGGAAGACTAAAGTACTAAAAAATTAGAGCTCATATATATATATATATGATATTATGGATGATACATGTGTCTAGGAAAAAATCAAAACAATTCATAATTCTAGAAGACAACAGTGTGGAACCAATGTGCAAAATAATGTAGATAAACTCCTCATCATCACAAGACGTAGACTGGTCACATGCTCTCCAGCTCCATAGAAACTCTAGTACCTGATGTAGAAGGGATCTTTTCCTTATCGATACCTGTAATAATATAATCTGTTTGGGCCCAAAATCATGACCCAAACTGGGTGTGAGACTAAATCCTAGTAGGCAACCACCCGAAGATCTATGCCTAACAGTCAGTGACTATATGGCAGGTAAATGTACAGAAAGAAGTAAACAAGAAAGCACTTAGCAGTAACCAATCCATAGTTTAATGAATTCAAATCACCACACGGAACACAACATCTAAAAAAAGAAAATAACACAATAGGTAACCCTCTGGGAATTACTCACAACCCCTCCCCTGTGGTCCTACATTGAAACACTAGCAAGAAGCTAAAAACAATGTACCCCTCTAGGAAGTACGCAAATCATATCCCCTTTGGTCCTACCTATAGAGTACAAGAAACCGTCTGGGTAGTACACTCAGTCAAGCCCCTATTTTTTATCATATTCATAAACTCTCTGAGGAAGCACTCTAAGAAAATTACCCTTATAGTCTTGTATCGGTATTAAAGGCACTTTGGGGAAGCAGTCAACATTTCATTCCCCATGTGGCCCGCATCAAGGAACTACAAACACTCTGGGGAAGAACTCAACATTGATTCCCCATGTGGCCTCGCATCATAAATTATAATGAAACTCTAGAGAAGCCCTCATCATCCATTCTCCATATGGTCTATACACAAGGTACTCATGGACCTCTGTAACTCAAGAAAGTGTAGCAGCATGTAACAGTCGTGATCAACCTCAAGAACTACTTGGCTAGCACTCTATATCACAACAGGATAACAGAGAAACAATAACACTATACTACAATACAAGGCATGGGAACGTAAGCAACAACCTAACAGGAAAAGAAGACCAAAATTTCAAAACATGCAAGACATGCAAGTGGAATACATCCAAAGAATAACAATTCACCCGACTCACAATCAATAACTATCTACTCCGGTATACCCGCATAGAAATGAAACAATATGGATAAAATGATAAACATGTAATACGTTGTTCATGGCAATTTGAAAATTTTTCAGATAAAACACAAAGACATTCAGCAGAAAGGCACAAAACAGCTACCTTAGGGTTAGGATATCAATATAATTGAACCTCAATGCTTGAATCTCTTTGGATAACTGTAGATCTAAAAAACTTAAAACATTCAAACCACGATAACATGGAAAAGAAGAGAAATCATTAAACGAGGTTCCATAAAAAGAGGGAACTCACCGATGAAAATACAATGCAACTAACGGTGTTTGATTCGGAGGACGAATGGAGGCTCGATGATTCGTCAAAATCTACGGCTGTACGGGTTCTCTCAGACGAAGATGGCCAAGAAGAAGTTGATTCTGGTGATTAGACGTGACCCCAGTGCGTTTAATGGAAAAAAACAAAATACACTGCGTTTACTTTTGGAGTACATGGTGTGAACTTGATTTTTCTGTTCTCCACATTAGGAGGCCTCCAAGTCACTCCCACACGATCGTGTGTGTGGTGACTACATGACCAACACACAGCCACCTCCATTAAGGTTGTACAAGGAATGTACTCGTAATGTACATGGTGTTTACATAGAAAATTTCTAGAAGGAGGGTGTTTGGCTATGACACGACTGTGTGTGTGGCTACAACACAACTAGTACACGGGCTCCTATAGTAAGGCAATACACAGTGTGTACTCATAAAGTACATGGAATGTACTTAGAAAATTTCCAGAACATCCTCTTTTCTCCAAAAACAACGAGAAAAGGGAAAACATATATGAATGGAAGGTGCGGGTTCTTACATGATTTCAAGTAGAAGTTACCACATGTAAGAATATTATTCAACAAATTTTAGCATAAAAATAGTTTTCACCGCCTTTAAGGAAAACACAACATATTATTATAAATTGAAAAGGGAACAATCCATTATACAAAATCAAAAGTTAACCAGGAAGGTTTTAAGAATAAAAATATATATATTAAAAGAAAATGGTTTTATAAAATAGAAAATAGAGTGCACATGATATTGGATACTAATTCGGGAAGTTCCATGGAAATATGATTACTTAATGAGAAGTATTGAGGAGGGAATAACATAAAAACATGTTTATCCATAAAATATAATGTTGAACGGAACATGATACATAAGTTACGAGCATTGAAATATCATTTAAAATTTTAACATAAGAAGAATATATAACCTAATTTATGTAAAAAAATGATATAGAAAAATGAAAAAATAACAAAGGTTTGGGATGAATAACTTACCCAATATCGGCATGGTATCATGGATAAATATGAAGAATTAATGAGATAAAAAAAGGTTTCTCATCATTTAAAAATAATTAAGAAAATATGGGGGAGGATTTTAATCATACTCCATCACTAGGAATTACACATAAAAGGGTATAACATAGAGTAAAATCATGAATAAAAGTAAAATATAGAGGATCCCTCACATTTAGTCTGATGGTGTTCCCCACTTGATATTAATGACATGAATAAAAAAATTGGGTTCATTAACTGGTAATTACATAAATTTTTCTAGAATTAAATGATTTAGTATAAGCATTTATATGTTCATTCATATTCTTTTATACTGGTTCTAAATTTTAGTTTCATTGTTCAGGTTAGTTCCATTCATTGGTATTAATGATTGGTTCAATTATTTTCATGAACAAGGAATCATGTATCATTGGTCGGTTATCTGGAAATATACTAATGTTTTATTATTGATATTCCAAATTTTATACATGGTTGTAAATTTAATTTGGTTTTTTATGAGAATTCGAAACAATATATAAATCATTAATGATAAATTATTGGATTAACATAGAGATCATTCTCACAAGAAACATGATTGGAATTATTATTTAACATCAGGTGTTAAAAAATATACAGAGAATCACAAAAGATAAAATACATATATTATTTTATATTTAAACTGTTAAAATGGTATCATTTCTTATGTATAATATGGTAATTCATGTTGAAAACCCTTTTTCCTTGAATTTGATAAATCAACACATATCAGATGGTATTTCCATTTTTTGTGTAAAAGGATGGGGGTGAGATTATGATAAACTATTCCATTATCGAATATAATTATATTAAATTTCTGTTACTGGAGTTGTCATTCCATTTGGATTATGGGAGTTATGGAAATAAATATGAATATAAATGAACACGAAAGAAAATAAATGAATCAGAAAGAGTAATTTGCATATTTAGATTATCTCTTTTGAGAGCCACGTGAAAGGAGGGTATTTGGTCTTTTGAGGAGACCAATGGTTGTTTGATGTTGGGGAGGGGGCTAGGGAGTGATTTTGGTAGAACCTAGGAAAGGAATGAGGCTCATGAGGAGTAAAGGGAAGAGGGGAGTGTAGGTGGATTTTATAGAGGACGGGAGGAGGGTTTTCTTAAAATTTAATTCCTTTGTTTATTAATTTTACTAAGGACCATAAATAGTGATGATTCACTTAGAATAAATCATAATTTGGGAACATTCTTTCAATATAAAGTCCTCATATCTGCTATATATCATCATATGACATTAAAATTCATATATTAAGCATTTATCTTAAATTATCGTATTTTACTATTCACCAAAAACTCATCTATTTTGAAAAAAATCCCATTAATTCACCCTAACAATTTTTCAATTTGTAGAATCCAAAAATGAAATAAATTTCTTAAAAATAATTATCTAAATATATTTATTTTAATATTTTATAAAAATCATAATTTATTCTAATTTTTTTTTAAAAAAATTAATTTTCATATTCCATAATATATGTACATCGTACATTCAGTTAAATAATATTTAAATATTATCATCTATATGGATACTATTAATTAGATAATTTCACAATTCATAAGTGTATTTTACTATTCTCCGCAAATTATGTTCGTCTGATCGGACTCTAAACATCTTACTCACTGCAACCATTAATGGCAAAATTATGAAATTCAAAACAGAGTAGTTTCAAAATTATGATTATATGCCATATATTAATTATTAGTTCATTTTGTAGTTGTTTAATGAGATTATATGACATAATAATATGTAGGAAAACTCCCTTGGAAATCATTGGGTTGTTACATTATTCCTCCTTATGAAATTCCACCCTTAAAATTTTGTTTTTTATTCTAGCCCATAGACATGTGCATGTACATTTCCTTGATTTCTTCTTCTTGTTCCCTTGTTTCCTCTTCATACATATAATTCCACTCATGTACATTTACAAGGTGATCAGTCTTGTTATGTAGAATTTTATCTCCATGATCCATGATCTTCATTGGCAACACAACATAAGAAATATCATCATCCAATTGTACCACCTCTAATGAGAGTACATGTGAAGGGCCTAGTATGTACATCCTTCATAGGGATTCATGGAAGGAATCAAATAACTTGGACATGGTAGTTTAATTTCAGGTCAATAGGCCACAACTATAACATGATCATAAATCATGAAGGGGTCGATATACCTGAGACTCAGCATTCCATTCTTCCCAAAACTATGACCTTCTTCCATTGAGATATGCATTGAAATACCATGTACCCAACTTCGAACTGAAGGCACCATCGATGATTATCTAAATAACTCTTCTATAGTTTTGGGATACAATAATGTGTTTCTGAATGGTTTTAACCTTCTACACCATTTCATTGACCATTTCAGGTCCTAACAGATTATTTTCACTAACATCATCCCAACACATCATTATTCTATACCTTTTCCCAAAAGGGGCATAGTATGGTTCCATTTCGAATGCTCGAGTTGAAACTATTGTTGTAAGTGAATTAAAATAGTAGAATATTTTGGTCCTATCATTTATTGAATTCCACAAAACATTTTGCCAACATATCATCCAGTTTATGTATAGTTCCCTTAGATTGGCCATCAATTTGAGAATGATATACCATACTATAGATCAGTTCAGTGCTAAGAGCATGTCGGAGAAATTTCCAAAACATCGAGGTGAATCTTAGATAACGATCAGATACAATAGATAGTGGTACTCCATGTAGACTTACCAATTATTTTATGTATATCCCTGAAACTTGATCCAATTAGATGTCCTACTGAATAGAGATATTTTTATTTGTCTTCAAAATATAATCCACAATGACCCATATAAAGTTGTTTCCTTAGGATATTCATGGAAGTCTAGTGAAAAAGTCCAGAGTAATGTTCTCCTATGTCAATGTTGGTATGGGTAGTAGTTTCATCATCCCCTTAGAGTTCTATCATTCATCTTTCAAATTTTGACAAACTATGCACATTGATGTATACTTCATCAATCTCTTCTTCATATTGTCACACAAAAAGTTCTCGTAGTGATCTCTGTAGATATTTAGGCTCTCTAGGAAAATAGATAGGGTCGAGCTATGTGAGTCAATCAAAAGGTCTTTCTTTACCTCTAGATCATATGGGACCCATAATCATGATAAAAATCATACAACTCATTCCTCCTAAATCATGAAATCTAGTTATCACCAATTTTTTACATCTTCAACCCCTTTTAGAATTTCCACATATTTTGTTTGAGCATCCTTTTTTTATCCATGATTGATGGTTGAGATATCATTTGAGATAGGATTTATGATGTTCCTTCTTTAATTATTTCCATGCCCATCCTCAAAAAATCTAATTAGATCGTATCATTTAAAATTCTTGTCATTGTTAAAGATGTGTGATTCCTTCTACTTAGAGATTATGCCACCTTGTTTTCCATGCTGGGATGGGAGTGTATTGAGTACTCCTGATACATAATGATCTCAACTCATATTGTATTGTGACTATTAGTAAATTTTTTTTGAATATATACTTGAGAATCTTGTGATTAGTATATATCTCACACTTCTCCCCATAGAGATAATACTACCAGATTTTGAAAGCAAATATCACTTGTGCTAACTCCAGATCATGCACGTGATATATTTTCTCGAGGATTTTTAGGTTCCTTGATGAGTAGGCTATCACTTTATCATTTTTCAATAGTATAAAACCTATGAAATTATTTGAATCCATATTATACACCACAAATAGTTCCCCTAATATAGGGTGTGTGTGTTCTAGTGTTATGATAAGCCCCTTTTTCAACTCCTTAAAAGAGTCTCACATTCCTGTGTCCAGAAAAATGTTACCCCATTCCATGTCATCATGGTCATTGGGATTGAAAATCGTGAAATGTACTTCAAAAATTTTCGATAATACCCAGCTTGACCTAGAAATTTGTGGATCTCCGTTATAGATATTTCATGCGCCACTCTTCAATTATATTTGTCATGTAAGTGTCCACATATATCCTTTTGATGGTGATAACATGCCCAAATAATGACACTTCCTTTATCAAGAACTCAAATTTACATTACTTTTCATATAACTTATCCCTTCACAAAGTATTTAACACATTAATACAATGATCCTCATGTTCCACCTTTCTCAGGATGTTTATCAAAATATCATTTATAGGGTCTACCAAAAACATTTCTAGGCTAAATCTAAAGACTTTATTCATTAAATCCATGAAACTTTATGAAGCATTACTGAGTCCGAAGGTAGTCACTATGAACTCATAGAGTCCATACCACATTTGAAATGTTGTCTTGGGAATATATTATTTCCTCACCATTTATTGGTGATATCCTGACATAAGTTCTTCCTTTGGGAAATAAAGGGTCCCACATAGTTTATCAAAAAATTCCTCTACCAATGGTAGGGTATACATGTTCATTATCTTGATTTTATTGATCTCTTGATATTCAATTCTTAGGTGCATTTAACCATCCTTCTTCTCTATGTAGAGGACTAGAGCCATCATGGTGAAGCACTTGGGCATATAAAACCCTTCTCTAATTGTTCTTGTAAATACTTCTTCATATCTTCCACCTCCACCGAGGTCATTCTGTAGGGATTCATTTATATAGGTAGATAAACATGAATATGTTCAATTGAGATATCAACCTCTTGATTAAGAAGAAGACTAGGCAAATCTCTGATAAATACCCAAGTTTATTATCTTATGATGGGCATGCCTTCGAAAATGATTCATTACTTTTTCTCAATCATTTGAGCTAGAAATTCTTGCTCATAAAAAATTATTATCCACCCTTGAGACACTGATTCTATAGGATATTCATCTTCCTCCAAAATCTTGCAATGAGTTGGATGATGCTTCATGATATAAAGAGAAATATCCATCTCCTGATAGTTGATGTTGGATTTGTATAAATCTAGTCAATATAGGCTTCAAGATAGCATCAAACTCCACTAAATTAAGTTTGAAATGATTTTATAGGATGTTCTATCCACAATCATTTTCTAGGGAGGCGTTATAAACCTTCAAAGAAATAATTTCCCCATTTTTTTGTTCTCATAGATAACATGGCCTCAAAATTTTGACTCGGTGTTTTACTAGTTCTACGAAAATTGAACGATATGAATGAATATGTAGAAACTGAATCAAATAGTAGATTGTATATTCTCAAATGTATAAATTTTGTACATGTCACCACATCATTGTCCGGTTCCACCTCAGCAGTAGTAATAACATAATCCTATCCTTGATTCCTTGGTGGTTGTTTTTGATTTCCTCTAACAACCCTTAGCATAGGGTAATTTATCTTATAATGCCTACTTTCAGCTGGGACACAAGACTACAGGATGAGCATTTATCTTAACCATCCTTTCTTATTCCACATTAGTGGGATTTTTCATATCCCAATGAATGTTTTTAAAAAGATGATTCATCCTAAAAAATTTGTGGCAATTACTAGTTCCCTTTAGATAGTTTCTTGGATTAATCTTCCAGAAATTTTTATAGGTGGGATGACTAATCTTCTTCCCAACATATAATTTATTAGTGGGACTCCCCAAATTAGATTCCATTTTCTTTTTTTGTCTATTGGGACCCCATTTGGTACCATAATCATGTCATAAATCATAACAAATAGATTATTCCAAAAAGTGTCCACAATAGAACGGAACAAAAATATACAAGTTAATTAATAATGGAAACTATTCATGTATCATGGAATTCGATTACAAGTATAAGTGACAACATTTAAGAAATATATTCACATATTTTTAGCATAAAATCATTTTTGAGCTGATTTATGGAAAATGCATTAAAGTCTTTAAAATAGAAAATATAAAAAAAATTATACTGAACCATAAGTAAACCAAGAATTTTTTTCATATTAAAAATTATAATTTTATAATGGAAATGGCGGCTTTAAACAGAAGATATAATTCACTCAAAATTGGGTAAGAATTCAGTAAGTTCCCACAAAGAAAGTTTGCTTATCGAGAAGTATTGAAGAGGGACTCACATAAAAACATGTATATCCCCAAATATAAATGATTAATGGGACATGATACATGATTTTGGAGAATTCACATAGAATTATTATTATAAAAATAATAAGAATATATTAACTCATTTTGGTAAAAATAATGATACAGAAACCCAATGATTAATAGAACTTCGGATTGAATCCCTTACATAATATTGGAATAATATGTGTGTACTTAAGAGGGATTAATTAGAGATAAATGGGTTTCATATCACATTAAAATAATATGGAAAATAAGGGGATTTGGTTAATCATTTTCCTTATCTAGAAATTACACATAAAGGGTCGTAACATAGAGAACGATCTTGAATAGTAGTGAAATATAGAGGATCCCATACCTTAAGCCTAATGGTGTTGTCCACTTGATATTAATGACCAAAATAATAATATTAGTTTCATTAATTAGTAACTATATAATCTCTTCCATAATTCTATTATTTATTATAACATATTTATGTTCATTCACAACCTTTTTTATTCCTTAATAGGATGAATTTCGTTGTTTGGGTTTGTTTGTTTCCTTGGTTTTAATGATAGGTTCACTTATTTCCATGAATGGAGAATCATATAACATGGGGATGGTTGAACAGAATTGGTGATATTTTTTATTATTGAACAACCATAAAATTACATGGTTGAAAATTTAATTTGAACTCTTGTAGTGAAGTTGAATTATTATGTAAATGGTTAATGATAATCATTTTGATTACGTTGGTGATTTTTCTCAAAATAAACTTGTTTTTTTTCATATTGTGTGAAAAGGGATTACCTAAAAACTCAAAAGATAAAATACCTATATTATTATATGGTTCAACCATTAAAATGGTTTCATTACTAGTATAGAATGCTGTAATGAAAATAGAAATCACGTCGTACTTGAATGTGATAAATCAACACATCTCAGGTGAAATTTTCATTAACAGTATAAAATATTACGGATGGAGAGATTATGATAAAAAATACCACTATCATAATAAAATTATATTACATGTATGTTATTTTATATATCATTCTATACGATATAATTGAGGTGATGGATGAAACAAGAAATAAAAATAACATGAAATAAAATAATTGATTCTGAAACATGAATTTACCTCTTCAGTTTATCTCCTTTGAGAGCCTCGTAAAAGGGAGAGGATTTGGTATTTTGATGAGGCCAAGGGATGTTGGATGTGATATAAGAGATTCGTAATTTATTTGGTCAGATCATTGGAACATAAAATTTCTTGAGAGGAGTGATGAGAAGAGGGGAGTATGAGTGGTTTTTATAGTAGAGGGGAAGAGGGTTTTCATAATATTTTTTTCCATAGTTTATTATTTTCCCCCTAAACCGGAAATTGTGATAATTACATGAAAAAAAATAGTAATGTGTTCATGTGAGTTTTATATAATGTCCCTATATCATCCATACATTAGTTGATGACATTGTAATTCATATATTTAGTAGTTAGTGTAAATTAACATATTTTACAATTCACAAAAAATTCTTGAATTTTAGAAATATCCAAAAAATTAACCCAAACCATTTTTTAATGTGTATAATACAAAAATGATGTCCATTCATCCAAATTAATTTTCATATATGATTAATTTAATATTTATTTAAAAAAAATTATTTCTACAAAAATTAGTATTAAAACATTTATTTACATATTAAAAAATATTAGCACAACATTCATTCACATAAATCATATATATATTCTATCATAGGGAAGGTTACTATTCATTAGATTATGTCACTATTATCAAGTGTAATGTAACTATTCATAATGGTATGTTACTATTCACTAAAAATTATGTTTGTCTTATCAGACTCCTAACATCATACTGATCGAAAATGTGAATGTCATATTTTCAAAATTTAAAACATAGAAGTGTCAAATTATGATTAATGTTCACATAGTACTAAGTAGTTCATTTTTTAGTTATTTAATTTAATGATATGATATAATCCTATCAACTAAACTTCTATTGTAAAACATTGGTGCAATATAGTATCTCAGCCAGTGTGTTTGAGGAGGATAATGAATTGATGATGGCCTTCCTAGATGAATAGGTTCTTCATGATTTTTTTTGGTCCATGAATTCAGATAGTTTTCCTAGATCAGATGCTTCCCCATAATCTTTTTACTTAATTTCATGTGAAATTGTAAAACTGAACATGATGAATGTTGTCCCTGACTATTTCCATGGGGGCCATATTATCTTAGACACCATGTGCAAACAAATTTGTATTGGTGCCTAATGTCAAGGATCATCAATCCCTGGATATGTATCAACATATTATCATGTGTAATGGTCCGTACAATGTTTTGGTGTGTATCCTAAATAGCAGGATTCATCCTTTTCTTCATACATATGTATCTCAAGAATAGTAAGGATTTCATAAATGAAATTCCATACAGGGTGTTGTGGTTCAGGATCAAGAGATTATTCATGAAATAAACCTAAAAACAATTTGAATGAAATTTAATAATAAACCTAGATATGAGAAATTAGTTTCCAATAATTGAATGGGATTTTATTAATATGGTCCTTGAAATCATGGTGTTCTCATCCTGGGTTATTGACCTTCTATTACTTGGATTTTTCTCTTCAGGGATCTCTACCTCCTTCATTAGAATGTAATTCAGGTTTTCCAAAAATGTCTGAGGAATATGACCGGGAGATAACCTCTCCCCCTCCATGGTAATTATTTCCAAATATGTGTTTAGAAGATACATTTCTCACTCCATTGATATTGGTAAACTCATTCTCTATCATGTCGAGTATTTTTTGGTGGAATATCTCACCATACTTTTTCATATTATATCGTTGTATTTCGTAATGGATATAGAATGTCCATATAGGGGATTAACACTGATATTGAGGTTTACTAAACATGGTGTGGAAAAATAGTAAACCATGAGAAAAGTTTCTTCTTTGATCCTATCAAATGCATGTACAGGTGGATTATATCCTTCTAATCTAATCATGGTATGCATAAATATGTTTTTCAAATGGAATACACTAGTCCCCCAGTTACGAAAAATTGTCTTCTCAATAAGAATTTTGATGTCATAATTTATAAACATATGTGTTGCATCCTTAACTTGAAAATAAGTTTATTTCTTTTCTTGGAATAATCAAACTAATAAATGGTGTCCTTTATTCCATTCCCATGAACATAATATCTGAAATGAATGTTCCCAAGATGGGTTATTCAAACATAGGGAAATTTTTTACTGCATTTCTATCGGATGGTCATTTGGTGGTAAAACACCATTAGGCCTCCTGGTCTAGGATGTAAATTCCATTCAAGGAAAGGGTATAAATTTAAAGATAATCAATGATACCATCATTGTTCTACATGATAATGTATCATGGGAATCCCTTAAGGGAAGATCCTTTTTGGGAAATTACAAGTACAAACCCTATATATTTGATGGTCATAAATCCTTTCCCAGACTATTAAAGGCCCTGATGTCAATCCACCCTCTCTACCTATCCTACAATCTCACCCTAGGTAGATTATTGGTAAGGTATAAAATATATGCTCTCATCAAAATTTGGTTGGGTTTCTTCTAGGAATTCCATGATTCCACACACTAGTTATTTTTATCAGGGAATACATTAATTCATTGACCCTCCTAAATTCTTCCTAGGATGATTATGAAATAAGTACCTATGATAGTATTGTAATGACTACTATTCAATAAAAATGAGTTATCACTGGTTCACCATCCAGTTCCCTCTCCATAAAATGATTTATCATCATCTGTTCAGTCCCTCTTCTCATGATCATTTGGGTTATTCATTATTGTAAAATTAAATTTCTTAGAAATGCAATTTTATATTTTTGGGTGTTCAAAATTGTGAATTTCCAAGTAATGAAAGTGTTCAGCACATTAGAATTTCACTAGTTTCTAAATTTCTATTCTAGAATGAGCTGAAGAATGAATCCTCTCACCATTTTTCATCAACAGTAACTAGGTAATTTTTTTATGGTAATCCATAAGTAATTTCATGGGCCAGTCTAGAAGGGATTTATCATCTCTTCTCTTCCTCCAACGATGGCTCCTAGGTGTGGAAAAGCCGTGTGATTAGAGGAAATCCATAGCATTGATCCTAAATGTTGGAAGTAGACTTCTGGATTCTATGGTCCTATCAGAATGGTTAAAACCATCTATCTTCATCAGAGACCACATAAGGAACCATCCTAAAAAGATGAAACATTATTCTAGAAATGGTCAAACTGTGGATGGAAGTGACGAATGCCATATCCCTAAAGACTCTACTCCATGTATATTACTCCACATTTAATTATCCATTAAACCAT
Organism: Viscum album; assembly: GCA_963277665.1. NCBI lineage: Eukaryota > Viridiplantae > Streptophyta > Magnoliopsida > Santalales > Viscaceae > Viscum > Viscum album. The sequence goes on along the minus strand of OY728128.1, from coordinate 213,193,889 downwards.
GGGTTTTAAAAAAACTCCATTTGAAGAGCTCTATTTAAATACTTATTGTGCTTACTCAATGGAAGCAATGAGATGTGTAGGTGTGATCAAGGCTCCAGACGTTTTAATTGTGGCAACATTCTCATCCTCCATGCATTATTGGGACTCTCTTCAAGTCGAAGCATACACTTTTATTAAAAGACTAATAATTTGGAAACAAAGGGAAATTTAAATTCAATAAATTGAGTTTAGCTCCATAATTATTTATAATTCATTGATATTTAGACACCTAATCTCATGGTCTTCATAATACTCTCTCTGAAAAAAAGGACCTAACACACAACTTCTTAACTATCATTCATAATTTCCATGAATATAATGTTGTGGCAGACTATCCCGCTTTTAAAGTCTCCGAGAATGACTATTCTATGTTATTTATAATTCATGGATCAATCTCTTTTGAAAGGGTCAGGTGTGTTAGATCCAACACCATTTGCCTTCCTTATTTTAGACCTATATATTTTCTTGTGATGGACTTTTCACCAATATTTATGATAATAATATAATTTTTCTTGTATTTTTGTGTGAACCCCCTCAAAATAATTAATCTAATTAGACATGGGTTAGAGAAAATAACTAATGGAAAAATACAAAAATACATGTGGCATTAACATCAACATAAAAATATTAAGATGAATTATATGATGGGATCCATCTTTAAAATCCACATCATATTCTATTAACCAATATACTATTAAAACAATCTAGAATACATGAAAAGAAATATAATAATCCCCTAAAATAAACTATAAAAAGATTACACAAATAAATATAGACACATAAATATCGACTCAAACAATGTATGGTCCATCTCAATCATAAAATCCTAATAGATTATCTAAAAAAATTATATACATGTATAGTGTGAATAATATGTATAATTAATAGGAACCCCCGCAAGAAGTATTCCATAAATTTGAGAAGCTTATACTTATTATCAAGTGAACAAATAATTGATCCAAAATAAATTTGAAACGTCAAATACCCATTCTCTTCCTTTACATGGATCATTCACCAAATATCACACAAAACATAAGAATAGTTTATCAGAAAGGCCAAATAATAGACACCCCAATAGCAGTTCCCCGCAGGTTTTTGACTCTCATTCCTTAAGTGATATATTTTTTCCTCTAATTTGTTCCAAATAATCATACTTATTATATCAGAAAGCCACATATCTCAACCTGTTCCATCCACCACATCATCTCAATTTTATCATATTCATAACTATGACATCATAAATTGAATGAAGTAGGTTTATGTGAAGTTGAAGGAAATCAACTATGTTCCCTTACCCTACAATTAATTAACCCCACTAAATAAATTCCCCATATGCATCTCAAAATAATTTTTCAGTCCTTATAAAAATTAAATTAATATTATTCTCAATATAATTATTAACATGGAACATTTAGCCTAATGTGAACCATGATATATAATAATTTAGTCCTAAATTTATATGGTATGAAAAGGATTATTTAAATTATGATATATATATTTATATATTACATAACTGATGATTATTTATTAATTCATAATATATGGGTACTTAAATTATATAAAAGTCATTTTATGCTTTAGAAGTGCATATTTATTCAAAAATAATTTTTTTTGTTTTTGCTGAGTTAGTATTATAAATAATTTACAATACTATTAAAAATGGCTAAAAATTAATTAATTTTAAAAATTATCATATCAAGATTATATGTTTGTTAATTTTTTAAATTTTTTCTTAAAATATTTATTTTTCAATGAATCTTGTACTACAAATGTTTTTTAAAACTATCATTTATTTTGATTGAAAAGTCACATGATTCGTTTAATTGGACACAAAATTAATATAATTATATTCTATATAGAAATATTAAAACTAATTTCATAGTAATAATGATTCATAATATATTTTTTATTAGTTTATTTTGTCGATAAAAATGAATTTTTTCAGAATCTGTTTTTTTTTTGTTTTATATGCTTCCCATATAAAATTTAATATTTTTAATCTAATAAATTTAATAAAAAATAATAATTAATTGATTTAAATTTTAATGGGGATTACGATTAAAAAAATGACAATGTATTATGTGATTTATGATTCAATCCCATTTATATTTGGATTATTTATACTTAATGTTCAATTGTGGAAATTATATTATCATTATTTGGTAAACACGTTAATATATTATTAAAATTTTGTTAATTTTCGAATTTTTAGATCATAGAATAAATTTTCCTTGATTGATTATGAAAATGATTTAAAAATGTTCTTAAGATAATATAAACTTATTTCTCTTCAATTGGACATAACTTCATTTTTTTCAGGAACAATGTTTAATAAAAAATAAGAATGTTTTTAATAATATACTATTATTTTTAACATTAATTTTTACAAATGGTTAATTTAATATTAAAGTTTTTTAAAATAATCATCTTTTTATTCCCTATAATAGGTACTTTTTATAGAAGCTATAAATATATTATTTTTTTAATTATTACATCTTGAATAGAATTTCCCACTTTCATGAGATCCCAATGATTTGAAGCTTCAAATAAAGGCTTTTGTGGTTCATTTAAAATAAAAAAATTTCTATATTATTTTGATTTTATTTATTTTATAAAAATATTTTCAAAATTAAAAGTACATTTTCCTCATGAAAAATTCCAATTCCCTTTTAAATGAATATATAATTTCCAAATTTATCATTTGATGTTAGTTTGGATTTACTTAGTTTATGTTCTAGTGATGACATCCTCATTCATTCACTAGATGGTTTAGGAATATTATGATCATATTTTTATGAAAACCAGTTATTATCCATGGGAAATTCTGTGATGAAATGGTGAACTATTTTTGAAAATCTTTTCCCTTCCACGGGTTTTGAGATGATGATATGATTTATGATTTTATGATCTTATTGAACACATGAATATTTTTTCATTATGTTACATATAGTATTGCTATTATATATCCCTCTAATTTATTGGGAAAATATAAAAATCTCATGAGATATTAATTTAGGCAATTATTAGGGAACACAGTCATGTAACAGATGTTGTCACTATGATTTTCAGGTGAGTGAACATTGACTAAGGAAATAATAGAATCATTATTGAACTAAATAAACTATAATCGTATTTTAAATTAAAATTAACTATGTAACTTAATTCATATTTTTATTTTGATATCTTAAACTTATGTTGTGTGCGTATGATACATTATCACTGCTCGTGATGGATTAATGATAATTCTATACACTTATTACATATTTGTTTTTATAGCAATGCCTTAATGACTAATATTTTATTAATTATATTTCACTTATAAGGAATTACTATTGTAATTTCCTATTATATTCTTAATCAAATACACTTATAAAATGCTCACTTATGAAAATTTATTGACATCTATAATGTTAGTCAATTCTAATAAATATAGATCACCCTTTCTTATGTTTTATTTCCCTAATATTTAACAAATTGTTTAACGTATGGTATATCTATGATATGTTATGGGTGAGGTTTTTTTTAGGATTTATTCTATATACTCTATAATATAAGATTGTTATTTATCTACTATCTATGTAGAAAACTCGTTATGGTTTATAAAAGGATCATGGTTCAATATAATGGATTTTCGTCTAATATGAAATAATATTAAAGTATGAAATCATTATGTCACCTTGAATGGTTCCAACACATTGATTCAAAACAAAATATTTTATTTAATATTAATAATGGGTGATTGTGGACAAGAGGGTAGCCATCCATTACCCTATAATAATGTGAATGATTGGGAAAACAAATGGAACATAAAATATTTGGGTGTTAGAAATAATATATATTTATGTTTTAGTGTGTATTTATATATTAATCAATTACCATTTAAAATAGATAAAAGAAGTACTTTTTTATGGGTGAACATAATAACCCTGTAAAAAATCAATTATCCCACCATCATTTTATCACATTAAATCAACAACCATTTCTACCTCATAAACTCAACAAGCCATGAATAAAACCAAATCTACCCAACAATCGAAAAATTCAAATTAAATTATTTATTATTAAAATTATATATTTTCCATTATATTTGATCATATTTTTTATATTTCATCACCAACATTTAATGAAAATCCTATTAAAATCTAGCATCATTACTATTCAAGATACAACATTTTATGTTATCATAGTGCATTTTATAAACATTTACTACATCATCATTTACATACCAAAAACGCCATTTCATATTAATTATTAATCTATATTTAACTAAAATTCGTTTATAAGACACAACAACATACCATATTTAATGTTATTGGCACCATCGCAACTAAGTTCATCCCATTTTTATTTCATCCATATTAAGAAATTATCCGTATTTATTTCATTCCATCCACATTTGAATTTAATATTTTATATTTTAATTGTATCCCATTTCATGAAAAATCAATAGATGAGAAAAACATTTCTCAAACAATGCCTTATTACCCCTAGCTATCCAATACAAAAACACAACTAATATTAACATCCATAATGAATTCAGCACCAATATCATAATCATCGCACTAAAACTATCCCACTCAATAATCCACCCATAACCCATAAACTAAAAATCAATCTCAGCCCAACCACATTTTCATGAATATAATAACAATCGCATACCTATCTATTAATCACCATAATGAATTTAGAGAACAATAAAAAATCATATACCCATTAATAATATATTTTGTCCCACCTCAAAATATCCATTGTGTCCAGATTATTCAATGATCCCATTTTTTTAACGACATAATTTTTAACTCATGTATATAATGTTATTCTTATATTAAAACAGAACAATAAGAAATGACTTCATTGAAAAAAAATTCATCCCTACGATATAATTGATAAATAGAAATATGTGCAATAATTATTATGTTTTATAGGGGTTTTTTTTCAATGTAGATATTCGTTTCAAAACACCCCTATCAGTAAGATTTTTTGTCTCTATTATCATCATATTCATTCAAAGATATTTTTAAATTTTATCACTTAACATATAAAAATAGTAAAAACTCATAAAATAAGAAAACAATATACAAAATTTTTTGTACACTATGTCAAATGCACTTAGAAGGGGTAAATCCGTGTTTGATAGAATAAAATTATCACCCATTTTGATGAGGTTTTTAAATAAACAAAACAAACTTATATCATTCTACCATAAAAATATATTAATATAAATTAAATCATCCAAATGACACATCAATTTTACATGTTTCACCCTCACTAGGAAACATCCAAGGAGCATAGAACGGTGATGTACCGATATTCCAAACCCAAAAAATCTCACTACCAATTACAAGGTTTGAGCTAGATTACATAAATTCATCATCTCACCACTTTTACACGATTTAGGTTATTTTAAAAACATTATTAAGGGTCAATCTCTCTATTACCTTCTCTGGCTCACTATTGGTGGTAGTGATCACCCTATTCCTCTTCCCTTTATCACTACTCTTAGATGGGATCCAATCATATTTTATGAACATGTAGGTCCCTTCATTTTCTTGAATGAACTCATCCTCATATGTTGGTAGATTTTATTTTGAAGTCCCTTTTTATCCTATGTATACAATTCATTTTTCCATGTATTTTTTGTTAGAGGAAAAAAATTTCCAAAAAAATTTTCTTTTATTTTCAATTTTTTTAATCCCTCTGAGAACTTACTTGATCTTATTAAAATGTGTAGCACATATATATGCTTCACGGACCACCACATATGTGAACTACCTCATCTTCTTCCACTGCATACCACATCCATGTACTTCTTCCATGAATAACCTTAATGTAACGCCACCATGTACCACTTCTACATAACGCTTCTACGTAATAATTTAGATTAATCCTTCTTCTTCTTCATCATTCTTCATTCTTCTATAGACTACTTCTTATAAAGACTTCATTATGCATTTGAGGAGTAAAATTCCCCAAATACAATCTTTCACAAATTCGCTTCCACAAACTGCTTCACCCATCATGGAATCCTCCTGGAAAACCAGTCTTGGACATGTCAAAATTCCCGAAGTAAATATTGTTTCTTTCGAAAATAGAACTTAGTAATTGTTGTATTAGATCACATTATATAGGAAAATAGATCCACATAATCATCTAATCCATGATATCCCAAATTTTTACCACATACCATTATAACGTGAACCATTATTTTTTACACAATATGCGTACATATACTGTACCTTAATGGTGAAAATAACCACCACCTTGTTTACTATAATGAAAGGACATCCCTTGTACCACACAACTTCTAAGAACCACATCCCTTCCCACAATCCACATAAACAAATAGATTATATTACATGAACTGAAAGCCTTCCCCATAACCATTTTTTCTTCCACAACCAATTCCACATAAATCCTTCCACAAACCATACTCAATTTTTCTCATATTGGTTTTTTCAAGAAACATAATTACACCCAAAACATACCAAGAGGACACCATGAGGTATTTTTTCCCAACAATATCCACCTTTGGGACTATAGAAATCACATTTATAATTAGAAATATCATTAATGATTTGTCCAATAGCTACCATCATTCACTTCTCTCAATAAGGATAGTGATCAAGGATTTTCTCAACAAATACTCTAATCCCACCTGAAGCATGCTTTGCATATGAAAAAATAGTATAATGAAGATTCCATTAAAGAATCACTTTATTACCTTCCAAAACCACTCTTATTATTTCATTATAATCCTCTCATTAAATGTTATATAATCATGGGTCAATCACATATAGAATCATAATATTTAATACTCACTCTACAATGCTTCTCCTCCACACAACTCTCGTTCACCATCAACTCCACCTATGTCAATCATCCACCTTGATAATTCTCCCCATTTTATGATTAATATATTTTCTCCCCTTTAATATCCACGAATTATCCCCCTATTTCAACAGACATGATATAAATTTCATTGAGATGGGAATAGGTTAAAGGACCAATAATAGAACATTAGGGAAACCACACCATTCCTCAAAGAGAGAGGAGGTCATACACCCACGCTATTCAAGAGTAGGGAGTCATCTGAGTTCCCAGATCCATTCGATCAATTTTAATTCCTTCTTTGGGTAAGTCCTTATATTGAATGTATATAAGTTGTGGTTCTATAGAAACATACTTCCACTTCACAACCTCTTTATCCCCCTTATTGTAGATTAATAAATAATAGATTTCCTTATTCATTTTCCTTGAGTGATGGACTATATTTTTCAATGATTTATAGCACTTGAATTACACAAATAAATTCTTATAGAAGACTTCAATTCAATTTCTGTATCCTCAATCTTCAATATCATCCACAATAACTTTGTGCAATCTTTTGTATCCTAAATATAATCAAATTTTACAATGATAATAAAAATCCAATATGGATTCACTCTTAGACAAGAAATACACAATCCACCAATATAAAATTAACTATCTGAAGTCGATTTAATATAAAATGTTGAACCAATCCAATATACATTTGTATAACCCAATAACGGTTGCTATGATTATTCTTCATACATAAAACCAAAATCCAACATTCCCATGACATGCCGATGTATTATATTCTTTGCAAGAATGTGGGATTCCATGAGATTGCTTTGATGTCATACGACATGGAATGTGGAAAAAAAATCAGGTATTTTTGTTGTCATGTACAATATACTATCATTGATTTTCATATATTTTGTAACATTAACCAATTTTCCTTCATCATCTTGAGAATGATTCCTCAGGGTAGCTACTAGAGTCTTCATCTCCATGGAATGACCCGTTACATATCATCTCAAAACATCATTGGCATATTTATAATGATAAATGAATTTTCCATTCATTAATTGTATCACCTACAATTCAAAGAAAAATATTTTTTCACCAAGAATGGACATTTCTAATCCACCTACCAGAAATTCAAAAAGAAATTGTATACACTATGATTTATTTCACCCACCAAATATTATTTCATAGACATATACCACCACCCTAATCTTTTGATTCCTATCATTGTTTATATATAATTTGCAGTCAACTACACAATGTCAAAATCCTAGCTTTTTGAATAATTGATCTAGCCTTCAATACCATGCATTTGGTTATTGATTCAATCATTATAAATCCTCATTTATCTGAAAAACTATGATCTCATCTTGATGAATCAGAAAATCATCTTACTGCTCAATGTAAAAATCTTCTTCTAGAACCCCATTTAGGAATGTTGAGTTGACATCCATCTAGAAATCATTGAACATTTTCATCACTACTATGGAAAAGAATATTCTAATTGTATCTATCACTTCAATAAGTTAAACTGTCTCATAAAAATCAATTAACTCAATCTAAGAGTAACAATTCCACACTAATTAATGTTTTTTTAATCGTCTTTCCATATTCATTTGTCTTATTGAAAAAAACCCAATTGTCCTGATAAAATTCTTATCTGTTGGCCTCAGAACAATCTCCCATGTCTAATTCTTCTATATTGGTTGTAGCCCTTCATTTATATCATGACCCAAATTATCATCTCGAATATCTTCACTAAAACATTTAGGATCTACTTGTGATTTAAATTATTCTTGTTGTGGAGTATTCATACTCTTTTTCTACACTGGAGCTGAATGATCCCTAGTTATGTTTATTCTATCATTTTAGCTCTTAACCAATATATTTTTGAAGATACTAAATTGTTCTCATCCTTTTCGTCAATTGAATTAGCCTTTGGAATTGTGAAATCCCTCGATCTACATATCTCATCCTCACTATCTACCTAAGAATGATCATTTATTGTTTTGAATATTTTGGACATTCTACATTATTTTTTCATAATGACATTTAACTACATTTTTAGAAACTTTTTGAATCATTTATATGCTTTTAATTCTTTTTTATAGCCATGAAATATACCTTCATCTCCTTGTGATTCATACAGCCTATTTATCTCCTTATTGAAAATGAAATAATAACTTCAAGAGACATGAACGTACATCAATGATAGATTCTACTGATACCATAGATCATACAGAGACATCTCTTATTTATTAAAATGCAATTAATTTTTTGATGTGTAGATAGCTATCATCATTGCTTCATTCCAAAATTTCTCTATAAGGAATTTCATAGTGCACATTGTTCTATACATTTTGTTGAAAATTTTATATCTTATTTCAAGTACCCCATAATGAAATGGATTTATAATCTCTAAAACATGATGCCATATTAAATGTTTCTCATGATTGTTCTCCATGTGACTATTTGTGAACTCTAATCCATAATTTCTAGGGATCGTCTAGATTTTCTGACCTAGAATTTTTTCAATTTGTCATCGATATCTTGTAATGCTATTGAACAGCTTAGACTTGCGAGTAATTATTAATACCCATTCCATTCTACTGTAATAATTAATGAATAAAACATAATATATCATCCAATTAATATAAATTGGTGAAACTGTTCTCCACACATCAAAATAATCCAAATCAATAAAAATTGTCAACTTTTTCTATTTTTCCTTATTTATTTTGAATGACATTACCCTGTTGTCATAAATCTCATGTTTCTGTACAATCCGGTGATAATCTAGGGATATCTAAATCATCATCATACATCACTAGATCTTCTTAAGGATGTTTTTCTCACGTGGGCAAGATGATTATACCCCATCTTATTATCTTATTCCATGGATAAAAATAACATATCTTCTTCTCCACTCATAAGGTAGAGACTCCCATTTTTACGATTTCCCTATAATACAACTACACCACCATTTTCCATAATGCCACATAATTTCATGGAAATGATTTTGGCATATAATTAATCACAAACATAACATACTCTTAATAGGTTATCACTAATACATTCAAAAACTAAAACATTTACACATATCATGTCTCAATTTTTTTCACCTTAATTATTTTTTATTAGTGCTAGTAATTTTCAACTCATTATCATTACCAAATTTAAAGATAACTTCTTTATTGTACCTAATTCCCATCCCCAAATCCATGTTTCCTTTCTTATGGTATTTTCAAACACTATCAATGATATGTATGTAGGTGTGATCTGATTCCTTGAACAAAATATCTACAACCACTACCTACTCAAATTATTTCTTTTGGATCCATTTTTATGAATTCATACCTAGTGTGGAATCATACTCATGACATTACTTGAAATATGATGTATCAGTTTCATCTACTAGAGCTGCTAATTGATTATTCATTTGTAGATTAGTTGATGAATCATTTTTCTATGGTTTATAACCATCCTCAGTATGCTTTAGAACATTAAGTTGTATTTTTTATGAGAAATATCATTCCATGTGTTTAAATACTCCACACCAGAAACTGTGACCATCATATTTTTTCCTGGAAAATTGACCTCTATATTACAACAACTATTGGTGCTATCCCCCTTTGAGCCTATTTTCTAGGGAACAAATATTTTTTGAGAGTCCCATATTTCCACAATAATTTCCTATTATATTGGGTACATTCATGTGTGGTAATATTGAACACTGGTTATCACTTGGATTTTGTGAATATCCTAAATCTACATTGTTCCAAAATCAGTCTTCAATATTTAGAGTGGGAGATTATGGTAGAACATCATCCATTAATTCTTTTTATTCAATCAAGCCCTATAACATCCATATTTTTATTTGATTGTTCTTTATATTCTGATGTATAAATATGACCCACATTAATTTTTTCTATTTCTTGGGTTATTTGTTTTCCTAATGATCTATTGTGAGTGAAAAATTATTCTTTATTGTTAAAAATTTCTCACATACCCACACCTTCTTCAAAAAAGTTCTTAGATACATTTGATTTGATATATTTATGTCCCTATAAAATTATATACCTATCTTTTCTTCTAATAAATTTTAATTTTGTACCCAACCTCCTTCTATCAGCTTTCTGGAAGTGAAGACATCATTTTATCAAATTATTCATTCAAATCAGGCATCTCTACTTCATTCAGTTCTATATAGGGTTTGGAATCATGGACCACTTTGTTATATTTCTTTGTTTTTTCCATTATAACCTCTATATCTTTAATAGTAACATCTAACTCATCCTCATTTTCAACTCTTCCTTTAACTTATCATTCTTCAATGTCAGTTTCTTTTATTGTTATAGAATTTCCAACAACCACCAACAAAGAATCTTATTCATTTAATTTCATAATTTTCTCATTGAATGAATACATATTTTTTGGAATTTTATCATTTTATTCATAATCTACTTCAAGAATCATTGGACAGTTTATTATAAATTGTCTAATCTTTTCACAGAGGAATTATGAAAGTGGATTTTTACAATTGACCTTTCTTCTACCTCTTTATAGATTTCAAGTAAGAAATGACATGATATCATCCAAATTATCTTCTTCTTACCTATCTTTAACATAGAAATTCTCCATGGCCTTGACTTTTAGTTCTTTGTTCTTTTCTTTTTCAACATAATCATTATCATTATTTCTCATTTTATATGTAACAACAGTATAATGAATGTTATCCAATGTTAGAACTTGAAAATATTTATCTTACATCACATAAACAAAAATTTTAAATATATTTGGGTGTTTTCCCATGATATGCATGACAATCATTATATCATCAATGATATCTAATATACCCCACATGTATTCCAAGACTACAATCACCAAATCAAACAATGTACTAACATACTCATTACCGAGTGTTATAAAATCCTCATAACTATTCCATATAAATTGTAAATTTTCTTTATTGACCTGTGTTTCTCTCATAAATATTCAACAATTTTTCCCCCATAGCTTGTTATTACATACATGACATGGCCTTCATATAAATTCCATTTGATAGTGATCACCCTTTATCATTGTTCCCTTTAGCATCAGCATCTAAATCCCTTTGTTAATCTCTTGATAAATCATGACTATCAATATTGGATTATATTCAATGCATAGATACTGTAATGAAATGTGTTCCTAATGATTAGAAGTAGCGTTGCATATAATGATTCCATATGTGAAAATTTTTTCTATCAAATATCGAAATTACTTTGTGAATGACGACCTCCATTTCTCCTACTATGAGTGAACCACTAGTATGCATCCTTTCCCTCTGATACTAATAGTTTGGTAAATGAGGTCAAATAACCTAAGAGGGGTCGAATTAGGTTATGATACCTAAAAAATAATACCCCATCATATTGTTTTTTGTAGTTATACCAAACACACTTCTCTCTTTCTCCCGTAGAAATATATGAATACAATTAATGTCATGCGCAGGACACATCGATTTTACTTGGTTCACCCTCACTATGATACAACCAAATAAAATAAAATGATGTTGTGAAAATGTACCAAATACACTAAATCTCAATTCCAATTACAAGGCTCTTGTTATATCACTTCTAGGCCCAATATCACCACCTTTACAAGATTTATGCTTTTTTCACTGAATTCCCAAGAGTCACTCCTTATTTATTCCTATATGGATCACTACCGATGGAAAGGATCACCATATCCCTATTCCTATTATCACTTATCTTTGAAGGGATACAATAATATTTTAGGTACATTTAGGTCCATACATTTTTATGAAATCATGTATCCTAAACTGTAGGTAAATGCTTTGTTGGTGTCACTTTATTAATCGTAGATGAAATCAACTTTTTTGTGTACTATTGGTTTTCCTAAATTTAATTCACAAACTTTTTTATTTCATTTTAATATTTTTCTCAAGCCTTCTCAGAACTGTTTTTATCTTCCAATAACTATATAGTGCATATAATTCACAGAACACCTCTTTTGAGAACCTCTTTTACTTCGGCAACTGTGTACTACCACTGTGAACTACAATTGTGTACCATAATCGCATGCTGTATCCACGTACTTCTTCCACGTAATAACTATGACTTCACCTTCCACTTCTACGAGATTTATTCTTCAACAAACCACTTCTTCACAATACCACCTTCTTCTCTTTGGGAATTAAATTCTATAAAAACACCAATTCATATAATATATTCCTGCCAACGACTTCACCATTTGTGGAATCCTTTTCACGAACAACATTCGGGCTTGCCCGAATTCATGAATAAAATATAAGTTTTTATGATAATAACCCTTATTAATAATGGTATTATATCTTTCTATATGGGAAAAAAGATTCACATAATTAGTTAATCTGATAATTCCCATATCTTCACTTCATATAGTTCTCCCATGAACCATTGTACTCTACAAGATCCGCATGTTCCCACTCTTATGACATGCCAACTAAAATCACCAACTTGATTCATATAATGATATATCATCCCACGAACCTCCCGCCTCATATAAACCGCATTCCATTCCATTAACAACTTCATTTAACTACTCAACATCCTTGAACCACGATCCTACCCATGAACTATTTTTCCTTCAATGATCTATTCCACATACCACCATTGTAATTAGAGAAATATACTTCATGGTCGGTGTATTTTTCCCTCCTATGCTATGATATTCCTTATCCAAAAACCAAACTCTGGCTTCGGTAAACACCAACCAAACTTATTCACAGTCATCTATTTCTATTGTTAGAAACAATCACACCAAAAACAAATTGAAAGTGGAACTTAAGTGATTTTTCCCACCAAATTAAATTCATTCACAACACATACACATTATATTTTCAATCCTCTCAATAATTTATATTCTTATGTGAATTAATAATAAATTCCAAATGGAAGAAATATTTATAATATGAATTTTCTAAATAAAATTATAAATATATTCTTGAATCCCATAACACATTGAAGTATTTGAAGGAAATTTTCAAACATAAGAACATATATTGATAATCATGAATTAAAAAAATTGTAAGTTATGACATAATTCATATGTATGGACTCTCTATAATCGAATGGTGAATCTCAAATCACAATGTATCAGTGAAAAATAAAAATCATTTTCAATTAGGGAGGATCTTTTTAGGATTTAAAAATAATAGACTATAAATATATTATTTTTTACATAAAACATTATAAAATATTTTTTTTAAATACATATCAAATTAAATTTTATTTTTTATCTCAAAAAACTCATATAAATCTCCTAAACATTAGTAATTCAATCATTATATTCACCTTATTTATATATGATATAAATTCCCTAAATTTTTCAATATTATTTAATAAAACATTTCATAAATACACATTGGTTATTGTATCATGAACGAAATTATAATTTTCAATATGAATTATACTGCCCCAAAATGGCGAGAGTTCTCTGTATAATGGTATGTTCAAACAACCATTAAATATCCCAGAGACACATTATCTGAAAATAGAGTACCCATACATGAAATAGAAAAGGAATTTATGTGAGACCAGTGTAGTGGATATTACCTTTATGTGAGGCATACACTAATGTAAATACCCTCACATAAATAAAGAATAACCTTGATGTGATTGTGGAAATACATTTATGCAATAATGATATAACTGCATTCATGTTGACTATCATCAGTTGTGATAGGAATCACCATTATGTAAAACATCTCAACGTAGGGGTAAATTTGAATACCTTTATGTGGGAAATAAATAATTAATCTTTCCATGATGTTAAAATCAATCACATAGAATTGAATCTCAACCTATTTCTAGTGATGCTATGGTTTAACTTGATGCATACCAAAATTACCTCATTCAAGCTCAAAAAAACTAATACATCATGATGGAAATATAATAATGTGAAATAAGATACCCTAAAATGAAATGAATCATCTTCTACCTAGGGAATGAAAATGGGGCACACCATTATGTCGGGAATAAAAAATTGTTCTATATAAGTGTATTATGCTTTAACATTATATTTAATGGGTTTATTCATATGTGTTATTAATAATCGTCTAAAATTAATTTATTATTTATTTATAGACAGATATAATTCAGGACACAATTTTAACCCTAAAATATATCTAGGAAAATAAATAAAAATGTTTTCAGAAAGTATGGATAATTACAGTAGATACCACTCAAACAATTATAATTCTCATGAATAAAAAACATGAATATAAGTGAGAAGGGATGGTCTGAACAACAACTTCATGTGATAGCACTCAGATATCTCACTATAATTAAAATACAACCAATAAATCAATATATAGTTTCTAAAAACTCATGAAAAGATACTATAAGATGATACTGTTTGTGAAGATAGCACTGAAATGATAATGTAGACACCAAAAATGATACAATAAGATATTATCAACTCAACTCTTTTATATAGAGACAGAACCAATATTCAACAAATCGGCATAAGTATTGGACATCTCATTATTATGTAGGAAAATTTCTAAATCCTCATAGACCCTAATATATTTGCTTCCCACCATGATTATGAATTATCCAATTAAATACACACTATTAAAAACAACATCAATTCATACATCCATTGAAAACCCATCCAAAAGTTCATATATAGGGACTCAGATTTAGAAAATTGAATAATATTGAATTAAATGAATAATTCACATTGAGAATCGTTTTAGGATTAGTGATTTAGAGAATTATGACATAACATAAACATAGTAATTTTAATATTTCATGAAGACACTTTTACTCAATATATATAAAATTAAAACTCTTGAAAAAAATATTCATTTATAGTTCCAAATTTTAGTCATCATGACATTTCCTTGATCACATACTTGGTCATATTCATCCTTAAGTCCTGTGAAAAAACATTTACAAAAACATGGGATTAACATAAAATTCTCAATAAGGGAAACAAAAAGAAGGAAAATTGTAAGTTTTTCAAAACAACAAGTAAAACATTAATAATTTATCATAAGTAATACTTATCAACTTTATTAAGAAATAAATACACCTCACTAAATAAAAGAGCATTTCTTACCCTTTTGTAACCAATAGATTACCATAAAACTGATAGAAAGAACATGTAACATATAACGGTAACTTGGGACATAATCATACATAAATGGAATAACCATACGATTGACTTACACACATATCACTAAATTGAAAATCCATACGGAAGACTTCAATACCCAATGCATTGGAGGTTATAACGTAACCACCCATCCTGGTTTATCATAGCACCAACCATCATTTAGTTTATCATGTATCCACCCGTCATGTGTCCAAGTACCATTTAAAAATCATAACACATATAATGTTGGAAAAATTAATATTTCACAATTAACATTTCATTTGAAATAAAAATAAATAATTTCATGATATTAAAAAAATGAATTGATTTCAAAAACGATTTTAAATAACAAAAAACACAAATACAGAATAAGTGGTTTCTTTTTAATTTTAAAACATTATGGCTTATAGAGGAAGACAACTAACGATTACGGTGCCGGAGATTTCATTGTCGCTGCAAACAATAAAAACATTCCTTTTGTCATTTAATAAAATTATTTGTATAAAAAACATTCCCTTTGAATGAAATTAATATTCAAATGGGATTATTATATTCCGTATAAAAGAATGAGGTGTATATTATCATAACATGCCTCAATGAATGGGGATTGAGATGAAGTCCCTTACCTCATGTTCGACTTGACCCATTCGTTCTTTAATTTCGTGAATAATAATCTTATATAAATTTATACTAGATTAAGATCCTTTTTCAATATTATTATTCCTTTTATATTTCATATTATAGTTCAATAATAAATAGTAAATTATTTGAGTTCATATCATCCATTTTCACGATGTTCGGATCATGAGTTAAAATTGAACTTCTTATAATTATAAAATATCCATGTGGTAAAAATTCCATTATCTCCATAATGATATTCATGATTTAAATATCATATATATCATATATATATATATACAATATATATTTGTCTTTATAACAATAAATAACATTTAGTGATAATATAAGAAATGAAATGCACAGTTCAGGGAGACGGTAAGTCGTACATACTCACGAATGCTACATTCATTTCTATTTCGTATTTTAATGAAATGAAAGAAAATTTATACATACAAATATTATAATTAGAGTATAATATCATATTTAATTTCATTAAATACATATTTTATATATCCCATGTATTGCATGAATGAGTCATATCACTTTGTGGGGCGGTAGTCTGCACTTCCTAAAATGAAATTATCATATTTACCTTTATGGAAACCATAACAGAATGATATAAATGAAAAATAAATAATCCTTGAGAAAATATAAATAAAATATATATCACATAAAAATATATTTCTATTATAATTTCCTCCATAATAGGTGGAAGGAGATAATTGAACAATCATTGTTTCGTGAGTCGTTAGTTCTCCATCCACAGAAATAGAATGTTCATTACCCATTAGATAGAGGTGTTTGTAGGTGTAGATCTAATACATCAGATAACAACAACCATGTATATTGAGGATACTCGTGTTGTAATAAAATAATTTAATAAAATGATTTTAGGGGGTTGGACAAGTAAAATAAAAGAAAATAACTTAAGAGAATATGTCACCTTTAAGTCAGGTATCTCCCATTAGTCTAAATCAAAATGTATACATGAAGTGACTTTTTCCTAAGGTAATGATTCTACATGGAGGAGAGGGATGTAGAGAGAGTATTTTGGTATTGTTTAAACAAGAAAATGTGATTGAGAGGTGTGAGTAATGGTTTTGATGTGAGGGATTTTTATAAGGGGAAGGAGGGGCTCTTTAAGAATGTTTGAAAATATTACTTTATTGTATAATGGTTTTCTGTTTCAAAAGGTCCAAAACTCAATAATGTCAAAGATAAGATGACTCATGTTTGAAATAAAATCATCCAATAATAATTGTATAGGTTTGGGATATTATTTTAAATTTTAAAGTTTTATTTATATATATCAATCATTGATGAGGTAAACACTACATCATTGTTGTGTCATAAATAATAATATTTATTTGAAGTCTAAAAATAATAAAAAATACAATAAAGTAGGAAATATTTTTTCCTATTAAATAAATATATATAGTCAAAAAGATAACTTATATATCCAAATGTAAAAATTTATTTACTAAAAGATATATGTTTAAGTCATTTTTGTCTTTACATAAAATTAATTAATATAAAGTGTCATTATTACTCCCATGTGGCTGCATGTTGTCCCAAAATCAACCCGAGGATGCCCATGGGGGGACATGTATCAACTAATTTGAATATGACACATGTTGGGATAAATTAATATTATTATAATATTATTTTTTTAACCTTATTTAACAGATTTACCATTTAACAAAGGTAAAAAAAATATTTTATTAAAATAAATATTCACAATGTCTAAATATAAAATATACCAATTTACACAATTTAGAACACTGGATTCAAAATATGGAATCCTTTTTTTCAAATTAAAAAAATAGATTCGGCAGAAATTAATTTAAAATTAAAATCTATTGTCAACACAAAGAGCATATTTTTTATGAAATAATAACTATCCAAACATTGACACATGTTTATACCCAATTTTAAAGTTAACTTATTTCCAATGACCCAAAATGGATCAAAGGGTAAAAATATAATCTAATTGCACATTAAAACGTATTTAAAAGATAATATATCAATATAAAAATAGATTATAAGGTAGTTTTGAATTAGTATACATTATTTTTCCCTATTCAAAAAAAATGAACATTATCAGAAAAATACCAAAATTTCATTCAATGTAAATTTTGATTTTCAAATTCTAAAGAAGAATATTATTTTGTCTAATAGATCATATAAAAAATAAAAAAACTAGATTTGAAAAGTTTTTACCATCTAAAGGTGGTAAGTCGGCCTTTTAAATAATATTAGAGTGATTATGCATTAAAATATATTTATTCATATTTTATGCTTCTAAAATTTATAGGATAAATTAAAAACATTTAAAAAATACGTATAATCTTATTGTAGTTAGTTATGTTCATTCTTCACAATAAAATGGATAGACGTTAACTACCATTTAATATAATATAATATTATTATGTATTAGTATTACTCAACCTTGTGTGAAACATGTGATTTCAGAGAAACCCATTGTTGTGTGTCAGGTAATCCATCGAGCATAGCATCCCCTTTTAAGTAAAATTAACATTTATTTCAAAAATATCAAAAAATATGAAAATTTCATATTATTTATTTACCTGGATGTTACATCATTCCCCCCGTTTGGAAATTGTATCCTCTCAATTTTTTTGAACATATCAAATAAATGGGGGGTATTTATCACTCAAAGAATTTTCAGATTCTCATATTACCTATTCAACCATATGGTTTTTCCTCAAAAACATTATCTTAGAAATTACGTTATTCCACCTCACTTTCTCTCTTCGGTCAAAAATATGGACTAGTTGTTCCACTTAAGAGATATTCTCTTCCAACTAAACTACATATGGGCTCAAAACATGTGATGGATCCAGCATATACTTTTTCAACATTGAAACATGAAAAACATTGTGTATCTAGGATAAACATGGAGGTCAAGCCAATTTATAGGCAAATGATCTAACATTCTCTTAGAATTCATAGGGTTCAATGAACCATCGACTTAGATTTCCCCACATTCTAAAATGCATCACACTTTCCCATGGATAACCATGGAGAAAGAAAAGACCCCATACTTCAAAAGTAAGATCCTTCCTCCGGTTATCTGCGTAACTCTTCTAACGACTATGAGCTGTTCTCATGTCCTTCTGAATCAACTGAACATTCTATAACACCTCTTCTATAAATTCTGGTCCCATCTGCTACATTTCACATAATTCATCCCAAAAATCTATAGTTCAACACTGCATCCAATATAATGCATCAAATCAAGCCATCTATATATTTGAATGAAATCTGTTACTATAAGAAAATTTATCCAAAGAAATATGTTTGTCCCAACATCCATAGTAATCCATTAAATAAGCACGTAACATATATTCCAATGTATTAATTGTTCATTCGTACTGAAAATATAATTGGGGATTAAAATCTTTAATAAAATTTAATTCAGTACCCAAAAACATCTGATAGTCATTCCAAAAGATAGAGGTGAACCTGGGATCACAATCAGATTAAATGGAGAGGGGAACTCCATATAACATGACTATCTCTTTAACATAAAATTGAGAATGTTTTTCTAGAGATGACGTATCATGAATAAGAAGGAATTGAGAATATTCAGTCAATTAGTGAATTATAAACCAAATTTCATTATTACCTCAAGATGTATTTAGTAATCCTGCAATTATGTCCATGTATAAATTTCCCCATTTTCAGTCTGGCACTAGAAAATACTAAGGCATCCCTTTCGGTAAGTCTCGATCTACTTTAACCAGTTGACAAGTCAAACACTTCACTGTAAATTCATAAAAATCACTTTTCATTCCACCCCACCAGTAATACACCTGAAGATCTCTGTACATATTAGTACTGCCCGGATGAACTGAAAATGAAGAATTATGGGCATCAAAAAACAACTCATTAATCAAATTTTAATCATATGGAACACATAATCTCATCCCAAATCTCAAAATATAATCATTTTCCTTGTTAAAATTATGCAACTTAACCTTCATATCCAAGTAAACATTTTTCTTGTAGCTCACAGTCTTTTTTCTGCCAAATCTCAATTCTGTCTGATATTGATGATTTCACTCACACCTAAAACAAAATAAATAAACTTCCTACACCAACAACATCTATTCCAAAGTTCATCAACAATTTAATCAAAGAATCTTGTTCCAATCATAACATGGTTAATGTACCATTACAATTTCGACTCGAAGCATCAACCACTTTATTTTCCTTTCCTGGATGGTAATGAATCGTGCAATAATAATCCCTGATTAATTCTTGAAATATCCTATGTCTCATGTTCAATTCATTATGATTGAATATGTAATTCATACTTTTGTGGTTAGTATATATTTGACATTATACTATATACTGATAATGCCTCAAAATTTTTAATGAAAAAAAAACAGAATATAATTCCAAATCATATGTTGGGTAATTTAACTCATGAGATTTAGACTGATGTAAAGAATAATTTATTACATTATAATTCTGTATAAGGACACAACCATGTCCTTTCAACGAAGCATCACTTTAGATAACGAACTCCATATCTCTGGACAATTCTTCCAAAACTATAGCATTCCCCAATCTTCTAATCAATTCCTAAAAACAATCATCACAATATCTTGTCCATATGAACTTAAAACCTCTTTCAGTTAACTTAGTTATTGGGCTAGATAACCGTGAAAAAATCTCAACAAAACTCTAGTAATAACTTTCCAAACCAGGAAAATTATGTATTTCAGTTATATTTGTGGTACAAGGCCATTCATCAACAACTTTTGTTTTAGTAGGATCAACAATTATGCCATTTTTTTAAACAATGTGACCAAGGAATGGAATTTGTTGCAACCAAAACCCAAACTTTTTTATTTTTCCATACATTTTCTTTTCATTTAAGGTTTTCAAGACATCCCTTATATTACTTTCATGCTCCATTTTACTTTTAGTATAAACCTAAATATCATCAATGAACACAACAACAAACTTTTCAATGAACTCCTGGAAAATTATATTCAAATAATCCATGAATACAGCAGGTGAATTGGTTAATCAAAAATGCATAACTACAAATTCGTAATGGACATATCTAGTACAAAACACGTGCCTTGTAAAGTATGCTTCCTTTACTTTCAACTGATGGTACCCCAGCCTCAATTAAATCATCAAAAAATACAATGCTCCATGGTTCTGATCAAAAAAATCATCGATATGAGGCCAAGGATTCTTGTTCTTAATATTGATGATATTCAATGATCTGTAATCAATGAGAAGTCTCATTAAACAATCATTATTTTTAACAAACAATATTGGGGAACCCCATGGTGATGTGAATTTTTGAATGAATCCTTTATCTAATATCTCATGCAATTGATTATTTAACTCAAAAAGTTCAATATGATCCATTTGATAAGGGGGTTTTGAAATTGGATTCGCATCAAGAATTAAGAAAATAGTAAATTTAACTTCTCTATAAGGTATTATTCCAGGAAACTCATCACGGAAAACATCAAAATACGAATTTACCAATGGTTCCTCTTTAATCGGAATAGTTCCTTTGTTTTCATCAATATGTGAATGGTAACATTATCTTCAATATTTTACTGTTTTCTTAGCTTCATGATATGTTATCAAAAGTAACGGTTCATTCTTATACATAAATTGAAATTATTTATGAAAATAATCCACTTTACATCTACATTAAATCTTACCATGATAAACAGAATTCCAATCCATGCCCACAATAGCAAAAAACTCTCCGAGAGGCAAAACAATAAGGAATGTAGATAGATTCTTTTCACACACAATGACATGATGGTTCTTATAATTTATTTTTTTCTCAATATTTCCTCCATAATTTTTTACTATGTGTTCAAGATTCATATCTTGTGATGGAATTCCCAATTTACTAGGAAACATATTAGAAATGAATGTATGTGTAGACCCTAAATCAAGAAACACATTGGCATAACATGAATAAACAAATAGTGTACCTAATACTACATCATTTGATGGCCCAACATCTAATAATGTAGTTGAAAATTATTTCACCAACACTTTCTGCATATATTCAGGCTTTTTTCACTCGATTAATTTCTTTTCTGGATACTCATTTTCATAATTACCCATTTCATTGCACATAAAACATCTTACTGATGGATTATCATTACATGCTTGATAATCTTCCTTATAGTTATGAGCTATATTTCTAGACATACCACAACATAAACACTTTCCAGATCTTGATAAAAATTCACCAGGATACTTTTTACCATACTTCATAGATGATGGATATTTCATTTTTCTACCTCCATACTTATTTGATGAATTCTTTAACTTTTACTGCCAACTAGACCTATTCTTTTGTTTGCACTCAGGGAACATATATCATCATAAAACTTCATTTTTACCTTCTTGTAACATATGAAATGTTTCTCAGAGAATTTGAATTTATGAGAGGCTAATTATCTTCGATATTGTTGCTTCAGTCCTAAGGAAAATGTATTTATAATATTATCATGATCTTTGATGAAATTTTGATCATAACTTTCCAGTCGAGTGAACTTATCTTTTTTATAAGACGCTTAGTAATAATCCTACCCCAGTTCCAAGAATTTTTTTTCAATCCTAAGTCTAACAACCTTAGGAAAATATTTATCAAGAAATGTACCGTTGAATTCTTCCTAATCAAGATCATCATTCTCTTCACTATCCCATATATTTTTCACATTTTACCACCAATAATCAGCATCGCCATCAAAATGATAAACTCAAATACTATAATTTTGATGTTTTGAACACCCCATGACATCAATAATATGTTATGGTGATTTAATCCACCCTTATGCTTGCACAGGGTCAGATGATCCACTAAATGATGGGGGACACTGCATCATGAAATGATCCACTAATGAAATGTTCATCTATGGTTGATCTTGCTGATCTTGTTCTTGGATACCACCACCATTTATAGCCTGATTCAAATGTGTAATCAATGAAACAGACTGTTCAGTTCCAATTCTGACAACCTTAGGTTACTGATATGGAAGGTTATTCTCCAATGTATGCCTTCCCAACATAGCTTCTAGGTTTCCTCTGTGGTAAACCATTATGAACATATAAATATCTTAGGAGAAGTAACATGGTAATATTTAAATGCTATATCATTTCAATAATACCATAAATTAATTTAGGTATTTTAATTTAACAATATTCTAACTCATAATGTTGTTTAAACTAAATTCTGATACCAACTATAAGGAAAAAGCCTTAAAAATTACATAATCATGAATTAAATGAATAATTCACATTGATTATCTTTTCATGTTTAGTGATTTAGAGAATTATTCCATAACATACACAAACCAATTTGAATATTACATGTAGACACTTCTACTCAGTATCCATAAAATAATAAATCCAAAAAAAAGAGTCATGTTTACTTCAATACTTTTGACATCATGAAATTTCATTGATCCCATCCATGACACTATTCATCTTTACATCCATTTAAAAACATTTTAAAAATTCGGTATGAGCATAGAATGCTCAGTAAGTGGTACGCAAAGAAGGAAATTTTTTTTTCTGAACAAAAATTAAACCATGAATACATTATCATAAGTAATTATTTTCACCTTTATGAAGTATTAAATACTTCTCACTGAATAAAAGATAATTTTTTACACTTTTGTGACTATAAAATTACAAAAATAACCCATATAAAGAACACATAACATATAAAGGTAACATGGAACATAATCATACTTAAATGGAATAATCGTATAGTCGACTTCTACACATATCAGTAAATGGAATAAGCATATGGGAAAGTTAAATACCCAATTCATTGGATGATATAATGTAACCACCAATCCTGGTTTATCATGGAACCACCCGCCTTTTGTTTTATCATGTAACCATCCATCATATGCCCATGTACCATTATAAAATCATAACACATAAAATATTGAAAATATAAATATTTCACTAATAACATTTCATTTTTAATAAAAATAAATCATTTCAATATATTGAAAAAATAAATCAATTTCAAAAAACATTTTCAATTCCAAAACTCCCAAAATGGAATATGGGGATTCTTTTACATTTTAAAAACATTAAGGCTTATAGAGGAAATCATCTAACAATTATGGTGGTTGCGAGGTCATTGTCACTAAAAATAATAAAAACATTCCTTTTTTTATTTAGTAAAATTCATTGTAGAAAAAAGATTCCCAATGAATGAAATAAAATTGTATAAGGGGTTTATTATATACCGTTTAAAATAATGTGGTGTATATTATCATAACATGCCTCAATGAATGTAAATTGAGATGAAGTCTCTTACCTCGTGTCTGACTTGAACTGTTTGTTCTTTAATTTCAGGAATAAAAAACATAAGTTAATTTATAATGTCTTCACAACAATTATCAATTTTATTATTCCCTTTATATCACTTATTAACTTTCTATAACAATTAGATAATTATGTGAGTTCATATTAGACATTTTATCAATGTTAGGAAGATGAGTTGAAAATGAACATGTTATAAGTATAAATTGTCCACGTGGCAAAAGTCAGTTATCTGAAAAATGATATTAATGATTTAAATATCATATATATCATATATATCATGTATATATATATATATGTTAAATTACGTAACAATTGGTGATAATAAAAAAAGAAATGAAATGCACCATTCATGGAGACAATATGTCGTACGTACGCATGAATGCTAGTTTCATTTGTATTTCATATATTAATGGAATGAAATATTAATTATACATAGGTAAATTATAATTATAGTAGAATATGATATATTATTTAATTAAATTCATCATTTATACATCCCATCAATGACATGAATGAGTCATATCACTTTGAGGGGCGATAGTCCGCACTTCATCAATTGAAATTAATGTATTTATCCATTATGGAAACCATAACGGCATGATATAATTGAAAAATACAGAAGCATAGAGACATAAATAAATATAATATATATCACATATAAATATATTTCCATCTTAATTTTTACCATAATTGGCGGTAGGAGATAATTGAACAATCGTCGTTTCATGAGGCGTTAGTTCACTGTCTATAGAAACAATGTGTTCATTACCCATTAGATGGAGTTATATGAAAGTGATGTTATAATAAATCTCATAAAATAATAATAATATATTTAGGATACTAGTTTTATTATGAAATAAAGGAATTAAAAGTGTATAGGGGGTTGGAGAATTAAAATAAAAAAAAAGAACTTAAGAGAAGATGTTACCTTTAAATCGGGTTTCCCCCATTGGTTTGAACCAAAAATTTTAAATGACATTCCTTCTGCCTATGGTAATGCTTATATGAGGAAGACAGAGGTTTAGGGAGGTTATTTTTTCAGATTTTGTATGTTATAAGGGGTTTGATAGGTGTGAGTAATGGGTTAAAGGTGACGGCTTTTTATAAGGGGGAGGAGGGGATCTTTAGGAATGTATGAAAATATTATTTTATTATATAATTATTTTCTATTTATAAAGTACCAAAACACATAATATTTAAAGACATGTTGACTAATGTTCGAAATAATTTGATCCAATAATAATTGGATATGATTTGGATATTGTTTTAGTATTTATAATGATATTTATTTAAATCATTCATTGATGAGGTAAACACTACATCATTAATGTGTTATAAATAAATTTATTTATTTGATGTCTAAAAATTATAAAAAAATACCATGATGTAGGATGTAGTATTTTCATTCAAATTAATATTTATAGTATAAATGATAACTTATATAAACCAATGTAAAACTTTAATTACTAAAAGATATATTTTTTAGTCATCTTTGTCATTACATAATATTAATTAATATAAATTGTAATTATCACTCTCGAATGGATCCATGGGGTCCCAAAATCGACCCAAGGATGCCCAAGTTCGGACATGTATATAAATATAGAATATGAGACATTTATGGGTAATTTATTATTATTATAATATGAATTTTTTACCATATTTATCATATTTACTTTTTAACCGAGGTAAATAAAATATTTACCGAATTATATATTCATAATATATAAAAATAAATGTTATAAATTTATCACAATTTATACCTCCTTATTCCAATTATTGATTCCATTTTTTCAAATTCAAAACAAAGGAGTGGATGAAATTAATTTAAAAGTAATATCTGTTGACAAAACAAAAAGTGAGTTTTTATGAAATTATAACTATCAAAATATTGACACTAGTTTATGCCAAATTTCAATGTGAAATTTGTAACACCCCGCCCCCAGTTACCTAGAGTCGGTGCATTATTACATAACATTGGCATGATCACAAGAAGGATCAAATCTCGAAATACCGATTGGTTTAGTAGCCTTGGAAACACTAGATATATTCATAAAGTTTTACATTACATCATAAAGTGAAAAACTACTACAACAACATAGCCTCCATATCCCACACTCATATCCCCAAATACTATCCCTGCAGGTCATTCATAAATTACTTTTTCACATCCTGGGAAAAATAAAACATAGAAAAGGGGTGAGCTCAAATGCCCAGTAAGGATAACAATATAGAGGAATCTTTCATAAATAAGAATAAACATTTAAGGCAATGTATAACTAAAACAAAAGCCTTTTAAACTTGAACTTAAACATAGTATGGAAAAAATAAAATGAAATAATTCCATTTACATCTTCACATGGATATTCTACTAATCGAATAATCACATTAAATATCAATAACCACTTTCATGATGATTGAATGCATTATGCCAGACTATCATAACAACATAGCCAAAGACTCGTGCCAAGACTACAAATATGATTTTGTCAAGGCCTTGTGCCAAGACAGTAGCTTGTCTCATGAGACCTACCGATGTATCGAGGAGCTATATCGGGCTCCACCTATCACATATTAAGTCTAATGCATTCCCATATGAAAAGGTTTAAACATAACATAAACATTTGTATTAAAACTAGCATACGAAATGTCAATACTTTCACCATAAACCATGAATGGTATAAAAATAGCACATCCATAGTTAAACATATCACAAAACCTTCAATAAAATATAGAAGTTTTGTATCATAATAAATCAACTTAAAATAAGCTTAAAATCTATCAAAGGATGTTGACATAGATGAAATCAAAACTATTTGAGAGAAATATCTCTTTTCTCGAAATCATTGAAAAGTCACACATTTATAAAGGAAATAATTTAAAAGCTATTTTTGAATCAAAGTGTCCCATACCACTATGAATCTTTTTAAAAGAAATATCATTTCAAAACCATCATGTCCATATAAATAAATACTTAAAATCATTTTAAAAACATGGACATTAATTAAAAATATTTAGAAAGATAAATCTTTAATACATTTAAAACTATGATCTCGATAAAGAGTACCTTTCAAAAATTCTTAAAATATTCATTTTGAAATCATTTAAAAGTAACATAATTATAAAATAAAACATTTACTTTGAAAATATTCTTATAATCATGTAAGGCAATCTTTAACGATTTTATAACGGCGGTAAATAGCCACACCCGTCGTATAAGTTAAAAAAACATTCTTACCTTAAATTTTCGAAAGGTAAAAAGTTCCTTGTTTGGAAAACGACGGAAAGATTCATTTAAAAACACATAAGGGTATAAATGACTTTAACCCATATTCTTTGTAAATAGTAAAAAAAAATTTGAAATACATTTCAAAGAAACATGGATGTGGATGATAAAGAAATCCCAGTAGATTATTACGTATAAACATCCTCGGATAATGAAGAGATTGCTAAATAAATCCTTACCTTGTACTTTTCCTTGGTTGGGGTAGGTTAAACTCTTGTATAATGGTGAAATAATTGTTATTAAATTAGACAGGAATCATATATATTAATATGATATCATATATGATCTTTTAACATTGCTTTTTTAATAATATTTTAGAATTATCGTTGTTTCAGGTGTTAACATACTCATTTTCTTTTATATGTTTTGTTATGTAAGCCATGATTTTCATGGATAGGCTGTATCTTAATCATATCCCAAATGATATCATGTCCTTATATAATATTATTAATCATCAAATGAGAATTATACTTGAATGGATACGATGGAGAATGAATCTCATCGCTTTCGTGGAGACGGTAGTCCGTACGTACGCAAGAGCGACAATATCATTATTTTGAAATAAAAATAATATATAATTGGATAGTATAACATATATAGAGAATTATTATCATGTTATATTTATTATTTACATGAGTTACAGATCATTATTATACCCAACCAAATTATAATTTATTGAATAACAATTACACCACGACGTGTAGACGGTAAGTCGTACATACGCACGTATGGTGAAATGTTATTCAAAGAATGGATAGAATACTGAATATGGTTGTACCATATTTATAATAACATCACAGTATATATAATATACTGGAGTTATTATTTTATAATGGTAATAACAAATAAGGAAGAAGTGGAAGAAGAAAGGAACTTGAAAAAGGGTGGTGAAATCATTACCTCTTCTTCGGGTTTTTCCTTTTGATTTGATCAAAAGGGCTCCTTCGGTTGGCTTTCTGATCAAACTAAGACATCTAGGTTGTATTGAGGGAAGTTGGGAGAGTATTTGGGCAGAGTTTGGCCGAACAAAAAGGCTTTGAAGGTGTGAAGTAATGAGTAGGAGTTCCCTTTATTAAGAGGGGTGATGGGAACCTTTGGAAAAGCTAGAAATATTAATTTATAATAAATTCATATTTGGTTTATAATGGCTAAAAAGTTGATTATTCAAAGGTTAAGTTGGGGATAGGTCTAAAACCATTCAACCAATAGAATTTAGACAGGTTTTGGATATTATATTAACCATATCTCTTAGTTTTAACTCTTTGTTAATTAGTTTTACATTTACCAAGTCACTTTGTATTTTTATATTATATAGTTAATAAACGTACAATATACATCCAAGAGACCCCAAAGTAGTCCATTAATGATACACCTATCATGATATAAGTCTCTTGGCCGAACCTTATATTTTTTAGGAATTTAATATCAATTAATAACATAATATTTGGTTTAATGACTCTTTTATTACAAGTTTGACACTATTCAATAGTTTATTTTTGTGAAACTCATAACAGAATGATTAATTAGAAAAAAGTAAATTAACTCTATCCCCATATGTCATATTATCCTAGAAAATTAGTTTAATTAATTAAAAGTGTCAAATTATATTTATTTGGGTATTTATAATATCAATTATTTTAAATTTTCAATATTATGGTAATTACTCAATCAACATTGTTTCAAAAATAAATCAAATTATTTAATGTCTAAAAATTATAAATAAAATATAATTATGTAGGAAATATCATTAGATATCTAATGAATATTTAAAATCCAATTTATCTTATGTATAACCCTATATTACAAATATTTTAGTAAATTAACTTTGATTTTAACTCTTTTAACTCTTCTTTTAATTAAATAATAATAAATGTCCTAATCTAATCCAAGTGGACCTAAATGATAATATTATATTCCTAAGGTTGTTTTTTGTCGAGATACACTTGTCCAATAGAATTAGGACATGTGTTAGGGTAATATTAATATCATTTCTACCCTTAATTACCCTATTTACTTTTAACTATGGTTAATAAAAGTAAAACGTTCCTATTCACCAAAAAATATTTTCATCTCATTGAACCACATTTTACTTCTTGATATTAACTATGTCTCTTGGATTTTCGAATTTCCATTCACAGAAGTGGTAAAATTATGTTTTATGAAAAATTCATTTTTTATAACGACCACTTAGTAGTTTCACTATTCATCAAAAATTGTTGTTATTCAGAACAATGCCAAAATTTCACCCTGAGCTATAATTGATATTCTGAATTAAAAAATGATGTCTATTTTAAAAAATTTCAAACATATGAGTTGCATTAATTAATTTTATAATTAATTCCTGCTGTCACAACAAATAGCGTGTTTTTAATAAACAAAATATATCAAAAGATTGACACTTTTTTAGGTCCAATTTCAAAGTGAAATTAATTCTAATGAACCACATTGGATAAAATGGTAAAAATATATTATAATTATACTTTAAAACCACTCAAATTCATAATTTATCACTATTAATTATTTTCATTAAAAAAGTTGTTTTTAATTAAAATTTAGTAATTTTCACTATTCATTAAAATATTAATGTTATCTGAAAAGAACCAAAATTTCACCTTAGGCTAATTTTGATATTTCGAATCCAAAAATGAAGTCCATTTTGAGTGATAGAATTTATAAAATTACAAAAAGTAGGTATTACAATTCATAACGGCTAGTTTGGTAAGTCATGGTGCGCTTTAACTCGGTGTTGCATGTAGTGCAAGTTATTGAATTATTTTGAAGAAATAACACACTATGAAATCTTGTGGTGTTACATTCTCCCCTCATTCAATAAATTGCATCCTCGCAATTTGAAATTGTTCTTCGAAAATAACATGTTGAAAATAAAAAATATCTTTGTGGGAAAACCCACATCGGAAATTGGGTTACTAAAATTTAGTCTTAATATGTGGAAAACAGAAATGAAAGGGTCACCATAAAATTATGATCCCGATTAGAAGAACCTTGGTGGAAATTAGAGAGATATAATTGGAAGAAAAATGTAAATATTTATAGGTAGTGATTGAGGTCACCAATCACAAACAAGTTTAAAATTGAGGTCCTAAAATTCATCAATCTATGATGATTTGAAATACCATCGGTTCAACAAAACATAGGGTATTAGGATAACACATTTTTGGTTTTATGATTCCTTAAATAAAGTATAAGAATTAATTTCTTCATAGAAGAAGAGAAGAAGAAAAAAATGTATTCTTGACCAGTAGAGTTCCATCCTTTAACTAATTTCTACCACAGACTCATCTTTCACTCTAAAAGATAATAGAACATAAAAATAATATTCTATTTATCCAATTCGTATAGGGTTAAAAAATGAATTTATAATTCATCTAGCAGAACCATTAAAAAATGAAATTATTCAATCCTGGACATCACGTGGGTCAGTGGTAGGTGATACACCCTTGTCGCCCTTCGGTTGTGGGTTCAAGTCTCGCAGCCTTGCCGGACGCGACGGGTTGCCGCCCGACCTCTGGGTTGTCCTTTTATGGCAATCCAAAATAATCCAAACTAGAACTATGCAAAATACTTCAGTCCAAAATTTATAAGGAAGGTAAACACAATAGAGATCCTTTATTCCACATAATAACATGTGAACACTTTCATCATGTATTCTTCTAAAACACTGCAACATCCTGAATTACCATAAAACCTTATTGATTATATTCATGATCCCCTATTCCTTAAAGAATAATAGATATACTACTTCAATCCAAAAATGTGTTAAACCCCATCATTGATGGAATACACAAATCATTAATCAGTATCAAGGTAGTCAATAATATCCAATATAATTTATCCAAATCAATCATGTATTATTCCAAAATCACTACCTCAGATCAGAACTATATTATGGTTTATCATTCTCTCAATCACATATTTTCCAAAAAATTATCCTACTATTGAGTCACTTTTCATTGTTCCACACAATATCAAGTCCTTAATGAAATAGTACTGCAGTACAATCCTTATATACTCCATAATTATTATAACAAGTAAATTGTTGATACAACACTCAAATGATATAATCAACACAAGAACTCTAATCATTACTCTTCATCTGTGGTAGTATCATAACTTTATTATTATCCAATAGCATCATTTGCGGCATAGTCTGATGACTGGGACATAGGTTCACGTAGTGTCCAAATTCCTTGCAAATGAATCATTGTACATTTTAAACCATTTTCTTACCCTTGCAGTCACGTACTTTGTGCCCTTTTCCTCCACACTTATAACAAACTCCAATTCCTATTAGGCAAGTTCCAGGATGTTTCTTCCCACAGTTATCACATATGGGAAAATTCTTCTTTTCCCTCTACCCTTTATCCATATTTCTCTCTTCCATCCTTTTCTTCTCTTGCTTACCTTCAAAGGAATAAGACTGAGTAAAATCTTTACTTATCTTATCAACACATGATATTATTTCTTCATATGATGATAATACATGGGAGACTATTTCTCTTATAAATTCTGGCTTAAGGCCATGAAAGATATGATCCATCTTTCTCTTTGGATCATGTGCATTTCTGGAGTTCTCATTCCTTCTACTGGGTGCCATTTCTAAACAATTTCATACACTAGATTAGTTTTTGAATAACAATACCAAATCCCAAACTTGTAAAACACATAACATAAATTAAATAGTTTATGGATATAATCCATAATCATAAAATTGTCTCCTTTGAGGAAGTATATACTCATAATCCCTTCATAATGGTTTGTAAAGAGTGCGAGAATTGTCCTAAGCATATCCCCCAGGAGTGTCGTAACCAAGAGTGCAGCAAGGCACGTTGTCGTGCCCCAGTTCTCGTTCGAGTGTAGCTCAAAGTGGTGTTTTCGGGTTTTACCCCTAGGTACATCTGTGCCAGAGCCTCCTCTACCTGCTTGTATCCAGACAGTGATGTATTGCTCAGAAAACTTACAAAATCTCTACAAAACCAAAATTCGAGGAAGTTCTTCTATACCAATCCTCAAAGTTCATCTTTGGTCTATGTGCTCTAATCAGAGTTTATCTAAATCTAGATTCCAAGGCATGTACTAAAGTTCCTTTGATACCAACTGTAACACCCCAACACCATTTACCTAGAGTCGGTGCATTATTACATAACATTGGAATGATCACAATAAGGATAAAATCTCGAAAGACCGGTTGGTTTAGTAGCCTTGGAAACACTAGATATATTCATAAAGTTTTACATTACATCATAAATTGAAAAACTACTACAACAACATAGTCTCCATATCCCACACTCATATCCCCATATACTATCCCTGCAGTTCATTCATAAATTACTTCTTCACATCCTGGGAAAAATAAAACATAGAAAAGGGTGAGCTCAAATGCCCAGTAAGGATAATAATATAGTAGAAACTTTCATAAATAAGAATAAACATTTAAGGAAATGTATAACTAAAACAAAAGCCTTTTAAACATGAACATAAAAATTTTATGGAAAAAATAATATGAAATAATTCCATTTACTTGTTCATATGGATATTCTACTAATCGAATAATAACATGCAATATCAATAACCACTTTCATAATGATGGAATGCATAATTCCATACTATCATAACCACATAACCAAGGCCTCGTGCCAAGACTACAAATAAGATTTTGTCAAGGCCCTGTCCCAAGACACTAGTTTGTCTCATGAGACCTACCGATGCATCGAGGAGATATAGCGGTCTCCACCCGTCACATATTAAGTCCAATTCATTCCCATATGAAAAGGTTTAAACATAACATAAACATTCGTATTAAAACTAGCATACGAAATGTCGATACTATCACCATAAACCATGAATGGTATAAAAATATCACATCCGCAGTCAAACATATCAAAAAACCTTCAATACAATATATAAGTTTTTTATCATAATAAATCAACTTAAAATAAGCTTAAAATCCATCAAAGGATGTTGAAATATATGAAATCAAAACTATTTGAGAAAAATATCTCTTTTCTCGAAATCATTAAAAAGTCACACATTTATAAAGGAAATAATTTAAAAGATATTTTTGAATCAAAGTGTCCCATACCACTCTGAAAATTTTTAAAAGAAATATCATTTCAAAACCTTCATGTCCATATAAATAAATCCTTAAAATCATTTTTAAAACATGGACATTAATTAAAAATATTTAGAAAGATAAATCTTTATAACATTTAAA
This sequence comes from Viscum album, assembly GCA_963277665.1. Taxonomy (NCBI): domain Eukaryota; kingdom Viridiplantae; phylum Streptophyta; class Magnoliopsida; order Santalales; family Viscaceae; genus Viscum; species Viscum album. The sequence continues at coordinate 213,159,375 of OY728128.1, read as the reverse complement.
ACTATGATCTTGATAAAGAGTACCTTTAAAAAATTCTTAAAATATTAATTTTGAAATCATTTAAAAGTAACAAAATTATAAAATAAGAAATTTATTTTGAAAATATTCTTATAAGCTTGTAAGGGAAGCTTTGACGATTTTATAACGGCAGTAAATAGCCGCACCCGCCGTATAAGTTAAAAAAACATTCTTACCTTAAATTTGTCGAAAGGTAAAAAGTGCCTTGTTTGGAAAACGATGGAAATATTCCTTTAAAAACACATAAGGGTATAAATGTATTTAACCCATATTCTTTGTAAATAGTAAAAATGTTTTGAAATACATTTCGAAGAAACATGGATGTGGATGATAAAGAAATCCCAGTAGATTATTACGTATAAACAACCTTAGATAGTGAAGAGATTGCGAAATAAATCCTTACCTTGTAATTTTCCTTGGATGGGGTAGGTTATCCTCCTTTATAATGGTGAAATAATTGTTATTAAATTAGACAAGAATCATATATATTAATATGATATCATATATGATCTTTTAACATTGCTTTTTTAATAATATTTTAGAATTATCGTCGTTTCAGGTATTAACAGACTCATTTTATTTTATATGTTTTGTTATTTAAGCCATGTTTTTCATGGATAGGTTGTATCTTAATCATATCCATAATGATATAAAGTCCTTATACACTATTACTAATCATCAAATGAGAATTATACTTGAATGGATAGGATGAAGAATGAATCTAATCGCGTTCGTGGAGATGGTAGTCTGTACGTACGCCCGAGTGACAATATCATTATTTTGAAATTAAAATAATATATAATTGGATGGTATAACATATATACAGAATCATTATCATGTTATATTTATTATTTACATGAGTTACACATCATTATTATACCCATCCAAATTATAATTTATTGAATAACAATTACACCACGACGTGGAGACGGTAAGCCGTACGTACGCACGTATAGTGACATGTTATTCAAAGGATGGATAGAATACTGAATATGGTTGTACCATATTTATAATAACATCACAGTATATATAAGATACTGGAGTTACTATTTTATAATGTAAATAACAAATAAGGAAAAAGTGGAAGTAGAAAGGAACTTGAAAAAGGGTGGTGAAATCATTACCTCTTCTTCAGGTTCATCCTTTTGATTTGATAAAAAGGGCTCCTTAGGTTGGATTTATGATCAAACTAAGACCACTAGGTTGTAGTGAGGGAAGTTGGTAGAGTATTTGGGAAGAGTTTGTCCGAACCAAAAGGCTTTGAAGGTGGGAAGTAATGAGAAGGAGGAGTGCCCTTTTATAAGAGGGGTGAGGGGCACCTTTGGAAAAGCTAGAAATATTAATTTATAATAAATTCATATTCGGCTTCTAATGGATCCAAAGTTTATTATTCAAAGGTTAAGTTGGGGATAGGTCAAAAACATTCAACCAAAAAAATTTAGACAGGTTTGGGTTACTATATTAACCTTATCTTTTAGTTTTAACTCTTAGTTAATTAGTTTGACATTTACCAAGTCACTTTGTATTTTTATATTATATAGTTAATAAACATACTATATACATCCAAGAGACCCCCAAGTGGTCCATTAATGATAAAACTATCATTATATAAGTCTCTTGGCCGAACCGTATATTTTTAGGAATTTAATATCAATTAATAATATAATATTTTTTTAATGACTCTTTTATTACAAGTTTGACACTATTCAATAGTTGATTTTTGTGAAACTCATAACAGAATGATTAATTAGAAAAAAGTCAATTAACTCTATACTAATATGTCATATTATCCTATAAAATTAGTTTAATTCATTAAAAGTCTCAAATTATATTTATTTGGGTATTTATAATATCAATTATTTTAAATTTTCAATATTATGGTAATTACTGCATCATCATTGTGTCAGAAATAAATTAAATGATTTAATGTCTAAAAATTACAAAAAAAAATATAATTATGTATGAAATCTTATTATATTTATAATGAATATTTACAATCCAATTAATATTATGTATAACCCTATATTACAAATATTTTAGTAAATAAACATTGATTTTAACTCTTTTAACTCTTCTTTTAATTAAATAATAATAAATGGCCTAATCTAATCCAAGTGGACCGAAATGATAATATTGTATTCCTAAGGTTGTTTTTGGTCGAGATACACTTGTACAATAGAATAAGGACATGTGTTAGGGTAATATTATTATCATTTCTACCCTTAATTATCCTATTTACTTTTAACTGTGGTAAATAAAAATAAACAATTACTATTCACCAAAAATTATTTTCATCTCATTGAACCACATTTTACTTCTTGATATTAACCGTGTCTCTCGGATTTTCGAAATTCCATTCACAGAATCAGTAAAATTATGTTTTATGAAAAATTCAGTTTTTTTTAACGACCACTTAGTAGTTTCACTATTCATAAAAAATTGATGTTTTTCCGAACAATGCCAAAACTACACCCTAAGTTATAATTGATATTCCGAATTCAAAAATGATTTCTATTTTATAAAATTCCAAACATATAAGTTGCATTAATTAATTTTATAATTAATTCCCGTTGTCACAACAAATAGCATGTTTTTAAGAAACAATATATATCAAAAGATTGACAATTGTTGAGGTCCAATTTCAAAGTGAAATTTATTCTAATGAACAACATTGGATAAAATGGTAAAAATATATTATAATTATACTTTAAAACCACTCAAATTCATAATTTATCACTGTTAAATATTTTTATAAAAAAAAAATTTTTAAATTAAAATTTAGTAATTTTCACTATTCATCAAAATATTAAATTTGTCTGAAAAGTACCAAAATTTCACCCTAGGATAATTTTGATATTCTGAATCCAAAAATGAAGTGCATTTTGAGAGATAGAATTTATAAAATTTCAAAAAGTAGGTATTACTATTCATAACTGCTAGTTTGGTAAGTCATGGTGCGCTTTATCTCGGTGTTGTGTGTAGTGCAAGTTATTGAATTATTTTGAAGAAATAACACACTATGAAATCTTGCGGTGTTACAAAATTACTTCCAATGTCATAAATTGTATTAAATGGTAAAAAAATAATTACACTTTAAATCCAATTTAAGAGATAATCTAAAAATATAAAAAATTAGATTAAAAGGGAATTTTGAATTAAAATACATTATTTTTCACTATTTAAAAAAATGAATATTATCATAAAAATAAAAAATATTCATCCAAAGTGAATTTATATGTTTCGATTATAATGAAGAATATTTTTTTGTCAAAAATAAAATATAATAGCGAAAAAAACTATATATAAAATGGGTTCACCATAAAAAGGTGGTAAATCACCCTTTTAAATAATATTAGAGTGTTTTTGATAAAAATTAGATTCATTCACATTTTATGCTTGTAACACCCCAAGATTTCGTGGTACACTCCTCTTTGAATAATAGAGCAGCGTGTGTTGTAAGCAACCTCGAGTTCTAACACACCACGTCCAATAAAAGTTGCAGTTATGAATAGTAATTCCCACTTTTTGATATTATATAAATTTTATATTTCAAAATGGACATCATTTTTGGATTCGGAATATCGAAATTCGCATATGTTGAATTTTTTGTATTTTTCTGAGAACTTCCAATTTTTGATGAATAGTGACAAATACTTAAAAACAACTTTTTTAATCAAAATAATTTATAGTGATAAATTATACAATTGGGTGGTTTTAATGTATAATTAGAATATATTTTAAAAATTTTATCCAATGGTGGTCATTATTATTAATTTCACTTTGAAATTTGACATAAATGAGTGTCAATCATTTGATATATACTGTTTCATAAAAACATGATATTTGTTTTGACAACAGAAATTAATTATAAAATTAATTAATGCAACTTATATGTTTTGAATTTTGTAAAATAGGCATCATTATTGAATTAGGAATATCAAATATAGCATAGGGTTAAATTTTGGTGTTGTTCTGAAAAACTTCAATTTTTGATGAATAGTGAAACCACTAAGTGGTAGTTTAAAAACTAACTTTTCATGTAAATGAAACATTACTACTTCTGTGTATTGAATTTCAATAATCCGACATAAATGGTTTTCATTAGGAAGTGAAATGTGGTTCAATGGTATTAATATATTTTTTGGTGAATAGTAACATTTAAGTTCTATTAATCGCGATTAAAGGTTATTAGTAAATTTAAGGTAAAAATGATATTATAAAAATATTAAAATGTCCTGACACTTGTCCTACACTTATTGGATGAGTCATGGCCAACCAAGAAAATCCATGGGTTAACTTGGGGACCCCATGGAGCCCCTTGGGTAAGAAAATGACATTAATAACATTTTATTTAAGGTAATAATAAAATTGTCACAAACATGTGTAGTTTTACTAAAACGATTATTAAATGGGGTTGTATAAGTTACCATTTAGACTATAAATATTCATTGGAAATATAAAAATATTTCCTACATCATTTTTTCTATAATTTTTAGACATTAAATAAATTAAATTTTATATGACACCATGATGATGTAGCAATTACCTCATTAATTAACGATTTAAATAAAATGAAAAGATATTGTAAAATCTAAGACTTATATTTGTCAAAAACCTATTGGATGAGTAGATCTTGAGCCATTATCACCTTATCCTCGAAATATATAATTGCGGGACCTTTGAAATCGGAAAATAACTTCATAATAATGCAACATTTCATTACTTTCAAAGAGTGCCCCTCCTCCACTCTTATAAAAGGCCCCCACCACTACCACCTTATTCACACCTTCAAGCCATTTGGCTCGGCCACACTCTGCCCAAATACTCTCTCAACTTTACTATATTAATCCTAGAAGCCTTAGTTGGGGTAGAATTCTTCCCAAGAAAGCCTTTGGCTCAAATCAAAAAAAGAGTTACCCGATCTTTAGGTAATGTCTTCTCTTATGTTATTTTGTTTTATTTTGCTTCTCCAACGCCTTAAACTCTTTTTAATAATTTATTTTGTAACAAAACCAGTATCTTCAATATACTAGGATGTTGTTATGAGAAGTATTTTATATACACTTACACAAACCTTCGTCTAATGGTTAAAAAACATATTGTTTCTATGGTTGGCGAATTTCTGCCACATGAAACGATGATTGTTCAATCTTCTTTTAACACCTCTCATGGTGGCCATTAAGATGACACTATTTCTATATATGATATATTTTATTTTTATGTTTTCCTTATGCTTCTTTATTTCTCATTTATGGCATACCTTTATGATTTCCATTATGGTTAAACCCGATAATTTCATTTTAGGAAGTGCGGACTACCGCCCCCTCAAAGTGATTTGAATCATTAATTCCATATGTGGGACGTATAAATGATGGAGTAAATGATATTAAATATAATATTATACTGGAATTATAATACACCTTTATATCATTATGATTTCATTCCATTAAATACGATATATAAATGAAAGTAGCGTTCATGTGTACGTATGGCTTACTGTCTCCATGAACGGTGCATTTCATTTCATACCTCTAAATGTTACGTAATATTATGAATGAATTTATATACTGGATATAAAAGATATATATGATATATATATCATGAAAATAATTCTAGAGATAATGGATATTCTACCACAAAAACAACTTGTAATTATAAGAAGTTTATTGTTGACTCAAGTACCGAAGATCGACAAAACAACCGTTATTAACTTAAATGACTACATAATTTTTGTAACATTGTAATAAGTGATATAAAAGGGATAATGAACTTTAAAAGGGTTCTTAAGAAAGTTGATATTAACTCAATTTTATTATTCAGAAGATTAAAGAATGTTCTAGTGAAGTCGGACATGAGGTAAGGGAACTTCTTAACCCAATTTCCATTCTTTGGGTCAATCTCCTACTTTCAAATTATGTCAGGATATTATTATGTCCTATCATGTATTTGTACTTTAATTATGTGTACTTATAGTGAACACACATAATAGATTTATTTTATTTTAAAAAAATAAACTTAGTAAAGGACTTCATCTCAATCTCCATTCATTGAGGCATATTTTGTTTTGTACCCAAATTTCTTCTATACGGTGTATAAACCCCTTTGACTTTTACGTTTATTCAAAAGTAATATTTTTATACGAAGCATTTTACTCAACGAAAAAAGGGAATGTTTTTTTCGTACATATGCGGTGACAACGACGTCTCTGCCACCGTGACCATTATTTGAGTTTCGGCTTCCTCTACATGCCATAACATTTTTTAAATGAAAAATAAATACCAAGATATAAATTTCGTTTATTTTGGTATTGAAAATGGTATTGAAAGTGTTTTTATTATATCAATGTGTTGTGTTGATATCTTATGATTGAAATGTGGAAATGTTATGTTTCCATGATGCATGTTTTATGTGATACGATTATTTTATGGTTTATGATATGTTTAAACCTGTTCATATGAGGAATGCATTGGACATAATAAGTGATGGGTGGATCCTGCAATAGCTCCTCGATGCATCGGCAGGTCTCATGAGACAAACTAGTGTCTTCGCATGAGGCCTTGACAAAATCTTATTTGTAGTCTTGGCATGAGGCCTTGGCTACGTGGTTAGGATATTCTGGCATTATGCATTCCATCATTATGAAAGTGGTTATTGATATTGCATGTGATTATTCGACTAGTAGAATATTTATGTGAATAAATAAATGGAATTATTTCATTTTATTTTTCCATATTATGCAGAAGTTCAAGATTAAACGGCTTTTGTTTCAGTTATAAAATGCCTTAAATGGTTATGTTTATTTATGAAAGATTCTATTATATTTTTATACTCACTAAGCATCTGAGCTCACCCCTTCCAATGTTTTAATTTTTCTAGGATGTGAAGAAGTATATTATGAATGACCTGCAGGGATAGAATGAGGGGATATGAAGACAAGATGTTTTTGTAGTTTTGTTTTACATTATGATGTAATGTAAAACTTATGAATGTATCTAGTGTTTCCAAGGCTACTGAACTAATCGGTCTTTCGAGACTTGATCTTTTGTGATCATGCCAATGTTACTCAATAATGCACTTACTCTGGGTAACTGGGGTCGGGGCTTTACAATGCTTCAAATATTTATCGGATAAAAATAAAAACATTTAATAAACACGTGTAGTCATATTGTATTTAGTTCTATTAATTATTTCCAAAAAAACCTTTATACCTTAACTACCATTTAAGATAATATTATATTATTATTTTTTATTATGACTCCGACTTGTGTGCGACATAAGATTTCATAAAAACCCTTTGTTGCATGTCAGGTACACTATCGAACATAGCATCCCCTTTTCAGTAAAAACAATATTTAATTCACAAATGTCAATAAATTTGAAAATTTCATATTCATTATTTTCTTATTTTTTATACTATATCAATCAATTAACATTTTTTCATTCATTTTTAGTCAATTATTCATGGATAGAAAAAAAAATATTTCACTACATTTTAAACATTGAAAAAAACATTTTACTTACCATGTTTAAATTATTATTATTATATGTAATATGATTTCAAAAATTAAATCATAGTTGTAATATAAACACTATAGTTGGGAGAACATGCCAAAAACAATAACTCTACAATGATTATAAATTGAAAAAAAACATCCACATATAAATTTTAAGAGGGAAACCATTTCCGTTTTCAAATCATTAGTGAGACTATTTTTCTCTTATAAAATATATTTTCCAAAAATTATTTTCAATTACCCAATTAAATATAAATTAAACACTACATCATGGCCTATTCATTAATTCATAATTCATTTCGAATAAATCATTATATCCAACACATGAATAATATTTTTTGTCATGCTCAGAAATGAAAACCTACACAAAAATTATTATTATATATCATTATTATTATTCATAAATTATTCATTCATATATTATGATGATACAAAAAATAAACAAATATTCCACATAAATGGGAACATTCTTTTATTTCCAATTTTTTTATTAAATTATTGGAAAAATATTTTTTAAATAATTATTCTTTCATCTGATATAATATCATAAATAATTTTTGGTATTATAAATTTTTCCAGCAATTGGATATAAATTACCTCCCCTTACACAAGCTGATATAAAATTCCACAAAAAATAATATGTATCGTTAACCATATTTAAATGGATATCACATAAATACTTTGATGTCACAAATTATTAGGCATTCACTTAAAGATTAAAGGGACCTATTTATTAATTATTTTCCACTTTTAGACATATTAATCCTAAAAAATATTATTTTCATTTATGATTTATAAAAATATAATATAAAAATGTTCCACAAACAAATGAATAATAAATGTTTATTATAAATCATGTTTGGAAGGTAACACATGGATTAAATAAATGTTCAAGAATAAATATATGTCTAAAAAGGATCTAAATGAGTTAAGTTTTGTCAAGTAGCATCAAATATTCCAAGGTAAATATTTTTTTAAGAATACTTTTTGAAATCATAAAACATGGGTATTTTTGGAATAATTCAATATCATAGAAGGTAGTTTATTGTGTAATTTGTTTCAAAAACATTAATAAAAATTAATTTAATATGAAACATGTTATGGAAGGAATAAAATCAATAACTGATACATGAAATTATAACCACTTCCCATTTGATGTTCTCTGATCATGTTTTATGTCTATTTATGAATTATATTCAAATTATTATAAGGAACTCTTCCTTATAAGTTAACCATGTTAATTATTTTATTAATGTCCTTTCATGATGTTAATGAACCCCGATATTTATTTAGATTTATCTTTCATGATATATACAATATCATAACATAGAATAACAAAACAAATAGAATATTTAATTTAAAACATGTAGATTTTATAATTCATTACATGTCATAAATAATATATCTCATAAGTTAAATAGAATGGATAAAAAAAATTTATAGTTTTCAGTAATAATCATTAATTTTCAATCCCAAATTGTAATAATATTTCATTAATTTGATTTTATGTATTATATTACTTAGGAATGCATTACAATTGATATTTATGGTATACTAGCTAAGAATAAAAATTAAGAACACTCTATATGTTGTTAAATTAAATTATCTTGTATAGTAAAAAATTTGGATTTGATTATTTTATGTTACCATTTTGAATAAAATTTCACATTAAGCAGTGTCAAAATATAATGTACTTGGATTAAAAAATTCATCTACAAATATTACAAATAAAATATGCATCAAAAAAATACTTATGTCAAAATGTATTATTGAAAAGATTTCATAAAAACTATGAACTTTTTGGAGATTCTTATTCATTAATGAAAAAACAATTATCACACTAATAATAATTTTATTAAACAATAATTTTGATTCCTATTATGATCTTATAATTATTTTGTCCTTTACTTCAAAATTAAAAATAATATAAATTTTCTTTTAAGAGAAAAATCATCTCATAATTTCAAGACATGTAGAAAAGAAGGTTTTTAAGTAATATTAATCAATTTAAAATTAATCCAATAATATGTCTCATAAATACACATTACCTCATGTAAACACTCTAATCATATTCAAAAATTAAATTCTAAATTTAATTATGAAAATGTTTTAATCATACAATATTTTTTTCATTTAACTAATTCGTAAAAATGCCAAAATTTAAAATTTGGCTTCAAAACATGAAAATTATTCAAATAACTAACTGGATAAAAATATCTCAAATAAATAAAAAACACCATTTTGAAACACATTTAATTTATTAAAAATTAAATATTTCAATAAATGAAAGTGGAAATAAAACTCTTTAAAAACATACAACCTTGTTTTTATAAATCACCTTTAAACAATTTTGAAAATCCACATTCAAAATTAGTCAATTATATTTTAAAATAAAACTAGTCATATATTTAAGAAGAATATACCAACAAGTGACAACATAAACCAAGTTAGTCAAAAAGAAGTTCTCATGGAACCCTATATGCTAATAATGAAAATGAAATGTTTAAAAAATAAACATACATGGTTTTGAATCATGTTTGAAGAAACATTATTATAATAACATAGATAATGGTTTTCATTTAATATTATATTAAATTATTATATGCACATAAGGGAATTCTAAAGATTTATCCTTTATATGAATAAATATTTACACACCATTTATAAATACCCAAAAATCTAGAATAGGTCACTTGATTTCATATCAATATATTTCTTTAAAAAATATAATCCTAAAAATATATTTTTCTAACTCAATGTGAACATGAATAGATTCAAAAATAGAAAACCTAGATTAAAACATAGATTTAATTATATTTTGTGAGGTTAAAAATAGTTATTTCTATCTAGATATATGATTTACTATGTTATTATTATTCTATTTGATAACATTAGTGTACCATGTAAGAAAATAATGTTCAAAATTATGAATATGGTTTCACATTATAAATTTTCTCATTTCCATATCATTTAGGTTAATGGAATTATATCAAGTATAGTTAAGTCAGTAAAACATTAAATTCATTAATGAATAGAAGAAGCAATATCCTTATAATAAAATCTACTATAAGAATACTAAAAGTGAACCAGTCCACTTTATAATGAGATTTTCTGCTTTCGGTGTCCATAAATGACTCACATGGAAAAAAACACATCATGAAAATAATCCATCATAATTTTGGACGTGTCCCCTATATTCATCTTATTTAATTAATAATATAAAACATTATCACAAGAAAAACCCATAATCCTTGTATCACGGAACTCATTCAATTTTATTAAATAAATTCCATTTCATTAACAAAAATCACCCCATTACAATATGAGAGAAACTGTTCAAGATGCATGTATTTGTTTTTTCCCTTTACACCACAAGAAATATCACTTTATGTTGTTTTTCAGTAAGCTTAATGAACATTTTATGATATCATGGGGGGCCTAAAATACTATTTCCTAGTCGATGTTCATTACATATATTAGGTATTATGGATAACATAAATTCACACCCTACCATTATATGTTATCATCACATTTCAAATTTGAAAATCACTATCTTATCTCTAAAACATCAACTATAAATCCACTAGTTTTTTCACATAGGCTAGTAAAAATGATTAATGAATCTATAAAATAGAATATATTATTTCATTGGTTTCCAACAAGAATAAAGGGTATATTTATATAGTGGAACAAATTACCAAAAATATATGAAACTAAAGATGAATGATAAGAAGTGATCCACCAATTAATACAATACAATATAAATTAAAAAAATATCCCATAAAAACAAAATCCAAAATGCAAGAGATGAAAAAATAATGTATCAAAAATTATGTATGTAATGATTATTATACAATTGAAACAATAAATAATTTCCACTCTTAAAATATAAAATACTTATTTGTCACTAAATTCATACTAATTTTCTGGAAAAAAAATTATTTATACGTTGTTTTAGTATAACATTTATACATAATATCCTCCACTCGATATCCCATGAAAATGTTTGAAGAGAATATGAATGATCAAATGAACATGTATTAAGACCCACATCCACCAAAATGATAATCAATAAATTCTAATAAATTCATGGTCTCTCTAACAATGTATCAAACACAATTTATAAAATCTATTTCAATGATATATAATCATAAGAACCCTATTACAACTTACCCATTATTATACCCTCCCCTTACCCAATATCTAATTTCATATTCTATAATACCTTCCATATAATCATCTCGTTCAAAAAAATAGATCCAATCTCCCAAACTATTTCAAATATTATATCATCTCTATTCCATCACATCTATATGCATTATATAATAAATCTTGAGTAGTGTTGCATCCTTAACTATGAATAATTTACCTCTGGACCTATATCTAAAATTCATTTTCCCCTGCTAAATAATATCACTATAATGTATCCCCAAAAACTACACCACAACCTGTAATGTTCACCAACTATGCTTCATAATACTACTAAAGGAAGTGTTAAAAATATGGGGTATCCAAACTCCCATCATCACCATAATTAATATTATGTAAACCACCAAGAATGAAAAACATTAAAGAATAAGTAATATTAAATTACTCTTTTTGGGTTCATAGAAAATTATAACTAAAAAACTATAGATAATCACATACAAACCCATAATAAGGATAAACACCGAAAAAAAATAATAACTATTCTATCCCCACATTACCTCATATGTAACACCCCGACCCCGGTTACCCAGAGTCGGTGAATTATTACATAACATTGGCATGATCACAAGAATGATCAAGTCTCGAAAGACCAATTAGTTTAGTAGCCTTGGAATAACTAGATACATTAATAAAGTTTAAATTACAACATAAAATGAAAACTACAACAATATAGTCTCCATAGTCCACACTCTTACCCCCTAATACTATCCCTACAGGTCATTCATAAATTACTTCTTCACATCCTGGGAAAAATAAAACATAGAAAAGGGGTGAGCTCAAATGCCTAGTAAGGATAAAAATATAGAGGAAACATTCATAAATAAGAATAAACATTTAAGGCAACGAATAAATAAAACAAAAGCCTTTTAAACATGAATTTCAACATAGTATGGAAAAAATAAAATGAATTAATGCCTTTTACTTATTCACATGGATATTCTACTAATCGAATAATCACATTCAATATCAATAACCACTTTCATAATGATGGAATGCATAATGCCAGACTATCATAACCACATAGACAAGGCCTCGTTCCAAGACTACAAATAAGATTTTTTCAAGGCCATTTTCCAAGTCACTAGTTTGTCTCGTCAGACCTACCAATGCATCGAGGATCTATAACATGCTCCACCCATCACATATTAAGTCCAATGCATTCCCATATGAAAAGGTTTAAACATAACAAAAACATTCATAATAAAACTAGCATACGAAATGTAAATACTTAATCCATAAACGATGAATGGTATAAAAATAAAACATCCATAGTCAAACATATCACAAATCCTTCAATACAATATTGAAGTTTTGTATCATAATAAATCAACATCAAATAATCATAAAATCCATCAAAGGATGTTCACATAGAGGAAATCAAATCTCTTTTTAGAGAAATATCTATTTTTATTTTGAAATAATTTAAGAGTAATATATTTATAAAATAAAACATTTTCTTTGAATATATTATTATATTCTTGTAAGGTAAGCTTCGACGATTTTATAACGGCGAAAAATAGCTGCACCCGCCGTATAAGATAAAAAAACATTCTTACCTTAATTCTATCGAAAAAGTTAAAAATGACCTTTTTTGGAAAATAAAGGAAATATTCCTTTATAAACCACTTATAAAAGTCAAAAAGGGTATAAGTGACTTTAACCCATATTCTAGTAAATAGTAAAAATGTTTTGAAATACATTTTTATGAATCATGGATGTGGATGATAAAGAAGTCCGAGTAGATTATTACGTCTAAACAACCTCGGATAATGAAGGGATTGCGAAATAAACCCTTACATTGTACTTTTCCTTGGTTGGGGTAGGTCAACCTCCTGTATAATGGTGATATAATTGTCATTAAATTATAAAAAAATCATATACATTAATATTATATCATATATGATCTTTTAACATTGATTTGTTAATAATATCTTAGTATTATCGTTGTTTCGGGTGTTAACTTACTCATTTTATTTTATATGTTTTGTAATGTAAGCCATGATTTTCATGGATAGGTTGTATCTTAATCATATCCAGAATGATATCAAGTCCTTAGATATTATTATCAATCATCAAATGAGAATTAGACTTGAATGGATATGATGGAGAATGAATCTCATCGCGTTCGTAGATACGGTAGTCTGTATGTACGCACGAGTGAAAATATCATTCTTTTGATATTAAAATAATATATAATTGGATGGTATATCATATATAAATAATACTTATCATGTTATATTTATTATTTACCTGAATTAAACATCATTATTATTCTCATCCAATTAATAATTTATTGAATAACAATTACACCATGACGTGGAGACGGTAAGCCGTACGTACGCACGTATGGTGAAATGTTATTCAAAGGATGGATAGAATAATGAATATGGTTGTACCATATTTATAATAAAATAACATTATATATAATATAATTGAGTTATTATTTTATAATGGTAAAGAAAGAAGAAGTTTAAGAAGAAAGAAACTTGAAAGAGGGTGGTGAAAATATTACCTCTTTTTCGGGTTCTTCCTTTTGATTTGATCAAAAGGGTTCCATAGGATGGATTTATCACTAAAGGAAGGACTCTAGGATAAAGTGAGGAAGTTTACAGAGTATTTGGGCAGAGTTTGGCCGAGCCAAATGGAATTTATGGTGTGAATTAATGAGAAGGGGGAGTGGCCTTTTATAAGAGGGGTGAGGGGCACCTTTGGAAAAGCGAGAAATATTGTTTTATAATAAATTTATATTCGGTTTCTAATGGCTCAAAAGTGGATTATTTAAATTTTAGGGTGGTTATGGGTCTAAAACCACTCATCCAATTGAATTTATACAGGTTTTGGTCATTATATTAACCATATCTTTTAGTTTTAACTCTTAGTTAATTAGTTTGACAATTACCGAGTCACTTGGTATTGTTATATTATATAGTTAATAAACATACTATATACCTTCAAGAGACCCCCAATTGGTCCATTAATGATACACCTCTCATGATATAAGTCTCTTGGAAGATCCTTAGATTTTTAGGAATTTAATATCAATTAATAATATAATATTTGTTTTACAGACTCTTTTATGCCAATTTTGACACTATTTGGAAAATTGATTTTTGTGAAAATCATAACAGAATAATTACTTCGAAAAAAGTTAATTAAATCAATACTAACATGTCATATTAACCTACAAAATTTGTTTAATTCATAAAAAGTCTCATATTATATTTATTTGCGTATTTATAATATCAATTATTTTAATTTTTCACTATTATTGTAATTACTGCATCAACATTGTGTCATAAATAAATTAAATTATTTAATGTATAAAAATTATAAATAAAATAACATTATGTAGGAAATATATTTATCTTTATAATTAATATTTATAATCGAATTTATCTTATGTGTAACCCTATATTAAAAATGTTTTTGTAAATAGACATTGATTTTAACTCTTTAAACTCTTCTATGAATTAAATAATAATAAATGTCCTAATCTAATCCAAGTGGACCTAAATGGTAATATTTTATTACTAAGGTTGTTTTAGGTCGAGATACACTTGTCCAATAGAATTATGATATGTTTTAGGGTAATATTAATATCATTTTTACCCTTAATTACCCTATTTACTTTTAACCGTTGTAAATAAAAGTAAAAAGTTACTTTTGAAAAAAAATTATTTTGATCTCAATGAACCACATTTTACTACATGATATTAACTGTGTCTCTCGGATTTTCGAAATTCTACTCATAGAAGTGGTAAAATTAAGTTTTATGAAAAATTCAGTTTTCTTAACTACCACTTAGTGGTTTCACTATTCATCAAAAAAATGAAGTTTTCCAGAAAAATACCAAAAATTCACCCTACGCTAATTTCGATATTCCGAATCCAAAAGAGAATTCAATTTTGAAAAATAAAATTTTTAAATTTAAAAAATTGGGTATTACTATTCATAACGGCTAGTTTGATTGGTTGTGGCGTGTTAGAACTTGATGTTGTGTACAACACATGCTATTGCATTATTCAAAGAGAAGCATACAGTAGAAGCTTGGGTTGTTACATTCTCCCCTCCTTTAAATTATTTCGCACTCAAAATTTCTAGAATACTACCGCATGAAAAGAATCAGGTGGTTCTTCATCATAAGTTCCTCAGGTTCCCATGTTGCCTCTTCCATCTTATGGTTTCTCTACAAGACTTCTACCAGACGAGTTGTCCGATTTCTCAGTACTTGTTCTATCGTATCAAGAATCTTGACAGGCTCTTTGTAATAAGATAGATTCGGTTCTAGTTCTAATTCCTCATAGGTGAGTACATGCGTTGGGTCAGGCATGTATTTCCTCTATAGTGATACGTGGAACACATCGTGAACATTGGAGAGATTTGAAGGCATTGACAAATGGTTTGCTACAGCCCCAATTCGTTCTAGAATTTCGAAAGGTCCGATGTACCTGGGACACAATTTAACTTTCTTGCCAAAACGTATGACTCCCTTACATGGAGATTCCTTCAGGAAAACATGATCACTGACCTGAAATCCCAAATCCTTCCTTCGATTATCAGAATAGCTCTTCTGCCTACTTTGAGTTTCTTTGATATTGTTTTGGATTACCTTCACCTTTTCAATCGTTTCCTCCACCAGTTCTGGGCCTACAAGTTTTCTTTCACCAACGCCATCCCAAAAGGTTGGTGTGCGACATCTCTTTGTGTATAACGGTTCATATGGTGCCATCTGAATACTCGAATGGAAGCTATTGTTATAGGAAAATTCTACCAGAGGTAAATATTGATCCCACATACCCTGAAAGTCAAGTGAGCAGGATCTCAATATGTCTTCTAAGGTTTGAATAGTCTGTTATGATTGTCCATCTGTTTGAGTGTGGTAGATAGTGCTCAAACGAATTTCAGTATCCAGGGCTTTCTGAAGACATTTCCAGAACATTGAAGTAAAATGGGAATCACGATCAGAAATAATTGATAGGTGTACTCCATTAAGACTCACCACTTCATTAATATATAGACTTTCTAGACCTTCTAGTGATAGATCTTCTCATGTAGCAAGAAAATGTGCTCACTTGGTAAGACGATCAACAATAACCCATATTGCATCATTCCTTCAAGGAGACTTTAGTAGTCCCATGACAAAGTCCATTGTGATATTATCCCATTTCCACTCAGGTATGGGAAGTGGTTGTAATACTCCACCAGGTTGCTGCCTTCCAGCATTCACTTGTTGACAAACCATAGATCTTGACACAAAATCAGCAATCTCCCTTTTCATGTTGTCCCACTAAAAATGTTCCATCAAATCTATATACATTTTGGTGCTCCCAAGGTGTATAGAGAAATTGTAACAATGAGCATTGTCCACCAATTCCCTTTTTAGATCAGGTATATCGGGAACACAAATTCTCTTCCCGAATTTCAAAATTCCATCTTCATACCCAAAGTCATTCAATCGCCCATCATTCATAGCATTAATCTTCTTTTGAAATTATTTATTATTGGTCTGAGAACTCTTAATCCTTTCTAGTAAAGATGGTTTTCAACCATTTGAAAAAGCATTGATGTTTCACCTTCCCTGTTTATTCCCATGTCCATCTTCACAAGATACATTAAAATTGGAACCCTTTCCATTCTCATATTGTTCAAAACTCCATGATCTTTTCTGCTCAAAGCATATGCCATCTTGTTTGCTTTCCTTGGGTGGTAGTGTATCTTATAATCCTAATCCTTGAGTAATTCAATCCATATCCTTTGCCTCATGTTGAGTTCATTGTGTGAGAAAATATACTTCAAACTCTTGTGATTAGTATAAATCTCTCATTTTTCACCATAGAGGTAGTGCCTTCATATCTTCAAAGCAAAGATCACAGCTGCTAACTCAAGATCATTAGTAGGATAGTTTTTCTCATTAATTTTCAATTATCATCATGCATAGAAAATAAACCTATCATTCTGCACAAGGAAACAACCAAGTCCTTTCTTCGATGCATCACTATAAATAACGAACCCATCATTCCCCAATAGTAGAGTCAATATAGGAAAATTGACTAATATTCTCTTTAGTTCTTCAAAAAATTCTTCAAAATCTTTTGTCCAAACAAATTTAACCCCTTTACGTGTGAGCTTTGTTAATGGACTAGCCAACCGGGCAAAATTCTGGATGAAATGTCTATAATAACCTGCAAAACAAATAAAACTGTGTACCTCAGTTATAATCGTCAGTCCAGGCCATTCTTGGATTGCCTTTGTCTTCGAAGGATCAACAGGGATTCTATCTTTAGAGAAAATATGCCCAAGAAAATAAATCTCTTGAAGCCAGAATTCACACTTGATAGACTTCCGATATTATTCATGTCTTCTCAGAGTCTTCAGGATAATGCGCAAGTGATTTTCACGATCTTCATAGCTTTTGGAGTATACCAAGATATCATCAATAAATACCACCACAAATTCATCGAGATATTCCTTGAAAACTCTATTCATCAGATCCAGGAATAAAGAGGGTGCATTAGTCAATACAAAAGGCATTATTGCATACTCGTAATGCCCATACCTGGTTCAAAATACTGTCTTCAGAATTTCTTCCTTCATCACACACAACTGATGGTATCCAGATCAAAGGTCAATCTTTGGAAAGTATTGAGCTCCATGAAGTTGGTCAAATAAAGCATCAATACGAGGTTGGGGATACTTTTTATTTATTATTATAGCATTGATCTCCCTGTAGCCAATACATAACCTCATAGATCCATCATTATTTTTAACAAAAAGAACATGGGCTCCCCATGGAGAATCACTAGGGTGAATAAATCCCTTATTACTCAATTCCTCTAGTTGTTTCTTTAGTTTAACTAATTCTATAGTGGCCATTCTATATGGTCTCTTCGATATAGGCCTTGATCCAGGATTTAAATCAATGGAAAACTCAACTTCTCGTTCTGGAGGATGTCTAGGTAAATATTCTGGAAACATATCTACATATTCATTCACAATAGCTACAACCTCTATTTCAACATTCATTTCCTCACCCAATGTAATTTCATCCTCTTCCTCCCCAATAATTGAATTTAATTGAGCTACTGGTGGTAGATCTAGATAAGAATTATGTGGTGACAATTATGCTCTAAAGGTAAGGTGTTCATTATCATCATCATCAAAAATTGAAACCTCCTTCTTCTTACAATAAATCTTCACATCATGGTCTCGAAGCCAATCCATACCGAGGACTATATAAAACTCAATCATAGGTATGACGATGAGATCAGCAGATAAAGAACATTTAAGTGCTCTAATGGGAACTGATTCAAAAAATTTTGTCGCAATGACACTTCCCTTATATGTTTTAACTGACAACTCCCTTGTTAAATAAAAATGGAAATATCTAATATTTTTAAAAAACTGGGAAGATATGAAACAATGCGATGATCCAGAATCAAATAATGCATTTTCTAACCTTTAGGAAACCATTAAATTACCATCCACCACGTCTTTTGGAGCTTCTACCTCAGTAGTAGTGATAGCATAAGCTTGGCCTTGATCCATTGGCCATTTCTGAGGGAAGTAACCCTGATGCTTGGGACCTTCATTTTCATAATGCCTCATCTCCCTGCAATTGTAGCATTAGACATCGGTAGCTTCCTTCATCCCCTTGTAATCATGAGCATGGTGGCCTTTTCACCACACTTGTAACAGTCTCATGTTCCTTTTAAGAAAGTACCATTGTGTTTCTTCCCACATTTACTGCAGGATGGATGTTCATCTTTTCCCTTCTTCCCTTTATTTCCATTGCTAGATTGATCAGCAGATCTCTTTTTCTCTCGCTTTGCTTTAAAGTCATATGACTTAGCGAATTATTTCTCTGTCTTGATAGCACGTGATACAATGTCTTCGTACGACAAGAAGGATTGTGAGACTAATGCTCGATGGAGAAATTGTTTTAACCCATCAAAGAAACGATCAATATTACTTCTTGGGTTACTTATATAATCTCCATCAAACCTTGCTAACCATGTAAAGATAACCTCATACTTTATGACATTATTATCCTCATTTTGTCTCAGACTCAGAAATTGCCTTTCCATTTCTGCTTGATGGTCGTGAGGAAAGTATTTTTCCAAAAACAGATCTTTGAACTCCCTCCATTCCATATTTGATACTTCATCATCTTTCTTCATGGATTGAATCAATTACCACCATTGATCAGCATCTCCAGTGAGGTTATAAACTGCCATGAAAACTTTTTCCCCGTCACTACTCCCCAATGCCTGAAATATTTTTTCTAGGGAATTTATCCATTACTCAGCTAATAAGGGATTTGTACTCCCATTTAATGTTGGTGGTTGTTGCCTCATGAAGCGATCTAACATTGAACCTCCACGTTGTGGATCAGGGTGCTCCATACGGGTAAGGTTATTATTCATAACCTGACTGAGTTGTCCCAGTATGGTGATTAGTTGATCAGTACCAGTTGCATCACCAGCTCCACTATAAATATCATGAGTAGGAGGGAAATCCCTACATGGAGTGTGTGAATTGATACGGTTTCAATTTCTTCCACTTGGTGCCATTTCTAAAAAATGGCATAAACTAGATCAGTTTATGAATCAAAATACATAATTCCATACTTATAAAACACTTAACATAAATTTAACTATTTATGGATATAATCCATAATCATAAAAATGTTTTATTTGAGGAAGTATATACTCATTAAGCCTTTATAATTGTTTTTAACGAAAATGAGTCTTATCCTAAGCATATCCCCCTGGAGTGTCGTAACCAAGAGTGCAGCAAGGCCCGCTCTCGTGCACCAGTTCCCGTTCATGTCTAGTTCAAAGTGGTGTTTTCGGGTTTTACCCCTAGGAACATCTGTTCCAGAGCCACCTCTACCTGCTCGTATCCAAACAGGGATGTATTTCTTGGAAAACTCACAAAATCTCTAGAATACCAAAATTCTAGGAAGTTCTTCTATACTAATCTTCAAAGTCCATCTTAAATCTATGTTCTCTAATCAGAGTTTATCTAAATCCATCTTCCAACGTTTGTACTAAACTTCCTCTGATACCAACTTTAACGCCCTGACCCCAGTTACCTAGAGTCGGTGCATTATTACATAACATTGGCATGATCATAAGAAAGATCAAGTCTCGAAAGATCGATTAGTTTAGTAGCCTTGGAATAACTATATACATTAATAAAAATTACATTACATCATAAAATGAAAACTACAAAAATATAGTCTCTATAGTCTACACACTTATCCCCTCATATTATCCCTGTAGGTCATTCATAAATTACTTCTTCACATCCTGGGAAAAATAAAACATAAAAATTGGGTGAGCTCAAAATCCCAGTAAGGATAACAATATAGTGGAAACATTCATAAATAAGAATAAACATTTAAGGAAATTCATAACTAAAACAAAAGTCTTTTAAACTTGATCTTCATCATAGTATGGAAAAAATAAAATGAAATAATTCCATTTACTTATTCACATGAATATTCTACTAATCGAATAATCACATGCAATATCAATAACCACTTTCATAATGATGGAATGGATAATGCCAGACTATCATAACCAGATAGCCAAGGCCTAATGCTAAGACTACAAATAAGATTTTTTTAGGCCTTGTTCCAAGACACTAGTTTGTCTCATGAGACCTACTAATGCATCGAGGAGCTATAGCAGGCTCCACCCGTCACATATTAAGTCCAATGCATTCATATATGAAAGGTTTAAACATAACATAAATATTAGTAATAAAACTAGCATACGAAATGTAAATACTTCATCCATAAACAATGAATGGTATAAAAATAACACATCCACAGTCAAACATATCACAAAACATTCAATACAATATCGAAATTTTGTATCATGATAAATCAACATCAAATAAGTGTAAAATCCATCAAAGGATGTTGACATAGATGAAATCTAAACACTTTTTAGAGAAATATATCTTTCTATTTTGAAATCATTTAAGAGTCATATATTTATAAAATAAAAAGTTTTCTTTCAAAATATTATTATAAGCTTGTAAGGGAAGCTTTGAAGATTTTATAACGGCGGAAAATAGCCGCACCCGCCGTATAAGTTAAAATAAACATTCTTACCTTAATTCTGTCGAAAAGGTTAAAAAGGACCTTGTTTGGAAAATGACGGAAAGATTCCTTTATAATCCACTTATAAAAGTCAACAAGGGTATAAATAACATTAACCCATATTCTAGTAAATAGTAAAAATGTTTTGAAAGAAATTTTTACGAAACATGGATGTGGATGATAAAGAAGTCCCAGTAGATTATTACTTATAAACAACCCCGGATAATGAAGAGATTGTGAAATAAACCCTTAACTTGTCTTCTTCCTTGGTTAGGTTAGGTTAACCTCCTGTATAATGGTGAAATAATTGTTATTAAATTATACAATAATCATATTCATTAATATGTTATCATATATGATCTTTTAACATTTATTTGTTAATAATATCTTAGTATTATCGTTGTTTTGGGTGTTAACTTACTCATTTTCTTTTATATGTTTTGATACGTAAGCCGTGTTTTTCTTGGATAGGTTGTTTCTTAATCATATCCATAATGATATAAAGTCCTTAGATACAACTATTAATCATCAAATGATAATTATACTTGAATGGATACGATGGAGAATGAATCTCATCGCGTTCGTAGAGACGGTAGTCCGTACGTACGCACGACCGACAATATCATTCTTTTGATATTAAAATAATATTTACTTGGATGTTATATCATATATAAATAATAATTATCATGTTATATTTATTATTTACAGAATTACACATCATTATTATACCCATCCAAATAATAATTTATTGAATAACAATTACACCACAACGTGGAGACGGTAATCCGTACATACGCACGTATGGTGACATGTTATTCAAATGATGTATAGAATACTGAATATGGTTGTACCATATTTATAATAAAATCATAGTATATATAAGATACTGGAGTTATTATTTTATAATGGAAGGAAATAAGAAGTTGAAGAAGAATGGAACTTGAAAGAGGGTGGCGAAAACATTATCTCTTCTTCGGGTTCTTCCTTTTGATTTGATCAAAAGGGTTCCATAGGATGGATTTTGGACTAAAGGATGGCATCTAGGATGAAGTGAGGGAAGTTGAGAGAGTATTTGGGTAGTGTTTGGCTTAGAAAAATGGATTTGAAGTTGTGAATTTATGAGAAGGGGGAGTGCCCATTTATAAGAGGGGTGAGGGGCACCTTTGGAAAAGCTAGAAATATTATTTTATAATAAATTAATATTCGGTTTCTAATGGCACAAGAGTGGATTATTTAAGGGTTAAGGTGGGGATGGGTCTAAAACCACTCAACTAATATAATTTAGATAGGTTTGGTTCATTATATTAACCTTATCTTTTAGTTTTAACTCTTAGTTAATTAGTTTGACACTTACCATGTCACTTTGTATTTTTATATTATATAGTTAATAAACATACTATATACCTCCAAGCGACCCTAAAGTGGTCCATTAGTGATAAAATTATCATTATATAAGTCTCTTGGAAGAACCTAAGATTTTTAGTAATTGAATATCAATTAATAATATAATATTTGTTTTAAAAACTCTTATGTCAATTTTGACACTATTTGTAAAATTAATTTTTGTGAAAATCATAACAGAATTATTATTTCTAAAAAAGTTAAATAAATCTATCCTGACATGTCATATTAAAATATAAAATTAGTTTAAATCATAAAATTTCTCATGTTATATTTATTTGGTTATTTATAATAAGAATTATTTTAATTTTTCACTATTAATGTAATTACTGCATCATCATTGTGTCATAAATAAATTAAATTATTTAATGTCCAAAAATTATAAATAAAATACCATTATGTAGGAAATATTTTTATATTTTTAATGAATATTTATAATCGAATTTATCTTATGTGCAACACTATATAAAAAATGTTTCAGTAAATAAACTTTGATTTTAACTCTTTTAACTCATCTTTGAATTAAATAATAATAAATGTCCTAATCTAATCCAAGTGGACCTAAATGATAATATTTAATTCCTAAGGTTGTTTTTGGTTGAGATACCCTTGTAAAATAGAATTAGTACATGTGTTAGGGTAATATTAATATCATTTTTACCCTTAATTACCCTATTTACTTTTAACCGTGGTAAATAAAAGTAAAAAGTTACCATTCACCAAAAATTATTTTCATCTCATTGAACCACATTTTACTCCATGATATTAACCGTGTCTCTTGGATTTTCTAAATTCCACTTACAGAAGCGGTAAAATTATATTTTATGAAAAATTAATTTTTTTAACTACCACTTAGTTGTTTCACTATTCATAAAAAACATGATGTTTTTCAGAAAAATACCAAAAATTCACCCTAGTATAATTTCGATATTCCGAATCCAAAAATGAAGCCCATTTTGAAAAATAAAATTTATAAATTTCAAAAAGTGGGTATTACTATTCAAAACGGCCAGTTTGATTTGTTGTGGTGTGTTAGAACTCGATGTTGCGTACAACACATGCTATTGCATTATTCAAAGAGAAGCGTACCATGGAAGCTTGGGGTGTTACATAATATCTACTCTTCAACAACCATATATTCTTTTATATATCAATCCATGATGAACCGTGTGAAAATGACCACATGACCCATGATATTTTATCAATTAAACAATTATTAATAAAATTTTATATTAGAAATTATCCATCAACAACATTATTATTATTATTTCTTCATCCAAATTTTATTAATATAGTCATATAATATAAATCCCATAGTCTTTTAGTTTAACTATTTTTTTATTATTATCCAACTCTAAAAATTATACAATTTAATTATTTCCATCCTGAAACCCCATTTAAAATTAATTATTAATCAATTTTTAAGTAAATAAAATGTTAAACCCACACTCAATAACCATATTAACATTTATTAATATTATTCTATCCCATTTCTTCTTATTTACATAAAGCCCAATCACCCAGATATGACTACTATCTACCCACAAATGATTATTCAATCTTACCTAAAAAATAACATGATCTCAAAAAACTCTAACATTATGTCGTGATATAGTTTCAATTGTTTCTAGATACCATATTGTAATATGAATCTTCCTATATATATATTACTCATATTAAATCTTGAATTCATATAAATTATGATGTACAGTACATTGTATGTGAAAATAGGGATTACCTTTATTGAGGGTGAAGGTTGTTTGAATTGGAAAATGAGGATTTATAAAAAAATAATCATTCCAATTATTGAAAAAAGAAAATAATAGTGTATTGAATGTAAATCCCTCAATGAAAAGGACGCATAATAAGGAAGGGTTTGGGAATTTCTAGAATCATACACTCAAGATCCATACATTTTTATTTTTTTAGAATGTTCATTTGATTCTATGATTTTATTCCCACAAATGATCCAATATTATTAGAAAAAAATATTACATCAAATTTTTTTATTAATTGAACAATCGTATATATTATAATGTGTGGTCCACCACTACTTGTATTCATTAATTATGACGTGGATCTCAAAGCCTTAGCTTGAATTCAAAATAATCTTCACAATGATCCCACAGAACAATATTTTTCTACTAATTTTAACAGAGTCTCTTATTTCCAATTATCATTGTGGAACCATTTAAGGATTTCCCCATCATTAAAAATATATCTCTATGGATTTTAAGTATTTTATTATGATGTATATGTGGCTTGTCCCATTATTTTGATGATATGTCATAAGCCTTGGAAACGAAAAATATTATTTATTTTTTCAGTGATTATATTTATAGAGAATAATATATTGTTTATTGAGATAGCAATCATCCAAAAGGAGGATGAATTTTTAAATGGATTTATTTTTATGTTGGGTTAATGGGAATTATGGTTCTCAGCGAATCATATTAATTAATAATCCAGGATCCTTATATTGATATATCTATGTCGTTTCTAATGTTTTTGAATACAAAACTTATTCAATACCACAAAACATCATGAGTACTCTAGAAATAATAATAAAACAAAGGAAAATTTAGAGTATGATTTAATATATTACCTCCTAAGATAAATAAAACAATTAAAACTCCAAAAGTAACCTTATTACATAATTAATTTTAAATTTACACTGAAATAATGAAATTTAAAAAATCTTTATAGAATGAAATTAAACATTGGATTAAAAACATACGTACTAATTAAAATTATATAGAAATATTGAATATTCCATGGGTACTAACAATGATATTATTTACTATGTTAACTGAAATCTTAGTGGTAGCCACAGGGTTATTCCTGATGATGAGTTCCCAAAAATCAATAGTATCTTTGGTTTGAGAAAATTAGATGATTATAAATATTTTTTTTGAAACACAAGTAATGCATTGAAATATGATATATAAAGTTAATTTTTGAAAACATTATTGGGTCAAGGATAGTTTTCCAATTACAATGATTTCATCAAATTTAAATTATTGACTCATTTTCCTAATAACTAGTAATTGGGATGTTCTATGACCACTTTACCCATCTCCCTTTGTTAGAGGGTATAGTGAGGTTCAACATAAATGATATACCTCTTAGGCCTACCCTCTCTCCTTTATGTGAAATCCAAATAACAAACCACTCTAATCATGCTTATGTAATACCTTTTTAGGTGTTGTCCTTACTTGACGTACCAATTGTGTCTATTATCCCTTCCACTTGATCTATTGATCACCGAACTCTTCATATGTCTGGTCTTACATATCAAATATTTATAAACTAAAATTGTGTATAAGATGGTAAATTATGATTTTCAAATTAAATAATCATTAAATATTTTTTCATAAAACACAATCAAATAACATTTTATGAATTAATATTGAATATTGAATCAAATTTTAAAAAATAGAGAACATTTATTAATTGAATTTGATTACTTAATAATTATATAAATTTTATATTCCCTTCCCTTATCACACTATGGTATTGAATTCATTATAATAATAATAGATGAAATGGGGAAAGAATATTTAATTATAGAATTCCTAAAAATAAGAAAATAAAATTGAAATAGTAAGAAGAATGCACTAAAAATCTCTAGTGAACTCCCTATAAACTCTCACTTTCAGGCTTCTTAACTTTTATAATGCTCTTATTTCCATTAATTTAAAATATTAATATACCCCCAAGATCCTTGATTTTTTTAATTTTAAAAATGTTTCATTCCTCCTCAAATTACATTCCCTTCCCTAATCAGATCTTCCATAAAAATATACAACTATGTATTTTTATTCATAATAAATATAACATATATATTATAATCCACAAGGAAGACCCTAGTTGATTTCATAAAATTTTATATGGAATCTAGATCCCTTTTATTGAAATTAATATGATTCTTATAAATATAACTTGATAAATCACTCATCCACTAATTTTCATCGTGGAAAAATGTCTATTAAGGTCACAATAAAAACTCATAAGTGTTGTAAAATGTTAATTAATACATGTATTAATCCTATTTTATTATTATAGTGACGTTTATGACTATTTAACATCCTTGAAAATACCTTTTACATGATTCTAATATGTTTTTAAAGTTTATAGTTTCATATAAATAGTTTACAGTGATAAAGTTAATTTTTACTGACAATGAATTCATCCTTTCATAAGAAGAATTTTGAAAAATAATAAGGTTACCAACAATTGTATATTTTTTTATTTAATTGAGATTAATGTGTATATTGTATTTTAGGATATATAAAAGGAAATATATTTGACTTTTTAATGTTTAAAAAGACACAAATTAGAAATTTCTTATGTTAAAGAAGACTAAACTACCCTAAAAACACATGACTCTTTCAGTCATTTATATTTAACATAAGAACCAGAGGAAATTTATTGTAAAATATTTTATAGTAGTTTTAAAAATAGATAAAAATAGATAGAACTACAAATATATTAATTATAGAAATTAAATATAAATTAATCGATAGTAGTGAAATGTGATAATTTCAATTAGATTGATATAAATGGTGAGATTAAATTACTGAATATCAAAGTAAAATATATTAAAATCTTGACCCTTTAATAATATACCCACTAAGAAATGGAAAAGAATTATTATCCAACTAGATTTGTGGTAATGGTGGTGATTTTTAATGGAGACACACTTTTCTGAAGGAGATAGGTAACAATTTTTATTTCTTTTCTTTTCATTTTGGTCCATGTTTATGTTAATATATTTTGAATCTTGTGTAATTGGATCCAAAAACCCTGTTATCTTCTCCAAATCTATTTAGGATCATATTTGAATATTTTATATGTATCTATTTTTACTATGGATAGTGATGTTTATCATTATTTAGTAATTGTTAATATTTTATGGTTTTAATACATGTACTAATTTATGTTAATCCATCGTAGGATTTATGATTTTTTTTAAATACTTATGTGACTACATGAATTTTCAATATATGATAAGGTCATTTTATGTTCATTTAATGATAATTATTTTTAATTTTACATACCTATTGTGTGAAATCATTAATACTGGATTAAACAAGGTTACATGGGACTAGTTTTAATCCTGTGGTGATAAGGTCTGCCCCTAGGGCCTTATAGTGGTAATTCATAAATAAGGATATAGGGTAACCTAGTATAGTTTATTAAATAATTGTTTTATATCCTAATTTTGTTATATGCTATTTGGAGAGGTTGATGTAAATAAAAGACTGGTATATTTTTAATATAGGTGTGGGTTTCATGTAAGCATATATCCATAAGTATTATATTGGCCATTAAGTTGAAATGGGATATTGGAAATTGATTAAATCTTTGTTAAAATTGGGTTATTTTATTTTTAAAAAATTTCAAGATGAGTTGAAGAAATTGGAGGTCAAATACATTGTTCAAGTTTTGGTAAATTATTTTCTAAACACACATGAATGATGAAACCTATTATTCATTTATTCTATTAATCCTATCACAGTTGTTGATTAATTTATTAAATCATGAAACCCATCCATGTAAATATAATGTACCCATTTGGGAGGGGGGTTAATGGTTATTTCATGGTTTTTAAAACAATTTAGACAAGTTACTCATAGTGAAAAAATATTGATTTAAATGGATTTCCGTTTGAATTCTTTCTAGTGACCTCTATAATTAATTATGGTATATTTTAAATTTCATTTATTTTTTCTCACTTGAATATAATTTTTTTCTTATATAATGTTTTATATTATTTAATATTATTGGGTACCATATATCCTATAAAATTTCTAGTAAATCCTCTCTTAATAACTTTAGAAAACATTCCATGATCCAACCCTCTATTAGATTTCATTTTGGTCGAGATATAGGGGTTTTTAGATCAAAAAATGGATATAGGAACAATCCATTTTATAAAACAAGTGAAGGAGGTCATTATATGTACTACCCTAGGTAAGGATTAAACTAAATATTTTCTGAAACATAAACAACTTTATTTTTAGGGAAGTAATGATTATCAAGAGGTTGTGGATTATGTTAAGAAAATTAAAATGCTTTGTGAATTCCAAGGGACACTTGACGGTCTAATGGTGGTGTATACTTCATTTATGCACAAGTTACTCTACTAAAAGTTATATGAGTCAATGAAATAGGAGAAACTACTTTAGAACTGTGTGTGGAATGAATAAAAATTATTATTCACTCAATAGTTCTATCCTTCTTTCATTCCTCTTATAAATTTAGGGGAATTTTCCAATCTATTGAAGAGTAATAAAATGGTTATTTATTAAACAAAATGATTTAATTAGATCATTAAATTCATTCCAAATATGTTATTTAATGAAAAGTTAGTGTCATGTAGAATAAAATAATATATGAATCACAATATTATCCCAATTATTCTTATTAATACTAATCAACAATATAATTTTTTCTATAGGGAAATGATTGTGGTGTAGATAAGGTTTCAATTAAAAGGTAATTTGATTCCCATCATATTCTAAGTGGAATTACTGAAATTATCCTTATGAATGTTATAAAATATGATAAATATTGATGGGGTTCTGGCGGTGGATTGAGTTGCTTATCTCGGATTTCTAGAACATCATTCACATGGAGTATATATCTTTTATATCATTCATGTTGAATATTTAGTCATACCAAATCTTCATGTTAATAGGATACTAAAAAATGATATTCCTATGGATAAAAATCATAAATTTAAATATTTTTTACATAATATTGTTCTTTTATTATCTATATTTTATTTAAATAAAATTATATTTTGAAATTATAAACTACCCCTTTAACATCCTATAATTATCTAATATGGAACTTAAAGAGGCCTATTTTCAGTGAATAAGGGACTAATAATATAATGTAGATTATTTGATGAAGCAATAGCCTTGAGTTAAGTGGAAAATAACTACTACCATCCAATGGGGTTCATGTTTTTCTATAATTTTCGATAGGCCCCAATGGTAATTCTGTTTGCAGACCCATGTGATCTTTTGTAGCAGTATCATCTAACTTTTGTTTCAGGTATATTTCCTTGAATTCATCAATGCACACCAGAAACTCATAGGCTTCACTGGCCAATTGATGCACCCAGTGTGAAGTTAAAACTAATACACCCCATTGGATTTCAATTCCACATGATTTATACATCATTTAAGACCAAATTAGAAAAACTAAGAACATAATTAGAATAAAATAATCACCTCTATTTATTCATGGAATCCCCATTCTTATCTAATTGTCTCCCCATATTAAGAACTCTATGAAATTTCAAAATTCATTTGTTCCTCAAAGAAATATTCCAAATTATTCATCCTTCATATATGATACTCATAGATCTATGGGGGATTTTAATTTTCTATCCTCATATGAAAACTAATTAATAATTAATTATTCAATGGTGTGGGATCTAGAATATTGAAAATAATTATTGATCATATTGATATCTACAAATGCCTAATGATGTTCAATGAGTATGTTTCCTTGAATCTTCATCATGTACTTATTATTTATAGTTTATTGATGATATATCTTTGTTCAATTAAAAATATCGTGTTATATTTTGGGGTTTATCAAGTTTTTATGATGTCTTATGGATCGGTGCACAATTCCTGAAGAATGGTGACATTTCATTGTAAACTTATTTACAATGATCATTATCATATCTCATTCGTCATGATTTTAATCTAAAAACCATTTACTATTGAAAAATTTATACGGAACAAATAATTTTTTCCATAACTAAGGCCTTGTTCCAAAATCGTAATGGATTCTCAATGTATTCATTGATAAGTGATTATTTTGCGGAATTAGAATCCATTCCTTCAAAAAAAACTATTGATTTGATAATATTGGTGGGTTCCTAAATGTTTTAAATATGATAATGACCTTCTGGGTAAGGAATTATCTTAATACTATATTCATAATATTTTATTAATGAAAAAAACGTAATTTATTTCCATTAACAAGTGAGATTATTCTCCATGATACATGGTGTGGTTTTCCCATCGATAATAGATGAACTTTTGAGTTTTTTGGTCAACATCCATGTGTTTGTAAGGTACATTCCCTTTAGGGATCTTGAATACACATGATTCCTTGGATTGATTATTTTGTTTTCATAATTGTCATATATTTCTATGATTAATGGCATGGGAGTGTGTAGGGGGCTCATAAATAATTATTATGATTTGCGGCTGAATGAATTATTATATACATTGTTGATAATTATGATTATGATTACATGTGATTTTATTGTTGTTCTATTTTTCTTGATGACATTTTACTCCTAGCCTAAATTTTTTATCACGTTATATCAATACCATGCCATTGGTGGTATTGTTAGACTATCATGTTATGATTACCCCTTATATGGAGATCCAAATCAATGTATGGTGATTAAGAATGTAGAATCATTCGGTGGGTAAATTCGCAATATCCCGGAGAACCATCCAGATCTTGATAACTTTTTCATACAGAGTATAAATGTTATATCTTAATGACATGATAATACTAAGTAGATTATCACTCGTAGAAGATGTGTAATGTCTAGATAAATGATTCCTTGGGGTCACCAAGGTCATTCCAAAAACCGTGGGGCTAGTTCTGGTTATATTAAAACATCTGGGTCCCACATCAGAAATAGATCTGAATATTGTATAGTCATGGATCATGTGGTCCTGATTAGAAAAACATTACTCATTATATGATTGTTATTCTATCTTAAAAAAATATTTATCATGGAATACACATGTTATATTATGCATATTATTTATGAATAAATTGTTGTAATACAACTAGGTTTTATTAGTCACAATAATTACGAGAATTATG
Source organism: Viscum album (assembly GCA_963277665.1). Taxonomy (NCBI): domain Eukaryota; kingdom Viridiplantae; phylum Streptophyta; class Magnoliopsida; order Santalales; family Viscaceae; genus Viscum; species Viscum album. Next base: position 213,127,248 of record OY728128.1, on the reverse strand, counting down.
ATACATGTGAAGACTTATTTTATAGGGATCTAAGCAACCGAGAAGTGGATTTAGAAAATGACTGAGCCATGAATCCTAGATAAGGGGTCATTTATGGGATGCACTCTAAGGTATAATACTACTTTTTTATTTATTATAACACATTAATTTGTATTTCAGTTTTGATTGACCCACTAGGATCCCTATTTACTTATTTATATAAGTAGCATTCCATTTACATAGATTATTCAATATTACTCGTGTAATTCTATATTATTCTATTATTTTTTATAAATAGATCTTCCAGGACATGATACTAAGGGTATAGTATATCCACTGATGGACATAGACCCTCACTTCTAGTAATCAGCCTCTTATGAATGGTGATGCATGCATGTGGTCATGTCACACTCCATATCATACATATTTGTTTGGGTAGAAGTGTTATGAAATGGTATAAGTGTACATTTTATTATTTTAATTTACGGAAAAACCTGGTACATGGTAGAAATGATATATATGTATGGTAATTGGGTCATGATTTTTCAATGTTCATGTAAAGCACATGTTTAATGGACCGAGGAGTTACTATTGAAGGGATTTTGGTTTGTATTTTTGGAAGATTTAGGTGTGTTCATTTATCATGATTTATCACATAGGATAGTATACAACATATATACATCTTTCTATGTCACGTTATTGTTTTTAATTTAATTCATTGATGTTTGGTTTTGATTCAGAATATATTTCAACTATTTTGTGTTACATATTTGTTTCAACCACTTTCACATTGGTGCGCCAATTGCATTTGTTTCCCTGCATTCACTTTATCCAAAGGCTGGATTCTTTCATCACTTCAACGGGGATGTTTTCCCGATGATCAAAATGGCCCGAATGGATGGGGGTCTTTCATTCTATGTATTTATCATCGAAATTAATTTCCCATTCATGTTCTCCCTTAAATATTAAGACGTTGTTCGTGAATCTCATACCCAGCACCATCTCATTGCTGACAATGGTAAATTTCACTTCATAATTTAGGGAATTCAAAAGGATCATGTCTAGGAAACAACCTTCAGTATGAGAAGTTGTCACATTTTGAATAATCGTTATATCTAGACATTGAAAACTTGGTAAACATGAATTTTCACATATGAGAGGGCTATTCGAGGTCACTAATACCCATAAAATCTGATGTAAAATCATGGGAATATTATTCTAGAGGCATGTCACTAAAGTTTTCCTTGGCATCCCATGTTTAACATGATGTATTATGTTAGTTTAACTTCTATCAATGGTGGATTAGACTGATCGTAACAATAATAATAGTGGATCAGATAGGTAACTCTCTGGGAGGGAGCACCTGGACGGGATACAATATGTGGGGATCAGAAACCATAATGAAGATGAAGCCATGATGTTGTTCTCTATAAAGGTAAGGGCTTCACATTGTGAAGGATGATCAGAACATCTTAAAGGGTGGATCAGATAAATTTTGTCCTATAAAAGGTGACACCCAGGCATACCATTGTTTGGGATTGAACATCATAGAGAATTCTTATATACCCTATTTAGTGGGTTGGAAAAAACCCATGTTTTTTAAAGGGGGATCTCGAGCCATGCACATGGTTAGTGGAATTAGTGTTGTTGAAGTAGAAATTGAACATATAGGTCTTAGGAACCGATATCCACCCAAGTTTATGAGATTAATGGGATGGAATCAATCTGAAGATAATGGTGGTGTTGGGATTCAACCCCAATGTGGTTTCCAACATACCCTACTTTTGACGGAACTGATAAAAGTTCATATACTTAAGTGCAGTGATCAGACACCCAAGGAGGTAGCTCATGATAATAGAACATATATATGGGGAAACAATAAAATTAATCCTCTAACATAGAGTGTGATATTTTCAAGATAAAAATGCTCAAAGGTAATTATATGATGGGAAATTTGTGATGGTATTAAATCTCGAGGATTCCTACTACATATCCCAATGGAAAGGAATCAATTTCCATGTATATCAAGAATGGAATTAGAAAATATTGGCATACACAATGGATGAAAAACTAGAGAAATTCTAGGGCTTAAAAATGGCAAGAAACCCACTTCAATAGAGACACAATTTGTTGGAGGAGTATGGTGATGTTGGGGATTATGCATGGGTAGTTTCTCGGGTGGAACAGAACACCCTAGATAGGAGGATATGAGAGATGCATCCCTAAATGAGAATGTATTACACCAGGATGGTAAATATCTTATGATGGAGTGCATATGTATACTATTGGAAGGGTTTTAATCTCAGAGAGTCGTTATACATACCTTTTGTATAATATAGAGAAGAAAACCTCTACTACTCAAAAGGTCATAATGTTTAAAATCATGTGTTATGAAGGTGAACCAATCTTAAATAGTCATGATAAATAGATTTTAGGGGATTTATGGTATTGATCCTCAAAATGGAATCCTACATACCATGTCTAATAGTTAAGGATCTAATTCCACATAGTTTAAATGGGTGAATTTTAATGTCATATGGGATGAGGGACATGAGACGTTCTTGTGGTTAGCGGCATGAGTAGATATCATGGTCACATCATAATCTAAGACCATTTGAGTAATGCTCGGTGTGGGAAATAAGGGTAGCAGATGACCTGAAGATCTTGTCATGAAAGTTGTTCCCGCAAGGGATGATGTTGGGATTACACATGGCTAGTCACCCATGGGGATGGAGATTGGGACATACACTAAGTAGGAATCCGGGGGAGGTGATCTGATGTATATGGAGGATATGTCCATCATATAAGGAATGCCCAATCTGATTGGGTAAGGGATTATCGGAAGACTATCCTAGGCATCCATGGAAACAAATCCCAAAGGGATAGTGGATTAAGAGATGGTTGATTCTCATTCTCCATCAATTCCACCTCATATTTTCTATGCACATGGAAACACACTGTTTAACATCATGTGTCATTTGTGAGGGTTCATGGTAGTTTAATATCATGTAGCATGAACACGGAGGACTCAATCCCCCCCCTTTAATCTTACATAACTTATACCAACCCAAACATTGTGTATGTAATCCAAACTAAATGATAATAAAAAACATGGTGGAGTATTGGTCACTCGAGGAGATCATGTTATCTTGGCTATGATAGGAAACAATATCAATTAGAATGGATATGCGAAGTATCATAAGGTATTGAAATGATATATGAAATACCAATCTAGGAACCATAAAATCACTTCATATGGTCCTGCAGGGCCATACAAGAGAAGGGATCATGATGAATAAGTCATTTCACAAATAGGCTTCATGAATCATTGGTGCTCTGCGATTGGAAGGGGCTATAAAAAGTAAATTTAATCATGAATCACAACAAAAAGGATCAAAATAAAGGGCGCTGCTTAACGAATCAAGATGAATCGGCTAAGTCATGGAGTCATCATGTGCTTAGAGGGTGCTTTGTGAAGGATGAATTATCTATGAAGAACTAATTTACCAAACGTGGATCCTAACTTTGCAATGGTCGTATGGCTTCATGAAGGGAATTCGCACTTGATGTGATGTAAAATTGGAGTATATAGAAAGCTAGTTCATAGTTATTAGGTACTATGGGTGATACATTTTATCACTGGTTCTTATAGAAAAGGGTGCTTCATGAATTGATATCTTGGAAGGTGAATGGTTAAGGTATTTATCAGTATGGGTGAGGTGAATATTTATTGGCACTAGGAATTGCGATACTCTGAGGGTGTGCCCTGTATTAAATGGTGTGTCACAGTTAGAGGTCACTACATTAGACTCGTATAACATTCTATCATTTCCCTATGGTGGTATCAAACATATCTGTCAGGATCATAGAGGCATCTATAATTTTATTTGCAGCCTTAGAGGTTTTTGTTCACATGGATTTATGCCACTCGTGGTGTAGAAGGGCCTTACGAATGAGATTCATGAAATAGACCCATTTGTGATTCTCATTTCATTTCCATTTAGGCATGGTTCATCGAAAAAAAATCCCCACCTTATAATGGATGTAGGGAAGAAAATGATTGTTGGATTATGAGGTTACATAACTGAAAATATGTAGATCATGAAGCTAACTTGAAATGAGGGTGTGAAAATCATGGGATGCGATCACTACAAAGATCATGGTAGTTGAGGGTGTTGCGATGCTCATGAGGTAATTGCCTATAAATTTTGTTTGAGGGCCTCATTTTTCTCAATCATGTTTTGTGAACTTTTTCTACACATTCGAATCACGAACCCCTAGCACACCCTGTGAATGCTCTTTGAGAACCTCGTTCCATTGATCAATGTTATATGAAAACTTCTTAGTGAATTGACACATTGTGATCCCTCATTTCCCTGTGAATCACACCGAGTCCTTTGAGGTTTTTCTATCATATTCTCCATGATTCATTATTTGATAACGTGCATCATGAATGTGTTTATTGAATAGAGGAGAAAAATAATAACTCCAATGTCTTGGGACAAAATATCCAACCAAGAAGCTTCTCAAAATGTCCTTGTTGATGCTGCTCAAAAGGAAGACATGAAGAAAAATTCAAAGCTTAAATAATCTGTCAATATTCATTCTTATAATGAGTCTCCAATGGATCTTCTTGAGGATGGTAAAAAATTTCTCTCTCTATAAGAGATTTCTATTGTACATATACATTCATAGGAATGAATTATTTATACCCAATGTCAGAAGGTATGAACTGTGTTACTGGTCCAGGGGAATGGTGTGAAAATATCATTTGTTCAGGTCTACCGATGGCCATACTAGGAAGGATAATACAAATGTTCTCATAGACATCCTATATAACCATATATATAATGTTAATGGGAGGGTTATGAAACCATATTTCTCCCCACTACAGTACCACACAATTCATAAATCTGGATTAGGGAACATAGAGAGAGGGTGGACCAACAATTGGGACCTGAGCCTTGGAGGCAGCTTCATGGATGAAGGGGCATAATACAACTAGGATTATGAATATTTCAATGAATTTGAGGCATATCTGAAGTCATTATTCCTAAATGGGGCAGTGTGAAAATTTAAATTCCATATCTACCAACTAAAGCACATGATTCTAGAGATGAAAATTATGTGGTCAATGAGGAACAACACCATCCATTTTCTCTATGGGGAGGATGAAATCATCCTCAGGGGCCTCTACCAAATCTATGGGCATCCCATCCTTGGGGTGATATACGAATAATTCCTCCTAATGGAGAATACATGTGAGGTGTTATAATAGATTTTGTTGTTGGAGAAGACATTAATGTACATAGGGGTAGGCGGTGATAAGCTCTTAGTGAGAGAAGTCCACCTCAAAAGTGAATTCGAGATTTCATAAAATTCCTACTAAAACATCCTGATAATGTGAGGAGGAACATAAGAAGATTCAATCAATTACCCTACCTATAAATGGTGGGATCTTTATAATAAGGATCATACTTGTGAATTTTGGAGGATAGCTAATGAAAACTCTGGGGTATAATTTTAACACTGAGTAGCATCCGGTGGATAGGTTCTCAGTGGTCATTTCCTCATTCATTTCTCTTATAGATGATACTGGTCCAGGATGCACACATAGATGTTAATCCACTAACATTTATCATGGAATCCATGATGGCGATAGGGAAATGTGCCAACCTTGGTATACCACTATCTAAGATTTTGTACAAGGTGTTGTGGAACATCAGTGTGGGGAAGAATACCTATCATGTTTGTAGACTATATCACTTTTTTTGGTAGGATTGTGGTTCAAATGTGGGTTTACGAATATTCAAACCTCATTTCTTGTATTGGGTTCGACATTCGACTAGCAATTCTAAATGTAGTGGGATGTTTAAAAATATTGTGGGTTTCACCGGCGGTGTTAAACTATATATGGATGGTTGCAAAATTAAATTTCCATTGATTCCAATTTACAATGGGATTATTCACCAGTGTTGGTCAGTGAATTTATGAATATCGATCATATCTCCTAACCATATGTGGTGGAGTTTTGGAGGTTCATGTAGATCAGAGTTTATCTTTGAGCCATAACCCCCTGGATCGCATTTCTAGACAGTTCCGGTGCATGAATAGGTTAATTGAAAAAATATACCTGGGGTTATTCCATGAGGATAATCCATATATGAGGAGTATGATGTGGCTCATATTAACACTACATGATGGGATGTTGCATAATGAGCTGCTTCTACCTACTGCTACATAAAGTCTATTTTATGAGTATACAAAAATCTATACGATATCAAACTTATGGGAGATTCTAAAGAAACGTACTATCTATTTTGATGATGGGGTCCCACATCAACCGCGAGGATGGGGTCAAACAAGGAAAAGAACATATCACGATGGAAGAGCTACTACATATCAAGGTGGGAAGAGTTGTGGTAGTGATAAAACCAGTGAAACCAACGCTCACTTCAAGAGTGAATGTAATAGGTACAGTTGGTGTACATATAGAGGATCCAACATGGTATATTTTAGGGTATGGATGGACACAAAGATGGTTCTGTAGAATACCTACCAATGCTCTTGGGAAGAAGGTGTGATGTGTGGACATAATTGAGTATGTTTTCTATGTGGAATCTTGGGGAAAATGGATATTAATAAGAAATTCGTTAGATATCTAATTATATGGGATCATCTTAATCAGCTTAGGATGGATCTTATGATTATTTTCCATGAAATAGAGGGTTCTCAACTATCTTAGGTCGAGGGGGGAATATGTAGCGAGATTGAAGATTTCATGTATTCTCGGCACACGATGTGTCCAATTACTGATCAGGTGAATGTACATTTTGACCAAACATCCCCACCACAAATGTCTTTTTCTGAGATAAGGGATCGCGTCCCTATTCCAAATTAATCAGAGGGGTCCTGGGGAGGGGAGGCTGACCGGGGTATCCCATTGGAGATAAGAGAGGTTACGGCCTTTGAGTATGGAAAATTCATAAAAACTCTCTAGAAAATCTCTAAATCATTCCTTTGTGATAAATACTCCGGTTATACAGGTTTCTAAACATACATTTATTTTTTCCATGAGAGCCTCATTGAAAGGAACCCTTCTTGCCTGTAAATGAACATAGAGGTACAAGCACTAGGGCATACATTGTGAGTGATGGTTAGCACATAGTCTATCAGTGCTTTATAAAATAAGGAATACATTTTGTAATCATCATATTTTCCAACCAAATATGTGGGGCCACATTTTTTGATTCTAATTGTAACAACATTGACATGCAATCAAATATTCAAAATTTATAGGGTTCTTCCTTACAGTGTTATAACAATCATCACCACAATCAGGACAACTGATATTACCACTATCTTAATAGTTCTTTAAGGAGATTATTCCATGCTTATGAGGAAGGTTGAGGTTTCAGGATCTCCTTCCCTAATGGAAGTGAAAATCAATAAGGAATTTGATGCACGAGTTAACCAGATCGTGATAATCATGAAAATGGGAAGAACAACAGGTAGTGTGGGACCTGAACCAATCAAGGTGGAATCCAGAGATGACGATCAACCACATGATATGGAACCAAGTTTATATAATGAAATTCAAAAGGATGATCTTGTTGCAAAAATTCAAGAGGGGTTCCCAGAATACTAACTTGATGGCACATAGGATATTGATTAATCTCATTCTGATGTAGAGGACAGTTGGGTAGTCCATTTATGGTTAAAAAACATATCATGTTTTTCTTTGGCATTGTTCTGCAAAAATAATCGATGAACTATATGGGGAAACATAATTTTAACCTATGTGTCTAATGCACTAGAGTGGTGGATACCTGAAGTCTGAACATACTCGTCTCGGATTAACATTAAGAGAATATTTGGGAGAGAGACCATAGATATAATTTTTCCTCTATGTAGATAAAACTTGTCAACATCTAGAAGCTTTGGGAGGATAAACATGAGATTATGAGGTATGATATGTTGATGAACGAGCATTATTTCATTAACAAAACACTATCAGAACTCTTATCATGAATACAAGTTCTATTAGTGTTAGATGATGAAAACATTTCTTGTTAATCCCATGAGGGGGAAAATATCTAGAATGTACAAATTAGGGAAAATGAACTTTTCCCCATAGTTAACAATGAATTAAGTGAGCTAAAAAGATGAAACAATTCTTGAATTCCCCTTGCTAATGGTTAGCAGATCTAATATGCTCCATCGAAGGGGCCAATCCCTTGGGACTTTTCTTTGTTGATTTCACAATAACATTTTTTTTCTCACTTAAGTAGTGTGTATAAGAATATTTATACATTTCAGTGATTATTGTGCCACACTCATATATATAAAACAACTAATGATCAATCTTTAAGATCATGGGGGTCATTCCAGCTTTGAGAAATAAATGACGACAATGTAATTTCTCACCATGGGTATTAGAGAACCATTAAACCATTAAACACCTTGGGACTGACTGAACACCCTATATTTCAACATAAGATAGTCATTGTGACAATACAATAGTGTTCTCAGAGAAACCAAATATCTTTTCCCAATAACCACTAATGCAGTTGAGGGAAATGTCAATTTTTTTTGAATCGATCTGAATAGAGGGGATTAAGATGATTGAATCATCATACCAAATATTCAATACACAGTGAGGATGGATTGCAGATAGAGGATAATTATTAACCATTTTTTATACATATTATCTATATTTCATTATCCTAAAATGGAAGTAAAAAAACGAGGTCTATCCAGTAATAAAGATTGAAAAAAGGGTCCTAACTCATAATTTTATTAGATTTCTTATAGAACAATGGCCCAATGTATTAGGTAGGCCATGAGGCCAAAAATCCATGCCATTCGGGGGTTCCTTTTGATGTGATAGGATATGAGGATCCAAATAAGGGGAATGCAAATCATGGAGATGCAGTTACCGAATATTTTAATGGATTCCAACACTCTTAAAATTGTTCTACCATTACAAAATCACATTGGTGGGAGCGAATTTTCTTGAACAAATATCTAACGTACCTTCTACGAATAACATATCTGGTGAGGACATAATATTCCTTATAGTATTATATCATATTAATAATAATGATGATCATGTAGATTAACATCATATGGTGTGGAAGATCCATGGTCTAGTTTAACGACATGTGACGAGGAAACATCCTGTAGTTTAACGTCTTGTGATTAGGAAAATGAACATTGTTTACGGTCATACTGAATAGACCATGTCTAATAGTTTAATGTCATATTACCTAGAATTGGGTCTCGAAGAAATATTTCATAGAGATTTGACTGGAATTGATGCCAAAGGACCATTGTTGGGACCAAAGGACCAAGAGGGGTGATGAACAAGAAGTTGGGCCAGAGATGAATGCCAGGGAATCAAAACTTATATCATAATGATTGGAATCATGATGAATGTATTTCTTGAAACATGACATCATGAATGAAAAACACTAGTGCCGAAAATCCTCTCTACCGCAGAAAATGAAACATTCAATAATTATCAGGGGTTTCCCGGACATATTTAGGTTAAGTATCCATTTTAATTTCAAAAATTGGGTACATGGACTCCAAACTAGGGGAATTTAAAAAATGGTACATAATACGACATGAATGATGAATTAAGAGCACACACCAGAGCATGCATCCTCAAAAGGGGAGCTAAGGAGGGAAAATATGGAAATTCAGAATTTTTTATTCTACAGATGCACCTGGGGATGAGGCTTTTGAGTGTTACTATGTACACTATAGGGATAGGAATCAAGTGACACGAAGTTATTATAATATATCCATGTAGGAATAAACCATGCACCAAGAAAACATGAATTTCATATATATTGTTTGTTCATTTGAGGTTGGGGTTTGTGTTTTTTGGAAAATCTAACACATGATTAAAATTTCGGGTTTCATTTTTATAATCATGTTTTATATTGGTCTTGACAAGTGGCATGGTGGTGAACAGTGCCAAGGGTTATTCCCTGTCAAGTGATAATAGTGCAATGTTTTTACATTTTTTCATCGTGTAACTATAATGATGATGTCGTAGTTAAACATCATATGACATGGATCACCCATGTACTTTAACATCATCAGATTAGGACCCCACAGTTTTACATCATTACAAATATAGATCATAGTATTTTTTATGGAACATGGAACATAATGTCTTGGAGTCCAATGTATGGGTATTAACATACAAAACTCTTAATATCAAATTATATACACTTAGTGTAGGAAATATGGGACGGTATTAGGCTTTCCTCGTCACATGGGAGTGCACAAAAATGAAAGCTAAATATCGGCTGAGAAAATACCAACTAGACCGGCAGTCCAACTTGAAGCACATGAATGTATAGGGGAAAATAAGTGATGGAAAGTAACCATCAATGCACCAAAAATGGGGAACACAATATGGGTAACATAAAAACGTAGGAAACATATTGACCATGATTGAGACACAATATCCATATCATATAGTAATATATGAGAACAAAAAATTTAGGGTTGATCGATGACTGTATTCGAAACATGGAACCTATTTGAAAATTTCTTTCAATATCCCCAAGGAAATTGGATAAAATTGTATCCAATCCACAAGTATGAGCATCCATACCATTAAAGGGTCCTTTCAGATGCGAAATATCATGAGACCCAAATAATAGAGACATGCAATGCACCAATGTACCCATGCATATTAAGGTCATGTGATAAGGACAAAGGAGTGGAAACAGGCTATGAATGGATGAGGATAATGACCGTTATTTTAAACCTGACATAAATGAGAAAAAATATAGTTACAAAACACACTGCATACTCCCGAGAGAAACCCCAGAATGGAAGGGCGGACAATGGTTCATAACCCTATAGGTGGAATCAGGGAAAACATGCCTGACTGTCTCTACATATCCTTTAAGGGTGTGAATAAAACCACACATAGTTTTTTATGATGTCTTGACAGATGACTGATGCTATAAAGGGAAGCATCTTCTTGAATGAATGCATCATAGTTTTCGGTAGTCTATCATCATACAACTTAGGTGCAAAAAATTTATCATGTTTATGTATGTTATGTAAACTAGAGAACAAATTTTATGGTCATAGAGCTTAGACCATAATTTATAGACATCAACTAAAAAATGTGTACTATGGATCCATACAACATCCTAACGTGAGTGACGAACCCAAATATCCAAACCATTACACACATTCCTATGGAACACTCATATTGTTTATGTCTATGATGCTTGGAACTTGAAAAGTGTACTCTTAGTTTATGTTCATAGGGTCCATACCAAAAGATTGTGCATTTATTCCATATAGTTACAAATAGTACAATGAACCATGTCCACATGTGATCCATGATTGTTGCGGGAAACATATCGTTGGTGAATATCTTATGTGACATGAATGAAAATGTTAGGGGAATAAAGATGTTGATCCAATAATGGGCCCACAACACAGATCTACAACTCAACATCAAAGGGGCACATAGTGATAAAACGGAGAGTTCCAAAATTTTGTCTAGACATGAGGATGTTAAGAAGGATGTGAGTCATGAGATGAAATTTTTTGGACACAATAAAGGTGGAATAACAATGAAGGATAATTACAGACCATGTTCATGACACAGTATCCATATCGTGTATCCTGGGATGGGAAAAAAACCTACGGGTCGGCTACTGACCATATACTAAATGTTGTACCTGGATCGAAATGTCTTTGTACATCCTCAGAGATGTTGGCCAAATTTGATTGAAGATTCCTAAATATGTGAAACCATACAATTCGAGGGTCCTTTAGGATTCAACAGATCATGATACAAAATTAATGGGGATGTATAACGCCAAGAGATAAAATGAAAGCAATTACATGAATGATCCAACACTATATGTGCTTCACCACATCATGTATGTGAACACTGATGAGGCATAATAGAGGTTAAGGGGTCCAATTTTGGAATGGTTACACAAAACGTTTATTGGAGGATAGAGGTAATATTGGATGATGAACTCATGGGTAGTCCCATATAAAAAATGTATTTTAATTCCACCATATCCTATGAGGGCCGGAATTCGTCCACACATAGTTCTTTAATACCATACAATTTAATGTCATGAGCTAAGGATTAATGGGGTAGAGGTATCCCAAAAGAAGAAATTTGTACATCCAGGTAAAGTAACCCGATATTAATAAGAACCATGGAGGTCTCACACCACACCATTCACAATCCCAAAAGATAAACCAGGCCAAGAGGAAAGAATTTGAATTTGAGAACATAGGGCTGGACCTAAAGACATAATGTTCGAGTGTTCCATCATATACCAAAAGGATGGTAATCAAGAGCTATGTATAACTAAAATTACATGAAATTAAATATCATGCGGTAAGGATGAATGTGAGGGACACTCTCAAGCGAGGTACATGGAAGGACTATTGTAACCTCAATGTGAATAACAACCAAATATGTCTCATACAACACCATGTTATCCCATGAGATGTCTAGGCCAAGAGATCAAAGTTATGAAATTATTTGTTGAACTTAGTGATGGACTTGTTGAGAAATTGTAGGTTCATTCCAACTTATCCTGCAAGGAATGAATCAACACATACAAATTTATTGATTGTCGTTTAGATTAATGGGATTTGGAAATGATTCCATCCCAAAGAATGATGATTATTTCATGGAAAAATAACCTTAAATGAATGATAACCAAGGTGGTCTCATCAGTACAATTCACAATCCCAGGACAAAAGGGGAACATTCATTTAAGGTCTCATTGGGAGGAACATAAGTTCTTTTTAGGTTAATGTTTTACATGTAGGATGAATAAGTTTAACATCATGAGGGTTAGAAGAGATCCAAGTTCAATATTGTTGAACTCAGACCATAAGGTAAGGCCATGAAGGCAAAAAAATGTTGAGGAAACTAGGTCTCGACTTGAAGACAAAATGACTATGTGTTCCTATGTATCATGAAATGGAAGGAATCAATCCACACATAGTTCAAAATTACATGTTTTTTAACATCATATTGTAAATATGATGTATAATGGGGAAGATGAATGAAGGGGGATGTAATGTCTCAGACCCTCCTTGTCCATTACCTTGACAAATTCTTAGGGTTGGGGTGTCCTGGACTCATTGATCACTCCCACCCATCTCTTTCACAGTTCGGTTTCTCCAAATTGGATTCACATATCGGTTTTACCTAATCAGTTTCCCAGATAGGTTTCACCAAATCGGTTTCACAGATATGTTTCATTAAATAGGTTTCAGAGATCGGTTTCACCAATTGGTTTCATAAATTATTTTACCAAATCAGTTTCACAGATCCGTTTCACTAAATTGGTATCACAGATCGTTTTCTCCCAAATTGATTTCACAGAGTGCATTCACCAAATCAGTTTCACAGATCGGTTTCTCCAAATCATTTTCACATATCATTTTCAACAAATCATTTTCGCTGATAGGTTTCACCAATTCAGTTTCACAGATCTGTTTTACCAAATCGGTTTCACAGATCCGTTTCACCAAATTGGTTTCATAGACCATTTTCACCCAATCAGTTTCTCATATTGGCTTCACCAAATCTGTTTCATAGATCGTTTTCACCAAATCGGTTTCACAGATCAGTTTCACCCATTTAGTTTAATAGATTGGTTTCACCCAATTGGTTTCACAGATCGGTTTTGCCAAATCCATTTCTCAGATTGGATTCACCAAAACGGTTTCAAAGAATGGTCTCACGAAATCAATTTCACGGGTCGATTTCACCAAATCGGTTTCACATATCGGTTTCACCAAATCGGTTTCGTAGATTTGTTTCACAAAATCTGTTTCACAGATTGGTTTCACCAAATCGGTTTCACAGATCAGCTTCACCAAATTGATTTCACAGATCGGTTTCACCAAATCAGTTTCACAGATCCGTTTCACCGAATCGGTTTCACATATTGGTTTCTCCCAATCGGTTTTAGATATTTGATTCACCAAATGGGATTCAGAGATCAGTTTCACCAAATCGGTTTCACAGATCAGTTTCACCAAATTGGCGTCACAGATCGGTCTCACCAAATCAGTTTCACAATTCGGTTTCACCAAATTGGTTTCATAGATCAGTTTCACCAAATCAGTTTCACAGATCGGTTTCACCATATCGGTCTCACAAAACAGCTAGATATGGGTTTCGGGGTTTCCTTCCCATTTTTACCGTAACACCACTTTTAAGTCTTTTAACCTTTTTAATGTGCTTCAAAGCTGTTTTAGAACCACAAACAACATTTTAAATCACCTAGGTGTAGGGAGACCCTCAACAGACCCATTTTAATCTCTTTAAATGAAATCCTATAATGCACAACAATTTTGGACACCCCTCCAATGAGAATAATTTAAATAATAATTAATTTCATAGTGTGTAACCGTTTAACTGCGAGGTGAATCCACAATCTATCTTTAATTCCATTCAAGATTTTCATATCCCATAACTCTAAGATATCACCCTTTTTATCACACTAGAATTATTTCTTTCTTCTTCTTGTATGATTTAATTATTTCCATGGTGTGTTTCGAGTCCCCTTTCCTAAGGCTAGTAGTGCGCCTATGCCATTCCCTTTCCTTCTCGTTCTTAGATTCCTCTGAGTTCCTCCCCTGCAATTCATGCATCCCCAGTTGTTGGTGCGAGGATAAAAAATATGATCATTGATCATCTATGTTGGGTTCATTGTCTCTCTTTACTATGTATTATGCAGGGTTGGTATGAAAATTATTACTATGGGGATGGATGAAACTGACCCTTAATAAATATAATAAGAAGATTTTAAAGACTGAAGGGGTGTGTTAGATAATTATATTGTACTTATTTATCTCTTCATATATGTTGTAAATTGTATGAGATTATGTCCACTGAAAATCGTGGTCATTGGTGGTCCTTTCATGTGCACTAATGAACCTTCGTTTTTCTGGATAATTATATGATTGAATGGTTATAACAAGGAAACTGTAAACTCGGTTGATTAAATGCATGCCCAATGAAAAATAATCCATGTGAGATCACACCAGTTAACCAAATGGAAAAACTGATCTAAATTAATGGCTTATTCAAGTTTGAAAACTCACATTCTCTGTTCTGTTGATGTTTCTGGTTAATGCTTGTGAGGTGACATTGATGGGAATGGGATCCTATGCTGTTGTGTTGGTGTTGGGGCTTGGTTTGGTTGCAGTACTTTGAGGGATATCATGAATTCCTTTTATTGTTGTGACATTACAAGAGAACCGGTTGTGAATGCATAAATTAATTTTTGTCTATTTTCCCTTCCTTGGCTTATGGCTATTCATCTTAGTTTCTCGGTTGTGAAAAAATTATCTAAATAGAGTCACTCGAATATGAAAACAAGAAAGGTTTTAATGGGGATTTTTTTCCATGAATGAGTTGTGACATGTTTTTGGCTGGGGTGCTTCTTATGAATGAATAGCAAAGAAGGTGTTTGTATGTGGGATGTGTTTGAAACAATTAGACTGGGATGACTGCTTGTTACCTATAGGTATAATTTAGTTTTTTTGTTTCATATTCTTTCCCCATCCAAGTTAAAAACATCATGAAAAACACCCCCATTTCATGAGGGATAGTGTTTTCCCCCCACACTCCTCTGAGTGGATGGTTATAAGCTCCATTTCTTCTCCCTATCTCGAGTATACCGAGACTCTTCAGGCAATCTATGATGGCAAGAGGACCATTATAGCCCTAGATTCTCCAGGCATGGTTCTTTGTTGTAGTTGTCCGAGGTGTGTGTCGGCAGTTTGTTTCCCAAGTATCTAAAGGATGAGTCCAAGGTGTCTTTGGGAATAGCAGTAGTTTTTCTGGCCCTTATGTCAGTGGGCATGGTTATGTTTGGTTGTTTTGGCCCATGTGTCTGTGGATAGGATGTGTGGTTGTGGTTTCCCAGGTGTGTGTGGGTGGGGTATGGCAGTGGGACTATGGAGAGAATGGTGGGGGAGGTATGACATGTAGGATGTCTTCAATAACTAGTGGAAAAGTGGTATGGGGTACCCAAACATCAATGTGTTTTATTATTACATTACATTACTTGAGTTATTTGTGCAGTGTGCCTTGGTGAGGATTGGGAGGATATTTTCCGTGTCATGTGATTTGGTTATCACCTTTTTCACGTGACATTATTATTCCTCACAACTAGGGCATGAGATATTTTTTTCCTACTGTGTATACATGTATACTCACCCTACGTATATAAAACTACTGTCATGTTTCCAGGAGTACTTCGAAGACCGTGCCAGACCCTACTAGTTCAGACTATGGGGATGTTGATGATGTTTTTTTCATTTATTTGGTGCATTCCATTGTTGTTTCTGTTACATTTTAGAACTTATGTTTGGATCATGAATATGGGAATGGTTTGTTTTGGTTAATCCTTTACCCCCAGTTTTGGTGTTGTTTGGGATTTACGTTCCTTATCTCTTGATCCTAATAAATTAAAAGGGTAGTTCCTTTCATTTTTTTTGGTTCTATACCCCTGGTGGTTGTTAACACTCTAGGACCTATTGAAGGTGGGTTTTGGGGTTCATTATCTCTCCTTCAACTAAAGGAAGGTAGGGTTTGGAAACATGTTGTCCCTTCCTTCATCTTGGTGAAGGTGTGTCTTGATAGAATGGTATTAGAGGCAGTGTTTTGAGATATAGGATGGATCTCATGGTTACTCATTGTGAGGATTTCATGGTATCATAGGGAAATTGTGTTTGGAAATATTCATGCGTAAAATAGGCCAGGGAAGACCGGATAGGACATGGGATTTTAGGGCCCCCGTGATCCGATGCAAGTACTCAGGACCTACTAAACGACCAAGTAAGGATACACTAATTGGAGGGTAGAGACTCTAGAAATTGTACAAGAATCATAATGACTTATGTTTTTGTGTGTTCTAGGTGTTTTGATAATTTTAATAAATGAAAAGTTTAATAAAATTTTAAAATCAATCTTCTACTCTACTTTGGTTTATGCATTCCTAATTTACCTTGCAACTATGGAACCTAGATGATTACAACGAATAGTGTGGGTGATTGAGGCCGAGATGGCTAATTTGGCTAATCATTTGAGTGATGATCGATTGGAGGTGGATGACCTGTGGCAGAGGACACTTTTTTCTTTTCTACAGTACACCCTCAGGAAGTACTAGGGAAACGTCTCAAACATGGACACAAAGAGATGGAAGAAGGACTAGGTGATAGATTTCAGCATGATCCAAGCTCTGATGGAGTGTTGGGTTCATCAAGCTGTAACCCATATGGGGGGAGTGGTGCGTCAGTGGTTGACGCTTTATCTTGGTGAGAAGAGGGAGGCTGAGGTTTCATGGACTGACTTCGAGAGGGAATCCCGTGTAGAATTCCTCTCTTACATGATTAAAGTGGTGAAGAGGATGGAGCTACTCTCCCTTCAGTAGGGGTAATGTAAATGAAGGAGCTAGGAATCATGTTCAAAGATCTAATTTTTTCCCCAGACATTTTTCCAGATGAGGAGTCCTAGGAGAGATGTTTAGAAGAGGTACATTGACCATCAAATTAGTATATTGTTACTCCCTTCACCCTACCGATGTACATGGAGGTCCAGAAGAAGGATGAAGTGATATAAAGGATGCACATGATGGGAGGTGTGCCGTAGAGGGGAGCCATTTGGGCTCGTCAAATGGGGAAGGTCGTCAGCAGCATGCTTCCAGCGTCAGGGCCTTATAGGTATCGACTAGTGGGGAGTAGTCCCTAGCAGTTCCATTTTTTGATCTCCTAGTACTCTCCCTTTCATATTGGGACCATGTTTGAGGTGCTTCATTAGTGGAAGCCATGGGCACATTTGGAATTAGTGACTGGAAAGAGAGCGGTACAGTGGGGGGGAGGTTCAGCACCCACCTCAACAGTAGTAGTTTCCAGCCAGGCCATTTCAGCAGCAGTAGTAGGGATAGTGATCTCACGCTCCTCTGAGAGAGGATGTGGCAGATGTAGACTGACCACAGGGTACTCCTCAATTACCTCAACCAATGGCGTGGTCTAAGTGGTGTCTTATAGCTGAGAGGAAGAGGAGCTAGGCGTGAGCAGTTGCACACTACAGAAGCAGCAGTTCCAGCAAGTCTAGAAGTCATTTGAGGTATAAACAGATTTTTTAACACTCTTACATGATCCTAGTTTGATTTAGAAGCTTCACACTCCTTTTTTACACCCAGTCTAGCCCATTCTTTAGGCCTATATATAGAAACACTCTACAGACCCTTGGTGATGAGTACGTGTGTTGGGGGTCATATGAGCATGTTTGATGTTTTTTAAGGATGTAGATTGATGTTGGGGCCGCATCATTCTATTTGGGATCTCCTTCTTATGCAAATGCATCCATACGATGTCATCCTAGGAATTGGCTCATGGTTTTTTGTGCATGTTGTTAATCACTGCTTCGAAAGAAGATTCATATACTCTGATTTGGATGTCAAGTGTGTGGATTTTTTTGGAGAATAGAGTTGTTAGGTGGGGAAATAGCCTGTTGAGCCTATTTTCTCTATGTTAGCTAAGCATTAAGAAGAATCAACGGATGTGGAGACAATGGATGTTCCATGATTTTTTAGAGAGTTCATGGATGTTTTTACTGAGGAGGTTATGACTCTAACCATCAATGTGACGTTGAGTTTTGGATAGACTTACAACCTAGTGCCCATCTAATTTCCAGGGATCCTTATAGGAAGATGCCTTCTATGTTGTGGGAGTTACAGATTCAGATTGATGATATAATGAAGAAGGGTTTTTTCTGACCTAGCGTGTCACCATGGGGTGATTTGGTCTTGTTTGCGATGAAGGGATTTTGTTATCTTAGGATGTTCATAGACTACCGGATACTGAATCAGGTAACGGTCAAGAACCGTTACCCTCTCCTGAGGATAAACGACAACTTTGACCAGATGAGGGGAGCAGGTTGGTTCTCTAGGATCATTCTACATTCTGGGTATCACCAGTTAAGTGTGAGGACAATGATATTCTGAAGACTTCTTTCAGGTATATGTATGGTCACTTTGAGTACATATTCATGTCGGTCGATGTTACAAATTCACTTCCAATGTTCATGGGGCACATGAACTTTTTTTTTCCGGAACTTACTATACTGGTTCATCTTTGTGTTCATCGATGAAATTTTTATCTACTCCTGATCAGAGGAGGAAAATATTAAGCACCTCAGGTTGGTCTTGGAAATCCATCAACATCACCATCTCAATGGGATATATCCAAAGTGTATGTTCATGACATGATAAGATCATTTCTTTGGACATGTGATGTCTCCGCAAGGGGTAGTTGTTAATCCATCAAAGGTTGAAGCATTTGTTTCTTTGTAAGCACACAAGAATGTGACCGAGGTTTGTAGTTTTATAGGATTGGTAGGCTATTATCGGAGTTTCATACCCGACTTCTTGAAAGGTTTCATCTCCTTTGACAGCTTTGACCATAATGGACGAGGCCTTCGTATGGTGTGAGCAGTGTCAAGAAGCATTCATCTATCTGAAAGAAAGGTTAGTAAGTGTTCCAGTGCCCAAGTTTCCATAGGAAGGGGTGTTCTGTGAGGTACTTTGTGAAGCTTCTAGAATTGGTCTCGGGTGGGTTATGATGCAACAATGGGGAGTGATATTTTTTGGTTCTAGGCAGTTACGTCCTCATGAGAATTATTATGCCACCCATGACCTAGATCACACAGTGGTACTATTCGCGTTGATGTTGTGGTGGAATTACCACATTGGGGATCACTTTGTGGTATTCAAGGATCAAAATACCATGAGGCATATCTTCACCCAGCAGGACCTGAACATGCGACAATGAAGGTGGGTGGAGTTTCATTAGGACTACAACTTTGAGATCTCTTACATTGAAGGTTAAAGAAACATTGTGGCCGATGCCTTGAGTAAAATTTCATGGAGGTAAGGTATTAAAGAATATATGGATTCGTTGAAGTTAATGGAGGAGTTGGCTTCCTTAAACCTTTATTCAAGGGTGGATGTTCATAGAGGTTTCCTATTTCAGAGGACAGTGAAATCCTCTCTATTGCGGCATGTGGGGGAGTCTATGTGGGGAGACTTAGAGAGTGAAGTGATGCACGATCGGTTTAACCAAGGAAATTCTCTAAAATGGTGGTTGGATTATATTCAGAATTTGATGATTTTCTAAGGGAAGTGGTTTTTCCTAGAGTCAATGTGTGAGGGAGTTCTATGTGATTTCCATAACTCACTCATAGTAGTACACCATGGAGTTTACATGATTTTCTGAGGCCTGAGGGAACAGTATAGGTGGACGGGGGTGAAACCTGTTGTGGTAGAGTTTGTGGTAAGGTCCATGGTGTGTAAGTATGTGAAGGTTGAACATTGTGTACTCTGAGGTTTGTTGTAGCCTTTAGACGCCCCTGAGTGTAATTGGTATGACATCTCAATGTATTTTTTCACAGGACTACCCAGGGTTCTAGGAGGCTGCGATACTATCTGGGAAGTGGTAGACCTGTTGAAGAAATCATCACAATTACTAGCGATCAAGGAGTCAAGTACGTGGATGCCTTATCACAGAGAAATGGGGATGAGGTGGTGTGGTTTCATGTTGTTCTGAGGTCCATAGTCTGAGATAGGGATGCACGGTTTACCTCACGAGTCAGGAGGGGATTGCCGCTTGCTTTTGGCACCCATCTACGTCCTACCACTGCATTCCTCCCCCAAAATAATTGGCAGGTAGAGAGAACCATCTTGAAATTGGATGATATGATACAGGAATTCGTTTTGGACATTAGGGGATCAGGGGAATGACATTATCCCTTAGTATATTTTGCCTAAAATAATATTTATCACTCAGCTATCAAAATGACACCGTTTGAAGCCATGTACGGGAGGCTGTGTCGTTCTTTTGTGTACTGGACTGAGGTTTGAGAGGTAGGTTTTCTTATCCCAAAGTTAGTGTAGAGCACAATGTAGAATGTTCCTCTTCTGTGTGAGAGGATGATGGTATCCCAGGACCGGTAGTTTTCGTATGCTGCTCATAGGATGAGGCCCTTGGAGTTTGTATTTGGAGACCATGTGTTTATGAAGAATTCCCCTCAACGTGGGTAGTGAAGTTTCGGCAAGGGGAGAAATCTATCTAGTAGTTTCATCGGGCCTTCTGATGTTTTGGGGCGTGTTGTGGAGGTGGAATATCAATTGTCTTTTCCACCTCGGTTGGATGGGATCCATGAATTTTTTCAAGTCTCCCATCTTCGTCGATATCTACACAATGAATCCAATGACTTTGACTAGGGAGAGTTGGATATAGGGGACGATGATATGTTCATGGAGCGACCAGTGATGATCGAGGATCGAATGGAGAATGTCCTTCATAGACGAAACATCCATTTGGTTCGTGTGTTGTGGAGCCATGGTGGCATCGAGGAGAGTACTTGGGAGCAAGAAGCTGAAATACGCACCCAATACCCAATTCTATTTTGAGTTTCCATTTCAATCCTTCCTTGTTGTTCTTTTTTTTGACCTGTTATGATTTAATTCTGACCTTGTTAGTTTACGAGATGATTTTTTTTCTTACCATGTGAATGTTTTTGAAAATTAATAATATGTTGGGAAGGGAGGACCTGATTCTTAATCAAAATGCATTAAGTTGGATGCGATTAAACCCATGCGGGTGAGTCAGTGCCACCGAAAAAGAATAGTATCTTGATGTAGAGGAATGAACTCCCCGATTTGGGTGTTGGAAAAATTTCATCCATGGGATTTTTATGGATGTTTGGGGTGGTTTGTCCCCAAGAGGTATCTTATAATGGGGTTGTTTGGGTTAATCTTGTATTTATGGGGGCGAGAATGATTTTTTGAGAGGTATCTGATGTAATTTCATAGACCCTCCTAGTCCATTACCATAGAAAATTCTAATGGTTGTGATGTCTGAGACTCATCGATCACTCCCACCCATCTGTTTCATAGATCGGTTTCACCAAATGGGTTTCACAGATCGGTTTCACCCAATTGGTTTCATAGATCAGTTTCACCAAATCAGTTTCATAGATCAATTTCACCAAATCGATTTCAAAGATCTATTTCACCAAATCGGTTTCATAGATCGGTTTTACCAAATACATTTCACAGATCGGTTTCACCAAATTGGTTTCACAGATCTGTTTCACGCAAATCGGTTTCACTGATCGGTTTCACCCAATTGGTTTCACAGATCAGTTTCACCAAATCATTTTCACATATCTATTTCACCAAATCCATTTATAGATCGGTTTCACAAAATCAGTATCATATAATGATTTAACCAAATATGTTTCATAGATCAGTTTCACCAAATCGGTTACATAGATCAGTTTCACCAAATTGGTTTCACAGATCTCTTTCAGGCAATCGGTTTCATAGATCAGTTTCACCCAATCGGTTTCACAGAACGGTTTCACTAAATCAGTTTCACATATCAGTTTCACCAAATCGGTTTCATAGAATGGATTCAACAAATTGGTTTCAGAGATCGGTTTCACCAAATAAGTTTCACAGATCGGTTTCACCAAATAGGTTTCACATATCAATTTCACCAAATCAAATTCACATATTGGTTTCAAAAAATAGTTTTCATTGATCGATTTCCCCAAATAAATTTCACAGATCAGTTTCATCGAATCTGTTTCACAAATCTGTTTCACACAATCGATTTCACATATTGGTTTCACCTAATCTGTTTTATAGATCAGTTTCCCCAAATTTTTTTCACCAATCGGTTTCACCAAATCGCTTTCACATATCGGTTTCACCAAATATGTTTCAAAGATCTATTTCACCAATCACGATTCAAAAATTGGTTTCACCAAATCATTTTCGCATATATGTTTCACAAAATCGGTTTCACTGATTAGTTTCAACAAATATGTTTCATAGATCAGTTTCACCAAATCGGTTTCCCAGATCGGTTTCACAAAATCAGTTTCACTTATCGGTTTCACCATTTCACTGATCGGTTTGACAACATTGGTCTCACAAATTGGCCACAGAGGGGTGTCGAGGATTCCATCCACATTTTTTCTATAATGTAAATTTTAACTCTTTTAACCATTTTAAAGTGGTTAAAAGTCATTTTTAGAACCATAAACAACATTTTAAAACTCCTAGGAGTGGGGAGACCCTCAACAGACCAGTTTTCCTCTCTTTAAATGAATTTATTTAATGCACAACTGTTTTGGCCACCCCTCCGATGAGAATTATATAAATAATAATTAATTTCATCATGTGTAACTACCTAACCGTGAGGTGAAACCATGATCAGTCTTTAAATCCGTTCAAGAGGTTCTTATCCCGCAACTCTAAGATATCTCCATTATTATTGCACTAGAATTATCTCATTATTCTTCATGGATGGTTTATTTTTTTCCTTGGTGCGTTTGGAGTCCCATTTCCCATGGCTATGGGTGAACCTGTGCAGAATACTTTCTGCGCATTCTTGGAGTACTCAAAGTTCCTCCCCTGCAAGTTGTGCACCCCCAGTTGTTGTCTTGAGGATAAAATCATTGATCATTGATCATCCAAGTAGGGATATTTTTCTCTATTAAATATGTTTCACGCAGGGTGGGAATGAAATTGATTTCTATGGGGATGGATGAAACCAAACCTTAATGAAGATAATAAATGGATTTAAACGAATGAAGGGGTGGGTTTGATAATGTTTTTGTACTCCTTTATCACTTCTTATATGTTGTAAATTGAATGGGATTATGTCAACTGAAAATCATGGTCGTTGGTGGTCCTCTCTTGCACACTAATGAACCAATTGTTTTCTAGATAATTTTGTGATTGAATGGATGTCACATGGAAACTATAATATCATTTAAAATCAGTTGATTAAATGGATTAACAATAAATAATTATCCATGTGTGATCAACCCAGTTAACCAAACAAAAAAATGATCTAAATGATTGGAATATTCAAATTTGAAAACTCCATTGCTCTGTTCTGGAGGTGCATATGGTTGATGCTAGTGTGGTGACATTGATGGGGATGGGATCCTCTATTGTTGTGGATTTTTTGGGGGTTTGTTTGGTATCAGTCCTTTGAAGGATGTCATAGATCCCTTTTTTGTTTTGACTTTACAAGAGAACCGAGTGTGAATGTTTAAATTACCATTGGGGTATTTTTCCATCCTTTCCTGGTGGCTATGCATGTTAGTTTCATAGTAGTGAATAACTTATCTATGTAGAGTCACTCGAATATGAAAACATGAAGGTTATTAATGGGGATTTGTTTTCCAGGAATGATTTGTGACATGATTGTGACTGGGGTGCTTCTTATGAATGAATAGAAACGGGGGTGTTTGTATGAGGTGTGGTTTTGTAACCCTTAGGCTAGGATGAGATCTTGTTACCTATAGGTATAATTTAGTTTTTATGTTTCTTATTTTCTCCCAACCCATGTTGAGAACTTTGTGACGAACACCACCATTTCATGGGGTAGGGTGTTCTTCCCAACACTCCTATGAGTGGCTGGTTATTAGATCCTTTTCTAATCCATTTTGCAAGTATCCCAAGATTCTTCAGACATGATGTGATGGAATGAATTCTATTACAGCCCTAGATTCTCCAGGAAGGGTATTGGGTGGTAGTTGGCCCAGGTGTGTGTCCGTATATTGTTTCCCATGTATCTTTAGGATGAGGCCTTGATGTATTTGGGAAAATCGGTAGTAGGTCTAGCCCAGTTTTCTATGGTAATGGTTTTGTTTTCTTATTGTGGACTAGGTATCTACAGGCGGGATGTGTGGTTGTTGTAGCCCAGGTTTGTGCAGGTAGGGTTTGGCAGTGGGACTACAGTGAGAAAAGTGGTGGAGGTCTGACGCGTATAATTTCTCCAATAACCAGTGGGATTTTGGCGTGGGGTACCCAAACATCAATGTGTTTTATTATTACTTTACATGACATTCATTATATGGGGAGTGTTCCTTGGTGATGTTTGGGTGGATAGTTTCCTTTTTAGGTGATTTGGTTATCTCCCTATTTAGGGTACATTATTATGCCTCCCCAATTGTGTAGTAGAACATTTTTTCCCTACTGAGTATACCTTTTTACTCACCCTATGTATATAAAACTACTTTAAGGTTTCAAGCAGGGCATTGAGGACTATGTCGGACCCTACTATTTCATACTTTGGGGCAGTTTCAGTTGCTGCATTTCTTTTCTTTGGCACATTAATTTAGATTATTATTGTAATTTGTAACACTTACATTTGGGAAAGGCATATGAGAATTGTTTGTTTTGGCGTTACCTCTACACCCAATTTTTGTTTTTTTGGATTTACTCTCTTATATACCGATCCTACTAAATAAAAAGGGTAATGCCTTCGATTTTTTGTGAGATTCTATACCCATAATGTTGGTCGGCACTCTGGGGCCTATTGAAGGTGGGTATCATGGGTCATTATCTCTCCATCAACTAGAGGGAGGAAGGGACTATAAATCAACTGTCCCTTCCCTCATCATGGCGAAGGCGGGTCTTGACAGGGGATACATGATGTGGTAGTTTTAAACTTGAAGTGAATGAGGAAAATGTAATTCTTCACCATACCACATGATCCATAGATATTCATATATAAAGGCATGAAATATGACAATATTTGTGGTACCTAGGTCTATACATGGGGAAAATTTTCAATATGCTCCTACATATACATTGAGGGTTTGAATCAATCCATTCATAGTTCTGGAGTGTATTGAAATTTAACATTATGTGGAAAGTATAAAGGTAGAATGTGTATAATTCTTATGGGAGGCCAAAAGTGAAGCAATTGAAAACCCTAAACGAAATAGGACCAAAGAGTTCTCATTCCACACCATTTTCTCCAAATGGAACCTCAGTCCACAAGTCTGAAAATAGATAACCATTGGTCTGTACTTGAAGAAAAAATTCTCATGCATTGCTACGTATCCCGTGATGGTAGAAATACCGACACACATATTTCATCAATTAAATGTAGTTTAACATCATGTGGTTAGAAAACATGTGACCTTTTAATGTCATGTAGGAAAAGATAATGGAAAATGGGTCTTACAGTTTAATGTCATACAAGACATCTGATTCTGTTTATCATCATACACGAAGATGATGTTGGGTATTTTGACATCCATCATCCGGAACATATTAGATTAATATCATGTGGTATGAGAGAGATATATCTTCATGCAATGCACCACTTGAGTAAAGTGTAGTTTGTGGGAGGAGTGATGCGTTCACCATCAATAGTGATAAAAAAGTACGCACTATTGGGAAATACATTGGAAATGATATAAGGTCCATCCCACTTGGGATCCAACTTAGCTGGTTTTTTACCAGGTAAAATTAGAGTTCTTAGAACCAATACCACATTATCTTGAAGGAAGGATAAGAGAAGAAAAATCTTGTTGAATGACATGGATATGTTGTTCTAGTTCACCTCTAGATTTTGTAGGGCTCGGAGTCGATTCTCATTTTGGGCCTCTATCTTATCCAGACGTACTTCTGCCATCTTTTTAAATTCATGCTGATCTAAAATAGTTTTGCAGAGTTATAGTAACTAAATACTAATGTTAATCACTTACTCTTCTCCATATTCTATGGAACAGGGGTTCACCATGGTAGAATAATGAGTTGTCATCTAATTATACTATAGTTTTCTGGTTATTCTCCAGACAACTCTTTGTATATTTACCAAACATCATTTACCAAATGTTAAAGGGGGTCATGTAAAAATCTTAGATCTATCAATTTTCAAGTGCATGATAGTTGGAAGATTGAATAGAGAAAATTTTGTGCATAGTGTAAAATTTCCATAGCTTAGTTGCTCAAATGTTATTGTTGTTATCAGTGATGATGGAATGAGGGACTCAAAATCTGAGGATGATGTTTATCTCATGAAATAAATGATAGAATGGTCCATGAATTCATTGAGAGGAATAACTTCTTCCAACATGGAGAAGAAAAATGTTATGGTTAGAATGAACATACACTGGAGAGCTGTTTCTAGTGTATATGGTGCCTTAAAATTGAGCCCCTAGACTGAAAAGGTCAAACAATACATAGTTGTGTGGAGGGTCTTTTTCAGTCGAGGCCCAAAGTTAAAATGGATATGACATGTGTGGAACCACATGGAGAACATGATTCAATTTTTGGCCATGGTGGAGGATATGTAGCCCAACCCTTGTATCATGTGGGAATGTTTTGAGCCTATCTAATGAGCTCTCCATGAACTAGCATGGAATTTTGGAATTACATGGGATATCTCACCACATTTAATATATTTGATGATAAATCCATTGAAAACAAATTTATATATGATCGTTTCAAGGATGATACCACTGTAGAGGGTGAATTTCATTGCACTATGTTGGATATTCTCACATTTGGCTCTGTATAACAGGATATTTCCATGTTGTTGGTACTTGAAAAATGTATTCATCCATCTGGGGTTTTCTTCTGCTATGAAATAGTTATTTGTAAGTCTTAATGTGGTGGGATCATCAGTGAAATGACCTACATGATTAGTTTCATCATTTTCTAGAGTGAATGAAGCCACAACACTTCGATGAACCCCATGTATAACCAAGTAATTTTATCCAGGATCTTAATGAGACACAACATGGTTAAACAAGGTATTATATTGACCATTTTATGAACTCGAGATATAAATAACCTCAATACAAGAGGGTTTTCAGGCCATCATTTGTTGAGTGTGCACTTACAATGGAATGTGTTCCATATTTCTAATGACATAGTAACCATTGATTAGATTGATGACTAGCTCAGAGTCCCCATTCACATGTAATTTGGGAACATAAATATCAAGGGCCAACTAGGGATTAGTGATAAAAACATGATTTTATTCTTCATTATTTCTACATCCTTCTAAAAAATGAAAAATAGATGATGCCTTTGTGGGTATAATTAATACAGTACACATTCTTACTCTATTAATTATTGGGTTATTGAACCATCATCAAGTGGGGATATGTGAAGTTCCAAAGATGTGTATCTACAAACATGGGATAGCTTGATCAGTATAAAGGGTGGCCATATCCAAAATTTCAAGATCACGACAATTATCAATAGGGTCTAGATGGAAGTCCAGAAAATCTTCTAATGTATGACCCTTGAAATATTTCTGTGAAATGAACCTAATGTCACACTACGTAAGAATCACTGCCCACTGAGCTCGAAATCTAGTGAACAAAGGGATGTTTGGATAATACCGGAGTGGTTTCATGGAGGAAACTAGTTATATCTTTTGATTCTTTAGATAATGTCGCAACAAATGTACTGCAAAATCCATCATGAGGAAGCTCCTTTCGATAGAGGAATATCTAGTTTTAGTGTCGAGGAGGTTGTGATGGATATAGTGTAAACTATTCTTTATAACTTTATTATTATTATGGGTGAGAAGGATGAGGAGGGATTGATTCAGGATAGTCACATAGAGGAAAAGAAGATTACCATATATGGGTGGCATCAAAACTAGAGTCTGGAGAAGATACTCTTCGATCTCGTCAAATGTTGTTTAAAAATATTTCATCCAACTATTATATTTCACCATTCATCGGGAGATGTGAAAGGGTATTATACATTCTATCCATGTTCTATATAAATATTTTAATGTAGGATATGTGGCCTTGAATTCCTCAAAGCACTGAGTGTTTCTCAGAAGAGTCACATAACTGATGGACATGATATTTTTTGGATATGTCATGATGCTTATATATGTAATGACAAAGCTGAGAAACATTTTTTGGGTAACTCGGATGGTACTCTCCAAGGGGTTTATCTTCAGATAGTAGGATTAGAGGAAGAAAAATAGTTTCCCAATATATATGTGATGGTCTTGACAATCGTGGGATTTATCCACCAAATCATATGCATAGTCTTCCACCAACATCCTTATAATTGGCATGACTATGTGTTTTATAGCATGATGGTAGGAGGCCCCTACATTCATCAGTCCAAATGAAATTACCTGGTAACAAAATGTAGAGACCCCAAACTTGACGTACATGGACATTACATTAATTTTTCGGAATTATTAATACATAATAAGAACCAACACTCAAGAACCATAATATTTTAGTGTTTGTGGAAACTCTTAACATAATCTTCTAATCGTGGTGAAAGTTCTTCAACATCTCGCATAAAGATCTTCCCCTTTTGGTTTTCTTACCTAAAACCATTCATTAAATACTGGGGAAAAGAAAACATATAAAAGGGTGAGCTCAAATTCTTAGTAAGGGTAAGCATGGTGAAAATAAAAAAAATCATATACATTTGAACTTAAAAACATGAACATAATATTTAAACATCAAAAACATGAGAAATGACATAAAACATAGAAGTATGTAAGGAAAAGGTCATAAAGAAACCTTAATCATGATAAAATAGCATGGGAATAAAACATGTAATTGTGGAAAAACATTAATCACATGATATGATTTCCATAGTAGCCAAGGCATTGCTTCCAAGACCATCTTAGTGGAAAAAGCCCATTTCAGAATCTAGTTCACTTCTCGTTTCAGTCATGTAGCACTGAACTGGATTAACTTACCTTTAAATCCATGTTTATCTCATGAGATATAAATCTTTACCCAATGCATTGGAGGGAGATGTAGGTCCCACTCATCTCATAGTGAAATCATTCTTAGTTGTGCCACAACATAAACATAAATCATTCCTCATAACCCAAAGAATAAAAATGGGTTTCATAAAAATCATCTTATCATAACATAATCCATATAAAACAAATGGATATCATTCCATCATAAGAAAAGTGAAAACATTTAAATCATAGTGATATTATACTTGAAACATACACATGTGAAATAATTTATTCTTAGATGGAAAATGGTTTTGATAAAACACATGAAAATAAATCTTGAGGAAAATATCCTTTCTTCTTCAAAATCATTTTAATTTCACAAAATCTCACTCAATTTTAAAACAAAAGTTTTTTGTTGAAAATAACCATGAAATATTGTAGAGTAAGATTCATTAAAATAAGACGATATAAAACCGTAAAAATATGTTTATGCCATATAAGTTAAAACAACATTCTCCTGGTACTTCTGTTGTAAAAGTCAAAAAAACCTCATATGGTAAACAAAAGAAAGATTCCTTCCATATGATGTGGTAAAAAAATGGTATAAATGACTTTAAGAATAAATGTAAGAAAAGTAAAAATTTTATTAAAACATTTTGAGACCATATAGGCATGGATAATAAACATAACCCTAGTAAATACTTACGAATAAACAATCTCAGATAAGAATGAGATTGGAATAATTATCCCTTACCTTTGGTCTGGTATGCTTCGTACGTATCCGAACCTCCTGTATAATGATTTAAATAATTTCATTGACTTATTACATAATCATATTCATTGTTATTATATCATATATGGTTCACTTATGACTTTATATTACCCGTTCTTTTGTAAATCCATGTTAATGTAGCGTTTGGGTAAAATCGTTACATTTATCTTACGTGTTTCAACTTGTTGTTCATGATATTATTACATATATCCTGATTTCCATAATTTCAGAATGTAAATCATGATTTATATACAATAAATATTCATCATATACATATACATGATAGATTGATAAATGGATTGAAATACACTGTTCATGGAGACGGTAGGCCGTATGTACACATGAACGCTGTTTTTGTTTCCTTATTGAATTGAATGGAACTAAATAGATGAAATATATATATATACATATACATAAATAAAGAAGCATTATTATGTCATATATTTCATTATTATTCATTATATAAACTTTATAATCAATCATTAATGGTAAACATGATGAATGAATCTTATCGCGTTCGTGGAGACGGTACTCCGTACGTACGCACGAGTGATGATATCGTTCCCATTATTGAGGAATTGTATTGAAGCATATGTATACTATTTCAGAATCAATATCACTTTAAAATAATCACATATATATATTCTTTACACTGGTATACCCATCCAAGTAAGGTGGTGGTGGAAAACAGATAAAACCGCGGCGTGGAGATGGTATTCCGTACGTTCGCACGCGCGGTGATTTCTTTTTCAGTAGGATGGATAGAATTTGGAATAGGGTTGTTTAATATTCATAATAACACATAATTATATGACTGATACTGATTTTATTACATCATAATGAAAAAACAAAAGAAGAGGATGTAGAAGAATAAATAAATTTGAAAGAATCGGTAACAGATATTACTTCTTCTTCGACACGCCTCCTTGAAACCTCCTCTTAGGGCACTAAAATTGGTCTTTGAAGAAGACCAGGACCACTAGAATATTTATAGGGAAGTTTATTATGTAAATGGGAATGGGGTTTCTATGCTTGAAGGCACAATGTTGTGTAAAGATGAGAGGGAGGAGGTGCCCTTTTATAAGGGAGGAGAGGGGAACCTGTAGAATCCTCAAAAATATTAGTTTAATATAAATTGAAACCCCACATAAAATCCTCCAAAAATGACTCAATTATAAGATTAGATTATATAGGGTTGTAATCTCATCAACCAATAAAATTTATACATGTTTTGATCTTATTTTAAACCTTATCATTTTGATTTATCCTTATTTAATCTATTTAATTTTATTTGTGGTAATGAAATTCTAAATTTTGAATGGTTATAAATAAACCCTTATGTGTTGTAAATTTTACATAATTGGATACTTTATGACATTTTAGACAACAAAAATTTCAATATTTAATTTTTAAAATGTTTTGTGATTTTTAAACAATTTATTAATATGTTATTGTTTTAAAATAACAATAGTATCAATTTTGAAACTATTCATTTATTTGAATTTAAATAAAATCTACACAGTGGATATATTCGAACTAAAATATTTAATAGGTTCCTAACATGGAATATTAATCTATAAAATTAATTTATCACATTAAATAGTTCATATAATATTTATTATACTATTTGTAAAACCATTTATTTCATACTTCTCTTAATAAAATAATTTCTACATAATTTTTGTATAATAATTAAATATATTTATTTGTTGCATAAAAATTATAAATAAAATACTAGGATGAAGATAAATTTTATAGATTTCATATGAATACTTTTAGTCGGATTTATATTCTAAATAACCCATCTTTTAAAATGTTATATTTATTAAATTATGAAGGTGAAAACTTTGACATCATTTAAAATAAAATAATATAAGTGTCGTAATAACATTTATAAGACTGTAAAAGGTCATATATTCGGTCATTGTATGATAATGGTGTATATATACAATATAAATAAGTTTTGGTCAGGTTTGGGAGCCTTTTAATGGTTATTATTATTTCAAACAAAACTATATTACTTATTTTTCAATAAATATATCAATTTTGCATCATTAATTTATAAGCTATTAAGGAAAATAAATATCTCTTAAAAATAATAAATAAATTACCATGATAAAGAAAAACAGTTTTTCTTTCAAATTATAATTTATAACCAAATTTATATTCTGTATAAACATATATTAGAAATACATTAATTATTAAAGATGAGTGAGACATATTTCACTTTCCTTTAAATAAAATAAACTAAAGGTCTTAATCACCTCCATGTGGGTTCCAATGGATTCCATTTCGACCCAGATATGACTTAGGACGAAATATAAGCATCCAATTACATTAAGACAAGTGTTAGTGTAATTTTATATTATTATATTTACCCTTAATTACCGGATATAACTTTTACTATGGTAAATAAAATTTACCGTACTTACTATTCATAATGCCCAAAAATAAAATGTATCCTATTAAAATTATTTTTACCAACTAATTAAAAATATGGAATCCATTTTTCCAAATTCAATACTAAAATGTTTCAGAAATTAATTTAAAATTAATCCCATTTTTTAGGAAACGTGTTTTAAATGTTAAAACATTGCAAAAGATTGAAATGATTTTACAAATAAATTCAATGTAAAATCAATGATAATGACATATATTATATTAAATGGTAAAAATATATTCTATTTAAAATTTAAAATAATTCAATATTATAATTTACCCATATAAAATATTACGATGAAAAGGTTGTTTTTAATTAAAATATAGAATGTTTTTACTATTCAGTAAAAGAAGAAATT
Source organism: Viscum album (assembly GCA_963277665.1). Classification (NCBI taxonomy): domain Eukaryota; kingdom Viridiplantae; phylum Streptophyta; class Magnoliopsida; order Santalales; family Viscaceae; genus Viscum; species Viscum album. The sequence continues at coordinate 213,094,098 of OY728128.1, read as the reverse complement.
TATCAAAAAATATGAAAACCTTATATAATGTAAATTTTTATATCCTAATTCAAAATAAGACGTTTATTTTGTAAAATTTATCTTATAAACTTGTCAAAAATTATATTTAAAATCTGTGTGACATCAAAAGGCGGCAAAAGTGCATTTTTTTAAAATACTTATTTTACCCGAAAAATTTACTTTGTTCTCATACCTTGTTCTATAAAATGTGTAAGATGAATTATAATGTCATAAAATATAAAATTTATTTACTAATATTCATAACGGATTTTTTATAATAATATTATAGCCATATATCTTTGTTTAGGGAAACCCATTATTGCGTACAACACACGCTATTGAGGAAGGTTGTGATTGCACGTAATGCAAGCCATGTTAGGGTTTAATGTAGTGCAAGACTCCTTTGTTATTCCGTATAACATAATCGAACAATATTTCATTTATACATTTAATATATATATATACTCAATGTTGCATAGAATAAAAACTATCAAAAAAACATGAAATTGTGTGTAACACGATCCATGATTAGTGTTGCGTATCCTTCAAGATAATACAGCATTGCCTATAGCGCAAGATAATCTTAGTGTAGCGTACAATAGATGATATGAATGAAATTAAAAATAATATATCTTATAAAATCTCGGGTTGTTACATTCTACCCCACTTAAAAGGAATTTCTCCCTCGAAATTCGTCGGGGATATAAATTGTTTACTATTCATAGAAACCCACATTATAAAAAGGAATAATAAAACCTAATTTTTAAAACTAAAGTATAAAACATAACGATTACCCAAAGTAACTCATCACTAGATTTCCATATAGGAGAACATAGGTGAAAATATGGATATGGAAGAAGAATCTAACCATCATATTCTGATGGAAAGTGGTAGAGAACATGGCTATGAAAAATCCGACAATAACAGAGCCATAAATTTGTGATGTTCTAAGCTACCATATGATTCATCAGATATGAGGGCAATAGGACAACATTTTTGGTTTTCAAGATCATTTCCCTAATGTTGAATAATTTTCGAATCAAAAGAAATACTTACTTGATTTTGGTACAATCTCACCATTGTTCGTGCCTTGAACAATTTCCACTTCATCTCTTAAATAAATGAAGTTGAATTTGTCATTCGTGTAGTGTTAGCAGATCATTAGATAGAATGATGAGTCATTCCATCTGTTTCAAACAAAAGGTTAGATTTTTTTTTTCAAATATACATTAGTCCATCTATGGTGTGGTTAATCGTATATCATTCAAAAAATGGACTTATCCTTCATCTATCAACCCGCTTAATAAATATAGTTTCTACTAACAAGGGACTTTTTGTAGGCCAGTGGTAGGTGATAAAGGCCTGTCGCACTTCGGTTGTGGGTTCGATTCCCACAACCTTGTCCGACGCAACTGGTTGTTGCCCGTTCTTCAGGTTGTCCCTTTTCATAAACTACACTATTATAACATTCTGTCAATAATTTCGAAAAAAATTTCTATACTTAAACAATATTAACTTATGTTCAACATAATCTATTCCAATCTTTAGGCTTATCCAAAAACCTCTTTCCAAACTCATAGTATAAAGATAATTATTACTAAAAATGTCATATACCAATCATGTGATGTAACACCACGAGCTTCCACTATACGCTTCTCTTTCGATAATGCAATAGCTCGCATTGTACGCAAGTTCGAGATTCTAACACACAGAGACCAATCAAAATAGCAATTATGAATAGTAATACCCACTTTTTTAAAATTATATATATTTTATATTTAAAAATGGACTTCATTTTTTGTTTCGGAATATCGAAATTAGCCTATGTTGAATTTTTCGTAATTGTCTGAGAACTTCCAATTTTTTATGAATTGTGAAAAATACTTAGAAAAAAAACTTTTTAATAAAAATAATTTATAGTGATAAATTATATTATTCAGTGGTTTTAAAGTATAATTAGAATATATTTTTACCATTTTATCCAATGGTGTTAATTAGAATTAATTTCACTTTGAAATTGGACATAAACAATTGTCAATCTTTTGACATATATTGTTTCTTAAAAACACGGTATTTGTTGTAACAGCAGGAATTAATTATAAAATTAATTAATGCAACTTATATGTTTGAATTTTTTAAAATAGACATCATTTTTTAATTCGGAATATCAATTATAGCATAGGGTGATATTTTGGCATTGTTCTGAAAAACTTAAATTTTTTATGAATAGTGAAACCACTAAATGGTAGTTAAAAAACTGATTTTTCATTTAAATGAAACATTACCACTTCTGTGATTTGATTTTCAGAAATCCGACATACATGGTTTTCATTAAAAAGTGACATGTGGTTCAATGGGATTAAAATAATTTTTTGGTGAATAGTACTGTTGAAGTTTAATTAATCGCGATTAAAGGTAATTAGTGTAATTTAAGGTAAAGATAATGTTATAATAATATGAAATGACCATTAAACTTGTACAAACCTTATTGTATGAGTCATGGCCGACCAATACAATCCATGGGTCAACTTGGGGACCCCATGGAGCCACTTTGGTGGGAAAATGACATTAAAAACTTTTTATTTAATGTTAAAATAAAAATGTCACAAACATGAGTTGTTTTACTAATATAATTTTTAAATGGAGTTATACAAGTCATATTTTTTACTATAAATATTAATTAGAAATATAAAAACATTTCCTACATCATGATATTTTTTTCTATATGTTTTAGACATTAAATAAATTAAATTATTTATGACACCATGATGATGCAGCGATTACCTAATTAATTAACGATTTTAATAAAATGCAAGGGTAATGTAAAATCTAATAATTACACTTGTCCAAAGCCTATTGGATGAGTAGATTTCGAACCCTTATCACGTTATCCTCGAAATATATAAGTGTGGGACCTTTAAAATCTGAAACTCATTATATAATAAAGTAACATTTCATTATTTTCCAAGAGTGCCCCTCCTCTCCTCTTATAAAAGGCCCCCACCACTAGCACCTTATTTACACCTTCCAAGCCATTTGGCTCGGCAACACTCTACCCAAATACTCTCTAAACATCCCTCTCTTACTCCTAGAAGCTGCACTTTGGGCAGAAGTCTTCCCAAGGAAGCCTTTGAGCTAAAATCAAAAAGAGTTACCTGTTTTAAAGGTAGTGTTTTCTCTTGTGTTCTTATGTTTTATTTGGCTTATCCAACCCCCTAAAATCTTTTTATTCATTTATTTTGTATCAAAACCAGTATCCTAAATATACTAGGATGTTGTTATAAGAAGGATTCTAGCTAAACTTACACACACGTACATCTAATGGTTAATGAACATATTGTTTCTGTGGATGGCGAATTTCTGTCTCACGAAACGATGATTGTTCAACACTCATATAAAACCTACAAAGGTGGCCACTAAGATTTAAAAAGATTTATATATGATATATAATATGTTTATGTTTTACTTAAGCTTCTGTATTTTTCATTTATGGCATACCTTTATGGTTTCCATTATGGGTAAATGCGATAATTTCATTTTAGGAAGTGTGGACTACCGCTCCCTCAAAGTGATTTGAATCGTTAATGTCGTAGTTGGAATGTATAAATGATGGAGTAAATTATATTATATATGATATTATACTGGAATTATAATGTACCTTTATATCATTATGATTTAATTCCATTAAATAGGAAATAGAAATGAAAGTAGCGTTCATGCGTACGTACGACTTACTGTCTCCAGAAACGGTGCATTTCATTTCTTACCTCTAAATGTTATGTAATATTATGAATGAATGTATATACTGGATATATTAGATATATATAATATCTACATCATGAATAAAATTTGGGATATAATGGATATTTCACCAAGTGAACAACTTTTAATTATAAGAAGATTATTTTTGACTCAAGTACCAAAGATCGACAAAATGGCAGTTATTAACTTAAATAATTACATAATGTTCATAACATGGTAATAAGTGATATAAAAGTATTAATGAACATGAAAATGGTTGTTAAGAAAATAGAAATTTACTCTAGTTTATTATTTAGGAGATTAAAGAACGATCGGGTCAAGTCGGACACGAGGTAAGGGAACTTCTTAACCCAATTTCCATTCTTTGGGTTAATCTCCTACATTCAAATTATGTCATGAAATTTTTTTTTTCCTATATTGTATTTTTACATTCATTATGTTTACATATAGTGAATACACATAATTTATCTATTGTATTTACAAAAAGGATCTTTGTAAGGGAATTTCTTAACCCAATTTCCGTTCTTTGGGTTAATCTCCTACTTTCAAATTATGTCATTATATTATTATGTCATATATTGTATTTTTACATTATCTATGTTTACTTATAGTGAATTCACATAATAGATCTATTTTATTTAAAAAAATTATCTTTTTAAGGGACTTCATCTCAATCTTCTTTCATTGAGGCATATTTTGTTTTAATACAAGACGTTCTTTTATACGGTGTATAAACCCATTTGACATTTACATTCATTCAAAAGGAATATTTTTATACGATGTGTTTTACTAAACGGAAAAAAAATGTTTTTCTAGTCATATGTATGTGGCGACAATGACTTCTCCGCCACCGTGACCATTATTTGAGTTTAGGCTTCCTCTACAAGACATAACTTTTTTTAAATGATTTAAAAAAAGAGAAAGATATTTCTCTCAAATGTATGCAAATCCAGTGAAAATGTATACGTATTTAACAAAATCTTAAAAATGATTTCAGAAGACCCGACTCTCGAGTGTGGTAGATAGGAATGGATTGGGCGTGGACCCATCAGGGCCTGTAATTAGTCGAGCAGTCTCAGAATTAGTTATTTTGTTTTCAGAAGCTTGCATAATGTATTCAAAAAAACACAGGAGTATATTTGAGAAATTTTAAATGCAATTATATTCTTAAAAAATTGCATCGGTACGTCTCATGAGACACACTAGTGTCTTGGCACGAGGCCTTGACAAAATCTTATTTGTAGTCTTGGCACAAGGCCTTGGCTATGTGGTTATGATAGTCTGGAATTATGCATTCCATCATTATGAAAGTGGTTATTGATATTGCATGTGATTATTCGACCAGTATAATAACCATGTGAATAAGTAAATGACATTATTTTATTTTATTTTTTCCATTTTATGTTAAAGTTCAAGTTCAAAGGGCTTTTGTTTTAGTTATACATTGCCTTAAATGTTAATGTTTAATTATGAAAGTTTTTGCTATATTGTTATCCTTACTGAGCATCTATGCTCACCCCTTTCAATGTTTTAATTTTTCCTAGATGTGAAGAAGTATTTTAGGAATGACTTACAGGGATAGTCTAAAGGGGATAAGAGTGTGGAAAATGGAGACTATGTTATTCTAGTTTTTCACTTTATTATGTAATGTAACATTTATGAATATATCTAATCTTTCCAAGGCTACTAAACTAATCGGTCTTTCGAGACATGATCCTTTTTTATCGTGAAAATGTTACCCCATAATGCACCGACTCTGGGTAACTGGTTTCAGGGCATTACAATTGGTATCAGAGGTAGTTTAGTACTAACCATGGAAGCTAGATTTCGATAAACTCTGATTAGAGCACAAAGCCCTAAGATATACATTGCGGATTAGTATAGATGAACTTCCTAGAATTTTGGTATTATAGAGATTTTGTTAGTTTTCTGAGCAATACATCCATGTCTGGATATGAGCAGGTAGAGGTGGCTCTGGCACAGATGTACCTAGGGTTAAAACCCAAAGACAAAGCTTTGAGCTAGACTCAAATGGGAACTGGTGCACGACAACGGGCCTTGCTTCACACTTGGTTACGACACTCCCGAAGGATATGTTTAGTATAATTATCATTTTCTTTACAAACCATTATGAAGTTCTTATGAGTACATACTTTCTCAATGAATTTTTTTTATGATTATGGATTATATCCATAAATAGTTCAATTTATGTTAAGTGTTTTACAAGTATGGAATTATGTAATTTAATTCATAAACTAATCCAGTTTATGACATTGTTTAGAAATGGCGCCTAGTGGGAGGAATGGAAACTGTATCAATGCACGCACTCTGTGTAGGGATTGACCTCCTACTGAAGATAATTATTGTGGAGTTGGAGGTACAACTGGTGCTTATCAACTTATTACCATACTGGGACAAATCACTCAGGTTTTGAATAATAACCTTAATCGTATGGAGCACCCTGATCCGCAACATGGAGGATCAATGTTATAAAGCTTCATGAGGCAACAACCGAAAACATTTAATGGGGGTACAAATCCATTAGTAGCTAAGCAATGGATATACTCCAAAGAGAAAATATTCCACGTCTTGGGGAGTAGTGAAAGGGAGAAAGTTGTCATGGTAGTTTACCGCCTCATTGGAGATTCCAATCAATGGTGGTCGCTGATTCAAAACACAAAGGAAGATGAAGAAGTATCAAGTATAGAATGGAGGGAGTATAAGGAAATTTTCATAGAAAAATATATTCCACATGACCATCGAGCAGATATGGAAAGGCAATTTCTGAGTCTGAGGTAGAAGGAGGATGAGAATATTTCAAAGTATGAGGCTAACTTTACAAGGTTAGCGAGGCATGCTGCAGATTATATACATAACCCAAGAAGTAAGATCGATTGTTTCATTGGTGGGTTAAAACCGTTTCTCCATCGAGCATTAGTATCACAATCTTTCTCAACATACGAAGATATAGACTCGTGTGCTTTCAAGATAGAGAAGGAATTCTCTAAATCTTATGACAATAAAGTAATGCAAGAGAAGAAGAGAACGGTGGAACAAAAGACAGATAAAGGGAAAAAGGGAAAGAATGATTTTCCATTATGCGATAATTGTGGGAATAATCACCCTGGTACTTTCCTAAAAGGAATGGGAGTTTGTTATAAATGTGTAGAAAAAGGTCACTAGGGTTGATATTTCAAGGGAAAGAATGATGCTATGAATATTGAATTATACAATTGTATGGAAATGGGGCATTATGCAAATGAATTTCCTAAGCGTCTGAGAAACATAACTCAGAAAAGGCCAAGGGATCAAGGACAATCTTATGTTGTTACTACAGTTGAAGTGGAATAATTAATGTATTGGTGCTTTTGGACTCAAGGATTATATTCTGGTTATAAGGATAATTTGATATATATAAGGATTGTACTATAGTACTTGTTGATTCATTAAGGTTTTAATATGATTATGGTAGTCATATTTTTATTATGTGATAATAAGAGAAACTTTACTTTGTTTGGGGAATCTGGTGTTACAATTGATTTTCGAATTTAGAGACCTCTTAGAGAAAGTCTCGGTAGAGGAATTTTGGATAACTATAAATGTTGGAATGGATTAAGTTGAACCTTGGATAGTATTATTTAAGGTTAAAACATTTCTGAATATTATTAAACTACAGTTTGAGGAAAAAGGACAACCTATAAGTCGGGGGATAACCCATCGCGTTAGACAAAGATTTAGGAATCGAACCCACAACCATAGTGTGACATGCCTTTATTACCTACCACTAGCCTACAGGAAGCTTCTGGTTATTACAAAATAGTTTTACTAATCTAAATGGTATGTGTTAATATTTTGAACCTTGTACGATTAGGATAAATATAATATTTTTGAGTTCTATTATCTTTTTGAGTGAAAGATGAGTTTGTGGTAGAAATTAGTTGAAGGTTGAAACTCTAATTTTCAAGCATAAATATATATATACCTATCTCTTATTCTATGAATAAATTTATTCTTAAACTTTAGTAAAGGGATATTAAAAAAAAATTATCCTAATACCTTATGTCTTGTTGAACTGATAATATTTTACATCAACATAGATTGAAGGCTTTGTGGCCCTCAATTTTACACTTGTTTGTGATTGATGACCTCAATCACTCCCTACAAATATTTACATTTTTCCTCTAATTATATGTCTCTATTTTCCATCAATGTTCTCCTTATCAAGATCATAATTTGGTGGTGACATTTTCATTTCCCTTTCCCTCTTGTTAAGGCTAAATTTTATTAACCTTATTTCACATGTGGGTTTTCCACAAAGGTATTTTCTATTTTCAACCTTTTATTTTCAAATAAAAATTTCATATTACGAGGATGAAATTTATTGAAGGGGTAGAATGTAACACCCCGAGCTTTCACGATATGCTCCTCTTTCAATAATGCAATAGCTTGCATTGTACGCATGTTCGAGATTCTAACACACCGCGACCAACCAAAATAGCCCTTATGAATAGTAATACCCACATTTTGAAATTATATATATTTTATATTTCAAAATTGACTTCATTTTTGGTTTTGGAATATCGAAATTATCCTATGTTGAATTTTTCATAAATTTCCGAGAACTTCCAATTTTTTATGAATAGTGAAAAATACGTAAAAACAACTTTTTTAATCAAAATAATTTATAGTGATAAATTATACTATTTAGTGGTTTTAAAGTATAATTAGAATATATTTTTACCATTTTATCCAATGGTGTTCATTAGAATTAATTTCACTTTGAAATTGGACATAAGCAATTGTTAATCTTTTGATATATATTATTTCTTATAAAAAAGCTATTTGTTGTGACAGTGGAAATTAATTATAAATTTAATTAATTCAACTTATATGTTTGGAATTTTTTGAAATAGACATAATTTTTGAATTTGGAAGAACAATTATAGCTTCGGGTGAAATTTTGGCATTGTTCTGAAAAACCTCAATTTTTGATGAATAGTGAAACCACTAAGTGGTAGTTAAAAAACTAATTTTTCGTTTAAATGAAACATTACCACTTATGTGATTTGATTTTCAAAAATCTGACATACATGGTTGTAATTAGGATGTAAAATTTTGTTCAATGGGATTAAAATATTTTTTTTGGTGAATAGTAACTTTTAAGTTTAATTAATCGCGATTAAAGGTAATTAGTGTAATTTAAGGTAATGATAATGTTATAATAATATTAAATGACCTTTACACTTGTCCTACCACTATTGGATGAGTCATGGCCGACCAATACAATCCATGGGTCAACTTGGGGACCGCATGGAGCCACTTTGGTGGGAAAATGACATTAAAAACTTTATATTTAATGTTAAAATAAAAATGTCACAAACATGATTTTTTTTAATAATACAATTTCTAAATGGGGTTATAGAAGTCATATTTTTTACTATAAATATTAATTAGAAAGATAAAAATATTTCCTACATCATGATATTTTTTTATTTCTTTTAGACATTAAATAAATTAAATTATTTATGACACCATGATGATGCATCGATTACCTCATTAATTAACGATTTTAATAAAATGGAAGGGTATTGTAAAATATAAGAATTACACTTGTCCAAAGCTTATTGTATGAGTATATTTCGAACCCTTATCACGTTATCCTTGAAATATATAAGTGTGGTACCTTTAAAATCCGAAACTCATTATATAATAAAGTAACATTTCATTACTTTCCAAGAGTGCCCCTCCTCTCCTCTTATAAAAGGCCCCCACCCCTACCACCTTATTTACACCTTCCAAGCCATTTGGATCGGCCAAAATCTACCCAAATACACTCTCAACTTCCCTCTCTTACTCCTTGAAGCCTCACTTTGGGAAGAAGTCTTCCCAAGGAATCCTTTGAGCTCAAATCAAGAAGAGTTACGTGTTTTAAAGGTAGTGTTTTCTCTTGTGTTCTTATGTTTTTTTTTGCTTCTCCAACCCCCTAAACTCTTTTTATTCATTTCTTTTGTATCAACGCTAGTATCCTAAATATACTAGGATGTTGTTATAAGAATTATTCTAGCTACACTTACACACACCTACAGCTAATGGTTAATGAACATACTGTTTCTGTGGATGACGAATTTCTGTATCACGAAACGATGATTGTTCAACACTCATATAAAACCTTCAAAGGTGTCCATTAAGATTTCAAAAGATTTATATATGATATATAATTTTATTATGTTTTACTTAAGCTTTGTTATTTTTCATTTATGGCATACCTTTATGGATTCCATTATGGGTAAACGCGATAATTTCATTTTAGGAAGTGCAGACTATCGCTCCCTCAAAGCGATTTGAATCATTAATGCCATATGTTGGATGTATAAAGGATGGAGTAAATGATATTATATATGATATTATACTGTAATTATAATTTAACTTTATATCATTATGATTTAATTCTATTAAATATGAAATAGAAATGAAAGTAGCGTTTATGCGTACGTACGGCTTACCATCTCCATGAACGGTGCATTTCATTTATTATCTCTAAATATTATGTAATATTATGAATGAATGTATATACTGGATATATATGATATATATAATATCTACATCATGAATAAAATTCGGTATATAATGGATATTTCACCACATGAACAACTTGTAATTATAAGAAGTTTATTTTTGACTCAAGTACCAAAGATCGACAAAATGACAGTTATTAACTTAAATAATTACATAATGTTCATAAAATGGTAATAAGTGATATAAAAGGATTAATGAAAATGAAAATGGTTCTTAAGAAAATAGAAATTAACTCTAGTCTATTATTCAGGAGATTAAAGAACGATCGAGTCAAGTCAGTCACGAGGTAAGGGAACTTCTAAACCCAATTTCCATTCATTGGGTTAATCTCCTACTTTCAAATTATGTCATGATATTATTTTGTCCTATCTTGTATTTGTACTTTCATTATGTGTACTTATAATGAATACTCATAATAGTTCTATTTTATTTAAAAAAAGGATCTTTTTAAGGGAATTTCTCAACCCAATTTCCATTCTTTGGGTTCATCTCCTACTTTCAAATTATGTCATGATATTATTATGTCATATCTTGTATTTTTAAATTCTCTATGTTTACTTATAGTTAATTCACATAATATATCTATTTTATTTAAAAAAATGATCTTTGTAAGGGACTTTTTCTCAATCTTCTTTCAATGAGGCATATTTTGTTTTAATACAAGACTTTCTTTCATACAGTGTATAAACCCCTTTGACTTTTACATTAATTAAAAAGGAATCTTTTTATTAGATTCGTTTTACTAAAAGGAAAAAAATAATGTTTTTCTTGTCATATGTATGCAGCAACAATGAATTCTCCGCTACAGTGACCATTATTTGAGTTTTGGATTCCTCTACAAGACATAACTTTTTTTAAAATGATTTAAAAAAAAGAGAAATATATTTCTCTCAAATGTATGCAAATCTAGTGAAAATGTATACATATTTAACACAAGCATAAAAATGCTTTCAGAAGACCCGACTCTCGAGTGTGGTAGATAGGAATGAATTGGGCGTGGACACATCATGGCCTGTAATTAGTCGAGCAGTCTTAGAATTAGTTATTTTGTTTTCAGAAGCTTGCATAATGTTTTAAAACAAACACTAGAGTATAATTGAGAAATTTTAAATGCAATTATATTCTTAAAAAAAATTCATCGGTAGGCCTCACGAGACAAACTAGTGTCTTGGCACGAGGCCTTGACAAAATCTTATTTGTAGTCTTGTCACGAGGTCGTGGATACGTGGTTATGATAGTCTGGCATTATGAATTACATCATTATGAAAGTGGTTATTGATATTGCATGTGATTATTCGAATAGTATAATAACCATGTGAATAAATAAATGGCATTATTTCATTTTACTTTCGCCATATTATGTTAAAGTTCAAGTTCAAAAGGCTTTTGTTTTAGTTAAACATTTCCTTAAATGTTAATGTTTAATTATGAAAGCTTCCGCTATATTGTTATACTTACTAAGAGTCTGTGCAAACCCCTTTCAATGTTTCAATTTCTCCAGGATGTGAAGAAGTATTTTAGGAATGACCTACAGGGATAGTCTGAAGGGGATATGAGTGTGGAAAATGGATACTATGTTATTGTAGTTTTTTACATTATGATGTAATGTAACATTTATGAATGTATCTAGTGTTTCCAAGGCTACTAAACTAATCGGTCTTTCGAGACATGATATTTATTTATCATGCCAATGTTACGCAACAATTCACCGACTCTGGATAACTGGGGTTGGGGCATTACATGTGAATACCATCATTTATCCCTCATATATCATGTTGGTTACATTCCAATCATGTGAATACCTTAGTCTTGTATTCTCTTGAAAAATTAATACCCATTGAACCTTATTGAAAACATGAATTCTGTCAAAAGTTAACTCTTTCCACATACCAAAATCCAAAAATTCTATATACTCAAACCATGATATAATTGTGTCCTTATATTAGTTATGATCTCATGAATACTATCAAACATTTAATTTTCTCCTTATCCCTTCATTATGCGAATATAATCTACTTTCCAAGATATTTGAATTACTTTTCATGGTTACCAGTACCATATAATTATTGAAAACCATAATAAAGTAATACATATATATTCCAATATTCCATAGTTCTATAAATTAGATTCCACAACATTATTTTGGAATCCCATTACATAAACACATAATCATTCCACTACATCGTTCTCATACTCAACATCACGAGTAGTGATAGCATGTGACTTCCCTCTGTCCTTTGACTTAAGAGGTTTCTCACATCGATCATCATTAAACCTTATATTAGTGCATTGGTTAACATAATTCCCCATTTCCTTGCACTTGAAGCATTGAAGTGTTGGTGGTGAATTCTCTACAGTCATTTCTTTATTCACATCATTAGAAACCCTTTTTCTATTTCTTAGACACTCATCAACTCTATGACCTTCTTTTCCACACCTAAAACATTTTATAGTCCCTTTTAGATAATCTCCAACATGCTCCTTTCCACACTTTGAGCATAAAGAAACATTCATATTCTTTTCACAATTATCTGAGCTTTCTCCTAAACTATATCTTTCATTTCTTGTCAAAATGATGAGATGGATATTTAACATCAACATCTAGTTCTACCTTGATATCACAACACACAATTTCTTCATAGCTACTGAAGTCTCTTATAGATAATGCCCTTAGAAGACTTGGTTTTAATCCACTGAAGAATCGATCAACTTTACTTCCAGGTTGGATGATAAAACTAGATGCATACCTTGGAAGTCTTGTAAAATTCGCTTTGAATATACCAAATGATTCATCAACCTTCTGGGTAATCTCAAGGAACTCCTTTTCCATCTTTGTTTGAAGAATATGAGGGATGTACTTACTGAAAAACACATTCTTGAACTCGTTCCATCCCATGGATTCAATTTCATCTTGGGGCCTTTTATTCTTAATTAGAGTCCACCATTGATATGCTTAACCTTCTAAACAGTAAATATCCAGAATGCCTTTTCCATGTTCTGAACATCGAAGTATAGAAAATAACTTTTCAAGGGTACTCATCCATTTTTCAGCAACAAGTGGATCAGAAGACCCACTGAAAGAAGGTGGATGTTGCCTCATGAAGGACTCAGTAGAATATTGTTCCTTTCTCTGCTCATTTGGAATTCCAGAATGATTCATAGCTTGTGTATGTATATTAATAAGATTTTTCACTCCATCTCCCATAATGTAGGTTTGTTCAGGATGACAATCATTTCATCTTCCATTACATTCATCAACACGATTCCTTCGAGTTCCAGCCATCGTCTAAAACCGAAAACGAATAGTGTGAGAGGGAAAAATCATGCTAGGGAAAACATCATAATAAAGGGGGAGTACCTTTGATATCGAACATCATAGGACTAATTATAAAATCATTACCATAATTCTAGGAATATAACCTATAAATATACTAATCCCTAGGGACATACCCGGACATACCATAGAAATATCTCTAGGGATTTCACTAAAGTTTTAGAAACCTAGTTTCCAATAGATAACTAAACCTTTCCTATGATACCAACTGTAGAGACCCCAAAATTGACGTACATGGACATTACATTACTTTTTCAGAATTCTTAATACATAATAAGAACCAAAACTCAAGGACCGTAATAGTTTAGTGTCTTTGGAAACTCGGAACATAATCTTCTAATCTTGGGGAAGGATCTTCAACATCTCACATAATGATCTTCCCCTTTTTGTTTTCTTACCTAAAACCATTATTTAAATCCTAGGGAAAAGAAAACATATAAAAGGGTGAGCTCAAATGGTCAGTAAGGGTAAGCATGGAGAAAATAAAACAAATCAAATACATTTGAACATAAAAACAAGAACATAATATTTAAATATCAAAATCATGAGCAATGACATAAAACATGGAAGTATGTAAGGCATAGATCATAATGAAACATTAATCATGATAAAATAGCATGGGAATAAAACATGTAATTGTGGAAAAAATTAATCACATGATATGATTTCCATAGTAGCCACAATATTTCTGCCAAGACCATCTTAGTGGTCAAAGTCTCTTTCTGAATCGAGTTCCCTCCCCATTTCAGTCTAGTAGCACTGAACTAGATTAAATTACCATTCCAGCCATGTCTATTTAATGAGATATATATCTTTACCCAATTCATTGTAGGGAGATATAGGTCCCACCCATCTCATAATGAAATCATTCTTACTTCCTCCACAACAATAACATAAATCATTCATCATAACCCAACGAATAAAAATGGGTTTCATAAACATCATCCTATATTCACATAATCCATACAAAACAAATGGATATCATTTCATCATACGAAAAGTGAAACCATGTTAATCGTAGAGATACTATACATGAAACATACACATACGATATATTGTCTTCTTAGATGGAAATTGGTTTTGATAAAACACATGAAAATAATTCTTGAGGCAAATATCCTTTCTTCTTAAAAATCATTTTCTTTTCACAAAATCCCACACAATTTTAAAACAAAAGGATTTTGTTGAAAATAACCATAAAATATGGTAGAGTAAGCTTCATGAAAATAAGGCGATATGAAAATGTAAAAATCTATTTATGCCGTATAAGTTAATACAACATTCTCCTGGTACTTTTGTCAGAAAAGTCAAAAGGCACCTCATATGGTAAACAAATGAAAGATTCCTTCCATACGATGTGGTAAAAGTAAAAAGGGTAAAAATGACTTTAAGAATAAATGGAAGAAAATTAAACATTTTATGAAAATATTTTGAGAACATATGGACATTGATAATAAACATAACCCTAGTAAATACTTACGAATAAACAATCTCGGATAAGAATGAGATTGGAATAATTATCCCTTACCTTAGGTCCGATATGGTTCGTACGCATCTGAACCTCCTGTATAATGTTTTAAATAATGACATTGAGTTATTACCGAATCATATTCATTGTTATGATATCATATATGGTTCACTTATGACATTATATTACCCGTTCTTTTGTAAATCCATGTTAAAGCAGCGTTTTGGGTAAAATCGTTTCATTTATCGTAGGTGTTTCGACTTGTTGTTCTTGATATTATTACTTATATCCTGATTTACCTAATTTCATAATTTAAAACATGATTTATATAAATTTAATATTCATCATATATATATATATGATAGATTGATAAATGGAATGAAATACACCGTTCATGGAGATGGTAGGTCGTACGTACGCATGAATGCTGTTTTTGTTTCCTTATTGAATTTAATGGAACTAAATAGATGACATAAATATATATATACATAAATCAAGTAGCATTATTATGTCATATATTTCATTATTGTTCATTATATATACTTTATAATCATTCATTAATGGTAAACATGAAGAATGAATCTTATTGCCTTTGTGGGAGACGGTAGTCCGTACGTACGCACGAGCGATGATATCGTTCCCATGATAGTGGAATTTTATTGAAGTGTATGTATACTATTTTAGAATAAATATCACTTTACAATAATCACATATATTTATTCATTACACCATTATACCCATCCAAGTACGGTGGTGGTGGAAAACAGATTACACCACGGCGTGGAGACGTTATTCCGTACGTATGCACACGCGGTGATTTCATTTTCCATAGGATGGATAAAATGTGGAATTGGGTTGTTTAATATTTATAATAACCTATGGGTATAGTATTTATACTTATGTTATTACTTTATAATGAAACAACTAAATAAGATTAAGTATAAGAATAAATAAATTTGAAAGAATCCGTAACAGATATTACCTCTTCTTCGACAGGCCTACTTGAAACCTCTTCTTAGGGTACTAAAATTGGTCTTTGAAGAAGACCAGGACATCTAGAATATTTTTAGGGAAGTTTATAATGGAAATGGGTAGGGGTTGTCTGAGCATGAAGTCTCAATGTTGTGTAAAGATGAGAGGAAGGAGGTGCCCTTTTATAAGGGATCAGAGGGGCACCTTTGGAATCCTCAAAAATATTAGTTTAATATAAATTCAAACCCCACATAAAAACCTCCAAAAATGACTCAATTAGAATATTATATTATATAGGATTGTAATCGCATCAACGAATAAAATTTATACATGTATTGGTCTTATTTTAAACATTATCATTTTGATTTATCCTTATTTAATCTATTTAATTTTATTTGTGCTAATAAAATTCTAAATTTTAAATGGTTATAAATATTCACTTACGTGTTGTGAATTTTCCTTAATTGGATACCATATGAAATTTTAGACTACATAAATGTCAATTTATAATTTTTAAATATTTTTGTGATTTTTAAACAATTTAATAATATGTTATTTTTATAGAATAACAATAGTGTCAATTTTAAAACTATTCATTTATTAGAATTTAAATAAAATCCACATAGAGGATATATTCAAACTAAAATATTTAATAGGTTTTAACAAGTCATATTTATCTATTGAATTATTGGATAACATTAAATAGTTCATATAATATTTATTTTACTCTTTGTAATACCATTTATCTGTTACTTCTCTTAATAAAATAATTTCTACAACATTTTGGTATAATTATTAAATATACATATTTGTCGCATAAAAATTAAAAATAAAATACTAGGATGAATATAAATCTTATATATTTCATTAGAATACTTTTAGTCGGATTTATATTCTAAAACACCCCACTTTTAAAATGTTATATTTATTAAATTATGAATGTGACAACTTTGACATCATTTAAAATAAAATAATATAAGTGTCATAATCACTTTTATTAGACTCAAAAGGTCATATATTCGGTCATTTTATGCTTATGGTGTATATATACACTAAAAATAAGTTTTGGTCTGGTTTTTGATCCTTTTAATGGGTATTATTATTTCAATAAAACTATATTACTTATTTTTAAGTAAATAAATAATTTTTGCGTCATTAATGAATAAGCTATTAAGGTAATTAAATATCTCTTAAAAATTATAAATAAATTACCATGATAAAGAAAAACATTTTATATTTCAAATGAGTATTTATAACAGAATTTATATTCTAGTAAAACATATATTAAAAATAATTTAATTATTAACGTTGAGTGCGACATATTTCACTTTCCTTTAAATAAAATAAACTAAAGGCCTTAATCACATCCAAGTGGGTTCCAATGGATTCCATTTCGACCCAAATATTACTTAGGACAAAATATTAGAATCCAATTATATTAAGACAAGTGTTAGGATAATTTTATAATATTATATTTACCCTTAATTACCCAATTTACCTTTTACTATGGAAAATAAAATTTATCGTAGTTACTATTCATAATGCCCAAAAATAAAAAGTATCCTATTAACATATTATGGACCCACTGATTCCAAATATATAATCAATTTTTATAAATTCAATACAAAAAATAGTAGAAAATAATTTAAAATTAATCTCGTTTTTAAGAAAATGAGTTTTAAAAGGTAAAACATTGCAAAAGATTTAAATGATTTTACCTATGAATTCAATGTAAAAATAATTATAATGACATATATTATATTAAATGGTAAAAATATATTCTATTTATACTTTAAAACCATTAAATATTAAAATTTACCCATATAAATTATTACGATGAAAAAAGTTTTTTTTTTAATTAAAATATAGCGTGTTTTTACTATTCATTAAAATATGAAAGTTATCAGAAAAATATCAAAAATTTATCTAATGTAAATTTTTATATCCTGATTCAAAAGAAGAATTTTATTTTTTAAAATTTAACTTATAAACTTGTCAAAAATTATATTGAAAATGGGTGTGCCATCAAAAGGCGGCAAAACTGCATTTGTTGAAAAATACTTATTTTACCCAAAAAAATTATTTTGTTCTGATACTATGTTCTATAAAATGTATAAGATGAATTATAATTTCATAAAATTCAAAATTTATTTACTACAATTCATAATGGATAGTTTATAATAATATTATACCCATATATCTTTGTTTAGTGAAACCAGGTATTGCGTACCACACACGCTATCGAGGAAGGTTGTGATTGTGTGCAATGTAAGCCATGTCAGGGTTGCGTGTAGTGCACGACTCCTTCATTGTTGCTTATAACAAAATCCAACCATATTTCATTTATACATTGAATATATATATATATATATATACACTCAATGTTACGTAGAATAAAAACTACCAAACAAACTTGAAATTGTGTGTAACACGATCCAAGATTAGTGTTGCATATACTGAAAGGTAATACGATATTGCGTATAGTGAAAGGTAATTTTGGTGTAGCGTACAACAAAAGATATGAAAGAAACAAAAAAAAAATATCTTATAACATCTCAGGTTGTTACACAAGAGGTACCTTAAAGTGTATTGGAGGTGGTGGAATCCTCTTCTATAGGGGCCATTTAGATCTGATTATACCTATAATAAACATCCATGGAGGAGAGATCATGGTATTTAGTTGTAGCATCGATCAACTGCTCCATAAAAAAACATGAAATCTACTTTCAAATAGTGAAATTTAAGATCTGGGAAGTTCATGTCAGCCCTGATATGACTATTCTTCTTCCTCAAGGGAACCCTATTTCCCAAACATCAGGGGTATTGTACATCTTTAATGATTATGGATTTCAGAATCATATCAACTTAGGCCTCGACCATTACATAGTGAGGGGTGAATCTTTCTATGAGGTTGATTGAACCCACGTTGACTTATCGAGATACCAAGGTGGTGGAAGGTGACCTGGGGAACTATTCCAAGAATCTCATCATAGATCTAGTTGAATACATCTCAATTCCACTTCATCAAATCCAGATACTACAGATTATCTTCTGCGAGCATTGTCTTGCTGATCATTGTTTGTCTTAGATCTGACTTAGTGCTGAGATTCAACTATACCAACTTGACGACACTGGAAAAGACACCATACATTAATGTATTAGGAGTGTCCTACAAATCCCCCACATGTTCCCCAGCTAAAGGATAAACAGAAATGGTAAATTCCTCTCGATTAACTATCCCTGGAAGAATGTTGGTGCTGACCTGTGAGATAGTGGAATCTTCATCGGGAGAACCCTACATTTCAGAAATAATAGAAACATATGTTGTCAATCCATTCCTAAAAGGAATTTTTTCTAAGGGGGTGGTAAACACTCGATGATATCATTGTAGTAATGGTGCGTCAGTTCTATTTTCTTGAACACAACTCGGTGGCATATGCAGGTATGGGGTATTGTTGTTTCCATTGGGTGGCCATCCCGATACTATATAAGGTTTGGGTTTTTTGCTATCAATTGACCCTGAATCATATAGTAATGCAATGTGATCCTCTAGTGATCCTTATACATGGGAATGTGTCTTACCCTTTTCTCAGAAATGATAAATAACTGTCCTAGGAATGTGGTTGTGGATTCCAATTACTTCTTTGGGATGATGAATGCAACATCCAAATCCATCCATGGGTTGGCTAAAGGAGTAGTGTGTTCAAAATAATTATTTTGAACCCAAATATCTATTCACTTTTAATAGTATGTGTATATGTATAGAGATTCACATGAATTAATTTTAGATGAATCCCAATAAAGTGAACCCACTCGACCATTAAGGGAGTATTTGAGGCACTCGTGATATGAGAATGGAACTACCACATGTAGATGGAGCCAGGGATACCCATCAATGCCTTATATGTAGTGGCATGCAAGACTACAATAAAATTAGTGCTGTAAGCCATTACACTAAAATGTGTCTTCAAGAAAATATTTCCACAAGGTCTCTATTTAGTTCGGTTAAAACCATGAATATTCAGGTCAAAGGGATCTATATCTACATCAAATATTAGTGGATTAGAGATCATGCAGTTCAGGTTGAGATTTATCTAAGAAGATCTGTCAAAAAGGAGAGGCAGACTTCCATGACATTATTTTTTCCTATGTGGTACAATGGGAAGATTTTTCCCTAAATATGTTATCCTTAATCTTTTCTGGAGAATGGGATGAAGGCTGGACATTCTTAATGCTCGACTTCCTCAACATTGAAGAATACTACATCTACTCCCTCTGTTTCAAATTGGAAAAGGATTATCAAAGAATATGTGAGTTCTTAATGCTAATATTCTGATAGTAGAAGAGTCTCAAGGATCACGATCATTATGAGAATTATGGAAAGGTTATTGAGTACATCATTCATCTGCACTAGGAACAAATTTCCACCAGTAGGGAGTTCCTCTTTGGAAGGGTTTGAGATGCGCGCTACTAATTGAACTAGTGGATTCGGGCTAGTGGTGGTAACATATCATTACTCACTAGATGAATCATGAAAAGTGACTTCCAGTTGATTACTAGATGTAATATGTATTTCCACAACTTAATGCAGTTGATCATGTTGTTGTTGTAGTGGCTCTAACTAATCTTGGATGAAAACGGAGGCATCCTCAAGTTTAATTATACAAGAGGATAGGGTTGTGTATTCTAAGATATGTGTTGAACCTAATGTGTAGTTTTTTATGAGTTCACATCTTGGTTAGTGGAACTGGTCATTGAAATTCAAATATTCTTGTTTTCATGGACTCTTTGATAATGGCATCAACTGAGGACATTAGAAGGGATTACCTGACACTGTTTATCGATGAGAACCATGACTCAGTCCACTACTCATCTACCTGAATCCATTAACCTTCACTATCATTGTCAGCCATTATTGATACACACACCACATGTGTTAGGGCTAAACCAAACTTAACTACATTCTTGTCAACCTAGTCCTGAAAAGAGCCCTTGGACACATATCACTGCATGAGGGTATCTCCACATAATCGATGATAGGGGAAATAGTTTGGGTGATTAGGGAGATCATATTCTTAGGGTCCCTTATATTGTAGAAACTATTGTATTTCTTGATCCATGTCACTCTAGAAATATTTAGGGACCTGAGCTTCTTCAAATTAGTATGTCTTGTATCTCTTGTATTGGAAAGGGACCCCAGGATGTTGTCCCAAATGGGTGGTTGGAGCCTGAAGTGGTGGTGGACCCTGATTGTATCACCTAGATAGTAGTTTTTAATTTCTCAATAGATCCAAATGACCGAGAGGTTGTTTATTATGAACATCAGATTGACCCTGAGGTTGGGTCCCTCTATGAGGATGTAGAGGAAGCTCCGCATGATGAAACCTTATTGGCTTGGTGGCATCTATCTATGAAACTATTATGGTATCCTCCTTGAATAGGATTCTTAAATGTGTTGTGGGAGGCAACATGCATTTCTGATTGCCTCGCTACAATGATTCGTGTAGGAATTTGATCCGTAATAGATGAATCCTAAAAAATCACCTTGGATGTTTTGATTTTAAATAGAAGGAACCAGTTTATTCTTGATTTTCCCCACACACATCGTCAACATGATTTCTAGAGTCATAGGCATATAAAATGAATATGTGAGGCACTAACACACAACAAAAATGTCTACAATGATCTCATATGGCCATTTATTGCACTAGAAGAGGTCCAAAATACGCATCTTGCGAGTTGTAGAGCTAAACTAGTAGAGAAACTACCTCAGAAGATCCACCCAATCATGTAATGAAAATATGGGTAATTGGATGTACCAGATGAATGAAATTACTTCTAGTGTTTTTATTAAACACTAGATCATGTTGGCTTTTTTCTTTGTTGGATTGTCGATCATGGGTCCACACAATGAGATAAAGTGGTCAAATATTGTAGTGGGTCACCCATCCAATTTGAGGTTCATAAGGTTGGATTACAAAATCTATAGGTCATTGGAATAGCACCACCCATGTCGCATATGGCATTCCATTAGATGGGATAGACACATTTTGGGTTTCACGGGCCTTGAGGTGAGTGATGAGACAAGACATCAAATAATTTTGGACAGTGTTCCGTTAATAGAGATGATCCCTGAACACTAGTGTATTGGAAGGTTCATCAACAAGATGAGCGGGCCAAATGGATCATATAGTGGCTGGTGGAATGTGCTGAGGAGATATTGGTTGGATAAATTATGGAATAGCTAGTCATAAAACAAGAATAAAACCCCTAGGGGATGTTGGGGGAATAACTAGTGGAGAAACTGGGGGAATGTTCACAAGAAGATTGGGTGGATTTGGAAATTCCTACCATGTCTACTTTCTATAAGCTCTATCCTCTATTCTACCAGTTTATAATGGGTGGTCAAGATAGATGGGAGGAAACAAACCTGGAGGAACCTTTACCTGCTACTATTTCCATGGTGGAGGTCTATTGATATCATAATGTCGATCACCATTGTCTTGACATCACTCTACAATTCCTTCAGTGGAGAGATATTTAATAAATTTCATCGATTCTTTGAGTTTTGGAGAAATAAATCCTCTTGGGATCATCATTTATTCATCACAGAACTAGATTGGCCATAAGGATTAGCAGTGACAGTGTTATATTTTCCTTGTTGGGGCCCAGTCAGAGAGGCAATGACACAATGGGTTATGAAAGTCCATGTTAGTGTCACATAAGGTTAATGAAAACACATGGGGGATCCAACAGTTGTTGTAATTCCCCAGGAGGAAGGTTTTCTTCATTGATTCCTACTTCATTTTCTTTTTCTGTGACATCGTCTGTGTTTATGGTGATGGCTCTATGTGTCATATCTTCTATATCAGTGAACATATCTAGTTGTAACTAGATTTGGATTTAGTGGAGTGCATCATAATGTCCCCATCCACAGTTTTTTAAATGTGGAGATGCCTCATCAATAACTCATCAAGGCCCAACGATGCTCTAAATTATTCATTGTTGAAGAACCCGGTGATGATTGAGGAACATAGGGAATTGAACCTATGGAAGAAAGGATAACACAACCAATCAGCATTATTGGCTGAATATTTTTAATGATAATATATTTTTGGTTAAAAATTATTTGATGATAGAGATAGAAGTGCATCAACCCCAGAATCAATAAAATCCCCTGACTTCATCCTGGGTATGTATCTCCAAATTTCTTATGTCTAAAGTAGTGAGTAACCAAAACATAATTGAAATATAGTCTTCCATTAGAACGTCCCACAAACTCCTTCGCTCGAAATCGGCATCTGGCCCTTGGTTTCCCTACTCATAAACATGGAATGATTGAGAAACAGGTAATAGTAATGATATGGACTGCTACACTGGTGGGCTTATCGTTGGAGAGTAGAATGCACGAGTTGATAAACCACTGCGTACAGGGCTGTTAACCATGAAATGTACTGACTACATCATTACATCCCTATAAGATGGGGTATCAAATGTTATTGGTCAGGTTGGAGATCACTGGTGGTGAATCTAGTTGGTTCTCTTTATCAACAAAAACAAATAATAACTCTCAGTGATCTCAATTAGAGGAAGAGAATTATTCAGGTGACGAAATGGTGAATTTCAATGCTAGACACTAAAACATAGCCAATTATTCCTCCAATTATTATTATTTTTTAAGGGAATTTGAGATCTGGTACATTTTACGTTATGGAATGAAGAATATTACACACCTTGTTCCTACCCAAACTCTAATGTAGGGAATCACATTGAAGTTTCCATCAGCAAATCACACTTCGCTTCAGTGTTTGAAAAAAGAACTATATAGATAGTGATTTGGCATTGCACAAGTTTCATCCTTATGTGGAGAAAATCCCCCCTTATTCCCTCGGATGGTTCCATGGGGAATGGTAATTCATCTACAAGGTGAGGACCTCCATACCCTATGGTGCTGGAGTGATGAGGCCCTCCACCAGAGCTGGTTGTAACATAAAAGTATCTTCTAGGTCTAATTTCTTCGTAATGGGAAGGACCTCCACTCTAGGTGATGAAAATGACATGTGGAGGGCCTCCATGTTGGATGATGGAGTGGGGGGAACATCCTCTTGGGTACACAGGGTTGAGAGGGGCACCCAAGTAGATATTGAACAGAACAAGGTGAGTACCCCCATGATGTGTGTCTATGGTGGTATAAGGAGGGAATTCCTACTGATCATACTATACGTGGGGAGGACCTACATGATGATGGGTTATAGGGAAAGGAGGAAATTTGTGTTGATTATCTGAAATATAGGGAAAATATTCATTCCTAGGATCATCGACATAGGGATTACCTCCTAAAAAACATCAAAAAATGGGAAGGACCTCCAGTCGAACTGGAAATGGTGGAATAATGGGAACTATGATGATGGGTGTGAGAGTGGGGATTTCCTCCACACTGGTTGCTAAAATTATATGGAGTACCTCTGCACTAAATTTGTATATAATGGGTTGTCCCGGGATGACTGCCGATCACGCTAAAACTAGAAGAGTCAACTCACCCTACCCATTGGGTGGAGGGGTTATCAATCCCTATCAAGATAAATAGTTCTCTTGATCTATAATAACATGTATCTAATAGTGTGTTTCAATGGTGGCATGGGTCACTAAAGCTATAGAAGATGACCCCCTTGTTGTGTGTCTTCCAAAGCATGTCACAGATGTTGGAATCGAGTTTTCTGAGTAAGGGATGGTGATTCAAGGGTAGAGAGTACCTATTCCATGACATAAGAGACTAATTGGTGGTGTTGACATGGCCTGGTGGCAGCCCTCCATGATGTCTCCTAGGAGGCGATCACAGCGGAGATGAATCAAATATTCCTCACCTTGTTAATGTAGGGGAATGAGATTACAGAAAATTACAGTGAGACTCCCATAATGGTTGACCATCAGAGTAGGGTGTAGTGGCTCCCTACATGGCCCTTGGGGATGATGATGACATTAGGTCACAGAAGACTCCATATCATGATAAATCATGTATGTTGAGAATATGACACCCACTTGTTCATATAGTCAAATGAGAGTATCAATCACCCTCTTATGGATAATCTCATAATGTGAGGTGGGGTGTGGTCACCATTTATTAGTGGATGTGAAAGACATATTTGTGGAGGTGGAGCCATGCAAAATTTCTATATTGGAATTTCCCCAACGCATCAGTTTTTTGACTAGAGGTGATTGGGTTCCTATTTCATGGATCCTATAAAGAAGGAATACTCATCTATTCATACAGACATTAGGATAGTAGTTTCCAATTCCTTGGGGTCATAAAGTATTCTATGGATTGATCGAATGTTCCACACCGATGATATCGCAAATCAGAATTCCAAATGATGAACAACGCCAAATTTGGGTGAACACCATTACATATCCACTATTTTCATAGAAGGACCTAGTGATGGATAACTATATATGTCATCATGCTTACTTGGTGATATCTTAAACGCTATTAATTCTCATGTTCTAAAAATAAAAGATCATGTGGGGTTCACCATTTCATTTTCTAACGCTTTCGATTGGGTGTGCCCCCACACATCATCATCAACAGTGACAGTCACACATGTTGCACTGTAATTACCACATTCCAACAGATGGTGGAATTCATCACTTCTTTAGAGTTGTCCTGACCATGATCAATATGGTATGATGGGATATTGGTCTCTCCTTCTATGGATTCCTACTTAGAATTCTTCACCTAGCTTGAGTCTCCACTAATGATTAATATTTTTTCCAGGAATATCATACCCAACACCATCTACTTGTGTTTCAAATTAATTATGTTTCTTCTATCAGGACATTCAAAAGGGTCAAATCAGGGAAAAAACCATCAGTCAAGGAAATAGCCACGTTGGGCATCACTAGCCTGTCTATACACTGGAACCGTGGTACACCTGAATTTTTTATTATGAGAGAGTTTCTGGAGGGCTCATAATCAAATGGAATGCCATGTAAAATGAATGGAATGATATTCCAATGGCATGTCTCTAAGGTTTTTTTGGGTCTCCCATGTATAAGATGTGGTATTCCATGGGTTTATCATCTAGTAGAGATCGATTGGACTAATCAGAAAACTCAAAAGAGTAAATCATATGAGTACCTACCAAGGGGGGAGCACTTGTAATGTTTACCAGACGGAGGGATCAAAACTACTAATGAAGAAAAACGGTGGATTGTGGGTCCTAGAAATTTAATTGTTTCACACTGTGAAGGCTGATCGGAGCACCACAGTGGGAGGATCAATTAAGAAAGGTCTTTACAAAGGGTTCATCAATGCTAACCATCACAATGGAATGGTCCTCATGGAGGCATCCTATGTACCCTGTTTAGCAGACATGGATCATAACCCACTTAGTCATAAGGGGGTCATAGAAATTAAACATGAATAGAATCCTTAGTGTTTCAAGAAGTTACAATTTAATGGATGGGGCTTAAGAATGATAACTACTTTGATGGATGAGGGGAATGGGATTGAATTAAATTGAAGATAATGGTGGTGTTGGGATTGATCCATGAGGTGGTTTCCTATATAACCAATGTTTGAAGGCAATGATCAGAGTCAAAAGAGTTTGGCAGGGTGATGAAACACCCTAGGAGGGGACTCATGTGAATGGGTCACATGGATGGGGACCTGAAGGAAATGTAACTATTATGGTTGGGCAAGATATTCCTGATACACAATGGATCGAAGGGAATTTATGAATTGGAAAATTTGGATGGGAGTAATACTTGGGGTGGGGGCTTCCTATATATTATAGTGTCATGGAATCAATGTTCACCTAGTTCAATAATAAGAACATGTAATCGGGGCGTACACCAATGACGACGAACCCGTGACATGTTTTAGATTATCCATGGTTATTAATGTAACACCCGAGACTTTTATGAGAAATATTTTTTTTTATGTTATATAAATCATCAAAGGAATCTTTAACTACACACAACACTTTCTTGGCTTGCTTTACATGAAATCTTGACCTTCCTCGATAGCTTGCGTCGTAAGAAATACCGAGTTTCACTAAACAACGATATGCTATTAAAATATTATTAAAACTAGCCGTTATGAATAATAATAACCACATTTTGAAATTTTATGAATTTTATTTTTCAAAATGGTCTTCATTTTTGGATTCGGAATATCGAAATTATCCTAGGGTGAAATTTTTGTATTTTTCTGAAAACTTTCAGTTTTTGATGAATAGTGAAACCACTAAGTGGTAGTTTAAAAAACTGAATTTTTCATAAAACATAATTTTTACCGCTTCTGTGAGTGGAATTTGAAAATTCCGAGACACATGGTTGATTTCAGTAAGTAAAATGTGGTTCAATGAGATAAAAATAATATTTGGTGAATAGTAACTTTTTACTTTTATTTGCCACGGTTAAAAGTAAATAGGGTAATTAAGGGTACAAATGATATTATTATTACCCTACCACATGCCCTAATTCTATTGGATGAGTTTAATTCGACCAAAAACAACCTTAGGATTAAAATTTTACCATTTAGGCCCACTTGGATTAGATTAGGACATTTATTATTAATTAATTTAAAGAAGGGTTAAAATAGTTAAAATCAAAGTTTAATAAGTAAATAATTTTTAATATAGGGTTATACATAAGATAAATTCAACTATAAAATTCCTTAGAAAGATAAAAATATTTCCTACATAATGATATTTTAATTTTAATTTTTATAGGTTATATATGTTAATTTATTTATGACACAAAGATGATGCAGTAATTATCTTATTAATCAAATATTGACATAATTGATGTTATAAATACCCAAATAAATGTAATTTGAGTATTTTTCTGAATTACACTAATTTTATAGGTTAATATGACATGTTAGTGTTGATTTAATTAACTTTTTTCGAACTAATCATTCTGTTATGATTTTCAGAAAAATCAATTACTAAATAGTTTCAAAATTGACATAAAATAATTTTTAAAACAAATATTATATTATTAATTGTTATTTTATTCCTAAAAATTTATGGTTCGGCAAAATGACTTAAATAGAGTTCTATATATTAATAATAAACAACTTGTGGTTCGTTTGGCTTGTTGTAGTATGTTCATTAACCTTATAGTTTAAGAACACAATAAAACACGGTAAAAGTAAAATTATTTAGCTTAATGTTAAATATAAATGATAAGGATAAAATAGGATCCTCAACATGTCTATATTCTATTGTATGAGAGGCTATCGAGCCATCCCCTCCTTAGCTTCTAAATAAATCAATTTGGAGCTATTTAAAACCGAATTTGGCATTATAATAAAATAATATTTTTAGTTATTCCAAAGTTGCCCCTCTCCTCCCTTATAAAAGGGCACCTCCTCCATCACTTTCTCACACCAATTTGAGCCTTTAAGATCGGCCAACCCCAGCCAATTTCTCCTCTCCACTTCCCTAGAAAAATCCTAGAGGTTCTGGTCTTCTTCAAAGACCAATCAAAGTGCCCTAAGAGGAGGTTTCAAAAGGTGTGTCGAAAGAAAATGTAATATCTGTTACCGATTCGTTCAACTTTATTTCTTATTCTACTTCTTATTTATTAGTTTTTTCATTATGAAGTAATAAAATCAGTATCACCAACATACTGATAGTTTATTATAAGTATGAAACAATCATATTTCACCATCAATCCATCTTACGGAAAACGATATCACCACGCGTGCGTACGTAAGGAATACCGTCTCCATGCCATGGGGTAATCTATTTGACACAACCACCTTACATGGATGGGTATAATGGTGTAAATAATAACTATATATGACTATTTTAAAGTTATATTGATTCTGAAATATTATACATAACTTCAAATACAATTCCACGATCATGAGAATGATATCATCGCTCATGCGTACGTACGGACTACCGTCTCCACGACGGGATGAGATTCATTTTCCATTTTAACCATTCATGAATGATTATAAAGTGTATATAATAAATAATCATGAAATATATGATATAATAATGATAATGGATTTATTTTTATATATATGTATTTCATCTACTTAATTCCATTCAACTCAATAAGGAAACAAAAACAGCGTTCATGCGTACGTATGGCCTACCGTCTCCATGAACGGTGTATTTCATTCCATTTACTGATCTATTATATATATGTAAATTCTGTATAAATATTATATATAACTCATGTTTTATATTATGTAATTATTTAATCATGACCTAAGTAATCATATAAATAATTACAAGTCAAAACACGGACGACAAATAAAACGATTTTACCCAAAACGCTCTTTAACATGGAATTTCCAAAAGAACGGGTAATATAAAGTCATAAGTGAACCATATATGATATCATAACAATGATTATGATTATTGAATAAGTCAATGACATTATTTGAATCATTATAGAGGAGGTTCATACACTTACGAAGCAAATCAGACCTAAGGTAAGGGAAAATATCACAATCTCATTTTTATCCGAGATTGTTTATACTTTGGTATTTACTGGTGTGTTTTTTATCATCCACATCCATTTTTCCTCAATATGTAATATTTATATCCTTCTAAAATATTTTATATCCAATTTTACCCTTCGGTGAGTTTTTAGTAAATGATATGAAAGGAATCTTTTGTCATTTTTCGTACGAGGCACTTTTTGACTTTTCTGACAAAAGTACGAGAAGAATGTTTTCTTAACATATACGACATAAAGGGATTTTTAAAATATTATTTCCAACAAGATTCCTTTACATGTATCAAGTTTATTTTTAATCAACTTCTTTTAGTTTAAAATTTTATGACATGTTAAGAAAGGAAAAATGTTTTTGAAGTAGAATGGATATTTTCCTCAAGAATGGAGTTCAAGAGTTTTATCAAATAAATTTTCCATCTAATATAATATAGGGTTTTGTTTCTGTCCCTATTATTACATTTATTTTTTTATATTGTGATGGAAATATTTTTATGAATTCCTTTATCTGATATGAATTTTTTTATGATGTCACGATGTTTAAGATTCCCATTTTTATTACATGGGTTATGCTATGATGTATGGTTTATGATTTTGTGGCACATATAAGAATGGTATCATTATGAGATGTGTGGGACCTATATCTCCCTCCAATTCATTGGGTAAATATTTTATATCTCCTGAGATAGACATGGCTGGAAGGGCAGGTTAAACCGGTTCAGTGAAACAGGATTGAAACGAGGAGTGAACTCGGTTCAGAAATGGACATTGTCCACTAAGATAGTCTTGGCTATGAGTCTTGACTAATAAGAAATGATTATCTATGAATATGTGTGTATGCCACAAAGTTTCATGTTTTATGTTATGATTATTGAGATTACATTTCACTACTATGATTTATCCCATGTTATGAAATTATGATATCTTTTGCAGGTTAAGATTTCCAAAAGTTATGTTCTTATGTATATGATGTGATTGATATTTCTTTTGTTTACCCTTACTGAGAATTTGAGCTCACCCTTTTTTATGTTTTATTTCCCCAGGTCAGGAAGAAGATTATTAAGTAGGATATTCCAAAAAGGGACTCTATATATGATGAAATAAATGGGAGGCAATGTAGATTCTTTGTGAACCAGTTGTTTAGGTTTCCCAGTTTCTAAAGACTCTAAACCTATACGGTCCTTTCCTGGTTTTGTTATATGTTGTAATAAGTGTTCTTCAATTCTGAAGTAATAACAATGCATGTAATGTATGGGACGTTATAGTTGGTATCAGAGGAAAGGTATAGTCAACCTTTGGAAACTAGGATGTGAAAGCCTTAGTAAGAACCCTAAGGATAAGTCTAAGCATAGAACACAATCTTAGTGTTTTATAAATGGCCATGAACAACCTATGGTAAGACCTTAAGTGTGAAATTTTATTCTCGATTATGTGGTTTTCCTATTATAATTAGTGTTGCTCACACAATTAATCTTGGTTTTAGTCAATGTCTGGAACCCGAAGAAACCGTGTTAATAAGGAATGCGACGGGCAATGCAATGATTGTCCCCCTGAGAAACCAAACGTTATGGGAGCTGGAATGCAAAATCTTGTAGCCATGCTCATGCAACTTTCTCAAGCTATGAATCATGCATGACTTCCAATTGAGAAATGGATGGAGCATCATTCTGTTGAATCCTTCATGAGGCAGCGTCCACCATCATTCAGTGGGACTTCTGATCCATTAGTGGCTGAACAATGGATCAGTACCACTAAAAAGATATTTTCAGTTCTTCAATGTTCTGAACATGATAAAGTCATCTTAGTAGTGTATCGTTTGTAATGTGATGTTGATCAATGGTGGAATCTTATTAAGAATACAAGACAAAGTGATGAAATTGAGTCCCTGGAATGGGACGAGTTCAAGAACTTATTTCTCAATAATTACTTCCCTCGTATTCTCCGAACAAAGATGGAGAAAGATTTTCTTGAACTGAAGCAAAAGGATAATGAATCTGTTGGTACCTATGGAGCAAATTTTACAAGACTTGCAAGGTATGCTTTTGGTATTATTATCCAACCTGAGAGTAAGATCGATTGATTATTTAAAGGCTTAAAACCAAGTCTTCTAAGGGCATTAGCCATAAGGGACTTCAATAGCTATGGGGAAATCGTTCGATGTGCTCTCAAAGTTGATATGGAGATTGAAGTAACCCATCAGTCATATGGGTTTTATAAGAAGAGGAAAATGGAATTCAAAGGAAAATCTAAAGAGCACACTAAAAAGAAGATGAGCTTTCCCTTATGCTCAAAGTGTGGAAAGAAACATGGAGGGAGTTGTCTTAAAGGGACAAGTAAATGTTTCAAATGTGGAAAGGAAGGTCATAAGGCATTTGAATGCTAAAATGATGGGAAGAATATGTCTAATGATGCAAACAAAGGAAGGGATACACAGAATGAACCTACTACACTTCAGTGTTTCAAGTGCAAGGAAATAGGGCATTATGCTAATCAATGCCCAAATCCAAGGGTTGATGATGATGGTCAACGTCAACAAACTCTTAAGGCTAAAGACAAAGGAAAGTCAAATGCATTTTATATCAGCGATGTGGAGTAGGATAACGATGTGGTGAAAGGTACACTTACCATCCACTCTAAAGTAGAAAATGTTTTATTTGATTTTGGACCCACCCACTGTTTTATTTCTGATGAATTTTCTTAGGGTATCACCGTATTACCTCAACAATTTTATGTTGAGTTGGTTGTGACAGCTCCTAATGAAAGTTATTTATCTCAAATGGTTTGGGAGAAACTCACGATTAAGAATATGCTCATTGTACGAGAGTTTGATGATGTCTTTCCGGAGGAATTACCGGGTTTTCCACCAAATCGTGAAGTTGAGTTTTCAATAGAACTCGTACTGGGTGCTTTGCCTATTTCAAAGACACCTTATAGAATGCACACAATTGAGTTGCAGGAATTGAATAAGCAACTCTAAGAAAATCATGATAAGGGATTCATACACCCTAGTGCGTCTCCTTGGGGAGCACCTGTTCTATTTTTTTTTGAATAAAGATGGATCAATGAGACTATGAATTGATTATCGAGAACTTAACAAGATCACTATCAAGAACAAATATCATCTCCCGCACATTGATGAATTATTTGACCAACTACGCGGAGCCCAATACTTTTCCAAGATTGATCTTCGTTCAGGGTATCATCAATTAAAGGTCAAAAGGGAGGATATACCAATGACAACTTTCCGTAAAAGGTATGGACACTACGAATTTGTTGTGATGCCATTTTGTCTTACTAATTCCCCTGCTATCTTCATGGATCTGATGAATAGAGTCTTTAGAGTCTATCTGGATCAGTTTTGGTAGTCTTTATAGACGATACTCTTGTCTATTCAAAGAGAAAGGAAGAACATGAAGATCACATGAGAATTATATTGGTGACCAAGAGAAAAGAGAATATTTATGTCAAATTTACCAAGTGTGAATTTTGGCTTCAAAAAGTTTCATTTTTGTGTCACATAATCTCAAAGGAGGGGATATCTGTGGATCCATCAAAAATAGAGGTTATTGAAAGATGGTCGAGACTGACAACAGTAACTGAGATCCGAAGTTCTCTTGGTTTGGCTGGATATTATCGATGTTTTGAGAATGATTTTTCACGATTATCTAATCCACTCACCAATTTGACTCAGAAAGGAGTTAAGTTTGTCTGGACGGAGGAATGTGAAGAGAATTTCAAGGAGTTGAAAAGAAGGTTATCTAGTGCACATTTCTCACACTGCCTTGTAGTGGATAAAGGTTTTTGATCTACAGTGATGCATCCAAGAAGGGACTGGGGTGTGTTCTTATACAAAATGATATGGTGATAGCTTATGCCTCACGACAGTTGAAAATACATGAGCAAAATTACCCAACTCATGATTTGGAGTTAGCTGCGGTAATCTTTGCATTAATGATTTGGGGGAATAATCTATATGGAGAAAGGTGTGAAATTTATACTGATCGTAATTGTTTAAAGTATATTTTCACAAAAAAGGAGCTGAATATGCGGCAAAGAAGATGGTTGGAGCTGATTAAGGATTATGACTGCTCAATCCATTACCACCCTGGGAAAGCAAACAAGGTGGCATATGCGTTAAGTCGACAAGACCATGCCAGTTTATCCATGATGAGGATCACAAAAGATCCAATATTTATGGATTTACAAAGGATAGATCCTGGAAATATAATGAAAGGGGAAAATCGTATCATTATCAAATGAATGTTCTACCATCTATACATGTGATGATTAAAGAGGCACAGAAAGATGTCGAGTTACAAAAGAAGGTGAGAAATGTTCTTGAATTCAACCTTGATTGTGATGAGATAATAAAGTTCAGGAATCGGGTTTGTGTTCCTCCGATCCCTAAATTAAAGAAGGAGCTGCTGGATAAGGATCATAGTTATTCATTCTCTATTCATCCTAGAAGCACAAAGATGTATAGGGACCTGAAAGAATACTTTTGGTGGGATGGCATGAAAAGAGATGTTGCTGAATATGTCTCTCGATGATTGGTTTTTCAGCAAGTTAAATCTGAGAGATAGAAGTCTAAGGGGATGTTACAACCATTACCCATACCCGAATAGAAATGGGAAAACATCACTATAGACATTGTCACAGTACTTCCTAAAACATCCATAGGCAATAAAGCTATCTGGGTTATATTTTATCGCCTTACAAAGTCTGCACACTTCATTTCTATTAGAGAGAATTTCTCTCTAAATCAGAATGCCAGGATATATGTAAAGGATGTGGTAATATTGCATGGAGTACCACTTTCTATTATATCTGATCGGGATCTGAGGTTTACCTCAAACATCTGGCGAAGACTTCAGCATACTCTGGATATATAGTTGAGTTTCAAAACTTCTTATCATCCTCAGACGGACGATCAGTCTGAGAGGACAATTCAATCTCTAGAAGATATGTTGAGAGCTTTCTCTATGGATTTCAAAGGGGGTTGGGATCAACACCTACCTTTGGTGGAATTTTCTTATAATAATAGCTTTCACTCCGGTATTCAGATGGATCCTTATAAAGCTCTCTATGGAAAGAAATGCATGGCTCCAACTTGCTGGGATGAAGTTGGGGAAAGAAAGCTAGTAGGACCTGATCTTGTTGATGAGATGGCCGAAAAGGTCAGATCTATTCAACAACACATAAGTGCAGCTCAGAGTCGACAAAAAAGTTATGCCGAAAAATGAAGAAAATACTTAGAGTTTGAAGTGGGTGATAAAGTGTTCTTACGAATATCTCCCTGGAAGAGGGTCATGAGATTTGGAAAGAAGGGGAAGTTGAGCCCTAGATATAGTGGTCCTTTCGAAATACTGGATCGTGTTGGGAAGGTAGCTTACTTATTGGCGCATCCATCGAATCTCTCTCAAGTTCACGATGTGTTCCATGTATCTCTCCTGAGAAATTACATACCTGATCCTTCACATGTACTCAGCTCAGAAGTTGTACCGCTGGAGCAAGATCTTTCTTATGAAGAACAACCGATAGAGATTCTGGATCGTAGCGAAAAAGTCCTAAAAAACAAGACCACTCGATTGGTGAATGTTTTATGGAGCAACCACCAATTAGAAGAAGATACATGGTAGCTTGAGGATATGATGAGGGACAGGTATCCTCATCTTTATGTTACAAAGTGACTAATTTCGTGGGCGAAATTCATTTTAAGGGGGGTAGAATGTATCACCCGAGACTTTTATGAGAAATATTTTGTTTTTATGTTATATAAATCATCAAAGGAATATTTTAATACACACAACACTTTCTGGGCTTGCTTTAATGCAATCACGACCTTCCTCGATAGCTTGCGTCGTACGCAATACCGAGTTTCACTAAAAAATGATATGCTATTAAAATATTATTAAAACTAGCCGTTATGAATAATAATAACCTCTTTATGAAATTTTATGAATTTTATTTTTCAAAATGGACTTCATTTTTTGATTCATAATATCGAAATTAGCCTAGGGTGAAATGTTGGTATTTTTCTGAAAACTTTCAATTTTTGATGAATATTGAAACCACTAAGTGGTAGTTTAAAAAACTGAATTTATCATAAAACATAATTTTACCGTTTCTGTGAGAGGAATTTCAAAAATCCGAGAGACACAGTTGATGTCAGTAAGTAAAATTTTGTTCAATGAGATAAAAATAATTTTTGGTGAATAGTAACTTTTTTACTTTTATTTACCACGGTTAAAAGAAAATAGGGAAGGTAAGGGTAAAAATGATATTATTATTACACTAACACATGTCCTAATACTATTGGATAAGTTTAATTCGACCAAAAACAACCTTAGAAATAAAATATGACCATTTAGGCCCACATGGATTAGATTAGGACATTTATGATTAATTTATTTAATGAAGGGTTAAAATAGTTAAAATCAATAATTAATAAGTAAATAATTTTTAATATAGGGTTATACATAAGATAAATTCGACAATAAAGATTATTTATAAAGATAAAAATATTTCCTACATAATGATATTTTATTTGAAATTTTTAGACTTTAAATATGTCAATTTATTTGTGACACAAAGATGATGCAATAATTGTCTTATTAATGAAATATTGACATAATTGATGTTATAAATACCTAAATAAATATAATTTGATACTTTTTATGAATTCCACTATTTTTATAGGGTAATATGACATGTTAGTGTTGATTTAATTAACATTTTTCGAACTAATCATTCTGTTATGATTTTCAAAAAAATCAATTACTTAATTGTGTCAAAATTGACATAAACTAGTTTTTAAAACAAATATTATATTATTAATTTTTATTTTATTCCTAAAAATATATGTATCGTACAAATGACTTAGATAAGGTTATATATATTAATAGTAAACAAATTGGGGTTTTTTTGGCTTGTTATAGTAAGTTTATTAACCTTATAGTATAAGAACACAGGAAGACATGGTAAAAGTAAAGTTATTTAACTTAATGTTAAATCTAAATGATAAGGATACAATAGGAACCTAAACTTGTCTAAATTATATTGGATGAGAGAATTTAGACCCATCTCTTCCTTATCGTCGAAATAAATCAATTTGGAGCTATTTAAAACCGAATTTGGCTTTATAATAAAATAACATTTTTAGTTATTTCAAAGGTGCCACTCTCCTCCCATATAAAAGGGCACTCCTCCCTCTATTCCTCACACCACTTTGAGCCTTCAAGCTCGGCCAAACCCTTCCAATTTCTCCTCTCCACTTCCCTAGAAACATCCTAGAGGTTCTGGTATTCTTCAAAGACCAATCTTAGTGCCCTAAGAGGAGGTTTCAAAAGGCGTGTCGAAAGAAGAGGTAATATCTGTTACCGATTGTTTCAACTTTATTTCTTCTTCTACTTCTTCTTAATTAGTTGTTTCATTATGAACTAATAACATCAGTATCACCCATATACTGATATGTTATTATAAGTATTAAAAAACCCCATTTCACCGTATATCCATCCTCTGGAAAACTAAATCACCGCGCGTACGTACGTACGGAATACCGTCTCCACGCCGTGGTGTAATCTATTTTCCACCACCACCTTACATGGATGGGTATAATGGTGTAAATAATAACTATATATGATTATTGTAAATTTATATTGATTCTTAAATAGTATACATACCCTCCAATACAATTCCACGATCATGAGAATGATATCATCACTCGTGCGTACGTACGGACTACCGTCTCCACGACGCGAAGAGATTCATTCTCCATGTTAACCATTCATGAATGATTATAAAGTACATATAATAAGTACTCATGAAATATATGACATAATAATGATACTGGATTTATGTGCATATATATGTATGTCATCTACTTAATTCCATTCAACTCAATAAGGAAACGAAAACAACGTTAATGCGTACGTATGGCCTACCGTCTCCATGAACGGTGTATTTTGTTCCATTTACTGATCTATTATATATATGTAAATTCTGAGTATATATTATATATAAATCATGTTTTATATTATGAAATTATGTAATCATGACCTATGTAATCATATGAATAATTACAAGTCAAAACAAGAACGACAAATGAAACGATTTTACCCAAAACGCTCTTTACCATGGAATTTACAAAAGAATAGGTAATATAAAGTCATAAGTGAACCATATATGATATCATAACAATGAGTATGATTCTTGAATAATTAAAAGAAATTATTTAAATCATTATACAGGAGGTTCAGACACTTACGAAGCAAATCGGACCTAAGGTAAGGGAAAATATCACAATCTCATTTGTATCCGAGATTGTTTATAATTTGGTATTTACTGGTGTGTATCTTATCATCCACATCCATGTTTCCTCAATATGTAATATTTATATCCTTCTACTATAATTTATATCCAATTTTACCCTTCGGTGAGTTTTTAGTAAAAGATATGAATGGAATATTTTGTGGTTTTTCGTACGAGGTACTTTTTGACTTTTCCGACAAAAGTATGAGAAGAATGTTTTTTAACTTATAAGACATGAATAAAATTTTAAAAAATTATTTCCAAGAAGCTTTCTTTATGTTTTTAATGTTTATTTTTATTTAACATCATTTAGTTTAAAATTGTATGACATGTTAAGAAAGGAAAAATGTTTTTGAAGTAGAAAGGATATTTTCCTCAGGAATGGAGTTCAAGAGTTTTATCAAAATAATTTTCCATCTAAGATAATATAGGGTTATATTTCTATCCCTATTATTGAATGGATTTTATTATGTTGTGATGTAAATATTTTTATGAATTCATTTATCTGATATGAATTGTTTTATGATGTCACGATGTTTAAGATTTCCATTTTTATTACACGGGTTATACTATGATGTATTATTTATGATTTTGTGGCACACATAAGAATGGTATCATTATGAGATGGGTGGGACCTATATCTCCCTCCAATGCATTGGGTAAAGGTTTTATATCTCACGATATAGACATGGCTAGAACGGCTGGTTAAACCGGTTCAGTGAAACGAGATTGAAACGTGGAATGAATTCGATTCAGAAATGGACTTTGTCCACTAAGATAGTCTTGGAAATGAGTCTTGAATAATATGAAATGATTCCCTATGATTATGTGTGTATGCCACAAAGTTTCAGGTTTTATGCTATGATTATTGGGATTACATTTCAGTACTATGATTTATCCCATGATATGAAATTATGATTTCTTTTGCAGGTTAATATTTCCAAAAGTTAGGTTCTTATGTATATGATGTGATTGATATTTCTTTTGTTTACCCTTACTGAGCATTTGAGCTCACCCTTTTTTATGTTTTATTTCCCCAGGTCAGGAAGAAGATTATTAAGTAGGATATGCCAAAAAGGGACTCTAGATATGATGAAATAAATGGGAGGAAAATTAGATGCTTTATGAAGTAGTTATTTATGTTTCCCAGTTTCTAAAAACACTATACGTATACGGTCCATTCATGGTTTTGTTATATGTTGTAATAAGTGTGCTTCAATTGTGAAGTAATAACAATGTATGTAAAGTATGGGTCGTTATAGTTGGTATCATAGGAAAGGTATAGTCAACCTTTGGAAACTAGGATGTGAAAGCCTTAGTAAGAACCCTAAGGATAAGTCTAAGCATAGAACACAATATTAGTGTTTTAGAAATGGCCTTGAACAACCTTTGGTAAGACCATAAGTGTGAAATTTTATTCGTGATTATGTAGTTTTCCTATTATAATTAGTGTTGCTCACACTATTCTTCTTGGTTTTAGTCAATTGATGGAACCCGAAGAAATCGTGTTAATACGGAATGCGACGGGCAATGCAATGATTGTCCCCCTGAGAAACCAAACGTTATGGGAGACAGAATGCAAAATCTCGTAGCCATGCTCACGCAACGTTCTCAAGCTATGAATCATGCAGGACTTCCAAATGAGCAAAGGAAGGAGCAACATTCTGTTGAATACTTCATGAGGCAGCGTCCACCTTCATTCAGTGGGTCTTCTGATCCATTATTGTCTGAACAATGGATCAGTACCACTGAAAAAATATTTTCAGTTCTTCAATGTTCTGAACATGATAAAGTCAT
The DNA here is from genome assembly GCA_963277665.1 of Viscum album. Lineage (NCBI taxonomy): Eukaryota > Viridiplantae > Streptophyta > Magnoliopsida > Santalales > Viscaceae > Viscum > Viscum album. The sequence goes on along the minus strand of OY728128.1, from coordinate 213,054,400 downwards.
CTTAGCAGTGTATCGTTTGGTAGGTGATGCTGATCAATGGTGTAATCTTATTAAGAATACAAGGCAAAGGGATTAAATTGAGTCCATGGAATGGGATGAGTTTTTCGAACTTATTTTTCAATAAGTACATCCGTCGTATTCTCCGAACAAAGATGGAGAAAGAGTTTCTTGCACTGATGAAAAAGGATGATCAATCTATTGGTACCTATGAATCAAATTTTATAAGACATTCATGGTACGCTTCTGGTATTATTATCCAACCTGAGAGTAAGATCGATCGATTCTTTAGTGGCTTAAAACCAAGTCTTCGAAGGGCGTTAGCCATAAAGGACTTCAATATCTACTAGGAAATCGTTCGATGTGCTCTCAAAGTTGAGATGGAGATTGGAGTAACCCATCAGTCATATAGGATTGATAAGAAGAGGAAAATGGAATTCAAAGGAAAATCTAAAGAGCACACTGAAAAGAAGATGAGCTTTCCCTTATGCTCAAAGTGTGGAAAGAAACATGGAGGGAGTTGTCTTAAAGGGACAAGTAAATGTTTAAAATGTGGAAAGGAAGGTCATCAGGCATTTGAATGCCGCAATAATGGGAAGAAGATGTCTAATGATTCAAACAAAGGAAGGGATACACAGAATGAACCTACTACACTTCAATGTTTCAAGTGCAAGGAGATGAGGCATTATGCCAATCAATGCCCAAATTCAAGGGTTGATGATGATGGTCTGTAACACCCTGAGATTTTATGAAAAATATTTTTTTTAATTTCATTAATGTCTAGTGTTGTATGCTACACCAAGATTACCTTGCGCTATACGCAACACCGTATTAGCTTGTAGTATATGCAACACTATTCTTGGATCGTGTTACACAAAATTTTGATAATAGTTATTCTACGCAAAATTGAGTATATATATATATATATTAAATGTATAAATGAAATATGGTTGGATTCTATTATAGGAAACAACGAAAGATTCTTGCACAACACGCAACCCTGACATGGCTTGCATTACACGCAATCGCGACCTTCCTCAATAGTGTGTGTTGTACGCAATACCGGGTTTTACTAAAAATTGACATATTTTTATAATATTATTATGAACTAGCCATTATGAATAGTATAAACTAAATTTTTAATTTTATAACATTATTATTCATCTTACTCCTTTTCTAGAACATGGTATAAGAACAAAATAAATTTTTCGGGTAAAATAAGTATTTTTCAAATAATGCAGTTTTGCCGCCTTTTGATGGGGAACCCACATTAAATCTAGTTTTTTTACATGTTTATAAGTTCAATTTGAGAAAATAAAATTCTTCATTGGAATCATGAAATAAAAATTTACTTTGGATAAAATTTTCATTTTATTCTGGTAACTTTCATATTTTGATGAATAGTAAAAACACGCGCTATTTTAATTAAAAACAACTTTTTTCCATCGCAATAATTTATATTGTTAAATTATAATATTTAATGGTTTTCAAGTGTAAATAAAATATATTTTTACCATTTAATATAATTTATTTCATTAGCATTGATTTTACATTAAATTCTTAGTTTAAATCAATTCAATCTTTTGCAATGTTTTAAAGAAAAACCCGTTTTCATTCGACAACTGGATTAATTTTAATTTAATTTCTAAAACATTTGTGTATTGAATTTGGAAAAATTTATTCAATATTTGGAATCAGTGGGTACAAATTATGTTAATAATATACTTTTTATTTTTGATTTTTATGAATAGTAACTACGGTAAATTTTATTTACCCTAGTTAAAGGTAAATCGCGTAATTAAGGGTAAATATAATATTATAAAATTACCCTAACACCTGTGATAATCCTATTGGATGACTAAAAGTCGACCCATATCACCTATTGGTTGTATTAGAATCATTTAATGGACTTTTGTCCATGAAAATAATTTAATTATTATTATTACCAATGAAAGTGACAACATGTCACTCTCTTAAATATTATAAGTATAATAATTTTAATTTAGTGATAAACATCATAAAACTTCAAAAATTAATAGTCTATAGAAAGCTAATAACATTATATACATCATGATAATTAATTTAGAATTTTTAGGGATTAAATAATTGTCATTAATGGTGATACATTAATGATAAAGAAATTATTTATTATGTGGAAAATAAGTAATATAGTTTTTATTGAAATAATAATACTCATTAAAAGGCCCAAAAACCTGAAAAAACTTATTGGTACTGTATATATACACCTTAATCACCCAATTACCTAATATATAACCGTTTGGTGCCTTATAAAAGTGATTATGACACTTATATTATTTTATTTTAAATGATTCCAAAGTTGTCACCTTCATAATTTAATAAATATAACAATTTAAATATTATTATTTTAAGATCATAAATTCCAGTAAAAGTATTATTGTGAATGGTAATATATTTATATGCATCATATGATTTAATTTTAATTTTTATGCAACAAATATGTATATTAAATAATTATACAAAAATGTTGTAGTAATTATTTTATTAAGAGATAAACCAAATAAATGGTTTTAAAAATAAAAAAATAAATATTATATGAACTATTTAATGTGATCCACTAATTTTATTGATACATATTACCTTTTATGAATCTATTCAATCTTTTAGTTCGAACATATCTTCTGTATATAGTTTATTTAAATTCAAATAAATGAATAGTGTCAAAATTGACACTATTGTTATTTTATAAAAATAACATATTATAAAATTGTTTAAAAATCACAAATTTTTTTAAAAATAATAAATTTAAATTTATATGGTTTATAATGTTATAAAGTAAATAGTTATGGAAATTCACAACAAATAAGTAATTATTTGTTATAATTTAAAATTTAGAATATTATTACCACAAATAAAATTCAATTGATAAATTAGGATAAATCAAGTTGATAATGTTTAAACTAAATTACTAACATGTCTAAGTTTTATTGGTTGATGATATTACAACCCTATCTCATCTAATATTAGAATATGAGTCATTTTTGGAGGTTTTTAAGTGGGGTTAGATTTATTATAAATTAATATTTTTAAGAATTCCAAAGGTGCCCCTCTCCTCCCTTATAAAAGGGAACCTCCTCCCCCTCTTCCTCACACCACATTGAGCCTTCAATCTCAGACAAACCCTACCAATATATCCTCTCCACTTCTCTAGAAACATCCTAGAGGTCCTGGTCTTCTTTAAAGACCAATTTTAGTGCCCTAAAAGGAGGTCTCAAAGAAGCACTTCAAAGAAGAGGTAATGTCCGTTACCGATTCTTTCATCTTTATTTCTTCTTCCACTTCATATTATTTAGTTGTTTCATTATTAAGTAATAACATCAGTATCATTAATATACTGATATGTTATTATAAGTATGAAACAACCCTATTTCACCATCTATCCATCCTATGGAAAAAGAAATCACCGCGCGTGCGTACGTGCGGAATACCATCTCCACGACGTAGTGTAATATACTTTCCCCCACCACCTTACTTGGATGGGTATAATGGTGTAAATAATAACTATATATGATTATTGTAATTTGATATTGATTCTGAAATAGTATACATACACTCCAATACGATTCCACGATCATGGGAATGATATCTTCGCTCGTGCGTACGTACGGAATACCGTCTCCATGATGTGATGCGACTCGTTCTACACGATATTCATTTCATAATGATTATATAAATGAATTGAATGAATGAATATGATATATATTACACTAATACCATACTGGAAATGAGGTATCTATAATTTAAATATAATAACAATAATTTATTCGACAAACACGCATAAGAACAAAAAGTAATAAACTCCCGAATAACAAGTAGTAATGAATTATTATTAATAAGAAGCTAAGAATATAACCATATATGATGTCATAAAAATATGTATGATTCAGGAATAAGTCAATAAAATTATTTAAATCATTATACGGGAGGTTCAGACACTTACGAAGCAAATCGGACATAAGGTAAGGGAAATATCACAATCTCATTTTTATCTGAGATTGTTTATACTTTGGAATTTACTGGGGTGCATTTTATCATCAAAATCCATGTTTCCTAAATATGTAACATTTACATCATTATACAATAGTTTATATCCAATTTTACCCTTCGGTGAGTTTTTAGTAAAAGATATGAATGGAATCTTTTGTCGTTTTTCGTACGAGGTACTTTTTGACTTTTCTGACAAAAGTACGAGAAGAATGTTTTCTTTTAACTTATACGGCATGAATGGATTTTTAAAACATTATTTCCAAGAAGCTTCCCTTACATGTTTTCAAGTTTATTTTTAATCAAATTCTTTTAGTTTAGAATTGTATGACATGTTAAGAAAGGAAAATTGTTTTTGAAGTAGAAAGGATATTTTCCTCAAGAATGGAGTTCAAGTGTTTTATCAAAATTATTTTCCATATAAGATAATAAAGGGTTCTGTTTCTATCCCTATTATTACATTGATTTGATTATGTTGTGATGGAATTATTTTTATGAATTCCTTTATCTTATATGAGTTGTTCTATGATGTCACGATGTTTAAGATTCCCATTTTTGTTACATGGGTTATGCTATGATGTATGGTTTACGATTTTGTGGCACACATAAGAATGGTATCATTATGAGATGGGTGGAACCTATATCTCACTCCAATTCATTGGGTGAAGATTTTATATCTCATGGGATAGACATGGATGGAATGGCAGGTTAAACCGGTTCAGTGAAACAAGATTGAAACAAGGAGTGGACTCAGTTCAAAAATGGACTTTGTCCACTAAGATAGTCTTGGAAATGAGTATTGACTATTAAGAAATGATTCTATATGATTATGTGTGTATGCCACAAAGTTTAATGTTTTAAGTTATGATTATTGGGATTACATTTCTCTACTATGATTTATCCCATGCTATGATATTATGATCTCTTTTGCAGGTTAAGATTTCCAAAATGTTATGTTCTTATGAATATGATGTGATTGATATTTCTTTTGTTTACACTTACTGAGCATTTGAGCTCACCCTTTTATGTTTTCTATTCCTCAGGATATAATTAATGTTTTTAGGTAAGAAAACAAATGAGGGAAGATATTTATGGAAGATGTTGAAGATCTTTCACCATGATTAGAAGATTACATTCCGAGTTTCCAAAGACACTAAACTATTACGGTCCTTGTGTGTGTGTTTTTGTTATATACTAAGTATTCCGCAAAAGTAATGTAATGTCCTTGTACATCAAGATTTGGGTCTCTACAGTTGGTATCAGAGGAAAGGTTTAGTCAACCTTTGGATACTATGGTACGAAAACGTTAGTGAGATCCGTAGAGATATTTCTATGGTATGTCTAGGGATGTCCCTATGTATAAGTATACGTATATGATATAGTTCTAGAACTACGGTAAAAATCATAGAATATAAACTAAGATGTTAGATATTTAAGGTACTCCCCCTTTATTATGTTGTTTTATCTAGCATGATTTTTGCCTCTCACACTATTCTTTATGGGTTTTAGATGATGGCTGGAAACCGAAGGAACCATGTTGATCAATGCAATGGACAATGCAATGATTTTCCTCCTGAACAAACAAATGTTATGGGAGATGGATTGCAAAATCTTATTGCTGTACTTACACAAGCTAAGAATCATTTTGGACTTCCAAATGAGCAGAGAAGGGAACAATATTCTGTTGAGTCCTTCATGAGGCAACATCCACCTTCTTTCAGTGGGTCTTCTGATCCACTTATTGCTGAACAATGGATCAGTACCACTGAAAAGATATTTTCAGTTCTTCAATGTTCTGAACATGATAAATCCATCTTAGTAGTATATATATTAGAAGGTGAAGCTGATCAATGGAGGAATATTATCCAGAATATGAGGCAAAGAAATGAAATTGACTCCATGGAATGGGAAGATTTTAAGAACTTATTTTTCAATAAGTACTTCCCTTGTATTCTTCATACAAATATGGAGAAGGAGTTTCTTGAACTAGAGAAAAAATATGATGAATCTGTTGGTATATACGAAGTGAATTTTATAGGGCTTGCAAGGTATGCATCTGGATTTATCATCCAACCTGAATGTAAAGTTGATCGATTCATCAGTGGATTAAAACCAAGTTTTCGAAGGGCATTAGCTATAAGAGACTTCAGTAGCTATGAAGAAATTGTGCGTTGTGGTATCAAGGTAGAACTGGAAGTTGGTGTTACTTATCCATCTCATAGTTTTGACAAGAAACGAAAGATGGAGTTCAACGAGAAATCTCAGAATAATGGTGAAAAGAAGATGAATGTTTCCTTATGCTCAAAGTGTGGAAAGAAGCATGGTGGAGATTGTCTTAAAGGGACAAGTAAATGTTTCAAATGTGGAAAAGAAGGTCATCGGACATTTGAATGCCGCAATGATGGAAAGAAGATGTCAAATAATGAAAACAAAGGAAGGGATACACAACATGAACCTACTACACTTCAATGCTTCATGTGAAAGGAAATGGGGCATTATGCTAATAAATGCCATAATCCAAGGGTTAGTGATGATCAACATGAGAAACCACTTAAGGTAAATGATGAAGGGATGTCACATGCGATCACCATTCGTGATGATGAATATGACAACGATGTGGTGGAATGATTAAGTGTTTAAGTAGTGGGATTCCAAAATAATGTTGTATATAGTATCGTGGAATATTGGAATATTTATGTATTGGTCTATTGTGGTTTTCAATAATTTTATGGTACCGATAACCATGGAAATTGATTGAGATATTTTTGGAAAAATGATGATATGCGCATAATGAAGGGATAAGGAAAAAATGAAATGTTTGATAGTATTCATGAGCTCATGATTGATATAAGGACTAAGTGATATCATGGTTTGAGTATATAGAATTTTGAGGATTTCGGTATGTGGAAAGGGATAACATTTAACAGCATTCATGTTTTCAATATGGTTTAATGGGTATTCATTTTTTTCAAGAGAATACATGATTAAGGCATTTGAATGCTTGAATTGTAACCAAAATGACATATCTCATGATATATGGGGATCAACAATGGTATTAACATGCGAGTTGTATGAACTCTTTGGTAATCATTTCCACTATAATATGTGATTAGACAACATTATTTTGGATAAGCCTAAAGATTGGAATGGATTGTGTTGGACATAAGTTAGTACTGTTTAAGGATAGAAGTTTTTTTTGATATTATTTATGGGATGTTATAGTAATGTAGTTTTAGAAAAAGGACAACTCGCATGATGGGCGACAACCCATCGCATCGGACAAGGCTGTGGGAATAGAACCCACAGCCGAAGTGAGATTGGCATTTATCGCCTACCACTGGCCTACAGGAAGTCCCTGGTTAGTAGAAACTAGTTTTATTTTATTAAGCGGTATGATATATGAAGTATAAGTTCATTTTTGGAACCATATACGATTAATCTAACCATAAGATGTACTTATAACTTTTTCTAAGCTTCTGTTTGAATGAGATGGAATGAACCATCATTCTATCAAATGATCTGCTAACACATCACAAATAACAAATTCAACTTCATTTCTTTACGGGATGAAGTGGAAATTGTTCAATTCATGAACAACTGTGAGATTGTACCAAAATCATGCAAGTATTTATTTTAATTCATCAACTTTAGGGAAATGATCTTGAAAACCAAAAATGTTTTCCTAGTTCCCTTATATCCGATGAATATGATGGTACCTTAGATCATCACAAATCAATAGCTTTGTGATTGTTGGATTTTTCATAGCCTTGTTCTCTACCACTCTCCATCAGAACTTGATGGTTAGATTTTTCTTCCATATCCATATTTTCACCTATGTTCTCCTACGTGGAAACCCAGTGATGAGTTAATTTGGGTAACCGTTACATTTCATACTATAGTTTTTAAAGCCATGTTTTTGTATTCCTTTTTTCGATGTGAGTTTCTATTAAAGAAACTTTTGAGTATAAACCATTTATAACCCCGACGAATTTCGAGGGCAAAATTCATTTTAAGGGGGGTAGAATGTAACACCCCGAGATTTTATGATTTTTTTAAATTTCATTAATGTCTTGTGTTGTATGCTACACCAAGAATACCTTGCGCTATAGGAAACACCGTATTAGCTTACAGTATACGCAACACTATTCTTTGATCGTGTTACACACAATTTTGATAATAGTTATTCTACTAAACATTGAGTATATATATATATATATTCAATGTATAAATGAAATGTGTTTGGATTCTGTTATACGAAACAACGAAGGATTATTGCACAACACGCAACCCTAACTTGGCTTGCATTACACGCAATCGCGACCTTCCTCGATAGCGTGTGTTGTACGCAATACTAGGTTTTACTAAACAACGATATATTATTATAATATTATTATGAACTAGCCTTTATGAATATTATTAACTAAATTTTGAAATTTATAACATTATTATTCAACTTAATCCTTTTCTAGAACATGGTATAAGAACAAAATAAATTTTTCGGGTCAAATAAGTATTTTTAAAAAAATACAGTTTTGCCGCCTTTTGATGGAGCACCCACTTTAAATCTAGTTTTTGACATGTTTATATGTTCAATTTGACAAAATAAAATTCTTCTTTGGAATCAAGAAATAAAAATTTACCTTGGATAAAATTTTCATATTATTCTAGTAACATTCATATTTTGATGAATAGTAAAAACATGATATATTTTTATTAAAAACAACTTTTTCCATCACAATAATTTTTATGGTTAAATTATAATATTGAATGGTTTTAAAGTATAAATAGAATATATTTTTACCATTTAGTATAATGTATGTCATTATCATTGATTTTACATTAAATTCATAGGTTAAATCAAATCAATCTTTTGCAATGTTTTAAAGAAAAACCTGTTTTCTTTCGACAACGAGATTAATTTTAATTTAATTTCTGCAACTTTTGTGTATAGAATTTGGAAAAATGGATTCCATATTTGTAATCACTGGGTCCAAATTATGTTAATAAGCTACTTTTAATTTTTGGAAATTATGAATAGTAACTACGGTAAATTTTATTTACCATAGTTAAAGGTCAATCGCGTAATTAAGGGTAAATATAATTTTATAAAATTACCCTAACACCTGTGAAAATACTATTTTATGACTAAAAGTCGACCCATATCACCTAAGGGTCGGATTATAATCATTTAATGGACTTTTTTCCATGAAAATAATTTAATTATTATTATTACCAAAGAAAGTGACAACATGTCACTCTCTTAAATCTTGTAAGTATAATAATTTTAATTTAGTGATAAAAATCATAAAAATTCGGACATGAATAGTCTCCAGAAAGATAATAAAATTATCTACATCATGATAATTTATTTTAAATTTTTAGGGATTAAATAATTGGAATTAATGGTGATACATTAATGCTACAAAAATTATTTATTAAGTGGAAGATAAGTAATACAGTTTTTATTGAAATAATAATTCTCATTAAAAGGCCCAAAAACCAGACCAAAACTTATTGGTAGTGTATATATACACCTTAATCATCCAATTACCTAATATATAACCGTTTGGAGCCTTATAAAATTGATTATGACACTTATATTATTTTATTTTAAATCATGCCAATGTTGTCACCTTCATAATTTAATAAATATAAAAATTTAAATATTGTGATTTTATGATGATAAATTCAAGTAAAAGTATTATTGTGAAATTTAATAGATTTATCTTCATCATAGGATTTAATTTTAATTTTTATGCAACAAATAAGTATATTAAATAATTATTCAAAAATGTTGTAGTAATTATTTTATTAAGAGATAAATCAAATAAATGGTTTTCAAAATAATAAAATAAATATTATATGAACTATTTAATATGATACACTAATTTTATAGATACATATGACATTTTATGAATCTATTAAGGATTTTAGTTAGAACTTATCTTCTGTATATATTTTATTTAAATTCAAATAAATAAATAGTGTCAAAATTGACAATATTGTTATTTTATAAAAATAACATATTATATTTTTTTTAAAACACAAAATTATTTAAATATTATAAATTTAAATTTACATGTTCTATAATTTTATAAAGTAAACAATTATGGAAATTAACAACAAATAAGTAATTATTTGTTATAATTTAAAATTTAGAATATTATTACGACAAATTAAATTAATTTGATAAATAAGGATAAATCAAGTTGATAATGTTTAAAATAAATTACTAACATGTCTAAATTTTATTGGTTGATGAGATTACAACCCTATCTCATCTAATATTCTAATATGAGTCATTTTTTGAGGTTTTTAAGTGGGGTTATATTTGTTATAAATTAATATTTTTAATAATTCCAAAGGTGCCCCTCTCATCCCTTATAAAAGGGTGCCTCCTCCCCCTCTTACTGACACCAAATTGAGCCTTCAAGCTCTTCAAAACCCTGCCAATTCTCCTCTCCACATCCGTAGAAACATAATAGAGGTCCTGGTCTTCTTCAAAGACCAATTTTAGTGCCCTAAAAGGAGGTCTCAAAGAAGCACTTCAAAGAAGAGGTAATGTCTGTTACCGATTATTTCATCTTTATTTCTTCTTCCACTTCATCTTCTTTAGTTGTTTCATTATGAAGTAATAACATAAGTATCACTAATAGACATATATGTTATTATAAGTATGAAACAACCCTATTTTACCATCTATCCATCCTATGGAAAAAAGAAATCACCGCACGTGCGTACGTACGGAATACCGTCTCCACGGCGTGGTGTAATCTATTTTCCCCCACCACCATACATGGATGGGTATAATGGTGTAAATAATAACTATATATAATTATTGTAAAATGATATTGATTCTGAAATAGTATACATACACTCCAATACGATTCCACGATCATGGGAACGATATCTTCCCTCGTCCGTACGTACGGAATACCGTCTCCATGATGTAATGCGACTTGTTCTACATGATAATCATTGAATAATGATTATATAAATGAATTTAATGAATTAATATGATATATATTACACTAATACCATTCTGGAAATTAGGTATCTATAACCAAAAGAGAATAATAAGAATTTATTCGACAAACATGCATAAGAACAAAAAGTAATAAACACCCGAATAACAAGTAGTAATGAAATATTACTAATAATAAGCTAAGAATATAACCATATATGATATCATAAAAACACGTATGATTCTGGAATAAGTCAAAAAGATTATTTAAATCATTATACAGGAGGTTCGGACACTTACGAAGCAAATCGGACCTACGGTAAGGGAAATATCACAATCTCATTTTTATCCGAGATTGTTTATACTTTGGAATTTACTGGGGTGCATTTTATCATCCACATCCATTTTTTCTCAATATTTAATATTAACATCATTATACAATAGTTTTTATCCAATTTTACCCTTCGGTGAGTTTTTAGTAAAAGATATGAAAGGAATCTTTTTCCTTTTTTCATACGAGGTACTTTTTGACTTTTTCGACAAAAGTACGAGAAGAATGTTTTCTTTTAACTTATACAACATGAATGGATTTTTGAAAAATTATTTCTATGAATCTTCCCTTATAAGTTTTCATGATTATTTTTAATCAACTTCTTTTAGTTTAGAATTTTATGACATGTTAAGAAAGGAAAAGTGTTTTTGAAGTAGAAATGATATTTTCCTCAAGAATGGAGTTCAAGTGTTTTATCAAAATTATTTTGCATCTAAGATAATAAAGGGTTATGTTTCTATCCCTATTATTACATTGATTTGATTATGTTGTGATGGAATTATTTTTATGAATTACTTTATCTTATATGAGTTGTTTTATGATGTCACGATGTTTAAGATTCCCATTTTTATTACATGGGTTATGCTATGACGTCTGGTTTATGATTTTGTGGCACACATAAGAATGGTATCATTATGAGATTGGTGGGATCTATATCTCCCCCCAATTAATTGGGTAAAGATTTTATATCTCATGATATAGACATGGATGGAACGGTAGGTTAAACCGGTTCAGTGAAACAGGACTGAAACGAGGAGTGAACTCGGTTCAGAAATGGACTTTGTCCACTAAGATAGTCTTGGCAATTAGTCTTGACTAATAAGAAATGATTCTCTATTATTATGTGTTTATTCCAAAAAGTTTCGTTTTTTATGTTATGATTATTGGGATTACATTTCACTACTATGATTTATCCCATGTTATGATATTATGATCTCTTTTGCTGGTTATGATTTCCAAAATGTTATGTTCTTAGGAATATGATGTGATTGATATTTCTTTTGTTTACCCTTAATGAGAATTTGATCTCACCATTTTATGTTTTATTTTCCCCAGGATATAAAGAAAGGTTTTAGGTAAGAAAAAAAGAGGGAAGATCTTTATGGGAGATGTTGAAGATCTTTAACCATGATTAGAAGATTATGTTCCGAGTTTCCAAAGACACTAAACTATTACAGTCCTTGTGTGTGTGTTTTTTTTATGTACTAAGTATTACACAAAAGTAATTTAATGTACATGTACGTCAATATTTGGGTCTCTACATGGTCGACATCAACAAATCTTAAGGCTAAAGACAATGGAAAGTCACATGAAATTTCTATTAGCGATGTGGAGTACGATAACGATGTGGTGAAAGGTACACTTACCATCCACTATAAAGTAGAAAATGTTTTATTTTATTCTGGATCCACCCACTCTTTTATTTCTGAAGAATTTTCTAAGGGTATCACAATATTAACTCAACAATTAGATGTTGAGTAGGATGTGACAACTCCTAATGGCACAACAGTAGCATCAAAAGTTTATAATTCTTCTTCGATTGAAATTTGTGGGAAAGTGCTTCCTGCAAATCTTGTGATCCTTCCTATAGTGGAATTTGATGTGATTCTTGGCATGGATTGGAATTCTCTATATGAAGCTCATATCAATTTCCAAAGAAGGGAAGTCACATTTCATATTCCAGATCAATCTTTGATCATCTATCGATGCAAGGATGAACATAACCTTCCAGTGGAAATTTCTTCCATCTTATGGGTCTTGATTCCACTAAATGAAAGTTATTTATCTAAAATGGTTGGTGAGAAACTCATGATTAAGAATATGACCACTGTATGGGAGTTTGATGATGTCTTTCTGGAGGAATTACCGGGTCTACCACCAAATCGTGAAGTTGAGTTTTCAATAGAACTCGTATCGGGTGCTTTGCCTATTTCAAATACACCTTATAGAATGGACCCAATTTAGTTTCAGGAATTGAAGAAGAAACTCCAAGAAAATCTTGATAAGGGATTCATACGCACTAGTGCATCACCTTGGGGAGAACATGTTCTGTTTATTAAGAAGAAATATGGATCAATGAGACTCTGCATTGATTATCAAGAACATAACAAGATCACTATCAAGAACAAATATCCTCTCCCGTGCATTGATGACTTCTTTGAACAACTAAACGGAGCTCAATACTTTTCCAATATTGATCTTCGTTCAGGGTATCATCAATTAAGGGTCAAAAGGGAGGATATACCAAAGACTACTTTCCGTACAAGGTATGGACACTATGAATTTGTAGTGATGCAATTTGGTCTTACTAATTCCCCTGCTATATTCATGGATCTCATGAATAGATTCTTTAGATACTGTCTTGATCAGTTTGTGGTAGTCTTTATAGATGATATTCATGTCTATTCAAAGAGAAAGGAAGAACATGAAGATCACTTGAGAATTATATCTAAGACCCTGTGAAAAGAGAATCTTTATGCCAAATTTACCAAGTGTGAATTTTGGCTTCAAAAAGTTTCATTTTTGGGTCGCATAATCTCAAAGGAGGGGATATCTGTGGATCCAGAGAAAATAGAGGTTATTGAAATATGGTTGATACCAACTACAGTAACTGTGATCCGAAGTTTTCATGGTTTGGATGGATATTATCGGCGTTTTGTGAATGGTTTTTCACGATTATCTAATCCACTCACCAAGTTGACTCAGAAAGGAGTTATGTTTGTCTGGACTGAGGAATGTGAAGAGAATTTGAAGGAGTTGAAAAGAAGGTTGTCCAGTGCACCTATGCTCACATTGCCTTATAGTGGAGAACGGTTTTTGATCTACAGTGATGCATCCAAGAAGGGATTGGGGTGTGTTATTATGCAAAATGATATGGTGATAGCTTATGCCTCATGACAGTTGAAAATACATGAGAAAAATTACCCAACTCATGATTTGGAGTAAGCTGCGGTAATCTTTGCATTAAAAATTTGGAGGAATTATCTTTATGGAGAAAGGTGTGACATTTATACTGATCATGATAGTTTAAAGTATATTTTCACACAAAAGGAGCTGAATATGAGCCAAAGAAGATGGTTGGAGCTGATTAAGGATTACGACTGCTCAATCCATTACCACCCTTGGAAAGCAAACAAGGTAGAAGATGAATTAAGTCGACAAGACCATGCCAGTTTATCCATGGTGAGGATCACAAAAGATCCAATATTTATGGATTTACAAAGGATGGATCCTGGAATTATAATGAAAGGGTAAAATCGTATCTTTATCAAATGAATGTTCAAACATCTATACATGTGAAGAATAAAGAGGCACAGAAAGATGTCGAGTTACAAAAGAAGGTGAGAAATGTTCCTGAATTCAACATTGATTGTGATGGGATAATAATGTTTCGGAATCAGGTTTGTGTTTCTCCCATTCCTGAATTAAAGAAGGAGATGCTGGATGAGGCTCATAGTTCTTCATTCTCTATTCATCCCGGAAGCATGAAGATGTATAGGGACCTGAAAGAGTAGCTCTGGTGGGATGGCATGAAAAGAGATGTTGCTGAATATGTCTCTCGATGCTTGGTTTGTCAGCAAGTTAAAGGTGAGAGACAAAAGTTTAAAGGGATGTTACAACCATTACCCATACCCGAATGGAAATGGGAAAACATCACTATGGACATTTTCACAGGAATTCCTAAAAAATCCAAAGGCAATAATTCTATCTAGGTCATAGTTGATCGTCTTGCAAAGTCTGCACACTTCATTGCTATTAGAGAGGATTTCTCTCTAGATCAGCTTGCCAGGATATATGTAAAGGAAGTGGTAAGATTGCATGGAGTACCACTTTCTATTATATCTGATCGGGATCTGAGGTTTACCTCAATGTTTTGGCTAAGTCTTCAGCATACTCTGGATATAGAGTTGAGTTTCAGCACTGCTTATCATCCTCAGACGGACGGTCAGTCTGAGAGGACAAATCAAACCCTAGAAGATATGTTGAGAGCTTGCTCTATGTATTTCAAAGGTGGTTGGGATCAACACCTACCATTGGAGGAATTTTATTATAATAATATCTTTCACTCCAGTATTCAGATTGCTCCTTATGAAGCTCTCTATGGAAGGAAATGCAGGACTCCAACTTTCTGGGATGAAGTTGGGGAAAGAAAGCTATTAGGACCTGTTCTTGTTGATGAGATGGCAGAAAAGGTCAGATCTATTCAACAACACATAAGTGCAGCTCAGAGTTGACAGAAAATTTATGCCAACAACCAAAGAAAAGACCTAGATATTGAAGTGGGTGATAAATTGTTCTTACAAATATCTCCCTGGAAGAGGGTCATGAGATTTGGAAAGAAGTGGAAGTTGTGCCCTAGATATATCGGTCCTTTCGAAATACTGGATCATGTTGACAAGGTAGCTTACCGATTGGCGCTTCCACCGAATCTCTCTCAATTTCATGATGTGTTCCATGTATCTCTCCTGAGAAAGTACATTCTTGATCCTTCACATGTACTCAGCTCAGAAGTTGTACCACTAGAGCAAGATCTTTCTTATGAAGAACAATCGATAGAGATTCTAGATCATAGAAAAAAAGTCCTACGAAACAAGACCACTCGATTGGTGAAAGTTTTATGGAGGAACCAACAATTATAACAATATACATGGGAGCTTGAGGATATGATGAGGGAGAGGTATCCCCATCTGTTTGTTACAAAGTGACGAATTTCGAGGGCGAAATTCATTTTAAGGGGGGTGGAATGTAACACCCGAGATTTTTATGAGAAATATTTTGTTATTATGTTATATAAATCATCAAAGGAATCTTTTACTACACACAACACTATCTTGGCTTTCTTTACATTCAATCATGACCTTCCTCGATAGCTTGTGTCATACGCAATACCGAGTTTCACTAAAAAACGATATGCTATTGAAATATTATTAAAACTAGTCGTTATGAATAATAATAACCACTTTTTGAAATTTTATGAATTTTATTTTTCAAAATGGACGTCATTTTTGGATTCGGAATATCAAAATTATCCTAGGGTGATATTTTGGTGTTTTTCTGAAAACATTCAATTTTTGATGAATAGTGAAACCACTAAATGGTAGTTTAAAAAACTGAATTTTTCATAAAACATAATTTTACCGCTTCTGTGAGTGGAATTTCAAAAATGTGAGAGACACGGTTGATGTCAGAAAGTAAAATGTGGTTCAATAAGATAAAAATAATTTTTTGTGAATAGTAACTTTTTTCTTTTATTTACCATGGTTAAAAGTAAATAGGGTAATTAAGGGTAAAAATGATATTATTATTAACCTAACACATGTACTAATTCTATTGGATATGTGTAATTCGACCAAAAACAACCTTAGGAATAAAATATGACCATTTAGGCCCACTTGGATTAGATTAGGACATTTATTAATAATTTATTTAAAAAAGGGTTAAAATAGTTAAAATCAATGTTTAATAGGTAAATAATTTTTAATATGGGGTTATAAATAAGATAAATTCGACTATAAATATTCATTAGAAAGCTAAAATTATTTCCTAAATAATGATATTTTATTTGTAATTTTTAGACTTTAAATATGTTAATTTATTTATGACACAAAGATGATGCAGTAATTATCTTATTAATTAATCATTGACATAATTGATGTTATAAATACACAAATAAATGTAATTTGAGACTTTTTATGAATTAAATTAATTTTATACGTTAATATGACATGTTATTGTTGATTTAATTACCTTTTTACGAACTAATAATACTGTTATGATTTTCAAAAAATTCAATTACTAAATAGTGTCAAAATTGACATAAAATAGTTTTTAAAACAAATAGTATATTATTAATTGTTATTTTATTCCTAAAAATCTATGGATCAGAAAAATGACTTAGATAAGGTTATATATATTAATAATAAACAACTTGGGGTTCCTTTGGCTTGTTATAGTATGTTTATTAACCTTATAGAATAAGAACACAAGAAGACCCGGTAAAAGTAAAATTATTTAACTTAATGTTAAATATAAATGATAAGGATAAAATAGGAACCTAAACTTGTGTAAATTCTATTGGATGAGAGGATTTAGACCCATACCCACCTTAGCTTCTAAATATATCAATTTTGAGCTATTTAAAACAGAATTTGGCTTTATAATAATATAATATTTTTAGTTATTCCAAAGGTGCCCCTCTCCTCCCTTATAAAAGGGCACCTCATCCCTCTCTTCCTCACACCACTTTGAGCCTTCATGCTCAGCCAAACCCTGAAAATTTCTCCACTCCACTTTCCAAGAAACATCCAAGAGGTTCTGGTCTTCTTCAAAGACCAATCTTAGTTCCCTAAGAGGAGGTTTCAAAAGGCGTGTTGAAAGAAGAGGTAATATCCGTTACCGATTCTTTCAACTTTATTTCTTCTTCTACTTCTTCTTATTTAGTTGTTTCATTATGAAGTAATAACATCAGTAAAACCAATATAATGATATGTTATTATAAGTATGAAACAACCCTATTTCACCATCTATCCATCCTACGGAAAACGAAAGCACCGCGCGTGCGTACGTACGGAATACCGTCTCCACGCCGTGGTGTAATCTATTTTCCACCACCCCCTTACATGGATGGGTATAATGGTGTAAATAAAAACTATATATTATTATTGTAAAGTGATATTGATTCTGAAATAGTAGACATACCCTCCAATACAATTCCACGATCATGAGAACGATATCATCGCTCGTGCGTACGTACGGACTACCATCTCCCTGAAGCGATGAGATTCCTTCTCCATGTTAACCATTCATGAATGATTATAAAGTATATATAATAAGTAATCATGAAATATATGAAATAATAATGATACTATATTTATTTGTATATATATGTATGTCATGTACTTAATTCCATTCAACTCGATAAGGAAACGAAAACATCGTTTATGCGTACGTAGGGCCTACCGTCTCAATGAATGGTGTATTTCGTTCCATTTACTGATCTACTATATATATGTAAATTATGAATATATATTATATATAAATCATGTTTTATATTCTGGAATTATGTAATCATTACCTAGGTAATCATATGAATAATTACAAGTCAAAACACGGACGACAAATGAAACGATTTTACCCAAAACGCTCTTTAACGTGGAATTTACAAAAGAACGGGTAATATAAAGTCATAAGTGAACCATATATGATATCATAACAATGCGTATGATTCTTGAATAAGTCAATGACAATATTTAAATCATTATACAGGAGGTTCGGACACTTACGAAGCAAATCGGACCTAAGGTAAATGAAAATATCACAATCTCATTTTTATCCGAGATTGTTTATACTTTGGTATTTACTGGGGTGTATTTTATCATCCACATCCATGTTTCCTCAATATGTAATATTTATATCCTTATACAATAGTTTATATCAAATTTTACCCTTTAGTGAGTTTTTAGTAAATGATATGAAAGGAATATTTTGTCGTTTTTCATACGAGGTACTTTTTGACTTTTCTGACAAAAGTACGAGAAGAATGTTTTTTTATAACTTATACTGCATGAATGGACTTTTAAAATAGTATTTCCAAGAAGATTCCATTACATGTTTCAAGTTTATTTTTAAGAAACTTCTTTTAGTTTAAAATTTTATGACAGGTTACGAAAGGAAAAATGTTTTTGAAGTAGAAAGGATATTTTCCCCAAGAATGGAGTTGAAGAGTTTTATCAAAATTATTTTCCATATAAGATAATATAGGGTTCTATTTCTATCCCTATTATTACATGTATTTGATTATGTTGTGATTTAAATATTTTTATGAATTCCTTTATCTGATATGAATTATTTTATGATGTCACGATGTTTAATATTCTCATTTTTATTACATGGGTTATGTTATGATGTATGGTTTATGATTTTGTGGCACAATAAGAATGGTATCATTATGAGATGGGTGGGACCTATATCTCCCTCCAATGAATTGGGTAATGATTTTATATCTCATGAGATAGACATGGCTGGAACGGCAGGTTAAACTGGTTCAGTGAAACAGGACTGATACGAGGAGTGAACTCGGTTCAGAAATGGACTTTGTCAACTAAGATAGTCTTGGCAATGAGTCTTAACTAATAATAAATGATTCTATATGATTATGTGTGTATGCCACAAAGTTTCATGTTTTATGTTATGATTATTGGGATTACATTTCACTCCTATTATTTATCCCATGTTATGAAATTATGATCTCTTTGGCAGGTTAAGATTTCAAAAAGTTATGTTCTTATGTATATGATGTGATTGATATTTCTTTTGTTTACCTTTACTGATCATTTGAGATCACCCTTTTGTATGTTTTATTTCACCAGGCCAGGAAGAAGATTATTAAGTAGGATATGCCAAAAAGGGACTCTAGATATGATGATATAAATGGGAGGCAATGTAGATGCTTTATGAACTGGTTGTTTATGTTTCCCAGTTTCTAAAGACTCTATACCTATACGGTCCTTTCCTGGTTTTGATATATGTTGTAATATGTGTGCTTCAATTCTAAAGTAATAACAATGTATGTAATGTATGGTTCATTATAATTAACCCATCACAAGAGTGAAACTCATGGTTGAAGGAGTATGGTGAAGTGTAGGGACATTCCATTGTATGTAGCTGAGGTGGATTAGAACCCCCTAGATTGGAGAATCAGAGAGATGCATCCTAAAAAGGGAAAATATCGTATCAAGAGTGTAAATCCCTTTAGAGGGAGTACCAAAGTTTACCATAGGTAGGGGTTAAACCTCATATAGTTTTATAATGTACCATGTTTAGAAGATATGGATCCAAACCCACATAGTTTAAAAGGGAATACAGTTTAACTTCACATGGGATAAAGTGAACCAACAAAAAATACTTTGGACAAAACTATTGTGGGGAGTGACTGGATTTAACATCAAAGTGGATTCCAATATACCCTATCTAGGAGACAAGGATAAATGTACACATTGTTCAAATTGGTGTAGTTTAATGTCATATGGGATGAGGGACATGAGACATTCATTTGGGAATCAGCCTAAGTGGATGTAATGGTCACTAATTACTCTAATCGAATGTGGGTTTTTCTCGGTGATGGAAACAAGAAGTAGTAGTATACCTGATGATTGTATCACGAATGTTTTGGCCACGCAGATAGTGTTGTGATTATGCATGGATATGGGCCCATGTATATGAAGATTGGGACATAATCCAGGAAGGATGCTTGAGGAGGGTGATCTGATGTACCGGGAGGATATGACCATCATACAGGGAATTCCCTTTCAGAGTGTGTTGGGGATCACGCAAAGACTTCGCATGGATTATATGGGGTTGCAGACCAAAAGGAAAGTGGAGAGGTAGAGTGCTTATTCTCATTCTCCACTGATTCCATCAAAAAAATCCATGCAAGTGACAACATAGAGATTAACATCATATGTTGAGGATGAGGGTGTTTGGTAGTTTAACGTCTACAGCTCCGATGAGGATGAACCAATACTCACCCCCTTAAATTAAATAACATATATCAACCCCCACAAGGGGTATGTTAGGAAAAATAAATTACAAGAAACAACAAGGTGGAATAATGTTTACATGAGGGTCTCACATGAGAGTGGATATGTGAAGAATCAATACCCATTACTGTTCCTATCCGAAGGAGTATAGTGTAGGGAAATGATATAAGAAACAACAATCGAGGAAAAATGAAATCACATTGTACGAGACTGGAGGGAGGCACATGAGAAGGTTCCACGAAGTAGAAGGCCTCACGTAGAGGGGCATCATGAATCTCTAGAGATTCGAGAAGGGAACGTTCTTAACAAAGGTATGTGCTTCATGAATCATATAAAAAAGGATCTCCATGAAGGGAGGTCCTTCATAAAGGATGATGGCCCAGCTTTGTCATAGAATCAAACATTTCCTTTAGGATTAATTCATGAAGGGTAAATGATTAGAAAATTCATGAGGGACCAAAATGGAATCCAACCTTCATGATGCCTATAGGGATTCACAAACTACGTCCCCACTTCAAGTGGAGGTAAATTAGAGCAAAGGAAATGTTGGTTCGTGTTGCTCAGGTACTTGGGGTGATGCATTTTCACACAAGTTCATAGAGAAAAGGGGGATTATCTGATCATGCTATCTTAAGGAGAATGATCAGGGTAATGATACATTGGGATTGATCCAAATATTAATTGTCTCTAGGCATCAAGATGTGTTGTGGGAAAATTGTGAAAGAAATGGCACTTCACGATCGGAGGCCACTCTGGCGGACTCGTAGAGACTTCCATTGTTTTCCTAATCCAGTCTCAATCATATCCATTGGGATCATAGATTAATCTATGATTTCATTATGGTGGTCATAGATGAGTCCATTCATCAAGATTAGTCACGTTCATGTTGTTGATGGGATTTGTTATAGAGTGTCACGAGGCATGAATTTTGGTGATTTTTTTTGTCTTTTCATTTTATGCATTAATTATTGAACGATAAACATTTTTCCTTTCTATTATTATATATCTATATTAAAATTAATTATTAGAACCTGATAATTTTGTTAAATATGTATATATATGACATTTTATTAATTGATGGGACGGAGTTCTCATTTTTTCCAAGGAGGGTTATATGATGGGTCCTGTGTAGACACCTAGGGAATAGTTTTTGAGATACCTTTGATTGGTTAGGGTTTCTCATAAATTCATGTATTGATTCAATTTATGTATCATTGTATGTCACCTCAGAGAAGAATAAATGGATAGCCATGTGATTTGGGTTAGGTTACTCCCTTTAAGAGGGAATCTTGTGTTAAACTACATATTGTAATATATGTTTTACCATAACTCAATTCCATTACATATTTGTTACTATTCGAAGTATCTCACTCTAATAGGGTGTCCTTACACCTGTTAATATCTATGGAAAAGGGGTGTTGAGGTTATTTGACAACTATAATTATCACATACAAATCCTACATGCACCATCCTATCAAGGCAGTTGTGGGAAAAAAGATTTTGAGGGCATATAATCACAATAAAATGTGTATTTGACCACATTGACACATGTGATGACTGAAAGGTGAATATAGATGTGTTCATTATTCAATGACCCTTCATGTGATGGTGAGAATTTATGGGAATATCTAGATGATGCTATAGTATGAAATGGGATAAATTTTGCAACCAATTATTCTGGGTGTTATTTCTCATTATATAGAATATAAATTAACCATATCAATTCCTATTTCTGTAGATGTAGTCCAAGATTATATCAATTTACTCCACTAATTACATGTGGATACTCTACTATTATCTATCCTTGGATAAAAATGATCAACGTATGGATTGGAATGTTGAGATTACCCCTCTTTATGACATCAAATGACAAGGTTGAAACATTGACATAGATACATTCATAGAGGGTTTTCATAAGGCGTTGACCATAGAGAAGTGTGTAGAGGAACATCAACCAACTAATCTTCATTCAACCTTCATTACTCTAGTGGGTGGATTAAATAGTGTAGTAGTGCATTTGGTGATAAAATGATGACTTCATGGTCTCCCCCAATGTGGAGTTTTGAGGTTCATAAACTATGGGATGTCTGAGTATTTTCACAACTTATGTATAGTACCTCATACTATGTATCATATGTGTAACAATACAAGGATTATCCATCATTTTTTTCATAGATATTTGACTCCAAGGATCTATAGGAGTGGATTCTAAATGTGATCGATATCCTGGGTATCTAGTTGGGGTCCTCAGATATGGGCTCAAATGATGAAGTATCAAACCCATCATGTGTCTCATGGGTATAGTCCCAAATATTAGGAAATAGTTTCTATGAAATGGGCCATACTGCAAATAATGGTGGTGAGGTTCCACATACTATTCATGTTAAGGATTTGAAAACCCCTACATTATATACCACCTTGTTTGATATCAATACATTAAAATACTTCATATATTAATATATTATTATTGGAATATACTTAACATTCATGTTTTATTTTGAGATAATTTCCCTTGATACACCATTAGGCATGAAATTGGAATATCTTTAGTGATGTATTGAGTGACTTATAGTCATTTCTAGTTATAGAAATTTTTGGGAGTTCTTATTTCAAGAAATATTGTGATTTAATGTAATTATTTATGTTTAATTATTGAATATCTTCTGAGAAAACATTAATTTCTATTAGGTAGGTGTATCATTTTCTTCACAAAAGGTTGATAGTCATTTTAAAAATAGAGAATTTTAATTGGGAGTATGTAGAGTTGTTCGAGACATGATTCATATTGGGATAATCCCAATCCATATTTTGGGCATGGATATTTCAATTGGATCAATGGTAGCCCCCCTATATTTCATCTATACATATCACTATAAAATTGATTTACTTATGACTTCATAGGAAATTCCCCAAATATAAGATCTAAAATTGACATGGATCACATGATTGGTGTGTAACACATTAAGATACAGTTATATCTAATGGTGTTGTCTGATTTGAAAGAGTTAAAAGTACATCTCATGTACATGCGGTATAATACAAATATAAGGTCGAGTAATTCACCATGGTGATCACATGTCATATTCTCCAAGATAGAGGATGATATAATATGTATCTACATATATTATCAAGAGAAAAAAAGGTGACGCTAAACAATAAGAATCCTTTTTATAGGATTGATTATCAATTTAATTATTTAATGGTATCATGGTGGTTCTCCATGGTTAATATTCAATAAATATATCACTAGTAATGGGATAGAGAGAATTTTATACTGAAGACGGTGTTTTAGAACATTTATGTGCTATTTGAATAAGTGGTGATGTTAATTAGTCTTAAAAATGCAATAAAAGTGATCACGGATCTCATGGAAAAGA
This sequence comes from Viscum album, assembly GCA_963277665.1. Taxonomy (NCBI): domain Eukaryota; kingdom Viridiplantae; phylum Streptophyta; class Magnoliopsida; order Santalales; family Viscaceae; genus Viscum; species Viscum album. The sequence continues at coordinate 213,030,169 of OY728128.1, read as the reverse complement.
TATTGCACCCATAAATTGAATCATTAATAAAATATCTTATTGTTGACATTCCCATCTACTCACCACCCCCATAGAAACATGTTAGACACCACAAGATAATATTGAAAACACTTCCAGTACATCTACATTATTAAATTATATCAAATATTAACTTTTATATTGGGGATAAAACATTCTAGGTAAATGTGGTTTAGGAGATTTGTATAACTATTGGCCTATAGAATGTGGAGGAAGTTTCATACTAGAGATGACCATATATGAGGTATGATATTATGAAATTTATGGGTTTATCTTGATATTAACAATGAATTATCAAGTATATAAACGATTTATCCATCCTTTGAATACACTAATGATGACTAGTGTTTATTTACAGTGGATGTGATCATGTAAATAAAAATTTAATGATCCAAATTGGATATTGACTATAGCTCAAGGGATGATAATTCTTCTTTGTGGGGGTGGAGTGTATGTATACCAATATTGATCATGCTTTGGTTTGGGAGTAGGGATGACATGTAAAGATTGTGTAGGGGCTTATGGGTCATGCAATATGTGAAATATTCTGTTCAGTGTGAGTTTTGATGTCCACACAGACCATAAGAGACATACCTATATCATCACATTGCGATCCCTGGGCTTGAGGAAAATGTTTTGGGTAGAGTACCTATATATGTTTGACATTTTGATTGTTTTTTCACCATTTAATGAAAATTTAATTGATAAATATCACCTCTATAAGATTCATGTATATCATGAGTGTTGTAAAAGGCCTTCTCGAGGAGTGTGGTTCTTGAAGAGCTTATTGGATGCTGGGAGTGGAGATTCTTCAATGAAATAGGGATCAATGTTGAGTGATTATATAGTGAATATATCAACTCTTGTGGACCAAGTATAATCAATTTTGAAATATAATAAATTACAAATCATGATATGGGAATATCTAGCTAGAGGTGATCCGATGCACGACTGGTTATTGGGTGATTTTGATATGATACTCATGGGTCAGTGAGTTTTAATCTCTACATTATTATACAAGGCACCAATGATGGTCTTCCGTTACTATATTTGGGAAATAAATCCATCTGTGACAAAAATGTACCACAACATCAGGAAATTGTTTCTATGTTTAGGAATGAGGAGGCAAAATGTATGACATGCATCCTAGCTCCTTACCTGTCAAAGGAAAGAAAGTTATCAAAATAGTATTATGGTGTTATACAAATTCCATGATCAGTTCCCATGTGGAACTAGTTGGATATGGGGATGGGAATTGTGAATAGGCTTCCCTGGCCCCTGAGGATCCATGATACTATTTTGGTGTTGTTGATCCACTAACATAATTTTCACATTGTTAACAATTTTTAATTCTCACTCAGAAGACAAACTAGAATTTTTTACATCCATGAGATAGTATTATTACATAGAGTACCCTTTAGAATAGTATCTAAATGATTCCCATATTTTACAATATTTTTTCAAAAAGGATTTTATAAGGACTTAGGTACTCAGTTGTTATTGGGAACAAAAAACCATACCTAGACAAGTGGATAAAATTAGAGGATGATTCACATACTAGAGGATATGTTTTGGGTTTGTTACCTAGACTTGGGTAGAACATTGGATGTAACCACAACTTAGATGGGTTCATATTAAAAAAATATTAGTCTTCATTTTAGATGGAACATTACAATGATATTTATGAGATGTCATGTAATTCATCACTCTATTAGTATGAGGCGTGTGAGTCAACTATAATAAGGCCCATATGCTACAAGAGTCCCCTTAGAGAGTACATAATTTTCAGAAGAGGTTAATAAAAGATTATATCTATATGAATACATATTATTCCCATTGAATTATACCATTTTTTTTAAAATAGCCTACTATGTATTTCTAAATGTGACACTTTAATAATGAAAAAAATAATTTGAGGATCGTTGTTAACCCAACATCATGCAATGTTAGACCCTTTGAGGTCACCATGCTGGTTGGGATAGTGGAATACTACATACATTTTCTTTATCAGTATCGATGTATGAATGATGTGTTCCATGTTTCCCAAATCTATATGATCATGTGTAATCCACCTCATATAATAAATTATGAGTATGTGGATCGAGATATGGATGCATCATATAGGGATCGCCCGTTGCATATTGTGATTCATAGTGAAAAAGTCCTTTGATGGAAAATGGATCTCGTTATCTGAATTCTATGGAATCCTGGAAATATATATGAGTAAAAATGGGTGTGAGAGGCTAATTTATTTTCTCAATTCCTATTTTTATTCAAGAATATCCTTTTAAGGAACTTCATGATGATGACAAGTCATTATAGGGGGTTAATTGAAACATCCGTTATTTATTTTAATGTTTGATATTTTTTGAGATTACCAATGTATCTATTCTATTATTATTATTAACATATTTAGGTCAGGAATATTACATTTTTTAGGGAATAAGGGTATACAATCTAAAGGTGGATGATGTTTAGACTGCATAGCCTTGAGGTGGCTAGAAAATAATAATCGACCCTCTGGTGGGGTTCCATTGGTTTTTTATTTTTTGGTGGATCTCATAAGCCCACCGGTGTGGCCGTTATATAAGTGAAATTAAAGAACCACAAGACCATTTAATGAAAAACATTTTTAACGTCCTTTGACATCAATATCCAAACCACATAGTCAAAATTAGAATCATATGTGGCGTCCCTGAACCAAATTCCACATGATGAGTGACGTGATCCTAGTGGGAATCAGTGACTCACGGGTATCTCCCAAAAAGCTAGAGGATTCCAACTAGTAATGAGGGCATAGGGTGTGTATGTCAGGAGACAATGCCATCATTACCATAGTTTAGAATAGTTTGTGAGAGTAAAAATAGGTAAATAGAAGCATATATATAAGTAAATATAAGGCACAATGGAAAATAGAGAAAATTTTAATAATGGTTGAACAATTGTAACAACAATCGACAACATGAGATGTTATGTCATTTACTATAATGATGTAATCATGGATACAAACAACATTCATAACATGTTCCACAATTCATAAATTAAATCAATGACTATCCCAAGCATACTGAGTTCCACCATAGTCCTCTCCTATCAACCTCGATATTAAACAGTATGAAATCAAGTGTTTGATGTTGTATGCTTCCCTTTTTCAACACCTACAACCATGTAATCTGCCCCAGGTAGAAAATGATGCCTAGATTGGGTGTGAGATAAATAAAAATTGGCCACCACCTATGGTGTTTATAACATCTGGCCCATGAATTGGAAATTTAACAGTGTGAAGGAATGAATATATAATGTATAGATGTACAATGTATCTAAACGCCAATGTACTTTATTTATCCCTCTACTGTTGTCTGATCCTGTAACCAATTCCATAGATAATAATTTACAAATTTATATTGATTGGTCATGTGAGGTATATTCCACACTGAAATCACCTCATGATAGTATAAATAGTGAAGGATCCAAGATATAACAAGGATCCCATGATCAATTATATTTAATAGTGAATCCACATGTTAATAAAAAAGACGATGTAGACCTCAATGTTCTCCAACTGAGTAATAAATGTATCATGTCATGGGGTTAGAGTGTAATTAAAAGAGCTTAATCCAAGACATTCCATAATGAGTCACCTATCGAGTCTAAGGTGATAGACCAAGGTAAAATAGGGAGGAGCAGAGACAGGGCCTAGTTTGCTTTAACCATAGAACCTAATTGTCAATTCTAGATCCATGGTGTGTATCCAAGGCATCTTGTTGTAATATGATGGGATCCTATGGTGTGATACCAAGAATCCATGAATAGACAAGGATTAGGATCAAGAAGGGTATAAACTAATATAATTTGTATACTTGAATCAGAATGGTGTTCCTGAGTACTCATGGAATTTTCTAATCAGAATCTAAGGCAATCTCATGTCAGGCCATTCCTATTTGACGTTATAATCATTTCTTCTTTTAATTGATTCAAGAATTAAATTTCATTAATGTTATAAGGTCATGTATCATTCAATATTTTTTTGAAGTGATATTTTTCATACATTTACATTCAATTGTGTGACTAGGCCATGTATCAATCAACCATTCAATTAATAAATTTAAGGCATATTCTATAATTTAAGGTTCATTCCACTACCTTACATTAAAGTATCAAGGGATGTTATAGAATTCCTACCAATTAATAATTCACATTTAATTATCAATTTTATGCACTTACATTAGGTGTGTCAATTGGTATGCATACATGGTACATAAAATTATGAATTTCACAAAATAAAGTGTGCCAATTAATATAGAATTGCTTACCCTTAGAGTGGTGAAGCCATGGAAAATGTGAATGGTGGCATAAACATGTCAAAACACTAAACAACAAATATGGAATAACATTCAATGTGTAATTTATGGTATTTTAGGTGTAACAACAAACAATTAATCACATATTTGGAAACATAATGACCATATAGAACAAATGATTATAATTATTTCATATATGTTTCATAATTGGAACCCATAAAATCGTTGGGCCTTTCATGAAAAATACAAAATTGAAAAACTTTAGGGATAAGTTAGAGACCATCCACCTTTGGGTTGTACGATCCTCATCCTCTGTTATAAGCCCTTGATTTGGATCAGATCAGAGTAGATCTATGAGAAGGAGTAAAATTATCAAACCTTAATATCTTATTTGAGGGAAAACGAGATGGCGAATGAATCACGACTACTCGAGTACGTACTGTTGCACATACAACGTGACGAATAGAAGTTTAATCTATTAATGGATGAATGAGATCACTTGATTCTATGGTTAGATCTATGAGAATCCCCAAATTGAGAGAGAAATAGGTTAGTCCTGCATAACCTCATATTAAGGAAGATTGAGATGTATTAATATATCATTAAAGGTAATATTGTAAATTTACCATGAAAAAATAGCATATGCACGGTTTGTCCTCACAATTAGAAATATCTTGTCAAATGTGTGTGAGTTTTTTTTGGGATGAGGGAAATATTGAACAGTTAGGTTTCGTGGTTGTGTGCAAACCGTGTGATTTAGTTCTATAGGGAAATTTTAATTTTCCTGTTTAGCTAAATTGTGTGTCTTTCGTGCGCTAACCGTGCAACCTTTGCAGATTTCACCAAAAGATGGATTCCAGGCTCCAAACATTACACATACACCACTTAGACGAATGATAACCCATTATTCATCCATAAAAGGTCCAAAGAAGTGATTTGGACAGAAATTTAAATAATCTATACAAGAGTGGACAACTAGGTTCTTACAATATTCCCCCCCTTAAAAGAACTCCTCCCTGAGTTCACATTCCAATATAATGACCAATAATTTACATATATTAATATAAATTCTTAATTGAATTATATTCATTACAAAATATAATAAATCCCTGATAGGACCGTATATGTATAGTCCCTTTAGAATTTGGGAAACCTAAAGAACTTTTTCCTAAAACATCTACATTGTCTCCAACTAATTTCTTCGTAACTGGACTCCTTTTTGATATATAATAAAAAAATACCCCTCTTCCTGGACATGGCAAAAGAAACATATGAAAGGGTGATATAAAATTCATATTATGGGTAAACAAGATAAATATCAATCATATCACAATCATAAGACATATGAACATAAGATTTGGAATTCTTATCCTGTATATGGAAGATCATGATACCATATTATTGGATAAAATTTCATACGAATTAATGGACATAATCCAAAAAATAAAAACATAAGATGTGATGTTTTGTGGTAGACACATAATAATATTTATTCATTTCATATTAGTCTCATATCATTTCCATGACCATCATAGAAGACAATATCCTTCATTGAACCGAGTTTATTTATCATTCCAGACCAGTATTACTAAACCGGTTAAATTTTTCGTTGCATCCATCACTATATCATGTGATATAAATATTTAGCTAATAAATTGAAGGGAGATATGGGGCCCAACAATATGATAATTAAATCATTCTTAAATTATCTATAAATACATAAATCATTCATCATGTAATAAACCAAGATATAAAATGAGTTTCATAGACATCATTCCATCGTATCATAATCCATGTAAAAAATGGATTCCATAAATATCATTGCATTATAAAAAAAGTCACATCATAGTAAAAATAGGGATATAAAAATAACAAAATTTAATTTTTGTTATCACATATAGAAAATTATTTTGAAATAATGCATGGAATTAATTTCTGAGAATAATACCCTTCCATCTTTAATAATGTATTATTTTTTCAAAACACCACACATTTTTAAAGAAATTATTTTTTTTGAAAATAACTCTGAAAACATGTAAGTGAAGATTCATTGAAATATTTCCTCGAGAAAGTGTAAAAATCTTTTTTTACAATATAATATAACAAACATTTCTCTCACACTCTTGCATGAAAGGATAAAAATTAACTACTATGGAAAATAAAACAAAGATTCCTTCTATTTCGTTTAACAAAAATTCACTAATGGGAAAAATTGACATCAATAAAGAGTATAATAATAGAAATAATATTATATATTTAGGATACATGTATGTGGATGATAAATATATGCCAATAAATACTTACGTATAAGCAATCTTAGAAAATGATGAGATTGAAAATTTATCCCTTTGCTTAGGTTCGATATCCTTTATATCTATCATAACCCCATGTATAATGATTTAAATAATTTTATTGACATGTTAAAGAATGAAAATCAATTTTATGATGTCATATACATATAGTCAATAGTATTTTTGAAAGATTTCAATGTCACTCGTTATTCGTATATTAACTATTTTATGTTCTTATCCATGCTTTTTTTGATAAGATCATGTTCCACTTCTAATGTTTTAGTTATATAAGTTAAATAATTATATTAATATAAAATATATCATATTTATTAATTAAATTCATGTATATAATGATGTTTTAATGAGGATAATGTATAATGAATTGCGTCTTACCTTGGAGACAGTATGCATACGTATACACGAGCAACATTATCATTCACATAATGGTTAAATGGTGTCAAATTGGATGGTATATTAATATTAAATAATGATTATATTGATATATTTTTTATTTAAATCCATTATACTACTCATTATACCCATTCAAATAACATATTATGGAATAACAATGTACACCACAGAGTGGAGATGATTAGTCGTACTTACGTATGCATGGTGATATTGTTATTCGTATGATTCATTAATGGAGGGATAATGATTTTCATAATTATAATAAAATATAATCTTGTGTAAGATACTATATTTATTACTTTAGTATGTAAACAACTTAATAAGTGAATGTAGAAGAAGAAAAATATTTTGAAATAGGTGATAAAATAGTTATCTATTTTTCGAGTATCTAATTTTAATTTGCAAAAAGGTGTTTATAGTATTGATTTATGCCAAAAGTGTGGCCTCTAGGATGATGTGATGGAAGTTGGGAAGATAATGGGTAGGGGTCGGCTGAGAAAAAGGTGTTTATACATGTCATTAAAAGATAATGAGTGGTGCACTTTTATAAGAGATGGGGGGGAACCTTTTGAAAAACCAATACAATTAAAATAATATAAATTAGTTTTTAAAATAAAATCAAAAAATGGTGGATTATTTAGATGAAAATATGTGTATGGGTATAAATTATATGAAACAATAATCATTATACATGTTTTTCTTTTGTTTTAAACATTATAATTTTTATTTATCCTTATTTAATATATTTAATTTCCATTTTTGTAATAACATTCTAAATATTAAATGGTTATAAATATTTAATTATATAGTGTTAATTAAACATAAATTGATATTTTATTAAATTTTATACCTTATAATTATCACTTTTTAATTTTTAAATATTTTTATAATTTTTAAATAATTTAATAAAACGTTATTTTTATAAAATATCAATAGTGCCAATTTTTACACTATTCATTTATTTGATTTTAAACAAAATCAACAAAAAAGATAAATTTAAAAAATATTTATTGAACAAAAAAATGTAATAATAATTGATACAATATTTTTAGAATCATAATTAATTCAAATTATATTTCTTTTAATATTTTTAAAATTAATTACTTGATATTTCTATTAATAAAATTGTATTTTAATTACAATTCTATCATTCATAATGGTAATTATATTATTTCTAAAAATTATATATAAATTTATATGATTTAGGTAATTATATAATCATTATGGTGACTAAATATAGTTGATGTAATCCCCTACTTATCCATATATTAGAATTGATATACATATATGAAAACGGAGGGTGAAATTTTGTCTCGTTAATTGATTTTAAAGAAAGTAATGTCATATTCATGGGAAACGATCCATTATGTGATTCTCTTTCAAACCATACATTATAATGGTATTATATATTCATCCAATATAATTTTTACAGGTGTTATAGTATGTTTATAACATTATATTTACCTTCAATTACCTGATTTACACATAACAACAGTAATAGAAACAATTACTAATGATACCATTTATAAAGACAAAAAGACAATAAAATTAACATATTAACATTATTTGGACCCACCAATTCGAAATATGGATTCTTTTTTTCATAATATAAAACACAGAAGATGTAGTAATTATATTAAAATTAATCCTGATGTCAGAATGAGATAATGAGTTTCAAACACTAAAGAATTGAAAAACATTAAATTGGTTTTATATTTGGATTCAATGTAAAATTAATTCTAATGTAATAAACTGTATATAATGATAAAAATATATTATATTTATAATTTCAAACAATTCTATATTATAATTTAACCATATAAATTATTGCTATAAAAAAATTTTACATAAAATTTAGTATGTTTTTATTATTCTTCAAAACATAAAATTTTTCAAAATAATATCATAATAGCCTCCAAATAAATTTTCATATTTCATATCAAAATAACTTGTTTATTTTGTCATATGAAAATTATTTATTTGTTAAAATCATAATTTAAAAGGGGTTATACATTATAAGGCACCAAATTAATCTTTTTAATAAAAGGTTTTTATTAATATAATAGGGTTTACTCATACCCCATCACTAAAATATGTAATAGATGAATATAAAAAATATATTATTATGTATAAAATATATTTATATTTCATTTATTTCATTTCTATATTCAATAAACCCCATAATAAAAATATCTAATTGATATGTTTTTTTAATAAATAATTGATATCTAATGAATTCTAAATGAATTTACATATGTTAGTCAAAGATATTCCCACTAACCTAATGGATAGACTATAATGGTAATTATATAATAATGTAATCTCATATTTCACTAAAACTCATAATTTCATGCAAATAATGATTCTAAAGAATAAAAATTATTTAAAAAAAATATTTCATAAAAACATTTGGGAGATTCATTATACCACCTTTACACTGAATTTTTCCCCTGAAATTCATCACATGGAAAAAATAGGTTATGATAACTCTCACTTATCATATCCACAACGTCTAACATAAATTTTTCAAATTAGTGGTTCCTCTATCATAATTTCACAAAGTGAGTGGGCTTGATTCGTAGAATTATTTGGATGCAGTCCAAAATCACTATGGGTTGTTCATTTTAAGAAATATCGTGCTCTAATAGTATGAATTCTGAGTTTGGTAAATGCGAAGGATCTCATATGTAATTTTTTATGAGTGATACATGGAAGACATCATAAAATTGGGAGATATTCTGTAAAAGTTACAATAGGTAATCTACCTTGAAAATCTCATTACTATATTCCTTGGAGATATTCGTAGAAACAACTTCTCACCCCCTTAAAACTCTTGGTATTTTCTACAATTGATTGTAGATTTTTTGTTCGACTCTTAGTTTCTCTTTTGTGTTGTTTAATAGATCTAACCATTTATTCCATTTCATCAACATCATCAGGTCCTAATAGATTTCATTCCCTAACATCATCCCACCATGTTGGAGTTCGACACTATTTCCATAGAGGGATTTATAAGGATCTATATGAATATTGAAGTGAAAGCTACTGTTGTAACAAAATTGCATCAATGTTAGCTGATGATCCCAACAAATATTTAACACCATAGAGAAAAATATTATGTTTTCTTTTAGTGTTTAAATTTTCCTCTTAGAATGACCATTAGTCTGAAGATGATAACTAGGGCTGAAATATAACACTTTATCTAGAGAATGTAGAAGACTTCACCAGAACATCAATGTAAACCTCACATCCCGATCATATATAATAGAAACTGGTACTCCATGAAATCATTCCAATTCATTTATATATATCCTAGAAATCCGATCAATATATAAATCATCCCTAACATAAATAAAGTGTGATGACTTTGTAAGGTGATCAACTATAACCCATATATCATTACTACATTTGGAAGTTTTTGTAAGTCCGACAACAGAGTCCACAATTATGTTTTCCCATTTCCAATCTTGTATGGGTAAGGGTCCTAGCATTCCCTTAGAAATTTTTATCTCATCCATAACATTCTTCAGCCAATAATTTTTTACATAAGGTAAAACAAATACTATTTATTTATGTTAGAAAAAAATTTCATTAAATTGATTATCCATTCAAACTGGATTATATTCATAAAATAAATCCAAACTTCTTAGTCCCATTAATATAATAAAAAAAATTTTATTTACAAATTATGATTTTAAATTCCAATTTCATGAACACACATATAAATATTTTATATTAATAATATTTATATTATTTATTTTAATATATTTAAATTTCTTCTTAAAATAGGAATACCGTGCCTATAAGCAGTTATGTGTGGGGTAAATTAAAATATTATGTTTTATTCAATTAAGTGTGTAATTTTTTATTTAGATATGTATTGAAATATAAATTTTACATTATAGAAAATATAGGTGTTATAATTTAACTATAGTAATGTTGTTTCTTTAGTATTTATTTATTTATAGTGGGACTTTTATTCAAAATTACCACTACAAATGTATCTATGGAAATCATTAATAAAATAAGGGGTTAAAAACATATCCCCCAATGATTATACATTAGTTTTCCTTGACATGATATTATTGGACATGACATGATAGGGTTTTAAATACCGTATATGTGAGATAAATATGAATATATGTAGATAGATTTTTTTTGAAAAGTAACTCAAATAATTAGTTGACTAGAATTTTATAAATTAGCATGTTTCAAAATAATAATATGGTTCAAGGAATATGATTGAAAAATAAATCATTTCATGTATGAATAAATATTATGACTACACGATATTCAAATATTTTCATATATTTTATATTGAATGGTTACTGCATTTAAAAATATCAAAATACAACGTATTACATTATTTTAAATGTGTAGATAAATAATTACCTTAATTTTAAAAAAGTGAGGGTCATGTTATAGTTCGGTACTCATGGATAATATTCTCTAAAAAATTTTATGGGAACTGAAATTTTATTAGGATCACATATTGAATAATAAAATATTTGTTACACTTATGTGATTGAACCAAATAAATTTCTTTTACCAAATGAATAGATATGTGATAAATATGGAATTGTATTAGTGTGTCTATACACACAAGGCACAATATATTATCTAGAACTTTTCCAATTCATGGTTCATAACTCTTCCCCACATGGGTTCTTCATGATCTTCTACATTTATTTCAATTTTATGTTGTAAATATACACATTATATATCCCAGTATGAATCTAAATGGGGTTCGATTTTAAAGGGAATATGTTTCATTCAATCATGATACATTTTATCATCACATGGTAGCCACATGAGGGAATTGTTGGAAATTATCCTTCAAAAGTGGGTTAAATTGTTCCAGACCATTTAATACAATCCATAATAATTCATATAATATTATGTACAATACAATGGTAGATTGATTATTAACATTGAATGAAATATTCAAATGCATATCTCTATGAATGGATCACTTTCCAGACTATTGGAAATAACATGTAAATGTTTTCTCTTAGGTCATTGGTGTTGGAGTTATAGTTTCTTCATAAGTGGATGATCAATGTATTCTTCATAAATTGTCATTAAAATCAATAAAACAGTATTAGTGAAATAGGAATTGAGGTAATTTCTCATAGGATTTCTTTTAAATCTCAATTTTCTATTAAATCCACTCAACAGAGGGAATATAGAATATATATTAGCTATGTTCCATCATTAATGTGGTCCAATTTATCATATATTCATGAGTGTGATATATTTTACATGAGTAGTAGAACATATAAAAACATTCAAACTATAGATTTAATTTTTACATATTCAATAATCATTATGGATTAATATGTGTTTTATTAATATATTAAAAGAGTGAGTAGAGTCCCATATATTATATTGAGTGTGATCATGAGATATTAATAATTTAAATTTTCTCTAGCATAACCTTATAATGTATATTACAAGGAATTTCATATAAATAGATATCGATACACATAGGGACGTGAAACTAGAAATGAATACACAATAATATTAGTTAATAATTTAGCTCACATATAAATCCTTATATATTGAAATGTTTCATCCATTAATTTTATGGTAAAGTTAGTCAAATATTGGTTGGTTATGTTTTCATTCGTGTAGTATACATTTTTTAACCAAGATATTTTTTATACTTATTAGATAGGTTTGATATTTAGGGTCTTTATGGGATTAAAATGTGGAAATTAATTGTTATGATTATTTTTTTAACATGAAAGGTATTCCGGTAATAAAATAATGAACATTTTAGGTATACATTACATTTAGTTATTCCATTTTTTTGAATCAAATATATAGGACACCAAATTTAATTAATTTTTGAATATGGAGGAATTTAGGAATCTAGTAGAGAGAGGGACAATTGTTTTTCATTTTTGGGGGTTAATAAAAGGTATTATTCGCTGAGTTATTTATTGTTTATAATTTTAAATGTAGTTAGAGTCTCTAATGATGTTTTTTTTCTGTGTAAAAAATATAGGATTTATTGTTTCCAGGGAAACTAAAAACCGCATATTTTTAATTAATATGATTAAGAAATTTCATTCCTAGATTATTTTTTTTCATGAAAAATAATTTCATTTTTTATGTTTTCAAATATATGAAACGTTATTTTTTACCAATTATTTACTTCTATTGTAATTATTCAATAAATATTTATTTTAGGAAAATAAAATATTGTAAATTAAAAATAATACAATATTTAAATTGAAGGAAACACATAAAGAGAATTTTACTGTTTTATTCAATAAATACAAAACAATATATATATAATGGATTGAAAAAATATATAAACATAATAATAGTACAATTAGCCAATAATTTCATGTAGGAATGAGAAGTAAAATTTATAATTCTTGTTCCCCACCATATCAAGGAATTATTAAACCCTATAATGACAGCATATAAATATAAAAATTCCATAGAAATATGATAGGAATTTTTAGATTAATATATTGAAAATTTTGATGGAAAACTAATTGAATGGAATATGTGATAAATAAGTATTATTTATATAGTGTATAAGTATTGTATGACTTGTAGAGTTATAAAAAATTGTTGAAATTGTAACTGACTATTCGATTTGAAATATTACATTGATGATTTAAAAATATCATAAAAGTATTATTTATAATGAATAACATAACTAAATATAAATATTATATTTCCATATCATTAAACACAGGTTATGATGATTGTTTTTTTATTTTTATAAAATAATTATAAGGATTTCATAAATAATAAAAAAATATTTTTCGGTTATATTTTTATGTTTATGAAAATATAAAAATGATAAAATGACATAATAATTTATAAAAAAATTTCTACAACCTCAAAAGTGTCTAATGAGTAAAAAATTCATTAAAATATAATATACATAAATTCCAACCCAATAAACGAATATCCAAAACATAAATTATATTTTGATCTAATACAGTATTTTTCAATATTATTTACATTTAATTAAATTAAAAAAATGAAAACATTCCGTTTTTGAGTGGATAAATTGGATGGAAATATTTTTTCTACAATAAAAATGTATATTTGGTCATATTAATCTATATTATTCATAGTGTTGAGTAAATATAATAAATTAAACTATATTTTTTTTTCAAAAAATCTAATCAAATTATACAAGAAATTCTCCCCTCTTCTATAAATTATTAATAAATTTAAAAATTCATACATTTTCTAAAATATTAAAAAATTTCCATCTAAACATCCCTTAAATTTTATAGAAAGCCCTTTTAACCAATTACCTACCTTAGTAGTGTTATGGTGAATAGTAAAGGATTTTTCCCAAATTCCAATTCAATTGATCAAAATTTTATTATTTTTATTTTTATTTTTTATCACCTATATACACTAACATAAAATTTGAAAATGTTTATTTTTTTAATAATTCTACTCTTAATAATTTATATCATCTATATATGCATTATTTTTTCATATTTTTAAAACTCTACTAAAAACACCACTCTAGGAATGGTTTGTTTATTCATCCATAGTGACTGATAATGATTATGCTTATTAATTACTATTTATAATATACAAAATAGTTTTTATTTATATATATAATTGGAAAACAATTTTTTATGATGATTTTTTTTGAATTTAAAAAATTTTAAAAAAACAATTGATATTAAAAATAATAGATTATTAAATTTATTCAATGAAATATATTATAACTGAGACATGTTTTTAAACTGTAAATATTATTTGATTATATATTGAGGCTGGAAGGCATATAATATTTGAATAACCCTAATATCAATATATTGAAACATATATTGATAATGGGTAAATTTTCAAATACAACCAACTGTGAATTAATTTACAAAATGATTTTGTAACTATGAAAAGAACAATCTCAGACTATGAAAATGAAAATATTTTAGTAAAAGTCCGTGATTTATTGAAATAAATATGATTTATTCGTTCATGATAAAATGTAATTTATGTAGTGAAACTATTTTTAACTTATGAAATTTTCCTTCACTGATATTGGGATTGGGATAAGGGGATTTCTCTTCTGATTATTCATTCGAATCATTATTTTTTTTGAATGTAATATTTTTTTAAAAATGGAATATATCAAAAATATTTAAGGCATAACATACTTTTTTCTTTTTGTTTATTTTATTAGTTTCATATGTATCTCCCATGTGTATTCTAAATTCATACCTTGTAGGGTTTTGTCTAGTTCCGTTTTTGTCGTTATGCCCTCTATCATTTTAATACTTTATAATGATGTATATATTTCATTTTAGATAAATATAATTTGTTTGATAGTCTATGAAACATGTAATGAAAATCTGAAGTAAATAGTCAATTTTTAATATTTAAAATAAAATACTATATATTATCTTTAAAAGGAATATAAATGAAAAAAATGATTTTATATATTCAAAAGTGTTCTAAATCACTTAGGAGTGTATCATTTTTTGATGTAAAAACATTTTTAAGAATTAACTATTTTTTAAATTTTTATCATTTTTAAATCATTAAATCCATAAAAAGTATTGATAGAATTTGGTGGAATTATTATTCCAACATTCTAAAAACATGTAATAAATAATCACATATATATAATAAGTAATAATTTAATTACATGCATAAAAAAATATTACAAAAAATTGATTTTTAATATAATATAATTGTTTTTATTTAAACACTACATTTCTCATGTTGGATGTATGCAGTTTAGGAAATCAATTATATTAATTTATTTACTAAATTAAAAAATAATTTAAATATTAATATTTATTCATGAATAATTATAATTTATTTTTTATACCTAAAAATACATGTATATAAAAAAATATTTTTACTTGTTATGTGTAATTTTGTAAAAACTAATATTCATCATAATTAAAAATTATATCAAATTAAACAGATTAAAAAAATTTAATATTATTATTTAAAAATTCTATATTGTTTTCAATTTTATTTTTATGTATAAAATTAATTTTCTACGTTAATAACTGGTCACAATGGTAAAGGTAAAAATGAGGCAAATAGGTTAAATTAAGGTGAAAGATCCTAAAATATCAAATAAAAAATTTGAAAACAATTGTGTAAGATGGATTTATAACTTCTAATTATTTAATAATCACTTACAATCTATTTTGAATTCAAATTAGTTTATTATAAAATTTATTTTTTATTAATAATTGGTTATTTAGAAAAAATTTCCATTCATATATATAAATGGACCCCTCTTATACCCACCTCAAAACAAATTGTCACATAAAATTTATCTTTAATAGAATCCAAAATTCACTCCCTTAAAATCATATTTCAATTTTGTGAAACACTTGTTCAAATAAAAATACCAAAATTCTAAATTTTCAAGAGTCTATCTAATAAGAGTTTCATGCCTTCAACTTATGGGTTACCCTCTTGATGGCCATTCTTCATTACCTACTTCATTTAAATATTATTGAATGTAAATTATAACATTAAAAATATTTTTTTGGACATTAAACTTATTTAAATATTATATTATTAATATAAAATAACATGCTTCTAAACATTAAATAGTTTTAATGTTTTGTTTTTCTAGTAGGTTATACAACCTGCATGAAGGATGTTATATGATTTTATAACAACATTTTACAATAATAGAATAAAACTGGTAGAAAGATGTAATGATTATTATATTAACATAATTTTATAATAAATTAGTGTTAATATATATATATATATATATCTGTGTTTGTGTGTGTTTTTGTGTGTGGGCGTGTGTTTTAATAAAATTTATTCTTTCTGTTGAATTAAAACCAAAAAATATATATATTTAAGCATTCCATGAGAACAATAACTATATGTTATGAGTAATTACAATGGTAATTGATAAATTTATCAAATATATATATTAAATTTTCCTTAAAATTATATAGGTGATAAACCCATTACCAATGATCATGGAAAATAACCTCAATACCAAAGCATGCATGAAAAAAACCGTTAACAATAGAATATTAATATGAAAAATAAAAACATAATTAATGGATAACAAGAAATTATAAAAAAAATTATTCAATAAAATATAATAAAATATGGTTATTATAAATAGTAATAGTGAACCTAAATTTTCTGTATAAATTTTTTGGATGTGTCCGACCAAGGGAATGTTTGGGGTAAGGGTTTCATTTCTAATCTCACTTTAAATTATTCATTTATTATATTAAATTTTTTTAGATAAATGTGTATTTTATCCCCCCTAAAATCTCATATATATTTTTTTATTCCTATTATTTTTTTTAAATTCCTTATTATAATTTCAAATCATTTTTTATTTCAATTCAATTAAAAATATTCCTAGAAGTCAACCAGTACTAATCACATATTATATGTCTTCAATAATTCTCCTCCATGATAATATTCATTGTATTTTATATACACTTCATTATATATACAATATTATGTGATAAATTCCTCATTTGGTGTCATTTTTTAATGATCTATTCTCATATTCATTATATAATCTAATTTTATGGATTGTGAAATTGTTATATTCACATATTACAGACTCATGTTACTAATTATTTATGAAAAAATAAATATATTTGGATTTAATATTTTTGGTTTTTTATATACTAGTTGTTATTTTCAAATTTAAAATTCATTTACCTTGACTATATCCTCATACCCACATGTTCATCTTATGATCACTTATGATCCTATATTCTTACCATGTAATTTTAACCATACTAAGTATCCGTGTTCACCCTTTATTATGATTCCATCCCCCCAATATTATAGAAAATTATTTTGAATTATATGTAAATAAGGATATCATTTGTGGATAATTTTTCAATCATCATTTATGACTAATTGTGAAACAAAAAATATCATGTATAAAATCGGTAAAGACACTATAATTATAAATTCCTTTGTTACCAAAATCCTCTACCTCCATTGCATTCTATTTCGAAATTATAATATTTATAATTTATATTCATTAGGTTTAAAACACCTTGTTTTAGGGATACACATTTTCAGTTGATTCACTTCTTTTAATTTGATTATGCCCAAAAACATATAAAGATTATTTTTGAATATATTACAATATCATTCTTATTCTATAAATTTCATGTATTTTAACACTAATTCAATTTCATATTCTATTATTGAGTAATTATAGTATTAAAATAATATTTTAAAATCATTTTTATCACATTCTAGAATAGTTCTAAAATTGATGAATTTCTTTTATTTTGTAAAAAATATCACCAGAAATATCAAGAAATGATTTCAATATATATTTTTTACTTTTTTACATATCTATTATTAACATAGTGGATTTCATCTATATTTTTTATATTTAATGTATTTAAAAATATCATTTCTATTAAAATGGTAATATATTTCATTTCATCCTTAAAAATAGTTTTTTCTTTCTTCATTTCATGGTTAAATAAATAATTTGGAAATTAAATCATGAAACATATTCAATTTATTATATTCTTATAAAAATGAATTTATTTATATTAATAATATATTATATTATACAGTTTTATAATTTATTATATTGCATCAACACTATTGATAAAAAATGATACTATTTATATTGCTTCAATTTCC
This sequence comes from Viscum album, assembly GCA_963277665.1. Classification (NCBI taxonomy): domain Eukaryota; kingdom Viridiplantae; phylum Streptophyta; class Magnoliopsida; order Santalales; family Viscaceae; genus Viscum; species Viscum album. Next base: position 213,011,529 of record OY728128.1, on the reverse strand, counting down.
ATCTTCTAATATATAAATAGTGTGGTTGAACTAAAATTTTATTTGAGTAAAGATTCACCACTACTTTTTATTCCCTTTTAATCAATTATGAATAAATTAATCCATTATTTTGATTTCTTCCTATTTTGAGTGACATAATCATTCTCTATAATTATTGACGGCACCCAAACATTAAAAATATCCCTGAATATAATGCTTTTAATGCCATCCTCATTCTATCTTCTCGTACTTACTTCAATAAGAAATCTAGATGAGATTTTAGGAAGGGATTTCAATATTTTTTATGGAATTTCCCATGTGGTGTTCTATTAATAAATTACGAAAATTTACATGTATGCTGGTGAGTTTATTCTTGTTCAAGTCATTTTTCATTATTTCCTTGGAATTTTAAATGATACCATATTTTCTACTAGTAAACTTGATGCCTTTACTCAAATTAAATAGCTATTATAATATGGGGGTCCTGCAATAGTGAACTCGAAGCACTAACACACAGAATGAATATAGCAGTTGTTTCATAGTAGTGTGATAAAAAATAATGTTTTTTTGAACGGAAATTAATCTATTATTGGAATTATAAATATAGTAAAACCTAAAATGTAAGAACCATTTTACATATGGTCCATTAGTAACTAAAAAGGTAAATTAGATTTTATTGTATCATGAATTAAGGACACACGCATTGGTGTAATATATGAATAAAAAATACATCAAAACAATACAAAAAGATATGAAATTGAGTTATGATGTAATAAAATAACATTAACGGGGAGGCTGATAGATGAGGGTCCACAATGAGTCACTAGTTTTCTAAGAACTCAATGGGCTGGGTTCTCAGTAATGTCATCTTTGATGCAATGCCGTGAATTTTTTCCTAAGAAATATGTAATTTTAAATCCTTATTTTCATAATATTTTTCCCTTATCCTATGATATAAAAATCAACCAATTCATTCGACATGGGAACTATTAGAGAATGTAACATGTGTGTCATGTAGTGGATGGACAATATATCATATGGGTTCTATTTTGGTATTTCTTGTAGTCATTGGAAGGTTTATTTTCTAATAATACATATTTTTGTATACATACCTCTTTCTGTTTTTTCATTAAGTGTATTTATATTGATTTTTTATTTTCCTTAAACTCAATTAGTTTAGTATTATTCATAAATGGAGATGCTTGTTTGGGAAAATATCCAAAATTTAGGGTATGTATACTGATTTGAATTAGTGGAGTCTATGTATAAACATTATATATGGTATTACAAGGATTTTCACTATGTTTCTAACAATTTAAATTTTTTAGGTGATTTTATAGAATATTGGATGAAATCTATCTGTAGCGAATTAACAAAACATTTAAATTTGATCCATGATAGGAAAATTCCACCTAGTTAATGCCATGAAAAGGGTACAGTTTTTAAATCTTTTTATTTTATGAAATAGTTACACACTTTCAATCCTCATATCAAGAATTATAATGTTTTGTATTGTTAAAATCACCCGAGGTGATGTGATATTATGTATACCTATTAAAATTACTATATATGATGTGAAATTAGATTTCATGTAGTGTATATCATGGGTTGTGTGGTTTTAATGGATTTTATCACTAATGTTTTCTTTATTTTGGTGAAACCTATCCTTTTTCAATCCCTATGGACTCCCAATGATTTTGGATCCCTTTCCAATACTATGTATATCCCATTCAAAAAACAAAGAATATGTGAGTTTTCTTGTTTTAGTTTTCCCCATTCTTCTATTTGTCTATGTCTTTATACTTTAAATATATTGACCATGGATTATTGGTGTTTATATTGGCCTCTAATTTTCTAGGATCATTCTTGAGATCTTATTTTCCTTAATTATAGTTAGCATTTGCTACTCTAACAGTTTTGTTGATTACCAGATAATAATAGGGGGATTATAACCCAACCATTTGGAATGTTTAGTTGTTAATTATAAGAAATATTGACAAATTCACTAACATGACATATTTATTAATTAAATTATTGATATATTAGTAGAAATAAACATTTGTTTTATTCATTGGATCCCTCTGGTTTCAATGGTGTATCACCCTAGGATATAGGTACTCCTTGGGTGAGTAAATTGTTCAATATTATTGAACTGGATATTGTATTAACGTGTGTTTGTCATTACCTGATAATTAAATTTTTTTCTTGATATATAATCCCTTTTAATATTTTCTTAATAATTAATAAAATTGATTTCGTGAAAATGGTTTAATACAAACATGATAAATTAAAATTGTAATACAAATATAAATAGTAATTATTAGAATTTACCACTGTGGATTATGTTGTATTATTAAAATATCCTTCTTCTTATGATTTTTTTTGAGTTTTATGTTGAAATTATTATATAAATGATTTTTCCTAGCTTGATGTTGAATGGATTGTATAGTGGGAATGGCCTAGTTTTATTCTAAAATGATTATATATCTATCATGGACTAGTTTTATGCCAGCATGATTATATACTGTGCATTTCTGAGTTATTGGTAAAATTCTAATATAGAGTGATGTTCAAGGGATGTTTAAATACGAATATAGAGGTATATGCATGAGATAATAAAATTATAATATTGCGTTCAATGCATGTGATGCTAAATCTTTTATAAAAATTATTTTATATGATGTTGAGAATATTCCATGGATTATGGGTACAGTTTTCATAGTTGTTCTACATGTATAGATACATTATGGAATGGTTTAAATTAAGGATGATTATTATATTATATTAATTGATTGATTAATACACTTGTTTATCTCTTTATTTCATTTAATTAATATCATACTTTGTATGTTTAGACACGATGGTGTCGGCCTTATACGTTACAATAATACCCTATTTGGGTATTCAATTTTTACCAGAGAAGTTTACATGGGTATAGGTTTTGATAAGGAAAATAGACCATGATGCTGATTTATTCTTTTCAGATGCGTTGGAATTTTGAGATAGAACCGACATACAGTTCGGGACAATGGAATTTTGAGATTATCTATGTTATTTTATTCTTTTATTTGTATTTTTTTCAATTTGATATTTATATACATTTAGATAGTCATTACATGGTTCAATATTATTTGTATTATTTATTCCTATCTCATTTCCCATTTGTATGTTTTGATGATTCCAATATGTTTTATTTACTCTAGTAATCATATTATTGCTTAGTTATGATGTATTGTAACTCTATAACTAGGTTTATAATCTGACCACAATACTCATAACACCCCCAGTACAAGTCAGAACCCACTATAACATGGGGAGGCATGTTTAAGATCCTACAACCCTCCATATTTGGCCACATGAGAGACTATAGGATAAGGGGGGGGGGTTAAAAAGTGTTATTTGAGGATTTAAGATTTACATTTCTATTTTCTTATTTTGTTAGGAAATTTTGGAAGGATACTATGGAATTCCAAGACATGGTAATGAGATTCTAGATGGGATCATCTTACCCATGTGTGGGGAAAATATTTGGGACCTGGGATGGGTTCATTATTCATGAAATTCGTGTGTTACAGTTGATGTTATTTCACAATATGTGATTCACATATTGTGTGATGTTACTGATTCTTATGATTTATACATGTCTCATGATATGGAACAAGATAGGTATATTGTAATCATGAAAGGAACATGGGGATATACCATGACATGCATAATTCATGATGGGTATATATAATATTCATGTGATATAGTTTTGTTCATTAATTTTTAAATAAGAATAATTTTACATCTGATAAATGTAATGAATCAACTACAATGTTGTTCTAAAACACCTTCAATCCATGTTTATTTAGACCATGGTCTTGTGTTTCTCTGTTAATGTCATCTTTTGAGGTTGAACCGATTGATCTGATAGTTTTTAAAGTAGTGATTTTTTCATGTGGAGAAAATTCCACATAATAATCATTGAGATATGTTTTGGGGGAATAGAAATTAGTACACTTCTAATGTAGCTGATCTTAAGCTTCCTATAGCTCATGATGATCATATAGATGTTCATCTTCACAACAGTGTCTAGAGAGTCATATGATCAATGTATATGGAGACATTAAACTCCAATACATCAATCAATGAGATTATGAGAGTGTGTTTTCTTCATCATAATAAAACATTTTATTGGGGATGTAGGTCCCCAGGGAGACAAGTATTAGAACGAGTCGGTCCAAAAAATTTTCAACTATGTTTAGACTCCATGAGATATGAAGTTTATTCCTACCTAATATTTTATTTTTATAATTATTGATATTTAATGGGATATTCAGAAGATATATGTGAAGAAAGAGGTCTTTTCATAGAAGCAATTTAATTGGTGGTTCCTCAACCACCTCCATCCAGAGATTTTGAGGGATGATAATTCTCACATGTTCATGAATCAAACATAGGAGGTCATGTCAATGGTGGAATATGATGGATGCTTCCCTGAGCTGTAGTGATTTTCCAATACTTAGTTGTTAAATGAGATCTTATTGGAGATTCATTATTATGTTCAGCTTAACATCGAGTTTAGTTCATAGGTGAACTAAATTTTCTTGAGTACCTTTTCAAATATGATGAATTATACAATCACCATGGATGTTAATCTGAGAGATCCCTACAATGTAGATAAAAATTCTGAAAGGTATAAATGGTATATCTTTTTCTAGTGGTAAGAATATTCACAGTGATATTTTTCACCATGGAAATAGAAAATAGAGCAGTAAGGGTAGTGGGAGGAAATCTTATGACTATGTTCCATTGAAATTATATTAGTTTGGAATGTTGGGCCACAAGAAGATTCATTTTCCCTACACTAAATAAGATTTCCATGCTTATGGTAGGTTGAGACACCTATATAGGTTTTATAAGTGTATGGATTAGAAATGAATTGGGATGTTATTGGGGCTAATACCAATTTTTAGAATGGACATAGATACCCCTTAGCATGTAGGTAGATGATGATCCACTTGAAATTTAGGTTATGATAGGGTATGTGGTTCCACATTTTAGGAGGGCAGTACTAAGAAGATGGGATATATCAAGGGGTTTAGACCGGATCATAAGGAAGATGGTTAATTATGTTTCATGATATATAGTCCACTCTTGCTAGTGTGCATGTAGGACCTTCTACCATTACAGGTACGACTATGGCATACTCTATAAATGTTTGGGTTTGGTTTGATACATGAGATTCACATTCCTTTTTTCTGCTCCTTTCGGAAAAAAATGGTTATGGATGTTGAAACATTAGATGGTTCATTGACAATTGGTAATCTTTTGGGTGTTCAGTCAGAGAATTTCAAACGTTGTACCGAATGTTTTCTAGAAATTTGTGGTTTTTGTTTTTTTAATTTTATATACAAGAAATGAAATGTTTTTACAATTTTTTCATGTAACTGATTAGATGGTTCTATTTAGGTCTAAAATTGACTATTATCGAAGGAGACTTACCCTTCATCATCTTATGTTTGAAACTATTCTGACTGGGGTGATTGGGATCTTCAGGCAGACCATGTTGGGCCAACTCAGTGAATATGGGATTGTCTCATAGCTCAGACCACAAGCCATACTCTAGATGTCATTTTAATGTAGTATGATATTTTCTTCTAGTGGTAGACTATTTTAATTTAATCATTCCTATGGAGTTTTATGGATTACCACATGAGTGGGATATAAGTTTCATGAAGAATTTAGTTTTGGGATAAAAACTAGTTTCTATCCCACTATACAGAAAGGCACTTATTGAGAGATCTGAGTATATTTTTTAGTCAAAAATTTTATATTCTTAACTTTTCCACCCCACGTACCTATCCAAAGGTTTATCCATTTATTTTGAAGAAAACATTTGATGGGATATTGTGATTTTGTGGGGATTATTAGATATATAACTAGATAATGGTCAATAATGAGTATCCCCTTCTCTATATTGATGTTATCGTAGACCATTTGAGAGGTTCTAAGATCCTATTCAAGGTTTCTTTGAGATCAAATGACATAAATTAAGGGTAAGATAATTTCACCCAACTCAACCTTCATTTAAGATTATGTATGGCTTGTATGAGTTCTTAAGGATGTTATTTTTTTGAAGAATATGCCATCTATATTCATGTCCATGAATAACCCTAGATTTCAACATTTTATGGATTAGTTTGTGGTGGTTTTTTTCAATGAAATCTTAGTGTTCTCCTAGTAATCGAATTATCATTCTCAATATACTGACATTGTCTTGAGTGCATTGAGATATTATCGTCTTAACGCTAATCTAATCGACTAATGTTTTCATATTGATAAATTTATCTTATTTATTAATGCCATCCCAAAATATGGAGTGTTAGTATATCGATAAAAGGTTGTAGCCATGGTATATTGGGAATGGACCAATATTTCCATTGAGATTTATTGATTTCTAGGATTAGAAAGTAATTATTAGTGTTTTATCTAGGATTTATCCTACATGTAAGCATCTATGTTCTTGATGAAAATTATAGGGGTAATTATATTTGGTTATATGATTTTGAGAATGATTTTTTGGAGATGACCAGAATGTAGACCTCAACACCTGTCATTACATTACCTATTCTAGATAAATATTATATCATGTACTATGATACATCAAGTGTTACACTATAAAAAGTTACAATTTTATAGGTTTTAGTGGGTTATTAAGCATCAAAACCACTGAGACTACATGGTAGGAATTATCCTACTCATGATCATAAGTTATATATAGTGTTACATGCACTAAGATGATGGATAACATATCTTATGTGTGAGAGTTTTTGTGGAGTATATGGTACAAAATATCCTAAGGAACATCTTTCCTCTGTGAGACCTAAAACATCATGAATGGTGGTGGGTGATGTATCAATAGTTATTCAATATTGAGTTGGATTGGAAAGACCCGTCCTCAGTGCCCGTGCTGTGACTATCCCATGTCCGCCATCCATAGGCTAGGGGCTGGCGACTACCACCAAAGGTGTAATCCCGATAAAAAGGGAAGGCATTGACTTTAATAAGTAAACAAAAACAACAAAGTACACAACTGGAAGTATGCACTATGTAATGATTTATACAAAAGAATGTGATGGAAGGAAAGGGGGGCCAAAAATACAAGCCCAACAGTAAATTACAATTAACTGAAAAGCTAGTACAACTGCAGAAAGCTAAAACAGCAACTACTGAGTCATCCTCTAGGAATCCTACCTGAAGGGTGGGTACATATGGCTTCCTCAGCACCCCAGGTCTGTCCATCTAATCCGTGTATGTAGAGACACAAAGCATGACGTACATGGACATTACATTAATTTTTCGGAATAATTAGTACATAACAAAAACACACACACAAGTATCGTAATAGTGTAGTGTCTTTGTAAACTCGGAATATAATATTCTAATCGTGGAAAAAGATCTTCAACATCTCCCATAAAGATATTCCTTTTTTTACCTAAAACCATTCTTTATATCCTGGGGAAAATAAAACATATAATGGGTGAGCTCAAATGCTCAGTAAGGGTAAATAAAAGAAATATCAATCACATCATATTCATAAGAACATATCTTTTGGAAATCTTAACCTGCAAAAGAGATCATAATTTCATAACATGGGATAAATCATTGTAGTGAAATGTAATCCCAATAATCATAACTTAAAACATGAAACCTTGTGGCATACACACATAATCACATATAATCATTTCTTGTTAGTCAAGACTCTTTTCCAGGACTATCTTAGTGGACAAAGTCCATTTCTGAACCGAGTCACCCTCGTTTCAGTCCTGTTTCACTGAACCGGTATAACCTACCATTCCAGCCATGTCCATCTCATGAGATATAAAATATTTACCCAATGCATTGGAGGGAGATATAGGCCCCACCCATCTCATAATGATACCATTCTTATGTGTGCCACAAAATCATAAATCATACATCATTACCTGACCCATGTAATAAAAATGGGATTCTTAAACAAAAATACATCATAAAACAATTCATATAAGATAAAGGATTTCATAAAAAAATTCCATCACAACATAATCAAATCAATGTAATAATAGGGATAGAAAAAGATCCCTTTATTATCTTATATGGAAAATAATTTTGATAAAACTCTTGAACTCCATTCTTGAGGAAAATATCCTTTCTACTTCAAAAAAACTTTTCCTTTCATAAAATGTCATAAAATTCTAAACTAAAAGAAGTTGATTAAAAATAAACTTGAAAACATGCAAAGGAAGATTCTTGGAAATAATGTTTTAAAAATCCATTCATGTCGTATAAGTTAAAAAAACATTCTTCTCGTACTTTTGTTGGAATAGTCAAAAAAGTACCTCGTACGAAAAACGAAACAAGATTCCTTTCATATACTTTACTAAAAACTCACCGAAGGGTAAAATTGGATTTAAACTATTGTAAGTGGATGGAAACAATATTACATATTTAGGGAACATGGATGTGGATGATAAAATACACCCCAGTAAATACCAAAGTATAAACAATCTTGGATAAAAATGAGATTGTGATATTTTCCCTTACCTTATGTCTGATATGATTTGTACGTATCCGAACCTCCTGTATAATGATTTAAATAATTTCATTAACTTATTACAGAATCATATTCATTGTTATGATATCATATATGGTTCACTTATGACTTTATATTACCCGTTCTTTTGTAAATTCCATGTTAAAAAAGCGTTTTGGGTAAACTATTTTCATTTATCATAGGTGTTTGGAATTGATGTTCATGACATTAATATTACTTATATCATGATTTACATACTTACAGAATATAAAAAATGATTTATATATCATATATATTCAGTATATATATATATATAATAGATAGATAAATGAAATGAAACACACCGTTCATGGAGATGGTATTCCGTACGTACGCATGAACGTTGTTTTCCTTTCCTTATTGTCTTGAATGGAAGTAAGTAGATGACATAAATATATATATAAATAAATCCAGTAGATTTACCATGTCATATATTACATTATTATTCATTATATATACGTTATAATCATTCTGGATTGGTTAATATTGATATTGAATCTCATCGCGTCGTGGAGACGGTAGTCCGTACGTATGCACGATCGATGATATCGTTCCCATGGTTGTGGAATTGTGTTTAAGTGTAGGTATATTATTTAAGTATCGTTATTACTTTATAATAATCATATATAGTTACTCATTACACCATTATACCCATCCAATTAAGGTGGTGGCGGAAAATTGATTACACCACGGCGTGGAGACGGTATTCTGTACGTACGCATGCTCGGTGATTTCCTTTTTCCGTAGGATGGATAGAAGGTTAATTAGAGTTGTTTCATATTTATAATAACATATAAGTATATAAGAAATACTGATGTTATTACTTTATCATGAAACAACTAAATAAGAAGAAGATTAAGAACAAATAAATTGAAAAAGATCGGTAATGGATATTACCTCTTTTTGACGCGGGTTCACTTACCCTCCACTTAACGAACAAAGGATGGTCTTTGAAGAAGACCAAGACCTCTAGGATGATACTAGGGAAGTGGAGAAGAGATTTTGGCAGGGTTTGGGCGATCTTGAATGCTCAAATTGGTGTGAGGAGGAGAGGGAGGAGGTGCCCTTTTATAAGGGAGGAGAGGGGAACCTTAGGAAAATCTCAAAATATTATTTTATATTAAGGTAAAATTCGGTTTATAATGGTTCCAAAGGGTCTTATTTCGAAGATAAAGTGGGGATGGGTCGAAATCCTCTCATAAAATAGGATTTAGACATGTTTAGATTATTATTTTAACTTTATCAATTAGATTTAACTCTAAGTTAAATAATTTAACTTTTACCGTGTCTTTTTGTTTTCTTACACTATATGGTTAATAAACATACCCTAACAAGCCAAAAGAACCCCAAGTTGTTTATTATTAATATATATATCCTTATCTAAGTAATATTTCACAACCTTATATTTTTAAGAATTAAATAACAATTAATAATATAATATTAAAAAAAAACTAATTTATGTCAATTTTGACACTATTTGGTACATGATTTTTATGAAACTCATAACCGAATGATAAGTTCGAACCAAGTTACTTATATCAACAATAACATGTCATATTAACCTAGAAAACCAATGTATGTCATAAAAAGTCTCAAATTACATTTATTTGGGCATTTTTAACATCAATTATGTCAATATTTCATTAATAAGACAATTACTGCATCATGTTTGTGTCATAATAAATGATAATTATTTAATCCCTAAAAAATCTAAATAAATTCTTATGATGTATATAATTGTATTATACTTCTGGAGACTATTCATGTTCGAAGTTTCATAATGTGTATCACTAAATTAAAATTATAATACTTATAAGATTTAAGAAAGTGACATGTTGTCACATTCTTTGGTTTTAATAATAATTAAATTATTTTCAAGGAAAAAAGTCCATAAAATGAATCTAATCCGACCCTTAGGTTATATGGGTCTACCTTTAGCCACCCAATAGTATTTTTACAAGTGTTAGGGTAATTTTATAATCTTATATTATCCTTAATTACCCGATTTACCTTTAACTATAGTAAATAAAATTTACCGTAGTTAATAGTCACAATGCCCAAAAATAAAAAGTAGCTTATTAACATAATTTGGACCCACTGATTCCAAATATGGAATCCATTTTTCCAAATTCAATACACAAAAGCTGAATAAATTAAATTAAAATTAATCTCGTTGTTGAAAGAAAACTGGTTTTTCATTAAAACATTGCAAAAGATTGAATTGATTTAACCTACGAATTCAAGGTAAAATCAATGCTAATGACATACATTATATTAAATGGTATAAATATATTCTATTTATACTTTAAAACCATTAAATATTATATTTTATCCACATAATATATTACGATGAAAAAAGTTGTATTTAATTAAAATATAGCGTGTTTTTACTATTCATTAAAATATAAAAGTTATCGGAAAAATATCAAAACTGTATCTACTGTAAATTTGTATATCCTGATTCAAAAGAAGAATTTTATTTTTTTCAAATTGAACTTATAAACATGTCAAAAACTAGATTTAATGTGGGTGTGCCATCAAAAGGCGGCAAAACTGCATTTTTTGAAAAATACTTATTTTACCTGAAAATTTTATTTTGTTCATATACCATGTTCTAGAAATGTGTAAGATGAATAATAATGTTATAAAATTCAAAACATAGTTAACACGATTCATAACGACTAGTTCATAACAATATTATAATAACATATCATTGTTTAGTAAAACCCGGTATTGTGTACAAAACACGCTATCGGGGAAGGTCGTGATTGCGTGTAATGAAAGCCAAGTCAGGGTTGCGTGTAGTGAACAACTCCTATGTTGTTGCGTATAAAAGAATCCAACCATATTTTATTTATACATTGAATATATATATATATACACTCAAGGTTGCGTAGTATAACTTCTATCAAACGAACGTGAAATTGTGTGTAACAAGAGCCAAGAAAAGTGTTGCGTATACTGCAGGCTAATACATTGTTGTGTATTGTGCAAGATAATCTTGGTGTGTTGTAAAATAGAAGATATGAATGAAATTAAAAATAATGTAACTTATAAAATCACGGGTTGTTACATTCTACCCCCCTTAAAATGAATTTCTCCCTCGAAATTCGTCAGGGTTATAAATGGTTTACTACTCGAAAGTTTGTTTAATAGAAACCCACATCTTAAAAAGGAATACCAAAACATGGCTTTTAAAAACTAAAGTATGAAATGTAACGGTTACCCAAATTAACTCATCACGGGGTTTCCACATAGGAGAACATAGGTGAAAATATGTATATGGAAGAAAAATCTAACCATCAAGTTCTGATGGAGAGTGGTAGAGAAAATGGCTATGAAAAAGCCAACAATCACAAAGCTATTGATTTGTGATGATCTAAGGTACCATCTGATTAATCGGATATAAGGGAACTAGGAAAACATTTTTGGTTTTCAAGATCATTTCCCTAAAGTTGATAAATTAAAATAAATACTTGCATGATTTTGGTACAATCTCACTGTTGTTCGTGAATTGAACAATTTCCACTTCATCCCATAAAGAAATGAAGTTGAATTTGTTATTCGTGATGTGTTAACAGATCATGTGATAGAATGATGGGTCATTCCATCTCTTTCAAACAAAAGGTTAGCAAAAGTTATAAGTCCATCTTATAGTTAGATTAATCGTATATGTTTCCAAAAAATGAACATATACATCATATAACGCTTAATAGAATAAAACTAGTTTATACTAACCAGGGACTTCCTGTAGGCTAGTGGTAGGCGATAAAGGCCAGTCGCACTTCGGTTGTGGGTTCGATTCCTACAACCTTGTCTGACGCGATGGGTTTTCGCCCATCCTGCAGGTTGTCCTTTTTCTAAAACTATATTACTATAACATCCCATCAATAATATCGAAAAAAAGTTCTATCCTTGAACAATACTAACTTATGTCCAACATAGTCCATTCCAATCTTTAGGCTTATCCATAATATTGTAGCCCACTCTCATAATACAGTGAAAACAATTACCAGATATTTAATACCATTGTTGATCCCCATATATCATAAGATATGTCTTTTTGGTCACATTCCAAACATTCAAAGGCCTTAATCACGTGTTCTCTTGAATACACATTGAACCTTAGTGAAAACATGAATGCAGTTAAAAGTTAACACTTTCCACATACCAAAATCCTCAAAATTCTATATACTCAAACCGTGATATCACTTAGTCCTTATATCAATCATGAGCTCATGAATAATATCAAACATATTAGATTATCTTTATCCCTTCATTATGTGCATATCATCTTCTTTCCAAAAATATTTCAATCACTTTTCATGGTTACCGATGCCATAAAATTTTTGAAAACCACAATAGAACAATAAATAAATATTCCAATATTACACGATACTATATACAACATTATTCGGGAATCCCATTACAAAAACACTTAATCATTCAACCACATCGTTTTCATATTCAACATCACCAATAGTGATCGCATGTGACTTCCCTTTGTCCTTTTCCTTAAGTGGTTGCTCATGTCGATCATCACTAACCCTTGGATTAGGGAATTTATTAGCATAATGCCCCATTTCCTTGCACTTGAAGCATTGAAGTGTTGGTGGTGCGTTCTCTGCAGTATTTTCTTTATTCACATCATTAGAAACCCTTTTTCCATTACATCAACACTCAGGTGCTCGATGACCTTCTTTTCCACACTTAAAACATTTTATAGTCCCTTTATGATAATCTCCAGCATGATTCCTTCCACACTTTGAGCATAAGGAAACATTCATCTTATTTTCACTATTATTCTGAGTTTTCTCCATGAACTACATCTTTCATTTCTTGTCAAAACTATGAGATGGATAAGTAACCCCAACTTCCATTTCTACTGTGATAGCACAACACACAATTTCTTCATAGCTACTAAAGTCTCTTATAGCTAATGCCCTTCGAAGACATGGTTTTAAGCCACTAAAAAATCGATCAACTTTACTTTCAGGTTGGATGATAATGCCAGATTCATACCTTGCAAGTCTTGTAAAATTCGCTTCGTATATACCAACAGATTCATCATCCTTTTGCTTTATTTCAAGAAACTCCTTCTCCATCTTTGTTCGAAGAATACGAGGGAAGTAGTTATTGAAAAATAAGTTCTTGAACTCGTCCCACCCCATGGACTCAATTTCATCTCTTGGCCTCGTATTCTTGATAAGATTCCACCATTGATCAGCTTCACCTTCCAAACGATATACTGCTAAGATGACTTTATCATGTTCAGAACATTGAAGAACTGAAAATATCTTTTCAGTAGTACTGATCCATTGTTCAGCAACAAGTGGATCAGAAGACCCACTGAAAGAAGGTGGACGTTGCCTCATGAAGGACTCAATAGAATATTGTTCCCATCTCTGCTCATTTGGAAGTCCAGAATGATTCATAGCTTGTGTAAGTATAGAAATAATATTTTTCACTCCATCTCCCATAACATTTGTTTGTTTAGGAGGAAAATCATCGCATTGTCCATTGCAATGATCAACACGGTTCCTTCGGGTTCCATCCATCGTCTAAAACCCAAAAAGAATAGTGTAAGAGGCAAAAATAATGCTAGGGAAAACAACATAGTAAAGGGGGAGTACCCTTAATATCTAACATCTTAGGTTAAATTCTAAGATTGTTACCGTAGTTCTAGGACTATATCCTATACGTGTACTTATCCTTAGGGACATCCCTAGACATACCTTAGAAATATCTCTAAGGATCTCACTAACGTTCTCACATCCTAATTTCCAAAGGTTGACTAAACCTTTCCTCTGATACCAACTGTAGAGACCCAAAGATTGACGTACATGGAAATTAAATTACTTTTGCGGAATAAATAGTACATAACAAAAACACACACACAAGGACCGTAATAGTTTAGTTTCTTTGGAAACTCGGAATATAATCTTCTAATCGTGGCGAAAGATCTTCAAAATATCCCATAAAGATCTTCATTTTTTTACCTAAAACCTTTATTTATATCCTGGGGAAAATAAAACATAAAAAGGGTGTGCTCAAATGCTCAGTAAGGGTAAACAAAAGAAATATCAATCACATCATATTCATAAGAACATATCTTTTGGAAATCTTAACCTGCAAAAGAGATCATAGTTTATAACATGGGATAAATCATATTAGTGAAATGTAATCCCAATAATCATAACATAAAAAATGAAACTTTGTGGTATACAAACATAATCATATAGAATAATTTCTTGTTATTCAAGACTCTTTGCCAAGACTATCTTAGTGGACAAAGTCCATTTCTGAACTGAGTCACCCTCGTTTCAGTCCTGTTTCACGGAACCGGTATAACATACCATTCCAGCCATGTCTATCTCATGAGATATAAAATATTTACCCAATTAATTAGAGGTAGATATAGGTCCCACCCATCTCATAATGATACCATTCTTATGTGTGCCACAAAATCATAAATCATACATCATTACATAACCAATGTAATAAAAATGGGATTCATAAACAACATGACATCATAAAATAATTCATATAAGATAAAGGATTTCATATAAATAATTCCATCACAACATAACCAAATCAATGTAACAATGGGGATAGAGACAGAACCCTTTATTATCTTAGATGGAAAATAATTTTGATAAAACTTTTAACTCCATTCTTGAGGAAAATATCCTTTCTACTTCAAAAACACTTTTCCTTTCATAACATGTCATATCTTTCTAAACTAAAAGAAGTTGATTAAAATTAAATGTGAAATATAGCAAAGGAGGATTCTTGGAAATAATATTTTAAAAATCCATTCATGTTGTATAAGTTAAAAAAACATTCTTCTCGTACTTTTGTCGGAAAAGTCAAAAAAGTACCTCGTACGAAAAACGACAAAAGATTCCTTTCATATCCTTTACTAAAAACTCACTGAAGGGTAAAATTGGATTTAAACTACTGTATGTGGATGGAAACAATATTAAATATTGAGGGAACATGGATGTGGATGATAAAATACACCCCAGTAAATACCAAAGTATAAATAATCTCAGATAAAAATGAGATTGTGATATTTTCCCTTAACTTATGTCTGATATACTTTGTAGGTATCTGAAACTCCTGTATAATGATTTAAACAATCTCATTACCTTATTACAGAATCATATTCATTGTTATGATATCATATATGGTTCACTTATGACTTTATATTACCCGTTCTTTTGTAAATTCCATGTTAAAGAAGCGTTTTGGGTAAAATCTTTTCATTTATCACAGGTGTTTGGACTTGCTGTTCTTGACATTATTATTACTTATATCATGATTTAATTACTTAAAGAATATAAAACATGATGTATATATCAGATATATTCAGTATATATATATATATATTAGATAGATAAATGAAATGAAACACACCGTTCATGGAGACAGTATTCTGTATGTACGCATGAACGTTGTTTTCCTTTCCTTATTGTCTTGAATGGAAGTAAGTAGATGACATAAATATATATATACATAAATCCAGTCGATTTACCATGTCATATATTCCATTATTATTCATTATATATACTTTATAATCATTTTGGATTGGTTAACATGGATAATGAATCTCACCGCGTCGTGGAGACGGTAGTCCGTACGTACGCACGAGTCATGATATCATTCCCATGGTCATGGAATTGTGTTTAAGTGTATGAATACTATTTCAGTATCAATGTTAATTTATAATAATCATATATAGTTACTCATTAAAAAAATTATACCCATCCAATTAAGGTGGTGGCGGAAAATAGATTACACCACGGCATGGAGACAGTATTCCGTACGTATGCACGCGCGGTGATTACCTTTTTCCATAGGATGGATAGAAGGTTAATTAGAGTTGTTTCATATTTATAATAACATATCAGTATATAAGAAATACTGATGTTATTACATTATCATGAAACAACTAAAGAAGAAGAAGTTGAAGAAGAACGAAATTGAAAAAGATCGGTAATGGATATTACCTCTTTTTGACGCGCCTTCACATAACCTCCACTTAAAGAACTAAAGATGGTCTTTGAAGAATACCAGGACCTCTATGATAATACTATGGAAGTGTAGAAGAGATTCTTTCAGGTTTTGGCCGAGCATGAATGCTCAAATTGGTGTGAGGAGGAGAGGGAGAAGGTGCCTTTTTATAAGGGAGGAGAGGGGCACCTTAGGAAAATCTCAAAATATTATTTTATATTAAGGTCAAATTCGGTTTATAATGGTTCCAAAGGGTCTTATTTCGAAGCTAAAGTGGGTATGGGTCTAAATCCTCTAATACAATAGGGTTTAGACAAGTTTAGGATATTATTTTAACCTTATCAATTAGATTTAACTCTAAGTTAAATAATTTAACTTTTACCGTGTCTTTTTGTTTTCTTACACTATATGGTTAATAAACATACCCTAACAAGACAAAAGAACTCCAAGTTGTTTATTATTAATATATATATCCTTATATAAGTCATTTGGAAGAACCCTATATTTTTAGTAATTAAATAACAATTAATAATATAATATTTGTTTTAAAAACTAATTTATGTCAATTTTGACACTATTTGGTACATGATTTTTATGAAATTCATAACCGAATGATAATTTCGAACCAAGTTACTTATATCAACAATAACATGTTATATTAACCTATAAAAATAATGTACGTCATAAAAAGTCTCAAATTACATTTATTTGGGCATTTATAACATCAATTATGTCAATATTTCATTAATAAGAGAATTACTGCATCATGTTTGTGTCATAATAAATGATAATAATATAATCCCTAAAATTCTTAAATAAAATCCTATGATGTATATAATTGTATTATATTTCTGGAGACTATTCATGTTCGAAGTTTCATGAAGTTTATCACTAAATTAAAATTATTATACTTATAATATTTAAGAAAGTGACATGTTGTCACATTCTTGGGTTTTAATAATAATTAAATTATTTTCATGGAAAAAAGTCCATAAAATGAATCTAATCCGACCCTTTTGTTATATGGGTCTACTTTTACCCATCCAATTGGATTTTTCCATGTTTTAGGGTAATTTTATAATCTTATATTTACCCTTAATTACCTGATTTACCTTTAACTATAGTAAATAACATTTACCATAGTTACTATTCACAATGCCCAAAAATAAAAAGTATCTTATTAACATAATTTGGACCCACTGATTCCAAATATGGAATCCATTTTTCCAAATTCAATACAAAAAATATGCAGAAATTAAATTAAAATTAATCCTGTTGTCGAAAGAAAACATGTTTTTCTTTAAAACATTGCAAAAGATTGAATTGATTTAACCTATGAATTCAAGGTAAAATCAATGCTAATGACATACATTATATTAAATGGTAAAAATATATTTTATTTATACTTTAAAACCATTCAATATTATAATTTTACCACATAAGATATTATGATGAAAAAAGTTGTTTTTAATTAAAATATAGCGTGTTTTTACTATTCAGTAAAATATAAAAGTTATCGGAAAAATATAAAAACTTTATCTAATGTAAATTTTTATATCCTGATTCAAAAGAAGAATTTTATTTTGTAAAATTTAACTTATAAACATGTCAAAAACTAGATTTAAAGTGGGTGCGCCATCAAAAGGCGGCAAAACTACATTTTTTGAAAAATACTTATTTTACCAAAAAAAAATATTTTGTTCATATACCATGTTCTAGAAATGTGTAAGATGAATAATAATGTTATAAAATTCAAAATTTAGTTAACACTATTCATAACGGCTAGTTCATAACAATATTATAATAACATATTGTTGTTTAGTAAAACCCGGTATTGCGTACAACACACGCTATCGAGGAAGGTCGTGATTGCGTGTAATGCATACCAAGTCAGGGTTGCGTGTAGTGCACAACTCCTTTGTTGTTGCGTATAACAGAATCCAACCATATTTTATTTATACATTGAATATATATATATATACACTCAATTTTGCGTAGTATAAATTCTATCAAACGAACTTGAAATTGTGTGTAACAAGAGCCACGAAAAGTGTTGTGTATACTACAAGCTAATACAGTGTTGCGTATAGTGCAAGATAATCTTGGTGTGTCATACAATAGAAGATATGAATGAAATTAAAAATAATGTATCTTATAAAATCCCGGGTTGTTACAGTATATGTCATGCCATGTTGTCCTCTTCCGGGTACCATATAGCACTACAAATATCTACCTCAATCAGTGATGACCGTCATCTGCAACTAACACAACAAAGTGCGGGCGTAACCCATGCAGGGGTGGGTATAACAATACTCAGTAGGGACCCCGAGACCCCTGAAGGTCTCCTAGAATCCACAAAGGATAACCACATAAGAAAGATACAATCACAAAGTATCAACCAACCTTACATAGGTAAATGCACATACATATACCTATGTTATCAATCACAGTTCGGCTCCAACTATCAATCCCAAGCACAACCCCGTCCACACATGAAGTAAATTCAATCACATCGATGATAAATGATTGAAATTCAAGACTCAGCTCACAGAGGTACACATATTTTGTAGAGTGGTATAGATGATCAGATATAGTCACTGATTAATCTAAGCTGCCAGACCCACACAAGATACAGGACCAGCTAAGCTGTTGGACCCACACAAGATATATAACCAGCTATTTTGTTGGACCCACATAGGATACAGGAACAAAATTCAGAACTGTCGATCCCATAGAGGATTCTGGTATAGTAGTCATCTCCGTCAAACCCACCGAGGATTCTGGTACAGTAGTCATCACTGTCGAACCCACAGAGGATTCTGGTACAGTAGTCGTCGCAGTCACGGCTAGCCCTAGGATTCCCGCACACAGCACACTCTATTCCAAGAGGATCCGCTCCTTGAGCCACATTATGATACATAAAAATTCATGAAGTCCTGAGTTGCGGTATCTCGTAGTTCTGTCTCATCATAAGGAACCCAACGTGACAGACGGTGTGTTAATCAGATGCCCGGTCTGAGAGTTACTGACATTTCCGTTCTAGGGGCCCGGTTGGATTTACACTCTTTCCAAACCAGAAAGTTTTTTAATGTTGTAAAAAACTCACTTAGAGTATCACAAAACGACCTCTTTGACACGAGAGTCCTAGTGCCCCAGACGGCGCGTCGTTCAGATGCGCGGTCTTGAAGATATTTTCATTAAAGCGATGTCGGGCCCGGCTCGGCTAGTCTGACCCAGCTGGGGGGTCGGCCCGGACCGATTTGGTGGGTCTGACACAGCTAGGGGGTCAGCCTGGCCCGGTGGGACATGGACCACTTGTGGACCCGGCCCACGCTGTGGGTCGGTCCGATTCTCCGGGCTATGCCAAGCGGCGCCGCCTATTCCTTTGGTCGGCCGGCCGTAACCGGCCGGTTCTGCCCGGTGCATGCGGCCCGTGGATGCGTGCTGTAGTTCTCCTCATGCGACGCATGCAGGTGCCACGGTATCCCAGGCCGGCCAGCAGGAGGTCGCCCAATTCACCCAGTAGAGCGGCTCATGGAATCAGGTCGCAGTCTTCTCCATCGGGCAGTGCCTGCGCGCGGCGCGGTCCTCTCATCCAGGTAGAGGATGGCCGGCCGGTTCGGTTTGGCCGAGCGGCCCACATACACGGGCCGCGTCTTCCATCCATGTGGCTGGCGCGACGGCGCTGGTCCACCACCGCCGCGGCTCGGACTGGTCGTGTCCTTCGGCTCCATAGTGCGGCACGACAACATTGTGCCTCTTCATCTGCCACGGTTCTCTCGGCCACGGTTCCTCTTTAGTTTGCACCCTTACAGATCCACCTCCAATTTCATCAAATAGAAACAAGAAAGTGGGAGGTTTGGTCTGTGTTCATGCGGTCCAAACCCTCATCGTTACATTGATAACAATAGTCACATCATTTCACTAACTTAACGATGTAGAACGGATTGCAGAGTGTAACATTAATGTAACCCCTACCTCAATTCGAGTTATGTTGTCGAAGGTGCGGAAAGGAATTAAAATATGTCGTTTAATGTTGTTCCCATCACAAACCGCTGATTCTGGGCTCAAGCATCGTCCTCATTGACGTCGTAAAAGAAGAATCTGAGGATAATGTCGGCAATCATTGTGGATGATGCTACCCTTTCCATGTTACAGTAGAATAAGGAATAAGACATCTGAGGGAGATGTTGAAGAACAAATCTGGCATTATTCACGTTCTTCTATGGGATAATATTAATCCTCCCAATCTCTCAAGTTCCACCGTAGGAGAATGCCATCCAAAATAATAATAGGGTGTCTTATTATTTTATTATTAGCACACAAATTCAAAAAGGAGAAACATACTCTCTTTAATATATTCACACATGTCGTAGAAATTAATTGGTACACATGTGGGAAATATTTATTGGCAAGCGTGTTAGAACAATTATTTGGCACGCGTGTTGGCACAATTAATTGGCACACACATTTGAGCACATAATTGTGCAAAGGAGGTCAATGGATCTCAATCATTAATGAGGGAGAGTGGAGAGGTTTCTTCTTCCAAAATTAATATGGGTCGAGTGGTCCCCACCCCTATCATTTAATTGAGAGGTTATGCTCGGGTGGTCCCCACATTGTAACCTCTCGCAGAAGGTTAGGGTGTGGGGGTCCCACCCTCAAATTCCAATGGGATGATCTAACTAACCACACACACAACACAAGGTAACATAAATAAATAAAATAAAATTGTTTCACTTTATTTTATTATTATTTTCTTTAATAAAAATCCAAATACCAATTTCCAAACTCATTAGAACGCAACTGCGATAATGGTCTCCTTAAGAAAATATATACGCTACATGTTCATAGGTGTCCTCATATTTCAATTCCAAGCATTGGTTCCAAAGATATAAAAACACACACATAAGATTACTGAATGTTCACGAGTAATGTTTAGGGATTGATTCCGGGCACACCGATCCTCAGAATCTGGCGTCGTTAGAAACCGCGGACTTGTAAAATTCCCAATTATTTAAGAAAATAAAAAAAAATCCATGAGATTTTCGTGTCTTTAAATTCTCCCCACCATTGGTATTTACATACCAATATGCATCAACACACATTAAGAAAATATTTGGGGGTACTGAGCATGCATCTGAGCCTCCCGCTCCCATGTGCGCTCCTGGAGGTTCCCATGCTGCTAGCGAACACGTACCAGAGGAATTGATCGTCCAAGCAGGACCCGCTCTAGTCGATCCTCAATCTCCACTGGATCCTCTGTGAATGTCCCCCCATCATCGATTTCTAGCTCCCCATGGTCGGTGATGTGGGACTGGTCTTTCATCTATCTCCATAGCTGAGATACCTGGAAGTCATCGTGCACCCGGTGCAATTGAGGTCAAATATCCAAGTGGGAAGACACCTCGCCTAATCTATTGAGGACCTGGAATGGTCTGATGAATCATAGAGATAACATTTTTCCTCGTCCAAATCTACATAGACCTCATCGAGGAGATACCCATAGGAAGACGTGGTCACCATCGTCGAACTCCAGTGGTCTTTGTCTCCTTTCAGTATAGGACTTCTGTCTACTCTATGCAGTCTTCATCTGCTCCTGGACGATATGCACCTTCTCTATCGTAGCATGTACCATATCCATTCTTACAAGTGATGACTCCCCTGGGTCAGTCCACCACAGTGGTGATCTGAAAGACCGGCTGTACAATGCCTCATAAGGTGACATCCAGATGGTGGAGTGGTAGTTGTTGTTGTACGAAAACTCCACCAAGGTTAATTGATCCTCCCAGTGGAAACCAAAGTCAAGGACACATGCACGTAACATGTCCTTGAGAGTCTGAATAGTCCTCGTAGTCTATCCATCCGTCTGAGGATGGAAGGAGGTGATCAAGCGAAGCTACGTCCCGAAAGCCTGTAGAAACCCCTTCCATAGCTGGGAAGTGAAACGTGTATCCCGATACGAGACGATCTTCGATGGCACACCATGAATTCGTATGATCTCATGTACATAAAGGAATCTAAAGCTCTCTACTGAGCCGTTCTCTCTAATCGGTAGGAAGTGGGTCGACTTGGTGAGTCAGTCGACAATCACCCAGATATAGTCGTGTCCTCTAGATGTACATGGAAGTCTCGTCACGAAATCCATGGATATCCCATCCCACTTCCACTATAGGACCTCTAAGGGATAAACCATGCCTGCTGGAACCTGGTGCTCTACCTTCACTTGTTGAAAAGTAAGGCATCATGAGCCAATATCTGCCACTTCCTTCTTCATACCGGGACACCAGTTATGTCGTCTGAGGTCCTGACATATCTTTGCAGATCCTGGATGTACAACTATAGGGGATGTGTGGAACTACCCCAACACCTCCCCCTGTAGTAAAATTGGTGCCACGGTACGTCCTTTGAAGAGGATGACGTACTACCCACATTCTGAAAACCCATTAGGTTCCTTATCGGAGGATATCTGAGCTCGTTGCGTCTCATAGTCAACAACCCCATGTTGTGCCTCTCTGACTCACTGAAGTAGTGGAGGAGTGACTGTGAGAAAATGTTGAAAGACTGCTCCATCTTTATCCACAAAGGATATCTGCAACGCGGCCAGCTGCTATATTGCCTCTCCAGGACCTGAATGCCTGATCTCCTACTGATAGAATCTGCTACAACATTCTCAATCCCATGTGTATAGAATATCTCGAAGTCATAGTCATGGAGGAACTTGTGCCATCGTCACTGTCTCAGGTTTAGGTCCTTCTCTGAGAAGATGTACCTCATACACTAGTGGTCATAGTAGACTGTAAAATGGTCGTCAATCAGATAGTGCCTCCACATCTTCAAGGAGTAAACCACTACTGCTAACTCTAGGTCATTGGTAGTGTAGTTCTGCTCATGTTGTCTCAGCTACTGTGAACTATACGTGATCACTGCTTGCTCCTGCATAAGGACACACCTGAGTCTAGTCCTTAATGCGTCGCAGTAAACTACAAACCCAACACCATTTTCTGGTAGCCTAAAGATGGGTGCACTGGTCAACCTCTACCTCAGCTCCTGAAATCTCTACTAGTATCTATCTGAATATACAAAGGGTTTCCCCTTCTTGGTCAATACTGAAAGCGGTGGTGAAAATCTGGAGAAGTCTGGCACAAATCTCATATAGTACCCAGCCAGCCCCAGGATACACCGCACCTCCGCCAGACTCCTGGGTGGCTCCCAAGAATGTACTTCCTCGATCTTCGCTGGATCCACTGAAACTCTAGTCTCCAACATGATGTGTCCCAAGAAGTGAACATATCGAATCCAAAACTGGCCCTTCGAGAGCTTACCATTATGCTGGTGCTCTTGGAGTGTGTCCAATACTACCCGTAAATGGTAGGCATTCCCCTCCTCTATAGTCGAGTAAATCAGTATGTCTTTGTTGATGACTTTGACAAATAAATCAAGGTAAGTCTAGAAGATCATGTTCATGAGACACATGAATACTTATGGATTGTTGGTTACGTCAATTGGATAACCAAGAACTCATAGTGGCCATACCGACACCTTAAGGTCATCTTCAACACATCCACATCTCGAAATCTGAGCTGGTGATAGCCATAACTAATGTCTATCTTTGAGAAACACCATGCTCCCTTGAGATGATCAAACATGTTGTCAATACTCGGGAGTGGGTACTTGTTCTTCACGGTCACCTGATTCAGGTGACGGTAGTCGACACATAGTCGCATGCTCCCATCATCCTTCTTGGAAAACAAAAAGGACATGCCCAGGGTGAAACAGTGGGTCTAATAAATCCATTCCCTTGAAAGTCATGCAGTTGTACCCACGGCTCAGGAAGCTAGGAAAGATCCATCCGATGTGTTGGAGTAGATATCGGTGCTATCCCAGGGTATAGGTCAAGGTAGAAGTCTACCTCTCTATGAAGAGGTAGTCCTGGAACGTCATCAGGGAAACCATCTGAATACTGATCCACCACAACATGAATGCTCAGACTCCACACGTCAACTGCTCTGAGGATGAGATTATCCAACTGATGTGTGATTGGTTTCACATCCTTTTCGTAAGTCTATCATGCATTGAAAAGGCTCCCTTCTCATCAGTTAAGGTGATCCTGGTCCCATATTTGCTGATACACCATACTTTTCTACTAATACAGTCAATTTGGGCATGAATTGTGGATAACCAGTCCATACCCAAGATGATGTCGTAAGGCCTCGACGCCGCTACA
Organism: Viscum album; assembly: GCA_963277665.1. Classification (NCBI taxonomy): domain Eukaryota; kingdom Viridiplantae; phylum Streptophyta; class Magnoliopsida; order Santalales; family Viscaceae; genus Viscum; species Viscum album. The sequence goes on along the minus strand of OY728128.1, from coordinate 212,986,711 downwards.
TGAAGATCCCAACCAAAGCTTCCACCTCCTAGAGCAATCTAACACTACCAGCACCAGTGTGTAATCATTGAGTCTACTCCCATAGAAGTGTGTAGCCATAAGGATCGAGACAACAGCTCCGTTGGAATCTCTGAGCTCCAAACTAGGGTAGTTGTTAGGTCCAGTAGGCTGAGTACCCTGAGAGGGGGGTGAATCAGGGTATGACTAATTCAAAATTAAAGCGCGTTCTAATCTTATTCCACTGTTAAGAAAAACACTCTTATATCACTTTTCTGTTGCACAATATAAACATAAGGTAAAGCATGCACATGATACAAAAATTTTTACTTGGTTCACCACTAAGGGCTACGTCCAAGGAGCATAAGCCGACAAGTTTCTGGTCATACCAAATTCCACTATTCTTCACTAGATGTGGATTACAAAGTTCGGGCACAGTCACTATGTCCTAGGCTCACTACATTTACAAGGTTTAGGGTCATCTCACGGCTTTCCCAAGGGTCACTCCATGTTTCTCTCTCTCTGGCTCACTACCGGTGGAGAGGATCACATTTTTCCTCTTCCATTGCTCACTGCATCGGAAAGGATCCACTCACAGTTTATAGACATGTAGGTCTCTTCATTTGCATGATGGAATGCATCTTCCTTTGTAAGTAGATGCTCTGTTGAAGCCCAATTTTCACCCATAGATGAATCTATCTTTACACCGAACATATCGGGAAAGCTTCCAGCTTCCACGCAGCCCGAAAATCACTGCTAGAAATAAACCTTACTTGGCGCGCAAGTCAATCTCGGCACGCAAGTATCGGCGCGCAAATCAAAATGGGCGCGCAAGTCCTCCTGAGACACTTGCATGACTCAAGCTTACTCAACTCCAAACATGCACGACACACTTCCTTTTACACCCAAACGAACATTGGCGCACAACTACCATCCGACGTGCAACTTCTCACACCGGCACACAACATCAACCACCGGCGCACAACTTCACCTGCGCAACCACACACCACTTGCGCGACCACCACACATGCGCGACGGGAGCTCTGAATCTTAAAAGTGGTGTACTCTCATGAAGAATGAATTGGGGTGGTCCAGTATTTATAGGTAAATTGACCACCCTCCGCGACGACGTGCAAGTCACCTAGGCAACCCAGTCTCGGCACGCAAGTCATCTGTCCTCCTAGACACTTCCATGACCAACTCACAAACTTGCGCGAACCTACTTCTTTTGCCATATTTTGATCTTCTGATTGTGAAAAACATGTGGCACTCAAGTTTCCTATACTCCATGTCCTAGGCACGCAAGCCCCTTTGCCAAAAACACATTTCTTCATTTGTCGATTTTCAGGCCCAGAAATTTGGCAAACACTGGAAAACGGCGCCACCTTGTATATGTTATTTTTGTACCGCCTCCAGATCATCCATTCCATTATCAATGTTCTTAAATCAAACATGGATCATTGACAATAGCTCTTGAAGTCGACATTCCACCATGAAAACCACTTTTTCAACAAATGTTTATGTCATGCTTTGCATTTTCAACAATCACAACACAGATGTTCACTTTATCATCAAACACAATCACCTCAAAAATACATCAATGATGCCTTGAGGGATTTTTTCCCAAAAAAATCCCCCTTTGGGTTTATTGAAAACTATTCCATAAAAATATGCATCATTAATTCTTCAACCACCATTCACCTTTTGAGATTCTGATAGCGATCATGGATTTACTCAACACATACCCAAGGCCCACATGAACAATGCTCGGCGTGAGAAACAAGCGTAAGTGAAAAGTTCATCAATGAATCACTTCATCTCTGACTCCCACTATTGACACCAAACTGATACCAATTTGTCCTAAACTGATACTAATTGTTGAAGGACTTGTTGGAAGACCAATGTTTGGTTTGGAAATATTCTTACCACTATCGAACACCACTCTTCTGCTTTTATCACGATCCTCAGATGTCGTGATATCTTTGCTTTGATCGATCACATCTAGCATCGTCAGATTTAAAAATCTCTCCTTTCTCATTTCTCCCCATATCTGGCTGCTCCATTGGTCAGATTCTCCCAGTATGAATCATGATTTATCAAATTGCGACGTTGCCATATTGCCTCCCCCTTGAACAATCACTATTTTCTCCCCCTTTTTCAACGAACCCAAAGGTCACTCTTTTGTAGTCTATAACAGAGTAGAGAACACATATTAGCCCATTATGGAAAAACACATCATACCTTCAGGGAGAGGGGGGTCACATTCATATGCTTTTAAGTTCGGAAAATTGACTGACATCCTAGAGCCAGTCGATGCCTTTTGAATGCTTCATTGGGTAAGGCCTTTGTCAGAATATCTGCAACCTATAACTCTGTAGGCACGAATTCCAACTTCACAAGCCCTTGCTCCACATTCTTCTTGATAAAATGATATTTGATCTCAATGTGCTTTTTCCTTGAGTGATAAACTGGATTTTTTCTATGATTGATAACACTTGAGTTATGACACTTGATTTTGATCGGATACTTCACTTAAACTCCCATATTGTCAAGAAGCTGCTTCATCCATAATAATTGTGTGCATGCTTGAGTGGCCGAAATATACTCATCTTCTGTGGTGCTTAATGAAATTCAATACTGCTTCTTGCTTAACCAAGAAATACATAGTCTACCAAGATAGAATGCACCTCCAGATGTTGATTTTCTATCATCCACTGAACCGGCCCAGTCTGCATCAGTATATCCCAATAACTCTATCTCAGATTTGTCAATATATGTCAAGACAGAATCCCATGTTCCCTGGATATAACAAATTATTGTTTTCACTACGAGCAGGTGACTTTCCCTGGGATTAATATGATATCTCTCTGCATGGCATGTGGAGAAAGCAATATCAGTCCTTTTCACTATCAAGTACAACAAACTTCCAATAATTTTCCTGTATTTTGTTATATTAACTACCTTTCCATCCTCGTCTTTTGAGAATTTCATCTGGGTAGAAATCGAAGTCTTCATATCCTTGGAATTCTCCATTCCAAACCTTATCAAAACCTCGTTGGCGTATTTGGATTGAGAAATGAATGTTCCATTACATCCTTGTGTCACCTGTAAGCCAAGGAAAAATGCTATCTCTCCAATCATTGACATTTCAAACTCATTTTACATAAATTCAAAAAACTGTCTGCACTGAGATTCATCTGATTCACCAAATATTATGTCATCGACATAGACCAGAACCATCATCCATTGATTACTATTGTTGTTGTAATAGATATTGTAATCAACTCCACCACGCTAGAAACCAAGCTTCTTCAAGTACTAATCATGCCTTGAGTACCATGCTCTTGGTGCTTGTTTCAGCCCATTCAACACCTTCTTCAGCATACAAACATTGATCTCATCCTCATGAATAAGAAAACCATCTGGATGCACAATATACATCTCTTCATCTAGAACCCCATTTAGAAATGTAGATTTGACGTCCATCTGGTACACTTTGAACTTTCTTTGCACTGCTATGGCCAAAAATAATCTGATTGTCTCCAGCCTGGCAACCGGTGAAAATATCTCATCTAAATCTATTCCCTCTATCTGGGAGTATCCCTTTCACACTAGTCATGATTTGTTTCGAATCACAGTTCCATATTCATTCATCTTTTTCGATAGACCCATTTAGTCCCGATGACATTCTTATCTGTTGGCCTCGAAACAATCTCCCATGTCTTGTTATTATTGATTTGATCAAGCTCTCCATTCATTGCATGAACCCAGTTTTCATCTTCAGCTGCATCAGAAAAACATTTCGGCTCCACCTGAGATAAAAATGATGTTTGCTGTAATGACTTCATTTTTTGAGTCTGAACTGGAGCTTTCTGATAACCAATGATATTCTGCCTATCAATTTCAGCTCGACTCTTTGGCTTCCTTGTAGACACAGACTTGACACATTCTTCTTCATCATCAGTATCTACTTCTGAGTCAGCCTCTGCCACTTCTGCTCCCCCTGTGTTGCTTACCTCATCATCAAATTCATCCAGGAACTGTTCACTAGGTCATTGAGTATTCTATTCATTTTCAACTATAGTGACATCATTGCTCTCAACAATTTTTCCCATCCTTTTGTTGAAACATTTATATTATTTTCTTTTCCCAAAGTATCCTAGGAATATTCCCTCATCTCCTCGTGCCTCAAACTTCATGTGATTTTCATTGTTGAGATTAAAACACTTACTTACAATGATTCGAAATTATTTCAACATTGGCTTCTTTCCTTACCACATTTCATACGGAGTCTTCCCTTGACTTGGGCACAATGAAGACCTGTTCGAAACAAAGACCGATGTCAAAACTGCTTCCTTCCAAAAGTCCTCTGGTAGGTCTTTATCAATAAGCAACGTTCTGGCCATGTTGTTAATGATCTGATTTCTCCTTTCAACCACTCCATTCTATTGGGGATTTTATACTGATGAATCTTGATGCCTTATCCCATGTTTCCCGAGAAAATTTTCAACTTGACCGTTTCTGAATTCCGTACCATTATCAGTACGAAACATCAGAATTTTCTGCCCAAGCATCTTTCTCGATTCCCTCCTATACTGCTTTATGAAACTAAACACCTCTATCTTATGTGTAATGATGAATACCCAGGCCATTCTGCTATAATCATCAATTAATAGAACATAGTACCTTTTCCCATTTATAGCTCGTGGTGAAATAGGTCCACATACATCAGCATGTACCAATTCAAGCACTCTGGATGATTTCTATTCCTTTGGCCTGTATGTTATTCTAATGATCTTCTCTTGTTGACAAGCATCGCATGTATGAGCACGATCACGTGATAGTTTGGGAAGGTCTCTAAAGCATCACACAATACCAGATCATCCATAGATTGTTGGAATAGGTGACTAAGTCGCTTATGCCACAAATGGTTTTCTTCTTCTCTGGATAAAAATCACGAATCTTCTTCCCCACCTACTGTGTAACGATTTCCCTTTGTTTGTTTTCCCTATAGAATGACTACTCCATATTTTCCTTTAACAATACCCATCATTTTGGTAAATCGGATAGAGTGCCCAGAGTCACATAGTTGACTGACACAGAGCATGTTATGACTGAGACCCTCTACTACAAAGACATCATCACGTCTCATTTCTTTTCCCCCAAACATGGATTTCCCTAATCCAACAATCTTCAGGCCATCATCGTTTCCATATATGACAACTCCTTCTTTGTCATATTTTTTGCCTGTAACAAGATCCTTATTACCCTTCACATGAGATGTGCAACCACTGTCAAGGATCCACACACCTGGGCGATCTTATGCTTTAAGGGAAATCTCTACCACCACGGCCTTCTCAATTTTCTTCTTCTTAGTCCATAATTTTTCCTTCACACTTGGCATAGATTGAGACTTCTGTTCTTTCTCAGAGTATGATGGACGAGCTTTATCTTGCAAGGCCGCAATTCTATTCTGCATTTTTATCTAACCTGTGGGTTTATTTATCTTCTTCTTGCGAATGTTTTGATTCTTATTTGGATCATTTCTCTGTATGGTATGAGTACAGTACCTATCCAGGTGTCCAAATCCTCTGCACCAAAAACATTGTCCTTCAAAATATGTTCTAGAAATCCGTTCTCTGTTTGGATGTCACCTCTGTTCCTATTCCCTATTATATCTCTTGGATATGGAACACACATACTATGAATGCCCCATCTTCCCACAAAAAAAACACCGAATATAGGTTGAATTCCTTTTTGTTACTTCAGCACTATGATTTTCCCTTTGGTATCTCTAAATATTCTGACACCGTTTTGTGCCCAAATCAACCTTCAATTTCGGGACGGGTGCTTGCAGTCTGACATTAACTGCCACATATTTTTGTTTCTAATCAAGCCATGAATAAACCTTATTATTTGAGCTTTCTTGCTTCTTCACTCATACAGGAACTACGAGCCTCCACTTTCATATTCTCTGTCTTCTAAATGGCCTGCTTTTCTGATATCATATTGGGGGTCAACATTATTTCTTGATCCTTCATTTTTCGTCGTAGACTGACCACTTCTTCTTCAAGAACTTTGATAAATATGACCTGATCCTTTCCTGTGTTAGTCAAACAATCAATTTCCTTCTTTTGTTCCTCAATTTTAAACTTATGCTCAACAATATTTTCTGAGCTCTTTGGTGTTGAGGATTTTAGTCTTTCAATTTATTCTAATAGCTCTGAAATCTCATCATCCTGTTGTTGCATATAGAGTTTGGCATCACGAACCACTTTATTGGATTTCATCATTTTTTCTCTCCAAACGTCTATCTCCTCAATATCTGCTTCCAATTCATATTCCTTATCAACCCTCCCTTCAATTTGTTCTTCTTCGCCAGCGTCAACTTCGTCCTTTTTCGGAGAAATACCAACAATCCCCACCAAGGACTTTACCCCACGATCTCTGCAATTTTCTATCTCCCCAACCTCGTCATCCTCAGACTCATCTGAACATTCAAATTCTTGTGAACGAAGATTCTTCTTCTTGACGAAATTTCTCTTGAATTGTTTCTCCCCTTTCACAAATGATGACGTCTTCTTCTTGGGAATTTCAACTTCATCATCATCATTATCGTTTTCTTGTATCTTCTTGGGGCATCTTGCTGCAAGATGACCAACCTTTCCACATCGAAAGCATGCTAGGGGAAGTTTCCCTTTAAACATTCGACTTCCTCTTTTTAGATTTGAAGAAAGGAATGACATCACCTCATCTGTCTCTTCTTCTTCTTGAAAATCATCAATGGTGATCATCTTCATGGCCTTTAATGCCACTTCTTTGGATATCCACTTTTCCACAGCCTCGTTGTCATCATTCCTCATCTCATATGTAACCAATGTACTGTGCATGTTGTCTAGTGTCAACTCTTTGGGATATTTTATCTTCTAGTACAGAAACTTTCGGATTGAACCGAGGTGGAAGCTTCCTCAAGATGCGCTTTACGATATTTATGTCTTCAATGACATCACCAGGACCTCACATATCTTCCACAACAAAATTTACCCTTTCAAAAATGCATCAACAGACTCATTCTGGTTCATCTTCAGATCTTTATACTTATTCCACAACACTTGCAGCTTTGCCTCTTTGACCTTTTTATATCCTTCATATATATTCAGCAGCTTTTCCCACATGGCACGTGACGTTTTTAATGACATCACCTTTGTATAGATAGGATTGGATAGAGCTCCCCCTAAGGGATTAATTTCTTTGGCATCTGCATCGAACTCTCTATGTCCAGCTTCTGATAATGCGCCACTATTAATATCAGCTGTTATGCCATGCATTGCTGCTGTGAAAACGTCCATTCCCAAAGATCAGAAGTAGTGTTTCATCTGATTCTTCCATAGCTAAAAGTTGTTCCCATCAAAGATTGGAATCCCTTTATGATTGGTGACCTCCATTGAGAGAAGAACTAATATCAACCTCTCCCTCTAATACCAATTGTTCAGTAGACTAGGATGAGTACCCTAAGAGGGGGGGGGGGGTGAATCCGGGTATGACTAATATGAAATTAAAGCGCGTTCTGATCTTGTTTCGCTGTAAAGAAAAACACTCTCCTCTCACTTTTCTATTTCACAATATAAGCAGAAGGTAAATCCTACACAAGACAAAAAAAAATTTACTTGGTTCACCGCTATGGGATACGTCCATGGAGCATACACTGACATGTTTCCGGTCATACCAAATTCCACTATTCTTCACTAGATGTGGATTACAAAGTTCGGGCACAGTCACTCTGTCCCAGGCACACTGCCTTTACAAGGTTTAGGTTTATCTCACTTCTTTCCCAAGGGTCACTCCCTGTTTCTCTTCTCTAGATCACTACCGTTGGAGAGGATTACCATTTTCCTCTTCCTTTTCTCACTGCATCAGAAAGTATCCACTCACAGTATATAGACCTCTAGGTCTCTTCATTTTCATGAAGGAATGCATATTCCGTTGAAAGTAGATGCTTTATTGAAGCCCAATTTTCACCCGTAGATGAATATCTCTTTGCACCTAACGTATCGGGCAAACTTCCATCTTCCACGCAGCCCGAAAATCACTGCTCGAAATAATCCTTACTTGGCATGCAAGTAAATCTCGGCGCGCAAGTATCAACGCGCAAGTCACAACGGGTGCGGAAGTCCTCCTCAGACACTTGTGTGACTCAAGCTTCCTCAACTCCAAACTTGCACGACACACTTCCTTTTACGCCCAAACCATCATTGGCACGCAACTTCCAACCGGCACACAACTTCTCACACCGGCGCACAACATCAACCACTGGCACACAACTTCACCTGCGCGACCACACACCACTTGCACGACCACCACACCTGCGCGACGGGAGATCTGAATCTTCAAAGTGTTGAAATCTGGTGAATAATGAAGAGAGGTGGTCCAGTATTCATAGGCAAATTGACCACCCTGCGCGACAGCATGAAAGTCACCTGCGCAACCCAGTCTCGGCGTGCATGTCTTCTGTCCTCCTAGACACTTGCACGAACAACTCCCAAACATGAAAGTACCTATTTCCTTTTCCATATTTTGATATTCTGATCTTGAAAAACATGCGACGTGCAAGTTTCCTATAATCCAAGTCCTCGGCGCGCAAGTCCCTTTTCCCAAAACACATTTCTTCATTTGTTGATTTTCAGGCCCAAAAATTTTCCAAACACTGCAAAATGGCGCCACCTTGTATCTGTTCTTTATGAACCGCCTCTAGATCGTCCATTCCATTATCAACATTCTTAAATAAAACATGTATGTTTGACCATATCTCTTGAGGTCGACATTCCACCATGAAAACCAGTTTGTAAACAAATGATTATGTCATGGTTTGCATTGTCATCAATCACAAAACAAATGTTCACTTTGTCAACAAACACAATCACCTAAAAAATACTTCAATGATGCCTTGAGGGATTTTTTCCCAACAGTAGTGGAAATAAAAGAATGACTCTCACCTGTGTCTATAAGTAATGCAACAAGGGTGGAGTAGACACATATAATACCTCAAATCATCTTAGATGCATTGTGGTTGTAGGCCTCGACTGCCTGGAGATGATCTTGCCTCTATCTGCCAGCTCGTTGTGGTCGGGGTGGACCTCCTGTTGGTGGTGGTGGTAGAACCTTGATATGTCGTCCACCACCTGCTGCTCGGCCAGATCCTCTGCCACATCGGCCTGCTCCCGGTGGACCACCACGGTCGAACCTCATCCTTAGCCTAGGAGGTCCCTCTACTGACTGCTGCTAATCTGCATGGTGGTTTGGGTAGTCACGAGCCACTTGGCCCCACCTACCTCATGCATAGAACTGCCTGCTCCCCGTATAGCTAGCTCTGTCTCGTGTTCCCCGCACAATCGAACCTGTATCCTAGGGTTGCCCACTTGATGGCCTGGTCCTCTTGGACCTCTTCATCATATGTCTACTGCCAGCTGCAGAAGACTCCACTATGTGTCGCCCTGTGGTGGGTCTCGCTGCTGGTGACTGCTCAGTGATAAAACTCTCCACTAGAAGGGCTCGCTACAGTACCCCCGCCTACGTCGTCATGTTGAGGGGAATCGTCAATGCCTGATCTCATTCCTGAGTCCCTGCTCGAACGTTCGAGCCCGGAAGAATGTGTCTCGTACCATATCCATGGAGTAGCATGAGAGGTCGGTGAACCTCACTGAGTATTGAGTTACTGTCATGCTTCCCTAATACAGATTAAGTAACTCATGAATCTGCACCACATGAAAGGTGACAGGAACAAACTCTGAGCGGAAGAGACTCTCGAAGTCTTTCCAGAGTAATGATTCCTCGTCATGCACCTGGAACATTAGGCTCCACCATCTGCCAGCTTCCCTATGCATGAGACTCACAGCAGGGGTAACCATGAGGCCGGCTGGTGTCCCTACCAATCTGAAAACCCTCACGAGATCCTCCAGCCAATCCTCAGCTGCATGTGGGTCCATCTCTCCCTGGAACCTGGGCGGCCCCTGGTGCCGAAACTTGTGCAACGCACTCAGGAGGCATGAACAATCTTCTACTACAGCTGGTGGTATCAATGGCCCAGTGGGTAGTGGTACCACTAGTACCTCCACTGTGATGGGGCCCTCCATAGAGGCCTCATCCCTCGGTGGGCTACCATCTCATACATAACTCAGAACCCTAGCTAGCTTCCTTCATGGGTCCATCCTGAAATGAAACAGGTGTGCCATGGTTAAAATAGTATACCTGGTGAGCTAACACAAAGTAATCATGATGAAAACATTTCAAAGGAAACAAACACGCAATCAGTGTTTTCGTGCACTGAGTCGGAGATCAGAAGTCAGAGTCCTAGTGTATGGATATGTATGCTGCCACAACAACAACGGTTTTTCCCAAAACTGATAACCAGATCCAAAACACTAAAAACCATTGCCACTAATGGAATCAGAGTCCAATTTCTATGGTAGAACTGACTCCTCTGATACCAATTTGTCATGACCAGTCCTCGGTGCCCATGTCGTGACTAACCCAAGCCCGCCTTCCATAGGCCAAGGGCTGGTGACTAGCATCAAAGGCATAATCCCAATAAAAAGGGAATGTATTTCATTTAATATGTAAACAAAAACAACAGAGTATGTAACTAGATGTAATCACTATGTAATGTAGTATACAAAATAAAGTGATGGATGGAATGGGGGGCCGGAAATACAAGCCCAACAGGAAAGTAAAAACAAATGAAAAGCTAGTATAACTGTAGAAAGGTATAATTGAAACTACTGAGTAATACTCCAAGAATCCCACCTGAAAGGTGGGTACATATGGCCTCATCAGCACCCCAGGTCCGTCTGTCGGCTCTTTGTACGTCTCACCATGTGGTCCTCCTCTGGGTACCGTCCATCTCAACAACTCGCAACCTCGATCAGTGTTGTCCGTCGTTTGCAACCAATACAATGATGTGTGGGCATAGCCCATGCAGGGTTGAGTATAACGATACTCAGTAGGGACCCCGAGAACCCTGAAGGACACCCAAGAAATCACGAAGGATAACCACAAATGAAAGATACAATCACGAAGTATCAGCCCACCCTAATTTGGTATATTCCCATACATAAACCTAAGTTACCATTCACTGTTCAACTCCAACTCCCAAGCCCAAGAACAACCAATTCCACATAGTAAGTAAAATAAATCACATCGATGATAAATGATTGAAAGTCAAGACTCAGATCACACAGGTACACATCTTTCGTAGTGTGATAGAGATGATCAGATGTAGTAACAGTTTCATCTATGTCGTCGGACCCATATAGGATATAGGACATCTATCGGACCCACACAAGACACATGACCATATATTCTGTCAGACCCACATAGGATAGTGGAATAGAAGTCAGAACGGTCGATCCCACGGAGGATTCTAGTATAGTAGTATCCATTGTTGAACCCATAGAGGATTTGGGTATAGTAGTCGTCGCTGTCGAACCAACGGAGGATTCCCGTACAGTTGTCGTCACAGTCACAGCCATCCCTAGGGTTTCCACACACAGCACACTCAATTCCCGGAGGGTACGCTCCTCAAGCCAAGTGTTGATACATAAAAAGTCATGAAGTCCTGAGTTGAGTTATCTCATAGTTCCTTCTCATCATATGGAATCCAACGCGATAGACGGCGCGCCAATCAGACACCCGGTCTGAGAGCTACTGGCATTTCCGTTCCAGGGGCCCGGTTCGATTTACACATGGTCCAAACCCGTCTACTTTCCATATTTGTCAAAAACTATATTAGAGTATCCCACATGGACATACTTTCCATGAGGGTCTCAGTGTCGTAGATGGCGCATCGTTCGGACGTGCGGTATTGAAGATATTCGCATTTAAGCAAAGTTGGGCCCGTCCAGTCATGCCTGGTGGGCTGGCAAGCGGCCCGACCTTGCTCGGCAGGACCGACCTGGCTGGGGGGTTGGCCCGGTCTGGTTTGGCATGTCCATCCTGACTGGGGGGTCGGCCCGACCCACCTCCAGACCCAACTAACACAGCGGGCCGGTCCCGTTCACCAGGCAGTGCCAAGTGGTGCCACCTCTTCATCTGTTCGGTCGTCCGTAGCCATCTGGTTCTTACCTGCACACATGGCCCGCAGACACGAGTCGAGGTTCTCATTACAGAGCGCATGAAAGAACCGCGATTTCCTAGCCCGAGCTAAGGAAGGGTTGCCGGTTCGCTCGGCAGAGTGGCATGCGGAAGCGGGCTGTGGTCTTCTCCGCCGCGCGGCACCTGCGGGCGACGAGGTCCTCTAACCCAGCCGATAGGTGGCTGGTCAGTTCTGTATGACCATGAAGCCCGCAGTCTTGGGCCACGTCTTCCCTCAACATGGCAGTCGTGATGGATGCAGTCGACTACTGTCGCGGCCCGGCCTGGCTGTGGCCTTTGCCTCCACAGTGCGGCGGGATGGCGCCACACCTCTTCATCCGCTGCGGTCCTCCCAGTCATGGTTCCTCTTCCGTATGCCGCAGTTATCTGGGTCGCGGTTATTCTCCAGCGTGGTGTGACGACACCGCGCCCTTTCGGCTCCACCTCCAACATCATCAAATAGAAACAACAAAGGGGGAGGGTTGGTCCGTGTTTGTGTGGTCCAAACCCTCCTCGTTACATTGATAACAATCAGAACATCATTTCACCAACTTAATGATGTTTACCGGAGGGTAGAATCAAACATTAATGTAACCCCTACCTCGATTCGATGTACGTTGTAGAAGGTGTGGAAAAGAATTCGAAGACATCGTCAAATGTTGTGCCTATCACACACCTCTGATTCCGGGCTCAACCATCGTCCTCGTTGACATCGGAAAAGAAGATGTCGAGGATGACATTGTAGTTCTTCGTGGATGATGCTACAATTTCCTTGTTTTGGAAGAAGGATGAAGAAGACATCCTAGGGAGAATTTGAAGAAGAAATTTGGCATTCATCGCATTTTACGTTGGGAGAATTTTAATCCTCCCAAGCTCTCAAGTTCCACCATAAGAGAATGCCAACCAAAACAATAATAGGAAGTCTTATTATTTTATTGTTGGAACGCATATTCAAAAAGTAGAAAGAAACTCCCCTTAATAAAATCACATGCATCGGAAAAATTAATTGGTATGTGGGTGGGAAAAATTAATTGGCACACACGTTGGCACAATTAATTGGCACTCGTGTTGGAACAATTAATTGGCATAGGCATTGGCACAATAAATTATGCAGAGGAGGTCAAGGAATCTCCCTCATTAATGAGGGATAGTTGAGAGGTATCATTTTCCAACATTAATTGGGGTTGGGTGGTCCGCACCCCTGTCATTTAATTGAGAGGTTATACTTGGGTGGTCCCCACGTCGTAACCTCTCGCGAGAGGTCAGGGTGTGGTAGTCCCACCCACATCATTCAATGGGAGGTTCCAACTAACCGTACACACAACACAAGGATGCTTTAAAAAAATAAAATAATGTTTTTGTACTTTATTTTATTACTATATTCTTTAATAATAATCCAAAAACTAATTTCCAAACTCATCAGAACGCAACTGCAGTAAAGGTATACTTAAGCGAATATCGGTGCTGCGAGTTCATTTGTGTCCTTGGATTTCAATTCCCAGCACTGTTTCAAAAGATATAAAAACCTACACGTACGTTTATTGAACGTACCCATGTAAAACATCAGTGATTGATTTTGGTCACACCGGTCCTCGGAATCAGGCACCGTTAGAAACTATAGACTCTTAAAATTCCCAAGTATTTATGAAATCAAAAAACAAATTTCAACAGTATTTCCGGGTCATTACGTGGATTATACAGATGGGATGGAAAATATATTTATTGATTCCTTGAGCTAGAAGATACAAATAAATATAGTGTTGGAGGAATTTGATGAGGTGTAGATGATTGAAGTCTTTGTAGAAATGCATAAAGATGTATAGGAGTCCTAGTGATGACCAAACATAACGTTGACAACTAACAGACCAATGATTTTGTACCAGATCAATATAGAGTATTTATCAAATCCATAGGTCCTAGTTTTGAGAGATAGCTTATATGGTGGGGAAACACCAACATGGTAGTATCTTAGTAGTAGAAATTCTATTTTTATATGGATGAGTATAGGTTCTTTTGGGATTTCACATGGTTATAATGGGAGGGCATCAGGCTTCTAGATGGGAGGTACATCCTAGTTTTACATAGAAGTATCATGATATCTATAGATATTAGTGGTTTTATTGAATAAAGAAGGGGTTAGAGTAAATTGTTGCCAAATATTTCACATGTCAGCAGGTGAAATCTTAACATCATTAGCCTGTTATAATTTTGAATCCTTTCCACATTCCTAATTGGAAAGGGAATGATTTCACTATGGAAAATATGCTAGGATTCCCTAGGTATACACTTTTGAATGATGTAGTATTTGTTATCACGGATTTAATGATGATGTTATCCCACTTCTTATCTATAAGGGAGTCCTTCACTATTGATGATTTGGTTACTCTTTATCTGCATGAAATATTATTGTAGATTGGTGTTTCTAGTAGTATCATTTTTATAGTGATCCTTATTTCACATATTTATTTTGGAATGGATGTTTGATTCAATTAATAGAGGAGTGTATAAACATGTTAAAAAGGATTATGATGGTTTTCATAATGTTTTGATGGATTTGGAGGTAGTTCAGGTGCTTTTATGATAGTTGGGATGAAAGATGTTTGGAAATAATTTACTCACTATACAAATGGGTTACATGATATGTAACTATTCCTAGGCTGATGGAATGTAAACAGTAGAAGTTGTGAATTAGTTAATCGAATGAACCTGTTTCATGCTATGAATCCATGTTACAAGATATATATTGTTTTTGTAGGGTAAGAATCAACCAAGGAGATGTGATTTTCATCCTGAGACTGAAATAGAAAATACACAACATTAAAAAGTGATTTCATTATGTTTATTTCATAAGATTGGATATTTTAAGGGAACATGGTGATTGATTTTTCCATTATTTCAATGTACTCCTCTCCTCTCCTCTCTCACAATTCACAATGTTATTATGGTCATATAATAGTTCCGTGACTTGCATTATGATTTTCTATGCCCACACATGTTTTAAATTCCTATTTTACACCATCATGGAACATCATTTTCATATTTTGATTTTATATCCTTATTCCATATAATATATAATGGTTTCATAATTATCTTTTACGATTTTACATTTCTATTCTCTATTATCTGATTATTTTATTTTTTTGACAATATATATTATTATGAAATCTTGATCTGAACTACTTAATCATATAATTTCTCTTATAGTAATGTTTATAAATTGTTTATGAGCTATATATTACCTATATATATCTCTTTCAAAAAATTAACCATGAATAAGAATTCGATTTCATTCTGTCCTTGTGTTTTCCAATTTCCCAAATTGATTGTATGTGTTAAATTGATATGTATCAATTTATATGTTCACTATGATTATATAATTTGTTATTGTTTTAATGGTATGTCTAGTATTACGATATATGTATAACTTGATCCCATAGACCATAAACATTTGATAATGTGGGGTGGTTGTAATTCGTTTTATGTATAAATTATATATATTTTTATCACTAGATTCAAATGTGTAGCTATATAATTCATTATATATTTTGAGAGAGTTGTTTTTTAATTTTTTATAATTCTTATTATTGAAATTTAATTATAAATATTTATATAGAGAACTGTTTTTATAGAGTACAATGTTATATGTAACCCATATGATTGATTTGATTAGAAGTAATGATGAATATATGATGATTTAGAAAATAACCTTTACCTAGATAATTTTTAAGGAAACATTTGGGTTAATTACTATGATTTGTAAAAACATGAGGAAATAATTATACTTATTTATTAAGGAGTGATAATTTAGAGGACCCAATTTCATAATGGGGCTTCATTGTTACATCCATGATTTTCAAGGAATATTTTTATTGATTTTCCAGCTTAAATTTTAAATATAAATATCAGGTGAAGTTGATTTATTTATTTGTTATCAATATGTATCCAATCTATTAGAAAAATAACTTTTTTATAAAAATATTAAACTCTTGATTATCCAGTAAATATTAGTTCATTTAAAAATTAACAACATCATAAATAAATTGATAGAAACATATAAAAATAAAACCATAATTTCATTTAATCAATATAAAACATTTTATATGAAGGATAAATATACTATTTAAAATAAAAAATAAAACAATGGAAAGATGATGTTCATTTATTAAATGAACTAAAATATGCAATTTTAGTTCATTATACAGACTTTGAATTATCACATCATTGAAAAATACTGTAAAATTAAAATAAATCAATATAAATTTTATTGGTATTTTTTAAATTATGTTTACAAGTACTGTAGAGAAAAATAAGGGAATGAAATGAATAAAAAAAGTTCTATTTAAAGATATTATTATTAGTATATATATATTATATTAAACATTTTCCATTATTATAGTGATTGAGTATTATATATTTGATTTCCATTCAGAAAAATAAAATTACTTATATTTAAAATTTACTACCAACAAAATAATTTAGTATAAATATTAGAGAATAATCATGTGATTTCTCAAATTATACAACTGAAACTATATGTAAGTTTAAATTTGTATTTAAACATATTTAGTTGATAAATAACATTTCATATTAAATTTTATATATTATAATTTTTATTATAACGGTTTTTATTTATAAAATTTAAAACATTTTTATCATTCAATCTTCAATATTAGGTAATGGTGTCTTTTTAGGAATTTTTAGAAAAAGATGAATTTAATGTGGATAATAAAAATACTAAAATAATTTTTATAACTTCAAAATTATGAACACATGACTCATAAATTTTTTTAATCTATAATTACTTGAAATAAATTTCATCAAGAAAATAATGAAATAAAAAAATTAATTTCCTAAATATTTAATGTATTTCTAGTGCATAAATAATAATTTCTTTAAATAAAAAAAATATTTTATTATTTAAATTGAATTTAATATAAAAAATATGTCATTAATTTTATTGACTAGTTATATATCATGAAAATATTTATTTTATAGTTAAAAACATTATTAGTCATAATATTATAAACAATTCATATCATTGAGAAAAAAAATAAATTGATCAATATTTTATTTAAAAAATATCCTCTCCTTCACCTATAAACATAACCCATCATCCACCCATTATTAAATACGTACAAAGTAATTATTTAGAAAATTATACATTGAAATATATAACCAAACATCCTTACTGTGTTTTAGATTCTCTATTCAGATCTCATGACGACCCTTATAAATATTAAGGTGAAGGCTAAATGACCTGTCTTGAAGAGTAAACTAATCCTTCATTATTCATGCTCATTCATTTTGTTAATACTATTATCACTTCTCTATACCAAATTATTTTCAACAAAAAATTTAAAAACTATTATAATTCTTCTCTAATTTATTTATTTAATCCATATATTTACTGTATTTTCTATCATTTTAATCCCCAATTAAAAACACTATTCACATTTTGGGAGGATTATACCACCAATGTAGGCGATGAAGTTTTACAATATACATTTTAATTTATATTTATAAAAAATTATTTAATTTATAATTATAATATTTATATTATAATTATATATTTTAGGATTAGGAAAAATATAATTGGAATACTATTATTTATATTGAAAAATACAGTAATAGTTATTTCAATTTCATAAAAACAAGCATCTGAGGAGATGATTCCTAAACTATAAACTTTTTTGAACTATATATTAAACATGGAAGTTATATTCTATATAAATTAATAGATAAATAGTACATTAAAACCCAAAATATTATATAACCATTTTTTATAGAGAACCGACCATTACCATTGTACCGAAGTGGTTTTGTAACTATGGAAAGAACAAACATAAAACATCGACAAGAACAAAATTATTCCAAAACATGAATCATATTTGATAATAAATGAGTGATAATGAGTGATAATAATTGAAATAAACATTAATATATTCTTTAAATGTAATATTACTGTATGTAATACTTCTATTCATGAGGTTAGGTATATTTTTTATGTTAGTGATGACACGAGGTAATGGATTTTCTCTTTCGAGGTTTATTTTATTTCATACATAATTTATATTTGAAATATCATCAAATATATGAATTAAATATAAACTATTTCAGTTATTATAATTCAATTTTCATATATTTTTTTGGTATTACTTTCCTCCTTACCTCTCCTATATATTCAATGTTTATTCCTTACATTTTTAGAAGGTATCGTTTTTAGTCATTCTTATTCTAGTTGTTATCCACTCTAATACTCTATCTATATCACATTCACTCTCAAATTTATTCCCACCATATGATAAGAATTTTTGTGTTTCTAATTCTTCATTGAATGTTTTTCGAGACCTATTAATACCTTCATTCTTCTCATCCTTTTATTTCATTAAGTTATAATCTATGATGTTTATTATGGAATATTTTTAAATATATATTGTCCTCTACATGTTTCTTGTACTTTAAATAATTTTCATTTGTTTGTTCCATTATTGGGAGATTTTATTAATATTATTTTTTTTTCAAATTTATTTTATCGCATTTTAAAAATAATTAATTAAAGTAACTTTTTTATTTATTAATACATCAATGTTGCAAATTATATGAAAATTATTTTCAATATTTATCTTCCATTTTATTAGGTATTCATTCCAAGAATAATTTATCATCGAAATTATTTAGGTTAAATGTTCTATAAATTATTTATTATTTTAATATATCATTTGACTGTAAAAAATCACACATATATTTAATATTTTGTAATTGGAATTTTCCGTTTTTATTTCAACATTTTATAAAAACTATGAAATTTTGTTCATAATGATTCTTAAATTTAATATATTTCTCATAAAAATTATGTATATATGTATATATTCATTTATATTCCACCCATTTAAAATTTATTATTCTTAAAAATGATAGTGGTCTGCTTTCACAATAGGTTACAATGCCCTTTTTTTCTTCATCCATATTCTAGTGTTTATGTGGTCTGAGGGAAAAAGAAATTCATATAAAGGGATAAATCTTTCAAAAACATTATTTAATTTATCATAAACTAAACAAAAAAATAAACATTATTTTAGTACATATATATTATGAATACCCAATAATTATTTCTTTACAACAATTGGTGCATTTCCAAATTCCTATACCATAGATTTAGTGGGGAAATTAATAACATCACCATTTAACCTTTATGTTATAATGTATTAATACCATAAAATTCATAATATTTATTAATGGTTATTTGGAAAGATAGATAAATTATTTCCATAGATTAATATATTATTTCATGATTTTATCATTTCATATTGATTGAGGATGTGTTAATGTTTTTGTATTCACATGGAACACATGTATCTATATGTCAATAAATAAATATATGAAAGATGATCCAATATTTATATAGCCTTATATCGAATTTGGTAATGGATTATATCAAAATAATTTACAATTTTCATATGATGTGGGATTAAATATAATCTATTTTTTATTGTATAAGGTGGTTAATACAATTCATGATATTATCATAATTTTGGACGATATAATTAACATATGTTTGGACTTTCTATACATAT
This sequence comes from Viscum album, assembly GCA_963277665.1. NCBI lineage: Eukaryota > Viridiplantae > Streptophyta > Magnoliopsida > Santalales > Viscaceae > Viscum > Viscum album. The sequence continues at coordinate 212,967,014 of OY728128.1, read as the reverse complement.
ACATATTTCATATTCCAATTTAATGTCACCATGTTTCATGAATATTATCACATGATTTTACAACGGTTGAAATTTTTTATGATCATACATTAGGGATTCATTTACTTATACCAGGTATTATGATTGTTGTTTTTTCGATCATAATTGTTTCTCATTATTTCACGATCATAGTCAGCTAATCATTGCACTTCGTATATGATCAAGTCTTTCACATTATTGTGAGCCATATAAATCTATTTTATGTCTTTTTGTTATTGTCGTTCTAGTAATCAATATTTCAATATCTATCGATACATATATATCTCAATTTCACCAATTAATCATTGTTTTTTGAAAAAAATTCATTTATTTACAAGTAGTATAGAATTAAGAATTATAATAAATTTTAATGTTATGATTTGGGTCATAATGTATTGAGTGAAAAGTTCCCAAAGATACCTAAAGTTTGTTTTAGATCATATGTTATATGAAAAAAAATTATATTAGAACTAAATAATATTGTTTGGGTTTGGATAATTTTAGCAAATTGATTCCACTAGGTACCAGGTATTGTTGATCTAGGCCCCCAGTGAACCTGAGTTGTGTTTTGATGTTGTGTTAGAATCAACTAGGTGATCATGGGTATTATGGTAATGAAACAAGAATTTTATAAAAAATTATCATTGAATTATGATGCTGAAATCAGGATAGTCATGTATATTTAATGATAAAATAATTATTCCTAGAAATATTTTAAAAATGATCAAAATAAAATGTGTTTAATACAAAAGGATGTAATGTTCACAAAACAATTTTATGGTGTTATTAAGAATAAACCATGGTGACATTGGTGTGAAGACCCAAAAGAACTAAATTTCTTTTAAGTCATGATTTATTTACCCATGGAATGAATTCATGTCATAATTAATCCACATGGAGTTTATTTATATATTTTTCAAACACAATTTTTGATTCCACTATAACTAGACAGAAGCAACCAATGTCAGGGTTAGAATCAAGCATGTTAGCATTATGAAACCAATTCGAGTGATTATAACAAGGGGATAATATTAATAAATTTTCAAAATTTCATGATATGGGTATATAATATAGTTTTTGAAACTCAAATCCTCATTTATATCTTCTATGTATTATTATAAAACGAAAAACAATGGGAAGTTGGCCTAATACAAACTAAAGAGAAAAGGGATATTTGTGACTGGTTATTTGTGACGACTCAGGAACCCTTCACAAATAACCCGACGAAAGGAGTTAATTTTGACGGGCTGATTATCTCATCACAAATAAAAAGTATTTTTTATGGGCATTAAGGACTTGTCGCAAATGTATTGGCACAAAATATGCACGAAACTACATGCAAGGGTATTTGAGACATGTTCATATTTCTGTCACCAATAACCAGTTTTGGTTTTTAGTATTTGCGATGAGATACTTGACCCATCGCAAATATATTTTGAGGGGTATCCATTAGCGACATGGCCCCTCACAAATAACTATTTAACGGTAACAGAAAATTAATGCAGGTAGAGTCATTTGTGACAGGGCCTGTCACAAATTCCACTATATGTGATGGATAGCCTGTCTCAAATACTCCTGTCACAAATAATCTTATATATATATATATATATATCTATGTGTTTTTCCTTTCATTTCATAGTTTACTCTACTTCTCTCTCTATCTTTTCTGAAAAAATTTCATCTAATGTTTTTCATATTTTAGACATCTAAATTATAGCATTATCTGTGACGTTAATACTATAAATGCTTCAGTTTCAAGGTATTTATCTATTTTTTATTGTTTTGTTAATTTGTTTTATTTTAATTTATTTATATTCTTTGTTAAATAGAAGTAAATTAATTAAAATAGAATTAGATATTTTTTGTTTCATTATTTATTTTTATGAATAGTTATATCTAACTATTAATTAGCAATATATTTTAATAATTAGTAATAATTTAAAAAAATTAACAATTAGTAATTGCTAGTCTTAATTAGTAACTAGTATTACTAATTATTAATTGTTGGATCGAATATGTAGATGTATATGTAGACTAGATGGAACAATACAAGAGGGGGTGAATCGTGTTTTTAAACATTGAGTTTAAACACTTAGAGATTAGTTTAAAAGAACTTAAACTAATACAATTCAAACAACCACCATTGTATAAAATATAAAGGTATGAAGTAATGTAATACTATTAGAAAAGTAATGTAATTGTATTCAAGATGAATACAATAATCAGAGAAATACAAGTGTGAGAGATTCTACCTTAAAGCGTATAGAATCTATTAATACAATATGTAATAGAATAATTTTAATTAAGACAATTACAATTGAAAGTGTAAATAAGAAAGGAAACAATATAAATTCATTTTTAATACAAACAACAACAGAAATGTAAAAGTATTACAATTGTTTTGACCCAAAGAGAAGGGTTATCATTTCACCTAGGATAAGAGGTCTGTCTTACCACCACCTTGGTAAGCCCTCGATGTGAGGATCAGTTCGTTCGCCTGCCTATCCCTGGCAGCCCTCGATACGATGATCGGAACGTCTGTCTGCCTATCCCCGGAAGCCCTCGATTTTATAGGTAATCGGTACCTCTGCCTTTCAATTCCTTGAAATCCCTCGATACGATGATCGGACGCACAAAGCACAAAGCAAGAGAGAAGTCACAGCGTATCTCTCTAGAACTTGATTGATGCAAAATATCACAGTTATATCACTGTCGTCCTTTCTCAGCTTCAAGTGACCTCTTATTTATAGGCCTTAGGTTCCAATGGTCACATTTCCACCAACGGTCTTATTTCTCCGAAAAACCCGGAGGGGCTTGGACACCTAACATTATAACGGTCACATTGAAACAGAAATAATGTCATCGTTTTGATTAGTTTGTAACTATATCAACGCCATCGTATTGGTTAAAACAAGACATATGATGATAATAAACAAGAGTACGATTAATATGAAACATTTGTTTTTTTACTAAGTACCAAAACAAGCATGTAATGAATGTATGAGTATTATAAGTATTACTAAATGTAATGTATTGATATGATACAAAGTAAGATAAACAAAAGTTAGTACGAATAACAGAGTTAGTACGATACGATTGACATAGTCAGATCGATGCAATTGACAGAGTCAGTACGATATGATTTCCAGAGTTAATACGATAGGATTGACAGAGTCAGTAAGATACGATTGACAGATTTAGTACAATATGATTGACATAGTCAGTATGATACGATTGATAGAGTCAGTACAATACAAGATAAAATACATTTGTGACTTCCAAAACATGATATAGAAGTCAAAGGAAAAATTTTGACCTAACATTAATTACGAGTATTAATTAGTAATAACTAGTTTTAATTAGTAATAAATAGTAGATATTAGTAATAGATAGTATTAAATTATATTAATAAATAGTAATTAGAAATTATTATTTATAGTTATAAATAATTAGTAATAATAATAAAAAATTATTAACAATTAGAAAATTGTAGTATTAATTAGAAGAAATAGTAATAATTAAAAAATAGTAATAATTAGAAATAATTTGTAATAAATATAATTAATTTATATTATTTAGAAATAATTTGTGATAATTAAAAATAATTTGTAATAATTCGAAATAATTAGAAAAAACCCGTAGCAATTGTCAATAATTATGAATTATTAAAAATAAATTGCAATAATTAGTAATAATTAGTTAAAAACTATAATAATTTGTAATAATTAGTAATAATTATGATTAATTAGTATTAATTAGTATTAATTAGTAATCATGAGTAATAATTATTAATAATTATGATTAATTAGTATTAATTAGCTTCAATTTGTATTAATTACGATTAATTAGTAATAATCAGTAATAATTAGTAATTAATTAATAATAAGTAGTAATATTTAGAAATAATTAGTAATAATTAGTAATAATTAGTAGTAATTAGTAAAAAATAATAATAAAAAGAAATAAATAGAAATAAATAAAAATAAGCAATACAATTTGTAATAATTATATTTAATTAATAATAAATAGATTTTATTAAAAATAATTATTAATAATTAGTAGTAATTAAAAATAATTCAGATTAATTAGAAATATTTAGAAATAATCAAGATTAATTATCGATAATTATTAATTATTAGTAATAATTAGGATCAAATATCAATGAATAGTAATAATTAGGTTTAATTGTCAATAATTAGTAATAATTAGTAATAATTATGATTAATTAGTAATAATTAGTAGTAATTAGTAATAAATTGAATTAATTAGTAATAAATAGTATTAATTATTTATCATTCTGATTAATTAGAAAAAATTAGGAATAATGACTAAAACATGGGAATAATTAGGAATAATTAGTAATAATTAGGGATAATTTGTAATAATTATAAATAATTTGGATTAATTATCAATAATTTTTAATAATTAGTATTAATTAGTAATATTTAGGTATAATTTGAAATGATTAGGATTATTTAATAATAATTATTAAAAATGAGGAATAAATATTAATAATTAGTGATATTAAAAGATATTAATAATTATTAATAAATAGAAAAAAATAGGATTAATTATTTATAATTTGAAATAATTTGCAATAATTATTAATAATTAGTAATAAATAATAATAAATTGAAAAAATTGAATACATTTTTAAACATGCACAATTTCAAGTGGATTAGAGGCATTCCATTTGTTTGACGCATCAGCTCTATGAATATTTCTCCAACTTAACTTAATATTAAACAAATGCTTAGACATACATTGTCTTAGATTTTTCATTAGAGATTTATGTCATAGAATTTTTCAAGGTGGTGATACATCAGTCAAAAGAGGATCTTTTGACCAACAACACATCCCCATGCAACATTATACAATAGAAATCACTATTAATAGTCTAATATGTTGTATGAATATTCATATTTGAATGCGAATAGCATGGAGAGCAGTGAGGTTTGGCCCCCCAACTCTACATCCTCATGCATACATAAAAGGATATGTGTACATTAGAGTATATATTTTAGTGTTCTTTTAGTCGTAGAATGTTTCAAAGGTATGATTCATTTGGAAAAAGAGATGCTTCTAATCCGTTGAAAATTGTGTTGCATGTAATTAACAATAGATAGCTCAAAATAACATAAATTAAGAATAATTAGTGGAAATTAGTATGAATTATTATAATTTAGTTTAGATTATTATAAAATCATTAAAATATTATAAATAAGTATAATATAATATAGTTTTTTTTAAAATTTCTAGAAAAAATGATTTAATTGTCTTATCATAACAATATTATGTTTAATTATATCTAATTATAAAAAATAACAAATTATATCATATTTTACAAGAAAATGTGGAATGAGTAAGTTAAAAATTGTAATTATTAGATGATAGTGTTTGGATAACTCACCACAAGAATCCAAATGGTTCTAGTTTAAATCCTATGTATATTGAGGTTGGTTATTATTTCTTATCATTTGCATCATCAAAAAGAAAATTTGTTTCAGAAGAGAAAATTAAATGACCCTGTATAAAATGTTCTCTAAGGACGTATGACACATTTTACAATATTGAAGGTCATTTATTGCATTTTGATTTTCAACCAGATTATGTTTTATGTTATCAACATGTTGAACACAATTCTAGAGAAGATATTAATAATTTGATAGTAGCCCTAGAACGACATCAAAATTTAGTACATAACATGGTAGGTCCGCCTTTTTAATAATTTTAATCTTAGGATGATATTTATTTATCCCTGACATGGAACCATCTCATTAATTTGAATTGTTGATTTCTACTGAGAATGCCTTATATTCGGGTTATAATATAAGTAAGATTGAAGAAGTTGCTAAATTTATGGCCATTGAGTTATATAATGGAATGTTAAATACTTTTTTTAATTAGATATTCTCTTTGTTAAAAACACTAATACCTGATAAAAATGTGTTTCCTACAAATTTATATCATAACAATATGCTGGTTCATAATCTAGTCCTTGGTTATCAAAATATTCATGCATGTTCAAATGACTATTCAAATGAATGAATCTTATATAATGGTGAAAAGAGTTGTTGGATAGTTTTATTACATGTGGAAAATAAAGGTATGAAGCAGCTCTATCTTGGAAGTATAGAGTTTTTCATGTAAAACAATTGAGATATTTCTTGCTCACACCCCTATTGCAACGTTTATTTATGTCTCAAAATAATGAATTATTGATGTCGGGGCACAAAACCAACATTTCATCCATTAAAAGGTTAAACCATCCCTATGATGGTGATTCATGAAGATTTATTGACCAAGTACATCCATTGTATTCTTTAAGAACTTGAAACCTGTGATTAGGTCTTTTTACTGATAGTTTATGTTCATTTGGTTCTAACGGTTTTGGATATTCATGTTGGCCTCTCATTATAAGTCCATATAATATACCAAAATGGATGTTGATTAAGGATCCATATATCTTTTTAACATTATTAATTCTAGGTCATCTACAAATGAATATCCATTATGTAAACCATTGATTAATTATTTAAATTCACTATGGAGTAATGGTGTCAGTACATATGATGTTATTGTAAATGAAAACTTCTTACTAAATGAAGCATTAATTTATACAATTAGCGACTTCAAAAGATATGGCATGTTATCTAGCTAGAGTACACATGGTCCAAAATCATATCCTTTTTAAATGGGATGTAGAAAATAATTTATGGTCATCAATGGAAAAAATCATTGATTTTTTACTATCACCATATATTTCATCCAAACGATCATCTTTCCAAAGAAACTAATTTCATTTCAGAAAATGAATAGTTGACAAAGAGGGGACTCCAAAAATTATATTAGATATAGAGTTAAAAAAAATTGTCTCTTCATTTTCTCCCATCACATTCGGACAATAACTAAACCAATATAAAATTGAAGGGTTTGGAAAAAGGCACAATTGGAATAAACATAGCATTTTTTGGGATTTTCTGTATTGTTCTAACTTGTTGGTCTGTCACATGGTAGATATGATGCATATTTAGATGAAATATTTTGATAATATATTTTATGCAATTTTGGATACACCAGGTAAGAAAAAAGTTAATATATAATTTAATGATAAGATCTTGACCAAATTTTCAAGGCATGAGAACATGAACTGTTTGAAAATGTCATATCATAGAAGATACTGAAGACAAAAGAAACATATACACTTTCCACAGAGTTTAGGTTTTTATTTTTTCATTGGATGGTAGATTTGAGACTTCCAGATGTTTATGCTTCAAATTTGGTTATATGTGTCAAAAATGGTCTTATTACCTTACTGAAAAGTCAGGACATTCTTGTTTTAATGGAAAGAATTATTCCAATTGGATTATGTGTTTGTTAAATACTATGATTTAGGATTCTCTTAAACACATATCATAATTATTTCAAAACATTTGTGCATCGACAATATGCAATTATGTCGTAAGAAAAATGCAATAATATGTCATTTAAATTTTATGAAAACATGAAAAAATATTCCCTCCATGTTCTTTTGATTCAATGGAACATTGGATATTACAATTTTTCCATGAAATATAATTTGTAGGTTTGGTAATGTTCTGATTGATGTACCCATTTTAATGATACATGAAAAATTTGAAAAATAAGTACATAACAAAGCATAATTTGGAGGCTCATTTGCAGAATATTATATGAAAGGGGAAATTTTATTTTTCTTCTCCCATTACATTCAATCTAAATATCTTTCAAAACAAAACTGCATTAGCTATAATGAGGGAAATTTTGATGATGAATTGAACTATCAATTATATGTTTTCAATCCTCTCTAACATGGCTTCGGTTGAGTTGTTGAACATTGGCTTTAAAATAATGAATAGAACAGAGCTCATACATATATTTTTCTCAATTGTGTAAAAATTACACCATTTTTATAGTGAGTTCTTCTATAAATTATTATTTATCTTTCATAAAAATACATTAATATTATATTATTTTTAGTTTATATGATAATAATATCATGAAATAATTTTCACAAATTATAGAAGCTTCTCTTTATAAACTTCGTAAAAAAAATTCCAATAGGTTTCAAAAACTCGTAACATATTATACATTTCATTTCACATAAAAATTAAATTTAACAATATTCATAGTTATAATTGTTTTATAATTTTCTGGTATCTCAACATGATGATATAATTTATTATCAATTATGTATATTAGGTAACCCACTAATGAATATGGTAAAATCATATAATGCATATGTGGTGATTAGTTTTTGATTTCATACACGTGCATACAGGGAATATAAAAACAATGAATAGTGGAGTTTTATTAAGAGGATCATATCATTGAGAAACCAAAGTTGGAATTTATGGCATGATGGAAGACATCATTGAACTATGTAATGTGGGACAACATTACATAAAAATGTTTAAATTTTAGGGGTTAGATATTGAGAGATGATTTCATGTTCCTTCAATCCATGGAATCATTGATATTTTATAAAAAAGGCTTCTTGTTGTAAAAGTAACAATTTTATTGTTTCATTAGGAATATAAAATTTATTATGAAAATTTTTGTGCAATTTCAAGGGAGTTGGGTGATTGGTGGAGCATATTAAAAATGAAATCTTGAGAAAATCAGTTTACTGAAAGTGAATGTGGTTCCACTAAAGTGCAAGAATTGAAATTTATCAAGATTATTATTTGAATCCATCTTTTTCAAGATGAGATATGAATATCATTGATGAAACACCACATTTATGGGATGATAGTGTCAATCATGTAAATGATATTACAAATGAATTTGAAATGATATGAAATAGTGAAACTGAAACTAATATGGAAATTGATGATGCTGATGAGGAAGATTATTACATTGACATAGACAGTTATGATTATTAGGATGAAGATGGACATTGACATAGTATAATTATAGTTATAATATTATATAACATATATCTATATAAAATTGGTTTTTTCAATTTTTTTTCTAACAATACAAATTTCATGTTTTAGATGGATAGGGATCTCTAACGTATGTTACAGGAGGTTGATCAACCATTGGATGGGCAGGAGGTCAGATCAGGTGACCCTCATTCTGTTGGCAGTTTAGGGGGAACTCAAAGGGGGAATAGTCTTTCCTAACTGATGATTCTCAACCCTATCCTCGAGCGATGTCCACAACATGGGTACGATCAATGCATCCAGAGGTATGTTTACATATGAATTTTTTTTACTTTTCATTAATTTAATAATATTATAATTGTTTGATTAAATATTATATTTTTCATATATTTAATCATATATTGGATGGAATGAGGATCTCTATATTTTCACAATTATTTTTCTGATGCATGGGTGACTTGGGATCAGATTCAAATTGATTTTCAGCAGTGCATGATTGAAAATTGTTTGGTACAAAAATATATAATATTTATTGATATATTATTTTAATTAATGACTTGATATAATAAATTATTTTTAGGTTTTAGGTTATCTCATTAAGGATATCATGTGTGAGGTTATTTTGAAGGATGGGAAGGGACCTATGTGTCCACATTGCACTATGTTTTTTCATAATTTAGAAAGGAAATGAATAAATAAATCAGGAGTGAAGGATTTTGATGAGACATGTCGCATCCACTGACCTCATTATATTTATTATCATGTTTGATATGGATTATATACACCATTGTTGAGAACGCAGTTTCAGAGTAAATCATTAGTAGGTTGGAAAAATTAGGGGAGACATGAGGTGATGCATTTATTTGGTAGTCAGACATTCACTACAAATATGGAGTATATGGTATGTACAATGTTTTAAAAAATTTATTTAACATCAAATGTAAATTGTTTTTTTATATTCATATAGGAATTCATACAACCCGATATTATACATTATGTCTTGTATATAAGGATGTACAATGATCCAACCACTGTGGAGATTAGAGGTGATTGCTAGTGTCAAATTGTGATTAGTATATGTTTTTTAGATTTAAATTTTACTACGAATAATATATTAACTATTTTAATTTTAAATTGAAATTGATGGAGGCATAGGTGGTTGTGTCATCTCAGATAGATATTAGGAGTGAGGACGAGACCAATGGTAAGTCTAGTGCCCCTAGATTTGATGAGGCAGCATGGATGCAGGAGACCCAATATGGATTTGGGAAAGGTCATGTTGTTGGTATTGTCTCTCAAGTGACCCCTGGGGGTTTTCATGGATCCTTTGTGACGTTGGGGTCTAGCTCGAGAGGATCTCAGGGACAGTCATCCTCATATTAGGCCCAGTATCAAGACTAGTTGCGAGCTCAAAGATAGATTACAGAGACTATCAATAGGGAACATGAGGAGATGTGTTAGTGGGAGAATCAACAACAAGTAGAGTTCCAACTAAAACATCAGCAACAATAGTAGTAGATAATTTATGAGATGTGATGATGGTTGCTGGAGTAGGATCGGGATCATATGGAGTACATGCGATGATAGGCTTATAGTCTAGGGATGATGGTCCTTCCACCATCTCTTCCAGCTACTTCATACAACCCTCCCCCTGATTGCTGTTGTATTTTTAATTTATGATGAAAATTTTGGATGTATTTTTTTAATATTAACTATTTAATTTTTTAAATAGTGTCTGTTTCATATTGTCTCAAAAATTATAGTTTTTTATTATTCATTAAATATATTTATTATATTTATTATATTATTATATAATATATTTTTATATTTTTTTTAATTCTCAGGTTTTATTACGTTTCCAATATTATTATTTCGTTAATATTAATAATAGTATTTTTATATTAATTAATTATTTTATAATTATTTTTATTTTTTGAATAGAAATATTATTATTTTTATTTATTAAAATATTATATTATACTTATTGTTTTAAAATTATTTTTATTCTCTTTATATTAAAATTATGATTTTATTAATATTAATATTGTAATAATAATAATAATAGTATTTTCTATTTATTTTTCAACTATTTGCAAGAGGTCCATTTCTAAAAGGGATTATTTTTTAAATATTTCCAGAACTAATTCTAATGGTCCATCACAAAAATATTAAAACAAGAAACTATTTGCGACAAGTCAGTAGGCCTTTTCAAATAGTTTCATTAAAGAATCATTGAATGTTTCTTATAGCAGTTGTACTGCCCATCACAACTCATAACATTTTACGATTGTCTGTCGCAAAAAGTGATATTTGCGACTCTTTTTTCTTCAATGGTTCATTTTCTATGGTGTCATGTCGCAAATGATTCGTAATAATAATACCTTTATATAGTAATGACTCTAATTAGGGCAGTGATTATAACCTTCTTGATATGTTAATATATAGTTGCTTCATTGAAATAATATTGAAAATATAACTATTTAAACATTTGATTGTACAACAAGAATGTGAAAATAGTAAATTATTTTAATTATCATTGATTTATATATATTATATGATTCATTTTTTTAGAAAACACTAGGATCTTTTATCAATTCATTTATTTCTATTGATTTCCTTGAAGAGTGTTTTCATTATATAAACCTTTTTTAACAAATTTATCATTTTAATTTGTGATATTAACATATTTTCAACTGTAATTATTTCATAGATTCATTTTTAAATGTTTAAAAATAAAAGTTTATGCTTAAACTCATCTCTTAAGATATAGAGTTTATTATTTATTGAACTCTCTTCGATTAAGAGTGGATAGTTTCATGAGGAGTAATAGATGAAGAGTATATGGATATATACCAATTTTTCTTCGAAAAATTTATCAATAATATTTACCTATTTAGGAATTAAATTTAGGTTTCAATTTTATTACAATTATACTATAATCAATTTCTTCAATGATTTATAAGATGAGGATATCTAGGGTGATTAAAAGGATTAATTAGTGAGTAGTTGGCTGTATTTGTATTTTATTTTTTATATTATTCTTTATTTACATAGTATATTTTATTTATATGATAAAAATATTAAAAATTATTTATTTATAATCAAAAAATTACAATTAATTTTTTTACCCCTAATGACCATTGAAACTGATCATCACAATTTCTTTATCATTTAACAAATAAAAATTTTTATTTAAAACCTTCCTTAATAAATTTATTTCATACATCATTGTTTTAATTAATTAATTTCATAACCATATATTTTATTTCATATTTTTTTATCATTCATTATATTTGGATTTAAGGGACAAAAATATGTTTGTAAACTCAAATTTGGGTATTAATTTACAGCACAAATGGGAATGGTTTCATAATTACTCTATATTAAACACTAATTGTATAATAATGAAACAATAACATGACTAATTTATAAACAATCAATTTTTTCAATGTAACAATACTATTGGTGAATTTATGCTCTTGGAGTAATTTATAAGAGATTCTATGAACATATATGCATTAAAACACGACTAAGATTACATCGATCTCTTTAAACATTATTTCTATTAAGTTTTTAATTATCATTAATTGCATGTGTTTTTATTTTTTTATATTAATGTATAATTTTCATCATGATTTGGGCATAAAAATCATATCATAGTGTATATATTCAATAAAAACAATTGTAATACAATCATGAAATCAATATATTCCTTCTATAATATAGAAGATAGATAATTGATAGACACAATTACACTAGTTCACCAATGGAATTTATGGTTAATGTTTTCAATTTGGGATATCTAGACCGTGAAAAAAAAAGAGCTAGATTAATATTGGACTACAATCTTCCTTATATTGATATGTTTTCAAAATTATTACATATCCTTTGTTGTATATGAAAAACATTTTATTTAGGCATATGATATTTCAAATTATTCAAAAAATGCGATAATATTTAGGCATGAAAAATGAAGATCATCATGGTCAATTGTCCAATTTCATATATATATATATATATGAGAAATGTTAAATAAAAATATAATTTATATAGATATGTATGAGTAAATTTACATATCGAATATGTATAGGATGAAATATTAATGAAAAAATATTCAAAGAACTTCCATCACGATTTTGAAATTATTAATGTCAAATTATTGGACATATAACTTATATAACAAAGGATGGTAAATTTGGAAAATATAATTCAATTATTTTAATATGGATATAATTAGTCTTTCTCCATTTAATATGATATATTCAATAATATATTAAAAGGTAGGCACATTATAGGTTTTTTCTGGGATTTAATGAAAATGTTCAACTATGGAATACAATGGATTTATAGAGTCGTCATTTATACTTTCGATAATAAATATGTAATTTTTAAACATATATGTTTTCAAAAGCCCTCCATTATGAATTTTATCACAATTTTTTACTTTGTAAAGGTTATTGAGGATCACAAAAGATGTGAACAGATAAACTACATCAAGTGAAACAGTCGAATTTAAATGTAGGAATATTATCCAGAAAAAATGATAGTTTTCTAACGGTGTCATCTATTCAACATCAGCTATCAAAACCCATGATAATTTCATAGCCTTGTGGGATGTGTATAGATTCATAGTATTTCCAATATTTTCATACTTGATAAGATATTAATAGGAAACTTGATTAAAATAATCTGAATTATCTACCTCCTTTATAATAATTTAAAAATATCTATAAACATGGGAGTCCTATAAAACAGAACCCAAACAAAAATTTGTGATGCAATAAAAAAATATGGATCCAATATCTAAATAATGAAATTAACATCTAGATAAAAACATCATCCTCATGTCCCATTTTATTCCAATAAGGATTCAAACCCCTATAAAACAAATAAATTAGCCATTATGGTACTTCTATACCCAACTACGATAGAATCCAAATACCACAAATCCACCTCTTATGAAAGTAATCACTTCATACATTCTATTTTTAATTAAATGGATGAATGGATTAATAAATATAATTGATGAATCTGTAATAATCTCTCTAAAATATTATTCATTATGTTGACTAAATTACCCAAACAATGTCAACATCATTACATAGAGAAATACTTGTTAACTCATAGATAAATATGAGGGACGTGGTTCATGTTATAAACCATCAAATTGGGAGAGTGATGGAGCAAAGGTAAATCATGTTATATTAATGGTTGGTTTAGAAATATAAAAATAATCAATAAATGGACGGATAAAATAAGGAGGAAAGTGAGAAATTTTTTCAAATATATATGAGAAATTCAAGATTAATGTTAAATATAATACCAGAATTTAGTATTTAAAAATGACCCTCTACCATCCCAAGTGATATTGAGGAATTTTATAATTGACATTAGTGACCAAATTCTGAAGAGATATTTATGATTCTATAAATGAAAATAGCCTACACCGATTAAATATCTCAGAAATTGGAATATGGAATATTATAGAAGGATGTTTTTAAAATAAAATGAAATTATATAACATTAATCATTCCCCCATATTGGTTGGTGTTTTAATATTATACAATGAAAAACCCCTCTAAGGGAATGTTATCTAGGGAATTTTATCCTCCCATGAACAATTGAATTGTGATCATCTGGGAATCCATTATTTGACTTGTGATATATTTTAAATTTGATTCCCCTATAATTTCTAAACAAGCTTGCTTACCAACCAAGTGTTTTTTATATATACATGACACTGAATGTATATATATGAGAAGGGAATCATAGGGGCCTGAAAAAGTGAAGTTCAAGGCATCCCTAAGTTTCACATCCATGATGACCAATGGGAGGGAACTGGTAGAACTACATACCATAAGGGGGGGATAAGGGTAGGCTCAGAAGGCCATGATTTCTACTAGATGATTCCCATTAAACCATGTATGAAAAGTATCAGTGTTGTCCAGAATAAGATGCCTAACCTTGTGATTGATATATAAAATATTCCAGGGGTTGGGGAGACTCCCTTAAGGGACCTCCAAATGTTTTTTGAGTTAGTCTCCACCGTAGTGAGGGGGATGTTATGTAAATTCCAGATCTATATCACATTAAGGTGGGTCTTTCTACTACCATCAAAGAGTCCCAATTCCCAAAAAATGCACTTAAATCCATTATAACTGAACCAGATGGGTCACGAACTGCTCCCCCTCCCCTCATAATTCCCTAGCCTCACACACCATTAAATTTAAGCTTAAATCCCTTTATAGGTGAGTCTATCTCACCCAGGACCCTGATTTTAGTGGATAGGAAGGGGACCAAGTGATTCCATAGAAATTATTAAGGGATGGAGCCTCCAAATTCCTATTGTGGAGGGTAACCATATCTGCAATGAAGCTTCTAGTTTTGATGTCCATGCCATTATAATAGGTACGAAAATTATTGTGTCCCACCCTATTGTGCACCTTCAAAATGAACCAAAAACTCACCCTTAAGAGGATGAAGAGGTCTTATTCCTTCTGTTTTATCATATCCCATCTAATCCAGCAGTGAAAGATGTCCTCCTACATCACAAAGCCTCCTGAGAGAGTGATGAAGTCACCAAGGGAACTCCATCCGATCCTATCCCAATCACCATGGATGAAAAGATAAAGAGAGGTCTCCTACTGGGGGTCACAGTAGTAGGAACATATTGATGTGAAATAAATACCTATGCACTTGATTAATATCTTAGTTAGGATTGCATTTGATCAGGCCCACCAAACTAGATATATTAATAAATGTGTATAATTAAATGTTTCCAAAATACATTTTAATTCATGGTGGGAAAGTAAAAGGTAATATTTACATTATCATTGAAATAATATTTATACCTAATTTAAAATCCATGTTTGAAATAAGTCTATAATGACATATTTTAATATTTTTTATGAATAAGTTAACTTATGTCACATCAATTTTCATAGGCATGAAGAATGATCATAGAAGCTAGAACTTATTTTCTAAATGAGGAAATTGTTAAAATTATCACCTTTTAACATTAAAAGGAGGAGATAATTGTATTACTCATTTATAACAAGGGATAAAATAATGTATGAAGAAAAAATTGGCTGATAAAAAAAAAGAATACAAATGAATTGAAAAAAAATTTAATGGGGCTCCGATCAAATTTTTATTACTTTTTAATTAGTAATCCAATAACAAAAACAAAATGTTACTTATTAATATGAGTAATGTATACATTGTCAATGATAATCATGGAAAAATATATAGAAAAACATCAGGTGAGTCTCATTAAAATTTATAGATAAAGGAAGTTAGAAACAACATAGTTTATTTCTAACAATAAAAAAATTAAATCCTTTATTTGCATAAAAATATGTTAATGGTGGAATATATAGTTAACATAAAATAATAATAGAATCATCCACTGCTAGTGAAGAGGTTTTCCCCTAAATAAGTTCTAAATACCATAAATTTCATCATTAACATTCAAATTTCACAGAGTGATTGGTGCCTCGCACACAAATTCATGTAGAAAATAGATTTCATTACAATGATGAAGTAATAGGATAGCTAATTGAACCCAAAAAAGAATATTATCATATAGTATGATTGAATCATTTTCATGAGTTCTCTCATACTCATTTAAAGGAACAATTTGATTTATTTTTGAGAAAATTTTTATTGGTTTTTAGCATTGGGAGTGTTTGGGATAAAATTTTGGAAAAATATAGTAAATAGGATAGTGTATTGTTGGTGAATGGTTTTCCCAAACTGTGTTTCACTGCCCTACTAACTATGAAATGATAGATATAAAGGAATTAAATTTTTGTCACATGGTTTTTCAAATCATGTACGCCCTTATGGGTATCCATAAACCCATATAAAAAAGGTTTATGGTTTAGGAACTTGGTTAGCGAAAAAATGTTCCCCTACACAGAAAACAATGCATTGGAATTAATGTACATAAAATTACAATTTAAATAACCCTAGCTCTGAAACTCCACCTCTTTGACTCAAATGAAACACTAGGCTTTGTTTCACAATATTGGATCCCTCGGTAAATATTCAAAGCCTTCTCAGACATGGTTCATCATGATTCCGATCTCAGACCAATGATTGTCACCCCTCTCAGTAAGAAAACTCTATCCCACATGGTTTCCAGTTCTTTTAATGTACTTCTACTATTATTTAGGAGCTTGTTAATCCTATTTTGGATTAGTTATACATCTCTTATTGTGGATGTATATATATAATTTTAGATCCACATCCAAATTAGGGATGTCATTATTTTTATAATTGTAAAATAGTGTTTTAGATTCAGATCTCATTTTACATTGTAGTGTCTGCCAAAATATAATAATTTCCATTAGGATTATTATTATCATCCAATATATTTTTGGGGTCTAAAATTAAAATCTCATAGTCATGATTTAAATTACGTGTATATAATTTTCATATTGATATTATATCTTTTAAAATTTTAACTTCGTTAAATTAATAAATTTTGAGAATTATTTAATTAAAGATGTGTGAATTGAGGGTTTATAGAATTATGGATTTTAAGATAATTAATTAGAGAATTAATTATAATATATAGATATTTATGATGGGCAGATTAATAATTGCTGAATTAGCTATGATATTTTGATATTGATAATTGAGATAATTAATTTTGTAATTAATTATGATATTTTGAGTTGTGGCTATTGATTAATTAATTGATTAATTAATTAACGGGTTTCGAATGAATAACTAATTTGGTAATTAATTGGGGGGTTTGTGATTAGTTAATTGTTTCTTTATTTAACAGAATTGGTGTATTTAACTATTTTAAATTAGTAATGTAAATTGATGTGGGAAATTAATTTTTTAATTAATTATCTGATGAATGGTAACATGGTCATTTAGTTTTGAAATATACAATGGGATCATGGACACTCTAATGTATGTGGTATGCATGGTAACATGGACATTTATTTTTGAATTAAATAATGAGAACATGGTCATTCTGCTTTGTAACGTGTGAATGGTACCATGGGATTTCATGTAAGAATTTAATAATGGTAACAATATATTTTTTAGATATAATATCACATGGGAATACTTCGGGCTCATGTCTGAGAAAATGTGAGGATTGCGACATGCGTTTCTATGGGAAATTAAGTGTTATATGGTTAAATAAATATTAATCAATAATTTGATAATTTATTACATGTGAATTTTAATTATTTTATTTATTCAATTGTATACAAATGATTTTGTCTAGATATTGTTTTATATGTCATTGATAGTGGCCTATGGAGGTATATTCACAACCTACAAGGGATTCCTAATCAATACCCTAATAATCCTTTTGTTATATGGACTTGTTAAGTGAAATGTCCCTGGGAAAGGTGGCTTAGTTTGCATGGAGCATGGATGACAGAACCATATGTGGTTTGGGACCCGAATTAGATTCTTTAGTGTTTTTAATTTTGAGTTTTAATTTTAGACACTGGAAAAGTACATTAGCATGAAAATGTTTACTATAATTGTTTTTTATAATATTTACTATTTGGAATTCAAGTTATATAGTTATGGTTCAAGTTTATATTTTATTTTTCAATTATTATTTATTCACAATGATTCATTACCCTGATTAAAGTTGTTGCAGTCTCCCCATGATCTTTATATCTGAACCTCACTACTTGTCAGCAGCCTCTAACATACAAGGGTGTGTTCATGATGAAATGTCCCCAACCTAATTTTTTCCTCATCTTATGGAAACCGATGTGGGATGTTTTAGAGATATATAGTATTCATTGATTACCACAACCAGAACATAATAAAAACAAATGACCACCTTCCACTTCTATTCATTGATGAAGTACTACAAAGCCCTATTATAAATGAGTGTATCTAATTTTTAATGAATATTTAGATTACGAAAAATATGTTAGTTGAACTCGATGACAAATCCAAGATAAAATAAAAATTTTCATGTCGAACCTTCATATATTAATTCTTTTCAAGTAGTATATCTAATGCACTTAAATAATTTATTTGGTGTAAAACACATATTTTTTAGGGAATTATGGATGAGTTTGTTGATTATTAAATTGAAAAGTATTTTTTATTAGATATATATGCTGAATTATTCCTTCAAAAAAACTACATGGACCTCAAAATATATATATAAAAGGAAGGTTACACTATTTTGTAATGGTCAATTTAATGGTTCTAGAGGGAATTATCAGTGGACATTAGATATCCAATAAAGGACTTGAGTTCCAGAAGATATGAATAATGGTGAAACAATACCTATAAAATGCAATAATAATGAAGGGAGTTTATTGATTTATTATTCATACAAGATTCTATGACCAATTGATCATGAATTGTTTCGTGATTTCTTGGAAACATAATATTTTATTCTCAAAGGATGTAACATTAAGTATTAATGATTCAATTATGGAATTATTTACTACTCGGAAAAATTATTTTTTGGGTTTCCCCAATCATGATCTCTTCCAATTTGGTGATTAATATTAATCTAATGTGTGATGAATTTTATTATAAAATAGAGTCTAATATGGGATAATGGGTTTTCAATATTCGTAACCCTTTTTTTATGCAATTTTTACTTCCAACTAGCCACAAATAAATAAATATATCATATATATAATAATTATAGTTATGGTATACTAGTCCGAGATAATGTAATTATCCTGGGGGAATCGATGTATATTGACTCAATTTTGATGACACGTTCCAAATATATTCTTCCACTATTAGTCCAAAAACAACCTTATACCACAATATATATAAACTTATATGTAATATAACGATATAGATAAGAAGTTATTTCATGGTTCACTCATACTGGGTATCATAAAAATAGAATACAATGATGATATATCGAAGCACTAAATTCAATATGCCCAATAGTTATTTCCTTATAATATAATGTGGTAACATTAACCCTCTCTACATTTAACTAACACCAAATAGAGCATTCAATAGACTAAATATTTTAGAAATATCACTACTTATCCAAGTGAATAAATATCAATATCTACATACTGAAAGATATATTACACTATCATTATTGTACCAACATTGTCCAACTTCATCCTTATTAATAATATCCTTAATATTCTAGTTAGAAACACTCTTGAATCTTCCAAATGTTTCTCTTCAATTTTTATCACACATCTATAATTCCAACCCTACATATAAATTATCCAATTTCCCTCAATTATTTTAATATATATCATTAACCTTGAGATAGTTTATAATATTTCACTTTAAATGATATAAAAGTAACCATTCATGTAATGAAATTGGTTATCCAAAATTTATTATAAGTTTTCATTCAATCGTCCATAATTTTAGGAACAAAAAACACTATTAGATTAAAATTTTTAAATCTATTTATTTTTATTGATGCATTCAAATGCAACATAATAATAAATTTCATGAATAAATTATTTTATTCACTCTGAAACTAAAAAAAATTGATAGATAAATCTAAGAATCACCATATCATGGAAATAAATATTATGGTTAATATTACTTCACCTCCATGATTCATTGCTAAGAATTATACAGTCACTGAGTGTAGAAATAAAATGAAATAATAATTAACTAAAACATTATGGTAAAATCATAATTTTATGGAATGATCTTAATAGCTAAAACATAGAAGATATTGATTTTCATCAACCATGACATACGAGCACCCAAGATTCAGAGATTTGATTTCAAGCACATGAAGTTTATACTTATATTTTTTAACTTATTTCCCTGAATTTTTACTATGATGAACATTATATCAACATAGTGTTAGTTTATTTCATGAAAATATTGGACATTGTGTGAAACATACCACCAATGACACATGTTATGAACAAATCTAGAAATCAATACACTTGAACTTTAAAAGTTTTTCATTTTAGCATGGTGATTACCTAGAACTCTTTCCATTTTGAATTTATTATCACAAATATTATCTGTGTCATGTCCTATTCTATTATGAAACACAATTCATTCAACCAATAATAATTTAATTTTTCATCAAAATTCATGAAAATTGATTTTACCTATAAGAATAACATCAAAAGTTTCTTCCAAATTCATAATAACTCCATTTAACTGAGCTAAGGGAATATTATAAACCGATTTATAGGTATGTAAAAAATACTTACCAATAAACACTACCCCAAAACACTCTAAATGTATTCTTATTAATAATATCCAAATTTATGTTTATAGACACTTCTTCAACATCTCATTAATAACATTTTTGAAAACTAAGAATTAACAAATGATTAAAGTGTTGGATTATATATATTTTATCATTTATTTACTAATGAACCAATATAATACAATGTGATACTAACATGGTGTTAGATATAATATTTATAGGAAATTTACTTCATTATAACTCTTATATGATTATCATGCTCTTCCAACCATCACTTAATGCTAAAAATATTTGATAAAAACTTACTATGAATAGTTATTAATGTGATATACTCTTTCTTCATATCTCTAGGATTGGATATCTCCAAATTAATAAATAATATAAAAATATTCTAGTTATCCCCAAGCCCTGAATGACATCTCGTTTTTCATTTCCACTATATAGAACCCCTACAATATCGTTCAATATATAGTCATAGATCCAAAATAAATTAATCCATGTGAACTATGAAACCATGATATGAATAAAAAAAATCCTTATCAGAGTGAATTTTCCTTATGAAAGCCTTATATAATGATTGAGAGGGTCATTCTCCAATATAATACCTATTCCTTTAAATACCACCCTTCGGCAGTTCCTTTTTCATAGTGTATGAAATAGGATTTTTTAGTGATACATTCTCTAGATACAATATTATTTTTTCATCCTTCTCCATTTTGATGGTATACTGTATATTGAGCATCATTTTCTATGAATGGTGGAAATAAATTATAATATTTATGAAAATTTGGTAATTATAATTGATTAAAATAATAGACTTCAATTAAAATCCATCAGGCTCTATTTATTTTGTCGTTCAACAAAATTGAGTAAATGATTGAGTAAACATAGTATACTTGGATTCTATAATGGTTAAATAATTTAAATATTAATTATTCCAATGATATGAAATATAAAAATACACTATGATAAAAACAACATGTCGTTCCATATTGTGATTGAGAATTAAACTATCTCATTGTATATAATTACAAAATACATGTAACATCCCAACCCTAGTTACCCAGAGTTGTGGAATTATTACATATCAATGTCATGATACGAGGAATCATGTCCATAAAGACAAATTAATTTATCATATTTGGAAGTACTAGATATATACATAAGTTTTACATTACATCATGAGATAAACCCAACAATAACATTTTGTCCCCTTTGAGGACACTTATATCCCATAGCTTATTCCTACAAGTCAAACACAAAATACTTCCTCACATCCTGGGAAAAATTAATCATAGAAAGTGGTGAGATCATATGCACAGTAAGCATAACAATATTGAAAAAAAATTCATAAATAAGAATAATCATTTAAATAAATATATAAGACTAAAAGAAAAGTCATTTAAACATAAACATTAGCATAATATGGAAAAGATAAAATCAAATAAATCCATTTACTTATCCACATGAATATTCTACTAGTTGAATAATCACATGCAATTTCAATAGCCACATTCATAGTGATCGAATGCATAATACCAGACTTCATAACCACATAGTCAAGGCCTTGGGCCAAAAATACTAATAATATTTTGTAAAGGCCATTTTCCAAGACACTAGTTTGTCTCATGATACCTATTGATGCATTGAGGAGCTATATAAGGCTCCACCCATCACATACTATGTCCAATTAATTCCTCATATGAAAAGGATTAAACATAACATAATAATTCTTATTAAAACATGCATAACAAATGTCAATACTTTATCCATAAACCCTGAAAGGTGTAAAAATAACACATTCATAGTCAAATATATCACAAACATTCGATATAATATGGAATATTTGTATCATAATAAATCAACTTCAATCAAGCTTAAAATTCATCAAATGATGTTGACATAGATGAAATCAAAACCTTTTGTAGAGATATATCTCTTTCTATTTTGAACTCAATTAAAAGAAATATAATTATAAAGGAAAAAATTTATTTTTAAAATATTCTTATAAGCTTGTATTGGAAGCTTCAAAGATGCTATAATGGTATAAAATATCCACACCCTTCGTATAAGTAAAAAAATATCTTACGAAAGTTTTGTCGAAAAGGTCATAAAGTACCTTATTTGGAAAAGGAAAGAAAGATTACATTCAAACCACTTTATAAAAAGTAAAACAAGGGTATAAATTACATTAACCCATATTCTAGTAAGTAGTAAAAATGTTTTGAAATAAATTTTTAAGAAACAGGGATGTGGATGACAAATAGGTCCCAATAGATACTTACGTAAAAACAACCTTAGATAATAAAGAGATCGTGATATTAAAACTTACCATGTACTTTTCCTTAGTTGATGGAATGTTAACCACATGTATAATAGTTAAAATATTGTTATTATATTATAAAAGAATCATATACAAAAATATTATATCATATATGTTTTTATAATATTTCTTTGTTAATAATATTTTAGTAGTATCATGGTTTCTGTTGTTAATCGATTCATTTTCCATTATATGTTTTGTGACATAAGCCCTGTTTTCTAATGATATAATCTATCTAATTTATATAAAGAATAATATTATGTTATCAAACATTTGTTTAAATCATCAAATTAAAATTATTCTTGAATGGCTACGATGGGGGAATGAATCTTATCGAGTTCGTGGAGACGCTAATCCGTACGTATGCACGAGCGACATCATCATTCATTTGATATTTAAATCAAATATAATTGAATGGTATATCATATATACACAATAATTATCATGTTATATTTATTATTTAAATCATTTATAATCATTAATATACCCATATAAATAATGAAGTCTTTTAAAAACAATGTTCACCACGACATGGAGACGGTAAGCCGTACGTACGCACGTATGGCGACATTGTAATTTATATTATGGATAGAATAATGAATATGGTTGTAAAATTTTTATAAAAATTTCATAGTATATAGAAGATACTGGATTTATTATTTTAGAATGTAAACAACAAAGAAAGAAGAAGTGGAAGAAGAAAAGAACTTGAAAGAGGCAATGAAATATTTACCTCAAATTCGGGTTCTTCCTTTTGATTTTATCAAAAGGGATCCTTTGGAAAGATTTATGACCAATTGAAGGCCTCTATGATGATTGGAGGAATGTTGGTAGTATATTTCAGTAGGGTTTGGCCGATCTAAAATGCTTTTGGGGGTGTGAAATTATGAGAAGGTGAAGTACCCTTTTATAAGAGAGGTGAAGGTCACTTTATGAAAAGCTTGAAATATTATATTATAAAAAAAAAATTTTGGTTTATAATGGCGCAAAATGATTTATTTAGAGTCTATGGTGGGTATGGGTCTAAAACTTCTCAACCAATTTATCTTAGATATATGTAGGTCAAAATATTGAACTTATCTTTAACATTTAACTCTTAGTTAAATAGTTTGTCATTTACCGTGTGTTTTTTTTATTTTTATGTTATATGGTTAATAAATATACTATAAACATAAAATACAACCCCAATGATTTCATTAATGACATATATAATATTATATAGGCCTTTTTTGTGATCCATTTATTTTTATGAATAATATATCAACCAATAATATATATTTGTTTTAAAAACTCAAGTATGCCAATTTTGACATTATTTAATAAATAATTTTAGTTAAAGTCCTAAAAACATTATTACTTATAAATAAATTCATGTATTCATTCCTAATATTTCATATTAACCTATAAAATTTTTTATATTCCTCAAAAGTCTTGTTGGATCGAATAGTCAGTATAAAAGTCTATTAGATGGAATAATACAAGAGGGGGGGTGAATTGTAGGTTTAAAAAACCTTTGAGATTTAGTAACAAAGAGATTAGTTTAAAAGATCTTAAACTAATTCAAACACAAACACCCACAATTGTATTGAATGTAAAAGGTATGATGTATTGTAATACTATTGTAAAGCAAAACAATTGTATTCAAGGTGAACACAATAATCAGAGTAATACAAATGTGACCGATTCTACCTTAAAGCGTATAGAACCAATCAATACAAAATGTAATAGAAAGATTGTAATTGAAACAATTACAATTGAATATGTAAAGAAGAAAGGAAACAACACAAATCCCTTTCTAATATAACAGCGGAAATGTAAAAGTAATACAATTCTTTTAACCCAAAGAGAAGGGTTATCCTTTCACCTAGGATAAAAGGTCTGTCTCACCAACACCTTGGTGAGCCCTCGATACGATGATCGGCACGTCTGTCTGCCTATCCCCGGCAGCCCTCGATACGATGATCGGCACGTCTGTCTGCCTATCCCCAGCAGCCCTCGATACGATGATCGGCACGTCTGTCTTTCAATTACTTGAAAGCCCTCGATACGATGATCGGCACGTCTGTCTGCCTATCCCCGGCAGCCCTCGATTTTGCAGGTACTCGGCACCTCTGGCTTTCAATTACTTGAAAGCCCTCGATACGATGATCGGTCGCACAAAGCTGATGAGAGAAGTCACATTATCTCTCTCTAGAATCTTCATAGTTCACAGAGTCTCTTTCGTTCTCTTCGTTCATCAGTGTTTTCTCAGCTTCAAATGACCTCCTATTTATAGGCCTCGAGTTCCAACGGTCATATTGCCTCCAACGGTCATATTGAAACAGAAAGCACGACATCGTTTTGATTAGTATATAACTTACTCAACGACATCGTTTTGTTAGGATAAGAGATATATAGAAATGTAAAACATGAGTACGATTCATATGCAGAGAGAGTTTTTGACAAAGTACCAAAACAAATAATGATCATCTGAATAGCAAAGTCAGTACGATACGATTGACAGAGTCAGTACGATACGATTGACAGAGTCAGTACGATACGTTTGATAGAGTCAGTACGATACTTTTTGGTCGGTACGATCAACATCGTACGATACGATAAACATGATAAAAGACAATTTGTTATTTACAAACATATGATAGAATACATTTGAGATTTCCAAAACATGACATAGAATATATTTGTGATTTCCAAAACATGATGTAAAAGCCAAAAGAAGACTTTTGACTTAACAATCTCCCCCTTTTTGGAAAGCACAAACACACAAAGTAAATGAAACAAGGAATACTTATCTCCCCCTGAGTTATTGAAAACTCTTCTGAATAAGAAATTGAATACAACTAACTCCCCCTTAGGTATTGACTTTCCTAAGGATTGTATTCATAGATTTTCCTTAAGAGCATTGTAATGCATTCTCCCCCTTTGTAAAACAATCTTTGCTTTGTAAATATTCTCCCCCTTTGTGATTTACAAAAAGAAAAGAGGAATCTCGAATTGTCTGGAAGAGTTAGTGAAGTAATACAAGACAATGGATAAAAGAGAAAGGATTATAAGAGTTATTACAAAACAAACAAGTTACAAAAGAAACAAATACAACAATCATTTGTTTTCTCTTTCAATCTATTTCATTATAAGCTCATGAAGCACAGCTTTCATCTTCTTGATCTCCTTCTTGTCTTCAGAAATTGATTCACCCTGAGTTTTGAGAAGCTCTTGTTGATCCGCAAAAATATGATCTTGATTTCTGATGGTTTCCTCCTGGACTCTGATTACCTTTTCAAGAGTATCAATTCTGTTTTGCAGAGTCTTGTTATCCTTGGACAACTCAGAATTTTGATTCTTCAGTAAAACAATTTCATCTTTGAAAGATGAAACCTTCGAGAATTAAGATTGGAAAGTATTCATCCTATCTTTCAAGTCTTTCACTGAAGGAACATCGGTTCTTTGAGAAGACAAAAGGTTCATCCTTTCAACCGTTTCTTTATCAAGCTTGTTGAAAGCAATTGCTAGCTCATTTGATAACCTCCTTATATCTTCAATAGCTAATTCATGATCATTGATTGA
Organism: Viscum album; assembly: GCA_963277665.1. Lineage (NCBI taxonomy): Eukaryota > Viridiplantae > Streptophyta > Magnoliopsida > Santalales > Viscaceae > Viscum > Viscum album. The sequence continues at coordinate 212,940,034 of OY728128.1, read as the reverse complement.
GCTCTCTGTTTTGTAGGACCACTTGGTCATCTTATTGCAAGCCTTTTTATGAGCAACTGAGCTTTCCGAAAGAACTTTCAGATCGGCTTCTACTGAAAAAACATTCTTTCTCAATTCTTTTACAGAGCCAAACTTTTTCCTTTGATTTTCAGTAATAAAATCAATATTCCCTTCCAGCCTCGGGAAATAAGGAATTGTTTTCTCCACCCTTCTCAAAACATGAACAATGTAATCACTCTTCTTGAGAGAGATTGTATGCTCTGAATCAGTATCTTCATCGTACGATGCTAGTTCATACGATCTGCTTGAATCAACAACTGGCTGTTTCCCTTTCGCTTTTTCTTTCTGCTTTCTTTCTTCTTCTACTTTGTCACTAATGACAACAACTTTATCAGAATGAGAGGATTGAGCATCTTGCTTTTCTCGAGATGATATCCTGTCCGGAGATCTTTCCTGATCGGCATGAGGAGTTTGTTGAACACCTTCGCTCAGCTTTTGAAGCGATTCCTCTCTACTTTTCTTTGAACTTTGAAGAAACTCTAACAGAAAATCTCCTTCTTCTACTTCCACTTCTTCTATCACTTGTTTTTCTTTTTCTTTCTCAGGCAGACTCTGTACGATGGGCTCTTGGTGCACTTCCACAGTTAGTTGAGCACTAGCATCTTCAACTGCTTTCAAGACTTTAGAAATATCAAAGTCTTGAGCCTTTCTTTTCAAAAGAGTCTTCTTTTTCTTTTCAGCTTGAAGGGTTTCTTCTACCCTTATTCTTTCTGCAAAGGCCTCAGCAGGATCAAGACCAAACTTCGGATCGCCTTCCTTTCTTTGTTCCTTGTCCTTTCTCCATTTGGCTACAACTTCCTTACTATACCTTGGCTTCTTCTTCGGTTTTGAACTAGTTTGAGGATCAGACTTTCGAGTAACACCGGTTGATTGATTGTCCTTGGCTGGCATAGGTGCCGATTGATTTTGAGCCAATTCAGCTTCTACATCTCTGACAAAAAGTTTTGAATTTGAATCAAAACAAACATTCAGCTTTTTCATCGTACTCTTATTAATCAAAGACGGCCATAAATCCATAGGTTCTCCTTTCAAAGGAATGTTACAAAACTTCATACTCTCAAGAATGAATTTCGTAAGGATGGCTGGATACATTATTATCTGGGATTTAATCCCTCCTTTCTTGACATTCTTGATGGTTTCAAAAATATATCCCATGAGATTTACTTTCCTCATATTCACAAGATAATCAAGCATAAAGATGTCAGAAACTTTCAGAGTTTCTCTATCCCCTTTCCTTGGAACAAGAAAACCTTTCATCCATAAAGTGACAAACCGATTGTCCGGTGAAAGATGATAAACTTTCCTCTTTCCCTCATTAACAACAAACAAAGATTTTTCAGCACTTTCTCTATTAAACGTACCAACTTCCTCTGGTAGTTTGTGAGATGGACAGAATGCATCGCCTTCTATAGAAACATTCAGAAAATGTGACGCTTGTTTCACAGACATAGATATATTTCTATCGTACACAGCAAAGTTTATAGTCATATCTTTGTCGAAAGAAACAGTTTTGTAAAACTGACAAACTTCATCAAAAAGAACTGGATCTTGAATATCAGACTTTTCCACACAGAGATGTTCCCATCCTTGAAACAAAATAATCCTCTTGATTGTAGAATCGTACATTTCGAAAAATTCTCGGGATACTAACCTTTCTCTGTGAAAGTCATTCTCTGTAAAAGTCTTTGAAGACATTTCGGCAGGAGTATTAGCTGAAGATTGAGACATAAAGGTTCTGCCGATGAGAAGATCGTATGATGGTTTATAGCTGGTGGAACAGAGCTTCGCCTCAAATCCTGAAACTTCAATGTGGGTTTGGGGAGGGGAGGGGGGTATTTATAGGCGATAAAGAGATGACCGTTGATATTCTACGGTCAAGATTAGATAATACCAGATCAATGGTTAGGATTAAAACAAAGAAAATAAAAAAATAATGAAAAGAAACCTGTCAGAGAACATAAGGTGATTGCTGGTTTTGGTATGAATCAAAAGTAAACACAATCGTAAGAAGAGAGAAAAAAAATCATGATGCCGATGGAAAACAAAGTCATTACTATGATCGGACTGTACGATGGAAAATAGTTGTTACCATTAACCGACAGTACGATGGAAAGCAATCTCAATACTATCATCAAATCGAATGATACGATGGAAAAGAATTTGAATACTATCATCGGTCGATTCAAAAACTATTGAATGGTACGATGGAAAAGAATTTCAATACCATCATCGGTCGATTCAAAAACTATTGAATGGTACGATGGAAAAGAATTTCAATACCATCATCGGACGATGCAAAATTTTTGAACGACACGATGGAAAAGAATTTCAATACGATAAACAGAAAAACTGAAATGGTCAATACGATAAACAGGAAAACTTAAAACGAAACAATAAAACTGTCAATACGATAAACAGAAAGAAACATATATAAAGAGAGTAAATAGTTAAAGATCAGTAACATAAAGACATAAAGAAATGTCCTCCCCCTTTCTACGAGGAGTTTCTTACTATTAGGAGAGATGTAAAACAGGAAGTAGATATGAATGATTATTTTAATGTAATCATTCCTAGATTCTGTTTTATAAATTCAAATCTATCGGAAGGTAAAGGTTTTGTAAAAATATCAGCAAGTTGTTCTTGTGTTCCGATGAAATGTAAAACAATATCTCATTTTTGTGTGTGATCCCTAAGAAAGTGATGCCTAACATCTATGTGTTTTGCACGAGAGTGATGTGCTGGGTTTTTACTAAGAGCTATGGCACTTGTATTATCACAAAGAATTTGAGTTTTGGAGAAACTCAAACCATAGTGACTGTGTGCTGCATCCACAATACTTGAGCACAGCAACTTCCAGCTGCTACATATTCAGCTTCAGCAGTGGAGAGTGCTACTGAGTGTTGTTTCTTGCAAGACCAAGAAACCAAAGAATCTCCTAAGAAATGACAAGTTCCAGATGTACTTTTTCTATCCATTCTACAACCACCAAAGTCAGCATCTGAAAAACTTTTTAAAACAAAATCATTTCCAGAAGAGTAGAAAAGTCCTAAATCCATAGTGTCTTTTAAATACCGAAAGATTCTCTTTACGGCTTTTAAGTGAGACTCTTTTGGATTAGATTGATATCTTGCACATAAGCATAAAGAAAACATCAAGTCGGGTCGACTAGCTGTCAAGTATAGCAAACTCCCTATCATACCTCTAAAAATTGTTTGATCTACTGGTTTCCCAGTTTCATCAAGATCAAGAGTATTTGAGGTACCAATTGGGGTGCTAATACTTTTAGTTTTGTCAAATCCATACTTTTTGAGTAAGTCTTTAATATACTTATGTTGAGATATATAAGTTCCTTCTGGTTTTTGAGATATTTGAAAACCTAGAAAGAATGTTAACTCACCCATCATACTCATTTCAAACTCAGATTTCATTAAATTTGCAAAAGAATCGGTTAAAGATTTCTGAGTTGATCCAAATATGATGTCATCAACATAGATTTGGACAACCAAAACATTTTTGTTTTCCATTTTGATAAAAAGAGTTGGATCAGTTGTACCTTTTCTATAATTGTTTTGTAAAAGGAATCCTGTAAGTCTATCATACCATGCTCTAGGAGCTTGTTTAAGACCATATAGAGCCTTGGTAAGTTTAAAAACATGATCAGGATGTTTTGGGTCTTGAAAACCAGGAGGTTGTTCGACAAAAACTTCTTCTTGAACAAAACCATTTTAATAAGCACATTTGACATCCATTTGAAATAGTTTGAAATTGAAATATGCTGCGAAGGCTAATAGAATGCGAATAGATTCAAGTCTAGCTACAGGAGCATATGTTTCTTCATAGTCTATTCCCTCTTGTTGATTATAGCCTTTAGTAACAAGTCTTGCTTTATTTCTTACAATGATTCCATTTTCATCACACTTATTTCTGAAAACCCATTTTACACCAATTACAGTTGTTTCTTTAGGTCTTTCAACTAATGTCCAGACTTGATTCCTTTCAAATTCATTTAGTTCATCTTGCATTGCTTTGATCCAATCATCATCACCTAAGGCCTCACTTGGACTTTTAGGTTCAAATTGGGAAGGAAAAGCAAGATGTTCTATTTCGTTTCTTAAGGAATTTCTGGTCCTTACAGGTTGATTTATATCACCAATGATATTATCACTGGGATGATTCCTAAGAAACAATTGATTTTGGTTTTGTAAAACCTGTTCATCAACATATGGTAGAAAATCTTCTGTGGTAAATGTTTCAGGAACAATTTCTTGAACATTTTCCTTATCAGAATGTTCTTCTAACAAAGGTTGATAAACATCTTTAGAAAACACATCCGAGGATGTAGGATTGGGTTGGTTGAAAACAAAAGGGTTAGTTTCATTAAATTTTACATGTACTGTTTCTTCAACAGTACAAGTGTTTTTATTGAAAACTCTATAAGCCTTAGAGGTTGTGGAATAGCCTAGAACGATTCCTTCATCAGATTTTGGTGCAAATTTGTGTAAATTTTCTTTTGTATTCAGAATGAATACTTTGCATCCAAAAACTTTGAAGTAAGAAACTTTAGGTTTTCGGCCAGTCCATAACTCGTAAGGAGTTTTATTATGAAATGGTCTAGTTAAAACACGATTTATAGTATAACAGGCAGTACTTACAGCTTCAGCCCAAAAGTGCTTAGCAATTGAGTATTCACTCAACATGGTTCGAGTCATTTCCTGAAGAATACGATTTCTTCTTTCAACAACACCATTTTGCTGAGGAGTTCTTGGAGCTGAGAAATTGTGAGTAATACCTTTCTTACTACAAAAAGTTTCAAAATCTGAGTTTTGAAATTCACCACCATGATCACTATGAATAGTTATCAATGGTAGGTTTTTCTCATTTTTAACTTGGGCTCTAAAAGTTTTGAAATACGAAAAGGCTTCAGATTTCTTTGTGAGAAAGTAGACCCATGTAAATCTAGTAAAGTCATGAACTAAAACAAATACATAGTATTTGCCTCCAATGCTTCCAGATTGTGAAGGACCAAACAGATCCATATGCACAAGCTGTAATGCATTAGAAGTTGAAACTTCATTAATTGATTTAAAGCTAGTTTTATGTTGCTTGCCAAATTGACAAGGATCACAGACTTTTGAGGAATCATATCTAAGATCCGGTAGCCCTTTTACAAGTCCTTTCATTGAGAGTTTTCTTAGGTTTCTCAAATTACAGTGTCCTAATCTCCTAGGCCATAGCCATGATTGGTCTTCTATTGAACTTAAACAAGGTACGTTTTGGTTCCTAAGGTCTTCTAAGTTAATAGTGTAAACATTCTCTTGCCTATGGGCAGATAGAATGAATTCATCCTTGGAATTGTGAACTAGACACTTATCATTTCTAAAATTCACAAGGTAACCTTCATCACATAATTGACTTATGCTGATGAGATTGTGCCTAAGACCTTTTACAAATAAAACATTTGAAATAAGAACTTTTCCAAGAAAAACGATATTACCTATACCAACAATCTTTCCTTGAGCATTATCTCCGAAGGTAACTTTTCCACCTTTTGTTTTGATAACCTTTTCAAAGAAATCTTTGTTTCCAGTCATATGTCAAGAACAACCACTATCCATGTACCAAATGTTCTTATTGATACACTTCTCGTTTTCCTGAAAAAGAAACAATTAGATTTTTGGAATCCAAACTTGTTTGGATCCAGAAGGATTAGATAAAAGAATTTTAGGAATCCACATTTGTTTTGCAAAATGAGCTTTATGAAATCCTAAGGATTGAGTTTTGTTAAGAGAACAATCTCTTCTCCAATGTCCACCACATTGACACTTGGAACAGAAAATGGTTTTTTGAGGAACAAAATAGTTATTACTAAAAACAGGTTTGGAATAAGTATAACCAAGACCAGAACGATTTCTCAAAGGTCTTATTTGAGAATACATCCTATCAAAGTTTTCTTTTCCATGAGTAAAGTTTGACAAACACTTTTTCAAGGTTAAAATCTCTAACTTTAGTTTTAAAACCAAATTCTTGTTTTCTAAAAAATTTGTATTAGAACTAGAGTTAGACTCTAAAAAGTTTTTCTTTGAAATAGCAGTTTCAAGATCCTTAGAAAGTTTATCCTTTTCAGATTTGACTTTCTCAAGGGTTTTCAAAATACTTTCAAAATCAGAAGTTTTCCCATCGAGATCTTTAGAAAGATCTGATACTTCTTTAGTCAAAATAGAAATTCTAGAATTTGCTTTTTCAAATCTCTTTTTGAGTTTAGAATTTTCATTTTCAAGTAACTTAGCAAATCTAGAGACTTCTTCAAAAGAAGGTAAAGTATCATCTTCTGATGATGAGGTTTCATCATTTGAAGATTCATAATATTTATTATAAATATAATTTGCATTTAAAGAGACATTTGTAACAGCTTCAGCATTATGTACCTTAGCCATGAGACAATGATCTTCAATTGGTAGTCTGGCTAGAAGTCCAATATTCCTTTGTCCTGACGTTTCATATTCTGATGAATCATCTGAGGAATCACTACCACGTGCACTCCACGTATCATTTGATTTCAAGACATTCTTTGTCTTATAAAACCTTTTCTTATTTCTTTCAGAGTGTTCCTCTTTTCTATCTTTCCTCTTCAGTAAAGGACAATCAGGCCTTATATGTCCTGCTTTCTTGCATTCATAACAAGTCACCTCTGAATATTTCCTATCTTTCCTGTCTTTCTTTTTGAATCTATATTGAAAATATTTCTTTCCCACAATCTTGTTCATCCTCCGAGCAAGATTGGCTAACTCATTGTCTGAAAGATTACAATCACTTGAATCAGAAACAACAACTTTCTTGGATTTAGACCTTGTAACCCTTTCAGGTGTTTTAGCTTTAGATGCAAAAGCTACACTTCTATTCCCATTCTTCTTCTTATTGAAATCAACATCTCTCTTCATTCTTGTCTCATGCTGTAGAAGAGTTCCAAAGAGTTCATCAAGAGTAATCTGGGAAACTTTTCTATTTTCATCAATAGCTGTTCTTTTTGACTCCCATTCATTTGGCATAATATCTATAATCTTATCAACAAGAGATTCATCATCAAGACCTTTTTCTCCCATAGATTGTAAGCTGTTGACAATTGTCATAAACCTTTGTTGCACTTTACATACTGGTTCTCCATAAGGAAAAACAAACCCATGATACTCTGCTTGAAGCATTGCTCTCCTTGTTTCTATAACCTTCGATGTACCAAAATGAGTGACTTCTAATTTCTTCCAAATACAGTTAGCTGCTTCACATGAAGATATCTGACTATATATATTCCTGGTCATAGAACATAATAATGTATTGCGTACCTTGTAATTCAGTTGATATTCTTGCTTCTCTTGATTGGTAAAAGTACTAACTTCTTTATCAGGAATTTTGTAACCCCCAGTAAGCATAATAAAATTGTCTACACCAGTATTGATGACGAAAGTCTTCATACGATCTCTCCAATACTCATAATCATTCCCATCAAAGATTGGTGGTCTAGAAGGATTCAGATTATCTATTGATCCGATATTCATTCCTGCCATCTAATAAAACAAAAACAACTTTTCCACTCCACACGTTAGTGTAGTAAGTATTTAAGAAAGTAATAAGAAATAAAGCTACTAATACAAATCAGTGGAAAACCTCCTTTGATACCAATTGTTGGATCGAATAGTCAGTATAAAAGTCTATTAGATGGAATAATACAAGCGGGGGGGGGGGGGGGGGGGGGGTGAATTGTAGGTTTAAAAAACCTTTGAGATTTAGTAACAAAGAGATTAGTTTAAAAGATCTTAAACTAATTCAAACACAAACACCCACAATTGTATTGAATGTAAAAGGTATGATGTATTGTAATACTATTGTAAAGCAAAACAATTGTATTCAAGGTGAACACAATAATCAGAGTAATACAAATGTGACCGATTCTACCTTAAAGCGTATAGAACCAATCAATACAAAATGTAATAGAAAGATTGTAATTGAAACAATTACAATTGAATATGTAAAGAAGAAAGGAAACAACACAAATCCCTTTCTAATATAACAGCGGAAATGTAAAAGTAATACAATTCTTTTAACCCAAAGAGAAGGGTTATCCTTTCACCTAGGATAAAAGGTCTGTCTCACCAACACCTTGGTGAGCCCTCGATACGATGATCGGCACGTCTGTCTGCCTATCCCCGGCAGCCCTCGATACGATGATCGGCACGTCTGTCTGCCTATCCCCGGCAGCCCTCGATACGATGATCGGCACGTCTGTCTTTCAATTACTTGAAATCCCTCGATACGATGATCGGCACGTCTGTCTGCATATCCCCGGCAGCCCTCGATTTTGCTGGTAATCGGCACCTCTGTCTTTCAATTACTTGAAAGCCCTCGATACGATGATCGGTCGCACAAAGCTGATGAGAGAAGTCACAATATCTCTCTCTAGAATCTTCGTAGTTCACAGAGTCTCTTTCGTTCTCTTCGTTCATCAGTGTTTTCTCAGCTTCAAATGACCTCCTATTTATAGGCCTCGAGTTCCAACGGTCATATTTTCTCCAACGGTCATATTGAAACAGAAAGCACGACATCGTTTTGATTAGTATATAACTAACTCAACGACATCGTTTTGTTAGGATAAGAGATATATAGAAATGTAAAACATGAGTACGATTCATATGCAGAGAGAGTTTTTGACAAAGTACCAAAACAAATAATGATCATCTGAATAGCAAAGTCAGTACGATACGATTGACAGAGTCAGTACGATACGATTGACAGAGTCTGTACGATACGTTTGATAGAGTCAGTACGATACGTTTCGGTCGGTACGATCAACATCGTACGATACGATAAACATGATAAAAGACAATTTGTTATTTACAAACATATGATAGAATACATTTGAGATTTCCAAAACATGACATAGAATATATTTGTGATTTCCAAAACATGATGTAAAAGCCAAAAGAAGACTTTTGACTTAACAAGTCTCAATTTACATTTTCTTGGATATTTATAATAACAATTACTTTAATATTTCATCATTAAGGTAATTACTTCTTCATCATTGTGTCATAAATAAATTCTATTATATAATGTTTAAAAATTATAAATAAAATATCATAATATAGGCTAACTTTTTATATTTCAAATCAGTATTTATATTCTAATATATAAATTAAATAACCACATATAAAAATGTTTTACTAAAAGATACATGCATAGGTTATTTTGGACTTTAGTTTAGATTACATAACGTAAAATGTTATTATCAATACCATGTGCCTCCATGAGGTACCAAAATAGACCAAAGGATTCCCATGGTCGGACATGTATATACCAATATCAATAAGATGCAATTTAAGGAATTTTAATATTATAATAATATTATGTTTTCCCATAATTACCTAATTTACCCTTTAACCATGGAAAATAAAATATTTACCAATGTAATTATTCTTAATGTCTAAAAATAAATGTTAACTATTTAAAAAATATAGACCACTTGATTTCTAATTTGGAATCCATTTTTCAAAAATCCAAACAGATCAGTGGAAGAAATTAATTTAAAATTAATTCCCGTTGTCAAAACAAAAAAGCGTGTTTTTATTAAATAATAACTATCAAAATATTGACACTTGTTTCTGTTATGTTTAAATGTGAAATTACATAGAATAAAAGAAATTATTTTAAATGATAAAAATATAATCTAATTATGCTTTAAAACCACTCAAATTTTTAATTTAACTCTATAAATTATTTTGAGTAAAAAAGTTATTTTTAATTAAAATTTAGTATTATTCATAAAAAATTGAATGTTTTTAGAAAAGTACCTGAAACTCACCCTAAGATAATGTCAATATTCCAATGTCAAAAATGATGTCCCTTTTGAATGATAAAATTTTTCAAATTTCAAAATGTTGGTATTACTATTCATAACGGCTAGTTTGATTGGTCGTAGTGTGTTAGAATCTCGAAATTGCTTACAATGAATGATATTGTATTATTCATAGGGAAACATACCGTTGAATCTTGGGGTGTTACATTCACCCATCATTCAAATAATTTCATCCTTGAAATTTATATAATACTACTGCATAAAATGAATTGGGTGGTTCTTCATCATAAGTTCCTCTGGTTCCCATGTTACCTCCTACATCTTATGGTTTCTCAATAGAACATTTACCAGAAAAGTCGTCCGGTTTCTCAACCCTTGTTATCTCTTATCAAGAATCTTGATATTCTCTTCACAATAAGATATAACAAAATCCATTTCAATTTCCTCATAGGTGAGTATATGCATTGGGTGAGGCATTTATTTTCTCAACAATGATACGCAGAATACATCACGAACATTGGAGAGACTTGGCGGCATTGCCAAATAGTGTCTTACAACAATAATTCGTTCTAATATTTCAAAAGATCTGATGTACCTGTGACTTAATTTACCCTTCTTATTGAGTCGTATAACTCCATTCCATGTTGATACCTTCAAGAAATCATGATCTTCTACCGGAAATTCCAAATCCTATTTTCGGTTATTAGCAAAGCTCTTCGGCCTACTTTGAGATGCATTGATATGGGATTGGATAACCATAACCTTTTCCATCATTTCCTCAAAAATTTCTGGGCCTATACGTTTTCTTTCACGAACATCATCACAACTATTTGGTGTACGGAATCTCCTTCAATATAACGCTTCATATGGTTCCATATGAATATTTAATTGGAAGATATTGTTGTAGGAAAATTCTTCCATAGGTAAATATTGATCCCACATACCTTGAATGTCAAGTGAGAATGATATCAACATGTCTTCTAATGTTTTAATAGTATGTTCTAATTTTCCATTAGTTTGAGGGTGGTAGGCAGTGCTCAAACAATGTTCAGTATCCAAGGCCTTCTGAAGACTTTTCCAAAATCTTGATGTAAATTAGGGATTAAGATCAGAAACAATCGATAGGTGTACCCCATGGAGTCTAAAAAATTTATTAATATATAGTATTGGTAAACGCCCAAGTTTTAAATATTCCCTTATAGCAATAAAATGTTCTTACATGGTAAGATGATCAACAATGAATTCTATTACATCATTCCTTCTAGGAGTCTTTGGTAGCCCCATGAAAAAGTACATAGTAATATTATCCCATTTCCACTTAGGTATGGGTAGAGGTTTCATGACTCCTCTAGGCTGTTCCCTTCCAGATTTCACTTATTGACAAACCATACAAATTGACACAATATCAGCCATCACTCTCAGCATGTTGTCCCAAAAAAATGGTCTTTCATATCTCTATACATCATAGTGCCACCATGGTGAATTGAAAAATTGGAGCTATGATCATCATCTAACAATTCCTTTTTTAGATCAGGTAGGTAAGTAACACAAAGTATCTTCCCAAATTTCAAAATCCCATCTTCATATACGAAGTCGATCAATCTATCATCATGCACAAATTTAATTTTCTTTTGTAACTCCTCTTCATCAGGATGAGACCTATTTATCATTTATAGTAATGATTGGTTGGAAACTATTTAAAAAATTATTAATGATCCAACTTCCATGATTATTCCCATATCCATATTTAATATATCCATTAAAATAGTATCCCTTAGAACTCTCATATTTTTCAAAACATCATGATCATTTCTGCTCAAAGAATCATCCACCTTATTTTCCATCCCTGGGTGGTAGTGTATAGTGAAATCATATTCCTTGAGTAATTCATGACATCAACTTTTCCTCATGATGAGTTATTTTTGTGACAAAATATACTTCAAACTCTTGTGATCAATATAAATATCACATTTTTCACCATATAGATAGCGTCTACATATCTCCAGAGCAAAGATTACAGCTGCAAACTCAATATCATCAATGGGATAGTTTATCTCATGAATTTTTAGATGTCTTGATACATAGTCAATAACTATATCATTCTGCATAAGGAAACAACCAAGTCTTTTCTTTGAAGCATCACTATAACTAACAAACCCATCCTTTCTTGATGGTAGATTCAACATAACATTATTGACTAAACTTTTCGTTAGTTTTTCAAAACATTATTAACACTCCTTTGTCCAATCAAATCTAACCCCTTTACATGTGAGCATGGTTATTGGGTTAGCCAACCGGGAAAAATTATGTTCAAAACACCGATAATAACCGGCTAAACCAATAAAACTACGAACCTAAGTTATAATCATCGGTGATGGGCATTCCTGGATTTACTCTGTCTTAGAAGGATCAACATAGATTCCATCTTGAAAGAAAATATGGCCAAAAAAAGAAATATCCTAAATCCAGAATTCACACATGCTAAATTCCCTATATAATTCATTTATTCTATGAGTCCTTAGGATAATGCACAAGTGATTTTCATGATCTTTGTAGATTATGGATTATACCAAGATATCATCAATAAATACCACTACAATGTCATCAAGTTATTCATTGAAAACTATTTTAGTTTGATCCATGAAAATAGAGGGTGAATTAGTCATCCCAAAAGGGATTACTGTAATCTCATCATGCTCAAACCTGGTTCAAAATAATATTTTCATAATTTCTTCCTTCTTCACACACAACTGATAATATCCAGATTAAAGGTCAATCTTTGAAAAATGTCAATATCCATGAAGTTGGTCAAATAAGTCATCAATGCACGGTAGGAGATACATGTTCTTTATTGTTGTAGCATTGATCTCCTTATAGTCAATGCACAACCTCATAGATCCATAATTTTTTTAACAAAAAGGACAGGGGCTCTCCATGGAGAAACACTTGGGAAAATAATTCCTTTATTTATCAATTCCTCTAGTCACATCATTATTTACACTAATTACATAGTGTCCATTATATAAGGGGTCTTTGATATGGTCCTTGAACCCGGAATTAAATCATTGGAGAACAAAATTTCTCATTCTGGAGGATATCCAGGTAAATCCTATGGAAACACATCAATATATTCTAACACAATAGATACATCCTCTATTAGAACATTATTTTCCTCACCCACAATTATTTAATTATCTTCCTCCCCAATAATTAAATTTAGTAGAGATTGTGGAAGAGTATCTAGATAAGAATCATGTGGTAACTTTTTTTCTCTAAAGATAAGATACTCCTTATCACGCTCGAAAATTGTAACCTCATTCTTATTAAAATAAATTTTTAGATCACGTTATGAAATCCAATCCATTCTGCGGATTATATCAAATTCAATCATGGGTATGTCTTTGAGATAAATAGATAAAGAAAATTTATATTCCCTAATGGGAAATGATTCCCTTTTTTTGCGAAGATATTACCCTTAGGATTTTTGACTAACAAATCCCTTGCCAAGTCAAATTGATGGTATCTAATTTTCTCAACAAACTGGGAAGATATGAAACAATGCAATGATCCAGAATCAAATAAATAATTGTCTATACTTGAGGAAAACATTAAATTACCTTCCACAACATCTTTCTGATCTTCAACCATAGCAGTAGTGATTGCATAAGCTTGGCCTTACTCCCTTTCCATTTTTTGAGGAATGTTCCCCTGTATAATAGGACATTAATTTGGATAATGTCCCTTTTCTCTACAATTGTTGCATTCAACATTGACAGCTTCTTTCTTTTCCTTTAAATCATGAGTTCAATGGCCTTTTTCACCACAATTTTAAGAGACTTCCATTTCGTTCAGGAAAATATCAGGGATTTCCTTCATTAATTTACTGTAGTATGTATATTATACCTTTACCTTTATCCCCTTATTTCCATTTATAGAGTGATCAGTAGATCTCTTATTCTCTTAGTTTTCACTGAAGTCATAAGACTTAGAGAATTTCTTTTCTATCTTGATAACGCATGAGACAAATTATTCATACCATGGAGAGGAATGTTAGACTAATTATTGATGGAGAAATTGTTTTAAAACTTCATATAATTGATCATTCTTACTCCTTGGGTTACCTATATAGTCTACTGAATTCCTTGCTAACCTTTTAATGTTAGCCACATACTTTGCGACATTATCATCCTCATTTTTCCTCGGACTCAGAAATTACCTTTCCATATCTGCTTGATGGTCACATGGAAAATATTTTTCACTGAAAATACCATTAAACTCCCTTCATTCCATGTTATATAATTCATCATCTTCCTTTTTGTTTTGGATTAATGACCACCATTGATCTGCATCTCCCCTGAGGCGATAAACTTCCATGAAAACTTTATCCCTTTTGCTACTCCCCAAAGCATGAAAAATTTCTCTATGGAATATATACATTTCTCAGCTACTAATGGATTCATAATCCCATCGAATGTTTATGGTTTTTTCCTCATGAAGCGGTCTGACATTGGTCATCCATGTTGTGGATTAGGGTGCTCCATACAGGTATGGTTATTATACATAACCTGAGTTAGTTGTCCCAATATGGTGATATGCTGATCAACACTTGTTGTGTCACTAGCTCCACTATAATTATCTTGAGTGGGAGGGAAATCACTACATGGATTATGTGAGTTCTTACAGTTATCACTCCATTCAGTAGGCACCATTTCTAAACAATTTCATACACTAGATTAGTTTATGAATCCCAATAAATAATTCCAAACTTGTAAAACACTTAACATAAATGGAATTTTTTTTGATATAACCAATAATCATAAAAAAAATTCTTTGAGACAGTATATTCTCATAAATCCTTCATAATGGTTTGTAATGAATATTTGAATTATCCTAAGCATACCCCCCAGGAGTGTCGTAACCAATAGTGCAGCAAGACCCATTGTCGTGTACCCGGATAACTCAGCTCAAGGTCGAAACTCCTTATTGGATTTTCACTCCTAGGTACATCAGTTCCAAAGCCACATCTAGCTACTCGTATCCAGACATGGATGTATTTCATTGAAAATACACAAAATATCTACATTTCCCAAATTCTATGATCTTATTATTTACAAATCCTCATAGTCTATCATAGGGTAATGTGCTCTAATCAGAGTTTATCTAAATCTAGTTTCCAAGGTTTGAAATAAACATTCTCTGATACCAACTGTAACTCCCTGAAACTAGTTACCCATAACTGGTTCATTATTACATAACATTTTTATGATTCAATGAATCATGTCCCAAAATACTAATTAGTTTAGTAGCCTTAGATGTACTAGGTATATACATAAGTTTTAGATTAAACAATGAGATAAAAACAACAAGAACATTTTTAACCTTTGAATACACTTATATCCCATAGCCTACCCCAACAGGTCAACCCTGAAATACTTATTCACATCCTGGGAAAAATAAAACATAGAAAGGAGTGATCTCAGATGCTTAGTAATGAAAATAATATAGTGGAAACTGTCATAAATAAGCATAAACATTTTATGCAATGTATAAGACTAAAACAAAAGCCTTTGAAATTTAAACATCACCATAATATAGAAAAGTTAAAATCAAATAATTCCATTTTCTTATTCACATGGATATTTTTCAATTCAAATAATCACATGAAATATCAAAAGCCACTTTCATAATGATCAAATGCAAAATGCCACACTTCATAACCACAAAGTCAAGGCCTTGTACCAAGACTACACATAATATTTTTTCATGGAAATTTTACAAGACACTAGTCTGTCTTATGAGACATACCGAAGCATTGAGAAGCATTAGCATGCTTCACTCATCACATACTAATTCCAAATCATTCCTCCTATGAAACTTTTTAAACATAACATAATCATTCGTATTAAAACTTTCATATGAAATGTCAATACATTATCCATAAACCATGAATGGTGTAAAAATAACACATCTAGATTCAAACATATCACAAAACCTTCATTAAAATATGGAATACTTGTATCATAATAAATCAACTTTATTCAGGCTTAAAATCCATCCAATTATGTTGATATAGATGAAATTAAAAAAAATTGTAGGGATATATGTCTTTCTATTTTGAAATCATTTAAAAGACGTATAATTATAAATGAAAACATTTACTTGGAAAATATGATTATAATATTGTATGAGAAGCTTCGATGATGTCAAAATGACAGAAAATAGCCACACCCTCCATATAAGTTAAAAAACATTCTTACATTAATTTTTTCAAAAAGACCATAAGTACCGTGTTTTGAAAATGAAGGAAATATTTCTTTCAAACCTTTTTATAAAATTTCAAAAAAAGGTATAAATTAATTTAACACATAGTCCATTAAATAGTAAAAAAATTTGAAATAAATTTTTAAGAAACATGGATGTGGTTGATAAATATGTCTGAGTCGATACTTACATAAAAATAACCTTGGATAATAAAGAGGTTTTGATATTAACCCTTACCATGTACTTTTACTTAGTCGATGGTTTTTTAACCTCTTTTATATTAGTTAAACAATTTTTATAAAATTATACAAGAATAATATACATAAATATCATATCATATATGATATTATAATATTTCTTTGTTAATAATATTTTAGTAGTATCATTGTTTCAGCTGTTAACTGATTCGTTGTCCTTTATATGTTTTGTGACATATGTCATGTTTGTTATGGATATGATCTATTTAATTTATATGAAGAATGATATTATGTTCTTAAAAATTATTTTTAATATTAAAATTAAAATTATTCTTGAATGGTTACGAGGGGGAAAGAAATCTCATCGCATTCATAGACACAGTAATCCGTACGTACGCACGAGTGACATTATCATTCTTTTGATATTAAAATCGTCTATAATTGGATGTTATGTCATATATTCATATATACAGAATTATTATCATGCAATATATATTATTTACATTAGTTATAATCATTATTATACCCATCTAAACAATGAAGTGTTTGAATAACAAACTTCACCATGATGTTGAGACGGTAGACCTTATGTACGCACGTATTGTGACATTGTCATTTATAAGATTGATAGAATAAAAAATATGGTTGTAATATTTTTATAAAAACAACACAGTATAAAAAATATACTGGAATTATTATTTTAGAATAGAATAATAAAATAGGATGTGGAAGATGAAAAGAACATGGAAGAGATGATGAAATATTTACCTCTTCTTCGGGTTCTTCCTTTTTATTTGATCAAAAGGGCTTCATAGTTTCGATTTATGACCAACAAAGGCCTCTAGAATGGAGTTAATAATTTTGGGAGGATATTTTTCTAGGGGTTGGACGAGCCAAAAGGCTTTGGAGGTGTGAAATTAATAGAAGGGTATGTTCCCTTTTATAAGAGAGGTGATGGTCACTTTAAGAAAAGCTTGAAATATTATTTTATAATAAAAACATTTTCAGTTTCAAATGTTTCCAAAATGATTTAATTAAGGTATAAGGTAAGGATGGGTTGAAACCTTCTAAAAAATAGGTTTTATACAGGTTTAGGCCACCATATTATCCTTATTATTAAGATTTAACTCTTAGTTAAATAGTTTTTCATTTACCAGGTCTCCTTCTACTTTTATATTATATAGTTAATAAAAATACTATAAACTTCCCAGAGAATCCAGATAGTTTCATTAATGACATATATAATATTATTTAGGACTTTTGGATGATCCTAATATTTTAATGAATATTATATCAACCAATAATATTGTATTTGTTTTAAAAACTCAATTTTTTCAATTTTGACACTATTTAATAAATGATTTTTGTTAAAGTTATAACATCTTTATTACTTAAAAATAATTTCAAATATACAATCATATCAAGTCATATTAACCTATAAAATTATTTTAATTCATCAAATGTCTCAATTTATATTTTTTGGATTTTTATAATATTGATTATTTTAATATTCCATCATTAAGGTAATTATTGCATCATCATTGTGTCATAAATCAATTAAATTATTTAACGTCTAAAATTTATAAATAAAATATAATCATGTATTAATATTTTTAGATTTCAAATGAATATTTATAGTCATGGAGATCAATTATATAAACCCATATAATTTTTTTTACTAAAATATACATTCTTTTGTTATTTTTTCCTTTAGAGTAGATTAATTAATGTAAAATGTCATTATCACTCCCAAGAGGCTCCATGGGGTCCCAAAATAATTTCAAGGATGAACATGGTCAGAAATTTATCAACCAATAGTAATAGGACTCATGTTACTGTAATTTAATATTATTATAATATTACTTTTTACCCTTTATTTGAAGGATTTACCCTTTAACCATGGTAGATAAAATATTTACCGAAGTAATTATTCATAATGTCTAAAAATAAACGTTACCTATTTATATAATTTTGAACTTTAGATTCCATATATGGAATCCATTTTTCCAAATTCATTACATATAAGTGGTAGAAATTAATTTAAAATTAATTTCTGTTGTCAAACCAAAAAGCCTATTTTAAGAAATAATAATTATCAAAAGATTGTCACTTGTTTATGTTAATTTTAAATGTGAAATTAGTTAAAATAACCAAAATTATATTAAATGATAAATATATAATGTAATTATACTTTAAAATCACTCAAATTTATAATTTAATAAAATATATTATTTGGATTGGAAATGTTGTTTTTAATTAAAATTTAGTATTATTCGTCAAAAATTGATAGTTTTCAGAAATGTACAAAAATTCACCCTATAATAATTTTTATATTTAGAATACAAAAATGAAGTCCATTTTAAATGATAAAATTTATAAAATTTCAAAAAGTTGGTATTAGTATTCATAATGGCTATTTTTATTGGTCGTTGTTTGTTAGAATCTTGACGATGCATACAGTGCAAGTTATTACATTATTCAAAGGGAAACGCACCATGGAAGCATGGGGTGTTACAATACACAATTCAATGGACATACTATAGTATTGATTTCACAAAAATCCAAATTAATATTTAGGGATTAATTTTGTCTCATGTGACTTGAGAATTGGGAAACACAATTTAAGCTGAGGATTCTATTATGTAAAATAAGCTCCCATTAATTTCTTATATTCCATAATATTTCCCACCTTAACATTATAATTTCATAAAAAATTTATATAAATAGTTATTAGTGTTTTTATTACCTTTAAATAATCTATTAAATTTCATTTGAATATATTCAAGGTTTATTTTAATTATGAAATTGAGACTTCTTTTCTTTTATTATTCACATACTTACCAAAGGAAAATTATAATTATTAAATCATTGATATCTTGTGCATTAAAATAATTATTATTTCAAACACAATTTATTGTAATTCATTCAATTTGAAATTGTTATTCCAATAAAATAAATCAAAAATTAATAAATTAACCAAATTTATTTTAGTTATAAATATTATGATCAATTAATTCTCACTAAAAATGATTTTTTATCATGTATAAAATATGAATATATTAGTGTTTCATTCATATTATAAAATGAATTATTAATTCAAAAACCTTATTTTCATCCTTTTGCATATAGAAAAAGGATTATTCCCAATATTCACTTTTTCATGAGGTAATCCATTACGAAATAATGATTCAATGTCTTTTGGGAAAACATAGAATCATTTTTCACAATTAAAGCTAAGAATAATAAAATTGTTTATCATAATCCTATAAAAGTAAACTTATCATCAAAATAAAAAACATTAATTTGGGATTACTCCATGAAAATTATTCATTCCATTTTACAAAATGTATTTTCATATTTATTATGTTTATTCTAGAAAACCCACTTGGTTCTGATGACATATTCTTCTTCTAGCATTAGAACATCTTCTTAAGTTTGATTCTTCTCAGTTGGATCAGTCTCTAAGGGAATTTCCATGATCAAATATTCATCTATTGTGTTATAAGTAATAGTTTTTTGATCCCATTGATATAATAATGATGTTTTTTAGAGACTTTATTTTTCTTGTAAATATTGGAGCCATCTAATCAGTGAAGATATAATATTTATCAATTACAAAAATTATTAATGACATACATACGTATAATTATGTTTATTAATCAATCTCACCATTAAGTGTATTATTCCAAATAAACTACAACTACATATGATCCCCATATGATTCTAATATCACTATCAATTACCTCTAAAATATACTGACTATATTTGAACTCATAATCATTTTCTATAGTAATGATGTCTTGACATTTGATGAGCTATCCCATAAATTTTTTATATAACATAAAAATCATATTCTATGTGTCTCTTATAATTAATACCTTCATTTTTTATATTAAAAATTATAGTGGATTTTCACAATGTTTACAATATAATTTTTTATGTTGATTCAAAATTATTCAATCAGTGGTTTATTATCTTAATAACAAAAATTAAAATTGATAATGTCAACCATTGTCAAAAATAATTATTTAAAATAATTCTTTAATAAATACTTTTTAGTGGGTATTATTTTGTTCCAGTTGTTAATGTTCCAATTTTCCTCTAAATTAAATTATTTTTTGGGTACTTCTTAATATTGAATAATGGATTATTATCATATGATTTTCAATATAATTATCAACTTGTGTTTTGATAAAATTTATCATTATCAAAATAACTCAAAAGTAATTCTTCAATTCATATTCTATGTCAATCTATAATAATGAATAATTCAATGGAACATTTCACACATATGTATAATCATTGTCAGCTATTTCATCCTACTATGAGAATCAATGAATTATATAAAATATATTTTTTCATTGACAGAATTTAGTTATATTGGTATAAAAATATCTATCATCCATATAACAACAACATCTTTGAAATCATATCCATGAATTTTTTTTGGAATGATATTTAGAATTTTTAAAACATCACACATGTGATTACGATCATGATTATGTCCTATGACTTAATGATGTCATTTATTCATTACCAAGTCATACATGGACTCTTATACCATGGTGATAAGACATTTTTGACATATTTGATTCTCATATTCATAAAAAATTCACCATTATCCAATATTTTGATAGATAATTACATTTTTTCACAATACATGAAACACAATTTCAATATTTCTTCCACTAGAAATAAAATTCTTCATAGGGAACATAATTACACACAACAAATTAAATACATTTCTTATAATTTGTAAAATATAACCAAATCATGATATCCCTAAATCATGATTTCACGAGGACTGCATTGTCACTAGAACACTACCTCCTAGATTAATTCATATATGAATTTATTCATACGTATTTGAATTGTGGTTTTGCCTCTTAGATCATGAAAAATCTATACATTCAACCATATATCATTTAACCTTCCATGATATTTGATTGATGTGATCTGGTTTATTACAATGTAAGTTATATCCTATACATAATGATTTTAAAAATACATCAAAATAATTATAATCTCCCCCATATTGGTTAATCATGAATTGTTCAACCATTATAAAACTATTTCAATATTATTTACCAATATACACATCCAAAAATACATTTATTGGATTTATTATAACAGTTTTATTTCATTTGATAAGTTTAAAGAATATTAGATACTCGATAATGTTGTAGTATAATGTGACCATTTTATATTAGGTTCCTTATACAAAAAAAAGTATTTAATAAAAAAATTTATTAAATGGATATTTTTACATGTTTTTTATATTTTCTTTAAAAATAAATAGGTCTTAAAGAATGTTTTTTACCATTTAGAAATGTATTTATTATGTATTATGCTGGAAATGGAAGAGATATGAATTAAAGAAGTTTTCCAGGATGAGAAGCTCAATCATTCATATTTATATGATATTCCATCATCTATCAACCTAAAAAATTAATTTCCAAATAGGTACATTCCCCCTCATATAAAATCTCACAATGGAAGAGATTATTGGATGAAATGGAGCATTATTATTGGGATGATCCCTTATTATTCATGTATTTTAGAAATTTAATAATTAATTTTATGTTTCTAGGTTTAATGTTATTAATATTAGTGATTCATTACACACAATTTACCCTAAAAAGAGATATATCATAAGACCTAATAATGACATTCTTTATCAACCCTATCCCTCATCCTAACTAAAATCATTCCACAATCTCCAATTCATATCCAATGGAGGAGTCAAATGTGTCTCCATCCCACATATTTCATGAGTCATTTTCTAAAAATCACATATTCTAGATACATCATTTTGATGAAACATAACATAGTCATTTTATTACATTTACAAAGGGGATTGATTTTTAGTTTTATTTGATGTAGATTTTTGTCATCTAAATCACACATTATTGATATCTAATTCTAAACCATGTATATCGTGGATCATTATGATGGAACATAAATAATCTATATAATATGTGGGATACATTTTTATTCTTATATATTTAAGGAAATAGCTAATGAGAGAAACCCCTTAGATATCATTGTGTACTCCATAATGATTTCTCCTTCCAAAAAAATATACCAAAGAAAGATTGGGGATTGGGGATCATATTACTAATAGGTTAGATCATGCTGGTGCATTTAATTTGAATTGTAATTTAATAACATAGAAAATTTAGTTATTCTATTTTATTATTATTTATGGTGATCCTAGAGCTACAAATTTTTTTATTTCATTATAAATGATTTATGTTTCTTATTGTAATATTTTTCTCTCAATAGAATTATGATAGAAGAGTCCAAGGATATGAACTATTGATTTGATTATTATATATTTCATTAAGTCATATAGATAATGACTTGGTTTTTTCCAATAGTCTGATTAAAGAGGATATATATTGAGATATCATTATCTTTCTGATCATTTTTTGAAGCAGTCTACATATAGTACTTTTTCTACATAACATTTTCAAATAATTCACATGATAAGAAATGTTCTTTGGACCATTTGATTATAATGTTTTTCATGTTTCAAGGCCTATGATTTATTTGGATATAGTTATTGATCCAATTTTTACTTTTAATCAAAAGAGATGTTGTTTTAGTGACATGAAATCGTATATAATTTAATAGTATTTTCAAAGTAATACTATGTATATTTCCAATATTTAGCAAGTATTTTTATTTTATGAAATTTGTGATACTCATGTTCAACTAGTGTGATTATATATAGTTATTTGGTTCCTTAAAATAGAAGAAATTTAATTATATGTATATTCATTTTGACACTAATAGTTTGAAATTTCAAACATCATAAGTACATATATCCTAGAGGGAAAATATTCTATATTTTCGAAAACATATATTCACTCTTATTGAAGCTTCCGTACCAGGATAACATTTGGCATCAATGAAAACCTATTTTTTTCTTAAATATATATAAGAGAAATGATATATTTTTATCTTTTATCTATATTAACAACCATGAAATTAGAGAACATAAATCATAGTCAGCCACCCAAAACAGAGGAGATTATTAAGAGTAATGGAGAGAAATACATAACACGTCTTTTTTAAAAAATAGTAAAGACAATTAATTGATTATGTTTATAAATTTAACTATTTTAGAAAAAAAATATTCATAACATTAACCAATTGAGAAAACTAGAATATGACGTGAACTATAATATAAGGACTAGAACTCTAAACATGTATATCTATATATCTTCTTATATGATAGCTGATAAATTTTTATTTATTGATAAAATTAAAAAATTTGGAACATTAATAGTTTTAGAGACTATATGTTCAATAATGAGATTTTATTATCCAGATTTTTATTTCTATAATAGAGAATTTTCCATTCAAATTCATCAATGGTTCATGATAGCGGAGGATAGACTTCACTCTAATCGTGAGAAGGTGATAATAGATGATTAGTTGGTTTATATGGTCATTATTAAACTTAGTAATTAATAAGAATTTATAAAAATAATTATTTATTTCACCAAGAATACTAAAATTTAATTCCGTTATCATGTAATGATAAAATTCATGTATATTTAGAATGGTTAAGTGGGATAATGGGAATTAGAATATAAATAATGGAGTAATATTTTATATTATCACATATAAATACAATTATTTTGAATCATTTAAATTTAATCATTCTTATAATAATTTAGCTGATTTCATTATTGAACCATGTGATGGTGAATTTTCCATGTTTGGGATCAGTATGATCAAAATTTTAGGAAAAATAATTTCCAAAGCAATTACCAGAAGGGCATAAAAGAAATGATTGAATGAAGGGTTGATAATAAATATTCATTATATGTTATATTATGTTGGTGAATCAATCTAAGATACATAAATCCATGTTGAATAAGGTTTAAATGGAATTATAAATAGTTTAAAACATCCACTAATATGAAGGGTATTATATTTTTTAGAAATATATGGTTTCCTAGAGTGAAACTAAATATCGATGGTATGAAATTTATTCACAGAGTTATGATAGAAAAAAAGAATAATTAATTAAGGTCCATAA
This sequence comes from Viscum album, assembly GCA_963277665.1. Classification (NCBI taxonomy): domain Eukaryota; kingdom Viridiplantae; phylum Streptophyta; class Magnoliopsida; order Santalales; family Viscaceae; genus Viscum; species Viscum album. The sequence continues at coordinate 212,915,619 of OY728128.1, read as the reverse complement.
TTCCCTATAATGAAACATGTTTTATGTATAAAGTGAATCATGAATCTAATATAAATATGTCATTATATGATACATATTCTAATTCACTAGATGTTGAACATTATACTACTTAATTGTAGGGGTTTTATGAATATGTTTCTAAATTGATGTTAATATACAATTATTTGGTGAGAACTATGATAATTCAAAGGAAAAATTATAAGTATAATAATAGTATTTCAAAACATACTTCTATTATAAAAGTCATATTAATTTACACCTCAACACAAAATGATCGGAATGAGGTTTTTAAAGTTAATTTTAATGTTTCAAGACTTAATAAATTTATTTCTATTTTTAAAACTTGAAGGGAGAACATTGAAAAAAATATCAAATATTTCAACCCATATAGAATATCTTTTGTATTGTATTATTCTTCTCTTAGTAACACACATTTCTAAACCAATAAACTTATTCTTAAAAGTTCATCCATTTTTAATAAATGTCACCTGTGAGATTACTAGGATAATAGATGATCCTTGAAAATGTTTTATTCATTTTAAACTCATAGATATTATATTTTTCTGGATATTATTTCCATTAAAAAATTAATTTATGTAAATGTGTGGGATTCGTTAGTCGTTTTTTCTTATATTTCATGACCCATGAATATTTTAGTATAAATATTTTTATATTTACTATTTTAGGAATGGTGTTTGAGTACTAGTAGTTTAAAAACACAGTCTAGGGATAATGGTTTTTCATAAAACATTATCAGAAAAAAAAATAGGACTTATAGAAAATAAGAAAATTTAAGGGTGTAAATTTTTTATTTGTAGAGTATGTTCATTGTTAAATAAATGAAATAGAAATATATCTTTACCTGGTAAAAAATAAATTTCAAATAGTATTTATTTTTATTACTTAAACACAATCTATTTAGATAATGATAATTATGTAATAATTTTTACTGTATGAAATATAGAAATGAAATATGTATATGCAGGTATTTGGAATGAGTTCACATTTTATCTACTAATGGGAGTTAATATGATCACATTGTTGACCTAGAGGACATTACCTTCCTGGAAATTTCATTTCATTTTGAAATAGAGGATAAGTCTTGGATTTGTTATAGAATGTTAGGACCCAAAAATTTTCAAATCATTCCTAAATTTTCAACAAAATAAATTATGTATGATCTTTGAAACCTAATTATAATTTTTTCTAGAGTCTCTAATCCTTTTGAATAAATATAGCATCAAAAGTACAATATTATTGATTATGGTGAAGTCTGAACTTCATAAAACATTATTGTTAGTCTCTGTTGAATCATAATGAATAACACAAACTATATGTATTAGCGTAAAACATGATGTGAATTTCTTTATAAATGATTGAAGTATATTTATAAGGATTACTTTAGTCCTAAAAAAATATAAAACGGAACTCATTATTTAAATGGTTCTCTTCGATAGTTCAAAATTTTCAATATTAATATAATTATCACTATCCAACTTAATAGTGAAGAGCAGTCGTAAATATATATTTTTAAACATTATGTTGTGAGAAAGGGATTATATTTATTTTTTTAACACAATGTACTATACAATAAAAATGGTTATATGAGGGAGGAATCTGTCATGCCATGAATTTTCCTCAACCATATTTCTGTAAAAAAACATTTACTATGAAATTTTGGGTGAAATACACTCATTGATACCATTACACTATAAAACTAGGTTTGGATAGCATGGTTTTATAGAAAAATATTATTTTGAAATAAAAAATAAAACCAAACTAAAGAATAGTTGCATTAATGGTTTTGGAGGAATGTTATTCATTATAAATGAAAATGATAATATTCATATATGTTTTCTAAATGATGATAAAGGAATTTTATTGGTTATTACATAAAAATTAATTCTTAACATCTTTTCAAATGACAAAGACATATCATTGAGAAAATTGTACATGTTTTGTTTTATGAAGTTGATCCCTATTAAAATCAAAGTCATTTGGATTATAAACCTAATTAAAATTGTGTTTTTAATACACCCTATGAATTAATTATTTTAAATTAATCACATCCATTGATTAATATCTTTCTATAAGAATCTCTAATGAATGAAAATTATTCAAAAGGAGAGAGAAAACATACCATTTTATATAGAAACCAGAAAATTTTATGGAATCATCATAGTTATCATAACATCATTGATATATAAAAATAATTTAAAACCAGTTGAGCTTCCTAGTATGAATGTGAAAATATAATTACCGTGGTATGTGATTTCATTGGTGATGAGAGTTGGAAAATAATTTTGAAATAATTGATTAATTAATTCAAATGGGAAATATTTTAAACACTGAATGGATTTTATGAAAATATTTTGATTGTATGAGTAATGTAGTTCTTCTAAAATTAGTGTGATGAAAACAATACCACAGTTCATAATATGTTTAGGCATTATGTTAAGTGTTATAATCTATAAGATCATATTTTCTATGATTTTATTTTCTTCTATAGCTTGATTGAAATCCTTTTGTATTCTACTAGCCTTTATTTTCTATATAAATATTAGTCCATTTCAAATGTATGTAAATAGATTCTTTTATAATGGTTATGATCTAGAATAATTATATATAATAAAAGCTCATTATTTTTAATATATTAATTTTATAAAACATTTTGACACTAAAAAATAATGTATGTAAAATACAAACACTGCATAGGAATTACTCCAAATATTACTCTATCTCATTTATTGCATAAACCCTCACTTATATAAGGAACACCAGAATTCATTATGTTTCATCATTGAATAATATTAACATTAAACATTTTCTGTATTTTTTTACTTTTGATTATCATTTCAAAATACATTTTGGCCTTCTATGACATAACTTAGTAATTCTCCCAAGTATGTGTGGGTTCATTAATATTTTCATTGACCGTAACTAGCACATAACCCCAACTTATACAATTCCATTATTATAGAAAAATTTCATTTTTATGGAAAATATTCAAAATTCATGTATATATTACAAGGTTTCTCCTTGACATTATTCACAGCCGGAAAATTATAGTTTCTAGATGTGATAACTTGAAAAAACCACTTTTCTTGATCCACAATGTATAACCATTAATTGATAATTATTACATTAAACTCATTAAACTATTTGGCACTATCATTCAATGTATTGGAAATGCTATAGATAAATTTGGTAAGCTAATAAATTTTAGTTTTTAATCAACATTATTATCTAAGTACTTTGCATATTCTTATTTCAGATGTTCTATATCAGCCGTCGACTCTAATTTTTAATCTTACTGATACTATATATTATGATTTAAATCCTACAAAAACATTTACATTTTCTTACCAAAGATTCATCAATTTTTATGGGAATCCTCTATTTCATCTTATAATCCTTGTATTCTCTTAAAATTCATAAACATTAATATTTTTATACTCTAGTTTTGGATTTCATATGACTTCTCCAAGCAAATATTTGTTAAGTACTTATTATACAATGATTTCTTCAACCAAATTTTTTCAGTGATAGAATCCTCTGTTAAAATCATATTTTTATTCTTTTATTTTTTACAATAAACCATTATATACATTCAAATCTTTTGGTAAAGTTATCTTGATTTATTCTTATTTATCAACAACTTGGAACTTTATGGTAATATTTTCAGTTATGTCCCCTATAAGGACCCGACATTAAAACAAACATAATTTGAATTAAGATTATAATTCACATTGAGGATATTATTAGATTTAGAGTTTCAGAGAATTAGTCCATAACATTTAAATTTAAATTAAAAAATAACAAAGTAGTCACTTCTACTCTATTCCAATTTTTTTATAAAACAAGAACTCTTGAAAAAAAGATTCATGTCTAGTTTCATATTTAAGACAGCATGACTTTTCCTTGATCCCATCCTTGTCCCTAATCTTCTTTAATTCTTGTGAAAAATCTATTAAAAAATAGGGATGAGCATAAAAATCTCACTAATAGATACACAAGGAAGGAAAATTGTTAGTTTTTCAAAACAACAAGTAATCCATTTATACATTATCATAAGTAATACTTTTCACGTTTAAGAAGTAGTAAATACTCTTCAGTGTATAAAAGATAAATACAAACAATTTTGTAACCAAAATATTTCCATAAAACCCCTATAAAGGAGATGTAACAATTAAATGTAACTTGGGAGATAAACATAATTAAATTGAATAACTATATGCTGGACTTCCACATATATCACTAAATGGAATATCTATATAGTTGACTTCCATACCCAATGTATTAGAGGTTATAACATAACCATCCATCCTATTTTATCATAGCACAACCCGTCAAATGTCCAAGTAACATCATAACACATAAAATATTTTAAATATAAACATTTCACTAATAACATATCATTTGAAATCACAAGAAGTAATTTCAAGATATTGAAATAATCATTCCATTTTCATTAACCATTTAAAAATATATTTTTTTTATCAAAGTGTCCCACACCACTTTGATGATTTTAATGGAATTATAATTTTAAAACATTAAATTACATATAAATAAATACTCAAACCCATTTTTAAAAAATGGACATTAAATATAATGATTTAGAATATTAAATATTTAAAATATTTAAAACTATATTTTAGTTAATGAGTTTTTAACAAAATTAGAGACTCCTGAATACAAATAATTGAGGAATAACATTTAATCTGAATGTTATAATATCATGAGAATAAATTTATTCATGATATAATTTGACAAAATAAACTATATACACCTTATAAGAGTGAATTGGTGCATAACAACAATGATGTTTCAATGGAATTGTAAATTGAGATGAAATCCCTTATAAAGACGGTATCCTTAAATTAAGGATAAATAAATCACATAATTATGTGTGAAAAATATAAATACACCCAATATAAGTGGATATTAATTGTAAGAAAACTAGAGGGAATTCAAACATATTCATAGGACGAAATATTCAAGAAGTACCAGTTTAACCAAAAGAATTGAAATTGGGATAGGAAGTTCCCCTGCAAAAATTCGAAAGCTTAAGGGCGTTACTTTAAAATTCAGAAAATATTTTGATGAGATAAAAAGGGTATTTCATCACTTTGACATAAAATTTACATCAATAAGAATATATAAGAACATATCCCAACATAATAAGATGTAAATTAAATGATATAACAAAAAAAGTCTTTTAAAAAATAGGAGGGTGAAAGGTTCCCTAACCGATTTGGTAACTTACAAAACATACTCCACAAGAAAGAAGGACCATACAATGTAGATGTAAATACCCATAATTGAAATCATATTACATTATGAGATGAATCATGGGAATTAAATACACCACTCAAAGGAAATATAGGCAAATATAGCATGAATCTCATGGGAATAAAAAGTGAGACAAAAACCCCTTACCACGTTGTAATAAATCAAGTCATATGACCGAAAGTTAAAAACTAACAAATAATTCATATAATAACATGAATATAAAGAGAATAATGATAATAATTATAAAATTTCAGTACAAAATACACCACAATCAATAAATTAGTGGCGAACAATGTAAATATCACGGAATTGAAAGTGAGATAACAAATACCTTACATCGTGTCCTACTTGACTCGTATGTTCGATGTTCTTCCTGAATAACAAACGTAAATTAATATATACTTAATTAAATTTTTTTTTAATGTTTATTATTTATTTTAGTTCACTTATTATTTTTCTATAATAACTAGTTAATTATTTGAGTTCATATTGGATATTTTATTGATGTTTGAAACTTGAGTAAAAAATGAACATGTTATAATTTTAATTTTTCCATGTTGTCAAAAGTACATTATCTACAGAATGATATAAATGTTTTATATATCATATATATCATATATATCTTGTGTATATGTATTTATAATATTAAATATCATTTGGAGTTAATAAATTAAATGCACCGTTCATGGAGACGGTAATCCGTACGTAACCATGAACGCTACTTTCATTCATATTTTATATTTAATGGAATTAAAACATAATGTTACATTGGTATATTATAATTCCAGTATAATATAATATGATATTTTATGTTACATAATTTCATTAACTTCATCCTTTATACATTCCAAATATGTCATTAACGAATCATATCACCTTGAAGGGGCGGTAGTCCGCACATCCTCAAATGAAATTATCACGTTTAACCATAATGGAAATAATAAATGTATGTTATAAATAAATAATACAGAAGCATAATGAAAACATAAGAATAATAAAAATCAAATATAAATACAGTTCCATCTTAATGGCCACCATGTTAGCCGGTAGGATATAATCGAACAATCATCGTTTCGTGAATCGTTAGTTTTCCATCCACAGAAACAGTATGTTCTTCACCAATTAGATGTAGGTGTGTGTAAGTGGACTTAGAATCCTTATAATAAAAACATCCTAGAATATTTATGATACTGGTTTTGTTATAAATGAAAGAAATAAAAAGAGTTTAGGGGGTTGGAGAAGTAAAATAATGAAAAATAAAACAAAATAATTTAAGAGAAACCGTTACCTTTAATTTGGGTAACTTTCATTGGTTTCAACCAAAAGGACTTCCTGAAGTGCCTTATGCCTATGGTAAGGATTCTAGGAGGAAGAGGGGGACCATGAGAGATTATTTGGTCTATTTTTGACGATCCTAGGGGCTTGAGAGGTGTGATGAATTGGTTTGAAATGGTCTCTTTTTATAAGGGTAAGGATGGGCTCTTTACGAAAGTGTGAAAATATAATTTTACTATATAATGATATTCGGTTTATAAAGGTACACAAATCATTATGGTCGAGTATAAGATGAATCATGGTCTAAATATAATTATCCAGCAAGAATTGGATCGGTTTAGAATGTTATTTTAATATTTATAATCTTATTTATTTTAATGATTTATTAATGCGGTAAAAACTACATCATTATTGTGTCAATAATAATTTAAGTTATTCGATGTAAAAAATTTATAAAAAATTACCATGATGTAGGAAAAGGTATTAGATATCCAATTAATATTTATAGTCCAAAAGATAATTTATATACCCTACTGTAAAAATTAATATACTCAATGATTTTTGTTTATGTCATTTTTTCCTTTACTTTAAATTAATTAATCGAAAGTGTCATTATCATTCATAAGTGGATCCATGGGGTCCCAAAATAGACCCAAGGATGCCCATGGTCATCCATTACTCATCCAATATGGTTAAGACAAGTGTTATGGTAATTTAAAATAATTATAACATCTTTTTTACCTTGAATTACCCTATTTACCTTTAACCATGGTAAATAAAAGTCAAAAGATACTATTCACCAAAAATTGTATTAATCTTATTAAACCATATTTTACTTACTAATAATAAACATGTATGTTAGATTTTAAAAATTAAATTCATAGAAGTGGTAAAATTTCATTTAAATGAAAACGTTTGTTTTTTAACTACTACTTAGTGGTTTCTTTTCGTCAAAAAATGATGATTTTTAGAAAAATACCAAAAATTCAGCCTATGATTTATTTGATATAATGATTTAAAAAATGATTCCTATTTTTCCAAATTCAAAACATAAAAGTGTAATTAATTAATTTAAAATTAATTGTCGTAGTTAAAACAAAAAGTGTGTTTTTAAGAAACAATAACTATCAAAAGATTGAGACTTGTTTATCTCCAATTTCAAAGTGAAATTAATTCAAATGACAAAAATTGGATTAAATGGTAAAAATATATTCTAATTAAACTTTAAAAACAATTAAAAATATAATCTATCCATATAAATAAATTATATTATGAAACAGTTTTGATTTAAAATACAATATTTTTCAATATTCATTAAAAATGATCTTTGTCGAAAAAATTCTAAAAATGTACACAATGTAAATTTTGATGCCCCATTATAAATAAGGATTTTATTTTGTCCAATAGAGTGTATTGAAGTAACAAAAATTATATTTAAAAAGGTTTCCCCATTAAAATGTGGTAAATCGACCATTTAATGGAAATTATGCTTTAAATTAGATTCATTCACATTTTAAGCCTCTAACTTTTATTGCATTAATGTAAATACATTTAACAAACATGTATAATCAAATTTTAGATAGTTTTTTTTGTTACCTCGAATAAAACTTGTAGGAGTAAAATTCCATTTAATATAATATTATCATATTATTACTGTGCAACATAAGATTTTAAAGAAACACGTTGTTGTGTATCGGGTTCTCTATCGAACATAGCAACCATTTAAATGTAAAATTACTATTTAATTCGAAAATATTAATAAGTATTAAAATATATTATTATTCATTTACCTAGGATGTTACATCCTTCCCCCCTTTTGGAAATTACGCCCTCTCAATTTTAAAACTGGGCTTAGAATCATCATTAAAAGTCCCACAATGAAAAAAGAGTAAGTAAAACTATTACTTTAAATGAAATAAAGATAAATAAAATGGTCACCTGAGGTAATAGACACCAGGAGTCCATTAAACCATGGAAATAGAAGAGAAACTAACTCTCATAGATTAATATAGATTGATAGAGAACTTGATCAAAGAATGTTAACTACTGAAATTCCATAAATTTGTTGTTGGGTAAAAGTCTGATGATAAAGAGAGCTTATAAATATTTATTTCAAGAACCTTTTCATAGAGATGATGAATTTTATTAATAACTGAACTATGATCATAAGGATGTATACATGTCATGTAGAGTATCATCCTTAAATTAAATTCTACCACAAAATCATATTTTCTCCAAATGATAAGTATTAAAGATGAATTGATCACACATGATGTGATAGGATAAACTTATAGATTATCACATAATATAAAAAAGATGAACTACATATTTTCACTATCTTTAGTCATCATCCAAAACCAAAATTTGTTAGTATAAGATCATATAATCCCCAAAATGATAATCTTTTAAAAATTTAAAAACTACTCTTAATCACCAAAATTTGTCAAAAAATACCCAAAGTTCAACAAAGACCATTCAAAATACAATTTTAATTAAAATTACTAAAAATAATCAAAATAAAAATTGAAACCCAAAACTCAGAAGGATTTAAATCATATAATCATCCATAGTAAATCTTAATATTTATCTCAAAAAACATCGACTACTCTTAAAGTGTCACACTGAAGTGTAATTAACCTAATAAGATATTATCTATTATAGGTTAATTATTTCCATAAATAACCCATATCACCTTATGTCCATAATAAAAACATATATTCTTCTAAAATAAAATTTCTACCATTACTCAACAAATTAAATCTCAAGGTAGTCTATTTTTCTAAAGCATATAGTGCTCCCAAAAGAGAGAATGTATTCCAAAATAACCATTTTCACAAAATCACCAACTCATTTTCCTATAATAAGGAAGTCTATTTGAAAAAACATATATTCCCAAATAAAATTACTCTTGATCAATAAAATAATTTAACTAAAATTAATTAGTCATACTAACCAGGGACTTCACGTAGTCTAGTGGTAGGTGATAAATCCCAATCGCACTTTGGTTGTGGGTCGATTCCCGAAGCATTTTCCAACGTGACGGGTTTTCATAGGGTCTGTGTGTTTTCCTTTTTCTGAAACTACAAAATTTCAAAACATTCCAAAAAAGAGACAAATTCTTCAAAAATTTCCATAACATAATTTATCCTCAAAGGTAATCTAATACCTTTAATTTTTCAACCCAAAATGTAATAACTATTTATAACATCTAAAATAACAATGAATCTACATTTTTATAACCATTATGGTTAAGTCATTTATTCTTAAATTACACTCTAACCTCTAAAGTTGTCTAAACTGACCTCTGATACCAACAATAAGGACCCGACCATAAAACATACATAATCTTGAATTATGTTAATAATTGAAATTGAGGATCTTTTTAGGTTTATAGTTTTAAATAATTAGGCCATAATTATTACATTTAATTTAAAAAAAACAAAGTATACACTTCTACTCAGTTTCCATTTTTTTAACAAAATAAGAACTCTTAAAAAAGAGTCATGTCTAGTTCCATATTTAAGACAGTATGACTTTTCCGTGATCCCATCCTTGACCCTAATATTCTTTACGTCTTGTAAAAAACATTTCAAAAATTGGGATGCGCATAAAAATCTCAGTAAGGGATACACAACGAAGGAAAACTACTTGTTTTTCAAAACAATAAGTAAACCATGAATACTTTATCATAAGTAATAATTTTCACCGTTATGATGTAGTAAACACTCTTCATTGAATAAAAAATCAATACTTACCATTTTGTAACCAAAATATTACCATAAAAACCATATATAGAACACTTAACAATTATAGGTAACTTGGGACATAAACATACGGAAATGGAATAACCATATGATCAACTTCCACACATATCACTAAATGGAATATCCATACAGCCGACTGACATACCCAATGCATTGGAGGTTATAATGTAACCACCCATCCTGGTTTATCACGACACCACCCATCATATGGTTTATCATGTAACCACCCTTAAAATGTCAAAGTACCATAATAAGACATAAAATATTTTAAATATAATCATTTAACTAATAAAATTTCATTTGAAATCAGAAGAATTCATTTGATGATATTGAAATAATCATTCAATTTACATAAACTATTTAAAAAGGGATTTGTGAATAATAAAACTTCAAAAACATTTAAAACAATATTTTAGTTAAGAATTTTAATCAAAATGAGAGACTCGTGAATATAAATAATTGAGGAATAATATTTAATCTGAATAATATAATATCATGAGAATAACAGGATCCATGAAATAATATTACAAATGAATGTATATACACCCTATAAGAGTGAATTGGTGCATAACAATAATAAAGTCTCAATGGAAATGTAAATTGAGATGAAATCTCTTATAAAGATGGTATCCTTAAATTAAGGATAAACCAATGAAATAATTATGTGTAAAAAATATAAATACACCAGATATAAGTGGATATTAATTGTAAAAAACTTGAGGTCATTCACACATTTTCTTATGACGACATATTCATGAAGTACAAGTTTAACGCAAAGAATTGAAATTGGGTTAAGAAGTTCTCGTGCAAATATTCGTATACCTAACGACGTCACATTAAAATTATAAAAAATGTGTTTATGAGATAAAAAGGGAATCTCATAAATTGGACATAAAATTTAAATCAATAAGAATATACAATAACATATCTCAACATAATAATATGTAAATTAAAAGACGTAACAAAAAGAAGTCTTTTTTAAAAAGGAGGGTGAAAGGTTCCCTTACCGATTTGGTAACATACAAAACATACATGACATGAAAGAAAGACCATAAAATGTAGATTTAAATAACCATAAAATAAATAATATTACACAATAAGTATAATCATGGTCATTAAATACACCACTCAAAAGAAAAAAGTGAAAATATAGCATTAATCTCACGGGAATAAAAAGTGATGTAAAAATCCATTACCACGTTGTAATAAATCATGTCTTATGAAAAAAAGTTATCAACCACCAATTGATTCACTTAATAACATGAATATAAATATAATCATGATAATATATATCAAATGGTAGTACACAATACACCACATTCAATAAATTAGTGGAAAACAATGGAAATGTCACAGAATTGAAAGTGAGAAAAGAAATCCCTTACCTCGTGTCCAACTTGACTTGTATGTTCCATGTTCTTCCTGAATAATAAACATAATTTAATATATAATTCATTAAGATAAATTTTAAAGTTTATTATTAAATTTATATCACTTATTATCTGTCTAGAACAACAAGTTAATTATTTGAGTTCATATTGGATATTTTATCGATGTTCGGAACTTCAGTAAAAAATGAACTAGTTATAATTATAATTTGTCAACTTTTTCGAAAGTAAATTATTTCCAGAATTATATACATGTCTTATATATAATATATATCATATATATCCAGTGTATACGTATTTATAATATTCCATATCATATGGAGTTATGAAATGAAATGCACCATTCATGGAGACGTTAAGTCGTACGTACGCATGAACGATGCTTTCATTTCTATTTTATATTTAATGAAATGAAAAAATAACAATAAAAAGGAAAATTATAATTAATGTATAATATAATATGATATTTTATGTTACATAATTTCATTAACTTCATCCTTTATACTTTCCATGTATATCATGAACCAATCATATCATCTTGAGGGGGTGGTAGTCCCCACCTCCTCAAATGAAATTATCGCGTTTAACTATAATGGATACCATAAAGTTAGGCTATAAATGAAAATTAATATGTATAATGAAAACATAAACATAATATAAATCAAATATTAATATAGTTCCTTTTTAATGGACACCATGTTGGGCGGTAGGAGATAATCGAACAACAATCATTTCATGAGGTTTTAGTTTGCCATCCACAGAAACATTATGTTCTTCATCCATTAGATAGAGGGGTGTGTATGTGTAGTTCGAATACATATTATAAAAACATCCTAGTATATTGATGATATTGGTGTTGTTATAAAATAAAAGAATAAAAATAGGTTAGGGGGTGGATAAGTAAAATAAAACAAAATAATACAAAAGAATTTAAGATAAATCCTAACCTTTAATATGGGTAACTACCTATGGATTGAACCAAAAGGAATTCCTGAAGTGACTTATGCCTAATTTAAGGATTATATGAGGAATAGGGGGATATTGAGAGATTATTTTTTTAGGTTTTGGATGATCCAAGGGGCTTGAGAGGTGTGAGTAATTGGTAAGATATGGTCCCCTTTTATAAGTGGGAGAATGGTGTCTTTAGGAAAGTGTGAAAATATTATTTTATTATATAATGATATTCGGTATCTAAAGGTCCAAAGATCATTATAGTCCAAGCTAATATGACGCATGGTCGAAATAAAATTATAAAATAATAATTGGACATGTTTCAGATGTTAATTTCCTATTTCTAATCTTATTTATTTAAATGATTTATTGATTAGGTAAACACTGCATCATTGTTGTGTGATAAATATTTTAATTTATTAGATGTATAAAAATTATAAAAAATTACCATGGTGTAGGAAATAATTTTATCTTTCCAATTAATAATTAAAGTCAAAATGATAATTTATATAACCCCTTGTAAAAATTAATTTAATCAATTCTTTTTTGTTTAGGTTAGTTTTGCCTTTAAATTAATTAATATAAAGTGTCATTATCATTCATATGTGGCTCCATGGGGTCCCAAAATCGACCCAAGGATGCCCATAGTCGGCCATTACTCATTCAACATGTTTAGGACAAGTGTTAAGGTAATTTTGAATAATTATAATATCCTTTTTACCTTAAATAACCATATTTACCTTTTAACAGTGATAAATAAAAGTCAAAATTTACTATTCACCAAAAATTATTTTAATCTTATTGATCCACATTTTACTTACTAATAAGAAAAATGTATGTCGGATTTTTGAAATTCAATTCACATAAATTGTAAAATTTCATTTAAATTAAAATGACAGATTTTTAAACTACTACTATGTGGTTTCACTAATGATCGAAAAATGATGTTTTTCTGAAAAATACCAAAAATTCAGCCTATGATTTATTTGATACTCCGAATTCAAAAATGATATCTATTTCTCCAAATTCAAAACATAAAATTAGCAATAATTAATTGAAAATTAATCCCCTTTGTTAAAAAAATAGCGTGTTTTTAAGAAACAATAACTATCAACAGATTGACACTTGTTTATGTCCAATTTCAATGTGATATTAATTACAATGACCAAAATTAGATTAAATGGTAAAAAAATATTCTAATTAAACTTTAAAAAAAATTAAAAATATAATCTATCCATATAAAAAAATTATATTAAAACATTATTTTGAATTAAAATACAATATTTTTTCAAAATTCATTAAAAATTAACTTTATCCGAAAAACTAAAAAAATTTACACAATTTAAATTATGATGTCCCCATTATAAAAAAGGATTTTATTTGGTCATATATAATGTTTGAAAGTGAAAAAAATATATTTAAAGAGGATTTTCCATTAAAAAGTGGTAAATCGACCATTTACTGTAAATTATGATCAAAATTTGATTCATTCCCATTTTAAGCCTCTAAATTTTATTGGATAAATGTAAATACATTAAACAAACATGTATAAAATATTAATATTATATTAATAGTGTGCAACATAATATTTCAAAAAAAAACTTGTTGTATCGTATCGAGTACGCTATCGAACATAGAAAAACTTTTAATGTAAAATTAATATTTAATTCAAAAATATTAATAACTATGAAAATATATTATTCTTCTTTTACCTAGGATATTACATCCCCATCCATTTCACCCCAAATATCAGACAAGTAGATGATTCCATTTGAATTTCAATTTCACTATTATAGATTTAGGAAAAACAAATACATAACCTCGCTATATTCCTTATCATATGGAATAACTTTTGATGTATGTTTCTTCATTTCCTCAAATAAAAAGTTCAAAGGGTTTTCATTTTTTATATATTTTTTTTATCATTTTATCCATCATTTATTAAATGAGTGTGATATAAAGACTATTTAGTGTGACTTATTTAGGATCCTTGTCTTCAATAACCATGAAATTTTCATTGAATAAGGTTTGAAATATTTTTATTATTCTCTTTATAAACAATATATTATTAATGTATTATTCAATTATACAATTTTACACTATGATGTTATTCACATAATCAAATAATACATTAATAGATTTGTTCTGGTGCATCCCCAATTCCTCTAAATTACTTCATTGAATCTATATTTTAGATTCCTATAACATAGTATAACCTTTAGTAATTTTCAAAATAAATTACCAAATATATTGTATGAATTTTAAAGACAACACCATCATATATATTTTGTAGAAAATACATACCCCAAACACAGTGAATAATTTAGTATCTTAATATAGCTCAATTTAATCATTTTGTAATATTACATTACATTCCATAACGACAAATATCTCATGTAAGGTATTTGTACAAACATCCATTCGCAATGATTGGAAAAATTATTAAATTGTAGATTTCCATAATAGAAAATATTTTAAAAAATTAATAATTACATTGTGATTAATGATCTTCACCATTCATTATAAGATAGAATATTCACCAAGAACCTATAGCTCTAATACCACAGATCGATATCATACAATGTAAATATCATGCCAGGTGGAGTGAATCAAAAAATATCATTTCTATTTAAATAAACCTAACCATTTATCTTGTTCTCCCATTAGTAAGAACACTTTTATCCATCTATATGAATATGAAGTGTTAATTAAATTAAATAGGTACATAAAACAATATTACCTAGTATACCATTATTTGATTACCTCCATGTAAAATAAAATGATGATATTATAATACACCAAATTATCATTGTGTTCTACATGAATCCTTCAATTTTGAGAAAAGAAATTGTTAGTCATGGGTTAAAAAAAAGATAACTAAACCACTAAATTTAATCACATAGAATTATCATTAATTATCTATGTGAATTCAAAATTACCACAATGATTGAAACAAATCATGAATAATAATAGTGCATCAATTATCTTCTCATTCTTCCTTTTAATTAATCACATTGATGTACCTATGATATAGACTCCCAGATCATACTTCTTTCCATCTCTTCATCCCATCAAGGATCTATAATTCTGACTCTCCATCAATCTAAAAATTTCAATCTCTTCTTTATTAAAATATATTTATTCACCAATGAAAGAATAAATATATCCCCCTATAAATGATCATTATTTATCTTTGATTATAATGAGAAATGTTTCTAAAATTTATATTTAATTTTTAGTTAATGTTTAATAATTTTAACAAAGAAATCAATAAATAATATTAATTTTTTTTATTTCAATACATTCTATTTGAGGAGAACCTATTGTGTAATTATCAATATGAACATGGTATAAATACATTAGCAACTTATGAAACCTCAAATCAAGCTTCAATTAATCATTGATTCACTACTGGGTGAATACCACAATTATAGTTATGTGTACATAATCTCCCTGATTAATTGCTCGAACTAAAAAAATATTGTTGTAAACAATAATTTGGATCACATTTTCATCATCTATTAATAATGAAATCTTAGGAATATGGTTTAATTTTCAATTTTAGAGAAAAACATCGCTATATATCATCCTTCCACTTTATTTTATTAGTATTACCCATAGTGGTGGGATTTCAATTCAGGAAATCCATGTTTATTCTCATATATTTTTTATATATTAATAGGAATGATTTATATGATGATGTTTACTCCTATATATCCTCAATTATTCTTAATCACGTCCATTTTTTATTTGAATCCTAGAAATGGTGACTCAAACAAGTGACCAAATCAAGATATCTATAAATGAAGAATTCATGAGGTTCAATTTATCCTATTAAGACTACCACCTTGACTTTTGTCTATAAGAAGTTATTCATGAATATATAAATTTTAGTTTAGAATCATATATTCAGAAACATAAATTCTTTCTAGTATTGATCATTTAATCTTCCATGAAATTTTTTATGACGTCATCTATGGTGTCCTTATGTAATTTCTATATTATATGTAATTCTCATAAAACTGCTTCAAAACAAATCAAATCACCATGGTATAGGTTCAACATGAATTATTAATCCTCAAAATAATTATATCATTATTATTTATAAATAAAATTATACTAAAAATAATTTGAGTTGATTTTTTATAACATTGTTATTTCTATCGATAAGTATATGTAATATTTGATTTCCCAGAATGATGTAGTTTATTCTGATCATTTTCTATTAAGGTCATCACTCAAAAAAATATTTGATACCAATTTTTCTCAAAGGATTTTTTATAGATGTTTCATATAGCCATTATGAATAAATAGGGCTTTAAAAATGTTTCTATCTCACCATTTATCATGGTTGATATTGTAGAGTGTGGTAGAAAAGGATAAGATAAGAATTTATGAAGACATCATGGAAGATAAGATCATTCATTCATATTTACAAGATATTCTATGAAATATAATCATCAAAAACTAATTTTCAAATATTTAAATACACCATAACATCAAAAAAAATAATAAAATAAGATATTTTTTTGATGAAATGAAGCATTATTTTTGGGAAGATCCAATATTATTTATGTAGCGTGAAATATAATCGATCATTAATGTTTTCATGGATCTAACATGGAAATTTTTATTGAATTTTATCATTTTTCAACAACCCAAATAACCTCGAATAAATATAGATACATATCATAAATCCCAAACCTAACATTCTTTACCCACCTTTTGCATAATCCTGACAAAAAACCTTCTAAATCCACCAATTTCTGTCTAAGGTAATAATCAAATGAGTTTTATTTTCATATATTTTTTGATTAATTTTATAAAACTATTTTATTATAGATAAATGGTTTTTATGAATCATAAAAAACTCTTTTAATTTTATTTTATATGTGAATTTATCTTTACTTTTTATCAATTATATTTTATTCATCTAAATCATATATTCCTAACATCCAATTATAAACATTTTATATTCTATAAGACCATGGATGAACTGAATAATCTATGAAATTATATAGATAATTGGTTCTTCCCATGTATTCATGGAAATAGATTTTGATAAATTCACCAAGAGATCATATTGTTTTCAATTATTATTGTTTCATTCCCAGCACTAGTAATTAGAGTATTTGGGATTCTTAGACCATTTTACTACCGATGAATTATTATAATGACGTGTTGAATTTTATGAGTAATCCCCTAACACTATGAATTTTGTGATTCTAGTTTAATATTATTTAGTGTGATCCAAGACCATCCATTTTTAATTTCATTGTTAATAATTGATGTTTCTTTTTGTAATTTTTTTGATTCAAGTCAAATTATATTCAATGAGTTCCAAAGATATGAATTACTAATTTAAAAATTCAATATTTTGTTAATTGTCAAGGATAAGGACTTGGATTATTAATGTGATCTGATTAAATATGACATCAATTGCATTATCCTGATCCTTATGAAAATTTTTTAAAGAAGTCTGGATATAGTACATCTGATATAGACAATTTTCAAAGAATTAAAATGATATGTTATGTAGATTAAACTGGTTAAACATAACGGTTTATTGTTTCATAACCTATGTTTCATATAGATATAAGTACTGATCATCTTTTCAATTTAAATCAAAAGAGATGGTGATTTTTTGATATAAAATTGGACATCATTTAGTAATATTTTTTGAGGTATACTATTTTATTTTCATTACCTCAAAACATTATTAAATTTAATTATGTTTTTGATACTCATGATCTATTAATTTGGAAAAATAAAGTTATTTTATGTATCAAAAATAGTATAAATTTCCCTATAGATATATATTTATTTCCAGTAATGTGGTTTGAAACATGAAACATCTGGACTACAGAATTTCAAGATTGGTAATATTTTATATATATTCAAACACCTAAATTCATCTCTATTGAAGCTATTATACTAGGATATCATTTGGTATCAATGGAAGTCTCATTTTCATAAAACTAATATATATATATAAGATAAAAGAAATATTTTAATATTTTATCTACCTTACTAATCACGACATTAGACAACATAAATCATAGTTATACACCTATCAATTAAGATGTGATTAACAGTACTGGAGAGGAATAATGAATACTTTTTTCATAAAAATTATTTTAGATAATTATTTGATTATTGATAGCAATTTTAAAAAAATTGAGAATGATATTATAAACATTACCCATGATTAAATTTAGAATATCAATTGACCTATAAGATATAGATTATACTTTTTTATTTCAATAATCTAAACATATATATCCATAGATCTTCTTATGTAATGGAAAATAAAATTTCAATTATTGGTGAAATTAATTACTTTGAAACTTTAAATGGTTTAGAGACTATAAGATTTATGTTAAGAGTTTATTATGATGATTTTTATTTATATCCTAGATAATTAATTATTCATATTTATCAATTCTTCATTCTTGTGGAGTTTAGTTTTCATTTTCATGGTTAGAAGGAGATTATGGATGAACATTTAGTGGAGAATATCATTTATATACATTATAAGTAATATAAATCTATGAACATGTTAATTTGTTTCACCAAAAATATTAAATATCTATGTATTTATCATCTGATTGAAAATTTAATGTATATTTTAATGGTTGAAGTGAGATATTTATAATGGGAATAAAAAACGGGTTTTATTTTTGATACTACAACTTCTAAATACAATAATTCGGAATCACATACTATGAGGTTTTTTAAAAATCATTTATATGTAGTAAATATAGAAATTTTTTATTGTAAATGTTTGTATCTAGATATAGGTATTAAATTATTGTTTAAAAAATAATAATTTAGAAAATAATTACCAGAAGGATGTAAAATATAATTTTGGAAGGTGGGTTGGTAAAAAAATATTCTCCAAATTTTCTATTATATTAATGTAATAGTCTAGGACACATAAATCTATATTTATTGATGTTGAAATGGAAAGTAAAACAATTCATCAGAGACTCTAAAATTACAGGAAATAATTTTTTGGAATGACATAGATACCTAGCACGTAACTGAACTTCAATCGTCCAAATTTTCTTCATATAGCTATAATTGATAAAATATAACCTAATTATTTTCTACAATTCCTCAGAATAAAACATGTTTAATGGATAAGTTGACCTATGATTTTCCAATGAATTTTTCATTATATGATACATATTCTTATTCAATTGAGGATGAATATTTTTTTATATTATCTAAGGAGTAGGGAGAATTTGTTTCTAAACTGAGGAAAATATATAATTAGTTTTTGAAAATCTATGATTACTCTAATGAAAAAATTATATTTTTAATAATATTATTTCATGTGATATTATTATAAAATTAAATTTTCTTATACCTGAACATCGAATGATCAAAAATATGTTGTAAAGACTAATTCCAATAATGAAAGACTTAATAAATTCCAATATTATTTTATATATAGAATAGAGAACATTGATAAACATTTCAAAAAGTTGAAACCATAAAAAATGACTTCTAGATTTTATTATTTTACATTCAATAACTTATACATCTAGACAATCTTTTTAGTTCTTAAACGATCATATATTTGAAATAAATGTTAAATGGGAGGTCACTGGAAGAATAGATGTTCCATTAATAAGTTTTATTAATTTTTATATCCTAGAAATTATATTTTTTGATTATGTCAATGTCATTTATCATCTTATGGATGAATATATGTGGTATTAAAATGTATTTTGTTGATAAAATTGTTTAATCCAAGAATGTTTGAGTCTAAAACATTTAGTTCGTACTATTTCAATAAATTTTGTGAAGTAATAATAGTAGAAAATCATTATTCATAGATAGTGGTTTTTATATAGACATTAATAGAACAAATAAGGACTTATAAAACATAGAAAAATATAGGGATTAAATTTTTATATTTCATGATGATGTTCAAGGTCAAATCATCAAAATATTATTATTTGTTTCCAGGGTTAAAATTTAATTTCAAATATTCTTTATATGATGTGCATTAAAGAGAAACTTATTAGAAAAATAAATTTTTGTAATAAATGTTACTCTATTAACATTAGAAATTAAATATGTACAATAACATATTTTGGAAGAGTTTGTATTTTATCTACTTACTAGTATGAATCTTGTTACACATCTTGACCTAGAGGACCTTACCATCTAAAACATTTCATTCCATAAATAAACAGAGGATAATTCTTGGATGGTCATAGAATGTTAAGAACATGAATTCCACAAACCATATCTAGATTTTAAAGGATGGAAACTTATTATGATTATTTGAAAATTATGTTTAACTCTTTTAGAGTCTATGTACCCATCTAAAAAAACTAGTGAAAAAATTACAGTATTAAATGAAGTGGCGAGGTCTCAAAATTCGAACCAATATTGTATGTCCATGTGGAAATTTTATGACTAACAAAAAATATTTTTAACAATGGAAAACATGATGTTAATTTCTATAAGTGACTACTATATATTTTTTAAATTTGACTTTTTTGAACATAAATATAAATAAAAGATTTTAATTAAATGGTCTTCACCATTAATTAGAAATTTAAAAAATATTATCATCATCACTATCCAATGTAATCACATGGTGGGATTAGAAATATTTCCTTTTATACATTATGTTGTGAGAATGTTATTACACATAATTTTATGAACAATGTACTCTAAAATAAAAATGGAAGTGGAAAGGAGGAAGAGAACTCACCTAGAAATTTATCAACCCATACTCAATAAATATTTTAATTATATAATTTTTTTGGTGAAAAATATTTATTGGCACCATTACACTATAAATTGAGCTTTACCTCGCACGGTTTAATAGAAACAATTTTATGCATTATTGAATTTTCACAATCAAAATATTAATTTCTTAATATTTTTTGGATGTAAGCTATTCATTCTAAATTGTAATGATAATATTCATAAATATTTTTGGAATAAGGGTGAATTAATATTTATAATTTACCCCTTATCATGTAATGTCTACCATGTTTTCAATATACAAACACATATCATTGAGAAAATGGTACATGTTTTTTTCTAATGTTGTTCACTGTGATAATATATAACATTTGTATTGTAATAATAATATATAGTGTGTCTTTAAAATAAGCTATTATTTAATTCTTGTATATGGTCCACATGTACTGATGACTATCATTCTAGAAGAAAGTGTAATGAATTATAATTATTTAGAAGATGAGTGAAAATAAAAGAATTTTTATAGAATTCATAAAATATAATAGATTCATCCTAGTGATCATGTTATCTTTGATATATAAAAACAATTAAAAACTAGTTGTTCATTATATTATGAAAGTGTGAATCTCACATTATTATATACATTAATAATTAACATGCTAGATGATTCATTTTGTGTAAGATGTGGATAATAATTATGAAAAAACCGATTAATTAATTAAAATTGGACTTATTTTACACTTTGTATGAATTTCATGGAAGTGTTTTCATAATATGATTTAAGTAGGACTTCTAAATTTAGTTTGATGAAAACAATAATATATTTTAAAATAAGTCCATACTTTATTCTATTTGTTATAAACAATAATACAACATTTTCTGTGATTGTTTTTCCTACATATCATTACTCAAATCCATTTCTATTTTATTATCATTTTTTCCCATATATTGTTGAATCTATTTTAAATTTATAAAAATACTTTCATCCTTAATGGTTGTGGTCTAAAATAATTCTACATGGTTAAAACTAATTTTTTGGAGATATTAAATTTAAAAAAAATCATAAGCTTTCTAAGGAACCTTACAAATAAAAAAAATACTCTAGGGGTTGGTATAATAAAATTTACATATTTTTACTTGAAAATTATTTTTTATGGATATAGAAGATCCCATAATTTATAATAAATAATTATAATGAAAATATAATAAAAAAATATATTCTTATGAAATAATTTTCAAATATATTTACTAAAAACAAAAATATATTTTCTTCTACACACTAAAATTTAACATGATATGAGTTTAATTTTTTTTAAAATATTTAATTGATTAAAAATAATTCATAAACCATAAGAAACTATTTTATCTATATATAAGTAAATCATAAATATTATTTATTTATTTGGTATTAGTAAATTATATCATATATGTGCTTTGATAGGAACCCATTATAATCACTGTCATGTTGAATCAAGGAAACTGATATATCAAAAAAATTAAAAATAAAAAATTATAAGATTATTTTACCTGATAAAAATTAGAAAAAAAAAATTCGTATGGAATTTTATTGTGTGTGAGATTCTTTCCTAATCCAAAACTATTTCATTTATGGGTTTTTATATAGTTTCATCCTTACCATAATGAAATAATGGATCATGGATTACATTATTCATCAAGATTCATTTTTATTACCGATGGTTATTATGAATTATATTTCATAGGTCATGGAATAGATGGGATGATTTATTTCAATATGTTTCATTTTATAGAAATACATTTTGATTATATTCTAATAATTACAAACACTCAGTATTCTCTTCCCCTATTTAATAGGAATATATAGTTGCTAAAAATTGATTTTCCATGTTTCTATGGATGTAGCACACACATACAAATTATGGAATGAGTTTTAACAAAATATTGATTAATTTTTATTTTACCACTATAATTTCAATATCTAAAAAAAACACGTCAAAAATACAATAAATAAATATAAAAATAGTCCACTTCCTTTATGATCATTCATAAAGATATGATATTGCTCCTAAATTTTTTTGAACTGAAAAAATTCATGTTGAAATATTTACCAAACCATTATATTAGAATGATTTGAATATACTTAATAGAACATGGGTATTATTATTAGAAATTAATCATTTACTTTTATCTAAAAATATTTCTCCCAAAATTTTAACACTTCTCAATAATGGAGGGGGGGTTTATTTATATACAACTATGAAAACAATTATGTATACATCTCTTATCTTTTAAAAAATTTAAATAGATGATATTGATGTATCAAATTTTTTAGATATTATAAAACACAGTAAATATTTTTCACAGGATATTACTAATTAATTTCAAGTCTTAATCAATTGGTATTTGTAGTTTTTTTGATGTGTTGGTAGTGGTGTTCGGTGGCCTCCTCTTCTTGAATGGTGGTGGTAATTTTTTTTTTCATTAGTGTTTGTTTCAGTCTACAAAAATACACATTATTTCTTCCCTAGATATTTCTACCAAATACATTATTTTAAATTCTAATTTTCATGGGTACATGGTTCTCTAGGTTTTTCTTTGTATTTGTTGATTGATTCATAACTGTTGTCCCATGAGGTGCATATACTGCATGTTTTTTTAGATATTTTTGTTTCAATTTGGAATCATTCGACTGTGGTTACCATTAGTGTTGGTTGTTGGTTTTATCTTTGAGTTTTCATTTCAATTATTTTTCATGTTACATATTTAGTGATGGTAAAATGTTTATGGTTCCTATTATATTAATTGATCATGTTAGTTTCATTTTCTATTCATTCCTGAAAGAGGATATTTATGGTAGATTTTTTCTTGGAGGATGTTTTTATTGAATGGGTGGGTGGTCCTAGTGAAGATCATGTATCATTGTTATGTCTCTATACTATATAAAATGATACATTTGCGTCAAATTACATCACCACTTCACAATTATCCATATCCACTAGTTTAAATGAATGTTTTAGAATGTGTGGTTTGAGTAATTTATATGGTTCCTAGAGGTGTGTATGGTGTATGTCTCCTTACCTTATTCAAGAATGTTGAGGATTTGGTTTGATATTTTTGTGTTCTTATGTTTATAATTTTATAGATTTGTAAAATTATTAGTTGGGTCATGATTTTTTATTATTAAATTTTCAATGAGACCTTGTCTTATGGGTGAAAATTGGGTGACCATGGTTTGAGTGTGTTTGTCGGGTCTGTGCTGGGTTCTTATGGCTCTACCATTTTTTGGTTCAATGTCAGCAGTAGTCTAATTTTCTACCAGAAAACATTTCCCAACATAGTATTTGATGATTATCTTAGTCCTGATTGGTTTTTTGGAACACAATGTATCTTATAGATCAATTTATAAGATGGCATATCAAGGGAATGGGGTTCATGAGTCCTTTTAATTATTTAAAGTTAAATTTTGATATCATATTAATGGAGTAGTGTTTATTACATGGTTTTTTGTCTAAGGATATGTGTTTCTCCCACTAGACCATAAAATTGTATTTATTCAATAATAATAATAATATTTATTGTAATAATGTATGTTTATCACGAAGACTACATTAAGAGTTCATTTTATGATCAAAATAATTATTTATTATTCCCTTGATTATTATTATTGTTATTTAAATAGTATCCTTTTCTCATTTTTCAAATAATAAATGGTTAAAAATTTAGTAATCTTGGTGTAATGATATGAATTAGAGAAAATTTTATGTATTCTGAGAAATTCATTATATTTTTAGTAGGGGAATAATTTCATCTTCGATTACAAATCCTAAGGTGGATAATTTTCATGGATGAATATGAAATTTTTTTATTATTTCATTTCATTTCCTTTTTTCATTGTTTTATTCTAAAAATTTTGGAATATTATCGTTTCATTTTCATAAAAATTGAACTGGATGCATTATTTTAATAAATCACTAAACCATATTTTTCATTAATGTAAAACATGACGTTTTTATAGATTTATTTTTGAACATAATTTTATCATAGAAATCACATGACATAAATGATATGTTTATAAACAATATACATTATTTAATATTGTGATGTAACCGAAACATTATAACAAAAGGAAGGATGTTTTCTCCCTTTGATGTAAAAATGATTATAGCAGGTTATTTTTGTTCTTATATGTCTTGGAGTTTTCAATTACGAGTTATTTACAAGAAACACCAATGTATATGAGACTAAAGCTTAATGTAATATTTTTCAACTTATGTTAGCATAAATTTATGTCAAAACAATCGTGATATATCTACAACCTCTACGATTTTATATCCTATAATACTATTAGATTTAATTTTTATCTATGATCTTCTGATTTATAGAGGACTTCAATATAAAATCACTGAGATAAATTTTGTAATTGTTTAATTTCAATAATAATTGGGATGAAATAGTTTGGGGGGTAAGAAAAACTACTTTAAATTTTTTATTTGAATTGGGTTTATGGAAAATTATTTGAGTATTTTGAAAATTTTAATCAATGTATACCAATGCGGTAAGATCCAACTAATTCTGGTCATTATTCATTGATGTTCGTTGATATGGCTTTTTCTTAATAAAATTATCAATGAATCCCAAGGTTAAGAACAAATACTATTATAATTATTAGAAATTATATACAATTTCATAACAAATAAATCCTTTATGTTGAATTTCTCCCATTACATTGATTTTAATGAATGAAAAAACTCATAAAAGTATATAATGAATTCATTTAAATGAAGTTCAATTATACTTGATGAAGTTAGGATAAAACGTATGAAGGGTTTATGGATATGTATTAATTAACTTATTTAATTAATGAGGTTAAGTTAAATGACCCATAAAGGTATTTATAAAAAAGTGGAGTACCCACATTGTGAATCCCATCACTCAATGCATCATTGGCCTACTGGTGGAATGCCTAGTGGCTTCCCAATCCAATAAAATAAAAATGGATTCCCATTAGAAGAGAACTAGTGAGATTTGGTTGATGCATAGAACCAATGATCCCAAAAATATTCAACAATATGGAATTTGATAGTTGATAGAATCATTGTAGAAGCAGGTAGTCCACTGGCTACCAAGTGAAGGCTATTCGGTATTTGGAGGAGTCTTGAAAGAAGATCAAAGACAATATTTTATAATGCTAAAAATGCATCAAATACCTACTTTTAAGTATTAATGATACACAAATAATTAAGAAACTTTATAGGAGTGTTTTTAGGGTATAGATAGACATCTTACTAGAAATTCAAAACATATATTCTCTTACAATAACCAACAACAATATGATATTATCAAAAAGTTTGTCATAATATATTTTCCAGATCCTGTTTCCTCCCCTCTAGGGTGTTTACAAGTTTATTTTCTTCTCCCACTGTAATATTATTCTCATTCTCTCACGAATTATTCATATTATTGGTGAGAATGGATACTAAGAAAAAATTCCTTTTATTCATAGAAATCCTATCACCTTCTTCTTAAATTTAATATTGCTGCCAACATCTGTTAAAGTGATTTAAATTGGTTTTCATTAAATACATTTAAAAAATAAAAGGACTAATCTTTCTTAGGATCATAACCATATTTTTTAAATAGATAATTCCTTTAAATCAATGTTTATTTCTATAAACAAAAAAATATTTTGAAACATTTATTTATATAATCTATATTTATCCAAAATGACTAATACATTATATCCTCAAGAGATTAGGGTTTTATAAATATGTTCAATTTTAGATATGCTATTGAAATTACATACTGTATATTATGACTTATTTACTTTCCATTCTTTTTTTATTTATCAATTTCATTTACTCCATTATTCAATTTTTTAATCCATTAAATTATCTTAATAGTTTTATTCTCAAATTGGGATTTCATTTGTTTTTATCCATATATTATTTTATTTTGATTAAATTTTTCACATTAATGTTTTATTATATTATTTATCTCATCAAATTGTTTTAATATCTTTGATCAGTTTGAATGAATTTTTTATAACTCAATTGAGTTTCATTGATTTTTTAATGGATAATTCACCCCACCATTTTACAATACTAATTCATATATTTGCTCTTAAAAGAGTTTCAAATTTATAAATTATTTTTTTTCAAATTATTTCAAAAATATTAATTTTTTATTTTTCATTTTTCAAGAGAATAACTCTTTTGAAAATGGATTTTCTAACACCCATGTTTGCCCTAAATAATATTCCTTTGGCCATGGGTTATTTTTAATGGTAATAACTTTTCATTATGGAAATAAATAATGTATTATTTTATATGATAAATTGGCTATCATTTTTCTAATATTGTAAAAAAAATTTATAATATTTCAACTAACACAGATTAAAAAATACCCACATTGATATTTCGTCAATGGAACTTGATGGTAATGTTATAAATGCATTAATATATAGATTATAAGTTAATGAGTTCCAGATATTTTGTTAATAGAAATCATCACAATTTATCTTGAAATTACTTTATGCTATGAATAATTTTATAAAAAAAGATAATGATATACGAATTTATATTTATTGTAATTAATTTTGGAGTTTGTCTTTGAATCCTAAAAATTTTATCACTACTATGATTAATATATTTTATGATATTTTTCATTTACTTTAAGATCATAGTGAAACTATTTCTATAAAAAAATTGATCGAGAACATTCTATTGGATTTACCATGTATTTTTAAACTGAAAGTCACCATGACCCATGAAGATAAATATGTTAAATAAATGGAAGTTGAGGAACATTTAGGTTATTTATTAAAATTTGAAATAACAATGATGTGTCAAGCTAAGAAAGAGGATTATAAGTTCAAGGAAACTAAATGAAAAATTACTTTTAAAGAAAAAAATGAAGACTCGTGTGTGATTGATACCAAATTTTCAACCATTCCAAGATGATATTGAAGTATAAAAAAAGATATCATATTGAAAAATATAATGGAAAATAAATAATTTTAGTTTACATGATTCAGTTAAAAAATAAAGGGCCACATCAACTCATATTGTCTCTTAAAAAATAAATAATCACAGAAAAAGAAGAAATGGAATAAATATGTAATAGTTTTGACTCAAAGCCCTAGATAGGTCACTAGTTAATCTTATCAATCAAGGGATGAATGTATTAAGTGAATCATGGTACATGTTGATGATTTAATTGAGATTAGTTCTAAAATTTCTCACTCTCTTTCACATCAATCATTTTAATATTCTTCTTATTCAACTTATTATTTAAATTATTAATATATCATTAATTATTAAAATAAATTAAAAAATAATATTTTTAATATTAATTAAAAACGAAAATATCATAAAAAATAAATAATATATCATCATTTCAAAAAATATATATAAAAAGGACATTATTTTATTGTAAAAATTAAAAAATATTAAAATTTTAGAATTTAAAATTAAATATATTGAAAATACCCCTTCTCATTTACCAATGGGGTAGAAAAAGTGAATATTATTTTTGGCTCCCAACAACCTCTTTAAGATATCTATGGATTTATTTTTATAAAAAATATAGTTTTTTAAAAAATTATAAAAAGGATACATTTATAGATTGAATTTTTTAAATTAAAATTTGAAAATTTTTCAAGAATTATTATCCATTTTAAAATAATGAAATTAAAAAAATTAGAGATATGGTTGGCCTAAAATAATTCATCACTATTCGCATATTTTAAATGGGAAAAAATCTAAAAATAAATTTGGATCTTAAATTCATTATTAGTTACCTAAATTGGGCCCACGATCTGGGATAAAAAATCTATAATTTCATAATATTTTGTTGAATAGTATAAAAACCCAAGAAACATTATGG
Organism: Viscum album; assembly: GCA_963277665.1. Classification (NCBI taxonomy): domain Eukaryota; kingdom Viridiplantae; phylum Streptophyta; class Magnoliopsida; order Santalales; family Viscaceae; genus Viscum; species Viscum album. Next base: position 212,886,356 of record OY728128.1, on the reverse strand, counting down.
TATAAGGAATGGTGGTGGGTAGGGAATATGTGTGGGGATCTTTAAATAATTAATCATCTCAATGATTTTGATATAGGACATGTCTCTTCTTGATATGATTCGAAATAAAAATTGTCTCAATATGTGGAATAGGTTTTTTAAAACTCTACTCTAACTTTTAATGTTTAGTTTTTAAAATTAGTGCATTATAATTTACTAATTATGATTCAATTATGTGATAGTTGTATCAAAATTATGTTTACAACTGATTTTGGTTACCACATATCAGTTTAAATAAATATATATATATAAGATTTTAAATATTATAGATGTCCAAATTTTATGTGTTTATATGCATAAAAATATAATAATATATTTTCCTTTTCTTCTTATGTAATTTTATAATTCAGTCTCTTATAAAAATCAACCATAACTGACTAGGGAGAAATTTTCCAAAATTATCATTTATTTATAATTTAGTTTGTGATCCTTTAAAACTATTAATGCAAAAAATTATAATTTCAAGACTAAAAAACATGTTTACTATTTTGAACCCTTAAAACTATTCCACCCTGAAAATTTTGGATAACCTCATGTTGCTAGTATCACATTTGAAAATTATACCATTATAATTATTGGGGATTACAAAAGTCTTATAAGGGTTTTCATCATTGATTGTAAAAATTAATCAATGAATTTATTTATCAACCACATGTCCCATATGGTTTCAATAAGGATTCAAACCACTTATAAAATAATTCAAGTATCCACAACGATACTTCTATCCCCAACAACTATGGAAACCAAATTCCACAAATCCACCTCTTAAAAAATTAATCACGCCATACATTCCTTTTTTAGTTAAATAGATAAATCTATTAATAAATATAATTGATAAATCAATACTAATCTATCTGACATAATATTCATGATGTTGACTAAATTACCCAAACCATGTCAACATCATTAAAAAGTGAAACACTTGTTAACTCATCGAAATATAAGGGGGAGGTGGTTCTGGTTATAAACCATCACAATTGGAGAGTTATAGAGAAAATGAAAATAATTTAATATTAATGGTTGGAATATAAATAATAAAATAATAAATAAAGGTAGGGAAAATATAAGGAGGAAAAGATTAAAAATTATAGAAGTATATATGGGAAATTCTAGATTAATGTTTTGTGTAATACCAGAATTTAGTATTTCAAAATGCCCCTCTACCGTCGCAAGCTATATTAATTATGTTGAGAATTGAAAAGAAGTGAAAAAATTCTGAAAAGATCTTTAGAATTCTATAAATGAAAATACCTGACACAGATTAAATATCTCAAAAATTGGTATTGTGAATATTATGGAAGGATATTTTTAAAATAAAAATAAATTATATAACCATGATCATTCCCCTATATTGGAAAGTGTTTTAAAATTAGACAATGGATTTCCCACAAAGGTAAAGATATCTAGGAAATTTTTTCCTCCGATGAACAATAAAAATTGGAACATCGGTGAAGTGATTATTTTACTTGTGATTAATTTTAAATTTTATTCCCCTCTATTTTTTCTACATGTTATCTTACCGACCATGTGTTATATATATATATATATATATATGAAAAAAATGTAAACATATGGGAAGGGTATCATGGGGTTCTAAAAAAGTGAAGGGTGAGGCATCCCTTAGAGCCACATCAATGATGCCCAAGGGAAGGGAAATGGTTGAACTATACACCATATGGGGAGTATAAGGGGAGGCTTTGAAAGCCAGGATTTCTAATAGACGATTTCCATCAGACCTTGTATGAAGAGTCACAGTGTTGTCCAAGAGAAGAAGCATACCCTTGAGAATGATATATGAAATATTCTAGGGGTAGGTGAGACTCCCTTAAGGGATCTCCAGTTGATTTTCGAGTCAGTATCCACCTTAGTGAGGGGGATGTTCGGTGAATTTTAGTGCTCCATCCTGATAAGCAGGGTCCTATCCACGACCATCATAGAATCTTCATTCCAAAATAAATCACATAAATCCATGATAACTAAACCAGACGGGTCACGGATTGCTCCACCTCCACTCATAATGTCGTGGTTGCATGCAACATCAGAGTTCAGCTTAAATCCCAGAACTGGGGGGAGTCTATCTCACCATGGACCCCAACTGTAGTAGATGGGAAGGGGGCTAGGTGATACTAGAGAAGAACTTAAGTGAAGGAGCCTCTTCATTCCTTCTATAGAGGGTATCTAGATCTGCAATGAAGCATATGGTTTTGAAGTCCAGGCCCTGGGATGTCGTATGAAAATTATTGTGTCACATCCTATTGTGCTCCTTCCAAATGCAGAAAAAAGTCATCTCAAAGTGGATAAAGAGTTATTATTCATTCTATTTTCTCATATCTCCACTGATCCTAAAATTAAAGATGTCCTCATGCATCACAAATCCTCTTGATATAGTGATGAACTCACCAAGGGAACTCTAGACACAGATAGCCCAATCACTATGGATGAAATGAAGAAGATAGGTCTCCTCTTGAGGGTCCTGACAGTAGGAACATATTGACGTGAGAGAACTATCTTGGGACTTAATAGACATCTCAGTCGGGATTGCATTTTATTAGGCCCACCAAACCAGATATATTAATAAATTGTAATAAGTAATTTTTTCCAACATCATTTTAAATTCTTGGTATGAAAGAAGAAGGTAATATTTCCATTATCCATGAAATAATATTTATACATAATTTAAAATCCATGTCTGACATATGTCTCAGAAGAAATATTTTATGATTTTTTATGAATAAGTAATCTTATGTCACAACAATTTCCTAAGGCATGAAGAATGATAATAGAATTTGAAACCTATTTTTTTTTAAAATGATATTTTTAAAAATTATCACCTTTTAAAAGTAAATGGGGGATAATATTATATGACTCATTTATAACAAGGGAAAAAATAATATATTAATTAAAAAATTGGTTGATAAAAAAATAAAAATGAAGTGAAAAAATTCTTATAAAGGGCATCTTATCATATTTTTTAACTTTATGACTTGTAAACAACTACAAAAAACAATAAGTTAGTTATTTATATGAGAAAAGTATACTTTATCATTGATAATAATTGAAAAATCATTATAAAAACATCAGGTGAGTCACTTAAAAATGTTGAGATAAAGTAAGTAAGAAACAACATAGGTTATTTCTTACAATAAAAAAATTAATACCATTATTTCCGTAAAAAATTATTATTGGAGGAATATAAAGTAAACATACAATAATAATGGGAAAATCCACCCCTTGTGAATATGGTTCCAAAAAATATGTTCTTAATTCCATCAAATTCATAATTTCTATTAAATTTTCAAAGAGTGGATGGTTTCTCCCACACAAATTCATACAAAAAATAGATTTCATTACAATGATGAAGAAACAGGATAGCTAATTGATCCCAAAAAAAGAATATTATGATATTGTATGATCCCAACATTTTCTTGAGATGTCTCATACTAATTTAAAAGTAAATTTTTGTTTACATTTCAGAAAATATTTTTGGTATTTAGCATTTAGATTATTTGGGGTAAAACTAGGTGAAAGTGAAGTAATTAAGGTAGTGCATGGTTGGTGTAGGTTTTTCCCGAACCGTGTGGCACTGCCCTACTAACTATTAAGTGATAGAACAAGGGGAATTATATTTTTCGAACATGTTTTTCCAAATCATGTACATAATTATGGATATCCATGATCCCCTAAAAAATAGGTTTATGGTTTAGGTGCCTGGTTAGTGAAAATAATGTTCCCCTACCTAGAAAACACTGCATTGCAACTAATGTACCCTAAAATTAGAATTTAAATAACCCCAACCCAGAAACTCTCCCTATTAGAATCCAATGAAACCTAGGGATCTCTTTACAGTATTGGATCTCTCTGTAAATATTGAAAGCATTCTGAGACTTTGTTCTTCATGATTTTGATCTCAGACCGATGGTCGTCACCGCCCGAAATAAGTGAACTCTATCCCACATTGTTTCCAGTTATTTTTCATTCCTTAAATGATTATTTTAGTGAATATTCATCCTATTTTGGATAAGATATATATTTAGTATTCTGTATATATATATAATTTTAGATCTACTTCTAAATTATAGAGATCATTTTTTTTATAATTCTGTCATTGTGTTTTAGATTCAGATCTGATTCTATGTTGTTGTGTCCCCCCAAATATAGGAATTTTAATTCATAGAATTATGGTCAAAAAATCGAGGTAGGTGGTGTAAAATTAAAATCACATAGTCATGATTTAAATAAAGTGTATATAATTTTCAAATTGATATTATATATCTAGAAATTGTAATCTTCATTAAATTAATTAATTTGGTGAATTATTTAATTGATGAGTCATGAATTGGAGGTTTCTAGAATTTTGGATTTTGATATAATTATTTATAAAATTAATTATAAGATATTGGTATTTATTATTTTGAGATTATTAATTTTACAATTAGTTATGATATTTTGATATTGGTAAATGATATAATTAATCGTGTTATTAACTATTGTATTTTGATTTGTGGATATTGAATAATGAATTGATGAATTAATTTATTGGTTTCACATGAATAACTCGTTAGTGAATTAATTAGGTTGTCTTGTTATTAGTTAATTATTTAGTTAAATAACATAATTATTGTGCTTTACTATTTTTAATTATAAATGTAAATTGATGTGGGAAATTAAATTTTTAAATAATTATATGATGAATGGTAACATGTTAATTTAGTTTTGAAATATATAATGGGATCATGGTCACTCTAATGTATCTGGTATATAAGGTAACATGGTCATTTGGTTGTGAATCAAATAATGGGAACAAGGTCATTCTATTTTATAATGTGTGAATGGTATCATGGGATTTCATGTATGAATTAAATTATGGTAACATTGTAATTTTAATATATAATATCATTTATGAATACATTGGGCTCTTGTATATGTAAAATTGAGGATTACGACATGCGTTTCAATGGTAACCTAAGTGTTATGTGGTCAAATAAATATTAATAAATAATGTGATAATTAATTACTTGTGAATTTTATTTATTTTTTCTTTATACAATTTCATTCACATTATTTTGACTGGATATTATTCAACACATCATTGGTAGTAGCCTACGGAGTTGTAATCACTGCATACGTTGGATGACTGATCAATACCTGAATAAACCTTTTATTTTATGGACTTGTTACGATAAATGTATCTATTATAGATGGATGAGTTTTCATATATCATGGATGAGGTATCCAGATGTGGTTTTGGACCTGATTGATATTATTCAGTGTTTTTTCTTTTGAGTTTTAATTTTATACACTGGAAAAGTACATTAACATGGAATTGTTTACTATATTAGATTTTTTATAGTATTTAAAATTTTGGAAATTAGGTGATATAGTTATGGTTCATGTTTATGTGTTATTTTTCTATTTTTATTTATTTAAAATGATGCATTACTCTTATAAATGTGGTTACAGTCTCCCTTTGATCGATATATCTAACCCTCACTACTTATCAGAAGCCTCTAGTAATCAAGTATGTGTTCTTGAGGGAATGTGACCAATTTACGCAGGTTGTCAGCTCATGGAACCTGAGTTGGGAAGTTTTAGAGATGTATAGTATTCATTGAGTACCAAAACCAGATTATAATAAAAAGAAACTATCACCTTCCAATCGTATTAATTGATGATGTTCTACAAAGTCATGTTATAAGTGAGTTTATATATTTTTTAATGATTATTTAGTTTAAAAAATAATATTTTTTGACAGAGATGAAAAATTCAAGATGAAATACAATTTTCCATACTTATCCTACATATATCATTTCTTTTCAACTAGTATAACAAATATAATTGATGATTTTATTTGTCCTAAGACACATAGTTTTTAAGGTCTGATGGATGAGTTCGTTGATTATTTAATTGATTATTTTTAGTAAATGATATATATATGCTGAATTATTCATTCCAAAACATTACATGGATATCAAAATATGTGTATAAAAGGATTATTACACTATTGGGTAAAACTCAATTTAATGGTTCTATAGGATAAAATCATTAGACATTAGACATCAAATAAATTATTTGAGTTTCACAAGAAATAAATAATGGTGATAAAAGACCAATAAAATCCAAAAAAATGAAGGGAGTCTAGTGATTTATTAGTCATGCACAATTCTATGAACAATTAATTTAGAAGTTCTTCATTATTTATTAGAAACAGAATCATATATTCTCAATGGATGTAAAATTAAGTATTAATGAACCAATTAAGTATTTATTTACTACTCTAAAAAAGTATTTTTTAGGTTTCCCCAATAAATATTTCTTCCAAATGGGTGAATAATTTTAATCTAATGTGCGATGAAAGTTATTATAAAATATAGTCGAATTTTGGATAATGGGTTAAGTATTTTCTTAACCCATTTGTTATGCAATTATTACTGCCAACTAGCCTCAAATAATCAAAAATATCATCTATAAAATCCTTATAGTAATTGTATACAGGTCCGAATTAAGGTAAATATCCTAGGGGAATAGATGTATATTGACTCAATTTTGATGAGACATTCCAATTATATTCTTCCACAATTAGTCAAAAAACAACCCTATAAAACCATATATATAAAGTTATAAGTAATTTAAATATATATATAAGATATTTTTACACGGTTTACTCGTATTTTGTGAAACCTAAAAAGATAATATACTATTGAAATATTGATGCACTAAATTCACTATGAACACTAGTTCGTTCCTTATAATATAAAGCTGTCACATTAACCCACTATAATTTTCACCAGCACCAAATAGGGCATAAAATAGACTGAATATTTCAGAAATATCACTACATATCCACGTGAATCAATATCAATATATATAAACAAAAATATCTACTACACTATCATTGTTGTACCAATTAGGTCTAACTGCATCCTTGAGATTAATATCCTTGATCATCTTGTCAGAGAGAATCTTGAATATTCCAAACCTTTTAGTTCAATTTTTACGACACATCCATAATTCCAAACATATATATACATGATCCAATTTCCCTTCATTATAGAAATATATTTCATTAACCTTGACATAATTTTTAATATTTCACATTAAATGATATAAAATTCACCATTCATGGAATGAAAAAGGTTATCCCAAATTTATTATATGTTTTCATTAAATCATCCATAAATTCAAGCAAAAAAAAATTATTAGATTAAAAAATATATATCTATTTATTTTTCATGATGTGATTCAATTGCAACATAATCAAAAATATCATTAATATATTCTTTTATTAACTCAAAAACTAAAAAATTTGTATAGGTCAATATAGGAGTCACCATATCATGGAAATAAAAATTATTGTGAATATTACTTCACCTGCATGATTCATTGCGATGAATTATATAGTCAGTAGGTCAATAAATAAAGGAAATACTCATTAACTAATCCATTATGGAAAAACCTAATTGTATGGAATGATCATACCATCATAAACAGAGAAGATATTGAATGTCATCTTTAATGACATACCAGCACCAAAAAATTTGTGATTTCCTTTGAAGCACATGATGTTTATACTTATATTGTGTTTTCTTATTGCCATTCATTTTTACTATAGTGATCATTATTCCTACGTAGCCTTTTTTTATTTCTAGAAAATATTGGTAATTTTGTGAACCCTACCATCAATGGCACAAGATATAAACAAACCTAGAATGTGATACACTAGAACATTAAAGGGTTTTCATTCTATCATGGTTATTACCTAGAACCACTTCCATTAATAATTTATTATTACATTTGTTTTTTGTGTCTTGTCCTCTTTTATTATGATACACTATTCATCCAACCACTTATAAGCTAATTTTTCATCAAAAATTATGAAAAATTATTTTCTCAATAAGAATAACATCCCAAGATTCTTCTAAACTCGTAATAACTACATTGAACTAATTCAATAAGATTTTGTAAACCTATTCAGAAGAATCTATGCATTATTTTCTAATAAACACTACCCCAAAGCACTCTAAATAGTTTCTTATTAATAATATCAAAATTTATGATTAAAGACACTCCGTTAACATCTCATCAACAACATTCGTCAATACCGATAATTAATATATGTTTAAAGTTTTGGACTATATATAGTGTATTATTAATTTACTAATCATAAAATATAATCCCATGTGATACGGGCATGTTTTTGGATTAGTATTTAAATGAAATGTTCTATATTATAACTCTTATATGATTATCATTCTCTTTCAACAATCACTTAATGATAAAAATATTTGGTAAAAACATCCTATGAATATTTATTAATGTGATATCCTCATTCATCATATCTATAGGATTGGATATATTCACATTTATAAATAATATAATAGTATTCTAGTTATCCTCAAGCCCTAAATGACATCTCTTTTTTCATTACCCCTACATAGAAACCCTATAAAATATCTCAATATATAGTTATAGATCCAAAATAAATTTATCCATGTGAAATATGAAACCATTATTTGAATTAAAATATCATTATTGCAGTGATATTTCCTTAACTAAACCATATATAATGATTGAGAGGCTTATTCTCCAATATCATAACTGTTCCTTTTAAAACCATCCTTCGGTAGTTTATTTTTCATGGTTTATGCAATATGATTTTGTAAAGATAAATTCTCAAGATACAATATTATTTTTTCATCTTGATCATTTTTGTTGTTATACTGTATATTGAGAATCATTTTCCAAGAATGGTCGAATGAAATTCTAATATTTATGGAACTTTGGTTATCAAAATTGATTAATATAAGAGACTTAAATTCGAATCCATCATCCTCGTGTTATTTAGTCATTCAAAAAAATTGAGTAAATGATTGAGTCAACATAGTATACATAGATTCTATAACAATAAAATAAATTAAATATTTCTTATACCCATTATGTGAAATGTAAAAATCTCTATGATATAAAACACCACTTCAGGACATATTGTTATCGACCATTAAACTATCTCATTCCACATCGATTAATCTCAATAACTCTAGTTGTGAAATATCATTGTATATAATTACACAATACATCATTATATTGACATACTATGTTATTCTATTCGCTGCATACCTAATGATTTTTAGGGATTAATTTTGTAGCCGGTGGCTTGAGAATTTGGAAACCCAATAAAAGTTTAGGTTCTTATTAAATAAAATAAGCTCCCATTAAATTTTATATATTCCATCATATTTTCCACAGTAGCATCATAATTTCTTGAAAATATAAAATAAATAGATACTAGTGTTTTTATTACCTTTAAATCCACTATTAAAATTCATTTTAATATCTACATGATATTTTTAAATTATGAAATTGAAACTACATTTCTTTTAATGTTCACCTATAAACCAAAGAAACATTTTAATTATTAAATCATTGATATATTAAACATTAAACTCATGAAAATTTAAAACTAAATTTATTATGATTTATTCAATTTAAAATTATTTTTCAATAAAATAAATCAATAAATAATAAATTAAAAATTTTATTTTACTTATAATTATTATGGTCAATTAATCCTCACTAAAAGTGTTTCTTTATCATGTATAAATTATGAATATATTAGTGTTTCATTCATACCATAAAATTAATTATTTAATAAAAAAATTATGATTTTTATAAGAAAAAAAAGGTTGATTCCAAATATTCACTCCTTCATTAGGTTGTCCATTATTAAATAATGATTCATTGTATTTTTGGAAAACATAGAATAATTTTTCACAATTACTGCTAATAGTAATAAAATTGTTTCTCATAATCTTATATAAGTGACCATATCATCCATATAAAAACCTTTTATTTGGGAACACTCCATCAAAATTATTCATTCCGTTTTACAAAATATATTTTTATAATTATTATGCTAACTCTGAAAACCCACATCATTCTGGTGACATTTTCTTATTCTAGCATTGGAAATCATCCTAAGTTTGATTCTTATTAATTTTACCAGTCTCTTAGGAAATTTCCAAGATCAAATATTCATCCTTATTGGCATATATAATTGCATTTTTATCCCATTGATATAGTAAGGATGTGTTTTTAGAGACTTTATTCTTCTTGTTTATATTGGAGCCATCTAATCAGTGAAGATATAATCTTTATCAATTACACAATGATTATTGAAATATGTACATCCAATTAAGATTATTAATCTATATAACTATAAATTTTATTATTCATTATAAAATACAACTACCTATGATTCCCCAATGATTCTAATTTTAGTATCAATTACCTCTAAAATATACTCCATATACATGAACTATTAACCATTTTCTATAGTAACGATGTCTTGACGCCTAATGTGTTATCCCATAATTTTATTATATAATATCAAAATCATATTCTATGTGACTCTAATAAATAATACCTTCACCTTTATGATATTATAAATTATGGTGGATTTTCACAATGTTAAATATGTATTTTTTCTGTTGTTTCAAAATTATTCAATCATTTGTTTATTATTTTAATAAAAAAGATTTCAAAATGATAATTTCAACCATTGTCCAAAATTATTATTTAAAATAATTCTATGATAAATCCTTTTTTGTGAGTTTTATTTGGTTCCTGTTGTTAATGATCCAATTTTCCTCTAAACTGAATTATTTTATTGGGGAGTTCTTAATACAAAATCATGGTATCTTGTCCATTAATTTTCAATATAATCATCAAATTTTGTTTTGATAAAATGTATCATTATAAAAAAATCAAAAATAATTCTTCAATACATATTCTATGTCATTATATAATAATGAATAATTCAATAGATCATTTCACACATATGTATAATCACTATCATCTAATTCTTCCTACTATGAGAATGAATTAATTATATATAATATATATTCTCAGTGAAAAAATTTAGTCATATTGGTATAAAAATATCAACCTTCCCCATAATAACAACCTCTTTGAATTCATTCCCATCTATTCTTTTCATGGAATGAATTTTCATATTTTTAAAACAATACCCAAGTGATTATGATCGTGTTTATGTCCGATAAATTAATGATATCATTTTTTCTTTACCAAGTCATCCATGCCCTTTTCGACTAGGGGGCTATGAATTTTCTGACATAGCTGATTCTCATCATCAAAATAAAATTCTCCCATATCCACTATTGGGGTAGATATTTACATTTATTCCTAAATCATGAAACACAATTTCACTAATTCTTTCACTAGAAATATGATTTTCAAGGGGGAACATAATTACATTCCACAAAATAAATACTTTTCTTATAATTTGTAGAATATAACCAAATTATGATATCTCTAAATCATGAGATCATGGGTTCTGCATTATCACAGCAATACTATCACCTAAACTAATACATATATAAATTTATTCATACATATTCAAATTGTAGTTTAGCCGCTTAGATCATGAAAAATCTATACATTCAACCATATATCATTTAATCTTCCATGAGATTTGATATGATTTGATCTTTTGTATCACATAGTAATTTATATCATACATCAAATGCAATTAAAAATACTTTAAAACAATTATAATCTCCCTCATATTGGTTCATCATGAATTTTTAAACCCATATAAACGTATTTCAATCTTATTTATCAATATACAAATCCAAAAAATACATTTATTGTATTTTTTATAAAATTTTTATTTAATTTCATAATTTTAAATCATATTAGAGACTCTTCAATGTTATAGTATATAATGATAATTTTATATTAATTTCCATACACAAAAAAACAATTTTATAACAATTTTTATTAAATGGATATTTGTTACAAGATTTTCATGTTTTTATTAAGAATAAATAGGTCCTAGAGAATGTTTTTTACCATTTATCATGGTTGATATTATGGAATGTGTTGGAAAATGAAGAGATAGGAATTGATGAATTTTTCATGGATGATAAGCTCATTCCTTTATATTTATATAATATTCTATTATCTATTAACGTGAAAACTTATTTTTCAAATTGGTAAATTCATCTTCATTAAGAATCTAACAAAGGAAGAAATTAGTGGATGATATGGAGCATTATTTTTGGGATGATCCCTTATTATCCATGTAGTTTATAAATGTAATAAATCGTTGATATGTACCTAGATTTAATGTTCTTAATTTTTTCTATTCACTACACACAACATACCCTAAAAAATAGAGACATTTCATTGGTACCAATACTAACATTCTTTATCAACCCTACCCCTCATCCTAACTAAAATCACTCTCCATCATCCAATTCTGATCCAAGTGTGGAGTCAAATTTGTCTCCATACCTCGTATTTCTTGAGTCATGTTCTAAAAATTACTTATTTTAGATACATATTTTGATGAATCATAACAGAAAAAATTTATTATATTTACTTAAGTAATTTTTTTTAGTTTTCATTAATGTAGTTTTTTTCATCTAAATCACACATTATTGATATCAAATTCTAAACCATGTATCTCTGGGATCAATATGAAGGAACCTAAATAAACAATATAATTTAAGGGATACTTTTTTATTATTATATATTTATGGAAATAGTTTTAAAGAGACTCCCATAGATATCATTGTGTTCTTCATTATGACTTCTTCTTCCAAACAACATGCTGAGGGAAGATCCGGGTTAAGTGGATCATTTTAATTCAGAGGCAAGATCAAGTTGATGTGTTTAATTTAAACATTTATTTACCAACATAGTAACTTTAGTGATTATTTTTTATTATTATTTATAGCGATCCTAGAGCTTAAAATTTATTTATATCATTATAAATGATCTATGTTTCTTATTCTAACTTTTTCTTCTGATAAAATTATGAAAGAAGAGTTCCATAGATATGAACTATTGATTTGAATATTATATATTTCATTATGTCTTATGGGTAACGACCTTGTTTATTTCAATGTCCTGATTAAAGAGGATATCTATTGAAATATCATGATCCTTGTGATCATTTTTCGATGAAGTCTACATATAATACTTGTGTTGTATAACATTTCCAAATAATTCACATGATAGGAAATGTCCATTAGATGATTTTATTAAAAAGATTTTTTTTATTCAGAACCTGTGATTTATTTAGATCTAGTTATTGATCAAATTTTTAATTTTAATCAAAAGAGATGATGTATAGTGATATTAAATTGTATATGATTTAAAATTATTTTTAAAGGTATACTAATTTTCTTTCCAATATTTATCATGTATTTTTATACAATGAAAATTTTTATACACCTTCCCTATTAGTGTGACTATATAATTTTATTTAGTGCCATAAAATAGAATAAATTGAATTATATTTATATTAATATCCACTCTAATTGTTTTATAATTCTAACATCAGAGGAACACATTTCCTAGAGTTGGAAATCATTCTGTATTTTCAAAAACATAAATTCAACCCTATTGAAGCTTCCATAAATGGATAACATTTAAAATAAATAAAATTATATTTTTTAAATAAACTAACATATATAAGAGATATTATATATTTATAGATGTTATCTACCATAAAAAAATGAAATTAGAGAAAATAATTCATAGTCAGCCACCCAAAACACAAGTGATTATTAAGAGTAATGGAGAGAAAATCTGAACCCATCTTTCATAAAAATTAGTATTGAAAATTAATTGATTATGATTATAAATTAAATTATTTTCGAAAATGATATTCTTAACATTAACCATGCAGGAAAACTAGAATATCAAGTGAAATATAATATAAGGATTATAACTCTGACCATATATATCCATATATCTTCTTATATGATAGCTAAAGAAATTTTATTTAAAGTTCAAAATAAAAAATTTGTAAATTTAAATGGTTTAGAGACTATAAGTTCAATAATGAGAGTTTATTATTATGACTATTTTTTCTATCTTACAGAATTATTTATTCAAATTCATCAATGGTTCATGTCAGTGGATGATAGATTTCACTCTCTCAGTGTGAAGGTGATTATGGATGATTAATTAGTATATAAGATCATTATTATACATAAGATGTAAAATGATACTATATAAATAGTTATTTATTTCAAAAATAATACTGAAATGTAATTCCTTTATCATTTAATAATAACATTAATGTAAATTTAGAATGGTGAGGATGGATAATTAGAAAGAGAATAAAAATAATGGAGTTATATTTTATACTATCACATATAAATAATACTATTATAAATCATTTACATTGAATCATTAAAATAATAATTTATTTTATTTAAATATTAAACCTTTTGATTGTGAATTTTCTTAACATGAGATCGGTATGAACAAAATTATAGAGAAAAATAATTTCCAAAACAATAAAGAGAAGTGCATAAAATAAATGATTAAAAGGAAGGTTGATAAGAAATATTCATCAAATGTTATCTTCTGTAGGTGTAATAATATATGATATATAAATCCATATTTATAAAGGTTCAAATGGACTGCTAAATAATTCATAACATCCTTTAATATTAAGGGAAATATTTTTTTGGAAATATATAGATAGCCACAATGCAACTAAATATCAGTGGTATGAAAGTTATTCATAGAGTTATGGTAGAAAAAAGTTCAATTAATTATGTTCTATAATTCCCTATAATGAAACATGTTTTATTTATAAGTTGAATCCGGAAACTTATAAAAGTTTTTCATTATAAGATACATATTCTTATTCACTAGATGATGAACATTATACTAATTTATTTGAGGAGTTCGATGAATATGTTTCTAACTTGACGAAAATATATAATTATTTGGTGAGAACTATGATCTTTATAATGAAAAAATTATATGGATAATAATATTATTTCAAACCATACCTATACTCTAAATGTTTAATTTATTCCCATTTAAACATAAAATAATTGGATTGAGGTTTTTAAGGTTAAATTTAATATTTTGAGACATAAAAATTTTCCTTCTATTTTTACATCTTCAATAGAGAACATTGAAAAAATTATCAAATATTTGAAACCATATATAATATCTACAAGATTGGATTATTCTTCTCTTAGTAACACACATTTCTAACAAACAATATTTTCCTTAAAAGGTCACCCATATTTAATAAATGTCACCAAGGAGGTTAGTGTGGGAATAGATTTTCATTGAAAAATGTTTACTAATTTTTAACTCATAGATATTATATTTTTCAAGACAATATTTCCATTAAAAATGTAATATATATATATGTGTGTGGGATTTTTTATTCATGTTTTCTAATATTTCTATTCCCATGTCTGTTTGTGTATAATAATTTATATATTTACTATTTTAGGAAAGGTGTTTTGGCACAAGTGGTATAAAAAATGTTCAATGATACTCGTTTTTATTAAAACATTTCTAGAAAAATTTGGACATATAGAACACAGAAAAAGATAACGGTGTAAATTTTATATTTGGATATGATGTTCATTGTTAAATCAGTGAAATAGAAATATATCTTTCCATGGTCAAGTATAAATTTCAAATAGTATTTATTTTAATGATATAAACAAAATATATTTAGATAAAGATAATCATGTAAAAATGGTTACTCACTAAAATATAGAAATAAAATATTTATAATCACTTGTTTGTAATGAGTTCAAATTTTTTAAAACTAATAGGCATGCAATTGATTATGTTATTGTCCTAGAAACAATTACCTTCATGGAAATTTCATTCTATCGAGAAATAGAGGATACATCTTTGTTAGGTCATAGATTGCTAAGACTATAAAGTGTTCAAACAATAGATAAATTTTCGATGAAATAAAGTGTGTCTGATCATTTGAAACAAAAGTATAAATTTTTCTAGAGTCACTGAACCTATCCAATAAATATAGTATCAAAAGTCAAATATTAATGATAGTGGTAAATTCCCAACATTAGAAAACACTAATGTTACATTGTGTGGGAATTTAGTGAATTACATATAATATATGTATTAGAGGAAAACATGATGTGGGTGTATTTATAAATATTATTAGTATATTTATAAGAATTATTTTAATCATAATAAATCTAATGGACAATCATTATTTAAATGGTTCTCTTTTATAACTCATACTTTTAAAAAATAATATAATTAACACTATCAAACGTAATCATGCAGAGGGATTGAAAAAGTTTATTTTTAAACATTATGGTTTGAGAAAGGGATTGTATATTTTATTTAACATAATGTACTCTACAAAAAAAGGTCATAGAATGGAGGAATGTTTCTTGACAAGAATTTTACTTGAATATTTATGTGTAAAAAAATTATTACTATGATTTTTTTTGGTGAAATACACCCATTGATACCATTACACTATAAACCGAGGATTGTATAGCTCGATTTTATTGAAATAACATCTTATGAATTATGTAATAAATCTAAACTAAAGCATAGTTGATTTAAAGGTTTTGGAGGATTGTTATTCCTTATAAATGAAAATCATAATATTCATGTATATTTTCTGAATTATGATGAAGGAATTTTTATTGGTTACACCGTAACAATTACGTCTTACTATATTTTCAATATTATAAGA
The DNA here is from genome assembly GCA_963277665.1 of Viscum album. Taxonomy (NCBI): domain Eukaryota; kingdom Viridiplantae; phylum Streptophyta; class Magnoliopsida; order Santalales; family Viscaceae; genus Viscum; species Viscum album. The sequence continues at coordinate 212,869,786 of OY728128.1, read as the reverse complement.
CATATCATTTAGAAAATTGTACATGTTATTCTTTATGAAGTTGTTCCCTATGAAAATCAAAATCATGTCGATTATGACCCTAATTAAAACTGTGTTTTTAAAACACCCTATAAATTAACTCTTTTAAATTAACTACATCTATTGATCACAATCATTCTAGAAGATATTCTAATAAAAGATAATTATTAAAAATATGAGATAAAATAAACAATTTTACATTGAATCTAGAAAATTTTGTTAAATCATCACAGTTATCTTATAATTATTGATATATAAAAAACCATCTAAAACTAGTTGTTCTTCCTAGTTTTAAATTGAAAATATTTCATTTTTTATCAATTTATATTTAACATGTTTGAGGATTCCATTGGTTATGAGTATTGGAAAATAATTTTGAAATAATTGATTAATTAATTCAAATGGTAAATATATAAAATATTAAATAGATATTATGAATATATATTGATTGTATGAGTTTTTTAGGTCTTCAAAAATGTGTGTGATGAAAGAAATATCATAGTTTTTAATAAGGTTATACTTTCTGTAAAGTGTTATAATCAATATGATCATATTTTATATGATTTATCTTCTTCTCTATCTTGACTCAAATCAATTTGTATTCTTGTAGCCATTGTTTTCCTTATAAATTTTAGTCCGTTTCAAATTTAGGTAAATATCTTCTTTTATAATAATAGTGATCTGGAATAATTATATATGGTAGAAGCTCATTATTTTTTATATATTAATATTATGAAACATTTTAAGAAAAAAAATATTGGATGTAAAATACATACATAATGTAGTAATTACTATAGATATTATTCTATCTTATTTTTTCCAAAAACCCTCTCTTATATAAGGAACTCAAGAAATTAGTTTGTTCCATAATAAAATAATATTAAAATAAGTCATTATTTTTACATTTGAGTATCCTTTCAACATCCTTTTATGCCTTCTATGACATAAACTAGTCATTCTCCTAAGAATATGTGGTTTCTTTAATGTTTTCATTGACCATAACTAGTTTATCATGCATTTAATATCAACTTATGAATTTCCATTAATATATACATATTTCATTTTTATGGTAAATCTTCAAAAATCATGTATAGATTACATGGTTTCTCCTTGACCTTATCCATGGCCTGAAAATTCTAGTTTCTAGATGTGATGCCTTGAAAAAGTAACCTTTATTGATCCAAAATGTATTACAATAAATTGATAATTATTACATTAATCTCTTTGATCTATTTGACACTATTTTTCAATGTATTTTAAATGATATAGACAATTTTGGTATGCTGAAAAATTTGAGTTTATAATCAACATTATTTTCTACGTATTTTGGATTTTCATATTTCTTGAACTTCAATATCAGCCTTCAACTCTAACTTTTCATATTGTTAATACTATATATTAATATTTTAATCCTAGAAAACCATTTAAATTTTTTACCAAACAAACATCAAATTTTTAGTGGAATCCCTTATTACATATTATAATCCTTGTCATCCCTTAAAATTCATAAACATTACTATTTCCATCCTCTAGTTTTGGTTTTTAAATGAATTCTCCAAGGAAATAATTTTTCAGTACTTTTTAAACCATGATTTCTTCTACATAATCTCTTTGGGGATAGAATCATCTATTAAAATCACATTTTTCTTCATTAATTCTATAATGTCAACCATTTTTCAAATTAAACTCATTTGATAAATTATTCTTGATTGATTTATATTTATCATCAACATGGGACTTTAAGGGAATATTTTCAGTTAAGTTCCCATCCATTACACCACAAATATCATCCAATTAGATGATTCCATTTGAATTTGTATTTCACTATTTTAGATTTAGCAGAAACAAATACATAACCTCATTAAATTCCATATCATATCGAATAACTTTTTTTGTATATTTTTTCATTTCCTGGAATACCAATTTCAAAGAGTTTTTATTTTCTATATATTTTTATCTCATTTTCCTCATCAGTTATTATACTAGAGCCATATAAAGTCTCTCTAGTGTGGCTTATTTATGATACATGTCTTCAACTACTAATACATTTTCATTGAATAAGGATTGAAATATTTTTAGTATTATTTTTATAATCAATATATCATTAAAGTGTTATCCAATTATACACTTTTACACAATAATGTCAGTCATATAATCCAATAATACATTAATGGATTATTATGGTGCATCCACAATTCCTCAACATTACTTCATTGAATCTATAGTTTTGATTCAAGTAACATAGTATAACCTTCACCAATATTCAAAAAAAATTACCAAATAGAGTGTAAGGATTTAAAAGACATCATCTTCATTTAGATTTTGTTGAAAAAACATACCCTTAACACAATAAATAATTTAGTAACTTAATGTAGATCAATTTAATATTTCTGTTATAATTCATTACATTCTATAATGACTAAGATCTTAGGTTAGGTATTTGTATAACCATCAATTCCCAATGATAGAAAAAGTTATTAAATTTTTTATTTCCATAATAGATAATATTGACATAAAAATTTATAATTACATTGTGATTTATGATCATGTCCATTCATTATAAGATTGATTATTCATATAGATCCAATAGCTCTAATGCCACATATCAATATCTTATAATTTAAATATCATGACAGGTGGAGTGATTTAGAAAATATCTCTTCAATTTAAATAAACTTCACCATTGATCTTGTTCTCTCATTAGTGAAAAAACTTTTATGCATAAAAATGAATATTAAGTGTTAATTAAATTAAATTGCTACATAGGAAAAAATTACCTAGTATAGCATCATTTTATTACATCCATGTAGAATAAAATGATGATATCATAATGCACCAAATTCTCAAAGTGTTCTACCTGGTTCCATTAATTTTGAAGAAATAATATATTCCTCATTGTTTAAAACCAAAATAAGATAAATTAACCACTAATATCAATGACATAAAAATTTCATTAATTATATATGTGAATTTGAAATTACCACAATGATTCAGCAATTAGTCATCACTAATACTAATGCATCAATTATATTCCCATTCTTCCTTATAATTAATCACATTGATGTACTTATGATATAAACTCCAAGATCATCCTTCATTACATCTCTTTATCTCTTCAAGGATATATAATTTTGACTCTCTATCAATCCAAAAAGTTACATCTCTTATTTATGGAAATATATTTATTCACCAATGAAAGAATAAATATGTTTCCCCTATAAATGATCATTATTTATCCTTGATTAGAATGATAATGTTTTCTAGAAATTATATTTAATTTATAGTTAATGTTTAATAATTTTATAAAAAAATCCATAAATAATGGTATTTTTTATTTCAATACATTCTTCTTAAAGAGAACATATTGTGGAATTATAAATAGAATCATGGTATAAATACTTTAACAAGTTAAGAAACCTAAAATGAAGCTTCAATCAATCATTTAATCACCATTATGTGACTACCTCAATTATAGTTCTATGTACTTCATCTCCTTAATTAATGGATATAGCTCAAAATATATTGATGTAAAAAAACATTTGGATCTCATTTTCACCAACCATTAACAATGAAATATTATGAATATGGTTTAGTATTCAATTTTTGAAAAAAATAACAATATATCATCCTTTCTATTTCATTGATCAATATTACCCATAGTGGTGTGATTTCCATTCATGAAATCCCACATTATTATTATATATTTATTATTTATTCATAGGAATACTCTCTATGATGATGTTTATTTCAATGTATCCTTAATTTTTTCTTATCTATGGCTAGTTGATATTTTAATCGTAGAAATGATGACTCAAACAAGTTACCAAATCATGATATCCATAAATCTAGATATCATGAGGTTTACTTTATCTTGTGAAAACTACCAACTTTACTTTAGTCTATAAGATGTTATTAATACATATCTAAATTTTGGTTTAGAATAATAGATCAGGAAACAACAATTCATTCAAACATTAATCATTTAATATTCCCTGAAATTTTTTATGATGTCATCTATGGTGTCCTTATGTAATTTTATACAATATGTAATTATTTTAAAATAACATCAAAATAATTCAATTCTCCAGGGTATTGGTTCAACATGAATTATTTAAAATCAATTAAATTATATAATATATATTTATAAATAAAAAAATAAAAATAATTAAAATGGGTTTTTTATAACATTGTTATTTCTAATGATAAGTATATATAATATTTGATACTCCAAAACGATGTAGTATATTCTGATCATTTTAAATTACGGTCAGTACTCAAAAAAAATATTTTATACTAATTATTATTCAGTGGAATTTTTTTATTGTAGTTTCATAAAGCCATTAAGAATAAATATGACTTCAAAAATGTTTTTCTCACTATTTAAAATGGTTGATATTATGGAGTGTGGTAGACAAGGAAGAGATGAGAATTAATTAAGACATCATGGATGCTAAGATCATTCATTCATATTTATAAGATCTTCAATTTACTATTAACATCCAAAATTAATTTTCAAATATATAAATTCACCCTTACTTCAAAAACTAATAAAGTAAGAAATTTTTTTATGAAATGGAGCATTGTTTTTTGGATGATCCACTACTATTCATTTAGTATGGAAATATAATTGATCATTGTTGTTTCTAGGGGTCTAACATGAAAATTATTATTGAATTTTATCATTAATCACCAACCCAAATAACCCAAAATAAATATAGATACATATCATATATCCCAACCCCATCATTATTTATCATCATTGTCCATCATCCTAACAAAAAACATTCTCGATTCACCAATTTGTTTCTAAGGTATGAATCAAATGAGTTTTCTTCCCTTATAATTATTGATTCATTTTCTATAAATAACTTATTATTTAAAAATGGTTTTTATGATTTATAACACACTCTTTTTATTTCATTTATTAAGTGATTATATTTTTACTTTTTATTTGTTGTATATTTTTTTCATCTTAAATTGTATATTCCAGTCATCTAATTTTAAACCATGTATATCTAAAAGATCATGGAGGAAAAGAATAATCTATAAAATTTGAGGGATAATTGGTTCTTCTCATATATTTATGGAAATAGATTTTGATATTTTCTCTTATATATTATATTGTATTCCATTATTATTGTTTCATTCCCAAAACGTAAAATTAGAGGATTGGTGATTTTTATATAATTTTCCAACCAATGCATTCTAATGAAGTCATGTTGAATTTTAGGAGTAATACCTTAACACTTTGACTTTAGTGTTTCGTGTTTAATATAATTTAGTGTCATCCAAGATCATCAATTTTTAATTTCATTTTAAATAAAATATGTTTCATATTGTAATTTATTTTGATTATGGTTAAATTTTTTCAAAGAGTTCCAAGGATATGAATTACGAATTTTAAAATTCACTATTTGGTTAAGTATCAAGGATACGTACATGGTTTACTAATGTGATCTAATTACATATGGAATCAATTGTAATATCCTGATCCTCATGAACATTTGTTCAAGAAATGTGGGTATAATACTTCTACTGTAGACCATTGTCAAATAATTCCAATGATAATTTTTGTGAATTAGATTGGTTGAACATAATAGATTAAAGTTTTAGACGATATGATACCTTTAGATATAAGTATTGACCACATTTTAAATTTAAATCAAAATAAATGATGATTTTGTGAATTGAAATTTAATATCATTTAGTAATATTTTTAATGGTATACTATTTTTTCTATACCTCAACACCTTATTTCATTTTATTTAGTTTTTGATACACACGTTCTATTAATTTGAAAATACAAAGTTATTTTAAGTATCAAAAATAGTTTAAATTTCTATAAAAATATATATTTAATTCTAGTATAGTTGTTTGAAATATTATACATAACAACTACAGAATATCTAGATTTGTAATATTATATATTTATTCAAACACTTGAATTCATCCATATTGATGTTATTATACTAGGATAACAATTTGAATTAAAAGATGTCTTTTTTTCATAGCACTAATATATATATATATAAGATAGAAGATATATTTTTATATTTTATCTACATTACATATAATGATATTAGAGAACATAAATCATAGTCATCCACCCTTCACTTACGAATTGATTAAGAGTACTGGAGTGGAATAATGAATTATTTGTTTATAAAAATAACTTTAGATAATCATTTGAATATTGTTATAAATTTAAAAAAATTAGAGTAAGATATTATAAACATTACCCATTATTAAAAATTTTAATATCAAGTGACCTATAAGATCTAGAGTTTATTTTTTGTTTCATGAATCTAAACATATATATATCCATATATCTTCTTATGTAATGGAAAATAAAATTTCAATTATTGATGATATTAAAGACTTGGAAACATTGAATTTTATAGAGAAAACAAGATTGATGTTAAGAGTTCATTATTATGATTTTGATTTATATCCTTGTTAATTACATATTCACATTTATCAATGGTTCGTTATTGTGGTGTACAGTTTACACTCTCTTGGTTAAAATGTAATTGTGGATGGACAGCTAATTGAGAAGATCATTGTTATAATTTGGAAGTAATAGAAATCTATGAACATAGTAATTGATTTCACCAAAAATATTACAAATCTATGTATTGAAAATATAATAGAAAAATTAATGTATATATTAATGGTTTAAGGGATATAATTATAATGTGATGAAAAATATGGGACTTATTTTTGATATTAAAACTTCTAAATACAATAATTTGGAATCACATACATTGATGCATTTTAAAAGTCATTTAGATGTTTTCAATATAGAACGTTTTGATTGTAAATGTTTGTATCTAAGGATATGTATAATCAAATTGAATGGAAAAAAATAATTTCAAAAACAATTTCTAGATAGACTAAAAAACATTTAGGATGAAGGGTTGGTAAGAAATATTCTACAAATTTATATTATAGTAATGTAATATTCTATAAAACATAAATCTATGTTTATTGAGGTTGAAATGGAAAGATAAATAGTTCATCAGAGCCTCTAATAGTACAAGAAATAATTTTTTGCGAATGAAATGGATACCTAGAGTGTAACTGAATATCAATCATCCAAAATTTCATCATATATTTATGAAAGATAAAATATAACATAATAATTTTCAACAATTCCTCAGAATGAAACCTATTTTATGAATAAGGTGACTAATGAATATCCAATTAATATGTCATTATATGATACATATTCCTATTCGTTCGAGGATGAATATTATATTGTATTATTTGAGGAGTTGGATAAATTTGTTTCTAAATTGAGAAAAATATATAATTATTTTGTGAGAAACTATTCTAAGTATAATGAAAAAATAAAATATTTAATAATATTATTTCAAGTGATATTATTATAAAAGTCAATTTGTTTTTACCTAAACATAAAATGATAAATAATTGGTTGTAAAGGCTATATCCATTGTTTAAAGACTTAAGAAATTACGATCTAATTTTTTATAAACAATATATAACATTGATAAAAATATCAAAAAGTTGAAACTGTATAAAATATCTTTTAAGATTGGATTATTTATTATTCAGTAACTCAGACTTCAAGACCATCAATGTTGTTATTAAATTATCACCCTTTTGAATTAAATGTTAAATGGGAGGTCACTTGAATAATAGATTTTCCTTTAATATGGTTTATTCATTTTTATGTCCTAGAGATTATATTTATTTAATTATATTAATTTTATTTATTATATTAGGGATGTATATATGTGGGATTCATAATTATTTTATGGATAATTTTTTTGAATCCATGTACGTTTTTGAATAAAACAATTAGTTTGTACTATTTCAATTCATGTGGTTGAGTACTAATAGTAGAAGATCATTTTTCATAGATAGTGTTTTTTGTATAAACATTACTAGAATAATTAAGGACTTTTAGAACATAGAAAAATATTAGCATAGAAATTTTATATTTGGTGATGATGTTCAAGGTCATGATATCAAAATAGTATTATACGTTTCTGTGGTCAAAATTTAATTTCAAAAAATCTTCATATTTTATACATTAACCACATCATTTTTAGAAAAATAAATTTTTCTAATAATGGTTACTAAAGGATCTTTGGAAATGAAATACGTACAAGAACATATTTGGGAGGAGTTTGTATTTTATCTACAAATTGGTATGAAACTTTTTACACTTCTGACATAGAGGACCTTACCTTCTAGAACATTTCATTCCATAGAGAAATAGAGGATAATTCTTTGATGGGTCATTGAATGTTTACACATGAATTCTTCAAACCGTATTTGGATTTTCAATGAATAAAACAGATTATGATTATTTTAAAATTATATACAACTCTTCTAGAGTTTTTGTAAACTTATAATAAAAAATTGACACAATTTCAGTATTAAACCAAGAGGTGATTTCTCAAAATTCGAAAAAATAATGTAAGTCCATGTGGAAATTTTATGACTAACAAAAAAATATATATAACCCAGTAAAACATGAGTTTTATGTCTATTAATGATTACTATATATATTTTAAATTTTATATTGATTAACATAAATATAAAGAAAAGTTGTTATTTAAATGGTCTTCTTCATTAGTTTAAAATTTATAAAATATTATTAGAATCACTATACAATGTAATCACATTGTGGGATTGGAAATATTTCCTTTTATATTTTATGTTTTGAGAATGTAATTACACATAATTTTAAGAAAAATTTACACTACAATAAAAATGGAAGTGGAAAGGAAGAAGAGAACACACCTAGAAATTTCTTATCCCATATTCTATAAATATACTATTTATATAATGTTTCTGTTGAAAAATATGTATTGACACCGTTAAACTATAAATAGAGGTTTAACATGCATGGTTAAATTAGAAATTTTTTATGAATTATTGAATTTTAGTAATCTAAATCATAATTTCATTACAGTTTTTGGATGTAAGTTGTTCGTTCTAAATTATAATGATAATATTCATAAGTACATTCTGAATAATGGTGAATTAATTTTTATTATTTACCCATTATCATGTAATTACTACCATTTTTTCAATACACTAACACATATTATTGAGAGAATGGTACATGTTAGGTTTTCTAATGTTTTTCCCTATGATACTTAAAAATATATGTATTTTAATAATAATATATATTGCGTTTTTTAAACCCCCTATTATTTAATTCATGTATATGATCCACATGAACTGATGAATATAATTCTTGAAGAAAGTCTAATGAAATATATTTATTTATAAAATTAGTGAAAACAAACCAATTTAATTAGATTCCATATAATTTATTATATTCATTCTTTTTATCACGTTATCATTGATATATAAAAAAAATTAAAAATTGTTTGTTCATTATAGAATGAAAGTGTGAATATTTAATTCTTATCTACCTTAAAAACTGACATGGTAGATGATTCCATTTGTGTATGAGATGGATAATAATTATGAAAAAATATATTAATTTAATAAAATGGTCTTTTTCTACTTTGTACGAATTTCATGGATGTATTTCAATAATAGGATTTATATAGGACTTCTACAAGGAGTTTGATGAAAACCAGGCTATATTTTAGAATAATTCCATACATCTTTCTATGTGTTATAATCAATAAGACCACATATTATATGATTTGTTTTCTTGAATATCATTACTCAATTCCATTTCTATTCTATTATCATGTATTTCCCATATAATGTTTACTCAATTTAAAATTTATGAAAATTGTTTCTTCTATAACGGTTGTAATCTAAAATAAATTTAGATGGTAAAATATTTTTTAAGATATAAATTTTAGACCAAATAAGAGGATTTCTAAAGAACCTTACAAACATAAAAAATCTCTAGGGGTTGTTATAAAAAAAATTACATATATTTACCTCAATATGACTTTTTAAGGATATAGAAGATCTGATATTTTTTGTTAGAAAAAATATAATTAAAATATAAAAAAAATCGATTCTTATGAAATCAATTTTAAATCATCCTACTAATCACATAAATATATTTTTCTTCTACATTTTAAATGTTAATTTTAAATGATTTTATGTTTTCAAAAAAAAATATTTCTTGGATTAAAAATAACTCATAAAAAATATTGAACCATTTTATCTCTAGATAAATAAATCCTAAATATTATTTATTTATTTGGTTGAAGTAAAGTTTATCATATATGTACCTTGATAGGAACCACTTATAATCATTATCATGATGAATCAAGGAAACTAATATATCAAAAACATTACAAATGTGTGATTGTAAAATTATTTTACTTGATAAAATTTCAAACAAACATTGTGTATTATATTTTTGTGTGTGTGATATTCTATCCCAATCCAAAATTATTTCTTCTTTGTGTTTCCAAATAGTTCCATCCTTTCCATAAGGAATCTATGGATCCAGTAATACATTATTCCTCAAGATTCATGTTTATTTCCAATGGTTATTATGAATTATATTTCATAGTTCATAAAATTGATGGGAATACTTATTTCAAATCATTTTATTTTTTTTGGAAATACATTAGGTTCGTAGTATAATAATTAAAAACACTCAGTATGTGTTTCCACTATTGAATATGAATATATTGTTGATAAAAATTTATTTTCCATGTTTTTATGGATGTAGAACATACATTCTAATTTTGGAAAGAGTTTTACTCAAATTTTTATTCCCTGGGATCGAACCACTATAAATTCTATATGTAAAAAATAAACACATCAATATAATGCTTAATACATATGAAAAAGATTCGACTTCCTTTATGATCACTCATAAAAATAAGATATTGTTCTTGAATTATTTCGAACTGAGAAAATTCATGTTGATATATTTACCAAACTTTTATATTAAAATGATATGAATACACTGAATAGAACATGGGTATTATTATTGTCAATTAATATATTCCTTTTATCTCAAAATAGTTCTTCCTAAATTTAGACACTACTCAATAATGGGGGGTGGGAATATATTTATATATAACTATTCAAATAATTATACATACATTAATTATATATTTAAAATTTAAAGGAGATGTTTTTGATGTATAAAATATTTTAGATGGTATAAAAGACATTAAATATTATTCATAGGATATTCCTAATTAATTTCAAGTCCTTATAACAGGGTTTTTATGGTTTTTTATGTGTTGGGAGTGGTGTTCGGTGGCCTCCTCCTCTTGGATGGTGGAAGTATTTTCTTTGGTTTCTCATTACTGTTTGTGGAACTCTACAAAAAGACTCTTAATTTCATCCCTTAATCATTCTACCAAATCCATTATTATAAATTATAATTTTATAAGGGATATGGATCTCTATGTTTTTCATTGTATTTGTTGATTGATCCATTATTGGTGTCCTAAGAGGTGCATGTAGTGCATGCTTTTTAAACTATTTTTGTTTCAATGTGGAAATATTTTATTGTGGTTGCCAGTTGTGTTGGTTGTTAGTTTTATTGTTGATTTTTCATATCAATTGTTTTTCACGTTTTATATTTTGTGATAGTATGATGTTTATGGATTCTATTATATCAATTTATCATGTTTGTTTCATTTCTTATTCATTCATGAAGGAGGATATATATGGTACATGTTTTCTTGTTAGAATTTTTGATTGAATGACCATGTGGTCCTATTGAAGATCATGGCTTGTTTTTATGTCAATATACCATTTAAAACTATACATTAGCTTCAAATTCCATCACATCTTCATAATTATCCATGTACACCAGTTTGAATAAATGTTTTGGAACGTGTGGTTTGTTCAATTTGTATGGTTCCTATAGGTGTGTCTGGTGTATGTCTCATTCTCTTATTCTATAATGTTGAGGATTTGGTTTGGTATTTATGTGTTCTTATATTTATAAATTGATATATTTCTGCAATTAATACTTGGGCCATGATTTTTTTAATGATATTACGATGAGACCATGCCTTTTAGGTGAAAATTGGGTGACAATTGTTTGAGTGTGTTTCTTGGGCCTATGGTGGGATTTGATGGTGTTACACTATTTTGGTTAAATGTCAGTAGTAGTCTACATTTCTACAAGGAAAAATTTCCCAACAACTTAGGTGATGATTAATGTGAGTCATGATAGGGTTTTTGGCTCATAATTTCTCTTGTGGGTCACTTTTTAAGATGGAATATCAAGGAAAATGGGTACATGAGTCTGTTTCATTATTCAAATTTAAATTTTGATCTCATATTAAGGGGGTAGTGTTTTTTAAATGGTCTTTTCTCTATGGTTAAGTTTTCCTCCTACTAAACCATAAAATTGTATTTATTGAAAAATATATTAAGATTTTATGTATGAATGGATGTTTATCATGAAGGCTATGGTTGGAGTTCATTTTATAATCAAAATAATTATTTAGAATTCCCTTGTTTATTAATATTATTATTATTTCAATAATATCCATTTTTCATTTTTCAAATAATAAATGGGTAAAAATATAATAACGTCAGTGGAATGTTTTAAATTAGGGAAAATCTTATGTATTGAGAATTTTTTTTACTATTTTTAGTAGGGGAATAATTTCATCTTCTATCACATACCCTAAGGGGGATAATCATCATTGATGAATATGAACTGTTTTTATTATTTCATTTCATTAACTTTTTTTCATATTCTTTTTCTACAAAATATAGAATATTACTGTTTCATTTTCATAAAAAATTGAACTGGATAAATTATTTTAATAATGAATTATTCCATATTTTTTTATTTTCACATATGTTTTTTAATTTTTATTTTTATATATTATTTTATCATATAAATCAATGGACTTAAATAATATCTTTATAAACCATGTATATTATTTAATATTGTGATGAAACCCAAACACTCAAGTAAAAGGAAGGATGTTTATTTCATTTTATGTAAAACTAATTATAGCCGGTTATATTTGTTCCTATATATCTTGGAGTTTTCATTTACTAGTTATTTACTAGAAACAACAATGTATTTGAGACCTAATCATCATGTATAATATTTCTACATATGTTAACACAAATGTATGTTAAAATAATTTAGATATGTATACAACCTCTATGATTTGATAGCTTACAATTCTGTTTGTTTTAATTTTAATTTGTGATCATCTAATTGATATGGGATTTCACTATACAATCACCAAGATAAATTTTTTATTGTTTAATTTCAATCTTATTTGGAATGAAATGGTTATGGGGGTAAGAACAACTAATTTAAACTTTTTATTTGAATTGGGTTTAGGAAAAATGACTTGAAAATTTCGATAATTTTGATCAATGTATAACAATGGAGTAGGACCCAACTAATTCTGGTCATTATTCAATGATGTTCGTTGATATGACTTGTTCTTAAAAAGATTAACAAATAAATTCAAGGATAATAAAACTATTCTAATATAGTAGAAATTATATACAATTTCATAACAAATATATCCTTTATGTTTAATTGATAACCATTATTTGATTTTAATGATTGCAAACACTCATAAAAGTATATAGTGTTTTCATTTAATTGATGTTAAACAATTGTAGATTAAGTTATTTTAAAACTAATTAAGGATATGTTGATATGTATTAATGAACCTATTAAATTAATGAATTGATGTTAAACGACACATCAAAGTATTTTTAACAATGGGGAGTACCCACATTGTGAATCCCATCAATGTAGGTGTCACTGGCATGCTGATGGCATGCCTAGTGGCTTCCCAATCCAATAAAAGCAAATAAAATTCTTATTGGAGGAGCACAAGTGAGATTGTTTTATGCCTAGAACCAATGCTCCCAATAATTTTCTATAATCTAGTGTTTGATAGTTGGTAGAATCATTGTAGTAGCAGGTAGCTTTCTAGCTACCTAGTGGAGGCTACTGGGTATTTATAGGATTCTTGAATGAATCTCATAGACAATAATTAATTATGGTAAATATTCATCAAATACTATCTTTAATGGCTTCATGATACACATATAATTAGAAAAAATATAGAAGTGTTTTTTGGCTATTAATAGACATTTTACTAGACAGGAAAAACATATATTCTCTTCCAATATCCAACAATAATATGATAAGATCAAAAAATTTGTCATGATATGTTTTCCATATCTACTTTTCTACTCTCTAGAGTGTTTACAAATTTTATTTTTTTCCACACTCTAATAATATTCTCATTATCTCCACGAATTATTCATATTACTAATGAGAATGGAGACCAATAAAAAAATTATATCATTCATAGAAATCCCCTCACCTTTCTCTTAATTTTAATATTTGTGCCAACAAACATCTAAGTGAGGTATATAGGTTTTCATAGAAATACATTTAAAAAGGAAAGGGAGTGATCATTTTTAAGGATTATGACCATATTGGTAAAGAGATAAGTATACTAAATCAATGTTTCATTCTATAAACTAAAAATTATTTTCAATGGTTTTTCATATTTTCTATATTTACACGAATTGACTAATACATTATATCCTCAAGAGTTTAGGGTTTCAGAAATATGATCAATTTTAGATATATTTTTGAAATTAATTACCAAATATTATGTATAATTTACTTTCCATAAATATTTTATTTATCAATTTTTTAAATCCATTATTCAACTGTTTAATCCATTAAATTTATTTAATTATTTTATTCTCAAATTGGGAATTCTTTTATTGTTACCCTTAAATTATTATATTTAGTTTTAATTTTTCACCTTAATTTTTTATTCTTTTAATTATCTCATCGAACGGTTTTATTTTCTGTATTCATTTTTATTGAAATTATTTAACCTCAATTTACATTCATTAAATTTTTAATGGATAATTCACCACCACCATTTTACAGTACTACATCATACATATGATATTGAAAGATTTTTGAATTTATCAATTATTTATTTCCAAATTATTTCAAAATAAATTCAAAATCATTTATCATTTTTCCAGATAATAACTCTTTTAAAAATGGATTTTTAAAACACCCATTTTGACCATGAAAAATATTCATTGGGACATGGGTTATTTTTAATAGTAATAATTTTTTATAACGGAAAAAAATATTGTGTAATTTTATGTGATCAATTTGATATCATATTGATAAGATTGTAATAATTTACTATACTTTTCAACTGACACAGGTGAAAAAATACCTATGTTGATATTTCATCTATTGAACTTGATGGAAATGTTTTGAATTCTTTAAAAATGGATTCTAATTTAATGAGTTTTAGATATTTTGCAAATGAAAAAAACACAATATATATTCAAATTATTTGTTGCTATGAATAGATTTAAAAAAAAGTTAAGGATGCAAGAATTTAAATTTATATTAATTAACTCTAGAGTTTCTCTATGAATCCTAAAAATATATCACTACTAAGATTAATAGATTTTATGATATTTGTCAAAGACCTAATTCTCTTAGTGATACTGTTTCTATAGAAACATTGGTCAAGAACCTCCTTTGGTTTTTACCCAGTTTTTTGATACCAAAAGTCACCAAGATCTATAAAAATAATTATGTTAAATAAATGTCAATTGGGGAACATGTTGGTTATTTCAAGAAATTTGACATAACGGTGATGCATCAAGCATAAAAAGAGGATTATACGGTGAAGGAAACACATGAAAATTTACTTCGAAATCGAACAATGATTCTTCAAATGTGAGTGATACTGATTTTTCTATCTATTTCATGATGATATACATGTATTAAATAAGAGATTATATTGAAAATATAATGGAAAATATATATATATTTTTTACATGATTATGTTAAAAAATGAAGGGTTTCATACATTCAATTTGTCTCCTAAAAAATGAAAATTTGCAATAAAGGAAAAAACATAGTAAATATATAATGTTTTTGACACAGAGCACTAGATTGGTCAAAAATTCAACTTATCAACCAAGAGATGAAAGTATTAATTGTATAATGGTACCCGTAGATGAGTTAATTGAGATTAGTTCTTACATTCCCCACTCTCTGTCAAATTACTCTTTTTAATATTCTACTTATTCACCTTCTCATTAAAATTTTGATGATCTCATTAATGCATAAAATAAATTAAAAAACAATTTGTGTCATATTATTTAAAAATTAATATATCATAAAAATTAAATAATATATCATTGTTTCATAAAAAATATAAAATATACAAATGAATTTATTTTAATGTTAAAATAAAAAAATTTCGAAATTTTAGAATTTAAAAATAAATATATTAAAAATACCCATTTTTATTTACCCATGGGGAAGAAAAATGAATATTATATTTGGTAATCAATAACCTCTTAAAAAAATATATGGTTTTATATTAATAAATAAAATCTAGTTTTCTAAAAAATTATAAAAAGTATGCCTTTATATATGAAATTTTTAAAAATAAAACTGGAAAATATTTCATAAAATAGGAGCCACATTTTATTAATGAAATTTAACAAATTAGAGATATATTTGGCCTAAAATAATTCATCTCTATTCATATAAATAAATTTGGATCCTAAACTCATTATTAGTTACTTAAATTGGTCCCATAATCTTGGAAAAAATTCAATAATTTCATAATATTATGTAGAAAAAAATAAAAACCCATTAAAAATTATAGTATAAAGAATGGGGTGGGTAGGGAATATGTGAGGGGATCCTTAAAAAATCAACCATCTCAATGATTTTGATATATGACTTGTCCTTTCTTGAAATGATTCAAAATAAAAATTATCGTTATATGTGCAGTTGGTATTTTATAACTCTACTCTAAAATTTAATGATAAGTATTTAAAATTAATGTAGTATATATTACTAAGTATGATTCAATTATTTGATAGTTGTTTTAAAAGTTATTTTATAACTGATTTTTGTAATGATTTTAAAATTATAGAAAATCTTTTAATTACCACGTCTCAGTTTAAATAATAAATATATAATAGATTTAAAATCATATAAAAGTCAAAATTTTAAGTGTTTATATGCATAAAAAACAGAATATTATATATGGAATTGGTTTTTATGTCATTCTATAATTCAATCTCTTATCAAACTCAACCATAACTGACTAGTATGAAATTTTCCTAAATTTTCATTCAATTATAAGTTTATTTGTGTAATGTTAAAACTAATAATGCAAAAGAAAATATTATTTCAAGACTAAAGACCATGTTTACTATTTTGAACCCTTAAAACCATGACACCTTAACAATCTTGGACAACCCTATGATGCTAGTATCATAGTTAAAAATTATTTCATCATAATTATTGGTGATTACAATAGATTTACAAGGGGTTTCTCCAATGATTGTAAGAATGAATCTTAGAATTCAATTATAAAAAATTCAAGGAATATATAGAACGAAAACGTTTATAAACACTTTTACATTAGAAGTGACTATGGGGGTAATTATTTCAGTTAATAATTTAATGAGTTTTTAATTTTCAAGGTTATCATCACTATGTCTCTAATCTTATAACACTTCAATTAAATAGGTTTTTCAGATGAAAAAATTTGACAATTCATGAAATTATTAGGGCACTCATGAATAATATTTTCCTTATTCAATAATTTTGGAATTATGTAGTCAATAATACTAATGTTTTCATTAATTATGTTTTTATCATATCCTTTTTACAAAAAAACCTAATGATCTCTGAAAAGGTAAACATCCATAATTATTCATATTTAAAGTATCTAGTTTTAAATGATTTCTCCTTATCTCCATAGATAATCTAATTATTTTAAACCCTAATTTCATTTAATTACACTTTATATGTTATTAATACTCAATTAAATCCTTTTGAGACATTAATATTTTTACCAATGCCATATAAGTGTCTATTCATAGTAAATTGTATTTGAAAACATTAAAATCTCATATCCAAAGTGATGATGATATTGCGTAATCCAGTTCGACCATATCTAAACCACAATATATTAAATAATTATTAATTGTAACATGGCTCAGACTTTTCCAAAAGGCTATAATCAATAAGAATTTATTTATTATGTTTAAATATTAAAACCAATTTCTTGAAACAAACCCATTTATATATTTTTTTCCTTTTCTGACTATTTTAATTTTAAAATATTTCAAATGGATATCCAAATAAATTTTTTAAATGGATTCACATTTGAAAAACATTATGGACATACAACCCAGTTTTAAAAATCATAGTCTTTAAAATCATGTAATCATGTCAAAAATTTATCATTATTGAAAAAATCAATCCCTTAGTACATTGTAGGAATATTAAACTAAATTTATTTTATATGTTGATTTTAAAAATGGGCAATTTTTTTAAAATAATTTTTATATTATTTATTAACAATAAAAATTTATATTTATGATCTTATTATGATATAATATATTGAAAATATATTTAATGAATTCGATGATTTAATGAATAATTAATTTGAATTGATATTGAACTAGAAAATTAAGGGATTAATTGTTTTAAAATTTTCAAAAAATATATGATGGAAATTTTTAAACAAAAATGAATACACTTAAGAAATTGCAATGAATTTTGGAACGTCTTAGGAAAAATAAATTATAACACCCATAAGTACAATATGTATGGTATCATTAGCTAAATCCAGTGAAATGGTTTAAAATAGGATTTATCATAGTATGATTGAAAGTCTACATTACATTAAGAGAACATGACCACACATCATGTTTAATTTTTTCCCTTTAAAATATTTTTAAAAAAATAACATGAATCTCATTAAAAATCCCGTCAAAAAAATATTTCATTATTTGAAAGGAAATAAAAAACAATAATTATTTTATCTTTAAGAATACTATTTTTATATTTCTTAAATTTTTAATGTTTATTTATAAGGATATTAAATACATATTAATCTTACTAGTAGAACATTTCATCCACTAGTAAAATACATAATTTAATAATGTATTATTAAAATAAACTCTATTTCGCTTCCTATATCTAATGTGAAATTCATAAACACTTGGTTATTTTGAGATGATTATTTGTAGATTATACACACTCTCTTGGAAATTGGGTTCACATATTAACAAATACATGTAAAGTATAACATAACTAATATTATTGGTGTCTTAAAAAATTCTCCCCAACACTCACAAACCAAACACAATACCATAGGAATCCAAATTAATTTATATCAATGTCTAATTGGTCATACGATTCTTAAATATTCAAAAACATTTATAATTTTAATATCTTCATTAATCCTCATCCTATTGAAAAATTTTATTTAAATAAATTTTTTTTATGAATTATTAGTTTCTGATACTTATTTATTAATAATGGAAACCATGAGAAGTTTTATTTCGTTTTTTTATATGTGATTCCAAAGTGGACTTAAAACTAATTTTTTTTCTCAACATTTTGTGTTTTGTTTATATTTTAGTCCGTATAATATCCCATGAAAATATCATGTGTGGGTATAAAAAAGTAAAATTCGGTCTAGAAAAAATATTTCTATAGACTTATCCTAAAAATAGTCTATTGGATTCCGAACACATTCTCCAATTAAGGTAAGAGTTTTGTGCCTTTATAATACTATTGGTTTGATACTCCCTGTGGATTTTCTATATTTGATTAAAAAACAATGCTAAAACATAATAATGTAATAATATTTCGAGGAGTTATATTATATTATTTTTGAAGTATTTTTCAGAAATTATTTATTTAAATATTCTAATGCATTGTTTTTGAGGGGTAATGTTTTAGTACTGATATGTTCCCAGATCGATAAAAAATTTTAAAAATATTCTTAAAAATAACTAATGATTATTTTTATATAAAATATCATTTTTCTATTCTTTATCTATTTAGATTTTTTCCAAATGAATAATGTATTGTATTACAATATTATTCTCTTTATTGAAAATAACTTTTTCAAAAACGTTTTGTTTTTTGAAATGTTGAAATTTTTTTATTTCTCATTTAGAATATAATTATTGATGATGAAAATATTTTTTTATTTGCTTACCTTCTCTCTAACTCATATATGAAACACGTTTCCATATCCCAAATGGGGAATTCTTGATAAATATTTTGGAAGAAATTTTATTTGTAGGGGGATAATTACTTGTGGTTAAATTACATTTCAAACAAATATGTAAATGGGGCATGTTGTTTTTAATGTGGATAAATCTATATATCATGGAATAAATATTTTAAATCTTATATTGATTAAATTAAATCATTTTCTATTCTTATTAATAATTCAATTTTTTTCATGTGTTTATGAATATAAAAAGTTGATATTTTTTTCTTCTAACCATTCATTGATTTCAATGATTGAAAAGAGTCATAAAATAGATTTATATATTTACATTTATGTGATGTGAATATTGTCTTATTGACATCAAGTTTTATGACTTGATGTACCCATTCAGATTCCTTGATGTAATTATAAAATATATGGAGTGATGTTTGATGATCCCAAGAAAGAATGTATACAAATTGAAGGAGACACTTTGGGATTACCATGGCTACAGGGTGCACTATACCTCTAATAGAGTGATTAGAAGATTATTAAGATTGTAGAAGCTCACCAACTACTTAGTGAAGGATCACCAACTGATTTTCCCATATGGATAGAACCAATGAACCCAAAATACTTCCAACTTCCATCTGACGGTACTAGATAAAAATCAAACCATTCATCGGCTACCTAGTTGAAAAAGGTGGGAATCCAATAGAGTTATAACAAAAACTCCCTGTCTGGTATTTATTATCATAAATTTGTATCAAATATTCCATTTTATGGATTAAATAAAACTAGATAAGTTGAAAACATTACTATTGATTTTTAATTCTATAAATTGACCTATAGGTGACATTGGAATCATAGCTTTTTAATCTAATAATAAATTCCAGTTTATGATAATCCCAAAATATCTTTAAATGTGTACTCAATTCCAAACACTCCATTATTCTTCCATGAGTGTGTGTAAATTTTATTATCTCCTAAACCTCATTTAATATAATCATTCACTCACAGAATTATTGATATTCATTTAATGAAAATAGAAAAGGCTTAAAATTAATTGCTTCATTTAAATTTTTTCTTTTTTTCATATTTCTTATAATATTACTACTCATTATTGTCCATGGGAGATAATTTGGTTTTCCTTATATTTTTGTTAAAAATAAAAGGGGATAATTCAGTTTAGGTTAATATATTTTTTATTAAATACCAATGTCTATTTTATTTTGTTTTCCTACTATGACCAAAAACTCAAGGTAGAATTTTTTATATTTTATTCTATCAGTTATTTGGGACTTATGCATTAAATCCTCAGTGTATTTGAGAGGTATATTTAGCCGTGATTTTAGTGATATTTTCTAAATTCCACACCAAATATTGTGTTTTATTTAATTTTTAAAATTTCATTTATTTATTTATTTCATTAATTATTTTCTTAATTTTTTAATCCATCAAACATGCTCTTACGATATGTTATCAAATTTATTTTTTTATTATTCCACGTATTATATTATATTTAATTTTATTTTTATTCATTAAACATAAATTATTTTTTATCTTTTTATATGGTTTTAGTTTCATGAAGTTCTCTTAAATAATTTTTTAAAATTTGAATTATTTTTTTCAATTTAATGAAGATAAATTTACCCCACCACTAATTCCATTTTACCCAACTCTAACCTCTACATTGGATCTTGGTATTCTTCCACCGATTTCATTAAATTATAACAAATTAAAATTCAAGGATAAAAACTTGGATATCATTTAATAAAAAAATTTATACATATAAAAATATTTATACAGAACATCCTCTCATAATTATATTATGTGTTCTCCCTAATACTTTAATTTTAATAATATTACAATATATAATAATATTGAGTTTTTTAAAGTGTTTATATTCTATTAAAATTGATTTTTTATACTATGATTGTTCAAAAAATCCTACCTAAAAAATTAATCATTCTCTAGGGTTAGAAAAATATTAATTTTTAAAAAGAAATCAATTCACCCCTAATAAAGATTCCATATTTGTACAATAGGGTTTATTTTCTATAAATTTTTACTATAATATATTTTAAATGAATAAATGGACGAAATCATTGATGAATTGTGATCTTGAATTATGAAAAAATTCAATTAATTTGTTTATCAATTTTAATTCAAAACTATATGGTCCCCTTTGGGAACACTGAATGGGGGTGAAAGCTATCTGTATGGCATATAAAAACCTTGTAAATTGGATACATTATATGAAACTTCCACCCAGATGATGTAATAAAAATTGTACAAGTTTTGAATCAGATCATTTTGTCAAATGGTTACACACATTCAATCCTCATAACAAGATGTTTAATATTTTTTATTGTTAAATTCACCTGAGGTGACGTGATTTTAAGTATATCCATTCAATTTAATGTAAATGACATGAATGTAGATTACATGTAGTATATTTCATGAGTTGGGTAGTATTAATGGATTGTAGTGCTAATGTTTTCATTATTTTGGTCAACCCTGTCCTATTTCAATCCATAGGGACTCTAAATGATTTTGAATCCCTTTCCATTAATCTGTATATCCCATTCAAAAAAATGAGGACAAGTGAGTTTTTTTTGTTTTGGTTTCCCCCTTCTTCCATTAGTCAATGTCATTATAGTATAAATATATTGACCATGGTTTTTTTGTGTTTATATTATCCTTTCATGTTCAAGTTTCTTTCTAGAGATCTTATCTTCCTTCATGTTAGTTGACATTTCCTACTCTAACAGTTTTGTTGATTACCAGATAATAGTGGGGGGATTAAAACCCAACCCAAGGGTATATTTAGTTGTTAATTATATGTAATATTGATAAATTCACTAATATAACATATTTATAAATTAAAATATTTATAGATGATGACAAATAAAAAAATTGAATTATTCGTTGGATCCCTTTGGGTTCATTGGTGTATCACATTTGGTTTTATCTACTCATTGTGTGAGTAAACTCTTCCATAATATTGAACTTTATAATGTATTAAATTGTGATTATCATTACTTGAGAATTAAATTGACTGATTGATATATATTCCCATTTTTTGTTTTCTTATTAAATATTGAAAAAGAATTCATGTAAATGGTTTAATAAAAACATGATAAATTAAAATGGTAACTTCAAGATAAATAGTAATTGTTATAATTTACCATTATGGATTATGTTGTATTTTTGAAATATCCTTACTCATATAAACAAATTAGTTTGATGTCGAAATGATTATATAATTTTTTGTCCTAGCTTGATGATGAAATGATTGTATAGTGGTCTTGGCCTAGTTTGATGCTAAAATTCTTATATAGTTATCATGACTTAGTTTGATGAAGAAATGATTATATAGTGGGAATTGGTGAGTTATTTCTAAAATTATAATATAGAGTGATATGCTAGGGATGTTGAAATACTTATATAGAGGGATATTCATGGGATAATGAAATTATTATATTATGTTCTATGCTTGGGGTGCTAAATATATTATAAAAAATGATTTTATATGTTGTTGTGAAAATTCCATGGATTATGTTTATGGTTGTCTTAGTTGTGCTAAATGATTAAAGAAATTATGGAATGGATCCAATAATGGATGATTGTTGTATTATATTAATTTATTGATTAATACACATGTTTATATCATTATTTCATGTAATTTATATCAACCTAGGTATGTTTAGACATGATGGTATCGTCCAACTATGTTACACTCATACCCTATTTGGGTATTCATTTGGTACCCAAGAAGTTTACATGGATACTGGTCTCAATAGGGGAAAGGGACCAGGTTCTTGATTTTTTGTTTTTGATTGGATGGATTTTAGAGATAGGACTGACATAGAGTTCGAGACAATGGAATTTTGAGATTATCTGTGTAATTTGATTATTTTATTTTTATTTTTTACAATTTGATGTTTATATACATTCATAGAGTCAATACATGGTTCAATGTTATTTTCATTATTGCTTCTTCTTTCATTTACCTATTGTGTGTTTCGATGTTTCCCCTAGGATTTAATTTATCTAGTAATTATATTATTGTTTTGTTCTAATGTATTTTAACTCTATACATACGTTTATAGTCTTACCACAATACTCATAACACCCCCAGTATTAGTCATCAACCTTTATCGTATAGGGATGGATGCTTAAGGTCCTATTACCCACCATATTTTTTCACATGAGAGAGTGCAAGATAAGGGGGTGTTATAAGGTGGTATTTGAGGATTTATGTTTTAAATTTATATTTACTTATTTTATTTAGGAAATTTCGAAATGATACTAACGAATGTTTGGACATGATAATGAGAATGTACATGAGTTCATCATTCCCATGTGTGGGGAATTATATGGGACCGGGGATGGGTTCATCATTCATGATATTATTGTTTTACAATTGATGTTATTTAAATCTATGTGATTCAAATATTGTGTGATGTTAGTGATTCATAAGATTTATACATGTCTCATGATATGGAACAAGAGAGGTATGAAGTAATCATGATATTAATATGGGGACATACCTTGACATGCATTATCCATGATAGTTATATATATATTTCATGTGATATAATTTCTTATATGAATTTTTAAATAAGAATCATTTTACATATAATAATTGGAAGGAATGAACTACAATGTCAATATTAAACACATTCAATCCATGTTAAGAGAGACCATGGGCCTTTGGTTCGCTATTATTGTCACCTTTTGAGGTTAAACCAATTGTTTCTATTATTTTACAAGTGGATTGTTATTAATTTATATAAAATTCACATAATAATCATTGAGTTATGTTTCAGGGGAGTGGAAATTATCACATTCATAATGGAGCTGATTGGAAGCTTCCTATAGCTCATGAGGATAACATAGATGTTCATCTTCACAACAGTTTCTAGAGAGTCATTTGATCCTTGGAAAGGGAGACATTACACTCCGATCCATCCATGTCTATGATTGTGACATTGTTTTTTATTCATCATATTTAAACATTCATTGGGGAGGTGGGTCCCCAGGTAGTCGAGTTTTGGATTGAGTTAGTCCATGAAATCTTCAATCATGCTTGGACACTAATATATATGAGGTTTAATCTAGTATAATATATTATTTATATAATTTCCTAGATTTAGGGGGATATTATTTAGAGATATGTGAAGAAAGTGGTGTTTTCGTGGAACGAATTCAAGGTGTGGTATCTCAACAACCTCTATCTAGATTAATTATGGGATGATAATTCTAACATTTTCATGAATCCAATGTAGGAGGTCATGTCAATGGTGGAATGTTATGGATAATTCACTGACTTATAGTGATTTCCCCGTCATTAGTTATTAATGATATCTTATTGGTAATTCATTTTTAGTATTACCTTAACATTATGATTAATAAATAGGTGAACATAATTTTCATGAGAATCTTTTAAAATGAGATAAATTATATAATCATCATGGAAATAAATCTGAGACAGTCACTAATAAGTGGATATACAATTTTGAGAGGGGTAACCGGTATCTCTTTTTCTAGTGATTAGAAGATTCCAAATTATATTTTTCACCATGGAAATAGAAAATAGAACAGTAATGGTAGTGGGATGAAATCTTATGACTATGTTCCATTGAAATTCTATTAGTTTTGATAGTTGGGCCACAAGAAGATTCATTTTACCTACCTTAAATTAGAGTTTCATTATTTTTGTTTGTTGAGACACCTATTTAGGTTTTATAGGGTCATGAATTAGAAATGTATTGGGAATTTATCGAGACTGGAAACAATTTCTGGAATAAACATAGATACCCCTCAACTTGTAGGTACATGGAGTTCCACTAGAAATTTATGTTGTGGTAGGTTATGTGGTTCCACAGTTTAGGAGGGTAGTGCTAGGAAGATGGAATATCTCAAAGAATTTAGACTAGATTCTATAGAATACTGTCAATTAAGATTCATTCTATGTTCGATAATCTTTCTAGTGTGCATGTAATACCTTCTACCATCAGAGATATGTATATTGTATACTCTACAATTGTTTGTGTTTGGTTCGATACATGGGAATCACACTACTTTTTATCTGCTCCATTTTTAAAAAAAATTGGTAATGGATGTTGCAAGATTTTATTTTTCATTGACCATTGGTAATCTTTTGGGTGTTCAGTCATAGAATATCAATGGTTTTTAAGGCATGTTCTCTAGAAATTGGAGGATTCTGTTTTTTTTATTTTATATACATGAAATGAAATGTTTTTACCTTTTTCATGTTATGGATTATATGGTTCTATACAAGTCTTAAATTTAATATTACTGATGGAGAGTTACCCTTCATCCACTTATGATTGAAGCTATTATTCCTAGGGTGGTTGGGATATTCAGGCTGACCATGTAGTACCAACTCAGTGAATATGGGATTGTCTTGTAGCTGAGACAGAAATCCTTACTCTAGATGTCATTGAAATTTAGTACTGTATTTTCATCTGGTGGTAGAATATTATCATTTCATCAATCCCGATGAGTATTATGGATTACCGCATGAGAGGTATATCAAATTCATGATAAATTTATTTTTGGAAGAATAAGTAGTTTGTATCCTACCATACAAAAAAGCACCTACAGAGTGGTGGGAGTAGAATTTGTTGTTCCAAATTTTGTAATCATAACACTTCTACCTCCAATTAACTATCCATAGGTTTATCCAATTTTTTTCACCAAGAATAGTGATGGGACGTTGTGATTTTTTGGGGATTATTAGAGATATAACCAGATAATAGTCAAGAATGAGTATCCCCTTCTATGTATTGATGTTATCAAAGACCATTTGAGAGGATCTAAGATCCTATTCAATATTGATTTGAGATCAGGATGCCATAAATTAAGGGTAAGATAATTTCACTCAAATCAAACATCATTTAAGATTATATATGGATTGTATGAGTTCGTAGAAATGTTATTTTATTTGACAAACATGGCATCGATATTCATGTCTTTTATTAACCATATCTTTCAACATTTTCTTTATTATATAGTTGTTGTTTTTTTCAATGGAATCTTAGTGCTCACCCATTAATCAGACGATAATTCTCAATATATTATCATTATCTTGTGTACATTGAGATATTATCATCTTTAGGATAATATATTCAACTAAAATTTTCATTCGTATAAATTTCTCTTATTTCTTCATGTCATCATAAATTCATGAGTGTCATTAGATCCATAAAAGGTTGTAGCCATGTTATATTGGAAATGGACCAACTATTTCATTGAGATTCATTGATTTCTCCGTTTAGCTTGTAATTATTACTGTTTTATCTTGGATTTCTCTAGTATGGTGGCATTGACGTTCGTGACGAAAATTAATGGGGTTAATTATTTTTGGTTATATGCATGTGAGAGAGATTTTTTGGAGATGAATAGAAGCTATACCTCAACACCTATAATCACATTACATATTCTAGATAAATCTTATATCGTGTACTATGATACATCTAGTGTTAGACTCTAAAATGATATGATGTTGTAGGTCGGAGTCATTGATTGAGGATCGAAACCACTGAGACTGCATGGGAGGAATTATCCTACTCATGATCATGAGTTATATATAGTGTTACATGAACTAAGTTGATTGAGTCAATATCTTATGGGTGAGAGGTTTTATGGTCTACATGGAACAAAATATCCAAAGGATTCTCTTTCCACAGTAAGACCTAAAACATCATGAGATGTGTTGGTTAATGTATCAACAGTCTTTCAACATTGAGTTGGATTATAAATACATGATAGAAAATGTATTTATCGATGCCTTGATATGGAATTCAAAGATTAAT
Source organism: Viscum album (assembly GCA_963277665.1). Taxonomy (NCBI): domain Eukaryota; kingdom Viridiplantae; phylum Streptophyta; class Magnoliopsida; order Santalales; family Viscaceae; genus Viscum; species Viscum album. The sequence goes on along the minus strand of OY728128.1, from coordinate 212,841,951 downwards.
ATAGTTTTGGAGTCTTACTATGAGGTGTAGATGATGGATGTCATTGTAGACATGCATCACGATGTACAGGAGTCCCAGTGAAGAGGACATCTAATGTTGACATCTAACAGACCAATGATTTTTTACCAGATCAATATAGAGTATTTATCAAATCCATAGGTCCTAGTTATGAGATATAGTTTATATTGTGGGGAAACACCAACATGGTAGTCTCTATGTAGTATCAATTATCTTTTTATATTGCTGAGTGATGGTTTCTACCTGCTTTCACATGGAGATAATGGCAGATCATCAAGCATATAGATGGGAGGTACATTATTTTTTGACAAATATGTATCATGATCCCTATTTATAGTACTAGTGTTCATGAATTAATATGAGGTTATAGGAAATTGTGGCCAAATATTTCACTTGTCTGTAGGTGAAATCCGACCATCATTGGCCTATTGGGATTTTGAATCCTTTACCCACTCCTAAGGGGAAATGGGATGATTTTACTATGGTATTTATGATTTGATTCCCTAGGAAAAATATTATGAATGATGTAGTATATGTTATCATGAATTCAATGATGATGTTATCCTACTTCATGACTATAAGGGAGTCCTTCAGTATTGATTATTTGATTACCCTTTGTCTGCATGAAATAGAATGGTATAATGGTGTTTCTAAGATTATAATTTTAATAGATATTCTTATTTCACATATTTATTATGGAAGGATCATAAGAATGATTTATGATCAAAGGTTATTATTATTATGGCATATCATCATCATAATGAAGATAAATCTAAGATGGTTATTTGTGTTTAGGAGAATATTCTACGATCCTTTTTTGGATTTTATCTATTCATGGGAGAGTCATGTGGAACATTTGGTGTTTTCATATAATAATAGATTCTAGGAATCGATAAAATGGAACCCTTCAGGTCTTTGTATGGAAGGTCGTGTTATTTGAATCATTATTGGTTTGAACTAATTAGGTATGTTCAAAGTCTACCTAGGCTTGTATAAGATACATATGAGCATGTTTAGCATATATATATGTCATTGGTGTACATATATAGTTGGTAGAAATCACACTCTTATGAACTTTGGTGTTCAAGGATGTTCATCATGTCTTTCGTCGGGTGACGCCTAGGATAGGGCAAGTCATATCAAGAAACAGGGGAATGGAGTTCCCATGTTTTAATGGATGTTTTAGATAATGGAAATAGACGGTACAATGGAATACTCATTATCCATTACATAGAACTATAGGTTCATAAACAATGTGTTTCACATGTTGATGATTCAAATATACCATTCTAATCCTTCTCATATTGTAGACATTGAAGATATCTATATTTCTATAGATTAATATATTGAGTATAATAACATATGAATTATAGACATGTGTGAGAGTCATATCTAATGTAGGAATATACATCTTGCTTAAGTGTAGTGAAATCATGTGTATGCCTAGGAGGATTCCTATAAGAGGGAGTCTGATATGTGATAATAATAGCCATAATTGTTCATTAAGACACCATAATGATACTTAGAGAAAATCAAGGATGTAATTTTAAATGGTGGGGTGGTTTTAACATCATATATTTTTCAAGTTACATCACTCTTTTAGTTTTTTCTTTAAAAATATTTTGTTGGGTTTTACTTTGTCTTTAAACCTTGTTGGTTATGTATCATTCAGTAATAATGATCCATTCTGGGTATCCTAACCTGATGTTTGAGGATGAATATTTTATTCAATTAATGGAGGAGTGTATAAACATGTTAAATGGGATTATTAGGTTTTCATAATGTTTGGATGGATTTGGAGGTAGTTCAGGTTCTTTTTTGAATGTTGGTATAAAAGATATTTGCATGGAATTTACTCACTATGTAAATGGGTCACATGAAATGTAACTATTTCTTGGATGATGCAATGTAAATGGTAGAAGTAGTGAACCGGATCATGGAATTAACTTTTTTCATGATCTAAATCCAAGAAACATGATTTGTAATGCTTTTTAGGGTTCGAATCACCCAAGGAGATGTGATTTTCAGCTTGAGCCTGAAATAGAGAATACACGACATGAAAAGTGATTTCATGATGTGTATTTCATATGATGGCCTATTTTAAGGGACCATGGTGAATTTTTTTCAATATTTCAATGCATCCCTCTCCTCTCTCAATCCTTAGAAACTCCAAGTTATTTTGGATCCCTTTACCCCCTTCTATATGTCCCATTAAAACAATCGATCACTGATCAAATGCATTACATTGGCCCCTTAATTTCATTTTTCTCCATTTTTTCTGTGTAAATAACTTCAATGATGTTGTTTAAGTGTTCATATGGGTATTTTAAGATACATGTTCCCTTTTTTCAATCATACGTTTCTATTGTTCTTGTTGGTGTTTCCCTGTTCGAAGAGTTATGTTGGTCTCTATATAACGACAGTGGGTCTAAAACCTAACAATAAGGTATATTTAATTAGTATGTATGTGATTTTTTTTATTTTTACATATATACCATGCATGTAAATTAATTAATTTTTGAATGATTGTATATCATGGTTTAAATTATTCCATGAATAACATTAGATTCATTTATATATTGACATGGCATGTGGCTACCCATTTGATGAGAAAACCCTATAATAAAATTTATTTGGCTAATGACATGAAGTGTTTTTAGATTGAAATGGAAATTGAGATTATTATATGATATAGAATAACCTCTAGTATTGGATTATTATTTCCGGAAATGGTTGGAATGTTAATGGTTTAAGAAGAAAATGATAAATGAAAAATATTAACTACAACATAATTAGTAATTATGAGAATTATCCATTGTGGATTTTGATGAGATATTATGATATACTTGTTGTTATGTAATGTGTTAAGTTTGATGCTGAAATAATTATATTGATGGATTGGTCCAATTTGATGAATAAATGATTATATAGAGATATTTTTATAGTTTTATGTTGAAAATATTATACAGCATGCTTTACCCAGATTAATGCTAAATTTCTTATACAACAGGCTTAGAAGAATTTATTTTTAAATTCATATATACAAGTTTATACCCTATATGCTAATATAATTATATATAAGGATATTCTAGGAATATTGAAATTCATATCTAGTGGGCTATTCAATTGATATTCAAATGGTTATACAAAGATATTTTTCTATTAATTGAGAATATTTCATGAATTATGGTTTTAGTTTCCATGGTTGTGACACATGATAAATGACATACTTGCATGGTTCCAAAAAAAGGTTAATCATTGTACTATATAAGTGAATGATTAATAAAACTATATTTTTCATTATTGTATGTAGTCTATATTAGACTATTTCTGTTTAGAAATAGTGGGGTCGACCTGCATAATTTTATGAAAACCATATTCAGACTTCCATTTGGTACTTGAGAAGATTACATAGATACAAATTGGATAAGGGAAAGGTACCATGTTTCATATTGTTTCATTCAATATGAGTTAGAGTTTGGATTTGTGAAGAACCTTCCATTCGCAATCAGTTTATTTTGAGATTATTAGTGTCAATTAAGAATTGTATTAGTATTTTTTTTAAAAATAATTTATATAGATTCATCATTTCATTACATGATTCACTTTTATTTGGAGTATTTGTACTTCTTTCATTTCCTAGTTTTGGGTTGCACTGTTTCTGTTCGGTTTCAATTACTCATGTATTTATTTTTATTTTTTATTTCAATGGTATTCTAACTCAATAAAATAGTGTATAGTTTCCCATCAATACCCATCACACCCCTACTACTAGCTCAGAACCAATGACATACTGGGAGGTTCCCATGGGGTCCTATAACAATCCAGATATATCTATGTGACAGAGTGTCATGTCGAGGGACATTACAAATTCAGCATTATTATTATTTATGTACACATGCCTACATAACTACTTCATTTCAATATATTCTTGTTTTTTTCACAATAGTTAATTATATCATGTTTTTAATGGATTTATGATTTATTGTATTCACATGGAACACATATTTAGGGAAATATAATTAGGTATTTGTAGGATTTGATATTATATATATGTATAAATTGATTTTTAATGATCATGAGTTAACCATATTTATAGTACTATGGTGTAAACCAGATGCATTATTCTTATGGGATTGGGGAGTAAACACAATCCAATATGTTATTATGTTAATAGAATAGTTCCTTAATATACATTAGGATTTTTTATTCCTACACTTGTTCTAAATTCCTCTTTTATCCCATCATGGAACAACATTATCGTCTTTGGATTTTATATCCCTATTCCATGTAATATATAATGGTTTCATGACTATCCTTTACAATTTTACATAACTATTCTATATTTTTTGATTGTTTTATATTTTTCTCAATATATATTATTATTATTCCTTGATCTTAACACCTTAGTCATATCATTTCTCTTATAATCATGTTTATAAATTTTTTATGAGCTAAGTATTACCCTTATGTATATATTTCATAATATTCTAACCATTACTAATAATTCGACCTCATTCTGTTCTTAGGTTTCCCTATTTCCCAAACCGATTGTGTGTGTTAAATTGATATTGATCAATTTATATGTTCTGTATTATAAAATAGTTTTTTATTTTTTTAATGGTATGTAAAGTCTTATTATATATTTTATGACTTGATCCCATAGACCCTAAATGTTTGATAATTAGGGTTGGTTGTAATTCATTTTATGTAAAATATATATATATTTATCACTAGATTCATATGTGTATATATATAATTCATTATATATTATGAGAGAGTGGTTTGTAATTTTTTATAATTAATATTACTGAAATTTCCTTATAAATCATTATATAGATAACTATTTTTTATAGATTACTATTTTAATTATAACATATACCATGTAATCTATTAGAAGTTACCATGAATATATGATGATTAAGAAAATAACCATTACATATATAATTTTGAAGCTAACATTGGGGTTTATTACTGTGATTTGTAAAAATATGAGGAAATAATTATAAGTGTTTATTAAGGATTTATAATTTTGAGGATGTAATTTCTTAATGAAATTGATTGTAACATCTATTATTTTCAATGAATATATTTATAAATTTTCCTACTTAAATTATATATATAAATATTAGGTGATGTTGATTTATTTATTTTTCAAACATATGTGTCCAAAATCCTAGCCAATTAATTTTTTTTGTTAATATATTAATCAAAACTATATATAATAAATATAATTACATTTAAATAATAAAAATTTCATAAATAAATTGATCTAAATATATAACATATACAGCCATAATTTCATTTAATCAATAACAAAAATTGTATGTGACGGATAAATATATTGTATAAAATAAAAAAATAGTACAATGGAATGATGATGTTCATTAAATCAGTGAAGTAAAATTTGAAATTTTGGTTCGTTGTACAGACCTTGAATTATCACAACACTGAAAAGCGTTTTAAAAATTACATAAATCAATATATATTTCATTGGAATTTTTTAAATTATATTCACAAGTACTATATAGAAAAATAAAAAATTTAAATGAATAAGAAATAAGTGGTACTTATTGATATTATTATTATTTTAAATATATTAGAATAAAAATTTTCTAATACAATAGTGAGTGAATATTATATATATGATTTCCATTTAGAACAGTAAAATAACTTATATATAAAATTTATTATCAACAAAATAATTATGTATAAATATTAGAGAATCAATATGTGATTTCTCAAATTATACAATTAAAATTATATGTATGTTTAAATTTGTATGTATGAAATATTTAGTTAAAAATAGATTTTATATTAAATTTTTTATTTTAATTTTCATTATTAATTATTTTATTAATAAAATTTAAAACATTTTGAAAATTCAAACATCAATATTAGCTAATGGTGTCTTTTTAGTAATTTTATGAAAATGTTGAATTATATATGGATAGTAAAAATAATACAATAAGTTTAATAAATTCAAAATGATGAACACAGGACTCAAAAAAAGTAATAAATAATTTCATAAAGAAAATTTAATGAGAAACAAAATTTCCTAAACAATTAATGATTCATGCACATAAATTATATTTTCATCAAATAAAAGCATATTTTATTATTTAATTTTATTTTAATATACTAAATATGTCATTAATTTTCTTACTAGTTAAAAATAATAAAAGTATTTATTTTAAAAAAAATCAACAATTAGTCACAATATTATAAACTATTCATATCATTGAGAAAAATAATAAATTGGCCAAATATTTTATCCAAAAACACTCTTCTCTTTCACCTATAAATATACCCCATCATCCACCCATTATTTAATACTTACAAAGTAATTATTTAGAAAAATATACATTGAAATATTCATCCATGCAACCTTACCATGCTTTAGATTCTCTATTTATATCAAATGACTCCCCTTATGAACTTTAAGGTGAATGCTAAATGAGATGTCTTGAAGAGTAAACTAATCCTTCATTATTCTAGTGCATTGTTTTTGTGTATATTGTTATCACCTATCTATACAAAATTATAATTAAAAAAACATTTAAAAAATATTATAATTATTCTCTAAATTATTTATTAAACCAATATATTTATTGGATTTTCTATCATTTTAATACATAATTAAAAACACTACTCACATTTTGGGAGTATTATACCATCAATGAATGCAAAGATGTTTTATATAATCTATTATCATTTTTATTTATAAATTTTTATCAAATTTATATTTTGAATATTTATCTTAAAATTAAATCATTTAGGATTCTAAAAAAATATTGGAATAAAATTATTTATATTAAAAAATACAATAATAGTTATTTAAATTTTTTAAAAACAAGCTTCCCAAGAGATTATTCATAAACTATAAACATTTTTGGACCATATATTAAACAAGGATGTTATATTATATTTAAATTAATAGATAAATTGTACATTGACACCAAAAATATTATATGACCATTTTTCAAAGACTAGAATCCTTTACCATTATACGAATGTGGTTTTGTAACTATGGAAAGAGCAAACTGAAACAATCGACAAGAACAAAATGTTTCCAAAACATGAATCATATTTGATAATAAATCACTGATAATAATTTAATTATAAATTAGTATATTTTTTAAATTTAATATTAATGTATGTAATTCATCTATTCATGAGGTTAGATAAATTTTTATATTAGAAATGACACGTGGTAATGGGTTTTATCTTCCAGGACTTATTTCATTTCATACATCATTTCTCTATAAAATATCGTCATATATATGAATTAAATATAAAATATTTGAGTTTTTATAATTTATTTATCATATAATATTTTGGTATTACTTTTTTATTACCTATCGTATATATTCAATGTTAGTTACTTATTTTTTAGATGGTCTCATCTTTATTCATTCTCAATCTGGTCGATATGCACTCAAAAACTCTCTCTATCTCTATATCATTCTGTCTCAAAATGATTCCCACCTTATAATATGAATTTTTGTGTTTCTTATATTTCACTGAAAATTTCCCAAGACCTTAAAATACATTGAATCTTATCATCCTTTTATTTCATTAAGTTAAAATCAAGGATGTTTATTATAGAATATTTTTAAATATTTATAGTCCTCTAAATGATTCATGTTCATTAACTAATTTTCATTTTTAAGTACCATTATTGGGTGATTTTTTAAATAATTCTTTTCTTGGAATCTAATTTACCACATTTTTAAAATAATTCATTAAAGTTACTTAATAATTTATTTGTTCATCAATGTTGCAAATTATATGAAATTTCTTTTCAATATTTATATTCTATTTTATATGATATTAATTGAAAGAATAATTTCTAATTGAAAGTATTTATGTTACATGTTCAATAAATTATTTTTTATTTTAAAATATCATTTCATTGTAAAAAATTCATATATTTATTTACTATTTAAAAAATGGCATTTTATTTGTTTATTTCAATATTGAATAAAAAATAAGAAACTATGTTCATAAATCTTCTTCAATTTAATATCATTGTCATAAAAATTATGTATGTATTTAAATTTTCATTTATACTCCACCAATTTAAAATTTATTATGCTTAAAAATGATAGTGGTCTATTTTCACAACTGCATACGGTGCCCTTATCTTCTTCATCCATATTCTACTATATATGTGGTATGTGGGAAAAGGAAATTTATATAAGGGGATAAATCTATCACAAACTTTTCCTAATTTATCATAATAAAACATAAAAATAAAAATTATTTTAGTTCCATTATATTATGAATATCCTATAATTATTTCATTACAACAAATGGTGAATATCCAAATACGCATACATTAGATTTAGTGGGGAAATTAATAACATCACTATTTCACCTTAAATTTTTTATATTTTAATTGAATAAAAACCATAATATTTATTAATGGCTATTTAGCTAAATAGATAAATATTTCCTAGGATAAATTTCTAATTTCCTGATTTTATTATTTTATATAAATTTTGGATGTTTTAATGTGTTTGTATTTACATGACACACATATATCTATATGTAAATAAATAAATATGAGACATATTATCCAATATTTATATATATCCTTATAGATAATTAGGTAGTGGTTTATTTCTCATTAAATTACAATTTTTATATAATGTGGGATTAAATATAATCTACCTTTTTATGGTATAATGTGGATAACCCAATTCAAGATGTTATCATAATTTTGGACAGTTTATTTAACATATGTTACGATTTTCTATACATACACATATTTAACACTCCAATTTATTGTCACCATGACTCGTGAATATTATCTTATGATTTTACAACTGTTGAATTTTTTTATGATCATAATGTATGGTTTCATTTACTTATACCGTGTATTATGATTGTTGTTTTTTCCATCAAAATTGTGTTCATTATTTCACGATCCAAGTAAGCTAATCATTTCACTTCTTATATGATCAAGTAATTCACATGATTATGACCTATTTAAAACTATTTTATGTCTTATTGTTAATGTCTTTCTTGTAATGATGATTTCATTATCAATCGTTACATATGTATCCCCACTTCACCAATTAATCATTGTTTTTTAATAGACATACTTTTATTTATAAGTAATATAGAATTAAGGATTAAAATAATTTAATGGTATGATTTGGACGATGATCTATTGAGTGAAAAGTTCCCAAAGATACCCAATGTTGGTTTTAGTTCATATGTTATATGAAAATAATGTATATTAGAACTAAATCAAGATGTGTATGTGTGGTTAGTTTTAATAAATTGATTCCACAGGGTACATAGAATTGTTGATCTTGGTCCCAAATGAACCTGAGTGCTGTTTAGATGTTATGTTAGCAATAACTGGGTGAACATGGGTATTTTGTTAATGAAACAAGAATTATATAAAAAAATTATCATTGAATTATGATCATGAAATTAGGATTTTCATGTATATTTTATGATACATTAATTGATATTAAATATTTTTAAAAGGGATCTAAATAGAATGTATTTAATACAAAAGGAAGGAATGTTCAAAAATACAAGTTTTTGTGTTCTTACGAATAAACCATGCTGACATTGGTGTGAAAACCCAAAAAACTGCATTGCTTTATATCATAATTTAGATACCCATTGAATAAATATATTTCATAAATAATCCACATTGAATGTTGTTCTATATTTTTTATACTATTTTCAATTCCAAGATAAAAAGGCAAAAACACCAAATATTAGGGTTAGAATCAAACTGGTTAGCATTATGAAACAATTTCGAGTGATTATAGCAATGGGATAATATTAATAAATTTTCAACATTTTCATGATATGGATATATAATATAGTGTTTGAAACACACATCCTCATTTATATATCCTATGTATTATTACAAAACAATGAACAATGGGAAGACAGAATAATACCCACTATAGGGAAAATGGATATTTGTGACTGGTTATTCGCGACGGGTCAGGAACCCCTCACAAATAACCCGTCGAAAGGGGTTATTTTTTACGGGTCGATTACCTCATCACAAATATCTAGTATTTTCGACCGGCATTAAGGACTCACGGAAAAAGGATTGGAAAAAAATATGCACCAAACTACAGGAATGGGTATTTGCAACATGTTCCTATTTCTGTGGAAAATATCCAGCGGAGGTTTTTAGTATTTGTGACAGGATACTGGACTCGTCAGAGATACTTTGTGAGGGGTATCCATTTGTGATGGGGCCCATCGCAAATAATTGTTTAACTGAAAAATGTAATTAATGGAGGTAGATTCATTTGTGACAGGACCTATCACAAATACCACTACATACGCTGGGTATCATGTCACAAATACTCCCATCATAGATAATATGATATATATATATATATCCCTTGTGTTTTTCTTTTATTTCACTCTTTACTCAACATCTCTCTCAATCTTTTCTAAAAAAATATCTTCTAATTCATTTTTCATAGTTTAAACTTCTAAATTAGAGCGTTATCTAAAACATTAATACTATAAATGCTTCAGATTCAAGGTATTTATCTATTTTATTATTGTTTAGTTAATTTATTTTATTTTCAATTATTTATATTTTTTGATAATTAGATGTACATTAATTGAATTTGAATTAGATATTTGTTTTTTAGTAATTATTTTTATGTATAGTTATATCTAACTATTAATTAGACAAAAAATTAATAATTAGTAATAATTTTAAATAATTATAATAAATAGTAATTAATAGTATTAATTAGTAGTAAGTATTACTAATTGGTAATAACTAGTAACAATTTCTAATAACTAATATTAATTCGTAATAACTAGTATTAATTAGTAATAGTTAGTAATAAATTATATTAATTAGTAATAATTAGAAATAATTAGTAATAGTTAGAAAAAAATAGTAATAATAAGAAAAAAGTAGTAATAATTATCCAAAATTATTAATAATTAAAAAAATAGTAATAATATAATAATAATAATAATAATTATAAACGATTTGTAATAAATAGAAATAATTTGTAATATTTAGAAATAATTGGTAATAATTAATAATAATTTTAATTAATTTGAATTAATTAGAAAAAAAATTGTCACAATTGTCAATAATAATGAATTACTAGAAATAAATTGTAATAATTCGTAATAATTAGTAATAAACTATAATAATTTGTAATAATTAGTTATAATTAGGATTAAATAGAAATATTTAGAATCAAATAGTAATAATGTGTAATAATTAGTAATAATTAAGATTATTTAGTATTAATTAGTTTTAATTAGTAACAATGATGATTAATTTGTTATAATTAGTAATATTAATGAATAATAAGTAATGATTATCAACAATTAGATATAATTACATATAATTTGTAACACTAATCAATAATTAGTAATAATTATCAATAATTAGTTTTAATTATTAATAATTAGTATAAATAAGCAACAATTATTAATAATTATATATAATTTGTAAAAATTCTCAATAATTAGGGCTAATTAGAAATAATAAGGAATAATTAGTAATAATTAATAATAATTATGATTATTTAGTAATAATTAGGATTAATTAGAAATAATTAGAATTAATTAGGAATAATTAGGAATAATTATTAATAATTATTAATAATTAATAATATTTAAAACTAATTAGTAATAATTAATAATATTTAGTAATAATTAGCATTAATTTATAAAAGTACAAGTAATTAGAAATTATTACTAATATTTAGGAATAACTAATAATTATTATCAAAAATTTGTAATAATTAATAATAATTAGAAATAAATATCAATAATTTAAAATAATTACAAATAAATTAAAATAATTCTAAATAAATTTTAATAATTATTAATAAATTTTAATAAATAATAATAAATAGTTATAATTGGTAATAATTAGTAATAATTAGTAATAAAGAGTAAAAAATAGTAATAAATAGTATTGATTAGTAATAATTAGAAATAGTGAATATAATTCGTAATTATTATATTTAATTAATAATAATTAAATATTATTAATATAATTAAAAATAATTATAAACAATTATTAGTAATTATAAATACTTTGGGTTAATTAGAAATATTTAGTAATAATTATTATTAATTGTCAATAATTATTAATAATTAGTAAAAATTAGGAATAATCATCAATAATTAGTAATAAATAAGGTTAATTTCCAATAATTAGTAATTATTATGATTAATTAATAAAAATTAGTAGTAATTAGTAATAAATTGGATTAGTTAATCATAATTAGGATTAATTTTTAATCATTAAGAATAATTAGAAATAATTATGAATAATTAGTAATACTTAGGAATAATTATGAATAATTAGTAATAATTATGAATAATTTGTTATAATTACAAATAATTAGGATTAATTATCAATTATTATTAATAATAGGGAATAATTAGGTGTAGTTAGAAATGATTAGGATTAATTAATAATAATTAGTAATTATTAAGAATAATTGATAATAATTAGTAATTGTTAGTAATAGTTATTAATAATTATTAATAGGTACTAAAAAATAGGACAAATTATTAATAATTAGTAATAATTATCAATAATAGTTATTAACTAGAAATAAATCATAATAAATAAAAATAAATTTGACTACACTGATAAACTTGCACAATTTCAAGTGGATTGGAGGCATTCCATTTGATTACTGCTTCGCCTCTTTGCAGCATTATCCTACATACATAAATATGAAAATTCAGATTAGACATACATCGTAGTAATTTTTTCACAATGATATAAGTTAGAGAAAGTTGCAAGGTGGTTATCTATGAGAAAAATGAGGTTCTTTTGACTGACGACTCATCCCCATGAAACATTCTACAATAGAAATTTCTATTAATAGTCTACTATGACGTATGGATATTCATTTTTGTATGCATGAGGGCATGGAGAGCAGGGAGGTGTGGCCTCCCAACACTCCATCCTCATGCATACAAAAATGGATATTTGTAAATCATATTATATATTTCAAATTTCTTATAGTCGTAGAAATTTGAAAAGGGATGATTCCTTGGGAAAAAGTGATGTCTCTAATCCAAATAAAATTGTGTCTCTTGTAATTAACAATAGATAGTTCAAAATACCTTAAATTAATAATAATTAGTGGTAATTAGTACGATTTTTTATAATTGAGTGTAGATTCATAAAAACCCTTAAAATAGTATAAATAAGTATAACATAATAGAAATTATTATAAATTTTATGAAAAGAGAATCTAATTGCCGTATAGATTTTTGATAGTGTTTATCTTATATCTAATTACACAAAATAAAAAATTATTTCATATTTTTCTGAAAAATGTGGTACGAGTAAGTAGAAAATTGTCATTATTAGATGATATTGCTTGGATAACTTAAAAGATGAATCCAAACGGTTCTATTTTAAATGTTGTATATATTCAGGGTGTTTATTCTTTCTTATCATTTATATCTTCAAAACCAATGTTTGTTTCAGAAGGGAAATTTAAATGACCTTGTATAAAATGTCCTCAAAGGATATATAAAAAATTTGACAAAATTGAGGTCATTTATTGTATTTTTATTCTCAAAAAGATTATTTTTGTGGTATCAACATTGTGAACACATTTCTAGAGAATATATTAATAATTTGGTTCTAGTTCAATGACGGTTTAAAAATTTAGTACATGATGTAGAAGGTCCATCTGTTTAATAAACTAAATCTCATGATGATATTCATTTAACCCTGGGATGGAACCATCACATTAATTTGAGTTTTTGAGGTCCAATGAGGATGCCTTATATATTGGTTGTAATATAAGAATAATTGATGATGTTGTAAATTTATGGCCATTGAAATAGATAATGGAATGTCAAATAGTGGGTTTGATTGGATATTATCTGTTTTTAAACACTAATACAAGAAGGAAATGTGTTTAATACAAATTTATATAAGAACAAGATGGTGGTTTTTAATCTTGGTTTTGGTTATCATAATATTCATTCATGTTCAAATGATTTTTCAAATGAATGCATCTTATATTATAGTGAAAAAATGTTGTGGGATAGTTGTCTTTCATGTGGAAAATAAAGGTATAAATAAGATCAATTATGGAAATATTGAATTTTTCATGTAAAACAATTAAGATATTTCTCACTCAAACCGATATTGCAGCTCTTTTTTATGTACCAAAACAAATAATTATAGAGGTCATGGTATAAAACCAACATTTCATTGAGTAAAAGGTTAATGTATCCCTATGATGGTGATTCATGGAAATTTTTTGACCAAGAACATCCATTTTTTTCTTTAAATGCTCGAATTGTGTGATTTGGCCTTTTTACTGTCAGTATCTATCCATTTGGTTCTTATGGTATTCAATATTCATGTTGGCCTCTCTCTATAAGTCCACAAAATTTACCTCAATAGATGTTGATTAAGGATCCATGTATCTTTTAAAACATATTAATTCAATGTCATCTGAAAAAGTATATCCATGATTATTTGTAATGATTGATTGATAAGTTGAATTGGTTGTGGAGTAATGGTGTCAGTACATGTTATGTTTCTGTGAATGAAAATTTATTTCTAAAAGATGCATTGATTTGGACAATTAGTTACATCCCAAGATATGGCATGTTATCTGGATGAAGCAAACAGGGTTCAAAATCATGTCCTTATTATATGACATGCAGAAAATAATTTATGCTCATCAAGGGAAAAATAATTGTTTTTTAACTGTCACCATTGATTTTCTTTTCAACGGATCATCCTTTTAAAAGAATAAAATATCATTTCAGAAAAAAAAAACATTTGAAAAAGAGAGGCCTCCAATAATGGCATGAGGTACAGAGTTAAAATAACTTGTCTCTTCATTACATCTCATCACATTTTGACCAAAAATATTCCAATAGAAAATTATTGGGTTTCAAAAAGGGCACAATTGGAAAAAATGAAGCATATTTTTGGGATTTTCAATATTGTTATAACTTTTTGGTCAGTCACAGGTTGAATATAATGCATATTATGATTAAATATTTTGATAATAAATTTTATGCAGTTTTAGATACACCATGTAAGACTAATGTTAATATAAAGGCATGATTAGATCATGACCAAATTTTCAAGTGACATGAACATGAACTATTTGAAAATGTCATATCACAAAATATAATGAAGACATGTGCAAATTATACACTTTCCAAAGAGGGTAACTTTTTATTTTTTCATTGGATTTCAGATTTGAGACTTTGGGATGTTTATGATTCAAATTTGGGTACATGTGTTAGAAAAGGTGTTATTACATTATTGAAAAGTCATGACTTTCATGTTTTAATGGAAATAATTCTAACAATTGGATTAAGTGGATTGTTAAATCCTTTGATTTGGGATTCTCTTACACACATATAATATTTTTTTTGAGACATTTGAGCATCGACATCCTACTATGATGTTGTATGCAAACTGCAATAAGATATCGTTTTAATTATTTTTTAAATAGGAAAAAATATTCCTACCATGTTTTTTGACTTAATAGAACAATGGATTATACATTTTCCCATGAAACAAAATGGGTAGGTCTAGTAATGTTCGTATGGATGAACAAATTTGAATGATTCATTTAGATTTTGAAAAAATGTTGATAATAAAGCATTAGTTGAAGGCTCAATTGTATAAGCTTACATAAAAGAGGAAATTTATTATTTCTGCATTCATTACATTCATTCTGAATATCATTCAAACCAAAACTACATGACTCATAATTTGGGAAATACTAATGAATAAATGAACAAACAATTATTCTTTTTCAATCATCCCAAACAGGTCTTCAGTTGAGTTCTTGAATGATAGATTTCAGATAATGAAAAGAATATAGCTCATACATATATTCTTCTCAATTATGTAGAAATTACAATATCTTTACTGTGAGTGCTCCTATAACTTATTATTTATATTTTTATTACAATACATTAATATTGTATTATTTTTAGGTTATATGAGTATCATCTCAAGAAAGAGTTTCCACAAATTACAACAACTTCTTTTGAAGAATGGCATAAAAATTTTCTACAGGTTTCAAAAACAATTAACATAAATTAATTTTCATTTCACATAAAAAATAAATTTATTTCTCTTTATATTTATAATTGTTTTACAACTTTTAAGGTATCTCAACCTGATAATAAAATTTTTTATCGATTGTCTGTATTAGGTAACCCACCAATGAAATTGGTAAAATCCTCCAATGCATATGTGGTGAATGGTTTTGGATTTCATACAAGTTAATACAGTGTATAAAAAACATTGAATAGTGGGGTTTTCATTAGATGATCACATCATTTTGAAACCAAAGTTGACATTTATGGATTGTTGGAAGAAATCATTGAACACTCTTATATGGGACAATATTACATAATAATGTTTAAATGTCAGTGGTAAGATATTGAGAGAGGATTTCATGTTCCTTTGATTTGTGGAATCATTGATATTTAATATAAAATTCTTATTATTGTAAATGAACTATTTTTATTGACTCAGCAGGCATATAAAATATATTATAAAAATTATTGTGTTATTTCATGGTAGTTGGGTGATTGGTGGAGTATAATAAAAATTAAATTTTGAGAAAATCAGTTTACCGAAAGTGAAAGTGGTTCCACTAAATTGAATGGAATTGAAATTTATCAATAGAAAGCTATGAATCCATATTTTTCATGAAGAGATATTAATATCATGGATAAAACCCACATTTATCGGTTGATGGTGACAATGATGATAATGATAATAAAAATGAATTTGAAATGATAGTAAATAATGAAACTAAAACTAATATGGAAATTGATGAGGAGGTGGAGGAAGATGAAGACATTGACATTGACAGCTATGGTTATGAGGATAAAGATGGTCATTGACATAGTCAAATTATAGTTATAATCATATATAATATATATCTATATATAATAGTTGTTTTTAAATTTTTCCTAACAATACTAATTTTATGTTTTAGATGGACATGGATCTATATCGTATGATACAGGATGCGAATCATGCTTTTGATGATTAGGAGGTTAGATCAGTCGACCCTCATACTATTTTCAGTTTAGGGGGCACACAAAGGGTGTATGGTATTTCCCAACTATTGATTCTCAACCCTATCCTTGAGAGATGTCCACAACATTGGTTCGATCAACACTTATGTATGATTACATATTAATTTTAGTTGGTTTTCATTAATTAATAAATATTATAATTTTTTTATTAATTATTCTTTTTTCACATATTTATGCTTATATTTGATGGAAAGATGAGTGATATATAGGGAAATTATTTTTTTGATGCATGTGTGTCATGGGATTAGATTCTCATTGATATTCAGTTGTCCATGATTGAGCATTGGTTGGCACATAAATAAATAATATTTATTTTTTAATTATTTTAATTAATGACTTGATATAATAATAATTTTTAGGTTTTTTTGAATCTCATTAAGGAGATCATACACGATGTATTAGGAAGGCAGGGAAGGGAGATATGTGTCCACTTTGAACTAAGTTTTTTTAATATATGAAAAGGAAAGAAACAAATAAATCAAGAGTGATGGTTTTTAATGAGACATGTCACATCCAACGAACTCATTATATTTATTAATAGGTTTGATATGTATTTTGTACACACTATTTGAGTAGGAGGTTACAGAATAAATCATTAGTAGGTTGGTAAATGTATGGGAGACATGAGGTGGCACATCTAATTTCTAGTCATAAATTCAACACACATAGGGTGTATATGGTAATTATAATTGCTTAAATATTATATAAAAAATTATATTTAAATGGTTTCTTTTATATTCATATATAAATTCATAAAACCTGATATTATGGATTATGACTTGTATAGAAGTATTTACAATGATCCAACCACTAGGGATATTATAGGTGATCACTAGCGTCAAATTATGTTTAGTATATGAATTTTTAGTTTTAAATCTAACTAAAAATAATATTTTAACTATTTTTATTTTAAATTTAAATTGAAGGAGTCATTGTTGGTCATGACATCTCAGATAGATATTTAGAGTGAAGACGAGCCCGATGGTCAGTCCAGTGCCCCCTGATTTGGTGAGGTAGGATGGATCCAGGAGATCCAGTATAGCTCTGAGAAAGGCCCTGTTGTTGGTATTTGCTCTCAACTGACCCCTGGGGATTTTCATGGATCCTTTACATTGTTGGCGTCCAGCTTGGGAGGATCTCACGGAGAGACATCATCATCTTAGGCCCAGTATCATGAGCAGTTGCGAGCTTATAGTGAGATTATAGAGACTATGCATAGGGTTCATGAAGAGATTTGTCAGTGGTAGAATCCAAAATAAGTAGAGTTCTAACTAAAAAAATGGCAGCAATAGTAGTAGACAATGGATGATATGTGACAATCATTACAAAAGTTGGATCATGATTTTGTGGTGTACATTTGATGATAGACATGCAGTTCAGGAATGGTGTTCCTTCACCATCTCTTCTAGCTCCTTCAGATATCCCTCCCCCTGATTAGTGTTGTATTTTAATTTTATAATGAAAATTTGGGATGTCTTTTTTTGTAATATAAAATATTTAATGTTTTAAGTAGTGTATATTTTATATTGTCTTAAAAATTATAGTTTTTATTATTTATTATATTATTTATTATATTTATTATAGTATAATGTAATATATTTTAATATTTTTTACAATTCTCGGGTTTTATTATATTACCAATATTATTATTTAATTAATATTAATAATAATATTATTATATTAAATAATTATTTTATAATTACTTTTTTATTATGTATAGGAATTTCATTTTTTAATTTATATTTATATTATATTATTTTATTATTTTATAATTTATTTCATTATTTTTTATTAATATTAAGATTTTATTAATATTATTATTATAATATTATTAATATTATTTTTTTATTTCTTTTTTTTTTATTTTTCAACTATTTGCGACAGGCCCGTTGCAAAAATGGTTTTTTATCTATTTCCAGAACTAATTTCGATGGTCTCTCCCAAAAAGATGAAAACCAGGATCTATTTGTGATGAGTCACAAGGCAGTTGCAAATAGTTTCTTAACAAATAATTAAATGTTTTTTTGGATGTTTTTACTTCCCATCGAAACTAATAACACTTTGCTATTGTACGACTCAAAAAGTGATATTTGTCGTGCCATTTTCTTCAACAGCTTATTTTCGATGGGGTACCGTCACAAAAGACCTATCATAATAATCCCTTTTCTAGTAATGACCCTAATTAGGTTAGTGATTATAGCCTTCTTGATATGTGAATATATTATTGTTTCATTGAAAACAAATTGAAAATATAACTATTTTAACATTTGATTGTACCACAAGAATGTGAAAGTAGTAAAATATTATTATTAACCTTGATTTATTTATATTTTAAGATTCATATTTCTAGAAAACTTTGGGATCAGTTATCAATTAAATTTTTCTAAAGATTTCTTTAAAGAATTTTTGCATTACATAAATTTTTTTAAAGAATTTATCATTTTTATTAGTGATATTAACATATATTCAAATGTTATTATTTCGTAGATTCATTTTTATATGTTTAAAAAAAATTCATTCTTACACTCATCTCTTATGATATATAGTATATTCCTAATTGAACTCTATTTGATTATGAGTTCATAGTTACATGAGGAGTAATATATCTAGAGGATAAGGATATATACCAATTTTTCTTCTACAAATTTATCAATAATATTTACCTATTTATGAATAAAAATTTGGATTCAATTATATTACAATTATGTTATAATCAATTTATACAATGATTTATTGGATGATGATTTCGAGGGTAATTAGAAGGATTAATTAATGCGTAGTTGGTTGTACTAGTATTTTATTTTTTATGTTAAAAATTATTTACAAAGTCTATGTTATATATATGATAAAAATATAAAAATATAGTTATTTATACTCAAAAAAATTACAATAAAAATATTTTTACCTATAATGACCATTGAAACATATCACCTCAATTTATTTAGAATTTAAAAAGGTAAACATTTTTATATAAAACCATCCTTCATAAATTGATTTCATACATTATTTTTTTAATTAATTAATTTAATCACCATATATTTTGTTTCATAGTAATTTTTATAATTAATTACATTTGAATTTAGGGGATAAAATCTGTTTCAAAACTAAATTTTGGGTATTATTTTAGTGTACAAATGGGAATGATATCATAATTGCTCTATATTATTCAGCAATTGAATAATAAAGAAACAATAACATGAGTAATTTATATACATTCAAAATTTGTTTATTGTAACAATATCATTATTGAATGTTTCCATTTGGTGTTGTTTATGAGGGATTCTATGAACATTTATGTGTTAAAACACAGCTAAGATTCCACTAAGATATTTACACCTTGTTTTTATTATATTTTTAATTATCAAGAATTTCATGTGTTGTTTGTTTTTTACATTAATGTATAATTTTTCCCTTGATTTGGGCATAAAAAATCAAATACTTGGGAATATCTTCAATAAAACAATTTTAATACAATCATGAAATCTATAGATTCCTTCTATAATGTAGAAGATAAATAATTGATAGACACAATTACACTAGTTCACCAATTGAATTTCTGGTTAATTTTTTCAATTAGGGATATCTTGACTGTGAAAACAAAGTACAAGAGATAGAATAATGTTGGACTAAAATATACTATATATTGATATGGCTTCTCCATAATTAGATATCCTTTGGTATATATGAATAACAATAAATTAGGCATATGATACTTCAAATTATTCGAAACATGAGATAATATTTAAGCATGAAAAATGAAGATCATTATGGTCATCTGTCCAATTTCATAGATATATGAGACATGTTCAATCAAAATATAATTTATATGGATATGTATCAGTACAATTACATATCACGTATGTATAGGATGTAATATTATAGAAACATTATTCTAACCACTTCCATCATGACATTGAATTTATTAATGATCTAATTATTAGATATATACCTTCCATAAGATAGGATAGTAAATTTGAAAAATGAAATGAAATTATTATTTTATGGAGATAATGAATCATTATCCTATGAAAATGATAGATTAAAGAACATGTTAAAAAGTAATCACATTATAGGTTTTTTCTGGGATTTAATGAAAATGTTCTACTATGTATTACAATGGATTTATGGAGTTGTCATTTATACTTTAGATAATAAATAAGCGATGTTTAAAACATATAAGGTTTAAAAAGATCTCCATTATGAAATTTATCAAAAATTTGAACTTTTTAATGTTTATTGAGGACCACTGAGGAGGAAAACACATAAACAACATCAAGTGCAACACTAAAATTTAAATATAGAAACATTATCCAGAAAACATGACTATTTTCTAGTGATGTGATGTACTCAACATTAGTTATCAACACCCACAATAATCTCATAGCCTTGTGGGATGTGTATAGAGACACATTATTTCCAAGAGTTTCATAAATAATAAAATATTAATAAGAAAATAGATTAAAATAATCTGAATTACCAACCTCCTTTATAGTAATTTAAAAATATCTATAAACATTGGAGAACTATTAAACAGAACCCAACCAAAAATTTGGGATGCAATAAAAAAATATCGATCCAATATCTAAATAATCCAATGAACATATAGATAAAAACAACAAATTCATGTCCAATATGATTCCAATAAAGAATCAAAACTCTTATAAAACAATTCAGTTATCCACAATCGTACTTCTATCCCCAACTACTATAGAAACCAAATCCCAAAAATCCACCTCTTAAGGAAGTAATCACGTTTTAAAATCCATTTCAAGTTAAATGGATGTATGGCCTAATAAATATACTTTATGAATCAATAATAATCTATCTAAGATATTATTCTTGATGTTTACTAAATCACCAAAACCATGTCAACATCATTACATAGTGAAATAATTGTCAACTCATAGAAAAATATTAGGGAAGTGGTTCATGTTAAAATCCATCACAATGGGAGAGTCATGGAGCAAAGTAAAATAATTTAATATTAATGGTTGGTTTAGAAATATAAAAATAATTAATAAAGGGAGGGAAAAAATAAGGAGGAAAATAAAAAAATTTGTAGAAATATATATGAAAAATTAATGATTATTGTTTTTTATAATACCAGAATTTAGTATTTCAAAAAGACCCTCTACCTTCCCTAGAAATATTGAGGATGTTGAGAATTGACAGTAGTGAAAAAATTATGAAGAGGTCTTTATGATTCTATAAATGAACATAGCCTACGCTGATTAAATATCTCAAAAATGGCATATTGAATATTATATAAGGATGTTTTTAAAATAAAATGAAATTATATAACCTTGATCACTCCCCTATATTGGTAAGTGTTTTAATATTATACAAATAAGAATCCCTATAAGATAAAGATATATTGGAAATTTTATCCTCCCATGAACAATTTAATTATGAGCACCTTTGAATCCATTCTTGGACTTGTTATATTTTTTAAATTTGATTCCCCTATTTTTTACTAAAATATAGCTTACCCACCAAGTGTTTTATATATATATATATATGACACTGAATGTAGATATATGAGAATGGAATCATGGGGGTCTGAAAAGTGATGGTGAGGGAAACCCTTGGAGTTACATTCATGATTTATAATGGGAGAGAACTGGTAAAACTATATACCGTAAGGGGATGATAAGGGGAAGCTCTGAAGGCCAGGATTTCCACGAGACGATTTCCTTCACACCATGTATGAAGAGTCTTAGTGTTGTTTGGGAGTAGAGTTCTGCCCTTGTGAATGATATGTGAAATATTCCAGGGGTAGGGGAGACTCCCTTAAGAGAGATCTAGATGATTTTAGATTCAGTCTCCACCATAGTGGGAAGAATGTTCTGTGAATTGCAGAGCACTAAAACATTATTAAGGTTCCATTGCACTGCCATCAATGAGTCCCCATTCCCAAAGAATGTACTTAAAGCCATAATAACTGAACTAGATGGGTCATAGACTTCTCCACCTCCCCTCATAAATCCCTGGTCACACGTGCCATCATAGATTATCTTAAATACCTAAACAAGAGGAAGCCTAACACATATAAGACCCCGACTGTAGTGCATAAGAAGGTGTCTAGGAAATTCTGGAGAAATGCTTAAGGGAAGGAGCTTCCTCATGCCTATAGTGGAGGGTAACCAGATCAGCAATGAAGCATCTAGTTTTCAAGGACAAGCCATGGGAAGAGGTAAAAACATGATTATGTCCCACCCTATTGTGCTCCTTCTTAGCGAGCCAAAAACTGACCGACATGAGGATGAAGTCATCTTATTCCTCTTGTTTTCTCAAATACCCACTAAACGAGCACTGAAAGAAGTCCTACATCATCGCAAATCATCCTGATACAGTGATGAACTCAAAAAGGGAACTCCAAACCCACCTAACCCAATTTCCATGGATGAAAAGATGAAGAGAGGTCTCCTTCTGGGGGACATGAAAGCAGGTACATCTTGATGTGAAATAAATACCTCTGTACTTAATTTCTATATCATTCCGGATTGCATTCGATTAGGCCCTCCAAACTAGATATATTAATAAAGGGGTATAATTAAATTTATTAAACATAATTTTAAATTGATGGTATGAAAGAAAAAGGAAATATTTCCATTATCCTTTAAATTATATTTATACCAAATTTAAAATACATGTTTGACAGAAGCATCAGAACACATATTTTATGATTTTTTGATGAATAAGTAATCTTATGTCACATAAATATTCTTATACATGAATAATGATAATAGAATTTGAAAACTATTTTTTAAATAAGGATATTGTAAAAATTATAACCTTTTAACATTAAATGGAGTAGAAAATTATATGACTCATTTATAAAAAGGGATAAAATAATGGATGAAAGAATAAATTGGTTGATAAATAAAAAACAACACAAATGAAGTTAAAAAAACATCTATAGGGCCTCCTATCATATTTTTAATAAATTGTGATTTGTAAACCACTAATAAAAACACTATGTTAATTTTTAAAATGAGAAAATTATACATTATCAAAGAAAGTCCTTGAATAATAATTAAAAAACACATGTGGTGAGTAACATAAATATGTAGAGATAAAGGAAGTAGGAAACAATATAGTTTATTTCAAAAAATAATGAAATTAATCCCATTATTTGCATAAAAATTTATTATTGGAGGAATATAAAGTAAACATACAATAATAATATAAACATTCACCACTAGTGAAGAGGGTTTCCCAAAAATAACTTCTTAATCACATTAATTTCATAATTATCTACAAAATTTTAGATATTTAATGGTGCCTCCCTCATAAATTCATTCAAAAATATATTTTATTAAAATGATGAAGATACATGATAACTAATTGATCCCAAAATAGAATATTACGATATTGAATGATTCCAATCTTTTCTCGAGTTGTTTCATACTCATTTAAAAGTAAAATTTGGTTTATTATTGAGTAAATTTCTTTTGGTATTTATCATTTGGAGTGTTTCGGATAAAATATTTTGAAAATGAAGTAAATGGGGTAGTCCATGGTTGGTGAATGGTTTTCTCTAACCATATTCCACTTCATTGATAACTATAAAATGATAGACAGAGGGGAATTACATTGTTGGAAAATGGTTATTAAAATAGGTTACACTCTTATGGGTATCCACAAACCCATATAAAAGAGATTTATGGTTTATGCACATGGTTAGAAAAAAACTGTGTCCCCCTACCCAAAAAACTATGCATTGGAATTAATATACCGTTAAATTAGAATTTAAATAACCTATACCCAAAAACTCCTCTAATTCAACTACGATGCAACCCTGTGATCTCTTTCACTATATTGGATCTTTGTGTAAATATTCAAAGCCTTCCCAGACTCTGTTATTCATGAATCTAATCTCAGACTGATGATTGTTATCCCTCCCAGTAAGAGAACTCTATCCCACATTGTTTACAGTACTTTTTAATTCCTTCTACTTTTATTTTGGTACATGTTCCTCCTATTTTGGATTAGATCTATATCTCATATTATAGATTTAAATATATAATTTTATATCCAAATCCAAATTACAGAGATCAAGATATTTATAATTGTGAAATAGTGTTTTTGATTCGGATCTCATTCTACATTGTTGTGTCCCCCAAAATATAAGAATTCCCATTTGGATAATTATGGTCAACAAATAAAGGAAGGTGGTCTAAAATTTAAATCACATTGTCATGATTTCAATTATGTTTAAATAATTTTCAGATTGATATTATATATTTATAAAAAATTATCTTCATTAAATTAATTAATTTTGTGAGTTAATTAAATGAAGAGATGTGAGTTGGGGGTTTCATGAATTATGGATTTAATGATAATTAATTTTAGAATTAATTATAAGATATATATATTTATGATATAGAGATTATTAATTGTAGAATAAGTTATTATATTTTTATATTTGCAATTGAGATAATTATTTGTGTAAATAATTATGGTATTTTGAGATGTGGTTATTGATTAATTAATTGATGAATTAAATAATGGGGTTCACATGCATAACTAATTAGGGAATTGATTTGGAGTTTTGTGATTTGTTAATTGTTTAGTTAACTAACAGAATTGTAGTATTTAACTATTTTTAATTAGTATTGTAAATTTATCTGGGAAATTAATTTTTTAAATAATTATCTGATGAATGGTAACATGGTAATTTTGTTTTGAAATATAGAATGGGATCATGGTCACCCTAATGTATGTGGTATGTAAGGTAACATTATCATTTAGTTATGAATTAAATTATGGGAACATGGTCATTCTATTTTGTAATGTGTTAATGGCATCATAGGATTTCTTGTAGGAATTTAATAATAGTATCAATGTAATTTTGAGATATAATATCACTTGGGAATACTTCAGGCTCATGTATGTGAAAAAGTGAGGACTGAGACTTGGGTTTTTATGGGAAACTATGATTTCTGTGCTTAGAAAAATACCAATCAATAATGTAATAATTGTTTACATTTGAATTTTAATTATTTACTTTATACAATTGCATACACATGATTTAGACTGGATATTGTTTAAGACATCATTGGATGTGGCCTACAAAGTTGTACTCACAAACTATGAGGGATGCCTGATCAGTACCCGAATAAACCTTTGGTTTTATGGACTTGTTAAGGGAAAGGTTCCTATGATAGGTGGCTGAGTTTTCATGGATCATGGATGAGAGAACAACATGTGGTTTGGGACCCGATTGAGATTCTTCAGTGTTCTTACTTTTTAGTTTTAATTTTTGACATTGGAAACATACTTTCTCATGGAATTTTTTACTTCATTAGATTTTTTATAGTATTTACAAGTTTGGAAATCAGGTGATATAGTTATGGTTCAGGTTTATATTTTATTTTTCAATTTTTATTTATTTACAATGATGTGTTACTCTAATTAAATTTGTTATAGTCTCCCCTTAATCTTTATATATAACCCTCACTAATTTTTAGTAGCCTCAAGAAACCAAGGGTGTGTCCTTGAAGAAATGTCACCAACAGACACGGGTCTTCAGCTCATGTCACCCGAGTTGGGAAGTTTTAGAGATGTATAGAATCCGTTGATTACCAAAATCATATCATGATAAAAAGAAATGACCTACATCCAGTCCTATTCATTGATGATTTACTAAAAATTACTATTATGAATGATTTTAACTAATTTAAGAATGAATACTTAGATTACAAAAAAATATTGGATGTCCTAGATGAGAAATCCAATATGAAATACAATTTTCCTTGCTGAACCTTCATATATCTTTTCTTTTCAACTAGTATATATAATGCACTTAAAGCATTTACTTAGTGTAAGACACATAGTTTTTAAGGCCCGATGGATGTGTTTGTTCATTATTCAATTGACTAGTTTTTATTATATATATATATATATATTGAATTATTCCTTCAAAACCATTACTTGGAGCTCAAAATATGTATATAAAATGATTATTCCACTATTAGGTAATGTTCAATTTAATGATTCTCGAGGGAATGATCATTGGACATTAGATAACTAATAAAGGATTTTAGTTTCACAAGATATGAATAATGGTGATACAATACCTATAAAATCCAAAAAAATAAAGGGAGACTAATAATTTATTAGTCATGCACGATTCAAGGACCAATTAATATAGAATGGTTTCATGATTTCTTGGAAACAGAATCATCTATTATCAAAGGATGTAACATTAAGGACTAATTATTCAATTATGGAATTATTTAGTACTGTAAAAAATTATTTTTTTGGGTTTTCCCAATCATGATATCTTCTAATTGGGTGAATAATTTTAATCTAATACATTATGAAAGTTATTATAAAATAGAGTCTAATTTGGGATAATGGATTAACTGTATTCCTAACCTTTTTTATGAAGTTTTTACTACCAAATATCATCAAATAACCAAAAATATCATCTATAAAAGACGTATAGTTATGGTGTACTAGTCTGAGATAATGTAATTATCCAAGGGGGAATCGATGTATATTGACTCAATTTTGATGAAACTTTCCAATTATATTCTTCCACTATTACACAAAAAACCAACCTATACCAAAATATATATAAAATGATAATTAATGTAAAGATATATATAATAATTTTTTACATGGTTCACTCATATTGGGAAACATAAAAATAGAATACAGTGGCGACATATCGATGCACTAAATTCACTATACATACCAGTTCATTCCTGATAATATAAATTGGTAACCTTAACCCTCTCTAAATTTATCCACCGCCAAATAGAGAATTAAATAGATTAAATATTTTATAAATATCACTACATATCCATGTTAATCAATATAAATATCTATAAACCAAAATATATATTAAACTATCATTTTTTTACCAACTAGGTCCAACTTCATACTCAATATTATTCTTCCTGGGCTTCTAGCTTGAAAGAATCCTAAATCTTCCAAACATTTCTCTACAATTTTTATCAAACATAGATAATTCCAACCCTATATATCTATAATACAATTTCCCTTAATTATATAAATATATATCATTAACCTTGAGATAATTTTTAATATTTCACTTAAATGATATAAAATTCACCATTCATGGAGTGAAAATGGTTATCCAAAATCAATTATAATTTTTCATTAAATCATCCATAATTTTAAGCAAAAAAACAATATTTTATTACAAAATTTCAATGTATTTATTATTTTTGATGTCATTATATATCCACAAGATCAAAAATATCTTGAATAAATTCTTTTATTCACTCAAAAACTAAAAAAAATTAGATACATCAATCTATGAAAAACCATATTGTAGAAATAATAATGGTGGTGAATATTACATCAAATCCATGATTCATTGCTATGATTTATATAGTCACTCAGTGTGGAAATTAAATGAAATAATCATTAACTAAAACATTATGGTAAAATCATAATTTAATGGAAGGATCAGAACATCTAAAACACATATGATATTGAATTTCATCATCCAGGACATACCAGCACCTAAAATTTTGTGATTTCTTTTCAAGCACATGAAGTTTATACTTATATAGTTATACTTATTTACAATAATTTTAACTATTATGCACATTATTCGTACATTGAATTAGTTTATTTCGAGAAAATATTGGTCATTGTGTGAAACCTACCCCCAATGACATAAGATATGATCAAATCTAGAAAGAAATACACTAGAACATTAAACGGTTTTCATTCTAGCATAGTTATTACCTAAAACTCCTTCCATTAATTATTTATTATTACATATGTGGTTTTTGTCATGTCTTCTTATGTTTTAATACACTATTCATTCAACCACTAATAATATAATTTTTTATCAAAAATCATGAAAATTGATTTTCCCTATAAGAATAACATCAAAAGTTTCTTCCAAACATCTAATATCTCCATTGAACTAAATCAAAAGAATATTATAAACCTATTCAGAACTATCCAAACAATATTTTTCAATAAATACTACCCCAAAACTCTATAAACTATTTTATATTAATAATATAAAAATTTATGTTTATGGGCACTCCTTCAACATCTCATCAATTACATTGTTCAAAACAGAGAATTGACATATGTTTGAAGTGTTGGCCTATATATAGTGTATCATTTATTTTCTAATAAACCAATACAATCCCATGTGATACTATAATGGTGTAGGATATAAAATCTAAGGGAAATATTCTTCATTATAACTCTTATATGTTTGTCATGCTCATCCCACCATCACTTAATGCTAAAAATATTTGATAATAACACTCTATGAATAGTTATTAATGTGATATCCTCTCACTTAATAACTATATGATTGGATATCTCCACATTTATAAATAATATACAAATATTCTAGTTATCTCAAAGCCTTTAATGACATCTCTTTTTCAAATCCCCTATATTTGACCCCTATAAAATAACTCAATATGTTGGCATAGATACAAAATAAATTAATCCATGTGAACTATGAAACCAAGATAAGAATGAAAAAATCCTAATATGAGTGATATTTACTTAACTAAACAATATATAATGATTGAGAGGGTTATTATTCATTATCATACAAATGCCTTTCAAAACCATCCTTTGGTAGTTCCTTTTTCATGGTGTATGAAATTTGATTTTTTATAGATACATTGTCTAGATAAAATATTATTTATTCATCTTTCTCATTTTTTATGTTATACTATATATTGAACAACATTTTCCAGGAATGGTGGAAATAAATTCTAATATTTATGGAACTTTTGTTATCATAATTGATTAGTACTCCTCCAATGGCCCGAAGGCCTTCATTATTTTTATATTTTGGTAATCCACCTTTCAAGGGGTGAGGTCGAACCCTTAAATGGCCCATATGCATAATTATTACATGGCCCTTAGGCCTTAGAGGATTCAAGTGACCATAGGCTTCAAACATTACATACAACCCAAACAAACTGCATGGAACTGCTCCTCCCTAGCATTTTATTTGTGAAATCAGATCTCCACCTTTGCATGACAGTTCAGTTAGGCATTCACATGCATGCAGAGGCTTGTCCCAATTGCAAGTTCCATACCCTCTCATTCTTTCAATCTTTTTTGCTTATACTGTGGTGAAATATCCTTCATAATTTATTAAAATAATATAATTCAATGCAAATCCATCATCCTCGAGTTATTTAGTCATTCAAAAATATTGAGTAAATGATTGAGTCGACATATTATACTTGGATTCTATAATGATAAAATAAATTAAATATTTCTTATTCTGATGATATTAAATATAAAAATACTCTATTATAAAAAACACCACTTCATGCCCTATTGGGATTGACCATTAAACTCTCTCATTCCCCATGTATTAATACCAATAACTCTGGTTGTGATCTAACATTTTATATAATTACATAATACAAATTTCTATTGGCATAATGTCATATTCTATTCACTACATTCCTAATAAATATTTTGTGATTAATTTTGAAGCATGTATCTTGAGAATTTGGAAACACAATATTTGTTAATGTTTATATTATGTAAAATAATCTCCAATTAAATTTTATATATTCCATCATATTGTCCACTTTAGCATCATAATTTCCTAAAAATCTCATATGAATCAATACTATTGTTTTAATTACCTTTAAATCATATATTAAAAATCATTTGAATATCTACATGGTATATTTAAATTATTAAATTGAAACTACTTTTCTTTTATTTTTCACCTACCAAACAAAGAAAAATTTTAATTATTAAATCATTGATATCTTTAGCATTATTGTGATTCATTCAATTGAAAAATATTTGTTCAATAAAATAAAATAAAAAATAATCAATTAAACAATTTTATTTTAGATATTAATATTATGATCAATGAATCATCAATAAAAATGATTTTTTACAATGTATATTATATGAATATATTACTGTTTCATTCATACCGTAAAATGAATTATTCAATCATAAACCAATTTTTAATACTTTTGAATAAGAAAAAAATGATGATTCCAAATATTCACTTCTACATTAAGTAATCCATTGTGAAATAATGATTTATTGTATTTTTAGAAAATAAAGAATCATTTTTCACAATTAATGCTAAGAATAATAAAATTGTTTATCATAAACCTATAAAAGTAAACATATCATCCACATAAATACATTTAATTTTGGATTACACCTTGAAAATTAATCTTTCCTTTTTACAAAATATATTATCATATTTATTATGTTAATTTTGGAAATACCAATAGGATCTGATGAAATTTCTGTCTTATAGCACTAGAAAATCTTCCTAAGATTGATTATTCTCAATTTGATAAGATTATTAGGGAATTACCAAGATCAAATATTCATTTGTAGTGTCATACATAATAGTTTTTTGATCTCATTGATATAATAATGATTTCTTTATAAAGACTTCATTCATCTTTTTTATATTGGATCCATCTAATCAGTGAAGATGTAATATTTATCAATTCCAATAATGATTTATGACATCCATACATCCAATTATGATTATTAATCAATATCACCATTAAGTGTATTATTCATAATAAACTACAACTACCTATGATACCCATATTATTTTATTTTTAGTATCAATTAGCTCTAAAATATACTCACTATATTGGAACTCATAATCATTTTCTATAGTAATGATGCCTTGACATCTGATGAGCTATCCCATAATTTTATTGTATAATAGAAAAATCATATTCTATGTGTCTCTTATAAATTGTACCTTAATTTTTTTTATATTAAAAATTATGGTGGATTTTCACAATGTTAATAATGAATTTTTTTATTTTGTTTCAAAAGTATTCAATCATTGGTTTATTCTCTTAATAACAAAAATGAAAAATTGATAATTTCATCCAATTTCAAAAATAATTCTTTAAAATACATCTTTGATAAGTCCTTTTTAATTAGTATTATTTGGTTCCTCTTATTAATAATCTAATTTTCCTCTAAACTACATTAATTTTTTGGGGAGTTATTAATTGTGAATCAAGGTTTCTTATCCTTTGATTTTCAATATAATTATCAAATTTTATTTTGATAAAATGTATAATTATAAAAAAAAATCAAAAATAATTATTCATTACATATTCTATGTCATTCTATAATAATGAATAATTTAATGGAACATTTCACACATATGTATAATCACGTTCAGCAATTTCATCCTACTATGAGAATCAATGAATTATATAAACTATATTTTATCATTAAAAAAATTTAGTAATATTGGTATAAAAATATATACCATCCACATAGTATCAAACTCTTCTAATTCATATATATCTATTTTTTACGTTAAATTATTCTTAGAATTTGTAAAACATCACTCATGTGATTACGATCAGGATTATGTCCTATGACTTAATGATATCATTTATTCTTTACCAAGTAATACATAGACTTTTATACCATTGGGATATTCGTTTTTTGATATATGTTATTGTCATCATAATAAAAAAATCTCCCATATCCACTACTGTGATTGATAATTTCATTTATTCCTAATACATGAAACAAAATTTCAATATTTCTTCCACTGGAAATAAAATTATTCTTAGGGAACATAATTGTGTGCCACTAATTAAATACTTTTCTTATAATTTGTAAAATATATCCAAATCATGATTTCATGGGGTCTTCATTATCACAAGAACACTACCACCTAGACTAATTAATATATGAATTTATTCATACATATTTGAATTGTTGTTTATCCTCTTAGATCATGAAGGATCTATACATTATACCATATATCATTTAATCATCCATGAGATTTGTTATGATTTGATCTATTGTATCACAATGTAATTTATATCCGACAATTAATGAATTAAAAATACTACAAAACAGTTATAATCTCTCTTGTATTGGTTCATTATGAATTGTTGAACCCTTATAAAATTATGTCAATCTTATTTATCAATATACATGTCCAAAAAACATTAATTTTATTTTTTTAAACAATTTTATTTCATTTGATATGTTTAAATAATATTAGATACTCTTTAATGTTGAATTATATAATAATCATTTTATATTTGGTTCCTTATAAAAAATATTTGATAACAATTTTTATTAAATGGATATTTGTTTACATGTTTTTTATATTTTCATTAAGAATAAGTATGTCTTAGGGAATGTTTTTTACAGTTAATCAAAGATGATATTATGGATTGTGCTAGAAAAGGAAGAGATAAGAATTGATGAAGTTTTTCTAGATGAGAAGCTCATTCATTCATATTTATATGATATTCCATCATCTATCAACATAAAAAATTATTTTTCAAATAGGTAAATTCAGCCTCATGTAAAATATAACAAAGGAAGAGATTAGTGGATGAAATGGAGCATTTCTTTAGGATGATCCCTTATTATACTTGTATTTTGTAAATATAATAAATTATTGTATGTCCCTTGGTTTAATGTTGTTAATTTTATCCATTCATTACACCCAATTTACCTTAAAAATAGAGGCATATCACAAGTCCCAATATTGACATTATTTATCAACCCTATCCCTCATCCTAACTAAAATCATTCCCCATTCCTCAATTCATATCCATGGGAGGAATTAAATTTGTCTCTATCTATCATATTTTCTAAGTCATATTCTAAAAATTACTTATTCTATATACATCTTTTTTATGAGTCATATCACAAAAATTTTATTACATTTACTTAGCGAATTAATTTTTAGTTTTCTTTGATGTCGATTTTTGTCATCTAAATCACACATTATTGACATCTAATTATAAACCATGTATATCCTAGATCATTATGAATGAACTTAAATAATCTATATAATCTAAGGGATACATTTTAATTCTTATGTATTTATGGAAATAGCTGATGAGAGACACCCCTAGATATCATTGTGTACTTCATTATGATTTTTTCTTCCAAAAAAATACAAAGGGATGATCGGGGATTGGGGTATCATTTTATTGAATAGGATAGATCATGTTTATGTGTTTAATTTGAAGAGTTATTTACTAACATAGTAACTTATTTTTTATGTTTTATTTTTATTTATAGTGATCCTAAATCATCAAATTTTATTATCTCATTATAAATGATCAATATTTCATATTGTAATTTTTTTCTCTTGATAGAACTATGATAAATGATTTCTATGTATATGAACTATTGATTTGAATATTATATATTTCATTATGTTTTATGGATAATCACTTGGTTTTTTCTAATGGTATGATTAAAGAGGATATCTATTGAAATATCAAGATCCTTCTGATCATTTTTTGAATAATTATACATATATTTCTTGTGCTACATAACATTTTATGATAATTCACTTGATAAGAAATGTTCATTAGGTCATTTATTTAAAAAGGTTTTCTTGTTTCAGAACCTATGATTTATTTGGATCTAGTTATTGATCCAATTTTTACTTTTAAATAAAAGAGATGATATTTTACTAATATGAAATTTTATATCATTTAATAGTATTTTCATAGATAAACTAAGGTTCTTTCCAATATTTATCATGAATTTATATTTTATAAAATTTTAGATACTCATGTTCTATAACTGTGACTATTTAAGGTTATTGGGTGCATTAAAAATAGAATAAATTGAATTATATGTATGTTCATTTCAGATCTAATATTTTGAAACTTCTAACATCAAATGTAAACATTTCCTAGAGTGGGAAAATTTTCTTTATTTTTAAATTCAAAAATTCACACCTATTGAATCTTCCATAATAGGATAACATTTGAATTAAGTAAAAGTCTATTTTTTAAATAAACTATCATATATAAGAGAAATTATATCTTTTTAGATGTAATTTTCCTTAACAACCATGAAATTAGAGAACATTAATCATAGTCATCCTCCCAAAACATAAGAGATTACAATGTGTAATGGAGATAAATACTGAACACATATTTCATAAAAATTAATATTAAAAATTAATATATTATGTTTATAAATTACACAATTTTATCAAAGGATATTCTTAACACTAACCATGCGGGAAAACTATAATATCATGTGAACTATAATATAAGGATTATAAATCTAAACATATATATCCAAAAATCCTCTTATATGATAGCTAATAAATTTTTATTTAATGAAATAATATAAAATTTGTGAATATTAAATGTTTTAGTCACTATTTCTTCAATCCGCAAAGTTTATTATTAGGATTGTTATTTCTATATTAGAGAATTAGTCATTCAAATTCATCAACAATTCATGTTAATGGATTATAGATTATACTCTCTCAGTGAGAAGGTGATTATAGATTATTAATTAGTATAGAAGATCATAATTATACATAGTAAGTATTAGTAATATATAAAAATAGTTATTTATTCCACCATGAAAACTAAAATTTAATGTCGTGATCATGTAATCATAAAATTAATGTATATTTAGAATGTTTAAGTGGCATAAGGAGAAAGATAATATAAATAATGGAGTTATATTTTATACTATCACATATAAATACAATTATTCTAAATCATTTACAATGAATCATTCTAATAATCATTTATTTTATTTAAATATTGAACCTTTTGATGGTGAATTTTCACAGATAGAGATCGGTATGTACCAAATTATTAGGAAAAATAATTTCCAAATCAATTATCATAAGGGAAAAATTAAATACTTGAAAGGAGGGTTGATAAAAAATATTCATCATATATTATCTTCTTTTAATGTAATAATCTAGGATACATAAATCCTTGTTTAATATGGTTTAAATTGAATGATATATAGTTCATTACATCCTCTAATATTAAGAGAAATATTTTTTTTGAAAATATTTGGATACCTAGAGAGAAACTATATATCGATGGTATGAAAGATATTCATAGAGTTATGATAACTAAAAGATCAATTAATTATGGTACATAATTTCCTAGACTAGAACATGTTTTATTTATATGGTGAATCATGAATCTCATATAAATAT
The DNA here is from genome assembly GCA_963277665.1 of Viscum album. Lineage (NCBI taxonomy): Eukaryota > Viridiplantae > Streptophyta > Magnoliopsida > Santalales > Viscaceae > Viscum > Viscum album. Next base: position 212,805,875 of record OY728128.1, on the reverse strand, counting down.
GTAATTATATGATACATATTCTTATTCAATAGATGATGAACATTATACTACTTAATTTGAGGATTTCGTTGAATATGTTTCTAGCTTGATGGAAATATATAAATATTTGGTGAGAACTATGATCATTTTAAGGGAAAATTATAATGATAATAATAGTATTTCAAAACATTCTTCTATTATAAAATTCATATTTATTTACACCTCAACATGAAATGATCAGAATGAGGTTTTTAACGTTATTTTTAATGTTGTAAGGCTTAATAAATTTCCTTCTATATTTAACTTCTTGAATGGAGAACATTGAAAAACTTATCAAATATTTGAAACCATATATAATATCTTTTATATTACATTATTCTTCTCTTAGTAACACACATTTCTATACCAACTTTGTTTTTATTAAAAGTTCACATATTTTCAGTAAATGTCACCAGGGAGGTTACTGAGAGAATAGAAGATCCTTGAAAAATGATTATTACTTTTGAACTCATAGATATTATATTTTTCAGGATAATATTTCCATTATAAATGTACTAGATGTACATATGTGGGATTTGTAAGTCATGTTTTCTAATATTTCTAGACCCATGAATTTTTGAGTATAATACATTTTATATTTAATATTTTAGGATTGGTGATTGAGTACTAGTAGTTTAAAATCATAGTTCAGGGATAATGGATTTCCTTAAAACATAACTAGAAAAAAAAAAATTGGACTTATAGAACATAGAAAAAGATAAATGCATAAATTTTATATTTGGAGATGATGTTCATTGTTAAATAAACAAAATATAAATATAAATTTCCATGGTAAAACATTAATTTCAAATAGTACTTATTTTTATGACTTAAACACAATATATTTAAATAGTGATCGTTATGTAATAATAGTTACTCCATAAAATAACGAAATAAAATATGTATAAGAACGTATTTGGAAGTAGTTCACATTCTATCTACTAATATGCGTGAAAATTATTACACTATTGACCTAGAGGACCTTACCTTCCAAGATATATCATTCCATCGAGAAAAATAGAATAAGATATGGTTAGGTCAAAAAATGTTAAGACCAAAAATTGTACAAATCATTGATAAATTTTCAATTAAATATATTATGTATGATCATTTGAAACATAATAATAACTTTTTCAAGCGTCTCTGAACCATTGCAATAAATATAGCGTCATATGTACAATATTAAAGACAGCGATGAAGTCTCATCTTCAAAAACCCATGTTGTTAGTCTATATGGAAATTTAATGAATAACACAAAATACATGTATTAGAGTAAAACATAATGTGAATGTCTTTATAAATGATCATAGTATTTTTTTTAAGAAATATTTTAATCCTAAACTATCTAAAGGACACTAATTATTTAAATGGTTCACTTATATAGTTTAAAATTTTCAAAATTAATATAATTATCACAATCAAACATAATCATGTAAAGAGAATATAAATATTTCTTTTTAAACAATATGGTGTGAGAAAGGGATTATATATACTTTTTAACACAATTTAATCTACAATAATAATGGTCATAGAAAGGAGGAATATGTCAAAACAAGATTTTTCCTCAACCATTTTTGTGTAAAAAATTTATTACTATGAATTTTTTAGTGAAATAAACACATTGATACCATTACACTATAAATAGAGGATTGGATGACTTGGTTTTATAGGAAAGGAGACTTATAAATAATGGAATAAAACAAAACTAAAGCATAGTTGCTTCAATAGTTTTTGAGGAATGTTATTCATTATAAATGAAAATCATAATAATCATATATGTTTTCCGAATGAGGATGAAGAAATTTTTATTGGTAACTCCATAACATTTATGTCTTACCATATTTTCAATAGACAAAGACATATCATTGAGAAAATTTTACATGTTATGTTTTATAAAGTTGTTCCCAATAAAAATAAAAATCATATGGATTATAACCCAAGTGAAAATTCTATTTTTAATACCAACTATGAATTAATTCTAAAAAATTAACCACATCCAATGATGAATAACATTCTAGAATATTGTCTAATGAAAAAAAATTATTCAAAAGATGACAGAAAACATACCATTTTACATTGAATCCATAAAATGTAATGGAATCGTCATAGTAATAATATCATTATTGATATATAAAAACAATTTAAAATCGATTTTTCTTCCTAGTATGAAAGTGAAATTCTAATTACCATGTTATATGATGCCATTGGGGGTGAGATTTGGAGAATCATTTTGAAATAATGGATTAATTAATTCAAATGGGAAATAATTTAAACATAGAATGGATTTTATGAATATATTTTGATTGTATGAGTTATGTATGACCTTTAAAATGTGTGTGATGAAATAAATACCATATTTTATAACATTTTTGGACTTTATATTAAGTGTTATAATTAATAAGATCATATTTTTATGATTTTGTTTTCTTCTATATATTGATGCAAATCTATTTGTATTCTACTAGCCCTTATTTTTCATAAAAATTGTAGTCCCTTTCAGGTGTATTTTAATAGTGTTTCTATAGTGGTTATGATCTAGAAGAATTATATATGGTAAAATCTCATTATTTTGAATATATAAATTTTATAAAACATTTTAACACAAAAAAATCATAGAATTAAAATACATGCATAGTGTAGGAATTACTCAAGATATTATTCTATCTCATTTATTCCATAAACCCTCACTAACATAAGGAACAAAAGAATTATGTATGTTCCATAATTAAATAATATTAACATAAATGATTTTTTGTAATTTTTTACATTTGATTGTACTATAAATATCCTTTTTGGCCTTCTATGAGATAACCTAGTCATTATCCCAAGAATGTGTGGGTTCATCAAAAATTTTGCTGACTATAACTAGTTTATCATGCATTTAACATCAACTTATGACTTACCATTATTATATAAATATTTCATTGTTATGGTAAATCTTAAAACTTATCATATAGATCACAAGTATTCTCATTGACCTTATACATGGCCTGAATATTGTAGTTTCTAGATGTGATACCTTAAAAAAATTTCCTAATCCATAATGTATTACCATAAATTGATAATTATTACGTTAAACCAATTGATCTATTTGACACTATCATAAAATGTATTGGAAATTATATTGATAATTTTGGTATTCTCATCATTTTGAGCTTCTAATAAACTTTATTTTCTATGTACATTGTATTTTCATATTTCAGATGTCCAATACCATCCATCAAATTTAATTTTTCATTTTATTGATACTATATATTATGATTTGAATCATAGAAAACCATTTACATTTTTTTACCAAAAAAACAACAATTTCTTAATGGAATCCTTTATTTCATCTTATAATCAATGTTTTCCCCTAAATTTCATACACAGTACTATTTTTATCCTCTGGTTTTGGTTTTTATAAGAATTCTCCAAGGAAATAATTTTTGAGAAATTTTTATATCCGGATTTCTTATACATATTCTTTTCAGTGATAGAATCCTATGTTAAAATCAAATTTTTATTCTTGAATTTTTTACTATCAACCATTCTATACATTCAACTCATTTGATAAATTCTTCTTGATTTATTCATATTTATCATCAACTTCGAACTTTTTTGGAATATTTTTAGTTAGCTCCCAATCCATTTCACCACAAATATCAGACAAGTTGATGATTCTATTTGAATTTCTATTTCAATATTTTAGATTTATCCAAAACCAATACATAACCTCATTAAATTCCTTATCATTTGTAATAAATTTTTATATATGTTTCATTATTTCCTCGAATAACAATTTCAAAGGTTTTTTATTTTATATATATATTTATATAATTTACCTCATCATTTATTAATTTAGAGTGATATAAAGGCTATCTAGTGTGACTTATTTTGGAACCTTGTCTTCAATAACCAAGAAATTTTCATTGAATATGGTATGAAATATTTTTACTTTTCACATTATAATCTATATATCATTAAGTTATTATCCATTTATACACTTTTACAGTATAATTTCATTCATGTAATCATATAATACATTAATGGATTCATTCGAGTGTATCCCCAATTCCTAAAAATTACTTCATTGAGTATATATTTTATATTCCTATGAAATTGTATAACCTTGACCAATTTTGAAAAAAAATTACCAAATAGAGTGTAATGATTTAAAATAAAACACCCTCATTTAGATTTTGTTGAAGAAATATACCCCTAACACAATGAATCATGTAGTATCTTAATATAGCTTAATTTAATCATTCTGTAATAAGTCATTACATTCTATAATTATTGAGAACTCATGTATGGTATTTGTATAATCATATATTCCCATTGATTGAAAAAATTATTAAATTGGGGATTTCTATAAAAGAAAGTATTCCCATAAATATTTGTAATTTCATTATGATTTATTATCATGTCGATTCATTATAAGATATAATAATCACCAATAACTTATAGCTCTAATACCACATATAAATATCATACAATTTGTATATCATTAATGGTGGAGTGAATCAGAAAATATAACTTCTATTTAAATAAACCTCACCTATGATATTGTTCCCCCATTAGTAAAAATACTTTTATCGATCTAAATGGATATTAAGTGTTAATTAAATTAAATAGGTACAGAAGAAAATATTACCAAGTATACCATCATTGGATTACTTCCATGTAGAGTAAAATGATGATGTGATAATGCACCAAAATCTCAAATTGATATACCTGATTCATTAAATTTTGAGGAAATAATTTTTTTTACATGGTTTCAATCCAATAAAAGATAAATAAACCACTAATTTCAATCACATTGAAAGATCATTAATTATCTATGTGAATTCAAAATTACCACAATGATTCAAAAAAAATTTCTTCACTAATACAAGTGCATCAATTATATTCGCAATCATCCTTATAATTGATCACATTGATATACCTATGATATAAACTCCAAGATCATCCTTATTTCCATCTCTTCATCAAATTAAGGATCTATAATTCTGAATCTCCATTTATCCAAAATGATCTATCTCTTCTTTATAGAAATATATTTATTCCCCAATGAAAGAATAAATATATTCCACCTATAAATGATAATGATTTATCATTTACTAGAATGGGAAAATTATCTAAAAAATTCAATAATTTTTATTTAATGTTTAATATATTTAGAGAAAAAATCAATAAATAATTGTATTTTTTATTTCAATACATTTTTTTTGAGGAGAAACTATTCTGACATTATCAACAGCATCATGGTATAAATACTTTTATAACTTAAGAAACCTTAAATGATGCTTCAATAAATCATTCAATTACCACTGTGTGAATACCTCAATTATAGACATATGTACATCATCTCCATGATTAACGGCTCAAAATAAAAAATTATTGATGTAAATAATCATTTGGGTCTCATTTTCACCAACTATTATTACTGAAATCTTAGAAATACAGTTTAATATTAAATTTTCAAAAAAAAAACTATATATCATCATTACTCTTTCATTAATCAATATTACCTATAGTGGTGTGATTTATATTCAAGAAATCCATGTTTATTGTTAAATATTTTTTATATATTCGTAGGAATGATTTCTGTGATCTTGTTCATTCCTATGTATCCTCATTTTTTCGTAATTATGGCCAGTTGTGATTTTAATCCTAGAAATGGTGACTCAAACAAGTGACCAAATCATGATATCAATAAATCACAATTTCATGAGGTTAACCTTTTCATTTGAAAACTACCACATAGTATTTTGTCTATAAGATGTTATTAATGCATATCTAAATTGTGGTTTACAATCTTAGATCAGGACACAATAATTCATTCTAGTATTGATCATTTAATCTTCCATGAAATTTTTTATGACATCATCTTTGCTGTCCTTATGTAATTTATGTACTATATGTAATTTTTTTAAAACTATTTCAAAATAATTCAAACCTCCATTGTATATGATCAACATGATTTATTAAACATAAATAGAATTATATCATTATTATTTATATATAAAAGAACTAAAAATAATTTTAGTGGATTTTTGATAACATTGTTATTTTTACTGATAAGTATATATAATATATGATACCCAGAAGGATATAGATTATTCTAATAATTTTCTATTAAGTAAATTACTCAAAAAAATATTTGATACTAATTTTTATTCAATGGATTTTCTATAGGTGTTCCATATAGCCATTTCGAATAAATAAGGCTTTAAAATGTTTTGTTCACCATTTATCATGGTTGATTTTGTGGAGTGTGGTAAAAAAGGAATAGGTAAGAATTTATTAAGACATCATGGATGATAAGACCATTCATTCATATTTACAAGATATTATATGAACTATAAACTTCAAAATTTAATTTTCAAATATGTAAATTCACCCTATCATAAAAAACTGATAAAGCAAGATTTGTTTTATGAAATGGAAGATTATTTTCGGGATGATCCAATATTACTCATGTAGTGTGGAAATATAATTGATTATTGATGTTTCCATGGGTCTAACATGAAAATTTTTATCGAATTTATTCATTTATCCCCAACCCAAATGACCCTAAATAAATATTGATACATATCATAAATCCCAAAACCAAAATTCTTTATCAACCTTGTCCATCATCCTAACAAAAAACATTCTCAATCCACTAATTTGTGTCTGAGGTATGAATCAAATTAGTTTTCTTCCCATCTATTTTTGGATTCATTTTATAAAATTATCTTATTATAGACAAATGGTTTTGATAAATCATAACACACACTTTTTATTTTATTTTATAACTGAACTTTTTTTTTCTTTTTTTAAGTATATTTCAGGCATCCAAATCACATATTCCTAACATCCTATTCTAAACCATGTATATTCTTGAAGATCATGGAGGAACAGAATAATATATAAAATTACAGTGATAATTGGTTCTTCCCATGTATTTATGGAAAAAGATTTTGAGATATTCCCCTAGAGATCATATTTTTTTCAATTGTTATTGTTTCATTCCAAACAAATGTAATTAGAGGATTGGGGATTTTCAGATCATTTTACTAGCAATACAATCCCATGATGAAATTTTGAATTTGAAGAGTAGTCACCTAACATTGTAAATTTGGTTATTCTAGTTTAATATTATCTATTGTGATCTAAGATCATCCATTTATAATTTCATTGTAAATGATCTCTATTTCTCATTGTAATTTTATTTGATTATGGTCAAATTATATTCAATGAGTTCCAAGGATATGAATTACTAATTCAAAAATTCAATATTTTGTTCAGTATCAAGGATAAAGACTTGGTTTATTAATGTAATCTGATTAAATATAACATCAATTGTAATATTCTGATCCTTATGAACATTTTTTAAAGAAGTCAGGGTATAGTACTTCTAATATAGACAATTTTCATAGAATTCCAATGATATGTTATGTGCATTAGATTGGTTGATAATAAAGGTTTATAGTATTTGAGCCTATTTATATATATATATAAGTATTGATAATAATTTCGATTTAAATCAAAATAGATTATGATTTTCTGATATGAAATTGGATGACATTTAGTAATATTTTTATAGTTATACTAATTTTTTTCTATACCTCAACACATTATTACATTTAATTTGGTTTTAAATACTCATGTTCTATTAATTTGACAATATAATTTTATTTTAAGTATCAAAAAATAGTATAAATTTATCTATAGATATATATTTATTTCCAGTCTAGTGGTTCGAAACATGAAACATCTGAACTATAAAATTTTTATATTGGTAGTATTTTATATATATTAAAATACATGAATTCAACCATATTGAAGGTATTATACTTGGATAACATTTGGTATCAAATGAAGTATCCTTTTCATAACATTGATATATATATATATAAGATAAAATATATATTTTTATATTTTATCTACCTTACCAATCACAACATTAAAGACCATAAATAATAAATATCCACCCATCACAAAATAAATTATTAAGATTACTTGAGATGAATAATGAATAATTTTTTTTCATAAAATTTATTTTAGATAATCATTTTATTGTAGATAGAAATTTAAAAAAATAGAGAATTATATTATAAACATTACCCATAATTAAAATTTAGAATATCAAGTGACCTATAAGATCTAGAGTAAACATTCCTGTTTCATGAATCTAAACATATATATATATCCATATATCTTCTTATGTAATGGAAAATAAAATTTCTATTATTGATGAAATTAAAGGCATTGAAACTTTGAATGTTTTAGATACTATAAGATTTATGATAAGAGTTCATTATTATGATTTTGATTTATATCCAACATATATAATTCTTCATATTTATCAATTGTTCATTCTTGTAGGGCACAGTTTACAATCTCTTGGTTAGAAGGGGATTATGGATGAACAGTTAATGGAGAAGACCATTGTTATACATTGGAAGTAATAGGAATCTATGAACATAGTAATTTATTTCATAAAAAATATAACAATTCTTTGTATTGATCATCTAATTGAAAAATTAATGTATATTTTAGTGGTTTAAGTGAGATACATAGATTGAGAAGAAAAATAAGGTATTTATTTTTGATACTAAAACATCTAAATACAATAATTCTGAATCACATATATTGAATCATTTTAAAAATCTTTTATATGTTGTCAATATAGAACTTTTTGATAGTAAATGTTCGTATCTAGAGATAGGTATCAATAAATTTATTGTAAAAATAAAAATTTCAAAAACAATTACTTGAAGGACATAAAAGAAAATTTTGGGAGGGATAGTAAATAATATTCTCCAAATGCTATATTCTATTAATGTAATAGTCTAGGACACATAAATCTATGTTTATTGAGGATGAAATGGAATGTGAAATAGTTCATCAGAGCCTCTAATAGTACAAAAAATAATTTTTTGAAATGAAATTGATTCTTATAGTTTAACTGAATTTCAATCATCCAAAATTTCTTAATATATTTATGATAGATAAAATATAACATAATTATTTTCTATAATTTCTCTGAATGAATCATGTTTTATGGATAAGGTGACTTATGATTCTTCTATGAATTTGTCCTTATATGATACATATTCTTATTCACTCTTGGATGAATAATGTATTTCATTATGTGAATATTAGGATGAATTTTTTTCTATATTGAGAAAAATATATATTTAGTTTGCGAAAAACTATGATAATTATAATGAATACATAATATGTTTAATAATATTATTTCAAGTGATAGTATTATAAAAGTCATTTTTTTTCTACCTGAACATCAAATGATCAAAAATATGTTGTAAAGGCTAATTCCATTGTTGAAAGACTTAAAAATTACCATCTAATTTTACATATAGAAATGATATATTTGATAAATATATCAAAAAAATTAAACAATAAAAAAATATTTTCTAGATTTTATTATTCTTATTTTGGTAAATCATACTTCATGACCGCTTATGTTGTTCGTAAACGATCACCCTATTGAGATGAATGTTAAATAGGAGGTCGCTGGAAGAAAAGATGTTCCTTTAATATGGTTTATTCATTTTTACATCCTATATATTATATTTTTTTGTTTTATCAGTATCATTTATCATGTTTGGGATGTATATATGTGGTTTTAAAGGCATTTTTTTGATGAAATTTCTGAATCCATGAACGTTTATGTCAAAAACAAATAGTTTGTACTATTTCAATAAATTTTATTATGTATTAATAGTAGAAAATAATTGTTCATAGATAGTGGTTTTTTTAGATACATTACTAGGAAAAATGAGGACTTATTGAATATAGAAAAAGATAGGGATTAAAATTTTATATTTGGTGATGATGTTCAAGGTCAAATCATCAAAATAGTATTACTTGATTCCATAGTAAAAATTTTATTTCAAAAATTTTAATATTTTATGCATTAAACACAACCTTATTAAAAAATAAATTTATGTAATAAAGGATACTCTATGAACATTGGAAATGAAATATGTACTAGAAAATATTTGGGAAGAGTTTTTATTTTATCTATAAACTCTTATGAAATGTTTTACACATCTGACCTAGAGGACCTTAACTTCAAGAACATTTCATTCTATAGAGAAATAGAGGATAATTATTGGATTGGTCATAGAAATTTAAGACATTGAATTCTTCAAACCAAATATATTTTCAATGAAGGAAAATGAATATGATTATTTGAAAATTATGTTCACCTCTTCTAGAGTCTATACACACTTCCAATAACAAAATTGACAAAAATATAGTATTAAACCAAGTGGTCAAGTCTCAAAATTTGAACCAATATTGTAATTACATGTGGACATATTATAACTAATAAAAAAAAATTTCAACTAAGGAATACATGATTTTTCTATCTATTAATGATTACAATATATTTTTCAAATTTTATTTTGTTGAACATAAATCTAATGAATAGTTTATTTTTAAATGGTCTTCATCATTACTTAAAAATTTAAAAAATATTATCATCATCACTATCCAATGTAATCATATGGGGGGATAGGAAATATTTACTTTTATACAATATGTTGTGAGTATGTAATTACATATAATTTTAAGAACAATATACTCTACATAAAAATGGAAGTGGAATGGAGAATGAAAACACACCTAAAATTTTTTATCCCATATTCTATAAATATTTTATTTATATAATTTTTTCGTGAAAAAATATTTATTGAAACCATTAAACTATAAATTGAGGTTTACCTTCCTCGTTTTAATAAAAAAAATTATGAATTACTGAATTTTAGTAATCTAAATCATAATTTATTTACAGTTTTTTTAATGTAAGCTATACAATCTAAATTATAATGATAATATTCATAAATATTTTCTGAATAATGGTGAATTAATTTTTATTATTTACCCATTATCAAGTAACATCTACCATTTTATTAACATATGAACACATATCATTGAGAAAATGGTAAATGTTATGTTTTCTAATGTTGTTCCCTTTCATAATTGAAAACATATTTATTGTAAAAATAATATATATTGAGTTTTTGAAACCCCCTCTTAGTTAATATTGTTCTATGATCCACATGTACTGATGACTATCATTTTACCTAAATGTATAATGAACTATAATTTTTTAGAAGATGATTGAAAACAAACCAATTTACTTAGAATCCATAAAATTTAATATATTCATCCTAGTGATCATGATATCATATATAAAAACAATTAAAAAATAGTTGTACATTATAGTATGAAAGTGTGAATCTTACATTATTATATCCATTAGCAACTAACATGGTAGATGATTCCTTCTGTGTAATAGATGGATAATAATTTTGCAAAAAACGGATTAATTAATTAAAATTGGACTTATTATATACTTTGTATGAAATTCATGGTTGTATTTCGATAATAGCAGTTAATTAGGACTACTAAAATGAGTATCATCATAGCAAGACTATATTTAAGAATAAGTACATACATCTTTCAAGGTGTTATAATTAATAAGTCCACATATTTTGTGATTGTGTTTCGTTCATATCTTTACTCAAATCCATTTCTATTCTATTATCTTATATTTCCCACATAATGTTGACTCAATATTAAATTTATTTAAATAGTTTCTTCCATAATGGTGGTGATATATAATAATTCAAAATGGTAAAATATATTTTTTATATATATTAAATTAAAAAAAATTTATAGACTTTTCGAAAAACCTTACAAACTAAAAAAACTCTAGGGGTTTGTATAACAAAATTTACAAATTTTTACCTAAAAGTTATTTTTTAATGATATAGAAGATCATATAATGTTTATAAAAAAATTATAATGACACTATAAGAAAATATATATTATTATAAAATCATTTTCAATTCAATATTCTAACCACATAAATATGTTTTCTTCTACATGTTAAAAGATAATTTGATGTCATTTTTATTTGTAAAAATAATTTATTTCTTGGATTAAAAATAACTCATAAACCATATGGAACTATTTTATCTATATAAAATTAAATCACAAATATGATTTATTTATTTGGTTTTTGTAAATTTTATTATATAAGTACTTTTATTGGAACCACTTATAATTGATATCATGATGAATCAAGGAAACTAATATATCAAAAACATTTCAAATTTCTGATTGTAAAATTATTTTACCTGATAAAAATTCAACAAAAACATTATGTATTAAATTGTATTGTGTGTGAGATTCTTGCCCAATCCAAAACTATTTATTCCTTGGGTTTTCAAATAGTTTCATTATTACCAAAATGAATCTATGGATCACATAATACTTTATTCATCAAGATTCATGTCTATTACCAATGGTTATTATGAATTATATTTTATAGATCATGAAATGTATTAGAATAGTTATTTAAATACATTTTATTTTATTGGGAAAGACATTACGTTCATAGTATAATAATTAGACACATGCAGTATGTGATTCCACTATTGAATTTGAATATATAGTAGCTAAAAATTGGTTTTCCAGGTTTTTATGGATATAACACACACATGCTAATTTTGGAATGAGTTTTAATCAAATTTTGATTAATTGTTATTGTACCACTATAATTTCAATATCTAAAAAATAAACACATCAATAATATGATAAAGACAAATAAAAAAGAGTCCAAACCCTTTATGATCGCTTATATAAATAATATATTGTTCTTGAAATTTTTTTAAGAGAGATAAATCTTATTGATATATTTACCAAACCATTTTTTTAAAATGATTTGAATACACTGAATAGAACATGGGTATTATTATTTCCAATTAATCTTTTCATTTTATTTAAAAATAGTTCTCACAAAAATTTAACACTACTCAATAATGGTTGGTATTTATTTATATACAACTATACAAACAATTTTTCTTATATTACATATATTTTAAAAAATTTAAATAGATGTTATAGATGTATCAAAAAATTTAGATGGTATACAATACATTAAATATTATTTATCAGATATTAAAAATTAATTTAAATTCTTCATCAATAGGTATTTATGGTTTTTTATGTGATGGGAGTGGTGTTCGGTGGCCCCCTCCTCTTGGATGGTAGTGGTATTTTCGTTGGTTTTTCATTAGTGTTTTTGGCACTCCACAAAAAGACTCATTATTTCCTCCCTTGATATTTCAACCAAATCCATTTTTATAAATTCTAATTTTCTTAGGGAGGTTGTTATCTTGGTTTTTCTTTGTATTTTTTGATTGATCCATTATTGGTGTCCCAATAGGTTCATATAGTGCAAGTTTTTTTAATTATATTTGTATTAATGTGGAATCATTCGACTGTTGTTACCGGTAGTGTTGGTTGTTGGTTTTATTGTAGGTTTTTCATTTCAATTTTTTTCCACGTTACATATTTTGTGATGGTATGATCTTTATGGTTCCTAGTATATCAAACTATCATGTTAGTTTCATTTTATATTCATTCAATAAGGAGGATATATATGGTAGATTGTTTCTTGGTGGATGTTTTGATTAAATGGGTGGGTGGTCTTAGTGAAGATCATGGCTCATTGTAAGGTCACTATACCATTAGAAACTATACATTATCTTAAAGTTCCATCACCAATTCACAGTTTTATAGCTACGCTAGTTTGAATGAATGTTTTGGAAATTGTGTATTTAGTAATTTGTATGGTTCCTAGAGGTATGTCTTGTTTGTGTCTCCTTCCTTTAACCAAGAATGATGAGGATTTTGTTTGATATTTTTGAGTTATTCTGTTTAGAAATTGATTTATTTGTGAAGATAAAACGTTGGGCATGAATTTGTTAATGAAATTACTATGAGACCATGTCTTCTGTGTAAAAATTGGGTGACCATGGTTTGAGTGAGTTTCTCAGGTCTATGTTGGGTTTTTATGGCTCTACACTAGTTCGGTTCCATGTCAATAATATTCTAATTTTCTACTAGGAAAAATTTCCATATATAGTAGTTTATTATTATTGTGAGTCATGATAGGTTTTTTGGGTCACAATGTCTCTCGTGGATCAATTTATAAGAAGGCATATCAAGGGAAAGGGGTTCATGAGTCCTTTTCATTATTAAAATATAAATTTTGAACTCATATTAATGGAATTGTGTTAGATTAATGGTGTTTTGCCTAAAGATATGTGTTTCTCCAAATAAACCATAAAATTTTATTTATTCAAAAATAATAATAATATTTTATGTAAGAATGTATGATTATCATGAAGACTATGGTAAGAGTTCATTTTATGATAAAAATAATTATATGGTGATCAATTGTTTATTATTATTATAATTTATATATTATCCTTTTTTATTTTTTTAAATAATAAATTGGTAAAAATATAGTAATCTCAATGGAATGTTATAAATTAGGGAAAAGTTTATGTATTGTTATAATTTTTTTGTGTTTTCACAGGGTAATAATTTCAACATCGATCATATATCCTAAGGGGGATAATTTTCATGGATGAATATGAATTGTTTTTATTATATCATTTAATTGAGTTTTTTTAAATTTTTACTCTAAAAAATAAGGAATATTATTGTTTCATTTTTATAAAAATTGTATTAGTTATATTATTTTAACAAATAACTATACCATATTTTTGTTTAATTTACAAATATTATGTTTTTTTAGATTTATTATTGTACATTATTTTATCATACACATCACATGAGTTAAATAATATGTCTACAAACCATGTACATTATTTAATATTTTGATGAAACATAAACACTCTAATAAAATGAAGGATTATTGATTCATTTGATGTAAAAATGATTATAGCTAGTTATATTTGTTCTCATATGTCTTGGAGTTTTCTATTACTAGTTATTTAAATGAAACGCGAATTTATATGAGACTGAAGTGTCAAGGATAATTTTTCTACATATGTTAACACAAATGTATGTTAAATAAATCGAGATATGTCTACAACCTCTAGTATTTGATAGCGTATAATTCTATTAGTTTTTATTTTAATCTATGATCTTCATATTGATAGAGGATTTCAATATAAAATCGTTGAGATAAATTTTTTAATTGTCTAATTTCAATCATATTTGGGATAAATTTGTTATTGGGGTAAAAAAACTAATTTAATTTTTTTAATTGAATCAGGTTTATGGAAAAGGACATGAATATTTTGTAAATTTTGATCAATGTATAATAATGGGTTAAGTTCCAACTAATTCTGGTCTTTATTCAATGATGTTCGGCGAGATGACTTGTTCTTAAAAAAATTATCCAAGAAACTAAAGGATAATAACTAATACTATTATAATTTAGTTGAAATTATATACAATTTCATAACATATATATCCATTATGTTGAATTTTTCACCATTATTTAATTTTAATGATTGAAAACACTCTAATAAGTATATAGTGATTTCATTTAAATGATATTAAACAATACATGATGATGTTATGTTACAACTAATAATGGTTCTGTGGATATGTATTAATGAAACTATTAAATTAATGAAGATATGATAAAATACACATAAAAGTATTTTTAACAAAGGGGAGTACCCACATTCTGAATCCCATCGGTGTTGGCATCACCGACCTATTGGTGGCATGCCTAGTGGCTTCCCAATCAAAAAAATGAAAACCATATTCTCATTAGATGAGAACTAGTGAGATTTGGTTGATGAATATAACCAATGCTCCTAAAAATTTTCTACAATATAGTGTTTGATACTTGATAGAATCATTGTAGTAGCAGGTAGTCCACTGGCTACGCAGTGGAAGCTATTGGTTATTTGGAGGAGTCTTGAAAGAAGATCATAGACAACAATTTATTGTGGTAAAAAATGTATAAAATAAATTCTTTAATGGATTAATGATACAAAAATAATAATAAAACATTATAATAGTGTTTTTATTCTATAAATTAGCTTCTTACAAGGCATGAAAAAATATTTTCTCTTCCAATATCCAAAAAAATATGATATGATAAAAAAATTTGTCATAATATTTTTTCCAAATCCTCTTTTCTCCCCTCTAGAGTGTTTAAAAAATTTATTTTCTTCACCCACTCTAATATTATTCTTATTCTCTACATAAATTATTATATTTTTGATGAGAATAGAGACCATGAAAAAAATCATTCCATTCCTAGAATTCCTCTCACCATCCTCTTAATTTTAATATTGTTTCCAACAACCATTAAAGTTAGTTACATTGGTTTTCATAACAATACATTTATAAATGAAAAGGACTAATCTTTTTTAGGATTATAACAATATTATTAAAGAGATAAGTCTGTTAAATCAGTGTTTCTTGCTATGATCTAAAAAAATTATGTTGAATGTTTTTTTATATAATCAATAGTTATGTGAAATGACTAAAACATTATATCCTAATGTGTTTAGGGTTTTCTAAAAAGGTTCAATTTTAGATATATTGATGAAATTACTTACCAATATTATATGTTTTTTACTTTCTATAGATTTTTTATTCAATAATTTCAATAAATCCATTATTAAATAGTTTAATCCATTAAATGTACTTAATCGTTTTATTCTGAAATGTGGTTTTCATTTACAGTTATCCTTAAATTATTCAACATAGTTTTATTTTTTCACGTTAATTTTTTATTCATTTATTTATCTCAAAAGAAGTTTTTAATTTGTCCAATAAATTTGAATGAATCTTTAATACCTAAATTGAATTTCATTAATTTTTTAATGGGTAATTTACCCCTACCATTTTACAGTACAACATCATATATTTGGTATTAAAAGATTTTGAAATTTATCAATAATTTATTTCAAAATTATATCAAAAAAATTAATTTTCCCTTTTTCATTTTTGAAGAGAATATCTCTTTAAAAATGGATTTTTCAAACACCCATGTTGACCCAGAAGAATATTTCATGGGCCATGGGTTATTCTTAATGTTAATATGTTTTCATAATGGAAATAAATAATGTCTAATTTTATATGATCAATTGGATATCATATTTATATGGTTATAATAATTTAATATACTCATTCAACTAACACAGATGAAAAAATACCCATGTTGATAATTCATCTATTGAACTTGATGGTAATGTTATTAATGCATTAAAATATGTATTATATATTAATGAGTTCCAGATATTTTTTTCATGAAGAACATCAAAATATATCATGAAGTTATTTGATTCTATGAATAAATTTAAAAAATTAAAGGATGGACGAATTTAAATTTATTGTAATTAATTTGAGAGATTCTCCTAAAAATTTTATCACTACTATAATTAAGGAATTTTTTGATATTTTTCATGGTCCATAAGCTCTTAGTGAAACTATTTCTATAAAAACATTGGTCAATAACATCCTATGGGTTTTACCCTTTATTTTGAAACAAAATTTCACCATTATCCATGAAGATAAATATGTTAAATAAATGGTGGTTGATAAACATGTAGGTTATTTCATGAAATTTGACATAACTATGATGCATCAAGCTAAAAAAGGGGTTTTTGAGGTTAAGGAAAATAAATGAAAAATTACATTGAAATCACTCTTTTAAGGCTCATATGTGAGTGAAACCAATTTTTACACCTTTCCATGATGATATACAAGTATAAAAAAAGAGACCATATTGAAAAAAATAATAGAAAATAAATAATGTTAGTTTACATGATTCAGTTAAAAAATGAAGGTCCATATCCATTCATATTATCTCTTAAACAATAAAAATTTACAATAAAGGAAGAAATGTAATAAATATAAAATTGTTTTGATTTAGAGCACTAGATTGGTCACAATTTCAACTTATAAATCAAGAGATGAAAGTATTAAGTGTATCATGGTATAAGGTGATGAGTTAATTGAGATTATTTCTATCAATCCTAACTCTCTTTCACAAAACTATTTTTAATATTGTACTTATTCAACTTCTTATATAAATTATTAATATCTCATTAAATCTTAAAATAATTTACAAAACATGTTTTTTTGATATTATTTAATAATTAAAATATCATAAAAAATAAAGAATATATCATTGTTTCTAAAAAAATTAAATATAATAATGACTTTATTTAAAAGTTAAAATAATTTTTTTTTAAATTCTAGAATTTAAAATTATATACATTGAATATACCCCATATCATTTACATATGAGGTAAATAAATGAATATTATTTTGGTTCCCAACAACCTCTTAAAAGTATCTATGGTTTTATTTTTATAAAAAATCATGTTTTTTTAAAAATTAAAAAAATTCTACTTTTATAGATGGCATTATTAAATAAATTGAAAATATTTCAACAAATAGGATCCTATTTTATTAAAGAAATTTTAAAAATTGTAGATATGGTTGGCCAAAAATAATTCATCTCTATTCTCATATTTTAATTGGGAATAATTCTCTAAATTTATTTTGATCCTAAAGTCATTATTAATTTCTTAAATTGGTCCCATGATCTGGGATAAAAAAATCAATAATTTCATAATATTATGTAGAAAAATATAAAACCCCGAGAAACATTTTGGTATAAGGAATGGTGGTGGGTAGAGAATATGTGTGGTGATCCTTAAGAAATTAATCCTCTCAAGGATTTTGATATAGGACTTGTCACTTCTTGATACGATTCAAAATAATAATTGTTGGTATATGTGGAATTGGTTTTTTAAAACTCTACTCTTACATTAAATGTTTACTATCAAAAATTAATGCCATATAATTTACAATGTTTGATTCAATTATGTGATAGTTGTTTCAAAATTATGTTTAGAACTGATTTCTTTAATGTTTTTAAAATTATATCAAATCCCTTATTTTCAACATCTCGGTTTAAATAAATATATATATAATAGATTTAAAATCATATACAAGTCGAAATTTTATGTGTTTATCATCATAAAAATATAATATTATATTTTTATTGGTTTTTATGTCATTTTATAATTATATATCTTATCAAACTCAACCATAAATGACTAGTAATAAATTTTACAAAATTTTTATTTAATTATAAGTTAGTTTGTCAATATTTAAACTAATAATGCAACAGAAGTATTATTTCGCGCCTCAAAACCATATTTACTATTCTGAACCCTTAAAACTATTCCACCTTGAATATTTTGGAGAACCTCATGTTGCTAGTATCATAGTTAAAAATTATACCATTATAATTATTGGTGATTACACATGATTTACAAGGGGTTTCTTCATCAATTGTAAGAATGAATATTTGAATTCATTTATCACTTATTCAATGAATGTATAGAATGAAAAAGTCTATAAACAATTCTTAAGTATAAGTTACCACGGTGTTAATTCTTTTAGTTAATACTTTAATGGGTTTTTACTTCTCATGGATATCATTATTATGTCTCTACTTCTATTAAAATTTAATAAAATGGGTTTTTCAAAATAACAAATATGAAAATTCAAGAAATTCTCTATCCACTCATGAACAATATTTTCCTTATTCAATTATTGTGGGATTAGGTAGTTAATACTACATAATATTTCATTAATTAGTTCGTTAGTATATCCTTTTTACAAAAAAAACCTTATGACCTATGAAAAGGTAAACTTCCATAATTATTATTATTTAATGTATCTAGTTTTATATTATTTCTCCTTAATTCCATGTCTAATATAATAATTTTTAACCCTGAATCCAGTTATTTTTTTATATGTTATTTATACTTATGTGAATCCTTTTGAGACATTAATATGATTTCCAACTCTATATAAGTGTTTATTCATAGTAAATTGTATTTGAATAATTCAAAATCACATCCCCAAAGTGATGATGATATTGTGCAATCTAGTTTGACCTTCCATGAACCCTGAGATACTAAATAATTAAATGATGATACAGAACCCATGCCTACCCCTTTACCCATGACTTGTATTAAATGCATAGTCCATATTATTGATAATTCAATCAATGTATTACAGTCATTAACTCGTACTATAAGGTAGATTATAATAGAGGATGATAATTAAGCCATTATCTATCACCTTGGACCACATTGCATTGATTTATGTATTAATTATGATAGTTGGATAAATTCCATTCAATATTATATATTCCAATATTAATGTAATAACATATTTACTCATATGAAATATCTGGATTATTATATAATTATTGAGACTAAGTGGGTTTTGTAATCGAAACTAGTTAATCAATGAATTATCAATTATAAAGAGACTCATATTTTTTCTAAAGTCTAATATCAATAAGAATTTATTTATTATGTTTAAATCTTCAAACCAATTTCTTGAATCAAATCCATTAGTATCTTTTTGGCCTTTTTGGATTTTTTAATTTTAAAATATTTCATATGGATATCAAAATTATTTTTACAAATGGATTCACTTATGAAAAACATTGAGGACAAACAACCTAGTTTTAAAAATACTAGTCATTCAAATCATGTTATCAAGTCAAAAAAAATTTATTTTTGTAAACATAAATCCCCTAATACAAGGTAGGAATATTTAACTATATTTATTTTGTCTAAGGATTTTAAAAATGGGAAATATTGTTCCACCATTTTTATAAAAACATTTTTATATTTTTTACTAACTTTTAATATTTATATTTATGATATTATTTTAATCTCAACTAATGAAAATATCTTTAATGAATTTTATGATGTAATGAATAATGATTTTCAATTGAGTTTGAAGTACAAAATTAATTAATTAATTGGTTTTAAATTTTCCAAAAGTATTTCATGGGAATTTTAAAACAAAATTTTATACACTAAAGAAATTATATTTAATTTTGGAACTTCTCATGAAAAATAAATTATAACACACATAAGTACAAAATGTATGGTAACATTGGATGAATCTAATGTAATTTTTGAAAATAGTATTTAATATAGTATGATTTAAATTCTACATTACGTTACTATAATACGACAACACATCTTGTTTAGTATTTTCCATTTAAAATATATTTCATATAATAAGATGAATCTCATTAAAAATCCCTATAAAAATTATCATTATTTGAAATAAACTAAAAATCCTGGATTATTTTATCTTTATGAAACCTATTTTTAACTATCTTTAATTCCTAATATTGATTTACAAGGATATCAAATACATGTTAAATTTACTAGTAGAAAATGTCTTCTACTAGTAAAATCCATCATTTCATAAAGTATTAAGAAAATAAAATCTATTTATATTCATATATCCAATGCGAAATACATAACCAGTAGGTGATTTTGTGCTGATGATTTGTAGATGATACACACTTTCATGGAAATTGGGTTTACATATTAACTCATCCATGTCAATTGTAACAAAACTATTATTATTGGTGTCTCAAAACAATTTCTCTAAAACACGCATACCAAACACATTATCCTAGGGAACCACATTCATTAATAATGGAAACCATGAGAAGTTTTATTTAATGTTTTTTTTAAATGTTATTCTATAGTGGATTTAAATTTAATTTTTTCCCCAACATTTTGTTTTTTTTTAATTTCATTGAGTATAATATCCCATTAATAAGTCATGTGTGGATATAAAAAATTAAAAATTGGTCAAAAAAATAATCTCCTGGATTTATCATAAAAAAAATCTGTTGGATTCCGAATATTTAATTCAATTAAGGTAGGAGTTTGGTGCGTTTACAATAAAATAGGTTTGATATTCCTAATGAATATTCTATAGTTTTTTAACAAAAAATATGCCAAAACATAATCATGTAATTATTTTTTGGGAAAATTATACTCTATTATTTTTTAGTTTTTTGTCAGAAATGATTCATTTAAATATTTTGATGCATTTTTTTAGGGTGGTTATTTTTTTATGATAAAATGATCCCAAATCAATAAAAAAGATGATTTTTTTTTGAAAAATACTAAATGATTATTTATTTTAAAATTTTCCTTTTTTATGTTCTTTCTATATTGAGATTTTTTCTGATGAAAAATGTATTATATTCCCATATTATCCGCTTTATTGAAAATAACTTATTAAAAAAATTCTGGTTTTCCAATTATGAAATTTTTTTATTTATTGATCAAAATAACATTAGTGATGTTGGAAATAATTTTAGATATTATTAATTTTTCTTTAAATCATATATGAAACACTTTCCCTAATCTCAAATGGGGAAAACATGATAAATATTTTGTGGGAATTGTTTTTAAGGGGGATAATTTATTGTGGGGGAGAATACTTTACTAAAAATGACATATATGGGAAATTGTTTTAATGTGTATAAATCTAGATATCTAGGAAAAAATATTTTAAATCTTATAATAATCATGTTAAAACATTTTTTTATTCTTATTAATAATTTAATTACTTTTCATGTGTTTCTGAACCTAAAAAGGTGGATATTTTTTCTTTCTCAACATTCATTGATTTCAATGATTAAAAATAGTCATAAAATGGTTTTATATATTTCCATTTAAGTGATGTGAATCAAAACATAGTGAAATCATGTTTGATGACATGGTAGACCCATTAATATATCTTAATTGAATTATTAAATATATGGAGTGATGTCTGAAGATCCCAATATGGAATTTATATAAATTAGACACATTGTGATGCCCATGGCTACAGGGTGCACCATCCAACTAGTAGCATGCATAGAAGCTTATTAAGCTATATGAAGCTCACCAACTTCTCAGTTGAGGAGCACCAGCTAATTGGTCCAAATAGATAAAAACAACGATCCAAAAATATTTCCATTTTCCATCTGATGGTACCAGATAAAAATCAAACCATCCACCTGCTACCCAGTTGCATCTATCAGGTAACCATTAAAGTTGTGACAAAAACACCATGTCCAGTATTTATTATCATTAAAATGTATCAAATCGTACATTTTATGGATTAAATAAAACTATATAATATGAACATATTACTATGGATTTCTGATACTATAAATTGACCTCTTGGTGACATTGGAATCCTAAATTTTCTTCTAATAATCAATTCAAACTTAAGATAATAACAAAATATCTTTCAATGTGTACTCATCTCTAAACACTCCTTTATCCATTCGTGAGTGTGTGTAAATTTTATTATCTCCTCACCCTCTTATATTAGTCTCATTCACTCATAAAATTAGTGATATTACTTTAATGAAAAGCGAAAATGATAAAAATTAATTACATCATTTAAATTTTTCCTTCTTTTTCCTATTTCTTATAATATTAGATAACACGCTTGTCAATGTGAGTGATTTTTGTTAAAAATAAAAGGCGATAATTCATTTAAGGGGTCTATAATTCCATTAAATACCAATGTATATTTTATTATAGTTTCTACTATGACCATAAACTCAAGGAATATTTTTCATATATTATATTCTATCAATTCTTGAGGACTTATGCATTAAATACTCAGTGGATTTGGGTGGTAGATGTAGTGGTGATTTTTGATATATTTTCAAAATTCCATATGAAATATTGTTTCTTATAAAATTTATACAATTTCTTTTTTTAATTATTTAATTCATTATATTATTTAATCATTTAATCCATTAAAAAAGCTTTTTCGATATATTTTAAAATTTATTTTTTGATTCGTCCACATATATTATTATATTTAAATGTATTTTTGATGATTAAACATTGATTCATATTTATCTTTTCAAAATGTTTCAGTTTCATGAATTTATATTAAATAATATTTTAAACATTGAATTATTTCATTCAATTTTATAAAGTGAAATTCACCACACCACTTTTCCATTTTACCCAACTATGTACTATACATTAGATCTTGGTATTGTTCATCCAATTTCATTTAATTAAATCAGAATAAAGATCATGGATAAATTATGAATATCATTTAATAAGAAAATATAGAAGTATAAAAATATTTATACAGAACATCCTCACATAATTATATTTTTCTATTTTTCTAATACTCTAATTTTAATAATATTACAATATTTAATAATATTGAGTTGTCTAAAGTGTTTATATTCTTTAAAAATTATTTTTTTACTATTAATGTTAAAAACATGTAACCTAAAAATTAAACATTCTTTAAGGCCAGAGAAATTTATATTTTTAAAAAGAAATCAATTAACCCCTCTTAATGCTTCTATATTAGGATAATAGGGTTCATATTATATAAATATTTTACTATAATATATTTTCAATGAATAAATAGATTAAATCATGGATTAATTTTGTTCTTGAAATATAGAAAAATAATTATTAAATTAGTTTATAAATTTTAATACAAAACTATATGGTCCCCTTTGGGAACCTTGTGTGGGAGTGAAACATGGTGAGGAAAATTAATTACATATTTTTCACTCTTTAATAAATTTCCATTGTGGATATTTTCATCTGATTCCTTGGAACTGTAGCACCCTAATATTTTAAAAATAAAATTAATAATGAATTAATGAAACACTAAATATCTATTAAGTAACACATTGTCATAACCTTGCCAATGATAATAAGTGTTCCACTTCTGTGATTTGAATTTCAAAAACCTGACAAACACAGTTGCAATCATTATGATATTTGGAGTTTGACATGATCAAAATACATTTTTAATGAATAGTAACATACCCTTATGAATAGAAATGTACATTTATAAATTTTAACCTCACACATGTATATATAAATAAAATTTAGCCTTTATATAAAAGATAGGGAATATATAATAAAAAATTAATTTAGTGTTGTAATTTTTGTGAGTGATAAATATTTAAGGGAAATATTAAATTAATATATTAATAAAAATAACTATCCCTAATTTTTATTCCTAAATAAATATTAGGTTTTCTTAGAATTTTAGGATAATTTTTGGAGGCTTTGGTTAAATTTTTTAAAGTATTATAAAATCAGTTTCAATTTTAATATATGTATTATTAAAATAAATAATGATTTTATTTAAAAATTAAATTTATTTTTTTATTAAATTATTTGGATAAAATTTAGATTAATTTTTAATTCTAAATATCTTTAAATTTTTAGGGTTAATATTTCAATTTTTCTTAAATACCTGATCTTTTGAGGAATAGTGAAATTCGATAATTTACGAAATATGTAAAATAATTGAATTTATGAATCATTATTTAGTTTTGGATGATTTAAATGGATTTTGTATAGAACCCACAAGATAATATCACAAATTGTTTCACAATAATCATTAATATTCCAATTTTGGGTCCAAAATGATAAAATAATGATTAAAATGATATAAAAACTACTTTCTCCTTAAATATAAAACTCGCACCTCACTCCCTCTTATCTTCACTCATATAATACTTGAAGCTTCTCAATGTTCTACAAATATATTTTTCCATATTCCATCACCACATATAAGAGCCCTTCTTCATTCCAAAATACCAAAACCCATTCCCTTAAGGAGGTTCTCATTGAAGTTATTTCAATAAGTAAATCTGCATCCTTTTTCATTTAATTTCATTTCAACTTATCTTCATTTATTATTATATTGTATCCTCTTTTTTCAAATTGATCATAAAAACATCAGTATAATATATATATTATAATTATATTATTTTTATTTAATAACCAGTATCAATCTCTTTACTCTCCCACTTTTATTTTATAAAGGAAATGAACTTTCGAGAGGTGCCAATTTACAACCTTCATGGAAAACAATGTATCATTATTCAAATTTTTCTTAAAATAATTTCATAAAACAATTTAAATGGTATATATAGATATCAAATTTTTTAATATAACAATTTTTATGTAAGTAACTAATCTACATAATAATAAATTATAAACAAAATGATATTGGTATGATCAATTTCCTCTATAATAATATAAATGATAATCACTAAATTTATTATCTAATGATTCATTATCCTAATAATTTTCCAATTGATATATATATATATATATATATCCATTTAAACATATGTATTCTCATTAAAATTTTAAATTACAATTATGGAGAGGTATTCCAATTTTAAATGAACTTTGTTACCTATAATCAAGTGAACATATCGTGAAATCATGGAAATAAACACTCTAGAATGATAGAATTCAATCATATAACATATCTGCAAGGTCATAAATTAACATAATAGAACTAATATTAATTAAATAAATTAATATAAGTATCAATATTATTTCATTAATGGATTTAATTTGATTATCCAAGAGGTTAAGTTCATGTACAAAACATGTTCAGACATAATGTAAGGGGTTTCTATTTGAGCCTCCATTTTCATTATGGTTAATCGTAATCACTAATCACCTCAATGAAATTATTAATTATTCATACATATTCCACATAAATTATTTTTTAATTTTCTATAAATATGAACCAATCATAATACTTCTTTCTTTTATGGGGGGTAAAATGTTTTAAAAGAATCCTTCGGAACTTCTTCCTGATAGACAATCATGTTTCGAATGAACTTCTCAAATTCTTATATATTTTAAAATTAACACAATAATATGTTTTTAGAAACCATTATTTTTCCAAAATGAACTCATTTTATTTTGAAATAACTTCATTATTTTATTTCTGGTTTTATGCAATTATTTTTCCAAAATAACTCTTATTTTCAATGTAAAAATTTATTTGTCGTAATAATTAATAAATGATATTATACATGAATTTTCATATATTTCAATATTATGATTGACTCTTATGTTTAATTGGGATTAATATCTTATGATATCATGTACCATATTTTATTGAACAGTTTATGATATTTTTATTATAGATGTGTAATCTAGATACCATTCACCATTTTATTCCAAATGGTTAGTATTCATATTTAATAATTGGGGAGAGTTATTTTCATTTGTTATATTAGTTTCAACATAAATTTATATGTTTTTTATTATCCCCATTCATATGAGAAATTCATTGGACATATTGCATGATAGGTGGGGTCATTATATCTCCTCGATGCATCGGTAGATCTCATGACACAAACTAGTTTGGATTTTTACCCATTTATGTATGGTCTAGGAATGAGGCTTTCACATAATTACTATGATATCTAGAATTATGCACTCAATCTTCATAAAATGGTATATTGATAGTCTGTGTGATTATTTATAATTTAGATTATTCAGGTTTATGTTTTATTTATTATTTATTATGTTTCTATTCCTCCCATATTATTCACATGTTTATTTTTAAAGAAATGTGTTTTTAGCTATTCCTATGGCCAATTATTTATTTCTGTGATTAATTCCACATTATTATTTTTTATTACCAATAATTTGAGATTACCCCTTTTATATTTTAATATTTAACCAGGATGTGAAGATTCTTATTTTGAACTTATCTATATAATACTTTTTCCAAAATAGTTAAACTACCCGGTCCATCAGGATATTAATATAGTATACTCATGACAGTGTAATAAAATAATACACCCGCATTAGGAAACTAGGATCAGGTAATTACAGCTGGTTTTCAAGGAATTTTATTATAAAACATGGATACATGATATAGAAAATATAGATTATGGAACAACACTGTAAGATATAGTTTTAGGAAAAACATAAAACAACATCCTATAATTTTGGTACGGAATATATTTTTGGATGTTCTATGAAAATAAAACTCTATCAAGATACTGCAAGTGGATGTGGTTATGGAAGAGACGTACCTAGGAGTAAAAAATCTGACAAGGTGTTTTGGGCTTCACCTGGGGTAACATAGTGCACGACAGTGGGCCTTTCTAAAAACATGTTGTGACTCGCCTAGGGCATATGCGTAAGATAATTCACATCTTCTCTACAAGCCTTTATCAATGATTTAAAATAGATTTTTTCCTCAATGAAACCATGTATATTAATAGAGGATTATCAATGCATAGGATTTAAATTTATATTATGTATTCTTCTTGTTGATATTATTAAATGTGATTATACATCCTTTATCATTTAATGGGACTAAAAGCCTATTCACAACCGAGAAGTGGATTTGTTATTTGGAAAATATATTTCTCTTTTTGGGAAGTAATGAAATGGAGAAGGTTGTCATGTTAGTTTATCATTCATGGAGAGATTTTAATCAATAGTGGTCAATAACTAAAAACACAATGGAGGATGAAGACATATAAAATATAGAATTGAAGGATTTCATTGAAATCATCACAAAATACTACTCTCTTCATGAATAATGGGCTAATATATAAAGGGAGTTTTTGAATCTGAGGAAAAAATAGGATAATAATCTTGAGATGTATGATACTAATACATGGAGAAATATTGATCAATTATTTTACGGATTAAATCCAATCCTCCAAAGGGAACAACTCAATAAAAAATTCACAAAATATTAAGATAGAGTCTCATGTGCAATCAAAATAGAAAAATAATTCTCTATGTCTTATGAATTTAATGGAATAAAAGATAAGAATAAGGATATTGAACACTATGGAAATGTAAATATATAGAAGGGGGAGAAGGGAAGAATTTATTTACCATCTTGTGATAATTGTAGGAAGAAACACCCATGTACATGCTTGAAAGGTATGGGTTTTTGTTAAAAGTGTGTAGGAAAAGGCAATCAATCCCAAGATTGTATAGTAATGAAATAATCTACCAATTTTCAGTTCAACAATTTAAAAGAGATGGGAAATTATGAAAATTATTTTCCTACAAGTCAATGAAACATTCCCTATGGAAGGCTAGGGGAGAGAGGACATGCTTTTTTATCACAATTTATGAAGGTGAAGTTCCTAATGATTTTTTTGAATTACATTAATCATTTCCTTGAACTTATAATATTTTTTATTTGATTTTGGATCAGCGCATTCTTTTATATCTTCTTAATTTTCCATGAAAATTATATATTTCCAATTTTATTTTATAAATCAGTTTTTAGTAAAAAAAATCATAAGGGAAGTATCATAACAACATATAAGTGACAATATGTCCCACTTATGACACAAAAAAGTACTTTAGTTGCTGATGTTGTAATAATACTAATGATTTACTTTGATATCCATTAACATTAGAGAAGAAGCATATTCATATGATTCTTATCTCGATCCACCACGAGTAGCTATTCTAAATACAATTAATAGGGAGGATGATAACTCAATATCTATTTATGAGGATCAAAATCATTAAATTGAGGATGTTTCTAATTTTAAAGAATATGTTGATGTGATTCAATAGGATTTACCTTGGAATCATTTCAGTGAGATGTTGTGTCTCTATTGATATAATTCCTAGTTCAAGACCTATATTGCAGACTCTTTAAAAATGACCAATATGGGGTCAGTAGAACTGACAAAAAAAACTATATCACTTGAGTGATAATGGAATTATCCAAAATATTTTTTCTCCATGGGGATATCGTATTATTTTCATTAAGAATACAGATGGATATATGATCCTATGCATTGACTATATGGATATCATTTATATTCAAATAATGAATAGGTACCATCTTCCTTGTATTGGTTATTTATTTTATCAACATCACATAGTCCATTATTTTTTGATGATTTTCCTCCAATCTGGATTTTAGTAGTTGTGTGGGAGGAAGGACAATATTCAAAAGATAGCACATTAAACTATGTATGGGTATTATGGGATTACAATAATTCCTTCCATATAGACTAATGCACCCTCTGTTTTCAGGGATCTAATGAATAGAGTTATTATGGAATATCTTCATAACACTGTTGTGGTATTTATTAAATATATCCTGGTATACTCTAAATGCTACAAAGACTATGATAATCACATTTAAATTATTTTAAAAACACTTAGATGAAATTAATTATATGGGATGTTTAGAAAGTGTGAATTTTGGATACATTCAGTATCTTTTCGTGGGCTTATAGTATCAAAAGATGAAATCTTAGTTGATCCTTCAATGACAATGGCAGTTCAAGAATGATCTAATACAATGATCAGAAACATGGTATGTATTTTTATCGGTTTAGTAGGTTATTATCAATGTTTAGTTCAGAACGACGCCCAATTAGCCAACATGTTAACACGCTTTCTCATAAAGTGGTTATGATCATAATGAAAAAATAATGTGATTAATTTTTTTTAAGAATTGTATATGAGACTAGTGAAGGATCTGATCCTGAATCTTCTATTGGAAAAGGGTGGATTTTTTTTATTTAAATTTATTTATAAAAAAAATCGGTTGTGTCTTTATGTATAATGAAATAGTTATTTATTATGCTTTAATGAAGTTAAAAATTCATGAACAGAACTATACAACTCTTAATCTTGAATTAGAATATATAATCATTACTCTGAAGATATGGAGAAAATATCTCTACAAATAAAGGTGTAATATTTGTATTAATCACAAGTGTTTAAAATATATCTTCTCACAAAAAGGACTCAACATTTGTAAAAGTATATGGATCATGCTTGTAACACCATGATATTTTATGAGAAATATATATATATATATAATTTATGTCTTATGTTATACAAAACACCAAAGGCATCTTTCACTACACAGACCATTGTCTTGGCTTGCGTTACACGTAAGAGCAATCTTCCTCAATAGCTTGCGTTGTACGCAATACTGAGTTTCACTAAACAAAGATATATTATTTTAATATTATGAAGTAGCCATTATGAATAGTATTAGCCTAGTTTTGAATTTTATAACATTATAATTCATCTTACTCATTTTCTAGATTGAGATAAGAAAAAAAAATCAATTTTTAGATAAAAAATATATTTTTTAAAATATGCAGTTTTACCGCCTTTTGATAGCGCACCCATTTTAAATATATTTTTTGACAATTTTTTATGTTCAATTTTACATAATAAACATTTTATTTTGAATCAGGATATAAAATTTTACATTGGATAAATATTTTATACTTTTCTGATAACTATCATATTTTGATGAATAGTAAAAATATGCTAAATTTTTCTTAAAAGCAACTTTTTTCATCAATATAATTTATATGGTTAAATGATAAAATTTAACAGTTTTCATGTATAAATTGAATATATTTTAACCATTTAACATAATTTATTTCATTACGATTAATTTTACATTGAATTCATATGTAAATACATTTCATTCTTTGACAATGTTTTAACTTTTAAAACCCCATTTTCTTTACTACGGGATTAATTTTAAATTAATAACTGAAACTTATATGTTTTTAATTTTGAAAAATGGATTCTATATTTGGATTCAGTGGATAAAAATTATGTTAAAATGTTACTTTTATTTTTTTGATATTATGAATAGTATCTATGATGATTTTTTTAATTACTACAGTTAAAGGAAAATCGTGTAATTATTGGTAAAATTAATATTATAAAATTACCCTAAAACAATAAAAAGTTTTATTGGATGAATAAAAGTTGATCCAGATCACATAAGGGTCGGAATATATTCATTTCATGGACTTTTGACCATGAAAATGATATAATTATTATTAAAACCAAAGAAGAAGTGACAATATGTTACCTTCTTATATCTTATAAGTGAAATAATTTTAATTTAGTGATAAACCTCATAAAACATCGAATATAAATAGTCTCCAGAAATATAGTAAAATTCTCTACATCATGAGAATTTATTTTGAATTTTTATGGATTAAATAGTTATCATTAATGAAGACTCAATAGATATGTAGAAATAATCTTATTGATTGAAATATCAGATAAATGGTTTTAAAAATATTAAAATAATTAATATATTAAGTAACTAATATTATCCAAAAAATTTATATATGAATATGACATGTTATTAATATATTCAATATTTTTTTTCAATTATATCCTCTGTGTGGATTTTATTAAAATTCAAATAAATGAATAGTGTCAAAATTGACACTATTGTTATTTTATAAAAATAATAAAATAATAAAATTGTTTAAAAATTACAATAATATTTAAAAATTATAAATTGAAATTTATAGGGTCTAAAATGTCATAATATATCCAATTATAGACAATTCACAACCCATAAATGTTTATTTATACTAACTTACAATTTAGAATATTATTATCACAAATAAAATTAAATATATTAAATAAGGATAAATCAAGTTGATAAGGTTTAAAATAAATTACCAACATGTATAAAACTTATTTGATGATGATATTACAACCCTATATCATATAATATTCGTATTTGAGTCATTTTTGGTGGTTTTTAACTGGGTTTTGAGTTAATTATAAATTATTATTTTAGAGGTTTCCAAAAGTGCCCCTCTCCTCTCTTATAAAAAGGCACTTCCTCCCTCTCTTCCTCACACCATTTTGAGCATTCATGCTCGGCAAAAACCTACCAATTTTTCTTCTCCACATTCCTAGAAACATCCTAGAGATTCTGGTATTCTTCAAAGACCAACTTTAGTGCCCTAAGAGGAGGTTTAAAAGAGGCGTGTCGAAGAAGAGGTAATATCCCTTACCGATTCTTTCAAATTTATTTCTTCTTATACATAATCTTATTTATTTTTTTCTTCATAAAGTAATAAAATTAGTATCACTAATAAACTGATATGTTATTATAAATGTGAAACAACCCTATTTCACTTTCTATCCATCCTATAGAAAATGAAATCATCGCACGTGCGTAGGTACAGAATACTGTCTCCACACCACTGTGTAATCTGTTTTCCACCACCACCTTACATGGATGGGTATAATGGTGTAAATAATAAATTAATATGATTATTATAACATGATAATAATTCTTAGATATTCTATCATCCACTCTAATACCATTCAATAATTATGGGAATGATATTGTCGCTCGTGCATACGTACGGCCTATCGTCTCCATGGTGCGATGTGATTCATTCTACATGATATTCATTAAACCAGGATTATATAAAAAAATTGAATGAATAAATCTAAAATATATTATACTAATACAATTATGTAAATGATGTAGCTATAACCTAAAAATAGGAATATGATTTTATTCGACAAAACACGCATAAGAATAGAAAGCAATGAACACCTGAATAATTAGTTGCAATGAAATATTAATAATAAAGAGATTAGATTATGACCATATATGATATCATAATAATGTATATGATTCTGGAATAAGTAAATGACATTATTTAAATCATTATACATGAGTATTGGATACGTACAGAGCATATCAGACCTAAGGTAAGGGAAAATCTCGCAATCTCATTTTTATCTGAGATTGTTTAAATTTCACAATTTACAGGGGAATATTTATCATATAAATTCATGTTTCTTAAATATCTAATATTAATTCTACTCTAAAATTTTTTTTTAAATCCAACATTACCTATTGGTGACTTATTTTGTAAAAGTTATGAATGTAATCTTTTATCATTTTCAGTACGAGATACTTTTTGACTTTTCCGGCCAAAGTATGAGATGAATGTTTTTTAACATATATGGCATGAAAGGATTTTTATGATTTCATAGAAAATTATTTCCATGAATATTCCTTTACATGTTGTCATGTTTATTTTCAATTAACTTCTTTTAGTTTAAAATTTTATGATATATTGAGAAAGGAAAAATGTTTTTGAAATAGAAAGGATATTTTCCTCAAGAATGGATTTCATGTGTTTTATCAAAATTATTTTCCATATAAGATAATATAGGGTTCTATTTCTATCACTATTATTACAATAAATTGATTATGTTATGTGGGAATTATTTTTATGAAGTCATTTTATCTTATATGGATTATGATATGATAGCATGATGTTTAAGAATCCTATTTTTTATTACATGGGTTATGCTATGATGTATGATTTATGATTTTGTGGCACACATAAGAATGGGTTCATTGTGAGATGGTTGGGACCTATATCTCCCTCAAATATATTGGGTAAAGATTTATATCTCTTGAGATAGACATGGCTGGAATAGAAAGTTAATCTGGTTCAGTGATACAGGACTAGAACAAGGAGTGAACTTGGTTCGGTAATGGACTTTAGCCACTATGATGGTCTTAGAAATGAGTATTGACTAATATGAAATGATTTTCTATAATTATTTGTGTATGAAACAAATGTTTCATGTCATATGTTATAAATATTGGGATTATCTTTCGCTAATATGATTTATCCCATGTCATGATATTATGATCTATTTTCCATGATAGGATTTTCAAAATGTTATGTTCTTATGAATATGATATGATTGATATTTCCATTTCTTTCCCTTACTATGAATTTTAGATCACCCTTTGTATGTTTTCTTTTACCCAGGTCATGTAGAAGGGTATTATGTAGGATCTTCTAAAAGGGACTCTAGATATGATGAAATAAATAGGAGACAATGTAGATGATTTATGAACCAGTTCTTTATGTTTCCCAGTTTCTAAAGACACTATACCTATATGGTCATATCATGGTTTTTGTTATATGTTGTAATTAGTATGCTTCAATTCTGAATTAATAACAATTTATGTATATTATGGTCATTATAGTTGGTATCATTGGAACAGTATAGTCAACCTTTGGAAATTAGGTTGTGAATGCCTTAGTAAGAACCATAAGGATATGTCTAAGCATAGAACACAATCTTAGTATACTAGAAATGGCCATGAATAACCTATGATAAGACCTAAACTGTGAGATTTTATTTCTGATTATGTGGTTTTCCTATTGTAATTATTGTTTCTCACACTATGCTTCTTGGTTTCAGTCAATGGCTCGAACCCAATGTAACTGTGATAATGCTGAATGTGATGGGAGATGCTATGATTGTCCACCTGAGCAACCAAATGATATGAGAGCTTGAATGAAAAATCTTATAGCCATGCTCACACAAAATTCTCAGGATATAAATCATGCATGACTTCCAAACAAGAAAAAGAGGGAGCAACATTCTGTTGTATCCTTCATGAGGGAGAGTCAACCTTCATTAAGCGGTTCAACGGATTCCTTAGTAGATGAACAATGGATCAGTACCACTGAAAAGTTATTTTTAGTACTTCAATGTATTGAACATGATAAAGTCATCTTAGCAGTATATCATTTGGAAGGTGAAGCTGATCAATGGTGGAATCTTCTGAAGAATACAAGGCAATGGGATGAAATTGAGTCTATAGAATGGGACGAGTTCAAGAAATTTTTTTCAATAAGTACTTTCTTTGTATTTTTCGAACAAAGATGAAGAAGGAGTTTCTTTTACTGGAGATAAAGGTTGCTAAATCTTTTTGTACCTACGAATAAAATTTTACAAGTCTTGCAAGGTACGCCTCTGGGATTATTGTCCAACCTAAGAGTAAGATCGATCGATTATTTAGTGTCTTAAAACCAAGTCTCTTAAGGGAATTAGCTATAAGGGACTTCAATAGCTACGTGGAAATTGTTCTATGTGCTCTCAAGGTTGATATGGAGATTGGATTAATTCATCAGTCATATGGGTTTGATAAGAAGAAGAAAATGGAATTCAACAAAAAATCTAAAGACCACACTGAAAAGAAGTTGTGTTTTCCCTTATGCTCAATGTGTGAAAAGAAACAAGGAGGGAATTTTATTAAAGGGAAAAGTAAATGTTATAAGTGTGGAAAAGAAGGTATCGGGCAATTGAATGTCGTAGGTATGGGAAAAAGATGTCTAGTGATGCAGACAATGAAAAGGCTATACAAAATGCACCTCCTACACTTCAATGATACATGTGATAGGAAATGGGGATTTATTCCAATCAATTCCCCAATACAAGGGTTTTTTATGATGGTTGACATCAAAAAGAACTCTTAAAGCCAATGAAAAAGGAATGTCACATGAAATTTCTATCGGCAATGTGGAGTACGATAACGAAGTAGTGAAAGGTACACATACAAACCACTCTAAATTAGAAAATGTATTATTTGATTCTGGATCCACCCACTCTTTTATTTTTGTTTAATTTTCTAAGGGTATCATCATACTACACCAAAAATTATTTTTTGAGTTGGTTGTGACAACTCCTAATGGAACAACATTCACATCAAAATATTGCAATTCTTCTCCGATTGATCTTTGTGGGAAAGTGATCCCTTCAAATCTTTTCATACTTCCTATAGTGGAATTTTATGTGATTCATGGAATGTAATGGCTTTCTTTATATGGAGCTCATAAAAATTTCCAAAGAATGGATGTCATATTTCATATTCCGGATCAATCTATGATCATCTATCGATGCAAGGATTAATATGACCTTCCAGTGGAAATTTATTCCATCTTATGGGTCTTGATTCCAATAAATTAAGGTTATTTATCTCAAATGGTTTGAGAAAAACTCATGATTAATAATATGCCCATTTTACAGGAGTTTGATGATGACTTTTTAATGGAATTGACAAGTCTTCCACCAAATTGTGATGTTGAGTTTTCAATAGATTTCATACCGGGTGCTATGCTCATTTCAAAGACACCATGTAGAATGGCCTAAATGGAGTTGAAGGAATTGAAGAAGAAACTCTATGAGAATCTTGATAAGGAATTCATATGCACTAGTGCATCATCTTGGGGAGCACCTATTCAGTTTGTTAAGAAGAATGATGGATCAATGAGACGTTGCATTGATTATAGAGTACTTAACAAGATCACTATCAAGAAAAAATATCCCCTCATACGCATTGATGACTTATTTGACCAACTACGCAGAGCTCAATACATTTCCAATATAGATCATCATTCATGGTATCATCAATTAATGGTAAAAAAGGAGGATATATCAAAGACGGATTTCCATACAAGGTATGGACACTATGAGTTTATAATGATGTCATTTGGTCTTACTAATGCCCCTTTTATCTTAAAAGATCTAATGAATAGAGTCTTTAGATACTATCTTAATCAGTTTATGGTTGTCTTTATTCATGATATTATTGATTATTCAATGATAAAGGAAGAACATGAAGATCACTTACGAATTGTATTGAAGACCCTGAGAAAGGAGAATCTTTATGCCAAATTTACGAAGTGTCAATTTTTTTCAAAAAGATTCTTTTTTATGTGACATAATCTCAAGAGAGGGGATATCTGTAGATCCCGCAAAAACAAAGGTTATTGAAAGATGGTCGAGACCAACAAAAGTAACTCAGATTTGAAATTTTCATGACTTATCTAGGTATTATAGATGATTTGTGAATGATTTTTCAATATTATATAACCCACTCACAAAATTGACTCATAAAGGAATTAAGTTTGTTTGGATAGAGGAATGGGAAGAGAATTTCAAAGAGCTAAAAAATGGTTATCCAGTGCACCTGTGCTCACACTTCCTTGTAGTGGAGAAATTTGTGTGATCTATAGGGATGAATCCAAGAAGGGGTTGGGGTGTGTTCTCATGCAAAATGATATGGTGATAGCTTTTGCATCATGACAGTTGAAAAACAATGAGAAGAATTACCCAACACGTGATTTGGAGTTAGCTGCGGTAATATTTTCATTAGTGATTTGGAGGCATTATATTTATGGTGAATGGTGTGATATTTATAGTGATCATAAAAGTTTAAAATATATTTTTCACACAAATGTAATTGAATATGCGCCAAAGAATATGGTTGGAGGTTATTAAGGATTACGACTGCTCAATTCATTACCACCTTGGGAATGCAAACAATGTTGCAGACGCATTATGTCGATAAGACCAAACTTATCCATAATGAAGATAAAATAGGATCCAATATTTATGGATTTACAAAGGATGGACCATGGAATTTTAATAAAAGGGGATATTTCATATCTTTTTCAAATGAATGTTCAACCATCTATATAAGTGAAGATTAAAGAGGAACATAAGGAGGATTTTGGGCTATAAAATAAGTTCAGAAATGTTTTTGAATTAAACCTTGATTGTGATGGGATAATAAGGTTCAGGAACCGTGTATGTATTCCTACCATACAAGAATTAAAGAATGCGCTGCTAGATGAGGCTCATAGTTCTTAATTATCTATTCATCCTATAATTACAAATATGTATCGGGACCTTAAAGAGTACTTTTTTTGGGATGGCATGAAATGAGATATCGCCAAATATGTCTCTGGATGCTTGGTTTTTCAGCAAGTTAAATCTAAGAGACAAAAGCCTAAAGGGATGTTACAACCATTACCCATAACAGAATGGAAATGGGAAAACATCACTATGGAAATTGTCACGATACTTCCAAAAACATCCAAAAGAAATAATGTTATATGGGTTATAGTTGATCGTCTTATGAAGTTGTCACACTTCATTTCTATTAGAGAGGATTTATCCCTTGATCACCTTGACATGACATATGTAAAAGAAGTGTTAAGATTGCATGGAGTACCACATTCCATTATATCTGGTCAGGATCCGAGGATTAACTCAATGTTTTGGAAAAGTCTTAAACATGGTCTACATATAGAGTTGAGTTTCATCACTGCCTATCATCCACAGATAGACGGTCAGTCTGAGAAGACTATTCAATCATTGGGAGAAATGTTGATATCTCACTCTATGGATTTCAAAGGTTGTTAGGATCTACACCAACCGCTGGTGTAATTTTTATATAATAATATCTTTCACTCAAGTATTCATATGGATCCTTATGAAGATCTCTATGGAATTAAATGCAGAACTCCAACTTTCTGCGATGATGTTGGGGAAAAAACCTAATAAAACCTAATATTGATGATGAGATGGCAGAAAAGGTCAGATCTATTCAACAACACATAAAAGAAGCTCAGAGTCGACAAAAAAGTTATGCCAACAACTGATGAAAAGACCTAGAGTTTGAAGTGGTTGATAAAGTGTTCTTACAAATATCTCCATGGAAGAGAGTAATGAGATTTGGAAAGAAGGGAAAGCTAATCCCTAGGTATATTGGTCCACTCGAAATACTAGATCGTGTTGGGATGGAAACTTACTGATTGGCACATCAACCAAATCTCTCTCAAATTCATGATGTGTTCGGTGTATCTCTCCTAAGAAAGTACATACCTGATCCTTCACATGTACTAAGCTCAGAAGTTGTACCTTTGGTGCAAGATCTTTCTTATAAAGAACAGCCGATAGAGATTATGGATCATAGTGAAAAAGTTTTACGAAACAAGACCACTCTCTTGGTAAAAGTTCTATGGAGGAACCACCTATTAGAAGATGCTACATGGGAACTTGAGGATATGATGAGGGAAAGGTATCCTCATCTGTTTGTTATGAATTGAATAATTTCGATGGTGAAATTCATTTTAAGGGGGGTAGAATGTAACACCTGGAGATTTAATGAGAAATACATATATATATATATATGTCTTATGTTATACACAATACCCTACGAATCATTAAATACATATAACATTGGCTTGGCTTGCATTACACGCAAGAGGAACCTTCCTCGATAGATTGTGTTGTACACAATACCAAGTTTCACTAAATAATGATATATTATTATAATATTATGAACAAGCCATTATGAATATTATTAACTGAATTTTTAATTTTATAGCATTATAATTCATCATACACATTTTCTAGAATGATATATGAAAAAAAATCTATTTTTTGAAAAAAAATAAAATTTCGCAAAAAATGAAATTTTACTATATTTTGATGGCGCAACCATTTTAAATATATTTTTTTACAAGTTTATAAGTTCAATTTTACTAAATAAAATTCTTATTTTGAATCATGATATAAAAATTTACATTGGATAAATTTTTGAAACTTTTCTGATAACTTTCATATTTTGATGAATAGTAAAAATATGCTAAAATTTTCTAAAAAACAAATTTTTTAAATCATGATAATTTATATGGTAAAATGACAAAATTTAATGGATTTAAAATATAAATTTAATATATTTTTACCATTTAATATAATTTCTTTCATTTCCATTAATTTTACATTGAATTCATAGGTAAAAACATTTCAATCTTTGACAATATTTTATCTTTTAAAATCCATTTTCTTAACAACGGGATTAATTATAAATTATTTACAGCAACATTTGTGTTTTGAATTTTGAAAATGGATTCCATATTTAGATTCAGTGGGTTAAATTTTTTTTTATATGTTATATTTATGTTATTGATATTATGAATAGTAACTATGGTAATTTTTTTATTTATTATAGTTAAAGGTAAATCCAGAAATTAAGGGTAAAAATATGATTATAAAATTACCCTAAGACCTTAAAAAATCTATTGGATGAATATAAGTCTACTAATATAACATAAGGGTCCGAATAGATTCATTATATGGACTTTGTACCCTGAAAATGATATATTATTATTAATAACAAAGAAAGTGACAACATGTCACTCTCTTATATTTTATAAGTGTAATAATTTTAATTTTGTGATAAACCTAATAAAACATCAAATATATATAGTCTACTGAAATTTAATAAAATTATCTACATCACTAGAATTTATTTTTAAATTTTAAGGATTAAATAATCATCATTATTGATGACACAATAGTGATGATGAAATAATTGAATTGACTGAAATATAAAATAAATGGTTTTAAAAATATTAAACTAAATATTATATGAACTAATTAATGTTTTCAACAAATTTTATAAATGAATTTGACATGTTATGAATCTATAAAAAATTTTGTTCGAATATATCCTCTCTGTGGATTTTATTTAAATTCGAATAAAAAAATATTGTCAAAATGACACTATTGTTATTTTATAAAAATAACATATTATAAAATTGATACAAAATCAAAAAAATTTTAAAAATTATAAAATAAAATTTATATGGTTAAATATGTAATAAATTATCTAATTATGGAAAATTCACAACTCATAAGTAATTATTTATAAAAATTTAAAATTTAGATTATTATTTCCACCAATAAAATTAAATAGATTAAATAAGGATAAATCAAGTTGATAAGGTCTAAAATAAATTACCAACATGTATAAATATTATTTTTTGGTGTGATTATAACCATATCTCATCTAAGCTTCGGATTTCAGTCATTTTTGGAGGTTTTTATGTGGTTTTGAGTTTATTATAAATTAATATTTTAGAGGTTTCCAAAAGTGCCCCTCTCCTCTCCTATAAAAAGGCACCTCCTCCCTCTCCTCCTCACATGATTATGAGGATTAAAGCTCAGAAAAACCCTGATAATTTATATTCTCCACTTCCTTAAAAACATACTAGAGGTCCTGGTATTCTTCAAAGACCATATTTAGTGCCCTAAGGGGAGGTTTAAAAGAGGCCCGTCGAAGAAGATGTGATATCCTTTACAGATTCATTAAAATTTGTTTATTCGTCCACTTCCTATTATTTATTTGTTTCATTATAAAGTAATAACTTAAATATGAATCATATAATGATATTTTATTATAAATATGAAACACCCCTCTTTCACCTTCTATCCATCCTATGAAAAACGAAATCACCGTGCGTGTGTATGTACGGAATATCGTGTCCACGCCGTGGTGTAAACTATTTTCCACCACCACCTTACATGGATGGTTATAATGGTGTAAATAATAACTATATATGATTATTATAACTTGATAATAATTCTTTCATATTTTATCACCCACTCCAATACAATTCAATAATTATGGGAATGATATCGTTGCTCGTGCGCACGTACGACTTACCGTCTCCACGGTGCGATGTGATTCATTCTACATGATCTTCATTAATCCAGGATTATATAAACGAATTTAATGAATAAATCTGATATATATTATACTAATACCATTCTTTAGATGATTTATCTATAATCTAAATTTTGGAAAAATAATTTATTCGACAAAACACGCATAAGAGCATAAAGCAATGAACACAAGAATAAAAAGAAAAAATGAAATATTACTA
Organism: Viscum album; assembly: GCA_963277665.1. Lineage (NCBI taxonomy): Eukaryota > Viridiplantae > Streptophyta > Magnoliopsida > Santalales > Viscaceae > Viscum > Viscum album. Next base: position 212,764,222 of record OY728128.1, on the reverse strand, counting down.
ATAAGAAGATAATAATATGATCATATATGATATCCTAAAAATTTATATGATTCATGAATAATTAAATGACATTATCTAAATCATTATATTAGAGTTTTGGATATGTATAGAGTATATCGGACCTAAGGTAATGGAAAATCTCACAATCTCATTTTTAACTGAGATTGTTTATATTTCAGAACTTACTGGGCATATTTATCATCCACATCCATGTTTCCTCAATATGTAATATTATTTATATCAACCTAGAATTTTATAAATAAAATATTACCTATTGGTGAATTTTTATTAAAATTTATGAAAGGAATCTTTTGTCGTTTTCAGTACAAGATACTTTTTGACTTTTCTGTCCAAATTATGAAAACAATGTTTTTTTAACTTATACGGAATGAAAGGATATTAATTATTTCATAGAAATTTATATTCATGAAGCTTAGTTTACATGTTCTTAAGTTCATTGTCAATTAACTTATTTTAGTTTAAATTTTTTTGACATATTGAGAATGAAAAATGTTTTTGAAGTAGAAAAGATATTTTTCATCAAGAATGGAGTTCATGTGTTTTATCAAAAATATTTTCTATATATGATAATATAGGGTTTTGTTTCTATCCCTATTATTACAATGATTTGATTATGTTATGATGGAATTATTTTTAGGAAGTCCTTTTATCTAATATGTATTATGTTATGATGGCATGATGTTTAAGAATCCTATTTTTTTACATGGGTTATGCTATGATGTATGATTTATGATTTTCTGTCACACATAATAATGGATTAATTATGAGATGGGTGTGACCTATATATCCCTCAAATTCATTGTGTAAATATTTATATCTCATGACATAGACATGGATGGAACGGCCTATTAATCATGTTCCGTGACACAGGACTGGAACGAGGAGTGAACTCATATCAGTAATGGAATTTGTCCGCTATGATGGTCTTGGAAGTGAGTCTTGACTAAAATGAAATTATTTTCTATGATTATGTGTGTATTCCACAATGTTTTATGTCTTATGTTTTGAATACTGGGATTAAATTTCACTACTATGAATTATCCCATGTCATGATATTGTGATCTCTTTTGCAGGATAATATTTTCAAAATGTTATGTTCTTATGAATATGATATGATTGATATTTCTTTTTCTTGCCCTTACTCAACATTTGAGATCACCCTTTTTATGTTTTGTATTCCCTAGGTCAAGAAGAAGGGTATTAAGTAGGATCTGGAAAAAGGGTCTCTAGATATGATGAAATAAATGGTAGACAATGTAGATGATTTATGAACCCGTTTTTTATGTTTCTCAGTTTGTAAAGACACTATACCTATACGGTCCTATCATGGTTTTGTTATATGTTTTAATAAGTATGATTCAATTATGAAGTAATAACAATGTATGTAAAGTATGGGCCATTATAATTCTACATAATGATTACAATTTTTCCATACACTACCACTCAGGAAAGGAAATTAAGGTAGTTGATGCATTGAGAAGGACAAATCATGGAGTTTTAAAAGGAATGAGGATTGAATGGGATCCAGTATTCATGGATCTAGTAAATATGGATTTGGTAATTATCAATGAAGGTGAAACATCATTACCATTTCAATTGGTTTCCCAGCTATCTTTATTATAAAAATCTTACACTTCTCATTATGTTAATGAGAATCTTCAAATGAAAATTAGAGGTGGGAATGATGGGATGTTGGTTGACATCATGTGCAAGGACGAAATTATAAAATGTTTTATGAGGCTATGTGTTCCCTCTACAACCGAGTTCAAAAGGGAGTTACTGGATAATGTCCATATCTAGAATTTCTATATACACCTAAGTAGCACTAATATTTGTAGATATTGAAAGAAACAATTCCGGTGGCAAAAGATTAAGAGGGATATTCATCATTATGAATCAATATACATAGTATATCAACAAGTGATGCCCAAAAGACAACATCCTAGAGGATTCATAAAACATCTACCTATTACTACTTGGAAATGTGATGATTTCATGGTGGATATTGTCACTGGATTACCCAATACTCCATGAAAAAATGATGAAATGTGGTTAATGTTTGATCGACATACAAAATCGTCACATTTCTTCTCTCTAAGGGAGTGTTTTCCCCTAGAGTTCCTTGAAAAACTACATATTAATGAAGATGTGAGACATCATGTAGATTCTCATTCAATTTTATCTAATTTTGATCCTTTATTCACATCCAAATTCTAGAAAATCCCTCAAAAATCATTGGATATTGAGCATTGATTGAGTACCACATGTCACCATCAAATTCACAGGATATAAAAAAGGATGATCCAAACATTAGAAGACATGTTGAGAATATGTTCACTAAACATTCAGGGTATCTGGGATCAGTATTTACCTTTGGTGGAGTATTCCTACAACCATAGTTTCAATACAAGTACTGAAATTTAACCATATGATGAATTTTATGGAAACTTCTGTCATACGCCAACATGTTGGGATGAAGATGTTGAAATGATGATTTTGAGTCTAGAGATCATGGAAAAAACAACAAAAACAGAAATAAATATTCAACCCAATATAAAAACATTTGAATGTAAGAAAAATGGAAATGTTTATAATAGAAGGATTTGAAATTTCTAGCAGGGTATCATATTTTCTAAAATATATCTCCAAATAAGGGTGATATATGATTTGAAAAGAAAGGGGAATTGAGACACATGTGCATTGGTCCTTTTGAAATTTTGAATAGAATTGGAGTTGGGGCATAATGATTGGCAGTTCAACCAATCCTTTTTATGGTACTCAATGAGTTCCATGTCTCATTCTTGTGAAAGTGTGTGATAGACCCAACACATACCCTCACCTTTGAAGGAATAGAATTGGAACCTAACTTATCTTTCTATAAAGAGCCTATTGAGATTCTAGACATTAAACCACATGTGTTGAGGAATTTTATGACTCTTTTGGTAAAGTTACCTTTCAATAATCATAAAATTGCAGAGGCAACATGAGAGCATGAGGAGCTTACGATGAAGGACTAAATAAATAATTCTATAAGCTATATTTCTAGTAATTTTTAGGAAGAATTTTTTTAAGGGGGGAATAATTTAGAACCAAAATAATTTAAAAATAAATTTAATTTTGAATTCATGAAACACATTGTCTCTACAAAACATCACATTTTTATAACATATCCAATAGAAATAATTTTTATGCTTCTGTGATTTGAATTTTCAAAAACTGACATATGCTGTTGTGACTAGAAAGATATTTAGAGTCTCATATGATCAACATACATTTATTTAATAAGTAGAAACCCTTGTCAATAGCAATGTACCCCTATGAATATTAACCTCACCCATGTAGGATTAAATAAACATTATGAACCATATAAATGAGAGGGAATATTTAAAAAAATTAATAATTATCTTTTAGTATTTTTTTACTAATATGTAGTTAATTAAAATTTTGAAATAATAAATTAATAAAATCAATTTTCATCAAATTTATTCCAAAATATATATATTTTCTTTGTGATATTCTGTTAATTTTATGGGACCTCAGTTATTTTTTGAAAGTACTATTAAATCTTTTTGAAATTTAAAATTTGAATATTCCAAGTAAATAATGATTTTATTTAAAAATTAAATTTCCTTTATTTATAAAACTATTTTTATCAAATTTATTTCATATTTTAATTCAATATGTTAAATATTATTCGGCTGAATTTTTAGAATTTTTCAAGAATACATGAATTTTTAGTGAGAAGTGGAATTCGAAAAATTTACAAAATATTCTAAATAAGTGAATTTAAGAAACATTCATTAGCCAAGGATGATGTAAATAGACCTTCATTAAAACAAAAATGCACTTATTAATTTTTTCTCTCATGATTCAAAACTATTCATAGTCTTTCTACAAAATAAAAAATAATAATTATTAAAATAATGGAATCCCCCTCCTCTCCTCCACTATAAAAACCACCCCTAACTCCCTCTTCTATTCAATGATATATGAATTTAAGCTTCTCAATGTTATGAAAAAATAATCCTCAATAGTCCCTACCATCATCCAAGATCCCTTGTTCTTTCAAAAATACCAAAACCATATTCCTTAAGGAGGTTCTCAAGGAGGTTATTTCAAGAGGTAAATCCTCTTCAATTTTCATTTAATTTCATTTAAATTTATCTTCTTTTTTATTAACTCCTAAACTCCTAAATCAAATTCATCATGATAACACCAATATGAAATTTAAAATGAAATTATATAATGTTAATTTAATAACCATTTTCATTCTTCTTAATCTACCTCTTTTGCTTTATAAATGAAATCATCTTCCACGAGGTGTCAATTTACAACCTTCACAGAAGATGAATTTTCGTTCATCAAATTACTATTAAAATATAATAATGAAACCATTTTAATGGTTTAGAAATATTGTAAAAAATTTTATAACTCTTTTCATCTCCAATAGGAAATATATTTATATAATAGAAAATGATAAAAAAACGAGCTCAGTATGATCAGTAATCGTTGTAATAATATAAATGATTATTACTAAATGTATTATATATGGATTCATCCTCATAATACATAATAAAATAAAATATATAACTATTTAAAATTATTTATTATAATTAAAAAAAATCAATTCCAATTCTAGATAATTTTTCCATCATTTAATGAAATCTATTACTTATAATCAAGCGAACTGGTAATGAAATCAAGGAAACGAAAACTCTGGAATCACAGAATTCAATCATAAAATCTATCAATAAAAATTTAACTAACTTAATAAAACAATAATGAATCAAATATATGTATATAAATTTATTAATTAATTAATTAATGTATTTAATTTGATTATCCACGAGGTCATGATCTAGTGTAGAACACGTTTGAACATTAGGTGTGGGTTTTCAATCTGAACCTCCATTTTCGTTTAGGATACTTTTATTCTCTACTAACATCAATGAAATTTTTAATTATTAATATATATAATCATCATAAATTATATTTTAAAGTTCTATATATTTTTTTACAATCAGAATCCTTCTTTATTTTATGTAATGATACATGATTTAAAATAATCATTCCAAAATTCTTCTCAATAAACAAGAATATTTCAAAGGTTCTTCTCAATTTCAGACCAATTTTAAAAAAGGCTACATAACCAATTTTTATCGACCATTATTTTTCTAGAATAAATATTTTTTTATGAAAATTATGAATAAATTAAATTCAGGTTTTATGTAATGTGTTTTCCAAAATAAATCTTTTTTAAATATGGTTTATCTTAAGAATCAATCGATTATATTATATGAGCATTTTCATCAATTTCAACACTCATGTTGACGTATATGTTTAATTGGGATTAATTTTTAATGATATCATATTTGTTATATTATTTTTTTTATTTTGACTATGGATGTGCAATGTTAATAACATTCACCATATTACTCTGAATGGTTAGTGGCCATATTTAATAATTGTGGAATTTTATTTACATTTCATATATCAGTTTCTATATTAATGTATGTGTTTTTCATGTTTATGACCATTAATTTTAGGAATGATTTTTAATTATTACATTATGGGTGGGTCCGACTATTTCCCCTCTATGCATTTGTAGGTCTCATGAGATTAATTAGTTTGGGTTTTTATCCATTCATATAAGGACTTTGTACGAGGCCATGATAGAATGACTATCATGTCTGGTATTATGAAATACCTAATTATGAAACTAGATATTTATATTCCATGTGATTATTCTAAGAGTATAATATCCATGTTGACTTATTATGGAATTATTTAACACTTTTTTATTCCTATAATATTATGGACAATATTATTTTTAAAGATACGTGTTTTTCACAATTCATCATGCCTATTGTTTATTTTTTTGATTAATTCCACTGTATTATTTACCCTTACTCAGCATCAGATCTCAAACCTTTATTATTTTTTATATTTTCTTAGGATGACAACATGTGTATTATGAATAAAATAAAGGGATAATATTGGAGTTGATGGATGTAATAATGGATCGTTTATATTTTATTTCATTTCAGGTTTTAATGTTGAACTTATGTATGTATCACATTATCCAAAACTAATAAACTAATAAAACCATTATGATATGAATTTCTTGTAATCATTCCAATGTAATAAAATAATATACTGGCTTTGGGAAATTGGGGTCAGTGAATTATAAGAACTATGTAAAAAAATTAATGTAACCCTCATCCTTAATGACATCACATACAAATGTATAGATTCAATGAATGTAGAGACACAAAATATTTTTAAATAATTCACCCACATTGGGATAATCTATTTAGAATGTTATATCCATTGGGTCATTGAACCAGCACACCACAAGGCTCACTAGTTTTGATGGTTACATGGTTCTGGACACAAAATGATTAGGATTATATTCATTTCATGGTTTTGGGATGACTAATTGCCACCTAAGTGTCACTACTTTTATGGGCTCTAGGTCATCTCAGTGCCCTTATTCCCCATTTACAAACAACTAAATGTGATGAATTATTAAAATTTTACTACTATTTCATCCTCCGTTTTTCACTATTATTATTAAAGAACACCAAAAATTTAATTGACCAAAATATCTATTTGATGGGTCAAACATATGTTCTATTTTATCCTCATCTAGGAATAGATGAATTGTGGGATCATGTTCATACTTCCTTTATAGTCTTCTTTGAACTCCCTCCTAATATCCCCTTCTTTGTTCCAGAATAAACCCAAAAGTTCCATTTTTTATTAAACTGTATTGATTCCTTCCTCTTAACCTTTATATGCCACAACAACCCCTTCTCATCTAAATTTCATGATCAGGACTATTTTCTAAATCAACAATAAATAGTTGAACTCCTCTTCTATATCCTTCAGGTGAGACTATCAATACTCATAGTGAAAACTCCTTATATTCACTTAAATGTATTAATGAAAATCTATTTGACTCAATATTATTATCTTCTATTTTTTATTCTTTTTTTCATGACCAAAAACCCCTAGGTTAATTCTAATTTTTTTTCATGAGTCCAATTAAAACATATGAATGTTTGAATAAGTTTTCCATTTTCTTAATATTGAAACCTGGTATGACGTAATTTACAATACTAACATGAACTACCCTTATTTTAAATAACATTTTATATTTTTTACATGATATAAAAAATTTTGTAATAAAAATCCAAACAAGAACCATCTATTTTAGCTTCCATGTCTCGGTATTTATTTATTCTCAAAATGTTTAATGGAAAACCATGAAAATCCATGAAATGTGATCTCCCATAAATACTGGTGATGGAGTCAACACTTACCATGTGAAAACCTACACATTTAGTGTCAATATATTTCATTTAAATTTTTGTATCTCATATAAAATATACTTCATCACTCTCATCATGAATCATGGATCTTATTTGAGGTTCCATGGTACTGGAATGAATTGAAAATTAATTATTTCATAATATAGTGTAACTTCACTATAAGATAATTTCCATTGAAATTAATTAAAGAAACCCCCTATGACCCTGAGAAATACCATATGTAAATCCATCCAATAATATATACCATGAGTTCCGAAAATGCATATATGAAATTCCATACATTGAGGATAACACAACTAAAATCCATTTGGATGGTAATTCTATTATGTGATCACCGACCCAAATCAATATATTCATACATTTCTTGTTTACATTATTTGGACTCAATCACATGGACTAATTCACATATATCATTTCTTACATGAAATTAATTATACATACAGTTTTGTATGGGTGATCTCCCTCGCCAAGTGAAATTTTCTTATCACCCTAGAATCTCTTATGCATAAAATATGCATTTCTATATTTGAATACTAGGGGAATTACATTACATAATAATTTTACTTATTTGGGTATGTATAAATTTTTCTCTATATTTGACAGTATTTATTGGTTATCGGTATTTTGTCCAAACAACCACCATTCATCTTATCCATGGGTTCCAAACATCATGGATCATCCCCTGAACCTCTACATGTTGTTTTTCATAGCTGTATTCATTAATATGGTATTAATATCTCCATAAAAAGCACAATTCCCAACATTAGACTCTTTTTTAAAACATCAGACATATATATCAACTCATTATTATCTTTCTAAAAATCCAAACATCAATTAGAACACTTTTATACACTTCCAATTCACATTGGGGTATCCAAAAAACTCCCCATGAAGTTGAAAATTTACTTTTAACTGATTTAAAACCTATTATCAATAATTCCATCAGAAATAATTCGGTATCCTATAAAATAATATATTATAGTTCAATTATAAACAATTTATGGAATTTAAGTATTTGATATTTGTGGACATGAACATACAGATCTAGTATAATTAGAGGTAATATAAGGAAACACCAATAATGACATTGTTTATAAATTATCTACTTTATATTTCATATATTATTTGAACATAAAAAATTCAACTATATTCACATTAAACTCAATTGCGGGGAAAATGATTTATTTTAAGTAGGGGGATTTGTAGGAAACATGTGATTCATATATTTTGAAATAAATTCTCTATGAGAATTTTTTCATTCTAATATTCCAATAAAATGAGAAAACATAATTGTAATCAGAAAAATATTAGTATAGTTATTGATAATAAATTATGTAAAAAATATTTTATTTGATTTAAATTAAAATTTATAATTGAATTTCTTTATATTTACAATCTCAATTCTCAAAAATTGTGATTGATTGGTTTTACATAATATTCATGTCATAAGGGACTATCCTATATTTTTTATCAAATTTCATTGTGGTATTACAAACCCATTTTTTAAATTAATTACTAAACCTTATTAAATAATAGATTCTAAAAATATACATCATTTGAATTACTTTTTTATAATTTTTTGTTAATCATAACGTCTTTGATCAACATGAAAATGACTGATAAAATCTTGTCACTTTTGATTGAGTATTACCATTATAACTACCTTATGTTTGACCTCATTTAAGTCTATATGGATAATTAAATCCCTTATAAGGAAGCCACATTATAAGCCAATTTATCCTTCAGGAAATAAATTCATAAATATTATAGAACAAATTTTTTATTAAAAAAATTGTTTTATTGGTGTGATTCATGGTAATTCCTGTAGAGAATACTAATAATCAAAAAAATAGAATCATTATTTAATCAATTAAATTTATAATTGGTTCCAAAATTATTTTTTATTGTATATATGTGATCCCACTACCATGATTAAGGAGGAATATTGATCAAAAGGGGAAAAAATGTATTATTTTTTTAAATAGTCTTGTTTCAGAACCTATAGGGATAATGGGCAATATAATATGAAAAAAGTGGATAATATTTGTGAGATAATGTCTTGATAATTTTATAGATGGTGGAGAATATTATTAGTTAAATTTAATAGAAATTTTAACATTATTACTAAAGTGTTTAGACTTATTTTAATTCAATTATTTTTAATTTTTACATCATGAATTATTATTCCTCATCCTCAATTTTTTTCAAATGTCATATTTATTTGTGTGTTTTGATTTCCAAAGTAGATATTATGATATCATTTAATTCAATATTTAGAATATATACCATTGAGTCTATACATAAATCTAGTTTTAATTAATCATGAATGATTAGAGAAATTACTTTCCCCAAACATGAATCAAAAATTTGGTTTGAGTACCTAAGGAATGGTTGAAAGATAATAATGTAATGAAATAGAGAATATAATGTGATTTTAAAAAATGGAAATTATTATATACCTATGGATGATAAACAATTAGAATTTAATGATTTTAGTTTAAATAGTATATCATTTACATTATTGGTTTTTATTTTATCCTATTCTAGGGTTTACATTTTATTAAATATTTTTTGGCATGTTTGTCAATATGTTTAAGTATATGATTGAGTATAGGATACTTTATTACCTCATTCATACATTATTTTTATCAATATATTTAAATTATAATATCATGATTTTTGTGCATGATTTGTGCTATTTATAATCAAGAATTTTGAATTATATCATACTTTAAGAACATTATAATATATTTAATCAATGTTAAAGAATCCATGATGGGGTGCTCCAAAAATATCATTATAAGGATGCTGGTGTGAATATCCATGAAGAATACAGACTTTTTATTTATTGTGGAGTTTCCCATGAAATATTGGGCTTAAATTTTTTAACCAAAAATATGGTTTTTATTTTGTCATAGCTATTATATTTTCTACAAAATGAATACTAAAGGAAAATTACTAATTCCATGTTTATAATAAAAATGGTCATCATTGAAAAATGATGGCATTTTATTAAAATATGGTGAGATTAACAAAATCATTAGATTTATATATTTTTATAGATGATAGGGTTTAATATTTAACACTCTATATAATTCTCTTAAATATATGTAAAATTCATAAAAATATAGGGCAATAAAATGGATCAATGAAGATAAAAATGATCATAAACTCATTGAAATTATAGAATGATTATATTTTAAGGAAAACATAAAGATTTAATATTAATTATATAATTATATAATATCGCTTATATGTGGAAATGGTAATCTATTCGACAACACACCTTGCTTTAAAAAATTAAATTAGAATTTATGGGAAAATATTCACTCTTGTATTGAAATTAGGCAGATATCATGTGTTAATTGCAATATATATTAATTCCAAAAACAGTTTTTTATAAATTATCTCATTTATATTATAATGTTTTTATTTATGTAAACTATTAAGTTGTACAAATTTCCATTTTTTATATTTAAAAATAATCCATCAATATTAAAAAAACACTTAATAAAAAACTATTTATTCATGACTTAAGTTTCATTGATCATCAATAGATAAAAACATTACTAGTAAAATATATAGATTAGAATGTTGGTTATCTTATCTTATGTTTAATAATTTTATAAAAAGATTTATATGATTTGTATTTTATTTCAATCTTTAGTTCCTTGCTTATTTCATAATAATTCATTAACAAAGAGATTAATTAATTATTAAACTATAAACTAAATGATAGGTCTAAAAAACATTTAATAGTTTGTATTCTTATTTTTATTATTATTTTTGAACACCATTTACCTAATATAATTTATCTCTTTGAAGAAATGATTTATGTTATTTAATGTAATATCTATGGAATTGACCACAAGTGAGTTAATTAACTAATGGTACGTATTAAAACAATAAACATAATTTATTTTTAAATGAAAGATATAAATATATTAATCTAGAACCATATATTAAAATTATTTCTTACTTATTATTTATAATTTATTACTTTTATCCCTTCATATTCTAATTCTTATTAAAATTTACATTCCTAAAATTATGATAAAGGTCTGTTAATATGAAATGAAATCAATTTTGAGATTTAATTCATTATAATAAATAGAATGATATCATATTTATTATTATTTATGACTGTGAAGTACAGATAATGATTCATCATAAAAGTAATTTCGGAACACTGACTACCTATTGACTTATTAATTACATCAATGTGGTTTACCAGTTACCTATTATGGTGTCTAGAGGGAATGTAATGTTGAATATAGCCACTTTGTAGCTCATGAGGGAGTATTGGTGTTTTTATTCCCTAAAAAAATTAATTGAAAAAAATGTAATTTTTATGGTTTTATATTAAAACCACTATATAGGGTCTCTCTTTTAATCAAATTGGAACCATAGAGGAGAATCAGTGATTTTCTAATATTTCATCCCATTTTTTAAAGTTGATTCTAGTATCTTAGATGGGTTTGGATGCTCGTTTGAGATATGATATTTACTATTGTACTATCTCTTGAACCATTTTATTAATAGATATTGATCAATAAATTCATTCAATTTAACTATTAATGTCAAATTGTTTATAATCATGATAAACTATGATTTAATTTACATGCTAATCTAATAAAATGGATAGAGGTTTCTCATGGATGATTAAAATGAAATTTTATTATACCTTTTGGTGAATATAAGATTCTAATTTGATCTTTATTTGAATTTTTTGAATTTTATTTGAAATTAAACTTTGGATATATATTGTGAATTTAGTTATTTTTAACATTCAGGTAACTAGTGTCAATTAATAGATATATACCACTCATAGTATGAGGTTTAAACATAATTAATCTTCTAAGAGTGAAATTTAAAGAAAATTTGATTAATCATTTAAATTGATTTTAGATGTTTAATAATTCATTAATTGGATCCTTGGGATGATTTAATGAGTTTTTGTTATTGGATTGTGATAAACAATATTTGTTGGTTAATCAATAACCACATAAAGAGGAGTAATTACAGAGTTTTAGATTGGGGACAATAATTATACATCATTTATATATAATTACATATTTTTTATGATTTATCAATAGAGGTGTGAAAATATGAATTATGTGATAGGAAAATTTGATGGGAATCCATGTATAAAATGTATATGTAATGTTTAGTTGGATTAAAGTGAGCCAGCTATGTGTATAACGTAATTACAAAGTAATTTTGAGCTGAATGGTAATAGTAATGTCTAGGTTCAATTGAAATTGTATTTTATAGTTGCTAACCAACCATAAGAGGGGGTTTTAGTGACATAAATTGGTCTTATATAGGTGCTATGGTGTTTCATTTAAATAATTGAGTTGGAGGTCCATCATATAAGTTTTCTCATAATAACACATATGGGATATTATTTTTCTAAGTGGGAAATGTATAATTATAACCATTGATCACTAAAAAATATTTATAATCATAATTAAATCAAATTTGGGTTTCACAATGGGTTTTTTATTTTTCTAACAACTAATTGATTGGTTTGGTTTAGGGGATATTATATATAATAAGATTGTTTGAACCTTCATTACCTATCTTCAGTTGAGGGGACTTTGTGATTTAGTAATGGTTTGATAAACCATACCATTAGTGGTATTATATAACTATGAGAATTTAAATGTTTCCAAGGTCATGTGTTAATAGATTATTTATATTCTCTAGTGAAAAATTCTTCTAAATATAGTCAATATAATTGAATATGTCAGTTCTAGTTAGGCATATAATATTTCTAGTATTATTAGATAATGGATTGGAGTGGGATGTGTTAGTGTATGAATTTAATGAGTTGTTATGAGTAATCATTGGGATCTAGTTATATCGTGGGTATTTGTTATTAATTTCATTATTACCCAGATATAAATTTTATGAATTGTTTCCTAAATTTCACTAAAGGAATATTGTGTTACACTTAGGCCTTATATTTTTTCAATATTCAAAAAATGAGAATATTTCATGATACTGTAGATTCAAAATTATCTCCTAGATTCTTGTAGGAATTCTAACCTATTATCAGAAAGGTCTCCGAGTGTGTTGGTTTGTTCTATTAACATTATTTTAAGAGTATGATTGTTGTCTCACAATAGTTTTCTTAATGATTTTCAATGAGGTCTACATATTAAGTCATGTATTCTATAAGTGGTCTCTAATTGTGACTGCATACTATTCCTCAACAATCAGGTTCATTGAAGGAATAATTTTTTTATTAAGATAACATTAATGGCTCTACTTGACATGGATTAATAATATTATAAGCCTTTTATTAGAAGTTTTATTCAATGTATTATATTATGATTCATACACTAGTCCAATAATTAATAATTCTTATATATAATGATATAAAATTAATGCTACATTGTTCCTAATAATAGGGGGGTTCCTCTCTTGAGATAAATATTATTCATTACATTAATGTTTCACTTATTACTTAAACATAGATCATATAATAATGGGTGTTATAGAATTTGTTGGTGATGACTGTTTTTATTCTAGACCATGGAAAAACCTATCATAATTAAATTATACCATTTTTTATCATCTCTTATTTTACTTTTTTGTCCAAATATTGTGAACTCTTATCAAATATTTAGATTATGATATATATGGTATGATTCAATGGTCTACATGATATCTTGAGTATCTGATAGTATAATAGGTGAATGCATATAATTTTTTAGGTATTTTATTTTCTTTTATATGAATGTATAAATAGTTATATTATCACTAAGAACATCATTGAGGGTATCCTTAAAAATTCTAAACTCACACCCTACATGTGCACATCATTGGTCATTTAGACCATATGTTTTGTATAGGGATTATTGTGTGGATACTAGAATCATTGATTTGAACTATGGAATATTAGAAATATGATTTAAAATGTATTGAGTTGTGGATAACTATAATATTTGTGAAGTCCTTTATATTTTATACATTATGTATCATGTAAAACTATAATTGATCACTCAATATGTATTTATTTCAATGATCTGTGGACATAATATCTCATACATTCTCACTATGTGTTTTTAATAACCCTCCCAATATACTCATTAGTCCCCACAAATAGAGAGGCATGATATAGGGAATCATGAACTCCAGCTCAGGATATGCAGACTTCCATGTGCTAATTATGTTTAAATGAGTTGTAAAATATTTTTTATTACATAAATATCATTAATCATAGATGAACCTGGAATAGGTCAAAACATTGTTCATTTTTCACACATGTATGGGAAAAATACATCAATTTCATGGAATTTTTATGGTTAATAATTTCATGTAAAAATGAAATATTTTCAAAATTATTGTTCTTTCAATTCAATATTTATCAGATATCCACTTAGAATGAGATGGAAATTTTTATGAATATATGAAATATAATTAATACATACGTTTTCATTGAATTCCCATTTTTGTGGATTTAAATATACGTATAATTGAATAAAAAATTATTAATTTATATAAAACATCAACAACAAAAATTAAATGGTTTCCCAGCTAAATTAAAGGTGATCCTAAACATATATAATCTAGATTCATTTTGTCTTCCTGAATATGAATCTTATAATATTGATATATTTAAGGACCAGTTAAATTGATTGATGATTATTATAATACCCCATATTTAGATGAGTTAATAAATTTGTGCTTATTTTTTAATTTTTCATTTTATGTATGGTAATTTTGGGCACCCAGATATCGAATAAGATATTGATAGTTTGAGTATATTAAGTATATATTTTTATGGTTTCTGACTTTAGATGGGAATTTTAGGGGTCAAGAATGGATCATAACAAAGAAATATGGGTATTCTACTAAAATTTTACTCATTTATGCCATTAATTTAATTAAGCATTGTTTTAGGGTATATGTTTTCTACATATAGGACATTGACCCCTATTCATATGGTATTCATTTCATGATGTTTTTTTTACATTTTGAAAATTAAATAGGTTTCTACCAACCTACCCACCCACCCTGGATGAAAACGCATTTGTGGTTGGGTTCGAATGGTGAACACTCTCCTCTATTTTTTCTTACTTTATTTGTGGTGTTTTAGGGTTGATTTATCTATAAAATCCAAGCATGTATTCTAATGTGTTGTCACACTCCATCATATATGTTAATTTTATGTGGTTTTTATTAGGTTTAATGTGTTGATTCCACTATAATATGATTAAATCAATTATGATGGGAGGAAACTTTCATCATCATGAATAGAATATGGCATTAAAATAAATCTACTTATCATAGAATAGAGATTTTGAAAATTTATATCTTGATTTTTATTTTTTGAGGGGTTTTCTTTATTTTATGTCTAAATGGGGTATTAAATTGTTGTTCATAATTGGATCATTTGTGGGTCTTCTATCTGAGTGCATGTTTGGAGGGTACCACACCTCATTAATGGTGATTTCATAACATTATAATGTCACAATAGATTTTATTAATTTATGCATAAATAAATTAAATTTATTA
This sequence comes from Viscum album, assembly GCA_963277665.1. Taxonomy (NCBI): domain Eukaryota; kingdom Viridiplantae; phylum Streptophyta; class Magnoliopsida; order Santalales; family Viscaceae; genus Viscum; species Viscum album. The sequence continues at coordinate 212,748,341 of OY728128.1, read as the reverse complement.
GTTAATTAAAAAATTTTACAATTAATATTTTGCTGATTATTTGTGTGATTTAGGGACTCGAAATTATTAATTGTGTGCAGTTGGACATGGTCCAACTATGGTGAGTGCTATGGAGTATAGATGAAAAGGAATTACTCCAATAGGTGCATATAGTCTATCATAAATTATGTATGGTAATTTTATTTATTTATTTACTATTATCATATGTTTTGTGGTCTCACCACTGAGATAGGTTAATCATCACAATTAAATGGGTTTTTTAATTGAAATTTGAATTCATAAAAATTATTTGAAAAATATTATAAGGATATTGAGGTCCTTGATAACTATCATTATTATCTCAGTCGATAATTGTTGAGGTATTCATTAAAAAATTTCCTTGAGATGTGTGGATAATGTGTGGTTCCAAATAAATTCAATAATTGTGATGTAGAAACCCCTATGATAGGTTCCTCTAGTGACCAATGGGTATATGTGTCTGATGATTTGTGGTGGATCACCTAGAAATTACCCTTATAGGGACCACGATAGGATTTTATGCCTTTAGAATAATTGACATGGGTGTGGGGAAAGTGTTTCTCTTCTATCGATACTTACTAAAATCTGGGTTAGACACGAGGAGTTTGATGAATATATTGGGTGTTCGGACCATCCTAGAGTGATATATAAAGGTGATTTGAATTAATCTATCCACATTCAGGTACTTTATTTGGAGAGATATGAGTCCATGATGATACATTGACATTATATAGGGATATTATTACCTCTATGTGATGGGTGTTGACCTAATATACATGAAGAGATACATGTAACCCATTAGGTATTTCAATGTATGATGAGACATTAGAGACTCCAATGGGTGACTCTATGATACGTTGACCATATAAATGGTATTTATTGTTATTTAGTAGTAAATATAATGGGTGTAACCTCATACCCTGAATTTATGATGATCCATCAACAAAAAAATCCAACAATTTTTCCATTGGGTTTATCATTTTATCCAGAGGACTATGGAATTCCCAAGATTGACCTATGTATTTTAGTGTTTATGCATATGATTGATATATCTCATATGCTTATCTCCTAGGGATTGGTTATGAGGCTGAATAAAAAATGATAAATCAATTGATTATATTAGTGATTTTTTAAGATGACAAATTCTTATAGATGACCAATGATTATATCTAATTTATCGGTGATGATGAATAATGAATATGGATTTCTCAGCATTAACTCATGGGGATTGATGATGATGACTTATGTTTATTTATTTTCTATTATCACCATTTGTATGTCAATGTTGATGACTGAACACTTAATTACCTAGGTTTACCCATTAGGAATTAATAGTTAGGCCTCATACTCATGAATTCCTTAGGCATACCTCTTAGATATTTTAATGACTCCTACTATTATGGGATGAAATCTATATCCTCATTTTCCCTAATAAATATTCCAAATACTAATTTATAATTTGTTTAGTGTGCACTGGAATTAAATTATGATATGATCAAAGACACTTTATCACTAACCAATATTGGTTTGGGTTGATCATATGTCTCATATGAGAACCCATGGAATTATATTGATTATTTATTTATGCTTCCACAGTAGTTAATTATTTTATGGAATGGACCATGTTACATGTACCCACTATATTTATAGGTAATATATAATAAACCATTGGTTTTGAGATAAAGATTTATACTCACAACCAAATTTGGTTACCATGGCCCTTGGGTACTTGAGTATACTTCATTGATTGTGGGTATGATTGGGACGAGGCATGATATATATTGAATCAGTTGGATTTTTGAGATAATATTTATACAATAGATTAAGTGAGGCATGGGAATAATTGTAGGGATGTATTTTATTTCATTCAATTATTTAATATTTGTTATTAACCCAGTGGGTTGTCAATGTAGTATGATATCATGATCATGATTCCGTATCAATTTATTCATTTATTATTAAGGGATATGTAAAATTATCTTTATTTTAATAATTATTTAATATTATGGATGATATTTTTTTAACTTTTATGATTATTATTTAATATGGTATTTGAGTATAGTCCTCACATGATCCTACACTAGACACCATTAATTACACGGCAGCCTCTTTCATATAGGGAGGCATGCTTGAGGGTCCGGTTATAACTCATAGTGAACTATTTTAGGGATATTAAAATTGGAATATGATATATACTGTGAATAATATCATATATTGAATAATAGTTTTATAATATATTACTATTTATTGATATAGTAGATAGAAGTTGTAGGTATGTGTTAAAGCATGCTCTGGATATAATAATAGTGAAGTTAGAACACCTTTTCTGATTGTATTTATAGGTTTTCAGTGCTTCGTAGTACTATTCATGGATTATATAGTTGAGTTAAAACAAATTTTTACCTAGTGTTATACGAATTTGATTATGTTTTTTTTTATTTGTAATTCATTTTTGTTTTTAATCATATCCCAATAATATGAATTCATTTGCATGAATCATGTTTGACATATATTACTCACATAAAACATTCATTCTTATGTGTGATTGATATAAAAGATAAATGGATTCAATATTTTAAGGTGTCAATAATGACAAGTATAGTGCTTTGAAATATAAATTATTGGTGGAAATCTACATAGATATATCACAATATATATACATTAGATGATAGGTCTTGTAGTTCTATGGTGTTACACACGATGATGATGGATATGAAAACCCTATGTATAAGGAATGTGTAGTTTCCCAAGTAGGTTAGTATAGGCATTAGAATCCTTAGTTATATCCTCATTGCCGATGATCATGGTAGAATATCTTAAAAGGAAAATGATAATTGTTATTTAAAATGTTCGTAACACCTAATCAAATATTTCACATATATATTAGTGGTGGAATTTAACTTAACAAATCCTAAGGATATGGATACTTGATGGATATTGTAGTGGTTCATTTCCATTACATGTGTATATACTAACATATGAGAATTTTATACCTAATGGGTGACTATGGTATGGGGATTCCCATTAAGTATCATCATGATATTTTGAATTCTAAAGGAGGCTTCCCCATAAATAGATTCCAAGTGAGAATCAGGGACCTAGTTTTTTGTGATTTATTATGTGATGCCTTTGAAAAATATATGCATGCTTGTGCGAGTAGTTTGGAACATAATATTACATGTGATATTAGATATGGGAGAAAATGTGTTTCCTAGGAGACTTTACTTATATTTTTTGTGACCTATGGGTTAGGTGGGATCTCCATGAGCTTTGAGAGATAGCGTAGGGTATAAAACCCAATTATTATGGATGAGATCAACTATGTTATAAGAGGGTATATCGAGGGATGGATATCCCTAGGTTTTTAAATTTCATAGAGAAAAAATATTACGTATGTGATTCAGGTTATGATATTACCACATGTGATGAATTAAAAATTATAGGATATAGATAGGGTGATGCCTTATGTGTTTCCAAATATATAAGGCTTGGGAAGGTTTCATTCTTATAGATCAATAAATTAAAGGTGATTTCATATATTTTTTAGGAATGGTTATTCCTAGGACTTTTATATTGAAATCACCAATATTTAATGTTATTTGGTATCGATTATTTTTTATGAAGGATATACATATCATGTACCTAGCCTTGTTAGTTTTGGATACACAAGAGAAGCATTATGTGTGTGTGTAAACATTTCTGATTTAGAAATGATGTTGGTTGAAAGGTGATTGCTTTATAGGACATTCCATAGTTGATATAGTAAATTTGAAAGAGGGTAACCATGCTTTCTTATAAATAGTTGATAGTTAGCCTATTCTTAATGATGTTTTTCTTGGGGGAGAATGAGTCAATTGATGTGGAAGGGAAATACTTGAGAATAAAACAATCATTTTCGATGAAATCATGGTAGTTTTCACTAATTATGTTGAATTGCATTTGAATTATCGGTTAGTGAGTGTCCACATTAGCTCCTTGGTATGATGAACATGTTGATTCATTTTGGACATTATTTCTCAATAATTTTCATAATGGGGGAAACAGCTCTCTGTAGTACATGGAACATCATACCTGGATTGAGAATGGTGTTACGATCGATCTGGGTTGATCCTAATTAGGTATTGATAAGGTAAATGAGTGTGGCTCGGGATGAGTGAAATAAAATTCATGGTTGAACCTATTATGGTGGAACTAAAAGTGTGTAATAATGGAATTTTTAAAGTGGGGAGTAAACCAATATTTGGTTGATGAATAAACCCACATTATAGATAAATTTTAGTAATTATTTGGTTGGGAATTTTGAGAGAGTTTTGAGGATAATAAATTTATTTGTGTGTTAGTTCTCATTTATGAGTGGGATGGTTATGTCCAGTAATTTTATAATGAATGGATAGAGTGTGTGAAAATGAGGTATGACTTCATATTAGTAGTGTGTTGGTTGTGGTATTACTGGTCATAGAATAATCGATATTGAATTTATATGTAATTATATATGTGGATGTAAATAAAAATATTGTAATGTGAAATAACTTTTTTGAAAATATTTTGAGTTATTTGATGGTGTATTTCTTCAAAATAAATCCTTTGATTGTCTTGATTTTATTTTACGTAGATTCATGGAGTGAACCATTATTTGGGATAAAATTAAAGAGGAGAATCAAAATTTGTGACTTCATTCAGGGGGTGACTCGAAATTTACAATGTGAATTAGGGGTGGACCATTCATTGTTACATGGACCAAGGGTTGACCCATGATTCATTACATGATTTAGAGGGTGAATCTTGTGGTAATTCATTGTGATTTTTATCATTGTAATGAAAGTTATTTGGTAAGTAAGTGATGTTGTTCTCATGGTTTATAGTGCATTTTATTTTGTAAGATATGGGTTATTATAATTTTTTAGAAGGACTATTCCTGTAATTGTCGATACATGCGGCCACTATGAATTTATAGGGTAAACTCATCTAATTTAGATCAAAATTGGAGATGATTATTATTACAATATTTTTATAGTTTTATTTATATGAATTTTGGTAACCAAATTGAGGAACTACATTAAAATGTTTTTTTAATCTCTTTAAAATGTGTTTAGGTAAGAAGTTCTAGTGGTGGGGAACTATAGGGTTTATGATAATTCATTATGAGTTGATTCGTATAATGTGGAGAACTGTATCTTGGATGGTGATATTATTGATGAAAATGTTTCATCTTCAGGTAGATGGATTTTGAGTAAATCCATATTGATGTTTAGATGATGGAGATGTTGATAGCTATGTTTATGATGAACAATGTTCCATGTATTGTAGTTGTAGAGTGGAAGTTTTTTCATAATTTAAGAGTATAACATGTTGATTTGATAATTTATTGGTTACATTAGTATGTATTATTTGTTTATTGAAATGTTAAAAATACATATATGTTATTATAATTTCTATGATGGGGAAATTATAACATCTAGTGTCCACATGGGATATGAAATTCAAATGGAATTTTAATTTTTTAATTTATAGATGGATCATTTTATGAACATGGACATTAAATGAGATCCCTTGATTATTAATATCTTAAATATATGTTCTTGAATGTGTTTTAATGTTCAATGGATACCCCAATGGTTGAGAAATTATCATAGGATGGATGGGTGACTGGGCAATTAAAATTCATCAGTTACTAGCATTTCATGTTATGAAGAAGAGATTCATAAAGAGTAGGTTTGTTATAATAGGAGATGAAAAACATTTCTACAGTGTTCACAATTTGAACACTTTTTAATCCCCCAAAACTTGTTCGGTGTATTTTTTAATTCTATAAGGGGGATAACAGCCCTCTATTTTCAAAGAACCTAGGGCATGAAAGAGTTGAAGAGTGGTAATCCCTATTCTATATTATTTTCCCTATAATCCAGGGAGGTTCCAAGTGGTTTTAGTTTAGAATATGGGAACTCCATCTTCTTCGTTCTTGTTTTCCTTTTCAGTCACTGGTTTGATGTGGTTTTCCCTTGGGTTTCTGTATTTATTTGATCGTATAATGATGAAATTGAATAAAATGGCTGGGTATTTTTGTATGGTTCTATAGAGGATAATTTAAGAAGTTAAATACCTATCATCGCATACTGATATATTGATAAAATTTAATAGTTTTACTTTATTAAGGGTTTTGTCCAATTTTGGGATTAATGGGTGTTTGAATCAGCACTGTTAATTTGGTATTTATCATGGATTTCATTTGGGTACATTTTATGAGTGTGAAAAACCTTGTTGCTATAAATTTTGATGTGTTATGATACCTAGGGAGACTTCAAGAATATATTCCTATCTTAATAAAAAATTTCAACTAATTATAAATTTTTATAATTAACATTATTTAGATGACTAGAATGAGTTACATCCTTATAATGAAGTGTTGTGTCCAATTAGATGTGGACTAACTCTAGCTAGATTTTCATGGTAGTTTTCACTGAGAATAAATCTAGTTGATGTAGGTAGTCCTTCGAACATTCCCTATGGAATTTTCATTTATTTATATATGATTTTCATTTGATGTGTGGTCTTAAAACAAAATTATAATGACCTTTATAGTTTAATGGATCGATTAATAAATATTCTAAATCATGTAAATAAATTGAATATAGTGTGAAGACTACAATGGTCTATCATAAATGGTTGTATTGGATTGACCACTGATCGGTGGGGCCATGAAAACCTAGATATTTTCCCTATATAGACCCTAGCCATCTTTAGATCCTTTGAGATAATTGATAGGAGAATGGGGTGAGCATTCCTCCTCAACAGAGATGTGTCTACAAAGGTGGGTAAAACTAATGAGACTAATAGATATATTCAGATTCTGAAAAAAATGAGTGACTTATAAATGGGAGGGGCATGATACCATCTCCCTTGTGAGACATTCATGGGAGGCCACTAGGTCCTCGATGAGTCACTGACAATGCATAGGGATGTCAATCACTCTATGCGATGGGGTTTGACCCAAGAAACATGTTGATATACTATAGTGGTGTCCATGTTGGATGATATTAATGAAACTATATTGGGTTTTGTAGTGATATAATTACACTATATAGTGTGTGTATTGGAAGTGGGGGTGATTATTTCATGTGTCACCTAAGAACCATAATTGATGTTGAGACTGTTACTATGTAATGCCCAAGATTTTACCATGGGGTTTGGCATTTTCCACCAATAACTAGGGAATTCCAATGATTACAAATTGGTTTTTAGTGATTGTGTCTGATGACTGTTAGATTTTATAAGATTAACTTGTATGGATTGGAAAAGGTTTTTGATGAATATGGATCACTCTAGATTAATTCTTGGGGATTTTTTTTTTACGCTTGATAATTATGGTTCACCTAGGATTAGCTCTAAGGGATTAGTGATGATGCCGAATGGATATATATCATTTAGGATGAAATCCTAGTGATCGTAGAGGGTTCTTAGTGACTATTAATTTCCTAAGATCACCACATATAAATTTATTGAGGATTCAAAATGACTATATTTCCTAGGGTTTCCCTTAGGAATCCGAATTTATTCCAGATACTCAAGGATACCATAGACACACTCCTTGGATATAGTAATGACACATGATTCCATGGGATAACTTAGAGATGATCCATAAATATAGTAGTTATTACGGATATTATATGTTCTTTGGGATTCTATTTGTTGGCATGGATCTATTATATGAATACAGACACTCTATCACTATTTAATGTAAGTTTGGGTTGATCACGAGTTTCATGTGAGAACTATTAGAACTAGAGTGCTTTTTTCTTCTACACCATATAATTATTTTATGATGTTGATCATATCACATGTACACCATATATTTATGAGATATGTATAGTACCATGTTTTTGATGTCCCCCAAACTTATACTCACACCCATCATGGTTGGCTTTGGTAGTTGGTTACCAAATCAATCTTAACATATTATAGTTCAGGTTGGGTTAAGGCCTAAAACAGTTTCATTGAAAAACATATCATAGGAATGGTATAGATACTAAATAATCTTAGGCTTCATTATGAGAGTATGCCCTCAGTTAATTTTATTTCATTTTTTATTCTATATATATGACTAGAATGATGGATATTCAGTGTTGTATATTGGCACAACTATGAGTCTGTGTGAATAAATTCATCTATTATTCATGGTTATGTTCAATGATTCAGTTTCCACTAATAATATAAAATTATGATTGAAATTTGATTTATTTTTCAAATTATTTTTCACACTTAAATAGGTGTATTGTCTCACTGTGTAATATCTCAACACAAGTTCCAAATATAGATTCCCCAAGATGATGTGTTACGTAAACTCATGCACACCACCCCATAATCTAGAGTTTTCTGACTAGAAAATTGGGTATAATATATTTTATGGGTATACAACTCCCTTTATATCAATGTATTAAAATATTAGACGTAAAAAATAAACACTATATGATATTACAAATAACCAGAATAATCTTGAAACCAATCCCAATGAGTATCACATGAAGAACCATAGCGTGAAATAAATATCCAAAAAAGTGGTAGATTTTTAATTCCATATTTATGACATTTGTCAATATGAAAAACCTAAAAAAATATACACACTAAAATCTATAAATAGGGTTCCATAATCATGTATGGTTTCCCCATCCATGCTCTATCCACACTTGGTGAGCTAACATAGGACACCTGTCATAATCATTTTTTACAAACATGAGGTATATTCAGGTACTAATCAAGCATCCCAATTATGGTGTCAGTGCAACTTATTAGGCCACCACTAATAGTTCCAAAAAAATATTTACTCTATAATAGTATATTCAATCATGTAATTAATAATGTACAATAAAACAGTTAAATAGTTATCAAGATTCATTATTCATAAATTAACCACTTAATTAATCATTTACATAATGACACTCAAACAGTCCATTTTGGCTTCAGCCTACACCGAATTCTAATACGTATATCAAATGGAATCATAATTCATTATTTTGTGGGTTTCCTTCGTTTATTACAATTTAATTTTATATCATTTCTACTTGGATCACCTATACAATGCAAGTATTTTTTGTATAGAATGTCATGTCTTTCACCCCATGGGTTTTTTGAGAATCAGTTCCTAACAAACTATAATTGTTATCACATATGGGTATTTAGAGCATCATTTCCTATCCTGCACTCATATATCAGTCAGTCACATTTGGGTATTTGGTGTATTAGTCGTGGTTCCACACTCATATATCAATCAAACACATATATCACAAATATCCCAAATATCACATTCATAAAAATTAATCAAAATTAAAATTCTTATAAAAAATTCCCATCCCGGTATATCATTTATATTTATCACAATATTCATAGTTATTCATATAAATTACAAGTAATAATATGAATTATTCAACATTTTTCCATTTATCAACATTTAATGATTATATTCATTAGCCATTCAAGGATAAGCCACCCAGCCCATTAATACAAATTCTTAATCAAACCCACAATCCTTTAAATTTAAAATCATCATTATTCTAATATATGTATATTTTCATAATCCTAATATCCTACCAATTTCATAATTCAGTTAATTAATGTAACAATTCACTAATCAAATTCAAGATTCATTTTCTAAAAATGGAAATTGAAATTCAAAAAATCTGTAAATAAATCATAATTCAGGACAATGTGAATTCAAATATAGACCACCTACCTCATGGTTGTTTATAATTATTCTCTACATGGAAATCCCCATATAGAAGGGCAATAATCATGATTAGAGCTGTGTAGAAGATCTCTGACCCAATCCTAGAATAAATATAATACAAAATAAGATCCATGAAAACATAAATCTAAACCATCATCAACGGTAAAAAATGATTTAATCATCATCTATAAAGATTGTTTATGGATTAGATAAATCAAAAATAGGAATAAATCAGTTACCAATGGAGATACAATCCTTCGAACAGATCATTGACATGTTGCGAATAGGGTTTGAGTAGCCTTAGTACCCTCCATGGAGCTTCCCAAAATGAATGAATCTGTTTAGGTATGAGTGGGGGTAGTTAGTGTATAATAACAAGGGGACTCATATTTTATTAGAATTATTTTTATGATTCAAATATCACATGTATGGTTAACTATACAAGGTGCACAATTTTCCAAACCGTATGACTTTACCCTACGCCTCATCATAGGGGACACATAGTTTCTCGGAAGTGGAACATTGTTTAAGAAACCATATTACAACTGTGATGACCCCCACTCTTCGGGGGTGAAGAATTTGGGGATGGAGTCCACATGGTTTGGAGAAACTATTCATGATTGGTCATCACCTCTTGTCTCACCAAAGCAGGTGCACTGTTTTCGAGGTCATTCTGCGTAGTCTTCCCAAACTGTGCACCAACCATACATATCCCCGTGGGATCCCAAACATTAATAATTTCACCCAAAAATAACCCAAAAAAAACCCATCCATGATATACACAAAAACATATAAAATAGTAAAAAAAATCAGAGTAAGACCTCTCCAAAATAGATCAATATCTTATAATATCCCCACCTAATTACAACTCAACTTCATGTTGTTCACCTAGGTATTCCTTTGTCCTCTATATAATAAGATCGGGTCACTGAACTCACATATTTAACTGTCACTCCCATGTTTCCACTTGAACACATCCATGTCCTGACAATACTATCTTTCATCACAATAGATTCTCATTGCAATCGAAAACACGAATTGGATGCTCCTCAATGTACACATCGGTCTCATGCTCAAAATCATCCACATTAATCACATGAGAAGGTTTGGGGTGATGTCGTCTAAGATATGGAACATATAAGACATAATGAATATCAACATACCTCTTGTTTCAGAGCCTCTCAGTATGATACTAGTCTGATTCTCTCCCCAATCTCAAAAGTTCAAACAAATCAGGGTTCCACTTTCCTTGTCTCTAATTCCTTTTGCGACCTAATCATGTTGAAAAAAAATTACAATAAGTTCATCCGCCATAAAAACATTTGGTTTTCAACATCATCATCTAATTAATTTTTCCAACACTGAGCTATTTCCTTACGTTTTTGGATCAGTTGAAACTGCACTTACATCTTCTAAATGTCACTTAGTCTTAAAAATTCAGACTCACCTCCCTCCATCTATCCTAGAGGTTATCTGAATAGCCTACCATAAGGAGCCTCATATTATTCCATATTAATAGTCACCCAATTCCTATTGTTATAGGTAAACATAAAGAGTTCTAAGTGCATCTCCCAAGACCCACCAAAGTCAAGAACTCATCCCCAAATCATATCCTCTAAAACCATGATAGTATATTCTAACATCCCATATATCTGTGGGTGGAGATTCATTCTCTGAAATACTAACATTCCATGAAAATTATTAACATTCCATAATAAATAATTAAAATGATATTTTTGGTCCAAAACTATACTCTATGACTCTCCATGTAGAAGGAATATCTCATGAACATACAATTGTGCCAACTGATCCACTGAGATATTCTCCCAAATAAGTATGAAATGGGATATTTTATCAGTCATTACACAACCATTTATATTGAATAAATATTTTTAGGCTTCCATAGGAAGATTACAAAATATACATGGAAACATTCTCCCATTTCATTTTCTTAATGGGTATCTTTTATAGTTAACCACTAGGTCAATGATGCTCAGCCTTTACGTATTGATAGGTGTAGCATCATGTCAGAAACTCTACAATCTATTTTATCAAGCATGACATCCAATTCATTCAATGTAGGTCACAATACAATTTTGTCAAACCTGGATGCACTGCCAATTTTGAGGAATGATAATCACACATGAGCTCCTCTCACCTAAATTTAGGCACTACCAAATGATTCCAAACATAGATGATCTCATCCTCATCTATATTCCAATCAAAAGGTGACTCCCCACCTTCAAGACGTTCTCTCAGAGAAAAAGAATCCAAATCCTCATACTAACTCTCCCAAATCCAACTCAAAAGTGTGGGTTCCAATAATACTGATGCATGATTAATCTTTTTATGTCCCTCAAAAATTATAAAATGAATCCCATCTAGCATGGTCATCATATTCTACTTAGACCTACACTAATGAACTTCATGAGTATGTGTCTTTATTCTCAATGTTCTAGAAACACTATTTACATTACTAGGCATATATCTTAGCTAAAAATCAAACAAAATAACATGATAAACCCATATATGATTCAAAACATTAAAATCTCTTTACAAAAAGAAAAAACATAATATCTTCTGGTTGGTATACATAGTAAAATTTTCTCCCAATTGAAAATTCTTCCAACACATTAAATAATAAACCACATATGCTAAATTAAGGTCATGTGTTCGTTACTTTTATTCATGTTTCTTCAATTTCCATGACCCATATTCAACTACTTCATCCCCTTGCATCAACACTACTCCATGTCCTATCCCATATACATCACAACACACCATATACTCATCCCATAGCTCAGGCAGGATTAAACATAATGCAGTAGTCAAATGCTTCTCTAACTCTTGGAAATCATTCTCACATGCTTTAAGCCATTCAAAGTTAACTCCCTTATTGGTCAATACCTAATGTGGTGCATCCATGTGGGAAAGGTCATAGATGAACCTATTATAATAGCTCAATAACCCAAAAATGCATTAGATATAAAAAATCATAGGCTACTTCCAAGAAACAACAATTTTCAGTTTCTCTAGGTAAAATTGATGCGCATTTTTCCAAGGTGATGTGAACCATGAAATGTACAAGGTCAATCCAAAATTTAAACTTAGATAGCTTGGAGTATCGATTATTCTCTATTATTGTACTCCAAATGAAGAATATATATTGGGAAATCATCAAGATCCGTGGATTACACCAGTATTCCATACATATAAACTACTAAAAACCGATCCATTTATAGGTGTATTATTCATGTCATCAAGTCCATAAATATAGCACGATCACTATTCAACACCAATGGAATAAAAATGAATTCATATAGCACATAACTACTTATAAAATATATTAATGGTACATTAAAAGGCTTAACTGTCAAATAATGATACCATGATCTCAATTAAATCCTGGAGAAAACACATTCTCCACTCAACTAGTCAAAGTTGTCATTGATAAGCAATAGAGGATATATTTTATTCACTTTCATCATTTTCAGCTTATAATAATCAACACATATACTCCAGGTCATGTTAGAATTCATTGAATATAATACATGAGAACCCCATGGTGATGAGATAATGGAGATAAATACCTTATCCATTCATTACTCCAGTTGAGTTTCAATCTATTGAAAAACTGTCAGTTCCATTATGTAATGTGGAATCAAAATTAGATCATATCTAGGAATGATCTCAGTCGTAAACTCCACATACCTCCCAGGTAGAAGTGTTGAGAAGTCCACAAGAAACACGTCCGAGAACCAATTTACTATTTTTGGAAATATCTCATTCTTCACACCCATTTCACCTAAAACTAGACAAGAAACCTTGATGGTGATCACCCCAAATAGATAATGAAATGGCCCTATATGGCTAACCTTGATATCCCACATTCCATGATGAACATGATTATTACACTCAATATAAATTAATGTTACTCTCAAATGGAAACCATCAATCTAGTAATGGTATATACTAACTAATCCATAACAAAAATTGAGTGGATCCCTAACATTCCAAGGATGTAAATATCGTAACTAAAATTATAATCCCCATCGTCGAGATAATACCCCTTGCATAAGTAGAGGTATCTCTACCATACTCCAAAATTTGCATCGATTATCAGAACCCCACCAACAGACACCACTATTAGACATAACCCATTGAGATGTTTTTATGAAATAAATGAATGAGAGTCTCCATTATCAAATAAAGAACTAGAAATTGTAGAAACTACATCAATAGTACCCGTGACTATTAATGGACCAGCCTCGCTATCTATAAGTGTTGGATGAACTGCATGAAACTTTCTGAACCCTCTTCCCTATGGAGAAGTATGACTCCCTTAAGCTTCCCCACTCATCTGATATGGATGATGTTACCCATAAGTACCTAATCTACTAGCTCTATTAATGCATCCAGTAGAACTCCAACTGCTAGACTAATATGGGGTAGAATACCCACCATCTAGAACTATGATTATTTATAGATCCTAAATAATTTTCAATCTATCATGGTTTCATAAAAAATAATTGTATATATCCCATACCTTTACAATCATGGGCCCCTATCGGTAGTTAGAGGAACTTTCTACTTATATGACACATCCTATAGCACTGGTGGAAGAATACTCTAGTCATGTCCTGAGCAACTGACCCTTCCCCATATCCACTCTATTTTCTACTATTATTGATAAAATTATCATGGAGATGATTCCTAATCTTGGAATATATACCAACATGTCATCGATGAGAAACCAACTATCCTCTAATGGAAACCTCCTTTAAGTTCCCCTCTAAAATGAGATCCTGATTTACAACATTTGAAAACATTTTCATCCATAATTTTTTAATATAGGACATTATCTCTCATTTATTCCCTTCTTGAAAATAGTTATATGTATTCACCTCATCTACATCCAATTATAGGGAAATGTGCAATAATCCAATAAAGAAACAATCATAGTTCATCACAATAAAAAACCCCTCAGTCAACATCATAAAATTGGTTTCCCTCTCCTTATTGAGAATAATAGGTAAACATTTCTCCATGATCATTTCTCCAAAGTCCTTACACTATATTTATGGATTGTTTATCCTATGTCGAGATATCCCAATAATGTTTCACATGAACACATAAGATATAAAAATCTAATTTAATTCCCTTTCAAAAAGTATTATCTAAGTGGTCTAAAAAATTTCGATAGACTCTATCAATACTCAACATCCATAAGTTCACCCTCTATATTGAACATAGTAGGGTTCTATAATTGGAAATACCACATTAGTAATTACATACTCCGCACAACCCAAGAAAGTTCTAATTCCACAAACTCTATAAAATGTGCAATATTCCTGTTGAACATCTTTCCCGACCCTTCAACCAGTACTATTTGGGCCTCAGGTTCTACTATTGTAGGATAATTTCCATAAATATTCTCCTATCAACATATAAATTATCATCTTCAAGGATTCATATCTCTATAATGATAGAAAAAAATTTCAAACACATTAAACAACCTTAACTATTTAAACAAGAGGGATTCAAAATAGTTCAGTACATTTCATCCCCTATATTCCACCACACAGTCTATAAAGAGGAACTATCACTACCCTCAGCCATCCCTCATCTAGGCCATGGATATATGAGAGTAAAATAACTCATTAATTAATTATTCTCATTATACATCCATTTATCCACTTAATTGTTCCATATTCATCATCATTTACCTTGGTAAATTTCCTATTAATCACATTTTGATGTAAATTACACAAGTAAATAAAATAATTTTCAATTAAAAATCTCCGCGAAAACCTTATTCTTTGTGCATTCCTAAAAACGGTGCATGTCATAACAAGCCTAGAGTACCAAGAATTATACAAGTTTTCTAAAATCCCATTCTATACTAGCACCATAAAAAAATATTAAAAATAATATCAATACACAACAACTGCATTAACCATTGTGAAATAATATCTCACATTAACAACAAAGATAAATAATAGAAATCCCACCATATGTATTTGGTTATTCCCCCATTAACATGTGATCTACTCCCATGCATGTGTGCATGGACATGGCCGGTATAATCCTAGTCTCCAGTATAACATTTCTAAATAGTAAGACAAAATAATGTTAAATAAAATAAATATTTTTTTATACCACTTTGTATTGTAGTTTCCTGGGTTCCCCAAGCTAGATTGTTATGTGACATCAAGCACGCCTCCCTATATGCCAACAGCTTCCCACCAGCAGTGAGGGTATAATATATAACATGGGGATACTATACCCTCTATGTCAATGCATCCAAACACTGGAAATAAATAATCAATAACCAAATAACATAACAAGTAATCTTAATAATAAAATAACCAATAAAATCCAATATCACATGATGAACCAGAATAGGAATGAAATATAAAAACTATTGTAGTAGAAATTTCATTCAATATGTGTCATGTGTGAATAAAAAACCCCATAAATAGATACCCCAATCAACTCCCAAGAGGGTCACAATATCATGTTTGGTCCTCTTATCAAGGCTTCATCCCAACTCATCCATCTAACATATGGATCTTTAGCATAGCTTATCCTGTAAACATGACGTCTATTAAGGTACCGATCAGAAAACCCATGTAGGGTTTGAGTACAACTCAACAAGTGACCACCAATGGCGTCTATAACAAAATCAATTATATTATAGTGTATATAGTTTTATGAATAATAATATACAACAAGTCAAGTAAACAGTTTTAACAATTCTATATTCTATAATTAACCACATTATTACCCGAGTTCATGACAACTCCCAAAACAACAATACCTACTTTGGATCATGCTGGTATTTGATCCATATATTAAATTGAATCACAATTCAGTATATCATGGGATTTCATCATTCATTTCAATTCCATTTTATTTCAGGGATACTTGGAACACTAGTCCAATGCTAATATTTAGGTCCTAGAACGTTATGTATATCACCCAATGGGTATTTAGAGCATTATTCTCTATCACACACCTCAATATTATCACATATGGTTATTTGGAGCATTAGTATTAATCCCAAATTATTATATATCAATCAATCACATATGGGTATTTGGATCATCAGTCCTTGTACCACACTCATTTATTATTCAAACACATATATGAAAAATATCACATATATCACATTCATTAATATTAATAATCATTAAACATCATTTCAATCATTTTCTTCATGGTATATCATCATGATTTAACTCAATAATAATGGTCCTTCTTTTATATGAAATGGATGAATATGAACTATTCATCATAAAACCATTTTTAAAAATTTATTCATTGTATTCATTGATCTTTTAACGATAATGAAACCAACTCTCTAATCCCAATGATCAATCAAAACCATAATCACATCATTTTAACAATTTCATTATTCCAATACCCACCAATTTTATAATCTCAATATCAAACCAATTTCATAATTCCATTATTTTATTTGAATAATTAATTAATCTAATTTTATATTGAATTATCAAATACGGAAACTATAATTCCGCAATTACAAGAACATAATTATAATTCATGAATATGTGAATTGAAATTTAGAACACCTACCTCATGGATTTTATTGAGCATACAAAAAATGGAAATCCCCAGATAAAATTCAAATGATCAAGACCACAATAATATGGATGATCTAGGACCAATTCCCAGAAACATGATCAAATGGACTAAGATCCATAAAGACAAATATCTAAACAATTTCCAATTGTGGATAAAAATTTCTTCCTAAATCAGTTATAGGGAAGGGTCATAGAGGAATGTAGATGGGGGAAAATCACATACCAATGGAAAGATGATCCTTTGAACATATCACAAATTCATCAAGAACAGGGTTTCATGAGCCTTGGAACCCTACCAAGTGTTTAAAATAAATATAGTAATGAGTTAGGATCTGAGTCTGGGAAATGAGGGATTAATACTAGGGATGTAGGATTTTTTTAATATTTTTTGGTGGATTAAAATATCATTTAAATAGTTTCCCCTAAAAAGAACATGGGTTTTCAAATATTGATCTGTAACTATGAACTTCATATAAGTGGGTGAACTCTTTCGATTAAGTGGTGCATAGTTTGAAAAAATGTTCCCCAATCATGTTCTACCTCTTGTCTCACTAAATAGGGAACACAATATCCTAGGGAAAGCCACATGTTTTTCCCTAACCATCTACCAACCATTCACAACCACATGGTATTCCAAAACACACCAATTTCACATGAAAAAATACAAAATAAAAATAAAACAAAGATATTTACAAATCAAGGTCAAGGTTTACCTTAAACAATCATGTGATATATCTCGAATTGTTGGGATCTTACAACCCTATGTCAATTCCCTGGAACACTAATAAGTTTTCCAATCCTCTTCCATATAGAGAGACACATACAGTGTACTATAATTAACCAATCAGATTATTGTTCACAGTAAAATGGGTAGGATAAATATAAATACCCTATAGTGGGTAGTATTGATTATGGGAATACCTGATGTTGATGAGATACTTAGGATGGGGGTGTTGTTATCTTATTTATACTATGTTATATGAGGCTGAAGGAGGGGTGGTGACTTAATGGGATATGAATTTTATGATAGACATGATTTATAGCATTGTGGGGGAGGCATATGATTATGATATAGAATATAGGTTAATAGTGAGTTGAGTATTTTATCATAGTATTAGTGCACTTCACTTATATATTTGAGATGGATATCAATATACGGGGTTATACTATGAGTGGTAGTTTAGTATTAGATTATTGCTGATATTATATATAGATTCAATGGGTAGACACATTGGGTGATAGAAATTGCATGCATAAAAAAGTGGTCACGTGACTTTTTTGGAAATTATGAAATTACAAGGGTATATATATTTAGATATAAGTACATATAATGATTTTAGGGGGATTTGGTAGATAATCATGGGTTCTATTATTATCCTATTAGGTGGAAGAGTCTGGGATTGTTGGGTTTTGACTTATATTTTTGTCACTCAAGCTACACGGTAGGGTATCATTAGGTTGTACAATAGCCCAATAATAGGGTTTGATAGACAAGAGTTGCAGTCATTTACAACAATGATAGGGGTTTTGGTTATTACTATACCAAAATGTGAACTGATTGGGTTTTCATATTCTATGGGAATCATGTGTGATGGAATGCCATGACCTTATAACGATGACAATGAGTATAGTAGTCAGTTTAGAATGATAATATTTGAATAGAATTATAGTCATGATAATTTGATAATGAAGTAAGAACACATGGAATGATATAATTTTACAGTCAATTAAATTAAATATTACCCAAATTCATAATAAAATTTCATGGGATTCATGTGGGAGTAAATAGATTATCACATTGTATATGTGATCAAGTACATAATAACCATTTCAAATTATTGAAAACTTTTTTATCATTTAATATCTATAAAATATATCCTTAAAATTTATATCAAGTGTGAGTTGGAGTAGGTATCTACTCCAAGTATTTCCAGACATGGATTGGATAATGAGAAATAGTAACCTCTGGTATAGTAAGTGTATCAAATGACACTATATTTTTTTAGGATATAGAGGTTATGAGGGCCTTAGTAGAGATGTGGATTTAATATTATATTGGAAATAAGGGATAAAATCTTGATGAAATAAATTTATATTGAAATTGTGGTTGGATTAAAAATTATTGAGAGGTCAAGAAGCTACCCATGATTTTGAAAAAAATAGAAACAACATAAATTATAGTGGGTTGGGAACCAATTTATTCAGGTAATAGATTTGATGATAGTATGGAATCTATAACTAGTTGGGTTGTGAGTGAGGTCACTAATTATTTGAGGCAATTATCCAAAATTCAGTATTGTGGCGATTGATCATTGATTGAATATGATCCGAATAGCATATGATATTTGATAATTCTATACTCTATATATAGTTTTATAGGAATAGAATATTGAATTATAATAATCCTATCTTGTGAGGTAAAATAATTTAAAAATAATGGAATCTAGACAAGATGATACACATTTATCTATAACAAGGGGAATCCTATGGGGAGAATCAATTTATAATTGATTTTACCATTATATTGGAAAATTGTGGTGAATATAATAAGTCATATTCATAGTTGACCCAACCTTGAGGTAGTGTTTTTTCATTAGAACATGGATGTAAGCTGGTTGGATATTTCATATTTTAGAAACTCTCATGTATTAGTTTTTATTGGTAAAACATTGGAAGAATAGTAGG
Organism: Viscum album; assembly: GCA_963277665.1. Taxonomy (NCBI): domain Eukaryota; kingdom Viridiplantae; phylum Streptophyta; class Magnoliopsida; order Santalales; family Viscaceae; genus Viscum; species Viscum album. Next base: position 212,728,313 of record OY728128.1, on the reverse strand, counting down.
ATTATTAAATAAAATGTGCTTCATTATATAAACATACTAATATTATTATTTGGTATAGATAATTTGTATGCTCAATAGTGGGTAAGAAGACACGTAAAAATGTGTGGGGCTGTGGTATATTGATTGATTCATAACTAATAACTTTAAATTATCTCAACTAACCATTCATAGATGTTTTTAATATGCACTTAAAATGGGAAATATCATATTTGAATATATACCAATATTGTGCACAATGATATTCATGTGATGAAAAACATTGAATATTGTATTCTTGAAAATTTAATTAGTATATGATAGAGCAAACTACCTATATCTTATCACATGATTGGAAAATGAAATTTTTTCATAGGATTATAGTTAATGCACCACATTAAAATCCATCATCGATTTATAATAAATTTTAAATAAATTATATTAATTCATTGATATAATTTAAAACTAAACCTACTCATTGAAGTTTTCAATGAATGGAACACAATAATGATATGAAATTCTCGACTACCATGAAATGGATGTAAATTCTCATGTAACTCTTAATTAAATTAATTATTTCTATAAAATGATACGATCTTATTTATTGGAAACTACTAATTGCATGTACGTTATAAAAAAACAATCCACTATATTGATTACCATTTTTCCCTTGTTCAAGGGACTAGAACCTGACCAATGATAAGATGTTCACATTAAAAATTCATGTATCTATGTTCTATGTACAATCTATAGATCTAGTATGAAGTCATTTTCTATATTGATGATTGTTATAAATAAAATTTTCACTCACATGGGGAAGACAAAAGTAATTTGGGATTAAGTAAACCAACTTCATCCTCTATTTTGATACTTCATTTAATTTTTGGAATATAAATCAGAATTATATGTATTTATTTTTACAAAATAGATCATTACACTATCAAATAAACTCGTCAATGTTATTTGATAATTATTTATCATTTAATTAATATTTTATTATTAATATTTTTTGAATAACATTCCTATCCTAATTCAAGTATGTAAATATCATAATATTTTATTTCAAGAAAATATTTTTCATAAATTGACTATAGAATTGTACTAATATGTATCCTAAGGTATTATATGATAAAATAAAATGATTTGAGCTATTATATATCATATGTTATATGATTTTATAAAGTAAATCTCAATAAATGTTTTCAGAAAAATAGATTATTAAGTCATATTTATGATATATATGATATCTTCAAATATGTAAACAACAATAAGATTGAGACTATCATATGTGTCAATGGGAATGATATCCTATAATTAAATTCCATAAAAATTAATATGATCATTATAGGAACTATCACAATATTGTATCAATCGTATTTTATAATTTATAATAGTATTATCAATCGTAAACAAATTATAAATGTAAAAAATAATAAATATTTAAATATTTTGTTATTTTTTCTTCTTATATATAAAATATTTTTAAATTAAATTAATTAGACCATATAAAATGGGGTTTCCAATATAAATTAAAATTAACAGAATTTCTTATTTATTTTTCATGTTTTTTTAAAATAAATAAATGTAAATTATTTAGTATTTTCTTTAGAATTATCATGTTTATAAAGTGTTTATAAATTATTGATATTTAATATTATGTAGTGATGAGATAATTTTCAACTATAATATTTTCAATACAATCATTTTATGCTAGTAAAAAATAATATCATTTAGTTTTGATTTATCATAATCTCAATTTGTAATTGATGTTATGATATTAAAGATATTTGTGTATATTTGCCTTTGGAATTTTAATGAATTGTAATATATCATGGATAAAATCTCCCCAAGGATAGAGACATGTTGATTGAAATTCCATGGGACTTAAGTATTTCTCATTGTTCTATAAAGGTATGGTTTTTTAATCTATCACACCATGATTATTCATGTAGATTTTATTAGTAACATATAATTCTATTGTTTTACAATAATAGATTTTATTCCATATGTATGGGATGAATTCAGTAATTTAGGAATATTTTTGTATTATATTTTCATGTAACTAACCTAGAATTTTGAGATATCTAAATAGATACATATTAATGTGGTCTAAAAAAATTAATGTTGTTGATGGAATAAGGATTCAAAAAATAAACAGTGAATAGAATACTAACACAATGGAATAAATCATGAGATAGTTTTATTAAATATTATGTAGTGGGTTTAATAGGAATGTGATCTATATTAATGTTGTCATAATTATTAATGAAACCTCTCAAATAATTAATATCATCTTTCATAAAAAACACATATCAAAAAACCAATCATCCTACATGGTATGTTCTACCATAGCAAGGGGCCCATGAATAATCATATATATGGAATAGTGAAAATGGATAACCATAAAATTAAAATAACCAAATACCATTGTGATATTTGGGTAACAATTAACATAGAATTATAAAGTGTTAAGATACCAGAAGAATAAAATTGAGTTTTCATATATAATGAATTTGAGTAAAGGGTTTCCCACTCAACTATCTAAGATTAATAATTGTTATGATTATCATGAATCTCTAATTAAATAAAAAAAATTATATGAAACCCCAATAAGACTCATTAATTATTGAAACCTAGACCATGGATCACTAAATTGGTATGATTTGTTATATTACTATTTGTAGTGGAAGTAAATACATTAAAAGTTTATAATGATATGATATAAAACATTATACTCTCAATTAGATATGTATTTTCATTAATTAATTATTAAATGATTATAATAATTTTCCGTTCTATAATACGATTAACCAATAATAAATTTATATATTGGTATATAAGTATTAGACGTGTTCTGAAAGACATGAATTCTTTGCCTCTAAATGTTATTTATATAGAGGTCATTTTCATAAAACCTGACTGATGGTTATTGTAAACTTAGTGTGTATCACACATCTGTGTTGAAAAATATAGACTCCTACAAAATAAAAAAATATAAAAAGTGTGAACTAAATAATTACATTTTGAATATAAAATGATTTTCTACATTACAATTTGGAACCTATGATCTGAAATTTCTAAGTGGGTTGATTCTTTAATTATAGAACTATTATTATGTTTCTTTAATAAATAAGAATTTTAATTATATTTCATGATTGGAATAGATGGTATTTCAAATAAATTTTTCAGAATTTTTTTTTCTATATAAAATAATGAAATGTTTTTTGTAATTAAAAATATGGTAAATAGTATATATATTCTAGATTCATACATTTCTATTTATATCATTCAAAAAAAGAATATTTACATTGATTCTAATCCTACATACCATTGTTATTTTTATCATGAACTTATACAAGATAAATTAATCAATATAAATCCTGATGGAACCGCTTTATTTTGAATTTTTTGATACATAATAATATTTTTATTATGAAAAATTACTAATTATGAACTTTTTGGAAAATAGGAAACAAATTTGTGGATCCTTTATCTGAAATATAGTACTTTATATATACTATTATTTTTATAATAAATTGATGGTTTATCAATATTTGTTAGGTATATTGATGTTTTTAGATTGTACTGTTATGTTATTGTGATCATACAGAATTATGACACATTTGAAATGTTCAAATAGTTATATAATTATGTTTATAATCAATTGGTTAACATTATTATGATTTTCTGATTGAATAAGAGTGGGGAATAATTGACCCTGAAATTAAAAAAAATATCATTTCAGAGATTATGGATTTGATTAAACCTTCACCCACCTGAAAATAATAATATGAATTAGTTTGTATAAGAGTTGGAGACAGATTTTTGGACATGGTTTGGTGTATGATGAGTTAATGACACCTTCATATTTCATATTGGGATTATTCTCTAAAAATATATCTGATCCTGCTAAATTATTTTCCATATAATGTAGTTATAAAGACACTATATGTGTTATGGTAAATATTGAAATTTTTCCATAAGATAATATGTGGGGTTTGAATCATATTTATGTCATTTGGATCCTGATAAAAAAATCACTATGATTGATAAATTCATAAATTTTTGTTATCTAAGGGAGATAAATCCATGTTATATCAATATTCATACTATGAAAAATGTACTTCTAGCCTAATTGTTTGCATTTAATGAGAAGGAATATATCAATCAAAGATTTACTTACAGGATTTCAGAACATGAAGAAGTTAAATACCAAAAAAATAAGTCTTCCTATGATTAATAATGAGTCAGTTACATATAGAGTTTTGGAATAAGAACTGAATCATGTTATACATAAATAATGAATGTATAGTAGGATTGTTTAATATCCGAATAGATATAGATTTACTATGAGAAATTATAATGACATATAATTATTTATATAAACCTACTTCCTACCAAAATGAGATATGGATTTTGAATTATGTGATATTTTTAAAACAAATCAAATATAAAATTGAATCCATCTACATGAAACATATTTCAAAATTAGTGGATAGACTAAAAAGAGAGGTACCAATTGGGTAAAAACTAGTTTTATATAATCAATCTAACATGGATTTTAGAGTATTCTTTGAAAAATCCATATTAGTTAAAAAAAATTCAGGATAATTTATATAATTGACTATGATGAAATCATATAACCTAATATAATGATAATGTCCATTAATATATTTTTCTACTATTTGAAAAAATTCATTATGAGAAATATCAAATTGATTTCATAATTTATTTACCTAGTGGTGATTTTTTTGATGTTTATATGATTTATCTTAAAGGATTTAAAGTTCCAAATGAGTCTTCTATAGGGTTCTAGTGGAAAATTCCATTTAAGGAATGAAGTATGATTCTTAAATCTAGAATATTTTTTCAATGATTCAATCAAAGAGTTTGGTTTCATAAAACCTTGATGTATTAGTATTTATATAAATTTATAAGTAGTATTTTTTGGTAATAATGATATATAATGTTGATAACAAAATCCTTATCATAAAAACACATCCATGATTTTCATTCAACAATGATATTTCTATGAAAATCCTTCATAGTGATCGATGGGTGAATAAACCAACATTCTATGTATTAATATTTAAATAGATAGGTCTAGCAAGTTTCATAAACTAATTTTTGACACATTTATTGTGTAATTATTCCATATTTATTATCAACGTTTCATTAATATGTTAAACTAATATTGTATCATAAATTAAAAAATAAATACAAAATTCACTTCATGTTTAATTAAATTAATTTTTTAGTCAATGCCAAAATAGGTAATGTCACTTTTTATTTTTATTTTATTAATGGGGGAGGTGATTTGGAGGTCCCAAGAATAATTTGATTATAAATGGGCCGAAATTTAAAATATTCGACGAACACTAGTCGACTCAAAAAGACATTGAAGTGGATTTGTGCGGTTAGTTAATCTGAAAATTGGTGAAATTGTCCAAAATTAATTATTATAAATTCTTTTTGAGATACTAAATCCCAATTATTATACTAAATGGACCCAAAAAATGGATATATCCAAGACACCAAATCTACATGAAGTCAAATGTGTTGTGCTATGTTTCATCGATATGAAGAGCATTAGACCTACAAATGATACCAAACTTTTTTTGGAGATATTAAATATGTAGATAAATATATTTTTATTTTTATATAAATCTATATAATACATTGTGGATATCAAAAAAATTCCAATTGGTTTTACAAAATACATGTCCCCAAAACCACCTACCATGTTGCTGATAAATTGGACCATTGGGAAATCCATTGGTATGTTTCACCTGGAAGAAAATTTCTATAATTTGTGAGACACAATGGATTACTATGTTAATATTGTATATTTAATAGGACCTTATCCTCATATGGGGTCATGAATAAACCTAAAGATCCAATTTAGCCTCCTCCTCTTCTGAATAGAGATCTAAATGATGGAAAATCATTTCAATGAATCTACACATACTTGGGAGGGAGTTCTGAAACTTTTTCATTTACTGGTATTGTGTAATTTGTGTTTTAAATATATAAACTATGTTCTATATTAACACCCTAATCTTATGAATACATATATTTTATATAACATTGTGAATCAATTTTCATTTCAACACCGATTGGGATGAGAATTCAATTATAGATCTTGGGTTATTTCAATTGGACAACACAAGAATCTTCTTTATCTCACACGAATATAATATTTCATATTATTTGGTATCCCTTTCTCTATCCATTATATCAAAACCGTTACTACACTATTTATTTGTTATGGGTTGGTTTTTTGTGCATATTTTTAAAAGTAATGTGGTGGATCCATATCTTGACAACCCTCAACCAAAGGATTACATTAAACCATGAAAAGTTTTTAGAACAATGAAAATACAAATATTTTTTGTGAACATGAAATGAATTCTTTCTCTCATAATTTGAAAACCATCACCTTCCTTTGTCAACTATTAATCTCTTAAATTAACCTATTTGGTTTTTAAAACTGTTTGCAAAAACACCTATAGATTTATTAATTTTTATTTCAAATACACACTTTAATCATCAAATTATCCCTGAGATACCGCATAGAGTCCACCCTAGAGTATAAAATAATTATTAAAACATAATGAATTTCATATTTCATGAAAAAATAATAAATGTCTATCTCTATTTCTGGAGAGAGATTCATTTTTTAGCATTAATTTTGGATATTATTTTTGTAATTTTTGTGAATTGGTTTTTTGTTTTATCTTATAATATTGTATATAATTTTGTGTTATGATTTTTTTATTGTATAGGTTATGTTCATGATGTTTTCTCATCTTTTAGATTTACCTCCATTTGGATACTAACTGGAGAGGATCCCACATCAAAGAAACTAAGACATTTAAGGAATCCCTTTAAAAGAGGACCCAACACAACTTCAGACTTTTCTATAAAACTATTTGTCTAGAACCAAACTAGAAACTAAAATTAAAGTGCATAACATAGATCAATATAATAGAATATTAAATGAACTAACCTCACCTGATTTTATTATCAAACATGAGTACATTCAAATATAAGGATATACACAAAAGTTTTAACATATATATTGTGTAATTCACCTATTACAATGATTATGTGGATTTGTGGGGAAAGATCCTCATACTAATTTAAAATGATTTCTTAATGTGTATTATATTTTAAAACCATATAATGTGGATGAAAAATAGTAAAATTATAGGTAATTCAATATTTCTTTTTAATATGCTACAAAATAGGGGTTTTATTTTGATAATTCTCCTATTAGAGGATGGGTGTACATGAAACAATTTTTCCATGAAAACTATATCCAAAACTCTAGAAATGTACCTATAAGGAATGAAAATTGTGGGATAATACAACCTAAATAAGTAATAATTCATTAATACTACGAATAATATAAATGGATTTGTTCAAGATTCCCACATCACCAAATAAGTGATCAAATATTAATACAATATTTTTATGAACGTTTATTTATTATTGATAGAAACATGATATATGTTATTGATTATGGAGCACTAGTTTATATGACCCAAATTGTTTCAAGAATCCTAAATTAGAACATGTAACAGAACACACATCAATTTGGTTCATGGTCCACTGTACCCATTTGAGGTTCCCATGGGGTGTAGGACACTAAATTTGTGAAGAATGTCGAAAATAAATTTTATGAGGTCAGTAAACTTCTTATACAACTTTCTTTTTGCAAAGGAAATCCCAATCTCCTTCTCTCATCCATTGTGGCATCACCTCTTCTAACAACCACTAATCTAACCAATTCCTTAAAATAGAGGAAACACTCAAAATTTATACAAAAATAATTATAGTTCTCCCATGTAAATAGACCATTAGGAAAGAATCTTATTATCCATCCATCACTAGGTTGATGGAGCACCAATCCTATTGGAACGTGGGTTTTCAAACCAACCTCAACAACCAGGGAACCAATCAGTGTAAGGTTGTCATCCACCACCACCTAGAAATCCTCAACGACCACAAAGACTGTTCCAATAATTCCCTAAAAAATTATAGTGTAGAATATAATAAATAATGAAACTAATGGATAAAAATATATATTATTCCCTAAAACTATACATAAATCCATTCTATACATTACAATATAATTATGCCAACTCGCCAACATCATGGGGAGAATTAATTTTCATGGGTCCGGTATACTACTCTCTCAACTGCTAGTCAACCCTAGGTAAAATGGAAATGTATGTTCCATCACACATAGTATTGGAACACATCATAAATGAAAAATCACCTATCCATTATTTTGATCCCCACCTAAAAAAACCAAAATGCCAAAAACTGGGAATAGATCAAATGTGGAAAAACCTCATCTTGATAAAATCCATTACAAAGGAAATAATGTTTCATTTCATAATCCATGTATCACAACCATTCCACTTCCATTTACAAAAAGGGTCAACCGACCAATAAAAATTAATCTTGATAAATAAATATTGGATATTTTTTAAAATGTGCTGGTTAATATTTCATTGATAGATGTTGTAATGAAAATTCCATGATACACCATTTTTTTAATGGATATGTGTACACACAAAAGGAGAATTATTAATGATGAGAATAAGATCATGTGGATGAAAATCTCATCATTGATAAATCCATCACTTCCTATAAAATTCAATGATCTATGAACATTATTGATTCCACACACCATTGTGGAGTTTTCCTTTTCAGATTATATTCTTCATTGGAGGTCCTCTATAAATGTCATTTCCCACTCTATTTTCCCTTCATTACAAGTTAGTGAATTGAGTCCCACATGAATTATTGTGAAACTCTAAAACTATAGTACAACACACCCCACAAGTGTATTAGAGAATGATCTTGTGAGGTTTAAATGTTTTAGTTTTTTTAGCCAATTTTTATGTGCCTAAAATTTAAGATGAATGTATGAATGGATATACCTGAATTATATTGTAGATTAAATTTATGAAAACTTCCAAAAACATATTTAACATTCACATAGGTACATTCATTGATTACATAAATAACCCTTAGTTAGATCATTATTTACTTTTATTTAATTCCATTGATGTACTCTCTTCCCTTGAAAAAACTTATTTTACTTCACATAATTTGTCATTGGTGTATTCATTCTGGATATAAATTCCATGTAATGATTATTCCATTGATTTTTTTGATGGTGTAGAAAAATTCAATGCATGTTTTTTAATTGATAATTTATTGATCTCTATGAATTTCATGTCCATCGATGTTAATTTTACTCATGTAAAATCTTTTTATTCATTTAAGGAAGTTATTATTGATCATTTAGATTTTATAATTGACCTAGAATTAAACATTGACCCCTAATAATTATAAATAAACTTGATTTGAAACTAAAATAACTACCTAAAAATTTAAAATATTCCTATCTAGATAATAGAGACAAGATTCCTATCATCATTACTAGTTCACTACCTTCAAATCATGAATTATGATCGGTTGAACATTTTAGGAAGTATAAAAAAATTTAGGATGTACACCTACATATATTATTGAAATTATACCATAAATCATTCAACATTATATAGTGTTAAATGATGAGGCTAAACTAGTGATTTTGGAACAACATGAAATAACCCAAACCTCCTAGATTTTGTTAAAAGTGAGGTAAACAATTATTTGCTAGTTGAATCATTTATCCCATATATAAATTCTAATGGGTCAGTCTGGGGCATGTAGTTCATAAAAAACTAATCTTAAAATAATTTAAAATTAATATAATTAATTGGTTCCAATACATGTAGAGAATTGTTAGCATGTCAGTATAGACTATCACAGACTAATCCAATGCACTCTAAAGGAACTTTTCGCATTATAGTTCATTGGCCAGATACTAGAGAGGCTAGTGGGGAATTTCCATTACTATTTTCTTGAAGGTTATTATAGATACATTCAGATCCATATTTCTACAATGGGTTACGAAAAGACGAATTTCACTTGAACATTTTACACATTTTAATATAGATATATTCCATTTTTTCTAATTAATGCTTGGGGTACATACTAGGGATGCATGATTACTATTTTTTCAGATTACATGGAAAATTGTATTAATGTATTCATGGATGTTTTCATAGTATATGGATCCTTTATTGATCATTTTTTAGTAGTCTTAGTTATTTATTTTTTATTTGTATTGAAAATAAGATTATATTAAATTTTGAAAAATTACATTTCATTGTGGGAAAATGTATAATAATTAGACATGTCATTTCTTGAGATGGTATCCAAGTTGATAAATTAAATGTGGATGTCATTTATTCTATAAAATCCCCCAAAACTTTATCAAATTTGTGACTTTCTTAAGTTATTCTATATTATACCATCGTTTCATTCATTAATATAATATTATTCCACTCTCCCTCTCCCCCTTACTCCAAAAAGTAATGTAATTGTTTTGGTAATGTACTTTAGGAATGTAAGTACCGCAAACCAAGTTTCCCAAAGTTGGTACCTTATATTAATACATGGGTGTTTTTATAAGGATTTCACATCCTAATTTACTATATAGTTTAGTCTTTTTGGAAAACTAGATACAAAAATAATATTTACATTTCAACATTGAAATGCACTGTGTTGCATTTTTTGTCAATGAGGCATGATGTTGTCATGGAATGAATGGATGTCAAGGAATGTCAAGATGTGAATGACAAAGGATGTGATGATGATGGTGATGAAGGATAATGGACATGGTACTAAGATGCATGTCACTTAGGAGATTCACTAAGTGACATAGGATGTTGTGGTTGAAACATTCTATATGCAAATCAGACGCTTGTAGAGCTAATCTTTAGTTCCAAAAACATGTATCAAGAGGATTCAATGTCACCAAAATGTTAGAAGACCATGCATTGTATTGACAATGCATGAGGAGTTGAAGATGATCCATCCACAATCTCTAAGTGGATGAAGTGGATTAAAGATGTCCATGCACTATCACTTAGTGCATGTGAATTTGAAGAAGATCCAATTTGATATCTGATTAGATCAATGAATAAAATTGAAGAATCTATTTGATTCAGGAGCTCAGTTGATGAAGAACCTTCACGAATTTCCATTCCTAAGTGATAAATAAATGTTGATGATGAATGGAGGAATTCTTAAGAAGAAGATGAGAATAAATGAAGAAGAAGAATGGCTTGGAAGAAGTGGCATTTGGAATTTGAACTTGGGTTACTTTGTTTTTATAAAAAGTCCCTAAGTCTCTACTTAAGAAAAAAATTAGCCACCAAGGGCCAGCCTTAAGGGTTCAACCCCAAGGCACATGTGGGACTCGAGGTCGCCACGCCCAAGGGGGATCCCATGGGGCCAGCCCGAGAGGCCGCGGCCGTGTGTAAGCCGGGGCCACGCATGGGATCAGGTCCTGCGCAGCATGGGCGCCAGAGCGCGCGCCCGAAGGATGCATAGTGGGCGCCAGTGGCGCGCCCGAGTGGCAGGGGTGGGCGCAAGAGCGCGCCCACAGAGAGAACCCGGTGTGGGGCGGCACCGGGAGGGGAGAAGTTCAATTGAGCTGAGGATGGCACGCGGTGTTTGATAAACCGCGTGGAAAATGGCCGCCGATTCGATGTGGGACGCGCATTTTTTCCGCGGAGCAAATCGTGGCCATTCATCTGATCTCGCGGACAATCTGCGCCGCACATCTCATCGCGCTACTCCCATTCTGATCGCAGCCATCCAAAGAGCTGATCCGACCGCTCCGAGGCGTCTCCTTCCTCGAGCTAAACTGAAGGCTCCCCGCGAGCTCCGTTCGAACCAGAGGCCTCCCGGACGACGGTTTTTGAGTTCGGCTGAAGCACCCGGAGGTGAGAGTCCCATGTGTTTGTGCTCAAATGTTTAAATAGGGGCCATGCATGCGTTTGCATGCTATTGCACATGAAGGAAACCGAAGAAGAAGGAATCCCGCAGAGAACAGAAAAGAAAAACGTGATTTGTGGCTTGCGTTCAAAGAATATTAAAGAACCGAAAATCTCGGTGATTTGAGATTTATCTCACGCGGAAGATATGAGGCATCTCTTCCTATAAAAAGTGAGTCTGAGACCTTGTTTTTGTTTTGCTGATGCGCTGAATTTTTGAAGACCCGTGAGTGCACTCTCTGTCTCGCGAAGTCGAAGCCCCGCGCAGCACCCTGCGCGGCAGTGAAGCCCGGAGCACCCCTTCCTCCGCGAGGTTCCTTTTGTGCACTCCTTGCACGAAAGAAGAAATGGAGTCCCCTGTGCGCCTTCCTTGCGCGACAGGAAGACCCGTGGCCGCATTCTTGCGCGCCCGTGGTTGCATCCCTCTCTGCCCACGGACTTGCGCGGCAGGAGGTGATTGTGTGGTTGCTTGTGCCATTGCACTTGCACGCCCACAGTGGTGTTGCACCCTGTGCGCTTGTGGTCTTTGAACCCTGCGTGGCGAAGCCACCCAAGAGCCTTGCGCGCCTTCACTAAGGTAGGAGCTTCGGTGGAGTATGAAACCGTACGGGTTGTGTGTGCAAGAAGAAGTGAAGGCCGAGACTTGCATCTCTTGTGTGCAATGTGAAGATCACACATTTTTGTGTGCATGCTAAGTGAAAAAGAATAAGAAGGCCGTGGGCAAGTTTGAAGAAAAAGGATTGTGCCCACAACATTTGTGTGTGTGCAAAACAAGAGGAAGTCTGAGGCCTTAGTGCCTTGTGTGAAAAGTAAACAAGAGAAGGTCGTGGCCCTAGTGTGTGCATAAGGAGGAAGACTACATCAAGTAGTATGTGCAAAGAAAGAACAAGGCCAAGGCTAGCACCCATGTGGACAAAATTTATATAATTTGTGTGTGCTTAACAAGTGTGAAGGCCAAGCTCAAGTGTGTGCCAATGTGAAGAAATTTTGTGTGCAAAGAGACAAGAAGGTGGAACCTATGTGTGTGCACTAAGAAGTGTGTATGCATTTAGAAGAAGAAAAGGAAGGACACTCACACAAAGTATAACACACATTTATGTGTGTGTAATCAAAAGGAATTAAACGTGTGAAGGAGTGAGAAGGTGTGTGCTCAAAGAGAATATACCATTTGAGGGTTTATTGCACCAAGAAGAAAGAAAGGGGAGTGCATTCATGCATGCATGCACATGCACATGTGAACAAAGCCAAATCCAGTTGTGTGCATTTGAGGAGTCCAATACCAGGAGATCATGATGAATTTTGAGAAGCCATGCAATCAGTGCATGAGGAATCAGAGATTCCATGAACATAGTGCATGAAGTTGAACTGAACTGAGACTGGACCAGACTGAAGTTAAAGACATCAATTGTCTGAGTATTCAGTAATTAGAGAGAAGCTAGGTCATCCTCAGAAGAAGGAGATAAATCCTGAGCAAGACGAGAAGACCTGTTCATCACAAGTGATAAGAGGTACAGAGCAAGGCCAGCAGTCTTTATCCCAGACTGCTGAAGATACTTGAAGAAACATAAAGTGAAGAAGAGCTACTCGTGCGACTCGAGGAGCCAGGAGAAGACCCTGTGGGACTCAGGGAGAAGAAGTCTTCAGTGGGATTCTGGAGCAGGCCAGTGGGACTCTGGTAACACTGTGGGACGCAGTATAAAGACCCTCCTGTGGGACTCAGGAGAGATACAACGGGACTCTGTATCGACCATTGTAATACTAACCGATTATAATGGAGAAACCATGTTGGGGCATATAACCAACATGGAAAGGACGTAGGCCTTTGGTGCCGAACCATGTAAATCCTTGTGTCCAGTGCCTTTACATTTACTGCATCATTCGTGGAAAGGTGAGAGATACAAGAAGAGTGGATCGAGGCTTTAACCAGCCATAGAGGTTTAATTGATAAGGAATCAATTAGTAAAAAGTTTTAAGGGATCACTGATTCACCCCCTCCCCCTCTCAGTGATTCACACTGATCTGGGCACTTCAATTGGTATCAGAGCGAGGTTACCTCTAAAAGATCCAAGAGAGTCTATATGGAGTGTAGATTTGAGGAAATCAAAGAACAGCCTCAAATGGAGATATCTGCCAAGAATCAGAAAAATAGAAAGAAGAAATAGGCCAAGAAGATGAAGAAAGCATGTCCTAGTTGTGATGAAGTTGGAACAATGAAAGATCTTCAAAGTGCAATCGAATATCTTCAGAAGACAGTCCCCAAGGAAGTGGCAATGTGTATAGCTACAGGCATCCTTGATCTTCAAGAAGAAAAATTACAGCTAGAAGAAGAATCCAATGCAATGGAAGATCAGTTGGCTAAAAGGGTTGGCATAACCAACACTCTCAGAAAGCTGGTGAAGGCTAAAGATGAAACCATTTCCCTTTGCAATGAAAGATATGAAGACACTGCTGAAGAATTGCAAAGAAGCCTTTCTGAGAAAGAATTATTTAAAGTAATAATCAAAGATGGTTTCCATGCAATGGAAAAGAGGCACAAAGTGTCAATGAATGTCAGAGATGCTCAACTCGAAGACAAAGTCAAAATGGCGAAGGAGCTTGACAATTCATTGCTAGAATTGAAGAAGGTGCATGATGACCAGATGGAACAGATGAAACAGAATTGGGAAGGTAGGCTAAGAACTATTGAGGATGAGAAGAACTCCCTCAATATGAAATTCTTAGAACTAGAGGTGATATTGAAAACTCAGCAATCACCCAAAGCTGAAGCCTCCCGATCAGCTGAAAGGAGAAATGTTGCTACTCAAGTATGCATTGAGCAGGATGATTCTAAAAGAAAGACATCCTCTAATAAAAGGGCAACAAATTCTAAAAAGAATGTACCATCCATACCATCTTGTACTCAAGCTTCTAAAAGTGTTTCTACTAAAAGTGCAGGATGGAAGAATAATTCCAAACAAGTATGGATGAAGACAATGAAGAAAGAAAGCTCTCCTGAAGCAACACAACAATTCAAGACAAGTACCCTACAATCAGAAGGAATCAAAAGGTCAAGATTTGTGGGTCAATGTTGGTGTTGTAACAAGTATGGGAATTGTGCAAAGGATTGTTGGTACAATCCAATGAATGTTAAAGCACAAAGGAAGCCCATGCCTAGGGGGAGAAAGCCAGAAGAAAAGAAGCAGCATCCACAGGTCCAGAGACATCTGTTTACTGCAAATAGATTTGGATTACTTGACAACATCTGGGATGATTTCAAAAGTGGTCAAAAAGATACATGTCAATCTCCAACGGTATCCAGAGCTCAAAAGAAGAAAAGATCACAGAACCTGGCTCAGAAAGAAACCTTGGGAAGCAAGCAGAAGAAAGCTGAAGATGCTCCCAAGAAGATTATGAAAAAGGAAGAGAAATCCTTGGAGTCTAAATCCAAGAAGGGTGCTGCATCTAGAAGGACCACCAAGAAAACATGCTTCTACTGTGGAAAGAAAGGACGTATCATGGATCTTTGTAAAGATGCCATGAAATTCTTTAGAGGCAGAATGGACTCAAACAGACAATCAATCCAGAAGAATCAGAAGGGATTGATTGAAAACAAGTTGCCTAAGAAAGGTATCTTGATAGTATCAAAAGAACCATGTGGAATTTCCAAAACTGAGGCCCCACTTCCAAATGACTTGTTAGTCATATGTCCAAATCAGTTGCAACTTGCCAAATATCTGCAGAGAGATGAAGATGAAGTTCTGGAAATTGCTAAGGCAAAAGGGAAGAAGAAGATTTCACATGAAGATGTGTTGAGATCCACACCAGCACAAACATCATTGAAGATCAAATGTGCAAGTGTGAAGAATGGTGAAAATGGGACATCTCGGTTGAGAGAAACTTCTCAACCTTGTTGTTCACATTGATGAACCAAGGAGGTTCCATCTTATTCCCTAATCACTTGTATTTACATGTGCTAACACTGCAGGGAATTGAAGATGATGATCATTCTCAACTGGAGGATGGTTTGGACAGAATCGAGTGCACCCCTTAAGGGGGAGCCAATCTGTAGAAGATGGGATTATGAGATTTAATACCATCTTGAGAAAAGTAAAGGTATTCCAATCATACTTTCATCACTTGTTTCTTAATTGAGTTTATCTTTTCAATTAAGGGGGAGTATGTATTGAAGACAAATGGATGAAAGGGGGAGCTTTATCTTTGCACCTAAACTTTCTAATGAGTTTTCTGAAGATGTGCAGGATTTAGAAAATTCATTGTTATATCTGAAAAATTTCCAACCCCTATAGCATGATCTCACATGTACAGTGAATGATGTATAGCATTGAGTTCCTTGGTTACATCACTCTTGTTTTCTACACCGGGTTAGCCCAATTAGACATAGAGATGATTTACTAAAGGTTCTTTGCTAGAGAAGAACATGTGACATCATCCCTCTCTTAGTGCTTTTCAAGAAGATGCTATTCGAAGGGAGGAAGAGATATTTTTGAAGAGAACCACACCACACCTCTGAATTTGATTGCCAATAAGGGGGAGAAAATATTGGCACACATATTGACCCATTCATATGTGCTGAAGAAGTGTATTTACAACAAATACAAAGGGGGAGATTGAAATGCACTGTGTTGCATTTGTTGTCAATGAGGCATGATGTTGTCATGGAATGAATGGATGTCAAGGAATGTCAAGATGTGAATGAAAAAGGATGTGATGGTGATGGTGATGAAGGAGAATGGCCATGGTACTAAGATGCATGTCACTTAGGAGATTCACTAAGTGACATAGGATGTTGTGGTTGAAACATTATCAATGCAAATCAGACGATTGTAGAGCTAATCTTAAGTTCCAAAAACTTGTATCAAGAGGATACAATGTCACCACAATGTTAGAAGACCATGCATTGTATTGACAATGAATGAGGAGTTGAAGATGATCCATCCACAATCTCTAAGTTGATGAAGTGGATTAAAGAAGTCCATGCACTATCACTTAGTGCATGTGAATTTGAAGAAGATCCAATTTGATCCCTGATTAGATCAATGATGACCATTTAAGAATCTATTTGATTCAGGAGCTTAGTTGATGAAGAACCTTCAAGAATTTCCATTCCTAAGTGATAAATAAATGTTGAGGATGAATGCAGGAATTCTTATGAAGAAGATGAGAAGAAATGAAGAAGAATAATGGCTTCGAAGAAGTGGCATTTGGCATTTGAACTTGGGTTACTTTGTTTTTATACAAAGTCCCTAAGTCTCTACTTAAGCAAAAAATTAGCCACCAAGGGCCAGCCTTAAGGGTTCAACCCCAAGGCACATGTGGGACTCGAGGTCGCCACGCCCAAGGGGGATCCCATGGGGCCAGCCCGGGAGGCCGCGGCCGTGTGTAAGCCGGGGCCACGCAGGGGATCAGGTCCTGCGCAACATGGGCGCCAGAGCGCGCGCCCTAAGGATGCATAGTGGGTGCCAGTGGCGCGCCCGAGTGGCAGGGGTGGGCGCAAGAGCGCGCCCATAGAGAGAACCCGGTGCGGGGCGACACCGGGAGGGGAGAAGTTCAATTGAGCTTAGGATGGAACACTATGTTTGATAAACCGCGTGGAAAATGGCCGCCGATTTGATGTGGGACGCGCATTTTTTCCTCGGAGCAAATCGTGGCCATTCATCTTATCTCGCGGACGATCTGCGCCGCACATCTCATCGCGCCGCTCCCATTCTAATCGCAGCCGTCCAAAGAGCTGATCCGACGGCTCCGAGGCGTCTCCTTCCTCGAGCTCAGCTGAAGGCTCCCCACGAGCTCTGTTCGAACCAGAGGCCTCCTCGACGAAGGTTTTTGAGTTCGGCCGAAGCAACCGGAGGTGCGAGGCCCATGTGTTTGTGCTCAAATGTTTAAACAGAGGCCATGCATGCGTTTGCATGCTCTTTCACGTGAAGGAAACCGAAGAAGAAGGAATCCCGTGGAGAACAGAAAAGAAAAACGTGATTTGTGGCTTGCGTTCAAAGATTTTTAAAGAACCGAAAATCTCGGTGATTTGAGATTTATCTCACATGGAATATATGAGGCATCTCTGCCTATAAAAAGATAGTCCGAGACCTCGTTTTTGTTTTGCTGATGCGCTGAATTTTTGAAGACCCATGAGTGCACTCTCTGCCTCGCGAAGTCAAGCCCCACGCAGCACCCTGCGCGGAAGTGAAGCCCGGAGCACCCCTTGCTCCGAGAGGTTCCTTTTGTGCACTCCTTGCACGAAAGAAGAAAGGGAGTCCCCTGTGCGCCTTCCTTGCGCGACAGGAATACCCGTGGCCACATCCTTGCGCGCCCGTGGTTGCATCCCTCTCTGCCCACGGACTTGCGCGGCAGGAGGTGATTGTGTGGTTGCTTGTGCCATTGCACTTGCACGCCCACAGTGTTGTTGCACCCTGTGCGCTTGTGGTCTTTGAACCATGCGTGGCGAAGCCACCCAAGAGCCTTGCGCGCCTTCACTAAGGTAGGATCTTCGGTGGAGTAAGAAACCCTACGGGTTGTGTGTGCAAGAAGAAGTGAAGGCCGAGACTTGCATCTCTTGTGTGCAATGTGAAGATCACACATTTTGTGTGTGCATGCTAAGTGAAAAAGAATAAGAAGGCCGTGGGCAAGTTTGAAGAAAAAGGATTGTGCCCACAACATTTGTGTGTGTGCAAAACAAGAGGAAGGTCGAGGCCTTAGTGCCTTGTGTGAAAAGTGAACAAGAGAAGGCCGTGGACCTAGTGTGTGCATAAGGAGGAAGACTACATCAGGTAGTATGTGCAAAGAAAGAACAAGGCCAAGGCTAGCACCCATGTGGACAAAATTTATATAATTTTTGTGTTCTTAACAAGTGTGAAGGCCAAGCTCAAGTGTGTGCCAATGTGAAGAAGTTTTTTGTGCAAAGAGAAAAGAAGGCCGAACCTATGTGTGTGCACTAAGAAGTGTGTATGCATTTAGAAGAAGAAAAGGAAGGACACTCACACAATGTATAACACACTTTTATGTGTGTGTAATCAAAAGGAATTAAACGTGTGAAGGAGTGAGAAGGTGTGTGCTCAAAGAGAATATACCCTTTCAGGGTTTATTGCACCAAGAAGAAATAAAGGGGAGTGCATGGATGCATGCATTCACATGCACACGTGAACAAAGCCAAATCCGGTTGTGTGCATTTGAGGAGTCCAAGACCAGGAGATCTTGAAGAATATTGAGAAGCCATGCAATCGGTGCATGAGGAACCAGAGATTCCATGCACTCAGTGCATGAAGTTGAACTGAACTGAGACTGGACCAGACTGAAGTTAAAGACATCAATTGTCTGAGTATTCAGTAATTATAGAGAAGCTAGGTCATCCTCAGATGAAGGAGATAAATCCTGAGCAAGACGAGTAGACCTGTTCATCACAAGTGAGCAGAGGTACAGAGCAAGGCCAGCAGTCGTTATCCCAGACTGCTGAAGATACTTGAAGAAGCTTAATGTGAAGAAGAGCTACTTGTGCGACTCGAGGAGCCAGGAGAAGACCCTGTGGGACTCAGGGAGAAGAAGTCTTCAGTGGGATTCTGGAGCAGGCCAGTGGGACTCTGGTAACACTGTGGGACGCAGTATAAAGACCCTCCTGTGGGACTCAGGAGAGATACAGTGGGACTCTGTATCGACCATTGTAATACTAACCGATTATAATGGAGAAACCATGTTGGGGCGTATAACCAACATGGCAAGGACGTAGGCCTTTGGTGACGAACCTTGTAAATCCTTGTGTCCAGTGCCTTTACATTTGCTGCATCATTCGTGGAAAGGTGAGAGATACAAGAAGATTGGATCGAGGCTTTAACCAGCCATAGAGGTTTAATTGACAAGGAATCAATTAGTAAAAAGTTTTATGGGATCACTGATTCACCCCCTCCCCCTCTCAGTGATTCACACTGATCTGGGCACTTCAAACATGAAAGGTAAAACTAAATTGAAACTATATTTGAAACAACCATTAACTCAGATAATATTTTTATAACATATTAAAAATAATATTCACCTTTGCATCATGTGGAAAAATAAAACATAAAAAGCGGTCATATTAGATGACCGGTATGGGTAATAAATACGATGAAAGTAATCATAAACATAAACATTAGGCATTGTGAATAACTAAAAACGCATGCCTTTAAAAACAATCTTGATCAAACTATGGCCAGAATAAAACATGATTACATAAATCCATATAAATAATCATAATAGAATGACCCATAACCATGGATATTAAACTAGTTTAAAAATCACATGTTTAAAAAATAATTATTATCATATTGAGGGAATTCATATTTTCGTACATCTGCAACATATTGTCAAGTACTCAACCAAGAAATCTAAAAATACTAGGGTAAGGCCTTGGAAAAAATCGAATTCTATTTTATCTCATGTGGCCTAAGGATTCTTTGAGGAGCTATAGATGGCCCCAACTATCACTTTTTATGCCCGTTTCATTCCTCATATGAATGGTGATAAACCTATACCACAATAAAAAATGAAATAAATTTCCCTAACCTATAGACATAATCATTAACCATTATATGTAGTAGGGTGAATGGTATCAGGTGTTCATTTCCAAAGTCAAAATGATCATAAACTATTTGATATAATATGGTAAATTATCATAATAAAAGTTTAATACCAATAAATTATAATATTAAATAGGGGTGTATAAATAGATTAAAATGATCTATTAAAATTGTTTAATAATTCATGAGAGTATTTTTCTTTAACTTTGAATAGAGGAGTATCTTTGGAAAAATAATTTCATAAACTAGAAACTAACTAAAATAGTTTTTACATGATAAAATTTTTGGTTTCATAAAAATAATGGTGGCTTGAAATATATCATATATTGAACATTTAAATAGGTTTGAAATCAGAAAGTTCCCTTTAATTGGTCTTTCTTATCGAGAAAAATTTAGAAGGGGCCCATTTAGAACAGGTATTTTCCTACAATAAAAAATATGAAATGATCACAATACATGATTTTGGAACATATACCCATAATTTCAATGAAGTGAAAAAAATAAATGAAGAATTAAAATGATTTATTGATTGTAAAATAACAACATGAATGAAAATGGAGGTTCGGGAATAAATCCCTTACATTATGTCTTAATATGTTATACACTTGACAATAACATCCTAGATAATCAATTTAAATACATTAATAAATTATTAAATAAAATATTATATAATTACGTGATTAATTATATTTTTATTAGGGTCATTAATTTTCTTATTGTTGACTTATAATATTTAATTTTATCGTTTCAGAGCATTCGTTTTCTTAGTTTTCATGATTGACTCACTTATTTATATGTAATGGTGTTCATCTAAAAATGGTATAATGGTCTATAATAGGAAGTATATTTTATTAATTGGAATCTGTGAGTGTAAATGGTTATATATATCTTATTTTTATATGGTATGAGTATTAATCATTAGATAATATATGTAGTGATAATTTCTTATATTATTATGGTTGTATTTCGATCACCAAGAACTAGTATTGTCTTATGAATTTGAATTATGTATATATACAAGTTCCAAAACATTAAATGGATTATTAAAAATATATTATAGTTCATTTTAACATAAAAAAAGGTATCATTACCATCCTTGAAAAATAAATTAATGAATGAAGGATCATCGTCTGTGAAGTTTTTAAATTGGCACCTCCCGAATATTTATTTATTTTTTAAAATAAAAGATAGAGGGTAAAGAGATTGATGATGTTTCTTAATTTAATATGATATAATTACATTATATAAATGATACTAGACTTATATTATCATTTTTACATAGTAGGTGAGAATATAATAATAAAATAATGAACATGTAATGAATATAAAAGGAAAAGGAAGGGGTTATACCTCTTGTATACTCCTCATTAAAATCTGCTTAAGGGGATTGATATTGGTATTCTTAATAGACCATGAATTTAGGACATGGGTGTGTATCCAGGGAATATTTTTGGGAGTATTTTTTAAAATGTTCAATTCTTGTATGGTTTGAGTAGAAGGGGGTGATGGGTGGTTTTTAAGGTGGAGGACAGGCGTAATTTCTCAATATTTTATTAATAAATGTTTCATTTTTCTCATGAAAAGAAATAGAATTGATTCATGTGACTATATATTTTAATAAGTTTATGATTGTATAAATCAAGGGATATAACATCATACATGACTCAAAAAATAGTTTATTTATTTTATAATGTATTAATATAAAAATTTACCATATATTACCATTCACAAAAAATTTATGTATTTTTTGTAAAATCCAAAGAATTCACCATAAATATTTTTTGGCATGTAGAATTCAAAAATGAACTCCATTTTGTGACAATAATTTACAAAATATGGGAAAATTAATTTGTAATTAAAAACATCATTTTATTTAAAAATAAATGTTTTAATATTAAAACTGATTTTATAACACCCCAAAAAATTATAAAAGGCCTAACATGATTTACCTAAATCATAGAAAGATAAAATATTTATTTATGAATATATTTTATGAAAATTAATTTTTTTTAAAGAACTAATTAATGATAATATTTAAAGTAAATATTTATTACTCACAAAAATACCAACATTTATTTTTTTATTTTATAATATTCACTTATATGTACTGTGATATAATTATATCATACGTTTATTTATATGGTAATTAAATTTTTATATAC
Source organism: Viscum album (assembly GCA_963277665.1). Lineage (NCBI taxonomy): Eukaryota > Viridiplantae > Streptophyta > Magnoliopsida > Santalales > Viscaceae > Viscum > Viscum album. The sequence goes on along the minus strand of OY728128.1, from coordinate 212,705,723 downwards.
TCACATCAATAGGATTAATATTAATTAGGATATTTTACTATTCATATGGGTTATATTACAATTAATAAGGGTACAATACTATTCCTAATGGTCAATTTACTGTTTTCCAATAAAATAATTTGATCCTATCAAACTCTAAATATCTTACTGATCGTGACTGTGTAATATTTTTTTTTAAAATTAAAATATTTGAATACAAATTGTCTGGAATGGATAGGTTATAACTATCCTGCTTTAATTAATATAACAAAAATATTTTATTTCTAAGAGACATAGTGTTGTGTGCATTACATTATATATTAAATTTAATTATAAATACATGGGGTGTTACATTCTTCCCTCATTCAAAAATTTCATCCTTGAAATTACTAGAATGTTACTTCATAAAAAATCAGGGTAAATCTTCATCATATGTTCCTCAGAGTTCCATGTTCCCTCTTTAATTTTGTGATATTTTCAATGAACCGTTTCCAGTCAAGACATTTGATTCATCAACACCTATTCTTTAGTCTCTAGAATCCAGATAGAGTCTTCATAGTAAGATATTTCAGGTTCCAAATCTATTTCATTACAAGTGAGGACATGCCTTGGGTCTATTATGTACATCCTTAACTAGGAAATGTGTAACACATTGTGTAACATTGAAAGGATACGTGGCTTTTCCAAATGATAATCCATAGCTCTTATTTTCTCAAGTATTTAAAAATGTCCAATGTAACTGGGGAACAGTTTCCCATTCTTCCAAAATCATATAACACCTTTCATTGGAGATACATTCAGGAAAATGTAATCTCTCACTTGATATTATAAATAATTCCACATATTATTTTCATATTTTTTTCCTTCTTAAATCTAATTTAATATGGTTTTGAATAGTCTTTAGCATCACTATTGTTTCCTCTAACAAATTTGGTCCTATAAGATTTATTTCAAAAACTACATCCAAACATGTTGGTGTATGATATCTCTTTCCATAAAACACTTCAAATAGATCCATTTTAATACTTTAATAGAAACTATTGTTGTTGTATAACTTTATCAAAAGGAAATATGGATCCCATGTACTATGAAGGTCAAGGGAGAATGTTCTCGACCTGTCTTCTAATGTTTAAATGGTCCCCTTAGTCTTCCTATCTATTTGCGAGTGATAATAAATACTCAAATCAAGCTCAGTATCCAAATATTTCAAAATAATTTTCTATAATTTTGTTGCAAATCAAGGATCGTGATTAGTCACAATTGAGAGAGGTTCTCCATGAAGTCGTGAAACATCATTAATAAAGAGTCATTCTACGATCTCCAGTTTCAAATCCACCCTTATAGTGGGGAAATATGTAGATTTGTTATGTCGGCCAACAATAACCCATATTGAATCATTCTTTATTCATTTTTTGGTTTATCTGCTGACAAAATTTATTATAATGTCATCACAATTCCATATAGGAATTGGAATATGTTTCCTAACTCCCCTAGGATGTTGTCTTTCATCCTTCACCTATTGACTGACTAAATATATTCATACATAATTAGTTATTTCAGGATTTATATTATCCCACCAATAATGTTCTTTAAAATATCTAGTCATCTTAGTGCTACCATGGGTTATAGTGAAATTTGATCCATAGTAATCATTAAATAACTCTATTTTTATATTGGATATAAATGGATCTCGTAGCCTTCTCCAAAATATTTCAATTGCATCTTCACAAAAAAATTCTACCAATTTCCCATCATTTACATAATTAATTTTCTTTTGAAGAATCACTTCAACAGGATGGGAACATTTAATCCTTTCAAATAAATATGGTTGGGAAACCAATTGAAAAATTAATGACATTTCCCCTTATTTGAATATTATCATATTCATCTTCAGAGTGCTTATGGCTCGGATCACGGCAGTTCACCATTTCCTGGGGTGTTTGCACGTTAGAGGATCGTGCTCTTGCGTCGGAAGTTTGTTGGGTTCTATCTCCTCTCAGGTGAGTTTCACAAGGTTTTGTTGTGCCAGATGCGGTCGGTTTGTCTGGTGGCGGTGGGATTTTCTGTTATGTGGTCTGTTTTTTTCTTCTGTGGTGTGGTGATTCGGTTGATGCGGGTTGAAGGCGGTGCCGTGATGGAACGACGATGATGGTGCTATCTTCTGGTTTTTATTTGTGGGTTTTTTAACCGCAATGATCTGTTTAGGGTTGAATTTGTTTCCCAATGGTTCGAGGATGATTTGGGTCGACGTTGAGATTCCTTTTTGGTGAATGGTTCGAATATGGCTATGATACGTTGTTTTCTGGTGACGTAGAGGTGAAGTGAAGAGTTTTTCTGTCAATGGTTCCACAGTCAGGTGGCACGTGGTGATCCGGTGTTTGGAGGATTGGTTGGTTTGTCACGCTTCTCGAGGTGTGCGGATCGAGGTGATCACGTGGATTGGTCTGATTTTGAATTATGAAGCCTGAGGCGGTGCGTGGCTCGAGGCGTCGAAGGCGGTGCCATTTAAATTCTTGAAGCATGTCGTTTGAATTTTGATTTTCAAGTTGTGGTGTTGTGGAATTGAAGTGAATCTGTAAGGGGTACTAGGAACCCATAAACCGGTCTCATGGGAACCGACAAGACTCAAACAAGCCATTAGAAAATTAAAAAAAATGATTTGCAGGCAGGCTATTCAATTCATCAGAAAATTAATCACATTCTTTTGTCCATTTGAACTTCACCCCTTTATGATTAATCTTGGTTAACTGGTTAGCTAATCTGGAAAAGTTTTGAATGAAATGCCGATAATAACCAGATAATCCAATAAAACAATGTACCTGAATTATATTCATTGGATTAGTTCATTAATATAATGACTTTTTCCATTCAAGATCAACTAATATTCTATCCATATAAACAATATGGCCAAGAAAAGAAATAGTTTAATACCAGAATTCACCCTTGCTAAACTTTACATATAAATCGATTATTTTAAGATTCATAAGAATAATTCCCTAGTAAATATCATGATATTTATAGACTTTGGAGTATAGAACTATATCATCAATAAATAAATAAAACTCATCAAAACATTCCCTGAAATGTCTATGCATTATATCTATAAAATCATAGGGTGTATCAGTCCATCCAAAAGGCATTAATTTAAACTCCTAATACAAATACCTGGATTGAATTTTTTTCCTTAGAATATCTTCCTTCCTCTAATGTAACTGATGATATCATGATCGAAGGTTAATCTTAAAAAACTATTTGGCTCTATGAAGTTGATCACATAAATCATCAATGCGAGGAAGTGGATACATGTTCATTATTGAAATAGCATTGATATCCTTGTAGTCAATGCACAACATCATTGATCTATCGTTCTTCTTAATGAACAAAATAAGAGGTTCCCATGGTGAAACACTAGGGTTAATAAACCCCTTAATACTCAAATCAATTTTTTTTCTCTACTCCACTAATTTCATTATGGCCATCATATAAGTTTTCATTGATATAAGCCTTGCACCATTAATTAAATCAATATAAAAGTCAATTTCCAACTCCAGAGGATGTCCAACTTAATCCTCTGAAAACACAACAATGTGTTCATACACAATATCTACATCCTTAAAAAGAATATTTGATTCCACACCAATAGATATTGTGATCTCCTCCTTTCAAAGAAATTAATTAATTATATCCAATGGGGGCGGATCTCAGTAATAATTGGATTGAGTGGTGTTTACTCTAAAGATAAGGGACTCTCCATCATTTTAAAAAATGAAACTTCCTTATTATTGTAATAGATCATCACATTATAATTTTAAATCCAATTACCACCATGTATTATATTAAAATCAATAATAGGTATGATGAAATGTTCTAGAACTGATGCACATTTATGATTCATAAGGGGGATTTATAGACACATATTTGTGGCAATGATACTTCCATTATGACTAGTGACTATCAAATAAATTATTAACTTAAATTTGAAATGTTTAATTTTATTAGAAAACGAGGGAGATATAAAATAATTAGATGATCTAGAATAAAATAAATAATTTTCTATGTTTGATAAAGTGATTAATGTACCAGCCACCACATCATTAGGAACTTCAACCTCTATAGTTGTGATCACATAAGCTTGACCTTTCTCCCATGGCCTTTTCTGGGGAATGATTCCAGGACACTTTGGATTATAATTTGTATAATTTCCCATATATTTAGAATATTTTCATTGAAAAATGGTAGCTTATTTTTTCCCTTTCAATATTGACATTGGAGGCCTCTTTATCCACATATGTAATATTTTCCTTGTCCTTTTATGTATGTTCCATGGTGTTTACTTCCATAAGTATCAGATATTGGAAAACTCCCTAATTTATTTATCCCATTATCTATTATTTCCTCTAATACCATCTTATTCTCTGGGATTCCATTAAATTCATAAGTCATAGATAATTATTTCATGGTCTTGATATCACATGAGACTATATCATCTTATGATGAGAATTCATGGGAGACCAGTCCCCATTAGAGGAATGGTTTTAAACTGTCAATGAATTGATTATTATATCTCAATGGATTGTGTTTATAGTCCCTAACATGTCTTTATAACTTTGTAAAATTGGATACATATTTCTCTATGCTCTCATCCTCTTTCAGTCTTGGAGTCATGAATTACCTCTCCATATTCGCTTGTTGTTCATAAGGAAAATTATTTTCTAAGAATATTTCCATAAAATCATTCCATTCCATTTCTTCTATTTATTAATTATCCTTTATTTTTTCAATTAATTACCCCCACTGATTCACATATCATGAGAGATGATAAGCTTCCATGACAACCTTATCCATTTCACTACTTCACAAAGTGAGAAATATCATCTCCAAAGAACATACCCATTACTCTACAATAAATGGGATTTTAGTCCCATTGAATGATAGAAGTTGTTTTCAAATGAAGTAGTCTAACATTGCACCTCCACATTGGGGATCAGGATGCTCCATAGAGGTACTTTTATTTTTCATATCCTAAGCCATTATTCCATGTATAGTTATACATTTATTCACACAAATCACAACTCTAGAACCAACATCAGTGTCTTTCCTATTAGGTAATTCCCTACATGGGATACGATCATTCATGAAGATTCCATTCCTTCTACTATGAACCATTTCTAAATAATTTAATAATATAAATTTTGATATGAATCATAATTTATAATGTAGAACTATAAAAAAACCCCAATATTAATTTTAATTTTATCCATTTCTATTCTCATAATCAAAATAATGGTTTCCTTAGGTACATATTTAAAAATAAATAATATATAATTATTTTTTAAAAAAATGTTAATAATCCTAATACAAACATCTCATAGTGTCAAACTAGGTGAAATTAAGCACCATTATCATGTACCATGCCACCCCGAGTTAGGACCGAAACACCTTGTCAATGTTAGTACTCCTAGGTGCATATGTGCCAGAAAAATGTCCACTTTTATATCCATACATGGATGTATTTTATAAAAATATCGACATAATCTATACCTTAACAAAATTATAGGATGTTGTTTTATTATTATCCTAAAATTCTATTTTATGGATTTGTTCCCTAATATGAATTTTCTATATCTAGCTTCAATGGTTACTACTAAGCATCATCCAATACCAATAGTAAAGACCCCAACCCAAGTTTCTTAGGTACAGTGCCTTATATTATTCATTTGGAATGTTTACAATAATGTCGCATCCTAAAGGATCTAATAGTTTAGTAGTTTTGTAAAACCAGATAAAAACATAATATTTACATTACATATTGAAAGTAAAAACGGCATTAAAACTCCCTCAGAAATAACCATAAACCCTTAGATTGTTCTTACATGATATTCATAATAATATTCATATTCACATACAATGGGAAAATAAAACATAAGAAATTGGTGATCTCAAATTCTCAATAATGGTATGTAATATAGTGAAATTTAACATAAACATAAACATTAAGAAAGGTGAAAAACAAAAAGTGAGGTCGATTATCGCCTATAGACCGGTCAAGGTTTCAGTTCTCTGTTGATGTGTATAGCAGCACTCGGGTTGAATCATCCTCGATGATACTTTTTAATAGTTAGTTGTTTTTAGTTAATTGTATTCTGATTGGGGAGTTCTGTTTGCAGAGCATATGAAATAATATATGGATGATGTTTGATTTATCAAATTGATAATGATTTGGGAGAGTTTATTATTGGGGATTTAATCTTATGATATCCTTGAGCTTTTTTTATATTGTATTAAATTAATACCCACTTCACAAGATGATTTTGATCAGAATTGTCATGTGTTAAAGCTTTAATCCATGCAATAATGTATCTTAGGGTTCTAATCATTATTAGTACTTGTTTATGGTAGTGTATTTTTGGTTCCAATAATCCATGGAATCCACATATTAAAAAAACATGACATTAATCCATGACATATAAAGTTCAACATACACAATATTAACTAAATAAATACACATCAAGAAAAGCCTCTCAATCACTTAATGTCCCCTAATCATATATCACACCAATAGTATATTTACTCATCCATTTAAATTATTTTTAATCTGGTTTTAATTATTATGATTATAAATTATGAAGTTAATAAAAAGAAAGGGATAATAAAAGAGTGGGGCATCAAACATACACAAAAATGATGAAGGGAATTAAATGCTGACATTAGATTGAAAGAGAAAACAAAATAAGGGAAAGGGATTCAACTATATTTAAACTATTTTAATATCATTAATATTAAAATATAGAATGTGGATGATAATAAGATATATTGAAGAAGAAATTTCATTAAAACAGAATTAAAAAGAAAGAGACTTACAAGATTACCAATATTAAGAACCCAAAAGTAAATGAAAACAATGGGTGGATTAAAGGTATCTCAAGTGAAAACATGAGAATTTAAGGTCCTCCCAAGCCCTTAGAAAGGCATCGGTCGTTCCAGTAAGTGCTTATATATTCTAAAATGCCAACCCCTTTGAAGAAGAGGAGGGAAATTTAATTATAGCCCAAGGAAGTGGACTGTTGGTATTCCCAATCTGTCCCTCAACTTGGCTTGACGATTTGGACATCCAGTCAGCCTAATATTGAGATATATCCTTCTTAAAAGGTGTAGATAATAATTTTTTTAGATTAATCTCAAAATAAGGAGTCATTAATACTAATGGATCCAAAGTTATGGAGATTTGATTAATCAATGTTAAACTGTCCATTTCATTCCATACTATTTAAGAAGGCCGAAATGTGAATGGGTTTATCAATAGTGACATGCCTTATAATTCAATTTCTTTATTCCACAAAGTTGGATTCCTATATGTCCTTTTTCAAAATAAAAATATCAGATTTATTTGATTAGTAAATCCAAAGACATGTCATTAATACTGTACTGATTTTAATTCTCGGCCAAAATGGTGGGTTGAGTTTAAATGAATCAATTGGGCCCCATTTATTTGGATATGGGCCTTGATGTATTTATCCAAGACTCCTTACATTTTCCCCTGAACCATTGAGGAGAATTAAGGATTTTTAGTTTCTATATTGAGCCTAGAAATTCAATCTTCATGGTTGGTCCATTTTCATCATAGATTCTGTAGGCCCTCTTGTGTGGTCCATATGAGCCTTCAAATGGAATAATTGGCCCATTATCACTTCTAATGAAATGTTTTATGTTGAATTAAAAATCATAAAAAACAAGAGCCGCACAATTTGGATTAGTATGAGGATAGTTATAAATAAAATAGTAAAATGACACAATTGAACTACTTTTAAAAATGCTCAAAAATTATACTTTGTATTGAAACAATATTATTTCACAAAAATTATGCACATTTCATATAAAATCAGAAAAGGGACTATATAAAAATACATGAAAATATTAATAACAAAAATAAGTAAAAACACATGACATTAATAATAATCATGATCATAATATGGCAAGAATGAAAAATAATTATATAAATCCATTAAAATGATCATAAGAGAATGAAACTTAGACATTGATATTTTACTAGTTGAATAATCACAAGGGTTATCAGTAACTATTATCATAAAGAGGGAATGTATAATATCATACATCTGAAACATAATGTCTAGGGCTTGGCCTAGATGTCTAAAAATACTATGGTAAGGCCTCAGCCAAAACACATTAATGTTTAGTCTCGAGAGAAATAACGATGAATCAAGAGGATATTGTGGGCCCCACCCATATCTTTATATGTACAATTAATTCCAAATTTTAGTGGGTATAATCATAAATAATATATACATATGAATTTACATCCCCCAATCTGTAGACATAATCACTAACCATTCTGCGTAGTATGATGACTGGTATAAAGATAGTATATCCTAAGTCAGAATGATGATAACACATTTGATAAAATACGTTATATAATAAACATAATAGGTAATTCTCAATAAAACAAAAAATTCAATAGGGTTTTTAAAATAGATACAGAATGTCTAATAAAATCATTTATGAATTATTCAGAGTAATACTCTATTACTTTGAAAAAAAGAGTTCTTTTAGAAAAATATTTGTATTAAAAAATTAAATAAGAAAATTCTTCCATGATAAAATGATTGGTATTATAAAAATAATGGTTCCTAAAATAGATTATAGATATCATTTGAAAATAGGTAATAAAAATAGAATTTATCTTTAATTGGGATTCTTTATCATGAAGAATTGAGAAGGGGCCCTCCTAAAACATATATTTTTCACAAACGAAAGATGAAATGATCAGAATACACGATTTTGGAATATATAATCAGAATATAGAATATTTATATTAATTTTATTAATAATTTATTTTTTTTATAGAGTGTCAAAGAAAAACCCAACTGAAAATGGAGGTTCGGGAAGAAATCCTTTAACATATGTCCGAATGAGTTCGGCACATGAAGATATCATCCAAGATAGTAAAATTAAATCTATTAATTAATTAATAAAGGACCTCTTATATATTTATTTTATTCATTATAGTTTTATTATGTTCATTTATGGATTTATTTATGAGTTATATGGTTTAATTTCATCATTCCAGAATATTTGTTCTCTTGGTTTTCATGATCAGTTCACTTGTTTACAAGGAAAGCAGTTTATGTAAAATGGGAATAATTATCATGAATTGTAATTAAAGTTTATTGATGATCATCCATAATTGTAAATGTTTATATATATCATATGGATATATACTATGTGGATGAATCATTAGATAATACATTATTGATAATTGTTTAAATTATTACGGTGGTATTTTAATCACCATGAACTAGTTTTGTCGTATGTATTAACAATATGTATATATACTAGAAACAGAACATTAAATAGGTTATAATACATATTTTATAGTCTTTTTACCCAAAATAATTATATGATGAATATCTTTGAAAATTAAATTTATGAATTAATGTTTTTCTTTCATGAAGGGTATAAATCGACACCTCCCAGATGATGATTTCATTTTTAAAATAATGGAGAGAGAGTAAATTTTTTGACTATGGTTCTTACATTAAAAAGATATAATTTCATTATATAAATTAAATTTTATTTTCCTTTCTCATTTTTATATTGTAGGTGAGGAGATAATAATAAAATAAATAACATGAAAAGAAAATAAAATGGAGAGGAAGAGGATTTTTCTTCTTGAATACTCCTCCTTGAGAATATTCTTAATGGGATTAATTTTGGACTTTTGATGAGAAAAAATAGCTTCTAGACATGGGGGAGGATCATATAAAGTTTATTTGGTAGGAATTTTACAATTTTCAAATCTTGTAATGTGTGAGGAGAGAATGTGGTGAGGGCTAGTTTTTATAGTGGAGGAGAGAGGTAATTTCTCATTATTTTAGTAATTATTTTATTTATTATTTTATTATTTTACTCAAATCAAGTAATAGTATTGATTATTCTGAAAAAATACTATAATTATTTCATGTATGTTATAAAAATGGGTGATTACATCTTCCATGACTCAAGGAATGTATTATTTAGCTTATAATGTATTTATAGTGTAAATTACAATATTTTATTATTCTCTATAAATTCAAGTATTTTATAAAAATCCTAAAAAAAGACCTTAACCATTTTTCAAAATGTAGAATTATAAAAATGAACACAATTTTATGAAATTAATTTTATAAATATGATAAATATAATTTTAAATTAAAATAGTTATTTACACAAAAAATAGAGGTTGTAAAGTTAAAACTGATTTTATAACACCCTGAAAATTTGACAAAGTTCTTATTATATTATTATAAAATCATAGGATAAAAAAATTTTCTTAATAAATTATGTGAAAATTAACATTCTTTGATGTTAATTTATTAATTACAAAATTTCACTTAATTATTTATTACTCACAAAATAACAACACTTAATTATTAATTTTAAAAATATCCCCATAATTTTACTATGATAAAATTATATCATACATTCTTTTATAAGTTCATAAATTTTATCTATATTATCATGGATGGGGTTACTATTCATTTAGCCAATTTACAATTCATAAGGGTTATATTACTATTCATAAGGGTATATTACCATCCAAATGGGTCAAGTTACTATTATCCAAAAAAATTAAGATGATCCTATAAGACATTAAATATCATACTGTTAACAACTGTGTATGTATTTTTAAAAAATATTAATAAAATAAAAGCAGAAAAATTGTGTTAAATTGCTAGGTTAAAACTATATTTTTAAAATAACTATAATTAAAATGTGTTGTTTTCTAGAGACACATGTTTGTGTGTATTGTATTCTATATTGAAATTATTTCTAAATATTTATTTCTTCACAAGGATGATTTTAAAATTTTGAAAAGGAATATTACATCCCATCAGATAATCTAACCACCTTGGTTGGATTTACCATTTGAGCTCTTGTATGGACCCTCTAACTATTCTATTGGGTTGTCTTATCAGAACCTGTTGATGGAGCTCCATATGTCATTACATATGACTCACGTACACTAAAACTTTCCTAAGGAAACTAATATAGAATAGGAAAATAATTTATTTAAATTTTTTTGAAATGGATAAATTTAATTTAAACCTCTTAGGGTACAATATAATTGTGTTCCCAGACTATAATACCCTAGTATATTTTTATGATACCAAAATCCAAACCACATCTACTTTATTGGTTCATCCTTCTTAAAGAATTAAATTTAGAAGTTATAAATCAAAAGGAGTAGAGAATGTGGTGGATGATCATATCAGTAGGATCCTACCATCATTAGAAATTGATTCATTAACCTATATTTAGATTACGGATATGTCTCCGGATAATAAATTATACCGATGTCAAGTTGCTATTACTTGGTATTCCAAAATTGTAAATTATCTGGTAGGACATTTCATTCATACTGATTTTAACAAAATCCATGTTTACAATCTAAAACATGATAAATGTTGGTTTAATTGGGATTACCTCTACCTTTAGCACCCATTTTGTGATAAATTCATTAGGCTTTGTGTTCTCGATAGTGATATTTAATTTATATTTAGGTTCTACCACAATCTTTCTTATAGGGACACTTTGGTCACCAATGGATAGCTGACAAGTTCCTTGACTCATGTCTCTCTTTTAAAACAATATTTTAGGATACACAGGATTTCTATAAATAATATACTCACTATTAAGGAATAGATAATGTATTTAAAATAAATTAAATGACACAAAATGAATTCTCTTATATGATATTTTTTATGTTTGGGGCTTTGAAATTATGTGTATATTTAACAATTCCATTGGAAACATTGAAATGCTTCTGGTAGATTATTATGAATCAAGCTAGGTAGATTCAAAATCCATGTGGAAAAATTATTCAAAGGAATTTGTGAAATATTTGAGAATCAACATTTTTGTAGGTTTGGATTACCTAGGTTTATCATCAGTGACTGGGGTTCCTATTTCTAAAATCGAACAACACAATCAATCTAGTGTTGGTATAGGTTCGGGAATCGATTTTCTACTACATATCACCCACAAACCAATGGTAAATTTAATGTTTCTAATATGCATGATTAACAGATTCTAGAATAAATTGTTCAACGCAATTGAAAATATTGGAGTCTATGAATCGATTATTTATTGTGTTTTCATTGTACTACCAAAAATTTGTGCCATTGTAATTTCCCCATATTATATAATTTTTAGAATGAGTTGTCACCTACCTATTAAGATAGATCACCAGGCCTAAAAATACATTAAACAATAAATTTCTAATCATTCTGGTGTTCGTGCTCAAAGAACTCTTTATATTAAGGAACTACACGAAATGTATATGGATTCTTATAAGAACTCTCATTTCTATATGGATCGAACCAAGGCTGTCACGACCCGTCCTCGGGGCCCGTGCCGTGACTACCCCAAGCCCGCCTTCCATAGGCCAGGGGCTGGCGACTAGCACCAAGGAGTAAATTCCAACAAAAGGGAAGGCATTGCCTTTGAAAAGTAACAAGCACCACAGAGCAAGAAAGCGGAAAAGTAAAAACTAAGTAAAACTGTAACAAGCTGTGCTGAAAGTAAAAGGGGCTAGAAATACAATCCCAATTGTAAAGTACAACTGAAAGGGAAAACAGCAACTGAAAGGAAAAGCCGCAGCATCGAGCCTTCCTCTGAAAGTCCCACCTAAAGGGTGGGTACAGATAGCCTCCATATCTCATCGGGTCCACCTGACCGCTCCGAGTACGTCCCGCCCAGTGGACCACCTCCAGGTACCGTCCTTCTCCGCAAGCCCCCACCACGATCAGCGTTGTCCGTCGTCTGCAACCAACACAACGTAGTGCGGGCATAGCCCATGTAGGGGTGAGTATATGGTACTCAGTAGGGACCCCAAGACCCCCGAAGGTCTCCCGATATCCACAAAGGATAGGTAAAATCACGAAGTAACATCTGAAACTGCTTAGGTATATGCCCATACATATACCTAAGTCATCAATTCCCGTTCGGCTCCAACGTCCGAGCCCAAGCACAACCCAGTCCACACAGGAAAGAAAAATGTATACCCACATAGGATAGCACAACACAATCCACAAAGGAGAGTAAATAGTAAATCGACACAGGATAGCTCAACACAATCCACAAAGAAGAGTAAACTGTAAACCCACACTGGAAACCTCAACACAATCAATAAAGGAGAGTAACTGAAGATTCAGCTCACACAGGTATACTTCTTCGGATGACGATAAAGATGATCACTAATCCATCTAAGTCGTCGGACCCACAAAGGATCGATTGGTAACTATCCCCCGCAAAGACCCACACAGGATCAGGCACACACAGGACCTGTAGGCGTTGGATCACACAGAACTGCTGAGCGCTGACCCACACAGGATCGGACCCACAAAGGATCGGTAGCACTGACCCAAAAAGGATCGCTGAGTACTGTAGTCGTCACAGTCCACTGAGGATCTCTGCACAGTCGTCGTCATCACAGAAGCAGTCGCAGCCAGCTCTAGGGTTCCCGCACACAACAAGCTTGTTCGGGAGGGTCCGCTCCACGAGCCGAGAGGCTGATACATCAACTGACACATATTCTAGAGTTGATGTATCCAAAAGTTCTGTATCGTCATCAGGAACTCAATGTCACAGACGGCGCATCAATCGGACGCCCGGTCTGAGAGTTATTGGCTTTTTCGTCCAAGGGGCACGGTTGGTTTTTAAGGAAAATCCAACCCGACCATACTCCACCTGCGTCCAAACCTCGAGCGGAGTATGCCAAAAGATCCGTCTCACTTATAGGAAAACAACAAAGTGGACGGCACGTCGATCGTACATCCGATGTTTAAGATATGAATGTTTTTGCTCCGAGGGCCCGGTTGGTTTCGTGTACGAACAAACCCGGCTGAACCCAAAGTATCCTGAAACCTTGAGTGTAATATACCGAAATGATCGTCTTGATCCAAGGATCGTGTTTCCAAGGACGGTGAGTTGTTTGGAGGCCTGTATCTCATGTTATGGGCGTTTGAATGAAGACTTTCTGAAGACAGGGGGTCCGGGCCCGGGCCGACCTGGCCCGACCCCCCTGGGTCGGCCGAACCCGGTCCGACCCGGTCGGACCGGTCTGGCTCGGCCAGGGCCAGTCCAGCTCGGCTCGGCTGAGCGGCCGAGCGGCCGACGCGGGGGGAGCCGCCGCCCCGCGTGACACCCTCGCGGCACCCGCGGGGTGTCGGCCAGACAGCCGGACGCGGCTGAAGCCGCGTCCCGAGTGACGCGGGGGGGAGCCGCCGCCCCCGCGTGACACCCGCGGGGTGTCTCCCTGGCGAATGGATGCGGCTTCATCCATGTCCCGCGCACGCCGGACCCACGTGGCCACGGGTCCGCGGACGTCGGCGCCGGCGCCGCGGTCGGTGTCGCGGCGGTCTCGTCCGGTGGCGCGCCGGGCGCCGCCGCCGCCGGCTTCCGCAGGCCCCCGGAGTCGCTCTGGTGGTCCGGTTTCCATCCCATCTGCGCCGTTGTTCCACCCGGGATCTGTTCTTCACTACGGAATCATCAAACATCCGTTGCGGCACGTTCCGTCGTCGTCCGACAAATCCGCACAAAAACGAAGAATGGCGGAGGGTCGTCGGGCCGTGTTCGTTCGGTCAGCACCCTCCGTGTAAGAGATAAACAACAGGAGGAATAAAGTTCATCACATGAACGCATATCCGAAACAATTTTTAATGAAATGCATTTTTTTTACAAATCGGGTTCCTCATTTTGAATGGAAACAACATGGGGAAAAAGAGGCATTTCCAAAAATAAAATCCCTACCTCGTAGTCACGCGTGAGCGTTCTTCGCGGAATTGTTCGTCGCAGAAGATGGAGATCATCGTGTCATCGCGGAAAGGCGTTGCGTCATCGCAGAATCTGGCATTGAGTCGACGAACTCAATGAACCAAGAACAACAGATTTAATTTAATTATAATTAAATCTGTGTTTCGGTAAAAACCACAAAGGAGATAAAAAAAGAAAATCCGAGACTCTTAACTCAAGCAACCGATCGAAGATCCGTCGCGGAGGAAGAGACATTGCAGAAGAACGTTGCAGAAAGGGAAGGACTGCGTCGCAGAACACGGCGTCGCGTCGTCGACTTCCACGGGTTCGGCGTTCTTCGTGTTCTTCACGTTCTTCGTGTTCTTCGCGAGGGAGGATGAAGGCTCAAGAACCTCTGACAAAATCTCTCAATGAGTAATCCTCCAAAAGACTGGTTGGTCTTATTTTATTATTATGCCAACCAACGAAAAAGGGTAAGTAACGACCCATCAATTCGTTGTATTAATTCAACGAAAGAAATAGCTCAATTAATTTACGAAATAAACCGCCCAATTAAATGATTTGTTAAGAATTTAAGAAAACGCGTCAGTTGACTTTCATAATGACGGGTTTTCGCGGCTGCGTTACTTAGCAGAAAGAAACGGCGGGGATCGTGCGGGCCCCACTTCAAAAATATCCTACCAAGAGGGTAGAATATTTCTGGATAGCACCCTATCCGGTTCAACTCAGTTTAAGCCACTTTTAAGTGGCTTCAAGTGGCTTCCAAGCGGCTTAAGTTAAATAAAATAAAGTTATCGAAAAATTATTTTATTTCTTAACTTTAAGCCCGATAATTAAAAACCACACCCAAGAAAACGCATCTCCGGAAGAGGCATTTCTAAGCGAATACCGGCAATGCGATTTCATCGGTGCCCTCAGAATTCGATTCCAGGCACCGGTTCAAACGTTAGAAAAACCCGCTCGTCCGTTCACTGAACGTACCCGAGCCAAACTTCGATAAATGATTCAGGGCACACCGGGCCTCGGAATCAGGTGCCGTCAGAAACTGCGCTCTTGTAAAATTCCAAGGAAAATTAAGAAAAAAAATTCCTTCAAATTTAAGGGTCTTTACATTACTCCCACCTCAGGGCTTTACGTCCCCGTAAAGATACATCATAAACTAGGGAAACAAATGTGGGTACTGAGCATGTATCTAAGCCTCCCGCTCCCATGTGCTCTCCTGGAGGTTCTCGTGCTGCCATCTGATGCGTACAAGAGGAATCGATCACCCACGTAGGACCCCCTCATGTCGATCCTCTGTCTCCACTGAGACCTCCGTAAAAGTAGCTCCATCATCCACGTCTAGCTCCCCATAGTCAATGATGTTCGTCAGGTCGTGCACGTATCTCTGCAGCTGAGATATGTGGAAGACGTCGTGCACCCGGTGAAACTGAGGTGGCAGAGCCAAGCGATAAGCCACCTCGCCAACCCTGCTGAGGAATTGGAAGGGTCCGATGAAGCGTGGAGACAACTTGCCGCCTCGGCCAAATCTCCGCAAACCACGTCGAGGTGAGACCCGCAAGAAGACGTGGTCGCCATCCTCGAACTCTAGTGGCCTCCGCCTCCTGTCACCATATGACTTCTGCCGGCTCTATGCTATCCTCATCCGCTCCTAGATGACCTGGACCTTCTCTGTCGTGGCCCGGACCATCTCTGGTCCCACGAGTGCTGACTCCCCAGGGTCTGTCCAGCACAAAGGAGATCTGCAAGGCATGCCGTACAACGCCTCGTATGGTGCCATCCCGATGGTGGAGTGGTAGCTATTGTTGTACGCGAACTCCACCAAGGGTAGGTGGTTCTCCCAGCTACGACCAAAGACAAGGACACATGCGCAGAGCATGTCCTCGAGAGTCTGAATGGTCCTCTCTGTCTGACCATCCGTCTGAGGGTGAAAGGCGGTGCTCAGACGTAGTCGCGTCCCGAACGCCTCCTGCAACCCCTTCCAAAGCCAGGAAGTAAAGCGAGCATCCCGATCGTAGATGATAGTCGATGGCACACCGTGAAAGCCATACAATATCCTGAATGTAGATACGCCCCACGCTCTCCACTGAGCCCTGCTCTCTGATGGGTAAGAAGTGTGCCGACTTGATGAGTCGGTCAACAATCACCCAAATGGAGTCATGACCTATAGAAGTGCGTGGATGTCCAGTCACGAAGTCCATATATATCCCGTCCCACATCCACTCCGGGACCTCCAAGGGCTGTACCAAGCCTGCTGGTACCTGATGCTCTGCCTTCACCTGCTGGCAGGTGAGGCAACATGAAACGAACTCTGCCACAGCCTTCTTCATTCTCGGCCACCAGTGCTGTCGTCTGAGATCCTGGTACATCTTCGCCACTCTAGGATGTACCGCCAAAGGAGAAGTGTGAAACTCTCTCAGAACCTCCTCTCGTAAAGCGAATGGTACCAAGGTACGTTCTCGGAAAATGATGTCATGCTCTGCTCCCAAGGAGAATCCATCAGGTGCCTGCCCCGAGGATATCTATGCACGCCGTGTCTCACAGTCAGCATCCCCACGCTTAGCCTCTCTGACCCGCTGTAGAAGTGGAGGAGAGACGGTGAGAGACTGAAGGAAGGATTCTCCGTCTCTATCCAGGAAGGATATCTGCAAAGAGGTTAGCTGCTATGTCTCCTCCTCAAGTAGCTGGATGCCCGTCCTCCTGCTGAGGGCATCGGCTACCACGTTCCCCTTCCCAGGAGTATAGACTATTTCAAAGTCATAGTCCCGGAGGAACTCGAGCCATCGCCGCTATCTCAGGTTCAGGTCCTTCTGCAAGAAGATGTACCTAAGACTCTGGTGGTCAGAAAAGACTGTAAAGAGCTCGCCCATCAGATAGTGCCGCCATGTCTTCAGAGCAAAGACCACTGCTGCCAACTCCAAGTCATGGGTAGCGTAGTTCTACTAATGCGGCCTCAACTGATGTGATCCATAGGCAATCAGAGCTTGCTCGTGCATCAGTACACACCCAAGTCCAGTCCCTGATGCATCGCAGTAGACTACGTATCCAACTCCCTCCTCAAGCAACCTCAAGATAGGTGTGCTGGGCAATCTCGGCCTCAGCTCCTGGAAGCTCTACTGACATCTGTCTGACCACACGAAGGGTTTCCCCTTCTTCGTCAACATTGAGAGTGGCTCCGCAACTCTGGAAAAGTCTGGTACGAATCTCCGATAGTATTCGGCTAGACCCAAGAAACTTCGCACCTCTGTCACGCTCCTGGGTGGCTCCCAAGCTAGCACTGCCTCGATCTTTGTGGGAGCCACTGCAACTCCCACTTCAGAAATGACGTACCCCAAGAAGTGGACCTCACGTAACCAGAACTGTCACTTCGAGAGCTTTCCATAAATCTGGTGCTCTCGGAGTGCGTGTAGTACAACCCGCAAGGGGTAGGCGTGCTCCTCCTCCATGGTCTAGTACACCAAAATGTCATCGATGAAGACCACGACAAATCGATCGAGGTATGGCTGGAAGATCATGTTCATGAGGCTCATGAACACTGCTCTAGCATTGGTTATGCCTAAAGGAAGAACCAAGAACTCATTGTGGCCATACCGACACTTGAAGGTCGTCTTCTACACATCCTCGTCTCGAACTCTGAGCTGATGATAGCCTGACCTGAGGTCTATCTTCGAGAACCACCGTGCTCCCATGAGATGATCGAAGAGGTCATCAATCCTGGGTAGAGGACACTTGTTCCTTACTGTCACCTGGTTCAGGTGACGATAATCGACACACAGTCTCACGCTCTCGTCCGCCTTCATGGCGAACAATATCGGCGAAGCCCAAGGTGAAACACTGGGTCGGATGAATCCCTTGCCCTGCAAGTCCTCCAACTGTACCCGTAGCTCTCGAAGCTCGGCGGGGGCCATCTGATATGCTGGAGTAGATATCGGGGCTGTCCTAGGGTACAGATCAATATAAAATTCTACCTCTCTGCGAGGAGGTATCCCTGGAATGTCATCGGGAAAGAAGTCCGCATACTGATTCACCACTGCATGAAAACCAGGACTCCGCACGTCAACTGCTCCAAGGATGAGGCTAGCATACTGATGAGTGATGGGCTGCCCTCTCCTCTGCGTGAGTCCATCCTATGATGCGGAGTCTCCCTTCTCGCCGGTGAAGGTGAACATGCTCCCGTCATTGCACACACATCGCACCTTGCGCCTAATGCAGTCAATCAGTGAATGGATCGTAGATAACCAATCCATGCCCAAGATGACGTCGTAAGGCCACAACGCCGCTACAAGAAGATCCCAGCCGAATCTCTCGCCTCCTAGAGTAAGCTCACACTTCCGGAACCAGTGCGTAATCGTCGAGTATTCTCTCGTAGGAGTCTCTATCCATAAGGATCGAGCCAACGGCTCTGTCGGAATCTCCGAGCTCTGAACAAGGGCAGTGGCTATGAAAGAGTGACTCGCTCCGGTGTCTATAAGAACTGCAGAAAGTGTGGAATAGACATAGATCGTAAATCGAATCATCTCTGGAGCACTGTGGTCATAGGCCTCCACTGCCTGGAGCTTTTCCTATCTCAGCCTGCCAGCTCCCTGTGGTCGGGGCAGGCCTCCTGGTGGTGGTCGTGGCAGAGCCTCAAAGCGTCGTCCACCACCTGCTGCTCAGCCAGCTCCCCTGCCTCATCCGCCTCCTCCCTGCGGACCGCCACGGTCGACCCTCTGCCTCTGCCAAGGTGGCCTCTCCACCGTCTGCTGCTCCTCGGTACGACGGGCTGGGCAGTCACGGGCCATGTGGCCCTGCCTGCCGCACGAGTAGCACTGCCTGCCTCTCAGAAGGCTGGCTCCACGCTGTGTGCCCCGCACTGCTGAGCCAGTGTCCCAAGGTCGTCTTCCGGAAGGCCTGGTCTGCCTGGAACCCTGAGTCATCCGTCGGCAACCCGATGCCGAAGACTCTGTTACCTGCCGCCTTGCGGTAGGTCTCGCTGTGGACTCAGCCAGAAAACTCTCGATCAGAAGGGCTCGCTCCAGCACTCCTGCCTGGGTCAGGATGCTAAGGGAGATCAGCGATGCCCTGATCTCATGTCTCAATCCCTGCTCGAAGGTTCGGGCCCGGAAGAAGGGGTCCCGTACCATGTCTGTCGAGTAGCGAGAAAGGTCGGTGAACCTCGCAGCATATTGGGTGACCGTCAAGCTGCCCTGCCACAGCTGAAGAAGCTCCTGAATGCGCACCGCATGGAGGGTGGCCGGGACGAACTCTGAGCGGAAGAGGCTCTCAAAGTACATCCAGATGAGGGAGGCCTCATCGTGTACCTAGAGCATCAAGCTCCACCATCGCCCTGCTGTTGCACGCAGTAGGCTCGCCGCGAGGATCACCATGAGGTCTGCTGGTGTCCTCACTAGCATGAAAACTCCGACGACTGCCTCCAGCCAGTCCTCGGCTGCCTGGGGGTCCTTCACCCCACGGAACCTGGGTGGTCGCTGGCGATGGATCTCGTGCAGAGCTCCTAGGCATCGTGCATCGTCAGCGATCGGCGCTGGAATCATCGGGGGCTCGGCGGGTAAAGGTATCGTCGGTGCCTCCGATGTCAACTGGCCCTGTACCGAGGCCTCGTCGCTCGGCGGGTTGTCGTCTCGCTCTACTCTCGGAACTCTATATGGATGCCATCGTGTAGCCATCCTGAAAAGGAAACAAGTGCACCATGGTCATAATAGTATACCTGGTGAGCTGACACAAGTAATCACAAGGAAAACTTGAAACACACATGAAATCAATGTTTTCGTGCATTAAGTCGGAAATCAGAGGTCAGGGTCCTGGTGTACGGATACGTCAGCCGCCGCACCAACACTGAAATCCCTGGACTGATAACCACACCCAATACGCTAAACACTATTGATTCACATAGAAGAAAGAACAGAGTTTGCGGTAAAACCGACCGCCTCTGATACCAATTTGTCATGACCCGTCCTCGGGGTCCGTGCCGTGACTACCCCAAACCCGCCTTCCATAGGCCAGGGGCTGGCGACTAGCACCAAGGCGTAAATCCCAACAAAAGGAAAGGAATTGCCTTTGAAAAGTAAAAAGCACCACAGAGCAAGAAAGAGGAAAAGTAAACACTATGTAAAACTGTAACAAGCTGTGCTGAAAGTAAAAGGGGCCGGAAATACAAGCCCAACTGTAAAGTACAACTGAAAGGGAAAAACAGCAACTGAAAGGAAAAGCCGCAGCGTCGAGCCGTCCTCTGAAAGTCCCACATAATGGGTGGGTACAGATAGCCTCCACAGCTCCTCAGGTCCACCTGACCGCTCCAAATACGTCCCGCCCAGTGGTCCACCTCCAGGTACCGTCCTGCTCCGCAAGCCCCAACCACGATCAGCGTTGTCCGTCGTCTGCAACCAATACAACGTAGTGCGGGGATAGACCGTGCAGGGGTGAGTATAAGCTACTCAGTAGGGACCCCGAGACCCCCAATGGTCTCCTAAAATCCACAAAGGAAAGGTACAGTAACGAAGTAACATCTGACACTGCTTAGGTATATACCCATACATATACCTAAGTCATCAATTTTCGTTCGGCTCCAACGTCCGAACCCAAGCACAACCCAGTCCACACAGGAAAGAAAAACGTATACCCACACAGGATAGCACAACACAATCTACAAAGGATAGTAAACAGTAAAGCCACACAGGATAGCTCAACACAATCCACAAAGGATAGTAAACAGTAAACCCACACAGGATAGCTCAACACAATCCACAAAGGAGAGTACCTCATGATTCATCTCACACAGGTATACTTTTTCGGATGACGATAAAGATGATCACTGATCCATCTAAGTCATCGGACCCTCAAAGGATCGATAAGTAACTAACCCCCTCAAAGACCCACATAGGATCGGGCCCACACAGGACCTGTAGGCGCTGGCTCACACAGAACCGTTGAGCGCTGACCCACACAGGATCAGACCCACACAGGATCGGTAACACTGACCCACAAAGGATCGCTGAGTGTTGTAGTCGTCGCAGTCCACTGAGGATCTCTGCACAGTCGTCGTCGTCAGAGAAGCAGTCGCAGCCAGCTCTAGGGTTCCCGCACACAGCAAGCTCGTTCGGGAGGGTCCGCTCCACGAGCCGAGAGGCTGATACATCAACTGACACATAGTCCAGAGTTGATGTATCCAAAAGTTCTGTATCGTCATCATGAACTCAACGTCGCAGAGGGCACGTCAATCGGACGTCCTGTCTGAGAGTTATTGGCTTTTTCTTCCCAGGGGC
This sequence comes from Viscum album, assembly GCA_963277665.1. NCBI lineage: Eukaryota > Viridiplantae > Streptophyta > Magnoliopsida > Santalales > Viscaceae > Viscum > Viscum album. Next base: position 212,683,671 of record OY728128.1, on the reverse strand, counting down.
CCGGTTGGTTTTTAAGGGAAAACCAACCCGACCGTACTCCACCTGCGTCCAAACCTCGGGCGGAGTATGCCAAAAGATCTGTATCTCTTAGGGGAAAAAAACAAAGTCGATTGAACGTCGATCGGACGTCCGAAGCTTAAGATATGAGCGTTTCCGCTCCGAGGGCCCGGTTCGTTTCGTGTACGAACCAACCCAGCCAAACCCAAAGTATCCCAAAACCTGGAGTGTAATATACCGAAATGACCGTCTTGATCCAAGGATCGTGTTTCCACTGACGGCGAGTCGTTTGGAGGCCCGTAGCTCAAGTTATTGGCGTTTGAACGAAAATAGTCCGAAGACGGGGGGTCCGGGCATGGTCCGACCCGGCCCGACCCCCATGGGTCGGCCGAACCCGGTCCGACCCGGTCGGACCGGTCTTCCTCGTCCAGGGCCGGTCCGGCTCGCGTCGGCCGAGCGGCCGACGCGGGGGGAGCCGCCGCCCCGCGTGACACCCCCGCGGCACCCGCGGGGTGTCGGCCAGACAGCCGGACGCGGCTGAAGTCGCGTCCCGAGTGACGCGGGGGGGAGCCGCCGCCCCCGCGTGACACCCCCGCGACACCCGCGGGGTGTCTCCCTGGTGACCGGACAAGTCTTCAGCCGTGTCCCGCGTGCGCCGGACACGCGCGGCCGCGGGTCCGCGAGTGTCGCCGCCACCGGCTTCCGCGGGCCACCGGAGTCGCTCCGGTGGTCCTTTTTCCTTCTCGTCTGCGCAGTTGTTCCTCCCAGGATCCGTTCTTCACTTCGGAATCATCAAACATCCGTTGCGGCACGTTCCGTCGTCGCCCGACAAATCCGCACAAAAATGAAGAATGACGTAGGGTCGTCGGGCCGTGTTCTTTGGGCCCGCACCCTCCGCGTTAGAGATAAACAATGGGAGGAATAAAGTTCAACACATGAACACATATCCGAAACAATATTTAATGATATGAAATTGTTTTACAAATTGGGTTCCTCATTTTGAACAGAAACAACATGGGGAAAAAGAGGTATTTCCAAAAATAAAATCCCTACCTCGTAGTTGCGTGTGAGTGTTCTTCGCGGAATTGTTCGTCGCAGAAGATGGAGATCGTCGCGTCGTCGCGGAAAGGAGTCGCATTGTCGCGGAATCCGGTGTGGAGTCTGCGAACTCAATGGACCAAGAACAATAGATTTAATTTAATTATAATTAAATCCGTGTTTCGGTAAAAACCACAAAGGAGATAAAAAAAATCCGAGACTCTTACCTCAAGCAGCTGATCGAAGATCCGTCGCGGAGGAAGAGACGTCGCAGAAGAACGTTGCAGGAAGGGAATTTCGGCGTCGCAGAACACGGCTTCGCCTCTTTGACTTCCACGGGTTCGGCGTTCTTTGAGTTCTTCGTGTTCTTCGTGTTCTTCGCAAGGGAGGATGAAGGCTCAAGAACCTCTGAAAAAATCACTCAACGAGTAATCCTCCAAAAGACTGGTTGGTCTTATTTTATTATTATGCCAACCAACGAAAAAGGGTAAGTAACGACCCATCAATTCGTTGTATTAATTCAACGAAAGAAATAGCTCATTTAATTTACGAAATAAACCACCCAATTAAATGGTCTGTTATGAATTTAAGAAAATGCGTCAGTTGACTTTCATAATGACGGGTTTTCGCGGGTGCGTTACTTAGCGGAATGAAACGGCGGGGCTCGTGTGGTCCCCACCTCACAAATATCCTACCATGAGGGTAGGATATTTTTGGATAGCACCCTATCTGGTTCAACTCAGTTTAAGCCACTTTTAAGTGGCTTCAAGTGGCTTCCATGTGGCTTAAGTGAAATAAAATAAGGTTGTCGAAAAAATATTTTATTTCTTAACTTTAAGCCCGAAAATTAAAAACCACACCCAAGCAAACGCAACTCCGGAAGAGGCATTTCTAAGCGAATACTGGCACTGCGATTTCATCGGTGCCCTCAGAATTCGATTCCGGGCACTGGTTAAAAAGTTAGAAAAACCCGCTCGTCCGTTCACTGAACGTACCTAAGCCAAACTTCAGAAAATGATTCCGGGCACACCGGGCCTCGGAATCAGGTGCCGTCAAAAACTGTGCTCTTGTAAAATTCCAAAGAAAATTAAGAAAAAAAATTTCTTGAAAATTACGGGTCTTTACAATGGCCTCCCATGACCATCTCACCCTTCATCATTAATTACACATTGGGAAGAAGGTCTACTATTTCAAAGTAAGGCTAAATATGTATCCATGTATGTTTTGATCTCATTTTTTTCCCATGAAATATAACTAATGGTAAAATATTTGGTTTCATTCATGTTGAAAATGAGGAAACTAACACAACCATCATTGTCAATGTGATGCAGTTTAATCACTTTCATGAAGCCATTTTGGAGTCCCCAATGGAGGAAATACAATTTCGGGAAGCATCCTACCAATGAAACCCACCAGGTATTATCCTTCCATCCAATATTATAATTTATTACATTGAGAAAACATCAAGCTCTATGTGTGGGGGGGTGGGTATATTCCTGGGTATATTATGAATTTCCATCATTTTTCTTCATTTTCGGTTTTCTCTATCTTGTTTAATATCATGGTTACCCCCCCCCCCCCCACCCAATTTCCACTATCACTTTTTTTATATAATACTCAATTTTTATATCCATAGAATCCTAGAAAATTATGTCCTCTTAATCAAGGATCATTTTGTAAATTCCTGAGTAATTTCCCTATTTCATGTTGTTTTAATAAAAAAACAAAGATAGAGTGGGATTCGGCATGAATTTAACTTTGAGTTGTGATTTTCTCTAAAAAATTGGTTATTTATCAATGATATAAATTTTTTTACCTCTATGAAAAAATTATGAAGAATGATAGGCTTTAGGTAATTATTTTATGGAAAAATGGTTCCACTAAATTTCTCTACACATCTATGAACCAAACCTTGAAGTGTGAATATTTTTTACTTAATAAAAGGTAAATATGTGTTAGGGTAATATTTTTCATCTTTCCAAAATTATTTTTCCATTCATTCATTATTTATATGATCTATTTGATTACTGTATTGTATTGTCTAGTGTGTGTGTACTAGTTATCCGACTATTGTGTGCCCTCAAAAAATAATAATAATAACTAAATAGAAAAAAAAATTAAAACAAAAAAACATGTATTGTGTATTATTCAAGTAAAAATTCACTCTTCTTCTGCCTTTTATCAATTTATAACTATTAAAATTAGTGTCTTGATGAGATCAAACAACATTTTAAGGTTAACAATGAGATTTTCTCAAAATGAAACTTCTGAAAAAAAATTATAATTATAAATGAAGAGAGTGATGACATGTAAATCATTTTGGTATATCAAGGTCGTTATATATTGGTTTGAATTCCAAAATTGATTAAGTGAGTTGGTCTTAATGTTTTATTGTGAATGATTTAGGGTATGTTCAGTGGAAAGAATTATTTAAGAAAAAAATATAAAATAACCTATAATTACATGACATAATGTGGAAAGAATAACATAAAAGTGATTTCACACACACATGGAGAATTAATGACATGGTTATCTTTTTAATTATTATCTCAAATTGGTATCATTATTATCTTATAATTTCATTCTGATACCATCCATGAGACATATTTTTCTATGATCAATGAGAATAACTCTTAGGTGTGATTTTGGGTTTGATCCCATTACTACATATAATTAAATTTTTAATGTTAAGTATACATGATTTTGGAAATAACTACAAGCATAATTTTTTGATGTTTGAATTATTCCCTTAGTTAAAATGTTTATGTGTGGGGGTGTGATCATGTAGCGGTTCCAATTTTTTGTCACCCTTACATCACTCGGATAAACGGATTTCGTATCAGTAATATAAAATTTAATAAAAAAATCACTTCATTTCTAATTCAAATTTTTGGAGTTAATCACTATTAAAAGTTGTAAATTAAATGTAGTTTGAGGTAATTTGGGGGGCCAAAGATGAATTTGAAGAAAAATGGACAAAAATGCGAAAGATTCTAGGAACACTATTGGACTCAAATAGACACTGAAACTGATACGTGAGTTAAATTGGGAAAAACATTAGTGATTTTTCCAAAAAAAATTTGATAAGACACATGATCAGAATTCATCCATTAAAGTGCCTAACTGAACTGATCTTTCCAAGAAACCAAATACGCACAATTTAAAAAAAGTGATGTGAGGTGTTTTTCCTTTATCTCAATATTTAAACCTCCAAATGATTCTAAATATTCATTGGAGATAATAAATAAATGGGGTTAAAATTCAGTTTTCTCAAAATTGATATTAGAATGTCTGGATATAAAAAACCATGGACCTATTTGTACTACCAATTTTTGTGCCCAAAATTACCTTCCAATCTTCCTATAAATTAGATCCTTGGGAACCCCATTTGTATATTTGGATAGTTGGAAAAGATCAAAAAAAATTGGGACTCAAAGGAGCCCTCTCCTAATTTAAAATGTTTTGTAGGACCCTATCCTCGTAGGGGGATCAAGGATGAAGGTGAAGTTCCACCGAAGACTCCTCCTCCTATAAATGTTGAGCTAAATGTTGAATGGTCATTTCAATGAAGCTACACAAACATAGGTGGGTCTTTTGTATCTTTTTATTTTACTAGTGTTGTGTAATTTTTTTTAGATATTTGACATATATTTTATATTAACACCCTTCTCCTATGAATACATATCTTTTCAATAACAAACTGAAACAATTTTCATTTCATCACCGATTCGGTTGGGATTTCAATTGGGAATCCTGGGATGTTCTTATTGGACAATAGAAGAATCCTATTTCTATCACACATACATAATATTTCATTTCTCATTGGTATCCGTATTTCTTTTTTTAATATCCATACCATGAAAAAATAGTTTTTGGTTATGGGTTGTTTTATTGTGGTTTTAATAGGAAATAGGGGAATCATGACAAGAACAACCCCCAATCAAATGATTCCATTAGAAAATGTGATTTTTTTAGAACAATGAACTATCCATGATTTCTAGTGAACATGAAATTAATTCCTTCTCTTATATTTTCAAATCCATCACCGTCCTTTGTAAATTATTTAACTATTTAATTAAGTTCGTTTTTAAACTATTTGAAACACCATACACCTCTTATAACATTATTTATTAAAAACACAAACTTTAAACATCCAACACTCCCTGATAGATAAGCTATGATCCACCATATACTATAAAATAATCATTAAATCATAATCAATTTTATTTTTCATGACAATGTGATGACACATAAATTGTAAATTACCCAAAATATTTTTAGCATGGGGATCTCTAAAGAGGGTTATTTACATATGTTACATAACACAATTGTTATATTTATTTTGAATCCTTAGAAGTATACATAAATTAGGGATAAATTTTCATATGAGTTCTATATATGATATATATTTTTTTACATTCAATATAATGTTACTTGTTGTCATAGAATTTATAAAAGTTACATATGAAATCTTGGTGATTATCACTCAATTAATGTGAAAGACATCCCTAGGTACTTTAAAATAGCAATGGATAAGTTATTGGTCATTAAAAGATATTATTATCTCTATGTAAATATTTATAATGATTTTAGTTTCAAATATTATAATGTTCATGTGATATATTATTGCGGTTTTATGATTTTCTTGAATGGTGGAGATGTCAGTTTAATGTGTTCCAAACAAGCTACACTAGTAGAATCCACAACTAAGGTAAATTACATCACTAGCTCTACTATTTTGAATGAAGAAGATTGGACCATGAATTTATTTTATAAACCAAATTTTCTTCATATTATCTATAGATCAGTTATTATTTATAGTCACAATACTAGACCCATTCCTCCAGAAAAGGAACTATGATCACACCCATGAAAAAAACAGCTTTGAAAATTATATCTTATATGAAATATCACTAGGATTGAGATTCTAGATGTATTTGGGGGCTAAAAAAGGAAATAATAAAGATACATTCTTTAATCCGTTATAATAGAGGATAAATTGGGACCATGTTTAATCTATATCTAAATGGTACATAAGGGATTTTTATAATGGTTTTATATTGTATCATGATATTATAATAAAATGAAATGTTTATTTATATTGTATTCTTGTGTGTGGTGGTTTATTTTACATAAAAAGATTATTGATCATATCCCACAAAAATAATGACTCTTAAGTTTCTATAATGAATGGCCATCATGTAGTGATATTGGTTTTACTGATATATTTTGAGTATCATGAGTAGTCTACTTGTGAGATAATAATTAGAGAATTTTTATTTAGAATATCCTGATAAATTATTTCCCATGAAATTTCATACAATTATTAATATACATAGGGATGAATGTTTTTATGAATCTTTTTTATTTGAGTATGGTGACATACCAAGAATGATAACCTTTATACATGTATAAGTTCCTTACAAAATCCATGAGGCTTGTCTAATAAAAGGGTTATTGGGATTCGTATTGATCATTTAGTTGTTTTGATCTCAACAAATATAGTATTACGATACCAATATGATGATAAAAATAAATATACCCCTTCATTGAATTATAATAGATATATACTTTCTTGTTCTAAGTCGACACACATATGATGTGTTCTTCATGTTTCATAAGGGTCATGTGATTTTCTTATCCACTAGTTGAAAAACATGTTTTGAATTATGGGATGTAGGGATTTTAATGGAATACACATAATATATATATCTATGATACACCATATTGTATAAATTATCATATTTCTTATGAGAAATATTTATAGAGATCAATGAAGACTCTATAGTATCTTGAGTATAACTAAGGGGTTTCTATAGGTGTATCTTTCCTTACTTCTATGAATCATGGATTCCCAAAAAATATCAATGATACCAAGTCCTATTATGTCAAATAGTTTATCCATTGTAGAATTATTATGTTTTGGAAAATGTTTTTTCTTTAAAATGGAGAGATTTTGAAAAACCATATATAAAAGAGTTTCGAATAAATATCCATATAGTTATGATGTTTTTTTAATTTGAAGTCCTTTTAATATTTTATTCAGAGTACAATATTGTTATACATGGAAATAAATTTTTATTCCATATATGTGATATAACAATGTCATAAGACGGGATATTCATCTTATAAATTTGATTGACTATGATATACGTATATTATAAATTGAAATATGATATTTTAAACTACCTATATAATAAAAATTGGTGGAATAAGATACATTTGTAATGGTATTTTAGTGAATACATCATATCCACATTCGTCATCAGTTAATAAACCATTATAAATAAATTTGGTTGATTTATTAGTGTCATTTGATAATACAAGTATTCATTGAAGGGATTAATGCATAGAACACTTCAATGAGACTAAAAAATCAAAATCCTTGAGATGGAAATTGAATCATGATGATGTCTTCAATAATTGAAAAGTGGATATAAACAGATTTCATCCCCCTATCAAAAATTAATCATCATAAGTAATAAAAAATGAACCTCTCCACCAACATGATTACCATATTTCACATTATTGTGGATCTAGAACCCCACTTTTTTTGAGGATTTATCAAGATACAATCATATATCTATGGTCAATGTAAAAAATACAAATGATGGAAGATTTTTTCATTCTACATCAGTGACCTTTTATAATATTTCATCATTGGGAAGGAGAATATTTTGGTCTTATTTACCACAATAATTCAAAAAAAAATCTTCATTTCCTATTTTATTTGATATATTAATGATTTATCAGGTTTAAAAGGTTTATTTGATATTCTATTTATCATTAAATAATCACTGAAAACCCGTAATGGTGATAAAGTGTAGATTCAATTATACAATGGACAACTGTAGACAAAATACATAACTCATTGGGGATTTTCTATTAATCATTCGGTAAGACATTAATACCTACTGATATTCATATTTTTTTAGATTTTCTATACTTTTTTGTGTTGTGGTCTTTATATAATCAATTTTATATTGGTAGTCATTTTTGGGGTAACAAGTAGTGGTTCACATGTATGAATCATGGTGGTGTGTGAGGAATTTAATTTTGTGTAATTATTAGGTGATTTTTTTTAATTATCCGATCATAACATTTACTGTTTTCGGATTGTACACCTATACTGGTTTAGTTTTGCAATTAAGTTGACTGTAAACAGTAAGAGTCAAATAATTATAATATTTCATTACATCATAGTCAAAGGTTTTGTTTAATGGAAATTCATGAGGATGATTCATCAAAATAAGAAAATGTATGATGGTGAGTTAATAAAAAACCACATTTTTAATTGATGGGGGAATTAAAGGAATGTAAGAATATAACAAAACTTGATCGAGGGGTGTATTAACTTTTTTGGATTACAAATTTTTTTGATATTCTTAGGTAGTTGATAAATTATAGTTTTATAATATATTAATGGCCTTTGCGAAATTTAAGATGATTTTATAATATATTAATGTCGTATTATTCTTTTTGAGGGACCCTGATAGCACAAGGGGCCCAAAAACCCCTAGTGGTGTTCCAAAATTATTTCACATATCCACAAGTACCCAATAGTAGTGTATGAGACACCCAAATGGGTTTTTTGAGTGTATATGTGGAACTAGATGGCTATTGGGAGCTATTTCAGATTATATTATCTACATAAATGATCACAGATTCCAAATTAGTGTAAAATAGAATTTTGGAGTTTCTATTTAAAACCCACATGATTGGGGGCTCTTTTCTCACGAGGTTAGAAACAAGTGGGTCATTCCCCATTCTCTTCCTCTTTCTCTCCATATTTCACCATCTATGATAATCATTTGGGATGGTTTTGTATATATATTTGACATATCTCCCTTTAATTATCCTCAATACGCCTCCCTTACATCAATCCCTCCTTATTCTTGGTTTCTCTATTTGGTAATTAGATTAGTATTTCTTTTGATAATGGACCAATATAATATATATATAAGGTGTAATTCAAGAATGATGTCTATATGCAGCATCTTGATAATTAATATTTAATTTTTTGAGTCACTTTTCTATGGGTTCGTGACATTAGGGTTTCCTATGTGTCGCCTTCCTCTCCTCCATCATGGATCGACTACAGATCTCATCATCACTTCTTCTTGGCATGTTTGTTGCATTTTACACTTCCAGTTGTGGCGTCGTGCGAGTCTGTTACTCTCAGAAAACCCCGTCGTTGCTGCCCTCTCTAACCCTATCCTTAGTGCTGGTTAGGGATTCTTGGTGGCGTGGTGACGGTCCACAGTTCAAGCTTTAGATGACACAGACTGGGGTTTTCATCGCGCTTCGGGTCAACTGTGGGTGTTTTCGGAGATCGGGTCTCAGTGTGCGGGTTCGAAGGCAGCAGCAAGATCTGCGGCTCTAGATTTAAGTGAGGTATGCTTCTTCTGGTGAGATTTGGGAGGCTCTCAATCTGGTGTTGGTTCGTGATTTCTGTTCCTCTTCTGCATTTTTTGGTTTTTTTCTTGTGATGGGTAGACGTTGTCGGGTGGATTTCTTCTATGCCAGTTTGGTTTGGTTTGATTTCCAGTTCAGGATTGTGGTTTCTTATTTGATTCTGAATTATGTTGTTGAGTTTTAGTCGCTAAAGGTGGATGAGAAAAATGGACTGTCTGTGATGGTTTTCTAAATTTTAGTATGGTTCCTCATTGAGATTGGGGTATTTTGTGCTTTTTGGGATGGTATTGTATGAAATTTTGCATTTTTTCCCGCGATCTCGGTTCAAGGGTTCATGATTCCAGATTATCTTCAGAGACTACCTCAGATGAGGTTTAGAGCTGCAAGTTTTCACCATAATTTTCTGATCTGGTTTTGGATGTTTTAGAGGGTTTTTCCTTGGCCATTGGTACAAGCCCTTCATTGTATGGGATAGCTTGTCGTGCAGCATTGGAATGGTGGAAACCGGTCATAAGGTCGTTTATTCTTGGAGGAGAATTCTTTATTGTTTAATCTGGTTTTCTTGATTCTAGATGGTTGGATCATGGTTTTATGTCTTTAGTCATTGATGTCATGTTTGGCTACCCCTCACCCATTAAAAGGGGACTTATGATAATAAAAAATTAATTTTCAGTCAGTTGTTTATTTGGTTATTATTTAGATTTTTATAATTAAGGGTTCAATTATTGAGATAGTTCTTATTGGTATTTTGGTTTTTTATTTACATGGATTCATTATGGTTCATATATACATTATCTATCTACCATCATGTATGGTTTAAGAAATTTCATAACATTATCTGGGAGATTTATATATTATATCTATATAAGGTAATTTTGTAAATTAATTCACATTGTTTTATGATTTACATATTGAATCCTTGGAATGAATTTAGGACTCATAGATATTTACATGGGAGGAAAGATATTTGACAGTTGAAAAAAAATTATTAATGGTTAACACGAGGCTTATGGTAGGTTTTCCATAATTTTATAGATTTTCAATATAATTTTATAAGTTGTGTGATATTGTAATAGTAATAGGTGATTATGAAATGATCATCCCAATTGCATTATAATCCCATAGAAATTCTAAAAAATTGAAATTTACATGTGGTTGATCGTTAACTAAATTATTATGGTGTATATTACATTATATGTTGCATTACTCCCATAAGGAAAACAAATATATGCTATATAGAAATTTTTACTTTTCATTAACCATTATACTTAAAAATTAGAGCGATTATTATAACTAAAATTATAATCAAAAGTGATTATGGAAATATACAAATGGTATTAAATGAGATTATAAAATTTTTGAATGGTTTTGAAAAAATATTTTATATCAAATTCATTTTTAAATAAAATAAATTGATTGGTAGAAATATTTTTCACATATAATCAAATTATTCATGGTCAATTTAATTTATTTTTCATAAACTAATTTACACATTGTGAATAATGATATATATTAAACTTAATTTCATAATATTAACATTATAAATAAAAAATTAATAATCCCAACTATACCTCTTATTTCAATACACCTAAACACTTTGGATGTCCTCCCTTAAGATATATTATTAATAATGATCTCAAAAATATTGATATCGAATTGATGTCCCAAAGTTATTAAAAATTGAAATATCTTTTTTAATGAATTAAATAAAAAATTAAGTACCCATCATTATACTTTCAATCACTAGCTAAATTTGGGACTACACACTCATGAATATCGAATATTCAAACATTAATTGACCATCCATCGTAGATAATATATAAAATAAATAAAGGGATTTGAAAACATAAATAAATATATAAAAAATTTAATATACATAGCACATGTAATGATAAATGATAAATTTGACAAAAGAATATTTATTCATCAATGAATAACATCAAAGAACTTAAATGAACTAAATTAAATAAATAAAAGATCCTTAAGCATTGTAGATACCCTATAATGTTCCAAGAATATGGTATTTATAAAGAAAAGATACCATAGTGTGATGGACTATGGTGGTGGTATAATGATTCTATCTAAGATAAAATACTAATATTATTCCTTATAATAATCAAAATGGAATATTTCATTCTTTATATTTTTCTCTATAAGAAAAACCCGTGTCACATTGAATGTATTTGTCATTCTTCTATTTAAAATTATTTTATTTTTCACGATATAAATTGGGAGATGAAATTAGAGCACAATATCTAATCTTCATGTATTGATTTATTGAAATGGATTTAAAATTTCACCATGACCTAATATAAATCATGTTATTTCGAAATAAATTGACTTACCACTCAAATCATGGAATAAATTTTTTCATTCAATGATCTTAGAATGAAATATAACACAATCATATACATATTAGAATGATGATAATGGACAAAATATAAAATATATGTATTCCTTGTATTTATTTAACATGGAATAGTGGACACTAAAATACTTTTAGTTATTCACTCAGCACCACCCAACATGGATTATGATGTACCATGAAATAATTATTTCAGACATTATATCCTCATTTGTAATGTTTCATAAAACAAATAAAGTTATTAGATCATCCAATAATAACAAAAAATTACAATAAATATGCATAATAATCATAATTTAATAGTTATCTTCCAATAGAAAATGTAGTATAAACAATATATTAAAATTTCATTCAAAAGTAATATTTTCCATGCCCTCAAGAAAAAACATCTCAAAAATGATTTTAATGAAATCACCAATATAAAATGATTAAATAAAAATAAATAAATCCAACGTAAAATATTTTTATTCAATATTCTTCCAATTAATAAAACCACCTTAGGTATCCAATAATGAATAATTATTGAATCCAAATTCTAATATCTCTTGTATTAAGTCATCATAAAGGTAATTTATCTTAGATATCTATTCCTATTTCATGATTTTAATTTTTTGATAAAAATGTATTTTTAATTGGATTTATTAATTTAAATATAAGGATATAATCATTATCATTTATATGAACATTTTATATAGGGTTTAATAGAATATTAGTACTAGCATTAAAAATCAAACCACCCTGATAAAAAAGGCATTTCAAAATGACTTTAGCCAATGGAGTTGTTTCAATGTTCATGATATAAATAATTATAAAAAATGTATTGATAATGGATGATTAATCTTGAGGTATAATACATGAATTTAAATTAATTGTAACAAAAAATACCATTCTAATATTCTATTAAATAAAATATCCTATAAATAATTATCCAATTTTTATCATCATTAATAAATTAAAACATTCTGTGTAATGATAAATGTTTATTATTTTCTAAATTTCATCTTTTTTGCATACAATTTATACAAGGAAAAAGTATCACATATTTCAAACTACCATTATTTGATCTCGTCAGAAATATTATTTTCATATTTAGAAAAAAATAATTATGTTATTGTAAATTGTTGTAAAATTATCCAATATAATTTTATTATTTCAAAAAGATATTCCAATTTATTAAGGAATAATGTAAGGATGATAAAAAGACACACGAAACCAATCAAACAATCCCCAATTAAAATTATTGAATTTTTAATTTTCATAATAATAATTATTATAGAATGATGAATCATAGTGATCTCCCTCTTATAAATGGAATGAAATCAAACACCAATTGAAAGTAATAATTTGTAATATGGATAAAATTCCATGTTATATGGATTCCTTTACATAAATTCATGGACAATATGGGTTTAAAATAAGTTTAAACATAAGGTAGTATAAATTTAAAAGAGGAATAAGAGTAACCTATGATTATCTGAATCATTTCAACGTGGTTTTAAATCATTCTGTATTCAATGAAATTAAACTGTATATTCTTGTAGTGATCCATATAGAAAGACTATCTCATGAAAAAAGGAACTAAATTATGTCAAAAAATGTTTTCTAATACATCCAATTAATTATATTATGATACTAAAATTCACTCTTGATGATAATATTTAATAATAATCATAGAAATGATATTTTCCAAAATGTAAAATCATAAATCAATAATGATTTTGAAAAAATATTAAATTAGAAGAGAAGAGTAAAAAATTATTTTACTTTTAATATGTTTTATATAAAACTCACATTTATATTTCTATGTTTACTCTAAATTTCCCCAATTTAGGGTTGTACTATTTTGAAAAATGTCTCTTAGATAAATTAATTCATGATTAATAGATCATTTATTCTTATGAATTCATCACATGAACTTAATAATAAATTTGTGTTATAACTATTTAAAATTAAATTGAAAGATCTAGAATTTTTAAAATATAATAAAAATAAGGTTTAGGAAAAATCATTAAATAATACTTCCATAAAAATTATAGACTAATATATCATTGTGTTTTTTGAGGTATTTGGGTTCACATAGCTAAAAATTATCTCTTTCAATGAAAACTGATTAGCAATTTAATATAATATAGTATTTGGACTAAAATTTATAAATCACTAGAATTAAAAATAATAATACATTTTTAAAAATAATATTATTTTTATTCAATCAATAATTTAGGCAAATTTTAGTTTAGTGATGTCATGAATGAAATTAAATATAATGGAAATAAAATCCCCTAATTAAAATAAAAAAAACAAATTGTTTATAAGATTTATTAAAGTGTACATGGGGGTCATAATATACCACCAACTCCTCCTTAATATTCTCATGAAGTCCATAAAGTAATGTAAGTTCATTAATTATCATGTACAAAAATTCCATAAATTATCATTCCCATTTTTTGTATGATACCTCCTCTAAATGGTAAATATTTATAAGAGTAATCTACATTATTGTCGATAAGAGGGTTAATAGTAAAAGTAAACAACTATTAACCTACACTATTAGTGTGGGATATATATTCCACATGCCCTTATGAGTGGTAGCTTATATTCTGATAATTGGATCAATATCTAGTGGAAATTTATAAATGTTATTGATAATCATTATGAGTGAGATTGAATAGATAATAGTATATAATTATAATTCCATGTGTATCTATTATGATAATGGTTATGGGTTTTTAAATTATCATATCTACATTACTATAGGGATTTAGGTTAATAAATACATATGATTATTTTTTGTTCAATAGATGGTGATTTTCTTATTCGTTTGTTATCTTCCTTATGTTTTTTATTTTCATTTTCTTCTATATTTTTCCTCCATATATTTTTTTCACATAATGTTATAATAATAATTAATGTATTTAGTTTATATTTCACACTATGACTGAACATACCACTTGTAATTTCTCCATAGAAGTCACTACTTTATCTGGTGCATTGATATTGGTCATTACATGACATCTAGTGAACCTCCCTATATGCCAGAGGCTGCCGACTAGCATCCCAGGTCTAGAGAGAAACAATGGGAAGACTACACTAACTATTCAAAGTAACAAAAAATAGAAATAATATCAATAGATAAAATAACCAATTTGAACCATTAATGGAAAACATTAAGAAAATAAAAATATCTATCCAAGCATCACATGCTATAATAATAGACTGAATACACTACATTTAAGGAAGACATACAAATAAAGACCAAAAACCAAATATATAAAAAGAACATGAACACATACATGAGACATATCCTAGTCTGGGCCACTAATAATCCAACCCACCATCCCATACACAAACCAAACACCAGGTGTCTATTCTGAACATGTAATAAGAAATAAAAAACATATTCTCGTTTACCTAAGTTATATGGTGGCCTATGAAGGGGTGAGTAAAACTAATTTGGCCACCTCAAACGGTATCTATAGTAATAAAAAAATCAATAATGAATTGTATTCAAGGAGTCAAAAAGAAATAAATATTTATAGAATCTATAGAAACATTTTTTACATTTAAATATTTATTAATTATCCATATTTATCCTTATAGTTCCATGTATCCACCGACAAAACAAAATATCACTAACCTTGTTATAAACAAAATACAAAAAAGTCAGGCACATACTCATAGTCATGATGGGGGTTCACTAATTAAAAAACATACCAAATTTCTTCAGATCCTCGGTCTAATAATCATTTGATATCCATACATTAGGAGTAGGGAGCCTTAGTCTAGCATCCTAATAGAAACAATACATCATTGATGTCTAGACCATTTGGTGACCCAACCCTAACAAGGAACCTCGGTCCCTATATTAGGATCAGATAGCCTCATGGCAACATCCTAAGTCAATCAATATAATAGTGGGTCCTAAAGCCTTATTTTATTCTGAACCATGGAAGTAGATTCCAAGTATGACACTACAAACATACCACATATCCACATAGAAAAGGTTTGTAAAAAATTAATCACATTTATTCATTTATCAGTTCATTTACCAAGGTCCCAAGAGACCCTTAAAATCAAGTCATGGAATAGAACACTAAACCAAATACCCATTTAAATTCAGTATGAATGCACCCTTTATGTCACATGTATTCCTCTTTGGAAAACTAAAAATTACCCCAATACATTCATTTCCCATTCCACTCATCCAAAATAATCGTTATGATATTATTAAAATAATGTGGCTATTACCTTATTCAAAATCATCATTTCAAATCTATTAAAAAAATCATTTTATACTACATTGAGTTCCACACCTCCCCTTGAAAACATTTTCCACCTTTAAACATCATACTATTCTTTTAAAACTATAAATTGATCAAAATTCAAAACTCATCTTTTAAACCACTTCAAAATCCTCTTAGGAATTTCAGAAAACAAGCTTATAACATTTCAATTTCCCCCATTTAAAAATTACCAAAACCCAATTTAACCTATGAAACATGTTAATTCATATAATTTCCCTATATCAATGTTTATCCACTCAACTAATTGTTTCTATGGGGTTGGCATACCACATGGGTTTCCCTAAGTAACATCTGAAATAATCAAACGGACCCAATGGGGTCCATGAAGGGTATCATACCTCACAACAAGGCAAAAGTTACTTTAATTATCTGAAAACAAAAAACAAAAAAAAAGTAACTAAATTAAAACAATCACACACAAATATAAAACATTTATACTATAGTAAAATTTGTTAATAGAACCATCCTAATGTTTCTAGATAACCGATCACCCAAAATCAACCCTTGATTTGAACTAAATGGCCTCAAACACACTAGAAAAGTACGCCCTAGAAAATTAGGGTTTAGAGATTCAGAAATAGAGAACACTAAAAACCAATTATTTTCATAAAAATGGAATTAAACAACATAAAATAATTATCCAGAGCATCAATACACACAAAGAATAATACTATGTGAAATATAGACAAATCCTTCTATCCAAGAGGATCAATGTCACACAATCTTCTATGGTGAACCCAGAAAATTTGGAAACTCATTCAATTCCCATGCGCTAGCCTTTATTTGAGAGAAGGCCTGAACACATGGAATTATTTGGGAACCAGCATGGTTTTATCAAACCATACAGTGCTCATTCTCTAGCCTCTACCCGAGAGGAGGCCTAGAAACATTGTTTCCCTAGGCAGGTGCATGATTATTATTTAATGTGCATCAACTATGAATTATGCACTATTTGGCCTCTTTTCTTCTACTTCCATGTCCCAAAACCTTGGGATACCCCTAAGGTACCACATATACTCAGGAATCATTTCATTAAAAAATGGAGTTTAACTCGAAATTTAAACATGTATGTACCTCTTCGAATGTTCAGGTTCTAACAACCTCCCCTCCTTATAATGAATCATCCTCAATCCATACTACCCATTCATAAAAAATACATCAAGTTGAATTGTTGTTCCATTAGTTCCACGTATAAAAATACATCTCCCGTGTTTCCTCTTGAGCATGCCCTTGCTGTCACCACCCACGAATCAACAAACTGCCCTATCCTGAAGAAATTTCACCCCACATCATCTAGAACTATGAACCCAATTCTCCTAAATGACACATTCAACTCAACTCAACTCATAATAATCAACATGAAACATAATATAAATTTTTTGGGTAACATCACTAAACCATCACAATAAGGGGTACCAATGAGGCACTGTACTACACTAGGAGATCCAATTGAAACCCCTTCAATCTGATCCTCTCCGCAACTCATGGCCCAAATCTCCTGTCTCTATCTCAGCCAGTTCCCAAAATAATAAAAGGTACCCAAGATCATTTTCTTTTTAAGGAAAACATATTTTTTGACCACATTAAATGATCTACAATGGCCTATAACTCGAGGCCCAACAACCCTATTCCATATTCGAATATCTGAAGCACAAACTAAGTATAATATTTATCACAAGGTACTCAACTATTCAAAACCAGATCCGATTCCTGAAACTATACCAAAAAAACATGATGGTTCGTAACATATCTCATCCTAAAAGAAACACCATTCATTATATCAACCACCCACAAGCCCTCTATAGTTCTACCCACCATATGCGGTATCTAACCTTCACCACATTTTGGTATTTGTTAGCTCAACAATCGAAAAAATACCACTAAATCCTCAACATAACTTTAACAACATCATTGATGAATTTCCAACTAACTGTATCCAAACACCCATGTGAACTACACCCGAAACTATCATATAATCGTGTCCGTAGAACCATAAATAATAGGGATGCATAACACATCCATTGGTGGACTAATAAAAACATGACCTCTCTAAATTTATCCATCACTAATCAAATGATCTCTCAATTAAAATCATCAAATCATAGGAGGATTATAACTTACAACATACATTCCTCTTACCGTACTATGTTATATTATCCTCGGCTAGCTTATCCTGAAACACATGTCTTCCATGATTAACACACTACTCCTTTAGCTTCCCCTAGAACCCTCTATGTCAATTTTTAATACTATAATCTGATTCATCAACAAGATTCAATACATGAATACTGGAAAAACTCCACAATCAATCCATGTAGTACTCTCCAATCCATCATCACTCTCCACTACACCCATCAAAATTCTAAGAACAAAACCACTTTCTTAAAAAATATCTAGAGAATCCTAAGTTATAAATCAAAATTATTTCATTCTTGGAAACACAAATATCATTCCAATAAATCCTTTGAAGGGGGTTCACAACTCACCACTTATATTCCTTTTCCTAGATGATTCCATCCACCCCTCGACATACTCATCCTAAAAAGGTCAATCATCATTGTTGTCACATAACAAAATAACTTGACCAATATTGTTTCACACTAAAAGAACTACCTTGACCAACCTAAACATAGATAATATGTTCCATTATAGACATATCATGGGGTTCTTTCACCAAACATCAACTTCCATGAATAATCTCCATTATTTATCACACCCATCAATGAATCCAACAAAAGCATCACTAAATTATTTTAGAGCCCCCTCACGCCAAAAGATATTGCTTCTCTTTATTAGACACCACATCTAAGGCCCACATGTACTATATTATTTTATAGAAGAATATTCATCATAGGTTTCTTATTGGAATTATTATTTCACCACATCTATAATATGGTTGGCACCATACATCCACGACTGACATACCACTCACTGCCTTAATGGTATCATTATTACTGATTTCCTCAATCAATTTCAACCATCGTGGATAATGACGGGATGAAAAGATGAACTCTAAAACACAAAAATAACCATCTATATTTCACTAAAACAAAAAAAAATTCAACTGCTATCCATTTCTAGATTCTGATGATGTTACTTTCAGCATTCTTTGAAATCTGGTCCGTCCTGAGTACCTCTCCTATAACTGGTCGATAGTGCTCTCCCACCCATGCAGGTCCTCATAAACCACTCTAGGAGATTTTCCCCAGGATTTCCTATATCAATATAAAACACTTTTAGGTGGATATGTGTAAATATATATACTCTCTTAGCATACTCATTATGATGTCATGATATTGTCCATGATCTTCACAATCTAAGTGTTTATTAAGAAGTCGTCGTTTGGAACCATAACAAGTTATCCATTTTAAATGTCATCTCAACTATACGGATACCATAATTTGTAGAAATTATTTGTATACCTTACCCACAAGAATCTCATAATCACTTATCCATCACAACCAATTAAATAGGTGATTACTAACCAAAACTCAACACTTCTTGACATCTCACCACCAAGAAGACATAAAATAATGCATTCATTGGAACTACCTCCACCACACCTCATAATATCATCCAAAACAATCCAGAATAATGATAATAGAAACATGCCAATCACCCACACAAATTAAAAACAAATGATATCCTATATAACCATGCTTATCAATTTGGTTTTACAGAAAACAACATTCACTTACCCCGATCAACCTGATCACCCATACAAAATGGAATCATTTATTCCTATAAATCTCTCATATATAGGCATCATTAGAGCATACAAGGCCACATACATTTTTTGATCATTAAATTACTCGACTCTAGAAACCAAGATCCATAAATTCCCATATCAAAGCTGAAATTTTTAATCAAAAAACAAACCAAGTCCCCTAGATTTTTAGACCCATTAGATGTATGTAGTCTCAAAATTATCATCCAAGAACCCTAACAGTCATAAAAACAAGTTTAACCACATGACCAACCTTTACTTGAAGTTTAACATATATTAAAAAATCATCCATCCATGATTTCTTCACCCTTGTCTTGACCACACAAATTCAATGATGATTCCTTCCCTGACGGTTATCAAAATCACTGTGTCAAGCACCTTAATGGCCCTTCCATTTGAAAAAAAATAGACAACCACCCACCAGTAGTCAATTTATTCCCTGAGAAAGATACCAAGGAATTATCCTAAAATTGTACTAGAGTTTCTATGGAACCACCCATGCATAGATTCAAACTATAATGAAACAACCATTGTTTTACATTTTAGGGCACCTACAACACTGTGCCATCCTTCCTCAAGGATACCATTAATTTCCCAAATAATTAATCTCCTAACCATAACTAGATTTTCATCCCCAAAAATATTAACATTCCCTATTTTACCTGTAGTCTATAACGGTATCAAAAAAACCTGTATGTGTTCCATATACAAAGTCCAAAACTTCTACCTCTACTATACGCAGCCAAAAAAATGATCAACCCAGCTGGACCCTTTTATGGGTAACCACAAAATTCAAAGGATATTTACTTCATAAACTAGATATGCATCACGAAAGTATCACTTTTTATTTCTATAAGTCATAAGAATCAAAACTCATCCAAATTGCTTCTCACAAATGGTTCTCATACCCCCTATCCAAAACGCATTGTGTCTAACACACCTATGAATCCATTTACTCTTGGGATCACACCAAGGGTACCCACACACACACATCATCATCATCACTATAAGCAACACATCCACTCTAGGATTTATGAAAAATGTTAATGATCACATACCATAATAGTAACCACAACCTAGGTATCATATTCAGGGTACAACGTAATAGCCTCTTGATCACGAACCACAAAGGTTACCACACTGACAAAACTAGATAAAATTCACAACCCAATTTCCATTTCCCTACTAATGTTAAAAAACGTACATATATTTTACCATACATAAAATCATAATAAATCCCCCCAACCTGCAACCATGGTCTCAAAATAGGGCAACCTTACTACCCAAACCACCTATACACAGGGTTAAAACACATAACTAGGGATATACATTCCTAGTGTCCCTACAAGTTCAATTATTTCCAATTTTCATTTTTAATTAAAAATTTTACTTAAAAAATAAGGGACTCATATTTCAAAAACATCCATTTTTAAAATGCATGTATTTTCTCTACTAAAATCCATTTTTTATAAAACCAATATTTCAAAAATTACTTCTTTGCTAGAATTAATATTTCAAAAAAAAATATTAAAACCCATTTCAATTAAATATAATCACGCATAAACTACAAGAACAAAATTAAACCACTAGCATATGAATACTAAGAAACTATATATCATAGTAATTATACGACTGACCAATCAATCCAATGTTCCCAGTATGATTCATGAAGCCACACACCCTTTTCGAACCTACTAGGGTAAGATATAGAACCTCCTAGATCAATAACGTCACATCTCAAGGCATAAATCATGGTGGAATTATCATCCAACCATAAAATCACATAAATAGCATCAATTCCCCACCCCACCCCCCCTAAAAACATGGGTTTTACCCCATTCCTAGGGTCAAGGGCACCCAAAACTGAGCTCATTAACAAGATCCATCAAGATATTATTATCCTTTCCTCCATTACCAAATAGTAAAACAAAAAAATGGCCTCTGATACCAGTTTGTAATATCCATGACTATGTATTCAATATATTTGGTGCACTGAGTCAGGTTTTCACATGACCCTAGGACCACCTCCCCATATTCTAGAGGTGGACGACTAGTAGTGCGGGTTTATAGAGATACATTGGGGAGAAAATACCCCCTTATAGAAGTAATATCATATCCTAAATAATATCAATAGATAAAAGATACAACCTAAACCCTAAATTTACAACATATAGTAAAATTCAATACATTACCAAGTAGAACATGCTATAATAATAAGTTGAATACACTATATGTTATACATTCGTAGAAATAAATTCAAAAACCCATAAATAACAAAATATCCATAACACAGACCAGATCCCCAACCTAGTCATGAAATCCCATGATCCAACTCATTAACCCATATATAAACAAAACACCACGTACTTATCCTAAACCTATACCAGAAAACATGTATCAGCTTCTCAGGTACCCAAGTGTCATGTGTCCCAAGAAGGGTGTGAGTACAACTCAATTTCCCACCACCAATGGTGACTAAATAAATAATCAGTATGTACAATAGTGTATACAATTAATCAAGGTGTAATAAATATGAAGGGAAATAAAAGAAACATGTTTTTCTTTTTAATAATTATTAATCAACCTTATTTATCATTAATAATCCATGTGTTAAAAACCCATGTAAGCAATCTCTGAGCACGATGGCACCCTAATCCATTGAATAATGGGTCATATAGTTTTATTCATGAGGTGGGGTGTTCAGTAATTAAAAAATATATGAACTTACCTCAGAGCCTTGGATTGAAAATCATATAATATTCAGATAATAGGATCCTGGAGCCTAATTCCAAGATCCTAAATAAAAAAATACATTAGTTGGGTCTAGAGTATCAGTCCAACATAGCCCAAACATGTAACCTCAATCCAGAAGTTAGGAGCATAGATCCTCATTCTAAAATCCTAACTCAATATATACAAGGGTGAGGCCTAAAGACTCAGCCTATCCTAACCCATGGGAGTAGAGCCTTAGTCAGATACCCTATACATTCCACTTATCTTAGTGTACATTAATTATAAACAATTTATCATATTTATCAATTTTCATTTCATTTAACAAAGATATAATAGACCCTTATAAACATTATATTGAATAGAACACCAAAAAAACACCTATTTAAAATCATCTTGAATCCACCCTTTAAAACAAGGGTCTTCCTCTTTGAAAGACTAATATATTACTGTAGACTATCATTTCCAATTCCTTCCATCCTATATTATGATTAACTCATTTTTATAAAAAGGGGTTCATGACCTCATTAAAAATCAACTTTTTAAATATATTAAGAAAGTCAATTTTTTATTACATTTAGTTCCACACATCCCCTTAAAACATTTCCCATTTTCAAACATCATATTCTTCTATTAAAATAATAATTGGATCAAAATCCAAAAAAATATTAAACCATTTCAAAAGCCTCTTACGAATTTTCTAGAACTAAGATAAAAAATATCGATTTTCCCTTTTTAACCATTCCTGTAAAAAAATTTGACTATTAAAACTTATTCATTCTCAGAATATATTTATCTAAATTTTTACCATTTAATCACACCATTTATATGGGTTTGGTATAGCCCATTTGTATCGCAAATTCCTGTATCAAACCATCAATGCACCCAATAGGGTCTTTAAATGGTTTAACACCTCACTCTAAGGGCCAAATTTCATTCCTTATCAAAATACACAAAACACATTAAGGTAGTACATTGGAAAAATAATATAAAAAAATGGAACATAAATATGATGGGAAAAGTATTTTAGACCATCAACCTTATGTTTTTAGAAACCCACTCACCAAAAAGAAAAACATGATTTGAAAAAAAAATAGCCTAAAAACCCGTGGAAAAGAGTACCCTAAAAAACAATGGTTTAGAGTTTCAGAAGGATAGAGAACTACACATTAATATTGTTCCATATACAGAAAGGAAACGATGTTAAAAACATTCCCCATACATAAATTCACACTAAAAGAAACTCTGAATGCCTATGAATCAATAGAGAATCACCCATGGAGGATGATGGGGTTTTGGTTCATCAACCATGATGGAGGGGGTGGAATAGGGAAGATATTTGGTTAAGATTCATTTATTACCAAGTAGGAAAATTTGTAGATTCTCAATTTTTAAGGGTAGTACAGTTTGTCTGAATGGTTTTCCAAAATGTGCGCCATCCTTGAGACTCCCTCAGTCCAAGTGGGGCCACATCTCATAGTTTTCTAGGGGCACCTACATGGTTTGACAACTTTTTTTCACTATTTTCCCTCTTCTATCTATGAGTAGGACTAGGAACGGAGTTTTTGGGGGCACCTATATGGTTTTGGAAAACTGTGTGGTGCTCATGCACCATGCTTTGTCTAATAGGAGGGATAGAAGCATGATTTCCTTAGTGATGTTCATGATTGGTGAGAACTATTCTCTATCCATGAATTGTATATTGATTGACCTTTTTTTATCTCATTTCATTTCTTGAACCCTTGTGACACCCATGAGTCACTTAATAAGATTGGGAACCACTCCATTATACAAAACAAAACAAATTTAAACCAAAATTTATAAAATTACTCACCTCTATGAATGTTCGGGATCTTTTACCACTTGATAATAGAAACTAATAATTGAATTCAACCAGATGGTCTATAATTATTGGTGTTAATATCCGGCTACATTTTTTCCATTATTTTTTTAATCTCTCATATCTAATAATACACTTAAAAACATATCATGGGATGTGATTGTCATATGGGAATGTGTAATAGGCTCCATGGGTGAATCAGGGGGAGGTGGAGGGGTGGTTTTAGGGGAGATTGAATAAGAAATAGTAATATCTCGATTGAATAGATAAGAAAATAATATATCAAGTCAATTATTTTTGTTTTTTTAATATAATGGAATATTGGAGTAGGGTTTAAGGGTCAATGTGGTTTCTCAACACTGACCATGTTGGTTAGACATCCCATTGCCTTTGTAACACACTAACATAGATCAATTTTATAATTTTATTTGGACGCAAGTTTGGATACGATTTTCTTAATGGAATTAAGGGAAATTTGATATATAGTTCTCGTAGGTAAATTAGTCAACTTAGGAATAAGGATTATTAATGTGGATGGTTGTGAATCATCTTTTGTATCATTGTGTAGTTTTTTCTTCTATTCTTGAAATATTTATTAATCACCATTATACACATTCTCATTTTGTGCAATTTTGATAGATAAATAAATTCTATCAATATAAAGGAAGTATTGGATGGGATGAAATATGTATAAGGAGGTATTTATACAATCTCACAATACATTATCCTCCCATTATAATACTCGTATACTTAACACAAAAAAGTTGAAAATTATGAATTAAATTTCTTAAAATATTAGATGATACTTACTCAAGGTTAGAGTGATGTATTGATACATAAAATTTATTAACCATACCACACTAATACCATTTATGGAGGAAGGTGGTGGTGATTACCTTATGTATTGTAATAATGGTTTGGTATTTTAACTAAGAACAATTTAATAAGGATTAATTATTTCAATGCATTGGGTCTCCTATTAAAATATTCTATTAAAGGAATGAAACATTTCAATTTATAAAAAGGACCAAACTTGTGGTTTATTTAGAGTCAAAATTTCATTTAAAATACATATCAAATATCTACCAAAAAATTAAAAAATTATCACTTGTATTTAATACCTCTAATATGAATAATGAATCATGGTGATTAAATTTTAAACTTTTTAGAAAATATTTCATGAATTATCAGTGGGTTCCCTCATTAATATCATAAAATTAATTAAATTATAGTGTCTATAGAAAATAATATAAAATTAATTATAATTAAATCATGTTAATGATGGAGGGATTAAAATTATTACTAGTATCCATTGTTATTTTATTTAATAATACTATGTCATTCTGCAATTTTTCCATTATAAATTTTTGGCATTACTGAACATTTCACGGACTGAAAGGTGTTGATTCAATTGAATCATTTCATAGAGAGGATAAAATGTAATGTATTGGTTGATATATTATTTTTTTGTGTAGGAGGTGATGGTCTATGGGATAATTATAAATCTATGATATTCATATAGTGTAATTTTTGTGAGGGTTCATTAGATGTGGTTTCGGGGTACTAGGACTACTTGGTTTTGGGATGTGAAGTGGGTATGCATTTATATTATCTCATATAGATTCACTTATACGTTCATATTTGGGTATTATTTCATTAATGATATAGGTTTTATGAAAATAAATTGGTGCTTGAAACATGAAATAATGGATATATTTAAAATGGGAATGGGTTTGGGTGAATCTATGGGGAAATTGATGTGGGGAAAGAAAATGGTTAAGGTTATTGGTATATATTAAATAGAGTAAATGGTATTGTAATATTTAGGAAGAATGAAACTATTATGGTGGGATTAATTTAAAGGTGGTGGCTTTGGGAGAGAGGAGATTTTGGGGAATTATGTTTTATACTATTGTGGTTATTGAAATGATCCTTTTGTATACGGGAAAACACTATGATTTTATAAAAAATTTACCCCTAAGAAATAATTTCATGATAAAATCTATTAAAGGAATTTTCATGGAGTGTATTAAATATTTATAATAAAGGGGTTAGTTTACTAGGTTTAACTAGTAGTTAATTGGGAAAAAGTAGTTTTAATGTATTTAATTTTCTTCGACTAAGGACCACGAAATATATGATATAGATGTTTTCAAATATGTGGTAAACATTATATACTAGGGGAAAATATTTTTTTATAAAAAGTATGGTAAAATGAAAAAAAAAATTGGTGTAGTAGGATGAGTCGATTATAATTCGAAAATTGATCATGTAAATGATACATTTGGAGGATACTATAGGTAGAGAGTTAAATTAGGGTTTAGTTGGGTTGTAGCATCTAACTGGTTTGGAAATAAGAATAAAAAATTGGTTTTATATTTTGGTTGTATGATATAGATAGTGATAGTTAGGTTGTGTTAGTCTACAAGGGTGAAGTATATTTCGATTTTTTATTATTTTGGAAGAAATTATTTATTAAATATGGCCATGATGTGGTGGATGTATTGGTTAATAGAAAAAAAAATTTAAACTAAAATTTCGGTTCATAATAATGGGTTAATGTATTAATTGGTATTGTTATTTTATTGGTTGATTAAAATTATGTATTACCATATTTTTAGTGAGATTCAGAGTGGGGTTATATTATAAGTAAATGGGATATAAGTTTAAGGATTGAGATTAGATTCACGTTTTTAAAATTTTGGACAAGTTCATGGAGTCTCATTAAAAACAAGGTCTAGACAGTCACTATGATGTAGTATTCTCCCATACTGTGGGATTGGATTAGAAAAACAGTGTATGTATCATTTGTAGGGTTTTTCTGGTCATTTTTTCCCTTTAGCTAAAACAACATGGACATCACATAGTATATTATGAACAATATCATTGTTATATATTCACTTAAAAAATCATTGATTTTATTTTCAACGCTGATTTCATTAACATAACCCACATCCTTCTAATAACTCATCAATTAATATATTGGATTTCGGGAAGAGTAATATTTCATGGAATATGTCTATATGATTTATTAAATAATGCATATTTTCATAGTAAAAAATCATAAATAATACTTAAATTCAGAAAATGTTTTTGGATTTTTGACCCATACTACGGTTTACCCCCAATTAGATATTCATTTAGTGTCTAAAGCTAGACATTATGTTCATTAACTAGTAAATTTTAAGACATATAAATCTTCTATAATGTATAGTATTCATATATATCTTAAACCTCTTTCCATCAAACATGAAAGAGGGGACATGCTACCTTTGAATATCTACGAATCTATGTAAGTCTGTTTGATCAATGTGCATGGTCCTTACCAATGTGACATTAATTTCATTGAAAAAAAAATATTCATGAATTAAAAAAATTATACCATTTCATTTAGTGTAAATTTTTATTATTTGATACATTATTCATTCTACTTCAAGGATTTTGCATTGTAAATTTTGGACATATTTTATGAATCTCTTAGAATCTCTTGAAAATCATCATACTATATTAGCAACATTATTCCATCATAGTATAATTACATGAAGGTCATTATCACAAACCAATAATACCTATATTTGAGATCAAAAAATCTTTTAAATGTCTCTTTATATGTGATCTTAAATGGGGATGTAAAAAATGATGTATTGAAAAATTTATTATATTCCCCAAAATTATTATCATGCTTCCTATTTTTTTAATTTTGAGATCATATGTTTCTCCTAGAATTTATTTAATTAATATTTGGATAATAAAAATTTCCTTCTATTTTTTGGTGATAGTGTTTCTTGTTTCATTATTAATTCGAAAATTATCTATCAGTACATTCAATAAGTTATTGATGAAATTATTTCCTCGATCACTAGTGACTAATTAAGTGATTCATTCTTGATAAAATATGTACATAATTAAATAATTGATTATTTTATGCACTATATCCCTTGATTTCTATTTGGATTTCACCCATATTGGTATATATCCCACAAAAAAAATTATATATGATATTTTAATTATTTTTAATATGGTACCTATGATACAAATTCACCATATGTCAAACAAATTGATATCCAGAATAGGGAATCTCGGCATCTTCGTAATAATTACAAATTTTCCATTATTTTGACATCTATCACTACCGTGTATGAATTATATTACATATTAATGGAGAGTGGATGAAATATGATTTTCTTTAATATAGTGTAAACTGTTATATTAGGTATATAAGGTCTTATGGTAGATGATTAATTGATAATTTCCAAAATAATTCTCAACATGGATATAGAAAAATATCCTTTAATGATTCAATCTATATGCCACATAAATTACATGGGGGATCACAAAATAATGAAAAATCAACCTCCAGTAACCTAGAGTCTTTATCTACATTCTTATATTTAAATAGATGCAAGGGTTCTAATCTAAATGAAATGATCATTTTAGTAGTCTTATAGAACCATAAATATATAGAATACCGATTTTACATTGGAAATAAAATTATGAAAATAAAAAAAATGTCATTTCTAGGAGAACAGAAAAAAATAATTTGTAGATCAAATGCCTAGTAAGGTTTTAGTACAGTAGAAGCCATCATGGGTAGATAAGACATGATGAATATGGAATTTTAAATAACTGAAATCATGTACAGTTTAATCAATAACATTAGCACAAAATGCACCCTTGTATAATATAAATAAAATAATCTCATAGATCTTAATAACTAAATTCTCAATAAAATAAATACTTAATATTTTATGATGTGATCTCATACATAATGATATATATTATAAAAGACTAGAAAGTGTTGTCTTAGACAGAATGCTGAAATCATTAAACATATATTTCTAGCTTGGATGTCAATAATTTTGATCCTATATTTTTCTATCTAAACCCTAAAACATAAAATTGAAAACCTGGATCACATTTATGCTGTATGAAATTATTGGTTCATAGTTTAATATAATTAGGATAGAATATGACAAAAAAATTAGATGACATTATAAGATAATTTCTCTCACCTACCCCATAAATTTTTTTCATGATAAGACATCATCACCATCCATATGAAATAGCTTACTGACATAATTATTTCAAACCCATTCATAATAACATGGGTAAAATGAAGCATAAGAATGGTGATCTAAAATTCTTATTAAGGTAAAAAAAAATTAAAAAATGAATTTCATTTGTGACTATAAAAATAGAATATATGTATAATGACAAAATCAAAGTGCACTAGTATAACATAATAATGTTAATACCAATCAATTCCAAGATCATAAAACATAATAACATGAAATAAATCTTTAAAAAAAGAAATATTCATATGAATCATGAACCATGTTATATATATCCTCATAAAATAAAGCATCATAAATGCATAGAAAACATAGATAACACATATTTTTATCTTGGAACATCATCTCGTAGAACCCTTATTGAACCCTTATAGAATGATTAAAAACTAGAATAACCATGTGAAAAAATTCAAATATCTTTCTCTAGAGAAAATAAGCATTCCCAAGATCATTATAGATATAAATATATTCACACCCATCGTATAAGATATAATGTGATCACATGGTGCTATCTGGGTGAACACAATATTTATAATTTCCATGAATTAGAAATAGAGTATGTATAGATTTAATTTCATCATTAAACTAAAAGTTAAAATAATTTTCCCATTTATAAATTAGTTATTCCATGGAAAACAAATCGGTTTTATGTAAATCTATTTTAAACATGATTGACCCATGGAAATTAAATGGATTCCATAACAACGCCATTAAAACATGATTATCCCTTAGAAGGGAAATTAGTTTCATAATAATAAATTTAAAACATTACTATTCCATCTAGATAAATAATGAGTATATTACAAATATAAAATATCCCAAGTGTATTATATATATCAAAAAGTATTTTTAATTTTTAGGAATTTATATAAAATAAAAAAATCATTTATAACATTGTTGAGAAAAATATCATTTTCATTTAATAAATCACTTTTTAAAACCACAGAAAGTTTAAAAATTCTTTTCATTGAAAATATTCATTAAATACTAATAATTTACAAAATATTAAGAAAAAAATACCTTTAAAATATTCTTGTAAACATGTAATGTAATATTCATATAAATGATCGTAATGTTTATAGATAATTTTATAAATGCGGTATATGATATTCATTTTACATATATTATGGATAGAAAAGTGATTTTTTTAAAAATATATAAGAATATTAGTTTGATAAAAGATTTTAAAAATAAAAAATGTATAAAAATATCATTAATAAATTATTTTTAAATGGATAAAGAAATCTAAAACATTTTTTTAATCATTGTTTTAGAATATAATATTTTTCCAACCAATCAGAGAAATGAAGTTGGGTTATATTAAAAGCATTATCTCAATTATTCATAGTGATATAGAGTGAAAACATGGTATTATTAAATGAAAATATCATTAATATACATATAATAATAAATTATTTAGTTTATTGAGATATGAATCATTAAGTCTCATCATTTGAATCATAAACATAAATAATCTCAATAAATGATGACATTTTAATTAAATGTTTTTACCACTTTTGTAACATTGAATCATAATCCCCATTAAATAATAACATTAAATAAAACCTTTAATATCATGAAAATAATAGTAATTTTGGTTTTACATGTCAATGGGGTAGTATTGATACTTAATATAATTTGATAGGTGTGTAACATAACAATTGTGTCGAAGAGTAAAATAGAGACAAAAATCCCTTACATCTTTGGTAACATTGAAACTGTAAACCCTAAGAGAGATATATAATCAAATGGATATGTAAATAACATATAAAAATATATATAATATTCATATACTAAATTTTATGGCAATTATATACACCAAATAACAAAAATAGGTGGATAAAATGGAATATATCTCACAAAAAAAGTGAGATGAGAAAACCCATTACCTTGAGTCCAACATGTCATCTGTGTCCATATAATTCTGAAAAATAAAAATTTCTAAATTATTTAATTGAATTAAATTATTTCTATGTTAATAATTTCTTTAGTTTCACTAATTAACTAGTTACATACACATACTCAATTGATTAATTTTACATCGTATATTTTGATCATATTCATCCTATGAGTCAAAAACGACATAGGTTGATTGACTATGGACAATCTGTTATTTGTTTAAACACATCCAAAATAATAATACTGAAATAAATATAATTCATATAAACCATTAATAAATTTTAAACTCATCATGGATGATGGTTATAAAAAATGAACTAAAGTTACAATCATGGCGAATTTAATTCGTACATTCGCATGAGTAACATTTCGATTTTTTGATGATCATTATCAAAAGAAGGAATGTAATATTTTATCATTAATTAATTATAATAATATCCGGCATACAATATTATTTAATTAATTGTAATTTTATATAGAATTATTTTTATGTGGTGGTGGAAAAAATCACATCGCTTTGAGCAGGCAGTAGCCCACATGTGTATGAATAACGTTACCAATTTTATCAATGAGTGAAAAATGTAAAAAATGATATATTATATTTATATATGGTTGAATATTTCATGAATATAATAAATTTTTAATCACATATATTTATTATCTATACACATATTACCTTCCTTGTAATGTGTTACTGAAAAATGAATCACGTCGCTTTATGAGGGGGTAGTCTACCGTACACATGAGTGAAGTTATTATAACCCATACAGAATGGAAACTAAAATTATATATATGGTTTTATTACTATATTGGTAAAATTTGATTATAAATATCATATATATATCTTAGATCCATCAACATACCCAATCATAATTTTTGGTAATGAAAAAATAGATGACATCATTTCGTTAGGTGGTAGTCAATTGTACACAGAAATTATTATTTTCTGACTCATTTGATTGATATGTGTGTAGTATTAGGTCATAAATATAAAATATATACAAATAATTATATGAAATTTAGTATATTTTACTTAACATCCTGGTATATGAAATATTGATGTGGTTGGATATGTAAGTAATACAAAAATGATCGGTGATGAACGTTACCCCTTCTTCAGTTAACTCTTTTTAGTTTTCGTCATAGGCCTTAATGGGTTTGATTTATCTCTCAAGTATTTATTATATGACTAAGGAAATTAATTTTGACGTAATTTTATTTGTTTTTTGTCCTGTAATTTGGCTTGAGGGGTGTGATTAAGTGAGGGTAGTTAATGCCATTTTATAATGTAGGAGAATTAGAATTCATGAAGATAACCAAAATTATTCACTATTTGGAGGTCTCCCATAAATGATTTCGCTCCAAAATAGATATATAATGGAGGTTAGTACTTATTTGATAAAGTAACAACACCCCCAAGAAAATAAATTGATATCATTTTATTCTATTATTTTTTTTGTTTACTCAAATTTAATAATTTTAGTCTTAATCACGGTAAATATTATCATTTTATTTACCAAGATAATTTATACACTATGAATACAATTAAAATTAGTTTAATGATATAATTTATACATAATTATTTTAAATAATAAATAAAATTTACTATATAAAAATCTATTGTGTGTATGAAATTAATTTTAATACTAACACATGTAATTTGATGAACTCTGTTTTAACCATAATCACAATAATATATTTTAACTATTTTGACTAATAATTATAGTTAAAAATTAATTTGAATATATTTTATAATATAAATTACGATTATTAAAATTATATATTCCATCCATCCAAATTAAATTCACAAGAGTTGTATAATATAATTCAAAATTAATGTCATAGACACAGGGAGACAACAATATTTTAAGAAGACCATTTATTTAGAAAAAGGATGATTCTATATTAACTCTATGACAAATAAAAATAATTATATGAAAATAAATTTGTTATATATAAAACATATATTTCATTTAAAAAAATCTACATTATGTATTACTTTAAATTATTAAAAATAAGAAACATTTGTAATTTAAATTGAGTATTTAGAATACCCAATTTTTAAACCCAAATAATCTTATACTAAAATCAATATAATGTTGATTTAAAATAAATTAATGAGATTAAATATAAATAAAAACTACATAGGTCACCTGAAAAAATATACAAAACATATTTAAACTTTTTAAATATATAATTTATTAAAAAGAAATTATTTGTTCAAAAACAATCTCAATTTTCACTATTTATAAAATACTAAAAATTACTAAATTTCTCCCAAAGTAAGTTTTGATATTCAGATTCCAAAAATGAATTTAATTTGATCAAATAATTTTTCAAAAAGTTCCAAAAATTATTATCATATTTTTTTATGAAAATAAATAAAAACAATTTTTGATGAAAACATATTTATGAAGAATAAAATCCTGTTACTAAAAATTGATGGATTATTTATCGAATATTTATCAATAATTAATATTTAGTAATAAATATATATATATATATATATATCATAAAGTAGTTCGTATTATTTGTTTATACCAATTTAACAGTTATATTATAATGGTAATATATATCATGGGTCATTCAAATTCGGTGTTGTGTGTTGAATATTATAAGAAACATAAAAATCAAGGGGGTTGTACCCTACTATATTGAATAGATTAATATTATTTAATAATAAATATATAATAATGTCTTCAATTGTTATATTATCATCTATGATCAGGGTTTCACATCCTTTATAGAATCAAATATAATTTCAGTCTTTTAAAATCTAGGTGAGTTAAATCCTCCCCCACTTTAATAAATTGTATACACATAATTATAAACATTATCATGGTAATAAAAATATTGAAATTTTAAAATAATTTTTATAGTAACACCAGATCATTAAGAGGTTAAATAAAATATCCACTTCATGAGAGAGAATGGTTTGTACAATGGTAATATTTAATAACACATAACTTGGTTTCCAAATGAGAGAACAAAGATGGGAATGGAGAAAACATGTAACTAATTTTAGAGTGAAATTGATATTATTGATCATAATAAAGTTAATTTTCATTGAAAATATAAGGGACTCAATGAAAATAAATATTTTATGATCAAAAAGTCAATTAGATCATTAGAATTAATGGTACTAGATTAATTTTTTTTCGAGATCATTTTCATAGAGTTAATGAATTATTTCACCAACTATAATTAAAACATAGTGAAATATACTTTTCAATTATAATTTAACACATTAGATAATTTCCACTTATATCATATTTTTCTATAATTGATGAGTATTCAAGATGGATGTTTTACAACTGAGCACTAAAATAATGTTTAATATACCACATATTTCACCATGGAAAAAGAATATATTACTTATACATTTTGACATTAATCAAAACCAAAAGGTGTATCATGTGTTAAGACAATTAATAAATTGATAAACCATAATATGTAACATTAATATTAAAAATTCAATGCTAATACCTATTGTTGAATGTAAATCATTCCCTAAATAACTATCCTTAAAATTAATCAATCATTTTATAAATATGTTTCAACCCCGATGATATGAATGATTTTATCAAATATTATTCAATGATAATTGAAATATTATTATTCAAATAAAATATCATCTATTTTAAAAATAAATACAAAATTTACCTATAAATATTTTAATACATTCTGTAGGCCAACGAGTGGTGTGATGCCGTTATCATAATATGGTCATGGGTCAATTCCCCACTACCTTGAAATATGCGATGGGTTTTCACCCAGTATATATGTTTTCCCTCTATATTAATAAATAGAAAAACTAATTCCTCCCTAAATAACACTTCATGTTGATGTTAGGAGTTAAAAATTCATCATCCCAAAAAAATTTCTCCAAAAAAATTGTTAATAACCTCGAAATTTTTACTACCTAAAACCCTCAAATTTAGTGTCTAAAAGTTTTAACATATGATCAAACATAATCATATACACCTAATATTTTATCCACAAATCATTAGATAAACTCACATGTTGTAATCCTATTATATATTTTTATCTAAACCAAAATTCGATACAAACTATAACAACCCAAAACCCTCAACAATCGTATTCGGTGTAGAAATCATAAACCATACCTTAATGGATTTGATGAAGATAATTATGAACCATATTATGTCCATCCAAACCCTACAAAAATTGAGAACATGGATCACATAAATTATTGAGGACAATTTATTTGTAGATTATTATATAATTTGGACAAACACATGCAAAAATAATTCACATGTCTTGAAAAGATAATTTCTCAAACTAAATCTATATTTTTTCCCCAATAAGAATCCATCATCATGCATATGAAATTAATTCCTACTATAATTTATTCAATATAGTTCATTATAACATGGGGGAAAGGAAACAAAATAAGTTTGATTTATAATTATCAGTACGGGAAACCCTAATAATTAAAAAATTAATGTGATCAATGAGAACAATAATAGAATAATGATATAATGGAATAATAAATGTTAATAAGTATAACATAATAATACTCATTCCAATCAATACATGGAAAATAAAACAACAAAAAATGGAATAATAATTTCAAAACAAAATAGTACTATGAATCATGATCCATGTTGTATCAATATTTATCGATTGAAACATCATAAACCTATAGTAATCATAGATAAATCGTATCAGTATCTAAGAAAATCATCTCCTATAACACATACCAACCCCTTATAGAACACATAAAAATTGGAATAAGTTTTTGAACAACTTCTAATATAATTATCTAATGAATATAATCAATACCCATTAAATTGGAGCACTATTCAAGAACACCCATTATATAATCTATTTATAGGTCACCTGGTGATATCTATGCACACACATTAATTATAATGTCCATGAATCATAGATAAAGTATATGTAGCTTTCATTTCATCATAGAACTCATAGAATCAATCATTATTCCCTTCATAACTTTATTTGATAATGGATAAGAATTCAGTTTTATGTCAATATGTTTTAGAGATTATTGATTTGTATAAAATAATCATATTCCATAACAATCTATTTGAATCTTGATTTACCCATGGAGGTGAACGGGTTTAATAACAATATATCTAAATCAATCATATTCCATCTAGACAAATAATGAGGATGGTATTAATAAAAAAATATTCCTAATAGATGATAAGTAACGAAAATTGTTGTTGGTGTTGATTAATGGACATAGAATTAAAATAACATTGTAGAAATTCTTAAGGAAAATATACTTTTCATTTTAAGAAAGACTTCTTAAATCATAAAATGTTTTGAAAATAATATTCTTTCAAAAAAAAATTTAAAACCAAAAATCATTATAAATTTTAGGAAAACATTTTATTTAGAAATAATATTGTAAACTTTTAAATTGTTATTCAATAAAATGTTGGTAATATTGGTGTATAATTCATTACATGTCATAAAGAACATTCCTTTTTCATATTAAATGGATGGAAAATTATTTTTTTTAATGTGAGAAGAAGATGTAACTAAAAACATTTTTTGAAGAAATTACAAATTATTCTTTAATTAATCATTGATAAATGTATCAAAAATCCATTGAAAATAGTTTTTCAATACATGGGATTGGAAGAAAATAGATATTTGACCGAAGAGTGAAATGACGTTATATTTTCTTAAAAAATCACAATTATTCTATGTCCCAATGTGTAGAAAAATTGTACATTTGGATGAAATTATCTTCAATAACTAAAGGATATTAAATTAAAGAGTTTCTTAAGAGATGGACCATAAAGCATAATCGTTGGAAGTATAATCACAAACAATCTTCATAAATGATGAGATTGTATCAAAAACGCATACCACTTTTGTAACATTGAATCATAATTTACAAGAAATAATAAAATTAAAGTAATCTTTTGATATCATCAAATTAAGGAGAATCATGATATTACAAGACAAAGAAGAAGTATATACAACTCATAAAATAATAATGGTCTATAACATAACAAGCATCACAGAAAATGAAAATTTTGACCAAAATCCATTACCAATTTGATATCATTGAAACCATAAACCCCTTTAAAGATCTATCCACAAATGAATTGGTAATCCAGTGTCCATTTAATTATATGAATCATACAATACATTCATGTACTATATATACACCATAAACAGAAATTAAGTGGTCAAAATGGAATATATTTCACAGAAATAAATGTGATAAAAGAAAACCCCTTACCATGAGTTTGACAAGTTGTATGTCTATTTATCTTTCGAAAAAATAAACTTATGTTACTTTTATATATTATTAAAAACCATATTCAAATTTATTATTACTTTTATTTAACTTATTGACATATTATATACATTTATTTAATCGATTAGGGTTATATTGGATGTTTTGACCATAATTATAATATTTATACTTCAATTATTCTTTTCAAACCTATCATAAATGATTGTTATGAAAAATGAACTAATTTTACCTTCATGGAAATGGTAGGTTGTACATATTCATGAGTAGTGTTTCCATTTTCAATTATTTTATTGGAATGAAGTCATTTACTATATTATCATTATTGAATGATAATAATATTATAAATACCATGTTATTTATTTATATATGCTTTTATATTTTCTTATTGTGATATGGTGGTGAAAAAATAAATAACATCGCTTTGAGTAGGAGGTAGTCCACATGTCCAAGAACGACATTATCATTTTTTAGTGAGTGAAAATGTGATTGTAAAATGATATATTCGACTTAAAAATTAATAATATTTCATGAATATCATAAATATTTCATTCATGTCACATATATTTATAATCGTTACACGCATTTCCTTCCATGTGATGCATTAGTGAAAAATAAATAACATTGTTTCGTGATGCAGTAGTCTTCAGTACACATGAGAGAGGTTATCGTATCCCTAACAGAATGGAATATAAAATATTATATATGATATAATGGCTTTATAGGGTTAAATTTGTTATAAATAACATTTATAAAATTATATCCATAATAATACCCATTAGCAAGATGTGGTAATTGAAAAATGAATGGCATCATTTCGTGAGGCGGGCATCCTCCATATACATGAAAGACAGTTTTATAACTTGATTGATGGAATTGTGCATTGTCTTAGGTCACATGAAAAACAAAAAAACATCTATGAATATGTAGGATTTTGATGTTACCATATTATCATGGTATAACAAGAATTTTTGTTTGGAGAACGAAATATAAGAAAAATGATCAGTGGGGAATGTTACCTCTTCTTTTGGTAACTCCTTTTGAATTTCACCAAAGGACATCCTTGGGTGGATTTCAACCCAAATTAAGACTTCTAGGACAAATTTATGGAGGTTGTGAAGTGATTTTGGTATGTTTTGGTTAATCCAAATTGTTTGATAGGTGTGAAGAGGTTAGGGGAGTGAATGCCCTTTTATTGGAGGAGTTGTGATATTCTTTTAAATAACCCAATGTATTCGCTATTGGGAGGTCTCAAATAACTAATGTGGCTCAAAATATATATAAATAATGTAAGATAAGGTTTATTTGGCATATAATAATTTCCATAAAATAAAAATAAATACATTATTATTATTATTTTCATTAGTATTTATGTTTAGTAATTTAATTTTTTTTTACGAAGATAATATAAATCATTTTATTTACCAAAGTAATTCACCATTTAAGACTACAATTACAATGATTTTAATTAAATTTTTTATACCTTATTATTCTATAAATTAAATCAAAATTATAAAATAAAAATCCAATATATCTATAAAATTAATTTTAATACAAATTCTTGTAATGCACAAATCCATGTTTTAACCTTAATAGAGGAATTTAATTTTAATATTTTTTCATAATCATTATGGTAAAAAATTATGTTGAAATTATTATATAATATATATTTTAGTGATATTAAATATTTAATCTATTTCACCAAATTTTACACATATTATTTTCATAATTTATTTAAAATTAATCATGCATACAAGGTGAGATATCCAGTTTTTAAGAAGATTATTTGTTTTTAGAAAAAGATGATTCAGTATTACCAATATGGCAATGAAAAATAATTGTATAAGAATAAATAAATATTTAATAATATATTATATAAAAATTAAATTTATAACATTTCCCCATTAAGAAAATATTTTAATAAATTACAAATGAGAAAAATTATGAATTTTAAAATAGTTTTTTAAAAAACCCATTTTTAACGATAAATACAAACTTATACTAAAAACCAATATAAAATTTATTTAAATGTAATTAAGTGGATTAAATAAAACTAAATAATACTAAGTTTACTCGGAAAATGATAACAAAAATATTAAGTCATTATAATTAGTTATTTTATTAAAAAGATAACTCTTTTTACAAAAAGGGTATTTTGATTATTCACTGAAAAATCAATACATTCCGAAAATTCTTTAAATATCACACAAATTAAATTTTTATAATATGATTAAAAAAATAATTTAATTGTCTAAAATTATTTTCTAAAATTTCCAAAAAAAATATAATATTTTTTTCATGAAAAGAAATTAAATTATTTTTTAATGAAAATATATTTTTAAATAATATAGTCACATTACTAAAAATGGATTGATTATAACTAAAAATTTATCAATAATTTTTATTCAATGATATATATATATATATCATAAAATTAGTTGAGACAATTCATACCCACCAATTTAATTGTTATGTTATAATGGTAATAAAAATCATGGGTCATTTACTTTGAGGGTTGTGTATTGAATATGTTTTCGAACATGAAAATATAGGGGGTGTGTGTATTTCAAGTTATTGATGAGATTAAAATTATTTGAAAATCAATTTATCAAACTGTCTCTAAGAGTTATATTCTCCCCTAAGATTAGTGTTGTGTGTCCTTTAATCTATTGAATATAATTTTCTTCTTTTAAAATCAAGGGGTTTTATATATTCCATGAGGGCCCTATTCAAAGAAACATAGTCTATGGGTAGGGATTCACCAAAAAAGATGTTTAATTTGGCGAACTGATTAATCTCCTAAGACTACTCACACATCAGGTATTTATCTATTTTCGATATCCACCCATAACTATAGGTCCAATGCATTTATCATTTATCGAAGGATCGATTAAACTAATGATAAATATTCCATATAAATGAATATTATTTTTGAGGATTGAAAATATATTTATCAATATTTTATCCAATCAATCAAATAAAATTCTTAAAAAACACCATAATTAAAATTCATATAAGGATTAGAAAATAATCATATCCATTATATATAGAATATGTATAATTAAGACAAACGTAATGTACAACGATCATAATAAATTGAATGATTCAGTAAAAAGTTAAGAACCATAAAATTAATAGGGTATAAGATATAAACATTTTTTCATGGTAAATATAGTCATTAAAATAAAATCTTTTCTATTTGAAAAGAAAAATTAAAGGAGAAAAAATAAAATAATATTTTATTTCAATGTTTTCTTCATGAAATCATTGAAAACATGTTGGAGGAGCTATATATAATAAAATAATTATGGTGGTATTAATGTTTGTTAATACCATTTATATTAACAATCATTTATCAAAAACATACCTATTATAAAACATTATTTGAATTCCATTCATAACTTTTAACTATTAAAATATAGCTTATAATTCCATAATACGTTATTTAAGTAACAAATATGAATTTGTTAAAACAATTTTTTAAAATATGGACATTGAATAAAAATATACACAATTACATGAGAAAAATATAGTTTTCTTATCAACATTTATTTGATTGATTAAATTACCATAAAGATGAAAATTTTGATGAAAATACATGAAATTTTTAAATATCTAGATGATAGTAAAATCATTTTATCTTATGAAGGATAAATTAAAATATTCCTTTAATGAAAATATAACAATCAAAATAGATAGTGAGATTGTAAAATAAATTCATACCAATTTTGTATCTTTTGATTTATAAATACTTGAAATAATTAAAATTAATTGAAACCATATTCACTACGAATAAATAGTTATTCATATTAAATATTTCTATGGGTATGTAGATACACCACACAAAAGTGAAATGGTGCATAATAACAAATATTTATCAGTGGAGTGTAAATTGTAATTAAATCCATTACCAAAATCACATCGTTGAAGTAATAATAAATAAATTAATTGATTATGTGTATCATGTGTAAATCCTAAAAATAAATTAAATAATACATATAATAATTAAAATTCATTGCACACATAATCTAATAATGTCAACAATAATGAATTTGTAATACTACCTAATGAAAAGTTGTTGGGTTCCGTAAACCCTTACAAATTAGTAAATTTTAATTTAAACCCCCATGGATGAAATAAATCGAATTGAAACATAAAATTAAATGATTTATTAGGGATAAATGATATAAAATATAAAAGTGTAACTATATACACTATAAAATAATTTTGGTGCATAACATAAAAAAATTCCACAAAGAAGGAAAAGTGAGACAAAATCTCTTACCATAGACTTTATATTAGATGAATATAATTTAACCTCATATATAATGGTTTAAAATATTTAATTAATTTATAACAAAACTATATTAATATTTATGACATCATATGTGATCTTTTGTATCATCACACCACATGTTCATTAATAATAATTTATTATTATTACTGTTTCAGTTTCCAACTACCTCGTTTTGCCATGCATGATATATCATGAATTTTTTTGTTCTACTATGTATGATGTAGTTCCATAATATCTATAATTATATATTGTTATATATTAATATTATTTACTCATTATAATTATTTTTATAATAATTATTCAAATATTTGCATGGAAAATGAATCGCATCACTTCATGGAGAAGGAAGGTTGTATATACTCACAAGTGACATTGTCATTTCCATAAATGGTGAAAGGATATGTAATTGGATGTTATATTAATATTAAATTATTAAAAAAATCATAACTATCATATATTTTCATTATTATAATTCTTATTACTACCCATGTCATTCGGTGATTGGAAGAAAAAATCTTCAGTTTGTGAGGTGGTTGACTTTCATACCCAAGGGTGATGGTTTTTTTCAAATTTATTAAATAAAGGGATAGATAAATATAATTCCATAATCATAATATCATATTGTTATATTAATGATAATGTTTTTATTATTTTAATTGTTAATATTTATTTTAATATTGTAAATGAAGAAGTAAATGAAAGAGATCAGGGATGAAAATTACCTTTTCTAAGAGAAACATCCTTTCGATCACTTATTATAGACCATAGGGTTGGTAATTTGGGAAAAAATAAATATCTATAATGTTTATAATTATGATGGGTTGATATTATGGTATTATTTTTTTGGGATAAAAGTATTGATAGGTGTGTAGAAGTGAGCTAAGGGGTGCCCTTTTCTAATCGAGGTGAGTGGCACACATGTAATTGTTCAAGGTTTTTCAATATTCTCATGTCACATTCTTAGAAATATGTCTCAAAAAATGACTCATATTCTAATGTTAAAATGATAATTCATGATAAAAATCAATAAATGGGGTTTAATAAAGTTTTATGTTCATTTGTATTCTTATATTTTTCGATTTACCCCGGTAAACCCCCTTTAACCTTAACCATGGTAATTAATTTTTTCTATTTTAAATATTCAAAATGTCCAAAAATTAAGATGGAATTATTACAAAATATTAATTATTAGTATTAAAAATATTTAATCCATTTTTATCAAATTAAATTCATATATTATTCATTATTTAATTTAGAAATAATATTGCAAATCATGTGTAAATTTTTTTTTTCAAGAAATACATTTAGCAAGCATAAGATAGTATTATATTCATTTTATTCCTAGAAACTATCATTACATGGATTTAAATTCATATATTTTCATATATAATATAAAAATTTGATGTTAATTATTCGTCATTAATTATTCCATTAATCAATTAAAATTTATAAACATTATTACATTTAAAACAGAAATAGTTTTTTGAAGAAAAAACATTTTCCTGCAAAATTTCTCATTTTTGTAAGAAATGATATTCCCTTTACCTATATAAAATTTATATTTAATATCTTTTCTATTCTCTATATTATAAAATATTATTAAATAAACAATGGTGAATTTTTAAAGAATAAATTTTTAATTATTTGAAAAATCACCTTTCCAATTGAAATTTTCAAGTATTCATTAAAGGGTTATTTTGACCAAC
The DNA here is from genome assembly GCA_963277665.1 of Viscum album. Classification (NCBI taxonomy): domain Eukaryota; kingdom Viridiplantae; phylum Streptophyta; class Magnoliopsida; order Santalales; family Viscaceae; genus Viscum; species Viscum album. The sequence continues at coordinate 212,640,025 of OY728128.1, read as the reverse complement.
TATGATCAAAAGAAATATACATCCTATAAAATCAGAATTTTTGAGCCATTAAAAGATATAAATTTAATTTTATTATGGTTTTATTAAAATATAATTTTCACTTACTATCATCGAATATAAGGTTTCACATTCTTACCTTATAAAAATATTTCATCCTCATAATATTCTTGGATAATAAATTGAAAAAAGTTATTGTGGTTATTTCTCATTACATCCTCTAGTTACCATGTTTATTAATCCATTTTATGCCTTCTCCAAAGTACGTTTACTAGTAAATAATCAGATTACTCAATAAATTCTCTCTGGTATTAATAATATAGACATACCCATCACTGTAAGATATATCGGGTTCCAATTATAGTTATTTATAAGTGATCATATGTGTTAGGTCTGGCATTTACATAAATAATAGTGGTATATATTACACATCATGTACTTTAGAGATTCTTGAGGTAATTTACAATCATTAATCTAATGAACCAATCCTTTATTAAATTTTAAAGGGTCATATGTACTTAGGGATCAGTTTTCCATTTTAACCAATCGTTATAGAACCCATTAGTGGAGATACATTCAATAAAATTTCATCACACAGTTTTACGTATTTTATACCATTTTCATTATCTCGTTGATAAGATATTGGCCTACAATTTTCCTTTCTCCCAAATAATCCCAGCAAGTTGTTGAATGAGATATCTTTCTTTATAATGCATTATATTTAACCATTTGAATACTCGATTGGAAAATATTTTAAAAAATTATCTAAAAATGTTAAATAATAATCCCATATAACTATAAATTAACTGAGCACAACCCCATCATGTCTCCAAATGATTAAATACTTATTTTGGACTATCCATCAATTTGATGATGGTTGGTGGTGTTCAAATGATGTTTAATATCAAGGTCCTTCTGAAGAATCTTCTAGAATTTCAATGTAAATTAGGCATCATTATCTAAATAATAGAAAGTGGTATACCATGAATTAATAAAAAATCATCAATATAGAATATTTATGGCCTATAAAGTGTTAATTTTTTTGTGGTAGTATTAAAAATTGCATATTTGGTTCGTAAATAAATAATATCCCATATTGCATTATTTTTAGTGTATTTGGATGTCCTGTGACAAAGACCATAGCAATTTAATCTCATTTCAACATAGTAATAGGTACAGGATACATGACTCCACTATAATTATGTCTCTAGTCCTTCTCCTATTGAAATACCATGTATCTCTATACATAATGATCAATATCATAACTTATGTTCTCCCACTAAAAATGATTCTTCAAATCCCAATATATCATTGTTTTACCCTAGAGTACAAATAAATTAAAGATATAAGAAACATATGTCAGTTCTCTTTCTATCTCACGTATAGTTGGAATGTTTAGTCTCATTCTAAATTTTTGAATTCCATCTTTATAAAATAATGTCATCCAGTTCCCTATAATTGTAGGACTAAATATTCCTATAAAAACTATCATCATAATATTAGATAATTTTTATCTTTTAAAGTAAATGTGATTCAATAATCATTATAAAAAGGTTTTATGTCTCCCATTACTTCGTAATTTCAATATCTATCATTACTAGATCCACAAACACATGATTCCTATCAATCCTCATTTGTGTAAGAACTCTAGGATCTTTCATTCTAAATTCATCTTCTACATTATTATCCTTACTTAGTTAGTAGTTTATTGAGAAATAATAATACCAAAGTAGTTAAAGTGTTTAATTTTTCATTATATTTATCAATTTATAGGAAAATATGTATTTTAGGATCTTATGGTATGTATATATCTCACATCATTACACATAGAGATACTATCTTTATATCTTAAAATATAAGATAATGGATTCCATATCAAAATAATTTCCTGGATAGTTTTCTTCAGGAATCATTACCTTCATTGATTCATAGGCATCAAATTTATCAATCTTCATAATGAAAAAACCATGATCCATCTTTAAGGTATCACTATATATCAGAAATCCATCATTTCCAGATGGTATATTAAAAATTAGTTCATTCCCCAATTTCACATTCAATTTTTCAAAACATTTTCTATATTAAAACTTCCATATAAAAATAACCCATATACATATAATATAGGTTAATCTTGTATCTAATTAGTAAAAAACATGAACAAAACACTAATAAAAACGTTCAAAACCAATGAATCCATGTTCCATGCTTATTTTTTTTATTGTAATATATTTTTTGTCATGAATTTTATTTTCAGGATCAACTGATATTCCATTCTTATAGAAAATATGGCCAAGAAAAAAATAAATTTTGTAGAAAAAATTCTCAATAAAAAATTCCAATTTAAATCTTTTCCTCTAAGAGTCTCATGAATGATATGGAAGTGATTCTCTTGGTCCTCATAGAGTTTATAATACACTAATATGAAATTGATGAATACAAAAGATAAATTATCTAGATATTCATTTAATACTATATTATTTAAGTACATAAAAATGTTTGCTTCATTACTTAATCAAAATGGAATTATTGTAATATCATATTGTTCATACCTCATTCTAAATGTTGTTTTTTTGAATATATTTGTTATTTAATATTAGTTGATGTTATCAAATGAACAGGTATATCATTGAAAAATATTTATATTCATGATTTTAATTGAATATGTCAACAATGAAATGTGGAAGAATATTTTTTATCATAAAAACATTGATTTCTATATAATTAATGTATAGCTTAATAGTTTCATCTTTATTATTATTGAAAAAACAGGGGATCCCCAATGCGAAAGATTATTTGAAATTAATCCCATATCAGACAACTCATTTGTTTTTTTATTCAATCCACTAACTCAATAGCGTATATTAAATATGGATTATTTTTTACGGTTCCTTTATCTAGGATTAAATCAATGGAAAACTCGATATCACACTCTAATGGATGTCCTTGTAACTTCTCATTGAATATAAAATATTATTCCTATACATTAGTTAAATACTCAATTTTATGATTATATAGTACCTTCCTATATTCGTTCCCTTCCTCCCATTTAATATTATTCAAATTTTTATTTTGGTGTTTCTATACATGACATTGATGATGAAGCCTCCGCTCTAAAGATAAAAAAGTACACATATTCACCTCAAATTGTACTTTCATTCTCAAAACAATATTGTTTGTTAAAATATTTTGAAATTAATTATAAAGGAAGGATTTAATTTAATTAAACATTGTTTATGATAATAATTTCTAAAACTAGTAAATGTTTCATTTTTATAATGTTAATTTTATGATGTATCCTTGTCGTAGTGAGACTTCAACTAGGATTTCTGATTGAAAACTCCCTTCCTAAAGTGCATGGGATGTGTCTACTTTTCATGGATGATATGAGTGATATAAAATATTGAATGGATGAAAAACTAAATAAAAGAATCTATAAATTAAAATATATAATTACAATAACTTCCTCTGTATATTTGTGAATATTAACCGCAGTCATATGGATCACATAAGCTTAGCCTACACTCATTGGCCTATTTTATTGTAAATTCCCTTGAAACATGGGGAATTGGTTTGAATAATGCCCAATTTCAATATATTTTAGGAAATATATATTAGTGGTACCTTTAATTACCTAACATTCATGATCTATATAAATATTACATCCAAACATGTATCACACTCCCATTCCCTTTAACAATTTTCTGTGATGTTTCATTCCACAACTTTCACATGAAGGAAATTTATCAATTTTATTCTTATTTTTTGATGTGATTCCTCTTTCATAGTGTTCCTAATTAGTCCATTTTTGGCTATTTTATTTGGGTGTTTTTTTTTGTTTTTTTGGTGGGTCTCATCCTAGATTGGGTTCTTTGGCCGGACTACTGATGACTCTTCGTGGAAGTTAGTTGTTGGTTCTCTCTTATGGTTAAAAGTGATTTTATTTTATAAAATCAAAAAAATGTTATTTGGCCAAAAAGAACCTTGTAGTAATTTCCGTTGATTTATCATGAAGGAAATATTTATTAAAATTATTTCAAAACTATTTTATTGTGAAAAATGAAATCATAAACATATTTTCCCTGGGGATATCTTTAAATAAATAAAATATTTTCAAAACCATAATAATGGTCTAAAGATAAAATTTTAATTATCCTACGAATATCCCCTAGGAGTGTCAAACCAAGTTTTTAGTTATCCTTGACTTCATGAAACATGTTACAATCACGTCAAACCACAATTCACCTTTTTGGAGTTATTATCACTATTTATAATTATTCTAGACCCACATCCACATTTTTTATCCATAAATGGTTGTATTTCACAGAAAACCCACATAATATATACCTTATGAAATGTTTAAGATGTCCTTTAAAAAATTTCATATCCTTAAAGGCTATTAATAGGTTATGTTCCCTAATTTATGATTTCTAAAATATGGATCCCATGGTTTTTAGTAATGTTTCTCTTATAAAAAATATAATAACCCTAAATCTAATGACTTAAATACGGTGTCTAATTTATTAATTTTTCATATATAATGGGTTATATTCCCATAGGATCAATCAGAATAGTATTATTGGAGAACCATATATGTACCCAATACCCATTTTACATGGGGAATTAAATATAAAACATAATAAAATCAAATACATTTCATCCATGGAAGTTATTAAATAAATTCTTATTTTTATCCTGGTAAAACGAAATAAATAAGGGAGAGGTAAAATTATTCATAAGGGTTATGTACAAGGGACTCTATCATGGTTAGATAAATAATAATCAAAATCTAATGGTAAATAACTAAAAGAACATTCCATTTAATCATTAACATGATCAGAAAATGAATACATAGATAATAGTAATGAAATACTCTCATTGATAACAATACAAAATTACAAATAGAGGAAATTAATAATATTTCTTTTCATAATATCAAACACCAAGTTATATATACCATCAACACATTTCACCAAGACAGTTCAATCTTGATGTTTTTATAAACTACTAAATAAATTTAATTTTTCCAATTCATTCATCTGATGAGATATCATATGCATCGATGGTATATCTATAACCATTCCCCACCAATCACTGCATGTCCAATGAATGCCTAATATATTTAATGATCAATTTATTTCATGATCAATATGTCTTATCAAAAAATATCTATATGAAGTAAAGAATATATATTTATCATGATTTCCCACAATAAATAAAATAAAATTATTAATAAAACACCATATATAAAATTATTATATGGTTTAGGGAATAATAATATCCATGATAAAAAATGAAATTGATATATGAGATAAAGTTTATGTAAAATTATCCCAATATGTTGATTGATTTGAGAGGGTGTTAATGACTACAAAATTAATAACTGATAACAGATGATCATCATTTCATCAAAAATATTGGATTTAAATTAAAATAATGCCCTTTAAATAAATAAATAAAATGGAAAGGAAATATTAAAATAATCATTTATTTAATAGTCTCATTTTTAAATTAATTTAAAACATGTTCAATAAGATATATACAAAAACTTTCTTATGGTGGTGGGAAAGTATGTTAACATCTTAAAAATGAAAAAATACATTCCTTTCGACTTTTTTAAAAAAATGAACCTTTCAAAAAGAATATATAATGATTTATTTAGAAAATTTTAAAAATTCAAGGATAACTGAGAATTTCCATAATAAATTTGTTAAAAAAATAAAAAAAGTCCTTTTATAAAGTAGTTTTGAAAAATATGGACATGGATCAAAAGTATACTCGATTAAATGAGAATTAAACTCTATTTTTTTAATAAACATTTTTTTGATTGATTCAAGTGTTAAATAGAAGAAAATTTGGATTAAAATATGAAAACTACATAAATATTAAATTTATAATAAAATTACTCTTTGTTATGAAACTATATATTATTACAATAATTCAATGAAAATATAATCAGTCCCAATCGAAAGCGATATTTTAAAAAAATGATACATCTTTACAAGAATTGGAATTGTAACACCTATAATTAATAAACATGAATTCAAAAAATAATAATCATTAATAAATAGTTATTAATGTTAGATATATCAATGATGTAGTTTATACACCACATAAATGTGAATAGGTTCATAGAAATAAATATTTCTCTACATAGCATAAATTCAAACGAAATCCATAAAAAAGGTCATACCCTTGTATTGATAATTAATAGATTTATTGACTATTTGTATCAAATTTAAATAACATAAAGTAAATTTAAAATTCATCATAAAAAAATAAAAATTCATTTCACAGATAATCTTATAATATTAAATACAATGAATAATTAATATAACATAATAAAGATAAATTGAGTTAAGAAACCATATACAACATGGTAACTTATATTTCAAATTCCATTGGTTAACATAGATTTAATTAAAAAATAAAATACCCTGAATTAGCAATAATTAATTATATACCATTCAAAATTGGGTGTATATGTACCATATAAAATAAGCTATGTTCATAAAAAAATTATACCTCAATGAAAGGAAATTGAGAAAAAATTTCTTACCTCACGCTACCCTTTAGTTGAATGTTATTTAACCTCATGTATAATGATTTTAGTAATTTTATTAATTTTCATCATAACCGTATTAATATTTATTGTATCATAAATTATATTTTATAACATTTTATCCCCCATTTATAATCAATATTTTATTACTACTATTGCATCGGGTGTTAGTTGCCTTGTTTTCTCATGAATGTTTTATTGTGGATGTTATGGTTCCAATGTGTAGTATAGATTACTATAGTATACATTTTTATATTTATGGTATAAATATCATATATAATATTTATATACATTTTTATAATTATACATTAATGTTTTATAGGGAATATAATTTACATTTCCATGAGGAGATGGTAGGTCGCACGTATGCACGAGCGTCTTTATCATTTACATAATGGGTGAAAGGGAAAGTGATTGGATTATAAATTAATATTAAAGATTAAATATTATATCATAATTATCATATATATTCATTATTTTAATCATTATTATTATCCATGGGAGTCTATGATGGTAAAATAATTAAATATATTTATCAGGTGTTGTACGCATGAGTGATGGTTTTATTTCCCATTAGATGATAAAGAATGTAACATCCCACCCTTTTTCATTTTATTGAAATGGTAGTGAGAAATTACTAGGTATTTGGTGACATCCCAAAGACAAAAAAGGCTAGGAATAAATTTTAAAGGGTTTCAATACATTTTTTGGATGATTTACCCCTTAAGAATAATTCACTAACCAAATAATCCATAATCAAGAAACCATTATATTATGCATGATAAAATTTCAAACAAAATCCGCATTTAATTTATCAAAATAATTATATATTCAAGTTCCATCGTGGAATACTATAATATCAATTTAAATAGTGGTTAGAAAGCTAATAAAATTCAAGAAGTCCAAAAGACTCCATGCTCCCCAAGCTCCCTGATACAACTTTATCAAACATCATAAGTATCGCGAGTTAGTGTTAAAGAAGTGTAATAAATTTCCTTTTCCAATGTCTCGGTAAATGACATATGAAGAATAACCAGGTTCCAAAAAAGGTGTGGGTACTAAAAAATATTATGTATTCCCCAATGACTTCCTTACTCACTCCACTAGGATAAACCATCTTAGCAACATTTATACAAAACAATTTATATAAAAAATTCAAAAAGAGTTTATATCAAAATATAAACTATATTCATTGTAAATAGTTTCCCAAGGAAAGCACATAATAAGTTCTTTATATCATTTAACATTATATTTTATCATAACCCATTCCTTCTCCACACATCCATACATCCAACCATGCATGAAAAACCCTTGACATCGCTATACTCGTGAGTGGTGATTCATCCTTCCATGAAGTCATCACACAGTAGACCACGTTGATGGGGGTACTTCAAACCCATATTTTTTCCAACCATTTGATGGGGTAATTCATGCCCTTTTCTATCCCAATATATAATAACACATTCCTCACAACCATGAAAACTTATACCAAATCCATGTGTGTTCAAACCATTCAATACAAAATCATTCTTTTTATTAAAACCTATTTTTATTCATTATAGAAAAAACAACAATAATTATTAAATTGAAATTTTAAAACCATGCTATAAAAAACACTTTCCAATAACCCTCAAATTTTAAAAATTTCACAAACCATAACTCAATAGGGTTTCAAAAATTATTTCATATAAAATATAAATTAAATTTCAATCAAATCAATCAATTTCAAACGAAGACATTATGTTCTAAAATAGAGGAGTCAATAGTGAAGTCACCTACCATGAGAGTTTTGGTGAAAATGATAAAAATCATGAAAACTGTCACAAAACCAGGTTGAATATCTATGATCCCACCATAGATATCATTTCCTGTCATCCAAAAGACCAAATAGAGACATATTTTGCATCAATAACCTTAGATATACCCAAAAAGATCATACATCTAAGAAACCATGAGAGAGATGGATGCATACCAAAGAAAAACATAATGAATGATGATGAAAGATGTCATACCATTAGAATAGGGCTTCAATGCACAAAATAAATGATCAATATGGATTCCACTTTACTTGGGAGAGGTTTTAAAACATTTTAGAGACCAAAATCTAGAGCTTGGGCCAATTTGGGGTTAAAAAACCTTGAGGATAAAACCTATCATATCCAAAATATAGGGATATGAATTTTGGCACGACCATGGTTTAGTCTCATGGTTAGATAAATCATGCGCTAAATGTGATCCTACTTCTATATTAAGAAATAATTCGCATGGTTGGCACACGTAGATTTGAATATAAGAGAAAACCCTTCAAGATATCTCTATCTAACATTTACACAATGCTACATAGTTTATCCTAGGCTTCTGTTTGTTGTTGAAAAATAGTGTGCAACTCGAGAACCTTACGATTTTCCCATATATCACTCTTCATGGTTTCATGAATGTGTTGCATGATTTCTAAAAATTCTGGACCATAGATTAATGTATATAGAATACCCAAAAACATTAAAAAGGGTCTCTAAACCTTACCAATCATAACCCATATACTTTAACATAAAATACACACCAAAAGGGTTACACACCAAAAACTAGGGGCACTATATTCTCCCAACCATTGACCTTTCATTCATTATAAAATAGGAAACCACCGTCACCATGAAAGAGTTCTTTCCATTTCTATTACATTTCCTTCTCACATTCCCAAGTCTCCTCCTAAATCATTCTATGTTTCCAAAAAAACCCACACTAGAAATATTATATTGATATGAAATGATTTCCCTTTATTATACATTATTTTCACTAAGATATGAACCAACAAATTGTCATCTCTAGGTCTATGTGATCCTATATGATGACATCTTCAAGATCAGGCTGATATTTATCAATCGTGATACATGGAAAATATTATGCACCGCACTAAACTATTGTGGTAATGCCAATGGATTTGCCATATCACCAACCTATTATAGTATCTAAAAAAAGTAATAATTATCAAGGATATAGCTTGCCTTGATTCCAAAAATTTTGATGTCCATGCCTTAGAGGGAACCTCAATAACACATGATAACTCACTATAATAAAAACAGCCATATATGATGATATGTATATGATTTATGATTACTCTGAGTTTTCCATATCCTTTTTGAGATCAACTGAATCTTCTCTTTTTTCTATTGAACGTGGCTCATACCAATTATTGAATCCACACATGATTCCACTGAACAAAGTGCAGAATAACATGGGAACCCAAACAATACTTCCAATTGATCAATATGTATCAAGGCCTTATAATTGTTGTCATACAAGAACTCCATCACTAAAACGTTCTCTTTCCAAGGGACACGAAAATTGATTTTTCACGAATGCAACATTTCATGTGACATTTGTATAATCCTTTTGGATTGACCAACCGTCTGATAATGATACACCATACTCATAGTCAATTGTTTTCTAAGGTTTTTTATAAGGATTTCCATGAAATGTGATATGAACCAAATATATTTGTCTGATATGATTGAAACTAGTATTCCATACCTCTTTACCACTTCTCATATATATATTTTGGATAAATCCTCCAGTATATGAGTTCTAAAAATATGGTTCAAATGAGTAGACTTGTTGAGATGATCCACAATCACCCATATAGAATCTAGTTTTATAACCATTCTTGGTAGACCTATTAAAAAATCCAAATCTATCATTTCTCTTTTTAACACGAGAATGGGTGAGGACTATAACATAACATATATTCATTGATAGTCTTCCTTCACTGGAAGACATGCTATGAATCTAGAAAAAAACTCAACCGCCTTCCTTTTTTGGTTGAAGCACCAAAACTATGATTTCAATTCCTTATACATATTATATATTCTAGGATGGATATCCTATATCAAATATTTGAAATCATGAAGAAGTTATTCGTGTGAAGTCATATGTACAACCATCCAATCTAGAAACCACAAAACATAACTCTCATCTATCCTCCATCCCTCAATGGTCTCTCCACTCTAGAGTACTGACTTCATATAAACACATTCTACATCTAACTTTTGCACCACCTTTACTAGATCTACCATATCAAGAACCACTGAAAATTAATGGAAAACCACAAAATCACCTATTCCTTCACATTCCACATGAATGTGTGCTAAGACCATCATTAGATTCCATAAATCTAATGCTTTTTTCCTACTGAGCGTACAACATTCCTCTTAATGCATCTACCACTAAATTTCATTTACCTGATTTATACATCATGTGAAATTAGAAAATTTGGAGATACTCTATCTATCTTTTTTTCCATAGACTCAAAACTATTTCTGAGAAACTATACATAAATATCTTATGATCTGTGAACACAATAAATTTCTCACTAATGATATAAGGATGACACATTTTTTAAGTCATGTACGACTGCATCTAACTACAAATAAAGAGTTGGGTAGTTCATCTCATGTAATTTTAACTAAATTGATCCATAATAAATAATATAGTCACCTTTCATGAGAACACATCCCATCCTAGATCCTAATTCATTGAAATACAACATTTTTCCTTGTCCCAATTCCATAAAAATCAATACTAGTGTGGATTCATCGGGAACATTTATTACATGAAAAGATTTATGGATTTCCACAATCCATTATAATGGAACACTGTTCTTTTTCAATGTTGTTATAGTTGTGGAATTTTCTGAAAATATTCCCAAAAAAGTGATGATAACAACCAACTATGCCAAGAAACATTCTCATCTCAAATACATTCTTTGGTTATTTTCTAGAGAAAAAATATTCTGCCTTTTATGGATCAACTAAATGAATTCTTTCAGAAATTACATGGCCAATAATGTGTGCTTATTTTATAGATTAATAAAACATTGATAATTTGGTATCCAAATGATATTATCTGATGATTTCAAACAAAATTTCAAAGTTTTTTCCAAAGATATCCCTTCAACATGAATACACCAATATGTCATCCACAAATACCATAAAAAAGAATCAAGATATTGGTGAAATATCTGATCCATTAATTCTATAAATCCCATAGGCTCATTTGTATTGCTGAATGGAAATACCACATGTTCATAATGGAAAAATATGCTTCTAAAACTGTCTTAGAATAACCTCTTTCCATACTCGCAATTGGGTATATCATGATCACAAGTAAAAATTTGAGAACAACTTTTCTCCCATTAGTAGATAAAAAAAATCATCAATTCATGGATGTGGATAATTTTAATTTATCATATCTTAGAAATGATTATGATAATCCAAAAAAACCATAATGTTTCATCTTCATTCTTCATAGAAATATACTGGGGTTTCCCAAGGAGACATTCTCCACGGAATGAAACCATTTTTTCAATCTCCTCCAACTGCACATTCAATTCCATTACTTTTTTTAGTTTCATTCAATATTATGGAAGTTAGATAGGAACAGTCCCTAGAATGACATAAATTGTAAACTCAACTCATCTCATGGGTGGAAACCCTCAGAATTATTCGAAAAAGACATCCATAATATGCACATCAATCACTGAAAAAGAAATTCTCCCAACCTCTTCAATTGATTCCAACAAAAAACCTTCAACTGGTAGGATATCAATACCATAGAAGCTTCCAACAAGCATGTTTCACCTGTCTTTACATCCCATTCACCTCTAATGAGATGTTTAAAACCATCCATGGTGGTGAATCTTACTCCTCTTTTATAATAGTCAAGGTAAGACTTGAATTTTTTCAACCTATACATACACAATATTATATCATAGACATATATCTACAATATAGATAAATCCAATTGTAGATCAACTCTATTAACAGTTATAGAACATGCTCGACACAAAAAGGATCTACATTATCTCTCCCTATGTGGAATTTGAATTTTTATTACAGAGGGAATCATATCATGTTTTACACTCATCAAATCAATATCATGAGAATAAATAAGGGAATGTGATGCACCCATATTAAATAGCACTTTAAAAAGGGAATAATTAAAATGAATCCTACCTCTCACTATAAATGGTCTCTCATCATCATCCATAATCACCTGATCAGCTCCATATAATTTCAGTGTTATTTAGCTTTCATATATTTGTTTTTATTGATATTTCCAAACTAGAGGAGTAATGGAATTACTATTATCACTATGGATATCTATGTTTTGATGATTAGATTGCATTAGATGTCCTAATCCTATCGAGGAATGTGATTTATGTGACACATTAGTAGTGTATCGAGCAGTGGACTGTAGAGAATTATGGAAATAGTGCCAATGATTCACCATATAGTTGTATTTGTGACATTCTCAATGTGGTGACATACACAGTCCCTCTCTGTAGTCATGTGAACCACATTAGAAACAACCTTGTTTTCGCATGGGTCGTGGAGGAAGGTTCGTTGATCCTACCATCTTATTTTGATTCACACTCCCTCCTTGGAAATAGATTTCCCTCTACCACTTTCTCATATCATTGTAGCTTCAACCATTCTTAATGGGTATTAATATACTTTCTTCATCCCATAGATTTATAGATATCTCATTCATCTACAATTTATCTATTCACCATCTCTGTACTGTCCGTAATACAGAGCACAGCTAACTTCAAGTGAATGTCCTTCCTTATCCCCGATTCAATGTTGTGAACCTTTAAGGATGAACTAACCACTATGTCTGGGTAAAATCATACTAAATTAATGAATTTAGCTACATAATCGTTGATGGTGAGATTTTACTAGTTCATACTGAAATGGACTATCATTTTCTGAATCATAAATATGAGAGGATATAATTGTTTGTTGAATAATTCCTCAAAATCCACTCATCAAAATCCATTATCTACTTTCGCCCGCACCCCTAGATACCACCACTAGTATGTAATATCTTCAAGTATATACATCGCTAGTTTTACATATATCTCTAATGGTATGTCAATAACGTCAAAGATATGATTCATCATATTCATCCATTACTCCACCTTTTATAGTTCAGAATCACCCTAGAATATGGGTGAAATCTACTTATGGAACTAGAGAGAATGATTCACGTTTCATGGATTATCCCCCTAGTTCCCAATTTATGTATACTAAAATTTTTAGATAATACTATAAACTAGATATTGGTGCACCTGTGTCTTAGGTAAAACCACATTCTCCGCATCATCTTCCTATTTGTTTTTATGACAACTATCGGGTACCGTTTTCTATGTAATAACAAACTCCATATGTCTCACTCAACATTAGTTGAAGTAATAACCATTTAAAATTATAATACATCAATTATCACAACATTAATTTCCAAAATCAACCTTTTCAACATTCATACATTTTTTGAAAACATTAAACATACTTTTTTTAAAAATCAAAACATTTTCAAAATACCACCATCATTCACTTTTTCTAAATCATTGATTTGAAAACAGTTTGGCCTTTTTTTGAAAAATAATCACTTTTACACAAATCATTAATCAATACTCAATCATATGTATGCACTCCTAGTGTGAAGTCATTCTTCAAATTCATTTCAGGCTATTTCCATTTTATTGAGAGGGTGGTGAGGAATTAATAGGCATTATGAGAATTCCCCATGATGAAAAATGCTATCAATAAATGTCGAAGTGTTTAAAAAATGTGGGGGAACAACATACATTTTATTAATAAACTACTAAAAAAACAATCCATAACCAAACAACCACAATATGATGGATGATAACTATTCAAGACAACTCAAACTTTTATTTATCCAATCATTCTAGAATAATGTACCACAATAGATAACTATAGTACCAATGTAAATAGTGGAATGAAATCTAATAACACTCCAAAAACACTACAAGACTCCATGCTTCACAAGCCCCATGTTCCAACATTAAAAAATATCTCAAGTATCATAAGGAAATTCAAAATACATTTGATACTTTACCTTTTCCCATGTCCTAGTAGATGGCATCTCGGAATCACTAATGCGACAAAGAAGGGGTGAGTACAAAAACTCAGTGTGTTATCCCCAATGACTTCCCTACTCACACAAATAGGATTGAACATGTTAGAAACATTTATATAAAACAATTTATATAAATCAAATAATAATACTACTTAAATAAAAATATAAACTAAAGCCATTATAAAATGTTTCATAAGTCATTCACATAAATAGTTCGTTAAATCTTTTAACATTCCATTTTAAAATAACCCATCCCTTTCTACACAATCATTCATCCAACCAAGTATAAAAACCATGGACCTCCCTATACTCATGATATGTGACTCATCCCACCACTAATACATCACTTAGTGGACCACATTGAGGGGTAATTATTATCAATATCCACCACATCATTTTTATGGGGGTACTTAATTCCCTTATCCATCCCAATGTATATGAACAAATGCCGAACAAACAAACAAACTCATAACAAATACAAGTTTTTTTATACCATTAAATAAAAAAATCATTATTTTTAATGAAACCCATTTTCTCTCTTTGTGAAAAAATAGGAAAAAGACTAAATCAAAATTTTATAAACATGTTATCAAAAACACATTCTAATAACCCACAAATTTCCCAATTTCCACCAACTATCACTAATGAGTATTTCAACAATTATTTCACTGAATATAAACTATCAATTTCAATAAAAGATTTAAATTTTAAACTAATCATTCATGTTCTAAAATATATTAGTTGAGATTGAATCCACTTAAATTGAAAGATTTTGTGAAAACGATAAATGGAATGAAAAACACCACAAAACCAGGTTGAATCTACATGAACCCACCTTAGATATATTCTCGTTTACATAAAAAGACCTAATATAAAAATATTGAGAATCTATTACCTCATATCCACCAACAATGTGTATAGACCTTTAAAACATAGAGAAATGGTGATGTAGATCAATGAAAAACATCATGAACTACAAATAACAAAGAGATAATGCGAGATTCGCATTTTAACGCACAATGGATGGCTGCATATTTATTTCCCTTCACTTGGGAGATGTTATCGATCCTTTTAGAGGAAAAAATCTTGAGTTAGGGTTGTTTCGGGTTAAAAGGAAAAAATTTGAAGAAATAACACATTACATCAACTATTTAAGGATCTAAATGTTGACTCGTGCATGGTTTATTCACATGGTTAGATAAATTGTGCATTAATTGTGCTCTAGGTTTTGTCTTATGAAAGTCCATCCATGGTTGGATTGCACGGATTTCAAACCATGCATTGACTATGACAAAGATCTTTTTCCAATAGATACACCATGTTGTATGGTTTTTCATAGGCTTGCATATGGTTTGGAAAAACCATATGTAGCCAGTGAACCTTCTCATTTTCCCATGTCTCACTCTGAATGGTTTCCTGCAGGTGTTCCACGATTTCCATAAACTGTTCACCACTTGTTCACTTGTAGAAAATCCCAAAAAACATTCAAAATGGTCCCAAAACACTCCCAAACTAAATTTGTATGCTCTATATATGTGTAATACATAATGAAGGGGTTACTTAACATAAATCAGGGGTACTACATAGAAGATGGATAAATATAAACAAAATACAATATATGTGTATGGGAGGTAATTTTGTTTTTATATTTTAATTTTTAATTCCAAATTATATGTGGTAAAATAAAAATTAAATAATGATCTCAGTGAATAAAATTACCTTAACTTAGAGAAACCACCTTTGGGACTCTTATTAAGGACCCTATGGTTAGACTTTTTTGAATAAAATAACCACTATATTTTTTAAGAATGATGGGGAGTGATTTTTTTATGGGGTTTCCTTGCTAATTGTATTGATAGGTATGAATAAGTAATTTTATGGGTACCCTTTAATAATGGAGGTTAGTGGCACACTTGCATTTATTTCAATGTTTTTAAATAATGTCATGTCACATTCATTGAAATATGGATAAAAAATGCAGCCTATTGGAAGTATAAATGGATAAGGAATATATAAAACCACCCAATTGTGTTTTATTAAGTATTTATATAATTATTACTCTTAACGTCATAGATTAACAACTCATTAAACCCATTTTAACCATAACTGTGGAAGTAAATTTTTATTGTTTTTGGAATTCATTATAACCAAAAATTATGTTGAACGTTTTTCAAAATATTATTTTTTATTAAAATTACTATATAATCCATTTTTTAAAATTAAATTCATATAATAGGTATTATTTAATATAAAAATTAAATTGAAATTTATTTTGAATTTTTTTTTTAAAGAATTTAATTTTTCAAGCACGTTATTAGCTTATGTTAAATATATAACTAGTAATCATCATTATATAGATTTAAATTCATATATATTGATATATAATTTATAAATATACTTTAAATTATTCATAATTAAATATTATTTTTATTAATTAAAATATATAGACATTATGCCACTTAAATGAAAAATAGTTTTCTGAAGATGAAGTGTATTTTCAGAAAAATATCCATTTTTATTTGAAAATGTTTTTATATTTATTTTCTATAAAATATATAATAAATAAATTTTAAAATATACTAATAATAACATAGCATTATAAATAAAATTTGAATTTTTTAAATAATATAATTTCAATTATTCATATAATGTTATTTCTAAGGGAAATTTTCAACAATTCAGTATAGTATTATTTTGACCATGTAAGTTCAAAATCAGTGTTCATCATAAAAAATTGGAATTTTTTCAATGAAATATTAAAATGTTAATTTTATTCCAGTTTTATTAAAATATCATTTTCACTTTCTATCATTGTGCTCAGGTGTCAAAAAGATTAATGTGCTACAATGATTGATAATATTTTCCATTAATAGTAAGATATGTAAGGGTAAAATGTACTATTTTTCAAGAATTAAAAATGTTTAAAAACCAACAGAATTATTTTCATTAAATATTAATTATTTTATCATTTTATAAATTTTAATCGTAAAAAAGTATTCAAATACAACGTTCTCTATGCCCTTTTTCCTTTTTTTAAAATTTTATCCTATTATGGAAGAAAAATACATTCGATATTTCATGGATTTGAACCTATATTTTTAATGAAGTACCAAAATGATACATAACGACATATACTACTACCATGGAGTGTATTGTGTATGATATAAACTTATCAAAGACTGAAACCACTACTAATATAATTTTTATTATATTAGTGTTGTTAATTTTGGATTTATTAAGAATTTGGATTGTATAATAAATATCATAAATTCCATGATCTTCTAATTGTCCCAAATTAGATCTTATAGTGAAATACCATTCAACATACATCAGAAAAAAATTCTCCCAACAATAAAATATTTGTAATCAAGGTGGGAAAAAAATATAGTTTTCATGGAATTGAAGGATTCCATAAATTATTCATTAAATATTAAAAAAAACATCCTTAAATATATTTAGGGTTAGTAGTGGTATATCATGATAAAATCCATGAAATATTTTTTGTAGAATCACTCATATGAATTAAATATTCTTATCATCTTCACTATGGTTAGATTAGGTAGCTTCAGTATCATTCTTTTTAGATAAACTACTATTTCATTCATCCAAAATATATGTCCCAAGAATATTACATCTTATACCATGAAATAAAACATTTAAAATATGGGAACTTCAATATTTTCCTAATATATATGGTGTACCATTTCATGGTTGTGAAGGAATTTTTTATGGATCACCTATGAACTAAAAAATCATCTTGAAAGATATATGATAAAATCTCCTTTATATCAAGAAAATTATTTTTCATATATCATTTCTGTGTCATGGTTGCATTAAACATTCAAAATAACAATATAAAATAATTGATGGTTTTAGATTGAAATGAAAATGTTGTTTTTTCTTGTAAAATTAATCTATCTCTACTTAATTTTAATGAGATTACCCATCCATGAAATAATAAAACTCATTCCTAGATAACGTTTACAATATTTAATTGATTAATATTAGTGAAAATGTTCTTTTTTATGTTACTCTATATATCATACAAAAGTTGAAAAAAATATCTCTATCAAATAATGATTTTAACTGGGATCAAGTTTTTATTCTCATTCTTTATCACTAAAATGTCTCTATTATATGTTATGACATAGAGTGGTCTATCAGTTAACTATCAAAAATTGAAAATATAACCATTTAATCAAATGTGCTAATAAATTATTTTTTCAAATCCTCGTTCATCAAGGGTAAAATATACCTTTTTCTTTTTTATCTTTTTACTACCTTCTTATAGTTTTACCATGCACATAAAAATTTTGTCAAAAAAATGATGTTGGGGTTGTCTCTATTATAAAAGATAACAATGAAATAAAATGATTCCAATATATAATTCAATGATTTCTTAAAACAATGGTGGCTTATTCATCATCAAATCTAAAAAAAAACTTACTTCTTTCACATATAATAGTATTTTTTTCATAGAATTGAATTGTATCACAAGGATTAGATGAATACTTCCTTCTCCCATATTTATAATAAAAATTATCGGGGAAAATTAAATTTTCCCACCATTATAAAAATATATTAAAAAAATTGTAGGATTTTTTACTAAATTAATTTTAAGTTAATTTGAATCTAATGTTGGTTTTTGTGAAAAGGTTCCATGAATTTGATTAACACTTAAGGATATATCTTCAACAATATTGCCCATGTCATACTATTTCATTCCAAATTTTAAAGATGCAGTTATGACTGATATAGAAAACCTTCAAAGATCACTCTATTTTGGAGGGATATCTTTTGTAAAAATACCACAAAACTACTCAATCAAATTGATTACCCTATGATCATCCAATATCTTTTTATTTGAAAGAAACTCATTTAATAATTTTTGACATTCTAAAAGTAGAGAAATTTTATCAAAACAGTGTATATTGTTGTGTTGTAGATTATGTTATCAAGGAATGTTTTTTATTTTTTAGTTAATTAATCATTTCCTCGTTCACATTAAAACTGTTATATGAGTCTTGAAAAGATCTCAATTCATGTGTTATATTGAAAACCCTTATTGATTTTACTTTATAAATTTTTTATTTTTCTCATTATCTTTTTTCATTCATTTTCTGTCAATAATTTTTTTATTTTAAAATTTTAACATCCATTTAATCATTATTAACCTTCATTTACTCTATCTAATTCCTACCATGAAAGGCCATATCCTTCACCACTTCCATTGTAATTTTTCCAATGTTACATAGAAATGTATAAAATAATAAGATGGATGAGGTTTTGGAAATTATTCCAAAATCCTACTCAATACTTTTTGGATGAGAACACTAATTTGTCAAGTATTTTTTTCATTTTCAATCAATTTATCTGAAATTTGAATTTATATAGTTTTCATAACCACTAGATAATTATTTTTAGGATATAGTTTATATTATGGATTAAATTATTATGGTTCCTTTGTGAATAGAGTCCCATTTGTTATTATTCCTTATTATCATTGTTGTGATCCTTATGTTTAAGGGTTTTGTCTCTATAGTCATTAATTTATATAGAAATGTTTTCCAAAATTTTAAAGATTCCATCCTATATTTTGGATTGGATTTTTATTTACTCCCCACCATTAATTATATATATTCTAAAACTATTATGGTTGTTGATTTTAATTTATATAATTTATATCTAGTTGTGGATTACCCACTTATATTACCTAGAATTGTTAATAATTATGTGGTCCTCGATAAATTTTTCATGATTTTCAAATGGGAGTAAGTGTTAATGGTTGATCTTAATTGGGTTCCACCACCTAAAAACTATCAATTTTTTCAAATAAATACATAATTGGGAATCCAAGAAACTCACCTCATCTACTTAGTGAATTGCACTCTACATTGGTCTCCAATTAATTTTCACATAACAAGAATTGTGAGTGATTAAATTTAAGAGATATGTAAAACATAAAGTGTTCTCAACACAGTGACTTTATTAGATAAATCACATATTATTTCAGAAGAAATTTGTTCTAATCTATAAAAGAACATTTCAATTTATTATTAAAAGATTATTTTATGTTATGGGAACTTCCCCAGAAATAACGTGAATCTATCGCATAATTTTAACATCAATTTTCTATCAAAATAAAAAATTATTTAAATTTAATTTCATATTCGCATCATACAACCTAATGTAATTTATTTATAATGAAATTTAATATCAAATATATCCTGAGTTATTATTAAACCAATTAGAAGAACTTTTAACCAACACTTTGCACTATATTTGAGTGAAAATAAAAAATTCAATTAACCGTAAACCATCAATAAAAAATATTTTTTCCCTTTAAAATATCACATATCTCAATGAAATTACAGAAACGGGTAGGGGTACCATTGTTTTTCATTCCATGGATTTTTCATAGAATTCAAATTAATTTGAAAATTAATTGTTTGATAATGACATTTACTATCATAACAAAAGGTCAACAATGATTGGGGTTTCCCCAAGGATTGAATGTACTCTATATTACATGATATTTTTATCCCTTATAATTTTATCTTCTCCTTTTAGTGATCTATGTTTGAACAATTTCTATGAAAATATTTTAGTGTGATTGGGTTATTATATCCTATCATGATTTTACATTATTTGATTAAATACTATCACTTGGTGTCATTACTAAAATCTAGTAGTTAAATTAAATAATGTATTTTTAATTGGGTTATTTTTGTTTTTCATTAGTATCAAATATCCGTTAATGGAAAAAAACTACCTAGAAATATAAAAAGGATAGAAATAAAATTTGATTTGTGGTATAAAGTGAGTTGAGTTAATAAAGAAATGGGGTATACTCCAAATTTCAAAAAAAAAAATCCATTAAATTTTCTCATAAAACTTCACCACCATGGAATAGTCATCAATTCTAAGAGGTTGTAAAATTATACAAACAATGTGTACTCAATACATAACAAACCTATTAAGATGTATAATATGATCAGTATGAGATAATTCTAATGACGTAATAAACCCAAAGTATATGATAAACTTTTCATCATATTATTAAAACATTAGTGTCATTATTAAAAGGATATAATTAACTAAAAATGGAATCTAAATTGATACAATAAATTAATGACATGTTGTAGTTAAGAAAAAAATTAGAAAAGATTGTTTAGAAAATTATTGATTATTTATTTCAATAAAAAATCAATTAAATCAATTGCATTATTGGTTTTTTAAAAGTTAATCGTCTTATTTATAGTCATGTACATTAATTATACTTAATAAATTCTAAAAAAAATTATAAAAGAAATAAAATAAAATAATAATAGTATGTTCAATATTAAAAATAAAAAAGATAAATCCAAACTATTACTCCATGTTTATTCCTCTCAACCACAAATCATGTCCTTGACTTATAAATTCTCATGTTAATGAAATAAAAAACGAAAATATTAAAATGAAGTCTCAATGTTTTTTAATAAAAAATTATTAATTTAGGAATGAATTTAATAGAAAATTATTTCTTTTCCTTCAAATATTGATCTCTAAATATTTTAATAATTAATCACTATTTATTAATGAATATTTAATCGTTATACAATATCCATACTAAGAATACTGTGAAATCATGAATGAATGGGTATAAATTAAAAACACAAAATAAAAAAATTAATAAAAAAATTAATTAAAATTAATTAATTAAATGAAAATGTTTTAAGAAATTATTATTTTTTAATCATGAAACCCTTCAAGGAATTCAGGAAAGATGAATAAAATAAAATAAATGGATAGAGGTTTTGTGGATAACCTCAAAGGGTCTTGATGTTCCATATATATTTTTTGATGGTTAAATTTGTATTCATTATTCCACAAGAACTGGGATTATTAGATGGAATCCGAGAATGTATTTAAGAAAATATAAATATACCTTAGGTGATTTGAAGTGATTCTATGATTATATGATGAAATCAAGTATTCAAAAACGAAAACTAAAAAATGGTTAGGTTGTAAGTGACTTCATGGGATTCATTTTTTGAGTGATTTCTAATTTCATAAGAGTTATATAGTGAACCAACTTGATAGATACATTTTATTCTCCATAAGATATAATTAAACTATTTAATTAATTTTTTGAAATGAATTAAAACTAAATTAGGATTATTAATAACTATGTAAGGATGATTCTAAAGTCGATTGAGGGGATTTCCATGCATTCTAAATTTTATTTTCCTACTTTGTTAAGATGATTCCCAAATTTTTAACCATTACACTAGGGAACATAAGGATGATTTTAATGATTGTAAGTAACAAGTAGTGCTTTATAATAATCATTTAATGTCTATATAATTATCATCCAAGAGCAATTCTAGACCATCAGTAACTTCAAAATATTGAATAAAAACGTTATACAGATGATATTGTGAGTGCATAAGGATGATTACTAGACCCTATAATAATTATTTATAATGGAACATAAAAGTTATTTATATAAAGATCAATTTCGTAAAAAAAAAAATTTTTAATGTGAAAAAGGAAAAGGCCTAGATATATAGTTTTCATAATAAGATTAATTTATTTCATATGATATGGGATTCAAGAAATTATTTGAAAGGATCCATACTTTTCAAATTTTTGAGAATATTAAAAAAATGATAAGTATGAGATTCAAAGAAATAAATATTATTAATTAATTTAACAGAATGAAATATATGATTATTTTAATTGGATTTTACATCAAAAATGAATTTAAATTCAAGGTGATTAAATATATTGTGATTGTCCTTTCATAAATTACAATATCACATAGAGAGAAAAATATAATGTGGAATAAATAACCAAAACTATTTCTATAAAATGGGAAACACTATAATATGATTCTGAATTTCAAATGGTGCGATGTTAGACTATGTTGTATTTCATTAATCCCATGAAAAAATTATTTAATGGTATAGGTTTTGTAGTCATGTGTTTGCGTTATCTGGTAATGTGGTGAGTTGAAGAGACCCCTCATAGAAATTCATGCAAGAGATGCGATAAACTAAGTCTGATCTTGTGGGAGGTTGGGGACATCACTTCTGGGTATTTTAAAAAAAATTATATTAAAATATTATCCAATAATTAGAAATTTTGTAAAATATTATGGTTTTTCCTGAGGGGTTTTATTAAACATATAAAAGGTGAGTAAATAGAAGAAAGTAATTTTTAAAATATCACTATAGAAAGAGGATAATAAAAAGAGAATATTTGATTATTATTTTATTCTCCACATGTAAAAAAGTTATTGACTATATAAATTGAGTACATCAATTAACCAATTGGTTTTGAGAATAATCTAAAATCTAAAATGGTAATGATTTATATAATTAAATCAGTTATATAATATTGTGAATTACCAATTAATGGGATATGTTTTTTGAAATCTGTAGATGATTTGATATTCAGAAAAAAATTGAAAAAAATATCCCTAATTTTAATTTCAATAGTAGTATAAAATTTAATCTTGCTCGATCATTTAATGATTTTGAGATAGAGAAACATATCATCAAAATAATATTTCTTAAAAAGAGAAATAAATAACAATTTTATTATCATTTAACATGTAATATGGATTCGATGTTCATTAAATAGGTGATAATATTCAAATAAAATCATCTAGGCTACTCAATAAGGACGATCCTTATAAAATGTTGTTCAATATGAATGGATCTATCTATTGATATTTCCAAATTTGTTTGGACTTATTAGCAATTGTATGTTGACATATTTATGAGTAGAATTATTTTATTTTGATGGGAATTAGTAAGATAAAGGATGTTATATAGCGTACTCTATTCTATAAGAATTTAATATTATAATGTAAAATCTCTGAATCTGATGAAACCAATCAACGCAAGGACACAGTCACCCACCATGGGGGAGAACCTAGAGTAAAATTTTATGCCTTATCTTACTTTTTATTTCATTTCATTCATATAAGGATGAAATAAATACTTGAGGGGATCATGTCATAGCTAATATAACAGGTTAATTTTTTGTAAAAAAATTATAAAATATCATAAAACACTGATTCATTTCCTCTTTCTAATGGTTAACACATTATTGTGGTAAATTATGTTTTATCAAAGTATTTGGTTTCCCTATAATAAGTCCAAATATTATATGGAAATAAAATTTAATATCTTATAATAAGAGAGTTTTATCCAACATTTATTTCCAGAAATACAATGTCTAGAATAATCAGATTCTAATATATCATCTATGTATTGTTATAATGGTTTTTATGCTATAATGTTTTGATTCTATCCAATTGAGTAGCATTTTGAATCCCCTTTTCATGTAACCATAATATAGAAAATTATGCAAAATAAATAATCAAAATTATAAGGACACTATAAAGTAAATTTTATATTAAGTTAATGATATATAAAAATAAAAAATTAATATATTAAAACCTTTAAATGTAATTTAAAAGTTCAAGATGAAAATATTTTAATCTGATGATACGGATTTGAATATGTTAAAAGGTAGGAAAAGGAAAACATTGATAACTATTTTACAATATTAAATAAATATCCTATATTTTAGGGTATGAAATTTTTATGACAGAGATTGTTTTTTCATGTTCATGGGGTGTAGATGGATAGGCAATCCTCGTCAAGATGTGACACTTTTGTTATTAGACCATCCTTACGCTTAATATTGGAATGTTTTTAGATAAGAGATAGGATTGTATGGACTCAAATGGTAGGTTTCAAAGAGTTTCTGCCAAACTCTTTCCATGAAGATAGTCTATTTTTTCAAGAATTCTGGGATTTTTTCTCTTTTTTCTGGTCTTGATCATAATCATAGTTTTTCCTTATGGTTTTCTACTTTTAAGTGTTATTATCCAATAAAATGATTTTTAGTTTTGTTTTTGGTGCATTATGATATGCCTATGAGACATATTATGTGGCTTCTATAAGAGGTTATAGTGGTCACTTATAAACGGAATATGCATCTTGATCAGAATCTTATAGAGGCTAACATGTGAGCAGTTCATGTTGCTGACCAAAATGTACCACATGTCTTCAATGTTGTTGTGGAGGTACAGTCAGGAACTCATGAATAAAGGTATGATATCAAGAGTTATTATGTTTGAAAACAACATCCACTAAGGGTCCAAAATATCCCTAATAGGAATATTAAAGTCTTAACTAGATTGATTAGATATTTGACATCCTTGATACACCCTAGAATATCATGGTGAACTGTGTGGAATTCAAACATGAGGTTTCCAGTAATAAATATGGATATTACATGTTATATATAGATAGACTTGTGGGCTTAGACAAGATTTTTTTTAAGACACTCTTCTTTAATCATTTCTTTCTGGAGTATTTGATGAAGGAAAATTCTATCATGTTTCTCTCTTTGTGTTAGAGAGAGCACCTAGTCTTGGAATACACCAATTGTTTGGGGGATCTAGTACATTTTATCCTGATGTTGTAAGGAATGAACATGTGAACGATCTGAAGTACTTGTTGGGTTTTCGACTATATATTATATTATAAGTATTTATACTAAATATTTATACATATTCATAGATGATTAATTGGCCTATAATGGGAGATATGGAAATTTTAATAGATATTGGAATTTATTACTCCTTTTTCACCTAGCATATGATTTATATGATTGTAGTGAAAGAAGAGGAAGAGGAATGTGCCTCAAAGGATTTTTCTAGGTGGTTCTTAGTAGTGGGCCTCCCCAACATCATAATTTAGAGCTTATAGTGTTTACTTGACATGTTATTAGTGTTTTAAGGGAAGTAAAACTCAATGTTATTGTTCATGAATGTAAATATATGGAATTGTTGTGGCCACTATGACTATTTATAATGAGTCTACTAAGACATGTATATTATTAGTTATATTCTAGGATCATGATCTCCAAAGTCCATTTGGATGTAGTCATAAACATCATGTTGAAAAGGTCAATATCCATAGGCCTCAAGAGTGAAGCCCCTTCACATAGTGGATGAGTTTTTAGTTGAGGATGATGTGGGACTATTGACAATGAGAGGTACTATTTTTTTCACTCCATATAGTGACTACAGTATTTGATAAAATTACATAACACTAATTTATATCTATCCATATTTTTTATGTTGAAACGTCCAATGGATCATGTATACATTTTCATGGTGTTATCAACACTTCTTGGGAAGAGGAAGGAGTCAGTGTTTTGGTGTCCATAGTATTCTATTTGGATAGTTAACATAGTATTGGTCTGGGATTTCCTTATTCTCAATATAGACCAAATTGGTTGCATCCTCATGATGGATTGGACTTTTTCTCATCATGCTAGGTCTGATAATTATCATGTGTTTTTCTCAGTCCATTCAATTGATGGGATATCTATGGTGTTTCATAGAGAGTGGGATTCATGGTTTCTTGATGTGTGATCATTCTACCCTAAACTGAATAGTTTTTATTTTTTTTATTTTTGTTGATCCTAATGTAATTTTAACTATTGTTGATCTTCCGTGGGGGTTTAGGGACATTACGAATTTTATCCTAGACAACTTCTCCATTATCCTTCCATAAAGAGTGCTGGATTTCATGATTTATTTGGTTTGAAGTACACAACCTATATCTATACCCTCATATCATATAGAATTATAAAATATTATAGATATCAACGTTTAATTTTATTATATGATATTGAAATTTTTTTCCTTAATGTTTTTTTGTAGTAATCCCTACTGTTATTTTCCTAAAAGGCAGAGGATTCAATTTAATTATTCATGGAAAATTATATGTTGAACTAGTTTATGGTTAATAGTAACTATCATTTTCCCTAAGTGCATGATATGTTTGACCACTTAAAGGTTAAAATTGATTTTAAAATATCAATATTAGATTAATTTATCATCTTCAAGGTGTTTGGGAGACTCATATACACAAGACACCTTATAGGAGAAAGTATAACTATTATGGTTATCCTGTGATTCCTTCTATTTGACTAATAATCATTTAGTTTTAATGGATATGATAAACTAAATATTCTATCGGTATCTTGAAACATTAATGGTAGTGATTTTGGATAATGTAATTGTTTATTTGTAGTATGAGGTATGAACATGAAGTATATGAATTTGGTTTTTGAAATCCTGAGAAGTCTCCATTTTTATAAATCTCTCTTGAAATAATATTTTAAAATTCAAGAAGTGATGTTTTTAGGTAAATTAATTTCTAAACATTTCTTATCTGTGGACCTGGAGAAGGTGAAGGTTTTCTTTCCCTGGGAGATTCCACAGATCATTTTTGAGATTTATAGATGCCATGATTTTTTAGATATTATTGATTATTTTTCATAGACTACCTGGTGATAGAATCAATGTTGAATTATATTACATGGAAATTTTTTAAAGTCATTTAGTGTGTAAATTTTCAGAATTATTTAAATTAGTTGAAAAGACTTCCAACATCATCAGCTATTTGGATCATAAGTGACCTTTGTAAGTGGTAAATGGTGTTTTCTGATTCTTCTAGTTATTGACTGGCTTGAGTGATTATATAGTATGATCATGTTTTTTCTTGTGGCTGTATTTAACCATAACGACATGAGAAGAACAACTCAACATATGATTTGGAGCCTTTTTTGGTCATGAATGAGCATAAATGATGGTGGCACTACCTTTTTTAGGGTATATTAATAATCTTTTCTGACCATTTGAGTCGATGTTTTATCATTTCCTTAAATGAATTGAATCTCAAATAGATATGGTTGGTGAAATACCATTATATTTTTTATTTCAACATCTCTTACACCTCGGAGATTTGGAATTGCATAATGGATGTTCTCATCAAGAAAGTTCTATCATAGGCTATCATGGAGTCAATGGAAGAGTGAAACCTAATGGGAATATTCACTCGGTTGCATCTAAATACATATGATTATGGTTTGGGTATTATTCTTAATAGTTTTCAGCTATCATCATCTCTCCTTCATTATTTTCTATAGATTCATAAGTAGGATGATGATTTTCAAGGAATACTAGAAACCAATTATTGTGGGGAGACAATTTCTAGTTTGTATCCCCCTTCTGAATGTATTATCCTCTTTAGGGATATGTTTTTCATCATAGTATCTGTGAAAAGTTCAGTTTTATTTTAATTTAATAGTTTTCATTCGGATGTTCATCTAAGAACTATAAAGATATATTATTAAATGATATGATGTTTCTATTATCCTGGAATGAAAAATGATATTGTAAATTAGGTGCCCCACTTTTACTCCTACAAATTAATAAGGTAAGATCGTATAAAACATTTTTTTTTCTTCAAACCTCTTCTAATTCATGTTTGGAAATGGGATGATTTTTCCATGGAATTTTATATTTGAACAACATGAACTCCCATAGGAAAAATGGAATATTTTTATAAATTTATTGGTTGATGAAATAAGATAATTTTATTCTGATTATGGACAGCAATATGGTCGAAGATCTGGGTAAGTTGTATATGCGGGATGATTTGATGTTACGTGAGGTTACCTCAACCATTTTATCAGATATTGGTCCTCGTTTTACCTTCTTTGTTTGGATGACTCTCCAAGTGGCAATGGGGACTCAGGTACGATTGAGTATAACCAATCATCCATAGAAGAATGCTCATATAGAGCATACTATTCTGATCTTGGTGGATATGTTGTGTGCATGTGTTTTGGATTTTGATAGATCATGGGATATCCATCTAGGACTGGTCGATTTTGGCTATAATAATAGTTATCAGTCATTTATCGTAACGTATACCTTCATGTCACTTTACGGACTTATATTTACATAGGTTTTTACATATATTTAATTAGTTAGTCATGATTTGACAAATTATTTTTACACTTTTTGTTAAATAATTACACATTAGTGTTTTTATAATTAAATTTTTTAATTAATAAATTTTATATTGTTAATTATGTATTTTTAGATTTCAAAATAATTAATTTATCACTTACATTTACTTTATAGTCATAGAATTTAATAATTTTTTTTAATATGCTTATTTTATAATAAAACAGAATTCTTATTATTCATTAAATTAATCTATGTAATTATATATAATTAATTAATTATTTACCTGAACTTCTAATATTTCATGTTAATTCTCATGACATTAAACAATATTATTAATTAATTCAATATCATTATTTAATTTTATTGTTTTTTAAACAATTTATAAATGTGTAATTAATTTTGGTATATAAATGTTTAAATTAAATTAATTTTCTCTTAAATTTTAAAAATATAATTGTTATTTAATTTAATTTTTCATTTTGTTTAAGTTTTAGTTTATTTTAGTTTATGATGTTAATAATTTAATTTCTGTTTTATTTGTCCCATTATTTTAATTATATTTTTATCGTTCATTTTAATAGTTTTAATTGAATTTTATTTTTTTATTAATTGTGTAGTTTGTATTTTATTTACATTTTTAATTACATTATCTTGGTTATAGAATTTATCACTGACACTGTTTTCACCCACTAATGGTCGCACAATTTGAGTTTTTTTATAATTGGGGGTTTTTTGGTTACATTTTTATTAAAAATGGGTTGGGTAAATAATATTTTAAAAAATGGTTCTCACGGTTCGTGAACCCCGTTCACGCATCTTTGGTGTGGATAGATGTGTGAACGGGGTTCACGCATCCTACGATGTTGTGATAAAAGATGAATGAACCTCGTTCAGACATCTCCCCTCCACAGGACGTTTGAACAAGGTTCGCGCGTCCTTTGTAAACTTCAGGAAGGATGCGTGAACCCCATTCACACATCCTACATGATGTTTTATTTTTTTATTTTTAAAATTTTTATTTTTGTTTTTGTTTTGTTTTGTTTATATATATATATATAACAATAAATTTCAGCAGAATTTATCTGCTATTCAAGATTCGGCAATACTACCATTACAGCAATCATGGTTCTAACACAAACCCCCACCCTGGACTCTCTTTTTTAAGAGGGCTTGCCCTAGAAATCATTCTGCATTTTCGATGTGGGGTTCAGGTTCTCCCTTTCCTACGCAAACCATTCGGCATTTTCAATGTGGGATTCTGTTCCAAGTTTGTGACTTTGAAAGACTATAAAATACAAACTATATAACCAATATAAATGAAACTTAAAACAAGGATTAAACATATAATAAATTGTTTAAAATAAAAGGAATTTCATAAAAAATTGTTGATGAATAATATTTTATAAGCTTTCAAAACCACCAACTTGAAACTTAAAAATGTTTCAAACATGTCTCTTTGAAAGACTATAAAATAAAAACTATAAGACAAATATTAATGTAACATAAAATATGGCATAAACATATAAATAATAGTCAATAAATAATTAGTTAATTAGTAGTATAATTATTTATTAGTTAATAATTTGTTAATTTGTATTATCATTATAAAATACAAACTATAAGACCTATAGAAATGAAACATAAAACATGGACTACACATAAATGAAATTGTTGAAAAGAAAATGAATTTAGTAAAAAAATTTGATGAATAATATTTTATATGCTTTCAAAACAACCAACATGAAACATAAAAAAAAATTTAGGTACGTGTCATTGAAAGACTATAAAATAAAAAATGTAAGGACAATATGAATTAAACTTAAAAAATGGCTTAAACATATAAGAAATAGATAATAATTAATTAATTAATTAGTAATATAATTTTTAATTTTTTAATAATTTATTAATTAGTATTATCATTATTAATAATATAATAATTAATTTGTAATATAATTATTAAATATATAATAATTAACTAGTAATATAATTATTACTTATATAATAATTAATTATTTAATTAGTAATATAATTATTAATTATATAATTATTATGTAATTAGTAATAAATTATTAATTATATAATAATTAATTAGTAATATAATTATTAATTATATAATAAGTAATTAGTTAATTAGTAATATCATTATTAATTATATAATAATTAAGTATTTAATAATAATATAATTATTAATAATATAATAAATCATTAGTTAACTAGTAAATTAGTAATATAATAAATAATTATAATTATTCATCACAATTATTAGTTATTTTATATTAGTTATTAATAAATAATTATATAATAATTAATTAGTTAATTGTTAATATAATTATTAATTACAAATTTATTAATTATTTAATTAGTAATATAATTTTTAATTATTATTATAATCATTAATTATATAATTAATAATTATATTACTAATTAACTAATTAATTATTATATAATTAATAAGTAATAATTATAATTAATAATTATGTTACAAATCTAATAATAAATTTTTTACTAATTAATTTTTAATAATTAATAATTATTTTGGTAGTTAACTAATTAATTATTATATAATTATTAATTACTCATTATACATAGTAATTATATTACTTATAATAATTAAAAAATTTATTACTAATTAAAATTCATAGTTATATTACTAATTAAATAATTATTTATAAATAATTAATAAATATATTACTATTTAACTATTTAATTATTATATAATTAATAATTACTAATTAAAAATTAAAAATTATAATGAAAGATTATAATTATTATTTATATTACAAATTAACTAATTAATTATAATCTAATTAATAATTACAAATTATAATTGGTAATTGTATTGGTAATTATAATTACTAAATATATTACTAATTAAATAATTAATTAGTATATAATTAATAATTAATAATTGTAACTAATAATTATAATTAATAATTATATTATTAATTAATTATTTTATAATTAATACTTGTATTACTTATTATCTAATTACTTATTATATAATTTTATTACTATTAACTAATTAATTATTATATATTAGAAATTAATAATTATATTTAATATTTATATCACTAATTATATAATTAATTATTATATAATTAATAGTTAGTAATTGTAATTAATAATCATATTAAAAATTATAATTAATAATAATATTTCTACTTAACAAATTGGTTATTATAAAATTAATATTTATATTACTAATTAACAAATTATTTATTATACAATGAATAATTATATTAAAAATTAAATATTTAATTATTATATAATAAATAATTAAAAATTAAAAATTATAATGAATAATTATAATTAATAATAATATTCCTAATTAACTAGTTAATTATTATATAATTATTAATTAATAATTGTAATTGGTAATTATATTACTAATTATTATTTTTAATTATAATTCTAATTCACTAATTATTTAGTGTATAATTAATAATTAATAATTATAATTAATAATTTCATTATTAATTAATTATTATATAATTAATAATTTCATTATTAATTAATTTTTATATAATCAATAATTATATTACTAAACAACTAATTAATTATTATATAATTTTATTACTAATTAACTAACTAATTATTGTATATTAGTAATTAATAATTATAATTAATAATTATTTTACATATTAAATAATTGATTTCTATATAATTAATAATTAGTAATTGTAATCGATAATCATGTAACAAATTCTAAATAAAAATGATATTACTACTTAACTAATTGATTATTATATAATTAATAATTATATTACTAATTAACAAATATATTTTTATATAATTAATAATTATAATTAATAATTATAATTAATAATTATATAATTAATTAACTAATTATTATTATATAATTATATTACTTGTTACCTATTTAATTATTGTATTTTAGTAACTACTAATTAATAATTAATAATTAATAATTATATTACTAATTAACTATTTAATTATTAACTATTTCTTATATGTTTAATATATGTTTTAATTTTCATTTATATATGTCTTATAGTTTTAATTTTATAGGCTTTCAAAGCCACGTACTTGAAACATTTTCATTTTTCTAGTTGGAGGTTTTGAAAGCTTATAAATTATTTTTCATCAACATTTTTTATGAATTTATTTTTATTTTCATTTATTTCCTATATGATTAAGTTATGTTTTATGTTTCATTCATATTGGTCTTATAGTTTTTATTTTACAGTATTTCCAAGACAAGTACTAGAAACATTTTTATGTTTCAATTTGGTGGTTTTGAAAACTTATAAATTATTATTGATCAACATTTTTTTACAAAATTATTCTTATTTTAAACAATTTAGTATATGTTTAATCCACGTTTTACGTTTCATTTATATTGGTCTTATAGTTTGTATTTTATAGTCTTTCAACGTTACGTACTTGAAACAAAATCGCACATTGAAAATGCCAAATGTTTTGCACAGGAAAGGGAGAACCCGAATCCCACATTGGAAATGAAGAATGATTTTTAGCACGCCTATGATGTGTGAAACCCATTCACACATTCACTTGAAATCAGGGATGCGTGAATGGGGTTTACGCTTCTCGGGACCCATTTTTAAAAATACTGTTAAACCTATCCTTTTTTGCAAGTTTGTTTTTTGAAAAACCCTTTTTAATAAATATCTGCACAATTTCCCACTCTTTATTGTGGAATTGTTCCACCTTTTGTAATTTCATAACAACCCTCTATCACCATTACTCATTCCAACTAGTGGAACCATTCCATTAATGTGCCATAGTTTTCATTCCCATATCTTATACTGCCATAAACCCATCATGGTTCCACAGAAAACATTAGCACCACTTCATTCTTCCATATCAACCTCATCACACCACCAGTTTCCTTCCTTCACGTTTTCACCACCCCAATCACTATTTCTCCAAACTTTCAAACTACTGTTCTCGTTCACTTCCAATAGAAACATCCACACCAGTATATCCCACATTCTAGAACTTAATGGTAGTCAAGGGAGGGATATGGAGATGGTGTGATTTCATTACATCGAAGATCTAGAACCTCAGTCCACCTGTTAGGATCCACAATCTTGAGTTGCTACGAGATTAATGAATCCTACCCTTGTCCACTACTGTGAGGAAGGAGCAGACCCGTGCCCCACTTCTGGAAGAAGCTACATGTTGTTGTCGTACAGAAGCCACTAGTGTGCCACCATTATGGTAGATCAAGTTTCCACTAGATGAGATTGTCACTGCACTTGTGTCCAAGCTGACCACCACCTGGAGGGCCTTCGATCTTGCCACCAGAGGGAGGTGTCATATCGTGGACCTTCATTCTGCTTGATGAAACCAAAACCCCTTCATGCTATATATTTGGGGGAAGAACATATGAAGATAAAAAATTAATATAAAAAATTAAAAAAATAAATTAATATAACATATAATATTTAGAATATATAACAATTACTATAAAAATAAATAAATAATTTATAAAATAAAATATAAAAATACTTTAACTTAAAATATTATAACATTCTATAAATAAAATTAATTATTATTGTAAACCAATTAAATAAATAATTATTTAATAATTACTTTTACTAAAATAAAACAATTATAATTATAAAAATTAATAGTAAAGATAATATAATTAATTCATAATAAAAATAATAAAAATAAGTTGTATTAACAAATTACTAATAATATTAATTTAATTAAATAATGAAAAAAATAATAATTTAAAAACATAATAATTTTTAAATTAATGACTATAGTAATATTTAATTAAATTTTCTCCATGTTTTTTATTGTTTTGATTTGTTATTTGTTTTTCAGAATCATTCAGGAGTTCAATTCACTTCCAGGTTCACTCAACTACCTGTGTGAGAGTTAGTTACTGGAGGATTGATAAAGTGACATGTGATGGGGTAAAAAGTGAATGTTTTCAGTGTGTAGTAAGAAGAAATTACTATGTCAGTAGTAGAAATTTTTGACAAAGCAGAGCATGATAGCTTGATTAAATGGAATAGAAGTAGAAAACATATGAGGTAGGGTGAATGACAACTCACAATTCTTATCTCGAAGTCAGAGCTGAGCATATCTTGGAGCACTTCTTGGAGGACCTCTTTGTAGAGATCCGAGAAGGGCCAGTGCAGCATCATAATTTTGAGTGGAGTTCTTTATCTCCTCTGTTTATTCTTAGTTCCATATTTTGTAATCAAATCATTTCAATTTCATTAATGAACATGATAATTTGATAAATAATTTTTGTTTGGGTAAACATTTATATCTATTCGTTACTTTTTATCTTATTTTTCACTTTTAATTTAAATGTGCACTGAATTAATCAGCATGATCAATTCTAAATTAATTCATTCTCTTCATTCCACTTCATTCCAATTTAAAATTCCACAATAATTTAGTGATATATATCATGGTTACATATCTTAAAAAATTAATTCAAAAAACATCATAACATATGACGAGTATTTATGTTGTCATTTTCAAATATTAATCATGTAGTTGCTCTATCATGGAGTTGTGAACTACATGATTGACGAATCTGTAAGTATTATCTTCTAGTGAGGGAAGTAAGTCAATCCTTTTTCCATGGTACGTTGCATCCATATTTGAATGAGTAGGAAATAATTTCAATCCATTATAATAGATTTTCCTTGAGCATTTTTTTGGATTGTACTTCTTATCTTATACTATTGTTTTGTTCATCCCTGTTTTGTTTATGTTTTCTTACCACATAGTTTAACATAGTTCAGTTAATATTTAGTTACTTTGAAAAAAAATATAAAAACAAATAGAAATATAAAAAATATAAAAAATTGAAAAGGATACCCCACTGCATACAAAAGTGGGGTGTTTAGAAAACATATTGAAGAGTTATGGTCAATTAACCTACCCTATGGGTTCAACCCTTTATTCCATTGTACAGTATTTAGTAGGAAACATAGAATTTTAATATTATACAAATTCAATATTGGATGGGCATCTGTTTTTTCCATCATTTCTAAGGAGGGCACAAGTCATTACTTTTCTTAAAAAACCATAAAAAACACCCATTAAATAAAATTGAAAATTGTGAAAACCATTTAAAAAAAGTAGTTCTATCAATTTCTGTGTGTTTCTGTGTTGTTTCCATTATTGTACTGAAATTTTTTGTTACTTTTTGTCTTGTTTATTCCTACTATTTTCCACATTGATCTATTTGGTTGAATTCAACTATTGTCACACTTTACATGAGCACTGTATCTACTGTTTATAGGATAGAACCCCTGGACCTTGAATTAGATAAACACAATACTTCTCTTAAGAAGAAAAAGTAAAATAAAATTGATAATTTAAATGAGAGGTTTCCTGCTTCAAATATTTTACATCACATACAACAATAACTCATAGAAAATTAAAGGCCAGGGATGAGGGAATTGTAACTCCCTCATGTTTCATGCAACCCTTATTCCATTAGACTTAGTCCAAGAGATAGAAATTATTAGTTGAAAATGTACAACATTTCACTATTTACTACCTTTGATAGGATCTTTAATAAGGACTCTCTTTCCTTCATTATATATTTTTACAATATTGAGCAAAACAATCCTCTGTTAGGACATTCTAAAGATGAGTTGAGAATGAGATTCTTTCCCTTTTTTCCGTTATGGAAATACTAGGAATTGGTTTTTGATCCTAGATGAGAACATTTTTGAAAACTAGGATCAAGACTACAATTCATTCATTATGAAATTTTATCCTGAATGATTAAAAGGATAACTTAGAAATAAGATAACTAATTTTTACCCAGAGGATAATGATCCTTTATTGATGATTGGGATACAATTAGGGACCTTCTTAGGCGGTGTCCCCATCATCAACTCCCATCCTACCTTCTCATGGCTATCTTATTTGAAGGGTTATCCTTCAATGGACAAAACCTATATGATCAGGTTGTTGGGGGTACTTCCAATGACTAAACTGATGAATATTGGAGACAGATTTTCAACATTCTATCTCTAATCTCTCAATATAAGATTTCAAGAAGAATTAGAAAAAATAGAAATCCTAATGTCAATACATGTTCTGGTTCAATGAATCAAACTCATGCTCAACAAGATAAAATCCCCAACCAACAAAAATATTTAATGAACCAGAATTCCAAAACAACTATTAACCAAGTAAGCATTCAAACCCAGAATAAATCTATTAGGGAGCAGTGTGCCCATTTTTTGTATGTTTCTGAATACTAATAATTTTTTTCTGATCTTTGAAATTCCTGTCCAACCTCTGGAAAATTAAAACATTACAAGAAATGGTTAAATAATTTAGACAAGGGATGACCCAATTTCCAATAATTTTATTCATGGGTATAGGAATCACCTGAACATTTCGTAGAGGGAGCAAGTAGTTATTCGACATGGTACCTCTTTTGGATTCTAGCAGCCCCATAGGAAACAATTCCAACACCCATCTCATCCTAAGTCTGAATCTTCAAATTCTAAGGATGAGTAGAAAGATATGTTTCCATAGATGATAGGAAGGTTTGGTGAACAAAAGACAAAAATAATTATACTAAAATTTAAATGGATGTAATAATGAAGAATCTTGAAATTAAAATGGTGTTGTTGGCTCGGGAAGCTAGTTATAGGGAAAACGATTGCTTCTAATCACAACTGAACTCAATACAAGAGTGAATATCATGTTTATAATAACTAGAAGTGGAAAAAATACTCAAAATGTTTCTGAAAAAGACTTAAAAAATTGACCATGAGGAGAAACAGTTAGAATATAGAATAAAATCTACATTTTTTAAATATGGAAACTATGAAAAAGTAGTTGAATTTGAAGAGAATCTGAATTTTTCACCTAACACTAAATCTAGAAATCAATCTAAAAATACAAAGAATAAATAGAAAGAAAAATAAGATGAATAAATTTGGTGTTTTCTTACTGTCTTAAGAAACTTTTCCCTACCCAACCATTTACCTGAATAACATAATCCTCAAAGTAATACTGATGATGAACATATTAATTTCCTTGGCCTCCTTATAAAAATTCATGTGAACATTTTTTTCCAAGCATTAATTTAAAACCATTCATATATTAAATCTATCGAGAAAATTATTTCAAATAAGAAAACTCTTGAAGAATTTTCTACTTACAGCCTCACTGAAGAGTGTAGGGTTGTTCTCTAAATGAAAATCCCACCCAAACTGAATAACCTTGGAAATTTTTTCATCCCATTTACCTTAGGAAATATTGGTCATCTCAGCTAACTTTGTGACATAGGTTCTAGTATTAACCTTCTCCTATACTCATGGTTCCAACAGTTAAGGCTGGGTGATCTTCATCATACCACATTCATACTAAAATTAACTGACAAATATTTGACTCATCCTGTGGGTAGGGTAGATGATTTTTTAGTTGGTTTGGGAAGATGTTTTTTACCTGCAGACATTGTAGTTTTTGATATGGATTGTGATCAAAAGATTCCCATAATTTTGGGGTTAGCCCTTCTTAGACACTAGTCGAGTTATTATATATGACTCTAAGGGTCAAAAAATTTTCAAAATTGGAGAACAACAAGAAGATTTCAATGTGTTTAAGAATATTATGTGACCAACTTACCCTGAAATCTTTTCAATGATAGAGTTCCTTGAAGATAAAAGTTTCTAAAAAAATATTGAATAATATGAAAATAAATCCTCAATTTAAGAAATCAAATTGGAAGTTGAAAATTATGTTTTTCATGTTTCACAATGTGATGAATCCACTCAAACTGAGAGTCTGGAAAATTTTCTAGAACTAGAAAACTATATCGTTCCTCTTTCTGATGAAGTAGTTTTCTCTGATTCTGAACATGAAAAAACCTCTAGTGATCTTGAAAATTTTTCTACCTTTAGTAATAATTCTGAATATATTGATATAGTAGGTGGAGAGGTGATTGTCTAATTTTATGATTCTAATTTATTGAAATTTGAAAATTCCGAACAAGAAATTCTAGACAGTGTGATGTCCACTATAGACATCATGGCAGTTCTCTCTGAAAATGAACATGTTATTGAAAATATTTCATCATTAAATACCCTTTACAATAGATATTTGAAATATCTTGTCCCTCTAAGGCCCAAGAATATTCCATATAGTGATGAACCACCCATTCTTGATCTTAAGCCACTTTCGACAAATTTGATATGTTCATAGGGTGACAATTTCACTTTACATGTCATCATTTTGGCTCAGTATAGTAAAAATCTAGATAATAGATTGGTGAAAGTGATTAAAAAGTTTAAATCTGTCATAGGTTGTACCATAGCTGACATCAAGGGTATTAGTACATCATTATGCATGCAAACAAATTCCATTGGAGCCATATCATAATGCTAGGGTAGAGAGTTCACTACCACAAAACTGGGTTTCCACAGCACCACACATTATCAGCCCTAAAAAAGTGGGGATAAAGGGGGGCTATTATCAGCACTAAAAAAGTGCTCATAAAGGGAACTTTTAATAGCGCTAAAGAAAGCACTTTTAAAGGTGACCCTTTATCTGCGCATTTTTTAGTAGCGCTGATTAAGGGGGGTTTTATCAGTGCGCTTTTTCCGAGCACTGAAAAATGTGTATATTTCCAAAAAAATCTTAAAAAATAATATATTGATATATATGTATATTTATATTGATATAAATATAATAAATATTTTCTAAAATATTTTTTATATCGATTTGATATGTGGTCGACCCAAAACGGACACCCCTGCGCAAAAATGATGGATATTTGAAGGGATTAAGGACCTTTTATTGCCCTGAAGAATATTATAAGGTGTTAAAATGGTCATGGTAGTGTATTTA
This sequence comes from Viscum album, assembly GCA_963277665.1. Lineage (NCBI taxonomy): Eukaryota > Viridiplantae > Streptophyta > Magnoliopsida > Santalales > Viscaceae > Viscum > Viscum album. Next base: position 212,599,859 of record OY728128.1, on the reverse strand, counting down.
TAGTCGTAAGCTTCGATTTGATATGTGTTTGAGGCAAGACGAACACTCGGAGCAGAAGTTATGGCAAAAGGGACCCCCAGAGCCAAACTTATGACCGTTCAGAGGTATTTTGGGCCTTTTTGAACCTCAAAGAATGTGTGATGGGGTTTAAATGATCACCATACTGTGAAAAATTTTGTGATCTTCGATTTTATATATGGTAGAGCCAAAATGGACACTCAGAGTATAAGTTACCATCGTTTGAAATTTTTCTACTCTCGTATCTCTTAAAAAGCTAAGAGACCAACAGCTCACTAAAATGGGCATAACATCTACTCTGGCTGTCCATTTGAGCATCGCGACTATTAAAATAAGAGATCACGAAACTAGTGATGACCACGTCTAGTTGAAACTATTAGAAGATCCGAGGAATGACATATATATCAGTTATAGCACTCGAACTAAAAGTCCAACTTCAAACGGCCATAACTTTCGCTTCGGGTGTCCATTTGTGCTCTACCACATATCAAATCGAAGTGAAGATATCTATGCAGTAGGCTGACACATATATATCTCCATTCATGCCTTGGACTTTAAAATCCGAAAATATAACTAGAAGACCTCCAAAACATAGTTTCTGTGTCCGGAACCCTGTCAAATGTTTCTTAAAACAGTCATAACATCCAATCTATGTGTCTGTTCAGCCTCCGACACCTTTTTTTGTCAAATTTTATTCCATGATCATCAGATTGACTATTCATGGAGATGAAACAAACAACTAGATCAGATGTTATTCCATTTTTAGTGACTCTCTGATTTGTTAGGTTTTTTGAGAAACAATTTCTTGCACTTTTGTGTGTATATATATATATATATATTAATATATAATATTTGTAAATATATATAAATATGTGTAATTATACCTATATATATATATATATAATATATATCGGTGTGAGTTTGTGTGCGTCTATTGTATATATAGTTATATATGTATTTATATATTATTTATTTATAAAAACACACATAAGAAAACATATTTTATAAATTTATTTAAAATTAATCTTATAAAAAAAATATTAATATAAAATTAAATATATAGGTAAAAAATTATAAATAAATAAATATAAATATAAATAGATATAAATATATATTAATATACAGATATATATATATATTTTAATATAACTATCTATACATATATATTAATATATGAGTATATATAACTATATATATTAATAAATAAAGAGCAATGAAATTTGGTGTAGTGGTAAAGGCTTAGGTGCGCAGGCAAGAGGTCTCAAGTTCGAATCCTGGGGGAGACAGGTCTCACGCGCAGGTGGGATAATAACCTAGTGTTGTTAAAGGGGGTGGGTCTAGGTGGATCTAGCCTGGGGCGTGCGTGAGCTACCATGGGCAGTGGGCACTGTAAAAGGGGGGCTTCAACGCTGTTGAAGCCCCCCAGAATTGAAATAAATAACGTTTTTATATTTTTTTTATATATTTTTTACTTTTATCAGTGATTTTTAAAAGAGTTGATAAAAGGGGCCTTTATCAGCACTTTTATGAGCGCAGATAAAAGGGACCCCCTTTATCTTCGCCTTGATTAAAAGTGCTTTTATTAATGATGTTAATCAACATTTATTGCACTGATAAATGCCATAATTTTAGTTGTGGTTTAAGAAGGTTAAATCCAAATATGAATGGGGTTGTGAGAGAGGAATTGATCAAAAATTTTGATATTGGAATAATCATCCCATCGCGGATAGCACTTGGGTCATCCGAGTCCAGGTTCTCCCTAAGAGGGGATGTTTCAATGTTGTCAAAAATGACAAGAATGAATAAATCCAAGTTAGTAATGGTACCAAATGGAGAGTCTTCTTAGGTTATAGGAAGATAAATTTATCCACTGGGAAGTAATATTTTCTAATACCCTTTCCTGATAAAGTTTGTGAGAGGCTTGATGGGAATAAATTTTTTTATGGGTATTCTGGTTATAACCAGATTCTCGTTTCTCCAAAGGATCAGGAGAGGACTACTTTCACTTGCCCCTTTTGTACATTTTCCTACCAGTGGATTTCCTTTGGGTTGTGTGGAGCCCCATCTACCTTTTGAAGGTTCGTGATGGATATTTTCTCTAATATGATTGAGATGATCATTGAGATATTTAGGTATTATTTCTCTGTTGCGGGTAGTACATTAGATAAATTTCTGGGAAATTTGGAATTATTTTTTAGGAGATGCATTGAGAAAAAAATTGGGCTTAATTTAGAAATGTGTCGATTCATGGTTACTATTGGAATATTTTTAGGTCGTAAAATTTAAAAGAGAGGTTTTGAAGTTGATATTGAAAAAAATATAAGTCATTCTCAAACTCCCACCTCCGGAAAATGTAGAAGGTGTTAGAAGTAACTTATGGAATTCCAATTTCTACTAGAGGTTTATAAAATCCGTTTAAAAAATAACCAAGCCTTTATCTTCTTTAATAGTCAAGGATGATTCCTTTAATCTTGATGAAAAATATTTTGAATAATTCAATATGATTAAGTAAAAACTCAATATATCAACATTTATTACTTCACCCGATTGGAAAATCCAATTTGAACTTATGTGTGATTCTAGTGATATGGATATTGGAGTTTTCTTACGACAGAGGGGAAATAAGAAGCCGCATGTGGTATTCAATTCCATTATATGTCTAGATGGAGCTCAAATAAATTATACCACTACTTTAAAAGATGTGTTAGCTATTGTGTCTTCTCTAAAGAATTTTATAAATTACCTTTTAGTCAATAAAGTCTTCATAATTACTGATCATTATTCTTTTATGTACTCGTTATATAAGAATGAAACCAATCCCAGGATGATTAGATAAATTTTTTTTCTATAAGAATTTGAATTAGAAATAAGGGATAAGTAGGGAGATGAAAAATCAGTTGTTGATCACCTATATAGGCTTCCTCACACCCATTCTGAAGATCCATGTGAGATCAACTATTCCATTCCTGATGAAAAATGGCTCACTGTGTCAATTAGGTAGTCTTCATGGTATGCATATTTATCAAATTTCCAATCAGCATGAGTCTTTTCCAAAAATAAGTCCAATTATCAAAGGAAACAATTTATCTGTGAACTCAAATATTATCTTTGGGATGATCCTTTATTTTTTAGGAGGTGTGAAGATGGGATTCTTAGGAGGTGTGTCCTAGAGGAATTGATTCTTCGTATTCTAGTGTTTTGTCACTCCCCACCTTGGGGAGGTCACCATGGTGGTGAAAGGACACCATATAATTTCCTCCAATCTTGTTTCTATTGGACCACCCAGTTTATGGATGACAGGAGTTTTTTAGTAGGTTGTGATAGCTTCCAAATGATAGGCCATTTTGGTAAGAAAAAAGGGTTACCCCAAATGTGTATTTTAGATGCATAAAATTTTTATGTATAGGGTTTAGAAATCATGGGTCAATTTCCATTATCTCATGCGAATAGGTACATGCTTGTTTCTGTAGATTATGGGTCTAAGTGGGTTGAGCTAGTAACACTGCCCAACAATTAGGCCAACTCTATAATAAAATTTGTACAAAAGAATATTTTCTCAAGATTTGGACTCCCCAAAGCCTTATCACTGCTAATGGAACAAATTTAAAAACTATAAATTTAAGGCTTTGATGGAACAATATGGATGTGTACATAAAACTGGAACTCCTTATCATTCATAGTCTGGTGGAAAGGTGGGAATTTCTAATAGAGAATCGAAACGAATTATTGTGAAAACTCGGTCACATTCTAAGAAGGATTGTTCTCATAAACTAGATGTAGATTAATGGGATTTTAGAACTTCTTTCAAGACCACAATAGGTATGTCTCCATATAGGCTATTGTTTGGAAAATGTTTTCATTTTCCTGGGGAGTTTCAACATAAGTCATATTGGGAATTTAAGGCCCTGAACATTGATTTTAAGAGTTATGGTGAGTGAATATTTCTTGAGATAAGTGATTTAGTTGATATAATGAGAGAGAGTTAGGATAATTCAATAATATAAAAATATAGGAATATAATATATCATGATTCTATCATTCTATCCATAGAATTTAATCCTTGAAAAAATGTTTGTCTCTTTAATAACAAACTCAAACTCATTCCTGGAAAATATAAGTCCAAGTGGTATTGACCATTTTTTGTGGTTAGAGTGCTTAAGAATGGAGTTTTAGAGATAATTGGTGAGGATAACAAGCCCATGTTGGTTAATGGGAAGAGAATCAAAATTTATTTTGAAGCACACCCAAAGGGCTTGGCTTCATTTACAATGCCTGAAAACTGATTCTGAATAGAGACTTGTTGAAGACATAATAATTACTTCTCTATGGGAGGAAACCCATGGTTCTTGTTTTTTCCTTTTCTTGTTTAATTTTTAATTTTTAATAAGGTGCTTCATGCATGATCTGTTTTTTTGTAATTCTTTTAACTACTTTGTTATGGTTCCTATTTTAGAGTTAGAAATGATGCTTCTATGGTGTTAATAAAGGATTCAAATTCCCATGATGGTGGATTAATGAAAACTTTTAATTCAATGGAGTACTCTACTATTTAGTTTGATTCCATATTTATTTATCCTTTAAATATAATAAAAATTCACTATTAAGTCTCAATTTTTACTGTTATCAGTTATTCAATGACTCGCTGATACACTTGAGCCACCAATACACTGTTTTCAGTGACTCAATGGGGGTATTGTTGTTGACTCATTTAATGTTACTTAAAAATTTATGATGCATGTTTTGGATACAATTTATCTACATGAAATCATACTGAAAATTCTACTATATAGTTGATTCATTTCTGTTGTTTAAAAAATTATGTGCATTCCCTTTTGATGGAGATTTTTTACTGCTTGTCCTGGGGTGTCAAAATTTTAATTCTCCATCTGCCTCATTGCAGAAAACTGAATTTCATTATTATTAAAATCATTCCACATCATGAATTACGTGTGGGTGGTCTTGGATTGTTGGTTCTTGTGTTTTTTTGAATCTACATTAGATTGTAGTGTGTATCGAACGAACATTTTCTACATTATTGAACATCCAACTAAATCAATTCTGTTAAATTACTTACACTCAATTCATTATGCACCCACTTGTTTCACTTGTAACTATTTGAACTGTTTTGAAAATCATTGCCACAACATTAATATACTTGCTTTTCAACCTTCTGTTATGTTATTTATGGTGGAGAACATGCTTTTTGAACTTCACTGAGACCCTTAAACATTTCATTAATCTACTTAAATGAAATCATCTTTGATATTTAATCATATAATTGATCTTCTCCAACTTTGGAATTCATCTTTGGGGAAAAATTTAAGCTTTAAATATGGGGGAGGGTGTCAACATATGTTGAGCTAAATTGTGCTTATTGAAACCACTTCAATTCCCACCAATCTTTTTGTAAAAAATGGTTACATTTTTTAAATATTCTTGCACAATTTTTATATAAATGTTACTTCAATTTTGTATTGTCTAAAGATGTTTCCTGACTGGTAGTTATGTCTTTTTTGAATCTAAAATTGTCAAGGTTGAATGATTGTTGAGTGAATCTGTTAGTGATTTTATGGATTATTTATTTAGGGACTACTTTTGAGAGTGATTTAGGATACATTTTTGGGAGTTTGGATCATGTTTTTTGGAACTGGAAATTTGAACTCTTTCTTAGGGGACTCACCTTCCTTTAAATTATTAAAAAGAAATCAATTTACTAGGCTAGTTTAAATGGATTTCATATAGGTCTTTTGAAACTAGAGTAAAATGGGAATTTGGGATCCGACGATGAATCTATAAGACCCTAGATGATCGGTGTGTTTTTGATTACTAAAATCCCTCTGTACACATTAAATAAGTTCATTTACACAGGGATTACCACATGATACATGGCTTGGGAAAATTTTAATAATGTGCCTATGGTCAAAAATTAGTTCATTATGGTGAGTGGAATGATGAACACCAGATGAAAAAGGGGACAATTGGTTATTATGGGAGTCATTTAGGTTGAATCAATAAGTGAATTCAAAGAAAGATTATTTTTATCTTTGGAACCTATGTGAAATATCAAAGTACAAATTTCCTACTGTTATGTTTTGAATTCCACATTTATTTAACCTGTTGTCACTCTTGGACTTAGAACATAAGCTTGAATTGTTATAGGTCATTAAGTAGGATCATATATGAGGCAGGAAATATTCATTGGGGGATGATTCATTCCTCTTTTGATTACCTTTAAGAGTTTTATATTATGCAAGACATGATATGAAGTTATTTTTTTTCAAAAGCCCATTGACAGTTTAGTCTTTTGTTTTGGAAGTGTCGGGCATGCTACATTTTTATCTAATTAATATATATACTTCTATTATTCATAGATAATAAATCATGAGAATTTTTTAGGAAAAATAATGATTAAGTGTGGGGGAATTTGATGTGGCCTTATTTATACATGGTTTTCAACATATATTTTATTATTTTTTATTAATTTACCTAATTATTTTTACAATTTATGTTAAATAATTACACATTATTATTTTTATAATTAAATTTATTTATTAATCAATTTTATATAGTTAATTATGTATTATTAGCATTCAAAATAATTAAATTATCACTTACTTTAACATTATAGACTTACAGTTTATTAATTATTTTAGATTTTTTTAATCATCTTAGTTTATAATAATATGACATTATTAGAATTTTGTCAATTAATCTATGAAATTGAATTTAATTAATTAATTCGTTTCTTCAACTTTTAATATTTCATGTTTTGTTTATTAACTTTTAATCATATTATTAATTAATTCAATCATATTACATAATTTTAATATTATTAATTCTATTTATAAATGGTTAATTAATTTTTTTATATAAATGTTCAATTTAAATGAATTTTCTTTTAACTTTAATTAATGTAATTGTCTCTTAATATAACTTTTTTATTTTGTTATAGATTTTTTTTTTACTTTTAGGGTTTTAATAATTTATTTTATGTTTTATTTGTCCCATAATAATATTTATGTTTTTAAGTAACATTTTAATTATTTTCATTAGTTTTTAATTAATTCGGTAATTTCTAATATATTTATGTTTTTAATAACATTAAAATTTCTGTTGAATTTATCAGTGACACAGTTTTCACCCTCTAATGGTATCACCATTTCCCACTCTTTACTATGGCATTGTTCTACCTTTTTTGTGTCATAGCAACCCTATCTCACTGTTACTCCTGCCAACCTATGGCACCGTTCCATTAAGGTTCCATAGTTTTTTTCCCCTATCTTCTACTACAGTAAACCAGTCACGGTGCCACAACAAACACTTGCACCCCTTCATTCTTCCTTAGCAACCACATCGCGCCAGCGGTTTCTAGCCTTCAGGATTTCACTACCACTATCCCAGTTTCACCAAACATGCACCACTCCATTCTAGTTCCCTTCCCAGAGAAACATCCACACTATTCGAGCCCTTGTGCTAGAACTTAACCGAAGCCAATCGAGCGGACACTGTGAGGGTGGAGAGAACCCTTGCCCCGCCTATGGATGAAGCAGCAGGCCGCTGTCATAGAGAAGCCACCCGCGCTCCACCGTGATGGGGGATGGAGGTTCCGCTGGATGAGACTGTGACTACACCTTGTGTCCAATCTGACCACCTCCTAGAGTCCTACCGAGCCTCCCACTAGTGGGAGCCACAAAGTCACCGACTAGATTTCTACGGGATGAAACCAAAACCCATCTGCATAGCAGACTTGGGTGAAGAAGAAAGGAAGATAAAAATAATAATATAATAAAATAAACAAATAAATTATTATAACATATAATAATTATATAATATAAAAATTATAATATAAATAAATTAAGAAGTTACAAAATGAAACATAAAAATACTTTAAACTAAAATATTATAATAATCACTAAATAAAATTAATTATTAATGTCAACTAATTATGTAAATAATAATTTTATATTTACTTTTTAAAAAAAAATTAAACAATTATAATTTTAAATTTTAATAAATAAAATAAATTAATTAATTAATATTAATAATAATCTAATTAAGTTATATTAAATAATTAATAATTATATTAATTTAATAAAATAATCCAACTAAATAAAAAATTACAACCTTAATAATTTTTAAATTAATAACTATAATAATACATAATTGAATTTTCATCATTTTTATTGTTTTCTTATTCTTCATTGTTTTGTTGGATCATTCATGAATTCAATTCACATCCAGGTTCAGTCAACTACTTGTCCAAGAGTTAGCAACTATAGGTTTGATAAAGTGACATGTGATGGGGTAAAAAGTACAAGCGTGCAGTGTGCAGTAAGAAAACAAGACTATGTCAGTGGAAGCAATTTGTGACAAATGATAGCATGATAGCTAGATTAAAAGAAAGAGAAGTAGTAAAAAGGAGGGGGAATTACTAACAATTCACAATTCTACTCTCCGAGTAAGATCTTAGCAGATAATGGAGCAATTCTTGTGGATCCTCTTCCTCGAGATCCATGAAGGATAAGTGCAACATCCTAGTTTCTAAGGGAGTTTTATATCTCCTCTATTTGTTCTTAATTAAACATTTTCTGATCGAATGTTTTCAATTTCCTTAATTTACATGATTGTTAGCTAAATAATTTGTGTTCCGGGAAATTATCTAGATCCACTAATTACTTATTATCTTCATTTTCACTTTTCTTTTTAATTCACTCAAAATTTATCGGGAATATAAATTCTGAATTCATTCTTTCACTTTATGACAGTTGATTTCAATTTACAACTCCACAATCATTCAGCGAGATGTATCGTGGAAATTTTTTCAAAATAATTTAATTCAGAAAACATCAGAACTTATGGTGAGTTTGTTCTCCTATCATTTTCAAATATTAATCCCATAGTTGGAATATAATGGATTGGACAACTCCTACATTGATCAATCTTTAATGCATATCTCTTGGTGAGGGAAGTAAGTCGTTCCTTTTTTAGGGGTACGTTGAATCAATATTTGAATGAATAGGAAATATTTTCAAACCAGTAGGATAGATTTCCCTTGTCATTTTTCTTGATTGTTCATCTTAGAATCTACTATTTTGTTGTTCATAATTGTTTTGCTTATGTTTTCTTACCATATACTTCAACATAGTTCAGTTTGGATTTAGTTACATTTAACAAAAATATAAGAAAATATACAAAAGAACAAAAATATAGAATATTATAATGTCTACTCGACTGTTGAAAAAAGTGGGATTTTTAGAAAGAAAATTATAAGATTTTTATTCAATTTACATTACCTATGGTTTGACCCTACTTGTCACTATACAGTAATTAGTAGGAATCAAAAAAATTTAAACATTTACCCAATTCCACGATAGTTGGACATCAATAATGTTTACCTTCACATCACTGTATGGTCTCCCATTCAAATCACCACATTATTGGGAAGAGGTGGGTAAGGCCACTCTTTTGTGACTAAGTCTCATTCAAGAGACATTGGAATGGATTTTGAACATTAATTAGCACTAGTTTTAGTTCAATGTCAAAAGATATTGTATATGTGTCTTAAATGTATCACCATGGAGTCCTCTATTGGTGAGTAGTTTTATAAAACATTTCTCCTCGGTTTAGTTACTGTCAGCTTCGGAAATGGGTAATGTTATCCCTTGTATACAATGGAAAGTATGAGTTCACTATGTATTTTGAGGAGATTGTGTATCGATTGGAATTACTATCCTAATTGAAATTTATCCATGATATTTTCCATATATCTTAGTTTAAGAAGTACCATCTTGATCCCTCTCATATTCTATGTCAGAAAGATATCAAGATGGATCTAGATGTTTCTATTGAAGAGAATCCTATGGATATCATTTATTCTTTGGTTGAAGATGTTCATGGGAAGTCAATCTCATAGTTAAGAGTGTTGTAGATACATGTATAAGATTCTTATTAGACTTGAGAGCACAAATCATCAGTGTGGGTGCAGTGTCCTCGCCTATTTTTGTAGAACCCCCTTCTACATGACTACTCAGGGATTGAAATTATAATTGTGTGGATATTGTAACTTATTAGATTTTATGGTTTGATCATTGGTTAGGTAGGTGTGCATTTTTTAGCCAACAAGCTCGTGCCTGGGTGGCATGGGATCCTTCTTGGCATTAAAGAGCCCCAAGTTCAAAAAGGGTTGGAGGTGAATTTTTGGGGGTACTGTAGCAATATTGTACTAAGTACAATTCGGTGTGGTAGCAGCCGAAACTATTCACCCGATTTGGGCATTTGGGCCACCTGTTTGGGCCTACATGTCTCAGGGCCTTCGGGTCAACAAATGCCTTCGGGCCTCAGGGCCTTCAGGCCATAGAGACCATGGAGTAGCCCTATTGACATAGAGAAAGACCCATAAGAGGATCAGATAATGTGTATCAGTCACTATATGCAGAGCTAACCAGATTAGAAGATTGAGAGGGTATGAAAATTTCCATCAGGACTAGACACCATGCATCTTTGTATGGGGAAATGCTAGCTGATTAGCAATGCAAGGTGTGGACCAAGGTGATCAATGATGTAGAAGATGGGGAGGGGCAATTCTATGGGGTTGGACCTACAGCTCATGTAATCGGCATAGTATGCCTCTGGGCCATTGGGTTATGTATTGGACTTCGAGTCATGTCGGGCCATGTGCCTCGGGCCTACGGGTCATGTAAGGGTTCCCCTTCAACCCTTAAAAGGGGGTTATCCATAATAAAATGAAAATAAGGCCTTCAGGCCATTCAGGCTATGTGTGTTTTTTTTTGGAACATAGGGATTATTAGATTTTTTTGGGAGTTTTTATATAATGTAGATTGTATAATTCAGGCTAGATAATTTTACATCATATTTTATAGGTTACACCAAAATACCATCACAGAGAATCAGTTGTAAGAAGGTTTATTGAAGAAGAATCTTAGAAGATGTAAAATTATTTTTTTCACCGTAATATATTTTACATTGTAAGACCCTCTATATAAGTTATAAAATAATTGAACTAAACTTGGGAACACATTTTTTTATATGAGGTATGGGTAATTTACATCATTAATGAGGTGATTACACAAGAAGTTCATCAACCCAATAGGATTTTGTTTCATTTCATGTCTAATGTTTCACATAACACGCAGGTTCCTCCCTTATACCCTATGTATCCTTCTACATGATTTTTGGCTTCACTTATCATTCTGAATTATTTCATTTGGAATTTTATCTCCATGGTGGTTATGTCACTTCTCATTATTAATCAACATTTTTGATTCATCATTTTTGTAGGACATAACATCGGTGTAGTGATGTATTTTGAATTTAATGCTCCTTTGGTGATGTTTTTTATACTTTCTTGATCAAATGTGAAATATTATTTTGGGGGCAAGTCCTTTATTGGTTACAATGTGGTAATTGCATGTTATTTGGGGAATTTTGGGATCTATCTTTTATTTCTTCGAATTTCTTTTTGGAATGTGATTCTAATATGTATGAATGGACTCTAGTCCTGTATTTATTATATTTCTTTCCTTTATATATGGATCCCATTTAGGGCGTGGGAAACACATATTTGAGGTAGTTTTTTTTGTCTCTATACCTTATTGGATGAACTATGATTTCTCCAATTTTATAAATTATTTTATAAATGAATCACATGATTTTTTGTGTCTGCAAATGGATTTGAAATAAAATATTGTATTCCCCATGGTTTTTAATGGAAAATATGTGTTTTAAAATAATTTCTGAAATGGGTTTTTAAATAAGGATTGATAAAAAATTGGATTGTATGGAATTGATTGGGAAAATCCCTTTTGAAATGATTTGGGAAATGCTGCACTTGGTAATTCTTGGGTTCATTGGTGTAAGGTATATCTTAGGTTCATTGCCCATTTTAATTTTTTGTAGATTCACTCATTGGGTGTTCCTCTATGCCAGATGCACACTGTTCATGGGATAGGATGTGGACTTTTTTGGGGTTCACTCTTGGGGTGTTCCTCTGTCTATAGGTCAATGTTCTAAGGACTATAGTACACACTAGAAATTGATTATGTTAAGAGTAGTCTACTAGCCCAAACTATTATGATCCTTGGAATGTTTTACTTTTTATTTGGCATTTATATATAAGTATTTGATAAACCTTCTTGGAATTTTATAATTTTTTTGAAATTCTACTTTGAAATTTTTTATCGATGATTGTTTTTAGAACAATTGAAAAATGGAAATATTTTCTATGATTTTGATATGAACATATTTAATATTAAATATTAAATTGTTATTTAAATGGATATTATTTGGATTTCTATAGAGAAATGATATAGAACTCCTAGGTGGGATCCTACAGATCCATTGTAGCTCACACCTCGCCCACCCCATCAGCAGTGTATAGACTAGGTCATGTCTTATGATGTAGTAAACGGAATGAAATTTTATGATGAGGATATATTTTTTCAACTAGGTGATTGTAGATAGTGGTGATATGGTGGGGCATTTCCTATATTATCACATGGATTAGAATGTTTGTGTTAGTTGTCATTTGTTGTTATATTTGTACTTGGGGTTTGTTATGAATAATTTAAGTTGTATTGCTTCAGCTATTTTCATTAAATATTTGATATATCATTCATGTTATTAATTAACTATGTCTTTCTTTTTTTTTCTATTTCATATTATTTTGGTTGGGTGAAATCATTCCCTCTTGATGTTGTTGAAGCTAGGGTTCTAATCGTCATCCCATAGGGATTGAGAATGCCCTTCAGGTCATGGAAATTTTCTCATCAAAACATATATGGATGGGTAATCCAGTTTAGGATGTGTAGGTAGATTAGATATTCATCAATACAATCATTTATGGAGAAAATATGAAACATTTTAATACATTTAATAAGTTTATAATGATACTTTTAGATAGATTTTATCCTATGATCAATCCATTGGATGATAGAGAGGATATTATGAATTTTAAGCTAAAAAAAATTCTCGATTCATATGAAATGAAGATGATTATAGAATTTAATAATAAAGATAATGGATATATGGGTTTTTAATCCTTAAGAAATATGAAAATAATGAAGGAATAAGATATTTACTGTAGTTATTTTGAGGACAAAGAAGATAAGGATGATGATTGTAAAAAAATCATGCAATATATATATATGAATTATAGAAAAAATAATATGAAAATACTATGTATTTATTCCCCTCAATATATTCAAATATAGTTTCATTATATTCTTTTCAATAATCTATCAAATCTGATGTAGTAGTAAATATGAGGCATATTTACAAAGTGACAAATTGGAAAATCAGTCCTAGGGTAAAATTTGAAAATTTATAAATATAATTTGTTAAAGTAGAAGGAATTATATAACAAAAAGTATAGAAGTCTGTTGAGAAAAGAGGTAGAATAATAATCTTCATCTAGTAGTCAATTAGAGGATGAAACACCTAATAAGTTAACCAAAATCATGTCTCGTGATAATAAGATCAATGTTTGCTCAATTATTGCAGAAGATAGAGGTGGAGTAACATATATAGGGAATAATATTAAAGATAACCTAGAATCATATCTATAAACTATTACACTATTAAGATGGAAATAAAACTCATGAGTAAATAGGATTCATTTAAAAATGAAGGAAATACATATCTTTTGAAAATCATCTATGCGGAGTGCATTATTTCAAATATTCTAGACTAGATTGTGTAGCTTCATTGGAATTTTATTTCATCATAGGGGTTCACCCCAAGAATTCATCCCTATTAGTGTGTGAAAAAGATGATGGTAGTATATCCCAAACAATGCCCAAATTTGAACCAGTAGAAATAAATTTATTTGGGACTATTAATAAATCGATGAGATCGAGAATCCTATATTGATCCTCATTCTGGATGGTGTGTGTAAATCCCAAAAATATTTCTCAATCCTAACCATAATGTGATGAACTGAAAACTATGGAAATATGAGAATGGAGCCATAACATTTTTTATAATAAATTTTGATATCACCCCTTCCATTTATCCACCTAGAATGACGTTGTAGGGCCCAAATATGTAGGTGAATTTCCTCCAATAATGGAGAATAATTTCATTGTGGGATATCGCTAATATTTCATAGATATATGTTTTTTCATAAGGTTTTTCCTTCAATAAAAATCAACAAAAGATTCTAATGCATGCCACTAACAGCTTCTGACATACTCTAACCATTAATGAATCCTTCTAGTATCGAACAATCCATCCGGGTCCTAAAATTCTTATTATGTTTCTTGTCCTACCTTTCAACCCAAATGAAAATGCTAAAATATATTTAATACCTCCAATGACATACATAATAGTTTAGACCACATTAGGGATATATGGGTGTTTTTTAATAGGTTTTCTGGAAAAAATTATAATAGCATAGGGTATTTTGTTTAAAAATATTTCCTTAATGGCGGAATCGGGGATGCCACCTTCTATCCCATGTGCCGCCTTTGCCCTAGATCGATGACTTTCGAAAGGTGGTGGGGGAGATGCTTCATTTCCCTCAAATCCTTATAAAAGGTCATCCTTCCTTCTCCTCACTTCATTTTTTAAACATCTCTCTGAAATCCACATCATCCCTCCCTAAAAAAATTCATTTTTCATGTTGTGGAGTTGGTGGTCCGAAATAAGGTGGGTTTTTGCGAATCATAATTTATAGGAATTTTTTTATTTAATTTGTTATTTATTATTTATTTAATTGAGTTCTTTTTAGCTCTAAATATTTCATTTTTTCTGTAGTTTATTTAGTTATAAATATTTGTTGATTAGATTGTTTAGTTAGTTATATATAGTTTGAAATAATAATTATTATTAGTAATGATTAACTATTGATTAAGAATATATTATGTATAGAATAACTTAATATAAAGTATTGTGAAATTTTTGGTAGTATAGTGATTATGTGGTTATATAAGCAATAAAATCAATGTCTTTATACAAACAAGTGGATGTGGATCTGGCAAAGATATACCTAGTTGTAAAGCCTGAAATTACTGTTTTGAGATATACTCAAATAAGAACCGATGCAAGACAACATGCCTTTTTTCACTTCTGGTTCGACACTCCTAGGAGATATGCTTATGATTATTCGTATTTTCCTTATAAACCACTAAAATACCTATGAAAATAAAAATCAAATTAGTATATTTATAAATGATGAAATGATAATTATGATGATATAGAATGAAATGGAAAAGGACAACGTAATTAAACTATGAAATTTTTATTAGTAACTAAATTCTTTTTAGTTACATTTAAATATAAAATTTATTATGTAGTTTAATTATTTATATATAGTTTATATATAATACCAATTATTAGTCATAATTAATTATAGATTAATTAATGATAACTTAGGATTAAAAATAAATTCATATGAATACTTAATTATAATTAACCAACTAATATCATATGATTAGTGATTAAAGAAGAAATAAATAATTAAATATTAACTTAATAATTATTAACTAATGTTTAAAGAACGATTTATTAAAAAAAATTGAACTAAGAATCATTAGTATTATTGTTTTGGATAAAAAAGATGTTCTAAAATTTTATTATCATAATGATGATATAGTTTAGAAATAATTGTTTTTATTATAAATGATTAATTATAGGTATATTACTAAATAGTATAGGATTAAAAGGTAAATACATGTAATGATTTGTTAATAATACTTATCAGTGATAAAATGAACATTATGATTATATAAAATTAATTGGATAAGAACAATGACATTAAATTAAACATTAATGTTTTAAAATATACATGAAACAACTTTACATTTTCAATTAAACATGGTTTGGAGGACATGAGAGTGACTTAAAAAGTGAGGTAAAACCCAATTTATTATTATTATGTAGATTAATGACATCATCTAAAGATATAAACTTAATAATTTAAGTAAATAATTGAAAAATATTTTATTAATCTATCGAATAATTATTATTCAGGTTTTTTATCACTTCTAAAGTTAGGCTCATTTCATCCAAACCATGTTCTGTTGAAAAATGTTGGTATTTCTTGTATGTTGTAAAACATTACCATGTTATTTTATGTGTTTGTTATTATCTATTATAGATTTATTTAATAATTATTATCTAATTATTAAATAATGATAAACTTATTAATGATTAACTAGTTATTATTGAATGATTAATTTAGTACAAATTGTACTAAGAAACATTAGTATCATTGTTTAGGATATAAGAATATGTTTTATACTTTTAGGATCATAAATATTATATAATTTAGAAATAATACTAATTATTAGTAAGGATTAATTATAGATTAATTAATTAATTTCATTATATTAAAAATATTCATGTAATTATTAAATAACAACACATATGATTATATCAAGTGAAATGGTGAAGAACAGACACATTAAAGAAACATGAATGAATTACAACATAAAATAAATTCCTCAAAAATTTTCAGAAGAATGTGGCTTGGATGAGATGAGCCTCACTTCAGACGTGAGGTAAAATCCAGGTTATTTTCAATTGGAAACATGATAATATTTTCTAAAGCTGTGTACATAACATTGGAATTTGGAAAATCTTTACACCTTTTAATCACAAATAATATATCATCTATGATCTGTTATTAGTATTTGAAAGTATTATTAAAATTCTATTGTTAATTAAATACCATTAGAATATGTTATTATGTTTTCAATAAAAAACATGTTGGATTGTACCTCATCTGATTTGAGACTCGTCTTATCCAAGCTTAATATTGTTAAAAAATGTCATCGATTTTATTTTATATTATAATGCATTCTTGTGTTATTTAATCTGTTTGTTCCTCATCATTTCACTTTATATGATCAGAAATGTCATTTTATCAATGATAAATACACTAAATGGATGTTTCCTCTTCTTTTTACCTATGTTTCCAAACAATTCTTGTGACTTATATTCTAATAAAATTTTATATAATCAAACAATAATATCATATTTTAGGTTATAAAAAGGCATCCTAAAATGACATTTTAATAAATATTATATGGTCAACCATCATTGTTAATTTTTTTACAATATCATAATCTTGATCAATGATACATTTTTTATGTAGAGAGTTATGTTTTCATGTGTGTATTTCTATGGGGAGGTTATTAAAACTAAGTGAGGATACTATTATAGTACATAACCAATACAAATAGTTTGTGTTGCTGATTATGTAACCATATGTGACCATCAAGATAGAATTCATGTTTGCTTAAATATTGGACCTGATCAGTATATCTAGTCTATGAGCTATAGAAATTTGTAATTCTTAGTAACACTGTGGAATCTAGCATGTCCCTTGGTATCAGATTCACAATGGATCCAATAAATTAATTTATTTTCCCAATAGTCACATGGTACCAAGATAGAGTTATATGTTGAACTTTCCACTGTATAACAACAATTTCATATTGTGTGAAGACGTATAATTACAGGAGTTGTTGAATATTGTATGCCACATGAAATTAAGGGTATTCCAAATGATTTAGAATACGACAACCTAGATAATCTCTCAGATATGCATGTCAATATGACATCCGATGAGGAGTTTCATAATAATCGAACAGATAGTGACAATAGTGCTGAGGAAGAGGGACCAATGGAAGTTAGGAATGAGGTTTCGAGAAAATAATTAGTGGTACATTATCCATGACTGATAATAAATTATTTACCACTATTTTCATCTTAAAAAAAGTAATGACATGTGTGGCTAAATTCAAAAATAATGTTCTCACACTGGCAACTAAGTTTCCTAGAGTTTCACTAGATAAGTTTAGTAAGCTGGAAAAAACATTATATGTTGGAAGGAATTTTCCATGTAAAGATGCATTAAAAAGAATGCTTAATAGATTTCACATTGAGATTCATTTAAACTATAAATTTTATGAATGATTCCATAGTAAACATTTCATATAGTGTGAGAAGTATGGGGATGATTGTATGTTTATCTTGAGGGAGATTCCAGACATTGTATTTGGAGGTTGGAGAATCTTGATGACTGAGGCATCTCATAATTTCATTTAGTCAGTCTTAGCATAAGATCATACATCATTGGATGACAAATTTGTTTCATCCATTGATGTTGATATGATTATGACATGCCAAGATGTTCAGATAGCCCTTGTAAAAGAGAGGACACAACAAAATTTTGGTTATAATAATTCTTGTAATAATGCATGGATGGAAAAACAGAGAGCAATTGTGAAGGTCAATGGTTATTTGTATGACTTATATCGTGTGTCTCTGCAATCTCAATGCATACTAAGGCATCATAACCATGTTTTCTTCCACCGTTAAACAAACAAACATATGCCTCATGATAAAAAACTTGATCCATATCATGTTCAATTTCATTCATTGTTCTGGGCATTCCTCCCATGTATTTCCATATTCCGTTTCATCAAAAATGTCATTCAGAATGATGGACCGTTTCAATACGTAAAATAAAAGGGTGTATTGTTGATTTTGGAAACCCAATATGGAAACCATTCACCTATTCCACTTTCCTTTTCCATTTTAGAGAATAAAAACTATTAATCATGGAGTTGGTTATTGGCATGTATCAACAACCATATCACCAACAATCTAGGTGTTTGTCTAATATATGGTCGACATTGAGCAATTAATGAGGCAATATATATAGATCCCAATACATTTAGATTCCCAAATGCACATCATCAGTTCTGCATTAGACACATTTCTATAAATGTGCAAAAAAAATCCCCCAATGACTAATGAACAAGGAAATCACGAGTCTTGATATGCATTGTATTGGATATTTTTTTTACTATTTCAATGTAATGATAAAATCGACTTATGTGAAATGTAATCTATTATATGTATCATAAGAGTCAGATCAATGGAGGATTGAATATTTTTTCAAACAAATCCAATAGTCCAATCATGAAGTTTAGGATTATATGATATAGATTCCAAAAGAAAAATGGACATTAGCTTATGACAAGGGGAAGTGGTATGGACAAAAGACCACAAACATTGTGGAGTGAATTAGTGGTGTATTAAAAGGGATTCAAAAGCTACCTATAACTTCCCTAGTTAAGGAGATATTATATCATTGTGTGAAGAATATTGATGATAGAAAAAAACAAGCATCATACAGAATACAACATGGGATAAGGTACGTAAGACACATTCCACGAGGGATTGAAAAGAATATTAAATAAGCTTCTAGTTATCATGAGTGCCTTTTTGACAAGAAGACTATCGATTTGATG
Source organism: Viscum album (assembly GCA_963277665.1). NCBI lineage: Eukaryota > Viridiplantae > Streptophyta > Magnoliopsida > Santalales > Viscaceae > Viscum > Viscum album. The sequence continues at coordinate 212,580,561 of OY728128.1, read as the reverse complement.
TTCAAGAGAATTTGGACCCCATCACAAATATCATCAGTGAAAATACTGGTATTACTATAAATGAGGAAATGTCAATGTGGAATATTTTAGGACTTGCGGTTTCCATGCACACATGCTATCACAGCATGTGCCTCTATGAACATATCATGGGTAGAATATATTGATCCAATGTACTATATAGACCCCATTTATAACTATTATGATGCACTATGGATTCCTATTGAGGAGTTTCATTATTTCCCAATGACCAAAGGCTAGCTGATAGTGATACCCGACATCAATCAGTTGCATCCCTGTGGGAGACCGAAGGCCAGCAGGATGTGGAATGAGATGGACTGGACTAAAGGTCAAGGGAATAGTTTGAGATGCATCATATTTCATCAATAATGGCATAACCAGAAATGATTCCCTATCACTGTTGGGTCTGGTTCACACTCTCAGCCACAATCATCTATTGTCTTTATTGTGAGATTCACACATTGTAAATTAAATGTTATAATATCTTCATTTTTACCATAGTTTTCTAAACCCCTAAACCCCAAAGAATAAAACTAATCCCATATACATCTTCTCTATATTGCTATCTCCAAATTCTAAACCCTAATCCTTAAAATTTAAAACCTATCCCGGAAATCACAAACCAAAACCCAAAAACCTTACAAAAAAATCCAACAAACCTAGACCCAAAAATCAATATCTGAATCCCTAATCTATAAATCCTAAAACCTAAAATATGAACCATAAACACAAAAAAAATCTTCCCTTTACCTCAGTTTTGAAAACTTTATGTGTTTGATATTCTAATAAACTTCTATAAAATGAAATAATAGTAATATAAATTACTGTACAAGAAGATTTTATAAAATTTCAGAATAATAATGATTATATGATCAATCATATTTTTCTATATTAGTTACAAAATTAGAATAATGATAAAAAACATTTTTAGTGTATATATTATCATTTTACATATGTTTTATACTACGGGGAGGTCATACAAACTAATAAAGGATCTCTTTATAGTACATAACCAACAATAGAGGTTAGTATAGGTTATTCAATAACACTAACTGAACATCCAGAACGAATTTTTGGGAAATAAACCCCAACACAGGATGAATAGTGATAATAACGACAGTGATGGAATGAGTTTACATGATCAACGATGTTGTTTACACTATTCTACTTACGTCATAGTTAATTTCCCACAAATTCATTCTTGATGTTCAGTTAGTGTAGAAGAATCATATTTACATCTGACAAGATAATCATCAAACATACCATCATATGGGCACTCCTATGTAAATTAAAAAATGCACTGTTTTCGAATAAACATCAACCTAACAATGAAAAATTATATATATATAAATAAATAAAAACATATCTTATAAATCCACAGTTTTTTTAGGTAAATGATTATTTAAACAACATGTCAGCAATTTTATTTGAGAATAATGAAGACAAGAACCTCTTTTTTGGGAAAAATAACTTCATAAAAAATTGTGAATCAACATTCCATGTCTTCCATTCTAAAATTCATAAAATTATGACTACCATAATGTTATATTAACATTTTACACTTACGAAACATTTCATTTATTTATATATATATATGGATTATACCATACTACTTACTCAATAGTGTACTCATATTTCCAAGGCTGTGCTAGAGGGTGGTGAGGATCGATCAATCAGGGTCTGTCAAGTGCACCATTTTTACCACAGGGAGCCTCCACATGCCATTAGACCATACCTACATCATGTTAGATTCTATGGAATCGTAGTATCAGATTTCGTATTTGTAGACCATCACCTGCTTGCTTCCCTTATGGAGAGGTGGAGACCAGAGACACACAATTCCACCTCCCTGATGGAGATATGACTATCACCCTTCAAGATGTGGTAGTACTTCTCGGTCTTCCTATCCAGGGGAGAGCTACTATTGGACCCACTCATTCATCTTTTCCTGACCATGCTCAACACTTTTTAGGTGTCGACATTTGGTCCTAACATAGTTCTACAGATGGAGCGTCGATATCTATGCCTTTGTTGGTGGCTCAGATTCCATATTTAACCAATTATACTTGCATGCCGACTGTCATATGTTATTAAGGTGCATATATATTACGTCTCATTGCATAAACCATGTTTACTAATCACTCAAGGATAAACGTGCACATGATATATCTTCCCCTACTAGAGGAATTGGATCGGGCCAGTTCATACAACTAGGGACCAACCTACTTGGCATACACATACAGAGCATAATGAAGGCTATTCCATAGTGGATGGACAATTCATGAGGGATGTATCATCCATATTCACATGTGGTAATGGGTGTGCATACCCACATTCCTCCTTGAGCTTACTGGTCCTCCGATGAAATTGGAGGTGCTGCATGATGCTCTTTGTGGATGCTGGTATGATCACTCATTTATATAGGTTTCTGATCCTACTAGAAGTTATTGAATTTAATTTCCCATTATTTGTAACTATCGATGTTTTATTTTATAGGAGCTTTCAGTGACAATATTTAGATGCGGTTCGGAGACACCATTTGGGAGTATATCAGCTCCATTTGGACTATCTCTTACTTGACTAGTTATGTAAATAAAATCTATCATTGTCTAAAAAAATTTAATAATAGCATCAATTTTGGTTTTTAGATAGGATATTTTATTGAAAAAGGTCACATGTCATTTTAGATTTCATGTCATCCATACTGGACTATTATGGACCAATTGCTACCATATGACACTGTTGGGCTTGATGATGCTATGGATTTAGTTCCCCTTATTCATTTCCATATTATTGAGTGACAGATGTCTGACAGAGTCATGTGTCAGTGTTTCTTTTCTCATTTGATTCCCTTTCCACCATGAAAGATAGAGCAACTTCATGGGATGAAGCTAGAAAGGAGGCAAAATGAGGACAAGTTCCGAGTACATGCCCACATTCTCGATTTCTGGTGGAGACATGCAGTGTTTTATATTCATGGAGTACCTACAAATCAATTATTTATTTCAGAGAAGGTTGAGTATGATCCATGGTATAAAATGAAGTCTATATTGTATTTTACTTAACATAACATTGAGATACATATGGTTGTATGTCAATAAATTTCCATTAGATTGTTTATTGAAATATTTTATAATTCATTTTGAATCAATTAAAAGGGAAATCATAAAGATCATCTTGTTCTCGCGGGATATGAAGATTAGGAGGGGGTCTATATATGGGATGTTGTTCGTACTAAAGCGTTGGAGTTTAGGTAATCTTGTTGTGTGCCATTCAATGGCATCTTAGAGCATCCAGCCTAGAGAGAGGAGGTTCATGTACCAGTGTAACATCTTGTAGTAGTTCCTGGTGTCGAGTACCTACGACCACTATGGTATAGAAAATGTCATGCTGCATGTGTGGATTGACCAATTCTACTAGAAAAGGTTGGCCCTCTATTATTCCATCCTTTTCTGATTCTGGATATTCCTCAGGTGGCATGAGATCCTTCGTTCTTGATAGGATATCCACAGTTCTCTCCATCATGGGGACCAAATCCATCACATCATTGAGTTCTAGATCTATCATAGACTGGGGGTCTTGATGAATTGCATTCTTGGGGTTCAAATCCATCACTTCCATGGGTTTTGGCTCAATCCCATGCTTAGTTCCCCATTCGAGGATGTCAGGTCCTTCTACCACCCTAGTGGGAGGGGGATCAGGAGGGCAGTATGAGATACAGTGGAAAAATCCTCCCAATAAAACATAGATGGAGAGGGAGAGAGCCTACATTCTAGTTCCTTAGGATTATCCCTATCCAGGTCATTAGACTCCACATCGATCTCGACGCTGACGTCCTATTCGGAGACCACCATGAAGTGCGAAATCTCATCGCCATAGATATAGACATTGATTGTACATGTTAATGTATATGTTTTAAGTATATTGAAATGAAGATATTATTATTTCAATCAAACCTTCTTATATTTTTATCCAATATTTCCGTTTTAATTTATATTTTAGGCATAGTAAATATTTGAAATCTTTCAAAGTTGACTACTTTAAAAATAGGAATAATTATTAAATTCCAAGTAGATAAAATTAAAATATTATAAATGATATAGTATAAAATCACTGTAAATAAAATTGAAAAGTCATCCAAAATATCTAAAAAAGTTGATAAAAATAAAGAGTTTTATATATAAAATAAATAAATTAAAATGAAAGGAATGTAAGAACAGTTACGTTGAAGTGAGAGTAAAAATAAGTAATGTTGAGGAGGATCCAAAGCCACCTACATGACTTTGATAGCCTATAGAATATAAACTATATGACTCGTAGAAATAAAAATTAAAACATAGACTACTTCTTATATGTTTAATCAATGTTGAAGCTTTCATTTATATTTGTCTTATAGTTTATATTTTATAGGATAGAAAATTCACGTACTTGAAACATTTTTTTGTTTCAAGTGGGTTGATTAGAAATATTATAAATTATTTTTCATCAACAATTTTTAAGAAATTATTTTTTATTTTATAATCCTTCATATATGTTTAATAATGTTTTAAAATATAATTTATAATGGTCTTATATTTTATATATTATATAGGAAATCAAAGGCATGCACATGAAACATTTTTATGATTCAAGAATGAAGATTGGAATGCTTATAAATTATTTTTCATCAAAAATTATTTTTGACTACTTCTTAAAGGTTTAATAAATATGTAAAATTTCATTTATATTGGACATAAAGTTTATATTTTATAGGATAACAATGTCACATACATGAAATATTTTATCGTTTCATGTAGGTGGATTGTAAATCTTATAAATTATTTTTCATCAAATTGTTTTGAGAAATTATTTTTATTTTTAACATCATTGAAATTTTTTAATCAATGATTAAAATTTCATTTATATTGGTCTTTTAGATTATATTTTATAGGATAGAAAATCACATACTTGAAACATTTTTATGATTCATGTAGGTTGATTAGAAGGATTATTAATTATTTTTTATCAACAATTTTTATTAAATTCTAATTTAATTTCGACTACTTCTTATTTGTTTAATCCATGTTTTATGTTTTATTTATATTGGTCTTATACTTTATAATTTATAGGCTTGCAAGGTTACATACTTGAATTAGGGATAAATTATTATGAATCATTTATTTATTTATATATATATATAAATATAAAAAAACAATAATATTATATTATAATACTATCTATATAAAAAAATAATTAAAATAGAAAGAAATTATTGTTCTAGGGAAAAGGTGGCATCATCGATGCTTCCTTTATGGAATATTTTATCAAACTAAATATCCTACAAATTTTTTTGAAATAAATAGGAAAACCTATTTATAAAAATCGATATAGAGTGTAATAGATGAGATAACCTAATTGAATAGAGATATGCGAACACCGAATGACAGATATTGATTTATCCAGTTGAAAATCGATCTTGTGATCTTATTCACCACTCGTTTTAAGTGGATAATTCAAATCATATATAGAGAAAAGGTATAACCATTATTTTCCATTGGGATGATTTGTATACTAATACACAAAAATCATCTTATATTACAATCCATCATTTCAAAAAACCCTGAAGAAATGAACACAAAACTCTTGGTCCTATTAATGAGATTTCCACTCCACATTCAGTAATATTCAAGAGTAATTTTTATACAATCAATGGATATTTTTATACCATTTACTAAAATTATGTTTTCTTCCACACACATGAGATTTGAAACACCTATGATTGGTTTCCCATGACAAAAAGGAGAGATGTTATCAACAAAAAAAATCATGTTAAAAATCCGACTGTGGGAGTCTTGCATGATGATGTATAGTCTAGGAGATTGGGGTATCCTTACCTTAGTCCCTGCACCATCTTAAAAAAACCATGACTCTTTCTCATTAAGGATATGATAATAGAGGATGAACTAAATAATACATACAAGAGATCGGTAGAACAGGTAGTGAATCTCACACAATACAGAACCTTGATCATAAAATTTCATTCCATTATATCATATGATTTATCCATATCAATATTGAGAAAAATATTAGAAGCTAATTTCTTGTGACTGATATCCCTAGATCTCTTTTAATCCATCCCAATGTTTCCCTGAATTGTTCTACATCTAAAGAGATCATTGTCCTCCTATGAATTTATGTTAACAAGATACAATGCAAGCCTCCTATTGATGAAACTGTACATATGTTTGTATAGAAAATTTCAAAAACTTATGGTCTAATATTTCATAATATAGGATGGGCCTATTACTTTGGGATGGTAAACTAGTGATTTTGTGCTCACTACTCATGGAATGTAACTCCCCGACCCCAGTTACCTAGAGTTGGTGCATTATTACATAACATTGGCATGATCACGAGAAGGATCATATCTCGAAAGACCGATTGGTTTAGTACCCTTGGAAATACTAGATATATTCATAAGTCTTACATTACATCATAAAAATGAAAACTACAACAACATATTTTCTTCATATTCCACACTCATATCCCCACATACTATCCCTACAGGTCATTCATAATTTACTTCTTCATACCCTGGGAAAAATAAAACATAGAAAAGGGGTGGGCTCAAATGCCCAGTAAGGATAACAATATAGTGGAAACTTTCATAAATAAGAATAAACATTTAAGGCAATGTATAACTAAAACAAAAGCCTTTTAAACTTGAACTAAAACATAGTATGGCAAAAATAAAATGAAATAATTCCATTTACTTATTCACATGGATATTCTACTAATCTAATAATCACATGCAATATCAATAACCACTTTCATAATGATGGAATGCATAATGCTAGACTATCATAACCACATAGCCAAGGCCTCGTGCCAAGACTACAAATAATATTTTGTCAATGCCTTGTGCCTAGACACTAGTTTGTCTCATGAGACCTAGTGATGCATCGAGGAGCTATAGCGGGCTCCACCCGTCACATATTAAGTATAATGCATTCCCATATGAAAAGGTTCAAACATAACATAAACATTCATATTAAAAATAGCATACGAAATGTAAATACTTCATCCATAAACCATGAATGGTATAAAAATCACACATCCACAGTCAAACATATCACAAAACCTTCAATACAATATAGAAGTATTGTATCATAATAAATCAACTTCAAATAAGCGTAAAATCCATCAAATGATATTGACATAGATGAAATCAAAACTCTTTTTAGAGAAATATCTCTTTCTATTTTTTTGAAATCATTTAGGAGTCATATCGTTATAAAATAAAACATTTTCATTGAAAATATTCTTATAAGATTGTAAGGGAAGCTTCGAGGATTTTATAATTGCGGAAAATAACCGCACCTGCCGTATAAGTTAAAAAAACATTCTTACTTTAATTCTATCGAAAAGGTTAAAAAGCACCTTGTTTGGAAAACGACGGAAAGATTCCTTTATAAACCACTTATAAAAAGTCAAACAAGGGTATAAATGACTTTAACCCATATTCTTGTAAATAGTAAAAATGTTTTGAAATACATTTTCAAGAAACATGGATGTGGATGATAATGAGATCCTAGTAGATTATTACATATAAACAACCTCGGATAATGAAGAGATTGCGAAATAACCCATACCTTGTACTTTTCCTTGGTTGGGGTAGTTTAAACTCCTTTATAATGGTGAAATAATTGTCATTAAATTATAAAATAATCATATACATTAATATGATATCATATATGATCTTTTACCATTGATTTGTTAATAATATCCTAGTATTATCGCTGTTTCGGGTGTTAACTTACTCGTTTTCTTTTATATGTTTTGTTACGTAAGCCATGTTTGTAATGGATAGTTTGTATATTAATCATATAAATAATGATATAAAGTCCTTAAACTTCATTTTTACATCATAAAATGATAATTATACTTGAATGGATACGATGGAGAATGAATCTCATCGCGTTCGTGGAGACGGTAGTCCGTACGTACGCACGAGCGACAATATCATTATTTTGATATTAAAATAATATATAAATGGATGTTATATCATATGTACATAATAATTAACATGTTATATTTATTATTTACATGAGTTACACAGCATTATTATACCCATCCAAATAATAATATATTGAATAACAATTACACCACGACGTGGAGACGGTAAGCTGTACGTACACACGTATGGTGACATGTTATTCAAAGGGAGGATAGAATACTGAATATGGTTGTACCATATTTATAATAACATCACAGTATATATAAGATACTGGATTTATTATTTTAGAATGTTAATAACAATGAATGAAGATTTGGAAGAAGAATGGAACTTGAAAAGGGATGGTGAAAACATTACCTCTTCTTCGGGTTCTCCCTTTTGATTTGATCAAAAGGGCTCCTTAGGTTGGCTTTCTGATCAAACTAAGGCCTATATGTTGTATTGAGGGAAGTTGGGAGAGTATTTGGGCAGAGTTTGGCCGAACCAAAAAGCTTTTAAGGTTTGATGAAATGAGAAGGAGGAGTGCCCTTTTATAAGAGGGGTGAGGGGGACCTTTGGAAAAGCTAGAAATATTAATTTATAATAAATTAATATTCGGTTTATAATGGATCCAAAGTGGATTATTTAAATTTTAAGGTGGGTATGGGTCTAAAACCACTCAACCAATATAATTTAGACATGTTGGGGTACTTATATTAACCTTATCTTTAAGTATTAACTATAAGTTAATTAGTTTCACTTTTAGAACGTCTCTTTGTTTTTTATATTATATGGTTAATAAACATAATATATACATCCAAGAGACCCCCAAATGGTCCATTATGGATACACCTATCATGATATAAGTCTCTTGACCGAAACATAGATTTTTATGAATTTAATATCAATTAATAATATAATATTTGTTTTAAAAACTCTTTTATGTCAATTTTGACACTATTCAATAGTTGATTTTTGTGAAACTTATAACAGAATGATTACTTCGAACAAAGTCAATTAAATCAATACTAATATGTAATATTATCCTAGAAAATTAGTTTAATTCATTAAAAGTCTCAAATTATATTTATTTGGGTATTTATAATATCAATTATTTTAATTTTTTACTATTATGGTAATTACTGCATCATCATTGTGTCATAAATAAATTAAATTATTTAATGTCTAAAAATTATAAATAAAATATCATTATGTAGGAAATCTTTTTGGATTTATAATGAACATTTATAGTCGAAAATAAAACATATATTACCCTATGTAAAAATTGTTTTTCTAAAAGATATATGCTTTTGTCATTCTTGTACTTATTTTAACTTAATTAAAATAAAGTGTCCCTATCACCTACAAGTGGCTCCATGGGGTCCCAAAATAGACCCAAAGATTCCTATGGTTGAAAATGTATCAACCAATATGTATAGGACACGTTTTAGGGTAATTTAGTATTATTATAATATTATTTTTTAACCCTTACTTACCGGATTTACCCTTAACCATGGTAAATAAAATATTTACCGAAGTAATTATTCAAAATGTCTAAAAATAAAAGTTACCTATTTACACAATTTGAACATCCTGATTCCAAATATGGATTCCATTTTTCAAAATTCAAAACACAGAATTGGTAGAAATTAATTTAAAATTAATTCCCGTTGTTAAAACAATAAGCGTGTTTTTAAGATATAATAACTATCAAAAGATTGACACTTGTTTATGTCCGGTATAATTGTAAAATTATGTCCAATGACTAACATTGTATTAAAAAGTAAAAATATATTCAAAATATACTTTAAAACCCCTAAAATTCATAATTTATCCCTATTAATTATTTTGATTAGAAAAGTTGTTTTTAATTAAAATTTAGTAATTTTCACTATTCATCAAAATATTAAAGTTATTCGAAAAGTACAAAAATTTTACCTTAGGCTAAATTCGATACTTTGAATCCAAAGATGAAGTCCATTTTGAAATATAAAACATATATCATTTCAAAAAGTAGATATTACTATTCATAATGGCTAGTTTGATTGGTTATGGTGTGTTAGAACTCGGTGTTGCGTAAAACACACGCTATCACATTATTCAAAGAGAAGCGTAACGTAGAAGCTTGGGGCGTTACATTATCCCCTCCTTCAAATAATTTCATCCTAAAAATTTCTAGAATACTTATCACATGAAAAGACTTGGGTGGTTCTTCATCATAAGTTCCTCGGGTTCCCACGTTGCCTCTTCCATCTTATGGTTTCTCCACAAATCTTTTACCAGACGCATCGTCCGGTTTCTCAGTAGTTGTCCTCTCGTATCAAGAATCCTGATGGTCTCTTCACAATAAGACAGATCGGGTTCCAGTTCTAATTCTTCATAGGTGAGTACATGCGTTGGTTCAGGCATGTATTTCCTCAACAGAGATACGTGGAACACATCGTGAACTTTGGAGAGACTTGGCGGCATTGCCAATCGGTAAGCTACAACCCCAATTCGTTCTAGAATTTCGAAAGATCCGATGTACCTGGGACTCAATTTACCTTTCTTACCAAAACGTATGACTCCCTTCCATGGAGATACCTTCAGGAAAACATGATCACCGACTTGAAATTCCAAATCCTTCCTTCGATTATCGGCATAGCTCTTCTGCCTACTTTGAGCTGCTTTGATGTGATTTTGGATTACCTTCACCTTTTCCATCGTTTCCTCCACCAGTTCTAGACCTACAAGTTATCTTTCAGCAACGTCATCCCAACAGGTTGGTGTGCGACATCTCTTTCCGTATAACGTTTCATATGGTGCCATCTGAATACTCGAATGGAAGCTATTGTTATAGGAAAATTCTACCAGAGATAAATACTGATCCCATATACCCTGAATGTCAAGTGAGCAGGATCTCAACATGTCTTCTAAGGTTTAAATAGTCTATTTTGATTGTCCGTCTGTCTGAGGGTAGTAGGCAGTGCTCAAATGAAGTTTAGTATCCAGGGATTTCTGAAGACTCTTCCAGAATCATGAAGTAAAATGGGGATCACGATCAGAAACAATCGATAGGGGTACTTCATGAAGTCTCACAACTTCATTAATATATAGTCTTTCTAGACGTTCCAGTGGTAGATCATCTCTTATAGCAAGAAAATGTGCTGACTTGGTAAGAAGATCAACAATAACCCATATTGCATCATTCCTTCTAGGAGTCTTTGGTAGCCCCATGACAAAGTCCATCGTAATATTGTCACATTTCCACCCCAGTATGGGAAGAGGTTGCATGACTCCTCCAGGGTGTTGCCTTCCAGCTTTCACTTGTTGAAAAACCATATATCTTGACACAAAATCAGAAATCTCCCTCTTCATATTGTCCCACCAAAAATGTTCCTTCAAATCTCTATATATTTTGGTGCTCCAAGGGTGTATATAGAAATTGGAACTATGAGCATCATCCAGCCATCCACTTTTTAGATCAGTTATATCAGGAACACAAAGTCTCTTCCCAAATTTCAAAATTCCATCTTCATACACAAAGTCTCTCAGTCTCCCATCATTCACCGCTTTAATCTTCTTTTGAAATTCTTCATCATCGGTCTGAGAACTCTTAATCCTTTCTAGTAAAGATGGTTTGGAAACCATTTGAAAAAGAATTGATGTTCCACCTTCCCTGGTTATTCCCATATCTATCTTCACTAGATCCATGAAAATTGAATCCCTTTCAATTCTCATATTCTTCAAAACTCCATGGTCTTTTCTGCTCAAAGCATCAGCCACCTTTTTTCCTTCCCCAGGTGGTAGTGTATCATACAATCATAATTCTTGAGTAATTCAAGCCATCTCCTTTGCCTCATATTGAGTTCTTTTTGTGAGAAAATATACTTCAAACTCTTGTGATCAGTATAAATCTCACATTTTTCACCATAGAGGTAGTGCCTCCATATCATCAAAGAAAAGATCACAGCTGCTAACTCAAGATCATGAGTAGGATAGTTTTGTTCATGAATTTTCAACTGTCGTGAACCATAGGCAATAACTCTATCATTCTGCATAAGGACACAACCATGTTCTTTCTTCGATGAATCACTATAAATAACAAACCCATCATTCCCCTATGGTAGAGTCAATATAGGAGCAGTGACTAATCTTCTCATCAGTTCTTCGAAACATTCTTCACACTCTTTTGTCCAAAAAAATTTAACCCCTTTACGTGTGAGCTTCGTTAATGGGTTAGCCAATCGGGAAAAATTCTGGACGAAACGTCGATAATAACATGCCAAACCAATAAAACTATGTTCCTCAGTTATACTCGTAGGTTCTGGCCATTATTTGATTGCCTTGGTCTTATAAGGATCAACAGAGATTCCATCGTTAGAGACAATATGGCCAAGAAACGAAATCTCCTGAAGCCAGAATTCAGACTTGCTATACTTCCCATATAATTCATGCCTTCTCAGAGTCTTCAAGATAATGCTCAAGTGATTTTCATGATCTTCGTAGCGTTTGGAGTATACCAATATATCATCAATAAATACCACCACAAATTTATCGAGATACTCCTTGAAAACTTTATTCATCAGATCCATGAATACATAGGGTGCATTAGTCAATCCAAAAGGCATTACAGTAAACTCGTAATGCCTATACCTGGTTCGAAATGTTGTCTTCGGAATGTCTTCATTGTTCACACACAACTGATGGTATCCAGATCGAAGGTCCATCATTGAAAATTATTGATCTCCATGCAGTTGGTCAAATAAATCACCAATGCGTGGTAGGGGATACTTGTTCTTTATTGTTATAGCATTGATCTCCCTATAGTCAATACAAAACCTCATAGATCCGTCTTTCTTTTTAAAAAAAGAAAAGGGGCTCCCCATAAAGAAACACTAGGGATAATAAATCCCTTATTACTCAATTTCTCTAGTTGGTTCTTTAGTTCAACTAATTCTACAGTGGACATTCTATAAGGGGTCTTTTATATAGGCCTTGATCCAGGAATTAAATCAATGGAAAACTCAAGTTCTCGTTCTGGAGGATGTCCAGGTAAATCTTCTAGAAATACATATAAGGACCCGCACTTATTTCATATATAATCTTGAATTTATTTAAGAAAACACTTCATTATACATTGAGGATCTTTTCAAGTTTAGAGCTTTAGAGAATTAAGACAAAACATTCATAACATTACACATTGTTACATAGTGGATACCATAAAATCAGTTTCCATTTTCCTCAGAATACAAAACATTAAAACACAAAACAAGACTCCTTGAAAATTCTTCAACATTTAACATGTCTTCCTTCCTTGTATTACTCATCATTAACCTTTGACAAATATTTTAAAAACTTTGGATGAGCACAAAAGCTTAGTAAGGTATGAAAATGAAGGAAAAATCACATTAGTCCATGAATACACATGACGTATGAAAACATTTTCAAAAGACATGCTTTCCACCCATAAAATATTACTTAGCGTAACATGAGATTTACACAAGATCCACACAAACTTAATTATAATCATAGAGGTATATTGGGGCATTACTTACATAATCTTGTAACCATCTTGGCTACATTAAAATTTGTAACCCTCACGGCTACCTTACTTTGTGTAACCATCACAGTTACACTTGGAGTAACCATACGGCCTACCTCCAACTTACTCATACCCAATGCATTGGAGGGAAATATAGGTCCCACCCTTTACCATAAACAATTCCCAATAACCAAAACATAATCATAGAACATAAACAATATCATAAAAACATTGTTTTTGTATCTTATAAAATAGAATTTTAAAAGAGGATTTTAGAAGAAAAGTCCCTTATAAACATAATATACTTGAAGTGAGACTTAATATAGTGTATGGAATAGGTATATACTCTGTAAATATACATAATTAAACATAATATAAACAGAACCCATCACACAAACAATTTAAATATCACATAAATAATAAAGTAGATGGTTAACCCAAAGAATTGAAATCGGGTTAAGAATTCCCTTACCTTGGGCTTGTATTACTTAAAAATTGTTTAAAACTCCTGTATAATGGTTAAAAGAGTGTTATTAGTACTTTACAGAAACATTTTCATGTTTATAACATCTTATATGGTAATTTCATAACCTCATTTCACCCCTTAATTGTTAGGATTTTGTTCCTTGCATTATTTTGGGTGAGTTCTTTTGTGATTTTCACAATCGGTTCATGATGAATCTTTCTTGTTGATTGGAAGTGAAACTCCAGAATTGGAATGGAGTAGTATTTACATAATTCCAGTACCATAAATTATACCATTTATCACTTTGTTTCTTTATATGATGATGATTTATAAGTTAAAACATTAATTATGTTCGTTTAGATAATTTAAGTGGTTCTTTGATAATTACAATTTCATTTAGTCTTATAAGTTTGAATCATGAGTACAAAAGAATTCCAGAACCTTATATGATTCATAAAACAAATATTATAACCTGGTTCAACCTTATAAATGGTTTCATGACCAGACTTGAAATAATTAATGGAGATTGAAAATACATCGTCCACGATATCGGTAATTTGACACAAATGGACAATGTTTTTTGATTCTTTAAATAAGTGAGAGAGGAGAGGAATAATGATTTTTAATTTTTCATAAACATGACAACATCCATAATATACATGATTCTGGAGATTTCATGCCTCTTGGATAAGAGGGGGTGAAGAACGAAGAGAAGGGAATCGTGAAATGAAGAAAACATGAGAAATTTCTTACAAAAATTCGGCAGCCTAACGGCGTCTCTTAAAATTTCATAAAAATAAGATTGATGAGAGGAATGGAATATCTCATCATTCATACAAAATTTGGACTGTAAGGGGAAATATTAAATGAAATATCCCAACAAAAGAAAAAGGGAAAGGAAATGAATAACATAAAATGGAAGGAAAGAATGAAAATGAAAGAGGATGTTTACCTCTTGATCTCTTCTCCTTTAGATCCTTCTTAAGGGATTTGATTTTGGTCTTTTGGTGAGACCAGCAGCTCTAGGACGTGGAGAAGAAGATTGGGGAGGGAATTTGGCAGAAATTAGACAATGGTCAAGGCTTGAGAGGTGTGAGAGGAAGAGGGGAGTGAGGGTGATATTTATACTGGAGGAGGGGAGGTATTTTAGATTATTTTAATTATTATTATAATATTTTTAACAAGACTATGAATAATCTCAAATCAAGTGGCCCTAAATAGTGTTAAAATCATTTGATTTCGAAGCAAGTGGCCTTTAATCACTTATTATGTCATAAATAGTGCATTTTTACTGATAAATTGATTATACGGTATTTTATCGTATTTCACTATTCACTGAAAATTCAAGAGTTTTAGAAAAATACCAAAAATTTACCCCTACCATTTTTCGACGTGTAGAATTCAAAAGTGAAATCCATTTTTCAAAAATAATTTTCTAAATATTATTAATTTAATTTTTAAATAAGGTCACAGTTAATTCAAAAAATAAAAATATTGAAGTGCAATTAGTTTTATGTGACATTGGAAAATTAATTCAGATCCCATTATCCTATTGACATGGGAAAATAAAATAATATTATTATTTACTATTCATGAGGTCATATTACTACTCATATTACTATTCATATTACTATTCATAAGGGCATGTTACTATTCACCAAAAAAAAAGTTTGTTCCATCAGACTCTAAATAACATACTGAACACAATTGTAGATGACAGTTTCTTGAAATTCAAAACATAGAAGAAATAAAATTATGTTTAAAGGATACTTATAAATATACACCTTTAACAAAATTTCAAGCATTTTCAATTTATTTTTAGAAAACCTTGGGATGTTACATTATCCCCACCTTCTTGAAATTGCGTCCTCGCAATTTTATTTACTTATTAAACAACTGAGGGTATTTTTCCCTCATAGCATTTTCAGACTCCCATGTTGCTTCTTCAACCATGTGGTTTCTCCACAAAACCTTTACCTGGTGGATTACCTTATTCCGCAATACATGTTCTCTTCGATCAAGAATCTGAACCGGTTTTTCTTCATAAGAAAGGTTCTCTTCCACCTGAACTGCTTCCGGCCTCAAGATATGTGATGAATCTGGAACATACTTTCTCAACATCGAAACATGAAAAACATTGTGTACCTGAATCAAGCTCGGAGGCAAAGCTACGCGGTACGCAACTATTCCAACTTTATCCAAGATTTCAAAAGGACCAATGGACCGTGGACTTAGTTTCCCTTTCTTAACGAAATGCATCACACTTTTCCAAGGAGATATTTTAAGGAAAACATGGTCACCTACCTTGAAAGAGAAGTCTTTCTTTCTGTTATCTGCATAACTTTTCAGCCTGCTCTGAGCTGTCCTCATGTGTTTCTGGATCATCCTCACTTTCTCAGCCACTTCTTCTAATAATTCTGGCCCCATCACATTTTTTCACCGACTTCATCCCAAAACGCAGGAGTCTGACACCGCTTTCCATACAAGGCCTCAAAAGGTGCCATCTGAATACTGGAATGGAAATTGTTATTATAAGAAAACTCAACTAGTGAAAGATGTTGATCCCAACTTACCTGATAGTCCATTGAACAATCTCGAAGCATATCCTCCAATGTTTGAATCGTTCGTTCTGACTTCCCATCAGATTGAGGATGAATAGCTGTACTGAAACCTGAAACAAAACAGATATATTCCCTGCACCAACAAATTCTAAGCCAAAATTTATCAAATCATTAATCAAGGGATCACGTTCCAAACGTAGCATGGTTAATGATGCATGATTTTTACGACTTAAGGCATCTGCTACTTTGTTTGCTTTTCCAGGATGGTAATTAATCGTGCAGTCATAATCCTTTATCAGTTCTAGCCATCTTTTCTGCCTCATGTTTAATTCCTTCTTAGTGAATATATACTTAAGACTTTTATGGTCCATATATATTTGGTATTTGGTTCCGTATAGATGATGCCTTCATATTTTCAAAGCAAAAACCACAGCTGCCAATTCCAAATCATGTGTGGGATAATTCAGCTCATGAGGTTTATGTTGTCTCGAAGGATAGGCAATTACCTGATCATTCTGCATCAAAACACAACCAAGTCCCTTCAAAGAAGCATCACTATGGATGACAAACTCACCATTCCGGGAAGGTAAGGCCAAAACTTGAGCATTCACCAATCTCTTCTTTAGTTCATGAAAACAAACATCACATTCCTCTGTCCAAACAAATTTAACCCCTTTCTGTGTTAACTTAGTTATTGGGCTAGATAACCGTGCAAAGTTCTTAACAAAGAGTCGGTAATAACTTGCTAAGCCCAGAAAACTACGAATCTCTGTAACATTTGTGGGTCTTGGCCATTCATCAAATACTTTTGTTTTGGCAGGATCAACTGTTATTCCATCCTTATTTACAATGTGCCCATGAAAAGAAATCTGTTGCAATCAAGAATCACACTTGCTGAATTTTCCATATAGTTTCTTTTCTTTTAAAGTTTTCAAAACAACCCTTAGATGTTTTTCATGCTCCTCTTTATTTTTAGAAAAAACCAGAATGTCATCAATAAATACAACCACAAACTTATCCAAGAAATCATGAAATACTCTATTCATAATATTCATAAATACATCAGGTGCATTAGTTAACCCAAATGGCATAACAACAAATTCATAATGCCCATATCTAGTACGAAAGGTTGTTTTCGAGATGTATTCCTCCTTCACCTTCAGCTGATGGTATCCAGATCTCAAGTCAATCATGGAAATGAACTGAGCTCCCTGGAGCTGATCAAACAAGCCATCAATATGAGGAAAAGGATACTTGTTTTTAACAGTGATGTTATTCAATGCTCTATAATCAATGAAGAGTCTCATGGAACCATCTTTATTTTTAACAAACAAAACAGGGGCTCCCCATGGTGAAGTACTTGGACGAATGAAGCCTTTGACAAGAAAATCCTACAACTGATTTTTCAATTCAAGATGTTCTATTGGAGCCATACGATATGGGGGTTTTGAAATTGGCTTAGCATCAGGAACTAAGTCAATTGTGAATTCGACTTCTCGTTTAGGTATGACACTGGGTAACTCCGTAGGAAAAACATCAAGGTATTCATTTACCACTGGCACATCATTAATTTGAATAGTTCCCTTGTTTTCAACAATATGAGCCAGATAACTTTCATTTCCATCTTTCAGTAGTTTCTCAGCTTCTTGATATGTTATCAATTGTATGGGTTCATTCTTGTATACAAACTGAAACTCTTTCTGAAAAAAAACTTCTTTAGCTCTACAGTCAATCTTAGCATGATAATCAGAAAGCCAGTCCATCCCCAGAATAACTTCAAACTCGACTAAGGGTAAAACAACAAGGTTTTCAGGTAAAGTCTTTCCACATACCACAATAGAAATATTCTTATAATTCCTCTTTGCTATAACATTTCCCCCTGGTGTTTTAACAAAAAGTTCGGGTATCATTTGTTGAGGTGATATTTCCAATTTACTAGAAAATTCCTCAGAGATGAAGGAATGTGTAGACCCCGTATCAAACAAAACATTAGAAAAATCTGAGTGAACAAACAAAGTACCTGATACAACTTCATTGGATGGCCCATCATCTGCTGACGTAGTCGTAAAAGATCTCACTACTCCTTTCTGCTTGTAGTCTGGCTTCTTTGCATCATTTGGATCCCTCTTTGGACAGGCATTTGCATAGTGACCCATCTCACCACATTTAAAACACTTTACTGTTTGCTTATCAGGATTAGTCTTTGGATAATTTTCATTGCAATCTCGGGCCATATGTCCAAACTTACCACATTTAAAAAACTTCCCAGTTTTGATAAGACATTCCCTAGGGTACTTCATGCCACACTTTTCACAAACTGGAAACTGTATTTTCTTACCACCATATTTCATTGGTTGATTCTTACCCATTGCTTTCCAATTGTACCTCTTCTTCTCTTTGTTTCCAAATTGCATGTGATCCTCAGCAAACTCCATCTCTACCCTCTCAGCACATCGGACAATTTTCTCGTAACTTTTGAATTCACGGGAGGTCAACACCCTTCGATAACTTGGCTTCAATCCTGAGTAAAAGCGGTTGATTTTTCTATCGAGATCTAGAATAAGAGTTGGAGCATACCTCGCCAGTCGGGTGAAGTTTGCCTCATACATAGCCACTGAATCTTCCTCCTTTTGTTTCAGTTCAAGGGATTGTTTCTCCATTCTAAGTCACACCACCTTAGGAAAATATTTTTCAAGAAAAAGACTTTTAAATACATCCCATACTAAGGCATAAAAATCCTCTCTACCCCTGATATTCCATACCATTGACCACCACTGATCAGCTTCCCCTTCAAAACGATAAATGGCAAGACTTACCTTTTGATTGTCTGAACATCCCATAACATCAAATATCTTTTCAAGGGCTTTAATCCATCCTTCTGCTGCCACTGGGTCAAAAGATCCATTGAATGCAGGAGGATGTTGTCTCATAAAATGTTCCACCACTGTCATGTTCTGTTGGGGTACTTCTATTTGTCCTCTTTCATGGATGCCACCACCATTTATTTCCTGCGTTAGTTGAGCCATTACTGTCACAAACTGCTCGGTTCCAATCCCTACCATTCCAGGCTGTTGATCAGGAAGGATGTCATTCTATCGGTGCCTATCCTCTTCAGCATCCATGTTCCTTCTGCGGAAAACCATTCTAAACAAACATTTCTTAGATGAAGGAACATGGTAATCTTTAAATGCTATAACAAATTAAACATAGGGTGAGAATTATTTATGGTATTCTATTAGTATCACCTTACCCCTAAAGTTATCTAAACCATCCTCTGACACCAACTATAAGGACCCGCACTTATTTCATACATAATCTTGAATTTATTTAAGAAAACACTTCATTATACATTGAGGATCTTTTAATGTTTATATCTTTAGAGAATTATGACAAAACATTCATAACATTACACATTGTTACATAGTGGATACCATAAAATCAGTTTCCATTTTCCTCAGAATATAAAACATTAAAACAAAAAACAAGACTCCTTGACAATTCTTCAACATTTAACATGTCTTCCTTCCTTGTATTACTCATCATTAACCTGTGAAAAATCATTTAAAAACTTGGGATGAGCACAAAAGCTCATTAAGGTATGAAAAAGAAGGAAAAATCACATTAGTCCATGAATACACATGACGAATGAAAACATTTTCAAAATACATGCTTTCCACCAATAAAATATTACTTAGCATAACATGAGATTTAAACAAGATCCACACAAACTTAATTATAATCATAGAGGTATATTGGGGCATTACTTACATAATCTTGTAACCATCTTGGCTACCTTAAAATTTGTAACCCTCACGGCTACCTTACTTTGTGTAACCATCACAGTTACACTTGGAGTAACCATACGGCCGACCTCCAACATACTCATACCCAATGCATTGGAGGGAAATATAGGGCCCACCCTTTATCATAAACAATCCCCAATAACCAAAACATAATCATAAAACATAAACAATAGCATAAAAACATTGTTTTTGTATCTTATAAAATAGAATTTTAAAAGAGGATTTTAGAAGAAAAGTCCCTTATAAACATAATATACTTGAAGTGAGACTTAATAGAGTGCATGGAATAGGTATATACTCTGTAAATATACATTATTAAACATAATATAAATATAACCCATCACACAAACAATTTAAACAGCACATAAATAATAAAGTAGATGGTTAACCCAAAGAATTGAAATCGGGTTAAGAATTCCCTTACCTTGGGCTTGTATTAGTTCAAAATTGTTTAAACCTCCTGTATAATGGTTAAAAGAGTGTTATTAGTACTTTACAGTAACATGTTCAGGTTTATAACATCTTATATGGTCATTTCATAACCTCATTTCACCCCTTAATTGTTAGGATTTGGTCCCATGCATTATTTTGGGCGAGTTCTTTTGTGATTTTCACAATCGGTTCATGATGAATATTTCTTGTTGATTGGAAGTGAAACTCCAAAATTGGAATGGAGTAGTATTTACATAATTACAGTACCATAAATTATACCATTTATCACTTTGGTTCTTTATATGATGATGATTTATATGTTAAACCATTAATTATGTTCGTTTAGATAATTTAAGTGGTTCTTTCATAATTACAATTTCATTTAGTCTTATAAGTTTGAATCATGAGTACAAAAGAATTCTAGAACCTTATATGACTCATACAACATATATTATAACCTGGTTCAACCTTATAAATGGTTTCATGACCAGACCTGAAATAATTAATAGAGATTGAAAATACATCATCCACGATATCGGTAATTTGACACAAATGGACAATGTTTTTTGATTCTTTAAATAAGTGAGAGAGGAGAGGAATAATGATTTGTAATTTTCCATAAACATGAATACATCCATAATATACATGATTCTGGAGATTTCATGCCTCTTGGATAATAGGGGTGAAGAACGAATTGAAGGGAATCTTGAAATGAAGAAAACATGAGAAATTTCTTACAAAAATTCGGCAGCCTAACGGCGTCTCTTAAAATTTCATAAAAATAAGATTGATGAGAGGAATGGAATATCTCATCATTCATACAAAATTTGGATAGTAAGGGGAAATATTAAATGAAATATCCCAACAAAAGACAAAGGGAAAGGAAGAGAATAACATAAAATGGAAGGAAAGAATGAAAATGAAAGAGGATGTTTACCTCTTGATCTCTTCTCCTTGAGATCCTTATTAAGGGCTTTGATTTTGGTCTTTTGGTGATACCAGCAGCTCTAGGACGTGGGGAAGAAGATTGGGGAGGGAATTTGGCAGAAATTAGACAATGCTAAAGGCTTGAGAGGTGTGAGAGGAAGAGGGGAGTGAGGGTGATATTTATAGTGGAGGAGGGGAGGTATTTTAGATTATTTTAATTATTATTATAATATTTTTCTCAAGACTATATATAATCTCAAATCAAGTGGCCCTAAATAGTGTTAATATCATGTGATTTCGAAGAAAGTGGCCTTGCATCACTTATTATGTCATAAATAGTGCATTTTTACTGATAAATTGATTATACGGTATTTTATCGTATTTCACTATTCACTGAAAATTCAAGAGCTTCAGAAAAATACCACAATTTACCCCTACCATTTTTCGACATGTAGAATTCAAAAGTGAAATCCATTTTTCAAAAATAATTTTCTAAGCATTATTAATTTAATATTTAAATAAGGTCACAGTTAATTCAAAAAATAACAATATTGAAGTGCAATTAGTTTTATGTGACATTGGAAAATTAATTAAGATCCCATTATCCTATTGACATGGGAAAATAAAATAATAATATTATTTACTATTCATGAGGTCATATTACTATTCATATTACTATTCATATTACTATTCATAAGGTCATGTTACTATTCACCAAAAAAACAAGTTTTTTCCATCAGACTCTAAATAACATACTGAACACAATTGTAGATGACAGTTTCTTGAAATTCAAAACATAGAAGAAATAAAATTATGTTTAAAGGATACTTATAAATATACACCTTTAACAAAATTTCAAGCATTTTCAATTTATTTTTAGAAAACCTTGGGATGTTACATTATCCCCACCTTCTTGAAATTGCGTCCTCACAATTTTATTTACTTATTAAACAACTGAGGGTATTTTTCCCTCATAGCATTTTCAGACTCCCATGTTGCTTCTTCAACCATGTGGTTTCTCCACAAAACCTTTACCTGGTGGATTACCTTATTCCGCAATACCTGTTCTCTTCGATCAAGAATCTGAACCGGTTTTTCTTTATAAGAAACATTCTCTGCCAGCTGAACTGCTTCCGCCCTCAAGATATGTGATGAATCTGGAACCTACTTTCTCAACATCGAAACATGAAAAACATTGTGTACCTGAAACAAGCTCGGAGGCAACGCTACGTGGTACGCAACTGTTCCAACTTTATCCAAGATTTCAAAAAGACCGATGAACCGTGGAATTAGTTTCCCTTTCTTACCGAAACACATCACACTTTTCCAAGGAGATATTTTAAGGAAAACATGGTCACCTACCTTGAAAGAGAAGTCTTTACTTCTATTATCTGCATAACTTTTCTTCCTGCTCTGAGTTGTCCTCATGTGTTGCTGGATCATCCTCACTTTCTCAGCCACTTCTTCTACTAATTCTGGCCCCATCAACTTTCTTTCACCGACTTCATCCCAAAACGCAGGAGTCCGACACCGCTTTCCATACAAGGCCTCAAAAGGTTCCATCTGAATACTAGAATGGAAACTGTTATTATAAGAAAACTCAACTAGTAAAAGATGTTGATCGCAACTTCCCTGATAGTCCATTGAACAAGCTCGAAGCATATCCTCCAAAGTTTGAATCGTTCATTCTGACTGCCCATCAGATTGAGGATGAAAAGCTGTACTGAAACCTGAAACAAAACAGATATATTCCCTACACCAACAACTTCTAAGCCAAAATTTATCAAATCATTAATCAAGGGATCACGTTCCAAACGTAGCATGGTTAATGATGCATGATTTTTCTGACTTAAGGCATCCGCTACTTTGTTTTCTTTTCCAGGATGGTAATTAATCGTGCAGTCATAATCTTTTATCAGTTCTATCCATCTTCTCTGCCTCATTTTTAATTCCTTCTTAGTGAATATATACTTAAGACTTTTATGGACCGTATATATTTGGAATTTGGTTCCGTATAGATGATTCCTTCATAATTTCAAAGCAAAAACCACAGCTGCCAATTCCAAATCATGTGTGGGATAATTCAACTCATGAGGTTTAAGTTGTCTCGAAGCATAGGCAATTACCTGATCATTCTGCATCAAAACACAACCAAGTCCCTTCAAAGAAGCATCACTATAGATGACAAACTCACCATTCCGGGAAGGTAAGGCCAAAACTGGAGCATTCACCAATCTCTTCTTTAGTTCCTGAAAACAAACATCACATTCCTCTGTCAAAACAAATTTAACCCCTTTCCGTGTTAACTTAGTTATTGGGCTAGATAACCATGCAAAGTTCTTAACAAAGCGTCGGTAATAACTTGCTAAGCCCAGAAAACTACGAATCTCCGTAACATTTGTGGGTCTTGTCCATTCATCAACTACTTTTGTTTTGGCAGGATCAACTGTTATTCCATCCTTATTTACAATGTTCCCAAGAAAAGAAATCTGTTGGAACCAAAAATCACACTTTCTGAATTTTCCATATAGTTTCTTTTCTTTTAAAGTTTGAAAAACAACCATTAGATGTTTTTCATTCTCCTCTTTATTTTTAGGAAAAACCAGAATGTCACCACTAAATACAACCACAAACTTATCCAAGAACTCATGAAATTCTCTATTCATAAGATTCAGGAATACAGCTGGTGCATTAGTTAACCCAAATGGCATAACAACAAATTCATAATGCCCATATCTAGTACGAAAGGCTGTTTTCGAGATGTCTTCCTCCTTCACCTTCAGCTGATGGTATCCGGATCTCAAGTCAATCTTGGAAAAGTACTGAGCTCCCTGGAGTTGATCAAACAAGTCATCAATATGAGGAAAAGGATACTTTTTTTTAACAGTGATGTTATTCAAAGCTCTATAATCAATGAAAAGTCTCATGGAACCATCTTTCTTTTTAGAAAACAAAACAGGGGCTCCCCATGGTGAAGTACTGGGACGAATGAAGCCTTTGACAAGCATATCCTCCAACTGATTTTTCAATTCAAGATGTTCTATTGGAGCCATATGATATGGGGGATTTGAAATTGGCTTAGCATCAGGAACTAAGTCAATTGTGAATTCGACTTCTCGTTTAGGTATGATGCTGGGTATCTACTCAGAAAAAAAATCAAGGTATTCATTTACCACTAGCACATCATTAATTTGAATAGTTCCCTTGTTTTCAACAATATGAGCCAGATAACATTCATTTCCATCTTTCAGTAGTTTCTCAGCTTCTTGATATGTTATCAATTGTATGGGTTCATTCTTGTATACAAACTGAAACTCTTTCTAAAAAACAACTTCTTTAGCTCTACAGTCAATCTTAGCATGATAATAAGAAAGCCAGTCCATCCCCAGAATAACTTCAAACTCGACTAAGGGTAAAACAAAAAGGTTTGCAGGTAAAGTCTTTCCACATACCACAATAGAAATATTCTTATAATTCCTCTTTGCTATAACATTCCCCCCTGGTGTTTTAACAACAAGTTTGGGTATCATTTGTTGAGGTGATATTTCCAATTTACTAGAAAATTCCTCAGAGATGAAGGAATGTGTAGACCCCGTATCAAACAAAACTTTAGCAAAATCTGAGTGAACAAACAAAGTGCCTGATACAACTTCATTGGATGGCCCAACATCTGCTGACGTAGTCGTAAAAGATCTCACTACTCCTTTCTGCATGTAGTCTGGCTTCTTTGCATCATTTGGATCCCTCTTTGGACAGGCATTTGCATAGTGACCCATCTCACCACATTTAAAACACTTTACTGTTTTCTTATCAAGATTAGTCTTTGGATCATTTTCATTGCAATCTCGGGCCATATGTCCAAACTTACCACATTTAAAACACTTCCCAATTTTGATAAGACATTCCCTATGGTGCTTCTTGCCACACTTTTCACAAACTGGAAACTGTATTTTTTTACCACCAGATTTCATTGGTTGATTCTTACCCATTGCTTTCCAATTGTACCTCTTCTTCTCTTTGTTTCCAAATTGCATGTGATCCTCACAAAACTCCATCTCTACCCTCTCAGCACATCGGACAAGTTTCTCGTAACTTTTGAATTCACGGGAGGCCAACGCCCTTCGATACCTTGGCTTCAATCCTAAGTAAAAGCGGTTGAGTTTGCTATCGAGATCGAGAAGAAGATTTGGAGCATACCTCGCCAGTCGGGTGAAGTTCGCCTCATACATAGCCACTGAATCTTCCTCCTTTTGTTTTAGTTCAAGGAATTGTTTCTCCATTCTACGTCTCACCACCTTAGGAAAATATTTTTCAAGAAAAAGACTTTTAAATTCATCCCATACTAAGGCATCAAAATCCTCTCTACCCCTGATATTCCTTACCATTGACCACCACTGATCATCTTCCCCTTCAAAACGATAAATGGCAAGACTTACCTTTTGATTGTCTGAACATCCCATAACATCAAATATCTTTTCAAGGGCTTTAATCCATCCTTCTACTGCCACTGGGTCAGAAGATCCATTGAATGCAGGAGGATGTTGTCTCATAAAATGTTCCACCACTGTCATGTTCCGTTGGGGTACTTCTATTTTACCTCTTGCATGGATGCCACCACCATTTATTTCCTACGTTAGTTGAGCCATTACTGTCACAAACTGCTCGGTTCCAATCCCTACCATTCCAGGCTGTTGATCAGGAAGGATGTCATTCTGTCGGTTCCTATCCTCTTCAGCATCCATGTTCCTTCTACGAACAACCATTCTAAACAAACATTTCTTAGATGAAGCAACATGGTAATCTTTAAATGCTATAACAAATTAAACATAGGGTGAGAATTATTTATGGTATTCTATTAGCATCACCTTACCCCTAATGTTATCTAAACCATCCTCTGATACCAACTATAAGGACCCGCACTTATTTCATACATAATCTTGAATTTATTTAAGAAAACACTTCATTATACATTTAGGATCTTTTCATGTTTAGATATTTAGAGAATTAAGTCAAAACATTCATAATATTACACATTGTTACATAGTGGATACCATAAAATCAGTTTCCATTTTCCTCAGAATATAAAACATTAAAACACAAAACAAGACTCCTTGACAATTCATCAACATTTAACATGTCTTCCTTCCTTGTATTACTCATCATTAACCTGTGAAAAATCATTTAAAAACTTGGGATGAGCACAAAATCTCAGTAAGGTATCAAAAAGAAGGAAAAACAACATTAGTCCATGAATACACATGACGTATGAAAACATTTTCAAAAGACATGCTTTCCACCCATAAAATATTACATAGCGTAACATGATATTTACACAAGATCCACACAAACTTAATTATAATCATAGAAGTATATTGGGGCATTACATACATAATCTTGTAACCATCTTGGCTACCTTAAAATTTGTAACCCTCACGGCTACCTTACTTTGTGTAACCATCACAGTTACACTTGGAGTAACCATACGGCCGACCTCCAACTTACTCATACCCAATGCATTGGAGGGAAATATAGGTCCCACCCTTTATCATAAACAATGACCAATAACCAAAACATAATCATAGAACATAAACAATAGAATAAAAACATTGTTTTTGTATCTTATAAAATAGAATTTTAAAAGAGGATTTTAGAAGAAAAGTCCCTTATAAACATAATATACTTGAAGTGAGACTTAATAGAGTGTATGGAATAGGTATATACTCTGTAAATATACATAATTAAACATAATATAAACAGAACCCATCACACAAACAATTTAAATAGCACATAAATAATAAAGTATATGGTTAACCCAAAGAATTGATATCGGGTTAAGAATTCCCTTACCTTGGGCTTGTATTACATAAAAATTGTTTAAACCTCCTGTATAATGGTTAAAAGAATGTTATTAGTACTTTACAGAAACATTTTCATGTTTATAACATCTTATATGGTCATTTCATAACCTCATTTCACCCCTTAATTGTTAGGATTTTGTTCCTTGCATTATTTTGGGTGAGTTCTTTTGTGATTTTCACAATCGGTTCATGATGAATCTTTCTTGTTGATTGGAAGTGAAACTCCAGAATTGGAATGGAGTAGTATTTACATAAATCCATTACCATAAATTATACCATTTATCACTTTGGTTCTTTATATGATGATGATTTATAAGTTAAAACATTAATTATGTTCGTTTAGATAATTTAAGTGGTTCTTTGGTAATTACAATTTCATTTAGTCTTATAAGTTTGAATCATGAGTACAAAAGAATTCCAGAACCTTATATGATTCATAAAACATTTATTATAACCTGGATCAACCTTATAAATGGTTTCATGACCAGACTTGAAAGAGTTAATGGAGATTGAAAATACATCGTCCACGATATCGGTAATTTGACACAAATGGACAATGTTTTTTGATTCTTTAAATAAGTGAGAGAGGAGAGTAATAATGATTTGTAATTTTCCTTAAACATGAAAACATCCAGAATATACAGGATTCTGGAGATTTCATGCCTCTTGGATAAGAGGGGGTGAAGAACGAAGAGAAGGGAATCTTGAAATGAAGAAAACATGAGAAATTTCTTACAAAAATTCGCCAGCCTAACGGCGTCTCTTAAAATTTCATAAAAATAAGATTGATGAGAGGAATGGAATATCTCATCATTCATACAAAATTTGGATAGTAAGGGGAAATATTAAATGAAATATCCCAACAAAAGACAAAGGGAAAGGAAGAGAATAACATAAAATGGAAGGAAAGAATGAAAATGAAAGAGGATGTTTACCTCTTGATCTCTTCTCCTTGAGATCCTTCTTAAGGGCTTTGATTTTGGTCTTTTGGTGAGACCAGAAGCTCTAGGACGTGGGGAAGAAGATTGGGGAGGGAATTTGGCAGAAATTAGACAATGCTCAAGGCTTTAGAGTTGTGAGAGGAAGAGGGGAGTGAGGGTGATATTTATAGTGGAGGAGGGGAGGTATTTTAGATTATTTTAATTATTATTATAATATTTTTATCAAGACTATGAATATTCTCAAATCAAGTGGCCCTAAATAGTTTTAATATCATGTGATTTCGAAGAAAGTGTCCTTGCATCACTTATGATGTCATAAATAGTGCATTTTTACAGATAAATTGATTATACAGTATTTTATCGTATTTCACTATTCACTGAAAATTCAAGAGTTTCATAAAAATACCAAAAATTTACCCCTACCATTTTTCGATGTGTAGAATTCAAAAGTGAAATCCATTTTTCAAAAATAATTTTCTAAATATTATTAATTTAATTTTTAAATAAGGTCACAGTTAATTCAAAAAATAACAATATTGATGTGCAATTAGTTGTATGTGACATTGGAAAATTAATTAAGATCCCATTATCCTATTGACATGGGAAAATAAAATAATAATATTATTTACTATTCATGAGGTCATATTACTATTCATATTACTATTCATAAGGGCATGTTACTATTTACCAAAAAAACAAGTTTGCTACATCAGACTCTAAATAACATACTGAACACAATTGTAGATGACAGTTTCCTGAAATTCAAAACATAGAAGAAATAAAATTATGTTTAAAGGATACTTATAAATATACACCTTTAACAAAATTTCAAGCATTTTCAATTTATATTTAGAAAACCTTGTGATGTTAGATTACATCTAAAAATTCTTTCACAACAGGTACATCCTCTATTTGAACATTCCTTTACTCACACACAATTATTTCATTCTCTTCCTCCCTAATAATTGAATTTAGTTGAGCTACTGGGGGTGCTTCTAAATAAGAATTAGGTGGTGACGATTCTACTCTAAAGATAAGGTATTCCTTATCATCATCATCAAGAATCGTAACCTCTTTCTTCTTACAATAAATATTTGCATCATAGTCTGAAATCCAGTCCATATCGAGGATTATATCAAACTCAATCATAGGTATGACAACGAGATCAGCAGATAAAGAACATTTATATGCTCTAATGGGGACTGATTCACAAAACATTGTTGCAATGATACTTCCCTTAGGAGTTTTAACTGACAAATCCCTTGTTAAATCAAATTGGAAATATCTAATTTTCTTAGCAAACTGGGAAGATATGAAACAATGCGATGATCCAGAATCAAATAATTCATTTGCTAAACATTAGGAAACCATTAAATTACCTGCAACAATATCTTTCGGAGCTTCTACCTCACCATTAGTGATAGCATAAGCTTGGCCTTGATCCCATGGCCTTTTCAGAGGTATGTTCTCCTGACACTTAGGACATTCATTTGCATAATGCCCCATCTCCCTGCAATTGTAGCACGGAACATTGGTAGCTTCCTTCTTCCCCTTGCAATCATGAGCTTGGTGGCCTTTTTCACCACACTTGTAACAGACTCATTGTTCCTTCAAGCAAGTACCGAGGTGTTTCTTACCACATTTACCACTGGATGGATATTCAACCTTTCCCTTCATCCTCTTATTTCCATTCCAAGATTGATCAGCAGGTCTCTTCATCTCTTGCTTTTCTTTAAAGTCATAAGACTTAGAGAATTCATTTTCGGTCTTGATAGCACATGAGACAATGTCTTCGTACGATGAAAAGGATTGTGAGACTAATGCTAGATGGAGAGATGGATTTAACCCATCAATGAAATGATCAATCTTACTTCTTGGGTTACGTATATAATCTCCAACATACCGTGATAACCTTGTAAAGTTAGCCTCATACTTTGTGACATTCTCATCCTCCTTTTGTCATAGACTCAGAAACAGCCTTTCCATATCTGCTCGGTGGTCGCAAGGAAAGTATTTTTCTAAAAACAGATCTTTGAACTCCCTCCATTCCATATTTGATACTTTATCATCTTACTTCATATTTTGAATCAATGACCACCATTGATCAGCATCTCCAGTGAGGTGGTAAACTGCCATGATAACGTTTTCCCTTTCACTACTCCCCAAAGCCTGAAATATTTTCTCTAGGGAAAATATCCATTGCTCAGCTACTAAGGGATTTGTAATCCCCTTGAACATTGGTGTTTGTTGCCTCATGAATCAATCTAACATTGATCCTCCACGCTGCGGATTAGGGTGCTCCATACGGGTAAGGTTTTTATTCATAACCTGAGTGAGTTCTCCCAGTATGGTGATTAGATGATCGGCACCAGTTGCATCACTAGCTCCACTATAATTATCTTGAGCAGGGGGAAATCCATACATGTAGTTGGTGCATTGATACGGTTTCCATTTCTTCCACTAGGCACCATTTCTAAACACTGGCATAATCTAGATCAGTTTATGAATCAAAATACATAATCCCATACTTATAAAACACTTAACATAAATTGAAATATTTATGGATATAATCCATAATCATAAAAATGTTTTCTTTGAGGAAGTATATACTCTTAAACCCTTCATAATGATTTTTAATGAAAATGAGAGTTATCCTAAGCATATCCACTGGGAGTGTCGTAACCAAGAGTGTAGCAAAGCCCGTTGTCGTGTACCAGTTCCCGTTCGAGTCTAGCTCAAAGCGGTGTTTTTGGGTTTTACCCCTAGGTTCATATGTACCAGAGTCGCATCTACCTACTCATATCCAGACAGGGATTTATTTCTCGTAAAACTCACAAAATCTCTACAATACCAAAATTCTAGGAAGATATTCTATACTAATCCTCGAAGTCCATCTTAAATCTATGTGCTCTAATCAGAGTTTATCTAAATCAGGCTTCCAAGGATTGTACTTAACATCCTCTGATACCAACTATAACGCCCCGACCCCAGTTACCTAGAGTCGGTGCATTATTACATAACATTGGCATGATCACAAGAAGGATCAAATCTCGAAAGACTGATTGGTTTAGTAGCCTTGGAAATACTAGATATATTCATAAGTCTTACATTACATCATAAAAATGAAAACTACAACAATATCTTTTCTTCATATTCCACACTCATATTCCCACATACTATCCCTGCATGTCATTCATAATTTACTTCTTCATACCCTGGAAAAAATACAACATAGAAAAGTGGTGAGCTCAAATGCCCCGTACGGATAACAATATAGCAGAAACTTTCATAAATAAGAATAATCATTTAAGTGGATGTATAACTAAAACAAAAGCCTTTTAAACTTGAACTAAAACATAGTATGGAAAAAATAAAATGAAATAATGCCATTTATTTATTCACATGGATATTCTACTAATTGAATAATCACATGAAATATCAATAACCACTTTCATAATTATGGAATGCGTAATTCCAGACTATCATAACCATATAGCCAAGGTCTCATGCCAAGACTACAAATAATATTTTGTCAAGGACTTGTTCCTAGACACTAGTTTGTCTCATGAGACCTACCGATGCATCTAGGAGCTATAGCGGGCTCCACCCGTCACATATTAAGTCCAATGCATTCACATATGAAAGGTTTAAACATAACATAAACATTCGTATTAAAACTAGCATACAAAATGTAAATACTACATCCATAAACCATGAATGGTATAAAAATAACACATCCATAGTCAAACATATCACCAAACCTTCAATACAATATAGAAGTACTGTATCATAAAAAATCAACTTCAAATAAGCGTAAAATCCATCAAAGGATGTTGACATAGATGAAATCAAAACACTTTTTAGAGAAATATCTCTTTCTATTTTTTTTGAAATCATTTTGGAGTCATATCTTTATAAAATAAAACATTTTCTTTAAAAATATACTTATAATCTTGTAAGGGAAGCTTTGAGGATTTTATAACGGCGGAAAATAACTGCACCCACCGTATATGTTAAAAAAACATTCTTAACTTAATTCTGTCGAAAAGGATAAAAATCTCCTTGTTTGGAAAACGACAGAAAGATTCCTTTATAAACCACTTATAAAAAGTCAAAAAAGGGTATAAATGACTTTAACCCATATTCTTGTAAATAGTAAAAATGTTTTGAAATACATTTTGATGAAACATGTATGTGGATGATAAAGAGATCCCAGTAGATTATTACGTATAAACAACCTCAGATAATGAAGATATTGCGAAAAAACCCTTACCTGGTATTTTTCCTTGGTTGGGGTAGTTTAACCTCCTGTATAATGGTGAAATAATTGTTATTAAATTATACAAGAATCATATACATTAATATGATATCATATATGATCTTTTAACTTTTATTTGTTAATAATATATTAGTATTATCGTTGTTTTGGGTGTTAACTTACTCATTTTCTTTTATATGTTTTGTTACGTAAGCTAGTTTTGTAATGGATAGGTTGTATCTTAATCATATCCAGAATGATATCAAGTCCTTAAAAATAATTTTTAAGTCATCAAATGATAATTATACTTGAATGGATACGATGGAGAATAAATCTCATCGCGTTCGTGGAGACGGTAGTCTGTACGTACGCACGAGCGACAATATCATTCTTTTGATATTAAAATAATATATAAAAGGATGTAATATCATATATACAGAATAATTAACATTTTATATTTATTATTTACATGATTTACACATCATTATTATACCCATCCAAATAATAATATATTGAATAACAATTACACCACGACGTGGAGACGGTAAGCCGTATGTACGCACGTATGGTGACATGTTATTAAAAGGGTGGATAGAATACTGAATATGGTGGTACCATATTTATAATAACATCACATTATATATATTATACTAGAGTTATTATTTTGGAATGGTAATAACAATGAATAAAGAAGTGGAAGAAGAAAGGAACTTCAAAAGGGGTGGTGAAAACATTACCTCTTCTTCGGGTTCTTCCTTTTGATATGATCAAAAGGGATCCTTAGGTTGGCTTTATTATCAAACTAAGGCCGATTGGTTGTATTGGGGGAAGTTGGGAGAGTATTTGGACAGAGTTTGTCGAAACCAAAAGGCTTTAAAGGTGTGATGAAATGAGAAGGAGGAGTGCCCTTTTATAAGAGGGGTGAGGGGCACCTTTGGAAAAGCTAGAAATATTAATTTATAATAAATTCATATTCGGTTTCTAATGGCTCAAAAGTGGATTATTTAAATATTAAGGTGGGGATGGGTCTAAAACCACTCAACCAATATAATTTATACAGGTTTGGGTACTTATATTAACCTTATCTTTAAGTATTAACTCTAAGTTAATTAGTTTCACTTTTACAACGTCTCTTTGTATTTTTATATTATATGGTTAATAAATATACTATATAAATCCAAGAGACCTCCAAATGGTCCATTAATGATACACCTATCATGATATAAGTATCTTGTCAGAACCTTAGTTTTTTAGGAATTTAATATCAATTAATAATATAATATTTTTTTTAAAAACTCTTTTATGTCAATTTTGACACTATTCAATAGTTGATTTTTGGAAAACTTATAACTGAATGATTACTTCAAACAAAGTAAATTAAATCAATTATAATATGTCATAGTATACTATAAAATTAGTTTAATTCATTAAAAGTCTCAAATTATATTTATTTGGGTATTTATAATATCAATTATTTTAATTGTTCACTATTATGGTAATTACTACATTATTATTGTGTCATAAATAAATTAAATTATTTAATATCGAAAAATTATAAATAAAATATCATTAAGTAGGAAATCGTTTTAGCTTTCTAATGAATATTTATAGTCGAAAATCCAACATATAAAACTCTATGTAAAAATAGTTTTTCTAAAAGATATATGCTTTTGTCCTTTTTGTACTTATTTTAACTTAATTAAAATTTAGTGTCCCTATCACCTACAAGTGGCTCCATCGGGTCCCAAAATCGACCCAAAGATGGCTATGGTCGAACATGTATCATCCAATAAGGCTAGGATACGTTTTAGGGTAATTTAGTATTATTATAATATTATTTTTTAACCCTTATTTACCAGATTTACCCTTAATCATGGTAAATAAAATATTTACGGAAGTAATTATTCAAAATGTCTAAAAATAAAAGTTACGTATTTACAAAATTTGAACATACTGATTCCAAATATGGAATCCATTTTTCCAATTTCAAAACACAGAAGTGGCAGAAATTAATTTAAAATTAATTCCCGTGGTTAAAACAAAAAGCGTGTTTTTAAGACATAATAACTATCAAACGATTGACACTTGTTTATGTCCGGTTTAATTGTAAAATTATGTCCAATGACCAACATTGTATTAAATAGTAAAAATATATTCTAAATATACTTTAAAACCACCCAAATTCATAATTTATCACTGTTAATTATTTTGATTAAAAAAGTTGTTTTTAATTAAAATATAGTAATTTTCACTATTTATCAAAATATTAAAGTTATCCGAAAAGTACCAAAATTTTACCTTAGGATAAATTCAATATTCTGAATCCAAAAATGAAGTCCATTTTGAAATATAAAATATATATAATTTCAAAAAGTAGGTATTACAATTCATAATGGCTAGTTTGATTGGTTATGGTGTGTTAGAACTCGGTGTTGTGTACAATACACTCTATCACATTATTCAAAAAGAAGCGTACCGTAGAAGCTTGGGGCGTTACATGGAAGGTATTAATATTGAAAATGTCCTTGCCCATTATTGAAGAGGTTCACCTTGACGAGGTCCCACAAATCTATATAGAACTTCCCTAAGTACCCATAAGGGATAGATGCATTATCTACACTGACACCCAATACTATTACATGGGTATCCTTATTTTCATATATTAATATGAACATCTTATTATAAAAGGCTAACACCATGAATTTAATGAAATCCAACTTCTCATCACTGACCATATGGTTTCCTCCTTACATGCTCTTATTTACTTTTTTTAGAAGTGACTTAAAAAGAATGATATTCCATAGTCCCCACTTCCCCACGGTCATCCTTGTATGTCAAAATCATTAATAAAATATTCATCTATATGATCCTCTTCCTTTACTTCACACAATAGTGAAAAAACACGGTGTTGAAATCAGCATTTTTCAACCACCTAATACGAGATTGATCAAATGCATAATGATGCTTATTGATAAGTAGTTTGGCCAATGATTTCTTCTAATGAGAAGGATTACCAAAAAAACATCTCATTAAATCAACCCTCCAAAATATATTCATGATAATCAATTTCTAAATTAAACATATCTGGTGAATGATATATAGAATAAAGGTATCTCTCATAGGCTTGAAGGTCACATTTAAGCCTAAAAGATTATTGTAAAGACTCCACCAAGTCCAACCTTGACTTTTCTTTCACCATGAGGATCTAACAATCTAATGATATTCTATATAGTTGATCCACTATTGAGAAAAAAACAAAACATACCTCACACACAACTCTATATGCCTAATACACAAAATGGGTGAATGATTGGAAAGAGATTTGGTCAAATGTGTAACCCTGGAATCCACATATGATGAACTAGCGTTGATATTCCAAATGTTCCAATCCAACTAACAATAGTTGTGGTTAAATACATTCTAGTTAATGAACCAGTTCAAATGGTGGCTAGTAAACCCCATGACTACAAGCCCAATAGCAGAAAAACATAAACAAAATAAAGGATGATTGTGTGAGGGAAATGGTTATGGACTTTCTTTTATGAGTCATCCATGACTACGGTGAAATACCAACTAAAGAACTAAATATTATTCTTTTTATTGAATATATACAAATCAGGACATTGATTCTCATGATCCTATGCATAACATTTGGCATATATGAATGAATATAAAAGGAGATGAGAGCTCTAGTTAATCTTCGTGGTGATAATTTTTTGGACGCCTCTACCAAATCAAGTGGGATTCCAAATTCCAGAAACAACCAGATGTATTGATTTTGAGGATCTGCATGTAGAAGCTCATGATCACCTAATATGTTTGGAATGAAATCAATTTATAAATTTTACTATTTGGGTTCGAGAATAACTACCATAGAAGGGTTAATGGTGTGGATGTCATTGTAAATTAAAATGACTTTAACTACCATGTCGATACTGTGAGAATTCCTTATTATAAATGAAATAATTGAAATATTATTTGAATGGATTTAGAACCAAACATCAAGGGTGTTACTTTTCTTATCATAAGATAATCTATAATATATTTCATCTTAGATCTGGTTTAAATGACACTAGGAGGATAAGGAAGTATTTTTTTGTTTGCAACAACCTCTTATGGTTCATCTGTAATGTGGGGAGCAATAGATAAGGAATAAAAGAGTTACTCAGATGAAATAAAGTGCCATCAGGAGCTCCGAGACTTCAGATCATAAAGTTAGTGAATGAAATTGGATCACATTAATTTTAAATAGAGATTATGGAAATGTTATTTTTGGAAAACATGGTGGGTCTTAAAGAACTTTTTCTCATTCCGAAGATGTACTCAGATCAACACATGAGAGAGATCCAGGAATAATGTAGTTAAAACAAGATCTTTGTCCCAAATGGGAGTGTAAATTTCCCCCTTGATCTGCTCTGTGGGTTTAGAGATGGGGGTGCTCGGAATATATGAGTAACGGGGGGAAGAGCATAACCATAAAGAATAACCAAAGAAGAAGCTGTATATGATGAAGAGGCTCCATGAGAAGAGGCCTAAGGGACATACCTGCTCTTTCTACAAGCATCGGCAGAGGAAAAAATTGGGAATCAAGTGGTTTTTTTATTTTAATGAGTCTATATTTTTTAAAATTTGAAAAATGGGTCACAATAGCACCACATGAAGTGGCTCTATTGATTACAAGCGCAATAATAGTGATTTTTTAATAGGTTTTTTGAAAAAAAAATATTTTTAAAAAAAACTAGGATAATATTTTAAAAAAGAATATGCCAGGAATTAAGCATCGGCGATGCCACCTATTCCGTAAAACAATAATTTGTGTTTCTATTTTAATTATTATTTTTTATGTATTTAAAATTTAAATGTAATATTATTATTTTATTATGATTATATATATATATATAAATGTTTCAGCGCAATTTATCTCTTATTTAATTACATGAATTTTCTATCCTATAAAATATAATGTAGATGGCCAATATAAAAAAATTAAAACATAGATTAAAAATTTAAGATGTACTCGAAAATAAAAATTAATTTCATATACATTGTTGACGAAAAAAAATTGCATGATTTCTAATCCACCAACATGGATCTTAAAAATGTTTCATGTTTGTGAATATACTAGCCTATAAATTATAAACTATAAGTAAAATAGAAATGAGATTTTAATCATGGATTAAACATATAATAATTAGTTAAAAACAAAAAGACTTTATTAATTTTTTTGATGAAAAACAATGTATAATATTTCTAATGCACCTACTTGAAACATAATTTTTTTGCACATATGTGACTTTTCAAGCCTATAAATTATAAACTATATTAATAGTATGAATTATATTTTAAAATGTTATGAAACATATAATAATTGTCTTAAAATAACAATAATTTCATAAAAAATGTTGTTGAAAAATAATTTATTAACTTTCTAATCCACCTAAATGAAACATAAAAATGTTTCAAGTATGTGACTTCTCTAGATTATAAAATATATACTATAAAAACAATATGAATGAAATTTTAAATAGTGATTAAACATATAAGATGTAGTCAAAAATAAAAATTTATTTTTAAAAATTGTTGATGAAAAATAATTTAAAATCATTCTAATCCATCTACATAAAACTTAAAAATGTTTTAAGAAAGTGATTTTATAGCCTATAAAATATAAAATCTAATACCAATATGAATTAAATTTTAAACATTGATTAAAAATATAATAATTTTTCGAAAATTAAAAATATCATAAAAAATGATGATGAAAAATAATTTATAATCTTTTTAGTCCTATTACATGAATCATAAAAATGATTCAAGTACGTGACTTTTCTAGCTTGTAAAATACAAACTATAACACAAATATGAATGAAGATTTAAAAATTGATTAAAAATATAATAAGTATTAAAAAACAAAAAAAAATTTTAAAAAATGATGCTAAAAAATAATTTATAATCTTTTTAATCCAACTAGTTGAACAAAAAAATGATTCTAGTACATAAATTTGCTTGCCTACAAAATATAAAATATAAGACCAATATGAAGAAAATTTTAAACATTGATTAAACATATAACAAGTAGTTGAAAATAAAAATTATTTTTGAAAATATGATGATGAAAAATAATTTATATGATTTATAATCCACAAACGTGATACATAAAAATGTTTCAAGTACGTGATTTTTCTAGCCTATAAAATATAAAAATTAAGACAAATATAAATGTAATTTTAAACATAGATTAAACAAATAAGAATTAGTCCAAAATAAAGATAATTTCTTAAAAAAGGTAGGTGAATAATAATTTAAAAGCTTTCTAAACCACTAACATGAAACATAAAAATGTTTCAAGTACATGAATTTCCATGCCTATATAATATAGACTATAAGACCAATATGAATGAAAATTTAAAAATTTATTAAATATATAACAAATAGTCGAAAATAGAGAATAATTTTTCTAAAAAACATTGATGAAAATAATTTATAATCTTTCTTAGTTACCTACTTGAAACCTAAAAATGATTCAGGTACATGGCATTTCTTGAATATAAAATATAAACTATAAGAACAATATACATGAAAATTTAAACATGGATTAAACAAATAAGAAGTTTTAAATGTTTTAATTTTTATTTACATGGGTCTTATGGTTCATATTTTACAAGTATTCAAAATCAAGCATGTGCATTTGGATCCTCCTCGACATTACTTCTTTTATCTCTCACATCTGAGTATCTTTCCATACATTCCTTTCATTTTCATTTGATTATTTTCTATATAAAAGTCTTTATTTTCATCAAATTTTTCAATTTTGAGGCTATCTTTTAAATTTTATTTACATTGTTTTTATACATTATATTTTATAATCTTTTAACGTTATCTACATAAAATTTAATAATTATTCCTATGTTTCATGTAGTCAGCTTCGAAAGCTGTCAAACATAAGTTGTCCCTAAAATATAAATGAAAACTAATATACTAGATAAACATATAATAATGGCTGATAGTAATAATAGTATCTTCATTTCAATAGACAAAAAACATATAAATGAACATGAACAATCAAAGTTTATGTCTATGGTGAGAATATTTTTTCCTATATGGTGGTCTGTGAATAGGATATAAGCATCGAGTTCACTATAGAGACTAATCAACTGGAGAAGGCGGATCCTCTGGAAGTAGAACATATATTATCGCATCCTCCACCTATGTGTTAGTGGGAGGAGATGTCAACTGCATCTAATAATCCCCTCTTGATCCTTATACCACTATGGTTGTAGAAGGACATGCCATCATTGCAATGAAGAATCAAGGTTTTGATGGAGACATACCCCAATTCTATGACATATCTGGACACTAAGGCTCTGATGGATCTATACCCCAAGGATGTGATAGATCTTGATTCCAAGGATGTGATGGATATGGACCTCTAGATGGAGTGAACTGCAAATATCATGTCAAGAAATATGGATCCCATTCCACCTTCAGCACATCCAGAAACCGTTGTGGATGGACTACTACATGCATGGAATTTGCCTGTGGAATATTTGTGGCCTCATGAATTGCCCGACACTATCTACATAACCATGGTTGTGGCTCCATAGCACTAGCAGATTTTTCAGGATGTTCATATGTGGTAGGAACATCCTCTCTTCAGGATGGATATTTGAATATGCTCTCGGAATGTGCATGATATGATGTCATTAACTACAACACATCATCATGGGCGGATGCCGAGCTAAAGACACCCTACTCCTCTTCATCACTCATGCCTACAAGATGCTCTGAGTGACTACCATGTAAATAAATTCAATATGAATTAGAAAATAGTTCAACAAACAAACTAATGAAAATCTATTGACTTACCATCTAATGCATCTCTCTGCCGTCTTGGGTAAGATACATTATAGAATTCAGTATATACCATGGATCTTACCCAACCCTCTCTGAAAGAATTAATTTATTCATAGGTACACCCAGAATACAATACTCTGCACCTCTGCACCAATAGTCAAGAAAGAGGGCATTTACTCAGTGCTAGTCCTCATTCTGCCTCCCTTACATCATCGTCCCATGAAGTTGCTATGTTTGTCTCAGTGGAAATGGAATCAGATAAGAACAACAATACTAGTGCATGAATCTGCTAGGATATTGCCATTAAATAATATTATAGTGACTAAGGGGCACAACATCCACAACAACCTCAAGACCAACAGTGATGTATGGTTGCAACTGGTCCATACTAGTCCATTATGGAAGCCATGAAATATGAAATGACATGTCACCTTTATAAAACATTATACTGACTAAAAACCAAAATTCATGCTATTATTAAATTTTTTAGATAGTGATAGATTGTATATACATACCTGGTTAGGTAAGAGACATTCCAACTGGAGCCAATATATGCCCAAATGGTGTCTTGGAACTGCGTTGAAATTTTTTCGCTGAAACCACCTTTAAAATACAACATTAATAGTTACAAATAATTATAAACTAAATTCAATGACTCCTAGTATCATTATAAAGCAATAGAAATGAGTGATTATTGAAGCTGCCATGAAGAGTGTCATTCAACACCTCCATCTAAATTGGTAGACCAGCATGCTCAGGGCAGAATACAGGGATGCACTCCCCTACCCGCATCAAAATAAGGATGATGAATCCCCTGAGACCTGTGTGGTCCCTAGGGTATTACATTCATAATGATCTATACATGTATTCCATGAAGGATGATCCCGAGATGTATGTTTTGGCCTGATCAAAGTCCTCTAGTAGGGTTAGAAACATCTTGTGAACATTCATCCCTGACAGATCAATACACATGGTACCTCCAATGAGCCGTAATATATAAGCATTGGTATAATGCATAACAGTATACTCATCAGTATCATCGAGAAAATGGGGAATCTGCACCTCCATCAAAGGAAAAGATATCGATAATCCATCTATATCCCAAATGTTAGACAAAATGAAGATGCCTTAAAAGAGCTAAGCAAGGTTGGTCCATGATGCACGAGGGGGTCCAATAAAGGCTCCCATGGATATGAAAACAGATAAGCATTACCACATCCTAGAGAGTGATGGTCATCTCACCCTTAGGCAGGTGAAATGTGAGTGTCTTTTGTCTCTACCTCTCCATGAGGGCAGCAAGCAGGTGATGGTCTACAAATGTGAAATATGATATGATTATTTCATAGAATCCATCTCGATGTAAGACTGGTATAATGGAATTTGGAGCCTCCATGCGATTAAAATTGTGTGCTCAATGCACCTGAAACGATCGATCCTCACCACCCTCTTGCACGACCTAGGAAATATGGGTACACTGTTGAATGAGTAGTATGGTTTCATACATTTTCATATTAAAAAATTAAATGAGTCATAAGTGTAAAATGTAAATATAATGATATGTTCAGTAGAATGATGTAACTTGTAGAATGAAATACATTCCGTGTTTATTAAAATTGTTTTATAATGTTATTTTAACCAAAAGAACTATGCTTGTCTTCATGTTTTTTAAACCATATTACAAACATGTTATTAAGATATGATTTTATCTATAAAAGGTTGTTTTGTAAGATATAGTTTTATATATTTATATATATAAAAAGTTTGTCTTTGATGTATAGATGTTTATAAGAAAATGGTGTTCTTTGTAATTTATATATTTCGATCAAAATGATTTTATGTTTCATGATTATTTTGTAACATGTAATATAGATTCTATAACACTAACTGAACTTGAAGAAGGAATTTATGGGAAATGAACCCCGACACAGGAGGAATAATGAAAACAACCATGGTGATGATGTAAACTCATTCCATCACCACTATCATTTTCACTATTCCTTCAGCGTCGTGGTTCATTTCCAACAAAGTCTTTCTTGATGTCCAGTTAGTATTATATAATCAAGTGTACTTACATCTATTGTTGGTTATGTAGTATAACAAACTTGTTTATCATTTTGTATAACCTCCCCATAGTATTACACATAGGTGAATCCTGACTTTAGACATCGAAAATGTTTTCTGGTCAAGATTCTAAAAGTGTATCTAATATTGAGAAAGATAGTTGATCATATAATCAATATTATACTGAAAGTTTTTAACATAATCTACTACAATAATATATGATATTATTATTTCATTATATATTGTATATTAAAATATCAGACACGTAATGTTTTGAAAAATAAGGTAAAGGGAATGTGTATTTTTGGTCAACGGTTCATCATTTAGGATTTATGATTTAGAGATTAATCTTTTAGATATTGAGTATTTGGTCTAGGTTTTTTCATTTTCTGTAAGGTTATAGGATTAAGATATAGGAATTCAGGGTTAGGGTTTAGGTTTTAGGGTTTTGGGTTTAGAATTTTATGATTATAACATAGGGAGGAGGTTTTGGGGTTTACAATTCTACCTTTGGATTTTTGGGGTTTAGAAAACCAAGGGAAAAAAGAGATAACAACATATAATTTACAATATAAGAATCCCACAATGAAGGCAAAGGATCAATGTGTATGAGAGTGTGAACTCAACCGAAAAATTTTAGGGAATCATTTAAGGTCATGACCTTCTTGATTACATATGGTGCATCTCAAACTATTCCCTTATTCTTTTGGCTAGTACATCCCATTTTGCATCATGCTAGCCACTGGTCTCCCATAGGGACACAACCGATTGATGTTAGGTATCACTATTGGCTGGTCTACGGGCATGGGAAATAACGAAACCCTTCCATATGCATCCATGGTGCAGCATAACAGTTATAAATGGTGTTCATATGGTACACTAGATTAACATATACATCCCATTATATGTTTAATGTGGCACATGTTGTGATGGCGTGTGTGCATGGAAACCGTATGGCATGAATGTTTCCACACTGACAATGCCTTG
This sequence comes from Viscum album, assembly GCA_963277665.1. Classification (NCBI taxonomy): domain Eukaryota; kingdom Viridiplantae; phylum Streptophyta; class Magnoliopsida; order Santalales; family Viscaceae; genus Viscum; species Viscum album. The sequence goes on along the minus strand of OY728128.1, from coordinate 212,536,896 downwards.
TTTCAAGTAATACCACCATTTTTTCAGTCATGTGATTTGTGACTGGGTGTGAATGCTATTTAACTTCAAATTGAGAGCATCCCTATCCAAAATAGAAGTCATTATAATCGTAAGCTTCTTCATTATTCTTTTCAATATCTCGTTGAAAGTGTCATCTACACCTTAGCCCCTACTGTATTCTGTTTGATGCTACTTTTTTGCTATCACAAAATTACATCATCCAAATGATATAATGTCTCCTCAACTTGGGATGTTATATGTATCTTGTGATACCCTTGGAAGACACCATATATGAACTCAACAATTTCTATTGTTTTGTTTCCATACCTCTTCCCCCTTCTATATTCCAATTTCAAATTTTCTTTTGGAATCCACATAATATAATCATAACCTTCATGATTATCCAGGAGGATTTTTTCGAAATGTTATACAAAACAATATTGATCAAAATCATATGATACATAGTATAGATTATATTTCACATAATTTTATTTTATCTTTACATTGAAATAGTAAAAAATAACAAATACAATGCATGTCAACCCTCGTGATTTCCATCTTCCTCAGTTCTTGGTGTAATTTTTTATGCACGTTGCTAGAAATGTGTCTACTGTAGAACTGATGATGTGCATTTCGGTATCTCCATGTATCATGATGTGCAATCACTTATTAATTAATTTTTTGATGGAGATCAGATGTGAATCAAACACCCCGAATGTTGGTGAAATTGTTGTGGATACATGCTAAAACCCAACTCAATGATATATAGTTTTCATTCTCTAAAATTGGAAAGGTAAGAGAAAGAGTTGAACGGTTTCCATCACAGGTTTCCAAAATCATCAATATGCCCTTGTGTTTTCATAATGGAAATGTTCCATCAATCGGAAAGAGCTGTTTACTGAAAAAAAAAATGTTTAGATATATGGGAGGAATGCTCAGAACAACCGATGAAATTGAACATGAGATGGATAAAGTCGTTTATCATGATATAAATATATATTTTTATCAATATGGATAAACTTGGTTATTAAGCATTATTATGGATAAAAATTGTGAAAATAGCCAACACGAGTCATCCCTATCACACTACACCTTCACAATTGCCTTCAATTTCACCATCCATGCTTTATTATAGGAAATCTAATAATTGAATTGTTGTTGTATCCTCTCTTATAGAAATTATATCAAAAAATCTTTTCATGTCATAGGAATTTTAAAAACAATGTACGATACAAATTCTACATCCAATGTGGTAAGATCTTGGGTCAGTCATGGTTGAACCCAATTATGAGATTCCTTGATCTTCAAAATTCTCAAAACTCCAAATGCAATGTCTGGAATATCCCTTAAGAGAAATATACTATCTTCCAAATAATTCTCACAATGTATGACATATTTACTATGGAATTATTCATGAACTATATAGCTGTAATGCCTTTCACTGTGAAATCTATGTAGCATGATTTTTAATGAATCATTACATGGAAGATTCCTTCTAGTATAAAAGGTACATTCCAGCTCACAAAACCTATCTCGTACAAGTCTGGGAAACTCAGTTACTAGTGTTAGAATATTTTTTTTCAAATTCAGGCACATGTTCCATTGCTTCTAACCAAGATGCAAAGAGTGGTGTATGATATATTGTAGGTCGAGGATATTATTCAACTAATCCAAATCTCAGAAACTCTTTATAACTTCTTGTTTTCCCCTCCACATCAGCACTATTTTCACCATTTGATTCATCAGTAAAAAACTTTTTATTGGAATTCAGATTGACATGTATATCCAGAAGATCATCAAGGTTTTCCTCCTCTCCCTCATTTGTAATAGGCTCAATTTCATGTGGAAGAGTATCTTCATCCACTCTTATAAGTCTACGTCTTTGTAACATTAGGCGTTGTTGTTGTGTAGTAGAAACACCAACACATAAGTCTATCATGGTACCATCTAACCATTCAGAAAAAAAATTAATTTCTTGGACCCACTTCGCATCAGAAACCAATGGGCATGATAGATGCTACATTTTTTCCCGAAATTAAAAATGTATATAGCTCATAGACTTGATCTCTTGATCAGGTCCAATATTTAAGGAACTAGAAATTCTATCATTATAGTAACTTACGGTTACACAATTTGTTATACAAATGACTGTTATTTGTTCTGTATTGTAATAAGTTACATTCTTAGTTTTAATAACATACCTATAGTAGTATACATAGGCTAACATGACAATATTAAAAATGATTCTTTGATCAAAATTCTGATAGTGTAAAAAATATTAACAATAATGGTTGACGATATAATATATATTAGAATTTTATTTTAGGATGCTTTTTTAAAACCTAAAATATGCTACTAATATATCATTATATAAAATATTATTAGAATATTAGTCACAAAATGTTTTGGAAATTGAGATAAAATGAATAGGAAACATTAAATTAGTTTATTTATCATTGATAAAATGATAGTTCAAATAATATAATGTCAAATAAAGATTGACAAACACATTAAATAACACATGATTGCTTTTATAACATATGAAAAATCCTTTTAAATTTTTCAAAAAAAAGTGGTTTGGATGAGATGAGTCTCACTTCATATGAGGTAAATTCCAACTTATTTTCAATTGATTGCTAAATAACATCTTATAAAGGTATGTAATTAAATTTAGAATTTTTAAAATATTTTGACCTTATAATAACATATCATAGATGATATCTTATAAGTCATTAAAAGGTCAACATATTTTCAAAATTACCAAGTTAAGTACATACCTTTAGAAATTATTATTAGTCTACCAATTGAAAATAAGATGGATTTTACATCATGTATGAAGTAAGGGTCATCTCATCCCAACCATATTATATTAAAAAATCTTATGTAATTTCATGATTGTTTAATGAATTATTGTGTTATTTAATGTTTTTGTTCTTAACCATTTTACTTTATATTATCATAAGTATCATTATCTAATCATTATGATACTAAAATTTTAAAACATTTTCTTATATCCTAATCTATGATACTATTGATTCTTAGTACAATTCTTACTAAGTTAATCATTATTTATTCACAATATAATCATTAATAAGTTAATCATTAGTTAATAATTACTTAATAATTCTTCAATAACAATATAAAAGAGAAGAAGAACACATAAAATAACACATGAATGTTTTATAACATACAAGAAATACAAATATTTTTCATGAAAACATTATTTCGAATATATGAACATAACTTCATATGTAAGGTAAACCCAAACTAATTTTGTTGATAGATTAATAACATCTTCTTCAAGTATGTAATTAACTTTTTAAGTACATATCATTACATGATTTCATTAATCTACAAAATAAAAAGAAAGTGGTTTTTACCTCACTTCCAAAGGCAAGCTCATGTCACCCAAACAATGTTGATTGAAAATGTCAAGGTATTTCTTGTATGTTGTAAAACATTCATATGTCATTTAATGTGTTTGTTCTTATCCATTTCATTTTATATAATCATAATTGTAATTTTATCAATGATAAGTATTATTAGCTAATCATTACATGCATTCTTATTTTAATCATATGTTATTTAGTAATTAATTTATATTTAATCATTACAAATAAAAATGATTATTTCTAAACAATATAATCTTTATGATAATAAATTTTATTTGAACATTTTGTTATATCTGAATTAATGATACTAATGTTTCATAGTACATTTTTTATATAATCAATCATTCTATATTCACTAGTTTATAATTATTATTTTATTCTTTAATTATTTAATTATTCTTTAATCATTAATTATAAGATATTTATTAGTTAATTATAATTAAATAATCATATGTATTCATTTTTAATCCTATGTTATCATTAATTAATCTATTATTAATCATTACTAATAATAAGTATTATTTCAAAACTATATATAACTAATTAAACTACTTAATAAATAACATCATTAAAACCCACTAAAAAGAATTTAATTATTAATAATAACTTTCATTATTTAATGCCTTTGTCCTTATTCATTTCATTATATATCATCTTAATTATCATATTATCATTGATAAATATACTTCTTGGATTGTTATTTTCTTATTTATTTTAATTTTTTATAATGAAAATATGAATCATTTTAAGAATATACCCCGGGAGTGTCAAACAAGGAATGTAGAAAGGCCTGTTGTTGTGCACCTATTCCCAATCACATCTAGCTCAAAATGGTGTTTTCTGGTTTTACCCCTAGATACATATGTGTTATCGCCACATCAACTTGTTTGTATCCAGTTAGGGATTTGATTTCTTAGATAACCACATAATCATTATGCTACCAAAAAATCACAATACATAATCCAAAGTTAATCTATAATTAATCTATACATAATCTATACATAATCTATACTTAATCATTAATAATAATTAATATTATTACAAACTATATATAACTAATTAAACAACCTAGAAACAAAATATTTAGAACTAACCAAACTACATAAAAATGAAATATTTAAAACTAAAAAAAATTCAATTAAATAAATTAAAAACATTAATTTAAATAAAAAATACCTCTAAATGATGCTTCGCAAAAAACTACTTTCTTTTGGACCACTGACTCCACCACATAGAGAAGGAATTTTTTTAGAGAGATAAGCATTGGATTTAGTGAGATGGGGGAAAATTGATGTTAGGAGAAGGGGGCTGGCCTTTTATAGGGAGTTGTGGGAAAGATGACATCGTTCATGCCGCCTTTTGTCTCGCCCAAAGGTAAAAGGTGACATCCCCCCTGCCGTCTTGGCCATGTCATTGATCCGGGCTAATGGCTGGATGGTGGATGGAAGGTGACATCACCGATGTCGCCATTAAGGCATATTTTTTTAATAACCTATGTAGTTTTGATTTTTTTCCAAAAAAACTAGTAAAAAAACATGCAACAACACAACTTCGAGTGGCGCTCTATCCATAAACCACCACTTCGAGTAATATTAATAATGATATCCATAAATATATAATTATAATTTGATATAAAAATAAATCATTAATATTTTAAAAAAATATTTATTTATACAATGTTAAAAATTTCAGATTATTTATAATTACATTTAAAAATATAATTATAATTATACAATTATAAATCACTATTTTTATAGATATATATAAATATATTCATATATTTGATACATTTATTTTTAATATTTATAAATATGTAATTATTTATAATAAAATTCTTTAAAATTAATTATAAATATATAATTAATAAATTTATATTTAACAAATGTATATTTATATATAATTATTAATATATAAATATGTAAATTTTTTTAATATATATATATATATATGTATATAATTACAAACGTGTATGAAAATGATTATAAATAATGATATATTATTAATTCTATACACATTTATAATGATATACATATATTACAAAAACTATATACATGTTTATATATTAAAAATTAACAATAAGTATATATATATTTATATATTAACAATTATAAATAAATACATATATTAATATATACTTACGATTATTAATAAATATAATTTAAATATATAGATATTTATAAATTTATATATATAGTTATATATATAAATTTTTTTATATGATTATAAATATTTATTTATAGAGATAGATTTCTAATTATATTTATTATCTTTATTAAATATATATATATTATATTCGTAATTATATATTTATTATATTTATTATATATATGTATATATATTAAATATATGTTTATAAATAAAATCTAATTATATAAATATAATTTATAAATTATAAATTTATTATGTCTCTAAATTTTATACAATTTTATATATAAGATTTTATAATTAATTAGTGTTACTTATAACCATATTGAAAATTTAAAAATAAAGATATATTAATATATTTATAGATATAATTATAAATATTTTCATAGTTTCAAATATAAATCTAAAACTATATTAAATGAATTGAAATTATTTAATTATAAATATAATTAAATATATATATATATATATATAAATACTGACATATTTATCAATATAATCATATAATTATAATTATAATAATTTATTTATAAATATGACTATTTACAGAAATATATATATATATATATATATAATATAATTATTAATATATACAATTTTATATTTATTTATTCACAATTATAATTATATAAATATATATTTACATATTTACATATATATATATTATTTATTTATAATTGTTATTATATACTATTTATATTATATAGTTCTTAATGTATCATATATAATATAAATATATTAAATTAAAAATTATTAATATAATTAATAAATAATTGTAAATATATAAATATTAATTTCATATTCATCATATATTTACTATATTTATAATTATAAAATTATATATTTGTTATATTTCATATTTTTAATTAATTTATTATATTAATAATATATATATATATAATAATTAGAAATTTTTATTTATAGATATAGATTTTAGTTATATTTATTATAATTATATATATTATAAATATATATATATATTAAAATTTCTATACTTGTAAATATAATAAATATATAATCATAACTATAATAAATATGAAAGTATAAATATATATGTATTTATGTATTAACAATTATTAATAAATTTTAATATTAATATATATTAACAATTATAAATAAATAAATGTAAAAACATATATTAAAAATTATAACTACATAAAGGTAACAAAATATATTGACAGTTATAAATAAATATTATTATATAAATATATATTTATAAATATAAATTTACATAATTAAAAATATAAATTTATAAATATAAATTTATTTATAAATATATTTAAAATTAATATATGAAATAATATATTTAATATTTATAATTATAATTATACGAAAACACACACACATATAACGTATTTATTATGTTTACAATTCTAAATTTATTATATTTTTAATACTATAATCATTGTATTTTATATTTATAATATATTTACTATGTTTATTATTATATCTATTCTATTTTATATTTACAATAAATTGATTATATTTATAATATATTTATTATTATATTTATAACTATATATATTATATTATTTAGTAATTAATAATATATATATATATTAAAAGGGTGTGGGGTGTGTAAATTGTGTGGGGTGCAAAGTACTACTTCAAGTGGTGCACTGGCCCCTTTCCCCCATTAATCAAAACCCTACCCCTTAAACTAGAAATAAACACCCCTTGAACTAAAACACCCATATTGTACTTCAGGATAACAGTTGGAGAAAAAATGCACAGGAGATGAATGAAGATCTTTTGCAATAAGGAGAATGCACATGCTCGCAAGAGAATTCTATCTAAAACAGACTTGGAAACATCAACCTCCAATCAGAGATGATCCATAGAAGCATCCCAGAGCAGAGAGGTGCACTCATCAGCAGATGGAAAAGATACCATTGTATCACCAATACAACGAAGGAATGAATCATTATGTAAGGGGAGAGGGAGGCCCTGAACATTTAACTACATAGTCTCGACATCAAGAATCTCAATCTCTTTAATGAGGCTCTTCAAGACAAACTCACTTGGAATTTGATCAATCAAAATACTGACTCCATTGAGTTTATTCAGAAAAGATTCTTGGAAAAGCTAAAAAAGGTAACTTGAGTTATGTTAGCTCCTCAATCTGGCCCTCCATTAGAGACTCTTTGCACAACATTATGCACAACTCTAGATGGATGGTCTATAAAAACTCCTCAAATTTTTGGCTCGATAATTGGTCTATCTCCCCCAAATTTCCATGTTGTCTCCTTACTCCCCTCCCAATAGAAAAAAATACTCTATTAAGGAATTTATGAATTCCCCCTGCCCCAATATCCCAGATTCCATTATACATGTGGTCGATACTCATCATTTCTCTAGTAGGGAAGATTTCCTCATTTGGGAATCTACTAATAATGGTATATTGGATTCAAAAGTATTAAACAATCATAATTTTTCTCAATCTGATAATTTTTTTGGGTGGACGAAACATTTTTATAATTCATGGATCAAGCCCTCTAGACATAATCTTATTTGGAAAATTACACATAATCGTGTTCTTATTGAAGTCTACCTTCAAACCTTTGGCATCCAAATCTACTCCAAATGTCATTTTTTTTCATCAACATATAGAGGATACTAACCATCTTTTCTTATCCTGTGCTACATCTTCTGCTCTTTGGAATTTTATTACTGACCAATTTGATTGCAGATTTATTTCTTCTAACTCAAATCTTATTCATCTAAAATGTTGTGTGGAGCTCAATGTCTTGAAGAAAATCAACAACCTTTTTCTTTTAGTTGTTTCCGAGCTCCTCCATGTTATCTGGTAGGATCGTAATTATATTTTACATAACAAGAACTTAATCAACCTTAATGACAGTCTTTCAATAATTCTAATTGCTATCAGGGATGCTGCTTCACTTCAAAAAGATAAGTGTGACAATTCTGTTGAGGACTTTATGGTCCTCATACGTCTTTGGGTTGTCGACCACTATAAAAAATTGCATCATTCAATTGAGGTGTTCTGGAAGGCCCATATTCCTCGACCGTTGAAAATTAATGTTGATGGATCCTCAAAAGGGAATCCAGGTCCAGCAGGTTTTGGAGCTGTCTGTAGAGATTATCCGGGCCACTATCATGGGTGTTTCTTTGGAGGATATGCCAAAGACACTTCATTAGAAGCTGATATGATGGCGGTGATCCAAGTTGTTGACTTTGGGAAAATAAAGGGATGGAATGACATATGGATTTAAAGCTAATCCACCTCTATAGTCCAAGAGATTTGGAATGGCATGGTCCACCTTTATTGGACACTTACAACTCGCTGGATGAACTTCCTGGACTCTATTAATGAAATTAGTTATATTACCACACATGCCTACCAGGAAGCGAAAATAGAGGCTGATGGTATTTCTAATAAAGGTATCAACTAGAGTGTTACGTGGTCCAATAATCATTTGGTTGACCTTCTTCCTATTTATAAAATAGATTTTTATAAAATCCATTCTTTTAGAATTTTTTAGTTCCTTTGTTTGATTATTAAAAAATTGTGTCTTGGTCTTTGACCAAGACATTACCTTTTAAAAAATAGAGTGTGAACCAGAAAAGGTTGAAACCACATTGTCCAATAGATATAGAGTTAAAAGAGAACATGCTTTGATTAAATAATCCCACGATATAAGAGTAATGCATAATGATTTTTGACTGAGCGAGGAGACCCTCACTAGAGAAGCCAAGACCCATGGAGCCACTATCTTATGAAACCAAATAAGATGAAAATGATCATGACCATACCATGACACCAAGGTCCATTAATGAATTGAAGACACTATATAGTGGTAAATATTCTGGAAGATAAGCCTCAAGGAACACTCATCCATTCATAAACAGACCTAACCAAAGGAAATCATCAGCATGAGTAGAAGAGAAGAAACAACCCGCACTGCTAGAAGTATTAGTTCCTTTAAATATGCATTCACCATAGAACTGATATCAACCCGAGGATATGACTAGACGAAATGATTCATGAAAGATAATTTAGATTTCAATGGTAACTTTGATCACAGAGAAGAGTCAGACTGAACTGATGTCATCCCAATGCCTTTCCAGGATGCCTCCATGGTCAGAAATTTTAGAAAAACCAGAGGGGAATGAAGTGAGTACACAAGATCCTTCAGATCCATTATTCCTAGAGATTAATACATTTGTGGATTGTGTCTTAACTAAATTTAATTGTTATATTCAGAAAGAATAAATTTTAAATTATCATTCATTACTAATTCATATCCCCTATGGGTGCCCCCATTACTAGGGACATCAATTGTTATTAATGCACTCATTTTCCCTAATTTAGATTTGTATCATATGAGGATATAAAATATGTGATATGTTAATTAAATTTGTTCTTCCACCTTTGACGGAAATAATTACCATTCATGGATGAATATAATGTTATAATATATTCTATCACTTGTCCCCATGGTTATCAATGTCACAAATGTGGGATTTCCACCAATTAATTTTTTTTCTTAAATATCAATTATAAATAAAATGAATTTATAAACTAATGGAAAAGGTTGAAATTAAATTTTTGTGTCATTATCAAATAATATTTATACAATTTTGTTGGTATTTCAAAGTATCAATAAATTTTTTGACCATTCAGAATTTTAATATGTTAAAAGGGGTAATGAAGAAACCAATAAGGACTATTTTACGAGAGTAAACGAGATGTTTAAAAATATCAAATATTATGGTGAAATTTTGTCAGATTATATAGTTTTCACAATGTTGAGGTGGTACATTCCTGATTTATGTGATCCCAATATAATTTCATTATAATAAATAGTAGATCATAAACATAATAAGTGGAAGTAAATTATCATTACATATTAAATTAGGGTGATTCTAAAATTTATGAATAATTCTAATGAATAGATGTATTTTGATTCCATTAGAATGATTAAAATCAAGGAACAATCAGTTGATGGCTATACTGATTTTGAAGATGAATGATATAATGACATAGATTATTTGATAATGGTGTCTATTATCTCTTGGAATTTCAAAAAATTAACAGAAGGAAAATGTAATCTGGTACTAAAATTCTTCAAATGTGGTGGCTTTGGATACTTTTCCATAACATGTCCAAAAATAAATATTATTAAATATTAGATCAATGAAAAATGTGAAACCCCTCAAATGAAATCTTGGGGTAAATATTTAAAATATATAAACAAATCTGATGAAGGTAGAAATAAGTTTACAAAAATAAATAGGATAACTTTATATTTAAAGAAAATGAAGAAGAAAACTATTCATCTAGTAGAAAATCATAGGATGAAAAACCTATCAATATCAAAAACATCAAGGATTATGTTTAGAAGAATGAAGAATTCTCAAGCGACTAGGAAGAAGTAGTTGGAGAAACATATATGGAGAATATAATTAATGTAGAATCAGAAGCTTATCATGATCAGAATTTAAATCTCAAGAAGGAAATCATACTCATGGTGAAAGGAAATGGAATAAAATGAAGGAAAGGGATAATTTCTAAAAATGGAATCTAAACATGTCAATTATTTCATTAAATCTGAATTTAATGTGGTTGACTATGTTAATATCATCAATTATCTTGATGAAAAATTCATAGTGAAAGAATAAAAACAATTCAGGAAAAAATCAAATTTTATTTCAAGTAAAAATGATTTCAAAAGGATAAAATCACACTTCAAAAGGGCTATTAAAATCAACGATTAATCATTAAATTATTTCATAATAGTGAGAAAAAAAGATAATTACGATTCATTACTTACTAAATTTTAGTATAAACTTATTGCTACAGGAAATACATGTTCAAAATTTAAATCTTATTATGTTTAACCCAATAAATGTTATAATATTACTACTTCTACATCAAAGAGGGAGTGAAATTTTTCTAGAACATTAACCTCCCATTTATTGAAGAAATATTAAAACATAGTAAATAAAATACAACTATAATAATATAATAACATTAATTAATAATAAAGAAACATACTCATAGGGTATTGTTGGTGGTAAGAAATTTATGCACATAATGCTTATTCATGTGGGTGTAATAAGTCCCTTCCACATAAAAGGAAATAATTTTGGTGTAGAATCATTGACAAAAAAAGGAGTGATTCCCAAATAAAGGGCTTCATCAAAATTGAAACAAATCTATCTATAAAATATATTTATGATCCTTTATGGATAATATGTGTTAAATGTTACTAATATGGTCACAATGCTACGAACTCGATATCATTTTTCCTAGAAAACTATCATAAAATAAAAAAGGGAATGTTGTTTACAAGGTTATTTAGGATGAAAACATCTCATTTTGAATGTTCCTTTAAAGGCATGTAATAATGGATAGGCATGGATTATTAACATTGGTTTTTACCATAACACTACGAGATTATAAAAGAATAATTTGTTTAGTGGTGTATATTCCCCAAAACACTGAGCATAAACAAGCCATGATATATTATTATTTAAATTTAATTGATATAAACTAGTCATTTCATTAGAAAATATGGAATATAGTAACTATAATTATATATATATATAAAATTTTCCAACTCAATATAAATGTTTCAATTAAATCTTATGAAATAATAACTCAATTTTCAGTAAAATATTATTATGCTTCAAAAATAATTTTTTTAAATATTTTTTTTTATTTTTTCAGAGTATATCGTAATTACTTTATTCCACTTTTTGAAATTTTATTTGTTAAAAAGGATTTAAATTTGTAATTCATCTTATCAAAATTATTTTTCAACGAAATTTTTGAATTTTCATAAAAATATTAGTTTTTCAATTAATAATGAAAAATAGAAACTTTTATAAAACATTCCATTATTTTCATTGAACGTCCCATTTTTATTTTATTTTGATCATAAATTTTCATAAGGATCATTTTTTTTTAAATTAATCTTATTAAATACATATGAATATTCATGGTGCTTCAATTTGGATTCAGTTTATTTTTGGGCCTAAAAATTCATTTTAATTTAATGTGTTTTTCATTGTGTTTAATATATTTATAAAAAATTCATTTTTTCACATATAGAAATTAAATCATGAAAAGTTGATTTCATATTTGAAATTATGTTGTTCAAAAGTGGAAAATATTTCAATTTAACTTTTTTTCATAATGAATAATTATCGTGGTAAATAATTGTCACCTCGTTAAGGGTAAATTTGGTAATTTAGGATAAAAATGTAATATGTCTTTAGAAATACATCTAAAACCTACATTAATTATATTTATTAATTTTATATTGACCGAAATATTCATATTATCGATAATATAGAAATTTTATTCCATTTTCTTGGATAATCCCTTTACATTATTTTAAATAAAGGAAAATTCCAAAATGTCACTCCCAAGCCTTTAATTTATCTTATTTGTTCACATAGGCATAAGGTGAAGTTTTGAATGAATATAAAGATTATTTTGAACATAATTAAATTTTTTTTATGATAAAAATTTATTTTAAATTTTTATTGATTTTATAATTTCCTTAAACTCTTATACAATAATGACACTATGTTTGTGCAAGAAGTGAAAAAATCAAAGTAAATGATTTTAAAAACAATAATAGAAATATTTTAAGGATGATTTATAGTTTAATATTAATTTTATGTATAATAATAAATTATAATTTATGTTTAATGAGCATATATTCAAATTACATTACTATCACAATTTTTATAACATCAAAATATGTAAATGGTTATTAAATTTACTTCAATGCTATTTTATGTTAAAATATATATTATTAAATTATTTAAATTTCATAAAAATATTTAAAAAGGAAAATATGGATTTAATATGGTCTAAAATTTCATATTTTGTCCATTTTTATCTAATTGATTAATTATAAATAAATTTATAACTATTTAGCATTGAATCAAAATTACCATGATAAATGTTAGAATTAGATAATAAAGGGGTTAAATCCCGAGATATGGATTAAAATAAAAAGAAAACCTATCTAAATTTTATTGGATGCAGGTATTTAAAACATAAACTATCTTAACTCAAAAAATATTCATCTTTTTTTTACTTTAACGTGATAATTAATTTATTATATTTAAATCTTTTATGTAATTTCCATTATGTCTATTCCTTCACTATAAATTGAAACCACGTCTCCTCTATTGTTCACACCACCAAGAGCCTAAAATCTAAAAAAATGAAAAAAAACTTTTATAAAAATACTTATCCAACTCTTAAAGGTTCTGGTCTCTTCAAAAGGTCATCCCTATGGTTCTTAAGAATAAATCATAATGTGGTCTCTCAAAGAAGAGGTAATCATTTTAACCAATATAATTCATATTACCTATTATTATACATCATTAGATTCCATCTTAACCATTACAATATAATAAAATGAGTATATATAATATATTCAAATTTTGTTATGTTAATTAAATGACATTATTCATCTTCTTTTCCATATTCTATGGAATGAAATCATCATTCTTGCATTCTTGTGGACTACCACCTTCACAAAGTGAGGTGTTTAGTTTTTCATAAACACCTTAAAAATTTAGTTATTTTGATGAATTTAAAAAATATATAATATATTGATGAAATGATTATTATTCTAGAAATATAATGTTTCTGATAATTAAATTTCAAATTTAAAAATAACTTTTGAGAAAAAATTGGGAAACCCAGTACATGAAATTATCTGGATCAAGACTAAAAGAAACTGCCCCTCCCTAGCCACTACATCGATATGTTAAGCCTCCTCCTCACATGACCTATTAGAAATCTGTCTAATTTTAGTTTGCATGATCCTAGTACTGATGCAAATTCCATACCCTCTCTTTCATCAAAATCCAAATGCTCATGCACAGATGGAAGCTTCCTACTCTATAATCATCATCGGGTGCTGATACTTGTAGATTTCTTGTTTCTTCCACCATGAAAATTCAGAATAAAAAATACCAAAAATAAATCTTATCCCAACCATTTTATATTTAAATCACATAAATACTAAATCCAACAAGTCACCAATAACCATCAAACCGATCATTGACGACGATTTTACTGAACTGGTGGCTTGAACTCACATCCCAAAGGACAAAATAAATACCACACCGCTCTATATCGGAGAGAATGTAGGATTCCTGATACCAGAGTGGAGAACCCAACAAACAAAACCTAGAAGAAACATGGATGATGAGGTGGGAAAAATTCCAATCAACTGTAGGAAGCAAACAACACACCCATCTTGCAGGCACAAACTTCAAAGACCAGAACATCACTGTTTGGGACAGAAGGATAAAAAACAAAGAATGCAAAACACATGAAAGAAAATTGCAACAATCAAATAGAGAATCATTAACTAAGGCCATGTAGTCTGGAAAACATCAGATCATGATTCCACACTAGATGCTACTGAAGGTCGGAGGCTTCATCAGCTTTAAAAGGACTGTGGTTCGAGAGCTATCATATCTGAATGCACATATGATTTGGTATTGACTTTAATAGTGGTGGAAACTCAAAAAACGATTCTTCTTCCAATATCATATGTCAATAATAGGGCTCTAAATTCATTTAAGGAAAAGAAAACATTGAAACATAGAGCAGAGCCTTCACCTCTATGATGAGATTCGGTCCTTTGAGCCAACAAATAAACATCTGAAAAAAAGGCTCTCCTCCTTCACTTCCTCTGTTGAAATCCAACAACCAAGACGAGCCAAACCCCTTTCTAACCACTATAATACATCGTCTCATGAAGCCCTAGAGCACCATGAATCCTCCATGAGGAACCATGACCTTAGGCAAGCCTCCAAAGCTAAATCCAAGATCCACCACCATCATATAACCTACATCTCACTGATAGGATGCGCCAACCCCATCAACACCACCAAAGAGATACTTTTCTCAGCAAAAAAACCCCCTAGGGATCATCTAAGGGATGATCTGATGAGAGTGACCACTTCAAACCTTAATATAACTATAATATATTATATAAATTTTTTCCCTTCCACTAGTTAAAAAATGATAACATCACCTCTGCATATGTGTCGAATACCACCACCACGAAGGGATGTGATTCCTTTAACATGTACAATATTCATACGTGAGTATAAAAATGATATATATTTCATGATAATTATTTTTTTGATGATGGAATAATTAACTCATTGACCACAATCGAACTACCAAATTTGATTTACCAAATGTCCACGAAACAATAGACGTGGACATAAATGATTATGTAATTAACCCTGGAATTGTAATAAATTAAATAAATATTTTAATTTTATGATAATAAACCTATAAAAGGTTCTTAAAAAGTAAATAATTAGTATAATATTATTATACATGAATGTAATGGTCATACATAGAAGTTATAGACTCTGGGTATGGGGTTTCATAAATCAATCTTCATTTAAATGGTTATACTTATACATCATTGACTATGTTATTCCAAGATTATATTTTAAATCACCTATTATTTTATTTAAATACATTACAAATTGTTTTATTTTGTTTTATAATTTTTAAAAATAATAAATTCATTGATTATTTCTAACTTCATTGATTCCATAAATATAATGATTATTTGTTTCGATATTTTATCATTAAGACATATCATTTTTTACACACTGGATACCTTTTATAAGGTATATATCCAGATTATTGAGACAATATATATATAATGACACACTTCTAAAAATGTTTTAAGTTCCTTTGAAGTTCGATATTTCATTGTATATTGAGTCAAATTTAATAAAATATTGCAAGGGTTTTCATGGTCTCAATTTCAATTATTTAAGACATAATTCGTGTTATGTACCATAATTTTTTTATCTTGTGTTATTAATACCAAATTAATGTAATTTATTATATTTCTATATTTAAATTATCAATTTTACACAATCATGTAATTTTTATTTATTCAACGGTGTAACACCCCAAATAGAACAATGATGTCTGAATCTGTGAAACAAAAGACCTCATGCAGGCCACCACATATATAAGAGGTTACCAACTAGCTGTGAGGGTTTGATCATCATTAGTGGGAATATTATACAATCATTTTCATATTATTGCACCAATAATATAAATAAAATAAAATATCTATATATTAATCATAATATAATTCTGAAGAAAAAAAATCATAATGAAATTTTAGATGACACACATGTCATAAAAATAAATAAATGGTATTCAATAGTGGAATGTAAAGACAAATTATAATGTTAAGTAGATAATTAAATAAATATTCACAATGAAAAACATATGGAATCTATCCTAGTTCAACTAACATCTCCATACTCCTTGGATCCACCATTTTTTGCAGAACCATTTCCATTTTATGCATAGCTATATGTTAAATGATCACACGCATCGAGATTACCATATCAAGTGTGAGTAATCAGACATAATAGGAAACCACCACATCATAATTAAAAAGTTTACACATTTAAATTATATTTATTACATGATAATAAAAAATTCACAAGAAGTCACAAATAAACATATGCACAAAACTTGTGGGCTAACAAGCCACTATGATCCGCAGTCATACTTGCTTTAGCTCAATATTGGTAGGATGATCCAATATGTATCTTCTCATCCTAGGTGCCACAAATATTAGTTCCATATGTTGGTGCACTTCATGAGATTAGGTGAACCTCCCCTTATGATAAAGGCTGCCGACATTCATTAAGGGTTTAAGGAGGGATGTAGGGAGACTATACCCTCATTACTTGAGTAAAAAAACAAAATAAATAAAGATAAATAATAAATAAGTAATATTGATCAACAACCAACAATAACCATTTGTCATATAATCTCCTCACAAAACATGCTAAATTACCACAAACCAGGTATACTAAATATGTTAAGACGTAATATTGTCACATTCCTCAAAAACAAAAAATAAATACATCCTAACAGTCTAAAAATGGGTAACAACAACAGTTTGGTTCCTAGATCTATGATCCATCCCAAAATCCAAAATTATACACCTATCATGGGTCTTTTTCCAATATCCTAACATGATGCCATAAAATTTTTTTGGGTACTAATGGAGACTAGATCAAATTGTGTGTATGTCTTAGTAGGCCATCAAAAATGGTGTCTAAAGCATTATAAAATATAATAAAGTATAATCAGAAGTGCATGTGAGAAATAAAAAATGTAGAAAAGTTATAAATTTCCACATAAAATTTCTTAAATAGTTATTTTCCCCATTAGATAATCAATGGCATCCCAAAACCACTAATCCTTATCCATCCATTCTAGGATTCAAATCTAATAATAAAAAGAGTTAAGAATATCACTTTAAATAACAAGGGGGAATTTATTAAACATGTAAATTTCACAAACTGAGCTTCACCAATCCATTTACCCATATTACATAAGTAGGGATGAGTTCTAGAATCTCTATGCTAGTACCCTAACAAAGAGAAGGATCCACTATGTAAATAATATCATGGAAAGGAGGTATAACATCAATTCTAGAAATACTATATCATGGAGAATGAGCATCATGTTCATCATCCTTACCCATGGGTTGGATCCATCATGTCCCGGAACATTAACCATTTAATCAATCCACATTCGATGGTGTCTGACACACTTGTCCTTTTGAAAAATCAAAATTTAATGGATTCACCACATTCATTTCATTGTAATTAAAATGGTCTAATTCATTCAATATCTTCAACTGAGTCCATCACAAAAACAATTAATCCTTTTTTCAAATAAAAAAATCAAAAAGGTTTCTGTAAATCATTTAACAACATATTAAAACCTCTTTAACCATTTACCATTTATCTCCACAAACATATAATAACCTACTTTATATCTAATTAAGATAAAAAATACCTTATTCCATGTTCAATTGTTCAAAAAATGTTACCAATTAAATCATATAAACCCTCTATCTCACTATTTTACAAATCATTTACAATTTTTAAGTAACCAATACTTCCCATGTTTGGCATTAATCATGGTTTCATTGTTTTTAACAGCCTTCATGGGGATTGTGAGTGGTCTATCATACCATTTAGGGTCCCAAATAACTTTTTTTAAGTCAAAGAAACAAATACATAGATAGGAAATGAAATATCACAACCACATACACATGATAAACTATAGGAATATTAGATAAATCTTGTAAACCACCTACCCTAAGATTGTCAAAAAACACACACCAAAACATGGGCCCTGATTCAAAATTTAATAACCACTTATACTAAATATATAGTTTTCCTAAAAAAATCATGTTTTACGAGATTCATAATTAGTGAATATATCTCTACATGGCTCTTCTAGAATATAGACGAAAGTGTAGTGGTAGACTCACCCGAATCTTTGAATGTCAACAAAAAATGCTTAAAATTGCCCAAGATTGAAGGAAAATGTCCCTTGGATAGATTGGGATATCTTAGTTAAAAATCCTAGATACATGAGAAGGAATGGGGAAGAATATTGGGTAAGTACTCTTAATGGATGAAGGCAGGAAATGATAAAACCCCCATATTTATATTGGTTCACAGTTTAGATGAACAAATGGAAACAAAAATCACTAAATTTTTGGTTCCCTATATCCAAGGGGGATCCAAGACATATAGTTCCCCAAGGCCCCCACATTGTTTAAAGAAGAATGTAGATGAAACCTGATCTAATAGGTGAAGGTCACATAATTATGGTTCATAATTTGATCAAACCATGCTCCAATCGTGATTACAACATAGGTAGGACCCATTTTCCTAGTTTCATTCCCCAAACACCTAGGACACCCCTGATACTTTCGATACACTCTGCAGGAATTCTATAAACAATTAAAATGGAATTCTAACTGAAATTAAATAAAAAACATAACTTGTCATTGATCGGAATCCTATAACCCCAACCTTATAACAAATCATTCTCATCCTTCTCTCCAATGAATAGTAAGCCCCTGGGATCACATGTCATCCCCCCACTACATGTTTTCTTCCTAAACTCAACCATACTTCAAAAATACTCAATCTAATTGTATTTTATTACCTAATGGAGACTTCTGAATATGATCCACAATACGAATTAGATTCTCCACAATTAATGCATCAGCCTCATGCTCCGCATGATTAACATAAATCAGATCATAAGGGATAGTGTAAAATTGTTTAATATATGGAACATGTGAAACAATATTATTAGAACTATACCACTGTGTAAGAGCTAACTGGTATTAAATCAATCCAATCATCTCCACAATCTCAATTGTCCCCATGTACCTATGCACTATCTTTCCCAATTTCAAAATCTATGGGTGTCCTAATCATAGAAACACCAGTAGATATTCATGGTCACTCATTATATACTCAAGGGGTTTATGACATTAATTATTATATGATTTATTTCAACATTGTGTCATATACATATGCTTACTGATAAACTCAACCTGCTCTGATGTCTACTATTTGAGACTCAATCCCAACCACTCTGATTCCCCTACTTCCATCTAGTAAATTGGAGATCCTCATGGCCTGACCTCGAGTTTCTCATATAGTTTAATCTAGATATTCACCTAATAACTATTTTTATAGGAGAACTCAAAAAAAATATCTTTTCTTGTCCCGTGGAAATATAGGAAACAGTCCGTCAACATGTCCTCTAACACCTATATAGTTCATTATAACATCTTATCCATCTAAAGATATAATGTTACACCAAAAAAAACTGATTACCACGAAAAAATTTCAACTCTTTATAGAAAAATAATTTTAAATTAGGTTTATAATTAGAAATGATAATCTTAGAAACCTCATGTAATCATACTATCTTTCAAACATACATGTCTCCCATTTGATCCACGGTGAAAGTAGTCCTAAATAGTAAGAAATGTTCTACCTTTATTAACTGATCCATTATTACCCAAAGGTCATCATTATTCTAAGGATTCAGTAGAATATTGACAAAAATTTCTATAGTACCTTCATAAAACTTCTATTTGGAACGAATAAATGATTTTAAAATTCCATAAAGTCATTGGTGCATGAGCTTCACTTAATGAAATGGTGTATCATGATGTCACAAAACAAATAACTTCCCTTTTCATTTTTGGCCTCCAATACATTCTCAAAGAATCATGGTACATATTAGTTAAAACAGGGTTCAACACCCACTTGGTGGCCTGGAAATCACACATCAGCTCCTACTGTATATATTTAGACCCCACAATAAACCCTTTAATGGTAATATCTTGTCATCATCAATTGTCAAATCTAAGGGTAACCCCCCACCTTCTAGGATTTACCTCAACTCTAGGAACTCTATTTCCAAAAACTTCATCTCCTTAATCCATTACGTAAGTTTGGTAGAAACATATAAATACATTAGGTTAACATATTCCCAATCATCTTGACCACAAATAGTTATCTTTTTTAACAAATCCATCATCACCCACGCTAAACATGATTCCCAAACAACCTAGGCCAGTGCCATCCAACTCAAAGCATTAGAAATACTATATTCCTTTACTATAATATAATCTATCTAAAAGTAAAAATATTTCATATACTCAAACCTCCACCACTTCCTGATATTCAAATCACACAAGGTAATGATATATTTTAGGCTCTTAGGATTAGAATAAGCCATATAGTTTTCACTAATAATATAATTCTGAAAAAATTTTAAGGAATAAAACATTATATCCAAATCAAGATCATGTGTAGTATCAATCCATTAATGTTTCCTCAATTATTAGGAGCTAGATTCCACCGATCAATCTACCCACATCAACACTTCCCCAAGTCTAATACCAAATGCATCAAAGAAAAAAATTACGTCTCTATCCTGACTTTGGAATGATCAGAATAGGTGTTGTGGTTACAATCCCAATAAATTTTATGAAATAATTATTAAATACATCATATCATTCAAACAAGAGGCCCGCCTTGGTTATTCATGAGATTAGTTCCTCCAAGTGAGAAAATCCTTCAATGAATCTTATGTAGTAACATTGTAACACCAAAAATATTCAAACATAAAAAAATTCCTAGTCTATTCCAAAGAAACAATTACCAAAAATTTCTTGGTGTCCACTGACTCACCTTCTTTAGAGATAATGTAAGCCATGAAATTTTCTACTTTCATCCATAAATGACAATTAGATATATCAGAATATGGGCCATTTTCTCTTTGTGTAATAAAGATGATGCTAATGTGTTTTTCATGATCATCACGAGTATGTGAGTACACTATGATTTAATCAATTTATATAACCCAAAACAGATCCAAATACGTGTGAAAGATTACGTTCATAAAATCCTCAAACATAGAGGGATCCTTCCTCAACATAAATATAAATAAAATGAACTCATACAAACCGTACATGATTCTATAACCAGTCCATGTTATGTTAGAAGGCATCACACTGAGATGATTACATAGTAATAAAAAATATATATTGGAGAACATATAGGACACCCCCATCTAGTTAAAAGGATAATCTATTAATAAAATATGATACTTTTTTTAAATCTTCATCTGCTTAAACATTTGATAGTCTACACACAACCCCAATGTTACACCACCCTTCATAGAAAATAGTACCAGATAACCCCATGGTGATGAACTCGGATGAAAAAAAATGAATACTCAAATTATTATATATAATCTTTAAACACATGAAGTTATTGTTTCCATTCTATAAGGTGGAGGAGAAATCGGTTCAGCTCTATGCAACAACCCAATCAATAATTCAACCTCTCTCTAAAAGGGTAGCACTATGAAGTCATAAAAAACACATCTTGAAATTAATCCACCATTGGAGCATAGATATAAAGATCCAATCCATTATCATCTACCATAAGACTCATAAAAGTTGGATTTGAGGTCACCCACTTGTTGAAGAACTAGCCCATCATGGTCTTCCTAGAAATCCCATTCTATATGAAAAACATAGTTCCTTCCCCCATGATTTTTAAAGGTCACTATCCTATGGTAATGATAAATATGATCTTAATATGATACCATATAGTCCATTACCAATATTAGGAGAAACCATAACATTTAGAAAATGTAAAAATCACAATGGAAACTATACCCACCAACCTCGATGGCACAACCCTTACAAACACAGATGTCTTTTGAACACATCCCCAAAGTTGTGTCGATCAACATGATCCCTCAGAAGGACACTACTAAAAAACTCAAAACATATACCATACAAGTAGAAATAATATAATGATAGGATAATGTATTAAATAGATCGCAAGAATAAATGGAATCTATAAGAATAATAAATAAAAAATTTGATGGTCCAGCCTTGCCACCACTAGGTGCAGGATGAACTGCATGTAGCTAACCTATCCCTATAATCTATTATCTTATCTGAG
Organism: Viscum album; assembly: GCA_963277665.1. Taxonomy (NCBI): domain Eukaryota; kingdom Viridiplantae; phylum Streptophyta; class Magnoliopsida; order Santalales; family Viscaceae; genus Viscum; species Viscum album. The sequence continues at coordinate 212,513,986 of OY728128.1, read as the reverse complement.
TCCCATGTGTTGAACTAAAATACTAATATGTATTCTATTTTTAAACAAATCCGCATACTCTACCCCGAATGGTATAACCGGAAAAACACAAACTGCTAGATTGATATGAGGCAGTAGATCATCTATCAGTGATATGCACCAACCTAGTTCCTCCATAACCTTCCATTGTCTAAGGGTTCTTGAAGAACCTCTATAGATTCCTTATTCATGCACAATATATTGTCTCCAATAGTGGTTTAAGACACTAACATTTAATGTGGATATGATTTCCACACTGATAGTAATGCACCTAAGGACTTCCATCAGAGGTCACTCATCTCTCCTAGCCAGTCTACCTACCACTACCTTTGAAGAAGCTGTTATAGCATCACATCCTATTATTAGAGGATACCATAAAAAATCACCTAATTGATCCTAAATTTCAACCAATATAATTCTTCCTCCAAGCTTCCCTCTGAAATGATAGTCTAATTCACTACCTCAGAAAAGTTCTTAAAATGAATGAAAATCACCTGTGACATAATCTCACCACAATGATTGTCCTGAAAATGCTTTTTCACAACTGGCTCATCCCTAAATAATGATGGAAAAAATATTCACTCCATTAAGTGGCTACTATAAATCAACACATTCATATAACCTTTGGTAAACTACATAATCATTGTATCTCACTCATTCTTCAGGGTCTCTAGGTAGAGATCATAAAATGAATTTTCTTGGAATCCCTTAAATGAAATATTCTCTAACTTCTCAACATGAAGATGAATATCCCACCATCACATAACTGATCCTTACAATCTGAAATATATTTAATTGAATCTATTCTCAAGAGTACTATTAAATTGATCTATAATATTTTTGATAAACTCATTCCATAACTCTTCTACCTCAGGTTCACCCTCCCTGAGAAATGTCGAAGGGTGCATTACCTGAAACTATCTGGTTAGATTAAGAATACTCATCACAAACCACACAAATATCTATATCCATTAATATCATATATTGCGATAATTCCTCCTTTAAATTCTCTAACACACTATCACCAAGAACCATTGAGGGTTCCTGTCATACTATAGGAGGTGTTTTCTCAGAAGTATACTCTTATCACCCTACTGGAAACCATCTTCATGGTGGAATAATTATATAATGGGAAATACGCATCTCATTACACATAACACATTATTAAAAAATTAAAAGTGGAATGGATTATAGTTATCTATAAAAAATTCTAAATACACCACCCATATGGCCATAACTGCACTACCAAAACTACCCCCAACCATCTCTATTCTAATTCCATGGATAACTCTAGGTAAAAAAAATTCAACACCTTTTGTGCCATATATTTGACACAATTTATCCATCTTAAAACCATTAAATGGTTATGAAATATGTATTAAGAACCATTTTATAAATTTAATTATCATCTTTATCTTTATCCTTTGGATCTTTTTTATTAGGAATTTTTCTGTAAAACTAGAATGTGATAGGATAAAATTTTCAATTTTTTCCCACAACCAAACTGTGACATGTTTTCATGTTCATGTATAACATGATACATGTCACATTAATCCTTATTTGAAAAAAATGATTAATATTTACAAAAATATCATTCCATATTATTCCATGAATAAAACATTATAAATCAGAACATCACACCACATGTGTGTCACCCAAGATGAAATAACACACAAATGCAACATCGATTATCAATAACAACAATCCCACCCTAGGTGTAATGACCCGGAAATTTCAAGGAATATTTTTTCTTAATTTCTATGGATTTTTACAAGTATGCGGTTTCTGACAGCACCTGATTCCGAGGCCCAATGTGCCCAGAATCAATTTTCGAAGTTTATCTCGGGTACGTTCAGTGAACGAAAGAGTGTGTTTTTCTATATTTTAAACCAATGCTCATATTGAAATCTTCGGGCACCAATGAACTTGATGTGACGGTAATTGCTTAAGGGGAACTTCATAGCAGTTGTGTTTTACTCGAGTTGTAATCTATTAATTGGGGTTTAATTAAAGAAGTAAATAAAATTGTTTGTACAATTTTATTCTATATATAAGGAGGATAATTCCTCCCATGGAAAGTTTTTGGAGGGTCCCACACCCACCCAACTTCACATGTGTGGATAATTGAAAGGTGGGGCCCACACGAGCCCAACCCTTCACCTTCCCCTAAACTCCTTAACCATCATAAACCCACCCCCATTAAACTCCCATGTTAATGTGGACAACTCTCCCAAATTTGTGTAAATATTCACCTATCCCTCAACAATAAATTCTTGCTATCATGACGTAATTAGTGAGATGAGTCACGTCATTTAATTAATTAAGTGGTTTGATTTTGAATTTTAAAATCATTGTGGTGTGAATAAAAATAATATCGTGAGATATTATTTCGAGTTGGAGCTTTTGGTGTGTGGAGAAACTTTGGTGATGTTCTTGAGTTTTTGAGAGAACTCTTGTGTGAAGAAGAAGAGAACTCCTCTCTCGATGAAGAGCGACACCTCTTCAACGAAGAACGCCGATTCCACAAAGATCGACGACATGCATCCTTTTCCTCCTCTGCATCAAGGGAGGAAATATAATTGCGGGGAACTCTCCAATGATGATGGTTCTTTCCCAACGTTGATGGAGAAACAACTCATTCTGCATCTATGACGAATGAACCATAATCGAAGAAGTGGAATTTTGTATATTTACATTTACATGTTTTATACCCTCGAGCATGGAATATTTTTCTGTTGGTTGTTTATTCGAGCCTCTAACGCGGAGGGAACATGCTAATGAACAAGCTCGGACCCTCTGCTGGTTGTAAGGTTGTGCGTGAAATGACGGGCGATGTGAAACGGGGCCGCATTGGTAATTTGAAGTCGTCGTAGTAAAGAACATGTCCTGGGAGAGCCGTAGGTGCAGACAATGGGCGAATGGGACCACCGTAGCACGTCCGGTGGTTCGCAGAAGACGCTGCAAGCGCACCTCGCCGGCATGGCGGCGCCAGCGACCACAGACGTCGGCCGGTGCCGGCTGGCCACCTGGATGTGGTAGTGCACCAGCGCGCCGCCAGAGGAGATATGCTGCGGAAATAGCCCCATCGGCAATGAGGAGTATCCCGCAGCCGTGCAGGATTCAGGACTACGAGGGGAGGCGCCAGCTGGCGCCGCCGGTGTCAATCCACGGGGAGGCCATGCATCCCCTTCTTGCCTAACGCCTAGCCTGCCGGGCCAAGCCGCGGTCGGCCGCAGGCCGGGCTACGCCAGCCTGGCCGGGTCGGACCGGGCCTAGAACCCCCTTTTTCGGACCGTTTTCAGTTAAACGGCCATATCATGAGCTACGTATCCCCAATCGACGCACCATCAGTATAATATGATTCCTTGGATCGAGATGGTAATTTAGGTATATTAAACTCAAGGTTTTGGCAAAGATTCAGTATGGCCAGGTCTGTTCGAACTCGATACCAACCGGGCCCTCGGAGCGGAAACGCTTATAACTCGAGGACTGGACATCCGATTGATGTGCTGTCAACTACGCTGGATTCCTCTTGATGATACGGTACTTTTGGAATACTACACTTGAGGTTTGGATGCATTTGGAGTATGTTCGGGCTGGTTTAGCTTATAAACCAACTGGGCCCTCGGAACGGAAAAGCCAATAACTCTCCGACCGGGCGTCCGTTTGACGAACCATCAGAGTCGTTGGTAATATCATTGAGAAACGGTTCCTTTTAGTATACCGCATGGGAGTATGGGGTATAGTTGAGATACGGTCGGGTTGGTTCACACACAAAACCAACTGGGTCTCGGGACTAAAAGGCTAATAAATCACAGACTGAGCATCCGATTAACACGCTGGTTGTTGCGTTGAGATGCCTATGACGAGGAAGTACATTGAGATACATCTTCGTGGAAATTCGTGAAACATGGATTGTAGACCAGTAGCTTGTGGAGAAGATCCTCCCGGAGACGAGCATATAGAGTACGGTGGCCTTGTAGTTTGCTGGGACCTAATGACTTCTTGTCCGTTTCGTATCAAAGTGACTTGACTAGCCTAGTGGGGAGCACAATTGTGTTGGGGTGGAAGACCCATGGCAGAGGAGCACTACTGTGTTGGATTGGCAGCCCTGCGGTACACGACAAGAGGAGTACCTCTGTAGGCTAGTAGGGGGAGCGATACTTTGTTGGGGCGGCAGACCCATGTCGGGGAGCACTACTGTGTTGGGGTGGAGGACCCACAGTAATAGACAGTGGAGGAGTATCTCAACAGTATAAGGTTAGTGTGTAGCACCTCGGAGTCTAGATATAACTACTGCACTCGACAGAGGAGGAGTTCTCCAGCAGCGGTGGTTTCGTCATCGTGAATAAAAATCCTGGTTTGAGCTGAGTCAATGACCTTTGTGTTTTTCCTCATGATTGAGATGGGTTACTTGATAACTTAGGTATATGTATGGGTATATACCTCAGTAAGGTTTATTTGTTGAGATCATTCTTTGTGGTTTATCCTTGTTGGATTTAGTGAGACCTTGAGGGCCTCAGGGTCCCTACTGATTATTGTTATACACACCCCTGCACGGGAAACGCCCGCACCTCATTGTGTTGGATGTAGACGATGGACATCGCTGATAGAGGCCGAGTGTACGAGGAATGGACGGTACATGGAGGTGGACCTCATGACGAGTCGGTACCCGGAGGAGGTTGAAAGACGAGGGCGCTAAGGCGGCTATTTGTACCTACCTTTTAGGTAGGATCTGTGGCGGACGATCTGGGAGCTACACTATCTGTACCTACACTTCATGTAGGATACATGGTGGATGATCTAGGAGCTTCTTGTCACCATTCAGTTGTTTTTTCTTTTACCTTGTACTTTACAGTTGAGCTTGTTTTTCCGGTCCCTTTACTTTCATCTATGCTTTTGTTTTCAGTTTTACATAGTCTTTGCTTCCTCTTGTACTCTGGTTGAATGTGTTTACATTTTATCAAGGAAATTCCTTTTGAGTTATAGTGATTCATGCCTTTAGTGCTAGTCTCTAGCCCCTGTCCTATGGAAGGTGGGCATGGGGTAGTCACGAAATAGGCCCAGAGGACGGTTCTTGACAAATTGGTATCAGAGGACATCAATTCTAGCACACAACTTAGGACTCTGATGTTTCTTTTTAGTGAAGCAATAGTGTTAAGGGTACCGAGTGTGGTCTTCAGTTCAGGGAGTCCAGTGTTGGTGCGGCGGCCGACATATCCATACACCAGGATCTGGACTTCTGATTTCTAACTCAGTGCATGAAAACACTGATTGCATGTGTGATTTCAAAAGTTTCTTTTAAATCTGCACAAACCAAGTCAGCTAACCAGATATATTCTTTTGATAGTGTCACATATGTTTCTTTTAGTATTTCCTTACCCAGTCAGTCAGTGTGGGCACCGAGTGGAGAGCGTTATGATAGCTCACCGAGCAGCGAGGCCTTAGTATACGGCCATCTTCTAGTTGAGACACCAGTGAAGAGTGCATGCCACATGAGCATGTTGCACGAGTTCCAGCAATAGAGGCCTCTGATGTTTCTAGGTGAGTTGGATTTTCAGACAGCTGGGCACTGGATGGAGTTTGTAGCATGAGATTTCCACACAGTTATGACACCCGCTGACTTGATGGTCTTCCTAGCTGTTAGTCTCTTTCAGGGAGCAGCTGAGAGGTGGTGGAGCCATATGCTCCAGTTTTGTGATGAGACGACCTTCACCTGGGGAGACTTCGATAATTTCTTCAGGGTGGAGTTTATACCAGTGACTCTACACTCTGAGCGTGCTCAGGAGCTTCTTCCCTTGGCGCAGGGTTTTTCTACCATAGCAGAGTATTCTGGACCGACAATAGATATATGACACAGAAGTCCAAGCAGACTAGGCCAACAGGTGGGCGACCTCGGGGTACATGTTCGATTATGTGAGGCACACGAAATAAGGCCATTCATACGAGGAGCAGGAAGTGCTATGCATGGGGAAAGTAGGGTCACTTGGCTCGAGACTGCCCAACCTGTCTAGCATATGAGCAGCAGGCAGTGGAGGAACCTATCAGACCAAGGCATAAGTGCTTGTCGTACAGCTGGTGGTGTACGATTCTTCGAGGTGTCGCCACCACCACCACGAGGATGTCCACCCTGACCGCAGGGAATAGGTGGATATGGGAGAGCACAACTTTAGGCAGCTGAAGCATACAACTGTGGAGCTCTGGAAGTAGGTGGATATGATCAAGACTAGTTCCAGGCATGGATGTTTTTGTTCTTGGTGATTCTAGTTTCTGTGTTGTTGTTGGTGTGTTTGCTTTGTGTCTTTGTACTTAGAGCTCCAGTAATAAAAGACACTTATATTTGTGACGTTTACTTTCCTGTCCTTTTTGTTTGGATGATACTAAGAGGTTTCATTTAAAACTGTTGACTTGACCTTAACTTTTGAGATTCATACTGGAGGTGACCTAGTAAACATGCACTGATGCTGACAGTGTGACTCAACCCTTGGAGGCGAGAGTAATAGTTGGATCTCATAGTAGTACCGTCGAGGCCTTATGATGTCATTCAAGACATGAATTTTACTATTCCTGTCAGGATTGACTGTATTAGGCAATGAATGTGGTTCATACAGGGGATGATACTAGATTACTTTTTTTGGCAGAGAAGAAATCTCAGCATCTCTTGTAGAACGTAGATGAAGAAGGGTGGAGATGAGTTCTTACTTGGCTAGTCTCACCATTGTTCATTGAACAAACAGTTTACAATTCAATCTATACTCAATAGTCTCAGGTGTGTCTTCTCACAGAAGGACCTGAACCTGAGATAGAAGTTATGGCTTGAGGTACTCCAGGACTATGACATCGAGTTAGTCTATACTCCTGGGGAGGAGAACATTGTAGCAGATGCTCATAGTAGGAGATCGAGCATCCAGCTGTTAGGAGTGGTGAGACAGCAGCTGACCACGTTTTAGATATCCTTTATGGATAGTGATGGAGTTAGCACGTGTAGAACTAGAGATGGTTCAGGCTACGACGAAGAAGTGGAAGAACATCCAGGATCATATGAAGACTACATAGAACGAATAGAAGTCCTATGCTGATATGAGACGGAGACCACTAGAGTTCGAGGATGGTGACCATGTCTTTATATAGGTCTCTCCTCGATGAGGTCTACAGAGATGTGGCTGAGGTGGAATGTTATCTCCGAGGTTCATCTGACCTTTCCACATCCACAATAGGGTGGGCGAGGTGACTTACTGTTGGACTTTCCACCTCAGTTGCACTGGGTGCACAACGTCATCCATGTATCTCAGCTGAGGAGATGTGTGCACGACCCATCCGTCATCATCGACCACTAAGAGCTGGACATCGATGATGGGGCGACTTTCATGGGGTTACAGTTGGGGTTTAGGATCGATAGGGGCGGGTCCTATGGGGAAGGTTGATTCCACTTGTGCGCTTCCGCTGATAGCACGAGAACCACAAGGAGACCACTTGGAAGAGGGAGGCTCAGATGCGTGCTCAATACCTTCTTTAGTTTCCCCAGTTTCTGTTATAGCTTTACGGGGACATAAATATCTGAGGTGGGAGTAATGTAAAGAACCGAAAATTTCAAGGAATTTTTTTTATTAATTTCTTTTCATTTTTACGAGTATGAAGTTTCTGACGGTGCCTGATTCTAAGGCACAATGTGCTCGGAATCAATTTACGATGTTTAGCTCAGGTACATTCAGTGAAAGAACGAGTGGGTTTTTCTATCTTTTGAACCAGTTCTCAAAATTGAAATTCGATGGCACTGATGAACTCTCAGTGCCGGTAATTTCTTAAGGGGACCTCTACCGCAGTTTCGTTTTATGCGAGTTGTAATTTAATAATTGGGGTTTAATTAAAGAAGTAAATAAAATTGTTTGTACAATTTTATTCTATATATAAGGAGGAAAATTACTCCCATGGGAAGTTGTTGGTGGGGCCCACACCTACCCAACTTCCCATGTGTGGATAATTGAATGGTGTGGCCCACAGGAGCCCCAACCTTTCACCTTCCCCTAAACTCCATAACCCTCTTAACCCCCCCCATTAAACTCCAATGTTAATGTTGACAACTCTCCAAAATTTGTTTAACTCTTCACCTTTCCATTCCACCATTAATTCCTGCCAACATGCATTAATTAATGATATGAGTCACTTCATTTAATTAATTATGTGGTTTGATTTTGAATTTTAAAATCATTGTGGTGTGAATAAAAATAATATCATGAGATATTATTTTGAGTTGGAGATTTTGGTGTGTGGAGAAAGTTTGGTGATGTTCTTGAGTTTTTGAGAGAACTATTGTGTGAAGAAGAAGATAACTCCTCTATCGATGAAGAAGGACACCTCTTCAATGAATAACTCCAGTTCCACAAAGATCGAGGACGCTCCTCCTTTTCGTCCTCCGCATCAAGGGAGGAAATATAATTGCGGGGAACTCACCAACGATGACGGTTCTTTCCGGACGTTGACAGAGTGATAACACTTTCTGCATCTATGTTGAACGAACCATAAGAGAGGTACGGGAATTTTTTATATTTACGTTAACATTTTTTATAGCCTCGAGCATGGAATATTTTTCTGTTGGGTATTTATTCGAGCCTCTAATGCGGAGGGAATGCGCTAACGAACACGCCCGGAACCTCCATTGGTTGTATGTTTGTGCGCGGAATGATGGGAGATGTGAAATGGGGCCGCATAGGTAATTTTAAGGCATCACAGTGATGAACAGGCCCCGAGAGAGTCATAGGTGCATACTTTGGGTGAATCGGACCATTGGAGTGCGTCCGGTGGTCCGTAGAAGACACTGCCAGCGCGGCGGCGCCGGTGACCGGAGATGGCGGCCGGTGCTGGCCGGCCACCTGGATGCGACGGTGCCCTTGTGCGCCACCAGAGGATATCCGCTGCAACCAAAACTATGGAAGCGATGCGGAGGATACCGCGACTGCGCGAGATCCGGGACTACCGGGGGACGACGCCGGTTGGCGCCGCTGGTCTCAATCAGCGGGGAGGCCACACCTCCCCCGCTCCGCGTAATGATCTGCTAGGCTAGACGAGACGCGTTCGGCCGTGGGCTGGGCCGCACCAGCCCGGCCTGGCCGCACCAGCCGGGTCGGACCCATACCCGAGTCGGGTCGACCCGGTTCGGGCTGACGCAGGGTGGGTTGGGTCGGGTCAGACTGGGCCCCGACCCCCCCTTTTCGGACCATTTTCTGTGAAACAGCCATATCTTGAGCTACAGATCTCCAATCGATGCATCGTCAGTTTCATAGGATTCCTTTTATAAAGACTGTAATTTTGGTATATTACACTCAAGGTTTTGGTGAGGTTTTGGTAAGGCCGAGTTGGTTCGAACTCGAAACCAACAGGGCCCTCGGAGCGGAAACCCTTATAACTCGAGGACCGAACGTCCGATTAACGTGTCGTCGACTACGCTGGATTCCTATTAATGAGACGGTCCTTTTGGCTTAATCCACATGAGGTTTGGATGTAGTTGGAGTCTATTCAGGATGATTTATCTTGTAAACCAACCGGGCCCCTGGAACAGAAAAGCCAATAACTCTCAGACTGGGCGTCTGTTTGACGAACCGTCAGCAGCGTTCCTAATCTCGTTGAGAAACGGTTTCATTGAGTATACCCCATGGGAGTTCAGGGTATAGTTGAGATACGGTCCGGTTGGTCTGTACACGAAACCAACCAGGCCCCCGGGACTAAAATTATAATAACTCACAGACCGAGCATCTGATTAACGAGTCGTCTGTTGCGTTGAGACCCCTTTGACGAGATGGTCCTTTGAGATACTTCTTCATGGAACTTCATGATAGTTTTAGTGTCTTCTAGTAGCTCGTGGAGTGGATCCTCCCGGAGATGAGCATATGGAGTATGGTGACCTTGTAGTTGGGTGAGACCTGATGATTGCTTATCTGATTCGTATCGTAGTGACTTGAGTAGCCCAGTGGGGAGCACTACTATCTTGGGGTGGCAGACCCATGGCCAAGGAGAACTACTGTGTTGGGGTGGTAGACCCACGAAACTCGATAAGAGGAGTAGCTATTTAGGATAGTAGGTGGAGTGCTACTATGTTGGGGTGGCAGTCCCATGGCGGGGAGAACTATTGTGTTGGGGGGGGGGGCAGACCTGCAGTACACGATAGTGGAGGAGTACCTCAGCAGTCTGAGGTTAGTGAGTAGCACCTTAGAGTCGAGACGGGGCAAATGGGCTCGACAGAGGAGGAGTTCTCCAGCAGCCATGTTTTTGGTCATCGTGAATAAAAATCTCTGTTTTAGCTGAGTCAATGACCTTTGTGTTTTTCCTCATTATTGAGATGGGTTACTTGATAACGTAGGTATATGTATGGGGATATAACTAAGTACTGGTTATCTGTTGAGATATTTCTTTTTGGTTTATCCTTCTTGGATTTAGTGAGACCTTGAGGGTCTTGGGGTCCCTACTGGGTATTGTTATACTCACCCCTGCACGGGCTACGCCCGCACCTCATTGTGTTTGATGCAGACGATGGACAACACTGATGGAGGATGAGTGTACGAGGATTGGAAGGTACATAGAGGTGGATCTCATGATGAGTTGGTACCCGGAGGTGGACCTCACGAAGAGTCAGTACCTGGAGGAGGTTGATGGATGAGGGCGTTGAGAAGGCTATCTTTACCTACCCTTCAGGTAGGATCCGTGGTGGATGATCTGGGAGCTGCACAATCTGTACCTACCCTTCAGGTAGGATCCTTAGTGGACGATGCATGAGCCGCTTGTCACCATCCAACTGCTTTTTCCTTTAACTTGTACTTTATAGTTGGGCTTGTATTTCTGGCCCCTTTACTTCCAGCTCTACTTTTGTTTTCAGTTTTACTTAGTGTTTTCTTCTGCTTGTACTCTGGTTGAATGTTTTTACGTTTTATAAAGGTAATGCCTTCCGAGTTATGGGGATTCAAACCTTTGGTGCTAGTTGCCAGCCCCTGGCCTATGGAAGGCAGGCTTGGGGTAGTCACGACACGGGCCCCAAGGACGGGTCGTGACCCTAGGAACGTGGGTTTTTCATCACAAATGGGTCAAATAATATCATGCATGATATCATTTCCATGGCTTGTTCCAGCATAATATCTAGTATATATTTCCCCAAATAGTAATTTAATAGAAAATAAAAATAATTCTGATAATAATTTGTAACATCCTGGACTAGGTCCCAATAATACTGATGCCATGAGATGGCGTGTTACATGATCTCATGGGTTCCTCCCCATATTCCAGTAGGTAGTGTGTATTATTGAATTTATAAGGAGGTATATGAGGAGAAAATACCCTCTATACCAAAGTAAGAAAATAGTCAGAAATTATGACATATGATATCCTTCTTGTAACACCTCATGATTTCAAGGTATGCACCTTTTAAAATTAAATATCTTTGATATTTTATGCTTCACACAACACCGAGTTTATAACCATAATATAATATTAAACATGGCCATTGGAATAGTAATGTGTCTATTAAGAATAGTAATATGACCAATAGAAAAGTAAAATCGCCTATGAAAGTAAAAATAAATAGTTTGTGTCTAATTAATGAAAATTTAGTATATTTACATTATATAATTAGTGAATAAATGTTTTAATAATTATATATTATGTATTTTTATTTTTATGAAAAAGAAATATTTATTTACAATTTTATAATTAATATAATAATTTAAAATAAAAATTATTTTCATAAAATAGACCCAAATATTGATATTTTGTTTTGTTATGATTATAAGGTAATTTTAAGAGACCAGAAATAAGTTTTCTATGTGTCATAAAACTAGTTATAATTTATAAATTATTATTTTTTGAATATATAATGATTTTAGTTAAAAGTTAAATTTATCATAATTTAAAACTTGTTTTAAAAAAAATTAATTCATTTCATAATTCTAAATATCAAAAAATAGTTATCGTCAACTTTTGGGATTTTTTTGAAATAGAGGATTTTTATAAATAGTGAAATACGGTAATTTATGGTGTATATATATATCTTATAAGACAAATAAACTATTTATTGAATCAGGAATGTTGGATGCACCGTATTCTTAAACATCCTTTAATTATTTAATGATTTAGATATTATTATCAAACTAATCATAGTCTTCTGCCAAAAAAACTAATGATTTGAATAATAGAAAAACACCTCTCTCCTCCATTATATATACCACCCCTCACCACCTTTTATCCTAACACTTACAAAGACTTTATGAATTATTATATTCTGACCATTTCAAATATAAAACGTCTCCACCACATTATTTTTTGTCTGGTATCACAAAAAAAACCATTTCAATGTTCATTAATGTGATTCTCAAGGAGAAGAATTCAAGAGCTAAATCCTTTTATGTTCTCTTACACCATCCTTTAATTTATTATAATTTTATTATATCCTCAACTCATCTACACACATATGAATGATAACTAAAATATCATTAATATACTGAAATATTGTTATGTTAATGTAATATCCCTATTCCAAGTCATTCTCCTCCCCTCTTTTATTAAAAAACAAAACCATCGTCTGGGATGTGGCAGTTTTCTGCCATCATGGATGATGCAAATTCATTTTACATTACATCCTTCAATGATAGTTATAATACCATAATTATTGTTAAAAATATTTTATTATATATATTATTATTTATTTAGTGTTATGGAATCATTATATATATTTGATAATAATTAATAAAACATAACTATTTAATGACGATCGAAAAACCACCAAAATAATATAAATAATTATTATTAAAGTTCAATCTAATGAATCATTCTCATATCTGAAAAATAATAATACATAATACCATATAAACAGATTTAATTTCATTAAAAACATATAATTTATATTTTGGACAATTTCTTTCATTTTACATGATCCTTCATACGAGTATACAGGTGAATCAATCAATAAAATATATGAAACAAACACTCATAAACAATGAAATTGAATATTATAACTCATAAAAAGGACAATAAATGAACTTCATTAAATTATTATAAATAAAATATATTTATAATAGGTAATTAATTAATGTTTTAATGAATCAACTTTCAATATCTTGAATGTTATGTAAATGATTAGAACACTTTTCTACATAAGGTAAGGTTTTCTTGTCAAACCTCAAATTTCCATTAAGGTTACACTATCACTATTTACCCCAATTTAATTCTTAATTATTTTTATATAAATATTATAAATTCAATTTACATGTTATAAAATAATGTATCCATATTACTCCATCTTTATTTTATAGGGACACACCCGATTTAGAGGGTTCACTTTTTAATTATTCCCGATAAGAAAGCCAGATTATAGGGAATTTCTCAATTTATTACCCATTTTCATATACCATCCATAATGTGTTAGAAGAAAAAATTATTTTTATAAAATTAATTTTTTTCATTAAAATATTATTTTTTATATTTCCCATTCTATACAAACAATTATGACTAATATTAATAATATTTCCCAAATAAGTATTCCTTGCAATGTAAAATGTTTATATTTCTCATGAATTCCTCAATGAGGTTATGAGAGTATTTTTATATATTTCAACACCTATTTCAAATAATATGATTTATTAAGAGTGATCTATTATTATTTTTAGCTACCGTAGTTTATTATATGGTTTATGGTCATTTTAACTGTGGATGTGCTATAATGACTCCATTCACCATTCTACTCAGAATGGTTAGAGATTATGATTTTAGATTGAGGAAAGTTATTTACATTTCATATGCATAGGTTATTTATATTTTTCCTCATTCATATAAATAATTAATTAGACATAGTATGTGACCGTTTTGGCCTACTATATACCCGTGATGTGTCATTAGTACTCATGATACAAAAAAGAGTTGGATTGGGTTGAGGCCTTAAAGATTTATTTTTAGATGTCCTAGATAATGCATCAATGGTATGTTTATGATGTCGATCATTATTTATTCCCTCTTCATGATATTAGTAATTAATATCAATGTGATTATACGGCTAGTATAATATCTATGGTTAAGTTTCATTCTCATGTGATCATTTATAGGGAATTATATATTTAGCTTTTATTCCTTCCATAATATTTTCAAGATAATCATTTAATGGAATGACTTTTTAGTAATTCAACATTCCTCATATGTTTATATTAACATCCATCGTATTATATACCCTTACTGAGTATCTTAGATCACACATTTCTTAAGTTTTATTTTCCCCATGATGTGAATATGTGTAATTAATTACTTTAATGTATAATCGAGGAGTTCATGGATGTTTAAAAATGTGTTTCCATGTTGTATTTAATTTCATGTTTTAATTTAATATGTTTGTTTGTATATGGAATTCCAATGATACTTAATAATTTCATCCTTTAGGATGAAACATCCTTGTTTATTATACAAATGTATTTAAAAAGGTCACCAGTTGTAGGAAATTGGGGTCCGATTCATAACAATTAGTATCAAACTAACATTTTTATAATCCATGGAAACAAGATTTAGAAATCATATATTAGGGAACATGCCCCTAAGATATAATGTTATGATACACATAGAATAACATCCTATAATGTTGGTAAGGTAGAGATTATGTGGATATTCCTAGAAATGCATCCCTCTCTAGATACAAAAAGTGGACATAGTTCTGGATCATATGTACCTAGGGGTAACAACTCCGAAAAGGTGAATTGGGCCTGAGTGAACATATGATGGTACACAACAATGAGCCTTAATATGAACCTATTTTAAACTCCCAATGGGTATCCTTATGAAAATTAAAATTCTATTTACAAACCATTATAAAGGGTTTAAAATTAAATATGTACCCAAAAAAACCATGTTAATTTTTATTAGATTATCTATGCATAAACTTTCAATTTATGTTTATTCATTTTCTAGTTCAAAATTATGTATTAGGATTCATTAACTATTTTATTATATGACAATTTTATAAATATATATTTGTTGGAATGAATGGAAACCATACCAAAACATATATTATATGTAGGGATTTTTCTCATATAGAAGATAATGATGTTAGAACTGATGATACAACAATTGTTGAACAACTTATAACCATACTGGGACAACAGACTAAAAATATGAATAATAACATTACCCATATTTATAATCGGGATCAACAACATAGAGGAGTAATGTTAGAGAACTTTATACGATAACAACATGTATCATTCAATGGGACTACCAATCCATTTGTAGCCAAGCAGTGGAAAAGTTCATTAAAGAGGGCATTTCTAACATTTTGAAGTAACTAGATATATAAAGTAATCAAGGTAGTTTATCATCTATATAGATATTTATATTAATGGTTATCATTAATTCAAAACAAAAAGTTTGAGGATGAAATTTAAAATATAGAATGGATGAATTTTATAGAAATTTTCCTAGAAAATATTTTCCTCTCAGACAACAAGCTCATATAGAGTGGTGATTCTTGGGTCTATAACCAAATGAGGATGGAAACATTTCCTTGTATGAATCGAATATTACATGGTTAGAATGTTATGTCATCTACTACATACATAATCCAAGGCGCATTTTTGGTCAAATATTTTATGGTTTAAAACCATTCATCTGAAGGGAACTAGCCTCCGAAAATTTCTCATCATATGAAAATATAGTCTCATGAGCTATAAATATAGGGAAATAATTCTCAATTTCATATGAAATTAAGGGAATATATGATAAGAATAATGTGGTGGAGTAAATAATGGATACAGTGAAGAATAAAAAATGGAATTTCACAACATGTGACACCTATGTAAAGAAACAGCCTGGTTCCTATATAAAAGATAAAGGAATTTATTTGAAGTGCTGATAAATGCCATGACCCGTCCTCAGGGCCTGTGTCGTGACTACCCCAATCCCACCTTCCATAGGCCAGGGGATGACGACTAGCACCAAAGGCGTAATGCCGATAAAAGGGAAGTCATTTCATTTTTAAACTGTAACACACACACAGTCTAGACACAAGCGGTAGAGGAAACAACTAAAAATAAACACTATGTAAAACTGAATACAAAATTAGGTGTTAAAAGGAATGGGGCCAGAAATACAAGCCCAACAGTATAGTACAACTGCAAAAAAGTAAATAGCAACTACTGAGTCATCCTCTGGGAATCCCACCTGAAGGGTGGGTAGAGATGGCCTCCTCAGCACCTCTGGTTCGTCCGTCCGCTCTGTGTATGTCTCACCAAGGGGTCCACCTCCCAGTACTTTCCATCTCAACAACACTCTACCTCGATCAGTTCTGTCCGTCGTCTGCAACCAACACAACGATGTGCGGGCATTGCCCGTGCATGGGTGACTATGAGTTGGTTTGATGTGCAGCTGAATGGAAAAAAATATATATTCCATTTACTCATCTACAATAGGTACCAATATAGTTCATTATCTAACATAATATTAACATATTATAATTATATATTGTTTCTATAGTGGGCTTTAAAAGGAGTTGGGTGAATGTTTGAGTGAAATAAATTATTGTATGAATACTTGAAAAGAAGACAGTGATGATATGAAAAACCTTTGAAATCCATATAATGAGATATCAATATATACATTGTGATTCAATGGTTCTCTAAGATAGAAAATCCATCTAATAATAATATGAAATACTAAAACCCAACTCGATATCGAATTCTTACAAATGAATTTTCTAAAACATTGAGGAAAACCTAACATCTTCATCAGATATATTAGAATGGAGTACTCAATGAATGATTAAAATTCCATTAATTTATAATACATAAAGATGATAAATAGAGAAATATTTTTTAATGTGAATTAAATACACTTATTTTGTAAAGTGATCAACTAAGATCCATATTATATTATAGCCTTTAGGAATTTTTTGGAGTCTGAGAAAAATATCCATAGTGATGTTTTCACCATTACATTATGGTATTATTACTAGTCATAACATTCCCTTTGACATACATATCTCATCATTAACTTATTAACATACCATGAATTGAGATATATAATCTAAAATATCGTAATACATGTTCTTCCACCCAAAATATTATTTTATTTGTTAATATATCTTCATACACTAAGGATGCATTGATAATAATGGACTATGAGAATTATCCAATATCTCATTCTTCATTATGTGTATTGAATGGACAGAAAATATATTCAAACACACTATCATTCCATCACAATATGAGTTAAACTTGGAAATATATCTGACATTATTTTTCAGATCAATATATTCCATTCCCGCCTCTTTAAATTTAACATGGATAGAATGTTGAAAAATAACTTGATTAAGATATGATTTACCTACCTCATTTAACATTTTAATGTAAATAATTTATAAAATTAGTAACTCAGGATTCTCCCTTTCAGACATTGAAAAATTACTACAAATAATTCAAAATCTACATGTGGAGACAACGGGCGATTCTGTGGCCCAGTATACATGGAATTTTTTTTATAAAAATATGAAGTTCTGTTTAACTATACGCGTGGATGAAATGGGTTTCCATTCAAAACATAGATTAGATAATAAATCTGAGGGAATAGTTGAGTCTGGGGCATGTCGTTTATCCAAGTCAGGGTATAACTTTTTCAGGCGCAGGCCTTCTATGGAAAATGTGATGGAGGGTATTTTTTTAATTAAATTAATTTTTTTATTTTTGGACATCAGTTCGAATAATTTTTTAACGGTGTATCAGATTGATATTATGAGACCGATGTAGTGTTCAAAACTTTGTTTTTGTAATTTCCTAGATTTGGGTGCTTCCCACAGGTTGCTCGAACCTGGTTCTACACATAACCTCAATCACATTTCCCCAAATGCGAGAGGCTGCCAACTAGTAGTGAGGAACAAGGTGTGATAATGGGGAAAATATTTTTTGCATTGGAAGAGTAAACACAATAGATAGAAATAGTAAGTAATAGTATAAATTGGAATACCATACAATAGAATATATCAGTGTAATAATGATAGTAATAAAAGAAGTAGAGCATATATATTAATTTGATGCATGGAATATATATCAATGAAAATGGCCAAACAAGTCAAAATGATGGATAGTAGTATCAGAACCAAAGTAAATAAAATAAAATAAACTCTAATATCATCTCAAGACTCAGCATGGTCCAATTTTCTCCTTCTCCAACATCAATCAAGTACTTGAAGAAGAAGGGCTCATTCCTTTATCAATACATTCAACCATATAATCTGCATTGGTCCAAAAGCATGGAAAATAGTGTGTGAGAAAAATATGAGTAGGAAAATACAAAAATATCTGCGACTAACTATTAGTGATTAAATATAGTAGGTAATATTAAAAAATTAATCAACAAAATAGGATTTAATCGAAAGCATACAATCATAAAATTTTCAATTACATTAACTTATCATTTATCAAGCATTCTTTGAATCATGAAAGCCTAGTATCTCCCCTAAGCACTGTATCCCCTGTGTAATAGTAACTAACAAGTATTTTAGAATACCATATAAAAAATAAAGTATGACATTGTCAAAGCTTGTTCTTTTCTATTGTAGCCTTGTCACAAACATTCCATCATTCATAAAAACGCCTCTTGTAAATTTATAACAATATTAACCCTCGGGTGTAATATAACATTGATTCAATAAATAATCACCCTCTGGGAAGCTCTCACAGTCTAACCCCTTTGGTCTCACATAGTATATAGATCAATTCAAATGACCACCTTGGTAGCTCTAATTGTCAATACACCTGGTCAACATAGCATCAATAAAATATATAGATCACTTGAAAGCTCTCACGGTCAATTCACAATGGTGCAACATTCATTTAATACAATAACAATTTTCACTTGGGAAACTGTCATAGTCTAACATAATTAATTATAAATGACCATCTGGGTAGATCTCCTGGTCTATCTCCTTTTTTAAGCTCTTATAGTCCAATTCCCACTAGAAAATAATCACAATGAAAACACATGCATTTAATATTATAAGAAACTCCATCCTAACAAAACAAGTTATGGAAATAGGGAAATCCTACATGAATCCTAGAACAAATGGCCATAAATAATTAATCAATGGAACATACCTATAGGGTGTCCCATAACAAGGTATCTAACCATTCGCATAATCAATAACCCCTTATCAATCAAACAAATCATTTCTTGTATTAAACATGGTAAAATTCCCAAAAGAACAATACCCCAAACCAATATATTCATCACTTTAAGCATATGTAATCCAAATATGAACAACTAAAAGAAGGAACCACCTAACTCAATCTCTAACAATCGATACTATTGAATGTCGGACCATGAATCATCTATGAATTAAATAGATATACAAAATGGTGAAAACCACACATCCACTATTAACTCACGAGATAGGTGGAATCTGGAAGAAATGATCTAGGGGTTTTGAGAACTCACTATCGTAATTTCAACACACCATTGGGCCTCTCAATATGAGGTTAGATAGAGAAACAAGGGGTTCAGAGTTCATCAACCCTTTCGTCGTGCCCTTATAGCAACCACTTCAAGAAGAAGTTTTTTTAGGATGAGACACACCCCTATCTAATTTATCAAATAAAAATAAAAATACACTTCGTTTTCATTAATAGTACACATCGTGTACTGGCCTCAACTGACCCAACTTATGTTGGTCATCGAGGTCATCACATGGACATGTAGTGGTCTTTTACATGGCCAGTACATGGTTGTACACAATACTCGTGTACACAGTGAGTACTCATAAGTACACATCATGTGCATAGAAAATTTTCCTTTCTTCTGTTTCCATCAAAACAACGAAAAATTAATATCCATTTATGAAATGAATATCCCAGTTCTTAAAAACTTCTCTCCATAACAAAATTCATCATTTGAATTTCCCTTCAAAGTGTCGTTAAAAAGAAGCTTCAAACAACTCTGGCCACTTTGATTGTACATCTGCCTCCCTCTCCCAAGACTCATTCTATAATTGAGTTTTCTTCCATAGTCCCCACACCGGAGGAAAATAATAGCCATATAGAACCACCATACTATTATCCACAATGTGAAGAGAGTGATTTTCAATGGATGCATCCAACTTGAACTCAACCATCACAGATTGAAAAAAATGATATTTGTCTAAAAAGTAATGTTGTAGCAGAGAAATCTGAAGGAAATTGTCCCTAGCATGGTAACTTTGAGTTAACTTCAGTTGATAGTTAAAGGGATCGACACTCTCCAAAAACTCAAATGGTCCAACATATCTCAGTTAAATCTACCCTTATCTCCAGAACCTTGTATGTCCCAACAGTGGTGTGAGAGGAATGAAAATTCAACCCCTGACCTCAAAATCTAGAGGTCATCTCCATCGATCTACATAAGATTTATAGTGATATTGGGTAGTATCTATCCTCTTCCACCACAAATCCACCTATTTAGTGGCCTCCTGGACAATATGAGGTCCCAACATAGCTGCATGTCCTATCTCCATACAATTTAGTGGGGATCAAAATGATCTACCATAAAATTCCTTATAAGGTTCCATCTGAATCATTTCTTGAAAACTATTATTTTAGGAAAAATCAACCATGGGTATGTGTTTCTCCCAAGATCCCCTGAAATATATGTCTCGTACTCAAAACATTTCCTCAATAACCTGAATCGTGCACTCAAATTGTCCATCTATTTAGGGATGGTATGATCTAATTAGAAGTAAATATGTACCCAAATACCCTGGTAGATCATACCAGACATGATAAGTATACTAGGCTTACCTATCTAAAATGATAGAGTGTGGAACTCCATAAAAACGTTCCATTTATCAGATGTAAATCCTTTTAAGATCATTAACAATGAGTTTTTCCTTAATCGGTAGGAAATTTCCAACCTTCATGACCATATCAATAACAACCCAAAAATTATCATTTCTTCTAGGTGACTGTGGTTATACCATCCTGAAATATAATGTGACATCATTCCACAACCACTCAGGAATACATAAATACTGTAGAATCCCTTTAGGTCGATGATGCTTTACCTTCACATGCTGACATGTTGAATATCTTATAACTATGCTAGCTAAATCTCTCTTCACACCTGACCACCATGATTGACAGTGTAAAAATAAATAAATAATGGAGACAACAGGATGATATTCTCATATTATGGAATGAAAATCTAAAATCAGTTCATCATGTATCTCTGTCGAAACCCATATGCATCCATGATAATTGAAAACCTCATCCTCACCTATGGTCCTCATAGGAGTAGGGTCTTCGCCTGACACACTCTCCCAAAGGACTATGAATTTAGAATTTGAATGTTTCCTCATTCTCACTCTATCTAGATGAGTAGAGTTAATAGCTGTAGAAGAAGCAAATGCCTTCACCTTTCTGTCATAAACCTTCATATGAATATAAGAGAAAAGATCCATAAGTTGTCGCTCACTACTAACCAGATGAACTGTATTTGTCTGAGTCCTTATAGTTAATGCATCAACAACTACTTTTCGTTTCCCTAGCATGTAGGCAACCAGAACATCAAGATATTTATGTTAATCAACCCACCTTCACTCTCTCAAATTGTGGTCATGTTGAGTAAATATCTACTTGAGGATTTTTTTATCATTGTATACCACAACATGATCTAGCAAAATATAATGTCACAAACAATGAAAGGCATGCACACCTGTATCTAACTCGAGATCGTGCAACTGGTAATTCCCCACATGTGGCCTCAAATTCTATGACCTGTCTACAATGACTCCTTCCCCCTGCAAAAGTACATCCCCCAGCCTGATTCTTGACGTGTCGCAGTAAACAATGTTACTCTTGCACGATTTTGGAAAAATCAGTTTGGGTTGTGAAGTAAATCTCACATTAAATTCCGAAAAGGTTGAATCACAAGAATCTATCGACAATTACTTTTCACCATCCTTAGTCAGGCCATTAAATGGATCTACTATGCTTGAAAAGTCTTGAATGATGTGTCTATAATAACAATCCATATCCAAAAAACTCTATACTCAAATATATTGTTCTATTGATCCCAAGTAACTACCACTCTCAGCATCTCTGGGACTACTGATACTCCTTTTTCTATGATTATATGACCTAATAGTTGAGTCTAGTCTATCCAAAAGTGTCATTTTGCGAGGTTAGCATAAAACTAACCCTCTCTCAGTGTACTCAATACAATATCAAGATGGGTTGCATGGTCAAATCGAGTTTGAGAGTACACCATGATATCTACCATAAATACTACAAAAAATAATCTATGTAAGGATGGAACACTTAGTTCATCAATTCCATGAAAATTTCTGGTGCATTTTTGTAACCGAACGACATATCCGAATACCCATAGTGACAGTTCCTGCTCTGAAAGGCTGTAAGGGGTATATCTAATGGTCAAACAAACAAATGATGATAACCAAATAAAAACTAAATATTCAAGAACACTCGATCTTTTCAATGTAGATTAAAGATATCATCAATCCTTAGAAATGGATATTGGTTCTTAAAGGACAACTGGTTCAACTTCCGATAATCCACACAATGCCAGAGGGTACTGTCCACCTTCTTCGCAAAAAAAATGGAAAACCCCAATGAGAGGTATTGGTTTCGATGAATCCATTTGACTGGAAAACCTATATGTTCTTCTTGAGATCATTTAACATTGGTGTATCCATATTATATAGAGGAATGGACATGGATGAAACTCATGGAATTTGCTCAATAGATTAATCTACCTCTTTCTCCAGAAGTAAACCTGAAGAGTCATCTGTAAAGACATCTATGAAATGATCTAGCACAAGAATAAATTACATCTATGGAGTCCCCTTTATATCCAGATAAAAAATATAAATTTGGGATGTAATTCATCCAAAACCATGATTCTCAGGTCCAGCTCTACTCACCTGGACGTCCCATTTTCCCTTTTGTAGGAATGACTCAGCCACTGGTGACGTGAAACTCATCATAAAATGATATCAGTCCACAATATCCAGAAAGGAGACCAACGTGTTCATTCTGAGAAATAAATCAAAGACTGTCATCTCTAAAACAAAGAGGCCCCATAAGAAGTGACACCCACCAAATTTATGAGGTAATTCCTTGAACTGATATACACCAACTGTCCTAATCCCCAACAAAGTGATTAGTGTAAAAATACCATCATACATAATGATATAGATACCAAGAATCTCAAAAATAAAAATTGATATAAAACTATGGGAAACATCTAAATCAAAACATGAAGAAGCTAAAAATGAGGCAACTAAAATTTCACCCCTATCCGTAGAATGTTCGGGATCCTTCTCCTATATGGTCTGTTCCATCACAAAAGTATGACATATACTGCGACCCTATGACCCTACCTAACAACCCTAATCTGATCTACCTTGTTGTCTCTAAAATCTTTTCATCTGTTTACCATGGCCACGACCACCTCCTCGGCCAAGATGTTCTGACAAACTCCAGTTCCCAGACTGATGAGAAACTGGTCATCCTGCACCCGAACATGGGGTCTTGACAAAACACCTCCCACCCACTTCTTTTGAGAACATCCAGAATAAATTCATAAGATGACCCATAATACTGCAATATAGAAAGTAAATTGGGTCCTTCTACAAATGAGGTCTCATATTCCCAATCTTACCTTGTTGGTAGCGTACTACTTGAATACTTGAATAAACATCCCTGATACTAAATGAACCAACACATGTAAGATCTCTATAGAACTTCTTGCTACCAGTCGAATGATTATGAACACTATATGATAAACTTCCCTAGGTCACAACTCTAAAATCCCATAGATTGTTCTTAGTTATCAGTTCTTGAATTACTATAGCATTCATCGATGTAATCCTGAAAACATTCACCTGCGATCAGATGTCATACGTGAGACCATCCTCAAACCACCCTACCAGTGATAACTTGTCACCTCCCAAAATAGGGGTGAATCACTGATGCTCTATAAAGTGAGAATAATAATAAATAAATTAAATAGAACCCTACTCCAAATGCATGATTTCCCGGGCACGGTTGGCCCTCAACATCTTGGGGTAGAAGAATTCATAGAAGGTCTTTGCAACTCTTCCCAACTCATATCCCGATTAAGTCTCCCCTTGTGAGATGACATCCTACAATCTCATGGTGGAATCACATATCATGTAAGCCATGATCATCAACCTCCTATCAGTAGGTGTCTCTAGATGATCAAATATAGATACCATGGCCTCTAACCATGAATCTGTTGCTTACAATCCTCCATCCCCTATCAAAGTGGGTGGATGCTGCAGTTGGAACACCCTTGTCAATTCTTCCATAGTCAGGGTAGGATGTAGTGATCCATGAAAATTCTACATCATCCTTATAAAGCCTTCACAGAAATGTGGATCAACACCTCCATCCGTCATAACATCTACTTCAAAATTAGTCAGGATGAGAAGATATCCTAGTAGTCACTGATCTACCATTTCTATTGTCTGATCATCCCCCTGTACCTGGGGTACAACTGGAGGACGTCCTGGGGGAATCACTCTGCAACTTCAAGCACATACCTCAGTTTATGATTATAAATTATTGAACCTTTGAAGTTAACAAATAGAACATGATAATGAAAGAATTTGTGTTTAACAAAAAATGGTTACATAGTGTGTAGAACCACTACATAAAATGTTACCTTAAACCATTACAAGGGTGTGTAATCCTTCTAACGTGGTCTTGTTACATCCCATACACAATGTGTTTTCATCCAATGACATGACATGTACTTGAATTTTCCCCCTGATCATGTACTTGTACACGGAAAGAACTACATGATTCCACTAGTGTTACACGACACCGCGTGTTCAACCAAGACACGACATGTACCAAAAGGTTCCATCCAGCTGTGTCATTAGTCACAAGGATGGATACACTATTGATTACCAAGAGGCATGTAAAGTATATCCATGACATGTACAACCTATATTTCATCATCCCATGTCGTTTGTCACATGACTGTATACACGGAATTTTACAATATGGTGTGGAATCTCAGTGTACAACATGTTCTACCCAACTTTTATCAACCACGTGCTCCTGCTCACAAATTCAATCACACTATCAACAACTACATGGATTGTAAGTATGGTACACAAAATGTACATTAGAAAAGTTGTTTCATCTAGAACATATGTATAAATGATGTGTATTCATGACATTACATGCCACATTGTCTGGGTTTCCAGATATTAAGCCTCTGGAACTTCTTTAAAACCCCCAAAATCATATCTTTTTTGCCACGACATTCCAAATTCGGATCATTGAGAGCCCATAATCACTATGGATCAATGTTGGAAATAATTATTCATATCATGCCTCAGTATAATTAAATTATAGTTCAACATGATCCACCAAATCTTGATCCATGTGGGCCCATAACCTATAGGTTGTAGGGTCGAAACCTGGCTCTGATACCACATTATTACTACCCAGATCCTTTATTTTCTTAAAGGTTCCCAAAACCCGGTTGGTCACATAACCTCAAATGTATTTCACCAAATTCCAAAGGCATCCTACAAGTAGTGAGTCCCAAGGATTGTTAAATGCAAAACTATTCCCTAATTAGAAGAGTATACACAACGACAATCCATAGTAAGAAATAAAAGAAATAGTAATACAATAAAATGGAATTAAAAAGTGAAATATAGAAAGTAATAAAAAACTGGTGAACGAATTTAAATATGATTCAAAGAATATGTATCTAAGAAAACACACAAACAAGTCACAATGCTAGAAATAAATATAGAAACCAAAGTAAAATAAAAGATAGTAAACTCCAACAATATCTCAAGCCTCAGCTGGGTATCATGCTCTCCAACTCCCACAACAATCAAGTACCTATAAAATAATGGCACTTTACATTATCTATACCAGCAATCATATAATCTATTTGGGTCCAAAAGCATGACACCAAAAAGGTGTTTGAATAATCCTAGCAGGAAACCACCAAAAGATATGTTCCTTCCTATTAGTAAATAAATATAAAAGTAAATATGAAAAAATTAAGCAATAAACTATGAAGTACTCTAAAGTAAACAATCTGATAGTTTTCAATTACATTCATTTATCATTAATTGTTCCTTTGTTGAATCCTGAAACCATGGTATCTAGCCTAATCCCTTTATACCATGTGTAATAGTAACAAACAGATGTCCTACAATAACATCTAAACAATTAGGTAAAACTAATTCCAGTCTTGTTCATTGGATTTTCATACTAGTCACTAACATTAAATATTTCATAAACAACCCTATGAGAATGTTCTCACAATCTAAGAGCTGTAGTATAACATAACATCTATTCAATAAACAATTACCCTTACGGAAGCTCTCATAGTCTAATACCTTTGGTAACACATAGTATAGATAAATTGAAATGACAACCTAGGCCGCGCTCATGGTTAATAGCCCATAGCCTACATAGCATCAATAAAATATAATGACCACTTGGCATCTCTCACAGTCTTACCCAATTAATAATAAATGACCACCTAGGAATCTCTCATGTTGTGACCCCTTTGGGAGTCCCTCAAATTCCAGTCCCCTATGCTTAGCTATCTCAATGCAAAACACATCCATTTCATATAATCAACAACTCCATCTAAAAAATGAGCCACTCAAATGAGTCAAGCCTATTAGAATTATAGACCAAACTGCCATAAACAATAAATTAGGGGAACACACCCATGGGGTGTCCCAAAATAATTTATCTGACCTTACACATAAGCAATAAATCTTTCTCAATCAAAAAAACCATAGTAGGTGTCAAACAGGGTTATATTCCCAATCGAACAATACCCCATACATGGGTATTCATAAATTTAAACATATATAATCAAAATACAAATACCAAATGTCAAAAAACACCTACCTCAATATCTCATGATCCATAATCTTGAATAAAATCCCTCGAATCGACCTATATTGACATTGATCTACATAAAGCTGGAAAGCTCCCAACCTTGAATAACTCCCGAGAGAGGAGGAATCAGAAATAAGTGATATAAGGGTTTTGAGAACTCAGTAGTGGGATTATAATGCACCTGATAAAATCTAAATCAATGTTTGTACCAAGAAATGGGAGGGGTTCAGAGTTCATTTCACCCATTGTTGTGCTCATGAAAGAATGACTACCAGAAGAAGGTGTTTCTGAGGAGGAGACACGACCCCGTTTTGATTTATCAAATAAAAAGAAAGACACATATCATGTTAGTTAATAGTATACACCTTGTATTAGCCTCAACATACCCCAACATAATTGGATCAGGCAGGACATCACACAACAATGTACTCTCCCATTACACGGCCAGTACGCAACTATACGCGTTACCCGAATATATGGCGTGTACTCATATGTACACAGTGTGTAGTTTGAAAATTTTCATTTCATTATTTTTCCAAAAAACCACCAAAAATTATGTTCCGTACATGAAATGAAGTTCTTAATTCATAAATGTTTTTACCCTAGGCATGACATAATCATTTTCTGCTTTGGTGAGTGGGCGACGGTCTGGTCGGCGGTGACAACGGTCCGTCCAAGTTTGTTCCATGGGGTTTTAATCACTTGTTTCTTGAAATATAGGTGTTAGATTCACATATTTTCTGAAACTTTGTGACCCCTTAGGGAGGAAAATGTTTTGAGACAAATTTTAGAACTCTTTGTTTAGGTATTGATTCTTAGTCGCATGAAACAACCAATAATAATAATAATATAATAATAATAATTAGTATTTAGAGATTGTTATGTAAAACACATCTCCTACATCTTATTTACATTTGACACGTCATTAGAGGCATTTAAACCCAAACATAAAGGAAGATGTATTGAGATTGATTTTGAGTGTTGAACCCAAAATTGGGGTGTGGGACCCATGAGGCACATTTTGGGAGTTTGCAATGAAACGTGCCTTTTTCACTAGATGTCCATTTTTGGTGTATGAGTAGTCAATCCCATGTGTTTTTTGAGAGGATCACAATGCATTTATCTTTTCGATGTGTTTTAGGATTATGGAGTGAGACCCATGTGTCCCATTTGGGCTTGATTTAGTGAATAGTACCAATTAACTAGTTGTCTATTTTGGATGAGTAAATTGCCTATCTTGTATGTTTTTTTAATTTAAAACGCAATGGAGGCCTCTATTACTTCATTTTGGGACACGAGAAAGCATGAATATAGCATGAATCGTGTAGATAGGTGCATGGGGAAATTTTTGAGATCAATGGTTCATGGAGAGAGATTTTGGGTAAGGTCCTCCCATGTGGCACTATGGTGTAAGTTTCCCTTAATCAATTCCTCGATAGAGATGAGACTCCCCACATATTGAGAATTGAACCATTACCTTTGGGTGGTTTCTTCTATGTTTTTACACCCTTGATGGTTTAGGGTGCAGGTTTACTCATGATTTTTGAGCATTAGGATTGCTCCCCTATAGTGTCAAGGTACGAGCACTCCATTTTTCATGGATGGTAGGGTTGGTACTCATATATCAAGACCGGGATCAGGTCCCCTATACTTGTAGTGGTGGTCCAAAACCATGTTTGGGTGTAGGATCTCGTTTCACAGAGTTTTGCTCCAATACCATGGGTGGGGGATCAAATTTCTTTGGAATGGTTCTGTCCTACGATTTTAGGGTACAAGCTAACGTTTCTGAGGGTGGTACTCCCTTATTGTACTATGGCACATGTTGATACCTTTGTAGTATTGCTCCCATGTTTTTTCACTATAGAATGGAGTGGGTCCCTCAACTTGTTACATGTGTTGCTGGTTACGATTTAGTGCTCCCTCGACATACTGAGGTGTGGGTCCCTTTATACCAGAGAGACAGAGGGATCATGGGTTAGTTTATAAGATACTTCTCCCGTAACTATGGGGAAGTTACAAGGTGTGGGACTCTAATTCATTCTACATTGCACTGGGCATAGTTTAGTGATGGAGAGATCTATTGAGGTGGGAGCTAGAGCTAGGCTTGGTGCATTGTTACCTATATACTGTTGGGTATAAAGTATCACTACCGATGAGTTCAGACCCTCATGAGGCTTCGATCATGAGTCGAGTATGTCTGGTTGATTTGGAGGTTTCACTTCTGGTGTGCTAACATCATTGATGACACATCCTATGGATTGAGTTGAATAGTTTGGTTTATCCCAGGATGGTCATGATATGGATTTTCTCTCTCATTTGTTTTCCATATGGCTAGGATGAGGGGAATATTTAATTTATTAAGCTAAATTTCTTTTGTGATTTTGGGGATCCTATTGAGTATCTTTATACTAACACATGAACGATCTTTTCTGGTACATTTATTATGTATTGGGTAGACCAATGACCTTTCGATAGAGTCCCAACATGACCCAGTGTAGGAAGAGCATAGTGAGATAAACTAGCCAGGGTGTTACCAGAGCTAGGCCAAGAAATTTCTAGCAGGAGCATTTGACAGTGATACCATCATTTTGGGAAGGTTGGACTCTTTTTTTGTTCTCTTTTGGTGGACCTTGTATTTTTTAATTTTTGTGCTTTTGTTTTACTCTTTTTATTATTAGAAGTACTCATGCCTTTTCATTTTAGTTATATATATATGTTCACTATTTCATAGATGTGTATGTGGGTGCGTGTTTATAAGTATGATAGGCCAAGGCCCCCATGTGTTTGATAGACTAAAAACCTTTAGATTCTCTCCCATGGCCTATTGGAAGTTGACTTGGGGAGTTTTGGCTTGAGTTACATTGTATCATGTCATGAATGAGTGGTATCAAAGGGGGGTTCCAATTTGGGACCAATGTCATAGGCTTTTTTTGGGTTGCATAGACAAAATGTTATAGTGTACTGAGTTAGGATTTCAGGCTAGGGACTCTAGGGTTGGTGCATCCACTGATGTATCCATTCACAAGGACTTTGATAGCATGACATTCCACTCAGAACGTTAGGAAACATTTCATAGGGGAAATAAATGATACATAAATCATATAATACTATGTTTGGAGTGTTCCTCTTCTTTTTTGAGTCATATCCCCATATATAATATTTGATTGTGGGGTGTGTTGATATGATTTCAGGATTCTTCCATGATGATAGCTAGAAAAGGTCCACGATAGGGTTGTCGTGATGATCTCCCTGATTACAGGCTTTGAATCCTGCCATGGATTCTGAGGATGGACCTCCAGGTGGTCTTCTTGTTGAGTCACCACATGTCAATCATGATGGTTGTGTGGGAAGTTCAGGATGTTGATGTGCACAGATTGAGTGGGATGTACGTGTTCCAGAGGCAGTAACCTCAATGGTACCAAGGAGACCCAGACCCCATGGTAGTAGATGATTGGATGGTGGTAGTCACCAGAGTTTTCCACATAGTGAAGACAGCCCCCAACAATATGGTGTTCCTACTGAAGAGAAATTTTCATGGTTTTGATGGGCATTGGTGGAGTCTAGTGAACTAAGAGACTGATCCAACCATGCCGATGTCAGTGTGAATCTAGAAGATTTTACAGAATTAGTATGGTAGCATGATAGTGGCAGAGTACATAGTGAGGTTTACAATCATCACATTCTACTCCATGTACAAAGTTTTCCACCAGTTCATATTGGTTGGTACATTTGAGAAGGGCCTCCACAATTATGTTTGAGCATGTTCTTTCCCCGTCTTCCTTCCCTCCTATGTAGGGGTAATGGAGTAGTATCTGTTGGTCGATAGCTTCCTGGAGGTAGCATAGGTGGATGTGGCCCACAACAGAGTTTTTGAGGCTGAGGCATTTTCCATAGCTGGGAGACATAAGGTGTCTGGATAGAAGCCCAAGATTCATAACCATTCTCGGAATGAATCACATGGGTTTGAGGGGATGGATCTCGGATAGGGCCCTTGTCAGTAGAAGGATAGGCGCTTATAATCTTACGATGACTGAGAATATCTTTTCAGGGATTTTCTAACCTAGTATGTTTTTGAGAGGGATACGATCAATATATCCCCTTGGTATAGGAAACATTTAGATCATGAAGTTCCAAAGCACAAAAGACATGGAGGAGGAGCGAGTATTATTGTTGGAGGTGGCAGGTGGTATGATTTTCCCCTACCAGCAACCCCAGGTGGTCTATGCCTGGCTCAAGGACATGGAGGATAGGGGTGAGGGAAATGACATGCCATATATTGAATTAACACAGAGGCACCTCATATGGATAAATATATGATCTATGACTTTTCTACTTACCATAGTAGTTTTTTATAGAAAATTTTAGAAGGAACTATTTCCTTTTCATTTCATTCCCAAGGATATTTCAGGGTATCAGTATGACCCTATATTGGTGTTGTTCGACGTGATTTGAATGATCATGGAAAATGGATCCTTCACCCACTAAGGATCATTTTTCTGACGTGACTAAAATGGTGTAGGTGAGTCAATGACTCCCAATGTGGAATGTGTCGAGGTGTGGTTGAAGAGTGCCTTTGACTGGTGTGTTTGAGGTGAGGATGTGTGTTGGAATGTTTTTATGAAGTCCCTTAGGTCTCCCAGATTGTGTTATCATTAGTATCATAGGAACCCTTGGTAGATTTGTTGTCGTATTAGGTGAACTAAATTGTGTGGGAGACTCAATTGAGAGTAAAATTTCATTCCCTCAAACCTATGTATTTTTGAATATGAAATGATTTAAGGTGGAGAGCATGTATTAACATGGGATCTGTTATGTCAAACATTAGAATATTCTTATAAATACTTCCAGAGCTTGGTGCAGAAATTGCATGTGATTCCGTGGTCTGGTGTTCTCAAAATAAATTCTAATAAAATATTAAGTATTTTTAGACTTTTCACTTGGGGAAAATAAATCATCTCTAAAATGGTAACTCAGATCATAAATTTGAGGGCATAGTTGAGTACGGAGAGTGTCATTTACCATGGGTGGAGTATAACATTTTCGGGTGCATGCATTATTGGGATAAAATTATCCGGAGAATTTTCATAAATATATATATATATATATATATATTCATGTTGTCTTGAATAACTTATGAAAAGGGTATCAAATTGAAATTCATATACTATGGTAGAGTTTGGAATTCTTTTTTACTCTATACACGACATAATATTACTGTGAATTGGGTGTCGTGTCAGAGGCGAGTCGGGCTGGGAGGTTAAACAGATGATTGATTTAATAAATTTAAAATAAATCATCCCCTACACCACCCTTAGTATAAAAAATACGTGGAGAATCTCCCAACTTCTTCTACATTGATGAAGAACCAGTGGAAGCAATGAAATAAGAATTTTTCGGACTCAGATCTAGATGGTGATCATTCCTGGATCGAGAAACTATAATAACATGGCACTAATATAGCTATGAATAATTGAAGTTTCACACTAAGGTATGAGGTTTGAGATTTAATCCCATACCCCTACTCATGAACCTGTTTTCGTTTATTTTTCATTGATTTGGTTTGATATTCCCAAGAGGGTCCTAGAATAGGTCTAATATTGATTTTGGTCCATAGGAGTGGTCCCCGATGGTCTGTGGAAGGTATAGTGGAATTTTTAGCTATGGTGAGGTGGTTTCTGGGGAGGTGGGTGGCTCCAATAGTGGTATAGAAGGTAGAGGTGGGTGTCCAGTTAGGTGGAAGCAGTCGAATCCTGTGAGCAGGTAGAGATCTGGTAGGCAGCGGCGGTGGAGGTCCGACCTGTTTTGGTTGGGGGATTTATTAAACCACAGTTTCTGGAAAACTGTATGTCCGATTCACATTCCATCTATAGAGACATGACCCTTGATTGGAGGTAGTCCTTTTGAAATTACATTGAAATTTTTTTGAGTCATCCTTGATGCTCGGTTGCACAAAATGTCCATAAATAATAATATTTCATTATTTATTATTTATTGATTCTTGTATCATACATATATCATGGGTTTGATATCTTTTTTATTTTTTTCAGAGGTGTTGATAGAATAAAAGAAAATAAAAAGTTTGTAGATTTATTTTAGGTGCTAAAAATGAAATTCGGGTGTAGGCATGATGAGGCACATTTGGTCATTTGCATTGAAATGTGTCTTTTCTTTCATATTTTCATTTTTGATGAAAGAGTAGTGAACCCCAAGTTTTTTCCTAGAGCATCGAAACTGCATGATCCATTCATTGGGTTACGGGATTGAGGCATGTGCCCTGTGTGACCTCTTCAAGCTTATTGTGGTGAATATAGAACTTTTCACCAGTTTTCCACTTAGGGAAAGTAAATCGCATATCCTATAGGTTTTTAAGTTATAACATAATGGTGACCACTATAATAACATTTTGGGACATGAGGTGGCATGAATCGAGAATGATTATTATGGAAGAGTGCTTTGGTTGATCTTAGAGATATGTGGTTTGTGAAGAGAGATGTTGGGTCAGGTCCTCCCCTGTGGCACCAGGGTGATGGTTCGCCTTACCACTCTTCTTAGATTGGTATGAGAATCACCACATCTTGTGCTCGAGTCAATTATATTTGACTAGTTTCTTACAGGGATGTTACTCTCTTGATGGTTTAGGGTGTGGATTTCCATATGACATTCATGCTGTTGGAATATTCCCATGCCATGCCAGGCTGTAGGATATACAATCACATTAGATGTAAGGGTCTGTACTCCCATTATGTGAAAGGGATTAGGAACCCTATTCTTGATGCAGTGCTCTCCTACCATGTTAATGTGCGGGATCAAATTTCACAACTTGGTGCCCCCTACCATGGGTACAGGGTCACAATTTCCAAAATTGTTCTCTCATAACATGTTAAGTTGTAGGAGCACAATGCTCAGGGTGGTAATCCCCTATCATACAAGATATCCGGTTGACACATGTGCTGTATTTCCCCCCTCATGACAGGGTTTTAGTGGTGAGAGGGCCCCAAAACATTTTACGTGTGTTCCTTGTTTGGAGTTAGAGCTTCCTCTACAGAATGATATGAGGGCCCCTCTGGAAAATAATGATAGAGTGGTAAATGGCTAGTTTAGGACTTATTTGTTCCTCAACTGTGGGGAACTGAAGAGGTGATGGGCTATCTGTAGTTCATTTGACCTTGCCTTTGGCACAGTTCAAAATTGGTGTGATCTCATGAGTTGGGCTCTAGAGCTGGGCTTAGTGCATTGTTTCCAAAATATCCTCAAGCAGAAACTTTTTCCAGTGATGAGGTTGGACACTCATGAGGTTTTGAACCTATATTGAGTATATCATGTTGATTTCTAGGTTTCCCTTGTGGTGTGGTCACATCATCGATGACACACAATATAGTTTGAGCTCACAATTCCTATTTATCAGTGGTGGTCATCGAGATAGAGTTTCTCCCTAGTCTAGGTCCTCTCTTAATGGGGAGAGAGGATTGTTTCCTTTCAGTTTCTGCTTTTATGTTGGGTTCTTTCAGGAGCCTATTTATTACATTTATACTCACATCTTCAGAGGATTTTTCCACACAAGTCTTGTGTCTTGTGTAGACTTTTGGCCTTTTGACGGATTCCTAGGGGGAGAATACTTAGTGAGCCCAACTAGGGTGTTACCATAGATGGGCCAAGGTGATTTTCGGTGCGTTAATTTGATGGGGATCACCTCCTTTTGTACAAGGTGGATTATTTTGAAGTTTTCTTTTAGTGGGGCCTATATTTTACCCTCTTTTTCTTCTTTTGTTCTTTACTTGTGATTTAATATATGAATGAAATTTTTTAATTTTTATATATCTATACCATGTGGCATGGAGGTTTATGTGGGTCCATATGTACAGGTACAATAGTCTAAAACGTCCCATGTGAGTT
Organism: Viscum album; assembly: GCA_963277665.1. NCBI lineage: Eukaryota > Viridiplantae > Streptophyta > Magnoliopsida > Santalales > Viscaceae > Viscum > Viscum album. The sequence continues at coordinate 212,479,166 of OY728128.1, read as the reverse complement.
ATTGAATACTTGGTGCTAGATGCAAACCCTTGGCCTATTAGAGGTGGGATTGGGGAGTTGCAGATCGAGCCCTGTTGGGTTATGTTTTGACAATAAATCAAAAAATATGTCAACTTTTTTTTGTCATCATTGATAAACTAGAATGACCATTTTAACATAAATCATCATACACATTGTTCAATTTCCCATGGTGATAATATATTGAATAATGATTTTCATTAATCAACTCTAGCAATATTCTCGGGCACACACTAAAAAATTTCTAGGTGGATATATAAATTAAACTTATAAAATCATTATATATATCACCCATTTCTTTATAAAGATAATTACTCTATATAATTAATTGTAATATTACCACATCTAATTATAAATCTTGAGATGGGTAATTTTTCTCATAAACCTATAATTGGAATGATCCATAAGCTATCACCGCATCATTATAATTATAAACACATGCCAACCTCTTATTTGATACATCAAAAAACATAAAAAAAACCTTATCTGCTACAGGGTAGTGTGAGAATAGCTTTTCTAACTAGGATTCTCATTTGTTAATTTATCTTTTTCTCACCTTCATCAATCCAATGAAACCTGACTCCCTTAAAACTTAAGACATTGAGTGGATTAGAAACATTTATGGTATTATTCATAATGAATTGATAATATCCATCTAATCAACACAAAATATGAATTTTTGTCATATTTGATAGTCTTTGATAACAGTTAATTACATCTTAAATTTTTGGATCCATCAATATACCTTTTCTCTGGATTATATTACCAAAAATTGAAACTTTTTTTATCCAAAATTTTAACATTGTAGATTTTTCATACAGTTTTTCCTTCTGTGTGATATATAGTACATTCCACAAGTGATCCTATTGATCATCCAAATCCTTTGAATAAATTTTAATATAATCTATAAAGACTACCAAAACCTGATAATGGTAACATATAAAGACCATGTTCATTAAATCCATAATTATAACATGGGAATTAATAGAACCAAATAGAATCACTATAAATTTATAGTGGTCATACCTCATACAGATGGTTGTCTTAGGCATGACTTCACTTTTGACCCTTAATAAATAATATAAAAATAAATGATAAACCATGAAAAAATACTGGGATCCATATTATTGTATGAAAAAATCATAAGCCCGGTGTAGAGGATACATATAGTATATTTTTATCTTGTTCATTTATCAATAATCAATGTAGATTTAGATTGATCCAAAATTATAATTAAACAAAAATTGGTGTTCCCAATAGTGATTTAATTCATAAAATTAATCCCTTATTGTTATTATTATATTGTTTATTATATAAATCCAACAACTCAATTTGGGTCAGTTTATATGGATTCTAAGGAATATGCATAACGAAAAGAGTGAGTTAAATTGAAAAAATATGAAATTTAAAATGAATTCATATATATTAATACATAATGTCATACAAAAACTATTCTAAAATAAGAATATCAACGATCTTTACCTTCAAATAAAAAAACTGAAACAAATACAGGATTTGAAATGGAATGAAGACATGTACAATGGAGTAGTTTTCGTTGGATGTTCATATTTATCTTAATAAAAAATAAATTCATAGGTGGGTTCATAATATCAAATCAGAAAAACGTTCCATGATAACTGACATGGGATTTATTGAAATAAATCTAATCCATTCCAAAAATAACATCAAATTCAACAAGAGGAGGAATAATGATTTTTACATGATGAAAATTTCCACAGACACCTTTTATAGAACAATCGTACAATTGAGAATAATCACAGACATGAGATGCGATCATTATAAAATTAGTATTTTTCATAGATAATTTAATATATAATTGTTTAGGTTTTAATGAGATACCCCTCGTATATTATTTATATATAAAAGAGTGGGTTGGACCAGAATTAATTAAAATATTTGGATTTCTATAGTGGATAGTATGCATACTATTCAACACTATTTTTTCATACTCCACATTAATAATACAGATCACTTGATATTTTCCTTTTTATCAATGATTAACATGTTTTTTACATTTATCATTATTATTAACCCACATATTTTAGTACTAGTTAGCATAATTCCAATAATCCATGAATTTGGAACATTGGAGAGTGCATTGTGAATTTGATGGATCATTCTATCTATTCTTATTAGTAGTTAAGTTTTTCCCATTACAAATCCACTCAATTTTTTAACGACCATCCATTATACAAATAAATAATTTATTATCCTCATTAAAAAAAATTTCCACCATGTTTCCTCTCTGGATTAAATAATAAATGGAAACTCATCTTCATCCCTCCATGGGTTTTTATTTGAATTTCGATTGAACTTCATCATTATTTTCTTTTCAAAACTATGTTTTTTATGTAACTACAATATCCATTTTAATGTTTATAGCTCGTTAAATATTTTCTTCATATCTAATATAGTATTTTTCTACTAATTTCCTTTTAATACTTTATATTCTGAAATGAATGTGTCAACCAATCATAAATATTTGTTGGATGACAATAACCAAAGTGTACCTCATATGTCATATAAAATTTACCTCATATGTATTAATGAATTCATTATTATTTTAGGTAATATCAATTAATTACATTTCCACAATGTATGAATAATATATGAAAATTAATTTATTTTTAATATAACCATATAAATTCATTACAAGGAATAATGTCAATTTATTTTTATTGGCTTGTGTTCTGGACAAGATTAAACCATTGATCCGATTCACCTTCAAAATGATAAAAAAGAAACATAACTTTTTTATGTTCTAAACATGGTAGAAATTTAAATATATTTTTATTGGAAATAATATATTTATATCCAAACTATAGATTAGTGTATCCACAAAAATATGTTTGACATTTCTTCATAAAAGGCTCAATATAATTTTATTCCCTATATTTCTCAGTTCAATTTTCAGTATGACTCATGACTTGAGAATGTTACCGAATCATACAAATAAGATTTTATATTACAGAATCAATTAAATTTAGTTTATTGGGAGGGAAATAATACTAATTTCTATCTCATTTCATATTTATATGGTTCCATAAGGTTATATTCATTCACCAAAGCTAAAAAATAGAGTGTGTGAGAATAACAATTATAGTGAGAAACCTTATAATTTTGAAAATTAATTCATAGGATATCTAAATAATAACACATTATTTTTAATCGATGAAACATTATGTTTGTACTACTATATCTTGGGTAACCATTTATGAAAATCCTTAATAATATTTTACAATTAAATGTTGAATTAAAAAAATTATCCCCCATGAGCATATTTTAAAGTGTTCATTATTTGGCTCACTCATTGTTCACTAGTGATTATGGGGTTAATACCCAATCCACCCCATTAAGAGTTTTTTCCCATAGGTGAATCAATTAGACAAGTATATCCACATTCTAATATCAATAAATGGATTTATTTTCACGAGAAAACTACAATTCATTATTTACCATAACATAGGATGTTCTCCCATATATATTCAAATCATAATATTTCCCACTAAATTTTCCTCATCCTAGATTCCAAAAATAACTAATCCTTTTGCTCATAAAAACCTATAAAACCCAAAAATTACATACATAAATATTACATCATAGTATATGAGTATTTATTATATATCATAACAATATATACCATAAATGTAAATGTCTAGTTTCATTGGAAACCATGATACATAATTAACTCCTAAATATAATATCTAAAACATCTCCCATTAAGTTTTTCATAATTAGAACCCATATTAGAAATATCAAACATACAACCTTTCTTTATATCATACGGTAAATTCACACAATAATGAGTGATCTCATAAGTTTAGTAAAGGTTAATAAAGATGATATAAACGATCTTTTATGGAAAACAGAAGCATACGTGTATGAGAATATGATCTTAAAATTTGGAAATAAAACTATAAAATAATAGATTATAATCATGAGTCATGGAATAGTTCATGGCAGTTCATAAGGCATGTATCATAAAGGAATCACAGACCATGAGTAATGGGAGAAAAACATTGGAAAATATCTTGTCATAAAATTTTGTCTTAATGTGTAGGATATATATAATGAACTATGAATTTTTAAATGAAATTTGTTTATTGAATTAATGTTTTTACATATTATATAATTATAAACATGTCAAAAATAAATATAAATCAATAAAATACTATCTCATTATCAATGATAATTTAATTATGAATAATTGAAACAAATTAAAATTCCAAACATTACAACTTGAAAAAAATATAAAATATAAAATTTTAAATTGTAAATAAGGATCACCCAAACCTAAAAAAATAATCACCCCTAAAAAATTATACCGAAATAAAATGAAATATTTTTAAACTAATAAAAATATTAAGAAAATAAAATATAACCTTACGGGGATATTTTAGTTAATTTTTAATGAAATAATGAAGTGGTATTTATATTATATAATGGGAAATGTGACCATTGCGATTGAAACATTATATGAAATTTTTTCAAATATTACCATTTGCGAATATTAATTTTGGAATATATACCCTTGGGTGATAATTTTACCATTATAATTAGTGTTTATAAGTAGTAATGAGAATGTATAGTTGATATAAAAAGGGGAATCAATGGACTTAATCTATATAGTCTTTATGTTTTAAACCCATTCGACTTAACATGGGAGGGAGGTCCAATCACATGGGTTCTCCCATGAGGAAGCCAAATTTATGATTCAAAAAGAGAAGATTGAAAAAAGTCATCTATGATAAAAGATCATGTTAGTGGATATTACCACTTGACTGATGTTGGCTGAGCCACCTCATGAAACTATGAAAATTTCACACATCACACTTAGAGAAAACATGGGAGTAATAAGGGGTTACATTTATAGTTCTTAGATTAATAAAGTGTAATTTTATTATATACAAATAAAATTTTTATTCTATTAATTTACTCGTAAGAATAGATTTCCATAAAAAAATACATTATTAATTGATATGAATTTGATAAATATATTTTTGGATGGAAATGACACACTATCATATTTTTAAAGAAAATATATAAAATTTTATGATAAACTCATGTATTTTGAGTAATATTTGTTTACACAAAATTTTCTTTTAATTTTCTTTCACCAAAATATAAATTATAAAATCATTTTATATCGTCTTAATAAATTTTTAAATGTGTAAGTAATTTGACATTACCATAAAACTCATATTTTTAAATATATAATGATTTTTTAATTTTAATGTATTAATCCTCATTTTTATAAAATTAATATCTAAGAAATATAATTTTAAATTATACCATAGAAATTAGTTTAGTGTGAATTTAAGATAATTTTCTATAATAATTATTTTTTTTGGAAGAGTAAAAATTATAGTTTTGATTTTTCAGAATATTTTATAAATTCAGAATTATTCCGTAATGATATAATAATTAATTAAATATAATAATAAAACCAAAAATAATTTTAGTTTATTAATATATAGAATTTGAATATATATTAATCAATTCCAAAAATTATATGTGAGTTTTGAAAGTCAGAAAAGGAAAATTTATTTTTTAAAAACATTACAATGTGGAATAATTAATTTCCTATGCCTAAAAAAGTATTAACAAATGTGTTTGGTTCCAGTGAATAAAAATATCATAAAATGTGACCAAATTTAAAAAAACATGAGTGAAAAGCATGGTTAATCTAATATTTTTTCATTTTCTACAACCAATCTTTCCAAAACCCTAAAATGAAAATTATTAAACCATTCCTCCACTTTTTCTATAAATTACCACACAATAAACCGTTTCCTATCACAACAAATATATCCACTATAGAGTTAGGTTTAATTATCCTATGAATTATTCCCCCATATTTTCATCAAGAACAAAAAGTTTCATCGTCATGTTTTAGGAGAAACTCTTCACTTTATGGGAAATCATCACTTCTCTTTCCAGTTAGGTTTTCTTTTTATGTGATATATATTCTAATTTACAAACTAGGTTCTTTTTTTCAACTTTATTTTAACCCCATTACTATAATAGTAGTATTAAATTTATTATTTACCTTAACATTCCCTCAATTTTATAAATTTTTAAAACCATGTTTTATACATATCATGCTGCTGAATTTACTTCCAAATCTCTTTATTTTACATGAGAAATTATTTTTCCCATTTAATTTGAATACCCAAATATCTCCCCTTTAAAATGTGTATTCAAAAATATGTAAAAATTACTTTTTTATCTGGTGATTCACATATATTAAATTCACATTTCATTTTCTGGGTTGAAATGACATAATGAACATCTCTTAAAGCACTATTGTATGCCATGATTTCAATATGAAGAAATTTTCCTATTATCCATATGTTATTAATAAATTTATTTATAATGATATACTTGGATAAGAATAATTAATACATATGACTTGTATACCCTCATAGAAGTCCAATTTTTTTGGTAAATAATTTAATTTCAAGAGAAGACATGTTTTACTATACCTTGGTGGACAAACGTTGTGATTTTCATTTATAATGCCATGGTGATAAAAATGGTGATATACCCTATGATATGATTTTAAATGTTTAATTTAAATGCTGTAGCAACATTCTCATTTTATGATTCATGTTCTCATTATATTGGTATGCCTATTTCACATTGCTTATTATTATACATCTTGTTCTTGTTGTTATGTCTTGTAAATTCATGCTTTATATCTCTCTTGTTTATTCCCTTATTAGGATTCATGATCACCCCTTTCCATTAATTTACTCCCCTAGGATATGAGATCCAATAATATTCTAGTATGGTGAACCCATGATGAATTATTTCATGTGTATTAAAAAAATGTTCTATGTTTTCATGTATTATATACCTTATTTCCATGAATCTAAACTTTAAATGATCATCATTTTGAACCATGAAATGAAAATTTATGTAATAATACGGTGGGAATCGATAATAATCATAATCCTAGATATATTATTTCAAGGCCACACACCAAGATATCCATCACATGTTATTACTTAGCTGACCACCCATGTACCTATTTTAGGCTTGGGATAACATCTTATGTACCCTATTATTTATCTTGGGATAACCTATAATGTACTCTTTGAGCTAATAAAAAATAATATTTTCCTTATTAATAATTTTTTTAAAGAGACTGATGAATTTTAAACTTATTATTACTTTATTTTAATATTGATATAAATAAAATACAACCAAAGGACCAATAGAAAAAATATATTTGGATTCCTAAGTAGATAAATCATCAACATGAAACTCAATTAAATTTTTTTAATATCCATAATGAGATCCTAATTACATTTTAGCTCCGATAAAATAATATTATGACCTAGGGAATAAATAAAATAATCAGGTGTGTTATAATGATTAGTAAGGGAATAAATATTGAAGTGAATCATAAAATATTAGTGAAAAGGTATAAAAAGATAATATAAAATACTAGGTTAACGAATGATAATATGATGGAATAATATAAATAACATGGTATAATAAGATCATGGAATGATAAGAAATTGTATGCAGCATAAAAAATTAAGTAATAATTAATCAAAGATAATTTCTAAAGCAATATCACATGGTTGATATATTTTCATCATGTATATTGCTCAGTCCTTATGAAAATATAGAAAATATCATGAGGAAAAAACATTAAACAATGAATTAGGGTTCAATCTGGGTTAACCAATAATAACATGTGCATGGTTATGTGTGACAAAAATCTAAATCTATATTATTGTATTAAAATACAAATTTCCCATATAAATAAATTAGTTGTACAACCATGTCACATATAATATCCAGATGTCCTATTATAATGGTTTCCATGAATTATGGGATTAAAAAATTATTGGATTCCCATAAAAATAGACCCAGAAAAACGTTGTCCCAACGGTGTGAATAAATCAAAAATATTAGATAAATCCCTTTGGAGAAGTGCCAGTTACTCGGTGCTTTAGGAAAAAGTTTAATGAGTCTTTTATTGGGTAAGTTCATAATTATTTCAATAAAACAACAAATGGAGTAAGTTTTTTTCAATGACAAAATTAGTGATTTTAGAGAACATGGGTAGTTTTAAAAATTATTCAGAGGGGTTCATGAAAAGGTGTATGAAGCAGAAAAGTTATCTCTAATAAAGTTAGCATATTTAGTGATGTTCATATGGGAACTGATTGAGACATGCATTTCCACATAATGGAAAGATATATTAATATATTTACATATGTGTGGGATATATATATAAAATATAAAATAATTAAATAAAATTATTATATTGACAATGTGAGTTAATATAGAGAACTCATAAAACCTAAGAAACTATGATGGTTTAGGGTGATCCCTTAATTTATGTTCAGATTCATTCTATACATGAAATTAATGTACTAGATAGTTAAATTATATTCATACCTAAATAATTAATAAACTTCTAAATATATATATATTTTATAATTTTATAAATTTAAATTTTAATCATTCAAATGATTTATATTGATTAATTTCGTTGTTCTTGGAGCATTTGTGTAATTTTTCCTAAGTCAGATAACATACGGATAATTATTGATGTTCATGTCAAATGAGAATAAAAAATGAATTAGAAATGGAATTAATTTTTTTCAAAAAAATTAAATGGTTCCAAATACCAATATGTTTTTCAACATGGGGATGATTCTTTTAGTAAAAATGTTAGTGTTATACATTTAGATATTTAGGTAGTTTTATTGACCATCACAAACTATTTTTTTGTAATATGTAAAAATATATTCATTATATAATGTGAAAAAATAATTTATATTCATAATTATTTTTTATCACCATTATATATGAATTTAAACCAACCATGAAGGCAATAGTGGAAAACGAAAACTAATCATCCATGAAGGTAGTTAACCGACATAATATTGGAAATAGTTTCAATTCTTTATAATAAGTGGAGTTGAGAGATGTGTTAATTTTAGAAATTACAATAGAAATATAAGTCTGTAGTATTAATATGATAATTTATTTATTATTCTAGTTCAGATGGGGGTGGTGAGGAGAAGCTAGAAGAAGAAATGAATTTAGAAGAGGTTAATTGAATATACCAAATCGTAAATTTCTTCTCCATGAAATAGTCCTTAAGGAACTTTGAATAGGTATTTTAGTGACACCAATAGATATAGGGTGTTTGGGATATGATTGGGTAGGTAATTGGTAATAAATTTGGAAATATCCAATCCTTACAAGTTGTGAGGAGAAGGTGTCATATTTATAAGAGGAGGATATAGGTGTTTTTGAATATTATATTCTCTAGTTTATAATTTATGATCAACAATTATAATTTTATTTATTATTACAATTATATAATGTATATTTATAATTTAATTTCAAACCATTGGGTGCATAAATAATATATTGCTAAAAAATACAGGTATATAGCTTGTAATAAAAAATATATAATTTTAATTTATTTCTCTATTAAAAAATATTCCTATATTTTAGAAAAATACATCAAAATCCCACTAACAATTTCATGATGTTTAGATTAATAAAATGTAAATTTATTTTATAAAAAAAATTCTAATTTTTATAAATTTAATTTTCAAATTAAATCCCTATTTATATTATAATTTTAATATTAATTACATGATTAGTTTTGATGACCCATTGAAAAATTATTTATGATATCATCACAATATATTATCACCATGACACAACATAATATTGATTTATAAATCAATTATTTAAAACTAAATTCTCTTTTATTTTTTTTGTTATAAAATTCGAATTAAAACATTTATGTTTAAAAAAATACACAAACACTTAATTTATCATTTTTAAAACATTTATTATCATTTAGAATTTACAAAAAGATCATATTTTTATTTTTTAATATACATAAATTTTATATTAAAATTCCATAGATGACTTTACTATTCATAATGGTTATATTGCTATACAGGGGATCATATTTCTATTCCAAGAGTCATATTACTATTGCAATGATCATATTGCAATTCTAATAGTCATATATTTTAATGTCACATGGTTTCCTAACATTCTATAAGTACCTCACATTTAATTACTTATTTATTAACATTCATTTTTAAGAGATTATATATATAAATATTTCATTCCCAAAATTAATCTGTCTTTAACAACATTATATTTTTTTCTATGGTGTTGTGTGTGAGTGTGATTATTTTTTGGGACTGATTAGATCAAAATTTCTTTATTATTATGGCACTATTTTATATTTTTGTACCATTAATAAAATTAAACTATTATAGAAATAGTTTTCTCTAAATATAAGGATTGAAATAATAATAATAAACGGTTAGTGGTTTTATCATGTAGTGAATTTAATTTAATATATATTATACATTTATATAATTTGAAGGGAAATTCCATTAATAAAATTATGGGTAGTTACATTCTTCCCCCTTAATAAATTTCACCTTACAAATTTGTTTTTATATACAATATTTAGAGCATGTTATTGTACACATACTTCTTGGGTTCATCTAGTTCTCATGCCGCTTCCTAAACGAGGGATCTGTTATGTATATCCTAAATATTTATGTGTGGAATAGTTCATGTACTTGATAAAGGGATGGTGGGAGTGCTAATTAAAAGGCCCCAAATCTGATGTGATTGATAATCTCAATAGTGATGATGTACTTAGAAAAAACATTATATTATTAAAAAATACTAGGGATCTATTACATTGAAATATATATTGGAACACATCATATTCATCCTCAAACTCCATGTTTCATTGAATATTTTCTCCATATCTCTTCTGTGGACATTGAATTTCGATAATGTTCTACAGAATGGTCTTGAACTTTTATACCATTTCATGTTCTAGTAGATTATGTTCATAAAATTCATCCTTGAATACCAGATTTCAACATTTCTTCCAAGAAAGGGATTCATATGTTGACATTAGGTTTCTTCATTGAAAGTGATTATTATAAGGTCATGGTCTTAAAAATAACATAAATCACTATTTTAATCAATAATTCATTTTATTACATTCATAGGGATATTTATGGTTTATATTTTTATAGAGTTAGTTCATGACTCATACATTACAAACCTATATATTATAATTTGGAATCCTTTAATTTTTTCCCATTATCCCTGATTTTAATACTTTTAAAACAATACACATTCTGTTTGTATGAAATATATTAAAAAAATCAGATCTTGACCTCATCCTTTTCACTAATCTTCCTTAATACCTTGTGAAAAACATTTTAAAATATGGGGTGAGTACAAAAATCATTGTATGTGACATATAATAAATAAAACTGGTAGTTTAGTACTGAACAAAAAAAAATCTGAAAAATATTTTCATTTATCAAATATTCATTTAGAATATGACAATAAATTTACATTATAATCAATTTAGTAATAAATTATAATTTTATTTAAACATTTATAATAACATGTACATGGAAGAAAAATAATTGTAATGGAAACTTTAAAAGTTGATTTTTTAATAAATGCACCTTATGTAAAACCACAATAAGATTAATTTAAAAAACACTTCAAATTGTTTATAATATGGAAAAAATGACATATATAATACATTAAATACTAAGAAATAATTTTATATAAATATTTTTTGTACATGGATACAGAAAAAAAAAGTTTCACGCAAAATTTTTGAAAAGAATTTGGAAAATAACATCTCTTACCTTGTGTATGACACATAATGTAAATTCTATTCATTTTGGAATAATAAAATTATTTTAATTATTTACTTAATTATGTAACATTCCATGTATATAATTTATTTATTTTATTTACTAACATTTTATATTGAATTAATGAATCATTTTAGTTTATATTAGATGTTTTGTTGGAATTCGACTCATATATCAAAAATTACTTTAGTAGGTTGACTGTTGTAAAATAGGTCATTATTAAATAGATTTTAGAATAATAATCATGAAATAATTATTATTTTTATAAATAAATTATAATTTTAAAACTAGACATTAATTATGATTAAGTAAAATGTAGTACGTTACAATCACCTAGACAGTATTTCATACATACGAATATACAACATTTCCAATTTTCAATTATAAATAAAATATATGGTATGAACTAAATTCTCTTCATAGAATTATAATTTTTTAATAAATATCATATTATTAATTATGAATATATTAATATATATTATCTATGTGATGTGGTGATGAAAAATTAATTAGAATTATTTATGGAGGTAGTAGTCCACACGTTTCAACAAATGACAATATCATTTTTCAGTGAATGGAATTTTTGAAAAATAATTGATATATTATCTTTTAAAAATGTTAAATATGTCATTAATATCATATAGATACATTAAATACATCATTAAAAATATTATTAAGAGAAGATGTGGAAAATTAATTACATTAGGTAATGTGGTGGTAACCAGCCGTACACAAGAGTGATGGTTTTATTTCCCATTTCATGGAAGAACAGATGATTATAGTAATTACATTAACATATTGAAATCTTAGTATATGAAAGACACCAAAGTTATTATTTCATAATTGTTAAATAATATTTGATGTAGTTATAAAAATAAATAATACAAAAACACTAGCATATGAATTATAGATTTTCTTTGGAAAACCTCATACAGTTTAATAAAAAAGCTTTCATAGTATGGTTTTATGAACAAAATATACTCAATGAAATTGGGAGGGATATAATGAATTAATTTAATTAGGTATTCAATGATAATTTTTTTGAATTGTGAAAAAAGAGTAGACGACGTACACTTTTATAAGAGAGGGGAGGAGAAATCTTGGAATTTTATTGTATTAATGTTATAAAAGACAATTTTAAAATTAAAATATATCCAAAATGATAAAAATAAAATGTAATATGATCATAATTCTAAATACAGAAATAAAAAAATTACATATTTTAGTGTATTTTTTCAGACAACTCTTTTTGTTTTTTCACATCATATCCCTTTTTGAAAATTAGTACAATATAAATGTTTTTTCTTTTTAGGGGTCAATAAAGGTACTGTAAAATAATTAGAAAACAATAAATTGATCCTACTTGTTAATATCAACAATATCTCCTTAAAATTCAATAATATAATATTTTTAGAAATTTTAAATATTTAAATAAAACAATATTTATTATAAAATATCATTAATGACAATTTTTTTACAATTCATTTAATTTGAGAGTAAGAAATTAAGAAAACAATGTGAATAAATTATAATCCTCTAACGTGCCCGGAATTTTTTATAATTATCCACAAATATCATAGGATAATATAAATCTGTCAAATTTTACTTCTTTTAGTATTTTGAAAATCATTTATTTAATATTTTTTTAATTGAATTAATATGGTGTCTGTATTTTATATGATTTTATTGTAATAATTTAATCTATAAAAATTAGAAATAAATTGAAATTTAAAAAAAATTATATTATAAATAACCATTTATAATTTAACATACCTTATTTTTATTCCATGTTAAAAAAATTATAGATAATAAAACAAAGAGAATGAAATTGCTGTCTTTTGGTGATATAAATATTATAATGGTAAAAATAATTTACTGAAGTAAAAGGGTAATATTTTCAAATTCTGGATAAATATAGAGGAAATATACACATTCAATAAAATAAGTCATGTTTTAGTGTTACATTCATGTCCATATCAGATTATTTTTACTCTTAATTTACCCATATACCATTACTATGGTAAAAAAAGTTTCATATGGTTAATATTTATATTTATCATATATAAAATGGACCTATTTAAAAAAATTTAAACCTACTTATTAAAAATATATAATCCATTTTTCAATTTTGAAAAATGATTTTTAGAAAAAAATGACATTAAAATAATAATGCCAAGACGTGTAAAAAAATATTTTTAAATTTTTTTTTATGTAATAATAAATTTTTATAAAACATAATAATATGAAGATAATATGAAATACTATAATTTTATTTTTTGTAATTATAATTTATTATTATATTTTATTATTATTCCCAATTATGATATGACTTTTTAAATATATTAAATAAAAATACAATTTTCAAAAAAAATCTGAATTTTTATCTTTTTACTGAAACATTATACTTTTCCCCAAAATTTGAAAATTTCCACAAAAGATAATTTTAATATTATGATTTCAAAAATTATATCATGTTTATAAAGTAAATTTTCCATGAGTGTGAAAAATTCATTATAATACCCACAAAAAAATTTCATATGGTCAAATATTTTTTTTTCTAAAATGATTTATTTTATAATTAATAATAAAATATTATAGATTTTTTTATAAAATATCATTTAACATATTGTAAATAATTTATTATATTACACACAATGTTTCTTTGGAAATAATTTTTTATTGAAGAAAAAATTACATTACTAAAAATTGAGTAAATATTATATAAGAATTAATCTATATATTGGTATTGATTTGGACATATATAAATATATAAATATATATTAATAAATTTAATCTTATTCAAACATACCAACACAATAGCGAGTTCATAACATCCACATATAAATAATAATATTATGCGGTTCTTTTAACCTTGGTGTTGTGTGTCATATATACTATTGAACATAATCATATTCTTTTAAAATATATAGATGTTTTATTCTCGATTCCTTTATTGAATTTCTACCTAAAAATTTGAACATGAACCCAATAATAATTTTTTTACATTTTATAACACTTTATTGAAATCTGACCTTGTAAAAATGGTTAGGTAAACATCCTCTAGATAAGAGAGAAAATAAAATCTGAAGGTCATCTGGAATGACATATAATTGGGATTGGAAATAGGATAACATTATTAAGAAGTGAAAATGTAGACATGGAGGAAAAAATTGATTTCTAATTAATTATGGACCGTGATAGAGAACATTGATCACATGAAAAAGAATTACCATGAGATAGTTAAAGAAAAAAACCCTAAACCAGAAAGGTGTGAAAAAGAGTATTGATTCATTGGAAGAGAATGTAATAGGATAAATTTTTTGATATAAGATATTTTTTCTCAAGATGAATAATTACATTAAATAAATACATTGATCATATGGAGGTATATTAACATGATATGGATAATTTCACCCTTCAATAATTTTACACTACTATTTAATCCTTTTCTCTTAATGTTGAGTACAGAAGATTATTATTTTTTGTCTAAAGAAATAAAATGGGATTATAATGGATCATATAAACCATAAAAAAATATAATGATATTCTTACCATGTTTATATATTAACCAAAATATAAAATGGTTCAAAAAATTCCAGATAATTCCATGAATTAATACACATTTAATAAAATAATAGTACATTAATCTCTTAAAATAAAAAGTATTACACAATGTAGTAAATATATCATTTGTTAAATAGATAACTATAAAAATATTAAAAATATTCTTTACCAATTTCAAAACACAAAAATGAAATCTACTTTTTCACAATTTATAATCACGGAATTATGTCTTATCACATACCTCATAGCATTCCCTTTTTTCAATATGATAACTTTATTTGTGGATGTGTGGACTACAACCTCCTCAAAGTGATGTGATTCATCCAAAAATTACATGAAATATATTAACGGTGGGTTTATTAATACTATATGATATTAAAAAAATCATAATTCTACTATAATGATAGTATATATATATATATATGCACTTATGTCATTTTCATTATTTCTTTCAATACTATAAGAAAACAAAAATAAAATGTTCTTTTATACGTTTAGCCTACCATCTCCATGAACATTGTATTACATTTAATATTTATTTTTTATGGTTTATTATAGATATTAATATATTAAATATATCTGATATTTATATCATTTTAAATATTCTTGAAATAATTAAATCAGAATATCTATAAAATGATCAAGAATAATATTCCAAAACATATATGAAAATACAACCAGATTATTAGTGAAACGTAACATTTATATGAAATTGTATTTAGATTGGTAATATAAAGTCATAATAAACAATTATATGGTATTTTATATATTAATATAGTTATTTCATTTATTTATAACTAATATATATTCATTATTGAGGAGTATTGAACATATATGTATAATGTCAAGACATTATGTAAGGGTTTTGTCCTCTTATTTTTATTTATGAAACATATTCATTATTAACCATTCATTTCAATTGTGTGATGAATATACTGAACATTAATGTATTGTAATAATATTATAAATATATTTATTGGTACAAAAATATATATTTTATGATCTTTATTTCATGGAGTTTAATGTTCATAAGTTACGAAATCGGTCAACTAATTTGGGCTCTATTTGACTTCTTTGAGATTCAAGCCATAATAGGCACAGATATTTTCAATGAGGTGTATATACTTTCCTTTTACTAGTTATATCATGAATATAAACATTTTTTACACTTATTGATTCATTAAATGTAATTACTTCCATAGAATTATGATTAATGGTTACCAATGTAGTAATAATATTGTTACTACAGTCTCATCGTTTACCGAGAATCTTTGTGATTATTCTTCCATTTATGAAATATTAGGATACATATGACAAGAACATTCTTAAATTTTATTATAATATTCTTATACAAAGTATATTCATTTTTTGGTACAATTTTACCACTATTTGGTAATTATGATAATTAAAAAAGTGATTTCAATAAAATCCAATCTTATTTCCCTCTTCTGTCAAAAATTTGTTTTATTCCAAAATCCATGTATTCCAAAAAAAACCATTCAAAAATGTATTAATACGATGTGGGACGATATTTTTCACCTTATTTTACCTTTTTTTGTAAAATAGTTGTTAAATGGAATCTCCATTCCATTTTATGATCATGGAACTTTTCTAATCATTTTATGGTTCAAAAACAATGTTCGACTTGTAAGGATATACCTGTATTAATGACCATAATTTCCATCAATCTTCTATTGAATGTTTACATGGTTATTTTGAAAGAATATTTTTTCCCTAATATACTGTAGATTCATTTTTATGTGGTATTTAAATAATTTTTTTACAAAACTTTTTATATTTTAAAAGATATTTAAATGATTTTCAAATATTCCATTATATTCCATTATATTTTTCAATTATATTTTAAAATAGTAATGGTTTTAACATGTTACATGATTAAAAACCCATATTCTAAAGAGGAAAGGATATTTCTTCATGAAATGTATGGAATTATTTTGAAAATAATTCTTTATAAGTTTTACAACGTGTTTTTAAATGAAATGGATTTTTAAAATGGTTTATGTACTACAAAAATTATTTTTAATGAATTATTTTTTTCAAAATTTAATTATCTACGTGATATTTAGAAATCCATCTCCATATAATTTGAAATCCTTTTTTTAGATTATACTATAATGGGGATATGATCCAAGGAAACCATTATTATTCTTTCACTGACTGGTTTATTATTTTGATGACTTGTTGTTTATGGACGCATTTACCTTCGATGAGATATATGTTTTTTAGAAACATCTTCTATTAATGGCATATTTTTTAATGAAATGATTATGAAACCTATATATTTTCCATGGCTTATGATAGGATGATATTTCAATACTACCCATTGTAACATACAAGACATATTTTAAAGTTAAATTTCATTTAATTTACATTCTTGCTTTATTTGGGGGATTTTCCATGCATTTTTGATGGAAATGGTGGGTTTCCAAAATTTGGGCCAACCAGAGAGCCTATTTTCAGTTTTGAAAGTAAATTTTGTTTCTTTAATAACGCCTTCAGTTTTCCACATTTTTCACGCATTCAAATTCCTAAATGACCTCTATTTATGTATTCAAACCACCAAAGAAATTTGGGCTCCTTAAAAATTCACTAGAATCTTGTATTTGGATGATCAAATTAGGTATTGGGCCAACCCGAAAGCCAATTTACAGTTTTAACTTTTTTTTAATTCTTTCATAAAATATTCATTTTTAATCTTTCTTCGTTGATTCCACTTGTCAACTGCTCCCACTATACCTAGGCACATCCCCATCTTAGTTTCCCTTTCTTTGGAGATCATATCAGTCGAGAATTAGGGCCTAATGTCTCAGGAGTCTAAAATCATACAGATTTCTCATATAAGTGACTATCCTTCTAAGATCCTTCCTTTTCCATTAGATTTCTCCCTTTTTTCATGAATCCAAAAAACGTCCAGAAGCTAGGGATTCATACCAAAGGTTTAATTTTGATATTCTTGGTCAAATCATCTGGTTTTAGGTTTGGTCTCACTCACTTGGGGTGCGGTGGTGGTGCTGTTGATGTTCCGCACTAGGATTTGCATTTCTTGAATCTTTTGGTAGGTGATTCCATTGTGCATGAAAATTTTGTGACTTAGGATGCTGTGTTTATGGTATTTTCATTTTTATTTCATTTTAATGATTTTTCAAATATTGGGTTTATTGTCATTTATAAAGAAAATGAACTTTAAGTTACAATTTTTGGTGAAATTGGGGATTTTTTCATACAAATCGTTCATTTGTTCATTTGGGGCTATATGATAATTACATAGTTTATTTTATTGAATTTTATTAGGATTGGAAATAATGTTTTTAATTCTTATTTTTATTTTTTCTGCAAAAGTTTGTTTAAATGGTGTTTGGGAAGCAAATGGGCTTAAAGTGCCGTGTTTGTATGAAAATGGGGGTTTTTAAAGGATATAACTTCTTGGTTCACATGGTGATACCCCATAACTTAATTGTTGGTTTAATTATAGCGTATTGAGCTGAATTTTTTTTGTGACTTAAAAGTGTGCACATTGTGTGAAAAGTGGATATTTCAATGAATTTAGAGTTCAAAGCAATGTGAAATTTAGAGAGGTTGTTTTATTAAAAAAATCAAAGAGTTCTGTTGCGTGTTTTAAGTGGTAAAAAATGTGATAGCTAATGTATAATTTGTGTTTAAATATTAATGCTATTTTATATGAAAATTTGTTTATGTTGCATTCTGAAATTGATTGAGCACAAAAGGGGAAGCTCGGGTACCTAGGTGGGGAAGATTTGTACTAGTACAACTAGTGGACCGGATGGATTTTGTCCCTGTTTCACTTAGAATTTGGATAATGAGTACTCTAAATAAAATATGTGGATGATTATTGGGGACCACTAGGTTATGGGTATGTTCCCTAGTAGTGGATCGTGCATGAGAATGGATTTTTCTATGGTTACTTTAAACAGAGGTATGAGGTACATAGGGCCTGAGACAACCTAGTGCCTAGGCGTGTTCCCAATTTTGTTGCTCATTGTATTTGTATTATTTACACATGTCTTAGAATGTTTTTGGTTTTAAATTAATTTAGCTAAAATTTCTATTTAAATGTGTAAAAAATATGAAAATTTTGGATTTAAAACTGTTTTCAAATGAATGTTACATTTCATGTAATTTTAACCCTGCTTTTCCTTGCCTATTAAAACTGCTTGCTTTTTCACATTGTATTGCATGATATTTAGAATCATTGGGTGGTATCCTATTAGGAATATGATCACACCCTACTTACAACCCTTTGGTTTTGTTAGACTTTGTTTTGTTTGTCTCAGGTAAAGGAAAGGTTATGGGTGATGGCGGTTCAGGGGGTTAGTCCCCATGGCTGGGGTAGAGTTGTGGAGATGGCTTGCGGGTGATGAACCCCTTGTCATGTGGAGTCATTAGTGATGTATTGATTTTGTCATTATTTTTATTTGGACCACATTTATTGTCTTTAAACAAATTTAATCAGATATGGTTTTGCTAAGAATTGTTTATCATGAAAATTTCAGATTCTTATTATTGACTGTTTTTATGTTTTTTTCTTTCATACTCATGTAAATCATTCCCAAACCAGATTTTTTGATACCCGGGCACTTGTGCCAGCCCATGGGGATAGAGAACACCCTATGAGACTTGTCACGGTCTGGGATTGGTTCTGGTATTGGTGGTGACCAAATCCGGTTTGTGACACCCATTTAATTTCATGGGTTATGATATGTTCTTTTTGACACCCTTCTATTTTTATGGGTTATGATATGATGATTTGTTTATTAAGTTGTGGAACACGTATGTCTGATTTCATTATGAGATGGTTGGGACCAATATCACACTCCAATGAACAGGGTAATGGTAAATGCATTATAATATCAAAGGGTATATGAGAATGAATTCCACGCTAGAAACAAGAGGGCATACAAGGGGAAGTTCCAAGCCCACAAAAAGGGGTATAGAGGAGTGTATCCCATTCTTGAAATAAGAGGGTACAAAAGAGGTAATCCCAAGCCTAAAACAAGAGGGAACATGGGAGGGAATACCATATAATAAATCTAAGAATCAAGAGGGTTCATGAGAGGGAAACCTATTCACAAAACAAAAGGGTTCATGGGAGCGCATCACAAACATGAAACAAGAGGGTATACAATTGGGAATCACAAGTATAAAACAAGATATTACATAGGAGGGAATCTCATTAAAAAAAGGGTATATGATAGGTTATCTCAATCATTAAATAATAGGGTATACAGGAAATAATCCCATTACAATATCTATAACTACAGTGATTATACAATTCTTATCATTTTTGGAAGGTCTTTGTAGGCACCCTTGACATATTATTTTCAATGAATATGTGTATGCCATAATTTTATGCCTTATTACACTATTTTGCTACCATATATTATAATAATGATATAATTAGGAATCAAGTATTATAAAGAATTAGTATTTTGGTCATGAATCTAGATTATGATATTTGATATGTTTGCTTTCACCACATAATGTTATGATAATGCCATTACACTCTTATGCTCATGTTATGCTTATATCTCTCCCTTGTATACCCTTTTTGATATTCTATGATCACCCCTATCTTAATTTTTACATTACATAGGTTATAAAGAAATTTTTTAAATAAGAGTACATAGTGGAAGATATTTGAGGGAGATGTTGAACATCTTTCTCCATATTAGAAAATTATGTTTTATAGTTTACAATAACAATAAACTATTATTATCCAAAATAATATATTTTTGTAATGTGATGAATATTACTCTAAAAATACTTAATACCCATGTATGTCAAGTCTTGGTCACTAAAGTCATGCCCATGAAAAATATCTATTTCCTAGTACCTAGATGTGTTTAAGTACCTTATGAAGTATAAGGGGTGTATTAGACTTCACATATCATATAATGGATAGGGAAGATATCGTTATGTGTCATATTACTAAGCTCGTGTACCATATAAAGTATATGAGGTTCAACCCACCACACATTACATGTGGGAATATTTGGTCTCCTGAGTGTGTACTACTTGTACATGCCAAGGCGTCTGAGAAGTGGTTACACGATATGTGTTCCCACCACATGGAGGATATGGTCCCACAACGTCTTAATCATGTACTTACTAAACACACTATACTTATTGGATAAGGTTCTATTGAAACATGGCCCACCAACATATAATTTTATATTTAACTTAATGAATAAAATATATACATTATAGATTGGGGACTACAAGATGCATGTTCTCTAAAGAACATGTACTGCATGACATGATTTTCTTAAAATCCATGTCCAGTGAATATGGATCAAGTTAACATCCACTGATAACACCACAAATTGCACAAAGAAACACTAATTTAAGGATTAACACACCTAATATGTCTTCATTGGATAGATTCTGGCTGCCCAATATTCTCGGGAATATCTCCCATCAAAATTCACCACTGCATCTGCAAAACGATGTTGAGGTACACTAGATACGAACTATCGATATTAAGTCATTGTTTTTATTCCCCATTTATTCTTCCAATAAAGAATCCAATCCCATATAAGTGATCCATTTCACCAAAAATCTATTGAAAATGATTGGTTAATAGGTATTCAATGAACAACTGACCAAAAGGAACACCGATGACTAACACATATACAACAATGAGAGAAAAGAAGAAAAAAAGATTGAGGAAAAAACCCTATAAATTTATCAATATGGACTCAATAAAAAACATAAAAAATCATAAAATAAATTAAAAATTATCAAGGATCAACAACTATTATCAATTCCTAATCCCAGGAGGATAAAAATCAACTAAAAATCCAAACATTGACCTATGAATTAATATAATAGTTGATTAATTTACAATAAATTGGGGATAATAAAAAAATGGATCAATCAGAAAAATTATAATTTTATTTTGGGCCAATATATTATGTTTAATGGTTTCACATCATTATCAATATTGAGATCCGTGAAATTATTTGGGGAAGACGAATCCTTCTAAAACCATTCTATAATCATATATCCCATTTTTTTCTTCCAAACACTCCTCCACGACCCTCACTTGAATGATAAGGTTATTTATATAAGAATAGTTTTTGTATAAAAATGGAATTTTATAGATGGATATTCTGTCTTAGTAATTAAGTAACAAATAAATTAAATAAATTTTATTATTAAACTATTCATTTTATTACTTCACATAAACATTACACTCAATGCTTAAAACAATTATATAAAAACCTAGGAAAACATAACATTATAGATTTAATCTTGGTTTCTTATTTCCCATTGATTAAACCATTTATGTGAAATTAAAAATTTGTTAAAAAATAAATTCCCATGATATATTATTTTTAATATTTTTATTATATTAGTGCTGAGGCTCCCCAGGCCACATAATCTCATGCTGACTATATACCTTACTTTAATTATATTACAAAAATATTATAAATTATAAAAAATAATATTTTTTTCAATAAATATACAGTCTAATTATAACATTTGAAAACCAATTTATAAGTAATTTCTTATTAAAATTGAAATACTTGGGTGTAAACTATTTAATGTTTTCCAATGATTCGGTTGAAAACATTTGTTCCTTTTACAATTATCAATGTGGCATCATGTATATAATGTCAATAGTTGTATTAAATTCATATATATTCATTATATATATTTTTTAAATATCCTATAATTCTAGATATAGAATAATTAAATACACAATCAATAGAGGTGGTAGTATGTTCATTCATAAGGAAATTATATTTATTTTTTAATGGAACGAAAGAAAAAATGATAAATAATATATTATCATCATAGAATCTTTATTATATGAAAAATGAAATATTTATTTTGAAAATAAATCCTTATAAATCCCAATGTGAGGGGGTGATGTGATGTTAGTCATATTACTACGTAGAGGCATTAGTCCGCATCTACCCATGATAAATACATTCATCTCTAATTTATGGAAATGAGGCGGAAAATTTTTTCTTTATCATCATAATAACATCCCACTAAATTTTTATCACACTACATTAATCTTATAATGATGGATACTTTAACACCCAAAACATTACTAAAAAAATCTCCTTTTTGTTTGAAATAAATATGTTATTATGTATTATCGTTATAGAAAACACATGAACTTACATGGTTTTATTATATCTTATAAAATTTAAAATATCACAAAGTATAATTACCATTTATTATATATCCATTGAATAATGATCATATGACTGGTATAAATATCAAGATATGACATTATCAATTGTCATAGAAGAAGGATATGATGCTCCAACCAATAAGATCGTACCCTCTGAATCCCATATATCAAATATTTTGGGGGAATTTAACATCACTGGGATTTTCAATTGACCAAGCCCAATCTAATATCTAATAACTTATGCATGATAATAATCATTTACATTATTAGATCGAGACAAATGGGATTACATCACAAATCTTATACTCTGAACCATCCCATTAAGGATTCCACGTCTTTCACCTTATCCTTACGTTGTTTTATAGTGTAATAAAGGGATATATATTAGGACAAAATTAATATGAATATATATATTCTATTGAATAATTGATATATTTTCATCTATTTATTGTTACGTTTTAAATTATTGATTTGATATAATAAAACATAGATAAAATTTTTAGTTAAAGGAAATATATTCTAATGAATTAGTGTATTTTTGAAATAAATAATTTTTTAATAAAATTTTAATATTAAATAGTTATTATTAAATATAAATGATCAAATTATTTTTATTAATTTCAATGTAATTTTTATATTGTTTCAAACACTATTACTGTTAAGAAAACTAAGATTTGTTTTAATAAACATGAAGTCTTAATTTTAAAATAAAAATTTAATTATTTAGAAAACTATTTTGATGAAATAAACATTATTTTTGGAATTATAACATCAAAATTAATCAGTGATTAATTTTTCATTATTTTTTGAGATAATAAAAACTTCATGTAAAAATTAAATAAGATATAAATATTTGGTGTGTATAATGACATTATTATGGTGAAAAAGGGATGTAATAAATTCTATAACGGTTATAAACTACCAAACACAAGTTTAAAAATTAATAAAATGTGATTTATGTTTATTTGATTAATTTTATAATGATATTATGATTCCTATAAAACGTAAAAAATATTTTATGGCTTTAAAATCATTTCTTCAAGGACAAGACTGACATAAACTTCACAAAGCGTAGTATTTTAAATAGGTTTGTCCATTTAAGAATATAATAATGAAAAATAATCCCATTTGGAAAGAAAGCATAGGAAAAAACCATTTTATGTTTTTTGGTTTTGATTACGTTGTTATATGGAGTCCAAAACTTATGTTGAGAAACCATAACTAATTCCTCACTCTTTTTTCACATAAACCAACCAAATATCAAATTTATCTTCACTCAAAAACATTGGATCATTTCCTCAAACATCTGTATCATCTCTAGAGTTCTTTATTAGTTCCCCAAGATCTCAGGAATCTCCTATCTTGCTTTTGGAATATCACTCTCAAGGTAAGGGATCCTCTCCATGTTCTCTTCATTCACGTATAATCATTATCTTATATATTTTATCTACAATTCAAAATTATGGGATATTTTATTTCATATCCCTATTTAAACTTTTTATATAAAATTTTAAAGACCTATTTCAATTTAATTAATCTCGTATATTCATATTTATATTCCCCTGTTATATAGCTAAAATTTAACTACAATTTACCATGTAAAAATGTTGTATAGTGAATAACCCAACCCATTTCATATAAATGATGTTAATATATATGAACTTATAAATTTTTAATTTTGTTATTTCATATATGAATTCCAAAATAATTAATATTCGAATAAAATCTGACTATAAATTACTTGATGTTTTATGATCTATGTGGAAATTCTTTTCCCGAAAATGAAATTATTGTTATAGGTGTGCCCAAAATTATTTAACCTTACAATATATTAAGTAATGTTTTAGTCTAATGAAATTTCACAAATGGTGTTATGGAGTGAATCTATTCTTTCATAGGACTTAGTTCTTCATCATTTATTGTAATGTATCCATAACATATGTTTATGTTTCCTAGCTTTATGTTGTGGCCACATTTCCAGTGTTGCCTTTATGTTATCACAATATATTATTGATCATTGATGATGTTTATTATTTTAACTCCTTTTATGTATCATTGATATGCCTATTTTACGACATGTTATTTTTACATCATGTTATTATTTTTGATTTCATTTTTGGGCTATATAGGTCACCACTTTTTTATGTAGGTCCCTAGGTTATCCCGTATTTTTTTTAAAATCTATGGAATTTTAGATTCAAGTTATAGAGATTTTAAATAATATCATTGTATCCCATGTTCAAGATTTTATCCTATGTACCTAATTCGACAAGCCACTAGATATCTCCGAATTGAAGGATGTTTTGTGAGAAATAATATGTAATAAATCAAGAATTAATGTGAAATAAAGTGAAAGGTTTCCATAGTAGGTATTAATGATTTGATTAATTATTTTTGGGATTAGTATTCGACAACTCTATAAGAAGACATAGTGTTATGAATAAAAATATGAATATATCCCTAAATTTTGGTAATAAAGATTGAAGTATATTCTTATAAAATACGTCCTTATTTGAATATTAATGTGGATGTGGATCAGGCAAAAATGTATAAAGGGTAAACCCTAAAAATACCACTTTTTGTTAGAATCTCCTGAAAACTATGACAAATATACATGCCTTCATGAATAGATAGTTTGACACTCTTGGGGAATATGATTTGGTAAATTCAAAATCTCATTACATAAAATTATAAATCGATTAAAATTAAATTATGATTTTTGGTTAGAAAATAGATCATGTATATCATTGATTGAAGCCTTGAAATCCTAATGATAAGAAAATAAATTTCATGTATGAGTAATCCATTTAATTTCATTTAATTAACTTTTATTTTTTAGTAGTTTATAAATACTCATACCTAATTGTACCTTTATTTAATATAATGGGAAGAAGTAGTATAAAATTAATATCAAATCAAAGTGATAGAAACTATGAGGACTACCTAAATGAGATTCCCAACACGATGTGGGATGAAATAGTAAACAATATGATTTTACTATGTTAGTTTAAAAAGGTGATGAATAAAAAACTAGAACAAGAGGAGTGTCCAAATTCCCCTAACAAAGCACTTGATTCAATTGATAACTTTATGTGAAAAAGTAAACTGACATTCAATGGATAGTACAATCCCTTAATCAAGGAATAATGAATCCACTCTATTGGAAACATCTTCTCCATTATTCATTGTTCCTAGAAATAGAACGGTATATACGTAGTTAATTGTGTGAGGGGAGAAGACTATTAGTTGTGATAATTGATCAAGAATAGAAATTCTGATGATGTTTTTTATGTGATGGAATAGAAAAAATTATAGATAATTTTTCTGATAAATATTTTCCTTTCGATCGCAATCAGAAAATTGCAAATCATTTCTTTTCCCTCAAGAATAAATAGAAAATAAATTATAGAGTATGATGGTAATAAAAAAACACATGATCGTACCTTATTTTATTACATCCTATCATACTTGAATGACCATTACGTATCATTAACATTGATAATATATAAATTTTATAGTGATCATATGATTAGTATAAAAATAGGGTTTTGGAAAATTCAATTAATATAGATAAAGGAAGTGATGACCTCAAACATTATGATAATACCCTATAATGTCCATCTATTAGAGCTTAAAAGGGTGATAAAATCACTAGTATTTACCTATAACATGACCAAGCTGAGATATAATATCATAAGCATGATAGGAACCATTTACATGAGAATTTCAAGATCATCGACATCCTTGACCAATCCACGTACACTGAACCACCCCATTAAAGTATAACCACCACACACCGTACTCATAATGGGATTTTAATGTTTATTTAAGGTTTATGTTTCAAGATGATAACAATTTTAATTTCTATATTTTATATAATATTTAATATGGTTTCATCTTATTATTATTTCGTTTTGAATGATTTTGATTTGTATACGATAAATCATGAACTTTATTTTTGAGAAATATTGATATTTAATTTAGGAATTTATTTCAATGAATTATTGGATTTAAAAAATAAAAAAAATTACTAAAATATTATTAATAAATAATATTTATTATGTATATGTTGTCATATAAATTTTACTAATTCAAATATATTTTTTATAAGGGTTCAAAAATAGTTATTGTTAAAAAACCCATGATTTTTCATAAAATATATATTATTATTTTAAAAGTGAATAGTTGCATATTTATAAAATTATTTGGATAAAATAAATATTATTTTTGTAACCATGACATCAAAATTACTCAATTTTTAATTTTTCATAATTTTATGATATATTCAAATTTTGAGGCAAAGATTAAATACGATATAAATCTACAATTTGTATTATTACATCGTAATGACCCAAAAGTGATGTAATAAATTATATTATGTGTATACATGGACAAATATATTTTTAATATGTAATATTATTTTATTTTATGTTTATTTTATTAGTATTATATATCTTTTATGAATAATCAAATGACTATAATATATTTTAAGGTTTTAAAATTATTTCTTTAAGGACATGACTAACTTCCACATCACAAAGTGTAATATTTTTAAAAATATTCCCCTTTTCCGAAAAAAAATTAAATAAATCACCTTCAGAAAAAAAAACATGATAAAACTCATGATAATGTATGTGGTTTTTATTACTTTATTATATAAATTCCAAAAATTATGGTTGATAAATAATAAATAATTCCCCAATATTTTCCTATATAACCCCACCCTACATCACATTTACCTTCACTAAAAAACAATGAATTACTTCCTTACTCTTACCTATCCTCTCTATAATCCTCATATGGATCCACCATGCTCATTAAAATCTGCTCCCAATATATTGGAATCACAATATCAAGGAAATGGTTCATCTCCTTCACCTCTTTATTCAAGTGTCTTCATTGTCTTGTTCCTTTTATCTATAATTAATAATGTTGGGATATGTTCTTTTATATCAATAGTAATATAAATTTTATTTCTAAATGATGAGATACCTATATATATATTATTAATACCTTACATGAAATTTTTACACCCTCGTTATATAGCCATAATTTCACCCCAATTTACTATGCCAAACAATTGTGTAGTAAATACCCATACCCATTTCAAATCAAGGGTGTTCTCCTTTTTGAAATTGTATTTTTTTTATTAGGGACTTACATGTATAAATATCACACTCCATGACCATGCAGTAAAATTTTATGATAAATGATTAAATGTTGTATGATATATGTTGAAGGCTTATGCAAGATATTAAAATAAACATGAGAGGTTCACCATGAATTAAACATCATAGAAATGTATTGTGTAATGATTTAGTTTCATGAGATGTTATGATAGGTATATCAGAGTGGACCTAATCGATCATGAGATTCTATCCATCCTACTTTTTTTTGTAGTTATCCTTGAACTATGTCTATAATTCCATGTTTTAAGTTGTTTCCACATTTCCTTTATTTCCTTTATGTTATCATGAAATATCAGGCCTAAATGATAATGTTAATTATTCTAAACCCTTTTATGTACCATTACTATTTTTATTTTCAGAATATAATAATTTAATCAAGTTATTCCATTTTAATTACCTCAAATGGATTTATATATCACCACTTTCCAATTTATGTCCCTAGGTTATACTATGGAGTATTAAAACATGTGAAATTTTAGATACATAATACATATGTTATAAAAATATTTATTTTATCCATTGTTTAGCATGTTTTAAAATTCACCTATTTCTAAAAGACACTATACTTATTATTCTTATATGTAGATTAATGTCAAATATTATGTAATAAATCATGAATTAATGTGTTATAATGAAAGGGGATTTCATATATACAATATGGTAAGAGATGAATTAAGAAGAAATAAAATTGAATGGGCTCAGTTAATAAATAGTACTCCCCATAAATAAACCACATCCATATTAAACCTTTAACTTTGAAAGGCTGATATTTTTATCACCAAGGGACTATTGGACAAGGGGATGGATTTTAGTATAGTATTTTTCATGTTTTTTTGTTCTAGTACTCTCTTTAAATTTAATTAATATAGGATATAGGGTTTCCTTTTTATGATGGGGATATGAGACACTTGGAATTTTATAAAATAATAAAATATAATATTCCACTATTAAACAAAAAAACGACTCTAAAATGACTGAGAATTAATGAGGGGGTGATATGGGGTCAAAAAATGGATATCCAGTTTGATTTATAAATTTTTATTTTGAAATAAAATCCTTATCTCCATGTTTACCCCAACCTTAGTAAACCTGTTTAAACCATAACAATATTAACAAAATCTTACTGTTCCGTATATACATTATAATAGCAATTGAAAGAGGTATCATTAAAAAAAAATTTAATCATAAATTTATAATCCATTTTTTAAAATTAAATTTATACAATATTTATAATATTCTATTAAAATATACTTTTCAATCAGGTCAAAAAATGATTTTCTAGATAATGAAAATTTTATGTCTAATATTGATTTATAATAAAAAATTGAGCATAATCTATATTAAATTGAAATTGATTAGATTATGATAAATAAAAATTATCTAATTCAATTTAAAAATAAATTTAAAAAATTAACATTATAAATAATTTAATGGAAAATAATTTTTTTATACAATATTTATAATTTAAAATATTTTCCAAAAATTTAATCTTTTTAGAGAAGAGCCAAATTTTTTACATTATCCTAATTATGATATGATGATTTCCAAAATTATATCTTTTTTGAAAAATATTTTTTTTAAAGGTGAAAAAAATTAATTATTATATGTAACGCCCCGACCCCAGTTACCAAGAGTCGGTGCATTTTTGAGTAACATTGGCATGATCACAAAAGATCAAGTCTCGAAAGACCGATTAGTTTAGTAGCCTTGGAAAGACTAGATACATTCATAAGTCATACATTACATAATAAGGTGAAAAAATACAATAACATAGTCTCCATAGTCCACACCCATATCCCATTCAGACTATCCCTCCAGGTCAGTCATAAAATATTTCTTCACATCCTAGGAAAAATAAAACATTGAAAGGGGTGAGCTCAGATGCTCAGTAAGGATAAAAATATAGTGGAAGCTATCATAAATAATCATTACCATTTAAGGCAATGTATAACTAACACAAATGCCTTTTAAAATTGAACTTCAGCATAATATGGAAAAAATAAAATGAAATAATGCCATTTACTTATTCACATGGATATTATACTAGTCAAGTAATCACATGCAATATCAATAACCACTTTCATAATGATGGAATGCATAATTCCATACTATCATCGCCATGCAGCCAAGGCCTCATGCCAAGAATACAGATAAGATTTTGTCAAGGCCTCATTCCAAGACACTAGTTTGTCTCATTATACCTACCGATGCATCGAGGAGCTATAGCGGGCTCCACCCGTCACTTATTAAGTCCAATGGATTCATCAAATAAAGAGGTTTAAACATATCATAAACCATAACATAATCGTATAACATAAAACTTACATAAAGTAAACATAAAATTTCCACATTTCAATCACTAGATATCAATACAACACATTTATATAATAATAAAATACTTTCAAAACCATTTTCTATTCCAAAATAAAAGAAAATTAAAACTTTTTGTTTATTTTTCATTTAAAAAATTTATGGCTTGTAGAGGAAGCCGAAACTCAAATGATGGTCACGGAGGTGGAGAAGTCATTGAAGTTGCATATGTATGACAAAAAAACATTGCTTTTTGTCGCTTAGTAAAACTCTTCTTATAAAAATATTCCTTTTGCATAAATGTAAAAGTCAAAGGGGTTTATACACAGTATAAAATAAAGTTGTGTATAAAACAAAATATGCCTCAATGAAAGGATATTGAGGCGAAGTCCTTACAAAGATCATTTTTTTAAATAAAATAGATCTATTATGTGTATCCACTATATTTACACAAATATAAAGTACAAATACAAGATAGGACATAATAATATAATGACATAATTTGAAAGTAGGAGATTAACCCAAAGAATGGAAATTGGGTTATGAAGTTCCCTTACCTCATGTCTGACTTGACTCGACCGTTCTTTAACCTCATGAATAATAAACTAGAGTTAATTTATAATCGTTTAAGAACCTTTTTTAAGTTTATTATTCCTTTTATATCACTTATTACCATGTTATGAACATTATAAAATTATTTATGTTAATAACGGTCGTTTTTTTGATCTTTGGTACTTGAGTCAAAAATAAACTTCTTATAATTACAAGTTGTTCATGTGGTAAAATATCCATTATATCCAGAATTATATTCATGATTTAGATATCATATATACCATATATATACAGTATACACATTCATTCATAATATTACGTAACATTTAGAGGTAAGAAATGAAATGCACCGTTCATGGAGACGATAAGCTGTACGTACACATGAACGCTACTTTCATACCTATTTCGTATTTAATGGAATGAAATAATAATTATATAAAGGTATATTATAATTCCAGTATAATATCATATATAATATCATTTACTCCATCCTTTATATGTCCCACATATGGCATTAACGATACAAATCACTTTGAGGGGGCGGTAGTCTGCATTTCCTAAAATGAAATTATCGTGTTTACCCATAATGGAAATCATAAAGGTATGACATAAATGAGAAATACCAAAGCATAAGGAAAACATAAACATAATTTATATCATATATTGAAATAGTTTAATCTTAATGGACACCATTCGAGGTTTTAAATGAATATTGAACAACCATTGTTTCGTGAGGCAATATTTCGCCACCCACAGAAATAATATGCTCTTTAACCATTAGACGGAGGTGTGTGTAAGTGTAAATAAAATACATATCATAAAACCATACTAGTATATTTTATATACTAGTGTTTTTACAAAATAATGTAATAAAAATATTTTAAGGGTTGGAGAAGCAAAATAAAACAAAAGAACATAAGAGAAGACATTACCTTAAAATCGGGTAACTCTTTTTGATTTGAGAAAAAGGCTTCATTGGGAAGACTTATGCCCAAAGTGAGGTTTATAGGAGTAAGAGAGGTAGGTTCATAGAGTATTTGAGCACAGTTTGGCCGAGCCAAATGGCTTGAAGGTGTGAATAAGGTGGTAGAGGTGGGGGCCTTTTATAAGAGGAGAGGAGGGGCACTCTTGGAAGGTCATGAAATCTTACATTATTATGAAGTGCTTTTCAGATTTAAAAGGTCCCACAATGATATATTTCGAGGATAAGGTGATAAAGGTTCGAAATATACCCATAAAATAGGTTTTAGACAAGTTTAAGTCTTAGATTTTACATTATCTTTTAATTTTATTTAAATTGTTAATTAATGAGGTAATCGCTGCATCATCATGGTGTCATAAAAAATTTAATTTATTTAATGTCTAAAAATTATAAAACAATTACCATGATGTAGGAAATATTTTTATATTTCCAATGAATATTTATATTCAAAACATTAACTTATATATCCCCATGTAATAATTGTTTTTTTAAAACAACACATGTTTGTGATAATTTTATTTTTACTTTAAATAAAAAGTTATTAATGTCATTTTCTTACCCAAGTGGCTCCATGGGGTCCACAAGTTGACCATGGATTTTCATAGTAGGAAATGACTCATCCAATATGGTTAGGACAAGTTTAAAGGTATTTTCATATTTTTATAATATCATTTTTACCTTAAATTTCACTAATTACCTTTAATCGCGAGTAATAAAACATAAAAGTTACTATTCACCAAAAAATTATATTAATCCCATTAAACCAAAATTTACATCCTAATGAAATAAATGTATTTATAATTTTTTAAATTCAATTCATAGAAGTAGTAATGATTCATTTACATGAAAAATTAGTTTTTAAACTACCACTTAGTGGTTTCACTATTCATAAACAATTGACGTTTTTCAGAAAAATACCAAAAAAATCACCCTTATCTATATTTGATATTCCTAATTCAAAAATTATTTCTATTTTACAAAATTAAAAACATATAAGTTGATTTAATTAATTTAATAATTAATTTCTGCTGTCACAACAAATAGCTTGTTTTTAAGAAACAATATATATCAAAAGATTGATAATTTTTTTTGTCCAATTTCAAAGTGAAATTAATTATAATGACAACCATTACATAAAATGGTAAATATATATTCTAAATATACTTTAAAACCACTCAATAGTATAATTTATCACTATAAATTATTTTTATTAAAAAAAGTTGTTTTTAATTATTTTTTTCTATTCATCGAAAATTGAAAGTTCTCGGACAAATACCTAAAATTCAACATAGGATAATTTTGATATTATAAATACAAAAATTAAGTCCATTCTGAAATATAAAATTTATATAATTTAAAAAAAAAATTATTACTATTCATAACAGATACTTTGATTGGTAGCGATGTGTTAGAACTTGAACTTGCATACAATGCAAGCTATTGTCCTATTGAAAGAGAAGCGTATCGTGGAAGTTTGGGCTGTGACATTCTCCCCTCCTTCAATAAATTGCGTCCTCACAATTTGAAATTTTTCTTTGAAAATAAAAGGTTGAAAATAGAAAATACCTTTGTGGAAAACCCACATCAGAAATAAGGTTAATAAAATTTAGCCTTAACAAGAGGGAAAGGGAAATGAAAAATTCACTAAAAAATTTTGATCTCGATAAGGAGAATATTGGTGGAATTTAGAGACATATAATTGGAGGAAAAAATTAATTATTTGTAGGGAGTGATTGAGGTAATCAATCACAAACAAGTGTAAAATTGAGGGCCTCAAATCCCTCAATCTATGTTGATTTAAAATATTATCAGTTCAACAAGACATAAAGTATTATGATAACACATTTTTTTTGTTTTAATATCCCTTTACTAAAGTTTAAGAATTAATTTATTCATAGAATAATAGATTGGTATCTATATATTTATTCTTGACAAGTAGAGTTTCAACCTTCAACTAATTTCTACCACAAACTCATCTTTCACTCAAAAAGACAATAGAACACAAAAATATTATATTTATCCTAATCTTATAAGGTTAAAAATATTAACACATACCATTTAGATTAGGAAAACTATTTTTTAATAACCAGGGACTTCCTGTAGGCTAGTGGTAGGTAATAAAGGCCTTTCACACTATGGTTGTGGGTTCGATTCCTACAGCTTTGTCCGACGCGATGGGTTATCCCCCGACCTGCAGGTTGTCCTTTTCCAAAAACCATAGTACTGTAAAATTCCAAAAATAATCATCATAAATGTTTTAACCCTAAACAATACTATCCAAAGTTCAAATTAATCTATTCCAACCTTTATAGTTATCCAAAATACATCTGTCCAGACTTTTTCTAAAAGGTCTCTAAATTCCAAAATCAATTGTATCATCAGATTCCTCAAACAAAGTAAAGTTTCTCTTATTGTCACATAAAAAAATATGATTACCTTCATCATATTAAAACCATAATGAAATCAAAATGTATTGCAGTACAATCCTTATATACTCCATAATTATTATAACCAGTACATCATTGATACAACACTCAAATGACAAAATTCTTTAATAACAACATAAGAACTCTAATCATTCATCCTCATATATGGCAGTATCATAACTTGATTATTATCCAATAACATCATTTGGGTCATACTCTGATGATTTGGGCATTGGTTTTCGTAGTGTCCCCACTCCTTGCAGATGAAGCATTGTACATTTGAAACCTTTTTCTTACCCTTGCAATCATGCACTTGGTGTCCTTTCTCACCACACTTATAAAAAACTCCCATTCCCTTCAGGAAAGTTCCAAGGAGTTTCTTGCCATTGTTATCACATATTGGAAAATTTTTCTTTTCCCTCTTCCCTTTATCCATCTTTCACTCTTCTATCCTTTTCTTCTCTTGCTTACCTTCAAATCCATAGGACTTAAAAAAAATTCATTACTTATCTTATTAACACATGATACTATTTATTCATATGTTGAGAACACATGGGAGACTATTTACCTTCTAAATGTCGGCTTAATACCATGAAAGATATGATCCTTCTTACTCTTTGGATCATATGTATTGTTGGAGTTCACATTCCTTCTACTGGGCTCCATTTCTATACAATGTCATAAACTAGGTTAGTTTATGAATTGCAATGAATAATTCCAAACTTGTAAAATACATAATGTAAATTGAAAAGTTTATGGATATAATCCATAATCATAAAAAATGTTTTCTTTGAAGAAGTATATACTCATAAACCCTTCATAATGGTTCATCAAAAAATCAGAATTATCCTAAGCATATCCCCCGAGAGTGTCGTAACCAATAGTGCAGCAAGGCCCATTATCGTTCACCAGTTCCCGTTCGAGTCTCGCTCAAAGAAGTGTTTTCAGGTTTTACCCCTAGGTACATCTATGCTAGAGCGGCCTCTACCTGCTCGTATCCAGACAGGGATGTATTGCTCGGAAAACTCACAAAATCCCTATAATACCAAAATTCTTGGAAGTTCTTATATACTAAACTTCAAAGCCAATATTATGGCTATGTGCTCTAATCAGAGTTTTTTCTACATCTAGATTCCAAAGTTAGTAATAAACTAACTCTGATACCAACTGTAACCCCCCGACCCCAGTTACGCAGAGTCGGTGCATTATTGTGTAACATTGGCATGATCACAAAAGATCAAGTCTCGAAAGACCGATTAGTTTAGTAGCCTTGGAAACACTAGATACATTCAAAAGTCTTACATTACATCATAAAGTGAAAAACTAAAATAACATAGTCTCCATAGTCTACACCCATATCCCCTTTAGATTATCCCTGCAGGCCAGTCATAAAATATTTTTTCACATCCTGGGAAAAATAAAACATTTAAAGGGGTGAGCTCAGATGCTCAGTAAGGATAACATTATAGAGGACGCTTTCATAAATAAACATTAACATTTAAGGCAATGTATAACTAAAACAAAAGCCTTTTAAACGTGAACTTCAGCATAATATAGAAAAAATTAAATGAAATAATGCCATCTAATTATTCACATGGATATTCTACTAGTTGAATAATCACATGAAATATCAATAACCACTTTCATAATGATGGAATGCATAATGCCAGACTATCATAACCACGTATCCAAGGCCTCGTGTGATGAATACAAATAAGATTTTGTCAAGGCTTTGGGCCTAGACACTAGTTTGACTCATGAGACCTACCGATGCATCGAGGAGCTACAACGGGATCCACCTATCACTTATTAAGTCCAATGAATTCCTCATATGAACAAGTTTAAACATATCATAAACCATAACATAATCATATAACATAATACATGCATAAAGGAAACATAACATTTCCACATATCAATCACAAGATATCAATACAACACATCGATACAATAAAAAAATACTTTCAAAACCATTTTCAATTCCAAAATAAAAAAAATTAAAACATTGTATTTATTTTTCATTTAAAAAAAGTTAAGGCTTGTAGAGGAAGCCGAAACTCAAATGATGGTCACGGCGGCAGAGAAGTCATTATCTCCGCACACGTTCGACAAAAAAAATCATTCCTTTTTGAATAAACGTAAAAGTCAAAGGGGTTTATACACAGTATAAGAGAAGGTGGTGTATAAAACAAAATATGCCTCAATGAAGGGATATTGAGACGAAGTCCTTACAAAGATCATTTTTTTAAATAAAATATATCTATTATGTGTATCCACTATATGTACACATAAATAAAGTACAAATAAAATATAGGACATAATAATATCATGACATAATTTGAATGTAGGAGATTAACCCAAAGATAGGAAATTGGGTTAAGAAGTTCCCTTACCTCATGTCCGACTTGACTCGACCGTTCTTTAACCTCTGAATAATAAACTAGAGTTAATTTATAATTTCTTAATAACCTTTTTCAAGTTTTTATTCCTTTTATATAACTTATTACCATGTTATGAACATTATGTAATTATTTATGTTAATAATGGTCGTTTTTTCAATCTTTGGTACTTGAGTCAAAAATAATCTTCTTATAATTACACATTGTTCATGTGGTAAAATATCCATTATATCCAGAATTATATTCATGATTTAGGTATCATATATATCATATATATATACAGTATATACATTCATTCATAATATTACGTAAAATTTAGAGGTAAGAAATGAAATGCACCGTTCATGGAGAAGGTAAGCCGTACGTACGCATGAACGCTACTTTCATTTATATTTCATATTTAATGGAATGAAATCATAATGATATAAAGGTGTATTATAATTTCAGTATAATATCATTTACTCTATCCTTTATACGTCCCACATATGGAATTAACGATTCAAATAACTTTTAGGGGGCGGTAGTCCGCACTTCCTAAAATGAAATTATCGTGTTTACACCATAATGGAAATCATAAAGGTATGACATAAATGAAAAATACAGAAGCATAAAGAAAACATAAACATAATATATATCATTTATTGAAATAGTTTAATCTTAATGGCCTCCATTAGAGGTGTTAAAAGAATATTGAACAATCATCGTTTCGAGAGGCAGTATTTTGCCACCCACAGAAATAGTTTGTTCGTCAACCATTAGACAGAGGTGTGTGTATGTGTAAATCAAATACTTATCGTAACAAAATCCTACTATATTGTATATACTGGTGTTTCTACAAAAGAAAGTAATAAAAATATTTTAAGGGGTTGGAGAAGAAAAATAAAACAAAAGAACATAAGAGAAGGCATTACCTTAAAATTGGGTAACTCTTTTTGATTTGAGCAAAAGTCTTTCTTGGGAAGACTTCTTCCCAAAGTGAGGCTTCTAGGAGTAAGAGAGGTAATTTGAGAGAGTATTTGGGCAGAGGTTGGATGAGCCAAATTTCTTGAAGGTGTGAATAATGTGGTAGAGGTGGGGGCCTTTTATAAGAGGAGAGGAGGGGCACTCTTGGAAGGTCATGAAATGTTACATTATTATGAAGTGCTTTTCGGATTTCAAAGGTTCCACAATGATATATTTCGAGGATAAGTTGATAAGGGTTTGAAATATACCCATCCAATAGGATTTAGACAAGTGTAAGTGTAACACCCCAGGTAAATAAAGAATATGACATTTTCACATTTAACCATATTTGTGAATAAAATATTAATATTACTTTAAAGGGGACGCTATGCTCGATGGCATACCCAATACGCAACAACGAGTTTCTTGGAAATATTACGTTGCACTATAATAATAAAATAATATTATTTTAAATGGTAGTTAATGCCTAGCTGTTATAATGGCGAGAATGAACAGAACCAACTACAAAATGATTATATATGTTTGTAAAATATTTTTACTTTTTACAAATAAATGTTAGAGGATTAAAAAAGAGAATGAATCCAATTTTAAACATAAACATTCTAATATTCTATAAAAGGTCGATTAACCGCCTTTTGATGGTGAACCTCTTTTAAATCCACTTTTTGACAATTTTATGTGTTATATTTGACAAAATAAAATTATTCTTTAGAATCGGGACAACAAAATTTACTTTGTGTAAATTTTTGGTATTTTTCTGATAATGTTCATTTTTAATGAATAGTGAAAAATGTTGTATTTTAATTCAAAACATATTTTTAATCTAATTTATTAATATGATTAGATTATCTTTTGAATTGGTTTTAAAGTGAAATTTGAATATATTTTTACCATTTAATCCAATAGTGGTCTTTGGAATTAATTTCACTTTGAAATTGGACTGAAACTAGTGTCAATATTTTGACATATATTGTTTCATAAAAACACGCTATTTGTCATGACAGTGGGAATTAATTATTAAATTAATTAATGTAACTTATAAAATTTTAATTTTGTAAAATAGACATCACTTTCGAATTCAGAATATCAAATATAGCTTAGGGTGAAGTTTTGGTATTATTCTGAAAAACATCAATTTTTGATGAATAGTGAAACCACTAAGTGGTACTTAAAAAACTGGGTTTTCATTTAAATGAATCTTTACCACTTATGTGTTTTGAATTTAAAAAATCCTACATACATGGTTTTCATTAGGAAGTAACATGTGGTTCAATGGGATTAAAATAAATCTTTGGCGAATAGTAACTTTTATGTTTTTAATCGCGATTAGAGGTAATTAGTGTAATTTAAGGTAAAAATAATGTTTTAATAATATGAAATGAACTTGAAACATGTTCTACCCTCCTTTTATGTGTCTTGTCCGACCAAGACAATCCATGGGTAAAACATGGGACCCCATGGAACCACATTGGTTGGAAAATGACATAAGTACCTTTTTATTTAAAGTTAAAATTAAAATGTCACAAACAAGAGTTGTTTTACTAAAACAATTTTTAAATAGGGATATACAAGTCATATTTTTGACTATAAAATTTCATTAGAAAGATAAAAAGATTTCCTAAATCATGATAATTTTTATATATTTTTTTACACATTAAATAAATTAAATTATTTTTGACATCATGATTATGCAACAATTACCTCATTAAGAAGAGATTTAGATAAAATGAAAAGATATTGTTAAAACTATAACTTAAACTTGTCACAAACCTATTGTATGGGTGGATTTATAAACCTTATCACCTTATACTCTAAATATATCCTTTTGGGACCTTTTATATACGAAAATAATTTTATAATAATGTAATATTTTATAACTTTCCAAGAGTGCCCTCCTCTCCTCTTATAAAAGGCCCCCACCTCTACCACCTTACACACACCTCTCAAGACTTTGGCTCAGAAAAAACCTGACCATTTAATCTTTCCAAATCCCTCTATTCATCATTGAAGCCTCAATTTGGGCAGAATCATTTCCAAGGAATCCTTTGAGCTCAAATCAAAAGAAGTTACCCGATTTAAAGGCAATGTCTTCCCTTGTGTTCTTTTGTTTTATTTTTATTCTACAAACCCATAAACACTTTTTATTACTTTTTTTTGTAACAAAAACAGTATATAAAATATACTAGGATGTTGTTATAAGAAGGATTAGATATACAGTTTCACACACCTCTGTCTAATGGTTAAAGAACATACTATTTTTGTGGATGGCGAATTACTGCCTCACGAAACAATGATTGTTCAATATTATTTTAACAACTTCAAAGTTGGACATTAATATGTAACTATATTTATATATGATATATAATATTTTTATGTTTTCCTTAATCTTCTGTATTTTTCATTTATTGAATATCTTTATGAATTCAATTATGGGTAAACGCAATATCTTCATTTTAGGAAGTGCGGACTACCGCCCTCTCAATGTGATTTGATTTGTTAATGCGATATGTGGGTCGTATAAAGGATGGAATTAATGTTATTACATATGATATCCTACTGTAATTATAATATACCTTCATATAATTATTATCTAATTCCAGTTAATAAAAAAAAAGAAATGAATGTAGCATGCATGCGTATGAACGGTTTACCGTCTCCATGAACGGTACATTTCATTTCTTATCTCCAAATGTTATGTACTATTATAAGTACATATATATAATGGATATTTATGTAATACATTAAATCTATATTATGGATATCATTCTGTTATTATAATATATGTATATCTCATTTTGTTTTAATTCCATTAATATGCCAAAAAATGAAAGTAGCATTCATGCGTACGTATGGCCTACCATCTCCATGAACGATGATTTTAATTTTTTATCTCCAAATGCTATGGAATAGTATAAAATGAATATAAACTGGATATATATGATATTTAAAACATAAATAATATTCTTTAGATGATGTACCTATAACTACATGGAAAATCCTTTTCCAATAAGTTCAATTTTTACTCATGTACTAAACATCGACAAAAACGTCTGATATGAACTCACTTTATTAACCAATTATTATTACATTATAATATGTGATATGAACTGAATAATAATATTTAAAGTAGGTCCTTAAGAAATTATAAATTGACAAAATTTTATTATTCAGGAGATTAAAGAACGATCGGGTCATGTCGGACACGAGGTAAGGGAATCCTACCTCTCTCTTTCTTTGCAAGTACTCTATTTTATGTCATTTCTTTTATGCTCCATGTTATTATGTTATAGGATGTTATTTTATATTAATATTTCTGTAATTTTTATGTTCATGTTATTAGAGACCCTATTTTATCTCATCAATCCATTTTTGGAAGTTTTATGTGGCGCCGTTAGGCTGCCGAATTTTCATAAGGGGTTTTTCATCTCACTTTTTGTTCCCGTGAGATCCATGCTACATTGTCCACTATTTAATTTTTTTGTGGTGTATGTAATACCAATTATTTTAAAATTGGTATAATATAATCTCATTTATGGGTAGTTACATCTTCATTGTATGACCCTTCTTTCATGGGGTGTACGTTTTGAAAGATTCCCAAATCGGTAAGGGAACCTTTCACACTCCTCTTTTAAAAAGACCAATTTTGTTATGTCTTTTAATTTACATATTTTTATGTTGGGATATGTTCTTATATATCCTTATTGATTTAAATTTTATTTCCAAGTGATGAGATACCATTTTCTCTCTCATCAACTAATTTTATGAATTTTAAAGTGACGCCATTAGGCTATCGAATTTTACCAAAGGAACTTCTTAACCCAATTTGGATTTCCTTTGGTTCAACATGTAGTTATTGAATATGATATCATTTGAATATGTGTGAATGAACATTGATTGTTTTACACTTAATATCCACTTATATTCGGTGTATTTATGTTTGTCACACATAATAATGAGATTGATTCATCCTTAATTTAAGGATACCTTCTTTATAAGGGATTTTATCTAATTTTACATTTCTATTGAGACTTCATTGTTGTTATGGACCAATTCACTCTTATATGGTGTATATACTATCCTTTAGAATATTATATCATGAATCCCTTTATTTTCATGATATTATAATGTTCTGATTAAATGTTATTCCTCAATTATTGTATTCAATTGTCTCTCATTTTGATAAAAACCCTTTAACTAAAATATCGTTTTAAATGTTTTAATGATTTATTCTTATAAATATTTCTCATTAATATCCACATTCTCAAAATGGTTTCAAGGATTTATTTATGTGGATATTAATGGTGTAAAATGTTAAAATCTTCAAATTGGTATGAGACACTTTGATTAAAAATTATCTTTATTAAATGTTTTAAATGGTTTTGAAAATGTTTTTTTAGAATGGATTCAATATCTTAAAATGTTATATTGTTATTGAAATGTGGGAATGTTATCTTTAGTTTCTTCTTAATTTATGTGCTATGATTATGTTATGGTTCTTGGGCATTGTTTATGAAGACAGGTGGTTCCATGATAAAATAAGGGCGAGTGAGCCCGATATAGCTCTCCAATGCATTGGGTAACGCGAATGGGTTAAACGTTAAGGTTTTCCCGAAGAGATTTAGTGAATATACTGTGATGGGTATTCCATATGTAACCAAGAGGGTTACTCCCTACGTAAGAATATTATGAATGCCTCAAGTTACCTTTATGTCTTATGATTTCTATGATTTATTCATGATTTTATGAGGTATGTTAAAGTGATTATGCTTTATGGGTAAAGTATTATTTCATTCTTATGTATATATGTACTCATGTTTCCTTTACATACTTTTTATACCCCTTACTGAGATTTTTTATGCTCATCCTAGGTGTTTGAAATGTTTTTCACAGTTCAAGGGAAAGGTACATGATGTGATGATAGTGTCAAGGATGTGTCAAGAAAGAATCCATGTTTTATTTTAAATATGTTTCCGTGGATGAGAAAAATGAATACTGTCTTTTATGTAACCACTTTGTCTAAATGTGGAATGTAATGCAAGTTTCATGATCTAATACTCTAAAACTCTAAACTTGAAAAGATCCTCAATGTGTAATCTTGTGATAAATTATGATTAAGTAAGGTTTATGGCTGGTGCCTTATAGTTGGTATCAAAGGTCGGTTTAGATAACTTTAGAGGTTAGGGTATTCCCTAGGCATAAGTGACATTACCATAATGGTTAGGATTTCAGAAAGAGTCCAAGTTTTAGATAAAGTGAATGAGTAAGTATATCTTAGTGTTTGTCTTCCACATTAGTACATGATGGTTTTGTTAATATACTCACACTGAAATTTCTATTTTTAGTGAATGGATGGATCTAGTAGGAACCAAAGTGACAATAGGCTTGAAGGAAACTGTGGTGGTTCTCTGATTAAGAGACTGGATGAAATGGGGGATTCAATGAGAAAACTCGTGGTTGTTATAAACCAACTATCAAGGAGTC
The DNA here is from genome assembly GCA_963277665.1 of Viscum album. Lineage (NCBI taxonomy): Eukaryota > Viridiplantae > Streptophyta > Magnoliopsida > Santalales > Viscaceae > Viscum > Viscum album. The sequence continues at coordinate 212,435,371 of OY728128.1, read as the reverse complement.
ATGATCAACCACTTTTACCTTGGTATGTTTTGTAATGCATCATGTACGAGATGACTAATCGATGTGGATGTTCAGGTAATAATTATAAAGGTATCCATTAGGGTTTATATGATCCTTACATTGGAGGTAATTATGGGTTATTATATATTATGATGGAAAATGAAAGGAATGAGATAAAAATGAGGTTAAAATATGTTATGATTATTTTTGAAGATTTTATCTCGTTTTGGGGAATGTTTTATGAATTGTATAGTTTTGGAAAAAGGACAACACGCAGACCGTGTGACAACCCGTTGCGTCGGACAAAGCTGCGGGAATCAAACCCACAACCAAAGTGCGACTGGTATTTATCACCTACCACTAGACTATGTGATTCCCCTGGTTAGTTTTACTAATTGTTTTTAGTTAGATGATTTTATGAATCAAGAGTAAGTTTATTTTGGGTTATCTATGGAAATGATTAACCTATCACGGAGGATATGTGATGAGGTTAATTACTTTTCAATATGAGAATTTAAGAGGAACTGATGTTATTTGGAGATAAAAGTTAATTTGTACCTTGGAAGACTATGTGATAAAATCATTCAAATATTGGGTTTCAATCTTAGTTTGGATTACTTTGAATAATTTTATGGAAAATTGTTTATCGAATGGTATTCGTTGAACTTTGGTTTTTTTTGGACAAATTTTGGAGATTAAGAATAGATTTTCTTTTTATAAAGGATTATACTTTTGTGGATTATCTGATCTCATAATAACAATTTTGGTTTTGGATTTTTTCTAGACATAGGAAATATATAGTTCTCTTTCGTGAATTAGGTGATTCTCAAGAAGTTGATTATAGTACTCTTAATGCGAACAAGTCTTCCTAAATGCTCGTCTTTCGGAGAAAATATGAGTATGATTAAGGAATCTAGTAAAAGTTGAAAGTCTAAATGACAAGTATGTTTCATTGTGATTTAGTTAATCTCAAAAATAAATTCATCAATAAAGAGTAACTTAAAACAAAAATTTTGTCTGTTAACTTTTCCTACTGGGGAATCGAATACCGCTTAACCCATCACAAGTTTGTGATTTTCATATGGTTAACTTTCTCCTAGACATGTTTACTATCACTCTCCATCAGAACAAGACCTTTTTTTCCTCCATGTCCATATTTTCATACTTGGAATCCTAGTATGGGTTATCTCGGGTGACCTTTGTACTTCTATTTCTTTATTTTAAAGTGATTGTTTTACTGACTCTTGTTCCGATGTGGTATTTTCAATGAAGTTCCCTGGCCCAATTTTAAAATTGAGAGGACGCAATTCCCAAAAGGGGGGAAGGATGTAACACCCCAGGTAAATAAAGAATATGAAATTTTAATATTTATCCATATTTTTGAATAAAATATTAATATTACTTTAAATGGGACGCTATGCTCGATGGCGTACCCAATACGCAACAACGAGTTTCTTGGGAATTTTACGTTGAACTCTAATAATAAAATAATATTATTTTAAATGTTAGTTAACGCCTAGCTGTTGTAATGGCGGGAATGAACAGAACTAACTACAAAATTATTATATATGTTTTCCAAATATTTTTACTTTTTACAATAAATGTTAGAGAATTAAAAATGCGAATGAATCCAATTTTAAGCGTAAACATTCTAATATTATTTAAAATGTCGATTAACCGACTTTTGATGGAGAACCTCTTTTAAATCCACCTTTTGAAAATTTTATGTGTTATATTTGACAAAATAAAATTCTTCTTTAGAATCGGGACATAAAAATTTACTTTGTGTAAATTTTTGGTATTTTTCCGATAAAGTTCATTTTTTAATGAATAGTGAAAAATGTTGTATTTTAATTCAAAACCTCTTTTTAATCTAAATCATTTATATGATTATATTATCTTTTGAATTGGTTTTAAAGTGAAATTAGAATATATTTTTAACATTTAATTCAATAGTGGTCGTTGGAATTAATTTCACTTTGAAATTGGACTTAAACTAGTGTCAATCTTTTGATATATATTGTTTCATAAAAACACGCTAGTTGTCATGACAACGCGAATTATTTATTAAATTAATTAATGTAACTTATAAGATTTTAATTTTTTAAAATAGACATCATTTTTGAATTCAGAATATCAAATATAGCATTGGGTGAAGTTTTGGTATTATTCTGAAAAACTTCAATTTTTGATGAATAGTGAAACCACTAAGTGGTACTTAAAAAACTAATTTTTCATTTAAATGAAACTTTACCAATTCTGTGTTTTGGATTTCAAAAATCCGACATACATTGTTTTCATTAGGAAGTAAAATGTCGTTGAATGGGATTAAAATAATTTTTTGGTGTATAGTAACTTTTATGTTTTTAATCGTGATTAGAGGTAATTAGTGTAATTTAAGGTAAAAATAATGTTTTAATAATAAGAAATGAACTTGACACAAGTCCTACCCTTATTGGATGTGTAATGGACGACCAATACAATCCATGGGTCAACTTGGGGACCCCATGGAGCCACTTTGGTTGGAAAATGACATAAATACCTTTTTATTTAAAGTTAAAATTAAAATGTCACAAACATGATTTGTTTTACTAAAACAATTTTTAAATGGGGTTATACAAGTAATATTTTTGACTATATATATTTATTAGAAGGAAAACAATATTTACTACATCATGATATTTTTTTTATAATTTGTTAGACCTTAAATAAATTAAATTATTTATGACATCATGATGATGCATCAATTACCTCATTAATAAGGGATTTAGATAAAATGAAAAGATAATGCTACAACTATAACATAAACTTGTCAAAAACCTATTTTTTGGGTGGATCTAGAAACATTATCACCTTATCCTAGAAATATATCCTTTTTGAACCTTTTAAATCTGAAAATCATTTTATAATAACGTAATATTTTAAAACATTCCAAGAGTGCCCTCCTCTCCTCTTATAAAAGGCCCCCACCTCTACCACCTTACACACACCTCTCAATACTTTGGCTCGGCCAAAACCTGCACATTTCATCTCTCAAAATCCCTCTCTCTATCATTTAATCCTCACTTTGGGCTTAAGAATTTCCAAGGAAGCCTTTGAGCTCAAATCAAAGGAAGTTACCCGATTTAAAGGTAATGTCATTCCTTGTGTTCTTTTGTTTTATTTTTATTCTCCAAACCCCTAAACTCTTTTTATTACTTTTTTTGTAATAACACCAGTATCTTAAATATACTATGATGTTTTTATAAGAAGTATTTGAGCTACAATTTCACACACCTCCGTCTAATGGTTACTGAACATACTGTTTCTGTGGATGGTGAATTACTGCCTCACGAAATGATGATTGCTCAATATTATTTTAACACCTTAAAAGGTGGCCATTAAGATGTAACTATATTTATATATGATATATAATATGTTTAGGTTTTCCTTAAGCATCTATATTTTTCATTTATGGAATACCTTTATGAATTCCATTATGGGTAAACACGATATCTTTATTTTAGGAAGTGCGGACTACCGCCCCCTCAAGGTGATTTGATTCGTTAATGCCATATGTGGGTCGTATAAAGGATGGAATTAATGGTATTACATATTATATCCTAATTTAATTATAATATACCTTTATATCATTATTATTTAATTCCATTTAATACAAAAAAAAGAAATGAAAGTAGCGTTCATGCGTACGAACGACTTACCGTCTCCATGAACGGTACATTTCATTTCTTATCTCCAAATGTTATGTACTATTATAAGTACATATATATAATGGATATATATGTAATATATTACATCTAAATTGTGGATATCATTCTGGAATTATAATATATATATCTCTCATTTTTTTAATTCCATTAATATGACAAAAAATGAAAGTAGCGTTCATGCGTACGTACGGCCTACCATCTCCATGAACAGTGCTTTTAATTTTTTATCTTCTAATGATATGTAATAGTATAAAATGAATATATACTGGATATATATTATATTTAAAACATAAATAATATTCTGGAGATGATTTACCTATAACTACATGGAAAATGCTTTTCCAACAAGTTCAATTTTTACTCATGTACTGAACATCGACAAAAACGTCTGATATGAACTCACTTTATTAACCAATTATTATAAAATTATAATATGTGATATGAACTGAATAATAATATTTAAAGGAGGTACTTAAAAATTATAAATTGACCAAATTTTATTATTCAGGATATTAAAGAACGATCGAGTCATGTCGGACATAAGGTAAGGGAATCCTACCTCTCTCTTTCTTTGCAAGTACTCTCTTTTATGTCAATTATTTTGTGCTCCATGTTCTTATGTTAGAGGATGTTATTTTATATTCCTATTTCTGTAATTTTTATGTTAATGTGATGAGAGACCCTGTTTGATCCCATCAATCCATTTTTGGATGTTTTATGTGGCGCTATTAGGCTGCCAAATTTTCATAAGGGGTTTTTCATCTCACGTTTTGTTCCTGTGAGATCCATGCTACATTGGACACTATTTCCTTTTTGTGTGGTGAATGTACTACCCATTATTTTACTATTGGTATAATATAATCTCATTTATGGGTAGTTACATATTCATTTTATGACCCTTCTTTCATGGGGTGTACGTTTTGAAAGTTTCCCAAATCGGTAAGGGAACCTTTCACACTCCTCTTATAAAAAATACTTATTTTTTATGTCTTCTAATTTACATATTTTTAGGTTGGGATATGATTTTATATATCCTTATTGATGTAAATTTTATTTCAAAGTGATGAGATAACATTTTATCTCTCATCAACTAATATTATGAATTTTAAAGTGACGCCATTAGGCTGTCGAATTTTACCAAGGGAACTTCTTAACCCAATTTCGATTTCCTTGGGTTCAACATGTAGTTATTGAATATGTTATCCTTTGAATATGTGTGAATGAAATTTGATTTTTTTACACTTAATATCCACTTATATTAGGTGTATTTATGTTTGTCAAACATAATTATGAGATTGATTCATCCTTAATTTAAGGATACCTTCTTTATAAGGGATTTTATCTCATTTTACATTTCTATTGAGACTTCATTGTTGTTATGCACAAATTCACTCTTATATGGTGTATATACTGTCCATTGGAATATTATATTATTAATCCCTTTATTCTCATGATATTATAAATTTCTGATTAAATGTTATTCCTTAATTATTGTATTCAAGTGTCTCTCATTTTTATAAAAACCCTTTAACTAAAATATCGTTTTAAATGTTTTAATGATTTATTCTTATAAAAATTTCTCATTAATATCTATGTTTTCAAAATGGGTTCAAGGATTTATTTATGTGGATATTAATGGTGTAAAATGTTAAAAGCATCAAAGTGGTATGGGACACTTTGATTAAAAAATCTCTTTATTAAATGTTTTAAATGGTTTTGACATTTTTGTTTAGAATGGATTCAATATCTTAAAATGTTATATTGTTAATGAAACGTGGAAATGTTATATTTTCTTTATTCTTAATTTATGTGCTATGATTATGTTATGGTTCTTGGGAATTGTTTATGAAGATGGGTGGTTCCATGATATACTAAGGGCGAGTGAGCCCGATATAGCTCTCCAATGCATTGGGTAATGTGAAGGGGTTAAACGTTAAGGTTTCCCCAAAGAGATTTAGCGAATATATTGTGATGGGTATTCCAAACGTAACCATGATGGTTACAACCTACGTAATAATGTTATGAATGCCTCAAGTTACCTTTATGTCTTATGATTTCTATGATTTATTCATGATTTTATGAGGTATGTTAAAGTGCTTATGCTTTATGGGTAAAGTATGATTTCATTCTTATGTATATATGTTCTCATGTTTCCTTTCCATACTTTTTATAACCCTTACTGAGCATTTTTTGCTCATCTCAAGTGTTTGAAATGTTTTTCACATGTCAAGGGAAAGGTACATGATGTGATGATAGTGTCAAGGAAGTTTCAAGAAAGAATCCATGTTTTATTTTAAATATGTTTTCGTTGACGGGAAAAAATGAATAATGTCTTTTATGTAACCACTTTGTTTAAATGTGGAATGTAATGCAAGTTTCATGATCTAATTCTCTAAAACACTAATCCTGAAAAGATCCTCAATGTGTAATCTTTTAATAACTCAATATTAAGTAAGGTTTAAGGCTGGGGCCTTATAGTAAGTATTATATTTTACATTATCTTTTCATTTTATTTAAATCGTTAATTAATGAGGTAATCGCTCCATCATCATGGTATCATAAACAATTTAATTTATTTTATGTCTAAAAATTATAAAAAAATTACCATGATGTAGGAAATATTTTTATCTTTCCAATGAATATTTATTGTCAAAACATTAACTTATATATCCCCATGTAATAATTGTTTTAGTAAAACAATACATGTTTGTGACAATTTTATTTTTTACTTTAAATAAAAATTTATTAATGTCATTTTCTTACCCATGTGGCTCCATGGGGTCCCCAAGTTGACTGATGGATTTTCTTGGTCGTACATGACTCATCCAATATGGTTAGGACAAGTGTAAAAGTATTTTCATAATTTTATAGTATCATTTTTACCTTAAATTTCACTAATTACCTTTAATCGCGATTAATAAAACTTAAAAGTTACTATTCACCAAAAAATTATTTTAATCCCATTGAACAACATTTTACATCCTAATGATAACCATTTATGTCGTATTTTTGAAATTCAATTCATATATGTGGTATTGTTTCATTTACACGAAAAATTAGTTTTTAAACTACCACTTAGTTGTTTCACTATTCATAAAAAATGATGTTTTTCAGAAAAATACCAAAAAATCACCCTAAGCTATATTTGATATTCCTAATTCAAAAATGATGTCTATTTTACAAAATTAAAAACATATAAGTTGATTTAATTAATTTAATAATTAATTCCTACTGTCAGAACAAATAGCGTGTTTTTAAGAAACAATATATATCAAAAGATTTACAATTGTTTATGTCCAATTTCAAAGTGAAATTAATTCTAATGACCACCATCTGATAAAATGGTAAAAATATATTCTAATTATAATTTAAAACCACTAAATATTATAATTTATCACTAAAAATATTTTTTATTAAAAAAGTTGTTTTTAATTATTTTTTTCTATTCATTGAAAATTGGAAGTTCTCAGAAAAATAACAAAAATTCAACATAGGCTAATTTCGATATTACGAATCCTAAAATAAAGTCCATTCAGAAATATAAAATTTATATAATTTCAAAAAGTAGTTATTACTATTCATAAAAGCTACTTTGATTGGTCGCGGAGTATTAGAACTTGAACTTGCGTACAATGCAAGCTATTTCCTTATTGAGAAAGAAGCGTATCGTGGATGCTTGGTCTGTGACATTATATGCATACACAATGAAAATAAAAACCATTTTACGATGAAAACTTATTTTTGAATCATAAATTGACTTTACATAAAATTTAGTACCTATTTATTATAAATTAATGTATACATTTTCATAACATGAAAACATTAATTTTTTACATAATGTAGTTTTTCTTATTGATAATTCTAATTTTTTGTCATTGTTATAGTGGTACACTATATCAATGTTAGTTTAGACTTGGGGATGAGTGTGAAATTAGTTATTGATAAATTCTAGTGTATTTTAATGAAAATACATGAAATATCTTAGGGTGCTACAATTAAAATTATGGTCTAGGATAAAATTTAATTTCTCAATCATTTTAATAAGAAAAACTTATATGGAATGCATTCAGATATTTTTTAAAACCACATCATCCAATTGTTTTTTTCATCCTTTAATCATGTACCCATTCTTGAGAGATTTTATCAATTCCATGAGATAAAAATAATGCCAGTTTTTTTATAAATGATCGATAGATTATCCAAATCGAAGTCTAGATGGACTAATATATTATAATTTTTTATCAATTTATAATTATTCACATAAATAAACTACTATATCATACAACTAAAATTTCATTTCTAAAGTGATATTTTAATCAAATTTTTAGTAATTTTAAAATCCAACATTGACTTCAAAAATTATATCAAAAAAACATAGTAAAACATAATTTTTATCCCATTTTAATCATCAGTTTCACAGAATTTGATAACTATATTTTTTATAAAGAAGAAAAAAATGGGAATTTTATCATCAAACCTTCAGCTTTAGTTTTAAAAAATACTATTCAAATTTTAATATTTAATAGATTTAGAAAAATCACTACAATATTCACTTATTTGGTAGCTCCCACTAAAGGGTTTTTGTTCATTGATAGTTATAATTTATGTGTATAACCCTGAATGATTCTATTTGAATCTTTAATCCACTTGTGAATTATAAATATATATGATGGAAGATTTTTTTTCTACATTAACATTATAATTTTTCTTATTTTTCTTACTCAATTCTTCAAAATCAATTCCCACTTCCATGATTAACAACCACCGACATATGGGAAACAGGTTAATCACAATATGGTTTTCAAAGATAGAAATATGGTTGAATCATGGTCTTAATACCATAAAATATTTTCCATATATCTCAAATGTGTCTATTATCCTTATTTCATTCATTTTTATGAGTATTCTAGATCCAACATTCATTGGTCATTATGATTCTCATTCATTCAGTTTTATTTATAGTTGGAATTAGTTTTGTTACCATGGAAAATAAATAAAATTAATTTTCAATAAAAATATATATATATATATATCCTCTCCAAATGAGCCTGGCCATATTTTCAATCTCTATTTTCACCTACCCCCAACCTTTTTAAATGAGTGAATGATATCTTGATAGAAACTTTTTTTCATTAAAATCCCATATAATTTCCATTTTTTATCTAATTATTATTATTATTATAGAATCCATGTCATATAATTGTTATAAGTGAGTCATTCATTCTTTATCCTTAAATATAAATATTAATCAAATTTTAAGTCACACTTCATGGGGAACCTCTAAAATTCATCACAACATATTTCCTCAACCATACCAATAATGTTATCACTATCTTCTATTGGACCAATATCAAATTAAAATTTATACTGTATTTTATCATTCCCAAAAATATTCATTAAACTATTAGGTTTACTCTATAAAAATAGAATAGACATATTCACCTATCAATTGGGATATCCTTGTCATCCTTTATCGCTAATGTCTTTGATGTTATTTTTTGGTACGATTCTTCACATATTTCATTACCAATTTATTATGTCATCTATATATTTGTTTCTTATTTTATATTAGATTTATTATTTAAATATAATAATAATTTTGATGAAATTTTATACATAATCACTCTTCATATCATTATCTTACTTGTTTTGAATCCCAAATTATTTTTCAATTATTATAATATTTTCTTGACAAAAACATTTTACTTATTTTTGGATTTTGTTTCAAATACATTTTTCATCATCCAGCTTCAACTTTTATTCCCATTATTAATTCCTTTATGGACTTGAATATGTTGATATATTTGGAAATAATCTGCATCCCTATGTCCATTCCTCTAAAATCACATGTAATTTCCAAAAATACTAAATTTATTCCCTTTGAAAGAAACTTGATCGAATTTATACGCTTTTACGTTATGGTGTAATTTCTCTACACTATGTGTCTTTATTTAGAGATATTATTTTCATAAATATTATCATAACAACCCTTGATTTTTTTAGTGGTTCGAGGATTTTCTTATCCAATCATATTTTTATATATTTTGAAATCTATAAAACGAGTTAAAATATATTTAGTATAGACATATTAAAATAGGTTATGTGTTAACTTTTTCACTGAACATTAGTTGGATTCCATTCTAGTATATTTTAACCACTTGTTTATAGAAATATGATTCTTATTTAAATAACTAATCCTTTTAGATACGGGTGTATACAAATCCTTTTCTTCATTATATTTTAATGTTCATACTATGTTGTTTTCCAGACTTATCATCATCAATTCCATGTATAGAGAGTTCATTTCAAGCAAGGATTATTTGTATTTAACTGATTCAACCCAATATTCACAATGTTTTATTAAATACATCACGTGATCCTTATTCGTTTTTAGTAACTTATAATTGATAATAATATATCTTTATCATGAAATGACCATGATAACCTATAAAAAAGATAAGTAAAAAATTCATGACATATCTCGAACAGAGGTGCAGCTATCTATGGGATGTTGACTCCTTATTTAGAATCAAAACGAAGTTTTTTGATTAATTTCACAATAATAAAATCTTAATCACACAAAATCATTAGAAGTAATTCTTAATTAGTTGTTTTCTAAAATAATAAATAATTTTAAAGCTCCATAAAATTACATGTAACATCTAGGAATGTTTCGAAATATATTTTTTCAAATAAATTTTTTATTTTATATATTTTTTATTACACCCATCAACATGTTTAGATTTAATTAAATTAAACCCTGATTATAGCTTGAATTATATGAAACATCGTGTTTTATGGAAACATGTATTATTATTAAAATAATATTATTTAATATGATTGTTTTCACATTGATGTTGGAATGATGAGTATGAATAATATAAACTAATTTTTGAAATAACATGATTTAAACATGAATATAAAGTTATTTACTTTCAAATCAATTAATTTGAAAAAAATACGAACCATTTAAAAATAATGGAAATATTTTTCTAGAAAGCTATTTTTATGAGAAAAAAATTGTTTTATCTCAATATGTTGAATAAATAAATTTTGGTGATTTATTTTATTTAAATTTATATATTAAATCAAACATTTATCATTATTATTGTTTTTTATTTGAATTAGATAAGAATAAATGAAATGTTGTTCTAAAAAAATATATTTTACCAAAATAGATGTTTTGTCATATATTTGTCAATTATATTAAATTCGTTTTTTAATAATTTTTTATATTTAATTTGATTAAAAAACTTCATTTTTGAAATCAAAATTTCATAATTATCTAAGGATTATTTTTTTCCTGAAAATATACTATTTTTAAGTAATATTAAAAAAAAATTCATTATGAACATCGATTTCATTTAAAGTATTTAAAATCATCAAAATTGTATTAAAATGTTTTTAATTGGAACATAAATTATATTATATATATATTATTCCAATTTGTGATAATGTAGAAAATTTATTATGGATTTGTGATATAAAACATTTTAAACATTGTTAACAATTCTTTATAGAAAATATCATTTTTTGCATATATGGGATTAATTTAGAATTAATTTCTTCCACTAATATTAATTGAATTTTATGAAATTGATTTTCATAATTTTAATCTGTATAATTAATATTATATAATATTTTTAACTTAACTTTTTATAATAATTATTAGTAAAAATAGTAAAAATTAATTACCATGGTTTCAGTTAAAATGGATTCATTGCGGGATTAAATTGAAATGATAAGTTCTTAAATAACCTATAATCATGTCTAAAACCCCTTGAATGGTTATATTTAGACCATGTAACATATCTGGATCACTAATAGATAGTTTTAGAGATTTTTTCTAGTGAAATACTTGGGCACCCTATTTTGTTTTGGAAAATTAGAACTTTGCCACCCATCTTACTTATCAAAGGAAACCCATCTCATATCATTTGCACACATAAAAACCCAACTAGTTTTTAAAATAAATATAAAAATGAAATCCTTAATTCCATACTATAATCATTTTATCCATTGTTTATTCAGCAATCCAATAGAGGATAAATTTTGGTGAAAAACAAAAGATGTTTTCTAAAGAAGAGGTAATGTCTCCAACCCAGCATATTAAATTATTAATTAATAAACATACTAAAATTATTATTAACCCATTATTACATGAGAAAATATCTATATTACATATACTTAAAAACAATTATGTTAATTTTAGGACCTAAAAATATTTTAACTTCTATGAAACGAGGTATGAAATCATCTTTTCTGTGTACGGTGGACTAACAACTCTTGAACTGATGTTTTCCATTTTCCATGACCATCTCTCACGGTGGGATATAATTATGGAATTAATTTTTATAAATCATATTGACGATAATATTAAACCTATTTAATTATAATACCACATATAACTTCTTACATCTGAATCCATTGGAATGTAATAATGTTGCTCATGTGTATGAAAGGTTATTGCTACACAAACTGATGAGATGTGTTTTTAATTTATGTTATAGTTCGATGATAATAAAGATAGACAAAATGAATTTATATTTCATTTTTAACATAATATTGAATTATTATATAATATATTGCTTCTTATATTCCATTCTTGGGGATATGATATGTTCCTTCATGTGTGTGGTGGACTACCGCCTCACAAGAATACGTTATTTGTTTTAAACTAATGAATTTTAAAGAAGGTTATATGTGATGATTTATTGAATTTGTTATATATATATGGAATAATTTTTTTAAAGGTATTATATTATTTTTATTTTCTTTCATTTTATCCATCATGAAAATGGAAACAACATTCATCCGTACGTATGAACTACCATCTTAATGAACCGTGTAATATATCTTCAAGATTTATTGATTACTATAAATAAATATATTTTGGATATATATGATATTTATTTAATAGTAAAAATTATAGAAATTATTGAAACATTATTATTGTCTGAGGAAAAAAAAATAAAAACATACCTGAACAATAATGTAGTTATTACCCGAAACAAGACTTTAACATGGAATTATTGATATAAGGGTAATAAAAAGTGGAATGTAAATAATATATCGAATGATATATATAATATTATTTAATAATATTTTTATAATATTTCTATTTTTATAATACCATAGGATTTAACATGTATGAACAAATTCAAGACTTAGGGTAAGGGGATTCTGTCTTACTTATTATTTCATTGAGACACATATAATATTCAACATATATTTCCTTTAGGTGGTGTATATATTACATATGAATTAATTTTACGATGATTATTTTTAAATATATGAGTATTTACAAATACATTCTAATATCATTTTTACACGGTGTTTATGATTCCACAAAAATCAAAGCACTATGGGATTTTTATCACAATTTTCATTCATAGGGGAACGAGTTTGGTTATGAACCTATATTCTCATATAATATGTATTAAATACCCCATTTATGTGTTTTATCATGAATCTCATTCTTTTGATAGCAATAAAAATATCATTAGATGATATTCATTATTAGGACATATTCTAAAAAGATAAAAAATTGGTAAAGGCTTGATGGCATGATATCATTGCTTACCAAGATTGTTATTTATTATACTTTAAATTATGAAATATTTTGATTATTTTATCCATAAAAACATTAAATTTTTATATAATATTTACATATGGTGAAAAAAATTCATTTCTTTTTCCCCTATTTATATACTCATGATTCCAAAATAATGTTTTAATAAGAATCAACTTTATTTATCTATATAGTTTAAGAAGTCGTTTCATCCATAATCATTATTTTAAAAAAAATTCATAAATGTTTTTAAAATTTTACCAATGATATATTAAAGTCATTTTTCCTATTTTTTTCTTTTTACAAATTTAGTGAAAGGAAAATTCATTTCATTTTCTAAACAACACCATTTTAGAATTTATAATATTTTTATGTAATATTCTCATTGATGCGTATGAAAATATTGAAAATTTTGACCATTATAACCATTTTTTTATTCGATTATTCCTTTATAATGTTTCATGTTTATTTTTAACTAATTGAATTTTAAAATTATTCATGTTTTAAAAAGTATTTTTTTCAAAGATAAATGTTTATTTACATGAATAAATGTTTTCATATATTTATAAAGATTACATTATAAGTTTATAAGGTAATTTTTAATGAAATATATTTTCATAATTTTTGTCAAGATTTATTATTGAAAAGGTTATTTTCAATGAAAATTATTGTGAGAATTTTTTAGATCCAAAATGTAATCTCCAAAATATAAAGGATATTATTCTAAATAAATATTATAATTGATCATATGAATCATTTCCCATCTATGATGATATCCTTTATGTTTATATATGAGTTACTTGGGTTATAAACCAAGGGTAACATTATGATTTTTTCAAGGGATGGTTTATGATTATTATAACATGATTATTATGAAACTTGTTTCTCTTACATGGTCTACACCATGATAAATTATTTATAAAACCCATTTCTTTTTTTCCCATGGGTTATTATTTGATGAAAGTGTGATGTTATTATAATCATTATTTCTCTTCCATATGATATGATTAGATGATTTTTTTAAATCCCATTTAATTTCAAGGGTTTTAATATGATTAGTGTTTTCTGATGGTTTGGCACTTGTATATATGTTTTTTATTATGTGATGGGTGTGACCTATTTATCACCATAATTCATTTGGTAGAGGTTAATATCCAATTTGAAATATAGGAATAGAATGTAATGTGAAATTATCTAAGTAAGGGAGTTTATCCATTATGATAGTCTTAGGTGTTTACTTTGACTAATATATTGGATTAGGCAGTGAATTCATTCCACTATGATAGTCTGGGAAATAGGCCATGAACTACAAGGGAAATATATTTTTTATAATTTTGTGTATTACAGAAATCCATGACTTATTCCTATTTTATTCTCTCCTTGATTATGATCAATGATTACAGTATGATTCACGTCTTATGAACTACTAATACTAATTCCATGATAGAGGATTATGATCCTTGATATGGAGGGTATGGTTTTCATATGTTTTTCTCATGTTTTTATAAACTTTTTCTCATGTTATATTTATATATATCCCTTGATTAACATTATTGATCATCCGAGATCACCATTTATTTTGTTTCCTTTCCCCCAGTTATGAACAAATTTATTATGTATGACATTTATAATTAGGTTTATAGATATGAATAATATAGATGGAGATGGTGTATTTCCATTACGAACCAGTTGTTTGTACGTACACATTTCCAAAGGCATCATACATTTATGATCTGGATGTGTTTATTTGTTTAATGTAATTAAAATTAATTTATTAATATATAATATAGATTTAGGAGAAGTGTAGTTCATTATAGTATGTATCATAGGATACACTTAATTAAAATCTGTAAACCAGGATAAGAAAAATATACTAAGATCCCAAAGGATATGCATAAGGATGAATCAAAGTATAGGAAACTCCCAATAAAATTTTGTAAATGATAGAATGTGTGGTTTCTATGTAAATAAATATGTTTCTTGATACAATAATTGGACATAGATCTATCACAAAGGTTCATAGTGATATTAACATTAAAATATGAACTGTGATATGTACTCAATTCACACATTGTGCATGAAAAAAGCCTTATCACACACCTCGTTGGTACTCAAAGGGGATATGGTTTCTAAATTCACAAACTATTTACAAACCATCAGGACATATTTGAATGTTGACAATGTATGTACAAGTTTAATCCTTAGGTTTCAAAGATCATAAATAAGGTTTCATTATTTACACATCATATATGTTATTTTTCAGGATATTGTTTTTTTCCAATATGATTTGTGATTCACTCTCTGATTGTTCTTTTTTTTCCATTGCTGAACCTATAAGGAATCTTGTTAACACTAAATTATATGGGAAAATTGGTGACACTGAGAATCCAAATTAGACAATGACATTATAGGAATATATGGTCATTATTATTAATAATTTACCATGGTATATAATTAAAAACATAGGGCTTGGTGGGATTCATAAAGCATAAAATAAGAGGCATTCAAAGATTTATTAATGTTTGTGTGGTAAAAAATATAGAAGAATGAATATTTAGTTTCCTATATGTTAACAAGGTTAGAATAAGAACCTTGAAGAATATATAAAATGTTGGGAAAACTGTTATTTGTATGGAAATTATGTTCATTAAATTATAAATTATTGTGATTTTTAATTTCTTATGTGTGTGACCATGGGAATTATCTAAGTAAATTACCTAACCCAAATATTAACTTCTTGACCAAGGAAAGATATATCCCATTTTAATAATTTATGTGGAAGGACTGAAGTATTTATGTTTCGTAATTCTATTATTATGTAGTTGAAGTATTTTTCAAATGGTATTTGGGTAGTAAAAATCCATAAACATCTATGAATTGGGATAATTTTTGAAGAATATATTTCTCTATGTAGGATCAACACGACAGTTATGAATACCATCATGGGTTTATGAGTTTAAGGTAGATCATAATTTCAATTGTTTATAGACATAATTTTTAGGTTTTATGTGATGGTATTTTATCAAAATTATGTATATATTAAGGGACATTTATAAAAATATAATAGAGTAGTTTAGTTTATGTGAAAAAAGTAATTTGAGGAGGAATGCCACTAAATTTTGTGAAAGTAAGATTAGATTTTTTTGATAATATTTATGCATTATATTATACTTAATGTATACGAATTTATTATTTATAGTTGATATCCATACAAGGTCAGAACACTTCATTAATATTAGAAAATATTTATAAGTAGACTAACATTCATAAATATATAATAAAGATGCAGTAAGGTTTCACGTAGTACCACATTACAATTTATCTGACCAAGATCCTAGGATTTCCATAATGTTCTGGAGAAGAATTTAGAAGGACATTCATACAGAGATATTTTTTAGCACCTCATATCATCCTTAGATAGATAGTCCATATTAAAGAATAACTAAAACCCTTAAGGATATATTAAGATCAAGTTAAATAGATTTAAAAGGATTTTGTGTGGAATAATTTCATCTATTTGAGCATTCATACAAATACTATAAACACCTTGAAATTTCAAGGAAAATTTATTCGTAAATTCTTTGGAATATTGTGAGTCTGCAGTTTCTGACGGCACCAGATTCTGAGGCCCGATGTCCCCCGAATCAATTTCTGAAGTTTTGTTCGGGTATGTTTAGTAAACCTATGTGCTGGTTATTCTATCTTTTGAACCATTGCTCAGAATAGAAATCTGAGGGCACTGATGAACTCTTAGCGCTGGTATTCGCTTAAGGGGACCTTTACCTCAGTTGCGTTTTATGCGGGTTGAATGTTATATTTTTTTGAATTCGTAGGAAATTGAATAAAATTTTTGTACTGTAAAATTTTATTTAAGAGGTGGTTATTTCCTCAAAAGAGGAGTTGGGGTGGGTCCCACACCCCACATAACCTCTTTGAGAGGATTTAGTGTGGTGGGGCCCACACAAACTAAAACCCTATCACTTCCCGTCAACTCCCTTTAACTTTTCTTAAGTTTTGACACCTCCCATCATTAAAGGTGGAGCCTCTCGAACTCCCTCCACTCATGAATGTGCCAACTCTTGAGATTAATTAATGCCAATTAATTAATCTAGTTTTGAATTAATTTGAAATGGAAGGAAATTTTATAATTTTGGAAAAGCCTATTATTTAATTTTCCTTTTCAAATATTTGATGAGCTTTGGGGAGAAACTCATGGTGGAACTTTATTCATCCTCTCGAGTGAAGAACACAATGAACACAATTTCATTCCTCCACTTCTTCAACCAGGGTGAGAAAGGAGGAGATGCCACAATGAATTCTACCTACCTTCCTCTTCCTCTGACGTTGATGGAACGACACCGTCATCCGCGACGCCCGACCTCCACGACGCTCGTCTTCCATGGCTTGACGACGTGCAACATCTTATACGAGTTTGGGGTTTTGTATAAATTCTAAGTGAATAAATTATCTCGTTCTTGTTGAATCCTTTGGAATGTCTTCAACAATCTTAAATGACCTAACGTGGAGGGTGCGGGCCGAACGAACACGGTCTAACGACCCTCCGTTGATCCTTGTTTTTATTCACGATGGAGGTAGTGATGGAAGAGGCGGTGACGACCAAAGGCAGCGGCGACAACAGCGGCCGAGCGCCAGACCGTTAAAGAACTACGTCACCGGGTGCCTTATGGGAAGAGGAGACTGCGGCCCACAACCGGGCCGCTCGACCAATGAAGAACCGACCGGATTTAGACGGCCGGGTTGGAGAACCGCAACACCCATTTGGTGGCGCACAACGGAGAACCACGGCCTGTGCTCCACAGGCGGCATTGGAGGCGAACCTACTGGCCGCCAGCCGAACGGGCTGAAGGGAGCCACGACAGCCACTGGTGTCGTGTGCGGAGGAATAGCGGCTCGCCCGTGTGGGCCGCTCCTGCCGAAGGAGACCGACTGACTACGGCCGGTCGGGTAGGAGGGGCGGCGCTGCTCGGCACCACTGTTTCATGAAACTGGGGGGCTGCGCCCCGCCAGGCCGACCCCTTAGCTGGGTCGGACCCACAGAGCCAAGATGGGCCGACCCGCCAGCCCACGGGGCTTGACAGGCCTGGCCCGTTTCGCTGAAATGTGAATGACTTCTTGACTGTGTGTCCGATCGACATACTGTCTTGACACTAGGACCCTTACGATGAGGTGGTACTTTTGCGATACTCTATGTGAGTTTTGGACAACATTGGAAAATCGAAAGGTTTGGAACAAGCATAATTCAACAGGGCCCCTGAAACGGAAAAGCCATTAACTCTCTGATCGAGATTCCGATTGACGCACCTTCTGTTGCGTTAGGTTCATTTTGATGAGATGGAACTTCGAGATACATCAAATCTGGACTTCATGACAATTTATGTATCGAAACCTCGTTGTTCGATGAGCGGACCCTCCCAGAATCGACCGTGCTATGTGCGGGAACCCTAGAGCTGGCTGCGACTGCATCGACTAATGTACTGGAATCCTCCGTGGGTTTGACAGTGATGACCACCATACTATGATCCTCCATGGGTTCGATGGAGTTGACTACTATTCCTGTTTCCTGTGTGGGTCTTGTATTATTGACCTCTATACTTGTATCCTATGAGGGTCCGACAATGTAGTTGGTCTTGTATCCTGTGTGGGTCCGACAGCTTAGCTGGTCTTGTATCCTGTGTGGGTCCGACATCTTAGATGAATCAGTGACTACATCTGATCATCTCTATCGCTATACAAAAGATGTATACCTGTGTGAGATGAGTATTGACATTAAAACATTTTTCAATTATGTGATTGACTTACCTCATTTGTGAACTAGGTTATACTTGGGCTCAAGAGTTGTAGCTGAACTGAGATTGATAACATAATTATATGTATGGGAATATACCTATGTAGTGTTGGTTGATACATCGTGGGTGTATCTTTATTCTATGGTTTATCCTTTGTGGATTCTGGGAGACCTTTGGAGTCTCTGGGACCCTACTGATTATCCTTATACCCAGTCCGGCACAGGCTATGCCCGCACCACATTGTGTTGGATGCAGACTATGGTCTGTGTTAACAGAGGCAGGGAGCGAGCCAGGACCGGACAGTACCCTGAGGTGGACCACACGGCTAGAAGGTACACGGAGTGGACTGATAGATGTGGAGTACTGAGGTGGAAGGCGTGCTTGGGGTAGTCACAGCACGAGCCCCGAGGAAGGGTCGTGACAAATTGGTATCAGAGGATTCGAGTCTACCACATAAATCAGGACTCTGATAATTATTTTCTGTGAATCAATAGTGTTAATTTTATTGAGTGTGGTTTTTAGTCCAGGGTGTGTAGTGTTGGTGTGGCGGCCGACATATCCATACACCAAAACCCTAACCTTTGATTTCTGACTCATTACATAAAACACTGATTGCATGTGTGTTTCAATAGTTTTTTTGTGATTACTTTGAGTCAGCTCACAACGTATACTATTTTGACCATGGAACACCTATTTCTTTTCTGGATGGCCCCATGAAGGTAGCTATCTAGGGTTCCGAGTTACATACGAGATGGTAGCCCACCGAGCGATGAGGCCTCGGTGTAGGGCCCCATCACAGCAGAGGTACCAGCGGCACCTCTACCCGCTGGACCACCGATACCACGAGCCCCAGCAGCAATGAGTGCATGCCACCTGAGTGCATTGCACGAGTTCCAGTGGTAGAGGCCGCCCAGGTTCCATGGAGAGACGGACCCACAGGTAGCTGAGGATTGGATGGAGGATGTCCTGAGAGTCTTCAGATTGGTTGGGACCCCAGCCGACCTTATGGTGATTCTTTTCATGAGTCTCCTGCATGCAACAGTAGGTAGATGGTGGAGCCTGATGCTCCAGGTTCATGATGAGTCATCTTTACTCTGGATGGACATTGAGAGTATCTTCTGATCGGAGTTTGTTCCATCCACCCAACATGTACTGTGGATTTAGGAGTTAATTCATCTTCAACAGGGAATTATGATTATAGCTCAATACTCAGTGAGGATCACTGACCTCTCACTTTACTCCATGGATATGATGCAGGAACCCTAGAGCTGGCAGCGACTGCGTTGACTACTGTATTGGAATCCTCCATGGTTCCCACAGTGACTACTACCGTACTGGGATCCTCCATGGGTTCGACAGCGATGACTACTGTTCTTGTATCCTATGTGGGTCCAACAATATTGACCTCTTTACTTGTATCCTATGTGTGTCCGACAGAGTAGATGTTCTTGTATCCTGTGTGGGTCTGACAACATACCTAGTCTTGTATATTGTGTGGGTCCGACATCTTAGATGAATCAATGACTACATCTGATCATCTCTATCACTATACAAAATATGTATACATGTGTTAGGTGAGTCTTGACATTCAATCATTTTTCAATGACATGATTGACATACTTGCTATGTGGACTTGGTTGTGATTGGGCTCGATAGTTGGTGCTAAATTGATATTGATATATATATATATATATATATATATATATGGGAATATACCTAAGTAGGGTTAGATGTTACTTTGTGGTTATATATTTCATCTGTGGTTTATCCTTTGTGGATTCCGGGAGACCATTGGGGTATCAGGTCCCTACTGAGTATCTTTATACTCACCCCTGCACAGGCTACTACCGCACCATGTTTTTTTGGATGTAGACGATGGTCAGCATTGACAGAGATAGGGAGAAATCCCGGACCGGACCATACCCAGAGGTGGACCACACGGCGAGACTTTACATGGAGCAGACAGATAGATGTAAAGTGCTGAGGTGGACATCTGTACCTACCCTTCAGGTAGAATACTTGGCGGACATTCCAGGAGTTGTTGTTTTTAGCTGTTGTCCCTTTTTCAATTGTACTTGCTTCCTTTGTACAAGTACTTTGCTGTTGGGCTTGTATTTCTGACCCCTTTACTTTCAACACTACTTTTTGGTATACATTTTTCACTTAGTGTTTTATTCCTTTTGCGTACTCTATTGTGTTTGTTTACTTTCATAAAGACTATGCCTTTCTAGCTTAGGGATTTACGCCTTTGGTGCTAGTCGCCAGCCCCAGGCCTATGGATGGCGGGTTTGGGGTAGTCACGACATGGGCCCCAAGGACAGGATGTGACAAATATATATTTCAATCGATCATTTAGATGGATACTTATGAATCGATTTATGGAAGAAAGTGTAAAACTCAAATGTGATTAAATAGAGTTGCATAAATTATTCTATTGGGACTAAATCAAGATAATGAAATCGAATAAATGGTTAGATCTATTAAAAAACATGTAAGGGAATGAAAAAATTTACCATAATGTTATACTGATAATCATCAACGTGATTTAGAATATAAATTTCGTGAGAATGTGTTTCTAAAATTTTCTCTATATGGAAATAATAGAAAATAAAGCCTTAGGTAAATTTTTCCATTTGAAATTATTGATCATTTAGCATCAAATCATATATTTTCATGATTCTAAAAATCATGTCTCAAATTAACATTATGTTATATGTATCTCTATAATGTAATTACATACTAGATCCATCTCATGTTCTGAATACAAAGGTCATATTGTTGGAGCATGATCTTCCTTATAATGAATAAATGGTGGAGATTTTGGATCTAATAGAGAATGTTATATAAAAAATGATCAATAACATAGAATTTTTTTGGGTGAAATAACCATTTTGAGGAAGCTACATGGGAACATGAGGATTTAATGTGGTATATGTATCCTTAGATTTTGGTTCCAAAGTGGCAAATTTCAAGATCAAAATTAAATTTAACGAGGTAGAATGTAAAAATCTAGAATATTGTGAAATATTTTTTTTCATATATATTTATTCATTTTGATATTTAGTATTACACACAACACTATGTTTATCTTGAATTATATGAAACACTGAGAATAGTTTACGTTAAACACAACACTGAGTTTAAATGAAAGATGATGTACTATTAAATTATTAATATTTAATATAATAGTTGTCACCTAGCCATTAGAATGGAATACATGAATAATATTTAATAAATTATGCATATATATGGATTAAAAGACTATATAAAATGAATTATTTTAGGGAAAATTAATTTTAATTGAAATTAAGAACTATTTGAAAATAAATTCTATCTTTTTCTGAAAAACACATTTTGTTAAAAAAAACTTTTTTTTCTCAAAAGAATAAAAAAATAATTTTTGAGTTATTTTATTGAAATTTAGATTTTAAATAAAATATTTAACATTCATATTATATGTGTTATATGTATAACATAAGAATAAACCAAATTTAACTCTTAAAAATTATATTTTTTTGAAAACCCTTGTTGCTGATTTTGGGGAAGTTATTTAAAAATAATGTTTTTAAACTTTTTTAAAATGAATTTTATAAAATGAATTTTATTCTTGAAATTATAATTTAAAATATATCTTAGTGAGACGTTTTAATAATTTTTGGATAAGATAAATTGATTTATGAATATTGAAAAATATATGTTTTTATTAAGAGTTTTCATTTCTTTTAAATTATGTATAAACCTAAAAAAATTAATACTATTTTAAATTTAATATTATATCAATTAAATATCAATCAATACAATTTTTTTCATTTTAATAAATTTAATATGGAATTTTATATAAATGTTTTTTTAATCTTTTGAAACTTTTATATTTTGAAAACCGATTTTTAATCGTGTTTGTGGGACTGATTTTAATTAAATTCTACCACTTATATGAATGGAATATTGAAAAATGATTTCCATATTCAGAATAATATTAATTTATATTATTTAAAATAGTTTGATTAATTTTTTTACCATAATTAATAGTAAAAAATGCAGAAACTATTTACTAAGGTTAAAGTTCAAAAGGGTTTACATGGGGATAAACAAAAAGGAAAAGAGTTAAAATGGCCTTGAAATTAGTAAAAACCCAATTTGAGGGCCAAATATATACATTATAAACATAGTGGTAATATAGTGTCCCATTTAATGACTTTTTTCTAGATTATATTCTGGGAACATGTTTTCATGAAAAATATTACAAGTGTTCCACTCACCAAAATTTTAAATGGCCACCCCTCTCTTATCAACATCACAATTCCAATTCCCATTTATTCATAAAATACCTTGAAAATAATAGTCTTCATTACAAACTCACACTTTAGACCCAAATTTCTGGGTATTAATACAACCTATAAATGATTTGGTGCAAACTAAAATATGTTTTTAGCAAAAGAAGTAATGTCCCTAATCGAGCTGTTTGTTTTATTTATTCATCAACAACATGAAATTATTTTTAATACATTATTATTTAATAAACTAATTATCCTAAATGTAATGATATTTTGGTTTTGAAATTAAATTACCTACATCAATCTCCACATCCCTTAAATTGGAAATGAAATCATCATTCATGTGTACGGAGGATAACCTATATGCTAAGCAATGCGATTCATTTTCCATAAATTCCGCTCAATATTTAGTATTATGATGGATTTAATGGTTAAATATTATATTTATAATATTATTATACATATTTAATTATAATAACACAAATAAATTCTTATCTTTCGACCTGTTGAAAGACAATAATTCCGCTGGTGTGTACGGAGGACTACCACCTCTCGAATCGGTGCGTTCTATTTTTCATGTCAATATTACATGGATCATAATCCGGATAGATTAAATGAATATATATTATATTTTTAACATTATTATACATATTTAATTATGATATCAAATATACCTTCTAACATTCCATTCTATAAGGGATACAATAATGTTGTTCTTTTGGATGGAGGACTACCGTCTCGCGACGTGATGTGAATAAATATTCATTAATGCATATCATGGAAGATAATTAGGGAAAATGTAAGAAATACATTTTATATATATGAAACATAAACTATTATATAGAGGTAATATAATATTTTTATGTAATCTATTTCATTCATTATGAAAATAAAAAAAAACGTTCAGGCGTACGTATTGGCTACCGCCTCCCAGAATATTATATTTCATATCTAACATTTATTTATTAATATAAATAAATATATATAGGATCTATGTTATAATTATATCATGGTTATAATTATGGATATTATTGAACCATTATAAAATTAATAGGACCATAAATACCAAATCAAAACGCATACGAAAAACAAACTTGTTATTACCCAAAACACGAATTTAGTGTGGAATGGTTAATAAATGGGTAATAAAAGGTCCTAAATAAATAATATATGTAATTATATATATATAAGTATTAATTTTTAATATATTTATAAAATAATTTATTCTATATATTGTATTTTTGAACATGCATGCGTCAATTAGAGACATAATGTACGATATTTTTTCCGGAATTTTTACTTATATGATACACTATCCATATTCACCACATATTTCATTTAGGTGGAGTATATAATGTCCATTAATGGATTAAATGAATATTATCCAGAAAAATATGTGTATTTACATTTCCATATGATTATTTCTCATTCATGGGGTTAATGGTTCAACCGCAACCAACATAGTAATGGATTTTTTGTCAATTTTTATTATTTTGGAAATTACTTATGCTATGATCTTATATTATTATATGGGGATTATATACTACCCATTATAATTTTTTTCTTAAATATATTTATATTAATTAATTTAAATTTTTTATTATATGTTTTTCTTTAATGGGTTTGATGATTCAAAATATACCAAAGTTGTAATGGTTTGATGTTACGATCCCATTGTTTATCGAGATTGTTTCTGATTATACATTTGATGATGAAATATTATGATAAATTTGTGAATAATCTCATGAATTTTATTAAACTACATTTACTTCTTTATATTATATGTTTTTACTTCATTTTTCTCATATTATGCACTAATTATTCCAATTGAATTCTTTTAAAGAAAAATGACTTTATTTATCACTTCGTTTGAAAACCCATTTTATTCCAAAGTAATTTTTCCTAAAAATGTTTTAAAAAATGAATATAAAATTTTCTAAATTATAAATTAAATATATATTTACCCCAGTTTTAATTTTCCCAAAATGTTATCAAAATAAAATTTATGTCGTTTTTCAAACAATGACCATTTTTCTTTTACCAAAAATGTTAATGGAATTTTTTTTGAATGTATGATAGGAACAAATTTTTTTCCATCATCGACATAATTTTATTTAATGATTCTTCTATAATTTTTCTATGATATTTTCAAAAAAACATTCATTTATAAATTTATTACGTTTTAAAATGTTTTTTTGAAGTTGAAAACGTTATTTTCCTTAACAGGTATTGTAAATGATTATTAGATATTCATTTATATGTATCAAATTTTAATTTAAAATAAATTAATCAACACAATTTTTTTAATATTTTAGTTCTAAATAGATTATTTTCATAGAAAATGATTTTAAAAATTTTCATGTTCTAAATAATGTTTTTCAATGTGGAATGAATATTTTCCTCATGAAATTATCCAAGTGATATTTAAAAATAATTTTTTATCTAGGATGAAATACTTTAATGTTACTTATTATTTTTTTGAAATAAAGACCCCTGATACCAATATTATTCTTTCTGTAGATGATTAATTTTTATTTTATGAATTTATTTTATGAAACCTGTATCTCCTCCATGGGATATATGACGGTAAAACAATTACCAAACCGACATATTTTATCTTGGGTTATGATTTTATAAAATGATGATGTTATTTTGAAATCTATTTATTTTATATAGGGTTTGATGTGATGAGATGTAGTTGAAAACCATTTCTTTTCGAGTGTTATTATATTATAATTGTTTTATAATATTGTGAAACATGTATATCTTATTTTCTATATGTGGAAGATAAGACCTCTATCTCCCTTCACTACATTGGGTAAATATTTATATACTAAGAGATAAACATTATTGGAATGAGGGGGTGAACCCAAATCAATCAGGGATATTGTCCACTATAATAGTCTAGGAAGTGAACCATGACTACTATCATGGGTTGGGGACCAAAACATGTCCACATTGATAGTCTTGTTAGTGACCCATTAACTTCAATGGAAATATTTTTCTATGCTAATGTGTATGAAAAAATATCCCTATCATAGTCCTATGTCATGATCTCATGGATTATGTTCTATGATTCCATTATGATTTATGTCTTATGAGCTATAATCATTTATGATATGACTCCATATTATGACTTTTTATATCAAAAGAAATATTTTCATATGTTATAATCATGCTCTCATAAACTTATACTCATGTTAGGATTTTGTATCTCCTTTATTTCCATTACTAAGTATAGGATGTCATCCTTTCATTTATTTCCTTTACACAAGTTATGAGTAAATGTATTATGTATGATATTTCTAAGAAGGGTTCTAGTAATAAAGAATTTACATAGAGATGATCTTGTTCACTAATGAACTACTCTTTATTGTGCCGAATTTTCTATAAGAAATATACCCTTATGATACATATGAATTTATTTGTATAATGTATTGAATATTATTCAATTAAATATTAATTTCAATGCAGGAGATATTTTTCTCCTTAAAATAAAGGTACAGGTTCGAAAAAAAATTGCACACCAACCAAATCCTTCACATGAACCATAAAAGTCATTATCTCATGATGTACATGTAACAAGTAGATCAAATACTCCACCAGTAATGGCCAACTCCCAAGGTCCCAAAAATCACATACATATACTACCTTCATGTAGGTCATTCCCTTTTCTAACTCCTTTCATATGTATATTTATAAATGTCAGATGGAATAATTTGGGAGTGAAAAACAATCGATAGTTTGGATCCCAATGTTTATTATATGAATACACAATATTAAATAAACCAAATATGTTTAATTATAAATAAAATATTTATTTTTAATAATTTCAAAATTTGAATTTTTTTTTAAAAAAAAATCTATGGTGGCTATAAAAAAAAAATAAAGTTGAAGTTCCATCAAAATAGGCCTGCATTTGATTTTATATCAAATCATATATGAGGAAATAATTTTATAAACATTTTAATCAATAGATTATATTCAATCATTGAAACATGGTGGCAATCCTTAGGGTTATTTTTCTTAAAACACAAGGTTCCACACATCCTCATTCAATTTTCACTCTAACTGTTCACACATATCTAGATATCAGGAATAAAAAGATATGGATCCATCCCAAATAATGAGCCCATTTCCCTCATGCAGTATATTATTCATTTTAATTATTGATCATTAACAATATATAGCTAACACATACCTATAATATATATCCACGGACACTAACCTAACATTATAGTCTCCTATGTCATTAAAAGAAATAAATCATATGTTGGGATATTATTCAATCAATCATTCTCAAATAACATCAACCAATCATATTAATAAACCAAAATGTCAATTTTTTGAACATCTTATTTAATTAAAAAGTACAACATTAATAAATATCATCATAATAATTTCATTTGAAAAAAATATTTACATTTGAAATAATAAATCAATTACGTGATTCTTTTCTCAAAAAAAGCATCCCTAGAGTGACTCATCAAATAAATCATTTTAATACTGGATTAAGTTACCAGAAATAAAAAAATTTATTTGAAATTATATACCCAAGAGGATAAACACACACACATATATTTAAAAAACCATAATCAATAATATAAAATAAATATTTATAATGTGGTTATAAATACAATTGAATATAAACAAGAAAAAAATATTCAATTGATAAGAATATCCAAATGAAGAAACCTACCACAATCTCAGTATTAGAGACCACCCAACATGGTATCCACACTAGGAGAATGATAAAAGGATAGAACAAATGAGTAGAGGATCCTATAAATATAAAACCAAATATAATATATGGATCCATGAATGAAATAAGGATCGAAAACTCTCAAATAGGGAGAATGAAGAGGAAAGTGGAATTCACAACTAGATCAATGTCATTTTAACCAATAGTGATATAATTATTCAATGGGTATGTTAATCCAAAATGATTTGGATATGTGAACTAAAATAACCTCATGAGAGACTTCATGGTATTTGTAATTTAATGTGGTTCGTTGGAAAATTTATTTTTATTAAAATGTGGGTTTTTGGAATTAATATAAACAAATAAAAAAAATTAAATCTTGATTTCTTGATTTGGCCACATAGTATTTCGAATTGTGCACTAATTATTTCCCATTTCATGCCTTGTGGATGTTCCACATGTTTTTTTCATTCATATTTACAAACAATGTTCCAATAAATCAAAATTCATATATCATGGGTTATAGTATTTAAGGGGAAGGCCACATGGCTTTCCCTAACCATCTACCAAACTATATTATATTCACTAGAACTCTATCCAAATAAATTTTTTTTTCATTTTTTCATCTACATGATTTTTAATTACCTTGATCTAACCATTTAATATCCCAAAAAACACTACAAATATCAAAATGATACCAAATTAGACATGTGAAAATACCCAATCATAAGATGGACAATACAAAAATAAGGTTAGTACCTTAATAAAAGAGTTATGATGTTATTAATGTAAAGACGTACACATTCCAAATACAAGTATTTACTAAATAAATTTAGATACATATTATATAATGCTATACATGTAAAAACAAAAAGAAACCATACAATTTTAAATATTTATTAAAGATCATTACATTTTTAATCTATGAATCCAATTAAAATGCATGACATTAAAATTTAATAATGAATATGAAATATAATATCTAAATTATGAAATTGGGGATCATTAAAATTAATAAAAACCATACCCCATTAAAAATTCTATAGAAATAAAAAAAAATTATAGGAAACCAGTCCACGTATTATGTAATTACAATATAACTGGAAGATAATTTGTAGTGAATTTTTCATGGAATAATGAATTGGTATTTATATAGTGTAAAGGTAAATGTGATCATTATGATTCAACAATTATATGATAATCAGTCAGTATGATATATTAAATGAAACCCTTTGTTTATAATTTTACTGTTATAATTATTGTTTATAAGTATTAATGAAAAAGGCTGAATTATTCTGAAATTCAAATTGAATGCCTCAGCTATTAGAGTCATACTGTTTGAAGACCCTTTTTAGAATATGTGTAGGAGGTATTGTCATTGGGGTTCTCCATTAACAAAGACCAATATGATCTTAACCAAGTGATGCATGAATGAATTCTCCAACTGGAGAATTTCAAGTTAGTAGAAAACAACACTCAGTTGATCTTAGCTCAGGCACCCCATGAAACTACCACAATCACACATAATACCCTTAAAGCCTATGTGGGTGTAATATAGGGTTATGTTTACATACCAAAATTTCATAAAGCATCAAATACATTGTCTAAATAAATTATTTATTCCTAAAATCCACTTAATAATATTTTCCCTTAATAAATTATATGTTTAACTTAGATGAATTTGATAATTTGAATTTTGGATAAAAATAAAACATTTATATAATTTTCTAGAAAATATATAAAATTTTTACATATGAAAATTGTGTTATAAATAATATTTTTAAAGAAATATTATTTTTAAAAACATTTATTTCAATAATAAATGTTAAAATAACGTTATAATGGCTGTGAGTTTTATTATAATTGTCTGAAATTTGATTGTGAGTTAAAAATATAATTTTTAAATAGATAAGTATTTTTATTGCTACGTGTTGAAATTATCATATTTAAATAATTATTATATAAAAATAAATAGTATTTTTTAAATCATCAAATTGAATTTACGTTAGGGATAATTTATGATAATTTTCTAAAATATTTATTTCTTGAATAGTTAAAAATATAATTTGAGGGTTTCAGTATATTTTACGACATCATTATTATATCTTAATGATGTAATAATTAATTAAATACATTATAATAAGTAAACTATTTCATTTTAATTATATTATGTATTTTAGTATATTTTATTCAATTTTAATTAATATACATCTCCTTCCAAATTATAAAAAAGGATAAATTGGATTTTGGAAAAAGTTGCATTGTATAATATTTAAATTTTAATTCCAAAACAAGTATAATATAATGTTTTTAGTATATATTATATTAATTAATAATAATATTTGACCCATATTTCCAAACCCTTGAGAAAAAATCATATGTAAGATAATGGTTATTCATTTTCCACAACCAAGATTTCCAATGCCTATTTTTTTAAATCATAAAACATATCCTATAATTTTTATTAATATACAAAACTATATCCCCTATCTAGTTTACTAAAAATAAATCCTCCGTGTATTTATTATTTATTTCTACCAATTATTCCCCTATGGTGTCCTCTAGGACCCATGCTTCCAGCCTCATGTTTTAGGAACAACTCTTCATGGAAAGGGAAATTTCTTATTCTCTTTCCAATTCATGTTCCCTTTTCATGTTCTATGTCTTAAAATTACCACAAAAATAAATTTTTACAATATCATTTATAAATTTTATATAAAATTATGTTTTTAATGGAATAAATTTTTTCCCTCTCATTTTACCAATTTTGAAAACCATGTTTTATACTGATAATGTTGATGAATTTATTACTTAAATTTCCCTCCTTTATAATAGAAATAATTTTTTCTTATTTATTTGAATACCTACACAACTTTTATTTCGAATAGGTATTCAAAAAGATTTTAAAATTCTCATTTTTCATGTATTTAAATATATGAAATCCAAATATTTTTCATTGGATAAAAATGATGTTATGATAATGTATTCAAACTCTTTTGTATGTGAATTTTTTTTATAAAAAACACATGCTTAATTAACCATTTGATATTTATAAAATTATTTATTATGATCTATGTGGATCACATGAAATTATTACGCATTTTGTGTGTGTCCTGATAATGCCCCAATTCATTTGTTGAAGAATTTATTCTCAAGAGATGTCATGTTAGGAAACCCTGGCGAGTAACTCTAGAAACTTTATATTTATGACACCTAGGTGATATACTTAATAATGTATCAGTTATATGTTTTATCTTTATTTAAATGATGTTATTATGTTTTTTTATATTTATGGTTTGCCTCTTTATAAGGCCTAATCATTTTGCCTTATATTTTTATTGATATGCCGTAATATCACGTGTCATATATCTCTCTATTCATTATTCCCTAAATGGGGTTCATGATCACCCAAATACTTTGATGTATGTCCCCAGTATATGATATGTAGTAAGAGTTTCCTAGATTGAACACATTAAGATGTATTACAAGTTCATTTAAAAGGATGTTTTACGTTTTCATGTAGTTTTTAAATTATTTATTAGAAAATAAAAATTGAAAAATCCTCTATTTGTACAATGAAATGAAAAGCTATCAAATAATGATTGGATTCCATAATATTAACTCCCATAAATAATTTACTCCCTCATAAATAATTTTATGAATATTGAACAAAAATGATATTAGGGCACTACTCTCTCATATTTCCTCACACCAGCATGTCCCATGAGATTTAGATCCATGCTGTTATATCCCCTCAACCAAGTGTATGGACTTCCAATAAGGAACCTTCATCTAAGAATCAACAAGGTGAACTAGAAACACAGTCATGGTTATATAGATTCCCATATTAATGTCCTATATGTTTAAAAATTTATATGGTTCTATAAGCCAATTCTTGATATATTTCATGAAAATTACATTATAAATCAAAATCATATGATTTTTATAAAACAAATGATAATACAGCATTCCAATACTCTCAATGATCAAAAATAGTCCCACATATCTCGGTGATGACTACCTTTGTTTCCCAATATTCTGGTGACCCAACCACAGTGAGACTCTTAAAAAACCTAGTCTTTAAATGAGGACATAAATTTTCATTTATAGTGATCATCATAAGATTTATATCTGCTCTGATCCCTCCCTACCCTCTAATGAATCATCGAGTTTTTTATCACTTTTTCCTAGACCGATCAACATCCAATAATAGAGGCTTCCCAAATCTCCAACCAACCAAGAATATATTTACAAGACCAACCAAAAAATGCCTCAATTGGTGCCATATTTATGTACGAATGATAACAATTGTTGTAAGAAACCTAAACCATTACCAAATGAAAATCCCTTAATCCCCCATGGTCAAGGGTGTAGGAAAGATGAATGTCCTCTAGAATCCATATAACCTATTCCAATTGGAAATCACTCTGAGGATGTTAGACCATAATAAAATTTATCTGGGATCATCTTTACTCCTAGAGAAATATCAAAAAATTATATTTGAAATCAGGATAACTATAAAAAAATATAGGAATATGGAACACTCTCTGATTCTAACAATCTCTTGTACATATAGATATCTCAAGCCCCCAAAATTGGTCAAATCATGAATGGGATTAATGTGATTTTATTTGGTCAACTGATCAACCTACACATAAATCACCTCACACAATCAATTATTATGCATAAACACAAATAAAAATTCAATTTTTATCTCATCCATTTTCCATTCTTGAATATTATTTTCTTGGAGAAAAGTATGAGGCTTCTGATTCTAAACCATGATCTGCTGACATGAAAAATAATGGGGGAAAATCTAAAATATCTTGTTTTGAACCTAGAAACTAGAATAAATGTATCATATTATAAAACATCATAATTTTATTAGTGTAAAATACAACTATGAATAATTAATATCCCCAATCATATCCTTCATTATAGGAAACAAAATGTGATATATGTTCAGGATGTAAATGAATCCCACTGATGATAGAGACAAATTAACAATAGTTCCCACAACATATAAAATATGCCTAATAACTCAAAACGTGTTACTAAGATACCACTAATAGATATTCATCTCAATAAGGGATTATTTAAATTAAACCATTATAAAATATCAATATGATTCTCTCAGACTCCCATATTCATGAGTGAAATGAGAGCTATGCGATTACCCTCCTCTAACTATCCATTCATGGATTGGGATGGTAGTTTCCTACTCAAATCATCAACAAAAATTTAAAATTTTTTATATGTTTAAGAAATATCATTCTTAAAATAATATTTTTACTCAAGCCATCAACTATTATGGAGAATAAAATATTTTAATGATAAGATTTAAGTAAATATTTTTTTCTCTATGTAAAATGCAAAAAAATTCTCCAAAAAGATATTGCTAATAACATTTAAAATAATGAATCATAGATTTAAGTTCAAGATCATGTGTGGGATTTTTCTAATGATGATACTGAACCTAATGAGAACCTTAATAAACCCCTTGATTACCTTGCATGGGAATATATCACAGACCAGAACAAGACACATCATACATGACACATAGCCCTACCACATTTCTATTGAGTTAACACTGGATATTGAGTCAAATAGTTCATAAACTCATTAAATGAATCCTAATATTTCAAATCCAATATGATCTTTAATACCATATTACTATGTGTAATTAAAGGATAATCTATCTTACAGGAATATTTCACAAACTAATAGTATAACCCCACTAAGGCAACATGATTTGAACCTTAATGAAATTTTACTGTTCTTCACATGATATGATAGATATCAACTTCATAATATAAAACAAGATACTATGTTATGATAAAATTATACATAATAAATATTATGATAGAATCATTAAATGGAAAATTTATAGCTTATCATAATGCAGATGAATCCACATGATGTCCATAAATACACTCAAATAAAGAACAAGACATGGCTTGAGTTTAGAGTAAGCATAAATTTCATCCATGAATACCACATTAATAAAATTTAGGTTAAGGTCGGAAATATCATTAATCCAATCCATAAACATAGTATGTACAATTGTCAAAGGAAATGGCATAATATGATACACATAGTGGCAATACATGCCCTTAGATGAATTCATAGGGATATTAGACTCCTTGATCCTAAGATGGTGATAACTATAAATAAGAACATTCATAGAGAACCTCATTAACACTTTTATCTAATCAAGAAATTCATCACTACAAGGAAATGGATACCTGTTCATGACTGTAACTAGATTGAGCTTTTGGTAATCGACATAAGGTTGAATAGTTATTTTAGTCATCTTGGAGAAAAGTTGTGGTGATTTATAAGGTGAATGTTGATCAATTGATGAATTTGGACAACATTAATTCTAATTAATACTTTAATTCCTATATTTAAGTTGGTTATATATTTTATTAATGAATAAATATCAGTTTAGTATATGAAGTTAAGTCGATTGAGAACTCTACTTCCCACTTCATAAAGTAGGATATATAATTCTCATGGATGATCATTTACAAACTATCCCGATACTAAAGTAAGATCTCCTCATTACGTATATTGAATGAATTTTAAAATAATACATGGATATCATCTTAACTCTATCTATAAGAATATATCTGGATCAGCTCAATCTTGGGTCCCAATCTCCATGTGAAACATGTCACTCAATATTGTGGGCAATGGGGGTTACCCATAAAAAATAATAGTTAATCATAGAATTATGAGGAGCCAACTAGTATATCCTAAGAATTATTTTAATAAATTTCATATCAAGTACCAAAAAGTCCAAAATAATAATAATTTCAAATAAAGATAATGAAATGTAGTGGTATTAGAGACCCAATTATCTATTTATCAAAAGAAGAATTATAATTTCAATCACATAAGGTATGAGCACCATAGTGATATTCATCATGTCTATTGTGCCAATTATTATGAAATAATGATTGCTACCAATATAATATAACGTATTAAATAAATAAGAATATATATTAATGGTACTTCTCACTATCACATATCCTACATAATCTACCATTATAGACTCATCAACTACATAAAGATTATTTATTTATAATGCATGTGGTATGAAAAATTATTATTCTTAAATCATATGATTGAAATATATATTTTCTTTGTAATAATAATCCCATACCATAATTTGGAGTAGTAAAAAAGTGAAAAATATATTATAAGTTACATGGTAATATTTCCAGAGTAATATAACTTAAATAACTTCAAAAGAGAACACATTTAGTTCCCTACCGTTTCATATTGGAAACAAGTCAAAATTCCTCTATTAGTTACAATAGATTATTTATAGAAATGATATTATTGAGGAAAACACTAATTTTTTCTAATAAGTGATTCATTACACTTCTATTTCCCTTAAAAGGACCATCACTGTTTCATCTATGAGTAATAGGAACACTCGTCAACTACAACATACCTGCAAATTCATTCTCTGACATCAACAGTCTATCCAAAAAAATCAATATATGAGGTTAGCACTGACAAAAATAATTAATATCTATTATTTTAATAAATACCCATCTAAAACCACTAGGCTGTCAACTTCACAATTTTTAAAACCTCAAGTGAATATAATCATGTTCAATTAAGTGATTGATAGATTGAGTAACTAACCAATCACCTAGATGAAGGTTTAGATAATCCAAAGACATATCCAATACAATTGATTCTTGATAGAAATAATCCATGATATGTGTATTGAATATTTTCTACAATAACATCTCATTATTATTTTAGATAACCATAACACCGATATACCTCATTCTAGTACACATATGATTTATGATGATGCATTTCACCTTAATATAATTCAAAATTACTACTAACATGATGATTGGGTAAATAATTCCCAAACAATTACCTTCCTCCATGGGATTGTTTTCCAAATAAAAATATGGAAATATATGATGATAAAACTCATGGAAATGATATTTTCTTTCTCCCCACAGAGGCACCACCTATAGTGTCTGAATGAAAAAAATTTTAGCCACAGATCCCATACCATGGAATGATGTACCCCCAATATGATGGGGTTCTAATCAATTTCTTATTTTATTTCATTAATTCATTATAATATACATCAAAAAGTCATATATAACATCCTATTGGGGAAATTTTTTCTATTCAAAATCAATATACATCAAAAATTAAATTGATGATGAATCAGTGGTTGTCCATTACTAATAATTGATTATAACTTATTTTGAAAAAATTAACTATCTTCTGATCAAGTTTTATTTTATTATACAATATTCATTATAAATTATTATTATTTTTCATGTGTATATTTTTATAATCATGGATGAATTAAATATCATTAATATTACCTTGACCATGATTCAACTGCATACCATTTCGATGAATGGTCTTAGTTGAAGGACTATTGTAAAGCTTGTTATTTAATTTAATGTGGAAATGTTGATGTTTTGAATTCTCTATTCAATATGGATAATAATTTTTTTATAATAATTTTATAATTAATTGTATCCTTAATTATAAATTTGAGTAATTAATTCGACATTAATGTAATGGATAGGACATAGATATAGATATCCTCTTGGTGCATCGACATGTCTCATGATCCTAAACAAACAAGAATTGTATATTAACTGTGTATATGGTTTACACCTACCCATTTGTTATGAATGATGTATTTATTAAGATGCATTAATGATATGAATTGTGATATCATGTTTATGAAGCGTTGATTATAATTTTATATATTTATTTATTTTCATTATTAAAAATTTAGTTTCCATTGTCCAAGTGATTTCAATGTTAATGTGAGCTATGGTTTCTCATTAAACTCTTGTTTTTTTGTTTAATGGAATATGTGTTGATTATCCACTCTACCATATTGATCATTCATTTTTTACTCATGAAAGAGTCTTCTATATGTAACACATATTGAGAATTGAATCTGAGCAATTTTCTCTATTACCCACGATATGAATAATTATGTTTTGAATGATTTCATGGATTAATGAATGTTTCTCATGATATGTTTCTATGTTTTCAATATAATATGAGAACCTTGTCTATATTTAGATTATCATTAATGATAAATTGATCTATCTAGAATTGTGAGATACCTTATATTTTATACCAATTTAATAAAGTAAACACCATCCACAGATTTCAAAAATTATGGTTTTACATTTGGTTACTATTCCACAATAATTTATTGTAATTCGACTCCTTTATTTATTATCATATCATGATATTTTTTATATATTGACTTATAAATTAATTTTTCGGATTACTCTGGACGATTCCACTTATGAATCATGGAATACTTCTTATTGAAGGTGGTTACAAATGTGATAGATAAATGAGGCCAATTGATGTTTTTCACTTCATTGGACATTATTTAATTTAATTTTTATCTTTATTGTATTTTATTATGTATTTCCAAATTTATTTTCTATGTTTGGGATCTGTTAGGTTATGTATAATGGTTATTTTTTTAGGGATTTTAGAGTCCCCCATATGTTATCTATGGGAGTTTAGAATCATTTTTGTCACATTATCTATAATTTTTGATAATTTATATTTGTTTATGGAAGTTAGAATTATTGTTTCGTGGAGTTACATGGTGACTTGTAGAATGAGAGTATTCACTAGATTGGCTACAAATATAGGTGGAACAAATTAACCTATGTTTTAATTGGGGTGCTTATATTTTATACCTAATCAATTATTTTTAAAACAATAAGGAATTAATGGAAGAATTTTGAAATATAAATATGTCAATCTCTTAAGTGAAGTTACATGAAAATATAACCTTTTTAATGTGTTGTTAGTGATATTTTTTAATTATTTTATCATCATTCCCCACTTTATATTTATTTTTAATGTTATATTTTGTCATTCAGATTTATATATAGATCCTATATTTATATTTTAGATATCATGAATCTATGAAGATATGTGTAATTGTTTAATCTATTTTATAACAGAATATTATTCATGGTTTTTAGGATCATTTCTCCTTAAATACATCTAGTTTTTCATTTTATTTCTAGCATGATCATGGATTGGTTGTTGAAAAAATATGTGTTTGTATAAATTGTTCTTTATTATGATCATACTCCAAAATATGTTATTTTGAATTACAGAGTACATAATTGTTTCTATTATAAACATTAATAATTAAAATTTAATGAGAAGTACATGACCTTTAGTTAAGAGGATTCATGGATGGTGGTAATGTTTTGTTTTGGTGGTTGGAAAATGAAAATTTTATTTTCTTGATAAAAAATAATATTAAAATAGAAACCAATAATTTAATTATAATCATAGTACATGTTGAACCACACTACTATTAATATGTTTATTTTGGTAAATCATATATATATATATAATCTAAATTTATCATACATAGTTATGTGGGGTAACTAGTATGAAGGAACTATTTTTCAAATATTGCATTATATATAAATTATTTTCTTTTCTTTTATTCATTCTATTCTTCAGTACCCATTGGGTATATCTCAAAATGTGATTTTATTATAACCAACAAAATAAGAATTAAATTTTTATTATTGAAACCACTTTAAAAGTAAATTTTAGAAACCACATGTTCAACAGGAAAAAGAAAATAAAATATACATCAAAGGAAAATTTAATTCTACTTGAATTAATCTCCATAAATAATTTCCCGGATATAGTGGTTACCTGGGTGTTTGGTTATTCTATTATCGTATCTCCATATTCAAAGGCAAGCATGTCCCAGGACTGGATGTTCTTCACATGGCTGATCATCTCATACTTGAATCCCCCAATAAGAATCAGGTCATGCTTTTTGATCTAGTTCTATTGCTCCTCATTGTGTGTCAACCTCAGTGACCACCCCATAATTGTAGTTTCATCCTCTTTAATAGAATTGAGAAAAATAACATATTCTACTGCTTATTCTTCTAAACTAAAAACCATGTTCATGATTTGTTCACACAAACCAACATAATTTTTCTAAAAACCAAAATCTCTATTTATCTTCTTGGAGTTCATTATATTTTCAAATTGAGTATCCACTAGAGGTGCTAAGAGAATGAATCATTCCATTTATGGTAACCCTTCCGCCTCCTAATATTCCTCGGGCCCAGAGGCTCACATATATAAAATCTAGTACTGTCTTCACATGACTCAATATCATAGACCACATAATAGTCCTAGAATGAGTCTGGTTTTTCTAAAGTGGATATTTGTATCATTTTCTGAATTTAATGTCCCTTTAGTATCTCCCTATATGTCCTTAGGGTCCTAGGATAGTTCCATAATATTGTTTTATTGATATATTTAATGATATGATAGTTATGATGGTGGGTAACTGGGTCGACGACCTTATAAACTAGAAGAATATTTTTTTATTTTATTGAATTAAGATAAAGAGTGTAAGTCCTTTGGTGTGTTATGTTGGGGGAATATAAGAGGGTATGCATTTTATATTATATCCAAAATATTATATTATTTATTGAGAATGAAATGTATTGGTATTTATTGTATTTATTTTGAATATAAACTATGGTGAATTGTAGGTATAACAATGACTATAATGGAATCAGGAGAAAACTAAACATAACATGTTTAGTTGACACATGTATTTATGTTTTGGATTTTTTTTAATGAGAGATAATCTTATCATCAGTTAAGATGAATTATACTGTGGCAGTTAATATAAGTTATTTCACAATTTTTTATTCTTTTGCAGTTGATTCATATATGTATTTGGATATTATATAATACCCACTATAGTGAATACATTTTTTTATTAAATATGAGTTGCATGACTTGGTTTCTCAATGTGAATATCCATCCATAAGGGTGATTTATATTATTTTTTGATTGACGACCCTATTTTTTACCTTTTAACTTTATTTAGATATTTACGAATCAATTTATTTAATTTCCATAAATTTTTTATTATAATTATTGAATAATTTTATATTATATTAAACATGATATTTTTGAATACACTAGATTAAATTGAGGAAATAATTTTTTTTCATTGAAAAATAACTAAAAACATGCCATTTTATACTATAATTGCTTAAATTTTTAGTCTTAAAATGATATATATATTGTATAAATATTAGTGGACTTGTGGGACAAAAATTTATATTTATTATATATTTTCAAAATATATATTTTTTAGTAAATAAAAAATTATCTAACTTTAATGGAATAATTGGGTATTTTTTCTATATATAAAAATTGATCAGTATTATCAAAAAAATTTGTATATTATGATCACTAAAAAAAATAAAATCATTTATTTTATAATATTTTTTATCTTATAAATTTATTTTTATTAAAAATATTTCATATTGATGTATTCTGGACCATTTTCTATAGATAAATTTAAATGAATAATAATTTATGGGTTACATTTAATTTTTTTAATTATTGTTTTGTATTGACCTAGGGGATTTAAATGAACTGAATATCATAGGTTGTATATACATATAATATATAAATTCATGAAATTTAGAGCCATGCATGCTAGGTATCAATATATTAATTGGATAGTGAGGTAGAGTCATTTAATCAATTACCCACATTTTTGAGTTATTGGATCATTTTGCACATTTTGGGGAAGATGAAAATATTTTAATATGCCCACAGTCATTCATATTTGGATGGTACTATTAAATTGATAAATATATAAAAACTTTATGTTTATATGTGATTGAGCAGTGTTGTTTGATTTTTAGGGGGAAATTTCATTAAGAGGGTTTATCAAACCCTAGTTTCTTATTTATTCTACTATCATTATTTATTTAAAATAATGAATAATTTTATATATTCATTAGATCCAACCGTGGTCTCCTATATGAATTGATTTTCATAATGTGATGGGGTAACAACTCATGTATTTGATGGGTTGACATTTCCATCGATTTGGTGTTGTCATTTGGGGGATGGGACAAAACATAAAAGGTAGATTAGTAATGTAATTTAGAGAGTTTTAACACACTAATTTTATTTAAATCGATTTAAAGGATTAAATGTCATCATTATTTTTTAGACAATGTTTAAAATCATTGATCTCCAAAAACATAGTATTAGGAGGAAACAACCAAGGGCACACAGTTTACATAGAATTATTGATAATCATGTTGGCCAAATCATAAGTTCTATTTTCAATAGGGGCATGGTTTGATGATAAGTTGTTACTATATAGGGGATAATGTGTGCCTTGGTTTTGGGGTAGAGGTTTATCCACATAGTTAGTGAAAAACATGTCAAAGAATGTACTTCAAAAATGAAATTGGTTGTCCCTTATTATAGTTTCATAGCACCATTGGCGTAAGATTTTCCCAATCAGATGTCCAAAATTTGAGATACATAATTGTGTATAAAATGAAAATTTTTATTATATCCTTTAAAGTTATGTCATCTTTTTTACTTAATAAATTTCTCAATTCTAGTGGCCAATAGATCTCCTCACTTATCATCCTATCTAGATTCCATATATGTCCCCCATATGATTTTGGAGCCATGAACAATTAGTCTCTTTGCATCTCCCCTGGTTAGTCTATAATTCATTTTCCATCCTTTATTTTTTTATGTTATGTTATTTAATTATATTTCCTTGAATGGACATATGATCTTTTTTCGTGGTTTCTATATAATATTTCAATTTATCTTATTCTGAAGTGATTTAATTCTGAATATTCAATGATTGAACCATTCTAAGAATGGGTTTGGTGGCCTATATTATTTAATTTAAAATTTTCAACCTTTATAACATGATAAATTATTATATACATTTTTTTAAATGTTTTACTTATTGAACATGAAATTTATTGAATCAAATTATTATACCATGATGTAGAACCCTCTTACATGGCTTGAGGTCGAAGACCTCAACTGGAACTACCACTTAATGTGAATTCAAATAAATTCTATTAATGAATGAAATATTTCTATTCTACAAAATCACCTATTTTGGGTGAGATTTTCTTGATAATTTCAATCCAAATATCATAAATCAATAAAATGAATGCTCAGTGATATAATTATACACTTGGTAGATATTAGATCATTAAAAATTTTGTTTGGATCATTTCAATTGTAAGAAAAAATTATAAAGTAAATAAATTGAATTTCCACGATGGATTGATAAAACTGATTATTCCTAGGTTACTTTTCCATATCCTCATTATTTTCATGGAATGATGATATCCCTAGTGGGAATCATTAGTTCTATACAATTTTATGAATAAAATAGAATTCATAAAACATAATCTATTCAAAAAGATTAAACATAGTATTAGAAATTATTGAGGTCAATCCACAGAGACAAAATATTGGTTTGATTAATTTTTCAAAATATTTACCGATACTAATTTTATTAAATAGGTGAGAAAATATTGGTTTCAAATTGATTTTGAGAAAAGGAATGAAAAAGAAAAGCCATTTGATTCATTTATAAAAATATTTTAAAAGTGTTCCTAGGTTTTTATAATTTTTGTGTCTAAGATAAATTGTTTTTAATAAAATATATTGATTAATTCATGATGGATATAGAATATGAGGAAATGAATATTCAATGGTCCTGGTATCCACTATTCAAAGACGTTGTACCCTATTTCTTATGGTCTGATTATTTTTTGTGTCACCAAATAATGTTTTTCTTGATAGAAATTTTAAACATGATTTCCCCTAATGTTGAGATGTTCATTCACTATTTAGGGTTATTAGTTTATGAATTATAAATTTACTTTTAGAATCAAATATCAATGGTAATTATATAATAAAAATATTGGGATTAAATGTTGAAGAATAAATTTCACAAACAAAATAAATGAATAAAAATAAATGTAATAAATCAAAAAAAATCCTTCTAATTTATATTACATTAATATAACACATGGTAGGTTTATCCCCTAATCCATGTGATGATAGAATAAGAGGGAAGATGAAAATAAAATGAAAGCATAATGAAATGATAGAAAAACTCAGATAGGGCCCTATAACTTCTCGCTTAATGTTTTGGTTTCCAGATATGAATTGCCTCAAAAGAAGAAGCCCATAATTTTATTTATAGGGACTATATGTATCCTAATATTAATAGGTGCATTAATATTTCATCTTATTATGGTACATTTCCGTTCATTTTTTAAAAATTGTTTCAATGATTTAAGATACACCAAATCTATTTTGTATAATCTCCCCATTTGAATTTATACGATTTTTAAAGTGATTAAACGACATGTTATATTTTAAATTCTAGGGAATTTTAATTTTATCATATCACTTACAAAAAAATATATTTGAAAAACTCACATTGTATTTGTTTTCTAAAATATTTTTAATTGTACTTCACATCATGTAATCTAATCACAAATTTTCTGGGGTGGCCACTTCATTGGATGATGTCACGACATGTATATGAATTACACATCATTTAATTTTTCTACTCTTGTTTTCCAACTTCATTGTATGCTAAAAAATATGGTGTCATTCCGTGACCGAACTCGTGTATGAAGTGTCTTCTAGCTCCATTATTCTCCACACATCATAATATTTTAATATATCTATTTTATCATGCAATAAATCATAATACAAGTTAAATAATTAAATTATTGGAATGATTAAACAATTAAACACAAACATCAATACCATAGATTACAATTTAATTTATGAAGGACATATAGTTATGAAGTGGTGTAAATGGGGATCTAGAATATAATAGAATTGATAATTCTCATTTCGTTATTTCTGATCATATATGAAATGACCCAGTTTTATGAATTGAATTTACAAAAGGAATGATCGTGATGAATCATATCTATTTTGTTAGGGGTAATTATCATGGAATAGTATATACCATTTATCTTATATGGTTCCAAATATTATTGAAAGTTCACATGGACCCATATAATTTCTTACTTTTTACATGGGTTATCCTTTATAAATTATGAGACTAACAGTGTCAAAGAGATATTTTACATTATTAGAACCAGGGATTCCAATGTAAGAATGCCTTGGGGAGGCTCATAGGTCAGATGTGATACACTATGGCCTGACCAAAACCATGTTCCTCATTACGTAAGGCATTGGATAAGGTATTATAAGGAGAGTTATATCACCTTATACATGATTATTACCTAGATTACTTGCTTAGGGTTGTGGGATATGATTTTTTACAACACCTTTCTTTGGGATGTTGTATATGAGGCCTTAGATCATTTCGGGTTGTTTCTTACGAAAATTCTCACTTGTGATTAGGAAGTTTGATATAATCATTCAAATATTTGATTGGGATTGTAATATATGATTCTATAAATCCCCTTATCAGATTTATTGGAATAATACCCTTTATAATACATGTTATTCTTATTTTATTATTATTCATATGAAACCAATGGTGATGACCGT
The DNA here is from genome assembly GCA_963277665.1 of Viscum album. NCBI lineage: Eukaryota > Viridiplantae > Streptophyta > Magnoliopsida > Santalales > Viscaceae > Viscum > Viscum album. The sequence continues at coordinate 212,390,876 of OY728128.1, read as the reverse complement.
CCTTACACCATCTTCTAAGATCATTACATATGGAACCCCTTATTTAAAACATGAAACTAATTATATTATTATTATATGGATTCAACTGTCTTACAAGATTGATACTCACCTATGTATATATATCTATAAATATATATTGTTTTACATGTATGCATTAAAAAATAAAGAAACATGTTTAGAGACGTCCCGAAATAGGCCAAATATGGTATGGATGGCCAGATGCTTTTTAAAGAACTTGATCCCTCATGATTATATTTATTATATAGTATTTTTATTATTATAAATGAACACCATTTCATCATTTTATATTCAATTACTAGATATTCATTAGAAACAGTTGGTGCTGGCCAACTAACTTTTACTCCCACCATATTCAGGTTACCATTTTGTATCTGGACATTCCTCTTGGTTCTAAGATAGGGATATGGAATTTACATTAGTCCCTTTCCTCATTATGGATATGAACATGGAATTGATCTAGGGATCAATAATTTACATGAACTACCCACTGGATTTGGTTAATTTATTTATTCATTTGTCAGTCTAGTATTAAAATATGTATTACCAACTTTATGGGGAATATTTTTTATTCATGACAGTACATGATCTTATATGGTTGGATTATTTTCCTTTGGAATGGTTATCTGTTAATATATTTTTTAATAATTATTTTATTCTTTTTTCCTTTCATTTATTACACATCTATCATGTTATTATTACAGGTATAGATATTGTAGTCTCCACATCGAACAAAATTTAGACAGTTAGTAGTACTCATCATCCTCTCTGATATTGGGAGGTGTGTTTGGGACCATGTGGCCAACCAGGCGACCACTATTCATAGTGTTAGAGAGGTTGAGATGTTACAAATGTAATTAACATATTTTTCCCCTCATCATACTATTTTTGGATGGTAGATAATATTCATGGAATATGTCTACACATGTAAACAGCTTGTGTCTAGGTCCAACCAACCCATGCATGGAAAAAGATCAATTTTCAGTGTATGGGACTATTATTCAGGTTTTCTATTATTACAGTTGATTATTATGTAACCATGGGTAATTGATGTACTTCCTCAAGTAACTAATCTATGAGAATTACGTTTTTTCCAATTTTGAAATGATTTAATGTTACATTCATCTTTATTGAAACATAGATTCACATTCCATTAATATGATACACCATAAAGATTTCATTTCTCAACATCCTAATACTTGTTGGAAGTTCCTTGTGTGATTATTCCCTTGTTTATTGTATTAATTTATCTATGATTGAATGCCATGTTCTTGTTATGATATATGATTGTTTATTAATGTGTATACTTCATAATAAATTTCTTTTTCTCTTATAGTATGATTGTGGGACCTTTATTAACAAATCATATCATGTTTTAGTGATAGACCTGGGGTTGCATGGGGTGATAGAATAATGGTTTCGAATATATGTGTAATAATTTTCAATTAATAATGTGGATGTGACAATACAAATTAATAAATGGTAACCCATATAATCAAACCATTATTTGTTGAATTTTTATATTTTGATATAAAAGGTAAAAAAACTTGTTGCAGTTACATAAATTCCAATTGTATGTTATAAAGGAAAGTACATATATTACATGTGTGTGTTAAAGTATAAAAAATCCTTAAATGCACATTTGGAAACAAGTAGGCTAGTTAGGGAATATTTCTTATGTGATAAATAAATTTAGAGTGTTTGAAATTAAAACGGTTATGGGTTTCACCTAAATGGGAGGCCGATTGTAATTTATATATTGTTGGATCCATAAATATACACATGATTTTCATTTAATTGATCTTATATTGATATCACCAGACCTACATAGTTCACATTTAGTTGTTTTTAAATCATGGTATGTGACACCTTGGGGTATATTAATTATGGATGAGAAGGTTATTTACTGTGTAGGTATCCACTTTTATTTTGTCATCTATAGATTTATGATGGAATATTTATTATGTGATCCCTATTAAAATGGTAAAATTTAATTTATTTTGTTTTGAGCCATATTAATAGGTGGTTTTTGTTAATTAAAATCAAAATTGAAACCCAAAAGTGTTTTCCTCTGATGCGTGGAATTAGAATCTTTTTTATTGAGTCTATTTGTTAGATTATGTGGAAAAGTTTGAAAAAAGGAAACCATGAGATTTTTTTCCAAGTGATGCATGGATAAAACTAAATAATGTGATTATCATAATTTTTCATTATAAAAAGTACCATGTATCACTAATGTGTGAGCTGGTTAGAATTTTTTAATAAATGAGAATACATTAAATGAAATATAATGATACCATTTATAGGTGTTAAATAATAGACCCTTTATTATTTGTTAGATATGATTTTTCCTTGATAGATGGTTTTAACAGAATATTTAGCATTATTTTTAAGACTTGGTTTGCCTATTTAGTGTTGTTTATTGAACATAGAATATAACAGTAGAGTCTAGTGTCTTATGAAGTGTGAATATAGATTAATGGTCAACAAATAAGTATTAATGATGGGTTATCCCATTATGGTAGCTTACATGGGGTTTTGTAACTGGTATATTATTAAACCAAGTTCCCCATGTCTGATAAGTGAGGTCTATTTGTTTTTTTGAGTCACGTTGGACTCTTAGTTGATGAAACAAACATCTAGGTAGATTTTTGGTTTTATGGTGATTTTAAGCATAATGAGGTATTATCATATGCAGATACCCAGTGAGTGTTAGATTTTATCATTTTTACAGACATTAAAACCATCTAGGGGGAACTCTCTTATGAGGATGCATGGAATGGTTCATGGATTGGTATACTGAATGATTGGAGAGTGCTGATGTTATTAATATTTTTGGGGTTTGGCCCCTAATAAGTCAATGTTAATTTACCCTCACTTTGTTTTAAATCTTTTGGATGGTTTATTGGGATATTATATGTTGTCTAAAAACAGACCCTGATTGAGATATGGTTCTTAAGTGGGGAAATATTAGGGGAGGTTGAAGACCTAAAGACCCTAAGTTGTGACTTCGTCCCTATTGGGACATTGATGTTTTTTCATTACGGGAATCAAATAAGATAGGTCGACACGAGGTTTACATTTTCCATATTGTTTAAGGGCTTATCTATACCATCATTTTGGGGATAATGCATGGGAATTTCTTGAGTTCTTTTATTTAGGAATTGAGATGCATATTGTTTTTGAGAATGTATCTAGGATGCTCTTGTATACTGATAAGATTTTAATGGAAAATACTATTTAGTTTCCTAGTCTTATTAACCTATGGTTCTGTTTTTGATGAATTAATTTTGAAATGGAACCATTTGAAAGGTGGTATTTTGATAATTCATGTCACATGTGATGTGCCCCATTTTTAAGAAGAGTTCTATTGAAGATACATGTTTTTTCATACCAGTGTTCAGTGTAGCACAATACCTTGTCCTTATTGATTAAATAGTCCTAATGGAATGTGTCAAATTTTGAATCATGTAAAATGCGATTTATACATATTTTTTATGACCAATTTAGTTCACACTAGTAGTCTATGAGATTATTTAATGTTAAACCTAAGTGAGTATTTGTGTGTGAGCTGGGGAACAACGTTTTCAAATAAATAAATAACTTTGTTATAGTACCCTAGATATTTCCATAAATCTAATGGAAATTTCCATGTTTCAAGGGATTATTTGAAAAAAATAGGTATAATTAAATGGTTGAACTATGGCTGGATATTGACAAACATTTTTGATAAATGTGGTGTCAGATGTAAATTGTTGGTCATGTATTGTCACAATAATAATCTATATTAAATTATCATTTTGACGCTCACAAATACATTTTCTAGTTTTTTATGGACGTTATATTATGACTTTTTAGGAATATATATCATGAATTTTTATATATTGTGATATAATGAGAGGTAATTGATGTTTTATGGAAACATTGTTCCAACTATATGTTTGGTATATGAATGTTTGAATCATTATCCCAATGCTACACCTAATGGATTTCATATAGAATTTCAACCTTATTCTATATATTTAGAATAGGGATCTACAATGCTACATTTTTAATCAGTGAATCTAGGAAATATCAACCCTATATTGGAGTCAATATTTACTATTTGTAACATGTCTTTGTGAAATTAAAACATATGGATTATCAATACTATATTTGGAATCTTATTATAAATATTTTGAATGTATAGATTATCATCCCAAACTCACTTTTCATCCCACAGCTATGAAATTGAAACCTATGCTACACAAAGGAAGCCTATGCTACTAAAGGAACCATATGCAATTCAAAGAAACACAATTATACGTAGTTAAACCCTTAGATGTATAACTCAGTATTGGAGATTAAAATACAATGATCATATACATGATAATTGAAACGATCATGGTAGAATATCATGATGATTGAAAGAATCTATTTGGTTGACTCTAATCTCGTTATGATATATACAATGGACCATTATTATCGAATAAAATCAGTAATACTATTAAGCGAAGTTATGGCTTCACTAGAAAATTCAGATTTGAATTTTTGTGCTCTTTTAGGTTAGTTTTATGGAGTTTTCAAACTAAACAAAATTTATTTTTATGATCGAATTATATTCAAATCAATAAGTGAGTGAGAGATATAGGTAATAGATGTTTTTTTCATCTACTATATACAAAAATCAACTCTAAAAGAGACTACACTTTGGATACACACATGTACAATCATTTACTTCTGTAAAGAGTATTGGTACTATCTATTGCTACATGTATTTGAAGATAAATTTTCAAATGGATCACTTTAGAACTACACATTTTCGATGTATTTAATTTATGAATAATGAAATATATCTATTTTTAGTTGTTAATATTACAATTTTGATGAACAATCTAAACTAACAAATCAAATACTGTTTATTTCTTAACAGTATCTACTGCACATTTTTGGTTGTGGTTAATTTTTACCTTCATGTACAAAGCTTTGGATAATAGATTAGAAATTATAGAGTCCTAAAATTCAGTAATTATGAATTCTATAACGGTTTCAACATCATACAATTAGTAATGTATAAATTTGATTGTTATAAGAGGAAAAATCTATTGAAATTCAACATGCTCATAGAGAGATTGATTGATGGAGTGGACTATGGGGTCATTGTGCCCCGAACCACTATAAATATATTTTCCCTATCTTTCCATTTTTCTAATGCATATATTTTCTTATAGATTAAAAACAATTAACATTTTAATTATTTGAGAAGAGTTTTAAAATCTAGTAATGTAGATGTTTACCAAAAAGACACAATTCACCCCCTCATGTGTTACATTGTATTATTCCAACAAAACAATTTGATTCAAATGTGAGATTCTGAGATAAATATATTATAATCATAAATGTGTATGTACTATATGAATAAGATGGAAATGAATGACCCCATGGAAGGAATTTCTATGTTATGTACTCTATAAATTGATGGTGAATATTATGGATGTTAGAAATCTTGAATTACCATATATCTAAAAAATCATGGATTCAATGTATAGTAAAAAATCATTACTCCTTATTATATTCCTATAAAAATAGATACTTATACTAGTGAAATAATATCCATATATGATATCAACTCAAATGAAATGAATTCTATTTTCTATGGGCATGGTCATGATGAATTTATTTGTGTATCATTATTCCATAAAATATATTATTTAAGGAAAACTATTACAGTTTCCTATAAAGGAAGAGAAAAAGTATGACAGATTGAATATGTTACAGAATAGTTATGTATGAGACTTTTATAATGTTTTCTTGAGAAATCATCATGACCATGAATGGAAGGCTTAATAAAATTATCAACATTAATATATCTTTAGGGGAACTCATTAAACAACCTAATCAATCCTTGACATTACTCAGATTAATACCTTCAAAATGGAGTGGAATATATTCTACTATTATCTTATTATAACCTATCAATAATTTGGAAATGAAATAACTAGTTGGGAAAACAGTGATTTATGATAAACAAATAAATACTAAAGCTGAATATCATAATATTGTAGTGAAAAGTTGAAAATACTTCCTTGAATATATCATCTTAGAAGTATAACCAAAAATGAAAACAAGAATTCCAAATTGAGTATAAATAAGATTCCACACATTATGAAAGATAAAATTCTCACCTATTCAAAAAAATAAGTAAATTATTCAATAAGATAATATTCTTCATAAAATCTTTTAAGAATTATGAAAAAGAACCATGACAAGATCGATGCTATGACAAACTTTTGGTTCACATCAGACCTTAATTCTCTTAATTTAATGATGAAATAAATTGGATGGAAATGAAATAAAACATGAATGATGATTCCAATCATAAAGTAAAAACAATAGTGGAAGCTAGTTGGTGTGTGTCTGAATCCTCTAGTAGTTCCTCACAATCTGTTATAGAGAACAGGCCAGAAGAATTGAAATCCTACATCTGATTTATTGATAAATATGAAAAAGATGCACATTCCTATTACTCATCTAATTATGGTTCTCATAGTTTCTCAAGTATAAAAATAGATGCCTATTGTATAATTTAAGAAAAAAAATATGATAATTTAGTTATGAAACAAAAGATATTGAAAAATATTTACAATACTATTTTAGAGGAAAGGGGTACTATGATAGAACATCATTATGATTTTGTTGATAAATTTAAATCATATACATCCAAATGTATTGATAAATAAAATGGTATTAAATATTTAAAAGATCAAGTAGAAACATACAAGAGTAATGAAATTAATTTTACCAAAGGAGAAATTTTTTTCAATGAAATGTTTGGATATCATGTTACTAAAAGATAATTATTTAGAATATGATATATGGGTGATAAATCTAAATTATTGAAAATTCATTTTGTTCCACAATTTTAAAATCCTACATGTAATTTTTATGGATCAAAATAACATAACACTAATAAAGGATAATTGAAATATAGTTAAGTTATTTTTATTAAAATGTCATTTATTTCTTAATATTTTCTAAAGCAAGTGATGGGAATTATGAAAAAATAAAGCAGATTTGGATTCTTAGATCTCTACTAGCTAACACTACAGGACCCAAGAGGATATAGGTACCGAATCTAATACATGTATAATTTCCTTTTTAGGAAAAAATTAAGAGGAATATAAAATCAAAATGGTATATGGATTGTAGATGTTCTAGGAACATGATTGGGGACTCCAAAAAATTATAGACTGAATCTAATTATTTGAGGTCTAGTCATTTTTTTGAAAAATACAAAAGGGAAAATAGTTGTAGTTGGATATTTTAGATATCCAAAGACAATATCATTCCATAAAGTACTTTATTTTAATGGTATAAATAAAAATATGATAAATATTTAAAAAAATATGGATGATTTGTTTATTTTAATTATTATAAGAATGCATTATCTGTGTTTAAGGGTACAATTTCTTAAATTTGGAGAACATATAACTAATAATTTTTATTCATTAGAGTTAGATTCATTGTATTAATGGTATTTGAATTGTATAAATGTTAAGAAAATTATGTCATGAAATTGGTATATAAAACATGGAATATTTAAAAATGATATTGTACCTAGATTTTCTAATGAATAGTCTTTTCTTAATATTCATAGTCTTATGTTTGACAATGAAAGATTCTAGGATTCATGAAAAAATGAAAAATATCACAAATATTCTATCAAAACCGTTAACAAAACTACTTCAACTAATACTCTAGAACTTATCCATATGTGTTCTTGGACCATCCATATGTGTATGTTTAGTTGGTAAATTACATATCATCATACAGTTGATGATTATTCTATATTTACTTGGTTTTATTTTCTAAAATATAAAAGTTAATAATTAACTACATATAATGTTTTTAGTAAAATATTATGAAATGAAAAATGTTTTAAGTTATATCATATAGAATTTGTCATGCGGGAGAAATTTGGAATCAAGAATTTAATTATTTTTCTCAATAATGGGTATCAAACACACCATTCTTCACCAATAACCCATAAAATGGATTTTATAAAATATAAAATATAATTATACAATAAATTTAAATAATTATGCTTAATGAATGCAGTCTTCCACCATATTTTTTGAAGATTATATAAAAATAATTTACATTATGAATAGATTTTTAATATGGAATGTTTAAAAAAATAAATCTCTATGAACATTGAAATAACAAAAAACAAAAAATAAATAATTAATGTTTTTGGATGCAATGTTTATGTCTTCAATAATATGGAAAAACATTGTATGTTTGGTCCAAATGATAATGATGAAATATTTTTATGATGTTTGAATACTTCTAAATCTTAGAGAGTGTTTGATAAAAAGTAAATGATTATTGTAGAATTAGTTCATCTGATGTTTGAGGAAACTACACAATTTATTAAAGAGAAAAATAAAACTAATGATATTGATGAATCGGTTGACGACATGAGACTAGAAAACCCTAAAATTTAATTTGAATGTTATATTAATAAAATTATGTCTGGTTTTGAAGAACATGAATCTAAATATCCTAAAAGTGTATTTTCTAAAAACTCTGTAACATTAATAAACTATCCTAAAGAAATTATTACATGATAACTAGATATAAGAATTTTAATTATATGAAATGTAGAAAACCAATATGAATTTCTTATCACCCTATCTTAGATAGAACCTAAACATATTGAAGAAGGCCTAGAACATAGATGTGGGATTTTAGAAATGTAGGAATATATAAATGAATTCAAAAAGAATGGTGTGTATGAATTATTTTAAAGTCTATTTAATTATCAATTTATAGGAACTAGGAGAGTAATTAGAAATAAAAATGATGGTCACAATATCATAACAAAAAATAAAGATATATTATCAGTTATATGATATAATTTTGAAGAAGGTAAAGATTATTTTGAGGAATTTTCACGTGTATTTATATTATAACCCAAACGAATCCTTTTAACTTTTTCATCTCATGTGGATTATTAATTATATCATATATATGTTAAATCTTACATTTTAAATGTATATTTAGTAGAGGATGTTGATGTTAAAAAACATCTTAGTTTTGAAAATCCACAAAAAACAAACTCTATTTTTGCACATACTTAATCACTTTATGTACTAAAATAACACATAGAGCATGTAATGAAAGATTGTTTTCTTTTTAAAAAAATTTATTTACTATTTCATTTCGAAATCCAAAACATTTAATGAATACAGTTTTTCTAATATACCTTTAGCTCAAATTTATTTTTATAGTGTTATTTATGGTTCAACAAAAAATAATGTTTTTAAAGTTTTTTCAAAACTAATTAAATAGTAATATTAAATGAGATTTATGTTAGAGATGAATTTATTTTTTGGTCTTCAAATTTATCATAAATATTAAAGAAATTCTATAAATAAAAGTAAATATATTTTTTATTTATTGAAAAAATTTGGACTTGAGAAAAACATGATATATACAATTCATATGTCTACCAATATAAATCATGTCGTTGATGAATCTATAAAACCACTTTACAATAACCTATATAGAAGTATTATTGGTAGTTTTTTATATTCAACTTTCCGAAGTTAAAACAATATATTTTATGTATGTTTAGGTACTAGATTTCTATCTAATCCCAAATATTCTCATATTAATCCTATTAAAATAACTTTTGGATATTTTAAATTAATTATTTTTAAATACATTCATTATCCAAAAATTATTATTTTAATTTAATTTGATAATCATATTAAAATTTTCGAGGTGGTAGAGTTGATGGAATATGCATATTAGAAACCTGTAAATTTTAGAGATATCTTTAGTATAATGGTCGAGTAAGAAACAAATCTCAGTTTCCCAATCAATAGATGAAGCATAATATGTTTCTACCATTAGTGTATATTCACAAGTATGGTGGATGAAAAACAAAATACTAGATATTGGAGTGAATTTTTATAGTATACATATTTTCTGTGATAACACTAGTACAATAAATATTTCAAAAAATCATATAAGTCATTATTGGTCTATGAATATTGATATAAGGTTTCATTTTCTATGATATAATTCTCTTAAGAATGATCTATGATTATAATTAGTTAGTAACAACTATTTATTTGATTATATTTTAACAAAAAAGCTACTCATTGTGTGTTTTGATTTTATTAAGGGGAGTTAATAATGTATAATTTTAAATAAATGTTTAGTAATTTATTTTATTTCCAGTAAATATGATTTTATTTGGGAAAACCTATATTTTTAATATTTAATTCTGTATCACTCTTTATATTTTTAGTAATGAAATATTTTGTTTAAAAAAATGTAATTTTAATTTAATTATATATTGATTTGTATTTTTAAATATGAAATGTAATGACTACATACCCAAATAATGTAAGAAAACCATCATCCTTCTCTAGCTCATATACTTCATGTCCTTTTGGTTTATAGAGCTTATTTATTATCAGTTTACTGATACACTAAATCTCTAATACTTCAATCAAAAATCATCCGTAAATGAAACTCCCTAAAGAGTTGAATATGATTGCCCAAGTGAACATGTTCATCAATTAAAGTATCAAAATATTCATCAAGGAAAGGTAAATGATTTTGATTGGATAAAAAAATAAATATTTCATTGAGAGTGATATAATGTTCCAAGAATTGTAATTCATTTCTAATGACATCAATACTCATTTTTTTATATAGAAGTTAGAGAATAATATGGATATGCTTCATTGAGTTTTGGGTAAGATGAAGTTTTAGTTTTATCCATGTTTTATAACGATGATTTTTCAGTATCTATTATTCAATTTTCTAAAATCCTAGATTTTCTCCATGTGGGGGAATTTAATTTTGATTTAATATATATTGGTGATGAGAATTTTAGATCATAGGATATCATGAATTCTATTTTTTCAACAAAAATATTTAGGAAATTATGACAAGAGATTATTATAATGATAAAATATATTAAGATGATGTTTATTAAGTCTACAATTGTGCCAATAATGGAAGTCTATGAGTAATTCATTTATCAAGATATGTAAGTTACGTATTTATTGTTGGAGAATATCAAGATAAAATGCAATAGTTACATGCTATGGTATCTGAATCATTACATTAAAAATGATGTAGATATGGTTTCTTATACATATGGAAGGATGTTTTCCATATTCTTGTTGAAGCTAGGAATGGTAAGAGATAGATCATTTGGTCAGAGATGTCATCACAAAAACATTCTCATATTCGTAACATTCATAAAATTTTGGTTATTTTAGAATAATTCCTACAATCATATTTTTCTAGTTGTTAAAGAAGAATGGAAGTGGATGATGTCCAGTGATTAGGGGGATAAAATCTATTACCTACTAGAAGTTATATGAATCCAAGACTAGATTATAAAGAAGAATTTGTAATTAATGAGGAAATTCTTCATCAGAGTATAATAATTTCAATCAATTTTTATATAGTAGTGTATGTTGACCTATCTAGAGAAGAAGAAGTTTCACTGAAAGAAGCTCATATTGTTGAACAATTTTTAGAGAACGAGGGTCATTTAACACAAAATGTTGATGAAATTTATCATTAGTATATTCAATTCAGAGATATTGTTCTTACTATTAATCAGGATTCTCTTGGGAATATATCTTTCGTAATTGATGATTCGATTGACATATGTGGATATTCGCTGAGAGAGGATGAAGAGATTAGTTTGGAAATTTTAGGAGTTAGTCAATCCAAGGCACAATCTATAGAGTCATCTGAAAAATTAAACAAATAAACATAAGAGATAGTTTAGGGATTCAATAATTTTAATGGTCAAATTTTGACTCTTATGTATGAATTTGTGCTTGCAAAAAAGAAACAATAGGAGCTGAAAAGATCAATTGTTCCAAGAGATGAGTTTGGAGATATTCAAACTCAACTAAGATATTTTAAGGAGAATACAGTTATAATGGGTGACATAAAAGATTTTATTACTATATTAGGTAGAGATTTATAATCATTTAATTAAGATTATATGAAGAAATATCATTTTGATGTGATAAAACATATGTTGGGTAGATATTTTCATTATATGAATGATTGTAACAAAGATTCATCATCTGATCCTCAACAAAATTATGCTGGCCTAACAAGAGGATTTGAAGTATATACTATTTTGGTGGATGAGTGCAATAGAATTAGGTAATCTCTCTAGTTTGATAATACACCTCTATATTTTCATCTGGAAAATCCAAATGATTTGATCAGTTGGCTGACCTCTAATGAATCTTGGAAGTGACCAGTCCTTCATCCTGTCATATACAAATTTAAAACATTTACTCTATCAGATGAATAATTGTATGAGTTCTTGATGGTGAATCTGGTGGAATGCTTAAAGTTATGTCCTGATTCAAGATATATTCTACAACAATTGATAAATGTCTTCAATGCAATTTTCCAAGTCTTTTATTGATGTTTCATGAAATTTATAGAATTGTAAAGACCATTCCACCTGCAGCAATAGAAAATAAAACCCATGTAGATTCATAAAAAGGAATCTAATATGATAAGAACTCATATTTTTGATGACTTTTTGTGTTTATTTTTTAGATATATTCATTATTTATTTAAACAATTTATCTTCTTTAACATTTACATTAGTTTACCGTTATATATTTTTCATTTTATATTCATTTAATTACTGTGTTATCAATGTTCTACAATGTACTACCAATTACTTATCTTATTATATCTAAATAGTCAACTATAATCTTAATTTAGAATTCATTGTGATAAAAACTATCATTTATGATATTTATTCTTTCTTTAATTTCATCATAATGTCCTAAAAAGTGGGAGAGTATTTGAAAACCACAATATTTCATATTTTGGGAGAATATTGATTTATTTATGATATTTTTTGGAGACACATTTTTTAATTGATAAAGTATATTGAAATCGAAATATATTATTAATATTTAAAATTCATATATTCTCTATTCAATATTTCATGCACTTTGTGATCATTAAATTGGGGGGTATTGTTGGGAATGTATTGTCTCAAAAATACTCTATATTAAATGGTAATTTTGTTTCTCATAAATACCCTTTTTTCTAACAAGGTGGTGATAAGAATGCCTCATTAATATATATCATATTTTTTATTATATTTTTGACATAATGTGAGCTATGAGATGTTTTATGGATACAATTTTCAAACCCTACGTTTGGTAAATAAACATACGAATCCACATCCCTACACTATGATGAAAAAATTGTGTATGGAATGAAAACACTATGATATATATTTATAATATGGATCAACAACCTTATGATCAGGAATCAATGAATGTTTGGAATATAAACCCTATGTTGGATTCTATATTTAATTTTTTTACCCTGTATTTAGGTAGTTAAAATTTATGCATTCTCTACACAACATTTGGAATGTTCTTCTAAATTTTTTGAACATATGGATTCTCATCCCTATTATAATTTTGTCCTCTGCACTACACAATGTAACCCTGCGCTATGAAAAGGGTCCCTGCACTAAAACAAGGGATACTATGATATACAATATAACCCTAAGCTATGATAAAGAACCCTATAATATGTAGTTCAACCCTACATTGTCAACCTCTATAGTGGAGTATTAAAACTTGAAATTATATCTGATTTACTTTCATTTTTCTTGGTACAATATCATGTTGATTGAAATCTTATCTTGGACTTATTAAAATTTTGAAATTATCAATTAAAAGAACCATTTTTATCAGAATAATTCACTCTTATTCTCAAGGAATGTTATGACATCACTGTTCAATTCTGATATCAAATTTTAATTTCATTTATGAAATATTCATGAATTTTTTCAACTGAAGAAAATACATTATATGATAGAACCATTTTGGAATTAATAAATATGTATGAGATACGAGTAATAAATTTTTTTGTCATATACTACAATAAATGATCAACACTAAAAGAGATTACACTTTTGGTTCATACATGTCCAATATTCAACTTCCTACACATAGTTTTGGACATGTGGTCTTTTGATAAGATAACATTTCTAATGTAATTCACCCAACTCATAGAGAGAGTGATAGGTTGACTGGGTTGGGGTAACCATGTGCCCCGAAGAACTATATAAAGATAAGTTCTACAATTCTGATTATCCAATAAATCTCTATTCAACCCTGAAAAAAATTACATATCTGTATTATTCACAAAGATAGTCAAAATCTATAATTGTAGATGTTTATCAAAAAGATATAATTCACCCCAAATTATTTTTACATTGCATTATTCTGGCCAATCATAAATTTATGGCATATATTACTTGTTTGGTTGAGCATGGATCGAGAGAGTGGAACATGATTATCAATAGAATATCTATGTAGTCGTGGTTTATAAATGTTCAGGGCCACTATATTAACATCATCATGATTATTATAAGAGTGATTCTTCTATACACCATTCCACCTATATGTACTTCATTATTTATCAAGAGACTACTCGATAGGTGTACCCAATGAGAAATTTTAATATAATCTAGATGGTGCATAGTAAACCATTTAATATTTAAGGATAATGAAACTAGTAGTATTTTTTAAGCATGGAAAATAAAATATAATCCACTCATGGGAAGAAGGATTGGGTGGGGAATTATGTTTGTGTTAGAATTAATGGATGAAAAAATTTCAAGCCATGCTAGTTGATATGTCTGGAGTTATATAGGGAATTTATAGTGGTAGTTACAAAATTGTTTCATTGTTCAAGGATAGAGATGCACCTAAAGTGGGGAGTGGTACCTTAAGACTGGTTGTATGTCAATAAATTTAGAACTTTTATTCCATCAAATACATTGACCAATGTTTAGGTGGATTTAATAGTAAATTTTAGGAATGAACTAAAGGGATGATAAGTAATTTACATATAATTTTTTTATTTACTATGGTCATGGTATTGTATTTTCTCATGAAGTTTCATGTGGTAGATGAGAAACTCCATTAGAAATATTGTTATGGTGAGATGGAAGTCAGTAATGGTTGGTGAAATATTTTCATTAAAAATTCGATGGGACCCTGGATAGTTGGTCATTTGGATCTTTACTAATTATATTAAAAACAAGGACTAAGATTAGTTCCATCCTGTGTAATCTAATATACTTTCCATGAGTTTTATTGGGATATTAAAGAAGTTATAAAATATAAAATTCAAACGGTAGAAGTTTCATGGTTCAGAATTGGCCATGGAAATCTAGAGCCTATAGTGGAAGGGGACATAGATAAGTTCTTAAAAGTGAATGAGAAGTGATCCTTTATTTGGGTATATTGGATTTGATAGGCATTATATTGATGTTTTATCTTGAAATGATAGAATTGTGATGTTTCTAATGGCTTAAGAAACAGATTCTCAAAATGACTCATGCTTGTTCGTTGGACATTTGAAAATACAACAAGGCTGTTTGAATTGTAAATTACCCTGGGTATTCTAGATGATTTTTTCATTATTCTATAACACTTCTTAAGGATAAAAAATTGTCTTCTTGTGAGATTGTAAGATCCCATGTTTTCATGGGGTTGAAATTTACAAATTTTTTGTTTTTTTTTCTTTTAGTTGAAGTACCAATCCATAATCAATGAGTTAGAAAATAATCCTAAAAGATAGAACACATTAATGTACATTTTAATATATAATTTAAGGCATTAAATGAGTATTTTGGTTTGCAATGTGTTTTGGAAGTATCAGGAACCAAAAAGTCTTTTCTGGGAGGAAATAAAAAAGGGTTTATATTTAGTTATAATCAGGCAGCCAAAATTGTGAAGCCTATTTTCTATAGTGGCACTATTTGATGAAAATGTGAAGCCCCCCCAGGGAACCATTCACTTTGGTTAATTTTAACCTGGTGACCTCTATTGTTAGAAAAAATTTTTAAAACCATGTGATGAATCTATGGTAGAGTATGTCCCTTTGAATTGTTTGACTGCATTGTTGGCACTGGGTTTGCTGAATCTTGTGACCTATAATAGTGGGGATATTAATCATTTTGATCCTCATTATATTATATTTATTTCATCTTTCCTCCAATATTTCTCATATTCTATAATTCTCAATCACTTTTTCCTGGCACTCTTCCAAGGATTCCATGGAACTCCATTATACAATCTCAGAACAACACATCATCGACCTCCTAAGATAACCCTTGGGAAGTCAATCATTCATTTTCATTATTTTCATAGTTTAACATTCCATATCATCTGGTATTTTCGTGTAAGCTCATATAAACAACTGTAAGGTAATTTATAGATTATTATTATTTTTCATTCTAGTTAGAATCATATCCCAATATTAGAAGTGTGTTGATTCTTATGAATGAGGCAGTTTTTCCACATCATTTCTCGTATCAGTTTCTTCATTTATAACATGTTTCATAGTTCCATTGTCTAAAATTTCAGTGCGTCATTTCTTTAACACATTATTTAAATTAAATTATTTTACCATTAATTAAAACCTCTTACGTGGTTTTTGATCGATTACATAATCCTAAACGGTGTATTATGATGAGATTAAATAAATTCTCTTAATGAATTTTGTTTTTATATTTTACAAAAAAATAACCCCTTTGTGTGAGCTTTTAATTCAACTTACTAGAGAAACTAATTAAAGGAATTTGATGAATTCTTAATGATATAGTCATACAGTTTTCCATAATTAGTGTATTAAATTATTTTATTCACTCATTTTAAATTTACGAAAAATTTATAAATTTATTTAATTGAATTGATAGGACGGTTGGAAAAACCAAAATGATTCATGGCCCTATTACCAGAAGCATGTTGATTTTTATAAATTGAAATAAATGAATATCTAGAATATTGTGGAATGGATGAATCCCATAGAATTATTTCATGTTATATATTAAATGACTGAATTTTATGAATTAAATGAAAAAATGGAATAATCATAATGAATCGTATCTAATTTAGTATTTTTAATTTTCATGAAATAAGATATACCAATTTTCATGTATGGTATGAACTATTAGGGATAGTTCCTCTAGTCCCTTATTATTAAATAAATTAGGCATGGGTTGTCCTTTACATATGATGTGACTAAAAGGGTAAAATGGTAATTAAACATTATTGAATGATGGATTCCCATGTAGAAATGCCTTGGACAACCTCATAGGGATGAACAAATACATGATCGATTGAGATATACTAGGTTCTTCTTTATATAACACCTTAGATTTAGGTCTCATAGATAAATTGGTATCCCTATATACATGATTATTACCAAGAGACATTAGTTAGGGTGGTTTGAAATGATATTTCACACACCCCTTGGTCTGAGATGTTGTGTATGCCACATAATTGTTTTTTAGGATTTTTGGAGATGACTCTTCACAAATTTGATTTAATGTTTTTACATGTTGCCTCATATCAATTATTTGGATTTTTAGACATGTTTCCCTATATACCTTATTTAGATTCTTGGGATTACACTCATTTATAAGATAGTAGATCATTATTTTATTTATATTCATTTGAAATAGTTGGGCATGCCAACCCCTGTAACTTCTTTTGAGATGTTTGGGAATGTAATCAATTATATAATTCAAGTATCCTATTATATTATTACTATGTGGATTTCATGGTCTTATGCATCATATTCTCACCAATGTATGTATATCTATGAAAAAATTAGGGTATAAATGTATGCAAATATATACACATTTCGAAAGATTTTTAGAGACATTATAGGTTAGGCTGAGGATCGTATGGTCTTCCATGTGTCTTTTGAGAAACTTTATTTATATTGATTAAATTTTTTATTTTAATCTTTTTTATTATACCTATACACAGTTTATTAAATTTATAATCATGTTATGTATATGAATTTGACACTATTAGCGGTTTTTACTATCTTTCACTCACAACATTTTCGATCTACCATTCGGTTCCCACTCACTCCACATGGTTTTATGATAGGACCTTAAAATGTGATTTCCTTCCATTTCATTTTATTTACTTGGTGTTAGCATAGATTTGGGCGTCAATCATGTAATCAGACTACCAACTCAAGTTGGGTCTTTTATTTGTTATTTTTGTGTATAGTCCTATCATGATTATTACATACTGTATGATGACTATTATGTATTTGTGACTGATTATGATTATGAATCCATGAATTATTTGGATTTAAACTGGTTATCTATTTAATATGTTTTCAATTAATATTTTCTTCTAGTGAATTTCATTTATTATTTTTTATTAAAGTTGTTATTAAATATCCAGTGTGTATATTCTCCGCAATATACCTCCTTTAGTACATCATTTCTAGTCAAAATCCTCTAGAATACTGGGAGGTGTGCATGAGGTCATATGACGACCTTGACAGCTAATATTTATAGACTGAGGAATCTCGGGATGTTACAAATGAATTCATTTTTTTTTCAATTCTTTAAAATCTAGGTTCTTCCCCAATTTGATTAATTAAGAGATCATATAGAGTGTTATTCATATGTTTCATATTTGGATTGGTTTAGTGGTTCCATACTTTTTTAGACTACTATACATTTATTTGAATTTTGGTTTACTACCACTTCATGCTTCTTTGAGATTTTGTTTTGGGGATGATCTGTTAATATGAAAATTAAACCCCTTATGTGAAAGAGGATATAATTTATGTTGTGTATTTTCATTACAATTTTTATGGATTGAATTTGTATAATTTTTTATGGTTGGAGGGGTGATATTTATTTTATAAATTTTTATACTCTCATGGTGTTACATGAATTTTCCAAAATCTATCTTTTTAAGCGATCTGTATTTTCGTTTAACTATAGATGCTGTAAAATTTGAAATGATTACACTAGGAGGTGAATTTTTTTAAGGTGTAAAATGTTTCCATTGTTAGTTAATTACTGGTGAATTTTTATATAGTGAATCTTTTTATGATGCATTAATGATGGGGAAATTGAATATGATCTTAAATAAATCCATTTTGATGTGTAGTTTCAACCACATATTCGCTATGAATCTACTAAAATAGTAGAAAATTAATTATGATATATATATAGATAAATAAGGAATATCATATCTATATATATTTAATTCTTATATCAAAAGGCGTCACACAACATAGATAGATTACGGGTAATCAATTATTGTAATTGGAAATATCTGTTATTTTTTAGGGGATTTTATTATGAAGGAGAACCAAGAAATGGGTTTCAATGGAAATTATAACCAGACCAGACCTATACTAACAGATAACATTGAGAATGTATTGAAATAATGTCCCACATTCCAAGATAAATTGGTCGAATCATAGATTATTCCATTGTGAAATGAATATATGATAATAGATACTGCATAATAAATTTAACAAAAAAGTCATTTAAATAGGAATTCGTTATTGCCATTTAAATTATCAATTTTACATACATGATATAGGTATATAGCATGTAATAATATTAACTTCACATTAAAATATTTTCAAATTTAATTATTTTGGGGGATCTAAATTTTTTTGATAAATCCTTCCCATTCAATCTATTTTATATTTTTTTGTTCAATTTCATTATTTTACCTTTTTATTTTATAAATAAGTTATTGGATATCATTGAACTAGTACCATGAAAATGAAAAATAAAATATGGTCTACCATATTAGATAACTATCATGTTATCAAACATGAAATTGAAATATAGAGTTTTTATCTTCTTGTAAACAAACTATTAACTGATCATATCATTGATAAATTCATCAACTCAAATGTGTGATTAAATTAATCCATTGATATACTAGTATTCTCAAAAAAAATTATTAATTATTTTTTATGATTAACGTAGTAAATAATGAATTATAAAATCTATGAATGGATAGGTTTTTCATTAAAAAACTAGTTTATTTTATATTCTTTTTTCAATTACATTGATTTTTTAATATTAAATGGTAATTTTAGAATAATATAAACATTATTGATTTTTTAGCCTATATTTATTCTTATGTTCAAACTAATTTCTAAGAAAATTCTATTCATTCTAATTTTATGTGTTTTATTAAAAATTTATTAAAAAAGTATGAATACATAAATCCCATCATATCAGATGAACACTTATTTAATTTACCAAATATCCTAAATATTAAAATTAACTATTTAATATCCATTTTAGTATCTCTAATATTTTAATGGATATCATTTTTTATGATTGTGTTGTTGTAGTGGCCTCCTTGTGATATCGTTACTTGTTTGTATGTTATAATTAATTACATAAATATGTTCCATGATTCCTAGATTAATTTTCCAATGATAATATATATGTATATATATGATACTTCCTATGTATTCATACATAAATATGTATGTATGTGTGGGTTTATTTATGTTTGTAGGTTAGTATATATGTGTTTATGAATTTATATATGTGTGTCTGTGTATTCATTTTTGTTATATTTATGTATGAGGGTCTTTTTGTTTGTTTGTGTGTGTGTGTTTGTCTGTGTGTACGAATGTATATATTTATGTGTGAATGAATTTTTGTGTGTGTGTAGTATGAGTGTGTATGCATGTGTGTGTGTGTGTGTGTATGTGTGTCTTTATGGATGTTTAGATGCATATTTTTATATATATTTTTGTGGGTGTGTTTCTGTATGTATAGTGACCCATAATTTTCATCCATGAATATTAATACCTATTTCAATAATTTCTTATAAATTTTAATATAATAAATATTTGTGGTCCACAGTGGTTTAGTGTCTTTAAATATATATATATGTAAAAAACTCGTACATAAAATATCAATATCATTTCCCATTTGGTTATTAACAACTACCACCCTTCCAATAAATATTAAACCAAAATCTATTCTATAGAACATTGGAAATGGAAACATAAGAATGGGTGAGATAAGATTATTATTAAGTCTATCCATAAGTGACTATCATTAGGGAAGACTATATAAGCATAATGGTGTGAGAACATGAGAAAAAAATAATAAAATCATACATATCAATACATATGTCATAGTCATGAAACTTGGAATGGTTTTCCACCAATTGAATAACATATTACATAAGAGTGTGAAATCACCAACAATCAATCGTGGTCCATGAAAACATATCAAAAAAATAATAAATACATAATTGTAAAAAAATGAGAATATAAAATCATTTCCTTAGTAAATTATAAAATCCAATAATATAATATTAGAGTGGATTCACTCCCAATTCTACCAATTAAAAAGTCGTGGTTAACTCCCAAGACTATCATATTGGGAAATATAACTTATTAAACTGGGTTTATTGCACATTATAATCCTTATTATATCATGAGTTGTCTATAATAACCCTCGCTATTTGAGGGATATATAAATTTTGGCCCACCAATCATATAATCTAAACCATACATATGTCTACCAAAATATCCTTAAACATTTATCGTAATATAATATCATAACCTAAGGAAGGAATGTGGGTCTATAAATTTTTATTCATCATAATTATAATATATTTGGAAAAAATAAGAAATATTGGAACACTGCATAATTTCCCTAGTAAATCATAACAAACATCAAAGTATGTTGCTATAGAATAAAATATAATTAAAAGACCACAAAAAAATTATCGTGAAAAATACCACATGAAATTTGAATTTACTTATTATAAATATATAATGTTCTGAAAATATTGATGAAAAAAATAATTCATAAGAACCATGGAAAGATAAATATTATGAATCAAATAAAATAGTATTCATGATAGTCATAGAAGTCATTCAGAATGAATATTATGAATCAAAAATATCATTCACATTTTCAATAAAAATTCAAAAGTACCCCATTTTGAAAATGATATGGAGGTTTATTTTAATACATGGAATATAAATTTAAATATATATAAAATTAATTTAATTTGTTTATTAGTAAAATAATTATTTTAAACAATTTAATAAAAAATATAGACATGGAATAATATATCCACGGTTAAAGGGAAAAGATGATTTATTTTCCTTTAAAACATTCTTTCACTCTCTTGAGTAATTAAAGAAAGAAAAATCAAATAAAATCATGAAATATCAAAAAAAATATAGATAATAATAAATTTAATTATATATATATATATCATAAAATTCTGTCATGAAAAACATTATACATAAACAATATTTGTAAGAATTTTTTTTATAACATAAAACCCCATCCACCTTTGTAACTTATGAATCATAACCCCATGTAATAAATAAAATAAAATGAAATATTAAATTCATTGACCATAAAATTATTCATGGTAAAAAATATAAATTTGGTAATAGATACACCTCAAAAAAGAAAATATGTTTATACTATCAAACATTTCACAATGAAGAAAAATTGTTGTGATAAACCATTACGACTTTATTAATTTTTGAATTGAATGCCAATGGAAGATTGGAAGTAATATGGTAATATAAATAACATGATTTATATAATTTATTATTCCAAATTAAATTATTTGAATCTATATACACTATAAAAAATAATAAATTCATGCATGACATTAAAACATGTGACAATAAAGAAAAATTGAAATGAAATTGTTACTTTACATTTTTCTTGATGCATAAGAACTATAACCTACTATATAATAAATTTAAATTAATTATATTAATATAAAATAACAATATCATTAACTATAATTCCATATATTATCGATATATGTTATTTATGTACCAATTTATTAACAATTTTTGATAAAATTAATTATTTTGGGTGTTAACTACTTTGTGTTTCATGAATGTTTTATTTTTAATGTTATTTTCCTTGCACATTGATTATTTTGTATCCATATAATGAAGTTTATCTATGATATTTTTTGTAAAATATATTTCATTTATATATATTTATATCCATTCATGTTAAGTGGTTATGAAGAATGAATTATATCACTTTAGAGAGATGTTAATTTATACATACACATGAGTGATGTATCTATTTTTTAATTGATGGAAATAAATAACGGTAAATATTAATAATATTTTTCAAAATAATAATTATATTATAATTAGAATAAATTTTAATTAAATATAACCTTTTTACCTTCCAATTAAATATAAAATGATAAAAAAACACATAGTTTTCTGGAGGTGGTTTTCAAAGAGTTCACACAAGAGACATTATCATAAACAAGTGGATCAGAATGTAAGAAGGTAGATATGATACAATGATTAAGAAAGAAAATTATGTAATAAAAATTATATAAAAACAATAACCTATTCATAGTAACCACTAAGTAAATATGGTGATCAGAAATGAATTATATAGCTATGTGGATGCGGTAGTCCACATATACACAAAAAGCGATAACATTATTTCACATTTGATTGAAAAGGGGTAAAAAATTGATACTAAATAATAATAATAACATATTAGTATATTTATGATATATATGTATATTTTAATGGATAAATTTTATTTTAGATAAGTTATAAGAAGAAATAGAATTTAAATTTCATGGTTATAATTTATACATATTCTATGAGAGACCCCCTTTGGATGACACATTATTCCTTAAAGGATTGGTATTTAGAGAATAAAAATTATATTAGATGAAAGGAAGTAATCTAAAAATTATTCTTGGAATTTATTGGTTCATATATAATTCCAAAATACTGTACATAATGAACAATGTGAGGTGGCCTATTATAAGTGAGGGGAGGGATTAAATAGGAATTTCTTAAAGCAATTCAATTATATAAGTTCACATTCATGGGATGGTTTCTATAAATTGAAAATTATTTTATTTTTGGATAATATAAATCTTACATATATTTATTCCAAAATAATTTCACATGTTTGGGTATCAATCTTACCCTTATCGCATGGTTTAACCACTGGTAAATATTTTTTAACTATATCTATGGTATTAATAATTACTATTTTTACTAATCATTAGGAAACAATTAATTTGAACCAATTAAATTATATTAATTATGAATATACCATATATATTATTAATTTTACCATAATCTATTTATATATGATCCATAATTTAATTTTAATTAAGCGTTCAAACCATAATGATATCTTGTTTTTAGAAAATGAATTTTTATGTGTAGATTCCAGTTTACCTCCATTCATTTGCCTTTAAAATTTAAAAAATTATTTCAATAATATAGGAATGAATATATACACTTTATATTTCATTATAAACAATAATAAATATAGTTTAGTTGATTTTATTTAGATGAATACATACTACGATATTAAAAATAGTTTTTTAGACAAATGTGTATAGAAGACCAACAAATAACTTATAGAAAATTCAATTATGATACATATTAATATGTAATTAATAAAATTATTTATAAATAAAGGACTATTATATTATATTAATATAAAATTAAAATCACAATATTAATTTTACTAGAAAATAAAAAATAGTTTTTTTAAATTCATTATTTTTCACTATTCACTAAAAATGGATCATTTTAGGGAAATCCAAAAAATTCAAACTATGATGAAATCTAAATGCATATTAATTCATTTAAATTTATTTTCAATAATTAAATTTAGAATCATTTTAGAAATTAGTTACAATTTTAACGAATGAAATGAAATGAAAACATTTGGATGAAAGCCTATTTTTGAATTATAAGGAGACTTTACTGAAAATGGAGTACCTATATGTGATGAATTATTCAATACAATAATTTAATTAAAATAATTATAATTTTTTTATAATTTTTTTATATCTATTCATACATTCTAATTAAATGGATAGGTTGTAAAGGGTTACTATATCATAGTTCATTTAGACCGAGGGTAGTGTGTAAAAGAAGTTATTGAACTCCTAAAATTTATTCAGAGGAAAATACATTTTAAAATATCTTGGTATGAAATTGTATCACCTTATATATACTTCATCCTAATAATTTATATCATTGTAGTAAAAATTTTTATATTATAAAATTCCTTTTTTTTGGAAAACCCACATTGAGAAAATGAATAATAAGACATTCTTTTCAAGGGGAATTGGGAAACAAAATGGTTTATTGAAATAATAGATAGTTGAGTTCAAAAAAATGGAAAAACTAGTGTAATGTGAATATATGGACATGGAGGATAAATATAATGTCAAATGTGTAAAATATACTGATAGAAAACATGGTCATGTTAAATTTCATGATTAAAAAAGATATACCTACAAGGGTTGAAAACAAACATGAAATCCCCAGAAAAAACTATATTAATTAAGAAATTTTCATTTTCATGATCCAATTTTTTAGAGTTTTGGAGTTATTTTTACCTGGACTATGGGAATATATTATTTATCGATTTAAATTTCAATAATATAATTGTATCCTTCCATTTCTATTCAATCAATTCCCATATCTACCTCATATCTTACTCAAGGAAATTAATATTCATGATGATTTTTTTCATTCATGAATGATTGAAAATAACATTTTGCTTATAATAAGATCCATAAATGAATGAAAATTATTTCAATCATTATATAGATTATTGGAAAAACAATTATTTTTAGAATTTCTATCCAAAATAAATAAATCATTATATTATTAAATAATATATTAATATCTATATTCAAAAAAATCATCCAAATTTCATCCAAAAAATTACATAGGTAGTTAACCATATAAATCAAAAAAAATATGTGAAGACAAATTAGAACCCCATAAATTTATAAAAGGGCTTTAAAGTAAAAAAAATGAAGAGATATTTATTCCCTAAACAACAAAAAATATCTCTTAATGTGACATACCAAACATGAAAGTACCTTGATCACATATACCTAAAACAAATATTCTTACAGGAATCACCAAGAAACATTAATGAAAACATATCTACATCCAAAATAAAACTCTTCATTCCGAAAAACAAACAAAAGAAAATCGAATATATTACATAAATCTAAAAATGAAACACCATCATAAATGATATCACAAAACACCCATTCATCAATATACTAAACACATTCATGGTCAAAAATTATATACAAAATACATTATCAAAATCTATCATCTCCATCTAAAAAATATTTTTTTTCTCAACCATTATAAAATATTAAGGATTATCTATCCCTCAATGATGTTTTTAAAAAAATATCAACTTACCACTAAATAATTTCACTATATTACAATTAGTTTACAATGTATCATTTTAAATTCATGGTGGAAAAAACAATCCTCTAATGTTTCATGATTTTTTATCCAAAATATCATTAATAAAATACTTCTACAATATAATTATCAAATACCAATTCATAAACACATAAATAATTCACTTTAAAAAATTGGGAGATTTTATTCCCTTCCTCCATCAAGGATTTAGCCCATTTATTATTGAATTATAATTTATAATGGACATCTTCCCCGCATATAATACATTCAACAATAATTGATATATCATGATGTAATTTCTTTCACACTATTGAACCTGTTGTTTTTTATAGAAATTAAATGATGTATGTACATAATTTATATACATAATACATCATTCTAACCATTAATGACATTTCCTCATGTGGTTCATTCCACCATCTTACCATATATGAATATGAATCATCTTTTTATATCATCTTCTTGAATATCAATTTTTCTCTAATTTTCATCACTCAAGAACTAACATATGTAATAGTTTTTAATAATATAATGATATACCTCTTCACAAAAAATAACAACATTTCACATTCCATCTATCATATTATTTTATTTATTTTGAGTGTAGCCATTGGATCGTACATCAATTTTAGATTGTTCATAATTTCTACTTGTTCCTTTCATTCAATAATACCAAAAGAATATTTTTAGAAACAGTAATGAATAATCAAATAATCAAAAATAATAATTAATAGGATATCTAAACCATGCCACCTTCTTTTCCTCAAAATACCCCTTAGGTTTTACATATGGAATCCATGGTCATTATATATTAAAATACTATATAATTCATCAAAAAAGAAACATTAATTAACCTATTAAAATATATTATGTTGGTAAAAAAAAGTACCACAATAAGTGATCATTCCTTATAAACTATAATGACATAAAAAATTTATTCAATGATCATTTTCATGTTTTTTTCTCCTAGATGAATCTATTCAAAAACCACATCCACATTTAGTTTCTATTTAGAGATATATTTTATTAGTGAAACCACACCCTTTTTTTACCATATCATAGGATCTCCTTCAATACATTGGTTTTCCTAATGATTCTCATTAATACTTCCTCACTATAGATTCCAAAAGTTGCTAAAACATTCCAATTATATCCATTATAATGACTCATACATTTCATATATATACAATACACACATTTAGATGAATATTCACAACATTTTTCAAAAATAAACTCATAAGGATCGTATAGGATTAGTGTCAATAGAAAACTAAATATGAAAACAACTATTTTTGGTTTGAGAACCTGATATATAATAATGAGTGAAATTAGATAATATGTATGTATAAACACAATTGATGATAAAAAGTGATTATAATATATGACGAATGGTTTAAGAAAATATGATTATCATTATAAAATAAAACCCATCAATTCATATATCAAAATAATAAAACATGGAATAAATTTTTATCAATTGAAAAACCTAATTCTAAAGTATGAAGACTCAGATATAGTTACACCTGGTCCACAAAAACAAAATAAAATAAAAATACATAAGTTAGTATCACACTCATATGTATAGAAAATCATTTTCTTAGTTAAGGCTGAGTGATAGGGTTATCATAGTAGATTAGGATAACTCATCATTCGGTCATTTACATAGTCATTTTTCACACCCAATATTATATTATTGGACAATGTCTCTTTTTAAATTGGGTGAAATTTCCATTACAATTATTATTATCTTGTAATATATTTACATTTCTCCAAGGCATTTGTTTTTATTATAATTATGACTCCCCCAATCATACAATGTAAACCATGATATGTGTCCCATTATATCATTAAACATCCACATACTATCATATTATAAACCATGAAAATGCAACAGGTTTCATAAAATTTTCCTCATAATATTCATAAACCATTTTGATAAATATTTAATATTGTAAAAAATGATAATATAAATCATAAATTTTAATAACAAACAAACAATGAATTTATATAATAAAATACCATTAAAAGGTTACTACCATATTTATTGTAAAAACCCCAACACTTTTAGAAATCATTTATTTAAAAAAGATGAATTCAAAAATTAATATTGAAAAAAATTCTTTTAAAATAACAAACCACCCTTATAGAAATGGTTTTAATTAAAATTATTCATAATGGAAGAAGAATCAATTAAAGCTATGTACATTAATGAAAACAATTAATTTATCATTTTTAGAACAAAGTCAGAAATACCATATTTGGAAGGATATAAGAAGATTAATTTAAATAATTTTTAATTAAATTAATATATAATACTTAATGAAATTACATAATATTTATAAAATTTTATTAATAGTCTAGAAATATTTTTAAATAAAAACAATATGATGGAATAAAAATTTTCTTGTTGGAAGGGGAATACCAGGTGGAATTTCCATTAAAAACAACTTTTTTTATCTTGATTAATTAATGAGATGTAAATGAAAGGAAGTCATAAAATATAATTGATTTACCAAATTAGTATAAAATTCACAATATTTTCAATTGTTAGATCATACAATTTCATCATCCAAAAAAACAAGCATAAACAATCCCGTTAAAATGAGGCTACAGAAAAATCCTTACCTTTGTGGTAACTTTTAAATCATTTACTCATCAATTAGATAACTTGATATGAAAAATTAAATACCATGATAATAAATACATTCATAATACACTATATAAATAGGTCAATATATAAAAAACATAATATATGATAGAGCATAACATCATAAATGTCTCAAAAAAATTGAGATGAAGAACCCATACAAAATTAATTATTTTGTGAATTGAATATCATTGTAATATTAAAAATAATATATATATATACCATTAATTGTATTATTTATTATTCCAAAATATATTAGTGGTCAGTATATACACTATATAAATAAGAAATTTGTGCATAAAATTAAAACATGTCTCAATGAAGATAAATAGAGATGAAACCATTACCTCAATATTGTCTTGCTCAGTATGTACTCTAAATTTAATTAAAAAATATATTAATTTATTATTGTTATATAATAGAACAATATAAATACATTTTATATAATATAATATCAAATATAAAATTCCAATGCACATTTATTAACAATTATCTACTAATTTCATCATTTCATGTGTTAAATGAAACATTTTTCATGTGATTTTAGTTATAATGTCTATTCAATAAAAAAAATTAATCATAAAATAGTTTTTTTATAATCATTATATACTTATATATAACCAGTCCATTCAAATGGTGATGAAAACTGAATTACATCACGTCGTGGAGATGGTAATCCAAGCATTAAAATGAGTGATGCTTCCAATATATGATAGATTGAATAAAATAATGGTAAATGATAAATCAACATAAAATAATCATTAAAATATAAAAAATATCATATATATTAATTATATATATCCTTTTACAATCAAATTAATTTTAAAATTATTAAAAATAACTTTTCTTTGTGGAGGTGGTAATCTACACGTACACACGAGCGATATTATTTTATTCCAACTGAATAAATGTTATGAAAAAATATAAGATATTATATTTAAATAATTAAAATTATGTCAAATATTTAATATATAAATTTTTGCATCAATATAATTACAACCAATTAAATATGGCGAGGGAAAATAATGTGCATCCCAATGTGAGACGGAAGTTGACATAGACATGTGACCGATTCATTTATTTACTATTTTATAGGGAAGAGTAGAAAATGATTGTAACATCATAATTATAACATATAAATATATTTATTAAAATATATTATTTCTTTTTTATGGAAAAAATTAGTTCAAAGAAGGTATACAATGAATGATTCTTGAATGAGCTTTGTTATGTGTTATACCTCATGAATCCCCTTTGGCATGCATCTTATGCCCTGAAGGATTGCTCTTAAGATAATAAAAGAAAATATAGGATTAACATAAATATTACCTGATTTATTTTTATTATATTATCTTCATTATATAATTCAAAAATGTTGTGAAATGGTAATAATGTTAGGTTCCCTTTTGTTAGTGAGTGGAGGGATACAAATAGAATTTCATAAAATATTTTAATTTTATATGGTCATATTGACGGGAATGTGGCTCCAAATGGATATGTATTCTAATTTAAATAATATAATGCTGAAATATATTCAAAATATTAAAATTTTTATAGGTTTGGGTGGAAATTTTACCCTCATCTCATTGTTTAACCTCTTGTAAACCCTTTGTAACCTTAAAAATGGAAACACTATTTTAAGGTTTTACTGTTCTCTATGAAAAAATGTTTTATTTAAAATTTTTAATTATACTAATTATTAAGATTCCAAATATGGAATAAAATTTTCCATATTTAATATCTATAAGTTTTATAATATAATTTTAAAATATCATGTAAGCTATACTGAAAATCTATTTCTCCAAAATGACTTTTTTGGCATAAAAATCCATTAACATCCATTTTATTTATTCAAAATTTCATAAAATATACAATAATAAATCTTTATAAATATATAATCTATAAATTTTATTAAAAATTTTATTATTATATTTTACATCAATTTATTAAGATGACAACATATTGAACACATAAAATAGTTTTTTCATTAATGTTTTGGACCTACAAATTATCTTATACTGAAATCATGTATATTGATAAATACTATTTAATTATTAGATAATTTATAATTAAATTTTATTTATTATAGATCAGTATATAATTAGAATCATATTTATACATTTACTATAAAATAAATGAATGTTTTTAAAAAACCAGTATTTTCTACAATTTAGTGAAACTTTTATCCTTTTAGAAAAATAATATAAATTTTCCCTAAATTAATATTTACATTTTTATATTAGAAATTATATTTACTTGTAAAAGGATCATTTATTAAAAAAAATTAATATTAATTAAAATATTGATTCAAAAAGTAAAATAGAAAATATTTTTGAAGAAAACAAATTTTTGAAACATAAAACGACATTAGTAAAATTCAGAACATATTTATTATGAATTAACCAATATGTTTTCATTATATAAACCTATTATAAATGTCGTAAATAATGTTTTTATTTCTATTAATACATTCAAATTAAATTTAAATGTTTTAATTGATTAATATATAGTGAGCCCTGACTTTTATAGATAATATTACATGTTTTTTTTAACAAAACATCTATAAGTACAACCCCAAGATAGTGATTTCTAGTATCATTAAAAGACTAGGTTCATAATACATTGAAAGAAAAATAAAAACCAAAATTCTTATTTTATTATCTATATTGATATAATAATTCCATTTGATCCCATAATATAATATAATATGACATGTGAAATACCTAAAATAAAGGGCTGAACTAAAAATCCCTATAAGGTAATAAACAAGATAAGAAAAAAAATTCAGATTCAAAGTTATAAACTGATGACATAAATGTGAAAGATCCTATGTTGTCATATGTTATAATAAATAAATTAAAATGGTATCATATGATAACAAAAATATAGAAAATGTGGGAAAAGCATAAAATATGACCTATGTATAAGTGAATGATAACGACTATGAGAATCTCACATGGTAGAAATAGTCCCATAGTGGATTTCATTTAATTCATAAAAACCATATGTGAAGTTTCATGAAAAAATATTACCCAATTAATTCAGGTTCTATCCAGGATAACCCATCATAACATGTATATTATTATGTGTTCTATTAAAAGGAAATTGATCATAATATATAAACAAATGTATTACCCAATAAATAAAATGGGTTGTTTAATCATTCTTCATATCACAATCAATTGAAATTTCATAATGAAGGAATTTGAAAAGTAAAAATAATAAATGTGTTTCCCCATGAAAAAAGGTATAATAATCTCGGTATATATGTGGGAGAAATATATTAATAATTTATAATAATTAAATAACATCAAATAAAGAGATAATGTGAGTAAGAGAGAGAATGGTCATAATTTGATGAGAAGTGTGGTTTAGAGAGACCTATTACATTGAGTATGACTCATAATGTATATTATTTATAATAATGAATAAAAAATTGTGTTAATTATTTTATTTCAAAAGAACCATTTTCAATTTTATTGTGCATGAAATATTATATTAATTAATCGTTTTGGATCTTGTCAGATGTTTTGTTGATATTCAGCTCATATGTACTAAATCACTTTGATAAGTTTATGAAGGTAAACATGTTATTAATTTATATTATACATAATAATAATCCGGAAATAATTAATATTTTCATTTTTCATTTATACTTTTAGAAATAACTGTGAAATATGATTATGAAAAATGAACTAGGTTACAATTATGGAGAATTTAAGCTATATGTATGTATGACTGGAATTTCTATTTAACAATGACCATGATTGAAAAAATTATTTTGTTCAATTATATTTATATAATTCAATAAATGTCTTAAATATCATATCATACCATTAAATACCTATATATATACAATCCATGTGATGTAGTAACGATAAATTAAACCCATTGCTTCATGTTTGTTCTATTCAGCATATGTACACAAAAAATACTATTCTATTTTAATTAATGGAATGATAAAAAAGTATATCATATATTACATTAAATAAATTTTTATATTTCATTAATATCATATATATACAATAAATCCACCAGCATTTATAAACATGAGAGGCCATGATGGAAAAAAATAGGTCGGTTTGAGAGGTAGTAGTCTAAAATACAAACGAACGATGATTATGTTTCTTATTTGATGAATGTGGAGATAACTGTTGGTTATAAAATTATCCTAAAAAATATTAGTATATGTGATATACTAGTCTTATTATATCATCATGGTTGATTAATATATTAAAGAGTGGTATTAAGAATTAAAATAAATACACTTGGTTACAAATGAAACCTATTATTCAGACGACCTCTTTATGTTTACACTAAAATACATCTTTGAAAGGATTTATAAGAAAAAATGCCTCTAAAACTAGTTATGAAAAATTATAATGTTATTTTTTTTAGTTTTTTACTAAAAAAAACTTTTCATGTGTTTAAAGTATTGGACGGGAGGTTCCATTTTATAAGTGAGAAGCAACATCATTTTTGTAAATACCCAAAAATCATCATTAAAGGGAATTCAATATCAAGAAAATTTACTCAAAAAATTATAAATAATGTATTTTATAGAATATAAGGTGAATAAAAATACACAAATACTTTTAAATAAACATTTTATATGCAATATATTTCCAATAACATTGTGTTTACTAAGGTTTGCAAATTTATTTATGGGCATAGTAACTATATTTTACCTTAGTAATTATTCCTTTAGTCCTAAAAATAAAGTGAGATTTATTAGAAAATTTTGACAAAATTAATATAAAAATGATATCAAATTTATAAAATATAAATCCAATATGTGGGTAAAATTAATTTATATAGAAGCACTTACTATATGAAAATAAATGTTTTATCCTCAAATATCAAAATTAATTTTTTTTATATAACTTTTCATTATGAAAAAATTGACATTTTTAAATAATATTAGTCATTATGATATCAAATAAATAATAAATTTTATCAAATAAACCTCACCAAATTAGAATGAATTAATATAAAATTATTCTCAAAACAATGAATAAAAATTAGGTTTTCATGAAAATTCATTATTCATGAAATAGATGGTCTTATATTAACTATATTACTAAAATCCAAAATTATATGAATTAAAATATATATAATTTAATATATAATATGAAAATTTAAAAAAATAATTTCTTACTATATTTTCTCCCCTTCATTCAGTCAGGATTTTAAAATATAATTTTTATGAAAAATCATATGTTTTACTCTTCGTTCCAAAAGAATTTCTCTTCCATATCAATGTATTCAAAAATAGTATTTAAAAAAGTTTTCTTGT
The DNA here is from genome assembly GCA_963277665.1 of Viscum album. Taxonomy (NCBI): domain Eukaryota; kingdom Viridiplantae; phylum Streptophyta; class Magnoliopsida; order Santalales; family Viscaceae; genus Viscum; species Viscum album. The sequence goes on along the minus strand of OY728128.1, from coordinate 212,356,794 downwards.
TACTCTGGGATTTTATAATTTATTTCTATCCGTTTTTTTACTTTTAAACAATTTTTTTAAAAGGACTCTTCATTTTGTTTTAAAAAACAAGTGTTATTTCATATTTACTGATAATGTGGATAAAATCATTATTTTAACATGTACGACTTGAATTGTATTCTTCACCATCATATCCATTAATTTATTTTAAGCTTAAATTAAAAAAAATCAAAATTAATTTGGAAATAATATGATTTTGAAAATGGTTTATGTTTTTAAAAATTTATTAAAGTTGAAATTATATTTTCCAAAATATTTTCTTTAAATAAAAAAAATTACATTTACAAATTCCAAAATTTATTTTTCAATAAAATTATTATGAATTTGTTATGAATATAATGTTTTAAATTGTGATTTTTAATTAGAAATGGGTATTTTCATCTTTAAAATATACAATTAAAACTTCAAAATCATTTTCTATTTAAGATGGCATCCTGTGATGTTACTTAATATTTATCAAGGATATGATTCAAGGATACGATTCTTATTTTTTATTTGAATGGATTATAATAATTATTATTATTATATTCTTATGAAACCCATTTCTTTTCCATGGGTTATTATCTAAGGACATGTGTATGAGACCCATTTATTTTCAATGGGTTATGCATTGATTTAATTCTTATGAAATCAATTTATCTTCTTAGGTTGTGATATAATTAATGCTTTATGATCATGTGGATCAAATATTTAAGGATTATGTTATTTTTGTGACATATTTCTCAGGAAAATTCACTTGGTATGTATGAATATATCATAATTAAATTTTTTATCAGTGAACCTGATTACATATCCACATTGCAATGCTTATTCTTGATTATATGTTCACAATGTTCTATGTGAACCTAGTTACATTTTCACAATGTTATGAGTGAACCTGATTACATGTTCAAAATGTAATTCATGGAACTAGATTTCATTTCATTAAGGTTATTAATGGATCTTGTTCTTATCTATATGTTTATGTAGGGGTCAAATTTAATGTCATTATCCTAAAGAGTGAAATTGTTGATATTTGTAATGTTCATAATGTAACAAGCATATGTGTATGATAAAAATCAATATATATTGAAACCATTATGTTATCATGGAATATGTTTGTAAATTTAATTATGATTCATGTATTATGAATTACAAATATTTATTCCATAAAATAATATTTTGAACTCTGATATATAGGGTCTGTTTTTCATATGTAATGAAAAATTTTTCATACCCACATTACCAAAAAAGTTTTACATATTTTCTATGATTACCATTACTTATAATTAGATCTCACCTTCCTTATATTTCCTTTACCATGATATAAATAAAATCATTTTTAGTGTATGTTTTTGACTGGTGAAAATGGTTAAGTTCATTATCAGATATATTTTAGATAATTCACCAAAAAATAATATTGTGTACCTAGACTCCAATGGAACTAAACAATTATTATCCTCACTATTTTTTTTGTAATGTATTAATTGTTCATATAAATATGTAATATATATATAATGGAATTATGGGATTCTATTTTTGGTATTATTGGTATAGGAATGAATACGGTTCTTGGGAACTCTCACTTGTGAGCATTGGATGATTCTTGGATCTCTTCCCAATGTCTTCTTGGGCAAAAAGATGTCATTGGTGTTGGTGGTGTGTTTTAACTAGGAGGTGTAGCCACCCATTTAGTTCTTATATAGGAATCAATTGTTATCTTCAATAAATAGTTCCATAATAATTCAAGCCTTCAAATGTGTAATGTAATGATTGACTACCATACAAATACTTTTCTTAATAAATAAGGGAGTAGTATGAACAAATGATTGTAGTATATATACTTTTAAAAAACTGTTCGATATATTTTTTCACAAGAAAGGTATAAGTAATATGAAATATTTTACCATTTATAAATATTAAATATGATTGTAATATTATAGTTAATTAATGATAGGTTATAAATTAAAGTAATTGAATAATGAATTACATATCAATGTCCTCAGGACGTAACAATGATATATATGAGGATTTTTTTTTTGAGATTTTAAAGGTGGTGAAATAACATATTTTTTACCAATTCTAATTCTAAAATAAATTAATTTTTTTTGGGTTACATGAAGTTTCATGTGGGAGACGTTCAATGTCATTTAAATTATTACGATGTCCTTGTAGGCCAAAACACCACCCATAACTTCCACCATTTATTATATTGACCATAGATAAAATTTTAAGGTATATAAGGTTATTTTATGATATGATAAGATATTTTTATCATGTAATTTTAAATTTAATAAAAAATAATTTTCATCACTTAACATTTTCTTTCATTAATATATTTAAAATACATTTTCTAAAAAATTTATTCATAAAAAATTTCATTTCCTATATGCGAAATAGTTATTATCAATTTCATAATTTTAATTTGATAAAATCAAAATTAAATTTTTGAATAAATATATGTATGTAAATTTTTTGATAATACTTGCGATTTGTTTCGAATGCATGATTTTTACGTGAATATGGAAAAATACCATTTTTTCAAATACCTTAGATTTTAAGCTATTTTTATGATATAAGAATGAATTAAAAAAATTTAATGCCCCGAACCCAGAAGCCTAGAGTTTTCGAATTATTACATATCATTGGCATGATCACAAAAGATCATGTCTTGAAAGATCGATTAGTTTAGTAGTTGTGGAAGTACTAATTACATTAATAAGGTTTAAATTACATCATAAAATGGAAAATTGAAAAAACATTGTTTCCATAGAAACAAATGAGATCCCATAGACTATCCCTACAGGTTTTTCATAATATACTTCTTCGAATCCTAGGAAAAATAAAACATAGAAAGAGGTGAGCTCAGATTCTCAGTAAAGATAAGAATATAGCAGAAACTATCATAAATAAGCATAAACATTTATGGAAATGTATAAGACTAAAAAACCCTTTTAAACTTGAACATCAAAATAATATGGAAAAGGTAAAAATCAAATAATCCCATAAACAAAATCACATGGATATTCTACTAGTCGAATAATCACATGCAATCTCAATTTCCACTTTCCTATTGATGGAATTCATAATTCCATACTTTCATAACCACACAGTCAAGGCCTTGTTCCAAGAATACTAATAATATTTTTTCAAGGCCTTGTGCCAATAAACTAGTTTGTCTCATGAGACCTACTGATGCATCATGGTGCTATAGTGGGCTCCACCCATCACTTACTAAGTCCAATCCATTCCTCATATGAAATGGTTTAAACATAACATAAAAATTCTTATTTAAACTAGCATACGAGATATCAATAATTTATTTAGAAACCATTAATGGTGTAAAAATAACACATCCATTATCAAACATATCAAAAAACCTTCAATACAATATGGATGTTTTGTATCATAATAAATCAACATAAAATAAGCTTAAAATCCATCAATAGATGTTGACATAGATGAAATCAAATTTTTTTAGGAAAATATATATTTCTATTTTGAAATCTTTTAAATTTCATATAATTATAAAAGAAAACATTTATTTTGGAAATATTTTTATATTCTTGTAAGGGAAGCTTTGAAGATGTTATAACATTGGAAAATCGCTGCACTCACTGTATAAGTTTAAAAAATACATTCTTATCGTAGTTTTGTCGAAAAGGTTATAAAGTACATTGTTTGGAAAATGACGGAAATATTCCTTTAAAAACATCTTATAAAAAGTCATAAAAGGGTATAAATGACTTTATCACATTGTCTATAAAATATTAAAACTGTATTGAATTAAATTTTTAAGAAAACATGGATGTGGATGATAATGATGTCCCAGTAGATACTTATGTAAAAACATCCTCGAATAATAATGAGATTATGAAATTAACCCTTAACTCATACTTTTACTTGGTCAAGGCTTGGTTAAACTAATGTATAATGGTTAAATAATTGTTATTAAATTATTCAAGAATCATATACATTAATATGATATCATATGTGATCTTATTATACTGCTTTGTCAATAATATCTTAGTATTATTGTCGTTTCAAGTGTTAACTGATTCATTTTACTTTATATGCATTGTTATGTAAGTAATGTTTGTTATGGATAGGATGTATCTTATATATATTCAGAATGATATTATGTCTTTAAAATTTATTTTTAATCATATAATTAATATTATTCTTCAATGGTTTACGATGGGGAATGAATCTCATCGTGTTCGTGGAGACGGTAATCCGTACGTATGCACGAGCGACAATATCATTATTTTGATATTAAAGTATTATTTAATTGGATGGTTTATCATATATAAAGAATCATTATCATGTTATATTAATTATTTACATCAATTACACATCATTTTTATACCCATCCAAATAATAGTGTATTGAATAACAATTACACCACGACATGGAGACAGTAAGTCATACGTACGAACATATGATGACATGTCATTCAAAGGATGGATAGAATAATGAATATTATTGTGAAATATTAATAAAAACATCAAATTATATAAGAGATACTGTAGTCAAATTTTTATAATGGAAACAACAAAAATGTGTAAGTGGAAGAAGAAAAGAACATAAAAGAGGTGATAAAATATTTACCTCTTCTTCAGGTTCTTCCTTTTTCTTTGATAAAAAGGGTTCCATAAGATCGATTTATGACTAAAGTATGGCCTCTACAATTAAGGGAGGGCAGTTGAGAGGGTATTTGTATAGATTTTGGCTGAGAAAAATGGCATTGAAGGTGTGAATTAGAGAGAATATTGAGTGCCCTTTTATAAGAGGGGTGAGGGGGACCTTAGGAGAAACTAGAAATATTATTTTATAATAAAATAATTTTCTTTTTATAATGGATAAAAAATGAATTATTTAAAGGATAAGGAGGGTATATGTATAAAACCACTCAACCAATAGGTTTTAGGCAGTTTTAGGTCACTATATTAACCTTATTTAACTCTCAGTTAAATAGTTTGACATTTACCATGTCTCTTTATATTTTTATATTATATGGTTAATAAACATACTATATAATTCCAAGAAAACCCCAAGTGGTTAATTAAAGATACAACTATCATTATATAATTATTTCATCCAAAACATAGATTTTTAGGAATAGAATATAATTAATAATGTAATATTTGTTTTAAAAACTCTTTTTTGTAAATTTTGACACTATTTGGTATTTTATTTTTTATAAATTCATGAAAAAAATTTTTACATAGAAAAAGTTTGTATAACTAAACTTAATATGTCATATTAACCTATAAAATTATTTTAATTCATAAAAAGTCTCAAATTACATTTAATTGGATATTTATAATATTAATTATTTTAATATTTCATTAATTAGGTAATTACTGCATCATCATTGTGTCATAAATAAATTTAATTGTTTACTTTTCAAAAATTATAAATAAAATACAATTATATAGGAAATAATTTTATTTTTCTAATAAATATTTATAGTTGAATTTATCTTATGTATAACCATATATTAAAAATGGATTATTTATTAAACATTGAATTTAACACTTTTTACTCTTCATTGAATTACATAATAATAAATGTCCTAATCTATTAAAAGTGGATGTAAAGGATCATATTTAACTCATAAGTTACTTTTTCATTGAATTAAACTTATCCAATTGAATTATGACATGTTTTAGGGTAACAATAATGTCATTTTTACCCTTAATTACCCAATTTACTTTTAACCAAGGTAAATAAAAGTTAAAAGTTACTATTCACCGAAGATTATTTTCTTATTATTGAACCACATTTTACTTACTTAAATAAACCATGTCTCTTAGATTTTTTAAATTTAACTCATAGAAGTGGTAAAATAGTTTTGTATGTAAATTTGCAACTACTCTTAGGAGGTGGGTAAAAGATGGTAAAAAGTTTAATAAAATTTTTATATATCTAAAATTATTATAAACTGACTCCAATTAATTAAATTGAACTTATATAGGTATTATTTATCTATTTTTACCTAAAAAAATTAAATTAAATAAATATTTATTTATATAAAAATTTTGTTTTAAATTATAACTCAGTGTTTTTCACTATTCATAAAAATTTAATGTTTTCAAAAAAATACCAGAAATTCACCTTAAACTAATTTTGATATTCCAAATCCAAAAATGAAGTCCATTTTGAATGATAAAATTTATAAAATTTCAAAAAGTAGGTATTACTATTCACAATGGCTAGTTTGATAGGTGGTGGTGTGTTAGATCTCAAAGTTGCGTACAACACACGCTATTATATTATTCAGCGATAAGAGTATCATTGATGATTGGGGTGTTACATTGACCCCTACTTCAAATAATTTCACCCTCAAAATTTCTAGAATATTACTGCATAAAAAGACGGGGGAGGTTCTTCATCATAAGTTTCTCAGGTTCCCACGTTGCCTCTTCCATCTTATGGTTTCTCCATAATAATTTTACCAGACAGGTCATCCAGTTTCTCAGCACTTGTTCTCTTGTATCATGAACTATGACAGGCTCTTCCCAATAAGACAGATCAGGTTCCAATTCTAATTCCTCATTGGTCAGTACATGCGTTGGGTCAGGAATCTATTTTATCCACAATGATACGTATAACACAGCATGAACTTTGGAGAGACTTGGGGGAATTTCCAAATGGTAAGCTACATCCCCAATTCATTATTTAATTTTAAAAGGTCCGACATACTTGGGACTCAATTTATCCTTAATACTAAAAGGTATAACACCCTTCCATTGAGATACAATCACGAAAACCAGATCTCCAACCTAAAATTCTGAATTCTTCCTTCGGTTATCGGAATAGATCTTCTGCATAATTTGAGCTTCTTTGATGGGTTTTTGGATTACCTAAACCTTTTACATCATTTAATCCACCATTTATGGGCCTACGATTTTTCTTTCACCAACATCATCCCAACAGGTTGGTGTGCGACATCTCTTTCCATATAACTCATCATATGGTGCCATCTTAATATTTGAATGGAAACTATTGTTATAGGAAAATTCTACCAGAGGTCAATATTTATCCCACATACCTTTAAAGTAAAGTGTTCATGATATCAACATGTCTTCTATGGTTTGAATAGTCCACTTTTATTGTCCATTAGTTTGTGGGTGGTAGTTTGTGCTCAAATGAAGTTCAGTATCCAGGGCTTTTTGTAAACTTTTCCTGAATGATGATGTAAAATGTGGATCACAATCGGAAAAAATTGATAGTGGTAAAACATGAAGTCTTACAACTTCATTAATATATAGTCTTTCCAATCGTTCAAGTGGTAAATCTTCACTTATAGCAAGAAAATATGTTGACTTGGTAAGACGATCAACAATGACCCATATTGCATCCTTCTTTAAAATATTATTTGGTAGTCCCATAACAAAGCCCATAATAATATTATACAATTTAAACTTAGGTATGGGAAGAGGTTTCATGAATCCTCCGAGCTCTTTTCTTCCTGCTTTCACTTGTCGAAAAACCATATATCTTGACAAAAAATCAGTATTCTTCCTCTTCCTGTTGTCCCACAAAAAAATGTTACTTCAAATATCTATACATCTTAGTGCTACTAGGGTTTATAGAGAAATTGGATCTATGGGAATCATCCAACAATTCCCCTTTTAGATCATCTATATCAGGAACACATCATATCTTCCCAAATTTCAAAATTCCATATTCATACACAAATTCCCTCAATCTCCCATCGTTCACAGAATTAATCTTCTTTTAAAACTCTTCATACTCGGTCTGAGAACTCTTTGTCCTTTTTATTAATTATGTTTTGGAAACCATGTGAAAAAATATTGATGTTTCAACATTCATGGTGATTCCCATATAAATCGTTACTAGATCCATGTATATATGATCTTTTTCAATTCTCATCTTGTTCAAAACTCCATGATCCTTTCTACTCAAAGAATCTTCCACCTTATTTTCCTTCCCCTAGTGGTAGTGTTTACTACAATCATAATCATATAGTAGTTCAATCCATAGCCTTTACCTCATGTTGAGTTATTTCTGTAAAAAAATATACATCAAAATCTTGTGATTGTTATATATATCTCACTTTTCACCATAGAGAAAATATCTCCATATCTTCAAAGAAAAGATTACAGGTGATAACTCAAGATCATGACCAGGATAGTTTTCCTCATGAATTTTTAGCTATCATGATGCATAGGAAATAACCCTATCATTTTGCATAAGGAAATAACCAATTACATTCTATATAATCGAATATATAAAAATTAGATGCTCAATATACAAGAGGGGGGTGAATCATATACATTAAGAATTCCATTGATACCTTTAACGTTATGTTTAACAAGGTTAAACAAACATTCACAAGTCCTCATAAGGAAACCTTTTTTAATTTCTTAAATGAATGATTCTACCTTAAAGCGTATTGAATCTGTAATATAATTAGAGTAACAAAATTACAAAGTATAATAAATCTATACATACTAACTTTAAGAAGGTTACAAATTAAGCGGAATTAAAACAACTTGAAATACGAATCAGGTAATAATGGGATTCTTTTAACCGAAATAGAAGGGTATCCAACATCCTTGGATAAAGGATTCCTGATTTATACTTTCAAGAATTTATATCTTAACCAAACCCAGGTAAGCCCTCAATCTGATGATTGGTATATGTCATGCTATCCCCACAAGCCCTTGATTTAGAAGGAAATCAGAAGCTCTGTTTTCCAAACCCAGAAGTGCACGATCAACATGATCAGAGTCTTCACTAAGAAAGTCTGAACAAGTTTTTCACTCCTGGACAAGTAGTTCACAACATCCACATGAAGAAATGAGAGTTGTAAGAGCATATCAATCTAGAAATCACTTCACAATATTGTTCAATGTCAAGTCATTTGCTCGTTGAAATGATCTTGTATTTATAAGAAAATTTTCCAGATGGTCTGCTCCTCTCTAACGGTCATATTTTCCTTAAATTTCGGAGGGACCTAGACACATGGAAAAAATACAACGATTACTTTGTAATAGATAGTATGACATCATTTCTAGTAACAGAAATTATGTTAAGTTAAAGATAAATGTTATTTATAAGAAAACCTGGAATCTGATAATATTGGAATGATACATTTTTAAACTCTAACATTATCAAGAAAACGTAATCTTATGAAATAAAGAAAATAGATTCTAAAGAATAACATTATCATGATAACAGAATCACAAGGATAAGTAAATAGGATTGTGAAATAGGTATATCATTTTTTCCACAATTATAATCATAAAATCGGAATCACTTATACACCGGAATCAGATTCATAAAACTGAATCACATATACACCGGAATCAGATTCATAAAACTAAATCACATATAAACGGGAATCAGATTCACAAAACTGAATCACATATACAACAGATTTGGAATCATAAAATAGAATCACATATACATCAGATCTGGAATCATAAAACTGAATCACATATACACTGGATTCAGAATCCTAAAAAGGACTCACATATACACCAGATTCAGAATCATAAAATGGAATGACAAATCGTAATGACATATCTTGAAAAAATAACTGAGTGACTAAATCGGAATGACAGATATGTAAGAATAAATGAATGAAAAAATCAGAATGGAAGATCTTATAAAAATAATTGAATGACAAAATCGGAATGAAAGATCTTGTAAAAATAACTGAATGAAAAAATCGGAATGATATATCTTGTACAAATTTGATAATGGAAAAATTGGAATGACAGATCTTAAAAAAATAACTGAACGAAAAAATCGGAATGATAGATCTATAAGAATATCTTAATGACCAAATCAGAATATAATAAAAAAACCGATCTTAAGAAAAAAGTGTTTGTGATTTTAAAAACAAAAACCATAAGTAATAGAGAAGTCATGAGATAACCTTATTGACTCAACAATCTCCCCCTTTTTGGAAAGAACAAAAAACATTGCTATGGAAGAACATATTTACATAGATAAACAAGTATTAAAAACATATCTCCCCCTTTGAATGAAAATTTTGAAGAATATGACTAACTCCCCATTAGGTTATGTTTCCCAAGGATCTTATTCTTGATCATTGATGTCAGGTTTTTATAGTGGAATATCTCCCCCTTAGATAAAAATTTCTTCTTAAAAGAAAAATCCCCCTTAATTGGACATTATCCTCTCTTTCCATACTCTCCCTCACTATATTTTCCTTCTCAGAGATTAAATTCTTCCTTTAAATATAATCTCCCCCTTCGTGATTTTCAAAAAGACTGAAAATAATGGAAAATTAATAAGATATCCTTATTGACTCAAAACATTCTTTGAAGCATCACTATAAATAACAAAACCATAATTCCCCAATGGTAGAGTCAATATAAGAGCATTGTATAATCTTCTCATCAATTCTTCAATACATTCTTCTCATTCTTTTGTCCAAACAAATTTCACCACATTATATGTGAGCTTGGACAATTGGTTTGACTAATGGGAAAATTCTAGACGAAATGCCAATAATAACCTACTAAACCAATACAATTACGTACCTCATTTATACATGTCGGTGCTAGTCATTCTTGGATTTCTCTTGTCTTAGAAAGATCAATAGAGATTCCATCATTAGAGATGATATTTCTAGGAAAATAAATATCCTGAAGCTTGAATTCACACTTGCTAAACATCCCATATAATTCATGTCTTCTAAGAGTCTTCCAGATAATGTGCACATGATTTTCATGATCTTCGTAGCATTTAGATTATACCAAGATATCATCAATAAATACCACTAAAAATTCATCAAGATATTCCTCGAAAACTATTTTCATTAGATCCATGAAAACAAGGGGTTCATTATTCAATCCAAAAAGCATTACTATAAACTCATAATGCTCGTACCTGGTTCGAAATTTTGTTTTTGAAATGTCTTCCTTCTTCACGCACAATTGATGATGTCCAGATCGAAGGTCAATCATTGAAAAGTATTGAGCTCTATGAAGATGGTTGAATAAATCATCTATTCGAGGTAGGGGATACTTGTTCTTTATTACTATAGTAATGATCTCCCTATAGTCATTTCACAACCTCATAGATCCATTATTCTTCTTAACAAAAAGGACAAGGGCTCCCCATGGAGAAACACTAGGGAGAATAAATCCCTTATTACTCAATTCCTTTGGTTGTTTCGTTAGTTCCACTAATTCCATAGTGGTCATTCTATAAGGGGTCTTCGATATGTGCCTTGAACCAGGAATTAAATCAATGGAAAAATCACTTTCTCGTTCTGGAGGATGCCTAGGTAAATTTTCTGGAAAAACATCAACATATTCTTTCACAATAGGTACATCCTCAATTTGAAAATTCCTTTACTCATAAATAATTATTTCATTCTCTTACTCACTAATAATTGAATTTAGTTGAGCTTTTTGGGCTGGATATAGATAAGAATCAAGTGGTGACATTTCCAATCTAAAGATATGTTGTTCTTTATCATTGTCATCCAAAATAATAAGCTCTTTATTCTTACAATAAAATTTTTCATCATGGGCCGAAATCCAATCCATGACAAGGATTACATAAACTTAAATCATGGGTATGACGATGAGATAAACAGATAAAGAAAATATATATGCTCTAATGGGGACTGAATCTGAAACCATTGTTGCAATAATAATTCCCTTATATGTTTTGATAGAAAATTACTTTGTTAAATCCAATTGGAAATATCTCTATTTCTTAGCAAACTGGGAAGATTTGAAACAATGCGATGATCCATAATCAAATAAAGCATTTTATAAACTTGAGGAAACCATTAAATTACCTACCACTACGTGTTTTAGAGCATCAACCTCAGCAGTAGTGATAGCATAGTCTTGGCCATGATCCCTTGGCCTTTTTTGAGGTAATTTCCCCTGACTCTTAGGAAATTTATTCGCATAATTCCCCCTTTCTCAACAATTGTAGCATTCATCATCAACAACATCTTTCTTCCCTTTGAAATCAAGAGGTTTGTGTCCTTTTTCACCACACTTTTAACATAATCAAATTCCCTTAAGGAAACTACCACGATTTTTCATCCCACATTTACTGCAGGATGGACATTCAACTTTTCCTTTCTTACCCTTATTTCAATTTTTAGAGTGTTTCACAGATCTCTTCTTCTCTTGCTTTGATTTAAAGTCATAAGACTTAGAGAATTCATTTTCTGTCTTGATAGCACATGATAAAATATCATCATACGACAAGAAGGATAGTGAGACTAATGCTCAATGATGAAATAGTTTTAACCAATAAAAGAAACGATCAATATTACTTATTGGGATACGTATATAATATACTGCATTCCTTGCTGACCTTGTAATGTTAGACTCATACTTTGTGACATTATCATCCTCCTTTTGTCTTAGACTCAAAAATTTCCTTTCTATATCTGCTTGATGTTTATGAGGAATATATTTTTCTAAGAAAAGATCATTAAACTCCCACCATTATATATTTGATACTTCATCATATTCCTTTTTGTTTTGAATCAAGGACCTCCATTATTCAGCATCTCGAGTGAGGCAGTAAAATGCAATGACAAATTTTTCCCTTGCACTACTCACAAGGGCATGAAATATTTCTTCAATGGAATTTATTCATTTACTTGCCTCTAATGGATTTTTAAACCAATATAATGTTGGTGGTTGTTTCCTCATGAAGTGATATAACATTGATCCTCCAGGCTATGGATTAGGGAGCTCCATATGGGTAAGGTTATTATTCTTAACTTGAGTGAGTTTTCCTAGTACGGTGATACACTGATCATCACCAGTTGTATCACTACCTCCCCTATAATTATCTTGAACAAGAGAAAAATCCCTACATGGAGTCTATGCATTGATAGGATTTACATTCATTCCACTAGGCACCATTTCAAAATGATGGCATAAACGAGATTAGTTAATGAATCAAAATACATAAATCCTAACATGTAAAACACTTAACATAAACAGAATAGTTTATGGATAAAATCGATAATCATAAAAAATGTTTTCTTTGAGGAGGTATATACTCATAAACCCTCATAATGGTTTTTAAAACAAATGAGAATTATCTTAAACATATCCCCAGGAGTGTCGTAACCAAGAGTGCAGCAAGGCTGTTGTCATGCACCAATTCCCATTTGAGTCTAGATCAAAATGGTGTTTTCAGGTTTTACCCCTCGGTACATTTATGTCAGAGCCACCTCTACCTGCTCGTATCCAGATAGGGATGTATTTCTTGGAATACTCACAAAATCCCTATAATACCAAAATTCTAGTAAGTTCATCTATATGAATCCTCAAAGTCTATCTTAGGGCTATGTGCTCTAATATGAGTTTGTCTGAATCTAGTTTCCAAGGCTTGTAATAAACTTCCTCTGATACAAACTATAACACCCCAACCCCAGAAGCCCAGAGTCAGTGCAATATTATGTATCATTGGCATGATCCCAAAAGATCGTATCTTATAATACCGATTAGTTTAGTATCCTTGGATGTACTATATACATTCATAAGGATTACATTACATCATAAAATAGAACACAAATCAACATTATTCACATAGAAAAATTGATATCCCATAGACCATCTCTGTAGGTCAGTCATAATATATTTCTTCTCATCCTGGGAAAAATAAAACATAGAAAAAGGTGAGCTCAGATGCTTAATATGGATAAAAATATGGCGGAAACTATCTTAAATAAGTATAAACATTTAATTCAATGTATAAGACTAAAACAAAATCCTTTTAAACATGAACTTTATCATAATATGGAAAAGATAAAAATAAAATAATGCCATTTATTTTTTCATATAAATGTTCTACTAGTTGAATAATCACATTTAATATCAATATCCACTTATATAATGATGGAATGCATAATGCCAGAATTTCATAACCACATAGTCAAGGCCTTATGCCCAGACTACAAATATTAGTTTTTAAATTCCTAGTTTCAATACACTAGTTTGTATTATGAGACCTACCTATGCATCAAGGATCTATATTAGGCACCACACGTCACTTACTAATTCAAATGCATTCCTCATATGAAAAGGTTTAAACAAAACATAAACATTCATATTAAAACTTGCATATGAAATGTCAATACATTTTCTATAAACTATGAATTGTGTAAAAATGACACATCCACAGTAAAAAATATCACAAATCCTTCAATAATATATGGATGTTTTACATAATAATAAATCAAGATCTAATAAGATTAAAATCCATCAAAGGATTTTGACATAGATGAAAACAAAACCTTTTTAGAAAAATATCTCTTTCTATGTTGAAAACTTTTAAAATTAATATAATTATAAAATAAAACATTTATTTTGTAAATATTCTTATAATATTGTAAGAGAATTATTGATGATGTAATAATGGCAGAAAATTGCCTCACCCTCCATAAAATAAAAAAAGACATTCTTACATTAGATTTGTTGAAAATGTTATAAAGTACCTTGTTTGAAAAATGACTGGAAGATTACTTTCAAGAACCTCTAATAAAAAAATCAAACAAGGGTATAAATAACTTTATCCTATAGTCTAGTAAATAGTAAAAATGTTGTGAAAAATATTTTTAAGAAAACACGGATGTGGATGATAAAGAGGTCCTACTATATACTTACGTAAAAACAACCTCAGATAATAATGCCATTGTGAAATTAACCCATTCCTTTTACTTTTTCTTTTTTGATGGTATTTTAAACTTATTATAATGGTGAAATAATTTTTATTAAATTATAAAAGAATAATATACATTAATATGATTTCATATGTGTTCTTTTAACATTTCTATGTTAATAATATCTTAGTATTGTTGTCGTTTCAGGTGTTAAGTGATTCGTTTTCAATTATATGATTTGTTATATAAGTAATGTTTGTAATGGATAAGATGTATCTTATTAATATTAAAAATTATATTAAGTCTTTAAAAATTATTTTTAATCATCTAATGAAAATTATTCTTGAATGCATTGCAATGGGGAATGAATCTCATCACGTTCGTGGAGACGGTAATCTGAACGTACGCACGAGTGACTATCTCCTTCTATTGATATTAAATTAATATATCATTGGATGGTATATCATATATATAGACTAATGATCATGTTTTATTTATTTTGTACACCAATTAAATTTCAATATTATACTCTTACAAATAATAGTGTATTGAATAACAATTACACCACGACGTGGAGACGGTAAGCCGTACGTATGCATCTACGCTGACATGTCATTCAAAAGATGGATAGAATAATAAATATGATTTTTAAATATTTATAATAAAATCACAATATATAGAACATTCTGAATTTATGATTTTATAATGGAAACAACAATGCAATGGAAGTGGAAGAATTAATGAACTTGAAATAGGTGATGAAATATTTACCTCTTTTTCGGGTTCTTCCTTTTGATTTGATCAAAAGGGCTTCATAAGATGGATTTCAGACTAATGTAAGTCCAAGAGAATGAAGGGAGGATTGTTTAGAAGGGAATTTTGGCAGTTGTTGGCTGAGACAAATGTCATTGAAGATGTGAATTAGAGAGAAGGGGGAGTTCGCTTTTATAAGAGGGGTGAGGGGCACCTTAGAAAAATCTAGAAATATTATTCTATAATAAAACCATTTTAGGTTTCTAATGAATCCAATATGAATTATTTAATGTGCATGCTGGGGATGGGTCAAAAACCACTAAACCAATATGTTTTAGACAGGTTTGGGTAACTATATTATCCATATGGTTTAAATTTAACTCTTAGTTAAATAGTTTGACATTTACCATGTCTCTTTGTATTTTTGTATTATATGGTTTATTAACTAACTATATACATCCTAGAGAACCCCAAGTGGTTCATCAATGATACACATATCATTAAATAAGTCTTTTGACAATCATTATATTTTTATAAATAGAATATCAATTAATAATATAATATTGGTTTTAAATCCACTTTTATGTCAATGTAGACACTGTTTAGTTTTTTTCTAAATTCATAACAGCATTATTACTTCAAAAAAAATTCATCTAACAAACCTCAATATGTCATATAAACCTATAAAATTATTTTAATTCATAAAAAGTCTAAAATAACATTTATTTGGATATTTATACTATCAATTATTTTTATATTTCATTAATTAGGTAATTCCTCCATCCTAGTTTTTTAATAAATAAATTTAATTATTTAATGTCTGAAAATTATAAATAAATTACCATTATTTAGGAAATGTTTTTATCTTTTTAATTAATATTTATAGTTGAATTTTACTTTTGTATAACCCCATATTAAAAATGGATTAGTTATTAAATTTTGAATTTAAAACCTTTAACTCTTCTTTGAATTAAATAATAATAAATGTCCTAATCTAATCCAAGTGGATATAAAGGATCAAATATTATTTATAAGGTTGTTTTTGGTCGAATTTCACTTATCCAATAGAATTTGGACATGTGTTAGGTGAATAATAATGTCATTTTTACTGTTTATTACCATATGTACTTTTAACCGTGGAAAATAAAAGTAAAAAGTTACTATCCTAAAAAAATTATATTCATCTTATTGAACAAAATTTTATTAACTTATATCAACCTTGTTTCTTGGATTTTTGAAATTCAACTCACAGAAGTGGTAAAATTATGTTTTATGTAAATTTTAAAATGCTCCTAGGAGGTGGGTAAATGATGGTAAAATGTTCAATAAAATTTTTATATATATGAAATTATTAAAAATGACTCCAATGAATTACATTGAACATATATAGGTATTATGTATCTATTTTGACCTAAAAAAATTTAAATAAAATAAATAATTATTTAAATAAAATTTTTGGTTTAAACTATAACTTAGTGTTTTTTACTATACATCATAAATTGAATGTTTTCAGAAAAAAAAAATTCACCCTCAGTTAATTTTGATATTACGAATCCAAAAATGAAATACATTTGGAAATATAAAAGTTATAAAATTTCAAAAACAGGTTATTACTAGTCAAAATGGCTAGTTTTATTGGTTGTGGTGTGTAAGAACTAGAAGGTAAGTACAACACACACTATTGTATTATTAAAAGAGAATAGTACCATGGAAGTTTGGGGAGTTACAAAAAATTTAATCAACATAATTGAATAAACAGGTATTTAATAAGTAACATAAATTATTTAAAACTTTTATTTTGTAGTTGGAACCTCATGATGACCTTTTTCAATCCAATGTAATACATTTTTTCAAATAACAAACTGTCTTCATCATCTTCCTTTTATTATGTAATCAGAATGATACATTTATCATATAAATTAATATAAAATTCATAAAACTTTTATTTTTTATAAATAAATTATTAAATTAAATTGTAATTAACAATAATTTTTTTTTGGTCTAGAATATTTTTTATTCTTAAAATGGATTTTTTAAAAAAAAATTTATTATTTGATATGTACTTTAATTAAATGTCATTTTTACCACAGTTTGAAATTATCTATTATGGTAGATTTTATATTGTTTTCATAAAAATTGAATAACAATTGTAAAAAGTTGTTAATAAGATAATGTTTAAAATGGGTTTAAAGGAATTCAAATATTAAAATTCGGTAAAAATTTCATAAAACCGGGGATTTATTTTAATAGATTTTGTACATTTTGACATCTACCGTATTATTTTCTAATTTATGCCACTTTTTACTCACATGATCAAAAAGAAATATTTTTTTATTGAGATTCATTATATGGGTCCATCTACTCTCATTATAAAAAGACCCCTTCACCCCTCACATCTCTACAATCATAGGTGACCATAGATAATGTTATATTTTACAAAAAATATTCTATGAACTCATTTAAATGGCATATAAGTTATTTTATGCAAAAAATAACAACCAAATAAGGCTTAATAAAATTTACAATGGAGGATCTCTTATAAAGAGGTAATCACTTTTAGTGAATTATATCAAATTTATTTCTTCTTTAGCCCCCTATTAAATAATATAATAACTATAAAAAAATTAAAAAGTATAAAAAATATTATATATAATTTTTATGATGGAAGAGTTACCATTATCTACATTACTACTTTCCACTAGAAAATGAAAACATTTCTCATTTGTACGTGTGAACTACCACCTCAATGAAGTGAAAATTTTTATTCTTCATCACAACCTAAAATGTTTCATTATATTTCATTAATAAAAATTATATTTATGAAATAATTATTATACTAGATAGTTAAATTATTATCTACTTCCCTTCCCTATAATCCCTTAAAAATATGAAAATGCCATCTTTGTGTATAAATATAATATCATCAACATCAATGACATATTATATTTCTCCTTATAACATTATCTAGTATTATATTTGATGATAAAAAGGACATCTATGAAAAAATTATAACTATATGAGAGTTTTATGATTATTATAAAATTACATTTTCTTTCTCTTTTATCTATTATAATGTGTTCTATTTTTCAGTTTTTATTTCACCTACATGAACAATGATAATTTTTTTTATGTCATTACTTATAAATAAATTTAATATATTGATATTTTTTTGGGATTAATGAGGAATTTATTATTTTATAAAAATTGTGGAATCATAATATATATATATATATGAATAAAATAATTACTTTCTATATAATCAAAACATCTTACTGATTGATATTTCAATATTTTCATCTAAATCTTTTGCACAACCACAATAAAATATCCTTATTACTATAAGTTAATATGTCAGAAATAATAAAATCATTTTATTCATTCTATATATTAATAAAAAATGGCCAATTAACAAGTCAAAAAACCATTTAATCAAAACATCCATGAGAAATTTCATATCTAACATAAAAATATTGACTTATTAACATTTATTTTTTAGTATATCTATTATAGGAAAATAAAATTGAATGGTATAATTTTGGGAAAATTAACCCTTGATTATGTTTCATGTTTTTGAGTTTTATTGGGTTTATTAACAATAATAGTTCATATTTTTATATTAGTATTATTAGTAATGTATTTTTTAAGAAGGTGTTGGAATTTCACAGGATTTTCAAAAGTTTTGTTGAAAAATTAGGATTTTGTTTAGTGGAAAATTTCATATTCCCACATATTAAAAGTCATTGACTAGATATAAAAAATAAAAATTAAATATTTTTATTTGGGTTACATTAGGAATATTATTATTTTAATGGGTTCACAAAAATCATATGAATTGTTCATGGGAGATTAAATTGGGACCAGGAATCGAGCTCACAGAACAATTTTCTGAATTACAAACATAGATCATGATATTTTATTCTAATTTAAAATAGAAAGTAATTGACTTGGATTGTACCAAAAATTTTGATTGTCATGTGATTAAAAATTTTCTTTCAAATTCCATCATAAGAGAATTTATGAGCTATCGTAAGCACATAGTGGGTGGGGTACTTAGTGAAAGAAAAATTCAAAAACGAGTGAAACCTAATTTTGATTATAATATTTCAAGGGATTCATTTCCTATATATATACCACATAATAATATCATTTGATAGATTTTATTTCATTATAGTGAATAATAATAATAAAATATTGGTTATGTTCAAAGGAGGTGGTTCTTAAAGGAGCTAATTTTGTAAAAGATATTATTTCATGAAAGAGGTGGTTCAGAAATTAGTTGAGTATGTGAAGGAGTTGAGATCTGGAATGATGTATTATAATATAAGAATTTAGTTTCTGGATCACTATTTCTCCCAAATAATATGTTTTTAATAAGGTATCATCGATATGAGAGGTAATGGTATATCATGAAACAATCACAAAATTTGGGGAAATGTATTTTGTAAAGGAATTAAATTAGTTCATAAATGAATATAACCTATTAATGATAGTATTCCACCAAAATAAAATTCTATGAAATAAAGTGGATTTAATCTATTAATTTAAACATAGAATCATGGAAACCACATACTCTTTTTAATAATTGTGTGGTCATTTAGATCAAAAAAATATCTTGGAGGAACAATGTGATAACTTTAATATATAGAGATAAAAGATCATTAAAACTATGAATATTTTCAATATTAATGAGATAATGAATCTAATATAAAAATTCAAAATGTAGTGTAGTATAGTGGATTTGATACATTGGAAGTTTTGCATTGCATACTCCTTTGATGTATCCTATAGATGGCGAATCATAGAAAATTATTGTTCCTGAGACATGTTTTAATTTTTTTAATCACATATAATGAAAAAATAAGTAGAATATTTTTTCTAACAAAAAAACATAATAAAAAAAGGGGGATTAATTTTAATCGATCATACCCTAATTATAACCCCCAGGAAATTTCACCTAGTATGGAAAATAATTATTATCCTAGACAAAGTCTAAAATTAGTGTTTCCCTCTTCATTGAAGTGCGGATGGTTGTTAATTAAAATGGTATTATGATATTCAAACAAAAAAAAATCAATTATAGATGAAAAAGATATAGCACAACATATTATCAATGGTAATGGATGTTTTTATAGTTGTGATACTTGGTCATTCTCTTAGTTTTGACAGTATGATAGCTTCATAACAAGAAGGTCAAATAAGGTTGTGTAATGAGGATAGAAGATGTAATTATTTTATAAGTCACCCATGAATTTCATAAAAACAAATTACATATTAATATAGTAATATTCATTATATGACATTAAAATCCCCTCAAGATGAATATATTATTACTATCTTCAGAAACATGTAGACATGAAAAACTAGTAAAATAATAATATACATTATCTCCCAATATGTATTTTATAACAAAATCATTTCATAAAAATATTATACTTAAAACCAATATTCATATCCTGGGGAAATGGAAATGTAATTAAGGGAGAGTGAAAATTCTCAGTTAGTGTAATAAATGGAGATATCAATGATCATTCAAGAATAACATGATCATAATGGTATAGGTATATGATATAATCATTTTAAAACTAGACCAAAAAATTCATAGAACATAATCATGAGTCAGGAAGTAAATATTTAAAGTCCATATGATTTAAATTGTAAAAAATCAAAGAATATAAGCTATGAAAAAATATATAAATGGCATAAAATCGTGAAATAAAAGAATATAATATTTTTCAAAGTAATGATAACCATAGAAATATAATTTCAATGATATCACCAAATCATTCATACAAGTCGGTATCAGTCTAAGAACCTGTGTACCTAATTTGGGCTTGGGATAAACATATATGTATGGTGTTTTGGGATTTGGATGACCTATAATATACCAATTCATATCATAAAATATTATTCATTAGCCAATGAGTTGGAGGGATATAACATAACAACCAATAAGTAAACCAGATTCCATTATATTTTTTTCCATAGGATCTTCAAAAAATTTAAAATTTCATCATACGTTATCCTAAAAAAAACTGATTTTATAAAAATTACATCATAATAATCAACATTCGTATATGTAATGAATAATTATGGAATTATATAATCACATACTTGGTTATGAATATATAAAATCAAATGATTCTATCATTTGTGAAAAATTCAAATAAAATATCACAAGAATATATCTTGAGGAAAATAGAATTTTTATTGTAAAATGAATTATTTCAAATCCAAAAATATCCAGAACACTAAGGAAATACTTATCATTGAAAAAACCCATGGAATATTGTAATGTAATATTTGAGAAAATATTATTCATAATGATTTGAAATGATTTTTTCCATCATGTATAATAAAATAAATATTTTTTACCCCTTAAATATAATGAACCTTGTTCGTAAAATGATGAGAATATTCCATCCAAAAATTTATATAAAATAAAACAAGGATAAAATTTGTTAAAAAAATAATTAGATAATATTTAAAAGTTATTTAACTTATATTTTATAGAATATGAACATGAAAGAAAAATATTTCTGACTAAATAAAATTACACATTCAGTCTTCTTTAAAAATAGTCCCCTTAAATTTTAATGACATAAAGAGATGAAAATTAATGGAAAACGAGAATTATTAAGAAATTATTAGAGGAGTTGATAAATAATAATATTTTTATTATATATGTATTTATATATATTTTATTTCATCTAAAAATTATTTATAAAAAATCATATTAAAATTGAAATAATAATATAAAACCTTTACCTCATGTTTGAATTGCTTCATAAGAACTATAACCTCTAATATAAAAAATTTAAATATATTATAATTGTATACCATACCTATATTAATAATAATAAATCATTATATAGTTTACTTATATTGTCACATCACCTGTTGATTAATAATTTCATATTAAAATCAATTTTTCGGGTGATAAGGGGTTAATTTTTCCTAAATTATCCAATTATATTGTTCTAGTCCTGGTACATTGATCATTGTTAAATCATAAAATTAAAATAAATCATGATATAAATATTATATATATATATTATATATATGTACATAGACACACATACATACACACATAGATAAATATATATCGATGTATATAATTTATATATAGACAAATTAATTACATTGTTCATTGAGATAATAGTTTGTACATATGAATGAACAATGTTATCATTTTATAATGAAAAATAAATGAAATAAATGAAATAAAAAATAAAATATATCATTATAGAATAATTATTATACCTTAATGATGACATATATTTATTAAATAAATTAGTATATCAATCAATGTGAAATAGTAATTGAAATGAACAAATCTCTATATGGATGTGTGAGTCCCCACATACACATAAGTGACACATTCATTTTCCTTTGGATGGAAAATTGGAAGAAAAATGTTTTTACATCATAATAAAAAACTATAAGTATATATGTGATACTATATTGGTTATTTTTTGGTTGGTATAGTAGTTTTATTGTATATGGAAGAGGAAATAAAATTGAAAGAGTTTTTATTTATTTATAACTCTTCTTTGAGAGACCTCATTCAAAATATACATTATTCCATGAGAGATTGGTCTCAAGATATTATCATGGAATATATAAATAAAAAATGTATCTAGGAATAATCTTAGTAAATTATTATATGATATACATTTTATAAAATTTATGAATAAGGGTGGTGAGGAGGATCCAATTTACAATTGAGGGACTGGATGCCCAAGAAATTACATAAAGGATTTAATTAATATAATGTGCATTTATGTAGAAGGTGGCTCTATAGGTCCATTAAATTATATCCAAGATGTTATTGGGTAAAAATATATCTATTTAATGTAATTTATACAATTTATTTGGGAATATTTCCTTCATCTCTTGGTTTAATCCTCCAAGTAAACCCGATTTAACATTTATTGTGGTAACAAAGTTTTACTATTTTCACTCATTGTAATTAATAAAATGAAATTTTCATCATTAAAAAATTTATATATGATGAGAAAAATTATGGATACCATTTTAGAAAATGAAATCTCTAAAAAATTTATATTTAAAAAAAACAATGAAAATAATTTTAAAAATGAATTTTTAAGTGTAAAACTGAATTTACATTCATTCTCTTCATAGTAAAAACTATCAAAAAACAAGAAAATATTTCATTGAATATATTAATTATAAATTTAATTTAAACCGTTAATTTATTATTATTTATTTAATTTAGTATGATATAACAAATTTCACTAATATTTTTATAAAAAAATGTCTATGATTACAATTAAATGATTTTATCATTATTCTTATCATTTAGATAAATAATATATTGAGGTTTTTCCCTGTAATACCAATTAATTTAATTTAAAATAAAATTATAATAGTTATTAATATAATTTATTCATATAATAATACATAAAATGTGTAAAAAATACTTTTCTTTTGAAAAAATAACTTTGCATAATTAAATTATTTTAATAAAAATTTAACGATTATTTATTATGAATTTACTACTATCATTAAATTTATAAATATATATATATAGTTAATTATGTGGTTAACTATATCCATAAACACCAATAAAATACCTATATTATATGTTATATTATATCACTTGTTCATTTAGACTCGGGGATACATATGATGAAAGATATAAAGAAGTTCATTGTAATTAAAGAAATCATATAAAATATGAGGTTGTTAAATTCTACCACTATTAATATTAAATTCACACTGATTTTTATATCACTAGAAAATTATATTGATTATATATCTACTTCATCAGAACATATGGTTCACATTTAATTTCCCCAAATTTATAATTACTCCATATAATTGTAACAAGGTGAGTAGCCTTGTTCAATAGAGCTTTATCTCTAAGATCCATGATTTCTACTGATAATTAATCAAAAAAAATGTCATTATCCATTTTTTGACATTTTCTTTCATTATATGGTAATGGAAAAATATAATTCTTAAAGGAAAAAACATGGAATAGATAGTGATCTTGATAGAGGTTTTTTGGAAGTGACAAGTGACTAGCTTAACTCAATATATGATCCAGAATTCTGAAGGGGCCAATATACATTTTGGTAAAATTTTTATTTTTCTAACCTCGTTACATTATTCCATAAATAAATTCATACGAGAACCTTATAACCATACTTTAATTCCATATCTCACTGGTGATTTTCAGTATAACCTTTATGTCGACTCTATGATGCCTTGATGTGATACAGAATAAAATTATCCTTCTATATCATTTTATTAACTATCTTTTATAAATTTGTTTTATCTAAAAACATGTAATCATGTTAGAGTTATATAATTCCATAAAATAAGGTATCAATAGGGATCCATATAAATGAATGAGGGAAATAATTTATTAGAATATAATTCAATAGGAGGAAGGTGTTGATCAAAACCACCATTGAAATTTATAGACAATAATATTAGTATTTTCCTATAAAGTTTGAATAGTTATCTAAAATAGACTATCCATTTTGGGTTTATTAGAATTACTACACCAAATATCTATATGAATATCTTAAATAATCCATTTTTATAACATTTATTTTAACCTTATATATTTATCAAATACAATATAATATTATACTATATTAAAAATTAACAATTCCTTTATAAATATCCTATAAATATAATAAATAAATAAATATTTAATAATTAATCATCCTTAAACAATACATGATCTTGTGTTTTAAACCATTAATTCATTATATTATGTTTTAAAATATTTTTAGTTCTTTTAAAGAACTATTTCATTACACATACATAACTAATCCATAATAAAATAAATATAAATCTTTTGATTAGCATCAAATTTTTCCATTTTTCAAAACTATTAAAAACCATGTTTATCATGAAAATTCATCAATACTTCCAACTTGAGTCATCCATTCACATACTGATCCTTAAAACTAATAAAACACCTTAAAAACATGGGATGATCATGAAATCATTGTATGGGGCATAAAAAGAAGGAAATGCGTTATTCCTATAAAAAATAGAAAAATAAGTTCAATTTTCCATTTTCCTTCGATTCTCTTTGAGTTTATTAAATAAATAATTTTCACATAATGACCACATACACGTTTTTTGAAAAGAAATCCTTTAAAACCCATAAAATAAAATTATGCACCATTTTCAGTAACATAGAGCACATATTAATAAAAACCATTTAGTTTTTCAATTGGAATAAATATTTGGACGACATTCAATATAATGATAACCAAATTTATTAGTGTTGTAATGGGGATATCCATTTATATAAGCTTTATAGGGCTCACCCACGATCTTTAATGGGGAAAACCCTTCATATAATCTATATCAGGATCACCCATGAGAAAATAATGGGTATGAAACCATCATTTAATATATATCAGACTCACTCATGAGCTATATTGGGAATCTAACCATCATATAATCTTTATCAGGACCACCCATTTCCTATAATTCTCATGTACCATATCATGAATAAAACATCTTTGTGAATGCATATTTCAAGAAATATCATTTGATAAATCAATAGAAATCATATTTAAACATATATGATAAAAATTTCATTTTTATTTTAAATGTACAATTTCTATAACGAAATAATAAAAACCATTTGAAAATGATATTTTATTGAACAAAATATCATTAAAATCATTTTAAAAGAATTTTTTTTACATTTTAAAACACTAATTTTTTAAAAGTTACACACTGATATATGAAAACATTTTTTTAGCAAATAAACGTTTCTTATTGTAAAGGAATACTAAATTTATTAATTCTAAATTAATGTGGGATATTATTTTTATTATGTTTATATTAAAAAACATTTCTTCTGACTTTTGTAAAAAGAAAAACTTAAATGTGTATTTTTAATAGAAACTCTCTTACCTCAAATCTGATTAGCCACACTTTTCCTTTATCATTATGAATATTAGAACAATTTTATTTTTTAACTTTCTTGATAACCATTTAAATTTGTACTATTCCATATTTACCTCTTATATCTATGTTATAAATTTGCATAATTATTAATGTTCACATCAGATGATTTGATGATATTCGATATGTGAGTCCAAAATGACCTTGGCGTGATGTCTTTTGTCAATGTGGTCACTATTAAAAAAT
This sequence comes from Viscum album, assembly GCA_963277665.1. Classification (NCBI taxonomy): domain Eukaryota; kingdom Viridiplantae; phylum Streptophyta; class Magnoliopsida; order Santalales; family Viscaceae; genus Viscum; species Viscum album. The sequence continues at coordinate 212,330,219 of OY728128.1, read as the reverse complement.
ATACAGAATAATATTCATGAATTGTTATCACATTCATAAATAAATTATACTTTAAAGTCCATCCATTATACAATGCTATGTAAAATGAACTATGTTACAATAACATAGACAACATGGCATAAGTTTCCATGAGTATCATTTTTATTTCTCAATGGACAATATCAACAGAATGTAATAATTATATGATCATTATAGAATTAAAACAGTAATATTTATTTAATATTAATTTTTTAAATTTACTTCTATATATTATACATGTGATGTGGGGATGAAAAAATCATATCATGTTGTGGAGGTTTCATATGTAAACAAAAAATTGAATACCATTTTTTTGTTCTTGGAAAAGTAAGAATTTATATGATATATTATATTTTAATAATAATAATTACTTCATTAAAATAAAATGTAAATATAAATTCCTTATTATAACTAGTATCGAGAGAGTGTGATGGAAAAATAATTATATCATTTCATGAGGTAGAAGCCAGTCGTACACATGAATGATTAATTTATCTTCAATTTGATGGATATGGATATTAATATAAGAAATTCAAGTGAAATTATTAAATAATATTTTAAGTCAGATACTATATTTATTATTTTATCATGGATTAGTAATTTTACGAGATGTGAAAGAAGAAATAATCTAAGACATGCAAATAAAAATTTCACCTCTTCTTTAGAAATCATCTTTTTTTCAACACCTTAAGTCCAAAATATAATGGTGTTATAGTTACAAGACAACAATAAAATGTGGTAATGGGTTATAGGAAAGGATATATGAATGTGTTGTCTAAAAATTTTTTTTAAATGTGTGAGGGTTTGAGAATAAGAGTATCAACTTAATAAGTTTGGTTTACGTCACATTAAGAATTTCACAGAATATTAAAATATAATAACACTATTTTAGAGATAATGATTTCAAAATATCCTATAAATTCACATAGGAAAATTTTTCCGATAAAATATTACACCCTTACTCTTATTTAATATTTATATGGTTATTAAAATAAATAAATAAAATATCAATTCAAAAAATTATTATAACTATAAAATTTGATAATATTCATTACTTTGACATTAAAAACATCTATAAACCAAGTCAAGTTTAAACCAAATATTTTAAAATGTCTTAAAAATGTAAATATAATTTATAAAATTAATATATTACATTAATTATCTCAAATTTTATTTTTTAAAAAATTTTAGATATCTTTTATTTGATTTTTCAATTAGTTAAATAAATAATGAACCATTATTTTGCAATCAATGAGGGTAATTCTTTCTTCCGTAAACTGAATAAAATAACCATGTTGAATATAAATATTTCAAATTTGAAAATAATATTTATGTCATAACATATGTTCTCGATTGACCTCATATCAAGATGTCATTCAAATTAAAAACCATAATGTGACATGTTTTATTTTTCATAATATTAAATACTATAAGGGACTTAATATCACGAATGTGGATCCAATGGGTCATATATTCATCCAATTACTTATTTTATAAAAAACTAATAAAATAAAATTGGGATAACTGTTAGGGTAATTTGATAATCCATATCATATTATTTTTTCTTTTTATTACCCAATTTACCCATAATTAGGGTAGTAAAAATTAATATGATTACTATTCATATTGTAAAAAAATAAAAGGGTCCAATTTATTAATTTCTTGAATAATTATTGATAATATTGTATCTAATTTAAGAAAACACTTAATTTTCAGAATTTTCTTTAAAATGAAATCAGAAGTGAGCAACAAAAACTATTTTTTTTAGAAAAATGGTCTATTTTATTATATTTTTTTACTAAATTCAAGTGAAAAGTACATTTAAAAGACTATAATTGTATTGTGTTAAATTAAAAATAAATAAATTCATTTTTAAATTAATCTCTATAATAATATTACCTTTTAAATATAATATAATTCTCAAAATAAATCTAGAATTTTCCACTATTCATTAAAAAATAATATTTTTTGAATGTTCCCAAATATTTTTCATAAGCTAATTCTTCCATTATGAGTTAAAAAATGTTGATTATTTGTTATTTTTTTATTAAAATTTAAAAATATTTCTAATAATATTCATTCATGATAATAAATTAAACCCATTTATCAAGAAAACAAATTTCCGAAGATTAAAATGGCATTATTATGTTCTAATAATTTTTAATATAAATTTTATTGAGTTAATCCATTTTATTGATTTAATAAATATGTTATCCATATTCATACCTTCTAATTTATAGGCCAGTTTATAACTATCACAATTAAATGAAAATATTTATTAGTTCGTTTAAACTCAATGTGGCGCATCATGTATGCTCTCGAATATAAAGTTTTCTTCTGTAATGTCAATATCTTATATTCTCCCCACTTTAATAAATTTCATCCTCACAATTTTATCCCAGAATTAGTAACTAGGGTTCATCTATTCCATATAACATTTTTGAAATACCATATCATAAAAAGGGTAAAGAAAATATCTGCTTGAAAATATAGTAAATAAATTATTGAGGTCTATAGAGATAACACAAACTAGGATTACATGTATGAAAATGTGGAAATAGAAGAGAAAAATAACTCTGATGGACTAGTAGGGAGTGATAGAGATCATATTTATGAGAATGTTAACCATCAAAAAATAAAAAAATCAATACTAGGTTAAAAGGAAATATTTTTCATTGTAAGAAATGTAGATAGAAATTATTTCTTATTTCAACATTACATTACTGCTGAGTCTAAGAATATGTAGAAATATACTTACATGACATTAATAAATTCATTCCATATAAATCCTTATCTTTATTTTTCAAAATAATGAGAATGATTTTTTCATTACTGAATCACCAAAATCAATTTCTATGTATCAAAATGTCACCAAATGAAAATAAATTTTATTTTGAACTTTTTAGAAATTACCCAAAAACAAAATAGTAAGTACAAGATAAGATAATTCCAAATAATAATTAATCTCTAAAATAAAACTACAATAAAAAATATCTAAAAAATAACAATCTTTAAAATTAATCAAAAATGATATACTCTAAGATTCAATCCAAAAAACTCAAAAGCATTTGGTCACATAGTCTTCCAATATTAGTCTTTATCCAACTAACATCAATATCACCTAATGTATCATACGAAAATGTAATTTAACTAATAATATAAATTAAAATATATGATATTCATTTTTATAGGTAACATGAATCACCATAAAGCCATAATAAAATAATATATTCAACCCAAATGAAATTCAAACATTATTCCACAAATAAAATATCATAGTATTCTATTTCCATTATTCATATAGAGTTCCAAAAATATTGAACATCTGTCTAAATAACATTACTCTCCAAATCACCAAATAATTTATAATCCAATATGAACTCAAACATTATCCATATGATAGTGTATATCACTTAAAAAAATAATACTAACATAGTCATCACATAGTATAGTGGTAGGCAATTCACCCCTGTCACACTTTGGTTGTGGGTTCAATCCCCATAGATTTTATAGATTCAACATGGTATCACCCATCCTGTTGGATGTTATTTTTATAAAACAACATTAATATAATCTTTATTAAATTATCAAAATTTCAGAAACACCATAAAAACTATCCTTATTATATTCATCATTAATTAAATCTTTTTACATTAAAGGTTATTTCCCATATTTCATTTTCCATACCCAAATCATAATGAACCATAAATACCTCAAAAATATATTTCTCCAAAAAAATATCATTAATCACCATAAAATTTCTAACTTAAATCCTCAAAATTATTTTTATAGACACTAAACATATGATCAAACATTAAATTATAAACTTGTGATGATATCCATTACTCTTAATAAAACAACCAAATCATTAATGACTTCAAAACCATACTTAGATACAAATTGTAGGTACATATCCATAAAAATTAAATTATCTTGGGTATTATATAATGACAGAATTCTATTACATTAGTTGTTACTTTAATTTTAGTTTTTTAGAGAATTATGTTATAACTCATACATAAAATACAATGAAAATACAAATTGGGTTCTTCCAATATATACCAATTTTTTCGACCATATAATTTATAAAAAAAGCGTTTTTGGTTTATATGAAAAATATTCATGTCTTTCAACATGACCTGTTCATTTCACTTACTCATCCATAAATCCTATGGAAAACATAAAAACATTTACGGGCACAAAATCATCGTAAGGGACATAAAAAAATCCAATTATTTTGCCAAATGAAAAACCAGAATAATCATATAATTTTTTCCATTACATTGGAATTCATTTGATTATATGAAATAAATAATTTTCCCATGAAGAACACACACGTGTTTTTCTAAAATCATGCTTTAAAACTCTTAACAGGAAATTAAAAATAGTTTTAGATAACTTAGAGGATCATATTCATAAAAACCATTAAAAACACTTTTAAATAGAAATGAAATTTTTTTCTACATGAAATATAATCATCAAACAATGTATTGGAGAGCTATAATGTGGATCACCCATCATATAAGCTATATTGGGATCACTCATGAGCTTTAATTGTGCCCAAACCTTCGTATAAGATATATAGAGCACACCCATGAGCTATAATGGTTCTGAAACCTTCTTATATTCTATATTGGGCTCACTCGTAATCTATAATGGTGATCAAAAAACCATATTAGCTATATAAATCTCACTGATTGAAAATTTTTCTCAAGTACCATATCATGAATAAATAATTTTTTATTTCACTTTTCATAATAAAACATTTGAAAATCACTATAAAACTCTTATGTAAATATAATTTTGATATTAAAATTAACATTTATCTTCAAAATACCATTTCAAATATTGAAATACTCAAAATACGGTAATGAGGGCTTTTTATTGAATAAAACACAAATAAATTTTTTTTTTGAAAAAAATAAAATTTCCATTTTGAAAACATTTATTGTTTTAAAAGTTGTATGATTACATATAAAAACATATTTGTAAATAAACATTTATATGTTCAAATTATGATTAATGCAATTAATTTATAATGATATTTTGAAATTTTGTTCATTATGTGGGATTTATAATACCCTCTTTTTTATATTTTGGAATGAAATATTAAATTATTATTTTTATTATAAACTACCATCACATGAATTCAATTTGTCATGTGTTTCCATTATCATACTAAATAATAATATTAAATTATTTATATATTTTTTTTACAGTTAGTTCCTTATTATTCTTTTTTTATATCTTAGAATCTTTTTGTAAAAATTTCATTGTTATTTACGTTAACATCAGGAATTTTGATGATATTTGAAAATTGAGTCCAAAATGCCATTGGTGTGTTGTATTTTTTCAAAGTGGTAATTATTACATAATATATATATATATATAATATTAATTACATAATTATATAATTTTATTCATATATAATTTTTTTAAAACCTTCCATTAAATTTGATTATGAAAAATGATCTATGTTACTTTTATGGAGATGGTAGGTCTTACATATGCATGCGTAACGTGTTCATTTATCAATGATCATTAAAGAATGAATTTAGATAATAATTTTTATTATATAATTATAATAATATCTTTAATATCATATTAATAAATTAAATGTACATAGATATATCATTTATTTTTTGGGGTGAAGAAAAAAGAATCACAACACTTCTTAGAGGGGATAATTCAATCATACACACGAACGAATATATAATTTTTTTGTTAATGAAATGGTAATAATTTAAATGATATATTATATTTTAATAATGAAACATATTCAATAAATATCATATATAATCATTCATTCCATAATTTTAACTAGTCTTGAGAGACGGTGATGCAAATCAAATTATATAGGTTCATGAGGCAGTAGTCCACCGTACACATGAATGATTAATTTTTCTTCCATTAAATGGATGAGGTGATTGAAATAGATAATATACTGAAATTTTAACATATATGTATATTTATGATACTATATTTATTATTTTATCATGGTTTAGTATGGTTTTGGGGAAGTGAAAAAAGAAAAAAACTGAGGCATGCAAATAAAGACAATACCACTTATTTATAAATTCTCTTTTTCATAATAAATTATGACCACTATTGAATGATTTATTCCTTAAATAAATCATGTAGATCGTGTTAATGTGTTCTATTAAAGTATTTAAGTAGGTATTGTCCAGTAAAAACACGTTTTTAAGTTTGAGGGATTGAGAATATGAGGTGACCTTTAATATGAGATGTGAGTGGCACATTATGAATTTCTCAAGATATTAAAATTCATTAAAAATATACAATATCCAAAGGCAATAAAATTTCATAATGGATGAAACTTGAGAATATATATTATACCTTTGTCCTAATTATATATATTTTTTGTTTTTTAATAATTAAATAATATATTAATTTCACAAAATATCATTTTGTCAAAATTGATACTATTCATTACTTTAAAATTAAAAACATCATGAAAAAAGTAAAGTTATATAAAAATATTTTTATTATCTCTTAAAAATATCAATATCATAAATAAAAATATTTGGCTACCTAAATTATTTTAAGTATAATTATTTTGATATATTTAATACCATTCATTTTATTTTTCTATTAATTAATTAATTATAGCATAATTGTTGTGAAAGACATTATGGTAATTATTTACACCCTAAAAATTAATGATAAATTAAAATGATTAATAATGAATATATTTTTTAAAAAATAATATTTATGTGTTAAAATATCTTTATATTTGACCACATATCAATAAGTTATTATCATTAGAAATGATAGTGTGACAAGTTTGACTTTTCATAAAATAAAATGCTAAAAGAGACTTAATGACAACCATGTGTATATAAATTTTCATATATTAGACCCATGTACGTTTTTTTTCAAGAAATTATCATTAAATAAAATTGGTTGAAGTATTATAGTAATTTGAAAAACCTTATCATTATATTTTTATCCATAATTACCCGATTGACCCTTAACTTCTGTAATTAAAAATACATTGATTATTATTCATATTGTCCAAAATTAAAATGGACCTATATAAAAAAATTTACCATATGATTCCAAATTTTCACTCCATTTTTATAAAATAAAAAGCCATAATTGGTTCAATTAAATTCAAAATTAATTCGAAAAAACACCACAAAAACCAGTTTTTTTAAAATACATGCACATTTAAAATATAAAATAATTTTATAATAAATTAAAGTATAAAATATGTTATAAAAACATAATTTGATTTTATAAAATTAAAATCAACTAAATTAAATTTAATAATTATCCTAAGAATAAATAGACCTTGTAAATAAAATACAATAATCAAAATAAAACCACAATTTTTTACTATTCATTGAAAAATTAATATTTTCAAAAAAATATAAACAATTTATCAATTGATAATTATTATGTTATGAAATCAAAAATAAAAAAATTAGGAACTTTTATAAAATTTAATGTAATGTCCATTCATGAAATGTAAGAAAACACATATTTGAAGAAAACATACTCCTGAATATTAAAATGACATTTTTATGATATAATAATTTACTAATTAACTTATATGAAGTGATAAAATTATATTTACAGCATAAATAATTTATTCCTATTCAAACCTAAAAATATAAGGGCTAGGTTATTACACTCGCATTAAAATAATAACATTTTATTGTTCATTTTAGATTTATTTGGCGTGTCTTGTAGGTAATCAAACATAGGGTCCAATTTTGAAATATCAGGATGTTACATATTTTATAACAATAATGATTTGTTATGATTTCAATAGGTGATTGACTACAAAAAAAATTTATTATCTTCATTATATGTTTTTTGGGGGTCCAATGAGGAAACCCATGAGGATGTTTTCCAATTTTTATACATATGTGTGAAATGTTTGTAACATCCCATTAGACTTCTATCTCTCTGTGTTAACATTCATTCATTCCAAGAATCAAGATAAAAACAATAATATAAACCAATTCATGTTTTACCTAATTAAATAATCATTTAAATATTAAATAGTATTCTTCATCTTGGATGAATCAATGATGATGTGTTGTGAGATACTTTAAATATTTCTTTATTCAAGTATAATATTAATTGGATAGAGACTATGTTCAGGATCCTTATCAATCTATCACAAATCAAGGTTGTACTCATTCAAATTTCTCATCTAATTTTACAAAAAATAATTTTTTTTGCCTCTACAATCATCATGTGGATATTTTGATGATCGTTAATTAGTGAATATTATGAATTATTCCCCCTATTAAATATTTCATGTTCTACCATTCATAAATACAAAAGTATTAGATCGTTCAAGATCCTCATCATATGTAATATAGATTGATATTTTTTAATCAAATAATCATCCACCATTTTTTTCATTCACACGGTTGAAACATATTAAAAATTCTTAATCATAAAACAACTGAAACTATAATATTGACTATAGATGAAAATGTGTTTTGATGAATATATATTATAATATATTTTTATCATATTATGCATCAAACATTCTCTATAATTATAATGCGTCAATATATTTTCTCAAAACTCATCCCAAAGTGTCACATGCCTTTACTACCGCATGACCTCCTCTAATAGGCTTGTGGATAATGACTAGCACCTATTAGGAACATACCACAATTGAGAGGAATTTCCCTATGCACATGTACACATGCACACATCTCTATTCCCAAAATACTAAAAAGTAAAAACACTAAGTCAAAAAATTTATGCATACCACTATATCTCAAAAAATATAGTAATACCAGAATGTAAAGTGTTGTAATGTACAACAAGGACAGAATGCAATCCCACCAAAAAGGAAGATTCTGTATCAAATGGTCATGATGCTCATCCACAAAATACCCTAAATGATGTGTCTGTATAGGAACAATTGACTAAAGCTGAAGGAGAACACCTCAACAATCATGTATATATCTAAGCACCACGTAGTCATGGTCCACCTCAAACTCCATTAAAACATTGATTGTCTGCACAAGAAATGACTTTTATAGGAAAATCCCATGTATGGGTGAGTAAAACAATACTCATTGTGACACCCCAAAACACAAAGTAAAAAACCATATAAGAAACATCATTAATAAGATAACCCGTAGAAACACCACAATGAGAAAACACCAATAAGAAGAAATAATAATCTTAATACATGTATATTTTTATAAAAAAAATAACAAAAACATCTAGATATACTCATAAATGATTCCACTAATCGGGGTCTAATCAACTTCTATAAACATGGTTCTAGACATAGCATGCTCATTCCATGAGATTCCACTCCTCGAGTTATCTGATAGTAATCAGGTTAAACTAGTCTTCAATAAGTACCCATGATATAACTAGGGTCTCGACATGTTATATATTTTCCCTAATATGTTCAGTATCACTATGACATGGAGTCTCAATAACACATGGAGTGTCGGTAACAAAGGGGGTGTCAGTAACACATGGAGTGTCGGTAACCCACAGAGTGTCAGTAACACATGTATTGTCACTAACACACGGAGTGTTGATAACCCACAGAGTGTCGAGAATTCATACAACCCCCAAGTCAAGTTTTAACCAATTAATAGCCAAATATAAACCACTAAAATGTTTCTAAATCACACTAATCAAATCTAGTAATGTATAATGGAAATAAAATTATATTGATACAAATTTATGGGTTCCTCCCATATAGGTATCATAAGGGGACTCATCTCCCTACTAGAAACATCAGCAAAGATATGGGATAGTTTTCTATGTGAATATTGGTCACACCTTTTCCATAAATCCTATATATAGTACAACAATGAGATGTGAGGACTAAATGGGACTATCCGTGAGATACATGCTCCAACCTGAATTGTAAACGATCAATGCTGGGTTGGGACAACTTACATTAGAATACCAGTCATCCTCTTTGATGGGGAATGGGATCATGCATCGAACCATCATAGGAAATGACAAAGGGTATGCCCTCAACCTATAAAGATTCAACAAAAAACCCAAAAAACAATCTCAAAAGTAAGGAACCATTGAAAGGGTCTCAATGCCTTAGATGGTTTTTGAATTAGACACTCTGTTTAAAAGATATGTTCATTTTAGTGAATATACTCAATTTAGGTTCGGCCCGATGCACTAGTCCTAGCCCAACCCATCGGATGACCCCACCCAGTCTAGTCAACCCGACCTGGTCTGGCCAACTACAACTGGTCCGGACAACCTATCATGGTATGGCATGGCCTGAACTAGCTCTGCCCAATGGGCTAGCTGGAACTGGCACGCTGGACTTCTTGGACACAGACTACATGCAGACCACTAAATCACATGCCTCCACGGTCAATGTGGAATCACCATAGTCGACATGGTTAGTCACTATGACATAGCTCCACTACATTTTCTTCACCATTCTGGGTTCAGTACTAACTAAAAATCGTGTACGCAGAGTCCCTCTCTGCAACTCTTGTCACTACCGTGGCCACCTGCCGCCGCACCATGGTCACCGTCCATGACCCCCACCATCGGGGGATTCATCTGACGTGGTTCCCCTTGGACCACCTCATGTTGCCTCCTCCACCGGCCCATCTGGAAGGCTCTTCCTAGACTAGCCCCTGCTCGGCGACTACTGCCTCCACCGCCAGCTCCCCTATCAGTGTCCTACTATTCAATATTTCCTCCACCCAGACCCGAACAGATCCTTTTCTCTAGGTGTTTTCGTGCACCACCACCTTGCATCTCCATAACCTACTTCCTTGATTGAATCACTCCACGCCATATCCATCAGACCTTTTGGATGTCTTTATGGTGTTAGATCCATTTTCTTGGATCATAGCACCATGGATCAAAGGTTCAATGATCCTCTATTTTTATTTTTTGATTAATGACGAATGTAGAAAAGTTTTGGGAAATGGTATAAACCACATGAATACCCAAGGAATGGATCCTCGCCCTATTTTTATCTTCCTTGATCCATTCATGTTATAAGTATTATGATGTACCATAATAAATTACAAAATAATACCCATTAAAAACAACAAAAGTTGTTATCTATCCATTAAGAAGAGATTACCAATGGATCATCCCATTCATGGGTTGGTATGTTTTAATTTTTTTAATCTATGATGGGAATGGAAATAACAATGATATTATCATTATAACTCTATTTGATTTTATTTCTAACAAATAACATACATAATAACTTTGTTGTGGGTGATGATTATTCAAATTAATGGTTGTTCTTCGATTTTTGATCCACAATCTTAATTTTTTTATCGATATATCTTTGTCTACCCTACTCATAGGTATTCTAGGGTTATGGGGAAAACCAAAAATCCATTAACAAAAATTAATTCTAATAAATTTTTTTGTTGCTTCATGAATAAAATATTTTAACTAAAATATTATAAGGATGATTATGCCCCAATACAATCATTCTCATATGGCCCACGTCAGCCAATGTTAGGCCTCACCTAAAGGTAAAAACCCCTTACGAACTCAATAGTGGTCTTCGATCTCCAATTTGAGTTACCTTCTATGATTTATTATAATATTAAAAAAAATAAAATAATATTTTTAATTATTTTATTATTATTCATTCCCCTTGTGGATTTTTCAATTGATGACTCATTCCAACAAACATGAGGTCACACCTTTGGTAGATCCACTACACTTTTCTCAATAGTGCTTTTAGATTTATGATCCAGGAAGCCATTTAATTGTTTTTTCACTTTTTCTAAAAAGTCAAGTGTGAGTGCTATTAAAAATTGAATAATCATTAGTGAATCGTTATGATCACACTAGGCCTTGGAATTACACGTCGACTTAGTGCTTGGTAGCATAATTTTACAAAATAATTTCATAAAATAAATTCTAGACAATCCGAGTAATTACATTGTCCCCATCAAAGAAATTTACTTCTATAATATCTAAAAGAAATGGATTATCATCAAATTGAGGGTATGGATCATGAATCTAAGACTTCTACTCCCATGTTTTCTCTATAAAATCACATGCCACCACCGATTGCGAAATATAAGTACCAACCACCAATAATGAACCCACCTCCTGTCGACCCATGACCACTATTGTGTTCTTATCTAATGACACCTGAGTCAAAGACGTGTGATGAATCACACACATATCAGTACAAATGAGACATATAGTAAACATCGTTTATCGAATCCAACTGTGGTGGTAGATCCAAGAGGTTTTCCACCTCTCCAATAATATGCATTATCACGAATGGTCCAATGATCCTCAGAGATATAATGTCATCCTGACCTGATCACTATATCCCACATCTAGGAGAGGCCCAAAGGAACACATGGTATCCCACCTAAAACTCTAAAGACCTACGTTTCTTTCAAGATTAAGATCTTTGAGGAATCGCTCCAGTCTTCATCTACACATACACAACCTATACATTCTCTGTAGTTAACTACACAATCTTCGGTGCCATGGGATCTTACTCACCTGGATAATTCCAACAACGTGGTGACCAGAAGTTTTACCAGTAATTATCCTCAAATGGTGTCATCTTGATGGTGGAGGGGTAGCTATTGTTGTCTGAAACTCCATAAGAGGTTGGAGATCCTCCCAACTACACCCAAACCCAGACACAAATTACCATAGCATGTGATCCAGATCTTATGTGGCCCACATTGTCTGGTTTTCTACCTATCAGTGATGAACTGTGCTCAATCACATGTTAGTCCCAATGGTTTATGTAATTCCTTCCAAAAATAGGGATGCAAAGCAAGAATCACGATCTAAAAAAATCATCAATTGGAACTCTATGAAGACAAACTATCATATTCATGTAGAGTTGTCCTAAGATCCTTATTGAAATCTTATCCTAGATAGCTAGGAATTGTGTGGACATGGTGACTCAGTATATGATCACAAAAATGATATTATTACCAATGGACTTATGTGGTAAACCCATCACGATGTCTCTTTTTATTAAATCAAATTTCCATTCTGGAACCTAAAGGGGTTGAGTCAATCCCACTGGAACCCAGTGCCTATCCATAACTTTTTTTAAAGTGAGGCATCAAGTGAAAAAAAATACAACACCATTCTTCGTCACTAGACTCAAAAACTAACATCGGGGCTCATGTTACATCTTTCCCACACCTAGATGTTCTACCAAAGGGGATGTGTGGTACTAACATATAACCTCTTTCCACAATGCCCCTATAGTAACTTTGCATTCTCCGATAAGGCTAATGTCCTCCCCACGTATCAAATATCAATCAGAGGATTTCCCTATGGATATTTGAGCACATAGAACATCGAAGTCAGTGTTTCCAAGATGTACCTCCTGGACTCAATTCAAGAGTGTTGGGGTAACTACCATTTTATGGAGCTATGATCCTTCATATCTATCCATGAATGATATTTTCAATGAAAAATATCCATGATTCCTCATTCATGCATCCTATTTCTGTTGGGGTAGATGATGAACTACTCTCCCATCTGGTAGTATCACCAATTCTTTATGCAAGCAGTACCACTGCTTGCTCATGAACATGGGTTGTGTAGTTCTTCTCATGAGATTTCATGTTGTGTGACACATAGCCAATAAATTCTTCCCTATACATCAAGACACAATGATTCTATTTTCATGATCCATCATAGAACACAATGAACTCAACACCCTCCTCTATAAACCTCACGATGGGAGAACTCGTAAAACTCTACCTCAACATTCACCGGATCCATGACTAAAATTTCATGATTTTCCCATGTATCTGGTAATCTATATGTGTGTCTAGTTCCATCCTCATGTGTTTCAAATGCTCTTTCCCAGTCACCGAGTACACTAGGATGTTACCAACATCGACCACCATGGGGTGCGTAGGGTGAAACTGTAATGTCCTGGAATTTCTGTATAAAATTAATATTTTTTAATAAATTTTATTTCAGGGTTATTTCAAGATTATGAAATATAAAGGTGTGTGATTCCGAGTCCCTGAGTTTCTGGAATGATCCTTCGACGTTTTTTTTAATCTTTACTTAGTGCGCATAAGCAGTTTTCTTGAAAAAGTGGAATAAATCTTAAATGGTTCCCTGAATTAGAAAACAAAGGGCATCATTGCGGTCAAAATGGCAGGTTTACCCATGTTGTGGCTTAAGTTTACTCGTTGTGTGCCTCCTATGAGAAAACCCAAAAAGTCATAACGGTAAATAAAATAACTAAATACAATTATTTTATTTTTCAAATGATAATTACTCACTAACGGTAATTTGTTTTGAATGTCTGAGAACACCGTTGAATATAAGAGGGTTTTATTTCCTTATTCTTACAATAATAGTGGCCGGAACGGCCCCCCAGTGATAGTTAGTTTTTTGCTATAAATAAAAGAATTATGTGACAATTATTTTATTGTAAAATCCATACCTTCTAAATGGTAACTTTGAATGAAAATACGACAGTACCTTTGTGTTTTTTGGGGAATTTTCTCCTTTGGAGGAGCCTAACCATTACTGACGCAGGTTAATGGCGAACACTAATAATTTATTTAACTTTATTCAGGAATGTTCAGTAAATGTGCATGCAGTGTTTTCATACATCTAAACCATTGCTCTGATTAAAAATCTGAGGGCACCATTGAATCTGAAGTGTTAGGAATCGCTTAAGGGATGCTTTAATTTGACCGCAGCAGGTCCAGAAAAAATAAAGATATGTTATGTGACTTTTTAAAATAAATAAAATAAAATAATTTTATTATTTTAATTAATATCCTTTAATGGACAAGTAAATGGGTGGCGCTAGCGATGTGTCAAGCCAATAAATGTAATGACCTGCCAACCCTATGTAACGACGTCATTGGGGAATTATGAAGCTTTTTATTGATAAGCCCCAATAAATTCTTACATCATTACTTACTATCAACCTCTCTTATATATATGGAGCTTAGGGAGGGTTATCATCACCACTTCTCCAAGCAACGAAGTGAAAAAGGAGCTCCACGATGAAGAACACTTAGAGGACGTAGCCGATCCTAGTGGGAGGTGATGAGAGACACCGAACCACAAACTGAAGGATGAATTGCGAGTGGAATCATTGGGAAACAGTTGTGGGAATGTAGAACATGATCCACCATCATACACAAACACTCTCTAATGTGTTATGAGGTAGGGGGTTTATTGATTTACATTTCCTTAAATGATTCCATATTCACCATTCTTTAAAATTATATGAAGAACACGGGTCATCCAAATAATGGATTAGTTATTGTATCATTTATTTTGTGAAAGGTTGATTTGGTGTATTCTTGTGGGGTTTTGTTTTTTGTTTAATACAAGAAATTTTTAAACCATTTTTATCCTCCTATTGATGACAAGATAAAATGGAGGGAACAGACCTAATGAAATATTCCCAACCCCTCCACATCTTTGTTACCCTTGCGCCTTCTGTGGAAGACCACTGGTGAGACGACACCGACTAGATATGAAGGAGGTGACATGCCAACACATGCTGTAAGTGGAGGCCATGGCATGAAGCTGTGGAGGATATCAGAGCCGCCAGCACCGGCCGATTGTGGAGGAGGTTCAACATGCCATCACACACCGCCGGTGGGCAAAGGGGCCTCAGCTCATCAGTTGTGGAAGGTGGAGAAGGCGGTCGGCTCGTCGGTTGGCAGCAGAAGGGAATAGTGGTGTGCCGTTGTGTGCCACCTGGGAGAAAGAGACTATGACCAAAGTCACCGAGGAGGAGGCAAAACATGTGATCTGGCGGGTTCAAAGGAAATTGGATAGCACCCACATGGCGCCACCGCTTTAAAGGCCGAATTTCCTATGGCTGTTTAGGATATTGGGAGAGAGGCTCCCCGAAGTCGCTCGGAGAAAGCACCGCAGGCCACTCCCTTTGTTGCTGGACCACCATATAGTGGGCCGGTCCACCTGCCTAGTGGGCCGAGCTGTCCCCCACCAGTCGGGCCATGCTCCACCACGGGCTAGGACTCCCCTTTATAAGCCCATCCCTTTACAAGTAGGGCCACCCTTGCAGGCCACCCATTTTTGTGGGTTGGGGAAGACTATGGCCCAGCGGGCCATATCTTCCGTGGCCCAAACCAGACTGAGTCGGGCTGGGTCCGTCCGACCGGATTGGACCGGGCCCAGAAACACTTAGAAGGCCTTATCTCGAGAACCGAACATCTGTTTGACAAACCATATGTGGCATTGAGACCCTTGGCGAGAGACAGTCCTTTTGACTTAATAAATGAGAATTTTTTAGAAACATGGTGTATGGTCGGTTTGGATTGAATATGTTTCCAACGAGGCCCTTGGAATAGAAATACCTTTAACGCACAGAAAATGAATCCAATTGATGTGACTTATATTTTATTATAACCCTTATGACATTACAGATGAATGGGTTACTTCATTGTGAGACTTCGTGCTGGTTAAAATAAGACTGATTTAATGTGGATCAGATCTCCCAAGTGTGCTATATATGAAACCCAGTGACTGGCTGAGACCTAACGACTAATTACTTTTCATCCTGGAGTGACTCAACGACCACAGTACATGATGGGGAGGAGTACCTCAGCAGGAATGGTGGGGAGAGGCCATGGTACTTGATCTAGAGGAGTACCTTAGCATGCCACAGTGGGGGAGGGGCTCTATGTGACTCGGAAAACCCACTGTACGTGATGGGGAGGAGTACCTCAGTAGTTTAAGGTTAGTGGGAAGCTCTACTATGTGACATGGTAGAACCATTGTACACGATAGTCAAGGAGTTCTCCAGTATTCGAGGTGTTTGATGTCGCGACATGAATGTTACTTGTTCCTAGGAATAGTGAATTTATTGTTGTCAATCAGCATTGATAGTGATCATGTGTGGGTCAGAATCATAATCCAGTTTCTCTGAGTTCTATACCTAGTTTGAGCTAAGGATTTATTTGAATTGTTTCTTTTACCTTTGTGGAATGATCATTATGGTGTTACCTGTGTTGTACATCTACCTTAGTTGCGTTACTTTTGTGGTATACTTCCCTCAGGTATGAGATGAGTATATCTTGATAACATAGGTATATGAATGGGAATATACCTATGTAGATTTGATGTCTTTCTCTAAGGTTTTTAATTTGTGGAACATTAGATGACTTACGTGTTCTTGGGGTCCCTATTGAGTATCGTTATACTCACCACTGCATGGGCTTCGGCTGCACCTTCTTGGGTCTTGTGAAGATGACCTATGACATTAATTGAGGCTGAGGGAGCTAAGAATGAATGGTTCTCAGAGGTGGAATATTTTTTGTGAAACAACATAAGCACTACTTATTGTGAGATGTACATACCCTTCAGGTAGGATTTGGTGTGGACCGTTTGGTGTGACGTGACTCTGGGACTACTGATCATGAGCAGTACCAACCCGTCAGGTAGGATCCGTGGTGGATGATCCATGAGATTTTTTCCAAATTTTAGTTGAATTATTCCTTTCAGCTGTATTAGTAATTTTCATTTTTACTTTTACATTCAATTGGTCTTGTATTCCGACCCCTTTTTCTTTCATCAATTCGTTTTTCCTAGAGTAGTTTACATCAAATCTCTTCTTGTCATCTTCTCAGACTATTTTTTTGTACAGGTTTAAAGTCAATGCCTTTATATTTTAGAGAATATTCCATTCAGTTCTAGTCACTAGAACCTATCCTATTGAAGGTGAGCTTATGGTAGTCACGACATGGGCCCCGGGGGACAGGTCATGACCGAAACACTGGGTATCATGAATCCCTTCCACTGTAAGTCCCCAACAGCTCCCCTAACTCATGAATCTCTTTGAGATCCATCTAATATGTTTGTGTAAATATCATTTTTATCCAAAGGAGTAGATCAACACATAATTATCTCCCTCAATGTGGAGGTAATACTAGAACATTTTCAGGGAATATTTCCTTGTACTCCACCACTATTACATGAAACTGAGGACTCAAAACATCCACTACACTAAGGGTCATGCTAGCCAGTTGAAGAGTAATCTGCTTCACCCTCCTACGATTGTGTCCATCATGTGCTACATGAATTTACCTTTCATAGATATAATGGGAAATCTGGTTTTATTATCATGAAAAAACATCATCCTTTACAAAAACAATCAATCAGAGTATAAATCATTGTTTCTAGTCCATACTTATAATGACATTGTAAATCCTTGACGTTACGACCATGAGATGCCAAAAAATACTATCAACTTTAGGTGTCGTGTTACACTATTTTCCCCAGAGTGTGATCATTTATTCTCTTATAGTTCGTGTATCTATGAGTAAGCGTCAATTCAACTATTTAACTGGCATCACTATGTATAAAACAATCAAAGTTTAAGGAAAGTAAATCATTAGAAAAAGATTCTATATACTAATGATAAAGTAGATTGACATAGATCATACCATGAACCATTACTGGAGTCCTAGGGTCATATTCCTCAACAAAATACAAGTGTATCCACCACATTTATCTATCTTGCTGAATCTAGTATGGAATACATGGGGGTGGTGGTGGAAAAATGTCAAAATGAGGGTGCGTCCAGCAACTTCCCCAGTTCCTCTACCACATCTGTTTCCTAACTGATCTGTCTTCTCCAACAACTAGTTCTTCCATGGTAGTTCTTTAAAAGTGTGAAAATATCACACAATATATCCCCAATCACAACAAGAGAAGAAAATAATATCCCTAATGGAACTAAAATGACCCTAAAACATTGATGAAACCACCAATTCTACGACTTACATCTTGTTCCTACTATTAGTAGGTCAGGACGACCCTATATATTGGACGATTACTAACTCAAATTCCTATAATACACGATTGAACACTATGTATAAACATCAAGTGCCAAAAGTGATATTCATGAATCATTCTATCTAGAGGGGGGTCAATTAACTAGTCAATAAGATAAATCTCCACTTGTAGACCATCCGGAAGAAAAACTACTCCATGACTGGATCCCAACAAGGAGGCCTCATAAAACATCAAGTCACAATCCAAATCCTGCAATGGAAAAATCATTGGTTAGCATTGTTAATACATCTTGTAAGAAACGGTATGTATCACTGTTAAAAGTGCACACCTAGAGAGTTGACTCAAGAAGCACAAGGAAAACACAACCCATTTTTATATGATACACGTACCATTATTTTTTTCACTTCCAGTAGTATTTTCATGTACCAATTTTGAAAAAGTTGTCCAAAGTCATAGTGTATGGATATGTCATCTACCACACCAACATAGGTATCCATGTCTTGAAATTTTAACTCAAAACACTTAAAAATATTTCCCCAAGCCAATCTCAGAGACTCCAGATCCTAAAGTAGATTGACCACCATTGATACCACTCTACCGCAACCCATCCTAGAGGTGTTCATACCAAGACTACCAAAATACATCCTATGTTATTCATGGGTCCGGTGACAATCATTGAGTTGGAATATCCCAAAAATGGGAGACATTTTCCTATGAACCTATGCACACACACACATCTCCTAGGACAAAATACCTAAAAGTAAAAACACTTCATAAAAAATTCATGCATACCACCATATCCCAACCAACTGAGTACACAAGGAAAATATTGTGGAGTAATGTAAAATTGGACTAGAATATAATACCACCAAAAAGAATGAGTCAGTAGCCCAAGGTCCTGAAAATCATCTCTAGAATACCCTACCTGATGGGTAGGTAGAAGATCAACTGTCTGAAGCCACAGGAGAACACCTCAACTATCTTGTCTCTCTCTATGAACCACCTAGTCCTGGTATACCTTAGACTCTTTCAAATCATAGATGTTCTGCATGAGACATAATACATGTGGGGAAATCCCATGCACGGGTGAGTAAAAAAATACGAAGTATGTCAACCAGAAACACAATGTAAAATACCATAGAGGAATCATCATATAGAATATACCCATCATGAATAAAAAAATGGGAAAACATAACTAAGATGATATATTCATCTTAAATCATTTATATTTTTATATCACATGTAACATGAACATCCATGTATATCCCTAATGGATTCCCAGTGTCATGCTCTCATTTATTATCGGCTACAGAGTTCCGTAAGTAACATGCTCATTCCGGGAGATCCAACCCCTTGAGATATCTAATAGTATGATCATATAAATATTATATAAAATGTACCAAATAGAACATTAGGATCTTGAATAGTTACACAGATTCACTGACACATCCTGTGTGACAAAGACACGGAGTTACAATTACACACAGAGTGTCAATATCACACATAGTGTCGATAACACTTGGAGTGTCGATAACACATGGAGTGCCGATAAGTCATGAATCCACCAATTCATGTAGTCACCAAGACACATCCAATAATATACCACTAAAAACATCCCAAAGAAAACTCTTCATGTCCACTAACATAGAATGGAAATAATATGATCTCGATACATAGATAGGTGTCCTCCAACCAAGGGCTCACTAGGGTGACTTCTCTCTATTCTGGAATCATCATATTAGATATGGGATAGGTTCCGGTGTAAATATTGGTCTCTTTTTCCACCATCCCTATCTATGTTACCACAAAGTGTAGTTAAGACCGACTGGGCCTCTTGATGTGAAACATGCTCCAACACACTAAGTCAACATTTGACGTCTAGCTGAGACAACTCACATCAGAATACATGTCATCCTATATGACTATAATGAGATCAAGCATCAAACCCTTATAGTAAATAACCATGGATATTCTCTCAACCACTTATGATTATACTAAAATCTCAACATGCCATCCTATAAGGACTAACCTGTCAATAGTGTCTCAATTCCGAGTAGGCATGTTCCACGAATCAGAGGAATTTCCCAAAGTACATGTACACCTTCAAACATTCCCAAGCCCAATGTACAGAAATATAAAAACTCTAGGTAAACAATTAATTCATACACTAAGATTCCAAACAAATAATACGATATGAATGTAAAGTGAAGTAAATAATTGCTGGGCCATAATACAAGCCCAGTAAAAAGACAGTGTCTATATGAAAATGTATAAAAGGGTGTCTATAGAATACCATACCAAAAGTGTAGATACCAAAACAAATATCTGAAGGCAGATGATCTCACATCAGTTATATGGTCTCTCTCTAAGCACCACCTAGTTACATATTTAATATAAATATTACTGGTGTAAACATCAAATATTTTAGAAGGTTATTTTTTTATGAAGCTAAAATTGGTGTGATGAAAAAAAATAAAACTATATAATTATTCATAATAATGCATCTTATCTCTATCATTGATAAAATATTAAAAATCAGAAACACTTCACTATTGTAGGGTATTGTGAGTAAAATTGTATGAACCAATATTTTCTCAAATCTGGGAAATTTTCAACAAAATATTTTTTCCAAATAAAACAAACTAACTTTCATTTTAATATGATGGTTGGAATAGATAGCCATGAGAAATTATTCAAAAAACATCAATAATGTCTACCCAATCTTGGAAATCATCAAATCTCAGTAATAATGATTAGTATCATCCAATGTTCAATAGCATTATTCATTGAATAATCCACCAATATACCCAATTTTGAGATTATATAACCAAAGAGTGAAACATTCTATACCAAAAATTCAAACCAGTTAAATTTTTAATTCAAATTCTTCTTTATTAGGTCATTATTAAAAAACTACATTGATAATACTATTATTTATTTTCCATGGAATATATATGATAATCATTAATAAATACTTTTAAAAAATCAGGGAATCGTATAAAGACACTATTAATTAAATCCACGAAAATATTGGGGGAATTTTTATGAAAAAATGGAATCCATATAAATTTGTAGTCTCCGTAAATTATATCGAGGGATTTCTATGTGATGCCATCAGTTTTGACCCTCATTTTATAATATATATAATTATTGTAAAATTTTTAGATGCTTTGAGATCCTCACAACAAGTCAAATAAATAATCAATATGGTGCAATGGATACTCATCCATGATTGTGATTTTGTTATATACATGAAAAGAAATGTGTAGTAAAAATGATCCATCATTCCTTTTAAAATAATAAATTTATTGACTCCATGGTGAAACAAATAACCAAATAAATATCTTTTCAAGATTATCCTAGAGTTACTTCTTCATTTTATGAAACTCAATCTGTTCAGTTCAATATGATGACATTGAAATATTTATAAAACCATTTATGAGTTATATTGAAAACTAAACACCATGATTCAAAAGAAAACAAAGAAATTTTTCTAAAAAATAAGAAAAATCTCATACTGTAGGCATATACTTAATGATATGTTTCTCCCAACCATCTAAGATAAATACCCCCTTCGAATCGGAATCAAGAAATACAAAATGGATGTAATTTCCATTAAAAGAATATATTTAAAATCAAAATAAATAAAAATAATTGGATTTTTTAGAATATAAATTGTGAATTACCATCTTATGAAATTTTTATTGGATCGATTTTATCAAAACAATCCATCTAAATAATAAAATAAAATTTAATTAGAGGATATATAATAATATTTGATAGAAGAAATTTCTCATAATAATTAATATGATAAGACTAATAGAATTGATATGTGATCATCATACCCCTATAAGTATTCACTGGTAGATAAGCGTGTCATTGTTGAGGAGGTAATGTGATGACCTTAGAAAACTACTCCGATATAAAAGAAAGGATAGATATTTATTTGAATATTTCATTTGTGCATCAAGAGTGGATGTCATGATTTCCTTTAACCACATCATCCTCATACCTCTCATCGAAAATAGTGATCGCTTGATATTTCCCATTGTCATTGTGTATAAATGTCATTGATGTCTATCATTTTCATTAACAATTATATTCAATCATATGTTAGAATAATTCAAATATGATTGCATTTGAATCATTGGATTGTGGATGGTGGTTTTTGTAGAGATTTGTATCCATTTTCATCATTAGATAGCATCTACATTTCACTTAATCAATTGATTTCCCAAATCAGTTCTTTTCCACAAATAAATAATCCACTAGTCCCCATAGAACAATTTAATTGATGTTTTTCTACATTTCTGGAATAATTAATGGCTCATAATGTTCACTAGACTTTTATTATTTTTTGTCAGTTCGAATTCCATCATTAATTTCTTATAAAACCCAGTATGTTTATTACGTTACTCCAATATCCATTTTTCCATGAGAACACTTCAAATGATTTATACATGGTTTCTAAAATATCTTATAGAAAATTAACTTTGGAGGCATAATTTTAAACCAAATATAATTTTGATAAAATTTTATTATAATATTGATGATAACACTATAAGTGTACTATGAAATTAATATTTTTTTCCTCCTAGGTAATAATGGATAGACTATAAATTATCATTATCAGAATAAATTGTTTCTAAAATTTTTTACAAAGAATACAATTAAATTTAATGTTTTTAAATAATATTATAAACTCAACCAAATTTCTGGTGCCAATTTATTCATATATCCTTGGTTGTTGATATGTGTCCACTATTTATTTGATTCTTCTTACAAATAATAAATTGAAAAATTAATTTTTTATGATATGATATTTGGAGAACTAAAAATATAATTCTTGTGTTCTTGATCCATTTCTTAGAAATTTATTTATCTTTGGGAACACTATATTATGTTGGGTTATTCTTCATTAACATATAAAAAACATGGTTTTATAATTTGACAATTCAGAAACTCAACATGATTCAAATATTGATATTTTTGAAATTATATATTAATATGATTTATTATTCCATCTCCAATAAGATTTAGTTTATCAAGAGAGAAATCATTGAATTTTCTATCACGTTTAATGTTAAGATAACTCTTCCGAGTCCCATCCATTAGATATAACCCAAATACATATTTTAAGTATAAAAAATCCTAATGAGAATAATTATTATCAGGAAAATCATTTTTTATATTTATTGATTATGAAAAATTATTTTTAATCGAAAAAAATTGTTTTCATGGTTATTATCTATCAATTACATTATATTGGTTTGTAAAGAAAAGTTGAAATAACCCAATAAAATTCCATCATAGTGTCTATAAATATGTGTTTTATTTGAACCAGCCATCATTAAATAATGATGATTAAATTAATTCCAAATATACCAGTTTAAATTTTTTCATCCTTATATGTATATATGAAAAACCATCATCAATATTATAGTATCCATAAATTGATGTGTTTTCTAGTAAAACCACAAACCCTTATTTAACATAGAATAGGATTTTATTTAATTAATAGTCTTATCCTATGGTTTCTTATTACATTTTTCTTATCATAGTTTCTAAATATAACATGACTTTGTTCTGATACAAACCATGGTCACCAAAAAATTCTTCACATAAATATTATATCTTAATAGGTAAAAATTTATTAAAATACATCAATTTATAATATTAAAATGGTATTTTATTAGGATCATTTGTTATTTGAATACAAAAAATAGGTATATAAAAGATATAAATCAACTTCCACTAGGTTCTTTAAAATTGTTGTCATTTATAGGCATATCATACATAGAAATTACCTATATATCAAGGGGAAAATGAAACCTAATAATGCTTTATCTCATTTTTTATCTAATTTAAGACAATGATGTTACCAATTATCATTTAATAATAACACTAGAATAAGGGTATGTAGACATTATAGTATACTTTGAAAAGAACCCAAAAAAATCATAGATCATAATAATGATTCATTACATAAGGCTTGGTAGTTCAAATGAAATTAATCATAAGGGATTAAAAGAAAATGAGATGTGAGAGTATAACATTGGAATATGATCGTATCATAAAAGTGTGGAATAAATTTTGGAATAAACATAATAATTGAAATAATAATTCATAGCTACCCACCAAAGAAGAAATCACTTATTAGGCTTGGGATAACCACCTGTGTACCTACTTTCGGCTGTGATAACTTCATATGTACCATATTCGTGGAACGAAATAAAATATTTTTTAAACATTGAGATCATTAATCATTATTCATTATATAGTGAATTGAAGGTCTATAATGTATTCACATGTCAAATTATCATTATGTAATTTTATGTATGTCACAAAATCACAAAAACATTTATAATCTTATTATATGTTAACCCATGGAAGAGATAATGTGATGCATAAATATTTTCACCACCATAATTAAAAATATTATAGAGATTGAATAATTATAGTGTCGTAGATTCATATCCCTAGTGGTTTATAAATTACATTAAAGGAAGTTATAATAGATGATACATGAATATATAAGATCAATATAATATTTATTGGGGAATATTAGATTATCATTTGGCAACAATTTATTCAAAATATAAAATTTTAAGAAATATTAATAAATAAATTACATTTGAAAAGGACCATGGAAACTCATAAATGAGTCTTCAATGTAATGAGTAGACATGCTGGTGGGAACATAGATTAGTTTAGTTTATGATAAATGAAATATTTGATTCAATCATTTACTAAAAAGTACATTGATTGAAATATGAAAAGAATATTATTTTAAAATAATATTATTGAAATTAAAAAGTGATTAAGAATGAATTGATAAAATAATTTGAGAATAGTAAAAACAATCTTCAATGTATTTTAATGAGAACATGTGCACTGAATTATAGTATTTCTTTATTTATTAAAAAAAATATTTCCTTAAATATTTTTTTTCATATTATTGAGTATATAGTGAGAGGAAAATTAAATAATAACATTTAATTTATAAATAAAACCACATTAAAAGAAATGTAATATTATTTTATATTTATATATCACATTATTTCATAATCATAAGTTTAGTTATAAAAAATCCTAATAAAAATCAGATTGTAAGGTAACAAGAGTACCACATACTCAAATTGCATCATAAAAACCATAGAAATCATTAATAATATATTAATATTTACTAATATTTTATAAAATGAATATATTAATACTTATAATATAATAAATGATTTACTTGTATCATATTATCACCTTTTTATTAAAAATTATTTACTAAAATCTATGTTTTTGTTGATATCTAATTTTTAAAAAATATTCCTAAATTTGAATATTAAAATCATTGTAATTTGAAGATGTTCATATCGTATAAATAATTTAATTATTTATATAAATGTATCATATATTTTTTAGATATATAATTATTACTTTCTATTAATGATAGTGATAAAAAAATTAATTACAACATTGATGGAGTTGGTATTGTATATGTATAGATGAACATTGCATTTATCATCAAATGAAAATACTGAATGAGTGATTCATAATATTTTATCATTAATGAATCATGAATATACCATAAATATCATATATATTTTCAAAATACATCATTTCATAAATAAATGAGATGTGATGATGTAAAATGATTCCCAACACTACATAGTGGTGTTAATCCACATATATGCACAAGTGATACTTCTAATTCCAATTTGATATTAAATAGATTTAAAATGATTGTTAAATCATCATAATAACATCATATTATATTTATCACACTATATTCATCATTTAATGAAGGATGCAATATGATTATTAGATATGTTGGAATAAATAAAATTTTAAGAATTTGGGTATGATATATGACGCTTCCATAAAATACTTCATTTAGCATAACCTTACACAATACAATATTTTTCTCCAATGAAGAGAAAAGAATCAATTAAAAATCTAATCAATCTATGAAGATTTTAGATTATGTATTTTATTACAATAAATATCACAAAATTCACGTCTAATGGTGGCGAAGAGGTTCCCTTTTAAATGTAGATGAGTGGACACACATGTAATTACCTAATATATTTGAACAATATAATGACATTATCTTGTGAAAATGGAACCAAATAGAAAATAATTTTAATTTAGGACAATAATGTTTCTATAAATCTCCAATAAATATGAATCATAAAAATTTCGGAATAGATGTTTCCATTATCTCTTCGTTTGGCATCGAGTAAATCTGTTTCAACCTCAACCATCGTAACAATTTTTTACAATTTGTATTATTTCATATGATAAAAGATGGATTCAAATCAATAAAAAATTTATATATTGTGATTCATAAAATTGATATCATTTTAACAAATTCAATTCTAATAAATTTTATATATCCATCTTAAAATACGTGGTAAAAATGAAATAATTTTACTTCAAAACTATAGTTTTATGCATTAAAATGAAATTAATATCAATATATCATAGTAATAAGATTCAAATAAATGTAAAAATTAATTGTAGAATATATAATTTAAAATTACATAAAACCAAAAATTAATAATTAATTGTTCAATATAATAAGGAAAAAACTTGTATCATACTTAAAAATAATTTTATGAAAAAACTCATGTTATCTTTTAATTAATTTACATTCATTCCAAACCATTGCATAACTAGTTCTTGATTTCATATTGATAAATTAAATATAAATTTAATAAAAATAAAATTTTAATAGTGATTTATATAGCTTTTAAACAAATAATACATAATATATATTAATATACATTTCTCAAAAAACAAATTCTTTCAATGATTAATTAATATTATTAAAAAATTAATTACTATTTATTTAGAAATAAAAAATAATTTAATTAAGTAAAACATTTTTTTATATATAATAATTTGGTTAATCTTATTTTTAAAACCAATGCTACAAATATAATATTAATTTATGCGGTATTATTAGATTATTTTTACATGATGATGCATGTAAGGAACACTATAAAGTAGTTAATGTTTATTTAAAATGAAAAAAGTTTAAAATAAAATGGTTTTTGAATTTTGGGGAGACTTATACAATATTATCTATACCATGTTGAGGTACTATAATTCCAAAAAAATATATTGGGAAATGTTTTTTAAAATATACGATGTAAATTCAATGACTAAGAAGCTAAATTGCAGGTTCTATAGAAGATGTTTGGGACCTGATAATGAACATTAATGAGTGAGTTGATGTATTATTTTATCAAGTGACTATTCATATGGAAGATATTTGTGGAATATAATGAAAATTTGATGATATAAAGATCAATAATCATATCATGACAAGGATTCAAACTTATTTTAGTAGAAAAATATTTTCACTTGTGGATAATTATCCAAAATATTGAACATGGATAGTTTACATAGATATATTATCAAATATGATATAAGGAATGATGAAAATTTGGTTTTGGAAAAGGGTAAATCTAAATATGGGTCACACATGTCTATGAAGAATCTCACTATAGTGGGTGTCTAGGATGAATATACGGTATATGAAGTCGTATTATTCCTTTTCAAATGTAAAAAGTTGAAAAATAAATTTTATTGTGAACGTCCACTTGCATGATTTTGATGTGTAAAGGAAAGATATCATCCAGTAAAGTGTCATAAAAACTTTCAAGATGATAATGATGATTAAGATGAATTTCCAATAGATATTTCATCATCTGATTGGAATGTTAGGGAATGATCTTTGTGAAATTTTCTCAAAAAGAAAAACATTCATTCCAAATAAAATTATTGTTCAAAAATTGATTATTATAAATACTATAAATAAAATTTTATGGTGAAAATTTTGGGGGATTCAAAGAAAATGGAATCATGTTAAACTAATAATGGAGTAGTGGAAGGTAGAGTTGATATCCCAATCATTATTAAGACCACTCTATATGAAATATTTATTTAGAGATCCAAAATAATGAAATAAAACAAATTGCTTCAATATGATAAACACTATATATATAATACAAATGACGGGAATACTATACTAAATTTATAAATTAATAAGACCAAATCTATAGATACAAAAAATCACATATATATCCAATGAATACATGATCAAAGTATAATTGGATAATAAGGTTTCAGATAGTCTAACTAAGACTACGATATATTGGTTAAACGTATGAAAGAGATTGGGGAGGAAGTGGTTAAATTGAGATGAATAGATTATATATAGGATCGATTTATGACTCATTGAATAACATCTAGATAGATATAGAGGAATAGAGAGTAACATGTAAGAATGAGCATGTGTAAAGTTGGAGTATATAGGTATAATAGAATTGATGAAAAATGCAAGCTGATATTTATGGTTTATATGGGGAGTTACAGAAATCTAAAAGTTGTTATGATTTGCGTTAGAACACCAGAACACAATCTAATGTTGAAGCTTAATTTTTTAATGAATCAGAATAAAAAGATTCAGAGAATCCCAATTATATATAGTATTTAAATAATAACCCAAATTGATGGACATTGTATTATATCAAATAATTATTTAAATATCGGACATTCCCAAAATATTTGTAATATATACTAATGGTTTCAAAGTTCATTAATGAATCATAGTAATCCCACCAGTGTTCAATAATCTGATAATGATTTTTTATCATCAATTATTTTTTTGTGGATTATTTGGAATCATAGATAAATATTTACCTCTGAAAATATAGATGAATTTTCCAAATAATACCTCATGTAAATGTATGTCGTAAATCAAGGAAACAATGTCTAAGTTGAAAATGTAAAATCAATTATCATCTTTTCATGTACATATAAGGCTATAATATTCTATATAATATCAATAATTCTCAACTATATCAAATATGAAATCAAAAAAATGGATCAATAATAAATTATTTGAGACAGAAATGGTTGTATATATTTTCTTAAAATTATCCGACAAATTGTTTGTGTGAATTATTTAAAGAATATTCACATCATGTATATTGGTAAATGAGGATATTTTCATATGAATTATTTTATAAAATTAATATGTCATCAAATTCAGATTTAATAAATTTCAGAACATTATTGATTCATGAAAATCTATGTTTTGGGTATAATATATGAAATATACATATTTCTTTTTCAATTAATGTTTAGGTCAGGACTAACATACATTCAATAAACTATGTGACTCGTGATATGAAATAATACGTGTCGAGATGATTCTTATTGTCAAGGGAAGAGATGATATAGTGAATATGAAGTTGAATCACATGAATTTAGATATCTAACTTTTACGTGGAGAGGTTGATATGTTATTTCAATACTAGGAATAAGGGAACTTGTTTTGGTATAATGTCTAATTCATTTAAGAAAACCCGCTTTAGATGTAATAAGGAAATTTTTGGGCTCATGATTTCCATAATAAAATGCATGATTATAAACACATGTGATAATATTTTTATAAATAGAGGATAAAAAAATACATACTAGATAATGGAATGAAAAATGATTTGAGTGTCGGAATATTTTGACCATGTTGTTTGTGGAACTATGTCATCTAGTTCATTGGGTGGGAAGAGATACAATGTCATTTTCATAGATTATTTTAACATGGTGGCTAGGTTATTTATCACCGTCTAAATGTTTTATGGTTTATGTTCAAGAACATAATAATTAAGAGATGAAATGTAATTTGACTTGGGAGTATGGTTTTAAAGTTCCAAATCCAAAATGGGGTAGAGTTAAAAAAAACATTACATTAGAGGATAATATCAACATTCACGAGATATGTCACTGTGTCACTATATTGAGAAATCCATATAAAACTTTTATGGTTGAGAGAAGGTACAGTAAAATGTATAACATGTAAATAATGATTCCTATTGAGAAACACATACCAGATATGTTTTGAAAAAAAAAGCATTATTATGATCGGTCAATACATAAATCAAATATTTTTTATGTCCAATGGAAGAGAAGACACTGTATAATAAATTTTCTAGAATGAGGACACATTTTAAGTATATTTGTGTACTTTAAATGAATTTATTCATTAAAAATATAGATAAACACAAGATTTTTAAATCTGATGGATATGAAGTGTTATTGTTTGGGTACAGATAAAAAAATGTAAATGGTTGAATATTTGGTTAGGAATGATTGTGGGGTGTAATGATGTTGTTTTGGTGGAGAATTATATGACCTTTATCAAATCAGTAAATATTATTATAATAATAGTAAATAATAACTAATCTCCTTATGTGTAGTGAAATATCCTTAGTAATATTTAAAAGATGATTTATATGATGAGTGGGATGAAGTTAGACTTGTACCAACATAGAATACATATTGTTTAGATGAAATATATTGACATAAAATAATTAGATACTTGAACACAATAGTGAATACAAGGAGAAATAGGTATCTATTGGAAGTAAATTTCTTATCACAATTAAATCCAATTTTATTTGATGATGACTCGTCAGATGTGAATTGGGATAATGAAAAAAATATGGGATTGGGAAAATTGAAAATAATTGACCATAGAAGATTGTTTCAAGGCCTATATAAAAGAATTTCATTTGGACCAAATTGGAAATCTAATTAAAATTTAATGAATATATAATTCATATATGAATCAAATCATGGATGGTATAAAAGGGAAAATCAACAATTTGTGGAATTACTTTTGATGAGAAATTTTCTATCATTTTATGGATGGAGACAATTCCTTTATTATTGTCCATAGTAGTGATCTACAAATTAATGTTATTCAAAATGGATATCTGGTAAAAATATCTGAATGGTATTCTAGAAGAAGAAATTTATATTAAAATTATTGATGGTTTTCTAAATCATAATGATAGGAAAAATGTTTTTGGATCAAGAAGTTACTGTATGAATTGAAGCATGAACTAGAAGATTAGTTTTCAGGGAAAGGGGAGTATTTGAATAATCTGTGATTCTTGTATTGTTTAGTTGATTAAAATCCCTATTCCAGTAATGAGATTAATAAAAGGATGATGGTTATGGTGTATGAAATAATCATTGGTGGATTAAATGAAGCATATTGTAAAGAATTTATCTAATTTATGTGATATGAGTTTGAAATATCAATCATTTTCCAGAATTTATTTTTCCATGATTTACTACATACACAAGGTTGGATTCTGATATTTTTATATTCACAAAAATATATAAAGGATGTTCTATGATGTTTTGAAATAGAGAATTACACTAGGATGAAAAATACAGTTGTATCGATGATGATGTATTCAAGAGATTATAATGGAAAAGTGTTCAATTACCAAGTGTACATGAAATTTATTGGGATCTTGTTGTACATAAAAATAATATGAAGTGATATTATTTTTAACATATTATAAGTTACATGATATTAATTTTATACCATGAAAATCAACTTAATTATAGTGAAAATAATACTTTATGTATTTTGGATTTATGAATAATGATAAATCTCTACCAGCATTATTGGGTTATACAGTCATAAATTGGAACAATTTTGGATATGAATGAATAAAGATATTTGGATTTTAATTCCATCATATAAGATAGTGTTTTATATTATATATGTAAGAAAAAATGTTAAAATTTTTTATCACCTTGTGTTCTAAATATATTTGATCTACTGATGCATTGGAATAGTTACTGTGGACAATGAAATATATTTTAGGTATGAGAATTGAAGTGAAGTCTTCAATCAGAATAAATTGTTATAATATTTGTGTTTTAATCCTTATAATATATTTTTTATCACTCTATGATGAATAAAATGTAATACAAAATCATTTTATTAAGGGTAAGGTGGAGCATGGACTAGTGAAGTTCAATTATATGCCTATAGAAAAATAGATTGCAGACACTGAGAAGAATGACTTTTTTAAAGAACCATCTAAACCCAATCATTTAGCACTTAGAGTCTTGTAACATGACTACAATTATATAGTGTGGCTATTGAACCTTCTCTCCCAGATATGTGATAAATTTATTTCATATGTGTTGATATGTGTTGTTTCAATGTTGTAATCAAAAAAGGAGTGTCCTTGGGGTTATTTGAGAAGGGGGGATAATTCATGACCATTAAACACGGAGAAAAAGTTAGGGGTGAATTGAAATAGAGGTATATATAAATATAATAGTGCTAAAGAAGGACATTTCATAATAATAAATCATGGAATTAGTTCATAATATAAGAATTTTATGATGTATGGATGAGGAAAATAGGCTTATCATGGGAAAATAACTATTTATTAGTTTGTTGGATAACTAATAATGATAATATATGGTATTTTAATTTTAGAACAGATGGTATCCATAAATGATCATCATGTATTTTTGAGTATTAGGATATTATTGATGTGGAAGACATGTTATATTTATTTTCTCACATTGATATTTGATCATGTGGTCATATAGTATATGTTGAATAAGTCATATATCACTTTCTAGAGCCATAGAGCATAGAATGTGCTTGTGAAGAATATTGTCTGTGTGATTCTCCAAGGATAATTCTATAATGTTTTCATGTGTTATTAGCAAACCCAAAAGGGGAATTGTTGGGAAATCACGCCACATGATGGGTTTTCTATTTTGGATTGATTTTGTTTTTTGAAAAATCTATTTTATCACATAGAAAATGAAGAAACCGTAATGTTGGGATTCCCGTATAAAAAAATTCATTAACTACATAGATAAAAGGAATAAAAATAGCATCACCTTTTGTCTAATCACTAAACCATATATGAATTATGAAGTAAACATAGTGTTATCTTATGAATTACATGAGACATTGATAGGTGAACAATGTCTTCAAAATAATCATGTTCACATTGTATGTTTGTGAATTTCAAATCATATTCATAAAATAGCCCCACCGTTTGATTTAGAAATTCGTTATTTCTGATTTTTCAATAATTGGAAATAATTTCATGATATAATAATGTGTCTCAGTGGCTATCAGATAGGTAGTTTTGTTCTACTGAACCACATAATGAGTGTAGTATTTGGTGAGGAATAATTTTCATCGAAGATAAACATTATTGTGATTAGTATATTCTATGAGATTATTTTCCTATATTATTGTCACCTAGTAACATAATTAAATGGATTGATCATAATTAGAGGTAATAGTAACTGGATAAATTCATTTATGATCAATGATTGTAGTTAAATAAGTAGTTGAATTTGTCCCTGAATTTAGATTAGGAAGTATGTGGTTTGATAAATAGTTGAGTTTGTGAAGTGGTAGAGTTCATGAAAGAGTTATCTTAATACAAGATTTTAGTTTATGGAAAACTGTATTAAGAATTTTTTTTGTTTTTAAAGAATCATTCATCTATTATGTAAAATATGATCATTAACTGTGCATTCTATGTGATGTAATATTTTTTTGAAGGAATCAAATTTGTTTATATAGGAGAAAAAATATTTCTTCAAATTAGTATCCTAATATAAATTATTACACTGTAAAGAGGATTTAATCACAGGAGTGAAAAATAATCTTCATTCCACACCATATTTTTTTTCAAACAACTCTGAGGTGATTCTAATAAAAAAATGTCACTAAATATCATTATCTTCACTTCAGTAAAGATAGAAAAGTCTGATTCCAAATTCTGAAGGGTTTCAAACTGAAAGACACAATGAGTTTTCACTAGTCTTTCTAATACCAGTGTGATATAGTGGATATTGTACATCAGAACATTATCATTGTATTCTCAATGGACATAGACCAATGTTTATGAGATAAGTAAAATGTTTTTCTCTTATGCATGTTTTAAATTTTGTTTAATCACTTCTATATAAATAAGTGGTAAGAGTGTTTTGTTTTACAATTGAACAAGATCCCAAAAGAGGATTTAATTTTAATACTTGATAACCTAATTAATAACCCTATTAGGGTATTTACCATGGGAGGTCCAATATATATAATAACATAAATATAAATATGGTTCTGATATTGATTTATAAAAATTCTTATTTTATTTTTTAGATGTTTAGATTTTCAATATGGAAATGAAAGTTTGAGTTGTGGGGTTTTCATCTCAATTTCACATAATCAAGACAATAGTTATAAAATTCACCATTTTTAAAATATGTGGTGTATATATTTATACATAACATGTAATATCAATATTCATGTTACACTATTTTATTAATGTGTCATTTTTCATGTTCTCTCTTTCATTGGGTATTTTATTTTCAAAATTCCCAAGGGCCTTATTTGAAATCAGTATTTCAAAAGTTTTAATATATTTTACCCAACCATTAATCATCCATAAAGAATATTTTTATGAATTTTGTTCACTATACATAAATTTTCATTAATGAAATTTTCAATAATCATTAAATTTCATTACAAATTTTTTAAAAGGAATATTTAAAAAAAATTCCATCTAGGTTATTATCGACTTTATGAATAAAACTTTGAAACAAATGTTTTATAAAATTTACATTTTTACTAGATTTTTCCAACATTGTGGACATTGTATGATGTAAATTTTTTTATTATAGTCTTCCATTTTCAAATAAATTATAAATCCCATTATTTTTTCAATTTTTATTTTTTAATGGATTCAATAATAAAAATAATTTTCTTCATATTTTTGAAATAATATTTTATTATGATGTTATAAACATATTTTTCTTCTATGTAAGCATCCTTTATTGAATGTCAAGATTTAGTGGGGATATACTCATTTGATATTATCCACCTCTTTTTTACCATGTCTTATCATGATATTTTTAATAATCTCTCCTGAAGACTACGATTTCCATGGGTTAACTATGTTATGATGAAATAATGACTCATTCCATGTTAGTGTGAAAATCATATGTATGAATGTTTATGGGTGGTGTATAATATCACCCCAAATTAATTTGTTATGGATATATATCGTAAGAGATAAAAATGTGAAATTATTACTGATTCATTCACTAGTATGGGAATTAGATATTTATACATGCCCCAATATGCTAGGGGAAACAAATTATGATGTCTCTTCCATAATGTATTGATTCGCTATGATTATTTTTGTGCCACACCATTATTATGGTGTTATAATTTCTTTCTTCATTATTATTAAATCACTATAATCATATCTTATGTTATGCCTAATAATAATTTCATGACTTAAGATATAAGAATATGTCATTTAGGTTGTGATTTTCATGTGTTAGAATCATATACAATGATTATATTATAGCACCCTTATAATCATATTACTTTCACTTTCGATATTTTATTATTATCTCTCATGTTTAACATTATAGAAAATCCTGGATTAAATTTTTATTTTTATTTATTTCCATATACTCTATATAATTACATTATCAAAGATTTTTTTTATAAGGTCACCATCTGTGAAATAAATTTATTGGAAATGTTAAATAGTTATCATGAAATATTTTATTAATATATATAGTCTTAAAATACACTAAATTGTTGGGTTTTCGTATTTTTGAGATTAATTGAGTGATATATTGTTTTAACTATCGAAATGGATATAATAATATTTATATGTTTTGAATTAGTTGCCTAAGTTAGTATCATTGTCATATATAGTTACATTTTTCCAGATTATGTAGAATGGTATAAGATAATACAACATAGATATTCCTATGATAATTGAATGTATCCTTGCCTAATATTAACTTATCTTATTATATGATTTTTATAAATTGGACTATACAAATTTTTAAATTTTTTCACTCAAAATATCAATAGATGTTATTATTTATTACTCTCGTTAACCTGTTGGGTTTTAGTAAATTATTAAAACTATGAGATACAAATTTAACAATGGGTTTGAAGGAAAATCCAGTTATATTAAAATTAAAAAGAGAAATGGGATCATATATTGAGTATGATACTTATTGGTAATGATCACTCACCTATAATAGGTACAAATTAATAAAATAAACCATGTTGGGCACATGAAAACATTGATGAAGGAGAAAATACATATATATTAATTTATCAAGAAAAGTATATCATTCTATAGGGAATCTTCCAACCCATTAATTACAAATATAGATATAAAATTAACTGATAAAAAAATTTATATTCACTAGTACTCAGACCATGTGGGGTTATATCAGTCATTTATCACATTGAAAGTGAGTTTGATAAATAGTGGACATACATTATGAATAGAACACAAAAATGAATATTTTAATTTATATATCTAGTTTAATTATGGGAAACAATATTCACCGAATATTTTACACATGCACATTTCATAAAAATAATGTTCTAATCCCTTGTGATAAAATAAATATAAATAGATTCAAGTGGAACCAATGAAGAAAAAATCATGATATTTTCATTATATAACAAATATTTTATCATTGAATATAAATTAAATATCAATTAGTTAATTAGTGGACTAAAACAATTTCCCTAAAAGAAATTTTACTAAAAATGTTAGGAAGTATTCCTTTTTATTAAAATGAACAAAGGAAAATAGTAGGATGTATGTGGTCATAAAAGCATACACGTCTTCAAGACTTGAAAAAATGAAAAAGAGATCAAATATCATTGTCTTAATTGGAAGCATCATATTCTCCGTCACAATCAGATTCATAATCAAAATGAGAAATGGACCTAGTAAACATAGTTGGATTCAAATATGAGTATCATTTCCCTTATCTTGTTTTCATAAAAGGAACGGGTTGGAAACCATCATCATCTATATCAACATATTTCCCATTTGATAAAGTCTGACTATAGCTTGGATTTTTGGGGGTTTCATCCTCTACATCATCCAACCATCCACAGATTCATTGAATTTCCCAAAAAAATTGATAATTACCATTTAAATAATTGATTGATTTGTATTATCACATTTATTTTCAACCCCTTCAAATGAAAGACCAATTTCATGCCGCTCTAATCTTGAGTTCATACCACCCATGGCTTGGGAATTCTCACCATGTTCAAGAACCAAAACCAGGGCCAATATATTATCATATCCAATCTTTTCTGGTCTATAATAACTTATTTCATACAAAGGACCACTTTATTTAGATTCTTAATCCACTCGAGGCTCTTATACCAATTATTAAGGAATGTATTCCACTGCTCGTGGAACACAAATATTAATATAACATTTTGTTTTATCATTAGGGCAAAACTCTTTACATGGAATTATCTGTCTCTTTAACTTCATCTTATAAGGGGCCTACTGATTCACTTTTAGGAAACAAAAAGATCATACATTGTTTTAAAAACACTTTCGTTTGATATGGCCAATAACATGAAAATCTCTACTGAAATAAGGTAAACTATCATATTCAACATTTAGAGAGATGACATCCTCAAATTTCGGAGAAATACTATTATGAATCATGATAAAACATAGATGTATTTCCATAAGGTCCCCATCATAATGAGAAATTTCACATCTTCATTTGTCCTAACCATTTATATTGTAATTCCTACAGTAGAAGAAATGTAAAAAAAAATCATAGGATTCTACAAGATCTAGTGATGCGCATTATTTTTAATCAAAAAATGAACCTTGATAATTTTTTAAAAATATTTGATTAATACGAATGTCTGATTATTGAAAGTAGATCATACCTATATTTAGAGAAATTGATCATATACCCCATGATTTTCGTTTCACATCCTTAGATGGAAAAATAATTCTTAAGTATAAATGACCCATAGGTATGCATCACTAGTCAAACAAGACCCCTAATAGAATTTATCCTACTAACCAAATCATCAAACATCAAAAGTTTCACCCAAGAAAATGAATACAACTCAAAATAATTGAATACTCAAAGAGTTTAAATATACAATGTATGGATTCTCTATAAGAAACCACAAGGGAAGTATCATCCTATTGACAATTCTTTCATATGCACCATTACACATAGATAATAAATTCTATCGATTATAATATTCTTCTCTTCCTACTTGACACCTACAAGGATTTCCTGCATCTGTAAACCTAGATGAAGAATAATCAACCACTATAGCATATGTTTTCACCGCATCCTGAGCATTGAATTTTTACCTCATATCCTCCACATTCAATACACAATTCCTAGAAGCCTTCCATCATGTCCTATATGATTCATATTCTGAAGGGTGGTTCTTATTAATCGATATCCCCTCAGATTGTATGATCTCCTTGTGATTGATCAACACCGCTATAGCATTCACCACTATATATCGTCGGTTTGGTAGCACCAACAGAACTCTTTCGATTTTAGAAGATCTCTTCCCCCCAATAGTTTTTAAGGATATGTCAAACTTGGTGACTTCCACTGTGGGTCAGTGCTTGACCTCAGCACGCAACACTGGATCTTTTTCCAAATTAGGAGATCTCATTAAATCCAGCTCAAATCTCATAGATCTATGAGTTCTGTCACCATTAGTGAAAAATGATACTTTTTGGTGCCCTACCTCAGCACACACCAATAAATCGTGATGAAGAGAAGTGAATGCTACCACCATCATCAAAATATTATGTTTGCAGAAAACATTTTTCCCAATGGTAGCAACCACCCACTCGGATCATTGACCATCCTCTTGATCAGAGAACACTGATGCTTCTGTCAAATTTAGTGGGCCAAAAAATAGCTCGTCTTGTTTGACATAGCAACTTTTTTTGATTTTCATCATGCATAAGAAATCTGGACTCCATAGTTTTATTGAGATAAACACTCAATCTCGCACAATGTCGTGTCCAATATGAATTTCATAATTAATTTTACATAAGATACATTATGACATCCTTAGGGATAACCATTCAATAATTATATAATTTATTGTAAATATTTCATTTCAAACAATCCCAAAACCATTTTTAATTTTACATTTATTGAATTAGGAAAAATAATTAACAGAGAACCCTTATATTTCTCAACTGATATAAAATTTCACAATATACCAAAAATTACATAAATAGTAAAAAGCCCTTAATATCACAATATTGTTCCTAAAATTTTACTATTCTTGAAATATCATGTGTAATATATATTAATTACATGGGTATATGGAAAAATAATAAGTTTGATTAAAAACATAATAAGCGATAGTTTACAATAGATGCTATTATAGAATATGAAATGAATGAATTATATCATAAGAAATAAAGTATAATTAAACAATTTCATATAATTGATCACATGATCATGAGTTTAATCAATGGATGAAATACCAATATACATAATCACATGGAAATAAATTACTAATTTAATGTTGTTTGAATGTATACTTATAGAAAATTTAATTCCTTTTACTAAGAAAATATATCCCAAAAAGGAATTGTGCCAAAACATCTAATTATTGTCAGGACCCAGAGTAAGAAATCTCTAAAAATATACTAGTATACACCAAATACTAGGGGTATTTTGTCTCATGTGACCTAATGGTGAATCACGATACTTTCAATACTAGGTCCCACCCATCTCTAATTATTTCTAATTAATTTGTCAAATTAATGAATGGATAATGTATATGAATCATAAAAAACATTATTAGCAATTAAGAAACATAAATATCGCAATACCAATTATATTGATTTTTGGTAATTCCATAATCAATAAGAGTATTTTCATTTTTATGAACATCTCAAAATAACCGAATATTTATTAATTGATATATTGTTATGATTTTAATTCCACAAATAAAAATATATAATTGATTTCCATTTAACCATCCCCCCAAACTAACATCATATTGAGTAATGGTTATATGTTTATGGAAATAATAAAATATCATAAAAATAATAAATCTATATAAATAAGGTGGATGGTATTATTATAGAATATTCTTAGTGAAATATAATTATTTTTATGGACATGTAAATTAACGAAAATTACCTTTAATATAATAATATTATAAAAACAAAATTTTGAACCCTCATTGTAAAATTAGATAATTTAAAATCATTATAAAAATAGGAAAATGGAATTATTAAAGAAAAATGAGATAACTCATAATTCAATTTGTAAATATACTGGAGAACATTGTTGTGATAGTAAAATCAGGACAACGATGGGGAACCATAGTTAATGAGGATATGAATTAATCTCAAAAAAGATATAATTTTTGAAAAAGATATTTACAATTTTAAATTATTTATATATAAAATATTTTCATCAATAATAGGAATATAAATTAATTGTATATAAAATAAAATGATGGTAGAAACCAATCATGGAAATGGAGGTCCATGAATAACCATTATAACTCTACATAATGAGTTGAGTTGACAAATAAAATTATAACATCAGAATCTTTCAAATCAAAATACAATGAAAGATAGTATTTTTAATTGATTCTCTAAATTAATTAAATGGAATTAATATAAGGAATAAAATGAATTTGTGTCTGATATATAAATTAATTAAGGCAAGAAGTGGTCAATAAGAACCATATCTCAATGACTCAAATTATGAATTGTTTTAATATGTTCATATATTGATGTTAAGTATAATGTGGGAGTTTAAAATATAAATAACTTCTAGAATGTAATTTTTTACCTTTTCAAAATACCATTTGATTCTTAACTATAATTTTTATACATTAAATTAATGTCTGAATATATTCAGGTTAGGATGAGTAGGAAGTGATATTTGTTTTTTGGTGGAGGATGTAGTCCATAAGTACATACAAATGACACAAACATTGTTCAATGATAGCATAATTTCCCAGACATTCCTTGTCCATTTCATTGTAAAATTCTTGTGCTCAGGGTTTCCTATACCTCACCAGTGAGTCTAGTGAGTATTGGTGTCGGTGACATGGTGTCACCATGGTGTCACCTATCAGTTCCACTGATTGGTCCCACACCCAAATAGTGCCACCATGGGGTTTTGAGTTTCTTTTCTAGTTTCCATTATGTAACATCTCATATATGTTTTAATACCTATTTTAGTGTGTAATAAGGACATTTTAATTTTGGTAAGGGACTTCTTAAATACCTTAAAAGAAAGGTAACCCTTGACATAAAAAATGTGGGGCATTTTAAACAGTTTTCACACCCTTTGTCGTGTTTCTAATTATGCCCCTATTATGAATTTATTTAGTATAAATGTATCCTATAAACTATTGGTCATGCGATATTCTATCTCACAATAATTGATGGAAATATTAAGTCACAATTAATTCAAACACATGAAACCTTCTAACCGTGTGTTTAATCCACAATCCACTATTCAAGAACTTTGATATTTCGCAACTTTATCTCAACGATGGGGCCTTTTATCACACCAATATATTCTTATTACACGGTCTGTTTCCTATACCTCAGTGCGCTTGGAGTCCCGCTTCTGAAAATGAGTTTTTCCTACTTGAGAGCCGTCTTATTTGGTTCTTGGGATTTCCTATCGGGCAACCCCAATTCCTGGCGCAAGGAGTAAACATCGATCCTTGATCATCAAATTAGGGAATTCCATCATCTATATTCATATGTGTATCATGGGGGGGTGGGTGTATTAATGATCAATGTGAATATTTCTAATCCAAATTCCTTATAAAATATGTATAAAACTGATGATGATAATAAATATAATCATGATTTTATGATAACTGGGAGAAGAGGGGTGGTAGTACGCATGTTATTATCATATTATCTTTCGTCATGGTCATGGCTTTTTATGGCCATATGCTTCTTGAAAATCATGGTCATTAGTAGTCCATGTTTTTCCATTAGTGATTATATGTTTTCTCGATATTCTTGCAATTTAATGGTTGTAACATGGAAACATACCAATTTTGTACACTTGGTTAATTAAATCGATGGCCAATAATGAATAACCCACATGTGATCACCCAGGTTAACAAAACTTGATTAAGGAATTGCGTTGGCTGAATTTTAATTTACCACTTTTTGATGGGTGTAGTTATTTGTTGTGTGTTATGGTTGGGTTTTCATGGCTTGTGTGGAATAGTAGATAAGTGGGGATGTCGTTTTTTCCATGGTTGTGGGACTTTTGTGGAATGGATGAACATGTAGGTAGTAGAAACTGCACTTGGAAGTGTTGTGGTCATGGGATATACATGGATGTTGTTCTAGTAATGTGTAATGGTGGTGCTATGTAGCAGGACTAAAACTCAGTTTTCTTGATATATTGGGTTAGTTGTGCCTATGAATTTCCCAATGGTAATTAAATATTTTAATATAACCAATTGAACATGAAAACAAAAACGAATACAATGGGGAACTATTTTCCAGAAATGGGTTGTGCTCTGGTTGGGGTTGTTGTTCATTTTTGCATGTAGGGGTAGTAATAATGGTGGTTGTGTGTGGTATGATTATTAGATTCCATAACCTTAGGTTGGGTTGAGTGCTTGTTCACCTATATGTATAAATTATTGTTCTAGTGGTTCTCATACACACCACACCTATGTTGTTAACTTCGCTCTGAACACCCCCTTTTCATGTGGGTGTTTTTTTCCAACATTCTTATGTGTTGCTGGTTATTAGCTCCTTTATTCGCCCTCTGCCAGAGATCTTGTGATTTTCAGGGAGTCTATGAAGGCTTGAAGATTTTATATCCAACGAATCTTCGAGCATGCTGTGTTGTGGTGGGTTGGCCTAGGACTGTGCATAATGTTTTGTTTCCCAAGTGTTTTCAGGATGGCGCCCAGGTGTCTAATGGAAGGAAGTGTGGTTGTGGTGGCCCAGGTTTATTCAGGAATGATGTGTGGTCATGGTGTCCCAGGTCTTTGCAGGTAGGATAAATGTATGGTTGGGATGTCCCTTATGGTTATTGTTGGGTTCACTGGTGGGACTTCAGTGGGATTTTTGGGGGTGGTATGATACATTTTTTGTTTTAAATAACAAGTTGTATTGTAGAGTGTGGAACCCAAATACCAATGTTCTATTACTGTTACATTAACCGAATTTCAGTATTTTGGTCATGTTCCTTGGTGAGGATGGGTGATTAGTTTTCTTGATATGTGTATTAGTTTTTTTTGTATACACTGGGACATTAGTTTGTTCCCCAACTTATGCACAAATGAATTTTGTTTCCCTATTGAGTGTACTAGTGTCCTCACCCTACGTATATAAAACTTTATTCAGGTTTCCAGGATGACTTTGAGGACCATGCCAGACCCTACTAGCTCAGGTTTCAGGACAGTGTTGTTGATAATTGTCTTTTTCTTTTGGTACTCTCTTCCAATCTATTCCTGTACTTTGTATTGTATTAACTATTAAACATATAGGTGGGATTGAATTTAAATTGCCTACTTTTATTTAATGTCTTTAGTTGTTGGAAATTACCACTATATCTCCTAATATTTTTTTACAAAAATAATGTGTCATGTCATCCACACAATGTCACATTTCATGGCCATGGTGAATGTAACCATACTAGGGCCTACTGATGGTGGGACTCAGGGGGGTCTACATCACGTTTTCATCATGATGAAGGAAGGGTGTGGAACTCTGATGTCCCTTCCCTCACCTTAAAAAAGACTAGTCATGAAAAAGTGTTATCAAAGGTGAGAGGTTAAGATAAAAGATGTATTTCAGAGATAGGAACAAGGATGTTTTCATGGGAATGTAGGGAAACATTGTTTGGTGACCATGGTGCATGACATAGTCCAGGGAATACTGCCTGAGAAACTAGATTTTGTATGACAACCCTGCTTTTTATTACAACTTAAACATGCTTTATTACATAAAACTTCACTTGATACAACAAAGAAGATCGAGAGGTTTAGTGTCTTTGGGGCTTAGGATCATTACATAAAAACTTTAAACTTGAAATACTTCATCCTTATTGAAAACTTCCTTTATATGACCACTACATTCCTTCGTACTTAGCATTGCATGGGATAACCTGAGGACATGCATAAGAAAAGGGTGAGCTATAAAGCCCAGTAAGGGAGTACACAATGAATAACATGAGGAGTACAAAACATGTTAGGCAATAGGCATATCAATAGAGCATAAGAGAGACATGAACATAAAGGCATGATAAAGCATGATAATCATAACATGGAAATGTGGCAACAACACTTAACATTGAATTAGCATGAGCCAAGGCTCATTGCACATGGAGCATGAGTAGACCCTCATTGCACTTGAAGCACGAGTAAACCCTCGTTGCACTTGAATTAGCATTAGTCAAAACTCATTGCACATGACGTATCATGATACTATTCTTTACCCAATGCATTGGAGCGCTATCAGGGCGCACCCTTCTTAAACATTTCATTTCATGCATA
Source organism: Viscum album (assembly GCA_963277665.1). Lineage (NCBI taxonomy): Eukaryota > Viridiplantae > Streptophyta > Magnoliopsida > Santalales > Viscaceae > Viscum > Viscum album. The sequence goes on along the minus strand of OY728128.1, from coordinate 212,285,221 downwards.
AGTGTGCCACATGGATCATAAAACATGGATTCATAAAACATAATAATTTATTCCACGATAAAGGAATGTGGAATTCATACATGAAACTTTACAATCAATAAGTAAACGTGCATAAAGATGAATACCCTTGATGGAGAAATGGGCATGGTATTCAGTACACAATGATATTGGCTTAGAAAATCGGTGTGATTTCGGCAGCGTAACGGCGTGACATAAGAATTCATAAAAAAGGATGATGAGAGAGAAAGGGGTTACTCATCATATTTACATGTAATGGACAGTAAGAAGGTCATATAGATACATGCCCCAACAATTGAAAAGGAATTTAGATTCATGATACAAAAGTATTGCTTGAATATAGAAGAGGAGAAAAAGGTTCCGTTCGGAATTTCGGCATAGTAACGGGTGTACATGGGAGGCATTTAATGAGAGAGAAAGGGGTCTCCCATCATTCAAACAATAAGAGGGCAGTATGGGGGAGGTGAAAAACCATACCCCAACATTCATAATTGAAATAAAAAGGGAAATACAACTTCAAGAAAATTGACAAAAAAAAGAGAAAGGAAGAAAAACCCTTACTTGGAAGTGTGCTTCCAAAGGCTAGAGAGAGGCTTGTGAGAGGCTTCTTGGGAGCTTGGGGCACCTTGAGAGGATTATAGAGAGAGTGTGGCAGAGTTTGGACGAACTTCAAGGGCTTTGAGTGAGGAGGAAGTGGGAGCTTGGGTGGGTTTATATAGGAAAGGTGAGAGAATTCTTTATTATTTAGGTTTGGGACCCCTTATATTAAAATAATCCAAACCACAAACCATCCCATGGTATTTGCCCATGGTTTCTGGAAAAGGAAAGAGTAAAAAAATATTTTACAAGGCCAAGGTCCGAACTTATTAAAAAATTAGGGTTGCTTATGTGGAGGTGAGTCACACTCCCATGGAAATTAATTTAAAAAGGCAAAGTGTTGAATAAGTCTTGTGGGCTCCATTAATGCTTTGAAAAGTAAGTCAAACAAACCCAAAACCTTATTATTTTAATGATAAAACACATATTGGCCGAACAAAAGGATTATGGTATTTTATTATATCACCATTGGGTCATTATGATGTCATAAAACACATTATATATTTAAATGTTATTTAATTTTTACCCAAAAATTTGACTGTCTCAGAAAATTATGAAAAATTCACCGTTGGATAATTTCGACGTCCTGATTCCAAAAATAATATTTATTTTATCTAAATAATTTTCTAAATATGTGAATTTTCACTTTTAAAATAAAAACCGACATTTATAAAAAATTCACGTGTTTTGACAGAAATGGCTTTCAAACCTTAATAAAAATTTTAATTGAATTCATAAAATTATAAGATCATTTATATTTAATAAAAATTAATTTAATATTAATAATAATATTTTATTAAAATATTATTTAATTCAAAAATCCTTTAATTTAATAAAATAGAATTCTTAATTAAATAATAACTAAAAACATCATTTGTACTTTAAAAACTAATTACAATGCATCAAAAATGACTAGAAATTATATATATTATTATATACAAAAAATAATGTACATGAACATGGTGCTACTTATTTGTTACATACCCCCTTAAAATAGCCGCATAAGACCTAAGGGTAAGGTGTGCGATGGTGACAGACTCTTGGGGTTGCTCGGATAACATCGCTCGAGTGGTAATCTCTATCAACTTCCATTTTTATCGTAGACGATCACGTTCGAGCTTGACTTGATGAAGCTCAGCTTGGGATTTGTCAAGGGCAAAGCCCAAAGACGCCACCTCCTTTCTGAGCTCCGACAAATGGGCTTCGTAAGGGGCAATTCTACTGGATGAGGCCATCGCTTCCTTTGTCTGAGTAGAAAATTGGTTCGTTAAAGCCTTATATTTAAACTACCCAGACGATCACTGTTCAACGGCTATAAAAGTAACGGTCACAAATCTTAACGTAAAACTTAAAGAAGTTGACATCTTATAAAAACATTTTTCATAAAGAAACATTTAACTGGATCAAGAGGGATTTTCCATTAATGAAACTTTGGGTCGTTACAACATTCCCCCCTTAAGAAATTTCGCCCTCGAAATTTTCATTTTCCCACACTAAAACAAATGTGGGTAACTTAGCTTCATCATATCCTCCGACTCCCAAGTTGCTTCTTCAAACTTGTGGTTTCTCCACAACACCTTGACGAGGGGAATTGTCTTATTTCGTAGAACTTTTTCTCTACGATCTAAGATCTTCACTGGTTGCTCCTCATAAGAAAGATCGTCTTCTAATTGTACCACCTCGGAAGAGAGTACAAGTGAAGGGTCTGGTATGTACTTCCTTAAGAGGGATACATGTAAGACATCATGCACCTTGGCCATAGTAGGTGGAAGTGCTAGTCGATAGGCCACAGCCCCAACACGATCAAGAATCTCGAAGGGGCCGATGTACCTTGGACTTAACTTCCCTTTCTTTCCAAACCTCATGACCTTCTTCCACGGAGATATGCGTAAAAACACCATGTCTCCGACTTTAAACTCAAGGTCTCGTCGACGATTATCTGCATAACTCTTCTGTCGACTTTGGGCTGCCTTGATATGCTGCTGAATGGTTTTCACCTTCTGCAACCATTTCTTCGACCATTTCTGGTCCAAGCAGCTTACGTTCACTGACCTCATCCCAACATGCCGGTGTTCTACACCTTTTCCCATACAGGGCTTCATATGGTGCCATTTGGATGCTCGAGTGGAAACTATTATTATAAGAGAACTCAACTAGAGGAAGATGTTGATCCCATCCTCCTTTAAAGTCCATTGAGCACGCTCTCAACATATCCTCAAGTGTTTGGATAGTCCGCTCGGATTGGCCATCAGTTTGAGGATGATAGGTCGTACTGAAGTTCAGTTCAGTATTCAGAGCATGTTGAAGACTCTTACAAAACTTAGAGGTAAATCTTGGATCTCGATCCGACACAATAGATAGTGGTACTCCATGCAACTGTACCACTTCCCTGATATATATCTGTGCCAGTTGATCCAAAGAGAAATCCTCTCGAATAGCAATGAAGTGTGAAGTCTTTGTAAGACGATCCACAATAACCCAGATTGCATTATTGCTTTTGGATGTCCTTGGAAGTCCAGTGACGAAGTCCATGGTGATGTTCTCCCATTTCCATTCTGGTATGGGCAATGGTTGCATCATCCCCTTAGACTTCTGCCTCTCTGCCTTCACTTGCTGGCACACCGGGCACTTTGATGTATATTCGGCGATCTCCTTCTTCATATTATCCCACCAAAAGTTTTCTCAGAGATCTCGATACATCTTTGTGCTCCCTGGGTGAATAGAGAAATTTGAACTATGTGCATCATCCAAAAGTTCCTTCTTCAGCTCCGAACATGATGGGACACATAGTCTTTTCCCAAACCGCACAATTCCTTCTTCATTAACATTAAACTCTGAGGATTTTCCCTTTTTGATAGCTTCCACTTTTTCTTGGATTATCGCGTCATCCTTTTGAGCATCCTTTAACCTTTCCAAAAGAGATGGTTGAGCAATCATTTGTGAAAGGATTTATGATGTTCCCTTCTTTATGATTCCCACATCCATCTTCATCAAGTCTAAGAAGATTGGATCCTTCTCAATTCTCATCATTGATAGAATTGTTGGATCCTTTCTACTTAGGGCATCCTCCACCTTGTTCGCCTTCCCAGGGTGGTAATGTATTGAACAATCATAATCCTTTATGAGCTCTATCCATCTTCTCTGGCGCATATTAAGCTCTTTCTGTGTGAATATATATTTAAGACTCTTGTGGTCAGTATATATCTCACATTTCTCTCCATAGAGATAATGCCGCCAGATTTTCAAGGCAAAGATCACCGCCGCCAACTCCAGATCATGCGTTGGATAGTTTCGCTCATGGATTTTCAACTGCCTTGAGGCATAGGATATCACTTTATCATTCTGCATCAGCACACATCCTAAGCCCTTCTTCGAAGCATCACTGAATACCACAAAAAGCTCCCCACTTGTGGGTAAAGTGAGCACAGGTGCAGTGATAAGCCTCCTTTTCAACTCCTTGAATCTTTCTTCGCATTCATCACTCCAAGCAAACTTTACTCCCTTTCGAGTTAGCTTGGTAAGAGGGTTGGACAATCGTGAGAAGTTTTTCACAAATCGTCGATAATATCCAGCTAACCCCAAGAAGCTACGGATATCAGTTACCGATGTTGGCCTCGGCCATCCCTCAATTGCATCTGTTTTAAAAGGGTCCACAGATATCCCATTGCTTGTGATGATATGGCCCAAGAATGAGACCTCCTTCAACCAGAACTCACACTTGCTGTACTTGGCATAGAGCTTCTCCTTGCGCAAAGTCTCCAGTACAGTTCTTAAATGCTCCTCATGGTCCTCCTTGGTTTTGGAGTATATTAGAATATCATCTATAAAGACTACCACAAATTTATCTAGGTAATCTCTAAAGACTCTATTCATCAAGTCCATGAATATTGCTGGAGCATTGGTGAGTCCAAAAGGCATTACTATGAATTCATAGTGCCCATACCTTGTACGAAAAGAAGTCTTGGGGATATCTTCCTTCTTCACCCTTACTTGATAATATCCCGACCGCAAGTCGACCTTGGAGAAGTATTGTGCTCCACGCAGATGATCAAACAAGTCATCGATTCTTGGGAGAGGATACTTGTTCTTTATTGTGATTTTGTTAAGTTCACGATAATCGATGCAAAGACACATTGACCCATCCTTCTTCTTGACGAAGAGGACTGGTGCACCCCATGGTGATGCACTTGGGCGTATAAACCCTTTATCCAGATTCTCCTGTAGTTGTTTCTTCAGTTCTTCAAGCTCAACCACATCCATTCTATATGGAGTCTTGGATATTGGTAGTGCCCCAGGTATAAGTTTAATTGAGAACTCAACATCTCTTCTTGGAGGAAGACCAGGAAGTTCCTCGGGAAATACTTCAGCGAATTCCCTCACAATAGGCATTTCTCCAAGGGTGGTTTCTTCCTTGGACTCAATCATCTGAGCCAGATATGCGTGCTCATAAGGAAGTAATATCCATGCTTGAGATGATGGAGCTAAAGGAGATTCATCTTCCTCCTGACACTTGTAAAGAATCGGGGGTCGATTCTCCATATGGAGTGTGATTTCCCTCTCCCGACAATTTATGTTGGCTCTATATAAGGAAAGCCAATCCATGCCAAGAATTGCATCAAATTCCACCAAAGGGAGTATGACGAGGTTCGCCGGGAAATTCAATCCACAGATTATAACAGGGGAGGACTTATACTCATGGGATGCAATGATTGCCCCATTTGCTGTACTCACCGACATATTTACTTCCCAGATTTGTGGTGGTGCAGGGATTGTTCTACTAAACTTTTGAGATATAAAAGAATGCGTAGAACCTGAATCAAAAAGTACGTTCTCTATTCTTGAATGAATAACTAGCGTACCTGTCACCACTTCGTTGTCGGGGTTCACTTCGGCAGATGTGATGACAAAAGCTCTTCCTTGCTGTCTTGGAGGTTGTTGATTGCCTCCGATAACCCTTGGATTAGGGCACTGATTCGCAAAATGACCCGGTTCTTTGCATTTGAAGCATTGAACAACGTGTTGAGGATCGAACGGAGCGTTCCTCCCCTCCGTCGCAGTCGTGGGTCCTTCGTGCTGACAGTTAACAGCTAGGTGCCTTTCTCTTCCACACTTGAAGCATTTTCTTGTCCCCCTAAGGCAATTTCCAGGGTGCTTTTTTCCACACTTTTGGCAAGTGGGGTGCTGGAATTTCTTAGCACCGTTGGATTTATCCATCGGACCACCAGCATTGAAGTCCACCTTCGGCTTCTTGTCCCCATGATACCCCTGTGATTATCCGATCTCCATTTCAACCTTGAGGGCACATCGGACAATTTCCTCATAGCTGTCGAAGTCACGGATCGCTAATGCTTTCCGCAAGCTAGGCTTCAGCCCACCAAAGAAGCGGTCAACCTTGCATTCGGGGGTAACGACAAAGCCGAAAGCGTATCGTGCAAGCCTTGTGAAGTTTGCCTCGTACGCTCCCACAGATTCCTCATCTTTCTGCTTGAGGGAAAGGAAGTCCCTTTCCATCTTAAGACGGAGGGTGCGTGGAAAATATTTATCGAAAAACATCTTCCGGAATACCTTCCATTCCAAAGCCTCGATCTCCTCTTCAGGCTTCGTATTTTTGATCAACGTCCACCATTGATCAGCTTCACCCTCCATACGATAAGCCTCTAGGAGAACCTTCTCTTTTTCAGAGCATTGGAGGATGGAGAATATCTTTTCAATGGAGTTGATCCATTGTTCAACAATCGTGGGATCGGATGATCCACTAAAAGTAGGAGGCCTTTGTCTCATGAATCTTTCAATAGAGACTTGTTCTTTCTTAGGGGGGGTTGAACGTTCCTCTTGACCAGTGTTTCTATTCAAAACTTGAGTTAGCTGAGAGAGAAGCGTGACAAAGTTCGCAATTCCCACTCCCATTGGATTGGGCATCTCATTGGTACAATCATCACACTGATCTTCACAACGGTTGTTAGCCCGAGTTCTCCTATTACCGGCCATTGTCTGGAATAAAAGGAAAGTTAGGGGTAACACATAGAGGGTAATCCAAAGACAAAAGTTGATGACTTATAAATAAACTTTAATCTCTTTAACTCATGAGTCTATAGGATTCAATCCAGGCTTTTCATGATCTTCCTTCTAACATATATTCTTAGGGGCATTTTTCCCTTAATAAGGGTTCATACTAAGATTGTGAATTTATCAAAACATATCTCCCGGGAGTGTCGTAACCAAGAGTGTAGCAAGGCCCGTTGTCGTGCACCAGTTCTCGTTCGAGTCTAGCTCAAAGCGGTGTTTTCGGGTTTTACCCCTAGGATACATCTGTGCCAGAGCCGCCTCTACCTGCTCGTATCCAGACATGGATGTATTTGTTTGATAAAACACTTACTTAGTATTTACCAAAATTTAGGGATGTTTTTATTATTCTTAGTCTTTTATATAAGGCTTTACTAGGGTTTCCTAATCCCAAAAATAACTAAACCTATCCTTTGATACCAACTATGACAACCCTGCTTTTTATTACAACTTAAACATGCTTTATTACATAAAACTTCACTTGATACAACAAAGAAGATCGAGAGGTTTAGTGTCTTTGGGGCTTAGGATCATTACATAAAAACTTTAAACTTGAAATACAACATCCTTATTGAAAACATCCTTTATATGACCACTACATTCATTCGTACTTAGCATTGCATGGGATAACCTGAGGACATGCATAAGAAAAGGGTGAGCTATAAAGCCCAGTAAGGGAGTACACAATGAATAACATGAGGAGTACAAAACATGTTAGGCAATAGGCATATCAATAGAGCATAAGAGAGACATGAACATAAAGGCATGAAAAAGCATGATAATCATAACATGGAAATGTGGCAACAACACTTAACATTGAATTAGCATGAGCCAAGGCTCATTGCACATGGAGCATGAGTAGACCCTCATTGCACTTGAAGCACGAGTAAACCCTCGTTTCACTTGAATTAGCATGAGTCAACACTCATTTCACATGACGTATCATGATACTATTCTTTACCCAATGCATTGGAGCGCTATCAGGGCGCACCCTTCTTAAACATTTCATTTCATGCATAAGTGTGCCACATGGATCATAAAACATGGATTCATAAAACATAATCATTTATTCCACGATAAAGTAATGTGGAATTCATACATGAAACTTTACAATCAATAAGTAAACGTGCATAAAGGTGAATACCCTTGATGGAGAAATGGGCATGGTATTCACTACACAATGATATTGGCTTAGAAAATCGGTGTGATTTCGGCAGCGTAACAGCGTGACATAAGAATTCATAAAAAAGGATGATGAGAGAGAAATGGGTTCCTCATCATATTTACATGTAATGGACAGTAAGAAGGTCATATAGATACATGTACCAACAATTGAAAATGAATTTAGATTCATGATACAAAAGTATTGCTTGAATATAGAAGAGGAGAAAAAGGTTCCTTTCGGAATTTCGGCATAGTAACGGGTGTACATGGGAGGCATTTAATGAGAGAGAAAGGGGTCTCCCATCATTCAAACAATAAGAGGGAAGTATGGGGGAGGTGAAAAACCATACCCCAACATTCATAATTGAAATAAAAAGGGAAATACAACTTAAAGAAAATTGACAAAAAAAAGAGAAAGGAAGAAAAACCCTTACTTGGAAGTGTGCTTCCAAAGGATAGAGAGAGGCTTGTGAGAGGCTTATTGGGAGCTTGGGGCACCTTGAGAGGATTCTAGAGAGAGTGGGGCAGAGGTTGGACGAACTTCAAGGGCTTTGAGTGAGGAGGAAGTGGGAGCTTGGGTGGGTTTATATAGGAAAGGTGAGAGAATTCTTTATTATTTAGGTTTGGGACCCCTTATATTAAAATAATCCAAACCACAAACCATCCCATGGTATTTGCCCATGGTTTCTGGAAAAGGAAAGAGGAAAACAATATTTTACAAGTCCAAGTTCCGAACTTATTAAAAAATTAGGGTTGCTTATGTGGAGGTGAGTCACACTCCCATGGAAATTAATTTAAAAAGGCAAAGTGTTGAATAAGTCTTGAGGGCTCCATTAATGCTTTGAAAAGTAAGTCAAACAAACCCAAAACCTTATTATTTTAATTATAAAACACATATTGGCCGAACATAAGGATTATGGTATTTTATTACATCACCATTGGGTCATTATGATGTCATAAAACACATTATATATTTAAATGGTATTTAATTTTTACCCAAAAATTTGACTGTCTCAGAAAATTATGAAAAATTCACCGTTGGATAATTTCGACGTCCTGATTCCAAAAATAATATTTATTTTATCTAAATAATTTTCTAAATATGTGAATTTTCACTTTTAAAATAAAAACCGACATTTATAAAAAATTCACGGGTTTTGACAGAAATGGCTTTCAAACCTTAATAAAAATTTTAATTGCATTCATAAAATTATAAGATCATTTATATTTAATAAAAATTAATTTAATATTAATAATAATATTTTATTAAAATATTATTTAATTAAAAAATCCTTTAATTATAAAATATAATTCTTAATTAAATAATAACTAAAAACATCATTTGTACTTAAAAAACTAATTACAATGCATCAAAAATGACTAGAAATTATATTTATTATTATATACAAAAAATAATGTACATGAACATGGTGCTACTTATTTGTTACATAACCCATTAAAATAGCCGCATAAGACCTAAGGGTAAGGTGTGCGATGGTGACAGACTCTTGGGGTTGCTCGGATAACATCGCCCGAGTGGTAATCTCTATCAACTTCCATTTTTCCCGTAGACGATCACGTTCGAGCTTGACATGATGAAGCTCAGCTTGGGCTTGGTCAAGGGCAAAGCCCAAAGACGCCACCTCCTTTCCGAGCTCCGACAAATGGGCTTCGTAAGGGGCAATTCTACTGGATGAGGCCATCGCTTCCTTTGTCTGAGTAGAAAATTGGTTCGTTAAAGCCTTATATTTAAACTACCCAGACGATCACTGTTCAACGGCTATAAAAGTAACGGTCACAAATATTAACGTAAAACTTAAAGAAGTTGACATATTATAAAAACATTTTTCATAAAGAAACATTTAACTGGATCAAGAGAGATTTTCCATTAATGAAACTTTGGGTCGTTACATTTTGGCCCATCCAGATTCCAATTCAAGGACTCTAAGTCTACAGAATATCCATGTGATGCTAAATTGATTACAATTTAGAGACTCTAGGAATGTTAAATTAATCATAATGTCTTGTTTTCTTTCTCTAATTGGGGTGTTTTGGGAAATATCAAAATAAATATTTAAGAAACCGTTGTGTAAATTCATTATGACTCGATATTAGGCATTCCAACTCTCTATTTTCGGCTATGACACATTGATTTCACCCACGATGGGAAAGGGTGGATGAAGAACATGATTTTTACTTGGTTGATCAGCTAAGGATTGAATGAGATAAATAGGATGAAAAGTATAAGAAGACTCTACCTTTTTTCCATCGACAGACCCTCGGGATATACAACGGAAGGGTTTCAGACTTGCAGATAGAGGGTTAGATTTAGGATATTGGGATCACCTTTACCATTATCTATGATAAATAGGAGTACTATGTTTCATTGGAAGATATATAGATGAAGGGAGTAGCATGTAATTGGTGGATTCACTACCTCGTGGAGAGGATGGGGACTGAGGTTTCATGTGTGGACTTCAAGAAGGACATCCAGGTGGAATTGTTTTCATCCATCACAATGTTTGATAAGAGATAGAAGTTTCCCTCCCACTAGTCAGGGAGTATGATGGTGAAGGTGTTGTAATTCATGTTAAATAATCTCATGTGTGTTTCTCTAAAGAACATTCTGGATGAGGAGTCTTGGTTGAGACACTAAGAGGAGGCACTTTGACCTTCTCTTCATTATGTTGATACTCCCTTTACTCTAATGATGTACATTGATGTTTAGAATATGGTTGGGGTTGTGTAAAGGATTCACTCTAGAGGTGGTGTTCTATGAGAGGGGATCAAGATAAGTTCATTAATGGGGAATGAAGTCAGTAGTATATCTCCAATGATAGGGCCTTATAGGTTTTATCAGGCACAGAGAAGGCCTTTGCAGTTCCAATTTCGATCATCTGGCCCTCATAGTTTTCCCATGGGACTGGGACTGTGTTTTTGTTCTTTTGGAGGTTTAAGAAACATATAGTTTTTGTTCCAAGTAAAATATCAATATGGTAAAGGTGGGCAAGTTCAACACCCACCTCAGCAGCCCCAATTTCCAGTCAGACCTTTCCTACAGTAGTAGAACACTCCCGCCCCTCCAATTGAAGATGTTGCAGGAGGAGCCCAAAATCAGTGTTCTCCTTAGTGACCTCAACCATGGTGTGTTCTAGGAGGTGTTCTATAGATGAGGGGTAGAGGAGTCTATTGGGGATAGTTACACACCACAGAGGTAACAGTTCTAGCAGGGCTAGAGTTTGTTTGATATATGATCAGTTTGTTTCAGTAATGTTGCATATACTACATTTTACTCAAGAGCTTCACACACATTCATTACACCCATTCCAACCCATTTTATGTGTGTAAATGTATAGATACATTTAGTGCACTTATAGTTGAGTATGCTAGTTGGAGATCATCCCATCCTGTTAGATGTTTGTTGGGGATGTAGACTGATTTTGGGGCCGCATTAGTATAGTGGTGATCATTTTATTCTAGAAATGTTTCCATAGAGTTTCATCCTAGAAATAAACTGGATGTTTTCCCTATATGATTTTATCTACTTATTCGAATGAAGGATCGTGTTCTCAAATATGGGAGGCCAGCATGTTGTATTTGCAGACCAATAGAGTTTCTATGTGGGAAACTGGTGCATGGATTCCCTTAAATATTTATTATTCGAGTTGTCAGTGGAATATGAAGACATAGATATGGTGGTAGTATCATGGATTGTTATTGAGTTCTTTGACGTATTCCTCGAATAGGTTGTGACTCTACCCCCTCGATGTGATGTTGAGTTCCGGATAGACATTCAACTCAGTGCACATCCAATTTTGATGGCTCCCTATCAAATAATACCTTTTGAGTTGCAAGAGTTGCGGATTCATGTTGAGGGCCTAATGAATAAGGGTTTTGTTTGACTAATTGTTTCATTGTGGGGTGTTCTAATATTTTTCATAAAGAATTTTTATGGTGGCCTAAGGATATACATAGACTACTTGAGACAGAATTATGTGAGAGTTAATAACTATAACCACCTCCCAAGGATCAGCAACCTTTTTGACCACTTGAATGGACAAATTTTGCTCTCTATGATGAAACTGTAGTCTGGATATTACTAGTTGATGGTTAAGGGGGGTGACATCCCAAAGACAAATTTTAGGTTCAGGTATATGCAATTTGAGATCATGGTAATTTAGTTCAACATTAAAAATGCACCACCTATGTTCATGGGACTCATGAACTCCCTTTTCTATGAGTATGTAGACCGACTTGTGGCCATTTTCTTTAATGACATACAGATCCAATCAAGATTATAGGAGGACCACACAGTGCACCTCAGGATATTTTTGGAAGACCTCTCACACCACAACCTCTATGGGATGTTTTTGAAGTTCATATTATGGACACGAGAGGTGTACTTACTTGGACATTTGGTGTCCCATCGGAGAATATGGGTGGATACATTGATGGTCAATGCCATTGCTTCCTAGGTAGAACCAAAGAACGTGGCAGAGGTTTGTTGTTTCCGGAGACTAGGATGTTTCTACCAGAGGATCGTACCTGACATCTCTCAAGTTCCTATCCATTGATAGATTCAACCAATAAATACTAGGATTTTGTATGGAGTGATCAAATCTAGTATTAAATCACATAAGTAATAGTTAATCCATTAATTACCCCAATGGAGAGGTTACCAGAGGAAGGGATGACATTCGAAGTGTTTTGTGAAGCTTCCTGTCTAGGCTTGGGGTGTGTGTTGATGCACCAGTGGGGAGTGATCCCTTATGGATATTGGAGATTAAATCCTAACTAACATAACTATTCCACCCATGACCTGGATCTTGACGTGGAGGTGTCCAATATAATGTTTTGGCTGCATTAACTCATTTGGGAAAATATTATGGTCATCCCAGATCACAATATCTTTAGGTATTTCTTCTCCCAGTGAGAACTGAAATTGTAGTAGAGGATGTCGATGGAGTGTCATAAGGACATTTCCACCGAGATATCCTACACCATAGAAAAGGGTAATATGGTGGAAGATTCCTTGAGAAGTAATTCATAGTGGGGATCTGTTTGGGCCTGTAGATTGTTGGAGAGCGATGAAGTAGTTGGTTGACTTGCAACTAGATGTAATAGTGGATGTTAGTAGATGTTGTCTATTTTAGATGAAAATGTAGTACTATATAATGTAGAAGTTGGGGGAGTTTTAGTGGGGGGACTTAGAGCTGAATGTGATGCATGATCGCGTTGAGCGGTGAAATGCTCTAGAAGGATGGTCTAAGGATGATCAGAATCAGATGATTTTATATGGGAAGGTGTTTGTACCAGAGATGATGAGTGAGGGATTTATACATGACTTCCATAGATCACCCCTATTGGTAAAACATGGAGTTTCCAAGTTGTAAAGAGGATTGAGGGAATATTTTTGGTGGCCCAAGTTTATTTGGGTAGTGTTAGAGTTTGTGGAAAGATACCTAGTATGTCAGTAGGTGAAGGATGGACACCGTGTTCATCGAGGATTGTTGCAGCCTTATGATGTTTTTGATTGTAAGTAAAATTATATATTGATGTATTTCATTAAATTACTACCTAGGGGTGAGGGAGTCCGTGATTCCGTCTTAGTAGTGTTCAAAAAATTGATGAAATCAGCTCACTTTTAGTGGTTAAGGAGTCAAGTGTTGTGGATTCATTAACACTGAGGTTTGTGGGAGAAGTATTGTAGTCTCATGGAGTTCCAAGGTCTATTTTCAAGGATCAGGATGAATAATTTACCTTAAGAATACGGAAGGGATTTTATCATGCATTAGGAACCCAACTATGCCTTAGCACCACTTTCCATCCTCAGACAGATGGGAATATGGAGTTGACCATCCTTATGTTGGAGGATATGCTATAGGAATGTGTTCAGGACTTAGAGGATTATGGATTTGACACTTTTCACTGGTAGAGATAGCCCACAAAAATTTCTATCACTCTACCATTAGAACATCACTATTTAATAACTTGTTTAGAATATTGTGTCGTTCAACTATGGGCTGGATGGTGTTGAGGAGGTAGGTGTTCATTGACCAAAGGTAGTGCAGAGAACAACATAGAAGGTTTATCTTGTACATGAGAGGATGAAGGTGGATCATGATCAGAAGAAGTAATATGCCAATCATAGGAGGGGGGCCTTCTTATTCAAGGTTGGTTATCATGTGTTATTGAAGGTTACCCACTGACATGGGATGTGAAGGTTCGTTAAGGAGAGATAACTATATTCCAGGTTAATTGGGCCTTTCAAAGTGTTTGGAAGAGTAGGTGAGGTGGAATATTAACTTCAGTTTCCACCCTAGTACGGGGGGATACACAAGGACTTTCATGTCTCTCAGCATTGTCAATATGTACTTAATGACTCCCATGTCATTGACTGTGGAGAGTTGGATGTTGATGGTGATGCAACGTTCGTGGAGTGACCAATAAGAATCGAGGATCGTAAGGAGAATGTGCTTCTTGGATAGACAATTCCATTGGTTCTTGTGTTGTGAAGTAACGATGGCCTCGAGGAGAGTACTTGGAAGTGATAATAATAGATTCATTCCCTGTACCTAGAGCTGTTTTGAGTTTCTATTCCGAGTTTTGTTTTATGCTTTTAATTTTATGGTTAGTTGTGATGTAATGATAGAATTTTTTAAATATGATATTGGCTATTTATATTTCACTATGAATGTGTATGAAATGTCCAAATGTGAGGGGAGTGGAGGAATTAATTTCTAAACAAGAAGGGTTAGTGTGGATGTGAATAAACCCATGCGGGTTAGTCAGTTTCACCCATAAAGGATAATATCTTAAAAAGGTGGAAATAAATCCGTAATCCATGTGTTGGGATAGTGTGATCATTTTGTTTCATGTGGCTATTTAGTGGATAGCTATGGTTAGGTGTTCTTGGATATCAAGGATTTATTACTGCTTTCAAGAAACTCAGGGAGGCATCTCCCTGAGAGTTATCTTACGAGGTAGTTGTCCTGACCCCATCCTTCTATGAGTTTAGTCTTGATTCTCGAGAATGGAATAGTCTGAGAGGTATCTGATGTAATGGCTCAGACCTTCCTGGTCCATTTCATAGTCCAATTCTAGTGTTGGGGGGGGGGGTCCTATAATCCATCGGTGAGTCAAGAGGGCATCAATGTTTGTGGAATTGTGATGTTGTGGTGAAACATATTGGTGCCATTTATCGGAGTCTCACTAATCAGTGCCACACCCAATTGGTCTAACCATATAGTTTCGGGTTTCCTTTCTAGTTTACCACCAATAATGACCCTTTTATGTTTAATACCTCATTTAATGTGGTTTTATACTATTTTAAGGACGTTAAATGAAATCATAAATCCAAAAAGAGTGGAACGACCCTTGACATACCAAAATGTGTGGCCTTTTAATCTGTTTGACACCCTTTTTTATGTTTCCACTAACACCCATGTTATTCATTTATATCTTTTTAAATGTAAAATATCAACTCTCTACCGTGTGATGGTCTCTCTCACTATCTCTGAGGGAATTATTATATCTAAATTATTTTCAATGTGTGAAATTTCCCAGTCCTGTGGTAAAACCACGATATGATTTTCAAGAATTTTGAGATTGAACATTCTGTAACTCAAAGATATGTACATTTATCATATTGATAGTTATTTTTTTCCTCAGCCACATTCTTTTTCCTTATTTCTCTTGGAGTCCCCATTCTGGAGACGAGTCTTGCTTGCATGAGATCCCTGCTATTCGGTTCTTCTTGGAGGATCCTATCATGGGACCCCAATTATTTGTGCAAGAAGAAAACGTTGATCCTTGATCATCCATGTAGGGATTTTCATCGTCTGTCTTACTATGTGTATCATGCAGGGTGGGGGTTGTATTGGTATATGTTAATAGAGATAAATTACTTTCATTATAATAGACTTAAAAAAATAATGATGCTAACAGAGATAACTATGCTTTCATGATAATTAGCGAGATTGCAGTGATTGTACGAATTTTTATTACAATTTATATTGGTTTATGGTTATGACTTGGTGTGCCCATATGGACCCTAAAAATCTTTTTCATTGGTGGTCGATGATTTTTCAATATTTATGCTTTGTTTTAACGATACTATTGTGATTGAATGGCTGTAACATGGAAACTAACTTATATCCTACACATGGTATAATAAATTAATACTTAATAAAGAAGAACCCTTCTATGGTCACCCCAATTAACCCAATTGAATTGTGGAATATTTTAGGTAAAATATGAATTTACCCATATATGCTTGGTGTAGCTTAGTTTTGTGTGTCATGGTTGGGTTTCCGTTGCTACAGTGGAATTTTTGAGAAGTGGGACTGCGGTTTCATCAATGGTTATGGGATATTTGTGGAATATATGAACTTGTAGCTAGTATAAAATCCCCTTGGATGTATTTTGGTCATGGGATGAACTTGCATGGGGAGACTGTAACATGTTTTCGTGGTGTTGTGGAGTGGGACTATCACATGGTTTTCTTGTTATGTTGGGTTGGTAATTCCAGTTAGTTTCCTGGTGGTAAGGGGATATCTAAATGGAATCACTTGAACATGAAAATGAGAGAAGGTATAATGGGGAACTATTTCCTATAAATGGGATGTGTTATGGTTGTGGTTATGGGGTATTTGTGCATGTAGGGGTAGTAGTAAGAGTTGTCGTGTGTGGGCTAGTTATTAGTATTGTTACCCTTATGTTGGGATGATTTCTTTTTTTACCTATATGTATAAATTTTATTTGTTGTGTTTCTTATATGTACCCAACCCATGTTGATAAAATTGTGTTGAACACCCCCATTTCCTGGAGGAGGGTGTTTTTCCTAACATTCCCATGAGAGGATGATTATTAGATCATTTCATCTCCCCCTCCTAGAAAGCCCGAGTCATTCGTGTAGGATCTGACGACCTGAGGTTTTTAGATCCCAAGACTCATTATGTAGGGTGTGTTGTGGTGTGTTAGCACCAGTGTGTGTGGGATGGTCTATTTCCCACGTGTCTTTGAGATTACACCTAGGTGTTTCTGGGTAGGATAAATGTGCGGTTAAGAAGGTCCATAGAGCTTTTGTTGGGGTATGCAGTAGGAGTATAGAGGTATTTTTTGGGGTGGTCTGATGCGTAAGATGTTATAAATAACCATTATGAATGTGGTGTGGGGTACCCAAATAAGGATGTGATGTAACTATAACATTACCATATTTTCATTATTTCGGGAGTGTTCCATGGTGAGGTTGGTGATTAGTTTCCTTTATTGGTGTCATGGTTTCTGTTGTCTTCATAGGGACATTAGTATGTTCCCCCACTTGTGCATGAGTGAATTTGGTTTCCCATGTGAGTATAATTATGTACACACCCTACGTATATAAAACATATTTCATGTTCCTAGAAGGATATTGAGGATTATTTCGGCCCATACTAGCTCAGGAATAATGATTGTTGTCATTGCATCATTTCATTTCCTTTTGGGACACTCCTTTGGATTTTTCTTGTACATTATATTGTTTTCAATTTTTAACAGGCATGTGGGAATGTATTTCAGTATTGATTTTATCTTTTAGTGTGTGGATTAGATTGGATTTACCACCTTATCCTCAGAACAATTTATTTTTCAAAAAAGATAAATTTCTTACATACAATGTTTGATGTTATGACCTGGGTGATATTACCCACCTTGGGGCCTTCTGAAGGTAGGACTCGGGGGGTTATTTTCTCATTTTCGTCTTGATGTTGGATTGGTGTGACACTCTGCAGTACCTTCCCTCATCTGGCCCAAGGTAGGTCATGACAGATAAGGTAGAATATAGGGAATGGTATAAAATTTAACAATATTAATAATTATATAAAGATTATCAATCCTGAAGAATATTCCTAGAATCATTCATTTAATTTAGTGGTCAAAAATTAGACATGTTGTTCTTGGAGACGGTATCATGGATATACACATTATGAAATCTTAATTTTTCATATTGTTATTTTGGAATGAATAAAACTGATACTACATTAGTAAAATAATTTATTATAAAAATAATAAAATTTATA
Source organism: Viscum album (assembly GCA_963277665.1). Taxonomy (NCBI): domain Eukaryota; kingdom Viridiplantae; phylum Streptophyta; class Magnoliopsida; order Santalales; family Viscaceae; genus Viscum; species Viscum album. Next base: position 212,267,321 of record OY728128.1, on the reverse strand, counting down.
TTATAATATATTCATAAATGTGATAGGTTTTATTGATTAGAAAGAGAAAATAATTAAAAGAGTCTGATTGATACCCCTACATATCCCGTTGAATCATTTACCTTTGGTAACATCATAATACTCTTTATCTTGGTATACTGGTAAGATGAGAGCTAATAATAAGTGGGGAGATATTTTTGGGAAGATTTGGTAATATTTTTATACAATGTAAACTATCGTAATGGGTTTACAACTATGGAATATTTTACATCCATTTAAAATTAATGAAAATTTTTTTTATTAAATGCCAATTAATTTTTCAATGATAACATGCCACCATCTAGGGTTAAATTGGTCCAAAATTTCAAAATAATGAAATTTATGGGAGATTTGTCATTAATAAAGTCTCTAAAATTCATTTAAAATTTTTTAACATTTTTTATGTCTTTTACCACTAGAGTATTACATTTTACTATTTTGGGTTTTTACCTTATTAACCAGTTCTTATTAACGAAATTTACGTTTTGTTTACAATAAAAGAAAATACATAAATAAGTATTTTTTATGGATAAATTAAATATATTTAATATCTAATTATAGTTCTAAATAATATAAAATTTACTTTTAAATTAACATGTTAAATATATAAGAAAATTGTTATGTCGAAATATATTATTTTCACTATTGTGTGTTTTTAAAATTATATAACATAAATTACTGGTTATATGAGAGATAATATATTTATATAATTATTTTAATAAATAATAACGTAGTAAATATATATAATATATCATTTTAATTTATTATGTAAATATTACCCAACATTAATAATTTTCTTCAAAAATAACCCTTTCACAAATATTTTGGTCATTTATTTAATATTTTTAATCATATTCAAAGCATAAAAATTTAATTGAACTTATTAAATAATATTTAAATTATAATATAAAAGAAGATATCTATTTTTTTAGATTTAATTTATATAATTTATAAAAATAAATTTTTAATAAAAGTGAAAAAAATTAATTGTTAAATATTACATAAATATTCAAAAAACAAAACATGGGTTTTATTAATTGAACATATATTCTTAAAGTATATATTTTATTTTAAAAAAATGTATATATATATATATATATATTTAAAAATGTATATGTTATTCTTGTATAATTTTAATACCACAAAAGTGATGATATTAGAAAAAGCTATATTTTTAACAATTGACCTAAAAATAAATTATTTTAGAAAAATAACATAATTTTACCCTAATATTATTTTGAAATTAATAATTCAAAAATGTTGATCATTGTAAATAAATTAAAATTATTAAATTATTAAATTTATTTTTTAAATATAACTAAATTATTAAAATATGATACTATTGAATAAATTTTTGTTATACCATTAAGAGTTGTTAATCTTATTTTGGATGAATTTATACTTGATTAAAATATTTTTATTTACTAGAGGTTTTATAATTATAAAATTTTGAGAAAAATATTAATCTATTATGTCACATATTAATTTAGTTCATGGTTTTATTTAAAATAATAAATTCAATGTAGTAATAATTTAAGAGAATATATATTCCAAAATTCATAGACAATTCAATTCTCCCCCACCACCTAAATAAATTTCATCATTGAAATTTTAATTATCACATTTCAATATCAATACCGTAAAATTTATAAAAGATAATCAATATCCAAGATATACCGTCCAATGAGACATAATCATTTCTATATTTCGGAAGGCTATATGACATATATTTTCAATCATAATAGGAATATATTATGAGTCATAAAAATTTCTTCAAATATCCCACTATAGCAATGTATTATGAGTTTCTAGTGCCATACCTTTCATAATGATATTTTCATGATCCAATTTTAAACCTAGTATTAAATCCAAAAAGGTTATGATACTATCATAAAAAATTAACTTATAAAAACTGAATCCTAATACGTCTCCACTAATTATAACTTCATTTCAACATGTCATTTTGACTACAACATATTTGGATTTGTCTATCACTCCTTCAGTTTAATTGAGATTATCCATTGAAATTTTATTGTTAGTTATTATAACGTAACTATTTATATATTACAACCTAATCATCCATTTAAATCATTCATAGTGGTCCATAAATAGCATTTGATCAACTGAGGAATATAATCCTAGTGTTTCTATCAAGGTGCGAAGACATAATAGAACACATCATGCAAATATTAAGGGTCGAATTAATACTCATACATCCTTTTAATGACTGATTTAACCTTGGTTAATCATGGAGAAATCAGTATAAACCTCAAAGAATACAGACATGGATTTAATTTCTAATAAAACTATATACTCAAGACATTAATAAAATTACATGTTTTTATCTTAATTATAGTCTTCATAAAATGGTTTTCCCTAATTATATATTATTCTAATCCAGAAAAATATCTAAATTAATTATCCAAAATAAATAACCCTTTTGTAATACCAAAAGATAAAAACATGGTCATAAATGTCACATAATTACATAATTTATAGAAAATAATGAATTTCATACATTCCATTGACCTTTTTGGTTTAGAGAATATTAAAATTTAGAAAAATCATTAACTAACAAAGCCTATGAATTTCAAAATTGATAGATATTTTTCCTCTATACAAAGAACCAGTTAATACAAAATAAGACTTCAACAATTCAAAAAATTATACTTAAATTATACTCATCTAGACATATCAAGTGTAATTAATTTATCAAAACCTAGATAAATGGATTCCTTAGAATGTTATTTTAAAATACTCATTATGGGAAATCATTTACCACAACAATAATTTATCATGATTTTCATAAAAAATATGGTAAGAAATAAATGATAATAAAATAATTTATCATAACAAATAACCTTTTCAAGATAAAAACACACGGTTTGCATAATAATATAAAGAATCACATGGATATCAAAAACCAATTTAATGGTGAAGGAATAAAAATTTTCATAATTGTAAGAGACTTGTTGCAAGATATTTTAAACCATTAAAGCATTATGTCATGAAATTTACGTGTTGTTAATTTTGAAACAATGACATTTAGATCAATTGTTATACATAAACAAAATATTTATATTGTGTTTTATTATAAGACCCCCAATTCATAGAGGGGATATATAAACAAGGACCCAATAATCACAAGTTAAATCTAATGAATTAATTATATGAGGAAACAAATATATTATAAAATCAGAAAACAACATACCTAAGTAATAAATAAGCATATTTATTGAAACAAAATTTATTATTATTTTCAATATTTCAATAATTAATAAATGGAAAATATTTCATTGTATCTATCCCTCAACACAACCCTATATAATGTAATGGGTATATAATTATGTTCATAATTTCCTTAATCAATAGACAAAATATATTCATATGAAAGCATACCTCAAACTAAAATTTTATAATGAAAGAGGGATATAGATAATTTAATATGTTATAAAATAATCAAAATCCAGAAAAATATATAATGTGGATGGTTTCATTTCACAATATTCATAATGATATATAATGAATTTGATAGTTGTTGTCTTCGATGGAAAACACCATTAAAAAAGTGTATTTTGAAAACACATTTATGAATCCCACATTATAATAATGTATAGAGAAATATCCTTTTGAAAAAGTGAAAATAGAAATACGAATTTTATGTTATATAACACATAATATGGATTCAAATTATAATGTAAATTATTTTTATTAAAATAAAATATAAATAAGGAGTGTAAACCCCCATTTAATAGGATGAACATTTTTCTAAACTAAATATTAATTTAGGTAGATATTCATCCAGATATAAATTTTAATTATAAATTAATTATTCAAAATGATGAATATAAATTTAAATTAAATACAATTAGAAGTTGTAAAAAACAAATTTTTGAGTCAAAATTTGTTTTGAATAACTCATTGATATTTTCAGTTTGTAAATCACATAACAAATAATGTTTTTTCATAAATGATGTGTTCTAATCATAATCATATATATTGTTTTTTCATATATGATGTATTCTAATTATAATAACATATATTATTTTTCATATTTTATGTTTTCAAATCGTAATCACATATATGGTTTTTATATATGTTGTATTCTAATCGTAATCACATATTTTGTATTCAAATATGTTTTTATTCTAATCATAATCATATACTATTGTTATATAAACGTAACCATATGCATTATAACTAGGTTATGTATCGTATTCAGGTTATGAATCATAACCACAAACATCGTAAATAGTTATTGTATCGTATTGATGTTACGAATTGTAACCACATTCATCGTAATTGGGATATGTATCAAATTAATATTTGAATCATATAAAAATTCATCCTAACCATGATATATATTGTATCATATTCATTAATTGTAACAAGTTTATGTTTTGTATCATAATTGTGAATCTAAACATAGATAAGTTGTGTATCGTAGTCATGCATCACAACCATATGAAATGGAACTAAGTTATATATCACACTCATGTAATGTATTGAAAAAATATTTTACTCAAATACCACATATATTATTTTCATTATATTTTATCTTACTCTTTCTTTCAATCTTCTGTACTTATTGTTTTCTATCAAAAAAATGTCATGTATTCTATTTTTTTGACCATTTTAATACCAGGTTCCCAAGCCCCTATTAATTTTGCTGAAAATATTACTATAGGAGGAAATATGATCATTACAACCTACGGTAAATAAATAGGAGGTCATTTGAACTAGAGTGTATAAATTTTTTTTGTCATGTTATAGAGAGAGATTGTTTGACTTCTCTCTTGCTTCCTGGGAAATCAATGAAGATACAATGCATGAACTGATTGTTCCATGTTCTTTTCTTTCTATAATTTCTCTCCCTTTTTTGCATTGAACATCCAATCCTTGTGATAATTATATAGCAATTTTAGAGAAAGAAATATTATTTTACTGATCATCGCATCGAGGGCATTCAAGTGTTTTAAAGATAGATCTGTCGATTTCAACATTAATAGAGGGATTCATGTGATAATAAGACAGATGTATCAATAATCACATCAAGGGACTACCCAGGAGGTGGAATGATATATATTTTATCCATGGTGAAAGGATTCAATACGATTTGGGATAAAATAAATGTAATACCTTTACATTTTAGCGGAAATTTCTAATAGAAATGAAGTCATTTTATTATTCATTCAATTCATATTATTTTCTACTGTAATTGTTTCAATTATGATTCTTTCATTAAATAATTTATTACGATATTTTATACTTTATATGGTATAATCATTTACATTTTCATTACTCTGATCATTGTATTCAATTCAAATAAATTTTTTTTTCAATACATGTGATATTATATCGTATCACATCCATCATATTCACGACATGCATGGTCATTTGTATTGGTTGTGAATTTTATTAGTTTATGACCTCCTAAATTACATTCATTACTAAGAGTTTAAATACAATGTTTTTAAATATTCTATTCACCCCCCTTATATTCATCCATCTCATATACATTGACATCTATATTTTGATCCAATAATTGGTATCAGAGGAGGTTTCCACTGATATATTTTACATTATTTATTTCTGTAAGACAATTGTATTTCTATTAAAAAACCATTGTTTATAACTATATAATACACTAACATGTGGAGTGTAAATGTTTTGTTTTAGAATATTACAGGAATGAATATTAGATCAATTGACATCCTAAACCCTAATATACCACCAATTTTTGATGGAAATGATTATGATTACTGGAGATATCCAATGAATACCATTGTCATTAATTTGGGTGTGGACATCTTTTTCATTCTTACTGGAGATTAAAAAATTCCAGAAAAATAATTCAGAACCATCTGCATCAATCATAAATTAGAATATGAACTGAATTACAAGGTACACAATAAATTGTTGTGTTCTATGACCAGGTATATATATAATTATATATCTTTATTCAATGTATCTGATTGTATTAGGAACAAATTAGATGTCAAAATTTTCGGTACATCTAATGATTTAGAAACAATAATAAACACACTCTGAGATGAATTTAATTTTTTTCCTACGGAGAACCAGTATACAAGAGGAAAAAATATTTATGACATTCGTTAATAGTATTCAATCCATGGGAGAAAAAGGTCTTGATTATGATGTGATAGTGGAAAATATAATCGATATAATGCCAAATGAGTAGAAATAAAAAATTGCAGATACTGATGTGAATATGAATGTTACTCCAATCACAATTGATGAACTTTTTGGTACTCTCTTACATCACTTGACAAGAATAAAAAGAGATGCAAATTTTAATAAGAATAATAATGGTAATGGAAGTGTGTCTTTTTCTACTATATCTAAATCCACGAAACAAGAGAGGATTATCAGATCCAATGCTAATAAAGCTATTGTTATGTCAGAATCCAGTAAAAGAAATCATTAAAAGAATGATTTATCTAATCTTACTCAAAGAATGAATATGATTGTTTGAAAGAACGTAATTTAGTAATGGTTAAAAAAGAATGATAGAAAGGCCCTGAAAGAATCAATAGTAAGTATTTATGAATGTAAATTAGTTGGTCATATTGGAACATATTTTCCTTTTCAAAAAAGTAAATATTGAAAGTTGAAAAATTCTGAAAAAATAAGAAAAATTATTAGATTTTAATGAATAATAATGTCTGTAATGGAAATGATACATGTAGTGTAAGTGGTAGTGATTAATCAGATGAATATTTTGAATATGAATCTTTTGGGCTGACGAATATTGGTCTTTTGTATATATTACATTTTGAAAATCATTTTCTCATTGCTGATGTGCACAATTTAGAATGTCATACAAATATTTTTTAAATTCCAATTAAAATGATGATAAATATTCATACTCATTGGATAAAGAATCTTCTGCAGTAAGAGATAATTTATCTTATTTTGAATAAGTATCCATATTTTCCAAATTACTTCAGACTGAGAATTCTAAACTCAAGAAAAATATTGATATGAAAAATTCTAGAAAATCTATATTTATAAAAGAAGAATCAGATCGTTCAAAATATCTTGATAAGAAAATTCTTGATTTAAATAAAATGATAAAAAACCTTATTGAAGTATATTATAAGAAGAATAAACTATCAATGGTCTTGAGAAATCATTTTCAGCAGAATTATTTTTTTAAAGAGAAAACAATTCAAAAAAAAAATTCATGTGGGAATGATAATTTAGTCATCAGAAAAAAATCAGAAATTTTTTTTCTTAAGAAACATGAATCAGATTTCACTACTAAATTGAAAAAATATAACAAAAATTATAATCAATATTTTTTTCTAAGGAATCTTTCCAGAATAAGTAATACTCATTCAAAACAGATTTTTATTCATAACAATATGGTTCCCCAAAGTGCACCGTTCTCACTAAATGTCAATTTTTTGGAAATTGGGCATGAATTTGTTCTCTTAATAAAAACCATTATTTAGGATATCAAAAAGATCAATTTTCAAAAAAAATGTGGATTCCTAAAATTAGTATATTTATCATTTTTGAATCCATACAATTTTGCGATCCAAAAAACTAATTGTTTATTTTTCATGATAACAAAAATTTTACTGAGAATAAGAATATATGGTACCTAGATAGTGATTGTTCTCAACATATGGCTTGAAACATGGATTTCCTTGAAAATATTATTTATCATAGGAGTGGAATAATGACCATCAGAGATAATTCTCTAGTAAATATCATTGGTATATGTAATACTGTTCTATTAAGAAAATTGTAATTTTAATTGTTTTGTTGGATAAAGGCCACAAGAACATCCTTATAAGTATAACTAAATTATGCGAAGAAGGTTGGATTGTGAATTTTAGTAACGATAAATTTTTAGTTCAAATTTCCAAGGATGAATTTATTCTTTCTACCCATAGGCATGCGAATATAAACACATATAACATAAAAGACCTTAGGAGCCAATACAAAACCTTACATAAGTGAAATGGAAGACCCATCTTGGTTGTGGCTTAGAATATCAAGACACTATAACCTTAAGAACCTTTGTAAAAACTGAATGAATAGACTTGTTATGGATCCACCCAATATCATGATTGATTCTTGAAAAAATTGTAACCCTTTTGAATTAGGAAAGAAACCTAAAACCTTCTTTAAATAAATTAATAAAGTTCCAAATTATGATGCATTATAGTTAGTGCACATGGATCATTTAGTTCCTACACAAACTAGATGAATTGGAAGAAAATACTATTTATTTTTTTTAGTTGATGAAAACAAGAGATTTACATAGGTATATTTTATAGAAAAGAAATATAAAGCCTTTTTCTTAAAAACTATTAGAGCACATGTTAAATATGAAAAAAACCTACCACTTAATAATATTCATTCTGATCATGGTAGAGAATTTCATAATTCATATTTAAAAAAAAAAATCTGTAAGAATTGTAATACTCATAACATATCATCCCCAAGAAACCCTCAGAAAAATGGTGTAGTTGAAGAATGATATCGAATTCATCAGGAAATGAAAGTAACTATATCAATTAAATACTCAATTTCAAATCATTTTAGGGATGAAAATGTTAGTAAAACATGTTATACTATAAATCAAGTTTTAGCCATACCATTTATCAATAAAGATCCTTATGAATTTTGGACTGGATGAAAACATAGTATTTATTACTTTAGATAATTTGGATTCAAGGTCTACATATTGAATACTAAAAATAATCTACTTAAAGTTTCACCCAAATATGAAGAAGGAATAATTCTAGGTTATTCCAATACTTCTAAGGCTTATAGAGTTTAAAAAACTATTTCACTATTAAGGGAATTGTGCTCGTTAAATTTGATAAAATAAATACCTTTTTTAAACAAACGCTTCCAACATAAATAGATGGGTTTTCCCAAACCGATTATCATCCCATTATTAAAAACTCTTATCAGAATGGAAATAAACAAGAAAATTTCTCTGAAGTATTTACTCCATAAGAAATTTGTTCTTAGATGAGGAAGACTGTATTAAATAAACATAGGATAATCTAAATGAATTTGAAAGGAAGAAATTTTGTTCCATGGTTGAAAGACCTAAAGAAACAACTTTAATTGGTGTAAAATAGTTTTTAGGAACAAATTCAATGAAAATTGAGTCATTATTATAAATAAAGAAATACTTCTACTAAAGGCTATAATCAACAAAATGGAATAGACTATGATGAAACTTATGCTCTTGTAGCCAAACATGAATCTATTCATATTCTATTATCTGTTGTAGTATTCTTAATCTTTAATCTTGTTCAAATGACATAAAATGTTCTTTTATAATAGGTTTTTTACAAGAAGAATTTTTGGTAGAAAAAAATCCTCATTTTGTGGATTCAAAACATCCTGATCATGTTTTTGAATTTAACAATGCTTTGTATGGCCATAAAAAGGCCCGTAGATCATGGAATAATAGACTCACAAGGTTTATTTTACAAAAACATTATGAAAAAGGTACTACAGATCAAACTCTTTTTATAAAAATGTAAAAAAACAATTTTTTTTCATATCTATTTTGATGAAATTATATTTGGATCAAATCCTCAATTCCTAACTAATTATTTTGCATATTTATTAAAATATGATTTTGAAATGAGTATGATGGCTGAGTTTAAATTCTATATAGGATTTCAAATATCTCTAAAATATAGAAGAAAACTATATATCCTAACATATGTGTACCAAATATTTGCATAAAAAGTGTGAATATGAAAACACGATGTGTATAAGAACTCCAATCGATACCTCAAACACACATGATCTAGATGAATTTGCGAAACCTATAGATCAAACATAATTTAGAGAATTGAATGGTTGATTGTTATACATAACAAATAGTCATTAAGAATTAATTTTATCAGTAGTATTATGTGGAAGAGATCAATATAATTAAAATTAATCTCATTTAAAAGAAGTGAATATAATTTTTTGCTATTTAAAGGGAACCATGGATTTGGGATTATTATATTATTCTAGAAATGAATTTTTTAAAAAAATTTATTGATGCTGACTTTGGTGGTGTATAATGGATAGAAAATTATATCTAGAACATGTAATTTCTTAACAGATTCATTAGTTTTTAGGTCATGAAAGAAGAAACACACAGTAGAACATTCTATTACTGAATCTGAATATGTAGTAGCTAGATATTGTTCAATTCACGTGTTGTGAACATAACAGACACTCACTGAATATGGCATGAGTTTCTGGAAAACTCAAATAATTTGTGATAATACTAGTTCCATTTCTCTTAGTAAAAACCATTAACACCACTTAAGTGAAAACCCCGTCGATATTACTAATAACATTCTTAAAGAACTCACACAAAAAGGAGATATTATTTTACAATTCATCAGAATGAAATAACAACATGAAGAATTATTCACAATACCATTATCTTATGATGGATTTGAATACATTTAATATAATCTATGAAACAAATCGGCAATGTAATAATTCAAATATATTTCTTGTTTAAACCATATCCTTTATTTGAGTTACTCTTTTTCAAAGGGGGGGTACAAATATCACTTATTAGTATTACATTTTATCTGTTTCACAATTTATTTTTGTAATTTATCAGCTTCACAATTTAGTTTTACATTTTATCGGTTCCACTTATTAGTTTTACATTTATCATTTCTATATATATGAGTTATTAATTTATTTGTATTTCATTTGTCGCTTTTTCATTTACAGTTTTACAAGTTTATCATTTTTACATGATAACCAATTTAGCATTAATTGGTTCCTTTTTTATCAGTTTCAATATTATCAGTATTAATTTTTAATCAGTTTTACTTTTTAATAGGTTTTAATTTTTAAACTATTTTACATTTATCGGTTTTATATTTTTAATCAGTTTCATGTGTTATCGTTTTCATATGTTTCATGTTTAGTAGTTTCATATTATCGGTACTGGATTATAATATGAGTACAAGATTATAGGTAACAGATTGATTTTATTTTATTAGGTTTATAATTATTTTTAGTCTCATATCAATTTCAATATTGTGTGAATTATTATCATAAAGAACATTATACTGAACCAATACATCTATCATGAAACTCTGAAAGGTAAAATTTCTAAAACCATATATTGGTTGATCCAATTTTTTTATCAATTCATTCTTTTATCTCTTAATTTCTTTTAATCTGAATACGATTTTATTCTAAGGAAAACCTCAAGTGTTATAAATCATTCTCAAACATTGTATATTTTAAGTCTAATCCTAACCATCAATTTCACTTTTAAAGAACACCTCCCTACCTATCCCACATCAAATTCCACTAATATTATCATATGTCCTGATGCTCTATATATACTCAGTGTCATTCGTAATCAAAATTTACCTCATTTTTTGTAATCAGAGATCTGATAAACTTTTGTAACATAGAAAATCATCATGGTTCGAGATATTATTACATGCTTGAGTCAACTGCTTCATCTCTAAAGAAAATGTCTCCAAAATATATCTATTCTATTAAATTATTTTTTGTTCCATGATGATGTGTTACTATTTTACAAAATAGTAGAGACACATAAGGTCTCAATATTTACGTTATGATGTATTATAATAAGTATAGGAAATCTCTAAAACACGCATCTACATTTCTAGGTGTTCCATCTAAGGGTGGTTCCCTATTTCCTTCACACATGTTACCAGAACATTATGGAACTTTGGTAAGAGTAATGCTAAAGAATCGATTTTTAAGATTCATGAGGACTAGAGAAAGGTAAGTCATTTATCAAGAGATAATCGAATCATATAAATCTATATGAAGGGCTTTTTATTTTCATGTAATGGTTATAAGGATACCATAAATGATTATTTTGTTCACATTTTTTATTATACGTTGAATATGAATAATTTTAATCAAATGGGATTCAATTACATGGAAATTATGAAGCGCAAATCTGGTGCCATAAAATTCTGGATAATCATGTTTCCCACAATCTTCTATATGTTTTTGAATTTTTTTGAGTTCATGCAATATATCAATCATGTCAGATCTGATATAATTCAAGGATCCCCTAATCATTATGGATATGAGAAGGAATGTTATGTTACTATTAAATCTTAAATAAAAAAGTTTCAAAATGATCTAAAAACTATGAATGGAAATGAAGTTTCTAAAGGTAGTGATAAAAATTAAAATCCATCCAAATAATCTTCAACTAATGTAAATTTAAATAAGACTACATCTCTCAAGAGACCAAGAAACAAAATGTTTTATTTTTTGTGGTTTCTACTCAGTGGAGGAATAAAGTAGGAAGAAAGGAATGAAGGGGATCCTCAGTGTGGATTGGATCTAGCTGAATCCCTGGCTATGAAAATAAGATCATATGTACCATTAAAATAATTAGAAATTGAAAATATAATGAAAAAAAGAATGGAACAATCAATATATATTGATAGTATTCTCAAAAATTCATAGTATGAAAAAACTAGTATAGTGAGAAAGGAGCCACCTGTTCAGACTCAATCAAATCCAGTAGAGAAAGGAAAGAAGATACATGAATTTGAAAAATTTGAAACACATATTTTTATTTAATAATACGAAGAAGATAAAGAATATAGGGAAGAATATCCAGGGAAAGAAGAAAAGGGGAATAAGAACATGGTCAAAAATAAGAAGAAGTGGTTGCGAAAAAGGATGAAAACAAGTTTAATCAATCTGTAAATTCATCTGATGTTCCATCCTTAAAATTTTCATTTCCTAATCCTCAGCCTTCTAAGGTAGTTTCTCAAAATTATTCTTCTAATAATTTCATTCAGGTCTCAGATAAATAAAGATAATCCAATAGGAATTAGAATTAGCCTGCTCAATTTATTGGTACTAGGACTCAGTTTGGTGGCCTCCCAAAGTACACTAAAGATACAGATTCTGAATGGACTATCACATTGAAGGTAATTTAGTACATTGAACATGAATTTAATTTATTGGAATAAATGATACCGTTCATTACAAAAATTGAAGTGCAGATGGAAATACTTTCAAATAGTCCTAATGAAAGAACATACTCTATTAATATTCTGATGGACAAGATTCTGAATCATGGTTAAAATTAAATTATATTAATGTAACATGATTATAAGCCTAGAAAGGCTTGTATTATGGTTTTAAATTGGTTTTACAACATTGAATATATTCTCAAGAATCATCTAGACATGCATGATGAATTTCTAAATTGGGAAAATAATCTGAATTATATCAATAAAAAGTTAGTTGTAGATTTTAATGAGAAACTTGATTTCTTCTAATGACTGGGTACCTCTAAACGAATAGAATTTGAAGAGCTTGATCAATTAAGGGAAAATTGGTGAATGAGTGTAATAAGGTTGTTATTCTATATAATAGAGTTGTAATTTTGGAGAAGGTCTAATGAGTTTGAATTGTGGATTTCAATTCATAGTAAGCAAGGCTTAAAGCTCAGTATGCAATCAATCTATTTCTAGAAAAAAGGATCTGGAAGCAAGAAAGGGTAATTTTTGAACAAGATGTGAAGCAGAAATCATAGCATGAATCTCTTGAAAAACTTATGGAGGATAGAAAATAAATCCTGAAAATGAAGCTTTATATGTTTAATCCCTTAGAAAAAAGGGGAACAAATGATTTTGGAACTATTGTTGTAATAATATTTTGTTGCATTCCAAGTAATATCTATTGTTACATACTCTATTTCTTTAACTCCTTATAGGACATGAATGTTTTCCATTATCCTTTTTGAAAATCAAAAATGTGGAGAATAATTTGAAATATATTAAGATTCTTTCATAAAAAAGAATAATAGTTAATTCCTTATTAAGGGGGAGAACTCAAAAGTAAAAATAAAGAGAATATCTTACATAGTTATGTTTTTTATAGGGTTGAATTAGTCATATTCACAATTACATTTAGAAGAGTTTATAAACATAGGGGTTGATAAGAATTTTTTAAGCTTACAAAAATTGGGGAGATTTTTGAGTCAAAATGTGTTTCAACATTCTCATTGATCTTTCTGATTTGGAAATCAGAAATTACATTATATTCATATATGTTTTATTCAAATAAAATTATTATATATTTTTTTTACATATATGTTATTTTTTAATTGTAATCATGAATATTGTTTTACATATATATTGTATTCTAATCATAATCACATATATTGTTTTTCATATATGTTGTATTCTAATCATAATCACATATATCATAATCAAATATGTTATTTTCTTATCATAATCATTTACTATTGTTTTAAAATCGGAACTACATTCATCGTAACATGGTTATGTTTCATCTTTATTTTAACAATCGTAACCACATTCATCATAACTAGGTTAGGTTTCATATTCATGTTTTGAATCATGACCTCATTCATCAAAACTAGATTATGCATCATATTCAGGTTATGAATCATAACCACATTCATCGTAACTAGGTTATGTATTGTATCAAAATCATGAATCGTAACCAGGATATGTTTTGTATCCCAATCAGGAATCATAACAATGTTATGTTTTATATCGTATTCATGTATTGTAACAATATGCATTGTAACCATGTTATGTATCATACTCAAGTAATGAATTGCATTCATATTTTACTCCAATAATGCACATATTATTTTAATTTTATTTTATCTTACTCATTCATTCATAATTCTGTAATTATTTTTTTTAAAGAAAACAATGTAGTTTGGTTAGTTATATACCAATCAAAATAATTTCGTTCATTCTATTTTGTTTTGATCATGGACATTCTTGGTGTCTAAATCTCTCCGAATTTTGCAGAGAAATATGACTATTTCAGGAAATATGACCATTGGGACCTAATCCTTATAAATAAGAGTTCATTTGAATCAGACTGTATAAATTTTTCTGATTTAAAGTTCTTGAGAGAGATAGTATGACTTCTCTCTTGCTTCATGAGAATGAAGTTATGATACAAGGCATGAAAAAATTGATCCTTGTTCTGGAATTTATATAAGTTTTCTTTTCATTATGCGTCTGATCCTTGTGAAAATTATTAAGGTCTTCAAATGATAGGAAGACGGTACTACCGATCATCTTATCGGGGGTTTTCAAGTGTTTGAAAGGAAAATGTTCTGATTACCTTCATAATCATGGTATTTCAAGGATAGGAAGGAAGGAATTCCAATCATCATTTAGAGGGCTTATAGAGGTTGTGGTAAGACATACTTCTTTTCCCATGTGAATCGATACCCTACACTTTGGGATAAAATAATTGTAATACATTTATATTTACACATTTATTGGTAATATAATGGAAATAATTTTTTTCTTCTTTCTATTCATATTCATTTCAATTCTAATTGTTTCAATTACAATTCTTTTATTTGATATTATATTCTGTGATTCTATATAATGTATAGTAGAATCTCTGACATATGTATTACTCTGATCATATTATTCAATTCAAATAATTTTTTTATTATTACTCGGTGTCTTACTTCATATCATATCCATCAAATCAGAGACACAGATGGTCATTTGTATGGGTTGTAAATTGTATTATATTAAGACCTATTAAACTATGTTCATTATTAGTAGATTGAATACAATGTTTTTAAACCGAAAATTCACCCCTGTTTTATTGTTCCATCTCATATACATTTACATCTATATTTCAGTCCAACACCAATAATGAAAACTAATCTATATAACTATGTTTTATGAATAAACAAGGGGAATTTAGATATGATATACCATTACAAATTTGGTTTCTATTGAATAAGAGGGAAAGATGATATTATGTGAGATGGATTTTTAATTCATTTAAATTGATAGAATTTTTTTTCCAAAATATATACATTTAAAATATACACAACAAAAAATTATTAATGTGGTGAATAAGCGGAATATCATAGTAAAGAAAAATTTTAATGTAGAAACTTGTAATTTTGATCCTAATTCACTCTATGCATGTGGCTTATATATAAAAAAATTACTTTTATTAAAAAAAATTATTAAGAATATTTTCATCAATATTTTTATTTGTATTTATCATTAGATGTTTTTGATTTATCAAATAGTTTTTTCTTATGTTGTTATGTGATATTTTCCAATATAATTCTATAATACACATTCAGGGTATTGATTGTGGTCAAATGTGTCATAAAATAGTTTCATTATCTTTATAGTTTTAGTGTATTATGTATTTTATTATTCCATTAAATAAAATGAATTTTTTTTAGGTTTTCACTCAATAGATTCTAATTCTGAAATATTCCATGATATGTTCATTTTAGAAAATTAATATTACTATAGTTGTTTATTATTAAAATATCATATGGAATTTCAAATATTTTATATCCAAAAAATTTATATTTTAACAAAATAAATTTATATAAATTAAATTCATTTTGAAATTCATTTTTAAATGCCTCAATGATACAAAGAAATGTAAAATGAAATTTGATATTATGTGGAGGTGGTAGTGTTAATGTATACCCAAAAATGATTTAGTAAATTTTCATTGATCAATGGGATGAAATGGATGTTGATAAAATTTGATAATATTTATAATGATATAAATATAATATTAATCTATTACAAATTATTTGAAATCATATTTTTACAGTGTTAGTGAAAACTAAAGCATGTCGTTCATGGAGGCTATAGTCTATACATACGCAAGATGATATATTCATTTTGTGAATTTTTATGGAAGAAGGGAGAAATGTTAAACTAAATTAGTATAATAAAATTTAATAATATTAATAATAACAGTGTCATCATAAATTTATAAATAGAATATGTTTGTGAGTGTTTAAGAATAAAATAATTAAAAGAGATCGGTTGAAGACATTACCTCTCCCATAGGATGTTCTCCCTTTGGTAACACCTTATGTATTTTAACATGGTATTTTGGAAAGAATGATTATTTTAGGAAAATAATAGCGAGTCAAGGAAATACTAGTTAATATTTTTTTCATTATAATTCATTGCAATGGGTGGTGAAATTATATTGTAGTTATCTCTTTTTTTAGTTGATGAAAAATGAATTTTTATAAACACACAATATTATCAATGATGTTGTGGAACTACTCAATTCTCAGGGGCTCCAAAAGTTGAAAATAATGAATTTTAAAAGTGATATATGGTTCCAAAATCCTATAAAATAAATTTTAGACATGTTCTAAACTTTTTAATAGTCTTTTCCACTATAAATTTTAATTTATTCCATTTTAGGTTTCTATCTTTGTAAATAACTTTTTACCCAAGTAATTTGTATATTATTAAAAATATTATTCTAACAATATTACAAAATTTTAATTTCATAAAAATATATATTACATCCACATAATAAAATTCAAATTATAATAAATAAAAAACTGACATTCAATATAAAACATTTAACATATAGAAAAAATGTTTTGATTAATAATTATTCTTCCATTATGAGTTATTAATCTTATATAAAAATAATTACCAATTATATTATTGAAAATACATTTTTAAATTATTTATGAATAATATTATAGTGATTATTTAAAATATTTTAATTTAATTCATTGGATTTGATTTTCAAAACATTAATTATATAATTATGTGGAAATAAAACTCTGACCATTATCATGGTCGCCAAATTTGTTATATTATTCATAATTTTAAGCCAAAAAATTTAATGGACCTTATTAAATAATATGAAAATTATGATCTATTTTTTTTTGAGTGATTTAACTTCTAAAAGTGATGAAAACTAGTTTTTAATATAAGTGAATAAAAATAGTGTTTAGAGTAATATAATACATAGGGTTCCAAAACATTAAAAATAGGTATTATAAATTTCAAATACTATTTTTAAACGTCATATGAATCTTTTTGTATATAATTTTTAAATATAAATGTTTGAAAATATTTCAATCAATTATATTATTCTTATAATCCTATAAATGTGAAAAAATTATAAATATTTTTATTTCTCCCAATTCACCAAAAAAAAGAAATTATATTATAAAAATAATATCAAGTCACTTTAGTATAATTTAATCATGAATAATTATAAAAAGAAGTACATTTGAAAATATCAAAATTATTAAAATTATTAATTCAACATTTAAATGAAAATAAAATATAAAAATAGAAATTTTTATCAAAAAAATTCCATTTTAAAACATTAAGGGTTCTTAATCATTTTCTGTAATAATTTTTAATTGACTAGAAATATCATTTTTATATATAAGATTTTTTGTTCCCACTTTTTCTAAATAATATTCATATAGTATGTCATGACTCATTTCAATTTGGGGTTGTGTGTAGAAAAATATATCTAAAATACTATCAAATTAGAGAAATATATATTCCAAAATATCTAGGTGATTCAATCTCCATATGATTGGGAGTAATTGGTTTATGTGTGCATAAATTATTACTATATATTGTAATTTATTTGAAAATAATGAATAAAAAAATTTGTTTCAATAAAAATTAAATAATAAATCAATTAGTTGAATGAAAATTATACCACATAATTTCCAAAAAAATGGAGGAAGCACTAGAGGAATTTTCTCATAGGGTCTACATGATGATTTATACGTGGTGGAGAAGACCATCACAGATTCAATTATCTAAAAAACATGAAGGCAACAATTTATGAAATAATAAAGAACAAGGTTAAAAAGAATTCACCATGTATATTTCAATACTTTAAATAATATAAATTTGAGATTTATAATGTTAATTCCCCAATCAATTGTCTAATAAGGATAGTTGGTAATAGAAACCCCCTAGATGAGGGGAATAAGGGTGTCCTTATGAGATCACTATTGATGAGGTGTATTATAACTTCCCAAATTTTTGTGGAAATGTTTTTTTATAAAATAAATTAAAATTATCATTTCACAAATTACTATGTCAAATATTCATTTAATAGTAAACCAAATTTTTGTACGTTAAGCACAAAACTATGTTGGCATATGATAATCACAACAATGAGTTGTCATATGATACACCAAACACAAAGTTGGTTCCTGATAAACACAACATTGAGTTTCAATAAAACATAATTTTATTACATAAAGAAGATAATTTTAACATAGTTTTTAATCATTTTTATATTAATATTTGTAATTAATTTCAAATATTGTACACACAAATTTACTATAAATAAAATAATTTGAAAATGACAGATATGATTTTTGGTAAAGTCTTTCTCTGTCTAAAAATAATATTTTTAATTTCCTACTAAAAAATTAGATTTTAGACACATTTAAAAATTGAATTTCATAAAATAAACCTCAATATTTAATTAATAAATTTAAAATTATCTTATGGTGTTATTTTAGAATTTTTAAAAAATACTTCATTTTTGGATGAATAGTGAAAAATAATAGACATTAATTGAAATAATATTTTTAGTTTTATTTATTTATAAGGTTTATATATATTTAAATATTCTTTAAAATAAAAATTTGATTCTATTTATATTAACAAATCCATATTTTGTCATTATTGGATTTTCCATATTTAAATTCGACATAAATACATAACAAACATCTGATCATTTTTTACTCTAAAAACATGTTGTGTTGTCCCAACAGTGGGATTATTTTTAAATTAATTTCTACCAAATTTGTGAATAAAATTTAGAAAAAACTGATTTCTTATTATTAATCATCATAAATTATAATTTCTAATAAGGTTAAATTTTTTTTGACAAATAATAATAGGGAAAGTTATTAAAATTAAATACATCAGCTAAGAGAAAAATTATATTAATAAAGTAATAAACTATAAATTTATGAACCAAATTGTCCTATACATATCTCCAATATCTTCTTATGGACATATATTGACCCTCTCATCAATCTTATTTACATTGTTTAGTTATTGGATCCACTTTCAACATGAAAAACATTGGTGGAATTCTCACTTCAAATATTTACCCATGTACTACCCCTCCACTATAAAAGGCTACCATCCCTACCAATCCCAAAAACATCTCAAAACTATTAATTTCATGCCAGTTATTCCAATTAGAATCCCAATATTCCTCTGTTCTACATTTAAGCAACCCATAGGTTATAAATTCTCTCAAGTAATCCTTTTGGCTTAAACCAAAAGGAGTAACCTGATTAAGAGGTAACATCTTCTTTGATGATCTTTTACACTATTTTTATTTTTCAGCCCTCCACATTATTTATTACATTCATGTGTTAAAAAATAATTATAAATGATATAATATGATATTTATATGCAACATGTACAATGTATACTTACACAGACTTCCATCTAGAGGATATCGAACATATTATTTCAGTGTAAGGTGAATTACTGCCTCACCAAATGATGACTATTCAACTATCATTTACCACCAATAATGGTAGAAATTATAATGAAAAACTATTTTTATATGTAATTTATTATAATTATTATTTATATATACTTCTTTATTTCTATTACAATAAGCATCTCCTTACATTCAATTTAGAGTTAATACCATAATATTGCATGAGGATATGTGGACTATTGCCCCTACAAAATGATGTGATTCGTTCACACACCACATGGAATGTTTTAAGGATGGATATAGTGAAATTATATGATATAAAAAATATATTCATTATTCTATAATAATTATAAATATATAACATCATCTATATATATATATTTTACATTCATTCTTTCAAAATGAAAATAATGATCAAATCATTGTTCATGCATATGTACATCATACCATCTCCACGAGCGATTTACTATATTTCATACTCTTATATCATATAAATTAGAATAATAAAAATATAATTTATATAACATAAATTAATATCATGTTTTATATTTTGGAATCAAGATATATGCATCTGGACTAATGATATAAAAAATGATGACACATGCGAAGAACAAAGCGAATTTTACCTGAAGTGAAAATTAATTGTTGGATTATTAAGAAGAGGGTAATATAAGGTCAAAATAAAACCATAAATGGAATTATATATAATAATATTATACTATAAAATATTTATATTCAACATATATTTATTATACAGGAATTGCGTATGAGTATAGAGAGAGTCCAGACCCCATGTAATGGGATTTTATCTCACCTAAAATTTCTATAAGATACAAGCTATTTTCACCAATAGTTACTTTTTTTCTATATTTTCTACCCATAACGTCATTCTATATTTATTATAAATAAATTTACTGTTATTCACTTGTTTATTTTATGATACTTTTTTCATGGGTTTTAGCTTTCAAATGTTACCAATTCAGTGAAATAGTTTTGTCTCATTTTTTCTTCTTTCAGAATCATGTTTTTGTATGCGCCTAAAGACTTTTTAAAGGTATGAATATATATTCGTTTTACATGTTATTTAATTAATCTGATTGTTTCATTAATATATTAAGCATCATGTAATTCAATTTCTTACATGGAGACTATGATCCCGATTTACTGAGTTTTAAGAATTTATTGAGACAATCTCCTCGATTTATAGGATTATTTGTGATTATGATTCCCATGATGAAATGTTAGGATCCATACATCAGGAATATTAATTATTTCACCAATTCTATATTTATTTATGATATCCTCTATTTTTGGTACCATTTTTCATGTCATTGTTACTTATGATAATGTTTTGAAATGTAAAATCTTACCATCTCTCTATTCTGTCAGAAAACTATTGTATACATAATTAATATTTCGAAAATGTATTAAAAATGATTTCAAAAGATACTTGAATGTAATTTTAATGGAAAAAGGATTTTAATGTTTTTTTTCATATTTTAAAAAATTCCATTATATGTTTTCAGTGCTATTTGTAAGGAAAACGTTTTTCAAAGTGGTATATGTTATAAAAAGATATTTTCATAGAAAAAATGATATATTCCAAAAAAAAAATTTTGAAAAGATAATTCAAAATTATTTCCCATCTTCAAAAACATTAATTCCTATTATTCATGACCTAATTGTTATATTAAAAAAAATTCATTAATATTATTTCTTTGAATGGATTTTTTAATGCACGATACTTATGAATTCCAAATATTATTCACGTGTTTTATGCTTTTGAAACCCACTTCATTTTAATAGGTTATACTTATTTAGAAATGATTATGAACCTTGCATATATCCACAGGTTATGAAATGATTAAATTTTTATGATTAATTATTCATTTAATGGGTTATGATATGATTATTTTTATTTTGGGCACATGTATGTATGATTTTATTATGTAAAAGGTGGGACCAATATCTTCTAATAAAACATTGGTTAAGGATTAATATCTCATGAGATAAACTATGATGGTCTGGGAAGTGAACCTTGACTACTATGATAGCTATGGGAGTTAACCATGACAATTATAGTGGAATGGGGAGTGGACCCATACTATTAAGATGTTATGGGTAGTAAAGCACTGACTACTATAGAAATCATTATATTCTTATTTGTTTGACTCACTTCTACCTTTTATTACAACATTATTATTTCAAGGATTATGCTATTTATTTAATTTTGATTCTTGATTTATAAACTACTAATCTTTATTCCATGATATCTATTATGATATCATATATGCATGGTATGATATAATATTTTCATGATCACATTACCATATAGTTATGCTCATGATTAATCTTACATGACTTTATTATTGACCCCTACTAAGAATTTGTGCTCAAAATTATTTTGTCTCCTTTACCAATGGTTATGATGATATGTATTATTTTTTAGTTTTATACAAAGGGTTCTAGCCAAGATGCCCTAAGTGGGATATTATGTAGCTCACATATTTACTTTTTTTATGTTCCCATATTTCTAAAGGCACTAGACTAGTAGGGTCTTCTTGAGTGATTTTATGTAATGTTTTGTTTATTTTGTAAAATTTATGTAATAATAATGTTTGATAAGATAGGGTCACTATAGTTTGTATCGAATGAATATTTTAGTTATACATTGGAAACTACAATGATAAACCCATGTTGAGAACCTTGAGGACATGTCTAATGATATGTATTAGGATGATTCATTGTTTATGAAATTGTCATGGAAAATATAAAGTGATTAGTTTCCATGAAATTCATACATGTTTGGATAATACAAATTTATCTAGCTCTAGAACATATTTACCTAGGGGTAACAACTCAGAAATGATTTTCTAGGATTGAATTTGGGTAATATGGGACCCGAAAAGAGGCTTGGTTGTACACCTAGTTTCGCACTGGCATGGGAAATTATTTGGGAATTAACAAAGTCATAAAGAACCATTATGAAGGATAAATACATAATATGTCTTTGAGTAACCTTTGATAATCCTATGGTTCCATTGTTTATGGAAGGTGTCATATTTCTTCCATCCTAAAATTTAATTTTCATGATTATGTGCTTCTTCATTATAATAACAATTTTTTACTATATGATTTTTCTTTTAGTCAACAGATAAAACCTGAAGAAACCACACTATTGCGAATTGTGATGGACAACACAATGATTTTCCTCCTGAACAACTGAATTCTAGGGGATCCAGAATAAAAAACCACATTTCTATACTCCCATACTTCCTCAAGCTATGGATCATGGTTGACTTCCAAATGAAAAAATAAGGGAAAAACATTATACTGAGTCTTTCTTGAGGCAAATTAAACCTTATTATAGAGAGTGTCCCAATCCACTTGTTGCTGAAAAATGGATTATTTTGAATTAAAATTTATTCTCATTGATTAAATTTTTTGATAATGAGATACTCATTCTATCTATTTTTCAGTTAGAAGGAATAACAGATCAGTGGTGGACTCTAACCACGAATACAAGGCATCTGATTGAGATAGAATCCATTGTTTTGGATGTGATCAAGAACTTTTGTATATATAATTACTTTACTCAAATTATTTTGACCAATATTGAAAAATATTTTCATGAGTTCAGTCAAATGGATGATGAGTCTATTGGTATATATGAGGCTAATTTCAAGAGACTTTCGGGGTACGATTTGGGAAATATCATCCATATTGAATGTAAATTTGATAGGATCTTTGGGGTATTAAAGAGATTTCTTGGAATTAAGATTTCAAAAATAATCCTTAGTTAGTACCAAGAGATTTTTCATTACGAAATCCTGGTTGAAATAGATGTTTGAGTCAGGTATCAATCTCATTGATTTGACAAAAAGAGAAATATAGAGTTCAAAGGAAACTCTAAAACCCACGGAGAAAAAAAGAAGATTTATAATTTATACTCTTAGTGTGGGACGAGTCATGGATTAAATTTTAATAGGGGTTATAAAAAATATTTTCATTATTGAAGAGAAGGCCATCGAGCAATTGATTTCAGATTTGATGTAAAAAAGATAGATCACAACACTAATTGGTATGAAACCACACAAAATTCACCTCCCTCAATTCAGTTCTACAAGAGCAGGTAGAATGGGAATTATTATTACCACTATCTCAACCCAAGGGTTAATTATTATTACTTATGAAAAAACCTCTTAAGCTATTGGAAATGGAAAATCTTATGTAATCACTATATTTAATGAGGGGATTGTCAAGGATATTATGAAAGGTACATTTACCATCCACTCTAGAACAACAAAAGTCATATTTGATTCAAGATGTACTATCTCTTTCATATCTAAATAATTTTCCAAGGGTGATTGGATTCATAAAAAACAATTAGAGGTATAATTAGAATTGAAAACCCCTAATTTATTTATCATTCCAACTAATATATATAATTCCTCTATGGTTGATGTTTTATGTAATGTGCTTCCGAAAAATTTTATCATTCTTCCTTTTGTCCAATTTGATGTCATCCTTAGCATAGATGGATTTTCTCCTAATAAATCTCAAATAAATTTTTAAGGAAGTGACGTTACATTTTAATTTACAAACAATCCAATTATCATCCATCAATGTGTTGATAAGTATGAACCTCTTATGGATATTATATCTAGTGTATACGTCTTAATTCCCATTAAAATATGTTTTTTATCTCAAATGGTTAGGTAGAGGATCAACATCAAAGATATGGATACTATTATGGTTTTTGTGGATTTCATTCTAGACAAGTTGGATAGTCTTCCACAAAAAACATGAAGTTGAATTCTCTAACAATTTACACCTGGTTTCACACCAAATTTCAAAGACTTTGAATATATTGGCCCCAATTGAGTTGAAGGAATTAAATAAGAAACTCCAAGAAAAACTTGATAAATGATTTATTCAACCAACTATGTAACCATGGGGTACACCAATTAAATTTGGTGAAATGAAATATACATCAATGCACCTCTTTATTCATTATTGGGAGTAGAACAAAATCACAATCAAGAACCAGTATCATGTTTCCCATATCGATGACTTCTTCTCTCAACTACATGGAGGACAATAAATTTACAAGATTTAACTTCATTCTAGGTATCAGTAATTGAGTTTCAATGAATTGGATGTACCAAAGATGAAATTAGGTACAAGGTATGTTCACTATGAATATAAGGTGACTCCATTTGGTCTTACTAATGCCCCTAATAAAATCATGGATTTAATTAATAGTCTTTAGATATTACATAAACCAGTTTGTGGTAGTAATTATATATGATAATTTTATATTTTCAAAGAGAAATGAACAGAATTATGATTACTTGATAATTATAATAAAAACCATAAGGATGGAGATATTCTATTAAAAATTTAAAAAGTGTTATTTTTTGCTGTAAAATGATTCTATTTTCTATAACATAATATAAAAATAAGGAATTGTAGTAGATGCGTCAATGATTGATGCTATTGAAATCAGACCAAGACCAAAAACATTGATTGATATCCATAAATGTCTTGTATTAGCTAGATATTATCGACGTAATGTGGAAAATTTATCATGACTATATATTTTTATTACCATGTTATCTCAGAAGGGTGTAATGTTCCTTTAGACAGATGAATGTGAGATAACATTAATGGAACTGAAGATAATGTTTTTTAGTGAACCTATTCAGACATTACCATGTAGTGTAGAAGGGTTTGTAATTTATATTTATGCATCAAATAGATAATTCCGATGTGTTCTCACAAAAATTAACATGGTTATAGCCTATGCCTCAAGATAGTTGATGATTCATGAGAACAGTTACACACCTCAGGATTTCTATTTAGAAGAGGTAATTTTATCGTTAAATATAAAGAGGCATTATCTTTATGGGGAAACATTATATATATATACTGATCATAAAATTATAAAATGTATATTCACACAAAAGGAGTTTACCATGTTCTAGAGAAGACAGTTAGAGTTGATAAATGATTATGATTTCTTTACACATTATAACCATGGGAATGAAAACATGGTGTATGATAAATTGAGTTGAAAAGATCATGATAGAATATCTATGATGAGGATCACAAGAATCCTATATTTCTAAATTTATTTAGGTAAGATCTTGAAATCATGAATTAAGTGTAAAATTGTATCTTTTTCAAAATATTGCTCTACCCTCTATCAATGTTAAGACTAAAGAGGAACATAAGGAAGTAAAATAACCTAATATTAGGGTTATAAAAGTTCTAGAGATTAACATTAGTCTAGATGGAATAATAATGTCCAGGAACCTAGTATGTTTTACTTCCATGACTTATTTGAAGAATGTGTTGTTATAGGAAGATCATTTCTCATAAATATCTGTTCATCCTAGATGTACGATGATGTATAGGGTAATAAATGATTGATTTTGGTGGTTTGGACTGAAGAGAGATATCACAGAGTTTGTATCTTGCTGTTTGGTATGGCTGAATGTTATGGAAGATATACAAAAGTCAAAATAGATATTTTATACATTAGACATATCAGAATCTAAATGGGAGAACATCACAATGTATTTTTTCATTGGACTTCAAAAAACATAATATGGTTTTATTTCTATATGGGTGGTATTTGATCTCATTATTATGTTAGAATACTTCATTCCCATCAGAGATGATTTATCTCTTGATAAACATGTTGGAATATAAATTGATGAAGGGTAATGGTCGTAGGAAGTACCATATTTAACTGTATCAGATAGGTATCTGAGGATTACCTTAATTTATTGGAAAAGTCATCTGAAAGAACATGATATAGATTTGTGATTCAACACTACTTATCATCCCCAAACTGAAGTCCAGTTAGAATGATCAATTCAAACCATAAAGAATATGATGTGATATTGTTCAATGGACTTCCCATATGTTTGGGATCAACAGCTTCCACTAGATCAGTTTTCTATCAAAAATTGCATTCACTCAAGTATTCAGATGGAACCATAGAAATCCACCTATGGGATGAAATCTACAGCTCCAACATGATTGGTTGAGGTTAGAGAAATAAATTTATAAGTACCTGAGATCACTGATAAAATGGTCTAGAATGTTAGAACAATTCAGAAGCATATCAAGGAATCGCAAAGATGGAATTTTTTTTGATGATATCCATTAATGCGAACTATTATATGATGATGGTGAAAAGCTATTTCTTATAATCTAGCCCTTTAATAATGATATGAGATTTGAGATGAAAGTGAAACTATTCCCTATGTATTTCAATCCCTTTTAAATTCATGATAATATCAGGACAATAGCCTATCACATGGAACTTCCTTAAATTCTTTTACATGTCCATGATGTATTCCATGTATCACTCTCGAGGAAGTACATACCTGACACTTCACTTGTACTTATCTCAGAGGTCAAACAACTGGTGGAAGAACATTCTTACGAAGAGCAATATGTTGAAATTTTGAACCGAACAGAGATTGTTCTACTAAAAAAGATAAATCACCTTTTAATGGGTTTGTTGGGAAATCACTAGTTAGAGGATGTGACATGGGAACATTTTTATATGAAAAAAGTAGAATAAACATCATTTTTTAGATGAGTGACAAATTTCAAGGGGGAAATTCATTTTAAGGTGGGGTATAATGTAACACCGCAATTTTAATGGACCTTTTTTAAACTTATTTTATTTTTAATCCCACATTTAACTAATTTAAATATTACCTTCACACTACAGTTTCTTTTCATGTGTTACATGAAACACTTATTTTTCATAAAATACATGAAACATAGAGTTGGAATATGATACACAAAACATTAAGTTGGTGTACGATGCATGCAATTCTTGGATTCTATGAAACATTATAATATTTTTAAAATTTAATAATCCTATCCTAGATATAAAAATATTTATATAAATCATATTAACTAATTTTCAAATATTTTCTACAATTTTTTAGTAATGTAAAATATATTGATAATGAATGATATTATTTTTGGTAAAGTCCTTTTATGTTTAAAAATAATGTTTTTAATATCCTTATAATAAAATTAATTTTAAATTCATTTAAATATATATTTTTCTAAATAAAATCAGATTTTTGAATTTATAATTTCAATATTAGCATAGGGTGATATTTTGGGATTTTTGAGAAAATTCATTTTTGGATGAATAGTGAAAAAATTCAGTTTTTAATTTAAAAGTGCTTTTTACTTCAATTTTTTATAAGTATAAAATATTTTTTAATTAGATTTAAAGGTTTAATTAGATAATATTATTGTTGTTTAAAATAAATATGGTCATTTTACAATTTCTAAATTTAAATTGGGCATAAATAGTTGACAAATGTTTGATCCTTTTTTGTGTTAATACCTGCAGTGTCATCCCGAAAGCAGGATTATTTTTCATTTAACTTATGACACATATATTATTATAATTTTGAAAAAGGAATTCTATATTTGGAATCATCATAATATATACTTTATAATAATTTCATGTTTTTTTAACAAAAATAATATTAATGAAGTTGATTTATATTAATTACATCAGTTATGAGAAATCTTAGCATAATAATGTTCTAAACCATAAATTTAAGACCCAAAATTACCTAGAAACATGTAAAACGCCCCATTTATGGACATATTTAGAAGATATCAGATATTATGTCTAACACAGCTTTTAAAGGATCCAATTTTAACTTGAAAAACGTTGGTATAATTCTCTTATCAAATATTTACATGAGTGTCACCCCTCCTCCACTATAAAGTAAATGACATATACCCATTCCCCACACCTCTCAAACCATTTACGTTCAGAAAAGACAATCCAATGTATACTCATAAAAATTCTATAATTTACCTTGAATACTCCCTTAGGACATAAATCCTATAATGGAAGCGTTTTGGAACAAACCAACAAGATTTACTCATTTTAGAGGAAACATCTTCTCCCAAGACCATTTCCTTTATTTTTATTCTTCACCCCATCCACTCTATTTATTCCTTTATTATGTGAAAAAATAGTATCCTAAAAATACTATTATTTTAATATTCTATGTTTTTGAAATAATCTTACACACAACTCAACCTAATGGATATCAAACAAACTCTTTCTGTGAATAACAAATTATTGCCTCATGAAATGATGATTGATCAATTTTTATTTATCCAAAAATAATGGGGGAAATTATGATAGAAAATATATTTAAATATGTCACATATTATATTTATTATGTATTTTAATTTCTTTTTTCATTCTAAAACACACATATATTTACTTTATATTGGGTGTCAATACCATAATATCGCTTTGGGAAGTGTGGACTACCACCCCTTCAATACGATGTGATTCATTCACACATCACATTTAATGAATTGAGGATGGATATAGTGAACCAATATAATATATATGCTATATTGATGCTACTAGAATAATTATAAAAATATATATACATAAATATATATACATATTTCATATAAATACTTTCGTTCAATTGGACAATAAATACAGAAACAACGTTCATGCGTACATATAACATACCATCTCTAGGAACCGTGTATTCCATTTTGTAATAATATATAATAATTATTATTATAAAAATATATACAATATATACTTGAAACATAAATCATGGTTTACTTTCTATAATCAAGATATTTGTATACAAACCAAAGATATAACAAATGAAGACACATGTGAATAACAAATAGAATTTTACCTGCAGTGAAATATTAACATAGGATCATTAACAAGAGGGTAATATAATGTCAAAATAAAAGCATATATGGTTTTATATATAAGAATATGTTTTTTTAAAGTATGTATAATATACTTATATTTATTATATCGTAATCTTGTATGAGTACGTACAGAGTCAAGACACAAGGTAAGGGGATTTCATCTCACTATTAATTTCTATGACATACAAGCTATGCTCGCCACTCATTATTTATGTATGATGTATGTAATTACCATGATTTTTCTATTTTAATAAATTAAATATATTTATGATTACTCACATTCCCATTTTATTATTCTTATTTCATTGGTTTTAGATTTCAAATGATACAAATTCAATAAAACAGTTTTGTTTTAATTTTCCTTCTTTGAGATTCATGTTTTGTTATTCACCTAAATTATTTTTAAGGTGTATATAATTCCATTATACATGTTATATCATGAATCTACTTATTTTTATGATATCATAGGATTTATTTAATTTATTTTTCATACATTTTGTATACGATCCTTTTTTATAGAGTTCTAAGATTGTTTTGAGACAATCTCAACGCTTTCTGAGATTGTTTATGTTTTTTCTTCCTTTTAGAGAATATTATGATCCATATCTCACGAATATGCCTGACATCCATACTTATCTATTTTTTTCACAATATCCTATATTTTTAATACCATTTCCACTCATTGGTTATTTTGATAATGTTTTTATGTAAATTATGACATTATATCTCTTCGGTTAAAAATCTATTGAATTCAAAAACCATTTTTCAAAAATGTTTTCCAAATCATTTGAAAAGATCTGTGAAGATAATATTAATGAGAAAAGAAATTTTTTATAAAGATTTATGTTTTTAATAGATTCTTTTATAGTTTTTCAAATATATTATCAATGAAAAATATATTCAAATTTTTTTAAGTGATCGAATGAAATTTTCAATGAATAAATGTTATTTTCCTAATGAATTTTTTTTAAAAGTTCATTCAAACTTATTTTCCATATATGATAACATACAATGGTGTTACACATGCATTTATAGTGAAATTATTCATTGTTTCCATTCGTATTCATTCTTTGAATAGATTATTTTTTATAGAATAAATCTTATGATGTCCATATCTATTTCACAATTTATATTCTTTTGAATCCCACTTATTTTCATGGGGTTTTATTAGGATGAAATTATTATGAATCCTTTATATTTCCATAGGTTCTGATATTTTTACAGGTTTATTATTCCTAATTCACATCATGTGTTATGATATTATTATTTATGATCTTGGGGAACATGTATATATGATTTAATTTGGTGATTTATGGGACTTATATCTCTATCCAATGCACTAGGTAAATTTAAATATCTCATGAGATAATCTAATATGGTATTAAGAGTGATCCTTGAGTACTATTATAGCCATGGGTGTGAACCATGACTACTAAGATGGTGTGAGGAGTGAACTCGTGCTACTTTAGTTGTAGTTGGAGTGAACCATGAATAATATGATAGTACGAGGAGTGAACCAATACTACTAAGATGGTATGGGATGCGATTCCGTTGAAAATACAGAAATTATTATATTCTTATGTTTTTTTCACACTTTCATGTTTTATTTATATATTATTCTACAGCTTAATGTTCTCTTTATTTCATTATTACTATTGATTTATGAACATCCAATGTTTATGTAATTATCACTATTAGGATATTTGATATGCATGGTATGGTATTATATTTTCATGTTCTCATTCTCCGAACCTTATTCCTATGTTTATGATTACATTTCTACTATGATTACCCTTACCGAAAAAGTGATATCATCCCTTTTATGTTTCCCTTCCCCCAGGTTAGGATGATATATACTATGATTTTTATTTATAAGAAGGTTTCTATTCAATAAGAACCTAGTGGGTGATGATGAGATTCATATATATACTAGTGTTTATGTTCTCATGTATCTAAATGAACTAGACTAGTATGGTCTTCATGGATATTTTTGTGTAATATTTTTTGTATTCTGAAACATTTTTGTATTCTAAATGTATGAAAAGTGATTGTTTCTATATGGATCATTATAATGATTTAGGGAAAGGTAGAAATACTCTTCACTACAATCCTAGTAATGTCTTATTTTATTCTAGTTATAATAATTTATTCATATCATGAATGTTTTTTGAGGTTATTAATGAAAAAAACAGTAGACAGAAATTTATTCAAAAAAAATATTTTGGTGGGTTGATTTCAGACAAGATATAAAAATATACTCAATTATAGGTTTATGGAAGTATACATCATGTTAATATATTTATTTATATATTTTTGGATTTTTATTTGATATTGGGAATAGATTAAATCTCCCAACAAGTTTCTTATATCATTTTTATTGATAAGTATATATCATTTTATATTATATATAATCCCATTATTATATATCAACAAATATATTATTAAAAACTCAAATTGTTAGAATATTTTAAAAAATGGGTCTCCATTCAAATTAGATAGGGAATCTTGTGTCAAATGGTTTGTAATATTCTCAATATTAGAGACATTTCTACTATAGGAGAGTATGTTGACACATTCTCAAAAGTACTACCATTTCAACCTATTTGTAATTTGATTAATTTTCCAATTTAATTTATACTAGGATATTTTACCATATAAAATAATCCATATATAAAAAACCATTTTGAGTATTAGTAATTTATGAAACATCGCCAGATGCATATGGATGAGGTTTTATTGTTACCTACTGCTTCACCTTGGGCTTTTGTATTCTTCATTTTTATAGAGAATAAAGGATCAATTAATATTTTCACTGATTATCATGAAGTTTACGAAGTCATAATCAATAATAATTTTCTTAAATGTTGGATTGATTATTTTTTTTGATCATATATGTGGTAATAAATGATTATCAAAGTACTATCATGGATTTTGTTACATATAATTGATGGTAATGAGTGAATATATATGCCAGAAAACATTATGTATTAGGTATGAACATAATAATTTCATTGTAATTCCTTTTCTAATTAAAAAATCCACAAAAATATTCATGGAATTTATTAAAAATGTCATTATATATTACCAAAATAAAATTTTAGTTTTCCTCATTGATTCTTTATAATATTATTTGGGTTCAAGGAAATTAAATAATGGAATTTGAGGATTTTTTTAAAGAACATATAAAAGGATAAATTACCCACCAAATTCATAAAGAGTAAAATATGGATACCAAATTTATACTTATTAATTCATGTGATTACAAGAGAGTGTATATGTATTGATCCTGGAAAATTAGAAATGATTTAAATGTAAAAAAAATAACAATTGTGATAGATATCCATTGTTTTCTTGGGTTATTTTGATTATATTGACTCATTTTGATAATTTTCACATGATCATAATGTCTCTAACAAAGTCCACATTTGAAACATTACGGTTTTTCTAAATAAAAAATGAAGAATGATTCATGGAGTGTAAGACATTGGGGCTCAATACACCTATAAAATAATTACCCAACAATGTGGAAGGGATTTACCTACAAAGTGATACATTGAATATGGTTTTGGGATGCTTCCATATTTATAGTTAAATTATAATTACATATACTCACATATATTAAATACAAATGAGAAAAATTACCACATGCATGATTTGGAGAGGGATTCAGTAATCTTTTCATTAATAATTTTTTGTAATTATTATTATTTAGAATAGTTCTATATATATACCAATCATTAAATTTTAAAGTAAAAATACATATAGAAGTAGTCAAACATGTTATAAAGGAGGTGGATGGGAATTAACAAATATTATAATTTATTAATATGTACTATCTAGGGAAACAAAACAAGGTGGATAATTTTTTGAGATGAAAGGATCACATTACCTATCTAGTGATGAGAATTGGAAGACAATAAACAGTCTTTTAAATTCAATGTATGGACATGAAAAATGAAAAATATTTGACGGAATCCTACCTTTGAAAAAATATTTATCAACCACCCATCTAGGTAATGTTTTACAAGGCCCAAAATGATAATATGAAATTATAGGTGCATATTTTAAGTATTTTTTAGTTAATATTTAATGATTGTAGGGTTATTAGAATTCATAATTGAGTATGTGTCCCATAAAATTCTATAATTTAAGAAGTATCATTTAAAATATACATAAAGTTCGTCCTTATATAGTCATCGAGGAGGCTGAAATATGTATTGAGATCTTAAAGAACACCTCTGGTGGGACAACATGAAATGGGAGATCATTGAGTATGCATCAAAATTCCTAACTTGTCATTTAGTAAAAGATTGATATATAAAATACTACGAATGGGTGAAATCATTACATATAACAATATTATAATTGGAAAATTTTATAATGTAATTTTTTCATCGGCATTCTGATGAATCATAAATATAAAAATTCTATCTGGGTAGAAGCTGATTGAAATATAATTTAGTGTACTAATTTTTTATATATTTATATTTTTCACTATATCAAATTTATTGGTTATACAAAATTTTTTTGGTAAGGCCACATGGAGGTCCACTTTCAA
Source organism: Viscum album (assembly GCA_963277665.1). Taxonomy (NCBI): domain Eukaryota; kingdom Viridiplantae; phylum Streptophyta; class Magnoliopsida; order Santalales; family Viscaceae; genus Viscum; species Viscum album. Next base: position 212,232,700 of record OY728128.1, on the reverse strand, counting down.
CATTATTTGATCAAGATATGTGGTTCAAATAAAAACTCATATGGATTATTAAAAACAAATTCGATATAGTGATTGGTTTTGGTATGGTCTTCCATCCTCAAATTATTTATAAATATTAATGTACCATTAAATCAGAATAGGGTATAACAAAGTCCTTCTGAATAGACATTATAGGAATCTAGGATCAACATCTTTATCTTTTTTAATTTTTTTAATTATATTTTTATCTTTATTATCCAAATGGAACCGTATGAGTCCCTATATGCAAAAATACATATAAATTTTATATATTTATATGAAGTCATAGGATCGATGTTATTAAGGCCAAAATTTCTTCAAAAATTTATCTGTAATATTTGAACCATTCAACAACATATGAATGAAGAATAATATAATAAAAATTGATGCTAAAATCCATCGATGAGATATAGAGTTTCACTCGGGTGATAATGTATCCCTTTAGATATCACCATGGAAATGAGATTTAATATTTGGGAATATGAGAAATATGATCCCTAGATATAGGGATCCCAATAAAATTATTTATAATATCAGTATCATATCCTATTACATGTTGATTCTACAAAAATCACTTAGGAATATGTTTTGTTACATGTATTACTTCTGACGAAATATATCCAAGATACATTGCAATTACTTAACTGAGTAATTTATAATCGGTATTTGATATCTCTTATGAGGAAAAACCATTGGAGATTTTGTATTGAATATATATATTTATTCAAAATAGGACCACCCACTTCATCACTATTTGGCAGTGAAACAATATATTTAAGGATGTGATGTGGGAACCTACATATGTAATGTGAAAAACGTACCCACAATTGATTTTATTAATCTCATGCATTTTTGGGTTTGAAATTATTTTTAAGGTTGCATAATGTATATAACCTTGATTAAAATATATATTTTTATCTATAAATTAACATTATAAAATCTCAAATTTCATTAAAAACACCAAAATGAAATGTAACTACATACTTTTTAAAAATATGATATATAATTATATTAATATAGACATTGTATTCGAAAATATAAAAAATGTAATGGAGTAATGTAGTCAATATCATGTACATCATGAAATTATTAGTCTTCCTTATAAGTCTTATTTATCCTCGATTGAATAAGAGGTGGTGTCGTAAGGATTTTACAAACAAAAATATTAATCTAGAATTTAACCACTTTTGATTGAGTGAAATCACATGCTGGATAAGTTCTTGATCAGGGAAATCACAAAACGATCCATGCATAATGAATCAAAAACATTTACAACCACTAGTATTTAGCTTAACTATTGTTGATATGAAATTTTCTTGAGTTTGTTTTTAGATATATTTAAATATATAATAAACATTTAAAAATTTATTTTATAATTTATAATTTACAGTATCAATAATTATAAATCACGTTATTATTATATAATATATTAAAAAAAATTTCTTATATGCATGATGTGATTTTATATTATAATTAATTTCTATCAGTTGTATAATTATAATTTGAAAAAATAATTTCGTTTTTTAGATTAATCATGTTGAAAATATTTTCTGGTAAAATTATCTAGCACTTCTAAAATGGATAATTTTTATGTGTACATTGAAAATTACCATTTTTATAAATTCCATATATTTTTTACAAGAAATTATGATATAATCATAAATAAAATATATATAAAACCATCGGATCTGTGAGATATGTATTTACGGAGTAAATTTAATTATTTAATTTTTTTAAAATTTGAAAACTCATAAAAGTGTTTTCTAGAATATAAGTTATATTATTTTTTAATAAAAAACTTGATTTTTCATTTAATTATGTATTAAAAATGATCCATTAACATTTTAATTAATTTTAATGTCCTAATACTCATCTTTGATTATATGTAAACCACTATATGTCATGACAATTAATACAATACATTAAATTGGAAAAAATTCAATATTATGCTTAAAATGAAACTTTTTATGACAATTATTTTTATTATGCCTTATATATATATGTTAAAAGTAATTATTATCACATATAGTAGTTCAATTTGGAAAAAATGTTTCCATATATGTAAAAAATCATATTAAAATTAGGTAATAAACTTAATTACAATTTTCAGGTTCTAGTTATGGATAAATTATAATATATGACTAGAAGAGTTGTAAGACATGAAAAGTAATTTGATTAAGTTCAACTTATATCTTGAATCTAGTTATGATTATAACATTAATTTAAATTCTTATTAAATGTTATATAATACAACCACATACACCTATATTCGAATGGATTGTTTTTTATAATTCGTTGGGTATGAATATGGAACTAATATTGGTTGTTAATTGATTATGTGTTCAACATTTAGGTAAAACACCTTCAAATTATATAATTATAATATAATATATTAAAATGTTACATGAGTAATTGAGTTTAATTAACACATGAAATTTACGAACTCGATAAATAATTAAGTAATGAAATTTTACATATGAGTTAATGTGGGCATTATAAAGGGGGATTATTGGGGTCTATATATACCATATTGTCATATGATAGAAAAGGTGAATGTAATTCTTATATATTCTTGGTTGAACTAAAATAATAAAAAGATCTATCTAATTATACATTAGAACACCATGGTTCCTGTATGATATTAGTGAATGATATTCCCACTTGTGTGACACATGTAACACCACCTGATTTTGAGACTTTTTAAATTAATTTATCCTTTTTCATATTTTTCATTTCATGTGACACTAAATATAGATCATTTTATATTAAATCACAATGTATGGATTTCATTCTATGAAATCCCAAGCTAATATTTCACCATGTGCATCATAATATCGGGCCTTCTATACATGGAACATAGTGGCTCGGTTATGTTATACACAACAATGAATTTCTCCAATAACTTGTGTAACACGAAATACCAAGGATTACCAATAAATAATATATTTTGAAAATATTATTATTAAATATAATAATAAAAAACAATTACATTGAATTTGAGTTTATAAATAGTAATAACAAATCTATGAAAATATTTGGTTCATACAAAATATTATAAATTAATTGGTTAAAAATTAGTTATAAATGGATATGAAAAATAATTCAATATTAAATGAAATATTATTATGGTTACAAATATTTTATGCCCTAATTAATTAAATTTTCATTTATTTATTATAATGAACATATTGATAATTCCTTTCATAGAGAACATCTACTTGACATACTTTAAATTCAATACCAAGTTTCAAAGAAACATCATTATTATTATTACAATTATTTAAAATTGTTATTTATAACCTTTATATTAAAACATAATAATAAATAAAAATAATTTATAATTAAACATATAATTTTTAATAATAAAATTATATGTTTAATAAATAATATTTTCTCAAATGTATAACATTTCATGAACACGTGGGAAAAAAATAAAATTAATTTTATATAGTTTTAGATATTTTAATTGATAAAATGAAATTCATTTTTTAATTCATAATGTTGAAATTACAGTAGTGTATTTTTTTTTGAATTTTTTGAGGAAATTTCATTTTTTGATGAATAATGAAAACTACTACGTTTTAGTTAAAAAATTCCTTTTGTTTACATAATTATTAATGTTAGACTATACCTTCTTTTTTATTAATGGTGAAATTATATCAATAATAAATATGTTATTTAAATTTAATTCTTTATAAGAAATTTTACTTTGAAATTTATTAAATAAAATATAACAACGTTTTGATCATTTTTATACATTAAAAACATGTAATTTCGTCTCGTATGTACAATTATCAATAATATGAATTTTTCCTCTTTTATGAATATAATTTTTATAAAATTAATAAACTATATTTCTAATAAAAATATTTATTGTCCAATAATTTAAAATTGTACTTTTACAAACAATCATAGTAAAATTGATTAAAATTAATCAGTTTTATTATGGTCATAATTAATTTTATTTGGGGAGTATGCATGAAAAATAAAGGCCGAAATTACCTGTACACTCATTAAAACCCCATTGTATGTCCATATATTATCCAAAAAATATTCCCTTGATGATATATATGGGGTTTTTTTGAAATTTTTTAGGTAATGACGTGGGTACATCAATCTTGTTTTCAAAAAATCCAAGTAAGTCATTTTCTTTCCAAAAAAAATGCCACCACCTATGCCTCTTATTCACACCATTGAAAGAACTTGTATTCATCAATAAACCACGCAATCTACATTCCAAAAATCATACATTCCTCCTATAATCCTTCCCTTTAGAATAATCCATCCAAATAATTATCTTGGAACAATGAAAAAGACGTTACCCAATTATGAGGTAACGTTTTCTCTTGAGTCCTTTATTTTATTTTCCTTCTTTACCCATCAAAATATTTTTACTGTATTATTATATAAAAACAAAACAATCTGAACAATATTAGGATATTTTTATTAATTTTTTTTAGCTACACTTACAAACACATCCATCTAATGGGTAACGAACATATTGTTTTTGTATACAACGAACTATTTCCTTATTAATGATGATTGTACATTATTCTTTTACGACCTACCATAGTGTCTATTATGTTAAACATTATGTTAACAGATTTAAAATGTGAAATAATTTTTTTATTCTTATTTATTTATTTTATAGAACAAGACATTATTTACTTTCAATTTTATGTTAATATGAATATTTTGTTTGAGGAAGTGTGGACTACCGCCCCCTGAAATGACAAGACTCGTTCATACACCAAATGCATTGTATTAAGGAATAATTTTTTTAATATATATGATATATATGATATATTAAATATAATTTGATAATTATATATATAAATATATACACATGTATTTCTTTTAATTTAATTCTATAAACACGAATATTAAAGATAAAAATCGTCATGCATATGTATGAACTATCATTTCCATGAACGGTGTATTCAATTTCATATGTATATATTTTATATATTATTAAAATATGCATATAATGTATATAAATTATATTTATATAATGTTTTACATTCATTTAATCATGATATTATGTATAAATACCAATGATATTACAATTTAGGGGACTTGTGAATAATAATTTAAATATTATCCAAACTGAAACATTAACATAAGATTGTTAAAAAGAAGGAAATACAAGTTCATGATGAAACCATATATGATTTTAGATATAATAATATGGTTTTGTAAAATATTTATAATAAATTTAAATTTATTATATTGGTGGTTTGAATGTGTACGAATATAGTCATGACACATGGTTATGGGGTTTCATCTAACTTATTATTCACGTGGGATACATGTTGTTTTTTCCTCTCTTTCCTTTTGTGTGGTGTAAGTACTGAACATGATTTAATTATATTTATCTTATACCTAAATTTATGTGTATTTTATAATAATTTTTATTAACATTAATTTATTATGATTAAGTATCTAAATTTATTGTGTCGGAAAAAATGTTTTCTCTGAATTTTATTTCTTTAGGACTCATGTTTTGTTATGCACCTACAATTTTTTTTATTTTGTATGTATATTAATTTTAAAAGATCTATTATTAATATCCTTATTTTAATGATATATTACTCTCTAGGTAATTTACTTGTATAACATGAGGATTATGAAATCATGTTACCATGTTGTAAGAGTTTACTAATACAATGTCATCTCTTATCGGGATTGATTATGTTTATAAATACTTTGATGAATTCTTGTGGTCCATATCTAATTATATTGATTAATTTTTTTTATCTTCTGGCTATTCATTCTATATTCATGTAGTGATACCCTTTCATACTCATCATACACAGTATAACAAAGAATGATTTTTTAAGAAATCTCAACATTACCCTCTCTTTGGTCATAATTTTGTGTTCCTTAGAAAATGTTTTCTATCAAGAGATTCCAATAATATTTTAGAAATATCCTATGATCATTAAAATTCATTTTTACAATTTATTTATTTTTAAATGTTTTTAATATAATTTTACCATTACTATCAAAATTATATAATTTTCAATCATTTTTTACCATGAAAAAGTAATGTTCGTCTTTCGTCATAAAACATGTATAGATTCATCTGTTGTCAATCCATTGATTATTTATTTTTATGTTTAAATATTATTTTTTAAAATAAATTTTTTATAATATATTGTCATGGAAAATTGGTTTCAAAATCATTTAAATCTATTTTATAATATTTCAATGAAAATGTTTTTCGAAACATTTCCAAGCATTATTTAAATATTTTCAAATTATTATCAAGGAAAAATGTTTTAAAAACGTTTTTAGTCACTATTTAAAAATTTTCAAATTATTTAAAAAAATGATTTTCAAAATGATTTCAACCATTCATTAAGTGCTTTCAATGTGCTTTCAGAGAAAAAAGTGTTTTGAAATTTTTTGAATCTTATATTATAAGTATTTATTGAAAAAGGGATTCAAATGATTTCAAGTATTTATTATAATTTTTTAGGTATTTTAATTGAATATGATTATCAAATTGTGTGATGTATTAAAGATAGATTTTAATATAAGGAATGAAATTTTCTTGATGAAGTGTTTTTGAGAAATATTTCTGAATTATTTTCATCTAAGATGAAATCCAACGATGTTACTCATGCCCTTATAGAAAATGATTGAAATGTTCCATTAAAAACCATTATAGGAATGGGTAATGCTTAATGACATGTTATATATGAAACTGGTTTCTCTTTCACAAGTTTTCTTATGAAATCTGTTTCCCTTTTAAATGTTTTATGATTATGAAATCGATTTCTCATTCACGTTATATATGATTATGAAATCTATTTCTCATCATGAGTTATTTTTTGATGAAATGTTTATGAAACCTATAACATTTACACTATTTAGGATAGTTTTATATGTTTTTGATCATCATTTAATTATATCTATTTTGATTTTATTGTTTATGATAATAAGGCCCATGTATGAATGATTTCACTAAGTGATTGGTGGGACCTATATCTCCCACCAACACATTGGGTAAATATTTATATCTCAAGATATATAATAAGATAATCATGGGATTAACACTTGACGTCTATGATGGCAGTGGGAGTGACCCATGATTTCCAATATGGTATGATGTGTGAATACATACTAATAATATATCCATTGGTGTGAACCATGTGTACCATGATTCTATGAGGAGTGAACTCATGAGACTAAGATATCAATGGGGGTAAACCATGAGTACCAAGATAGTTTGGGGAGTAAACCAATAATACCAAGATATTCTTCGTAGAAATGTATTGGAAGATATGTAAATCATATTATATGCATTTGTGTCTTCCACAATTCCATGTTTTGTTCATGTGTTATGATTAAATTACTTGTGTTATTTAATTCTTTATGATTTATTGCATATGATCTTGTTATCATTATTCCATTATTCATGTATATGATATTTGATATCAAAGTTAATATCTCCCATTTTAATGATAATGTTGTCATACCATTACCCTCATGATTATTCTTAAATATCTCCCTATTTTACTCTTATTGAGCATTTGATATCACCCCTTATATAAGTTTCATTTTCCATGCTTTTGAAAAATGGTTTTAGGTAAAATTACTAAAGGTATATATCTTTATGGGAGATATTGTAGAATTTTCACTTGGATAATTTTTTTCCATGTTTGCAAGGAAACTAAACCATTTGGTTCCATGAGCATGTATTTTTTTAATGTATATAATATTTATAAAAAATGATTTAATATCTATGTATGTCAATTTTGGCTCACTACAGTTGTTATAAATGGTATTGTTTAATCAAAATTTGGAATCTAATATGATAAAAATTTATTGATTTCCAAGGTATATTTTCTAGGATACGTCTAGCTATGTCTCTAAGGAAGTGTATAAGGATGATTCAACATTTAAGAAAATAACCAAATTTTTTTGTAAAGGCTTGAGTCAGTGGTTTCATAGAAATACATCCTAGTATAGATACTACATGTGGTTGCCTCTATAGAACTGTTGTATATATCGGAAAATAAATGAAAAATATGTTTCTTTCCTAACTCAGTTAAATTGGGTACACGATAACATGCCTTTCTTCAAATCATGTTTGACACACCTAGTGAATATGCTCTAGAAATTCCGAAAGACTTAAATGAACTGTCATTATGGATTTAGATATAATTTGGATTTTAATAACCTAGGATAAACCTATTGTGTGTTATATTAACTAATTTATCTTGATTTAGTAATCCCATAAGTAAATCTATTAATGACTATGTGGTTTTCTGCAATGATATGTAATGCTCAAACAATGCTTCGTGTTTTAGTTACTAGTGGGAACCAAAAACAATTTGATTAATATTTAATATGATGGATGATTTTTTGATGACAGTCATGTTGGATGATCACAAGAGTGAATTATATTATTATCATTCATATCTTGTTTTTAGGGAACATGATTAACAACATGTACCTTAACCAACCCCTGGACTCATCCATGAAGAAAAAGAAGTAGTTCGTTGAGAGTTCGGTAATGGAGACCATGGAATAAAGATGATTTGATTTCCCTGTGTTAATAATGTTGATTTAATAACATATTTTAATGTATAAGAGGAAGGGGAATTTGTTTTTACTTTTGAAAATAAGGACACAAATCATGTCACTCTAAGGGAAGAACAAATATTTCGGTTAATCCAATAGATCAGATTATTGGGATCTCTCTGTAATCCTTGAAGGATAATTGTTTTAAATGAGTAATGAATAGAAATTATGTAACACAATATCCCGAGAGGAAATCTCTTAAAGATGATCACAATGGTGGTTTGACTAATGGTTAAATATTATATGATGAATATTCAACAAATATAATATAAAAGGAAAGAGGTATTCTTTTATAGGATGATGTAGTCTTTTTAATACCATAAGGATGAAGTTAAATAATAATTTTTTAGTTGTATATAGATTAAAAAATTATTTTATAATAATGATGAAATATAAAAAGTTTATTAGAATTATTTTTTCACTCAGTATTTACATGTTTATATTAAATGTTCCTGATGGTCCAGTGGAGTGATTTAATGACAGGATGATATTTTGACTAAAGAAAACTAATAATTAATATTTACTTAATAATTAGAAAATTATATTATGAATAAGTAAATTGGATGGTAATAATTACTATAGAAATCTGTAAGGACTTGTTAATATGTGTATTATTATATAATTTATGAATTTTAATGGATTTTTTTCATTGGAAGAATATATCCAGTATACTTTGGAATAAATAATAACAAATGTTTTCCTTAAGGATCTATGGTAATTAATTTAATTACCATTTTCAAGGGTATATACGATAAGGGTATTCACATCATTTGAATGAGACAAACAAGTGGTACATTTTGATAAATGGTTGATCAATGTTAATCTAATTTCGTTACATTCTTTATAATTCTTTTGATTTCCATCTCTCCGAAGTGTTATAAGGTAAACCATTCATGAGAAAATTATGTTAAACTTTTGAGGAGGTATTGATGTATTTTTTTATTAAAAACCTTGGATAAGAGTGTATTTAGTGAATAAACATACATAATGTGTGCCCATTATATTAATTTTGGAAAATAAATTAGTTTTGTTTTGGAAAATGACATAATATATGTCGGGTGAAAACCAATCAAGTGTGGTAGGGTTGTAGTTCTTGAACCCATTAATGAAGGATGATACGGGTTTTACACCTACAACTGGCCTACACGATGAACTAGTTTGTGTATAAATATTTTTTATGAATAATTATTATGATGAAACATTATTTTTATATTTTATGTTTTGATATCACTATAATAACCATGATTATTTTTAGAATATTTATAGAGATATAGGTATACTATTCATTCTATTATAGGTCTTTATATCTTCTCAATGTGTATTTTAGTGAATTGGGAATTGAAGCTAAATTATGGACTTCCAATTATTGAAGTAATGAATTAATTGGAAATATATAAAATAATAATCAATGAATAAAAATTTGAATGTATTATTCGTCAATAGAAAATTTACTCAATGATAGGTAATTTATCACAATAGAAAATGTTTTTTCCTAAAACACTATGTTTTATAGAAATTATGGCATTTTAAATCATCACATATTTATGACATATAGTCCCTAAATATTTCTTTTATAATTAATTGGATTATGATTGATGGCCTCAATCACACCCTATAAATATTTACACATTTACCCTATTCCAATATCCACTCCCAAACATTTTTCTCCTATGTCGAAACCTAGTTATATGATACTTTGGGTATCCATTATGAATCCAACATTACCTTTTTAATGGAAGATTTATTATTAATTTTTATAATGTGGGTTTGTAAGAATGAATAATTCAGGTTTTATACATTTGATACCCTATACAAATTTTGATGGTGAAATTCATTTTAATGGGGGTAGAATATAACACACTGATATTTTGTAAATTTTTTTCGAATTAATTTAACCATTTTTATATTTTTCATTTCTGGATGCACTAATGAATTTTCATTTTATACTAAATAACTTTTTTTGGATTGTGTTATATGCAACACTAAGTTAATCGTTCACTACGAGAAAGATAAACATTGTTTTATATTACATGGAACATCGTGGTACTCTTCCGTTATACAAAATAATGACTTTCCTCGATGAATTGTGCAACATGAAAGATAGAGTCTTACCGAACAATAATATATTATTAAAAAATTATTATAATATATAATAATATAAATTCCTGATGTTAAAATTTATGTTATGAATAGAATTAACAAATTTTTAAAAATATATAGTCTATACATTATAATATGTATTTATAGGCTATCAATTAACTATACATGAATAAGAAAAATGATTAAATATTAAAAAAATATTATCATGGTCACAATTTTTTTACCCTAATAAATTAATCATTCATTTATGTCTTTCTATGCAATATTTCAAACATTCTTTTCACATGAATCGTTGACATGGAATAAATTATACACAATACTAACATTTTACAAAATATCACTTTAATTATTATAATTATTAAAACGAGTTAGTTATAACCAAGCCATTAAAAATTTGTAATATTAATAATAATAACTAATTATAAAATAATTTATAATGTTTTGTTATAAATAAAACCAATTGATATTGAAAAATATAATTTTTAGTAAAGAATTTATATGTTTTTAAATAACTATTTTCTCATATGAACTACATTTCATTTCTTCTATGATAAACTATAAAATTAATTTTAGACACATTTAGTAATTTATTATGATAAAATAAAATTCATTTTGGAATTGACAAAATCTATATTATCTTTGGGAAAAGTTTTTGTTTTATTATGTGAAAGGTCACTTTTTGATGAATAGTGAAAACTATTGAGTTTTTGTTAAAAAATGTGATTTCTTTAATAATTATTAATGATAAATTATACCATAACTTTTCTTTAAGGTCACATTAGATCATTTATACATATATTAATGAAATTTATTTCATTATGAATATTTTTATTTGGAAATTTAATTTAAAAACATTACATGTTATTAAACATTTTTCTACTTTAAAAACATGTAATTTTATCCAATCTGTGAGATTAGAATTAATCATTATTTTTATGACTTTGTGAATTGAATTTCAAAAAACCAATATAATACATTTCAATAATTATAATGTTTACTTTGTAATTATACCAATTTTTTTTAACAAAATTATTATTTAAAGTGATCAAAATTAATCATAGTGATTTATGTCAAATTAAGGTTAATTTGGGAATAAAACTTAAAAATAAGTACATAAATGACCTAGACACTTGTAAAAAAACCCATTAAATGTCCATATTTTTGAAAAATAAATCATCCATTATTAGTTAAGGTCATCTCTCAAGTCATTTATTTTGTTTCCATCTCCATACCCACAAACTCACATTATTATTTTATTATAAAACAAAAATATTTTCCCCAATATAATAATATTTTTTTATTTAAGTTGTTCTACATACACCTACACACACCTTCATCTAATGGGTAACAAACCTTTTTTTTCGTGTACAATGATTAATTTATCATGAAATGATTATTGTTTGTTTTTCCAATACCACCAACCACGGAGTCCATTATAATGAAAAATATATAAATAAATGACATATATTAAATTTATTAAGAATTTAAACTTATTTATTTCTTTTTACTACAAATATATTTTTTCTATTTTCCATTTTGTGTTAGTACAATAATTTTGTTTGAGAATGTTTCGACTACCGCCCCAAAATTCGATATTATTCATTCAAACAACACATAGATTATATTATGTATTATTTTAGTAAACATATAATATATATATGATATGATAGATCAAATTTAGTAATGCTTAATATATATATAAGTACTTTACATTCCTTATATTGGTATTAAAATGAATCAGAAATAACATTCATGTGTACGTATGGCATACCTTCTCTATGAATGGTGTATTATATTTCAAACATATATATTATATATATTTTTATATTACACATGTACTCTATATAAATAATTTTTATATCTTTAAAAAAAAATTTAAAATCATTTTACTATCTGTAAATACTAAATATATTACAAATTGAGACACATGAAAATAATAAATACAATATTACCCCATGAGAAACCATAATATAGGATTATAATGAATCTTGTAATATATGGTAAAAATAAATTCATATGTCATATTATATATAATAATATTGTTCTTTAAAATATTAATAATTAATTTATATTTATTATACAAGGGGTTTCAATGCATACGATGGGAGTCAAAATACAATGTTAGGGGATTAAATCTCACTTTTTTTCCTAATTAGATACGTGTTATGTTCTCAACTATTTATTTTTGAGTGGTTTAGGAAATTTACATAATTTTATTATATTTAAATTATTATTAAATTTTTGGGTGTTAACAAATAAATTTTATGATCATTAATTCATGGTTTTTATGTTTGACAAATTATCAAATCGGTAATAATGTTTTTTCTCAATTTTTCTTTTATAAAGACTCATGTTTTTTACACACCTAAACACTTTATTGAGGATTATATACATCCATATTACATGTTACTTCAGGAATATATTTATTTTCATGATATATTATCCTTCATGTAATTTCTTTTTCTTACATGAAGATTCTAATCCAATGTTACCACTTTATAAAATTTGATTATTTCAATCTCATATCATTTTGAGATAGTTTAAATTTATGACTCAATTATGTTCCATATATCATTATATTCAAGAATTTTCATATCCTATGTACATTTATTCTATATTCATGTAGTGGTAACATTTATAACTCATTTATACATAATATAGTTAAGAAATTATTTTTATGAATGCAGGACATTACCCTCTATTTTGTTTGGAATCTTTGTTCATTTAAAACCATGTATTCTAAAAAGGTTTTCCAATAATATTATACTAATATCTAGTGATCTTTATGATAAATATTTATCCATTTTTTATTTTACAAATTTTCTCAATGGAATCTTCTTGTACCTTTCTGAACGAGGCAATTCGCTATACTTTTTTCCATCAAACGGAATGTTCTTTTTACCTTCTATGACATGATTGAATTTATCCATTGTCAATCAATTAATGATTTATTTTCATGTTTAAAGGTTATTTGTTATGAAAATATTTTCAAAAGATATTTTAACAAAAAATTGTATTAAAAACATTTTCAAAATTATTTTATATATTTTCAAGGAAAGAGGTTTTAAAAATGTTTTTATGATTATTTTATAAATTTTCCAAGGATTTTTTTCAAAACATTTTCACAATTAATATATATTCCTTCATAAAAAATATATTTTAAAATTTATTAAATAATTATTTATATGTTGTTAATTTATTTTGTAGTAAAAAAGTTTTCAAAACGATTTCGAACACAATTTATAAGATTTAAATTTATATATAGTGAATTTATTTTGGAAATGCTTCCAAAATTTCTATATAATTTTTTTATGTTTTTTCAAATAAATAGTTTTTTAATTTTTTTTTGAAGATTATATTTTGTTTTTTCTAAGGGAAAAGGTTTTCAAATGATTTCATGTCTTCTTGATAATATTTGATGGTATTTTATATGAAAATTATTATCAATTGGTTTTTCTGTATTAAAAATAAATTTTCAATGAAGATGTGATATTTTTCTCAAGATATATTTTGTAGAGATATTTCAAAATTATTTTCGAAATAATATTACATCCATTGATGTTACACTGTACCATAGAGGAAATTATCTAATGTTTTCATCGATATCCTTTCTATTAATGGGTTATACTTAATGTCATTGTCTTTTTGAAATATTATTCTCTTTAACAGGATTAATGTTCATGTAATACAATTCAAATTTTTTGGTTTTATGTTTATGAAATCCATTTATCATTCCCTAGTTATATGTTTATGAAATCCATTTCTCTTTTACTAGTTATTCTTTTTATTAAATGATTATGATACCTGCATCTTTATGACTTGTTATGATATTTTTACATGTTTATGATGCCCATTTAATTTAATGGTTTATGATATGATTGTTTATGATTTTTTTGCACATATATGTATGATTTAACAATGAGATATGTGGAAACTATATCTTCCTCCAATGTATTGGGTAAATATATTTATCTCAATAGATATACAAAGATGATCATCATGGTATACATTGTATACTAATATATCCATGAGAACAAACCATGACTAGAAAAATGGAATGCGGTGTGGAATCATGATACTTAGATGTATATGGGAGTTAACCATGACAACCAAGATGGTATGAAGTGTGAACTCATGAAACTCATATGGCCATGGGATTGAACCATGATTAATAATATGGTACGGCAAGTGAATCCATACTACAATGATGGTCATTGATGAAATTATTTCACTACTATGGAAATCGTAATATATGCTTATGTGTCGGCCAAAGATCCATGTTTCATTCCAATGTTCTATTTTAATGGCTTATCTTCTCTATATTTTTAATATTTAAGCCTTATGAACTGCCACTATTTATGACATGATTCTGGTATATGATCTCTGATATGTATGGTATGAAATTATATTTTCATGATCATTTTAACAAAAAAAATTGTGAATTATTATGCTTAAAAATCTTCCTTTTTACCCTTAATGAGTATTTAAGCTCACCATTTTCTTATGCTTCCATTCCCTAGGTTACGAAGATAGGTTTTATGTAGAACAAATAAATGTGGATATCTTTATAAAATTTGTTGAAATATTACACCATGGTATAATATTTTTTCCATGTTTTTATACACAATAAACTAATATTATACTATTGTATGTATTTTTGTAATGTACACAACAATCATCTAAAATAATGCAATATCCATGTATGTCAACATTGAGTCTATGTAAGACCTAATCCAGTCGTCTCATTGACACCTCCCTAAGAGTTAGGATTTCAAACACAACATTAGGTATTATCATAAAGAATATTTATTCACCTGTAAAGTTGTTTTAGTAGATGGTACACTAAAAGGTACATTCTTCAGTTGTTATTTATTTTTAATATATGTATGATTTCACATTTCATATATGGATGATTTTGGTTTGGGATTTATATAACCTGTTTTATATTCAATAATAATTACTAGAAACCTAATAATCCTAATTTCAATATTAAAGAACCCATTGTCCTTAAATTTATGAAATCATGCATGAAATAATATTTATAAAATTCATATTACATATCTCTTCAAAATAGTGAAAATGATTAGTGACACTATTATTTGGGATTCAAAATACAACATATGATATGAGATATCACATATAATGATATAAATTGAAACTCATGGTTTTATTTAGGTTATATTATATGGTTCATGATATCTTGGTGTATGGTATCAGAAATGATTCTTTTTTAAAAAAAATTAGTGTACCATGTCACTACAATGATATTTTAGCATGCCATTTAAAAAGAAATGAGATATCATATAATCTTATTTTATAATCAGTCATAAAATATGACTAATTTTTCATTAAGTTTATCCATATTTGGAAATTTTAATTTAATTAATATAGTGGAGTTTAAATTAACATAATGTGGTAGTCCTTTTAGTCATACCTTACGAGTGGGATACATCTTAGAATATGATTAGAATATTTTTTTTATTTTAACTTATAAATTTAATTAATTATTTATAAAATATTCTTAAATATTACTAAAAGGTATTCTAATAAAATTTGATAATTAATATAATAGTTTACATATAAAATAATAAATATTCGATATCAAATTAATTTATGTTATTGAAATATATACTGATAAATATTTCTCAAATCTTATAAGTTATTTATTAATAAGTTTTTTAAAATTATATGGAATACCTACAGAATTATAAATAATTTTTTTAATTATTAATAATAAAGAATAATTTATAATGATTTTTTAAATTAAGTAATTAAGGCTTAAATATAAATATATTAAATTTTCATGATTATGAATAGTTTATAAAAATTAATTTGAATAGATCAAATTAAGGGACATATTTGTGTAATTAAGTAATCCACATGAAATGTTTTTCAATGATTGATATTATCATGTGTTAAAATAATATTTAAATGATAGATAATTTGGATTATGCGAATAGTTTACATAAATAGATTATAAAATTTTTGTAATTCATATATTTTTCAAATATTTAATGTAGAATTCCATTTACTGAATAATATTTATGGTCCATATTAAGAATGAATATAAACTATTTTTTTCAAGAATTATGTAATATTCATAATAAATAATTAAAAGATAATAAACTTTTTATGATTATTATATTTTAATGAATTATTCATAATTTGTTATCACATGTTAAAATAGGTGAAATATTAATTTATTTAATGGTTATTATATTTTTTAATGTCAAAAATTATTTATATTATGAATTTTATATCATTATATTATAGAGATAAACTGATTCCATTAAAATTTTCAATCATTTAATTACAAGATATGCTCATCCAAATATGATTCAATTGTATATTACCATCACATCGGTTTTTTATTAATGTCGTGGTAATCAAAATAATTATGAAACGTAGTTTATATTTCTTATAAATAAGACTTACGATGAATTTAATCCTTTATTGGGTAAAGAATCGTAATATTTCTAGACATTGGGTTAGACATCCCCCTAGAATATAGGACAATTCCATGTTGGTATGATAATAGAAAATTCCAATTTTTTACATGAATGGTTCTCATATATTATTCAATGGTTACATTTGGATATGTGTAGATATGTTTGATTTCAATTATTAGCATATTCACACAAAATGTGGGTGGTGTAAAAAGATAAACAACAATAGGGGTTGATCATATTTATTTTTTGGATGTAGTATGATTTAGAAAAATGTATTTTCATTCACGTCTTCTAGTTGATGGGAAAAAGCGAGGGTCGATCCATGTCCATCTGGTTAGATTCTCATCAGAGGTCAGTCACCTGATTGTCTACACCCGGGTTCTGTATGCAGTGACCTGCTGCTCACAATAGAGAACTCACACTATCCATGGATCATTTGGTTGAACCGATTCAACCCATTATGGCGGTGGTGGTAGAATATTTTCAGGTCTGGGGGAGGTTTGATTCATATAGGATTGATGAATCAAGATTGAAGTGCACTGATATTGAACAAGTTAGCCCGAATGCTCGTTGTTTCACAACCATTTCTTTTTGGGACAAATTTTTGGATCATTATGGGGTGGGAAATAAATCATTCTTAATATAAATGGGTTTGGATATCCCTCTCATCCATTGGAAGGGTAGTGATTCACACATCAAGGAAATATAGTCTATCGTTGTATAGCATTTAATGCTAGGTGAATACTTTTTAATAGATCCTCATATTTTACTGAGTGTCATTTTCCATTGTTAATTGATGGTTTAACTATGCGGATCATTGAAATCTGTGGGTTCTCCAAATGGATGTGAATTTATTTTGGGTGAGGCCTTATATAATTTCCCTTCCCCACTAATGATCAGAAGCTATGGGCATGTGTATTTGGATCAATCTCACTCAAACATGAAACTATTCATGTATAAGAATGGGATAAAAAATTTAATCATCTTGAAGTAGGATATTATTCATTATTAATCTAGGTAAGGGTTTATATTCAAAACCAAATTTTTTCAAATCCTCGGATAGTGTTTGATATTTCATTTCAAATTGGAGTTCCTTTCAAAATTGACAATGAAAAAAAGATGGTGATATTTGTACATTTTTCCCTCTTTCTAGATGAAGATGATTTGAATTCCACATTGGTAGATGGTGTTCTAATATCTACTAATGATGATGATCATTATTATTGAACAATGTATGAAGAAAGAAATTTTTTTTGGAATGCAAGGTAATTGGGAATAAAATTTCAATATGTAAGAAATATATTGTCTAGGATATTTTCTCCCACCATGGAAATGATTCTAAGATGTGTTTGATGAAATATAAAACCTAATACACCCATGATGGTGGGAATGATCAGGCGTGGGTAACAACATCCTAAAATGATGATATTTGTCAAGGAATTATTGTGTAAGTATAGCGGGATGTTGATCTTGATTCTATGTTGGAGACTCCTAGAAATGGGATTGAAGGGTCTGGAAAACCAGATGAAACCTGTGGACAGCTTCTAGGTGACACTAGGCGAGTGCAGCAAGGTGGAAATCTCATCAAGACATTCAATTCACTGGTAAAAATAAGGTATTATAAGTGATTGTTTCTTAAGAGGAGGGATGTTTGGATCATGTTGCTATAAAATCCCCTGAGATTTTTAACAGGAAATTGGTTGATAAATTAAATAAAATTTTATCAGTATAATGGTGTTAATTGACCATGATAAAATGTTTCAAGCTATGGCAGATGATGCTTCACATTTCGTTGATGACATTATGGGGTAGCCCCTCACTGAACTAGTAGTTGATATGAAAAAAACAATAATAGGTATGAAAGGGATAAATCGACAAAATACTAGATGAGGAAGACATAGAGATAACTAGGTTAGTTATTTATAAAAAACCATGAATTCTTATATGGATCTCACTTTGGAGAAGATTAATCTTAGGGAAAATTACTCTATGCTTTATGGACTGAAGAATATGTAATCAGATTGATAATATATTGGTAAAATCTATGATCATTAATATTAGGATGAACCTGGTTCTTCACAATTTTAATTTTATTTTCTACATGATTACATTTACCTTGGTGTTACAACCCTGTCTTCTTCTCATTATTTGTCTTTTAATTTTCAATATATTTCGGTTGGAGTAGGATCTCTTGACTCTTGATTCTTTCTAATAAGATTTTGAAATTAAATAGTTAATATAATTCACACATGTATCAATATAGGTAATGTAAAATTTAATCATTATCATGTATTTTTACTATTAATTAATAAAATATTAAATAGTTATATTCATTGTAAAAAAATATGGATATTTTTATTTCAAAATGAAAAAAGCATAGTTTATATCCAAAATGGGGATTCATCCATTATATATTTTTATTTAAAAGATTTATTTTCATATTGTTGAAATTTATTTTGATAAAAAGAATTATTTTTAATTTAACAAAACAGAAATATATTTGGATGAATTTTTAAATAAATTATGAAAAGATTGATTTTTTAATGAATTTTGAAATTACTTATTTGTTTGAAAACTATTTTTTAAAGTATTTGAATAATATTATACTATTTTTAGTTAGTTTTAAAATTTAATTAGTTACATTTTAATAAATATAATCCATATAATTTTAATAGAATTAAAATTATTCCAAAATTTGGTGTAAAAACATTTTCATAATTAAAACATTTTTTTACTGAAAAAATGTTATTTATAGTGTTTTGTGAGTTTAAATTTAAATTTAATTCAGATAAATCAATGAATTAAAAATTATAATACATATTCTATTTTGGGAATCATCATAATTAATATTAGGTAAAATGGATAATTTTTATTTGGGTTATAATGAATAGTAAATACGTGTAGCAATGATTGAGGTTAAAATAATTTTACCTGTGGTGCGTAGTTATACTAAATAAATATTCATTAAAATGCCCAAAAATATTGTATAATTTCTATTTTATAGACATAATTTGACCTAATGTCTTATAATATTCATAAATGCTCCATTTTCGAGCAATTTTTCTTGGGTGTTTAGTTAAAATTGTGTAATCTTTTTAAAAATTTCAACTTTTTCCTATATCTTAAGTATAAATGGACACCTTATCTCCTCTCAAATCCACACATCTAGAAACAATATTTTTCTAAAAACCCCCCATTAATATTTATTACATATATCCCTCCCAACATCCTAGATCCTCCTTTTTATTTTAATATAACTATGAAGGATTTAACAATAAACATAAATTTGTTTTCTGAAGAATATGTATAGTTCTTAACCGATGAATTTATTTTTTTAGTTTTTTTCAAACACCATCATGTATTCCATAACCATGATGAAGTTATATAAATTTTATATTCCATATATTAATATTTTTTTTGATAATTTCCTTATTAATATCCATATTTCTCTTCCTTTATAAGGGAAATGGAACCATTATTGTTGATTATGATGGACTTCTTCCTCACGAACCGATGAAATTCAATTTCCATCACCTCTTCTAAAAGACAGGTATAATGGGGGATTTAATTTATTTACATTATATTAATTTCATAATTATTTTAAATTTTATATAATATATCATCTTTTTTATTTACTTTTTATCCATTTAAAAATTCAAATGTCCTTTGTTTGTATGTCTGGATTTCCACGTCTACAAATCAATGTTATTTGGTTTTCATGAAATAATCACACTTCATGTATATATAAGTGTTATTAAGAATGTAATATTGTATTTTTTATATAATTATAATTTTATAAATATTATATTATACTTACATTTCATTCCTCGTGCTCTTTAAAAAATGAAAATGTTACTCATACGTATGTATGACCTATCGTCTACATGATTATAACATAACTAATTTTTTAGAACCATATTTCAATGAACATATTAATATTACAACAAAAATTTAAAAATTATAGTTATTTCAGGATTATTATATTCTAGATGGTAGTATTTTTTTAATGTTGACCATATATTGAAACTATCAAAATCATTTCGGACGTATGAGCTGAATATCATCAAAATATACGATGTGAACATAATTGATTAAGTAATTATATATAAAATGGTAATAAAAAATTAACAAATTTAAGAAGTTAATAAGATAGTAAATATTTAACATAATTTTATTATTCATGAAGATAAATAATTTTTCTGGGTATTTAGGCTTGTGTTAAGAGACACATTACCTTGAAAACCTGAATCAAAATTTTTTATAAATTTTTTTATTACATTAATTTATTCCATGAACATATTATTAAAATTATTTTATGGATTTTTTTGTATGGAAATAAATGAATTATAGAGATCATTTTATTTCAAATTTTAATTTTATTGATTTCATTTAAAAATGAACAATTTTTATGAAATTTATATGGAACATTTTGATAAAAAAGAATAATGAATGTTCAATTTTAACGTCTATAATGTCAATGGGTTTTCCCATCGATGTAAGCATTATTATCTATTTGTATTCCTTTAATATATTTAATATCTTCTTATATGGAAAAAATATTTCTCTTTTTTCATAGTTTTTCCTAAATATTTCTTAAATTGAATAGATATTTCAAAATACAAAAATATTTTTTTTATGTGTGCGAATAAATTTTTTTGAGAATGAAAATGAGTATGATTAATTTAATGTGTTATTATTATTCTTTTATTATTGGTAAATTATTATGATTATATGAGAGAACGGTAATATATATCAGGATGGGTTATATTGATATATCTTCTTAATGAGTGGGGTAAAGATACAAATTTAAACAGTTAGGTTTCTCCAAAGAGATTATTGTAATTAATCAGGGGGGGTTATTCTATTTGTAAGACTGATTTTATGGGTGATATGAAAATTATATACCTTGATACCTACATGATTTATATAGGCTTGATAAGGGGTTTTTCATAGAAATATAATGATTTAGCAAGGTTTGATATAAATATTAATTTAAAAAATAATTTTATGTTATTACTTAAGGGTGAAATGTAAAACTTTTTAAAATGATTCTTTGAGATACTTCATGATTAAAATGAAACCTTTGTGAGTTTTATTTTGAATTTAAGATTAATTGTTATATGTTTTATTATAATATTTGTATATATAATTTTATTTATTAGGTAAGAAGATGTCTTATTGGAAATTAACAATTATTTTAAATATTGTAAATTTTTATGTAAAATCATGGAAACAAGAGTTGTATTATTTATTTTATATATTCAATACTAAGAGTTTTTTTACTCAATTAACGTTTTTAAATGTTTTTCATTGTGTTTTACAGATTACTAGGGACATTGATGTGTTTATGATGATAATTTTATTGATATTTCAAGAAAAAAAAGATTTATATATTCAAAAAGTTTTATATTATGGGAAAATAGATACTAAGTGGACATGTCCACTTGGTGATGTAATATTTATTGGTTTAACAGAAATGAGCTCACTCTTTAAAAGGCATAACATAAAATATTAATGGGAATGTAGTATAATGAATTTTTTTCTAAAGAAACAATTTCATTGATTTTATTATTGTAAATATAACAAATAAAAGAAATAAAAAGCGAACATATATATAGATAAAATTCTATTCAAAATTGTATGTTTCAGATTCTTTACGAATAAAAACTTTTTAAGACCCCGATCATCCAAATGGTTTTTCTTTGTAAATAAGGTCTTCAATTAAATATCATTTGTATATAATGGTGGAAATGGATAACCTTACCA
This sequence comes from Viscum album, assembly GCA_963277665.1. NCBI lineage: Eukaryota > Viridiplantae > Streptophyta > Magnoliopsida > Santalales > Viscaceae > Viscum > Viscum album. The sequence continues at coordinate 212,209,775 of OY728128.1, read as the reverse complement.
TCAAGATAACCAAATCACACTATTTTTATTTTTCCAAACATATCTAAAAATTCATAAAAGATTGATTACCAATGGAATAGAGTTTCATTAATACATTTAATTCACTAGATAGTGAGTTTTTACTCAACTATACAATATTAATATTTGATATTTTCGAATGATAACCTACCTAAAGAGCTACATAATGAGATAAATTGAAAATCAGACTTAATGTTCAATGAAATCTGGATCTTTGTGTACTAATAGATGTTTTGTATTCAAAAACATTAATTATCTCTATGGTAACCCGTTAAATTATTTCCATATTTCAAGGATATAAAACATGATACACCTCTAATAAAATATTTTTTTATAAAATAATTAAATCCTCTTCATTATGTATAAATGTGAGGATAAATATTTATAAGGAGAAGATTATTACAAGTAACATCGGGCATGAGTAACTTATGAAATATTAATAAGTATAAGTAAGATGTTTATTTTATAAAGTATCATTATCATTGGTAATGAAGTGTTTCTGTACTCAACGGGTGCATCTAATTTCATATAAATGATAGAATGATACAATTATGTTATCAATGTAATTATATGAATAATAAACTAAAGAATAAATTCTCCCCTCATATATGTAAAATGTTTGGATACTCTAATGGTTTAGTGAGGCAAGATATTTTCTTTGTTTGGTTATGAAATTAATCCCATTTTATTATACAAAAATGTTCTACTAAGAGAAATGAACATTATAACCATCATAAATGATATTATTATTATTTTTAGAATAATTTAACTATCCATATGATGTTTAATTTATACTATTTTAGAGAGAGGACATGTGGGTAAATTCATAAACTAGAAGATGATGATTTAGTTGGAGAGTCTAGTGATGATTTTTTATGTAGCCTGAAAATTTAATTGAATCTTAAAGTAAAGAGTAATAGTGATTCAATAATATATAATTTTATGAAATTAAATAAGGGTTTTTTGAAACACCTATGAATTTATATATCAGTTATTAGTCTTATTTAAATAAAAAAATTTGTTTTGAAACATATATAATACCAACTATATGATTTAAAATTGGTGTATTCATAAAGGAATTAAAAAACAAGGGTGGATGTAACAACCCAACATTTTATTTTATGTTAATTCAATATTATTTGGTTTTTTACTACCTTTACCTCCTTGGTTTTGAGTTTTTCCATGTTTGGTGATGTTTTTTGGCCCATGGGAAGGTTTTATTTTTTTTATTTTTTTTTCATCCAAACCAGTAGGTGTAACTACGCAACGCATGGGAGAACCACACTAATAGTCAAGCAATGCCACAAAATTGTTGGTTACACGATGGTATTTTGTTGCAATGTGGGTTGTGTTATAAAACCAAATGTTATTCCTTGGTGTTGATAGATATATGGTGTTTCATTATAGTTGTCACCATGGAGGGGTTTTCAAGATATCTGAAACATGGTTCGATAAAATATTCCCTAAAATCAATTTTCCATTTCAATTAAAATGACTTTGTATACTTATAGTATTTAGTATAGAATCTGCTTAAGAATGCTGTTAAATTTGATTCAATGATCTATTTTGAGAATTTATTTAATATCTTTAATAAGTAGTTATGATTTGTTTTTGAATTCCTATCAAACCCTTATAAATACTTATTTACCCATTCACTCAATGTTCATTTCAAAAATTTGAAGGATTTCTTTTGAGCCCACATCACACCACATTTTACATATCTATACTATATCGGTCATGTTCTAATGTCTCTTAGGTAGTAGCACCACTTTCTACACCATGAAGGTACTATATAAATTATATTCAAATGTACTTCATTGTGGTGATCTCCTCCCATACACCACAATAATGTGGTGTTACACCCAATTCCATGGTGGGTGGATCATATACATGACACATCATAGTGCCTTTCTAGCACCATGGATCCTTTTAGATTTCATGAGGATTACACGTTCCTCATTATAATTCTTTCAACTAGTCCTTGTAAACTTTTTATCAATGTAGGTTTTCCCAAATTCCTTTTCTGATATATGGATAAATTATCCCTTTTAAAATTTAAATTTCGGTTTTCAAATAAATTCACAAATATTGAGTTTACTTTTGATAAACTATATTTGAAATGGCATGTTGTGTGATGAGAAGCTTTTGATGTCATTGGATTTTTGATTTTTAGAAAAGTGCCTCAAATTAATAATATGGCTATTGAAAGGTATTTATGAAATAAAATGACATGAAATATTTATGATTTTAAATATATTATTTTAAATTTTTTTGATAAAATCAACATGATGTTGTTTTTCAAAAGAATGGTATTAATTTTTATTAAAATTATTTGATGTTGGTTTTGAAATAATGTTATGAATATTTGACTAAAAGTTATTGTCATTGATTTTGGAAATGAAAATCACATTTTGAAACATGTATTTTCGATTGAAGGAAATGATTATTGAAATGGGTTTGACCAATGATGATGGTTATTATTATTATTTTTATTTAACATTAATCGCATGGGAGATTGGATAGATGAGTTCAATGAACCCACATAAGGAATGTATTATATCTACCTATAAACAGATATATAATGAAAACAAAACAAGAAATACTTTTGTTTAGGGAGAACAATCATGAGTGATATTCTCCTTTTTATCCTTTGGTATGTTCCTTGGGCATATTAATGATAAAAATTCACTAATTATGTGATTGAATCCTTTTGTATACTACCCAATGATCAATTAACTATGTTTAATGATTTAAAATGACATTTCATGACTTATTAAATAATTTTTCTACTCATGTTAGTTTTGATAGATATGATTATTCATGCCCTATTTTTATAATTTCTTTATTCCTGCCTATTTGATAATTATTCTTATTTATCCATCCATTGATGTAATGGATATCATAATTTATTTCAAATACTAATTAATGATGTTCATTCTCGAATGATTTGAAATGAGCTATTAAAATGCTTCAATGACATGTTTTAATAAAATCATGATTTAATGGTTTTTATCATATTTAATGATTATTAAATTACTAGGTAAATAAAATTATTTTTATAAATTAGATATTAAATTTGATTTTGGTCATTTTTATATTTTCTTATGCCAGTTATAGTTAATGGGATGGATCTACTCATAGATGGCTGGTATATATAATTTTTCATTCCATCCAAATTTGAAAACACATGATGGAGGTTGTGATACCCTGGTTATTATGTGATTATCGTCCATATGGAAACTTGTATGAGGGTGCTGAATACCCATTCTCTCTGGTGGACCTTTTTTCATACCAACCGTTTTTATCAACTAATTTACTTTCTCTTATATCATTTAAGGTGAAATTGTTTCTACAATAATCATTATAATACCATGATGCCCATTCCTAGCCGGTGGGTATCGTGAACTACTATCAAACTATGCCATGATTTGATAAGATACTATTTAGGTGGGATAACTATATTGGATTAAAAAAATTGATATATAAGGGTGGATTATAACAACCCTGCTCTTTATTTCACACATAAACATAATCTAATATATAAAATCGTCACTTTGTACAACATATGATATCAGGAGTTCTAGTGTATTTAGGGGTTAGGAACATTACATAACAACTTAAAACATAAAATACACATCTTTATTGAAAACATATTTTACATGACCACACACATTCCTACGTACATAGCATTACATGGGATAACCTGGTGACATGTATTAGAAAAGGGTAAGGTATAATGAATATTAATGGAGAAAACATGGAATGACATTAGGAATACAGAACATGTTAGGAAATAGGCATATCAATGGAGAAAAAGATAATCATGGACATATAGTCATGATATACCATGATTAATATAACAAGTAAATACGCCATAAACATTCAACATTATACTTGCATGAGAAAAAACTAATCAAACATAGAGAATGAGTAAACCCAAATTGCACCTAAATTATCATTTATAAACCATCATTTCACAAGATGTATGATGATACTGATCTTCACCCAATACATGGGTGTGTTATCAAGGTGAACTATTCATAATCATTTAGGTTCATACATAAGTGTACCACATGGATCATATAGCATGGAATCATTCAAAATAATAATTTATTCCACAATATTGTAATATGAAATTCGTACAAGACACTATATAATCATTAAGTATGTGTGAATAAAGTTTAGTACCCTTGATAGATAAATTGGTATGGTATTCATTTACACAACAATTTTGTAAAGTGAAATTTTGGCAGCATAATGATGTCAAATAGAAATTCTGAAATGGATTGATCTGATAAAAAAGTGTATCTCATTTTTGTGAATGAAATTGATAGTAACAAGGAAATGGAACATAATATCCCATCATTTGTAATGTAATTTTGATGCATTATATAAAAAATTATTTGAATGTAAATGATATGATTGAGTTTTTTACAGAATTTCGGCATGGTAATGAGTGTACATAGGAGGAAATATTGATACAAAAAAGGTATATCATTATACAAACATAAGGAGGGATGTATGGTGAAGGGGTAAAATAATTCTTCAACATTTTTAATTTAATATAAAAGCGTATAACCACGTAATGAAATTTGGATAAAAATAAGAAAAAAAGAAATCCTTTACTTGGATGTGGGATTCCAAAGACTTTGTAATGATTTAGAGAGCCTTAATAAGATCTTGTGGTGACTTGGGATGATTATAGAGAGAGAAGGGAAGGTTTTTGTTATGATCCATATGGTTTTAGTGAAGGTGAATTGATGATTTAGTGGGTTAATATAGGAATGGAGATGGAATTCATTATTATTTAGGTGATGGAAACTAAACATTAATATAATCAAAACCACAAACCATCCCATAGTTTTTGCAAATAGTTTTTTCAAAAGGGTATTGGAAGAAATTTTTTTCTAAGGCCAGTGGTCGAAATTATTAAAATATTAGGCTTTGGTATGTTGACGTGAGTCACAATCTCATGGAAATCATTTTAAAATGATAAAATGTTTCATAAGACATGTAGGGCCCACTATGGATTTGTAAAATAAATAAAACAAATATAAAATCACATTATTTTAAAGTAAAGACATATATTGGAAGAATATCCCTTTTATAGTAATTTATTACTTCACTATTGGGTTATTATGATGTCCTAAAACATATTATATATTTAAATGACATTTTATTTTTACCCAAAAATTAAAATGTATGGGAAAATTATGAAAAATTCACTACTGGATAATTTCGATATCCAAATTTGAAAATTATTATTAATTTTATATAAATTAGTTTGTAAATGTGTGAATTTTATAGTTATAAAATAAAAACCGACATTTATAATAAATTCATGGGTTTTGGAAAAACAATCTTTCAAACCTTATTACAAATTACACTTTTTTTTAAAAAATTAAATGATCATTTATAAAGAATAAAAATTAATTTATTAATAATATTTTATTATACTATTATTTAATTAAAAAACCATTAATTCATAAAAATATATTTCTTAAGTTCATATGAACTAAATAAACTATTTTCACTTAAAAACTAATAACATTGTAAAAAAAATTAAAAAATGTAAAATATTTATTCTATACAAAGATAATGTACAATATAATAGTTATGAGGTCTTATTACATATACCCTTATAACACACTTATAAGACATAAGGGAAATGTGTGTGGTGGAGAATAACTCCTAAGGTATCTTGGATAACTTCGCACAGGTTTTAATCTTTATTAATATCCACTACTCTAATAGGCGGTTCTGTTCAAACATAACATGTTTTAGATAAACTTGTGATTGGTCATGAATGAATCCTAGTGATACCACCTCCATTCTGAGTGCCAAAAAATGGGCTTCGTATGGAGGAATTATACTGGTTGAAGAAATCATTTCCTTTATCTCTGAAAATATGATTTGTTAAATCCCTATATTTATTTTAATCATGTGACCACTGTTCCATAGTTATATTAGAAACGATAAAATTATTAATGGTATTTTGAAATCCAAAAACATAAAACCATTGAAGTTATTATTTTATATAAGAATTTTACATATTTAGAAATTTCATTAGATCTAGTGTAATCTTCATTAATAAAAGTTTAGGTCATTATAATCATCACCCCTTAAGAAATTTCATCATTGAAATTATGTTTCCCACACTAAAATAGATTGTTGTAACTATGACTCATCCCTTCCTCTGATTCCCACATTACTTCTTCAAACATTTTATTTCTCCACAACACCTTGATGAGGGGAATTTCCCTATTTTATAGAACATTTTCTCTATATTCTATGATCATCAACGGTGATTCTCATAAGAGATGTTATTCACCAACGGTACCACCTATCAATCGATTACATTAGATGGGTCAGGTATTTACTTCCTCAAAAGTCATACATGGAATATATAATGTACTTCAGATAGGTTTGGTGTGAGTTCTTATTTATAGTCCACTGCTCTAATGCGATTAAGGATTTGAAAACTATCGATGTACCTTGGAAAAAAATCCTTCTTCCAAAATGTCATAACTCTCTTCCATGATGATACACAGAGGAATACCATGTTTCTAACATAAAACTCTTGGTATTGTCAACGATTATTAGGATAGATATTTTTTCGACTCTGAGTAGCATTAATGCGCTATTGGATTGTCTTAACCTACTCCACCATTTCTTCGACCATTTATAGAACTAAGAGTTTTCACTCCCCAACATCATCCCAATATGTTGATGTTCTGCACCTCTTCCCATAAAGGGCTTCATGAAGAGAAATTTTGAGGATTGTGTGGAATCATTTGTGGTATGATAACTCAACTATAGGAAGGTTTTGATCTCTTCTTACTTTGATGTCTATCATGCATACTCTTAGAATGTCATCATGTTTTTGGATAGTCAGCATATATTGGCCATAAAATTGAAGATTATAATCCATACTGAGGTTTATATCAGTAATTAGACCATGTTGAATAATCTTCCATAACATATAGGTGAATCATGGATCTCAATCGGATAAAATAGATAGTTGTACTCAATGAAGCTCGACCACATCTCTAATATATATCAGTTCATGTTTATCTAATGAGAAATCTTCTCAAATTTAAATGTAGAGTATTATCTTTGGATGATGAAATAGAAAAACCCATATTACGTTTTTTCTTTGGATTTCTTCTTAAGTCAGGTGCCAAAGTCCGTAGTGATGTTCTCCCATTTCCATATTGGAATGGGTAAGGGTTGCATTCTTCCCCTTGACTTCCGCCTCTCACCCTTCAATTTCTGAAATACTAGGTACATTAATGTATGCTCAGGAATCTCCTAATTCATGTTATCCTACAAATAAATATCTTGGGGATCTTGATATTTATTTTTGTTTACTGGGTGAAAGGATAAATTCAAACAATGTGGATCATCGAAAAGTTCATTAATTTTCCCTAGATTTTATTGAACACATCGTCTTGACCAAAATCTCACAATTCCTTCTTTATTAACATTGAAATTTTAGTAGTTATCTTTTATGATAGTTTCTACTTTCTTCTGAATTATAAAATAATCCTTTTTATCATCCTTTAACATTTCCATAAGATATGGTTGAAGAATAATATGGGAATATATTGATGATGTTCCTTCATTATGATTTTCATTTCAATATATATCAAATCTATGATGATTGGATCCTTTTTAATTCTTATCAATGATAGATTTACTGGGAACATTCTACATAGATAAATCTCCACCTTGATTGATTTCCATAGGAGGCAATGGATTGAGTAAATATTGTCATTTATCATCCCTAACCATATTTTTTGGCTTATATTAAACTATTTCTATGTGAATATATAATTGAGAATTTTGTGATCTGTGTATATTTAATATGTCTCTCCAAAGAGATAATGTCACCAAATTTTGAAACTGATGATTACTACAGCCAACTCAAGATCATGTGTTGGATATTTATTCTAATGTACATTCAATTTCATCGAATCATAGACAATGAAATTTTAATTTTACATCAACACAATGTTCGGACCCTTCTTCAAAGCATCACTGACTTCCAAAAAATGTTCTCCAATTTTGGGTAGTGTGTGAATGGGAATGGTGATAATCCTTATTTATCAAATCCTTGAAGCTCTCTACACATTAATCACTCTATGAAAACATGAATCCCTTCTGAGTATGTATAGTAAGTGGCTTTGAAAATCATGGGAAATTTCTCACAAATCATTGATAATATACAAGTGACCTTAGGAAGCTACACCTCCCCATCACCGATGATTCCCTCATCCATCCCTCAATTGCAGCTGTCTTGGATGGATCCATATATATCCCATTGCTTATGCTGGTATGATCTGAGAATGAGACCACCATCTACCAGAACTCACACTTTTTTGTACTTTTCATAGAGCCTCTCCATATTCATGGTCTATATTACATTTCATATATTATATTCTTGGCACTATTTGGTTTGGGGTATACTAGAATATCATATATAAATAATTCCAAGCATTTATCTAGGTTATATCTAATGACTCTATTCATCAAGTCTGTAAATATTTCTAGAGCATTACTGATTCTGAAAGGCATTTTTATGAATTCATTGTGCTCAAACCTTGTATGAAAAGATGTTTTGGGGATATCCTTTTTCATTACCCTTACTTGGAAATATCATTACCGCGAATCCATCATGGTTAAGTATTGTGGTTCATGTAGATGATCAAAAATATATTTAATTCAGGGTAGAGGATACATGTTTTTTATCGTGAAATTTTTTGGGCTCACGATATTCAATAAAAATGTGCATTGACCCATCCTTCGTCATGACGAAGAGGACTAGTGCAGCCCATGGTGAAGTACATGGGAATATAAACCCTATATCTATATTCTAATGTATTTTTTTCTATATCACCCCATTCACCACAACAACCATTCTATTAGGATTATTTGATATTGGAAATGCTCCTAGTGTAAGATTAATAGAGAATTCAACATCTCTTCTAGGAGAAATACCAGAAAATTACTTAAGGAACTCTTCAGTGAATTCCCTCATAATAAGAATGTCATAAAGGGTGGTTTCATCCTTATACCTAGTAATCTGAAAAACAAATTCATGCTCATTGGTATGTAACACCCATGCATTAGATTATGGTGCTAAAGAAGATTAATCCTCATCATTGCTCTTGTACAAAATCTGGGGTCGATTCTCTATATAGAGGTTTATTTCCCTATCCCAGTAATTTATGTTGGATATATATAAGGAAATAAATCCAGGGAAAGAATTTCATTAAATTCAACCAGAGGGGGTAGGAATTTATTTTTTAGTATGTTCAATCCAAAAATTATGACCGGGGATGAGTTATATTCAAGGGATGCAATGATTTCCCAATTTTTCATTCTCACCGACATATTTAAATCCATTATTTGTGTGGGTGTTGGGATGGTTACAATAAACACTAGGGATATAAAATAATGCATAGAACCAAAATAGAAAAGTATGTTCTCTATTCCTGAATGAATAACTAGTGTACCTATCACCACTTAATTTTTGAGGTTCACTTTGGTAGTAGTGATGAAAAAATATCACCCCTTTTGTCTTTGGGTTTGTTGGTTACCTCCAAAAACAGTATCCTTAGGTAACTGGAACAACAACATAAATCACCTTTAGCAGCGGTCTTTTAGTGATGGTTTATTAAAAACCATCGTGAAACCCATTTATTTTTTTACAGCGGTGACTCTCCCCACCCCCCGAGCTGACTCTCTTCTCCCCCAAACCCATGACGCTTCTCCCCCAGATGAGCCCCAACCCTAGCTATGCTACCCTCCCGTGCCACCGGTGACCTCGCTGCCGGTTGCTACTGACCCACCTTCTCACCCCAACACATGTGACACCAGCTTATCCCCCGACCTCGTCGAGTTCCTACCCTAGGTGGGCTCTCGTCCCCTGTCGTTGGTGGTTTTCTCGTATTTAGGTATGTTTTTGTGTGTAATGGTCAGAGGAATATTGATGAGAAAAAATACATTGTGTTTTATATAGTTTCATTATTATTGATTCATTTCCATAGTTTAGTTGGGTTTATCATCAAATTTGGAGGTATTCATTTAATGGATTGACATCATATATTTGGGTTTTGTTTGTAAATGAGCTCAGAGGTGTTCCAAGAGTGATCCATACACAATTGCTTGAAGTTATAGGAATGATTCATAACTATCCCTAAAGTATGCCTAATTGGATTAATATGGATTAGCTCCCTTAATTAATTATTATTTCTTTATAATATAGGTTGTAATTTTATGAGTTAGGGGATTGAGATGGTGTTGGTTCTTATATATGGCTTTAATGAGGATGGAATGAGATTTCTTAAGGGGATAACTCGATAGTCAAGGTAGTTTATGACTAATATTACCATAGTTTATGGGTATGAATTTATTTTTTGGATGGAAATTTTATGTAGTTGGGTATGTGACATGAATGGGATCCATGAGTAATTTACCTTAAGTGACATGAGGATAGAGATTCATGTTGTGTTCATAGAATTCCATTTAGTATGATGTATTGTTTATAAAACCATTGAGGGCTATGTTATATATGTGGGAGGCTTAACTATAGGGATATTACGACTACAATAGGCAGTCCATCATGTATTTATGGGTCATGTTATCTATAAAGGTATTGTTTTAGGTAATTGATTATCTCCTAAAGAAATTTCTACTGTCGAGGCTATGGGATGGTGTAGTAATGGTCATCTATGGTTTGATAATCTATGAGAACATATGAATGACTATGTATGGAACCAAGTGAGGTTATTTTTCTCGATGAGAAATCGATATATACTATATGGATAATGATAGGTTCTCCAAACCTTATGAGTTGGGAATGTGGCACTTGAAAACATTTATCCCTTAGGTTGGGGTGAGATACATAGGAAATGGAACCGTAAGCACTGTCTTTATCATCCACATTAATTAATCTACACAATATCAATATTACATCAAAATTAGATTCATCTTGTCAATAAAAGAATCCCAATCACACTGATACCACACTAATGATAGTAAGGTAATAGGTACATCCTCCACTTAAATTTTCTTCTTATCAATTGTCTAATTCTACTAAATTTAGTACTTTATATCCCTTATTATAATACAGATTTAATATGACATCAATGATTATCTTAGTTAAGGTTTGGAATCCAATTTTCATTCTAGAATAATCCCTTTTTTAAATAATTATAGATTCAACAAGTTAATTTACATAAGCAAGAAAATTCCAGGTCCAGTTTTGATGAAGAATAAAAGTGGTTTCTTAACACCACTTGCTGATTCATGATCAGCCATGACGTGTTTTGAAAATATTTTATATCAAATGAGACTTAAAATAATTATTACATCACTTATTTCATGCATTTTTTGGATTTAATAAGATCTTCCTTTAGCTGAAAAACATGTACTTTATTAGCACATCCACCCCATGGATCATATCTCCCCCTATATATTGGGCCACATTAAACAATGGTTAGAATTAATTAATTTAATGGGATATATGGAACTTACAATATTCTTAAGTTGATTAATGGGTATTGACATTGTTCACTCACCCTAATCTCCCAATTTAATTCTAATCCTTTATGGTGGTACAACTATATATGACACCACTAGTGGGTGATTGACCATATGTATTGATATAGGAAAACAATATGTAACATATTTATATATTTTTTCAACTAGTATATATGAATCGCTTTCCCTATTTAGTAATAGTTATGTGTTTTAATTTTTTTTAATATTGTGTAGGCACATTGTGATATACATGTATAAAAGCTTGATCACTTTACCAGGGAATGGACCTTAGTATATTAAGGATTTTAATGACTTTTTAGATTATGAAATTTCGAATAGATTTGTTGAAGGGAGAATAAGATTTCCATGTCATAAATTTAAGTCTAGGAAATTTTTGAAGAGATATGATGTTTATGAACATTTAATATTGATGAAATTCCATGGTGAATATTTGCATTAGATTTGGCATGGATAATCAAATGTTACAGAATGGTTGATCACAAATTTCAATCCATAGAATGACCTCCCATCTTCATAGATAATGTAAAATGAAATATAAAAGCTTATAAATGATGCATTTGGCACTGAATGATACCACCATCAACATCAAAACATATCAGAACAACCAGATGAGGGTGCTACAAATAGAAACAAGACAAGTGTTGTTTGTGAGACTGTAGGAAAACTATGTCAAGATTGTAACATATCATTGGATCCTCCTCTTGATTCTATGGAGCCAAATGTAAGGGAAAAATTTAGTGAGGAAAACGTGTTCCATGATTTAGATGATGATGGAAATCAAGATTTGTTTAGTGGATGTTTGAAATATTCAAAACATTCTTTTATGCTGAAGTTGTTCCATATCAAATGTCTCTGTGGAATTACAAATAAGGAAATTTCCATGATATTGGAATTGTTGCGTGATGCATTTCCTGAATCAAACATCCCTAAGTCTTTTTGTGATATGGAAAAAATTTAACAGGCATTGTTTTAATTATGCAAAAATACATGTCTGTACCAATAATTTGATGCTTTATTGGCATGAGGATTCAGATAGACAGGATTGTAAAAAATGTTCTTCTTCTAGACGGTAGTCAATAGGTGATTTTTGAAGTCTAAATCAACATACATTCAAGAATAAAATGAAAAGGAACACACCTACAATGGTTTTTCATTACTTTCCTTTAAATCCATGATTGCAATGAATATCCATGTCATTGAAAACTATCGAACACATGAAGTGGAATTCTGTAGATAATAACAATGATGGGTTAATGAGTCATCCACGTGATTCACAATTGTGGAAGAAATTTGATTCATTTCATCCAGATTTCTCAGCTGATCCTAGGAATGTTCGATTGGGATTCGATATCGATTGATTCAACCCAATTGGGACATTGAGTACCAATTATAGCATTTTACTAGTTGTTTTGATCCTTTATAATCTCCCACGGTGGATGTGTATGAAACAAATTAATTTTATCATATTGATGATTATTTATGGAAAAAAAAGCCCGGAAATGATATTGATGTGTACTTTCAGCCTTTAATTGAAGAATAACAGGAGTTGTGGATCAACAGTGTTGAGAAATTTGATTCTTCTTCTAAGACAATGTTCCAAATGCATACTACATTAATGTGGACAATTAGTGACTTCCCTAGGTTTGGGAATTTATCTGGTTGGAACAATTACAAGGGTTTGGCTATTCTTGTTTGTAACATTGATTTTGAGCCCAAATAGATAACTCAAAGTAAAAAAATGGTGCTTCTTGTTCCATTGATGATTTTTTGATGCATTTCAATGATTTTGGCTAAATAGATCAAAATTTAATGGTTTCATTGATCGTAGACCACCTCTAAAGTTGTTAACTAGATCTAAAATATTGAAACATCTTGGAAATGCTGAAACTGAATTTGGGAAGGTTTGTCATTTGAATGGTAGCGGGAAACAGGTTCAAAGTGCACTATTAAACGAAATTGAACGCAAAAATAGAAGAAAAAAAGAATATTTTTCAAAAATCCATATTTGGGATTTAATTTGTTGTATCATAATCATGATGTGATGCATATTGAGAAGAATTTCTATGACAAATTGATTTTCTCATTGCATAATGAGCATGGAAAGTCGAAGGGTCATCTCAATGATCGCAAAAACATACAGGCAATGAACATAAAACATGATCTATGGCCAAATGAGAATGTAAATTATCATCTAGAAAATTTTTCAATGAAAAATATGGATAAAGATACATTCTATCGAATTATAAATAATTTTAAGGTATCTTATGGTTATTAAATTAACATCTAGAGGAGTGTTGACATGATGAATCGTAAGCTAGATGGATTGAAAAGTCACGATTCAAATATTTTTTACAACCGTTACTACCATTATCATTGTGTACATTATTACCTAAAAAATACTAATATTGTACTCCAATTATACACATCTTTTAGAAAACTATGTCAGAAATATCTACATCCATTTCATCTCAACAACCTACATGATAGGTTTGTATTAACCCTTTGTGCAATAGAGATGATCTTTCCTAAATAATTTTTTAATGTAATGATGCATTTAACTATGTATTTGGTTGAGGAAGCTAAATTAGGAGGCCCCATTCATTATCTATGGATGTATCTAATTGAGAGGTACAATATTTATTTGTTTTTTAGTTAATTAAAAAAATTTCACTTTAATAAATGCATAATTAGGTTTAATCTTTTTGACAGATATGTTGGGCATTTGAAATCATACGTGAGAAATAAACCTCAACCAGAAGGCTATATTACTAAAGGGTTTTTGGCTGATTAGTTTCTTAGATTTTGTTCTAGATTCTTGGATGATATTGAGACAATATTTAAAAGAGTTGGATGTGTTGACAATACATGGACTCAATCACAAATACATCAGAAATCCAAAATATTTCCTTTTATTGGCCGATCGGTTGAGAGGACTTCAATTGTGACACTAACAGAATTGTAATTACTACATGCACATAGATATGTGCTACAGAATAGTGAAATTTCAAATCCATTTATTGAAGATTTTAGGATACAATCAAATATATTAATGAGAGGCCGAACAAGAAATGATAAAGATATAAAGAAAGTTGTTAATAAAGAGCGTGTAGAATGGTTTTCACGACGTGTATGTTCATAAATATTGCAATAAATATGAATATTAGTTTGAAAAATATATTTTGTAAATCTAACAAAGTATATTTATTTTTTTAGATCATTAATATTGATACTCGAGTAGAGGTGTCAGAAGATGTTATGTTTCTTGCTGGAGTACCTCTAAAACAAGTTAGAATGTTCAGCGCTTACAACTTGAATGGCTTTAGATTTTGTACAGTTGATCGAGAAGAGGGTTTGAAAACACAGAATATTGGTATATTTACATTTTCTAAAGTGTAATACTATGGATTGCTGACTGATATTATTTAATTAAACTACCACGATCATTTTTTAACTATTTTATTCAAATTCCATTGGTTTGATATTATCAGAGGTGTTAAAATAGATTCCTTGCAATTTACTTTTGTAAAAATCTCTCGCTTAAAGGATGTTGGTGATCGTGAACTGCATGATCCATATATCTTATCATAACTTGAAATAATGGTATATTATGTGAATGATAATGTGGATTAAGGGTGGAGTGTACTTGCTCATGTAATAAAAAGATATTTGTATGATATGGGTGATGAAGTGGAATATTTGACCTCTAAAATTGAATCATATCAACAACTAGAAGAAGAATTATTTTTCCATCATGATATTGAAAATATTATTCTGGCACGAATGAATGATGTGAGTGATGTAATGGAGCTGGAAACAGACAAGATTAAAGGGTAAAATGATTGAATGTAGTGTTATTTATTCATTTAGCAACAACTTATTTCATTTATGTAGTCATTAATTATCATTGTAATGTATATTTTGTTTGTTAGTAATGGAAATATATTTTAATTTTTATTTTTTTATTCTGCATATTTTTTCCGAAATATATGCTCTGAATGGAATTTTATTTTATTAAATGACAGGGATTCCAATGAGGAAGCAATACACAGTTTCATTCACTACTATGACAAATGACTATCAATCTATCTCCCTCCCTCTGGCATCTGAGCCACCAGCTGCCTGCCCACCTGCACCATATCCCCCTTCACATTCTCTCACGCCCTTAGTGAGAGTGCCTTTAGAAGCTGAGTCATCGACTCCACCTTCAGCAGCCTCATCAGTCAGGCGGCGTCACGCCACTTCTTGTTCATCACGGACATACTGGAGGGTCATTTTTATAGGTACAAATTTTAATATAAACAAATTACTTGATATTTATTATAATAACTGTATGTTCATTAATGAATTAAAAAAATTAAATTTTGGTGAAAAATATAAAATTTTCAGATGTTTGGAATATGAATGGAGAGAATATAGTTGTCCTATTCGATTCATATGGGGTCCTTACAGATGATGTCATGAGATTACATGGCCAAATTCTAGGCTAGTTGGCTGTGGAGCCCATTTCCCTTCCACATTCATATGACGATTGGAGACATATAAATCCAAGTTAAAAAATGAATTTTTTGATTCCCAAATAAAAGTAATTTTAATATAGTATGGTGTAATTTAATGTCATGTTTTTAATATGTTCCAAATGAATTTCTGTCTACATATATTTTTCCACTTTACAATTGCTGATGTTATGGCATGAATGTTGACGTTAAAAAATCATAGAATTAAATGGAAGGACATAAAATGGAGATTGTGGGGCGATGTCAATGATACTTTGTTGACCATCTAACAAATTAATGAGAAGATACACAAGGCGGTACCCAAAGAACAATGGAATGTTTTTGTTGACAGATATCATGATATGAAGTAGATGGTACATAAATATATATTATTATATTAACCTCATTTGGAATTTATTCATGTATATGAAGATATGATGTCATTGAAAACATTACATTAAATTTCTTTTTATTTATTTCAGGATATCTCAAGAAAGAATGCATCAAGACGACAAAAGCAAGTCATCCATCACAATGTGGGTCCAAAATCTTTTCTAGAATTCGATCGACTCTGGTAATCTTTTCATTAGTTTAAATATTTTTAAGACAATATTATCTTTTTAATATATTAATTTTTTGACTTTTCTTTGTTTAATGCAGTCATAGAGTTTAGGGTACAAACCATCCCGGACTCAAGTGTGGTTGGATGTTCACAAAAAATCCGATGGATGTTTTGTTAATCAGACTTCCAAAGAATATGGGGTATGAACTAATTTTTTTCATTATAATACATTATTATCATTTTTTCTATGTTAATATATATTGATATTTTATTTATAGGTTTATGTTAATGAACTATGGGATGTCAATCCTGAGCAGTCCTACTCAGTCTCCCAGGATGACCTGTTTGCCAATGTCCATGGGAAGGAGCATCCAGGTAGAGTGCACGAGCTGGGTTTGGGACCCATACCATCTATGGTTTTTGGAAGGCCATGAGGGATTTTAGCTACATCTACTCTTGGTTGTAGTCAATACATACATGGAGATGCTAAGAAAATGATTATTTATATATAAAACACAGTTAAGGAGCAGGGGGATCAAATATCTGCTTTTCAAAATGAGTTTACTGATATACATCAGCAGATCAGAAGATATGACCTCGGTGGTACTGTATCGATAGGTGGTGAGCAGGTAAATCACAAAAATTAAAAATAATTTAGTTTGGAATCTTTTATTGGTTTTATGTTTAAATATAAATATGTAACACGATTTAATTTTCAATATACTGTTCATACAGGTGGTAGCTGGAAGTGGATATGGAGGTAGAGAGGGTGACGATATGTGTTCATCATTAGACAATGTTTATTTTTATTGTTTATATGTTGGAGGTGGATAGGGTGTTGATATGTGTTCATCATCGGTTTGTATATGTATCATGTTTGCCACATAATGGCCACCAAACATTTTCATGACATAACTTTTTCTTGATTTGTCATGTTTCATTTAATTTATTTCATTGATTTCTGATGATTCCTTTGAGGTCTTGATTTCTTTAGTGTGTTGTTCATATTTAGGAAAAATCAACCTACATAAGTCCCCTTCCATATAATTAATAGAACCAACAATTCACTTTCCAACAACATTACCATAGTAAAGAATTGAGAAAAAAAATAGGAATTAAAGGGTTCAAGAATGTCATGGTATGAATATTATATAGTGTTTTCTCATATATCCTAATTATTTTATAATACATAACAAAAAAGTGTGGTTATGCAGGTAACTATGAAAAGTTTGAGTAATTTCATGGTAATTCAGTGTTCTAGTGATGAGAAACACTCTGAGCGGTTTTGGAATTTATTTCAAGGGAGACGGTAAGGTCAATTTAGTCCCTTGAGAATTGTATGTATGTACTGTGACTCCTACTGTTTTGTTATGGTGACATTTTAAAAGAATATTGATATCTTTAAATTCAACCATAGTTCATTTTGATTTCAAAAAGTGATTCATATTGAGTCCCTTGAGAACTGTATGTGGTATTTAATGCTATGTGGTACCTGCACGAAGTGATGGGTCCCTGGAACATTAGACTTCATTATTTCATTGAGATATATTGTGAAGTGTTGATGAACATTAGATATGATCACTCTTAGTATATGTTTGGGTACTAGATGATAGTGTGAAGGTTCCTGACACCTTGTTTCGTATATGAGTATTGAACATGGAATACTATAATTCTTTAGCTAACGTATGGTTATTAGATATTTTTTATTGTATGATGTGGGAACTGATTATGTGACTGATGAGTTTAACATGAAAGAATGTATATGAGTGGATTTTATTGATTAGTGATTCCTTCAGTGCTAATACAAAAATAGATAATGTTTTTTTTGTTTTGATTATTTCATAATTGTAAGACTATAACATGGATTCATAGGGGTGAAAGGTCTTTATTTCTCACATATAGTGGAAAGATTTAGATTATTCTTATTGAATTTGGGTTTATGACATTGGATGTTTTAGAATCCCTAAATTTAACTAGGGATATGTAATCATTGTAGATATGATGGTTATAATTTTTTTGTGGTTCTCAGGTCAGCATATCTTCCAGGGATCATTATAAAAGTTTGGAATTGGATAAAACATTTAATGCATGATTGAGTACCATGACTTGAATAATGATCTATAAGTTTTATATACGAAATGACTATAATATGTGCAGGACCAAAGCATGACGTATCTGGGTGGCTGGGATGTTTCACTATTTCAAGTGAAGTATATGAGAGATCATTTTGAATGGGAGATATAGATCAATTTCATGTATCATATTAAATTGATCAATGTATTTCACAAGTGATGAACATAAATACTTTTTATGGATTATTAGGGGTATGGTGGGGTTGTTATAACACCTCACACCAATGTGTGTTAGTGGAGCAACATAAATATCAGTTTCCAATGATGTTAGGACCAGAGATGACTTTAACTTTTTAGTTCTATTGATAATTTTCATTATACGCACATTTATAATAATTGAGATGATTTTTATGAGGTGGTATCGTGGGTAATGGGGAATTAGTTCATGTTTAGGGGGATAGTTTAGGTAGTCAGCCTCTATTTCAGGTTGGAAATTTTTTGTAGGTCAATGATAATAATATATTTTGG
This sequence comes from Viscum album, assembly GCA_963277665.1. Taxonomy (NCBI): domain Eukaryota; kingdom Viridiplantae; phylum Streptophyta; class Magnoliopsida; order Santalales; family Viscaceae; genus Viscum; species Viscum album. The sequence goes on along the minus strand of OY728128.1, from coordinate 212,190,534 downwards.
GGAACATTTCAAAAAAAAAATTGGGTTATTTAAGATTATTATCTTATATAGGTTGGTGGTTACACCAAATCTTTTACAAAAAATGTAGTGTGAAGGAATATGTTAGACTATATTTTTTTGTAGTCCAGAGAACCACACCATAGAGAAATGTTTTGGTGGGTGGTTATGGTTTCCAAGAAAATCATGTGGGAAATATAACAGTAAATCATAGGACAATGTGAGATTAAATCATTATTTAATAGATCATTATGATACAACACATAAGGGATGTATTATGGTTGATAGATTAAAGTGAAATATCATTCCCATATAAAGGGATCCCACATTGTAATTCCTCATCCAATGGGATGGTGTTGTGTCATAATGTGAAGGACCAGATCACAGTGTGATGTAGGATATATGGGTTAAATTTTATGATTTTATGATTATGATGGGTCCCACATCATTACTACATTGGATGCTATATGAGGGTGACCCTAGTAGGGTAGGTGTGTTTTAACCCTTATGGTAAGTCTATAACACATTTTTTATATTGTTCTTTATAATTATTTTGTTTACTTATACCACAAGACCTTATAAAATGTGATTGAACATTTTTTCCAACTAGTGAAATGACCACCTTTCCCCTATGCCCTTATTTTCACTCTTCCAATGAAAGTATCTACTATTTTTTTGGATTAAAGAACCATTTATTATAGTGCTTCATTAATGGGGGGGTTCAACCTATCATCTTATGTATTGATAAACATAAGTGGATCTTAAAATGGTGTTTCAATGACGGGAAACCATACCTGGAGGAACATTTGCTAACCTAGGAAAAAATAGAAATCCACTTCAAGGAACTCATTAAGAAAAATTTAGATATGGAGGTTAACAACATTTAATGGAGAATGGGAGTGTGTACCCATTATGTTTTTTCATGATGATATGGCCAGACATGATTTATTGGTTTTCTTGTAATTTTTTAGGGAACATGTACAGAAGCTGCAGAAGCTGCTGTTTTTTTGTAAAAGTGGTTTTAGCGATGGTTTAAACAGCTGTTATATGTTAGTATTTTTCAATTAGAGGTGGTTATATCCTCCGCTAAATGACTGCATTATTCCATTCATGGTGGTTATAACCACAGTTATAGTGTTAATTTTCACGGTAGTTTTAACCGCCGCTATAGTGGCCCTTCTTCCATGCGAAATGTGCTATCTACAACAGTTTCTAAAAACCACCAAGAAATGTCTATACCCACCAAAAATAGTGACAGAACACACAATGTAGATTCGGTTTTCAGAAACCACCACATGATCATATAGAAGCGGTTTAAACCGCCACTATACCCAAAAAAAACTGCCACAAACAATGAATTTTCCAGTAGTGTGCTTTGAAAAGTTAACTAGTTATTTCAAGTTGAAACAATGAAGAATACATTGGGGGTGGAATAGAGCATTCCTCTCATCTATCAAAGCCAAAATTTCAACTTTTCAGTAGTTAATTTCTTGGTTCCCTTCTCTTCCACACCTAAAACATTTCCTCGTCCCCTTGATGCAATTTCTTGGGTGCTTCTGTCCACACCTTTGGCAAATGGGGTGCTTGATTTTCATAGAACAATTGGATTTATCCATAAGACCACCTAAATTAAATTATTCTTTATGGATATTATCCAAATGATACCCCAAATATTCACTGATCACCATTTCGACATTGAGGACCCATCATAGAATTTCCTCAGAGATATCTAAGTCTCATATTGCTATGTAATACTGTAGGCTAGGTTTTAGCTGACCAAAGAAGTGTCCAACCGTGCATTTGGGGGTAAAGAAAAAGTTGAAGGAATATCATGAAAGCCTTGTGATGTTTTCCTCATATGCTCTGATGGATAAATTGTCTTTTTTCTTGATGTAAAAGAATAACTCTTCCATTTAATGTCAGAGGGTGTGAGGAAAATATTTATCAATTTTTTTCTTTCAAAAATCAATCTATAACAATATCTCGATCTACACCTTAGGCTTAATATTTTTTTATCAATGTATAACATTAATTATCTTCACCCACTAATGGATAAGATACTAAATGTACCTTATTTTGACTAGAACATTGAAGGACGATAAAGATCATCTCAATGGTGTTGATCCATTGATCAGCGTTTGAGGGATCTGATGATCCCTTAAAAGTACGAGGCCTTTGTATGATGAAGCTCATGATTGGGATTGTTCATTATTGGGGGGGATCAAATGTTCCTCTTGACCCATGTTTCTATTCAAAATATGAGTTAACTGAGAGAGTATCGAGATAATTTTTTCAATTCCCGCTCCCATCAGATTTGGCATCTCATTAGAATTGTCATCACATTAATATTCACATTGGTCTCTAGCATGAGTAATCCTATTACTAGCCATTGAATGGAATAAACGAATATATATGGTTAACACCTAAAGGGTAATCCATTGATAAAAAGGGATAACTTATAAATTACATTTATTTACATAACCTATCTATGTTATCCATGATCTTCTTCCCAAAATAAATTTTTAGGGGAATTTCTTATTACCCTAATAATAGTTCAAACGTATCCCATTAATTTACCAAAGCATGTCCCTTGGCAGTTTCATAACCTAGTGTGTAGCACGGCCTTTTTCTGTGCACGGGTTCCCATTCGAGTCTAGCTCAATGTGTTGTTTTCCGGATTTACCCTTACATAAATTTTTTCAAAAACTACCTCTACTTATTCGTACCCATACTACGATGTAATTTTTCTTCTAAACCACTTACTCCATACTCACCAAAATTTATGGATTTTTTATAATACTTAGTCTTATAGAAAATTCTTTCAGTATGTTTGTCTAATCCTAGATCCTAAAAATAACTAAACTTATTCTCTGATACCAACAATAAAAACCATGATCATTATTTCACACTTTATAATAACTTATTACATAAAATATTAAATTATTACATCATATAAGATAGATATGTCATGTGTATTTAGGTATTAGGATCATCACATAGCTACATGACACATGAAATACATAGCTTTATTGAAAACATCTTTTACATGACCACGCACATTCCATCATACTCAGCATTTGATGGGATAGCCTGATTACCCACATAAAAAAGGTGGGATATAAAGACTAGTAAAGGGATTAAATAGGGAATAACATGAAAAATAAAATACACATTAGGCAATAGGCATATCAATGAAGCATAAGATAAACATGAACATAAAGTCATGATATAGCATCATTATCATACATGGGAATGCTGAATCAAAATTTAACATTATATTAACATGATCCAAGTCTCATTTCACATAGAGAATGAGTAAACCATAATTTGAATTGAATTATCATGATTAAACACTCATTGAACTTGACATATCATGATACCATTCATTTTCCAATGCATTGGAGCGCAATTAGGGAGAACCCTTAATAATCATTTCATTTCTTGCATATGTGTTCCACACGGATCATATAAAATGGGATCATTTAACATCATCAATTATTCAACAATATAGGAATGTGTAATTCAGACATGAAACTAACTAATCAATACGTATATGCTCAAATAGGTGAATACATTTTATATGGAAACGGGAAAGGTCTTCACATACACAACGATTTTAGCATGAAAATTTTAGCAGCATAATAACATCAAATAGAAATCAGAAAATTATTTGATGAAAGATAATTTTTAAATGAAATGGACCATAAGGGGGTCATGTAACATAATATCCCAACATATGTAATGGAATTAAGATGAATAATATAAAATAATAGTTTGAATGAAAATGAGAAGATAAAAGTTTCTTAGATAATTTCTGCATGGTAACGAGTGTACATAGAAGGAATTAATAATAGATAAAGAGGTATATAATTATTAAAACAAAATGAGGGAAGCAAGGGAGAGGTTTTAAATCATACCCCAACATTTTTTTATTTAAAATAACAGGGTATAAATAAGAATATTTGGAAAAAAAATTAGAAAGGAATAAATCCCTTACCTGGGAATGTGATCCCAAAGGCTTGGGAGAGGCTTCAGAGAGGATTAATGGGATATTTGAAACCTTTAGATGATTATAGAGAGATTATTTTTGGTTTTGGGAGATCTCCAAATGGATTGAGTAAAGTGTAATGGATTATTTAGTGGGTTTCTATAGGTAATGAGAGAGAATTCATTATTATTTATGTTTTGGAAACTAAACATTAAAATAATCGAAACCATAAACCATAACACAGTTTTCCCCATGGTTCTTTAAAAATGGGTGTGGGAAAAATTATTTTATAAGGCCAATGTATGATTTTATTAAAATATAAGGCTTTATTATTAGGAGGTGAGTCAATCTCTCGAGGAAATCATTTTAAAATGTTGAAATGTTTTAGAAGTCTTGGAGGGTCCACTAAGACATGTAAAATAAAAAAATATAAAATTTTATTATTTAAAAGGTAAAATATATATTGGCAGAAAATAAAATTTAAATTTCATTATTACAATATTATTGGGGCAGTTTTAATTCGTAAAACACATTATATATTTAACTGGTATTTAATTTTTACCCAAAAATTTTATTGTCTTGGAAAATTATGAAAAATTCACTATTAGATAATTATGATTTCATGATTCCAATAATAATATTCATTTTATCTACATAATTTTTTAAATATGTGAATTTTTACTTTTAAAATAAAAACAAAAATTTATTGAAAATTCTCAGGTTTTGACAAAAACAACCTTCAGACCTTAATATGAATTAAAATTGTATTCATAAAAATTATATGATAATTTATATTTAATAATATGTAATTTAGTAATAATATTTTATTAAAATATTATTTAATTCAAAAAACCACGACTTCATCAATATAGATTTCTTAGTTTAATATTAACTAAATATACTATTTTTTCTTTAAAAAATATTGAAAAGTAACCAAAAAATGAATGTATATTATTTATTCTATACAAAAATAATTCAAATAATCACAGAGTTATGATCTTGTTAAATATCCCATTATAACACACGCGTAAGAAATAGGTGTAAGGTGTGTTATGGTGACAAACTCCAATGGTGCCTTGGATAATAAGGCTCTAATGGTAATCTCTATTAACTTCCACTTCTCTCGTTGGGTGTTTAGTAGAAGCTTAAGGTGTTGAAGCTCGACACGAGCTTTGTCAAGAGAGAAGCCTAGTGACACCACCTCCTTTACTTGCTCTATCAAATGTGCTTCATATGGAAAAAATCAATTGGTTGAGGCCATATATTCCTTTATCTATTAAAATTTAATTGGATAAAGGCCTATATTTATACTAATCATGTTATCAATATTCAACTGCTATATTATAAAAAGTACCAATTATTAATTGTATTTTGAAATCGAAAAACAAAAAACTATGGATGTTAATATTTTATATAACCATTTTACATAATAAGACCATTAATTATATATGAGTAATTATAATTAATAAAAGTTAGGGTTGTGACAAGGATCATCCTCCGATTTGATGTCAATATGGCTGTTTGGGATAGTATATATGGAATTGAAGGGTTATTTTCTGAGATAATGAAAGAAATTCTGAAATCATAAAAAGCCTAATATTAAAATGGGTTATTGGGGAAATACTATTTTAGCTAACATGTTATTTTAATTATAGATTTTTCCTATGATTATTATTTAGTTTTTTATAAACCTATTGATTGCCTCTAGATAGAGTTGATAATATTTTGTCTCTTAAATATTGTTTTCCATGATGTTATATAGTACTATACCGCCAAGAACATGTTTTAATAGACCTAAATATTGTGTGGTTGATAAAAAAATGAAAAAAAATCTACAGTGTATGGGAAATTATTAATGGTTATTTGGTGTTCCGTCCATGATCTAGGACATATAACAACACATATTACTAACCATGAAATATAATTTATACATCATAAAATCAATAGAAATAAAATTATTTATTTTAAAAAACAATATTTATAAGGTACCAATGATCCTTAGGAGGTGTTAATTTCATTGAATAAAGTATATAAAATCATAGTGATCTTGGAGATGCCTGATTATTTTAATATAAAATGTAATAATTTCATGTTTATAGGCCTAGATTAATTTAGTGGGAATTGACAGTGGAGATAGGTTAGAATGTGGGATTTGATATTAAATATTTCACGAGTTATTTCATCGAGTACTTTTGAATATTCGATGATGTTCACTAAAACAATAATGTTTTATAAACTTGATCCTGGTAACCAAATTAAATCACAGTATTCCAATCATTTTTCTGATCATATTCACTTCTCACCTATGGTGTTATGGAATGAATATATAGAATACATGTGATATGAGATAGTTAATCAAATTATATTAAATTCAATTTTCTTCAACAACACATATTATATTATGTTGTTCTATATAGATCATTGATGTTTAATATTTACATATCTAGGAATTTATATCTAATGAGAGTTTCCCATACTCTTGGTGGTTGTTTTATAAATTCATCTAATGTAGAGAGAATGTAGGATTGGTTTGATGGTACAATCTATGACGATTGATCACTGTGGTAGAAATATTCTATATAATATTCCATGTTTAGTAAGGGTTTTAGGATCGAAATAACGATGTAGATGATCAATATACAAGAGGGGGTGAATTGTATACTTTAAAAATTCCTTTGGAACCTTTAATGTTGGTTATAGATAAAAATATTTTCCTTCGAGAAAGAAAATCTATGTTTAACAAAGTTAAACTACGCAAATTCACAACACCTCTAATCACCAACTGGAGAATTGGAACCAAAGTTAACGATATAAGATTCAACCTTAAAGCATATAGAATCTTAACTAATCAGATTAAAAGTATAAGGAAGTATGAGAAGGTTATACTTTCCTTATAATAAAATATACAGCGAAAACAAACAAGTAGTAAAACTACAAGTAACAAACAATAACTCTTTTAACTCAATGTGAAGGGTATCCAACAACCTTGGATAATGGTCTCTTGATTTATACTTTCAAGCAAGTTTGTCTTACCCACACCAGGATAAGCCCTCGATACGAAGATCGGAATCTATGTCTTGCTATCCCCGAAATCCCTCAACTTCAAGGTAGTTGGATCCTCTGTCTTCCTCAGCAAGAAATCCCTCGAACTTAAAGGTAGTCGGCACCACTGTCTTCATATCCCTGGAAGACCTCAAATGTAATCACCAACATCCGAAGTCACACGAAGCAATCTGGACATGCAGTTCAGTACGCACAAGGCATGAAAAGATTCTCTCTCTTGAAATCACCTTAACAATGTGTGTTCTCTAGATCGATAAAATTGTTATTGAGCTCTTTCAAAAGAGCTCCTATTTATAGGCAAATTTCTAACGGTCATCTCCCTCCTCCAATAGTCATATATTCCATAAAATTCAGAGGGACCTGTACACATGTAACTCAACCAACGGTTAATTAGAAACTGAATAGACGACATTGTTTTATAACAAACCATGTATAACTGAATGCATGACATCGTTTTTAAATGAAGCATATGTAAATAAAATATAATCAATATTTCGGAGTGTAAGAAAGTCAAAAGTTTGGAGTCTAACCAAAATTAAATTCGGAGTCTATGTTAAGAAATATTCAGATTCTGTTTTATAGGAATTCTGAGTCTGGTTTCACCAGAGATCAGAATCTGAACTTGCAGAGTTTGGAGTCGAACTTCTTAAGAGTTCGGAGTCGATCTGCTTAAGTGTTCGGAGTCGAACTACTTAAGAGTTCTAAGTCGAACTACTTGAGAGTTCGGAGTCGAACATCTTTAGAGTTCCGAGTCAAACTACTTAAGAGTTCGGAGTCGAACTACTTGAGAGTTCTGAGTCGATCTTCATCAGAGTTCGAAGTCAAACTACTTAAGTGTTCGGAGTTAAACTACATAAGAGTTCGGAGTCGAACTTCTTCAGAGTTTAGAGTCTAACTACATAAGAGTTCGGAGTTGAACTTCTTCAAAGTTTGGAGTCCAGAATTCGGATTAGAACTACATTACAGATCACATCCAGAATTCGGATCCTAAAAAACTGAATGCTCCAAATATTTTCTTTATATGGCTCTGAGATTTTGGGTATGAATCCGGTTGTTGTACTTAGGAAAATATGATTATGTATAAGAAAATCACGGTTAGGGTAAATTTCCTTAAAGAAGTAAATTTTCCTTATTGGGGTAAAAAAAATATTTGCTTAAGTATAAGGTGTTTGTGTTTTTCAAAACAAGAAGGAATGAAAAAGTCATAAGGAAAACCTTATTGACTCATCAATCTCCCCATTTTTGGAAAGCACAAACATCATTTTAAAAAAGCATATAAGGATTTTGAAAATTTTCATTAGACTTTGAAATTTAAAACTTATCTCCCTTTGTTTATGGATAAAAGTGAATACAACTAACTCCCCCTTAGGAATTGAAACTCTAAGGATTGTATTCTGATTTTATGGAGTGGAGTTTTCATTATTGTAAGAATGAAAAACTTCGTAGTGGGAAACTCCCCCTTTCATTAAGGATATTTCCCTTACAAATTTTTCTTTCTCCTCCAGAGGATTAGTTCTTTTTCCTTCTGCACCTTTATGATTTTAAAAAATAATTGAAAGGAATGGAAAACAAATTATGATACCTGAAACATTAGTATATAACATGATACATCCATCCAAATAAAATTTAATTATAATTTGGAAAAATATTACAAGGAAAGACAACTACAACAAAAGATCAGAGTGGGTTCATTTGTCTCCCTTTTCATTCGGAATGATCTTATTTAACAAGGTTTTGAGTTTCTTCAAGTCCCTTTGATCTTCATCACCTTTCTTCTCCAAGTCTTTTACCTTTTCATCTAGGATTTTTAAAGCATCTGCCTGAGTGTCAAAGGCTTCTTCTGCAACATTAACAACTCATCTTGCTGAATGAATTTTTTATCATACTCAATCCGGAGATTTCTATCATTTATAAGATTGTGAGAAAGATAATTTTCCTTCTTATTCAGTTCCTTCACTTGTTGACTCCAGGTACTCTACTCAATAATCATCTCATCTTCAAGATTCTTAACCTTTTTATCTGTTGTATCAAACTCTTCTTTCACGTCATTATGAAAATTATCATACACAGCCAAGTCTTCTTCAACTCTCTTAGACCACTTTGTTACCTTACTGCAAGACTTTCTATGTATATCATAATAGATCAGAAAACTTATCTGTTCAGCTTCCAACTTCACAAACTTATCCATGACCATGGATAAAGAATTTAATTTCGGAATCATACTTTGTTGCATCATCTAGCATCTAGAATCTATTGTTGGAAGAATTGGAATTATGTCCACCAACTTTCTTAGATACTGACCCAAAAAAGCATTCCCAAGAGATGATGATTCTGAATCAGAAATTTCACTTTGAGATTGGTCTTCTTCAACTTGCACCATCTTTCTTCTAGAAGTACCACCAACCTCTTTTCTCCTGATGATATCTTTTATAGGTGTCTCCATGAGATCTTTCTTCCCCTTATTAGATTTCGGAATGGATTCCACATTATGAGATACTTCCTCGGATTCAGAAACATGAACGATCTGGTCTTCATTTGTTTTCTTTTTTTCTTGACCTTCCTCAAGAAAATTCCTCTCATAGGATTCTTCTTCATCATAAAACACATTTTCTTCTACTTCTTGTTGATGTTGCTTGATAGCTTCCTCATCTCCCTCACCTGGATTAACTAACATTGCGGATTCAGCCTTATCTTTGTAGTCCTGTACTTGGTTGATTAGGGTATCCAAATCCTCACTTTCCTCTTCTTCTTCATCTTCTTCAACTTCTTCAGCAACTTCTTTCTCAGCTTCTTCAACTATTTCTTTACCCTTGCCCATTTCCAGAGTGACATAGTTCGTAGCTGATGTTTCTGGTAAAGAAGGTTCAACACCAAAAGATTCTGGAACTGGAAGCATTTCGGAAGCCAACTCTGTATCTTTCAGCAAAGATCACACCACTTGAGCTTCAGACATTTTCTTTCTCATTTTATTTTCCTTCTCTTGTCTCTCAAACTCCTCTACAGATAGGGGTAAAATTATCCGGATTCACTGGAAAATCACATCTTCATCCTCTTAAGAGTATCATCATTGACTAACATGAGCTTGCAATTCTGGATCATTGATTTGAAGGAAATCATGAAATATTCTAAGAATCGAACTATCAGTTTAGATAACAAGGCAGAAAACATGATAATCGGAGCTCTCAAATTTCCTTCTTTGTTATTCTTGATCGTAACCAAGGCATTCCTCATCAGATTTTTCTTTCTTATATTTATCAAGAAATCTAAGACATAGATATCACTCTTCTTCAGATTTTCTTTATCACCTCTTCATGGAACCAGAAAGCCTTTCACCCATAGCTGAAGGATTCTATTATTCAGAGTGAGATGAGAAATCTTAATTGTTGAATCATCCTTAATCCCAAGACACTTCAGTGCCATCTCCTTATGGAAACTTCCTTGCACATCAGAAAGTTTGTGAGAGAAGAATTTATCATCTCCTTCATATGATAACCCAAACAAGCTCGTGGCCTTGGTGTGGGAGACCTTATAAGTCATCCCATAAGACTTGAAAGAAAACCATTCTCTGCCATATTCCATCAGGAAGGAAACATACTCGTAAAACTCTATCGACAAATCAGTATAAACTGGAACCTGTTTATCTGACATTTCTATACAGACATCTTCCCATCCATTCAGCTTTATGATCTTGGAAATAAGGTAATCAAGCTTATAGAAGTCTGGATGAACTAACCTTTCCCTGAAGACTATCCACTTTGAGATTGGTTTCGCAGTTGACATATCTTGAGAAGTTGCTTCAACAGACATTCAGAGTGAAGTAATTTGAAATATTCGGATCGGCTTTACAAAGTTCGGAACCGGCCTTAAGAAGAGAATCAGGGCTTCGAGATGCAAAATCTTGGAAAAACCGATGTGGGACGAGTCTCGGGGTATCCTTTATATAGGAAAACAATGTGATCGTTGGTCTTCTAAAAGCCATCTAACGGTTGAAAAAGCTTTGATCTGATCTGACGGTTGAGATGAATCCCGCACGGAAAACTTGACTCTGATCTTTTGAGGTTTTTAAAGAAAACATCCGTATTTGATGAAAAACTACAATCCGAACTTTTAAAAACAAGGAAAATACCAATAAGAAAATTTTTATTTCAAAACTATAAGTAAGAAAATCATAGCTAACGGATTAACTAGAAATATTGTTCGTAATTGGTAATATTATTCAAAAAAACGAAAGTTCCAGTACGAAAATCTCATTACGAAAACTTCAGTACAAAACTCTCCATTCCGAAACTTATCAGTACGAAAATTTTATTCTTGACGTTTTCAGTATGAAGACTTCCATTCTGGAAGTGCGGATTCCGAGAATTTCAGTCCTGAAAATTTCAGTTCCGGTAATTCCCATTCCGGAAATTTTAGTTTCATAAATTTCCATTCCGAAAGTTTAGTTCTTAAAAGTTTCAAGAAAAAAAAATTAGTTACACTAACAATAAAATGTACTCCCCCTATAAAGAGGAGTTTATTACTGTTAGGAGAATTATTCAAAAAGAAGTTAATGTAGTATGATTACCTTATAGTTATCATTCCTAACTTTTGTTTAATGCATTCAACTCTATCAGAGGGTAATGATATTGTAAAAATATCAGCAAGTTGATCTTGTGTTCCGATAAACTGAATAATTATATCTCTATTAGGTGTGTCATCCCTAAGAATGTGATGCGTAATATCTATGTGTTTTTCATGAGAGTGATGTGCATGGTTATTACTTAGGGAAATGGAACCTGTTTTATCACACAATATTTGAGTCTTAGTAAGACTCAGGCCATAGTTTGTGAGTGTGTGTTGCATCCACAACACTTGAGCACAAAAAATTCCGGCTACTACATATTCAGCTTCAGTAGTGGAAAGTGCTACAGGATGTTGCTTTTTGCAGGACCAAGAAACTAGTGAATCACCTAAGAAATGACAAGTTCTAGATGTACTTTTTCTATCCATTCTACATCCACCAAAGTCAGCATCAGAAAATATTTTTAGAACAAAATAAATTCTAGAAGTATAAAATAATCCTAGATCCATGGTTCCCTTTAGGTAGGGAATTTTTTTTTCACCGCCTTTAAGTGAGATTCCTTAGGATTGGATTGATATCTTGCACATAGGCACGCTGAAAACATTATGTCTGGTTGAAAATCTCTTATGTAAAGTATAATTCTTATCATACCTGTAAAAGATGTTTGATCTACTGGTTTCCCAGCTTCATCAAGATCTAAAGAGTTTGAGGTACCAATGGGAGTACTTATACTCTTAGTATTGTCATAGCCATACTTTTTGAGAAGATCATTAATATACTTATGTTGAGATATATAGGTTCCTTTGGTTTTTTGATAAATTTGATAACCAAGGGAAAAAGTTAACTCACCCATTATACTCATTTCAAACTCAGACTTCATTAGACTTTCAAAATAATCAATTAAAGATTACTGAGTTGAACCAAATATGATGTCATCAACATAAATTTGAACAATCAAAACATTTTTCTTATCTTTCTTTATAAAAAGTTTTAGATCTGAATTTCCCTTAACATAGTTATTTTGAAGAAAAAATCCTGTGAGTCTATCATACCATTCTCATGGGGCTCTTTTAAGACCATACAAAGCTTTGGTATGTCTAGAAACATGATCAGGATGTTTTGTATCTTCAAAACCAGGAGGTTGTTTGACAAAAACGTCCTATTGAACATAACCATTATGAAAATCACGTTTCACATCCATTTGAAAAAGTTTAAAATTGAAGAACGCTTCAAAGGAATGTAGAATACGAATAGATTCATGTCCAGCTACTGGAGCATAGGTTTCTTCATAGTCTATTCCCTCTTGCTGATTATAAACTTTAGAAATGAGTCTAGATTTATTTCTTACTATGACTCCATTTTCATCATATTTGTTTCTGAAAACCCATTTTACTCTAATAAAAGAAGTTTCCTTAGGTATTTCAACCATGGTCCAGACTTTATTCCTCTCAAATTCATTTAGTTCATCTTGTCTGGCTTTATCCAATCATCACCACTTAAAGCTTCATTAGTGCTTTTTTGTTCTAATTGGGAAAGAAATGCTAGATGTTCTACTTCATTTCTTATTGAATTTCAAGTCCTTACAGGTTGATTTATATCACCATTGATATTATCACTAGGATGATCCTTAAGAAACTCCTGATTTGGGTTTTGTAAAACCTATTCATCAACATAGGGTAGAAAGTCTTCTGGGGTAAATATTTTAGAAGTATCTTCTTGAACATTTTCCTTATCAGAAGGATCTTCTATCAAGGGTTGACAATCAGTTTTTGAAAACACATCTGAGGATGTAGGTTGGGATAGTTTAAAAACCAAAGGATCATACTCATCAAATTTTACATGCACTGTTTCTTCAATAGTACAAGTAGTTTTATTAAAAACTCTATAAGCCTTAGAAGTTGTGGAATAACCTATGAAAATTCCATCATCAAATTTTGGGGAGAATTTATGTAAGTTATTTTTAGTATTCAGAATGAATACATTGAAACCAAAAACCTTGAAGTATGAAAGTCTTGGTTTTCTACCATTCCATAACTCATAAGGAGTTTTATTAGGAAAAGGTCTAATCAAAACTCGATTCATAGTATAACAAGCAGTACTTAAATCTTCAGCCCAGAAATGTATAGCTATAGAATATTCACTCAACATGGTTCTAGTTATCTCTTGGAGAATTATATTTCTTCTTTCAACTACACCATTTTTTTGAAGAGTTCTAGGTGCTGAAAAATTTTGAGTAATACCTTTCCTACCACAAAAAGTTTCAAAATCAGAATTTTGAAATTCTCCTCCATGATCACTATGAATAGTTTTCAGTGGAATATTTTTCTCATTTTTAACTTGTGCTCTAATGCTTTTGAAATATGAAAAAGATTCAGACTTATTTGTTAGAAAATAGACCCAAGTAAATCTGGTGTAATCATCAACTAGAAGAAACACATAGTATTTTCCTTTATTACTTCCAGTTTGTGTTGGAAAGAAATGATCCATGTGCACTAACTGTAACGCATCAGTCGTTGAGACTTCCCCAATTGATTTAAAACTAGATTTATGTTGCTTTCCATATTGACAAGGATTAAAAACTTCGTAAGAATCAAATCTAAGCTTCGGTAGATCCTTAACTAGTTTCTTCTTAGAGAGTTTACATATGTTTCTAAGGTTACACTGTCCTAGTCTTCTATGCCATAGACATGAATGATCTTCCATTTCACATAGGAAAGGTAAATCTTGGATCCTTAGGTCTTCTAAGTTCAATGTGTAAACATTCTCTTGCCTATTGGCTAAGAGAATAAATTCTTCCTTGGAATTGTGTACTAATCACTTATCATTCTTAAAATTAACAAGGTACCCTTCATTACATAACTGACTTATGCTAATGAAATTGTGATTAAGACCCTTAACTAATAAAACATTTGAAATCAAAGTTTTACCTAGATGAACAATATTACCACTACCAACAATTTCTCCCTATGCATTATCTCTGAAAGTTACCTTTCCTCCTTTCGTTTTAATAATATTTTCAAAATAGATTTTGTTACCAGTCATGTGCCGGGAACATCCACTATCCATGTACCGTGTATTGTTGTTGGTAATTCCTCTATCTTCCTGAAAACAAGAAAAGATTTAGACTTTCGGAATCAAAACTTGCTTGGATCCGGGATTTCCAGACAAAAATATTTTAAGAACCCACACTTTCATAGAAAAACAGGGTTTATGAAAACCTAGATATTGGGTTTTATTTAAAGAACAAATCTTTGACCAGTGACCACCACATTGACACTTGGTACATAATGGGGAACATTGCGGAATAAATTATTTGTTACTAAAGATTGGTTTTGCATGGGTTTAACCAAATCCAGATTTGTTTTTTAAAGGTCTTATTTGAGAATACATTTTATCAAAATATTCCTTACCATGGGTAAAGTTTGATAAACAATTCTTTAAGCAAAATATTTCGGACTTGAGTTTTATAACCAAGTTTGTATCTTCAAAATCATTAGATTTATAACTAGAGCTAGGCTCGAAAACACTTTTCTTAGAAATTACTTTTTCTAACTCTTCAGAAAGTTTTTTCCTCTTAGAACATACTTCCTCAAGATTTTTTGAAATATTTATAAAATCATAATTTTTCATATCAATATATTTAGAAAGATCTGATATCTCTTTTTTAAGAATATAATTCGTAGAGTTTTCCTTATCAAGTTTCTTATTTAGTTTAGAGTTCTCAATCTCAAAAATTCCAGCAAACCTAGAAACATCTTCATAGTTTGGTGAAGTATTTTCTTTATCATAAGAGTATTCTTCATCTGAGGAGTTATATTACTTACTACCATTAGGATTTAAAGATACATTGGTCAATGATTCGGTATTTCGTACCTTAGCCATAATGAAATGATTTTCAATAGGAAATCTGGCTATAAGACCAAGACTCTTTTTTCCTGAAGATTCATAATCAGAATATTCATCTGAGGAGTCACCACCACTAGCACTCCATGTGTCATTTGATTTCAGAACAGTCTTAGCTTTGGTTTTGTAATACTTCTTCCTGGTCTTTTCAGAATTCCTTTCTTTCATTTCTTTCTTTTTGAGTAGAGGGAAATCTGGTCTAATATGTCCAGCTCTCTTGCATTCGTAACAAGTAACTTCTCCATATTTCCTTTCTTTCCTTTCCTTTTTTATACTTGGATAGGAAATTTCTCTGGCCAGATATCATGTCTATCCTTCGAGAAAGATTTGCTAACTCATTTTCCGAGATTTCACTTTCACTAGAATCTGATTGAATAACCACCTTCTTAGACTTGGATCTGGTTACTCTCTCAAGAGTCATAGATTTCATATGAGTTGATGTTGTTGTAAAAGCAACAGTATCATTCACATTCTTCTTTTGATGCTGTCAACATCTCTCTTCATTCTGGTTTCATGTTGGAGAAGAGTTATGAATAGTTCATCAAGAGAAATTTGAGTGACCTTCATGTTCTCATCTATAGCTATTCTCTTTGATTCCCACTCATTAGGCATAATATAAATTATCCTCTCTAAAAGGGCTTCATCATCTAACCCTTTTTCTCCCATAGACTATAAGCTGCTGGATATAGTCATAAACCACTATTGAACATTACAGTTTGGTTCTCCATACGGAAATTGAATCCATGGTATTCGGCTATAAGCATAGCTCTCCTAGTTTCAATCACTTTAGAAGTTCCAAAGTGTGTAACTTCTAACTTCTTCCATATACAATTAGTTGCGTCACATGAATAAATTTGGCTATATATATTTCTAGTCATTGAACATAGGAAAGTATTGCGTACCTTATAACTGAGTTGATACTCTTGATTTTCCTAGTTAGTGAATGTTCTAACTTCCTTATTAGGTATTTTATAATCACCAGTAAGAATAACGAAATTTTCCACTCTAGTGTTGATAACAAAAGTCTTCATTCGATCTCTCCAGTACTCATAGTCATTACCATAAAATATTGGTGGTCTTGTAGGGTTTAGATAGTCAATATAACCAAAATTGATTCCTGCCATTCAAAAACAACTTGGGCAACCAAACCAGTTAGTAGAAAAAGTTCGTAACTGCAAAGTTTAGAATGATAAAGTTCGGAATGATAAAGTTCGGAATGATAAATATCAGAATGATAAAGTTTGAAAAGATAAATTTCGGAATGATAAAGTTTGGAAAGAAAATGAGCAAGAAAAACATGTACGTGAGTACGAGTATTTCAGATACCTCCTCTAATACCAATTGTAGGATCGAAATAACGATGTAGATGCTCAATATACAATAGGGGGGGTGAATTGTATACTTTAAAAATTCCTTTGGAACCTTTAAAGTTGGTTATGGATAACAATATTTTCCTTAGACAAGGAAAATCTAGGTTTAACAAAGTTAAACTAAGAAAATTCAGAACACCTCTGATCAACAACTAGAGAATTGGAACCAAAGTTAACGATATAAGATTCTACCTTAAAGAGTGTAGAATCTCAACTAATCAGAGTACATGTATAAGGAAGTATGAGAAGGTTATACTTTCCTTATAATACAATATACAGTGGAAAAAAACAAGTAGTAAAACTACAAGTAACAAACAATAACTCTTTTAACCCAAAGAGAAGGTTATCCAACAACCTTGGATAAAGGTATCTTGATTTATACTTTCAAGATTGTCTTTCTTACCCACACCAGGATAAGACCTCGATACGAAGATCAGAATCTCTGTCTTGATATCCCCGCAAGCCCTCAACTTCAAGGTAGTTGGAACCTATGTCTTTCTCAGCAAGGAAGCCCTCGAACTTCAAGGTAGTCGGCACCTCTGTCTCCTTATCCCAGGAAGTCCTCGAATGTAATCACCAACATCTGGAGTCGCATGAAGCAATCTGAATGAGCAGTTCAGTACGCACAAGGCATGAAAAGCTTCTCTCTCTAGAAAACACCTTAACATCGTGTGTTATCTAGATTGATCAACATGTTATTGATCTCTATAAAAAGATCTCATATTTATAGGCAAATTTCCAACGGCCGGCTCCCTCCTCCAACGGTCATATTTCCCATTAAATTCGGAGGGACCAGTACACGTGTAACTCAACCAACGGTTAATTAGAAATAGAATAGATGACATCATTTTATAACAAACCATGTATAACTGAATGCACGACATCGTTTTGAAATAAAGCATATGTAAGTAAAATCTTATCAATACTTCATATTGTAATCAAGTCAAATGTTCGGAGTATAACCAAAATTAAATTCAGAGTCAATGTTAAGAAATATTCGGATTCAGTTTTACAGGAATTCGGAGTCTGGTTTCACCAGAGATTGGAATCTGAACGTGCAGAGTTCGGAGTTGAACTGCTTAAGAGTTCGGAGTCGAACTGCTTAAGAGTTCAGAGTCGAACTGCTGAAGAGTTCGGAGTCGAACTACTTGAGAGTTCAGAGTCGAACTTCTTCAGAGTTCGGAGTCGAAGTACTTCAGAGTTCGGAGTCGAACTACTTGAGAGTTCGGAGTCGAAATTCTTTAGTGTTCGGAGTCGAACTACTTAATAGTCCGGAGTTGAACTACCTAAAAGTTCAGAGTTGAACTTCTTCAGTGTTCGTAGTGGAACTACATAAGAGTTCAGAGTAGAACTTCTTCAAAGTTCTTAGTCCAGAATTCAGATTAGAACTACATTACAGATCACATCCAGAATTCGGATCCTAAAAAATAGAATGCCCCAAATCTTTTCATTATATGGATCTGGGATTTTGGGTATGAATCTGGTTGTTGTACTTAGGGAAATATGGTTATGTATAAGAAAATCTAGGTTAGGGTAAATTTCCTTAATGAAATAAATTTTCCTTATGGGGGTAAAAAAAATATTTCTTAAGTATTAGGTGTTTGTGATTTTCAAATCAAGAAGGAATGGAAAAGTCATAAGGAAAACTTTATTGACTCAACAAGGGTCATACCACCTTCTATCAGTTTGATAAGGTTGAGAACATGAAGTATATTTTTTCAGGGGAACTAAGGACTTTCTACTCATATGGATACATTGGACATGTAAAGTGGATTTTTCATGTTCTTAAATCTCTACATAGTGGTAAATACCTACCAATATAAATTGTAATTATGGATCAGTCTGATGCTTTAAGGAAAAAAGAAACTCTTGCCATAGGAAACAAGAATAAACATCCACATGTTGTGAATGAATATTTGGTGGAGGATGATGCATGTCCTATGACTATGACAGGTACTATTACCACTAATCTAATTTTCATATATGATTTATTTTATAATGCTTCCCCTAATTTTTTTGCATCCACTCATATAGAGAAATTGTTAAATATTTGTATGTAGTTCATTCATTATGTTATGGAGGTTGTTACACCTATTGACAAGAGTAATGAACATTCTAGGATTCCATTATTGGGTATTTAGTGTCAAAAGTTGAGATGACCCAAGAATTTTTTTATATGATATGAAACCAAATATTCCATTGTTCATATTAATTTTCCTATCTCCAATATAGAGTTTATTGACATTTATCATCGTTGAGTTTACCTTTCTGAAATAGATGGAGTTATTTATGTCATTCATAAAAAATGGGACAAGTGGTCAATTTGAGATGTATGATCTCTTCTAGAGTTGGATAAGATGAACTTGGTGTTTTCATTTAATATATAGAATGATCTTTTGGATATAGAACATCCTCTAGTAGTCATTGAGTTTCTTGAAATTTTTTTATCAAAACATTCTTGTATTCTAGCTGTTAGTGGGGTGTAAGTTTCCATCTAATTTTTACTAGGTACTTATCCCATGGTTATTATCTCTAATCGTATGACACTAGAAGAGAATAAGGACATTTAAACACAGTTGAATGATCAATTTTACAATAGACTTATCTAAACAAATTTGTTCTATGGAAATCACCTATTCATTTCACTATGAAATTCAATGGTACACTTCCCCTTTTTGTTGAAAATGGAAATCACAATCATTCCATAGTCTGGAGTATGTAACCATTACCTTGGATTGATGGTTTGATTTATCAATTTAAAGGGGTGAAGTGTTCCTCTGATATTTATCTATAGTCTAGTTGTCACCATCATAAGATTAAAGATTCTATTATTATAATGAATACCTTCAGATAAAGATATAAAAATTAGGTGTACCTCATTATACCATTTTTTCAAACCAATTCACATATTGCGTTACGATAATTGATGAAAATTATTTCCCAAGAGTAACATTCTTCCATTATTGTGGTTTATTGAATGACATCTTGTTTTACGGTAAGACTGTGGAGGATTAACAATGTCATCTATGAGCTATGTTGGATATAATGAGGAACTAAAATATTTATGAAAGTATTTATAAATTTAATTTCTTGATGTGAGAAGTAAAATATAGGGGTGATGTGGTTTATGAACACGGTGTCTTAGTTAATCATATAAAGATGAATGATGTTTTGACATATGGGTTATAATAAAATATCATTTACATTTAAATCACAATGGAATTGGATGGATATTATAACAATTATTTAAATTATTTCTCTATGTTTTCCTTCCTATTGAACTCTCTAACCTAGAAGAGAGTAAAGTTCCTTTGTGAATCTAGCTATTAGGCTTCCATTGAGGATTTAAATATTTAGTTGATTTTTTGACTCATTTTTACTCTTCTATAAGCTGGTTTGGACTATGTGGTTTTTTATGAAGTATCTAGTTAATTTTTGGGTTTTATTCTTATATAGGGAGATCATGCGTTATAGAATGTTTCTTGAAAATTTTACCTCATAAAATGAACTATCCAATAGATTATCATGAAATCACAGTTGTGATTCTGGATATAATGAGTCTTCATCATTGCATTACTGGTGAAAGGATTACCATAAACTCTGATATTAAAATATTGAGGTAAATTTTCTCTCAAAAAGATTTCAAGCAATTAAAACAATTATTGCTGGTGTACGTAATGTTTTTTTATTTTGAAATTTTCTACAATAATTTTAAGTTTAATTTCATTGTTGATTCATTGAGAAGGAAACAATTTTCTTAGGACATGAAGGAATAATTCATGTGGTGTATATTAAAGGACCACATAGCTCATATGCATCTATGAATCTATGATGATGAGATCAGGTTATATTTGTGGAGTGTTCATTTTAATTGCAAATTTATCAAGATGATTATATATAAATAGTATCTTGATGATGAATTCTATGGAAATATATATTATTTATATGATGGGGAGACCAGAAGTGAGTGGTCTCTATCATCATTGTGTAGTATTTACTTTTGAACTACTAAATTATTATTATACCATTAAGGAAGGCTATGATGTGAGTTTCTGAGGAATCTATGTGGAATGTACACCTATACCCCAAAATGATGTTTTATGTTATAATGTGACATTTTGGGTGGCCATGTATTAAATGAGTCATATATGATTTTATTTCCCATCATAAAACCTATCAATAGGGAATGAATTATCATTGGAATATGTCAATTTGTCATCCTCCACTTCTAGTGGCATGATAAAAGTTGGATGGGATATCCATGGAATTTGCAGTTAGAAGTATAAACTAACCACTAGGTTAGAATGAAATATCATTGTTGATTTAACAATTGACCATATCATATAACTTCATTATGTTTCATGTTATAACCATGTTTGATGACTAGGGGAAATAGTTTGTGCAAAATATCTTCAGATTACATTGGGATTATTTTGTTATCATTTTTTGATAGGGAAACATCAATCAATTATTTTTTTGATGGGGCCAAAAAAGGAAATGAGATTCTAGGTAATGATGAGGAATACATTAAATCCTCAATTGGATGGACAAATATAATGGAAAATTCATATTACTGAGGATTTGATATGTGATTGTGACTTTGACCTTAGAAGAAATTGGGATAACCATATTAGTCTAGATGACATTTTTAATTAAAACAAATATATGCTTCTTATATTAGAATGAAATCATTTTTTCCTTTCACAGATGACCATGAAAATATCTATTTTATAGTGTGATGTTGGGGATGATTCCTTGGATATAGATAGTTTTGTTTAGGAAATTATGGCTAACAATCTTTTGATCCATTAGAGAGTTGTGAATATATAGATCTATTAAAAGGGCTATACTAATACACTATCATTTCCTTTGGATTTTGGTTTTTATGTTATAGTGACTCTATGTGTTTAAAAATGTTTAGGTTACTAACTACTTGGGATATTGGAAGATCTATAACCAAAGTATGTGGGACCATTTATAGTAGTTTAAATGATTTCTAATGTGGCTTCATATTTGGATTTTCCACCACATCTGATATCTATCCACAACATTTTCCCTATGTATAAACTTACAATATATCTATCTAATTCATATCGGGATATAATTTAGGAGAATATAGATGTGGATCCTAAATTATCTATGTCCATGATACCAGTTCATATTGTTGAATCTCATATTAAGGTTTTTCATGGAAAATCAATATGTTTGATTGATGTTTTTTGGAAACTTGGTTCTAATTCACATGTGGATTGTGAGTGTGAGGAATTTAAGAGAGAATATTGTTATCAACTCATTTATTTGGATTTATAATGATATGATTTCTTAGGGGAAAAATATTTTATAGTGGGGATAAAAATAACATATCATCCTTTTATTTCAGGAGTGTTTATTTTTTCTATAGAGTTTTCCATTATTTACCTCAATAATTTTTGTTTGGTCTAGAATTATGTTATGATTTATGCACTATTAGAACATTTTGTTTTTTTAGTACCTTTTAAAGAAAAACTATAAAGTTCAACATTTCAGTTCATGGGACTATGTTGCAGAAGGACATGCTACATTGTAGAATGGGTTCCTCCATTATATTGTATATTGAAATGATGGATATACCCTATTGACAAGGGTTGTTCCGATGTTTTCAGGGATGTGAGGGGTTTCACCATAATTACCACCATGTAGATATGTTAAAAAAGGATAAATAATGTTCCTCAAGATTACACAACAAACTTTCTTCTCTACTTCAGTTATAAATGGTTGTCCAACTATTTAGTTTTTAGGTGTTAAGCCTCTTAAAAAGACTATAATGATTAATTCTATATTACATATTTATAGATGATTTTGAGTGTTTTATAAGACGTTTTTAGGGGTTTTATAATGTCCAAATACAACAATAAATAATGATATCTCTATTTTGTTAGAGTTATTTTCCATAGTGTTGATGAATTGAAGTAGAGATGAATCCACAGTGTAGCCCACATCTACAGACATTAGGTGTTATCATCATTTGAATCATATTCTCTAGAATATCCTTATTCATCGGAGAGGTACATTCCATTAAAAAATCTTACATCCAATGTAGTGGTGGGTAACCCAATACTATGGTGGTTGATTCTAATACATCATCATGTCATACTTCCTTTATTGTAGGGTGGTGCCTCAGATATTTCCATAGATTTACCTGCTTCACCATGTAAATCCATCATTAAATACATGTAGTGTTCTTATCAAGCTATTTGGTTTCAAAATATATTCATATTATTTAAAATATTTGATTATTTTTATGTGAAATTGGTTTTCAAATAATTTTCCAAAACATTAGTTGGGTTTAGAAAAATATAATTTGAAATTTAATGTTTTGTGATGAGAAGATCATGAGAGCGATGTACTGTTTATTTTAATAAAAGGTTCCTTAATATGAAGTTATTACTATTGAATGTATTTTGATGAAATTAATAGAAATAAAATATTTATTACTTAAAATGATATTTTTAATGTTCTATGAAAAAAATTAATTGGTCTTGGTTTTTTGAAACAATGTCATGAATTTTGTGGGAAAGATATTTAATGTTGGTTTTGAAAGAATTACTTGAGTTTTAAAAACAAATTAACGTAGGTTTTAGAAATAAATGGCTTGTTTTGAAACTTGTATTTTGGGTAGAATGAAATAATGATTGAAATTTTTTTATATCCAATGATTTCCCTTGTAAATTATTCGAATTTACCATAAATTACATGGGATAATGGTTATTTGAGTGGGAAGAAAACACACTAGGCATGTATTATGACAACCAGGAAGTGGATTTATGATAAAAAAATAAACTAAATGTACTTGAGGATAGGAATATTTTTTGATTGGGATCATTATCTTGTCATACTTAGGGGTGTTCATTGTGCACAATTAAATAATTAATTCACCGAATATTTGTATGGACCCATAGATATCCTAATTGTTATTCTCCTTAACAATTTATTTTCATTGAAAATTAATTTTAATGGATTAAAATATAAATATTTACTCCTATCTATTTTGATAGAAGTTCTTATTTATACCCTCATTTGGTCAATGTTATATTAATTCATATATGATAACAATTCTTCATTTTGGATGATTTTATGGAATATTTATTGGACCAATTTTTAAATAGTTGTTGAATATGTTCAATTAAGTATGTTTTTATATGAATTTTGAAAATGTTACTATTAATTAGTTTATTTATACCAATATTAATGAGTTTATCTAAATTGGAATTATTATGATGTGGTATGTGAAATCCAATAGGGCTTGTATCTCACACTGTACATTTTCCCTGGGTAATTTATACATTTCCTTATGTAATGTCTAGGTAAATGGAAGGAACCAGACTAATACCGTGGTTGTACATGACATGTGGGATTTTCAGATGTTAGAAGAACCTGACATAATTCTTGATCCACTAATATTTAAGGTGACAACTCATCTTGAAATATCTATAAGGGTGTTACGTTCCAGTATTCTAATGAGTATTGTTCACCAAAATGATAATTTTTATCTAATTATTTTCTTTATATTATATATTTTATTCAGAAATAATTACATATAGAGTATGGTTATTTCCATGGTTCATAATATTATACCATGGAGATTAGATACACTATATCGGTCATGTCAGTATTAGATCAGGTATCATTTAGGCAGGTTATCAATGATTCTACCTACAAATAGGATTGATTAAGCTTACAATTTTTATTCATGTTAATAAGAAATTTTTATTAAATAATGAACAATAATGTAATGAAATTTATCAAAATTATAGGAATCATTAAACAATATGTATCTACCATATCAATTTATGGGTTTTTTATTATGAAGGATAGTTATAAAAAAATTGAGATATTTAATATTATACACCTGTGTTATGGTTCATCTAATTTTATAAAATGATTTGAGAATAACATATGAATAAAATTATTTTCTCCATGAATAATTTCCTATAAAAATTGTTCATAAATTATGAGGTATGATCTTTCCACCTAGTATTTGTAAATTATTATGATAAATAGTTAATCTATTAAATGAAAATTCCCAAACCATTTGGTAATCCATTCAAGATATGCATCAATTAGTTGATTGTTAAATATTACAATTAAAAAAGGAAAATTATTATTTCATAACATAAAGAGTTTATGTATCATAGAATGATATTCATTATAGATTGGAATCTCTTTGAATCTAGAATGAGTATTCATTATCTACCTAAATTTCAATGTCAATAAATAACATATTTTACTAATTAAATTTTAATTTTTCTTTCAATTATATCATAATTATTCAATGATAAATGGATATAAGGAAAAATTTAAATATTTAAATTTAGTTTTTGTAAAAATTGAATGTCATTATTCTCTAAAATAATCAAGATTGTAAAAATACGATGTGATTTAAATTTTATATCTAATGATATTAATATGTTCTAGTAATAAAATAAGTTAAATTGATATATTATTTTGAGGAAAACATTTCATGAAATAGTTTTCCGAGATTGATGATGTAAAATTTATAAATATTTATATGTAGACAATAGGGGATTACATGATAAAATTTGATGTTATAAAGATAAGTATTTTTAATATATTCATGGAGTTTAGCATTATGAATATGATTCATAAATTTTTCAATTATGAAAAATTTCTTTATTTATTAACGATTTTAAATAATGATTTTAGTGAAAGGATTTTATAACATAGTTACATATATATGTGGTGGAAAGTTATTGTTGATTTTGTATATGAAAATTACCCTATAAAGATTAATATACATAAGAATAGTAAGGAATTTTATCAAATATGTTATGAGATGTAGGTTCTCATACTGGGATATGTTAAATACTCTTATAAGGGTTTATGAATATAATATTTATAATATAAATGTAAATATATATTTTATCACACTATCTCATTGGCAGTAAAAATGTTTATACATATATATATTTCAACAATTGTAATGATAATTATAAACTCAATGTATGACTATGAGTCATCCCTAATTTTTTTAATCAATTAGTATTAAATCATGTGATTAAATAACATGTAAAAATGAATATGAATTTTTAATGAGATACAAAATATTCTAATGATGAAAAAAAATAAATAAATGGTTTTTTGTATGTAAAGGATGACTCTTTATGTTTACAACATGGACTATCATACACTATATGTATATATATACAAGAGGTTAATGGATCATATTAGGCCCCCATTACTTGATGTTAGCGAGTTACCCAGTTTTAGAACCTTTAATCCTTGATAAAATTAATATGCATGGAAATATTAGATAGATATTCTAGGGATGGTTGGGTAATTTAATATTCATGTTAATAATTAGAACTAAACCAAGATGTTATTTTTCCCCTTATATTTTGAGTATGTCGTACGGTCCATTAAATAAGATGGATTGTCGATTGTACAATCTCACAAGGATAAAATATATGATTTTTTGACCTATTTTGGTTAGGGGGGTAGATAGTTGTTAAGATTACATCATTAGTGAATTAATTCCCTAACAATTATAATATATCCTCTACCAAGGGAAACATTAATGATATATATGTATAGAAATGTATACCTAGTTCTCGTTTTATGAGTAATCTTATTCAAATATTTATTGGTATTTTCATTAAGATGGTTGCGAGGTTCATTTGATCTAATCATATTTCCACTGAAGGTATTTTATCAACTATTGGATCCTGATATCAATAAGAGGAAACCTTACCTATCAAAATGGTGTTATTTAATTCATGGGGGTGATAAATGATTCTTGGGATTAAAGGGGTTTATAAAAATATTTTCATGAAAATGATGATCATCAACAATATCGAATTACAACATCCAAAAAAGTAATATTAAGGATGAAACCCATTTCCCATGTTATAGTATATATCCAATGATTTTTTCAAAAATGAAATATGTTTTGGTCATACTATGGTATTTTCAAATGTTAACTATGATTTTTTCCTTTATTTATGATCACATTGAACTCATTGGGTAAAACAAATTTAAATAAAATTGAAAAAAAATATAGTAAAAATTGAAACTATATGGGGAGGGTGTTATCATGTTGGAGTATAATATATTTCATCAAATGAAATATGTTTGAAAAAATAAATTTATCTCATGTATTCAACCTATATTCCTCATATTCATGGATGTATGAGTTGAGCCCCCATTTATTGAGTTGTTTTGGTTTTTAGGTGATATCGATATGTTGATGAAAACGTTCCCAAAAATAATTCCATGATTATCATGGATGATTTGAATTTGATATTATTTAGTGATTTGAGATGTTATATTTCTATACACTTTATTTAGGAGAGTCATAAATATATATGGATGATGTTGGAGAATGTTGACGAAATTTTGATAAAGGAAAAAACATTTCAGGGTAGGAATATGAACATATATGTTACAAAGGAATAATTTATTAAATTAGATAACAAATCTAAACCCTTTAGTCAGATTAATACTCAAGAAAGACTATGTAAATTCCTAGATTTTTCTTGGAATTTTTTTTAAATACATGGGAATTTTACGAGTGCGCAGTTTCTGACGGCGATTTATTCTAAGGCCTGGTGTGTCTGGAATCAATTTATGAAGTTTTTTTCGAGTATGATTAGTAAACATACACGTGGGTTTTTATAACTTTTGAACTGTTGGTCAGAACTAAAATCCAAGGGCACTGTTGAACTCACATTTTCGGTGATTTCTTAGTTAGACCTTCACCACAGTTGCGTTCTAACAAGAATGGAAGTTAGATTTTGAAGGTTTTTAATTAAAATGAAAAAAATATGGTATTAACATTATTTTTGTTGAGGTGGTTAAAACCACCAAGTGGTGGTTAGTTGTGGGGCCACCACACCCTAACCTCCCATGGGAGGTTACGGTGGTGGGTCCCACCCACACATAACTTTGCTTGGGATGATGTCTTGGTGGGGACCACCTGGGGGTTTTGACTCCTTCGGACCTCCCATTTATATGGGATGAAACCCTCTCCTCATTATGTTTAACTCTCCACCTCCCCTTTAATTAATTGGACACCAATATCCATTAATTAATTATAACTCCTCACCTCCCCTTATTTTTAATTTGAACTATCCTTCCCATTAATTATTTGAGTTGTCTCATTTAATTAAAAACAACCCTTTGTGTTGTAGTGCCATAAAAATAATAGAGGACTTCCTATATTATTTTTGGTGCGAACATTCTGTTGGTGGAACTTTGGAGAACCTTTGGGTGAACTTCATTCTTCCCACGATGATCATGAAGAACGTCTCTTCTGCCATGGAATAATGACGACAAAATATTTTTTCCTTCATCAACTAGGGAAAGAAAAGGGAAGTGTCGTCCTTGAAGAATTCCCACGACATCTCCAATGAACTTCATCTGCGTCAAAGGAGAAGATGTTTCCCGTGAAGAATGTCGCCAACGACGTCATCACCTCCTTCTGCCGCCAACGAGAAACAATTCAGGTAGATGGATTTGTGTTGGTTATATTCTTGTTCTCCTACGATCAATTTACGGAGAAAGTTATGCCATATGATATCGACATAACGTGGGGGGGGGGGGGGGTCGGCCCGCATGAACACTGCCGACCCTACCCCTTTGTTTGTTCTTGTTCGATGACGACGGTATAGTAAAGAGGCAACGATGATGAAGACGGCGAACAAAGGTCGTGGTACCCACGACCTCCATGAAACACACCGCCACCTCAGATCCTGGTGCACTACCCGAGCGCTAGCGCGCTGCCCGGTCGCGTTAGCCGTGCCCGAGCACGCTGCCCCGGTGTGCTGCCCGCACCACATCCCCGCGTGCCCCGTGTACTAGTCGGATACACCAGTGCCCCGCTGGCGCCGACGTGCCCTGCCGGCGGCCTGATCACTGCCACTGTGCCCTTCCCTGGTGGCCTACCAGGTACCCCTGTGCCCTGTCAGTAGCCTGCTCGGCCCCTGCCGGTGGCATGCCAGGCACCCCAGCGCCATGCCATGCGCCCTGTTGCCCCTACCGCGGTCTGCCTCGCGCCCCAACGTGCTGCCCGTGCCCAAGCACGCAGACCAGCACACTGCCTGGCACCCCCGCGCCCTGACAGGCGCCCTGCGGTCCCCTATCGTGGTCTGCCAGCCGCCCCGACATGCTGCTGGTGCCCATGAGCACTACCTGGCGCGCTGCCGGCACCATGCATGGTGCATCCACGACAATTATGTTGTCCAACCGGCCTTCCGACACCCTGCGCGGCCTATCGGTATCCTACCAATGGTTGACCTCCCGAGCCGCGCCCCTCGCGGCACTGGCCGAAGCGGCCCCAGCCTTTGGGCCTAGACACCTCCGTGGCGACACCTGTGCCGAACCGCCCCCATAGTCCATTGGGTCGGGCCCAGCGTTTAGAGACCCAAAGCATGACGTACATGGAATTTACATTAATTTTTCGAAATACTTAATACATGAAAAAAATAGATGCCCAAAGACCGTATTAATTTAGTGTCTTTGGGAACTCGGAACATACTCTTATAGTCATGGTTAAAGATCTTCAATATCTCCCATAAAGATCTTCCCCTTTGGTTTACATAAAACATTTCTTTATATCCTGGGGAAAAGAAAACAAAAAAAGTGTGAGCTCAAATGCTTAGTAAGGGCAGACATGTAAAACTAAAAAACAATCCATAAACATTTGAACGTAAAATCATGAACATAAAAAATCAAAATCATGAGCAATGACATAAATCTTGGTAGTACATAAGTCATAGATCATAAATGAACGTTAATCATGACAAACTAAATAATGTAACTGTGGAAAAACATTATTCAAATAGTATGATTTACATAGTAACCAAGGCATTATAGCTAAGATCATCATAGTGGACAAAATCTCTTACTGAATCAAGATCACTACTCATTCAAGTCATGTATCACTGAACCGGATTAATTTGTTGTTCCAGCCATGTCTATCTCATGAGATTTAAATATTTACCCAATTCATTGGAGGGATATATAGTTCCCACCCATCTCATAAAGAAATTATTCTTACCTGTGCCAAAAAATGAACATAAATAATTCATCATAACCCAAATAATAATATGGGTTTCATAAACATCATCCCATCATAACATAATCCACATAAAAGAAATGGATATCATTACATCATATGAAAAATCAATCCATTTAAATAATAGAGAAATTATTCTTGAAAAATAAACATACTAAATAATTTCATCATAGATGGAAAATAGTTTTGAATAATCACTTGAAATGAATTCTTGAGGAAAATATCCTTTTTCTTCAAAATGATTTTTTTTCGCAAAATGCCATGAAATTTGAAAAGAAACTGATTTTGTTGAAAATAATAAGGAACTTTTGTTGAGGAAGCATCATTTAAGTAATTCATTATGAAACTGTAAAAATCTATTCATGTCGTATTAGTTAAAAAATCATTCTCCTCGTACTCTTGTCAGAAAAGTCAAAAAGGACCCCGTATGGTAAACAAAAGAAAGACTCCTTCCTTACCATGTGGTCCAAAGTGAAAAAAATGCTAAATATGACTTTAAACATACATTTATGAATAGTAAACATTTTATGAAAACATTTTCAGAAAACATGGACATGGATGATAAACATAACCGTAGTAAATACTTACTCATAAGCAATCTTGGATAAAAAATGAGATTTTCAAAATTATCCCTTACCTTCAGTCCAATTTTTCCTGTATGTGTCTGAAACACCTGTATCGTGGGTTTAAACATATTATTAACTTGTAACAGAACCATAATAATATTTATGATATCATATAATATTCACTTATGACATTATATTACCTGTTGTTTTGTCAATTCCATATTAAAGTAGTGTTTTGGGTAAAATTGTTTCATTTATTGTACGTGTTTGAATTTGTTGTCATTTATATTATTATTATTTATATCATGATTTAAAAAAATGCATACTGTAAAAAATGATTTATATATCAAAAATATTCAGTATATATATATATAATAGATAGATAAATGAAATGAAACACACCGTTCATGGAGACGGTAGGTCGTATGTACGCATGAACGTTGTTTTCCTTTACTTATTGACTTGAATGGAAGTAATTTGAATGACATATAAATATATAAATAGATCTGGTAGCATTATTATGTCATATATATCATTATTATTCATTAAATATACTTTATAATTATTCTTAAATGGTTATCATGGAGAATTAATCTCATCACGTCGTGGAGACGGTAATCTGTACGTATGCACGAGCGATGATATCATTCCCATAATTAGTGAATGAAAATGGAGTGGATGATATAAAATCTCAGAATCATTATGATGTTATAATAACGATATATTGTAATACTTTACACTATTATACCTATCCAATTAATGTGGTGGTGTAAAAACGGATTACACCCCGGCGTGGAGATGGTATTCCGTACGTATGCACACGTGGTGATTTCATTTTCCATATGATGGATAGAAGGTTAAATGGGGTTGTTTTATATTTATAATAAAATATCAGAACATTAGTTAATTTTATGTTATTACTTTATAATGAAACAACTATTGAAGTTGAAGTAGAAGAATAAAGAAACTTGAATGAATCAGTATAAGAGATTACCTCTTCTTCGATGCGCCTTCTCTTAACCTACTCTTAGGGTGCTAAAGGTGGTCATTGAAGAATACTCGGATCTCTATTAGGTTTCTATAGAAGTGTAGAAGTTAAATGGGTAGTGTTTGGAAGGGCATGATGTCTAAAATTTTTGTATAGAGGAGAGGGAGGGGGTTCCCTTTTATAAGAGACGAGAGGGGCATCTTTGGAAACCTCAAAAATATTAAATTAATATAAATCCAAACCCCACTTAAAAACATCCAAAATGACTCAAATATGATGATTAGATGATATAAGGCTGTAATCTCATCATCCAATAAAATTTATACATGTTGGAAATTTATTTTAAACCTTATAAACATGATTTATCATTATTTTTCTATTTAATTTTTTTGTGGTAATAATATTCTATATTTTAAATTGTTATAAATAATTAATTTTGTGTTGTGAATTGTCTATAATTGTATACTTTATGAAATTTTAGATCATATAAATATAAATTTATAATTTTTAAATATTTTTGTGATTTGAAAAAATATATATAATATGTTATTTTTATAAAACAACAATACTGTAAATTTTGACACTATTCATTTATATGAATTTAAATAAATTCCACATAGAGTTTATATTCAATGAAATTTTTTTAATATAATCATTACATTTCATATTCATCTGGAAAATTTGGGTAGAACATTAATTAGTTCATATAATATTTATTTTAATTTTTTTTAAATTATTTATTTGATATTAGAATCAATAAAATAATTTCTATATCACTATTGTGTCATCATTAATGATAATTATTTAATCATTAAAAATTATAAATAAATTCTAATGATGTATATACATTCATTATATTTTTATAGGCCATTCATTTTAGATGTTTTATGAAGTTTATCACTAAATTAAAATTATTATACTTACAAAAATAAGAGAGTGACGTGTTGTCACTTTCTTTGGTTTTAATAATAATTATATAATTTTCATGGGAAAAAGTTCTTGAAATTAATATATTCGGACCATTAGGTGATATGGGTCGACTATTATTCATCCAATAGTATTTTCTCAGGTGTTAGAGTAATTTTATAATATTCTTTTTACCCTTAATTACCAAATATACCTTTAACTGTATTAAATAAAAATTACCGTAGATACTAATCATAAAATCAAAAAAATAAAAGTAACGTATTAAAATAATTTCAACCCACTGAATCCAAATATGGAATAAATTTTTAAAAATTCAAAAGACCGAAGTTTCAGTAATTAATTTAAAATTAATCTCACAGTTGACAAAACGGGTTTTAATAGTTAAAATGTTGCAATAGATTGAAATGATTTTACCTATGAATTCAATGTAAAATTAATGATAATGAATTACACTATACAAAATGTTAAAAATATATTCATTTTATAGTATAAAACATTTCAATATTATAATTTAACCATATAAATTATCTTGATGAAAAAAGTTGTTTTTAATTAATATTTAATGTATTTTTACTATTCATCAAAATATTAAGGTTATCAGAAAAATCTAAAAAATTAATCCAATGTAAATTTTTATATCCTGAATAAAAGGAAGAATCATTATTTGTGATATTAAATTTATTAAGATGTCAAAAACTAGATTTAATGTGCGTTGGCCATCAAAAGGCTGTAAAACTGTATTTTTTGAAAAAAAAAATTATTTTACCTGAAAATTTTATTTTGTTCTCATACCATGTTTTATAATATGTTTAAGATGAATTATAATATCTTAAAATTCAAAATTTAGTCACTACTATTCATAATGGCTAGTTCAAAATAATATCATAACAATATATCGTTATTTAGTGAAACTCAGTATTGCGTACAATATATGCTATCGAGGAAGGTCACTCTTGTATGCAACACAAGCCAAGAATATTGTTTGCATAAATTACAAGATAGTAAGGTGTTTCATATAGCAGAAGCTAATATTGGTGTACCGTACAACACAATACATCAACGAAATTTAAAAAAATAATCCTCATAAAATTTTGGGGTGTTACACTCTACCCCCCTTAAAATTAATTTCGCACTCCAAATTCTTCGGGGTTATAAATGGTTTACTACATGAAATTTTATTTCCTAGAAAACCACATCGTAAAAAGAAATACTTAAACTTAATTTAAAAAACTACAGTATGAAACGTTATGGTTACTAAGATTAACTCATCACTAGGTTTCCACATAGGAGAACATAGGATAAAATATGGATATGGAAGAGAAATCTAACCTTAATGTTCTGATGGAGAGTGGTAGAGAACATGGCTATGAAGAATCCAAAAATCACAATGTCATAAATTTGTGATGATATAAGGTACCATAAAATTCATCAAATATGAGGGTACTAGGACAAATTTTTTTCAACATCATTTCCCGAAAGTTGAATAATTTTTGAATTAAAAGAAATAATCACATGATTTTGGTATAATATCACTGATGTTTGTGACTTGAACAATTCCCACTTCATATCTTAATGAAATGAAGTTGAATTTGTCTTCCGTCAAGTTTTAGAAGATCATAAGATAGAATGATAGGTCATTCCATCTGAATAAAAGTTATGGTTAGAAAAAATTATATACATAAGTCCATATTATGGTGACATTAATCATATATGGTTCAAAAAATGGACTTGTACTTCATCTATCATACTTATTAATAAAATAAAACTAGTTTATACTAACTAGGGACTTCCTGTAGGCTAGTGGTAGGTGATAAAGGCATGTCTCATATCGGTTGTTTGATTCCTACAACCTTGTCCGATGGGATGGGTTGTCGTTCATCCTGCAGGTTGTCCTCTTTCTAAAACATCACCATTATAACATTCTAGAAATTATAACGAAAAAAAGGTTCTATCCTTAATGAATACAATCTGATGTCTAACCTTTAGTATTATCCAAAATACATCTATCCAATATCATATTGTAATGTAAATGATTACTAGAAATTTCATCTACAAAGCATGTGAATACCATTATTTATCATACGATATATCTTGTTGGTCACATTCCAAACATGTGAATACCTTAATCATGTATTCACTTGAAAAATGAATACCCATTTAACATTAGTGAAAACCAAAATAAAAAAATATCTATATACTCAAACCATGATATCACTTTGTCCTTATTTCCTTCATGAGCTCATTAATACTATCAACCATATTATTTTCTCTTTATCCCTTCATTATGTACATATCATCTACTTTCCAAAAATATTTCAATCACTTTTCATGGTTACCAGTACAATATAATTATTGAAAACCACAATAAAAAAATACATTGATATTCCAATATTACACAATACTATAAATGATATTCCACAACATTATTTTGGAATCCCATTACATAAATAGATAATCATACCACTATATTGTTTTCATACTCAACATCTCTAGTAGTGATCACATGTGACGTCCCTTTTTCCATTGAATTAAGAGGTTGTTGATTTCGATCATCATTAACCCTTGGATTAGGCCATTAGTTAGTATAATTCCTCATTTCCTTGAACTTGTATCATTGATGTATTGGTGGAGCGTTCTCTATAGGGTTTTCTCTATTCAATCATTAGAAACCTTTTTCCCATTACATCGACACTTAGCTGCTCGATGTCCTTATTTTCCACACTTGAATCATTTTATAGTACCTTTTAGACAACCTCCACCATGCCTCTTTCCACACATTGAGCATGAAGAAACATTCACCCTCTATTCACCATTCTTCTGCCGTTTTTCCTTGAACTCCATCTTTCTTTTCCTATCAAAACCAAGAGATGGATATGTAACAACAGATTACAGTTCTACCTTGATAGCACAACAAACAATTTATTCATAGATTCTGAAGTCTCTTATAGCTAATTCCATTTCAAGACTTGGTTTTAAGCCACTGAAGAATCGATAAACATTACTTTCAGGTTGGATAATAAAGCCAGATGCATACCTTCCAATCCTTGTAAAATTCGCTTCATATATACCAACAGATTCATAATCCTTTTTCATATGATCAAGGAACTCCTTATCCATCTTTGTTTGAAGAATACGAGTGAAGCATTTATTGAAAAACAAGTTCTTGAACTCGTCCCATTCCATGGATTCAATTTCACCTTGGGACCTTGTATTCTTAATTAGAGTCCACCGCTGGTCCACTTCACCTTCTAACCAGTAAACAACCAAAAGGAATTTTTCATGCTCTGTATAGAAAAGTATGGAAAATATCATTTAAATGGTACTGATTCATGGTTCATCAAAAAGTGTATCAGAAGACCCACTGAAAGAAGTTGGATGTTGCCTCATGAAGGACTCAATAGAATATTTTTCCTTTCTCTGCTCATTTGGAAGTCCAGAATGATTCATAGCTCGTGTAAGTATAACAATAAGATTTTTCACTCCATCTCTCATCACATTGGTTTTTTTAGGAGGAAAATCATTTCATTTTCCATTAAATTGATCAACACGGTTCATTTGGGTTCCATCCATTGTCTAAAACCCAAAAAGAACAATGTGAGAGGCAAAAATCATGCAAGGAAAACAACATAATAAAGGGGGAGTACCTTCAATATTTAACATTATAGGTTTAATTCTATGATCTTTACCATAATTATAGGACTATAACCTATACTTATACTTATCCTTAAGGAAATCCCGTGATATACCATAGAAAAAACTCTAGGGATTTCACTAAATTTTTCACATCATAGTTTCCAAAGGTTGAATAAATATTCGCTCTGTTACAAACTATAGAGAACCAAAGAATGACATACATAGACATTACATTACTTTTTCTGAATACTTAATACATGAAAAAAACTGATTCCCAAAGACCATATTTGTTTAGTGTCTTTGGAAACCTGGAACATAATCCTCTAATCATGGGGAAAGATCTTCAACATCTCCCATAAAGATCTTCCCCTTAGGGTTTCTTACCTAAAAACTTTTGTTATATCCTGGGGAAATGAAAACATAAAATGAGTGAGCTAAAATACTCAGTAAGGGTATACAAGGAGAACGTAAAAACAATCCATAAACATTTGAATGTAAAAGCATGAACATAAAATATCAAAATCTTGAAAAATGACATAAATCGTTGAAATACATAAGTCATAGAACATAAAGAAACATTAATCTTGATAAAATAAAACATGTAATTCTCCCAAACCATTACGAACAAGGTATGATTTCCATAGTAGCCAAGTCATTGTTTCTAGGACCATCATTGTGGACAAAGTCTCTTACTGAATTGAGTTCAATCCTCATTCCAGCCATGTATTACTGAACTTGATTAACTTGCGGTTCCAGCCATGTCTGTCTCATGAGATATAAATATTTACCCAATGAATTGGAGGGAGGTCCCACCCATCTCATAATGAAATCATTCTTATTTGTTCCAAAAAATAAACATAAATCATAAATCATAACCCAAATATTAAAATGGGTTTCAAAAAAATCATCCCATCATAACATAATCCTTATAAAAGAAATGGATATCATTTCATCATAAGAAAAATCAAACCATGTATATAATAGAGACATTACACTTGAAACATAAACATACTAAATAATTTCATCTTATATGGAAAATATATTTGATAAATCACTGGAAATTAATTCTTGAGGAAAATATCCTTTCTTCTTCAAAATCATTTTCTTTTTCAAAAATGCCTTACCTTTTTAAAAGAAAAGGATATTGTTGAAAATAATAATTAAATTTTGTAGAGGAAGCATCATTGAAATAAGTCATTATGAATCTGCAAAAATCCATTCACACTGTATATGTTAAGAAAACATTCTCCTCGTACTCCTGTTGGAAAAGTTAAAAAGCACCTCGTATGGTAAACAAAAGAAAGATTACTTCCATACCATTTGGTAAAAAGTCAAAAAAAGGTAAAAATGACTTCAAAAATACCTTTAATAATAGTAAACATTTTATGAAAATATTTTAGAAAACATGGACATGGATGATAAACATAACCCCAGTAAATACTTACATATAAGCAATCTCGGATAAAAATGAGATTTGCAAAATTATCCCTTACCTTAGGTCCAATTTCATTCATACATGTCTGAAACTCCTATATATTAGGTTTAAACATATTATTAACTAGTAAAATAACCATAATAATATTTATGATGTCAGATATGATTCACTTATGACTATATATTACATGTTTTTTTGTCAATTCCATGTTAAAGCAGCGTTTTGGGTAAAATTGTTTTATTTATCGTACGTGTTTGGCTTTGTTGTTATTGATGTTATTATTAATTATATAATGATTTAATTACTTTCATAATGTAGAAAATGATTTATATATCATATATATTCAGTATATACATATATATAATAGATAGTTAAAAGAAATTAAACACATCGGTCATTGAGATGGTAGGTCGTACGTATGCATGAACGCTGTTTTCCATTCCTAATGGACTTGAATGGAAGTTAGTAGATGACATATATATATATATAAATATATTATCATTATTATGTCATATATATCATTATCAGTCATTATATATACTTTATAATTATTTTTAAATGGTTAACATGGATAATAAATCTCATCGCATCGTGGATACGGTAATCCGTATGTACGCACGAGTGATGATATCGTTCCCATAATTAGTGAATGAAATTGGAGTGGATAATATAATATCTCATAATTATTATGATGTTATAATAACCATATATAGTTATTCTCTACACCATTATACCCATCCAAGTAAGGTGGTGGTGGAAAAACAGATTACACCACGGCGTGGAGACAGTATTCTATATGTACACACGCATGGTGATTTCATTTTTCGTAGGATGGATAGAAGGTAAAATGGGTTTATTTAATATTTATAATAACATATCATTATATTATTAATACTATTGTTATTACTTTATAATGATACAACTATATAAGAGGTAGTAGAATAATAATTAAACTTGAATGAATTGATAGAAGAGATTACCCTTCTTCGACGCGCCTTCTCTTAACATCCTATTAGGGCACTAATGTTGGTCTTTGAAGAAGACCAGGACATCTAGTAGGTTTATATGGAAGTGGAGAAGTGAAATGGTCAGGTTTTGGCAGATATTAAAGGCTCAAATTTTGTGAAGATAAGCGGGATGAGGTGCCCTTTTATATTGGAGGAGAGGGGCACCTTTGGAAACCTCAAAAATATTAATTTATTATAAATTTAAGCCCCACATAAAAACTTCCAAAATTACTCAAATTAGAAGTTTAGATGAGATAGAGGTGTAATATCATCAACCAATTAAATATATACATATTGTAAATTTATTTTAAACCTTATCAACTTGATTTATCCTAATTTAATCTATTTAATTTTTTGGGGTAATAATATTCTAAATTTTAAATTGTTATAAATAATTAATTCTGTGTTGTGAAATTTCCATAATTTTATAAATTATGACATTTAATACCATATAAATTTTAATTTATAAATTTTAAATATTTTTGTGATTTTTAAACAATTATATAATATGTTATTTTTAATAAGCAACAGTAGTGTCAATTTGGACACTATTCATTTATTTGAATTCAATTAAATTCCACACAGAGGATATATTCGAAATTTCTTTTCATAGAATCCTAACATGTGATATTAATCTAAAAAATTTGTGGAGAACATCTATTAGTTCATATAATATTTATTTTAATATTTTTAAAATCATTTATTTGATATTTCAATCAATAAAATAATTTCTATATCACTATTCTGTCATCATCAATGATAATTACATAATCCCTAAAAATTCTAAATAAATTATAATGATTTAGATACATTTATTATATTTCTAGAGACTATTAATGTTTGACGTTTTTTGAAGTTTATCAAAAAATTAAAATTATTATATTTATAATATATAAGAGAGTTTCATGTTGTCACTTTCTTTGGTTTTAAGAATAATTATATATTTTTCATGGTCAAAAGTCAATGAAATGAATCTATTTCGACCCTTAGGTGATATGGGTATACTTTTATTAATCCAATAAAACAATGGAAGGTGTAAGGGTAATTTTATAATCTTATTTTTACCCTTAATTACTTGATTTACCTTCAACTGTAGTACATAAAAGTTACCGTAGTTACTATTCATAATATCAAAAAAAAAATAAAAGTAACTTATTAACACAATATGGACCCACTGAATCCAAATATGGAATCAATTTTTCAAAATTGAAAACAAAGATGTTGATGTAGTTTATTTAAAATTAATCCCGCTGTTGGGAAAATGAGATTTTAAAGTTAAAACGTTTCAAAAGATTGAAATATTTTTACCGATGAATTCTACGTAAAATTAATGATAATGACTTAAATTATATTAAATGGTAAAAACATATTCTATTTATAATTTAAAACTATTCAATATTATAATTTGACAATATAAATTATCTCGATGAAAAAGTTGTTTTTAATTAAAATTTAGCGTATTTTTACTATTCATCAAAATATGAAGGTTATTAGAATAATCTCAAAAATTTATCCTCAATAAATTTTTATATCCTGATTCCATGGAAAAAGATTTATTTTTCAAATTTAAATTACAAACATGTCAAAACTAGACTTAATGTGTGTGCACTATCAAAAAGCGGTAAACTGTGTATTTTGAAAAATACTTATTTTACATGAAAAATTTATTTTTTTCTCCTACCATGTACTATAATATGTGTAAGATGAATTATAATGTCATTATATTCAAAATATAGTTACTACTATTCATAATGGCTAGTTAAAATTTATATTATAACAATATATCGTTGTTTAGTGAAACTCAGTATCGCGTACAACATACGCTCTCGAGGAAGGTCACTCTTGCGTGAAACACAAGCCAAGAATAGTGTTTTCATATAAAACAATCTAGTACAATGTTGCATATAGAACAAGCTAATCTTGGTGTAGCGTACAACACAAGACATCAATGAAGTTAAAAATAATCTTTCTCATAAAATTTCTGGGTGTTACACAGCAGACCGGGCATGGCATAGCGGGAAGACCCACCCAACGGGCTGGGTCAGAATGATTTGGTCTATTCGGGTAGATCCAGACTAGGTCGGCTCAGACTGGGTTGGGGCGAGTCGGTCCGACTTGGTCAGACCGGACCCAGGCCCACTACTGACACTTTTCTTACTTTTACCATATCATTAGCACTAAACGTCCATTTGATGAACCGTCAATAGTGCTAGAAAACTCGATGAGAGATGGTCCCTTTTAAAATACCCCACTTTAGATTGGGGTATAGTTGATATATGTTCAGGAAGGTTCGTACACAAATCCAATCGGACCACCAGGACTAAAAGGCTAATAACTCATAGACCGGGCGTCCATTGATGCGTTGTCTTTTACGTTGAGACCCCTATGACTTGTTAGACCTTTGAGATAATTCATTATGACACTTCATGATAGATGGAGTTATTCCGAGTAGCTCGTGGAGCAGATCCTTCCAGTGACGAGTAGACAGAGGGCGGAGACCTAGTAGCTGACAGACCTAACGATTACATGACCGATTCGACTAGCCCAGTGGGGAGCGTCTGGTAGTTAGAGGAAATCCCATGGTGTAGGAGCTCCTGGTATATGGAGGCCGGCCCACGGTACTCAATAGGAGGAGTACCTTTGCAGGCAATTTGAGGAAGTGCCTGGAAGTTGGCCGCAGACCCACAACGATGGAGCGCCTGATATTGGCAGCAGACCTGCGGTACTCAATAGGAGGAGTACCTCAGCATTCCAAGGTTATTGAGAAGCGCCATAATGTCACGATAAGACCATTGTTCTAGATGGAGTAGGAGTTCCCCAACATCTGTGGTTTCGATAATGAAAATCCTGATTTGAGATGAGTCAATGAACTTTGTGTTTTACTCATGATTTAGATTGGTTACTAGATAACTTACGTATATGTATGGGAATATACCTATGTAATTGTTATCAGTTGATTCATACTTTGTGGTTTATCCTTGTTGTATTTTGTGAGACGTTGAGGGTCTCGGGGTCCCTACTGAGTATCGTTATACTCACCCCTACATGGGCTATGCCCGCACCTAATTGTGTTGGATGAAGATGAAGGACAGGGCTGACCGAGGTGGAGTGTACAAGGACTGGATGATACTTAGATGTGGACCTCATGACGTGACGATACCCGGAGGAGACGGATGTGGAGCACTGAGGAGGCTATCTGTACCTACCCTTCAGGTAGGATTCATTGTGGACGATCCAGGATCTTCTAGACACCTTCCAGCTGTATTTCTTTTAGTTGTACCTATTTTGTCTTCTCCTTATACTTTACTGTTGGGCTTGTATTTCCATCCCCTTCTACATTCCAGAACATCTTTTGTATACAGTTTCTACATAGTGTTTTACTTCCATTTGTGTACTCTGACTGTGTGTGTTTACATTTAAAAAGGAAATGCCTTCACAGCATAGGGATTTATGTCTTTGGTGCTATTCATCAGCACATGGCCTATGGAAAGTGGGCTTGGGGTAGTCACAACATGGGCCCCAAGGATGGTTCGTGACAAATTTGTATCAGAGGAGTCGGTTCTACCGCAGAACTTATTACTCTGATATACCTTTTCTGTGAAGCAATAATTTTAAGGGTACTGAGTTTGGTTTTCAGTTTAGGGAGTCCAGTGTTGGTACGGCATCCAACGTATCCATAAACCAGGACCCTGACTACTGATTTTTGACTTAGTGCATGATGACACCGATTGCATGAGTGTTTCAAAAGTTATTCTTTATGTCAGCTCAACTAGGTCAGCTCACCAGGCATAATCATTTGAATTTGTTGCATCTGTTTCATTCAGGATGCCTCCCTATAGATGACCAGTTAGAGCCCCGAGAGTTGTACGCACTGACGACCAACCGAGCAATGAGGCCTTAGTGCAGGTCCCCTTTCCAGTTGAGGAAGTAGCGGTACCACCACCAGTTGGGCCACAAATGCCACCAGCACTAGAAGCATATGATGCACTCCGTTTGAGCACATTGCACAAGTTCCAGTACTAGAGGCCACTAATGTTCTGGGGAGAGACGGATCCATAGGTGGCTGAGGATTGGCTGGAGGCTATGGCCAGAGTCTTCAGGCTAGTAGGGACATCATCAGACTTCATGTTGATCTTTACTGCCAGCCTTCTTGAGGCAAAAGCAGGAAGATGGTGGGGACTGATGGTCCAGTTCCATGATAAGGAAACACTTCAATGGGTAGACATCGAGAACCAGTTTTGGGTAGATTTTGTTCCAGCGACTCTAAGAGTGGTGCAGATATAGGAGCTACTTAATATGCAGTAGGGCAGCATGACAATAGCGTTGTACTCAGCGAGGTTCACTAAACTCTTATGCCACTCTACAGATATGGTACAAGACCCATTATTCAGTTCCCCGACCTTCGAGAAGGGGTTCAGATAAGATATATGAGCCTCGATGATCTCCCTCGTCATTCCGATGCAGGATGGAGTCTTATAGAGAGCCCTCATAGTGAAGAGTTTCCATGCAGACCAGTCACATGCAGTGATAGCTACAACTAGTAGACAAGAAGCGGTTCTTCTACAACTGGAAGTAGACATATGTTTTAGAGGTCCAAGAGGACTAGACCAATAGGTGGATGATCGCATGACTCAGGATCGGTTTTGCGAGACACACGGAGTGGAGACAGAGCCAGACATGCCAGGAGCGGACAATGTTACTCATGCGATAGGCTTGGTCACATGGCTCATGACTATCCGACCGGATGTTCTGATGATCAGAAGACAGTTGAGGGTCCTCCAAGGCAGAGGTAGAGGTTCGATCAAGTCAGCCTGTGGGGAGCAGGAGGACATGGCAGAGGATCTGGTCGAGTAGCTGGTGGTGGTCGACGTTATGAGATGCTACCCCCACCACCGCTAAGAGGTCCACCCCGACCACAAGGTGTGGGTGCATAGGGGATAGCCCATCTTCAGGTAGCTAAGGCCTATGACCATGGATATTTATAGTTGATTTGAAGTATGATCTGTGTCTATTCCATATTAGGTGCAGTTATTATTGACACAGGTGCTTGTCATTCTTTCATTGCCGCTGCCCTCATTCGGAGCTCGAAGATTCCGATGGATCTGTTGTCTCGATCCTTACAGCCAGAGACTCCTACGGGAGCATACTCAATGATTACGCACTAGTCTCAGCAGTGTGAGCTTACTCTAGAAGGCGAGATCTTCGGCTTGGATCTCCTTGTAGAGGTGTTGAGGCCTTACGAAGTCAACATGGGTATGGACTATTTATCTACAGTCCATGCTCAGATTGATTGTGTTAGGTGAAAACTGTGGTGTGTCCACTTGGATGGGACCAGTTTCACCTTCAACGACGAGAAGAGAAAAATTACAGTGTATGAAGGACTTACTCTGAGGAGGGTGCAGCTAATCACTCACCAGTTGTCTTGCCTCACCCTCAGAGTAGTTGATGTGGAGAGTTCGACTTATCCTCTAGTGGTGGACCAGTATGCGGATGTTTTCCATGAAGATGTTCCAGGACTACCTCCATGTAGATAGGTGGACTTTCACATTGACCTGTACACTGAGACAGAACCGATATCTACTCCAACATATCAGATGGATCTAGCTGAGCATTGCGAGCTGAGGGTACAGCTGGAGGACTTGCAGGGGAAGGGATTCATCTGGCCTAGTGTTTCTCCCTGGGCAGCCCCGATTCTGTTCGCCAAGAATGTAGACGGTATTTTGAGGCTCTATGTCATCTACCGTCACCTGAACCAGGTGACTGTAAAGAACAAGTACCCACTAACAAGGATTGAAGACCTCTTTGATCAGCTCAAGGGAGCTTGATGGTTCTTGAATATAGACCTCAGATCATGCTATCACCAGCTCAGAGTTTGAGATGAGGATGTGCCGAAGACGACTTTCAGATGTCGGTACAGACACTAGGAGTTCATGGTTATCCCCTTCGGCATAACCAATGATCTATCAGTGTTCATGTGTCTCATGAATAAGATCTTCCAGTCATACCTTGATCTATTTTTCGTAGTCTTTATAGACGACATTCTGATTTACTCGAATACTGAGGAGGAGCATATCTACCATTTACAGATAGTATTGGACACATTCCGAGAGCATCAGCTTTACGGAAATCTCTCAAAGTGCCAATTTTGGATTCATCAGGTTCACTTCTTTGGACAAGTAATCTCAAAGGCTGGAATTGCAGTAGATCCAACGAATATCGAGGAATTACTTTCTTGGGAGCCACCCATGAGTGTGACAGAGGTACGCAGTTTCCTGAGCATTGCTGGATACTATCCGAGATTCGTTCCAGACTTGTCTATAGTTGCACCACCACTATCATCATTGACCAAGAACGGCAACCCTTCATGTGGTCGGAGAGATGCCTGCAGAACTTTCAGGAGATGAAGCAGAGGCTGACTAGT
The DNA here is from genome assembly GCA_963277665.1 of Viscum album. NCBI lineage: Eukaryota > Viridiplantae > Streptophyta > Magnoliopsida > Santalales > Viscaceae > Viscum > Viscum album. Next base: position 212,145,603 of record OY728128.1, on the reverse strand, counting down.
GCCCCCATCTGGAGGCTTCCAGAAGAAGGCATAGGGTATGTAGTCTACTGCAATGCATCATTAACTGGACTTGGGTATGTTCTAATACATGATATGGTAGTGATCATATATAGTTCTCGACAGCTGATACAACATGAGTAGAACTATGCTACCCATGACCTAGAGTTAGCAGTAGTGGTCTTCACCTTGAATATGTGGCAACACTATCTGATAAGAGAACGTTTTACCATGTACTCTGATCACAATATTCCCTGGTATATCTTCTCTATGAAGGACCAGAATCCGAGACAGCGGCGTTGGATTTAGATCCTCAATTACTATGACATCGAGATAGTCTATAATCATGGAAAATGGAACATTGTTGTGGATGCTCTCAGCAAGAGATTATATATTCAACTGCTAGGAGAGGCGACAGAGAAGTTAGTTTCCTTACTGATATCCTTTATGGATAGGGATGGAGAAACCTATTATCAGACTCTTACTGTCACTCCTCCACTTCTTTATCGATTTCGGGAGGCGCAGCATGGAGACACTGAATGTGAGATGTGACGTGCTCAGATATCCAAAGGGCAAGCACCTGATGGATTTTCTAAAGGTGGGGAGCACGTCATCCTCTTTAGAGTATATACCATGGTACCAGTTTCAATTAATGAGGGGGTGTTGAGGGAGTTCAACAATTCCCCTCTAGCGGTACATCCAGAAGTGGTGAAGATGTATCAGGACCTTCAACGATAGAATTGGAGGCCCAGTATGAAGAAGACAGTAGTAGAGATTTCTCAATATTCCACACTTGTCAGCGAGTGAAGGAATAGCACCAGGTACCACCAGGCTTGGTTCAGACATTAGAGGTCCCAGAGTGGAAGTGGGATGGGATATCCATGGACTTCGTGATGGTTCTTCCACCTACATCCCAGATTCATGACTCCACATGGGTGATCATTGACTAAATCACCATGTCAACCCACATCCTACTGATTAGAGAGAAAGGATCAGTTGAGCGCTTGGGATGCCTCTTTGTGCAGGAGAGAGTGCATTTACATGGAGTAACTTCCTCAATTGTCTCCGACTGAGATGCACTGTTTACTTTCCGGCTATGGAAGGGGTTGTGGGAGGATTTCGGGATTCAACTACATCTGAGAACCGCCTTCCATCCCCAGAGAAATGGTCAGACTGAGAGGACCATTCAGACTCTCGAGGACATGCTCTGTGCATGTGTCCTCGATTTTGGATGCAGGTGGGAGGTTCACTTTCCTTGGATGGAGTTTCCTACAAAAACAGCTATCCCTCCACCATAACTGTGGCACCATTTTAGGGCTTGTACAAGAGACCTTGCAGATCGCCACTATGCTGGATAGACCCAGGGGAGTCAGCACTAGTGGGACCAGAGATGGTACGAGCTAACACAGATAAGGTGCAGGTCATCCAGGAGGGGATGAAGACTGCACAGAGCAGACAAATTTCATATGCTAATAGGAGACAGAGACCTCTCAAGTTCAAGGATGGAGACCACATATTTCTATGGGTATCACCTCAATGAGGTTTGTGGTGAATTGGATGAGGTGGAAAGTTATCTTCATGTTTCATAAGACCTTTTCAAGTCCTCGGTATAGTAGGAATGGTGGATCATCACTTAGCTCTTATACTTCAGTTGCACCGGGTACATGACGTCGTACACGTATCTCAGCTGAGGAGATACGTGAATGACCCATCCCACATAATCGACCATGGGGATCTGGACATAGATGATAGGGAAACTTTCACGGAGGTTCTGGTGGAGATTGAGGATCGACAGGAGCGGGACTTACATGGACAGATGATAACTCTGGTGCGCGTTCGTTGGCAGCATGGGAACCTCTAGAATTGCACATGGGGGTAGGAGGCTCAAATGCGTGCTCAGTAACCCCATGTGTTCCCTTAGTCTGAGTTGAAGCTTAAGGGGATATAAATACTTGAGGTCGGGAGAATTTAAAGACCCGAAATTTACATGGATTTTTTTTAAATACATTGGAATTTTACGATTCCGCAGTTTCTGACGGCGCTTCATTCTGTGGCCCGGTGTTTCCAGAATCAATTTTTGAAATTTTGTTCCAGTAAATTTAGTAAATTTATGAGTGGGTTTTTATAACTTTTGAACCGGTTCTTGGACCTAAAATCTGAGGGCACCGTTGAACTCGCAGCGATGATGATTTCTTTGTGATACCATCAACACAGTTGTGTTCAAATGAGAATGGAAGTTAGATTTTCATTGTTTTTAATTAAAATTAATAAAAATAAAGTATTAACTTTATTTTTAATAAGGTGTTCAAAACCACCATGTGGTGGTTAGTGGTGGGGGCCACCACACCCTAACCTCCCATGGGATGTTATGGTGGTGTGGCACACCTGTACATAACCTCCCATGGGAGGATGTCTTAGTGGGGACCACCAGGGGGTTGTAACTCCTTGGGACCTCCCATTTAAGAGGGATGAAACCCTCTCTTCATTATTTTAACTCTCCACCTCCCCATAAATTAATTGGTCACCTATCAACATTAATTAATTAGAACTCCTCACCTACCCTTATTTTGAATTTGAACCATCCTTCCAATTAATTATTTGAGTTGTATCATTTAATTTAAAACAACTCTTTGTGTTGTTGTTCCAAAGAAATAATTGAGAAATTCTTCTATTATTTTTGGTGGGCAATTTCTCTTCGTAGAGCTTTGGAGAACCTTTGGGAGAACTTCATTCTTTCCATGAAGCATATGAAGAATGTCTCTTCTGCCACCAAAGAACAACGATGTCATCTTCTTCCTTCTTCAACTGGGGCAAGAAAAGGGAAACACCATCCTTGATGAACGCCCACGACATCTCCAACGAACTACATCCATGTCAAAGGAGAAGACGCCGCCTGTGAAGAACGTCACCAACAACGCCCTCACCTCCTTCTGCCACCAACTAGTGATAATCAAGGTAGAGGGATTTGTGATGGTTATATTCCTATTCTCCGACATTCAATTTATGGAGTAAGTTATTCCATATGATGTCAACATAACTGGGGGGGGTACGGACAGCACGAACACGGCCGACCCTACCCTTTTGTTTGTTCTCGTTCAATGATGATGACATGGAAAAGAGGATATGAAAATGAAGATGGAAAAAAAAGGCCGCCCTACATACAGCCTCTACGAACCGTGCTTCCCCCGTCGCGCTACCCGCGCCCTGGCGCACTGCCCGTATAGCCAGCCCGCGTGCTACCCGACTCCACCAGCGCCCTGTCGGTGCCCCGACGCCCTACCAGACACCACCGAACTCTACCAGTGTCCTACACGGCGCCCCCGCACCCTGCTGGGGGACTGCCGACCCCTACCAGCGGCCTGCTCGGCACTCCGGCGCCTCGCGGCCCCCTACCGCGGTCTGCCCGCAACCCGGTGCACTGCCCGTGCCCAAGCGCACTGATAGGAGCACGACCCACACCCATGTGCGCAGAATGGCATGCTTCCCGGCACCCCAGTGCCATGCCCGACAACCCGAGGTCCCCTTCCGCGGTCTACCTAGTGCCCCGGCGCGCTCCTCGTGCCCCAGCGTGCTGCCCAGCACCCCGACGCCCTGCCCGGTGCCTCTGTGGCTTGCCCGGTGTCCCGCTGGCCTGTCCGCGCCCTGTGTGGCTAGCCGCTGGCCTCCCAAAGGCCAACCTCCTGAGCTGATCCCCACGCGGCGCTGGCCAAACCTGCCCCGGCCTTCAAGCCGAGCCACATGCGTGGCGGAACCCTGGCCAAACCACCCACAGTGTCCACTGTGTCAGGCCCAGCAGACTGGGCCTTGATGAGCGGACTGACCCACCCAACAGGCCGGGTCAGACCCATTGGGTTTGTCTGGGTTGTCCTAGACCGGGTCGGCTCAGACTCGGTTTGGCCAAGTTGGTCCGACTGGGTCGGACCAGACCCGGGCCCACTACCGACCTTTTTCTTACATTGGCCATATCTTTGGCACCAGACGTCTGTTGGAGAACAATCAGCGGTACTTGTAATATCGATGAGAGATGGTCCCTTTGAGAATACCCCACTGGAGTTTAGGGTATAGTAGAGATATGGTCGGGTATGTTTGTACACGAATTCAACCGGGCCCCTGGGAGTAAAAGGCTAATAACTCACAGATTGGGTTTCTGATTGGCGCATCGTCTGTTGCGTTGAGACCCCAATGACGTGGAAGACCTTTGAGATACTTCTTCGTGGCACTTCGTGAGAGTTGGAGTTTTTTCCAGTAGCTCGTGGTGCAGATCCTTCCAGTGACCAACAGACAAAGTTCAGAGACCTAGTAGCTGACAGACTTGAAAACTGCTTGACCGATTCGACAAGCCCAGTGGGGAGCGCCTTGTAGTTAGCGGTAGACCTATCGCGGAGGAGAGCCTGGTAGTTGGAGGCAGACCCACGGTACTCAACACAAAGAGAACCTATGCAGGATATTAGGGGGAGCGCCTGGTAGTTGGCGGCAGACCCACATCAGAGGAGCGCCTACAAGTTGGCAGCATACCCGTGGTACTCGACTGGAGGAGTACCTCAGCAGTCCAAGGATAGTGAGAAGTGCCTTGATGTCGCAACAGGACCACTGTTCTCGACAGTGGAGGATTTATCCAGCAGCAATGGTTTCCATAATGAAAATAATGGTTTGATCTGAGTCGATGGCCTTTTTGTTTTTCTCATGATTGAGATTGGTTACTAGATAACTTAGGTATATGTATTGGCATATACCTAAGAAATGGTTATCCATTGATTCATACCTTGTGTTTTATCGTTGATGGATTTTGTGAGACCTTGATGGTCTCGGGGTTCCTACTAAGTATCGTTATACTCACCCATGCACGGGATATGCCTAAAACTCTTTGTGTTGGATGCAGATGACGGACAGCGTTGACCGAGGTGGGGTGTACAAGGACTGGACGGTACCCGGAGGTGGACCTCACGACGTGATGGTACACCGAGGAGATGGATAGACGTGGAGTGCTGAGGAGGCTATTTGTAACTCCCCTTCAGGTAGGATCCGTGGTGGATGATCCAAGAGCTTCTAGATCCCTTCCATCAGTTTTTCATTTAGTTGTACCTGTTTTTTAATTTCCTTGTACTTTACTGTTGGGAAAGTATTTCCGGACCATTTTAATATCTAGCACATCATTTGTATAATGTTTCTACTTAGTTTTTTAAATCCAGATGTGTACTCTTACTGTGTGTGTTTACTTTTAAAAAGGAAATTCCTTCCCAGCTTAGGGATTTACGTCTTTGGTGCTAGTCGCCAGCCCCTGGTCTATGGAATGTGGGCTTGGGTTAGTCATGACACATGTAGAGACTCGAAGCTTGATATACATGGACATTACATTACTTTTGTGGAATACTTATTACATAAAAAAACACTCACACAAGGACCGTAATTGTTTAGTGTCTTGGAAACTCAGAATATAATCTTCTAATCGTGGTGAAAGATCCTCAACATCTCCCATAGAGATCTTCCCCTTTTTTTCTTACCTAAAACCTTTCTTTATATCTTGGGGAAAACAAAACAAAAAAAGGGGTGAGCTCAAATGCCCAGTAAGGGTAAACATAGAGAACATTAAACAATCGATAAACATTTGAATGCAAAAACATGAATATAAAATCTAAACATCAAAATCTTTAGCAAAGGCATGAATCTTGGAAGTACGTAAGGCATATATCATAAGGTAACCTCAATCATGATAAAATAGCATGGGAATAAAACATGTAATTCTGGAAACCATTACACACTTGTTATGATTTCTATAGTAGCCAAGGAATTGCTGGCAAGACCATCTTAGGGGACAAATTCCCTTTCTGAATCGAGTTCACTCTCATTTCAGTCCTGTAAAACTGAACCAGATTAACTTACAGTTCCAGCCATGTCTATCTCATGAGATATAAATCTTTACCCAATGCATTGGAGGGAGATATAGGTCACACACATCTCATAATGAAATCATTTTTACTTGTGCCACAAAATAAAAATACATCATTCCTAATAACCCAACGAATAAAATGGGTTTCATAAACATCATCCCATTATCACATAATCCATATAAAAGAAATGGATATCATGTATGAAATAATGTAATCTTAGATGAAATATGGTTTTGATAAAACAATTGAAATGAATTCTTGAGGAAAATATCCTTTCTTCTTCAAAATCATTTTCTTTTCAAAAAATGTCATGTATTTTTAAAAGAAAAGGATTTTGTTGAAAATAGTCATGAAATATTTTTGAGGAAGCTTCATGAAAATAAGGCTTTATAAAACCGTAAAAATCCTTTCATTCCGTATACGTTAAAATAAACATTCTTCTCGTACATTTGTCGGAAATGTCAAAAAAGTACCTTATAGGTTAAATAAAACAAAGATTCGTTCCATACAATGGGGTAAAAGTCCAAATGGGTAAAAAGGACTTTAAATATACATGAAAACACTTTTATAAAACATGGACATGGATGATAGCAATATCCCCAGTAAATACATACGAATAAGAAATCTCGGATAAAAATGAGATTTGCAAAATTATCCCTTACCATAGGCCTGATATGGTTCGTACATATCCAAAAATCTTGTATAATGATTTAAATAATGTGATTGACTTATTACAGAATCATATTCATTGTTATGATAGCATATATGGTTCACTTATATTACCTGTTCTTTTTTAAATGTTAAGGAGCATTTTTGGTACAATCGTTTCATTTGTCGTCCGTGTTTTGACTTGTAATTATTCATATGATTACATAGATCATGATTAATTAATTATAGAATATAAAACATGATTTATATATAATATATATTCATAATACACATATATATAATAGACCGCTAAATGGAAAAAATACACCGTTCATGGAGACGGTAGGCCGTACGTACGCATGAACATTGTTTTCATTTTTTCATTTAATTGAATGGAATTAATTGGATGACATACATATATATATATATACATAAATCCAGTATCTTTATTATTTCATATATTTCATGATTACTTATTATATATACTTTATAATCATTTATGAATGGTTAATCATTTAGAATGAATCTCATCGCGTCATGGAGACGGTATTCCGTACGTACACACGAGCGATGATATCGTTCCCATGATCGTGGAATTTTATTGGAGTGTATGTATACTATTAAGGAATAAATATCACTTTAAAATAATCAAATATAGTTATTATTTACACCATTATACCCATCCAAGTAAGGTGGTGGTGGAAAATAGATTACACCATGGCGTGGAGACGGTATTCCTTACGTACACACGCGCGGTGATTTCGTTTTCCGTAGGATGGATAGATGGTAAAATAGGGTTTTTTAAAAATTATAATAACATAACAGTGTATGAGTGATATTGATTCTATTACTTAATAATGAAACAACCTAAGAAGAAGAAGTGGAAGAAGAAATAAAGTTGAAAGAATCGGTAACAGACACTACCTCTTCTTTGAAGCGCCTCTTTGAGACCTCCTTTTAGGGCACTAAAATTGGTCTTTGAAGAAGACCAGGACCACTAGGATGTTTCTAGGGAAGTGGAGAAGAGAAATTGGTAGGGGTTGGCCGAGATTGAAGGCTCAAAGTGGTGTGAGGAAGAGAGGGAGGAGGTTCCCTTTTATAAGGGAAGAGAGGGGCACCTTTGGAATAACTAAAAATATTATTTTATTTTAAAGTCATATTCGGTTTGTAATAGCTCTAAATTGATTTATTCCGATGCTAAGGTGGGGATGGGTGGAACTTGTCTCATCCAATATAATTTAGTCAAGTTATGTCATTATATTAACCTTAAATATTAGTTTTAACTCTTAGTTAATTAGATTGACATTTACCATGTCACATTGTATTTTTATATTATAAAGTTAATAAACAAAAAATATACATCCAAGTGTCCCCCATATGGTCCATTAATGATACAAATATCGTTATATAAGTATCTTGGCCGAACCATAGATTTTTATGAATATAATAACAATTAATAATATAATATTTGTTTTAAAAACTATTTTATGTCAATTTTGACACTATTTGGTAATTGATTTTTGTGAAAATCATAACAGAATTATTAGTTCGAAACAAGTCAATTAAATCAATACTAACATGTCATATTAAAATTGAAAATTATTTTAATTCATAAAAAGTCTCAAATTAAATTTATTTGGGTATTTATAACATCAATTATGTCAATATTTCATTAATAAGATAATTACTGTATCATCATTGTGTCACAAATAAATTAAATTATTTTAAGTCTAAAAATTAAAAATAAACTATCATTATGTAGTAAATCGTTTTATCTTTCTAATTAATATTTATAGTCGAATTTATCCTATGTATAACCCTATATTAAAAATGGTTTAGTTATTAAACATTGATTTTAACTATTTTAACCCTTCTTTAAATAAATTAATAATAAATATCCTAATCTAATCCAAGTGGGACTAAATGGTAATATTTTATTTCTAAGGTTGTTTTCAGCCGAATTAAACTTATAAAATAGAATTAGGACATGTTTTAGGGTAATAATAATATCATTTTTACCCATAATTATCCTATTTACTTTTAGCCGTGGTAAAAAAAGAAAAAATTTACTATTCACCAAAAATTATTTTCATCTCATTGAACCACATTTTATTCCTTGATATTAACCATGTTTCCCGGATTTTCGAAATTCCACTCACAGAAGTGGTAAAATTATGTTTTATGAAAAATTCAGTTTTTTAACTACCCCTTAGTGGTTTCACTATTCATCAAAAAAATGAATGTTTCCAAAAAATACCAAAAATTAGGCCTAAGCTATATTTTATATAATGAATTCAAAAATGATTTCTATTTTACCAAATTCAAAACATATCAGTTGCATTAATTAATTTAAAAATTAATTCCCATCGTCAAAACAAATAGCGTGTTCTTAAAAGATAATAACTATCAAAAGATTGACACTTGTTTATGTCTAGTTTAAATGTGAAATTACATCCAATGGCCAAAATTGTATTAAATTGTAAAAATATATTCTAAATATACTTTAAAACCACTCAAATTAATAATTTATCACTATTAATTATTTCGATTAAAAAAGTTGTTTTTAATTGAAATTTTGTAATTTTCAGTATTCATCAGAATATGAAAGTTATCCGAAAAGTACCAAAATTTCACCCTAAGCTAATTTCGATATTCCGAATCCAAAAATGAAGTCTATTTTGAAAGATAAAATTAATAAAATTTCAAAAAGTGGGTATTACTATTCATAACAGCTAGTTCATAATAATATTATATTAATATCTCGTTTAGTGAAACTCGGTATTGCGTACTACACACGATATCGAGGAAGGTCACGATTGTGTGTAATGTAATAAAATTCAGGGATGAATGTTGTGCAAGATACATTTGGTGTAGCTTACAACACAATACATTAATGAAATTAAAAAAATATTTTTCATAAAATCACAGGGTGTTACATTCTACCACCCTTAAAATGAATTTCGCCCTTGAAATTCTTCGGGGTTATAAATAGTTTACTACTCGAAAGTTTCTTTAATAGAAACCTGCATCGTAAAAAGGAATACCAATACTTGGATTTAAAAAATAATGTATAAAACGTAACGGTTACCCAAATTAACTCATCACTGGGTTTCCACGTAGGAGAACATAGGTGAAAATATGGATATGGAAGAAAAATCTAACCATCAAGTTCTGATAGAGAGTGGTAGAGAACATGGCTATGAAAAATACAATAATAAAAAAGACATAAATTTGTGATGATCTATGGTACCATCTGATTCATCGGATATAAGGGAACTAATAGAACATTTTTGGTTTTCAAGATCATTTCCCTAAAGTTGATGAAATTGGAATTAGAAGAAATACTTTCGTGATTTTGGTACAGTCTCACCGTTGGTCGTTCCTTGGACAATTTCCACTTCATCTCTTAAAGAAATGAAGTTGAATTTGTCATTCGTGATGTGTTAGCAGATCTTGTGATAGAATGATGGGTCATTCCATCTGTCTCAAACAAAAGGTTAGAAAAGTTATCAAAAAATACATAAGTCCATCTATAGTGAGATTAATCAATTATGGTTCCTAAAATGGACTTATACTTCATATATAATACTGATTAATATAATAAAACTAGTTTCTACTAAACATGGACTTCTTATAGGCCAGTGGTAGGTAATAAGGGCCAGTCGCACTTCGGCTGTGGGTTCGATTCCCACAGCCTTGTCTGACGTGATGGGATGTCGCCCATCCTGCAGGTTGTACTTTTTATAAAACTACATTACTATAACATCCCATCAATAATATCGAAAAACCTTCTATCCTTAAACAATACTAACTTATGTCCAAAATAATCCATTCCAATCCTAAGGCTTATCCAAAATATTGTTGTCCAATCTCATATTATGGTGAAAACGATTACCAAAGAGTTCATATAACACGCATGTTAGTACCATCGTTGATCCCCATGTATCATGAGATATGTCTTGTTGGTCACATTCCAATGATTCGAAGGGCTTAATCATGTATTCTCTTGAAAAATGAATACCCATTGAATCTTAGTGAAAACATGAGTTCTGTCAAAAGTTAACTCGTTTCACATACCAAAACCTCAAACCATGATATAAATATTTCTTTATATCAGTCATGAGCTCATGAATACTATCAAACTTTTCATTTTCTCCTTAACCCTTCATTATGCGCATATAATTTTTTTCCAAAAATATCTCAATCAATTTCCATGGTTACCAGTACCATAAAATTATTGAAAACCACAATAGACCAATACATAAATATTCCAATTTTCCATGATACTATATACAACATTATTTTGGAATCCCATTACATAAACACTTAATCATTCCACCACATCATTGTCATTTTCAACATCACCAATATTGATCACATGTGACTTCCCTTTGTCTTTTTCCCTAAGTGGTTTCTCATGTCGATCATCACTAACCCTTGGATTAGGGCATTTATTATCATAATGCCCCATTTCCTTGAACTTGAAGCATTGAAGTGTTGTTGGTACATTCTCTGCAGTCTTTTCTTTATTCACATCATTATAAACCCTTTTTCCATTACTTAGACACTCAGATACTCGATGACCTTCTTTTCCACACTTAAAACATTTTCTATTCCCTGTAAGTCAATCTCCACCATGCTTCTTTCCACACTTTGAGTATAAGGAAACATTCATCTTATTTGCACAATTATTCTGAGATTTCTCTTTGAACTCCATCTTTCGTTTCTTGTCAAAACTCTGAGATGGATAAGTAACACCAACTTCCATTTATACCTAGATAGCACAACACAAAATTTATTCCTAGCTACTGAAGTCTCTTATAGCTAATGCCCTTCGAAGATTTAGTTTTATGCCACTGAAGAATCGATCAACTTTACTTTCAGGTTGGATGATAAATCTAGATGCATACCTTTCAAGCCTTGTAAAATTAGCTTCGTATACACCAACAGATTCATCATCCTTTTGCTTTAGTCCAAGAAACACATTCTCCATCTTTGTTCAAAGAATAAAAGCGATGTACTTATTGAAAAATATGTTCTTGAACTCGTCCCATTCCATGGACTCAATTTCATCTCTTGGCCTCGTATTCTTGATATGATTCCACCATTGATCAGCTTCACCTTCCAAACGATATACTGCTAAGATGACATTATCATGTTCAGAACATTGAAGAACTGAAAATATCTTTTTAGTGGTACTAATACATTGTTCAGGAACAAGTGGATCAGAAGACCCACTGAAAGAAGGTGGGAGTTGCCTCATGAAGAGCTCAATAGAATATTGTTCCCTTCTCTGCTCATTTGGAAGTCCAGAATGATTCATAGCTTGTGTAAGCATAGCAATATGATTTTGCACTCCATCTCCCATAACATTTGTTTGTTTAGGAGTACAATCATTGCATTTTCCATTGCATTGATCAACACAGTTCTTTCGGGATCCAACCATCATCTAAAACCCAAAAATAATAGTTTGAGAGGCAAAAATCATGCTATGGAAAACAACATAATAAAGGGGGAGTACCTTCAATATCTAACATCTTAGGTTTAATTCTAATATCGTTACCGTAATTCTAGGACTATAACCTATACTTATACATAACCTTAGGGACATCGCTAGAAATACCTTAGAAATATCTCTAGGGATCTCACTAAAGTTCTCGCATCCTAGTTTCCAAAGGTTGACTAAATCTTTCCTGTGATACCAACTGTAGAGACCCGAAGCATGGCGTAAATGGACATTACATTACTTTTTCGGAATACAAAGTACATCAAAAACACACACACAAGGACCGTAATAGTTTAGTGTCTTTGGAAACTCGGAATATAATCTTCTAATCGTGGTGAAATATCTTCAACATCTCCCATAGAGATCTTCCCCTTTTTTTCTTACCTACAACCTTTCTTTAGCAAAGACATGAATCTTGGAAGTATGTAAGGCATATATCATAAGGGAACATAAATCACGATAAAATAGCATGGGAATAAAACATTTAATTGTGGAAACCACTCAACACTTGTTATGATTTACATAGTAGCCAAGGCTATGCTTCCAAGACCATCTTAGTGGACAAAGTCCCTTTCTGAATCGAGTTCACTCTCATTTCAGTCATGTAACACTGATCCGGAATAAATTAACGTTACATCCATGTATATCTCATGAGATATAAATCATTACCCAATGCATTGGAGGGAGATATAGGTCCAACCCATCTCATAATGAAATCATTCGTACTTGTGCCACAAAATAAACATACATCATTCATAATAACCCAACGAATAAAATGGGTTTCATAAACATCATCTCATCACCACATAATCCATATAAAAGAAATGGATATCATTTTATAATAAGAAAATTGAAACCATGTAAATCATAGAGACATGATACTTCAAATATAAACATATGAAATAATGTCATCTTAGAAGAAAAATGGTTTTGATAAAACACTTGAAATGAATTCTTGAGGAAAATATACTTTCTTCTTCAAAATCATTTTCTTTTCGCAAAATGTCATGAATTTTTAAAAGAAAAGGATTTTGTTGATAATAGTCATGAAATATTTTGGAGGAAGCTTCATGAAAATAAGTCTTTATAAAACCGTAAAAATCCTTTCATGCCGTATACGTTAAGATAAACATTTTTCTCGTACTTTTGTCGGATAAGTCAAAAAAGTACCTTGTAGGGTGAATAAAAGAAAGATCCATTCCATACCATGGGGTAAAAGTCCAAATGGGTATAAAGGACATTAAATATACATGAAAAAACTTTTATAAAAAATGGATATGGATGATAGCAATAACCCCAGTAAATACTTACGAATAAGAAATCTCGGATAAAAATGAGATTTGCAAAATTATCCCTTACCTTAGGTCTGATATGCTTCGTACGTATCCGAAACTCTGGTCTAATGATTTAAATAATGTCATTGACTTATTACAGAATAATATTCATTGTTATGATAGCATATATGGTTCACATATATTACCCGTTCTTTTGTAAATTCCATGTTAAAGAGCGTTTTGGGTAAAATCGTTTCAATTGTCTTCCGTGTTTTGACTTGTAATTGTTTATATGATTACATAGATCATGATTAATTAATTCCAAAATATAAAACATGATTTATATATAATATATATTCAGAATATACATATATATAATATATCGATAAATGGAATGAAATACACCGTTAATGGAGACGGTAGGCCGTACGTACGCATGAACGTTTTTTCGTTTCCTCATTGAATTGAATGGAATTAATTGGATGATATAAATATATATATACATAAATCCAGTATCATTATTAGGTAATATATTTCATGATTACTTATTGTATATACTTTATAATCATTTATGAATGGTTAATCATTGAAAATGAATCTCATCACGCCGTAGAGACGGTATTCCGTACGTACGCACGAGCGATGATATCGTTCCCATGATAGTGGAATTTTATTAGAGTGTATGTACACTATAATAGAATCAATATCACTTTAAAATAATCATATATAGTTATTAATTACACCATTATACCCATCCATGTAATGTGGTGGTGGAAAATAGATTACACCACGACGTGGAGAGGGTATTCCGTACGTACGCACGCGCGGTGATTTCGTTTTAGTAGGATGGATATATGGTGAAATAGATTTGTTTCATACTTATAATAACATATCAGTATATTATTGATACTGATGTTATTACTTCATATTGAAACAACCTAAGAAGAAGAAGTGGAAGAAGAAATAAAGTTGAAATAATTGGCAACAGACATTAACTCTTCTTTGAAGCGCCTCTTTGAGACCTTTTTTAGGGCACTAAAATTGGTCTTTGAAGAATACAAAGACCTCTAGGATGTTTCTACGGAAGTGGAGAAGATAAATTGGCAGGGGTTGGCTGAGCATGAAGGCTAAAAGTGGTGTGAGGAATAGAGGTAAGAGGTTCCCTTTTATAATGGAGAAGAGGGGCACCTTTGGGATAACTAAACATATTATTTTATTATAAAGTCATATTCAGTTTTTAATAGCTCCAAATTAATTTATTTAGAATATAATGTTGGTATGGGTCGAAATAATATCATCCAATAGAATTTAGTCAAGTTTAGGTCATTATATTAACCTTAAATTTTAGTTTTAACTCTTAGTTAATTAGATTGACATTTACCATGTCACTTTGTATTTTTATATTATATAGTTAATAAAATTACCATATACATCCAAGAGACCCCCTAGTGGTCCATTAATGATACAACTATCGTTATATAAGTATCATGGCTGAAACTTAGAATTTTAAGAATATAATAACAATTAATAATATAATATTTGTTTAAAAAACTATTTTATGTCAATTTTGACACTATTTGGTAATTGATTTTTGTGAAAATGATAACAGAATGATTAGTTCGAATACAGTTAATTAAATCAATACTAACATGTCATATTAACATATAAAATTATTGGAATTCATAAAAAGTCTCAAATTTCATTTATTTGGGTATTTATAACATCAATTATGTCTATATTTCATTAGTAAGATAATTATTGCATCCTCATTGTGTCAGAAATAAATTAAATTATGTTAAGTCTAAAAATTACATATAAAATACCATATGTAGGAAATCGTTTTATCTGTCTAATGAATATTTATAGTCTAATTTATCTTATGTATAACCCGATATTAAAAATGATTTAGTTATTAAACTTTGATTTTAACTATTTTAACCTTTCTTTAAATAAATTAATAATAAATGTCCTAATCTAATCCAAGTGAGCCTAAATGGTCATATTTTATTCCTAAGGTTGTTTTTGTCCGAATTACACATATCCAATATAATTAGAACATGTGTTAGGGTAATAATAATATCATTTTTACCCTTAATTACCCTGTTTACTTTTAACTGTGGTAAAAAAAGTAAAAAGTTACTATTCACCAAAAATTATTTTAATCTCATTGAACCAAATTTTATTACTGGATATTAACCGTGTCTCTCGTATTTTTGAAATTCCACTCACATAAGCGATAAAATTATGTTTTATGAAAAATTTAGTTTTTTAACTACCACTTAGGGGTTTCACTATTCATCAAAAAATGAAAGTTTCCAGAAAAATACCAAAAAATAGGCCTAAGCTGTATTTGATATTATGAATTCAAAAATGATGTCTGCTTTACTAAATTCAAAATATATCAGTTGCATTAATTAATTTATAAATTAATTCCCATTGTCGAAACAAATAGCGTGTTCTTAAGAGATAATAACTATCAAAAGATTGACACTTTTTTATGACTGGTTTAAATGTGAAATTACATCCAATGACCAAAATTGTATTAAATTTTAAAAATATATTTTAAATAAAATTTAAAACCAATCAAATTAATATTTTATCACTATTAATTATTTCGATTAAAAAAGTTGTTTTTAATTAAAATTTAGTAATTTTCACTATACATCAGAATATGAAAGTAATCCGAAAAGTACCGAAATTTCTCCCTTAGATAATTTTGATATTCTGAATCCAAAAATGAAGTCCATTATGAATGATAAAATTTATAAAATTTCAAAAATTGGGTATTACTATTCATAACGGCTATTTCATTATAATATTATACTAATATCTCGTTTAGTGAAACTCGGTATTGTGTACTACACACGCTATCGAGGAAGGTCGTGATTGAGTGTAATCCAAGGAAAGTCAGGGAAGCGTGTTGTGCAAACTCCTTTTGGTGTAGTTTACAACACAAGACATTAATGAAATTAAAAATAATATTTTTCATAAAATCTCGGGGTGTTACAGCACGGGCCCCGAGGACGGGTCGTGACAGACTGACCTTCACATGGGAAGCCCTGCTAGCTCACATGTTTAGAGCCATAATAGGATTGTAAATGAAGAGTGTTTTTTCTATATAATATGTTCATAAGATTGTCTACATGGTGTACATGGGTAGGTCATGTGACTATGGAAACTCGACAAAAAAAAATTGTTCCATGATATCGCATGATGAAAGGTATAATAAACACATGATGAAATGTTGATCTTCCACATGAGTAATGTAATAAAATATCAACAAACATGGTAGTTCAAATCAGCATGGACACATTTTTGGTCAATATAATATGAGTTTAAATGGATGGTTGATTAACCACATGGTCAATCACATTGAATATTGACCGATGGAATTTATGGCATCTCTTGAATCCCAACATGATGATAGTGGAATCCAATTTTACTGTATTATATAAAAAAAGATGAGGGAAGAAGATATGTGAAATATATTAACTCAACGTGATGTTTTATTCTTTTCGAGAAATATTGTGAAAAGAATTAAAATTATTATAACAAATTGGGGAATGGTTAAGGCATATACTATACATATACATATGTCAATTCAATATGATCTATGTTTGTCAAATCATCGCGTAGAAAAATTTGTGATGTATGTGAATTATAGTTGATCTAATTACATGATTATTTTTATTAGAAATCGCAATATTATAATAAATTTAAGTAGATCTATAAATTTTGATATATTTTGAAGATAAATAATATACTACATCTGTTTTCATATAGTATATGTGGAGTTTAATGTGATATAATACAAAATCCAACACACGAAGAACGATTTGATCCCACCTAACTGATATATTTAAATAAAATATCATTACATAATTACCCAATATGAATGTTATTTTTTTTATGAAATGGAATGTATAAGTTCTATAGGGTTTATTTCTTCTCAAATATAGAGCTTCGCCCATATCAATTGTTCATTTTTACATTCCACCATGGATTTTTTTCAATGTGTATATCTTGATGAGGGATGTTATTTTATTAATATCAAATAAAGATTATATTACTCAGGCCATTAGGTATTTAAAAAGATAACCATGTGTGATAAATTGAGATCATTTTTTCCATATTTTTAAAATAATGATGATTAATATTAAAGTACTTCTATATTTCTAAATAAAATGATATTTCATAGATACTTAGAATAACGGAGAATTTTAGAGGATGAAAATGATGTTTTTTGCACTACACAAATAAATATATTCTAAAATTTTATTAACACATGGAAAAATATAGATGAAAACTATTTTAAAATTCCATTAAAATATTAAATACAATGTTTCATGAATTTTCATGAACAAATATTTCACCATAGTTACATAGATATTAATATTGAAGAAAAAACAGAAGATAGAAGAACATTTCAAACCCATATGAATTAAATAATGATTAAAGTGTATGATTTAGATGACTTGGTTGTGAATTTAAATAGAATAAAAAGATATGTGTGAAATCTTATTTTCCAAAATAAGAATAATAATAAGAACTGGAATCTCTCAGGTTTGACGTTTTAAAGAATAATATTCTTATTTGTATGCACTATGACTTCAATATGAGAAAAATAAAATAACATGCTTTAGTGCTCTTGTACATGTAAGATAATGAGAAGAATATATAAACAGTGTACTAGAAAAAATGATCTATATTGTAGAATGATATTTTAATACTCATTATGAAACTTTGAGGGATGGAAGTTTAAATACCAAGTTGGATAATGAGGCCCAGTCATGAGACAATAGTGAATCCAACGATCCCGTACCCGAGTGGTAAGGGATCTTTCTTGGCATCCAAGAGACCTTGGTTCAAAACCAGGTGGAGGTGAATTTCAGGGGATTGTAGCAGTCACTTTAGTAGTATTGTAGCAGTTACTATTTGAACTATAGCAGCCGGAACTATTCACCCAATTTGGCCCTTCGGGCCACATTTTTGGGCCAATTGTTCTAAAGGGCCTTTAGGACATCAAAGGCATTTGGGCCATAGGGGGTTTGGGACATATAGACCACGGAGTAGCCCAATTCACATAGAACATTCCCCAGAAGAGGGTCAGAGCAACAAGAGTAGCATCCACCAGAAGAAGAGCTAACCAGATTGGAAGAATGGGAGTGTATGGTAGCCGCCATTGGGACCAGTAACCCTATTGCCTTTTACTGGGAAATTCTAGTCGATTAGCAATGAAAAGTGGGGAGATAGGTTATCAATGATGCATAATATGGGGAGGGGTAGTTCTACTGGGTTGGGACTATGGGTCATGTAATGGCCTGGTTTGCCTTTGGGCCTTTGGGTCATGTATTGCAGGTCAATCGGCCAATGTGCCTTGGGATTACGGGTCATGTACGTGTTTCCCTTCAACACTTATAAGTGGTATTATCTATAATAAAATAAAAATAAGGCCTTCGGGAAATTCATGTATAATACTATTGTGAAACTAATGTTTATGATTACATCATGTTTACTATAGTTCCAAATATTATTACATGTGGTTTGTGTCATTATGTTTTTTCCCATTCTCCATATGGAATATCCTTTCGTGTTTAAAGGTGAGCCATTTATATCATAGACTCTATTATGTGTGTAGTTTATATGAAAAATAAAAGAAGGAGAAAAGAGAACAAGATAACCATCCACCGTAACAAGTGACAAATTTAATAATGTAAATGGCTGAAAATAAAAATTAGAATATGAAGTCCCCAATACAGATCCCTCAAATAATTGTTGAATAAAAACAAAATTAGTCATTTCAATTAGTATCGAAGGGAGTTTCACCTCTAACATGATTCTATTAATTTTACATTTCTTAATTTTAAAAAATTGGTGTTTCTTTCATGTTTGGTAATGATGTAAAATTATTTATATGTATTATATACCTCAAATTAGAAATTATTTTGGACCTAGATAATTATAAATATTAAAATTATTGGAATATGATGCTGATGAAATTTTCCCACTTGATTAATGAATAATTAATTTTTGTCCCATGATGAAATGCATAAGATATACAAGTTTTTTAAAAATATGAGTAGGTGAATGCATCTATTGGTAAATACATGTGAAACCCTTCTACCACATAAGAATATATGACTACATGTGAACCTATTGTATATAAATTTTCTTATAAAAATTTGAAATTATAATATGATCTAATCAAAAGTGATGATATTTAAACAATAGTTTCTTTGGATTCATTAAATTATATTGTGTATATTTTCCCAAATAATAAATTACTATAATTTGTGGAATTATTTCATGCATCCTGAATAGAATAAATTTTTAAAAGTGAGTCTACATAAATGAAAAATTTATTGAAAAATATATTTTATACATGTGAAGATATCTCTATAAAATAATGAGTCATTAAATCATGAAATTTATAGCCTAAAGAGAAAATATTCAAGTTTTAATTATAATATATCAGAGAATCTAATGATAAAGATGAAGTGAATAAGATTTATAAAGGGAAGAAGAATGCATTAAATGATATCTGCAAAAAAATAGTTAAACATATTTATAAATAGATGTTAAATTAGATATTATTTGTGGTCGTGAGATGTTTCTATATGACATTTTAAAATTCATGATGTTTAATCTAAATAGATAAGGAAGATTTTTAATGATATATTGGTATTAAATGAAGATAAAAAAAAAGCTCTTAAAATGAACTGTCTAGTATTAAATGTCCCAAAGAACCTTTTGACAACATATATTGTGGCACAAAATTGAAGAATAAAAGAAATACAACTATATTATGTTAAATAGTGTTATAATATATAAAAGCATCTCCATTATGAGGAAATAATACTATTACATCATAAGATTATATTTACCAAGAATTCATAATGTAATAAGTACTATACATATCTTATTGTAATGATTTTTCATAATGTATGCTTATAAAATATACATGGTTAAAATTATTTTCATTAAAAATATGGATAAATAAAAATAGAAATGATCATTCAACCATGAATAGGGTTGATATAATAAGTAGTGTGGATGCATTTTCTCCAAAAATATCCATGTAAGGGACAGAGAAGACCATTAAAAAATACATTAAAATATGAATTTTTTTTTAAAATGTTTTGAACTGATGATTTCATTTTTTGGAGATTTTATTAGACTGAAATATGTTTGGGAATTTTGTAAATGATAACTAGTATGATCCTTTAAAAGAATCTGTTCAAGGAAATCCAATCTCAAGGGGACATCTGTTAGAGATGAAGAAATACCAACATCTATTTATCAACATATATAATCCAACATTAAATAGTTTTTAAAAATATAAAAATATATGTTGTTTATTCATTGAATGTGGTCATATGTGTGGTTAGTTATCTAGTAACAATCATTTATTTTTTATTTATTCCATTGAAATAAATTTAATTTATTTTTTAACATTCTCGACACTCATCCTCGAGTCTAATTGAACCAAAATATATTATACGATCTATAACATTTTAATTTTATTACCTAGTATGAATATGATTAAAAACATTATGAATTATATGTATAAATTGTTTCCTCAGACTTAATGAATTTGTTGAAATCAAATAAACTATAATTAAAATTTTAATATACAACAATATAATGAAATTACTAATTCTTTTTTGATTTTATAAGTGTTATGGATTGTTTTTTTATAAAAAAAAATTTAGTTATCACTATCAAAAATTAATTTTTATGGAATTAATTTTTATTGGATGAATAAACCTTCATGCCATAGTTATAAAATTATATTTAATGAAAATAAAATCGTCTAATGTTAAAATGTTTTATTTTCCATAAAACTGTTTTTATGTGTGAAACGTTTTTTATATTAATAAAATGTTGAACCACATGTTATTAATGATGTTAATAAAATTTTAAGAATAAATAATAATTATTAAAATTTCTTACTTGTAAAATAATAAATTTAAATTTTATTTTATACATAACAATTAATTTTTAAAAATGGAATTTTATTTCCACCTCCGCGATTATTTTAAAATTATTTTTTCCACCTATACAATTTAAGTTCGATAAAAAGGATTCCATATTTTTAATTAAAACATCAAAAATTGTTATTTGGTAAAATTTCTTTTATACTATGTTAACATTTTTATGTCTTTTCTATTTAGTTTTTCTTGGACAACAATATGACTTTATATTTTTTAAATCATAAAATTAATTTCTTTTGTATCCCATCCCTCGCTATTAAATGAAATAAATTTATCTAGAATTATTCAAAAACTATAATATATCTAGCTCTAAAAAAATTTCCACATAAATTCATATAGTCCCTACCCATTTTATTTAACTCTAGGTCATTTTATGACCATCTTAAGGAGGCATAAGTTGTAATCCAAAATATGTTTCTTAAAGTAGAGGAAATAATTTTACCCAAAACATTCATGGATTATTTATTCATATAAATCCTCTAAATAATTTTTATACCTAATCACATAATGAATATTTTTTATCAATATATAAAATTATATAATTATTATTGGGGAATTATATTTT
The DNA here is from genome assembly GCA_963277665.1 of Viscum album. NCBI lineage: Eukaryota > Viridiplantae > Streptophyta > Magnoliopsida > Santalales > Viscaceae > Viscum > Viscum album. The sequence continues at coordinate 212,123,731 of OY728128.1, read as the reverse complement.
CACCTCCTCTAAATAAAATTGGAAATGTATGTACTTATCATCTATAAGTATGTAATACCGCCTCCATGGAGTGATGTGATTAATTTTAAATAATTACATTACATTGATTGACATAATGAAAGATTTAAAAAATATATATTATATATATTATATAATTATGACTAATTAGAGATAAAATAAAATTTATCACTATTACATTATTTTTTTTAGAAAATGAAAAGAGTGTTTATGTGTCCATATGATATATTATCTCCATGAACAATGTATTCTTGTTTTCTATCTCTTATTTTTTGGATGGGTATAAATTTTTATAAAATTAAATATATATTTTTTTTATTTTATTAACATTATTGGATATTATTAATCCTTCATCAATATGAAATGACCAAAAATGGATGAATCAAAACATATATAAAAACAATGAAATTAATACAATAGATGATGCTGATAATGAAATATTTTTAATAAAAAGATGATATGATGTAATATTTACCGAATATATGGTATAATTGTTTTTAATATGGATTTTTTTATAATTATAACAAATTTAATTTTATTATACACTATGTAATTGTGATTACAACACATACAGAACTTATGGTAAGCGTTTTGGCATCTCACTTAGGTTTCTCTGAGACATATGCCCTATTGATGACTAGTTTTATTCCTGTGATGTATATAATTTCCATTTGATAGTTAATAAAACTGATCACTTTATATTCATGTCATTTAATGTTCCATTTAATTTTATTTCCTTCACATAGGTTATGATTTAGTGGTTACAAAATTGGTATAGGTTTTCTGTTACAATATCACATTCTATAGATATAGTAAGTGATAAAATTTAAAATGACACCATTCTATGTAATATATATCAATAATTATATATAATTTACTATCCTCTATTAGATTCATGAAATAATTTTTTTACTTTTTTTCCTCACAATATGTTCTCAAAATTATGAGAGAATTTTTTTTATGAAAATAGACTTCATTTTTCTATCTAGTTGGGATTCATTTTCTTCAATGTTCATATTTTCTTTCAAAAAATAAAAAAAATGTTTTATGAATATATAATTATTTATTAAATTATTTTTTAAACATTTTCGCATTCTAAAATAAATATTTAAATGAATATTAATTACATTTTTTGAACAAATTACTTTCGACTACACGATCAACTTTTCCCACTTCCATAAAAACTATTTACATAAATGCTTCCATTGAAATTTTACTAGATTTTTTTTTTAAAAACTATTCTTCCTAAAATTATTAAATATTTTAAATTTTAATTATGTTATTTAAAAAATATAAATGGTAGTTTCCTTAACCAGTGTTCTAGTGTAAATTTAATCGTATTTTCTTCTATGAAAACTTCATTTGATATTACTTATGCTTCACTTGGAATGTGATCCAATTGTAATATATTTAATAATTCTAAATATGGTTTGTGATACTAAGGATGAAATATTGAATAAAAATGTTTTATTTTCCATGCATTAATATAAGGTCCAAGACATAAATATTACACAATCTGGAGTTAGTTAAATAATTATACTTTATTTCATAGTAAGGATATTATCAGTTATAGAGTTTTTGAGAGTTAGGCCAAAACAATTACATAAAAAACTCAAATTTATACAAAGTGGATACAGCTAAAATAGTATCCATTTCATCAACAATGTAAAACATTTTATAGATAAACAAGATTTACATTATTGATAAATTTCATCTTGTCTTTTTCTATTCCCTTATTAATCATTAAACCATGTGGAATACTTTTCAAAAACATAGAATGAGCATAGAAAGTTCAGAAAAAAATAATAAATAAGGAATAAAATCGTTAGTCCATGAATATTAAAAATTCATGATATTTTTTTTCACAAAATCATATTTTTCACCCATGAAACCAAAACTATTTATCTTACATCATCGAATCATAAGATTCATAAAAAATCATAAAAAACATAAAACATAAACGTAACATGTGGCTTCCAGATCATACTTAGATTTTATCTTTCACACATACATATGGAGTAAAATTCATGGTTATATTTGGAATACACATCCCAATATATTCCATAAATCTTTTAAGATATATATTATCATTTTCCACCATCATATTACCCAATTAATTAGAGAGCTCCAATGGACTCACCCAGCCTTGGTTTATCACGGAACCACTTCTATTCTTATGAAATGCCCAAGAACAATAATATAATAATAATAAATAAGGACAAAATAATGGAAAAATAACATTTTCATTTTGATATCACATTCCATAATTATAATTAACCCAATCAAAACAGAATACACAATATTCTAAAATAAAATGGTCAAAATTTAAGTTTAACAACACCACATAATAGAAACATATAATTGATAAATTCCATTAAAGATGTAAATATAAATAACATTCCATGTAATTGAAATAATCAATACAATTTTAACGATACATTTGAAAAATTGTAAAAGAATATTTATAATTAAAGTGTCACATTCTAAATTGAATATTCTGAATGTAATTTTTAATTAAAAACATTAATGACCATATAAATTTATCCTTAAAATAATTTTGAAAACATGGAAATTTAAGAGAATTATTTTGATTATTAAATCATTAATTTATTTCAAATGATATTTTAGTTAAAGAGTCCATCACAACTTGAGAAAATACATGAATAAAAAAATCAATGAATAAAATTTTAAAAAATCATATAATATATTAGAATAAGGAGAATCATGAGATAATATATCAAAGTGTTGTATAAACCATATAAATGTGAATTTTTGGAAAAAAACAAATAAGTTTTAATAAAGTGTAAATTGAGACGAAATACCTTACACAGATCATATGCATAGATCAAGGATAAATCAATGAAATAATAATGTTTGAAAAATATAAACACACCGAATATTATTGGATATATAGTGTAATAAAATGATAGGTCATTCACACATATTCTTGTAAAAAGAAAACGAATGACATGGATATTTAACTCAATGAATGGAGATTGAGTAAAGATTTCCTATACATAGAATATTTTGTTAATAAAATAAACTGATTATGTGTATTCACTATAAATATAAATTACACAATTATAAATACAAGATACGATATAAAAAGATAATTTTCAAATTATCATAGCACGACATAATCAGGAATTAGAATATTAATCTAATGAATGTAAATTGGGTTATGGATCTCCCTTAAATTGTGTCTGACTCATCGCGTAGAACTGTTATGTTCCTCAATAATAAAAATTTAATAACTTATACTTTATTAGGAACCGATATCATGTTTATTATTAATTTTATATTACTTATTACCATGTTATATCAATTAGTTATATATTTGAGTTCATATTAAATGTTTTGTTGATGTTCGGCACATGAGTAAAAAATTAACATGTTTTGTGTTGAATTATCCTGGTGGACATAATTGAATCATTTGCATTATATATTTCATTATTTAAATATCATATATATCAAATATATTCGTATTTGTAATATTTTATAACATTCAGATATAGGAAATCAATTTCACAGTTCATTGATATGGTAGGTCGTATGTACGCATTAACGCTACTCTCATTTCATTGTCATATTAAATTAATGAAAAATAAAGATATATATGTATATTATAATTATAGTATAATTTATATGTTATATTTGTTACCTATGTTCATTAACTCCATCATTTTTATTTTCCATGTAGGGAATACATGAATCTTATCACTTTGAGGGGGAGGTAGTCATCACATCCTCAAATGAAATTAGAATAATTACACATTATGGAAATCATAAAGATAGGTTGTAAATAAATATTATAGAAGATTAGATAAAAAATAAACATAATATATATCACATTTAAATATATTTCCATCATATTGGAAACAATGAGTGGTGGTGGGAGAAAATTGAATAGTCATTTCTTCGTGAGATATGGTTCAACAGACAGAGAAACAGTATGTTATATATCCGTTAGACGGAGGCATGTGTATGTTTCGATTAATCACATTCCATTAAAACAACCATTAATATTAATGATACTTGTTTTTTTATAAAATAATGTAATAAAAATATTTTTAGGTGTTGGAGGAGGAAAATAAATAAAAGGCGTCTGAGAGAAGATGATACCTATAAATCGGGTAAATCCTTTCGATTTTTTTTAAAATATTATCATTAATTTTTTATTCCTTAGGTAATTATTATTAGAGTATGTTATGGATATTGGTAGATTATTTGAGTAAAATTTGGATGATCCAATGGGATTGAATGGTGTATGTATGTTGGTAGAGGTGGAGGCTCCTTATGAGAGGGAGGAGGGGAACATTAGGAAAGTCATGAAAATTTTTATTATTATCAAATAATTTTCAAATTATAATAGTTAAAAAGTGATATATTTTGTGGATAAAATGAGGATTGGTCGAAATATTATCAAAAAATAATTTTTATAAATGTTTAGGTCACAAATATGAATTAATCTTTCGGCTTTAACCCTTTTTTAAAAACATTAACTCATACCATGTCTTCATGAATTTTTATAATATACGATTACTACAATTACAATAATATTTAAAGAGAACGAAAAGTGGTTCATTAATGAATATTTTAAAATTTTATAAGACATTTTTCTGAATTTTTTATTTTCAAGACTGCTATTTTATTTAATAAAATTTTATTTGTTTTAAAAACACATTTAAGACAATTTTCACACTATTGTTTAATTGAATTTTCATTAGGAGAATATTCATTAGAACCAAATGTATTAAATCTATCCTCGAATGTTAATTTCCTTCATAATTTTTGTGGATGGCATCAAAATGACAAAATTATAATAATTTTTAAATTTATTATATCATTTATTTCAATATTTCATAAATACAGTAATCACTATATCATCATTGTTCCATAAATACGTTTATTTATTCAAGGTATATAAATTGTAAATAATAGAAAATACATATGAAAAATATTTAGCATTATAACAATAATTTATTGTCAAACAGATCATTTATATAACCCTATAGTAAAATTGTTTTAGTAAAAGATACGTGTTTTAGTTAAATTTCACTTTACGTTAAAATAATTATTATAACGTGTCAATATCACTTCCTCGTGGCTTCATGGGGACCTAAAATTTATCATAGGGCTCTATGGTTCATAAATATCTCATAAAATATCATTAGGACAATTTTGGTATAGTTTTATATTATTATAATATTATTATTTTTTCCTTATTTAACTTATTTACCCTTTAACCATGGTAAATAAAAATAATTAATGAAGACATTATTCATAGTATAAAAAAATGTAACTATTTACTAAATTTAGACCACCTAATTTCAAATATGAAATAACATTTTACAAAGTCAAATCATTTAAGTTTCAATAACAAATATAAAATTAAATCATGTTTTTAAAACTAGAAAATAGTATTTTTAAAAAGTAAAGACCAGAAAAAACTGAGACGTGTTTATAGAATTTTTTTTTGGAAATTACTTCCAATGACCATAAATTGATTAAATAATAAAAATAATAATCCAATTACACATTAAAACCAATTAATAATATATTCTAACTATAAAAATAATTTAGAGGAAAATGAATTTATGAATTAAAATGTAGTACCATTCATTATTCATTAAAATATATATTTTATCAGAAAAATACAAAAATCTCCAACAAAAAATCATTGATGTACCTATAATAAATAAGAAGATTATTTTGAAAAATTGAAATTATAAAATTGTAAAAATATAAATTTAAAAAGAGTTCATTATCAAAAAGAAGTAAAATTGTATTTTTTTTAATTTATTATTTTATCCAAATATTGAATTTTTATCATATCATATCTACAAAACATATAAGATAAATTTAAATCATAATATTGAATATATAAAAAAATTATAATTATATAAAAGATACATCAGGAGTGATTTATTTTATAAACACAATTATTCTCTATTGATATGTTTTCAAAAAAATACATCCTAAATATTTGGTTGGTTTTTATTTATACTTATAATACATTTTGTGATAAATGTGTAATTATTCAAGCATGTGTAAACAATATTCTCAAAATTCAGTTGATAATATTCATTCCCTCCATTCCAACGACAAGGTTATAATGGTGACATTTAAATAAGTATATTTATTTTTTTAGTTATGATCGATGTAGCGTATCATGTACGTTATTAAATACAATGTTTATTTCGTACAACGTTGGAGGTTACATCATATCGCATTTAATAAATTTCATCAATGCAATTTGAATATGGGGTCGGTAACAATGGTATAGATTTTCTAAATCCCTTTATTGTAAACTGACAATAGAAAAGGGATAATAAAATATCCACTTTAAAAGATAGAACTTGAAGTCCTATAGTCACCCAAGATAACACATACAAGGGTTCCATGTTGGAAAACATGGATAGGGAATAACAAATAACAATAATTTTATTATTGAGAGTTATAGAAAACATGACTAGGATAAAGTTGCCAATCACAAAACCATAAATAATTTATTGGTTAAAAGGTCATTGATTTCCCTTTAGGTAATGAATTCAGATATAGTATTTGTTTTAGGATCATTTTCATAAAGTTGAAGAATTATTTTTCTACATATAACAACATCACAAGGAAATATACATTCTTGATAAGTATATTTTCATCCCTTAATAAATTTATAACATGAATCCATATTTTTACCAAATGATGAGTATTCAAGATGACTTGGCCACACCTAATGCACTAGTATCAACTTCTTGAGAATCACACACACAAAAAAAGATTAACTATCTATTCATCCTATCTTTATTATTTAACCAAAACAAAAATGGTTATTAAAAGATCAGGTAATCCCCTAATATATTAATCCTTTATAAGGTTAAGGACTACATTTAATCTACAAAATTATTTAATAATACCCATGTTATACATAGACCATTCAACAAACAAATCTCTTTTAAATTACTCAAGTTAACAAAAACTAGTATTGATACCCAAAATTCTGATGGATTTGATCACATAGTCTTCTAAAATAAATCTAAACATTTATCTCCAAATAAAAGTGATCACTCTTAACATCTCATACCAAAACGTAATTAACGTAATCACATATTTTACAAGATAGGTTAATCATCTCATAAAATACTCAAATTTTCCAAATTTCAACAATTATAATCATATATTATTCCCAAAATATAATTCAACTCCCACTCCTCTATTAAATTATGTATTTTTTATTTAACTTAATCATATAATGATCTGAAAATAGAGAACATCTTCCTAAATACCGTTTATCACATAATCCACAAATAATTTTACAATAATAAGGATATCAATTTGATAAAATATATATTTCCCAAAAAAACTTATTCTTCATTCATAATACTATTTAATAATGAAGAAATATTCATACTAACTATGAACAACATGTTGTCCAATGGTAGGTGATGAGCCCTTGTCACCCTTCAGTTGTGGGTTCGATTCCTACAGCCTTGCTGGACATGACAGGTTTCCACATATCATGAAAATAGTCCATTTTATAAAACAATATATTTATTATAACATTTTATTAAATGATATAAAATCTTAAAAAACAACCATAACATATTTTAACCTCAATTTTTATCTCATACCTCTCATTTTTCATCCCAAAACTTTATAACCCATAATTTCCTCGAAGGTGAATGTCTCCAAAAATACCATTAGAAACCTTAGTATTTCAGTTCATAAAGCCTCAAAAGGGGTTTTAAGAAATTGATATTAATATCTACCTAAAAACCCATGATGGTATCCCTAAACCTTAAGAATACATCATAATCTTTAATGTCATCTAAACCATACTATGATACCACCTGTATGGCCCTATCCATAATCATTAATTGATAATGAGTTAATTCAGCAATTTGACATTATTTTAAACTAAAGATTTGTTCAGGTTTAGAATTTTAGAGAATAAAATCATAAATATTACATAAAAAATCAATTTTAGACAATGAGGATAAAAAAAGAATAGTATCCATTTCTTCTATAATATAAAACATTTTAAAGATAAAAATGATTTTTTTTCTTGATAAAATTTATCTTGACATGTTACTTCTCAAAAAATCATTATACCCTATGGAAAACATTTAAAAAACATGGCATGAGAATAAAAATCTCAGTAAAGAATATAAAGTAATGAAACTGTTAGTATGTGAATATTTAAAAACCATGAAAAAACATTTTCACATAATAAAAATTTTCACCCATAAATCAAAAAACCTTTAGCATATATCATGTAATCATAAAATTACTACAAAAATTCAGACAAATAATAAAACATAAAGATAAATTGTTGCTTCCATATCATAATTATATTGTATATTTCACAGCAACATAGGGAGTAACCTTCATGGTTATGATTGGAATACACATCATAATATATTTCTGATACCTCTTAAGAGAAACATTATTGTTTACCTCCACCATGTTACCAAAAGAATTGTAAACCTATCATGTTCTCACCCATACTTGGTTTATCATAGACCAAATGCATAATTAATCAATTCTAGAGACCCATAACATAATCATGACACAGATACCAATAATAAAGGAAGAATAAAATTTCCACATTGATATCACAATTCATCATTATAATCCATGCACTCAAAAATAAAAACTAATTATTTTAAAATAAAATGGTATTATTTGAAAGTAATCATCAATACATAATTGCGAAACAAAATTGATAAATTCCATTCATGATGTTTATATATAATACATTAAAGTTTTTGATATAATCAATTGAATGTTAAAACACATTTAAAAATATTAAGATATTATTTTTGAATCAATGAATCACAATCTCCTTTGAAACATTTTGAATGGAAAATTCACATAAAAACACTCGTCTCCTTATAAATAATTTGTAAAACCATTTTTAATGATTAATTATGAAAGGGAAGGATTTGAGAGATTAAATCAGTAAATCATTAACACATTTAAAATAAGGTTTTAGTCCTATACCATTTGAGAATATACTTGAATAAAAACCATTAAAGGGTAACATTAAAAATACTTATAATAACTTGAAAATAAGGTGATTAATGATAAAATATGTCCAAGTGATGTATATAAACCATAAAAAATTGAGTTTGTGTACAACAACAAATAAGACACAATGGAATATAAATTTAGTTGAAATCCATTAAAATGATTATATCCTATGATTAAGGATAAATTAATGACATATTTATCTGTTACAAATATAAATACACCCAATATAAGGGGTTATTCAGTGTCAAAAAATAATAGTTCATTCAAAAATATTCATGTAAAAACAAAACCAATGGTATGCATATTTAACTCAATGAGTGTTTATTGAGTTATGATTTCCCTTACAAAGATCATTTTTTAATAAAATAGATTGATTATGTGTATTAAAAAATAATAATGAATGTATAAATATAATATAGTATATGAAATGTAATTTCTCACACAATCATAACAATACATTATCAAGAAGTAAAAGATTAACTCAAAGAATGGAAATTGGGGTAAGAAGTTCCCTTACATTGATTCTTACTCATCAGGTACTATAGTAATGTTTTTAAATAATAATCATAGGTTGATTTATAAATTATATAGAACCATTATCATGTTAATGAATCATTTTATAATACTTATTAACAAGTTATATAAATTAGTTAATTATTTGAGTTAATATATGATGTTTTGTTCATGTTTGATACATGAGTGAAAAATGAACTCATTTTGATGTAAATAGTACATGCGGTCAAAATTACAAAATCTAAAAAACATTATTCATGACATTAATATCATATATACCCAATATATATATATATGTTTAATATTCAATTACATTTAGAGATAATATATTAAATTCATGATTCAAGGGGATGGTAGGTTGTATGTACAAATTAACGCTACATTCATTTTGTTGTCATAATAATGAAATGAAAAATAAATGATACATAGGTTTATTATAATTAATGTATTATAAGTATGTAATAAATTTTATATATTTTCATTATCATAATCCTTTATACATTCTATGTACTGCATGGAATGATTCATATCACCATGAAAGGGTTGTAGTCCACATATCCTAAAAAGAAATTATTGTATTTACAAATAATTGAATTTATAATGGCATGTTGTAAATAGAAATTACATAAGAATAGATAAAATATAAATATAAAATATATCATATTTAAATATAGCATAATTTTAATGGAAACCATGAGATGTGGTAGGTGAAAATTTAGCAATCATCATTTTGTACTGCAGTAGTTTTCTGTACATAGAAACAATATGTTCTATATCCATTAGATGAAGTTGTGTGTATGTTTTCATCAAAAATTCACCTAAAAACAACAATGTATGTTTAGTATACAGTTTTAGATAGAAAATAATGGAATAAATATAGGTTTGGGGGTTGGGAGAGGAAAATAAATGAAAGGATATTGAGAGAAGACATTGGCCGGGGCTAAGGGATATAGCTTTGATAGGAGATAATTTATTCAGAATATGGGTGGGCCTAGGGTATTTAGAGGTCTTAGTTTATGGGTAGAGGTATTTTATTTCATAAAGAGGGAGTAGGGGCACATTAGGAATGTATAGAAATATTATTTTATTAAAAAATTATTTTAGAATTATAATTTTTTCAAAGTGACATATTTAGAGTATATGATGAATATAGGTCTGAATACTCTAATTAAATAGGATTTGAATGTATTTAGGTCAGAAATTTAACCATATCTTTTGTCATTAATCCTTAGATGAAAATATTAACTCTTACCATGTCTTATTTTATTTTAATAATATATGGACACTATAGTTACATTGAAATTACAAGAGAACAAAATAATATCAGTAATGAACTTTTTATCAATATATCTGTCATTTGGACACATCTTATATTTTAGGAAAACACGATCATTTATTGAAATTTTATTTGAAAAAAACTCATTTATGTCATTTTGACACTATTTACTAAATGATTTTTTATAAATTAATATAAAATTTATTCCTTGGAACTAAAAGCATTAACCTATAAATATAATATGATGTCTTCCAAAAAAATCATGTATGCTATTAAAACATTAAATTACATCCATATCCATATTTTTAATATCATTTATTTGAATATTTCATTGATAAAGAAGACACTACATCATCATAGTGTCATAAATAAATGTATATATTTAATTTCTAAATATTATTAATAAAATAAAAAGATTTATTAAATATTATTATAATTATAATTAATATTTATAGTCATGTATATCAGTTATATAACCCAATAAATATTGTTTTAGTAAATGATATATGTTTGTGTTATATTTCATTTTACAAGAAATTAGTCATTATAACATTTCATTATCACATACATGTTGCCACATGGGTTCATATAATCGACCCATCGATGATCAAGTTCAGCGACAACTAATAAAATTGAATTAGGAAATTTTTTAGGGTAGTTATTTATATTTATTATATTTTTTGTACCCTTATTTATCTGATTTTCCCTATAACCATGGTAAATAAAAATAATTATGAAGTTTCTAGTAATAATATCCAAAAAAGGTAACTATTTACTAAATTTTTTCCATAAAATTACAAATATGGAATCCAATTGTCGAAATTCAAAACATATAAGTTGATATAATTAATTTAAAATTATTTCTAATTGTCAAAACCTGAAAAAAGGTTTAAAAAGTAAAGAATATAAAATTATTAACACGTGTTTATATCAGATTTCAATGTGAAATTGCATCAAATAAAAATTATTTTATTAAATAATAAAATTATAATCCAATTATATAATAAAACAAATTAAAAATAATATCCATCTATATAAATAAATTTTATGATAAGGTAATTTTGAATTAAAATGTAGTATTTTTCACGATTCATTAAAATGTAGATTTAATCATAAAAATAAAATAATTTCATCAAAATTATATTTTCATGTCACAATTATAAATGAGAAGTTTATTTTGTCAAATATAACATATAAAATTGTCAAAAATAAAAATAAAAAAGTTTTCTCCATCAATAGTCTGAAAAACTGTATTTCATTGAAAATAATACTTTTATCCGAAAAATTGTACTGGTTTTATATAATATATATATATAACAAAGAATCTGAATTTAAAAAATTACATTGATTACATAACATAAATTTTTCTTTAAATAAAAAATCCATAAATAGTGTTATGATTTTTTAAACACAATTATTCTCTTTTAAATATGTTTTCATTAAAAAAAATCGTTTATATTCATTTAGTTTTTGTATCAATTTATAATAAATTTTGTATCCAATTATTCATTATTTAAACATTTTTAAAACATATTTTTATAATTCTATTGATACAATTCATTTCCTCTATTCCAATAGCTTGGTTATAATGTAACATTTAACGAATAATATTTAGTTTTAGTATTATTCATGATGTAACCTATCATGTATGTTATTAAACATAGAGATTCATTCTTAAAACTAAGGATGTTACAATTAAAAGATGACTAAATGATAAATAAATTCATGATACTATAAAATACATATGTGTGGATTATGATTATATGATAAATAGTTCATTTGTGGATTCCAATGAATTGGGTAATGTTTTGTGTTTATGGTCTAAAAAGGCCCATAATTGTGTATCCATGCCTGAAATAGTGTACATGTGAGGTTATCCAAATACAAATGAATGTACATGTATAATGATCTAATCCATATTCAACCCATCATTTACTTTTCAAATAGGAATTAATTTTACGGAATTATCGAAGTCCTTTTTAGGTTTATAATTTTAGATAATGTGTTAATAACTCTAATAAAAAATGTATATACATTGAAAAAAATAAAGTTCTACTCATTTCCCATTTTATACCAGCTAAATAATTTTAAAATATATTTTTTTCTTTTCATTAAAGAATATTCATGATTTTCAACATTATTTCATCATTTTTTATACACATCCTTAAAACATATTAAAGTCAATTGAAATTGTGTCATGAGTAAAGAAATATTAGTAAGGGACATATTTAAATAAGATAATAAACATACTAGTAAATTTAATGCCATGATATCATAAAATAGTGTTTTCCGTCAATATAATAAATATTGTGATCCAGTAATCAGATAAATACACATGAAATTAGATTTAATTCTTTAATAACTTATTAAATCCCTTTATATTAAAATAAAATGGAAAAATAATCATCACAAGGGATTCTATGAAAATCTGAGTACTGAAGAAAACTTTTTATTAAAAAACATACGTTTTACTCTTAATGTAAAAGTCATTAAAATAAACAAAATATAATTATCTTACCATATAAAATCAAAATATGTTTATTAAAATTCATTGGAATGAATATAAAATTCATATAGGTGTCTTGGGATATCATTTTTATAGATCACACTTATAATTTTATAATATACATGGTTTATTTGAATATAAATCTTCAGAGAACATAATCATTATCTAAGGAATTAGAAATTTATATTGGTCTCACCCAACATCATAAAAAATTCCCATAGTCAATAACATACATTAAACACTTAAAATCCGGAATTTTATCCTTAAAATTATAAATATATACACTTGAATCCATAAATAAAACAATTTCAGATATCATAATATGAATTCTCATTAAAACCCTATTTGTCAAATGAAAATAGTACGAAAAGTGAATAAGGGGACTTATTTTATAAAAAAGGATTATTATATAAGAATTTAAATATAAGATAACTAATATTGTGGCTGGAAATTTAATTTATGTAATATTTTTTTTGAAAAAAAAAACCATTTATACTTTTTAAAGAATGTCAAACATTACTCAGAAATATGAAAAATAATATTCCATTCAAATATCATTGAATTAAAATATAAGGATAGATAAATTTAACTATATAATTTATTTATTTAATTATTTCCACATCCATAATTAAATAAGGACATGTTAGATAATTTTATAATGATATCATAAAAATCTTAAATATATATTTTTTGATAAAATATCCAGTGGCCCGAGAATGAATTTTGATGTAAAATATTTATCATCCTGAAAATAGAGATTTTATAATTATTTAGTTATATACTAATATTTTTTTTCTACATTATATTTTTATAAAAAAAAATTAACATAATTACATGGCATACATAATAACATAATTGGATTAGTTGTCATCAGACATTCAGCGGATCTTTTGTACCTAAGTCCAAAATGAATTTAGTAGGATAACTGTGGTAAAACAGATAATTATTATATAAATTTGAAAAATTAAATAATTTTATTATTAAAATTTTCATACATTAAATATAGTTTTATAAACATCAATGAGAGGTTGTTATGAAAAAATAATGATGTTATAACATAGAGGCGGTAGTTCTTATGTACACATGAGTATCTTTACCATTTTCAAAAAAAAATTGTAAAATAAGGTATGTATTACGTATCTTTCTGGAATTATTATTATATAACTAATTTAAATTTTTTTTAAATACACCTATATATACTATCCATGAGAGGTGGTGATAAAAAAAATAATATATTAGTTCGGGAGGCAGTAGTCCGCACACATTCACAAAAGATGTTTACAACTACTATTAGATGTATAAAATGATGAAAATAGGTTTAATATAAAAACAATAAATTTAAATTATATACTATATAATGGTTTTATTATATGAAAATTGATAAAAATTGTTTAATAGAAGTAAAATATATAATTAAAATAATTTTTTTTAATTATACATCTTCTTCAGGAAACCTCCTTATCTTAATTTTTAAATCCTTCTAATGATGGCATTACAATTCAAAAAAAATACATCTACAACATGGGGATGGATTTTTGTAATGTATTTGGGTAGGTATAATATAGTATAAAATAATTATAAATATTATATTAGAGACTAGAGGAGAAATCCTTTAATAATATAGGGAGAGGAAATAATTAGAATTTTAAACATATGAAAAAATATTAATGCCTTAATCAATCCAATTTTCCAAAATATCGATTATCCACAATGGAAATATTTGAAAATTTTCAAATATTGACATAAAATATAATTATTAAATTCTTTTAGTTCATTTTAACTCTTATTATTTTAGTTATAACCCTTTTAACCAGATTTAATATTACCACGACAACCAGATATTTACCAATCATACAATTGATAATGAAATTAAGAAATTAACCTAATTAGAAAATATTGAAATGTGGTATACAAATAATTATTCAATATTATAGAATTAAATTTCTATATTTGGATGATATTACTTAAAAATGAATCCTAAAACATGATACAATAATTTTTTATATAAACATGTATAGATAATTTTAAAATTTCATGTAAACAAAAAGAAAGTGTAACGTTAATCCCAATGGAATTTATTTGATCATTTTTTTAAAGATGAACTAATTTAATTTTAAAAATAAACCCAAAAATAATACAACATTGTAAATACATCAAAAAACATATTTATTATAAATAAATGTTATTTTGTACATTTCACCCAAAAATCATCTTTTATAGAAAATAAAGAAAATTTCACTCTGACTATATGGGTGAAATTGGGTATATAGATCACGTTGATTGCTAAAACTGATGTGTTATATGAAGAAATCAATAAATGAGAATCCATGATGATGGTGAGTAGATGTTGGTGGTGGTTCTCTTGGGGTGCCATTGGGGACACATGTTATTGGTGAACTCCATTAGATCATGTGAATGAGGTTGGGTCAGTCGTCCCAAGGCCCATTAGACCACATTTGAGATATTAAATTCGTGTTTATATTAGGACTTTGTTCTTCATGGAATATGATCCTATAATTTGTTCCACTCTACCTAATAAGACAGGGTTATTTTCATTATTTAATTACAAAGTGGCATCAGCTCAAGCTTTAAAATATCAATCAATGAAATAAAATTCTTGAATATTAATGAGGAATTATATTTTAATCATAAGTAAAATTACCTAGGTTGAAACATTATTCCTCACTTTTTTATATTTCATCCTCATAAATTATATTCACTTATTAATCATGGGGATGTATTTTCTATTTTACAATAAATTTTTATTACAATGTTGCTTCTTCAAAAATATGGTTATTTAAGAAAACCTATACCAATTGAATCCCTTTATTTTGTAAAACCTATATGTTTCTCTCAAAAAATTCAATAGTCTTTAACTATATGAAAAATTTCTTTCATAAATTTTTTTTAGGGATTAAATCATGAGATACATAGAACACATATTTCCTTAACAATGATACATGAAACACATCATGTACCTAAGATAAAATATAGAGAAAAACAACTTACTAAATAATCAATAAAAAATTATCCAAAATTTCATTTGATTTAATGAAACTTGCAGACAAATTTACCTTCTTAACAAACCATATATGAATTTTCTATAGAAATAATTTATGAAATAAATATTTTCCAACCACTAATGATAGATCATTCATCTGATTATTCATATAAAATTTCTATCTACTATATACTTCCATCATATTTCATTGAATATCCATTATTATCTCATTCTTTTCCTATTACAATTTTGGATCAAAATAGGTTCCTTCCCCTTCATCATAGTAATCTAGAGTCCAACATTTATTTTAATATAATGATTCTTAATGTACCTTATATTTATTGGTATGAAAAATATGATTACATGAAAATTGAAATAATGAAATATATTGATCCAAAATTCCTTAATAATCCAATGAAAAATATAAAATAATATTTTCAAATGTAACGAATAATTCGCTCCAATTTTCCATTTCATTGTTGATGAAATGTTTTTCTGAAATATAAATTATCACCAATTGACTTATAATGTATATTGTAAAAATTAGTGGTAAAATTAGGGTCCTGATCTGATAAAATAAAAATAGGGACTCTATTAAATATAAATATCACGTTTAAATACATACATGAAATAATATCCAAATTAATATTTTCATAAATTTGAAATAAATTAGTAGAATTGTTGAAATGGTTAATAATAACCCATATCACATTATTAACTTGGTATTCCTTTGGAAATATTACCACAAACCCCATGGATATATTCTCCTATTTACATTATGGCACTTTCGAAGGATAAAAAATACACATATATCATTTTCATTCAACAATATAATATTAATAATATTTTCATTTCATGTTAAAGTCAAAAAAACATATTATTATTCCACCCCACATGAAAAGTTCTTGAAGGCTCTATATGTCTTAGCATTTCTAATAGGATGAGTAAAAATAGAGCTATGAGTTTCACCCAATAAGTATTCCTTTAAATAGTAATCACAAGTAACACATAATCTTGTCCTCGATCACAAAAAATATTCATTTTCAATATTAAATAAAGGACACATACATTTCCGAAGAATTATTTCATTTTCTTGTAAATTGACCTACAACATTTATGAATTATAATTATTTGTAATAGTGACTACTTAATAAACACTTTATACAAAATAGAGGATGTTACTACATGAAAAATTTATAAACCAACATTTATAAAATCATTAGAAAAGGGGAATGTTATATTAATGGAATTGTTAATAATGAATTATCTTCTATAATTAAAGAATCAAGTAGTCTATTTACTTTTCATATATAGTAATAAATCATGTTATTAAAATCCTTAATCAATTATAACCATATTCAATGGCTCATGTTTCATTATTTGTGAGTTAATGTATACATAAGACATTTATTAGTAGTATATATTTCACATTTTAATCAAGATACATTATATATCTAGATTTAAAAATAAAGAATCTACAAGTACATGTTTAAGAACATTTTTTTTTATAATTTATCTCTTGGAATTTCCATTTTGGTGATGTATAATTAATTACATGTTAATTATACAAAATAAAATAATTATCCTCAAATAAATAATCACTCAAGATAACATAATCATTAATTATGGATGGATGTTCCACAAATAGAGTATTAATTAATATTCCACTTCATATAATAGAAAAATTGGTCATATTATTTCATCCTGATAAAGTTCACTCATTTTTATGTTAACATAGTTAGTGGTCTAGATGAAAAATAAATGTTTTAATAAAATTATCTGTATTAACATAGTTTCTGAATAAAACAACAATTTTTTATGAAATTTTCATGTCTTGAACATTATTTAAACACTTTAGTTAATGTTGGATTAATGGTCATTACATTAATACATAAAAAATACCCAAGGAATTAAATCATTCACAACCGGAATTCACATTATCTAAATTGTCTAATATAATGTATTCAATTTTATAATTTATTGAAAAATCCTCAAATGTTTCAATTTATCTTCTATATTATATAATATATTAGGACTATAATAACAAAAAAGACTAAAAATTTATCCAATAACTCATAAAAAACTCTATTCATGGCTCAATAAATATTCGTAGATAATTTATCATCCAAAATGGAATACCCACAAACTCAAAACACTCATACACATTATGAAATACTATCATTTTAATTTCTTCCTCTACCTCTATGTAACATCCCGGTTCCAGATGCCACCCAGAGGTGCCCCGTACCTAGTTATTCACATAGACTCAAGTGCATTTCCCTGAATGTTAGAGGCTGCTGACTAGTAGTGAGGTCCTTGGGTGTGATAGTGGGTAAACAATGCCCTCATTGGCAGTGTACACAATGGATGTAAATAACACATACAATAGTGGAATCATAAAATATCCAAAAACAGTAAACATTGGAAGGCTGAATGAATCAACAACTGTAGCACATATATTTATATGAAATGATGCATAATACATATGTCTAGGAAAGAAACCAAACATGTCACAATGGTGGAAATACAAAAATTGCTAAATCAATTACCAAAAGAAAGATAACAGCTCCTCAGCATTGCATTCCATGGACTGGTCCCATTCTCTTCTGCTCCACAACATGTTATGTACCTGAAGTAGAAGTGTTCTTGCCCTTATCTATACCTACAAAAATATAATATGTTTGGGCCCAAAATAATGACCCAAACAGGGAGTGAGACTAAATCCTAGTAGGCAACCACCTGAAGATCTGTGCCTAATAGTCAGTGAGTATATGGTAGGTAAAAGAACAGAAAACAGTAAACCTGAATGCACTAAGGAGTAACCAATCCACAGTTTAAAGCATTCAAATCACCACAAAACATGAGACAACTAATCAAAGAAGATAAAAAATTAGGTAACCCTCTGGGAAGTACCCACAACTTATCCCCTCTGGTCCCACTTAGCAACACAAGAAATCATCTAAACACAGGGTAACCCTCTGGGAGGTACTCACGACCTATCCCCTATGGTTCTACCTATCAATTAAAAGGAACCCTATAGGTAGTATACTCATCCTAACTCCTCCGGTTTAGCTTAAGCATAGACTCTCTGAGGAAACACTCACTGTCAATTCCCCCTATAGTCTCGTATCAATACTAAAGGCGCTCTGGGTAAGCACTCATCATCTCATTACCCTTGTGGACCACATTGAGGAACTATAGACACTCTGAGGAAGCACTGAACTCCAATTCCCCATGTGGAATAGAATCATAATTTATAAAGACACTCTAGAGAAGCCCTCATCGTCCATTCTCCATATGGTCTATACACCAGTTTCCCATGGACCTATGTAAGACAAGAAAGTTTATAAGTGCATAACGGCCAAGGTCATCCTCAATAATTACTTGGCATGCATTCTACAGCATAATAGAATAACAGAGAAATAGTCACACAATCGTACAATACTAGGTATGGGAAAGTAAACACCATCCTAATAGGAAAGCAAGACACAAAAGCCATTACAGGCAAAACATGCATTGTAAAAATACATCCAAAGCACAATAATTCATCCTATTCACAATAAATAGTCATCTACTCAGAAATACCATCATTGCTGTGAAATAATAGGTCCAAAACGGTAAACACGGAATACCCCATATAAGGGTAATGGTGGGGTTTTTACATAAAACTCAAATACATTCAACAGAAAGGTCCAAACCACCATCCTCAGGGATAGGAGATCAATATACTTGAACCACGAATTATGAATCTCCTTGGAATGTCATAGATCTATGAAAACATATAAAATGTTCAACCCACGATAACATGGAAAAGAAGAGTAATTGGAAAACAAGGATCAAGAAGAAGAGAGTACTCGCCGATGTGATTGCAATGCAATCAAATGTGTTTGAATTAGATGACAGATGGAGGCAAGAGGTTTTGTCGATGATTTGTGGCTTCTCAACGCTCTCAGATGAATGGAACCTAAAGGAACTGAGTTCTGTCCGTCAGACACCAACCCAGTGCGTTTTTTGAAAAAAAGAAAGTACACGGTGTGTACTTTTTAATTACACAGAGTGTACTCACCTTTTTCATACGCCAAATTATGTGGACTCCATGTCACTCCCACACAACCATGTGTGTGGCTACTACACGGCCAACACATGGTCTTCTTCGGCAAATAAGTCCAAGACATGTACTTATAAAGTACACGACGTGTACTTAGAAAACATCCAAAATTTCCTCTTCTCTCTAAAAACAACCAGGATAGAATAACATACCTTAAAAGAATGTCCGGGTTCTTACAAAAATCCCCCTTAAAAAAATTATTCCCTGAATGTCCCTTGTGCAGCGTAGAAAGAGAATCCCTGAATAGTTCCGGCCATTGTGCTCGTACATCGACCTCCCTCTCCCAAGTCTTGTTTTGCACCCTCCCGTGGTGCCATAGCACTCATACTAGAGGAACAGACCGGCCATGGAGAAACTCTGTACTATGATCCATAATCCAGATATGATTCTCTAAAAATGATGGATCCACTTCAAGCTCATCCTCCTCGGGTAGAATTACATGAGACGGGTCTGAAATGTAATATCGAAGCTGAGAAACCTGAAAGACATCGTGCATAGCCCGGTACCACTGAGGTAAATGGAATTGGTAGGCAACCGGTCCAACTCCCTCCAACACCTCAAGTGGAATGACGTGCCTCGGTGAAAGCTTACCCAATCTCTGAATCCTTTTGTGTCCTATCCACGGTGTGACACGAAGGAAAACGTAATCCGCGACCTCATACTCCAGAGGTTATCTGCACTGATCAGCATAAGACTTTTGTCAAGACTGTGCATTATCCATCCACTTCTGAATCAACTCTATCTGCTCTATGGTCTTCTGAACAAGAGGAGGTCCCAGAAAATAAACCCCTCCTGCCTATAGGAAACATATGGTTGATCAGAATGGGATACTGTACAAAACATCATGAGGAGGTATCTGAAGATATTCTTGAAATATATTGTTATAGGTAAACTCCACAAGTGGTATATGATTCTCCCAAGAACCTCCAAAGTATAGAATGCATGCTCGGAGCATATCCTCAAAAACCTGAATCATATGCTCGGACTTTCCATCCGTCTGGGGGTGGTAAAAAGTACTCAAAAGTACATGTGTACCTAAAGCCTTCTGAAGCCCCTGCCAGACCCGAGAAGTAAAATGAGAATCCCTGTCTGAAATAATGGATTGTGAAACACCAGGTAGATGTACAATCTATCGGATGTAAAAATGTCCTAGCTCATCAACACTGAAGATCCCCTTGATTGGTAAGAAGTGAGAAACCTTCACGAGTCTATCAATGACAACCCAAAATGTGGAATTCCATTGAAGTGACCTCAGAAAAGAGGTCATGAATTCTATTGAGACATCATTCTAATTCTATGTGGGAATGGGTGACTACTATAAAATCCCTATTGGTCTATGATGCTCCACCTTCACCTGCTAAAAAGTGGATCACCTCATGAACAAACTAGCAACATCCCTCTTCATACCTAGCCACCAATAATGACTTTGTAGATCACAATACATCTTGGTAATGCCAGGATGAACTTCCCAGACTGAGGAATGAAAATCCCACATCATCTCCTCAGGTATGTCTGCAGGCACCCATATGTGTCCTTAGAAATGCAAGATCTCATCATTTACTATGTTCAATCGAGAGACATGGTCCTATCCTGACATGCATTACCTTAGGTCTAGGCCATCAGAATCTGATAGCTTCCTTATTCGAACCTGATCAAGATGATTATAGGTAACATCTACAGAAGAAAGAAAAGTCTACCCTTGTCTATCTTGCACCTCTAAATGCATCTCCAAGAACAGAGCCATAAGTTGCCACTCACTATTGGCCACAAGAACTACATGTATCTGAGTTCTCCTACTCAATGCCTCAGCCACTATGTTTCCTTTCCCATGCATATAGGCAAGCTCAATGTCAAAGGACTATAGGTACTCAACCCACCTGCGATGTCCCAAATTCAGATCACGCTGGGTGAAGATGTACTTGAGACTTTATTGAACAGTGAAAACCATAATGTTTGCTCCCAGAAGTTAATTTCTCCAACAACATGAGGCATGAACAACAGATACCAACTCTAGATCGTGCATCAGGTAATTCGTCTCATGTGGCCTCAACTGTCGAGACCCGTACGCAATGACTCCATCTCCAAATATAAGCACAAATCCCAGCCCGATACCTCATGTATCATAGTAAATAGTATAACTCCTGGCTGGATAAGGAAATACTAGAATCGGTGCGGATGTCAACCTCTTTTTCAGCTCCAGAAAGGCTAACTGACATGAATCTGACCATAATAATATTGCCCGCTTCGTGGTCAGACCTATCAGTGGTGCTGCTAATCCTGAAAAGTCCTATATGAAACGTATGTAGTATCCAACCAGCCCTATAAAACACTACACCACAATGACATTATTTGGATACTCCCCTGAAACTACATCTCTCACATTCTCTGGGTATACTGATACACTTTACTTTGAGATAACATTACCCAAGAAGTGAATCTGATCTATCCCAAAGTGGAACTTTGAGAGATTAGCATATGAATGATGTTGCCTCAGTGTAATCAAAATGATCTCAAGATGGGTAACATGGTCGTGTCAAGTGTGAGAGTACACCAAGATATCATCCAAAAATACCACCATGAAAGAATCCAAGTATGGATCGAACACATGGTTCATCAGTGCCATGAAAACTGCAGGCATGTTCATGAGACCAAACGACATAACCAAGTTCTCCTATATACCATACCTGCTCCTGAAGGATGTAAGATGTATAGATAATGGTCTAACATGCAACTGATGATATCTGGATCTCATGAAAATCTTTTAGAACCCACGGGCCCCTCAAAGATGATCAAAGTGATCATCATTCATGGGTAAGGGATATCAGTTCTTGACCATCAACTAGTTCTACTTCCGATTTTCCACATAAAGCCTGAGGGTACCATCTGCCTTCTTTGAAAACGATATAGCTGAACCCTATGGAGAAGTACTGGTTCGCATGAAACCCTTTGACTTCAACTCCTCCAACTACATCTTGAGCTCCTGCAACTCATGTGTATCCATTCTATATGGTGGAATGGACCTTGGCTCCGCTATTGGAACAAGTTCAATTGAGAAGTCTTCCTCATCCTCAGGAGGAAAATCGAAAAATTTCTCTTAAATTACATCTTCGAAACAATCCACCACTGGAAAAAAGTATAACATTGAAGTCCCCTAGTCATTCAGATAAAGACTAGAAATCTGGGCTGTAACTCCTCCCAGTCCATGATGCTCAGGACCCACTCTACTCTCCTGGACATCCCACTCACCACTATGAAGAATGGATCCACCCTCTAATGATACGAAACTCACCTTGCAGTGATAACAGTCGACGACTGCCTGTAATTGAGCAAATCAGTCCATCCTAAGAATGAAATCATATCATGCATTCTCTAGGACATAGAGGTTCCAAAGGAAATGAAATCCACCAACCTGTAGAGGGAACTCTCTACACTGATGTGCACGAGCCGTTCTAGTCCCCAACAGTGTGTCTAGCATTAAGCTATCAACAGAAGAAAAGATAAAGGGAAAAAGGATCTCCATGATAGCAACAGATATAAAGCTATTGCAATACCCTGTAACAAAAAGAGAATTAGAAAAGACTAAGGATACAGATATCCTACATCAAATAGTAGAATGTTTGGGATCATGCTCTTGCTGGGTCTACTCCACTGCAAATGCCTGGCATGTACCACGACCTTGTGACCCTGCCTGACCTCTCTGATGTGATCTGCCACGATGTTTCTTAAAACCGAGTGATTGGCTTCCACGAACACAACCCCCACCTATTCTTGAACAACCATAAGGGCAACAGTTCATAGACTTGTGAGAAACTTGTGGTGCTACTCTTGAACGAGGAGTTATCGAAGAACCTCTATCACCAGCTACTGGAGATAAGATCTGAATAAAGTGTGGAAGGTGACCCATATTTCCTCACAATCGTCACTCCACTAGGTCTTTTGGGAAATGTGGCCTCACCTACCCGCTCATTCCACACTGGTAGCACACTACATGAATACCGTAAGAAGATTATCTCCTCCTTGGATCACCGCATGAATCCTTCCTATGGAACTTCCTAAGGTTAGTAGGAGGAACACGAACCCCAGATGTCGAGCCGCCCTGGGTGAAAACTCTAGAATCCCTCAAATTACACTTGTTGATCAGCGCCTGCTTGACTATAGAAGTTATAGAATTCATCAGGAAGATTTTCACCTGTGATTAGATGTCATGCCTCATATCATCCTCGAACATCCTTGCCATGAACAACTGATCACCTCCAAAAATAGGCATGAAGCGCTGTAGCTCAGTAATGTGGGAGGAATACTCCATAACATAAAGAGTACCCTACTCCAGACTCATAAACTCCTAGGCTCGATCAGGCCTCCTGGTCTCTGGATAAATGTAATCAAAGAAGATGCACTGAAACTCATCCCAAGACCTTACTCGTAGGCGTCCCACCTATGAGATCACGTCCCTCCACCTCTTGGCGGTGTCTCAGAACATGTTTGTAGTGACTTGGAACCTCCTCTCTCTAGGAGTCTCCAGATGCACAAAGACCATCAGAATGGATTCTAGCCATGCCTCTGTAGCCTGAGGTTCTCTCTCCTCTAAGATTGTGGGAGGATATTGCTGCTGGAAGACCCGCATCAAATTAGCCATCGATGGGGCAGGAGGAGGTGATCCTTAAATGGTCTTATTCATCCTCAGAAATACCTCCCTGAACTGTGCATCATCACCAGTAATAGGTATAACTGCTGGTGCCAAGACTCGCATAACTGGAGGATCTATAGGTGGTCCCTGATCAGCCATTTCCAGTGTCTGATCAACTCCCGGAAACTGGTGATCGTCTAGAAGACGTCTCAGTGGAATGATTCTTCAAGGTCAAGCACACACCATAGATCAAAATTAAAAGGGACCAAAATAAGGAAATGTAAGAAGAGAAATAGAGAAGGAAACATTCATGTATACAAAACATGACTACACGGTGTGTACATTTCCTACACGGCGTGTTCCCTAAGGTCATTCACATGGGAATGTACTCCTACCTAAACTGGTCGTGTAACCCCCCATGCAGAAGGTGTGTTGTCTTAACACATGTTGTGTACTTGAATCCCCTTTCCCTATCCGAGTTCTTCTACATGGCTAGGAAACACGGGTCTCCTAAGGAAAGACTACACCGCGTGTAAAATTCCTACACGTCATGTACTAGACAAGCTTCACCTTGCCTATGTTATTTGTGACACAGCCTGACACACAGATCACACTACCCAGCATGTTCCAAACGGGCACAGAGTGTATGAATATGGATAACACCAGCCCGTGTTGTTTGTGACACGGTCGGGTACCAAGGTCAACCTACATTGCATGTTCATGGCAGAAATGACATGTACAAGAAGTGTGACACCAACCGTTGTTGTTCGTGACATGACCGGGTACCAGGGTCAGACTATATAGCGTGTTTAGATGACACACGACATGTATTAGAAATGACATGACCAGCCTGTGTTTTTAGTGGCATGGGAGGGCACAGGGATGACATGACATGGCGTGGATAGACGATACATGACATGTTCACTTCAGGGTTTCCCCATCCTGTGTCTCTTCCCACACGGCCTATGAAATGGTAAGAGACTTCATGGCATGTTATAAGTACATAGTGTGTACTTAAGAAATAAATTTTTTTCCGGTACTGAACAACATACAACATGTACTTAACATTACACGGTGTAAATTATTGGGTTTTCCAGACAGTAAGCCTCCGAAACTACTCTGAAACCCATAAAACACTAAAACAAACATTAAAAGTGCCAAATTCGGATTTCTAAGTCCCTATAATCCCCGAAAATAAAATTTTGACATATTATACAAGTTATAACAAGGAAAACAAGGTAATGATGCACCAAATTCATGTACATGAGGGCCCATAACACCTCATGAACCAAATTTTTGGAGTTTATTAAACAAGTATCTACACAAAAAAATACCCTATAAAATAGCATGTATTTCTATCAAGGGAATTATCAAAACAACATGCATATTTTACTCAAAATCTATCACAACAACATGAAATCACTAATTCATCCTAGATGGAATTGAAAAAATGCATGACATGTGATTACAAGAAAGTGCCTCTACGATCCATGAGATGGAATACCCTCATCTCATCAGGTTGAAACAGAAATAAAACCTCATTAAAATCAACAATAATAGTACAAATCATGCTAATCACTGAAGGTGAAATCAAATCAACTATAATATTCACAAAACCAGAAAAATTGCAAATTATGCGAGGTAGATTGTATTTTCCTTGTACATGGGTTAGATACTCCCAGGCACATCTTTTTACCAATTACCTATTCTGTCCTATCCCTAGATAAGGCTCCAAATAGTATGTCAAGGGAAAAGAAATCATTCGATAGAAATTTTTTATTTCCTAGTTTTGGATGCCACCTTGAGGCTCCAAGTACCTGGCTGGTCACATGGCCTCAAGCGCATTTCCTCGAACGCCATAGGCTGCCGACTAGTAGCGAGAGCCTTGGGTGTGAGAGTGGGGAAACTATGCCCTCATTGGCAGAGTACACAACAGAAGTAAAAAATACATACAATAGAAGAAGTAGTAAATGTCCAACAACAGAAACCATCTAAAAGATAAAAGAACAAAAAACTCGAGCATATATATATATATATATATATATATATATATATATAATGATGCATGATACAAATGTCTAGGAAATAAGCAAAACAGGTCACACTGATGGAAATAGAAATAGTTCTAAAACAAGTACAAAAAGAAATATAACAGCTTCTCAGCATGGAAAGACAAAGCATGCTCCCATGCTCTACAGATCCACAACATGTCAAGTACCTGAAGTAGAAGGGCGCTTGCCTTTATCTATTCCTGAAATAATATAATCTATTTGGGCTCAAAAGAATGACCCAAATAGTGTGTGAGACAAAATCCCTATAGTCAACCACCCGACGATACGTGCCTTACAATAATTGAGTATATGGAAGGTAAATGTATAGGAAACAGTAAACAGGAAAGTGCTAAGAAGTAACCAATCCATAGTTTAATGCATTCAAATCACCACACACCATGAAATAGCTAATCAATGAAGATAACACAATAGGTAACCCTCTAGGAAATACCCATATCCTATCCCCTCTGGTCCTACATAGAAATACTAGAATGCGTTTATACATAAGGTAACCCTATAGGAAGTACTCACACCCTATACCCTTTGGTTCTACCCAACAAATTCAAGAAACCCTCTAGGCAGTACACTCAGTCTAACCCCTGTTGTTCAGCTTAATCATAGACTCTCTCAGGAATCACCCACAGTCAATTCCCCCTATTGTCTCATATCGGTACTAAACACGCTCAAGGGAAGCACTCATCTTCTCATACCCCATGTGGACTCCATTGAGGAACTACAAAAACTCTGGGGAAGCACTCAATGTCAATTACACATGTGGTCACATATCGTAAGTTATAAAGACACTCTATAGAAGCCCTCATCATCCATTATCCATATGGTCTATACAATTGGTTATCACGACCTTGTGTAATTAAAGCAAGTGTAGTAGCGCATACTAGCCAAGTTCAATCTATAGAACTACTTTACTATCATTCTGAAACACAACAGGATAATAGAGAAATAGTCACACAATCCTACAATACAATTCATGGGAACGTAAACATTATCCTAACCAGAAAACAAGAAGCAATTGTCAAAACAAGAAAAACATGCATGGAAAAAATACATCCAAAGCACCAAAATTTACCCTATTCAAAATCAATAATCATCTAATCAGGCATACCAGCATAGAAGTGAAATAATTTTACCAAAATGGTAAACACACAATTCCCCCTTTAATGGTATTGGTGGAATTTTCATATAAAACTCAAAGACATTCCGCAGAAAGGCACGAACCACCTACCTCGGGGTTAGGAGATCAATATAAATGAACCAAGAATCTTGAATCTTCCTCTGGAATGTCTTAGATCTATGAAATAGTCTAAAAAGTTGAACCCATGATAACTTGGAATAGAAGAGGAATTGGAAAACAAGGCTCAAGAAGAAGAGGGAACTGACTGATTTGATTCCAACACAATCAAAGGTGTTTGAATTAGATGATGGACGGAGGCACGACATATTTTCAATGATTCATTGATTCTGGGAGCTCTCAGAAGAATAGAACCTAAAGGAACATAGTTTTCTCTGTCAGACGCAACCCCAGTGCGTTTATTGAATGAAAAGTACACAGTGTGTACTTTTGATGCACACGACGTGTAATCGCCTTTTCCGTACCCTATTTTATGTGGCCTCCATGTCACTCCCACATGTACTTATATATGGCTACTACACGGCCAACACACAGTCTGCTGCGGCAAAGAAGTACATGGTGTGTACTTATAAAGTACATAGCATGTACTTGAAAAATTTCCAGAATTTCTTCTTTTCTCAAAAAACAACCAGGATGGAAAAACATACCTAAAAATAAGATCTGGGATGTTACACTCTAGATGATGAAACATAGAACTAAACACAACCTTATAAAAATAATTACCATAGGGCTTATCTATTAAGTCATATATCGGAGTTAATTGATACATATTATTTATAATGATGTTATTAACCTCTCGAAAGTCATTTCAATGCATAAAATGCAATATTTATTTTTTAAAAAATAGGAACAACCCATGGTACATTACTAAGATAAATAAATAATAAATAAATTTACTCTTTTAGTTTAATTTTTATATCCAAATGATCTATTTCAACTATTTAGCAATGTTGTTTTGTTATTTGATTAGCATCAAAAATGAATTCAATAGTAAATTCGTCCTGCTAGTCAGGTATAATACTTGGAAATACATCCAGATATGGAATTACTACTAGAACATAACCTATTTTTATAGTTTTCATCTTATATTATAAATTTTCAAGATAAAATTCAAGTCCATCCATAATCAATTTCTTAGTATCATGACATGTTATCAATGAAATGAATTTATTCTTGCATAAAAACCAAAATCAAACTATTAATTAGTATTTCGAATTTACTAGTAAATTCACCATATTTGAAAAATTGTGTAGTCCTAAAATCAAACTATTAATTAGTATAATGTTAATAAATAACAAATTTTGTTAACACCACATTATTAGAAGGTGACAAATATGATAATTAATCTCAATGTATTCATCATGAAAATTCACCATATGATCTTGAAGAGATCTTTTTTTATTCATATATTTGGACAAGTACTCACATAATGACCGAACATGTTATAATTATAACATATTAATTTTTTGATTTTTTTTTGTTTTTATAATCATTAAAAAGTTACCTTTATTTCTTTACATGAGAAACTTTTCCAAAATTACCACATCATAAACACTCCACAAATTTTATAATAAATTCATCAGGGTTCTTTTAACTGCATATTTCAAGAAGATAGAAAATTTATTTCCTTACCTTTAGATTTCCTCTATAGATGCTTCCCCATTTGATGCCAGGTAGAAAAATAATTCATCTTATTGTTTTTGAAACAAAGATCAATTGTAAACTCAATTTCTTCCTTATTTTTGTACAGGAAAGGTTTCTCATTAATATTAAACCCATTAGAATACAATTCCATTATAAATCATTACATAAATATAAGGTAGAACTAATTAATTTTACTATCAAGATCCAATATTAAATTTGTTTCATTCCCAGTCCAATAAGAAATGTTTAATTGATACCTTTCCACTAAATCATCATCATTTTCCACCAATTCAATGATTTTATTTTCCATCCTAATCCACATGGACATAAGAGAAATATTTGTCAAGGATAATATTAATAAATAATTACCATTCCAAGGATTTAATCCCTTATATTTCATTTCTGTTATTTAATATAGAAAAAAACTAATCCACTCCACATTGGAAATAATAAATATATTTAATTAGCTTTTTGATTCTCCATAAACACCATGACATTGAATATATTATCAAATTATTTAATACATCCCTTATATACATACACATAGGAAAATAAACTTATGGCTGGATGGTTTTGTTTCCTGAGATGCAATACTATAAACATGCTCAACTGTAGCAATTTTTATATCAAATATATCTTACACATCATCTAATAGCATATATAAATGCAGCCATTGCAAAAAATATATTATCAGTTCTAATTACAACCATTTAGTTATGTTTATTTAGATAGATATTTTCTTCTTTGAATCATCCTAATTCAGTAGCCCTCTTTCATCTGTATAAAGGCCTTATATACATTAATAGATTAAATGAATCATTAAAGGATATATTCATATTCTATCTTTTGGTAAGAATAAATTATAATCACTTATGGTAATTTACATACATTATCCTATCCTCTAAAATTATAGAAACCCTTATTTATTACCATCTATAATAATTCTATCCTTATTTAATAAATAAAAAAATATTTAAACAATAATTCAATTTATTGTGTTCTGGATGATGTTTTTATGATTATAGTTTTAGATAATTAGTTCAGAAATATTACATTACAAACCCATTTATTAAAAATAATATATGTTAACCCATGGTCATTTTTTTCTAAATATAATACTTTTAAGATGAAATATGTTTTCTATAAAATAAGATTCCTAACAAAGTTCAACATTACTTCATCATTATATCATATAATCATTAGACCCTCTGAATGTTATTTAAAAATATTATATGAGCACCAAAATTTCATTAAGGGTATTATAGAAAGTAGAAAAATACTCATAGATTAATTTAGAATACATTATATCATTTTTTAGAGTTTACCTTTAATATAATAAACTTGGTGATCAAATAATTATTGTCATATACATAAAATTACAATTACTACATTTTTTTCAAAAAACACTATATAAGAAAATATAATATCAATAAATAATCATGAGAGATTCTTAGAAAAAATAATAAACCATGAAATTTTTTTCTTAAAATATATATTTTACACTTTAATGGAATATTATTTCCTTAAAAATATCATTATATTACTTTATGATGTTAAACTATATCCATTAATAGTAATTTTCAAGAATAAAATATCATGTACGTTCAATGGGACAACATATTCATATAACTCTTATGAGATCCCTTACAAATGTAATATACTACTTGATTAATTCTAAGACAATTCTCTAGAGAATATATTCATGAACCAAATAATTAGAGATATATATATATATATCAGGATCTCCCATCATCATAAATTATTTTCATCATCCCTAACATTCATTAGAAACATAAACTCATTCATTTCCGCCATAAAACTCGTTAAAATATATATCTAAACCCATAATTAAAACATTTTCACATATTGATATATATATTTTCCATTAATACACAATTTTAAATATAAAATACATTAAAAAAGGGAATATGTGATATTCTATAATTATAACATATAAACTTCTGAATTAATCAAAGATACAATTAACTATTGTGGTGTGTTAAATCATGTTATCCTTTTTACTTGTTAAAAATCTTTCATTTTTTACTCTGTAATGAAATTCATACCTTCCATAATAAATATGAAAAAATTCCTTTTAATAAATATTTATATGTAATGTAAACGATAGTAAAAATGAAAATTTTAATTAATTAATTTAATAGTTTAAAAAGACATCAATAAATACTGATTTGAAGGAACGAAATTAGAATTATATTTAAAAAAATTCTATTCATGGTTTTTAAATAACATATATCTTATCTTGAGTCAGAATTGTCACATATGTTATTTATCTTCCTTAATCATAAATTAGTATTTTTAATTCAATTTTTAAATTACATTTTTCAATTTATTATTATTTTAATTATTCCTTTTATTTCACTTATTACTAATTCAAACATAATCATTTAGTTAATTATGTTTACTTTATATTTGTATAGCAAGATTGGTTCATATGACTAAAATGTCTAGAGTAGGTCCACAAAAGTTAATTATATCATTTTTGTATCACAACTAAAATATTAATCATTCTATAGTTTTCATTTTTATTCAATTATAATATTACTATAACCAACTATGTAAGGTGGTCATGAAAAATTAATTACATTAAAACATGGTGATGGTAATCTATACGTACACATATGTCAAATTTCATTTTTTAAATTAACATTATATAAATAATGTATGTATTATTATATTAATTTATAATGGTAATTATATCATAATTTTCATATTATTTATTCAAATTACCCTATATATACCATCAATGTGAGGAGTGATGAAAAATAAATTCCATTGGTTCAAGAGGCGGTTGTCCTCACATAAAATCAAAATATGATTACATTTTTTATTAGATGGACATGTAGATAAAAATATTATTACATCATAATACAAATAAAATTTACTTATGTATGATAAAATTATGTTATTTTATCACAATGTGTTTATTGGTTATAAACAGGTAAAGGAAGAAATAAAAAATAAAAACCTTGGTTAAGATAAATACTACCTCTTCAGACATCATCCTTAAAATTATATATAAATACTTCTTAAGATGGTACTATAATCAAACTAGATCCTTTAAGATATGTGGAGGGATGTTAATAAATAATTTTTAATGTAATTTTCCAAATTAATTTTTTTATTTACGTGTGGATTAGAGAGTAGAGATAGTTCCCTTTTATAAGTATGGTAGAGGAAACACTATGAATTTTTCAAAATATTTAAATATATTAATGTCATACTGAATCAATGTGGCTCCAAAAATACTCATATAAAAATAAGAGTCAATATATGGTTAAAATAATTTTATTTAATTTGATGTATAAATATTTTAGTATATTTTGCACCATACAAATGTAGTTTTTAACCCTCATAACCCATTTTAACTCTTATCACGATAACTAGTTTTTAATGAAATTTCACAATTCATAATTCTAAAAATTAAAGGAATGATTATAGATAAATTCATAAATTATGATTCCAAATTATGATTCAATTTTTTTAAAATCAATTTCTATAAGTTGAATAAATTAATTTAAAAATAAACCTGAAAATAATGATTATAAATGGGTTTATATAATAATAAATTTTAAATAGTAAAAATGAACTTATATAAGAATCATTTAAAAATATGAACCCAATTACATTGATTTCAATTTAATTAATAAAATTAACCAATAAAATTTTTAAACTAATCACACATAGAATCCTAATTATTAAATATTTGAATTTAAAGACGGTTTTCATAATGAATCTTTATTTTTTACTATTCAATCAAAAATATTCTTTTTCATAAATTTAAAAAATTTCATTATATATAAATTTAGTCTTTATGAATTCAAAACAAGATGTTAATTTTCTGAAATTAATATTCTCAATCTGAAATGAAAATTTTTCATAAAATCTTATAATGTATGAAACTAATTTTAGTTAGAATAGAACTACTTTAATGACTATGATATTATATAATATTCTTATAAATATTAATGATTTATAAAATATAATACATGAATACAAAAAATTATTTGAATTTATTTAATACTAATTTTAGAAAGTTTTCTAATACATGAGTTGCTACTGAAATCCCAACACGTGATGAATTTCTTGGTTGGTATCGATGATTAATGATTTTATGATTATGATTATACAACAATTTATGACACTTCATTATGACATGTTCTTACATAAATGATATTTTCTCAAGATATGTGTTCATTATTTAATTTACAATTTATTGGTTTTGTAGTTTTTATTATTGATACATTTATGGTTAGGTAAACTGAGTTTTGTTATCTTGATAAATTGAAAACATCTATTAAACAATTTTGATTTTAGAATTGAAAACAAATCATTGAACAATTTTAAATTGTTCACATTTATTATTGGTATTAAATTTTATACATTATTTAGTATTTCTTAATTTTATTAAAAGAATAATTTTTAACATTAATTGAATAGTTTATATTTTCATATACATATATTTTTTTGGTTCATTATAAATTGGATATTTTATTTAAATAACATTTGATTAATTATATTATCAATATAAATCTGTTTAATTTTATTATTTAAAAATAATTATATAATTTTTATGCCTGGATTTTCAATTTTTCTAACACTTTTGATCAATTTAGTTTTTTAGTTAATTAGTAATTTGTGTTATATTTTATTATTCATTATAATTAATTTTCTTTAGTCTTGGGAATATTTAATTTTATAAAGATCAATTTTACTTTGACATATGTCTTGCAATGTTCTTACTACACTAAGGTGTGTTTGGTGTCCACATTTATATGTTGATATAATTATTTTTCAAATTTATGTAACTATTTTATTACCCATAAATAAGTATCATAATTATCAATCTACCATTATGTATATTCTGTTGATTATTCTTTACCCTTACATAAACTTGGATTATAGTTATTGAAGCATAAGGGTTTTCTTACTACCTATATTCTTTTTTTACCTTTTACATAGAGTTAAAAACCATTTCAAATGTTATATTCCACCCTTAGACATTTATTTTAATTATGTTTTAAAATTTATATATGTTGAATATTACCCGTATGTGTACAATAAAAAATGTAAGTTACCTTTTTATTGGAATCTTACTACCATTATATAGTTTATGTAATATAGAGTTTTCCATTATGAAATACTAAGATACCCTTTCACAACATTTAAAAATGGGTGTTAAAATTATGTATATATCGAGTTAAATTACACAACAGTCTTACGCTTATGCGATGGAAAATTTACCCTGACCTAAATAATTAAAATGTCAGTTGATCCTTATAAAAATCCTTGTAAAAATATTCTTCAAATTTAAAATAATAAATATCCTTATGATACCCCTACAAAAAAATGTATACCCTTACAAAACAATTTTTACATAGATCACTTCTAACCCTTAAATATTCAATGAAAAAAATTATTTTTTTGTTGGTATAGAATTCCATAATTTTTTATAGTCCCAATGAAAGATATTGTGCAAGATTTAATAGTAAAAGTAATATATGACATAGATTAAAATAATGAATTTATGAATGGTCATTAAAATATAGGTATTGAAATCATTATAGTTTTTTATTTTTACCCATTGGTTTTAAAATAATGTTGAATGAATTAGAAAAATTAATAAATAGATAGTTTTTAGAATTTATTTGAAGCATATTAGCCATTTGGGATTCTTCTATAAATAAGTGAAGTGGATAATAGTGAAATATAAGTTACTAATGTATAATTATTCATTTACTAATTCATTGAGTCAGAAAAATTCCACTCTGCCAATTTATTATGTGATTGTAGGTTTCCCGAAATTCCCCAATTCGGCATCAAATCATAATGGAATGAAGATAAGTATTTAAAACCGTTAATTTTATTTGAAATAATCAGATAATATTGATATATTTATTATTTATTCAGATGTTTTTAATCATCTGATCACTCACGAATTTATATCATTTAGTATATAGAGTCTAATTATTGTGTCTTTATCAAATGTTATTCCCATAGGTTTTTTATATAGTAGAATTGACTACCTATTATATGGACCTACAAGAATTTATTGATAGATTATGGATTTTTGTATATAATCCTAGGTTTTTAATTGAACTCACAATGGGGAAAATTTATGGCCTATCTTGCAATTGGCTAGGTTCATTCTATAACTATAATAGACTTGTTTTAGCTTTTTAAGTGAGCAATCATCCTTTCATTGAGTTAATTGGGATTGATGTATAGAGTAGGATCATAGTGAATCCAAATATTATAAAAATTAATTATTTTAATTATTTTTAAATTATTTAATCGTTGTGTGAGAGGTAAACTAATATTCATTTACAGTTTTATTTTCATAAAAATTACCCAGGTAAATATTTAATTAAGCCTTAAATTTTTAAAATGATAATTTAATACTAGTATAGTCCGCCATACAATCGTTATCAATTCCAAAAAATAGTTTTTAGGGTAGGTTCATTAAATGAATTGTATTTTCTCTATTATTTATTTTTATTTATTAATTTTTATTATCCTATCATTGTCTAACACAAAAAAGTCTAATGAAGAATAATTTAATTCAATGGAATTCCAAAAAACAAATGTCATACGTCTTATCAAGACACATTACTTCAAAATAAATGATTATTCATATTGGAGGGATCATATGGTGGAATTTTTAGATAATGTTAGAATTGAATACAGGAATATTATGACTAAAACATATAAAACACATGAAATTTTTTTCGATAGATTGACATCAAATGATGCTACTACATATGTGACAGATTATATAATCATGCAATTAAATTATATTAATTTATGTAGAAAATTTTATATTAATATTTCATAGAGGAAAACATATTATGAATTTTTTATTACAGTAATAACCAATCACTATATTACTAATAAGTAATAATGAACTAATAACGGAAGACATTGTGAAAAAATATGAATAATTCATAGTTAATTACCATGAAAACAACAGTGATATGTACAGTTTATTTACTATTTTTTGAATAACATGATTTGTATCTGGGAGACTATGAAGAATGAGGTAATTTTTGGGAGAAAACATCCCAATTATAATATGATATGCCTATCAAATAAAGATTCAACAAAAATCATTGATTTCACTCAATATGTAATGGATGAACTAATTAAATCTATTCTCTAAAATGATTTCTAATTTATGATAAATGATAGTGATGAATTTTAAAAAAAGTAATGTATATAATTTAAATGTATGAATATTGTATCTACTAACCCTTCTGATATATAATCACAAATCATTGATGAAGATCAGGATGAAATCATAAGGGAATGTTTTTATGAGTTCATGAAATTAATAAAGATATTTTAGGATATTGTCCAAAAAAGGAACACATGAATCATAAAAGAGAGGGAAGGAAAGGTACCTCTAGTAAATAAATTTTTTTTACTCGACATACATGCTTTGATTGTATTGAAAAGGAAAACATTAAATCTATTTTTCCAAAAGTAAAATAAGTTGGAAGAGGCAAGCTATAAAATATAGAATAAAGTATGAATATCAAGTTGTATAGAGTTTTACTACGGATAAAAACTCATGTTATGATGGATAATAAAGTGAAAAGAAAAAATTAAATTTATATTTGATGGATAATCAAAATGATGTACAAAAATAATTATTTTTAACTTCATTAATGTTTAATTTTGTTAACCAAAAATATAATATTGTTTCAAATTCTGAGTAAAAATCATGTTCAGGTTAACAAATAGACTCTAAAGACAATGGTTATATGAAATTAAAAAATGAAAAATTAATGCCTACAAAAGGATTATATGAATGTTTTGAACACTATGATGGAATAAAGTAAATACCTAAAATTCTAAAAATACACAAATTATTGGAGAATGAGAAAAATGATTGTAAAAAATATGTTACATGTCTGAACTTTAAGAAGATATAAAATCAGAAAAATAAAAAATTAAAGATTCTGATATATGAAGAAATAAATAATTATTTTATGACCAATAACAAAAAATAGAATTAATGGAAATTTAAATTTCATTTATATTACTTTTACAATGTTTCTGAATAATAAAAGAATAAAGTGGACTGGAATAATAAACTAAATAATCATTCAACAGGATCTAATAAGAAATTCTACACAGAATTAGAAAATGATGAAAAATAGAATAATTTTTTTTTAAAAAATTCATTATAATGAGAACATTTTTTACATTTGGTAAAGGGAAATAGTAGTTTTATAAGATGATGTACATGAACAATACCAAATTATAAAAAATATGGATTCAATGATAACAAGAATATTTCTAATATATATAATAGTGGTTCTATTAAGAGTAAAATTGGAATAACTCTAGAAATTATGTGTTTCCAAATAATCATATTCAAATACAATAGGTCTCAAACAAGTTTTCATTCCAATGTATATATTTATGTTTTCTAAAACCTTAGTATTCTCTACCATATTATAACTTTATTTGAAATCATGTATCTAAATTTTATTCTAATATATAATGAAAATATATTTCTATTGATTCAATTTTTGGTATTTTGTTATAGAAATTAAATTATTTAATTCATTATGAATTCGTAAAATTAATTGAATCTTATTTTTTATAGATTCATTGATTCATGGGGAGTTGATATTTTACTTTATTCTTAAACCTAACTTAATCAATTTTATGTAAGAATAATATATAAAATTATGTTTTATGATTTATTTTCAAATGTTTGGTTCACTTGATTGATATTTTTTAAATATATGTATAGTCAAACATTCATCGTGTACCTAATAGTTGAAATCTATATTTTATCATTTTTGTGTTGAAATGTTTTTTTCCATGATTATCATTTCAACATTGATAATGAATATATCTAGTTTAAGTTAGTATCCTATGTTATTAATCTATTTCTGAATATGTAGATTGAAATTATAAATTATTTAAA
Source organism: Viscum album (assembly GCA_963277665.1). Taxonomy (NCBI): domain Eukaryota; kingdom Viridiplantae; phylum Streptophyta; class Magnoliopsida; order Santalales; family Viscaceae; genus Viscum; species Viscum album. The sequence goes on along the minus strand of OY728128.1, from coordinate 212,084,848 downwards.
ATAATATAAATCATATTAGTTTTCATATAATTATATATGGTGTTGTGTGTGGAACGTAAAATCCGTCCAATGGTTCATTCATTAATATATTTTATTTTCACTATAGTTAGTAATCATGTCAAACTATTATTTTATTCCTTGGTATATGCCTCATATATTTTGAATTCATTAAAAAATATTTCAATTTCCTTGAATATTTTATTTATAGATAGATAAATTCACTGGGTAATATATTCTGTATATATACATAATTCTCTTTTAATAATAATTTCATTAATTTAAGGGGATTTTTAGATTATGTATTTTATTGTGTATTGTTCTAAAAAATATAATTACAACTAATGTGTATTTTAATTTTTTATTGTGGGTTTTTGTAATTATTTATACAAATAATTTTCTGTTGTGAAATTTTTGAATATTGAATGATCATCCTATAATGTATAGTTTATTTTAAGTAATAATGTTCATGTTTGGTTAATTTTCTTCTTCCATTTCTAAATTTTAATATATCTTGAGATTTGAATAATTTTTTTTCTTTATTAAGAATAAAATGCTAACATAAAAATGGGGTAACATAATAAAAAAATAATACTGGTAGTTTTTTTACCAATATAAGATGGGAGATATGTTTTTTGAGTTTATGAATTATAATTTTTGTTTTTTAAATTACAAAAAATGGATGATTGTTAGTGTTAAGACAACAAAGATTTGGTAAATTGTGTTGTATTGTTTTGATATATTTAAAACCATATATTTAAAATTGTTTAATTTTATGATGGGAATTACATGTTTATATTAATGGAAAAAAGATAAATTTTAGTATGGGAAATAATGATTAAATTTAATGAATATTGTTTAATTTTATAATGGGTTTTAAAAATTTTCTTATGTTGAAGTATTATAATTAGAATATACACTCATTTACCTTGTTCAATATAAATTATATATTTTAATTAAATAACATTTTAATGAAAATTATTTTAAATAATTTATTTTAGTTTAGTTATATCATTGAAATTTGATGGGTTTTTAGCATGCTATATAATTTTTTTTAATAAATAGTTGAGTAAAATTTAATTGTTTTTTTTCTTTTTCATTTATTACTATTTTTATATTATAGTATATATTTTTTTCTTTGAATCATGTGAAAATTAATTTTTATATTTTTTATTTTTATCTTTAGATAATATTTATAATTTTAATGTTACACATAGATGAATTTTTCTTCCATTACTAATTTATTCAAATTATTCTTTATCCTTACAAAGCTATTTTTGTACAGTGAAGTATTTTTAGTTTTCTAATTTCCCTTATGTGAGTTAGTTACATAATTATTTATAAATATAAATACTAGATTACCATTATTAAAGAATATTTATTTTCCTTTTGACTTTTTTACGAATTTTTCTTACCAATATTCAAGGGATTTCAATCATTAATCAAGGAATAAATTATTATTTTGTATTAATTTTAATTATTTGATAACCATTATTTATTTTGAAACATACACATACATGAAATATAAAAAATGAATTTCACTATTGCATAGGGAACTTTCTAACTTTACATAATGTTTGGAATTTATAATTTTCCATTATAAAATTCAATGCTATGCTTAGAATGGATGTAAAAAATGATTGTTACTCTTAAATAGTGAGCTCTTTACCATTACAAAACATGGATAAACTTACTTGATTTACGTATAAGCCATACATACCTTGTGAAAATGCATACCGACCATTAAGAAACTAATTTTACCCTTACACATCCCATGAAAAATAGTATTTACCCTTTTGTGACCAATGTTAGAACATGTCTACCATTAGGAAAGTACCTTTACAGATCATACTTATTACCATAATATAGTCTATGCATAAATTTTTTATTCAAATAATATGTATAAAATTCCTTTGTGTTCGAATACAACCATATGATGTCATTCTCTACATGGATTTGTTGTATTCAGTGCAGGTTATCGTGGATTGATTTAGGTAGTATGTCATTTTCTTTGATGTGGATGGAGAGTCGGTGGTGTTTGTTGGAGAGAAAGACCCTCAGATGGGTCAAAGGGGTGTTACGTTCTTATCATCCATGATGGTGGAGCTGATGCTGAGTTCTTCATAGGTTCAAAAGTTTGTGTTTCCTTGGGTGGTAGAAGAGTAGCCTGATGTTTTTCCGGAAGTGGTTGATGCATTACCCCCTCGACGAGAGATAGAGTTTGGGATCGAGCTACAAGTAGGAGAATATCCTATCTCTATGTCTCCATATAGGATGACATCTTCTGAGTTATGAGAGATACATATACATCTTGATGGTCTATTACAATGTAGTTTTGTTTGGCCAAGTGTGTCATCATGGGATGCACCAGTTTTGTTTGTAAAGAATGCAGATGGTAGTTTGCGGTTCTATGTCGATTAACATCACATAAAAAAATTACAGTAATGATTTATTATCCTCTTCTACATATTTATGATTTACTCGATCGAATGTAGGGTTCAAGTTTGTTCTCAAAGATCGACATGCGTTCAGGATATCACCAGATTCATGTAATGAATGAGGATATCCCGAATATTGCTTTCCTTTGTCATCATGGGCGTTATGAGTTCTTTGTAATGTCATTCGGTGTGAAAACGTCTCCATCTATGTTCATGGGATTGATGAATTCTATGTTCAATGAGTTCTTGGACATGTTTGTGGTGGTTTTGATTGACAACATCCTTGTGTAATCCATGTTTGAAAAAGAGCATGTAGAACATCTATGCACCATTTTGGGAGTTCTTCATCAAAATCATCTATTTGGTAAGTGGTCGAAGTGTGAGTTTTGGGCTTGAGAATACCATTTAATGGGGCTTGTTTTGTCCCAGAAGGGAGTTGTTGTGGGTCTATAAAATTTTGAAGCAGTTGTTTTATGGGAATCCCCCAAGACAGTTTCAGAGGAGTGAAGTTTCCAGGGTCTTGTAGGCTACTACAGGAGGTTCGTACATGATTTCTCACGAGTTGCGACTCCTCTGTCGTCTTTGACCATGAACGATCACGTATTCATATAGACTGATCAATGTCAGTATGATTTTGAGTATCTAACGGATAAGTTATCATGTTCTCCAGTTCTTTTTCTTCCAGCTGTGGGAGTTCAGTTTGATCTTTTATGTGATGCTTCGCATCTGGGGTTGGGCTCTGTTCTAATGCAGAAAAAATAAATTTTGTCTTATGGGTCTTGGCAGTTAGACCCCCCTGAATTTAACTATTCCAATCAAGATGTTGAGTTGGTATCCCTGGTGTTTTCTCAGAAGTTGTGGGGACATTACCTCATTGGTGAGTGCTTTTTATTTTTTGCTGATCATAAGAGTTTGAGGTATTTTTTCTCCAACCGTGACTTGAACTTATGACAGCATCAGTGTATGTAGTTTTTATAGCAACATGATTTCAATATATCATATAATCCTAGAAAGGAGAATCTTGTAGATGATGCGCTGAGTTGAATGTCACATAGTGATGTTCTGCGTGAATATGGGGATTCCTAGAGAGTAATGGAAGAACTGTCAGTATTACATCTGGATATGGGAGAAGTTAGGGGTAGAGCATGTCTTTTTAATATGACGGTATAGTCATATCAAATTCAGAAGGTAGAAGAGTCTAAGTTGGGGGATCTTGAGGTGGAGGTCTGGAGAGAACATGTTTTTTTTGTGGTGAGGCGCCTGATGGTTGGTCGGAGGATTAACAACACCGAGTGTTGTATCATGGAAGGATTTTTTTTCCTCTGACATTCTATGAGACGGTTATGAGAGAGTTCAAAAGTTCTCCATTAGTTTTTCATTTTGGCATGACAATGATTTACTGAGACTTGAGGGGTCAGTTTTGGGGTCCTAGGCTAAAGCATTGATTTGTGGATTTTGTGTCCCGTTGTTTGGTCAGCCAGATGGTGAAGGATGGGCACTGTCTCCCGGGTGGTCGGCTCCAGCCATTGGATGTTCTTCACGGGATGTGGGAGGAAATATCAATTGACATTGTTATTGGTTTACTTCATGCTTAGGGAGGACATGATTCTCTTTGGGTGGTGGTGGATCGTTTAACAAAATTTTCCCACTTCATAGGAATCAAGGAGTCAAGCTCAGTAGATGTTTTTTTGAGGTAGTATCAGGAGGCTGTGGTGAGACATCATTGAGTCCCATGGACGATCATTTCAGATCGAGATCCTTAATTTATTTCTAGGGTGCTGAGAGGTCTCCAGCATGATTTTAGTTCTCACCTATGCCTTAGCACTGCTTCTCATCCTCAAACTGATGGTCAGACAGAGCGAACCATCCAAACTCTTGAAGACATGTTATGATCTTATGTTCTTGATTATAGTGGTTTGTGAATGAGAAACTTGAACATGGTGGAGTTGGTTTACAATAATAGTTTTCACTCCAATATTGGTATGGCTCCATTTGAATCCTTGTAAGGCCTACCATACCGAACTCTGTTGTGATAGATAGGGGTTGGAGGGTCAGCAATTCCCAGACCGGAACTAGTTCAGAATACATTAGAGATGGTTCAGGTGATTTGTGAGAGGATGAAGACAGTGAAAGATAATCTTAAATCATATGTCGATCAATGGAAGATGTCGTTAGAGTTTATTTTTGCGATCATTTCTTTCAGACAGTGACTCCCTATCATGGGCAGTGAAGTATTGGACGTGGGAGTAAGATTTATCCCTGGTTTGATGGGCTTTTAAAGGTGGTAGCTCATGTTGGAGCAGTGGAGTATCGAGTAGCACATCCCCTGAAGATGAGTTTTATACATGATGTTTTCCATGTATCACAGCTCCATCGATATCATCATGATGACACTCACATCATCGATTGAGGAGAGATTTATGTTGATGATTAAGAGACCTTTGACGAGCGACCTGTGGAGATCCAAGACCGCAAATAAAAGGTGTTGTGCGGGGATTCTATCCCCTTGGTTCGTGTCTTGTGGTGACACGATGGCATGGAGGAGAGTACCTAGGAACGTGAGTCACAGATACATGCTTAGTACCTAGAGTTGTTTAATGATTAACTCTTTTCTTATAATAATTTCCCCTCTATGGTTATAAACCTTTCGTGTTTATAGTATGGATTTCTTTTGTTTCTTCTTTTCACTTCCTCTCTTTTGAGATGTATCACGATGGGTGGTGGTTCAGGCCCTGTTTCATTTTCCCTTTAGGTGGGTTTTGAATTCTAGAGGATGAGATTATTTAGAGAGGTATCTAATGTAATGGACCAAACCTTTCTAGTCCATTCCATTTCAAAAATCAGGTGTTTGAGGTAATTCGGGAGGTCAAGGTGACTTATCCCCAACACTTTTTTCCAGTTCAGTGAATAGTTCCAACAGTAGGCAGTTCTGAACAGTGCAACAATAACCTTCTGTAAACAAATTCAAGGATGAAAAATTATATCGTTGAGGTCTAGTGGTATTGTCTCTTTCTTTTGACAAATTTTCAATTCTATGAACAGATAAATCGGTGAACAGTTCTATCGGTGACCTCTAACAGTAACCACTCTTTTCTTTTCCAAGATTCCAATTCTATGAACAGTTCTATTGGTGAATAGTTTTATCGGTAACCACCAATGGTAACCACTTTTTCCATTCCAAAACATTGAGTCGTGAACAGTGTTTCTATAACATTGAGGTCTATTGGTAAACTCTATATTGATTTTCCAAATTTTGAGTTCATCAACAGTGTTTTCATAAAGGTGAGGTCTATCGGTACCCTCTATTTCTCTTTTCCAAAATTGAGTTCGTGATGAGTGTTTCCAGAATGTAAATGTATATTGGAATCCTCTTTAGGTATCCACTAATTTCCATTGTCAAATTTTGAGTTCGTGAATAGTGTTTCCAGAATGGTGAGGTCCATCGGTAAACTCTATCGGTAACCTCTATCGGTAACCTCAATCTTCCTCTTCCAAATTTTTAGATCCTGAATAGTGTTTCATTAACATTGTGGTATATCAGTAACCTTCTATTTCCATTTGAAAAATTTTGAGTTCATGAATAGTGTTTTTATATTGGTGGGGTCTATCAGTATCCTCTATTTCCTTTTCCAAATTTTGAGTTCGTGAACAATGTATCCAGCTTCCTACAGTTTCTCCCTATTAACGTTTGAATTGACATAAAATGCCTTTAAACCCTTTTTTAAGGACTCTAAGGCCGATTCAAATTCTATACCTCCTATATTAATTTATCCTAAGGCTCGATATGTTTTTAATTTTTCAAACCGGATGGTTTAATGAGATCTGCTTTTAATGGAAAACCTAGCATATCTTAAACCATCGCTTTGTTAAATCTTCTAAAGGGATGGGATATGTTCCTCCCTAGTTCATCGTCCATGTTCTCAGCTATGAGACCCTAGAAGGATTCATTCCATTCTATAGGGGTTGTGCAATTAATAATCCCTCCTATGATAGATTCTGCACATTTTTGATTCAATCATGTAGTATCGATCAATCTTTGGTATAATGTATGATCTATCCCCATTCTCTTTGGTTTTTCACCTTCCAATTCACCTTTAAATATTATGGTATATGATCCCTATAATACTAATAGAGTTTTCTTGGATTTCAGTTGGTGTGGATGTACAACAACATCCTTGGGTGGATACAGTTGTCTCGGGAGGAGGCGATTGTGATTCTTTGTGTGGATCATTCTTGTATAATGAATTAAAAGAACTATTTGAGGTTGGGTATTCATTACACCTCTTTTATTTTATGAGAAACTATATAGTTACCTTTTTTTATCCCACTGGATTATAATGGAATTAACATAATAAATTTTTTAATTGGAAAATAAATTGATATTGATCGTATGTTATTGCATCTTCTTTCTCTAGATAGTGTGATATCTATGCATGCTTCTTATGGCTATTCCTTCTTGATGTAAATTGGTAAATAACATAAACATTAATTAATTGATAATTTTATGGCTAAAGATAAATAGGCATGTAAGTTAATCTGTTTCTTCTTGTTGTAAATTGATTTAAATCAAAATGGTGTAGTAAGCATGTTTAATTATTTGTGTTATCTTACTGTTTAGTTTATCCAATTTTCGAACCAATGATTAAAAAATTAGTTAATTGATGATGGATTAATGAAATGGTGGACTGATTAAAGATAATCCCTTATAGGGTTCATAGTTACCCTCTTGGTTGTTTAAGGGCCAAGATCCCATTTGATATGCTGTTTTTTTAATGCTGCTTGTGTTGTAGTGTGAGCCTGGATGGCTATTGTGATATGTGGGGGCATAGATGCCTACTTATTGTGGCATAAGTTGATACCTAGAGTGTCATGATGCATTTTTGTACACATGTGGGTGTCAGGGAGGACACAAGAGATGATGGAATGGGCTGGACGTGAATGTTTGGATGATTTCTGATTCATATTGGTTGTTTCTGTGGTTTTGTTCTCCCCACTCCTCAAGGAATCTGGTCTTACATACCCTTCATCTGAAAGGGGTGATGACATGCGATGTATTCCACATGATTTCCGTGTTTTGATTCTCAAGGGAGAATGGGTATACATTCTTTCTATAGGTGGCACAGACTCGACTGGTACTTCATCTAATTACCGTGATGATCCCCCTTTTGTTTAGTAGCATAGAATGTTTTTCTAGAATGCCTGGGTAAATGGGTTTGTACTGCTGTAAATAAATAATTAAATAAAGGATGTTATGTCATGGAGTTTGGATCTTATTGGGGAGTAATGATGAGGATGTGATTTGAACGAACATTGTACTTTGGGTGTGATGATAATGAAATTTAATGTGGGATTTTTTAGTTAACTTATTTATAAATAATTAATTAGTGTAAAGTGCTACTGATAAAAAGGGAATTGCGAGCTATAGTATATTATGTACTGAATGTGTTTTCATATTCTACTACACCCTGTTAGTAAGGGAAACTAACACTCCAGGGATTGAGATCCCTAGGGGTGTTTTCCCCAACATTCTATTGGGAGGATGAATGGATGACTACGCACTTTGTCCCAATTCTCTTCTCTTGGTAGTTACTTGTTTTGGTAGGAATAGTTGTTAATTTTCCCTATATATGGGTGTAGTGCGCTATAATGTCTTGTGGTAATTCACACACATATATTTTGGATATAGTTTCCTAAGGACTATTATAGGTGTAACGGGTATAGGCTACGATGGCTTGAGGATCCTTACTCAGTGTATGGGTTGTAATGGCTTGAGGTATAATACATGACATATGATACATGTTATGCGGGTTGTGGTGGCTCCCAGAAAATACCTAGTTACATTTCCTATGTGGATGTGGTGATTATGTTTCATGAGGTGCATGTTGTGGTGCTTCGCCCAGGTGTCTGCGGGAAACCTTTTTGGAGAGAGATGCTCAGGACGTGTGATATTGGGTCAATGTGGAAAACCTTTGGGGAAGTAGTAGCGGGGTACCCTTGATATTATTTTTTATTTGATATATTGTTGTATGCTTTTCTTTTTGGGAGTAGCCATGGTGTGACTAGGAAAATAATATACATGTTCAGGTGAGGATTTAGTTTCACGTGTTGTTAATTATAAATTACCCTGATGTCATTACTTTTTCACGAGATTATTAGAGGTGGATCCTATTGACTATAATATTATACTAACCCTTTGAACATATAAACTATTTTTTTGGTCACTTAGAGGAGGTCGGGGATCTAGCTAGTTTCTAATTTATGGGGTTGCAGGAGCTGTTCAGGCTTGTGGTTGCTGCTGTATTTAATTTCTTTTGGGTACTTATAGTTTTCCCCTTCCAATTGTAGTACTTTTTCATGACATTACATAGGTTCACTTGGGTTTTATTTTATATATCAGTTCTGATATGGAGCTGGTTGGTTTATATATTATCTCTCTCTTCTGCATGTGTTCTCTTAGAGGGTAATGCCTCCCGTTTGTGTGTTTACTATACCCTTGTTGCAAGATTCCATCCCATGACCTACTGGAGGCCAATCTTCGGGGTCATTATCTCCCTTCCCACATTTCTGGCCCAGGAGGGGTACACTTTGTGGGGATGGGGTCATGAATCAAACGGTGGTCAAGGAAGTGGAAGAGGATGTTTTGGGAAATAGTTCTTGTATAAAAAATGTGGTGCAACATAGGGGACTCAGACTACATCACATGGAAGAGTGGTAGGATAGTTTCACCTGGTTCATCCTATACATGGGGATATAAAGGGTTGAACAAAGATATATAGAGGTAATATTATAATATATTCTATTCTATATAGAGAATTATTTTAAACTAGATCCACTAATTATTTCTATCAAAAAAAATTTGGAATAGGTTTGGTCTGATTGTTAATGTATTGAGAATGGTTACGTGGATCGATATACTTCTGGGGGTATAATTGAGGGATATCTATTTATGTAATGGGTGTTCTATCGAGGTTGGGGAGTATAATATTCTATGGAATATCTACATCCATTAAATTCTAGGCATTAAAATTATTTTGGGTATTGACTGTTTAGTTTCTAACCGGCTCCACATATTTTTCTTTCATTGGAGAGTGAATTTTCATCACCTAGGGTGAAAATTACAATAATTATCGAGAGTGGGATATCCAAGTCGGCTATGAAGTACCATGTAACCAACTAGTGGAGGTCACCACCAAGGTTTCAATCTCTTTTTTGATTATGGCATTGAGGGGAATGATCAATTTCCACCCAGAGTTGATAGGTTTTAGGATTTTTTTTCCTGATAACTATAACACACACTGTAAATCACGAATCTAAAATTTTCATATTTATTAATTTTTTTGAATTAAATTTTAATTTTACATTAATTGGGATGCTATGTTTGATGGCATACCCGACACACAATAATATGTTTTTTTGAAATCTCATGTTGCACACAAGGTCGAGTCATACCAAAAGATAATATAATAATATTATTATTTTAAATGGTAGTTAATTCCTAGCCTTTTTACTAGAAGGAATGAAAAGAAAAAACCATATAATGATTAAACGTGTTTGTTAAATGATTTTATATTTATAAAATAAAATTTAGAAGTATAAAATTAGAATGAATCTGATTTTAAGCATAAATATTTAAATGGTTTTAAATGGTAGATTTACCACCTTTTTATACTGAATCCCATTTAAATATAGTTTGGGGAAATTTTATATGTTATATTTGAAAAAATAAATATCTTCTGTGGAAGTGGGATATCAAAATTTACTTTGGCTAATGTTTTGGTATTTTTCTGATAATGTTTGTTTTTTCATGAATAGTGAAAAATAATACATTTTAAGCCAAAACAATCTTTTTATCTAACTTTTTTATTGTTAATTTATCTTTTTAATTGGTTTTAATGTTTATTTGTATTAAATTTTTACATTTTAATCTAATTCATTTCATTGGAAATCATTTCACTATTTAATTATACATAAACACATATCAATCTTTTGATAATAATTATTTCTTAAAAACATGTTTTTTTGTTTTGAAAACTTGAATTAATTTATACATTAATTTCTAGAACATATAAGATTTTAATATGAAAAAAGGGGTTCTATATTTGGAATAATGCGGTCCATGTTGTGTAAATGGGTAACTTTTATTTTTAGACATTATGAATAGAAACTTCAGTAAATATTTTATTTTCCATCATTTCGGGGAAAATTGGGTAAATAATGGAAAAAAATAACATTATTATAATTTTAAATTACCTTAACATGTGTCCTAAACCTGTTTTATGATATATGTCTGACCATGGGAATCATTGGGTCTATTTGGGAACCCCATGGAGCCACTTGAATGTGAAAATGACATTTTATAAAAATTAATTTAATATAAATGATAATGTAACATAAACATATATATTTTAGTAAAACAATATTATGGGGTTATATATCATATAATATTGACTATAAAAATTCATTATAAAGAAAATTTTTTTCCTACATCATGGTATTTTATTTATAATTTTAAGAGGTTAGAAAAATACATTTATTTATGACACAATGATGATAAAGTGATTGCATTATTAATAATAGATTAAAATAAATGATATTATATATGTTAAAATAAATCCAATTGGTTATTTTGATGTCATAAAAGAAAATTTATGGATTATATTTAAATTTTATCTTGATATTAATTAATTTTTTTGAATATTTAATGTTTTTATGGAAATTTAAAAAATACTTGATATGAATTCTGTCAAAACTGGCATGTTTAATATTTTAAAATAAAAAATATTTTATTAAATATTATAACATTTCAAAAAATCTACTAATCATCAAAGTATTTTTCATATGTCTAAGATTTTATTATAGACTCTTTAATTGGATATTTTTCATGTTTTGTTAACAATTTTCATTCTCAAAGTGTTAAATGCTTAATAATATTGTATGAGTAAAATATGGTTAAATAAAAAAGAAAATGATTAAAAAACATAAATAACCAGTCAAATTATTATTCCATGATTTTATTTCCAACAATAGTAATTTTATATACTAATTTAATGAGTTTTGGTCCTTTTAAAACCCAAATTAATATTATAATAAAATACTATTTTCTAACATTCCAAAAGAGCGCCTCCTCCCACTTATATAAGGTCATCACCTATAACCCATTACTAACACCTATCAAGACCATTGGATCATGAAACGACTGACTAAATAATCTCTCTAAATCCCTATCTTTCTCCAAGAATCCTTCTCCTACGTATATGTAAATTCAGTATATCCCTTTGTCTAAAATTAAAAGAAGTTAACCAATTTGATGAAACATCTTATATCAAGTTTCATTCCATTATTTTTCCGTGGTAACTTCTTTTTCTGTTCTTATTTTTTGTTTGCATAAGAAAAACATTATCAAAAATATAGTAATATTCTTTATGTGAATTATTTTTACTACTATAACAAACACCACCATCTAATAGATATGAAATAATTGTTTCTGTGTACAGTGAACTGTTGCCTCACGAAATAATGATTGTATGATTTTCCCCTACTACCACTCATGGTGGCCATTATGATCGAACAATAATTATATATGATATATATGTTATTTATTTTGTCTCCATGATTCTATAATTCTCATTTAGAATATACCTTAATGCTTTTAATGTTGTATGAATACGATAATTTCATTTGAGGAAGTGCGGAGTACCGCCCCCTCAAATTGATATGACTCGTTCACGGTATACCTGGAACTTATAAAGGATGGAATTGATGAACTTATGAAACATATATAACATAGATATTATAATTTAATTATAATATAAATATTCATCATTTAGTTTTATTTCCAATAAATATGATAAATAAATGAATGTATTGTTCATGCGTATGTATGGATAACTGTCTCCATGAATGGTGGGTTTAATTTCATATATACATATGATATGGACAACTATAAGTACATATATAATGGATATATAAGATATATATGATATCTTAATCCTGAATAAGATTCTGTAGATAATGTAATTTTGACCAACTGGATAATTTATAATTATAACAAGTTCGTTTTTGACTCCAGATATGAACATCGATAAAATTCCAAATATGAACTCAAATAATTTACTAATTGGTATATCAAGGTAATAATTGATAAATAATGAATAATAAAATTGAAAAAGGATCTGAAGAAATTATAAATCAACATATGTTTATTGTTTTGGAAATTTAAGAACAGGTGAGTCAAGTCAGACACGAGGTAAAGGAACATCTTAACCCATATTCCAATTTTTGGGTTGATCTTCTACTTCTTATCGTGGTATGATTATGTGAGAATTGATTTTTCATATCTTATATTTTATTTATACTTTGTTTTTTTTGTGATTATAATGAATACAGATAATCTATCTATTTTATTTAAAAAATGATCTTTGAATGGGATCCTTTATCCCACTTCTTTTAGTAAAAGACTTATTTTATATCATGTCTTTTAATTTAAATTTTATTATATTGTGATAGATCCTTCTATATCCTTATTTCATTATATTTTATTTCCAATTTATGAATGAAATTTGTTTCTCTCATCATCTTATTTTCTTAATTTTTATGTGACACTATTAGGCTGTCGAATGATTGTAAGGGATTTATTCTCGATCTCCATTCATTGAGGAATACATGGATTTATACATGAATTTCTATTATACAGTGTATAATCTACTATTACTTTTTTTATTTAAAATGGAATATTTTCTCTAATAAATTTTTTACTAAATGAAAAAAAGAACGTTTCTTTTTTACATACATGGTGACAATTCCCGTTCTGTTTCTATGAGCATTATTTGATATCTGAATTCCATAACAAGGTGTAATGTTTTTAAAGGAAAAATAAATAAAATATACCTTTTTTTGTATTTTGGAATTGAAACTGGAATTGAAAAATGATTTATTATTTCAATAGCGTGAAATGATATATTGTGATTTAAATGTGGAAGTTTTATCTTTACATTATTCTTGTTTTATGAGTTAGGAATATGTTGTGGTTCATAGTCATTGAGTACGTATACTGGTGCTTCAGTGATAAACCTAGGGTAGGTGAGCCCAAGATATCCCTCTAATGCATTTGGTAACATGACAGAGATAAACATTAATATTTCTCCTAATAGATTTCAGGAATATACTGTGATGGGTATTTCAAGTGTAACACCCTATGTAGCTGTGAAAGCTACAATGTATGTATTATACGGATGCCAGAAGTTTCCTTTATGATTTATGATTTATATGTGTTATTCAGATATCTTATGATTTCATGTGGTTTCTTAATGACCTTATATTTTGAATTTATTTATGGACTAATGTTTTCTATCTTTATTTTATAAAATATAATGAGTTTTTCATGCTCATCCCATGTTTTTTGAAATGTTTTTCCTAGGGTATTAAAAATGGTAAGAGAAATGAATAATTAAATTTGATTTATATCAACAAAATAATTATTGTATTCGTTTAATAGTTTTTATTTTCTATATAAATTGATACTATGTCAAAGTGTATACTTTGAAATATTTGATATGTAATGTAAAGGTTTGGACATTATACTCGAAAAATATAAACCTGAAATGATCATAAATACTAATTCATGATTTAAGAAAATAACAAGTAATTTTTAATAGCCAAGGCCTTCTAGTTAGTATCATTGCTGTGTTTAGATAACATTATAGGTTAGGGTTTTATTTAAGCAGATGTGAAAAAACCACAATTGATAAAATATTAGAAATAGTCATAGTAATTTTAGAAATATTTAATGGGTTTATGGTAACATGGATAATTATATATTAGTGTGTACCATCCCCATAAGATATTATATGATGATATTACTCATATACTCACACAAACTTTTTTGGTTTTAGTTAATGGATTCATCTAGCAGATACCAAAGTAACAATTGATGTGAAGAAAACAGAGACACTTTTCTGAATAAGTAACTGAATGAAATGGGAGTAGAAATAAAAAATCATATGGTTATTCTAAACCAACTATTTTGAGTATTCATTGACCACCTAAAACTTGGTTATTTTTATAAGGAATAAAATATGTGAGGAAAAAATCCCAATGGGAGTTTAGGTAATAACCCCAAAGGTAAGTATATTAAATAACATATATGTCAAGGATGTGAAAAATAACACCTGGGAAAATTCTTAAAAGCAATGGGAAGTAGTTTCTGATGTGGTAATGAAGAACATAATGCAATAACCAACCATAAAAAAACGAAGCATCCATTTTAATCTAGGAAAGGGAATGAATTTTTTCCAATGGAACAATTGATTGTTTTAAATTTGGTGTGCATGGTAATTATACAAATAGATGTCCTATGAAGAATGTTCGGGAATGGTATCACCAGGATCATACAAATATATGTTTTACATTTCTTAATTTCATTACAATTGATATGATGAAACTAAAAATTTGTTGTGGAAGGTATTGATTATTTCATAGCTCATGTTTTGACATTAATAAATTCATATGAAATTATGCATGATTTTTTTAGGAAATAATTATAAATTAATAAGGTGAAGAAACTGGTTAAATGAACATGAAATATGTTGATGATTAAGATGTCTACATTTTATGATTTTTAGAGTCACGCTGGATCTATGGATATGATATGTTTAAATATATTAATGAATCAATCAATTTAGAAATTTATTTCTAGTTTGTGTATACCTTAAATTTAATATGGGAAAAAGTTATTCAAGAAATATTTATCATTTCTTTTGTGAGTATAGTTATAAATTAATATTTGGGGTTATACGATCCTTGAATTTGAGGCAATTATTGGTTATTACATATTTGGATGAAAATCCGATGTATGGGATACCATTTTGGTTAAAATATGTTATAGTTATTTTTTAGGAAATTATCTCATTTTTTAGAATGTTAACAAATTATATAATTTTTTAAAAAGGACCACACATAGACTATGGGATAACCCATCACATTGGACCATTCTGTGGGAATCAATCCCACAACCAATGTGCGATTGGGATTTATTTCCTACCACTGGACTACGTGAAGTCCCAGGTTAGTATGACTAATTAATTTTTGTTAAATGATTTTATAGATCATGAATAAGTTCATTATGTGAAATTATGTTTTATCAAATTGATATCCTTCATATAGGAATATGTTTTTCTGATTAAGTGATAAACTTTATTTTGGAATACATTCTCTCTTTTGAGGAACACTATATGCTAATGGAAAATAGAATACTATGGGATTTCATTTGTGGAGTAATGGTTGAAATTTTATTTTGTAAGAATGTATTTTTTTATTGTAGACATATGATGATTTGGGATATTTATGGAAATTATTAACTTATCATAGGAAATATTTGATTCGGTTAATTACCCATCAGTATGATACATTAAGAGTAGATGATGTTATTTAGAGATAAATAAATTGATTTCCTCTTGAAGAATAAGTTATTAAATTATTCTATGTTTTGGGTCTCAATCCTAGTTTGTTTTATATTGAACTATTTTAAGGACAATTGTTTATTGAAAAGTCTTGGTTTAACATTGGGTACTATTTTTTCTATTCTTGATATTAAGAGTAGTATTTCTTTTTTTATAAAAGATTATCTTTTTTCGGTATTTTCTAATCTAGTACTAACCAATTTTTTTGGTTAATTTATTAAGATAGGGGAAATATATAGTTCATCTTTTTTGGATGATGTGATTCTCTATAAGTTGATTGTAGCACATCATGTGTGACCAAGTCATCTTGAATACTCATCGTTTTGATAAAAAATGATATTTTGGTAAAATATTATTAAAGGATTATTCTCTAATTGAAAATTTAGTATATTTCTTTAAGATATTAGTCAATATCATTAGTAAATTCCTCAAATTTATGAAAATGAACTCAAAACAACAACATTTTCCGTTTACATATTATACTACGGAATCAATTACCATTTTACCAATTACAAGTTTGTGGTTTTTTGTGCTTAACATTATCCTAATCGTATTTTCTATCACTCTCCATCAGAAATTGACACTTAGATTATTCTTGATATCCATGTTTTTCTACATGGAATCCATGTATGGATTATGTTAGGTGACCTTTGTACTTCACATTCATTCTTTTAATGTGATTGTTTTATTGACTCTTTTTCCAATGTGAGATTTTTAATGATGTTTCCAAGCCCAAATTTAGAAGTGCAAGGATGGAATTCACGTAAGGGGGGAAGGATGTAACATAATCGGTAAATAAATAATATGAAACATTAATATTTAAAAATATTCGTGGATTAAATATTAATTTTACTTTAATGGGGATTCTATGATCGATGGAGTACATGACATGCAACAATGGGTTTCTCTGAAATCTAATGTTGCACACATGGCTGAGTAATATCATAAAATAATATAACAATATTATTATTTAAAATCATAGTAAAATCCTAAACATGGTATTGGTGGTAATTACCAAAACTAAATATATTATGATCAAACTTGTTTTTTATATTTTTTTTACATTTATCAAGTAAAATATAGAGGTTTTAAGTGAGAATTAGTTTAATTATAAGCATAAATACTCAAATATTTTTAAAAGGTAGTTTTAACACCATTGATGGTGAACCGCTTTTAAATATACTTTTTTTCACTTTTATATTTTCCATTTTAAAAAATAAACTTTTAATTTAGAATCAGGACATCAAAATTTACATTGGGTAAGTCATTGGTATTTTTCTCATAATGTTCAATTTATAATTAATAATAATTTTTTTTTCATTTTAATTCAAAACTATCTTTTCATTTGATTTATTTATATGGTTAGATTATATTTTTAATTGTTTTATAACTTTAATTAGATTATGTTTTTACCATTTCATCCAATTTTTGTCATTTGAAGTAATTTTGCTTTTTTATTAGACTTAAAAACATGTAATTCATTTGAAAGTTATAATCTCATAAAAACATGCTTTTTGGTTTTGACAGTGGTAATTAATATTAAATTTATTTCTTCAATTTATATGTTTTGAATTTTTAAATATTAGTTCCATATTTGGAAGCAGGAGGTATGAATTGTGTAAATGGATAAATTGTATTTTTAGACATTATAAATATTAACATCAGTAAATATTTTATTTACCATGGTTAATGGGTAAATCTGGTTAATAATGGTAAAATATAATATTATAATAATATTAAATTACCCAATCACATTTACTAACTCTATTTTCTAATACATGTTCGACCATGGATAACCATGAGTTGATTTTGGGACCACATGGAATAAATTATAAGTGAAAATGCCTTTTTATTAAAATTAATATAATGATATGTAAAATGTAACATTAAAAAATTTCTTTTAGTAAAAAAAATTTTATATGGGTTTTTATATATTTTCATTTTCATTATAAAAAATTGTAATAAATATAAAATAATTTAATATATCATTTAATTTTATTTATAATTTTAAGATATTAAATAAATTTATTAGTTTATGACACAATGATGATGCAGTGGTTGCATCATTAATTAAACATTCAAATAAATGACATTATAAATGTTTAAATAATTGTAATTTTGTTATTTTGATGTCATCCTCAAATTTTAGGGACAACATAAACATTTTTTATTTTTATTAATAATTTTTTAAAAATAAATAATTTATTCATTGAAATCTAAAAAATTCGTGATATGAATATTGTCAAAATTGACATAATTCATATTTTAAAATATAAAATATTTTAATAAATATAATAAAAATCAAAAAAATATGATTCGGACAAATAATTTTAGTAATTAAAAATCTTATTTTTGACTATTTAATTGGTTATTTTTCTTTTTTTTATAACTATTTTGATTCCAAATGAGTTAAATTCTTGATAAAATGGTATGAGTAAAAAAAGGTTTAAATTAAAAATATAAGGATTAAGAATTTCAAAAAAATTGACCAATATTTATTGGGTGATTTTATTTTGAAAAACTATCATATTATATTTTATTTTAATGAGTTTTGGACCTTTTAAAACCGAAAATAATTTTACAATAACATAATACTTTCAAACATTCCTAAAGTTCCCCTCTTGTCCCTTATAAAAGGACATCACCTCTAACCAATTAATCACACCTCTAAATCCCCATTACTACTATAAAATCGGCCCAAATAACCTCCTAATATCCCTATATTCCTCCTATAAACCTTAAACATGGTATAAAGTAATTAAATGGAGCCATTTGGCTCCAATAAAAATACGTTACCCAATTTGTGGTAACATCTTTTCAAAAGTTTCATTCTTTTATTTTTTATCCACTCCGTATGATATTATTATTCTATGATTAAATAAAAAAACAGTATCCTATATTTAATATGTTTTTGTTATGATATGGATTTGAACTACACTTACACACACCTCCATCTTACGGATACAACCATACTATTTCTGGGTATGATGAACTGATGCCTCATGTTAAACGATGATTGTTTGATTTCCCCTTTCCATCTCTCAGGGTGGCCATTATGGTAGAATATTAATTATATATGATATATATGATATATATTTTATCTTTATTCTAATTTAATTCTCATTTATAACATAATTTTATGATTTTTATGTTGTATAAATAGGATAATTTCATTTGAGGGTGTGTGGAATACCGTGCCCTCAAAGTGATAGGACTCATTCATGGTATAAATCGAATGTATAAAGGATGGAATTATTGAAATTATATAACATATATAAGATATCTATTTTATTTGAATTATAATATACCAATGTATTGGTAATTTTTAAATCCATTATATTTTAAAAATAAATAAATGTAGCGCTCATCCGTACGTACTGCTTACCGCCTCCATTAATGGTGCATTTAATTTCATATATCCAAATGCTATGGACCATTATATATACATATATAATGAATATATATGATATATATGAATTCTAAATAATCAATATCATTCTGTATATACTATAATTTTGACCACATTGACAATTTATAATTATAACAAGTTCATTTTTTACCCAAGTTCGAAAAATCGACATAATGTCCAATATGAACTCAAAAAAAATGAATAATTGTTATTGCATGTTATTAAATTATAAAAAGGAATAATATACAAAAAAATGGGTTTTATGAAAGTATAAATTCACATTGGTTTATTATTCATGAAATTAAAGATCGAACAAGTCATGTCGGACAAGAGGTAAGGGGACATCTTAATCAAAATTCAATTATTTAGGTTGATCATCTAATTCTTCTAAATATATGATTATGTGAGAAATAATTTTTTTTATCATATATTGTATTTATACATTATTGATGTGTGCTTATAGTGAATACACATAATCAATATATTTTATTCACAATATAATCTTTGTAATGGAACCTTTCACCCTCCTCTTTTAGTAAAGGTTTTCTTTTATGTCATCATTTAATTTCCATTTTTTGTTGGGGTATGTTCATCTATATCCTTATTGTTGTAAATTTAATGTTCAACTAAAGAGAGAAACATTTGTTCCCTCATCAACTAATTTTCTAAATTTTTATCTGAAGTTGTTAGGCTGCCGAATTTTCGTAAGGAACTTCGTCTAGAACTTGTTTCATTAAGGCATACCTCTATTTAGACATGGACATCCTTTATAAGGTGTATAAAAACCGTTTAATTTTAGTGTTATTCTATGTCAATATTTTCTCAATGTATTTTGTTAATAAATGAAAAAAAGAAAATTTATTTTGAATGTATATGAGGAAAATGACTTTTTTGCTTCCACAAGCATTATTTGATATTTTGATACCTTAACAAGACATAATGTTTTTAATGAAAAAATAAATACCATAAACCCCTTTATGTATTTTGGTATTGAAAATGTTTTTGAGAATGTTTTGATTATTTTAATATTTTTAAATGATATATTGGGATTGAAATGTGTATATTTAATCTTTACTTTTTTCTTTTTTATGGGTGATGACTATGTTATGGTTCTTGGGAATTGTTTATGTATACTGGTGGTTCCATGATAATCCTAGGGAGGGTGAACCTAAGACAGCTCTCCAATGCATTGGTTAACTTGACATAGGTAAATGTAAATGTTTTTCCAAAAAAATTCAGGGAATATACTATGATGGGTATTCCAAATATAACTCCATATGTTGCTATGAATGCTACTATGTATGTATGATAGGGATGCCGCATATTTTGTTATGATTTATGATTTCTTTGTGTTGTTCGTAAGCAATATAATTTCATGAGTAATGACAAAGAGATTAGGTTTTTTATGTATTGATTGACTAATGTTTTCATTCATTCTTTTATAACCCATACAAAGAATTTTATTCGGATACCATGTTATTGGAAATTGTTTTACATTGTATAAAAAGGGTAACATAAAGGAATAATTCAAGAAGATATATATCAAGAAAAGAATTCTTGTATTCTGTCAAGAGTTTTTATTTTATGAGAAAAATGGAAAATAATTAGAAGTTTCTACATTTAAATATTTGGGATGTAATGTATTGGTTATCGCCTACTTCTCGAGAACTATAAACCTAAAAAGATCATCATTGTGAATTCTCGATTTCATTCAGGATTAAGTAATGTTTTAATGTCGAGGCCTTATAATAACATCTCATGTATTCCACTTGAGAGATATATGGAATTTATTATTGTCCTCATTATGGGGTCTAATGTAGTTTCTATTCCACCATACATAGTGAATCTATTAGATCTTCAATATCTAAAAAATCAGTAGGAATTTTTGATGAAAACATGTTTTATATATCTGAGTACAAATTCTTGGGTGTTATCTGATTTTTTGCAAAGAAGGTTGATGTAATGTTGCACTTGTGAGTTTATTATAAAATGATGAAATGGGTGAATATGAAGAAATTGTAACATATTCCACATATCTAGTATTTTTTAATTAGTTGAGTGGGGGTATTTGTCTTCTCTAAGATTGAATTGAGATCATGCTATCATCATTCGAGAGTTTGAAATGCTAATGTATAAAAGACTTATTTTAGAAGTAGGTTTGGACAATATTATTTTTTCATGATACCATTCGATATGATGTAATCTCTAGAAATGTTTACAGCCTGGATGAACATAATCTTCCACTCGTACCAAGTTCAGTTTGTGGTAGTATTTTTTTTTAAAATCTTTGTTCACTCCAAAACTCATAAAGATCATTTCGAACATATTAAAATCTTATTGAGAATACTGAGATAGAATATACTACAATCAAGACTATCTAAATGAAAAATCTAGATCGATCAATTAAATTTTGTGGAACACATCATATTGGAGGAATGTGGGTTAGTGTACCTAGAGATGGTTCAAGATGTTGTATGTTGGTAGGATACCAAAAATTTGTTTTTATCCTCAATTTTCAAGAGTAAAAAGGTTATTATTAAGTGTTTATCTAGGACTATTCCGGTTTTAGAGAACATATTATGGTTTTGACCAAGAAGGAGATATTGTTATAATGGTCTAGAGAATTTGATAATTCCTTCTGGGAGACTAATAAGAACATAAGAGTGAAACCAATCATGACCATACCTAGGCCAGGAGTGGTGTATATAGTGTTTTCTTATGCTTTTGGGATTAATCATGGAGTAGAGTTGATGGGGTCAGATAGAGTTATGGAATATGGGTATTGGAATTTAAGTCCATATGAAGGGAATTAACCAATGCATGACCTCAAGGAAGTTCTGGTGGTTTATTCTATGATGTCCTAGAGGAATTAACTATTGATAAATTTTTTTACTATGTATACCGATGAAAATACCATAAATTATATTTCTTAAAATGATATTTTTGTCTATAGAAGTGAAGAAAGGTTTATTATTTGAAGTCATTAAACATGGATATAGGATATAATCTTGGGAATGGAACCCGTGTATATGACATTTCTAGCTGGCATGCATAGTCTCTAGTAGTTTTGGAGACAATCTCTGAGTATAAGATGATTAATTTTTAAGATGAGATGCATGTTGTGGTTCATGAGGGTTAAAAGAAAGTTACTCACATATTAGTACTAGAATAGTCAACACATTTCAGCTTGATTAGGGAGATAAGGTATCTGGATCCAGAATGTTTCGTCTTGAGGGAAACCGATAATGAATGGGAGTAACTGTCTTATTAGACCATATGTGAGGATAATATTATATATTCTATGAATTGTGTGGTTGTGCCTATGATTATAAGGGAGGAACTTATGCATTAATGTCATTACTCAATGTGGGTGTTGCATATGAATTTGACAAAAATGTACTTTGACCTATGTCGATAGTATCATTGGATGTGAATGGGAAATGAGATTGTATGGTACATGACATGACGTGACACTTGGTGAAGGATGATCATCAATGACCTTGTGGTTCTTTACTACCATTTTCCATTCTGAAATGGAAGTATGATGACAAGAAAATATAATATTTGGTGGTTCTTCTGAATATTCCATAGAAGAATGTTACTATTTAGGTGGTTGCGGATCATAAAATGAAGGTAGAAGATGTCATTATCATAAATAAGGATTTCATATTAGACTAGTTGGGAGATTTGTTTATTTGGTAGATTATCTATTTTCATAGTGTCCCACAGACTATAGCTTCAGACAGTGACTCACATTTTACATATTTCTACTAATAGGGATTTCAGAGTTCATTTCGTACATAGGCTTTTATATGAATGGAATTCCACTCTTTGACAGATGGGTAGTTGGATTGTACTATTAAGGTGCATTAGGATGTGATACAAGCATGTTTTCTCAATTTTGGTGGGTCTTGGGAGAAGCGCCTTAGATTTTTGGAGTTCACCTATAAAAATAGTTATCATGAAATGATTAAAATGGAACTATTTGAGAATCTTTATTAAAGGTCATGTAGATCACCTATATGTTGGACGGAGGTAAGTGAGTCGGAGTTATTAGGACTGGGTCTTATATAGGAGATGAAGGAGTAGATTAAGATGGTTTGAAATCTTATTTCTATGACTCATTGTATATATAATTCATATAATGATATACTTAGATAACCCCTAGTGTTAATATAGGGTGATCATGATTTCCTTTGGGTGTTTTCTAGATTGTGTCCCCCATTGGATTCAGAGATAGTGAATATTGGGCACCAGGTTAGTTATACCATTTGTGGTTATGGAGAGAATGAGGAGTGTGGCATACTAATTGGTTCTTATGTGGTGGTAATGTTCTAGGAATAATATATTTCAGGTGTCACAGATTCAGTGATACCACACCTACACATCTCATGATATTGGTTTTGATGATTTTGATCTTGGGTCTGATGCATCTTTTGAGGTGAATCTGGTGTGTGTGTTGGATCATAGTGAGAAATTTTTAAAGATAAATAACATAATAATTATTTGAGTATTGTGGAAACATTGAAATTTTTAGGATGAATCATGGGACATATAATAGGATATTAGTTCTTAGTATACCAATCATTTCACCTCAAAATCATCGAGATATGTGGGAGTACAACTTGAGGATGAGCTGTCATAATTTGTGTAGATTTTAAGATAATAACCTTTTTCCTGGTGATGTATCCTACTCATTTATAGTTACTATTTTGACTTATTTTTTATAATTAATTTGATTCATATATTTGGTGTTTTTGTTTAAAAACTAGAAATTTTTTAGGGTGTTTTGGGAAGTGCACAGTTGGATAATGGTTTACCCAAACCATTCAGCCAATACCAACAAACCATGCAACCCAAAAAATAGATGGATCGCACAGTTGGCCCATAGATTTTCTTACTATCCACCCTATTAGGATTAACCATGAACCCCTATATTAGGGGTTAACATTGAGGAAAAAGTATTTAGAAAATTATGTACCCCTCCCCTAGAATCCATACGGCTTAATTAATTCCCGTAATTTTTCAAAAATCCATCAACCACCCTACATCCACCCTAATTCAACTCAAATCATCCATAAATCCAATAATTGGATTCAATATTCTCTAAAATAGATATAAAGAGTTCCCAATGACCCTTAGTGATGAAAAAAATTACCATATTGAAGAATATACACCTCTTAAAAAAAATAGATTCTCATCCTGACTCGTTTCCTCGCACTCTCAAGTCACTCTCTCATCTTTTGAAGGGATGGATTCTTCCATTGGTGATGGAATTAGATCTAGGTTATTGTTGATGTAACCCATTTACTATTGGATCTTGGTTTCATATTTAGATCTCATTAATCATTATATAATTGGATGTTCTTTTTAAATTTTCGTATCTATATTTTGGAGCATCCATCAATGATCATGAGTTCGGTGGTCTAAAGGTTAATTTCCATAGTATTGAGTTAATTAAAAGTATGTAATTGTGAAATTGAAATTTCCATGATGGTAAATTTTATCCATAATTGAATTAATAAAATAAATTTCCATGTATTAAGGAATTGGGTCAAATTTGGGGAAATTGATATTGGATGATTTGGCATTATGAAATTATTTGGATAATGGGGTTATAGAATTGGCCAATTGATTTAATTGTAGAATTGATTGATTAATTGAATTGTAAAATTATTGATTATTGGTAATTATGGTATTTTTTGATAAACCATCAAGTGTTAGTGGGTTTTGGATAAATGTTTATTCAATGGTTTTATAATGAATTTCTTATATTATTTGATCTTAATTAGGTAAGTAATTCTGTTGGAACATATAATTTAACTGGTATATCCAAATGTCAAAATCTTGTTAGAGGTATAATGTTATTTATCCTTGATAAATGTCATTTGTGTGATATATTATATTGATTTGAAAATAGGGAGTGGGACAGAGACTAATGCTCCATATACATATAGGGTGCTAGGAATGATGTTCTAGACCAAAATGCCTGCATGTGAATATTATTTTAATGGGAAGAGAATGATTATCCATATACCCATTGGGTGTGGGACATAGAATTATTCTCCAAATACTCATAGGATGTGAGAGACAACATTATACACACTTCAGATTGGCATTGTACTATGATTCCAAATATACGTCATCTGAATTTAAATTAAATAGATAATGAATGTCCTTGGGATAATTAATTGCGATTCTATATGTAATATTTGATAACCCATGGGGATATTTACACTCCAACATGGGCCAAAGATGTTATTGATGGGGTGGATGTCTTCGGGAATCCTAGAAATAATGTGTTTAATTAAAAAAATGAAATGTGATAAATATTTACATTATGAATTGTAATTTATTATTTATAAAATATTATCCACTATTATATATTCGATATTTGTTAGACAACATTAGTGTTGTCCTGTTGAGTTGTACTCACACCGTACATAGACATCCCGATCTGTACCCGAATTAACATTGTGTTCGCAGTACAAGAGAAGTAAAATAACCCTTTGTTATATTTCTGACATGGGGTAAATAATGGATGAGAGAAACAAATGTGTTGTCGAGAACCACGTGGGTGTGTAAGTGTTTCATTCTTGTGGTTTTTCATTTGGAACATGACATTTATTTGGAATGACATATCTAATATATTGGTTTGAATATTGTATTACCATGTTGCAAATCATGTGATACTAGATTTGATTGGTTATTAGTTATATTATGTGGTTATTGTTATTTATTTCAGTTGACATTTTACTTTGAAAATATGGTACAGTTCCACCTTGTTTTATATATTGGACACCCACTACAAATCATCATCCTCTATTTTACATGGAGGCACGCCTGAAGTCACATAACTAACCGACTCAGGGTACTGTTTGTTTTCACATAGTTCTGATGTTACACATGAAAATAGAGGTTTGAAAATGTTCCAACATTGCTGAAACATTTTATGACTTTTGAAAATCATAATCATTTTTATTCAAGTGAATCTAGGAACATAGGTTTATTTTCCTAAGAATGTTTTATATAAACATCTACCTAATACTTATCATAACTTTTTATAGTGATAAAAAACATGAATATTTATTTATATTATTAAAAATTCATTTTGTATCAATTTTTTTTGATAATTGATAGATTCATTTTGTGTATCAAAATCTCATGGTTTATACATTGAGAATGGATCATCTCGACACAGAGGTAATTGATGATGGAGCATCACAAAGGTGAATCGATACAAATCTCCCATGTCTATTCTATTTTACCAAAATAAAGGGGATATAATGTGTAATTAAATATTGATAAGAATATAGGATACATATTTTTAATGATTAAAATATTCGTATAATAGTGTTGAAGTCATGTCATAATTGTAATACAGAAAAAGGGAGTTTTTTTAGACTATATTATGTATATTTTATTTATTATTTAGTGATTTCAATATATTGAAGATGAATTCTACAATATTAATGTACGTATTTTTTTATACGGTAGAAATTTATGGATTCATGATTGTTTTAGTTGTTTGAGGGACACGAATGTGGGTTAATATAGTTAAAAAAATATATTGATGATGTTTATTAAGGTTATTTGAATAGAGATAATGTTTTTTGGTTCTTCATGATTGTAATATTGATTGTTATTTTGAAAATTAAGCATTTATGTAATTTTAAAGAAATTAGAATTGAGATAGTTAAAAAAACAAGATATATAGGTCTCCAAAGGGAATTCTCAGCCAACTCACATATGGAGAGCGGTCCTTGGATCATCTAGGAAGAGGGGAAGATATTACTCTTGGGTTAGGGCGATCACACACTAGGATTTGAATGGATAGGTAGAAAAATTTATTAGTTGGAGTCTATGAAAATATGAAACACCAGAGTATATAGGTAGAACATAAAAAAACCCTTAGAAGTTTTATATTTGTTATGGGAAAAGAAGTTATTTCAATGTAGGAATAGTGAGGTAGGAGTACCATTTCAATATATTAAATTTATATTCAAACTAAACCAATCATTTAATGAAATAAAATTTATTATTTGGACCTAACTGTGTATCATATCCATCATTTAAAATCCCTAGAATTATAAATGGATCAAAAATACACATTTGGAACATTAATAAACATGAAGGAACTATTAATTTGATTCACCGTAAAGCTAAGGAAGAAGATACCATTATAATATACATCTTACTGCAATAATATTAAATTATCTCCATAAAGGTGATAATATACAATAAGCATTACAGAATATTTTAAATGTCCTTGAGTCTCATGGTATGTGATGTGACAATGATAAAGTTACCATAAGAAAAAATATAATCATATGATATAAAGTATTTATGAGTAAATATTTAGAAATTAAAATGTACTACATATCAAAATTTAATTATTACACATGAATAAGGTAATAAAATATAACAATTAATGCTAATTCAAGTGAACACAGACACATGGTAGTGTGAGAGACTATTTGATTTCACAGTGGGTTGATCAAACTCAGGATCAACCATAATTAAGTTATAGTAGTGGAATATTTTATATGACTCTATTATTATCAATAAGATAATGACACGAAATTATTAGTGTATTATATAGAAAATATTGAGGGGAATGATATTTTTAAATCAGTTGATGAAACATTATGAGTTCATTAATGTTGGATACATAATGATAAGAAATATCAAAATTATTTCAAAACAAATAATATTGAATAAATATAGATTATCACTACATACACAAATTATATATGATCCATGAATGGGAAATAATAACATTGTCAAATTTTCAATGGATATAATTTTTTTTACCAGTGTAAATGATTGAAATACTTGAATTTAAATTAATATCAAAATAACATGTTTTATGTACATTGATTCATTATGAAGAAAAATAATAAACCATAATTGTTTGTATGATTTTTAAGTGGAGATGAATGAGATGTAGTATAACATCAAATATATGTAGAACCAGATGGTACTAGGTTATTCATATAATTAGTTCAACGATCAAGATTTAGTCAATCATGATTAATGTAATTTGTTTAATAATAAAGAAGGATGATGTTAAAAATATATTTTTTCTTATCAATGATATGAGTTTTGGGTGAGAAAAATATCATTGTTTACATGCCTCTGTGTATTTTTTTCAAAAGAATAAAGACATCTTAGAAAGAGAAAAATGTTCTCCATATCGCATGAATATGGAAATCACCATGTTTTCTAATATTTAAATAGAGAACCACTTGAGAAAAATGGATATTTAAATGTTTCAAAAATCAGAAATCAAATAAGAATAATATCAACGTCAATAGGGATTTTAAATGAAGTTTAGATTTCCTAGAGACAATGAGTAGAAAATAATTATGGAGGAATAAAAAGATGTTTCTATTTAATTTATATATATATATATATAATATAGCTCAATGAAGATGTGATAGAACTAGAGAGAGGGTTTCTAAAATATCAAATGGAATAACAAATCCATTATGTCAAGGTGTTTGAATAACCAACACTATAACCCTATTCTACATATATGAGTATTTATGAAAGAGATAAAATATAAGAACAAATTCAATCATTATGGACTAAATAAAGAAAAATGGGGAAGAATTGGTAGTCTTTTTCAAGAATATCATTAGAAGGAAAAATGATATTTTAACTCTTATTTATATAAAAGAAGATATACCTCAAGAAAAATATACTCTTGGGTTTTATAATATGAATAATTGGATGAGTTCTATTTGGGACATGTCATTACAATAATACCATAAAGAAAAAAAAATTAATATATGTTGTTTTAAAAATAAGATAAATGGATGTTAAAGACCCAAGAAGTTATCTTATTTCAAGGATCGATATTGATGAATGTTCTTTTAGTTTTCACCATAATTATAAAAAAAACTATGAAGGATAATAATATAAATACCCCCACATATTTTGATCCAAATTCGATAGACTATAGTAAAATGAAGAATAATGAATTATCACTATTTTTTATAGCTAACACGTTAATAATGATCTAGTTATGTGATTATGGGGTTTTTCGATTCACATAAAGGAATAATGTTTCTTGTTGGATGGTTAAACCTAAAATAATTTTCACTATTATGTATGTTTTTTAATGTGAAAAATGTATAAGAAAAGATAATGATAAAACCATTCCCCTTTACAAGTGAAAGTGTAAAAAATGGAAAGGGATGCTATTATAAATTGATCTAAAAAGTCACCAATACTTATTCTCTCTTCCCCCACTCAATATGGAATAAATCCTTAACTATCCATTTCATTATTTGTAATATATATATATATATATAGATTATTATATAATATATAAAAAAATATATGTTTCATGCAGACACAGACACGTATTATTCAAATTTAGATGCTTTATATGGATACATATTTTAGTACAAAACCAAAAATCTACCACATGAACTATGAATATGTGGGTATATATTTCTAATATTTTCACCCCATTAATATTCCATCCATACACCTTTAGAATTGGTTCTATTTAGTTCACTTAATTTTGGAAAATTCATTTTCCAAAATTTAATCAATATCCATTGGAATAACATTTTGGCCATATCCATCATAAAAACATTGAATGTAAATATGAAATCTCATCATTATACATTTAATAAAAGTGTAGTCTCTAATAATGTTGTAGTGTAACTCATGCTATGAAGGGGTCATGAATGATCTTTATATGACATTAATATAAAATTATATCCAAATTTCCACCATAATATGTGTCACATACATTTCATATAGGCATATATAGTCATTGATTTGATTATATCAATCTTCCACTTGATATAGATCATGTCAGATTAGTATAAAAATCTCATCGTTTATGGATTTTTTTAAAATTACTCGCAAATTTTAGGAGTAAATCACATCTTATTCCACTTTTATATGAGTTAATCACATTACCTCATCATACTAGATGAATCCATCATATGTGGGTCATATACTAATGGCCCTAAATATCATCAGTCTAATTCAATTGAGGGATAAATGGAATTATATGTTCTTCATGTGGATAATTATAATCTTTGTAGTACTCTAATCGATGTCTTGATAAAAAACATACCCAACCACCACATGACATGGTATTTTAATTTTTTAACCTTTATAACTATGGTATACAGGTATTATTGTTCAAATTCTAGTTATCTCACTAACCATATGTTTAATGAAATGATAGTGATAATGCACAACTAGGTATATTAATGAGTACAATTATCAATTCATTGTAATATTAACATATCATCACAACCCTTAATAAAATAGGATTATCATTGGTTTGGAAAAAATAAAATTCATACATTAAGGTGGAATATTCATTCATCTACTCATCTACAATAGATTTTTCGCACACATAAATGAATTATAAATGGTGATTTAGATTATAATGACGTGATATGTTCGTAATAATTACAAAAAATCTCTTAATTTTAAAATTTCAATAGTTTATACACATCCCAAGACGTATTTTTTCGTTATGGTTTATTAAAATTATATTCATATGTAATTCTTTTCACATCCCAATGTTTCCATATACTAAAATACCAAGACTAACCTCTATTGAGAACCTTTTAATATGTAAGGTATTTTGAATAATGTAGGAACATATGAATAATATTCATTAGTTCAACTGGTTTATCTAATATTAATACACTTTAACTTCTTAACAACCAATGTTATAATAATATATATTGATGTATACTTAGAAATAATTCTATTCATAGAATTATAATCACATGTGAAATGTTTCCATAAATAATTATCCATGATGAAATTTAACCATTTAATTTTCTTATCAGTACTATCTTATACTCATTTAGGAAAAATGGATATTTACATAATTATTGTAAACAAATGTAACAGTTGATATTTTGTTATACCATTATTACCGAAACTCTTATCGTATATTACATGAATTTCACTCTGTAAAAAGGTGTAATAAAATTTATATTCCTCATATTTCAATAAAAATGTATGTATTTTTTTATTTATTATAAGATAAAATAAATCATTACGATATTAAATAAAAAAATGTAAATTTAGATTAATTGTTTTCCTACATTTAACTTTTATATGATCAAACATAATCCAACTATCCTCATAGAGTGTTTATTCTTCATATAAGGACACTCTAGGATTCAACACATACATGCATGTTATATGAAATATCACTTATTAAATTCTAATTGAATATTATAATAAATAATCTATTTTTATCTTTTGTAAAATGTTAGTATAAATTTTTATATAATATCCTCTCTAAGGAATATTTTTTTAATATATACAATTGAGGGGTTGTTGGAACACATTCCATTATATTTTATTAACATGTATAAACAAATTACCCTTTATAAAATAGGTTTATCCATTTCTTAAATTTAAAACCAGTTATAGAATCATATGAATCAAATTCGTATAAAAATCACTCAGTAATTCACCGAATATTTTTTTTAAAATTTTAAAATGATATATAAAAATTCCAATGTAAACAATTAAATGATATTAAAGGAACTACATCTTTATATACAGAAAAAGTTCCCCCCAACTTCAATATTTTATCATTTAATTCATTAATTTTACTTTTGAACTACTATAAATTTAAAACTATTAATAAAATAAATTGTTGTTATCACATTCCTCTCATACTTTAATATTTAATTTCATAATATTCATATATGGAGATCTCTCCCAAACAGTATACTTATAACCATTATGGTACATTGTGAAATTCCTTCTTCAATTTCTAGTCCATCCCAAATTGTTGCATTTATATTTTTTATTCTTTTACAACTAAAACTATGTTGTGAAATCCTCCCAATATCTATTATTTAGTTTCTTAAAAAACAATTATCCTTTTTCTGCAGCACCAATATGGATCTTATGTTTAGACCACTAAAGTCAAGACCATTTTTCATCAAAATAAAAAAGTTATTTGGTAAAGTGTTATAAAATTCATTCATATTAAAAAAATATAAATCATCATTTCCTTTTTGGAAGTGAAATTATATTTTAGTTCACATATTTTTCACCTTTATGTGGTGAAAACATACTCCTCATGTCATTAACATGCCCAATATTATTGATCACATTTAGTGAGATTGAGTTTCATTATAAAGTTTTACATTTAATATGTGCCAATGAAACAACATTCCATTAATTTACCTCATTTACATTATGGGGAATATGTAATTTTTTAATAATTCATTGAATAATGTTGTCTTTTGAAATTAGATTCCATTATTACTAACAAAAGAGTGAAATCCACCATGGTGTCCTTTAGATTCTTGTTATTAGAATTGAATTCTGTTTGAGTAATATCCTTCTTATTCAGATTCTATATTAATTGAATTTAAACATATTATACTTTCTAATCATTATTAAGAATCATTCTTATGTTTTTTTCCAATCAATAATGTTTCCTTTGAAACACATTATTTTTATTACTCTTTTATCATCATATTTTACATAACAATACACATAATAAAATCCCAATAGGATTATAAGACTAATGAATTTGGTTAATTTGATACATACCATATAAAAAATAAATATGTATACAAAAAAATATTTAAAAACATTATAACAAGGCCTTTAATTCAATTTATCTTATAAAACTGCAGAAGATAAAATGAGGATGTACAAAAAATATTGAGGATTTAAAGAATTGTCAAGGAATAATCAATGAATAATAGGATCAATGTAATACATGTTAATAAAGTGTCATTTCAAGGATACATTGAAGGGATAAAATCCTAAATATGATCATCAAATCATGATATAAGATAATAATATCAAGGAAACATAGGAATGTGGTGACATCGTAAAGAATTTAATTCTAAGAATTTATCAATATTAACAACCAATACATCAAAACATAGTGTTATTAGGATATTAAACCATGAAACATACAAGGTATGTCATTAGTTAAAATCATTACAAAATACATTATAGGATTATATAATTTCATCAGTACCTGCCATATATATTTTATGTACATTAATTTGTGTGTCACATAAATAATACAAAATAAGAGAAACTTTTATCACATTAAATACAATTATTTTGGAGTGTGGTATTCATACATAGAATTTAACAATTAATGGAGGATAATTACATCTTGGGGTATACCCTTAAGTTGAAATGGGGATGGGTATTTATGACCAAGATTTTTGTTATGGAAAATAATGGGAAACTGTTGACAGCATAATAAGTATACAAAAAGGGACTTGAAAGGGTTTACTGAGAGTGAAATGGTTTATCACATTAATTATAAATTTTATGTATAGAAAAATCATATATAAAACACATTAAAACATTAATAATTTTAATCCAATAGTCAAAATCTGTATAAATACTTGAATAAAGAGGAGGAGGATGAGACATCATTACCTCTAGATGGTGCTTCTAAATGTGTGGGATGATCTTTTAAATATTATTGAATAACATTGAGAGGTATTTATAGTGAATGAGGGAGATGAATTTTAGTATTAAATATTGGCGGATGGGTGCGTCTTTATTGTAAAAGAGAGGGGAATTCATTTTTAATTTCTAAACATATGTTTTGGAATATATGTGAAAATAAAATAAAATACACTATACTTTAGATTATTCTTCCCATGAATTATACCAATGGGGATTGTATTTCCAAATCTAATTTGTAAAAAAAATACCAGAATAAATACCATTAATTATGTGTATAAGAGTCTTGTTCAAATATAATTTATTTTAAAATCATAAAATAAAATATAGGTTCTTTAGGACAAAATAAAATATTGTGAAATCAATTAAAAAAGTTAAATAATCATTTTTTAAAAAGTTGAAACCTATTTTTTGTCATGGATTACTTTTATGGTATTAATTAAATTTATTTTTGGGAAGTATATTTTCTAAAAGCATACTGTATATTTACAACATATTTTATTTTAACCCAAAATTCCACTGTTATAGAAAATTTTGAAACATTAACCATTGGATAATTTTTATCTGATGTATTGATAAATAATAATTTTCCATCATAATTTTTTAAATACGAAAATGAATACATTAAAAATAAGTATTTATTTAAAAATACTAGTTTCTTTTACACAAACCACTTTTTGACATATCTAAAAATTACATTGGATTCATAAAATTATATATTTTTTATATTTAAATAAATATTACATAATATATATATTTCATGTATATAACCTTTATTCCAAATATTCATCAATTTATAAAAAATAGTTTTTAATTAGAAACTTTATATATTGAAACAAACATTTTTAGTCTCTAAATATCAAAATGTTCTTTTTAATAAACTCATTATTAGATCATATATATAAATATTATGTAATAATTTAAAATGTATAATTATAATAATTATTTCATAGAAAATAAATCATTAAATTTTAACTACCATGGTTAATAGACATAACAAGTTTTTACACTATTGTATTCTATAATTGATCACACCTTTTCTAAATATATATTACATCAAATTAGAAGAATATTTATTAGATAACATACTAGAATAAAAAAAGTAGAATATATTTAGTTTCATTGTAATAATGGAATCATAATCAACTAATTTATAGAATAACTAGATCATCCTATAATTATTCATTCATAATTAGAACCGTTTTTAAAAACATTACATGAAGAATTTTTTATATCATAGGATAAAGAAACCAAAAGGGTGAGCTCATATGATCTGAAAGGTTATAAAATTGAGATATCAATGATATCATAATGATAAGGCATAATAATATAAACGCAACATTTGAAAATTATGTCCTACATATTATAGATCATGATATCATAATAAGGGATAAATCATAGAGGGTAATAAAGGATAAAAGAACATATAAAATTTGATTATGACATAAGAAATGGAATTCTATAATATGAATAATAAAAGAAAATAATATCCATGTTATTCAGTGGCCATTACCAAGACCATCATAGTGGACAATTCCTTTTACTGAACCATGTTCACACCCCATTCCATCCCTATATTACTATACTGTGATTTCTCCCCATTCCATTCCTATCTATCCTATGAAATATAATTCAGTAACCAAATAATTTTTTCGGAATATTTGTACCAATCATCAAATAATGAAAAATGTACATATATGTGCCATAGGACCAAAATTCATTATTCCTATAATAACCCAAAAAAATATATGTGTTTTGTTAGCATTGTATCATATTATAACTCATAGAAAAGAAATTTAATTGATAAAAAATCATTTATAATAAACATAAACCATCTCAGGAAAAAATAGTGTTGTGAGATCATATACCCAATAAAAAATATGTAACAATAAATTACATTATCTAAATGGGAAATAATTTTTAAAGAACACTTTAAATAATTCTTGATGAAAATATCTTGTTTGTTTTCAAAATATTTTTTTTATAAATTAATGATAAATTTTAAAATAAATTATTTTCATTAAATGTGAATTGTTAATCTTCTAAATGAAGACTCTAGGTCTTGCGTCTTAATGAATGTAGTAAAATACATCAATTACATATATGTTATTAGAGAAATTCCTTTCATAACGTCACATGAAATGTCAAAAAATTACGTTATTTGGAAATTTTTAAAAAAAATTATTTGAAACAATTTCGTAAAAATTAACACATTGGTAAAAATAGATCTTTAAATTTTTAAAATAATAGTAAAAATATTTTTGAATATAAATCTAATAAACATGGTCAAGGATGATAAATATTCTCTAGTAGAAACATACATATAAACAATCCTAAATAATATTGAGATTGTAAAATTAACCCTTATATTAGTTTTGATATTATTATTACATATTTTAGCCACCTATATCATGGTTTAAATATTTTTATTTGTTTATAAAAGAACCAAATTCATATTTTTGATATTATATATGACTATATTTTTATTATCTCATCCAATTTTTGTAAATAATATTTCATTATTAAAATTCTTCATTTTTCATATGCATGTTTGGTCCTATAAGTCATTGTTCTTGTGCTTAGGTTCTAGTTACATAAAATATACAATTTTAATAAGGTATTATATAAAATATTTATTCATTAAATAAATTTATGAAATCATTCTTGAATTTTGAATAGGTAAAATGAATTGAATCACATAGTTGAGATGGTAGGGTATACGTACGCATGAGCCATGATATCATTCAATTAACGTTGAAATGGTATGCAATAAGATGATATATTAATTTTTAATACAGAATAACTATAATTAAATTATTATCTCATTATATATATATATATATATATAATTTTTCTCATTATTCCTATCCAAATAAACTGGTGATGAAAATTATATCACACCATGGTGTGGAGATGATAATCTGTATGTACGCATGAACGATGCATTTGTTTTCTGTAGGATGGATAAAAGAGGGAAAATAGTAATTCTAGAATTGAAGATAAATCTCATAATATATATTATATTGGATTCATTACTTTATAATGGAAACAACATATGAATTGAAATTATAAGAATAAATAATCTTGAAATGGTCAGTATTTATGATTACATCTTCATTTCCAAACATCCTTTACATCTCCTCTTAGGGACACAAGGGATGGTATTTTGAGAATAATACAACCTTTATAATTACTATAAAGTAGTTTATTATTTTTATTTTTATAATATGGCTGATATTTAAGTCTCAATACAATGTAAATAATTGAGGGGGAGGTTCCCACTTATAATTTAGGTGAGGGGAACTTTTAGAATGTACACAGAATATTAATTTATAAAAAATTAAATATGAAAAAAAATTCCAAAAAAAGATAGATTTATTCCAATATAAGATGTTATATTGTTATCTAAAAAACCAATATTTTATCAAATTTTTTTGGTATTATTTTAAACCCTATCATTTGGATTAACTCCCAGTTAACATATACGATGGTTAACTAAGTTATCCAAATTTTCAACATTAAAATGATATAAAAATTTTTATGTGATGTAAATTAAATATTAAATGAAAAATTTAAAAAATATTAGACCGTATTATGTATATTTTTGTATTTTTAAATATATTTTTTTATTTTTAAATAATCTTATAAATCATGATTTTCATAAATTATCTTTACTGTTAATACGATACTACTCATTTCGTGGAATTTTAAAATATAAGTATAACAATATAACTTATAAAAAATATTTTATTATATCCACAAAAGGTAAATGGAATCATTAAAAAGAATTATCACATTAATTATCTAATTTTTTATATATTATAATATCTTCAGTAAAATTTATTTTATATTTCCATTAGTAAAATAAATAATTTATCAGTGTTGTGTAATTATTCAACATACTAATTTTTTAACTAAAAATTATGAATAAAATATCATGATGAGGATAAATATTAAATATTATAGGAGAATATTTATGGTTGATTATATCTTTTGGGAGCCATATATTAAAAATGATATAGTATTTAAATCATGAATGAGACGTATTTAAATATTAATTTAATAAAATATATAAATTTTACAATCTCATATAAGTGTCCCAAAAATAAATAAATATATATATTTTAAACAAAAAATGTATATTAAGATAAAAATTTACATTTATATTCATTCATAATATTCAATTTTCCACATGTGGACACATAATGAATATTTTAGACAAAGAAAGGGGCATTTTGTGACTTTATTTTAATTAAATATTATATAAGTCATTTTTTTAAAAAAAAATTGATTAATCAAATTAATTTATATTCTTATGTGTTCTGGGTATAATTATATTCATCCAATAATATTTGGTCTTACGTTAGGGTCGATACATAGTAATCATTATTTTATTTTTAACCTAAATTACCCAAAATACCCATTCTCATTGTAACAAAACATACCTTGGTCAATATGAATATTTGAAAAAAATAAACGGATAATGATCAACAAATTTGGAAATCATGAATTCAAATTTTTTATTCTATTAAATAAAATTCAAAAACAAAAGCTTTAGAGATTAATTTAAATTATAACCAATAAAACGCAATGAAAAACAATGTTTCAAAAAAAAGGCCCCTTTTGAAACATAAAATCTTTTTATAGTAAACTCATATATGAAATAATTTAAATGAATGTAATTTTTAATACAATTAATATTAACTAATTAAAATTTTAAAAAAATCAAATAAATTATTTAACTTTGTGAATAATTTTAAAGAAACAATAATTTTAAAAAATATGTATTATCACTATTATTTAAAAGAAAAAAGGGTTTTATTAAACAAAAAAATATTTTTTTGATAATTTTTTCATGAATTATTTAAAAAATAAGTTCATTTTTTAAAATTTACATTAAATAAATTTTAAAATATATTTTACATTCATAAAAATCTAATTTTTCAAGAAGTATTATTTTTGAAGAATAAAGTGGGTTTTCTAGGATTGTATGATTATTTTTTATTAACTCATGAATACATTATTATTATGTTAGAGCTTTATATTAATTAAATTAATTATTTATTCATATATTCTACAACAAATTTATTGGCTATGATATAATTGAATTATCTCATGGTTCGTTTAGGAATATAGTTGCATGCCATATAGGATACTGAAGAATTCAAATTATTTAATATGAAATATTTGTTGAAATATAAGGGTGTTACATTATAAAACCATAAAATGAATTTATCCCTTAAATATATTATCTTTGATACAAACAGATGAGGATACCATTTTCTCATTACATCCTTAGGTTCCATCATAGCATACATAAATTTGTGGTTCTACCATATATTTTTAACCAAGTGAGTGGTCTTGATTCATAGAAATATTTCTCTACTATTGATAATCTCAATTATTTTTTCCTCTTACTAAATTTAATTCATTAAGAGTTTCACCTTTGAGTTTTTTATACGTGATGGTCAAGTATGTACATTCATAGGATATTTATATACAACACATCATGAACATAAGATAGATTCACTTGAAGCTCTGATCGATATGATACCATATCATCATGCTCCAAAGTTTTGAAAGGACCAATATACCTTGGTATTATCTTTAAATTTATTTAAAATTAGATTACACTATTCCAGATGGATATTCATATAAATACCTTGTCACCCAAATAAAACTCTATATCATTTAAACCATTGTTAGTATAAACTTTTGGTTGAATCTGAGCTGATCATATGTGATGTGGATAAATATATTCTTCAATACCATTTCCTCAAATATATTATGCCCCAATAGCATTAATTACATAGAATATTTCTATAATATAGGAGTTCCTGACTTCTTTACATAGTGGGCCTCAAAAGGATCCATCTAAATATTGCAGTTAAAACGATTGTTTTAAGAAAAGTTTACCCAAGGTATATGTTAGTCCCAACATCATTTTAAATAAATATAGAATTCTCTCAATGTGCCTTCTAGATTTTTAATTTTCCTATCATACAGACCATCCATCTATGGATGACATGCTGTGGTGAAACATTAATTTTTATGCAGATCCAATAGATGAAATCCCCAAAACAATGATGAAAACATCACATCTCGATCATATATAATGATAATAAGTAATCCATGAAATCATAACACATTCTTAATATATGTTGATGATTTATGATCAATAGATATGTATTCTCTGACACAAATAATGTGTGACAACTTCATAAGGTGATCAATATTAACCTTGAGAGAATTATAGATTTTAGATGTTTTGGGTTCTCTCATGAAAAAAATCAATGGTGATGTTTTACCATTTCTATTATGCTATTGAAAATGGTTGTAAAACCCCATTATATGTTTGTCTCTAAACATTAACATATAGAAAAGAAAAGCACCGAGAAACCCTCTCTACAATATCATTCTTCATACCATCCCAAAATAAATACTCATTTAGGTCCCTATACATATTATGGTTCATGGATGAAGACTAAAGGATGAAAAAAGTCCCTTATCAAACAAATCCTTCCATAAATCTGGTATTATAGGGACACAAATACAATTCATAATCCTTATTATTCCATCATAGTCAAAGTTTAAGTGAGGAAAATTTCTCAAAATATTTTGTAGCTATAGATTTTCTTTATTTC
Organism: Viscum album; assembly: GCA_963277665.1. Classification (NCBI taxonomy): domain Eukaryota; kingdom Viridiplantae; phylum Streptophyta; class Magnoliopsida; order Santalales; family Viscaceae; genus Viscum; species Viscum album. The sequence goes on along the minus strand of OY728128.1, from coordinate 212,044,449 downwards.
CTTCCTTAATATTCAATTTTATATATGGTTTATCATTCATTTGAGGCAGATAATATTTCACCCCTTATATTTAAATCACTATTTATATCATTTTATAATCTATAAGCATTGGATCTTTTTTTATCCCCATCATGGATGTGATATCATATTACATTAGACTCAAAGATCATTCCACCTTACTAGATTTCTCATTATGGTATTGTATTGGGTAGTATTAGTCAATAATCACCTCCAACCAAAACCTTTGGTTTTTATTTAACTATTTTTGAGTGAAAAATATACTTTAAAAATTTATGATCAATATATATGTCACCCCATTCTCAATAAATCAAATTCATCTATATCGTTACTAAAAAAATACCGCAACTACATCCAAATCATGAGTTGGTAAATTTTTCTTAGGGTTATTAAATATTATTGAGGCACAACCTATAACCATACAATTTTAAATAAGAATACATCTTAACCCCTTCTTTGATTCAAAACTATGAATAACAAACATTTACCTAAAACATGGTAGTGTTTACACAGTTTCACAAACAAACCTTACTTTTATCTCCTTTAAAATATCTTCCCATTTATCTGTTAAAATGAACATAACAATTTCAATGCAAACTTATTCATAGGATTAGATAATAATGAGATATTATTCAAAAAAAATTATAATATACATAAAATATGAAAAACTTGTATCTTAATTAAAGTTTTTAGTAAGGGACAATGTTCAATAACTTCTATACATGAGGGATATATAAATATCCTCTCTCATGAGATTAAGTGACAAAAAATGACGCTTTTGGAATTCAAAATTCACACATGGAAAATAAAAATTATCCATAATCAGGGTATTTAGTACATTACTTAAGTTATATTTATATTATTTTTTCTATTTTAATATATGTGAATTTTTTCTATAATAACCACCACTAAGAAATAACATAGTCCTTGAAGAGTCTATTTGTAATGGCCCGAACCTATCATGTCCATTCCATTACTAAAATCCAGCGTTTGAGGTGTTACAGGAGGACAAGGTGACATATTCACAACACTTTGACAAATTTATATTTCTATGAACAATTACATCAATGAATGGTTCCAATGGTATTCCGTTGTGAACCATGAATTTGTAACCTTCTGTGAACAGTGACATCAATGGCCCTATGTGAACTGTGTCAGTGGTGACTTTCTATGAATAGTGTCATCAGTGACCTTCTGTGAACAGTGACATCAGTGGCCTTATGTGAACAGTGTGTTCGGTGACCTTTTGTGAACAATGTCATCAGTAACCTTTTGTGAAAAGAGCCACGATGAGGTTCCAATGGTGAGGATCCAATTGTGGCTTCTTTCTTTTGCCAGATTTGGACTTCATGAAATGTGATTCTAGAATGGTGAGGTTGCAACACTGACTATTTTTCTTTTGGAAAATTTTTGTACATGAACAGTGTTTCTAGAATGGTGAGGTTCCAACAGTGTCCTTTTTCTATTTCCATATTCTGAGTTCATGAACAGTGTTTTCAGAACAATAAGGTTCCAACAATGACCTTTTTCCTTTTCCCTATTTTGAGTTCATGATAAGTGTTTCTCGAACAGTGAGGTTCCAATGGTGACCTTTTTCCTTTTCACAAATTTATGTTCGTAAATAGTCTTTCCAAAATGTTGAGGTTCAATGGTGACCTTTTTTCCTTTTCCAAATTTTAATTTCATCAATAGTTTTTCTAGAACGGTCTGGTTTTAACGGTGACCTTTTTCTATTGCCAAATTTGGAGTTCCTAAACAGTGTTTTGAGAATGGTGAGGTTCCAACAGTGACCTTTTCCATTTTCCAAATTTTGAGTTCATGAACAGTTTTTCCAGAATGGTGTGGATTCAATGGTAATATTTTTCCATTTCTAAACATTGAGTTCATGAACTGTGTTTCTAGAACGGTGAGGTTCCAATAGTGACCTTTTTCTTTTGACATATTTTGACTTCAAGATCAGGGTTTCCAGAACAGTGAGGTTCATGAACAGATTTTCGAGAACAGGGAGGCTCCCACTGCGAGGTTCCAATGGTGATTTTCATGAACAATTTTTCTAAATTAGTGAGGTTCCAATGGTGAGGTTCATGAACTGTGATTTTCATTTTCCAAATTTCGAGTTCATGAATAGATTTCCATCTTCCTACAGTTTCACCCATTTAATGTTTCCTTTGATGTAAAATGCTATTAAAGCCTCATTTTAGGGACTCTATAGCCTATTCAATGGTCATAAATCCTATATTAATTTCTCCTAAGGATCGGTATGTTTTTTACATGGCCAAACCGCGTGGTTTATTGTGATCCAATTTTAATGGAAAATCCATTATCTTAAACCAGTACTCTGTTAAAAATTCTAAAGAGAGGATATATATTCTTTCCTTGTTCCACCTTCTTGTTCTCTGGTGTGAGACACGTGATCCTTTACTTCTTCCCTTAGGATCGGTGTGATTGAACATTCTTCCTTGGATCGGTTCCCCTATGTTTTTGGTGCAACCAAGCAGCATTGATCGAACTCCGATATAAGGTAAGTTCTATCATCATTGTTTTGGGTTCATCCCTTTATGTTTTCCCTTGAACTTTTCTGGGAATCTATCTCCTTATTACAGATGGGCACTTCTAGGGTATTGATGTGTATGGTGGGGTCTCTGCATCCTCGGGTGGATATTGTTGTCAGAGGGGGAGGATATCATTACCAGTTGTGTGGCTCGTCAAGAACTATTTGATGTAGGTGATTCGTTTCTCCTATTTTCGTTCATGTGAAAATGTTTACCTAGCATGTTTTATCCCAATGGTTCACAATATAAGTGAAAAAATAAATATTTTAACCAAATAAATAAATATATATCGATCATATGTTATTTCCTCTTGATTTTCTAGATAGTGTGATTACTATGCCATCTTTTTTTAGCCTTTAGTTTTTGATGGAAATTGGTAATGAACATAAACACCGAAATAATTGATAATAGTTTGGATGAAGATAATGAGGCATGTAAATGAATACGGTTATTTTGGTTGTAATTTTATGTTAATAAAATTAGTACAGTAAGAATGTTTAATTATTTTTTGTGGCTTTCTGGTTAGGTTTCTCGAAAGTGGAACCTACTAATATTAAATCAGTTAATCCGAGGTGCATTAATGAACTAGTTTTTTGGTAAATGATAATTCCATGTAGAGTTCTTGGTTAAACTCTCTCTTATTTAAGGTCCAAGAGCCTAAATGATATGATGTATGTTTTAATGTTTCTTGTGTAGTGATGTGAGCCTGGATGGCTGTTTGGATATGTTGGGGCTTAGAGACCTACTGGTTTTCATAGCAGTTGACCCCTAGAGTTTCGAGATGCATAAGTATTTTCATGTGGATATCAGGGAGGATACCGGGGATATTGAAATGAGTTGTATGTCAATGATTGGATTCATGATTTTCATATTGGTTGTTTACCTTCTTTTCATTCCCCATCAATCATGGAAGAGGGTTTTTCTTACATATATTCTCAAGGGGGTGAAGACACATGGGTTATGCCACATCCTTTCCATGTTTAGCTTCTCAAGGGAGGATGGGTATATGGTCTTGCAATACGAAGCAAAGACATGATGGGTAGTTCCTCTACACCATGTGTGGATCCCCTCTTGTTTAGTATCATATAATGCTTTTCTATAATGCTTGGGATTATAAGAATGTAATGCGGTATATAAATAATTGAATAAATGATTTTATCCCATGGGGTTGGAGCGTGCTAGTATTCAATTGTAAAGTAAAAATTGAAAGAGACAATAAACTTTGGGTGTGATGATAATGAAATATAATGTGGATATTGTTAACGGTTAATTAATTTTTAAATAATTAATTAACATAATGTGGAAAATACCAAATGGAATGATGTAATGTAATAAAGATCTTTCAATGGTTGGGTTCTTATAGGATAACTAGTATTAGAAGTGGTGGCCAGGAGTCCGAGAGATGTTAGTTGCAGTTCAGTCTAAGACAAGGTTATTCCCACAGTGTAGTTGTGAGATATAGTATATTATATACTTTTTGTGTTTCTATATGCCACTCCACCATATCAATTATGGATACTGACACACCTGGGAATCTGAGCCCTGTGGGTGTTTTTCGCAACATTCATGTGGGAGGATGCATGGTTTTCTACAACCATTGGTGTAACGCACCGACCCTAGAAGCCTAGAGTCGGTGAATTATTATAATACATGGACATGATTACAAGGAATCAAGTCCCAAAAGACCAATCAGTTTAGCAGTCTTGGAAAATAGATTACATACATGAATGTTACATTAACATAAAAAATAAAACACATCATAAATGATCCTTTAATAATGTCATTAAATCCCCTATCATAACCCTTCTTATCAATCATTATACACTTCTCGGAATCCTGGGAAAATAAAACAGAAGAAAGGGGTGAGCTCGAATGCTCAGTAAGGATAACAATATAGAAGAAACCTTCACAAATCTGTATAAACATTTAAGGAAATATATAAAACAAAAACAAAATAAATTTAAACTTAAAAATCAACATAATATGGCAATGATAAATCAAATAATTCCATTTACTAATTCACATTGATATTCTAATAGTAGAATAATCACATGAAATATACATAGTCAATTTCATAATGATTGAATGCATAATGCTAGACTTTCATACCCACATAGTCAAGGGCTTGTTCCAAGACTACAAATAAGATTCTTTCAAGGCCTTTTCCAAGACATTAGTTTGTCTCATGAGACTTACAGATTCATCAAGGAGCTATAGCGGGCTCCACCAGTCATATAATAATTCCAATTCATTCCTTATATAAAAAGGTTTTAAACATAACATAAACATTCCTATTGAAACTAACATACGAAAAGTAAATACTTTAACCATAAACCATGAATGGTATAAAAATAAAACATCAATAGTAAAAAATATCAAAAAACCTTCAATACAATAGGTGAGATTTATTTCCTAACAAATCAACATCAGACAATTTTAAAATCCATCAATGGATGTTGACATAGATGAAAATTATTTCTAAAACTCTTTGAGAGAAATATACCTTTTTCATGAAAACATTTAAATGTTAAACAATTTAGAAAGGAATAAATTTAAATACATTTTTGAATAAAAGTTTCCCATGCCACTTTGAAACTTTTGAAAGTAACTTACATTTTAAAAACAATTATGTCCATATAAATAAATCCTTAAAAAAATTGAAAACATGGACATTAATGAGAATGATATAAAAGAATAAATATTTAAAACATTTAAATTGATGTTTTAGTAAAAAAAGTACATTAAAAATCCCTTTGAAAACTCTTTCATTAAACATGGACATGGAAAAAAATATGTCAATGTAGATAGTTACATAAAAACAACCTCAGATAATAAAGAGATTGGGAAAATAACCCTTACCAATTTGGTAACTTACGAAACATACACCCTATGAAAAAAGTATCCTACAATGAATATATAAATACACATAAATTAAAGTTTATTACTCAATGAATAAAATTATGGGAAGTACATGAACCACCGAAAAGGTAATAGTGGAAATATACCATGAATCTAACGAGAATAAGGAGTGTGATTAAAACCCCTTACCTTGCACTTTCCTTAGGTTGATGGTACATTTAACCTCCTGTATAATGACCATTGTATGTTATTAGATTACACCAGAACCATATTAATATTTAATATATCATACATTATTCCTTTATGACTTTATATTACACATTTAATAATTATTTTCATTTAAATTATCATTTCGGGTAATAATCGCTTTCTTTATTGTACCTATTTTAACATGTTATTCTTGACCATATCATTTAGATCGTGGTATAAATACTTCTAGAATAAAATCCTTGATTCATATATCATATATATTTAGAAAATTAAAATTTATAATATATATATATAAAATGGAAAACACTGTTTATGAAGATAGTAGGTCGTACGTACGCATAAACGTTGTTTCAATTTTAACATCGTATTAAACGTAAGTAAGTGAATAAGATATATGTAATGACATAAATACATACATATATACATATATACATACATATATATATATATCTACAGTAGCATTATTATGTCATATATTACATACTTATTAGTAATATATATTTTTGATAATCGTCGATGAATGGTGAACATGGAAATGAATCTCATATTGTCGTGGAGACTGTAATCTTTACGTACGCACAAGAAACAATATCATTTTCATAAATATGTGGTATTAGATGGTATATTAATTTTATAGAGACATTATCATGTTATTGTAATTATTTATATACATATTTCTCATCATTACATCCATCCAAATAACATAGTGTTGAATAAGAAATTACACCACGATGTGGAGACGGTAAGCCTTTTGTACGCACGCATGGTGACATTATCATTCATAGGATGTTTAGAATAACGAATATGGTTGTGCCATAACTATAATAAAATCAAATTATATATAAGGCACTGGAGTTATTTTTTGTTATGGTAATAATAAATAATGAGTAAGTGGAAGAGTATAAGAACTTGAAAGAGGTTGGTGAAATCATTACCTCTTCTTCGGGTTCTTCTTTTTTATTTGATCAAAAGGGATCAATATGTTGGATTTATGACCAAAGTATGGAATCTAGGATGAATTTAGTATAGTTGGGAGGATATTTGGGCAGGGATTGGATGATCCAAATTGCTATGAATGTGGAATTAGAGATAAGGATGAGTGCCCTTTTATAAGAGGGGTGAGGGGAACCTTAGGAGAAACTTAAAATATTATATTTTAATAAATTAATTTTCGGTTTATAATGGCTCCAAAATGTATTATTTAAAGGATGAGGTGGGGATGGGTTAAAAACCACTCAACTAATAGGTTTTAGACAGGTTTGGGTTACTATATTAACATTTTCTTTTATATTTAACTCTTAGTTAAATAGTTTGACATTTTCCATGTCTCTTTGGATTTTTATATTATATGTTTAATAAACATAATATAAACATATAATAGAACCCCAAGTGGTTAATTAATGACATATATAGTATTATTTATTCCATTTGTCCGATCATTAGTTTTTTAGGAATAGAAAACCAATTAATAATATAATATTTTTAAAAAAATCTCTTTTATGTCACTTTTGACACTATTTGGTATTTTGTTATTTCTAAATTCATAAAAACATTATTACACCTAAAAGAATTAATTTAATCTACATTAACATGTCATATTTACTTCGAAAATTATTATAATTTAGAAGAAGTCTAAAATTACATTTATTTGGGTATTTATAATATCATCAATTTTAATATTTCATTAATAAGGTAATTACTGCATCATCATTGTGTCATATTTAAATTAAATTATTTAACGTCTAATTATTATAAATAAAATACCATTAAGTATGATATCTTTTTATATTTCTAATTAATATTTATAGTCTAATTTACCTTATGTTTAACCCTATATTATAAATGGTTTAGTTATTAATCATTGAATTTAACACATTTAACTCTTCTTTAAATTAAATTATAATAATTGTCCAAATCAAGTCCATGTGGAACTAAATGATCATATTTTCTTCCTAAAGTAGTTTTTGGTCGAATTAAATTTATCCTATAAAATTAGGACATGTGTTAGGGTAATAATAATATAATTTTTACCTTTAATTTCATCATTTACTTTTAAATGCTGTAAACAAAAGTCAAACTTTACTATTCAAAAAAAAATATTTTTACCTCATTGAACCAAATTTTACTTACTGGTATCAATCGTGTTTCTTGGATTTTTGAAATTAAATTCACAGAAGTGGAAAAATTATGTTTTAGAAAAATTTGAAAATGCTCTGAGGAGGTGAGTAAAAGACGGTAAAAAGTTAAATAAAATTTCTATATATCTAAACATATTATAAAATGACTCAATGAATTATATTGAAGTTATATAGGTAATATGTATATATTTTGACCTAAAATAAATTTTAAAAAAATAAATAAATATTTAAATAAAATGTTAGTTTTAACCAATAACTCAGTGTTTTTCACCATTCATAAAAAATTGAATGCTTTCATAAAAATACCAAAATTTCACTCTAAGATAATTTTGATATTCTGAATTAAAAATATTAAGTCTATTTTACTGAATTCAAAAAATAAAAGTTTCATTTATTAATTTATAATTATTTCCCAATGTCAAAACTAAAAAATGAGTTTTTAAGAAATAATAATTATCAAAATATTGATACTTGTTTATGTTCAATTTCAATGTGAAATTATTTTCAATGAATATTAATGGTTTAAATGGTAAAAATTTAATCTATTTATACTTCCAAAGTATTAAAATTTATTATTTAACACTACAAATTATTTTTATTTAAATTTTTTTTTCTGTTATAATATAGTATTTTTCACTATTCGCCCAAATATTAATGTTATCAAAAAGAAACAAAAAATTTATTCAAACTAAGTTCTTATATCCCAATTCTAATGAAAAAGTTTATTTTTCCAAATTTAATAAATAAAAGCTTCAAATATTGGATTTAAAAAGGGTTCTCTATTAAAAGGCTGTAAAATTGGATTTTTTTAAAATACTTCTTTTATCTGAAGAAAATGATTTTTTTTTCATTATGTCTAAGAAACTAAAAATATGGACTATAAAATTATAAGGATTATATAATGTTCAAAATTTAGTTAATTTTGTTCATAAAATCTTTTGAAAGACTAGTTTGGTAAGTCATGGTGCGCTTGAATTTGGTGTTGTCTGTAGTGTATGTTATTTAATTACTTTGAAGAAATAATATACGATGAAATCTTGGGGTGTTACATTCCTCCCTCCTCCAATAAATTGTTGTCTCACAATTTAAAATTGTTATTCAAAAATAAAACGTTGAAAATAGAAAATACCTTTGTTGGAAAACCCACATTGGAAATTAGGTTAATAAAATTTAGTCTTAATAAAAGGGAAAAAATTATATATATATATATATATATATATATACTTGAGAAGTAGTGTTTCATTATTCAACTAATTCCAACCATAAACTCATATTTCACTCTAAAAGATTTCAAAATAAATATATTTATCCTCTTCATATAGGGTTCCAAAAATAATAAATTTATAATTCATTTGTCAGATTATTTAAAAAGAACAAAATTATACAAACTAGTACATCATGTAGTCCAGTCATAGGTTATGCACCATATTTCACTTTTCTGTTGTGGGTTCATGTCTCACAGCCTTGCCGGATACGACTAGTTTTCAGCCGACCTCTGGGTTGGCCTTTTTATAACAATCCAAAAATAACCTTAACAATAATATCTAATTTCAAACATAATCCATTCCAACCTTTAGACTTATCAAAAATAATTCTATCCAAACTCTCACTCCAAAAATTATAAGGAAGCTAAACACAGTGAAGATCCTTTTTCCAGGAAATAACATGTGAATTCCGTCATCATATATTCTTTTAAAACACATCAACATCCTGAATTACCATAAATCCTTATTGATTACATTCATGCTCCCTTTTAATTTATAGAATACTGGATATACTCCTTATATCCAAAAATGATGTAAACTCCATAAATGATGGAATATACAAATAATTAATCAGTTTCAAGGTAGTCAAGAATATCCAATATAATTTATCCAAATCAACCATCTCTTATTCAAAAATCACTAACTCGTTATCAGGACCATATTAAGGATTACCTTTCCTTAAAACATGTATTTTCCAAAACATGTATCTTACTATTATGTCACTTATATTAGAACCATATAATCTCAAATCCTGAATAAAATAGTACTACAGTACAATCCTTATTTATCTCCATAATTCATATTACTAGTATACTGTTTATACAACACTCAAATGAAATAATTCTATTATAAAAATATAAGAACACTTGTCATTCCTCTTCATCTAAGGTATAATAATAACTTGATTATTATCCAATAAAATCATTTGAAGTATACTCTTATGACTAGGACATTGATTTCTGTAGTGTCTCAACACCTTGCAGATGAAGCATTTTACATTTGAAAACTTTTTCTTACCCTTGCAATCACATACTTGGTGTCCTTTTTCTACACACTTATAAAAAAGTCCAATTACCATCAGGCATTTACCAAGTTGATTATTTCAAAATTTATCACATATAAGAAAATCCTTATTTCCCCTCTTCCCTTTATCCATCATTCTCTCTACCATACTTTTTCTTATCTTGCTTCAATTAAATTCCATAAGACTCAAATAATTATTTTCTTATCTTACTAACACATGATATTATTTCTTCATATTTCGGAAAAAAACATGGGAGACTATTTCCCTTTTAAATATTGGATTAATACCATGAATGATATGACCCATCTTACTCTTTGGACCATACGTATTGTTCAAGTTACCATATGTTCTACTGGGTTCCATTTCTAAACATTCGCATACACTATGTCAGTTTATAAATCACAAATCATAATTCCAAACATGTAAAATACCTTACATAAATTGAAGCGTTTGTGGATATAATCCATAATAACTAAAATGTTTTCTTTAAGGATGTATATACTCATAAACCCTTCATAGTGGTTTGTAATGAAACCAAGAATTATCCTAATAATATCCCATGGGAGTGTCGTAACCAAGAGTGCAGCATGGCCTGTTGTCATTCACCAGTTCTTGTTCGACTGTAGCTCCTAGCGGTGTTTTCAGGTTTTACACCAAGGTACATCTATGTCAGAGCCACCTCTACCTACTCGTAACTGGACAGCGATGTATTTTTTAGAAAAATCACAAAATCTCTACAGTACCAAAATTCGAGGAAGTTCTTCTATACTAATCCTCAAAGTCTATCTTAGGGTAATGTCCTCTAATTAGAGTTTATCTAAATCTAGTTTCCATGGTTATTTAAAAACATTCTCTGATACCAATTGTAACACCCCTACCCAAGAATCCAAGAGTCGGTGCATTATTTTAATACATTGGCAGAATTAGAATGAATCAAGTCTTGAAATACCAATCAGTTTAGCATTTTTTGGAAAATAGATTACATACATAAAAATTACATTACACATTATAAAATAAAACACAACATAAATGATCTTTTGGGAACATCATTAAATCCCCTAGAATAACCCTGGTTGTCAATCATAATACACTTTAGGGAATCCTTGTAAAATGAAACATAGGAAAGGGATGACCTCAAACGCTCAGTAAGGATAACAATATAGCATAAACATTCACAAATCAGTATAAACATTTAAGGGAATGTATAAAACAAAAACAAAAACCTTTTAAACAAAAACATCAGCATAATATGGAAAATATAATTCAAATAAATCCATTTACTTATTAACATTGATATTCTACTAGTCTAATGATAACATGCAATATCCATAGTCATTTTCATAATGAAGGAATTCATGATGCCATACATTCATAACCATATAGTCAAGGCCTTGTGCCAAGACTAGAAATATGGTTTTTTCAATGCCTTGTGACAAGACACTAGTTTGTCTCATGAGACCTACTAATGCATCATAGAGATATATCAGGCTCTACCCTTCAATTAAAAAGTCCTATGAAATCCTAATAAGAAAAGGTTTTAAACTAAACATAAACATTCGTATTAAAACTAGCATACAAAATGTCAATACTTTATCCAGAAACCATGAATGGTATAAAAATAACACATCCATAGTAAAACATTTCACAAATCCTTCAATACAATATCGACGATTTGTATGCTAATAAATCAACTTCAAACAAGTTTAAAACCCATCAATGTATGTTGACATTGAAGAAAATGATTTGTGAAACTCTTTTAGGGAAATATCAATTTTTCAAAAAAACATTTAAAAGTTACAAAATTTAGGAAGGATGAAATTTTAATACATTTTTTAATCAAAGTGTCCCATACCACCTTGAAACTTTTTAACGTAATTAACATTTTAAAGACATTCATGTCCTTATAAATAAATCCATAAAAACCATTTTTAAAACATGGAAATTAATGGGAATGATTCCGAAGAAAAAATATTTAAAACATTTAAAATGATGTTTCAGTAAAAAAAATTACTTTAGAAGAATCCCTTTGAAAACTCTTTCATGAAACATGGACATGGATAAAAAATATTTCTCCTTACATACTTAAGTAAAAACAACCTTGAATAATAAAGAGATTTTGAAAATAACCCTTACGAATTTGGTAACATAGGAAACATACACCCCATGAAAGAAGTATCATACAATAAGAATGTAAATAAAAATAAATTAATGTTTATTAAACAATTAAAAAATTATGGGAAGTAAATGCACCACACAAAAGGTAATAGTGTAAATATATCTTGAATCTCACGAGAATAAGAAGTGAGTTGAAAACCTCTTACCCTGCACTTTCCTTTTACCGAGGGTACATTTAACCTCCTGTATAATGACCATTGTATGTTATTATGTTATACTAGAACCATATTCATATTTATTATATCATACATGATTCATTTATGGCTTTATAATACCCATTTAATAATGATTTTCATGTTAAATTAATATTTCGGGTAATAATCACTTTCTTTATCGTACATATTTTAACATGTTATTCTTGACCGTATCATTTAGATCATGGTTTAAGTACTTCAATAATACAAACCATGATTCATATATCATATATATTTAGAAAATAAGTATTTATAATATATATATATTTGAAATAGAAGACAGTGTTTATGGATATAGTAGCCCGTACGTACGCATAAACGTTGTTTCAGTATTCATATCGCATCGAAGACAATAAGTGAATAAGATATATGTAAGTACATAAATACATATATATATATCTCTCTCTAGTTGAATTATAATGTCATATATTACATAATTATTAGTAATATATATTTTAATAATTTTTTATGAAGTGCAAATGAATCCCATCGTGTCTTGGAGACGGTAATCAGTACGTACGCACGAGCGACAACATAATTTCCATAAAGGTGTGGAATTGGATTGTATATTAATTTCACAGATATATTATCATGTTATTTTAATTATTTATATACATATTACTCATCATTATATCCATCCAAATAAACTAGCGTTGAATAACAAATTACACCATGTCGGGGAGACGGTAAATCGTTCGTACGCACGCTTAGTGACATTATCATTCATTGGATGGATAGAATAATGAATACGGTTGTGCCATATTTATAATAACATCATATCATATGTAATGTACTCGAGATATTATTTTTGTTTGGTAATAACAAATAGGGATTAAGTGGAAGAATAAATGATCTTTAAAGAGGATGGTGAAATCATTACCTCTTATTCGCGTTCTTCCTATTAATTTGATCAAAAGGGATCCATAGTTTGGATTTACGACCAATGGATGGACACTAGAATGAAGGTAGGACAGTATTGAGGATATTTGGGCAGTGGTTGGCTGAGCCAAATGTCTTTGAAGGTTTGAATTAGAGATAAGGGTGAGTGTCGTTTTATAAGAGGGGTGAGGGGCACCTTATAAAAAACATAAAATATTATATTATAATAAATTATTTTAGTTTTGTAATGGCTCCAAAATGTATTATTTGAAGGATAAAGTGGTTATGGGTTGCAAAACCACTCATCCAATATGTTTTAGATAGGGTTGGGTCACTATATGAACTTCGTCTTTTATATTTAACTATTAGTTAAATTATTTGACATTTACCATGTCTCTTTATATTTTTATATTATGTGGTTAATAAACATAATATAAACTTCTAATTGAACCCAAAGTGGTTCATTAATGAAATATATAATAGTATTTAATCCCTTTGTCTGATCCTTAGATTTTTAGAATAGAATACCAATTAAAAATATAATATTTATTTTAAAAACTCTTTTATGTCACTTTTGACACTATTTAGTATTTTGTTTCTTCAAATTTCATAACAGTATTATTAAATCGAAAAAATTAATGTAATCATCCCTAAAATGTCATATTAATGTAAAAAATTTGTGGAATTAATTAAATGTCACAAATTACCTTTATTTGGGTATTTATAATATCAATTATTTTAATATTTCAGAAATCAGGGAATTACTGTATCATCATTGGGTCATAAATAAATTAAATTATTTAATGTCTAAAAATTATTAATAAAATTACATTAATTATGAAATAGTTTTATATTTATAATGAATATTTATAGTAGAATTTATGTTATGTTTAAACCTATATTAAAAATGGTTTTGTTATTAAACATAAAATTTAACACTTTTAACATTTCTTTCAACTAAATAATAATAATTGTTCTAAACCAGTACAAGTGGATCTAAAGGATCATATTTTATTCCCAAGGTTGTTTTTGGTCGAATTACACTCATCCAATAGAATTGGGACATGTTTTAGGGTAATAATAATATCATTTTTACCTTCGATTACCCTATTTACTTTTAACTATGGTAAATAAATGTCAACATTTACTATACACCAAAAATTATATTTATCTCATTGAAAATAACTTTACATACTAAAATAAACAATGTTTCTAGTATTTTTGAAATTCAATTCATAGAAGTGGTAAAATTTTGTTTTAGTAAAATTTGAAAATTCTCCTAGGAGGTGGGTAAAAAAAGGTAAAAAGTTCAATAAAATATCATTATATCTAATCATAAAATAAAATGACTTCAATTAATTATATTGATGTTATATAGGTATTTGGTATCTATTTTGACCAAAAATAAATTTAAATAAAATAAATATTTATTTAAATAAAATGATGGTTTTAACCAATAACTCAGTGTTTTCCACCATTCATCAAAAATTGAATGGTTTCAGAAAAATACCAAAATTTCACCCTAAGATAATTTTGATATTATGATTTCAAAAGCTAATCATTTTTACTGAATTGAAAACATATGTGTTAAATTTATTAATTAATAATTAATACTTGTTGTCATAACCAAAAAGTGTGTTTTTAAGAAATAACAACTAAAAAAAGATTGATACTTGTTTATGTTCAATTTCAAAGTGAAATTATTTCCATTGAATAAAAATGGTTTGAAGGGTAAAAAAATATATTCTATTTATTCTTATATACTATTAAAATGTATAATTTAACTCAACAAATTATTTTGATTAAAAATGTTTTTTTGAGTTAAAATATAATATTTTTCATTATTCACTCAAATATTAAAGTTATAATAAAAACACAAAAAATTTATTGAATCTAAATTATTAGGTCAAATTGTAAAGAAGATGTTTATTTTCTCAAATTTAATAATTAAAAGTTTCAAATATTGGATTTAAAAATGGATCGCTATTAAAAGGTCATAAAATTTCATTTTTTTAAATACTTCTTTAATCTGAAAAAATGAATTTGTTTTTTCATTATGTCTACGAAACTCAAAATATGGATTCTAAAACTATAAAGGTTATATAATGTTAAAAATTTAGTTATTACTATTCATAAACTCTTTTTAATGGCTCGTTTGGTAAGTCATTGTGTGCTTGAACTCAGTGTTGCGTGTAGTGCAAGTTATTGAATTACATTGATGAAATAAACTAATATGAAATCTCGGGGGGTTAAATCTGTCATCTCTCTCTTCTCTTGGTAGTTACAAGTTCTTGTAAGAATAGTGGTTGGTTTCCCCTATATATGTGTATAGAGGGTTTCAATATATTGTGTTTATTCACACACATATGTTCTGGATATAGAGTCATATGGACTACTATAGGTGAAACTTGTATAGGCTTTGATGGCTTAAGGATTCTTAGTCGGTGTGTTTTCGGTAATGGTTTGAGGTATAATACCCGACATATGATATAGGTTATGCGAGCTGTGGGGGCCCCTTGAAACTACCTGGTTACTTTTCTTATGTGGACGTGGTGGTTTTGTTGCACGAGGTGCATGTTGTGGTGCTTCACCTAGGTGTCTGTGGGAAAGTATTTTTGGAGAGAGATGCTTAGGACAAGCAATTTTGTGGAAAAGTAGAAAACTAGTGGGAAAATAATAGAGATGTACCCATGATATTCTTTATTATATTATATAATCTTGTATGAGTTACATGTTGAGAGTATACATGGTGATGATAGGAACAAAATACACCTTTTTAGGTGAGGAGTTAATTTAAATTGTTTTTTACTGTTCTTTAGCATACTTTCTTTACTTTCTCATGAGAGGATTTGGGGAGGATCCTATTGAGTATACTCCTATAATCAACCAATGTATACCTAAACTATTTTTCAGGTCACTTGAAGCAGGTTGGTGACAAAGCTAGTTTCTACCAGCTTGGGGTTTTAGGGGATGTTCAGGCTTGTGATTGCAACTATTTTTTTACCCCATTTTGGGTATTTGTAGTTTTACTCTTTCTGTTTTTGTAGGTTGCATGACATTACAAATTTTTAACTAGAATTTAGTTTATATTTCAGTCTGAGTTGGAGTATGTTGGTGTCTATTTTATCTCTCTCTCTTCTTCATGTGTTCTCTTAGAGGGTAATGCCTCCCATCTGGGTTTTTACTATACCATCGATGCCAGTCACCAACCCGGGGCCTACTGGAGGTAGGAAATGAGGGTCTTTATCTCTCATCTAACAATTCCATCCCAAGAGCGGTACACATTGTGGGGAGGGGGTCGATATAGAGTGGTTTCAGGGGGTGTTTGAGGGATAGGATAGAGTTTGGAGTTAGGAATAGGTGAGGATTCGTTGGTTTGTAGGGAAACAATGTCAATCCAGTTTAGCTTGTGATGTAAAAACTGGAGACTGGTAGAGACATGGGTGCTTTGGGCCCCCTATGATCTATTGTATGGGGCTTCATGATTACAATATCTACTAAACAAGGTGATACTAGTTGTAGGGTAGAGTCCAATGAAAGGATCATGCATCATTCTTCTTTGTGCATTTGTTCTAATGGGTTGACCTTGGGATAGGTTAACCTAAAATGAATAAATGAAAAAAAAATTAATTAATTAATGATTAGTAATCCATATTACAGGTTTAGTTGCTCTAAATATTTATTATTTTTCATGTATGGCTCTAGGTTAATGTCCTCATTAGAATCACATAAAATTCATCCTGTAGGCTGTGCTAGCAGATCGTCTCTATGTAGAGGTTGATGACAAAGACACATGGAGGAGAACACTCTGAGAGTTTTAGTTCTAGAGTCTACAGATGTATGAGTTCTCTGTTTCAAATGCAATCACGGAAGACTGGTTGGAGGAGGATGTGATAGGATTCATTTTGATCCGTGTTCAGAATGAGCACTATGTGTCCTTGGATGTGAGGAATCTATGTGGAGTTACGAGTAAGTGGTTGTTATTATTGGTCGAGGATCGTGATGAGTCATCGATCTCATTAGAGGAGTTCTGAGACAAGTTTAGAGTTGAGTTTCATTCCTTGACCACGAATTCGTCCACTCTCCATGATCTTTTTACACATCGAATGGGGAGTTCCATTGTGAGAGAGTTCAGAATCCATTTCAGGAACCTTTTACGATATGCTTCGGGCCATTTTCCTGATGAGGTTGCCAGGGAAATGAATTTAATTGAGGATTTTCATCTAGAGATCCAGTTTCAGGTCACCCCATTAATGCTGAAGACATATCTTGAGGTGATAGAAAGGGCATAGGTCACCCATATTACTTTTTCCATAAATAGATCATAATGATAGGGGAGTCATCATGATTCTTTAAGAAGCCAAGATGTGGTCCAGGGTTCCCGATTTTCCGGGTATAAAATATTCCGTTCAACCGGGGGTAGGTCCAAACCCTTCGCATCTCTTTTCTCCAGAGGCAGCAGATCTCATGCATATTCCAAGGTATTAGGCAGTTATATTTTTTTTGGTGGCCGAGGGGATTATGAGCAAGAGTTACCGACCATTCATAGCAGTCATCGTGGACCCGGTGTTCCACTCCAGGTTCCATCGTTGAAGATGTTCTAGAAAAGGAAGTAGCAGTAGGCTCCACCAGCTTTACATCTGCAGAGGGTAGATGGGGAAGGCAGAGGAAAACCACGTTTTTCTCCCCATCCTCAGAGAGTAGAGCACGACTGTGGTGGTGGTCATCATCAGGGTCAGAGAGGTCCTAGAGGAGGTCATGCTCAACTTCATGATTTAGCATTGCCAACACTAGGTGAGATATGCATCATTTTAGGTACACATTTCTTATTTTGTAACATTTTGTATGCCTAGTTTGATTTATGAGTGACACAAACATTCATATCACTAATAATTTTCCATGATTTGGGACTTGAGGTTGAGAGGATGCCAATGACTTTGGTGTTGACTACGCCAGTTGGAGGTCAAGCTAAATTGATTAAAGTGTGTAGATATTTTGAGATAGTGATGGGGAAGCACTTCTCTTGGGGTGATTTACAATTTTTACAACCAAATGATTTCATCCTCATAATATATTTATTTTATTAGGTTCCAGCTAAAATGGATTGCTTCAGGAAGTAGGTTGTGTTCTTCGATGATGATAGAGAGCTAGTGTTGTTCGTTGGCAAGCGAGACAATCATATGGGGCTTAGGTGTGTCATGTCCTTATCATCCATGAAGTTAGATTGGCTACTAATTTCTTTAGAGGTTCAAAAGTTGTAATTTCCTAGGTTCATATAAAATTACCCTAATGTCTTTCAATAATAGGTTGTAGCACTACCCCCTCGACTGGAGATCACGTTTGGGATCGAGCTACAGCTAGGAGCTTCTCTCATCTCTATGTCTCCATATTAGATGACCCATTATGAGCTATGAATGCTACATATACAGCATGATGGTCTTTTACAGTGCGGTTTTGTCTATCCTGGTGTTTCACCATGGGGTGCACCAGTTTAGTTCATGAACAAGGATGATGAATTTTTGTGTTTGTGTGTCAATTATCATCGCTTAAACAAAGTGATAGTGAAAAATTTCTATCCTATTACACATTTAGATGATTTATTTATTCAGATTAAGTGTGTAAGTTTGTTCTAAAATACCTACATGTAGTTAGGATATCATCAGTTGCGTGTGAATGGTGAGAATATCTCGAAGACTGCTTTTTGTTGTCGTTATGGGCATTGTGAGTTAATTTTAGTGAAATTTGGTGCGACGAATGCTCCAATTTTGTTCATGGGATTGATGAACATTGTGTTCCATGAGTTATTGGCAATCCCCCAATACAGTATCATAGGTGAGAAGTTCCCTTCGTCTCTTAGGCTACTACAGGAGGATTGTGGAAAATTTCTCTCAAGTTGCAACTCTTCTGCCAACATTGACCCAGAGGGATCAGACATTCATATTGACTAATCAGTGGTAAGAATATTTCAATTATCTAAGGGAGATGATTGTATGTTCTCCAATTATCTGTCTTCCAGTTGAGGGAGTTCAGTTTGATGTTTTCTGCGATGCCTCACATATGGGGTAAGGCAGTGTTTTGATGCAGCAAAGATCAGTTGTTTCTTATGGGTCTCAGTAGTTTCATCCTCATGAATGTAATGATTCCAACCCTGATCATGAGTTAGCAGCCGCGGTGTTTTCTTGAAGTTGTGTAGACATTAACTCATTGGAGAGCACTTTGTGGTTTTCACTGATCATAAGATACATAGGTATGTTTTCTCCCAGTGTAACATGAACTTATTACAACGTCAATGGATGGAGTTATTACAAGAATACTACTTCAAAATATTGTATACACTTAGACACTAGAATTTAGTAGCTGATGCACTGAGCAGGATGTCACGTGGTAATGAAATGTGTGAATATGGTGATTCTTGGAGAGTAATGGAAGAACTATCCACATTACATCTTGATATGGAAGAATTTGGGGGGGGGGTAGAGGTTGTCTTTTTCAGATGAAAGTGCAGTCATCTATAGTGCAGTAGGTGGAAGTTTCTTAGTTAGGGGAACTAGAGGTGGATGTATGGAGAGACCATGTTGTTTGTGGTGAGGCCCTTGATAGTTGGTTTGAGGATGAAAAACATAAAGTGTTGTATCACAGATGGATATTTATTCCATTTATGATTTGAGAGACGGTTCTGAAAGAGTTATATATTTAGCCTTTAGAGGTGAATCCTTGCGTAACAAAGATATACTGAACCTCGAGGTGCCCGTTTTGGTGGCCTGGGCTGAAGCTTGTGGTTGTGGAGTTTTTTTCTCAATATTTGATCTGCCAAATTGTGAAGGCAAAACACTATTTTCCTGTTGATCTGCTCCGACCATTAGATATTACTCAGTGGAAGTGGGAGGACATCTCAATGGACTTTGATACTTTTTTACCTTCAGGTTCGAGAAGATCTGATGCTATTTCGGCGGTATTGGACCATTTAATGAAATCATCCCACTACATAGGAATCAAATAGTCAAGTACATTGGATGTTTTATCGAGGCAGTGTCTAAAGGAGTTGGTGAGACTTCATGGGGTTTAAAGGACAATCATTTATGGTCTAGATCCTCATTTTACCTCTAGGGTGTAGAGAGGTCTCCATCATGCATTTTGTTCTCAACTATACCATATCATAGATTTTAATCATCAAATGGACGGTAAAACATAGTGAACCATCCAGACTCTTGAATTCATGTTACATTATTGGATCTTGGATTTTGGAGGTTTGTGGATTAGGCACTTACCCTTTGTGGAGTTCTCAAACCATAATAGTTTTCACTCCACCATCTGTATGAAACCTTTTTAAGCCTTGAATGGATGGAAATGTCGTTCTCTCTTATTGGATACTGTGGTAGAAGGGTCCACAATTATCAGAACGGAACTAGTGAATAATATAATTGAGATGGTAAAAGTGATTTGTGAGAGGATGGAGATAGTATAGAATCGTCACAAATCATATGTCGATCAAAGGAGTAGACACATAGAGTTTGATGTTGGGGATAACGTGTTTCTAAAGGTGACTCCACTTTGTGGGTAGGGAAGGTTTGTTCGTGGGAGTATAATTTCTCCACGGTTTTTTGGGCCTTTCGATGTGTTAGCTCATGTAGGAGCTATGGCGTATCAAGAAGAGCTTCCCCCGCAGATGATATAGATGCACAATGTTTTTCATGTATCACAACTCCGTCATTACCTTTATGATGACTCTCACGTCATCGATTGGGGAGAGATCAGTGTTGATGGTAATGAAACCTTGGAGTAGTGACCTATGGAGATCCAAAACCGCAAAGAGAAGGTGATTCATGGGGATTCTATCCCCATGGTTCGTGTCTTGTGGAAACATGGAGGCATAGAGGAGAATATCTGCGAATGTGAGTCACAGATATATTCTCATTACCTGGAGTTATATGATGGTTAACTCTTTTCATGTAACGATGATCCCTTTATGGTAATAAAACATTCATGTTAATGATATGGCATTGTCTGGTTCTTCTTGTGGATTTTTCTATTTTGAGAGGTGTCTCGATGGGTGGTTGTTTGGATCTCTTTTGTATTACCATTAGGTTGGTTTTGAATTCTCGAGGATGATAATCTTTTAATAGGTATCTGATGTAATTTCCCGGACCACTCAGGTCCATTCCTTTATATAACTCCAATGTATGAGGTGTTATGGGAGGTCAAGGTGAAATATCCCCAACACATTGCAAAATTTCCATTTATGTGAATAGTTCCATCAGGGAACACTTCCACCAGCAGACCATTGTGATTAGTTCAATGGTACCCTTCTCTGAACACTGACATCAGTGACCTTATGTGAATAGTTTCATCAGTGACCATCTGTGAACAGTGTCATTGGTAACATTCTGTGAACAGTGTTATGTTGGGGTTCCAATGGTGTCCTTTTTCCTTTGCCATATTTTGAGTTATGAATAATGTTTCTAGAATGGTGTGGTTCCAATGGTGTTCATTTTCCTTTACCATATTTTGAGTTCATGAACAGTGTTCCCTTAACGGTGATGTTCCAACGAAGACCTTTTCCATTGCCTCATTTTGAGTTTATAAACACTGTTTCTAGAACTTTGAGGTTCCAAAGGTGGCCTTTTTTCCTTTTCTAAATTTTGATTTTATGAACAGGGTATATAGAACGGTGTGGTTCCAACAATAACCTTTTCCTTTGCCAAATTTTTAGTTCATGAATAGTGTTTCCAGAACAGTGAGGTTCCAATAGTGAGGTTCATGAACAGTGTTTCTAGAACGGTGATGTTCTAATAGTGAAGTTCTTGAATAGTGTTCCAGAATGGTGACGTTCAAAAAGTGAGGTTCATGAATAGTGTTTTTCATTTTCCAAATTTTGAGTTCGTCTATATTGTTTCCAACTTTTTATAGTTTCACTAATTTGATATTTCATTTGATGTAAAATTCATTTAAGGACTCATTTTAAGGACTATAAGTCCAATTAAAAGGTCATAACTCCAATATTTATGTTTCCTAACACTCGGTATTTTTTGTTACATGGTAAAACCGCGTGGTTTAATGCGATCTGATTTTAATGGAAAATCTTGGATCTTAATCAACTACTCCATTAAATTTTCTAATGGGATCATATATCATCCTCCCTAGTTCCAAATTCTTTTTCCCTGGTGTGAGTGGCTCGATCCATTCCTTCTTCCCTTAGGGGCGGTGTGATCGAACCTTAATCCTTGCATCGGTTCCCCTCTAATTTTGGTGCAACCAAGCAGCATCGATCGATCTCTGAAATATGGTGTTTTCGATATTCATTATTTTGGTTTCATCCATTTCATTTTCCCCTCTCTATTTTATGGAATTCTTTTTCCTTGTTCCTAATAGGATTTTCTTGGGGGTTGACCTATTTGGTTGTGTCTCTACATCATTGGGTGGATATAATTGTCACGGGGGAGGATATCGTAACTCGTTTAGTGGCTCTTTAAGAACTATTTGAGGATGGGGATTTGTTGCTTCTATTTACTTTTAAGTTAAAATGAATAGATATCATGTTTTATCCCACTGTATCATAATAGAATTGACATAAAAAATATTTGAACCAGATAAATAAATTGATATCGATAGTATGTTATTTACTTTTGTTTTCATATATAGTGTGATTTCTAGGTTTTCATTGTTTAGAATTTCATTCTTGAAGGAAATTGGAAAAGAAAATAAAGCCAGAATTATTTGATAGTTTTTTAGCTAAAGATAAAGAGGCATGTAAATAAATCTGGTTCATATTGATGTAATTTGTTGTTAATCAACTTGGTGTAGTATGCATGTTAAATTATTTGTGATAGATTACTGGTTAGGTCTCTTGAATTTCGAACCTACGAATAATAAATTGGTTAATGCATGGTGGATTATTGGACTGGTTATTTGATTAAAGATAATTCCTTGTAGGGTGATGAGTTACCATCTTTCTTTTTTAAGGGCCAAGAGCCCATGTGATATGTAGTTTGTTTTCGAGCTACTTTTGTTTTGATGTGAGACTGGATAGTTGTCGTGATATATGGGGGCATGGAGGCCTACTTTTTGTGGTATTAATTGTCACAAAAAGTGGCTAGATGCCTTAGTTTATATATGTGGGTGTCGGGTAGGCCACCATGGCTAATGAAATGAGTTGGATGTGGGTGTTTGGATTCTTGATTTCCTTTTTGTTTTTCTATCTGCATTAATTTCCCCACTAATCAAGGAAGCCTATTTTTTGATACCCTTCTTCTGAAAGGGGAAAAGTCACTTGGGGTATGACAAGTGCTTTCTGTTTTTATATTCTCAAGGAAAAATGGGTCTATTCTCTTACTATTGGTAGAAAAGACTTGACGAGTAGTTCATCTACTCGCCTGGTTGAGCCCCTTGTATTTAGTATTATAGAATGTTTTTCTAGAATGCCTAGGATCATGGGAAAGTAATGCTATAAATAAATAATTGAATAAATGATGTTAAACCATGGGGTGGGGCTTTCTAGGATTTAATGGTGAAGTTACAATTTACAGGAACAGTTGACATTGGGTGTGAGGCTAATAAAATATAATGTGTAAATTGTTAATGTATAATTAATTTTTAATGAATTATTTAATGTAAAGTGGAACTCACTAGAAGGAATGAGGTAATGTAATAAATCTGTTTAAATGGTTGTTTGCTTATAGGATACCTAGTATTAGAAGTGGTAGCCCCGAGTCTGGGAGGCATTAGCTGTAGTTGAGTCTATGAATACGTCATGCCCATAATGTGGTTGTGAGATATAATATATTCTATGATTTTTTTGTTTCTATACGCTACTCCACTCTGTCTGTTAGGGAAAATGACACCCTGGGGATTCTGAACACTGGGGGTACTTTCCCCAACATTCCGGGGAGAGGATGGATGGCCGACTACCCACATTGGCCCATGTCTCTTCTCTTGGTAATTACTTGTGCTGGTAGGTACAATTGTTTCTTTCCCCCATATATGTGTGCAGAGGGATATAATGGAATTTGGTTATTCACACACATATATTTTTGATACATTATCCTATGGAAAACTATAAGTGTAACGTGTATAGGTTGTGATGTCTTGAGGATTCATACCTGATGTTTGGGCTATATTGGATTGAGGTATAATATCAGACATATGATACACGTTATGCAAGTGTTGGTGTCTCCCACAAACAACCTGGTTACTTTGCTTATCTGGACATGGTGGTTTTGTTGCACAAGGTGCATGTTGTGGTGCTTCGCCAAGGTGTCTACGGGAAATCCTTTATGGAGAAAGACGCTTCGGATGTGCGACATTGGGGTAAGGGGAAAATGAGTGGGGAAGTACTTGTAGGGTACCCAAGATATTATTTATTATATTATATACTATTGTATTCATTACATGGTGAGAGTGACCATGGTGAGGTAGGGAACATAGTATTCCTATTTTGGTGATGACTTAGTTTCACTTGTTGTTCACTATTCTTTAGCTTGCTTTCATTAATTTTTACCAAGAGGATCAGGGGAGGATCCTGCTGAGTATACTTTTATAGACACCCTATGTATATATATACTTTTTTTCATGTCAAATGGTACAGGTTGGATATCATGATGTTTTCTACTACCTTAGGGTTGCTGGAGCTGTTCTGGATTGTGGTTTCTGCGGTTTTTACTTCCTTTTGGGTATTTTCTGTTTTCCCCTTTTAGTTGTAGTAGGTTTCATGACATTACATATTTTTACTTGGGATTTCTTATATATTTCAGTCTGAGTTGGAGTTGGTTTTTTTCCATCTTATCTTTCTCTACTTCATGTGTTCTCTTAGAGGGTAATGCCTCCCTTCTATGTGTTTACTATACCCTCGGTGCTAGTCTCCAACCTATGGTCTATTGGAAGTGGGACTCAAGGGTCATTCACTCCCTTCTCACATTACTGGCCAAGTGGGGTTAGACCATGTGGGGATGGGGGTCATGACACTATTCATTAAATACATGAAGATATATAGAGAATTTTTAAGACCAAAATGCATCACTATTAATTTTTAGTGTCCAACCCATGTTTAGAATGTTGTATTGGGTATAATCTCTTTCATGACCCCTAATTGAAGATATCCTGGATAGAGAAAAATCATATAATAGCATTAAGCTCCAAATAGTTTATAAAGAAAGTTACCAATATGGTGGTGAGGATATTTGTTTTTGATTGTCTTCTCATTATGCTATCAATAAAAAGTTTAGAGTATCAATGGTACTTCTCTCTTCATATCAAGAAGAATAGGTGCAGCCCAATGGTACATGAAATGTTGTATAAATAACACTTCCTGATTATCATGGAGTTTCATAGTAAATTAATATTACTCAGTTTTCCATTTTTTATAAGGATCCTTTGAAATAGGAACATCACCTTGTATGAGTTTAATTAAAAGATCAACTTCATGATTCGGTGGAATATCTAAAAAGTCATCCACAACAACATTAAAAAACTTCTAAAAAAGTGGTGTATCTTTAATATTGAGTTTCTCCCCAACCATCAGTGAAACAAATATTCATTTATAGGAATTAAGACCCATGAGATGGAATTTATCTGTACTAAAATTTCATATTCATAAATTCAACAATAGACTATCAAGGATTCATTATGATTATGAAATTTGACTTCCCTTACTCGGCAATTGATATGAGATCTATATAGTGAAAGACAATACAAGCGCAGAATCGAAATGAAATCTACAAATAAAGGATCATGATATTATCACAATGCACATTCCCTAAATCTTTAACTAGAAAAGGAATATAATATTGTGATGTGAACATTCATATATTAGAAAATTTAATAGCATACTCAGAAAATAATTTTTAAGGGAATATATCAATTCCATTATAAAATTATTTATAAATAAAAGAGTTGGTGGATCCAGAATAAAATAACACAATAACATATTTAGAGTGGATGATAACTATTGATTACACCACTTTAGCATCCAACCCCACATCAAGTATTGTGATATCATGGAATTTTTATTTTTTGGTCCGTCATAGGTTTCTGATGTTGATAATCCTCGATAACCCTCAGGTTTTTTTATTGTTTAGAAAAATGACTATTTTCATTACACTTGAAGTACTGCACTGTGGTAAGTGAATACTTTGTATACTTTAATATATTTGCATCATTAAATATATTTTTTCAATCATATATATAGTCAACTACCATATGAACTTTTTTACAACTCTTAAAACATTTACATGGACATTAAGATAATTTCCTCATAATTTTCTCTAATTTTTACCATAAAGGAAAGGCCATCTTCTTTTTCACTATGGGTTTTCCATTTTCCCTCTAATTCAATTTTTATCTTCTTATCAAACCATAAGATTAATGGGTGTCTCCAATATACATAAAAAAATTTATATCTCATCAAATGATTTACTTATATATATTGAATTCTACTATGAGTAATTCCCTTTCAGATACTCTATTTTATGCAACTAAAAAATGGATCAACCTCACTTATAGGTTTAATGACATTTCATAAATCATACCATGAAAATCATGAAAAATTTACATTGAAGGTATCCAAAAATTCAACATCCTTTTTCTTAAGATCTATGAACTTCTACTCTATAATTTTTCAAATAATATAAGGAATTTACTTATTGAAAAATATTCTCATAATCTTATCCAATTCCATATAATAATTTTTTTCTTGTTGCGTCATATTCTATATAAGATGCCACCATTGATCTGATTCAGCTTCAAAATAAAAAACAATTAAAATTAATTTCACATTTTCATAGCATTCTAGAATAGGTTATATATTTTCAGTGGTATTGATTCTTTATTAAGACACCAAGGTGTCAGAAGACCCATTTAAATAAGTTAGATGCAACCTCATCAAGAACATAATAGAAATTTGTTCCCCCTTTTTTACATTATGAAGTCCAACATGATTCATTACTTGAGAATTCTGTGTGAGATTATGAATAATAATTTTCATTCCATTATCAGTAAAATTATGTTGCTCAGTTTGGATTTTGTGAATTTCACATCGCATTCATCTTTAATGTGGTTCCTTCGAGTGTAATCCATTGACTAAAATTAAAATTCATTTTGTGAGAGACTATAAATATATTGTTGAAAATTCAGAATCAGGTAAAAAAACTTATTAAATATCAATTTATGACACATTAGGTTTAATCCAAGGTTATTTCTAATTTTTAATGACATCTATGATTGTATCCTAATCTTATACATATCCATAGGGTTTTTTACTAAGGTTTTCTTATCCTGGATTCCAAAGGTAAACTAAACCATTCTCTGATACCAAATACAACTTATATTTATTTTCATATATTGATAGTACATTTAATTTGATTAATGTTTATTAAATAACATAAATACACTCAATTAAAACTATATAGGTTTATTTTATATGCAGAAATGGAATAAAAAACAACTGATTCATAAAAAATCTACATCATCACTATATTATTACTTCATAACTGATTCAATTTTAGAAACGTATTAATTAATTAAATTCATCATATTCTAGGTAAAATGAACATAAAAAATATTTTTCTCAAATTCATTAAAAGGGTAATCATTGGAGGTATCAATCATATAAAAATAATAATACATAAGAACATAATTAAAATATTTGAATATTATATCATATATATCGATGGTAATGATATAATTTAATGGGATAAATCATATAACTTCATACAGAATCAAATAAATAATTATACGATAGCATAATATAAGAAATGATATTGTTAAACCCACATAATAATGAAAACTCATTTACACAAGGAGCATTTCAACGACCAACCAAGTGAAAAAATTCATGTTCTGAACTAGGTTCACTCCCCGTTCTAACCCTTTATTTATAGACTATGTGTACACATCATTGTACTCCTTTCTATCTCATAAGATAAAAATCATTACACAATTAATTTATGGGAGATATATTCCAGAGCCTTTAAAGAATGAAAATTGTATATATGTGTTCTAAATGAACATAAATCAGTCATCATGTCAGAACCCATGAAAGGAAATGGGTTTCACAAACATGTCATCATAATATAACTCGTGGGAAAATAATAGTAACCATAAACATCAAATAAAAATAAAAATACACCATATATAAAAGATATAAGAATGGTATAATTGGATAATATTCATATAAAAATATAAGTGATAACAATTGATGTTATATCAGATGGAAAATAATTTTAAGAGATTATATTAAAAAATTATAAGGAAAATATCATTTCTACTTTGAAAAAAGTTTCTTTTAAAATGATCCATACTTTTAAAAGAAAATGTTTTCCTTGAAAATAACACTACAATATTGTATTGGAATATTTAATGAGTTATGGTTTAATGAGAGTAGAAAATTCATTTCATTCCGTATATGTTGACAACCATTTCATTCATAATTTTGCATGAAAATCAATAAAAGAACCTCTTTTATAAAATGAAAAAAAAAAACGATTCCATTCAAACCATTTAGTTAAAATTAAAATTTGTGTAAAAATACCTTAATAGTAGCTAAAAATAAATTAAAAAAAAACTAGATTTTTTATGAAAAATAGAAACGGGAGATTAATATTCCACAATATATAATTATATTCAAACAAAAAATAATATTGAACATCTGAAATTAACCCTTAACATAGGTATGATTTCCTTTATAAATATGTAATATTTTTTTATAATCCTTTAAAAATGATATTAATTTATATTTGAACCATATTCATATTTATGATATTATATTTGTTTATATTATGTAATCTTTTCCCCGAATGTTAATAATATTTCATTATTTCATTTCGTTATTCTTATATGTGTGTTTTGTCATATAAGTCCCATGTCATATTCATATAATATAGAAATATAATATAAATAATGACATTAATGTAAAATATTTCATATTTATTCATTATATACATTTATATAATCATTCTTGAATAGAAAACGTGGAAAATGAATCATATCGTGTTGTGGTGATTGTAGGTTGTACATATGCATGAGAGATAATATTATTAACTTAATGGTGAAATGTTAAAATAGAGGGATTGTATATTTTTTTCTATATTCAATATAATATGAAAAACATATTACACCATGACATAGAGACAGTGAGTCAAACGTATGCATGCACAATTATTTTTTTATAGGATTTATAAAATTCATAATATATTTTCCCAATAGTCAATATAAAATCCTAAAATTTTGGTTTTAATAGATTTATTACATTATTATGGAAACAAAACATGATGATGAAGTTGATTAATAAATAATCTTGAATGAGTTGGTAAAGAATTTTACCTCTTCTTTCGTGAACTTCCTTCAAACCTCCTCTTAAGGACAATGGGTTTGATATTTTGAGAAGATGAGCACCCATTGATTGTGGATATATAAGATGAGAAGATAAATGTTTAGTGTATAGTGGTTCTTGGAGCATCAATTTTAGGTGAATAAGTGATTTATGAGGAGTCATTTTATAATTTAAGAGAGGGACACTTTTGGAATTTCCTCGTAATAATAATTTTTTATAAATTCAATATAAATAAAAATACCTAAAAAGCCACGAATTAGAACATAATATGTCGTAATGTTGTAATATCATCATCAAATATATTTTACACATATTTAGGAATTATATCAATCCTCTTAATTTTGATTAACCCTTAGTTAACATATTTAGATTTTATCTTAGGTAACAACTATTTCAACATTAGATAGTTGTATCTTTTAATTATTTGGTTAATATTAAATTGATAATGAAAAATTAATAATATAATTGGCAATATTTTAATTTTTTAATTTATAAATACCTTTTTTATATTTTAATAATTTATTAAAATATTATTTTTAAGAAAATATAATTAGTGGAAATATTGACAATATTCAATAAATGGAATACAAAAATCCCAACAATATAAGTTAACATCAAAAAAATGTTTTATTATATCACTAAGAGCCCAATGTCATATATGATATTCTTTTATCAAATTAATTATCTCAAATTATAATTATTTTCAATTTTTTAGTAACATTTGTTTGCTATATTAATTTATAAAATAATCACTACATCTATGATCTGTATTTATTTAATATAAATATTTTTTAACTAAAATTTATAAAATAAACTACCATAATAAATATAAATATTATATATTTCATAATAATATTTATATTTTAATGTATAATTTGGGTAACCATATATCAAGAATAATATAGTTTTATCAACATGACTATGACATATTTGAAATTTTATTAAATAAAATATTACAAATATCATAATCCCATCAATGTGGGAAAAAAATCAAAAAAATTATATTGAATATAAATCAATTATGTTGAAAATAAATATTTATAATCTTTCGTAACAATTATTTTTACCCATCTCGATACATAAAAGATATTTAAGACAATAAATGTGACATTTTATGACTTTTATTGGATTTAAAAATATATATGTCATTTTCTAGGACAAGTATCCATTTAAAAAAATTGAATTTACATACCAATTTGTTATGGGTTGGATTATATTCATCCAATAAAAATTATTCATATGTTTGGGACATTTTATGCTCTTTATTATTTTATTTGTAACATAAATCACCAAATTTAAACATTACCATGTCAACAAAATTTACGCTACTCACTATTCATATTGGTAAAAAATTGAAGGAACATAATTTAATAAATATGAACATTATAATCCCAAAATAATCAATAATTTTTTAAAATACAAAACATATATATTTAAGAATTATATTTATAAGAACACCAATAAAAATTAATGAAAAAAAGTTTTTCTAAAAAATGCATTTTTTGAAATATAAAATGTTTTAAATAAATAAATGTATTTAATCCATTTAAAAACCATAATTAAATAAAATTAAATTACAATTAAATAATTAACATTTAAAACTATTAAAAAATTTACCTTCTCGCGACATAAAAAAATATAATTTTCAATAAAACTATAAATTTTCATTGTTCCTTAAAAATATATCTATTTTTAGAAAATAAAAAGATAATTAATTTTATAACAATTTTTAAATAATTAATACAAATATGAAAAAGAAAATCAAATCCATTTTCTAATACTTTTAAATATTAATTTTCATTCATAAAATTAAGGAAAACTCATTTTCTAAAGAAAATACAATTTTGAATAATACAGTAGTTTTAATAAAATTTGTGTTATTATTTATAAGAACCAAAAAATAAATTCACATTTAGTTGGATATTTTTATATATTTAATATATTATTTAATAAATTTATTCCTATAAGTTTAATGGATATTTTATATTAATTGTGTTTCACGGTTCATTTAAAATTACAATAGTGTGTAAGATAAGCTATTAAAAAATTAACATTATTTAAAGGTAAAAATTTATTAAAATATGGTGGTGTTAAATAATATTTATGGGAAATGTTTTTAATTTTGATACAATATTTCGGTGATCCAGTGAACATAATTTGGATTGTGATCTTGTAAAGATTTAATTTCTCGTTATATAATTTTGATCAAGTTTTTATTATGAAATCTCATATTGGATTTGGTTAAGGGAAAATAAAAAAGATGAAATTCCCTTGGATGTACCAATAAATTGGATTCAGATTGAATAATCTTACTAGTAAATTCTATAACTTATTTTTTCAATTTCAATTAAACGTTATAATAACCCATCATGTACACTTATCTTAATGGTCAACATATAATGGATATATTATCAATGATTTTAATTTTTATTGGTCATTTCGGACCAACATAAAAATTATGTCCATATTATATAATTCACCAAGATAATGTCAAGGAATTTAATGAATTTTTTTCTATAAATATATTTCTAAATAATAAATTTATATATTCAAAATGTAATTTCATTTATAAATGTTTTTTATATTCTTCCATAGTTAGTAATATTCTCTCTAAAAATATACTTATGTACATAAAAAAGATGAGGGAAATTCTATTTTCTCCCATTTTCGTATTCTTAGGTCTCATCATCAAACAGTTTACTGTTCCATAGTAATTTGACAAGATTAGTTTTCTGGATTCAATTAAAATTTCCTATATAATATGTGATTATCACCAACTACCCCTCATATGAATGATCATTCTCCCAAGGTACCACATATATATTATGTACATGTGATGGGTTGGATATTTAATTCATTAATAGGATTACATGGAACACATAGTGTACTTGAGATAGGTTATAAGGGAGTTATTGTGAATAGGAAATAAATATGACATGATCAAAGATCTTAAAATGTTGGATGTATCTTGGATTATCATTCCCATCATCGGAAACCTCATGTATTTCTTCAATAGTGATATATAAACAAAAACCATATCTCTAGACAAAAAATCTATGTCTCACCAAGGATTTTTTACATATATTTTATATAATTTTTTTTGGAAAATATATAAAAAATGTTTTGAATCTTCTCAATCACCCTGAAGATAAAACCAGGCCCTATCTACTTCTATACTCTAATATCACCCCTCCTTGATATAGTCTAACACCTCTTCCAATATATATCATCATAAAGATATATTTGATTATTTTATTGGAAAATTTTATTATATATGAACAAAACTATGGAAATTTTATGATAATAATTTCTTACGAAATACCTGTAATGGGTTCTCAATATGTCATCTAGAGTTTGAATTGTTTTCCCAGACTAACCATCTATATGATTAGGATAAGAAGAACTAAAACATAGCTCTATATATATATCTTACTAAGGTATTCATTATATCCTTGAGGTAATCCTAACATCTCAATCACATAAAATGGAGAGTGGAAATATAGAGTCTTATCCCTTATCTTTTGTATATCACAGTGAGTTGGATTAAAAAAATATATTCCTTGATATCAATGAATAAAATTTACATTTTAAGGCATCAGACTGCCACAAAAATAGTGTTATTGATTATAGATGTTTAGGGAAGTCCGATGATTAAATAAATGATTCTTTTCTCAAATTTAAATATTGATATGAACAACTGATGAATTATTCCTTTATAATTTTATCATTCAACCTTGGAATGTTTTCATACCATTCATAGCGATACATATTTGGTAAAATACTGCAACATGTTATTCAAAAAGAAGTATTTCTTTAGATCATTATACATTTATGTGATTCCTATATGAATAGATATGGATATTCTATACATATCATACTTATGTTCCACTCTCTATACTGGTTTTTATTGGAAACATATTTGTGGTCCTAAACATATAACATCAAAATTAGAAATGTTAAACTATAGAATAATGTCTACATTTCTCTATAGATTCACATCAACTGTATGGGCCTCCCTGATCCTATATTGAATGTGTAGTCATTCGTTTATATATGAAAGGTAATATGAAATTAATTTTATGATTCATATGTACATACTTTTTATGTCCATGATTTTTTTATCCCTTTAAATCATCATCCTAGATAGGGTTAAGGAATCCATTCTAATAAGAAAACATGTTATTATTTTGCCTCAAAGGATGGTAATGGATTCAATAGATATAATCATTTTTCATTTTTAACACCCTTTTTCTCTCATATTGAGAACTTTCAGTGTAAATATATACTTAAGGCGTTTATGATCTATATATTTGTCACATATCTCTAAAGATATTATTTCAATAAATATTAAATGAAAACATCATTACATCAAATCCCATATATTTAGTGGGGTATTTTTTCATGAATATTTAATTTATAGTAGGCATAATCTATCACTTTTCCATCTTTCATTATTATACAACCCATTCCATTTTTGAATGCATCGGTGAAGATAAAAAATCCATATACACTGGTGGGTATTGTGAGATCAAGATAAATGATTGGCCTTTTTATTTAACTATTTAAATCCCTTCTCAAATTCATCTCTCTAGAAAATATTCTCTACATTTATATTTACATAGATTTATGGGTTTTGAAATGAGTATAAGTTTAAAAAATGATTATTTCACCAAAATAATCCATGTAAACTATGGATATTTTTCACCAATGGTTTTCTAGGCCATTATCTTATTGACTCTTTTTTCAATAAACTAACAGATATCAATTTTTTGAGTGATAAAATTCCATAAGTATACTACTTTTACAATCTAAAACACAAAATTACTTAAATTAACATATATTATTTTCTTTCACATGGCTGTTATTACATCATTAAATTTCACTTCAATTATTCTATAATTTGTAAATTGATTGGAATATAATCTATAAATATAGACAATAATTATTTTAGGTAATCCAAAATAACTCTATTATTTATGGCCATGATGATAGATAAGGAACTAGTTAGTCTTAATGCAATCACTATGAATTTTTTTTGGTTATACCTTATATGATACGAATTGTTGAGTATATCCTACTTCTTCACCATTAATTAATAATATCCATATTAAAGATACACCATTGAGAATTATTGGGATCCATGTAGATGAACGAAAAATTCATTAATCTTTCGAAGAAGATACCTATTCATTATCATGATATTATTGAGATCGGGATAATAAATGTAGATTAGAATTATCCAATTCTTTCTCATGATAAAAAGTTCAAGGGAACCCCATGGTAAAATACTAAAATATATAATACCATTGTCCAAATTCTGTAATTGGTACTTATTAATATAATCACAACTATGATAAGAAATTTTATACGATTTCTTAAATATTTTAAAAACATCCAGGTAAAAGTTCAATTTAGAACTCTACCGCTCAATTAGGAGGAAGATAAGAAAATTATTTGGGAAAACTATCATTGTATACCATTACGATGGTAAAGTGATCAAATGTGATATTCTATATAGTCACAATTAGTTGAAATAGATATTCTTTATCATAAATAAATAATATTCATGCTTGAGATGCTGATTCAAAATGAGTTCAACCCACTCTCTTATTCTAGTAAATAATCATATAATGATTTATGATATGATGAGTATTTTATTTTTCTAAACAATTTCTATTTTCACTATATATGAAAATACTATCCATACCAAAAATAGAATTTAATTGAAAAATTGGAGTTTTAGAAGTTATGATAAGAAATATTGGTCAAAATATTGATACAGGAGAAGTCGTATGATTGGGATGAAATTATATCCCCATTTTTGTTACCATGGATACCTGAACATCCATGTTTTGATGTGGCCTTTTAATTGATAAACCATTCATGAATGATATTAACGAACTCAAAGAAATAGAATCAAATTGATTTTTCTCTATTATATAATAAAGAAATAGTGTACCTATCACCACTTCATCATTAAGATCCTCCACTATTCTTGTGATGGGAAATTAATTCCATAACTTTTTAGGTCTTAATGGTTATGTAATTTATTTTCATTGATATCCATTGGCTTAGTGAATTATTATTAATTTTTTCCTTGTTCCTGTCTGCTAAAAAATTTAATTATAGGATGAGTGTTTAATAGATCAATCCATTCGTCAATCACATCAATAGGTTTCTATTATCATCATTTTCTCACTATATGTCCATTTTTATGACACCAAAATCATTTCATGAACCCCTTAATCAAATTTCATGGATTCTTATTTTATCACTTTTTACAACTATGATGTTATACATTCTTACCTCTATTTGATTTATCTATTACAACACTTGAGTTAAATTCTATTGTGGATTTAGATCTATAGACCCTTGAGATTCACCGATCTAAATTTTTAATTTGAGGTAAAATGATTACAATTTTCACATAAATTTGAACCTATCAAATAATAGAATCATTTTACAGATTCATATTTATCTTACTATTTTGATTCATATTAACATTAATTTTTAATGAAAAATTCTTAGTTGTATAATAATTTTATTTTGATATTTCATTCATACAACCTGATGGTTTTATTATCCTTTTGATTTAGTCTATGGAATCCCTCTCTATATTAAATCTTAAAGAGAAGGAAAATATTTATTGATTTTTTTCCTTATTTCATTCTGCTAAATCAGTATGATATCTTCCTTGAGTTTCATATTCCTAATAAATGACATCAATTGATCATTATCTCTGTACATGTGACAAATAGATAACATAACCTTCTATTAATATGTTCATGGAATAACATTAATGATAATTTCAAAGTAGTTGATACACATTTTATTGATTATGGGATCACATGATCCATTGAATGTATTTTTTTTTTGTATAATGGTATCACTAGAAACCTGCACTTTATTAATAAGATGTGGACATTCCCAAATTTCTAATTTATATTAACAAATGAGTTAATTGTGTAATTATATTCTGGACATTCCCAAATCCTACTCCCATCAATTTGGGAATATTATTTGGAATGTTTTTTACATTTCCCATCACACTACTTATTCTCTTGGGTTATCCTATTTCCTGAAATCTACTAAAATTAATGGAAAATTAGGGAAGTGAATTTTTAAAATTTTATACACATAATATTGAAATTATGAAAATTTATTTGAAAACTCATAGATGAGAAATATTCCTTAACCTATAAATTTCTACATTTCAATATAAGTTATCCATGATATGTTTCCTGCCATAAAATCTCAATGGAATTGTTTTCCAATTATAATGGTTCATAAGGAGATTGTGAATATTTCAATAAATATATACTAGTAGTGTCAATGTGGTGTAAAATAAGGAATTTTTTTATCAACTATATGATGAAAAAGTTAGTACCCATTACACCCTTTTTGGGGTTATTACAATTATGTGCAACAATGCAAGATCTATATGAACTTTTATTAACGGAAATAGATATTGTTTCTTGGAAACCACTCACTCTATAACTATAAAACAAATTTGGGATAATTTTTTCTATTTCTTCTTATCCCTATGTATTTTAATGTGTTTTAGTAATACTAATCAACAAAATAATTATACATTTAACTAATACGCACTATGATAACACAAATATTTATTATACAATATTTTATAATCTTTTACAAAATGATATAAATAATACATCCCAAAAGATCAATATTCGTCGTGTTTTTGATAAAGTAGTTACATATCCCAATAATAATAGATATAGATAAAGTAAAATTAATTAAATAACATATAATATTCCCTTAAATTTCAATAGACATCTAAACAACATGGGATAACATCCGGATGTAAAAATTTAAGGGGTGAGCTTTGGATCTCGGAAAAAGAATAATCAAATCATTACATGATAAAATCTATACATTTGGGTCAGGATGCATATCAAAATGAAATAAAATGGCGATAATAATAAACATGGACATCAAGTCATGATATAAGATCTTGACATTATGGAAACATGGTGATGTGGGAAGAATATAAAAACATAGATCATAAGAATAAGTCAAGGATAACAATTGAGACATCATAACATTGTGTTAATATTCCAAACTCCCCTTCACCATACATTGTGTCCCAATAGATAAAAATATGCCCATTACATTTGAGGTCTACATAATTCAAGGACCTCCTATCACATTCATAATTTGAACATATTTTTATGTTCCAACTATATCACACCACATAATAATATATTTTATCACATTTAATCTCAATATAAATGAGTGTTGGATTTATACATGGATGTACTAAAAAATATAGGATTTGTTCATCTAGTATAATACCATTAATAGAAAATGGTTATGGTTATTCACAACACAATTGTTTTTCATGAAAAATAAGAGAATAATTTTGAATGTATAGCAGGTGTACATAAACAGTCATAGAGGGTATTAATAGTAGTAAAATATGGAATCTCATTACATGGTAGTCATAAAATTTGTAAATGTATGTGTAAAAACCCATTTAAAAATAAAAAAATGGAAATAAAATTGATTAATACAAATAATGTACTTGAATAATGATATGGAGGAATAGAATTACTTACCTTGAAAAGGTACCTCTAAAATCTTAAAATGAGATTATTAAAAAAATATAAATACAATTGGAGGTATTTAAAGAGTTAATGTGAGAGTAACTTCATACTAAATTGGTTTTGAGTGGTGAGGAATGGGAGAATTGTCACGAACCATCATTGGGGCCCGTTTCGTGACACCCCATGCCTGCCTTCCATTGGCTAGGGGCTTGCGACTACCACCAAAGGTGTAAATCCCAATAGAAGGGAATGCATTGCCTTATGAAGTAACATACACAACAGAGTACGCAAGTGAAGTATCACTAGGTAAAACTGAGTACATGGTAAGTGATTTAAAAGTCAATGGGACAGTATACTAACCCAACTGAATGTACAATTCAACTGAAAGGAAATTACAATAGCAGTAAATAAAACAGCAACACCGAGTCGTCCTCCATGAATCCCACCTGAAGGGTGGGTACAGATAGTCTCCTCAGCTCGGCGGGTCCGATCATCCGATCCGTGTATCTTCTGCCAAGTGGTCCACCTCTGGGTACTGTTTAGCTTCACAAGCCTCCACCTTGATCAGTGATGTTCTTCGTTTGCATCCAACAAAACGTAGTGTGGGTATAGCCGGTGTAGGGGTGAGTATGCGATACTCAGTAGGGACCCCGAGTCCCCCGAAGGTCTCTCAAAATCCACGAAAGATAAACAACAAAGAAAAGATACAATCACGAAGTATCAATAACACTACTTTGGTATATTCCCATACAAATACCTAAGTCATCAGTTACAGTTCAGCTCCAGCTCTCGAGCCCAAGCACTACTCAGTCCACATTGGAAAGCACAACCCATTCCACACAAGAAAGCACAATCCAATGCACACAGAAAATCAAGTCAACCACAACAATGATAATGATTGAGTATCAAGACTCCGCTCACACAGTTATACACTTCGTAAGGCGATAGAGATGATAAGATATAGCCACTGATTCATCTAATCTGTCTGACACACATAGGATATGAGACCAGCTAAGCTGTCGGACCCACACAACATACAAGACCATCTACTCTGACGGGCCCACATAGGATTCAAGTACAGAGCTCAATACTTCCAAACCCACATAGGATACAAGAATAGTAGTCATCACCGTAAAACCCATGTAGGATTCTAGTACGGTAGTCTTTATTGTCAAACCCACAGAGGATTCCAGTAAAGAAGTCAATGCAGTCGCAGACATCCCTAGGGTTCCCGCACACAGCATGCTGGATTCTAGAATGGTACGCTCCTCAAGAAAAAGAAATCTGATACATCAACTTTCACAAAGTCCAGAGTTTATGTATCCCAATGTTCTGGCTCGTCAAAAGAAACCCAACGCGATAGACGGTGCGTCAATTGGACGCCCGGTCAGAGAGTTATTGGCTTTTTCGTTCAGGGGCCCGGTTGATTTTTAAGTTAATACCAACCCGACCATACTCTAGCTGCATCCAAAACTCAAGAGGAGTAAGCCAAACGGGCCATCTCAACAAAAGGATCCCAACGCAATTGATGGAACGTCAATTGGATGTCCGGTCATTGAGATATAAGAGTTTCTGCTCCAATGGCCCGGCTGGTTTCGAGTTCGAACCAACCCGGCCGTACCCAAACTTTTCAAAAACCTCAAGTGTAACATACCAAAATGACCGTCTCAATCCAAAGATACATACGCAAATGAAATTGCGTTTATAAGAGGTCCGTAGCACATGTTATTTTCAAAAGACCGAAGTCGGTCTGAAGTGGGGGGTCTGGGCCCGACCCGACCTGGGTGGGTACGGCCCGGCCTGGCTGGGCGCGGCCCGGCCCGATCCGCGCGACC
Source organism: Viscum album (assembly GCA_963277665.1). NCBI lineage: Eukaryota > Viridiplantae > Streptophyta > Magnoliopsida > Santalales > Viscaceae > Viscum > Viscum album. Next base: position 212,004,412 of record OY728128.1, on the reverse strand, counting down.
CGCCCTGGCCCGACCGGTGGGTGCGATGGCTCAGCCAGTGGCCGAGCAGGGGGGACGCGGTCCCTCCATTGTCCCGCGGACGCGCCTCCAGGCACCGCGTCTCCCTCGGATCCCGCGTGGCCACAAGATCTATCCCCTTGCCACCGTGGTTTCAGCTGACGCAGCTCCTGCTGGCCACCAGTGCCACTGCGCTGGAAACCTACACTGCCAGTGATTTCCGCAAGCCACTAGAGTCGTTCCGGTGGTTTCTTCTTGCTCCCGTCTGCGCCTGCGGTCATCTCAGAACTCGTACATTACTGCAACGGCCTCTAATCGTCAAATCTGTCCCGTTTCGTCATCGCTAAATATTCCATGCATCGGGAACAAAATATCAGTGGGATCGGCCTAGTTCGTTATCCCGCACCCACCGCGTTTGTGGATTTAATAAAACACCACCAATAAAACTCTCCATCTCAAGGGTATAGAAATAACACATGAATAAATTTATACCAAAAACCCCAACCTCAATAAGGAAGACGATCGTCGGCGTCACGGTACATGGCGTCACGGAGAGGAGGATTGCAGGCGTCATCGGGGCACGACGAGGAGGAAGCGGCATCTCATCTCTGGCCGCAGGGAAGATGATTGGTGGCGCGTCTTCAATCTCTGAGGAACCTACATTCATTTTCATTCTTTGTCGGAGGCCAGCGTTCTTCGTCTTTCTTCGTTGGAGGCTGGCATTCTTCCTCGCACGACGAAGCTCTCCCCTTGATAAAATAATAGGTTCCCCCTATTATTTATTTATATGCAAAGAAACTCTCCCACAATTAATTCACTACACTAATTAACATGAGGTGAAATTTAATTAAATAAGGGAGAGTGAAGGTTCCCCATAATTAAATGTGTTGGCAGTTTAAATTAAAAAAGGGGAAATGGAAGGTTCCTCATTAAATCATGGGTTGACATAATTTGATGGATTGAGGTGACATTTAATGGAGGTTTGTAAAATTAATGCAGGGATGCTATGGGATTTGAGGGAATTAAATGGTGGGGCTAATTTGGACCCCACCTCTCTAACCTCCTCACTCGTGTAATTAAGTGGCTGTGGGCCCCACCCTTAACTACCCATGGGAGGGAATAACCTCTTTTAGAAATAAAACTTTTTCGGACATTTTTTATTTATTTCTTAAAAAACCCCCAAAAATTATCTTCTCCTCTTTTGAAAACACATTTATGGTAATTGTTCCCTTAAGCAATTATCGGTGCTGCGAGTTCATCGTTTCCCTCGAATTTTAATTCCGAGGACCAGTTGAAACGTTTGAAAAACCCGCTTGGTCATTCACTGAACGCACCCGAGCTAAACTTCCAAAATTTATTCTTCGCACACCGGGCCTTGGAATCAAGCGCCGTTAGAAGCCACATACTCATCAAATTTCATAGAATTTTTTTAAAAAAAATTCCTTGAAATTTATGTGTCTTTACATTACTCCCACCTCAGGGCTGTACATCCCCATAAAGCTACAACATAAACTAGGGAAAAAAATGAGGGTACTAAGCATGAATTGTAGCCTCCCGCTCCCATGTGCTCTCTGGGAGGTTCTCGTGCTGCCAACGAATGCGCACAAGAGGAATCGACTGACCATATAGGAACCGCTCCTTTAGATCCACGATCTCCACTAAGACCTCTGCAAAAGTCACCCCATCATCGATGTCCAGCTCCCCATGGTCATTGATATGCGTTGGGTCATACACGTATCTCCTTAGCTGAGATACCTAGAAGACGTCGTGCACCTGATGCAACTGAGGTGGAAGGTCCTGACGGTAGGCCACCTCTCCTACCATGCTGAGGACCTGGAAAGGTCTGATGGAGGGTGAAGATAACTTGCTGCCGTGGCCAAATCTCTGTAACGCATGTCAAGGTGAAACCCATAAGAAAACGTGGTCTCCATCCTCGAACTCCATTGGTCTCTGCCTCCTATCAGAATAGGACTAATTTCTGCTCTGGGCAGTCCTCATCTGCTCCTAGATGATCCACACCTTCACGTTTGTAGCCTGAATCATCTCTGGTCCTACGAGTGCTGACTCCCACAGGGTCAGTCCAACACAGAGGTGATCTGCAAGGTCGGCCGTACAGTGCCTAGTAAGGTGCCATCCTAAGGGTGGAGTGGTAGATATTGTTGTATGTAAACTCCACAAAGGGTAGGTGATCCTCCTAGCTACGACCAAAGTCAAGGACACATGCATGGAGCATGTCCTCGAGTGTCTGAATGGTCCACTCTGTCTGGCCATCCGTCTGCGGGTGAAAGGCAGTGCTTAGGTGTAGTTGTGTCCTGAAAACCTCCTATAACCCCTTCCAAAGATGGGAATTAAAACAAGCATCTCGATGGGAGACGATAGACGATGGTACACCATGAAGCCATATGATCTCCTGAATGTAGAGGCATATCAAGATCTCTACTGATCCCTTCTCTCTGATCTGTAGGAAGTGGGCTGAATTTGTGAGCCAGTTTACAATCACCAAGATGGTGTCATGTCCTCAGGATGTACGTGGAATCCCCATCAAGAAATCCATGGATATCCAGTCCCACTTCCACTCTAGGACCTCTAAGGGATGTACCAAGTCTGCAGGTAACTGATGTTCACCTTAACTTGTAGGCAAGTGAGACATTGAGAAACAAACTCTTCCACGACCTTCTTCATACCCAGCCACCAGTACTATCATATGAGGTCCTTATAAATCTTCTCTACTCCACTATGTACCACTAGAGTGGATGTGTGGAACTCCCTCAGCACCTCCACCTGCAGTGCAACTGGTACCATGGTACGTCCTTGGAAGAGGATGACGTGCTCCCCGCCTTTAGAAAATACATCGTGTGCTAGCCCTGAAGATATCTGAGCACATCGCACATCACAGTCAACGTCTCCATGCGGCGCCTCTCTGACCCACTGGTGAAGTGGAGGAGTGACTATGAGGGACTATTGATAGGCTACCCCATCCCTATCCATGAAGTAAATCTGCAAAGCGGATAACTGCTCTGTCACTTCTCCAAGTAGTTGAATGCCTGATCTCCTACTAAGAGCATCATCCACAACGTTCCCCTTCCCAGAAGTATATAAAATCTCAAAGTCATAATACTAGAGGAACTCGAGCCGTCGCTGCTGTATTAGGTTCAGGTCCTTCTGTGAGAAAATGTACCAGAGACTCTAGTGGTCAGAGTATACTGTAAAGCACTCTCCCATCAGATAGTGTCACCACATCTTCAGGGCGAAGACCACTGCTGCTAACTCAAGGTCATGGGTAGCATACTTCTGCTCATACTACCTCAACTGCCATGAACCATAAGTGATCATTACATGATCCTGCATCAGGATACACCCGATTCCGGTTCCGGATGCGTCGTAGTAAACTTCGTACCCTACATCCTCCTCTGTTAGCCTCAAGATGGGCGCACTGGTCACACTCCAGCTTAGATCCTAGATGCTCTGCGAACATATGTCTTACCACATGAAGGGTTTACCCTTCTTCGTCAATGATGATAGTGGTGTTGTAACTCTAGAGAAGTCTGGCACAAATCTCTGATATTACCTAGCAAGACCTAGGAAACTCCGCACCTCTGTCACGCTCCTGGGTGGCTCACAAGCATGAAACGCCTGGACCTTCGCGGGATCCACTGCAACTCCCACCTTAGAGATGACGTGCCCCAAGAAGTTGACCTCTTGAATCCAAAATTGGAACTTTTAGAGCTTACCATAAATCTGGTGCTCTCAGAGTGTATCCAGTACAACCCGTAAGTGGTAGGCATGCTCCTCCCCGGTAGTCGAGTAAATCAGTATGTCGTCAATGAAGAATACGAAAAACTGATCGAGGTAGGGCTGGAAGGTCCTATTCAGGAGACTCATTAACCCTGCTGGAGAATTTTTTACACCAAAGGGCCGGACCAAGAACTCATATTTCCCAAACCGACACCTGAAATCCATCTTTTTCACATCCTCGTCCAGAACTTGGATCTGATGATAGCCTCACCTTCGGTCTATCTTTGAGATCCATCATGCTCCCTTGAGATGATCGAAGAGGTTGTCAATCCTCGGAAGCGATTACTTGTTCCTCATAGTCACCTGGATCAGGTGACGATAGTCAACACACAGTCTCAAGCTCCCATCCGCCTTCTTGGAAAATAGAATTGGAGAAGCCTAAGGTGAAACACTGGGTCAAATGAATCCCTTGCCCTACATGTCCTCTAGCTGTTCCATCAGCTCATAATGCTCAGCGAGAGCCATCTGATATGCTGGAGTGGATATAGTCAATGTCCTATGGTACATGTCTATATAGAAATCTACCTCCCTGTGAGGATGTAGTCATGGATGTTCTTTAGGAAAAACTTCAGCATACTGATCCACCACTATGGGAAAACTTGGACTCCTCATGTCAACTGCTCCGAGGATGGGACTAGGCAACTGATGGGTGATCAGCTGCCCTCTCCTCTACGTGAGTCCATCCTATTCTACGCAGGTTCCATTCTCACCGAAGAAGGTGAACCTGTCCTATCTATGCGGACACACCACACCTTCTGCCTAATACATTCGATCTGAGGATGTACTGTAGATAACTAGTCCATACCCAAGATGACATCGTAAGGCCTTGACGCCTCTATAAGAAGATCCCAGCCGAAGTTCTCGTCTCCTAGAGTATCCTCACAATGACGACACCAGCGCCTAATCATCGAGTCTGCTCCCGTAGGAGTCTCTAGCCGGAAGGATCGAGCCAACAGCTCTGTTAGAATCTCCAAACTCCGAACAAAGGCAGTGGCAATGAAAGAATGACTCGCACCCGTGTCTATAAGAACTGTAGCAAGGGTGGAGTAGACACAGATAGTACCTCAAAACATCTCGGTTGCACCGTGGTCATAACCCTCTGATGCCTGGAGCTGAGCCTGCCTCTACTCGCAAGCTCCCTGTGGTCGGGGTGGACCTCCTGGGGGTGGTGGTGGTAGATCGTCGAAGCATCTTCCACCACCTACTGCTTGACCAGCTCCTCTGCCTTGTCTGCCTGCTCCCGACGGACTGCCACGGTCGCACCTCTGCCTCTGCATGGGAGGTCCCTCCACTGTCTGCTACTCCTCTGCATGGTGGGTCGGGCAGTCACGAGCCAGGTGGCCCTACAAGCTGCATGCATAACACTGTCTGCTCCTCGGAAGGCTGGCTCTGCACAGTGTGCCCCGCACAGCCGAACCCGTGTCCTTAGGTCGATCACCAGATGGTCAGGTCCTCTTGGACACCACCGTCATCTGTCGACTGCCAGCTGTAGAAGACTCTTCTCCATGTTGTCCTATAGTGGGTCTCGCTGCTGATGGATACTCTGTGAGAGAGATCTCCACTAGCAGGGCTCGCTCCAGCACCCCCGCCTGGGTCACGATACTGAGTGGAATCGTTGATGCTCAGATATCATGCATCAGCCTCTGCATAATGGTTTGGGCCCAGATGAATGGGTCCCATACCATGTCGTTGGAGTAGCACGATAGGTGATAGTGGTGTACCCCATAGGCCACATATGTTCTTAGTTTTTCATAGATTATTATAATTATGATATATCTTCTACATATAACTCCATGTAGGATACTGTGATAGAGTCTATAATCCACCTTGGTAAGGCCATGTATACATATTTTCAACTAATGTCGAGTAATCCCTAGTTTACACCAGGATCATGGAATGACTTAGATATCCCCCCATAGGGCCCTATGTCATGAACCTCTATTCGTTCTCTTTTTTATCATTAGATATCACATAACCTATATCTCTAGTGAATGATCCTCTCATATGATATTGTATAGAGTGATTCATCTATTTACCTATGGCCTAGGGAATGATTCTCTATTGGTGAGTTGAAAACCCTTGTATAATGTTTCACCAAGGGATGTGTTTATTTCCTCTAGTAATTTATTGTTGGACCTCATCAATATCATATCGACAATATCAATTCATGGGGCCACATGCTACCATGATTGGAGAGCATGCCTTAAAATTGTGTGGTCTCACATTCCTGACACTAATATGAGGCATGGTAACATGAAAAATATGAATTTTTGACTTCTATGGTACATCTAATTACCCTACACCCATGGGTTTAACTATAGATTCTATATTGTGTTATTCTTATAAAATTATATCATTTTATACTCTTTAATTTTACATGAACATCCATAATCCCATTGGTTGTTTATTTTAAGGATTTGTACTATAATAATTTGAATTATTGGCATCCAGGAGTCATCTAGAGATTGAGAATATTTAGATTATTCTTATATATTTTCATTAGGATACTCTTTAATACCGAGAATCTTATGATGACAAAGTATTTTGATTCTCCTAATTGACTCCCTACATGACAAATCAAGTGAAAAGAATCAAGTTTATTGTATCTTCATTCTCACATTAGGGATATTATGTCATCTAAATGATTATTCTTATATTCATCCAAATATGGGCCTTATGACCACCTGTATAATGTTGGTATAGATAATGTATAGGCGAGTGATATAGTTATGAGGGTGGGGTATAAGTATCTTGTTCAATGTTAATGGATGGTGACCTTAGGGATATTATTTTGGCATAATTTTGGTTGTAAAATGAGATCATTGAGGATGGATTTGTAAATGATTGGAACTAACATATAGTGAGGGACTATCTACCTTGGCTATTTAATAGTTTTCCATTATGCCAATTTTGTGTGTATTTTCCCCATTTTTTATATGTTATCCATATTTTTTTGTAATTTATATATTAGTATATGTCTCATGCAAGTGTTTCATTCAAATAAGTGAACTATATTTATATATATCTTATTGATATTACTTCATTCCCTCTTCATTGGAGATGTGAGTGTGATATAAGTTGATATAGCATTAGTCCCATCATGTGTGTGATTTGCTGGTGTGATTCTTGTCACTCTCACCTGGACATTTATTTTCATGCATGGGGTGTCACTTCTTGCATGTTTCCAAATTAAGAGGGGATTTTCAATGTTGATATGTGAAAACCCCAAGAGATAAGGATTTCATTATCAAGGAATAATGTGGTAGATTTCATTATATAAAATATTACAAAAAAACATTCATTAAAATATTGCATCTATTTTAACAGCGTCGTATACATTACTGAATGTGAATTGTATATATAAACACTATATCATACACTATATGAAAAAATAATCATCAATTACGGATATATATACACACACACAATATATCTATGTACATGCATCATACAAATGTATATTTTAGTAAACACCCAATTGGGAATGGGATGTGCCCATCCAAAAAGGTTAAGGTAATTTGACATGGTAATAAATAGAATCCGTCTATACATGGAGAATACATAATACATGAATTATTAATATAATATTTACATACACAATGTCCGTCCATCACATGATGTCTTAGAGAAGCGTAATTTGTATGAATTCATGGTATCATAAGAAGAAGTTTGTGGATGCATGTGTAGGGACATATGTGTCTATTAGATATCAAAATTGGTCCCTTTATTGATAGTGTAATATTATATCATTATTAGAGGCATATTATTTCTTAGATTTATGGTTTTTAAGATTCATAATTTATTTATTCGTTATAACTGATTTTTGGGTTACTATTTTTTTTAACTTAATGGGGATTGATTTTATCTTTGACATATACTCTCAAAGTGTATTATATATATTCCAAAAACTATTTTTAATTATTATGAAAAAAATTGATTCATATTATATGTTAATATGTATCATTAATTATATAATTCCAAATGTGTTTTGAAACATTTTCCACAAATGGATATGATTTTACAAGTTATCATAAAGGATAAAAGAAACAGTTAAATGATATAATGTATTATAGGCATTATTAAAAGTTATATTCCTCATGATATTCCCTAATGTCCATAAAACACTTTTATATATTCTGAAAAATGTGGAAATCCTTCTTACTGAAAGACAAAAATCACAAATTGTGGATTCAACGCATTTGACATTTATTGCTTATAAGGAAATCATACAATATGACCATATTAGATGTGGGGAATGAAATTAAATATCATTAAAATTAAATAAATTCAAAAAACCTCCATTAATCGTATAATATGATAATATTCATCATAATGTGTATGCAATATGATTATATATAAATATAGTTATAATGAATCATTTACAACCAATAATTATGGAATACTATGATATGAATATGGGAAGTAGAAGGACAATGACTTAAAAATGATAATATAAATTCATCCCATGATATCATTTTAGAATCATTACATGACATGTAATATGAGGGATTCTGTTTCTTTCAGCAATGTTATAAATGAAATGATTATCAAACTAACTAATGTGTTGTAATGCATGATTTTATTTAAGAAAATACTGAGCTGCATCCTTAGGATTTATATTAAATGTACCATCATATGATGTAAAAGGATTATATGATTCTTATATATGTTCATTTCAATTCCTTATCCATAATCTCTATCTTATATTTATTAAACACACTAAGGCTCTAGAAAAATATACTTCGAAGAGAGTACAACCGGTATGTTGTGTGATCAAGCCAGATCATGGATACATCGGGAGGTGGGAGGACTTCTTGTTCAACTATAATGAACATCGTCAATCATATTCGATGGATTTTTAATATTTTCAATGGATTATATGGTGTTAGGTACATTTTCATAAGTTATTCATTTAAAATATGTGTATTGTTTCATATTCACTGTATGTCTGATATTGGGTTTGGATTTAAATAATTATTGTTGCATATAATCACAGTTATCATACCCCAAATAACTGCATTAGAATTTATAGTGGTTCTTTTTGGGTGAATCTATCACCTATAACCTCATTCTTCACAATATGTAGTAGGGTTTTTTGGGCTGTTAAATATTTTGGTTTAACTAAAAAGACTATATTGGGGTCTAGATTATATAAATGAGGGTCACATGAATGGTTAAGACCATCCAAATTTTATTGAGATATATTTTTTCAAAAAAATGGTTTTTTGGGATGGAGATTAGTTTTATAATGTTTTTTTTCAATCATGGTGTAATCATTAGTAAATTTAATGAAAAATATATGAAGACAGAACCATGATATCTTTGGCAGTGATTAGAAAACATGTCGGGGTTTATGAAGAAGGAGGAGTATTTCCACTAGCATTGTGTTTTGGAAATAATGAAAGTATCTCCATTTTTCTATGATCTAGTGAAATTTATTTTTCTTCTTTATTTGTGGAAAATGAAAAAAAATTGACATCTATCATGGGGATCATCATGCTTTACAACTCCTCTAGTGAAAACGTGAAATCTCTGTTAAGTGATCAAAGTTGGAATATAGTATGAATGTGTATTTATATAAAACCATAATATATAGTTTACTTTAATGTTATGGATACATAATATGACCATGGAAACAAACCATACCTTGATGGGTTCCATTTTTTCATGAATTATTATTCTCCCATGTTGTAGGAAATCCATTGTTTCAGCATTGTTTTTGATTTTGTTACTTGGTGAGACTCACTCTAAGATGTTGATTTTTTGTTAAATTATTACATCAAGAAGAGATAGGGCTTCTATAGATAGTTATGAATGATGATATTTTCCTCTTGGGATACTGTATAATGATTGTTCTAAGACCTCAGTCTCACACAGACAACATGTGATCATGACAAAATTATTATTTTCTATGTGGGTATATTTTGTGAGATTACTATTGATGAACTATATGTTTCTTTTTCAGGAATATAATATATTTAAACTGAATAGGATGTAGGGACTTAAATAATTCCTTATTTATATAATCCATTTAATTTCGACATTCGTGTCTGAAAACATCAATTTGTGTAAATGGTAAATTTAAAAATGTAAAAAACATCATATTAATCATTTTTATGTAGTTGATTACAAGATTTGGTTTTTATGCCTCGAATAGGATGGGGTATAGTTGTATGCATAATAGAGCCTAAATTAAAAATATATTGTGTATGAATATATTTTTTTCCACTATGAAAATTTGTTCTCATGAATTAGGTTTTACCATCTATATGGAGTATCGAATGTGGAATAAGAGGTAGTCATTACATCCAAAATGTGGGATTTACACAAGAAGCACTACAATCTATGTTCTAATCAATGTTATTGAGTTTGGGTTATTCCTGGTGGAAAAAATTTATTTAATCGATTTAATTAAATTAATAAATATTTTATATAAGAAAACCCTTTAGTGAACAATTAAATCACTTTTATTATATTATACAACTGTTAGATGTTTTTTATTTTATGGAAAATCCTAAATAACATGGGACGCGTGAGAGGTATGATCATGGATAGACCAATGGTAGATAGAGGGAGGGAGGTCCGATCTATGATGGTGTTGAATTTAGAATCATAGGATAAAGAAAAAAGTTACTATGGATAAAAAAATTATTATATCGATGGTGATCCACCATTTTGGTATAGATTTATGATTTCTCGTAGTTTTTGATTTTTGAAAATCCATCTTTTTATTTAATGTAATTGGATATCTGATATTTTTGATCAAATTATGGGTTATTAATGATTATATTTATTTTAATTAATATATCACTATTTTAATATATCTAAATCCCTTGTCTTTTAAGGTTCATATTATCTAATTATATTTTCATTCATTACGGGTGTGAGGATTAGAAAATGGTTTTTTAAGATTTCATTTTTTATAACTCTCTATTAATTCCCACTCTCTTCATCATTTTACCCCTCTCCCATTCTACGAGTTGATCCTTATGAGATAGATGACAATATATTGAAATAATGGGTAATCCCTCTAATGTAGAATAGTAGGCCATTCTCTATAGTGAAGGTACGATCAAGGATAAAAAATATGGTTTGAGAATGTGTGTCAAAAAAGATGTTAGTGTTAGGAGAAAGGTGGATCAATATATGTTAGTAGGTCATTGTAGTGCGGTTTGAGATATGGTGGTGATTATATATCATAAGGGCTAATCATTGTCAAGGGTTCTATGAGGCAAAAATCATGAGGGTGGTTAAACACTTCTGTATCTAGTTGAAAAATCTTGGGCCCACCCAAAGCCTACTACCCCTTGTGGGGTATTTTTCACTGATTTATTAATCAGTGACCCTTGTCGAAATCTTGATATCACCTACTATGTTTTTTTCTGTTTTTTTCCAATGGTGTAGTCTGTTTGGTTATGAGAGGCAATTATTGAGTTGAGATAGATATATTTGAGTATTCTTTTTCAGGGATGTTGATAGGGTTTGAGCAAGAAATTCATATAATTCACTTTCATCATGCTGGGTTCAGTTTCTCCCTATTTAACCTAGGTTAAATATCCTTTATCCATGTCTTTATTATATAGATAAGAATAATTATTCATAATCATAACTAATACTTGAATAATGATTTATGAAACCGTTATTTAACCATTTTATTGAATCACATTACTTAATCAAGGTGCCTAGATTATATTAATACTTTCTTTAAGTGAAATTACTAATCCATTTGGACACATTACTAATCCTAATCATAAAATCTCTATTCATAATTTACTATTCATAAAAAAATTAAGTTGATCTTATTAGACTCTAAATTTCGTAATGAACATAATTGTAGAAGACCATTTTTCGAAATTCATTACCCATTTTTTATTATTTAAGGTTTACACAACCATTTTTAAAATATCCTTTTTTCTAAAATTCATCAAAAATATGCATACTATATTTATCCGGTCATTTGAAAATTCATAAACTTCATCATAAGAAGAAATCCCAATTTTTATTTAAAACAAAGGATTGCACAAGGCAGTTACGGTCTCCTTACATAGCCCCTTATCACACTAGCATAGGACCTAAGTGTAAGGTGTGCTAAGGTGAGAGAATATGAGGGAGGCTCGACCAACATAGCACGAGTAGTAATTTCTATCAGTTTGAACTTCTCGCGAAGGCGATCCCATTCTAGCTTTATACGATGAAGTTCAGCTTGGGTTTGGTCCAAAGCAAAGCTCAGTGGTGCTACCTCCTTCCCAAGTTCTGTTAGATGGGCTTTGATTGGTCCAAGACTACTGGGTGAGGCCATCAAATCTTCTTTCTATATTAATTAACCAAGATTACTTGTATTTAGAGACAATAATCAAAACATTTAGTTTCTAGTGGTCATATTGACCAATGGTCATATAATAGTCAAAAACCAACAATGTCATTTTAATTATACTCATGTTATCAAATGAAACATTTTTGTTGAGTATAAAAAATAAAATAACACATAAAATTCGGAAACAAGATTTTTTCAAAATTTCGGGTTGTTACAATCTTCCCCCATTAAGAAATTTCATCCTTGCAATTTTTTTAAAATTAGGTTTTGAAATTTCATTGAAAGTCCCACATCGGAAAAGGAGTCAGTAAAACTATTACTTTAAAAGAATGAAAGGGAAGTACGAAGGTCACCCGAGTTAGCCCACACTAGGATTCCATGTAGGAAAACATGGACATGGAGGAGAAAACAAAGGGTCAAGTTCTGAGGAAGAGTGACAGAGAACATGATTAGGAGAAAGTTAACCATAAGAAAATCCCAAACTTATGATGTGTGTAAACGATCTTTGATTACCTAGTAGGAAACGTAAACCAACAACGTCTTTGTTTTACGTTCCTTTTCATAAATTTGAGGAATTCATTTACAACATAGAACAAAAACATAAGGAAATATATCTACCTTCATATAGAGTTTCACCCTTTAATAAGTTTCTACCAAAACTAATCTTTTCTCCCAAATGATGAGCATTCAAAACTACTTGGTCTCATCAAAACACAAGAATCATCTTCTAGAGAATCACATAATCCACAAAAGATTAACAACCTATTTCTTCTATCTTTAAACATTATCCCAAAAAAAGAAAGGGTAAGGTTAAACTGTTGGATCTGAATCTACAGATTACACACAAGAGGGGGGGTGAATTGTGTCTTTTCAAAATTATTACAATCTCTTCAATTTAGACAAATTCTGTCCACTATGCTTTTAGCACGATTAAATATGCAGCGGGAAAAGTAAAAGCATGAACACACGGATGTATAGTGGTTCGGGGAACAGAAGGCCCCTAGTCCACTCCACCAACGCTCAAATCCACGAGCTTGGCGATTTTCACTATCTGGTCCTCGTTTCCACAGACCTGTTCACAACTGAGTACAGGCAGTTGACACCTTTACAAGTTTCAGGCAAACACAGCCTTCCTGGTTCAAACACGAACCCACACAGCTTAGAACGAGAAGCTGATCACTCAAAAATAAAAAGAGTTTCGATAAAGAAAACATGTCTCCAGTTGTTCTTCACAATTGCAACAGAATGCAATTGACATTAGATAGATCGTCGTCTTCCGAAAATAAAGATCTACAATCAAAAACAGTTCTGAGTCGATCCAGTTGCAATAGATATTACAAGAAACTTCACAACTTCAGCAGCAGTAGATTCACAACAGATAGTCGATGTAGAACACGTGAATCTGCTATCAAGATCTTCCTTCAGTAAAAAAAAGGTTTTACAGTTCTTCTCGATCACCAGAAAAGAACGCTTTCACACAGTCTCTGTTTCTTGCTCGTTAAAAGATCAATCTATATGTTTCATACACTTTCCTGTGTATATATATATATCTGAAGTTTCCAAGATAGAACATATATATTCAAATCTGAGAAAATCTTCCTCATAAATAGATCCATGAAAATCTCCTTTAGATTCGCGATATTAAATGAAATAACAGAGCCGTTGTAACTCCCCTGAAGAATCGGCATAAAAAGCTCCGTTTAAATCAATCATTAATCCGTTGAAAATCGTCTTTGATTCATTCAAAGTCGTACTTAAGAATCGGCTCGAAATCCGCTTAATAATCCGCCTGTTTGACCAAAACAAAAGGAAATATCGTCTGTCAAAAATATCCCGACGCCAAACGTAGGGTTGATGACGTGGCTCCAAACGTAGGGTTCACAAACGTAAGGTTCACAAACGTAAGGTTCAGAACGTAAGGTTGAACATATATACTTTCTCTTCAGCATTCAAACGTAGGGTTGATCATCCATACTTTGTCTTGCTTCAACTCTCCAAATAACGCACGGTTGATTATAAAAGTAAGGTTGATGATCCATACTTTTGAGAAACAAACTCAACACTGAAAACTAACGTACGGTTTCTCTTCCATACTTGTCCAACAACAAAAACGTAAGGTTCCTTCCAAACGTAATGTTCTTCTTCCATACTTTTCAACAACGTAAGGTTCATTAACCCTACGTTTCAAAATAACGTAAGGTTCCTTAACCATACGTTTCTTTTAACATAAAAAGTAAACTTTTCATCCATACGTTACGTTCATCAACGTAGGGTATGAACAGTGATTCCAGTACGCGCTAAAAACTGATCTCGCGCTACAGTGATTCCAGAACGCGCTAAAATTGATCTCGCGCTACAGTGATTCCAGAACGTGCTAAAATTGATCTCGGAATAAATGAAGTATGAAATCTTGTTGTATGAAATAAATAAATAAAATAAATTCCTGCAAAATACTCAACGAAATAATTAGTAAATAATTAAGGGTATTTGTGAGCATCAAAATCATCATAAAGAGACAGAGTATTATTTAAAATAATCTCCCCCTTAAAAAAAACATTATTTTGAATTGTTTGAAAACAATACATTGCTCAACAATCTCCCCCTTTTTGATGATCACAAAACCCATAAAATAATAGAACTAATTTAATTGCAATCTTTATTGAAAAATTAGTTTTATAAAATTTTAGAATTTTGAAAGGATTAGAACAATATTTAATTATAATAAAATTTCTCCCCCATAAAAATAAATTTTCAGCTAAAAATAGATAAAAGATAAATGTCGTATATATCCAAATTCTCCCATATATCCAAATTTCTTCATAGGAAACAAATAAATTTAAATGTTGTGTTTATCCAAATTCTCCCCCTTTTTGTGATATCAAAAATAATGAAAAATTACGGATTTGAACACATTCAATATTGCACTGAACTACAAGTAAATGCTATAATTAACTATGTATGAATAAGTGAATTTGTTATACTGGCTAACTCTATCATAAAGCAATAAACAACAAAACAAAAAAGAAGTAAGAAAAGAATTTTCATTCACAAGCTGTTATATATAAACGATTGTGATATACAGAGGAATCAAGGTTCATAGATAAGATAGGGAAAAAGGTGTCTATCTCCTTTGAATCGCGGTCTTTATCTCTGTAAACTGTTCTCTGAGCCTCTGCATCATCCCATCTCCTAATTTGATGATAATATCTCTGTTCTCTTGAGTCATATGAATATCTTCAATCAAATTAACTCTGAAAAACTCATGCATTCTTTCTTCTTTTTCAACAAAAAGAGTCAGTTTTTCTGATAACTGATTCAAAAGAATCCTAATCGGTTGCTCTCCAGATGTCAACTGATCCACTAAAAATCACTGATTATCTAGAAAAACTGACAAAGGGTCACTATTACACTGAAGATCATGTAATCTATCACTCATATTGCTCATTGCTCCAGTAATTTCTTGAAATATCCGAATCAAATCAGGTGAAGAGCCTGATCCACTCACAGCACTGTTTGCAACAGACTCAAATTTATTCTCCATGTAAATCTTCAACTCAGACAAATCATCTTTCTTTACCATCTCTGATTTTAACTGATCAACAACATGCATCATATCAGTCTTAAACAAATCTACTTCCTGTCTTGAAACAGTACATTCTTTCAGCTTCTGAAACTTCAACTGCTCTATGTTCAGAGAATTTTTGAGACTAACATTCTCAGATTCTAACTGAGAGATACGCTTGTACAACTCAACAACTTCTTCTTTTCTCGAATCAGGGGCACCCTGTGCTCGATTCTCATGTCCAGAATTAGGTTGATGAAGCAGGGCAAGTGGTAAGAATTCTGCATCTGACTGTTCTTTGTCCTTGTCCTGACAAGGTTGATCCACTGAACTATCTTTTGAAGCCTGAAACTCTTCCACTGAAAAATCTTCCTGAAGTACCTATGTATTAGCTTCAGAAGTATGTTCATCACGAACAGTAGTCTCTCTGACTTCTACTGATTGGTCAAGAACAATATTTTCATGTAAATCTTGAGGTCCGACCACTTCTTCACCAGGCACTGCCTCCATAAGTTGTTCTTGTTGAATTACTTTTTCAACAGCCACAGCAGCAGATTGAGGTTCTTCTTGAGTTTCTGTTTGAGCTGCTGGTTCCTCTATCGGTGCAGTCTGCTCCACAACAGCTTCTCTCACAAATGAATAAGTAAATACCGGTTCAGAGGATTTCAAGGCAGGAGAGATAATTTCTTCATCAATTGACATCTTCCTTCTATATTGAAGTCCTTCTTGACTTCTCTCTTCCTCAACTTCCTCCATCTCAAAACGAATTCTCCTTGCCACTGTACTAACTCTTGATTCTGCTTGTCCCTCCTTGGACTTAGCCGGTTGAGCCTGAGCACTCTCCGAGTTTTCCTCAGCTCCAACAGGTAAGAGTTTTCCTTTAATTGTGCTCCAGAAGTATCCTACTTTCCTTAAAGTTCCAGCATTGAAAACATTATTGTGGTGACATTTCACCCCAGCATCTACCAATCTGATCATTCCTCTTTTAAACAAAAACAAAGAAATGAACCTTCCATAAGGGAAAAAGGTCATTCTTGCTTCACTCTGACAGCAGTAAATCAGATATCTTATCATAAACCAAGGAAAATTAAACTTAATATCACACATCAGAAGATACATTATGTACCTGTCAGGGTATAGGATTTTCTCCATCTCAGCCATTCTTGGTGCTAAACCAGTCTGAACAAATTTTACCAAAATTTTCTGATCGGGCTCCAAATCCTTAATAAACATCTTCTTTATCACTCTGGTTCCAAATAGAAAAGACATAATGTCTTCAGACTTATGTACAGAATCTCCAATATTCCGTAAATCGAAATGAAAAACTCCTTCATGAGGGCAGTTAAGAATTTGACTTATCTCTACAGATGATATTGAAAAGTCCTTATCCTCTATTTGAGCCAATAAACAATCCTCTGTATCTCCAAGGCTAAACTGAACAGTTCTAAAGAAATGTCTCATTTCTGCCTCATATAGAAACTCAGAATTTGCACTATTAAAAGCTTGCTCAAGGCTTTGAAACGACAACGCTCGCTTCAACAGTAAATTAGTTTCAAACAGCCACTCTAAATCTATGACTTTACCTTGCAGTATTTTCCGACCTACTACCTTAGGTTTCTTTCCAGCACTGCTCTCGGCTTCATCTGGACGCTTAGTCTTTGCCATTCCAACAACGATTTCTGAAGGTTCGTAAGTTTAGGGTTTGAAGATTCAGAAAAGGGTTTTGGAGCAGATGTGCGGTTTTAGGTTTTCGAAAGGGTTTCCGAAAAAAGGTGAAGCAGTTTAGAAGGAGAAACGGTTCTGACAGACTTGATTCCCGTGTAATCACTAATCATTACTTTTATTTAAAACAAAATAAAATTACTTATAGTGGAAAAGAGAAATTAAGCTGAATTCGAAAACAGAATAAAATTAAAAAAAACTATTTAAAATTAAATAAACCTAACTCCCCCTTAATAAATTCAAACCTTGCCGTGGGAAGTGGTTTAGTAAAAATATCTGCTAATTGATTTTCTGTATTTACAAATTCTAAAAATATATACTTTTTAAATACATGATCTCTTAAAAAGTGATGTCTTATATCAATGTGCTTAGTTCTAGAATGACTAATAGGATTTTTTTGAAATATTAATTGCACTAGTATTATCACATAAAATAGGTGTATTATTGAAATTTAATCCAAAGTCCATAAGAGTGTTTTTCATCCACAACACCTGTGCACAGCAACTACCTGCAGACACATATTCTGCCTCGGCTGTTGACAGGGCAACTGAGTGTTGTTTCTTACTAGACCATGATACTAAAGACTTCCCTAAAAAGTGACATGTTCCTGAAGTACTCTTCCTATCTAATCTACAGCTTCCAAAGTCAGCATCTGAATATGAAATTAAATTAAAATCAGAGGTTTTTGGATAAAGCAAGGATTGATAAATAGTACCTTTTAAATATCTAAAAATTCTTTTAACAGCAGTTAAATGGGATTCTTTGGGATTTGATTGAAATCGAGCACAAAGACATACTGAATACATTATATCTGGTCTACTAACAGTAAGATATAACAAACTACCAATCATACCTCTATATAACTTGTCGTCCACTGATTTTCCAGTTTCATCCAAATCAAGTTTTATATTAGTACACATAGGAGTTGTAAATGGCTTGCGGTTTTCAAGTCCAAATTTCTTAAGTAAATCAGTAATGTATTTGCATTGATTTAAAACATTTCCAAAATCTTTTTGAAATATTTGAAGACCCAAAAAGAAATTTAATTCTCCCATCATACTCATTTCAAATTCTTTTTGCATTAATTCAGAAAATTCATGACAAAGAATTTTATTGGTTGATCCAAAAATTACATCATCAACATAAATTTGAACCAACAAAACATTATTTTTCACAGTTTTCTTAAAGAGTGTTGGATCTGCCAGTCCAACAGTAAAATCATTTTTCAAAAGAAAAGAACTTAGTCTTTCATACCAAGCTCTAGGTGCTTGTTTAAGGCCATAAAGAGATTTAGTATGTTTGAAAACAGAATCTGGTTTTTGAGAATTTTCAAAACCAGGAGGTTGGTCAACATAAACTTCCTCCATTAAATAACCATTTAAAAAGGCAGATTTAACATCCATCTGAAATAATTTAAAATTCATATAATATGCATAGGCTAAAAGGATTCTAATGGATTCTAACCTGGCTACAGGTGCAAAGGTCTCATCATAATCTATTCCTTCTTCTTGATTATATCTTTAGCTACTAATCTTGCTTTATTTCTTGTTATTATACCTTGATCATCCTGTTTATTCCTAAAGACCCATTTAGTTCCTATTACTGGATAATCATGTGGTCTTTCAACTAATTCCCAAACCTTATTTCTCTTGAACTGGTTCAATTCATCCTGCATTTCTATTACCCAACTCTCATCATCTAAGGCTTCTTCTATGGTCTTAGGTTCTTGTTGGGATAGGAAAGCAGAGAATTCAACTATGTTTCCAAGGTTTCTTCTAGTTTGAATACCAGTCTCTAAGTCACCTATCACAGATTCTAAAGGATGATTCTTTAAGGTTCTAGACTGTCTAGGCTTTACATTCAAAGGTTCTTCAGTGTCATGTTTTTCTGAACTGGACTGAATTTCTTTTATATCATTTTGAAAATCATTCTTTAAATTCTCAAGTCTCATGTTTTCATTAGAATCAGGTTCATCTATTTGTTCTATCCTTTTCTCAAAAGGATCAGATTCATCAAATTTCACATGAACTGATTCTTCAACAATCCTTGACTTTTTATTATAGACTCTATAAGATTTGGAGGTTGCAGAATATCCTAAGAAAATACCTTTATCAGATTTTGGATCAAATTTACCAAGATTATCTTTGGTATTCAAGATGTAAACCTTGCATCCAAAAACGTTAAAGTAATTTACTTTAGGTTTTCTGTTATTCCATAGTTCATAGGGTGTCTTTTTCAAAATAGGTCTTATTAAAATTCTATTCATTATATAACAAGCTGTATTAACAGCTTCTGCCCAGAAATATATAGGTAGGCTATATTCATTTAACATAGTTCTAGCCATTTCTTGAATAGTTCTATTTCTTCTTTCTACAATCCCATTCTGTTGAGGTGTTCTTGGAGCAGAGAAGGTGTGTTTAATACCCATGTTTGAGCAAAAGGAATTAAATTCCTGGTTCTCAAATTCTCCACCATGATCACTTCTCAATGAGATTATATTAAAACCTTTTTCATTTTGAATAGATTTACAAAAACCTTCAAATAAACTAAAATCTTCACTTTTAAATTTCAAAAAGAAAATCCAAGTAAATCTAGAATAATCATCAACTAATACATAAACATATAATTTACCAGCTAAACTTGCTACTCTTGAAGGTCCAAACAAATCCATATGGATATGTTCTAGAGGATTAGTTGTAGCAACTTTATTAACAGATTTGAATGATGATTTGTGTTTCTTGCCAAGCTGACATGCATCACAGAATCTGTCATTTTCAAATTTGAGACTAGGAAAATCAGAAACTAGATGTTTCTTAGATAATTTATGTAAAGCATATATATTGAAATGACCAAGTCTTCTATGCCAGATCCAGGATTCACTTATATTAGCAGTTAAGCAGTTTACTTGTTGTTTACACAAGGAATACAAATCCAAATTATAAACATTATCAGTTCTGGGTGCTCTAAACTTAAACAGTTTATCTTTAGAAACAGTACAACTATTGTTAGTAAAATCAACAGTGTATCCATCATCACAGAGTTGAGAGATACTTATCAGATTGTGTTTTAACCCTTGTACATAAAGTACTTTGTTGATTGAGACTGTCTTTGGATCTCCAACTGTTCCAATACCAATAATCTTTCCTTTGTCATTGTCACCAAAGGTGACAAGTCCTCCTTCCTTTCGAGTAAGAGAATAGAAATTAGCTGAAGTTCCACTCATGTGTCTTGAGCAGCCACTGTCCATATACCATATTTCATTCTTTCTTTGGTGACCTGCTACCTGCAAAGACATTCAAACAAATTGCTTTGGTACCCATATTTTGTTGGGTCCAGGAGTGTTAGCAAGCAGTGATCTGGGTATCCAGATTTGCTTTGTTTTCTTAAAATTGATTGAATCATATAGATCATTAGAAATATAAGCTTTCTTAATTACACATATTTGAGGTTGTCTTAGAAAACAGTTTTTAGCTATATGACCTTTTGTTCCACAGAAGTTACAAATAACCTGTTTAGTGCTAGGAACAAAATAATTTTTGTATAACTTAGGTTTTCCTCCTTTACTTCCAATTCCAAACCTTTCCTTTTTAATTACAGTTTTTCCAAGTATCTCATTTAAGGCATTTCCTCATTTTGTAAAAACTAATGCAGCCTTTTTATAAGATTCTACTTCATCCTGTAGAGTTTTTATTTTGGATTCAAAATTAATTTTATTTGAGTCAGCAGAGTTGTATTTGTCAATTAATTCCTTATGTTGTTTTAGCAAAGTATTTCTCTCATCTGAAATAGCTTTATGCAAGTTCTTTATAGATTTATATTTTTTAAATAATGAGTCATACCTTTCTTCAAGCATATTGCAGTAAGCTGCGAGTTTTTTATTTGAGAAGCTTGTTTCAGAGTTTGATTCATTATTTGAGTCAGAGGAGTAGTATGAGTGTACCTCATCAGTTTCAACCATGAAACACATATTTGCTTTTAAATTGTCTTCCTCCTTCTCTGAGCTTGATTCAGAAGAATTACTTGAGTCTTCAGAAACACTCCAAGTAGATTTCATAGCTTTCTTGTCTTTCTGCTCATAATCATCTATTTTGAAGAATTTCTTCTTCTTAGCATTTTTCAATATTGGGCAATCCGGTCTGATATGTCCCATATTTTTGCATTCATAACATCTCACTTCCTTGCTATCCTTCTTGAAGGATTTCTTGAAGTCTTTCTTCTTACTGTAGAACTTTCTGAATTTTCTGGCTAGCTGAGCCAGTTCTTCATCCGAATTTGAAGAATCAGAGATTTCTGATTTAGCACTTACTTCTCTGTTCTTCATCTTTCTATCCTTTTGTTGAGAAGTCACTTTCAAAGCAGTATTTTCCCTTTTTATGTAGACTTTATGCTAATTTACCTCATCTTGCATTTCAGCCTCGTACATCATCAATGTACCAATCAGCTCTCTCATAGTTAGATCTTTAACAGAAGTTGATTGTCTGATTGCTGCAGAGATTCCATTCCATCGAGTAGGAAGTACTCTCAGTACCTTTAGCGCTTGATCAGCCTACTTGATTGGTTCTCCTAGAGCTGTTATATTATTGACAATTTCTGTCAATCTTCCATTCATCTGAGTGATGCTCTCTCCTTCAATCATTCTGAAAGTATCGAATTTTAATTTAGCAGTTGCATATCTCATCTGTCTTACATTATCTGTTCCTTCATAATCAACAGCTATTGTTTGCGACATTTCATATGCAGTCGGGCATTGAGATACTCTGTTAAATTCATCCGGTCCTAGACCACAGATGATTGCATTCATAGCTTTTTAATTCATGTCATACTCAGCCTCTGTAGCAGCACTCCATGTATCGGGATTTTCAGGAATTTCATAGGTAGTAAGAATCTTTGAATAGACTCTGTAACCAAGATTTTTCAGATAAATAATCATACGTGATTTCCAGCAGCCATAATTATCTCCATTAAAGTAAGGTTCTCTGACCATTGACATTCCCTCTCTCGTATCAGCCATGATACACTATGTATAATCTTTAAATACTTCTAGCTTGATAAGACTTTAAAAATAAGAAGCTCCTCCTCTGAAACCAATTGTTGGATCTGAATCTACGGATTACACACAAGAGGGGGGTGAATTGTGTCTTTTCAAAATTATTACAATCTCTTCAATTTAGACAAATTCTGTCCACTATGCTTTTAGCACGATTAAATATGCAGCAGAAAAAGTAAAAGCATGAACACACGGATGTATAGTGGTTCGGGGAACAGAAGGCCCCGAGTCCACTCCACCAACGCTCAAATCCACGAGCTTGGTGATTTTCACTATCTGGTCCTCGTTTCCACAGACCTGTACACAACTGAGTACAGGCAGTTGACACCTTTACAAGTTTCAGGCAAACACAGCCTTCCTGGTTCAAACACGAACCCACACAGCTTAGAACGAGAAGCTGATCACTCAAAAATAAAAAGAGTTTCGATAAAGAAAACACGTCTCCAGTTGTTCTTCACAATTGCAACAGAATGCAATTGACAGTAGATAGATCGTCGTCTTCAGAAAATAAAGATCTATAATCAAAAATAGTTCTGAGTCGATCCAGTTGCAATAGATATTACAAGAAACTTCACAACTTCAGAAGCAGTAGATTCACAACAGATAGTCGATGTAGAACACGTGAATCTGCTATCAAGATCTTCCTTCGGTAAAAAAAAAAGGATTTACACTTCTTCTCGATCACCAGAAAATAACGCTTTCACACAGTCTCTGTTTCTTGCTCGTTAAAAGATCAATCTATATGTTTCATACACTTTCCTGTGTATATATATATATCCGAAGTTTCCAAGATAGAACATATATATTCAAATCTGAGAAAATCTTCCGCATAAATAGATCCATGAAAATCTCCTTTAGATTCGCGATATTAAATGAAATAACAGAGCCTTTGTAACTCCCCTGAAGAATCGGCATAAAAAGCTCCGTTTAAATCAATCATTAATCCGTTGAAAATCGTATTTGATTCATTCAAAGTCGTACTTAAGAATCAGCTCGAAATCCGCTTAATAATCCGCCTGTTTGACCAAAGCAAAAGGAAATATCGTCTGTCAAAAATATCCCGACGCCAAACGTAGGGTTGATGACGTGGCTCCAAATGTAGGGTTCACAAACGTAAGGTTCACAAACGTAAGGTTCAGAACGTAAGGTTGAACATACATACTTTCTCTTCAGCATTCAAACGTAGGGTTGATCATCCATACTTTGTCTTGCTTCAACTCTCCAAAGAACGTACGGTTGATTATAAAAGTAAGGTTGATGATCCATACTTTTGAGAAACAAACTCAACACTGAAAACTAACGTACGGTTTCTCTTCCATACTTGTCCAACAACAAAAATGTAAGGTTCCTTCCAAACGTAATGTTCTTCTTCCATACTTTTCAACAACGTAACGTTCATTAACCATACGTTTCAAAATAACGTAAGGTTCCTTAACCATACGTTTCTTTTAACATAAAAAGTAAACTTTTCATCCATACATTATGTTCATCAATGTAGGGTATGAAAAGTGATTCCAGTACGCGCTAAAAACTGATCTCGTGCTACAGTGATTCCAGAACGCGCTAAAATTGATCTCGCGCTACAGTGATTCCAGAACGCGCTAAAATTGATCTCGGAATAAATGAAGTATGAAATCTTGTTGTATGAAATAAATAAATAAAATAAATTCATGCAAAATACTCAACGAAATAATTAGTAAATAATTAAGGGTATTTGTGAGCATCAAAATCATCATAAAGAGACAGAGTATTATTTAAAATAATCTCCCCCTTAAAAAAACATTATTTTGAATTGTTTGAAAACAATACATTGCTCAACAATCTCCCCCTTTTTGATGATCACAAAACCCATAAAATAATAGAACTAATTTAATTGCAATCTTTATTGAAAAATTAGTTTTATAAAATTTTAGAATTTTGAAAGGATTAGAACAATATTTAATTATAATAAAATTACTCCCCCATAAAAATAAATTTTCAGCTAAAAATAGATAAAAGATAAATGTCGTATATATCCAAATTCTCCCATATATCCAAATTTCTTCATAGGAAACAAATAAATTTAAATGTTGTGTTTATCCAAATTCTCCCCCTTTTTGTGATATCAAAAAGAATGAAAAATTACGGATTTGAACACATTCAATATTGCACTGAACTATAAGTAAATGCTATAATTAACTGTGTATGAATAAGTGAATTTGTTATACTGGCTAACTCAATCATAAATCAATAAACAACAAAACAAAAAAGAAGTAAGAAAAGAATTTTCATTCACAAGCTGTTATATATAAACGATTGTGATATACAGAGGAATCAAGGTTCATAGATAAGACAGGGAAAAAGGTGTCTATCTCCTTTGAATCGCGGTCTTTATCTCTGTAAACTGTTCTCTGAGCCTCTGCATCATCCCATCTCCTAATTTGATGATAAGATCTCTGTTCTCTTGAGTCATATGAATATCTTCAATCAAATTAACTCTGAAAAACTCATGCATTCTTTCTTCTTTTTCAACAAAAAGAGTCAGTTTTTCTGATAACTGATTCAAAAGAATCCTAATCGGTTGCTCTCCAGATGTCAACTGATCCACTAAAAATCTCTGATTATATAGAAACACTGACAAAGGGTCACTATTACACTGAAGATCGTGTAATCTATCACTCATATTTCTCATTGCTCCAGTAATTGCTTGAAATATCCGAATCAAATCAGGTGAAGAGCCTGATCCACTCACAGCACTGTTTGCAACAGACTCAAATTTATTCTCCATGTAAATCTTCAACTCAGAAAAATCATCTTTCTTTACCATCTCTGATTTTAACTGATCAACAGCATGCAACATATCAGTCTTAAACAAATCTACTTCCTGTCTTGAAACAGTACATTCTTTCAGCTTCTGAAACTTCAACTGCTCTAAGTTCAGAGAATTTCTGAGACTAACATTCTCAGATTCTAACTGAGAGATACGCTTGTACAACTCAACAACTTCTTCTTTTCTCGAATCAGGGGCACCCTGTGCTCGATTCTCATGTCCAGAATTAGGTTGGTGAAGCAGGGCAAGTGGTAAGAAATCTGCATCTGACTGTTCTTTGTCCTTGTCCGGACAAGGTTGATCCACTGAACTATCTTTTGAAGCCTAAAACTCTTCCACTGAAAAATCTTCCTGAAATACCTATGTATTAGCTTCAGAAGTATGTTCATCACGAACAGTAGTCTCTCTGACTTCTACTGATTGGTCAAGAACAATATTTTCATGTAAATCTTGAGGTCCGGCCACTTCTTCACTAGGCACTGCCTCCATAAGTTTTCCTTGTTGAATTACTTTTTCAACAGCCACAGCAGCAGATTGAGGTTCTTCTTGAGTTTCTGTTTGAGCTGCTGGTTCCTCTATCGGTGCAGTCTGCTCCACAACAGCTTCTCTCACAAATGAATAAGTAAATACCGGTTCAGAGGATTTCAAGGCAGGAGAGATAATTTCTTCATCAATTGACCTCTTCCTTCTAGATTGAAGTCCTTCTTGACTTCTCTCTTCCTCAACTTCCTCCATCTCAAAACGAATTCTCCTTGCCACTGTACTAACTCTTGATTCTGCTTGTCCCTCCTTGGACTTAGCCGGTTGAGCCTGAGCACTCTCCGAGTTTTCCTCAGCTCCAACAGGTAAGAGTTTTCCTTTAATTGTGCTCCAGAAGTATCATACTTTCCTTAAAGTTCCAGCATTGAAAACATTACTGTGGTGACATTTCACCCCACCATCTACCAATCTGATCATTCCTCTTTTAAACAAAAACAAAGAAATGAACCTTCCATAAGGGAAAAAGGTCATTCTTGCTTCACTCTGAGAGCAGTATATCAGATATCTTATCATAAACCGGGGAAAATTAAACTTAATATCACACATCAGAAGATACATTATGTACATGTCAGGGTATAGGATTTTCTCCATCTCAGCAATTCTTGGTGCTAAACCAGTCTGAACAAATTTTACCAAAATTTTCTGATCAGGCTCCAAATCCTTAATAAACATCTTCTTTATCACTCTGGTTCCAAACAGAAAAGACATAATGTCTTCAGACTTATGTACAGAATCTCCAATATTTCGTAAATCGAAATGAAAAACTCCTTCATGAGGGCAGTTAAGAATTTGACTTATCTCTACAGATGATATTGAAAAGTCCTTATCCTCTATTTGAGCCAATAAACTATCCTTTGTATCTCCAAGGATAAACTGAATTGTTCTAAAGAAATGTCTCATTTCTGTCTCATATAGAAACTCAGAATTTGCACTATTAAAAGCTTGCTCAAGGAATTGAAACGACAACGCTTGCTTCAACAGTAAATTAGTTTCAAACAGCCACTCTAAATCTATGACATTACCTTGCAGTATTTTCCGAACTACTACCTTAGGTTTCTTTCCAGCACTGCTCTCGGCTTCATCTGGACGCTTAGTCTTTGCCATTCCAACAACGATTTCTGAAGGTTCGTAAGTTTAGGGTTTGAAGATTCAGAAAAGGGTTTTGGAGCAGATGTGCGGTTTTAGGTTTTCGAAAGGGTTTCCGAAAAAAGGTGAAGCAGTTTAGAAGGAGAAACGGTTCTGACAGACTTGATTCCCGTGTAATCACTAATCATTAATTTTATTTAAAACAAAATAAAATTACTTATAGTGGAAAAGAGAAATTAAGCTGAATTCGAAAACAGAATAAAATTAAAAAAAAACTATTTAAAATTAAATAAACCTAACTCCCCCTTAATAAATTCAAACCTTGCCGTGGGAAGTGGTTTAGTAAAAATATCTGCTAATTGATTTTCTGTATTTACAAATTCTAAAAATATATCCTTTTTAAATACATGATCTCTTAAAAAGTGATGTCTTATATCAATGTGCTTAGTTCTAGAATGACTAATAGGATTTTTTTGAAATATTAATTGCACTAGTATTATCACATAAAATAGGTGTATTATTGAAATTTAATCCAAAGTCCATAAGAGTGTTTTTCATCCACAACACCTGTGCACAGCAACTACCTGCAGACACATATTCTGCCTCGGCTGTTGACAGGGCAACTGAGTGTTGTTTCTTACTAGACCATGATACTAAAGACTTCCCTAAAAAGTGACATGTTCCTGAAGTACTCTTCCTATCTAATCTACAGCTTCCAAAGTCAGCATCTGAATATGAAATTAAATTAAAATCAGAGGTTTTTGGATAAAGCAAGGATTGATAAATAGTACCTTTTAAATATCTAAAAATTCTTTTAACAGCAGTTAAATGGGATTCTTTGGGATTTGATTGAAATCGAGCACAAAGACATAATAAATACATTATATCTGGTCTACTAGCAGTAAGATATAACAAACTACCAATCATACCTCTATATAACTTGTCGTCCACTGATTTTCCAGTTTCATCCAAATCAAGTTTTATATTAGTACACATAGGAGTTGTAAATGGCTTGCTGTTTTCAAGTCCAAATTTCTTAAGTAAATCAGTAATGTATTTGCATTGATTTAAAACATTTCCAAAATCTTTTTGAAATATTTGAAGACCCAAAAAGAAATTTAATTCTCCCATCATACTCATTTCAAATTCTTTTTGCATTAATTCAGAAAATTCATGACAAAGAATTTTATTGGTTGATCCAAAAATTACATCATCAACATAAATTTGAACCAACAAAACATTATTTTTCACAGTTTTCTTAAAGAGTGTTGGATCTGCCAGTCCAACAGTAAAATCATTTTTCAAAAGAAAAGAACTTAGTCTTTCATACCAAGCTCTAGGTGATTGTTTAAGGCCATAAAGAGCTTTAGTAAGTTTGAAAACAGAATCTGGTTTTTGAGAATTTTCAAAACCAGGAGGTTGGTCAACATAAACTTCCTCCATTAAATAACCATTTAAAAAGGCAGATTTAACATCCATCTGAAATAATTTAAAATTCATATAAGATGCATAGGCTAAAAGGATTCTAATGGCTTCTAACCTGGCTACAGGTGCAAAGGTCTCATCATAATCTATTCCTTCTTCTTGATTATATCCTTTAGCTACTAATCTTGCTTTATTTCTAGTTATTATCCCTTGATCATCCTGTTTATTCCTAAAGACCCATTTAGTTCCTATTACTGGATAATCATGTGGTCTTTCAACTAATTCCCAAACCTTATTTCTCTTGAACTGGTTCAATTCATCCTGCATTTCTATTACCCAGCTCTCATCATCTAAGGCTTCTTCTATGGTCTTAGGTTCTTGTTGGGATAGGAAAGCAGAGAATTCAACTATGTTTCCAAGGTTTCTTCTAGTTTGAATACCAGTCTCTAAGTCACCTATCACAGATTCTAAAGGATGATTCTTTAAGGTTCTAGACTGTCTAGGCATTACATTCAAAGTTTCTTCAGTGTCATGTTCTTCTGAACTGGACTGAATTTCATTTATATCATTTTCAAAATCATTCTTTAAATTCTCAAGTCTCATGTTTTCTTTAGAATCAGGTTCATCTATTTGTTCTATCCTTTTCTCAAAAGGATCAGATTCATCAAATTTCACATGAACTGATTCTTCAACAATCCTTGACTTTTTATTATAGACTCTATAAGCTTTGGAGGTTGCAGAATATCCTAAGAAAATACCTTTATCAGATTTTGGATCAAATTTACCAAGATTATCTTTGGTATTCAAGATGTAAACCTTGCATCCAAAAACGTTAAAGTAATTTACTTTAGGTTTTCTGTTATTCCATAGTTCATAGGGTTTCTTTTTCAAAATAGGTCTTATTAAAATTCTATTCATTATATAACAAGCTGTATTAACAGCTTCTGCCCAGAAATATATAGGTAGGCTATATTCATTTAACATAGTTCTAGCCATTTCTTGAATAGTTCTATTTCTTCTTTCTACAATCTCATTCTGTTGAGGTGTTCTTGGAGCAGAGAAGGTGTGTTTAATACCCATGTTTGAGCAAAAGGAATTAAATTCCTGGTTCTCAAATTCTCCACCATGATCACTTCTCAATGAGATTATATTAAAACCTTTTTCATTTTGAATAGATTTACAAAAACCTTCAAATAAACTAAAAGCTTCACTTTTAAATTTCAAAAAGAAAATCCAAGTAAATCTAGAATAATCATCAACTAATACATAAACATATAATTTACCAGCTAAACTTGCTACTCTTGAAGGTCCAAACAAATCCATATGGATAAGTTCTAGAGGATTAGTTGTAGCAACTTTATTAACAGATTTGAATGATGATTTGTGTTGCTTGCCAAGCTGACATGCATCACAGAATCTGTCATTTTCAAATTTGACACTAGGCAAATCAGAAACTAGATGTTTCTTAGATAATTTATGTAAAGCATATATATTGCAATGACCAAGTCTTCTATGCCAGATCCAGGATTCACTTATATTAGCAGTTAAGCAGTTTACTTGTTGTTTACACAAGGAATACAAATCCAAAGTATAAACATTATCAGTTCTGGGTGCTCTAAACTTAAACAGTTTATCTTTAGAAACAGTACAACTATTGTTAGTAAAATCAACAGTGTATCCATCATCACAGAGTTGAGAGATACTTATCAGATTGTGTTTTAACCCTTGTACATAAAGTACATTGTTGATTGAGACTGTCTTTGGATCTCCAACTGTTCCAATACCAATAATCTTTCCTTTGTCATTGTCACCAAAGGTGACAAGTCCTCCTTCCTTTATAGTAAGAGAATAGAAATTAGCTGAAGTTCCACTCATGTGTCTTGAGCAGCCACTGTCCATATACCATATTTCATTCTTTCTTTGGTGAACTGCTACCTGCAAAGACATTTAAACAAATTGCTTTGGTACCCATATTTTGTTGGGTCCAGGAGTGTTAGAAAGCAGTGATCTGGGTATCCAGATTTGCTTTGTTTTCTTAAAATTGATTGAATCATATAGATCATTGGAAATATAAGCTTTCTTAATTCCACATATTTGAGGTTGTCTTAGAAAACAGTTTTTAGCTATATGACCTTTTGTTCCACAGAAGTTACAAATAACCTGTTTAGTGCTAGGAACAAAATAATTTTTGTATAACTTAGGTTTTTCTCCTTTACTTCCAATTCCAAACCTTTCCTTTTTAATTACAGTTTTTCCAAGTATCTCATTTAAGGCATTTTCTACTTTTGTAAAAACTAATGCAGCCTTTTTATAAGATTCTACTTCATCCTGTAGAGTTTTTATTTTGGATTCAAAATTAATTTTATTTGATTCAGCAGAGTTGTATTTGTCAATTAATTCCTTATGTTGTTTTAGCAAAGTATTTCT
The DNA here is from genome assembly GCA_963277665.1 of Viscum album. Lineage (NCBI taxonomy): Eukaryota > Viridiplantae > Streptophyta > Magnoliopsida > Santalales > Viscaceae > Viscum > Viscum album. The sequence continues at coordinate 211,973,688 of OY728128.1, read as the reverse complement.
CTCATATGAAATAGCTTTATGCAAGTTCTTTATAGATTTATATTTTTTAAATAATGAGTCATACCTTTCTTCAAGCATATTGCAGTAAGCTGCAAGTTTTTTATTTGAGAAGCTTGTTTCAGAGTTTGATTCATTATTTGAGTCAGAGGAGTAGTATGAGTGTACCTCATCAGTTTCAGCCATGAAACAATATTATCTTTTAAATTGGCTTCCTCCTTCTCTGAGCTTGATTCAGAAGAATTACTTGAGTCTTCAGAAACACTCCAAGTAGATTTCATAGCTTTCTTGTCTTTCTGCTCATAATCATCTATTTTGAAGAATTTCTTCTTCTTTGCATTTTTCAATTTTGGGCAATCCGGTCTGATATGTCCCATCTTTTTGCATTCATAACATCTCACTTCCCTGCTATACTTCTTGAAGGATTTCTTGAAGTCTTTCTTCTTACTGTAGAACTTTCTGAATTTTCTGGCTAGCTGAGCCAGTTCTTCATCCGAATTTGAAGAATCAGAGCTTTCTGATTTAGCACTTACTTCTCTGTTCTTCATATTTCTATCCTTTTGTTGAGAAGTCACTTTCAAAGCAGTATTTTCCCTTTTTATGTAGACTTTATGCTCATTTAACACATCTTGCATTTCAGCCTCGTACATCATCAATGTACCAATCAGCTCTCTCATAGTTAGATCTTTAACAGAAGTTGATTGTCTGATTGCTGTAGAGATTCCATTCCATCGAGTAGGAAGTACTCTCAGTACCTTTAACGCTTGATCAGCCTACTTGATTGGTTCTCCTAGAGCTGTTATATTATTGACAATTTCTGTCAATCTTCCATTCATCTGAGTGATGCTCTCTCCTTCAATCATTCTGAAAGTATCGAATTTTAATTTAGCAGTTGCATATCTCATCTGTCTTACATTATCTGTTCCTTCATAATCAACAGCTATTGTTTGCCACATTTCATATGCAGTCGGGCATTGAGATACTCTGTTAAATTCATCCGGTCCTAGACCACAGATGATTGCATTCATAGCTTTTTAATTCATGTCATACTCAGCCTCTATAGCAGCACTCCATGTATCGGGATTTTCAGGAATTTCATAGGGAGTCAGAATCTTTGAATATACTCTGTAACCAAGATTTTTCAGATAAATAATCATACGTGATTTCCAGCAGCCATAATTATCTCCATTAAAGTAAGGTTCTCTGACCATTGACATTCCCTCTCTCGTATCAGCCATGATACACTATGTATAATCTTTAAATACTTCTAGCTTGATAAGACTTTAAAAATAAGAAGCTCCTCCTCTGATACCAATTGTTGGATCTGAATCTACGGATTACACACAAGAGGGGGGTGAATTGTGTCTTTTCAAAATTATTAAAATCTCTTCAATTTAGACAAATTCTGTCCACTATGCTTTTAGCACGATTAAATATGCAGTGGAAAAAGTAAAAGCATGAACACACAGATGTATAGTGGTTCGGGGAACAGAAGGCCCCTAGTCCACTCCACCAACGCTAAAATCCACGAGCTTGGCGATTTTCACTATCTGGTCCTCTTTTCCACAGACCTGTTCACAACTGAGTACAGGCAGTTGACACCTTTACAAGTTTCAGGCAAACACAGCCTTCCTGGTTCAAACACGAACCCACACAGCTTAGAAAGAGAAGCTGATCACTCAAAAATAAAAAGAGTTTCGATAAAGAAAACACTTCTCCAGTTGTTCTTCACAATTGCAACAGAATGAAATTGACAGTAGATAGATCGTCGTCTTCAGAAAATAAAGATCTGTAATCAAAAACAGTTCTGAGTCGATCCAGTTGCAATAGATATTACAAGAAACTTCACAACTTCAGCAGCAGTAGATTCACAACAGATAGTCGATGTAGAACACGTGAATGTGCTATCAAGATCTTCCTTCGGTAAAAAAAAGGTTTTACACTTCTTCTCGATCACCAGAAAAGAACGCTTTCACACAGTCTCTATTTCTTGCTCGTTAAAATATCAATCTATATGTTTCATACACTTTCCTGTGTATATATATATATCCGATGTTTCCAAGATAGAACATATATATTCAAATCTGAGAAAATCTTCCGCATAAATAGATCCATGAAAATCTCCTTTAGATTCGCGATATTAAATGAAATAACAGAGTCGTTGTAACTCCCCTGAAGAATCGTCATAAAAAGCTCCGTTTAAATCAATCATTAATCCGTTGAAAATCGTCTTTGATTCATTCAAAGTCGTACTTAAGAATCGGCTCGAAATCCGCTTAATAATCCGCCTGTTTGACCAAAGCAAAAGGAAATATCGTCTGTCAAAAATATCCCGACGCCAAACGTATGGTTGATGACGTGGCTCCAAACATAGGGTTCACAAACGTAAGGTTCACAAACCTATGGTTCAGAACGTAAGGTTGAACATACATACTTTCTCTTCAGCATTCAAACGTAGGGTTGATCATCCATACTTTGTCTTGCTTCAACTCTCCAAAGAACGTACGGTTGATTATAAAAGTAAGGTTGATGATCCATACTTTTGAGAAACAAACTCAACACTGAAAACTAACGTACGGTTTCTCTTCCATACTTGTCCAACAACAAAAACGTAAGGTTCCTTCCAAACGTAATGTTCTTCTTCCATACTTTTCAACAATGTAAGGTTCATTAACCATACGTTTCAAAATAATGTAAGGTTCCTTAACCATACGTTTCTTTTAACATAAAAAGTAAACTTTTCATCCATACGTTACGTTCATCAACGTAGGGTATGAACAGTGATTCCAGTACGCGCTAAAAACTGATCTCGCGCTACAGTGATTCCAGAACGCGCTAAAATAGATCACGGAATAAATGAAGTATGAAATCTTGTTGTATGAAATAAATAAATAAAATAAATTCCTGCAAAATACTCAACGAAATAATTAGTAAATAATTAAGGGTATTTGTGAGCATCAAAATCATCATAAAGAGACAGAGTATTATTTAAAATAATCTCCCCCTTAAAAAAACATTATTTTGAATTGTTTGAAAACAATACATTGCTCAACATAAACAACTCTTCAAAAAGGAAGAATCCCATAGGAAAGGAAAATAATTTTAAATCTTCAAAGTTCCATGGTAATACCCAAAGTTCATCATAGACCATCCCATATATAACAGTCCTTAAAATTCCTCAAAATAAACCAAACTAAGATTGAAACCCAAATACAAGAAGGATTTGATAACATAGTCTTCCAAAATAAAATGCATTGTTCATCTACAAACAACATCAACCACTCCTAACATCTTATAACAAAATTATCTAAACTAAACATATTTTACCCAAGATAGGTTAATCATTCCCATAAGTAACATAAATTACTATAAGTCCACCATAAATTCATCGATTCTTCAAAATATAAGTCAACATTACTCCTCAATGAATATACTGTAGTAATCTATTTACCTCGATCATATAGGGTCCCTAAAATAGTGAACGTACTCCAAAATAATAATCATCTTTTAATCCCCTAATCACCTCTTTCATATTAAAACGACAATCATCGCATTTCCTATCACATTGGTTTTTGGGACATGTTCTTCCATTTCCCTCCATTAACTAAGAAAAGAATCTATATTTTGGGGCTTATTTACTTAGCTAATAATCATGAAAAGGAAACGTTAAGCATAAAAGGATAAACATGTATAATAAAAGTATATCCTAAATTGTGATCCCCTAGGATCCAATCTAGGTTATCCATGATCATATATTCTTATGTGAATCTTTATTTTGTTTTATCCTTGTTCCTTTAATAATGGTTCATACTAAGCTTATGAATTTACCAAAGCATATCCCCGGGAGTGTCGTAACCAAGAGTACAGAAAGGCCCATTGTCGTGTACCAGTTCCCGTTCGAGTCTAGCTCAAAGCGGTGTTTTCAGTTTTTACCCCTATGTACATCTGTGCCAGTGCCAGCTCTACCTGCTCGTATCCAGACATGGATGTATTTTCTTGGAAACCCCTTACTCAATACTCACCAAAATACCAAGAAGATTTCCTATATTTAAACTTTTCAATAGGGTTCTTCCTAGATTTTTCATATCCTAATTTCCACAAATAACTAAACCACCCTTTGATACCAAATGTAGCATCCCGCCTCTTTATCACATAAACATTCATTACATTTTACAAAACCGAGGATCTTTAAGGTTTAGTGTCTTGGAAACCAGGAACTTTAAACATGAAAACATAAAAAATTCTTCTAAAACACTTGAAAGGCTTCTCCTCATGTTCATCCAAGGTTCATTACTACATCACATAACCTGGGAGCATACATCAAAAGAAAGGGTGAGCAAAAAGCCCAGTAAGGAAAACAAGAGAAACATTTTACATGTGAACTTGAGATACTTCAATAAGGTCAAGAAAAAGAACTTTAAGGCATGAGAATGAAATAAGGAGGCATATCATAATAAAAATAACATTTTTCATAACATGAAAATGTGTCTACATCACTTAACATAGACACTCATGAACATATCACCAAGGTCCATCCCCAAGGTGTCATTTTAAAATTACCAAGATTATTTACCAAGGTATCGTGAAAATTGTAATCTCTAGTGGTTACATCATTACCCAATGCATTGGAGCGCTATCAGGGCGCACCCTTAAATTTGCCTTTATTATCATGTGATCCACATATATCATCATCAAACATTTCATAAATAACCCATATAGCATAAAATAAATGTGTTTCATTTCATAATCGTAACGTTTTAAAAACTACTTTAAAGACATGATCTTTAAATCACTTTAAAACCCACAGAAAAGGAAGGTGGGTCTCATGTATGTAAATACCAGAATTTAAAATAGAACATTTTGGTATATATGTGAATACCCCTTTAGAAGAAAGAGCTTTGAGTATTCACTTAATAATATAAAAGTACTTTTGAAAAGGAGATATACATTTTGAGATGGAAATTTTACAGCATAACGGCTATGTTACGAGGTTTTATAAGACATTAAAAAGAGATGTAGAATGGGTCAAACATTAATAAATGACCCATAAAATAGTAGATGGACATAATAATAAGGTTACATGATCATGGTAATTAAATTTCAAGTAAATACCATTTGAAATGAAAAACATGGAAGGAAGAAAAAAATTAGATTTCTCTTATGAAAGTTCGGAAGCCTAACGGCGTTACTTAAACATCAACAAAAATGATTTGAAAAGATCAAATAGGGTATCTAATCATGTGAACATAAGAGTACAGTATTATAGATATAGAGATAATTCCCCAAAATAACAAAAAGGAACATGAAAGAATTGACATGAAAGTAGAACTTCAAAATGAGAAGGGTGAAGAACCACTTAAAAATTCGGCAGCCTAACAGCGCCACTTAAAACTTAAAAATAATGAATTGAAGATATCAAATGAGGTCTATCATCATATGAAAATAAGAGTCAAGTATGATATGTATAGAGATCATACCCCAACATAAAAAAAGGAACTTGAAAGAATTGAAATGAAAGTAGAACTTCAAAACGAGAAGGGTGAAGAGCCACTTAAAAATTCGGCAGCCTAACGGCGCCACTTAAAACTTCAAAATACAGAATTGAAGCGATAAAATGGGGTCACTCATCATATGATCATAAAAGATCAGTATGATAAATTTAGATATCATAACCCAACATAATAAAAAGGAACGTGAAATACTTTACATGAAAATAGATCTTGAAAAATGAGAAGGGAGAAAGAATTTGTTACAAAAATTTCGGCAGCCTAACGACGCCACTTAAAACTTCATAAAACGAAATAATGAGAGAAAGAGGGGATCTCTCATTATATGAAAATGAAAAGGGCAGTAAGGGGAGTATAAAATAACATCCGCCAACATAAGAAGATGGAGAATAAAAGGAATGACATAAAAGAGATTACTTGAAATGAAAGAGAGAGGTTGGATCCCTTACCTTAAAACATAACTCTTAAAACTCAAAGGTTGGGACCTTGAGGGCTTGGAGGAACCATGGGAGGACCCATTGGGAGGTAATGAGACTAGAACTTCGTTGGGGGAGAGTGGGGAGTCGAATGTATGAGTGGATGGCTTGGTATTTATAGGGAAAGTGAGGGGACAAGGCATTAATGGCAAAGGGACACCTCATTAGTGGTTTTGGAAAAACCATGGGCTTTCCCATGGTATTTACCCAGGTATTGGCCACTTGGGACACCTCAAACCTTATCTCACTATTCATAATTCGAACATATTGATTACAAACTTAATACATCATTTAATGATGTCATTAAACATCCGTAACATAAAAACTGTATTTTCACTATTCATCGAAAATTCAACTTTTTCAGAATAATCCCAAAATTTCACCTTAACCAAATATCAATGCTCTGATTATAAATATGAACTCAATTTTATAAAAATAATTTTCTAAATATTTTTAATTTAATTTTAAATAAAAACACTATTCAACGAAAATTCATTTTTTCAGAAAAAACCCCAAAAATTACCATAGCATAATATCGGTGCTCTGAGTTCAAAAATGAAATCTGTTTTATAAAAATAATTATCTAAATATTTTTAATTAAATTTTTAAATAAAAAACACTATTCACCTGAAAAAAGTAATACTTGATTACTGATTTATGAAACCGTTATTTAACAATTTTATTGAATCACATTACTTAATCAAGGTGCCTAGATTATATTAATACTTTATTTAAGTGAAATTACTAATCCATTTGGACACATTACTAATCCTAATCATAAAATCACTATTCATAATTTACTATTCATAAAAAATTAAGTTGATCTTATTAGACTCTAAATTTTGTAATGAACATAATTGTAGAAGACAATTTTTCTAAATTCATTACACATTTTTTACTATTTAAGGTTTACACAACCATTTTTAAAATATCCTTTTTCTAAAATTTATCAAAAATATGCATACTATATTTATCCAGTCATTTAAAAATTCATAAACTTCATCATAAGAAGAAATCCCAATTTTTTTTAAAACAAAGGATTACACAAGGCAGTTACGGTCTCCTTACATAGCCCCTTATCACACCATCATAGGACCTAAGTGTAAGGTGTGCTATATTGAGAGAATTTGAGGGAGGCTCGGCCAACATCACACGAGTAGTAATTTCTATCAGTTTGAACTTCTCGCGAAGGTGATCCCGTTATAGCTTTATACGATGAAGTTCAGCTTGGGTTTGGTCCAAAGAAAAGACCAGTGGTGCTACCTTCTTCCCAAGTTCTGTTAGATGGGCTTCGATTGGTCCAAGACTACTGGGTGAGGCCATCAAATCTTCTTTCTATATTAATTAACCAAGATTACTTGTATTTAGAGACAATAATCAAAACGTTTAGTTTCTAGTGGTCATATTGACCAATGGTCATATAACAGTCAAAAACCAACAGTGTCATTTTAATTATACTCATGTAATCAAATGAAACATTTTTGTTGAGTATAAAAAATAAAATAACACATAAAATTAGGAAACAAAATTTATTCAAAATTTCGGGTTGTTAGAGCTCCAGTACTCCTGTCTGAGTCGCAATGCTGAGTGAGATCAGTGATGCCCTGATCTCGTGTCTCAATCCCTGCTCAAAGGTCCGGGCCCGGAAGAATGGGTCCCATACCATGTTGGTCGAGTAGCACGAGAGATCAGTAAATCTCGTCGAGTACTAAGGGACCGTCATGCTTCCTTGCCGCAGCTGAAGAAGCTCCTGAATATGCAATACACGGAGGGTGGCTGGGATAAACTCTGAGCGGAAGAGGCTCTCAAAGTCTGTCCAGAGTAGAGATTCCTCATCGTGCACCTGGAGCATCAAGCTCTACCATCGGCCCGCTGCTGCGAGCAGTAGGCTCGCAGCGAGGATCACCATGAGGTCTGCTGGTGTCCTCACAAGCCTGAAAACTCGTACGACTGCCTCCAGCTATTCCACGGCTGCCTGGTGGTCCATCTCCTCGCGGAACCTGGGCAGTCGCTGGCACTGGAACTCATGCAGTGCACTAATGCGACGTGCATCGTCAGCGGCTGGTGCTGGAAGCATTGGTGGCTCGGCGGGTAGAGCTACCGCCGGTGCCACTGCTGACAAAGGGCCCTGCACCGAGACCTCGTCGCTCGGTGGGCTGTCATCATGCTCGACTCTCGGAACCCTAGCTGGCTGTCGTCGTGGGGCCATCCTGAAAAGGAAATAGGTGCGCCACTGTCAGAACAGTATACCTAGTGATCTGATAATAAGTAATCACAAAGAAAACTTGAAACACACATGCAATCAGTGTTTTCGTGCACTAAGTTGGAAATCAGAAGTCAGGGTCCTGGTGTACTGATACGTCGGCCGCCGCACCAACACTTGACTCCCTGGACTGATAACCACACTCTATACGCTAAACACTATTGCCTCACATAGAAAAGACTAGAGTTCGAGGTAGAACTGAACTCCTCTGATACCAATTTGTCACGACCCATCCTCAGGGCCCGTGCCGTGACTACCCCAAGCCCACCTTCCATAGGCCAGGGGCTGGCGACTACCACCAAGGCGTAAATCCCAGTAAAAAGGGAAAGCATTTCCTTTGTAAAGTAAACAATCACCACATAGTAAGCAAGCGGAAAATGTAAACACTAAGTAAAAACAGAGTACAACTGTAAGTGCAGAAAGTAAGTGGGCCAGTATACAAACTCAAACTGAAAGTAAGTACAACACAAATGGGAAAATGGAAACTGAAAAGTAAAAGCTGCTATGCCGAGCTGTCCACTGGAAATCCCACATGAAGGGTGGGTACAGATAGCTCCACTGCTCCTCGGGTCCCGTCGTCCGCTATGAGTGCGTCCCGCCCAGTGGTCCACCTCCAGGTACCGTCCTTCTCTACAAGCCTCAACCACGATCAACGTTGTCTGTTGTCTACAACCAACACAACGTAGTGAGGGCATAGCCCGTGCAAGGGTGAGTATAAGCTACTCAGTAGGGTCCCCGAGACCCCCGAAGGTCTCCCAAAATCCAAAAAGGATTAACCACAAAGGAAAGATACAATCACGAAGTTACAAACGACACTGCTTAGGTATATGCCCATACATATACCTAAGTCATCAATTCCAATACGCTCCAACCTCCGAGCCCATGTATAACCCAGTCCACACAGGAAAGTATATGTATTCCACACAGGTAAACAAACGTAATCCATATAGGATAGAACAACAAAATCCACACAGGAAAGTAAACAGGATTCAGCTCACACAGATATACTTCTTCGAATACGATAGAGATGATCACTGATCCATCTAAGTCGTCTGACCCACAATGGATCGATAGGTACTAACCCCCGCAAAGACCCACACAAGATCAGACCCACACAGGATCTGTAGGCGCTGGCTCACACAGAACTGCTGAGCGCTGACCCACACAGGATAGGACCCACACAGGATTGGTAGAACTGATCCACATAGCATCGCTGAGTGCTGTAGTCGTCGTCGTCGAATCCTCTGAGGATTTCTGGACAGTCGTCGTCGCAGTCACAGAAGCAGTCGCAGCCAGCTCTAGGGTTCCCGCACACAGCAAGCTCATTCGGGAGGGTCCGCTCCATGATCCAAGAGGCTGATACATCAACTAACACATAGTCCAGAGTTGATGTATCCAAAATTTCCGTATTGTAAATAGGAACTCAATGTCGCAGAGGGCGCGTCAATCAGACGCCCGGTCTGAGAGTTATTGGCTTTTTCGTCCTAGGGGTCCGGTTGGTTTTTAAGGCGAAACCAACCCGACCATACTCCACCTGCGTCCAATCCTCGGGCGGAGTATGCCAAAATATCCGTCTCACTAAGAGGAACTCAACAAAGATGATGACACGTCAATCAGATGTCCGTAGCTCAAGATATGAGAATTTTTGCTGCGTGGTCCCGGTTGGTTTCGTGTACAAACCATCCCGGCCGAACTCAAAGTATTCCTAAACCTTGAGTGCGATATGTCGAAACGACCGCCGCATTCCAAGGATCGTGTCGCCGCTGACGGCGCGTCGATAAGAGATCTGTAGCCCATGTTATGGGCTATTGAACCCAAACAGGCCAAAAACGGGGGTTTCAGGCCAGGATCGACCCGGCCCGAGACCCCCCCAGGTCGGCCCGGCCTGACAGACCAGCCAAGCGCCGGTTCGGCTGCGCACAGCGCGCCCAGCGCGCTGCCATCTCGGCCTTCGGCCGAGCTGTTGGAAAGGTGGGTGGGTGTTTGAAGCCGTGCGGGGGAATTTAACTCCCTCGACTCCTCCCCTTTCCGGCCGGCCTGACCTGGTCAGTCGGCTCCTTCCCAATGGGACCAGCGGTGGCCGATCCCCTTCCAGTTCTGACACAGGCGGCCCGGTCCGGCCGCCGGTCAACTTGCTCCGCCGCGGCCCGGAACTGACCGTGACCCTTGTCGTCCGGCGTGGTGCGACGGCACCGCACCCCTCCGACGTGGCCCCACTCCTGCCACGACGCCTTCGATTTTCTTCGACGCGGCGCGATGGCGTCACGTTCTTAAACTACTTTCCACGGCGCGGCGCAATGGCCCCGCGCATCTCCTTAAGCATGAATCCGCGTGGTGCGACGGCACCACGTTCTCCCGTACCAACCACAAGGAACCAACATGGAAAATAAGGAGGAGGGTCGGCCGTGTTTGTGAGGTCCAACCCCCTCACGTTATTCGATAACAAATGGTTTAAATCCACAAAGTTCGTCAAGTCGGTATTCACGAACAAATAAAATAAATAAAACCCCTACCTCGGTTCAGGAACGGTGTTCATCAACGAGCCGCGGAAGATGGGCGTCGTGGAGGTCGGGCATCGCGGGAAAAGAACGTCGACATCACGAAGTGAGGATTCGAAGTCATTTATGGCGATTTTGATGTGGAAAACCGTCGCGGAAGAGACGATGCTGAAGAAGAACATCGCCTCTCGGATACGGCGTCGCGGAGGAACCGTGTTCTTCTACGGAGAAGTTCTTCGTTGAAGAACGGTGTTCTTTGCGTTCTTCATCGAGGTTGAAGAAGAAGAAGACTTCACGCTTCCCAATCCTCTCAAGATGGAAAAACTCTAACAATAATAAAATAAGACCAAGTGTTATTTCATTAAATCAACCTAACCATTTGAATTTCAAGAGTTTGTAATTAAGTAACTCACTTTATTAATTATAATAAGTTGTCAAAAATTAATGAAAGTGAGTTTATGGGGAGTTAGGAAAGTGAGGGGTTAAGAGAGTTAAGGGATTTGAAAAGGTGGGGGGTTCGTGTGGGACCCACCCTTTCAATTATCCACACATGGGAAGTTGGGTGGATGTGGGCCCCACCACCAACTTCCCATGGGAGAAAATAACCACTTTGATAAGAAATAATATTGATTCAACAATTTTATTTTATTTTTAATTAAATCCCATTAATTAACTTCTTCTACCGCACAAACGAAACTATGGTAAAGGTTCCCTTAAGCGATTACCGGCTTTGCGAGTTCATCGATGCCCTCGGAATTCGATTCCGAGCACCAGTTCAAAAGTTAGAAATTCCCGCTCATTCGTTCATTGAACGTACCCGAGCCAAACATCAGAAACTGATTCCGGGCACACCGGGCCTCAAAATCAGGTGCCGTCAGAAACCGCGCTCTTGTAAAATTTCAAAGAAAATTATGAAACAAAATTTCCCTTGAATTTTACGGGTCTTTACAGATTTCCATTTATCCCTTTGGTTGAAGCACCAAATGTTTGGTGGTGCCTTGAATTCCTCCATCATGTTGGCCAGATTATTCGTGTCCCTTCATCATTCAAGAGTTTGGGGACCTTTTCTCCTTCACTTAAAATTTTCAATTTCCATTTAGGGAAATTACGATGATTCTTATTCACACATTTATAACATGTGGCTTGTTAGATCTTCATTTATCATTGGTAATTTTATCTTCCAGTATAAAACTCAATCATTCATTTTGTATCTCTATAACCAAATGAAAATTCTTTGAACACTCTCCCTAATTTTATAGATAACATAACACTACATCATAATAAATCTCAAAGCCAAAAATAGGAAGATATTTTCAATGGTTTTCTTTTAAACTAATATAATATATATATATATATATATTATTTTTGACTGAAAAATATTAGTAATATATAGAAGTCTTGTGAAACATGTGTCATATTTCAGGAATCATTTTCACACACTTTACTTAGGATATGTAATATATCTCCCCATATTTGTTAAAATAGTCTAATAGGAATAATTATTATGAAATTAATTCATTATATCATCCCACTCAATTTCATAAATTTCTTTATTTTCATGGAATTAATTTTGAATAACCTTAATTTATCAACCTGTCAATCGAATTGATAACCATCATAGCGACTTGTTCATTCTTAGAATATTATATCACATAAATCATTAAGTTAAACAACTATTTTATTATTATTGGATCAAAATATCCATTAAAAATTAATGGTTATTTTTTTATAATCAACTCAATACCGAGTTACACCTTCTTGGGTGAAATTAGATGTTCCACATGGTTTATGTTATTTTGAGTAGCCATATACATAAAGGTATTAATAAAAATTATTTTTTGAACTCGGTCTCCTATTGAATTGAGAATATAATTTTAAAAATTGTTACATTGTCCCATACATGTGTTTGGGATATTATTTATCATGGTTCCCATAATTTAATAAAATTTAAAATTAGTGAACAGACATATTTCAAAAAATAATAAAAAAAAATTTTTTTATTATAAAAAAATTAATTCAATTTTACTATCGTATGTCATTTTTCTATTTATTATTTTCCATTAATGGTTCTTTTAGGATTATCTAATTTAATCCTTCGTTATAGTTAAGATTAATAATTAATTTAGAAATGTATCCTTCACAATGGTTTCTGTATTGTTTTGGAATAATCAAATCTTATCTCCTGGTTCTTCTAAACGAGGTAGGCTACAACTCCATTTATGTGCACCAGGTGATAATTTAGTCAATTTCCAACATTAAATTCTTGGTATTATTACAACTAGGAAAAAATATTCCAAATATATAGCTTATAATAGTATCAAGAACAGTATTTTTATTCTTTGAAACAACATGCTCTTCTACTTTACCAAACCTATATCTTGACTTATCCTTATAATTTTCAACAGAATTATATAACTCAGATTCCCAAATTAAATAAACCATAGCTATGATGAAAAATATATAAAAATTAATTTTCATTATATTATTATTACATAATTATAAAGACATACAATATTATAGTAATACATTCATGAATCAGATGTTTGGATATCTAAGAAAAATTTGGATCATATTTCACAAGTACATAAAAAATTATTTAAATCATTTTCATTTATCCTCATAGAAGATCTCACATTCTCTTCAGTAATTTTCATAAAATGGGGATATACATTAAAAAAATGGGTGATCAAAAATAAAATAATGGGGAGAAATAACAAGGGCATAATTAGGGACTTGAGACCATAATACATGGGCTATAATAAACAAGATCATCATATCATAAGAATAAGATCATCATCATAATCCTTATGGAAAAAATAAATTGTGGAATTGATTTTGGAACAAGAGTAATAATGAAACATCATAACATAGTGGTAAATTACCAAACATAGTTTTGATCTAAGCTATAATATTATTCATGCATTACATATCTGCATAAATTATAACATGATAATTTTGAATAAATATTAAATCATTTTCTTGAATAATACAGATAATATAATGAGATATTTCACAATATAAAATTCATTCATGGAATATATAATATTGGGACCACCCATCACATCAAAAAATTTTCATAATATTGTATTCCACATTAAATAATAAAATCATAGTCATTTAATAAACCCATGGAATGGAATATTTATCATGAAGTTTTCAAACAGAATAATATGATAATTATTATTATCAATTTCCAAATAAATGCATGGAGTTATATTTTTTCATTAAACCTCAACAATCTTGAGAGGATAAGAAACAACTAAATAGGAGTAAGTGAGATTTTTTTGAAATTAAAGCCATTTTTTGAATAATTATTGGAAATAGATTAGAAAAAATTTAAAAAGGTAATAAATATATATACCCCAGGTAATAAAAGTTAAGGGATAGTGTATTGTAATTATATGGTCATTATAGGAAGATCCATACAAAATTATAGTGAATGGAGAGATGACACAAAATAAAGTGTTGGTGATTGAGAAGCCCCATAGATTAAATACCACATTATTTTGTTAATTGTGTATTTCATTAATAATAAATATTTGTTTACTAAAATTTTTTACCATTAGATAATTATGTACATTTATTGAACTATTGATCAATAATATATATTGGGTTATGTATTATAATATTTTTTAATAGTGAATCATTTTTTGTCATATGCTGCATAAAAATTTAACTTTTATATTTTGATATTTATATTCATTGTTGTTTATACAATATTAAAACTAATTAAAAGAGGGAATATATGAATTATCATAATAATATATAAGGATATTAATAAGAAAATAATTTTTAACAACATCATTGGTGGTAAGCATATCATTGGAGGGAAATTTTAAAAATATGAGGATGAGAATTGTGAAATGTATATACATCATACATATGATCATTTGTAAAAGTTAAATAATTAAAATGGTGGTAAAATTCCTTCAATGATTGGAAATTATCGTTATTATTTTTAAATTAGTATTCATGTAATTTAATTGATTTAGGAAGCAAATAACCATTTTATTGTTTATTTTTTTATTATTGCATCATCATTAAGTGATAAAACTTGTTTTATTAGAATTACAGTATTTTAAAATTCATGTAAAAATTGAAGAATTTCATAAAGTTAGCCAAAAAACATCAAAAAATTCTATGTGATGACTCCAAAAAATAAATCCATTTTAATAAAATAATATTTTTACATAGGTTGTTTAAATTTTTAATATATAAATTATTATTTTTATGAAATATTATAAAATTATTTTTTATAAATGTTGGTGTATTTTCATACTGTTTTTAATATTTTTATTTATTTTATAGAATTAGAATGTTTTTGCTTTTCATATATTACAATGATAAATATTACTTATATTAAATTATATTATTTTGACATCAAATTTATATACCAATAGTCATGTCACTATTCCAAATGTCCATTATACTATTACCAATAGTCACATTACTCATCTAATAGTCACATTAACTCCTATAAATATGTCTTCATTCCAACTTACATTATTCACTACAAGTCCTCCCCAGGTTCTATAATTCATTTTTATAAATTGTAAATTGGTATAAAATAAATTAGTTTCTTTTCTATATTGTTGTTCAAGGGAGCGATGAATCTAATAGCTTGGGATCATCTAAATTTACCAATTCAACATTTCTTATTTTGTATTTTTTCAATTATAATGTTTTGAATTTAATGGGTTTATTTAATGACTACTGTAATAATATTTTATAATGAAATAATGTGTTTCTGGTTACTAAATATGTTGTATACGTGTAAGACTATATAATATAATACAACTCATAATTATTTAGCATGAATGTATCAATTGTAAACTCTAGGGTGTTACACATGTTATTCATTAGCTCTTCATTTATTTATGGTCCATTATTTTTATCATTAATCTGGGGTGTGGGATCATATATCCAAGTTTTATTCACCATTGATATTAGTATCTTATATTCAGGAACATTTCCCTCAACAGTATACTAGAGGTTTTATGGGTACTCATGATTGGGTATTTGTGATACCAAGGTATATAATTACCTTATCCAAAATCTAATTTTTAGTAAGGATTTGTTTCCCCCATTGAGATTAAATATTAATTTCATGGATATAGTAGGTTTTATATTTGTTATCATCATGACATAAAATAATGAATTTTCATTGAGATGGTAACCCTTTTTATTATTCTAAATAGTGATATGAAAGTTAAAGTGGTGGATATAATTTTAATGTTTACTATTTTTTATTCATTATCTAAAACATGATTTATTTCAAGCTGATACATGTGGAATGATAGTGACTTCAAATTCTGGGGAATTATATGTACTCTGAGAATCCATATATTATTAGTATATGAAGACATTCTTGGATCATAAATTAAATTAGTGGGACTTCTCTATGTCCCTATAAATTCTTGTTTTATATTATATATGTATTATTATTAATTTTCATTCATCATTAAAACACAAATACAAGTATATTAATATGGACAACTATTATTTATATTCATTATAATTGATAGTTAGTCTTACAAATAAATTTTATACTCACTTATATATTGTTTTGAACCAAAAAACCATCTTTCTATGAATATGGTATAAATGATCAATATTATCTTTGTAGATGTAAAGGTACCATGAATATTTAATCCCATAAACATGGTTATGGATGGTGATTCATGATGGAGCACAATGGTTCTTGGTGGTGGACTTTATCATTGCCTCCAGAGCTCATTCCATGGGCACAAATAGTGAGGATGATTTTTTCAATACCCTATATCTGAGAGTTTTTAAGGGTTACTAAATATATTGACCCTCTGTAATTTTACATTAAGGTTAACTATAGTATTTGAAAAAAAAGAAAATATGAATCCAAATAATGAGGAATTTCTATAATATATGATGTACTAAATAAGTAACAATAACTAGGATACAAGATCCATATTCATAGTCCCTTGCATCCATTATAATGGAAGTGAATATAAATCATTCAAGTGGACCATAATATAATTTTACATTTTGGTAAAACAACGTGGTGGATACAAAAATTCATTTTAAAACATTATATTAAAATAAATGGAATCATTTTTTCTTATAATAATGAAATAATCACATATACAACCGCATTAAAAAGAAATAATAACACAGAACATGGTTCACATATCCTTTCATTAATATCTATTATAATAGGAAAATAACTTGAATAAAATGGAGGAAAAACACAAAAACCTCTAATGATGGTAAAATAATCGAATCCATATAACATACATTGATATATGAATCGTGAATCCCAACTATACACATTACTAATAATTGATGAATAATATATTCTTGGTAATTATTTACAAATGATATCATCCTTGGCA
The DNA here is from genome assembly GCA_963277665.1 of Viscum album. Taxonomy (NCBI): domain Eukaryota; kingdom Viridiplantae; phylum Streptophyta; class Magnoliopsida; order Santalales; family Viscaceae; genus Viscum; species Viscum album. The sequence goes on along the minus strand of OY728128.1, from coordinate 211,956,579 downwards.
TTCGATACATGTTTGATGATTGTTTGTTTTTTCCATTTTGTCAATAAATATCATATTACCATTCATAAAACTAAATGTAATATCTCAGCTCAACCATAGAACAGTTCTAAACAAGAGTCACCGAAAACCATTTCAGGGAACAATACAACTACCCAAGACCTTGAACAATAATAAATAATAATCTAGAAATTGTTTTATATACTCCACTACATATATAGTTAAATATAGTGAATATTCCACTCCATCACCCAAATACCTTTAGGTTGAGTCATATCTTTCCTGTCAACATTTAAAATAACTATGAATGGTAATCTCTCACTCTTGGGATCCTACTTTGTTATTAACTCCACTATTTTATTCTCATGGACACCTTCTATAGTGTCCACTCAAAATTCTAACCCTCTTCTCTGTTTCACCATAATGACACCAAAATCCTAAAATTCATTAGATTTAATCCTTTAGTTTTCTAATCTATCTACCAGTTAGAACCCCTCCTTTCACATTATATTACATCCATGTAAATTTTAATACCTGATCAATATCATATGAAATTAGTATCACATTTGTAACATCCCAGGTAAATAAAGAATATGATGCTTTCATATTTATTAATATCATTGAATTAAATATTAATTTTAATTTAAAGGGGTTGATATGATTGATGGAAAACTAGATACGTAAAAATGTGTTTTTTTTAAAAATCTTACGTTGCACACTAATAATATAATAATATTATCTTAAATGTAGTTAATGCCTTGTAGTTGTATTGGAAAGAATGAATAGAACTAACTAATGTATTTTTATACATGTTCAAAAATGTGTTTAAATTTATCAAATAAATTTTAGAGACTTAAAATGTTAATTAATCTAATTTTAAGCATAAATACTCTAATATTCACTAAAAGGTCTATTTACAACCTTTTGAGAGAGAAAACACATTAAATATAGTTTCTATCTCATTTAAATGTTCTATTTGACCCAATAAAATTATTATTTTCAATTGGGACACCAAAATTTATTTTGGGTAATATTTTCTTATTTTTCTGATAAAGATCATTTTGTAATGAATAGTGAAAACTACTGTATTTTAATTCAAAAGTTTCATTTATTATAATTTATTTATATAGTTAAATTATATTTTTAATTAATTTTTAATGTGTAATTAGAGTATATTTTTACCATTTAATCTAATATTGGTCATTGGAAATAATTTCATTTTGAAATTGTACATAATCAAGTGTCAATCATTTGATAGTTATTATTTCTTAAAAATAGGCTATTTGTTTGGAAAATGAGAATTGACATTAAATTAATTAATGAAACATATATGTTTTGAATTTTTTAATATAGAAATAATTTTTGAATTCATAATATCAAATATATCTTAGGCTGAATTTTTGGTATTTTTCTGAAAAAATTCAATTTTTGATGAATAGTGAAACAACTTAGTAGTAGTTCAAAAAATGACTTTTTCATTTATAAGAAATTTTACTGCATCTGTGAATTTATTATCTATGATTTTACATACATGGTTGTTATTTTTTTGTAAAATGTTGTAAAATAAGATGAAAATAATTTTGGATAAATAGTAACTTTTGAATTTTATTTACCACAGTTAAAGGTAAATAGGGTAATTCATGGTAAAAAATAATATCATAAAAATAAAAAATTACCTAAAAACTTTTCCAAACCTTATTGGTTGAGTCTTTTACGACCATGGGAATCATTGGATCGATTTTGGAACCCTATATAGGAACTTAATAGTTAGAATGACACTTTAGATTAATTAATAAAATGTAAAGGAAAAAACGACACAAACAAATATCTTGTAGTAAACTTATTTTTTCCTAGTGTAATATAAGTTATAATTTTGACTATAAATATTCATTAGAAAGATGTGAAGTTTACTAAATCATGGTATTTTTTTATTATTTTTAGACAAAAAATAAATTAAATTATTTATGCCACAATAATGATGCAATATATTCCTCAATAATAAATGTTTTAATTAAATCAGATTATAAATATTAAAATAACATCCAAAACCTGTCCAATTCTAATTGGATGATTTATTTCGACCGTGAGTCATCTTAACGTCTAACTGAATTTGTTTTGTACCTTTATAAATATAACATCATTATATAATAAAATAATATTTTAACACTTTTTTAGAGTGCCCCTCCTCCCCTTTATAAAGGGACACATATTCTAACAAATTACTCACACCTTTAAAGCCTTTTGGATCATTACAAAACAACGCAATTATTCTCCCTATATAACACTCATATTTATAGAAGCCTTATGTTAGGTAGAAGGCACATCAAGAAGTCCATTTGGTCCAAACCAAATGATATTACCCAAATTAAAGGTAACACTTCCTCTAAACTTCTTTTCTTTTATTTTACTTCTACATCCCCTAAAATAATTTTATTCATTTCTTTTAAAACAAAAAAATTATCCTAAATATACTAGGATGTTTTTATGAGATGTATTTTAACTACACTTACAGACACCTCCATCTAATAGGTGAAAAAGATACTGTTTCTGTGGATGTTAAACTAACGCCTCACGAAACGATGATTGTTTGATTATCACCTACCACCTCTCATGATTTATATTATAATGGTAATTTATTAATATATGATATTTATTATGTTTATTTTCTCTTTATTCATTTTAATTTTCCATTTTTAGCATACATTTATGGTTTCCATTATGGGTAAACAGGATAATTTCATTTGAGTAAATGCGGACTACCGCCCCCTCAAAGTGATATGACTCATTCATACTATATGTGTGACATATAAAGTATGTAGTCATTGAAATTGTATATTATATTACACTGTAATAATATTATAAATATGTATCATTATGTTTACATTAAAGTAAAATACGAAATAGAAATGAAAGTAGCATTTTTTCGCACGTACGGATTAATGTCTCTATGAACGATGCATTTCATTTCATAGCTACAAATGTTATGTACTATTATAAATACATATATTTTCAAGATATATATGATATATAAATCATGAATATCATTCTGGGGATAATGGATCCTTGACGACCTGGAGAACTTGTAATTATAAGGTGTTCATTTTTGACTCAAGTACCAAATATCGATAAAACGATCATTATTAACTTAAATGATTGAATAATATCGATGAAATGGTAATAAGTTATATAAAAATAATATTAAACATGAAAAAATTTCTTATGAAAGTATAAATTAACTTTATTTTATTATTCAGGAGGAACAAGGAGCAATCATGTCAAGTCGGACACGAGGTAAGGGATTTCTTATCTCACTTTTAATTCTGTGAGATTTCCATTATTAGCCACTAATTTATTGCATGTGGTGTATTGAGTAATTCCATATGATATATATTATCATTATAATATTTATATTCATTTTATTCAGTGAATAATTTTTTGGTTATTATCTTTTTTTATACGACTCGATTTATTACAACGTGGTAAGGGATTTTCATCTGACTTTTTGTTCCTGTGAGATTAAAGTTATACTTTGCACTATTTATTTTTTTTGTGGTGTATGTAATTCCCATGATTGAATTAATTTTTTCATATAATTAAATTTATGGGTATTTACATCTTCATTTTATGATCCTTCTTTCATGGTTGTATGTTTCATATGTTACCGAATCTGTATGAAAACCTTTTAACCCAATTTCCATTCCTTGGGTCAATATTCTAATTCTTAATTATGTCATGCTATGATTATGTGTGGAATCACTATTTATTTATTTATTTTGTAAATTCCACTCCCCTTTGTGTGGAAAAACTTTTGAAACACATAATCACACCATTGATAAATTCTCATGTCATCGATATGAACATGATAAGAATAATATTAACTCAATTTCCATTCATTGAGATAAACATCCAAGTCATTGGTTTTGTATTAAAAAGAACATGTGTGAATTTCCTATGATTTATTTACACTGAATTTCCAATCATATTCAGTGTATTTAAATTTGTCACACATTAATATGAAATTGATTTATCCTTAATATAATGATACCATTTTTTATAAGGAATTTCGTCTCAATTTAAATTATATTGAGACTTCATTATCATTATGAACCAATAAACTATAATAAGGTTTATATACTGTACTTTGGCATATTATATCATGAATCCCTTTATTCTCATGATATTATAAAGTTCTCATTAAATGATATTCCTCAATTATTTGTATTCAAGTGTCTCTTATTTTTTTTAAAAACCATTAATTAAAATATCATTTAAATGTATTATAGATTTATTGTTCTAAATATATCTCATTAATTACCATCTTTTCAAAATTGATTTTAGTATATATTTATATAGACATTAATTTTATAAAATTTTAATTCCTTTAAAAGCTTCAAAGTGGTATGGGACACATTTATTCAAAAAAATTCATTATTAAAATTTTTAAATGGTTTTGAAAATGATTTGATAAATTATTGTTAATTTAAATATCATGATTTGATAAATTGTGATTTGAATGTGGAAATGATATATTTAATTTATTCTTTTGTAATGTGTTATAAATATGTTATGGTTATTGTTCATTTTTTCTGTATACAGGTGGGTTCATGATAAACCTAGGGTGGGTGAGGCTGAGATAGCTATCCAATGCATTGGGTAATGTGACATAGGTAAACGTTAATGTTTATCCTATGAGATTTATGGAATATATTGTGCTCAGTATTCCACTATAACTCCCTATGTAGTTATGATAGCTATAATTTAAGTATTTAATTAATGTCATAAATTAACTTTATGATTTTTGATTTGTGTGTGTGATTCATAAATATTATGATTTAGTAATGTATGTTATGATTCAAAAGTATGGATTCATTGATTTTTATTTATTTATGGATTAATGATTCCTTTGCTTATTTTATAACCCTTAATAGGATTTTTATTCTTAGCCCATGTTTTTAAAATATTTCTTCACTAGTTATATGGATGTGTAATAGAAAGAAGTATTCAAGAAGATTTATATCATGAAATGAAATATTTTATTATTTAAGTGGCTTTATTGTTGTGAAAAATCAGTTAGACTAGAAGTGTCTACATTATAATATTCATGTTGATATGTAATAGTTATGGCCTAATTCTCTAAAACTCTAAACCTGAAAAGATCCTCAATGTTAATTCATAATTTAACTCAGGATTAAGTAATATTTATGGTCAGTTCCTTAGAGAGGGTATCCGAGGTTGGATTAGATAACATTAGAGATTATGGTTTCCTTTAAGCATAACTGACATTAGCATGATGACTAGGATTTTAGAAAGATTCTCAGTTATTTTAAATATAGTGAATGATATAAAGATAACTTGAATAAGTATATTTTAGTATTTACCCTCCTCATATGATATTATATGTTGATTTTACTGATATAATCACACATACCTTTTTGGTTTTAGTAAATGGTTGGATCTAGCAGGACCAAAGTTACAGTGGATGGGAAGAAAACTGTGTTGGTTTTCTAAATCAGAAACTGAATGAAATGTGATATAAAATTATAAATCTTCTAGTTATTCTCAACCAACCATCTGGAGTCATGATTGACCACCTTAACCATGGTGATTTTTAAGGCATTGTATATGCAATAAACAAATTCCTATGGAAGTTCACATTATAATCATAAAGGTAAGTATATTCAAAAACATATGTGTCAAGGATGTGGAAATAAACACATAGGAAAATGATTCAAAGGTATGGGAAGATGATATAGATGTATAAGTGAAGGTTATAAAGCCATATCCTACCATGGAAAAAGGAAGCATCCATTTGACTCTAGGAAAGGGAATGATATTCTTTTTGAGGGAGGAATTTAATTTTTTAAATGTGTAGTGCATGGTAATCATACATACAGATGTCCTACAAAGATGGTTCGAGAATGGAATCCCCAGGATTATACATATATATGATTACCAATACCTAATTCCATTCCAATTTAGGATGAGGAAACTGAAAATGACCAATTAAAGGAATGGATTATTTTCTAACTGATGTTTAGAAATTATTGAATCATAGAATTTGATTCATGATTTTTTATGTAGGGAAGAAGTATTTCCCAATTAGATGTAAAGGAGTGATTAATGGATCATGAAGAACATTGGATGAGTAAGAAGTCAACATATAAGGGATTCCATAGTTATGGTACATTTTAGGATGGTGAAATGCTTAAAAGTATTTAGGTTATTTTGAGGATGGGATTACATTTGATGAATTTTTGTAGTATGTGTATCCCTGATTTTTGAAATATGAAAATTTTATTCAAGGAATAATTATCTTTTTTGTGTGTATATAGTTATAAAGAACAATTTGGGTTTATATGATCAATGAATTTGAGGCCATTATAAGTCAATACATTTTTGGATGTAAAATAAAAGATATTAGATACACTTTGTTGTTAAAATATGTTATGGTTATTTTTGATGAATTTATATCTTTTTTGGGAATTATATAAAATTATTTAGTTTTTTGAAAATGTATAACACGCAGACCGCATGACAATCCGTCGAGTCGGACAATGCTACGGAAATTGAACCCAAAACCAAAGTGAGACTGGTATTTATCACCTACCTCTAGACTATGTGAATTCCCTTGTTATTATGAATGCTTCATTTATGTTAGATTATTTTATGAATCATTAATAAGTTGAATTTGGATTATCTATTGAAATTATTAACCTACCATGAAGAATATGTGATTAGGTTAGTTAATTTTCAATGTGAGACTTTAAGAGTAAATGATGTTATTTAGAGATAAATGATACAATTTATCTTGGAAGACTATGATTAAATCCTTGTATTATTTGGGTGTTAATATTAGTTTGGATTACATGGAATAATTTTATGAACAATTTTTTATGGAATGGTCTTGGATGAAATTTGGTTATTTTTTGAAAAAATTTGGAGATTAAGAGTAGTTTTTCTTTTTTATAAAAGATTGTCCTTTTTGGGGATTATCTGATATTCTACTAAAAAAATTTTGTTTTGGGTGATGTCTAATGATAGGGGAAATATATAGTTCATCTTTTGTAGATTATGTGATACTCTAGAAGTTTATTCTACCACTTCATGTGTGACCAAGTCATCTTGAATAATTACCACTTTGAGAAAAGGTATGTTTGTGGTAGAATTTTATTAAAGGATGACACTCTACTTGAAAAGTAAATATATTTCCTTAAAATATAAGTCTATTTATTAATAAAATTCATCAACTCTATGAAAATTATCTCGAAGTAAAATAAATTTATAAGCTCTCTTTTAACATCAGACTTGTACCCAAACACAAATTTATGGTATTGTGGTGCTTAACATTCCGTGAACAAGTTCTCTGTCAATATCTATTGATATATGAGAGTTAGTTTCTCTTCCATATCTATATTTTCATGGAATCTTAGTATCAATTGTCTTGGGTGACCATTTAATATATCTTTATTTATTTTAATATGATTGTTTTATTGAGCATTTTTCCGATGTGGGACATTGAATTAAGTTTTGAGAGCCCAATTTTAAAATTGCGAGGACGCAATTCTGAAAATGGGGGGTGGATGTAACATTCCAGTAAATAAAGAATATTTTGATTTAATATTTATTAATATTTGTGAATTAAATATTAACTTTTCTTTAAAGGGGTTTATATGCTCGATGGCGTACTCGATACACAACAATGATTTTCCATGAAAATCTTTCATTGCACACTGATAATATAATAATATTATTGTAAATGTAGATAACACCTAGACATCGTGTTGACAGGAATGAATAGAACTAACTAAAATATTATTATAAATGTCTTTAAATGTCTTTAAATTTTCCAAATAAATTTTAGAGGCTTAAAATGTGAATTAATCTAATTTTGAGCATAAATACTCTAATATTCACTAAAAAATCGATTTACCACCTTTTGAGGGAGAACCCTCATTAAATATAGTATTGGTAAATTTTATATGTTCTATTTGACCATATAATATTATTCTTTAGAATTGGGACAACAAAATTTACATTGGGTAATTTTTTGGTTTTTTTCGGTTAAAGTTCATTTTTAAATGAATATTGAAAACTACAGTATTTTAATTCAAAAGTGCCTTTTAATCTAATTTATTTATATGGTTATATTATATTTTTAATTGGTTTTAATATATAATTAGAATATATATTTATCATTTAATCTAATGATCCTCATTGGAAATAATTTCATTTTGAAATTTTTCATAAATAAAAGACAATCATTTGATAGTTATTATTTCTTAAAAACACGTTATTTGTTTTGACAATGGGAATTAATTTAAAATTAATTAATTCCACTCATATGATTATAATTTTGTAAAATATACATCATTATTGAATTCGATATATCAAATATATGTTAGGCTTAATTTTTAGTATTTTTCTGATAAACATCAATTTTTGATGAATATTGAATCCACTTAGTAGTAGTTCCAAAACTGAATTTTTCTTTTAAATACAATTTTATAGCTTCTATTAATAGAATTTAAAAAATAGGACATACATTGATTTTTTAGTAAGTAAAATTTAGTTCATTAAGATGGAAATAATTTTTGGTGAGTAGTAACTTTTAAATTTTATTTACCGCAGTGAAAGTTAAATATGGTAATTCAAGGTAAAAAGAATATCATAATAATTCCAAATTACCTAAAATCTTGTCATAAACATATTTTATGAGTCATGGACGTCCATGGTCATAATTGAGTCTATTTTGGGACCCCATAAAACGACTTTATAGTGATAATGACAATTTAGATTAATTAATTTAATGTAAAGGAAAAATTGGCACAAACAAATATCTTTTAGTAAATTAATTGTTACATTGGGTTATATAAGTTATCCTTTTGGATTTGAATATTAATTGGAATTATAAACGATTTAATACATCATGGTAATTTTTTTATAATTTTTAGACAACAAATAAATTAATTTTTTATGACACAATATTGATGCAGTATATACCTCATTAATAAATGATTTAAATAAATAAAATTATAAATATTAAAATAACATCCAAAACCTTTCCAATTATAATTGGATGATTTTATTTCGACCATGAGTCACTTTTTATTATATTTCATCTTGTCTTGGACCTTTATAAACATAATATAATTATATAATAAAATAATATTTTCACACTTTCTTAAAGAGTCCCTCCTCCCCCTTATAAAAGGACACCACTTCTAACCAATTCCCCAAACCTCTAAATCCTTTTGGGTCATACATCCTCTACCCAATTAAGCTCCCTACATCCATATCCTTCTCCTAGAATCCTTACCTTATGAAGAAGGAACTTCAAGAATTCCTTTTGGTTCAAACAAAAGAAGATACCCAAACTAAAGGTAATAGTTCCTCCTAACTTCATTTCTTTTATTTTAATTCTCCAACCACTAAACTCTTTTTATTTCTTTCATTTATAACAACAACAATATTGTAAATATACTAGGATGATGTTATGAAATTTATTTTAACTCCACCTAAACACACATGTATATAATGGGAGAAGAATATATTATTTCTGTGGCTGGCTAACTAACACCTCACCAAACGATGATTGTTTAGTTATCTTCTACCACCTCTCATGGTAGCCATTATGATGGTACTGTAATTATATATGATATATTTTATGTTTATGTTTTCTTTATACTTCTATATTTTCAATTTATAGAATTCAATTATTGTTTCCATTACGGGTAAACATGATAACTTCATTTGAGGATGTGTGAACTACAGCTCCCTCAAAGTGATATGACTCGTTCATACCATGTGTGGGACGTATAAGGGATATATTTATTGAAACTATATATGTTATTATACTCGAATTATAATATAACTTTGTATCATTATGATCTCACTCAATTAAAATATGAAATTGAAATGAAATTAGTGTTCATGTGTACGTACGGCTTACCATCTCCCGGAACGGTGCATTTTATTTCTTATCACAAAATGTTATGTACTATTATAAATACATAAATACACTGGGTATATATTATATATATTATATCTAAATCAGGAATATCAATCTGGAGATATTGGAATCTTGACCCCATGGACAACATGTAATTATAAGGTATTCATTTTTTACTCTAGTACCAAATGTCGACAAAACGGCCATTATTAACATAAATGACTGAATAATATCAATAACATGGTAATAAGTGATATAAAAAGAATAATATAATTTAATAATATTCTTAATAAAGTATAAATTAACATTATTTTATTATTCAGGAATAACAAGGAACAAACATTTCATGTCTGACACGAGGTAAGGGATTTCTTATCTCATTTTCAATTCTGTGATATTTCCATTATTCGCAAATAATTTATTGAATGTGGTGTATTTTTTACTTCCATTTGATATATATTATCATGATAATCTTTATATTCATGTTTTTATATGAATCATTTGGTGGTTATTAACTTTTGGTCAAACGAATCGATTGATTACAACGTGGTAAGGGATTTTCATCTCAATTTTTATTCCCGTGATATTCACGCTATACTTGCCACTATTTCCATGGTGTGGTGTATTTACATCCCATGATTGTATTAATTGTGTAATGAAATTAAATTTATGTGTATTTAAATATTCCTTTTTTGATCATTATTTCATGGGTTGTATGTTTTGTAATTTACCAAATCGGTATGGGAACCTTTTAACCCAATTTCCATTCCTTGTGTTTATCTTTTAATTCATAATTATATCATGCTATGATTATTTTAGGAATCACTATTTATTATTTTATGTTATAATTTACACACCCCTTAGTGTGGTAATACTTTCTGATACTCATAATCACAACATTATGAAATTCTCACGTCATCGATATGAACTTGATAAGAATAATTTTAAATAAATTTCCATTCATTGAGTTAAACATCCAAGTTATAGGTTTTGTATTAAAAAGAAAATGTATGAATTTCCTATGATTTATTTTCACTTAGTATCCAATTATACATAGTTTATTTATATTTTTAAAACATTATTATGAAATTTATTTATCCTTAATCTTAGGATAATGGTTTTATTAGTGATTTTTTTTCTCAATTTACATTTCATTAGGACTTAATTATCATTATTCACCAATTCACATTAATAAGGTGTATATACTGTCCTTTGGAATTTTATATCATTAATACCTTTATTCTCAGGATATTATAATTTTTGATTAAATTTTATTACTCAATTTTTTGTATTCAAGCATCTCTCATTTTGTTAAAAACTATTTAACTAATATATCGTTTTAAATGTTTTAAAGATTTATTCTTCTAAATATTTCTCATTAATGTCCATGTTTTCAAAATATTTTTTAGTATTTATTTATATAGACATTAATTTTTTAAAATATTAATTCCTTTAAAAGATTCCAAGTGGTATGGGACACTATGATTCAAAAAAAAACTCATTATTAAATGTTTTACATGGTTTTGAAAATGATTTGATAAATCATTGTTTATTTCAATATCTTGATTTGAGATATTGTTATTGGAATGTGGAAATGTTATATTTCATTTCTTCTTGTGTTATGTGATATGAATATGTTATTTTTATTTGGAATATTTTACGTATACAGGTGGTTCCGAGATAAACCTAAGGTGGGTGAGCGTGAAATAGCTCTCCAATGCATTGGGTAACATGACAAAGGTAAAAGTTAATGTTTCTCATAATATATTTAGGTAATACACAGTGATGGGTATTCCAAATGTGACTCCCTATGTAGATGTGATTGCCTCAATGTATGTACTTTATTAATGCCATAAATTACCATTATGATTGTTGATTTGTGTGTTATTCATAAAACATAGGATTTTGTACGGTATGTTATGATTGAAAAGTATGGTTTCATTTATTTGTATTTATTGATGGGTTAATTCTTCCTTTCCTTATTTCATTACCCTTACAGAGATTATTATGCTCATCCCACGTTTTTGAAAAGTTCTTTCATAGGTTATAAGGAAGTTTAAGATAAAGTAAGTATTTAAGAAGATTTATATCAAAAAACAAATCTCGTTTTATTTAATGAGTTTTATTACTGTGAAAAATCAGTTATAGTATAAGTTTTTACTTTTTAATATTCAAGTTGATATGTAATTGTTATGGAAGAATTATCTAAAACTCTAAACCTGAAAAGATCCTCAATGTTAATTCTTGATTTAACACAAGAGTATGTAATGATTATGGTCAGGTCTTTAGAGTTGGTATCTGAGGTCTGTTTAGAATACATTAGAGGTTAGGGTGTCCTTTAAGAATAAGTGACATTACATTGATGGCTTGGATTTTCAGAAAGATTCATAGTTATTTTAATTATAGTGATTGATTTTAAGTTATATTGAATAGGTATATTTTAGTATTTACCCTCCGAATAAGATATTATATGTTGATTTTATGGATATAGTCACAGTTACGTTTTTGGTTTTAGTAAATGGCCGGACCTAACTGGGACCAAAGAAACAATGGACAAGATGAAAGCTATGATGGTTTTCTGAATCACAAATTGAATGGAATGGGAGCTAAAATGGGAACTATTGTGGTGATTTTCAACTAACTATCTAGATTAATGATTTACCACATGAACCATGGTGATTGTTATAAGGCAACATATATGCAATAAAAAAATCCCCACCAAAGATCAGATAATAATCATATAGGTAAGAATATTCAAAAACCTAGGTGTCAAGGATGTGGAATGAAACACATAAGAAACTGTTTCAATGGGACGGGAAGATGCTATAGATGTAGAAGTGAAGGTCATAAAGAAAGAGCCTACACTAGTAAAAGAAAGCATCCAATGGACTCTTGGAAAGGGAAAGAATCTCTTTCTAAGGGAACAATTAACTATTTTAAATGTGGAGTGCATGATCATTATACAAACAGATGTCTTACAAAGAAGGTTCGAGAATGGAACCCCAAGGTTCATAAAAATATATGTTTACCAATACCTAATTCCATTCTGATAGATGATGAGGAAACTGAAAATGACGAATGTACGGTATGTAATATTTCTTAACTAATGTTTTGAAAATATTAAATCATAGAATATCATTCATGATTTTGTATGTAGGAAAGAATTATTTCATAATAAGTTGGAAAGGAATAGTTAGTGGATCAGGAAGAACATTGTATGAGTAATTATTCGAAAAATAATGGATTCAAGAGTTATGGTGGATTCTAGGCTGGTGAAATTTCTAAAAGTATTAAGCTTATTTTGAGGTTTAGATTACATTAGAAGCCTTTTAAAAGTACGTTCAAACCTGATGTTTGAAATATGAAAATTTTATTCATGTAATAATTACCTTTTCTATTGTGGATATAATTATAAAGGACCATTGAAGTTTATATGATCCTTGAATTTGATGTAATTACAGGTTAATACATTTTGGGATGCCATATAAAAGATATTAGATGACCTTTGTGGTTAAAATATGTAATGGTTGTTCTCGATGAATTTATATCTTTTTTGGGAATGTAATAAAATTATTTAGTTTTTGAAAATGGATAACATGCAGACCACACGATAATCTACTATGTCGGACAAAGCTACGAGAATCAAACCCACAACCAAAGTACGATTGGGACTTATCACCTACCATTGTACAACGCGAAGTCCCTTGTTAGTATGACTTGTATGTTTTAGTTAGATGATTTTACGAATCAATAATAAGTTGATTTTTGATGTCTATGGAAATGACTAACTTATCTTTGAGAATATGTGATTAGGTTAATTAATTTTGAATATGAGACATTAAGAGAAACTGATGTTATTTGGAGATAAATGTTATGATTTATCTTGGAAGACTATTTGACTAAATCCTTTTGAGATTTGGGTTTCAATCATGTTTTGGATTTCATGGAATAATATTATGAACAATTTTATATTGATTGGTCTTGGTTGAACCATGGATATTGTTTTGTCAAATTTTGGAGATTAAGAGTTGTTTTTCTTTTTTGTAAATGATTATTCTTTTTGGGGATTATCTGATCATCTACAAACAAATTTTTTTAGTTGATGTCTAAAGATAGTGGAAATATATATTTCAACTTTTTTATATTATGTGATACTCTAGAAGTTTATTCTAGCACTTCAGGTGAGACCAAGTCATCTTGAATAATTATCTCATTGAGAAAAGTTGAGTTTGTGGTAGAATTTAATTAAAGGAAGCCACTCTACATGAAAAGTAAGTATATTTCTTTATGATATTATTCTAGATACTAATAAAACTCATCTACTATATTAAAGGGATCTTGAAGTAAAATAATTATAAGCTATCGTTTAACATCAGACTTTTACCCAACCACAAATTTATGGTATTATGGTCGTTAACATTCCATGATCAATTTCTCTATCACTCTCTATTAATCTATGAGAGTTAGTATCTCTTATATATCCATGTTTTCATGGAATATTACTATCTATTGTCATGGTTAAACATTTTATATATCTTTATTTATTTTAATGTGATAGTTTTATTGACTATTTTTCGGATGTTGGACTTTAAATTATGTTTATGAGCCCAATTTTAAAATTGCTGGGATGAAATTCCCAAAAGGGGGGGTGGATTTAACATAACAGGTAAATAAATAATATGAAGTTTTCATATTTATTAATATTTTTGAATTAAATATTAATATTAATTTAATAGGGTTTATATCCTCGATGGCGTACCTGATATGCAACAACGAGTTTCTTTGAAAATCTTTTGTTGCACAATAATTATATAATATTATTATTTTAAATGTAGTAAACGCAAAACTATTGTATTTGCGGGAATGAATATAACTATATACAATATGGTTATACAAGTTTTTAAATGGGTTTACATTTATCCAATAAATTTTAGATGCTTAAAATGTGAATTGATCTATTTTTATGCATAAATACTCTAATATTCACTAAAATGCAGATTTACCGCCTTTTGTGGGAAAACCATCATTAAATATAGTTTTGTTCACTTTTATATGTTCTATTTGACCAAATAAAATTCATATTTATATTTAGGATACCAAAATTTAGTTTGGGTAAAAAAAAATTTCTGATAAATTTCATTTTTTAATGAATAGTGAAAAATATTGTATTTTAATTCAAAAGTGGCTTTTAATATAATTTCATTACATGGGTATATTATAATTTTAATAGCTTTTAAAGTGTAATTAGAATATATTTTTACCATTTAATTTAATTTTTTTCATTGTAAATAATTTAATTTTGAAATTGGACATAAACAAGTGTCAATCTTTTGATAGTTATTATTTCTTAAAATCATGATATTTGTTTTGAAAATGGGAATTAATTTTAAATTAATTAATGAAACTTCTATGTAATGAAATTTGTAAAATAGAAACAATTTTTGAATTAATAATATAAAATATTGTTTGGGCTGAATTTTTGGTATTTTTCTGAAAAACATCAATTTTTGATTAATAGTGAAACCACATAGTAGTAGTTCAAAAACTGACTTTTTCATTTAAATGAAATGGTACCGCTTCTATGAAATTAATTTAGAAAATATGACATACATGGTTGTTATTATTAAGTATAATTTGGTTCAATAAGATGAATTTTTTTTTGATGCGTTGTAATTTTTAAATTTTATTTACCGCCGTTAAAGGTAAATAGGGTAATTCAAGGTAAAAAATATATCATAACAATACCAAATTACCTTAATACTTGTCATATCCTTGTTGGGTGAGTCATTTCAGACCATGGCCATATTTGGGTCTATTGTTGGACCACATGGCGACACTTAATAGTGATAATGACACTTTAGATTAATTAATTTAATGTAAAGGCAAAAATGACACAAACAAATATCTTTTAAAAAATTGATTTCTACATGGGTTATATAAGTTATCATTTGGAATATAAATATTAAATGGAATGATAAAACTATTTACTAAATCATGGTATTTGTTTTATAATTTTTAGAAAAAAATAAATTTAATTATTTATGACACAAGAATGATGCAGTATATACCTCTTAACTAAATTATTTAAATAAATAAGATTATAAATATTAAAATAACATCCAAATACCTTCCAATTTTTATTGGATGATTTTATTTCCACCATTAGTAATCTTATCTTCGACATTAATTAGTTTTTGACCTTTAAAAACCAAAAATTATTTTATAATAAAAATAATATTTTCACACTTTCTTAAAGAGCCCCTCCTCCCCCTTATAAAAGGACACCACTTCTAACCAATTCCTCACACTTATCAAGCCTTCTGTCTCGTCCAAACTCTTCCCAATTAAGCTCCCTACTTCACACTACTACTCTTAGAAGAATTTCCTTAGGAATAAGGATTTTTAAGATATACTTTTGGTTCATACCAATGGAAGTTAACCAAATTAAAGGTAACTGTTCATGTAGACTTTTTTTCATTTATTTTACTTCCAAAACCCCTAAAGACTTTTGATTCATTTATTTTATAAAAAATACAGTATAAAAAATATTCTAGGATGTTTATTTGGGATGTATTTTAACTACACTTACACACACCTCTAGCTAATGAGTGAAGAACAAACTGTTTCTATGGATGGAAAACTAACTCCTCATGAAATGATGATTGTTTGATTATCTCCTTCCGCCACTCATGGTGGAAATTATGATCGTACTGTATTTATATATGATATTTATTTTAATTATGTTTAATTTATTATTCTGTATTTTTAATTTATATCATACCTTTATGGTTTACAAAATGGGTAAACACGATAATTTCATTTAAGGAAGTGCCGACTACCGCCCCCTCAATGTGATATGACACTTTCATACCATACGTGGGACACATAAAGGATAGAGTTATTGAAATTATATATGATATTATAATATAATTATAATATAACTATGTATAATTATGTTTTCATTCAATTAAAATACTAAATATAAATGAATGTAGCATTCATTCGTACGTACGACTTACTGTCTCCTTGAACGGTGCATTTCATTTCTTATCTCAAAATGCAATGTACTATTATAAATACATATATATACTGTATATATATGATATATATGATATCTAAATCATGAATATCATTTTGGAGATAATGGACTCTTGACCACATGGAGAACGTGTAATTATAAGGTGTTCATTTTTTACTCAAGTACCAAATATCACGAAAATGACCATTATTAATTTAAATGATTGCATAATATCTCTAACATGGTAATAAGTAATATAAAAAGAATAATAAAATTTAAAAGGTTCCTTAAGAAATAATAAATTAACTTTAGTTTATTCTTCCGGAAGAACAAGGAATAAACAAGTCAAGTCGGACACGAGGTAAGGGGTTTCTTATCTCACTTTTAATTCTGTGATATATTCATTGTTCGGAAATAATTTATTGATTGTGGTGTATTTTGTACTTCAATTTGATATATATTGTCCTGATAATATTTATATTCATGTTATTATGTGAATCATTTGTTGGTTTTTAACTTTTGGTCATACGACTTGATTGATTACAATGTGGTAAGGGATTTTCATCTCACATTTTATTCCTGTGAGATTCATGCTATACATACCACTATTTCGTTTTGTATGGTGTATGTGCTTCCCATGATTGAATTAATTTTGTAATATAATTCAATTTATTGGTATTTACATCTTTATTTTATGATATTTCTTTCATGGGTTGTATGTTTCATAAGTTACCAAATCCGTACATGAATCTTTTAACCCAATTTGCATTCCATGTGTTAGTCTTCTAATTATTAATTATTTCATTATATGATTATATCTGGAATCCCTATTTAATTATTTATTTTTTTAAATTACACTCCCCTTTGTGTGGAAATACTTTTGATACACATAATCACTCCATTGATAAATTCTCAAGTCATCGTTGTGAACATGATAAGAATAATTTTAACACAAATTCCATTAATAGAGTTAAACATCCAAGTCATTGGTTTTTTATTAAAAAGAACATGTGAGAATTTACTATGTTTGATTTAAACTGAACATCCAATCATATTTAGTGTATTTATATTTGTCATACAATATTAATAAGTTTATTTATCTTTAATCAAGGTATACTATTTTTATAAGGCATTTCGTCTAAATTTACATTGCATTGTGACATCATTGTCATTATACACCAATTAACTTTTATAGGGTGTATATACTATCCTTTGGAAGAATATATCTTGAATCCATTTATTCTCATGATATTATAATTTTATGATTAAATGTTATTCCTTAAATATTTTAATTCAATAATCTCTCAATTTTGTTATAAACCCTTTTACAAAAATATTGTTTTAAATGTTTTAAATATTTATTCTTCTAAATATTTCTCATTAATGTCCGTGTTTTCAGAAAAAATTTAGTATTTATTTATATGTACATTAATTTTTCAAATTATTAATTCTTTTAAAAGCTCCAAAGTGTTTTGGGACACATTGAATCAAAAAACTATTTATTAAATGTATTAAATGGTTTTGAAAATGATTTGACAAATCATTGTTTATTTCCGCATCTTGATTTGATATATTGTGATTGGAATGTGGAAATGATATCTTCCCTTTATTCTTGTGTTATGTATTATGAATATGTTATAGTTATTGGGAATTGTATACGTATATGGGTGGTTCTGTGATAAACCTAAGGCGGGAGAGCCCAAGATGGCTCTCCAATGCATTAGGAAACATGACAAAAGTAAAAATTAATGTTTCTCCTAGGATATTTAGGGAATATACTGTAATGGGTATTCCAATTGTGACTCCCTATATAGCTATGATAGCTACAATGTAATTATTTTATGAATGCCATAAATTACCTTTATAATTTTTTATTTTTTTGTGCTATTCATAAATCATATGATATTTTAAGGAATGTTATGATTAAATAGTATGGTATCATTGATTTGTATTTATTAATGGGTTCATGTTTTCATTCCTTATTTTATAACCGTTTATGATATTTTTAAGAACACCCATGTTTTTGAAATGTTATTTCACATGTTATAAGGATGTTTAAGGGAAAGAATGTATTCGAGAATATTTATTTCAAGAAAATAACTCTTGTTTTATTTATGGAGTTTGATTACTCTGAAAAATCAGTTTTCGTAGAAGTGTCTACTCTGTAATATTCAAGTTGATATGAAATAGCTATGGCCTAATTAGCTAAAACCCTTATCCTGAAAAGATCCACAATGTTAATTCATTATTTAACTCATGTTTAAGTAATGTTTATGGTCAGGTCCTTAAAGTTGGTTTCAATGGTCGGTTTAGATAACTTTAGATGTTAGGGTGTACTTTTAGCATAAGTGACATTACCATAATGGCTAGGATTTTACAAAGAGTCATAGTAATTTTAAAGAAATTTAATGTTTTAATATAAATTTAATTAATATATTTTAGTATTTACCCTCCTCATATAATATATTATATGTTGATTTTACTGATATACTCACACTTACCTTTTTGGTTTTAGTAAATTGCTAGATCTATCAAACACCAAAGTAACAGTGGATTGGAAGAAAACTATGATGGTTTTCTAAATCAGTGTCTAAATGAAATGGGAGCTAAAATAAGAACTCTTGTGGTTATTCTCAACCAACTATCTGGATCCATGATTGACCACCTGAACCTTGGTGATTTTTATAAGGAATCGTATATGCAAGAAAAAAATCCCCATGGATGTTCGGGTAATAATAATAAATGTAAGTATATTAAAAAACCTATGTGTCAAGGATGTGGAAAGAAACTCCTAGGAAAATGTATCAAAGTTATGGGAAGATTATATAGATGTAGAAGTGAAGGTCATAAATCAAGAGCCTACCATGGAAAAAGGAATCATCTAGGTGACTTTAGGAAATGGAAATAAGTTATTTCTGAGGGATCGATTAAATGATTTAAATGTGCAGTGCATGGTCATTATAAAAATAGATGTCATATGTAGAAGGGTTGAGAATGGAATCCCCAATATCATACAAATATATGTTTACCAATACCTAATTCCATTCCAATTAAGGATGTGAAAACTGAAAATGACCAATGAAAGGTATGGATTATTTCATAATTGATGTTTAGAAATTATTGAATCATAGAATATGATTCATGATATTTTATATAGGAAATAATTCTATCAGAATAAGTTGTAAAGGAATGGTTAATGGATCATGAAGAATTTTCGATGAGTAAGAAGTCAACATATAATGGATTCAAGAGTTATGGTATATTTTAGAAATGTTTAATGCTTAAAAGTATTAAGGTTATTTTGAGGATGAGATTACATTAGAAGACTTTTTATAGTATGTGTAACCCTAAAGATTAAAATATGAAAATTTTATTCAAGGAATAATTATCATTTCTTTTGGGTATAAAGTTATAAAGAACCATTTGGGTTTATATGATCCGTGAATTTGAGGCAATTATAGTTTAATACATTTTGAGATGCAAAAGAAAAATATTAGATAAACTTTGTGGTTAAAATATGTTATGGTTATTTTTGATGAATTTATATAAGGACTCAACATCAATACATTACTTAATCATGAATTAAATTAATAATTCACATTGAGGATCTTTTCAGGTTTAGAGTTTTAGAGAATTAGGCCATAACTATTACATCTCAAAAGATAAAAAGTAAACACTTCTACTCTGTTTCCATTTTTTCATAAAATAAAAAATCATGAAAATAAAGTCATGTCCACTTCCATGTTTTAGACAGCATGACTTTCCTTGATCTCATCCTTGACCATATTCCACTTTATGTCTTGTGAAAAACATTTCAAAAACATGGGATGAGCATAAAAAGCTCAGTAAGGAATACAAAAAGACGGAAATTGTTAGTTTTTCAAAACAACAAGTAAAAATGATTACCTAATCATAAGTAATAATTTTCACCTATATAAAGTAGTAAATACTCTTCACTGAATAAAATATCATTTCATAACCTTTTGTAACCAAAATATCACAATAAACCCCATATAAAGAACACATAAAATATAAAGGTAACTTGGAACATAAGCATACTTAAATGGAATAACCGTACGATCAACTTCTACACATGACACTAAATTGAATAGCCATAAGAACAACTTCCATACCCAATGAGTTGGAGGTTATCACATAACCACCCATCCTAGTTTATCACGACACCACCCGTTTTTTGGTTTATCAATTAACCACCCGTCAAATGTCCATGTACCATTATAAAATCATAACACATGCAAAAAATATAAAGGGAAGAAAACATTTCCACATTTCAATCAAAATATATCACTTAAATATATTTACATAAAAAATAAATTATCAAAACCACTTACAATACTAAAATACATAATAATGTATATGGTATTTATTTTATTTTAAAAACATTAAGGCTTGTTGAGGAAGCCAACGATCAAATAACTCTCGCGGCAGCGGAAATGTCGTTGTCACCGCATATGTAAAAAGAAACATTATTTTTTCGTTTAGTAAAAAGAATAATAGAAAAGGTTCCCTTTGAATGAAATGAAAATTAAAATGTGTCTATAAAGTGTATAAAATAATGTCTTGTATTAACACAAAAATATGCCTTAGTGAAAGGAGATTGAGACGAAGTCTCTTACCACGTGTCTGACTTGACTCGATTGTTCTTTAATTTCCGGAATAATAAAATGAAGTTAATTTATACTTTAATTATAACCTTTTTCAAGTTTAGTAATCCTTTTATATCACTTATTACCATGCAATAAACATTCTGTAATCATTTATGTTAATAATTATTGTTATGTCGATATTTGGTACTAGAGTCAAAAATGGACTACTTATAATTAAATGTTTCTCATGTGTTCAAAGGTTCATTATATCCAAAATGATATTCATGGTTTGGATATCATATATATCATATATATCCAGAATATACTTGTATTTACAATAGTACAAAACATTTAGAGGTAAGAAATGAAATGCACCGTTCATGGAGACGTTAAGCCGTACGTACGCATGAATGCAACTTCCATTTCTATTTAATATTTAATGGAATTAAAAAATAGTTCTAAATTGTAGTATTATAATTCCTGTATTTTATCAAATATAATATCATTAAACCTATCCTTTATACCTACCACATATCGTATAAATGAGACATATCACTTTGAGGGGGCGACGGTCCGCACTTCCTCAAATTAAGTTATCGCGTTTACCTATAATGGAAACCATAAACGTATTCTATAAATGATAAATAAAGAAGAATAAGGAAAAAATAAACATCATATATAACATATATAAATATAGTGACATCATAATGGCCACAATGAGAGGCGGTAGGATATAATTGAGCAATCATCGTTTCGTGAGGCAGTAGTTCTCCATCCACAGAAACTATATGTTATTCACCCATTAGATGGAGGTGTCTGTAAGTGTAGCTCGAATACATCTTATAAAAACTTCCTATTATACTGAAAATACTGGTTTTTTTACAAAATAATGGAATAAAAATATTTTAGGGGGTAGGAGAAGAAAAATAAAACAAAAGAACATAAGAGAAGACATTACCTTTAAATCGGGTAACTGCCATTGGTTTGAACCAAAATGGTGTCTTGAAGTGATTTCTTCTTAAGTTAAGGATTATAGGATAAATATAGGGATATTGTGAGATTATTTGAGTTGATTATGGACGAGCTAGAGGGCTTGAGATGTTTGTGAAATGGGTAGAAAGTGGGGTCTTTTTATAAGGGAGAGGAGGGGCGCTTTTGGAATGCTAGAAAATAATATTTTATTATATAATGTTTTTAGATTTATAAGGTTCCAATAATCATTAAAATAGAATATAAGTTGTCCAATGTTATAAATACAGTCATCCAATAAGAATTGGAAAAGTGTTGGATATTATTTTAAACATTATCTTATTATTTATTTAAATCATTCATTAATGACGTAAACACTACCTCATCATTATGTCATAAATAATTTTTTTATTTGATATCTAAAAATTATAAAAAATATTTCTATGATGTAGTTAATATTTTTAGATTTCTAATGAATACATATAGTCGAAATGATAATTTATATAACCCCATGTAAAAATTGATTTTGTAAAATAATACATGTTTGTGACATTTTTATTTTTACATTAAATAAAAAGGTATTAATGTCATTATCTTACCCAAGTTGCTACATAGGGTCCCAAAATTGACCCAAAGATTGTCTTGTTAAGCCATGACTCATAAAATAAGGTTAGTACATGTGTCAAGGTATTTGTTTATATTTTTATAATATTATTTTTACGTTAAATTACCCTAGTTACCTTTAATCGCGGTTAATAAAACTCACAAGTTTTTATTCACCAAAACTTATTTTCATCCCATTGAACCAAATTTTACTTACTAATGACAACCATGTATGTCGGATTTTTGTAATTCAATTCACAGAAGCAGAAAAATTTCATTTAAACGAAAAAACAGTTTTCTAAGTACCACTTAGTTGTTTCACTATTCATCAAAAGTTGAAGTTTTTCGGAAAAATTACAAAAATTCACCCTAGGATATATTTGGTATTACAAATTCATAAATGATGTCCATTTTACAAAATTCAGAACATATGTGTTTCATTATTTAATTTTATAATTAATTTCCATTGTCAAAACACATAGCATGTTTTTAAGAAAAAATATCCATCAAAAGATTGACACTTGTTTTTGTCAAATTTGAAAGTGAAAATAATTCCAATGACCACCATTGCATTAAATTGTAAAATTATATTTTAATTACACATTAAAACCAATTTAAAAGTATATCTAACCATATAAATAAATTATATTAAAAGGAGGTTTTGAATAAAAATACAACATTTTTTACTATTCATTAAAAAATGAACTTTATCGGAAAAATAACCAAAACATACCCAAAGTAAATTTTGATTTCCCAATTATAAAGAAGAATTTTATTTAGTCCAATAGAATGTATAAGAGTGACCAAAACTATATTTAATTAGGGTTCACCATCAAAAGGTGATAAATAGACAATTTAGTGAATATTGGAGTATTTATGCTTAAAATTAGATTCATTCGCATTTTAAGCGTCTAAAATTTATTGGATAAATATAAAAACATTTAACAAACATATATGATAATATTTTAGTTATTTCTATTCATTCCCACCAATACAACGGCTACGTGTTAACTACCATTTGAAATAATATTATAATATTAATAGCATGCAACGTAAGATTTCAATGAAATCTGTTGTTGTGTATCAGGCACGCCATCGAACATAGAAACCCCATTAAAGTAAAATTAATATTTAATTGAAAAATATTAATAAATAAGAAAATGTAATATTCTATATTTACATGGGATGTTACATCCTTCCCCCCTTTTGGGAATTATATCCTTGCAATTTTATTCACTTCTAAAAAAATGGTGTATTTATCCCTCATAGAATTTCCAGATTCCCACATTGCCTCTTCAACCATATGGGTGTTCCAAAAATACGTCACCTGATGAATTACCTTATTCCGCAACACTTGCTCTCTATGGTCAATAATCTTGAATGGTTGTTCCTAATAAGAGAGACACTCTTCCAACTGAACTACGTCTGGGATCAAAACATGGGATGGAACTGGCATATACATTCTCATCATTGAAACATGAAAAAAATTGTGTTCCTGGGACAAACATGGAGGTAAATCCATTTTATAAAAAACTGATCCAACATTCTCTAGGATTTCATATGTTCTAATGAACCTCAGACTCAATATTCCCTTCTTACTAAAATTCTTCAATGTTTTCCATGGAGAAACTTTGAGAAAAACATGATCACCTTCCTTAAAAGAAAGATCCTTCCTCTGGTTATTCGAATAACTTTTCTTCCTTCTCTGAGATGTTCTCATGTTCTTCTGAATCAACTGAACTTTTTCTTCCATCTCTTCTACCAATTCTAGTCCCATTACCTTCCTATCCCCTACATCATCCCAAAAACCCGGAGTTCGACACCGCTTTCTATATAATGCCTCAAACGGATCCATCTGTATACTGGAAAGAAAACTATAATTATAAGAAAATTCATCCAAAGAAAGATGTTGGCCCCAACATCCTTGGTAATCCATCAGGAAAGCACATAACAAATCCTCCATGGTCTGAATTGTTTGTTCTAACTTCATATCTGATTGCGGATGAAAAGTTGTACTAAAATTTAATTCAGTACCAAATGAAATCTAAAGGCCTTTCCAAAATTTAGAAGAAATCATGGGACCACGATCAGATACAATGGAGAGGGGAACACCACGAAACTTGAATATCTATTTAACATTCAACCGAGATAGTTGATCTAGAGAAAAATTTTATTGAATAGGAAGGAAATGAGCAGATTTAATAAATCGATCAACAATATACTAGATTTCATTATTACCTAGAGATGTCTTTGGTAATCCCAAAATGAAGTCCATGGATATTTTTTCCCATTTCCACTCTAGAACCGGTAATGATTGAAGCATCCCTTTTGGTAACTGCTACTCTTCTTTAACCTGCTGACATGTCAAACACTTCACAGTAAGATCAGGAATATCTCTTTTCATTCCATCCCACCGGTAATACTCTCACAGATCTCTATACTTCTTAGTACTACCAAGATGAACTGAAAACGGGGAACTATGAGCCTCACATAACAACTCATTCTTAAACTGTGAATCATAAGGCACACATAATCTCTTCCCAAACCTCAAAACACAATCATTATCAATGTTAAATTCAGGAAACATACCCTTTTGAACCAAATCTACCTTTTTCTGCAACACACTGTCTTTCTTCTGCATTTTCTTAATTCTCTATGATAGTGATGATCTCACTGACACCTGAAAAAAAAAATAGAAGAAATTCATGCACTAACAAATTCTTGCAAAAGTTTATCAAATCAAAAACCAAAGGATCTCGTTCCAAATGTAGCATGGTTAATGAAGTAATACTTTTTCGACTCAAAGAATCTGTCATTTTATTTGGTTTTCCTGGATGGTAATGAATTGTACAATCCTAATCCTTGATTAATTTTAGCCATCACCTATTTCTCAAGTTAAAATATTTCTGAGTGAATATATACTTTAAACATTTGTGATCGGTATATATTTCACACATTACTCCATTCAATTTATGCCACCAAATTTTTAATGAATAAACAACAGTAGAAAATTCCAAATCAACTCTACGGTAATTTAACTCATGAGTTTTAAATTGACATGAAGCATAAGAAATTACCTATTCATTTTGTATAATGACACAACAAATTCCTTTCAACGAAGCTTCTTTATAGATAAAAAACTCACCATTTCATGAAGGTAGTGCCAAAAAAGGATCATTCACCAATCTTCTTTTCAATTCTGGAAAACAATCATCACATTATTTAGTCCAAATCAACTTAACACCTTTTTAGTTAACTTATTCATTGGACTAGATATCCCTGAAAAATTTTCAACAAGACTCTGGTAATAACTTTCCAAAGCAAGAAAAATTCAGATCTCGGTTTTATTTGTGGTTCTGGGCCATTCTTCAAAAACGTTTTTTTAGCAGGCTCAACAGTTATTCCATTTTTTGAAAAAATGTAACCAATGAATAAAAATTTTTGTAACCAAATATCACACTTGCTGAATTTTCCCTACAGTTTTTTTCTTTTATGGTTTGCAAGATAACCCTTAAATGACTTTCATGTTCCTCTTTACTTTTGGAAGAAGCCAAAATATCACCAATCAAAACAACCACAAACTTATCCTTGAACTCATGGAAAATTCTATTCATTATATCCATGAATACAATAGGTGCATTGGTTAACCCAAAAGGAATAACTACAAATTCATAATGGAAGTATCTAGTACGAAGCCAGGTCTTTAGAAGTTCTGCTTATTTTACATTCAACTGAAGGTACCCCGACCCCAAGTCAATCTTCAAAAAATACCGAGCTCCCTGGAGCTGATCAAACAAATCATCAATATAAGACAAATGATACTTGTTCTTAATGGTGATGTTATTCAATGCTCTATAATCAATCCAAAGTCTAATTGATCCATCTTTATTTTTAATAAACAAGACAGGAGCACCCCATGGTGATGTTCTAGGTTGAATGAAACCTTTATCTAATAACTCCTGCAATTGCTTCTTTAACTCTAAAACTTAAACATGAGCCATTCAATAAGGTGGTTTTAAAAATACTTAGAATCATGAACTAAGTCAACAGTAAATTCAACTTCCTGATCATGTATTATAACATGAAACTCATCAATAAAAACATCAAGATACTCATTTACTACTAGCACATCGTTAATATGAACAGTTCCATTGTTTTCCACAATGTGTGAATGGTAACATTCATTTCCATCATTTGCTTGTTTACCAAATTCCTGATATGTTATCAAATTTAAGTGTTCAATCTTGAACACAAACTGAAAATAATTATGAAAAGAAACCTCTTTAGCTCTGTAGTCAATATTAACAAGATAAATAGAAATCCAATCCATGCCCAAAATAACATCGAACTCTACTACATGTAAAACAATAAGGTGTTCTTGTAGATTCTTTCCACACACAAGGATAGGAAGGTTCTTATAATTTCTTTTTGTCTCATAGTTTCCCCCTAGTGTTTTTACCATAAGATCAGGATTCATATCTTGAGATGGAATTGCCAATTTACTAGAAAACTTATCACAAATGATAGAATGTGTAGACCATGAATCAAATAACACATTGGCATAATCTGAACAATCAAACAGTGTACATGATACTACTTCATCGGATGGCCCAACATCTGTTGAAGTAGTTGCAAAGGATTTAACCCACCCTTTCTGCTTATAGTCTTTCTCCTTTCCCTTAGTTGAGTTTTTCGTTATACACTCATTTTCATAATGACCCATTTCATTAATCACAAAACATCTTACCACTTACTTTTAATTTCCTGCTTGACCATCTTCCTTACAGTTACGAGCAATATGACTAGGCTTACCATACAAAATGAACTTTCCAGACATGGAGAAACATTCTCTAGGGTAAATTTTACCACACTTATCACAGGATGTATAAATGGATTTCTTACCTCTTGGCTTCTTTGATGAATTAATTCTATTTTCCTGCCAACTGGATCACTTATTCTGTTGTTTTTCAATGAACACCTAATCATCGGCAAACTCCCTTTCCACCTTCACCACACATTGAACATGTTTTTCATAACATT
The DNA here is from genome assembly GCA_963277665.1 of Viscum album. Classification (NCBI taxonomy): domain Eukaryota; kingdom Viridiplantae; phylum Streptophyta; class Magnoliopsida; order Santalales; family Viscaceae; genus Viscum; species Viscum album. The sequence continues at coordinate 211,928,396 of OY728128.1, read as the reverse complement.
TGAACTCACAAGAAGCTAAATACCTTCGATATGTTGGATTTAACCTTGTCTAAAAATGGATGACTTTACTATCAATATCTCGTATGAAATTTGGAGCATACCTTGTTAGTCGAGTGAACTTTTCTTCATAAGCATCCACTGAGTCATCCTCTTGCATCAATTTTAGTAATTGTTTTACCATCCGATGACGAACCACCTTACCAAAATATTTCTCATGAATCATAATTTTGAATTCATCCCAGTCAAGATCATCAATATCCTCACTATCCCTGACATTTTTCACCATCGACCACCACTGATCAGCTTCTCCTTTATAACGGTAAATAGAATGACTAAACATTTGATGTTCTGAACACCCCATGATATCAAAAATATTTCCCAGTTCTTTAATCCACCCATCTTCTAGCACATGGTCAGATGATCCTCTGAATAATGAGGGTGTTGCCTCATAAAATGGTCCACTACTGACATGTTCCTCTTTGGTTGATTTGGATGATCTCGTCTGTGGATACCACCACCATTTATAGCATGGGTCAACTATGCCATCAATGCAACAAATTATTCAGTTCTGATTCCGACAGTCTCAGGTTGTTGATTTGGAAGGTTGTTTTCCTCCAGATGTCGTCCTAACACATCTTCCCAGTTTCATCTGCAGAAAACCATTCTGAACACAGAAATATCTTAGGTGAAGCAACATGGTAATCTTTAGATGCTATATCATTTCAATAATAGCACAAATTAATTTATGGACATGAATTTTACAATATTCTGACTCCTATATTTGTCTAAACCGACCTCTGATACCAATTATAATGACCCAGACTTAATACATTACTTAATCATGAATTAAATGAATAATTCACATTGAGGATATTTTCAGGTTTAGAGTTGTATAGAATTAGGCCATAACTATTACATCTCAAAATTTAAAAAGTAGACACTTCTACTCAGTTTCCATTTATTCATAAAAAAAAACCATTGAGAAAAATTTGTGTCCAGTTCCATGTTTTAGACATCATGAATTTTCATGATCTCATCCTTGACTCTATTCCACATAATGTCCTGTAAAAAACATTTCAAAAACATGGGATGAGAATAAAAATCTCATTAAGGAATACACAAAGAAGTAAGCTGTTAGTTATTCAAAACAACAAGTAAACCGTGAATACCTAATAATAAGTAATACTTTTCACCTATTTGAAGTAGTAAATACTCTTCACTGAATAAAATATCATTTCTTACCCTTTTTTAACCAAAAAATCACTATAAAACCTATATAAAGAACACATAACATATAAAGGTAACATGGAACGTAATCATACTTCAATGGAATAACCATACGGGCGACTGCCACACACGTCACTAAATGGAATTTCCATATGGATGACTTCCATATCCAATGCATTAGAGATTATAACATAACCACCCATCCTAGTTTATCACCTCACCAACCGTCATTTTTTTTATCACGTATCCGCCTGTCAATTGTCTATGTACCATTATAAAATCATAACACATACAACAAATATAAAGGAAAGAAAATATTTCCAAATTTCAATAAATATATATAACATAAATATATTGACATAAAAAATCTATTATCAAAACCATTTTCAATAAAAAAATACATAATAGAGTATATGGTATTTATTTTCTTTTAAAAACATTACGGCTTGTTGAGGAATCCAAAGATCAAATAATACTCGCAGCGGTGGAAAGGTCGTTGTCACCGCGTATGCTAAAAGAGACAGTACTTTTTATTGTTTAGTAAAATGCTTCGTAGAAAAGGTTCCCTTTAAATAAAATGAAAAGTCAAAGGTTATTATACAGCATATAAAATAAAGTCTTGTATTAACACAAAATATGCCTTAATGAAAGGAGATTGAGACGAAGTCCCTTACCTCGGGTCCGACTAGACTCGATCGTTGATTAATATCCTGAATAATAAACTAAATATAATTTCTACTTTCTTAAAAACCTTTTTCATGGTCATTATTCCTTTAATATAACTTATTACCATGTTATAATCATTATGTAATCATTGATGTTAATAATGTTCGTTTTGTCGATATTTGGTACTTGGTTCAAAAATGGACTATTTATAATTACATGTTTTTCATGTGGACAATGGTTCATTATATCTAGAATGATATTCAAGATTTGGATATCATATATATCATATATATCCCACATAAACATGTATTTATAATAGTATATAAAATTTATATGTAAGAAATGAAATGCACCATTCATGGAGATGGTAAGCCGTACGTACACATGAACACTACTTCAATTTATATTTCATATTTAGTGGAATTAAAACATAATTATACATAGTAGTATTATAATTCCATTATTTTATCATATATAATATCATTAAACCTATCCTTTATGCATATTACATATGGTATGAATGAGTCATATCACAATGAGGGGGCGGTAGTCCACACTTCCTCAACTGAAATTTTCGCGATTACCTGTAATGGAAACAATAAAGGTATTCTAAAAATGAGAAATACAGAAGCATAAGGAAAACATAAAAATAATATATAACATATATAAATATAGTGACAACTTAATGGCCACCATGAGAGGCGGTAGGAGATAATTGAACAATCATTTTTTCGTGAGGCAGTAGTTCACCGTCCAAAGAACCATTATGTTTATCACCCATTAGATAGAGGATTGTGTATGTGTAGCTCGAATAATTATCATAAAAACATCCTAGTATATTTTAGATAATGGTTTTTTTACAAAATAAAGTAATAAAAGGAGTTTTGGGTGTTGGAGAAGAAAAATAAAACAAAAGAACATAAGAGAATACACTACCTTTATATCGGGTAACTCCCCTTGAATTGATCCAAAATGGTTTCTTGATGTGCTTTCTACCTAAGGTAAGGATTCTATTATGAATAGAGGGAAATTTTTAGCTTATATGAGTAGTTTTTGGATGAGAAAAATGGTTTTAAATGTGTGTGAAATGGGTAGGAAGTGGGGACTTTTTATAAGTGAGAGGAGGGGCTCTTTTGGAAAGCTTGAAAATAATATTTTATTATTTAATACTATTTTGTTTGTATAAGTATAAATATAATTAAAGTAGAATCTATGTTGACCCATGTTATATATAACTTCATCAAATAATAATGGCACAAGTGTTGGATATTATTTTAAACATTATCTTCTTATTTATACAAATCATTCATTAAGGAGCTAAACACTACTTCATCATTGTGTCATAAATAATTTTATTTATTTTATGTCAAAAAATTATAAAAAACTTACCATGATGTAGGAAATATTTTTATATTTATAATTAATATTTATATTCAGAAATATAATTTATATAACCCCATGTAATAAGTGTTTTAGTAAAAAAATACATGTTTGTGACATTTTTATTTTTACTTTAAATAAAAAGGCATTAATGTCATTATCTTTACCAAGTGGCTCCATGGGGTCCCAAAATTTATCCACGGATTTTCATGGTCATCCATGACTCAAAAAATAAGGTTTGGACATGTGTCAAGATATATTTTATTTTTATATATTATTATTATTAACTAAAATTAACCTAATCACCTTAAATCACGGTTAATAAAACTCAAAAGTTGTTATTCACCAAAAATTATTTTCATCCCATTGAACCACATTTGACTTACAAATGACAACCATGTTTTTCAGATTTTTGAAATTTAATTCATAGAAGCGGTAAAATTTCATATAAACGAAAAAACAGTTTTTTTAACTACCACTTAGTGGTTTCACTATTCATCAAAAGTTGATGTTTTTCACGAAAATACCAAAAATTCACCCTAAGATATATTGGATATTATAAATTCAAAAATTATTTCTATTTTACCAAATTCAAAACATAGAATTTTTATTAATTAATTTTATAATTAATTCCCACTGTCAAAACAAATAGTGTGTTTTTAAGAAACAATATCTATCAAAACATTGACACTTGTTTATGTCCAATTTCAAAGTGAAAATAATTCAATGAAAACGATTATAACGCTCAGACCCTAGTTAACTAAAGTGGGTGCATTATTTTAATACATTGGGATGATTATAAGGAATAATGTCCTGAATGATTGATCAGTTTAGCATTCTTGTAAAATAAATTACATACATGAATGTTACATTATACTTTATAACATACAGCACAACATAAGTAATCCTTTATAAACTACATTATTCCCTTAGATTAACCATGTATATCAATAAAAATGCACTTCCTGGAATCCTGGGAAAAATAAAACATAGAAAGCGGTGAGCTCAAATGCTCAGTAAGGGTAAGTAATACAACAGAAGATAACATAAATGTTAAGCATGGTGAATAATTGGAACCAATGCCTTTACCAATAATAAAGTTGAATACTTTTATGGTAGCAATATGAGCTGAGTAAATAATGGCATAATAAACCATAAACATGGTTATTATACTAGTCGAATGACCACATGAATCGTCAATATTATTTCCATAATGGGGGAATTTATAATTCCAGATATTCTAAAACATTTTGTCAAGGCCTCATCCATGATGTCTAAAAATGATTAAGGCCTCGGCCAAAACCATATATCAAATTGGGAAAGGTCCTCGACCAGTTCCACGTCTAGTTGTCTCATGAGACCTACCAATTCATCTAGGAGTTATAGCGGGCTCCACCAGTCACTTACTATGTACAATACATTCCTCATATGAAAAGGTTGAAACCTAACATAAACATTTGTATTAGAACTAGCATATGAAATGTCAGTACATTAACCATAAACCATGAATGGTATAAAAATAAAACATACATAGTCAAACATATCATAACTAATACAATACAATATGGTATATTTTATTATAATAGACGAACCTCAATCAAAAATAATATCCAGTAAAGGATTTTGACATAGTTGAAAATGATGAGCAAAACTTTTTGAGAGAAAAATAATTTTTTTAAAATCATTTAAAAGTCAGACATTTATAAAGGAAGTAATTCAAAAGAGATTTTTGAATCAAAGTGTCCCATACCACTTTGAAACTATTGAAAATAATTATCATTTTAAAACAGTCATGTGCATATAAATAAATCCTTTAAATCATTTTGAAAACATGAACATTAATTAAACAGATTTAGAATGATAAATCCTTAAATCATTTAAAATTATGATCTTGATAAATATTACCTTTCAAAAATCCTTAAAATATTTATTTTGAAATCATTTTAATGAAAAATGGACATGGAAGAGAAAAATGTCCCATTAAATACTTCCACATAAACAATCTTGGATAATAATGAGATTGAGGAATTTACCCTTACCAATTTGGTAACATACAAAACATACACCACATGAACGAAGTATCATACAATGAATATTTAAATACACATAAATTAAAGTGTATTACAAAATGAATACAATTATGGGCAGTACATACACCACACAAAAATGTAATAGTGGCAATATGGCATGAATCTCATGGGAATAAGCAGTGAGATGAAAACCCCTTACCTTGCACTTTCCTTTAGTCGAGGGCACATTTAGACTCCTGTATGAAGACTATAGTATGTTATCAAATTATACCAGAACCATATTAATATTTATGATATCATAAATTATTCATTTATGACTTTATACTATCCATTTAATAATAATTTCCATGTTATATTAATATTTCACGTTGTAATCACTTTCTTTATCATACGTGTTTTAACTTTTTAGTCTTGATTGTATCACTTAGATCAGAATTTAAATACTTCTAGAATATACAACATGATTTATTTATCATATATATTTAGAATATAAAAATTTATAATAGACGTATATATGAAATGGAAATCACCGTTTATGGAGATGGTAGTCCGTACATACGCAGAAACGATGTTTCCGTTTTCATATAGTATTGAACAGAAGTAAGTGAATAAGATAAATGTAAGTACATAATTACTTATATATATAAATATATATATCTCCAGTATAATTATTATTTCATATGTCACATACTTATTAGTAATATATATTTTAATAATCGTCGATAAATGGTGAACTTGGAAATGAATCTAATCGCGTCGTGGAGACGGTAATCCGTACGTACACACGAGCGAAAATATCATTATTTTGATATAAATATAATATATAATTGGATGTTATATAATATATACAGAATCCTTATCAAGTTATATTTATTATTTACATCAAATACACATCATTATTATAACCATCCAAATAATAATGTATTGAATAACAATTACACCACAACCTGGAGACGGTAAGCCGTACGTATGCACGTACGATGACATGTCATTCAAAGGGTGGATAGAATAATGAATTTGGTTTTACCATAATTTTAAGAACATCATCGTATATATAATATACTAGAGTTATTATTGTATAATGGAAACAACAATGAAAAACGAAGTGGAAGAAGAATGCAACTGGAAAGAGGGTGGTGAAATCATTACCACTTCTTCGGGTTCTTCCTTTTGATTTGATAGAAAGGGATCCTTAAGATGGATTTATGATCAAACTAAGCCCTCTAGGATGAAGGGAGAATATTTGAGAGTGTATTTGGTCAGGTTGATGGCCAATTCAAATGCCATAGAAGGTGTGAATTAGAGAGAAGGGGGGTTCCCTTTTATATGAGGGGTGAGGGACACCTTAGAAAAAACATGAAATATTATTTTATAATAAATTCATATTCGGTTTTTAATGGCTCCAAAGTTTATTATTTAAATTATAAGGTGGGGATAGGTCGAACAAGGTCAACAAGTGGTTTTAGGCAAGTTTATGTTACCATTTTAACCTTATCATTTAGATTTAACTTTAAGTTAAATAATTTAACTTTTATCGTGTCTTCTTGTATTCTTACACTATGTGGTTAATAAACATACAATATACTACCAATAGAACCTCAATTGGTTCATTAATGTCATATATATTATTATATATTTCCTTTGGCCGAACGTTATATTTTTAGGACCATTATATCATTTAATAATATAATATATTTTTTAAACTATTTTATGTCAATTTTGACAGTATTTAGTATTTTCTTTTTGTTAAAATAATAAAAATATTATTAATTCAAAAAAAAAAACATTGAATAAATCCTCACATGTCATATCAACCTTGAAAATTCATGGATGTCATAAAAACATTGAAATTATATTTATTTTAGTATTTATAATACCATTTATTTGATTCTTTCATGAATAAGGTAATTACTGAATCCTCATTGTGTCAAAAATAAATTTATTTATATAATGTCTATAAATTATAAATAAAATACCATGATGTGTGAAATCCATTTAGCTTTCTAAAGAATATTTTTAATCAAATTTTTCTTATGTAAAACCCTATATTGGAAATGTTTTAGTTATTAAACGTTGATTCTAACTCTTTTAACTCTTCATTGAATTAAATAATAATAAATGTCAAAATCTAATAAAATTCTACCTAAATAATAATCTTTTATTCCTAAGGTTGTTTTTGGTCGAGATAAACTTGTCTAACAGAATTATCACATGTGTGAGGGTAATATTAATATCATTCTTACCCTTAATTACCCTATTTACTTTTAACCGTGGTAAATAAAAGTAAAACGTTACTCTTCACCAAAAATTATTTTCATATAATTGAACCACATTTTACTCCTTGATATTAAATGTGTCTCTCTGATTTTTGAAATTCAGCTCACAGAAGCGGTAAAATTATGTTTCATGTGAATTTTCAAAAACTCATAGTAGATGTGTAAAAGACGGTGAAAAGTTCAATAAAATTTTTATGTATCCAAAATTAATATAATCCAACTCCAATGAATTAAATTGAACTTATATAGGTATTATTTATCTACTTTGACCTTAAATAATTTAAATAAAAATTCATTTTTAAACTATAACTCAGTGTTTCACTATTCATCAAGAATTAAATGTTTTTAGAAAAATACCAAAAATTTACCCTAAGCTAATTTTGACATTTAAAATTCAACAATTAAGTCTATTTTAATAAATTAAAAACATATAATTTTCATTTATTAACTTAAAATTAATTCCCGCTGTCAAAACCAAATGCGTGGTTTTAAGAAACAATAACTATCAAAACATTGACACTTGTTTATGTCCGGTTTAAATGTGAAATTATGTCCAATGTCCAACATTGGATTAAATTGTAAAAATATATTCTAAATATAATTTAAAACCACTCAAATTCATAATTTATCAGTATTAATTATTTTTATTAAAAATGTTGTTTTTAATTAAAATTTAGTAATTTTCTCTATTCATTAAAATATGAATATTTTCAGAAAATTACCAAAAAATCACCCTACAATAATTTAAATATTATAAATCCAAAAATGAAGTCCATTTTGAATGATAAAATGTATAAAATTTCAAAAAGTGAGTATTTCTATTCATAACTACTAGTTTGATTAGTTGTGGTGTGTGTTAGAACTCAAAGTTGCGTACAACACACGCTACTGTATTATGCAAAGAGAATCATATCATCCATGTTTGGGGTGAAACATTCTCCACTCCTTCAATAAATTGTGTTCTCTTAATTTATGCACGGTATTGGAACCTTGGGGTTGACATTTCAAAATACTTGAGTTGAAATCCCACACCGAAAAATGGATTAATGGGGCCTCTATATAAAATAAAGAGTGGTAAGTATGAAGGTTACCGAAAATAACACATACTAGGATTCAATGTTGGAAAATATGGATATGGAAGAGAATCTAACCATCAATATCTGATGGATAGTGGTAGAGAATATGGCTATGAAAAGGCCAATAATCCCAAAGACATAAATTTGTGAAGATCTAAGGTACCATCTAGGACAACGTTTTTCTTCTAAGTTCCTTTTCATAATGTTGAGGAATTTATTTATGAGATTGGCTAAGATCATTAGGAGATATACTTACTTTATAATTAGAGTTTCATCCATTAATAAATTTCTACCACAAACTCATCTTTCACTACAAAACATAATACAACTCAAAAATACTATATTTATCCTCATCGTATAGGGTTCTAAATAAAATTAATGTATAATTCACATATCAGACCCCTTAAAAAAGGAACTACATTATACAATCCAGAGACCTCATGTAGTCCAGTGGTAGGTGATAAATCCCAATGGCACTATGGTTGTGGGTTGGATTACCGAAGCTTTGTCTGACGTGACGAGTTGTCACACGGTCTTCATGTTGTCCTTTTATAAAAATCAAAAAATAACCTTTCAAACTTAATCGATTCTAACCTTTAGACTTATCCAAAAAACTACTATCCAAATTCACAGTCCAAAATTTGTAAGGAAGTCAAACACAATGGATATCCATTTTTCCATGTAATAACATGTGAACACCTTCACCATGTATTATTTTAAAACATTATAACATCCTGAATTACCATAAAACCATATTTATTACATTCATGCTCCCTTATTCATTATAGAATACTAGATATACTATTTCTATAAAAAAATGTTGTAAAATCCAATGATGAAAAATCATTAATCAGTTTCATGTTATTCAAGAATATCCAATATAATTTACCCAAATCAACCATATCTAATTCCAAAATAAGTTCCTCAATATTAAGACCATATTAAGGTTTATCATTCCTTCAACCATGTAATTTCCAAAAAAATTAACTCGTTGTAGAGTCACTTTTCTTAGTACCCTAAAATATCAAATCCTCAATGAAATAGTACTGCTGTACAATCCTTATTTATTTCCATAACATCATTAATACAACACTTAAATGAAATAATTTCAAAATAACAACATAAGAACACTAGTTATTCCTCTTCATTTGTGATAGTATCATAACTTGATTATTATCCAATAGAATATTTTTCTAAATAGTCTGATGACTGGAAAATTGGTTCATGCAGTGTCCAAACTCGTTGCAGATAAAGCATTGTATATTTGAATCCTTTTTCTTACACTTTAAGTCATGTACTTGGTGTCCGTATTCACCACACTTATAACATACTCCCATTCCCTTCAAACAATTTCCATGGTGATTCTTTCCACATTTATCACACATGGGGAAATCCTTATTTACCTTCTTCCCTTTATCTATCATTCTCTCTACCATCCTTTTCTTCTCTGGCATCCCATCAAATACATAGGACTCTGAGAATTCGATACTTATCTAATCAACACATGATACTATTTCATCATATGATGATAATATGTGGGAGACTATTTCACTTCTAAATTATTGCTTAGGACCTTGAAAGATATGATACTTCTCACTCTTTGGATCATGTGTATTGTTGGAGTTCTCATTACTTCTACTGGGTGCCATTTCTAAAAAATAGCATACACAAGATTAGTTTTTGAATATAAATACCTACTCCCGAACTTGTAAAACACATAACATAAATTAAACAGTTTATGGACATAATCCATAATCATAAAAATGTTTTCTTTCAAAAAGTATGTACTCATAATCACTTTATAAAGGTCTGTAATGAAAATGAGAATTATCCTAAGAATATCCCCCAGGAGTGTCGTAACCAAGAGTGTAGAAATGCCCGTTGTCGTGCACCAGGTCCCGTTCGAGTCTAGCACAATGCAGTGTTTTGGGGTTTTACCCCTAGGTACATCAGTTCCAGAGCCACCTCTAACTGCTTATCTCTAGAAAGGGATGTATTGCTTGGAATAATCACGAAATCTCTACAATAGACAAATTCATGGAAGTTCTTCTATAATAATCCTCAAAGTATATCTTAGAGAGGTGTGCTCTAATCAGAGTTTATCTAAATCTAGTTTCCAAGGTTATTGCTAAACATCCTATGATACCAACTGTAATGCCTGGACCCCAGTTACCCAGAGTTGGTGCATTATTTTAATACATTGGCATGATTACATTGAATCATGTCCCGAAGGACAGATTAGTTTATAATTCTTGGAAAATATATTACATAAATGAATGTTACATTCTACTTTATAACATACAACAAAACATAAGTAATCCTTTATGAACTCCATTATTCCCTAAGATTAACCCTGAATATAAAAAAAAATACACTTCTTGGAATCTTGGGAAAAATAAAACATAGAAAGGGGTGAACTCAAACGCTCAGTAAGGATAAGCAATATAGTGGAAGATAACATAAATACTAAGCATGGTGAATAATTGAAACCAATGCCTTTACCAATAATAAACATGAATACTTTTATGGAAGGAATATGAGCTGATTAAATAATGCCATAATAAAACATAATCATGGGTATTCTACTAGTTGAATGACCACATGAACCATCAATATTATTTTAATAATGATGGAATGTATAATGATAGACATTCTAAAACATATTTTCATGGCCTCAGCCAAGACGTCTAAAAATGATTAAGGCCTCGGCCAAAACCATATATCAAATTGGGAAAGGGCGTTGGCCAATTCCATGTCTAGTTGTCTCATGGGACCTACCGATGCATCGAGGAGCTATAGCGGGATCCACCGATCACTTACTCTGTCAAATACATTCCTCATATGAAAAGATTGAAACATAACATAAACATTTGTATTAGAACTAGCATACGAATTGTCAATACTTTAACCATAAACCATAAATGGAATAAAAATAGAACATCCACATTCAAACATATCATAACTCATTCAATACAATATGGAATATTTTATTATAATAAATCAACCTCAATCAAAAATAATATCTAGTAAAGGATACTAACATAGTTGAAAATAATGAGTAAAACTTTTTGAGAGAAATATAATTTTTGTAAAATCATTTAAAAGTCAAACATTTATAAAGATAGTAATTTAAAAGATATTTTTGAATCAAAGTGTCCCATACCACTTTGGAACTTTTGAAAATAATTATCATTTAAAAACATTCATGTCCATATAAATAAATCCTTAAAATCATTTTGAAAACATGGACATTAATTAAAAGGATTCAGAATTACAAATCATTAAAAAATTTAAAATTCTGATCTTGATAAAGAGTATCTTTGAAAAGTCCTTAAAATATTCATTTTGAAATCATTTCTATGAAAAAATGTACATGTATGATAAAAATTTCTGAGTAAATACTTACACATAAACAATGTCAGATTATAATGTGATTGAGGAATTAACCTTCACCAATTTGGTAACTTACAAAACATACACCACATGAAAAAAGTATCATACAATGAATATGTAAATACCCATAAATTAAAGTGTATTATACAATTAATAAAATTATGGGAAGTACATACACCACACAAAAGGTAATAGTGGCAATATGGCATGAATCTCACGGGAATAAGGAGTGTGATGAAAACCCCTTAACTTGCACATTCCTTTAGTAGAGGGTACGTTTAGCCTCCTGTATGAAGACTATAGTATGTTATTAAACTATACCTGAAACATATTTATATTGATGATATCATACATTATTCATTTATGACTATATACTATCAATTTAATAATAATTTCCATGTTATATTAATATTTCGGGAAATAATCGATTTCTTTATCATATGTCTTTTAACTTCTTACTCTTGATTTTATCACATAGATCATGATTTATTTATAATATATATTTAGAATATTAAAATTTATAATATTCGTATATATGAAATGGAAAACACCATTTATGGAGATGGTTGTCTGTACGTACGCATAAACGCCGTTTCCGTTTTCATATAGTATTGAACAGAACTGAGTGAATAAGATATATGTAAGTACATAAATTATTATATATAAAAATATATTTATATCTCCAGTAGAATTATTATGTGATATATTACATAATTATTATTAATATATTTTTTATAAACTTCGATGAATGGTGAACTTAGAAATGAATCTCATCGCGTCGTTGAGATGGTAATCCGTACATACGCACGAGTGAAAATATAATTATTTTGATATTAATATAATTTATAATTGGATGTTATATAATATATACAGGATCCTTATAATGTTATATTTATTATTTACATCAAATACACATCATTATTATACCCATCCAAATAAAAATGTATTGAATAACAATTACAGCACAACGTGGAGACGGTAAACCGTACGTACACACCTATGGTGACATGTCATTCAAAGGGTGGATAGAATAATGAATTTGGTTGTACCATAATTATAAAAACATCAAAATAAATATAATATACTGGATTTAATATTTTATAATGGAAACAACAATGAAACATTAAGTGGAAGAAGAAAGGAACTTGAAAGAGGGTGGTGAAATCATTACCGCTTCTTCGGGTTTTTCCTTTTGATTTGATCAGAAGACCTCCGTAGGATGGCTTTCTGATCAAACTAATTCCTCTAGGATTAATAGAGTATATTATAGAGGGTATTTGGGCAGGGTTTGTCTGATCCAAATGGCTTAGAAGGTGTGAATTAGAGAGAAGGTGGAGTGCCCTTTTATAAGAGGGGTGAGGGGCACCTTAGGAAAAACATAAAATATTATTTTATAATAAATTCATATTATGTTTCTAATGGCTCCAATGTTGATTATTTAAATTCTAATGTGGGTATAGGTTGAATAAAACTCAACCATTAGGTTTTTTAAAATTTTATGTTAGCATTTTAACCTTATCATTTAGATTTAACTCTAAGTTAAATAATTTAACTTTTACTGTGTCTTCTTGTATTCTTACACTATATGGTTAATAAACATACTATATACTGTCATTAGAACTCTAATTGGTTAATTAATGTCATATATATTATTATATAAGTATTTTGGCCTATCCTTATATTTATAGGTCCATTATATCTATTAATAATATAATATTTGTTTTAAAAACTATTTTATGTCAATTTTGCCACTATTTGGTATTTGTTTTTTGTTAAAATAATAACATGATTACTTCAAAAAAATACATTGAATAAATCCTAACATGTCATATGAAACTAGAAAATTCTTGGATGTTATAAAAACTTTGAAATTATATTTATTTTAATATTTATAATACCGTTTATTAGATTCATTCATGAATAAGGTAATTACAGCATCATCATTGTGTCATAAATAAATTTATTTATATAATGTATAAAAATTATAAATAAAATACAATTGTGTTGAAAATAAATTTATATTTCTAATGAATATTTATAATCGAATTTTTATATTGAGAAACCCTATATGAAAAATGTTTTAGTTATTAAACATTGATTTTAACTCCTTTAACTCTTCGTTGAATTAAATAATAATAAATTTCATAATCTAATAAAAGTGGACCTAAATGATAATATTTTATTTATAAGGTTGTTTTTGGTCGATATAAACATGTACAATAGAATTAGTACATGTTTGAGGGTAATATTAATATCATTTTCACCCTTAATTACCCTATTTACTTTTAACTGTGGTAAATAAAATTAAAAAGTTACTATTCACAAAAAATTATTTTCATCTCATTGAACCACATTTTAGTCCTTTATATCAACTATATCTCTCATATTTTCAAAATTCAGCTCACAGTAGTGGTAAAATTAAGTTTTATTGGAATATGCAAAAGCTCCTATAAGGTGGGTAAAAGACGGTGAAATGTTCATTAAAATATTTATATACCTAAAATTATTATAAACCGACACAAATGAATTAAATTGAACTTATATAGGTATTATGTGTCTATTTTGAAATTAAATAATTTAAATAAAATAAATAATTATTTAAATAAAAATTCGGTTTTAAACTATAACTTAGTGTTTTTCACAATTCATCACAAATTAAATGTTTTTAGAAAAATACCAAAAAATTACCCAAAGATATGTTTGATATTCCAAATTCAATAATAAGTCTATTTTACCAATTTAAAAACATAGAAGATTTATTTATTAATTTAAAATTAATTCCTGTTGTCAAAACAATAAGCGTGTTTTTAAGAACCAATAACTATCAATATATTGACACTTGTTTATGTTCGGTTTAAATGTGAAATTTTGTCCAATGAAAAACATTGGATTAAATTGTAAAATTATATTCTAAATATAAAATAAAAACATTATAATTCATAATTTATCACTATAAATTATTTTGAATAAAAAATTTGTTTTTAATTAAAATTTAGTAATTTTCACTATTCATTAAAATATGAAAGTTATCGGAAAAGTTTGGAAAATTGACCAAAAGCTAATTTCGATATTCTGAATCCAAAAATGAAGTCAATTTTTAATGATAAAATGTATAAAATTTCAAAAGGTGTGTATTAATATTCATAATGGCTAGTTTGATTGGTTGTTGTGTGTGTTAGAACTCGATGTTGCGTACAACACACACTACTGTATTATTCAAAGGGAAGCGTATCGTGGATTATTGGGGTGTTACAACCATTGGATTAAATGGTAAAAATATATGTTAATAACAATTTAAACCGAATTAAAATGTTAATTTGACCATATTAATAAATTAGATTAAAAAGCGGTTTTGAATTAAAATACAACAGTTTTCACTATTCATTAAAAATGATCTTTATCAGAAAAATAACAATAACATACACAATGTAAATTTTGATATCCCGATTCTTAAGAAGATTTTTATTTGGTCCAATAGATTTTATAAGAGTGACCAAAACTATATTTAAATATGGTTCACCATCAAAAGGTGATAAATTTACCTTTTAGTGAATATTGGAGTGTTTATACTTAAAAATAGATTCATTCGCATTTTAAGCCTCGAACATTTATTAGATAAATGAAAAACATTTAACAAAAATATATAACCCTATTTTAGTTATTTCTCTTCATTACCACCAATACAAAAGCTAAGTGTTAACTACCATTTGAAATAATATTTTAATATTATTAGCATCCAACGTAATATTTCAAAGAAATCCGTTATTGCGTATCAGGTATGCCATTGAACATAGCAACCACATTAAAGTAAAATTAATATTTAATTCAAAAATATTAATAAATATAAAAATTTACTATTCTTTATTTACCTGGGATGTTACAATTTATATATTTTTTGGGAATGTTATAAAATTATTTAGTTTATGAAAAAGGATAGCACGCAGACCGTGTGACAAACTGTCATGTCGGACAAAGCTGCAGGAATCGAACCCAGAACCATAGTGCGACTTGGATTTATCACCTACCATTGGACTACATGAAGTCCCTGTTTAGTATGACTAATTATTTTTAGTTATTTGATTTTATGAGTCAATAAAAAGTTTATTTTGTGTTATCTGTGGAAATGATTAACCTATCATAGAGAATATGTGATTAGGTTAGTTAATATTTAATATGAGACTTTAAGAGTAACTGATGTTATTTGGATATAAATGTTAAGATTTATCTTGGAAGACTATTCGATTAAATCCTTCTGAGATTTGGGTTTCAATCATAGTATGGATTACTTTGAAGAATTTTATGAACAATTTTTTATTGAATGGTCTTGGTTGAACTTTGGGTATTGCTTGAAAAAAATTGGAGATTAAGTGTAGTTTTTTTTGTAAAAGATTATCCCTTTTGGGGGTTATCTGATCGTCTTAAAATAAATTTTGGTTTTGGATGATGTCATAAGAAAGGGGAAATATTTAGTTCATCTTTTTTAGATTCTGTGATACTCTAGAAGTTGATTCTAGCACTTCAAGTTTGGCCACGTCATCGTAAATAACTACCACATTGAGAAAAGGTGATTTTGTGGTAGTGTTTTATTAACGGTTGACACTCTACAAGAAAAGAAATTATATTTCCTTACCATCAAAGTCTAGTTATTAATAAAATTCATCAACTCTATTAAAATGATCTTGACATAAAAAAAATTATAAGCTCCCTTTTAACATCAGACTTTTACCCGACCACAGATTTATGGTATTGTGGTGGTTAACTTTCTGTGATCATGTTCCCAATCACTCTCAATTAATATATGGGATTTAGTTTCTCTTCCATATCCATGTTTCCATGGACTCATATTATCTATTTTCTCATGTGTCAATTTTATATATCTTTAAGTATTTTAATGTGACAATTTTATTGACCCTTTTTCCGATGTGGGACTTTAAATTAAGTTTCTGATCCCAATTTTAAAATTACGAGGATGCAATTCCCAAAAGGGGGAAGGATGTAACATCCCAAGTAAATAAAAAATAATATGTTTTCAAATTTATTAATATTTGTGAATTAAATATTAATTTTACATTAAAGGGGATGATATTCTCGATGGCGTACCTGATACACAATAACGAGTTTCTTTGAAAGTATTATGTTGCACACTAATAATATAATTATATTATCTTATATGTAGTTAAGGTCTAGCTATTGTATTAGTAGGAATTAATAGAAAAAACTAAAATATTATTGTACATTTTTTTTAAAAAAAATTTATCCAATAAATTTTAGGGGCGTAAAATGTGATTTAATCTAATTTTAAGCATAAATACTCAAATATTCATTAAAAGATCAATTTACCACCTTTTGAGGGAGAAACCTAATTAAATATAGTTTTGGTCACTTTTATATGTTCTAGATGACGAAATTTAATTCTTATTTAGATTAGGAAAACAAAATTTACTCTGGGTAATTTTTTGGTATTTTTTTAGATATTGTTCATTTTTTAATGAATAGTGATAAATACTGCATTTTAATTCAAAAGAGCATTTTAATATAATATATTTATATGGTTATATTATATTTTTAATTGGTTTTAATGTGTAAATAGAATATATTTTTACCATTTAATCTAATTTTGTTCATTGGTAATAATTTCATTTTTTAATTTGACATAAACAAGTGTCAATGTTTTGATAGTTATTACTGCTTAAAAACACGCTATTTGTTTTGACAATGAGAATTAATTGTAAATTAATTAATTAAACTTTTATTTTTTGAATTATTTAAAATAGACATCATTTTTTAATTCAAATTATAAAATATTTCTTAGTTTGAATGTTTGTTATTTTTCTGATAAACATCAATTTTTGATGAATAGTGAAACCACTTAGTAGTAGTTCAAAAATTGAATTTTTCACTTAAATAAAATTATACTGCTTCTGTGAATTGAATTTACAAAATCCAATAGAAATGGTTGTTATTAGTAAGTAAAATTTCATTCAACAAAATGACAATAATTTTTGGTGAGTAGTAACTTTTAAATTTTACTTACTAAGCTTAAAGGTAAATAGGGAAATTCAAGATAAAAAGAATATCATAATAATACCAAATTACATTTACACATTTAATTTCCATATATTATGTTTCATGGTCTACCATGAGAATCTTTGAGTCTATTTTGGGACACCATGGAGCCCCTTAAAGCTGATAATGACAATTTAGAATTATTAATTTAATGTAAAGGAAAAAATAACACAAACAAATATCTTTTAGTAAATTAATTGTTTCATGAGGTTATATAAGTTATCCTTTTGAGTATAAATATTCATTGGAAATATAAAAAGATTTCATAAATCATGGTATTTTTTCATAAATTTCAGACCGCAAAAAAATTAAATTATTTATGACAGAATAATGATGGAGTATCTACCTCATTAATAAATGATTTAAATAAATAATATTGTAAATATTTATATAACATCCAAAACCTGTCCAATTATTATTGGATGATTTTATTTCTACCATTAGTCATCTAATATTATATTTTATTTAGATCCAGACATTTAGAAACCGGATATCATTATATAATAAAATAATATTTTCACACTTTCCTAGAGAGCCCCTCCTCCCCCATATAAAAGGACACCACTTAAAACCAATTACTCCCACCTCTCAGGCCTTTTTTATTGTCCAAAAACTGCACAATTAATCTCCCCACATCCCTACCCTACTCTTAGATGCCTTACCTTAGGCATAAGGCACATCAAGAAGCCCTTTTCGTTCAAACAATGGAAGTTACCCAAATTAAAGGTAATAGTTTCTCTTAACTTCTTTTCTTTTATATTACTTCTCTAAACCCTAAAATCTTATTATTCCTTTATTTTATAACAACACAAGTATCATCGATATACTATGATTTTTTTATGAGTTTTATTTTTCCTACACCTACACACACCTCCATCTAATGGGTGAAAAACATACTGTTTCTGTGGATGGAAAACTAACACCGCATGAAATGATGATTGTTCGATTATCTCCTTCCACCTCTCATGGTAGCCATTATATTGGTAATATATTTATATATTATATATATTATATTATATTTATTTATTCTTTGTTATTTTCCATTTATATCATACCATTATGGTTTTCATTATGGGGAAACACAATAATTTCATTTGAGGAATTGTGGACTACCACCCCCTAAAAGTGATATAACTTGTTCATACCATACATGGGATGTATAAATGATGGAGTTATTGAAAATAAATATGTTATTATAATGGAATTAAAAAATAACTATGTATAATTTTGTTTTCAATACATTAAAATATGAAAATAAAATTAATGTAGCATTCATGCGTACGTACTACTTACCGTCTCCATTAACGGTGCATTTCATTTCTTATCGTCAAATGTTATAAAATATTATAAATATATATATATAATATATATATATATGATATATATGATATCTAAATCATGAATATAATTCTGGATATAATGGAATCTTGACCACATGGACATCTTGTAATTATAAGATGTTCATTTTTTACTCAAGTAACAAATATCGACAAAGTGACCATTATTAACTGAAATGATTGAATAATATCAATAACATGGTAATAAGTTATATAAAAATATTTATAAAGATTAAAAAGGTTCTTAAGATTTATAAATTAACTGCAGTTTATTATTCTTGAAGAACAATGAACAAACAAGTCAGGTCGGACACGATGTAAGGGATTTCTTATCTAACTTTTAATTCATTGAGATTTCCATTGTTTGCCACTAATTTATTGCATGTGGTGTATTTTTTACTGACATTTGATATATATTTTCCTGAACATCTTTATATTCATGTTATTCTTTGAATAATTCGGTGGTTATCAACATATTTTAAAATGACATTATTGATTACAACGTGGTAAGGTATTTTCATCTCACTTTTTTGTTCCCATGAGATTCATGCATTACATGCCACTATTTATTTTTGTGTGGTGTAGGTAATTCCCATGATTGTGTTAAATGGGAAATATAATTAAATTTAGGGTTATTTACATTTTTTTTAATTACCCTTCATTAATGGGTCGTATGTTTCGTAAGTTACCAAATCGGTATGGGAACCTTTTAACCCAATTTCCATTCCCTGGGTTAATCTTCTAATTCTTAATTATGTCAAAATATGATTATGTGTGGAATAAATATATATATATTTATGTTGTAATTTCCAATCCCCTTTGTGTGGAAATACTTTTGATACACATAATCACACGATTGATTAATTGTTCAGTCATCGATATGAACTTGATAAGAATAATTTAACTCGGTTTTTATTTATTGAGATAAACATCCAAGTCGTTAGTTTTATATTAAAAAAGAACATGTGTGAATTTCCAATGATTTATTTACACTGAATAAACAATAATATTAATTGTATTTATATTTTTCAACCAATATTGTGAAATTGATTTATCCTTTATCTATGGATACCATTTTTATAAGGGATTTCGTCTCAATTTACATTCCATTGACACATCATTATAATTATGCACCAATTAAAATTTATAGGGTGTATATATTGTCCTTTGGAATATTATATCATGAATCCCTTTATTCTCAAGATATTATAAAGTTCTGATTAAATTTTATTCCTCAATTATTTCTATTCAAGCATCTGTCATTTTGCTAAGAACTCTTTACCCAAAATATCGTTTTAAATGTTTTAAATATTTATTCTTATAAATATTTCTCATTAATGTCCATGTTTTAAAAATGATTTTTTGTATTTCTTTATATAGACATTAATGTTTTAAAATTTTAATTAATTTAAAAGGTTCAATGTGGTATGGTACACTTTGATTAAAAAAACCTGTTATTAAACGTTTTTAATTGTTTTGAAAATGATTTGATAAAGCATTGTTTATTTCAATATCTTGATTTGATATAATCTGATTGAAATGTAGAAATGCCATCTTTTCTTTTATGATTGTGTTATTTATAATGAATATGTTATAGTTATTGGTAATTTTTTACATATATGGGTGGTTCCAGGATAAACCTAGGGCAGGTGAGCCCCTGATAGCTCTCCAATGAATTGGGTAACGAGACAGAGGTAAATGATAATGTTTCTCCTATGTGATTTAGGGAATAAAATGTGATGGGTATTAAAATTTTGACTCCCTATTTAGATGTGATAGCTACAATGTATGTATTTAATGAATGCCATAAATGACCTTTATGATTTTTTATTTGTCTGTGTTATTCATAAATCCTATGATTTTATAAGGTATGTTATAGTTGAAAAGTATGGTTTCATTGATTTGTATTTATTGATGTGTTGACGTTTATTTTCCTGATTTTTTAACCCTTACTGAGATTTTTAAGCTCATCTAATGTTTTTTAAAAAAAAATTCTCAGGTTATAAGAAAGTGTATGAGAAAAGACGTATTTAAGAAGATTTATATCATGAAAAGAACTCAATAATTATTTAAGGTGTTTTATTATTGTGAAAATTTACTTATAGTAGAAGTGTCTACTTTTTAATATTCAAGTTGATATATAATAGTTATAGCCTAACTCTGTAAAAATATATACCTGAAAATATCCTCATTGTTAATAATTGATTTAACTCATGATTAAGTAGTTTTTATGGTCGGGTCCTTACAGTTGGTATCAGTTATCGGTTTAGATAAATTTAGAGGTTAGTGTGTACTTTAAACATTAGTTACATTAAAATAATGGATATGATTTTAGAATTTGTGATAGTTATTTTAAATATATTTAATGAGTTTAAGATAACATGAATAAGTATATTATATTATACCCTCTTCATAAGATATTATATGATGATTTTACTGATATACTCACACTTAATTTTTGGTTTTAGTAAATGGATGATCTAGTAGGAATGAAAGTAATAGTGTGTGTGAAGAAAACTGTGATGGTTTTATGAATTAGTAATTGAAAGAAATGGGAGGTAAAATAAGAAATCTTGTGGTTATTCAAAACCATCTATCTGGAGTCGTGATTGACAGCCTGAACCGTGGTGATTTTTATAAGGCATCGTATATGCAAGTAACAAATCCCCATGGATGTTCAGGTAATAATCATAAATCTAAGTGTATTAAAAAAACCTATCTGTCAAGGATGTGGAAATAAACACATAGGAAATTTTTTCAAAGGGATGGGAAGATGCTATAGATGTAGAAGTGAAGGTCATAAATAAGATCCTACCATAGAAATAGGAAGCATCATGTTAACTATAAGAATGTGAAAGAAGTTTAATTTAAGGGATCAATTGAATGTTTTAAATGTGGAGTGCATGGTCATTATACAAACAGATGTCCTGCGAAGAAGGTCTGATAATGGAATCCTCATGATCATACAAATATATGTTTTTCAATACCTAATGCCATTCAAAATTAGGATGAGGAAACTAAAAATGTCTAATTAAAGGTATAGATTATTTCTTAACTGATGTTTAGTCATTATTGAATCATAGAATATGATTCATGATTATGTATGTAGGAAAGAAGTATATCAAAATAAGTTGGAATGGAATGGTTAATGGATCATAAAGAACATTGGATGAGTAAAAAGTCAACATATAAGGGATTCAAGAGTTATAGTAAATGTTAGTATCGTTAAATGCTTAAAAGTATTAACTTTATTATGTTGATGGGATTAAAGAAGAATAATTTTTATAGTATGTGGAACCCTGATGTTGGAAATATAAAAATTTTACTCCTGTAAAAATTATCTTTTCTTCTATGGATATAGTTATGAAGAACCCATTGGGTTTATATTATCCTTGAATTTGAGGCAATTACAGGTTAATACATTTTGGGATGTAAAATAAAAGATATTAGATATCATTTGTTGTTAAAATATGTTAAAGTTATTTTTAATGAATTTATATCTTTTTTGGGAATGTTATAAAATTATTTACTTTTCAAAAAACGATAACACACAAACCACATGACAATAAGTCATGTCAGACAAAGCTGAGGGAATCGAACCCATAACCAATGTGCGACTGAGATTTATCACCTACCACTAGACTACTTGAAGTCACTGGATAATATGACTAATTATTTTTTGTTATATGATTTTACAAATCAATAATAAGTTTAATTTGGGTTATCTATGGAAATAATTAACATATCTTGGAGAATATGTGATTTTGTTAATTAATATTCAATATGAGACTTTAAGAGTAACTGATGTTATATGGAGATAAATGTTAAGATTTATATTGGTAGATTATGTGATTAAATCCTTCTAAGATTTGTGTTTAAATCATAGTTTGGATTTCATTGATGAATTTTATGAACAATTGTTTATTGGATGGTCTTGGTTGAATAGTGGGTATTGTTTGACAAATTTTGGAGATTAAGAGTAGTTTTTCATTTTGTAAAAGATTATCCTTTTGGGGAATATCTAATCTTCTACTATCCAATTTTGGGTTTGGTTGATATATAATGATAGGGGAAATATTTAGTTTATCTTTTGTAGATTATGTGATACACTTTAAGTTTATTATAGCACAACATGTGTGACCAAGTCATCTTGAATAATTACAGCTTTGAGAAAAGGTGAGTCTGTGGTAGAATTTTATTAAAGGATGACATTATACATGAAAAGTAAATATATTTCCTTAAGATCATAGTTTAGTTATTAATAAAATTAATAAATTCTATTAAAGGGATCTTGAGGTTAAAAAAATTATAATATCTCTTTTATCATCAGACTTTTACCAAACCACAAATTTATGGTATTGTGTGGTTAAATTACCGTGATCAATTTCACTATCACTATCTATTAATCTATGATAGGTAGTTTCTCTTCCATATCCATGTTTTCATGGAATCCTAGTATCTATTGTCTCAGTTTATAATTTTATATATCATTATTTATTTTTAATTGATAGTTTTATTGAAAATTTGGCTTATGTGGGACATTATATAATGATTTTGTGCCCAATTTTAAAATTACGAGGACGCAATTCCCAAAATGAGAGGAAGGATGTATCATCCCAAGTAAATAAAAAATATGAAATTTTCATATTTATTAATATTTTTTAATTAAATATTATTTTTACTTTAAAGGGGTTTACATGCTCGATGGCTTACCCAATACGCAACAACATGTTTTTTTGAAAATCATATGTTGCACACTAATAATATAAAAATATTATATTAAATGTAGTTAAAGCCTAGTCTATGTATTGAAGGGAATGAATAAAAATAATGATAATAGTATTAAACATGTTTTCAAATGTTTTTACATTTATCCCATAAATTGTAGAGGCTTAAAATGTTAATTAATCTAACTTTATGCATAAATAGTTTAATATTCACTAAAAGGTCGATTTAAAGACTTTTGAGGGACAACCCTCATTAAATATATTATTGGTCACATTTATATGATCTATTTGACAAAATAAAATTATTCTTTATAATTGGGACACCAAAATTTACTTTGGGTAATATTTTGGTATTTTTTTGATAAAGTTCATTTTTAATGAATAGTGAAAAATACTGTATTATAATTCCAAAGCGCGTTTTAATATAATATATTTAAATGGAAATATTATCTTTTTAATTTATTATAAATAGTAATTAGAATTTATTTTTACCATTTTATCTAATGTTGGTCACTGGAAATAATTTCATTTTGAAATTGGACATAAACAAATCTTAATCTTTTGATAGTTATTATATCTTAAAAACACACTATTCGTTTTGACAAAGAGAATTAATTTTAAATATATTAATGAAACTTATATGTTTTCTAATTTATAAAATTGAAATAATTTTTTAATTCAGAATATCAAATATAAATTTATCTGAATGTTTGGTATTTTTCAGATAAACATCAATTTTTGATGAATAATGAGACCACTTATTTGTAGTTCAAAAACTAACTTTTTCTTTGAATGAAACTTTACTGCTTCTGTGAATTGAATATTGAAAATCCAACATAAATGGTTGTTATTAGTAAGTAAAATGTGGTTCAATAAGATGAAATTTTTTTGGAGAGTAGTAACATTTAAATTTTATATACCGCAGTTAAAGGTAAATAGATTAATTCATGGTAAAAAGAATATCACAATTATACCAAATTACCTTAGCACGTTTCCTATACTTATTGGATGATTCATGGTCAACCATGGTCATATGTAAGTAGATTTTGGGACCCCATGGAGCCACATAAGAGAGATAACGACACATTAGGTTAATTAATTTAATGTAAAGGCAAAAATGAAAAAAAACAAATATTTTTAGTAATCTAATTGTTACATGGGGTTATATAATTTATATTTTATACTATAAATATTAATTGAAACTCTAATAATATTTACTACATCATGATATATTTTTTATAATTTTTAGACAAAAAATAAATGATATTATTTATGAGACAATA
This sequence comes from Viscum album, assembly GCA_963277665.1. Lineage (NCBI taxonomy): Eukaryota > Viridiplantae > Streptophyta > Magnoliopsida > Santalales > Viscaceae > Viscum > Viscum album. The sequence continues at coordinate 211,902,935 of OY728128.1, read as the reverse complement.
ATGATGAAGTATATACCTCATTAATAAATGTTTAAAATAAATAAGATTATAAATATTAAAATAACATCCAAAACCTGTCCAATAATTATTGGATGATTTTATTTCGACCATGAGTCGTATAATATACGACTTTAAAAAGTATTTGACCTTTATAAACCGAATATAAATTTATAATAAAATAATATTCTTTCACTTTCCTAAAGAGCCCATCCTCCCCCTTATAAAAGGACACCACTTCTAACCAATTTCTCACACCTCTCAAGAATTTTATATCTTCCAAAAATTGCCCAATTAAGCTCCCTAAATCCATCGACTCCTCATAGAAGCCTTACATTTAAAATAATGCACTTGTAGAAGTCCCTTTGTTTCAAACAAATGAAGTTACCCAAATTAAAGGTAACAATTCCTATTAACTTTTTTTCTTTTATTTTACTACACCAACCCGTGAACTCTTTTTATTCTATTATTTTATAACAACACCAGAATCCAAAATATAGCAAGATTTTTTCTGTGAAATATTTTAACATGCACCTCAACACACCTCCTTCTAATTTGTGAAAATATATTGTTTCTGTGGATGGAAAACTAACACCTCACGAAATGATGATTATTCGATTATCTCCTGCCACCTCTCATGGTGGCCATTATGATTGTACTGTATTTATTTATGATATTTATTATTTTTATGTTTTATTTATTCTTCTATATTTTCCATTTATAGAATACATATATGGTTTCCGTTATGGGTAAACACGATAATATCTTTTGAGGATGTGCGGACTACCGCCCCCTCAATGTGATATGACTCGTTCATACCATACGTGGGACATATAATGGATATATATATTGAAAATATATATAATATTATAATGGAATTATAATATAATAATGTATAATTATTTTTTTATTCAATTAAAATATTAAATTGAAATTAAAGTAGCGTTTATGTGTATGTATGGCTTACCGTCTCCATGAATGGTGCATTTAATTTATTATCTCCAAATGTTATGTAATATTATAAAAACATATATATCCCAGATATATGTGATATATATTATATCTAATTCATCAATATCTTTATAGAGATAATGTACTCTTGACCACATGGACAACTTGTAATTATAAGGTGTTCATTTTTTACTCAAGTACCAAATATTGACAAAGCAACCATTATTAACATAAAATATTCCATAATATCTATAACATTGTAATAAGTGATATAAAAAGAATAATAAACATGAAAAATTTTCTTAAGAAATAATAAATTAACTTTAAATTATTATTCAAGAAGAACATGTAACAAACAAGTCAAGTCTAACATGAGGTAAGTGATTTCTTATCTCAATTTTAATTCTATGAGATTTCAATTGTTCGACACTAATTTATTTCATGTGGTATATTGGGTACTGAAATTTGATATATATTATCATGATCATATTTTTATTTATTTTATTATGTAAATAATTTGGTGGTTATTAACTTTTGGTCATACGAATCAATTGATTACAACGTGGTAAGGGATTTTAATCTCACTTTTAATTCCCATGACATTCATGCTAAACTTTCCACTTTTTCATTTTGTGTGGTGTTTGTACTTCCCAGGATGGAATTAATTGTGTAATATGCATTGATTAATTTATATTTAAATCTTCATTTTAGGATCCTTCAATTATGCGTTGTAGGATTCATATGTTACCAAATCGGCATGGGAACCTTTTAACCCAATTTCTATTCCTTGGGTTAATCTTCTAATTATTAATTATGTCATGAGATAATTAGGTGTGGAATCACTATTTAATTATTAATGTTTTAATTTCCACTCCACTTTGTGTGGAAATTATTTTTATAAATATAACCACAACTTTGATAAATTCTCATGTCATCGATATGAGATTGATAAGAATAATTTTAACTCTATTTCCATTCATTGAGTTAAACATCCAAGTCATTGGTTTTGTATTAAAAAGAACATGTGCCAATTTCCTATTATTGATTTAAACTAAATATCAAATAAAATTTAGTGTATTCATATTTGTCACACATAATTATGAAATTTCTTTATTCTTGATCTAAGGATACTGTTTTTACAAGGGATGTCATCTCAATTTACATTCCATTGAGACTTTGTTATCATTATTAACCAATTCACATTTATAATCTGTATATACCATCCTTTGGAATATTATATCACGAATCCCATTATTATCATGATATAATAATGTTTTGATTAAATTTTATTCCTCAATTATTTGTATTGAAGCGTCTCTCATATGTTAAAAAACACATTAACTACAATATCATTTTAAATGTTTTAATTATTTTTTCTTCTAAATATTTCTCATTAGTGCCCATGTTTTCAATATGGGTTTTAGTATTTATTTATATTGGTTTTAATGTTTTAAAATTTTAATTTTTTTAAATGCTTCAAAGTGGTATGGGACACTTTGATTCAAAAAAAATTCTTTATTAAATGTTTGAAATGGTTTTGAAAATGATTTGATAAAGCAATGATTATTTCAATATCATGATTTGATATATTGTGATTGAAATGTGGAAATGTTATCTTTCCTTTATTCGTGTGTTATTTTTTATGAATAGGTTATGGTTACTGGGAAATGTTTACGTATACGGATTGTTCCCTGATAAACCTAGGGTAAGTATGCCTGATATAGCTTCCAATGAGTCGGGTAAAGTGACGGAGGTAAACGTTAATGTTTCTACTAAGATATTTAGGGAATATACTATGGTGGGTATTCAAAATGTGACTCTCTATGTAGCTAAGAAATCTATAATTTATGTATTTTATGAATACCATAAATTACCATTATGATATTTTATTTGTGTGTGTTATTCATAAATCAAATGATTTTGTAAGGTATGTTTTGATTGAAAAGTATGGTTTCAATGATTTGTATTTATTGATGGGTTAATGTTTCCATTCCTTATTTTATAACCCTTACTCATCTTTTTAATATCATCCCATGTTTTTAAAATGTTTTTTCACAGGTTATAAGGATGTATAAGAGAATGGTAGTATTCAAGAAGATTTATATCAAGAAAAGAACTCTTGTTTTATTAAATGAGTTTTTCTGTTGTGAAAAATCATTTATTGTAGAAGTGTCTACATTGTAAAATTCATGTTGATATGTAATAGTTATAACCTAATTATCTAAAACCCTAAACCTGAAAATATCTTCAATGTTAATTCTTCATTTAACTCAAGATTATTTAATGTTTATGGTCGGGTCCTTATAACATTTCCAGCATAATGTCCCTAATAAATAATTTCTACATATAGTCTATCATGTTGGTGACTATTATTTCATAGAAAATAGAATTCGAAAAACACATTCCCCTACCCCATCTCTTAAATATCATTAAAATTGTATTAATCAATCCAATTACCTTATAATTGGGTATCAAAAATCATGATGTATATAAAATTCTGATATTATCATTGACAAAATTAATATGGACACCTAAATATCCCATACAAAAATCTATACATAATCACATATATAAATATTTGAAAATATTATGGACCATATAACCAATTTTATTTAGAGTTATCTCATCCAAAATGTCTTAAAATGGGGGAGTATTCTTGAATGACTATAATGTGATAGGAACATCCTGATCACATAGATGGGCTCCCAAAACGATATCAAGATAGTTATTCAAACAAATAATTGAAATATCCATTATTATAAAAGAGTTAATAAATATTTAAATAGCCATGTCATAATATTAACCATTATATTTTACTATAAAATTAAAATTAGTAATCAAGAAAACAATATTCACTACAACAACAACAAGTGTTACAAAACATATATCAATATATTGTAGCAACATAATGTTGACCTCTATATGAGAATATTTATCAGAGTTTATTCAAATAAAAACATTTACATTATTAATAATGAAATAAGCAATTCAATGTTCATGATATAGAGAATAATATATTCATATGAGTTTATTGGATGTAATACAGATATCTATTTATAATGTAAATTATAACTACTGTAGTAGGACCATTGATGTTTTATATAACTAAAATGCATTAAATAAAATTCATAAAATTATTCTGTAATAGAGTAATAAATAATTAAAAAGATAATATTATAAAAAGATAATAATATAATGGTATACATATACCATTAAATAAAAATAAAATAAAATAAAATATAGTTCAAAAATTCAATATGATAATTATAATAATTCCAAATTCAACAAGAGATTCATTTAATAATAGAATATCACATTTATAAAAAATAAGTTTCCACAAAATAATTCATAGTTGATAAATATACCATGACTTAAAATATTTAAATTACCTTATATAATATAACATGATAAATTTTAAAACAATTTAAATCATATATTGTTCAATACAATATCTGAAATTGAAATTATTATTGTAAAAATAATTATTCTTTCCAAAATAAAATTTCTTTTTCTAGAATATTGATAAAAAAATATTTATCATTCTCAAAATAATTAGGGTTAAAATAACCATAAATGACTGTTATTAAAATTTAAATCCTAGGGATAAAAAAATGATTTGAATTTTACACAACTAAGATAAAAATTAATAGACCTTTGGGACCCCACCTATGTTGGAAGTATTCAAGGTGTGCCACCCAAAACATACCTCTAATATTGAATGGGATAAATAATTTCACTTAGAAGGAATATCAAAAACTAGAAACGAGTTGGTACCATATCCCTACAAAAAACTTATATATTTATAAAATAATATAATGAATAAATACTAAACATAAAAAAACAAATTATAATAAAAAAACATTTGAAAATTAGTTATCATACATACGATATGAAAAATGAATCACAAGTATGTATGGGAAAATATAGGGGTGAATAATATCATGAAATGATATACTTCAATAACTGAAAAGTAACAACTCTAAAACCCACAAAATCATGAACTAAACATCATTACCAATCATTTAGATTACTCATACCAATAATCCTAGTCCAGATTCTAATGAAGTCATACAATAATAAAATATTAGTGTCATTGGAGAATAGATACATAAAAATATTATTCCCATTTTTGTGATAATTTATAATTAATTTAAAAATACTAGATACACTTATAAAATTCATTTAGATTTTTCATATCCTAATGAATATAAAGTATTAGAAATGGGTGAGCTCAAACACTGTAAATGAAAAAAATATCAATAGGTCATCTAGAGTTATATCGTAAGATTATAAAAAACATACCAGTGGAAGATAAATATTATTAAAAGGATTTTGGTTTCATGGGTGACTTCCAGAAGTAAATATAAAGGGTAATATAATATAAAATGAAACAAATATATCATTATATAGGATTTTGTAATGAAAACACAATAATTGTGGTCCACAGAAGTAAACATTTGTACATATCACTACCAAGTGGAAAAAGAGTATTCATAAATAATATGAAATAGTTGGAATACCAAATGACTCCCATGCATAATGTTTTGGAAAAAACAAAAAATCTATGACCTATGTTATTAGCTAATTTAAATTTTCTCTGATATTTTTTGTGAACCAATTAATATTTCAATGATATTTCATAGAAAAAAAATAAAAATATCAATAAACTAACATTTGAAATAAAAAATATAACACATTACATATTTATTTCATGATATGAAATTCTTTAAATAAATTATATTGTGACATATATCCCCACCATTCAACATCGATACATATGTTTTCTATATCAAATCAATCATTCATTATATTGTAAATTACTAATGAAAATAAAATTAGTTTTGAAACATTTCAAAATGGAAACACATTAAATGATATCAAGTGATAGATTGTTTGCTGACCAATATTCTATAACACAAAGGATCTATATGAAATGTTAATTTAGATGGAGGTACTTGAAAATAACTCCATCAGAGATAGTTTTTGGATAAAAATAATTTAATTGATGAAAACCCTTGAAAAAATAATTTCAATAATCATTTTGTTAACAAGTATATAACGATTTAATGTTATGATCCGCATTAAAGAAATATTTACAAGATAGTTACATTATAAATATTTATAAATGAAACATTATAAAAACTAAAAATGGATTCCTGAAAATAAATATTTTTTATGCTAAAAAATGTTGAGAAGAAGATATAATATATGATCATGATAAGAAATATTAATTTTCATTTTAATGTACCAGTATTGAATCCCACTTCACTAATAAAAATTTTTAAAAGTGGTTTATAGAATTATGATGATAACAAGAAATAATACACTGTTTTATGTCATAATTATATATGAGAACAATTGTGGGAAAAATAAAATATACATAGAAGAAAATGGTTATTAACAATGAATGAAATTAATCATTATAGTGTCATATTTCCGTAAATAAATAAATTTATAAATAAGAAGTTTTTTTGGGAGAAAATCATTTTTATATATAATAAAGTGTAAATTAAATATAACATATTCATTATATTTAATCCATATTCTATAATATAATGGCATTCGAGAAGAAACATTACTACTCAACTATAGGGAATTTAGTTTACAAAATCACTTATATTATTGGTATCCCATGAATTGAAAGTGTATGATTGATAGAACTTCATAAGGATTCAATAAAAAAATTTATTTCAATATATTATAATAAAATCATCCATATATTAGTATATACAGTACAGAATATTGAAAAAGTGGTGAATATGAACAATATCTCAAAGAATGAATAGCGAGATGACAAACCCATAATGTAGATTCTTTATTCTACTGAAAAATTATAACATTCTATATAAAACCCATGGATAAATCATTAATTTTTTAAAAACATCTTACATATTTAATAGTTTTATTAACAATATATTGTGTTCATGAATTATAAATTTTTTATTTTTAAGTTAACATTAATGATTATGTAATTATTAGTTTTAACAATTTCCTTTTGTTTTGATATTAAGTCCAAAGTTGTCAGTCCAAGTTTATATGTTATTCATTTATAATATTATTAGGTTTATACAATTTTTTTTTCATAATGGTTTTGTTACTTCCATGGTCATCAAATGAAACTTTTACGCATGCATTGTATAGATAAAAAATAAAACATGTTTTTAGTAAACATTATTATACCAAATGTAGGTTATTAATATTATGTTTTTGTAATAATTGTTTTATTAATGAAAAACAATTGTATTTTAATGTCATATGTCACAAAAAAATTATTTTCCAAATGAATCCATGATAAAAATTCATAGCATCATTCATCTTGGGTGTCAAATTGACAAAGAAAAGAACATCGTTTAATTAATTTGATATGTATAGTCATGAGAAGATTTTATTATAGTTTCACCTCCGCGAAATTATGATGAAATGAATAATTCTTAATAATAATTTTATTGAAGATATATATTTTAAAAATAAAACTATTTACTGATAAATAATTTTGAATAAAATGAAAAATAATAGGAAACAAATTTTTGAAATGAGATTAGAAAATATTTACATTATTGAATTGAATATTCTCTTAACAAAATTCACAATCTAGAGGGAATTTGGCAAATATCCATTTAAAAGAAGCTTAAAAATAATGGATATGATTATTTAGAAAAAATATAGGTATATTATAGGGAATAAATTGTATTTTAATTGTGGATTTGAAGGGTGTTTGGATTGATCAATTATAAATCAGGGGAGTGAAGCTTTTGTAAATAAAATAACTTTTAAAAATAATAAATTTATTTATTATGGGAAATAGATTATATTTATTAAAATTTAAAATATTTTATAGATAAAATTGGAAATCCACTCATCTATTAAATATGTGGAATCATTTTGTTAGAATATTGGCCTTATCTCTTTGGTTGACCCCCATTATGAAAATGTAAACCTTAAACATTTGACACATTTTTACTCTTGTAACTTATTTTTTTCCAAAACATTAATTTGAGCTTATAAAAAATATTTATTTTGAAAATTTAAAATATGGAATCAATTTTATAATGTTCAATTTCTATAGGTTTAAACAAATAATTTTAATTTTTCTATGAAAAATGATAGAGAATCGATTTTATATGATTAAAATTTTATGGTAAAAATTATTTTCCACTAAATAAATTTATAAAATTAATTCTAGTTAAAATTATTATTATTTTAATACTTAAATGATAATTATATGACGTTAAATAAAAGTAGAAAATCCAATTGTAACCTTGTAATTAATTATATGAGGGAAATGAGAAAAAATAGTTGTTTTTTCATCCAAAAATAATTTTTGTACTACTAGGGAACCATTATAGAAATAGTGGGAAACTAAACATTCTGAAATATAAGTTCATTAGACATATAAAGAACTTGAAATAATTAAATAAATTTATTATTAATGATGTTACTCACTTTGTATAATATCAATTATAGAAAGGTAACTTACATCTCTGGATTTTCCTTAACATGATCTTAAAAATGGGTGTCCATCATATCCCAAGTCTATATATATTCATATAAGTTAATATTACCCTCATTTATTACACATGTTAATAGCTGATCTTTTATTTGATCCACTAAGATTATTCAACATTAACAGTAGATCAGATCGATCTTTTATATATATTAGATGCATCTGCCATTAACTTGTTGACATTGATATCTTAATCAAATGTGTATTTCATTGAATAGAGAAGAAACACTACACCAAAATTATCATAAAAAAGACGTTATATTGGCTCCCATATAGAGCCACATTCCTAAACATCTATTGACTATGTTCTATTCTTTTCCTCAGCTATCTTTCATTCTCCAGTCGTTCTTGTGACCAAAGGCTTCAGAAGGTTGGTTTAGACTTTTCACTACTTATATTTTTTCTGTTTTTTGACTGGAATGTACCTTGGGAAATTTCCTAGAATTCCATTACTCAATACCAACCTAGATTCCATAAATTTATTATGATCATGTTCCCACCTTGAAGGAGATCTACAATTTAATTCATTATCATACATAGAGTACTGAACAATTTGTGATATGATCTCTGAAACCATTAATCCCATCAATCATGTGAATTACGAATTCATTTTGACATTATAGGCTACCGAAATTTTGTATCCTCTTAACTCAAGCATTGATCTCATAGAATAATGAACCTTTCACTAATAATAGCTTCTTAACTCTCCAAATGATTGACACTAACAGTTCCTTCTTATTACATGCATTCCACTAACACACCAATTTCAATACACATAGTTCTAGTAGTATAATTCATATTAAAGGATTCATATAACCCTTTCTATATGTCTCCATTAAAATTGGATTTTTCAATGGTAGGATTTAAATTAATTCAAGAGGCATACATTATGCCCACAACCTTAGGAGATGTTATGGGTTATTCCCCCTATCATTCAAGCTATGATCAAATATATATATACGATTTCTTCCAGTTACTTACACCATTTGAGTATAGGAGCTGACCCTATGAAGAACACCTATGACCAAAATAAATTTCCTTTCCCTTAATTTATTGTTGATATCCTTGATTGTTCTATTTAAATCCAGCTGATCTGATATAAGCCTAGTATTAAGAACGACCCTCGATGTCCCATATCCTCTTGTGGACAATTGAATGTAGCTCTGAAATCACCTCATCACATAGATTGTTTTTGTTTCATCATTTCATTATCCTGAGTAGACCCCAAATACATTCGACTATATACAAGGCCTGTATCAAACATTGGGTAATTTTTCCTATATTCCACAGTCAGGTGACCCACACTTCTACATGAGAAGGATAAATTTCACCACCATTAAATAAAAATTCCTTGTTATATCAGAACTCTTCTCCAAATGTGATCCAAAATTACTGTATCCTAATAATCTTGAAATAAAAATACATGAAAAGATTTAGATAATTTTTTTAACACAACAATCTGGCACCAAATCTCAATTTCCCAGATACCACATATCGTATGAAACTCAAATGTCCATATAAATAGGAAGAAAAAAGACTTTTTATTCCCACATGGTGCCCTAACACAGATATGAGTCAAGTTTTCATATGCTGAAATCTGTATCATGACATGATTCTTGTCGAGGAGACCCACCATTACCCATTATTATAGTCGGCAAGAGATGAATGCAATTGTTTGAAGGAAACCACCAATCTTCAAAACAGTTTGAAGAGCATTGTCAATGTTAGATTTAGTAGTAAGGAGAAATCAGAGAACACCATAACAATGATCAAGAGTTGTAGGAATCCATTGATTAAATATGTGAAGGTGTTGTTTCATCTATCATGGATCACATATTGTGTTTAACATGGTTAAAATTCTCCCTTCTGAGTTGTTGCTGAAAATGTCATTTTTTATGATTATCTTGGGATTGGTCATTGTCGCAAAAAAGTTAATTATTCATACCTTCTATTATCAAAAAAATTATATTCAAAAATAATAATCATATTTATTTATTCAATTTGTTATCCTCCCAATAAATATTTCATAATTTCTTTATCTCTATTTATCCCAACATATACAAAAGTTATGTATTAATATACATATTTATTTTAATAAATTATTAGGGTTCATTTAAATTTTTTTAATATTAATGAATATATTCAACATTATATTTATTTATGTAAAATATATAAAAAATAATTATTTTACATTTTAACACACAAAAATTAATTTTTTCCTTGTAATTCTAATTTATATCACTATTGAAAATGGAAAACGACATTGTTAAAATAATCATGACTCAAGATAAAATTTAGAATTAAATATCATACTCACTAGAAAAAATGTGAATAGGAGAATAATATTATTGTTTATTATTTATAACATTATAATTTAATTAAACATTATATGGAGTATAGATATGTCCTTTCATTGATAAGTGATCATCAGTTGGTTTTGGATTTAAAATGTGAAATTATTCTTATACAAATTGATACAAAATCTATGTTTAGGGAGATACTCAATTCCCAAAATTGTATAAAAATTTATTAAATGAATAATACAAAAAATATCATAGAATGAATTGTAAAAAACATCCATATGGGATATAATAATTAAATAATATTCCTTCTTTGATAACTGATACACAAATATATGGGATGATTATTTTATGCTCTTAGAAAACATATAATATTTAACATATTGGACAAAAAAAAATTCAAATAACACAACCAAAAACAATGAATAAAGAATAAGTGGAGACTAATTATTTGTATATACTATAATTAAAATAATTCAATCATTTTTTAGTTTTTACCATTGTCATAGAGGTTTCTGACATCTATCACCATCGTTTTCACTATGATTTTGACACTGATTTGAATAATTCACGAGATCCAGAAGTTTGAGGCCATAAGTGTGGATGGTGATTTATTTGGTACCATTACCTCTTAAGTTACATTGACTGAACCCATAAAGTCATTGTGATAAATACATCCTCGGTGGAATGTCAGATTATGCATACATCATTTTCATATTGAAGTAATACAATAACCTATGTTCTTCATCCCTAATTTTTTGGTTGTTGGTGGTTAAACATTATTTAAGAAATGTTTTTTATCATTTAGGTTTATTATATACTATATTATTTATTACTTATTCATAAATCGAATATAATAATGAGAGTCTTTAGATATTATTTCTACCATAAGAACACATAGAAAAATTTCTTCTTAGCTACTAATGCCTCTTATTACTGATACCATTGAAAGAAAAAGTTTAATTTCACAAATGAATATATTGTTCATGATTTCTATGTAAAAAAATAAAACTAAAGGTGGAAATTTCAAATATAATGAAGTTATTTTAATAATTAAAAACAAATTCATCCACATTATTTGTTAACTCTGGGAATTATCTCTCCATATTTAAGTAAAGATTTTGAGTAAAATATATATTGAAAGATATGTTATTTTCCTCCTCCAATTTCATACACTCAAAATGATTTGTCTCTACTTTATTTATAGTAAGGTCCCACCACTGGTCATTCTTACCATTTAGGTGATAGAGATGTGAATCAATATTCTCATTGTCCAAGAACTAGAGTACAAAAAAATATTTTATCAAATGAATTAATCTATTGCAATGTAATTAGTTGGTTATATGGCCCACTAAATGAGGTTAGATGTGGTAACATTAAATATTCTATAATAATAATTTGATTCATGGTGTCTTTGGGATCTCAAGATGGATCACATTTTAATTTATATTTTGAAAATTTTTGGTGACATTTCCAAGAGGATCAATATCCCAACTCACATCCCATCTTTACTATCATTGATATAGTAGCCACATTTCCCATTGTATCCATTGTTAACCTAATTTTACATATTATTATAAATACTTAAATAATCTAATATCAACTTATGATAATACCTTAATTAATGATAGTATAAATGAAATCTATAAACCTATATGAATAAACCTATAAACAATGTGATTAAAAAAACTAATGAATCTATTAATTTTAGTCTATGTTTTCCATAGTAATATTATATTAGATCCTCTAACCTAAAAAATCCCTCATAATTCATTATAGAGATAATGATAATTAAATTATTTGTATAATATATTATTTTAATAACCAGTGTGTTGTTAGGAATCATTTCATGAGTATTGTGATGATCTATTTAATACATAACCAAACTTTTTCAGTGTTATTACCCCTAATTTCATCTCTAAGGAGCCTACATCCACAAATATTTCCCTAGGTATGGATTTATTTTCATAGAAACCATGAAATATATACATTACCAGAATTTATTATATTTATTATATTTATAATTATTTTAGGTTTATTACTAATAGTTTTTAATATTAATCTAAATAGATAAATGATCACTCCTCTAATACCAATAGAGTGGATATACATCGGTACACACAGATCTGGGGCTAAAAAGTAATGATTTATATATATCCCCCGACAACAAGTGACATGAGTCAAAGAAAAATTATATACATATCTATATAATGTTATAATTTCATAAAAAAATACTCTCATATTACCTAAAATTTAAAGGTTTAGTGTCTTCAATGGTTAGCAATATAAGAATATTATTGAACATATTTTTGGGCATTCCTCCATAATCACACCATAGTAGACATCATTCTAAAATTTTCTTAAGTTATAATCATCATCATGACATGTGAGAAAAAAATAATGTGATTCTCTAAAACGCTCCATATATAATAAATAATCAACATGAATGAAATGGTTAGATCATAATAATATGATAAACATGTTAATGAGATTAACAATTTTTTAAAAATATTATAAATTCATGTGATTTTTTAATTGATCATCTTATAAGGACCTGTAATATCACATGACTGAACATATACCATGAAAAAATATTTCAAGGAACAAATGAAAATAATCATGGTCTGTTGAATATAACTAAGTAATATCACATATACATCTGAAATAAGAGTAAGAGTAAAAAAACATAACAGTTTGGGAAAACCTGATGATTCACGTGAATTATGATATGAAAAAAATCCATACATAAGGATATTATCAAGTAATGATTCCCATGTCATATTTTTTATTCCATAAAAACTTCAATATATTTTCTTCTGGACAAAGAAACATTTCCAGGGCTTATATTTGGAATAAAACAAAATTCACATGCATCGATTCATTATCTCATGAGACATAACACAATATCCAATGAATTATTGGGTTATATATAACCCATGTCATTAATATACATACTTATGTATGAAATAATAAATATATAATTCAACATATCATGATGAACCAATTGGATAAAAAATTCTTTTGAATTATTTTCAAATTGTATCGTACAAATGATGTTAAGAGTAAGATCAGTTGATTCACATATTCAATAACCCAATAGTTTTATCTCAAAATGGAATTTAGGGGGTGATTCATGAACCAAAACTAAATAAAATATATTTATTTTTTAGATAATTAGGATTTTTTTTGAAGATAATGAAAATGGATATTAGATATAATTGCGTAGAACTATCATAAAAACTAGATGTTTTGAGAGACATTCAAGAATCATTTATTAGAACGTGACATTTAAAAAATTAAAATAAATAAAATAAAATATATCACAAAAAATATATTTTGGATATGAAATAAATTCCAATCTAATTAATTTAGATTTAATGATAAAATATAGTATCACAAAATGAAATTTACTTCCTTATATTAAAATACCATTATTGAAAAAAAGATAATTTTAATGATTAATAACACATATTTTTTAAATTATGTAAAGATATTTCTTAGGATCACTAGAAATAACACATATATTTATATCATTATAATAGTGGATAACATTTATGGGATGAATAATATTGACATGTATGACAAATATACGTTAAATACGATTCTAATTATTCATTATGACATCACATTTTTATAAATATTTAAATTCATCAACAAGAATAATTTTTAAAAAAAATTTAACATTTCAATAAAAAATGATCAAATGAATTATAAAATAGTCATAATAAATAATATATAATAATTATATTCATTTAATTCATTAACAATGATTAAAATTCTATAAGAGTTATTTTTCATTATAAAATACCTTACAACATCAGTATTATCTTGATAGAAATCCACTGAATGATAAAACAAGATTGAAAATTTTAATTACATTTATGTGTTTGAAATTATTATAAAATCATACATATATAATTATATACATAGTATAACATTAAATAAGTAGTTAATATAGAATATATATCAAATTAAAAGATGTGATATTTGTAACCCCTACCTTAGATTCTTACTCTATTAGATGTGTTCTAAATTCCTCTATAATTGCTTTAGACTCATAAATAATATATTCCATAACCACACTTATATTAACTAACTTTTGTAATTTTCTTGAATATTCATTTATTATATAAATTATACTTGTTTTTAACAAACATTATCTATAGATAATTATTGATTTTAATTATTCTATTATTTTTTTGTATAATGGTTCTAGTTGTAACACCATGTTTATAAAATCATATTTTATTGAATGGTCATGTTCATAGAGATATATGATTTATAATTTTTTGAGTAGTTCCATTTCATACCATATAACATTGATTTATAATTCATATATAAAAAATACTGAACATTATTTTTTATAACATATATCCTATAATTTTTTTTAGAAATACATAATTAAAATCTTAATATTAAAATTTCAAAAGTAAAAACTATTTTTTGTATATTTATAAAATATCTTATCATAAATTAATATTCCACTACTACATATTAGAAAATTTCATTGAATCATTAATATTTGTAGTTAAACCTATGAAAATAAAAATATGCTTGAAATATTTGGATAAGTATGATTTTTTAATAATTTAATTATAGTATCATCATTACAGAAGAATTATAAAATTTTTGAATTAATAGTTATTATTAAATTTTAATATAATTTAAAATGTCTTCAAAATTTATTACATAATCATTATAAAACTATTCATGTTTGTGGTAAAATAAACATAATGGGGTGTGTGTTATAATGACTTCATGAATACAATCAAGCAATTTTAATATAGTAATATTAGTTTTTTTACTATATTAATTATTTAAAAATCATAGTAACATTTTTATAAATAATATTTAATAATATGTTTATGAATAAAAAATTATTAAAATATAAGAAAAGGGATATCACAACTGTAAAAGATTTTATTCTCTTCTAGATAACCATCATGACCAAGAATGAATATGGGAAATATCTAGGGAATATAATATAAAAAATCAGGCATAGGGTTATTTAAAAAGTAAACGAGGATAATTAGTGATGATAACACTAATATTTAAATTATACATGACAGTATAGTGAAATGACAATATTATAATTGAGGGGTGGAATTCCTATTAATAATAAGAAATTTTAAGTGTAATATAAACACATTATAATGGACGGTGGATCCAATTTGATTCATTTATAACAATAGGGCAAGGTATGTTCTGAATAAACTCAACAATAAAATTTTTTAAATGCATTCTGGATTATTAGGGAATTATATCATAGGTAACCCCTACTATTGACCTTATAACCTTTACAACCGTGATAAATTTTTACCATGAAAAATGTTTTAAAGGAAAATGGTTTAGTTGATCTTATTGAATAATAATTATTATGATAATTAAAAATATTTAATCAATTTATAATGATTCAATTTATATAATTTGAATTAATTTATTTTAATATAAGTATGAAAAACATAATAGAAATCAGTTGTTTTCCTAAATGTATTTTTAAGAATAAAAATTATGTTATTCTTAAATGAGTGACAATAATTATTATCATGAATATTATTGGTCTATTAATAAATCATTATTAGAATGTGAATTAATAAAAATTAAATATAACATAACTTTGTAATGTCACAATTAGAGAAATTGAAAAAGTGTATCTTTATTATAATTAAATGAGACTCTATTCTAGTTTGTTAAACATATATTGATAAAGATAAAATAATATTGGAAGATATTTTATTTAAATTCATTTATTACATATTTTTTAAAAAATAATTTTTTATATATATTTATTTAATATAAATATTATAGAGAACTCTTAAGTGTGAGGGTACTTGCAAAATATTATTTATCATTATTCTCTTGAAATAAACCATTTTACAAAATCATTGGTATTCCACCTATTTTAATTTTTATACGTTCAAATAAAAAATGTAGTACATTTTATAAAATATGAAAAATAAAATAATTTTAGAAGGATGTAATGTGGAAATGAAATTTTCAAATATTACTTTTAAATAAAGAATGTTTCAATTCATTATTATAAAATTTGAATATATATTTTCTAAAAATAAAATAATTATATAGTCCAAGATCCTTTTTAAAACCACTTTAATAACTATTTATGATATCTATGGGTAAGATAAGAAGTCATGTTAGTGTAATTATTTGGTTATGTTATCCAACATCTCATAGTGATTTCTATTATTTTGAATTTCTCTAACCTTCAATTTAACTAAAGGATTGCTCGTTGATTTTTAGATTGGGTTTAGAGTAGAGATTCCCCTAATGATAATACCACATTTTGTATCTTGGAAAACGATCTCCATAATTTCTATTCATATATAATATTTTAGTCAGTTTTATTTATATAAAAATTTATTAATTGATTAATATCAATTTATACTTAGTAATTCAATGGTTATTTTAGAAATGTCATATTTAATATGTTTTTGTATCAAAATTTTGTATTATATTTCTGTTAAATTTAAAAGACCCTTTAAAACACAATATTTTTTATATAAAATTTGTACTAAATTCTGTAAGTGTTATAACTGTAAATGCTAAGTGTAATTATTATTTGGCTCCATCAAATCTGCATCATCCTATGGCACCTTAACATAGTGCATTATCTTTATAGGCTAAAAGTCTGATAATGAATCCCATAATTGGGAGTTTAATTAATATAGGATTCCCCAAAATGAGAAAGTAATAATTAATTAACATTATAGCACAAAATAGTTTTAAAAAATAATCTTGTAAGGATCGTGAAAAATAACGATAAGGAGAATCAAAATATTTGGGGCTCATTTGTGAATAGTAAATATCTATCGAAAATGTTGGGCATAAAATATCATAAGATCCATTAAACACAAATAACTATATTATAAAATGTCCAATGAATTTACCTACACTAGTTATGGGAGACCCATGCCTTTTAGGTATTTCAGATAGTTGGGTGGACATTGAATACTATTACAGACCTGAAACACAAAGAGAGTAATATGCCTCAATTAAGGGGCTACGTACAATATAAGTTTGTATCCTATGGCCTATCATGAGGTATATTTATTGTGAATTTTAAATATTAAATTGAATTATTATTCATTCATTTCATGTTTTATTTATATAGGTGCTGAAATTAATATGAACCATCACCCTGACCTTGCGTTCCCAAATAACCTAGGAACACATCTTTCTCTGATTCGACATTTTGAAATGCATAACCTCATGAAAGGGTATGAATATTTCACTTTTTATAATATTTTTAACATGATCCCCCATTCCTATTATGGGACTCAAGAAATTAAGGATGTTCGACCCTTATATGGTCCACATGAGTCTTTTTCAAGCTATTCCACATACCAGTTAGGGTATGCACTTCAATTGATTTAAAAAATAATCCCCTCCATGCATTTCCAAATAGATTTAATTTAATGAACAATATTGACAACATTTTTTCCTTACAATGCATTTTCAATATTTTAAATAATATTTTTAGATATTAGAATCGTGTTATTGTGGCATTATGAGGCTCTAGGTGGCTCGATATTGATATAAGAAAGATAATAAATATATCATATCACTTATGTGTGCCTTTTCTGAGTTAATGAAATTACTAATGGAAAAAGACTCAAATGGTAAATCTGTGACTCCCAATAAATCCGGGATATGGTTTTTAAGATTGGTGTGACATAAAAAAATATGATTCCAAGTAATTTTTTTTGATGTTTGATCGTGGGTGAAAATAATAATAAAAAATATTTTATTTATTTTTTATAAAATTTTTGAGAACTAACCATCCTATATTTAATCATATTTATTTCTAGATCCTATTGTTATCCACATAAACATAGCAATTTTAATGGAGAGTGTGAATGTGTGCATCTTGGATAATAAATGGTGGATCATGGATTTCCAATCAGTGATCCAATTAGAGCTTGCAGATCTCACCAATTAATGCATTGTGTGATTATTCTTCTTTAGTGATAGAGTCAAACAATAGGCTGGAAAATTAATTTTCATTGGTTCTTCCATTTTTATTTATTCCATGATGAATATGAACCAAATACCCAAAAATAAGGATTTTGGGGTTGATATTGTTTTGGGTAAAAGTTTTTTCATACTAGGATGTGGGGAATAGATTTAAGTTGATTTCTACATTTTTTTTATATAACCATAAAATTATAATTAATTAAGGATAACCTGAAAAATGAACAATGTTCATTATAATTGTTGCGTGGTTATATTTTCTCTCCCCAATCATCATATATTTAACAATGACCAGACATTTTTTCTGGAAATATTAAAAATATTTAGGGATTGATAATTTTGAAATCATTATTTATAATAATATATCGCCACATGGGTTTTGAGACTCGATTGGTTTTGTTATTTTGATGCATAGCCATAAAATATGATTGGGTTTATATTTAATGACAATTGTTAACAGGTATTTGAATCCCAAATTGGTGGTTGATGGGTCACTCATTTCTATAGGACTCAAGTGGATGGAATCCAGTTACCGAAGAATAATGGGATTTTCCATACTAACATCCTTCATTAATGGTAAGTCTTATAGTGGATTTTGATGTGACAATGACATGAATGAAATATGCATGAAGGGTTATGATCCCTGAAAAAAATCACAAGGTGTGTAGTCTATAGAACACATGATGTGTTTTTTCCTCCTATGTCACTGTAGATTATGCATATAGAAAAATATCACACACCATGTTTCAAGTGTCACACTATAAGATACCTGTGACTAGAAACCCATCATATGCTCAAGGGGTACATGGGTATGGACACGACATACACATAACCATGATTATAGTATACATGAATTGATTGGTACATAGAGTATACTTGGAACCCATATCTAACCTATGTTACATGGGTATGAGCTTGGATAAATGGACAAAGGTAGGCAGCATGGAAACTAGAAAAATAAACTCAATAGGTTGTGTATATTAAATTACAAGTCATTTAATTGGATAAATATTTTCCATGTGTGATAGTCGCGCATGAAAATTACCACACTTAGTGAACATGTCGTGTACTCTCGGTACATGTCATCTACTTTCCTAAGGGATGGTTTATTCCCTCTGACTCATCAAGGTAGACTAGTTATAGTTGGGTGTATTGAATTTCATTCTATATATGAGGGTGAAATGTGTAATTTCATCATGATCAAACAATTATGATACACTCTATGGTATTATTCTGTAATTGAGTTTATGAATCCATCTGTTTTACCCGTGGTGTGATTATCTATCATCTCATCACCATTCCTAGGTGGAGATGAGGAATCATTATGACCACCTGATGAAAGGATATTGTCCCCCACTTAGTAGGTTATTCTAGGTTGGGTCTAGTATACCCTATAGGAAAAGTTGATATCTTCTATCTATTTTGAGATATTTCTAGTTATAGGGATTATATATTTGTAATTTTAATATTATAATGAGATCCTATATGCATTCCATGCGTGGCTCATGGATTTAATTCCCATAGATGAGAATTACCTTGATATGTCCATTAATATCTTATGGTTAGATGTATGGTTTATACCGCTGGGAATTGTTGTGTATAATTAAAATATCTATCTCTTAATATATCATTGATTAAAATTATTATTGACATTCCAATGATATTCTTATATGACCATTCAATTGATGATTTATGTTTGGTGATTTTTGGGTGTCATATTGGGTATTGATATAATCACCCTTTCATTGTAATTTCCCATATTTTTTGTTTTTTCTAAATATGATAGGCCATTTGAAGGAGTACTATGTGGAATAGGAATATTTAGATCACTAAGATTTTGATATTATATGGTTCTTATCTGGTGTGGAATTATACAATGATCACATATTCTGTATTAAGATTAACTATTTTGGTAGTTTAGGTGTGCTTGGTTTTTGGACATTTATTCTTTTTAGTACATGTTCCATACCCTGATATGGGGCAGATGTAATGCATCGATTATAGTATTTGTTGTGTTTTGGATGTAAAAATTTTATGGGTATTTGGGAGTGTGTGTATGTATTCAAGTATTGATTGTTAATGCCTCTCATGTGTGTTATATTACTACAAAACACATATCACAAATTCTAGGACTATTCATTGTGGGCATGGGTTTCCATAGTCAACATACAACCTGCCAAGCTGGCCTTAGTGGGTTGGGTCCTATATATGTAGTATTATAGCATTTTTCAATTTATAAAACATGTATATTTACTAGTTGTATGGATGGTTTGGAAACTAGGGAAACATATTTAATGATTATTGAGTTTGGATCTCATTCTTGGGGATCCAGTGTTGATATATGGGATGATGTATCCACTCACATGGAAAATGATAACCTTCTTATAGATATCATACATATAGGCACTAGTTTACAAAAAAATATCAATACACGAATCAAATAATATTGTGTTTTGTTTTTCACATAATTCATGCGTAAAATCCAAAAATAGACACCCTAATTTTGGTGCATATAGATAATTTCATAGTGACTCTCTAATGATTTCCAGATAGGATTCCATAGAAAAATCATAAGGATGATCTGCTACATTACAAGGCTTTAGTATAAGGATATCTACGATTGGTGGTACCCTTGAGCACATTGAATGCCTTTTCACCACCCATTGACCATAAGATTTTTCTTGGAACACCAATTATGATGTGAAAAAGATTATCACACATCTGGAGATTCATAGTTAGTGACCTACTAGGATTCATGGTGAAAAAATCATATAGAGAGTTGAGGATCCACTAGGGGAAGTTACTTGAGTTTACCACCTTTCGATGACCCCTCTATATTTGATTGTTCACTTAGTGGTGAGCCTTATACATGGATATATATGAATATAGTGGATTCTAGTTTCTCTAATACAAGATGAGATGGATCTCTAGAGGATGTTTTTTGAGAACCTCTTCATGGAGGATTTATATATAGACACAACTCTATCGGTCAATATCCAAGAGATTGAAAGGCTTTAGTTGTACATCATCACTATGGGAGAGAATTCATTATGGTCCACCAACCACATACAATACTTTGTGGATATGATTTGTGATAAATTATTCCAAACACATACCTTATAGTTGTGCCCAATTTCAAAAAATAGGGTTGTATTATTGTCATTTTTAATTCCAAAATGCAATGTGTTTCTTTAGTATATTTTAATGGGGGAGAAAATTTTTGTCATCTAGACACCGATAGTTATTCATGGTAGTTGATGTTCATGAGTTAAGATCATAGAAGCTAGTATGTTCTGGAATACACATGAAATCAGGCTTGTGATAAGTTTCATAATATGATCATAGGTTTTAGGGTCTATAGATCAGGGATCCTAGGATGATTCTACATATCCTGGAGTAGGAGGTGACTCACTTGCAGGGGTTGGGGATATCATGCATTGGATATTCCAACCCACAATAAAGATGAGAAAGAGGGGATCAATGGATGACACTAGTAAAGAAAAAACAGGACCACTGAGTTATAATTGGTAGTGGAAGTGGAAAAGAATTTTATTGAATAGATGCTTGGGGTAGATGATTTGACATATTTCTACAACCACCCCAAGATGGTCTACGCTAGGCTCATGGATTTGGGGACTGAGGAAAAAGATTTCTATAAGTGATGGATTCTATTGACATAGAGTCTCCCACTTTGAGTAGAACTATAATATCTGTATTCTATACATTAGTAGTTTTATGAATAGACACAGGTGTGAGCCAATCTTTTCATTTCACGTCCCTCACTCAAGACATTGTGATTATGGAAGGGTCATTGGATCGACCCTTTTTCTTCGAGACTCTAACCAGAGGCGATTAAGTTATTTTTTTCTAATAGATAAATTTAACACTAAGAGGACATAGATTCTTATGGGATCAATTTTTTATAGTGATGAGTCCTTACAAAATAATAATAGGTATGGAAGGTTCAGCCCTTGTTCATACATAGACTGAATATTTTCTGTAGAATATGTTACAGATCTAAAATTATATAATGAGGATTCTTTTGTGATAGTGAAGGAAACCCAAAAATATTTGAATGGGATCATATAATGGATGATACAAATTATTAATAATCATTTGGATATAATTACCCATAGAGAAAGAGTTTATATGAGATTTTATCTTTCAATAGTGATAGTGGAGAATAAAAATGTCTTTATAGAGCATGTTTTGGGTATACCTTAATACAAATGGATACAAATATATATAAAAATTTACCCATGTATTTAAGTTACATCTACACCAAAATATTTGAGTCCTCACCTAGAACATCACGAGTTAATGGTGCAGTTTGTGGGCTTATAGAGGAAATGTTTTTTAAACCCAATTTCCCCCCCTTGGAACCACATGTTTTGTTCATAAATAAGGAGAAAATGAGAATTTTTGTGTGTCAATTTAAATAAAAAATTATAGGATGACATAAAAATAATTATCCACTACTAATGATTTATGACTTATTATACTATATGGGTGGGGAATGTTGGTTCTTGAGTGTTATCCTTAGATCATGTTGTCTTCAACATTGAGTATGATACATGTATAAACATAAAGAATAATTTTTGTGTTTCTATAGTAATTATATGTACTTATTTTTTTCCAGTAGGAATAATAAATATCATGGATGTTTTATGGGACTAGTGAATCATAAATATCAAACTTGGTTCGACTAGTATGTGGTTCACCCGATGAAAATCTAATGTACTAAACAAGATAAGAGGAGCTTGTGACATACTTGATGATGAAAATAGACATTCTCTATTAGAAACATTTTTTATATTGAGATATAAATGTTTTAATTATATATTTTTGAGTTTGACATTATTGGATATGACATATTGGAGGAATGAATACTATTGGACCTAGTAAAGGTTGAGGTAGTTTCAAGCATATGTGCTTCCATCGAGTGTGACTGAGATACATAACTTCTTTGGTTTTGAGTGAAAATATCAATATTTTATTTCAAATATTTCTAGGATTTCATCACCATTATGTACGTTTACCTCGAAGGAGAAACCAATCTTGTGGGAAGAGATTTTATAACTAGGTTTTTATGGGTCATGGAAGAGGTTAACTAGTGCACTAAACATGGGACTAAAAATGCAGTCCATTGAGTAAATAGAGTTATAAAATGACTCTGGGACAATGCATTTATGTGTCATGATTCATATCCATGTAATTGTTTCTTATAGGTCTCGACAAATAAGACCCCAAAAGAAGAACTACACAACCTATGAGCTATAGTTGTAGTGGTGGCCATCACCTTGAAGATATGGAATCATTTAAATATAAATGAGAAGTTTATCGTATATTCTGAGTATAAGAGTATCAAATATATATTCCCATATAGTTATAATAACTTGATATATATGATATAGATTGAGTTCATCTTGGATTTTGACTTATGTATCTATTAATCACCTAGAAAGTGGAAAGTGGTGGATGATACTCTCAATATGAGATCATGGTCACAATTATTGAGCTAGATGAAAGAGTTGTTTTCCTCTATTTAGTAATCCTTAGTGTGGAAGTATTGGGTAACATACATCATGATAATGGGTTTTACCCCCATATTCTACATTTTTTGGGAGAATCATCATAGATATATAGATTGTGAGACATTATGTACTCATATATCCATGGGACCTGTTACTAATGGATTTTCTATAGTTCGGTAAAATTTAATCCTTTTAGGGAAGGGATCATGATATTAGTGACATTATGAATGGTTTTTATGATGGAGTTTTATATACCCCCTATAGGTATATCTTGGTTGGGAGAATATATACTAGGACCATCATTGTTAGTTTTGGGTGCTAATGATGAAGAAGTTTTCAATAAACTTTGTGTCTTAGTGCCCAAATTGTCAGTGGGTTATGGATGAGATCTATGTTCAAGTGAGGTTAGATCAAATCCTTGTGGTTCCGCTGGGTATTTGGTACAATATATATATTTAATTTTTTGGGGGTCTCTAATGAATTTCTAGAGGAAATTATTTCAGCTAGTGGTTTGTAGTCTAACTAACCAAATCAGGACTAATCCTAGATAGCAATGACAAGTGTTTTCATGACATATTGGGAGGCCTTTATATCTAGTATATTTTTTTTGCAGTCACAAATTTTCATTGAATATCATTTCATATCACGATTATCACTTCATATAATGATTAAGGGGATGATTTTAAAAGGCCATTTGGAATCATTTTTGTTTTCCAATGTGGTTTCACCCCAAGACTAACGACTAAATGAAACATAAATTTTATGATCTAGAGAAATTTTTTTGTGCTTTCATGTTAAAATTTTGATGTAGTTTTGCGGATCAAATACATTTGGTGGAATTTTTGAACAAAGAAAACTATAATTCCAACATTGTTATGGAACATTTTGAGGTCTTGTCGGGAGACCCTATAGATCACCACTATGATGGAAAAATCTAGGCGAGTCGTCACTCCATGGCCCAGAGTTGGTGCGGTGATGAAATAGAGTACTTTGCCGATCCCAAATTAGATGAGGACTATACTTATCTATCATATTTGTTTTCAGGACTAGTGGAAGTATCCATTATATTATGACGAGGGATATCATGAATTCATAATGTTCTCTCCTCAACTTAGATTGTGATGATTTGGACAAGGTGGAAAGTTTACTCTAACAGTCATTAGTCATTTATAAATACAATGTATGGTTTATGATCATGAATGATGTATAGGATTACCACTATAGTGATATAGATTATACTATGTGTTCTACCTATCACATATGAGTAGTTAAGGGCCCGACATACCACATTTACTGACTCAGGTGAGTTGGACATCAAGGATAGATCTACAGTTCTAGAGTCACAGATTGAGATCAAGGATTAGTAGAAGATTATCCTATGTGAGAAAAAGATTACATTGGTGTTTTCTTGTGGTTACATGGGAATCAATAGGATACCAAGAAGGAGTGGGAGACCTATATTTGAGATCAATACCATAATTTATTTTAGTAATTTTTTTCTTTTCCAGATAAAACTCCTAAGGTTGGGAGAATGTAATTAAATTTTTTGTCTTGTAAGCAATGGAATATTTTATGTAATTTATTTGGAGTTAGGTGGTAGGTTTTCATAGGATTAAGAGATTCAGAGAGGCTAAATATTTATATAATAAAAAACATTAAATTAATTTAATCACGTACACATGAATTTTATGTACTAGTAGAATAACTCTCTAATTGGGACTCATAAGGGAAATATAATACTTCAATTAAATATGGGGTTCCATTTTTTATAAAGCATGACATAAACATTCTTGGAAGTAGGGGTTTCATTTGATTATTAGTTTTTGAAAAAAAAATATATTATTTTTTATTATTTTTTATTTATTATTAATTGGATGTGACACAACCCACCTCTATTTAAATATAGTTATCATAAAATCGAATTGAAATCAAAGAACAAGAGTATTTAGAATGGGAGTGTGGAAGAATCATTCTTCGATGATCTATGGAGGACCATTAATTGGAAATCAGTGAGCCAACTAGAGCATATAAGATATATGTTATACATGAATTATGTTATGAGTTTTTTTTAAAATTTCATCATTGTACGAGTATTTAAAGATGTTTTCATGTAAATAGGTAAAATTTTCTAAGCCTCTCAGATTTGTGATATGACAGCTCAATATTTGTTTCTATACCTTGTACAATTAGAAATGGAATTGAGATGTTACACTATATTTATCACTCACCAGATGAGCTATAGTGGCTCAGTTTTGGGCATAAACAACTTTAATAACACATTTATATGTGTGATCCCACTCACAAGTGCTTCGTGATATGAAATTCTATATGATTTACACCAAACTACATAGTATCATTTCATAGTAATCTCACCCATCATTGGAAAATTCCTAATATTTGGGTGAGGTGATCAACATTATTACCATATTATTGGCATGAACATTTGAATCACCTTATGAGAATCTCGTATTTTGGGTAGTGCACTTCTCCAATAATCTATGGAAGGATTATTCAACCATCTCATAGTATCATGTCCCATTTGAGGTGTGATAAATTTTTATTATTAAAATGATAATTAGGAAAATCACCCGACTCAATCAAAAGTAATTTCCAATAATGGGTTAGTGATAAATTATTAATTGAGAGCAGCTTATGGAAAAACAATAGGGGATAATATAATATAGATTGATGTTTAGTAGGTTCTAAACATGTAATAGTGGATATAGAATATGTCATTAGAATAGGTTCGTTAGTAATGAATTATGAGGTTATTGTTGGAATTAATTACAGTGACCATATACAGTATTTATATAGAGAACCCAATCCCCACTACTTGCATGTCACAAGAAATTTACAATTTCCGTTCCACAAAAAAGAAATTCAATCTCAAACCTATCAATATATCAATAAAAGTAAAAAAAATAAAATTACCTAAAATTTACTAAAAAATAATCTAATAAAGTTTTGTTACACATCAATATTGTATATCAGTCAAATTATTATAATAGATTGTTTTTTTGTTGTTTTTAATACTATGATATAAGATATAGAATACACTAGAGAATCTATAGGTAAATGAAATGTTATCCTATTAGTGCCGACCTATGATACCCAAGAAGTAGTTGAGTGTGTACTACTTTGGATTCTTCATATACGTTCCACCTCCTCGGCATCATGAATGGTTGACATGAAATGTATTTCTCTTGATGTGGATAATCAAGTAGTACCATAGGATCCTAAGTCATATCATCATAATAAAGTATATTTTAGCCATCCCAAATTGTGTGAGGGGATATGGATTAAATAATGGAGTACATTATGATAACCTAGGTCTTGTTCTCAACCAAACATAATGTGTAACACAAAATCACAATAATTTTGATATTTTTTTCTATATATAAGATCAGTCCACTAACTGAGGACAAATCATGATGTTTTCTATATGGTGGTAACATGCCCTATGATATTTACCAAATTATCAAATACTATATCCATGAATTACCTTGATATATGAAATGTGATTAAAAAATTTCATTACATATGATCACAAACATGGTTTGGTTAAACCATACCCACAGAAGATTTCATTTTTTGCATCAAAAATTTATCATGATGTATTTTCACCTCATTGTTTCATTTCTTCTACACAATTTGTGTCCATCCACACCACCCATGTAATAAATATTACACTAAGATCATTCAACCACACTCAATATCCATCTCCAATCAAAATATTATTTTAGATAACCCCTACAATACTAAACTTATCTCATTGCCCATTTGAAAATTCTAATTTATATCCATTCCAACATTCCTATTTGTCATCATATTTACTTTCATAGTCACATTATAAAATCCTATGCCAATAGGAAGTTCATTTATTTTTGTTTTTTGAGGATGAAAAATGTGTCGAATGTATTTAGATAAGACATGTGTTGCATTAATTTAACCTTTAGAGTGATTTATTCAAACAAAATTCATCAATATAGATGCATAATCAAGGATATACTAATGATATATAGGAATGAAATTATTAAATCACTATTCAACATATCTAGAATAATTAAAAAATTTAATATCCATCATCCATCGTAAATTGAATGGTGTAAGAATACCATGAAAATAATATGACAATTCAAGATGAAAATCATAATATTAGATGAATGGTTGATTAATTTGAATATAATAATTTCAAAAGAAATTACACGAGAACAAGGAAATGAAAAATAATAGAGTCTTAAATCATAATATATTATTAATGATTCAATAATTAATGCTCGCTATTTAGATTCATCATCTCATTAATGAACTAATCACCAAAATTTATAATATTACATAGTGTAGAAAAATAATCATCATATAAATGTATTAATGATAATTATTGAGATAAGAACGTAGGTTAAGGGTTAAACCCATAATTTTACAATTTAAATTATGTATTGAAATAGAACTAACCAAGTACTAATAAAGAAAATAATGGGTGTCCTAAAAACAACACCAATTGATAAAAAAATTATGGTGTTGGAATATTTATTTGGGGAACCTCTCATGAGTTATAAATTAGTTACCATGTTTTCATCTAGGTGGAATAGAAAATAATTACTACTAATTATTATACATCCAATTGATATCCTAATTCATGAAAAAAAATAAAGATCATCTCAACACTACAAAAAATGAATGTAAAAATATTCGATGGATTTAAAAAAGGGTTAACAATACTCTCCCATCATGGGATTCCATTAAACAATACACCACTTAGACAAAGTGGTGAGAGTACCAATCTCTTATCATATTTTAATGTTCCCATGAGACTTAATGGTGATTCCCATACTACCATTAGCTTAATACCATCATAGTCACATTCCTATGAAGGATCATCTCTCTTCATTCCCCAATCGGAACTATGTACATTATAAAGGTGGTCTCATCATCAACATGCATCCCACCCACATTGAGAATGTGTAATGGATAATGAATATTTCACCCCCCCTTGGTACACATTGAAGATGTTTTTTCACATTAACTAACAATAAAAATAATTTTAAACAATATGAACACATTACCTCCATATTCTGGATCTAAAATGTCTTTTTTATCATTCACATTAGCTTAATTACCTTAAAATTTTCATAAAAAACATCATGGAATGGTGTTTAGAAAGAAATTATATCCCTTATAAAATCATAATGTAATATCTCATCTGTCTGTGTTATACTTTGTTTGACTATATTATATATAAATATTATCATGGATTATTTTAATAAATATTTATAATCAAAAAATAATTCTATAGATCGATAAGAAATTACTCATTAATATTTATCTTGTAAATTGTTGAACCATAATTTCATCCATATAAGGCCTTTAAAGGATAGATACTAATATTAGAGTGTTGGTTTTTTTGTATGAGATCTCAACCATTAGTATATGATTAATAAAAATTCTATTAAATTCAGTCACATAAACCCAAAATGAATCATCAATAAATTACATGGAATTATTGTGTGGATTAATTTACAAGGATGTTATTCTAAAATAAAATGAAATAATGTACCATGATCTTTGTTCAATATCATCTAAAATTAGGAAATAAATCAAGAATCATGGTAAATTAAATAAATAGATGGAAAATACAAAAATGTATTATATTTCAAATATAAAAAACATATGAGTCTTATAATTAAATTATACTTTTAGATAGGGTTAAATTTAGTTAAATTGGTTTCTTAATCAATGATAACAAAGAAAACATCATTACCATATACCAGACATAAATCTTTATTTAAAATATTAAGTGTTAAACTATTCTAGATCTAATTTAGAATATAAATTAGTTGGCTCAAACTAATGGGAAACCAACACGCAACTTCACATATAAATGGGTGCTACACCATGATATAAACCCAACATCCCTTCAGTTAATTCCCCATCAATGAAACTATTGCTTCAGATATTATAACATATTTATCACACCAGGATACAAAAATAAATGAAAACTGATAAACACTCATCAATAATAAATCTTCAAAAACACATAAATATCCATTATCAATCCCTGGAACAAGATTGTGTGATTTAAAAAATTATATAATTCATCATGTGTATCTCATTAGAATACCCAATCACAAAATATCTCCCAACCAATGTCTCAAAGATTGTTATCCTGATGAATATTGGGGACAACAACCATTTATTATAGGTATTTAATATATCACTCTTCTACACTTACCAACAGTATAATGGAAAACTACACACATTCATCATCAAAAAATTGAGCATAAGATTTCTTACTAAGGGATTTAAAAACCATGCGCACATTTCCAGAAGTATAGATAATATCAAAATTATAATTATATTGGATCTAAGGATAATTATTTTATGTCATGTTGATATATCTCTTAAATAATTAATATATGATACTCTTAGGATTGGTATAGACCACAAATCACCCAGTGCGATAAAATTGAATTTTTATCTTAAAGGTATAATCTACTAGAGATATCAATAATTCGTGGATCTCATAGTTATATTCTTGTAGTTTTGGTTATCTAAACTCAAAAGAAATCACGAACTCACTATGCATCAACGTACATCTAGGAGTAGTCTTGGTGGGGTCACAGAACACCACATTCATCACTCGTTTATCTGTAAATCAAAAATTGGGAGCACTTGTAAACATATTATATAGCTCACTGATATACCTTTGAAAATTTTCAGACTATATAAAAGGATGAACCTTTTAGGTAAAGGAAATAAGGGTCTTAAAATCCTATATATTTCGATCATGATTATTTTTATTATCTATCTAAATAAATGACGTTGTGCTACTCAATAATCTTCTTGGGTGGATCCCAATCTATAAAATCATATATCCTTGCAATGTAAACTTCTATTTCTCCCTTTTACATGAAATTATTTTAAAAAATGTAATTAATCCAAAAATTTGACCTTTAATGGAATTACACATAGCTATTAATCAAATAGTAATTCTATAA
This sequence comes from Viscum album, assembly GCA_963277665.1. NCBI lineage: Eukaryota > Viridiplantae > Streptophyta > Magnoliopsida > Santalales > Viscaceae > Viscum > Viscum album. Next base: position 211,871,662 of record OY728128.1, on the reverse strand, counting down.
ATGTCCTTACTTTCAAAATGTTCCCATAATACATTCAATAAAAATGTGGATTTGATCAATGAAAAAAACATTAAAAATTTTAACAATGGTTAAAATATCTAGATCATGAGTATAATAAACATATCATGATGATTTTTTACATTGAACATCATTACTGTAAACTCATATTTAATATATTTTTCCCATAATACAACCTCAATATTTCATCCTCCTGAACCTTAATATGATGACTTTTAAAAAATGGATAGATCTAAGATATCCACATCAATCACAATAGTTGGTGGCATATTTCATTAATCCTCACAAGAGGGTATCAATTCATAACAGTCTATTGATTAAGGGGATAGTAGTAAATATAAATCCTCATTATATCATCCAATATCTTAGAAAATATATTAGGTACTTACTAGTGGATCACATTGTTTCTGATAAATCCTTTCCCCAGAACATCGCCCATCAACTCCATAAACATGATGAACTCAAATAAGTCAATATAATAATTTTTATATTAAATTTGGATGACCGTAGGGTCAAAATCTAAATTAATATAGACTTCTCAATATGGGGGAATCATTAGATCATAACCTTGTAAAAATTCCATATATTATTCATTCATTTAATATATCCACTCCTCTATAATATCTATGGTAAAAAAAGATGATATTTTTAACTTGTGGGTATTTAACATCGTAAAACTATGTTTTGAACTCATTCATCCCATGTGAGGGTCCAACTTACTAGGGAATAAATATATTATCACGTCTTATCAAAGGAACACTAAACTTTAATAATAAAAATTTAATCTTACATGGATTATCAAAAACAATTTTATAATAAGGATAAAATCAGAACATCACATTTTGACCATAATGGGATCCCAAAAAAGCCTCATAGTCCAAAGTAATCAAAAACTACAGGTAGATACGGGTTAGAGTGTCTTAACAACTGTTAAGAACCTCTCATAGACTAGGAAAAGATAGAGGACCTACTATATTTTGTAATTCCAATAACAAGATATGTCGAAAAAAGAGACTATCTCATGATGATTTCAATTAGTATGTTTCTTTACATTGAGAATACAAAAATTACACATACAACCATGTCATATAGTACTACTAATGTCCCTCTATCATGTTCATTTTTTTCAATATATTGGCCACTAATACCCTATATAAAATGTGGACCACCGACTATCGTTACGGTGAAATTGTATCAAATTTCTATTTAAATGTAAATACTATTTCACCACATGTTACTCTATTGTATCCCCCACCAAGAGAGATAAAAAATCAATATTAAAGGGACACCTAATCTATGTGCTTTCATTGAGAGGGTGACCATTATTATCTCCACCATATATGTTCTCTAACACTTTTTTGTGGGATAAATGTCATCCAAGGGTCCTTTTCCACATATAAATGAAATTCCCCATCTAATTTATAGTTTTAAACCTTGTGGGATCCCTCTACTATAGTTAATTGGAAACTTTTTCAGCAATATTTTTTTATCTAATGATGAGATCCCATCATCTATCAAATAAAATATATCATTATCATATATACTATAGGAAAACATTGACATTACATTATACAAGGATATGAACCCATAAGAAAACTATCAATCAAAACTTCATGCTCTATATGTATATTAATTGTTAGGATACAAATCAAAATAGTATTAACTTAATTATCAAGATGATGTCCTTTATCAATATCTTAATCTTTTGTAAATTCATCCAGAATGATATATAATGAGTACCTATTATGGTCTTTCCACCATGGTTTTTAATAAAAAACTATAATGAATCCTTATTGAAGGTATGAAATAGCAGGAAACCATAATATCATTAGTGAATTGGGATAATACACCTCTTTCATTGAGCATCCAATCTACGATAGGAGTATAGTGGCTTCATCATGTTTTTTAGTGACCGATGCCCACCAATGGATATCTATTTCATGATGAATATTTATTGAATCAATAATTTTATCAAACCATCCCAAGACATCCAAGATATTGTGTATACTATCAATTATGTTTTTCTAATTAGATATAATCCAATCCCGATTGACCGAAGTGTTTAGTAGTCTTGGAAAACAAGATATATAAATGAGTCAGGAAATAAAAAATAATACACTAATTACAATATATGTATTTCTTCTTTCTAAATTAATATCTTCAAGGATGATTCTAATCTATTGAGTAAATCCATAGATATATTTCTTAATACGCTTCAAGGATTAATGGGGAAAAAGCATAATAACGGTGAGATAAAATTCTCAGTAAGTGAAAAATGTAGCTTATATAGTAATGAATCAATGAGAATAATAATTATGACAAGGTATATAGAAAAACATACATGCCCGATAATTAATAAAATGAGAAGTATGTGCATAAAAAATTTGGAAAGCTAATAAATGGAAACACATCCTATTCAAATAACTAGATAATGAATATATAAATATGGTAAGGAAATAAAATAATATATATTCCATTTAAAAAATAATTATAAAACGAAATTTTTCCCAAGATATTTAGATGTAAAATCTCATGGATGAATAATAACTGAAACTAAATGAGGGAAATTTTTAATTATTTGATGTCATGTTTCCTAAGAATATGAAATCTTTAACATCAATATATATATTAAAATATTACAATTTTTGCAACTACTTCATCCCTACTAACTAATAATTCATTTTTTGATTTTATTAACTAGTCCCAACCCATAGGCCATTCTTTAAACGATCCCAACTTTGTGTATTGAATCTATAAAATAGTCCATATATCAGATAAAAGTATACCTTTTGATGAATTATTATTGAATAATGTATATATATTTATCAATATTTCCCCCAATCCTAAAATAACTATCATAGTAAACAGAATACAAAAAATGGTATACTATTTAGGCAATAATCTTATCCAAGATAAATTATATGGATATTTATTGGAAATTAAATGTCAAATGTTCATATGAAATTGATTATTTCAATTGGACTAAAATGAATCATTGGTTTGAATGTGAATAATATCCTTGGAAAAATCAATCATAAAACATCTATAGGAATATTATGTATTTTACTAATACAACATAACATGATTTGATTAAAATAATGGTTTATTGTCATTTATGAATAGAATTAGTATAAAATTATCTTTTTAATGAATTGTTGATGAATATTTCCCTTTAAAAAAAAAACAATTGAAAAAAAAATTCTATAAAAATATAACTCTAAGATATTTATTTAAAAATTATCATTTTAAACATGAAAATGATTATTTAATTAAATGATAGTGATTATTTCTGTACATGCACTACAATGTAAAAAATTATCCTTTTTCATGGATAATTTTCACAAAAAATACTTTTTTAGAAAAAGAAATAATTATTCCATTTAAAATATTTGTAAATTGAAAAAAGGGTAAAATTTTATTTACTAAAAATTTTCTATACATTCTAATAAACATGGTTCTTAGAATAAAATTTGTTCTACTAATACAGAGAGAAATAATGTTTAGATTTATAAAAAATACTTCCTGAAACATTTTTAGTAACAAGGAGTTGATAAATTGTAATATTACATGAAAATGGTCCTCAAAAAGATGATAATAAAAAATGAAAGGTTTTATGGAACCAGGGTCATATAATTTTATTTAAATGGAAATAATATTGAATAATAATTAATGCTATTATTGAAGAAAATAATCTTTAAACATTCAATGGTGTCTGTTACCCCTTTGAATATTTTTAAATCATAATAAAAATCGATTAATAACATTATATTAATATTTAAAATATCATGAAAATATAATAGTTAATTATATAATATATCAAATGGGGAAGTAGATACAACATTCAAAAAATGAATGTGGTGAATTAGATATTTATCTCACAAATGTAAAATGGTGAAATGTGAATCCCTTAATTTTGGTTTCCTTTCAAGTGAACATCCTTTAACATCATTATAATAATATTATGTTAATTATATTATTTAATTATAAGAATTTTTATGTTTATCATTAAATTTATTTTAATTTTAACTATATTTTATACAAGTACTAAATAAATTCTGTTTACGTTTGGTGTTTAGACCAAATCTAATTTATGTGTCAATAATAAAATTGGTAGGTAACCAATTGGAAAAGCTATCACTATGTAACATCCCTAAAATAATATAAATGAAATAATTATAATATTTCTTTATAAATTATACTTTTAAAAATAATTATTACATATTTTTTAGAAAAATTAATCGATGAAATAATCATGGAGATTGTATGTTGCACTTATGCATGAGTAAGAATATTATTTTTCAATGTATATTATGTAAACCATAAAAGTAACAACATATATTTCATGAATTATCATTATATAAAAAATATCATATTATTTAACCCTAAATAATTATATATATTTATAATTATTTTTTATGTAAAATGAATCACATTGTGTCAAGGAGGAGGAAGTCCACAGGTCCCCGACCAAAATTATCTATTTTTTGTATGTGAGAGTATAATAAAAAATTGATATCTATATATAGTATATTTATAGATAGATAATTATTTCCTGAATATCATATAGATTTTTTGTCTCATATTTTTAATTATAATCATCATTTATATATTTTTTGTATTGTGCGAATGAATCGCATAGATTTGACATGGTGGTACTCTACACATCCCCAAACGATGCCATCATTCTAGAAAAATGGATTTTATTAATGAAATGATTAGTAAAGTAATTACATAAGTATAAATAAATAATAAATATCATATATAAATAGATATTCCATCATAATGGCCACCATGAGAGGTGGTAAGGTTAAAATGAAAAATCATCATTTCATGAGGTAGTCGTTCACTAAAAACTGAAAAAGAATATTCTTTATATATTAGAAGTAAGTGGGTGTATATGTAGGTATAACCCTTTAGATAATAATATAATAGAATATTTAGGATATATTTTTTGTTATATGAGTGGAATAAATATATTTTAGGAGGATGATACTGGAAAAATAAAAATCATCAATCCTTGAATTGATTTCTTCCCAAATGTTGTCTTAAATGTACATTGGATTGATTTTTGGAAGATATTTTGTATGATCTTAGGTGATACTCTGTGGTTTGAGTGGTTTTATGAATTGTGAGAGGTGGTGTCCTTTTATAAGGGAGGAAAAGGACTAACATGGTAATTTTCAAAATGACGGTAGGTGTGCACACGTATTTACCTCAAAAAAGTAAAAAACAAAATAAAACTCAATAATGGATGGTTTATGGCCGAAATTGGTTTTTCCAATGGGTTGTTGAGATGTTTTGTGATAATGTTTCAACTATGATAATGGTTTAATCCCTTATGAAGCTAAATTTTACATTTATAGTCGCAAATAATATTTCTATTTTGATAAATAATTTTCGTAATTTTTTCCATTTTTATAATCCCAAAATTTTCCTTATTCTAAATATATAATAAATTTTTCCATATTCTAACAATATAAGTGGTAAGAAAATTATTTAAAACTTATCCTGCAGAGAGGATGAAAATATATTATTTTAAAGTAAAAACGTCGGAATGTTTACTATGTTTTTATAATCAATTTTAATGTGAAATTAATTTACATGTATTAAATTTTATTAAATAATTAAAATATGATCAAACTAATCTTTAAAACCAACTAAATTATAATTTTACTATATTAATAATTTATATGAAAAATATTTTTTGAACGCAAATTCTGTATTTTAACTATTCATTCATAAAAGAAAATATTTATAAAATTATCAATAATTAAACCTATCCTAATTTTAATTAATGTAATTAAAATATTATGTTTATTTTGACATATAAATAAATTGATTTTTTGAAATTCTAATTTATAATTGGGTCTCTTTAAAATGGTGGTAAATTTGCCTTTATAAAAATATCAGTTCTTATGTTTAAAGTAGGGTTTGTTTTTTTCTTATACATTACAAACATAATGGATGAATATTAAAAATATTTCATTAAATATATAACATATATATTTCATTAAAATAATCAAATAATTTTAATTAATTATGTTCATTTAGATAAAAACACCCTTGGAAGCAAAAAAATAACAATAATTTTTTAGATCCAATTGGTGCATATTTTTTCATCTCATTATTTGGTAACCAATGAATTCATTTTATATTTATATAAACCATAAATTTTAATATTATAGTTATTAATATTCTTAAATTATTATTTAATTGAAAGGTTATATCAAATTATATTAAATAATAATATTTTAAAAAATATATTTTATTGGTGAAACTCGGTCGTGGTTACAACGCAATCTATTGAGGAAGGTATCTTTGGTATGTAACACAAGATAACTCCATTTTTCATAAATTCCAAGCTATATCACGATTTTAATTTATATAAAATAGTAAATATATAGTATATTATTGCGATATTATATTTCCCTTCATTCTTGGTGAAGTGTGTCATACATTTCCATCAAATAAAAAATTGTGGTTTAGAATTTTTATCATTACATTCTATCAACCATAATTAAATTAAATCCTTGTTATTTAAAATATAACATTGTAATATATTGTTTGATATTTCTTATGTCTTAATACCACATCCTGAGAAGGGTTCATTAAACATCTACTATAAAATAGAGAATGAGAAATACAATGGTAACATGGTCTACCATGTAATTAGGTTTTTAAGAATGACAACATAATTTAAATTGATTATATGTAGTTTTTGGAAAAGAGTAAATATTTATTGGATGTTAATGAAGACATAAATAAAAAACAATTAAATGATAAATACAGTTTTAAGGGCCTTAAAACGAAACATATGTGATGATTTAGAAGACCATTGGTTCAATATAAATTAATTTATTATGAAAACATTTTATTAAAATGTCATTCTTATAATTTTGGTTAATTATTTTTCTACCGATGAATATATAAAATATTCATACATGATAGGTTTAAATTTCATATGAACAATCCTATTTCTTTTTCACATTGATATAATTCTAATTCAAATCTTTACTCACAAAAATTTATTAAAAATATAAATTTTTTGTGTATGATGTAGTAAAATATAAATTTAATGTACATTGAGGGAAATAAAAAAGTAAAAAGTCTAACATCTTATTTAACTATCTTCGAGAACCAATTTGGTTAACATGTTAATCTATAATCCTAAAAATGTGATGCTTCAGGTTCATGAATTACATTTATTTGTCAAATTATTTAACTAAAAACAATGAAAAATCAACCACGATATTGTGTAGGTCAGTGGATGGGGTAAAACCATTATCATCCTTTGGTCATGGGTTTAAAACCCATGGCCATGCCAGATTTGATTAGTTGTCTTCGTTTATACATGTTTTCCTTTTCTAAAACTATATTAATATAATTTTAAAAATATGATGGACATCCTTTCAATATTTTTAATCATTAAATATCCTTTAATCAATGGTTTTCTATACATACTTAATACATAATGACTTCATCCTTTTATTTCAACATAGGTCCTTATTTGTTTAATTGTCTATACATAATATCATTTAATGTGTTTCTAAACCACTACACCATGTCTTCAATCTAAAACACCTTATGTTAAAATTTGGATACTCATTTTCATTATCTATAAAAATTATTCAATATGGTTTCTAATGAAAATGTGAAATATTCTACGTGTATTCCCTAATAGTGTCAAACTAGGTGATTTGTATGCCCTATTACTGTATACCATGTTACCACAAGTCATGCTCAGAACACCTTGTCAGAGTTATTACTCCAAGGAGCATCTGTGCTAGAACCATGTCCACATGATGTATCCATAAATAGTTTTATTTCTAGGATGACCTTTATAATATCTAATTTTAAAATTTTCATTGATGATATTCTATATTTATCTTCAAATTCCACATTAGAGTTATGTTTTCTAACATAGGAATTCCTAAATATAGTTCTCATGGTTTCTACTAAATATACTTAATTAAAAACTATAATGACCCAACCCCATATAACTCGGAGCTGGTATCTGATATTAATTACATTGGCATGATTATAAAGAATTAAATCTTGAAGCACCAAAGAGTTCAATAGTCGTGGTAATCCCGATACATAAATGAGTCTTGTATTACAAATGAATAAAATAAAGACAACTATTTTTTTATTATTTATAAATAAATAACTTCAAGTGTAACATTAAACAATATATTAAATCCATTCATATCATTTATAGTACACATATTGGATTCTAAGGGAAATAAACATAATATTGGTGATATGAAATTCTCAATAAAAGAAAAATATAGTTGAAAAAATAATGAATCAATTAGAATAATGACTATGACATGGTGAATAATTGTACTCACATACCATATAATCAATAAACTCAGTAGAAAATTCATAAACAATGTGTCATGGTAATAAATGGAAGCACATTCCATTAATATAACTATATTGGAAAAAAATACTGAAAGGTAAGAATCTAAAACACATTCCATATAATCGATAATATGAAAAATAAATGTATCCATTGATATGTCGATGCAAAATATCTGGTGTGAAAAATAACTGAAACTAAATGATAGAAATTTTTTATCATTTGATGTCATGTTTCTCGAGCACCTTATACCTGTTCCACTAATTAACAATTAATAATTTTAAAATTTGCGAAACTAATTTTTCCCATGAGATTGTTGATGCATCGAGGGGATGTCATTGACCATTCCCTAACCTATATGTATTTATTTAAACAAATCCCAACCAATGTATTGAATTTCCAAAACTGTCCTCATATAGAATATAACATATTCCATATCAAATACGTGAATTGAAAAAGTATTTGGATATATCAAAATTTTTCAAAATAATAAAATAACATTATATGTAAACACCATGTGAAAATTGGTATACAGTTTAGGAAATAATCATATCCATGAAAATTGATATGTATATTTTAGGGATATCCAATGTAAAATGGTCATTGGAAATTGAATATTACAAGTGGACTAAAAGGAAATAAGGAAGTCAATTTGTATACTATCATTAGACAGATCAATCATAATCCAACTTTAAGAATATAAAGGATTGTATCAATATAATAAAACCAATGTATATTAAAATAAGGGGTTATTATTATAAATGAATGGAAAAAATATAAAAATATCATTTAAAAACATTATTGGGGAAAATATCCTTAGATTTTGGAAAAACATTTCTTTGAAAACCACTTTTTATAATAATTATTTTAAAAATATTCTTTTAAAAACAAAAAGGGGTCTTTAATTATTTTATGATGGGTAAATTTATACAAGTCATATAGTGTATAATGAATATTGTTTTTCCTAGTTAACTGTTATAAAAAATTCCTTGATCAAAAATCTATAGGAAGATAACATTGAAAAATTAGGAAAATGATAAAATGATAAAAATTTATTTACCAAATCATTTTAAAAACATCTTTTAAAACAATTTCACAAAACATGTCTTTTTGAAGAAAACATGTCATACGATTAAATAGAGCTTGAATTATAGGTTTTCTTAAAAATAGTTTCTAATAAATTTTGAGTACCAAACGTTGGAAAATAGTTTAAAACATGAAAATTGTAATTAATAACCATAAGAGATAAAATAAATTGTTTTATTGAACTATGGTCATTTAATTTCCACGAATATAAATAGCATTGAAATATCATTAAAGTTATTACTGAGGATTATAATATTAAAGAATTCTTAAGTGACTTATACCAATTAGAAATATTCTAAATCCTAATCCTCTGGGAGTAATAACATTAAAAGAATATTTATAACAACATGAAGATGAAATATAAAAAGTCATAATTTAAAAAAAGGTGAATTTCATTCGCAACATAAAATATGTTAGTAGTGAACATGTAAATTATCTAACGGATGTAAAAAAGGTGAGTTGAAAATCATTTATCTTGTGTTTCCTTTTAGGTGAATGTAAATGAAATTGATGTATGATAATAATATGTTAATTTTCTTTTTATTTTAGAACAATTAAATGTTTTCCATTTCGTATATTTCCCTTTTTCTTATTTTTTATACAACTACGTAAAAAATGTTTTCATGTTTGTTGTCTAGGCCAAATTCATTTTATGTGTGAAAAATTTCATTTTTAGGCATTCTTGTGTCAATGAGGTGAATATATACCATCTCAATAACAATTAACATTACATAATTATCATATTTATTCATTAATTATTATCTTTAATATAATTATTACATGTTGTTATGAAAAATAAATCAATGATACAATCATGGAGATGATAGGTCATACGTACACATGAGTAAAGTGCTTATTTTTTAGTGATCATAATGGAAAATAGGTAAGTAACACCACATATTTAAATAATGATCATTATATCATTATTACAATATTATTTATTTACATATAATTTTTTATATAATTCTTGTTATTTTAAAGGAACCATGGTATGTTGAGTAGGGGATTGTCTGTACATCAATTCCAACCATTTTAACCTTTTAATGTGTGAAAGGATAACAAATAATATGATATATATATATATATATATATTATATTTCCACATTGTTAATTATTTCAATAATATCATAGAGATGTTTTTTAATATCTTTTATGTTTAATTATAATCATATTTTATATATTACATGGATCATGTGAACAAATAAAAATGTATGGAGTGGGCAGTAGTACACACTTCCTCAAACTATGTTATCGTGTTAACGAAAAATGAAAAGTATTAATGGTTATTTAAATAATAGAATTATATAACTATTATGAAAAATAAAATATTATATATAAATATATTTTCTATAGTAATGGCCACTATGGGATGTTATAATGGAAAGATAAGAAATCATTATTTTGTGAGGGAGTAGTTTTCCGTATATAGAAAATATATGTCAGTTACCCATTAGATGGATGTTTGTGTAAATGTAGGTAAGAAAACATAAATAATAAATTCCTAGTTTATTTCTGATTTAGTTTCTGTTATATAATAATGGAGTAAATATAGATTAGGTCGTGGATAATGGAAATAAAATTAAAAAGAGTGAGACAAGACGTTACCTTTTAATCTGGAATGTATTTTTGAATATACCGAAAGGATTATGGGGAATAATATCTACCCAATGGGAGGATTCAAGATCAATTTAATAGTATTTGGGAAGATATTAGGGAATATAATGTAATAATAAAAGTTTTTTTATAGGTGTGAAGAATGGAGAGAGGTGGAAGTCATTTATAATGGAAGAAAATGACTCGATTTTTTTAAAAAAACGTTTGGTGTACAAATGATATTATGAAATTAAATTCATGATCACCCATAAAAACCCAATAATTTACTGTTAATGGGATAATTATATACATAAAATTAGTTTTGAAAATGTTTCTACATCATGTGATCCCCAAATATAATTGATTATTCCAAAGTAAAGCATAATTTTATACTAATAAATTAATTAATTTTATTCACATTCAGTCATTTTTTTGTTCAAAAATAGATTTGATCTTATTAGAAATTATAAATTATCATACTTCTCAATATGGAATCCATTTCTCCAAATTTTATTCTTATAATTTACATAATTGTTTTTAAAATTTATCTTGCAGGCGGGATGAAAAATCGGGTTTTTACTGTAAAGACCTGGAAATTTCAAGGAAATATTTTTTCTTAATTTTGTTTGAAATTTTACAAGAGCGCAGTTTCTGACGGCACCTGATTCCGAGGCCCGGTGAGCCCAGAATCATTTTTCCCGAATTTTAGCTTTGGTACATTCAGTGAAAGATTGAGCGGGGTTTTCTAACTTTTGAACCGGTGCTCGGAATTTTAATCTAAGGGCACCGATCGAGTCGTCGCACTGGTAATTGCTTAAGAACACTTATTTCGGAGTTGTGTTTTCTCGGGTGGAGTTTTACATAATTGGGTTAACTAAAGAATAAAATAAAATAATGTGCAACAGATTTTATTTGTATTCAAGGAAGTGATAACCTATGCTAAGTGGTTGAGTGGGACCCACATCCTAACTAATCCGCTCGGTAGGATATTAGTAGGGTGGGGCCCACACGAGCCCCACCCTTTCAATTTCCTTAACCCATTTTTAATTAAGGTAACACACCCGCAACTTTTTTAAATGAAGTCATCTCATGTGTTTAATTTAATATAAAATGCCTCTATTAATTGGGCTGTTTAAAACTTTGCAATTAGTTGAGTTCAGTGTTTGATTCAATTTTGAATTTCAAACTTAAGGATTGAGTAATAAAATAAGAATGTGTCTTATTTTATTATTGTTGGATCTTGTTGTGTTGAGTTTTTGGGAGAAAAAGGGGAGTCCTGAAGTTCTTTGTTCTTCGTCGAAGAATACGAAGAACTCGAAGAACACGAAGAGTGCCGACCTACGATGAAGGTCGACAAGAACCCCGAAGCCTCGGAGATCGACGACGCGACACCGACGAATCTTTTCTCAGAGACGCGACGATCCTCCTTCCGTGACCTCTCTTTCTGTGACGTCCCTTTCTGCGACAAACCTCGTTCGACGACTACGCTTGAGGTAGGGGTATAATTTGAGAATATTAATAATCTCATGATTTTTTCCTTCTAAAACTAGAATTGGGATCAACTCATTATTAAGTTGATCCGCAAAAGTTTTTTTTTTTGCGATTTTGGAATTTCCTTTTGATTGCGGAAAAAAACTGTAGGGAGATTATTTATTTTTGTTCCTGATTACATTCATCGCTGTTTATCATCCTTATTTTAGCCGCCTGATATCACAATAACCAGAGGAGGTCGGACTGCACGAACACAGCCGAACCTCCTCCCCCCTTGGTTATTGATTTTTTTGCCGCACGTGTAAGGAGGCGCGGTGCCGTTTCACCCCACGAAAGCTATGAGTTTGGGCGATGAAGCGCGACGTCGTTGAAGTCGAACATGTCGTGGCGCAGTCGCGCCGCGCCGGGGAACCTGGAAGAGACCGTGGCCGGAGCGGGGCCGCGACAGAGGGGCGCTGTGTCGTCGTACTGTGCTGGACGGACCAAGGTCGTGGCCTTTGGCCACAGTGGAGCAGGGAGAAGCATCCAGCTTCCGGCTGCCGGTGCCGGAGCAGGAGGGTGGGACCGCGGGGTCCCGCGGCAGTAGCCCGGCTGGCCAGCCGGGGGTCGTAACCCCCGACTGGCCAGCAAGAGCGGCCCCCCTCATGGGGGCCTCAGTTTCACATTGGGGGGGGGGAAGCGCCCCCCCCCCCCCCCACCCCTCATCGCTCGTCCGTTATGGCCGAGCTGCCGGGCCACCCGGCTAGGCCGACCCAGGGGGTATCGGGCCGGGTCAGACCGGGCCCGAACCGCCTTTTCACGGACCTCTTACGGTCTTTTGCTCATATCATGGGATAAAGAACTCCAAACGATGCACCGTCAGCTGCGATGAGATCCTTGGATCGAGATGGTCGTTTTGATGTATTACACTCAAGCTTTATGAGAACTTTGAGTACGGCGGGGATGGTTTGGATACGGAACCAACCAGGCCCTCGAAGCAGAAACACTTATATCTTGAGCTCCAGACGTCCGATTGATGTGCCACTGACTTTGTTGGATTCCTCATGATGGGACGAAACATTTGGAATAATTCTCCTGAGTTTTGGTTGTAGTTGGATAGTGTTCGGGTTGGATTGCTTCCAAAATCAAATCGGGCCCCTAGAACGGAAAAGCTGATAACTTTCAGACCGGACGTCAGTTTGACGAACCGTCAGTGGCATTGGTGTTCACATTTAGAAACGGTCCCATTGAGCTTACCCTATGAGAGTTCGGGGTACATTTGAGATACGTCCAGGTTGGTTCTCACACGAAACCAACCGGGCCCCTGGAATGAAAAGTCTAGTAACTCACAGACTGGGCGTCTGATTGACGCGTTGTCTATTGCGTCGAGACCCTTAAGACGAGGTAGCCCTTTGAGATACATTTTCATGGGACTTCTAGATACATGGAGTATTGACCAATAGCTTATGGAGCAGACCCTCCCGGAGATGAGCGTGCGAAGTACGGAGACTGTGTAGCTGACTGAGACCTGACGACTGCTTGACCGAATCGACTTGCAGTGAGTCAACTAGCCTAGGGGATAGAGCACTAATTTGTTTTGGTGCAGACCCATGGAGGAGGGGAGCACTACTTGTTTGGTTGCAGACCCACTGTAATCGTCCGGAGAGTACCTCTACATGCTATTAGTGGGTGTGAACTACTATGTTTGGGAAGTATACCCCGGCGGGAGGCACCACTATGTTTGGGTGGCTGGCCCGCACTACTCGACAGGGGGAGTACATCAGTAGTCTTAGGATAGTGAGCCATACCTCGGAGTCCTGACAGGATCACTGTACACTCCAGAGATGGGGCTCTTCAGCAGTTACAGTTTCGATAATGAAAATCCTGGTATGAGCTGAGTCTATGACCTCTGTGTTTACCTCATGATTGAGATGGGTCACTTGACAACTTAGGTATATGTATGGACATATACCTGGGTAGTGTTTATACGTTGATTTCATAATATTTGTGTTTCCTCATGATTGAGACGGGTAACTTGATAACTTAGGTATGTGTATGGGCATATACCTATGTAGAGGTTAGCAGTTGAGATCTTCTTTGTTGTTATCGTTGTTGGATTTAGAAATATATTTAGGGTCTCGAGGTCCCTACTGAGTATCGTTATACTCACCCCTGCCCGGGCTATGCCTGCCTCTCATTGTGTTGGTTGCAGACGACGGGCAGTGCTGACGGATGCTGAGTGTTCGAAGACTGGACGATACCCAGAGGTGGACCTAATGATGAGTCAGTATCAGAAGGTGGAATTCACATCCAGACGATACTCGGTGGAGTTTTATGGGCAAGAGAATTGTGGAGGCTATCTGTACCTACCCTTCACATAGGATCTGTGGTGGACGATCCAGGAGCTATGCTATCTGTACCTACTCTTCAGGTAGGATCCGAGGAGGACGACCCTGGAGCTACTTCCATTCTTCTAGTTGTTGTCTTTTTTTTGTTGTAGTTTTATTCATTTGTAGCTGTACATTCGATTGGGTTTGTATTCTGGCCCATTTAATTATCAACACATCCTTTTATACTTAATGCATTACTTCCGCTTGTACTATGTGTTTTTTTGTTTACTTTTATAAAGGCAATTCCTTCCCAGTTATCGGGATTTACCCCTTTGGTGCTAGTCTATAGCCCCTGGCCTTTAAAGGTGGTCTTGGGGTAGTCACGGCACAGGCCCCGAGGATGGGTCATGACAAATTGGTATCAGAGGAGTTCGGTTCTACCGCAGAACTTATAACTCTGATATTTTCTATCTGTGAAGTGACAGTGTTATGAGTACCGAGGGTGGTTTTTAGTTTAGGGAGTCCAGAGTTGGTGCGGGCGGCTGACGTATCCATACATCAGGACCTTGACATCTGATTTATGACTTTGTGCACGAAAACACTGATTGCGTGTGTGTTTTCAATGGTTTTCCCTTAAAACAGCTCAAACCAGGTCAGCTCACCATGTATAAATCATCTGACTGTGTCACGTTGTTTCTTCAGGATGCCTTTTCATGGACAACCAGCTAGAGCCCAGAGGGATGAGCGTACTGACAGCATGTCGAGGGACAAGGCTTCGGTATAGGGACCTCTTACAATTGAGGCACCGGCGGAGGCACCAGCGGTACTACCATACGTTGGGACACCGATGCCACCAGCCCCACAAATAGACGATGCATGCCACTAGAGCGCACTGCATGAGTTCCAGTGCTAGAGGCCACCCAGGTTCCGAGGAGAGATGGACCCGCAGGTGGCTGAGGATTGGCTGGAGGCTATGGTGAGAGTCTTCAGCCTAGTGGGGACGCCAGGAGACTTCATGGTGATCTTTGCTGCCACCCTCTTTCAGGCAGCAGCTGAGTGATGGTGGAGGCATGTGTTCCAGTTTTTCGACAGGATGAACTTCACCTGGGATGACTTTGAGACCTTATTCAGGGTGGAGTTTATACCAGTGGCTCTACACCCCGAGCGTGTTCAAGAGCTGCTGCCTTTGCCGCATGATTTTCCATCAGTAGCTGAGTCATCTGTAGGTAGTAGACAGATGATGCAGAGGTCTAAGACGACCAGACCTATAGGTGGTCGACCGCATGACTCTGGATCGGTGGTATGAGGCACTAAGAGGAGTAACAGAGCCATACCTACCATGCTCTGTTACACGTGCGGTGGACAGGGTCACATGGCATGTGACTGTCCGACTCCTCACACAGTTGATCCGTAGGTGTTGGAGGAGCCACTGATATAGAAGCAACATCGGGTGCTTGAGCAAGATCCGAACAGTGGACAAGGCAGTAGAGCTCCGGGAGCAGGTGGATAGGAGCGGAACTAGTGGATTACTTTTCTTCTTGGTACTTCTACTTCCATGTGGTTGTTGTATGTGTGTCTTTGTACTATGAGCTGCAGTAATAAAGATACACTTATCATTGTGGTGTTTTCTTTCCTGTCATATTGTTTGGTTGATACAGAGAGGTCCCGGTTAAAAAACTGTTGACTTGACCCTCACTTTCGAGATTTCTACTGGAGGAGACCCAGTGACCTCACACTGATGCCGAAAGTGTGACACGACCCTTGGAGGCGAGAGTGACAGTTTGATCTCTTGATAGTTACTTCGAGGCCTTACGACGTCATCCATGGCATGAATGCACCATTCATGTTAGGATTGACAGTATTAGGCAATCGGTGTGGTACATCCGGGGGATGAGACCGAGTTTCTCTTTTCGGCAAGGGAGAAATCTTATCAGCTCTTTCAGATCGTAGACATAGATGATGCAGATCATCCAGGAGCGGATGAAGACTACACAGTGCTGTAAGAAATAGGAAACTGGTGTCAGTCTCAGAGACTTGGACATGTAAATGTTTCAATATGTGAGAGATTTAAGGAGAGATGAGTCTGTGGAGTAGCAGAAGTGGAGGCAGGGCTAGGAGAGCAGCATGAGGTGGTGTACATTTTAACATGCTACAACCACCCTCCTTAGTTATCCCCGCCAGGCTCAGGGAGCTGGAGGGCGGAGGAAGAGCGCGACTGCATGTGGTCAAGGAGTGTGACCCAATGGATCTAAAAATGATTCAAGGGACAGTCTGTGTCCACTACTATATGCTGTAGTAATAGACGTTGATATGAATCATTCCTTCCTTCCATGAATCTTATCCCATACCTAGAGTTTCCGGTAAGCCGTGGGCTTGACCCTCACATCTGGAGATAACTTGGGAGGAGACTCGATAATCACACTTACACCAACAGTGTGGTCTGACCCTCGAGGTGGGAGTTTCGGTTGGAATATCTTGGTCGCAGCGTCTAGGCCTTACGACGTTGGTCTCGGTATGGATTGGATTCACAGTTCATGCTCAGATTGACTGTATTAGGAAAAAAGGTTGTGGTTTAACTACGACGTCAGGATGGGTTTTCCTTAGTCGGCGAAAAGGAAACCTCAGGTACCATAGGATAAACTCATGCATAGGAGGGTACAACCGATCACTCTTATGTCAGCCAACCTTACCATCGTGGTAGCAGGAGTTTTTAGTTTCAGTTGCAAATAGGAATTGGAGACCTCTAGAGTTCGAGGATGACGATCACGTCCTTATACGGGTCTCAACTCGACAAGGTTTACGAAGATATGGCCGATGCGACAAGTTACCTCCGAGGTTCAACGGAACTTTCTAGGTCCTCTGCAGGGTAGGCGAGGTGGTTTTGCTCTTGACCCATCCACCTCAGATGCACCAGCTGCACGACGACTTCCATGTATCTCAACTGAGGAGATATGAGCACGACCCTTTGCATATCATCGACCATGAGGAGCTGGACATTGGCGATGGGGTGACTTCACGGAGGATCTAGTGGGGATCGAGGATCGACAGGAGCAGATCCTACGAGGACGGTCGATTCCTCGGGTGCGATTTCATTGGAAGTACGAGAACTTCAAGATGAGCACATGGGAGAGGAAGGCTCAGATGCGTGCTCAATACCTCTTTTGTATCCCTAGTTTGTGTTAAAGCTTTATGGGGACGTAAAGCCCTGAGGTGGGAGTAATGTAAAGACCCGGAAATTTCATGGAAATTTTTTGTCTCAATTTTCATTGGAATTTTACAAGAGCGCAGTTTCTGACGGTACCTGATTCCGGGTCCTGGTGAGCCCGAAATCATTTTTCCGAAGATTAGCTCAGGTACGTTCAGTGAACGAACGATCGGGTTTTTCTAACTTTTGAACTGGTGCTCGGAATTGAAATCTGAGGGCACCGATGGAATCGTCGCGCCGGTAATTGCTTAATAACACCGATTCTAGAGTTACGTTTGCTCTGGTGGAGTTTTACTAAACTGGGTTAACTAAAGAATAAAATAAAATAATGTGCAACCAATCTTATTTTCATTCAAGGAAGTGTTAACTTAAGCTAAGTGGTTGAGTGGAACCCACATCCTAACTAATTCGCTAGGTAGGATATTAGTGGGGTGGGGCCCACACGAGCCCCACCCTTTCAACTTCCTCAACCACTTTTTAATTAAGGTAACACACCCACACCTTTATTCAAATGATGTCTACTCGTGCGTTTAGTTTACTATTAAACAACTCTATTAATTGGGCGGTTTAAAACGTTGCAATTAATTGAGTTAATCGTTTGATTCAATTTTGAATTTCAAACTTAAGGCTTGAGTAATAAAATAGGAAGCTGTCTTATTTTATTATTGTTGGAGCTTGTTGTGTTGTTTTTTTGGAAGAAAAAGGGGATTCTTTAAGTACTTCGTTCTTCGTCGAAGAACGCGAAGAACGTGAAGAACACCAACCTCTGACGAAGGTTGACAAGAACGTCGGATCCTCAGAGATCGACGACGCGACGCCGAAGAATCTTTTCTCCGCGATGCGACGATACTCCTTCCGTGACCTCTCTTTCCGCGACATCCCTTTTCGTGAAAAAACTCATTCGACGAATACGCTTGAGGTAGGGGTTTAATTTGAGAATAAGAATAATCTCATGATTGTTTTCCTTCTAAAACAAGAATGCGGATCAACTCATTATTAAGTTGGTCCACAAAAGTTTTTTTTTGTGGGGTTGGAATTTCCTTTTGATTGCGGAAAAAAAACCGTAGGGAGATTATTTCTTATTGTTCCTGATTACTTCCATCGCTCTTTATCGTCCTTATTTGAGCCGCCTGATATCACAATAATGGGAGGAGGTCGGACCGCACGAACACGGCCGACCCTCCTCCCCCCTTGGTTGTTGATTTTGTTGCGGCACGTGTAAGGCGGAACGGTACCATCGCACCGCACGGAAGCTATGAGTTTGGGGAATGAAGTGTGGCACTGGGGAACCTGGAAGAAACTGCGGCCAGAGCGGGGCCGCGGCGGAGGGGTGCGACGCCGTCGCACTGCGCAGGATGGACCAAGGTCGCGGCCTTTGACCGTGGTGGAGCAGGGAGCGGCGGCCGGCTTCCGGCCACCGGCCCCGGAGCAGGAGAGCTGGACTGCGGGGTCCCGCAGTAGTATCCCGGACGGGTTCCAAGAAGAGCCAGGGGTCGTAACCCCCGGCTGGCCAGCAGAAGCGGCCCCCCTCATGGGGGACGCAGTTTTACGGGGGGGGGGGGGCA
This sequence comes from Viscum album, assembly GCA_963277665.1. Taxonomy (NCBI): domain Eukaryota; kingdom Viridiplantae; phylum Streptophyta; class Magnoliopsida; order Santalales; family Viscaceae; genus Viscum; species Viscum album. The sequence goes on along the minus strand of OY728128.1, from coordinate 211,852,033 downwards.
CCCCCCCCCCATCGCTCGGCCGTTACGGCCGAGCCACCAGGACGGGCCGCGCCTGCGGGGATGGGTCGTGTCCTTTTGGCCCGGACCCGGACCCGGGTCAGGCCAACCCGGTTCGGGCCGACCCTGGGGGTATCGGGCCGGGTCGGACCGGGCCCGAACCCCCTTTTCGCGGACCTCTTACGGTCTTTTTCCCATATCATGGGCTATGAACCTTCGAACGACGCACCGTCAACTATGATGCGACCCTCTGATCGAGTCGGGTGCTTCAGAATATTACACTAAAGGTTTATGCGAACTTTGTGTACGACCGGGTTGGTTCGGATACGAAACCAACCGGGCCCATGGAGCAAAAACACTTATATCTTGAGCTTCGGACGTCCGATTGACGTATTTTCGACTTTGTTGGATTCCTCTTGATGAGGAAGAACTTTTGGGATACTTAGAATGAGTTTTGGTTGCAGTCGGATAGTGGTCGGGTTGGATTGTACCCGAAATCCAACCGGGCCCCTAGAACGGAAAAGATGATAACTTTCAGACCAGACGTCTGTTTGATGAACCATCAGCGGCATTGGTGTTCACATTGAGAAATGGTCCCATTGAGGTTACCCTATGAGACTTCGGGGTACATTTGAGTTATAGCTGAGTTGGTTCGCACCCAAAACCAATCGGGCCCCTCGGACGAAAAGGCTAGTAACTCACAGACTGGGCGTCCGATTGACGCACCGTCTGTTGCGTTGAAACCCCTAAGATAAGGAGGACCTTTGAGATACTTCTTAGTGGGACTTTGAGATACATGGATTATCAACTAGTAGTTCATGGAACAAACCCTCCCGGAGATGAGCGTGCGGAGTACGGAGACCGTGTAGCTGACTGAGACCTAACGACTGCTTGACCGACTCGACTTGGTGTGAGTTGACTAGCCCAGTGGACGGAGCACTACTTGTTTTGGGTGCAGACCCATGGCGGATGGAGCACTACTTGTTTGGGACCAGACCCGCGGTACTCGTCCGGAGAGTACCTCTATAGGCTATTAGGGGGTGTACACTACTGTGTTTGGGTAGCATACCTAGGCGAGAAGCACTACTGTGTTTGGGTGGCTGGCCCGCGGTACTCGACAGGAGGAGTACTCCATCAGTTTTAGGTTACTGAGCAGTACCTCGGAGTCGTGACAGGATCACTGTACACTCCATAGATAGGGCTCTTCAGCAGTTACTGTTTCGATAATGAAAATCATGGTTTGATCTGAGTACATGACATTTGTGTTTACCTCTTGATTGAGATGGGTCACTTGACAACTTAGGTATATGTATGGGCATACACCTAGGTAGTGGTTATCTGTTGATTTCATAACATTTGTGTTTCCTCATGATTGAGATGGGTTACTTGATAACTTAGGTATTTGTATGGGAATATACCTAAGTAGAGGTTATCTGTTGAGATCTTATTTGTGGTTATCCTTGTTGGATTTAGAAAGACCTTGAGGGTCTCGGGGTCCCTACTAAGTATCGTTATACTCACCCCTGCACAGGCTATGCCCGCACCTCGTTGTGTTGGTTGTAGACGACGGGCAGTGCTGATGGAGGCTGAGTGTTGGAAGACTGGACGATACCCAGAGGTGGACCTCACGACGAGTTAGTTTTAGGAGGTGGACTTCACGGCGAGACGATACTTGGAGGAGGTTGACAGGCAAGAGCGTTGTGGAGGCTATCTGTACCTACCCTTCAGGTTGGATTGGTGGTGGACAATACAAGAGTTGCGCTATCTGTACCTACTCTTCAGGTAGGATCCAAGGAGGACGACCAAGGGGTTGGTTCCATTCTTCCGCTGTTGTCTTTTTCTGTTGTACTTTTGTTCAGTTGTAGCTATACTTTCGATTGGGTTTGTATTCTGGCCCATTTAATTTTCAGCACTTCCTTTTGTACATACTGTATTACTTCCGCTTGTACTCTATGTCGTTTTGTTTACTTTTATAAAGTCAATGCCTTCCCAGTTATCGGGATTTACGCCTTTGGTGCTAGTCGCCAGCCCCAGGCCGATGATGGCAGGCTTGGGGTAGTCAGGGCATGGGCCTCGAGGACGGGTCATGACATTTACAGTTACAACATTCGAATGTTTCTAATATTTTTATAATAAATATCAAATAGAAATTTATTATTGTAAAATAAATTGTAATAATTGATATAAATATGATCTAATTAATCTTTAAAAAAAAAATTAATAAGTTAAATTTATTAATTAGTTAGTTTAAAAATAACTTTTGAACAAAATTTTTTATTTTAACTATTCGTTAAAAAATAAAATGTTTCAGAAAAATATAAAATATTAAGTATAACATAATTCTTATATTTATATTTCAAATTTTATGTTTATTTTTACATAACAAATAAATTTATTTGACAAAATGCATATTTAATGTCGGTTCTCCATTAAAAGGCATTAAAATTTTCATTATAAAAATATTGGTTTTAATGTGTAATGTAGTGTTTTTTGTTATACTATGCATATAAAAAATAATGGATAAATATAAAAGAAATATTTTATTGAACATATAACATATACAATTAATTAAAAAATTCAATAATTTTTTAAAAATTTGATTCTTAATAAAAATCACATTTGTATGCGTTAAAGTAATAATGTTTCTTTTTATATTCAAATGGTGTTTATTTTTGTTTCTAAGTAATTTTTAACCATAAAATTTATTTTATACATATATAAACCATAAATTTCATTATTTTTGTTAATAATCTTTATAAAATCTAAAATAATGGCTAGGTTATATCATATTATATTAAATTACAATATTTAAATAAGATATCATTTTTTCATGATACACAGCCATGCGTAATACCCCACCTATAAATGAAGGACAATCTTTTTTGTAATAAAAGGCAACTCAGGGGTTCTTACATTCAAAAATATATCATGTATTGAGTTTATTTAATATAGAAAATATATATTAGAGTTTTGGGATATTATATTTCCTTACAAGTGTGGTGATTTGTGTCATACACGCTATTGAATACAACGTTTTACATTAGAATTTTGGTTTGTTACAATAATAATACAGAGAATGAATGTCAAAACCATATAAAAAATATGATTCAAAAACTATATCCAATCACCAATTTATAATGATCTAGATCACTTAATAACTTAATAAATATATATTTATGAAATTTATAAACCAAGGTCAATCTATTTAATGTCTCTCTTCACTTGGTCAGCTCTCCATATAACTAACAGATCATATTCAATATAATAATGGGGTAGATAACCATCCAGATCAAATAATGAAATTGTTACATCATTTATTGAAAATTTATAAATATAAGGATGAAACATTTTAATTAGAATATCAGGAACATACATCTATGTCAAAAATAATATGTACAAGGTTGCATCATGTATTTAACTAGATGAACATACGGTAATGAAAACATAACTAGTTAATTTTTTAAAGTCTGATATGAAAAATTCAAAAATAATCTACTTGATGGACATAAAATTATATTTTTCCCTATGAATTATTTCATATAGTTATGAATCAACTACTATAATATTTTATTTCTAGAAAAAAAATATGTTTACCTCCCGTACATATATAAGGTTTACATATCTATTAAAAAAATAAAGTCCCATGAACAACACATCCCTATATTTATCAAACCAATATCAGAAGAACAAAACGTAAAAAATATTTCATGTGGACACAAAATACATTAATAAAATAATTAAATTACCTAACCCACTAGAACACTGCCTAGGCAAATAGTAGGTTCTCGTGCATGTCGCAATATATTGGATATTTACTTTCATTATAAAAAACTAATAGGGTAGCTAGATGATGTTTGGGTCTATCCCATATAGTTAAAGTATAAATTTTTTATAAGATTAACTTCAATTAAAATATACCAATTTCCAAAAAAATGAATCATGTTTATGAAATTTGAAAAACATGAACGAATTTGAAAAAAATATTTTATAATAGATGAAGAGAAATAACAAAAAAATGAAATAGTTGTGTCATGGGTTCCCCTAGATTAGGTATTATTAAAATATCTTTTATTTAATATTAAAATCAATAATGGTAGTGCTTTACCTTGGTGTTTCAATTATATTGTTGATTCATGGTCCGATTATAGATATTTTTTTATTTTAAACATAAGTCACTAGGTTTGATGATTGTTTAAAAAAATCAATTATAGTTATAACTCTAAATTAGTGGAAATTGGATATTCCAATGGTCATGTGTTTTCAAACTAATTCATGTTTCTATTTCCTTATTTTTTAAATTTTTTGTCTGATTGGACATAACTTCTAATTTTAGTGATTTAATCATTAATGGTATTATGATGAAAACATAAAAGTTAAAGTAATACACTATAATTTCATTTACACTCCACCCAAAACCATTTTACAACACCAAAAATAAATAATCACCCACTTATGAACATGTTCATAGTGTGATTATTGATTTGAAACTCAATCCCTACCATAGTTTTGAGAGGGAAGTGATGGGAAGAATAAAAACACAGTAAAATAGAAAATGAAAACATAGAGATCCTACTGGCCTTTGGGAAAAAAGACATCGGAAGAGAAGAAGCACCCCCATCATTGATTAACTAACATACCAACCAACAAACAATAAAACTATGATTTCAATTTCCTTAACTCATATTGATAGAATTTTGAACTACACAATCTGACATAGAATGTACGCAGTGTGTACTCTGGTCCACTTCAAATATCTTGGATTTATTCATTAGAAGGTCACCTTCCCACAATTAACATTGGATTTCATACATCAACAATCTACTGGTGGATGCATATTGTATGTGAAACCAAAATAAATGATGTGTGACCTAACTTTTCTCCACTGACTACTTCTTTAAATGTGTACAAACTGTGGAAAATTAATACATGATGTGTGGTTTCTTGTCCAAAACATTGGCATGTACTCAGGATGACCGAGTTGTGAACCTTCCAACTATAAACGCCATGTGATCGTAATGTAAACATCATTTATTACACATTTTTTAATTTTCATAGATGTTTTCTTTCTAGTAGGGAGTTCATAAAAATCACTATGAAAACTGAATTAAATCATCTACTCAATCACATGCATATATCTGTTTATTTTTTAAAAAATCAATAAAATGTATTAATTAGTATGCATAGATAGGTCACATCAAACTCCCCTCCACATATTCATTTTCTCTCTCTAATGAAAAGTCTCAACATCAAATTATAGTAATTCATACTCAAATAAGGATTTATTTAAATAATTTATTCTTTTAAATATTATAGTTATATAATTGGATTTTAAAAGAAGAAAACATTATTAATAAAAGGTACTATAATAATCACACACTATTAATTTAATTAAATAATTTAATCCTTATTTAGTTACATTAAATCACCATTAAAATGATATGTGTTCCACTTGAAAATTTACCTCAAAAAGAATATTATACATTAAACACTCATTATCATGTTTTAAATTTTTTCTTGATATCAATTGTATCTTCTGTATCCATTAACATATACATATTCTAATTTTAGACATGGAAATTAAATCCCAAAAACCATGAGGATAACTAATATGTTTTGACAATTCTGATGCTTATGTAATGTAGGTAACGATGTGAAAATAAAATCAGAGGCTTGGGGTGGCCTAATTTTTGAATAAAAATTCATAATATATAATGGATAAGTTTAATGAGAATGAATCCATATCAAAATATCTCAATGTACAACATCACCATTATATTCCCCTATATAAAATATATTCATAAACCATCTATAGAAGTAATTAATAATTTTTTTTAATTTCATAACAAAATATAATAAAAGAGATGGACCACATAGTAATAAAAGAAATCGGGGTTTTCAACCATATTTTCTAGTTGAAAATGATATACACCCCCCTAAACTCAATTTCAGGGTTCCATAACAAAATATATCATGAATCACAAAACACCTCATTTAACGTTCATCTGAATAACCATTAATATAAAAAGTGAATTAGGGTAGGAAGAATAAATAGGTTTGTAATGTGCCCTCATATCATAGTATTTCATGCTTTTTTACGGGTTTTACAAAATAATTAGATGGTGGGACTCAATGTAAAAAGTGAATGAAAATATCTATCCCAATTCATAAGTCATTTTATATCGATTAAAAATAATCATATCTTGAAAATAAAAATATGAAAGATCTACAAATTATGAATATCTCAAGAATATATAAAGAAAGAGGGCATAAGAACGAATATGAACAGGTCATTTGAATATCTCGTGTGAATGAGGATGAAAACAGGTCAATTATGTCATGAAATGAATATATATGATCAGTCAAATAAATGAGAATGTTCTGCAATGAATATATAAAATCAAATGATATCACCAATGAGTTTAAAATACATTAAAATTTAAAAATTAATGTAAATTTTAAAATTTCTACATATGATTTTTTTATTGATAATTATAAGTAATAAAAAAATTATTATTTAAAATTACTTCAACTATTTAATTATTAATCATATATTAGTCAAGTGAATAATACTAGTGTAGTGGGTAGACACTCTACTACACATGATAAAACATGCGGTACTCCAATTATAAATCTAATTAATATAAGAAGATCTATTTTTAAAAAACACTAATACTATAATGGAGTAATGAATGAGGTAATCTGAGGTAAAAATACAATAATAATAAGACAAAACAAAATGCCTTGGAAATTAAATTGAATAGTTGGAAAAAAATACATGTAAGATGCCCAAATTTCTTGTAATAACCAAAGGCCATTTCTAGAAGAAAGAAAGATTATTCAATACATTATAAAAAATAACATTGAAACCAATAAATAAATATATATAACAAACATATTCTCTGAATAAAGAGTCATTTAGAAGACATAGTAGAGGAAAATATTGGGAGAGGGAGGCCTAAAAGTTGGGGGATCTAGTATTGGATGAAGGAGCGATAGGGTCTGCGCCCTGCTATACGTGTCCAATAGTTAAATCTTACTATTTAGTAGTAGTGGTCTTCTACATACCATTGAAGTTAAGAGTAACAAAATATGTGGACAAGGATAAAGGTTTTAGTCTAGATGAATTCTACATGTTAGTGTAAAAGGAAGTCTTGACTGATTCAAGAAAGGCCAAACATGCCCTCCATCTGATCAACGGAGTTTTTGGTAGCATCTAGGCAGCCACATACAATTGGTTTGACTATAGTTATAGAAGGTGGCTGTTCCATTTTGTGGTAATTATATGGAATGGAATAAGAGGATGCATAAATAGTGGTAGTTGGAAGCTATGCAGAGGATGGATCATTTAGTGGAGGAGGTGGTGATCGTATTAGATCAGAAACACACCAGGGGAAGGTGGATTCTATCTCTTTGTAGCGGGTGTTGGGTGATCTGACATGATCCCATAGGTGCTCCCCTACCAATTGACCTTTCCCAATAGAATAAGCTGAAGATAGTACATTAGATTATGATATCCTAACAAATATTGTGGTTCATAAGGTTAAAAAATCCACAGTTGGTGGGACAACTGACTATCAATGAATCCTCTCGTTAGGTTTCCCAAACAGATGATGAACATGGAGTGGATGTTGGAGGTAATGATGTTAGATCAGTATTGATATTCATTCGAAAGGGTGTATGTAAATAGATCTATGTAACTCCTATTAAAAACACCCAATAATCATGTTGAGTACTAAAAAAGGATTTGAAAGATCAATGAAAAAAATTTAGGGGGTGAGGAAATGATTATGGGTTTCCTTTGTGAGGAGGAGACAAACCAAACATCAGGTCTAGTATGCTCCCACAAAAAATGGTCAGAGAAATCGAGGTTGGTGAGGGATAATATAGGGGTAGGGTTGGAGGATGTGTGTAGAAGCTATACCATCTGAGAAAATTCTACATGTAAAGTGACAATAATTTTCCACTAAAAAGAAAGTGCATTAGTGTAATTTTTCACTCTGTATCTCCTTATACATAGCTCCATCAATGGAAAATTTGGCAGTGAAATTAAAAAATATATCTCAAAACATAGGACTGTTGACCTAAGGTTTCATGATTACATGGATGTGGCCTAAAAATGCATTAAGATCATATAAAATTATTTTCCACATAGGGATGATTGTGCCAAAATAATCAGAAACTCATCAGTATTGTACAGTGTGATAGTCATTGCGGCCAACCACAGAAAGGATTATTCTAAAAAAAACTTGGAATTAGTTGGTAATTGGCGATAAATCTTCTGAAAATAGTTCTTCAAGTGGTGTTATGTCAGCCACATGAGTGGAAGGCAATGATTTCATGACAACTGGTGTGTATCATGCCTAAGCAGTGGAATCACTATGAGTTATGATAAGGGATATCATTTCTAGAAAATGTTTAGTAAGGATAACCATGTATTATAGCTATGAAGTTTGAATATTTGTCATGGTGTCCTATCCTAGTCTTGACATGGTTCTGCACACACCTCTCCCATAGAAATTAATGGATGATTCCAAGTTGCATGATCTGTTTCATCCATGATTTGAAAAAGGAAAATAAAAAAAATGAAGGTGAATTAGTTTCCAAAATGTGCATTGTGTGTATTTACAATGTACAAATCATGTAATGGCCTCGTGTGGTACCAATCATTCCCTAAAATTTATGGATTATATATCCTATGTTTTGCCATAAAATCTTAATGATAATGTCATTTTCTCACACTCCATGTGTACAAAAGAAGAAACTAGTCATGTGGGGTCAATAATGACATAGAATCTACCTTGTTTAGTAGATATCATAGTACACAAGACGTACCGAATATATACATTATGTGTTAACACATGGGAATAGACTGCATAGATGTTCACTGACATGGGATGTAAAAATGATTATAGATACATGGAATGTAGTCTACACACAAATCTCTTTGAGAGACATGGGGAGCATGACTGCGTTGGTGGAAATAGGGAATACAGGCCTAGTATGTGTACATGTGTAGCCAATTATTGTTCACCCCAATACCCTACCTCTTCCAAACATCTATAGTACATGGAATATCATGAGTTAAATCACCATGTTTTCGTATATGGGATATTTTTCCATGTGGGATCAATGTGAAACAATTCATCTTGGGAGAGCCATAGTTACACATCATGTGCTTAATTCACATGCTATGCATTTTGAATTTATGTGATGAAGGGAATCTGAAAAGGAACTAGTTTTACACAACATGTGTTCTTCATGTGTGATTATGTGCTTGTGGGGTTTGGGTTGAACACCACATAGAGACCTAAACCACATATAGTTTTTTTAAATAACTAAAATGAAATGTGTAAAATAACATACCTACAATGATTAGGGATATAGGGATTAATTTCGAATAGAAATGTCAATGAATTGATGTAATAGATATTGGATAAAGGTTGAATCAATGATATGACCTGAGAAAATGGGTTGGGGTCAACACATGTACTAGATGAGTTTGGCCTCATGTATTTTAAATACCGAATAGATGGAATGCACTTTTTGTACACATTATTTGTAAGTAGTTTTTTAATTTTATTTTTTACATATATATTTTACATTATTTTTTTATTATTTTACAATGTTATATTATATATTTAAAAATATATACATTTATTGTATAGGAAAATTCATGTTTTTTGTTTTAATAACCTAAAAAATTAATCAGAAACTTTGTTCTAGTGCTCAGGGTAGGATTCAATTTATGTTATTATTCAATCTGACTGTTCACCCACAACCACTCATGCCTACTAATTTTTTATTATCTACAGATATATCGTAAATAGTTTAATCGCAACAAGTTTAAAGGAATAATTCATGGATTTAGATTTTAATTATTTTATTATAGGATTTTTATAGGGTGATTCTCCATTTTTGAAGATGTTTTATTTAGATTGGGTTTTAAGATTCTAACAATAAACCCTCATAAAAAATTAGGTGAAATATTATATTGAAAAGTGTTTTTAAATTATTAATTAAAATAAAATAAATTTGAAACATGATTTATACCAAAATAAAAAAAAATGTGTTGTTTTATTTAAATGGAAAATGATGAAACCAAGTCGGCCAAAAGGAATTGAAATCGATACTGTTGAACTACAAGCAACGACCCTGCTAGCCTATTCAACCCCGAAATCTATTTTATTTGTCATTGATATGATTTTATTTAAATTTTAAAATACAACAATAACTGTTTATAAATACATGGGATTGAAAATAATTACAACTGCAATAATAGTGTATCTAGATATATTTATTCCAACAATGGCTCTGATACCTTTAAACAAACAATCCATCTGCATAGGCATCATTCAAATTTATTTATTAATATATTATTTAATAAAATTAAGATTAATATTTTAATTTACATTAAACTGATAGGTAAAAAAAATGTATATAGTATTACATGGTTTTTATTCAAATTTTATTTATGTTACAATTATGGAATTAAGAAGATATGAGAAATTGATAATACACTATATATAATGAATAAGTATGTGTCATGTATTTATTAAAAATAGAAAAAAATTTAAGAAAGGGGAAAGAATATCTGAGTTTCCTCCCAGAAAGAGACTTTTTCTAACGTCCTATGCTTAAATTGAGTTAAATTACCGACTTATAATATAATGGAGGATATTGATTCTTCTGTGTGAATCACCACATATGCTTGATGACTGTAACGAACCGAATCTTGACGTAGATGGAAAATACATTACTTTAGCGGAATACTTAATACATAAAAACACACACACACAAGGACCGTAATAGTTTAGTGTCTTTGGAAACTCGGAATATAATCTTCTAATCGTGGTGAAAGATCTTCAACATCTCCCATAGAGATCTTCCCCTTTTTTTCCTACCTACAAACTTTCTTTATATCTTGAGGAAAAAAAACATAAAACGGGTGAGCTCAAATGCCCAGTAATGGTAAACATAGAGAACATAAAACAATCCATAAACATTTGAATGAAAAAACATGAACATAAAATCTAAACATCAAAATCTTTAGCAAAGACAAGAATCTTGGAAGTACATAAGGCATATATCATAAGGGAACATCAATCATGATAAAATAGTATTGGAATAAAACATGTAATTGTGGCAACCATTCAACAGTTGTTGTGATTTCCATAGTAGCCAAGGCATTGCTGCCAAGACCATCTTAGTGGACAAAGTCATTTTCTGAATCGATTTCACTATCATTTCTGTCTTGTAACACTGAACCGGATTAACTTACCATTCCATCCATGTCTATCTCATGAGATATAAATATTTACCCAATGCATTGGAGGGTGATATAGGTCCCACACATCTAATAATGAAATCATTCTTACTTTTGCCACATAATAATCATACGTCATTCATAATAACCCGATGAATAAAATGGGTTTCATAAACATCATCCAATCATCACATAATCCATATAAATGATATGGATATCATTTCATTATAAAAAAAGTGAAAACATGTAAATCATAGAGACATGATTCTTGAAATATACTCATATGAAATAATGTCATCTTAGATGTAAAATGGTTTTGATAAAACACATGAAATGAATTCTTGAGGAAAATAACCTTTCTTCTTCAAAATAAATTTATTTTCACAAAACGTCATGCAATTTTAAAAGAAGAGGATTTTTTTGAAAATAGTCATGAAATATTTTCGAGTAAGCTTCATGAAAATAAGGCTTTATAAAACCATAAAAATCTTTTCATGCCGTATATGTTAAAAAACATTCTTCTCGTAGTTTTGTCAGAAAAGTCAAAAAGTACCTTGTAGGGTAAATAAAATAAATATTCTATCCATACCATGGCGTAAAAGTAAAATGGGTAAAAAGGAATTGAAACATACATTAATACACTTTTATAAAACAAGGACATGGGTGATAGCAATAACCTTAGTAAACACTTACGAATAAGCAATCTCAGATAAAAATGAGATTTGCAAAATTATCACTTACTTTAGGTCTGATATGCTTCGTACGTATCCGAAACTCCGGTATAATGATTTAAAAAATGTCATTGACTTATTAAAGAATCATATTCATTGTTATGATAGCATATATGGTTCACATATATTACCTGTTCTTTTGTAAATTCCATGTTAAAGAGCATTTTGTGTAAAATCGTTTCATTTGTCGTCCGTGTTTTGACTTGTAATTATTCATATGATTACTTAGATCATGATTACTTAATTCCAGAATATAAAACATGATTTATATATAATATATATTCATAATATACATGTATTTAATAGATTGATAAATGGAAAGAAATACACCGTTCATGGAGATGGTAGGTCGTACGTACGCATGAACGTTGTTTTCGTTTCCTCATTGAATTGAATGGAATTAATTGGATGACATAGATATATATATATATATATACATAAATCCAGTATCATTATTATGTCATATATTTCATTATTACTTATTATATATACTTTATAATCATTTATGAGTGGTTAATCATTGAGAATGAATCTCATCGAGTCGTGGAGACGGTATTTCGTATGTACGCATTAGCGATGATATCGTTCCCATGATCGTGGAATTTTATTGGAGTGTATGTATACTATTACAGAATAAATATAACTTTATAATAATCATATATATCTATTATGTACACCATTATACCCATCCAAGTAAGGTGGTGGTGGAAAATTGATTACACCACTACGTGGAGATGGTATTCCATACGTATGCACGCACGGTGATTTTGTTTTCTGTAGGATGGATAGATGGTGAAATAGGGTTTTTTCATACATAAAATAACATATCAGTATATGAGTGATACTTATGTTATTACTTCATAATGAAACAACCTAATAAGAAGAAGTTGAAGAAGAAATAAAGTTGAAAGAATCGGTAACGGACATTAACTCTTCATTGAAGCGCCTCTTTGAGACCTCCTCTTAGGGCACTAATATTGGTCATTGAAGAGGACCAGAACCTATAGGATGTTTCTATAGAAGTGGAGAAGATAATTTTTCAGGGTTTGGCCGAGATTGAATGCTCAAAGTGGTGTGAGGAAGAGAGGGAGGAGGTGCCCTTTTATAAGGGAGGAGAGAGGCACCTTAGGAAAAACTAAAAATATTATTTTATTATATATTCATATTCGATTATTAATAGCTCCAAATTGAGTTATTTCGTAGCTAAGGCGGGGATGGGTCGAAATCCTCTCATCCAATAGAATGTAGACAAGTTTATGATTATATTTTAACCTTATCATTTATATTTAACTTTAAGTTAAATAATTCTTCTTTTACCGTGTCTTCTTGTTTTCTTACACAATATAGTTAATAAACATACTATAACAAGCCAAAAGAACCCCAAGTTGTTTATTATTAATATATATAACATTATCTAATTCATTTGGCCGATCCTTAGATTTTTAGAAATAAAATAACAATTAATAATATAATATTTTTTTTAAAAACTATTTGATGTCAATTTTGACACTATTTGGTAATTGATTTTAGTAAAAATAATAACAGAATGATTAGTTAGAAAAAAGTAAACTAAATCAATACTAACATGTCATATTAACCTATAAAATTATTTGAATTCATAAAAAGTCTCAAATTACATTTATTTGGGTATTTATAACATCAATTATGTCAATATTTCATTAATAAGATAATGACTGCATCATCATTGTGTCATAAATAAATTAAATTATTATAAGTCTAAAAATTACAAATAAAATACCATTATATAGTAAAACATTTTATCTTTCTAATGAATCTTTATAGTAGAATTTATCTTATGCATAACCCTATATTAAAAATTATTTATTTATTAAACATTGATTTTAACTATTTTAACCCTTCTTTAAATAAATTAATAATAAATGTCCTAATCTAATACAAGTGGCCCTAAATGGTCATATTTTATTCCTAAGGTAGTTTTGGGCCAAATTAAACTTAACCAATAGAATTAGGACATGTGTTAGGGTAATAATAATATCATTTTTACCCTTAATTACCCTATTTACTTTTAACCGTGGAAAAAAAATTAAAATGTTACTATTCACCAAAAATTATTTGCATCTTATTGAACCACATTTTAGTCCATGATATTAAAAATGTCTCTTGGATTTTCGAAATTCCACTCACAAAAGCGGTAAAATTAATTTTTATGAAAAAATCAGTTTTTTAACAACCACTTAGTGGTTTCACTATTCATCAAAAAATGAATGTTTCCAGCAAAATACCAAAAATTAGGCCTAAGATATATTTGATATTATGAAATCAAAAATGATGTCTATTTTACCAAATTCAAAACATATCAGTTGCATTAATTAATTTAAAAATTAATTCCCGTCGTCAAATCAAATAGTGTCTTCTTAAGGGATAATAACTATCAAAATATTGACACTTGTTTATGTTTGGTTTAAATGTGAAATTACATCTAATGACCAACATTGTATTAAATTGTAAAAATATATTCTAAATATTCTTTAAAACAACTAAAATTTATAATTTATCACTATTAATTTTTTCGATTAAAAATTTTTTTTTCAATTAAAATTTAGTAATTTGCACTATTCATCAGAATATGAAAGTTATCCGAATAGTACCAAAATTTCACCCTAAGCTAATTTCGATATTCTGAATCCAAAAATGAAGACCATTTTGAATGATAAAATTCATAAAATTTCAAAAAGTGGGTATTACTATTCATAACGGCTACTTCATAATAATATTATACTAATATCTCGTTTAGTGAAACTCAGTATTGCGTAATACAGACGCTATCGAGGAAGGTCGCGATTGCGTGTAATTCAATTCAAGTCAGGGATGCATGTTGTGAATGATCCTTTTGGTGAAGTGTAAAACAGAATATATTAATGGAATTTAAAAAAAATAGTTTTCATAAAATCTCGGGGTGTTACATTCTAACCCCTTAAAATGAATTTCGCCCTCGAAATTCATCAGGGTTATAAATGGTTTACTACTCGAAAGTTTCATTAATAGAAAGCCACATCATAAAAAGGAATACCAAAACTTGACTTTAAAAACTAAAGTATGAAACATAATGGTTACCCAAATTAACTCATCACTGGGTTTCCACGTAGGAGAACATAACTGAAAATATGGATATGGAAGAAAAATCTAACCATCATGTTCTGATGGAGAGTGGTAGAGAACATGGCTATGAAAAATCCAAAAATCACACAACCATAAATTTGTGACGATCTAAGGTACCATCTGATTCATCGGATATAAAAGCACTAGGACGACATTTTTGGTTTTCAAGATCATTTCCCTAAAGTTGAGGAAATTGGAATTAGAAGAAATACACTCGTGATTTTGGAACAGTCTCACTGTTGGTCATTATTTGGATAATTTCCACTTCATCTCTTAAATAAATGAATTTCAATTTGTCATTCGTGATGTGTTAGCAGATCATGTGATAGAATGATGGGTCATTCTATCTGTCCCAAACAAAAGGTTAGAAAAGTTATAAAAAAATACATATGTCCATCTATAGTGAGTTTAATGATATATGGTTCCTAAAATTGACTTATAATTCATATATCATACTTCTTAATATAATAAAACTAGTTTCTACTAAATAGGGACTTCCTGTAGGCCAGTGGTTGGCGATAAAGGCCAGTCGCACTTTAGTTGTGGGTTCAATTCCCACAGCCTTGTCCGACGTGATGGGTTGTCGCCTGTTCTGCAGGTTGTTCATTTTCTAAAACTACATTACTATAACATCCCATCAATAATATCGGACTAACTTATGGACAACATAATCCATTCCAATCTTTAGGCTTATCTAAATTACTTCGGTACAAGATCATAGTATAAATAAAATGATTACTTGAAATGTCACATAATAATCACGTGAATGCCATCATTTATCCCCCATATATCATAAGATATATCTTTTTGGTCGAATTACAAACATGTGAATACCTTAATCATGTATTCTTATGAAGAATGAATACCCATTGAATCTTAGTTAAAACATGAGTGCTGTCTAAAGTTAACTCTTTTCGCATTCCAAAACCTCAAACCATGATATAAATATTTCCTTATATCAGTCATGAGCTCATGAATACTATCAAACATTTCATTTTCTACTTATCCCTTCATTATGAACATATCATCTTTTTGTCCAAAAATATCTCAATCACTTTCCATGGTTACCGGTACCCTAAAATTATTGAAAACCACAATAGACCAATACATAAATATTCCAATATTCCATGATACTATATAAAATATTATTTTGGAATCCAATTACATAAACACTTAATCCTTCCACCACATCGTTTTCATATTCAACATCACCAATAGTGATCACATGTGACTTCCCTTTGTCCTTTTCCTTAAGTTGTTGCTCAGGTCGATCATTACTAACCCTTGGATTAGGGCATTTATTAGTATAATGCCCCATTTCCTTGCACTTGAAGCATTGAAGTGTTGGTGGTGCGTTCTATGAATTCTTTTCTTTATTCACATCATTAGAAACTCTTTTTTCATTACTTCAACACTCAGCTGCTCGATGACTTTCTTTTCCACACTTAAATCATTTTATAGTCCATTTAAGACAATCTCCACCATGCTTCTTTCCACACTTTGCGCATAAGGAAACATTCATCTTCTTTTCACCATTATTCTGAGATTTCTCCTTGAACTCCATCTTTAGTTTCTTGTCAAAACTATGAGATGGATAAGTAACACCAACTTCCATTTATAACTTGATAGCACAACGCACAATTTCATCATATCTACTGAAGTCTCTTATAGCTAATTCCCTTCGAAGATTTGGTTTTAAGCCACTGAATAAGCGATCAACTTTACTTTCAGGAATGATGATAAAGCTAGATGCATACCTTGCAAGCCTTGTAAAATTCGCTTCATATAAACCAACAGATTAATCATCCTTTTGCTTTAGTTCAAGATACTCCTTCTCCATCTCTGTTCGAAGAATACCGGGGAAGTACTTATGGAAAAATAAGTTCTTGAACTCGTCCCATTCCATGGTCTCAATTTCATCTCTTGGCCTTATATTCTTGATAATATTCCACCATAGATCAGCTTCAATTTCCAAACGATATACTGCTAAGATGACTTTATCCTGTTCAGAACATTGAAGAACTGAAAATATCTTTTCAGTGGTACTGATCCATTGTTCAGCAACAAGTGGATCAGAAGACCCACTGAACGAAGGTGGGCGTTTCCTCATGAAGGACTCAATAGAATATTGTTCCCTTCTCTGCTCATTTGGAAGTCCAGAATGATTCATAGCTTGTGTAAGTATAGCAATAAGACTTTTCACTCCATCTCCCATAACATTTGTTTGTTCAGGAAGAAAATCATTGCATTGTCCATTCCATTGATCAACACAGTTCCTTCGGGTTCCAGCCATCATCTAAATCCCAAAAATAATAGTTTGAGAGGAAAATAACATGCTAGGGAAAACAACATAATAGAGGGGGAGTACCTTTAATATATAACATCTTAGGTTTAATTGTAAGATCGTTACCGTAATTCTAGGACTATAACCTATACTTATACTTAACCTTAGGGACATACCTAGACATAACATAGAAATATATATAAGGATCTCACTAATGTTTCCGCATCCTAGTTTCCAAAGGTTAACTAAACCTTTCCTCCGATACCAACTATAATGACCCGAAGCTTGACATACATTGACAATACATTACTTTTGAAGAATACATAATTGTTGACCTCACCTGTTTTGATAATCCCAATTATGTGTTCATATTTTATGATATTCTCAATTACTGTTGATCTACTCTTTAATTCTTTCAAATCAGTGATACAGTTAATAATAATGTTTAAATAATTTCTGATTTATGTTAATCTCGATTATTCTTGTTTATACAAGCTTTGAAACAATTCTAAGTCAAGTAGATGTGGTTTGCACGATATCCAGAGCTACCGATAGCCAGATCTACCGATAGCCAGAGCTACCGATAGCCAGATCTACCAATAGCCAGAGCCACCGATAGCCAGAGCTACCGCTAGCCAGAGCTACCGATAGCCAGAGCAACCGATAGCCAGAGCTACCGATAGCCAGAGCTACCGATAGCCAGAGCTACCGATAGCCAGAGCTACCGATAGCCAGAGATACCGATAGCCAGAGCTACCGATAGCCAGAGATACCGATGCACACAGTGCTACCGATGCACACAGAGCCACTGATGCACACAGAGCTACCGATGCACACAGAGCTACCGATGCACATAGGAAGCTACCGATAAGAGTTTGAAGAGCTACCGATGGAAGATCCCTACACCGTGTCAACCGTACACGTCTACAAACAAACGGCTACCTATAATGAACTGCGGAGTCAAATCCTATATTCTCGACACTATTTGTTTATTATACTAACGGTTACATTTGTTAATTTTGATGCATTTAATGTTATTAAATGATTTGTGTTGCCATTTCAGGAAACCGTACCAAGTACGATCAAAAATTATAATCATTCCTTATTCTCAGAAAAACAGAAAAAGGGTATAAAGAGGACATCGTGTATGTATAAAAAAGATGTGTATGTGTACGTGTGCGTGTGCGTGAGACAAGAGACAAAAAAAAAGAGATCTAGCACACATAACACACTGGTGATAGCTCAAAACGTGCCATGAACAACTGGAGAACTTGCACTCACGAGACTACTACAACTAGCCTCCAGAATATAGAGCATACATTGAGCAATCTATGCAAAAGAAGAAGTATACAGAGCTCATCATTCTTTGAGCCTATTAGCAAGCTGAACTTGGGAGTCAAGGAAGCAGATGGTACTCTGTTTTCCAGACAAAAACCAGAAGAATACTCAGAACAAATTCTAATCAACAAAAGGAGTCTAGAGCTGCACGAAGATCACTAGAGCCTTTTCTAATCTCTAAATCTTTATCTCTGTGATTTACTTTTTACATTACGAGCAGTGTGTGTTATCTGTTGTATTTTACACACACACTTTCTCCTGAACCTTAACTGGAGGATTTGAAAATCCTCACTCACTATCTTTTCATTCATTTTCCCATTGTGGATAGTGGTAGAGGTCGTGTGTGACCTGGACAGCTGATTGATGTTGTTTTGTTTCCCACGAATAACAGTGGCAGAGGTCTTGGACCTGGACAGTTGTAAACTGTTGAACCCCGATCCAGGGTGTGGATCATTCTTATATAGACTTTTGAGAGGACTAAGTCTCAGCTTGAGAATGAACCTCTTGGTTAACTCCTATGTGTTTTTAGTTAATGTTTATATCCATACACTACATATTTATTTCATATTCCGCTGCTATTACTTTGAAATTTAATTTTTTTTCAAAGCTAATTTGATAGTTAAACTCGCAAGTGTTTATATTTATTGTAAACCAGTAAGTTAGTTTCAAAAGTTAAATTAATCATAAGTTTAAGTTAACTGAGAACTAATCAATCTTTGAGAAACTAACTGAACCTTTATAATCTGTATAAATTCACTACAGTTTAATTTGTTTTTGAAATTGGGGGATTTTAATAGAAATTGTTTTTAACAGAAATTTTAATTGGAACTCAATTCACCCCCTCTTGAGTGTCCACTCCGACCAACATTTGGTATCAGAGGATTGTTAATATCCTCTAAATTACTCTGTTTTCAACTGTGATTTTAGTTGTATTTTAATGTTCTTAAAATTTCTGTTATTTCTAAATGTTTATCTTTTTAAATTTTGTTTATAATGGATAATAGACTTGAGGGTGTTGCTACTAACCGACCACCTTTCATTAATGGAAATAACTATTCTTAGTGGAAACTTAAAATGAAAATTCATCTAGAAATCATGAGTTTTGATATTTGGACTGCTATTGAATCTGAATATAAAGTTCCCACTACTGACAGATCTACTTGGGATGAACCTACAAAGACTGCTTACAATAATAATTGTAAAGCTATGAATGCCCTGTACTGTGCTCTAGGAGATTAAGAATTCATTATAATTTCTGCATGTAAAACTGCTTTTGAAATTTGGGATACCTTGGCTGTTTCTCACGAAGGAACAACTAATGTTAAAGAAATGAGATTAAACACTTATACTATTAAATATGATAATTTCAAAATGATGCCTAATGAACCTATTTCTGACATGTATCTCAGGTTCAATGAGATAGTAAACACAATGGGCTCACTCGGAAAGATTGTTCCTGCAAAAGAACAAATCATGAGAATACTGAGATGTTTGCCAGATAGATGGAGAGGCACGTCTGTCTCAATCAGAGAATCCTGTGACATTGGAACACTTCCTGTCAAGGAGTTAATTGGTAAACTAATGATGTATGAAGATGAATTGAAGGTGAAAAAACAAGATGATGAAGAACCCAAGAAGAAATCGGTGGCATTTAAGACTACTACATCAAAGAGTAAAGACAAGGAGAAAGTACATGTGCCTACTGAAAGCTCGTCTAGTAAAGATTCAGATTCTGACAGTGATGAAGAAATGGCTCAAAAAGCCAGGAGATTCAAGAAGTTCTATAGGGATAAGAAGTTTTTTAGAAAACCTAGCTACAATGGAAAGTATGATCAACAAGGAAAATGGAAAAAGGATTGGAAGAAGGCTGACAGGACTGATGAAGTTGTCTGCTATGAATGCAAGCGAAAAGGACATATCAAAGCAGACTATCCAAAGTTAAAATTCAAAAAGAAATATTATTAAAAAGAGAAGAAGTACAAGAAATCCATGAAGGCTACCTGGAGTGCTTCAGAAGACAACACTAGTGAAGAAGAATCTTCGGACTCTAAAAGGAATCGAGCCAACATGTGTTTCATGACAAATACTTCTGAGGTAACATCTAACACTCCTGTTTTAAATTCATATTATTCTGGAGATGATTCTGATTCGAAAAATATGTCAAAATATGAACTATTTGAGTACTGTGATATGTTGGAAGAAACTTGTAGTGAGCTTAAAGACAAATACAAAGGCTTAAAGAAACAGTATGCTTTAAGTGTTAAGCATAAATCTGATCTTGATATAGAAAAGGAAAAGAATGCTCAACTACTAAAGGAAAATACAGAACTGAAACTGTCAAATGAGAAACTTAGAAAGGATTTAGAGAAATTCACAAATGGAAAGGATGCGTTAACTCAAATGCTAGGAAAGCAAGTTGCACCTAGATATGCTACTGGTTTGGGATACCAACCTGGACAGAGACAATTCACTAGAACCCGATTTATTCCTAAGTCTGAAAAAAATTCTTCTAGTTCCAGTTTTGGAAATTCATATTCTTCAACAGGTTGTTCACATAATTATAGACCAAATAAAGTTTATCTTTCAAAATCTGTTGTTTCTGTTAATTGTATGGGACCCATAAAACAAATTTGTGTACCTAAGGCCCTGATTTCTAACCTATATGGACCCAAGAAAATATGGGTACCAAAGTCATTTCCTATTTAAAATCTATTTTATAGGAGACCTGCTTGAAGAGATGTCACAAGACGATATGGTATTTAGACAGTGGGTGCTCAAGACACATGACTGGAGATTATTCTTGCTTCAAGAGCTTAATAAAGGTTGATGGAGGTCATGTCACCTTTGGTGACAACTCTAAAGGAAAAATAATCAGCCAAGGCCAGATTGGTAACACTGGCTCAGTATTAATTTCTAAAGTTTTATTCGTTGATGGACTTAAATATAACTTGCTTAGTATATCTCAATTATGTGATGATGGTTTCAATGTCAAGTTTGAAAATGACTCGTGTGATGTTTTTAACTCCAAAAACTCTTTAGTATTTTCTGCTCTAAGGAATGAAAATGTTTATGCTGTTGATTTAAATTCTTTATCCAAACAAAATATTTCTTGTTTGAATGCTTTTCATAAAGAATCTTGGATATGGAACAGAAGATTAGGACACTGCAACATTCACTCACTTAGAAAACTGTCTAGGAAAAACTTAGTTAGAGACTTACCTAAGTTAGAATTCCCAAATGACAAATGTGTAATCCCTGTCAAAAGGGAAAACAACACAAAGTTTCTTTTAAATCAAAGAAAGAAGTATCAACTTCTCAACCACTTGAGTTGGTTCACATGGATTTGTTTGGACCATCAAGAGTTTCTAGTTTAAATGGGAATCATTATGTCTATGTTCTTGTAGATGACTTTTCTAGATATACTTGGGTGTACTTTCTATCTCACAAAAGCGAAGCTTGTTCTTACTTTGTTAAATATTCCAAGTCTGTAGAGAACCTTAGTGGACTTAAGATTAAAACCCTAAGCATTGATCATGGTCATGAGTTTGAAAATCATGAGTTTGAATCTTATTGCTCACACAATGGCTATAGTCACATTTTTTCTGCCCCTAGGACACCCCAACAAAATGGTGTAGTAGAAAGCAGAAACCGAACCCTTCCAGAAATAGCTAGAACCATGCTCAATGAATATGAACTGCCTATTTACTTTTGGGCTGAAGCTATTAATATAGCTTGTTATGTTATCAATAGAGTCATGATCAGACCTGTTCTTAAGAAAATCACATATGAGTTATGGAACAATAGAAAGCCTAAGGTTAATTACTTCAGAGTTTTTGGTTGCAAAGTCTGTATACTTAATACTAAAGACAATCTGGATAAGTTTGCTCCCAAAAGCGATGAAGGAATTTTTCTGGGATACTCTATTTCAAGTAAATCTTATAGAGTTTTCAATAAGAGAACCAAATGTGTGGAAGAATCTGTTCACATCAAATTTGATGAAACTGATCCACATGAGCCTAAAACCTCTCTTGAGAATCATGAAGAAGATTTGTCTATTCTGGACCTTAATGATAAATCTAAAGAACCTGTTATAAAAACATCCAGTTCTGGACTTTCTCCAGAATCTGCTTCTATTGAACCTGAACCTATAGATGAACCTGAAGTTTCTAGTCCAACCTTTACCAGATCGACTAAGATTCTAAAGAATCATCCTTTAGATGCTGTTGTTGGTAATCTTGATAGAGGAACACAAACTAGAGCTTCTCTAAAGAACCAGGATGAACATCAAGCTTTTCTGTCACAACTAGAACCCAAAAATATCAATGATGCTATCAATGATGAATTCTGGGTAATAGCCATGCAAGAAGAGTTAAATCAATTTGAAAGAAACAAAGTCTGGGAATTAGTTGACAGACCCAAGGACACCTTGACAATAGGCACAAAATGGGTTTTTAGAAATAAAGTAGATGAATCAGGAAACATAGTTAGAAACAAAGCTAGACTAGTTGCATAGGGATATAGTCAAGAAGAGGGTGTAGACTATGGAGAAACTTTTGCACCTGTAGCTCGACTGGAAGCTATTAGGATCTTACTTGCATATGCATCACATCTGAATTTCAAGTTATATAAAATGGATGTCAAAAGTGAATTTCTAAATGGTTTTATAATTGAAGATGTTTTTGTGGAAAAACCACCTGGATTTAAAAACCCTCATTTTCCAAATCAAGTTTTTAAACTTTCTAAAGCTTTATATGGTTTAAAACAAGCTCCAAGAGCTTGGTATGATAGAATCAGCAATTTTCTTATTTCAAAAGGTTTTACTAAAGGGATCGCTGATCCAACTCTATTTATAAAAAGAATTTATAAAGATGTTTTAGTTGTACAAATCTATGTTGATGATATTTTATTTGGATCTTCTAAACACTCTTTATGTACTGATTTTTCAAAAAGCATGCAAAATGAATTTGAAATGAGCTTAATGGGAGAGCTTAAGTATTTTCTTGGTTTTCAAATTTTTCAAACTAGAGATGGAATTATTTTAAATCAAAGTAAATATACAAAAGATCTTTTAAAACGTTTTGGATTGAATAGCATTAAGGAAAATGATACACCTATGAGTACTACCTGTAAGTTGGATACAGATGAAGCTGGGAAACAAGTGGATCAAACCAATTACAGAGGTATGATTGGGAGCTTACTTTATCTTACTGCTAGTCGACCCGACAGTATGTCCAGTGTATGTATGTGCGCTAGATTTCAAGCTAATCCTAAAGAATCACACTTACTGGCTGTTAAAAGGATTTTTAAATATCTTAAGCATACTGTACATTTAGGTTTGTTTTATCCAAAAGGACAATCATTTGATCTAACTAGCTATTCAGATGATGAATTTACTGGATGTAATTTAGAAAGGAAGAGCACATCTGGAACATGTCATTTACTTGGTAAATCCCTAGTGTCATGGTGTAGTAAGAAACAGAACTCAGTTGCATTGTCTACTGCCGAAGTAGAGTATATAGCTGCTGATAGTTGCTGTGCACAAATTCTGTGGATGAAACACACTTTATTGGACTATGGATTTGAGTTTAAACATGTTTCAATCAACTGTGACAACACTAGTGCAATAAACATATCTAACAACCCTGTATCTCACTCTAGAACCAAACACATAGATGTAAGACCTCATTTTCTAAGAGATCATTATCAAAAAGGTGATATTACTCTTGAATTTATTGGCACTGAACATCAATTGTCCGATATTTTCACTAAACCTTTATGTTCTGATAGGTTATGTTACATTAGGCACGAGCTGGGGATGATCAATTCTCACCGATGTTGAAATTCTCACCGATGATCAATTCTCACCGATGTTGAAATTCTCACCGATGATCAATTCTCACCGATGTGAAATTCTCACCGATGTTGAAATTCACACCGATGATCAATTCTCACCGATGTTGAAATTCTCACCGATGATCAATTCTCACCGATGTTGAAATTCTCACCGATGATCAATTCTCACCACTGGGAAATTCTCACCGATGTTGAAATTCTCACTGTTGATCAATTCTCACCGATGTTAAAATTCTCACCGATGATCAATTCTCACCGATGTGAAATTCTCACCGATGTGAGATTCTCACCGATGATCAATTCTTACCGATGTTGAAATTCTCACAGATGCTATATTTTAAAACTTCTGTCTGCCGCCAAGAATATGAATCGTTTTATTTCTATGTTATTTTACTTTATTCATTTATTTATGATTCCTACGTGATAAAACTAAGCCTAAGCCGCTTCTCACTCCACCGAACCCAAAACCTTTCACCTTTGAATCATATCTCCCTATTCGACTAAGAACCCTAAATCCTCGATGGCAAAAACCAAGATTCCTGGCAGCAGAGATGACAGTGTAGAGCCTAAAACAAAGAAGCAGAAAGTGCAGCAAGAATCTCGTGGAAGTAATGTCAGAACTAGGTCGGGAAAGAGACCAGTAAACCCTCATTTGCAGAATAGAGATATTGTGATTGAAAAGGAACTATGTGTAGATTGGCTGCTACCAAGCAAGTCGTTGGTGCTTGCAATTCTGGAAGATCAGAAATGGGTAGATTGTTTTTTAAATAACAATGGTCCCTACTACCCGAAGTTAGTGAAACAGTTCTACAATTTCGTAAGTTTTGAGAAGTCTGAAAATGAGAATCGGGTAAGTTCTTTTTTAAATGGAAATGAAATGTCGTTTTCCTCAGTAGAGTGGGCAGAATGTTTAAATGTCCCACATGAAGGTGTATCCGGGTATGTCTCAAGAGCAATTCCACTTACCAGTAACATCTTTGACTATGAGACCGCTTTAAAAGAACTAACGGGAAATGGAAGTCAAAGGCAAGTGGTTGCTACTGAATTGGATGGAGAGAACAAACTACTCTTCAAATTTGTTCAACATGTTTTGATACCAAGGAGAGGAGACTTTTCTAATCTGAGATATCAAGATATTTATCTTCTACATCTGTTAAGACATGGTGTGAAAGTTAATCTGTGCAGACTGCTGTTGAATCAAATGGAAGACATGATTAGGCCAATATCTAAGACTAATGCTTTATTCTTTGCCAAAATGATCTCTGTGATGACAAAAGTGAAAGGGATAGCTGAGTCTCAGGATGAGACAGTTGTTGTTAAGAATAAATTCTTTATCACTACTACAGTTTGTACGTACAGGAAAATCAATTGGAACCCATGGAAAGGAGAATGGGTCAGTGATGACCAGAGGGTGTATGATAAGTTTAATCCTGTGGATTATCCGTCAAGGCCAAAGGATAAAAGAGATCCAGGTTTAGGATCTGATGAAGAGGAACCCGAGTACAGTGATGAGTTAGAAGAAGAAGAAGATGAATAAGAGGAAGAAACTCCTATGGATATTGGAGTAGATCCAGACTTGCCCCCAAGTCCTGCTACTGAGTTTGTATACTCAAGAAAAGGAAAAGTAGAGGAAGTGTTATCTATTCATGAGGAAGACCAGCCAGTTCTCAGCAGGAAGGAGAAAAAGGGAATGTATCTGAATCATCTGATTCCGCAATGTTGAGTTTGAGTCCTTTGATTGAAAACTCAGTTGTGCCTACTGATGAAGTAGAAAAAGAATGAGAAGAAGCTGTAACTGTCTTAGAAAATCTCCTTACTGCTGCTGAGATGGAAGCTGTTGTGGAAGATTCTGATGAAGAGAGACCAGCAGAAAATGTAGTTTTTGTACATAGGAATGCACCCATTGAGGGGGAGCATCATTCCAATCTTGGAAATGTTACAGTGGCTATTGAGATTGAAGACTGGGTAGAAGACCCAGGTTTTATTGTCTGTGGATTGGATTATCATGATTCGGATAATGAAGTATCCTTGAATAGACCAAAGATCAGCTATGACATCAATTCTGAGTTATTACCTGATGATGTGGTCCGAGTACATGATTTAAATGTGCTGAAAGAAAATCTCAAAGTCAGTTTTGTCGAAGAAGTAAAGACAATGGAATATTTTTTAGTTTCCTCGATTCAATCAGTCATGAATGATTCAGTAGTCAGCTTAGCTTCTGCAAGAGTATCTACTACAGTTGCTCCTACTGATTTTGTTACAAAGTCTGATCTCGAATCCCTGAAGCATGAGCTAAAATAATACTTCAGTGCCTCAGTTACTGAGATGAAGCACTGTTTTCATGAAGAAATGATGTTGTTAGAACAATCTCTTGAGCTTTATCTTGGTTTTAATCTGTCAACTTTTATGGGTGAGCTAATGGAAGCATTCAAAGAGTTCCAGACCCAATCTTCTATAATAGAAGAAGATCTTGAAGCCTTAAAGAAGTCTGTTACTGCTTTAGATTCTTACATGATCTCAAAGCCTCAAGCTGATAAGGATTTAGCCTATGTGAAAAGTGTTGTAAGCCAAATGGTCTCAGTATTTGATGATTTCAAATATTCTATAAAGGATCATGTTAAAAATCAGGACTCTCAACTGCAAACTCTGATTAGTGGTTTGACCAAAAGTTTCAAAGAAACTGTATCTTTCTCAGTTGGTCCTCTAGCTTCAAAAACTGCATTTGATTTGCATCAATTAAGAGCTATGATGAAGGAGGATCTTGGTTCTATTTCAACCAGTGGCTCTATGGACTCATCAGATCTCAGCCGGGTAGTGCTCGCTACAAGAGATTCAGTAAGGGAAATAATGAAAATCGTCCACGACACTATGAAAGAGGCCTCTGCCTCTCAGGAGGAAATCAAGAACAAGGTGGATTATTATTTCCGATGGATTTTTACCAAGAAAAAACTCACCCATCATTTCAAGATGATTCTGGAAAACATGAAATTACCCCCTGTAACTCAAGACTTCCGAGAACATGTGAGAAAGCTAAGAGAGCTGACTCCTGCCTTAGAAAAATTTATGGAGAACAAAGATGATTTTATATCTGCTATGGAAAGAGGGGGAGGAATCATTATGGATTTCAGAATCTGTTGCTGCCCTTTTTGCATGTTTATTCCAGACTGGTTATTGTCCCTCCTGCCTTGCCTACCTCTGCCTCTACTGAGTCTCCAGTCCAGATGACTCCTGCTCAGGCCATCCGAAGCCTCACACCTATGATCACTCAACAAACTTCCCAATACAGTCCAGGCACTATATCAGTGGCTCAGCCTCCTGTGATCATTTCTGGGATTCCAAAGCCCTCACTCACATCCTCACCACCTGCCTCCTCTTTTGATCCAAAAGGCAAAACTCATGTTGAGGATTCGGATTGCTGAAGTGGCAAGGCTGTTTGATAGGAATTGTTTTTTTTCTCTTTTTCTCTTCTATTCTGTTTCTGTAAGTTTTGTCTGGTATAATACAAATGCTTTTCTTTACTCTATCTCTGTTTCTCAGTTTTCTATGTCTGCCTTCCCACTTTTTGATTATCACAAAGGGGGAGAAAATATAAAGAGAGGGGGAGACATATGTAGTAAGGGGGAGAAAATATAAAGAGAGGGGGAGACATATGCTATAACGAGGAGGAGAAATATCAAAGGAGAGAAATTTTGAGCCTTTTCTACTATTCTTACATTTCCTTTGGTACCAATTCTTTCAAATCATATCTCTGATACTATTGTATTTAATACTTCTTATGCTAATTTTTGATCTATTTCATTCTCTTACTATTTCCTCTAATTTTTTTCTTTAAGAAATTAGAATATAAATGTTACATTCTCTTATACTATATTCTCACTATTTTTGGTCATATCATAAGTTGTGATTATCAAAAAGGGGGATATTGTTGACCTCACCTGTTTTGATAATCCCAATTATGTGCTCATATTTTATGATATTCTCAATTACTGTTGATCTACTCTTTAATTCTTTCAAATCAGTGATCCAGTTAATAATAATGTTTAAATAATTTCTGATTTATGTTAATCTCGATTATCATTGTTTATACAAGCTTTGAAACAATTCTAAGTCAAGTAGATGTGGTTTGCACAATAGCCAAGGCTACCGATAGCCAGAGCTACTGATAGCCAGAGCTACCGATAGCCAGAGCTACCGATAGCCAGAGCTACCGATAGCCAGAGCTACCGATAGCCAGAGCTACCGATAGCCAGAGCTACCGATAGCCAGAGCTACCGATATCCAGAGCTACCGATAGCCAGAGATACCGATAGCCAGAGCTACCTATAGCCAGAGCTACTGATATCCAGAGCTACCGATTGCCAGATCTACCGATAGCCAGAGCTACCGATAGTCAGAGCTACCGATGCACACAGAGCTACCGATGCACACAGAGCTACCGATGCACACAGGGAGCTACCGAAAAGAGTTTTAAGAGCTACCGATGGAAGATCCCTACACCGAGTCAACCGTACACGTCTAAAAACAAACGGCTACCTATAATGAACTGCGGAGTCAAATCCTATATTCTCAAAACTATTTGTTTATTATAATAACGGTTACATTTGTTACTTTTGATGCATTTAATGTTATTAAATGATTTGTGTTGCCATTTCAGGAAACCGTACCAAGTGCGATCAAAAAGTATAATCATTCCTTCTTCTCAGAAAAACAGAAAAAGGGTATAAAGAGGACATCGTGTATGTATAAAAAAGATGTGTATGTGTACGTGTGCGTGTGCGTGAGACAAGAGACAAAAAAAGAGATCGAGCACACAGAACACACTGGTGATAGCTCAAAAAGTGCCAAGAACAACTGGAGAACATGCACTCACGAGACTACTACTACTAGCCTCCAGAATATAGAGAATACATCGAGCAATCTATGCTAAAGAAGAAGTAAACAGAGCTAATCATTCTTTGAGCCTATAAGCAAGCTGAACCTGGGAGTCAAGGAAGCAGATGGTACTCTGTTTTCCAGACAAAAACCAGAAGAAGACTCAGAACGAATTCTAATCAACAAAAGGAGTCGAGAGCTGCACGAAGATCACTAGAGCCTTTTCTAATCTCTAAATCTTTATCTCTGTGATTTACTTTTTACATTACGAGTAGTGTGTGTTATCTGTTGTATTTTACACACACACTGTCTCCTGAACCTTAACTGGAGGATTTGAAAATCCTCACTCACTATCTTTTCATTCATTTTCCCATTGTGGATAGTGGTAGAGGTTGTGTGTGACCTGGATAGCTGATTGTTGTTGTTTTGTTTCCCACGAATAACAGTGGCAGAGGTCTTGGACCTGGAAAGTTGTAAACTGTTGAACCCCGATCCAGGGTGTGGATCATTCTAATATAGACTTTTGAGAGGACTAATTCTCGGCTTGAGATTGAACCTCTTGGTTAACTCCTCTGTGTTTTTAGTTAAAGTTTATATCCATACACTACATATTTATTTCATATTCTGCTGCTATTACTTTGAAATTTCATTTATTTTAAAATCTACTTTGATAGTTAAACTCGCAAGTGTTTATATTTATTGTAAACCAGTAAGTTAGTTTCAAATGTTAAATTAATCATAAGTTTAAGTTAACTGGGAACTAATCAATCTTTGAGAAACTAACTGAACCTTTATAATCTGTATAAATTCACTACAGTTTAATTTGTTTTTGAAATTGGGGGATTTTAATAGAAATTGTTTTTAACAGAAATTTTAATTGGAACTCAATTCACCCCCCTCTTGAGTGTCCACTCCGACCAACAATAATACATAACAAAAACACACACACAAGGACCGTAATAGTTTAGTGACTTTGGAAACTCGTAATATAATCTTCTAATCATGGTGAAAGATCATCAACATCTCCCATAGAAATCTTCCCCTTTTTTCTTACCTATACCCATTCTTTATATCTTGGGGAAAAGAAAACATAGAAGGGGTGAGCTCAAATGCCCAGTAAGAGTAAACAAAGAGAACATATAACAATCCACAAACATTTGAATGCAAAAACTTGAACATAAAATCTAAAAATCAAAATCTTTAGCAAAGACATGAATCTTGAAAGTACATAAGGAATATATCATAAGGGAACATCAATCATGATAAAATAGCATGGGAATAAAACATGTAATTGTGGAAACCATTCCACACTTTTTATGATTTCCATAGTAGCCGAGGCATTGCTGCCAAGACCATCTTAGTGGACAAAGTCCCTTTCTAAATCGAGTTCACTCTCATTTCAGTCCTGTAACATTGAACCAGATTAACTTACCGTTCCAGCCATGTCTATGTCATGAGATATAAATCTTTACCCAATGCATTGGAGGGAGATATAGGTCCCACCCTTCTCATAATGATATCATTCTTACTTGTGCCACAAAATAAACATACATCATTGATAATAACCCAACGAATAAATTGGGTTTCATAAACATCATCCCATCATCACATAATCCATATAAAATAAATGGATATCATTTCATAATAATAAAATTGAAACCATGTAAATCATAGAGACATGATACTTGAAATATAAATGTATTAAATAATGTCATCTTAGATGAAAAATGGTTTTGATAGAACACTTGAAATGAATTATTGAGAAAAATATCCTTTCTTCTTCGAAATCAATTTCTTTTCACAAAACGTCAAGAAATTTTAAAAGAAAATGATTTTGTTGAAAATAGTCATGAAATCTTTTTGAGGAAGCTTCATGAAAATAAGGCTTTATAAAACCAAAAAAATCCTTTCATGCCGTATACATTAAAAAAACATTCTTCTCATACTTTTGTTGGAAAAGTCAAAAAGTACCTTGTAGGGTAAATAAAAGAATGATTCCTTCCATAACATGAGGTAAAAGTCAAATGGGTAAAAAGGAATTTAAACATACATTAATACACTTTTATTAAACATGGAAATGGATGATAGAAATAACCCCAGTAAACACTTACGAATAAGCAATCTCGGATAAAAATGAGATTTGCAAACTTATCCCTTACCCTAGGTTCGATATGCTTCGTACGTATCCAAAACTCTTGTATAATGATTTAAATAATGTAATTTACTTATTAAAGAATCATATTCATTGTTTTTTATCATATATGGTTCCCTTATATTACTCGTTCTTTTGTAAATTCCATGTTAATGGGTGTTTTGGGTAAAATCGTTTCATTTGTCATCCGTGTTTTGACTTGTAATTATTCATATGATTACTTAGATCATGATTACTGAATTCCAGAATATAAAACATGATTTATATATAATATATATTCAGAATATACATATATATAATAGATCGATAAATGGAAATAAATACACCATTCAAGGAGATGGTAGGCCGTACTTACGCATGAACATTGTTTTGGTTTCCTCATTGAATTGAATGGAATTAATTGGATGGAATAATTATATATATACATAAATCCAGTATCATTATTATATCATATATTTCATGATTACTTATTATATATACATTATAATCATTTATGTATGGTTAATCATTGAGAATGAATCTCATCACGTCGTAGAGACGGTATTCCGTACGTACGCACGAGCGATGATATCGTTCCCTTGATCATGGAATTTTATATCAGTGTATGTATACTATTACAGAATCAATACCAATTTACAATAATCATATATTGTTATTATTTACACCATTATACCCATCCATGTAAGGTGGTGGTCGAAAATAGATTACACCACGACGTGGAGACGGAATTCTGTACGTACGCACACGCGGTGATTTCATTTTCCGTAGGATGGATAGATGGTGAAATAGGGTTGTTTCATACTTATAATAACATATCAGTATATCAGTGATAATGATGTTATTACTTCATAATGAAACAACCTAAGAAGAAGAAGTGGAAGAAGAAATAAAGTTGAAAGAATCGGTAATGGACATTACCTCTTCTTTGAAGCGCCTCTTTGAGACCTCCGCTCAGGTCAATAAAATTGTCCTTTAAAGAAGACCAGAACCTCTAGTATGTTTCTATGGAAGTGGAGAAGAGATTTTTTCAGGGGTTGGCCGAGATTTAAGGCTCAATGTGGTGTGAGTAAGAGAGGGAGGTTGTGCCCTTTTATAAGGGAGGAGAGGGGAACCTTAGGAAAAACTAAAAATATTATTTTATTATAAAGTCATATTCGGTTATTAATAGCTCCAAATTGAGTTATTTCGAAGATAAGGTGGGGATGGGTCTAAATAATCTAATTCAATAGAATCTATACAAGTTTAGGTTTCTATTTTAACCTTATCATTTATATTTTTCATTATGTTAAATAATGTTTCTTTTACCGTGTCTTTTTGTTTTCTTACACTATAAGGTTAATAAACTTACTATAACAAGTGAAACTAACCCCATGTTGTTTATTATTAATATATATAACCTTATCTAAGTCATTTTTCCGAACCATTAATTTTTAGGAATAAAATAAAAAATAATAATATAATATTTTTTTTAAAAAGTATTTGATGTCAATTTTGACACTATTTGGTAATTGATTTTTGTGAAACTCATTACAGAATGATTAGTTCGAAAAAAGAAACTAAAGAAATACTAACATGTCATATTAACTTATAAAAATATTTTAATTCATAAAAAGTGTCAAATTACATTTATTTGGGTATTTATAACACCCATTATGTCAATATTTCATTAATAAGATAATTACTGCATCATCATTGTGCCATAAATAAATTAAATTATTTTAATTATAAAAATTACATATAAACTACAATAATAAAGGTAATATTTTCATCTCTCTAATGAATATTTATAGTCGAATTTATCATATTTATAACCCAATATTAAAAATTATTTAGTTATTAAACTTTGATTTTAACTATTTTAACCCTTCTTTAAATAAATTAATAATAAATGTCCTAATCTAATAAAAGTGGGCCTAAATGGTCATATTTTATTCCTAAGGTTTTTTTTGGCCGAATTACACTTATCCAATAGAATTAGGACATGTTTTAGGGTAATAATAATATCATTTTTACCTATAATTACCCTATTTACATTTAAACGTGGTAAAAAAAGTAAAAAGTTACTATTCACCAATAATTATTTGCATCTCATTGAACAAAATTTTAGTCCTTGATACTAGCCGTGTCTCTTGGATTTTTGAAATTACACTCACAGAAGCGGTAAAATTATGTTTTATGAGAAATTCAGTTTTTTAACTTCCACTTAGTGGTTTCACTATTCATAAAAAAATGAATGTTTCCAGAAAAATACCAAACATTAGGCCTAAGATATATTTGATATTATGAATTAAAAAATTATGTCTATTTTACCAAATTCAAAACATATTAGTTTCATTAATTAATTTAAAAATTAATTCCCGTCGTCAAAACAAATAGCGTGTTCTTAAAAGATATTAACTATCAAAAGATTGACACTTGTTTATATCTAGTTTAAATGTTAAATTACACCCAATGACCAACAATGTATTAAATAGTAAAAATATATTATAAATATACTTTAAAACCACTCAAATTAATAATTTATCACTATTAATTATTTTTATTAAAAAAGTTGTTTTTAATTAAAATTTAGTAATTTTCACTATTCATCAGAAGATGAAAGTTATCCGAAAAGTACCAAAAATTCACCCTAAGCTAATTTCGATATTATGAATCCAAAAATGATGTCCATTTTGAAAGATAAAATTTATAAAATTTAAAAAAGTGGGTATTACTATTCATAATGGCTAGTTCATAATAATATTATACTAATATCTCGTTTAGTGAAACTCGGTATTTCCTTCTACACATGCTATCGAGGAAGGTCGCGATTGCGTGTAATTCAAGGAAAGTTAGGGATGCGTGTTGTGAAAGATCCTTTTGGTGTAGCGTACAACACAAGACATTAATGAAATTAAAAAGAATATTTTTCATAAAATCTCGGGGTGTTACAATGACATCCTCTTTTATAATTTTTCCCTGGCAATCCAGCGGTCTTGGTGATATCATGAGAAAACCTTCCTATGTGGCTAGTAAATGTCAATTAAATACTAGTGCCTTGTTTTAATCAAGTATATCCTCAACCACCATGGATTTTTTCACTGAAATTCTTAAAATATAAAACAAAAAATTAGAATATTCTAAACATGGTGGAAGTAAACTGAGGGTAACAAAAAAAATATTTGATAAAATTCACTATTAACATGATATGACATGTCCCCATATCCAATTTATTTATTTTTAAAATTATTATTATACATATATAATGAAAAAATGTATACCCAATAATATAAAATTCATAATCATTTGATAATGAATATAAAAAACTAGATTACCACTCTTCTAAATTATTCATATTAAAAATTATTTCAAAAAATTTCCCATCCATATTTCAAATGTCATCCAAATTTTTAGTTAGGTCCCACTAGCATGTGGTAAATGTTTCCTAAAAAAAATTCAATATAACTCGACAATTATTCTGAAATAGAAGAATAAAAGGGTGGGGAGAGGTGTGTACATGGGTATCCATCATTTTCAAACACATCATATTTTTAGAAATAATATACTTATATATATGATTAGGACATCACTGGAATATACCGATATAAATCGACTCTATGATAAGTATACCAAACTATTATTGAACAAATATACATGGGGATGTGAGGCCATTGTTCCCAACAAATGAATTAATAAATTACCAATAAAAACATGAACCACCAAACATAACATAGACCTCATGCTTCATCTTTCTATAACTCCACTCCAACAATGATGGAAGAATTTAACTACACCCATCGGGAGAAATAATCAAATTATTTACCTTTAAAACCAATCAAATCAGTAATAAGGGGTAGTCTAGGTCAATCTCTTTGGAATAGAGGAGAAAATAAATTGTAGAAACTAGTTAGTGAGAATCAGATCATTATTAGGACAAAGGAATCATAGTTGAGAGGGGATGAAAAATTAGTAATAGTTTTCATTTTTTTCGAAAATGGATGATGAAAATTAACAACATGGAAATTGAAGGTTTATGGTTTCATCATGACTATGGTTTATTGATTTTTTAAATATATT
This sequence comes from Viscum album, assembly GCA_963277665.1. Taxonomy (NCBI): domain Eukaryota; kingdom Viridiplantae; phylum Streptophyta; class Magnoliopsida; order Santalales; family Viscaceae; genus Viscum; species Viscum album. Next base: position 211,816,346 of record OY728128.1, on the reverse strand, counting down.
ATCAAAAAAAATTAATAATTTTAACTATGGGTATTCAATTATAATGGTGTTTCTTAGTTTGATAACATATAATTATTTATTTAAATAAATAATCCCTAGGTTTAGTGATTGATTTATCAGAAGGACTATACAAAAATACCTCTAATATCTTGGTAATAGGATCTCCCAAAAGTCATTTTTTTCTAATAAATTAAAATTAGTTTTCTCTAATTTTACCATTCTTGGTCTAATTTGAAAAAACTGGAAAATTAGGTATTTAATTATGAAATAGATTATAAATAAGAAGTCATTCAAAATTAATATTCATTCATTTAAATTAAAAAAAAATCCCAATCCTCATAACAATCCAGACACGTGATACTCCACCTTTTATTTCAATAGTTAGACAGTATGGATTGAGTGGAATATCAATCCATACCATGGGAAAATATGTAAGTTAGTGAATAAGAAAAACACTCTAAAATAGAACAAGAAGATAAATTTACCCTAATGGACTAGGGGATGGAACACGTCGGGTTGGCAGCAACCCCTACCCACATGAATGAACAACGAATAAACTGGAAAACCCTATGAATAAGGTGTTTCCCTCAAACTTATAGAATTTTGACCAACATGGTATGTAATGAAAATTACACAATGCGTACTCTGGTAACCATCAATTTCTTTTTTTCTCCACTGGTGGGTGGACTAAGGTTCATCCCATTGATTTACATATGTTAATGGTTGTTTGATAGAATTACAAAACTTGTGGAACCCCATTAAATGGAATATAACCTCTATTTAAGTCACCAAGTACATCTAGAAGGGAATACATTGAATTTATCATTAACACATGGTTATTGGTTTCTAGTTCTCGACACGAGTGAGTACATGTAATAAATCCACATTAATTTGTGTTATAATGAGTACTAAAAATATAAATATTTTGAAAACACTGTTATTGTATAGCAGGATTTCTGAAGGTTAGACTAAAAGATAAGTGTAAATATTCCACATGAAAATGTCTAAATATTTTTGGATGAATATATTTAGACATTATGATATATTACCTTCATATTTATATCCATTTTTTGAAACATTTTTATGAAAAATGCATGATATTATTTAAATCATATAAGAAAATCCCTTTGTGACCCTCCACAAGCATATAAAAGGGAATCATTTCTCTAGATTTATTCACAAAAATTAATCCCTATTGATAAATAAATCCCTAAAAAAATTCCAAGATTTGGTCATATTGATATTGATATTCTTTTATTAACCAAATATAACTCTAAAAAGTGTTATGTTGTATGATGGATGAGGTATCCCTAAGAAGAGGTAATCACCGAACCTTGATCATTCAAATTTTATTTAATCTCATGGTTCTATTAATTATACCAAATCTCTCATAATGTAATGACTCAAGTATCATAAATAAAAAACTGTTTAAATATGATTATGTAGAATCCATTTTACTTATCATTTTAATCAAATGTGAAATGAAAATTATTTCATGTGCGTGCATGTGGACTACCACATACACATAACTATATGATTCATTTTACAGAACATCATATCATGGATTATTATAATTATATAAATAATGAAAATAAATAATATTTATTATATAATAATAATATTATGGTTCTAAAATATTATATAATTTATTATCCTTTTTCTCATTAGAATATAGAATTATTACTCACGTTTAGGTATGATATAGTGACCCTAGCCCTTTAAATATAACATTACACAATTTTAATAAAAATTATACATTAGAGTACATGCCATGTATTGTTAAGTATAGAGTCTTGGAAGACTAGGTACATATAAAACAACACATGTGGAAAAAAATTATTTAATTAATCTCCATAAATAGCTCCTAACTTCTTTCGAGCCCTTCCATCTACATATGGTACAATGGGGAACATATGAACAAAAAGATGAGCTGAAAAGCCCAGTAAGGGAATAAAAATAAGGATACATCTTAAGAACATGAGATAGGAGGCATAAAATTGTAATATCCAAAGCCTGGAACAAATGAAATCCTATCATATAAGCATGGGATGATATAATCAAGGAATAATATCAATGTGGAAGAGTCATAAAGCATTTCCTTAGTATGGGTAGGCCAACTGCCAATCCGATTTCTTATTTTAGTACATGTCAAGGATAACTGCCAATCCCATTTCACATTGCAACTCTTGAGACTTAACATTACCCAATGCATTGGACTACTATCTGGGAACACCCATCCCAATATATTTGTTAATATTCCTTCCAAATGAATAATAATACATAATCAATGATACATATACAAAAGTGCATCCATGGAAATAATTGGGTACCACAATCATGACATAATGCCTAACCAATGGGTGTATAATGAAAGTGTCCAGGAAATAAATGGATTAGAACATACATGTATGTTCATAAGGTTATATTTCAATATAACATGGTATGTGATTTTCAGTATATATGACTACAAACAAGAAATTATTTTGGGAAACGTTAGTATTAAAACATTTTTGTATGGTCTAAGGGAGATACTATAAAATTTCTAAATAGAAAAGAGTGAAGTATTTCATAAAAAAAATTTAACCAATAATATTTTCATAATAAAATGACTGATTTAATAAAGATAATGTAGTCTTAAAAAATTGGATAGACTACACTTGAATGCTTGTAAGAATTTGGGATGTTCCCTTAATATAGGTTTTCTTATCCGGATGAATTCAGGATGGAATCACTTAAAAACATGTATATCCATAAAAGAGAATGAGGGATGTATATTGAAACATCTATTTAGAGAATATAAAATGAATTTAGAAGTTTTTCATAAAATTAAAAGACAACTTATTTTGGGTAGAAATAAAGATTGAGCACCCTGAAGGAATAAAGGTTGTTTGGGAAAAACCCCTTACCTTATGTCTCATGGTGGTATCAACTTGATATTAATGACCCAAATAATCTAATTATGTTAATTAATTACTAATTATATAACATCTTCAATAAGAAAATAATTTAGTAAAACCAGTTTGAGATCATTCATTACCTTTTGATTGTTTACGAGGTTCAATATCATTTTCGGGTCCATGTGTTTTTTCGGTTCTAATGATTTCTTCTCTTATATTCATGTTAGAAGAATCTTGAAAAATGGAGATGATTCCCCAATATTGGTGATATATGTTTTTCATATAATCCATGAGGTTACATTATTGTAAATTACAATCAAATACCTGGCATAAAGATGAATCATTATATAAATTATTTAATTATAACTATTTGGGTTAATCAGTGGGTTTTGACCACAAGGGACAGGTTTTGTTTTAAAAATCATAACCTTGTGTAAAAAGGGATTGTAGAACTGTTGATGAAAAAAAATACATATATTGTGGTCTGGTTCGAAAAAGGATTCATGACCAGAATTGAATACAATAATAGAAATTGAAAACCCATCGTCCTTGACTATGGTAAATTAGCACATCTCTGATGGTATTTTCATTTATGTATATTTATAAAAAAAAAAGAAAGGATATATGAGGAAGAATTATTCCATTTTCATGAAAAAAATCTAGTACAAGTAAGGTACTAGAGTCCTCAAAACATTTTGATAAAAGGATATGGGGAAAGAAAGAGAAAATAGATGAACATGAAAATGAATAAAAAGGTTATAGATACCTTATGAAAATTCAGAAGCCCAAAAGAATTAATTAAAATTTAATAAAATGAATTTATGAAATCAATAAAGGTATCTAATCTTATGGAATACAAAAGGGTAGTATTATTGATACAATATATCATACCCCAACATATGAGAATGGATATTTAAGGAGATAAAATAAAAGAAGCGTTGATAAAAAGAGGAGGGTGAAAGGTTCCCTTACCTTGTAGAGTAGCTCGTAAAACATGATGTTTTTGGACTTTGGGGCATTTATGACACCTTTGGAGGGATAATAGAGAGGTAAAACACCATTTATTCAATGAGGAGGTATTTGTAATGAATGAGAACGAATTGATGAGTGGTTATTTATAGTAAAAGTGTGTGAATTTTTTATTAATTTAAAAAGACACCTCATTAGTAGTTTTTGTAAAACCATGGGCTTAACCATTTGCATAAGGTAGTGGACACATGGGACACCTAATAACTTACATTACTATACACAAGTCTACCATCAATATTTATTAATTATTGTATCATTATGATGCCATCAAATATTCCAAAAAATCAAATTTTTATTTTTTGTATTCACAAAAAAACTCATGTACTTTAGAAAAATCTCAAAAACTCACCCTAACCATTTTTCATCATGTAGAATTAAAAAATGAACTCCATTTTTTAAAAATAATTTTCAAATAAAATCATAATTCATTCAATAAAATCAATATTAAAACTATAACATGTTTTATAAAATTGTGAAAAATTAATCCCGACCCAATTAAATTATCATATAACCATAATGAAATATTAAAAATTTATGATTACATTTTTTGAAAATACCTTTGCATTTTAAATTATTAAATTAAACATAAAATTGTAAATAAAATATTTATTAAAAATTGAAATACCAATTCATATTCTATGATCATTGTTTTCACTTTTATGTTGTATAAATTGTATTTTTACATTAATGGGTATGATTTTTATTTTTTTGGAAAATTTTATATTCATTACTATTCATTTCAATTCATAAAGGTATGATACTATTCATAAAGGTATATTATTATTCCGAAAAAATTATTTTTGTCTTATCATACTCCAAATCACACCCTGATCACAATTGTAGATGACCGTTATTCAATATTAAAAACACACAAGTGACAAATTTATGTTTAAAGGTGACATAATACTTATTAGATCATTTTGATGTAAATACATGTTATTATATGAAATAATAATAAGATGGGATTCCATTAAATACTTTGGGCATAAAATTATTCCCACATTAAAAAATTTCTCCCTTGATGTTTCAGTTTACATTCTTGTCCAAAAACAGGTGTGGGAATGTTTCCATTATTACATTTTTCAGTTCCAGTATTGCCTCATCGTACATATGGTTCTGCCATCCTACCTTGACCAGGTGAGTAGTCTTGTTACATAGACCATTATCTCTATGATCCAAGATCTTTACTAGATTCTCCTCATATGAAATATCATTCTCCAAATGTACCACCTCTGAAGAGAGTACATGTGAAGAGTTTTGTATGTATATACTTAAGAAGGATACATGAAAGAAGTCATGTAATTTTTACATGGTATGTGGAAGTGATTGTCGATAGGCCACAACTCCAACTCAATCAATGATCTATTAAGGGCCTGTGTAAATGGGATATATATATCCTTTCTTCTCAAACCACATGACCTTATTTCATGGAGATATGCGTAGAAATACTATGTCTCCAACTTTGAAATCAAGGTCTCATCGACAATTGTCTGCATAACTTTTATGTCAAATTTGTGATTCCATGATATGTTGCTGAATGGTTTTCACCTTATCCATCATTTCATTGACCATTTCAGGACCTAGTAGCTTAAGCTCACTGTGTTTATCCCTACACACCAGTGTTATGCACCTTTTCCCATAAAGGGATTCATATGGTTCCATTCAGATTCTCGAGTGGAAACTGTTTATGTAGGACAATTCAACCAACGATAGATGTTGGTCCCATCCTCCATTGATGTCCATTGAACATGATCTCAACATATCTTCCATTGTTTGAATATTTTTCTCATATTGACAATTTTTTTGAGTATTATTGGTTGTACTGATGTTTAGATCAGTGCTTAGAGCAAGTTGAAGACCCTTCTAGAACATTTAGGTGAATCTAGGATCACAATCTGATACAACAGATAGTGGTACTCCATGCATCCATTCTAATTCCATGATATATATCCGTTCATGTTGATCCAATTATAATTCCACTAAAATCCAGATAGTGTGAATTGTCTTTATAAGACGATCCCCAATGATCAATATGGCATTGTTTCCTCTCTATATCCTAGGATTTCCCCCTGAAAAAGTCAATTTTAAAGTTCTCCCAATTCCATGTTGGTATGGATAGTGGTTTCATCATCCCTTTTTACTTCTATCTTTCAGACATCACTTGTTGACATACTATGCAATTTGATGTGTATTAAAAAATATGCCTTTTTAAATTGTCCCACCAAAAGTTCTCTTGGATATCTCAATACATCTTTGGGCTCCCTAGGTGGATAGATATGGTTGAGCTATGTGCGTTATTCAAAAACTCATTCTTTATCTCTAGTTCAGATTGTAGACATAATAATTACCCAAATATTACAACTCTATCCACATTAATCATGAACTCATAGGATTTATCACTTCTGATATCTTACACCCTTTTTTAGAAGTTACACATCCTTAATTTGAGCATCCATTATATTCTCAATGGGGGATGGTTGAGAAATAATTTCTGAAGGGTTTGATGTCGTTCCTCCCATAATGATTTCCATGTCCATCTTCTGTAAATCTAATAATATTGGATCCTTTTCTATTCACATCATTGATAGAGTTACATGATACTTTCTATATAGAGCATAAGCCACCATATTTGCCTTACTAGGATGGTAGTGGATTGAGTGGCGATAATCCTCGATAATCTCTATCTATCATCATTGGTGCATATTAATCTCTTTTTGTGTGATTGTATATTTTTGACTCTTGTGTTTAGTATATATATCACACTTCTCGTCGTCCTTAATTTGAGCATCATTGGTGCATATTAATCTCTTTTTGTGTGAATATATATCTTTCCAGGATCCCATCCATGACCTTATTCCTCTTTAAGTCATGTAGGGAAACATTTCAAGAATGTGGGAAGAGCATAAAAAGCTTAATAAGGGATATAAAAATACAGAAATAAAACATTAGTCCAAGTATAGATAAGAATCAATGAAATCATACTGTACTCATAAAACATAATCACTTTAACATACCTCATGAAATGATATGATTTATGAATAAATCATTGAAATCATAAAACATAAAGTTAACTTGAGGCATTCATAACATTCTTACATGGGGAGTAACCCTCATGGTTACGTTTGGAATACCCATCTCAGTATATTCCCTAAATCTCTTTAGAGAAACCTTATTGTTTAACTCCTTCGCATTACCTAATGCATTAGAGAGCTATCTCGGGCTCACCAGCCCAAGGTTTATCACCCGTATACATACAGAATTCCCAAGAACCATAACATAATCATAACACATAACATAATCATAAGGTAAAGATTACATTTCCGCATTATAATCATAATATATCAGTTTAATATGATGACATAATCAATTATTTGTCAAAACCATTTTCAAAACCGTTTATGAAAATATTTTTGAATCAAAGTGTCCAATAACACATTGATACTTTTAAAGGAATTAATATTCTAAAATAGTAATGTACATATAAATAAATCCTTAAATCCATTTTGAAATATGGAAATTAATAAGAAATAATTATAAGATTAATTCATTAAGATGATATTTCAGTTAAGGAGTTCTTATCAAAATAGGAGATACTTCATTACAAATAATTGAGGGATAGAATTTAAGAAAAACACTATAATATCACGAGAATAAATGTATTCATGATATAATATTCCAAATGAATGTATATACACAATATTAAAGTGAATTGGCACATTTAAACAATTAAGTCTCAATGGAATGTAAATTAAGATGAAATCCCTTATAAAGATAGTTTCCTTAGAGTAAAGATAAATCAATTACTTTATTATGTGTGAAAAATATAAATACACCTAATAAAAGTGGATATTATGTGTAAAAAAATCAGAGGACATCCACACATATTCAGAGAAAGACATAATCAGGAAGTATAAGTTTAACCCAAAAAATTGAAATTGGGTTAAGAAGTTCCCTTACAAGAATTTCGACAGCCTAAGAGCATCACTTTAAAATTCAAAAAAATGAGTTTATGAGAGATAAAAAGGGTATCTCATCACTTGGACATAAATTTTTTAAAAATAAGGATATATAAGAACATATCCCAACATAATAAGATGTAATTTAAAAGACCTAACTAAAGAAGTATTTTTAAAAAAGAAGCGTCTGAAAGGTTCCCTTACATATTTTGTAACCTACGAAACATACATCATATGAAAAAAGGACCATACAATGTTGATTTAAATACTCATAAAAGGATTTATATTACTCAAATAGTAGAATAATGGCCAGTAAAAATCCACTCAATGGAGATAGTGGTAAATATAGCATGAATCTCATGGCAATATAAAGTGATATAAAAACCCCTTACATCGTTGTAACAAATCGTGTCGTATGACCAAAAGATAATAAGAACAAAATAAATCATAGAATAACGTGAATATAAATAGAATCATGATAATATATATCATATTTCAGTACAAAATACACCACATGCAATAAATAAGGGGCGAAAAATGCAAAACTCACAGAATTAAAAGCGAGATAAGAAATACCCTTACAAACATTCAACAACCTAATGACGCAACGTAAACATTCATAAAATGAAATGATGAGAGTATGAGGGGATATCTCATAATATGATCATGAAAATGGAAGTAATAGTAATATAAAATTACATCTCCAACCTAATAACATGGGTCTTAAATGAAATGACATACAAAAGAGTACTTGAAAAGAAAGAGAGAGGTAGGATCCCTTACCTCATGTCCGACTTGTCGGGTTCGTTTATTTAGATTTATGAATAATAAACCATGGTAAATTATTAATAGATTAGGATTTCAATTAAATTATATTATTAAATTCATATCACATATTATCATGTTATAATAGTTATTTAATTATGTGAGTTCATATCATACGTTTTGTCGATGTTCGGTACCAGAGTCAAAAATGAACATGTTTGAAGAGAATTGTCCATGTAGTTATAATTAAATCATCTCTAGAATGGTTTTCATGATTTTAATAACATATATATCCAGTATTTATGTATTTAATATTATTCAATAATGTTTTGAGATAAAAAATGAAATGTACCATTCATGGAGACGACAGGTCGTAATTACGCATGAACGGTACATTCATTTTTTGTCTTATTAATGGACTTTAAAACTAAATGAGACATTATTATTCTAGTATAATATATATGTTTTATAGGTAAAATATGATCATTAATTACATTCTTTATAAATTTCATTTTTGGCATGAAGGAGTCACATCACTTGAGGATGTGGTTGTCCACACTTCCTCATATGAAATTATCGCATTTTCACAACATGCAAAGCATAAAGGTATGTATTAAATATAAAATATATAACAATAGAGAATAAATAAATATAATATATATCATATATAAATATAGTTTTATCATAATGGACACCAATAGAGGTGTTAAAAGAAGACTGAACAGTCATCGTTTCGTGAGGCAGTAATTCGCCACCCACAGAAATAGTATGTTTATTAACCATTAGACGGAGGTGTGTGTAAGTGTACATAGAATACTTATCATAAAAAAATCCTTGTATATTGAAGATACTGGTTTTATTATGGAATCAAATAATAAGATTATATTGTTGAGGGAAGAAGGAAAATAAATGAAAGAAACTAGAGAGAAGACATTACCTCTAAATCGGGTGACACTTTTTGATTTGAGCCAAAGGATTCCTTGGAAAGGCTTCTGCCAAAATTAAGGCTTCATGGATTAGTATTGGAATATGGATAAATAATATGAGTAGAGGTTGGACGAGCCAAGGGCTTGAGAGGATTGTGTACGAGGGTAGAGGTGGGGGACTTTTATAAGAGGGAGGAGGGTCACTTTTGGATAGTGTTGAAATGTTACTTTATTATAAAATGATTTTCGGATTTTAAAGGCCCCAAAATTATATATTATGAGGAAAGGTGATAAGGGTTTTAAATCTACCCATACAATAGGTTTTAGACATGTTTGTGTCTTAAATGATACCTTTTATTTTTATTTTATTTAAATCGTTCATTAATGAGGTAATCACTACATCATCATGGTGTCATAAATAAATTTATTTATTTAATATCTAAAAATTATAAAAAATTACCAAGATGTAGGAAATAATTTTATCTTTAAAATGACTATTTATAGTGTAAGATATAATTTATGTTAAAAAATTAAAATTTTTTTACTTAGGATATACAAACCTTTGTTATATTCTCTTCTTTTTTAAAAATAATGTCACAAATGTAACTATCACACCCATGTGACTCCATGGTCCCTCAAGTTTGGTATAATGATTCCCATTGTCTTCCATGACTCAAAAAAGATAATTTGGACACATTTTGGGGAATTTTTGTATTATTATGATATTATTTTATTACCCTTAACTACCCGATTACTAATTAATCACAATAATTAAAGATAATTTTTGTCGTTACTATTCATAATGTCCAAAAAAAGAATCTTCATTACATAATAAGGAACTTTTGATTAGAAATATGGAATCCATTTTAACAAATTACAAACACATAAATTTCATTAATTAATTTAAATATAATTCTCATTGTCAAATCGAAAGACGGGATTTAAGATGTAATATCTATCAAAAGATTGATTTGTTTTTACATCCAATAAAAAATTAAAATTACATACAATGAAAAAAAATTTATTATTTTATAAAAACAAATTATATTAAACCTTAAAACATATTAAAATGAAAATCTAACTATTTAAATAAATGGGATGAAAAGGCAATTAAGAATTAAAATGATGTATTTTTCACTATTCATTAAAAAATGATCATTTTCAGAAAAATACCAAAAAATCACCCTAAGATATATTTGATATTCCAAATCCAAAAATGATTTCCATTTTACCAATTTAAAAACATATAAGTTTCATTAATAAATTATATAATTAAGAGTGCTATATTCAACTTCTTGAGAATCACCTAACCCACAAAGGATGAACTATATATTTCCCATGACTTTAGACCTTAAACAAAACCAAAATTTTTAGTACAATCTCATATAATCCCCGAAAGGATAATCCTTTATAAAAATAAATACTAATCTTAATCTCCAAAATTCAACAAAAAAGATCCCAAGGTTCAAGAAAGAACATTAAATAAACAACTATCTATAAAATTCTTCAAAGTAATCCAAACTAAGATTGAAAGCCAAATATCTGAAGGATTTATTCACATAGCCTTATAAGTTAAATATTAACATTTATCTCCAAATAACATCAGTTACTCAAAAAGTCTCATTTCTAAAAGTAATTCACCTAATCACATATTCTCTATGATAGGTTAATAATTTTCAAAAATAAACCAAATCATCATATGTCCACAATAAAAACATAGATTCTTCCAAACTAAAATTTCAACTATTATTCCACAATTGAAATCCCATCATATTATATCATCCTTAGGGATATAGGGTTTCCTCAAAAGATATAGAACATATTTCACAACAACCTTTTTCACATAATCACCAAATCATTTTCCGATACTAAGAATATCCATTTGATAAAACATAAATTCCCAAAATCAACTTATTCTTGTTCCATAAAATCATTTTACTAAAATAATAATTCATACAAACCAGAGACTTCATGTAATACAGTGGTCGGTGATGCACCCTTATCACCATTCGGTTGCAGGTTCGATTCCTACTGTCGTACCAGATGTAATGAGTTTTCACTCATCCTACAGGTCTTCCTTTTTTATAAAACTCAAAAATAACCCAAACATGTTTTAACCACAATAGTTTCCTTATACCTCTCATATTCATCCAAAATCATTATGATCTCAACATCATAATTCTTGAAGTATTATTTAACCACCATAAGATAAAATAAAAGGATCCCCAAAATGAATAACATCATACCTTTATCATGGTGCCCATTTGGTTTCATTGTCATCTTATTCACATAGGTAGAAGGTCCATGCATTGCAAAAATGATTTAATGATCCTTCAAAATCATTTTCTTCCTCCATCTAAATACACCTAGTACAACATGGGTCATATGGGTGTTCATAGACAAATAGTTTTTTAAAATAATAATGTATGACATATAATTTCAAAACATCTGGTAAAAGATGATATCTATAAAATAGTCGGACAAAATATGAGTGGAATCTTTCAATTAATGGTCCTTTTAAAAAACTCTAGGTATGTGATGAAAGACTATTTTGTAAAATAAAATATTAATAGGTTGTTAAAGGTTGTCCTTCTTCAGTACATTTTTTAAAATCATAATTTGCTTCAAAATCTTGTGATAAGGTTAAATATTTGAAAATGCCTTGATAATATTTATCTTTCTTGAAAAAAATGAGAATATTGTGAAAATATAATTTTTCTAAATACAACCCAAGATCCATGATGATAATGAGGTATATTGGAGATGTTTGATATCTCGAACAACTTCTTGCAATTGATTTTTATGCGAGAAAAAGTTTCACAATCATCGATCATGACTTTGCAATAATTATTGCAAGCATGTCCTCAGGAAGAGATAGGAATGTCGTTTGAGATCCTCCTCCTTCCATTTGTAACAAACTTTGCATGATCATAAAAAGTTATAAAACAATGATTTAACTAAAATAGTAGATAGTGGGACTAACCATGTGTCTAATGAAAACTCTTTATCCATAATGTTTTATATACTGACCTCAGGTACCAATTATAAGGACTCATCCTTAACCACATTAGATAGTCTTTAATAAAATTAATAATTCTCATTGAGGATCATTTGAGGTTTAGAGTTTTAGAGAATTAGTACATAAATATTACATCTCAAAAGATTAAAAAGTAGAAAATTCTTCTCAATTTCCATTTTTTTCATAAAATAGAAACTCTTAAAAATAATGACGTTTAGTTCCATGTTTTAGAAAACATGTCTTTCCTTGATCCTAACCTTGACCTTATTCATCTTTATTTCCTGTGGGAAACATTTCAAATACATGGGATGAGAATAAAAATCTTATTAAGGGATATAAAAATAAATAAATAAAACATTAGTCCATGTATAGATAAGAATCAATGAAATCATACTTTACTCATAAAACATAAGCACATTAACATACCTCATGAAATCATAAGATTTTTGAATAACTCATAGAAATCATAATACATAAATGTAACTTGAGGAACTCATAACATTATTATGTAGGGAGTAACCCTCATGGTTTCGTTTGGAATACCCATCACAGTATATTCCCTAACTCTCTTCGGAGATACCTTAGCGTTTAACTCATTCACGTTGCCCAATTCATTGGAGAGTTATCTCAGGCTCACCCGCCCTAGGTTTATCATAGAACCACCCATATACATAAAAAATCCGAAGAACCATAACATAATCATAAGGTAAATATAACATTTCCACATTACAATAACAATATATCAGTTAAATATATTGACGTAATCAATGCTTTATCAAAACCATTTTCAAAACAATTTAAAAAATATATTTTTGAATCAAAGTGTCCCATAGAACATTGATACTTTTAAATGAATTAATATTATATAATAGTAATTTCCATATTAATAAATCTATAAAACCACTTTGAAACTTGGACATTAGTATGAAATATTTAGAAGATTAAATCATTAAGAAGATATTTTAGTTAAGGTGTTCTTAACCAAATAGGAGATGCTTCAATACAAATAATTGAGGGATTGAATTTAACAAAAACTTTATAATATCAAGAGAATAAATGTATTCATGATATAATTTTACAAAGTATAGTATATACACTATATAATAGTGAATTGGTGTATATCAAAAATGAAGTCCCAATGGAATGTAAATTGAGATGAAATCCCTTATAAAGACAGTATCCTTAGATTAAGGATAAATCAATTAAATTATTATGTGTGAAAAATATAAATACACCAAATATAAATGGATATTATTTGTCAAAAAATCAGAGCTCATCCACACATATTCATAGCGGGACATAATCAAGATGCAGAGGTTTAACCCAAAGAATTGAAATTGGGTTAAGAAGTTCCTTTACAGAAACTTGACAGCTTAACGACGTCAATTTAATATTCAGAAAACAAGTTGATGAGAGATAAAAAGGGTATCTCATCACTTGGACATAAAATTTACAGCAATAATGATATATAAGAACATATTCCAACATAAGAATATGAATATTAAAAAACCTAACAAAATAAATCTTTTTTAAAAAGAATAGGGTGAAAGGTTCCCTTACCGATTTGGTAACCTACGAAACATTCACCCCATGAAAGAAGAACCATAAAATGATGATGTAAATACAAATATATGTATTTATATTACTCAGAGACTAGAATAATGGGTAGTACATACACCACTCAAAGTAGATAATGGTAAATATAGCGTAAATCTCACGGGAATAAAATGTGAGATAAAAATCCTTTACCACGTTGTAATGATTCGAGTCATATGACCAAAAGATAATAAGAAAAAAATAAATCACAGAATTCCATGAATATAAATATAATAATGATAATATATATCAATTTTCACTACATGATTCACCACATGCAATAAAGAAGTGGCAAACAATGGAAATCTCACGCGATTAAAAGCGATATAAGAAATCCCCTTACCAAAATTCGGCAGCCTAAAGACACCACTTAGACATTCATAAAATGAAATTATGAGAGTTAGAGGGGATCTATCATCAAATGAACATGAAAAATTCAGTAATTGGAATATAAAATAACATCCCCCAATAAAAGAACATGTGGCTTAAATGAAATGATATACAAAAGAGTACTTGAAAAGAAAGTGAGAGGAAAGATCCATTACATCAAGTCTGACTTGTCTTGATCGTTTATTTATATTCCTGAAAAATAAACCTTGGTCAATTTATAATTCCATAAGGACACCCTTTAAAGTTTATTATTCAATTCACATCACATATTATCATGTTATAATAATTGTTTAATTATGTGAGTTCATATCATATGTTTGGTCGATGTTCGTTACATGAGTCAAAAAATGAACTTATTTGAAGGGAAGTATCCACGTAGTTACAAGTAAATCATCTCTCGAATGGTTTTCATGACTTAAATATCATATATATCCAGAATATATGTATTTAATAATATTCCATAATTTTTGGAGATAAGAAATGAAATGTACTGTTCATGAAGATGGTAGGCCACACGTACGCATGAATGCTACTTTAATTTTTTGTCATATTAATGGAAATATAAAATTTAATGAGGCATTATAATTCCACTATAATATATATCATATATAGGTAATATATGTTCATTAATTAAATTATTTATAAATTCCATGTTTGGCAATAACAAGTCACATCACTTGATTGGGCGGTTGTCCACACTTCCTCGTATGAAATTATCACATTTGCACAACATGCAAAGCATAAATGTATGTTTTAAATATAAAAGAAAGATGCATAGAGTGGACATAAATATAATATATATCTTATATAAACATAGTTCCATCGAAATTTCCACCATGAGAGGTGTTAAATGAATATTGAACAATCATCGTTTCGTGAGACAGTAATTCGCCACCCACAGAAATAGTATGTTTTTTAACCATTAGACGGAGGTGTGTGTATGTGTAGGTAGAATACTTTCATAACAACATCCTAGTATATTTAGGATACTGGTGTTATTATGTAATCAAATAATAAGAAGATATTGGTGAGTGAAGAAGAAAAATAATAGAAAGAAACTCGAGAGAAGACATTACCTCTAAATTGGGTAACTCTTTTTGATTTGAGCCAAAGGCTTCCGTGGAAAGACATCTGCCAAAAGTGTTCCATATGTGAGTAATAGAGGGATGTGGAGAGATAATATTTGAAGAGGTTGGATGATCCAAGGAATTGAGAGGTGTGGGTAGGTGGCAGAGGTGGGTGCCTTTTATAATAGGGAGGAGGGTCAATTTTGGAAAGTCTTGAAATGACACTTTATTATAAAGTGATTTTCTGATTTTAAAGGTCCCAAAATGATATATTTTGTGGATAAAGTGATAAGGGTTCTAAATACACCCATACAATAGATTTTAGACAAGTTAATGTCTTAGATTTTTCCTTATCATATCATTTTATTTAAATCATTCATTAACGAGGTAATCACTGCATCATCATGGTGTCATAAATAAATTTATTTATTTAATGTAAACATTTATAAAAAAACCAAGATGTAGGAAATATTTTTATCTTTCCATTGACTATTTATTGTCTAAGAGATAATTTATGTAAAAAATTAAAATTTGTTTACTTAGGATATACAAACCTTTGTTATATTTCTCTTCTTTTTTAAAAATAATGTCATAAATTTCACTAGCACACCCATGTGACTTCATGTGGCCTCATGCTTGGTATAAAGAATCCCATGGTCGGCCATGAATCAAAAAACGAGGATTTGGACACATGTTGGGGTAATTTTATATTATTATGATATTATTTTATTACCATTAACTACCCGATTTCTAATTAATAATGATAATTAAAGATAATTGTCGTTGTTACTATTCAAAATTTCAAAAAACAAAAGAGTGTTAAATAAATAATACGGAACTTATGATTACAAATATGGAATCCATTTTACTAAATTCCAATCACAGAAATTCCAGTAATTAATTTAAAAATAATTTGTGTTGTCAAAACCAAAGACGGGTTTTTATGATGTAAAATCTATCAACACGTTGATTTGTTTTTACAACCAATTTAAAAGTAAAATTACATCCAATGACCAAAATTGTATTAAATTATAAAAAAATAATTAAATTATACCTTAAAACCAATTAAAATGACAATCTTAAAATCTGAATAAATTTGGTTAAAATGCGGGTTTGAATTAAAATGTTTTATTATTCACTATTCGTTAAAAAATTGATGGTTATCAGAAAAATACCAAAAATTCACCCTAATCTATATTTGACATTCCAAATTCAAAAATTATTTCCATTTTACCAAATTAAAAACATATAAGTTTCATTAAAAAATTATATTGTTAATTCCTAATGTTAAAACAAATAGCATGTTTTTAGAAACAATATCTATCAAAAGATTGACACTTGTTTATGTCCATTTTCAAAGATAAATTAATTATAATGACCACCATTGGATTAAATGGTAAAAATATATTCTAATTACTCTTTAAAACCAATTAAAAAAAATCTAACCATAGAAATAAATTATATTAAAATGAGTTTTTGAATTAAATTACATCATTTTCACTATTCATTAAAAATGAACTTTATTGGAAAAATACCAGAAAATTTAAACAAAGTAAATTTTGATGCCTTGATTCTACAGAAGGATTTTATTTAGTCAAATATAACATATAAAAGTGACAAAAAGTATATTTAAAAAGGGTTTTCCATCAAAAGGTGGTTAATCGACCTTTTAATGAATATTAGAATATTTATGCAAAAAAATGGATTCATTCAGATGTTAAGACTCTATAATTTATTTGGTAATTGTTAAAATATTTAACAAACATATATAATCATTTTTTAGTTTTTTCTATTCATTCTCACCATTACAACTGTTAGGCGTTTTCTAACAATTAACATATTATTATCATATTATTAGTGTGAAACATAAGATTTCAAAGAAAATCGTTGTTGCGTATTGGGAACCCCATAAAATATATCATCCCCTTTAATGTAATATTAATATTTTATTCACAAATATTAATAAATATGAAAATTTCATATTAATTATTTACATGTGATGTTATAATTCCTGTCATATCAGGAATATCATTAGGTCAATCTTCACATTGCCAATCACATTGGTTGTTGGAACATGTTTTTCAATTTCCCACTAATAACTCTGAAAATAAACATATAAGTAGAGGTCTTGAATACTTAGCTATTAATCCAAAATAGGAAACATTGAACACAATAGTATGAACTTATAAATAACATGTGTATACTAACATGTGATTACATATGTTTATATCTATGTTATGCTCGATCTATTTCTTAACTTATATTATTTTGGGATTTTTTCCCATTAATAATTTTTTGTGCTAAGCTTATGAATCTACCAAATCATATCTCATGGGAGTATCAAAACTAAGAGTGAACCATGACCCATTTTCGTGTACCAAGATACCCCAGGTCAAGCTTCAAAATCCATTTTGGATTTTTCACTCCTAGTTATATTAGTGCAAGAGCCACCTATAACTACCCGTATCTAGGCAAGGATGCATTTTATTGATAATTGACTTACTCAATAATCCCCAAAATATAAAAAAGTCTAATAATTAGTATAAAACTTTTTGTTTTCAATAATAGGAACTATTCCTAATCTCTAAAAATAACTAGAACATCCTCTGATACCAACTATAGTGACCCCAGACTTTTATTTATAACAATACATGATTTTAATCATAATTATACATCACAGAACAAGACAAGAATCATTATGTCTAGTGTATTGAAACACTAGGTACATAAAACAAAAAAAAATGGGGCTAAAAAAATTTCATTATTTAATCTCCATAAACAGCTCATAACTTCTATTGAGCCCTGACATCTTCATATGGTACCCTAGGGAAGACATGAATAAATGGATGCGTTGGAAATCCTTGTATGGGAATAAACGTTAAGATACATCTTAAGCACATGAGTTCAATGGAATGTCATAATGATATCCAAATCATGGAACATATGAAATCATATCATATAATCCTTTCATAATATAAACATGGAATCATATAAATATGGATGTATCATAAAAAATTTCTTTTGTATGGGACAAGGCTAACAGCCAATCCCATTTCCCATTTTAGTACGGGGCATAGCTAACCGCCAATCCCATTTCACATATCATCTCAAGAGACCTAACTTCACCTAATGCATTGGAGTGTTATACGGGTTCACCCATATCATCAATTTCATAAATATTCTTGCCACATGAATAATCATACATAATCAACCATACATAAATAGAAGTGTACCCATGGAAGGAATGGGGTACCACAATCATGACATAAAGCATAATCAATGAGTGTATCATGAAATTTTCCATGAGATAAAGGGATTAGAACATACATGGATGTTCTTAAGGAAATATAGGAATTTAACATGGTAAGTGATGTAAAAACTAAGTGAAAAAATTAGATTTTATTTTGAAACATTATCATTAAAATATATTTTTATCTGATTTTAAGGGAAATACTATAGACATTTTGAAAGAGAAAAGGGAAAAATATTTCATATAAAACATGAATTAACTAATAACGTTTTCATAATAAAAGGAATTATTTTACAAAGAAAATTTTGGCTTAAAATATATGATAGAGTGCACTAGAAATCATGTAAAAATTCTGGATGTTCCCTTAATATAGGTTTGCTTATTAGGATAAATTAATGAGTAAATCACATTAAAAATGTATATCCCCAAAAGAACATGAGGGATGGGTTTTGAAACATGTTTCTAGAGCATATAATGAGAATTAATAAGTTTTTAATAAAAATAAAAGTGAACTTATTTTGGGTAGAATGAAAGATAGAGCAACCTGAAGGTATAAAAATGGTTTGAGTAGAATCCTTTACCTTAAGTCTTATGGTGTTATCCACTTGATATTAATGACCCGAATAATAAAATTATGTCCATTAATTAATAATTAAAGAACATCATCTATATTAAAATTAATTTTTAAAACATGTTTTAGTTCATACATAACATTTTGATTGGTTACGAGGTTCAATATCCTTGTTCGGGTCCGTTTGTTTCCATTGTTCTAAAGATCGGTTCATATATATTCATGTTCGAAGAATCATGTAAAATGGGGATGATTGTCAGAAATTGAAGATATATGTTTTTAGTGAAAATATAGGAGGTTACATGATTTTAAATTCCATTTAATTACTTTGTATGAAGTTTAGTCATTATATAAATTATTTAATGATAATTGTTTGTATTAATCGGTGGTTTTTTACCCCAAAGAACATGTTTTGTTTTATAAATCACAATATTGTGTACAAAAGGATACTGGAACCATAGATGATACCTAATACATATTTTATGGTCTAGTACAACCTTGAAAATGGATTCCTGGCCCTAATTTATGACAATAACAGAAATTGAAAATTCATCTTCCTAGAATGTGATAAATTATCATATCTTAGATGGTATTTTCAGTTTATGATATATAAAAAAGAAACGGTAGATGATGAATAATTATTAAATTATACTGAATTAAATCTAGTACATGTTAGGTACTAGAATCATCACAAAATTTGGATAAAAATAGATGATCAATGAAAACAAGAGATGAACATCAAAATGAATGAAAAGTTTAGATATCCCTTATAAAAATTCGGCATCCTAACGATGTAACATAAAATTTCATAAAATTAATTGATGAGGGGAAAGAGGGAATATAAACATATTGAAATAAAAAGGGATGTATGACTGATACAAAATATCAATCCCCAACATATGTGAATGGATATTTAATGAGATAACATAAAAGAAATGTTGACAAAAAAAGAGGGTGAAATATTCCCTTACCATGTGGAGTAGCTCCAAAAATATGAAGGTTGGTACCATGGGGGATTTAGGACACCTTGGGTTGGATAATAGGGTGGTAAAAACACCAGATAATTTAGGAAGAATGATTTGAAATGAAATTAATTGATTGGATGAGTTGGTATTTATAGCAAATGGGAGAGAATTTTTTATTAATTTAAAAAGACATCTCATTGGAGGTTATTGTAAATCCACGGGCTCTACCACGGTATTTTCCCATGTTATCAGCCACATGAGACACCTAATATCATTTTTATTCTACACAAGTAGACCAGAATGTTTTAATTATTATTATATAATTATGATGTTATAAAATATACCGAAAACTCAATACGACGTTCCTATTAATTATAAAAAACTCATTTATTTTAGAAAAAACCAAAAAATTCACCACCATTTTTCAACATATAAAATTAAAAAAGGAAGTCCAGTTTCTTTAAAAACAATTATACATATATTTAAAATAACTTTGAAAAAAAATCATAATTTATTCAACAAAATCATCATTAAAAATTTAACTAGTTTTATAACACCTACAAAAATTAATCATGGACCCATAAAATTATCTTAAAACCATAACACATTAAACTAAAAATTTATAATTAAATTTTATGAAAATAAACTTCCAATATAAATTATTATATTAATCAATAAATTGTAAATAAAATATTTTTGAAATAAAATATAGCAATTCTAATAGTTTTATTTTTTTTCACATTAAATATGTATAAATTGTATTTGTACATTCATGGGTGAAATTTCCTCATTTCATTAGAGTATTTTCTATTCAATACTATTAATAGTTGTATGATACTATTGATAATGGTATGTTACTTTTCATTAAAAATTATTTTTTTTCATATGGGACTCCAAATAACATAATGATCACAATTGTTGGTGACCATTTTTCAAAATTAAAAACAAAATAATGACAAAATAATGTTTAAAGGACACTGAGTACATAATAGGTCATTGTGTTTTGAATCCATGTTATTATATTAAATAATTATATTATGGGATTCAATAAAAAACGTTTGGTCATTACATATGCACTATCATCTCCATGAGAGTTATATTTCTTTTTCAATATTTGCCTTTTATGGATAGTTCTAAAATTACATATAATGAATATATATAAGTTATTAAATTAATTTTATTCTTAATTGTTATATTGATTTTATACCATATAATGTAATTAGTAATTCATTCATTATAAAATGCTCTTGTTTATGCTAGTTTGTTTATATTCATGAGTGATCTTACAATGTTGGATGAGTAAATGATTAAGTAATGTTAAATACTGGTTATATTATGTAATAATATGATTAAAATGACATAATTAATTTCTTGGAATTGATTGAACCTGGATCAAGGTGTAAGGACACAAACTACCAAACAAAATCATATAGGAAAAAAGAAATAGTTATCACATAGAACAATGATTTTAATAAAAAAATGTATTAACGCATGGATAAAAAATATATTATGTAAACCCCTAATTTTATTTTTTGCATAAATATATGACTGGTATAGAATTATATTAAAATTAAATATATTATCCAAGATGTTAGTGTGTGTACAAAAACCTTTGGACATTAGTTATGTGTTTATATTACAATCTCATTTCATTCTAGTAATTTTTATGCTAAATTACTATAGATGAAAACTATAAGGAAAATATCACTTAAAACACTTATATTTTTTATTTCAATTATGGGTATTTAAAAGAAATCACGTAGTAGTAAT
The DNA here is from genome assembly GCA_963277665.1 of Viscum album. Classification (NCBI taxonomy): domain Eukaryota; kingdom Viridiplantae; phylum Streptophyta; class Magnoliopsida; order Santalales; family Viscaceae; genus Viscum; species Viscum album. The sequence continues at coordinate 211,794,145 of OY728128.1, read as the reverse complement.
TTTTTTCCACTTTTTGGAACATAGAATTATGGAAAACTTATTACGATGAAATATTGGCTGTAAACCCCAATGATATAATGATAGGTATCTTTTTAAAAAAGTCAATCTCTTCGATTTCATGTATTGCCTAAAACACCAAGTTCAAATGAACGAAAATTTATTTTTTTGAGGCAATTATAACCATGATTTTAAATATAGGGGTATTAATTTTAATGACTATAGTTTCAAAAATAAAAGTTTTATAAACATATATAATAAATTATTTGGTTATCATTTTTATAAAAAACGTTAAAAAAAATTAATACAGTTTAATTTTTTGATAACTATTTGTGTGTGTGAAATATATTTATATCATTATAAATTAAATTAGACATTATTGGTTAATTAATTTAATGAAATATATATGTTAAATAATATTTATTAATATCTATATAAAATTTTTATTATACAAGTTATTAGAATAAAGGAATGTTTACTCATAAAAATTTCATTTTATAAAAATTGATTTATATTTCATTTTATTCAATTATTTTAAAAGAAATTTTAAATCTTATATATATTTAATCTCATATAATTAATTACATAATTTGAATCATTAATATTTAATTTGTAAATTTGGACACTATTATTTTTTGTCAAAATGAATAGAAAATGCGGTAAAATTTATCACCATATTAAAGTTCTAATTTGGTTAATTTAGGTTTAAACAAAGTGATAAGGCCGTAATAACTATATATAATTCTTATTGAATAAAGATTTTTCTACCTATATCACTTTAATCTTTAATTTGAGGCTTTCAATAGAAATTTATGCTTGGAAATGTCATATTTTTAACTTATATGAATTAAAGTGACAAAATGCGACTCTCTTTGTTTTTAATATATTTTATGTGTCCACATAGGATAAAATAATGATGCAAATGAAAAATAAAATATATTTTAATATTAACGAAATTATTTTCATTATTGACTTCTATTTGTAATTTTATGAAAATATATAATTACCATAAATGCTCACGCAATGCTAATGTGGTATTTATTTAATTAAATTAAAAAAATAAAATGAATGATTTTTAAATATATATATTGATATAATTAGAATTATTTAACGTTTCAAATATAATTTCAAGATATATATTAAAATATTAGAGAAGTTTTAAATCATTATATACTAATTCATCCTCAGTCGGGATGTATTTTATGTCAAATTAATGGAATATTTCAAAAACTAAAAATAATGATATATTATCAAAATAATAAATTATTTAATTATATAAAAATAATAAATATAATTTATTGGTATATTTGAATAGAATAGTGTTAAATAAATCATATATGGACCATTTTAGAGTCATTTTATGATTTAATGTAATATTATTAACCCTTTACGATTAAAATAGTGGTTCCCACATTTAAGGTCAAAAATATCTAACCGAAGTGTTAATAAAAATGATAATATTTTAAATGAACCAAAACATATATAATTTTTAATTTTATTGTATTAAAACTTTATCATAACATATTTTGAAATCTATTTTAAATTGGTTTCATTTTTCATGATAGTTAATGTAAACACCCTGACCCCAGTACGCCGGATATGGTGCCCTAATTTAATACATTGGAAATACAAGGGTGATATATTTTGTAGGACCATGTATTTTAGTAGTTTTTTAAACCATATTACATATATGAACATTACTATAAAACATAAACTAAAATAAGACATATCAACTTCATTTGAACCACACATAAACTCCTATATTATTCCTACATGTCATTCAAAATAAATATATTTTCATCCTAAGGAGAAATGAAACATGTGAAAGGGGTGAGATTAGATGCTCAATAAGGGTATGAAATATAGTAGATGCATTAATAAACAAAAAGTCCTGGTGAATGACTAAAAACCATTCCATTAAACATAAAATTGACAATAATATCATTGAAATATAAACTGATTAAATAATTCCACAAAAATACCTATCAATGGAAATACTACTAGTTGAACAATCACATCGACAATAAATTACTATCTTAATAATGATTTAATGAATAATGTTAAATTTAATAACATGTTATTAGGACCTCATGCTAATACCATACATAAACATGTAGAAACCAAAACAAGTATGTTTCATGAGACATATCATTGCACTGTGGGGCTATATAGGGCCCAACCCAAAATTTTCTAAGTCTGATGAATTTATATTATGAAATGAGTGAAAAATAATCAAAATATAAATTCATATTGAAACTATCATTTGAAATAAAAATAACTTTCCCCAATTAAGAAATATAATCACAATACATTCAGAGTAATATGGATTCTTGTATCAAGATAACACATCAATAGTCAACCTAATCATAAACCCTTTAAAAAATAGGGCAGATTATATCATAAAGATTTAATCTAAATTAAAAATATTATACATATTGTGTGTTCAAATAGATGAATATAAATTATAAAATCATCAATGAATTATAATTATATGTTATTAATGAACAAATAAAAGTGTAATTGTTATTATTTATTATTTTTTCATATATGATGAAGAATCATTATATAACTTGTTAATGATAATCATTTATGATAATTTTGGTTGTTTTTCAATCACAAAGAAATAGTTTTCTTCTATTATTTAATTTTATGTCTATATTATGATTATATAGCATTAAAAATATATAAAATATAATTTATAATCGGGATAGACAATTAAAATGGTTTCATGACCATCAATTTTTGGGAAATTAGGGAATGAATTTATGTCGTCCACAAAGGTAAAAAATCCTCACCTCCCAAATGATGATTTTTTTTAAATTAAATAGAGAGAGAGTAATAAGATTGATAATGTATATTAAATTAAAATAAAATAATTCAATTATATATATGATAATATGATTATAATGATCATTTTGATATAATATGTGAGGAATGGATTTGAAGAAAATTGTAATGAAAATAAACGAAAAAAGGGGATTTACCACTACAATTAACCTCATGGAGAACATCCTTTGGGAAAGCGGTTTTGGCACATTTGGTAAGACCATAATCTCATAAAAATGAGTTAAGGGGCTTGTAATGTGTATTGGGAATAAAATTTAGATGGATAAATTCTTGTAAGGTGTGTGGAGAAGGGGTGGTGAGTTGGCGTATCTATATTTGAAGAGATGATTGATTTTTTAATATTTTAATCATCTCTGTATTACTTTGGATAAAGAATATGAATAGTTTTAAAATTATCACAAAACATATAAAAATAATTAAGGTAAGTTCTATATTATGGTACTTAATTACTTCATGATGCTTTAAATACTATATTTAACTAATAATTATTAACACAATAAATTACAATATTTTACTATGAAAAAATAATTCAACTATTTTACAAAATCCCAAAAATTCAACGCTACGTTTTTCAATGTGCAGAATCAAAAACTGAACTCCATTTCACAAAAATAAAATTTTAAATATGAGAAATTAAATTTTCAATAAAAATCATAATTTACATGATAAATACAGATTTTAAACTTTCAATTGATTGTATAAAACATTAAAAAATCTACTAGGATAATGTATAATTATCTCATGACCATGAGAAAACAAAATAGTAACTTATGAAAAAACATCATGATAGTAAAATTTCTTCTAAATAAATATAGTAATTATAAAATTGGAGGTAAATATTTATGAATTACAAAACTACCAACAATTTAATAATAATTTTTGAAAAATTTATTTAATTATATAATTATTTAATTATATCACACTGTAACGTAAAAGATTCCTATATTATATATATACTATTATCGGTAATGTTACTATTCTATTGGTCTTATTACTATTCATAAGTGTAACATTAAAATTCCAAAGAATTAACTAACTGTTACTACGCTATATGTTCTTTAATTACTTAGAAACACATCTTATCTCCTCGATTCTTCATTTATAAAGTCTCCATTGTCTAATGAATGTGGTTTTGTGTGATTTATACTATATAATATATCTATAAGAGGAGAAATCCTTTGATAAAATTTTGTGTTGCTAAATTCTCCACTCATCAATAAAATTCATGCTTGATATTTCTAGAATGTCACCTCAAAAAATTGGATAGTTCTTCATCAAATAATCTTGTAGTTCCCATGTAACCTCTTAAATATTATACTTTTTCCATAGTACCTTTACCATCTGAGTCATCTGATTTATCCTCACTTGTTCTCTAGTATCCAGAATTCAGATAGAATCTTTATAGTATGTTAAATAAGCTTCCAGTTCTATTCTCCTTGATGTGAGGTCATGTGATGGGTCTATCATATAATTAGGGAAAAAAAGAGATGTCAAACACATTTTGTAGTTCAAAATGGCTGGGTGGCATAGCCAAACAATAACCCTAGTTATAATTTTATCTAGGTTGTCAAAAGGACAAACCTACACTGGGATGAGTTTTATATTCCATCTAAATTTTATTACACCCTCCCATGGACATAAATTCATGAAAACATGATCACCCACTTGAAATTACAAATAATTCATTTGATTATCTCTATTTCATCTTTTCCTACTTTTTTCTTATTTGATATGGGTTTAAATGTATATTACATTTTGTTTTGTTTCTTCTACAAGCTCGGGTCATACAAGCTCGGGTCATACAAGCTTCCTTTCACCAAACTCATCCCAACAAGTTTGTGTATGATATTTATTTTCATAAAATACATTATATGGTTTGATTCAATACTTTATTGGAAACTATTGTTGTATTAGTACTTTAAAATGGTATGTACTAATCCCGCATACCATGTAAGTCATGTTATAATGATGTCAACATTACTTCTATAGCTTGGATTATACTTTCAGACTGCTCACTAGTTTGAGGGTGATAATCAGTATATAAATAATGCTTATTATACAGTGATTTCTTTATAAAAATATTTATTTCTATGTAAACCATTAATCACGAACTGATACTACAGAAAGTGGTTCTCCATGATGTCTTACAACATCATTAATGTTGTGTTGTGGAAGGACCTCTCATGGAAAATCTTCCCTTATAGGGAGGAAACATGCAGATTTGGTACATTGATCTGCAATTACCCCTAAAACATCATTCTTTCATCGATTTTATGGTAATCTATTGACAAAAACCAGAGTAATTTCATCCTGCTACCAAGTAAAATTGTAAGATGATTGAGGAATCATCTAGAATGCTGTATTTTATCCTAGACTTATTGATAGACAATACATCTTGATACGTAATCAGCAATTTTAATCTTCAGAATATCCCACCAGTAATGTTCCATCAGATATCTGTACATATTAGTCCAACTATAGTGTATCAATAAATTCAATATATGGGAATCTTAAAAAAATAATTTAAGATTTTGGATAGACATGGCACATAGTCTCATCCAATATATCATTTTTACATCTTAAAAACCAATGTCTACTAACATTTAATAATTCAAAAAATTAATTTTCCATTGAAGATTATCATCATCAAACTGAAATTTTTTTGTCCATTCGAGTAAAAATGGTTTGGAAACCATTTGAAAAAGTAGTAATTATTCCCCTACCATAATTATTTCCATAACAATCGTTACCAAAATCAATGAATATGGGATCCTTATCAATTATAATTTTTTTCATAATCCCAATATCATTCCCATTTAATGTATGTAATAACTTATTCGTCTTCCCAGGGAGGTATTATATTGAATAATTATAATCCTGAGTAGATAAACCCATATCGCCTTCCCAATGTTGACTTCATTCTATGAAAAGATGTATTTTAGTCCCTTGTGATTGGTATATATCTCCCATTTATAACAATTGAGATAATGTTTCCACATCTTCAGAGCGAATATTACAGCAGGAAACTCAAGATCCTATGTTAGATAGTTCTATTCATGATATTTTTAATTACCATGATTCATATGTAAATATCTCTATCATTCTATATAAGGACCCAAGTATGTAAATTTTTGATTATTCAATATAAGTCACATATCCATCATTTCCTGATGGTAGAGTCAATATTGGTGCATTCAGAAACATCTTTATCAATTCAACAAAAAATTAATCACATTCATTTTTCAACATGAACATAAACCCTATACAAGTATGCTTTGGTAAATAGTTACATAGTCATGAAAAGTTCTAAACTAAATATTGATAATAACCAATTAAGCCAAAAATACTATGTACATCAGTAATGTTCATTGGTGTAGTCTATTCCTGGACTACATTTTTCATTACTAGATAACTATAATTCAACACATAGAGGCAATATTGACAAGAAATGAATCTATTTGAATCCAGAAATCACACATTCTAAACGTCTTGTATAACACTTTTCTTCTAAGAGTCTTTAGAACAATGATTAAGTGATTATCCATAGATTCATAAATATTTGAGTATACAAAGATATCACCAATAAAATCCACAAAAATTATAAAGACTCGTAAAATTCAATGGAAATTTTTTCTTAATTTTCTTTGGAATTTTAGAAGAACGCGGTTTCTTACGGCACCTGATTCCGAGGCCCGGAGTGCCCGGAATCAATTTCGGAAGTTTGGCTCGGGTACGTTCAGTGAACGAATGAGCGGGAATTTCTAACTTTTGATCCGGTGCTCAGAATTGAAATACGAGGACACCGATGAGCTCGTAGCGCCGATTTTTTCTTAAGAAGACCTTTTCCGAGGTTGCGTTTTATGCGGAATGAATGTTAGTTTTGGGAAAAAATTAAAAGAAGTTAAATAAAATGTGGAAACACATTTTATTTTATCTTGTTGGTTATTTTCTCCCAAAGGGAGTTAAAGATGGGACACACATCCACTTAACCTCCCTTGGGAGGATTAAGTGTGGTGGGGCCCACACGAAGCATAACTCTTCACCTTCTTTTTTTAAAAACTCCCTTAAACTCCTCTTTTAATGAACATGACAACTTAGGTTATTAAATGGGTTGAGTTGTTTAATTTCAAACCGTTGAATTTCAAAATGGTTTGGTTGAGTAAATAAAATAAGACTTTAGCTTATTTTATTTTGGTTAGAATTCTCTAGCCACCTTGAGAGAATTTGGATCTTTCTTCTTCTTCTTCAAACATTGACGAAGAACACGAAGAACCTTCGAACATCGACAAAGAACTCCACGTTCTCGGGAACTGTCTTCTGCGACGCCATACCCGCGACACCGACGATGTCTCCTTCCACGTCATCTCTTCCGCGACAGTTTCCCGCGATGAAATCGCTGTCAAAAGTTCTTCGAATCCTCACTTCACGACATCGACGTCCTTTTTCCGCGACGCCGACCACCGTGATGCTCGTCTTCTGTGGGTCGTTGATGATCATCGTTCTTGAAACCAAGTAGGGGTTTGTTGTTGTTTAATTTATATATTCTCGTTCTTGGTTCTATCATGACAATCTTGAGGATAAATGATTATGTGCTATCATCTAACGAGAGGGGGGCCAGACTGCAAAAACATGACCGAAACCCCCTCCTTTGATCTTGAATGTTTCTTGTGGATGAAACGTGATGGCGTGGTGCCGTCGCACCACGCAGATATCATTCGACAAATATTGTGTGGCGCCGTCGTGCCGCGCCGTGGAAAGATTTATCATGAACGTGACGACGTCGTGCTGTGTCGAAGGAAACCGAAGGTGCCACGACCGGTGCGGGGCCACGGCGGGATGATGAGACCAGCGGCCAGCCGGGCCTCCGGTGTCGGAAGCCGGACAGGGGACCGGCCTCGCCGGTCCCGTTGAGGAAGAACCGGCAGGCCAGGTCGGGCCGGCCGGAAGAGAGGAAAAACCGGGGGAAATTAATTCCCCCGACCAGCCAAAATGGCCCCCCATTAAGAGGGGGGCCGGTTTCACAAAGGGGGGGTAGGCGGCACCCCCCTTTTTCTCAATGGCAGGCCCCCCACGTGAGGGGGGGCCATTTGATCCGAGGCGCGGCACCCAGCCGCGCCGCCAGCAGAGGAAGGCGAAGGCTTTGCCCCCCGCGCGTGGCACCTGACCGGCACCCAGGCTGCGCCGCCGCGCTGGGCCATGCCGCCGCGCCGGACCGCACTGCCGTTCCGGGCCGCGCCGCCGCGCCGGACCGCGCCGCCGGCCGGGCCAGGTCGGACCCAAGTCGGGTCGACCCGGGTCGGCCCGGACCCGGACACCCCGTTTTCGAATCGACTTCGGTCTTTTTCCCATAACTTGATCTACGGACCTCCGATTGACGAACCGTCAGCGGCGATGTGATCCATGGATCGAGACAGTCGTTTCATTATATCGCACTCAAGGTTTCGGAATATACTTTGAGTTCGGCCGGGTTGGTTCGTACACGAAACCAACCGGGCCCTCATAGCGGAAACACTCATATCTTGAGCTACGGACGTCCGATTGATGTGCCGTCAGATTTGTTGTGTTCATCATTGTGAGACGGATCTTTTGGCATACTCTGCCCGAGGTTTGGACGCAGGTGTAGTACGGTCAGGTTGGTTTTCCCTTAAAAACCAACAGGGCCCCTAGGACGAAAAAGCCAATAACTCTCAGACCGGGCGTCCGATTGATGTGTCGTCTGTGGCGTTGAGTTCCTATTGACGATACGGAACTTTTGGATACATCAAATATTGGCTATGTGACTGTTGATGTATCAGCCTCTCGGCTCGTGGAATGGACCCTCCCGAACGAGCTTGCTGTGTGCGGGAACCCTAGTGCTGGCTGCGACTGTGACTACTACTGCAACTGCTACTGCTACTACTACTGTGACTGCGACGACAATAGTACAGAGATCCTTGGTGGATTCGATGACGACTACAGCACTCAGCGATCCTACGTGGATCTGTGCTACATGTCCTGTGTGGGCCCGATGCTGTGTGGGTCCGATCCTGTGTGGGTCAATGCGCTCAGCGGTCCTGTGTGAACCAGTGCCTACAGGTCCTGTGTGGGCCCGATCCTGTGTGGGTCATTGCGGGGGTTAGTAACCTATCGATCCTTCGTGGGTCCGATGACTTAGATGGATCATAGATCATCTTTATCATCTTTCGAAGAAGTATACCTGTGTGAGCTAAATCCTGTTACTTTCCTGTGTGGATTGTGTTGTGCTGTCCTGTGTGGATTTCGTTTTGATTTCCTATGTGGAATACGTATACTTTCCTATGTGGACTGAGTTGTACTTGGGTTCGGAGGTTGGAGCGTATTGGAATTGATGACTTAGGTATATGTATGGGCATATACCTAAGCAGTGTCGGTTGTTACATCGTGATTGTATCTTCCTTTGTGGTTTATCCTTTGTGGATTTTGGGAGACCTTCAGGGGTCTCGGGGTCCCTACTGAGTAGCTTATACTAACCCCTGCACGGGCTATGCCCGCACTTCGTTTTGTTGGTTGCAGACGACAAAAAGCGTTGATCGTGGCTGAGGCTTGCAGAGCAGAACGATACCTGGAGGTGGACCACTGGGCAGGAGGTGCCCGGAGCGGACGGCCGGACCCGAGGAGCAGTGGAGCTATCTGTACCCACCCTTCAGGTGGGATTTCCAGTGGATAGCTCAGTGTAGCGGCTTTTACTTTACAGTTGTTGTTTTCCCTTTCGATTTGTACTTTACTTTCAGTTTGGGTTTGTATACTGGCCCATTTACTTTTCCGCACTTTCAGTTGTACTCTGTTTTCACTTAGTGTTTACGTTCCGCTTGCTTACTCTGTTGTTCTTGTTTACTTTACGAAGGTAATTCCTTCCCTTTTTACCTGGATTTACGCCTTGGTGCTAGTCGCTAGCCCCTGGCCTATGGAAGGAGGGCTTGGGGTAGTCATGGCATGGGCCCCGAGGACGGGTCGTGACAAATTGGTATCAGAGGAGTTCGGTTCTACCGCGAACTCTGATATTTTCATTGTGAAGCAATAATGTTTAGTGTATTGAGTGTGGTTATCAGTACAGGGAGTCCAGTGTTGGTGCGGCGGCCGACGTATCCGTACACCAGGACCCTGACTACTGATTTCCAACTTAATGCACGAAAACATTGATTGCATGCGTGTTTCAAAGTTTTCTTTGTGATTACATTATATCAGCTCACCATGTATATTGTTCTGACCGGGGCGCACCTATTTCCTTTTCAGGATGGCCCCACGATGGTAGCCAGCTAGGGTTCCGAGAGTCGAGCGTGACGACAGCCCACCGAGCGACGAGGCCTCGGTGCAGGGCCCTTTGTCAGTAGTGGCACCGGCGGTAGCTCTACCCGTCGAACCACCGATGCTTCCAGCACCATCCGCTGACGATGCCCGTCGCCTTAGCGCACTTCATGAGTTTCAACGGCAGCGACCACCCAGGTTTCGTGGGGAGACAGATCCCCAGGCAGCCGAGGACTGGCTAGAGGCAGTGGTACGAGTTTTTAGGCTAGTGAGGACACGTGCAGACCTCATGGTGATCCTCGCTACGAGCCTACTGCACGCAGCAGTGGGCCGATGGTGGAGCTTGATGCTCCAGGTGCACTATGAGGCATCTCTTCTTTGGACGGACATTGAGATCCTCTTCCGCTCAGAGTTCGTCCCAGCCACCCTTCGTGCGGTTCGTATCCAGGAGCTTCTTCAGCTGCGGCAGGGCAGCATGACGGTCGCTCAGTACTCGGCGAGATTTACTGATCTCTCGCGCTACTCGACCGACATTGTACGGGACCCATTCTTCCGGGCCCGGACCTTCGAGCAGGGTTTGAGACATGAGATCAGGGCATCGCTGATCTCCCTCAGCATACCGACTCAGACAGGAGTACTAGAGCGGGCCATTTTGATCGAGAGCTTCCTTGCTGAGTCTACACCAGCGCCGAGACCCACCGCAGGGCGGCACGTGGCAGAGTCTTCCGCGGCAGGCAGTCGACGGATGACTCAGGGGTCCAGGCAGACCAGACCTTCAGGAAGATGACCTCAGGACACTGGCTCAGCAGTGCGGAGCACACAGCGCGGAGCCAGTCTTTCGAGAGGCAGACAGTGCTACTCGTGCGGCGGGCAGGGCCACATGGCTCGTGACTGCCCGACCCGCCGTACCGAGGAGCAGCAGACGATTGAGGGACCACCGAGGCAGAGGCAGAGGGTCGACCGTGGCAGTACGCAGGGAGGAGGCGGACGAGGCAAAGGAGCTGGCCGAGTAGCAGGTGGTGGGCGACGCTTTGAGGCTCTGCCACCACCACCACCAGGAGGTCCACCCCGACCACAGGGAGCAGGCGGGCAGAGACAGGCACAACCCCAGGCAGCAGAGGCCTACGACCACGGCGCGCCAGATATGATTCGAGGTACTATATGTGTCTATTCCACCCTTGCTGAAGTACTTATAGACACAGGAGCGAGTCACTCTTTCATAGTTGTTGCCCTTGTTCGGAACTCGGAGATTCCGACAGAGCCTTTGGCTCGATCCATACGGCTATAGACTCCTACGAGAGCAGACTTGACGATTACGCACTGGTACCGGCAGTGTGAGCTTACTATAGGAGGCAAGAGCTTCGGCTGGGATCTTCTTGTAGCAGCGTCGAGGCCTTACGACGTCATCTTGGGCATGGATTGGCTATCTATGGTCTATTCACAGATTGATTGTTTTAGGTGCAAGGTGTGATGTGTATGGACCGACGGGAGCAGGTTCACCTTCACCGGTGAGAAGGGAGCCTTTGCAGCACAGGATGGACTTCCGCGGAGGAGATGACAGCCGATCACTCATCAGTTGGCTAGCCTCATCCTAGGAGCAGTTGACATGTGAAGTCCTGGTTTTCCTGCATTGGTGGACCAGTTTGCGGACGTTTTTCCCGACAACGTTCCAGGGCTACCTCCTCACAGATAGGTAGACTTTTATATTGACCTGTACCCTGGGACAGCCTCGATATCCAATCCAGCATATCGGATGGCCCCCGCCGAGCATTGAGAGCTACGGGTACAGTTGGAGGACTTGCATGGAAAGGGGTTCATCTGACCCAGTGTTTCACCCTGGGCTTCCCCGATATTGTTCGCCAAGAAGGCAGACGGGAGCTCGCGACTTTGTGTTGACTATCTTCACCTGAACCAGGTGACGGTGATGAACAAGTATCCTCTACTGAGGATTGATGACCTCTTTGATCAGCTCAAGGGAGCACGGTGGTTCTCGAAGATAGACCTCAGGTCAGGCTATCATCAGCTCAGAGTAAGAGATGAGGACGTGCAGAAGACGGCCTTTAGATGTCGGTATGGCCACTATGAGTTCTTGGTTATGCCTTTCGGTGTAACCAATGATCCATCAGTGTTCATGGGCCTCATAAACAGGATCTTTCAGCCATTCCTCGATTGATTTGTCGTGGTCTTCATCGACGACATACTGATTTACTCTACGATTGAGGAGGAGAACGCCTATCACTTGCGAGTTGTACTAGACACACTCCGAGAGCACCAGCTTTATGGTAAGATCTCAAAGTGCCAGTTCTCGATACGTGAGGTTCACTTCTTGGGACACGTTATCTCTGAGGCGGGAGTTTCAGTGGATCCTGCGAAGATTGAGGATGTGTTAGCATGAGAGCCACCCAGGAGCGTGACTGAGGTTCGGAGTTTCTTGGGACTAGCTGGATACTATCGGATATTTGTGACAGAATTCTCTAGAGTTGTGGCACCACTCACAGCTTTGATGAAGAAGGGGAAACCCTTCGTGTGGTCAGACAGATGTCAGTAGATCTTCCAGGAGCTGAGACACAGATTGACCAGCGCACCTATCTTGAGGTTGCCTGAGGAGAGAGTAGGGTACGTAGTCTACTGTGATGCGTCAGGGACCGGGATCGGATGTGTTCTGATGCAGTAGCAGGCAGTGATCGCCTATGGATCACGTCATTTGAGGCCGCATGAGAACAACTACGCGACCCATGACCTGGAGTTAGCAGAAGTGGTCTTCGCTCTGAAGACATGGCGACATTACCTGATGGGTGAGAGTTTTACAGTCTTTTCTGATCACCAGAGTCTCAGGTATATCTTCTCGCAGAAGGACCTGAACCTGAGATAGCGGCGATGGCTCGAGTTCCTCCAGGACTATGACTTTGAGATAGTCTATACTCCTGGGAAGGGGAACGTAGTAGCCGATGCCCTCAGAAGGAGGACGGGCATTCATCTACTTTAGGAGGAGACAGAGAAGCTAGCCTCTTTGTAGGTATCCTTCCTGGATAGAGACAGAGCAGCCTTCCTTCAGTCTCTCACAGTCACCCCTCCACTACTGCAGTGGTTCAGAGAGGCACAGCGTGAGGATGCTGACTGTGAGACACAGCGTGCACATATATCCTTGGGACAAGCACCTGACGGTTTCTCCCTTGGAGCAGAGCACGACATCCTTTTCAGATGACGTACCATGGTACCAGTCGCTTTGCGAGAGGAGGTGCTGAGAGAGTTTCACACTTCTCCTTTGGCGGTACATCCTGGAGTGGCAAAGATGTACTAGGATCTCAGACGACAACACTACTGGCCAGGCATGAAGAAGGCTGTAGCAGAGTTTGTTTCTCGATGCCTCACATGCCAGTAGGTGAAGGCAGAGCATCAGGTACCAGCAGGCTTGGTACAGCCCTTGGAGATCCCAGAGTGGAAGTGGGACGAGATATCTATGGACTTCGTGACTGGACTTCCACGCATTTCTAGTGGTCACGACTACAATTGGGTGATTTTTGACCGACTCACCAAGTCGTCACACTTCATACCCATCAGAGAGCAGGGCTCAGTGGAGAGCTTGAGACATCTCTACGTTCAGTAGATTGTGCGGCTCCACGGTGTTCCATCATCTATCATCTCTGATTGAGATGCTCGCTTTACTTCCCGGCTTTGGAAGTGGTTACAGGAGGCGTTCAGGACGCAGGTACGTCTGAGCACAGCCTTTCACCCTCAGACGGATGGTCAGATGGAGAGGACCATTCAGACTCTCGAGGACATGCCCCGCACATGTGTCCTCGACTTTGGTCGTAGCTGGGAGGACCACCTACCCTTGGTGGAGTTTGCTTACAACAACAGCTACCACTCCACTATCGGGATGGCACCATACGAGGCGTTGTACGGCCGACCATTTAGATCTCTTTTGTGCTAGACAGAACATGGGGAGTCAGCACTTGTGGGACATGAGATGGTCCAGGACACGACAGAGAAGGTCCAGGTCATCCCGGAGCGGATGAGGACAACTCAGAGCTGGCAGAAGTCATACGCTGACAGGAGGCGGAGGCCACTAGATTTTGAGGATGGTGACCACGTCTTCTTGCGGGTCTCACCTAGACGTGGTATATGGAGATTTGGCCGAGGCGGAAAGTTATCTCCACGCTTCATCGGACCCTTCCAGGTCCTCAGCAGGATTGGCGAGGTGGCTTATCACCAGGCTCTACCACCTCAGTTGCACCGGGTTCACGACGTCTTCCACGTGTCTCAGCTGAGGAGATACGTGCATGACCTGACACACATCTTTGACCATGGGGAGCTTGACGTTGACGATGGGGCGACTTTTACGGAGGTCTCGGTGGAGATAGAGGATCGACAGGAGCGGGTCCTACGTGGGCGATCGATTCCTCTTTTGCGCATCAGATGGCAGCACGGGAACCTCCGGGAGAGCACATGGGAGCGGGAGGCTCAGATGCGTGCTCAGTGCCCTCATTTGTTTCCCTAGTTTTGATGTATCTTTACGAGGACGTAAAGCCCAGAGGTGGGAGTAATATAAAGACCCGTAAAATTCAAGCGAAATTTTTTCTTAATTTTCTTTGAAATTTTACAAGAACGCGGTTTCTAACGGCACCTGATTCCAAGGCCCGGAGTGCCCGGAATCAATTTCGGAAGTTTGGCTCGGGTACGTTCAGTGAACGAATGAGCGGGAATTTCTAACTTTTGATCTGGTGCTCGGAATTGAAATCTGAGGACACTGATGAGCTCGCAGCGCCGATTTTCGCTTAAGAAGACCTTTTCTAAGGTTGCATTTTATGTGGAATGAATGCTAGTTTTGGGAAAAAATTAAAAGAAGTTAAATAAAATGTGGAAACACATTTTATTTTAATTTGTTGATTATTTTCTCCCAAAGGGAGTTAAAGGTGGGACCCACATCCACTTAACCCCCCTTGGGAGGATTAAGTGTGGTGGGGCCCACACAAAGCATAACTCTTCACCTTCTTTTTTTAAAAACTCCCTTAAACTTATCTTTTAGTGAACTTGAACACTTAGGTTATTAAATGGGTTGAGTTGTTTAATTTCAAACCGTTGAATTTCAAAATGGTTTGGTTGAGTAAATAAAATAAGACATTAGCTTATTTTATTTTGGTTAGAATTCTCTAGCCACCTTGAGATAATTTGGAGCTTTCTTCTTCTTCTTCAAACTTTGACGACGAACGCGAAGAACCTTCGAACATCGACCAAGAACTCCACGTTCTCGGGAAACACCTTCTGCGACACCATACCCGCGACACCGACGACGTCTCCTTCCGCGTCATCTCTTCCGCGACGGTTTCCTGCGACGAAATCTCCGTCAAAAGTGCTTTGAATCCTCGCTTCACGACATCGACGTCCTTTTTCCGCGACGCCGACCACCACAACGCCCGTCTTCCGCGGGTCTTTCACGATCATCGTTCTTGAATCCAACTAGGGGTTTGTTGTTGTTTAATTTATTTATTCTTGTTCTTGGTTCTAGCATGAAAATCTTGGGGATATATTATTATGTTCTATCATCTAACGAGAGGGGGGCCGGACCGCACAAACACGGCCGAAACCCCCTCCTTTGTTCTTGAATGTTTCTTGCAGATGAAACGTGATGGCGTGGTGCCGTCGCACCACGCAGATATCATTCGACAAATATTGTGCAGCGCCGTCGCGCCGCGCCGTGGAAAGAATTATCATGAACCCGACGCCGTCGCGCCGTGTCGAAGGAAACCGAAGGCGCCACGGACGGAGCGGGGTCGCGGCGGAGGGGCGCGGTGCCGTCGCACCGCGCCGGACGGCGAAGGCCGTGACCGGTTCCGGGCCGCGACGGGACGAGGAGACCGGCAGCCATCCGGGCCGCCGTTGTCGGAAGCCGGAAAGAGGACTGGCCTCGCCGGTCCCGTTGAGGAAGAACTGGCCGGCTAGGTCGGGCCGACCGGAAGGGAGGAAAAACCGGGGGAAATTAATTCCCCCAGCCAGCCAAAATGGCCCCCCATTAAGAGGGGGGGCCGGTTTCACAAAGGGGGGCAGGCGGCCCCCCCGTTTTTCTCAAAGGCAGACCCCCCATGTGAGGGGGGGCCATTTGATCTGAGGCGGGGCACCCAACCGCGCCGCCAGCAGAGGAAGGAAGGGGCTTTGCCCCCTGCGCATGGCACCCGAGTGGCGCCCAGGCTGTGCCGCCGCGCTGGGCCGCGCCGCCGCGCCGGAACGCGCCGCCGTGCCTGGCCGCGCCGCCACGCCGGTCCGCGCCGCCGGCCGGGCCAGGTCGGACCCGGGTCGGGTTGACCCGGTTCGGGTCGACCCAGTTCGGGCCGACCCTTGGGGGGTCGGGCCGGGTCGGCCCGGACCCAGACCCCCCGTTTTCGAATCGACTTCGGTATTTTTCCCATAACAGGAGCTACTGACTTCCAATTGACGAACTGTCAGCGGCGATGCAATCCTTGGATCGAGGCGGTCGTTTCGGTATATCGCACTCAAGGTTTAGGAATACTTTGAGTTCGGTCGGGTTGGTTCGTACACGAAACCTACTGGGCCCTCGGAGCGGAGACGCTCATATCTTGAGCTACAGACGTCTGATTGACGTGCCATCAGCTTTGTTGTGTTCCTATTTGGGAGACGAATCTTTTGGCATACTCTTCCCGAGGTTTGGACGTAGGTGGAGTACGGTCGGGTTGTTTTTGCCTTAAAAACCAACCGGGCCCCTGGGACGAAAAAGCCAATAACTCTCAGACCGGGCGTCCGATTGACGCGCCGTCAGCGGCGTTGAGTTCCTGTTGACGATACGGAACATTTGGATACATCAACTCTGGGCTATGTGACTGTTGATGTATCAGCCTCTCAGCTCGTGGAGCGGACCCCCCCGAACGAGCTTGCTGTGTGCGGGAACCCTAGTGCTGGTTGCGACTGTGACTGCTACTGCTACTGCTACTGTTACTACTACTGTGACTGCGACGACGACAGTACAGAGATCCTTGGTGGATTCGACGATGACTACAGCACTCAGCGATCCTACGTGGATCAGTGCTACAGGTCCTGTGTGGGTCCGATCCTGTGTGGGTCTGATCCTGTGTGGGTCATTGCGCTTAGCGGTCCTGTGTAAACCAGTGCCTACTGGTCCTGTGTTGGCCCGATCATGTGTGGGTCATTGCGGGGTTTATTTACTTATCGATCCATCATGGGTCCGACGACTAAGATGGATCAGAGATCATCTTTATCGTCTTTCGAAAAGTATACCTGTGTGAGCTGAATCCTGTTACTTTCCTGTGTGGATTGTGTTGTGCTATCCTGTGTGGATTTCGTTTTGCTTTCCTGTGTGGAATACGTATACTTTCCTGTGTGGACTGAGTTGTACTTGGGCTCGGAGGTTGGAGCGTATTTGAATTGATGACTTAGGTATATGTATGGGAATATACCTAAGCAATGTCGGTTGTTACATCCTGATTGTATCTTCCTTTGTGGTTTATCCTTTGTGGATTTTGGGAGGCCTTCAGGGGTCTCGGGGTCCCTACTGAGTATCTTATACTCACCCCTGCACGGGCTATGCCCGCACTTCATTGTGTTGGTTGCAGACGACGGACAGAGTTGATCGTGGCTGAGGCTTGTAGAGCAGAATGATACCTGGAGGTGGACCACTGGGCAGTGCGTGCCCGGAGCGGACGGCGGGACCCGAGGAGCAGTGGAGCTATCTGTACCCACCCTTCATGTGGTATTTCCAGTGGATAGCTCGGTGTAGCGGCTTTTACTTTACAGTTGTTGTTTTCCCTTTTGAGTTGTACTTTACTTTCAGTTTGGGTTTGTATACTGGGCCATTTACTTTTCCGCACTTTCAGTTGTACTCTATTTTCACTTAGTGTTTACTTTCCTCTTGCTTACTCTGTAGTGCTTGTTTACATTACAAAGGCAATGCCTTCCCTTTTTACCGGGATTTACGCCTTGGTGCTAGTCTCCAGCCCCTGGCCTATAGAAGGCGGGCTTGGGGTAGTCACGGCACGGGCCCTAAGGACGGGTCATGAAAAAAATTTATCAAGATATTCCTTCAAAACGCTATTCATTATATTTATGATAATAGAAAGTACATTAGTACATCAAAAATTAATTACAATTAAATCATAATTCCCATACCTAGATCAATATGTTGTCATTGTAATGTCATCCTTATTCACATTCAATTAATGATATACAAGCTAATGATATATATTTTAAAAATTTTGGGCTTCAGGATGTTAATCAAATAATTCATCAATGTGAGGATATCAAATCTTGTTCTTTATCATAATATAATTTTTCACCATTAATCAATTCACAACCTCATAGATATATCATCCTTTATAACGACCAAAATGGTACCTCCCTAGGGATAAAAACTGAGGAGAATAAATCCATTATTAGTCAACTCCAATAGTTTGTTCCTTCGATCTAATAATTATAGTAGTGAAATTCTTTATAGAGTCATTGATATAGTCCTTGCACCCATAACTAAATAAATAGAAAGCTCAATTCTCTTCTCTGAAGGATGTCTAGGAAAATCCAATAGAAACCCATCAACGTATTCCTATAAAATCTGTTCATCTTAAATTTAAAACATTCTTTCCTCATAAATAGATATTGTTTTTTCTTCCCCCTAAAATATTTCATTTAGTAGATTTATCAGGGATGGATCTAGATTAGAAACAAATGATGCGAATTATTCACTAAAGATAAGGACGTTTACATTATTATCAAATAAAATTAATTTCTTACTTAATATAATATATTTTCACATCATAAATTGACGGAAGAGTATGAAAAATAATTATATCAATGTAAATCATAGCTATGATGATACATTCATAACCTAAATAACATTTTTTTCATAATGGGGACTATTTGGTACATTTCTTTGCAATGATAATTACCTTATGAGTTTTTACTTACAAATCCTTTATTAAATAAAACTCGAAATGTATAATTTTTTTAGAAAACTAGGACGGTATAAATTAATGAAAATATCCAAAATAAAATAAATAATTGGATATTATTGATGAAATGATTAGTGTACCATAAACCACATCATTAGTAACTTCAACCTCAGTGGTTGTTATTTCATAAGCCTGCACTTTCACTCGTTTCCTTATCTAATGGATATTTCCTTGATATCAAGGAATGTCATGTTCATAATGTCCAATATTTTTTGAAAATATATAATTGAACATTATAATATTATATCTTTCCCAATAAATCAAGGGATTGGTGGCATTTTTCTCCACACTTATAATTGACTCCCATTATCATAAGGAATATAGAAGGGTGTCTCTTCCCACAATTACTTCATGTTGGAAAGTAAACTATTCCCTTATTCTATATTTCCTTATTTCCATTTTAAGATTGTTCTGTACCCCTCATCTTCTATTGAATTATTTTAAAGTCATAAGACTAAGAGAATTCATTTATTTCATGATAGGAAATAAGCCTATATCTTCGTATGAGGAGAATGTTTGGAATAGAAATTCCTATCAGATGAATTGTTATAAACCATCAATGAATATATCAATATTAATACTTTAGTAAACTATATAGTCCAATTATTTCCTTAATATCCTTGAGTAGTTAGATTCATACATTGTAACATTATCATCCTCCTTTTCCCCAATCATCGAAACTGCCATTCCATATCCTGTCACTTTTCATAAGGGAAAAAATTCTCTAATATATGTTATTTAAATTATGTCCACTCAATGTATTGTATTTATTCATCCTCCATATTTTTTTGATTAAAATTCCACCATTTAGCATGATCTCTTATAATATGATTAATTTCAATAAAAACCATCTACCTTTCATTACATCATAATGTGAGATCTTACTTATAGTACTTACCCACTACTCTGTTATAAATTGGTTAATATTCCTTTTGAATGATGGACTATATTGTCATATAAAGGGGTATAATATTATTTCTCCAAATTATGGATTTTGATGGTCTAAATACGTATGTTTATTATTATTATCCTGAATCATTATTCTATGTACACATACAAGATTTTCAGTACTAGTTCCATCTCATGACCCAAAATCATTATTAGGCATATGAGGTAAATCCCTACATGGGATATGTGTTTTAATATTGTTTCCATTCCTTCAACTAGGAACCATTTATAAATAATTTCACACACAAAATTAGGTTATGAATTATAATTTATAATGTCAAACTAGAAAAACACTTAACATAAATTGAAATTTTATTCTTTTCTAATATTATAATCAATAGCATAGTTTCTTTGGGGACATATTTACATTTATATCCATTAAAATGGTTTGTAAATAAAATTTTAATTATACTAATAATTTCCCTATGGAGTGGAAAACTTGTTTTATAGTAAGGAATGTTGTCATATTCCAGGTTACCCCACATCAGGCTCAGGATATGGTGTGGGAGTTGTTACTTTTGGGTATATTGGTGCCCGAACCACATCCACATGTATTTTCCAGACATGAATGTATTTCTATGTATAACCACATAATCTATACCTTAAAAAAATTATAGTATATTATATTAAGATTATTCTAAAAGTCTATATAATGGTTTATATCCCTACTATATGTTTTCTATATGGAGTTTTTTAGGATTCTACTAAACATCCTTTGATACTAATTATAAATTCTCCAACCCCAGTTTCCTAGAGAAGGTGCATTAATTTTTTACATTAAGATATAATCAAGGAAGATTCACCTTGGCAAACCAAAATAGTTTAGTCTTTTTGGAAAACTAGATTACATATATGAAATTTAAATTAATACATGAAATGTAATACATCAGAGATATATATTTGGAAAAACTCATATTCTTCAAGATTACCATATCATGCCATTCATAAAAATTCATCGCCACATCCTAGGGGAAAATAAAACATAATAAAGGGTTGAGATAAGATTCTCAATACGGGTAATCAATACAGCAGAATCATAAATAAACTATAATTCATATTGAATGACTAAAAATACATTCTATTAAAAGTAAACTTGAGAAAAAAATGATAGAAATAAAAACTGATAAAATAATTCCATAAAAATACTTTACCATTATTATCCTACTAGTAGAATTATCACATATATTTTTAATTACTATTTTCAAAATGAGGGAACATATAATTAAGGATTTAATAATATACATTCAAGGACAGATGTGAACACCATACATAAATAAGTAAAAATCAAAACTAGTTTGTCTCATGAGACTTACTAATTAAACAAGGGGATATAACATGCCCCATATGAAATTTAATAAGTTCAATGAATTACTAATTCTAAATAGTTGAAAAATAAAAAATATATATATATATTCATATGGAAACTAATATTTTAGATGTAAATAACTTTCCCCAATTAGTAATCATAATCACTAACCATTAAGAGTAATATATTGAATGATTTCAAGATTGAAAACATGTAGTCAAAATGATCATAAACCATTCAATATAATATGTTAGATGATATCATAAAAGATAAAACCCAATTAAATATATGAATCAAAAAGTGTATTGAAATAGATGGAAATACTCTTATAAAATCATCGGCGAATTCCTGAGAGAAAACTCGTTAAACTTGGAAGAAAGAGTTCTTTCGGAAAAATATTTGCATAGAAGTAGAAATGAACTAATATAGTTTTTCTATAATAATATGACTGATTTTATGAAAAAAAATTCTTAAAATAGACTATATATTTCACTTGAAAAAATGTTAGAATTCGAGCATTTCCCCTGAATAAGGCAGGATTATCAGGAACATTTTGAGAGGGATCATTTTAAAAGTTGTAAATACCTCTAAAATAAAGAGGAATTATGATTCATAAATATATATGACATTAATATAGAATTTAAGATAAATAAATAGGAATAATTTAAATTTTAACTAGGGTGAAGCGGGGAAAATGTAACCCAAAAGAAAATGGATCTTTGGGTGAAAACCTAAACCTTATGTCTGAATGTGTTTTCCCCTTCACCTTAATGTCTTAGAAAATAAAATTATATATATTGATTAGTTATTTAAGAACCTTATATTCATGTATTGGATTCGTTATTTTTCTAATATGATCATTTTTTTATTTATAGCTGTTTAATAGTGTTTAATTTCACAATTCATGAGATTTCTCTTTCTTGGGTACCATGATCGGTTCATTGGTTAATGAATAATGATGACCTTATAAAATGGGTATAATTAAATAGAATTGGAATTAAAATTTATTAATTAACATGAGATGTTTAATTTTTATTATTTAATATTTTTTCCTTCTATGTGTACAAATCACTAGATAACATGTTAATGATAGTTGTTTGGCTTAATTTTTGTGGTTTTCGATCACAATGAACTATTATTGTTTTATTATCTAATATCATGTATATACAATGGTTCTAAAAAATTAATCAATATATAATAAATATTTTATAATATATTTCAAACATTGAAATGGGTTAATGAACATCCTTTAGGTTCTAATTTATGATATAATTTTTTTCATCCATGAAGGTTTTAAATCAGAACCTCCATGATGAAGATTTTGTTTTTAAAATAAAATAGAGCGTGCGTAATGATATTGACAATGGAAATTCCATTAAAAATATAACATTTCTGTGTATATATTATACTGGAGTTATCATGATCAATTTTACATAGTAGGTGAGGATGCGATAAGATTATAAAATAAATTGAAATGAAATTTAATGAAAAAGGAAGAGGATTTACCTCTTAAATTATCCTCCTTTAGAACCACATTATGGAATGATATTTTGGTCATTTGGTAAGACAAAGAACTATAAAATGTCATTATGTGACTTTATTAACTGTATTGGGTATAAATATGACATGTCAAAAATCTTTTAAATGTGTGAGGAGAAGGGGTGGTTAGGGTTTGTATTTATAGTGGAGGAGAGGAGGAATTTATGATTATTTTAGTCATTTAGTTTTCATTTTAGAACAAGACATTGAAATATATGTGAATAATAAATAGTATATATTAAAATAATTAGGGTAATTTTGAGATTATTATTATTACATCATTTATTACATTAGTATTTGTGTATTTAACTTATAATGTATAAATACTGGAAATTACCGTATTTTATTATTCACTAAAAATTCAACTATTGTAGAAAAATTATAAAAATTGATCCAAATAATTTTTTTCATTATATAATAAAAAATAAACTCCCTATCATAATAATAAATTTTTAAATATTTTATATTTATATTTCAATAAAAATCATAATTTACATAAAAAATATATTTTTTAAAATTATTAATGGTTTTATAAATTTTTGAAAAATTAATTAAGGTCTCATAGAATTATCTAAAAATCATGAAAAAAATATATTCAATTATCAATACATTTTGTGAAAACAATTATTCTTTAAAATAAATAAATAAATAATAATAATAGAGTTAAATAATTATGACATACAAAAATACCGATAATAAAATAATAATTTCTATAATATTTATTTACATATATAATAATGGAATTATATCATAATTTCAGTTATAAGAATCCAAAATTTTATCCATACTTTCATAGGTTAGGTTATTATTCTATTTGATATGTTACTATTCATATGGGCAACATTATTATTCTGAAGGGTTAACATTCAATTCCTTTGGTATGGGTTGTCTAATTTCGAGAAACACTTCTTATCTCATTGATTCAACATTTTTATTTTTTTATTGTGTAATAAAAGATGTTTTATGTGATTTATACTATTTAACATATTTATAAGTAGGGAAAATACATTGATAAATTTTGGGTTGTTTCAAATAATTTGTTATACCATGAAATTTTAATAAATTTGAAAAGAGCCCCTCACCCAAATTATAAAAGGGGACCCACATCCTAATTTATTCAGAACACATTAAACCATTTAGATCTACCAATAACTAATATATTTTATTCAAAAAATATTTAGATAGTTTCTTGAGGTTCTGTTCCCCATAAATAATAATATTATAACCCTTAATAGTGTATCTAACGAAGGTCTCTCGATGATGTGGTAATTTTAAAACCCATCCAATTTCAATTTAATCATTATTATTTTTCATATAAATATTTTTAAATTGTTATAAAATAATATATTATATAAACTCAATTAAATTAATCATTATTATGATTATGAGACAACAATCACCAACCCTTTTTCGCATCATATGAGAAGTGAAAGAATCATTACCATCTACAAATGACCTACAATCTCCATGTGGTGCTACAATTAATTTTTTATTTACACCTTCTATGAATGGAAATTATGATGGGTTTAATGCTTATATTAGACATTTATATCATAATTAACATTTTAATGATGACTTATACATCATAAATTTAGAAATATACATACTACCGAACTAAAACATAATATAAAAACAAAGATTTTATTACATGGAAAAATGATTTTTAATAAATAATTATGATTAAATATGTTAAAAACCATTTTAAATATGTAATAAATGGTATGATATATATCTATATAATCATGGTTTTTGATAATATTTATAATAAATCATTATTTATTATACAATAGATATGGACACTTATGAAGGAAGACGAACTCGACATATGGTTTTATTCAATAGTGTCATCTTTATTCGGGAGTGTTTATATTTAAGTCTCAATTGGGGAATATATTATTTCCATATACATGTTTTTGAAAATTATTTTCCAAATTTTTTTAGCAATTATCCTATGATTTTTAAAAATCAATTTTGACTATTTTTTCTATTTACAAAATGGTTTGAATGAAATATTCTTGACATTGTCTAAATGAGATTATTTTATACCTTTATGTCAAAAATATGAATGGAATTTTTTTTAACATATAAAAATTAATATATTTTTCCACCATAATTATGAATATATTATTTTATGATTCCATTAAATGTTATCATGGTTTTTTATGATGATTTTATCATTTTCAATTACACATTTTTTTTCAAAATATGTTTTTTTAAATTGAAAAGTGTGTTTTCATAAAAGGTTTAAATATTATTTTTAATGATTTTTAATATATATAAATACCCCTTTCTAATATTTTTTCTTTACTAAACTTATACAATTACAGTACAATCTAACATATATTATTTGATGGTTTATGTTTAGTTTGATTGGAGTGGTGTGGTTTTAATTGCCATAACTGTATTACCTAGTATGGGTTATGATTATGTTTTTAGATTGGTATAATTATTATGATTTAGTATATTAGTTTATTTAGGAAATTTTATTTTGATTATGTTTCTCCCCTTTCAAATAAAGAATTTATTATACATAGTATGTGATCATAGGGTTTGTTATAGAACCACAGTGCATCAGTAGGTCTGATGATTAAATATATCATGGGTATTTTTACAATATTGATCTTTCTTGGGATTACCCATACCCAATTTTTTATTTATTATTTTACCATTTATTATCATATTATTTGTTGGGTATTGTTTCAAAGTCATTTTTGTGAATTTAAAGAGTTTTAGAATCAAAATCGGTATGTTCATGGTAGATGCAAGATTTGGAAAAAACAATTTCATTTTCCCTTAAAAACTATGTGGCCCATTTTGATGCACTATAAAGGGAATAATTGGACAAATCAAAGAAGCCACTCCCACCAAAACCATGAACCATCGGATATAGGGTGTTTTCATGGTTGTCCTATAGTTTGGAAAATTGTGCACCTACAAAATAGAACACGTGAAACCTAGAGTTAGGGGCGCATGGTTAGGTGTCATTTTTTGTATAATCATGCATCCCGTCTAGTAAACCATGTTCACATACATTTGAACCCAGAAAAATTTATTTAAAAATTAATGAAAATATATTTTATATCCCTAATCATCCCTTAATATCCTAATATTATTTACCTAGATATTTACTGACCACTATATGATTTATTGGCCTCTAAAACCCCTTCTTTTGTGAATCAAAGATCTGGTGGAGGAATATCGACTACTATAGAGTAATTCAACACTTATTTTTTAGGTTCCCCACTCACTTTTCATTCTCTACAATTAGAGTGGAATTAATACTTTCTTTTTTTATGGTTTAGAAATAAATTTTATTTGATCTTGCTTTGTAGGATCTTGACCATATGTTTTCATCATAGATCTCTTTCTGCATGGTGGTTTGGACCTTTCTACCAAAAATTAATGGATATGGTTGGGGGATCATTCACCATCAATCTGATGGTAGGTGGGGTATTTTCTAATTACCAATTCATGATTATGATTTTGTGTTTCTAGTTTTATTGTTTTGTTTTCATGCCATGAAATTTTATTGATGTTTAAATATTGCATTAAATCCGATTAATCTAAGAGATACAACACTAATTCCATTGGAAACATTGTATATTAATAGATTAGACATGATGAGAGCCCACGAGATGTTCCAATACCATTGAAATTAGGTTAAAAATAATGTAAAGATAAAATATTTGTATTATTGAAAAGGGAAAAAATTCATTTGCATGGTTTGATATTGGGGTTTTAAGGGTTCATTGGAATAACTATGAAGGCTTAATGGGTTGTGTAGTAATTTTTGATAATTGGATTAATGTGGAAATTGATCATGTTTTTACACGCGATAAAAATATAAAACCTGGTTGTGTCTATAAGTGAAAAGGTCTACTATCTTGTGAATAATCGATAATAAGGAAATATATGATGAACCGATATTTATATCTATAAGAAAATATGATCAATTAGTTGTGGGTGATGGAATGATGCATTGAGTACCCATGGGATTTCATATAATGCCCCAAACCCCCAATGAATGCATGTGAAATGGTGATGGAATGATGCCCCATGTTCCTGTGCTTTTAGTGCTAGACAGAAAATCAATGTATCTGTGATATTGGAATTATATTGATTTTCTAAGGGATAAAGATAATGAGGATGGATTGATGCTCCATGTTTTTATGATAATGGAACTAGGACTGATGCTCCAGGCTATCGAAATAAAAATTTAATTAATCTGAAAAATGAATTACACGGAATTAATAAATTTTTAAATTCTTATGTATATGGTTTATACATTAGAATGTGTCAAATATAGTATGATTGGTTTGGGTTTCATTATATACCAAAAGGACAATGTGTCTGATTAAATAATAATTAATGTGAGACTGATATAGATTCATAATATTTCAAAATATTCTTTTTACAACAACATACAATGTTATGGGATGGATATTTCTTTAGACACCATTTGTGTTGGCCTACTGAATTTTACTCTCAAACTACTCTATATCATATATGGTACCTAATAAACTCCATGTATTGTTGACAAGGGGAAGAGACCATTATATATGGATGAGTGGCGATTTGGAATGGAGCAAGGATGAGGGAACCCAAAATGATTTCACAACCCACATAGGAGTTTTTAGATTGTACTTATTTTGGGTTTTCATTTGACATTTGACACTTATATAGCATGAAATATTTAATTCATTTCCTTGGTCAACATTAACTCTTTGGGATTATCATTTTTTTGGGTATTTAATAATTATCATTGATTATTATCATGGATATAATTTATATTTATTTTTCTTATTTTATAGCTCAAATAAATATGGTTTAGTCTCCACATGTGACATATTATACCCTCAAAACTATTTGGATGTTTCTAATATATATTGATGTTCTTCTAACATCATATAATGAATCGCATCGAGGAACCTGTATGTGTCACCAGGTCTAGGATATAAAAATTTGTATCAGAGGAGAATTATTCTCTTTTAAGATGTATTATTATTTATTAAAGGATTAATGTATGCTAGGATGATTCATTAATTTTCCATTATCTCACTAATGAGAGTAGCTTACCCATGTGTATTGGAAAACCAATGTACCCAGGGTTGGGATTGTTGTGATTAATGGTTTTTGTTACAATTGGATGTTATTTCCCATTGGCTGTTGAACTTATTGTCTGAGGATATTTTTCCCTAGTATTTATTACTCATATACAGGTAATGAATGAGAATTGACAATAAATTCATTATTCTAGGAACTGAGGAATTTATTTTGCATATATCATGTTGGGAACACCCAAAAAAGATAATAGTGAGTGGGTTTTAGGGAATGAAAATTGATTTTATTGACATCATTATATTTTTTAAATAATTGATTCCTAATAATGTATGTGTAATTGTTTAAATGATGTTAAATATGGTAATTTGAAATGGTTAAAAATGGATCTTATTGGGAAAACATCAATCATTAATTTTTTACCACATGTTAGCCATTACCATGGTTAGGGATGTTTAACACGTGTGAAATTTACTTGGATTCGAACATGGAGATGTGGGGGAGTGGTAACTTGTAAATGTGTAATAATTTTATTCTGTTAACATGAAAGAGTGTTTGGAATTATAGAGACATTCCATCATGAATAACATTGTGGGTAGGACAAAAGGGGGAATTTTTTTAAATGTTCTTCTAGTAGTGGCATAAGTGGCCCCAATAGTTCCAAGAGAATGGGTTTGAGTGAAGTTCCACAGGAACATGATTTTCATTATGTATTACATGGATAGTGACCCAAGGAAGGCAGTATGGAATATGACTGGTATAACCTAGAATTTCCAATTGACACACCATTCAACCTTCTCTATAGTGGATGAAAGTGGGGTAGGTGAGTTATTGATTATGTTTGTTTAGAAATTCACAACCATTTAGAGACTATGAAAGATGAAAGTGTCATGTTAAATTAATATATGTCACATAGTAATGTGATGAGTATGTGTGGTATTCATTCTCAAGATTAGCAGTTGGAGGGATTGATATGGAAGGAATTTCATGAGAATTTCATGGAACACATTTCCCACGAAACACGTAAGCATGAGAGGGAGGAATAGTTTATGCAGTTGACCCCAGGAAGAATGTATGTGACGGAACCTATAAGTCACTTTACTAACTTGCATTTATTTTCATCAAAATTGATAAGAGATATTGAACTTTCAATAAAATTTTTTCATATTGTAAATAAATGTCGTAATGTGTCCAATGTAAATATCTTCCGAATAAAGAAGTTTTCTAAGATAGTGAAATATGATCGCATTTCTGAGGGAAATTTAAGGTGGATTCCAGTTGAGTGCATGTGGTTTTTACATGATGGTATGTGGTATTCATTCTAATGTTAGGAAGATTTTATATGATAACAATAATAAGGGAATCATAAAATAGGGTAACTATAGAGACATATCTGTTACTTCAGGAATTATTTGACTATTCTTCTATCACATTGGAATGTTTGATCATATTTATATCCCGGGTCCGCAACCACTATTGGGGTGCTAATCATGAGTTTGGACTGAAAAATTTCATAGGCATTACAAGAACCCTCAAGATATGGGTAGTGATGGAGGATCCAGATCAATCTAGAGTACTGGAATGGGGAGTTCTACCCCATACCAAACTGGTAGTTTGAGTTCTATTGTCCATGCTAGTTAGGGTGGTGTAAATTATACATTGTAGAAAGTGCGCGTATATAATCTATGTAGTGAGACTAAGTGGACTCAAAATAAATATCAAGTTGGAGGGACATGTCTGTTAAATGAATTTTATCTTATAATTTTGGATATCCAATTTGATCCACCAACATTCGTAGTTACGATTCATGTAGATTCTATGATTTATTGAATATTTTTTAATACACGTGTAGACCCCGGAAAACGCGTCCCCAAAATTTTCCAAATGCTTCCATACGTGATCCAAGATCGTAGTCCATTTCGCAAGCTTCTATTTGGTAGGTCATAGGGCCCGAACGGAGTTACGGATTAGGAGTAATGGATGATTGAAGTTTGGCTGGGAATCTGGTTCGCGAAGCCCATTCACGAAGCCCCCTCCGTGATCGTGGAGCGCCACCGCGAAGAAATAAGGCGAGAGGCTCCGAGAAACCGTTTGGCGTTCGCAATGCGTCGCGAACACCCCTCGCAAAGCACCGATGCGAAGCACCCAAGCATCACTGTCCCGCAAAGCTCCAGAGGCGGTAACTCTCCGCGAACACATTTGATGTTCGCGAGCTCGCCGCGAAGCTCCAAAGGCGGTACCACTCCGCGAACGAATTTGACGTTCGCGAGGGCGCCGCGAAGCTCCTGAGGCGGCGCGGGAGTTCTACTTCATGGCGCCCCTGCCTATAAATACCCAGCTAACCCCCTTCTCCAGGAGGACGGCCACGACCACTTCACCGCTTGGGCGGCCGAGCGGAGCTCCGCATTGCGGCTCTGCGAAGCCATGCTCTGCGAGCAGCTTCCTTCGCGTTGCTGCTCCGCGAGCGGAGGATCCGCGAGTCCATGCTCTGCGAGCCTATGCTCCGCGATGCTGCTCCGCGATGCTGCTCCGCGAGACCGAGCTTCACGAGAGACCATGATCCGCGATGCTGCTCCGCGAGACCAAGCTCCGCGAGACCCCTTTGCTCCGCGAGACCCCTTTGCTCCGTGAGAGATCGTTGCTCCGCGAGGACATGCTTCGCGAAGCTACTTCGGGCCGGGATGCCGGGATTTTCCATTGCGCCCTTATGTGCTCCCACCTTCCACCTATGGAACACCATGATTTGAGATACTCCTCCACACACCATGAAACACCTTGAGTTGACATATCCTCTTGGTTTCATCCCACGTTGTGAGTTGAGATTCTCATCATCAATTCCCCGGGTACCTTGAGTGGAACCATTCCTCAGGTAACTCCTCCAAACCCAATCACTTGGATCCTATGCCAGGTTGAACCAGAAAGGGCTGCCCCTTGCAT
This sequence comes from Viscum album, assembly GCA_963277665.1. Classification (NCBI taxonomy): domain Eukaryota; kingdom Viridiplantae; phylum Streptophyta; class Magnoliopsida; order Santalales; family Viscaceae; genus Viscum; species Viscum album. The sequence goes on along the minus strand of OY728128.1, from coordinate 211,763,275 downwards.
AAGTCCCAACACCAACCATTTCTAGGCACCTTCTGCCCAACAGTCTTTTCTACATGACTATAAACTGTAGTACACCCTATCTAACAAATGGTAGGATGCCACTTGCTCCAAATAAAAGATGTCTTATGCTCCAAGCATGAGACACCTATAGTCCTTTCTACATGACTATAAACTATAGTAATCCTTATGTTCCAAACATAGGAGGCCTCTTTCTCCAAATAAGAGATGCCTTATGCTCCAAGCATGGGACGCCAACAGTCCTTTCTACATGACTATAAACTGTTGTAATCCTTATGTTCCAAACATAGGATTCCCCTTTCTCCAAGAAAGAGATGCCTTATGCTCCTAGCATGAGATGCCAACAGTCCTTTATATATGACTATAAACTGTAGTATTATCCTTATGTTCCAAACATAGGATACCCCTTGCTTCAAGCAAGAGATGCCTTATGCTTCTAGCATGAGATGCCAACAGTCCTACCTAAATGACTCTAAACTGTAGTACTCTCCCTATGGTCCACACATTGGATGCCTCTTTCCCTATACGAGAGATGCCTTATGCTCCTAGTATAAGAATCCAACAGTCCTATCTACATGACTATAAACTGTAGTAATCCCTATGTGTCGAACATAGGATGCCTCTCGCTTCTAACGAGAGATGCTTTATGCTCCTAGCATGAGATGCCAATAGTCCTACCTACATGACTCTAAACTGTAGAATTATCCCTATCGAACAAATGATAGGATTCCTCTTTCCCTAAACGAGAGATGCCTTATGCTCCTAGCATAAGATGCCTAATGCCATGTTTACAGTGGAATAGTTTCAAGAGCGTTGGAATCCGTTCAAACATTCCAGCACTCCACCCCACGCTTTGCGTGTCCTTCATTCGGATCTTCATCCATTTACAAAGTCTGAAGGGACCCCCTAATAGTATGGATGGTAGACCCTTGGTCCCCCTGCTGTCCTGGGCCAACGCCCCAAAAGGCTTCGGGTGACACTTTGAGGTCCTGTGTTTCGAATACGGTCAGCAGTCAACCCCTCATTTGTTTGTCCCCATTTTAGGCTAATGCGATAGGATGCTGTGTTGCGAACATGGGCAGCAATTATCCTCTATCGTCATGCCACTCTCATCGCATTCCGAATGTCGGGCATGTGATTCACACTTTTCTTGTCCCTTTGTTTGGGCTGATTCCAACGCCCTTGGCGTTATCCCGCTTGTGCACTTACGCATAGGCACATACCTCAACCCACTAGTGAGTTGGGATGCCCTCATGGCCAGACATGAGGAAGACATTACGGGCAGCTTCCTAGCGTAAGCCCCATTCACCAGTGCCAATCCTTAGTGACACCCGGGCAGCTTCGTAGCGTAAGCCCCATTCACCAGTGCCACTCCATAGTGGCACCCGGGCAGCTTCCTAGCGTAAGCCCCATTCACTAGTGCCACTCATTAGTGGCACTCAAGCAGCTTCCTAGCGTATGCCCCATTCACCAGTGCCACTCCTTAGTGGCACCCGAGCAGCTTCCTAGTGTAAGCCCCATTCACCAGTGTCGCTCCATAGCGGCACCTGGGCAGCTTCCTAGCGTAAGCCCCATTCACCAGTGCCGCTCCATAGCGGCACCCGTGCAGCCTACTAGCGTAAGCCCCATTCACCAGTTCCGCTCCATAGCGGCACCTAGGCAGCTTCCTAGCGTAAGCCCCATTCACCATTGTCACTCCTTAGAGGCACACGAGCAGCTTCCTAGCGTAAGCCCCATTCACCAGTGCTGCTCCATAGCGGCAGCCGGGCAGCTTCCTAGCGTAAGCCCCATTCACCATTGTCACTCCTTAGCGGCACCCAGGCAGCTTCCTTGCGTAAGCCCCATTCACCGTTTCCACTCATTTTCAGCGGTAAGTCATTGACATCCCTATGCAGCGGTAAGCCGTTGACATCCCTATGCAGCGGTAAGCCGTTGACAACCCTATCTAGCGGTAAGCCGTTGCGACCTAATTTAGCGGTAAGCCGTTCACACCCAATCCAGCGGTAAGATGTTGAAACCAACCAATTGGCGGTAAACCGTCATCAGAAGAACTACGTGGTCTTTGATCCATGTCAAGGCATGGTACGTAGGAAGCCTCTTCAAGGCTCAAGCCAGAAATCATCATCATACTTTTCTTTGGGCCTCCATTCTGGAGTAAGTCCCAAAACCATGGGCCGCTCAACGCGTAAGCCCCTCTTCGCTTCTCACGGACGCACCCTTCACGACGTGATCGTTAGGTCCTTGCAACCTCTTGTTTCTCACACCGAGCATGACTCACGTGGGCTTAGAGTGAGCACCGACCCTGACCCTGAATATTCTCTTGAACTACGAGGTCTTTGATCCATGTCAAGGCATGGTACGTAGGAAGCCTCTATGAGGTTCAAGCCCACCCGTATTTCACGTCGGGTTTCACCCCCGTCCAGCACGACGTTAAACTACGCTCTGATCCAGTGGTAAGCCATTGCGACCCAACCCATCTTCCGAACTACGAAGACTTTGATCCATGTCAAGGCATGGTACGTAGGAAGCCTTCACGAGGTTCAAGCCCACCATTAGTGGACCCACGGGTCTACTTTCACGTCGGTTCACTGATGAAACCCTTTGAACTACGGGGTCATTGATCCATGTCAAGGAATGGTACGTAGGAAGCCTCCATGAGGTTCAAACCACATTTCTCGGTCGTTCATTCATGTCGAGTTTCGCACTCGTCCAACATGACGTTAAACTGCATGCCTCCTTTTGTCCCGCATGACATTAAACTGCACACCCAATTCCCGTCCGACGGCAAGCCATTGTGACCACCCAAACTATGAGGTCTTTGATCCATGTCAAGGCATGGTACGTAGGAAGCCTTCCCAAGGTTCAAGCCCATCTCTCATCGGACCAAGGTCCAACATCACGTCAGTACGCTGACAATGCTCATCGGACCAAGGTCCACCCTCACGTCGGTACGCTGACGAAGCCCATCGGACCAAGGTCCACCTTCACGTTGGTTCGCTGACAACATTCATCGGGCCAAGGTCCACCTTAGCGTCGGTTTACCGGCACCATCCCGAACTACGCGGACTTTGATTCCCTGCCACGGGGATACGTAGGAAGCCTCTACAAGGCTCAAGCCCAACTTCACCATCGCCCCTGCGATGGCCCCATTTCAATCCCCCTCCACTTCATTCATCCATCCATAAACCATGCTAATTCTTACCTGGGCCGCCACATCCTGGTGGGAACATGCCATCCACCTCCTCGCTACTCCTAGCAGCGCATGGGCCTCTTTCCACGTGTAATCCCCATCATATCTCCGGGTCGTTGTCCTCTGCGTACACCCCAATTCATCACCCCTTCAAACTACGTGGGTTTTGATCCCTTTCCTCTACACAGGGTACGTAGGAAACCTCCAAGAGGATCAATCCCAACCAGTTGTAATCTATGGTGTCCCCCATCCTGGGGTGCACTTCCCTTGATCCTCCCTCAGTGGTGTTCAGATCAGCCATTACGGTGTGACATCTCCCCTCCATGGGGCGCACCACCTCAGATCCGTCCTCATTGGACGTTCTGATCACCCTTATTCAGTCTCTGCAAGACGTTAAACACGCGGCCTACCTCGTGATAAACATGAGGTGCCTGAGGAAAACCTCGGATGACACGCCTTTGGCGTAACCGTCTCCGTATGACGTTAAAATCGCGGAATACCTTGTGTTAAACAGATGAAGCTGAGGAAAACCTCAGATGCATGCCTCGGGTTATGCACCCTTGAGATGCCCTCTTATGAAGAAGAATACCGGTTCCCCTATGTCCATGCACCCAGAGATGCCCCGACATTCCTGATGTTGCCGTCTACTCCGACCGAAGGTCTCTACCGTGTCATGACCCTATGGAAAGTCTTGAAGGATGTAGTGTAATTAACCGGCATCCATGACAATATGGCACTAGGAATGAGATTCACGAACAACGTATTAAATCTATGAGGGAGACCCGGACTAGGTGACATGTTCTGAGGAGGAATCCACAGGAGGAAGAACCGACATCCCATCATCCCGTTTCGATCAAGGAGCAGACGTCCCTGAATAAGGAATGAATGCCGCCCGCCTTTGGAAAGTGGGAATGCGGGGCAACAGCCGTGCGTCCTCACAGACGGATGCGCACGCCCCGGCGAAAGCGTCAGAAACAATACGAAACCGACATTTTGTTATATATTCTAAACAGGTGAACAGATTGAGTTTTATGGTGATTTTTTTGAGTTTGGATATGTCTATTGATAGATTAATGGGTGTACCTTCAAAAGAAAAAATTCTATATAAGAGACGTTCCCGTGAGGTAAGTTACTATCATTTCCTTTTGGATCATCACATAATTGAAATGTATATTTTTTAATTTATTTTAGATGTTGAAATGATAGTATCATACTGATCCCACATCGATCATTACCATAAGAGTTTATCATTTACATCTCTTGAGGTTAAAAATAATGTTCATTATGGAGAATGGGATATCCTGGTAGATCATGCAAGGTTAGTTCATCATCACCTAGGGTGGTCACTTACAAGGTTAGAAGTCTTTTGATGGATGTTAAGGATGTAAAAAATTAGGTATTTCTGACCATATTAGAATGATATCTGTTTGTACACCATGAGGACATCTCTGGGATTCCACTCAAGAGAGATTTTCAGTTTATAACTGATATAATATATGGAGTTGAACACATTTCCATTCCATTGAACCAAATAGAAAACAAAATGCATAAAGATATTAAGACTCATCTATAATAATTATTGGAAACGTATTTATCAATATATGAACATCACCTTTGGATTTTCTAGTTTCTGTCGTAGAAGACTGATTTGATGTTGCATTTATGTGTTAATTAAGAGAACTTTATCTATATGAAAATTTATAACTGTTATTATCTTCCACACAACAACAATTTATTTAAATTGATGATGGGTTCTTGAGTGTTCTCTAATATCAATTTGAGACAGGGTATCATCTGTTAAGTGTGATACAATCTAATATACCATATAATACATTTAATAGTAGGTATAATTTGTATGAGTTCGTTATGATGTCATTTGGGTAGAAAAATTCTCCTTCTATGTTCATGGGATTAATAAAACAAATTTTTCCTTCATTCATGGATCAGATTTTGGATCATTTTGTGGATGAAATCCTGGTTTACTCAAGGACTCAAAAAGATCATTGTAATAAATTTTACATCATCTTATGTACACTGAGATATAATAGGCTATACTATAAGGTTTCGTTATGTCAATTTTTGATCAACGTGGTGCATTTTGATTGATGAGTCATCTCTAAGGAAGGTGTTTCAGTGGAAATGGTAATGATCATGAAGTTTTCTCAATTAAGCATCCAAATAATATTTTTTATATCCTTTTTTATTTTTTAAATGGTTTTGTGAGAGATTTATCCAAGGATTTTCTTACATCGAAGTGCCTCTTTTTGCATAAACAATAAGGGTATAAAATGTAAATGGTCTAAAGCATGTGATAATTACATAAAAGAGTTAATTATATGTCTGTCTAAGGAAATGATTTTTAGACTACTCATTCCTTGTATAGGGGATAATATGCTTTGTGATGCATCCGGAATTGATTATGGGGAAGTGTCAGTGTAGACCGATGAAGTAATAGTTTATGGATCATGATAGTTCAGGACACATGAATGGAATTTTTATACACATTATCTCAATATTCTTTTTTGGTGTTTTATTCCTTAATGTGTTCGTGACATTACCTATTATAAAAAAGGTTTATTGTGTGTACCATCCTCAAAAGATACAATTTTCTATTTTCAAAATGAGTTTTGAATCATTTCTAGTGAATATGGTGTTTATTATACTGATTTTATTAAATTTGATATGGAATATTCAAATTGTATGGGATGTAGTGTTGTATATGAATTGATCTAGAAGACACATAGTCATGAAATCATGGAGTATAGATCTTTGTAGAAGATGGTGACTTTGCAATTTGAGATAAATATAGAAGTTAAGGAGGGATAAGAACATATTACCCTTGTGTATTAAACATTTTACTTCCCACTTATATGATGGATCAAAGGGAGGTGGTATGTTGATCCATAGTATATATCCTTGAAGGAAGTCCTTGAATGTGGGGATTCACATTTTGAATAGACTATATATAAGGATGAAATCAATAATGTCTGAAACTATGTTATTGCACCAACATATATGCAAGAGGATTTGATTCTTGAGTTTCATGAATTGAAGTAGTATGTTCACCCTATTTTAAAAATATGTAATATGATATCCATAGATTATATTATATTGTTGTAATAAATAATGAATTTATAGGTTTCTAGAAATAATGCTAAACATGCATGTACATGAAAGTTAATCATCAAAAACCTTGTGGTTTTCCACAACCATTTCCCATTCCGAAGTAGAATTGGGAAAAGATTTCCATAGATATTATAGTAGTTCTTTTAATGACCCATTCAAATAATGATTCTGTATGGGATATTGTGGTCCATTTTATGAATATTTTACATTTCTTATCAATTAAAGATTATATAATCGTAGATCATTTGGGTAAAAGGAACCTTCCATAGATATTTTATTTACATGTTGTTTTTGTAAGAGTAGTTTATACCAATGATCCACATTTTATCTCATGCTTCAGGAATGGTTTTCAATAGTATCTTTTTACTCAAGTGTCTCTGAGTATAGCTTAAAACCTATAGGAAAATTGGGAAATTATAGCATACTATTTAGGTGCATGAAAACATGTTGAGGGAATGCATCATAGACTTTGGTGGATCTGGGGATATGAACACAACATAGGTTGACTTCACGTATAATAATAGTTATCATGTGACTATTCATATGGCACCATATGATGCATATTAGGTAGGCAATGTATATCATCTTTATATTAAAAGGAATAATGTGATTCAATGTTATTGAGATCGTGTCATGTGTAGGAGATATGAGATAATGTTCAGTTGATTAGTAACAGTATGAATACATTATATATTTGGAAAAAAATATCATGTGGATCAGCATTGTTATCCTCTTTAGATTATAGGGGGTACCATGGGTTACATTGGTTGTTTCTGATATTATGTCACCATAGGATTCATATGTTTGACATGTTTGAAACCATGTGTTTCAAACCCTTCGAAATTATGTAGAGGATCATAAAAGTGCAATAATGATTGGATATTCTTAAAAGATATAGTTTCTATTCATGATGTTTTTCACGTGTCACAACTCTAATAGTGTCACACTGACCCATCACATGTGATCGATGTTGATGATGTTTCAAAAAGAGGTTGTTGTGTCCTTTTAGGAGAATCAGAATCATTTTGTTGATGCCAGTGGGATTGTTTTTCAAGGAAATATGATTCCATTGGTCTAAGTGCTATGGTATAATGGTCATGTTTTACAGGAAACATGGGTGAGGGAAGCAGATAAGACATCCTAATGGGCCTACATTTTCACATTGAAGGATTTCTGTTTCTTGGTAATTCGACTATAGGATAATATTTTATAAGGTTGGGAGATTGTAAGATTCCTACCTTTCATGAGAAACCTTATACTCATTTTCCTGTTCTTCTTTATCCATTTTTATCATGCATATTTTTGTACTTGCTTCAGGAAAGTTTCTAGTGAATTTGGAGTGTTTTAGAAGGTCATGAGGATGATCATGGTTGAAACATGGTCAAGGAAACCCATGTGGTTTCCCCGAGAATATTTTCCACCCCATTTTCATCCACATGAATAGGGAACACAGTTGGAAAAATATGTGTGCCCACCCCACCCCCAAACAATGTACACATGGATATAGGTGGTTTTCATGGTTGGTGTTGGTTTCTGATACTGTTCACCCACCTAGGTCAAACTTTTAACCCTAGAATATAGTGGTTCAGGGTCAGGGTACACCATTTAGCAAACCATTTATCCCATTATGGAAATAATTCACCCAAATACTTAAACCACAACAATTTTAATAAATAATTCACAACCCCCCAAATTTGTATGCCTAATCAACCCCGCTTGGACTAATTAGAGTCCCTCACTCATGGAGGATCTCTAGAGGATTCCTTGGCCTCTAAAACAACATGTCATATAAATGTATGATCCATTGGAAGAATATCAACTCCCCTAAATTAAGTGAAATCTTAATGTTTTAGTTTTCTCTCTCACATGTCTTTCTCCACATTTGGAGTTGGGTGAAGACTCAAAATGTTGATGGTTTAGATCTAGGATTAAATTATTGTTTTTTAAATATTTTTTTATTGGTTATTTATCATAGATATCCTTCTCCATGGTGATTTTCTTCATTCTGCCACTAATTACGGGATAAGGATAGGTCGACATTCATCAACAATACTATGGCAGGGGGTCTATTTTATAATTACCATGATCATGATCATGATATTTTTTTGTATCTATATAATTTCATTTCCACATAATGAAATTTACATTAAATTTAAATATTTAATTTATTCCCATGAAATTGAGATACCCTCTGTGGATCACATTGGACTCATATGAGATGATGATAATGGAATTGATAGAAACCCAAGAGGTGTGCCAATACCCTTGAAATAATGAATTATGGAAAGTATAAAAGTTAAATAAGAGATTTATGGAATTGAAATAAATCCTTATTGTATGGTTTGATAATAGTATTTAATCGGTTGATTGTATGAACCATGAATGGTTAATGAGTTGTGTAATAATTGATGATGAATGGATTAGTATGAGAATTTCATCTGTTCATCCACATGATAATAAAAAAAGAACCATGGTTATGTTGATAAGTTATAAGGTGCACCATGTTTTGTATATTGATAAGAAGGTCATTGATGATGAACCATGAAAGTAATTTGTATGAAAATGTCTGCAACGAGTTATGGGTGATTAAATTATTCATTGATTACACATGGGGGTTTTTAGCTTCTATAAGAATCTTATGAGTTCATGTGAATATTTTATGGATTGATACTAATTAAACCTAATATTCTGTTACTATAATGATGCTCTAATTACTCGGGATATTTCTATAAATGGATACTCATTGTTCTTGGGACAATGATTATGGAATGCTTCTCAATGAATCCATGATAATGGTACTCGAACTAATTCTTTAGCGTACCGAAATTGAATTTGAATTAATATGATTAATGAAATATCTGAAAGAGTATATTCTAAAATAATTTTTTGTATGGTTCATACACTATCACATGAAAAAGCGAGTACGATTGGTTTGGGTGTCATCATAAACCCAAGGGCCAATATGGTTGATTAAATAATAATAAATATTAGAAAAATTTACTTCAATATATTTTTCTATTATTGGTAATGGTACAAATTTAAATATTATATACAGATTATTTAATGAGATTCCATTGACGGGGGCCTATAGAGTTGTACTCACATAGTATTCTGGTTACAATTTGGAACCCGAATAGTCTTTATGTTTGCTTGTCAGGACCATGGAAGAAGCCCTATATTTGATTATTGAGTTGAGATTCCAATTGGATCATGTATGAAGGAACCATACATTATGTCGAACCTAATTGGAGATTTAGTTTTTTTATTATTATGAGTTTTAATTTGACACTTATATGGAATAACATATTTATAACTTTTCTTTTTGTCAACATTACTCTTTTGTGATTATATAGTGTTGTTTGGTCTTTATTTTTTATATTTTATTATTATCATCTTTATTATTTATATTCATCTCTCATATTGAGATGATATGATAAAGAGTTTATAGTCTCCTAAAATAATAAATTAGACCCTTGTTTCAAGCCAACATCTTCAAGAATATAGGAAGACATTCATAGGAATATGTAATGAACCAAATTGGGGAAACAATATGTGGCACCCCGGTTGCGATGTTACATGTATTGGCTGATACCATATCCATTTATGTATGATTTCATGACATGAAGTTAAAATAGAATGTTTATGATGTCTGAAATTATTTATTTTCCCCATTATGATTCTAGTTATTGATTTCCTTTGTAATTATTTGATTAGTTATGATATCCATGGATAGTTATTATTTCATATGATTATTTATATGGAATAATCAGATTTTAATTTATTTCATGACTAATTATTCATTCCTTATTTAGTTTTCATTGTACGCATACCCTTATTGAGCATTTCAGATCTCCATTTTTTTTATGATTTATTTTACCCATGAATCCATAAAGTATATTTTTATTTAAAAATATGGATAAAATAGGAGAGTAATAGTGTTCTCAATGGAATTCCTAGGTGGTATTATATTATATTAATAATTATTTTAGATTATGGAATGTATCATGTTTAAATATAATAAAAATATACTTTATCCATTAGTTTGTAATTATTTATATATAATGACATTGTAATAAAATAACCACTAACTCTAGGATAATGGGTTGGGGTTCTTTACATTTGGTATTAGATTATTTTTTATCAGTACCATAAGAATTAGATTTTAGAAAACATATATTAGAAAAAAAACCATGTAACGGTATTTGAGAAAATTCCCAAATAAACTGAGATTATTATATTTTTTTAGTAATAAATAAAATCTCAATTTATGATAAGTGTTTAATTATTTTTGAAACTATACATTTTCGTTCATAATATAGTATAGTTTGTTCCATTGTTTAGAAATTAAGAAGAGTAAGGGGGATGGAAACATTATCAATATATTTAGTACATGTAGGTATTTACCTCTTATGTAAGATAATGATGTGGGAGCTGGACTTATTCCATGAACTAAACAACAAATAACTATATTGGGATATAAGACTAATGTAAGGAGAGATAACCATTTTGATATATAGAAACCAAATAATCTACAATTTGATGTAATAATGGTACACTGACTCATGTGTTATCATCCTCCATCATTCAGTGGTAATTTAAATCAATTTGTCACATTGAAATGTATAATTCCCTTAGAGTGGATATTTCACTCTTTTGTAAGTAATGAATGTGAGAATGTTTTATTGTAATTTTATCTTCCCTAAAGAGATGTATCATAATGGTGGTTATTGATGCAAAACACTAAATATGTGGATAAAATAGAAAAAAACAATGGAATGATTTTCAAGATTATTTTTTGCAATAATATTTTCCTCTCGGACTATGAGAAAAGATAGAGACACCATTCATGAGGCTGGGGAAATAGGAAGATAAAAATGTTTCTAAGTATGGATACAACATTACAATGGTATTAATACATATTATTGACTATTAACATAATCCTAATAGAAATATTGACTATTTTTTAAATGAGATTAATCCAATTCATCGATGGGTATGAGGCTCCCAAAAATTACCATTATATGAGTATATAGTATAATGTCATATCAATAGAGAGAACTAATTCCATGTTTATTATTGATTTGAAGGGAATAAATATAATAATGGGGAATATGAGTAAATTAGAAAATTAAATAAGGAAAAGATAAAGAAGAAAAAAAGAAGAATTTCCAACATGGAATAAATTTCGAATGAATCATCCTTTAACATTCATACTGTGAATGATATTTTTCAAGAATTGTATAGAAAAAGGAAACCAGGATTATTATTTAAAGATAAATAAATAAGACAGAAATGTGAAATACATCTACTTTATGGATATGGGACACTATGTACATTATTTTAAAAGGCATCAAAGTAAATTGAACTAGTGAACTCCAAAAAACAATGCATGTTAATGTGTGATCAGAACAGCTAAGGATGAAGATAATAATGATTTGGAGGGAAATAAATTAATAATAAAATCATATTTAGATCATGATTCATTTGATTTTATATCATCATGTTATTTTATATTATCATAGTTTACCAAAAACAAAATAATCATTTCCATTTTTATTAAGAAGGGTGTCTTCATTAAGAAATCACAGTAGGAACCTCCCCACAAAAAATAAGATTCAATAAGATTAAATCATGACATAGAAATGTGATCTATTTTCTAATTTTATTATCAATACTAGGGTTAAATATTATATAATCCTTATTATGGAAATGATATCAAAATATAATTCTAAAATTTATTACAATGAGATGAAAATTATGTTTCATGATAAAGATGCGAAATTCATTATCTTTAGATGGGAGACATTATCATTAGAGTCATGTATGGTTCTACCTTTAGTAGTTCATATAAATATAATTCCTAAATAATATGAGGTAAAGAACATAATATATAAAAAATTAATTTTTAAATTGAGGATGTACCTGTTGTGCAAGAATACATTGATTTATTTACAGAGGAACTTCCAGGATATCCACCAAAGATGGAAGTAGAGTCATCCAAAAGATTAATACATGATACAATACCTATATAAAAGTCTCCGTACATAATTACCACTATAGATTTATGTAGTTGAAGAAAAACTAGAATAGTTTAGTAGTAATATATTTATATCCATAGTGTTTAAAAATGTGGATCCCCTATCCATTTCATATGAAAAATATTTATCTATGAGGAAGAGATTTAAATATAGGGAAATCGATTCTATTATGATAATTATAATATATTATATACCTTGTATTGAGGACTCGTTCAATAACCATCATGATTCTCAATATTTTTCAAAGATTTATATTCTTTCTGGATATAATAGATTTCATGTAGTGAAATAATAAATCCTAAAGAAAACATTTCGAATGAGGTATAGAATTATTAGTTTTTAGTAATGTCATTTGTAAGGAATAATGAACTATATATTTTTTATTATCTAGTTAATAGATTATCCATGGAATTTCATAATAATTTTTTGAGTTATTTATTGTTGAAATATTTATACACTACAAGAACCACAATGTTAATAAGAACCACTTTTAGATCGCTCATGAGACGATTAAAATAAAATATTTTTATGGGAAACAAAAAAAATTTCAATTATTACATCCAAAAAATTCTTATATATTATATATTCTTTCAAAAGATGGATTCTTAGTTTATCCTATTATGATAAAGGGAGATTACGAGTGACATATACTAATGAACCATGGTATATAGTTTCATTGGATTAGGAGGTTATTATCATATTTTTTTAAATCCCAATTACCTAATCCTCTAATAAAGACTACTCTTACAGGGGTGATGTTTATTTAGAAATAAGAATGAAAATAATATTTTGATGAATTTATCAAGATATTTTTTAATGAAAAAATATTGAATCTAACATACAGAAATGGTGTATTTTTTTTATAAATAGTTCTCCAACTAAGAAGAGACATGGTTGTTTCCTTATGGAAAATGATTGATATATTAATTCTGAACCAAAGAAATGGATATTATCATGAATAATACGATCAAAGTCTTTATAATGATTTAGAAACCAAAATATTATACAAATAAATATAGATAGATTATCACTATGTGAAAAATGTGATATATATATATTAGTAGAGGTTAAAATAGATTTTCAAATATAAATTATTCAACATGAGTAAATGATGATGGAATGATCTACTCAAGGATTATGGTTTCTCAATAAACTGCCACCCATGAATGGAAAATAAGGTAGAATATGAATTAAGAAAGTATAATCATGTATTATTGAATAGAATGAGGATTGAAATGGGTCTTGTTTTCATGGATTTAATAAATATGAATAGGGGAATTATTAACGAAACGGAACCATCACACTATTTCAAAATACTTCCATCCCACCATTATTTAGAGGACAAAATCATATTAGTCTCATGATGAGAATTCTCAAAATAAAAGTATTGCTTTGAGTGATATTATAGTTTTAGCCTTTTTATATAAATATGGAATTTAGATATTTGGAAAGAGGATTTATGTTCCCTCTATGCGTGATCTGAATATGATATTATTGGATAATACTACCAAATCAAATTTCTATATACTCCATTGTACCTCCAAGATGTATAAGAATTTGATGGATCAATCTTTTTGGGGAAAATTATGGATCATACTTCTAGAAATTAATTTTTAAATAATTTAAGGATAAGAGAAAACATCATATAAGCGTTATGAAATATCTAATTCTTCCTAAATGTAAATGGGCAGATATTACTATGGAATTTCTCACTTTATTACCAATTACACCAAGATAGAATGCAGAGATATGGATTATTTTTCATCGACTAACCATATATGCACATGTAATTGATATAGGAGAATATTTTCCCATATATTCCATTTCAAGACTCTATATTAATGATGTTTTAGGACATAATGATTAAAATATTTTAAAATGGTGCTGGATTATGTTCCATAAAATACATTGATGTTATCAAAATTCTATCATAAAGAACATGATACTGATCTTTTTGTGTGCGCCACTAATCACCTAGAAACTGAATGGAAGTGAAAAATGTAGGTCAAGTCATTTTAAGATATGTTTATTTACATAGATTAAATTCATGTTATGTGGGATGGTATTTTCTTTTGGTATACTTATAATATAACAATAGCTTACATTCGTGTTTTCAAATGTCATTGTGTGAAATTCCATATGGAATGATGTGTCATACACCAAATTGTTGGCATGATGTTGTTGAGAGGAATATTTTTGGCATAATAAATTTTGTGGAATCAATAAAAAATTTAAACATTATTAAAACCCATATTATAGAATCTCAATATAGAAGATATATTTTTTTCTTATAAATAGAGGAAATATTAAAAATTTCAATTGCCTCATTATGTTTTCTTGAAATAATTTCAAAGTAATGGTATTATAAGATTCAATAAGAAATTAAAATTGACCCCCATGTACATCAAAACATTTTATATATGATAATTAATCCAATCAATTTCTTACAATTTGGAAATTCCACCAATGCTATCTAAAGTGTATAATGTTTTAAAAATATATTTGTTACGAATGTACATCCCAGACCCGATTCATGTTATAAAATATGAAATAATTGAATTGGAACCTAATTAATCTTACCAAGAAGATCCAATAATGATTCTGGAGACTGGAAAACTAGTGTTGTGGAATGAGACCACTCAGCTGGTAAAGGTACTTTGAGAAAAAAAATAATATCGAGTAGATATTGTTGGAAAGAATGGAAATTATGATAAATAACTTACCAATTATATTTAGGAGGTGAAAATATAGAATTACATTAATTAATTTTTTTATATACAGAATAATCTAACACTCTGATATTTTAGTGTTTTACACTTGTTAAACAACTTTGACATCTTCAATAGATATCATTTTATGAGACCCGTTGTTCAAATGAACCATGATCTATTATTATGAGAACATTAAAACCTATATGTTAAAATGGATGGTATAAATTGTACTAACTAAATTTCAAAAAATATATGGTTTAGAAATTTATATAATAAATTCATTTTTATCAATGGATCAGAAATAATGTTTTTTAAAATTTAATAAAAGAACTATTTTTCTAAAGAACAAATTTTCACTAAAAATATATTTTTATCATAATAAATTTAATTATTCACTATCATTGATTGATTTTAATGAAAATTTATATATTAAATAAATTTTTTAACTTTCATATAATATTTTTATTATGAATTAGATAAGGCTAAATTTGGTTTTATAAAAAAAATAGTTTTTTATGAAAAATAATTTTCCGTCCATTTTGTGCACTTAATTTTAAATTAAATTCCATCACATAAAGGTATTTAATTTGATAAAATTTATTACATATATTGAATTAGTATGTTTATATTTAGTAATTAGGCCCATTTTATTATTTTTGAAAATGAATTGTAACCGTTGTAAACATTATCACTTTGGTAAATGGAAAATTGTGTATATTTAGGATATATATATGTGATAGGGATATACCTGTACAACATAATTCTTATTCTATGTTTATGAATTCTATTTAAAAATCATAGTCTCTATTGAGAGTTTTTTGGTGGAAAATTTTCTATGAAGATGGCTTATATATTTTTTAATCAAATATCATTAGAAAATGTCCTACAATTTTTTATTAAATGTTATGTGTCTACATAATGATAAATGATATTAATTTTCAAAAATAAATTTCTATTTTAATATTAATGATATTATTTTCTTTATATAAATTTAAATAAAATATTTTTAAAATATATAATTACTTTAAATTTTTGGGCTATACTAATATGGTTCTAACTTATTAAATACATAATTAAAAGAAATGATTTCAAAAAATAATAATTTTCATATAATTTGAATAAGTGAATATTACAAATAAAATGTATAGATAAAAATGAAATATTAGATATTTTAGAAATCATCGGATTCTAATCCCTGTTTTTCTTGATTAATTTGATGTGAAATTAAATAAATTGTTTCAAAATTGGCATAAATGAGAATTACGAAGAATAATATATAATGAAATTGTTTAAGATTCATAAAAATATTATTTAATAAATGAGAAAGGAATAAATTTGATCACAGATTATATGGTATATTTATGACCCATTATCTATATTAGTTTATGTGAGTTATGATTACGCTTATTGGGTGGGGGAAATTATTAAAATTTCATATATATGATCCAATACAAAGGTTCATGTTTATTATTCTCATCCCTTTCAATTGATGTAAAATTGTACTTGGAAAGTGATTATAGGGGCCCACTATAACCCCTTGATGTATCCTTTTGTCTTGTGAGACATACTAGAAGTTGTATTTCTTGAGGCCTTACCCATTTATATGAGGTCTGTTATGAAGATCCCTCGATGATATGTTTATTATTCCATGAATTATGAATTTCCCTAAGTATCATATTATATAATGATTTCATTGTGTATATTGGATTAGTTATGATATCCATGGATAGTTATTATCACATGTGATTATTTATATATAACAATTATATTTCTATTTAATTCATTCCATAAAATTCATTCCTTATATATTTTTTTCTATATGCATACCCTTATTGAGAATATATTATCACCCTTTTTGTTATTTTTATTCTCCATTTAAATGATAAGTTATAAATTAAGATTGATATACAAGTATAATCTTCCAGAATAGTTATATTATCAAATGAATTATAATGTTGTGTTCCATGTTTTGAATTATAATTTAAGATTATTGTATGTATATAATTTAACAAAAATAATTAACTATTTGGTTCTTTAGGATGTGATTATTTTTTTTCTAACCCAATTGTAATCAATTGTCCTTTGAAAGTAGACTCTATGGATTGGGGTCATTGTACTGACCTTATTTCCCCTTTATTAAATAAACAACTAATTACATGTCCTTATTCTTTAAAATTATTTAAATATTGTTTTTTCAAGGATACAATTATTCTTTATATTCATTTTCAAACATATTTTAATTTTTTTCAACTATATAAAATATAAATTTTAAAATGATTTCTGAACCAGTTATTTTTGGTATTTAAAAAAAATTGAGTTGAATATTTTTTAAACATATACAATAGCATGAAATCTCCCCCTATTGAAAATATTCATTTTTTTGAAGATTACCTTACATATTTCTACGGTTATTTTTAAAGAAATCATTTTCTCAAATACATTGTAATTTTATGTTTTTAATGATTCCAAATAAATTATATGTTTCCTCTTTGAAATAAAATTTGAAAATATATTATAATGATTTTTTTATAAATGTCGACATAATTTATAGATTTTCTTTATTCACTAGGGATATGATATTATGATATCATCCATTTTCAATCCATATATAGATTGTTTTGATTTATAGTTTACTTTATGAAACATGTTTCTTTTATATAGGTTTTCAATATGATGAAATTTTGGAAGGTGTATGAAACCTGATTCCTTTACATGGGAAATGATGTGATGAGTTGATAAAAGATTTATAATATTTTTATACACATATCTTTTAATTTAATTATGTGATGGGTGGTCCTAGAATAATATATCCTTCTTGTGATTTTGTAATTATTGACAAAACATGTGTTAACATAAACTCATATTGGGATTGAATAGAGACCAATAAGAGACTCTTTCAAATATGGTATTATTGATATTGACACATAGAGAATGAAATGATAAAATGGATAGTAAACCTAGCCAACAATTTTAGTATTGGATATAATCCTTTTCTAGGGAAATTATGTTATATGCATTTTTTAGGGAAAAAAACTATGCCTTATTCTTATGATACGTTTTCATGGTTTATAATTTTTTATCTATTATTCTTCCCTCTTATGACTCGTATATTTTGTTATGATAAATCCATATGTCATGATTTATTATTAATGACATATGACAGATTTATTATGTATTTACAAACTTATTTTATTGATATCATAATCATGTTCTTATATTATAATCTCTTATAGTTATTGGATGATATCATCTTTGTTTTACATTAATAAATATTTAATCTACACCTACCCAAAGTTTACATTTTCCTTGGGTTATGATGAAATTTTTGAAATATGATATATTAATGATGGTTACTATTAGGGTTGTTATATGTTGGATATTTTAAGGATATATTATTATATAATATGATTATATATATAGTGTTCAAATAAGATACAATTTTATTGTTTTTGAGAATGTATTGTAATGATATTTAATGAATATTCATCTCAAATGGTCTAATATTTATGTTTTTTCTATTATCACCGCAATTGATATCAATGTGTGGTTTTATTATTCAGGTGAATAGAATTAGAGAACATTCTTAGAAACCCTAAGTAAATGTTTTTGTATTGGATATCATCTAGAAGTGTTCTTTATGTATATATTTTTTAATATTCATAGAAAATACAACCCTATCTGGATACTAGAAAGTTGGTGTGTCTATTACATAGATGCATCCAATGGTATAGACTCTGTAAGGGTAGGGTTAGTTATTATCTCTATCATATTTGGTTCCTGATGAGTTTGAATAAGACTGCACACCTAGGTAGACAGTCATGGGTGACATTTATGGGTTAACTCGGATTTTATTTGCGAGCCATTATAAATGATTGAAATATACAATAACCATGGATTATCTGGGTTAAACCTACGGTGTCATAGATTGATAACGATTCATGTTTTGGGAATCCTATGGATGATATTTCATGATTATAAGATTACTAACTATGATAATTTATGATCAAACTATTTTTTTTTGTTTTTTTCAATTGAAAGATCCATGATGAATTTTAGTAACACTGAATGTGATTGAAAATATTGTAACACCCTGGCCTGAATCACCTATTAAGTGCCAATAGTTGTTCAAAACCAAATTAATACTTTCATATACATAGGAGGATACATATTAATAGTAGGGGACTATGTTTGTATGTGATAAGGAAATTCCCTTGATTATATAAAACCAAAATAGAATTCACAATCATGGAAATAATGATATAGTTAAAGAGAAAAAATATTGTCAATATACACTAATAATGACAACCCATGTTAAAAATAATGGAATAAAAAAATATTGAATAACCGAAGATCCCAAAATGTAGAGAATTCATGGAAATTAATATAGACACCAACATAAAGAACCTAGATATTATCCCATCATCACCTCCTCCATCCTGCTCATCTCACAAAACTAACATAAATAGGGTTCCAACCATTATCTTAATACGCGATAAACAAATGCTACATGCACACTATGATTAAAATGAATTGTGTGATTATAAACTCATTATGGCACCAAAAATTTATCATTACCATAAACAAATATGATCATATAAATGTATATGTGATGAGGGAAAAAATACATAAACGAATATATACCTCAATATTTTATCATTCACTAAACAAGAATGCTAAATCATCGACTCTACTAGATTCAACTCATAAAATGATGGATTTTATCTCAAAACACAAAATATAAGTAAGCTGTAGACTATTCTTGATAAATATCACGACCACATTATATACCTTGGCCAATCCTCGAATACTTTGGAGATTTCTATCGTTCAAAACCACCCATATATATATGTTTTTTGACATCACAAATATCACACACACCCATCCCTTAAGTTCTCTAGATACCGATAATCACACAAGCCCATACTAAGGTTTTTTTGGTGGCCCATAATCACATTATCTTATCCCAATGGTTCTTTGGAGAACCAACATTCAAATCGGACCATACCAACGGTTCATAGTAGGACAACCATCATACTGACCCATTCTAAACATTATTGGGAATCCTATTATCCTGCTGGTCCATTATAATGATTCTTGTGAGGCCAAAAATGAACACCAACTCATCACAAGGGTTTTTAGTATGCCCAAAATACTAAAACAATATAATACATTGAAAAACAGTAAGGGGAAAACATCCTATCATGACCCTATCCCAATATCTCACACATGAACGCCATCCTCATTAGAAGAATAAACCAACTGGGTCTTGTTTATACTCACATCACATTTTATGTGGTGAATAAAATAAATCACATAATACCCTATGTCATTTATGAAATTCAACTTAACTCTTCCTGATACCAAGGAAAAATATCAATCATGGTTACCACTGATGATTTCCAAAACCATATATCCTAATAAAAACCTCCTCAATTTAATCCACATAACCAAGTTAATTCCCCACTCAAACTTCCATAACTATTATTCATGTAAATTTATCCCATTCCCAACACAATGACACCCTATAGTCCAATTTTACAAAATGGAATTCCCTACAATTTTTAATGGCATACAACCATCATCCATCATTTATAGAATACAAAAAATTGGGATTCACTATTCAGACCCTAATATCACCTGGATCAGTCACCCCATCCTCAAATTATCATATTGGGATCATTCAAATAACTATATAATACATAGAAAACCTATACAAATTTCCTATATAAATATCATTTTCACCCATTTCAAGGCACACCACCCCTTCTACCCCTCTAACGAGTAACATAAATCAATATAGGCCTCACCCGGTCATTGAATCATTGAATTCAGTGAAATAATTGGGAAATTAACACACACCGGTAAAATATATTGAATGTAACATTATAAATGTGTAATATAATGGTAAGGAAATACTACATCAAGAACCTCAGGACCCAATTTCCAAGGAACACAACTCAAATAGAACAAAAATCCATCAATTTTATGTTTTTATTCTTATATTAATTAATTTATAATTCTAGTGAAATTAAATAAGAAAAATAATGTGTTTATGGAAAGGGTGGGTTTATACATAACCATAATAAAAAAATTTAATGAACAATGCATCAAATGACAATGAAATGATGGATTGTGGTCCTATATTCCAATGTAAAGAGGCCCCTTCAACAAATAATTTTAGTGAGGTTGGGAAAAAAGATTGGGGATGAATAATGGGTACAGTAAATTTAAAATCTCTATTAGAAAATATATCCTCCATAAAGCCCACTTTTAAATAAATTTCACACCATTGGCTATCCAGTGGGTCTTAAAAGTGTGGTATGAATTTTTTCTAGACCATTGATGAGCAATTTCCCCTCACTAACTAGTTGGAAGCTACTATAGTTTTCATAATAGCTAGGGATACCCTAGTTTGTCAACCTAATCCCTCAATACCCAATGCATTCCATGAGACTTTCCAAAAATATCATAAATTTTTCATCAAAACATTTAAATCCCTATTTAGAGCCTAGATCTTGAAAATGTACCATCAATCAAATGAAAAATGAATTTAACTTTTGATTTTTCTATCCCATAATATAGGGGGACATTATAATGTCCACATATAATTACATCTCATTCTCAAGTAGTAAAAAAATTAGTCTACATCAAACAACCTAGCCTATCATAATAAAATCAAACTGTTATTAGAAGCTTACCTTATAGGTACATTCATGTGAACACACACATTATAAGAAGAGGCAGTACTCAAACTCATATCCCTAAACTCATTACCTTTCAATTATCCATGATGGACTCTTCTTATAATGATGAGGATGAATCCACAGTATATTCGAGGAAGGGCCTACAGTACAATGAAAACCATGCAATGGAATAAGCCTCATTGTCCATGATAGACTCTTCTTATAATTTCATTAGCATCCTCATACATGGGTCTTTCTCACATCAATGAGTCGCAACATCATTATTAGCAGTCATCAATGATCCCTCCCAACGGTTCGATTCTCGCTCCACTAGTTAGCACATCCAATTCACACCCATCCTCCACTTAAGATTCATAAACATGGTAATATCTTATTTATTGGTACAACTTTTTTTGTAAAGACACAAATAACTATAAACCTCACCTTAACATGAGTTATATTCACCGACCCTGTGACACTAATGTAAACTATGGAACACTATCACCACAAGGTTACAATCATAGTTTCCATTGATTTGTTCTGAACATCATCACCCATGTGCATGACAAATGTATCACGAATAACATCATATTCCAAAATTATAAATGATCTCGTTCATGTTAATTACACATTTCAACATATTAAACCTCGCTATCATCCATACCACTTCTTCTGTAGAAGTCACCATCTTCTAGACACACTTGCAGCCACCACTACCAACATAAACTAGAAAACTATCTACCATCACAGAATTTTCAGACTAATTATCTTCTACCCATGAATTTCCAGTCCAAAATTACAATATATGACTAATTAACTACTCAAACACTAAACCAAAAAACACTACTTTTTCACTAAGAACTTAACATTGATCCCTGAACCACATTAATCATTCCTTGAATGATCTTACTAATGTGGTCTCCACCTCACAAAAAATAATTTCTATTTCATTTAAATAGTTGTTCTATATCTTGATGACTCCTCCATAAGGAACTCAACCATGTCTAATGGTGATATATAACCCACCAACCAGGATTCCTTAGCACATTATTATCATGAAGAACCCCAACG
This sequence comes from Viscum album, assembly GCA_963277665.1. Classification (NCBI taxonomy): domain Eukaryota; kingdom Viridiplantae; phylum Streptophyta; class Magnoliopsida; order Santalales; family Viscaceae; genus Viscum; species Viscum album. The sequence goes on along the minus strand of OY728128.1, from coordinate 211,740,438 downwards.
ACAACACCAAAGGACATGCCCAACACCAGGTTCAACTATAGTGTAACATCCTAGTATATCCTATTTAACAATAATTATACAATCCCAATTAGTACCAACCATCCAATATGACACACCCTAATAAGAAAATACGATACTCCAATACACAAATACACAAAAAATAGGTTTGATAAATCATGAAAAACTTCCCCAAGGGCAGTTTAGTTGGAAAGTACCTATTAGAGAAATGTTCAACCACACCCAACACACACAATGATCCTACACTCTCATATATATCTCTAATTGTAAATACTCAATGAAAATTAAATTCTGATGCCTTGTTAGAAAACCCAACACCCCTTGAACCCTAACAACCATGCCCCAAATGCATTAATGCTTTTTTTTTCAAATAACATAACCACTAATTGCATCCTAAGACCATCAAATTATGAACACTCAATCCCTCACTATGGGAAAAAATCAATGGGCCTCACTCTATGGCTTGACCATTGATCTTGTACAAAGACAACTAGCTTAACATTTTCCCTTACCATACCCTCCCTCTTAAGCATCTAATCTGCAACCCTTCCATAGTTTGGTAACATTGATCATGTGGAGAAACACAACATGTGGTATTATCCTATCTACTAGATAGTCTAATCATCCAAAATCCCACTCATGAGTTTCTTCTATGACCTTAGAACACTCACAAAACTTATTCATTAATAAAACAAAATAATCACCTAGAAAAATCCACGGTATTCTCCCATATTGATAGTGTGTCACCACCAAAGGTATCACAACCTATGTATCACATCACTATGGGCCTATGGTGAAAAAAACCCCCAAAAGTTTTTCCTAGGTTATATATAACAATAAAATCAATCACCCTTATCAAGGCATGTGATATAGAATAACTCCCAAATTGGTACGAAACCAATATCTTCTAGGTGGATCCATTATCAAATGTCACTAATTCTTTGACCCACGAACCTAAAGACACATCATTAAGGCCATAAACAGTAACCCACAACAACCTATATGACTAATTTGGATCTACCCAAAACAACCCCTGACTAACCCAACCACTTAAGGATCCAAAAAAAGTAAAAAGAAATCGAAAATACCTTTTTCTAAAATCCATACTCAACTCACTCTCAAGATATCCACCTGGATATAACATTACACATCAAAAGTTAACACAACACTTATAAAGGTCTATCACAAACCAAAAACCTCATCCCAATATCATCCCCTAACTCTGAGCACATCCCCTCATGGGGGCTAGTCACCAAACCACATGGAAAAACAAAAATAATGTGGCCATGTAGAAACAAAAACCACATGAATCTGGATCCATAATCCTTATCAACCAAGTCAAGAAAGATCTGCAATAGTATATCAAAATACCATTATAAAAATCTAATTCAAAATGAAAAATGATCCTAAAAAATCTTGGATCATTGATCCAAAAAATTTTCACCAATATAAATGTAAATTTAGACAAGATTTTAACCATATAATTTTTTAATCCACTTTTAATCCCTTATAATTTGTTGATATCCAATTTTATCTCAATTTCACTAGTGAAAACTAAATGATTTCCCACAAATAATTAATTTTAGGAATATAAATATTTTACCCAAGTCATGCCTCAAATAGGAGAACTAACATTTAAAATACCAATTACATTAAAAAAATCCAATTAAAATTTTCCCTTACAATTTGGAATTAGATACCATGACACAACCAAAACATATTTAATTCAATTTAAAACATTTTATTCCAACAGAATTTCACATTTTCAAAAAAAAATTAAAACCCAATAAAACAGAATAGTGGGAAATATATGTATGTATGTATATATACACATTGCATATATACCTACTCAAGGATAATATAAATCTCTTTTATACATCTATATTTTTCATATTAATATATTAAAAATTATTTTGATAACAAAAATAAATTTCCAAATAATATATTGTGAATGTAAAAAATATGTTTTCTATGAATTTAATTTATTTAAAATTATATCAATAATATGAAACCATGTACCTAAAATTTGATCTTATGGACCTATTAATAATGCATGAAATCATATACAATTTATAATCAGGTTAAAATATAATCCCATAAATCACAAAGACCAAAATCATTGGGACTGAAGAAAATAATATACATTACTCAACGTGAAATGGTCAATGCTAACAGGGAACACGAAGTATATCAAACCCATAATTGGTATCTTAACCTTTCATATATGGGTAAGATAATCCCATGAATGAGTTCCATAATAAGTCATAAATTGTTTTATTCCCATTATACTATTCAAAAATATTCAGTCATAGAACAAAAAAGACGTAATTCCATTTACTAACACCCCGAAATGAATCACCTTGTATATTTCTGAGGTTGTATGTGACCTCATGAATTCCTCCTATTAGTACAAAGGCTACTGTCTAGCGCTGGGTGCCTATGAGGGATCATTGGAAGACAATGAACTTGGTAATAAGAAGCCAAAACATAATGAACAATCATAGAAACTATAATCATATTTAACTATGTTAATATTGTTATTAAGAAAATAATATTTACCCCTACAATAAAATGGAATAAAAATCATACTAAAATCCTAGAATACCCTCACATGAATATAGTCTATGTAAATAAATATAGTATAAACTAAATAAATAAAACATCTCCATAAGGATCCTGAAGTCTATTCTAGAATTTCCAAAACCATCCAACTCCCCCTATAGAACATCCATACATTGGGTCCCATTCCTCATGTGAATAACATACCAAAAAAAGATTCTTATGTACTAGGATAACGATTTTGTATGGGACTATAAATATACTAGGACCCCACCAATTCAACTTTATCATAAATTTTCTTCATCATATCTATGTGTATGAAATTAAGGTATAAATAAATAAATAAACTAATATCATTCCTGGATATCTTGCACCAACCAAACCACCATGAACCCCAATGCTATCAAAATTGACTAATTGTTTCAACAAACATCATTTAGTATTGATTAATACATGTAACCAATGAAAAACACCTGATCACTTTTCTTTACCTTATAAATTACCCTGACCCATCCCCGAACACTCAATAAAGGCCAATCACGAACATTATCTTAACTACATGGGTTTATGGGAGGCCAACCAAATGATAACGACACATCCCATAGGTTCCAGTAAGGCCCATAATCCAACTATATGGTACTGAGTGTTCCTAGGAGACACTTCATCACACTGACCCATCATGAGGGATCTTGGGATGCACTACATACAGACCATCCCATCATCAGTTTCCTTGTGAGGTTAACCCCCTCATCGTCTCATAACAATGTTTCTTATGTGGCCCATAATCCCAACAGATCAAATTAAGGGATCATAGTAGGCCAAACATACACACCAACCCATCCTGAGGGTTATTGGGATTCAATATGTTGCTTCCCAACTTATGAGTAAGAAAAATAAGAAAGAGGAAAAACCCCATCATAACTCATACAAATTGTATCACTAATAAAGGTGATAATCACCACTTTATTGAACCCATTTGTTCAAAAGATTCCTAGAAACACTATACTAATGTAAAAATCTAATCACAGAAGCCCCAATTTCACTTTCAAAAGTCATCCCAACTGATCCCAACCCTTAAAGGATCATTTTATTCCCATTCTAAAATGAAATTATCCCAACCAATATATCCTAGAACAAGGTTAAGGACCACTATTTTAAGTCAAAATACCAAGAGAAATACCCACTCGAACCACCATACGAACTATCCATGTAATCAAATCCCTTTTTGAATCAAATAAAAACATTTGGGTACATTTAAAGAAAGGGAAACCTAAACCACTATTATCGGCACATGTCCTTCATCTATTGTTTCCAATGAGAACACAAAAGATAATTCATAAACCAATAAAACATGACACATATCTCAGCAACCAATACCTCAAATAATCCTTAATGAATTATTCTATGTCCAAAATTCTTTGGAGATACCACTATGAGAATTCCCATTATGAGTCTCATTTTCACCAATTACGAGGCACATATCGCATTCTCCACCTATAATGATCCATATATATATATATAAGTACATCACTCAGTCATTCAAAAATTGAATGAAGATGTTTCATAGAGATATTTTACCACATGAAATCCAGTGAATACAATTTAATAAATGTGATGTAGAATTTTAATAACTTCTTAACACAAGAAGGATAAAGATCAATTGCTAGAGAAAAAAAAATTAAATCATTCTTGACACACCACTTCAAAATTGGTATTTTATAATTCATTGAATTAGGGTTCTAATGAAAGGAAATAACATGATAGAAAATTATAATAAAATGATATGGTGTGGCTAACCATCGTGAATTAATAGAAATGAATGACACATGAAATAGAAAAATGGGCAAGATGGGTCTAAAATAACCATTTATGGGGCCCCAGTATTACTTAGTTTGAGGAGGGTTAGGGAAGAATATTTGAGGGAAAATAATGGGATATAAATAATTAATAAATTTACCAAAATTTATCGATACATATTGTATTCTCACTGGTAATCTGTTGGACACCACCCGATAGTCGGTTGTCCTGGGCAGTGTTCTTAGAATGTTGGGTAAGGCACTGGTAATCCAATGGATGCAACATTTATATAAATAGATTTTCAGACTTCTATTGGTCATATTTAAACATTGTTTATCCAACCAGTCCCTGATTCTCATAAAAACACTCTTTTTGATATCCAAAATGGGAAAAACCATGTATGTGCCTCAGTTTAGAAAATAATCCATCTATTAAAAAATTAAATTCCCTTAAAAATTATTCATCCCATAATGATGAAGGTTGATAAAAAATATTTTATTGACCGCATAAAAATCCTAATGTTATGGGAAATGTACTGAAAAATATTATTTTCACGCTAACGCAACTTGGTGATGATATGAATTATGTTGAGATTCCATATGAATAATGGAAAGAACAATATATTTTTGAGACATTAATAAGGCATCATCCACCTTATTTTAATGGGTCTAATTATATGAAAATTATTGAGTAATGGATATAAGAAATTTTAATGATGTTTTATATTATTTATTTCATAGAGTGTGGAAATTATATATTGGTATTTAATCATTTAGAAGTAGAATCAAATAAATGGTAGGATCTTATCATGAATAAAGTGTAATAATAAAAATTTAACACTGTGGAGTATACTGAGATTAGGTGGTTATGTTCCAATGATTACCCTCCTCATATTATTAATATAAAAATGGAGAATGACAGATTTGTTCTAAAAGGGACATTCAATATATTTTTACAAATGAGGAAGGTTTTAAAAGTCTTGTGAGATACTCTTTTTTATTATTAATGATCTGGAAAGTGATTTTGATTGATTATTCAGTGTCATAAAAATGTGTTTGTAAAAAAATATATCTTTAATTAACATTAATAACTATAATGAAATAATTATATTTTTCTTGATGTATGAAATGATGATCATATTCAACCCTCAATCAAATGGTTTTTATTAAATGATAAATATGGAAATAAAAAAATTAAAATAATAAAATATGTGGATGGAAGAGGATGAGTTTTTATTTGTACAAAAAGTGTGTAATAAAACATGTAGGAAATTATTTTTTTAGGTTATTATAAAAAAATTCTCTCTAAAATTAGGGAATTATGAAAAATAATTACTATGTGATGGGGAGAGGATAGATCATGTTGGTGAGAAAGATGAACTGAATGTGCCACACACACTCCAAAGTTATAATTACAAAGAGTATAAACATTACATCAATCAATGCATAAATATGATGTTTAATGAGTATAATAAATATAGACAACATTTTAATCAATCATAAAAATGGAAAACTCATATGATTGTAAAATGGATGTGGGTCGGGAAAATATGGCGGTGAAACATACACTTACAATCCATTATAAAACTATAAATATTTTTTTCAATCTGGTACTATAAACTCTATTATATCAAAATAAATTTATAATTGTATCATGTCAGCACCTCAATGATTATTATATTGAATAGTAATAAAAGATCATAATGTTATGATGATTTCATCTCATGTCTATACCCCCTCTCTGGTAGTGGCTTGTGGAAATTTTCATCCAGTAAATATTGTGAAGCTTCATCTACATGAATTTGATGTAATTTTTGGAAAGGATTATTATTTTTTTATAGATACCATATGAGTTTACATATGTAGGAATTCAAATTTTACTCATTGAATTAACCAATGATGATTTTCAATATAATTATTAATACTGACATCTAATGGATATTTCTTCTATTTTATGGGTCTAAATACCTATTAATGAGGGATATTAATCTCAAATGGTTAAGGAGACTATCAAAAATGAATATATGAATATTTCGTCAACAATAAAGTGATATATTCCATAAATTGTTCTTTATTATTCCCTTAAATGATGATTTTGAGTTTTTCATATAATTAATACATGGTGATAAACCTATTTCAATGATTACTTATAGATTAGACCTGATTGAGTTGAAGGAATTGAATAAGTGGATTCATGATAATATTGACAAAGTATTTATTAACACTTTTTGTCATATTTGGTGAAACTATGGTTTTATTAAGATGAAATATTATTTAATTTGACTTTAACATGTGACAGTGATCTTAACCAGATCATTCAAAATAAAAAGTATCATCAACCTTGTATCGAGGTGTTTCTTGATCAACAACATGGAATTATCCCCTTTTTCAATATTTTCCTTCATTAAGATGTCATCAATTATAGGATGAAAATGAAGATATATAGAATAAATACATCCATAAGATGTGTGTTAGGATTGAATTTATAGTGATGCAATTTGGACATTCCAATTCCCTTGCCATTTTTATGGATTTAGTTACTAGATTCCTTAGAGATTATGTCATTCATTATATAGTCATATTTAAAGACAGTATTCATATAGTTTAGAAGATATGGGAGTGCAATATAGATCATTTTTTGGATAGTATTGAAGACCTTTTTGAAGGAGAAACTATATTAAAAATTTGAAAATTTAAATTTTGGTAGTTGAATATCTCATTATAGGGTCATGAAATATTTGTGAGGGTATCTTGGTAGATCCTTTAAAAAGGAATGATTCTGAAAATTTGACATGACTAACAATGGTGATGAGATATGTAGATTTAATAGAATTTATGGATATTATCATAGATTTTTGAGGTGTTTATCATGGATATAAAATCAAAAAAACATGTTGACCTAGAATAGATCCATAATCAGAAAAACATAAAAATTTAATAAAAATATTAGGGAACTAATGAAATGATCTGTTAACACACATGTTCTTAGTGTGTACTAATTTACAGAAGGGATAATGATCTATAATGTCATGTTAAAGAAAGGAATTTTATGTATCTTCATATTAAATGTCATGGAGATATATTATGGCTAACCTATATTGATAAAATATGAGAAAAATTACCTTACTCGTGAAATGGTGTTAGAAGTAGTAATATTTTATAATGAATATGTAGAGAAATTATATTAATGGTAAATAAAGTGATATATAGTTTTATTATAAAATATTGGATTATATATTATCGATGAAATGGTTTAATATATAAAAAAGTATGATATTTCATTTGATTAATGATTATGAATATTCAATACAACGAAACCCTTGGAAATAATGTTCATGATGATATGAGTTGGAAATAACATGCTAGTTTTTCCATGATGAGTACATAAATAGAACCAATACTAATAAATTTTTAGAAAACAAATTATAAAATCAATAGGAATGGGTAAAAATAATATATTTATTATATAAATTTTCAACCATCCATCAATGCGATGTGTAACAACCAAATACTATTTAAGGAAGAAAATTATGATCGATAGCGTATATGACAAACATCAGTGAGCTAAAAGGGGTAACACAATATTTTATTTAAATATAATTATAATTACCTAACTATTTAATAAGTGGGTCTTAATAGGATTATAACATTATTAATATATATATATACATAGGTTATAATCATTACAAATTATTTATAAATGTTTCTTAAATAACCACAAAAAGTTTATGTAAAGTTGCCTTATACTTAAAAAAATACATCAAAATTGGTATAAAATTATATTTTCTGTTTTGTTCATATAAATAATTTCTACCAAACATTAGAATTTTTGTATACATAAATATATATATATTTAAATATAATAATTATATTTTAGAAATATTTTTATATTTTTCAAAAATAAAGAATTTTTGGTGAATAAGGAAAAATAAATTTTGTTCTGTAAAAATAGTTATTTCATTTCAATAAATTATATAATTTAAAAGTACTATTATTATTTGAATTTTACTTCACGTTAATATAATTTTTATTTATATTGGCTAAAGATAATTAATTACATTTTTATCATCATTATAACCAATTTTGGTATAATTTATTTTTACATTTAAAAATTCATTTTATGAAAACTATTTTTATATTCATAATGTTCCTCCATTTAAAATTCAAATATTTTTTCATTCTGATTATTTTAAGATATAAAAAAAATTTATCTCGATTATGGTCTAAACCAGGTTTTTTCATTACATGTTCTCATGCTATTTTTATTCACACACATGGAATTTTATTTGATTAATTGGATTTAATGTAAAAAATAATTTAATAAAAATTATCTAAAAAGCCTCATATACATTTAGGAAAAAATTATAAATTGCATCGATAATGAAAAATGAAAAAATTGGTGAAAGACAAAATGGAAAAATTAAATAAACTTAGATGAATATAGAATAACAAGTTTTGAAAATTCCGATTTTTTACCATGGAGGTGTAGATATGCCCTATCTTCCACACAATACATTTGTTTTCAATTTTTGATTCACATGGAGTGTGAGTAACTTTGCATTATTTAATTGTTTTGGTATTTAGAAAAATGACACTTCTCCACAATTTTAAAAGGAAACCCCACCACCAAACTAATTCACTCTTCTCTATCCATTTTCTCAAGAAAAAGCTAACAAAATATCTCCTAAATATCTGTATTCACAATATAGATCATTTTATAATCCCAAAAAATTAACAATAGGTTCCTTATGAATAGATCTAAAGGTGGTGTCTCTAGGTTGAGGTAATTATCTTAATGATGATCTTTATTTTTGTTTATTCATTCATAACCATTAATTTTGTATTAAAAAATATTATATATTAATACAAATATTGTAACATCCTAGGTAAATAAAGAATAAAGCATTTTCATATTTATTAATATTTATGAATTAAATATTAAGTTTACTTTAAAGTGGTTTCTATGTTCGATAGCGTACCTGATACACAACAAAGAGTGTCATTGAAATCTTACGTCGCACACTAGTTATAAAATAATATTATTTTAAATGGTAGCTAACACATAGTCGTTGTATTGGTGAGAATGGATATAAATAACTAAAATATGATTATATATGATTTTTAAATGTTTTTACATTTATCTAATAAAAGATAAAGGCTTAAAATACGGAAAAAATTCAATTTTAGGCATATATACCCTAATTTTCAATAAAGGTTCACTTATAGCCTTTTGGTGGAGAACCGTCATTAAATATAGTTTTTTTCACTCTTATACATTCTATTGGAAAAAATAAAACCCTTCTTTTGGATCGGGATATCAAAATTTACTTTGTGTAAATTTTTATTATTTTCCGATAAAGTTCATTTTTTTAATGAATAGTTTAAAATGTTGTATTTTAATTCAAAACCTCTTTTTAATCTAATTTATGTATATGATTAGATTATATTTTTAATTGGTTTTAAAGTGAAATTAGAATATCTTTTTACCATTAAATCCAATAGTGGTCGTTGGAATTAATTTCACTTTGAAATCATACTTAAACTAGTGTCAATCTTTTGATACTTATTGTTTCATAAAAACACGCTATTTTCTCTAACAACGGGAATTAATTATTAAATTAATTAATGCAAATTATATGTTTTGAATTTATTAAAATGGAATTCCTTTTTGAATTCGGAATATCAAATATATCTTAGGGTGAAGTTTTGGTATTTTTCTGAAAAACATCAATTTTTGATGAATAGTGAAACCACTAAGTGGTACTTATAAAAACTGATTTTTTGTTTAAATGAAATTTTAACACCTCAGTGTTTTGAATTTAAAAAATCAAACATACATGGTTTTCATTAAGAAGTAAAATGTGGTTCAATGGGATTAAAATAATTTTTAGGTTTTTAGTAACTTTTAAGTTTTTAATCGCGATTAGAGGTAATTAGTGTAGTTTAAGGTAAAAATAATGTTTTAATAATATGGAATGACCTAGAAACATGTACTACCCTTATTGGATATGTCATGGCCGACAAAGACAATCCATGGGTCAACTTGGGGACCCCATGGATCTACTTTGGTAGGAAAATGACATTAATATCTTTTAATTTAATGTTAAAGTAAAAATGTCACAAACATGAGTTATTTTATTAAAACAATTTTTACATGGGGTTATACAAGTCATTTTTTTGAAAATAAATAGTCATTGGAAAGATATTAATATTTCCTAAATCATGATATTTTTTTTAATTTTTATACATTAAATAAATTAAATATAATATGACATCATGTTGATGCAGCGATAACCTCATTATTTAACGATTTAAATAAAATGAAAAGCTAATGTAAAATATAAGACCTACACTTCTTAAAAACCTATTGGATGGGTATATTTCGAACCCTTATCACTTTATCCTAGAATTATATCAATGTGGGACCTTTTAAATCCGAAACTCATTTTAAAATAAAGTAACATTTCATTACATTCCAAGAGTGCCCCTCCTCTCGTATTATAAAAGGCCTCCACCTCTACCACCTTACCCACACATCCAAAGCCTTTTTATGGGACAACCCCTGCCCATTTAGTCTCTCCACATCCCTATATAACTCTTAGAAGGCTCACACTGGGCAGATGTATTCCCAAGGAAGCCTTTGAGCTCAAATCTAAGAGAGTTACCCGATTTTAAGGTAATGTCTTCACTTGTGTCCTTTTGTTTTATTTTTCTTCTCCGACCCCCTAAACTCTTTTTATTAATTTATTTTGTAACAAATACAGTATCATAAATATTCTAGGATGTTTTTATAATAATATTTTGAGCTACACTTACACACACCTACATCTAATGGTTAAAGAACATACTGTTTCCGTGGATGGCGAATTTCTACCTCACGAAACGATGATTGTTCAATATTATTCCAACACCTTCAAAGGTGGACATTAAGATGTCAATATATTTATATATGATATATAATATTTTTATTTCTTCCTTAAGGTTCTGTATTTTTCATTTATGGAACACCTTCATGGCTTCCATTATGGGTATACGTGATATCTTCATTTTAGGAAGTGCGGACTACAGCCCCCTCAATGTGATTTGATTCTTTAATGCCATATGTGGGACGTATAAAGGATGGATTTAAAGTTATTATATATGATGTATCTTACATATAAATGATGAATATAATTATGGAATTAATATATACATACCTCTCATTTAGTTTTAATTCCATTAATATGACATATAAATGAAAGTAGCGTTAATGCGTACGTACGACTTACTGTCTCCATGAACGGTGCATTTCATTTCTTACCTCTAAATGATTATGTGATATTATAAATACATGTATATTCTGGATATATATGATATATATGATATCCAAATCATGAATATCATTCTGGATATAATGAAACTTTGATCACACGAACAACATGTACTTGTAAGAAGTTCACTTTTGACTCAAGTACCAAATATCGAAAAACGACCGTTATCAACTTAAATGACTACATAATGTTCATAACATGGTAATAAGTGATATAAAAGGAATAATGGACTTGAAAAAAGTTCTTAATCAAGTATAAATTAACTCATGTTTATTATTCAGGACGTTAAAGAATGATCGGGTCAAGTCGGACCCGAGGTAAGGGACTTCGTCTCAATCTCCTTTCATTGAGGCATATTTTTGTTTTATACACAACTTCCTTTAATACGGTGTATAAAACCCTTTAAATTTTACATTTATTCAAAAGGAATGTTTTTATACGAAGCGTTTTACTAAACGACAAAAGGGAATGTTTTTGTCATATGTATGCGGCGACAACGACTTCTCCGCCGCTACGAGTATTATTTGGTCTTTGGCTTCCTCAACAAGTAGTAATATTTTTAAAATGAAATAAATACCATATACCCTTTTATGTATTTTGGTATTGAAAACGGTTTTTATAATGGATTTGTTATTTCAATATATTAATGTGATATATTGTGATCAAAGTGTAGAAATGTTTTCTTTCCATTATATTTGTTTTATGTTTTATGATTTTATAATGGAACATGGACATTTGATGGGTGGTTATGTGATAAACCATATGATGGGTGGTGCCTTGAATACCAGGATGGGAGGTTACGTTATAACCTCCAATGCATTGGGTATGGAAGTCGGTCGTATGGCTATTCCATTAAGTGATATCTGTGGAAGTCGACCGTATGGTTATTCCATTTAAGTATGTTTATGTCCCATGTTACCTTTATATGTTATGTGATCATTATATGGGTTTTATGGTAATATTTTGGTTACAGAAGGGTATGTAATGATTTTTTATTCAGTGAAGAGTTTTTACTACTTCATAAATGTGAAAAGTATTACATTGATAAAGTATACATGGTTTACTTGTTGTTTTGAAAAACTAACAGTTTTCATTAATTGTGTATCCCTTACTGAGCTTTTTATGCTCACCCCACATTTCTTTGAAATGATTTTCATAGGACTTAATTTGGAATAGGGTCAAGGATGGGATCAATGGAAATTCATGATATCTAAAACATGGAACTAGACATGTTTCCCTTTAAGAGTTTTTATTTTATGGAAAATTAGTAGAAGTTTCTACTTTGTAATCTTTTGAGATGTAATAGTTATGTCCTAATTCTCTAAAAATATAAACAGTGAAAATATCCTCAATGTGAATTATTCATTTAATTCAATATTCAGTAAGGTATAAGGCCAGGGCCTTATAGTTTCTATCAGAGGTCGTTTTAGACAACTTTAGGAGTTAGAAAATTGTTAAATTTTAAGTTAATTTATTCTATGACTAAAATGATATAGAATTTAAAGATTAACATGTTTCTTCGCCAATGATATTTCTATGTTCAGAATGGTTTTCCGCAGAGGAAACAAAGCAGATATGTTGAGACGACATCAGGAGGAAGAAAACCTTCTAAATCAGCAACCTGAGATGGTCGGAATCAGAACTGAAAAATTTGTTGCAGTGATGGCATAGTTGACTCAGGCTATAAATGGAGGTGGTATCCATGCATGAGATCAGTCAGATCAACTGTAGAGGAACAAGTCAGCGGTGGAACATTTCATGAGTCAACATCCCCCATCATTCAGAGGATCATCTGACCCTGTGCAAGCTAAAGGGTGGATTAAAGCACTGGAGAAGATTTTTGATGTGATGGGGTGTTCAGAACATCAAAAGGTTAGTCTTGATGTTTACCGCTTTGAAGGTGAAGCAGATCAGTGGTGGTCTATGGTGAAAAATATCAGGGATAGTAATGCAATTGATGAACTTCACTAGGACGAATTCAAAGGTATGTTTCTTGAGAAATATTTTCCTAAGGTGGTTCGTCTTAGGATGGAAAAACAGTTCATAGAATTGAGGCAGGAAGATGACTCAGTGTCTACTTATTAAGCAAAGTTCACTCGATTGGCAAGGTATGCTCCAAACTTCATACTTGATCTTGATAGTAAAATAAACCGTTTTTACTCAGGGTTAAAGCCAAAGTATCGAAGGTATTTAGCTTCTCGAGAGTTCAAAAGTTAAGAAAATATTGTTTGATGTGTGGAGAATGTGGAAATGGAATTTTTCGACGATCAGGTGTTCTTTGAAAAATGACAGAATAAGAGGTCCAGTTGGAAGGAAAATGGGAAGAATTCATAAAAGAAGCAAGGAGGTAAGAAAACCAAATATCCATCCTGTGAGAAGTGTGATAAAATGCATCCTGGAGAACGTTTATCTAAGTCTGGAAAGTGATTTCGGTGTGGTAAGTCAGGTCACATTGCTCGTAACTGTAAGGAAGATGATTAAGCAGGCAATGAAAAGTCAGCGATAAGATGTTTTAAGTGTAATGAAATGGGTCATTATGCAAATGAGTGTCTAATTAAGAACTCAACTGAGAGAAAGTAGCCAGATTACAAGCAGAAAGGGGTGGGGAAATCCTTTGCAACTACTTCAGCAGATGTTGGGCCATCGAATGAAGTAGTATCAGGTACACTGTTTGTTTGTTCAGATTATGCCAATGTGTTGTTTGATTCAGGTTCTACACATTCTTTCAAATATGAGAAGTTTTCTAGTAAATTGAAAATTCCATCTCAAGATATGAATCATGAAATTATGGTAAAAACACCCAGAGGGAACGTTGAGACAAAAAGGAATTATAAGAACCTTCCTATCCTTGTGTGCGGAAAGAATCTACCAAAAATTCTTATAGTTTTGCCTCTAGTAGAGTTTGATGTTATTTCAGGCATGGATTGGATTTCTGTTTATCATGCTATGATTGACTGCAGAGCTAAAATAATTTCTTTTCAGAAATATTTTCAGTTTGTGTACAAGAATGAACCCTTGATTTTGATAACATATCAAGACATTGAGAAAATATTAAAATATGGAAATGAATGTTACCTTTCACATATTGTTGAAAATAAAGGAACTGTTCAGATTAATGATGTACCAGTGGTAAATGAGTATCTTGATCTTTTTCCTAATGAGTTTCCTAGTATTATTCATGATCGGGAAGTTGAATTTACTGTTGACTTAGTTCCTGATTCTAAGCCAATTTCAAAACCCCCTTATCTAATGGCTCAAGTTTAACTTTTAGAGTTAAAGAAGAAATTGCAGGAGTTATTAGATAAAGGTTTCATTCGACCTAGCACATAACTATGGGGTTCTCATGACTTGTTTGTTAAAAAGAAAAATTTCTCAAGGAGACTTTTCATTGAATATAGAGCCTTAAATAACATTACTGTTAAGAACAAGTATCCTTTTTCTCATATCGATGATTTGTTAGATCAGCTCTAGGGAGCTCTTTATTTTTCGAAGATTGACTTGAGGTTGCGTTACCATCAGTTGAAAGTTAAAGAAGTAGATGTTCTGAAGACTCTGTTTCGTACTAGATATGAAAATTATGAATTTTTAGTTATTCCTTTTGGGTTAACCAATGCACCTTCTGTTTTCATGGCCCTTATGAATAGAATTTTCCATGTGTTCTTGGATAGGTTTGTGGTTGTTTTCATTGATGATATTTTGGTTTTTTCTAAAACTAAAGAGGAGCATGAAATCAATTTAAGGGTTATCTTGCAAACCCTAAAATAAAAGAAACTGTATGGAAAAATCAGAAAGTGTGAGTTTTGGTTACAACAAATTTATTTCCTGGGTCACATTATTTAAAAAAATGGCATAGCTGTTGATCCTTCTAAAACAAAAGTTGTTGAAGAATGGCCAAGACCCACAAATGTAACCGAGATCTGTAGATTCCTTGGTTTGGAAGGTTACTACCGAAGGTTTTTTGAAACAATTTCACAGTTATATAGTCCAATGACTAAGCTAACTCGGAAGGGTGTTAAGTTTATTTGGACAAAAAAATGTGATGATTGTTTTCCGGAACTGAAAAGAAGATTGGTGAATGCTCCAGTTTTGGCACTTCCTTCCTGGAATGGTGAGTTTGTTATCTACAGTGATGCTTCGTTGAAAGGACTTGGTTGTGTCCTTATGCCAAATGATCTGGTAATTGCATATTCTTCACGTCAGTTGAAAACTCATGAGGTAAATTACCCTACACATGACTTGGAATGAGCTGCTGTTGTTTTTGCTCTAAAAATTTGCGAGGCATCGTTTGTATGGAGTAAAGTGTGAAATATATACTGATCATAGAAGTTTAAAGTATATATTCACTCCAAAAGAATTGAACATGAGACAGAGGAGATGGCTAGAATTAATCAAGGATTATGATTCTACAATTCATTACCATCTGGGAATAGCAAATAAAGTTGCTGATGCTTTGAGTCGAAAAAGTAATGATTCCTTTACCATGCTACGTTTGGAATGAGATCCTTTGGTTTTTGATTTGATGAACTTTGGCATATAAGTTTTTGGTGCAGGAAGTTATTTTGTTTTCATTCAGGTATCAGTGAGATCATCCATATCAGACAGAATTATGGAAGCACAGAGGGAAGACAGTGAGTTGCAGAAAAAGGTAAAGATGGTTCAGAAGGGTAAGTTGCCTGAATTCAACATTGATAATGATTGTGTTTTGAGGTTTGGGAAGAGATTATGTGTCCCTGGTGATTCACCGTTGAAGAATGTGTTGTTATGTGAGGCTCATAGTTCCCCGTTTTCAGTTAATCCTTGCGGTACTATGATGTACAGGGATCTGTGGGAGTATTACTGCCGGATTGAATGAAAAGTGATATTTCTGATTTTACTGTGAATTGTTTGACATGTCAACAGGTTAAAGAAGAGTGGCAGTTACCGAATGGGATTCTTCATCCTTTACCAGTGCCAGAGTGGAAATGGGAGAATATATCCATGGACTTCGTTGTGGGATTTCCGAAGACACCTTGAGGTAATAATGAAATCTGGGTTATTGTTGATCGCTTGACTAAATCTGCTCATTTCCTTGCCATACGAGGAAATTTTTCCCTAGACCAACTTTCCCGTTTGTATCTTAAAGAGTTAGTCAGGTTACATGGATTTCCTCACTCCATTGTATCTGACCGTGATCCCAAGTTTACTTCTAACTTTTGGAAAGGCCATTAGAAGTCATTGGGTACTGAATTAAATTTTAGTACAACTTTTCATCCGCAATCAGATGGGTAGTCAGAACGAAAAATTCAGATCTTGGAGGATATGCTACGAGATTGTTCTATGGATTATCAAGAAATTTGGGACCAACATCTTTCTTTGGTTTAGTTTTCTTATAATAACAGTTTTCATTCTAGTACACAGTTGGCACCATTTGAGGCATTATATGGGAAGCGGTGTCGAACTCCAGCTTTTTGGGATGAAGTGGGTGAAAGAAAGCTAATGGGACCATAATTGGTAGAAGAGATGGCAAAAAAAGTTCAGTTAATTCAGAAACACATGAGAACAGCTCAGAGTAGACAGAAAAGTTATGCGGATAACCGGAGGAAGGATCTATCTTTCGAGGTAGGTGATCATGTTTTTCTCAAGGTTTCTCCATGGAAAAGTGTGATGCGATTTGGTAAGAAAGGAAATCTGAGTCCAAGGTTCATTGGACCATATGAAATTCTGGAGAGAGTTGGATCAGTTCAATACAGACTCGCATTACCTCCGAGTTTATCTCAGGTACACAATGTTTTTCATGTTTCGATGTTGAGAAAGTTTATGCCAGAACCATCTCATGTTTTGAGTCCAGAGGTAGTTTAGATGGAAGAGAACCTATCTTATGAAGAACAGCCTGTCCAGATTCTTAACCACGGGAAGCAAGTGTTAAGGAATATGGTGATTCACTAGGTAAAGGTTTTGTGGAAAAACCATATGGTTGAAGAGACAATGTCGTAATCTGAAAATGCTATGAGGGATAAATACCCCCACCTATTTTGATAAGTGAATAAAATTGTGAGGACACAATTCCCAAAAGGGGGGAAGGATGTAACATCCCATGTAAATAAATAATAAATCATTTTCATATTTATTAATATTTACGAATTAAATATTAATTTTACTTTATAGGGGTTTCTATGTTCGATAGCGTACTTGATACGCAACAAAGAGTTTCATTGAAATCTTACGTTGCACACTAGGAATAAAATAATATTATTTTAAATGGTAGTTAACACATAGTCGTTGTACTGGCAGGAATGGATAGAAATAACTAAAATATGATTATATATGTTTTTAAAATGTTTTTACATTTATCTAATAATAGATAAAGGCTTAAAATACAGAAAACAAATCAATTTTTGGCATATATACCCTAATATTCACTAAAGGTTCACTTATCATCTTTTGATGGAGAACCATCATTAAATATAGTTTTTTTCACTCTTATACATTCTATTGGACCAAATAAAACTATTCTTTAGAATCGGGACATCAAAATTTACTTTGTGTAAATTTTTGGTTTTTTCTGATAAAGTTCATTTTTTAATGAATAGTGTAAAATATTGTATTTTAATTCAAAACCTCTTTTTAATCTAATTTATTTATATGATTAGATTATATTATTAATTGGTTTTAAAGTGAAATTAGGATATATTTTTACCATTAAATCAAATAGTGGTCGTTGTAATTAATTTCACTTTGTAATCGGACATAAACTAGTGTCAATCTTTTGATACTTATTGTTTCATAAAAACACGCTATTTTCTCTGACAACGGGAATTAATTATTAAATTAATTAATGAAACTTATATGTTTTGAATTTTTTAAAATTAACTTCATTTTTGAATTCGGCATATCAAATATATCTTAGGGTGATGTTTTGGTATTTTTCTGAAAAACGTCAATTTTTTATGAATAGTAAAACCACTAAGTGGTACTTATAAAAACTGATTTTTCATTTAAATGAAATTTTACCACCTCAATGTTTTGAATTTAAAAAATCCGACATACATGGTTTTCATTAAGAAGTAAAATGAGGTTCAATGGGATTAAAATTATTTTTTGTTGAATAGTAACTTTTATGTTTTTAATCGCAATTAGAGGTAATTAGATTAGTTTAAGGTAAAAATAATGTTTTAATAATTTGTAATGACATAGACACATGTCTTACCCTTATTGAATATGTCATCACCGACCAAGACAATCCATGGGTCAACATGGGGACCCCATGGAGCCACTTTGGTAGGAAAATGACATTAGTATCTTTTAATTTAATGTTAAAGTAAAAATGTCACAAACATGAGTTATTTTACTAAAACAATTTTTACATGAGGTTATACAAGTCAAATTTTTGACTGTAAATGGTCATTGTAAATCTATAAAGATTTCATACATTATGATATTTGTTTTATAATTTTTAGACATTACATAAATTAAATTATTTGTGACATCAAGATGATTCAGCGATTACCTCATTTTTTAACGATTTAAATCAAATGAAAAGATAATGTAAATTCTAAGACCTACACTTGTCAAAAACCTATAGGATGGGTATATTTAGAACCCTTATCACCTTAACCTTCAATTATATCAATGTGGGTCCTTTAAAATCCGAAACTCATTTTAAAATAAAGTAACATTTCTTTACTTTCCAAGAGTGCCCATCCTCTCCTCTTATAAAAGGCCCCCACCTCTACCACCTTACCCATAATTACAAAGCCTTTGGATCGGCCAAAACCTACCCATTTTGTCTCTCCACATCCCTCTATAACTCATAGAATCCTCACTTCGGGCAGATGACTTCCCAAGGATGCCTTTGAGCTCAAATCTAAGAGAGTTACCCGATTTTAATGTAATGTCTTCACTTGTGTCCTTTTGTTTTATTTTGCTTCTCCAACCCCCTAAACTCTTTTTATTCATTTACTTTGTAACAACTCTAGTATCTTCAATATACTAGGATGTTGTTATATGAAGATTTCGAGCTACACTTATACAAACATACATCTAATGGTTAAAGAACATACTGTTTCCGTGGATGGCGAATTTCTGCCTCACGAAACGATGATTGTTCAATATTCTTCCAACACCTTCAAAGGTGGCCATTAAGATGTCACTATATTTATAAATGATATATAATATGTTTATTTATTCCTTATTCTTCTGTATTTTTCATTTATGTCACACCTTCATGGCTTCCATTATGGGTATACGGTATATCTTCATTTTAGGAAGTGCGGACTACCGCCCCCTCAAAGTGATTTGATTCGTTAATGCCATATGTGGGATGTATAATGGATGGATTTAAAGTTATTATATATGATGTATGTTATATATAAATTATGAATATAATTCTGTAATTAAAATATACATACCTCTCATTTAGATTTAATTCCATTAATATGACAAAGAAATGAAAGTAGCGTTCATGCGTACGTACGACTTGCCGTCTCCCTGAATGGTGCATTTCATTTATTACCTCTAAATGATTATGTAATATTATAAATACATGTATATGCTGGATATATATGATATATATGATATACAAATCATGAATATCATTCTGGATATAATTTACCTTTGACCACATGATCAACATGTAATTATAAGAAGTTCACTTTTGACTCAAGTACCAAATATCAACAAACGAAAGTTATCAACTTAAATGACTACATAATGTTCATAACATGGTAATAAGTGATATAACAGGAATAATGAACTTGAAAAAGGTTCTTAATCAAGTAGAAATTAACTCAAGTTTATTATTCAGGATGTTAAAGAACGATTGAGTCATGTCGGACCCCAGGTAAGGGACTTCGTCTCAATCTCCTTTCATTGAGGCATATTTTTTGTTTTATACACCAATTTCTTTAATACGGTGTATAAACCCTTTTGAATTTTACATTTATTCAAACGGAATATTTTTATATGAAGCGTTTTACTAAACGGAAGAAGGGAATGTTTTTGTCGTACGTATGCGGTGACAACGACTTCTCCACCGCCGTGAGTATTATTTGGTAGCTGGCTTCCAAAACAAGTCGTAATGTTTTTAAAATGAAATAAATACCATATACTATTTTACGTATTTTGGTATTGAAAATGGTTTTTATAATAGATTTGTTATGTCAGTATATTAATGTGATATATTGTGATCAAAGTGTGGAAATGTTTTCTTTCCATTATATTTATTTTATGTTTTATGATTTTATAATGGTACTTGGAAATTTGACGGGTGGTTACGTGATAAACCATATGAAGGGAGGTGCTGTGAATACCGGGATAGGTGGTTACGTTATAACCTCCAATGCATTGGGTATGGAAGTCGGCCGTATGGCTATTCCATTAAGTGATATGTGTGGAAGTCGACCGTATGGTTATTCCATTTAAGTATGTTTATGTCCCAAGTTACCTTTATATGTTATGTGATCTTTATATGGGTTTTATGGTAATCTTTTGGTTACAAAAGGGTAGTTAATGATCTTTTATTCAGTCAAGATTTTTTACTAATTCATAAAGGTGAAAAGTATTACTTTGATAAAGTATACAAGGTTTACTTGTTGTTTTGAAAAACTAACAGTTTTCATTCATTGTGTATCCCTTACTGAGATTTTTATGCTCACCCCAAGTTTCATTGAAATGTTTTTAAGAGGACATAATGTGGAATAGGGTCAAGGATGGGATCAAGGGAAATTCATGCTATCTAAAACATGGAACTAGACATGTTTCCTTTTATGAGTTTTTATTTTATGGAAACTTAGTAGAAGTTTCTACTTTGTAATCTTTTGAGATGTAATAGTTATGTCCTAATTCACTAAAAATCTAAACCTTGAAAAGATCCTCAATGTGAATTATTCATTTAATTCAATATTAAGTAAGGTATAAGGCCGGGGCCTTACAAATATATCCCATATAATATGATTTTATTTTGTTATGTAAAAATGTTTATCTATATCCTTCTCCATCAAATATGAATCAATGTCATCACTAGTGTGTCTAAGGGACCACCACCTCACGAAACGATATAATTTTTTCCATAATCAACTCACACATATAGTTATAAAGAGGTTAATAATATATATATATATATGATATATACGGTATTTTATGAATTTTTTTGTTATATATCATCCACTTTTTTAATATTTCACCCATTAATGGAATGACATTGATTCTTTTGATTACGTACGACATACCATCTATAGGAAGCAATGAGACTCATTTTCAATGTATAACATTTACGAATTTCAATAATAATTTTTATGAAGAAAAAACTTATATTAATAACATTAATATAAATATAATGATTATTTATATATATCTAATTCACAATAAGTTAAACTTCTATGATAAAACATGAACAAGAAAACAAATATGTTAACACCATAAACAATGATAATAATGATATAGTATTAAAAACATGTAAGTATATTATATATGATATTATAAATATAATATATTTTTCATGTAGAAATTAACAATTCCATTAATCTATTACACGATAGGTTAAAACACATTCAACTAAATGGAAATGTGAGGTAAGTGATTTCAATATTAATTCTATTAGGACATATTCATCAATATTAACCTATTCACATAAATTTTTTTATACAAAACTACATGTATGTATTTAACATTAATAAATATTTATTTTTCATTACTAATGCTTCATTTAAATTTTCTTATTTCAAGTGGTTAAAATTTAAATTTAATGATAGAGGTAATAATTATTGTCCCATCCCTCTTTATTTTGGGATTCCGTTATTTTATCTGATAGAATCTTATCATTTAACGTTCATACTATCCAATAATTATCTTATCCACGTGATAATTAAGAATTTTCAATGTTTTAATACAAACATTCCACTATTCAGTACATTAATAAAGAAATGTAATGTTTAAGAGAAATAATGATTTTGTTTATATTTTAAATCGGAAATTATAATCATCAATAACCATTTATTTCAATATTTATATACAAAATTTATTTTATTTACTCATATTATTTATCAAAGAAATATTGTGGTATATTTTACATTTAATTTTTGTATTGTAATCTTATTAAATATTTCAGGTTATATTTTCAAACAAAGTCAAATAGAATGTGTTTTTTGTATATAATGATTAAAACATTCCTCACCCCAGTAACTATTTCATGAAATGTATCTTCTTAAAAAAAATCAATTATTAAATAAACACTCTATTATGAAATCATGTTTCAATATACCGACTCGTATTCCTTTATTCTTATAAACGATATTATTTTATTTCAAAATAATACATTCTTTATGAACAACTAGTCACCTTTTATCTCATTATCTATTATGGGATGGTTAAAATTTTATTGAGAGAATAATATTATTTTTATCCTTATAAAATGGAAATTATATTTCTATTAAAAATTCAAATTCATTATATCATGGTAATATTATTTCATAAATCATATTCCCTTTTTACATATGGGGATTACATTTAATGATATTTGGTTAAAAGGGAATTATAGATAAATTTTCACTCATTATTCTGTACAATAATTTTTTGATGATGAATGGTGTTTATAAATTAAATAAATCATTTTATATATGAGGAATGCATTAGAAATTATTTAATGGGTGGGTATTGTATTTATATATCCACATGATGCATCAGTAGGTTTCATATATAGGGAATTGATTATAAATATTACATATTCTAGTCTTATTGAAAAAGAATTCATATTAGAGGATCATTTAAAACATCAATTTAGGATAATTTGGATTACCTATTACATTATAATCTCTTAAATTTCATTTGGACTCTAATACAATGTATCCACTTCTTTTACTAAATTTAACTATTTAAAAAACATTACTTCCTTTTGAGATACATCATTATTTTTTAAAACATGAAATATTAATTTCCCTTACCAATATAAAGAATTTTGAAAAGCGTTTCAAAACATTTTATGAGAACAAAAAGACCAGTAAGTGAAATAAAATTTGGAAAGAATCTTTAAGTCCATGAATAATTTAAACCCATGAGAACATTTTCTAAAAGTAATACTTCTCACCAAAAAAAATATCTTTTAAAACGTACCTCATGAAATAATAAGAATCCTATAAATTTAAATAGAAGACATCAATTATGAAAGTAACTTATGCAATAAATTTTATTTCACTCTAACACATTTAGTAGTTATCATGGATATATCAAGAGTAACCTCTATGGTTACATTCTAAATTCAAATATTAGTATATTGTCTTAATATCTTTGGAGAAAAGACCTCAGTAAACACTATCTCATTACCCGATGCATTGGACTGATATCATGAGCTTAATCACCCCAGTTTATCATTCATTGTCACACATTCAAAAACAAATTCCATGAACCATATCATAAGATGAACACAAAAATCTTTCATGAAATAAAAATAAATTTTGTACTTTGACATCAATTTTCATTTTTATCAAGTCGTACAATCAAAAATGAAAAAACATTATGTAAAAATAAAATTTAACTTATAATGGAAACATGAAAAATTGAAATTGAAATAAAAGAGTGAAATTAAATTTATTATATATTAGTTAAAAAACAATCATTTTGGATTTTGTAAAAATAGTTGAAAGAGTATCATTAAAAGTGTATATTAAAATAAAGTCCAACCTTCTATACCGATAACATAAAAAGTATACTTTTTGAAAACCACTCAAAGAAATTCAAAATAGGAATATAATTTATTTTATAATCATTTTATATCGATATAAATAAATATTTAAAACTATATCCAAAATATTTACATTTTTAAAAATATTTAATAATTAAATACTTTAACATTAAAGTGTCCCATATAAATTTGAACATTTAAATTATAGTACTCATGAAACAATATATTTACATAAAATTTAATTAACATGATTATATATAAAATATGGATATTAAATTTTATTATAACTATATATACACATTATAAAATAATAAACGATCATATCAACATGAAATGCCTCGGTGAATGGAGATTTAGATGAAATCCCTTACCAAATTGTAATAAATTAATTAAAATCTTGATCATTTATATAAAAAAAATATTATTTTTAAAAATAACCTTGTAAAATTTTAAAGGAGTCTTGAAAAAATTAGGTTTTCATTATGGTGGGAATTTACATTTATAACTTATAAATTAAAAAATCACTTTTACTTTTCAATGAAAAGTCTAAATGTACATTGTTTTGGAAAACATAATGAATCTTTCTATTTAAATAATTTTTTAAAAATTATAATTGTATGAAAATTAATTTAAAAATTTATTGGAGAAAATTAAATATTATTTTGAAAACATTTTCTTCAAATAAAATAGAATAGAAATATTCCCATATGGAGATATAATCACAAAAAATCATGAAAATGATGTTATTATGAAATAAAAACAGATCACATTAAAATATGTAGAATCATATGATGATGAAAGAATGCAAAATTTATTTACATAAAAATTCTATAATATTGAATATAGTACTCATAAATTTTATAAATTGGAAAAAAGTAGACCACATATAAGAAATAGGTGGTGAACATCGCATGTATCTCATCAAAAATAAAAGATAAATGGAAATCCCTTACCTTGAGTCTTAATATTCAAGTAAAATCATTATCTTACTAAATAATATAAAATATTAATTATTTACTTTATTGATAAAATTAATAAAGATTATTATTCCATTTGTATCAATTATTATCATGTTATAACAATTACATAATTATTTAAATTTATGTTGAATGTTTTCAGGATATAAGATACATGAGTGAAAAATGAATTTTGTATGTAGTCAATATTAAAAGAGGTCATAATTAGATTATCTATATATTAATATTTATTCCATGGTTATCATATTTATACATAAATTATAATTTTAAATAATAGCCTTATGTATTTTTATGAAAAATGGGCAATAATATATTCATTGAGATGCTAGGTCGTATATAGAGTAATACCATCCTTTTTCAATGATCATCAAAAAATGTAATTACTATTTATAAATAAAGAATGAAAATAATATAAATAATATAAAAATAATAATTTAAATATGAATATATATATATATATCAGGTAATATGGTGATGAAACAAAATATCATCGCATCGTGGAGGTGATAATTTACACGTGCACATGAATGACAATATGATTTTTATGTGCATGGAAATGTATGAATGTAAATGATATATTATTCTACAATAATGTTAAATATGTCATTAATATAATGTATAATCATTAATTACATAACTATTATTATTCATGATAGATTGGAATTGAAAACGAAAATATATCGGTATGTGGAGGTGATAGTTCACATGCCTGCACAAATGATTAATGTAATTTTTTTATTTCATCATGTTTTATGAATATTTGAAAAAATTGGAAGAAATAATAAAACGTAAAAACATAATTAAAATGTTATGTCTTCCCCAAAATATATCAATTTATTTAAGTATAAATAATAATAAGTATTGTTTTATGCATGATATATGGCACATATAATGCAGGGAGGTATTATAGAATTTTTTTTGTAGATCATGTCTTATCCAAATATGTTTGGAGTTTTGAAAACTAAAGTGGCATAAGTTCCCATTAATATGAGAGGGGGTGTATTTTTTGGAAATATTACAAACATTAAATAAATGAAATTAATTTTATTCTAAAAATAAATCCAAACTGATTAATTTATAATATTGGGGGATTTTAGGTTGAATTTCCTTTATCAAATAAAAATCACATAGTTCATTATAATTTTTTAATCATTATTTTTTAAACCTTAATAGTTATTTCCTTGATATCAAGTAATAATCATAATTAGTGTTAATATATTACTATAAAATGTCACAAGACCACGAAATGATTCATTTATAACATTTAATTATTTATAAAAATCGTTTTGATGAGATTTATAATTTATTAAAATTCTATATCATTTAAAAATTATTATTTATTTAAATATATCAATAATGTAAATTTTGAAACTATTAATTAGTTGTCATTTTAGAAATATCATAAGGCCGTGATATTTTTTAAAAAATAATAATAATAAAAGTTAATTACTTGAAAAATATATGTGAATGAAATAAATACTTTAAAATTATATTTATATTTGTTTTTATATAGCATTTATTTTATATTTTGATTAACTAAACATTTACAACATCATAATTCTGTAACCCTTTAAGGTACTTATTTTTTAATTAAAAATTATAAATAAATATATATAATTTAGATAAAAAAAATTTCCTTATTAATACTATTTATAGTCTAAATTATCGCTTATAAAACCCCATATTAAAAATAATTCCCTTATCAAAAAAGAAACTATTTCAAAATTATATTTTCATTGAATATAATGTTATAAATGCATTACATTCCTACAAGTATCCCCATGGGGTCCTAAAATATAAAAAAGAATCTAATGGTTATAAATTATATTCCAATTAAATTATTATTCGTTTTAGGGTAATTTTATAATATATATAACATAATGGTTACCTTTAATTACCCAATTCACCCATAACCTTCGTAATTTTTTTACTAAAGTTAATATTCATAATGTCAAAAATGGAACTTATTTACATAATTAATAACTTTTTTTCTAATATTTTTAATAAAATTTTTCAAAATTTATAACACATAATTTTCAAAAATTAATTAAAAATTAATTCTCTTAATGGAATTAGAAAATATTTTTTTCAATTAAAATTGTTCAAAAGTTCACTACGATTTTATATCCAATTTTATGCCATATTGATTCTAAAAGACGAAATTAGAGTAAATGATAAATAATTATTTAATAATAATTTGAAACTATTAAAAAATTATTATTTAATATTATAAATAAATTTGATGAAAAACAATTCTTTAGTTCAAATGAATTTTTCACTATTCATCAAATAAGTGAATCTTATCATAAAAACAAAAAAAATCAAAAATGGCAATTTTTAAAATTAGATTCAAAAGAATTAGTATTTTATTTTAATATTCTTTTTAGAAAAATGATAAAAAATTGAATGGGTATGCACTAAAAATTTGGTAAAAATGTGTTTTAAAAAAAATATTAATCATATTCTAAAAATAGATTTGTTCTTAAATATTCTCTTAGAAATAAATAAAATTAATTTTAAAAATAAAACTAATTATATTTCATATATATTTAATTAATATAATCCCAAAGAGGTATTTATTAACTTATAGGCTTAAAACACAATCATGCACATTTAAATAGTAAATCAAAAAAATTATTCCTTTTATTTTGAAAAGGATTAAAATTAATTTATAATTAATTTTCCACCAAATAATTATTTATATTTTTCTGTTTAACCCGTATTTTAATAGTTCAGTTAATATGGTTCATTCCCGCCAATCAAACTACATTGTAATAACAATATAAATTAAATAACATTATTTAATTGTTATGTTAAGCTTGATATGGCCTATCATGTAAACTAATTATTAAGGTATTTTTATAAAAAAATAGAAATTTAAATTCCCCCATTTAATAAATTGAATCATTTCAATTGGATCTTCGGGTTTAAAAACTACAGTTTTGACTTTTCAAAATACATTTGTTGATATACCACATCGGGAATATGATAAATGAAACATATAATTTAAAATAAAGGGAAGTATAAATGTCATCTGATATGACACATACTTGGGTTCCATGTTGAAAATATGTGTATGGATGAGAAAACTAACCATTATGCTCTGATGGAGTGTGTAAGAAAACATGGTTAGGTGAAAGTTAACAATCACAAAACCATAATTCTGTGATTGGTTAAAAAGTCATTTGTTTCATAAAAATGAAAGTAAAAAAATGTAAATTTGTCATTCAAGATCCTTTTTATAGAGTTGAGGAATTATTTTTCAACCTTTAATAATAACATAATTAATTATAATTACATGACATGTATAGTTTCATCCATTAATCAAATTGTAGTACAAAACCCATTTTTTCACGAAACGATGAGTATTCAAGATAAAGTTTTCATTTCTGAAGAATCGTAATCTGTAGAATATTATCTATTTATTTCTCATATATATAGATATCAACCAAAAATTAAATTTTAGTTCAATATAAGTTAATTATACTAAAATAATAAAACATTACCAGTTTAAAAACTATATTTATCTCTAAAATCCAACAGTAATACACATTGTTCAACGAAGACTACTCAACAAAATAATATCTTTAAAATTAATATAAGTAATTGAAATGATTATTAAAACCCATAAATTAGAATAATAACATCATATAGTCTTCCAAGATAATATTTAATAATTCTCCCCAAAAAACATACCCTTGAAGCCTCACACCAAAAAGTAATTATCCCTAATAATCTCCATGTATTCTATAAATTTTCATAAATAACCTGAATCACCATAGAAAAAAATAAAATCATATATTTTTCAAATATATAATAAATACATTACTCCTCAAAATACCATAGTTTTATATTTATAATAATTTTATAGGATTCCCAAAATATTGAATGTCTACTGAAAAAACACACAAGACATAATCTCCCAATTAATTTTTCCAAAAAAATGTTGTTCCAAAAATAAACTTATTCTTTTTACATAAAATAATTTTACTAAAATAAAAATGGAATACTAACTTGACACATCAACCAGGTTAGTGGTAGGAGCCACAGAAGTGTCACCCCTCGGTTTTGGGTTTGATTATTGTGACATTTCTAGATGTGATGGGTTGTCACCTTTCCTAGGGGTTGTCTTTTATATGAAACCATTTAATTCATATATCAATTTAAAATTTCAATAATGTTCTCTAATATAACTATATCATTTTTTAAACTCAACTTTCGTACCATACATTTCATTTTGAATCCAAAAAAGTAAAAAACCATAGTTACCTCAAAAATGAATGTCTCTAAAAAACTTTTTTTCACGTTCAATTTTCGTAACATAAATATTCAAAAGATGTTTTATGAAAATAAACATAATATAAACCATTAAAATATAAACTAATGATGATATCCCTAACTCTTAGTTATATATACTAACCTCTAATTAAGCCTAAACCATACATTGAGACCAACTGTTAGGAATCGATCATAAACTATATGTAATTTAGTGTTTTGATGTAGAGTTAAAAATCAATGATAATTTAATATTATAGTGATATATAATTAGGAATATATATTAATGAGTAATATATTAATTTACGTGTGGACTACATTACATAGTACCCAATTTTTGACCAAAGGATACTCTTTAAAAACATCACATATTTTCATGACACGTCTTCAATTTTTTCATCATGATATATTCTTTTCCTTTAAAAATCATAAAGACATCGAAAAACTTTTAAAAAATTGGAATGAGATGAAGAATATCATTACAGTATACAAAATATGGAATCAAAATATTATTCAATTATTATATTAAAACCATGAAAATAATTCCAAAAAGTTACACATTTCACTATTCATATGTAAACACTACTCCCTACATGTTGAATTAATAAGAGTCTTATAAAACTCTATTGAAAAATTAAATCATAAAGGTATATTTTTGAATCAATTATAATTCACTCTTACACATAATTTATATATCATGGTTATATTGGTAGTAACATCTATAATTACTTCTGGAATTACCACCATAGTATATTCCCTTAATCTAATAGGATAAACTATA
This sequence comes from Viscum album, assembly GCA_963277665.1. Taxonomy (NCBI): domain Eukaryota; kingdom Viridiplantae; phylum Streptophyta; class Magnoliopsida; order Santalales; family Viscaceae; genus Viscum; species Viscum album. The sequence goes on along the minus strand of OY728128.1, from coordinate 211,710,070 downwards.
GTGGTAAACCATATCTTCCTATCCTATGAATTAGTGAAATATCATGGTCTCACCCACCCTTATTTTATCATGGAACCACCTGTATACCTTAACTACTCACAAGAACAAAAAAAATAATCACCACATATAAATCATTTATAGAATAGTAATAATATTCACACCATGAAATAATATTTTATATTTACAAAGCCACATAATCAAAATTAAAAAACCATTATTAGAAAATAACACTATAAATATCTAATTTATGAATCAAAACATTAATGAAATATAAATGTTGTAAAATTAATTCATGTCATATAATTTAAGAAACATTTCTTTTAGAATTTTTAAAAATATATGAAAGATTAACATTAAATTTTTTTTCAGAAGAATGTCAAACATTATGTATAGAAAATATAAAAAGAATTATTTTGGAAAATATATAAATAAAATTAAAAAGATAACTAAAATGTATATTATAATGCTTTGATATCCATATAAATAAAAATGTAATATAATATCATGAATAGTGACGTAGTGAATTTTTTTTAAAATTAAATCTTTAATTGTCATAAGTGTCCCATACCACATTGAAAATTTAATTTATAATCACCAAGAAATAATAGATTTACAAAAATATTGATTCTTTTTATTATAGATAAACGATGGATATGAAATTTCATTGTTTATGTAAATACATCTTCAAAAATAATATGGATACATATTATCAACAAATAGCTCAATGAATAGATATTGAGATAAAATCCCTAAATAGTTTTCAATCATTTAATTAAAATTATGTGTATTTATATAATGAAATAATTTATTTTAAAATAAAATTGTAAATAATTAAAGGATTAATCCAAAAATTATGGATCCATAACAGCGGTAATTTTTTTTTTCATGTCGTATAAGTTTAAAAAAATCATTGTCCTTTTGTACGAAAAGATATCTTGTACCTTGTTTTGGAAAATAACAAGAATATTATCTGATAAAGACTTTTCTAAAAAGTATAAAAATGATAACAATTATGTTAAATAATAACTAGATAATAGTATAAATGCTTTTCAAAATATTTTTTCAAAGTACTATAATTGAAGAGAGATTTTCCTCAATGAAAACATAATCTCAATCCATCCAGAACAGTGATGATGTCATGAAATAAATATATATACATTTGCAATAAATATTTTAAATTCTGATGAAATAAAAACAATTATATGGATATGAAAAAATTATTTCGGATAAGTTTCATAAAATACATTAATGTGAAAAAAATACACCACTTGTAATAATTAATTATTGAACATTATTTGTGTCTCATTAAAAATATAACTGATATGGAGATCCCTTGCCTTGGGTCCGACTCGTCCCGTATAATATTTTATATCTTTAATAATAAATATTGATTTATTATTTAAATTATTTATAGCCTTTGTAATGATTAATACTATTTTTATATCACACATTACCATAATGTAATAATTACATAATTATTTATGTTCATGTCAGATGTTTTTATTATATTCGATACTTGAGTCCAAAATGAATTTTGTATGATGCCAACAGTCAAAATGGTAATAAGTCCATCATCTCAAAAATAATATTCATAAAATTGTTAAATTATTTATACATTAGTCTTACTTTTAAATAGTAGCATTTTGTATGTATATAAATAAATAAAAACGTTATATTCATGGAGACGGTAGGCAGTATGTACGCATGAGTAACACTTTCATTTTTTAATGATCATTATGTTTATAATGTAAGTATATTTTTTCAATAAAAAGGATCATATTATCATTAATATTATATTATTAATGTAATTACACTAATATATATCATTAATATTATGTGGTGATTAAACATGATTCACAACGCATCGTGGATGTGTTAATTCACAAGTACGCATGAACGACTTTATAGTTTTTATATGCATTTAAAGGTATGAATTTATATGATATATTATTATTTAATAATGATAATTATTTAATTAATAACATATATGAACTTTAATTCAATCAGTATAACTAATCAGGATAGATGGTAATTTAAAATATATTATATCAATTTGTGGATGTGACAGTTCACACATACGCATGACCGATTAATAATTTTCCCATTCGATGGAAGTGGATTTGGAATTAGCATAAGATATTGACATAGAATAATCATAATATATTTTTTATACAATTTTAATAATATTATCATGATTTAGAATGATTTTAAAGAATTTTTAGAAGAAATAAAACAGAAACACTTATTTATGAATGATATATTTTTCTTACGTGATCTTCTTTTATGAACACCTAAACACCTCCAAGAAGGAATTTATACCATATCCAAGGCCTCTATAATGTGGTTAGGGATTCTAGGAAGATATTTGGGAATTATTTTACAGAACACGTATGTTTTGAGGTGTGAACAATATAGAGGAATGGGTGCCCTTTTATAGGAGAGGGGAGTGGAATTCTTGGAAATCATTATATATAAAGTAATATAAATGAATTATCAATATCAAAATGATTAAACCTAGATTTATTTATAATATATGATTATTTCAGGTCTAATATCCTTCATGAAATTAAATTTATATAATATTTAACTTTTTTTCTTCCTTATCATTTTGTTTTAATACTAATTTTTTCATATCATTTTATCATGTAATTTACACTTTGAGGGTTACTAAAATTACAATAAAATGAAAAGAACCAATAAATGAGTAATTTAAGAAATTTTAGGACTTATACCAATAATGTTTTTGAAATTTGGGTTGTACTCATTTTATACCATTTAACATAATTTAATTTATTTTAAAATACGAATAATAAAAATCTTGAAACTATTAATAAGTTGAATTTTTAAAAATATCATAAAAATATGAAATATTCAAAATAACTAAATATTGCCTAAAATTTTAAATTCATATAATAAATTAATTTATTTCATTAATAATTTCAAATTATATTTATATACTTTTTTCTAATATCATTTAATTGTTATTTCCATTAATTAAACTAATAATACATCATCATAGTGTTTCCCTTCAATATATTAATTTTATCACTATAATTTTATTTAAATTTCAATCATGTAGATAAATATATTATATTTATACATAGTATTTATATTCATACATACCTATTAAATCACCCCATATTAAAAATATTTCTCTTGACAAAAACAAAAGTGCAGCAAAATTTAATTTAAGATGAATATAATTTTATAAATGCATTAAATCCATCCAATTCACTCCAAGATGTTTTAAAATTGACCCTAGAATGACTGTTTTTCGGAAAAACAAATCTAATTAATTTATGAAAAAAAATTAAAAAATTTTATAATATATATAATATAATTTTTACTATTAATTACTTGAATTACCTATAACCGTGGTAATAAAAATTATTATTAAAGACACTATTTACATTTATCGAAATAAAAATGTTCCTATTTGTTAATAAGTTAGACTGTATGATTTATATTATAACATCAATATTTACAAAGTTGAAAAAAAAAATTAGTATAAATTAGGTGAAATATAATCCCATTGATGGAACGAGAAAACATGTATTTAAAGTAAAAACATTCAAAAGTTCAAAAAAATATTTAAAATTTCAATGTGGAATTGATTCCAATAAAAAAAATTGGATTAAATTATAAAAACATAGACTAATTACACTTTAAACCGATTCATAAGTTTTATTTATCAAAATAAATAAATATATTGAAAATGTTGTTTCCAATTAAAATGCATTATTTTTTATCTAGTCACCAAAAAATGAATCTTAGCAGGAAAATTATTTTTTTAACAAAAATATATTTTTACACTAAAATTATAAATAATGAATTTAGTTTTTAAAATATAATTTATAAAATTGGGAAAATGATGATTTAAAATTTATTCTCTATCAAATTGACGAAAAAAATTATTTTTTGAAAATATTTTTTCTATTATTTGTAAAATTGTATTTTTTTCATATATTATGAATAGAAACTATATAATATTAATATTAAATATTAAATTAAATATATTTTATGTATTTTTCATTAATATAACACATAAATAGTTATTTATTAAATTCATTTCCTAACACACACTCTTGTTCATTTGAATAATTTTTTTAAAAAACCTTTTCTTCTATTATAAAATGGTTTTAAATTCATTTATAGACAATTTTTCCCAAAATTATTAACTATAAATTCCTTTTTAAACTATACCTTCATAATTCAATTAATACTATTTATTCCATCCTTTATAATATCTATGTTAAAATGGTAACATTTATATTGCTTTTTTATATTTTCGTTAAGCATGTTGTGGTGTATAATGTATGTTATCGTTCACAATATTTATTTTTACAACTCATGATGTTACATAATAAGAAAAATAAGTATTCCAAATTAATTTTTTCACCATGGTTTTATACTATCTTGGACCAAGGTCTTGACGTTATCATTTTCAATATGTATAAAGTCGAGACGTCAAATACTAATCATTTTCATCGGTAATAGTTATGTTATTATTATCCATTGTATATTGAATTAATATTTTTCATTTATTTATTTTTTTCTCAAGTTATTAATTTAATGTAATTTTTTATGTATTATATAACTTTATATATTATTCATTCCTTATGTACTCATGAAATATTCCACTATATGTATCACTAACTAAGCATTTCAGTTTACCATTATTTTTTCCCTTTCCCTAGTATATAAAAAAAATTATTTAAATGTTTATAATGGATATTGAAATTTTTATGTGTCATTTTTTATATTCTATTGCCAATGTTAATTTGGGGTCATTTATGTATATTGTCTTCCATGACTACAAAACTTGCTGGTCATTTGGAATTTGACCCATTGTTTATTTTCCAATGTAGTATACTAACCACTGGCTCTCGGTTACTGGTGTCGGGTTTGTTAATGTGGGAACTAGTGAATGGTTAATTGAAAAAATGAGAAATAGATTTAGATTATATTGATTTGGGTATAATTCCATTTTAATTGATTTTAATATTAGTGTATGTATTGGATAATAACTTGTTGTTTGGGTAATGTAGAAAATATATTTTTTCCCTACCAAGTAATGCCCTTATAGATACTACCAATGGAACTATTTTTGGAATAGTTGTACATACAGGTAATAAATCTAAATACTATGATTGGGATTTGACATAATCATTAAATTGTGCTTGAGAGTTAGCCCTATTATCCACCTAGTCTAACAATAATGCGGGATATTTTTGGGTAAATTCATATTTTCTCTACGAATAGTTACAATGATGTAAAGAATATAACATATGGAATCCAATGGTGTACCATAATGATGTTGGAAAAACCTATAGTGTGTTGGTGTGATAAGTTTAATATTTATTTTAATTTTAATGGAATAGTCTCCCGTTATATGGTTTTATGTAATGAATATACAATGGAGACATTTAATGAGTATTAATAGATTTTGGATGTATATTTAACCATTATATTGAATATTCATTATTTTTTAATAGATATATAGAATCATCATAAAATTATAAGTATTAACAACTATTTGGGTACTTATTATAATTTATGTTAAATTAAAAACAGTCAACTATAATTATATAATTTCATCGAAAAATATAATTCACACTAAAAAAATAGTGGATAAAAATTTATATGATGTTTAATTTTATTTTTTAGGATGTCTATCTATTTTTGGGATATTTATAAAAATTATATTACTATGGTTTTATAATTAGTGAAACCTCTCTTCCATTTTATAACATATCACATCTAATAAGCCTAATTGAATTGAACCCACACAAATAGCGTGACAAGGTTATAATTCCTACCACTATCTGATCTGATGTACTAGTTAGTGTGATATGGTATTTACTTATAAAATTATATGGATATATATTAATTTAATTTTTGGTAACATTATATAGGGATTTTTTTGTGTAATTAATAATATATTGAGATCAGTTTAATTTGGTTGATGTATACATAACTATTAGGTTTAACATAAAGTATTATTAAGGAAGAATGGAGTTACTATTTATTGAGATGTATGATAAATGTAATTATATAACCGTATAGGTGAAAAAATTATTTATTATTTAGAATATTTATGTTAATTGGGATGTAAGGTTATTTACTTGTGGATTTATTTTATCCTTTGATATGAATTTTAATTTATAATGAATTATTTCTTCATATGAAGTATTATATATATATTTATTATTTTTTAATGTATTAACCATTTCAATTTTTGATAATATTTTAGGATAGTTGTATTATAATTTTATTCTATTTTGGATTTTCTAATGCAATAATTTTTTTTAGTATTCCATGAAAATAATGTCATTTTTGATATTCAATTGTTGGGGTAAGATATGAAGATGAAATAGAACAAAGCATAATTAAATGATAAGATTATATTTATGAAATGAAAATATATCACATTAGTGTATATATTTATCTTCTTAGTATTGATGTTAAACTAATTCATCAAATCAGGAATAATTTTCTAAAAACAAAAAATTATTCATATTACAATCATATACAATGAATAAATGTTCTTTAAACACAAAACATATTTTGGGATTTGTGGTTATTATGTTTCTCTGAAGAATGTTCTATAGAACTCTATATTAATCATTGTTTGATAGTTTTATCCTTAATGTACTTATTCTCCTTTCCAAATAATGTTTTACTAATTCTAAACATGATTTTATATACTAATGGAACTTATTTATCTTCTATCACTTTTATGAAGTAGATGTTCTACACACACTTTTTACTAGATTGATTTCCAAAATAAGGTACATTCAAATAGTAAAAAAATTGATTTTAGAGTGTAAGATTAAATATTTATGAAACAATATATTTATTTGGGGGTTATTTTACACCCCAACCTTTAAAAATTATCACATTGTGTAAGATATATTATATGAATCATAATAACAATTTTAAATGCCTCGTGAAATATTGTATATAAATATGATAGTTATTACCTTGTAATTTAATTTTTGGGAATGAATATGATAATAATAATTATGATATATATAGGTCCTATTAGATAAATATTTATTGATAAATTTTAGTAATTAATAACACACATTTTTAGTAAGGATATTTCAAGCTTTAAAAATACCTTTTCATTAAAAGAATGGTTAATTTTTTTCTATTTTGGTTTAGAAATTGTAATAAATTAAGAAAAAATTTTAATTTTTTTATCAAAATAATATATTATTATAGTTCATCACATAAAAGTTTTTTTTTTAAAATTTAGGGTTTTTTCTGAAAAGAGAATATTTTTAGTGAATAGTGAAAATACAGTTTTTTATATTAATGTCATTTATTTTCAATTAATTATGTTATTTGAAAGTCCCATTATGATTTATATTTGATTTAAAAGTATCAGTATAATTTTTATATAGATTTTAAATAAATTATTTCATTTTAATCATCTTTATATCCATCTTTATAATATGTTAATTTTTAGGCATAAAAATATATTTTCTTTAAAATTTTTTTTAAATGCATAATGTTCCAGCATTTGAATTAAAGAAAATAACCACAAAAAAGAAATATTTAATAGAATTTTTATATTAAAAATATTCTCTATTAATTTGAATCCATAAAATAACTATCATTAGTCATACATTTAAGGTAAGATCATCTTATTCTTGAAAAATGCATTTCTTGAAAAATAGTTCTACAACACGATTAGAAGGATTATTTTAAAATAAAATAAAATATTTGAATGAAATCGATTTCATAAAATTTATTCTATATTTTTAATAAAAGTTATTAATATTATATTATAATTTCAGGTTAATTTTGATCATATTATTTAGTAAAGGCAACAAGATTAATTTACCTTGAATAATTTTATAATGGATTGTGCACGTAAATTTTAAATGTATTAAAATTAATGTTCCATAAACATGTAATTTTTATTTGATAAATTGGATATAATATTAATTATAAATGATTTAAAATTATAAAACAACAACCATTGAATTAAATTTGTAAATTTTATATTACCTAGGATAAAAAACTAATTACCCGATTGTAAAATAAAATGTTAAAAATAAGTAAACATAGAGGATAAAAGAATAATTGTTTTAGAAAATTATTTATTTCTATATAATAGGTTTGGAATGACCTTAAACTTCCTACACTCCACTTTTTATCAATTTTGGAGGCACTTTCTATGAGAGTAACTTCCAATTATTATGTAGTTTTGGGTATTTATCATAAGGTTACTCCACCTTAATTATAAAAGTGTTCTCACTCCACTCACTTATTCATACCTATCATACCATTTAGATTGACCAAAATATGTCAAAATACCTCACCATAATCATAATTAACATTTTCATTTTTGTAGTCATCCCAAAATACTATCCCTATAGTTCTTAAGAAGAGATCCAAATGATATTTCTCTAAGATAATTAAATCATGTTAATGAATATATTTATTTTACATTTAACTATTATACTATTTAACTATATATTCTAAATTTCAGAATAATATCAACAATATATCCCACATATAAATATTTTATTAGGTTTATATAAAAATATTTATCTATATCCTTCTACAAAAAATGGGATACAAATTCATCACTCGTGTGTTTGGAGAACTACAGGCTTGTGAACCGATATAATTTTTATTTCAACCCCTAATAAAATTAATATTCATAATGATATATATAATTAATATATATGTGATATATAATAAATTTTATTAATTCATATGATTTAATAGATCAGAAACTTCTTTAATCCTTCACCAATCAATAGAATGATATCATCACTCGAGCATATGTATGGCTAACCATCTCTACGAAGTGATTCGATTCAATTTTCTTTTCAAAAATCAGTCAATGGTTATAAAAAGAATTTAAATGAATAAATACTATATTTATAACACTAATTTATTATATTATATTATATATATATAATTATTTTTATATTAATTGCACAATAACATAAACATTCTTGAAAAATCCAACAAGAGATAACTATGTCGTAAAAATTATTATAAATTCTCACATTATTTTGGGATTTCATTTATTTTCCTTGTATAAATATTACCATTTATCATTTAAAAAATCCAATAGTTTTTTTAAACTACTTATTTAATTATTTTTCATATTTTAAATGATATTTTTCTATATTTGGTACCTGAATCACGAAAAGTAAAATACAATAGAAAAACTGATATTATATATCTTTAATTCCTATATATTTTTATTTCATTTCCATTTATTTAAAAAAAATTTAAAACAATACATCTATTTAAAAAAAAAATTCTGGTGGAATTTTAAACTCATCATTTTTTGAAAAGGTTCTGAAAATAATATTCATACTTTTTTTAAAGGGACATTTTGGACAAAAATAAAAAATAATATTTTTTAAGAGATAATGTGATAACAAACATCCCCATAGCCATAAAGATTTAATCAAATATATATTCTTATGCACATTTTCAATTTTTTCAAAAAAAAAACTATTTTATTAATGATTACTTTAAAATTTCACTTCCATTACCTCTATATATTAAAAGGAAATGAATTTGTGTTTGCCAAAAACTATCACCTTGATGAGTTGTTGGTCACCTATCCTATATTTAATAGTTTTGTGATTGTTAAAATTCCCCAAGAAAATAAATTTATTTTCATAAATTTCATTGTAAATTAAATTTACATTCAATATCTATAATCTTTGTATCATGGGTATGATTATTTCTAAATAAAATACCATTTGAAAATTCATCTTTTACATTGACTATTATATGATTAGTTGAGGAAATATTGATAAATCTATACTCTATTAGTGATACAGATATTGGATGATAATGAATATTGTTCATGTATTAAATTGATCATTTGATATATCCTAAAGGATGTAAACATATTCTGATGTGTGAGGATAATAATTATTTCAACCATTTAAACATTGGAAGGTCTCATGACACAATTATTTTGTCCAAATTAAATGTATTTTTATCCATAAAATTAAAAGTTCTTGGTGAATGGTCTTGATACTATAGATATCATGATGTATGAAATCATTACATACAATATTAATAATATCCTTAACTAACAATTTAGTTATTGTTATTCATGATATTATTACAATGATATTATACATGGATGAATTTTCTTCTCATGTTTTAGATTAATTGGAATTTGATTTTAGTAATTTACCTTTCCATATTGATCATGCCTTATTTACTCATGATATATTCCATTGTATGTTACCCCTTTGATAATTATTTATAACCACTTTTTTAATAAATTATCCTAGGATATAATGTTTAATCCTTTTTATTATCTTTAAGGATTTAAATCTATAATTTTAATATTTTATTCCAAAGGTAAAATGGGTTTCATGTATGTATTTTGTTCTACAATAATACTAATCTGATTGATCCTTCGGGATTTAACCCCTTGTATCTTTTCCAATGTAAACAATTATCCAATGGATCTCAATTAATAGAGATGGGGTTGTTACATTATGATCAAATAGGTGAAAAATAATGATTTTGATCTATGGAATAAGGTGATGAATATTCCATCATTCCACTATTATTGTGATTTAATGAGAAAGTTGAGAGAATTAGTACCAGTCTCATTAGTAGAAAACCAAAAGAATGATCTTTTGGATGAATCTCATATTTCACTATTATCTATTCATATAGGATATATAAATATATAATTTTTTTTGAAACAATATTTATTGCGGGATAACATGAATATATAATTTGAATTATACATATTGTTTCTTGGTTTGTCAATATGTTATGGCAGAGAGAAACACGTATCAGTGATTTTACACACTCTTATTATACCAAAATGTAAATGGGATAATGTCACTATGGATTTCATTCCCAAATACCAAAAAATATATTAATTGAGAAAAATTATAGGGGGCCAAGTTTATAACCTTAAAATTTCAATATATATCATAACCATCTATGAATATTTATCTCTTAATCATCATCATCATCATAATGATTTTTTAATTATTCAATGGAAACAAGAATAAAGCAAGCCTAAGGTTGCTGGTAGAAATGTATGCCAAGGGGATCCCCATAAAAAAAGTTCATCCACTCGGATTGTAGAGAGTAAAAATCATGAATGTAAATTTGATCCAGATTGGAGACATAGATAGACTCTAAGTAGTCTGACACATGGTTCCCCTCATGCCAAGAGTGTAGCACTTTGATGATATTTCTAATAATACCTCTGCACTTACTTGTACTGTAGTTGATAGAACATGATGGTTGGAAAAGGGAATTAAATTTATCGTGGAGTGTCATTGAATTATTTTCCACCATCGCTATGGGAATTTTATTCCGTAAGATCTATATTAAACAACAATACATTGATTTTTCCTCAGTCTCAAGAAAGGATCAACGGCCTAGCCATGCATAGAACACCATGTAAACTGAACAATGAGAGTTGCGAGAAAAACAACAACCAATGAATCACCCCAGTTCTAAATGACCAACCGTATAATGATTGAGGCCCCTCAAGTTGAGGTACCATCTTGCCCATTGGAATTTTTTTATTGGCATTGGGATAAGGGTGTGAGCGACTCCCTTTAAGCCACCACAGACAAGGATCCTCCTCCTAGTTATTGATGTGATTTTCTATTTCAAGAAGAAGGTTTTTTGTCCTAGTGAAAATGAATCATATGTATGAGATGGTTCCCTCGTGTCTCTCCATATTATAGGCTTACAAAGTACACCAGAATCCCACCTGCAAGATCATGGTACATGCCTACATCTTTTTACCCCTACTACAAGTGCCAAGAAACCACCGTTCCAGGCAGTAAAGGACATACATGTTGGGGTCTTGAATTGAAGTAAACCACCCAAATGGCACCCCATAATGAAGATGCCTATTTTCCCATGAAAAAGATATGTCATTCACTATTCCCTTGGCTATTTCTAAAACATGAACAACGCGACTCTGTCGGAATCCCCCAATGTTTGATGTTATCTTCTATTGGGACCACCTTGTTTCTAATCATTCAAGATATGATGTTTTATTTTTGAGGGATTCTATTATTCCAATAGGCTTTGTTCCCGACATCAAAACACTCCAACTTATTTTCAGTGCATTAGATGTATTTATAAGTGATGGAACATGAGGAAGGATTGAAAACACAAGAGTTGGGTTTGGATGATAGTTCGATGAGGTTGAATATGTCTTGATGATTATCATCCAACACAGCATTGATAAACTCTAAATGAATACAAGATTCATGGAATGGGATGTTGGGAGTTTGGAAAATGGGGTAGCCAATAGCTTCTACCACCAAATTATGGTGCTAATTGGATATCTCACCCCTCATGAAGATCCAACATGCATACTGTTGAGGATCAGATACAAGGGGGTGTTGATAGATTGAAAGAGAGAGGTTTTTCCCTCATTTCCAATCTAATTCCCACTGAGTGAAATATGCATGGTATTCCCCCAAAGAGTTTGTTTCTATAGGAAATCCCATGCCATCTTGGGATGAATGCAGAAGAGTGTGTCTTTCATGATACACATGTTGATGCCACTCTCTCTAGTAGGCCTTTCTAACCTCCTCCAAGAATCCCATAAGTTTTTGCCTTAGGATTTAGGGTCCCAAATTAAAATAAGAAAATTATTATAAAAGATGGTTATAACACCTTTTAGAGTTTTAATGAAAGACACAAAATATAAAGGAGTCACTATAATCATGCTATTAATGAGGGATATACAACCACCAAAAGAGAGAAAAATGTTTTTCTAGTTAAGAACTCTATCCATAATCTTGTTAATGAGAAAATAAAAATCATTAATTCAATGTATTATAGGAGAATTGGAAGCCCCTTGTTACTCCATTGGGAAGATCCCACGATGCATGTCAAGGATTTTTTTGAGTGTGGAAATCCAGCTGGGAATTCATCGGTTGGAGATGTAGAAGTTCCTCTTTTCTTTGTTCATGACCTGACCACTCCAATAGTAGTATTCATCTACCAAATTTTGCATACCTCTGATTTATCTCCTCCCTGAATTCATAAATATGAGGGTATCTTCCACCAAACTTATATGTGAGATAAATTGAGATGTCATAATCCATTTATAGGTCAAAATTTATCCACTGTTAATGATAATGTTAAGTAGGATACGAAGGATTTCTCATGGGAGGATAAATATTCTGGGAGAAATTTGATCTATTTTCCTTAAACCATGGGCATCCTTCTAAAATCCAAAAGGTTTTTTCATGAATGATTTCTCCATCCCTGAGGAACTAAAGCATATAAAAATAAGGTCAGTGTTCCATGTTGATAGGACCTTACCTACCAACACCATGTCAATGAAGCCCCACTCAATTCAGTCATATTCCTTGATCATATCAAAAATGATGTCTATGTTTTAACCACATGTTTTAAAGTTTATGTCTTTAATCATCACTTATGAAAGTGAAATTGGGCCTTGGATTGACCGCCGCTTGATGAATTTTTGTTTATCCATGGAGACACACCTTGGGATGTGTTCTCACAATCTATTATTGATTATACTATCCAGAAACTTTTTTTGAGAAATTTCACAATATAACCAAACTAAGAGAATGATGGACAGGAAGAATTATGTTTTAGGTAATAGAACAATAGTTGCGGCACCAGTAATCCATGGCAGGCTCCCTCCTCAGAAGTAATGTTCAATATAAAATGAGATTTCCCATATCACCACCTCCGACGAGGAGCTGTAGACAGACCCAGAGAACCCATCGGGTCCAGGTGCACTATCTGGTTTGAGGCTCTGCATAGAAGCATAAATCTACTCTTCAGTGGGAATGGAGATCAACCTATCATTATCTTGATTTGAAAGAATATTGGGAATCACCTAAAATGAAATTGTGTCCTCCTTCAGGTATCCATGATTCCACCAGTGGTTGGGGGCTACGAGACTACATTATAATTTATTTCCTATGGGTCTGAAAATATTCTTTATGTTCAGGATAATTCTTCCCTGGTATTTGTATATTCTGAAGAAATTTAGTACTTCTTTACATCATTAGATACATTTTTAGTTTTATAGAACCAATTAAAAAATTATGTTTATGATATGATATTTTTCATTATATTTTAATATTTGATAGAATTAATACATTCATCTTGTCAAATTCTATTATATCAATAGCTTTCACTGAATTCTTTATATGTTTCCTTATGAATCCTTCTATGGTAGGTTGTGAATAACTCTAATGTGTTGGTATGAATATATATATATAGATATATATGTATATCTATAAGTTATATTATGAAATGATATAGAATTTTAGATCCATTTGGTAAAAAATTTGTGCATCTTAATGGATATTAATATGTTATGATGACGTTTTTTTGGCAAGATGTAGAGATTGATGTCTGTGAAATGTTATTCATATGAATATATCCTTTATATAATAATGTTATATTTTTAATGAATTGAATTCCAATTTGTTGATATATTGATCCCATATAAGTTCATGTGTGTATTGGGATGGAATATTATCACTTTTCACTTCTACTGGTTCATTCTAAACTTCCTAATGGGATGCATGCATCTATCCTAATGAAGTATATACATAATACCACACATGTACGTAACATAAATGTTATAACAATGGAGCACAGTCTCTCTTATTTGGAAAACTAGTGGAGATTAAGGATTGGGTATATAATGTGTTGTAAAACAATTCAACTAAATATGTCAAGGATTTATAAAGATACCATAAATTTTAAGAAACGATATTTGATATCGGGGATGTGATGAGAAAAAAATTATATATAGGTTTTTTTATAACATTGATAGAATTTTCTGGGAAATATTATTATAAGGCAGTTTAATGTAACACCCATAGATATTATAATATTTTTCTTTTTTAATTTTTTTCATTTATTTATTTTTTTTCCTTTACAAAAAATATTGAGATTAAACGATCTGTGATATACTATTGATATATTATTACAAAATTTTACTATTATCACCTCATTATAGGATTAACAGGTATATATATGGCTAAATAAATTATAATATATATATATTCCCTATATATGTAAAATATAGTGATTAATGACTATCAAAAATATAATTCCATTTTATTAATGTAATTTCATGAATAAAAATTCTCTTCTTATAATGAAATTTAGATTTCTAGGTTTTATGTATTTCTATATATAAAAATACGTTTATAGATAATATAATGTTATTTTTAATTAATTGTTTTATTACATAAGGAAAATAATTAATATATTTTCTATATAATGGATTTTAATGAAGATAAATTCCTTCAAATGGAAAATATTATTTTATTGAAAACTTTTTTTAAGCATGAAATGAATTTATAATTTAACAAATCAAATAAATCATATTCCTTTAATTATGACAACAGAATATTGAGTTTAAATTTTGATCAAATAATTTTATAATAATTTAATTGGTTTTACTAAGCCTGGAATTAATGTAAACGTAGTTTTAGGTATAAAATTTATTTTTATAATAATATGTTTTCATTGTATGTTTCGTATTTACAGTAAAATTAACTTATAACACCTATATAATTTGTAATTTATAAAATATATTTAATATTTTGTTTCAATTACACATGAAAATGGTATTACATTCTTTCAATATTTTAAAAAATTCCTTTTTTTGTCCCTAGACTCACTTATAAAAGGGCATCGTTTCTCCAACCCTATCACAAAATTTGATCCATATATCTCATCCAAGATATTACCAAAAACATTACAATATTTTTCCCTTTGTTATTGATATTTTGGTATTGCACTAATATTATCTTAACAATAATCTGTGTGTTGTCCAAATGATATCTTCCAAAGAGTGAATATTCCTATTGGACTCCCTTAATGATTATTTTTTTATACTTATATAATTCAACTGTATTCATCCAAACCAATAGATAAAATTTCATTAATATATTGAGATGTTATCATGATTATGGGGAATCCATTTTCCACCTTATTTTCATTAAATGGGAATGAAATGTATCACATTTGAAATTTTTTGAAATTCAACTACAATAGAGTGATATGATTCATTTTCTTTCACTGAATCTCATGGATCATAATAAGGATTAATTTACGAAATATATATTATATTTATGATGAATAAACTAATATCTAGTGATAACATGTTATATTGGTTATTTTCCTTTTTCATTATTAGATGGATGTATCATTCATGCATATTTAAAGCATAACATATCCATGAGAGAGATATTTCATTTTAAAAATGGTCCTTTTATGTATGACCCTAAATTTGTATATAATGATTATATATAACACATATTCTAGGATTGATATTCTGGTATTATCATGTTCTGATTATATCTTAGTTTTTATTTAATCATTTTGTCATCATATAACATTTTTTAGGTCTATAGTACTACCAATATTTCTGGTGTTATAATTTTTATTACATTACTAATTATAGAATGTTTTGTTTTATTATCCGTAAATTTAAAAATATATACTAAACTCGATATTTTACAATATTAACAGCCCCGAGTTTAATTGAACCCAGAAATTTTATTATTTAAATATAGCCATTATAACCATGCCATTGGATTAATGATTATGAATTGAAATATACGATTTATGAAATACACAAACAGGTCTAAATATATATATATATATATTATTTATTTATTATGAAATATCCACCTAATTTTTATTAAATCCAGTTAATTATTTAAAAACATTTTTTCTTCAAAAATGTTTTTATTACACTTTGTGAGTGAATATTAATTTTTTTGATCTTTAAGAAATGGTATTATATAAATTTTTTATCATTTTGAATATATTTATATAAAAAATATCATAGGGTGATATCTTTATAATTTTATGAAAATATTAATATTTTAGTGAAAATTGAGAAGTATTAATTTTTTAAAAACAATATTTTTCTTTAAAAATATTATAAAATAAAATTATATTTTGGATTATAATTTAAATTTTATGAGTTATTTTTGAATTAAAATATTCCAATTATGGGTTTTAAATATTTTCATTATTTAATTTAGTATTGAACAAATTATACTTAATATATGAATATTTTTTTAAAAGTGTTTTACATCACATTATCTAGAGTAAATTTTAAACTACGTTTTATTCCTTCTTGATTTTGAATATTTATAATTGGATTCACTATTTATAATTAATGGGTTTCAATTTTTTAATTAAGCCTCATTTCTTTTTTTATTAATATGTATAGTAAATATAGTATTTTTTGTTAACATGATAAAGGGTAAACCACAATTAAAGATAATATTAAAATGTGGTGAAATAAAAATTACCCTAACACATATGTTAATTTATTTTATAATTGAATTAGATACATAATTATTCAATATTAATTTTTATGATTTTATTCTATTTGGATGGGATTATAAACTTTATAATATTATATTTAATGAAAAGTAAGTATTGTTACACTCTTTCTGTTAATAGAAATATCATTTTTTACATGAATACTAGAAGAGGATATGATTAGTTAGAGATGGTAAATTTAAACATGATATATTTATCCAAATCTTGGTAATTTACTTTTAATTTTTTCAGAAGAAATAATTACATTAAATTCTTTTATGACGGTGATTAAAAATTATTCAGTTTAATGAAAAAGAAAATAAATGATATTATATATATTGAAAGATTTATGATTGGAAATAATTAATGTTATCGAATAATTTTATAGATAAAAACATGTTATATTTGAATTATTTTATTTCTTTATAATTTAATTTTGTTTAGTGTAGTTATATATGTCGATGTAGATGAATAGTTCTAAAATAGACATTATTGATTTTTTTGAAAATTTTAAAATTTTAAATTATATAATGTTTATAAAAGTCATATATTCATAAAAATTATTGTTATAATATTTAAAATATCAAAAATTAAAAATTTATATTTAATTTTTTTAATTTTTAGAAAATATCATGTCCATCAATATGTAAAAAAACTTGTTTTGTGGTAAGTATGAAAAGGGTTAACAGGGATTTAAACCAAAATGATAAGAAAATTATGTGATCCAAACATTTCCTGTAACACCCTAGGTAAATAAAGAATATGAAATTTTCATATTGATCCATATTTTTGCATAAAATATTAATATTACTTTAAAGGGAACACTATCCTCGATGGCGTACCCATTATGTGACAAAGAGTTTCTTTGAAATCTTAAGTTGCACTCTAATAATAAAATAATATTATTTTAAATGGTAGTTAACGCCTAGCCATTGTAATGGCGGGAATGAACAGAACTAACTACCAAATTATTATAAATGTTTGTGAAATATTTTTTTTAATTTTATCCAATAAATGTTAGAGGCCTAAAATAAAAATGAATCAAATTTTGAGTATAAATCTTCTAATATTCATTAGAAGGTCGATTTACCACCTTTTGATGGAGAACCCTTTTTAAATATACTTTTTGAAATTTTATATGTTGTATTTGACAAAATAAAATCCTTTTTTAGAATCGGGACATCAAAATTTACTTTGTAAATTTTGGTTATTTTTCCGATAAAGATCATTTTTAGTGAAAATGTTGCCTTTTAATTAAAAACCTCCTTTTATTATGATTTATTTATATTGATAGATTATATTTTTTAATTGATATTAAAGTGTATTTATAATATATTTTTACCATTTAATCCAATGGCGGTCATTGGAATTAATTTCACTCTGAAATTTCACTTAAACTAGTGTCAATCTTTAAATAGATATTGTTTCATAAAAACACTCTATTTGTTTTGAAAGCAGGAATTAATTATTAAATTAAATAATGAAACATATATGTTTTTAATTTCATAAAATAAAAATCAATTTTGAATTTGGAATATCAAATATAGATTAGTGTGAATTTTTTGTATTTCTCTGAAAATCTTCAATTTTTTGATTAATACTGAAACCACTAAGTGGTAGTTAAAGAAACTGATTTTTTGTTTAAATGAAACTTTACCACTTCTATGATTTCATTTTAAAAAATCAAAAATACATGGATGTCATTAGAAAGTAAAATATGGTTCAATGAGATTAAAATAATTTTTAGTGAATAGTAACTTTTATGTTTATTAATCGCGATTAATGGTAATTAGTGTAATTTAAGGTCAAGATAATGTTATAATAATAGGGAATGACCTTGACACATGTCCAACCCTTTTTTTATGAGTCTTGGACGACCAAGAAAATCCATGGTTCAACTTGGGGACCCCATGGAGCCACTTTGGTTGGAAAATGACATTAATAACTTTTTATTTAAAGTTAAAATTAAAATGTCACAAACATGTATTGTTTTACTCTAACAATTATAAATGGGGTTATACAAGTCATATTTTTGACTATAAATACTCATTAGAAAGATAAAAATATTTCCTACATCATGATATTTTTTTTATAATTTTTACACATTAAATAAATTAATTTATTTATGACACTGTGATGATGTAGTTTTTACCTCATTAATGAACAATTCAAATAAAATGAGAATATAGGGTAATATTCTAAGTCTTACACTTGTCAAAAACATATTGGATGAGTTAATTTAGAATCCTTATCACCTTATCCTCTAAATACATCCTTTTTCGACCTTTAAAATCCGAAAATCATTTTATAATAATGTAATATTTTATAACTTTCCAAGAGTGACCCTTCTCGTCTCTTATAAAAGACCCCCACCTCTACCACCTTACCCACACCTATAATGCCTCTATATCAGAAAAACCCTGCCCATTTCATCTCTTCACATCCCTCGATTCATCATTAAAGCCTCACCTTTGGTATAATACTCTTCAAGAAACCCTTTTAGTTCAAAACATGAGGAGTTACAAGATTAAAAGGTAATGTCTTCACTTGTGTTATTTTGTTTTATTTTTCTTCTCCAAACACCTAAAATCTTTTTATTCCCTTATTTTGTAACAACACCAGTATCTTCAATATACTAGGATGTTGTTATGTGAAGTATTCGAGCTACACATACACAAACCTCTGCCTATGGTTAAAGAACATACTGTTTCTGTGGATGGCGAATTACTTCCTCACGAAACAATGATTGTTCAATATTCTCTTAACACCTTTCATGGTGGCCATTATGATGTTACTGTATTAAATATATGATATATATGGTATTTAGGTTTTCTATATGATTATGTATTTTATAATTAAAACATACCTTTATGCTTTTCATGGTGTGAAAATGCGATAATTTCATATGATGAAGTGTGGACTACCGCCCCCTCAAGTGATGTGACTCGTTTATGAAAAACATGGAATGTATAAAAATGAAATTAATGAACATATTTGACCTATATAACATTTATATTGTACTAGAATTATAATATATATATCTCTCTCTTTTAATTTTAATTCCATTAATATGTCAAAGCAATGAAAGTAGCATTCATGCGTACGTACGGCCTACCGTCTCCATGAATGGTGCATTTCATTTCATTTTCTCTCCAAATATTATGGAATAAGTTTAAAAAGAATATATACTGGATATATAGGATCTTTAAATCATTAAAACTATTCTGGATATGATGTAGATACATCTACATTGACAATTCCATTCAAACAAGATCATTTTTGACTTATGTACCAAACATCGACAAAACGTATGATATGGACTCACATAATTTAACTAATTATTATAACATGATAATATATGATATTAATTTAATACTAAACATTAAATTATGTCATTAAGAAATTATAAATTCACCAATGATTATTATTCAGGAATATAAAGAAATGAACAAGACAAGTCAGACTTGAGGTAAGGGATCATATCTCTCTCTTTCTTTTTAAGTACTCTCTTTTATGTTGTTTCTTTAAAGATCCTATTTCTTTGTTTGGGGATCATCTTTTATATTCCTATTTATGTACTATCTATGTTCATATGATGAGAGTCCCTATTTTATTTCATCAATCCATTTTTTGGACGTTTTAAGTGGTGCCGTTAGGCTGCCGATTTTTCATAAGGGGTTTTTCATCTCACTTTTATTCCCGTGAGATTTATGCTAATTTTGCCACCATTTACTTTGAGTGGTGTATGTACATCCCATTATTCTACTCTTTGTGTAATATACATTCATTTATGATTATTTACATCAATGTTGTAGAGTCCTTCTTTCATGGGGTGTACGTTTCAAATGTTACCCAAGTCGGTTAGGGAACCTTTGACCCTCCTATTTTTAAAAGAATTATTTTTGTTTTGTCTTTTAAATTACATCTTATTAGGTTGGGATATGTTATTATATATCCTTATTGTTGTAATGTTTATGTCCATGTGATGAGATACACTTTATCTCTTTCATCAACTCTTTTTTCTAAAATTTGATGTGACGTCGTTAGGCAATCTAATTTTTGCAAGGGAACTTCTTATCCCAATTCAAATTCTTTGGGTTAAACCTCAACATCTTTATTATGTAATGATATGAATATGTGTGGATGACATATGATTGTTTTACACTGATTATCCACTTATATTTAGTGTATTTATATTTTTCAAACATAATTATGTCATTTCATTATCCTTTCTCTAATGGCATGATCCTTGACTGGGATTACATCTCAATTTCTTCTCATTGAGACATTTCTTAATGATATTCACTTTTATTATATTATAAAGTGTATATAAAGACCATTTGACTTTCCATATCCATATTATGTCTATACTAAATCTATTTAAATGTTTTGAATATGATATACTTTCATGTGGCTTATAATTAAAATGTTCAAAATGGAAAATGACCCTTTTATTAAAAGATTGTTTTAAATGGTTTTAAAGATTTATTATTTTAAACATTTATCTTCCATGTACATGTATAAAAAATAATTTTATGGATTTATTTATATGGACATGAATGTTTTAAAACCCTTTCAAAAGTTTCGAAGTGGTATGGGACACTTTGATTCTAAAATCTCTTTTAAATGTCTTCTTTTAATATTTTCAAAGTATAAAGGGATTTTTCTCTCATAGATTTTTAATAATTTTATTAGATGTTTTTATTTATGATAATATCATGATGTGATCTCTTGTGATTGAAATGTGGAAATTTTATGTTTATTTTTTGCATGATTTAAGTGTTATGATTCTGTTATGGTTCATGGGCATTGTTTATGAAGACGGGTTGTTCCATGATAAACTAAGGGCGGGTGAGCTCGTGATAGCTCTCTAATGCATTGGGTAACGTGAAGGGGTTAAACTCTATGTTTTCTCCAATGATATTTAGGGAATATAATGTGATGGGTATTCCAAATGTAACCAAGAGGGTTACTCCCTACGTAATAATGTTATGAATTCCTCATGTTACCTTTATGTCTTATGATTTCTATGATTTATTCGTAAATATTATGATTTCATGTGGTATGTTAAATTTCTCATGTTTTATTAGTAAAGTATGATTTCATTGATTCTTATGTGTACATTGACTAATGTTTTCTTTCCGTATTGTTATAACCCTTACTGATCTTTTTATGATCATCCCATTTTTTCATAAAATGTTTTTCATAGGACATAAAGATGCATAGGGTAAATAATGAAATCAAGTAAATGTCAGGCTATCTAAAACAAGGAACTAGAGATGACTCTTGTGTTCAAGAGTTTTTATTTTGTGAAAAAAATGGAAGCTGAGTAGATGTGTCTACATTGTAATCTTTGAGATGTAATAGTTAAATCCTAATTCTCTAAAACTCTAAACCTGAAAAGATCCTCAATGTGAATTATTCATTTAATTCAATAATAAGTACTGTTTAAGGCCAGCTCCTTATAGTTGGTATCAGAGGTCTGTTTAGAAATCATTATATGATAGGGTATTCTTTAATCATAAGTAACATTAAAAAAAATGGCTAAGATTTCAGAAAGAGTCATAGTTTTTAGATAAATTGAATGATTACTTATATATTAGTGTTTATATTCCACATTAGTACATGATGATTTTGTTGATATAATCACACTTACATTTTTGGTTTTAGTTAATGGATGGATCTAGCAGGCACCAAAGTGAAAATGCGTTTGAAGGAAACTATGGTGGTTCTCTGATTAAGAGACTGGATGAAATGGGGGGTTCAATGAGAAATATTGTGTTTATTCTAAACCAACTATCAGGAGTCATGATCAACCACTTGAACCTTGGTGATTTTTCTATTGCATCATGTATGAGAGATCCAACTCGATGTGGAAGTTCAGGTAATAATTATAAATGTAACCATTAGGGTTTATATGATCCTTACTTTTGAGATAATTATGGGTTACTATATGTTATGATGGAATATGAATGACATGAGATAAACATGAGGTTAAATTATGTTATGGTTATTTTTGATGATTTTATCGCATTTTGGGGAATGTTATTAGGATTATATAGTTTTAGAAAAAGGACAACATGCATTCCATGTGATAACCCGTCGCGTCGGACAAAGCTGCAGGAATCTAACCCACAACCAAAGTTCGACTGGTATTTATCGTCTACCACTGGACTACGTGAAGTCCCTAGTTAGTTTGACTAATTATTTTTAGTTATATGATCTTATGAATCTATAAGAATTTTATTTTGGGTTATCTATAGAAATTATTAACCTATCATGGAGGATATGTGATTAGGTTAATTACTTTTCAGTATGAGACATTAAGAGTGACTGATGTTATTTGGAAATAAATGGTAAGGTTAATCTTGGAAGACTATGTGATTAAATCCTTTAAAGATTTGGGTTTCAGTCTCAGTTTTGATTAAATTGATGAATTTTATGGATAGATGTTTATTGAATTTTCTTTGTTGAACTTTGTGTATTGTTTGAAAATTTTTGGATATTAAGAATAGATTTTTTTATAAAGGATTATCCTTTTTTGGTATTATCGGATCTCATACTAACCAATTTGGTTTTAGTTTTGGTTACGGTCTAAAGACATGGGAAGTATATAGATCTCTTTTTTGGATTAGATGATTCTCTAGAAGTTGATTATAGCTCTCTTAATGTGAACAAGTCATCCTAAATAATCATATTTTGGAGAAAATATGAGTTCACGTAAGAAATCTAGTAAAAGTTAAAAGTTAACATGACAAGTAGGCATGTTTCACTATGATTTAGTTAGGCTCAAAAAAAATTCCTCAATGAAAAGTAACTTAAAAACATAAATGTTGTCTATTAATTTTTCGTATTGGGGAATCAAATACCTTTTAACCCATCACTAGTTTGTGATTTTCTGGTGATTAACTTTCTCATATACATGTTTTCTATCACTCTCCCACAGAACATGAGCCTTTGTTTTTTCTTCCATATCCATGTTTTCCTACATGGAATCCTAGTATGGGTTAACTCGGGTGAACTTTGTAATTCCCTTTATTTCTTTAAAAGTGATAGTTTAATTTACTCCTTTTCAGATGTGGGCCATTCAATGAATTTTCCGATCCTAATATTTAAAATTGCGAGGATGCAATTCCAAAAAGGGGGGAAGCATGTAACACCCCAGATAAATAAAGAATATGACATTTTCGTATTTATCCATATTTTTGAATAAAATATTAATATTACATTTAAAGGGAACTCTATCCTCGATGGCGTACCCAATACGCGACAAAGAGATTCTTTGAAATCTTACGTTCCACTCTAATAATAAAATAATATTATTTTAAATGGTAGTTAATGCCTAGCTTTTTTAATGGTGGTAATGAATCGAACTTACTAAAAAATTATTAAATATTTTTTTCAAATATTTATTAACTTTTATCCAATAAATGTTAGAGGCTTAAAATGTAAATGAATCCAATTTTGAGTACAAATATTCTAATATTTTTTAAAAGGTCAATTAACCGCCTTTTGATGGAGAACCCTTTTTAAATATACTTTTGGAAATTTTATATTTTGTATTTGACAAAATAAAATCTGTTTTTATAATTGGGACATCAAAATTTACTTTGTGTAAATTTCTGTTATTTTTCCGATAAAAATCACTTTTAGTGAAAATGTTGCCTTTTAGTTCAAAACCTCCTTTTAATCTGATTTATTTATATGGGTAGACTATATTTTTTAGTTGAAATTAAAGTGTATTTAGAATATAATTTTACCATTTAATCCAATGGTGGTCATTGGAATTAATTTCACTTTGAAATGGGACTTAAACTAGGGCCAATCTTTTAATAGATATTGTTTCTTAAAAACACGCTATTTGTTTTGATAGTGGGAATTAATTTTTAACTTAATTAATGAAACTTATATGTTTTTAATTTTTTAAAATAGAAATCATTTTAGAATTTGAATATCAAATATAGATTATGGTGATGTTTTGGTATTTTTCTGAAAAACATCAATTTTTGATGAATAGTGAAACCACTATGTGGTAGTTAAAGAAACTGATTTTTCGTTTAAATGAAAAATTAAAACTTCTGTGATTTGATTTTAAAAAATTGGTCATAAATGGTTGTCATTAGGAAGTAAAATGTGGTTCAATGAGATTAAAATATTTTTTTGGTGAATAGTAACTTTTAAGTTTTATTAATCATGATTAAGGGTAATTAGTGTAATTTAAGGTTAAGATAATGTTATTATAATATGAAATGACCTTGAAACATGTACCACAATTATTTGATGAGTCATGGAAGACCAAGAAAATCCATGGGTCAACTTGGGGATACCATGGAGCCACATTGGTTGGAAAATGACATTAATAACATTTTATTTAAAGTCAAAATTAAAATGTCACAAACATGTATTGTTTTACTAAAACAATTTTAAATGGGGTTATACAAGTAATATGTTTTACTATAAATATTCATTAGAAAGATAAAAAGATTTCCTACATCATGATATTTTTTTTATAATTTTTATACATTGAATAAATTAATTTATTTATGACATAGTGATTATGTAGTGATTACCTCATAAAAGAATGATTCAAATAAAATGAGAATATAGGGTAAAATCTAGGTCTTAAACTTATCACAAACCTATTTTAAGAGTTTATTTCGAATCCTTATCACCATATCCTCACACTATATCCTTTTGGGACATTTAAAATCCTAAAATCATTTTATAATAATGTAATATTTTATAACTTTTCAAGAGTGCCCCTCCTCTTATCTTATAAAAGGCCCCACCTCTACCACCTTACCCACACATCTCATTATTTTTTCTCTTCAAAACCCGGACCATTTCTTCTCTAAACATCCCTCTCTTCATCTTTAAAGCCTCACCATTGGATGAATTGTCTTCAAGAAAACCTTTTAGTTCAAACCAAGAGGAGTTACCCGATTAAAAGGTAATGTCTTCACTTGTGTTGTTTTGTTTTATTTTTCTTCTCCAAACCCCTAAACTATTTTTATTCCTTTCTTTTGTAACAACACCAGTATCTTAAATATACTATTATTTTTTTATTTGATGGATTTGAGCAACACATACACAAACCTCCGCCTAATGGTTAAAGAACATATTGTTTCTGTGGATGGCGAATTACTGCCTCACGAAACGATGACTGTTCAATTTTCTCTTAACACCTTTCATGGTGGCCATTATGATGTCACTGTATTATATATATGATATATATTGTATTTATTTTTTCTATATGATTCTGTATTTTATAATTAAAACATACCTTTATGCTTTTCAGGTTGTGCAAATGCGATAATTTCATACGAGGAAGTGTGGACTACCGCCCCCTCAAGTGATGTTACTCGTTTATGCAAAACATGGAATGTATAAAAATTAAATTAATGAACATATGCTACCTATATAACATATATATTATACTGTAATTATAATATATATATATATATATATCTCAATTAGTTTTAATTCCATTAATATGCCAAAGCAATGAAAGTAGCATTCATGCGTACGTACGACATACCGTCTCCATGAACGGTGCATTTCATTTTTTTTTATCTGCAAATATTATGGAATAAATATAAAAATATATATACTAGATATATATGAAATTTACATCATTAATACTATTCTGGATATGATGTGCATACAACTACATTGACAATTTTTTTCAAACAAGATCATTTTTGACTCATGTACCGAACATCGACAAAACGCATGATATGAACTCAAATAATTTAACTAATTATTATAACATGATAATATATGATATTAATTGAATAATAAACATTAAACTATGTCCTTAGACATTATAAATTTACCAAATTTTATTATTCATGAATATAAAGAAATGAACAAGACAAGTCGGATTTGAGGTAAGGGATCATATCTCTCTCTTTCTTTTTAAGTACTTTCTTTTATGTCGTTTCTCTTAAGATCCTATTTCTTAGTTGGGGGATGTTATTTTATATTCCTATTAATGTACTCTCTATGTTAATATTATGAGATAACCTATTTTATTTCATCAATCCATTTTTTGTATGTTTTAAGTGCTTCCGTTAGGTTGCCGAGTTTTCATAAGGGGTATTTCATCTCACTTTTATTCCCGTGAGATTTATGCTACATTTTCCACCATTTAGTTTGAGTGGTATATGTACTGCCCATTATTCTACTCTTTTTGTATTATAAAATCCATTATGAGTATTTACATCAATGTTTTATAGTCCTTCTTTCATGGGGTGTACGTTTCGAAAGTTACCCAAGTCGGTAAGGGAACCTTTGACCCTCCTATTTTTAAAAGACTTATTTTTTTATTGAATTTAAAATTACATCTTATTATGTTGGGATATGTTCTTATATATCCTTATTGTAGTAAATTTTCTGTCCATGTGATGAGATACCCTTTATCTCTTTCATCAACTCTTTTTCTAAAAGTTGATCTGACGGTGTTAGGCAATCGAATTTTTGCAAGGGAACTTCTTATCCCAATTCCAATTCATTGGGTTAAACCTCTAAATCTTGATTATGTCATTATATGAATATGTGTGTATGACATCTGATTGTTTTACACTGAGTATCCACTTATATTTAGTTTATTTATATTTTTCACACATTGTTATGTCATTTCTTTGTCCTTGCTCTAATGGCATGATCCTTGACTGGGATTACATCTCAATTTCTTCTCATTGAGATATTTCTTAATGATATGCAATTTTATTATTTTATAAACTGTATATACAGACCCTTTGACTTTCCATATCCATATTATGTCGATACTAAATCCATTTAAATGTTTTTAGAATGTTCTACTTTCATGTGGATTATAATTTAAATGTTCAAAATGGAAAATTACTCTTTTATTAAAACATTGTTTTAAATGGTTTTAAAGATTTATTCTTTTAAACATTTATCTTCCATGTCCATGTTTAAATTTTTTAAGGATTTATTTATATGGACATGAATGTTTCAAAACCCATTCAAAAGTTTTGAAGTGGTATGGGACACTTTGATTCTAAAATCCCTTTTAAATGTCTACTTTTAATATTTTCAAAGTATAAAGGGATTTTTCTCTCATTCAGTTATAATGATTTTATTAGATGTTTTTATTTAAGATAATATAATGATGTGATATCTTGTGATTGAAATGTGGAAATTTTATGTTTCTTTTATGCATGATTTACGTTTTATGATTAAGTAATGGTTCTTGGGAATTGTTTACGAAGACGGGAGGTTCTGTGATAAACTAAGGGCGGGTGAGACTGTGATAGCTCTCCAATGCATTGTGTAACATGATGGGGTTAAACGCTAAGGATTCTCTGAATAGATTTAGGGAATATATAGTGATGGGTATTCCAAACGTAACCATGAGGGTTACTCCCTATGTAATAATGTTATGAATGCCTCATGTTACCTTTATGTCTTATGATTTCTATTATTTATTCGTAAATCATATGATTTAATGATGTGTGTTAAATTTATCATGTTTTATGAGTAAAGTATGATTTCAATGATTCTTATGTATACATGGACTAATGTTTTCTTTCCGTTTTGTTATAACCCTAACTGCTCATTTTATTCTCATCCCATGTTTTTAAGAAATGTTTTTCACATGACATAAAGATGAATATGGTCAAGGATGGGATCATGGAAATGTTAGGCTATCTAAAACAAGGAACTAGACATGACTCTTATGTTCAAGAGTTTTTATTTTGTGAAAAAAATGAAAGCGGAGTAGATGTGTCTACATTGTAATCTTGGGATGTAATAGTTTTTTCCTAATTCTCTAAATCTCTAAACCTGAAAAGATCCTCTATATGAATTATTCATTTAATTCAATAATAATTAATTTTTAAGGCCATGTCCTTATATATCCAAAATTTACTCAATTGGAGAATTCATAATTATAAAATAAATGTCATCAAATTATATAATTTTTAGGAAATTTGATCCCAAAAAATTAATTTCCATTAAAGAAATAATTTATGAAATTTCCAAAGTGCCCCTCCCCTCTCCAATAAAATGGCACCACGAATAATTTATTCAAACATGAAAAAACATTTATTTATTCAAATACCTACCCAAATACAATAATAACATCCTAGAAAACGTTATATTGGCCCTTGTTTGGGAATAATATCAATATTATAGGTCTTAGGGTTGATGAAAAGTAGGTTTTCTGAAGAACATGTATCATTCTTAACCAATAATTTTTGGTTTATTTATTCATATCCTCCTTTAAATATTATCCCAATGTTTTGATATAATATCATCAGTATACTAAATAAAATATTATGTTATTATTTTATATAAAAAAACCTATATAAATCTTTTTCCTCTATACAATTGGAAGGAATCCAATGTTCATGTGTATGGAGGACTACCACCTCACAAATCGATGTAATTATTTTTTTCATCACCACATTTCGTAGATGGTTATTCTGATGGAAATGATGTTTATATATTATAATTTTGAAATAATAATCATTTTCAAATAATAATATGTCATTAACTTTATTATCATCTCATTAACTAAAAATCGATAGTATTGTTTGTGCATACATGTGGACTACCACTTTTATGAAGCAATCTGATTCATTTTTCAACACCATTACACATGGATGAAATTTATTATATTATTATAATTTTATAAATATAAAATAATATTTAACTTCTTTCTATTATGATTGATAAATAACTGAAACGTTACTCATTCACATATTAGACATACCGACTCCATGATTGAAAAATGGTTCATTATTCATTGCCATAATTAATGGTAGGATTTGAATTTATAATTGATTAATAATTATTATTGTTAAATAATTATTTTTTCTGTGTATTATATAAAAATTACCCCATAGACAGTGGAAATCATAACAATTATTCATCAAAAATATGGATGGATCAACCTAAAAACAATGGTTGAGTACCTAACATAAGACGTATTTAAATATTCTGTTAAATTAAATGATTTACGGACAATTTATTAATCATGCATGAGGTTCGTAGAAATAAAATAATTGATATGGTTATATTATAGAGGCAATTATGTTAATACGTATAATTTCGAGACGTTAAGGAATGGATTTTATCTCTATTTCATTTCATTAATGAATATTTCATTAATATGATCCTAATTACATTAATATAGTATATATTCTATCATATTTTGTGTTATGCCATGGATCCTACATAATTCATTACCTATTATGTGATTACTCAAATAATATTATCAAATGGGATTAAATATGATTTTTACAATGTAGTAAAGGGTTTCTTAACTCAATTTCATTTCATTGGTTTATAACCCTTCTTAATTAACATTGTAGTTGCATGATTATGAATGGATAGATATATAAATTGTATAATTATTTATTTACACATATTTTATTGGATTTATACTATTAAATAGCCTATTCAATCCCATTAACATGATGTTTTCCACTTTGGGCCTAGCTCGCACGATTTTTATTTATTTATGCTCTTGATCCCAAGAATCCCCCAAGAAAAGGCCTCATGATCGGAGAGGTATCCTCACCACCTTAGAAAGGGTTGTTTCATGCTCCTCCTCCTTCAATGTATAATTTTCTTAATCCACACCCACCCCCTATATAAGGGACCATTATCCCCACTATCACATCAAATGGACAATTGCTCCGATTGAATTTTGTAACATCCTGGTTCTGAGTGCCACCTAAAGGTGCCACATACCAGGTTGTTCCCATAGCCAAAAGCACATTTACATAAATTCCAAAGGTAATCGACTAGAAGAAAGGACCTTGTGTGTGATTTTGGGGAAACAATTTGGTTATTGTTAGATTAACACACTAGATACAATATTGTAAAATGTAGAGAAAGCGGTAATACGATACAATATAAGTAAATAGTGGAAGACATATAGTATAAATAACTTCAGCATATATATAAAAATAATGAATGTCACATGCATCTGGGAAAGAAAAAAAAATCACAATGCGGTAAATAAAATACTAAAACCAAAGTACATAAAATAGTAAACTCCAACAGCATCGCAACATTCATCTTGGTCCCATGATCTCCAGCTCCAAAAGCAATCATGTAGCTGATGAAGAAGGATGCTTTCCCTTATATATACATACAACCATATAATCTATTTAGGACCAAAATAGGTGCCCAAAAAATATGTGGGATGAATCATAGTAGAAAACCAAAAAAATATCTATGCCTAACTGTCAGTGAATATATATAGTAGGTAATAAGTAAAAATGAAGTAATAAACTAGGAAGAACTCAAAAGTAAAAAATCATACTGTTTTAAATTCATTCATTTTCTTTTATTAATTATTAATACCAATGAATAATTTAATATCATGATCTAGAATAAGCTCAATATCCCTTATGTATAGAAAAAAGATGTCTCAAAATACCTTATACCAAATAAGTAAGTCTGCATCCAAGATTGTGCCTTGGCTTGGCAGGCTCATCACATTCAACAAACATTCACAATAAACCCTCTGGAAAATTTATAACAGTATAACCACTTTGGTTTAAAATATCAACAATTCAATAAACAATGAAACTCTTTGATATGTCACTCTATATAACCCCTTTGGTTTCTTATATAACTATTAATTTATAGACAACCTCTTGGGAAGGTCTCACGATCAATACCAATTTGGTCTACATATCAATATTACAAAAAATAATGACCCCTCTAAGCTCTCACAGTCAATGCCCAATGGTCCAAAATTAATTTAATAATTACCCTCGTGGTATTTTTCATAGTCTAACCCTGTGGTCAATGAGCCCATGGAAACTCTCATAGTCAATACCTATGGTCATTTATAATGACAGCTCATAAATAAAAGTCACTGCCTAGAGAATCTCTCACAGTCTATTCCACTTGGACATACATTCATAATGTGAAACACATGCATATCATATAACCAATAACTCAATACTAACAATACTAGTTTTAAAAAAAAATCAATACTAACATGATTTATAGGCCCAACTGACATAACAAAATAATTATCGGAAACCCATCCATAATCTTTGAATTAAACCGTACAACTAAGCAATAACCCATTCTCTATGAAACAGATCGTAGCAGGTATTAATCATGGTTAAATTTAAAAATACACAATACCCACAACATGGGTATTCATCAATTTATTCATATAATATCCAAATGAAATCAATTTAAGGAATAAACCACCTACATCCATGTGGTATGATGAACACTCTCGAACATCGGCCCATGAATCATCCTAAAATGTCAATGATCTGCAGAAATGTGAAAAAAAAAATTAAACCTCAAATAACCCAAGAGAAAAAATAATTCAGGAAGATAGGCTCTAGGGGAAGAGACAAATCACCGATGGAAATCCAATGCACTCGGTGGCATCTCAATTGTAGCTCGGACAATGGAATATTAAGTCCTCAAAGTTCTCACCCGTCTCGTCTCTCTACAGTATGAATCACGGATAGATGATGAGTGCTCTGAATATGAGACACAACCCTAGTATGACTAATAAAATAAAAAGAAAATTTCACAATGTGTTTATTAAAATAACATATTGTGTAATTTCCTCATATTGAACGTGCTTTAGGCTATCTTCAAGGACACCACACAGCCGTGTTCTAAGTCATTAAATGACAATTATAGGGATACCCTTAGCAACTTGGTACATGGGTGTACTAAAATGTTCATGTTCTGTACTTAGAAATTTTTTCCCTTTCATTATTTTTCCTCACAAACAACCCCTAATAACGATCCATACCTGAAAAAATGATCTAGGTTCTTAAATATACTTTACACATAAACACCCCATTAATTAATTCCCAACACAATTATAAGTTCTTTATAGCGGTTATTCATCTCAAATTATCTTTCATCTAGACGTAAGCTGATGTTGTGCACTTGAATTATTTTATGAGATGTATATAGTACCCCATTGGCTTGTTATATAATTAATATATTTATGACAATGATATTTATAGTTTCATGTGTTGTTTTTCATTCCTAGGTTTAGTGATAGAAATCTCAAAAAAGCATCAAAGGATTTATGTTAATATATATTTTCTCGTTCAGGATTTTATTTGTTCAAGGGTAGTTTTGTATGAAATTATATGATCTTATTTTCTTGAACTATGTATATTTTCTTTTCCAATTTCGATAAATGTGGTTAAAAAGTTTAATATCAATTTTCCTTTTTAATTGATTAAAGTAACATTAATAGTATCAATTTTATGTGATAAAAATATTATATCATCGATTGGGTAATGAATATTTCACTTTAATATCACTGTTTCCTTTTTTACAAAAATCTTTTTCTCACGATAACTTATTACTAAAAAATGTTATACATAATCTTTTTACATCTTCTATGATTTAATAAAAATGAAATTTCCTAATTTTTTCTAGATGGATCACTTTATGGTATGTTTTATATTTTTTTTTTGAAAAGAATACTTATTTTTAATGTTTACAAAATTAATGTAATTTTCCACCATCAATAACTTTTTTTAAATATTACTTTTAAAGATTCCAATTCCAATTTCAAGGATTTAAATCTATAATTTTTATATTTTTTTCCAAATGTAAAATAGGTTTCATGTTTGTATTTTTTCTACAATAATATTAATCTGATTGATCCTTCAGGATTTAACCCCTTGTAACATTTCCAATGTAATAAATTAACCATTGGATCTAAATTAATCGAGATGGGGTTGTTACATTATTATGAAATAAGTGAAAAATAATTATTTTGATCTATGTAATAAGGTGATGAATATTCCATCATTCAACTATTATTGTGATTGAATGAGAAAGTTGAGAGAATTACTATGAGTCTCATTAGTAGCAAACCAAAAGAAAGATATTTTGGATGAATCTCATATTTCACTATTATCTATTCATATGGGATATATAAATATATAAATTTTTTTGAAACAATATTTATTGTGGGATAAGATGAAAATATATTTTCAATTATACAAATTTTTCATGGTTTGGCAATAACTTATGGAAAATAGAAACATGTATCGGTGATTTTACACACTCTTATTATACCAAAATGTTAATGGGATAACATCACCATGGATTTCATCCCAAACTACCACAAAATATATTAATTTAGAAAAATCATAGGGGGTGTAGTCCATAACCTTTAAATATCAACATATATCATAACCATCTATGAATATTTTTATCATAATCATCATCATCATCATCATGATTTTTTTATTATTCAATGGAAACAAGAAAAAAGAGAGCCTAAGGAAGCCGGTAGAAATGTATGCCAAGGGAATCCCCATTAACCAAGTTCATCCACTTGAATTTTGGACATTTCAAATCATGAATGTAAATTGGATCTAGATTGGAGACATAGATAAACTCTAGGTAGTCTGACACATGGTTCCCCTCACGCCAAGAGTGTATCACATTGATGCTATTGGTGAGAATACCTCTTCACTTACTTGTAGTGTAGTTTATTGACCATGATGGTTAGAAAAGGACATTAAATTCATCGCGGAGTATCTTTGAATCAGTGTCCACATTCTCTATGGGATTTTTATTCCGTAAGGGCTATATTAAACACCAATACATTGATTTTTCATCAGTCTAAAGAAAGGATCCATGGCCTATCCAAGCATAGAACACCACGTAAACTGAACAATGATATTTGCGAGCAAAACAACAACCAATAAATCACACCAGTGCTAAATGGCCCAACCGTATAATGTTTGAGGCCCCTCAAGGTGGGGTACCATCTTACCCATTGGAATTTTTTATTGTTGGCATTGGTCTAAGGGAGTGAGGGACTACCTTTAGGACACCCCAGGGAAGGAGCCTCCTCATAGTTATTATTGTGATTTTCTATTTCTCGAATAAGATTTTTTGTCCTACTGAAAATGAATCATACATATGAGATGGTTCCCTCATGTCTCACCATATTTCGGGCTTACCAAATACACCAGAATCCCACCTGCAAGATCATTGTACATGCCTACATCTCTGTACCCCTAGTACGTGCGCTAGGAAACCACCGGTCCAGGATGTAAAGGTCATACATGTTGGGGTCTTGAATGGAAGTAAACCCCCCTAAGGGCACCCCATAACAAAGGTGTCTAGTTTCCCAAGAAAAAGATATGTCATTCACTCTCCTCTATGCTATTTCTACAGCATGAAAATGTGACACTGTCAGAATCCCCCACCTTTTGATGTTATCATCTTTTGGGACCACCTTGTTTCTAATCCTTCAAGATTAGAAGTTATATTTTTGAGGTATTCTGTTGTTCCGAAATACATTGTTCCATAACTCAACAAACATCGACTTATGTTCAGTGCATCAGAAGTATTTCTATGTGAAGGAACATGAGGTAGGAGTGAAAACACAAGAGTTGGGTTCGTTTATAGTTTGATGAGGCTGAATATGTCTTGATTATTCTCATCCAACACAGCCTTGATAAACTCTAAATTAATACTAGATTCATGGAATGCCATGTTGGGAGTTGGGAAAATGGGGTAGCCAATAGCTTCTCCTGCCAAATTATGGTGCTAATAGAATATCTCTCCCCTCATGAAGATACATCATGCATACTGTTGAGGATCAGATACAAGGGGAGTGATGATAGATTCAAAGAGAGACTTTTTCCTTCTTTTCCATTCTAATTACCACTAAAAGAACTATGTATGGTTTTCCCCAATAGAGTTTGTTGCACTAGGAATTCCCATGCCCGCTTGGGATGAATGAAAAGGAGTGTGTCTTTCATGATACACATGATGATGCCACCATCTCTAGTAAGCCTTTCCACCCTCCTCTAGGAATCCCATCAGTATTTTCTTTAGGCTTTAGGGTCCCAAATGAATATAGGGAAATTATTATCAATATTGGTCATAACACCTTTTAGAGTTTTAATGAATGACGCAGAATGTAAAGGAGTCACTATAATCACGCTATTAATGAGGTCTATACCACCAGCAAAAGAGAGAAAATAGTTTTTCTAGTTAAGAACTCTATCCATACTTTTGCTAGTGAGAAAATAAAAATCATTAATTCAATGTATTATAGGAGAAATGGAAGCCCCTTGTTACTCCATTGGGAAGATCCCACGATGCATGTCAAGGATTTTTTTGACAATAGAGATCCATCTAGGCATTCATTGGTTGGTGACGTAGAAGTGTCTCTTCCCTTTGTTCATGACCTGACCAATCCAATAGTCGTATTCATCTACCAACTTTTATATACCTATGATTTATCTCCTCCCTGAATTCATAAATATGAGGGTATCTTCCACCAAAACTATATGTGAGATAGATTGAGATTTCATAGTCCATTTATACGTCAAAATTTATCCACTGTTAATGCTAATGTTATGTAGGCTAATAAGGATTTCCCGTGGGAGGATAATGATTCTTGGAGAAATTTGATCTATTTTATTTAAACCATGGGCATACATGAAAAATCCAAAAGGTTTCCTCATGAATTATTTCTACATCCATGAGGAACTAAAGCATATAAAAATTAGTTCAGTGTTCCATTTTGATGGGTCCATACCTACCAACACCAAGACAATAAAGCCTCACTCAATTCGATCATATTACTTGATCATATCCAAAATAACAGCTATGTTTTAACCAAATGTTTTAAAGTTTATGTCTTTAATAATCACTTGAGAATGTGAAATTGTGCCATGGATTGACCGCCTCTTGATGAATTTGTGTTTTTCCATGGAGACCCACCTTGGGATGTGATTTCACAATCCATTATTGATTATACTAGCGAGAATTTCTTCTGAGAAATTTCACAAGATAACCAAACTAAGAGAATGATGGAGGAGGGGCATTTGGTTTTAGGTAATAGAACTATTTTTGCGACACTAGTAATCTATGGTAGGCTCCATCATCAGAAGTAATGTTCAATAGAAAATGAAATTTCCCACATCACCACCTCCTACGTGGACCTGTAGACATATCCAAAGATCCCATCGGGTTCCAGTGCACTATCTGGATTGAGGCTCTTCATAGAATCATAAATCTACTCTTCAGTGGGAATGGAGATCATCCTCTCATTATCCTGATCTGAAAAATGATTGGAAATCAACTAAAATGATATTGTGTCCTCCTTCAGGTAGCCATGATTCCACCAGTGGTTGGGGGCTACGAGACTATATTATAATTTATTTCATATGGGTCTGAATATATTTTTTCTGTTCAGGATAATTCATCACTAAAATTTTTATATTGTGTAGAAATTTAGTACATCCTTACATCATTAGATACATTTTTAGTTTTATAGAACCAATTAAACCATTATTTTTATGATTTTATATTTATCATTATATTTCAATGGTTCGTGGAATTAAAACATTCATTTGGTCAAACTCTCTTATATCAATAGCTTTCACTGAATAATTTATTTTTCTACTTTTGAATCCTTATATGGTAGGTTGTGAATAACTCTAATTTGTTGGGATGAATATATATATATATATTTCTCTATAAGTGATATTAAGAAATGATATAGAATTTTAGAGCCATTTGGTAAGAAATTCGTGCATCTTAATGTATATTAAAATGTTATGGTGACGTATTTTGGAAAGATCTAGATTTTGATGTTTGTGAAATGGTATTCATATGAATATACCCCTTATAGAAGAATGTTAGATTTTTAAGGAATTGAGTTCACATTTTTCGATTTATTGATCCCATAGAAGTTTATGTGTGTATTGGGATGGAATATTATCACTTTTCACTTCTAATGGTTCTTTCTGAAATTCATAATGGGATGCATGCATATATCCTAATGAATTATATACATAATGCCACACATTTACGTTACATAAAGGTTACAAAAATGGATCATGACCTCTCTTATTTGGAAAACCGTTGGTGATTATGGATTGGGTATATAATTTGTGGTAAAACAAGTCAACTAAACATGTCAAGTCTTTATAGAGATACCATAAATTTTAAGAAACAATATCGGATATTGGGGATGTAATGAGAAAAAATTTTATGTATGTTTTTTATAAAATTGTTATAATTTTGTGGGAAATATTATTATAAGGCGGTTTAATGTAACACCCATAGATATTATAATATATTTCTAGTTAAATTATTTTTATATATTTAATTTTTTTTCTTTACACAAAATATTGAGATTAAACGAACTGTGATATACTATTTAAATATTATTACCTAATGATTCTATTATCACCTCATTTTAGGATTAACAGAAATAAATATGACTAAATAAATTATGAGATATATATATATATATATTCCTTACATATGTAAAATATAGTGATTAATGACTATCAAAAATACAATATCATTTTATTAATGTAATTTCATGAATAAATATTCTGTTTTTATAAGGAAATGTAGTTTTCTATGTTTTATCTATTTTTATATAAAAAAAACTTTTATAGATAATATAATGTTATTTTTAATTAATTGTTTTATAACATAAGGAAAATAATTAATATATTTTCTATGGAATGGTTTTTAATGAAGATAAATTCATTCGAAGGGAAAAAATTATTTTTCTGAAATCTTGTTTTAAACTTGAAATGAATTTATAATTTAATAAATTAAATAAATCATATTCCATTAATTTTTTCAACAGAATATTTAGATTAAATTTTGATCAAATAATTTTATATTAATTTAATTGTTTTTACGAAGCCCGGAATTAATGTAAACATAGTTTTAGGAACAAAATGTATTTTTTATGTATATGTTTTCATTGTATGTTTCATAATTATTGTAAAATTAACTTATAACACCTATATAATTTGAAATTTGTAAAATATATTTCTTATTTTGTTTAAATTA
The DNA here is from genome assembly GCA_963277665.1 of Viscum album. Classification (NCBI taxonomy): domain Eukaryota; kingdom Viridiplantae; phylum Streptophyta; class Magnoliopsida; order Santalales; family Viscaceae; genus Viscum; species Viscum album. The sequence goes on along the minus strand of OY728128.1, from coordinate 211,670,899 downwards.
CACATGAAAATGATATTATATTATTTGAATATATTATAAAATTCCTTTTTTGTCCCTCGACACACTTATAAAAGGTCATCGTTTCTCCACCCCTATCACAAAATTTGATCCATATATCTCATCCAAGTTATTCCTAAAAACCTTACAATATTTTTTCACTTTTTTCTTGATCTTGTGGTATTGCACTAATATTATCTTAACAATAATTTTTGTGTTTTCCAAATGATATCTTCCAAAGAATAGTGAATGTTCTTATTGGACTCTCTCTATGGTTATTTTTTATACTTATATAATTCAGTTATATTCACCCAATCCAAATAAATCCAATTTCATTAATATATTGACATGTTATTATGAATTTGGGGTATCCATTTTCCACCTTATTTTCATTAAATGGGAATGAAATGTTCATTTTTTTTAAATTTTTGAAATTCCACAACCATAGAGTGATACGATTCATTTTCTTTCACTGAATCTCATGGATCATAATAAGGATTAATTTACGAAATATATATTTTATTTATGATGTATAAATTAATCTATAGAGAAAACCTTTTATATTAGTTGTTTTCCTTTTTCATTATTAGATGGATGTATAATTCATGCATATTTAAAGGATAACATATCCATCAGAGATATATTTCATTTTAAATATGGTCCTTTTATGTATGACTCTAAATTTGTATATAATGAATAAATATAACACTTATTTTATGATAATGTTTTTGGGATTATCATATTCTGATTATATCATAGTTTTTAATTATTCATTTTGTCTTCATATTACATTTTTTTAGGTCTATAGTACTACCAATTTTTTTGGTGTCATAATTTTTATTACAATAATGATTATAGAATGATATGTTTTATTATCCATAAATTTAAAAATATATACTATGATCGATATTGTACAATATTAACAGCACCGAGTATAATTGAACCCTGGAATTTTATGATTTAAATATAGACATTATAACCATGGCATTGGATTAATGATTATGAATTGAAATATATGATTAATGAAAAACATAAACAAGTCTATATATATATATATATATTATTTATTATGAAATATTCAACCAATTTTTATTAAATCCATTTTATTATTTACAAACATATTTTCTTCAAAAATGTTTTTATTACACTTTGTGAGTGAATATTAATTTTTTTCGAAATTTTAGAAATGGAATTATATAAAATTTTTATCATTTTGGATATATTTATATCAAAAATATCATAGGGTGATATGTTTATAATTTTATAAAAATAGTCATATTTTAGTGAAAAGTGAGAAGTATTAATTTTTTAAAAACGGTGTTTTTATTTAAAATTTTTATTAAATAAAATAATATTTTGGATTATAATTTAAATTTTATGATTTATTTTTGAATTAAAATAATCCAAATAGGGGTTTTAAATGTTTTGATTGTTTATTTTAGTGTTACAAAAATTATACTTAATATATGAATAATTCTTTAAAATTGTTTTAGATCACATTATCTAGATTTAATTTTAAACAATTTTATATTCCTTCCTGATTTTGAATATTCATAAATGGATTCACTATTTATCATTAATGGGTTTCAAATTTTTAATTAATCCCCATTTCATTTTTTATTAATATGAATAGTAAACATAGTATTTTTTTAACATGATAAAGGGTAAATCATAATTCAAGATAATAATATAATGTGGTGCAATAAAAATTACCCTAACACATTTGTTATTTTATTTTATAATTGAATTATATACATAATTATTCAATATTAAATTTTATGAATTTTCTTATATTTGGATGGGATTATAAACATTATAATATTATATTTAAAAAAAAGTAAGTACTGTTACACTCTTTCTGTTAATAACAACATCATTTTTTACATGGATACTAGAAGAGGATATGATTAGTTAGAGATATTAATTTTAAATATGAGATATTTATCCTAATCTTGGTAATTTATTTTTAATTTTTTGAGAGTAAATAATTACATTAAATTCTTTTATGACGTTGATTCAAAAATTATTCAGTATAAAGAAAAAAAATAAATGATATTAGATATATTAAAATATTTAAGATTGGAAATAATTAATGTTATCCAATATTTTTATAGATAAAAACCTGTTATAATTGAATTATTAAATTTCATTATAATTTAATTTCTTTTAGTGTAGTTAAAAATGTCGATGTATATGAAATGTTCTAAAATAGACATTATTGATTTTTATCAAAATTTTAAAATTTTAAATTATATAATGTTTATAAAAGTAATATATTCATCAAAATTATTTTTGTAACATTTAAAATATCAAAAATATTCCATTTATATTTTTTTTTTAATTTTTAGAAATTATCATGTCCCTCAATGTGTAAAAAAACTTGTTGTTGTGGTATATATGGAAAGGCTTAATGGGGGTTTAAAACCAAATGATAAGAAAATTATGTGATCCATATATATCCAAAATTTACTCAATGGGATAATTCATAATTATAAAATAAATGTCATCAAATTATCTAATTTTTAGGGAATTTAGACCCAAAAATTAATTTCCATTAACGTAATAGTTTAAGAAATTTCAAAAGATCCCCTCCCCTCTCCAATAAAATGGCACTACGAATAATTTATTCAAACATGAAAAAACATTTATTTCATCCCAAATCTACCAACATACAATAATAACATCCCTGAAAACGTTATATAGGCCCTAGTTTGGGAATAATATCAACATTATAGGTGTTTGAGGTGATGAAAGGTAGGTTTTCGGAAGAACATGTATCGTTCTTAATAAATAATTTTTGGTTTATTTATTATTCTCCTCCTTAAAATACAATCCCAATTTTTTGATATAATATCATCAGTATATTAAATAAAATATTATGTTATTATTTTATTTACAAACCCTATATAAATCTTTGTCCTCTATACAATGGGAAGGAATCCAATGTTCTTGTGTATGGAGGACTACCGCCTCACAAATCGATGTAATTATTTTTTTCATCACCACATTTCATAGATGGTTATTCTGATGGAAATAATGTTTATATATTTTAATTATGACATATTTATCATAATCAAAGAATAATATATCATTATCTTTATTATGACTTCATTAACTAAAAATCGATAGTATTGTTTATGCATACATGTGGACCACCACTTCTATGAAGCAATCTGATTCATTTTTCAGCACCATGACACATGGATGAAATTTATTATATTATTATAATTTAATAAATATAAAATAATATTTAACTTCTTCCTATTATGATTGATAATGAATTGAAACATTACTCATTCGTATGTTAGACCTACCGACTCCAAGATTGAAAAATGGTTCATTATTCATTCCCATAACTAGTGGTAGGATTTGAAATTATAATTTATTAAAAAATATTATTATTAAATAATAATTTTTTTCTATGTGTTGTATAATAAGGACCCCATATATAGTGGAAAACATAACAATTATTCTTCAAAAATATGGATGGATCATCCTAAAAACACCAGCTGTGGACCAAACATAAGATGTATTTAAATAATCATTTAAATTAAATGACTTAACGAAAAATTTATTAATAATTTATGAGGTTCATAGAAATAACATAATTGATATAATTTTATTATAGAGGGATTTATGTTAATACGTAGAATGTCGGGACTTTAGGGAAGGTATTTTATCTATATTTCATTTCACTAATGAATATTTCATTATTATTAACCTAATTACTTCAATATGGTATATATTCTGTAATTTTATGTGTTATACCATGGATTCTACAAAATTCATTATATGTTATGTGATTACTTAAATTATATTATCAAATGGGATTAAACATGATTTTTACAAAGTATTAAAGGGTTTCTTAACTCAATTTCATTCCATTGGTTTATAACACTTCTTAATTAACATTGTAGTTGCATTATTGTGGATGGATTGATATATAAATTGTATAATTATTTATTTACACTTATTTTATAGGATTTATACTATTAAATAGCCTATTCCATCCCATGATCATGATATTGTCCACTTTGGGCCTAGCTCGCAATGTTTTTATTTAAGTATGCTTTTGATCTCAAGAATCCCCCATGAAATGGCCTCATGATTAGAGAGGTATCCACACCACCTTAGAAAGGGTTGTTTCATTATCATAATCCTTCAATGTAGGATTTTCATATTCCACCCCACACCCTATATATGGGACCATTATTCTCACTGTCACATCAAATGTACAATGGCTCGGATTGAATTTTGTAACATCCTGGTTCTGAGTGCCACCTAAAGGTGCCACATACCAGGTTGTTCCCATAGCCAAAATCCCATTTACCTAAATTCCATATGTCATAGACTAGAATTAAGGACCTTGGGTGTGATTGTGGGGAAACAATTCCCTCATTGTTTGATTAACACACTGGAAACAATATTGTAAAAAGTATAGAAAGCGGTAATACGATACAATATAAGTAAATAGTGGAAGACAGAAAGTATAAATAACATCAACATATATATAAACATTATGAACGTCACTTGTATCTATGAAAGCATAAAACAATTGTCACAATGCGGGAAATACAATACTAAAACCAAAGTACATAAAATAGTAAACTCCAACAGCATCGCAACACTCATCTTGGTCCCATGATCTCCACCTCCAAAAGCAATCGTGTACCTGATGAAGAAAGGTGATTTCCCTTATATATACCAACAACCATATAATGTATTTACGACTAGAGGAATGGCCCAAAAAATATGTGGGATGAATCCTAGTAGAAAACCAAAAAAATATCTATGCCAAACTGTCAGTGAATATATTTAGTAGGTAATAAATAAAAATGAAGTAATATACTAGGAAGTACTCAAATGTAAAAAATCATACAGTTTCAAATTCATTCATTTTCATTTATTAATTTTTAATACCAATGAATTATGTAATATAATGATCTATAATATGCTCTATATCATTTATGTATAGAAAAAAGACTTCTCAAAAGACCATATTCCAAATAAGTATGACCACAACCAAGATTGTTCCTTGGCTTGGAAGGCTCGTCACATTCAACAAACATTCAAAATAAACCCATTTGAAAAGTTATAACAGTATAACCACTTTGTATTAAATTATCATCAATTCAATAAACAATGAAATTGTGGGATATCTCACTCTATATAACCCCATTGGTTTCTCAATGTACAAATAATTTATAGACGACCTCGTAGAAAGTATTAAGCAGGGTTAAATTAAAAAATACACAATACCCACAACATGGGTATTCGTCAATTTTATGATATAATATCCAAATGAAATCAATGTATGGAACAAACCTCCTACATCAATGTTGTACGATAAACACTCTAGAATGTCGGCCCATGAATCATCTTTTAATGTCCCAGATCCACAGAAATGTGAAAAACAATTAAACCTCAAATAACCCAGGAGAGAAAAGAATTCAGGAAGAGTGTCTCTAGGGGAAGAGACAACTCACCGATGGAAATCCAATGCACCCGGTGGCATCTCAATTGCAGATCGGATGATGGAATATTAGGTGCTCGAAATTTTCACCCATCTCATCGCTCTAATGTATGAATCATGGATAGATGATGAGTGCTCTGAAGATGAGACACAACCCTAGTATGACAAATAAAATAAAAAGAAGATTTCACTATGTGTTCATTAAAATAACATATTGTGTAATGGCCTCAACTTGACCGCACTTTAGGCGGTCTTCAAGGACACCACACAACCATGTACTCAGTCATGAAATGACAATTATCGGGATACACTCAGCAACTTAGTACATGGAGTGTACTAAAATGTTCATGTTGTGTACTTAGAAACTTTTTCCCTTTCTTTCTTTTTCCACACAAAAACCCCGAAATAAGGATCCATACCTGAAATAACGATCTGGGAACTTAAATATATGTTACACATAAACACTCCATTAATTAATCCCAACAAAATTATAAGTTCTTTATAGGTGTTATTCATCTCAAATTATCTTTCATCTAGAAGTATGATGATGTTTTGCACTTGAATTATTTTATGATATGTATATAGTACCCCATTGGAATGTTATATAATTAATATCGTTATGAAAAATATATTTATAGTTTTTTTTTGTTTTTCATTCCTAGGTTTAGTGATTGAAATCTCAAAAAGGCATCAAAATATTTTTGTTAATATATTTTTTCTATTTGAGGATTTTTTTTGTTCAAGGGTTCTTTTTTATAAAATTATATGATCTTATTTTCTTGAACCAAGTATATTTTCTTTCTCATTTTTGATAAGTGTGGTTAAGAAGTTTACTATCAATTTTCCTTTTTAATTGATTAAAGGAACATCAATAGAATGGATTTTATTTGATAAAAATCTTATATCATCGATTAGGTAAAAAATATTTCACTTTAATATCATTGTTTTATTTTTTTCAAAAAACATTTTCTCAAGATAACATATTACTAAAAAATGTTATACATGATCATTTTACATCTTCTATGATATAATAATAATGAAATTTCTTAATTTTTTTCTAGATGGTTAACTTTATAGTATGTTTTATAAAATGTTTGAAAATAATACTTATCTTTAATGTTTACAACATTAATGTAATTTTCTACCATCAATAACTTTTTTTAAAATATTCATTTGAAAGATTCCAATTCCAATTTCAAATTCATATATATTCAAAATAATTTATGAATGTTTAGTTTTAAAAACTTATTTACTATAGAAAAAGTATATTTTTTTCAAGAATGTGATCTTATGGGATGTTATTGGAAATTATAATAATTTACAGCAATGACCCTTGATTTTACTTGTAATACACTATGGTCATTTATTTATGTAACCATCATGATTTTTTTATCAGGATGTAATATTTTTACAAATATATACATTAATAAACCCTTTTATTATTTTTTAAATTACCCAGACCCTAGTAACATATGGTCGGTGTATTACTTATTTACATTAGTTCTTTGAATAATAATTCACATCCCAAATGACCAAATATTTTACTTGGTTAGGAAAAACTGATAAATAAATAGGTATTTATTTACATCTTTAATTGTAAAAAATCATCGAAAACCCATTGTAAGCACACATAAACTTATATATTATCCTTATAAGTCATTAATTATATACATCTTCACATCCAGGGAAAAATAAATCATAAGAAAAGGGTGATATCAGATGATCAGTAAGGATTAACAATATAGTGAATGAAAATATAAACAAACAAAATATGGAAATATTAATAACTAAAAAATTTACATTAAAACATAATATTGATGATATTATGTTAGGATTAAAATATAAATAAACAATACCCATTAAATAATCAAATGATAACAAAACAGAACCATGGATATTATACTAGTTGAATCATCACATAGAATATCAATTATTAATATCATAATGATGGAATTCATACTTTTGGACATCTGAAACATAGCTTTGAGGCCTCCACCAAGATATCTAAAAAAATGTTATGGCCTTGGAAAAATTCAAATATGAAATTAAATGGGAAATTTCTTGATCATGTCCATATTAGTTTTTTCTCATTAGACATATATATGAATTGAGGGGGTATATCTGGCCACTCCCATCACTTACTAAGTCTAAACCATTAGTCGTATGACTCGATGAAACCTAATAATTTATAAATACAATGTTTAAATAACATCCCCTAATCAACAAACATAATCACTAACAATTCCGATTAATATAGCGAATTATATCATGTTAGAATATCTATAATAAAACAATTCATAATATATTTAATCAAATATATTAGATTACATCATAAAATATGAATCCTTATTACTAATTATATTAAAAATAGTTTGTTTAAATAAATTTAATTACTCTATAAATATATCTAGGAATTCAGGATTGTAATACCACTTTTTTACATTTGCAAGAAAGATTTATTTGTAAAAAATATTAGTTCTTTTCATAAAATAATTTATTATACATATATATCCCAAAAAATGAGGAAAAGAAAATTATTTTTTTGCATAAATTACATTAATTTGATGTGATAACATATAAAATGTGTAATTGAGAAACATTTAAAAATGGGCAGCTTCCATGCAGATTGAGGGACAATATAAAAACTAATTTTATGTAGTAATGATTAACTATTTCAATAATTCCAAAAATGATATAAGATTGTATATATTTATAAAAAAATTTATTTAATAAAAGTAATTTTTTCTTAAAATAGATTACGGATTTTACATGAAAATGGTAAGAAATTGGTAAGTACTCATTAATCAGGTTTGTTATCTTGTGGAATTTAAATGTGAACATTATAACCAAAGTTATTCTCTATCAAAGAAAGATGAAATTATTTATATACATTAGTTTGATAAAAATAAATATAAATTCTAAAAAATATTTAAAAAAATTAGAAATTAAATTTCTGTAATGGGAGATAAAGCGTTACCCGAATGAAAAATGTAGATTTGAGTAGAATTTGTTTCCTTAAGCCCGATAGCATTATGTACAGGTAATTAACATCCTATATAATGAACATAGATAAATAAATTAATTATTTAAGAACATATTAAACATTTATTATTTTATTATAATTTTATTATGTTTATTTACGGCCTTTTTTATGAGTTAAAATATTCGATTTTGTCATATGGGAGTGTTCTATTATTTAGTTTTCATGATTGGTTCACTTGTACACATGTATGAATGATCATGTGAACAGGGAAATGTTATCTAGAATTGAAATTATCTTTTATTAATGATTTTAAAGGAGGTTTTTTGAACTTATAATTTTTTTTCAATGATATGAGTATGAATCATTAGATAAAATGTTAATGATAACCATCTATATTATATTGGAATTTTCTCGATCATCATAGACTAGTTTTGATTTAAGTATTAATATTATTTTAATATATTGGTTATATAACATTATATACTTTATATATATATATATATTAATTTATGGTTTGTTATTAAAAAGTTTCGATGACCATCCTTGAAGGATAAATTTAAAAACAAATACTCATTGTCCCTGAACGCATTAAATCGGCTCCACACAGACAATGTTTTCATTTTTCAAATAAAAATAGGAAGAGAAGAAAACATATAATTGAGATTCCATTAACATATAAATAGTCAAGAATATATAATATACTATAGTTATTAATCATGTTTGTATGGGGGATATAATAAAATAAAAACAATTTAAATGAAAATGAATGAAAATTAAAGGAATTAAATGAGATTCCACCTATAGATTTCCTCATGTTTAGAATATCTTTATGAAACATTGAAACTATATTTTGAGTGAGACCATAATTTCCTGAACATGGGTTTTCTGTTAAGGAGAGGTATAATGAAGAAATTTTTCACGGATCAAGGATATAGAGGGTTAAAAAGAATATGTTGCGAGGGGTGGTATTTATTGTGTAGGGCTTGTGTGTTTTATGATTATTTTATTCATTTGTTTATTATTTTAGATCATGAATATCCACAAATTGAATCTTATAACTAAATATATTAATAAAAACATTGATATTTTTATATTATGGGATTTAATCATCCAAACATCATCTATGACACAATAATTCATGCATTAATTAAATACAACAAACTACCGTATTTCACTAATCACAAAAAATTAAACTCTTTCATAGAAATCCCAAAACAATAATTCTAATAATTTTTCATTGTGTATAATTAAAATATTTAATCAATTTTTTGAAAATAATTTTTTAAATATAAGAAATTTTTTACATCAAATAAAATCATCTGTTATTCGAAAAATATGGATTTTAATATTAAAACATTTTTATGAAACTTTGATAAATTCATTAAGGAATCCTAAAATTATAATAAAATCAAAGAAAAAACATATTAATTTAAAAATCATCAATATAGAAATTAATTTTCATTTAAATAATTATATTAATTATAAAATTGTATATAATATTTTATGTTTCAAAAAAATAATGAAAATAATTTTTCTCATTTAAAAATATTTTACCTACTTATTCCATGATATAAATATAACATATTTTCAAATATAAAATGTCTAAAATTTATTTATAATTTAACAATGGATGTTACTAATAAATTTGTTATATTATTATCTTAAATGGTCACATTATTATTTCAAGGATCTTATTTAATAGTAAATTTCAATTATAAAATCATTGTTGCGTGAAGCACAAAATATTGAATATGATAAATTTTAAAAGTCACATTCCATAAAATCATATGGGGTAACATAATACCCTCTTACCGATATTTTAATCCTCTATCATTTGGGGGTTTCAAAAAAATATTTGGGTAGTTATTCATCAAAATTTCTACTAGTTCCCAAAATGTCTGTTTAATTTAATGATTTTTATAAAGTACCATTACTAACTGAGTTTCATAATTCCTCAACACATGTTCCTTTGTTTTCATAATCTATATTATATAATCACAATAAGATAAATCATGTTATAATTCTATTACCTCATAAGCACGAACACATGTTTGGTCTGTCATGTACTACCTTTGTAAAGATATGTGGAACACATTGTGTAGTTTAGAAAGGCTAGGTGGCATCTCCAAACTGTAATCCATAGATCATGTTCATTATAGGTTTCCCAAACACACAATATTCCTAGATATCATTTTTTCCCTTCTAAATCTTATAATATCCATCCATAGTGGTACTTCCAAGAATAAATTTTCTCCAACTTGAATCTATAAATATTTCCATCAATTATTGGTATATATATTTTTCCTACTTTCTACTACTTTGATATGTGTTTGAATAATATTTTCCTTTTATGTTGTTTCCTCCACTATCAATGGGCCTACAAGATTCCCTCAATGAACATCCTCTCAACAATTTGGTGTATAAAATCTATATCTATACAATGCTTCATATAGTTCCATTTGAATACTTAAATGAAAACTATTATTTTAGGAAAACTCCAAATATTTTAAACACTAAAACCACATTCCTTAATGTCAAGTGTGTATAATATCAACATGTATTTTAAAGTTTGGATCATCCTTTGAGACATCCCGTCATTTTGATGGTGATAAACATTACTAAACTGATGCTCAAAAACCAAATATTTCAGAATACATTTCTATAATTTCAATGCAAAATTAGGATCATCAGAAGACACAATTAGAATAGGTTATCCATAAAGTCACAAAACATTATTAATATATATTCATGAAACCTAATCTAGTGGAAAATAAACCCTTATATAGATTCAATTTTTACTTTTTCTATGTCTATCAACAATTACATATATTTCATCATTTTTTCTTGGAGTTTTTGGTAATCCAATGGAAAAAAGAAATAGTAATGTGAACACATTTACCTATACAAAAAACTTTGTGGTCACATGAATCCTATAGGATATTTTCTTTCTACCATCACCTGGTGACATTGTAATCAAATTAATATGTAGTCAGAAATTTGTTTCTTTATATTATCCAACTACAAGTGTTCCCTAAAATCTCTACAGATTATAGTACTACTAGGGTGTATAGTGAAAATTGAACTACATGAATCGTACAGTAATTCCCAATTTTATCTTCTGTATTGAGGGATGATAGTTCAACATCAAAATTTTAGAATTCCTTCCTCATACATAATTTCTTCTGTGATGGCCCATTTTTTTGAGCCCTTCCATTGTTAAAATCATGTGTTGGTAGTGTTATTAGGTGTTCTTCTTCCCATGGGTTTTCTATAAAACTCATTTCCACCAAACAGTTCAACTAGAATAGTGATACCATTACGGAGACACCGATTATGGTGGCACCGTCACGGTGGCACCGTCACTATCGAACCGCCAAGGTTGTACACTAAAATAGTGTCACCACCTATGGTGTATCACCGAAAAAGTGGTAGTATTACTATGTCTCCCACCTTTTCCATGTTTTTTCTCCAGTTCATGAGTTTTCCCAATTCCACACCGATAATGAACCATTGGACTTAAAAGTGTTTTAATACATATTTTGAAGACATTTAATGTTATTAAATAGTGTTTTAAACCCCAAATTATGGGGAGACTCATAAATTACCAAAATGTGTGGAAATTTCTTTAGTGTTACACATTTTCATTGTTTTACTGTTTCCCCCTAATACTCATTTTCTCCATTTAAAGGAAATTTATTATGTCACAACCGGTATCTCCACCATATTTAAGGATAATTAATAAATCACAATAAATTATATAGTGTGAATATTCCCACCAATGAGGCCAAGACACAACCCGTTTATAACGCCCCGACCCCAGTTACCCGGAGTCGGTGCATTATTATGTAACAATGGCATGATCACAAGAAAGATCATGTCTTGAAAGACCAAATAGTTTAGTAGTCTTGGAAACACTAGATACATTCATAAAGTTTACATTACATCAAATATTGAAAACTTCCACAATATATTGTCTCCACACACATATCCCCTTATTCTATACCTCCAGGTCATTCATAAAATACATCTTCACATCCTGGGAAAAATAAAACATAGAAAGGGGTGAGCTCAAATGCCCAGTAAGGATAACAATATAGTGGAAACTTTTATAAATAATCATAAACATTTAAGGTGATGTATAACTAATAAAAAATCCTTTTAAACTTTAACATTAGCAAAATATGAAAAAAAATAAAATGAAATAATTCCATTAACTTATTCACATGGATATTTTACTAGTCAAATCATCACATGCAATATCAATAACCACATTCATGATGATGGAATGCATAATGCCAGACTATCATAACCATATAGCCAAGGCCTCATTCCAAGACTATAAATAAGATTTTGTCAAGGCCTTGTGCCAAGACACTAGATTGTCCTAGGAGACCTACTGATGCATCGAGGAGCTATAGCGGGCTCCACCTGTCAGTTATTAAGTCCAATGAATTCCTCATAGGAACAGGTTTTAAAATAACATAAACATTCATATTAAAACTAGCATACAAAATGTCAATACTTTCTCCATAAACCATGAATGGTATAAAAAATAACACATCCACAGTCAAAAATATCACAAAACATTCTATACAATATGGAAGATTTGTATCGTAATAAATAAACTTCAAATAAGCTTAAAATCCATCAAAGAATCATGACATAAATTAAATCAAAACTGTTTGAGAGGAATATCTCTTTTTTTGAAATCATTTAAAAGTCACATAATTATTAAATTAAACTTTTACTTTTAAAATATTCTTATAATCTTGTACGGTAAGATTCGAAGATTTTATAATGGAAGAAAATAGCCGCACCCTCCGTATAAGTTAAAAAAGACATTCTTACCTTAATTCTGTCGAAAAGGTTAAAAGGACCTTATTTGGAAAACAATGGAAAGATTCCTTTATAAACATCTTATAAAAATTCAATCAAGGGTATAAATGACTTTAACCCATATTTTTTAAAATAGTAAGAATGTTTTGAAACACATTTTTAGGAAACATTTATGTGGATGATAAAAAGGTCCCAGTAGATAATTACGTATAAACAACCTCGTATAATGAATAGATTGTGAAATAAACCATTACCATGTACTTTTACTTGGCTGGGTTTGGTTAAACTCCTATATATTGGTGAAATAATTGTTTTTAAAATATACAAGAATCATATACATTAATATGATATCATATATGATCTTTTAACATTGTTTTGTTAATAATATCTTAGTATTATTGTCGTTTTGGGTGTTAACTTACTCGTTTTATTTTATATGTTTTGTTATGTAAGCCATGTTTCTCATGGATAGGTTTTATCTTATTCATATCCAGAATGATATAAATTCCTTAAACATTATTTTTAAACCATCAAATGATAATAATACTTGAATGGATACGATGGAGAATGGATCTCATCGCGTTCGTGGAGACGGTAGTCCGTACGTACGCACGAGCGACAATATCACTATTTTTATATTAAAATAATATATAATTGGATTGTATCTCATATATATAGAATCATTATCATTTAATAGTTTTTACTTACCTGAATTACACATCATTATTATACCCATCCAAATAATAATTTATTGAATAACAATTATACCACAATGTGGAGACGGTAAGCCGTACGTACGCACGTATGATGACATGTCATTCAAAGGATGGATAGAATAATGAATACGGTTGTACCATATTTATAATAAATTCACAGTATATATTAGATACTGGAGTTATTATTTTAGAGTGGCAATAAAAAATAAAGAAGAAGTTGAAGAAGAATGGAACTTGAAAGAGGGTAGTGAAAACATTACCTCTTTTTTGGGTTCTTCCATTTGATTTGATCAAACGGAATCCTTAGGATGGATTTCTGATCAAACTAAGGCCTTTATCATGAAGTTAGGTAAGTTTAGTGAGATTTTGGGATGGTTTTGGCTGATCCAAAAAGCTTTGAATCTTTGAATTAGTGAGAAGGGGGAGTGCCCTTTTATAAGAGGGGTGAGGGGCACCTTTGGAAAAGCTAGAAATATTATTTTATAATAAATTCATATTCTGTTTCTAATGGCTCAAAAGTGGATTATTTAAAGGTTAAGGTGGTTATGGGTCTAAAACCACTCAACCAATATAATTTAGACAGTTTTGGGTCATTATATTAACCTTATATTTTTGTTTTAACTCTTAGTTAATTAGTTTGACACTTACCATGTCACTTTGTATTTTTATATTATATAGTTAATAAAAATACTATATACATCTAAGCGACCCCCAAGTGGTCCATTAATGATACACCTAACATGATACAAGTCCTTTGGCCGAACCATATATTTTTAGGAATATAATATAAATTAATAATAATATATTTGTTTTAAAAACTATTGTATGTCAATTTTGACACTATTGGGTATTTTGTTTTTGATAATTTCATAACAGAATTATTACTTGGAAAAAAATTTATATAACTAATAATAATATATCATATTAACCTATAAAATTAGTGTAATTCATAAAAAGTCTCAAATTAAATTTATTTTGATATTTATAATATCAATTATTTTTATATTTCATTAATTATGTAATTACTGCATCAGCATTTTGTCATTAATAAATTAAATTATATATTGTCTAAAAATATTAAATAAAATACCATTATGTAGGAAATCATTTTAGATTTCTATTGAATATTTACAATCATATTTATCATATGTATAACACTATATTAAAAATGTTTTAGTAAATAAACATTGATTTTAACCCTTTTAACTCTTCTTTGAATTAAATAATAATAAATGTCCTAATCTAATCCAAGTGGACCTAACTGATAATATTTTATTCCTAAGGTGGTTTTTTGTCGAGATACACTTGTCCAATAAAATTAGTACATGTGTTAGGGTAATATTAATATCATTTTTACCATTAATTACCCGATTTATTTTTAACCGTGGTAAATAAAAATATATAGATACTATTCACCAAAAATTATTTTAATCTCATTGTAACACATTTTACTCATTGATATTAACTGTATATCTCGGATTTTTGAAATTCCCCTCAGAGAAGTGGTAAAAATATGTTTTCTGTGAATTTCCAAATTCTCCTTGGAGGTGGGTAAAAGACGGTGAAAAGTTAAATAAAATTTTTATATATCTATAATCATTCTACGCTAAATCCAATGAATTAAATTGAACATACATAGTTATTATGTATCTATTTTTACCTTAATTAAATTTAAATAAAATAAATTATTATTTAAATAAAAATTCGGTTTTAAACTATAACTTAGTGTTTTTTCACTATTCATCAAAAATTGAAAAATTTCAGAAAAATACCAAAATTTCACCCTAGGATAATTTCGATATTATGAATCCAAAAATGAAGTCCATTTTGAAAGATAAAATTTATTAAATTTCAAAAATTTGGTATTACTATTCATAACGACAAGTTTGATTGGTTGTGGTGTGTGTATGTTAGAACTCAATGTTGCATACGACACACACTACTGTATTATTCAAAGGAAAGCGTACCGTGCAAGCTTGGGGTGTTACATTCTCCCCTCCTTCAAATAATTTCATCCTCGAAATTTGTAGTATACTACCACATGAAAAGACTCGGGTGGTTCTTCATCATAAGTTCATCCTGTTCCCATGTTGCCTCTTCCATCTTGTGGTTTCTCCACAAAACATTTACCAGACGATTCATCTAGTTTCTCAGTACTTGTTATCTCGTATCAAGAATCCTGATGGGATCTTCGCAATAAGACAGATCAGGTTCCAGTTCTAATTCCTCATAGGTGAGTACATGCGTTGGGTTAGGCATGTATTTCCTCAATAGTGATATGTGGAACACATCGTGAACTTTGGAGAGACTTGGCGACATTGCCAAACTGTAAGCTACAACCACAATTCGTTCTAGAATTTCAAAAGGACCGATGTACCTGGTACTCAATTTACCTTTCTTTCCCAAATGTAAAACTCCCTTCCATGGAGATAACTTCAAAAAACATGATCTCCCACCTGAAATTCCAAATCCATTCTTCGGTTGTCAGCATAGCTCTTCTGCCTACGTTGAGCTGTTTTGATGTGGTTTTGGATTACATTTACCTTTTCCATCGTTTCCTCCACCAGTTCTGGGCCTACAGGTTTTCTTTCTCCAACATCATCCCAACCGGTTGGTGTGCGACATCTCTTTCTGTATAATGATTCATATTGTGCCATCTGAATACTGGAATGGAATCTACTGTTATAGGAAAATTCTACCAGAGGTAAATATTAATCCCCCATACCCTGAAAGTCAAGCGAGCAGGATCTCAACATGTCTTCTAAGGATTGAATAGTCCGTTCTAATTGTCCATCTGTATGAGGGTGGTAGGTAGTGCTAAAACGATGTTCAATATCCAGGGCTTTCTGAAGACTCTTCCAGAATATTGAAGTAAAATGGGGATCATGATCAGAAACAATCGATAGTGGTACTCCATGAAGTCTCACCACTTCATTAATATATAGTCTTTCTAGATGTTCCAGTTGTAGATCTTCACTTATAGAAAGAAAATGTGCTGACTTGGTAAGATAATCAACAATAACCCATATTGCATCGTTCCTTTAAGGAGTCCTTGGTAGCCCCATGACAAAGTCCATCGTAATATTGTCCCATTTCCACTTCGGTATGGGAAGAGGTTGCATGACTCCTCCATCCTGTTTCCTTCCAGCTTTCACTTGTTGAAAAACCATACATCTTGACACAAAATCAGAAATCTCCCTTATCATGTTGTCCCACCAAAAATGTTCCTTCACGTATCTATAGATTGTGGTTCTCCCAGGGTGTATAGAGAAATTAGAACTATGAGCATCATCCAAAAATTCACATTTTAAATCAGGTATATTGGGAACATAATGTCTCTTCCCAAATATCAAAATTCCATCTTCATACCCAAAGTCATTCAATCTCCCATCATTCACAGCTTTAATCTTTTTTTTTTGATATTATTCATCATCAGTCTGAGAACCCTTAATCCTTTCTAGTAAATATGGTTTGGCATCCATTTGAAAAGCACTGATGTTTCACCTTCCATGGTTATTCCCTTGTCCATCTTCACTAGCTCCATGAAAATTGGATCCCTTTCGATTATCATATTGTTCAAAACTCCATGATCTTTTCTGCTCAAAGAATCTACCACCTTATTTTCCTTCCTCGGGTGGTAGTGTATTGTAGAATCAAAATCCTTGAGTAATTAAAGCCATCCCCTTTCCCTCATGTTGAGTTCTTTTTGTGAGAAAATATATTTCAAACTATTGTGATCAGTATAAATATCACATTTTCAACATAGAGGTAGTGCCTCCATATCTTCAAAGCAAAGATCGTAGATTCTAACTCAAGATCATGAGTAGGATAATTTTTCTCATTAATTTTCAACTGTCGTGATGCATAGGAAATAACCCTATCATTCTGCATAAGGTCACAACCAAGTCCTTTCTTCTATGCATCACTATAAATAATGAACCCATCATTCCCTGATGGTAGAGTCAATATAGGATCATTTACTAATCTTCCCTTCAGTTCATCGAAACATTATTCACACTCTTTTGTCCAAACAAATTTAACCCCCTTACGTGTGATCTTTGTTAATGGGTTATCAAATCGGGAAAAATTCTGGACGAAATGTCGATAATAACCTGCTAAACCAATAAAACTACGTACCTCAGTTATACTCGTAGGTGTTGTCCATTCTTGGATTTCCATGGTCTTAGGAGGATCAACATAGATTCCATCTTTAGAGACAATATGGCCACGAAAAGAAATCTCCTAAAGCCAGAATTCACACTTGCTAAACTTCCCATATAATTCATGTCTTCTTAGAGTCTTCAGGATAGTGCGCATGTGATTTTCATGATCTTAGAATCTTTTTGAGTATACCAAGATATCATCAATAAATACCACCACAAAATCATAGAGATATTCCTTGAAAACACTATTCATTATATCCATGAATACAGAAGGTGCATTAGTCAACCCAAAAGGCATTACCGTAAACTCGTAATGCCCATACCTTGTTAGAAATGCTGTCTTTGGAATGACTTCTTTCTTCACACACAACTGATGGTATCCAGATCGAATGTCAATATTTGATAAGTATTGAGCACCATGCAGTTGGTCAAATAAATCATCAATGCGAGGTAGGGGATACTTGTTCTTTATTGTTATAGAATTGATCTCCCGGTAGTCGATACATAACCTCATAGATCCATCTTTCTTTTTAACAAAAAGAACAGGGGAACCCCATGGAGAAACACTAGGGAGAATAAATCCCTTTTTACTCAATTATTCTAGTTGTTTCTTTAGTTCAAATAATTCCACAGTGGCCATTCTATTAGGGGTCATCGATATAGGCCATGATCCAGGAATTAAATCAATGAAAAACTCAACTTCTCATTCTAGTGGATGTCCAGGTAAATCTTCCGAAAACAAATCTACATATTCTTTCACAATAGGTACATACTCTATTTGAACATTCCTTTCCTCACCAAAAATCATTTCCTTATCTTCCTCCCCAATAATTTAATTTAGTTGAGCTACGGTGGGTGGATCTATATAAGAATTAGGTGGTGATGATTCTGCTCTAAAGATAAGGTGTTCTTTATCATCATCATCAAAAATCGTAACCTCCTTCCTCTTACAATAAATCTTCACATAATGGTCTGAAAGCCAATACATACCCTGGATTATATCAAACTCAATCACTGGTATGACGATGAGATCAGCGGATAAAGAATATTTATGTGCTCTAATGGGGACTGATTCACAAAACATTGTTGCAATGATACATCCCTTAAGAGTTTTAACTGACAACTCCCTTGTTAAATCAAATTGGAAATATCTAATTTTCTTAGAAAACTAGGAAGATATGAAACAATTCGATAACCCAGAATCAAATAATGCATTTCCTAAACTTGAGGAAATCATTAAATTACATGCCACCACGTCTTTCAGAGCTTGTACCTCAGCAGTAGTGATATCATAAGCATGGCCTTGATCCCTTGACCTTTTCTGAGGTATGTTCCCCTGAAACTTAGAACATTCATTTTCATAATGTCCCATATCCTGGAAATTGTAGCATTGAACATCAATAGCTTCCTTTTTCCACATTCAATCATTAGCTTGGTGTCCTTTTTCACCACACTTGTAATAGACACTCATTCCTTTTAAGCATGTACCGGGGTGTTTCTTCCCACATTTACTGTAGGATGG
Organism: Viscum album; assembly: GCA_963277665.1. Taxonomy (NCBI): domain Eukaryota; kingdom Viridiplantae; phylum Streptophyta; class Magnoliopsida; order Santalales; family Viscaceae; genus Viscum; species Viscum album. The sequence goes on along the minus strand of OY728128.1, from coordinate 211,651,209 downwards.
ATATTCAAAATTTTACTTCTTCCCCTTACTTCCATTCCCAGATTAATCAGCAGATCTCTTCTTATCTTGCTTTGCTTTAAAGTTATATGACATAGACAATTTATTTTTTGTCTTGATAGCACATGAGACAATGTTTTCGTATGATGAGAAGGATTGTGAGACTAATTCTCGACGGAGAAATGGTTTTAACCCATAAAAGAAATGATCATTCTTCCTTATTGAGTTATGTATATAATCTATTGCATACATTGCTAACCCCGTCAAGTTAGCCTCATACATTGAGACATTCTCATCCTCCTTTTGTCTCAGACTCAGAAATTTCCTTTCCATATCTGCTCAATGGTCACGAGGAATGTATTTTTCTAAAAGCAGATCTTTTAACTCCCTCTATTACATATTGGATACTTCATCATCTTCCTTCGTGTTTTGAATCAATAACCAACATTGATCAGCATCTCTAGTGAGGCGATAAACTACCATGACAATTTTTTCTCATTCACTACTCCCGAAAGCCTAAAATATTTTCTTTATGGAACATATCCATTGCTCAGCAACTAATGGATTTTTACTCCCATTGACTGTTGGTGGTTGTTTCCTCATGAAGTGATATAACATTGATCCTCCACGCTATGGATCAGGGTCCTCGAGATGGGTAAGGTTATCATTCATAACCCGAGTGAGTTGTCCCAGTATGGTTATAAGCTAATCTGCACCAGTTTTATCACCAACCCCACTATAATTGTCTTGAGCAGGCGGGCAATCCCTACATGGAGTGCGTGCATTGATGCGGTTTCCATTTCTTCCACTAGGCTCCATTTCTAAACAATGGCATAAACTAAATCAGTTTATGAATCAAAATACATAATTCCATAGTTATAAAACACATAACATAAATTGAACTATTTATGGGTATAAACCATAATCATAAAAATGTTTTCATTGAGGAAACACATACATATAAACCCTCCATAATTATTTGTAATGAAAATGAGAGTTATCCTAAGCATATCCCTCGGGAGTGTCGTAACCAAGAGTGCAGCAAGGCCCATTATCGTGCACTAGTTCCGGTTCGAGTCTAGCTCAAAGCGGTGTTTTCGGGGTTTACCCCTAGTTACATCTGTGCTAGAGCCGGCTCTACCAGCTCGTATCCAGACATTGATGTATTTCTCGGAAAACTCACAAAATCTCTACAATACCAAAATTATAGGAAGTTCTTCTATACTAATCTTCAAAGTCCATATTAAATCTATGTTCCCTAATCAGAGTTTTTCTAAATCTAGCTTCCATGGTTTTTACTAAACTTCCTATGATACCAAATGTAATGTCTCGACCGCAGTTAACCCGAGTCGGTGAATTATTATGTAACATTGGCATGATCAAAATAAAGATCAAGTCTTGAATGACCGATTAGTTTAGTAGACTTGGAAACACTAGATACATTAATAAATATTACATAACATCATAAATTGAAAACTACTACAATATCTTGTCTCCACACTCATATCCCCTTATTTTATCCCTACAGGTCATTCATAAAAAACTTCTTCACATCCTTGGAAAAATAAAACATTGAAATGAGTGATCTCAAATTCCCAATAAGAATAACAATATAGTGGAAACTTTTATAAATAATCATAAACATTTAAGGAAATGTATAACTAAAAAAAGCCTTTTAATCTTTAACATCAGCATAATATGGAAAAAATAAAATGAAATAATGCCATTAACTTATTCACATGGATATTATACTAGTCAAATAATCACATGCAATATCAATAACTACTTTCATAATGATGGAATGCATTATGGCAGAATATCATAACCACATAGCCATGGACCCGTGCCAAGAATACAAATAATATTTTGTCATGGCCTTGTTCCAAGACACTAGTTTGCCTCATGAGACCTACCAATGCATCGAGGAGCTATAGTGTGCTCCACCCGACACTTATTACGTCCAATGCATTCCTCATATGACTAGGTTTAAACATAACATAAACATTCGTATTAAAACTAGAAAACAAAATTTCAATACCTTCTACATAAACCATGAATCGTATAAAAAATAACACATCCATAGTCAAACATATCACAAAAAATTCAATACAACATGGAAGATTTTTGTCATAATAAATAAACATCAAATAAGCTTAAAATCTATCAAAGGATGTTGACATAAATGAAATCAAAACTATTTGAGAGGAATATCTCTTTATTTGAAATCATTTAAAAGTCACATAATTATACAATAAAACTTTTACTATGAAAATATTCTTATAAGCTTGAAAGTGAAGCTTCAATGATTTTATAATGGAAGAAAATAGTCGCACCTGCCGTATAAGTTAAAAAAGACATTCTTACCTTAATTCTGTCGAAAAGGATAAAAGGACCTTGTTTGGAAAATGACGGAAAGATTCCTTTATAAAATTCTTATAAAAATTCAAACAGGGGTATAAATAACATTAACCCATATTCTGTAAAATATTAAGAATGTCTTGAAACACATTTTTATGAAACAAGGATGTGGATGATAAAGAGGTCCTAGTAGATAATTACATATAAACAACCTCGGATAATGAAGAGATTGTGAAATAAACCCTTACCTTGTACTTTACCTTGGTTTGGAGTAGGATTAACTCATATATATTGGTGAAATAATTTTTATTAAATTATACAAGAATCATATACCTTAATATTATATCATATATGATCTTTTAACATTGCTTTGTTAATAATATCTTAGTATTATCGTCGTTTCAGGTGTTAACATACTCGTTTTATTTTATATTTTTTGTTACGTAAGCCGTGTTTTTCCGGGATAGGTTGTATCTTATTCATATCCAGAATGATATCATGTCCTTAAACATTATTTTTAAATCATCAAATGATAATTATACTTGAATGGATAAGATGGAGAATGAATCTCATCGCGTTCGTGGAGACGGTAGTCCGTACATACGCACAAGCGACAATATCATTCTTTTGATATTAAAATAAAATATAATTGTATGGTATATCATATATAATGAATCATTATCAAGTTATATTTATTATTTACATTATTTACACATCATTATTATACCCATCCAAATAATAATTTACTGAATAACAATTACACCACGATGTGGAGAGGGTAAGCCGTACGTACGCACGTATGGATAGAATAGTGAATATGGTTGTACCATATTTATAATAAAATAAGATTATATATAAGATACTAGAGTTATTATTTTAGAATGGGAATAACAATGAAAAAAGAAGTTGAAGAAGAAATGAAATTGAAAGAGGGTGGTGAAAACATTACCTCTTCTTCGGGTTCTTCCTTTTGATTTGATCAAATGGGCTCTTTAGGATGGCATTATGTTCAAACTAAGGCCTCTAGGTTGAAGTGAGGGAATTTTAGAGAGTATGTGGGCAGGGGTTGGCTGATCCAAAAGGCTTTGAATTTGTGAATTAGTTAGAAGGGGGTGCCCTTTTATAAGAGGGGTGAGGGGCACCTTCGGAAAAGCTAGAAATATTATTTTATAATAAATTCATATTTGGTTTATAATGGCTCAAAAGTAGATTATTTAAAGTTTAAGGTGGGTATGTGTCGTAAACCACTCATCATATCTATTTTAGATAGGTTTGGGTCATTATATCAACCTTATCTTTTAGTTTTAACTCTTAGTTTATTAGTTTGACACTTACCATGTCACTTTATATTTTTATATTATATAGTTAATAAACATACTATATACATCCAAGAGACCCCCAAGTGGTCCATTAATGATACACCTAACATTATACACGTCCTTTGGATGAAACTTATTATTTTAGGAATAGAATATAAAATAATAATATAATATTTGTATTAAAAACTCTTTTATGTCAATTTTGACACTATTGTGTATTTCGTTTTTGATAATTTCATAACAGCATTATTACTTAAAAAAAATTTATATAACTAATAATAATATGTCATATTACCCTATAAACTTATTGGAATGCATTAAAAGTCTCAAATTATATTTATTTTTGTATTTATAATATTAATTATTTTAATATTTCATTATTTAGGTAATTATTGCATCACCATTGAGTCATAAATAAACTAAATGATCTAATGGCTAAAAATTATAAATAAAAAACCATAATGTATTAAATAGGTTTATCTTTCTAATGAATATTTACAATCGAATTTATCTTATGTATAACACTATATTAAAAATGTTTTAGTAAATAAACTTTGATTTTTACTCTTTTAACTCTTCTTTGAATTAAATAATAATAAATGTCCTAATATAATCCAAGTGGACCTAAATGATAATATTTTATTCCTAAGGTTGTTTTTGGTAGAGATACACCTTTCCAATAAAATTAGGACAAGTGTTAGGGTAATATTAATATCATTTTACCCTTAATTACCCTATTTACTTTTAACCGTGGTAAATAAAAGAAAAATGATACCATTCACCAAAAATTATTTTCATCTCATTGATGAACATTTTACTCCTTGATATTAACCGTGTCTCTCGGATGTTATAAATTCCACTCACAGAAGCGGTAAAAATAAGTTTCAGGTGAATTTCCAAATTCTCCTAGGAGGTGGGTAAAAGACGGTGAAAAGTTCAATAAAATTTTTATATATCTATAATCACTATAAACTAACTCAAATGAATTAAATTGAAAATATATAGTTATTATGTATCTATTTTCACCTTAATTAAATTTAAATAAAATAAATAATTATTTAAATTAAAATTTGGTTTTAAACTATAACTCAGTGGGTTTTCACTATTCATCAAAAATTGAAAGTTTTCAGAAAAATACCAAAATTTTACCCTAGGCTAATTTAGATATTCCGAATCCAAAAATGAAGTCCATTTTGAAAGATAAAATTTATAAAATTTTAAAAAGCGGGTATTACTATTCATAACGGCTAGTTTGATTAGTTGTGGTGTGTGTGTTAGAACTCGAAGTTGCGTAAAACACATGCTACTATAGTATTCAAAGCAAATCGTACTGTGGAAGCTTGGGGTGTTAGACAATTTATCAAGCACTTTGAAATGAAATATCTTATAACTCAAGGATCAGGAATTTTACCACCCGAGATCTTCTTATTCCATGGTCCCTTTCCATTCCATGGTGATTTTGGAGACCCTATTCCTTCCATGAATCATGGAACCATGTTGGATACTTTCTTATCACCCTTTTATTACTTTGAGTTACTCTTCTACAATGTCATACAACCCCTATTCTTGACATGAGGAGAAAATGTTGATCGTTGATCATCCAAGTAGTTCTTTCCTTCGTCTCTCTTTATTGTATGTCATACAAGGTTGGTATGGAATTGTTTCCCATGGGATGAGGATGAAACCAAACCATAAAAAAGAAAATAAATATAATTTAAATAATTAAGGGGTGTGATTTATTATGATACTTATGTACTCTTTTATCTTTACTTATATGTTTTGAATTGAATGGTCTTTTGCCCACAGAAAATAGTGGTTATTGGGGGTCCATTATTGCACACTAATGATCCTTTGTTTTTTGTATAAAAATTTGATTAGAATGATGTAATCTGGAAACTAATTAAGAAACATCCTCACTCTGTTCTGGTAAGATGTGTGTTTTCAATCATTGATTCATGTGCGGTGGTATGTATTGGGATGTGAAATTCCATTCATTAGTTGTTTGTTTGTGTATTTGTGCATGTATTTTGGGTTTTGTTTGGTTACAGTACTTCAAGGGATCTCACAGATCACTTTTCTCATTGTGACGTTACATGAAAACTGGTTTTGAATGCCAAAATTGATGCTTGGTTGTTTTCCTTCCATTGATGTCTTGGATTTTAGGTATGCCTATTAGTTACTCTTTAGGGAATGAATATTTAAATGGAATTAGTTGAACGTGACCATAGGAATGGGTACAATGGGAGATTTTTTTTCAAAAAAATGGGTTGTGCCTTCATTGTCGATGTTGTGTGTGTGTGCGTGTAGGGATAGTAATGATGGGGACAATGCTTTAGAACCATTAGGGTGGGATTAGTGTTTGATTACCTATATGTAAAATGTGTAGTATTTGTGTTTCTTATATGCACCCCACCCATATTGAGAAATTCGTGCCAAACACCACCATTTATTGGGGGAGGGTGTTTTTAACAACATTCTTATGAGTGGATAGTTATTACGACCTTTCTCCTCTCTCTCCCAGGTAGCCCAAAAATATACGTGTAGTTAATGATGTCCTATGGTCCTTTGTTTCCCAAGACTATTTAGGTTTGTATGTTGTGGTGGTTGTCCCAGGTGTGTCAGGGTAGGTTTTTTTCCCATTTGTCTACAGGATGAGGATCAGGTATCTTCGGGCATGGCAGTAGTTGTTTTGGACTCGGTGTCTGTGAGCATGGATATGTATGGTTTTGGTGTTCTATGTGTCTATGGGTGGGATGCAGGGTGGTGGTGGCCTAGGTGTCTATGACCAGGATGTGTGGCTGTGGTGGCCCATAAGGTCGTTGTTAGGGCGGGAGTGGGACATCATTGAAAATGGTGGGGGGGTGTTTGATGCATAGGATGTCATCAATAACTATTGTGAATGAAGTGTGGGGTACCCAAATATTGATGTGTTATTACTATTACATTACCTAACTTGTGTTATTTGAGGAGTGTGCCTTGGTGTGTCCGGGTGGATTGTTTCCTTACTAGGTTCTTCTGTTACCAGTATTTCTAATGGGGCATCAGAATTCCTCCCCACTTATTCATGAGTCTTTTGTTTTTCTCTAATAAGTATGCATATATACTCACATTACATATTATATGTTTCTATGAGGTTTCCCAGAGGGCTTGTAGTACCATGCAGGGCCGTACTAGCTCGGATGTTGGGACAATTTCTGTTGCTATTTGCTTTTCTTTTGGTACATTCCTATGGATTTTACATGTTCCGTATATCGGTTTATCTGTGAACAAGCATATGGGATGGATTGTTTATTTATGTTTACCTTCAGTTTTGGTGTTTTTTGGGTTTTATCATATTGTGTCCCGATCTTATTTAATCAAAAGTGTTATCCATTATATCTTTTCATGAGATTCTATACCCTTGGTGTGAGTCACTACTCTAGGGCCTTTCGACGGTTGGACACATGGGGTAATTATCTCTTCTTCATCATGATGATAGAAGGGTCTTCTAGTTTTACGTACATTCTCTCATCATGGTTAAGGTGGGTCATGATAGAATGGTATCATAGGATTATGGTTGAGAGATAAGAGGGAGATTGGGGTCAGGAACAATGATAATTTCATTGGATGGTAGGTCAAGAGTGTTAGTAAATATTGGTGTCTGGAATTGTCTTGGGATGACCAGCTAGGACATGGGATTTTTTGTCCCCCTGTGATCTGATGCATGTAATCTGGGATTACTAAATGACTATGTGTGTATACACTGATTACCAGGTAGAGGCCCTGGGAAAGGTACATGAATCATGATGAATTGTGTTCTTTGGTGTTTTGGGTGATTTGGTAATTTAAAATGATCACCAAGATTTGGAAAAATTTAATAGTGTTATTCTAGACTACTCAGGATTAGGCGTTACTTGTTTACCTTGCAGCTATGAAACTCATAAGACATCCATGAGAAATACGGTATATCGTTTCCCAGGAGTCTATTTTTGGATTATCAATATTGGACTGATCAAGAGGAGGATGGCGACTAGTGGTAAATGAAATTTTGTTCCATTCAGTAGCAGTCCCTCCGGAATTATGAGTGTATTGTCTCAGATATGGGGACAGAAAGCTGGATTGAGGATTCCGTGACATCTTTTGGAATGATCCATGATCTGGAAGAGTATTATATTCCACTGGATATTACCAAGATGTGGGGAGATTCACACCAGTTGTGGATTCTCAATCTCGAGGAGAAGAAGGAAGCTAAGGTTTGGTGGACAGACTTTGATATGGAGTTCAGGGGCAGAATTCCTCTCTTCCACAATGATGGAAGAGAAATAGCTGAAGCTACTCTCCCACTATAAGTGGATTTCATCAATGAGGGAGTGGGGTATCATGTTCATGGATCTCCTCCTATTTTCTCCGGACCACTTTCTAGACGAGGAGTCTCCAGCAAGACGTTTGGAGGAGGAACAATGACCATCCATATAGTATGTTGTAACTCCATTCACTCAACTAACTTACGTGGAAGTTAAGAATAAGAATGAATTGGTCTAGGGGATTCAAAATCAAGTTGGTGTTCCATGAGAGGGGTGATGGTTGAGCCCATCGAAGGGGTAGGCAGTTAGAAACAGGCCTCTTGTATAAGGGAATCCTTGATTTCTGATGACAGGAAGCAAGCCTTAGTCATTCCAGTTTCGATATCATGGTCTTCACCCTTTCTGTAAGAGCTGAGATATGAGGTCCTTTATCTATGGAAGTCATTGGAATCTCAAGAGTTTGTGCCCGGACCAAGTGCAGTATAGTGGAGGTGGGAAGGTTTAGTGCCCACCTCAGCAGCATGAGTTTTCAAACCATTCCTTTTCAGCAACAGTGGTAGGGATAATGGGCAACCACACCTCTGAGACCAGATATTAAATGGGGAGGCCAACCTCAGGGTGTTCCTCAGGAACCTCGATCAGGGTGTGGTTGTGGAGGTGGACAACATCTGAGGGGCCGCGGAGCGGGGTGGGGGTAGTAAAACGCTATAGAGGTTGCAGTTTCAGCAGGGTCGAAGGTCATTCGATATATGGTCAATAGATTAGTAATATTTTCAGTTACTTGTTTAATTCAATATCTTCACACTACTTTTTTTCATCGGGTCTAGCCCATTCATTTGGTCTATTCATAGAGAAACTCCTTGAGCCCATGGTGCTGAGTTTGCATGTTAGAGGACAGACTAGCCTTTCTGATGTTTGTATTTGATGCATACTAATGTTGGGGCCACATCAATCATGTGGGGGTCTATTTATTCATCAAATGTATATATATGATGTTATCCTAGGCATAAAAAGGCTATTCTCCATACATAATATTATCAAATTCTTTCGGAATAGGGATGTTTTGTCAGATATGGTCGTCCAATATGTAATTTTCATTGGCGAGTAGGGTTTCCAAGAGGGTAGTCGGTGAGTGAAGCCCCATTATTCTTTGTTAGGTGAGATGTCAGTGGAGTTGGAAGATACATTTATGGTGGAAGTCATGAGGACCGTTAGTGTGTTCCTAGACATATTCCCTTAAGAGGTAGTGACTCTACCCCCTCAACGTGATGTTGAGTTTAGGATAGACTTGAAACTCGCCGCTTGTCTTAATATGATGGATCCTTATCGGATGATGACTTCTATGATGTAGGAGATGCGGATCCAGGTTGATGACCTGATAAAGAAGGGTTTTATCAGAATGAGAATATCACCACGATGTTCTCCATTCTTGTTTTCAAATATGTAAGATAGTGGTCTCAGGATGTGTATAGACTACTGATGGTTGAATCCTATGATGGTCATGAACTATTACCCCCTCTCGAGGATCGAATACATTTCTGACCAATTGTAGGGAGTCGTTTGGTTCTCTATGATTGACCTGTAGTAATTCTATAACTAGTTGAGGGTAAATGAGGGTGACATCTTAAATAAGCATTGACATGGAGATATGAGCATGCTGAATATGTGGTCATTTCATTTGGAAATATGATTACACCACCAAATGTGTTCCTGGGGATGATGAACTCCATATTCATTGAGTATTTAGACCTGTTTGTAGTCATTTTTATTGGAAACATCTTTATCTACTCTTGTTCAGAGGATGATCATTTCTAGCATGTGAGGAAAATTTTGGAAGTCCTATGACACCACTAGATCTACGGGATGTTTTCCATGTTTAAATTCTCAACACGAGAGGTGCACTTCATTGGAAACATGGTGTCACAATTGGTAATGGTAGCAGGCCCATCAAAGGTCCAAGTAGTTGTTTCTTGGGTAGCTCCCAAGAATGTGGTAGAGGTTTATAGTTTACTGGATCTAGCAGGACACTACCAGTGGTTCTTGCCTGACTTTTACCAAGTTGTAGCACCACTGAAGCCATAAAAATGAAATAAATGGATTTTTTATAGAGTGAGAAGTACCCAGAAGGATGTGGATCGGGAGTCGGAAGATTCTTGGAAACAAATGTGGAGTTGAATGAATTTCACCTGGATGCAAGGGTGGAGGATGGAAGGGGATTCCTATTTTAGATGATAGAGTAGTGTTACATATTAAAACAAGTGTGTGAGTCTCAGTGACAGGAAATAGAGGATAATGTAATTCATGATCACGTTATCTAGGGAAATGATCCAGATGGACGGTCGGAAGTTGTTCAAAATCAAATGCCTTTCATTGGTAATTTTTTTGTCCCGAAGATGATTCATGAGAGTGTTATCAGGGAGTTCCATAACACACCCATGTCAGTAAAAAAAAGACATTACAAGATGTTCCGGGGATTGAGGGGTCAGTTCTAGTTGATTGGGGTGATGTGGGTAGTGGAAGAGTTTGTGGAAAAGTGCATCATGTGCTGGTTGATGAAGGATGAGCACTGTGTTCCGAGAAGTCTGTTGTAGACTTTAGATGTTCCAGAGTATAATTGGATGAAATATTTATAGATTTCATCATAGTAAAAACAAGGGATTAATGAAGCTGTGATTCTATCTGGGTGGGGGTAGATTGTCAAACAAAATTAGCTCACTTCCTAGCAATCAAGGAGTCGGGTGCAGTGGATGGATTAGCACAATGGTTTGTGGATGAGGTGGTGCAGTTTCACAACGTTCCTAGAACCATAATTTCGGATACGGATTCACGCTTTAATATCTAATTCGAGAGGGGATTACATCATGATTTTGGAACCCATATATTCTATAGAACTACTTTCCTCCCTCAGACAGATGGGAAGATAGAGAGGACCTTCTATACATTGTTGGACATGCTGCATTCATGTGTTCTGGACTTTGGAGGATCATGGGAGTGAAAAATGACACTAGTAGAGTTTCCCTACAAAAGTATCTCTCAATGCCATTATCATGGCTCCAAACCAATTCTTTTATGGAAGACCATGTTGTTAAACATTGTTATGGACATAGGTTGGGGAGATAAGTGTTCTTGGCCAGGAGAAGGTGCAAAGCTCAATAGAGAAGGTCTTCCATGTGCATGAGATGATGAAGGAGGCTCAATAACTACAAAATTCATATAAAGATCATACGATGAGACCCCTGTATTTAGAGGTTGGTGATCAAAAATTCCTAAAGGTATCCCCTTGGTGTGGGAAATAGAATTTCAGTTGGGGGATTAAGCATTATCCATGGTTTATTGGACCATTCAAGTTGTTGGGTCGGGTCACTGAGGTGGCTTATTAGCTAGCACTCCCATAGCCACTATAGAGGGTCCATGGTGTCTTCCAAGTGACTTAGCACTATCATTATATACATGATGATTCACATGTACTTGACTGGGGGGAGATGGATATCTTGGACGATGTGATATTCATAGAGTGACCGGTATGAATCATGGATCATGAGGAGAAGGGGCTTCGTGGATGAACTATTCGATTGGTTCGTGTGTTGTGGAGGTCTGGTGGCCTCGATGAGATTACCTAAGAATGGGTGGCACAAATGTGTTCCCAGTACGTAGAGCTGTTTTTATTTTTTGTTTTTGTTTTGGGTTTGTATTTTTTTTTGATGTATTGCTTACCCTAATTGTCTATGAGATGGGGAATTTTTCTTTTTCTCTGAATGTGTGTATATTCCTTACTATGGGGGGGGGGACATGGCCTAGTCCCTAATCAAGATTCATTAAGGTGGATTTGATTAAACCCTTACAAAAAATTTAGTGCCTTCCAAAGAGGATAGTATATTAATAGGGAGGAAGGGACTCCCTAATCCATGTGTTTGGACAGAGTGAACATTATATATTTGTGTGGTGACTTGGGGAAGAAGAATGGTGCATCTGTTGTTTTTTAGGAGGTAGATGAGGGAGAGGTATTCCAAGATATTGAGGAGGTTTCCTCCTGAGAGGTATCGTAAGGTTAGTTGTTTATACCTCTTTTCATCCAGTCAGTTTTAATTCTAAAAGAAGATAATTGTTAGAGAGGTATCAGATGTAATGAACTATTTTTTCTAGTCCTTTGTAAAAGTCTAGTGTTGGTAGTGTTCTCAGTGGTGATTATTTTCTAGAATTTCTCCAAAAAAAACTCAGTTATTCTGAAATGGAGGAATCATGATGGTGGCATAATAATAGTCATACCATCATGGTCACACACAAAAATTGTGGCACCACTTATGGTGTCTCACCGAACTGATGGAACATTTACGGTGTCTCACCCCTTTGCCAAAAAAATTTCAAGTTCCCATGTATTCTTAGTTCCACCCCATTAGCAAACCATTGGACAAAAAAAATTTAATACCCTTTTAGAATCCATTTAATACAAATAAAAGGTTTCTAAATACTGCAATAGTCGAGAAACTCATCTGTTACCAAAATCTGTGGCCTTTTCCTCGGTGTCACACCATTTTCATGTTTCATAGTTTCTCCCCTGTTACTCAGTTGCTCCTTTTAAATGAAATCTATTAACTCACAACCGATATATCCACCCTCTCTAAGGATAATTTTTAAATACAAATAATGTTTAACGTCTGAATCATCCCAACCGCATGGTCAATCCATGACCCGTTTTTCAAGGGCTTTGAAACATCATATGCTGAAACACATTGATAATGACTTTTATCACATGAGATCTTCTTCTTCTTAGGTATATTTATGTTCCATGGTGATATTTTAGTCCCTCTTCTGGAGACGATATGTTTACTAGTGATGGAGACTTTCTTGGTAATACTTGGAGTCCTTGGAGTACTTTGTCTACAAAGTCATGCATTCCTGGTTCTTTTCACGAGGGGAAAACATCAATCATTGATCACAGAAGTTGGGTTATCCTTCATCTCTATTTGTTGTGTGATTAGCAGGGTTGGTATGGAATTATATCCATTGGGATGTTGATGAAACCAAGCCATAATGAAGATAATAAACAGACATTAATGAATGAAGTGGTGTGATTGATGTTGATACTTCTATACTTTTTTATCTTTGTAACATATTTGGAATTGTATGGTCTTATTCCCACTGAAAATAGTGGATGTTAGGGGTCCATTCATGTTCACTAATGAATGTCTATTTTCAACATAAACTTGCGATTGGATGGATTATATATGGAAGTTAGTTAATCAAATAAATTTGGTTAATAATATGGATTCCCAATGAATAATAATCCTTGTGTGATCACCCATGTTAACCAAATGGAAGGAAGGAACTTATTGAATGGTGTGGAAAAATATGGAAACTAACTAGATTTTTTCTTATAATATGTGTCGTTTCTCTTGTTGATTCATGTGGGGTGGTGTGGATTGGGATCATATTTCATGTTGTTTAGTTATTGGGTTTAAATATATTCCCATATTTTGGGGCTTGTTTTGGTTCCAGTACTTTAAGGGATCTCAGATATCCCTTTTTTCACTATGACATTACAAGAGAACTGATTGTGAATTCTTAAATTCATGTTTGGTTGTTTTTCATTAGTTCTTGTCTTGGATTGAAGTTATGTATTTTATTTTCCTAGTAGTGAAGTAATATTTAAATGGAATCACCTGAACATGACCATGAGAACAATTATAATGGGGTATTTTTTTCCTTGAATGGGTTGTGCTCTGGTAGTAGCTTTTGTGTGTGTGCATGTAGGAATAGTAATGACGGTGGTTGTGCTTCAGAATCCTTAAGAAGGGATGAGTGATTTATTACCAAAATGTAAAATGTTTAATTTTTGTATTTTTTATACACACCCCACCCATATTGTTCATATCGTGAAAAACACCCCAATTTCATTGGGGGGATGTTTTCTTCCCACAGTCAAATCATTAGATGGTTGTCAGATCCTTTTTATGCTCCCTCTCCTAGATATCCCAAAACGCTTCATGCAAGCTAAGATAACATGAGGTCCATTATCGACCATGAAACATTATGCATGGTATGTTTTGGTGGTTGGACCAGGTGTGTGTTGGACATTTTATTACAAAAGTGTCTTCAGGGTGATGCCCAAGTGTCTTCATGAGTGGAGGTAGTTGTTCTAGCCCATGTGTCTGCGGGCATAGTTACATATTGTTATAGTTTCCCAGGTATCAGTGGGATGGATGTTTGGTTGTTGTGTCCTAGGAGTCTACAGGCGAGATGCGTGGTTGTGGTGTCCAAGGTGTCTGTGCGTTGGATTTGTGGTTATGGTGGCACATAAGGTTGTTGTTGGGGCCTTAGTGGGAATGTATTGAAAATGGCGTGGGAGGTCTAACATGTAAGATGTCTTTAATAACTAGTGAGAAAATTTTGTGGGTTACCCAGATATAGAAGTGATATTACTATTAATTTACCAAACTTCTGCTATTTTCGGAGTGTGCTTTGGTGAGGCTTAATTGATAGTTTCCTTTCTAGGTGCTTTGGTTACCACTATTTCACAGAGGGCATCAGAATGCCTCCCCAAATGTGCATGATATATTTTACTTTTCACTAAAAAGTACTCTTTTATACTCACACTATTTATTTAAAACTACTTCCAGGTTTCTAGGAGGGCTTCAAGGAGCATACAGGCCTGAACTAGCTCGGTCGTTGGTACAATTTTCCTTGCTATTTTATTTTCTTTTCGTAAATACCTTTAATGTTTTCATGTACCTTGTATCTGTTTAAAATAGAGAATGTATATGGGAACGTATTCTGGCTTTAATTTTACCTTCATTTTTGGAGTTGTTTGGGTTTTACAATCATGTCCCCCAATCTTATTAAATATAAACAGTACAGCCTTCCATCATTACCTGAGACTATATACCCTTAGTGCTAGTCGCCACTCCGATTCCTATTGAAGGTGGGACTCAAGGGTCAGTATCTCTTCATCAACATGAAGAAGGAAGGTTCTGGTGGTTTTATGTAACACCCCAGGTAGATAAAGAATATGACATTTTCATATTTATCCATATTTTTGAATAAAATATTAATATTACTTTAAAGGTAACACTATCCTCGATGGTGTACCCAATATGCGAAAAAGAGTTTCTTTGAAATCTTATGTTGCACTCTAATAATAAAATATTATTATTTTAAATGGTAGTTAACACATAGCCATTGTAATGGAGGGAATGAACTAAACTAACCACAAAATTATTATATATGTTTGTCAAATATTTTTATACTTTTATCCAATAAATGTTAGAGGCTTAAAAGGAAAATGAATCAAATTTTGAGTACAAATTTCTAATATTCTTTAAAAGGCCGATTAACCGTATTTTGATGGAGAACCCTTTTTAAATATAATTTTGGAAATTTTATATGTTGTATTTTACAAAATAAAATCCTTCTTTAGAATCGGGAAAACAAAATTTACTTTGTGTAAATGTTTGTTATTTTTCCGATAAAGATCATTTTTAGTGATAATGTTGCCTTTTAATTCAAAACCTCCTTTTGATCTAATTTATTTATATGGATAGATTATATTTTTAATTGAGATTAAAGTTTATTTAGAATATATTTTCATCATTTAATCCAATGGTGGTCATTGGAATTAATTTCACTTTGAAATTGGACTTAAACTAGTGTCAATATTTTAAAAGATATTGTTTCTTAAAAACACGCTATTTGGTTTGACAACGGGAATTAATTATTAAATTAATTAATGCAACTTATATGTTTTTAATTTTTTAAATTATACATCATTTTTGAATTCGGAATATCAAATATATATTAGGGTGAATTTTTGATATTTTCTTGAAAAACTTCAACTTTTGATGAATAGTGAAACCACTAAGTGGTAGTTAAAGAAACTGATTTTTCATTTCAATGAAGCTTTACCAGTTTTGTGATTTTATTTTCAAAAATCGGACATACATGGTTGTCATTAGGAAGTAAAATATGGTTCAATGAGATTAAAATAATTTTTTGTGAATAGTAACATTTATGTTTTATTAATCATGATTAATGGTAATTAGTGTAATTTAAGGTAAAGATAATGTTATAATAATATGAAATGACCATGACACATGTACTACCGTTATTGTATGAGTCATGGAAGACCAATGTAATCCATGGGTCAACTTGGGGACCCCATGGAGCCACATTGTTTGAAAAATGACATTAATAACGTTTTATTTAAAGTTAAAATTAAAATGTCACAAACATGTATTGTTTTACTAAAACAATTTTAAATGGTGTTATACAAGTAATATTTTTTACTATAAATATTAATTAGAAATATAACGATATTTCCTACATCATGATATTTTTTTTATAATTTTTAGACATTAAAAAAATTAATTTATTTATGACACCGTGATGATGTAGTTATTACAGCATAAATGAATGATTCAAATAAAATGAGAATATAGGGTAAAATCTAAGTCAAAAGCATGTCACAAACCTATAGGATGAGTGGATTCAGAATCCTTATCACCTTATACTCGACATATATCCTTTTAGGATCCTTAAAATACAAAAAGCATTTTATGATAAAGTAATATTTTATTACTTTCCAAGAGTGCCCCTCCTCTTCTCTTATAAAAGCCCCCCACCTCTACCACCTAACCCAAACCTCTAAAGCCTATTGCTTAGCTAAAACCTGCCCATTGCATCTCTCCACATCCATCTCTTCATCATTAAAGCCTCACCTTTGGCAGAATGCTCTTCAAGAAAACCTTTTAGTTCGACCAAGAAGAGTTACCCGATTAAAAGGTAATGTCTTCACTTGTGTTCTTTTGTTTTATTTTTCTTCTAAAAAACCCTAAACACTTTTTATTTCTTTCTTTTTTAACAAAAAAAGTTTCTTAAATATACTAGGATGGTTTTATGTGATGTATTCAAGCTACACATACACAAACCTCCGCCTAACGGTTAAAGAACATATTGTTTCTGTGGATGGAGAATTACTGCCTCACGAAACGGGGATTGTTAAATCTTCTCTTAAAACCATTCATTGTGGCCATTATGATGTCAATGTATTATATATATGATATTTATGATATTTATGTTTTTTATATGATTCTGTATTTTATAATTAAAACATACCTTTATGCTTTGCATGTTGTGCAAATGCGATAATTTCATACGAGGAAGTGTGGACTACCGCCCCCTCAAGTGATGTGACTCGTTTATGCAAAACATGGAGTGTATAAAAATGAAATTAATGAACATATTTGACCTATATAACATATATATTATACTTGAATTATAATATATATATCTCTCTCATTTATTTTTAATTCCATTAATATACCAAAGCAATGAAAGTAGCGTTCATGCGTACGTACGGCCTATTGTCTCCATGAATGGTGCATTTCATTTCTTTTTATCTCCAAATATTATGTAATTAGTATAAAAAGAATATACATTGGATATATATGATATTTACATCATTAATACTATTCTGGATTTGATTTACATACAACTACATTGACAATGCTTTTCAAACAATATCATTTTTGACTCATGTACCGAACATCGGCAAAACGTATGATATGAACTCATATAATTTAACAAATTATTATGACATGATATTAATTGATATTAATTGAATAAAAAACATTAAATTATGTCCTTATGAAATTATAAATGTACCAAAGTTTATTATTCAGGAATATAATGAAATGAACAAGACAAGTCGGACTTGAGGTATGGGATCATATCTCTCTCTTTCTTTTTAAGTACTCTCTTTTATGTAGTTTCTTTTATGATCCTTTTTTGTAGTTGGGGGATATTCTTTTATATTCATAATACTTTACTCTCTATATTCATATTATGAGAGACCCTATTTGATTTCATCAAATCATTTTTTGGAAGTTTTAAGTGGTGCCGTTAGGCTGCAGAGTTTTCATAAGGGGTTTTTCCTCTCACTTTTATTCCCGTGAGATTTATACAACATTTTCCAACATTTACTTTGAGTGGTGTATGTACTGCCCAATATTCTACTCTTTTTGTAATATACATTCGTTTATGAGTATTTACATCAATGTTTTATGTTCCAGGGATGAGATACCCTTTATCTCTCTCATCATCACTTTTTCTAAAATTTGATGTGATGCCGCTAGGAAATCGAATTTTTATGAGGGAACTTCTTAACCCAATTCCAATTCTTTGGGTTAAACCTCTACTTATTGATTATGTCCTAATATGAATATGTGTGGATGAAATCTGATTGTTTCACTGATTATCCACTTATATTTAGTGTATTTATATTTTTCACACATAATTATGTCATTTCTTTATCCATTCTCTAATGGCATGATCCTTGATTGGGATTACATCTCAATTTATTCCCATTGAGGCATTTCTTAATGATATGCACTTCTATTATTTTATAAATTGTATATACAGGCCCTTTGACTTTCCATATCCATATTATGTCTATACTAAAGCCATTTAAATTTTTTGAAAATGGTCTACATTTATGTGCTTAAAATTTAAATGTTCAAAATGGAAAATAGCTCTTTTATTAAAAAATTATTTTAAATGGTTTTAAAGATTTATTCTTTCAAACATATATCTTCCATTTCCATGTTTATTTTTTTTAAGGATTTATTTATATGGAGATGAATGTTTTAAAACCCTTTCAAAAGTTTCGAAGTGGTATGGGACACTTTGATTCTAAAATCTCTTTTAAATGTCTTATTTTAATATTTTCAAAGTATAAATGGATTTTTCTCTAATAGAGTATTAATGATTTTATTAGATGTTTTTATTTGTGATAATATCATGATGTGATTACTTGTGATTCAAATGTGGAATTTTTATGTTTCTTTTATGCATGATTTAAGTGTTATGATTATTTTATGGTTCTTGGGCATTATTTATGAAGATGGGTGGTTCTGTGATAAACTAAGGGCGGGTGATCCCATGATATCTCTTCAATGCATTGGGTAACGTGAAGGGGTTAAACACTAAGGTTTCTCTGAACAGATTTAGGGAATATACTATGATGGTTATTCCAAAAGTAACCATGAGAGTCACTCCCTACGTAATAATTTTATGAATTCCTCAAGTTACATTTATGTCTTATGATTTCTAGGATTTATTTATAAATCTTATGATTTCATGAGGTATGTTAAATTTATTATGTTTTATGAGTAAAGTTTGATTTCATTGATTTTTATGTATACATGGACTAATGTTTTCTTTCTTTATTTTTATAACCCTTACTGAGCATTTTATGCTCATCCCAAGTTTTTCTGAAATGTTTTTCACAGGTCATAAAGATGAATAGGGTCAAGGATGGGATCAAGGAAACGTCAGGATATCTAAAACAAGGAACGAGACCTGACTCTTGTGTTCAAGAGTTTTTATTTTTTGAAAAAATGGAAGCTGAGTAGATGTGTCTTCTTTGTAATCATTGAGATGTAATAGTTATGTCCTAATTCTATAAAACATTAAACCTGAAAAGATCCTCAATGTGAATTATTCATTTAATTCAATAATAAGTAACATTTAAGGCCAGGTCTTTATATTTGGTATCAGAGGTCGGTTTAGATAACTTTAGAGGATAGGGTATTCTTTAATCATAAGTGACATTACCATAATGGCTATGATTTTAGAAAGAGTCATATTTTTTAGTTAAAGTTAATGAGTAAGTATATGTTAGTGTTTATCTTCCTCATTAGTACATGATGATTTTGTTGATATACTCAGATTGACATTTTTGTTTTAGTAAATGGATGGATCTAACAGGCACCAAAGTGACAATGCGTTTGAAGGAAATTGTGGTGGTTCTCTGATTAAGAGACTGGATGAAATGGGGGATTCAATGAGAAATATCGTGGTTATTCTAAAACATCTATCAGGAGTCATGATCAACCACTTGAACCATGGTGAGTTCTCTAATAAATCATGTACGACAGAACCAACTCGACGTGGATGTTTAGGTAATAATTATAAAGGGAACCATTAGGATTTATATGATCCTAACTTTTGAGTTAATTATGGGTTACTATATGTTATGATGGAATATGAACGATATCAGATAAACTTGAGGTTAAATAATGTTATGGTTATTTTTGATGATTTTATCGCATTTTGGGGAATGCTATTAGAAATATATAGTTTTGAAAAAATGACAACATGCAGACCATGTGATAACCCGTCGCGTCGGACAAAGCTGCAGGAATCGAATCCACAACCAACTTTCGACTGGTATTTATCATCTTCCACTGGACTACATGATGTCCCTGGTTAGTTTGACTAATTATTTTAGATATATGATCTTATGAGTCTATAATAAGTTGATTTTGGGTTATCTATGGATATTGTTAACCTATCATGGAGGATATGTGATTAGGTTAATTACTTTTCAGTATGAGACATTAAGAGTAACTGATGTAATTTAGAGATAAATGTTATGGTTTATCTTGGAAGACTATGTGAGTAAATCCTTCAGATATTTGGGTTTCAGACTTAGTTTTGATTACATTGAATAATTTTATAGATATATGATTGTTGAATGGTATTTGTTGAGCTTTGGGTATAGTTTGACAAATTTTGGAGATTAAGAATAGATTTTTTTTATATAGGATTATCCTTTTTGGGTATTATCGGATCTCATACTAACCATTTTGTCTTTAGTTTTGGTTAAGGTCTAAATACATGGGAAATATATAGTTATCTTTTTTGGATTAGGTGATTCTATAATAGTTGATTATAGCTCTCTTAATGTGAACAAGTCATCCTAAATACTCAACTATTTTAGAAAATATGAGTTCAAGTAAGAAAGAAAGTAAAAGTTGAAAGTCAACATGACAAGTAAGTATGTTTCACTATGATTTATTTAGGATCATAAAAAAATTCTTCAATGAAAAGTAACTTAATAACAAAAATGTTTTCTGTTAACTTTTCCTACAGGGTATTCAAATACCGTTTAACCCATCAACAGTTTTTTATTTTTGGTGGTTAACTTTCTCCTAAACATGTTTTCTATCACTATCCCTCAGAACATGACCCTTTGTTTTTTCATCCATATCCATGTTTTCCTACATGTAATACTAGTATTGGTTATCTCGGGTGACCTTTTTACTTCCCTTTCTTTCTTTAAAAGTGACAGTTTAATTTACTCCTTTTTCGATGTGGGGCATTTAATGAATCTTCCAATTCTAATTTTTAAAATTGCGAGGACGCAATTCCCAAAGGGGGGGAAGGATATAACACCCCGGGTAAATAAAGAATATGTAATTTTCATATTTATCCATATTTTTTAATAAAATATTAATATTATGATAAAGGGAACGCTATCCTCGAGGGTGTACCCAATACGCGAAAAAGAGTTTCTTTGAAATCTTACGTTGCACTCTAATAATAAAATAATATTATTTTAAATGGTAGTAAACACCTAGTCATTGTAATGGCGGGAATGAATGTAACTAACTACAAAATGATTATATATGTTTGTGAAATATTTTTTTATTTTTATCCAATAAATGTTAGAGGCTTAAAATACAGATTAATCCAATTTTGAGTACAAATCTTCTAATATTCTTTAAAAGTTCGATTAAACGCCTTTTGATGGAGAACCATTTTTAAATATACTATTGGAAATTTTATATGTTGTATTTGACAAAATAAAATCCTACTTTAGAATCCGGAAATCAAAATTTAATTTGTGTAAATTTTTGTTATTTTTCCGATAAAGATCATTTTTAGTGAAAATGTTGCCTTTTAATTCAAAAACATCATTTAATATGATTTATTTATATGGATAGATTATATTTTTAATTGATATTAATGTTTATTTAGAATATATTTTTACTATTTAATCCAATGGTGGTCAATGGAATTATTTTCTCATTGAAATTGGACTTAAACTAGTGTCAATCATTTAATAGGTATTGTTTCTTAAAAACACGCTATTTGTTTTGACCATGGGAATTAATTATTAAATTAATTAATGAAAATTATATGTTTTAAATTTTTTAAAATAGAAATAATTTTTGAATTCGGAATATCAAATATAGATTAGGGTGAATTTTTGGTATTTTTCTGAAAAACATCATTTTTTGATGAATAGTGAAACAACTAAGTTGTAGTTAACGAAAATGATTTTTCATTTAAATGAAACATTACCACATCTGTGATTTAATTTTCAGAAATCGGACATACATGGATGTCATTAGGAAGTAAAATGTGGTTCAATGAGATTAAAATCATTATTGGTGAATAGTAACTTTTAATTTTTATTAATCACGATTAATGTTAATTACTGTAATTTAAGGTAAAGATAATGTTATAATAAAATTAAATGACCTTCACACATGTCCTACCCTTATTGGATGAGTCATGTCCGACAAAGAAAGTCCGTGGGTCAACTTGGGGACCCCATGAAGCCACTTCGGTTGGAAAATGACATTAATAACTTTTTATTTAAATTTAAAATTAAAATGTCACAAACATGTATTTTTTTACTAAAAAAATTAAATTGGGTTATAAAAGTCATATTTTTGAATATAAATATTCATTAGAAAGATAAAAAGATTTCCTACATCATGATATTTATTTTTTATAATTTTTATACATTAAATAAAATAATTTATTTATGACACCATGATGATGTAGTGATTACCTCATCAATGAACGATTCAAATAAAATGAGAAATTATGGTAAAATCTAAGTCATACACTTGTCAAAAACCTATGGGATGAGTGGATTTCGAATCTTTATCACCTTATCCTCGAAATATATCCTTTTGGGACCTTTAAAATATGAAAATCATTTTATAATAAAGTAATATTTTATAACATTCCAAGAGTGCCCCTCCTCTTCTCTTATAAAAGGCCCCCACCTCTACCACCTTACCCACACCTCTTTAGCCTTGGGCTCGGGAAAACCCTGCCCATTTCATCTCTCCACATCCATCTCTTCAACATTAAAGCATCTCCTTTGGCATAATTCTCTTCAATAAACCCTTTTAGTTCAAACCAAGAGGAGTTACCCGATTAAAAGGTAATGTCTTCACTTATGTTCTTTTGTTTTATTTTGATTCTCCAAACCCCTAAAATCTTTTTATTCCTTTATTTTGTAACAAAACCAGTATATTCAATATACTAGGATGTTGTTATGTGAAGGATTCTAGCTACACATACACAAACCTATGCCCAATGATTAAAGAATGTACTGTTTCTGTGGATGGCGAATTACTGCTTCACGAAACGATGATTGTTCAATCTACTCATAACACCTTTCATGGTGGACATTATGATGTCACTGTATTATATATATATATGATATGTATGGTATTTATGTTTTATATATGAATCATTATTTTATAGTTAAAACATTCCTTTATGCTTTGCATGTTGTGCAAAGGCCATAATTTCATACGAGGAAGTGTGGACTACCGCCCCCTCAAGTGATGTGACTCGTTTATGAAAAACATGGAATGTATAAAAATGAAATTAATGAACATATGTGACCTATATAAAATATATATTATACTGTAATTATAATATATATATATCTCTGTCATTTATTTTTAATTCCATTAATATTCCAAAGCAATGAAAGTAGCGTTCATGTGTACGTGCGGCCTACCGTCTCCATGAACAGTGCATTTCATTTCTTTTAATCTCCAAATATTATGGAATAAGTATAAAACGAAAATATACTGGATATATATGATATTTACATCATTAATACTACTCTAGATATGATGTACATACAACTACATTGACAATGCTTTTCAAAAAAGATCATTTTTGACTAATGTACTGAACATCGACAAAACGAATGATATGAACTCACATAATTTAACTAATTATTATAACATGATAATATATGATATTAATTGAATAATATACATTAAAGTATGTCCTTAAAAATTATAAATTGACCAAAGTTTATTATTATGGAATATAAAGAAATGAGCAAGACAAGTCGAACTTGAGGTAAGGGATCATATCTCTCTCTTTCTTTTTTAAGTACTCTCTTTTATGTCGTTTCTTTTAAGATCATTTTTTGTAGTTGGGGGATATTATTTTATACTCTTATTACTGTACTATCTATCTTCATATTATGAGTGACCCTAATTTATTTAATCAATCCATTTTTTTGGATGTTTTAAGTGGTGTCGTGAGGCTGCCGAGTTTTCGTAAGGGGTTTTTCATCTCACTTTTATTCCCATGAGATTTATGCTACATTTGCCACCATTTACATTGAGTGGTGTATGTACTACCCAATATTCTAATCTTTGTTTAATATAAATTCTTTTATTAGTATTTACATCTATGTTGTATAGTCCTTATTTCATGGGGTGTACGTTTCGAAAGTTACCCAAGTCAGTATCAGAACCTTTGACCCTCCTATTTTTAAAATACTTCTTTTTGTTTTGTCTATTAAATTACATCATATTATGTTGGGATATGTTCTTATATATCCTTATTGATGTAAATTTTATTTCCAAGTGATGTGATACCCTTTATCTCTCTCATCAACTCTTTTTCTAAAATTTTATGTGACGTCGTTAGGCAATCAAATTTTTGCAAGGGAACTTCTTAACACAATTTCAATTCATTGGATTAAACCTCTACTTCTTGATTATGTCATGATATGAATATGTGTGGATGACATATGATTGTTTTAAACTGAGTATCCACTTATAATTAGTGTATTTATATTTTTCACACATAAAAATGTCTTTTCATTATCCTTGCTCTAATGGCATGATCCTTGACTGGGATTACATCTCAATTTCTTCTCATTGAGACATTTCTTAATGATATGCAATTTTATTATTTTATAAACTGTATATACAGATCCTTTGACTTTCCATATCCATATTATGTCTATACTAAATCCGTTTAAATGTTTTTAAAATGGTCTAATTTCATGTGGCTTATACTTTTAATGTTCAAAATGGAAAATGGATCTTTTATTAAAACATTGTTTTAAATGGTTTTAATGGTTTATTCTTTTAAACATTTATCTTCCATGTTCATGTTTAAAAAATCATTTTAAGGATTTATTTATATGAACATGAATGTTTTAAAAACCATTCAAAAGTTTCGAAGTGGTATGTGACACTTTGATTCTAAAATCTCTTTTAAATGTATTCTTTTAATATTTTCAAAGTATAAAGGGATTTTTCTCTAGTAGAGTTTTAATGATTTTATTAGATGTTTTAATTTATGATAATATCAGGATGTGATCTGTTGTGATTGAAATGTAGAAATTTTTTGTTTCTTTTATGCATGATTTAAGTGTTATGATTATGTTATGGTTGTTGGGCATTGTTTATGAAGACGGGTGGTTCCGTGATAAACAAAGGGCGGGTGAGCCCGTGATAGCTCTCCAATGCATTGGGTAACGCGAAGGGGTTAAACGCTAAGGTTTCTCAAAAGAGATTTAGAGAATATATTTTGATGGGTATTCCAAATGTAACCATGAGGGTTACTCCCTATGTAATAATGTTATGAATGACTCAAGTTACCTTTATGTCTTATGATTTCTATGATTTATTTGTAAATCATATGATTTCATGAGGTATGTTAAATTTGTCATGTTTTATGAGTAAAGTATGATTTCATTGATTATTATATATACATGGACTAATTTTTTCATTCCATATTGTTATAACCCTTACTGATCTTTTTATGCTCATCCCAAGTTTTTCTAATTTTTTTTTCACAGGACATAAAGATGAATAGGGTCAAGGAAGGGATCAAGGAATTGTCAGGATATCTAAAACAAGGAACTAGACATGACTATTGTGTTCAGGAGTTTTTATTTTGTAAAAAAACGGAGCTGAGTAGATGTGTCTATTTGTAATCTTTGATATGTAATAGTTATGTCCTAATTCTCTAAAACACTAAACCTGAAAAGATCCTCAATGTGAATTATTAATATAATTCGATAAGAAGTAATGTTTAAGGCCATGTACCTATATTTTATGTCCCATCCCTCATTATGGTAATGGTAGTTTGTGACATCATCCAACATCCCATCATTCACATATTTATGTTTCCTTCGAAAATTATAATCTTTATAATGATAACTATTAATCCATTCCAATAAATAGGGTTGGGAAAACAATTGGAATGGTATTAATGTTACACCATTTGTGAAAATTCCCATATCTACCAACACTTGGTCCATGAAACCATGATCCCCTTAAATACATATTTGGTTTAGAACTCCATAATCCTTCATACTCAGTGCATATTCTACCTTATATTCCTTCCATGGGAGATAGTGTATTGAAAAATAATAATCTGTATAAAGCTCAAGGCATCATTGTTTTCTCATGTTGAGTTCATTCTCTATGAATATATATTTCAGAATCTTTTGATCTGTATATATCTCAAATATTTCATCATATAGATAGTGTCTTTATATCTTCAATGAAAAGATTGTTGCAGCTAATGTAAGATCCATAGTTGGGTTGTTCTATTTAGGAGTTTTTTACTTCCATTATTAAAATATAATAACTTTATAATTCTGCATAAGGGAACAACCATGTCCTATTATTTATGTATCACTATAAATCACAAATCCACCATTTCCCAATAGTATATCCAAGATTAGAGAATCAAATAATCTCATCATCAAGCCTTCAATGTATTCTTCACATTGCATTTCCCAATTATTGTTAACCCCTTCAAGAGTAATCATAGTTAATGGGTTATCTAATATATTAATATTATGAATGAAACTGTTTGAATAAAAAATTTACACTTAATAAACATATCATAAAAATCTATTCTTTTATGAGTCTCTAGAAAAATCCACACCTTGTTCTTATTGTCCTAAATGGTTCTTGGAATATATAAATATATCATCAATAAGTACCACAAAAAATACAAGATGTTCCTCAAACACTCTATTCAATATATCTAAAAAAATAGAGCGTGCAATATTCAGTCCAAATGACATAACCGCCAACTAATAATTTCTATACATGGTTCATAAATTTATCTTAGGAATATATTTCTCCATCACACACAATTGATTATATCAAAATCAAAGGTCAATATTAAAAAAATATTGATCTTAGTGTAGTTGATCAAACAAATCTTTAATGTGAGGTATATGATACATTTCTTTTATCTTAAAAGCATTTATTTCTCAATATTTGATGCACACACTCATGGATCCATCATTCTTCTGGACATAGAAAATAGGGGATCCCCATGGAGAAAAAAAGAGAGAATAAATTCCATAATTCTAAACTCCTATAGTTTTCCCCATCTCCAAAAATTCAACAGTCACCGTCCTATGAGGAATGTAGAGACCCACACTTGACATACATGGTCACTATATTACTTTTTATGAATACTTAATACATTACAAAAATAGGCTCCCATGGACCATAATAGTTTAGTGTCTTTGGAAACACGGAACATAATCTTCTAATCATGGTGAAATATCATCAACATCTCCCATAAAGATCATCCTTTTTTCTTACCTAAAACCTTTCTTTATATCCTGGGGAAAAAACATAAAAACGGTGAGCTCAAATGCTCAGTAAGGGTAAAGCATGGAGAAAATAAAAAAAACCATATACATTTGAACATAAAATCATGAACATAATGTTTAAACAGTCAAGATCTTGAGTTGTGAAATAAACCATGGAAGTATATAAGGCATAGATAATAAAGGAACATTGATCATGATAAACTAGCATGGGAATAAAACATGTACTTGTTACAACCATTAAGCACATGTTATGACTTCCATAGTAGCCAAGTCATTTCTTCCAAGACCATCATAGTGGACAAAGTCCATTACTGAACCATGATTACTTTCGGTTACAACCCTGTATTACTTAACTAGAATCACTTTCCGTTGCAGCCATGTTTATCACATGAGATATAAATCTGTACCCAACTCATTGGAGGGAGATATAGGTCCCACCCATCTCATAATGAAATCATTCTTACTTCTGCCAGAAAATAAACATAAATCATTCATCATAACCCAATGAAAAACATTAGTCTCATAAACATCATCCCATCATAACGTAATCCATGTAAAACAAATGGATCTCATTTCATCATAAGAAAAATAAAACCATGTAAATAATAGGGAAATTATAATTCAATAATAATCATACTAAATAATGTTATCTTATATGGAAAATAGTTTTGACAAAACACTTGAAATGAATTCTTGAGGAAAATATCCTTTCTTCTAAAAAGTAATTTTCTTCTCACAAAATACAATTAAATTTTAAAAGAAAATGGATTTTGTTGAAAATAATCATGAAATTTTATATAATAAGCTTCATGAAAAATTTTCGTTATTAAATCATTAAAATCCATTCATTCTGTATATTTTAGAAAACATTTTCATCATACTTTTGCCGGAAAAGTCAAAAAGTTCATCGTATGGTAAATAAAAGAAAGATTTCATCCATAACACAATTTAAATGTCAAAGAGGGGTAAACATGACTTTAATTATACATGGAATAATATTAAACACTATATGGAAATGATTTTTATGTAAATGAATGAAAAATATAACCGCAGTAAATACTTACTTATAATCAATCTCAGATAAAAATGAGATTTTCAAAAATTATCACTTACCTTATGTCAAATTTCTTTCGTACATGTCCGAGACTCCTATATTGTGGGTTTAAAAATATTATTAACATGTAACATAATAATAATAATATTTATGACACTATATATGATTCACTTATGACTTTATATTACCCGTTATTTTGTAAATTCTATGTTAAAGCAGTGTTTTGGGTAAAATAGTTTCATTTATCATACGTGTTTTGACTTGTTGTTCTTTATATTTTTACTTATATCCTGATTTACTTAATTACCAAATCTAAATTATTATTTATATATAATATATAGTCATCATATATATATATTTGATAGATTGATAAATGGAATGAAATACACCGTTCATGGAGACGGTAGGCCGTACGTACGCTTGAAAACTGTTTTCATTTCCTTATTTAATTGAATCGAATTAAATAAATGAAACATATATTTTCACAAATCCAGTATCATTATTATGTAATATCTTTCTTTATTATTTATTATATATACTTTATAATCATACTTCAATGGTTAATCATGGAAACTGAATCTTATCGTGTTCGTGGAGATGGTAGTCCGTACGTACGCACGAACAACAATATCATTCTTTTGATATTAAAATCATATATAATTTGATGTTATATCATATATAGAAAATAATAATAATGTTATACTTATTATTTGTATCATTTAGACTCATTATTATACTCATCCAAATGATTAAATGTTTTATAACAAACTACACCACGTCATGGAGACGGTAAGCCATACGTACGAATGTGTGGTGAGTTTTTCATTCATAGGATGGATGAAATAATTAATAGGGTTGTAACATTTTTATAATAACACCACAATATATAGAAGATACTTGTGTTATTATTTTAGAATGGAAACAGCGAAGAAGGAGGAAGTGGAAGAAGAAAGGAACTTGAAATACGTGGTGAGATATTTACCTCTTCTTCTGGTTCTTCCTTTTGATTTGATCCAAAGGGATCATTCGTTTGGATTTATGATTAATGGAAGGAATCTAGGATGATTGAGAATAGTATAGAGTGTATTTGGGCAGGGTTTGGATGAGGAAAATGGCTTTGGTGGTGTTAATTAGAGAGAAGGGTGAGTTCCCTTTTATAAGAGGGGTGAGGGGAACCTTAGAAAAAACATAAAATTTTATTTTATAATAAATTGATATTCAGTTATAATGGTTCCAAAGTGACTTATTTCAAGGTTACGGTGGGGATGGGTCGAAATCCTATCGAGAAATATGTTCTATAAAATTTTTGGTTACCATTTTAACCATATCATTTAGATTTACCTCTAAGTTAAATAATTTAACTTTTACCGTATCTTCTTGAATTCTTACACTATATGGTTAATAAATTTATTATAAACTACCAATAAAACCCCAATTGGTTCATTAATTCCATATATATTTTTATATAAGACTTTTGGCAAAACCTTAGATTTTTTGAGCCATTATATCAATGAATAATATAATATTTGTTTTAAAAACTCTTTTATGTCAATTTTGACACTATTTGGTATTTTGTTTTCTCAATATTCATCACAACATTATTACTTCAAAAACAAATTCATCAAAGAAAAACATAATATGTTATAATAACCAATAAAATTAGATTAATTCATAAATTGTCTGAAATTACATTTATTTGAGATTTTATAACATCATGTATGTTAATAGTTCATTAATAAGGTAATTACTGCATCATCATTGTGTCATAAATAAATTAAGTTATTTAATATCTAAAAAATATAAATAAATTAAAATTTTGTAGGAAATAATTTTGTCTTTAAAATTAATATTTATAGTAATATTTATCATATGTATAACCATATATTAAAAATGTTTTAGTTATTAATGATCGATTTTATCTATTTTAACTCTTCTTTAAATAAAATAATAATAAATGTCCAAATCTAATCCAAGTGGCCCTAAAGGGTAATATTTTATACATAAGGTCTTTTTGGTCGAATTACACTAATCCAATAGAATTATGACATGTGGTAGTGTCATAATAATATCATTTTTTCCCTTAATTACCCTATTTACTTTTAACCGTGTTTAAAAAATGATAAAAGTGACTATTCACAAAAAATTATTTTCATCTCATTGAACCAAATTTTACTTACTTATATCAACCATTTCTCTCGGATTTTGTAAATTCATCTCACAGAATCATAAAAACTTACTTTTATGTAAATTTACAAATGCTCCTAGGAGGTGGGTAAAAGAGGGTAAAAAGTTCAATGAAATTTTTATATATCTAAAATCACTATAAAATGACTTCAATGAATTGCATTGAACTTATATAGTTATTATGTATCTATTTTGAGCTAAAATAAATTTAAATAAAATAAATGATTATTTAATAAAAAGTCACTTTTAACCAATAACTTAGTGTTTTCACTATTAATCAAAAATTGAAAGTTTTCAGAGAAATACCAAAAATTCACCCCAGGCTAATTTCAATATTACGAACCCAAAAATGAAGTCCCTTTTGGAAGATAGAATTTATAAAATTTCAAAAAGTTGGTATTTCTATTCATAATAGCTAGTTTATATAATATTTTAATAACATATCGTTGTTTAGTGAAACTCGGTATTGCATAAAACACAAGCTATCGAGGTAGGTTGCTCTTGCTTGTAACACAAGCCAAGAATAGTGTTGAGTATACTACAAGCTAATAAGGTGTTTTTTATACCTCAAGATAATCTTGGTGTAGCTTACAACACAAGATATCAAAGAAATTAAAAATATTATTTCTCATAAAATCTCAAGATGTTATATTCTACCTCCATTAAAATGAATTTGTCCCTCAAAATTAATCGGGGTTAAAAATGGTTTACTACTTGAATGCTTCATTAATAGAAACCCACGTCATAAAAAGGAATACTAAAATTCAATTTTAAAAAAGAAACATAATAGTTACCCAAATTATCTCATCACTTGGTTTCCACATAGAAGAACATAGGTGAAAATATGAATATGGAAGAGAAATCTAACCATCAAGTTCTGATGGAGAGAGGTAGATAACATGCATAATAAAAATAAAAAAAATCACAAAGCCATAAATTTCTGATAATCTAAGGTACCATCTTTTTTCAACGTTTTTGGATTTTCAGATCATTTCCCTAAATTTGAAAATATTGGAATTATAATAAATACTTAATTGATTTTGGTAAAATCTCATCGTTGGTCATTTCATGAACAATTTCCACTTCATCTCTTAAAGAAATGAAGTTGAATTTTTCATTCTTTGAGTGTTAGAAGATAAAGCAATAGAATGATATGTCTTTCCATCTGTCCCAATCAAAAGGATTGCAAAAGTTTTTGAATATACATAAGTCCATCTAGGGTGAGATTAATCGTATATAGTTTCTAAAATGGACTTATAATTCATATATCAAACCACATCATAAATTAAAACTAATTTATACTAACTAGGGACAACTTGTAGGCCAGTGGTAGGTGATAATGGCATGTCGCACTTCAGTTGTGGGTTTGATTCCCGCATCCTTGTCCGATGCGACGAGTTGTTGACCGTCATATGGGTTGTCCTTTTTCGAAAACAATACTATTATAACATTTCAAAAATAAAATATAAAATTTATAGCCATGAGAAATACTATATTATGTCTAAATTAATCCATTCAAACCTTTAGGATTATCAAAAATACTTCTGTTTGATTACTTGAAATTTCATCTACCGAGATTGTGAATTCTTTCATTTTTCCCCCCTATATCATAAGATATATCATCTTGTTGGTCACATTCCAAACATGTGAATACCTTAATCATGTATTCTCTTGAAAAATGAAAACCCCATTGAACATTATTGAAAACATGAATGTTTTCAAAATTTAACTCTTTCCACATACCAAAATTCCAAAAATTATATATACTCAAACCCTGATATCACTTTGTACTTATATCCGTCATGGGCTCAATAATACTATCAAACATATTATTTTCTCCTTATCCCTTCCTTATGCACATATCATCTTCTTTCGAAAAATATTTCAATCCCTTTTTATGGTTATTGGTACCATACAATTATTGAAAACCATAATAAACCAATACATAGATATTCCAATATTCCGCGATAATAAAAATGGAATTCCACACTACTATTTCAAAATATCATTACATAAAAACATAATCATTCAACCACTTCTTTGTCATATTCAACATCTCCAATAGTGATCGCATGTGACTTCCCTTTGTCCTTTGCCTTGAGTGGGTTTTTATGTTGATCATCATTAACCCTTTGATTAAAGAATTGGTTAGGATAATGCCCCATTTCCTTTCACTTGAAGCATTGAAGTGTTGGTGGTGCATTTTCTGTAGTCTTTTATATATTCACATCATTAGCTACCTTTTCCCCATTAGTTAAGCACTCAACTACTCAATGACCTTATTTTCCTCACTTAAAACATTTTATAGTCCCTTTATGACAATCTCCACCATGCTTCTTTCCACACTTTGAGCATAACGAAACATTTGTCTTCTTTTCACCATAGTTTTGAGATTTTTCTTTGAACTCCATCTTTTGTTTCTTGTCAAAACCATTAGATGGGTATATTACACTAACTTCCAGTCCTACCTTGATAGCACAACACACAATTTTTTCATAGCTACTGAAGTCTCTTATAGTTAATGCTCTTTGAAGACATTGTTTTAAGCCACTAAATAATGGATCAACTTTACTTTCTGGTTGGATGAAAAAGCTAGATGCATACCATGAAAGCCTTGTAAAATTCGCCTTGTATATACCAAAAGGTTCATCATCCTTTTTATAAAGCTCATATAACTCATTTTCCATCTTTTTTCGAAGAATACGAGGGAAGTACTTATTGAAAAAAAAGTCCTTGAACTCGTCCCATTCAATGTATTCAATTTCACCTTGGGGCATTGTATTTTTAACTAGAGTCCCCCGCTAGTCTTCTTCACATTCTAACCGGTAAATATCCAAAATGAATTTTTCATGCTCTGAACTATGAAGTATCAAAAATATCTTTTTAATGGTACTAATCCATTGTTCAACAACAAGTGGATCAGATGATCCACTAAAAGAAGGTGGAAGTTGCCTCATGAAGGACATAATAGAAAATTGTTCATTTCTCTACTCATTTGGATGTGCAGAATTATTCTTAGCTTGTGTAGGTATAAGAAAAATATTTTTCACTCCATCTCCCATAGCATTGGTTTTTTCAGGAGAAAAATAATTGCATTGTCTATTACATTGATCGACACAGTTCCTTCGGGTTCTAGCCATTATCTAAAACCCAAAACAAATAGTGTAAGAGGAAAAAACATGCTAGGAAAACAACATAATAAAGGGGGAGTACCTTAAATATATAGATTCATAGGTTTAATTCTATGATCTTTATCATAATTCTAGGACTATAACCTATACATAGACTTATCCATAGAGACATCCCTAGACAATCCAGAGAAATATCTCAAGGGATTTTACTAATGTTTTCGAATCCTAGTTTCCAAAGGTTAACTAAACCTTTCCTCTGATACTAACTGTAGAGACCCACACTTGAAGTACATGGTAATTAAATAACTTTTAAAGAATAATAAATACATAACAAAAACAGACACCCAAGGACCGTAATAGTAGTGTATTTGCTAACTTTGAACATAATCTTCTAATCATGGTGAAAGATTTTCATCATCTCCCATAAATATCTACCCTTCTTTTTCTTACCTAAAACCATTATTTATATCCTTGGGAAAAAACATAAAAAGGGTGAGATCAAATGCTCAGTAAGGGTAAACATGGAAAAAATAAAACAAACTATAAACATATGAACATAAAAAATGAACATTAAGTTTAAACAGTCATGATCTTGATTTGTGAAATTAATCATGGTTGTGCGTAAGGAGAAGATCATAAAGGAACATTAATCATTATAAAATATCAGGGGAATAAAACATCTAATTGTGGAAATCATTAAGAACATTTTATGATTTCTAATGTAGGCAAGGCAATACTGCCAAGACCATCATAGAGGACAAAGTCCATTACTGTAACGGGTTTACTTGTCGTTCCAACCCTATATTACTGAACCGAATTCACTTATCATTCCAGCTATATCTATCACATGATATATAAATATTTACCCAATGAATTTGAGGGGGATATAGGTCCCCCATCTCATAATGAAATAATTCTTACTTGTGCCAAAAAATAATGATAAATCATTCATCATAACCCAAAGAAAAAATGTGTCTCATAAACATCATCCCATCATAACATAATCTACGTAAAACAAATGGATATAATTTCATCATAAGGAGAAAAAAATCATGTAAATAATATAGATGTTGTACCTGAAACATAATCATAATAAATAATGTCATCTTAGATGGGAAATATTTTTGAAAAAACACTTGAAATGAATTCTTGAGGAAAATATCCATTCTTCTTCAAAATTATTTTCTTTTCACAAAATACCATTCAATTTTAAAAGAAAATGGATTTTGTTAAAAATAATCATGAATTCTTATAGAGGAAGATTCATGGAAATTAGGCGTTCTGAAATCGTAAAAATTTGTTTGTAATATATATGTTTAAAAAACATTCTCCTCGTACTTTTTCCGTAATAGTCAAAAAGTTCGTCTTATGGTAAACAAAAGAAAGATTCCATCCATAACACAATGTAAAAGTAAAATAGGGGTAAAAATGTATTTAAACATAAATGGAATAATATTAAACACGATATGAAAAACAATTTTATGGAAATGGATGAAAAATATAACCCCAGTAAATACTTACGTATAAGAAATCTCTGAAAAAAATTAGATTTGCAAAAATTATCCCTTACCTTATGTCCAATTTTTTTTGTATGTGTCCTAGACTCATGTATATTGTGTTTAAACATATTATAATCTTGTAACATAACCATAATAATATTTATTATATCATATATGATTCACTTATGACTTTATATTACATTTTCGTTTATAAATTCCATGTTAATGTAGTGTTTCGGGTAAAATCGTTTCATTTATCGTGCGTGTTTCAACTTGTTGTTATTGATATTATTAAAAATATCCTGATTTACTTAATTCATGAAGGTAAAAAATTATTTATATATAATATATCTCATCATATAAATATATATGATAGATTGATAAATGGAATGAAATACACCGCTCATGGAGACGGTAGGACGTACGTACGCTTGAAAGCTATTTTCTTTTCTTTATTGAATTGAATGGAATTAATTAAATTATAAATATATGAACATAAATCCAGTATAATTATTATGTAATAAAATATATTATTATTTATTATAGACACTTTATAATCGCACATCAACGGTTAATCATGGAAAATGAATCTCATCGCATTCGTGGAGATTGTAGTCATTACGTACACATGAGCGACAATATCATTATTGAATATAATTTGATAGTATATCATATATAAACAATCATCATAATGTTATATTTATTATTTATATCATATATAATAATTATTATACCCATCCAAATGATGAAATGTTTGAATAACTAACTACACCACGATGTGGAGACGGTAAGATGTATGTACACACATGGGGTGAATTTTTCATTCATAGGCTGGTTAAAATAACTAATATGGTTGTACAATTTTTATAATAACATAAAATTGTATAGAAGATATTATAGTTATTATTTAATAATGGAAACCACAATGAAGGAGGACATGGAAGAAGAAAGGAACTTCAAATAGGTGGTGAGATATTTACCTCTTCTTCGGGTTCTTCCTTTTTATTTGATCAAAAGGGCTCCATAGGTCGGATTTGTGGCTAAAATAATGCTTCTATGTTGAATGGAGTATAGTCTGGAGGGTATTTGGGAAGGGTTTGGCCGAGCTAAATGGCTTTGGATTTGTGAATTAGAGTGAGGGGGGAGTGCCCTTTTATAAGAGGGGTGAGGGGCACCATAGGACAAACATAAAATATTATTTTATAATAAATTTTTATTCAGTTTATAATGGCTCCAAAGTAACTTATTTAGAAGATATGGTGCGTATGGGTCGAAATCCTTTAAACCAATAGGTTTTATATAGGTTTATGTTACCATTTTTACCTTATCATTTAGATTTTACTCTAAGTTAAATAATATAACCTTTACTGTTTCATCTTGTATTCTTAAACTTTATAGGTAATAAACATTCAATAAACAGTGAATAGAACCCAAATTGGTTCATCAATGTCATATAGATTATTTTATTAGTATTTTGGCCTATCCTTAGATTTTTAGGACCATTATATCAATTAATAATTTAATATTTGTTTTGAAAACACTTTTATGTCAATTTTGACAGAATTGGTTATTTTGATTTTTCTAATTTTATAAAAGCATTATTACTTTGAAAAAATTCATCTAACCAACCCTAATATGTTACATTAACCTATAAAATTTGTTTTGTTCCTAAAAAGTCTCAAAGTACATTCATTTGGGTATTTATAATATCAAGTATGTTAATATTTCTACAAAAAGGTAATTACTGAATCATCATTATTTCATAAATAAATTAATTTATTTAATGTCTAAAAAATATAAAAAAATTATAATTATGTAGGAAATATATTTATCTTTCAAATGAATATTTAAAGTCGATTTTAGATCATGTATATTCCTATATTAAAAATGTTTTAGTTATTAAACATTGATTTTAACTATATCAAATCTTCTTTAAATAAAATAAAATAAATGTCCTACTCTAATCCAAGTGGACAAAAAAGATAATATTTTATTCCTATGGTTTATTTGGTCGAAATAAACTTATCCAATAGAAATAGGACATGTTTTAGGGTAATAGTAATAGCAATTGTACTCTTAATTACCCTTTTTACTTTTAACTGTGGTAAATAAAAGTTAAAACTTACTATTCACCAAAAATTGTATTCATCTCATTGAACCACATTTTAAAAACTGATATCAATCGTGTCTCTCGGATTTTTGAAATTAAAATCACAGAAGTGGTAAAATTTTGTTTTATGTAAATTTTCAAATGCTCCAAGGAGGTGGGTAAGAGACGGTAAAAATTTCAATAAAATTTTCATATATCTAATATTATCATAAAATGACTTAAATTAATTACATTGAACTTATATAGGTATTATGTATCTATTTTGACCTAAAATATATTTAAATAAAATAAATTATTATTTAAATAAAAATTCGGTTTTAACCAATAACTGAGTGTTTTCACTATTAATCAAAAATTGAATGTTTTCAGAAAAATACCAAAAATTCACACAAGGCTAATTTCGATAACCTGAATCCAAAATTGAAGTCCATTTTTATAGATAAAATTTATAAAATTTTAAAAACTGGGTATTACTATTCATAATTGCCATTTTATATAATATTTTAATAACATAATGTTGTTTAGTGAAACTCGATATTGCGTACAATGAAAGCTATCGAGGAAGGTTGATCTTTTATGTAACGCAAGCCAAGAATAGTGTTGTGTATACTAAAAGCTAATATGTTGTTGCGTATAACACAAGATAATCTTGGTGTAGCGTACAACACAATAAATCAAATAAATTAAAAATAATATTACTCATAAAAACTCGGGGTGTTACAAAGAGTCTTTTAAATTGAACATTAATCAATGATTAATTCAATTGAAATTGAAAATGAGAAGTCTCCCCTATAAATATGATAAACTCTACAACTTCATAAAAAATGAAAATTTATTTCCCTTTATAATAAATGTTTTCATTTTATTTAGAAGAACATTACATTCTAGGGATTATATCAAAATTAACCATATGTATGATGATAAAATCCGAAATTAGAGAATTTTTATGTGTTACAATAAGAACTACTCAAAAATTTATTGTTACAACATGGTTTCCAAATTTATTCATTAATGAAAACACGATCATTATGGTGAATTGGAAATATTTACTTTTCATGAAAACATGGAAGATATAAAGGAATGTGATGATTGAAAATCAAAATAAAAAATTATCTAAATTTGAAGATATAAGTATTGTATATGACACCACATCATTAGAAATATTATCATATACTCTTCTGATCCCATCAGCATGTCCATGATCCTATGGCCTTCTCTATGCAATGTTTCCCTGGTTCGTGATATAATCAATTCAATAATATCTCATCTCCCAAAAA
Source organism: Viscum album (assembly GCA_963277665.1). Classification (NCBI taxonomy): domain Eukaryota; kingdom Viridiplantae; phylum Streptophyta; class Magnoliopsida; order Santalales; family Viscaceae; genus Viscum; species Viscum album. Next base: position 211,612,511 of record OY728128.1, on the reverse strand, counting down.
TTATATCATTGAACATTATTAGATTTGATCCTTCCCATGAAATCATGAGCATGACATAATTTCTCACTACACATATAGAAAACTCATTTTTCTTTTATGCATACTCCAGGGTGTTTCCTTTCTAATGTATCGCTTGATTGAAAATTCTATTTTTTCCCTTTATCAATTATTTTCCCCAACACCATATTCTTATTTTATTTTCTTTTAAATTCATAAGCCATTGAAAATTATTAATCTTTCATCATATCACATGAGACTATATCTTCAAATACATATAATTTTGGGAGAATAGTGACCTTTAAATCAATTGTCTGAACCCAACAAAGAATTTATCAATTATGCTCATTGGATTTCATATTTAATCCGAATCATTCCTTGTAGACATTTTAAATTTTTATTCATACTTAAAATAATTTCATCATATTTATATCTTTTACCCAAAACTGTCTCTCTATATCAACAAATTGTCCATGAAATAAATATTTTTATAAAGATAATTCCTTCAATTCCTTCTATTATATATTTTATATTATTTCCTCCTCCTTTAGGTTTTAAATTAATGATCACCAGAGATCTGAATGACAAGATAGATGATAAACTCCCATGACAACCATCATTCTTTGGTTACTTCCCAAAGCAATTAATATATTTTTTTAACGATTTTATCTATTTCTATACCACAAAGGGGGTTTTAGTCCTTTTGAATAATGGATTTTGTTTCATCATGAAGTGGTCTAACACTATTCCTCCACATTGAGGATAAGTATTCTCCAAACGGGTAAATTTATTCTTCAGAGCCAGAGACAAATATCCTATTATAGTTATAAGTTTCTTAGATCTTGTTAAATCTCATCCTCCGACATCATTTTCTTTTATAGGGGAAATTCCTACATAGAATACTTTTTAGGATAATGTTTTCATTCCTTCAATTAGGATCCATTTCTAATCAATTTCATTCAAAAAATTATCTAATGAATCAAAATGAAATATTTTCAAACAAGGAAAACACATAACAAAAAATCGGATATTTTTGAAGTTCTAATCACATAATAATTAAAACTGCTTCCTAGGACACATTTTTTCATTTAAATACTTCAAAATGGATTGTAATGAAAATTTTAATTATCCTAAGAACATCCCCTGGGAGTGTTAAACTTGGTGCATGATAAGGAATGTTTTTGTGTACTATGTTATATGGAGTCAGGACCGATGAACAATGTCTAATTTGTTACACATATGTACATCTCTTCCAGAATCATGTCCACTTGTAGCATCCAATCAAGGATGTAATTATATGATGAACCATATAATTTATACCATACAAAAAAATCAAGGATTTTATTCTATTTTCATCCTCAAATACTATATTAGGGTTATATTTCCTAATGTATTTTCTAAGTAATCTACTAATATTTATCTGGTATAAACTTTAAAGACCCTTACAATAATATTCAAGAGCTGGTGCCTTACTTAATTACATTGGTACTATGAACAATAATTTGTATACCAAAGAACATAATTGTATATTATCATTAGAAAACCAAATACATACATACGTTTTACATTTTTACTTGAATGGAAAATTACATAGTGTATCTATTGGAAAAACACATAAACTTATAGATTATCCCTGAAAGTCATTACTAAAATAAATCATCACATATTGGGGATGATTAAAAAATAATAAATGGGTGGGATTAGATGCTCAGTAATGGTATGAAATATTGTGGGATGTAATTTTATCAAAACAAAATACGGAAAGATGATGAACTAAAAACACAATGCATTAAATAATAATCCTATGAATATGAAGGTGGGAATAAAATCTGAATAAATAATTATCAATAAATATTAGCATGAGAAAGAAACATAACCATGGATACTATAAAATTATAATAATAAAATGTATTATCAATTAAAAATATCATAATGAGGGAATGAATAATGTTGGAAATGTAAAACATATGGTTGGGTAATTGGCCAGTACATCTTAAAATAAATGTTTAAGACCTCAACCAATACCATATCTAAAATAAATGGGCATGGTCGTGCCTAAGTCCATATCTGTTTTATCTCATGACTATAAATGATTTCCATAGGGGCTATAGAGGTCCCCAAAAATCAATTACATATTCTAATTCATTCCTAGTATGAATTGGGTGAAATATACAAAAATTTACATAAAATGTTTAAATAGCATTCCCTAGTTAGTAAACAAAATCACTAACCAATATAAGTAATACGGTGTATGGTATCAATATAGAATATCCATAGTCAAATTGATCATATAACATTTAATAAAATATGATATATGATATAATAAAATATCTATCCCAATTAATAATAATATTAAATAAAGAATCTTTAAATTGATGAAAACACTATAATAAAGACATTGAGGAATTCTTGAGAGAAATACCCCTTTTTAACTTGCAAAGGAAGTGTTATCTTTGAAAAAAAAAATATATTTTTCATAAAACCATTTTCAAAAAATGTATATCATAGAGAAATTGGAATATTAAATTATTTTTTATTCATAAATTATGTCCTACTATAGTGAGATCATGTTAAAACTGTTATTTAGAGACTTTAAAAATGGGTCATATTAGTGCGGTTTGAGGGAAAATATAAAAGATTATATAAAGGTGAAAATGATTAATTGAATAAGTAAAACTAGAAAATATTTAAGTTATATTTTTAATATGTGAATAATGATTTTGGAAATATATTGGTGCCATAAATAGATCAGGTAGTGTAAATGAAAATGTGTTTTAAATTGCAATGCATCTTTAAATTAACTGTGCTTATCAGGAATAATTGAGAAGATATCCTTATAGAACATGTAATTATCCATCAATGAAAGATGAAATGTTCTAGATACATGAATTTTTACCATATAAATATAATTTTTATTAATTATATAAAAAAATAAGATTTACATTGGGGTAATGAGAGAGAAAGTGTAACCTAAATGAAAAATTGAGATGTGGGGATAATCTCATACCTTATGTCTGAAAGCATTTTTCAGTGGTATTTAATATCTTTGATAATGAAATTATTTTATTTAATATGTTTTATAAAATTATTTAAAAAAATTATTTTATTTTTCATAATTTTATTATGTTCATTTATGGTTATTTTTATGTGTTTTGATATTCAATTTCAATGTTTGAATGTGTTCTTTTCATTTGTTTTCATTATTGGTTGATTTTTATACATGTACTAATAATCATGTGGAATGGGAATAGTTATATAGAATTAAATTTTATAATATTAACGAACTTTTATGATATTTAATTGTATTATAAAATATCATTTAATATATGAGAATGATTAATTGGTAAAAATGTTCATGAGTACCATTTAGATTATATTAGAATTTTTTGAATCATAATGATTTTTTTTGTTCAATGTATTAATACTATGTATTTATTAGGGTTCCATAACATTAAATAACTTTTATTACATATATTAATTTCTTTTTTAACTATAAAAATTGTTTTATGACCAGTCTCGAATGAGTAATTTAGAATCGAAAACACATCATCCATGAAATTGGTAAATTAGAACCTCATGGATGATGTTTCAATTTGTAGAATAAAAATGGGATGATAAGATAAATGATGGTTGATATTCAATTAAAATTATAAAATTATAGTATATGAAATAATATAGAGTTATTATTAATGTCTGGATAGATGTGATAAGGAATGGATAAGAATGAATAGAAGATGAAAGAAAATTTAAAAAACAAAAGGGGATTTTACCTCTCTAATTTATCCCCTTCGGAGCCCCTTTAAGGGGATTAGAAAATGATTTTTCGGTGAAAAAAATAATGAAAAAAATGTGAGGAATAAATTTGGGACATGAAATGGTAGGAAATTGGAATCAATTAATGGATTTGGAGGAGTGAGGAGAAGAGGTAGTGATGTGTGCTATTTAAAGTGGAGGAGAGTGGTGTTTTTTGATTATTTATTTCATTTTTTATTATTTTTTCTCAACAATATTAATAGTTTAAATATCATCAAAAAATTTATAAAAATAATGAAGTATATTTTTATTTTATTAGCCCATATCATCCATACATTAACTATTAATCAATAATTCATGTAAATACCTGGAAAGTCAGTCAGAGGTAGGCCCTTGAGTATTTATTAAAGAAAAATAAGTGTACAATAAGTACGTAGAAAAACGACTACAAATCATAAATTTCATAACCATCATGACCCCCATTAGATCCTCCTTCAGCAGTGGTCGTCTCCCATTCTCAGCATTAATAGTTATTTAGGATCTTGGCATTCTTCCTTCTATGTTTCAAATTCTCCAATGATATCAAGTCCTGCGGAGATTGTTTGAAAGGGGGCCTAGTGGACAGTGGCTTCGGCAAATCAGAGTAGTCTTTCATCATCCTTCTGCATGCTATGGTGGTCACCTCCAGTCCAGATTTCCTCTTCCCGTCCTTGAGAACCTCACAATATGAAAGCATAACGATCACACTATGGTTTTTCTTGTCACTATCTGAGAAGGCCCCTCAATTTCTAGTTACCAGGTCATCATTGAAACCATCAGCCACCCCTCAAGCTTGTTCATTACACCTGTTACAGTCAATCAAAGAAAAATATTGTGGCTTCCATTCAATCACTTGACTTACATCCACCACCTTCGCTGCATTAACTGAACTGAGATCCTCATGCTACCCTTTAATCTCTAAGCTAGAATCCACCTCCTTCATTGCATCAACTAAAACACACTGAATATTGTTACCTTGTTTTATTGAATCACCCATTTCCACTTGGCATATATCTTCAGTCTCCATTACATGTAACCGTTTACAGGAAGCTACATTACTCTTTGAGGCAGCATGTTGCATCTTCACCTTATGCCACACACTGTTTAGACATAGATTGGCGTATGTCATTTTCCCATGACCCTCCGAATTCAGAGGCATCCCCCCTTATTCGGACCAGCACAACTAAATCCAGCATCAGTGACACATCACATGATTCCACTATCCCCATGCCAAGTAGTAGCAACACACCCACCTGCAGGCTGTGCCACAGCAGAGTCCTACACAGTGCCACCGCCAGAAGAACTAGCCCTGAGGTCCTGCTTCAGTCTCTCAAACACCGCAGCAATAGATGGATTTCCCAAGACCGGCCCAACCACACCATTTCTATTCCTTCCAACACTGAAAATCTTATTCCCCATACCGACATCTCTACCATTTCATTCCACTGGAACTGAGAATGTTCCACCTTGACATTGTTCATCTCAGTGGCCCAGACGATGACACAATGGACAATAATCAACCCATGATTCAAAGACCACCGCTTGATTCTAGTGATACTCCTCACCAATTGTGACCCTTATCCACTCCACTGGTTCCTTCAAAGCATCCACCTCAACACATAGTCTTGGATTTAAAGGGTGAATAACCGATGAAGTGTGGTCATCAGCGCAGAGAAAACGCCCTACCAAATTCCCTAATATACGAATAATCGCTGGTTTCTGAAAGGGAAAAGTAAGACGGGGAACGCTTACCCAGGGCGTGATAGAGGGTGAGTCCCGGTTCATGCAAAGATCAAATGTCCATCGGATAAGAAAAAAACGGAATCCATTGAAGTGTCGAGGAGCTCGAGACAAATAAAAAATTAAATCACCATCGGAGGAAAATCATATCATCATATGACACATATCAATCAAACCCACAACCAAATTATTTTTCAGGTCCTAGTTGCTAAACACAAATCTTTCGAAGTCATCTACCGATGGTATTCGATGATTAAAACGAGCCACCAAGGACAAATTCAGGAGACTTGATGCCCCCGAGAACTCCGATAATGTGATTGTAAGTTGATGATCCCCATGAAGCAAATCTGGAACCTTCATACTCAAAGAAATTGACAGAAATTTAGGAAGACGGCTAGGGTTAGAGAATGGTACAAAAGATTCCTATGAATTTTGAGGTCGAAGAAGAACCACCACCCCCTCCCACCTTTAGTGGGGGGGAATCCATCTGCACTCATGATCTAGGGCTTGTCTCCATGAGGCATCGCCGATCTCCATCGCCCAGAGCCACCGTCGTCATCGGGTGCCATTATGAAAGGAAGATAAAATTTTCATTCATATATATATTAAATATTGTACATTACTGTTTTTTTAAACATTGGGGTATGTAGAGACCCAAAACATGGAGTACATGGACATTACAATACTTTTTCGGAATACATAGTACATAACAAAAACAGACACACAAGGACAGTAATAGTTTAATGTCTTTGGAAACTCGGACTATAATCTTCTAATTGTGGTGAATGATCTTCAACATATCCTATAAATATCTTCCCCTTTTTTTCATACCTAAAACCTTTATTTATATCCTGGGGAAAAGAAAACATAAAATGGTGAGATCAAATGCCCAGTAAGGGTAAACATAGAGAACATAAAACAATCCATAAACATTTGAATGCAAAAACTTTAATATAAAATATAAATATCAAAATCATGAGGAAAGACATGAATATTGGAAGTACGTAAGGCATATATCATAAGGGAACATCAATAATGATAAAATAGCATGGGAATAAAACATTTAATTATGTCAACCATTAAGCACATGTTATGATTTCCATAGTATCCAAGGCATTGCTGCCAAGACCATCTTACTGGACAATGTCCCTTTCTGAATCGAGTTCACTCCTCGTTTCAATCCTATAACACTGAACCAGATTAACTTACCTTTCCATCCATGTCTATCTCATGAGATATAAATATTTACCCAATGCATTGGAGGGAGATATAGGTCCCACCCATCTCATATTGAAATCATTCTCACGTGTGCCACAAAACAATCATAAATCATTCATCACAACCCAAAGAATAAATTAGGTTTCATAAACATCATTCCATCGTAACATAATCCAAATAAAACGAATGGATATCATTTCATCATAAGATATGTTAAACCATATAAATCATAGAGACATTATACTTGAAACATACAAATACAAAATAATGTCATCTTAGATGGAAAATGGTTTTGATAAAGCACTTGAAATGAATTCTTGAGGAAAATATCCTTTCTTCTTGAAAATCATTTTATCTTCACAAAATGCCATTCTCTTTTAAAAGAAAATGATTTTGTTGAAAATTGTCATGAAATATTATAGAGTAAGCTTCATTTAAATAAGGCATTATGAAAACGTAAAAATTCATTCAAGCTGTATAAGTTAAAAAACATGCTTCTCATACTTTTTCCGGAAAATTCAAAAAGTATCTCGAATGGGAAACAAAAAAAAGATTCCTTATATACCATGTAGTAAAAGTAAAAAATGGGTAAAAAGGACTTTAAACATACATGAAATTTGTTTTATAAAACTTGTACATGGATGATAAATATAACCCCAGTAAATACTTACGAATAAACAATCTCGAATAAAAATGAGATTGATAAATCATCCCTTACCTTAGGTATGATATGCTTCGTACGTATTCGAACCTCCTGTATAATTATTTAAATAATGTAATTGACTTATTATAGAATAATATTCATTGTTATGATATCATATATCATTCACTTATGACTTTATATTACCCGTTCTTTTGTACATTCCATGTTAAAGCAGTGTTTTGGATTAAATCGTTTTATTTATCGTACGTGACTGGACTTTTTGTTCTTGATATAATTACAAATATCCTGATTTACTAAATTCCAGAATGTAAAACATGATTTATATATAATATATATTCAGTATATACATAAATATATGATAGATCGATTAAATGGAATGAAATACACCGTTCATGGAGACGGTAGGTCGAACGCACTCATGAACGCTGTTTTCATTTCCTTATTGAATTGAATGAAATTAAGTAGATGAAATACATATATATACACATAAATACAGTATCATTATTATTTCATATATTTCATGATTACTAATTATATATACTTTATAATCATTCATGAATGGTTAACATGGAGAATGAATCTCATCGCGTCATGGAGACGGTAGTCTGTACGTATGCACGAGCGATGATATCATTCCCATGATCGTGGAATTGAATTGAAGTGTATGTATTATATTTAAAAATCAGTATCACTTTTAAATAATCATATGTAGTTATTTATTTACACCATTATACCCATCCAAGTAAGTTGGTGGTCGAAAACAGATTACACCACAGCGTAGAGACAGTATTTTCTACGTACGCAAGTGCGGTGATTTCATTTTCCGTAGGATGGATAGATGGTGAAATAGGGTTGTTTAATACATATAATAACATATCAGTATATTAGTGATAATGATGTTATTACTTCATAATTAAACAACTAATGAAGAAGAAGTAGAAGAAGAAATAATGTTGAAACAATCGGTAACAGATATTACCTCTTCTTTCGACATGCCTTTTTGAAACCTCTTCTTAGGGCGCTATTATTGGTCTTTGAAGAAGACCAGAACCTCTAGGATGTTTCTAGGAATGTGGAGAAGATAAAATTTCAGGGGTTGGATGATTTTTAAGGCTCAAAGTGGTGTGATAATGAGAGGAAGGAGGTGCCCTTTTATAAGGGAGGAGAGAGGCACCTTTGGAATAGTTAAAACTATTATTTTATTATAATGTCATATTCGGTTTTTAATAGCTCCAAATTGGGTTATTTAGAAGATAAGGTGTGTATGGGTTGAAATACTCTCATCCAATAGAATTTATAAAAGTTTATGTTTCTATTATAACCTCGTCATTTAGATTTAACATTATGTTAAATATGTTTTCTTTTACAGTATCTTCTTTTTTTCTTACACTATAAGGTTAATAAACTTACTATAACAATCCAAACTAACCCCAAGTTGTTTATTATTAATATATATAACATTATCTAAGTCACTTGGCCAAACCGTATATTTTTAGAATTAAAATAAGAATTAATAATATAATATATGTTTTAAAAACTATTTAATGTCAATTTTGACACTATTGGGTAATTGATTTTTGTGAAAATTATAACAGAATGATTAGTTCGAAAAAATTTAACTAAATCAATAATAAAATGTCATATTAACCTATAAAATTATTTTAATTCATAAAAATTCTCAAATTACATTTATTTGGGTATTTATAACGTCACTTATGTCAATATTTCATTAATAAGATAATTACTGCATCATCATTGTGTCATAAATAAATTAAATTATTTAACATCTAAAAATTATAATTAAAACAAAATTATGTATGAAATATTTTTATATTTCTAATGAATATTTATAGTCGAATTTATCTTATGTATTACCCCATATTAAATATTATTTAGTTATTAAACATTGATTTTAAATATTTTAACCCTTCTTTAAATAAATTATTAATAAAAGTCCTAATCTAATCCATGTGGGCCTAAATGGTCATATTTTATTCCGAAGGTAGTTTATGGTCGAATTACACTTATCCTATATAATTAGGACATGTGTTAGGGTAATAATAATATTATTTTTACCCTTAATTACCCTATTTACTTTTAACCGTGGTAAAAAAAAGTAAAAAGTCACTATTCACCAAAAATTATTTTCATCTCATTAAACGACATTTTAGTTCATGATATTAACAGTGTATCTTGGATTTTAAAAATTTCACTAACAGAAGTGGTAAAATTATGTTTTATGTAAATATTCAAATTCTACTAGGAGGTGGGTAAAAGACGGTGAAAAGTTCAATAAACTTTATATATATATATATATATAATTATTATAAAATGACTCCAATGAATTAAATTGAACATATATAGGTATTATGTGTCAATTTTGACCTAAAATAATTTTAAATAAAATAAATAATTATTTAAATAAAAAGTCGGTTTTTGAATAGTAACCCTGTGATTTCACTATTCATCAAAAATTGAAAGTTTTCAGAAAAATACCAAAAATTCACCCTAGGATAATTTAGATATTCTGAATCCAAAAATGAAGTCAATTTTGAATGATAAAATTTATAAAATTTCAAAATGTGGTTATTACTATTCATAACGGCTAGTTTATATAATATATCGTTGTTTAGCGAAACATAGTATTGCATACAACACACGCTATCGTGGAAGGTCGCGATTGCGTGTAATGCAAGCCAAGTCAGGGATGTGTGTTGTGCAAGATCATATTGGTGTATCGTAAAACACAATAAATTAATGAAATTAAAAATAATATTTTTCATATAATCTCGGGGTGTTACATTCTACCCCCCTTAAAATTAATTTCTCCCTCAAAATTCGTCGGGGTTATAAAAAGTTTACAACTCGAAAGTTTCTTTAATAGAAACCAACATCTTAAAAAGGAATACCAAAACTTGGCTTTAAAAACTAAAGTATTAAACGTAACGGTTACCCAAATTAACTAATCACTATGTTTCCACATAGGAGAACATATGTGAAAATATGGATATAGAAGAGAAAACTAACCATCATGTTCTGTTGGAGAGTGGTAGAGAACATGGCTATGAAAAATCCAACAATCACAAATCCATATATTTTTTTGATCTAGGGTACCATCTGATTCATCAGATATAAGGGCAGTAGGACAACATTTTTGGTTTTCAAGATCATTTCCCTAAAGTTGAAGAATTTGAATTAGAATATATACTTACATTATTTTGGTATAATCTCACCATTTATCATGCCTAGAACAATTTTCCTTTCATCTCTTTAAGAAATGAAGTTGAATTTGTCTTTCGCAAAGGTTTACTAGATCATGTGATAGATTGATAGGTCATTCCAACTTTCTCAAACATAAGTTAGAAAAAGTTATATACATAATTCCATTTATTGTTAGATTAATCATATATGGTTCCAAAATGGACTTATACTTCATCTATCATCATTTATAATAAAATAAAACTAGTTTATACTAAACAGGGACTTCCTGTAGGCCAGTGGTTGGAAATAAAGTCTTGTCGCACTTCGGTTGTGGGTTCGATTCCCACAGCCTTTTCCGACGTGACGGGTTGTCACTCGTTATGCAGGTTGTCCTCTTTTTCTAAAAATACAATACTAACTTATGTCCAACATAATCCATTCCAATATTTAGGATTATCCATAATATTGCAGTCAATTCTAATATTATAGTGAAAATGATTACCAGAGATTTCATATAACAAGCATGTTAATACCATCGTTGATCCCCATATATCATAAGATATGTCTTGTTGGTCACATTCCAAACATTCGAAGGCCTTAATCATGTATTCTCTTGAAAAATGAATACCCATTGAATCTTAGTGAAAACATGAGTGCTGTCAAAAGTTAACTCTTTCCACATACCAAAACCCCAGAATTCTATTTACTCAAACCATGATATAACTATTCCCTTCTATCAATCATGATCTCATGAATACTGTCAAACATTTCATTTTCTCCTTAACCCTTCATTATGCGTATATCATCTTCTTTCCAAAAATATCTCAATCACTTTACATGATTACCAATACCAAAAATTTATAGAAAACCACAATAGACCAATACATAAATATTCCAATATTCCACGCTACTATATACAACATTATTTTGGAATCCCGTTACATAAATACTTAATCATTACCCCACATCGTTTTCATATTCAAAATCACCAATAGTGATCACATGTGACTTCCCTTTGTAAAATTCACTCATTATAAATCCTCGTAATCTTCTATACAAAAAACGAGGGTATAACACAATATTGATACTTTCATTAGGAGAAATTGATCTTTTTTTGGTGGGTTTATTGGTCAGTTAATTCACAAGATATGGATGAGTACCAAAAAAATTGTATTTTTTATTCTTTGGTACTCTAAGAGTGATTTTTTTGTTGTATTGAATCTTGAAGGTAAAGAAGAAAAATGGTGTACTATTATCCACAACATGTGGAAACCATATGAAATAGACATCATGGAATGGCATTATTCGTGGATGACTTTTTTCAAAAAGTATATTCCTTTTGATCATCATATTAAGATGGATGAATAATTCTTTGGGATAATTATAAGGGTTTTAAATCCATTATTATATATGTGGAAAATTTTATATTAATTAATAGAATGATTCAGTTATTATCCTTAGTATTGCAAGTAAAAATTATTGATTATTTAGTGGTATAAAATTGATCCTCTAAAAGGTGATAGACGTCATATAAATCAGTATGTATAATAGATTTTCTATTGGGGTATCAAGGAACAATTGTATATTTTTTAAGCCATAAAATTTATAGATTTGATCATATCATAATACTTATATTTAAAAGAAAATACCATAAATTATTAACATATAAGGAAGAACATGTTTGTTACTTTATGTCAGAGGTGTCAAATTAATCATAGAGCAAATTCTTTAATGGGGTATGGTAAATGTTTTATGTTTGGAATGAAATTCACTTATGAAAATTATGTTAATTTTATGTTTATGGATCACTCAAAAATGGCGAGAAAGTTGAATAGGATGTTTAACTCACACTCCAATGACATAATTACTAGTTGTATGGCCATTATTATATGTGCCATAGTTTTTCCTCCTTAACTAAAAAATTTTGTCGATGGATTGATCCTCACTCAATACCAAAACAAAAAAAGACCCCAGTAATGTAGCTATAGAGAAAAATATGTATAAATAGTGGTAAAACAATAATTACATATATATATATATATATATAACAATTTAAAAAAGTTAAACTCACTTTACCTGTTGACTAAATTAGTACACCTACGAAAATGATAAAATATATTTCTAAATTTTAATTATCTAAAAGAATATTATACTCTTATATGAGTACAGTATTATAACATGATTAATAATTAATTTATTGTTAGAATTATAACATTAAAATATTATAAAAAATATATCTCTTTAAATTAATTAATTTCCTTTATGGCCAATGTTTAATAAATCAATGAGTTTAAATGAACCATTATGCACCATTATGATATTAATATTTAATGTCACAACTAAAAAATACCCATCAATTATGTAGGTACGAATATGATTAAATAATTAAATAAATACATATTACATTTATACACAATATAATTGTATTGATAAATTCATAGAAAATCATTATCCAATTTTTATTATAGTTAATTTATTCATTAAAAAATGTTTTCTACAAAAAATGTTTTTATTTTATGTTATTATTATAACAAATTTATGAATTTTAAGAAAATATATTTGAAAAAATTTAAATCATTTATTAATTCATAATTTAATAATAATCTTAATATTGAATTTGGAATTCTTTCTGAAAATATTTATTTTTCAGCGTGTAGTGAAACATATATATTTTTATACGTTTCATTTTATTTATATTAAAAGTAAATAGTATGATTTGAAAATTATATATAATTATCATAATTAATATTTTTGAGATTTATTAAAATTAATTTCATTTTTTTCATCCATATATTTCTTTTAGTACAAGTAAATTTGTCATCCTAAAAATCATTTTCCTATAAAAAGTGTTTTCATTATATTTTGTGAGATTAAATTCAAATTTAAACATTCCACTTATGTTAGTTAAATCGTGATAATGTATTTCATATTTTTAATAAAAGGTTTAATATTTTTTAAAATAGATCCATTTAATTTTTGGTTCTTAGGAATAGAATATATAGTTATTTTATTACCATGATAGGGTTTAATTGGGTAAATTAGAATAAAACTACAATTACATGAAATATTTAATAATCCCGAAACTGATCTAAATATTAATGGATTTGTTACTTTCATCCATAATCATCCAATTTTCATTTACATTACATTTTGTGTCTATTTTTATTATATTATGACCTTTATAGTATTTTATTTCATGAAAAGTCTAACCTGTCACACAAAGGTTTTTAATAAATATAAAATATTTATATGGATTAATCTAGAGGAAAGGTTTGAAAATAAATAATAATTTTAAATAAAAATGATTTATATTTTTTATTTTAATTTAATTTATATTTTATTGAAGATAAAATTACATAAAATACCTACAGAATGTTGACAAAAAAATTGAACAACATGTTGAAAAAATCAAATAAATGGTATTAAGAATATTAAAAGTATTATAATTTGATATATTTTATGTGAATTGAAAAATAATAATATCAAAATAAAAAATTTATATGTAATAATTTATTTTTATTCAAATTAATATTGTTTTCTGGATTCTATTAAAGTCAATTTAATGAATTCTGTCATGATTGTAAATAATGAATTTTTATGACAATAATATTTTATTAAATTATTTTTAAATCATAAAAATATTAAATAAGCTTGAATGAGATATTTAATGGTATAAAAAATCAAAAAATATTAATTTATTGGATATTTAGATACATTTATTATAGGAATAGTCATATTATATTTGAAACCTTTTGGAAATTCCAAAAATACCCATTAACTCAATTAAAAATGGAATTCTCATCCCTCACATCTATACACAACTTTTAGCCTTTTATATTTAACATAAAATAAAAAATTATCCTAATAACACCCTTATTCACCTTTTATAGTTGACTTTTTCCCCAAAGGTCAAACCATGATCCCTTGAAAGGAGATATGAAGGATTCATTTCGGAGAAGAGGTAATCACCCTAAGGGATCACATTTTTTTACACTCATATCTACCTCCTCTAAATAATTGACATTTTTATTGAACTAAAAATTTAATTATAAAAAATTTAATGTAATTTTATTATGATTTTGAAAAAAATATACATTTTCATTCAATCAATCAAAAAGTGAAAGTATCGCCCTTGTATATATATGGCCTACAGTCTCCATGTCGTGATATAATTCATTTTTCCTCACTATATATTTCAGATCACTACTATAATTATATTAATGATTATATTTAATATTTATAAGATAATTATAATTCTGATATAAAAATATTATTTATACCTTCATTCCTTTTAATTTATTGGAAAACGATATCATTTCCCTTGTATACGTGTGGACTACTACCTCCGTGAGGCGATTAGATCATTTCTCATTTATATTTTACATGGATGGTAATGAGTATATAAATTATGAAAACATATGATATAAATGATATAAAAAATATTAAAAAAATATTAATTATTGTTTACTTTTATTTCATTTTATCTACTAAAAATTGAATACAGTGTTCATGGATATGTATGACCTACCGTCACCCTAAATGGTGTAATTCATGTTTCTAGAAAAAAAATTATGATTTATTATATATATATATATATATATATTTAATTTATATTATTTTTATACCATGGTTAAAAAATATTAAATTCTGTGGTGATGATTGAATTATATCTACCAGGACTACAGAAAACAAAATATGAATTGAAAAGAAAGTTATTATCATCAATAAGAGTGATTTAAAAAAACATAATAAATATGTGATAAGATGTAATAAATACACCTTATTTAGTATGTTATATATATTTATATTTGAAAAATATTTCATTAATACTTATTTATTTGAATAATTTTTCAACTTGAACAGGGAAATTTGATTCTTGAGATAATTTATTTATGTCTTAATTTTATTTTAGTGGGACACATGCCGTAAACACTACTGTTTTGGTAGTGCGAATACTACCAATGAATGAATTGTATGGATCATGTTATGAATATCCTAGATATTTTCATATCCATATATTCTTATTTATTTCATGGGGATTACGATTAAAAAGTTACAAAAGCGATAATGGTTTATTTCACAATCTCATTTTTATTTGGGATTGTTTAGGATAAAGTATCTATTAGGGTATATTCTTCTTCCATGTCCATTTTTTAAAAAAAATTAAAAGTGTTATTACTATTCCCATATAGTAGTTTAAAATAATTTATACACAAGTTAAAATTTTTATAAAATGATTTTGAAGGAATTTTTTTTGTTTTCTAAATAAGGTTATTTTTGACTTTTCCAAAACAGTATTGAATGAATTTTTTGCATCTTATTTAGAATGAGTGGATTTTTCTAATTTCCCAACGCATAAATTCATTAAATAATCTTTTACACTTTTATAATTTTTTTATCATGAAAATATTTTCATTTAAAATTGAAAAAATTAATAAAATCGATGTGATTTTAAAATTAGAGGGGTATTTTCCTCTATAATTTTTTCAAGTGATATTTGAAAACAATTCTGTCTTAGGTGAATTCATATAATTTTACCTATAAAATATTGGGGATTTGATTCAAGGATAAAATATATATTTTTTCTCAAGATGTATTATTTTTATTATTAAAAGAATACGTTGTAATGAAAGACTTATTTTTTGTGCTTACATTGAGAGAGGATTTTGTTCAACACTGAACACAAATATCCTATTTGTTGTGAAAAAAACATTATACCCTCTCTTAAAGGGTATTGGTTGTACTCAATGGATCGGAATCACTCCGAAAACATTTCTTCGTCTCCCTTCCTCATATTCCCCTTCATTTACTTTATATTTTTTTTATGGGAATTTAGAGACAACACAAGTTCCTTCCTCTTTGCCAATGATATATCTATTCACCTATTGGATTCCTCTTACAATCAGATTAATTTTTATATGGACCATTCATAGTTGTTATTTTCATGATTTCTTATTATTAATTGATCTTTATAACCATGATGGTCATGAATACTATATTTCTCTCCAACTCAGTTTTTCATTGTATTTTATGTACACAACCACTCACTATCATCTTGAAATAGATATCACATGAAACTATGTGCTCCCTATCTCTTTTAAGAGATGTTTCTTGATATGTGGCAATCTGTGAATTAGTGTGTGATGTGTGTTTCCTTTCCATATAATATTTTTACCATCATTTAAGGTTCTCAGAAATAATTCCTTTCTCTCCAACTACCTCCAGTTTTTCTCACTTCCATTATAGGTATGTCACTTCACGAGCATCCCATTTTAATCAAGGATGGTGCACTATTAGAATTATTTTCTTAAATCAAACATGAGAGGTAACTATTTATGTTCTAGATGATCCCTCTATATTAACCTCTCTCTTAGATTAAGTGTTTATTATATTGCATTGATTTACTATGGCCACTTTGTCACTCATATAAATGGTTCACAATCCTCATTCTCTAGCTCATCAAGATTCTCTTTATCTCCCCTCTCATATAATTTATATAATATGGATTCAATATTTTTGTTTTTATTACCTTTGGTATCACTAGTAATGGTCACATAGGTGTAATATTATCCTCTTTGTGGTGACTATTGAATCCAAAAATCATAAAAAAATAGGCTAACACTCAGCACCTAACAAGTGTTATTTCATTTCTAGGTTCCATAGATATTCATCTTCTCCTACAATTTTCTCCCACATAATTTGGAATAATAATGGTATAGGGTTCGGAGTGAATAAAATTATCATTTTGAACATGTTTTGTAAAAACAACCATTACCTTGTTGTAGTTCTCGAACAAAAATCAAACCCCTTTGAAATCTCAGAGTATATTAGAGAGATTGGTTTATGTGAAAATTACAAGGAGACCACTAAAATTATCACATTTAGATATTTTGGAATTATAAAATTTTAGTATAGAACGTGGATACCATTTACCATTTTACCATAATCATGGTTTTTCTAGGTACATTTTTATTTTTATTCACTTTTATTTAAAAAAAAATTCAAGCAACTTGTTCGGGAATATTATTGTATTCATCTTTCATCGATCAATTATGCGACTTTATCATAGTGTATCTAAGGCTAAATCAAAAACTAATTTTGATATATCATATTTAAATGTGATGGAATATTTATCGAAGTAATGGATATATTTTTGTGTCATCATTTCTCACACAATCAACATCGACTGGGTTTCTTATGTGGAAGATAAACATGGTGTAATAATTATAGGGGATATTAGGTTATGGTGTCTATCTTATAGATGCTTCAATAACATCCATGGTCATTATAAGTATCTAAATTCTAGGGATTCTAATCTTTTTAGGAAATTTTTATGTTAATCCCCACTTCCTACCGAACATATGATAAAGAGTAGTGAGTGTGAGAAATTTTTCTTATCTAATAAATTGACATCAGATCCAGGCATTCTCATAGTGGTGTGGGCCTCCACAAAAATTCCCATGAAAGGAATATAATTTGTATTCATCAATTAAAAGTTATAATGTCCACAATAATTACTTTTAAAAAAGGAATAAAAATATGTTTCATCGGTTTTAATATCATATATCCCTTAAAAATACATAATTTGCCATTAGTCTCATATAGAGGAAGGACGTGAAGATGAATTTTTGTCGTCATTACATGAAAAAAAATCTAGTTTTCATAGTAGTTATTAGGTAATGAGTGTGAATATTTGGTTCTTTTCTTGGAAACATTTCATTGGGAAGGGGATCAAAATATATCTTATTTTTGTGACTATATCCTGGAGAAGTGGAAATAATTTATTAAATATTTTCATAAAGATGATGGATCATTTACTAGAAATCTATAAGTAATTTAATGTTTGGACAAGGAATATTTTATATTATTACTTTTCGATGAAAACCCAAGCAAGAAGGTAGGATAATACATGATATATTTATAATAATTTTATTATATTTAACATGTTTTCTCTGGTCAGCAAAATTAAATGCTAAAAGACTCCCTCTCCCAAGAATGAGAGATATGGTAGCTTTTACAAACCCCCATCCTAAAAATAAACCAAGGTCCAAACAGATTATTTCTATCTTTCTTTGTATCTACATGGGACCTGGTAAATAATAAGCTAATGGAAGACATTCATGACTTTTAAAGGGTAGGAGGTCCTCTATAGGTGGCATTTCCCACATCATATGTTCTTTTCACGAATCCTTTGTGATTATTATTTTTAGACAATTAAGTCCCTAAGTATGGTTAATTATTTATACTATGCTATTTATAGTAATTTTAACAACATACAATCAATGTTCGTCCATAATCGAGATTCCAAGGAGCAACATGAGTTCATTATGTGTCTTTTTATCGAGATAAAAATTATCATTTCTGAAAAAATTATTGGATATATAAACTCAAGGGTACCTTGATCAAATTATTCCATAAATATTTACCTGGAAAATTCATATGAAAGGATGTAAAAAAATTCATTAATTTGATGTTCTTCTTGGGATTTTATACTTTTTTATTTGATTTATTTTTTAATCTCCATAATTCCACATGGTTTTTAATTTCATTTATAGGAATAATGTGTGGATTAATCAAATTTTTTAGGGAGATAAAGAGAGGTAATTCATAACCACTATTCTTATTCATCATGGTTAATAATTCTCGTAAATTATATCTTACTCAATGTATCCATAATGGGAAATACTCTACTTTTCTATAGTGTAGACCAAATCAATGGTGTTTCCCATCATCTCTTTGAAATGTATATTGAATTTTTTGGAATACTGGTAAGTTATCTCTTTAAGGATTTAAAAAGGTCATATATGATTATTGTAGAATGAGGGTTGAAATAATTATTCAATCCAATAAATGTGTATACATCTTGAACACCTGTAAATACTAGCATGTCAATTAGATTAATTATTCCCTAGGTATTCAGAGAAGATTCATTCCAATGGATTACATGAGAGCCACTATATCCCAATGAAGGCTATGTAATTTCCACTAATATGGGTGTTTTATAAAATCATTACCCATATAAATAATAAGAAAAACTGATTCCTATGATTTTGTGGTAGGATAAAATTGGTTAACTATTTCTTCACATTCATTCTTGTGAACATTCTCTCTATTATAAAAGTGTTGTTGGATACTATCAATGATATTGAGGAACTTATATCATTTTTAATAAAGGATACCCACTCAAAGGGTAGGTGTCCCTGGTCTTCATTTGAATAATTATATCATCCCATTGATGTGGGGGACATCAGTGTGAAAGATTTTATTGGCACAATGCATTTCTTACAGGCCAATATGTTCTTGGATTTTATTGATGGATGAATGTTATGGGGTATTCTTATCATGATAATGTATAAGAAGAATTTTAAAACTCCAAATGGGGAAGGTATCACTTCATTGGAATTATATCCAATGGTATGTTCTGACACTCCAAGATAATTCCAAATATATTTTTGGCCATTGAAATAATGTTTTATAAAATCAGAACTGGGTGGGTGTGGAATATGGTCTTCCTATGGTTCATACTCCATACATATCTTTTAATGGGGAAATGAAATTGAATTCATTCGTTTATCTATTTTTGGACAGGAACTATAATTTTTTATATCATAGTATACAAATGAATGATTATCATAACCTTAATATGTTGACATGATCCTTGTATATTTATTTCTTAGTGAATGCATACTGTAAAGTTCTATATTTGATCTAGTTTCATGTACTTGGGGTTTCTTTCTCTGTAGTAATAAGATTCCCCTAAAATTCAACATTTTATTATTTTATATTCAGAGTCATGTTATTCTCATAATTGATGAAATTATAAAGAAAGTTATATAATTTGTTTTCTAATTATTTCACTATAAGAAATCAAATGATTAACCTTTCACACATCTATTTTAAAATCGTTATTAAGTGACCTCATTATAGCATGAGTTTTTTTGGCTTAACAGGGCTTTCATCTAGTGAAATAAATAGTGGGTATTTTTTCCAGGAATGGTGTACTGCCACTTTAAATAATTTTCATATAATAAATTTTAGAGAAAATATCTTCAGTTTTGACTCATTGATTTTAATGGAAGAGAGGAACATGGATGGATGTGAAGACACCCACTTCTCAATGTGTCTCTTGGTAACTAGCATCAATTACTGGGTGGTTGAAATGGATCCTATAATTGAGAACTGGGGGGAATAATCCATCTTTTATAAGTTTCATCTTATTACAGGATCCATTCAATTCTTGATAAAAACATTCTATCCATGGGTGCTGGGTTTTCTAGGATTCACATTGGAGTGGATTTAATTTTGATTTTTATGATCTTATTGTTCTATTTTATTTAAGGGTTTGTACTCATACATCACTCCCGATACAATTTGATCATTTCATTTACCACATCATACGAGCAATGTGAGACCCTAATCGTTGTGGCATGCTCAAAGTGAACTGGGTTGGAGTTTTTTAGGCATTATAACATCGATCATTTTTTATTTCATAATGATTCCACAATTATCATTCATTTCCTACATAGAAAAAACATTTCACATAGGTCCATTAACTTTCATATTCATATATGAAAGAATCAGATTTCCAAAATGAATAAATAACCTCACAAATGAGACAGAGGGACTAAAGACACTGATTTTATGGATTTGATTGCTAATAATTCTACAATACATACTCTTGTTTCTAGTAATATATCCCTCCCCCCAAATATATGGATATTTTATGAGGATAATCTATTATGATGAACTATTATAGATATTCGTAATATTTAATTTTTTTACAGAATATGATTATTATTGTTGTGGTGATGTTATAATATATATGAACACCCTGGGTCATTAAAGTGGGTTTCAATGCATGGTTCAGTCTTCCTGTAGAGATTCAGATTAAGAAACATTAGTGAAAACAATTTTGGTAATTCTATGTATAGGATAAATTCATAATTTTCTTGTATGTAATATATTGTATGATTTTCCACAAAATTACATACTTATCTAGATAATATAAGTAAATGTGGATCAAAAATATTTTTTTGTTTGTGTAATAATCCTCAAAATTGGTCATTTATCTAGACATGATCGTCCCCTTATATATGACAATAAGAATTCTAAAACATCAATTTTGACACTACTGGGAGATATACATTGGGTTAATTGATATTTTCTTCATAAATCTTTATAAAGGCTTTTTTAGATGAAAATTATAGGTGACCTAGGTTATTCAATTTGCGTCATAGTATGAAAAGTAGATTTCATGATTTAGAACTCCAATAAATGTTTATATAGTTTCCCAATACGACTATGGATTCTCACACTTTGGTTTTGGCTATATAAAATTGATGTAACCCTAAGGATTCTTGTTAATGTTTATATGATGGAAAATGGAATGATTTTAATCTTGAGAAACCAAATTAATTGGGAATTAGAAGGTGAATCCTTTTTATAATTCCTAATCATAATTTTGACCATATGATCAAAAATATCTCTATATATGGGTTTCATAATATACTAAACAAGAGTATGATGTAGTTTTTTGATGACCATAGAGGAAAGAATGTTCAATATTCAATATTTCAATAATGTGGGGAGAATCATGTAGGATAATTCCTTAATGGAAGCAAAAAAGGTTTTTGGTTGTGGAAATGATGGACCTTGATAAATTAATTAATGTGGAAATGTGAATGATTTGGAAACCACAATAGATGGGAATAATGGTTTCAATAATGTATGAATTATTTTTAAATGTTTCAAATAATGAAATTATAGGAATTATGATGTAGATGTCCAAGGGGATGATCTCAACAAAAGGATCACAAGGTTTATCTGTGTAATAGTTTTTCTTTTTATATTGAAGTGAATATTAATGATATTTTAAAGGATATAAGTGTTACAAAATAACATGATGAAGCTTGGTTAATGGGATTAGGAATAAATGGAATCATTAAAATTCTTATTTATTAGTATTTGAGAATTATTTTGTAAAAGTGTTTTAGGAATAAAATTTTGGACTATAAAAATCATGATATATCGAGGGATTGATTCATAGTTGTTTTAATATAAGGAATTGTTATTTTTTTGAATAGTAACAAGAACCTTAATAATTGAATAATAATATCTTATTTTTTAAAAACTCATGATTAAGGGAATGATATCCCTTAATTACTATCCAATGTAAGCATAATAATGTTTATTTTGGATAAAGAGATGATTTAGAGTGATTGGAAAGTGTTGGTAAATCGTTTTTTTATTTGATGACATAGTGATTATAATAATCATTGATAATTTTTATTTAATTTTTGATTTATGGACTATATTTAATGGTAAAATTTTACATGAGGAAATTTTTATTTTTAATATTTTTAATAATGCATGTTTTTATTTTGGATTTATAGCGATTTAGGTTATTAAAAAGTTTACAGAGAATATATGAAAAATGTGCTCACATATTTGGTATGTGACATTCAGAACTACTTCTAGGGAATAATGTTAAATTGGTTTTGGAATCATAGTGGCTATATTTATTAATTTTTTGTTTCTGATTTTGTTTACAAGATTTTTAGTGGGGTTTTATGATTAACTACATATGGATTTCATTGATCTACATCTTCGGAATTATTTATGTTTAGTAAATTAACCAATATTACAAAACATACTCTAAACATTTTGGTTTTGGTAAATATATAAATACATATAGAGTATATTTTTATCATTTTGTGGATTATGTAATCCATTAGACATCAATAACAGTGCTAGAGGCATGAAATATTCTTCTTCCTCATCATTTGGAGGAAAAGATGAGATTGTGGGTGGAATTGATTATATGATGAAATTATACATGTCATTAAATTATATTTCCTAATTTTGATAGTCTATATAGTAAAAATCATTCTTCAATTGTTATGAAAATATTTGATGACAAAAATGTCGAATTATAACGTTCAATTTCAATGAATTGATGGTATTTTTCAATCTGGGGTTTCATATTATGCGATTATAAAATTTTCCCTGACCATTAACATTATCGTGTTCAATAATATATGGATAATAATTTTCCCACATGTCCATATAATCACATACCACTTGTTTTATCTGATTTTAAATAAATGTACATTTAATCCAAGATAACCATCATGCATCCCTTTTTTTTCCAACATTTGTGACAATGTCGGTTTCCACAAGGGAATATTCAAATGAAAATACATTAATTACTTAGAATCAATTATTAGAATGAAATGTAATAATGGTGAAGATAATGTAACACCGTGAGAATATATAAATTATTTCCCAATAAATAATTGTTTTTCATTGATGGCATGTGTTACACACAAGACCAAGTTAAAAAAACAACGATACTCTATTAAAATATTATTATTGAATGTTATGATAATAAACTAGTAACTAATTTCTACGTTTGAATATTGTTGAATTATTTATCATATATATATAAATTTCACAATCAATAGAAACTAATTTATAAATTCATTGTAAATAGTCATTTATTTTTTACTAAAAACATTTTATCCTAAAAAACATTTTCCTAAAAATTTGGTTTTCTTATTTGTGAATATGGTAATTAATTTTTGGAAAATTAATAAAATATATATGAAAAAAATATTTTTATTTTTGAATTCATATTCTCAAAGTTGTGTTAGGATTATTTTTTGAGAATTTTCTTAAAATGGTAATAATAAATGAATACTGAAAAATACATATTTTTATAAAACTGGAATTTTCATTACATTAAATGG
The DNA here is from genome assembly GCA_963277665.1 of Viscum album. Classification (NCBI taxonomy): domain Eukaryota; kingdom Viridiplantae; phylum Streptophyta; class Magnoliopsida; order Santalales; family Viscaceae; genus Viscum; species Viscum album. The sequence goes on along the minus strand of OY728128.1, from coordinate 211,588,151 downwards.
AAAATTTATGAGTTTCAAATTATCTAAAATTATATTTAGTTCTATTTATTTAGATATTTCATAATTAATTACATTTTCTTCATCCTTGTATCATCTTTTGGTATAAGATCATTTTTGGGCATAAAAACACATTTATCATGAAAACTTTTGTTGTTGGGTTTTTTGATATTAATTTTAATTTATATTTTCAAACATAAGTGAGATGAATATTTAAATATAGAATCAATATCTGGAATCAATGGTTCACAATTTTTCATATTGTCCACTATTATTTTTGGTCATTATTAAGAGTGATTTTATTACCACGACAATGGTAAATTAGTGAATTGATGTTAAAAATAAAATTATAAGAAATAATAAACAAGGCCAACCCTAAAATTTATTGGATGAGTTAATTTCATCTATAATGATACAATTATCAACAATAGTATCTTTTGTATCTATTTTGATAAGATCATTACGTTTATAGTATTTTATTTCATGAAAACTCAATCATTGGATTTTCCTATTTTTAAAAACTATTATATTTTAATACGATGTAACCCATATGATATTTTACTATATAAAATGTAATTAATATATATATAAATTATATTTATTATGGTAATTTATTTTTGTTTTTTGCTGCAGGCATATTTACCAAATGGCATACACAACATAGATGCTGTAAATATTCAACAAATATAAAAAATAAAATATACGATATTAAAATTATTATGTGTAATATAATTAGAAATAAATTATATAATAAAAATATTTTATATATTAAAAATACCTAATAAGAATGTATTAAAGTATTTCTTTTATAATTTATATATTTCTCCAAATGTTATTAATGTCATTGAAACTAATAGTTTCACAATTTAAAATAATTATATTGTATTAAAATAATATATTATAAAATTATTTAAATACATAAAAAACTAAATAGGGTAAAAGGGAAAAAAATATGGTATAAAATTTAATAGCTTATTTATTTGAAGGTTATTTTTAGTCACTTCTCTCAATAATGTTCTTAGTATATTTTACTCTCTTAATAAATCCCAAAATATCCCCTAGAATCATTTATAAAAGGAGACCACATTGATCTCTTATTTACACATATTGAATCTTATATTGGAACCATAACATACCAATTTAACTTTTAAACATCCATTTACACGATTTAGATTTGATGGAATTTCCAAAATACCAAACTTAGTTCCCTTTATTGGACATATAAAAGAGTATTTTCAAACAAGAGGTATTCACCAGAATCAATCATTATCTTTTTATAATCATATTTACCTCATATAAATCATCTTAATTTATCATAAAGAATTATTTATCCTTAATATGATTTAATTTTATTATTATAATAAAAAAACAATTATACTCCTTCCTTTCCTTTAAATACTATGTAAGATTATCACTCGTGCGTACGTATAACTTACAATCTCCACATAGCTATAAAATTTATTTTTCAACCCCATATTTTAGGGACTAATGTATTGGCGTGATTAATGTTTATATATTATATTGAAAACATAATTATACGTTTTAAATGATATATTAAAATCTACCTTTTTATATCCTAATCTATTCCAAAATGATAGTGTCACCCGTTCATACGTGTGGACTACCACCTCCATGGAGCAATAAAATCTGTTTTTTGTTTCTATTTTACATTAATGGAAAAGAGTATAGATTTGATGAATATAAATCATATACATGATATATTAATTTTTCTACAAATGTGAATTTTTATTAAGAATTATTTATTTTCTTTCTTAAATTAGTAATTATAGTGTTCATTCGAACATACGACCCGCCGTATGCAGAAATGGTATAATTTATTTTTCTATTTCTATTTTTTTATGATTGATTATTCATATATATATATAAATATATAATGATTAAATATTATTTATATTCTGTGATTTTTTAATATTATGGGACCATGATCAATCTAAAAGGACCTGGTGTTCTAGAATGATACATGCTTGTAAAAAAATGCAGTTATTACCCAGAAGAGTGATTTTATTAATAAATTGTTCACAAGCATGTGATAATATGTTATAAATAAATAATTTAGGGTATTACTGATATAAAATTTGGAATATATGTTTATAAAATAATTCAATATTAAACGGTAGGTTTTCAAATGTACATGTAAAAGAGATACTTAAGGTATGAGATTTTAATGTCACTTTTATTTCGGCGGGACAAATGATTTTTACCCTAGATATTTCTTTTAAAGTGTATATATATACCATGAATGACTTTTATGGTAAAAATTAATAATATAATGACTATTTACATATAAAAATATGATTACTTATTTAATGGGTATTATAATTATAAATTTACCAATTTGGTAACAGATTCTTTCACAATATCAATATTATTCAGGATTATTAATTTTTAAGTATACACTGAGGAATATTTATCTTCCTTGCACATGTTTGAAAAAAATAATAATAAATGTTTTTACACTTCTACATTAGTTTTATAAAATTATTTTCACAAATTTTTATCTTTATACTAATCACATTAAAAAGTATCTTTCTCTAATTTTTTAAATTAGGTTATTTGACACTTTTTCAAAAAAATATGAAATGAATGTTTTTTATCATATAAAATAAAATGGTTTTTCCTACATCCATTTTTAATAAATAAATTTAATAATGGTTTAAAATTATATATGTCAATTTTCAATTTATTTTTTTTAAAAGTGATCTGTTTTTTAATGATAATTGATTTTAAAATTGAAAAATTATTTTCATCAAAAAAATTTCCAATTGATCTGTCAATATTATTTTGATGGAAAATTAATTCATATGATGATAATTATACATTACTGGGGATATAATTTGAAGATACAATCATTATCCTTTAACATGATGATTTATGTTTTTGATGATATGGAAAAAAATTATGAATAGTATTCTATTTTTGTTGTTTTTTAGATGATAAAATGATTAGGAACCCCATTTATTTTTATGGGTTCTGATATATGGAATTTTTTATCATCTACTTGGACACATATTTATAGATTTCATTATTAGATGGGTAGACCAATATATCTCTATAATTAATTTGTTAATTTATTGTTTCTCATGAGATAGTTATTCTAAAAAAGTCAATGTGACTAATACATTATAGGAAGCATGTCTATGTTCTTTATATGTTACGGGAAAAAATTTGTTGTTCTTATTCTGTTATGGGAAATAAATTGATATGATTGATCCATTATGGGAAAAATCAATTGATTCAAGATATAATGTTCATGGTAGTTAATCGTTACATATTAAATTGTATCTATATCTATGATGATACAACACGCATTTATAACATTAACTTATGGTTCATGATTGAGTTATGCTGAATTCGTTTTTATGGTTAATTTATTTTCAAATGCAAATTTTTTATTCCATAACATATTTGTATGTTCATTTTAGACTGGGTATGAACTATCAGTACAGGAAATTATCCTTAAGAAGAATGTTTTGGAAAATTAAGGGTATAGGTATATTATGTGAACCTATACCGAAAGGTTTTCCCAAAAGCATGGTAATTTGTTTTTTTAAGGCCTACTACCACGGTTTTCCAAAAACGTGGGGAAGAAACTCATATACCCATGTTTTTCAACAAATTGTGGGTATAAGGGTTTTTTTAAGGTGAATACCCATGGTTTTTCCAAACCCATTCATATAGTGTTTTTTAAAATAATGGGTATAGATTTACAGCGTTATGGGGGCATAAACAATCGGCAAGAAACAAATACTATTTTTGTGGGAAAACCTATAACCACAGTTTTCCCTCCTATAACTATGGTTTCAATTAATATATAAATAGAAATATATTAATATAAAATAATTTTAGTTCATTTTCTCTAGAATTCTTTCTTACTTATATTGTAATTGTAAGTCATATAGCTTATGTTGTTGGACATAGGGAGTTTTAAGTGCAGCTCGTGGAGCATGCAGCTTCAATATATGTTGGAATATTTTTTTGTTCAATTTATAATTTTTGATTAAATCCCATCCGAATAAGGCATTATTGGCATGGAATGTGGGTTTGAGGCTTTGGAATAGTGGAAAAAAAGATATAACCATGTTTTTTCAAACTATGGGTATATATTAGGGACCTCTACTGACACCTATGTTTCCCCCAGTTCCCAAAAATGTGGGGATAATTCATTTGTTCAGTAGTGTTTATATGTTATGGTCAACATCTCATGACCTTTTTTTAATCTCATTCTTTCAAATGATCATGGGTTGAAAATTCTCTTGCATACACTTACTTGGCATATGATATCACTCTTTATTTTGTTTCCCTTCCCAGTAATATTATGAATGTTTTTAGTTGCATGTGTCAATGTAGAGTACAATGAGGGATGATATTCTTTGGAGAAGACGAATATAAATTTTAAAATTAAAATAATAGATATATAATAAATATAGAATAATAACATATAAGGCAAAGGGCATATTTTTTGAATAATGTATAAAATTTTATTCTAAAAGAATTATTATTTATTTCTGATGAGTCTTGGTCATTTGAAAAAAATTACATAATATAAAATAAAAATTTCCTAAATCACATTATTTCCCAATATTTAATGTTTTTAGTGAAATGTAAAATTTAATATCCTTTGGATTTGAAATTTAAAAAAATTATCATAATTTTTTATATAAAAATGCTACATTATCTTAAGATGAATTTTTTGAATTTTTTACAAATATTACTTCATAGCTGAATAATTAATTTTACCATTTTTATAAATAACATGAATTCATGGATATTATTTATACATATGTATGAATTGGAAATTAAGGAAACTATTTTATATGAAAAAATATGTAATATACAAGTGAAATTATAATTTTAAAAATGATGATTTTAATTTATAAATAAATATTTGATATTTCAGATCTTATGTCATATTATTACATAAAAATTATTGTTAATAAATTATATATTTTGAAATTTTAAAATGATATTTTTTTATTTATTAATTAAATAAAAATGGATCTAAAATTTTGGTTCAATTTCTATAAATTATTGAATAATTTTCATATTATTTGTGGAATATAAGATAAATTACATAGGAAAAAAATTTACTATTGTGAAAAACATAATGGAAATAATGATAAACCTTATAGGTAGGGGATTAAAATGATAAAAATATTCTACTTGAGTGGTGGATGTGTATATAGACCTTATCTATTAAAATGTATGTTATTTATCAATTCTTAATCTAATTTTATTGAAATTAAATTCCCGTTATTGAAATTAATTTAGTTTTCATAATATTTCATCGATTATGTATTATAAAAGGTGAACTCGTATCCACATTTCCCCTAAAACTAAATAGTTTAACTATAGTCACAGAAAACATAATACAAGAAGTGAGGTATAATTTCTAGGAATATCAAGCTGTTTTCAAATTCCTTATATGATTTCATTGTCATAAAATTTATATCCCCATATTAAAATTACTTGATTATAATCATTATTGTGATTTATAATTAATATAATGATGGTAAATAAATTAACCACCCTCCAATTTTAGATTATTAAAAATATTCGTGATAATCATTTGTTGTGTGGACAAGTACCTCCATATAGAGATGTGTTTTATTTTCCTTTACATCTAGATACGTATGGATTAGTAAATATTTTTGGAATTTCAATGATATATATGTATTATATATCATTAATATTGATCTCTTTGGATGACATGAAAACTGAGGATCATTACAAGGTAATTAATTTACACTGTTAAATAACACCAAACAAGTTCATAACCACTTACCTGTTCATTAAATGTAAATTATTTTCCCATGTAATGGGAGGATAATAATATATTTCATTATAAAAATTCAATTCATGTACCTATAATTGAGTGGAAGTGATCATATTTTTTAGGGGAATGATGGTGTTTTATATACCCAATTTAATACATTAAGTACTATTGACACGTGATATTGAAAAGATCTTATAAATTTCTAATTCAAAAATAGATTTATTATTAATCAACATATAAATGAAATTTTATAAGAATAATATTTTAAAACATGAAATTAATATTTATATATTTATTATACATGAGGATAAATCACTTGAATGGAATTCATGGGTAATGTTATGAGAATTGGTAACTAAAATTTCATCCCATGTACTATAAAAGTTTCAATGATTTTCTTTCCTCTTGTACACTAATCTTTCAGTTTTATAATTTTCTTCTTTTATTTATGGGGAAGGATATTTTCTACTCAATATAAGTTATAGAAAATGTTTTCTTTTGAATTATTATTTTAAAATGAAAAAATGGATACCATTTGGAAAAACATGTAACTATTGGATTTCCTGAAAAAATAATAATAAATGTTTTGAAAACGATCATTCATAATATGGTTTTAAATTTCATCAGAAGATCAATATAAACTAAAGTTATATTTTAAGTTTCAAAATATTTTTTATTGTGTTATTATTTTGGGTTATTATGTTTTTGAAATCAAGTGACTTAATTCATCATGATATTTTATATTATTTGGATGTTCTACCAAACTCATTTTATTTAGATAGGTTATTTATTGAAATTAAATTAAATAAATTTGTTTTTTACGAAAATCAATTTATATTCATGGGTTAATTATGAAATGTGAATTATTTCTATTTTTTAAGAGACTCTTTATCTTATATAGGTTATTTAAGATTTGATTGTTATTATTTTTATGTTGGACACATATGTATCGATAATGATGTAAAGATACATATATATCCATACAATGAATTGGTTTATTATTTTATCAAATGAGATAGTCAGTTGTTGACTTAATGTATTTCTTTACTCAAGCATGAGAAATATGGGTTAGCTCATAATTTTAGGCATGTAGATAATGAGTTTGTTCACATAGTCATGGGAATAGTGGGTTTTAAAATGTTTCCTTATACATGTGGTTTTACCAAATTTATTTTCTATTTTTCATGTTATTACATGTTTTTGATATTCATTACATTTCCATCAAATTATATTTTTTCTTGATTATGCCTTATTTTTATATAATTAAATAATTTTATTTCTTTCTCACATGTTATACGATTATTAATATGTGGTTTATTAAATTTCATAAAATTTATGATTCCTTAATGAAATTATAATCATTATATGATTCTATGAAATGTTTTATTATTTTCATCTATGTTCATTCGATATTTTATTAATATATTTTTTCCCTTCACGTGTTCTCTAATGTGTTTATGATCTGAAAAATTATTATATGTTTTAAACATAATATGAATCATAGATCACCACTTTCTAATTTTTTTCATTCCCTGTATTATGATGATTATTATATCATGTGGTATCTCTAGAATGGTCCTAGAATAGAATAATTCTGGATAACTATTTACAAGTGTTATAATATAAGATGTTTATATAGGGAATATTTTGGAAAATAAACATTTAGTCATTGGGTAGTATGAATTTTTTTTGATGTTTAATATAGCATCACACCTCATTATCACATAAACTTTCATTACATTTTACAAAACCGAGGATCTTTAAGGTTTAGTGTCTTGGAAACAACGAACTTTAAACATGAAAACATAAAACATTCTTCTAAAACACTTGAAAGGCTTCTCCTCATGTTCATCCTAGGTTCATTACTGCATCACATAACCTGGGAGCATACATCAAAAGAAAGGGTGAGAAAAAATCCCAGTAAGGAAAACAAGAGAAACATTTTACATGTGAACATGAGATACTTCAATAAGGTCATGAAAAAGAATTTTAAGGCATGACAATGAAATAAGGAGGCATATCATAATAAAAATAACATTTTTCATAACATGAAAATGTGGCTACATCATTTAACATAGAAAATCATGAACATATCACCAAGGTCCATCCCCAAGGTTTCATTTGAAAATTACCAAGGTTATTCACCAGGGTATCGTGAAAATTGTAATCTCTAGTGGTTACATCATTACCCAATGCATTGGAGCGCTATCAGGGAGCACCCTTAAATTTGCCTTTATAATAATGTGAGCCACATATATCATCATCAGACATTACATAAATAACCCATATAGCATAAAATAAATGGGTTTCATTTCATAATCACAACGTTTTATAACTGCTTTAAAGACATGATCTTTACATCACTTTAAAACCCACAGAAAAGGAAGGTGGGTCTCATGTATGTAAATCCCATAATTTAAAATAGAACATTTTGGTATATATGTGAATACCCTTTTAGAAGAAAGATATTTGAGTATTCACTTAATAATATAAAAGAACTTTAGAAAAAGAGAGAGGCATTTTGAGACGGAAATTTTGCAGCATAACGGCTATGTTACGAGGTTTTAGAAGACATTAAAAAGAGAGGTAAAATGGGTCAAACATTCATAAATGACCCATAAAATATTAGATGTACAGAATAAGAAGGATACATTATCATGGTAATGAAATTTTAAGGACATACCATTTGAAATGAAAAACATGGAAGGAAGACAAAAATTAGATTTCTCTTATGAAAGTTCAGCAGCCTAACGACGTTACATAAACTTCAACAAAAATGATTTGAAAAGATAGAATAGGGTCCCTCATCATGTGAACATAAGAGTACAGTATGATAGATATAGAGGTAATTCCCCAACATAACAAAAAGGAACTTGAATGAATTGACATGAAAGTAGAACTTCAAAATGAGAAGGGTGAAGAACCACTTAAAAATTCGGCTGCCTAACGGCGCCACTTAAAACATCAAAATACTGAATTGAAGAGATCAAATGGGGTCTCTCATCATATGAACATAAGATTCCAGTATGATAGATATAGAGATCATACCCCAACATAACAAAAAGGAACATGAAAGAATTGACATGAAAGTAGAACTTCAAAACGAGAAGGGTGAAGAACCACATAAAAATTCGGCAGCCTAACGGCGCCACTAAAAACGTCAAAATACTGAATTGAAGCGATCAAATGGGGTCTCTCATCATATGATCATAAAATATCAGTATGATAAATTTAGAGATCATACCCCAACATAATAAAAAGGAACTTGAAATACTTTACATGAAAATAGATCTTGAAAAATGAGAAAGGAGAAAGAATCTGTTACAAAAATTTCGGCAGCCTAACGGCGCCACATAAAACTTCATAAAACGAAATAATTAGAGAAAGAGGGGATCTCTCATTATATGAACATGAAAAGGGAAGTAATAGGAGTATAAAATAACATCCTCCAACATAAGAACATGGATCATAAAAGTAATGACATAAAAGAGATTACTTGAAATGAAAGAGAGAGGTCAGATCCCTTACCTTAAAACATAACTCTTAAAACTCAAAGGTTGGGTCCGTGAGGGCTTGGGGGCACCATGGGAGGACTCCTTTGGAGGTAATGAGACCAGAACTTCATTGGGGGAGAGTGGGGAGTCGAATGGATGAGAGGATGGCTTGGTATTTATAGGGAAAGTGAGGGGACAAGGCATTAATGGCAAAGGGACACCTCATTAGTTGTTTTGGCAAAACCATGGGATTGCCCATGGTATTTTCCCATGGTATTGGCCACTTGGGACACCTCATACCTTATCTCACTATTCATAATTTGAACATATTGATTACAAACTTAATACATCATTTAATGATGTCCTTAAACACCCGTAACTTAAAAACTGTATTTTCACTATTCATCGAAAATTCAACTTTCTCAGAATATTCCCAAAATTTCACCTTAACCAAATATCAATGCTCTGATTACAAATGTGAACTCCATTTTATAAAAAAAATTTCTATATATTTTTAGTTTAATTTTTAAATAAAAACACTATTCACCGAAAAATCATTTTTTCAGAAAAAACCCCAAAATTACCATAGCACAATATCGGTTCTCTGAGTTCAAAAATGAAATCTGTTTTATAAAAATAGTTATCTAAATATTTTTAATTAAATTTTTAATTAAAAAACACTATTCACCCGAAAAAACTAATACTTGAATAATAATTTATGAAACCATTATTTAACCATTTTATTGAATCACATTACTTAATCAAGGTGCCTAGATTATATTAATACTTTCATTAAGTGAGATTTCTAATCCATTTGGACACATTACTAATCCTAATCATAAAATCACTATTCATAATTTACTATTCATCCAAAATTAAGTTGATCTTATTAGACTCTAAATTTCATACTGAACATAATTGTAGAAGACCATTTTTCGAAAATCGTTACACATTTTTAATTATTTAAGGTTTACACAACCATTTTTAAAATATCCTTTTTCTAAAATTCCTCAAAAATATGCATACTATATTTATCCGGTCATTTGAAAATTCATAAACTTCATCATAAGAAGAAATCCAAATTTTTATCTAAAATAAAGGATTACACAAGGCAGTTACGGTCTCCTTACATTGCCCCTTATCACACCAGCATAGGACCTAAGTGTACGGTGTGCTAAGGTGAGAGAATCCGAGGGAGGCTCGGCCAACATCGCACGAGTAGTAATTTCTATCAGTTTGAACTTCTCGCGAAGGCGATCCCGTTCTATCTTTATACGATGAAGTTCAGCTTGGGTTTGGTCCAGAGCAAAGCCCAGTGGTGCTACCTCCTTCCCAAGTTCTGTTAGATGGGCTTCGATTGGTCCAAGACTACTGGGTGTGGCCATCGAATCTTCTTTCTATATTAATTAACCAAGATTGCATGTATTTAGAGACAATAATCAAAACGTTTAGTTTCCAGTGGTCATATTGACCAATGGTCATATAACAGTCATAAACCAACAGTATCATTTTAATTATACTCATGTTATCGAATGAAACATTTTTGTTGAGTATAAAAATAAAATAACACATAAAATTTGGAAACAAGATTTATTCAAAATTTCAGGTTGTTACAATCTTCCCCCCTTAAGAAATTGCGTCCTCGCAATTTTTTTTAAAATTAGGTTTTGAAATTTCATTGAAAGTCCCACATCGGAAATGGAGTCAGTAAAACTATTACTTTAAAAGAAATAAAGGGAAGTACGAAGGTCACCCGAGTTAGCCCACGCTAGGATTCCATGTAGGAAAACATGCACATGGAGGAGAAAACAAAGGGTCAAGTTCTGAGGGAAAGTGACAGAGAACATGATTAGGAGAAGGTTAACCATAATAAAATCCCAAACTTATGATGTGTGTAAACGATCGTTGATTACCAAGTAGGAAACGTAAACCAACAACGTTTTTGTTTTACGTTCCTTTTCATAATTTTGAGGAATTCATTTACAACATAGAACAAAAACATAAGGAAATATATCTACCTTCATGTAGAGTTTCACCCTTTAATAATTTTCTACCAAAACTAATCTTTTCTCCCAAACGATGAGCATTCAAAACTACTTGGTCTCATCAATACACAAGAATCATCTTCTAGAGAATCACATAATCCACAAAAGATTAACTATCTATTTCTTCTGCCTTTAAACATTATCCAAAAAACAGAAAAGGTAAGGTTAAACAACTCTTCAAAAAGGAAGAATCCCATAGGAATGGAAACTAATTTTAAATCTTCAAGGTTCCATGGTAATACCCAAAGTTCATCATAGACCATCCCATAAATAACGGTCCTTAAAATTCCTCAAAATAAACCAAACTAAGATTGAAACCCAAATACAAGAAGTATTTGATAACATAGTCTTCCAAAATAAACATCATTGTTCATCTCCAAACAACATCAACCACTCCTAAGATCTTATAACAAAATTATCTAAACTAAACATATTTTACCCAAGATAGGTTAATCATTCCCATAAATAGCCTAAATTACTATAAGTCCACCATAAATTCATCAATTCTTTAAAATATAAGTCAACCTTACTCCTCAATGAAAATACCGTAGTAATCTATATACCTCGATTATATAGGGTCCCTAAAATAGTGAACGTATTCCAAAATAATAATAATCTTTTAACCCCTAATCACCTATGTCATATTAATACGACAATCGCCGGACTACCTATCACATTGGTTTTTGGGACATGCTCTTCCATTTCCCGCCATTAACTAAGAAAAGAAACTATAATTAGGGGCTTATTTACTTAGCTAATAATCATGAAAATGAAACTTTATGCATAAAAGGATGAACATGAAGAATAAAAGTATATCCTAACTTGTGATCCCCTAGGTTTCAATCTAGGTTATCCATGATCATATATTCTAATGTGAATCTTTATTTTGTTTTATCCTTGTTCCTTTAATAATGGTTCATACTAAGCTTATGAATTTACCAAAGCATATCCCCCGGGAGTGTCGTAACCAAGAGTGCAGGAAGGCCTGTTGTCGTGTACCAGTTCCCATTCGAGTCTAGCTCAAAGCGGTGTTTTCAGGTTTTACCCCTATGTACATCTATTCCAGAGCCACCTCTACCTGCTCGTATCCATACATGGATGTATTTGCTTGGAAACCCCTTACTCAATACTCACCAAAATACCAGGAAGATTTCCAATATTTAAACTTTTCTATAGGGTTCTTCCTAGATTTTTCATGTCATAATTCCCACAAATAACTAAACCATCCTTTGATACCAACTATAGAATCCCGCCTCTTTCTCACATAAACTTTCATTACATTTTACAAAACCGAGGATCTTTAAGGTTTAGTGTCTTGGAAACAAGGAACTTTAAACATGAAAACATAAAAAATTCTTCTAAAACACTTGAAAGGCTTCTCCTCATGTTCATCCTAGGTTCATTACTGCATCACATAACCTGGGAGCATACATCAAAAGAAAGGGTGAGCAAAAATCCCAGTAAGGAAAACAAGAGAAACATTTTACATGTGAACTTGAGATACTTCAATAAGGTCATGAAAAAGTACTTTAAGGCATGAAAATGAAATAAGGAGGCATATAATAATAAAAATAACATTTTTCATAACTTGAAAATGTGGCTATATCATTTAACATGGACAATAATGAACATATCACCAAGGTCCATCCCCAAGGTGTCATTTGAAAATTACCATGGTTATTCACCAAGGTATCATGAAAATTGTAATCTCTAGTGGTTACATCATTACCAAATGAATTGGAGTGCTATCAGGGCGCACCCTTAAATTTGCCTTTATTATCATGTGAGCCACATATATCATCATAAAAAATTTCATAAATAACCCATATAGCATAAAATAAATGGGTTTCATTTCATAATCACAACGTTTTAAAACTACTTTAAAGACATGATCTTTACATCACTTTAAAACCCACAGAAAAGGAAGGTGGGTCTCATGTATGTAAATCCCAGAATTTAAAATAGAAAATTTTGGTATATATGTGAATACCCTTTTAGAAGAACTAGATTTGAGTATTCACTTAATAATATAAAAGAACTTTAGAAAAAGAGAGAGACATTTTGAGACGGAAATTCTACAGCATAACAGCTATGTTACGAGGTTTTAGAAGACATTAAAAATAGAGGTAAAATGGGTCAAACATTCATAAATGACCCATAAAATAGTACATGTACAGAATAATAAGGATACATGATCATGGTAATGAAATTTTAAGGACATACCATTTGAAATGAAAAACATGGAAGGAAGACAAAAATTAGATTTCTCTTATGAAAGTTCGGCAGCCTAACGACGTTACTTAAACTTCAACAAAAATGATTTGAAAAGATAGAATAGGGTCTCTCATTATGTAAACATAAGAGTTCAGTATGATAGATATAGAGGTATTTCCCCAACATAACAAAAAGGAACTTGAAGGAATTGACATGAAAGTAGAACTTCAAAATGAGAGGGGTGAAGAACCACTTAAAAATTCGGCAGCCTAACGGCGCCACTTAAAACTTCAAAATACTGAATTGAAGAGATCAAATGGGTCTCTCATAATATGAACATAAGAGTCCAGTATGATATATTTAGAGATCATAACCCAACATAACAAAATGGAACTTGAATGAATTGACATGAAAGTAGAACTTCAAAACAAGAAGGGTGAAGAACCACTTAAAAATTCGGCAGCCTAACGGCACCACTAAAAACTTAAAATACTGAATTGAAGCGATAAAATGGGTTATCTCATCATATGATCATAAAATATCAGTATGATTAATTTAGAGATCATACCCCAACATAATAAAAAATAAATTGAAATACTTTACATGAAAATAGATCTTGAAAAATGAGAAGTGAGAAAGAATCCGTTACAAAAATTTCGGCAGCATAACGGCGCCACTTTAAACTTCATAAAACGAAATAATGAGAGAAAGAGGGGATATATCATTATATGAAAATGAAAAGGGCAGTAATAGGAGTATAAAAGAACATCCTCCAACATAAGAACATGGAGCATAAAAGGAATGACATAAAAGAGATTACTTGAAATGAAAGAGAGAGGTCGGATCCCTTACCTTAAAACATAACTCTTAAAACTCAATGGTTGGGACCTTGAGGGCTTGGGGGAACCATGGGAGGACTCCTTGGGAGGTAATGAGACCATAACATCATTGGTGGAGAGTGTGGAGCCGAATGGATGCGAGGATGGCTTGGTATTTATAGGGAAAGTGAGGGGACAAGGCATTAATGGCAAAGGGACACCTCATTAGTGGTTTTGGAAAAACCATGGTCTTGACCATGGTATTTGCACATGTTATTGGCCACTTGGGACACCTCATACCTTATCTCACTATTCATAATTCGACCATATTGATTACAAACTTAATACATCATTTAATGATGTCATTAAACACCCGTAACTTAAAAACTGTATTTTCACTATTACTCGAAAATTCAACTTTCTCAGAATAATCCCACAATTTCACCTTAACCAAATATCAACACTCTGATTACAAATGGGAACTCCATTTTATAAAAATAATTTTCTAAATATTTTTAATTTAATTTTTAAATAAAAACACTATTCACCGAAAATCCTTTTTTTCAGAAAAAACCCCAAAAATTTCCATAGCATAATATCGGTGCTCTGAGTTCAAAAATGAAATCCGTTTTATAAAAATAATAATCTAAATATTTTTAATTAAATTTTTTATTAAAAAACACTATTCACCTGAAAAAACTAATACTTGAATAATAATTAATGAAACCGTTATTTAACCATTTTATTGAATCACATTACTTAATCAAGGTGCCTAGATTATATTAATACTTTCTTTAAGTGAGATTACTAATCCATTTGGACACATTACTAATCCTAATCATAAAATCACTATTCATAATTTACTATTCATCAAAAAATATGTTGATCTTATTAGACTCTAAATTTCATACTGAACATAATTGTAGAAGACCATTTTTCCAAAATCGTTACACATTTTTAATTATTTAAGGTTTACACAACCATTTTTAAAATATCCTTTTTCTAAAATTCATCAAAAATATGCATACTATATTTATCCGGTCATTTGAAAATTCATAAACTTCATCATATGAAGAAATCCCAATTTTTATTTAAAACAAAGGATTACACAAGGCAGATACGGTCTCCTTACATAGCCCCTTATCACACCAGCATAGGACCTAAGTGTAAGGTGTGCTAAGGTGAGAGAATCTGAGGGAGGCTCGGCCAACATCGCACGAGTAGTAATTTCTATAAGTTTGAACTTCTTGCAAAGGCGATCTCGTTCTAGCTTTATACGATGAAGTTCAGCTTGGGTTTGGTCCAGAGCAAAGCCTAGTGGTGCTACCTCCTTCCCAAGTTCTGTTAGATGGGCTTCGATTGGTCCAAGACTACTGGGTGAGGCCATCGAATCTTCTTTCTATATTAATTAACCAAGATTACTTGTATTTAGAGACAATAATCAAAATGATTAGTTTCCAGTGGTCATATTGACCAATGGTCTTATAACAGTCAAAAACCAACAGTATCATTTTAATTATACTCATGTTTTCAAATGAAACATTTTTGTTGAGTATAAAAATAAAATAACACATAAAATTAGGAAACAAGATTTATTCAAAATTTTGGGTTGTTACACTTAATATTTGAATCAAGAGGTTAATATATTATTCGGTTCATGATTATCACAGGTTGATTTAGTTTTTATCAAAGTATGCCTTATTCATTTTCAGATATTATTCTAGATAAATTTATCAAATAAACCCATGGTAAAATAATAAGGTATGTGTCTATGTATGGGAAAACATCATGATGTTTTTTTAATATAAGTAATGTGATTATATCCTATAAATTATATTTTTATCTATATAGTAATAGTTGATATAATCTCTCTTATATATAAACCAAGGGGTAATAAACATGGAATGGGTGGATTGAGTATTGACATTATTATCACCAAGTGTGGGAACAATAGGCATAACATAACACATTGATGAAAATTTATAGGCGGTGTGATTTGGTGAATTATTCTATCGTTGAAATACATTAAAATGGTTACATATATATATATGATAGAAATCTAATTTTGGATAACATGGATTGAAACCTAGATATTCATAAGTTATTATATATACACCATTTATAAACTCATGATCTATTTTTATAATTTTATTTTATGTAAATTAATAAATATTAATATACTCATTAAAAATTATCCTTTTTTCAAATAAATAGTGAGTATCAAGATGAATCATTCCATTTATAATGATATATCCACCATAACAGGTATATTAAAACCCTATTTGTTAAGAAATGTGTCATATAAACTGAAAAAAACAATTCTATAATGATTGGACTATGAGATGTTGCTTTTAAAAGTCTATCATTTATAAGGTGATTTTGATGAGTGGTGGAGTGTCATTTGGAATTTCAAAAAAAATGATGATGTAGAAAATGGAATGTGAATATTTCAATAAGATATCTTTTCTTATGTGTTGTTGTCTTCATAGAAAAATGGATTGTTTATTCATGGAATTAGAGAAATAATAGGATGAATCTATTAGATCATAAGAAGTAAAATTCACAAGACTCAAAAGTCTTGTCTTTGGATTCATCTACTATACAAAGATCCTAGTTAACATCTTGTTACTAAAATAATTCTTTTTCTACTAAGGTAATTATCTATAAGATACATTGGTGGAAATAAAGATAGTATTTTATAATCCCTTATTATAGATATATAAATGGGAACCTCAAAAAATATAGATAAAATAAAATAGAATGTATAGTATTATGAAAAAAATGATAAGACCTATAGTGGGAAGAAAGATCATTTTACATTATGAAATAAATGTGGGTGAAAGAACTCAAGTAATTTTCTCAAGGGATCAAGGATGTTTTTTAAGATTATTAAAGAAGAACACCATGAAAAAATCTGTCAATATAAGACTATGATGTTGATTAATAAAACATTTGATAAAAAGATGAAATTAAATGATCCTACCACACTACAATGATTCATGTTCAATGAGTTCATTCAATATGTGGATCAATTACCCATCCCACAGTCCAATGATGAATCTTTTCCCGACCAGCTTTTAAGTTTATATAAAATGGAAGGAAATTAATGATCACTAACATTTAGGTAGATCAGGATAATGATGTCATGTGAGGTAAATATGATCTCTTTTTAGGATTTACCGATGCAATATATTATTCTGGTTTGTAAGAATCCTTATGATCAATTTTTTTTTCTGAATATTGAATCACCTACCAAAGAAATGGATATTTAAATATCTGTGAAAACCCATGGATGAATAATTATTATGTATAAGATTTATAAATATACATAAATTTATATTTTAGGTATGATACATCCTCTATATCCAAAACATCCTCCTTTGGATGAATTTGATGATAAATTATGTGTGGATCAGATTTATCTTCTCAATGAGAGTGTCAATAATCATGATAATAAAGACCCATTAAATATACCAACTCATTATATTAGCATATATCAATAACTGGATGATTATGAACTCCCTATGGAATCAGTGTTTACAATATGTTTTATGAATGTAATCTATGATGGGCCATATAAAAAAATCATTATGGACGGATTCAATATTGATGACATGCCTATAGTATAGGAATATTTTGATTCATTTTCAGATGATCTTTCTAGTCTTAACCCAAATCATTATTATGAGTTTTCAATTAAACATTTTTATGGATACATTCAAATCACAAATAGATTATAAAGAAAGGCACCCATGGAATTATTGGCATTAAATTTGTAACCACAACAAAATTTGGACAAGGGTTCTGTAAAACATAAAACCATATCATAGTGTTTACATATTAATTCCACACAACCTCTTGTATTATTCCTTTTACATAAGAGGTTGCATAAAATCAACAAGGGACAATTGAGGCACTGGGGGATATAATTAATTTAATATCAGGTAAATATTAGAGTACATAATGGTTGGCATAACAAAGGGGTAACTCTTTAATGAACAAATAAATCGCCATAGTAGAATTATACAAATAAATCACTCTCATGTCCAATAATATAATGGAATATCAGTTATATGTTGAAAAATTTGAATAAATAAGGATTCTTATTGGTGGTGGACTATTTTACCGATAAGAATTAACAAATTAAAATGGAAAGAAATATCTAACTTAATGTCATTCTTTCTACACCATCACCCTCTTGATGACCCTACTCAATTGACAAGCATAGAGTATTTTACTTCATTAGATCCTTGATGCTAAAACCTATACACACACTGAGATTCCATTGTTGGGAATGTGTACTAAACCGAATAGAAAACCAAAACATGTATGTGAAATAATATCATAAGATATACATTTGTATTCCATGAATGTAAATTGAATACAGATAAATGATAGATATATAATAAAATAAAAATATATAATATTGGTCCATATAGAATGACCATACCTAATTTAGATCAATTCAACAGGTTATATTAGTTTTCTACATAACACCCCACACCATAGATGGGATATTCTATTAAACGTTTTTGAGACATCATGTTAAAAGGGAAAGAAAATATACATTTTGATCAATGTTTGACACAACCCTTCAATGGTAATATTACACCTGGATCAACCTATAAAACAGAGTTTCTTCCACATAGTGATATGATATTACATATAGATATAACATCATATCAATATTTATTAATTAAAACAACATACCCCAATAATGAAAACACCGAGCATGGGTCCTACAGGCTAGGCACACACACACCACAAATGATTAAACATCAATCATTTATCACAGGGGGTTCATACATGAACTTTATATATGATATAACATCCAGAATATGTCACCAAGTGATACAAATTCACATAAAAAATCCTACCAAGAATTTATATGAACATGTGATACATGTATATACCTCATAGATTATATACAACTGCGTTAAAATGACAAGGGTTGATCTCTATGTCCAATTGCACCACTAAAAATAATATAACCATCCCCATTCCAAAAAAAAGAGATTTATAGGGTTAATTTTGAATATAATCTACAGCCAAAATGTTTTAATTGTTCCCACACACCTAATAAGATTCATTACCAAAAACAACCTTTGAATGAATGAAGTTAATGTAAAAATACTCAAGATCTCATTTTGGATTCAATAAATAATAAAAAATCATTTGATTGGTTGAATAATAATCCATCGATATTGAAATGGTATACAAAATCATTGATTTGTTAATATTTAAAATAAGTATATCTCTAATAATGTTGAATAATGTTGAATTTTAGATCATAAAATTTAATCCTAAATCATTAATAGTTTTGGATCTTCTATAATAAATATCATATGGTAATAAAACCACTTGGGATAGGCTATAAGGTTTTAGTATTCAATATATAATTGAGTAGGATGAATAATGTGTCAAAATTGGTTGTAAATGTCCATTAAACATGATTTCTAAATTATTAAATCTTGCACACACCATTGGAAAAAATGGTTTTCTTAAATGTGTTCCAACCATACAAGGCATGTAACCTCTATTGGAAACATGGATATCCTAGTGATGTTATATGTAAAACCATTCTTTTAGACACTACAACATGTTATAGGGTGTAATAGTTAAATATGTACGGTTTAAAAAATCATGATTCTTAATTTTGATAAGTTCTAGGTTCCACCACCAAGAGATTCATTGTTTACAAGGGATAATAATGAATATGGAAAATAATTATAAAAACATTCACATTCAAAAATGCATCAAAATTTTTATGAGACCATCTAAAACCACCTAATCATATCACGAAAATTTAATTGACAACAATACGTGACTAATAGCTGAAGTCAACTAATAAAACACGTAAACATTTTTAGGCCGCAATAGGTTTTATACACCTTTATGCATCCCAAAGAAATTAAAAAATTGTCTTTATAAAAAATATGGATTGATAAATAAATATTTTTATTGATTATCATGTTTTTATTAAAATCATTGTCATGAAAAATTATCTTGCACCTCGTATCTATGATCTATTATATAAAATTATAGGATATTAAATCTTATTTAATATTTATCATGGATATGAATATCATTATTAAAGGGTTATAAATATGATATTTCCACCACAACACTCCATACTAGGTATGAACACTGAATTTATAGTGGTTCCCATTAGAATTATGAATTATATCACTATATTTGGAGATCTATTTATTAGATTATTTAGATACTACATTAATCAAATTTATTTTTATTATAGACGATATTATTTTTATATTACCAGAGGAAATAAAAGTTTTATGATAATTTTCAAATTAAGTTACTATCCTTGGGAAATATGACATTGTTTGCCAAATTTAGCTATTATATCATTTAGCAACCTAAATATTCTTATTGGTTCATGTAATCACTATGAATGGAATATTAATATATCTATAAAATATGAATGTTATCGTGAAATTTATAAGATTCTCCTCTGAAACTAAGATCTATATTTTTCTATGGTTTGTTGGATATTACTAACACATTGAGAGATATTTTCATTGGATATAAAATACACTAACCATGTAAACACGGAATGGACTAAAGTTCCATATTATATAAGAATGTAAATAATTTTTCATGGAATAAAATAATTGGTGAGTATCCGCTCATATACCTATATTACCTTATAGTGGTGAATTGTTTATAATAAATAATGGTGCTTCAATAAATGGTTTTGGATGTGTTGTAATATAGAAATATAATGTAATTATTTGTGATTGGCTATAATTAATGAATAATGATAAAAATTAAAAAAATTAAATTTAGAAGTGGCAATAATTATAATTTCATTAAGGATTTTGAAAAAATAAATCTATAGGAAATTTTTTGATATATATACTTATCAAAAGAGAATTAAATATATATTAAAATAGATGAAATTGAATATGTACAAAAGGAGATAGTAAAAATTGATAAAAATATTATTACTACTCAATACATTACCCCATGGGGAAGGAAAATAATAAGTTTTATCATCTACGTATGAATAATTATGCCTCTTTATCAATAATCTTGACAAAAAATCACATACTCATTGATTTTTAAAGGATTAAGCCTAATGTCATAATGGGAGGACATTAATTATGTCATGTTTAACTCACCGAATATAGAGAACCAAGATTTTCATCTTTAGAAATACTTTTTTATTGAATTCTCTACACCCAACAGAAAAACCAAACCAATATCGAACATTATTAGGTATTCTAATAAAAAGTATCAATATATAGTGGACGAAAAATTATGATATATATAAGAACAAAAAATAAATATAGATATCTACTAAATTTCAAAAAATAAGAAACAATTGTTCATTTTTCAAATTTAAATCTTCCTAATTAAAATGTATTTTGATTTGTAAAATGGATTATTATTATTATATTATTATTTAATTAATAGAAAATGAAGAGGAAATATAATAATAATTTTTCTATAAAAAAGGGTTTTCTATTTATTTTTATTTTTTAATTAAAAGTAAATTTTATAAATTCTACATTTTCCAATTTTAAAATACATCATAATTTTTATATTTATCATGACCAAAAAATATTATGATAAATTTTTTGAAATTCAAAAAAATTATTATTTTTTTGATATTAGTATAAATTGAAATTTTTATAAATGACATGAGTTTCATGAAATTAATACTATATAATTATTAATTAGAAAATAATGAAAATTTTTCATAAGAATAATTATTTATATTACAATTGATTTTATTTTTTTAATTTTCATTATATTTATAAACAAAAAATTTACATTAGAGAACTTATGTTAAATTCTTTTAAAAAAATAATTTTTTTAACAAATCATACATTTATCATAATAAAATTAATTTTTATCTCTATTTAAAAATTAATTCAAAATATATTTAAAAATATGAATAAAAAGGTACATGTTATATAATAACAATCATTTTATTTTGGCCATAACAGATAATTTAAGGAGGTACAAACTAGTTACCATGGTGATGAAATTGTACTAATTTGTTACAACATAGGTAAATGTCTTAAGATATGTAAAAAAATACATAATTGAGTAGTGGAGTTATCAATAAACCATATATCTTATCCTATTTATGTTTATAAATTTTTGATCCACATCCTTTCAGAGTCACTTCATATTATTGAAAAGTTTTTTATATTTACAAAACCAGATCCTTTTTCTCATATAAAAGCACAATCATATCCTAACATCCCCCCATTTGAGAACACATTAATATTGGCCCAAAATAAAACCAAATAATTCATTTTAACTCTTATATAATTTAACTAGGTTTATTTATTCTCAAAATACCATCTCTAAAATGATTAATCCCTTTCGTAAAGGCGCAAATCCAAGAAGTGAGTTAAAATTTCATAACATCTCATTCTATTTTCTAATTCATTGTGTTTTTATTTATTCTTAAAATATCATTTCTTAATATAAAAAATGATGACATCAGTATCATTATTATTATTTTATGTTATTATAATTATAGTACATGAAATGAACACCCTCCCCTTTTTGATTAAGATAATCAAAAACACGAATCATTTGTTGTAAGGACAACCCTATCCAAGAATAATCTTTTATTAATTTTCAATCAATTTAAAAAATTGATGGTTATTTTTTATATATTTTTTATTATATATGTAATATTTAATAAATATAAATAATTAATATCATTTATTAACACAAAAAATAATGATCTTTATAAGTCAAACCATCTCTACTGGAAACAAAACTAAAACTAAATCATCATTACTTTCGTCTTCATAAAATGTGACTAAAACTCATATTTAATAGGGTTATAACATTATAATTATATATAAAATATGAATTACAACAAATTTAACTGTTTTAAAATCATTATATTTTTTCATAAAATGGAATATTAATGACTCTTTTATATATGTATTTCAAAATTGTCATGATTATTAACCTCTGATATTTAAAAGAGATTATAATAATTTAAAAAATAAAAGAAATTGTTATTAATAAAGAATATATATTGATATTTATATGAATAATATTGTTAAATATATAATAAATATTATTATATTTATGATACAACAGGTTAAATAAAATCAATTGAAAGCAAGGGTAAAAGTAATACACTTGGTAACTCAAATTTCTTCCATTTAGTTATACACTTTATCCATAATTTTCAATTCCATGTTTTACTATATTATCTATTATAAAAATATTTTATCAATATTTATAGTTTTGATAATCTATTATTTATTTCTATTTTAATGATATTTTCATTATATTTATTTCAAATAAATAAAAAATAAGAAATTTTGAAAAGAGACTCATTAATATGAATTTTACACCAATGGATACAAAATGTTTTAGAAAATATATTTTCATGATTTTATATTAAATATATTGAAATGGTATACCTTTAGTAAGGATATATTTCAGGTTTCCCAGGATATTTTATTATATTATTTTACTATTTTAGGTCCTCATGTTTTATTATCCAATTTTATAATTCAAGTTGTTATTTTATACTATTTGGATATTTTATAAATTCCATTTTATGTATTTGGGTGTAATAAATAAAATTATATGATTTATATTTTTATTATTTATGACACATTTATTCGTTACATTGGTTATTTTTTATTTTTGAATTATATCATTTTTGATGTTTAAGAGACCCACAAATTTATAGGGTGTATTTACGATAAGGAGATGATTTTTTTAAGTGGAACATATATGAATGCATGGTGATAGGTGGGGTCCTATATCACCCAATAATGAATTGTTTTAGAATAAATATAATTAGATAATTAATTATGTAAATAAATAACTTTTTCACACATGTATTGTGATGAGGGTTTTCCCTAATTTTTCACCATGTTCATTATGAGTGTATTCGCATAAGTATGAGAATAATGGGGTTTCTCACCCACGTATTTCTATTATTATAGTTCTTCCACATTTTAATATTTTTTATTTGGTAATTACATGTTTTCAATATTTATCTAATTTCAATTAAATTCCATGTTTTCTTGATCAGAACTTATTTTTAATGTATTACACCATTTTATGTCATTCTCACTTGTTATATGATTATTGAAATTTGTTTTGAGAAACATGTTATATTTCATGCTACCTTAAATATATATTAATTGTATTTTTTTCGTTATCATGTATTATTATTAATATTTAAGGTTATTTTTCCTTTTACAATGATATATATTTCATCCTCACGTTCTCATTCAAGTTTAAGATCTAAAAAATTATCATATATAATCTTTTATCAATAGTTTTAGCTCAACCCTATTATATTATTCCATTCCCCCATGTTATGAAGATGAGAACATCATGTGAGATATCTCTAAAGGTTCTAAAGGACCATGATAATTGAATAAGTATTTGCAGGGTTTTAAAAAATTATGTTTACATTGAAAATCTTCAAGACATCGAACCCTTAGTTCCTTGGGTTGTGTTAGTAATTGTGACATTTATTATTTAAAAAAATTTATTAACAAATTTATTTATGTAATATTTATCTAGGGTTTTATACTTGGTATTATAGTAGGATTAATTCATTTTTGGAGTGTAGTTTCGAGAACGTTAGAGAAAACCATATGGATAATTCAAAGCAATGAATCTATATATTGGATGTCATCTCAATGATTTGGAATGTTTTTAATTTGTTGTTCTAATAGAAATTAAATCTCTATTTGGATTCTCTATGTGGATGTATTATTTGGTACATATGTACCTAGGGTTAATAATAATTAAACTTTCTTATATTTTATTATATTTTTCACCATCTAGTGCATGATAAAGTGTTTTAACTGCACACTTGGTTTGAAAATCCCCTATGATATGATTTTATTAATCACATCATCATTACAAAATATTATAAAGTATTTGAATATATATATAACTTAATTGGTTAGAAGGATAACAATATATAACATATATTTAATCCAATAGATTAATATGCTAATGTATAAAAAACAATTATCAAATCTTACAATTATATTTATAGTTTCCTTTTATGTAAATTCATTAATATAAGTATTTAGATTCTAAATTTTCCTTTATTCAATGTTGCATTGGTAACTAGAATGCACATAGATAAAAATTCGTGCAATGTAAAATGTGTAGACTCTCACAATGGTAACCTGTATTCATTAGTACAATAATGATAAAATGCATGGAAATTATTACCCAAATATCTCAAATTTTGAGTAATACCCAAAACTATAGTGATCTCCCAAATAAATGATGCCACGAGAAACTCACAATAGATACATTTATGAGAAAATATACACTCTGTTTTAGTGGGTGTTATAGAATAATTGTTTCTGAGTAGTGGGTTAATAAAATAGAAAATATATTTTCTATTCTATAGTATGAGAATCGTGAGAGGATCATTTTTTTTGTCCATAGGTTAGAAGGTGATACTGACAATTGGTGGAGTCTCATTAAAAATTACATTGATAAAGAGGGAAAAAACTCTATATAATGGAAAGTGTTCAAGATATTTTTTGTCAAATTATTTTCCTCAAACTCTTCAAATAAAAAATTAAGTTGGTATTATTCGATCATAAGTAAAGAAGAGAATGAAAATATTGCTTCTTATGACGGAAATTTCACAATACTCATAAGGTATGCATCTATTTTCATCTCTAATACTAAAAGAAAAATATATTTTTACTTAATATCATAAATCCCAATTTTCATTGTTCAATATCCTTATGAGAGATGAAACTATATGATGTGAACATTTATGAGCATATAAGTTGTAATTTATAGGAAAAAAGAAAAGTTACGATTCCAAATATAATTATAATATAAAAAATAATTCCATTATATATTATGTTTTTAATTAAAAATAAATTTAATAAATATTCAGATTTTAATTTCAAAAAGATTTTCATATTTTGAGATTTATCATTAACAAATTTTCTTATTATTAGTATTTGGGATTTTATAAAAAAATTTAGATTTTTAGGTGAACAATAATAAATATCATGTTTAAAAAAACATGACTTTCAAGACATTAATAGTTCATAATTATGATATTGATATGTTTAGAAAATTTCTCAATTTCTAGATATGATCCATAAAATATAATTTCTAATTTTAAAAATTTTATATTAATTTATTAACTCTTATTTTATATTTTAGAAGTTATGTAAATTTTTTTAAATAAAATATTTTTAATATATTTTATAAATTATATTTTAAAAATAATCTCAATCAATTTTATTAAAATTTAATAATAAATTGATCCAAAATATTAAATAATTTGGTAAAATTATATAATAACATATTTTGTATTATTGGGCATGAATCATAAATTACATAATTAAAAACTAGAAACCATGGGGAAATCGAAAATGGTAAAATTGACTTACCACTATGGTAATGGTCCTAACATTTCAAAAACGTGTTATATGTGAGTGGTGGAGTTTTTTATTGAAAATATATTATTTATTTTATGTTATTTCTTAATTGTGGATCTACATCCGCTGAAAATGACGTCTCATTATACAAATTTCTTATAGTTGTTACAAAAATGTCATCCCTTTTCACTTATATAAGTGGAACTACACTCCTAAATTCCACTCACAAAAAAATTAGTTAATTTGAGTCCAAAAACTAACCAAAGATCCTAAAAACATTTTGATCCACCTTAAAGTGGAATTTGTATTCTAAAATTACCATCCATAAATGTTTTAATTCCCTCTTAAAGGATATAATTCGAGTAGTGACATATATGATCCTAACAGCTGTTTCAATTTTTTATTTCATTGCTCCATTAAATTCCTTATAAAATTTCATTTCACCATAATAAAATTATAAAATAAGTATCATTATATATGATAATGTTTTTATTATTAATATATGAGAATTAATCAATTTCCCCTTTTCCATTAGAAAAAAAGAAAACATGAATCATGTATGTTGCGAACAACCAAATCCATGAATAAAAATCATTAATTTTAATTAACTTATTAACATGTATGAATTTAATTTATATTTTTTTTATATATTTTATATATATAGATAATATATATCATTCATAAGGTTATTTTCTCGACCACAAAATGTATTGACCACTTTAAGATAATCTATAGTTATAGATAAATAATCTAAAAATTGGTCATCACTATTTTTGTATTCATGAAATGAAAATGAAAATTATATGAAAATGATTTATAAAATTATAATTATTTATAAAAAAATTAATATAATAATATTAATTATTTTTAAAATATTCTCTTATGCATCTAATGTATTATTTACACCACCTTTAGCAACCAATTTCAAAATGGTCCAGATTATTTTCACCAAAAGTTAGAATCTAGTTAAAAAATATTTATACATGAAGGTAATTATTATTAATGAATAGGATCAGGAGAAAATAATATGAATAATAATATTTAATGTGTATTTTAAATTTTCTTACATTATGATACTGGATTATAAATCACATACATGGAAATTAATGTTAAAGGTATCAGACATGGAAACTCAAATTTCTACATTTGATTTGAAAACATTCTTCTTGATATAATTTTTAATGTCTAGTTTTTTTCCATTAAAAATATTTTTCTCTATCTATTTATATTAATTTTATTATAAATGTATCTTTACAAGAATTTTATTTCCTTTATATTTTATTAAAATGAAACAAACATATATTTTGGGAAAGATACTCATAACTACGAAATTCACAAAAATGAATACAAAATACTTTCAAAATTCTCATAATATGATTTATTTTAAAATGTATTGACCTGATCTATATTAAATAGATGTGTCTATCATGTTATACTAAATATCATGTTTTATTATGTGATTGATTCGGGTGATTATGTTTTTTGTATCAAATAATTTAATTTAAGAATTTATTTCATAAAATTTTGATGTTTTATGCAACACATTTTATTTACATGGTTTATTTACAAAAAAATAATGAATTAAATTTAGATGATTGATAAAACCAAATTTATTTTCATGGGATGTTTATGAAAATAAAATTATTTACATTTTCATCATTAGAAGACCCATTATTTTCCATGGGTTATTTAATATATGATGATTATTTTTGAAGTGGAACTTATATTTAATGATGATGATAGGTGAGATATTATCTCACCCACAGATGCATTAGTTAAATCTAAAATTTTATGATATTTTTGGAATGGGATGTTGAGTTTTTTCAAATAGATTTTGGAATTATTGGCATGATGCAATTATTAGGTGTGAAAATAATGAGTTTATTCACATATGTATGGGAATTATGTGTTGCCTCACAAGGAATTTTCTATTCATATAGATATTTTGAATTTATTCATTTTATTACATGCTATAACAAATTGTAAAGATGCAAATAATTTCCTAGAAATGTGAAGTTTTCATGATTAAAACATATTTTCAATGTCTTCCACAATTTTATGCCATTATCACATGATATATGACCATTGATAGTTCTTTTGAGCAACCTCATTAATATTATGGTTATATAATGACTTCATTATGATCGTACGATACTATAAAATATTTTATGATTATAATCTGTGGACTTTTGATCTATTATTATGATAATAATGTGATTCTCATTTTAACCTTCATCTTTTTTATATAGCATATTATGATATGTTTTCTCATTTGATATCTTATGTGGTCAGCCAATTCTTATAAATATATTCCCTAGTTTTTTAAATTGATCATATCATTTTATATATTTATAATGGTTCTTAAGGATCATGATTTTGGAGAAATTTTTTCAAGTGCTGTAAAATTGTTTGTTTATATAGAAAATCTACATGACACTAAACACTATGTTCCATGGGTTGTATAACTATTTATAGGACGTATTGTTTAAAAAAAGTGGTTAATGTATTTTTTATATCATCTTTAGAAAGGGTCACTATAGTTTGTATTAGAGCAAGGTTAAGTCATTTTTAAAGATAAATTTAGATAAAATAACCAAAACCCAAGAGAAAGGTGTAATACCACAATGTTTTAAAAAAATTATATATATAATGTAATGCATGAAACACTAAGTTTCTATGAAAGAAAAAATTTTATTATAAACATACTGTTATAAATAATTTCTTTCCACCTCTACATTTTGAGTTTCAAATAACTATCATAAATGGTTGCAATCATTATGATATTTAGAGTCTCATAGTATAAACTTACATTATTTTTGAAATTTAAATTTTACATTATGAACATTAATGTACAATTATTAATAGTAGTAATAACCTTTTAAATAGTAACCTCAACCATGTTAGTATAAATAAAATTTTGGTACCTTATAAATGAGGGTGAATATTTTAAAAACTAATAATTATGTGTTAGTGTTTTATGAGTAATAAATATTTAATTATAATTTTATATTAACAACTAGATTTAAAATAGAATTAATTTTTATGAAATGTTTTCCTAAATAAATATTTTTGTTTCCTATTATTTTAAGATATTTTTATGAGAAATCAGTTAATTTTTGAATGTATAATAAAATCAGATTTATATTAAAACCATGTATTTTACTTTTAAATGATGATTATATTTATGAATAAAATTTAAATAATTAGAAACATATATTGATAAAATTTATTAAATAATTGAAGTGTAAATATAGAAAAGTTGTTGTTGTGATTTTGTTGTATTTTCTAATATAATGGAATTTTAGTTGAATAAGAAAATACGATAATTTAAGGTATAAATGAATTCGAAGCTATGTACACTATTCCATGAGTTTTCAATGATGTAATAAAATGTGGCTATAATTCAAGTATGATTAATAGTATTTTTTTAAAAAAGAATCAAAACGTTTGGTTTTCAGGAGGAAAAAATTAAAACAATGAATAAGATATTTAAAAATCATCCCTCTCCTCCACTATAAAAACCACCGCTCACTCTCTCTTATCCTCATCCTCAAATAATTTAACCAAATAAATAATACCCTCATTTAGTATTCATTAGTTGATTAGTATTATATAAATTCAATTCTAGATAATTATACCAATTCCACATGAAATTCCATAATCTTATACAATTATTTCAATCATGAAAACCTATAAAATGAACACTCCCGAGCGATATATTGGTATGTTATAACTCATACGAAAGGCCATAATTGAAAATAATAAAATAATAATAAATCAAATACCTATACATCGGGTTCCTAATAAATTAATTATTTTACATTATTTTATTATAAATGAGGTTAAGGTTAATTTCTGAACACGTTCAGACATAAGGAATTGTTTTTCTACCCAAACCTCCTTTTTCTTTTGGGTGTCTATTTTTCTCTCTTAATCCCAAATAAATTATAAATTATTTTTATTTAATCCTTATTTATTTTATAGAGAGATAAATTTTCTATTGAGATCATTTTCAATTCATCCCGATAAACAAGCTAGATTTAAGGGAACCTCCAAAATTCTAAAAAATGATCATGAGAACTCTAAAAAATGTTTTAATCCAAAATCACATTCCAAAAAACACTAATTTAATAACATAAAAACTAAATTATATCATTTCTATATTTTTGTGTATATTTTGTCAAAGGAACACCTCTTTTGAATTTAAATTGTATTTCTCTCAAAAATTCCTCGATGATTTTATTTGAGTATTTTTTTTATTTCAAAATACCTATTGAATTTTATAACTTATTGAGGTTAATATATTATTTTTATCATATATAAAAAGTTATTATGATTATATCGACTTCATATGTTGTATCATGATACCATTAACTATATTACTCACTATGGTAAGTGTTTATGTGTTATGATTGGGGAAATTTATTCCATATGGTTATGTTGTTTATGTATAGCACATTTCTTATGAGTAATTAATTAGACATAAATGCTGATGGGTGTTTCCTTCTATAGCCCCATGACGCATCAGTTGTTATCATGAGACATAACAGAAATGGGTTTTGACTGAGCCCTTAACTTAGTATTTTCAGAAGTCTTGGCAAAGACCTTGACAATATATTTCAGATGTCTGACATTATGCATTTCATCATTTTGTTGTTATAAATTGATAAACCATGTTATTATTTGACTAGTATAATATAAAAGTTTATGTCTCATTATCCAATGATCATTTATATGTCCCTATTTAATCAATATTCATTCAATACATATTGTTCTCAAGTATATTTTTAAATGAAATTGTTTTTAGTTTTTTCACCATGACGAGCATTTATTTTTAATGAAAAATTTAACTTTATTACATACCCTTTCTATGAATATGAGCTAGTCCATGTCTTGTGTTTTATTTTCAACATTTTGTGAAGATGAATATTATTAATGAGTTTTCGGGATAATCATGGATTAATAGATGTTTCTAATGGAATTGTTATTATGTATTTCATTTCAAGTAGTACTTTTGATCTTATGTTTGTATCTTCATTTAGAAGATACAAAAAAATTTCATTCCATAAAAATTCAAAATTACTATAATCAATCCAATGTATTAGTATAATTCACTAGTTCTAGGAAACTGAGTTATGTGTCTTCACAGTTGGTATCAAGGGATGTTTAGTTGAAAACATGGAAACTAGATTTAGAAAACATTTATTGGGAAGAAAATACCTATGATAGACATTGGGGATATGTATTCAAGAACCTTCTATAATTTTGGTTTGTTTTATATTATTTGAATATTTCTATAAAATACATCACTATCTAGATATTATAAGTGAATTGGGTTCTATTAGAAATGTACCTAGGGGTAACAAAATTGACTAGGTATTCTGAGCATGACTCGGGGTAACCTATAACATGACAATGGAAATTACTTTACTCTTAATTTGACACTCTTTGGGGGATATGTTTAGATAATTCACATTTTATTTATAACCCCTTATAAAGGATTACAATGTTTACATGTACTCAAAGTTAATATTCTTATAATTATGATTTTATACAAGAATTAAATTTCAATTTATGTTAATAGTTTAACATGTTTGAAATTATATATTATGATTCATAACCAAATTTAGTGTATTCCATTATTAAGAAATAAAGTCTAGTTGAATGAACGGAAACCAGATAAATGCATGAATCTCATGTAGGGATTTCCCACCTATGAAAAATAATTATGTTTGTTCTGAAAATACAATTAGTGAAGAGAAAAATATAACTATAGTAGGATATCACACCCCAGTTATCAACATTAACCTTACCTGTAAGTAGAATCCCAATCCATAATGTCGAGGAGAAATGTTAGACCATTTTTTGCAGAAAAAACGCCAATCATTCAATGGGATTATAAAATCCTTCATAGTGGAGCATTTGATATGTTCCATGGATAATATATTTATTACTTTGGGATCTAACAAAAGTGGAAGGGTTATCATGGAAGTTTATTATCTATCGAGGGATGTAGATCAGTGGTGGATTTAATTTAAAACATGAATGAGGTGGTAGAAATAGATGAAACCGAAAGGAGGAAATTTAAAAAAATATTCTATGAAAAATATATTCCTCATGAATAGTGAGTAGATATCGAGTGGAAATACTTGAGTTTGAAATAAAAATTTTATAAAAATATTGAAAACTAGGAAGGCATTTTTTTAAAGTCAAGCAATGAATGTCACAAACGACATATATAGTCTGATTATCAAGAATGGAAAATTCATTGATGGTTTAAAACCCTTCCTCTTATTAGAAGTGGTTTCCAATACATTCTCATCACATGAATATATATTCTTGTATTCAATAAATATCGAAAAATAATTCTCTAAATATTTTGACATTAATGGAATAAAATAGATGAAGGGGTGGGAATGGAATAAATGGATAAATGGAAGAATCAAAAGTGGTTTTTCCAACATATGATATCTGTTGAAAAATAATCCCCAGATCCTGCTTAAATGGTAAACGATTTTGTTAAAAATGTTGAGATATTTGATACTAATATCATGCTTATAGGGTAGATAATGAAGGTACCAATAATCAATCATGAAATGTTACTGAGTTGAGTCATTATGCCAGTGATATATCTAGGTATCAAAGAAGAAATACACAGAGATGGACAAGAGTGCATGGCCAAGCTTATGTGATAACAACTGTTGAGGTTGAATATCCAAATTATATAGTGCTAGGTACATTAAGCATTTCCTCAAACATATCTAATTCTTTTTTTTATTTTGGGTCATCATATTTGTTTATATCATCCAACTTTTCCTTGAAAATTAAACATTTCCATATTTATTTATTAATGAAAGGGTCAGTCAAAACTCTAACGTGGAGCATCATGTCAACCAATATTGGTCGATTAGTCCCCCTAATGACCCAAAAATGTTCTCTAGTGTCTTACCATATCATTATACCCATGATTGAATTTGGAATAAATCTACGTATGTACTATCTTTAATGTTATGATGAAAAAATATATTATTAGAAGAAGGAATTTACTATTTTTTGAGAATGATATAGAATCCAATATGATCAGATCATAAGCCTCAATATTTTATTCTTATGTACAAACACCCCAATAGATCTTCTAAATTCTATTTGAGAATAATGAAGATAAAACAATAATATTTGGTGGGGAAAGAAATATACAAATTGAGTATGTACCAATTGTGAAAGAATATATTTATGAACTTCTAGAGGATTTACATGAACATCCCCTAAAGAAGGAAATGGAGTTTTCTATTTATTTATTTCCAGGAGGAAGTTATATATCAAATACCCCTTATAGAATGGATAGAATTTCATTAGTAAAACTGAAGAAACAATAGGAGGCCTTATGTTATAAATGATTTATACTCCCTAGTATTTCTCTATTGGGATATCATATTCATTTCATTAAAAAAAGTACGAATCTTTGTGGTTTTTCATTAACTATAGTGAAATCAATTCTATTATGATATAAACACATATCATCTTCCCCACATTGATGATTTATTTGATCAACTTAAAGAATCCCAATATTTTTTGTAGATTGACCTACATTATAGATATTATATGTTTCATGTGATAAAGTAATATATTCAAACGATATAATTTCTAACTAGGTATGGGAATTACATGAATATGTAATGCCTTTTGAACTGACTAATACTACCTCTGTTTTCATGGTTCTACAGATTATAGATTTCAAGGAATATCTTGATGACTTTGTTCTAGTTTTGTTGATGATATATTGGTGTACTACCAAATATAATAAGATCATGAGAATTGAATGATCATTATTCTGAAGACTCATTGATGAATGGAGTTATATGGGATGTTTAGAGTGTGTGAATTATTAATTCAATTATTTATTTTCATGGCCATGATTTCTCTATGGAAGGAATCATAGTTGAACCTGCCATGACAAAGCAGTTCAAGAGTGGCCTATACCAAGGAACATAACTGAGATACAATGGTTTATTGTTTTAGCGAGTTATTATTGGATTTTTGTTCAGAATGTAACCCAATTATCTATTTTGTTCACCAATATTTCATAAAAGGTGATGATTTTCATAGAGAAAACATAATATGAATTATGATTTTATGAATTGAAGAATAGGATAGTGAATGATTCAATATTGACTCCTGCTTCAGGAAATTGTGGATTTTTCATTATAATGATGCATAAAATAATGTAAATGGATATGTTCTTATTAATAATTATAGAGTTATTTATTATGTATAATGGTAGTTAAAAATTCCTAAACAAAATTAACCAACTCACAATCATGATTTAGCAACTGTAATCTCTTCTCAGAAGATATGTATACATTATCTATATGTTGAATGATATGGGATATATACAGATCAA
The DNA here is from genome assembly GCA_963277665.1 of Viscum album. Taxonomy (NCBI): domain Eukaryota; kingdom Viridiplantae; phylum Streptophyta; class Magnoliopsida; order Santalales; family Viscaceae; genus Viscum; species Viscum album. The sequence goes on along the minus strand of OY728128.1, from coordinate 211,552,993 downwards.
AACGGCTTGAAAAATATCTACTCACATAATAAACTCAACATTCAAAAATGTTGATAGCTCAAACTACTCAGGGTTTATAATTATTCCATACATTACCATCCATGGAAGGAAAACAAGCTGGGATATGCATTGATAATGAAGAATCACGATGTTCTAAAAATAATTTTTATTGATAGAGAACATATTTAAATTTATATAGTGATGATGGATATTAACATTATCATAGATGATTAAGTATAATTAATTTGTTAATTAGTTTCCCAACCATCATTATTGGAAAGAATTAATAGATCTCAATCAGATGATGAGAATATTTTTTTAAAAATTAAAGCTGTGATTAATGGGATATTTCAAAGTTCATGTGTGATTATAGAATTCATTATAGTTGGAGAAAAATATATGTTCCCTATGTAACTGAGATAAAAATAGTGTTATTAGCTGATTCCCATAGTTCGAATTTCTTTTTACACCATAGTAGTACTATGATGTGTAGTGATTTGAAAGAACATTTCAGGTGGGACAACATGAAGTGTGCAATTGCTGATTATGTATCCAGAAATTTTGTATGTCAATAGGTGATAGCTGAAAGACAACATCCATTAAGATTAATGAAACCACTACCTATTATTACATAGAAATGTGATGACATCACCATTTATTTTTTAACTAGATTTCCAAAAACTCCATGATGGGATGATGAAATATGGTTTATTGTTGATCGAATTACCAAATCTGCACATTTCCACACAATTGGGGAGGAAATTCCACTAGAGTGACATACATATCTATATTTCAATGACATTGTAAGACATAATAAAAAATCATTCCCAATTTTCTCTAATTTTTTTCTATGATTTACATCAAAATTCATGACTTTTCTCATTAATTCCTGCGATACATACCATCATTTGAGTGCTTCTTATTATCCTCAAACTGATGGTAAGTCAGAATGGATGATCCAATCATTAGAATACATGTTGATATCATTCTCATTTGACATACAGGGATGGGGATCCATATTAACATTTGGAAGAGTTTGCCTATAATAATAGTTCTCATTACTGTATTCAAATAGTTCCATATGAAGCATTGTATAGAAAGATATACCATACACCAATATATTGGGATGATGATGGTGAAAGGAATATTATAGGCACATAGCTTTTGATGTAAATAATAGTGAAAGTAAATACTATTCAAATACTTATAAAATCAGATAAAAGAAGGAAAAATATCAATGATGATAATTGAAGGATGTATTTGGATTTTATATGGGAGATCATGTTTTCATAAAAGTATCTCCAATTAAGGGTATTATAAGATTTGGGAATAACGGGAAATGGATCATGTTGAATAATGGTCATTTTGAAATTCTAGATAGAATTGGATATTTGGATTATCATTTAGAAAAGTTGAGTAGCCTTTATAAGGTATATATTGTGCTACATGTCTCATTGTTGAGAAATTAAATATTAGGAGCAACACATGTTCTCACTTATAAATGTATAGAATTGGAATTTGAATTATTTACTATGAAGATCCTATCCATAGTTTAGACACTAATGAAATGGTGTTGAGGTATTTGATGATGCGGCTGGTAAAGGTACATTGGAGAAATCATAAAATTGAAGGGGAAACAGGGGAGCCTGAGGATCATAAGATGAAGAACTACCCAATTATTGTTATGAGGTAACACATTGGAAATTTATTGGAAGAAATTATTGTAATGAGAGAAGAATGTAACACCCCATGTATTTAAAAATCAATTTAAAATATAATATAAGGAATGAAACACTAGTTCTCTGTGAGACAGTTTTTTTAGTATATCCTAACGGTTAAACATAATTGTTTCTGCCAATATATATTGAATTTCAAAAAAACAGACACACATGCTGGCGATTAGGGGGATATTTAGAGTCTAATATGATGAAATTAAAATTTTTTGAATAGTAACAAGACCCTTATGAATAGTAATATACCCTTTTGAGTAGTTATATGACCCTTATGAATATTAACCTCACCCATGTAAGTATAAATACTGTTTTTGAACCTTATTAATGATATTGAATATTTTAAAACATAAAAACTAAGCATTGGTATTTTTGTGAGTAATAAATATGTAATAAAAAATTAAAATTAATAAATTGATTTAAAATAAAATGAATTTTCATTAAATTTATTCTTAAATAAGTTTTTTCTCATATTATTTTTTTTGATAACATTATGAGACATTAGTTAATTTTCTAAAATATTATAATACCAGTTTTAAATTTAAAATCATTATTTTTCATGTAAATAATGATTTTTTTAAATGAAATTTCAATTAATGAGAAATTTTTGATAAATTGGATTAAATTTGTGAATTATACCCATTTAAAAATAGTTATGGGGAATTTTTGGGATTCTTCTAAAATACATAAATTTTTTGTGAATAATAAAATATAGTAATTTACGGTGTAAATACATTAGAAGCTAAATAATGTACTTCTCGAGTAATCACTGATGTGAGAACACATGGATGAAATTCAAATTCACTTATTTCTATTATTTCAAATGAATAAACAATATTGGTTATCTTGAGAAATATAATAAAATAATGAATAATATTTTCAAAAACCACCCCTCTCCACCATTATAAAAACCACCCCTCACTCCCTCTTCTCCTCACTCCTCTAAGACTTCAATCAGAAAAAAATATTATAAAATACTCTCCCATATTATCTCCCCATGTCCCGGATCTATGGGTCTTTCCAAAAGACCAAAAAACCCTTCTTTTAAGGAGGTTCTCAAGGAGGATATTTCAATAGTCTAACCATCTTACTTTTTCTTTTAATTTCATTTTCTTTTTATTTTATTTTGTTATATTCTCATAACCTCCTATATCCAAATTAAAAAGATAAAACTAGTATCATCTATATAATGTATTGAAATCATGTAAATGTAATATCCTTTCTAAAACTACTATCTCTCTTTATTTTCTTTTAAAAATGAATTCAGCATCTGGAAGAAGATTATTTACAACATTCATGGATAATGAACCATTTGTCAACAATTTATCATTGAGGATAGTCAAGAAAAAAATTCTTGAAAATTCTTATAATATATGTATTCTATGATTCTAAATGTTTTGGAATTATTATATTTAGATAATACTAATTCATTCGACAAACCTAGTTATAAACAATCTAAAAATCAGCAGAATATTCTAAATGATTATCACTAATGTTCCATATAATAACTCATCCTCATATAATATAACCAAATTAATTATATCAAAATTAACTATTATTTTTATCATTATTATCATATAATTTCAATTTTGGGGAATTTTTAAAATTCCATGTGATCTTCCATACTCATATACAAGTACACCGATCGAGAATACCAAAGAAACAAATGCTCTCGGATAATAAATTTTTATCATTTAACTCAACAAAATGGAAATAAATTATATTAATAAAATTAAAATAAATTAAATAAATATTTATGAGGTTAAGAATGAATTTATTAACGGATTTAATTTGATTTTCCAGGACATTTAGGCCATTTTCAAAACACATTTGGACATATGGTAATGTTTTCACCCCGAACCTCCTTTTTCTTTCGGGTTACTCTTTTCACTCTTAATCCAAATAAAATTCATAATTATTTATAGTTAATACTCATAAATTATGTTTTAATTTTATATATATGTGTACCATTCATAATCCTTATTTATTGTTTTGGGATTTAAAACTTTGATATAGATCTTTCCTTATTTGTCCCGATAAAGAGGCCCAATTCATGTGAATATCTCAATTATATACTATTTTTAAGTGCATTATATAATCTATTTTAAGCCAAAATTATATTTATAAAGTGTCTAATTTTATCTTGGAATGACTACAATATTTCAGTTCTATTATTATTCAATGATTTTTCCAAAAGAACCCTTCTTTTCAAGGCAGAGGTTTTTTATCTCAAAAATACCACCATTATTTTATTAGATTATTTTTTTCTATATCAACACCCCATTTCTATTGTTTATCTTATTGATTTTAATATATTATTTAAATCATATAACAAGTTTTATAATGAACATTTAGAACATGGATGTGCTATCATGATACCATTAACTGTACTACTCAGAATGTTTAGTGTTAATGTGATCAGATTGGGGAATATAATTTTAAATGATCATGTTGTTTAAGTTTGTCTATGATCATATGAGTAATTAATTGGACATATTAGTTGAAGGGTAAGGGACTCTATATCCACACTAGGAATCGGTATGTCTCATGATATAAATCAGAATTGTGTTTTGAATGACTCCTTACCCATGTATTTTTTGACATCAACTGTGAGGCCCTGGTAATATTTTTCAGATGCCCATAATTATGTATTCCCTTATTATGCTATTATAAATTTGTAAACCATGTGATTTTTTTCTATTAGAATATCAATTTATAGGTTTTTTTCTCTCGTGATCATTTATATGGTCAAATTTAATCATCTTTTATTCCTTCCATATTATGTTGATGTATATTTTTAAAGACATGTGTTTTTATTTTCTGACCTTTCCCTAGTGTATATTTTAATGATAAATTACATTATATTATTACCATTACTGAGCATCTAAGATCACCCCTTTCTTATTTTTTATTCTCCATGTGTTGTGAAGATGAATATTATAAATGACTTTTAGGGATAATATTGGATTTATATATGTTTCAAAGGGAATTACTATTTTTTAATTAATTTAATGTTGTAATGAAAAACTTATTATTGTATCTTATTTTTCAAAATTACTAATATATTTATTCTTTTGTGATAATATTTCCTTATAATGTTGCAATTCTTTTTGGATCTTGTGTGTGTGGGGTGAACTGTGTTTTAAAAAGGGTCGTTGTGTGTGTAATTTTTAAAAATTGTTATTCTTATAGAAATAGGGGTTCTCATATGTGTTTCCATTTTTTTGTATCTATTTGTGAATATGGTGGTTCATGTCACATGAGATGTGGAAATTTAGCACAATGAGAATCAATGGTGACAAGGTTAGGATGAATGGGTCTAGTAAAATACATTTCCCCCATGAAATATTGATGACATTACACTAACAAAACATTATATGTTGATTGAATACCACTATAACTTTGGATGTGACTCCTCTATCAAGTCTCATGCACTGGGATAATGTGGGTTATGATATGTATCCAATTTCACTATTTTATGATGACCCTAGATCCCCACTAGCCCTATTTCCGTTTATATTTCTCACGGGTTCTCTATTGATGATATTATAACCATCGGCATGTTGAAAAATTACCATACATTTTAGTTTTAAAGCATGATTCCCTTAATATTTCTATTCCAATAATTTTCAAGGAAACATTCATGTTCATTTTCCCTATTATGTAATGGAATGGGATCCGATTTGGGTGATATCCTATTTGGAATTGGCTGATACCCAATATATTTCCATTAGTTTATGTATACCCTGTTAGCTTTGATCCATGTAAAAGAAAGATAATCATTGGTGGTGTGAGTGGATCAAATTACTATTTTTTCTATTCTTACATGTGTTGGGGGAGGATTATTGAGTGTGTTGACCAAATTATTACACATAGACATGTTTAGATTTTTGGTTCCCTTAGAAGTTTGGAATTTTGGTGGTTGGTTTAAAATGTAGATTGATTAATATGTGAGATATTTAAACCATTAATTATGATTATCAATTATGTTGAAATTAATTATTCATGTGGGTTGATGGTTATTGATTCATAATAGAAAAATTATTCTCAAAAAGTAATGTATTATGCCCATGAATGTTGTTTACTACTCGGGGGGATCAGTAATGGCCTTCGAGCCTTTCCACACGATAGGTCAGGTGTGTGATTAGGTAGAATCCCAGACCGGTTTTTGGAAAAATAATATTATAGTATCCCCCCAAATTTCATTGGTTCATGTTATTTAAGAGGGAATGGATTGATAGAATGTAGGAAAATCATTGAATGAGGTTTTGGTTTTGAGTGGGGTTTCTAGACAACATACCACATGATAGGCCTCTGGTAAAAATGTGTAGGTTGGATTTGTTTTGATTACTCGTCCATGTAGGATGTACATGATACAAACTGTAAACGCATTCCGAGTGATAGTATAATGGTTTGAATTATTATTATGATTTAATTTTTTAATTTTTTAATTTTTTTTGATTTATGAATTTTTAATTTTTTAGAAAATTTTTATAATAGTGATTTTATGGATATCTTGTGATTGTTTCTTTATGTAGCATGATTACTCCATAGAGAATTCTGGTGCTTCTAGGGGAAGAGGCCTAAGACAGTCCACTCTGTCAAGTTGACCAGTGGTTATTGGAATCAATGTATCAATATATCTTATAATTGTTTTAAGGATCAGGACATGGTACTTCTTAGGTTTGGGTAGCCGAACTAGCTCTGGTATAAGATATGGGTCATGAGTTCCTCAAGAACAAACCTCTCTTATTTTGGGGTATGAAATAACCCCTATAATTTGAGGATTTGATTAAAAATTTGAATGGATTTTTATGTTTTTTTTACTACTACGTATGCTAATGTAAAATGTTCTTTGTTATTATTAGAAGTTCCCAGTTGATGTCTGTGGGACTCAGCTTTCCAAAAAAGGGAAGCACGAGTTGATGGGTTGGAGTGATTTTAGGGTCATATTAAATGAGTAATATATCCCTGAGAACATTTACTTCACCAATACCTAAGATTTCATGGATCTAAGTTAGGTGAATCATATCATGTTAGAATATTCCAACATATTTGTAGAGTTTGTTTATATAATATTCGAGAATGTTTTCAATGATTAGTTGAATTCTCAAACATCTATGGTTGTGATCCGACATATTATCACAGAATATCTTTTCCATGATGAAATAATATACTTAAGCCATTAATCTTTTTTTTACGGAAGAGATTTACCACCATAGAAAGTCTAGTATTTCTGGGGGTCTTCCAACAATTGTCTAGGGTAATGGTGGTTCATATTAAAATAAGAGGATGTGAGGAGAGCAAGAATGGATAATAGGTGGATTCTCAAGACATCTTTCTAGAACTCCTTAATATATAGCTTCAAATTCAGGATCAATATTATGTCATTACTGAGAAATTATGGGGCATATGCATTTAACGCCTCATCCCCACCTAGTCCTTTCCATTAGTATCGAATTATGAGGAACTTGTATTTTTTTAGAGCTACACAACCATATTTTGGTTGGGGTAGTTTCTATATATTCATGAGGAATAGTAGTACTCCCAACGTTATCCCAGAAATTGCAATCTAGATTTTTAATTCATCATAGTGGGGATGGATATTCTTTGGGTCAATGTTAGATTAAGGTAGAGTCACAAGTCTTTGTTCATTAACTAGTTCAAGAATAGTTGAGGACCATCTACTCTCAAGATCTGGTACCATCAGAATCTGACACCAGTCCTGGGAAATTTCTATTTATTTTTTATTATATCATCTATAGTTATCTCTTTTTTGTTATAGATTCTTCTATTTATTTTATTTCTATCTAAATTGTTGACCTGTTGAAATGGCCTACTGTGGTCATGCCATATTTGATGGAGTGGGTAATGCATCATAGAATGATGTGATAGAGGGGTTTCATAAGTCCATCATGTTTACTGATTATGTCAAGTATTAATAAATTTTTTGACTTCCTACCTTGGAAATTTAACTTTTGGATGTAATACCATGTGTGGAATTGATGGTACATTTCAAAGAGAACATATATTGTTATCAACGGTGAGTGATTTTTGTAGAACCTGATGGGAGTTCCCTAGTTTTTTTGGCTAAATTTTATCATAACATCTGATATTTTGGACCTATAATTATATAATTGGTTGGTATTTCTTATAATATTTCATCACTCGTGTTGGAGTAATATTTTAGTGGTTCAAAGCGTGTATTAGCTCCTTTCTCTGATAATATCACATTGATATTTCCATATGATTTTTCATGATTTCCATTTTAGTGGGATGTTAAGTTCACCATTGATTTGGCACTGGGAAAAGGACTGATATGTGTTCCCTCATATCATATGCCCCTAAATATTTTGAGGGAATTAAAGGTAGATTAGGATGATTTGGAATTAAAAGGATTCATTCGCCCAAAGGTCTCATGTTGGCCTATCCTGGTTAATTTTTCAAGAATGGCTGATGGATATCTCCAATTTTGTAGTGTTTATTGAAATTTTAATATGGTTAATATCATAAATAAATATCAAATTCTTTGTACTAATGAATTATTGGATCATATCATGCGAAAAGGGGGTTCTCCAATATCAACATGCATTCTTGTTATCAAAAGGTCTGAGTGAGGAAGGAATATATCCATAAGATATCTTTCAAAATTAGGTATGAAAACCTGATGTATTTGGTCATTCCTTTCATATTGTCAAGTTATCTAGTTTTATTTATATTGCTCAAGGACAAGGTGTTTCATTAGTACCATGATTCCTATATTTTCTTGTTTTTGGATGATATCTTCAAACAGTCTCGGAACAAGGAAGAGTATGAGAGGAAATAGAGGATTTTGTTGGAAAATATTTCAGATCATCTCCTTTATTATATGTTTACCATGTTTACCTTCAAAAATTGGGAGGTGATGTCTCTGGTTCTTGTTATATTTGAACATGTAGATTTTATGGACCCTGAGAGGATCGAAATATAAATTTCATAAATCAAATTGAATGATGTGTTCAATATCAAGAGTTTTTTGGGCCTTGTGGGGTATTATATGTGGTTATTTAGTTATTTGACTCATATTTCTTTTCCCATGACTAACCTTTCTCAGATTGGGGTACAGTTTGAGTGGAGCACAGAATATATGGAATCCTTTGAGTTCCTTAATCAATGGTGAACTAAATCCTATATTTTTATTTTTTTGGGATATGGAATTGGTTATATAGTCTATGGTGATGCATTAGGTATGGGTCTTGGATGTGTGTTCATCCCAGGGGAACATGTGGTGGGGTATGGTTCTCAAAAACTATGACCTCATGAAAATAATTACCAAACCCATTCCCTTGGATTAGTGGAAGTGATTCACTATTAAATTCATGGTGTCAACATCCCCATAGATAAATGTTTTCAATCTACATAGGTCACAAGAGAATTCCATACATTTTATCCCATAGGGATATACATTTTTTGTTTTGTCATAGTGTTGAGTACCTTCAAGGGTTTGATTTTTATATCGTGTATTCCCTGGGAAAAGTTATTGTGGTGGCATATTTATATATCAATAATGTGTTATTGAAAGATATAAAGGTGTCTAGAGATGAGTGGACATTTGGGGGGAGGTTTCTGAGATGAATTTGGAAACCAAATAGCTAGTGGAGGTATGTTCACAGCTAGTTTTCAGATGATTCCAACCTTACTATAGTTGATTCGATAAAATCTAATGAGTGATGAGATGATCTAATGGTATTGGATGTTTCTTAATGGTCGGGAGGTTTATAATGAGTGGTTTTTATCCTTGAATGGTTTTTTCACATAAAGGGATGTGTTGTGGTGATGTTGTTGTTGTAAAATGTAGTGATGCAGGACAACCAGTAGTCTATGTTGACCATTTATCTTCTGACCCCCAACATTTTTTATAATGGAGGCCATTAGTTTTTGTAGATGGGAATAAGAAGGGATATATATGAGTTTGTATCCAACTATTATACCATCTATTAAGTTAAGGTGGAGAACCAAGGAACTAAATATTGTTTCATAACCTGGAAACTCATACCTATAAATGAGAAGTGGTCTTACCTTGAAAACCATCGGGATGTATCATGATATGGGTGGTGATTGACCATACGGCCATTTTATCCCATTTCATTCCAACCATGGACTGGAACAAAGAAGATGATATGGTTCAATAGTATGTTTAGGATATAGTAATGCTTCCTGATGTTCTATCCTCATAAATTAATGAGTGGAACCTCTGTTTTATCTATCGTGTTTGGGAATCCCTTCAGAATAAAATGGAATCCTAATCCAAGAAGATTATGGTATACCTTCCTTAAACGGATGGTCAAATGGAATTGGATAATTATTTTTTGGAGGACATGATTTGGGAATGTTTGTTCGATATAAGAGGCTTTTGGAATACCCATTTGATATTTATAAGTGTTTTATATAATAAAAAATACTAATCATATATGGGAATAAAGCCCTTTGGGGCACTCTTTGTTTTCCTATGTCAGTAAACTCTATGTAGGATTGAAGTTGGTGATATATCTGTGTTGAGGTCGAGTCTTCTATATGAGACTTATGTTACGGATCGTATGATTCATAATACATTTTGATATTATAAAGCGTCAATAATTCTTATTCTAATCAGTGGCTCTGATCCTTGGAATTATAAGTTGATGATCGAGTGTTTTCTAGGGTGGTTCCTTGCATGGTTCATCATCTTCTAGGAAATAAAGGGATTCTAATGATAAAGTATGGATTACCAGTCGAGATTACTGAGAGGGATGGAATGGTTGAATACTATATATCTTTTCAATGATAATTAATGTCAATTTAGGACGTACCCCTTGTCTTGTAGTGGAAAAAGTATAATTTTAATCTATCTCATTAATTGAATTGTTAATAGTTAGAGTTAGAACGTTATTTTTCTATGATTGAGTGGTTGGTATAGATTATGTATTCTCAAGAGAATGTGTTATAGGTTAAATCCATACAGTTGTTCTAGGTTCCATAGCATCAATGTGATGATGAGCATGATACATGGGTGAAAATATATTTGGTGGGAGTGTAGTACCCATTTTTTCTATGATCAGATTTGTAGTTTACTATTAGTGGGAGTAAAGTAAACAAGGTGTTTATAATTGACACATGAAGGGTTTTACCATGAGTTAATCATTATTTTATTTTTGGTTATACATTTATCACTATGAATACATTGGTGTTTTGTTGAATTCAAACAGCAGTTTCTGGTTCTGCAAGCAGGAGGCGCATAATTGGTTAATGGTTAGTAGAAACCGTGTGCCAACCCCAAAGAGACCATGTGCCCAGGGCAGTTGCATTATCATTTCCACATGAACCCACCTGTGTATGACTGACAATGTGCCCAAGGAGTTTGGAAAATATAAGGATCAAAATCAACTCCACGGGTGTTTTCCCTACCCCAGAAACATTACATCCTTTTTCCAATTTGGATAGAGTGGAACACACAATTTTGGCATCGTTTGGATAACCATGTATTTAAACTAAGAAACTTGTCCATGTCATTATAAATTTTTTAATTTCACCATTTTTCCTTCATGATTTTACCATAAATATACCCATATCTTTCACCATTCAATATTCCCATGCCTCAGATCCTATCCCTCTCATATTAGACCCCATGGATCTCCAAATCATAAATGGTTTTACTATGAAAATTAAATAATTAAAATCTGCAATCCAACGTTCCACTTCTTCTTCCATCATTTTGGTTCCCTATTTCTTCTTCTAGGGGTTCCCCCTTTTCCAATTGATTGGTTTTCGTAAAGTGGATTTAACCACATTACTTTGGGAAAGATCATGATGTTTATAGGTTTACATTGTTTCTCTAGGGTCTCCTTGGGGTGCAGTTCTATTTTCAACTAGATTATAAAATTTTATAAATTAGGGTAGGTGGTTCAATTCTATCAAATTGTTGGATGATTTTAATATTCTTTTTCTGAATTCTAAACGTGTTATATGGATTGTGTGTGGGGGGTATTGTTATCAAAATCTTTCTGGTGTGCGTAATGGTTTGAAAAAGGGTTATATAATATAAAATGGAGGTTTTCATGTGTGTTTAAATTTATTAGTGTGTCTATATACAAGTGGTGGTTCATGTCACACTAGAAGATGAAATTGTGAAAAATGTAATTCCATGGAAATTGGGATTATTAGACTAGGTATGGTATGATAGGAAGATATGTAGGGACAAGGATGAGTTCCCCTAGAAATATTGTCACTACATCACTATGTAATTGTTTATTGATGATCAACGATCACTAAAATTTTGTATGTGACTCTTCTCTAGTTCCATGTGAAAAAGGATATTTTGGGTTATGGTATCTAAATCATGTAACTATGTTATAAGGATCCTAGGTCCCCACTAGACCTAGTACATTAAGGATTTTACTCGGGTGCTAATATGATGGTATTATTACTATCAGCATGAAGTGGTCTTTAATATCAATTTTTGTTTCAAAGAAATATTTACTTAAAAGTGGATTTCCTTTCTTTTTTACAAAAACATACAAGTTTATTTGTCCTATTATGTTGTGTAATTAAATATATTTTGGATTATGTCTAAATTGGAATTGTAACACACCTACATATTCCCCTAGGTGTATGTAGACCCTTTTATGTTTAAAAAATATAATGGAAAGATATTCCATGGTGGTGATGATGGATCCAGATTCTAGTATTTCTCTTCTTATAGGTGTTGGTGTATGTGTGTTGGGGGTGTAGACCCCATTTTTATAAGGATTGTTGGTTTTATAGTCGGTTCTCATCCAATTTTGGAATTTTGGTTTTTATTTTAAAATGTAAAATGTTTAACCTTTGATCGTTATGGCCACTTTTATTGTAATTAATTATTTTTTGATGTTTTATTCTTGTTGGTTAATTTTTGACAATTCTTAACAGAAATATTATTCCCAAAAAATAGATGTTTGAATCCCTTGTACTAGTTGCGAGCCCATTTGGATTGAAACACCATTTAGGCCTTTCCATAGGCCAGTTTGGTTGTCATGTTAGATAGAATCCCAGAATTCTTAATGATAGGATATGTATTGTTTTAACACACAATCTGAAAAAAAAATTATTAAGAATATATATATTAAGAGAACTAAGAATGGATAACAGAAATTGTTTCCAACAGATTCTGGGGATAATTTATTTTAATCATTTTTGAAATTGTCCTTATATGATTGTGGTTTCCTTTATGTACATTAATTAAAATAATTATACTCATTCAAAATTTTATATTAGTCCTGATAATGGGGTATAGATGATTTAAATTAGCTAAAAATGGGTTCAGTGGAAAATTTGTGATTTTTTTGAACATGAAACAAAATGATATTGGGGATGGAATGAAATAACTTCTGACAATGCCCACCAAACTACATCAACATATGGCCAAAAAACGAAATCAGTATGTGCTCTGGAACACACCATGTAAATATTTTGTTTTTATAAATTCATTTATAGGGAAACATCCACACACTATTAATAGATATTCTTATCCATTAGTTTCTGAGAAACGGTTCAATGTAATGTAAATTAAATTATCCATTATCTAATGCTAGTACCCTAAGAAGATCATTTCGAATATCCATTGTTTAATGGTGATTCTAACAGATGGTGGACTCTCTTTAAAAATAAAATTAAAAATGAGGTAGTATAATATGTAATGTGTATAGTTCAATAATATCATTTTCACTGTGTGTTTTTTGTTGAATCATGAAATAATATTGATGAGGGAATTCAGGGAAATGATTAAAAAAGGTGATGAATCTATTGGACCTTATGAAGAATATTTTAGTAGATATGTGAGGAATGCCTCTAGTTTAATATGTAATTCTATGAGAAAAATAAATCACTTATTGAATACCATAAATCCTAGTATTGAAATGGTGTTATCCATAATATAATTCAATTGCTACAAATAGATTTTTTAATTTTCTCATGCGATAGATATTGAAACTTGAGCATCAGAAAAATCGATGGAAGCTGATATAAAAGTTGAGTATCATGGATTCACTATTGATAAGACTCACAATGGGAAGTCATTCCAAAATCCTCTATTCAGTAAATGTGGGAATAGGTACCCAAGTAATTGTATTAATGAATGAGGGATATGTTTTGTTTGAAAATGTAATAATCTAAGCTCAAGAATGTCAAACTAAGGATAAGTGAGTGATTAACGGAAAAATTATAAGAATATCCTATATAATGGTCCAAAAACAATATAATTCTTTATGAGAAAGTATTGTGAATGTTATGTGAAATAATTCCCCAGCCCAAGTCCCACTGAAGAAAATATTCTCTTGAAATATCTCAACCCAATAGAAAAAGAGAAGGAAATCATGATCACTACCAATGATATAGATTATGATAATGAAGTGATGTGCGGTACACATGATATCTTTTAATGAACTGGTAATAACTTATCTGATTCTGTTTCATTTCATTATTTTGTAATATTACATGTTTTACATGAATATGGAATCACAAACCTAAGAAATGGATATTGAATTATCTATGAAATCTCTATATAGAGTATTGATAATGTTTATGCTTTATTAATTAGTGATGACTGATATTTTTGTGTGTATTATTCCTACAGATCTAAAACATATTCTTTTGTTTCAATGTGAAAAAATTTGTATAGATAGGATAACCCTCAATAGTAACATATCAACTATCTGGAAAAATAAGTCTCATTTCACATCCAAATCATCATATTACCATGTATCAATGCAAGGATGATTATGAACAAATTTTGGAAGAAATATCTATAATTTTTGTTATCATAACTAAAAATGAGAACTCGTGTCTCACATGATTGGGAAAAATTAAAAATTGATCACATTCTTATTATATAAGAATATATTATGGTATTTGTAGATAAATATTATGTTATTCCCCCATATCATGGGGTTGTTTTTGAATCAAACTCATACATGTATCCATTAATATCTAAATGAGTCAATATCTAATAGACCCCATTAAACTGGAGGAGTTAAATAACCTGTAATAAGTCCATTTTAATAAGGGATCGATACTCCGTAGTTCTTTACCATGGGATTTACTAGTTCTAGTTTTCTAAACAGAAGGATAGATTGATGTTTTGTTGCATTAATTATCATGATAAAAACAATATAAATTTTAAGAACAAGTATCCCTTACACCATATATAGGATATATTCAATAAAATCATAGGATTTATATAAATTTTATGATTGATCTTAAATACAGATATCATTAGCTAGGGGTTAATATGGATGATATTTCCAATACAGATTTTCATATGAGGTTTAGACACAGTAGGTTTATAATAGTTCCCTTTTGAGATTAGATTTATCATGTTATATATATGGGTTCAAGGAATTTATTCTATAAAGACAATCATTATTAATTTTTGTTTCAATTTTCAGATGATATTATTTTATATTTAAATAACTAGTAATAAAATGAAGTACATTTTTAGATTATGATAATGAAATTGATAATGGTGAAAATGTTTTGTAAATTTCAATATTACGGATTATACATATATAATTTATCAATATTGCATCATGTAATCATGATAATCGAATATTTGGAGGTCCATAAAATATGGATGTTATCAGGAAAAGAACCAAACAACCCCCTACAAATGAGATTCATATTTTTATTATTTATGAACGATATTATCGATTCTTTGTGAAACATTTCTCTTGAATATAGAATCAAATAACAATGGTAAAATGAAAGGGGAAAATTTTAATTTATAGATGAATCTATATACAATTACATTGAAATGAAAAAGAGTTTGACGACTACTTTTCATTAGAATTACCTTATATTGGGGAAGGATATGTAATATAATGTGATGGTACAATTTTTTTTAGGTTACATCTTAAATGAAAATTATATATTTATTACTCATTATTTTTTCTAATTAATGACAAATGAGAAAAATTATCCAACACAATATTTAGAGTTTGCTGTTGTGATATTAAGATTTAATATTTTGTCATATTATAGCTAGGTATAAAATACAAATAAATAAGTTGATGAAAATATATTTAAATATATATTCATTTATAAGGATTGGAATATATTCCAAACGAGATGGTTCAAATAGATAAATTATTATTTCTCATAAAAAACATTACCAAATAGGATGGGAAATAATGTGGTTGATGCTATATGTATTAAATAGTTTGCTCCTATATCTATTATGGGGATTCAAAAAGAAAAACTATTCATGTATTTTCAAAGGATAATATTTTGGTAATAATTATAGGAGACAAATCATAACCATCTCAACTAAAAATTACACCTTCTTATATCACCCCAACCCAAACCACCATTTTCTGAATAGAGTTCCACAAGAACACATGTGTGAATCCTCATACATAATAGTATTAAAACTAGAAATTATAGATTGAGTCTTCCAATTGGGAGACTATATTGTTGGTATCATGTCACAATAATAAAATAATACAATGAATGTAATAAAACAAATAACCATTTTAAACATGTTGGAACTAAGTATACAAAATTAAAATCATACAAATTCATAAAACATAGATCATACAATGGATATCCAATACATATTATACAAGTGTGTTGTGTAAATAAAAAAAACCAAATATTATTCTTGAGTCTTTCCTAGCCCACCACTAGCCCCACACTCCTCTTACAATCCAGCATCAACTGGCGCATTTCCATTATTTAGATACCTGAACATGAAGTCTTTGTGTGTATCAAGAAACTGGATTATATTATGACTAATAAAGCCCATATGAAATTGAAAATTAATCCTTAACATTTGTTTAGATTTGTAACAAATGAATTCCATGATAATAATATAAAAGAAGAAATCATAAAAAATATCACATACTAAAAATTTATGTGCTAACAAAGCTTGCACAAACAATTAGACATGCCTATTTCAGATCCATTTTGGAGGGATAATAGAGATATATGTAAAATTAGTACTAGTCACAAGGTCAAATAATTGTGACTCAGTATCCTCATCACATCTACTGGGCATTCTACTTAACATCCACAAGCCATCGATTTTAAATGCAACTTTGTATCCACAATTTATTTACTCTCAATAGGTTTTCCAGAATCCTCATGGCATCGAGTTCCACCCAGTCCACAAGGCTATCATGATCCACAATCAACATTATCTCAAAAAAAATTATGATACCCCTCTACGTGGAGACTATAACATGATCTTCACCTTTCATATATACCACAATCTGAACCTATAAAGGAAATATAATACACCACAAGGTCAATTATTATAAAAAATATTGTATGGAATAAACATAAATATAGAATAATAATATAACATCTTATGAATCAACATAAAACATAGTAAAAACTACTATAGAAATTCTCATGGAAATAAGGATCACATGTGTGTAACACATCAAAACACACCCATAAGTATTTTAAATCAATAAATAACACAACTGAGTGAAAAAATCAATCACACCCTGAAAATAAGTATATATTGGAGCCCCAAAAGATAAGTAACTTCCTACCACAAGGTTTCCAATGTTAACATAATGGTTTATAAAGGGATTCTACAATTTAATCTCATTCACACACCAACTAAAATATATCACACACCATTGAATACCAAATTTTTTTTATCATCAATTAATTTCATTAAATCCAATAGGAAGGGAATAAAATGTCACTCCTAAAATGGAAATTAATGAACAAGGATCCCTGGATGGAACCATTTCACAATTTTTGAAATATAGATTATAGTTGTACTAGATAAATTCATAATTTTGTATTGTGATACACAAATGTATAGAGATTAATTGGATGAGGCCACCACAAAAAAAGATTAATAAACTCATCGTCGAGGGTAGCACAAATCTACCTCTATGACAATAAAAGAGATTTCATATGTTGAAATACACATAATATCAACTCACTACAATGTAAGGTGATTATTACATTATGTATTCATCTCTTTAGAAATTTATAACTATGGAATGAAGGGTGAATTTGGACATAAATTTTGTATTTTCAAAGGCTTTACTAATTATAAATCCATCATAAGGTACTCATTAATTTCGAAATGTATGCCACATGTAATGACAAAAACATATGATTTAATCCCAAGACTCTGGATGTCCAAATAGTATAAATTATGTTACATAAATTGTATTGAGTATGCTATGTTGTTTGGTTTAAATCAAAAATTAAAACCAACCATAATCATCCCACAAAAATTAAGGTTATGACAAAAAAATCCATTAGTCATCATCCCCATGAAATGGGCTTTTCCTCTATGACCTAACCTCAATTCGACAAAACCACTATGGTGAAACCACCAACACTATAGAATACTGAAGCTTGATTTGGATACAAGTGTCACTAAACACCCCTTAAATCTGTAAAATTCTTCTGATAGCCGACAATACATTACTAAAAAATGCAATAAAGGAAAAACAATTGGAAAAAAAAAAAGAAAAATGTACTATTTTGATGGGAAAAAAGTATCAAGGATTCAAAAATATACCCAAATAAGAGATTATCATCATCAAGGAATTTCCCAAGGGGTCCTCCATAGATTAATCAGGCCACTATGATTGAATTTAATCCCCACTTCAAGGACTCCTCCATGTTCCGTCCATGATGCCACAATACTCAGTCGAGTGGTATCGTCTCCCTTAAAGAATTTTCTCACTCCAATATTCTCTCTGTACTATATTACTCTTATAAATAGTAGTATTGTCTATCTCTATAACCTCAATGTTGATAATGTATGTAGGATCAACCATGTGGTTCTTGAACAATGACATATAAACCACGATATGCAAACCTTGGTAGTGATAAATAATATCTAGAAGATATTCCATGGTTCCAACCCAATCAATGATTTTAGAGGTTTCAACATAGTGTGGTTCTAGCATCCACTATGTCCGGAAATTAAAACACCCCAATTGAGGTCATTCTCTCAAGAAAACATAGTCACCAATAGTGAACTCCAAAATTTATCTCCTCTAGTGCGCATACAATCTCTACTTTCTCAGAGCTACCACCAAATTATTCCTAAAAAAATTCACCCTCACCAAGGTATCCTACACAATAACAGGCCCAAAAATATATCAACATCGAACATGTTCACACATAATGGTGAACAACACAACCATCCATAGATATCCATAATATGCTCTATTTAAATCGAGGTTTTGTACCATTTTATAAAATAAAATTATACCAAGGTAATGTGCTCATTCTAAGCTCCACTAAATTCTAGAACACAAGAAAAATGAATACCATCCATTATACTAATTTTCTACATGTAGTTTCTATCATTGCAGGGATAGAATGCTCTCCTAAAATTCAAATGTTCCCTAATAAATTCATTAAATTATGGAAAAATTATAATGTGATATTCTAATATCTATTATATATTCTTCTCAAGTTAAATCCATGTAGTAATAATATTTCATGGGAATAAAGCCTTATAATATAATCTATTATATGAATATATCAAATATTTCAGTAGTGATAAACTTTTATCAATATATCAAACAATTACTAGGTAGAATCATTTCCCCATGGGGTCTTAGTCCAATCAAAAAGTCCACCATGTTATATTCCCACAACCACATAGGATCCATGAATGGATAAAGAAATAACTCTATGATTTTTGTGATTTTCCTTTTCAATATGGTAGTTAAGGCATGGGGAAACAAGACAACGATGAAATTCTACATCCCAATCCACAAAAACAATTTCTTGATGACATGGGACATATTTATCACAGGTGTATGTACTTCCCATCTTGAGATATGTAATTCTTTCAAAAACTCTTACCTAATGGAAATAGGGACTATAATTATTCCATGACACAAGGATTACATTATCATGACTCAATTACCACCCTAGTATTCGATTACCTATAACTAGTTATTCCCAAATCCCAACACACTCTAGGTAAATCTATGGTTGTGTATTTTCCCATTCTACTAGATAAGATGTGAAGAATAGTGCAGAACAATTTTTCAATCCCTTGTCCTTTATGAATCCATACTGTGACTTAGAAACAATTTCATTAGGATCCACTTATCCAAATAAGGTCTCTTGTTAATCTCTAAAGCTACCCATTCACTAATAGTTGATTTAATCTTATAAAAAGATATATTTCCCTACTGTATAATCCATATCAAAATAAAAAATCTATGGATACTCATATAGTGAATTTTTCAAGGATTGAGGTCTCTCTATGTGAAGCTGAAATGAATAATCCTACAATTAATGTGAACAAAAAACATCCCTTTTAACAGTTAATATCACAAACACATCAATACATGGGAAAACATTCTAGTTCCAAGTATTGGGTAAGGTAGTTATACAAATTGTTTTAATAGATGTGCCCAAAAACATACTACCTTCCCCCTATACGTCGATACTGCTAAAATATAATGACTGATGCATTATAGTAAAAGAAATATCTAATACCTTTGACATGAAATGTGAGGAATTGACCTGAGAACAACTGAAGCTGGTGCATTCAGAACATAATGTTTACATTTTAACAAAACAAACTCTGATGAATTACACATCATATCCCATCCAGATAATCGAATTTGGTGCAAGTTATGGGAAACTATCCTCTCTTATCATGCATCATTTAGCTCAATATAAAACCTAAAAAATTATTTAAAAAACATTGGGTGAGCATACGAATGCCCTGTAAGTGGTATAAAATAAACCAATATAACTTTTAAAAAACATTCTTTAAAATAATCCATAAAACACTTTCTTTGAAGAAATGTTATAACACATGTAACAAATCATAAAAGTGTATAACTAAAGGAACATGCTCATATAAATATAAGGATTCAAGGTAAAATTTAGGTATTCCCATTTGGAGTAATAAGTAAAAGGATTTCTAAAATGAATAAAATATGGATATGTATACACAGGATAAAAAGAGAATAATCATAGTTGTGAATAAATATAATAACATCAATTTCATTCACAGAATACAAATTCCCTAAGTGCTAAACATATTTCATGCCATAATATTTTACTTTTATAATATTCATAAGTACTGGATCTTACCATTTATACTCTACTAAATGGATATCCACTTGGTTACATAATTATCATACGCATAAAGAGGGAATGTATAATGTTGGACTACTGTGTCAAGGCCTTGTGCCAAGACCTAAGGTCTAACTGTGACTAGAACTCTACCTGGAGAGCTTACATTTACCCGTATCTAACCTGTAGATATTACTTTTACCGGTCTCTAACCCAAAGATCCTACTTTTACAATTCTCTAACCCAGAGGGCATACTTTTACCAGTCCCCAAATGGGAACATATTAGTCCATTACATTCCTCATATATCACATCGGGACATGTATTCAAGGTGACCCATACCACCATGAATAATTAAATTTATTTCATGTTACTCAAGGTATCCCATGCCACAATTATTAATTTGATTTTATTATATTATTATCTTATTAAGCCACATGAATTCATCATTGGGTGAAACTATAAAATTGAAAATAAAACTATTTAAACCATTAATACATAATTTCACAGACATTATTTGAAAATTAGGCAGTAAGTGTTTATTGAAGGCATACATGGTTCATTACGTTCTTTGAACAAAATACAATTACAAAATCACATCACATGGGGGGTGAGAAGTGGTTATCGACATGATATGTGAAAATTATAACTATTAAATTCGAAATTCATATAAATTAGAATACATGATATTTTATTCGCCCCTTCAAAGTGTTAGTAATCAAAAAAATAAATTACAACTCAACTAACAACAATCATTACAGTTGATAAAACCTCCAGTGTGCATAACTTGGTAGCATGGTTAGATATAGCCATTGAACCATTAAATATTTTTTAGTCAAAAAAAAGTTTATCTTTTATTGAATCATAAAACACAAGAGGGACAAACATAAAATTCCTTTGAAACAAATAATCATCATTCATAATTATTTAACAGAATGAATTTTACCTAATTCTTTGGATCAGGACATACACACTTATGTAAATACCTCTTTGTTTGGCTTACATAGATACTGACATTACGTAACATTTTACAACTAATAATTTCATCACATAATTAAAATATTTCTAATGATCCATTCATAAAATTAATGCATTGGAAATTATAACCGTATATAAACTATATATATATGAGTTTCCAACATCTAAACCATGTTTAATATCATCTAATTAGTGATGGATACTTAAAATATATTTACTAAACCTTCATTAAAAACCCAACCATGTAAGGTTCTGTTATGTGTAACCATGTAAACCTATATAAAATCTAACTCAGACATATATATGTTGCATGAGGATGGGTATTAATTCCTCAAATTTGTATAACCCAATGGTCTGAAGGACCGAGAATCTAGTATTTTAGTATTTCCACCCAATCTATATGACTATACAAACTTTCTTTCTTTCATAAATTAAACATAAAACAAAATAAAGCATGTATATATATATACATAGTTCATAGATTATATTATTCTTGTATTAAAAATACCCCCCTGAGTTTGTACAACCCCTTGTTTACATCATCAGATTGAGAACCAAAACTCATGCTTGTGGTAGAGTATATAAATGCATGGGCATACATACATAAAAACTAAAAATTTGCATACTAAAAATAAAAACATTTAAAACAAAAACATTACTCGCATCTAAGTCTTTATTTATAAATTGAAATTAAAATCCTTAATAACCTAAAATAGGAGTATATTGAGTTATATGTATATGTCCAAAAGTGCAAGAAGTGTATATTCTATTTTTCATAGCTAAAATAATATTATATGAAACCCAAAAAAAGGTATCCATTGACCTTAGAAAAATTCGTGCAAACAAATTTTTAACATTTAGAAAACCCAGATTCACCATTGATGGTATATATACATATAGGTGTAAGAGTGTGAACATACACATACTCACATATATATATATATAATGCTTGTATAAAAGATTTTTTATAAGAAAAAAAAGCATGAGAACCCTTACAAAACCTATATTCACCTTATAGAGTATATATATATATAGTTGTGAGTGTATGGACATATACATACCCATATATATATGTAAAGCATAAATATAGGATTTTTTACAAGAAAACAAAACATAAAAACCCTTACCTCTATCTGAGGAGAAGAAGATCTTCGAGGATGGCTTGGATGAAGATTTCTAGATTTTTGAGAGGAGAAAACCTAATGGGTTCATAGGTTCAATAGGTTTATATAAAATATACCAATCCTTTATTACAACTGTTGAGAATAGCAGAGTCCAACCTATCCATTTATTGGTCGGCAGATACTTATCGACCAAGGGGGGGATAAGGAGGGTCCACCTGGTATGAAGAAGTGATAAAAGAAATGATGAAATGAGGTTTAGGGTTCGGTGTAATGCTTGTTATGGGTAGGAAGAAGACGACGCAATGGGGAGATACAAGGATAAAAATGGATGGCTAGGATATGGTCTTTATTTGATCCAACTATAGGGATACTACTGCGGTTTATAAAAGTGATGGATGGTTTGGATTGATTTGAGGCGAGATCGGGTGGCTCATGATCGTCAGGATATTTTACGTATGTAAAACGGCCACAATTCGATCAGGTCAGATCATGTGGTCCACGAAAAATGTGAAGGGGCGCACCACTTATTGTGTTCAAACCCCGGATCGAAATCAACGACTCAGATTATGCGCAGTGTGATCCAATGTCCCAGATTTGATCTTAGGCCATAAATCGCCATCCCACATTGAATCGATGAGAGTTCTAGAGGTCCTTAATATGTATGAGCCTCCCACATCACTACAATAACACAGCACACACCAGGGAGCCTAACACATGGGCTCCCTCATTCCCCCATAGGATTCGGTCTACCCCTTCTCGTTGTGACCCAGTGGCCACCATGGCGCACCTATGTGCTCTTGCTCCAGTGAAACCATTAGGGAAGCTCTGCCTATGCATGGGCCATCCTATGCATGGGAAGAGAGCTAGGCTCAGCCACTTCGTGTGAGCTGCCTCCCTTGGCCCAGCCTTAAAGGGATGGCCCGAGTTTCCCATTATTTTATATTACCTAACATATAGAGATCTTAAATCATGAGGAAAAATAATTTCTTTATTAAAACCTTATAAAAATTATCTTTTTAGACACTCAATTAAACATCACAAGGCTGAAGAATATAAATATGAAATTATCTTATAAGTATTTCCAAAAAGAAAACCATTATTTTAAACCCTTAATTTTTAACATAAAAGTTATAAATTCATAATGAATAACCATGATGATAACTCTTATACTAGTGTTATAGAAAACATAGGTTAATTATAAACATAATTTGATTTGAACATTTTAAACATAATTCGTAACACCATTTATAAAATGAAACTCTATAGATTATAACTGGAAATTTTTCAAAGTGTTTTCTAATTATTTATTATGTTTCAAAACATAATTCAAAGCATTATAATGTAGTTAGTGTTTATCTTTTAATTTTCCAATTCATAACGTAATGTTGTTCTCAATTGTTCTTTAGTTAAAACACCACAAGGCTAACGACTATAATTATAGTCATTGGATTTCCAAGGGTCACCCAACGTAACGGTCGAGCTGATGCCATATAAAACCTTGTCTTAGGGTGTCCTATACATAAGGTATTTTAAGAAGATGGATATAATCATGCCATTGGTTCATTTCATGGTAGTGGGTATCTTGGCCATTGTAATGTTTGTTTGGACAAATACTAAGGACCCTTACTACCTTCTTGGGGTTTATGTTGATTTGGGGGGTCCTTGTATCATTTTGATAGGGTTTCTACTAAGAATATTTCGATAATATGATTCCCCTTTTGATCTCAGTGTATTGTAAACCCTATGGTGTTCTTATTTAAAAGGAAGAGCATTGTGTTCATTTGTGCGGTTCACACCATTGTATTCTAATATAAATTAAGACCACATTACTATTTTCTCAAGAGAAGAATGTTTTGTTTTGTTGTTTTGAAATTAAAACAACATGTAAATATAAACCTATCAGTACATGAGGTTCGAGTTTTAGGGTGTAAAATTATTCCCCCCTCCAATGAATTGCTTCCTCACAATTCATTATATATACGTATAAAACAAAGAATCTCACACCAATTTTACCCCAAAAACCATCATGGAGGATCCTCCTGTAGGGATAGATAAATACCAAAGTTGGTGTTCAGTTATTCTATTTCATGGTCCCAAACACACTTCAGACAGTACGGGTTAAACTCGTGTTGTGTGCACTTAGACTTCCAAAAATAGGCTCGATAGCTGGAGAGTTCAGAAATGTCTCAATGGATAATTTATCTAAGAATTCTCTAGGTTGACTCATGTATGATAATGATAATGACATCAACATGATCTTTCATACTGATGCACAAGATTTGGAAAATGTTGGTTGCACATAGGTCCCCTTCCAAGGTAGCATCTTGAATGATCATTTGGGCCACGATGTTACAGGATTGGGTGAAACATAGGAAAATACCATGATGGTACATTCCCCTTTGTCTATACACTGCATGTTGTAAATTAGTTATACCATGGTAAATATAGACATTCTCATGATAGAAATGGAGAATTCTTGGACTGCTTTACACTTCATAAAATTGCTTCCATGTTTCTCATAAGCTTGTGAAAGGTCGGTACTCTCTCTCTCTCATGCATGGACCAAGATGGTCTCTAATATCTCAATAGAGAGTGAAATGATATGATTTCACCCTTATAAAGGAAAATTAAGAAAAAACTCATATTTAGTAATACCAAAGTAAATTTCTATGTGATTAGGTTCTGGTTTTCTAGAGTTATCTTAACCAAATCCTCTGATACCAACTATGAGGACTCGACCCAAGAACACGCAGAGCCGGTGACTTCAGGACATGTTTTGTACATTTTAATAAAACATACTAAAACATTACACATCTTTTCCCATCCAGATAATCAAATTCGGTTCAGGTTCTAAGAAACTAGCTGCCCTTGTCATGCTTCATTTATCTCATGCTGAGACCTGCAAATTTATTTCAAAAACATAGGGTGAGCATAAAAATGCCCAGTAAGGGGTATAAAATATACCAATATAACATTTAAAAAAAATATTCTTTAAAACAATCCATAAAACACTTTCTTTGAAGTAATTTTATAACACATGTAACAAATCATAAAATTGTATAACTAAAGGAACATGGTCGAAGAAATATAAGTAGTCAAGGATCAATTTAGGCATTCCTATTTAGGGTAATAAGTAAAAGGATTTCTAACATGAATGACATATGAATATGTAAGCACAGGATAAAAAGAGAATAATCAGAGTTTCACAAAAAGATAACAACTTGAATTTCATTCACTGAATACAAATTCACTAAGTGCTAGAACAATTTCATGCCATAAGATTTTACTTTTCTGATACTCATAAGTACTAGTTCTTAACAATAATACTCTACTAAATAGATATCCACTTGGTTACATAATTATCATACACATAAAGAGGGAATGTATAATGTTGGACTTCTGTTTCAATTCCTTGTGCCAAGATCTAAGGGATAACTATGACCAGACACCAAACTGGAGAGCTTACTTTTACTAGTCTCTAACCCAGAGAGCTTACTTTTACCAGTCTCAAACCCAGAGATCTTACTTTTACCGGCCTCTAACACGGAGGGATTAGTTTTCCCAGTCCCAAATAGGGAACATATTAGTCCAATAAATTCTTCATATGTTATAGTGGGTCATGTATTCAAGGTGTTCCATGACACCTTGACTAATTAAATTTATTTCATGTTACTCTAGGTGTCCCATACCACTTTGAGTAATTTGATTTACTTATCTTATTATCTTGGTAAACCACATGCATGAATCATTGTGTGCAACTAAAAAATAGAAAATGAAACCATTTAAACCATTAATACATAATTTTACACACATTATCTGAAAATTAGGCAGTAAGTGTTTATTGAAGGCATACATGGTTCATCATGTTCATTGAACAAAAGAAAATTACTAAACAACATCACATGGTGGGTGAGAAAGGGTTTTCCACATGAGATATTGAAATGATAACTATTAAATTAGAAATTATTTTAAATTAGATTACATGTTATTTAATTCACCGTTAAGAAGTGTTAGTGATCAAAAAATAAATAAATTACGACTCAACTAACAACAATCACTATAGTTGATAAAACGTTAAGTGTGGATAACCTGGTCGCATGGTTTGATATAACCTTTGAACTTTAAATATATTGTTGGTCAAAACAAAGTTTATATTTTATTAAATCATATAACACAAGATGAACAAACATACAATTCCTTTGAAACATAGAATCATCATTATGAATTATTTAATAGAACAAATTTTACCTATTTCTAGGGATTTGGACATACAACCTTTTGTAAATACCTCTTCCTTTGGATTACATAGATACTAAAATTACTTAACATTTTACAAGTAATAACTTAATCACTTAATTAACAAATTTCTTACGATCCATTCATAAATTTAATGTTTTGGAAATTATAACAGTATATAAACTATATATATATATATATATGAGTTTCCAACATCTAAACCAAGTATAATAACTTCTCATTAGTGATGGATACATAGAATATATTTACAACAACATCATTAAAAACCCAACCATTTTTGGTTATGTTATGTGTAATCGTTTAATCCTATATAAACGGTTACTCACACATATATGTTGCATGAGGAAGTGTATTAGTTTCTCAAATTTTCATTACCCAATGATCCGAAGGACCTAGAATCAGGTATTTGAGGATTTCCACCCAATTTATATGACAATACACGCTTTCATACTTCCATAAATTAAATATAAAACAAAATCATGCATATATATATATACATAGTTCATAGATTATATTATGCTTCTATTAAAAATACTCCCCCATGTTTGTCAACCTATTGTTAACATCATCAGATTGAGAACCAAAACTCATTCTTGGGTTGGAGTTTATAAATTCATGGGCATACATACATAAAAACTAAAAATTTCCTTACTATATATAAATACAATCGAAACAAAAACATTGCACACATCTAAGTCTTTAATTATATATTGAAAATAAAATCCTTAATAACATTAAATAGGAGTAGATTGAGTTATATGTATATGTCCAAAACTGCACAAGTGTATAATCAGTTTCCCATAGCTAAAACCATATTATATGAAACCCAAAAAGGGTAGCCATAAACCTCAGAAAAATTAGTGCAAAATGATTTTTAACCTTTATTAAACCCATATTCACCTTTGACATCATATATACATATAGGCATAAGAGTTTGAACATATACATACTCGCCTATATATATATATAATGTGTTTATACAATATTTTTTATAAGAAAACAAAGCATGAGAACCCTTACAAAACCTATATTCACCTTAGTGAGTATATATATATATACATGTGTGAGTGTATGGATATATACAAAACCATATATATATTTAAAGCATATATATATAGGATTTTTCACAAGAAAACAAAACATAAAAACCCTTAACTCTATCTAAGGAGAATAAGATCTTCGAGGAAGGCATGGATGAAGATTTATAGAGTTTTGAGAGGATAAACCCCAAGTGGTTCCTTGGTTCAATCGGTTTATATAATATATACTAAGAAATTATTACAACCGTTGAGAAGGGAAGAGTCCAATCGGTCCATTTATTGGTCGGGGAAGACTTATCAACCAAAGGGGGGACAAGGAGAGTTCACTTGGTTTGAAGATGTGAGAAGAGAAATGGTGAAATGAGGTGTATGGTTCAATGTAGTTCATGCTATTGGAAGGAAGAAGACGACGCAGCGGGGAGATACCAGGAGAAAAATGGAAAGTTAGGATCTGGTCTTTGTTTGATCTAATGGTCGAGATACTACCACAGTTTAAAAAAGTGATGGGTGGTTTGGATTGATCTGAGTTGAGATCAAGCGGTTCATGATCTTCACGGTATTTTAAATACATTGAATGGCCACGATTAGATCGTGTTAGATCATATTGTCCATTAAAAATGTGGAGGGTCTCGTCACTTCCAGGGCTCGAACCCTAGATCGAAATCAATGGATCAGATCGCATGTGGCGTGATCCAACGTCCTAGATCTGTTCCCAGGCCATAAATTGACATCCCACATCGAATCAGCGAGATTTCTAGTGGTTCTTTATATATATGAGCCTCCTTCATCACTAATAATAACACAACACACACTAGTGAGCCTAACATATGGGCTTCGTCTACCCCCGTAGGATTCGGCCTACCCCTACTCATCGTGTCCCTACAACCACCATGGCGCACCTATGTGCTCCTGCTCCAGTGCGACCTTCGAGGAAGCTCTGCCTATACTTGGGCCAGCCTAGGCTTGCGTAGAGGGTAAGGTTAAGCCACTTCATTTATGCTGCCTCCCTTGGCCAATCCTTAAAGGGCTAGCCCGAGCTATCCATTTCTTTTATATAACCTAACATATAAAGAGCTTAAATATTTAGGAAAAATAATATATTTATTATATCCTCATAAAAATTATCTTTTTAGACATCCACTTAAACATCACAAGGCTAAAGAATATAAATTGGAAATTATCTTAAAAGTATTTATAATAAGAAAACATCTTTTTATAAACACAAAATTTTTAACATAAAAGTTATAAATTGAGATTGAATAACCATTATGAAAACTATTATACTAGTATTATAGAAAACATAGTTTAATTAAAAAAATAATTTGATTTGAAGATTTTAAACATAATTCGTAACACCATTTAAGAAATGAAACTCTTTTGATTATAATTGAAAAGTTTTTAAAGCATTTTTGAATTCTTTATTATGTTTGAAAACATAATTCAATGAATTATATCATAGTTAGGGATTATCTTTTAATTTTTCAATTCATAACGTAATGTTGTACTCAATTGTTCTTTAATTAAAACACCATAGGTCTAATGGCTATAATTATAGCCATTGGATTTCTAATGGTCACCCAAGGTAATGGTCGAGCTGATGCCATATAAAACCATGTCATAGGGTGTCCTATAATTAAGGTATTTTTGGAAGATGGCTCTCATCATACCATTGGTGCTTAGCATGGCAACGGGGATCTTGGCCATTCTAATGCTTCTTATGATGGATACTAATGACCCTGACTACCTTCGGGGTGATTATGTTGTTTGGGGGGGCACCCTATCATATTCATAGGGTTTCAACTAGGTATATTTGGTTATTATGATTCCCCTTTTGATCTTGGTGTATTGTAAACCCTATGTTGTTCTTATTTAAAAGGAAGAGCCTTGTGTTCATTTGGGCACTTCACTCCATTGTATTATAATATAAATTAAAGCCACATTACTATTTTCTCATGAGAAGAATGTATTCCTTAGTGGTTTTGAAATTCAAACAACATGTAAATATAAACCTATCCTTATATGAGGTTCGTGTTTCAGGGTGATACATTATTCCACCCTTCAACGAATTGTGTCCTCGCAATTCATTCTACATACATATAAAACAAAGACACCTTCACCAATTTTAACAAAACAACCATAATAGAGGATCCTCAGGTAGTGATAGATAAATGACCAAGTTGGTGTTCAGTTCTTCTAGTTCTTAGGCCCAAACACACTACAGACAGTACGGGTTAAACTCGTGCAATGTGCACTCAGAATTCCTAAAAGATGCTTGATAGGTGGAGAGTTCAGAAATGTATGAATGGAAAATTTATCTAAGAATTCAACGGGTTGACTCATGTATGATAATCTTAATGACATAAACATGACCTTATATACTAATGCATAGGATTTAGTACATGTAGGCTGCATGTAGGTCCCCTTCCAAGGCAGCATCTTGAATGACTATTTTTACCATGATGTTTCTGGATTGGGTGAAACATAGGAAAAGACCATGATGGTACTTTCCCCTTTTTCTATACACTGAAATTTGTGAATTAGCTATACCATGGTAAATATATACATTCTATTGATAGGAACATAGAATTCTCATACTGTTTGACGCTTCGTAAAATTTATTGAACGTTTCTCATAAGTTTGAAAATGGTTGGTACACTCTCTCATATGCTTTGACCAAGATGGTCTCTAATATCTCAACAGGGAGTGATAGGATATGAGTTCATCATTCCATCAGATAATTAGGAAAAAACTCATATTTAGTAATACTTAATTAAATTTTTCTTTGATTATGTTCTAGTTTTCCAGAGTTATCTAAACCAAATCCTCCATTACTAACTGTGAGGACCCGACCCCAGAACACCAGGAGTCGGTGCCTTCAGAACATGATGTGTACATTTTTACAAAACATGGACTAAAAAATTACACATCATGCCCCATATAGAGAATCAAATTCGGTTTTGGTTTTTGAAATCCAGTCGCTCTTGTCATGCTTCATTTAGCTCTAGCTGAAACCTGAAAAATTATTTAAAAACGTAGGGTGACCATATGAAAGCCCATTAAGGGGTTTAAAATAAAAAAATATATCTTTTAAAAAACATTCTTTAAAACATTCCATAAAACAATTTCATTGATGAAAAGTTATAACACGTGTAAAAAATCATAAAAGTGCTTAACTAAAGGAACATTATTGTAGAAATATAAGGATACAAGGTTCAATTTAGGAATTCCCATTTTGGGTATCAAGTAAATGAATTTCTAACATGAATGAAATATGGATATGTAAGCACAGGATAAAAAGAAAATAATCATAGTTTCTTATAAAGATAATAACTTCAATTTAACTCACTGAATAATAATTCATTATGTTCTAAACATATCTCATGCCATAACCTTTTACTTTTATGATACTCATATGTACTTTCTCTTAACATGGATACTCTACTAAACGAATATCCACTTGGTTACATAATTATCATACAAATAAAGAGGGAATGTATAATGTCAGACTTCGGTGTCAAGGACTTTTTCCAAGACCTAAGGGATAACTATGACCAAACCCGAACCTTGAGAGATTAATTTTACCAGAATCTATCCTAGATATCTTACTTTTACCGGTCTCTAACTTGGAGAGTTTACTTTTACCGGTCTCAACCCAGGAGGGCATACTTTTACTGGTCCCCATCCCTAAACTTATTAGTTCAATACATTCCTCATATGTCATAGCGGGTCGTGTATTCAAGGTGTCCCATACCACCTTGAATAATTAAATTTATTTCATGTTACTCAAGGTGTCCCATACCACTTTGTGTAATTTGATTTCCTTATCTTATTATCCTGCTAAGCCACATGCATGCATCAATGAGTGCAACTATACAATGGAAAAAACCATCTAAACCAGTAATACATAATATGACATACATTCGTTGAAAATTAGGTATTATTAATTTATTGAAGAAATATATGGATCATAAACTTCTTTGACCAAAAGACAATTACTAAATCACATGACATGGTGGGTGAGAACTGGTTTTATACATGATATGTGAAAATGATAAATATTCAATTCAAAATTCTTATAAATGAGATTACATGTTATTTAATTCACCTCTAGGAAGTGTTAGTGATCAGATAAATAAATTACCACTAAACTAACAATAATCATTATAGTTGATAAAACCTCAAGTGTGCATAACTTGGTGGAATGGTTTGATACAACCTTTGAACCTTTAAATATATTTTGGTCAAAACAAAGATAATCTTTTCTAAAATCATAAAACACAATAGGGTCAAAGATACAATACCTTTTAAACATAAAATCTTCATTATGAATTCTTTAACTGAACATGTTTTACATAGTTCTATGGATTAAGACATACAACCTTATGTAAATACCTCTTGGTTTGTCTTACATAGATACTGACATAACTTAACATTTTACAAGTACTACTTTTATCACTTAATTGAAAAATTTCTAACGTCCCATTCATAAAATAAAGGAATTGGAAATTATAGCCATATATATACTATATATATATATATATGTGAGTTTCCAACATTTAAACCAAGGTCAATAACTTCTCATTATTGATGTATACAAAAAATATATTTACTACACCTTCATTAAAAACCCAACCATGTTAGGTTATGTTATGTGTAACCATGTAAACCTATATAAAAGTGTAGTCACACATATATGTTTCATGAGGAAGGGTATTAGTTCTTCATGTTTTCATAACACAATGGTCCAAAGGACCTAGAATTAAGTATTTAAGGATTTCCACCCAATCTATATGACTATAGACATATTCATATATTCATAAATTAATATTAGAACAAACGAGTCCATAAATATATATATACATAGTTCATAGATTATATTTTTTGTGAACTAAAAATACTCACCTATGTTTGTATAACCTCTTGTTAACATCATCGGATTGAGAACCAAAACTCATGCTTGGTTTCGAGTATATCAATCCATGGGCATACATACATAAAAAATAAAAATTTGAAAACAAAAAATAAATCCATTCGAAACCAAAACATTAATACCATCTAATTCATTATTTATAGATTTCATATAAAATCCCTAATAACATCAAATAGAATTATATTGAGTTATATTTATATGTCTGAAAGTGCACTAAGTGTATATTCGATTTTGCATAACTAAAACAATATTATATGAAACCAAAAAAGGTAGTCATCGACATTAGCAAAATTAGTTCATACAAAATTCTAACCATTAGAAAACCCAAATATATCATTGAGAGTATATATACATATTAGTGTAAGAGTATGAACATATACATACTCACCTATATATATATAATCCAAGTATACAAGATTTTTCATAAGAAAACAAAGCATGAGAACCCTTATAAAAACCATATTCACCTTAGAGATTATATATATTTATATATAGATGTGAGTGTGTGGAAATATAAATACCCACATATATATATATATAAATCATATATATATAATATTTTTCATGAGAAAACAAAACATTAAAACCCTTAACACTATATGAAGAGAAGAAGATCTTCGAGGATGTCTTTGATGAAGATTTCTAGAGTTTCAAGAGGAGAAAACCATAGGGGTTCCTAGAAGAAACCGGTTTATATAAAATATACCAAGCCATTATTTCAACTGTTGAGAAGAGTTGAGTCCACCTGGTTCATTTATTGGATGGGGAAGACATACGAACCATGTGGGACAAGGAGGGTCCACCTGGTTTGAAGATGGGAGAAAAGAAATGGTGAAATGAGGTGTAGGGTTCGGTGTAGCGCATTCCACATGAAGGAAGATGACGACACAGTAGGGTGATACTCGGAGAAAAATGGATGGATAAGATCTTGTCCAATTTTGATCCGATGGATGGGATACAACTGTGGTTTTTAAAAGTGATGGAGAGTTTGGATTGATCCTCGGAGGATCGGGAGGCTCATGATCATCACAATATTTTAAATAATCGAACAGCTACTATTAGATCATGTCGAATTGTATAGTCCATGAAAAAAGTGGAGGGGCTTGTGGCATCCATGGTTAGAACCCTGGATCGAAATCTCGGCTTAGATCCCGTGCGGCATGATCACATTGCCCAAATATGATCCCACGAGATAAATCGTCATCCCACATCAAATCGGTGAAAGTCCTGGTAGTCCATTATAAGCTTGAGCCTCCCGCATCACTAGAAATAACACAGAACACACCAGGGAGCCTTTCACACAGACTCTCACCATCCCCCACAGGCTTCAGCCTACCCCAACTCCCCATGACATTATGCCCACTGTGGCGTGCCAATGCCCTCCTGCTCTCATGCGCCCTTCAGAGAAGATATGCCTATGCTTGGCCGGACTAGGCTTCAACTGAGGGCTAGGATCAACACCTTCATGTGAGCTGCCCCCCTTGGCCTAGCCTTAAAGGGCTGGCCCAAGATGGCCCATTTTATCATAAAACCTAACTTATAAAGATCTTATGTCTTATGGAAAAAATAATATATTTATTAAAACCTTATAAAAAGTATCTGTTTAGACGTCCACTTAAACATCGCAATGCTAAAGAATATAAATTAGACATTGTCTTAATAATATTTCTAACAAGAAAAAAATTATATATAAACAAAAAAATTTTAACATAAAATATATAAATTGAGATTGAATAACCCTTATGATAACTCTTATATTAGTAATATAGAAAACTTTGTTTAATTAAAAAAATATTTTGATTTGAAGATTTTAAACATAATTCGTAACACAGTTTAAGAAATGAGACTATTTACATTATAATATGGATGTTCGTATAGTGGATTTGAATTCCTTATTATATTTCAAAACCTAATTCAAAGCATTATATCAAAGTAAGGTTTTATCTTTTAATTTTTCAATTCGTAATGAAAAGTTGTACTCAATTGTTTTTTAGTTAAAACACCACAAGGCTAATGGCTATAATTATAGCCATATGATTTACAACAGTAACCCTAGGTAACGGTCGACCTGATTCCATATAAAACCTTGTATTAGGGTGTCCTATACATATGAAATTTTATGAAGATGTCTCTCATCATACCATTGGTGCTTAGCACGACTGCAGTGATCTTGGCAATTCTAATGTTTGTTATGACGGATACTAAGGACCCTTACTACCTTCTTGGGGTATATGTTTTTTTGGGGGGGGTCTCCCTATCATTTTGATAGGTTTTCTACAAGGTATATATTTAGTTAGTAAGATTCCCTTTTTTATCTCAGTGTATTGTAAACACTACGGTGTTATTATTTAAATGGAAGAGTCGTGTGTTCATTTGTGCACTTCACCCAGTTGTATTCTAATATAATTTAAAACCACATTACTATTTTCTCAAGAGAATTATGTTCTGTTTAGTTGTTATGAAATTCAAACAACATGTAAATATAAACCTATCAGTATATGAGGTTC
Organism: Viscum album; assembly: GCA_963277665.1. Lineage (NCBI taxonomy): Eukaryota > Viridiplantae > Streptophyta > Magnoliopsida > Santalales > Viscaceae > Viscum > Viscum album. The sequence continues at coordinate 211,517,351 of OY728128.1, read as the reverse complement.
GAGTTTCCTGGTGTTACATTATTACCCCCTTCAAAGAATTGTGTCCTTGCAATTCATTCTACATACATATAAAAGAAAGACTCCCTCAACAATTTTACCACAAAAAAAATCATGGAGGATCCTTAGGTAAGGATAGATGAATACCCATGTTGGTTCTCATTTATTATGTTTCTTGGGGCCAAACAAACTTCGGAAAGTACAGGTTAAACTCGTGCCTTGTTCACTCAGACTTCCAAAAAGAGGCTCGATATGTGGAGGGGTCAGAAATGTCTAAATGGATAATTTCTCTAAGAATTCACAAGGTTTAATCCTGTATGAAAATTTTAATGACATCAACATGATCATACATACTCGTTCTTAGGATTTGGTACATGTAGGATGCATGTAGGTCCCCTTCCAATACATCATCTTAAAACAACATTCTGGGAATGATGTTTAGGGATTGGGTGAAACATAGTAAAAGACTTTCGTGGTACATTCCCCTTCATCTATACACTGAAACTTGTGCATTAGCTATAACATGGTAAATATATCCATTATTTTGATAGGAAAAGTGAATGATGGGACTGTTTGACACTTCAAAAAATTTCATACACATTTCTCATAAGTTATTGAAAGGTCGGTACTCTCTCTCAAATGATTTGACCAAGATGGTCTCTAATATCTCGGTAGGGAGTGATAGGATGTGAGTTCGTCCTCTGATAAAAAAATTTGGAAAATCCTCATATTTAGTAATATGTAAGTAAATTTCACTTTGTTTAAGTTCTGGTTTTCAAGAGTTATCTAAACCGAATACTATGATTCCAACTGTGAGGACCCGACCCCAGAACACCCGGAGCCAGTGCCTTCAAGACATGATATGTGAATATTAACACAACATGAACTGAAAAATTACACATCATGTCTCATCTAGAGAATCTAATTTGGGTCAGGTTCTAGGAAACCATCATCCTTTTTCATGCTTCATTTCGCTCAAGATGAAACCTGAAAATATATTTGAAAAATGTAGGGTGAGCATATGAATGCCCAGTAAGGGGTTTAAAATAATCCAATATAACATTAAAAAAACATTCTTTAAAACTTTACATAATACACTTTCTTTGAAGAAAAGTTATAACACATGTATCAAATCAAAAAGTGCATAACAATAGAAACATGCTTGCAGAAATATAAGGATACAAGTTTCAATTTAGGCATTCCCATTTTTGGTAATAAGTAATGGAAATTCTAACATGAATGATATATGGATATGTAAGAACATTCTAAAAATAGAATAATAAAAGATGCACATAAAGATAAAAACTTCAATTTCACCCACTGAATACTAGTTCACTGAGTGTTAAACATATGTCATGCCATATGATTTTACTTTTCTAATACTCATAAGTATTATCTCTTAACATGGATTATCTACACAACGAATATCCACTTGAGTACATAATTATCATACACATAAAGAGGGAACATATAATGTCGGACTTATGTGTCATGGACTTGTGCCAAGACCTCTGTGCTAACTATGATCAGACCCTAACCTGGAGAGCTTACTATTACCAGACTCTAATCCAGAGAGCTTGCTTTTACCGGTCTCTAACCCGGAGAGCTTACTTTTACCAGTCTCTAACCTAGAGGGCTTACTTTTAATGGTACCCAAACTGGAAGATGTTAGTCCAATACATTATTCATATGTCAAATTGGGTCATTTATTCATGGTTTCCCATATCACCTTGAATAATTAAATTTATTTCATGTTACTCAAGGTGTCCCATACCACATTGTGTAATTTTATTTCCTTACCTTATTACCATATTAAGCCACATGCATGCATCAATAAGTGAAACTATAAAATGGAAAAATAAACCATTTAAACCACTAATACATAATTTGACATACATTATTTGAAAATTAGGTAGTAAAAGTTTTTTGAAAGAATACATGGGTCATTACATTCATTGAGCAGAAGACAATTACTAAAGCACATCACATGGTGGGTGAGAAGGGGTTTTCCACATGATATGTGAAAATGATAACTATTAAATTCAAAATTCTTGTAAATGAGATTACGTGTTATTTAATTCAATGCTAGGAAGTGTTAGTGATCAAATAAATAAATTAAGACTCAACTAAAAATAATAAATGCAGCTGATAAAACCTTATGTGTGCATAACCAGGTCGCATGGTTTGATACAACGTTTGAAAGATTACATATATTTTGGTCAAAACAATGTGTATTTTTTATAAAATAATAAAACACAACATGGTCAAACATACAATACCTTTGACACCTAGAATCATCATTATGAATTCATTAACTGAACAAATTTTACCTAGTTATATGAATTAGGACATAAACCCTTATGTAAATACCTCTTTGTTTGTCTTACATAGATACTGAAATTACATAACATTTTTCGAAGATTTAATTTCATCACATAATTAAAAAAATTCAAATGATCCATTCATAAAATTAATGTGTTGGAAATTATGAGCATATATATACTATATATATATATATATGAGTTTCCAACTTCAAAACCATGTTTAATAACTTCTCATTAGTGATGGATAGATAAAATATATATACTACACCTTCATTAAAAACCCAACCATGTTAGGTTATGTTATGTGTAACCATGTAAACCTATACAAAATTTTACTCACACATATATGTTACATGAAGAGAGGTATTATTAATTCAATTTTGCATAACACGATTGTCCAAAGGACCTATAATTGGGTATTTGAGGATTTACACCCAATCTATATGACTATACATTCTTTCATACTTTCATAAATTAATCTTACAGAAAAAGCATGCATATATATATATACATAGATCATATATTATATTTTTCTTGTATTAAAAATACTCCCCTTTGTTTGTACAACCTCTTGTTAACATCATCTGATTGAGAACCAAAACTCATGCTTGGTTTGGAGTATATAAATGCATGGGAATACATACATAAAAACTAAAAAATTTCATACTAGAAATAAATCAATTCATAACCAAAGATATACTAGAATCTATGTGTTTATTTATAGATTGAAAATAAAATACTTAATAAAATAAAATAGGAGTATATTGAGTTATATTTATATGACTGAAATTGAACTAAGTGTATATTTTATTTTTTCAAAACTGAAACCATATTATATAAAACCAAAAAAATGTAGTCATCAACATTACAAAAATTAGTGCATAAATTTTTTTATCCTTTTGAAATCCTAGATTCACCATTGAGAGTATATATAAATATAAGTTTAAGAGTATAAACATATATATACTAACCTATATATATAATGTGTGTATATGGGATTTTTCATAAGAAAACAAAGCATGAGAACCCTTACAGAACACAGATTCACCTTAGAGAGTATATATATATATATAGGTGTGAGAGTATGGACATATATATACCCATATATATATGTAAAGATTATATATATAGAATTATTCATTTGAAAACAAAACATAAAAACCATTACCTTTACCCAGAGATAAGAAGATCTTCGAGGAAGGATTGGATGTAGATTGCTAGAGTTTTGAGAGGAGAAAACCTGAGGGGTTCCTAGGTGCACATGGTTTATATAAAATATACCAAGTCTTTAATACAACCGTTGAGAAAAGTAGAGTCCAACATGTCTATTTATTGGCTGGGGAAGACTTATGGACCAAGGGGGGACAAGGAGGGTTGACCTGGTTTGAAGAAGAGAGAAAAAAATGGTCAAATGATGTGTAGGGCTCTACGCAGTGCATGTCTCCCGAAGGAAGAAGATGACCCAGCAAGGTGATACCGGGAAAAAAATTGACGACTAGGGTTTGGTCCTAGTTTTATCGAACAATCAAGACATAACCGTAGTTTATAAACATGATGGATGGTTCGGATTGATCCGAGGTGAGATCGGGTGGATCATGATCATCACTGTATTTTAAATACATTGAATGGACACAATTAGATTGTGCTAGATCGTATGGTCCATGAAATTTTTTTAGGGGCTCGCGACATCCAGGGTTCGAACCCCAGATTGAAATCAATGGATCAGATCATGCACGGCGTGATCCAACAGCCCAGATTTGATCCCAGGTGATAAATCGATATCCCACATCTAATCATCGAAACGTCTAGTAGTCCTTTATAATCTCGATCCTCCTGCATCAACAGAAATAACAGATCACACGCTAGGGAGCCTTACACATGGGCTCATGCCTTCCCCCACAGGCTTCGGCCTACCCATACTCCCCGTGACCCTGTGCCCACCGTGGCATGCCTACGTGCCCCTACTCCCGTGTGCCCTTCGGTGAAGCTCTGACTATGCTTGGGCCGGCCTTGGCTAGGGCTGAGGGCTAGGCTCAGCCACGTCATGTGAGCTGCCTCCCTTGGCCTAGCAATAAAGGTCTATCTTGAGCTGGCCAATTTTTTTATAAAACCTAACTAATAAAGATCTTATGTCTTCTGTAAAATGAATATATTTATTAAAACCTCATAAAAATTATCCTTTTAGACTTCCACTTAAACATCACAAGGCTAATGAATATAAATTAGAATTTTTCTTAAAAGTATTTCTACAAATATAATTATATATAAACACTAAAATTTTAACATAAAAGTTATAAATTGAGATTGAATAACCCTTATGATAACTCTTACACTAGTATTATAGAAATCATAGTTTAATTAAAACATTATTTTATTTTCATATTTTAAACATAATTCATAACACCATTTAAGAAATGAAAGTCATTACATTATAATTGAAAAGTTCCTAATTTTTTATTGAATTCCTTATTATGATTGAAAACATAATTCAAAGAATTATATCATTGTTAGGGTTTATCTTTTAATTTTGAAATTCATTACGTAAAGTTGTACTCAGTTGTCCTTTAGTTAAGAAACGACAAGGCAAACATCTATAATTATAGTTGATGGATTTCCAACAGTCACCCAAGGTAATGTTCGAGCTGATTCCATATAAAACATTGTCTTAGGGTGTTCTATACTTATGGTATTTGAAGAATATGGCTCTCATCATACCATTGGTTCTTAGCACGACTGTGGTGATCTTGGCCGTTCTAATGTATGTTAGGGTGGATAATAAGTACCCTTACTACCTTCTAGGGGTTTATGTTGTTTTGGGGGGATCTCCCTATCATTTGTATTGGGTTTCTACATGGTATATTTGGTTAGTATGATTCCCCTTTTGATCATGGTTTATTGTAAACACTACAGTGTTCTTATTTAAAATGATGTGCCTTGTGTTGATTTGTGTGCATCACTTCGTTGTATTCTAATATAAAATAAAACCACATTACTATTTTATCAAGAGAAAATTGTTTTTTCTAGTGGTTATGAAATTCAAAAAACATGTAAATATAAACATATCAGTACATGAGGTTTGAGTTTCAGGTTGTTACATTTTCCCCCCTTCAAAAAATTGTTTCCACATAGTTCATTCTACATATGTATAACATAAAGAATCTCTCACCAATTTTACCACAATAACCATCATGGAGGAACCTTAGGTAAGGCTACTTGAATACCCAAGTTGGTCCTCAGTTCTTCTATTTCATGGGCCCAAACATAGTTCGGAATGTACGTGTTAAACTCGTGCTGTGTACACTCAGAATTCCAAAAATAGGCTCGATAGTTGGAGAGTTCAGAAATGTCTGAATGGATAATTTCTCGATGAATTCACCGGGTTGACTCCTGTATGAAAATGTAAATGACATCAACATGATCATACATGCTGATGAACTGGATTTGGTACGTGTAGGCTACGCGTAGGTCCCCTTCTAAGGCAGCATCTTGAAACAACAGCATGGCCCTAATGTTTCTGGATTGGGTGAAACATAGGAAAATACCTTCATGGTATTTTCCCCTTCATCTATATGAAGAAATATTTTCATTAGCTATACCATGGTAAATATAGCCATTCTCTTTATAGGAACAGAGAATGATCAGACTGTTTGACACTTTGTAATATTTCATGCACATTTCTCGTATGTTTGTGAAAGGTTGGTACTATCTCTCACATGATTTTACCAATATGGTCTCTAATATCATGGTTGGTAGTTATAGGATGTTATTTCATCCTTAACTCTAAAAATTAGTAAAATCCTTATTTTTAGTAACACGTATGTAAATTTCTCTCTGATTAAGTTATGGTTTTCCAGATTTATCTAAACTGAATCCTCTGATACAAACTATGAGAACCCGAAACCATAACACCTGGATTCTGTGCCATTATAACATGATATGTACATTTTAAAAAAACGTGAATAGAAACATTACACATCATGTCCTATTCAGAGAATCAAATTCAGTTCAGGTTCTAGGAAACCATCTGCTCTTGTCAAGCATCATTTTTCTCAAGCTGAAACCTGAAAATTTATTTCAAAAAAGTTGGGTGAGCATATGAATTCCAAGTAATGGGTCTAAAATAAACCAATATAACGTATAAAAAACATTCATTAAAACATTCCATAAAACATGTTCTTTGATGAAAAGTTATAACACAAGTAACAAATCATAAAATTGATTATCTAAAAGAACATGGTTGCTCAAATATAAGGATACAAAGTTCAATTTAGGCATTCCCATTTTGTGTAATAAGTAATAGACTTTATAAAATGAATGACATATGTATATGTAAGCACATGATAAAAATATAAAAATAAGAGTTTCACATAAAGATAATAACTTCAATTTCATTCATTGAATATTAATTCAGTGAGTGCTAAACATATGTTATGCCATAAGATTTTGCTTTTCTGATACTCATCAGTACTGGCTCTTAACATGTACACTCTACTAAATGAATACCCACTTGGTTACATAATTATCATACACATAATGAAGGAATGTATAATTATGGACTTCTGTGTCAAGGCCTTGTGCCAAATCCTAAGGGCTAACTGTGACCGGACCCCAATAAGGAGAGCTTCCATTTACTGGTCTCTAAAAAGGAGGGCTTACATGTACCAGTCCCCAACCCCAAACATATTAGTCCAATACATTCCTCATATGTTAAATAAGGTCAGGTATTCAAGAATCCCCATACCACCTTGAATAATTAAATTTATATCAAGTTACTCAAGGTGTACCATATAACATAGATTAATTTTTTTTACTTATCTTATTATCATGTTAATCAACATGTATGCATCAAGGTGTGAAACTATACAATTGAAAATAAAAACACTTAAACCATTAATACATAATTCGGTAGACATTATATGAAAATTAGAATGTAAGAGTTTATTGAAGGCATAAATGGATCATCACATTCATTGAACAAAAAAAATTACTAAAGCACATCACGTGGTGGGTGAGAAGGGTATTTCCACATGAGATGTGAATATAATAACTATTAAATTCAAAATTTTCATAAATGAGATTAAATGTTATTTAATTCACAGCTAGGAAGTGTTCGTGATCAAATAAATAAATTACGGGTCAATTAACAACAATCACTACAGTTGATAAAACCTCAAGTGTGCATAACCTGGTCACACGGTTCGATACAACCTTTGAACATTTAATTATATTTTGGTCAAAATAAAGATAATCTTTTCTTAAATCAAAAATCACAAGAGGTTCAAACATACAATACCTTTGAAACATAGAATCATCATTAATAATTCTTTAACTGAACAAATTTTACATACTTCTATGGATTAGGACTTACACCCTTATGTAAATACTTCTTGGTTTCGCTTACATAGATACTGACATTACTTGACGTTTTATAAGTATTAATTTCATCACATAAATAAAAAATTTATAATAATCCATTCATGAAATTAATGCGTTAGAAATTATAACCACATATATAATATATATATAAATGAGTTTCGAACATCTAAACCAAGATTAATAACTTCCCAATTGTAATGGATACTTAAAATATTTTTAACACACCTTCATTAAAAACCCTACCATGTTAGGTTATGTTATGTGTAATCGTGTAAACCTATATGAAAGGTTACTCACACTTATATGTTTCTTGAGGAAGGGTATTATTTCTTTATGTTTGCATAACATGATGGTTTGAATGACCTATAATCGGGTATTTGAGGATTTCCACCCAATCTATATGACTATATAGGATTTAATAATTTCATAAATTAAACATACAAAAAATGCATGCATATATATATACATATTTAATATATTATATTTTCCTTGTATTGAAAATACTCCACTATGTTTGTACAACCTCTTGTTAACATCATCAGATTGAGAACCGAAACTCATGCTTGGTTTCGTGTATATAAATGCATGGGTATAAATACATAAATACTAAAAATTTGGATACTAAAAATAAATCCATTCAAAACCAAAACATTACTCACAAATAATAATTTTTTATCGATTGAAAATAAAATCCTTAATAACATAAAATAGGAGTATATTGAGTTATATGTACTTTTCCGAACGTGTACTAAGTGTATATTCGATTTTTCATACCTAAAACCATATTATATGAATGAAAAAAAAGGAAGTCATCGACCTTAGAAAATTTAGTGCCTACAAATTTCTAACCTTTAGAAGACCCAGATTCACAGTTGAGACTATATATACAAATAGTTGTAAGAGTATGAACATATACATACGCACCTATATATATAATGTGTTTATACTAGATTTTTCATAAGAAAATAAATCATGAGAACCCTTACAAAACCCAGATTCACCTTAGAGAGTATATATATATATATAGGTGTGAGTGTATGGACATATACATACCGATATATATATGTAAAGTGTATATATATATAGAAACTTTCATGATAAAACAAAATATAAAAACCCTTACCACTATCTGGGGAGAAGAAGATATTCGAGGAAGGATTTGATGATTATTGTTAGAGTTTCAAGAGGAGAAAACCCAAGGGGTTCCAAGGTTCAACCGGTTTATATAAAATATACCAACCCTTTATTACACATGATGAGAAGAGCCAAGTCCAACCGGTCCATTTATTGGTCGGGGAAGACTTATGGACCTAGGGGTACGAGGAGGGTCAACCTAGTTTAAAAAAGGGAGAAAATAAATGGTGAAATGAGGTGTAGGGTTTGGTGAAATGCATGCTACGAGAAGGAAGAATAAAATGCATTTGGGTGATATCGGGAAAAAAATGGACGGCTAGGATCTGGCCCTAGTTTGATCCGGCGTTCGGGATATAACTGTGGTTTATAAAACTGATGGATGGTTTGGATTGATCTGAGGTGAGATTGGGCGGTTCACGATCATCACCGAATTTAAAATAATTTGAACGACCATGATTAGATCATTCCAGATCATATGGTCCATGAAAAACATGGAGGGGCTTCTGGCTTCCACGGTTCAAACCCCAAATTGAAATAAACAGCTCAGATTGCGGGCGGCGCGATCCAAAGGGCCATATTTGATCCTAGGTGATAAATCGTCCTGCCACATCGAATTGGCGAGAGTTCTGGCAGTCCTTTATAAGCCTGAGCCTTCAACATCACTAGAAATAACACAACACACACTAGGGATCCCTACATATGGTCCCCCTCCTTCCCCTGCAAGGTTCGACCTACCCCTGCTCACCGTGGCACACCTATGCACTCTTTCTCCCATGCACTCTTCATGGAAGCTATGCCTATGGTTGGGTCATCCTTTCCATGGGCTGACGGCTAGGCTCATCCACATCATGCCAGCTGCCCCCTGGCCCGTCCTTAATGTGCTGGCCAGAGCTGGCCCATTTTTTTAATAAACCTAACTTATAAATACCTTAAGTCTTATGGAAAAATAATATATTTATTAAAAACTTATAAAAATTATCTTTTTAGACTTCCAATTAAGCATCACAAGGCTAAAGAATATAAATAAGAAATTGTCATAAATGTATTTCTAAAAAGAATACAATTATTTATAAACACTAACTTTTTAATATAAAATTTATAAATTGTGATTGAATAACCCTTATGATAACTCTTATACTCGTTTTATAGAAAACATTGTTTAATTAAAAACAAAATTCGGTTTGATGATTTTAAACATAATTCGAAACACCTTTTAAGAAATGAAACTCATTACATTATAATTGAAAAGTTCAAAAAGTGTTTTTGAATTCCTTATTATGTTTCAAAACATAATTAAAATAATTATATCATAGTTCGGGTTTATCTTTTAATTTTGCAATTCATATCATAATGTTGTACTCAATTGTTCTTTAGTTAAAACACCACAACACTAATGGCTATAATTATGTCCATTGGATTTCCAATGGTCACCAAAGGTAATGGTCGAGCTGATTCCATATAAAACCTTTCCTTAGGGTGTCCTAAAATTAATATATTTGATGAAGATGACTCTCATAATACCATTGGTTCTTAGAACAGCTACGGTGATCTTGTACATTCTAATGTTTCCTAGGACTGATACTAAAGAACCTTACTACCTTCTTGAGGTTTATGTTGTTTATGGGGGTCTCCCTATCATTTTCATAGGGTTTCTACTATGTATATTTAGTTAGTATGATTCCCCTTTTTATATCAGTGTATTGTAAACACTACGGTATTATTATTTAAAAGGAAAAGCCTTGTGTTCATTTTTGCGCTTCACTCTATTGAAATCTAATATAAATTAAAACCACATTAATATTATCTCAAGAGTAGAATGTTTTGTTTATTCGTTATTTAATTCAAACAACATGTCAATATAAACCTATCAGTACATGAGGATTGAGTTTTGTGGTGTTACATGAAAATTATGTACTGGATTATTAGTCAACCTCTTACTCAACTCAAGAAGTGTCACATCACCCATGTTTAATAATTGGAACTTTTCTCCCTTATTCATCAGCATAGTCTTAAGTGTTGATTGATGAGAGAAATACTGAATAAAAAATTTTTATTGACTTTATAATAACAATAATCTTCTAATCTCGATCATATTCTGATGACTAGTCCAGGAAATCAATTAATACAATTTATCTACATCCAAATATAAGACTATATCAAACACCAAATTCCCCAATAAAATAATATACTAATTCAAAATGTAACCGTTCAATTTATTGGTGTAATAATTATGTTCCCAAAGAATATTTTGGACAATCCCAAGGTTCCTACCACACTTATATATGGTATGTGGGTAGTTGATTATTTCTTTATAGAACACCACTCAAGAATGAGTCCAAATATGGGTGGAAGATCTTATTCCTGAGATTTTTGAACACTACTGATGTATTATTCAGTCAAAAAACCCCATGTATTTTTATAGCCCATTCCTAATATGAAATATTCTACAAAGGATGTCCACCTCATTAACTTGATGATTGTAATAACCTCCTCAGAGATCAATTTTGTTGAACCATCAAGCTCCACATAACTAATTGAAATGATTATCAATGCTAGATAATGGATTTCTATACCTCTCCATCACATGGTTTATCTTTTGGAATTTTATGAAATGACTAATATGACAATCCACCTTATTATAATAAAAAACATGTGAATCCTACATTGATGTAGTTATCCTGATAAATACTTTCAGTTCCTTGTCATTGAGTTCTACCTTCACATCAATTAAATCATATGATAGTATATGATAAGTGTGTATCGAAATGAGATATTTAGTTGATATGAGATATTTCTCAAAGTCAAATCCTCTATCATAACTAATAAAATATAATTAATTATTAAGGAATATAAATAGACATTTATTAATATAGGAAATGTCAAGTGGGATTCCACATATGTAGATGACAAAGAAAATTATTTCATCAAGAACATTACTGTCCCGAGTTGACTCAATTCTGACATAACACTACCAACATCCAATTCCCATTATATATTTATCAATAAACACACTCCCTTTAGTGATGAAAATGAAAAAATTCTCTGATAGAAATCACTGTGATTTTGGACGAAGGTCAACCAGTCCATATAAAGAATCATGTTTAAGCTCGTCATCTCTAGTATTATAAAAATTCATAGATTCCCATAACTGTAAATGATAATTGGAAAAACTATGTTTCACTGAAGATGTTAAAATTTTATTAATAATCTGTTATCAAACGAAATTAACTAAATGGATAGAAAGAAAGGAAATTAAAGTACAATAATAACCTGAGATTTCATAATGGAATGAATAGAATCTATATAAAACAATATAATAGATAGCATAGATGTGATAAAAATATAGCATAAATTGTATATGGTGCCTCACCACTATTTACTAGAGTCTGATCCAATATGTAAGCATGGAATTTATTTTCTCTATGATCATATCCATGAGACACATGACCATCCTCTTTAAACATTTGAGAGTATATTTGTGCACCTTAGTTGGATACCTGGGTCGTAAATCACATATTTCTTCCACCAATATGAATCAGTGGCCATGAATCTATTGATAAAATCTATTTTATTTAACTCATAATTCGACATTATCATTAGGTGGGTCATGTTACATGCTTATATTTAAGAAAATTTAGGTATTTCCATTGTTAAATCATTATGGAACTCCTTTTTGGAGTGATGATGAAGTCATTCTCTTCTCAACCTCATTTCCACATCCCTACTAAATGTTCGCATACATCCTATAATGAAAACATGATCTAAAAATCATCATAGTATTAAGGGTAAAACCAATTTATTTTATTAAGGATTAAATAATACCAAATCCATGATCTTTCTACAAACCCTTCTATTTTATTAGGGTATTAAGAACCCCAGAGGTATGAGTCACCATATTGAAGTTCCTGATCTGGAATCTCAAATCTTATTAAATCATGATCTTCAACTTCCTAGATTTATGTGAATCATCCCTATGTATTAGAGAATCATATATAAGAATATATTTAATGATTTCTAATATAGAAAACACTATCATCATCCCTAGGAAACGCTCCATGAACTCATGTAAATGGTTCAACATCATCATAATTTGTACAAACTTGTTGAAAAAATGGTTTTTGAATGTAAACCATATGAGACACTCATGAATTAAATCCTTTAGAATAATTTACCTCAAATACCTAGAAGTTCCCCATAGCATAAGTCTACAATCAACATCTTATTATCCTCTATGTTTTATACCAGTTCGAAGATCCCAATGAAATTTTGAAATAAGTCTTCAGTATCCTGAGGGCCTCCGATGTCCTCTATTGATTGAGGATTCTATATCTAAAAAAATATAACATACATAACCATAGTATTAGTGGGACCCCCACATTTTACTGGATATTGGAATACTACTATGGGATGAAGTGGTTCATCCACATGAAAAATAAGAGTAGGTGTAGTAGTGAGTTATGCTAGACCCTCCTGAACAATAGAGTTTCCCACTACTCTTCTATGTGGAATTTAAAAAAACATAAATATAACATCTATGTAAAAGGCGAGTCAATATAATAAACACTAATCATTAAATGGGATCTCAATATAAAAACCCTAGGAGTCTACCCATAACCCATGGGGTAAAACTCATATATGTAACACAGGTTTTTTTAATGACCCATGTTTTTCAAATGGTTGAAAATCCCAATGAATTTTATTTTTTTAGTATTTTAGACATATTTTTATATTAAGGAATATTCATAATGTAATAATAATAGTTGGAACACATTAATGTTTTGTTTATGACATTAGTAAATCCTCGATGGGTCTTAAGGGAGTCTCATTGAGTTTTGAGATCACTTGAGTCCAAAAATCAAGGGTTTTGATGGTCTGAAAGGGGAACACTGTTTGACATAAACCATGGGGCCCCATTAGAAAACTGTTAAACCTATTGAGTTAAGGTAATTTTTTAATATGATTTTTTAATGGTCTTCAAAAACTGTGAACCTATACCACACGTTTTTTGATAGTTGGGAATTATAACCACACAACCCATCACACAATTTACGCAAGTTTAGACTAAATGTGTGGGACAAACCGTGTGAGGTAATCTATTAGGAATGGGGTGTTGAAAAGTGGGAATAGAGTTTGGCCAAACAGTGTAACCCATTTTGAGGGAAAAAATATTTTTCTTCTCTTAAAGAGTTTCATTTATTTGTTCCTATTATATTTTTCTCCTCCTCCTATGTGGGATCTTTTCTAGGCGCCTTTGGCTTCTTCTCCAAGCCTAATATACGATTACATATTTTACCTCCATTAATTGACTGATTCTTTTCATATTGGTCCTTAGTGACCTATATCAGTATGATATCAAGTACTTTATAGTATACTTCAAGTAATTATTTCAATCTATTGTGTCATTTTTTGTGATCTCATTAGCCAAGTTTTGAGGTCAAATTTCTTTTTTTTTCATTATCTTCAAAACCATATCGAGTTAGACCATAATATTAGATGAGTGAAGCATCCCAACCAAAATCTGTGTGTTGTATGAATTTTTCATTAGGTTTGTGTCATTTTTTAATTAGTGTAGTTTCACCACAAACAATCTGTAGCCCCATGTTGACTTTAAATTATGTTCATCATATCAAATTTATCATTTTACCCTAATATTAATTCTTTAATGCATGGTTGATAATTTATAGGATTACAAAACCATTTTTGGATACACCGTGGGTGTGAGAAGTCTAATTTCTATTTTTTTATTAAATGAAATAAATTGCATCAATTCCTTCTACGGAATCATCATAGACTATAAATTGATTTACCCTTGTTTGTAATTTTACATGTGATGTTAAAACTTCCTATGTTCCAGGATGAACCTTATAATTTATTATTATCTGATTGAAATATTCTAAATAAATCATGAAAGTGAATTGAATTATGATACTTAATTGGGAAAAACAAATTTTTTTATGAAAAATGTCATTTTTATAATAAAATCCCTCAAATGAGGTGTTATAACTTATTAATTATAAATTTGTAATTAATGATTGGAATATTCAGTGGTCGTATGGCTTAGTTTTTTTTAATATGTTTTTTTGATAAAAATGATGTCATGATTAGGACATACCCTTTATTAATGTCCCTGAATATATTGGCCCTATTATATATATGTATATTCTAATTAACCAATAATTCTTCAAAATGATTGGTCCATTCTAAAAAAATTAAATTTTCAGTCTGCACCAATATAATGAACTATTTCCCATGATCCTTGTAAGGTATTGGCTTGGTTTATCAATGGGATTACCCATGTAGGTAATTTTTCAATTTACCATGGTTCCTTCAAGATCCTCTTTAAACCTTAACAAAACTATTTATATATATAAATTTTATAAATGGATAGTATTGGTTTGAATAGAATCTCCACGGTGGCTTGATTTCTATTGAATGTTCTTAAAATTGAATAATGAAATTATAAATTTTATGAGTGATACAAGGATTTCATTAAATAGAAAACAAAGTATGGACTCATAATTATTTTGACCAGATCAAATTTTCTGGTTGTGTGTATATATGGTGTGATACTGGTTTGAACATATAGTTTCACCATGCGTTCTTGTTACCTAGTCATGAGTGATACCAATCCCCTAGGGTAGACACCTTGGATGGACTCAGTTTAATGACAATTGTTTGAAACCATGAGTGTGACTCATTCACCTAAATTAGATACGTATTATGATATCAAAGGTTGTTGTCTCACATTAGGATGAAAGTGATACATATGAGTCCATCCTGGGGTCTCATTGGATGTGATCCAAAGGTATTTAGTGTTATGTTGCTCTTAGCATGATACAAGGGTTCTTTGTTTATGATTCTCTTGGGAAGGGGACATGAAGATTCCATTTCAAATTTGGAAGTTACATTTTATAAAAAGGATGTTGATGTTTGATTATTATGTAAGGGATATGTCCACTAAGAGGAAGTACATGCATGGACTTGGTCCATCACCTAACACCTGCTTAATCATTTTTGTTATCACTTTCTCACCTTATCACATTTCTACCAGTTTTTTTAGTCTATACGTAATGTTTCTCGATGAAGAATACATTATTCGAATGTTTTCAATGAAGAACCCAATTCGAATTATTTATTTATTTATATCACAGTGATACATTATTTTAAAATTCCATACAAACAGAATTAATTTTTTATTCACATATTGAATTTAGCCCTGGAAAATGTGGGTGATAACCTTCTATGATTATTGTAACACACCTTGATCGGGTTTACATTTCACTAGCATACTCGATTAGACATTATATTTGTAGGACCATTATTTATTTCTTGTTCATTTTATCTTGTAGATAGGAGTTAATAGTATTGAACCAATTTGGGGCTTGTGATTCTCATTGAGATCACCCTTTGGGGTTTTCCATTCATTAATTTTAGCAGAAAAATTTATTCTTCTCATGATCTTCTTTCATTTATTAATGCTTCATCTATTGTGATTTTTTTCATTATCCTCTATTCCAATGGGTTCCTCTAGCATTAGGGTATAGTCTCTCACTATCGCATCCAAAGACACTCATTACAAGTTCTGCCTTTTTCATATTGGGAGACTTGATTGAGACTAGGGGACCCACAAATCTAGCTTCCATCTTAGTGGATGGTCAGGCTGGGACATTAAAATGTTTTACCACAGCTGTTAATTTATTCTGTCTTCAAATTATTTCTTGTTTATGGAAGCCAGAGAATGAGTCAGTGCATAGTAAATAGTAGTGTAGGGGACTAGTCATCCCACCCCTAAGGAAATAACCAAGTGGCATGTGATGGGATTTTTGTTTGTTATGTTCGATTTTATAGTTACAGTGATTTCACTGGAAATGATAGGTGTACACTTATATGATTTTTTATATATCGAATTAAGGGTATTTTACCCATATGTATATGATGAAGTATTTCATGATTCATATTAGCCACATTGAAATTCAAATTTCAAGAATATGTAATTCCATATAGATGAATTTTCAAATTTCTTGTAGATAGTAATTTTCTTCCATGTGTGATATGTTGTGTTACCTATTTTGATTACATTCATAGATTTTTACCTATTTTATAATTAAATTTCCTTCCTTTTTATATAAAATTATCGGGTCTTTTCTATTAGGATGGTAGTTTGATTCCATAATTTGTTGATTATACTCCATGTTTACTGTTATTTTCATGGATCCTCTCTTATTACTAATTATGATAACAAGATTAGTTCTGTGATGATGTGTAAATAGTAATAGGGGATAATTTATTTAATTAAATTAAATGATATTCCATTTTCATTTATAAGGTATATGTGTGCCTTACAATTGGGAAAGTGTAACCCATATACCCCAACAATTTTTAATATTTTTTCATGTAGGGAAATACATGTTAAAATGTAAAAAGATGAAAATGTTTTGATTTCAAAATAAATTGGTTTCTATTAATGAGATACAAATTCCAAACTATAATTTGTATGGTTGATTTATGGACTATTATGTGGACACCCATTTAATTGAATTCTTATGTATGACCATGTTATAATTTAAATGGCTGATGATAAATGTTGTTTAATTTGATCTAGAATGAGTTTGATTCCTTATTGAGGAATGTACATATATTTATTTTTCTTAATAGAGTATATGGATAAATTTATATATAAACATCATGACCCTTTTATGTTAGTTGGGTCATGATTCATATGATATAACCTGTTACTGATGTTTATTGTTTTAATAATTAAGAAATTCATATTGTGTTTCATTAAAAGAATCCATGATGTCTTATGGGACCATTTATGGTCTCTTTATCTATTCGAAAGATTTTTAGTTTGATAAATTTCTAAATCTATGATGGGATGTCAATGAATTAAAAATGTTTAATCTGTAAGTTGATATAAGATTCATTTAAACTATATGGAATTAATTAAATAAAGTACAAGGTTAATTTTCTTAGGAATTGGTGCTTTATTTTGGAATCACATCTTTTAAATGTTTAATGGGTGGATGAGTGTAAATGTATTGGATGGAAGTTGTATCCCTGGGTTGTATCCTTCATTTTAATCCCCTTATGAGGGAACTTTTAGTATCTCTTTGAGTTTCCATGGAATGGAAACATGGTTGTTTTCCGTAGGCCATTATTATTTTCAAAAATGGTTTAAATGATAGGATATTTAACATATTGACTATGTTTTGTGTGACCTCAATAGGCGTTGATGATATTAATTTTTTAAGTGATATACCTAGGTATATAGAATTTTTAGAACCAAAATTCCTTTCAAATGTAGTGATCTATCTAATGTGTGTTCTGATATTTGGGTATCATTGTCCCATTCTGGACACCTAGCTTTTAAATAAAACTATTTTTTGGATGGGTGCTTATTGAATCATTAACCCTTGTTACAGGTGTGAGAATTGGGTAATTCTGTTTTTTAGTATCCTAGAAATGTCATGGGAATGGTCAGCTTCTTTAAAATTCTTCTAACCTTGTCCCTTTGTCATTGGTGAAAAAAGTCGTCGTCGGTCAATTTTACTATCATATGAGTTAATGGTCTTTTGATCCATTTTTCATGTACAACACCCAATTAATGAATGAATATGTCCTTCATGCCTATGGGTAATATCAAGGGCGTGTCTTCATGTACTTTTAAACTCAGGGTAATATTCATTGATATACTTGGAGCTCGTCGAGTATTCAAATGATGTAACGAACTAGTTGATTTTGGTTAAATCATTGAGCATTGAGATGCAGAGTACATTCTCTGGTCAAATCTGAAGTAGAGTGACCTAGGGGTTACATAAATAACATACATCCTAATGATCATGATGTTTTATAGGAGACTTATGTGTTTTGACATATTGTTCATTTCGGTTTTTTTCTTTTTCAAATGAAATTCATTTGATTTTTAAGGTTTTTTTATTTAGTATGCTCGTGAGAGGCTGGGATCGCTCTTTATTTGATTTATTGGACACTCCTATGGGTAATAAAATCATATTAGTGTTGTTAAATGTGTTTTATAGGTATAATGAACACATTAGAGGAATACAATTTAAAATGGATACCTCTATTTTCAAATTCTATTAGGGCTTACATGTTTCTAAAAATGATCAGTGATTTCTCAGTACCATGAATTTGAAGTGGTTCACTATGTATGAAACCCTTGAGAAACACCATTTTTCTTGGATTTCATTGGTGATAATGATTGAGTGAGCTTGTGTTTCATCAGTTGGTAAAGGCATGTGTTCGGTTTATGGTTGTACATCCGTGCGTGAAATCGAGCTTCTTTGAAGACGTCGATCGATAGTGGTTTACATATATTAATGGTAATCATAGAATACATTTTAGTGAGTTATAATTAGTGATGATAATGTCTTCTCTCTTTAAATCATCCTAGAGGAACTAAAAGAACACCTGTTATATGTCTCGCTATAGTTTCAAATGTTTTTTTTCATATTTTGTTATCTATATCTATGTTTTCTACTTGATGTGTGGTTTTTAACAAGGTATGGAAAATTATAAATGATACCTAGGTTACATTGTTGTAATTCCATTGGTGGATTATTAAAAACCATATATTCGTAATTGACCTGACCGCCAGGTAGCATCCCCAATGGTATCAGTTAATGAACTGATGTGAATGTATTGGACATGTACCGACATATTTCTTTTAAAAATAGAGTGTAAAATACAATGGGTTGGTCCCTTGGACTCAAGTTGTTTAATATACTGTTATCATAGACATTTTGTTTTCATCAGAGGTGATTATTAAGTGATGAAAAATTCTCATTTATTGTATCTATGCCACTCTCCTATTCTTGATGAGGGGCTCCATTTTAAATGGTCAGGTGATGGTTTCATCAAGTTACATTATCGGATGTCTTGTACATATATCAGTGATTGTGGTCTTAGTAAATGAAGGAAACATTTTAATGAGGTTTTATAAATTCTATTAGACTATATCGTTCATCAGTGTCATACATTTTATAATAGCCATCCCAATTAGACTTGACTTTTTTCCCTTTATAATTCATGTGTTTGATTAGTAATGGAAACTTTTTGGACATTTCATTGTGTGTTGATGACTTATGTTTTTTTCTATGGTGGATTTTCATGGGAAGTTATCTCGATATGGAATTGATTTAAATGGGAAATTCATAGTACAACTATTTCTAAAATCATTCATGGATCATAATTGGAATGCATAGAGGTGTTCTTGGAAGGAAAATCCAATGTTGGAGACCACGTGGTAGAGAATTACACCCCCCCCTTATAATGGTATGTCCAATGGTGGGGAGCACCATATATCAATTGATTAAATATATGAAATCTTTATAACATATTTAGTTTAGTGAGATTGGATAAGAACTATTTTGGTGTCTAAAATTAAAAAAAAATCATTGGATCAGGTCCGAATGAATTAAATATCATATTCTTATGTAATGATTAGAGGTGTGCTGGGAGTTTTTGAAGCAATATGGTCCTTTAAATAATAATTCCTGACCATAATAGATCATGAGTTGATTTAATTGTTTTACCAAGGCTTCTTGGTGATGAGAAGTTCCAATGTTAAGATATTATAAAGAACCATATTTTTTAAATGGAAAAACAACCCAATGAATTTCAATTTTCGTGTTTTTTGGATGGAAGGTTATTTCAATCAAGATTTAGAATTTAATTACAAGAGTTGTAATTCTTAAATGCTTAGTTTATTTACTTGGGTAATGTCTTGAGGGGTCCCTCATGGAGTCTAGTTAAGATTTTGGAGTTCTAGGGTCCAAATATCAAGGGGTTGGTTGTTCTGAGTGGGGAATAATGATTATATGAAACGGTGTGGCTCATAGCATAAAACCATGAAAACTATGGATGTAATGATTTATGAATTTCATGGGATATGTACAGGTTTCTCAAACTTTGTGCCATGTTCACACAATTCACTCAACCTATGCAGTACCCTCACATTATTCATTTCATTCTTTGTTCATAGTTAGGATAACAGTGCAGTACAAATCATGCGAGGTGATATCTTATACAAGGGGTGTCCCACGGTTACTGCATGGTTTGGTAAAAAAATGTCAGAATACCATGTTTCATATTGTTGAGAGAAAAAAATAAATTTCTATGTTTAATGAGTTCAATTTATGTCTTCCTCTTCTTTTCATTTCCTCCTCATTTTTGAGCTCTCTTCTTGGTGCCTTTTGACTTCTCCAACAAGCCAAGGTTAAGATTCCAGATTACTCATCCATTAATTGTCTAATTCAAGATCCTTAAGAATATTTAGATCTATGTTAGTATGGTATTGAGTCCTCTCTAGTCTATTTCATGTTTATTATTCCATATGTTGTGCTACTTTGGTCAGAGCACATCAGCTCTATTTATTGGTAAAATGTTAGTTTTTTCACATTCTTCCAAACCTAATCAAAAACAAAAAAATTAAGAGAACCTCATTTGTGGAACCCAAATTTGTGTGCCTAGTCAAATTTAACTTTTTTAATTAAATAATCTAAATTTCTATAATTTCTTCTAATCATTCATCATAGATTTTAAATGCATTCATTTTTTTTTAATTATTAAAGTGATTTTATTGCCTCTTAAGATCAACACTGAACCTTATATAATTTTTTTATTTATTTATATTTTCTAAATAATTCATTAATGTGAATTTTCATTCTATTATTAATTGGTAAAAATGAATTTTTTATATAAAAATGTCATGTTCTATAATAATACCATTATAATGATGTTAAATTTTATTCAAATTACAATGTTGTAATAAGTTATTTTTTTCTATCATGGTTGTATGGCTTGAGTGTCTTTCATATGATTTAATTTTTACAGAAAAAAATATTATATTAAGGACATAAAAATCATGGATGATAACAAATTTAGTGTCCCTAATATATATATATATATCATAATGAACTAAGTCACAATCTTTATGTTTGGTCTTTTATACATATTTTTATTGTTAATCCATGCACCTATCTAAATGACGTATGGCCCACGCTATATATAAGGGAATGGATTTATTTTTAAATAGGATTACCCATGATAATAATTTCATAGATTACTATAGTACCATCGAAGAGCCTCTTTGAAATCAATTTCAATGTTTTTTACTAAATTAATTGTATTAGTTTTTATATATTTCTCATGATGGAAATAGTTTTTTGACTTTTTTTTTAATTAACAAATTTAATGATGATCATTGAGTGTGATACTTGGGTTTCCTTCCATTGAATAACATGGAAAAACTCATCATTCTTGTGATTTGATTTGTTTTGTGGGTTATATATATTATGGGGACAATATATTTATTCCAGGATAGGCTCACCATGTCTTTTTTACAATATATTGATTGGTATGAGTTCCCTATGGGAGGCTCCTAGGACGAGATCTATGGAATGATGGTTGAATGAGGCCATGAGTGAGACTTGGTCCCTTTTGTGACATGCCTAGTATAAGCATAGAGGTTGTTGTCTCACATTAGACTAAAAGTGATAATTGTGAGACCTCCTAGTGGACACAATGGATTGACTTTAATGATAGTGAGAATTATGATGCTCCTAGTGTGATGCACAGATTCCTTGTTCATGGGTCACCACGTACAATCACAGGAAGTTTACAATTAAAATTTGTTAGTTATGTTTTATAAATAGGCTATTGATGTTTTACTGTCATCTAAGGGATGTGTCTACAAATAAAAATCAAATTCATGGGGTCAATCCATTTCGTGACACCGTTTTCATGTTGTTTGTTATCACCATATCCCATTCTCCAATCTATACCTGTCGATTATGGTTCAAAAATACCCTTTTTGGAAAAAGTAGATATTATTGCCCAAGTTTCGTTTAGGAACTAGAGAATTCAAGAAAAATTATTTATTTTGAATTACTGCTATATTTTCATATTACTTACAAACATTTTAATTATATATTCATAAAAATAATTCAATCCTAGATACAATGGAAAGTATCCAACATGGATTATTATGTCACACCCTGCAAGGGATTCCAACACACTGGGGTACCTGAGTAGGCGTATTATTTTTTTGACCATGGTTGATTGCATGTGATTTATATCATGTACCAAAAAGATATTAATATAGGACCATGTTTGAGCACTCGATGCTCATCGAGGTCACCGTTGGGTATATTCTTTCAATTATTTAAATTTATTTATGTACTTGTACAATATTTAATTTCTCTTCCTATAGAATGTATAATCTTATTGTTATTATCATCATGAGGAAATTATAGCATCTATTTTATGTTTTTTTGGCTATTATTTCATTTCAATAATTTATTTTAGTCTTATGATTATTATTTTAATTTATAGCAAATTCTTTTGCTCTTAGTTATTTTTTTCTTCTATTCCTCTATTTTACCTTATCATGAGGGTTTAGTCTCCCCACTATCACCTCATTAGACCCTTGCAACTAGTTGTTAGAGTATGGATTATAGGGAGACATGTATGACACCATGTGACCCATCAGTGCTGCAACCATCTTAGTGGTTGGTCATGACAGAACGTTACATTTTAAATCCTTTCATGTTAGTCCTGGTTACTTATTTTATAAATAAAACATAAAAATATAATAATTTTAAATAAATTATTAAAATAATGGTATATTAAAATAACATTGAATATAATGATATAGAAAAAATATCTAGAATATATAAAAAATTAATTTAATTTAATTAATAAAATAATATAAAAAATAATAATATATTTATGTATAGAATGTGGACATATTTTACTAATCATGATTGATGGACAGAAAGAAAAAAAACAGTAAAAACATTATATCTCAACATGGAAATTTTTTACATGTGTATTGGCTAGAAACAAAGAAAATATCGTACTCGATTCCCATATAGTTATCTCCTTTTAACCATGTACAAGGTTACACCAAATGTAAACAAGGATCTAGTCTACAATAAAATTTGTAGCACCGTAGACTATATCACCTAGTACAAATCAGAGTAGTATAATACCTCATGTTTACATCCTTGTATGCAAGAGGTTGGTGAAATATGAGAGGCTTCAAGTCCCTTTATGGATAGACTATAACATAATTCTAAATTCATCACACAAATTTTTTTTAATCGTTGGGGCAGAAGCCTCAATTTATTATTTGAAATCAAAGTCCTCTTTAAACTGGGTAGATTGAGACCCATTAGATAGCCCGAAGGCCCACAACCAAATGGCCTGAATACAATGCTTGAAATCCCATTTTAATGGCCCAAAGAACCCCTCGGTGAATAGTACTGCTACAGTAACCACGCTGCTACAATACTAGCTACAGTACCACCACCGCTACAGTATCTGCTACAGCCCCTCCGCCGCTACAGTGCTGCCACTACTACAGTTCCACCACTACTACAGTACCTGCTACAGTACTGCTACATTACCTGGGAAATTCTCCCCTACCCAGATTTGATCCTGGGTCTTTTGGATGCCAAGCCGGAGCCTGTACCACTAGGGTACATGCTTGTTGGCACACAAAAATAATAATATAAAAAATATAATAAATTAAAAAACTAGAGTAAACATGTGGGAAATAAGAATACATTTTAACTCTCATTAATATAAATAAAACAATGCTTTTAGTGTAGTGAGAAATATAATATTTTAAAATTGTGTTAGGAAAATTAAAAAAAGCAGTGTCCATAGGAGTCTCTCCTAGTCCATCACCATCCCCATTCTCCTCATCTCATCCATCACCCATGGTCACCATTCCATTACTCAGATCACTAAACATGAATTTCGCACGTTCCTCAAGATTCATGTAAAGGGTGTGAGTAATAAACCCAATGGGACACCACCAACTTTATTTAACAATTATACACATTTGTAATAGGTTAATTACAAGATAATAATTGATGTGAATAATGATTAAAAACAAAATATCATGTAAAAATCAGTATTTCACTATTCAGGCCACCATGATCCTCCATTCGTACCAGCATTGGTTCAATTCTATAAATATTATGGAGATTTAGATCAAATTAGTACTATCCATTATGATTTTAAAATGTCAATCAGTATCCTTAAGGAATGGAGTGGACATGCTACTAGGTCTCTAATATTCATTAATTTGACATGATACTTTGTATCCACAAGGAATCTAATGTCAGAACATTCTTCAAAATCCCCCTGACATCAATTTTTATATAGGAAACAAGGATACCATGCTCCAACATAGTATATATTTCCTGACACACACACTCCCCCTAAAAGGGTAAACCATTCCACGATGGTCACCTATCAAAATTTTCAACTACCAATCCTCCAATGGCAAAGAAATACACAATACAGTAAATCCTGATAAACAAATATTTCCTGACATCGTGAAAAATATAATAGCATAATACAGAAATGTTTTAATTGTGAACAATCATGCTAAATATACTATTTTGATTATCAAGGAAACAAATATCACATATGGTAACACATCAATAACATAGCTGTAAGAAATTTCCTTAATCCAATAACACAATCATGTGAACACATAAATCTCACCATGGAAAAAATCTTGTATGAGATCTATAAAATGGTAATAAACATCCTACTTCTATATCTTTATCACCAACATATTTTTATTTCAATGGTTTCATCAATGAAATGTATCTCACAATGCAAATGAAAAATCTCACAAAAAACACTCAAATATTATCACCACAAACATCTGTCTTTATAAAAATTTTAAAGAGAATGGAATGTATCTACTAGAATGGATATAAATAAATAAGGCACCTAGGGACACAGTATGTCATAAGTAGGGTATTATAGCATGGAGGTGCACTATAAACAACCACCACAATTCAAAATATTCATTTAAGACATTGTGTTAATCCAAAATTGGCCTCCATATTGATGGGTCATAAAGATTACTAAAATTCATCCTTTACAGTGAAGAAAAAGAAATGTGGTGCTTAACCACAATCAATCATGAACTAATTATATATAAGCTAATCGTCGTGGCATGGATCCATCACTAAAACTATTAAAAACATTTGAATGATGCCAAAATGGGTATCAAAATTGGTATTTTCATGGGATAAAATATGTGGAATCCTCTCATTAAATATTCTATAATTCCAAAATGACTACATTGTGTTAAGATAGTAATAAATCATTTAAACATGTATCTTTAGAATAGAAAATGGTCAAAATATGTATCTAAAATAGACATGGAGAGTGTTATGGATAATTTTTCCAATCAAAATAGTGTATCCTCATTGAACCTCCCACTATAATGAAGGATATAATAAAAAATCTATTTTTTTCATTAACAAGATATAGTCATTTTCCCTCATATGTTTCATAAAAATCACAATACCACTATTGTGTATCCTCCCCCACAATGGAATACTGAAAGATGTATCTTGATAGAATGGTCACAAAAAAACTTTTATTCTTCAAATAGACTATCAAAGACAAAAATCCTTATCCAAACATGTATTAACTCAAAAACAATATTCAAAATGGATAGAAAAAAGGCATCTATTACATAAAAGAATGTTTAAGGGATTTTACACTTTCATTTACAGAATGAAAACAGAATTCATGAAAATTAATGCTCATCTACATAAAATGGTACTGAATAATTTATAGGTCTTGTTCCCTAATGATAGATTTATAAGTCTTGAATTCTATATATGTGTCCTATGAAATATGTAAGC
Source organism: Viscum album (assembly GCA_963277665.1). Lineage (NCBI taxonomy): Eukaryota > Viridiplantae > Streptophyta > Magnoliopsida > Santalales > Viscaceae > Viscum > Viscum album. The sequence continues at coordinate 211,490,818 of OY728128.1, read as the reverse complement.
GAAGAAGGAATTTTTAGATGATGCACACTCAGCATCCATCACTATACATATAAGAAATATGAATATATACCTGGTTCTACAAAACATTTGGTGGGATAAAATAATTACTGAATTATATAATATTTATCTTGATTCTTGGTATTCTTGAATATTATGGCTGAATGAAAATCATCTATGGGAATGAGGAACCATTTCCTATAATAGTATCGAAAAAATAAAACATCACCATTGAGTTTGTAATAGACCTTCCAATAATTTCTAACGGTCGTAACATTATTTGGGATATATTTGATTTCTATTAAATAGAATTGGTCATTATAGTCATAAATGAATATTCCACCCTTTAACAAAGCACCAATATATACACATGTTTATTAGTGAGGTTGTGTTGAGTACCACTATCCATTATATTCTATATTTTTGGTTTACCCTAGTGTTCAAGATAAGTCTTAAAAAATCATTGGAGAAATATTTGAGTTTATCACTATTTATTTTCAGAAGATCGATAGATAATAAAATAGTTTAATTCAAACTCCCGAGGGCATACTAAGATGTTGTTCTATTTATTTTAATAGATGTTTGGATCGAAACATGTCCCATGTAGTGTTTTCATATAAAAATTGTTCCAATTATTTCATTCAAATGGAACTGTATGTGGCACATTATGGGAAAAGATTTTGGACTATAACATGTTGGGATGACGTTTTAAAGAGTAACCAAAATGAAACTAACATTTTACAAGAGTTAGTAAAGATGTTTCAACCCATTCTGTTTCAAATGATGGTAGATCTATGTCGAATGAAGAGGTATATATATATATAATAATGATATCTACAGTTTTATGTATTCAAAAAGATGTTATTTTGAATTTCTAAATGTTATCAAGTTATGATATATGTGTTGAAATTGATGATGACCCCTAGATATCTCAGTCCCTTTGAGATCATTAGTCATTTCAAGGTCATAACCTATCACTAAGAACTCATTCTACACCACTATTAAGTTCATGATGTGTTTTATATTTCATTTTTGGGGAACTATAAAATAGATAAATCACGTGTACTGAGCTTAAATGTTGTATAATAGTAATATGACCATTTTTATAAAGAAACACATATTGAAATCATGGATATATTTTTCATGGTTCTAATATACAAGTCCAGAAATAGTTTCAAAAATATATTCTGAAATAATATGTTTAATATGGTTACGTGGGAACCTCAGGATGTGATGAGACAAATTTACTCATTTTTTTCAATTTCATAAAATTTCGAGGTTGAAAATAATTTTAAGCGGAAAAAATTTAACAAAATATGTTTTTCCTCATTAAATATATTCTATGATTGATTTATTTTTCCACAAATAAAACCAAATCTAAAATAGTATATTTTTTGGAAAGGTAATATTTCATATATCAGGTATGAAAATATATAACATAATTATGAAATTTCTATATATACATATATATAAAGGATAAATATAGGAATCATCACAATAAATATCAACTCAATTAGTACATATTATAATTTATAAATATATTTTTCTAAAATTGTATTCAATAAAACTATAATCTATTTATATATATATATAAATGATTAACAATACAACTGTTTTTCATTTATAATTAAAAGAATAATTAATATAACTAAAATTATTTTCGTATAAAAATTATTTATTGATATATTTTAAGTTCATAATTAAAAATACTTTTTATAATTAATTTCAATTGAATTGTAAATATTAATATCATTTTTCTATTTTTCATGGAAATATTTTCAAATGATGGGTTTTTGGACTTTCAAAATATATTTTTTAGTTTAGTAGTGAAAAATATATATTTTACAAATACTATGTGTTTTATTAAATTTTTAGTATATATGTATGGAAAAAATTAATGAACCCATTTTATTATTTAAAATATTTTTTTTATTGGTGACTCTATAAAGTTTAAAATGATGGTTTTAATTTATAAATCTAAATTTGATACTATATAACATAATTTATTTTTTTATAACCAAATTTATTTCATAAACATTATAAATTTATTATATTAAAATTGATATTCATCACACTAAAAAATAAATAAAGAAATGGAATTAATATTTTAATTATTAGTTAAAAATTCAATAATAAAAATCATTTTAATTTTGTTCAAATTGATAAATTTAATTTGTATAAATTAGTAACTGCATTGAAAACCAAAATGGTAAAAATGTGTAACATTTGATTTAAATGGACTAACATGTCAAAAACATTCTATAATTGTGTGGTGTAGGTGTTTCATGGCCTTATCTTTTCTTATATAATATATTTTGATATTTTGGAGATACCTTGAAATTCACTTCCCATTAATGAAATTTTTTAGGTATTCAAAAATGTGTTTTTCCTTTTTTCTTATAAAATGTATATTTATCTCCTCACTTCCCATAATAAGAAAACATTATGTTCGGGGAAAACATTACCCAATACTCTCCTCCACAATCTTATATCCTTTAATGATGTTATGGACTTCTAAAAATATCATCCCTAAATTCATTAATACCCTACACTATAGAGACAATAAAAAATGTGTGGTATAAGTTACTAACATCTCATTATACATTCAATTTCAATATAAAATTTTATTATTCATAATATTTATTATAAAAAATGATACACTTTATTTTTCATAGATAAATATTAAATCTTATTATTATAATATAAAATACATAAACTTATTATCCAAGATTGAACTATAATGGATTAGTGATTTTGGGAAATTGGATATATAAGAAACTGGTACATAAATTATATACATATTCTCCAACTATGTACTTCATAAATTTCACCATTCATATAAATATCTTACATAAAAAATTACTTCATAAAATTAGGAAGGGAAACATATAAATGGTGATCTTGAATACTCGATAAGCGTAAAAAATGGAGTCGTTAATGACCATTTAAGTATAACTTGTGTGAAAGGGTATGAGAGGATGAAATTAATATCTTAAAACCAATAAAAATAATTCGTTGATCAAATTCATGTGAAATGGAATAAATAATGGTTGATCAAAAGATGAGAAACTAAAATTAATCATACAAAATGATTTAGGAGAACATATTATAGGCATGATACATAATTTTTTGGAATAAACATATGAAAATAAAATCATTAATGTATTCATGGATCATAGACAATGATATAATATTGGATTATGTTCACTCAAAATTTCATCATTTCCATAATCAATGTTCACTCCCACGACTATCATAGCACAATATTTCCCTTACTAAACTGGATCCACTCCACATTCCTATTTTTTTATCTCGAGAGAGATACTTCAAAATAAATTCCATTAGAGGGCTTCAAAATTGTATTCCCACCCATCACATAATGAAAAAAATACATATTAGATCAAAAAGATCATAAAATAATAATCTTATATTCATATAATTATATCATAACCCTTGGAATGTAATCATGTTTCACAAATGTTTCATAATTACATCAAAACATAAATAATTAAAAATAAATGGGTTCCATAAACACGTAATCATAATAATAATTAACCACCCATAGAATGAATTAGGATGTTATAATGGGATCATATACCTAGTAAATAATAAGTAACATCAAAATATGTTATCATATATAAAAAATTATTTTAAAGGATCACTGGAACATTTTGTAATGAAAATACTCTTTCATTTTGAAATGACATATTTAAATTCATAAAATTTACAAATTATTATTGGAAAATAAATTCAAATAGATCCAGGGAATCATGTAAAGAATGATTCGAATTAATTTCTCTTCATGATGATTGGAATTTTTTCATGTCTTGTATGTTAAAATAATTATTCTACTGACATTTTTATAAAATGTAAAATATACCTAATTCAAAAAATGAAATGAAGATTAATTTAAAAGAATTACTGAAATTAAAATATCATAAAATATAAACATAATATGTCATAGATGAATGATAATAACAATATTGATTTTTTTTTTTAAAATATAGATATGGGTGAAAAAATATTTGTCACTTAATAAAGAATTAATGTTGGATTTCCATAAAAATATTCAAATACACACATGAGTGCCTAAAGAGAAACAAATAAATGGAAAACATGTTATCCTTTGAAATAACCATAGGAGAATAAAAATAAATATTTTATTGATATATATATCATAATATTTCATCATTTTTAAATTAATGATAAACAATCCTAATAAACAATGAGATTGTAATAGAAATTCATAATCTAAATTTCAATTACATATAATTCACTCTAAACTCATTTATAATTATTTTAAATCTGTTATACATCTTTTACATAATTATTTTCTTACTTATATTATCATTTTTCATCAAATTATAATATTTTAACACCCATTTATTAATAATGTTTTATTAAAATCTACATTTCTGGGTGTTAACTGGTTGTTTTATCATGCTAGTTTTTGTTTAAAAATTTTATTACTTCTTCATTGATTGTGGGAAAATAATCTCAAAATTTTTTAAATAAAATATTTATCATATATAACTATTATAAACATATTTACAATCCATCATAAAATTTATAGATTGAAAAAGGAATCACATAGTTTATACAGACGATTGTCTGCTGAGACTCATTCAGGTTTTTTTCGATTTTATAAGAAAAATTATGAATAATGAATATAAATTTATCTATACAGAAGAATAATTAAATAATAAATATAATATATAGAAATAATATCCATCATAATTCCATTAATAAATGTTGAATAAATTTAATTATATCTTTATGGGAAGGTGGATGTCCACGCATATGCATGAGCAATAAATTCATTTTCCATATTATGGAAAATAGGGCGAATAATGGTTGTTATATGATCAAATAAAATTTAGTATATTTTAGATAAAAAAAAATTTATGAATAATACAATAAATTTATAAGAGGTAGAATAAGAAATGAATTTAATGGGTTTGGGTAATAAAATTACCACTTCTTTAAAATACCTCCATGAGATCTCATATTAAGGACCATTGGAAAAGAAATTTCTGACAAAAATAATCTCTAATTACTGGACAGGGATGTTCATAATACAATTGTGTAGTTTATGGTTGATCTATATAGCTCAAAATGCTGTTAAGAAGGGACTGTATGGGTGTTTATTTATATGTAGATGAGATTAACCACTTGAATATTTAAAAGGATAAAAATATTATTAATTTTTATTCAAGAAAAATGATTCCAAATGACTATTAATTCTAAGGTATTATAATATGAGTACAAAATATGGCCACCCAATATGATCTAGACAAGTTTAATTAGCAATCGTATATCTTTGTATAACCCCTATTAAACCTTTTTAAACCAAAACATTTGTAATAATATTTTAATCATTTTACTATTAATTGTGAACAAATAATTTTTTCAAAATTAATAAATTAATAAAATTTTATTTTAACTATATAATATATTTTATCAAATTTAATTTATTTATGAGTATGTAATTATATTTATAGTAATGTCACAAAATTAGATGAAAACACATTTTTTTTAAGAAATCCATTTTAAAAATAAATGTAGTATCAATACTAGATCAATTTAAATTTTAATCAAAAATATATACATTAAATTTTATTTATCGATAAAAAAAATTAATTCCAAAATAAAAAATGTGTCACGGAAAATACTTGAAAAAATTATGGTATGCTTTAAATATCAGTATTTTCACTATTCCATTGAAAATAATATTTTTTATAAATTTTAAAAACAACACTTATAAAATTTTTATATTATTATTTCAAAAATTATATCATATTTAAATGATTAAATTTATAAAATTGTATAACATTATTATAATATCCATTCCCAAAGAAAATAAATCAAATTTATAATGAATCCATATTTTTTGTATCATAAAATGATTTTACAATGAAAATTTCACTTATTTATTATAAATAATTAAAAATTGGATTATGTAAAACCATTATTAATATTTTTATAATGTGATAAATATTATTTATTCCATGAAATAAAATTTATAGGTCATATCTATATCATTAAATATTAGTATTTTAAATGTATATCATGAATCATTTCAAATTAGTGTTCCACGTAATGATAAATATCAAATAAAAAAATTATTTAGAGAAAAACATGTCATAAAAAATCATGGTGTTTCATTATCCCCTTATAATAATTTCTCACATGAAATTTAGTCCCTCTAATAAAAATATCTAAGGACAATTCTACATCATTTCATCCTCAGGTTCCTACATAGCTTCCATAATTTTATTATTTTTCCAAATAAACATTCACAATGTGAGTAAATTTTTTAATTTAAATTTTCTCCATGTTTTCTTATTTCCATTTTTTTCATCATAACAATGTTAAATATTATGTTTTATGACCTCTAAGGTTCATACATATGATTGTTTAAGTATTTATATCCATAGTAGGGATACACTGAACAAATTGTGAACATGAGAGAGATTCAGTGAAATATATAAATGATTTTTTATCAACTAGATATAATAAAAATTTTCAGATGGTTTTGTTCGGTCCGCAAGGAAGAGTACCCTGAGAGGGGGGCTGAATCAGGGTATGACTAATTAAAAAATTTCATGTTGCATAATATAAACAGAAAATAAAGCATGCACAAGACACATCAATTTTTAATTGGTTCACCGCTAAGGGCTACGTCCAAGGAGCATACGCCGACAAGTTGTCAGTCATACAAAATTCCACTAAACTTCACTAGCTGTGGATTACAAGGTTCGAGCACAATCACTCTATCCCAGGCTCACAACCCTTTCAAAGTTTAGGGTCAGCTCACTACTTTCCCAAGGGTCACTCCCGGTTTCTCCCTCTCTGGCACACTGCCGGTAGAGAGATTCACCTTCTTCCTCTTCCTTTTCTCACTACTCTGAAAAGGATCCACTGAATGTTTATATACTTTTAGGTCTCTTCATTATTACTAATGAATATATCCTTTGTTGTATGTGGATGATATGTTGATGTCCATCTTTCACCCGTAGATGAATTTCAATTTGCACTGTAGGTATACGGAAAACTTCCAACTTTCACGCAGCCCTGAAAATCTACTGGAAATATACCTTACTTGGCGAGTAGGTCTAACCCAGTGCACAAGTCTCGGTGTGCTAGTCACAACAGGTGCGCAAGTCACTTCAAACACTTGCGCCGCACAATCTTCTGAAACTCCAAACCAGCGCGACTCACTTCTTCACTCTCCCAAACCACCTCAGGCACGCAACTATCACTTGGCGCGCAACTTCAAAATCTGGCCTGCATGTCCACCTGCATGACCACACACCACTTGCGTGACCACCAAAATAGCACGACGAGATCTCTAATTTTTCTAATTGTTGAACTCCGTTGAAAATGGGGAGGGTTGGTCTTGTATTTATAGGCATTTGAACACCCTGCGCGACGGCGTGCAAGTCAACACTCAGTGCACAAGTCTCGATACGCAGGTCTCTTCCCCTGATAGTCACTTGCGTGACCAACCCAATACCTGTGCAGCCCTCTTTCCTTTGCCATATTTTGGTCTTATGATTTTGAAAAACAACAGGCACGCAAGTTCTCAAGCATCCAAGGCATCGGCGTGCAAGTCTCTTCACAACATGTAGGTCCCCTGCATGACCACACCAATACCTGCATAACCCTCTTCCCTTTTCCATATTTTGATGCTCTGATCTTGAAAAACATATGGCATGCAAATTTCATATACTTCAAGTACAGGGTGCACAAGTCTCTTTTCCAAAACCACTTTTCTCCTTTTGTCAATTTTCAGGCCCAAAAATTTGGCAAACACGGTAAAATGGTGCCACCTTGTATCTGTTCTTTTTTTACCACCTCTAGATCATCCATTCATTTATCGATGTTTTTGAATCAAACCGGGATCAACAACCATAGATATTGAACTTGACATTCCACCATGAAATCCCCTTTGTCAACAAAATTTTATGCCATGGTTTTCCTTTTCATCAATCATAGCATAGATGTCCACTTTTTTCAACAAACACAATCAAATCAAAAATGCATCAATGATACCTTGAGGTATTTTTTCCCAAAAATATCCCCCTTTGGGTTTGTTGAAAACTCTTCTATAAAAAGATACATCGTTAATTATTCAGCCACCATTCACCTATTGCAATTCTAATAGCGATCAAGGATTTACTCAACACATACTCTAAGCCCACATGAGCAATGCTCGGTGTGAGAAACAAGTGTAATTGAAAATTTCATCAATGAATCACTTCATCTATTACACCCATTGTTGACACAAAACTGATAACAATTTTTACCAAACTGATACCAATTTTTTGAAATATTCTTTCAACACTTGTCTTCTGCTTTTATCACGATCCTCAGCTGTCGTGATATCTATTCTTTGATCGATCACTTCTAGAATCATCAGATTTAATACTCTCCCCTTTCTCATTTCTCCCCCTATCTCGATACATCACTTGCAAGCTTCTTCCCATGTCTGTCATGATTTCTAAAATAGCCACACTGTCTCCCCCTTTAACAATCACTATTTTCTCCCCCTTTGTCAACTAACCCATAGGTCACTCCTTTATAGTCTATAACAGAGTAGAGAACACTTATAAGAACATTAGGGAAAACACATCATACCTCTGAGAGAGGTGAGTGGTTCCACATCTGGCTGAACTCCCATATCCAGTCGATGCCTCTCAAAAGATTCCTTGGGTAAGTCCTTTTTTATAATGTCAGCAACCTATAGCTCTGTAGGCACATACTGCAATTTCACAATTCCCTGCTCAACCTTTTCCTTGATAAAATGATAATTTATATCAATGTGCTTTGTCCTTGAATGATGGACGAGATTTGTGCTCATATTTATAGCACTTGAGTTATCACGCTGGATTCTGATTGGAGACTTCACTTTAACTACCATGTCTTCAAGCTATGGCTTCATCCACAATAACTGTGTGCATGCTTGAGTGGCCGCAATATACTCAGCCTCTGTGGTGATCAATGAAATGAAATCTTTCTTCTTGATTAGCCAAGATATAAACAATCCACCAAGATAGAATGCACCTCATGTCGTTGATTTTCTGTCATCTGTTGATCCGTCCCAATCTGCATCTGTGTAACCCAATAACACTGATTGAGAGATTTCATTATACATCAGACCGAAATACATAGTGCCTTTGATATACTGAATTAATCTTTTAACTGCAGGTGTGTGGATTTCCTTGGGATTAATCTGATATCTCACTGCTTGGCATGTGGAGAAAACAAAATCCGGCCTTGTCACGGTCAAGTACAACAAACTTCCAATAATTTGCTTCTATTCTGTGATATTAACTACCTTTCCATCCTCATCTTTTGATAATTTCATCGGGGTATCAACCAGAGTTTTCATATCCATGGAATTATCTATGCTACACCTTCTTAAAACATCCATGGCATATTTGGATTGATAAATAAATGTTCCATTGGTTCAATGTGTCACCTGTAGACCAAGGAAAAACATTAGCTCTCCAATCATTGACATATCTAATGAATTTTTCATGAATTCAGAAAACTGCCTACACTGAGCTTCATCTGATCCACCAGTTATTATGTCATCGACATACTCTAACCCAATCATTCTATGATTACTGTCGTTGCTGAATAGAGATTGCAATCAACACCCCCATGCTAGAAACCAAACATCTTTATGTACTGATCCAGCCTTGAGTACCACGCTCTTGCTGCTTGTATCAGCCCATACAATGCCTTCTTCAGCCTGAAAAAATTGTTCTCGTCCTCATGAATGGTAAAACCATATGAATACTCAATATACACCTCCTCTTCCAGATCAGTATTCATGAATGTAGATTTGAAATCCATCTAGAACACTTTTAACATTCTATTCACTACTATGACCAAAAATAATCTGATTTTCTCTAGCCTTGCAACCGATGCAAATGTCTCATCATCATCTATTTCCTCTATCTGGGAGTATCCCTTACACACTAGATGTGCTTTATTCTGAATCACTATTCCATATTCATTTATCTTGTTGTGATAGACCCATGTAGTCCCGATGACATTCTTGTCTATTGTCCTCGAAACAATCTCCCATGTCTGGTTCTTATCAATCCGATCAAGCTCTTTATTCATAGCCTGAAAACAGTTTTCATCTTCAGCTACATCGGAAATACATTTTGGCTCCACTTGAGATAAAAACGATGTTTTCAGTAATGATTTCATTCTTCGAGTCTAAACTATAGTTGTATGATCACCAATGGTATTATTTCTATCAGTTTTAGCTCATCTATTTGGCTTCCTTGCAGACATAGACTTGACACATTCTTGTTCATCGTCAGTATCTTCTTCAAAGTCAGCCTCTACCATTTCTCCTCCCCCCTTTGTTGCATACATCATCATCACTTTCATCCAGAAACTGTTCTATGGGTCATTGAGTATTCTATTCATTTTAAACTATATTGACATCATTGTTCTCAACATTTTTTCCCAGCCTTATGTAGAAACATTTATATGATATGATTTTCCATGAGTATCCAAGGAATATCCCCCCATCTCCTCGGACTCAAACTTCCTGTGATTTTCTTTGTTGATAATGAAGAACTTACTCCCAATGATTCAAAAGTATTTCAGCATTGGCTTCATTTCGTACCACATTTCATACGGAGTCTTCCCTTTCTTCGGACACAACAGAGTCCTGTTCTAAATAATGACTAATGTCAAAACTGCTTCCTTCCAAAATTTATCTGGTAGGTCCTTTTCAATAAGTATCGTTCTGGCTATATAGTTGATGATCCAATTTCTCCTCTCAACCACTCCATTCTGTTGAGGAGTTCTCACTGATGAATCTTTATGCCTTATCCCATTTTTCTTGAGATAGTTTTTGACATGACTGTTTGTGAATTCCATACTATTATTAGTACGAAACCTTTTAATTTTCTACCCATGGATCCTTTCTGATTCCCTCCTATACTGCTTTATGAAACTGAAAAGATCTGTATTATGGGTAATGACAAATACCCAGGCCATTCTACTATAATCATCAATTAAAAGAACATAGTACATTTTCTCATTTATATCTCGTGTTATGATAGGTCCACATACATCTGCATGCACCAATTCGATCACTCGTGTTGATTTCTGTTCCTTTACCATGTATGTCTTTCTGATTATCTTCTTTTCTTGGCAAGAATCACATCTATGAGTGAGAACACGTGATATTTTGGGACGGTCTCTAGCAGAATCAGACTTTACCAGATCATCCATGGATGGTGGGCATAGATGGCCATGTCACTTATGCCACAGCTAGTTTTCATCCTCTCTAGATAAAAGGCACGTATCTTCCTCCCCACCTACATGGTAAAGACTTCCCTTTTTCCATTTTCCTTGTAGAACAACTGCTCTTTCTTTTCCGTTCACAACACACATCATCTTGGTAAATGGGATAGAATGCCCAGAGTCACATATTTGACTGACACTGAGAAAGTTATTACTAAGACCCTATACTACCAAAAAATCACCACGTCTCATTTATTTACCCCCAAAAATGGCTTTCCCTGAGCCAACAATCTTCAGGCCTTAATCGTTTACAAATTTGACAACTCCTTCTTTGTCATATTTTATTTCTATGAAAAGATCCTTATTATCCTTCACGTGAGATGTGAAACCACTATCAAGGATCCACACACCAGAGCGATCTGATTCTTTATGGGAAATCATTTCCACCACGGCCTTCTCATTTTTCTTCTTCTTGGTCCATAATTTTTCGATCACACTCAGCATGGATTGAGACTTCTGTTCTTTCTCAGAGTATGATGGGCCAGATTCATCTTGCAAAGCCACAATTTTATACTACAATTTTAACTCACCTGTCAGTTTGTTGATCTGATGCTTGATAACGTTTTGAATCTTCTTTGGCACATTTCCTTGAATGGTCGAAGTCCAGTACCTAGTCAAATGCCCAAATCCTTCGCACCAAAAACAGTGTCCTTCGAAATATATTCTGGAAAATCGTTCTCTGTTTGGCTGCCACCTCTGTTCTTATTACCTTCGATATCTCTTGGATTCAGAACACACACACACTATGATTTTCCCATCTCCCCACAAAAATTACACCTGATATAAGGTCAATTCCTTCATGTTACTTCAACACTACGAGTTCCCCCTTGGGATCTATGAATATTCTGATTCTACTTTGTGCCCAAATCAACCTTCAATTTTGGGACGGGTTCTTGCGGTTTGACTTCAATTGCCACATATTTTTGCTTCTTCTAAAGCCCTGAATTAGGATTAACGTCTGAGATCAATTGATTCTTCTTTCCGGCTGAACAACTACGCTCCTCGTTCACCTTTTCAATCATTGGAATGGCCTTCTTTCATGACATAACATTAGAGGTCAAGATTTTTTCTTGATCCTTCATTTTTCGTCGCAGACTGACCACTTCTTCTTCAAGCTCTTTGATACGTCTGACATACTCCTTTCCTGTGTTAGTCAAACAATCAATTTGCTTCGCTTGTAATTCAATTATAATCTTATACTCAAAGATATTTTCTTATCTCTCGGGTGTTGAGGATTTTAGTCTTTCAATTTCTTCTAACAGATTAGAATTTTCTCAATCTTGTTGTTTCATATAGAGTTTGGAATCATGAACCACTTTATTGGATTTCTTCATTTTGGATCTCCAAACCTCTATCTCTTCAAGAGCCGCTTCCAATTCAGCTTCCATATCAACTCTTCCTTCAACTTCTTCTTCTTCTTCTCCATCGTCAGTTTTTTCCTTTTCATAAGAACGACCTACGACAGCCATCATATCATTTTCTCCAAGATCTTTGCAGTTATCAGTCTCCACAACCTCTTCAACCTCAGACACATCTGAACTATCTATTTCTTGTGAAAGATGATTCTTCTTCTTGAGGAAATTTCTCTTGAACTGCTTCTTCCCTTTCAAATAGGCTGAAGACTTCTTCTTGGGAATTTCAACATCATCTTCATCATTATCATCTTGAAACTTTTTGGGGAATCTTGTTATGAGATGTCCAAACTTTCCACATCTAAAGCATGCAAGAGGAAGTTTCCCTTGAACATTCCTTTTCCTCTTTGATGGATTGAGGAGAGGAATGACATTAACTCATCTTTCTCTTCTTCCTCGTGAGAATATTCCATGGTGAGATTCTTCAGGGCCTTAAATGCACCCTCTTTGGATTTCCCCTTTTCCACAACATCGTTATCTTCATTTCTCATTTCATATACACCATTGGTGTTGTGTAGGTTATCCAATATCAATTATTTCGGGTATTTATCTTCCAAAACAGAATCTTTCAGATTGAACTGAGGTGGATGTTTTCTCATGATGCGCTACACAATTATTATGTCTTCGATAATTTCACCAAGACCTCGCATGTCTTCTACCACAGCATTTACCCTATCAAAGAATACTTCAATAAACTCATTCGGGTTCATTCTCAGATCTTCATACTTGTTCCAAAACACTTTCATCTTTTCCTCTCTGACCATTGAATCTCTTTCATATATATTCAAAATATTTTCTCACATGGCATGTGACGTTTTCCATGACATCATCTTTGAATAGATGGTATTGGAAAGGGTTCCCCCAAAGGCATTGATTGCATTGGAATCAGCATCCAACTATCTATGTTTGTCTTCTGATAATCCACCACTATTAATATCAGTTGTGATACCATGCATAGCTGCGGAATACACTTCAATTCCCAAGGATTGGAAATAGTGTTGCATTCGATTCTTCCGTACTTAAAAATTACATCTGTAAAAGATCAGAATCCATTTATGATTAGTGAAATCCAGTGAGATAATAACTAATATCAACCCTTTCCTATGATACCAATTGTTAGGTCCACTTGACTGATTACAGAAAGAGGGGGGGTGAATCAGGGTACGACTAATTAAAATTAAAGCCCATTCTGATCTTGTTTCTCTATTAAGGAAAACACTCTTCTCTCTATTTCGTGTCGCACAATATAAACAGAAAGTAAAGCATGCAAAAGACACAACAATTTTTACTTGGTTTTCCACTAAGGCCTACGTCCAAGGAGCATATGCCGAAAAGTTTTCGGTCAGACCAAATGCCAATAAAAATCAGTAGCTGTGGATTACATGGTTCTGGCATAGTCACTCTGTCCCAGGCTCACTACCTTTACAAAGACTAGAGTCAGCTCACTGCTTTCCCAAGGGTCACTCCTATTTCTCTCTCTCTAGCTTACTGTCAGTAGAGAGGATCACCATCTTCCTCTTCATTTTCTCATTTCTCCAGAAAGGATACACTCACAGTTTATATACTTGTAGGTCACTTCATTATTACTAATTAATACATCTTCTGTTGTATGGGGATGCTCTGTTGAAGTAAAAATTTCACCTGTATATGAATTTCACTTTGCACCGAAGGTATCGGGAAATCTTCCAAATTCCACATAGCCCTGAAAACACTACTATAAATAAACCTTACATGGCGCACAGGTCTACCCCAGTGCGCAAGTCTCGGCGCGCAGGTCACAACTGGAACACAAGTCACTTCAAACTCTTGTGTGGCACAATCTTCTGCAACTCCAAACCTACGTGACTCACTTCCTTCATCTCCCAAACCACCTCAGGCGCGTAATTATCACTAGGCTCACACCTTCAAACACTAGCGCGCAAGTCCACCAGCGAGACCACACACCACTTGCGCGGCCACCAGACCAGCGCTACGAGAGCTCTAATTTTTCTAAGTGTTGAACTATGTTGAAAATGAGAAGGGTGGTCCTATATTTATAGGCATTTGAACACACAGCATGACGACACGCAAGTAAACCCCTAGTGCGCAAGTCTCGGCATACAGGTCTCTTCCCCTGAAAGTTACTCACACGACCAACCCAATACCTACGCGACCCACTTTCCTTTTCCATATTTTGGCCCTCTAATCTTGAAAAACAACAGGCACACAAGTTCTCAAGAATCCAAGGCATCAGCGCGCAAGTCTCTTCAGGGCGTGAAGGTCACCTGTGTGACCACACAAATACCTGTGAAAACCTCTTAACTTTGCCATATATTGATGCTCTGGTCTTGAAAAACATATGGCACGCATGTTCCTTCTACTTCAAGTACAGGGCGCGCAAGTTCCTCCACCTTGTATCTGTTCTTTTTGTACCGCCTCCAGATCATCCATTCCTTTGTCGATGTTCTTGAATCAGACATGGATTGTTGACCATAGCTCCTGAACTCGACATTCCACTATGAAATCCCCTTTGTCAAAAAAAAATTATATCATGGTTTGCTTTGTCAACAATCAAAGCAGATATGTCCAATCTTTCAACAAACACAATCACCTCAAAAATGCATCAATGATACCTTGATGGATTTTTTTCCCAACATGTTTGAAATATATAGTTCTCATATTTCACTTATATCTGAATATCATAACCTTATTATAATAAAATATTCCTAGAATAACATTTTCACCATCATCAAACTCTAGATCTCAATGATGAATATCTTTATATCTTTTTTGATGACTCTAAGAATTTATAATGTGTTATTCAATATATATATACATCTATATAATGTTATCTGCATGATGGAGTAACAATAACATTATTTATATAACATCACCCTTAAAGTTGTAGTTCAACACTACTTGCTATAAATTGCATCATAAAGTACCATCTAAATCATTGTGGGAAATATATTTTCTGTTAAGAAATTTTCCCAAAAGTACTTATTGAACTAAAAAAATTTTAAAATGCATATAGAAGGGTCTTGAAATATATTATTGAAGTTGTATTGTCCTCTCAAATTGAATATTTATATTTGGTTGATATATAGTACATGAACTCAACTCATTATAAAAATCCTACTGATGACTACACCAAATAATTGAGTTAAACCGTCAATTTGGATCAGATACATATGAGAGCATTAATCTGGGAAAAATTACCCCTTCCTCAATTTATATCTTTATTGGATAAATTTTATAACAATATTATCTTAAGGAAATTATGTGAGGTGACTTTTTATGTAAATTGACTACACCCCAAAAAGAATAATTCCATTTATATTTTTTGGGGATTCTAATTTGAAATCCATTGTAATGATTTCCCATTTCCATTCTGGTAATTTCAATAGTTATAAAGTATCATTAGACACATGTATCCTTGAATAATCATAAAAAATGAATATCATTGATACATATAATATAAAATATCTATATTTTTATTGTACTATATGAAATACTATAAATGATTTGTATATATATTTATAATTAAATGATTTATAGAGAATACTTAACTATGTGATTCAAGCAGTATATACTACTTCAAATATAGTATGAATGAGACACATACAAAATTCCAAAAAAAAATATCATTTCATCACATCAATGATTAACTAAGGAACATTCTCAAATTCATTTATATCCTTATATATTCATTCTAAATCCCTTTATTCTATCCCTTGATAGATGTATGATCTCCCATTTGACAATTATATTATTTCGGCCATTCCACTAAGATTTGAAGATTTTTTCATTTCAATCCAAGAAAAATTAGTTTTTTATAATCGAATTATATATTATCTTCCTTGGTCCTCTCAACATAGATCATCTTCCACCTTGTTTTCAATCATAGGGTGGTAATTAATTTAGTATTCATAATCATTATTCAACTCAAATTATGTTTTATGAATCATATTATACACTTTTTATATAAATAAATAATTTAAAAATTTATAATTAGTATATAAGTCAAACATTTTTCATCAATGTTATTTAATCAATATAATTTATGTTGAAATTAAATTACACATATCCCAATAATGATTTGGATAGTCATTCTCATAAACCTCCAGTTATCATTTGGATTAATCTATAGCCATGATATTTTACATTAGAAAATATAACAATCCATTACATGATGGATCACTATATATCAAAACAAATTATCTACAGCAGGATAAGGTGATAATAGGCTTATTGAACAACCTTCATTTCAATTCATCTAAATTTTATTTACACTCAATTGTTAAAAATAAATTTGTCTAACATCTATGTTAGTTTGGTGAGTAGATCACATATCCATGAGTAATTATTCTCAATGTTACAACAATATCCAAAAAAACAATAACGTTTCATATATAAATCCCTAATGTTAGTCTAGTACAATCATTATTAACTACATAAATGTATGTATATATTAAGATACCATTTCATGAAATTATATAACCCCAAAAATGAAACATTTTATATATAAATTAACAGTTGGTAAATTTGTCATTTTTTTCTCATTATTATAGTCTTTTGAAAACAAATTCAAGTGATCTTCATGCACATAAATTGTATTGGAATATATAAAAATATCTTATATATTACTACCAATAAATGGTAAAGGTAATCTCTAAAGACTCTATTCATTTAATCCAAGAAAATAGTGGGGCCATTAGTCAAGAAAAAATGGCATTCCTATAAATTCGTTGTGTCTATACCTCATACAGAATGTTGTATTGTGTGTGTATTATCTTTCGAAACTAAAGTGAGAGCATAGAGGATAAACATAAATCCTATAAAATTATATCTATTATCATAATTTATTAAAAAATCTCCAATGTGGGGTATTAAATAATTTCTTTCTATTTTGTTCTTGTTCAGTTCTAGATAATCAAAGTATTAATGCATCGATCAATATTTCCTATTAATAAAAAGAAATGTTACTTCCCACAATTACTTATTTGTATGAATGAATCCTTTATTCTGATTCTCATACATTTTCATCTTTAATTCTAGAAACACAATTAGGGTTATCCTATATGGAGTATTTAAAATATGCATTGCACTATGTGTTAGTTTTATTGAAAAGACTACCCATTTCTGTGGAAGACTAGGAAAATCTTCCTAAAGTTCATAGAAAGTATCATGTATAATAATAATAGAACAATAGTTGAGTTTCTACCTAACCATATTTTATATACAAATTTTTCTAATTGGAATCCATACCCATACATGTTATTTAAATTCTATTAAATTTATATATTAATTATCACAATAATGTAAGATAATAGTTTGGTTTGGAATAACAAATATGACTTCCCTACATTAGTAACCGGTTTTGTATTTATATAATGAAATTTATTCCATGCCAAATCAGGATATTAACATAGATGGACAATATTAATATTTTAAGGAAGAACGTTCCCAAAAACATCAACTAGCGAATAATCATAAACCCAATATTCCATCATCATAACATTAGGAGTTTTCAATACTAATTTAAAATAAAATAATTCAAGAGGTATTATATTACCAGTATAAAATTAATTATAAATAAAAGAATATGTAGATCATGAATAACGAATACATTAGCTATTCTAGAGAGGCTGGTATATTACCCTTTCACTATATCATTATCGTACCCCACATCGGTGATAGCAATCACATGAGATTTCCTATTGTCTATGTGCTTATTATGTTGGGGAATCATTCATCATAATTAACCATAGGATTTTATCATTGGTTAGTTTAACACCCATACCCCTTTAATCTAAAATCGTAGAGTGTATGTGGAAAATATAATGGTGCTTTTGTCCATTTTCATCATTAACTAACTTCTTATTCCTATCAATTCATCATTTTATCTATCAATGACCTTAATTTCTACATTTAAGCATTTTATCAATTCCCTTAACACAATTTCCTCCATTTTCCCATACACACATTGAGTATAATAGAATGTTCATATTGTTTTGACGATGATTATTTATTATTAGAATATCCATTGAATTCCATCTTTAATTTTTTTGTCAAAACCCTTATATTGATGGGAAACTCAGTTCTGTATTTCCACCATGATAGAATATCAAATGATTTATTCATTGATACAAATGTCTCTTTTGTCTAACACCCCTAAATGAAATTATTTTAAACTATGATATTTTGAGACTACATATATTAAAATAAATCATAGTTATATATAATGAAATTATGAATTAACCCAATAATATCCCAAGGAGTGTTTTTCCAGGTGTGTTGTCTTAGTCCCACTCATCATATACTAGTGATGATGGAGTTAAACCCCAATAATTACTATTTAGTGTTCTTTACCCTAGTTGAATGAGTACTTTAGTTGTACCCACCAGCTAGTATCTACAAATGTATGTTTTTTCTCTTAATCCACACTTCTCTCTTTAATATGTCATTGGATTTTCACCGATAATATTGATTTCCTAAAGGTTTTTCCTAAATTACTATAATCCTTTATTATAAAAATAACTAAACCATGTTATGATAACAAATCTAGATATGAAAATATTTCATAAATAAATATTACATATTATCAATAGAATATTAAACCATAAAATTATGATCTCTTCCATAATAGTAAAGGTGTATTTTTATTGTAAATTATGATCCATAAAAAACTAGAACATAAAATATATATATCCATGTAAAATTTACTCATAACATTAAATCATATTTCACATATCAATAATAAAACATTCCATTATAAAATAGATAAGGGGATCATAAGAAATGGTGAGCTCATGTTCTCCATTTGTGTAAACAAGGGATATTTCAATGATTATTTAAGACTTAAATCGTCATAAGTGTATGAGAACATGATATTAACATCTAAAAATAATACCCAGTAATTCATATATAATAAGACTAATACATCACATACATCATTATATAGCAAATGATATTAATAAAAAATGAATCAGGGAACATCGTCCATTACAACACTTAATATGGATTGCTACCAATACATTTCATAAAAAGATATTACATCTTAATAAATGATTATTCTTTAATAAAAATATGATCCATTAAAGAATCATATAGTTTTACTGTATATGGAAACATGGAAAACATAACAATTGTTACAAAATATATCCTTATAGTCTCCCAATAAGTTTTTATAAAAATTAGAAAACTTATAATATATATAATTCGTAAAACCCTTCATCATAATTTTGAGAAAACAAACATAAGAAATGGTGATATTTGATTATCATTTTTGATAAACAAGGAAGATACCAATGATCAAAAATTCAAAACATGAGTATAATGGTATAATAATATGAGCATAAAATTTTGAAATCATACCATGGATATCAAATATCACAATCTAGAATAATGGCATAAATCTTGATAATTTATAAGATAAGAATCATAACAGAGTCAACAAACATTATCCCAGATATCATTACCATTTATATGACATAAGTAGTGGCATACACATAATCATATAAAATCATATCCTATGGAATTCCTCATAGCCCAGGTTATCATTGTGGATTGAATTCACTCCCTATTATATAATATCTTGAGCCAGGTTTCACTCCCAAGACTATCATTGTATATTGGGTTCACAATCGATTACATAATATCATTTTTCATGGATCACTCCCAAGACAACCATGTGGATATATACCCTTTCTAAATTGATTTTACTCTATATTATTGTCCCTACTATATCAAGAGATATCCCCTAATTTAACTAATGCATTAGAAGTATGTAAAATTATAGGGATATCCAAAAATATGTAATTCATAAAAATTTGTCCCAAAATATAGTAAATTATTCATCATATCATCAAACCATAACCCATGGAGAGGAAATGGGTTTCACAATCATTTAATTATTATGCCATAGAATTACTAATGAAAAATAAATGGTTTTGATAAAGGATTAACCATAACATAATTAATCCATGGGAATGAAATGGATTTTCTTCAATCATCCTAAAATAATCATCCTAAATATCCATCCTTAGAAATATTGGGGATATTATGGTTACATAATGTCCCCAATAAATCGTAACAAATATCAAGGATTTTGTCATTGATGTAAAATAACCTTGAATGGCCATTGGGACATTTCATGAGAAAAAAATCAATTTCTAATTAGAAATAACATATTTATAATATATGAAATTACCAAATAATATGGAAAAAAATTCATTGAAAAATAACCTAGGATACCTATTTGTGAATCTTCAGAACAATTATTTTTCATGATGGTGATAAATTATGTTCTTGATGTGTATGTTAAAACATATATTCCACTAACATTTTCATTAAATGTGAATATTACCTCATTTAGAAAAAATGTTAACGTTCCTTTTATTTTTTCAAAAAAAGAAAATTTTGTTTAAAAATGTCATTAAATATAAATAATAAATTTTTTAAAAATATTGACAACTTTTTTACTAACCATATAAATTGAAGAATAAATATTTATGACCAAAGAGGGAAAATAATGTTAGATTTCTTTAAAAATATTCACTTGGTCTCTTGAGTACATGAAAATTTGAAAACATGTAATATATTGAAATTGGAGATAAAAAATCATGATATTGTTGATAGTTAAGACATAAATGTTTATGCATGAAAATTAATCATAATAATCCCCAATTAACAATGGGATTTTATCATAGATCAATTATAACATTGGTAACTTTTAAATTATAAGCCCCAAGAAATGATAACATAAAAAGTAACATTAACCATAATCATTAAAAACATAATAATTATATAACATTTTAAATGGTCTTATATACACCTTATAAAATAATATAGGTGCACAATATAACATATGTCCTAGTGAAGAAAATTTGAGGTGATAAAACAAAACTTGTTTGGAAATATCGTTGTAAAAACCTCATGAAAGGGATAATTTTTCTAACTCTTTATTCGGGGTGCGCGTGTCCGTATGTTCATGGACGGTGATGCTATTTGTTGCCCCACATTCCTACTTTCCAAAGGTAGGTTGCATACTTTTCTTGTTGAGGGACCATTTCTCCTTGATCGAAATGGGATTATGTGATGTCATTTCATCCTTCCTATGAGTCCTCCTCGGAACTCATCACCTAGTCCGGGTCTCCCCCATAGACTTAATACTTTTTTTGTGAAACTCTTCCCAGAGTCAAATATTGATGAACACTGGTTAATTAGATTGCTTCTGTTGGGAAATTCCAAGGGGCCTGATCCAGGCAGTAACCTTCAGTCAGGGAAGTAGTCATGTTTGACATCACTTACAGGTATCGATGCTGGAACATTGGCGTGTCTGGTTTTCTTATCCTTAGTATAGGGATTATCATGGGCGTGGAATCCCTAGGTGTCCCACATCGAATGTGGGGACTTATATTCCATAGGCATGTATTTGAGGTTTTCCTCAACTTCCAATGTTTAGCACATGGTATGTCGCGATATTAACATTTAGCAGAGATGGATCAGACTGATCGGAACACGACTAGAGTGGATCTGGTGAGTGAAACCCATGGAAGGAACACTTATTTTGGGGCTAATGCTTGGTTAGATACCCGATTTTTGTTAAATAGAATGTGGAATGAGGTGTCATGATCCCACCGGGATGTGGTGGTTTGGGTAAGAATCAAATGGATATATGATGGTTTAGTGATATGGGTGGAGAATGAGATGGATTCGACCCGAGGATGATGGTGATGTTGGGACTGAGTCTTGAAGAGACCTCCTAAGTATCCCTCTGGCACAGAATCAATGTCCTCATAGTTCATCTGGCGATGGCTTACCATTGATTGGGTACTTAAACGACTTACCATTGGATGGGGTCACAATGGGTTACCACTCGATGGGGTCACAACGGCTAACCGGTATATGGGGTCACAACGGCTTTCTACTAAATGGGGTAACAATAGCTTAACGCTGGATGGTTTCACAACAGCTTACTGCTTCATGGGGTCACAATGGCTTACCACTTGATGAGGTCACAACGGTTCACCGCAGGAATGGGTCACAAAGGCTTACAGCTGGATGGGATCACAATGGCCTACTGTTGAGTGGTGTCACAATGGCTTACCACTAGATGGGGTCAGAACGACTTACTAATAGATTGTATATGTAGTTTAACATCGTGCAGGACAAAAATGGGGCATATAGTTTAACGTCATGTGAGACGAAAGTGGTCCGATGTGAAGGGGGTCAAAACCAATGTATGGTGGGTTGAACCTCAGGTAGGCTTCTTACGTACATTGCCTTGTCAAGGATCAAAGTCCTCATAGTTAATAATTATTTGTGCGAACCAACATGAATGGGGGGTTGGAACCAATGGTTGTTGGGCTTGAACCTCAGGGATGCTTCCTACGTACCATGCATTAACAGGGATCAAATACCTTGGACTTCAGAATGGTGTGGTGGAACCGACATGAAGGGGGGTCGGAACCAATGGTTGTTGGGCTTGAACATCAGGGAGGCTTCCTACATACCTTGCCTTGGGAAGGATCAATGACCAAAAATTTCATATTGATGTTATGTGAACTGACTTAAAGATGGCCGGGACCAATGGTCATCAGGCTTGAACCACCGGAAGGCTTCCAACATATATTTCCTTGGCAAGGATCAAAGACCTCATATTTCATAATGGTGTTTGGTGAACTGATGTAATTATGTATGGGACCAATGGTCGTTTAGAATTAACCACAGGGAAGATTCCTATGTGCCTTGCCTTTTCAAGGATCTAAGACAACATCATTTAGAATGGTGTTTGGTGAACCAACGTAATGATGGTTGGGACCCATGGTCATTGGGCTTTTACCTCAAAGAGGTATCCTATGTACCGTGCCTTGGAAAGGATCAAAGACCTCATTGTTTAAAATGGTGTTTGGTGAACCGATGTAAATATGGTCGGTACTAATGGTAGTTGGGCTTAAACCTTAGGGAGGAATCAAACGTAACTTACCTTGGAAATGATCAAAGACATCGTAGTTCAGAATGGTGTGTGGGGATTGCACTCTAAGGTGACCTAGAGAGGATGTCATGGTCTATTCTTTCTCTAAGCCCATGTGAGTCTTGCTCGCTGTGAGAAATAACAGGTAGCAAAGACCTTACAATAACATTGTGGACGGTGCGTCTGTGGGATATGGAGTGGGTCTTACACATATTATGTGGCCCAAAGAGGAAACAGGGGCTTACGAATGGTTATTAGCCAGAGGAGATGGAGATTATGACATAATCCATGATGGAGGCCCAGGTGGTGATAAATCCCAATGAAAGTGGGATTTGGGACATAGGAAGAGAGGATGATCATGGATTCTACCTCCTCCAAGAAAATATAGGGGCTTACACCATAGTGGTTTCCCTTTCCCCAAGGACAGATGCTGCTCCAATAAAAAGGATGTCATTCAATGGGAGGAATGATATCACTCCCATGGAGACCAGTTTATGTTCAGAATTTCCAATGTGGGGGAACCCCACGTCCAACGCATGGGGCGTGGTCATTGTTTAACATCATGTGCTGAGGATGATGGCTCTTGGTGGTTTAACGTCCTTCAGCTCGGACGAAGTGGGTTGACTCCGCACCACTAGAATTTACATAGCTAATAAATGCACGCCCTTGAGGGAAGGAAGGCATTGTAAATGAAGTGGAATGGGGTTTTATGCAGCGATCCATTGGGGGTCCACATTAGCATTGCTATGTGAAAAATCAATAGCTGCTAGCATTTCAATGCAAAGAAGAATGAGGCGAAGCAATGCATTGTGAAGTACCTCCCAATGGACCTTGAAAGTGCTCCATGAAAAGCAGATGGGTCACACTGGAAAAAGAGTTTCATAGCAATGGGTTTCATAGGTAGAATCCTTGTGAAGCTCAGATGTTCCCTAAAGTAGAGGGGTTTTGTGAAGGGATGTGCTTCACGATGTGTATTGTCCTGGCTTAGGTATAGGGAAGAGGGGCATATGAAAGGTGCTTCATTAATTGGATGTCATTTGTCAATGTGCTTCGCGAAGCATAGTGACCATGCCTTAGCATGCTGATCACATGTGTATGAAGGGTGTATTGTGAAGCATAAATGCTCCATGACAACCCAAGTCCCCTTGGGGATCTCCTTCTTTCATGGAGGCCTATGGGGTCTGTGAAGGGCATCCATAATTTATTTGGGGTGAAATTCCCACAAAGGGTAAGGGTCTTCATGATTCCAAAGTACCTTTAAAAGATCATGGTTTATAGACCAAAAATTTCTTCGCGATGTGGGATATAAGATTGTGAAAGGTCAGAGGATATGTCCTTTGGGCTCAAGGGAGCCTAGTAATTATAGGTTAGAGGCACCACAAAGTGTAGCTTGCTCAGTGTAAAGACAGAGCTTTCTCCGTGGCTGGTTTGAAAATGTCAACGGGGTTCGCAGAGCATCCCACCTCCTTGCTCCTTAGAGGGTTTAAAAACGTCGAATACATTCATGGAGAATCCTACCTCCTTGATCTGCGGTGGGTTTGCGAACTTCAAATAGGTTCACAAAGCATCCCTCCTCCTTGATCCATGGCGGGTTCTCAAAGGGGGAGCTGTGCACTGGCTGTAGGGCTATGGGGATTTGCGTCCGGTCATCACAAGGCATCCCCTAATTCATTTTTTTTCATTTCCTTGATTTTGGAGTCAAAAAATTACCCCCCTCAGACGTGGGGCTGAGGAGAAGGTGAGGTTCAATGTCTGTGGGTCAATCGCCAATATACCTCAACCATCGCGATGTGGCCTCACCAAGAAGACTCACGAAGCGGAGCGGCAGTGTGAGGCTGAGCAAGCCGCAAAGCTCACCGCGGACCTGATGTGTCGTGAAGCTCCTTGGGTCCTCTCCTATAAACAGGGGAGATGAACTCTCTTTTTTATTTCACTTCTCCATGTTTTAGCTTGTAGCACTCTCGATTCACAAAGATCCGCATAATTTGTGATTGCTCTCCATGAATCAGGCATTCGGCTTCACGGTGCACATCGAGTCTTTCACTTCATGTCAGTGCACTCTGTGAACTACAGTTGATGGTCAGGGCTAGCTTCGGTGAACATCCTTCATGACCGAGCTCTATGAACATGCCCGCAAAAGAGCTTCACGATCCAATCCCAAAGAACACCCAAATTTTAAAACTGAATGGATCTCTAGGAGGTTTCTAGGGGGTCCTTGCGGAAGTTTCCCGAATAGATGAGATGGAAAATAGAATTGGTCTACGGGAGTTGATACGGAGCCACTCAGACCATAATTCCCTAGTGGAGCTGCTGTCAGAAATCCAGATGAACATTACACTTTGATATAGGGTGATTTTTTATGGATTTAGGCTGATGGATGATGTCTTCATCGCAGAAGCATGTAGGGAGGAACCAGCTTTCTGGTTTAGGAGCACGTTGAGCCAGTGCCAGTGGTTCAGGGTGGCTAACGACCATGCCTAGGAGGACTCGACACCAGTTATGGATGATTATCTAAACAACCATCAGAGAAATGTTGATGGGAAGGAATTGCAGCTGGATACATCCCCCCTATGTAATAGAAAATCTTGAAGGTGGCCATGGGGAACCTGTCGAAGGGATAGTCTGATGAGGGGGATCTATGCCAGGGTGATAACTTTATAGATGGTTATGCCTGGTTTGAATGGGTAGGTTCCTCATTTGAATCATTTGGGGAAGAGCTGAGGATAGTGGGTCTATATGATGTGGCTTGGGCATCCCAATTTCATATCTACCAACAGATGCAACTGACGCCCGAGCTGTTCAGAAGGTGTTCATCGAGGACCAATACCTTACATTTGCACCATGGGGATGTTGGAATCAATTTATGGGACATGAACTAGATCTCATAGGTCCCGATACTGGGGGTGATGTATAATGAATTTCTCCCTATTATGGATGTGTGGGAGGATCCTAAACAAATTTTGCCACAGGTGATGGAACTGATGGAGCTGGTGCTGGGAGAGGACACGAAAGTAGTATAAGACGTCCACTTCAGACGATGGTTCAAATAGATTCTGAACATCTCAAAAAATAGACAGTTTTTGGTGAGGCCTCGTGCATTCCCTAAGGGGGCAGAACGGGGCAAAGAGCACTCATACTGGTGGCTCCTTGAGGAAAGCCAGTGGAAAACCTTGTGGTTCTGTGTCAGCACTAAGAAAGGACAGGTAGTTAGGCTGGTGGCATTCATCACTTCTCTCATCTGTGGTAGGATCCATCTAGTGAGGCATAGAAGCATGGGTGTGCGACCAAGAACATTTATTAGGGCTTCCATGTTGGAGACAAGGGGTCGGTGAACCTCGAAACCCCGTAGCTCGCCATGTTGTATAAGATGCTACGGAATATCAGCGATGGGAAGCGGCCCCAGAGGATATGCATGCCATTCCTCCTCCTGTATGGGTGGAAAATGACACACGTCAAGGGAGAATATGAATATCTGATGCCCATCTCCCCACTAGGATTGAACTTCCCCCTGTCCATTCTGAATGTCAGGGGGAGATTTCTGGCCATACTGATTGTGCATGCGGTACTGAACCACATCTAGAATATATAGGAATTTAACTTTTATCTGCTCCTACTTCCAACGGGTTCTTTTACTGATGATGGATGAGGATTGGAAGTACACCAGTCCTATATCCTGGTTTTTTGAGGTAGTGTTCTGGTGGAAATAATAGATCATGAGCCTCTCTGCAAGCCATACACCTCGTACCAATTTACCAGGCAGTTTTGGTGCATGTAGCGACTGACCCCACATGACTATTTTGGGGTGATCCATGAGGAACATCCATGTGTGATAATGAAGATATGGATCAAGTTCACAAGGGAACATGGAATGATGTGGAATGAATTTCATTCACCCACGACCATCTTCGTGTTGGTGAAAGTGTATTGCAAAACCATGGATGTGGCCTACCCGAGAGAGATGTTGATGTAGCCATCCATTCAGGCTAGTGATGGTGTGCCTCCCCAACATCAAGGTCGGCGGCTCGAGGATGGCAAGGACATCCCGTGTTGGTGGTACTGCATTAAGAGCGAGGACCATACTGGCTGAGGGAGAGGCAGCAGCAGCAGATCCAACAATAGTAGCAGACATAGTAGTCCCAGATGAACAATGTTATTAAGAAGGCATTCCACTGAGATTATTTCGATGAATATCCACCTACGCTCCGAGGAAGATTCAATGTTATTTATACATGCTTGAGAATCCAACATTCATGGAGGCCTGAGACATTTGGGATGTCAACATGTAATTCCTCAACCGTCTGAGATGTGGAAACACATGAATCGCCTTGGGATGGACTTCTCGGGAATTGGCCCTCTCGGGGATGGAATTATAGAATCCCTGGATGAGGTGGAGAAATACCTGGTAGAGGTGGAGGAATCTGTGCACCCTCGAGGTTCCCCATGTCTAATTACAGACCGGATGAATGTGTTGTTGAATCAGATAGCCCCCCCTTCCGCAGTTCTCATCTGCCAAACTGAGGGATCACATTCCATTACTGGAGGAATTGGATGAGTCCTCCTGGGGGGGGGGGCAGGTAGAGGGATCCCATTGGAGGAAGGAGTAATTGGTGATCAAGACTTAGACCATGACGAATTTTTAGAGGCCCTTGACATAAAATCCCAATCCCCTTCCTCAAGGTCTGCATCCAGGTGATTCTAGACTGCGTATTAATAATTGAACTATGCAATAGGGTCATATACACAAAACCCATTCTCAACCCTCAATAAATGATGATGTGGGACCTTCAGGATCTACTCCTGTGGCAGCATTGATTATAGCATCAGACGGGGCCAGGACAAATGAGGTGGATACTCCATAGAATTTAGAACTTCCGACAATATATGGGGGGTCATGCCTCTAGGTCCTAATGGAATAAACCCTAGAACAATACTAGTAATTAGATCTCTATAAGTCTCACAAAAAAATTCATGATTGTCACCCATTGACTAGGTCAACAAACGTTCGTGCCCCTTTTTGGTGTGCACAGTTCTTCAAATGGCATGGGCCACCTTGGTATGGTTTGTTGCAGATTCTGGAGGCTCCATTCCCAGGATAGTTTTAGTGATCATGGAGGTGGATATCCAAATAGACAATGTTGCGGCACTCCCAATCACTTGTGTGACCGTCAGTGGGGATGAGGCCAAGATTATTGAGTTAGGGTCCGAAGATGAGGATCCATCAGATAGCCCGGGTCCCGCCATAACCGATCAAAAAACAGATGTGGACCCTACTGACATGTTCCTCGGGGAATTCCCCATATATGAGCCCACCAACCATGCCAACTGGGACAAGATGACTTCTGATTAAGAGGATAGAAAAGTTGTCCATCCCCGATCGTGGAAGCTGATCATGCACTTCGTTGATGACACACCCAAATGAAATGTTTGGATGAAATGGATAGACTTCACTTGCGGTTGCCTGAACTATGTGTTGTGGGAGTGGATGGTCGGCATCCCCACATGCTTGTCTGAGATCTTATGGGAGAGAAGATTTTGGAGTATGAAAATGGACTCAGTATGGGCTGGCCGTGGTAGAAAGAGGTGAACATAAAGAGGCTCTGGGATGATAAATACGAGATTCAGTAGCTACATGTCTGGGAAGATGAGCACTCGGCCTCCCTTGATATGCAATCAGGGCTTATATTTCAATTGAAGGCCCAGATAGCAGATGCCAAATACCGCATCCAGAAAACCTACAATGAAATGATCATTATTTGTATCGATATAGAGCATGCCCATATTTTTGCTGATGAATTACGCCCCATCACTGTTGAGGAGGAGTGGGAGCTGAATAGGCAGCAGGAAATCCTGGACACCACAAGCTAGAGGGTGGAGGAGTTGCAACATTATTTTTGATGGGGTTAATCAATCTATGGGAAGGATCGACCCTCAGGATTTGTGATGATTAAAAACACTCAAACATACTCTAACTCTTTGATTTCTTTATGCCAAATTCGTGCATGAGTTCCATTATTTTTATTGGTTTTACACACACCTTTTATATTGGGGAAATGCCATGTGATCAATCCCTAAGCTCACGTGGGTCGAGCCCAATGTGGGAAATAAGGGATGAATGTCATGTTATTCCATCTGAACAAAAGGGTCTCATCCAAGCTTCCGGAATCCAAGGTTTCAATAACCAATTTGGATTTCTGGGAAGAAATAGGAGAGGCCCAGTTAGGGGATGAAGACCTTATGACAATCGACATGTCATCCTTCCAATCTTCTCTAGTGCAAGTGCGGGGTAACTCCCGGGGCCTCCGACTTAATCTGATCATAGGGGAATGGAAAGTGTGAATCACGATACCCAATAGTTGAAACATTGTATGGCTGGCGTGACAATAAAGAACGATTGTTGACCATGTTAGAAACACAATATCCTTATTGTGTTATCCTAGAATGGGAATAACAATTGAGGGTCGACCGCTGACCATTTTCAAAACATGGGGCCTGACTTGAAACATTATCTATTAGCCTTCTGGAATGTTAGCATAGGATAGTTAGTGAGCCATAGGCTAAGAATCCAAATATTTAGGGGGTTATTTTAGATGTGAAAGAGGATGAGTGTCCAAATTAAGGGCACACGAAGCATGGAGTTGGAGTAATGTGTTGTTCGAATGGAGTCCAGCACTCTTGAAATCACACCACCGTTATGAAGGAGCATTAGGTGGGCATATCCAACTTATCATGGATCAGACATACATCGAAGTAGGACCACTTTGGCATGGGATTTAGTGCATCCCATGATCAACATTGGGCATCCTGAACTTGTTTAGGGTAGAATCACAGTTTAGTGTCATGCGCTGAGGACTTACATACTCATGCAAATTAAAATCATAAGATAGGAAAAAGGGTGAAAGGGGTGATCCCATGAAGGGAGTATGTGGTGATGTAGCTTTAAATCTGACGTGAATGAAGGCATAAGCCCACAAATATCTCCTCGGAAAAAGTTATTTTGTTATAGGGACTAAATGTTAAAGTTAGGTTGGGCCCACCGAAACATGCCCAGGCATTCCTACGTACCCCCTAAGGATGGGAATCAATCCATACGTAGTTCTAAGTGTATAGTTTAATGTCATGTGTTACTTGGAAAGGCATGTGTGGAATGAGTGTGCCAGTACACCTCCTAGTAGAACTACTAAGCCCACATGAGTCATGCTTGATGTGGGAAACAATGAGTCGGGATGAGACTTTCCTAGCACAGGTAGGCATAAGTTTGGGGTGATGGGAAAGTAGGTGAATGACATCCCAATGACGCTGACCCGCCTATATAACACATCTAGATGTGCATAGGGGCTAATCCGAGTATGTTAGAATTCAACATGAACATAAGGGAGTGAAAATATGAGAATAATGATGCATGAGATGTGGTCCACAATGATGGTGGCATGAGGATTGGTGATAACTGTTTACCTTGTTCAAAACAGAGTATCCACATTTTGTTAGCCTTGAATGGGTATAGTCAAATAAGGGTCGACCACTGAACATGTTCGAAACATGAGACCTATTGCAATTGTCGTTCTTTGTCCTCGGAGACGTTGGACCTAGTCAGTAGGTAGGAAAATGTGGCATGAGACCAGGCCGTTAAGGGGTTCCCATCAGATGTGGAAGAGGATGAGTATCCAAATAATAGGCTCATGATGCTTGGACATTGAACGTTGGGAATTTCCCCTTGAAAATTCCATAGTTCGAGCTCTTTTTCAAGACACATCTAAATACGACTATAATACATATCAAATAGAGGGAGTTGAGTCCCTTCCTGAGTATGAGGGTCCTCGGGATGCATGCTTCTAGCTTAAGGTCCTAAGATGGGCTATTAATGGGGACATAATATAATGGAATATATGTAGGGTGGAGAAGTATCCAAACCCAACATGTAGTTCCCATAGGGATATCTTAGTTTATGGTCATAAATATCAGACCATATTGGGAAAAGACAAGAGAGGCCCGTGGTGTGGCTATTGGAAAAACCCGACGTGAATGAAAACCCAGGAGGTACTCACCACACCACATGTTCCAAAAAGAGTTCAGATCAAGGGGACAACATAAGGTGAATCAATATTTTATATTCATTGGTTCAGACCTGGAGAAATGATGTCTGGGTGTTCATACGTATCCCATGAGGATGGCAATCAAGCTGTATGTTGTTCTGGAAGTTGTTGTGATTTTTAACGTCTTGTGTCAAGGACTGGGAGTGGTCTTATTTTATAGTTAAAGATCTTGGAGCATAGGTGGTAGGAAACACATGAGACACATTTTGAGGTAATTATGTAACCCAACATGAATGAGGATTCGGAGTCCAGATCGCCTTGTGTTTCTTGGGGAGGTTTTAGGTTGAGGGGCTAAAAAAAAAGTTAGGTTGGGATCGATGCAAAGTACATGGGGGATCCTACGTATCCCATCAGGATTGGAATCAAGCCATATGTAGTTCTTTAGGTGGCATGGAAGAGTACCGGTGACAGGGATTATGAGGTCATATCGGTCTAGCCCTTACACCAAATGAAGCGGTATTTGATAGATCTTGTCTATACTTTAGGATGAATGAGTTTTTTTGTGAAGTGATGGACATAGGATATAATGTCCCGGCATTGCCACAAGAATCAAGACATATGTATGATTTGAGAAATGGTACTACATATGACTGATACCAAACATGAGTCCCCCTTGAATGAGGATTTAATATGTGCAGTGCAATTTTTTGTCATGCATCCAGGATGATAATGTCACGGTTTATGGTCATGTGAGGGGATCAACCATGCATTTTAACGTCATGCAGTGTAGATGTTATAGATTAATGTCATTTGGGACTAAGAATCATATTTTAATGTCAAATTTCTTAGAAATTAAATGGGAGATATGAGGTTCCAGTGGGAATGTTCACGGAATGATAAATCATAACTGTCGTGAATGAGGATGAGTTCAACATCATACCTAACGCGATTCCGAGTATGAAACCTCGGGCTGAGGGTCCATAAAAGGTAAAAGGATATCAGAAAGGAGAGGATAGAACCTATTTGAGCTAGACATGAAGACGAGATGTACAAGTGTTCATATATATCCCATGGGAATTGGAATCAAGCCACACGTAATTCTTGGAGGTTCATTTTGACATCGTGTGTGACAAAATATAGTTTATTATCATGTGGGACAGGAAGTAGGGGGGATAACTCATAGAAAATGGGTGTATATGGTGTGACTATTCCAAACCTGATGTGAATGAGGGCATAATCCCATGTGTGCCATTCCATGTGGTCGTATAAGGGTCTGAGACCAGAAGGAAGAACAGAAGAGATAAATTAGTGTATCTCAAGCTGGACCCAAAGACAAGATGTCTGGGCATTCCGACGTATCCCATGAGAATGGGAATCAATCTGAACATAGTTCTAAAATAGACCTTATTTTATGGTCTAAGAGAATTTACCAAGGAGAAGAAGAATCCATCCATGTAAGTGCATACCTCAACCCGAACCCTAAGCACACGTGAGTGAAACTCGGTGTGGGGAACAAGGGAGGAAAACGATTTTTGCAATACATGGAAATCATACAAAAGGTATGTCTTTGCGGATCCCCCAATGATTCTCTTACCATTACTTCTGTCCTCCTAACATGAAAATGTGCCATGAGGGATAGTGTGAGGAGTGCAAAAATTCCATTTGGACATGATGTGGTGAAAAATAATGTGAATCATGTAACCAACATTCAGGGATTTGATGGGATGATGTGACGATGGGGGATAACTGTTCACCATGTTCAAAACACAACATCGTTATCATGTGGCCTAAAATGGGAACTTCAAATGAGTGTCGACCACTGACCATTTTCATAACGCGGTACTTGTAGTGATTTGTTTTCTGAAACCCTCAAGGACATTGGCCCGTAATGGTAGTAGATCCCTTAGGCTTAGCATCCATGCCATTTGGGGATCCCTTTGACTATCAAATATAATGGGTTCCCAAATGAAGATGAACACAAAGCATTAAAAGTGGGTGAAATGATGTCCATGTAGAATTTGACACTCCAGGTTCCAGACCAGATTACTCATGTGCCAATTGGTGAAATGCCAAAGTGGGCAGAGGGGCCCGTCATAAGGGCAGCAGACTCAAATAGATGAAAGCATGGAAGGGAGAGAAGGCCACTTAGGAGAGAGAGAGAGGTATTAAGCATGGATATTATAAACCTGACATGATTTAGGACATAATACTACAACACAATGATTACCACTCTTTTGTAAGAATGTGGTCTAAGGGGCCAAAATGATAGGATGGTTTATAAGAGATGGGGCAGGACCTGAAAACCAAATGTTTAGGAGGTCCTACGTATCCTGTGAAGATTTTAATCAAGCTACACATAGTTTTGGAGAAAGTATTATGATAATAAGGGAAAGATACCCTAACGAGGGGCATCTACAGAATGGCGAGTAACCCATCATGAATGGGGACATAATCCTGCACCACATCGTACAACCCTATGGGAGAACTTGGGCCATGGGCCCAAAATGGCCTATGGGATTGAGGCTGGGCCATTGGCAAAATGTCATGGACTACTTGAAATTTAACGTCTTGCAGTGAGGACGATGGTAGGGGTATGGCATCTCATCCAGGGATGTGTACAACACGATGAGAAACCCGATGTGAATGATGACATAATCTCGCACCACACCAAACAACCCTATGTGAGAACATGGTCGAGGTGAATAAAAAGTCCAAGGGGCCTAAGGTTGGGCTATAGACAGAATGTCATGACCAGCTTGCATTTTAGCATCTTGTAGTGAGGATGGTGGTTATCTTAGTTTAGGGTCATAATGCTTGGATTGTATATGCCTAGTTTAATGTCATATACATGGGATAGGGGGGGCAAACATCATGCTTATGGAAGACCACAAATCGGAAACGATGATAGAGGAAAACTGTTGAACAAGTTTGCAACACAGTATCCACCCTTTAGTGACCGGGGTTAGGGTCAAACAATTGAGCATCTACCGTTGAACATATTCGCAACACGGGACTTGTATCAGATTTCCTCCAACAATCCTCGAGGTCATTAGCTCGTAATGTTAGGAGAGCCCTTTATCCTAGCATCCATGCCATCAGGAGATCATTTTTGATATAGAAGGTGATGGAATCACAAATAATGGTACTTTTGAATCATGGAAGGGAATGTTCTCCTAGGACAGATGATAAATGAAGGGATGGAAGCATGATGGGGATATTTATGGCCTGGAGAAATTTCCCGACGTGAGTGAGGACGTGAATCCATACTATACCACACAATCCAAAATGAGAACATGGGCTAGGGGGATGAAGGGGTTGAAGGACATGAGGCTGGGGACCCCGACCAATAGTATCCATATGGCCTCTCATGTGGACATTGACTCATCATAGCTCCTAAACCCATATGAGGAATGCTTGGTGTTGGAAACAAAGAATGGGATTAGGATCTTCCCATTACATAAGGGTCTGATAGCTGGAATCATCCTCCCTCTCAAAGAAGGACGATATTTGGAGAGACAGTGGGGCATAATGAACAACTAAACTCCATGTTTGGGACATATGGGGGTGGTGACAATGACAAATGAAAATTGTTGACCCGATTCTAAACACAACATCTATATAATGTGACCTGAAATGGGAACAACAAATCAGTGTCAACTGCTGACCATATTCGAAATGTGGGACACATTTATATTTTTTGCCTAAAACCCTTATGGTCTTTGTCCTGAAAAGATAGGAGACCACGTGTGCCGATCATCCATTCCATTCGGGGGGGCCCCTTCTAGATTTGAGAGATAATGGTAACCCAAATGATGGGGTGTGTGGGGAATGATTGTGTCCGTCAATCTCAAATAATGTTAGACAAAAGAAGAAATAGATATCTACAAGAGAGTTGGATACATGGTACCGTCATGATGAGCATGACGTTAATGAGAGAAAAATCCTTCACCACACCATGTGTTTCATTCCAATGGGAGGTCCCAAAATTTGGGGTTGGGCCCAAGGATGGAATGTTCGGGCGGTCCAACATATCCCATAAGGAGGGGAATCAATCCAAATGTAGTTATGAGAAGGCCATGCAGTTTAGCGTCCATCGGTGGGGATGTGGGAGGATTTGAAGAAAAAATGAGGGCACATGGTGCAATCATTTTAACCCTCACATGGGTGGGGCCAAACAAAAACCCTACACGATGCCATGTGATATCCCCTAAAAGAGCTAAGCCCTGGAGGGGATAGTCAAAGAGGAAACTAGGACTGGACTCTAGATTAGTTGTCTAAGAATTACAGCGTATCACATAGAAATGGGAATCAAGCCATACATAGTTCATAAGATGTAGTTTAATTTCATGCAGAACGATGCACAGTTTTATTGTCATGTAGGACCATACAGTTTAATGTTTGCATGACCTCCATGATGTTTAGGGTCCTGCGTGACCAGCCAGTTTAAGGTCGTCTAGGACCATACAGTTTATGGTCGTGTGGGACCCTATGAATCAATCCCAATATTTCATGAGGAACATGGAAATGGTGGGGGAGTTATACGATAACCATCCATTGTAACCAGCGAGTACGTGCCATTAGAGTTGTAATGACCTGAAATTTTGAATAAATATTGTTTCCTAATTTTTTGTGTTATTTTAGTTTTTATATATATACTCAACAAAACTAGTTCATTTGATAACATGAGTATAATTAAAATTTGACCATTGGGTTTTGACTGTTATATGACCATTGATCAATATGACCACTGGAAACTAAACGTTTCCATTATTGTCTCTAAATACAAGTGATCTTCGTTAATTAATATAGAAAGAAGATTTGATGGCCTCACCCAGTAGTCTAGGACCGATCAAAGCCCATCTAATATAAATTGGTATGGAGGTAGCACCACTGGGCTTTGCTTTGAACCAAACCCAAGCCGAACTTCATCGTGTGAAACTAGAACGGAATCGCCTTCGCGAGAAGTTAAAACTGATAGAAATTACAACTCGTGCGATGTTGGCTGAGCCTCCCTCAGATTCTCTCACCTTAGCACACCTTACACGTAGGTCCTATGCTAGTCTGATAAGGGGCAATGTAAGGAGACCATAACTTCCTTGTGTAATCCTTTGTTTTAAATAAAAATTTCAATTTCTTCTTATGATGATGTTTATGAATTTTAAAATGTCCAGATAAATATAGTATGCATATTTCTGGTGATATTTAGAGAAAGGATATTTTAAAAAAATGCTTATGTAAACCTTAAATAATTAATAATGTGTAATGATTTTCAAAAAATGGTCTTCTAAAATTATGTTCGTCACAAAATTTAGAGTCTAATAAGATCAACTTAATTTTTGATGAATAGTAAATTATGAATAGTGATTTTATGCTTAGGATTAGTAATGTGACCAAATGGATTAGTAATCTCACTTAAATAATGTAATAATAAAATCTAGGCACCTTGATTAAGTAATGTGATTTAATAAAATGGTTAAACAATGGTTTCATAATTTATTAGTCATGTATTAGTTTTTTCAGGTGAATAGTGTTTTTAATTAAAAATTAAATTAAAAATATTTAGAAAAATATTTTTATAAAATGGATTTCATTTTTGAACTC
Source organism: Viscum album (assembly GCA_963277665.1). Taxonomy (NCBI): domain Eukaryota; kingdom Viridiplantae; phylum Streptophyta; class Magnoliopsida; order Santalales; family Viscaceae; genus Viscum; species Viscum album. The sequence continues at coordinate 211,453,481 of OY728128.1, read as the reverse complement.
AGAGCATCGATATTATGTTACGGTAATTTTTGGGGATTTTTTCTGAAAAAATGAATTTTCAGTGAATAGTGTATTTATTTAAAAATTAAATTAAAAATATTTAGAAAAATATATTTATAAAATAGAGTTTATTTTTGAAATCAGAGCATCGATATTTTGTTAAGGTGAAATTTTGGGATTTTTCTGAGAAAGTTGAATTTTCGATGAATAGTGAATATACAGTTTTTAAGTTACGGGTGTGTAATGACATCATTAAATGATATGTAATCAATATGGTCGACTTATGAATAGTAATATAAGGCATGAGGTGTCCCAAGTGGCCAATACCATGGGAAAATACCTTGGGCAAGCCCATGGTTTTTTCAAAACCACCAATGAGGTGTCCCTTGGCCATTAATGCCTTGTCCCCTCACTTTCCCTATAAATACCAAGCCATCCTCTCATCCATTCGACTCCAACTCTCCCCCAACGAAGCTATGGTCTCATTACCTCCCAAAGAGTCCTCCCATGGTTCTCCCAAGCCCTCAAGGTCCCAACCACTGAGTTTTTAGAGTTAGGTTTTAAGGTAAGGGATCGTACCTCTCTCTTTCTTTCCGAGTACTCTCTTTTATGTCATTTCGTTTATGATCCATGTTCTTATGTTGGAGGATGTTCTTTTATATTCATCCTACTGTCCTTTTCATGTTCATATGATGAGATTCTCCCTCTTTCTCTCATCAATTCATTTTATGAATGTTTAAGTGGCGTCGTCAGGCTGCCAAATTTTTAAGGGATTCTTTCACCCTTCTCGTTTTCATGTTCTATTTTCTTGTCAAGTATTTCAAGTTCCTTTTATGTTCATTTTATTATGTTGGTGACCCATGTACCCTCTCTTTTCAATGCTTTCTAAAACCCCAAATCATAGCCATTATGCTGCTGAATTTTCGTCTCAAAATGACTTTCTCTTTTTCTCAAATTCTATTATTTTATTAAGTGAATACTCAAAGCTCTTTCTTCTATATGGGTATTCACATATATATCAAAATGTTTTATTTTAAATTATGCGATTTACCTATATGAATCCCGCTTTCCTTTTTTGTGGGTTTAAAGTGACATAAAGATCACGTCTTTAAAACAGTTTTTTTAAAATGTGATGAATGTGAAATGAAAACCATTTCTTTTATGCTATATGGGTTGGTTATGAAACGATTGACGATGATATATGTGGCTCACATGATAATAAAGTCAAATTTAAGGGTGTTCCCTGATAGTGCTCCAATGCCCTGGTTAAAGACTAAATCTCTAAAGATGACCATTTTTTAACGTTGCCTTGGTGAATAACCTTGGTAATTTTTAATGACACCTTGAGGATGGACGTTTGTGAAATGGAAATGATTGTCAATATTACATGTGGTAGCCTCATCTTCAAGTTATGAAATATGTTATTTTTATTATGATATGCCTCATGATTTCTTTCTCATGCCTTAAAGTTCTTTTTCATGACATTGTTGATGTATCTAAAGTTCAGATGTTAAATGTTTCCCATTGTTTCCCTTATTGGGCCATCAGCTCACCCTTTATTTGATGTATGTCTCCAGGTTATGAGATGCAGTAATGAACCAAGGATGAACATAAGGAAAAGCCTTTCAAGTGTTTAAGAAGAATGTTTTATGTTTTCATATTTTTAGTTCCTGGTTTCCAAGACACTAAGCCTTAAAGACCCTCAGTATTTTAAAATGTAATGAATGATTATGTGATAAAATGGAGGGATGCTATAGTTGGTATCAAATGATGGTTTATTTATTTGTGGAAATTAGGATATGAAAACATTAAGAAGAACCCTATAGAAAAGTTTAAATATAGGAAATCTTCCAGGTATTTTGGTGAGTATTGAGTAAGGGGTCGCCAAGAAAATACATCCTTGTCTGGATACGGGAAGGTAGAGGTGGCTCTGGCACAGACGTACATAGGGGTAAAACTCGAAAACACCGCTTTGATCTAGACTTGAACAGGAACTAGTACACGACAATGGGCCATTCTGCACTCTTGGTTACGACACTCCCAGGGGATATACATTGGTAAATTTATAAGCTTAGTAGGAACCATTATTAAAGGAACAATGATAATATAAAATAAAATAACGATTCACATAAGAATATATGATCACGGATAACCTAGATTGGGACCTAAGGGATCAAAAGTTAGGGTATACTTTTCTTCTAAAAGTATATCCTTCTCTGATTTATGTTTCCTTTTCATGATTATTGGCTAAGTATTTAAGCCCTCTAATTATACGTTCTTTTCTTAGTTAATGGCGGTAAATGGAAGAGCATGACCCAACAACCAATGTGATAGGAAATGTGACGATTGACCTATTAATGTGACAGAGATAAAGAGTGATCAATTTGAACATATTGTGATTATGCCAATCCAACTATCAAAAATCAGAATTAATAATTGGTATGAAGTTGAATGCCCAAATTCATCAAGGAAGAAGAATAAAAAGTCTCAAGGATGTTATCCTGATAAAGTTGATAAAGGAAAGAAGACTCAATTTCTTTTTTTCAAAAAGTGTGGGAAGTGGCACCAAGTATAATTTCACAGAGGAACCGGGAGATGTTTTAAGTGTGGGAAGATAGGGCATAAAGTATCCAATTGCATTAAAAAATGGATAATGTGATGAATGGAGATAAGGTTCGATCTAATGTACCTTATACATTTTGATGTAGTAAATGTGGAGAAGTTAGACATTATCCAAGGAAATGCTATCTTGGAATAAATGAGAATCATGATGTGCATGAACAATTTTCAAGGACAAGGGAACAATGAATGTCCTATGCTGAGATGGATTATGATGACTGAAGTATATGCAACTTCTTCGCAATAATTGTCTATGTCATGTTGTATTTTAGTCCATGCTATATAAGAATATCTTTTATTTTTTCTATGATCATCGAGTCAGTACCTATGATGATTTTATATCATTACGTAAAACATCTATTGTTATGTACCACATGTTGATGTAGTGAAGGTGTTCTTCTTTAAAAAAAGGGTGATTAGGGGATTAAAAGATGATTATTATTTTGGAAGACGTTCACTATTTTGGGAACCCTATTTGATCGAGGTAAATAGATTAATACGGTATTTTAATTGAGGAGTAATGATTGACTTATATTTTGAAGAATCGATGAATTTAAGGTGGACTTATAGTAATTTAGGTGACATATGGAAATGACTAACCTATATTGGGGAAAATGTGATTAGGTTAGATACTTTTGTTATAAGATGATAAGAGTGGTTGATGTTGTTTGAAGATGAATGATAAAGTCTATCCTGGAAGACTATGTTATGAGATAGTTCTTATAATTGGGTTTCAATCTTAGTTTGGTTTATTTTGAGGAATTTTAAGGACATTTATTTATGGAATGGTCTATGATGAACTTTGGGTAGTACCATGGAACTTTGAAGATTTAAAATTAGTTTCCCCTTCCTATGGGATTCTTTCTTTTTGAGGAGTTGTTTTATCTTAACCTTTCTATTTTTGGGATAATGTTTAAAGATATAATAAATTTATAGTTAATCTTTTGTGGATTACGTGACTCTCAAGAATATTCTTCTTATGTTTTGATGAGACGAAGTATTTTTGAATGCTCATCGTTTGGAGAAAATATTAGTTTTGGTAGAAACATATTAAAGGATGAAAATCTACTTAAAGGTAGGTATATTTCCTTATGTTTTTGTTCTTTGTAGTCAATGGATTCCTCAAAATAATGAAAAGGAACGTAAAACAAAAACGTTGTTGGTTTACGGTTCCTACTAGGTAATCAAAGACCGTTTACACACATCATAAGTTTTTGATTTTCTCGTGGTTAACTTTCTCCTAATCATGTTATCTAACACTCTTCCTCAGAACATGACCCTTTGCTTTCTCCTCCATGTCCATGTTCTCCTACATGGAATTCTAGTGTGGGTTAACTCGGGTGACCTTTGTACTTCCCTTTCTTTCTTTTAATGTAATATTTTACTGAATCCTTTTCCAATGTGATACTTTCAATGAAATTTCAAAACCCAATTTTAAAAATTGCGAGGAAGCAATTTTTTAAGGGTGGAAGATTTTAACGACCTGAAATTTTGAATAAAACTTGTTTCCTAAATTTGTGAGTTATTTTATTTTTTCTATATATACTCAAGAAAAATGATTCATTTTATAACATGTCTATAATTAAAATGAGAACGTTGGGTTTTGACTTTTATATGAACATTGGTCAATATGACCGCTGGAAACTAAACGTTTCGATTATTGTCTCTTAATACAAGTGATATTGGTTAATTAATATAGAAAGAAGATTCGATGGCCTCACCCGGTAGTCTTCGACCGATCGAGGCCCATCTAACAGAACATTGAAAGGAGGTAGCACCACTGGGCTTTGCTCTGGAACAAACCCAAGCTGATCTTCATCTTGTGAAGCTAGAACAGAATTGCCTAAGCGATAAGTTCAAACTGATAGAAATTACTACTCGTGCAATGTTGGTCGAGCCTCCCTCAGATTCTCTCACATTAGCACACCTTACACTTTGGTCCTATGCTGGTGGGATAAGGGGATATGTATGGAGACCGTAACTGCCTTGTGTAATCCTTTGTTTTAAATAATAATTTCGATTTCTTCTTATGATGATGTTTATGAATTTTCAAATGTCCGGATAAATATAGTATACATATTTTTTGCGAATTTTAGAGAAATGATATTTTAAAAAATTCTTATGTTAACATTAAATAATTTAAAATGTGTAATGATTTTCAAAAAATGGTCTCCTACAATTATTTTCAGCACGAAATTTAGAGTCTAATAAGATCAACTTAATTTTTGATGAATAGTAAATTATGAATAGTAAATTTATGCTTAGGATTAGTAATGTGACCCAATGGATTAGTAATCTCACTTAAATAAAGTATTAATATAATTTAGGCACCTTGATTAAGTAATGTGATTCAATAAAATGGTTAAATAATGGTTTCATAAATTATTATTCAAGTATTAGTTTTTTCAGGTGAATAGTTTTTTTAATTAAAAATTAAATTAAAAATATATAGAAAATTATTTTTATAAAATGTATTTCATTTTTGGACTCAGAGCATCAATATTATGTTAAGGTAATTTTTGGGTATTTTTCTGAAAAAATGAATTTTCAGTGAATAGTGTATTTATTTAAAAATTAAAATTAAAATATTTAGAAAAATATTTTTATAAAATGGAGTTCATTTTTAAAATCAGAGCATAGATATTTGGTTGAGGTGAAATTTTGGGATTTTTCTGAGAAAGTTGAATTTTCGATGAATAGTGAAAATTCAGTTTTTAATTAACGGGTGTTTAATGACATCATTAAATTATATGTAATCAATATGGTCGACTTATGAATAGTTAGATAAGGTATGAGGTGTCCCAAGTGGCCAATAGCATGGAAAAATACCATGGGCAAGCCCATGGTTTTGCCAAAACCACCAATGAGGTGTCCCTTGGCCAATAATGCCTTGTCCCCTCACTTTCCCTATAAATACCAATCCATCCTCTCATCCATTCGACTCCAAACTCTCCCCCAACGAAGCTATGGTCTCATTACCTACCAAGGAGTCGTACCAAGGTTCCCCCATGACCTCAAGGTCCCAACCTTCGAGTTTTAAGAGTTACGTTTTAAGGTAAGGGATCCTACCTCTCTCTTTCTTTCCGAGTACTCTCTGTTATGTCATTTATTTTATGATCCATGTTATTATGTTGGAGGATGTTCTTTTATATTCATCCTACTGAACTTTTCATGTTCATATGATGAGATTCCCCCTCTTTCTCTCAGAAATTCATTTTAAGAATGTTTAAGTGGCGTCGTTAGGCTGTCGAATTTTTAAGGGATTCTTTCACCCTTCTCGTTTTCATGTTCTATTTTCTTGTCAAGTCTTTCAAGTTCCTTTTATTATGTTGGGGTATGATATATATATCTATAATACTGATATTTTATATTCATATGATGAGAGACCCTATTTGATCTCATCAATTAATTTTTTTTTGATGTTTTAAGTGACGCTGTTAGGCTGCCGAATTTTCATAAGAGAAATCTTATTTTTTTCCCCTTCAATGTTTTTCATTTCATATGGTATGTCTTTCAAATTTCATTACCATGTTCTTATATTGATTATATTCTGTCCCTCTACTATTTTATGTTCATTTATGAGTGGGTGACCCATGTCCCCTCTTTTTTCAATGTTTTCTAAAACCCCGAAACATAGCCGTTATGCTGTAGAATTTTCGTCTCAAAATGTCTTTCTCTTTTTCTAAAATTTTATTATTTTATTAAGTGAATAATAAAATCTCTTTATTCTATATGGGTATTCACATATATTTCCAAATTTTCTATTTTAAATTCTGGGATTTACATACATGAAACCCACATTCCGTTTTCATGGGTTTAATGTGACATTAAGATCACATCTTTAAAGAAGTTTTTTTTAAAATGTGATGACTATGAAATGAAACCCATTTATTTTATGCTCTATGGGTTTTTTATGAAACTATTGACGATGATATATGTGGCTCACATGATAATAAAGGAATATTTAAGGGTTCTCCATGATTTCTCTCCAATGCATTGGGTAAAGACTTAATCTCTAGAGATGGCCATTTTCTAACGACGCCTTGGTGAATAACCTTGGTAATTTTTAATGACAACTTGGGGATGGACCTTGGTGAAACGGAAATGATTTTCAATATTAAATGTTGTAGCCACATCTTCAAGTTATGAAGTACGTTATTTTTATTATGATATGCCTCATGATTTCATTCTCATGACTTAAATTTCTTTTTCATGACATTGTTGATGAATCTCAAGTTCACATGTTAAAATTTTCCTCTTGTTTCCCTTACTGGACCTTCTGCTCACCCTTTATTTGATGTATGTCTCCAATTTATGAGATGCATTAATGAACCTAGGATTAACATAAAGAGAATCCTTTAAAGTTTTTAAGAATAATGTTTTATGTTTTCATGTTTTTAGTTCTGGGTTTCCAAGACACTAAACCTTAAAGATCCTCGGTTTTGTAAAATGTAATGCATGTTTATGTGATAAAAAGGCGGGATGCTATAGGCGTATTCTTAGTGAATTATGTAAGGTCCATCCCATTAATGATCCAACATGGGCGGTTTCCTTCTAGGTATCGTTGGTACCCTCAGGGCCAATACCAATTCGCCCATCAAGAATGATCATAGGTGAACATTCTTGTTCAAAACTCTAACTATCATGTTCTGATGCCTTTCTAGATTGTGCAAGGCATAAAGTCTATTCTCATGATGCTCTTCAATCTTGACTAAATGGATTTTATCAACAATATATGGCATTTTCTGATCATATGCAGTCGTGCGCAGGGATGGAAATTGAATCTCCATGGGCAGGATGGCCTCTGTTCTGTACACTTGGGAATATGGGGTCACTTGGGTGGAATTATGAGTTGTCGTATGATAATCCCAGAGGGAATTGGGGATCTTGTCTGGAAAACTCTTATTATTCTGACCATCCATTATCTATTTAATGTTAGATATGATCTTTTTGAAAGCATTGATTTGTCCATTTGCTTGCGCATGATAGTGAGAGGTGTGGTTATAATGGATGTTGTACATTGCATACAATTTCATCAACTCTGTTTCCCAGATGATCGTGTTGTTATTTTTGAGGATGGAAAGAGGGACTCCGAATAGGTAGATGGTGTTGGACCACACAATGTCAATAATGGAACGGGCATTGACCACATTGAGTGGAACTGCCTCCTCCCACTTTGAGAAGAAATATTTGGCAGTTAGGATGAATTTGCATTGGCAAGCTGTGGCCGGTTGATATGGTCCCAATACATCGAGTCCCCACACCGAAAATGTCCAAGAGTACATGGTGGAGTAGAGAGGCTCCGGCGGCCAATGCACGAAGTTATAATGAATTTTCACATATATTCTCTTTTGGAAAACTCGATACACTAATGGATCTTAGAGGGCCAAAAGTACCCCAGTCTCAGGATCTGGTGGGATCGTTTCAGCCTGGTCTGATGATCCCCACTGGAACAAGCATGAACCTCATGCATGACCTAAGAAATCTTGACTCCTTGAATTTAACAGAGGATAACCCCATCAAACCCATGCCTATAGAGGTTCTTCTCAGGTCCCAAGTTGTCCATGAGGGTGAAATGTAACGTGCGGCATCATATTCAATCACGCTTGGCTGAATCATCTGGGATGTTACCATTCTAGAGAAACTCAACCAAGGGGGTTCTTCAGTTGGAAGTCACATCAATCATGTCATCTAGGGTGCCTGGAGGGTCCTGGCGTGGAGTCTCTAGTGGTAATATGGCTATCCTGAAGGTCATCATCATCATCTATGGTGATAGGAGAAATGACTATCTGATGTGCCACGCGGATAATCAGAACATCAAGATCTTGTTCCTCAAGTGATGAATTCATTCCGGCTAGGGCGTCAGCTCGACCATTCAGTGATCAGTGGACAGGAGTAACTTCTGCCCAAGATGGGAACACGAACATTAACTTTAGATTTTCTTACAAAAATCGTACAAGTTCTGGTTTTCTAATGACATATCCATTGTTGATCTACTTGATAACTAGTTCATAATCCCCATTCACATGCGAATGCGGCATATCAATCGTGAGGGACAGCTCGAGGCCAGTGATGAGGGCTTGATACTCTACCTCATTGTTGTTGTAGCCTTTTGACAATAGGAATGAGTATAGAAGGATGGTCAGTGCCAAGGTAATGAAGATGATACTCAGTCCCACCATGTTGATCCTTGGGTCATTGAGCCATCTACTGGGGGGCTCCAGGAAGCATCATCGATGTGCATCTGCTAGCAAGAAATGTCTTGGTCCAACAATAGAATCTATTCCTTGGGGAAATTAAGGTCAAGGGATTGGTCCATAGGTTCCCAATGGGTAGAAAAGAAATATACCAACGCTTTCCCCATAATAGCCATCTGAGGGACAAGCCTTATATAGAACAGCTAGAGGATTACCACCCACCAAGCTAGTTGGCCTGTCAGCATGGAGCAGTTTAGGATGTACATCAGTGGGTCTACTTGGGACACCATCCATACCTCGTGGTGCTGTTAGTAATGTTGCAATTTCTGTACTATGAATACCTGTGGAAGACATATCTTTTCAATGGTGGAGAATCTGCTCTCTGTATTGAGGATCATGCTACTGAGGTAATAAATATTGTTCTCTATCCCCTCATTGTTCTTCATGGTGACAATGGAACCGAGATATCATTCTAGGGCAGTCACATATAGGAACAATGTCTTTCCAAATATGGGTGGCTTTAAGACCGGAGGCTAGAGTAGATACTGCTTGATCTCCTCAAGAGAAGTATGAAAATACTTGTCCCACTCATAGATGGAGCCTTTATTCATGATTTGAGAAAAGGGATTACACTTGCCGGCCAGATTCTCAATGAATCGGTATATTTAGGTTAAGTGGCCTTGGAAACCATGAAGCTCCCAAATGTTTCTCAGAGGAGACATCTAGTTAATAGACTTGTTCTTCTCTCGGTTGATCTCTATCCCATGGTATCTGAAAATTATGTTGAGAAACATTAAAGAGGTGACCTCGAAGGCACACATCAATGGATTCTTCTTCAGGTGATGGGAACGGAGGAATCCAAACACTTTCTCAAGTTCTTTGATATGCTCATGGAATTGGTGAGATTTGACAACTAGATATTCCACATAGAATTCCACCAATGTTCCATGGGCCGACTTAAATATGAAATGCATAGTCTACTGGTAGGTGGAACCCGCAATCTTTAAAATGAAGTTCATGACATGGTAGAAGAAATTACCTTTTGGTTCATTGAAGGTAGTGATCTCATATTAATGGTCATATGAATCTAGTTATACATGGAGTACCCTTACATGAAAAAGAGGTCTTAGAACCCAGCTATAGCGTCAATCAACAATTTCGTCACTGGATGGGGAAAATCATCCTTTGGACAGTGATGGTTGAGATCTCGAAAGTCAATGCAGACCATGATCTGTCCATTCTTCTTCCTTACTAGCACAATAAAGGTCAGCCATTTGGGGTACATGACCTCTTTAACAAAAATGCCACTGATGATCTTGTCAACTTCGTCCACGACTATAGCACTATGGGAATGGTGCATATTTCTGGGAGGCTTCTTGAAACCGTGATGATTTTCCGGGAGGCCATGGCGGTGGATGGATACCTGAGGATCTAGTACTGTAATTTTTTCATATCATTAGGTAGATACATTGTCGTGTTTTTTCATGAAGTCTATGTACTGCTGCTACTTCTCGAAGGGCATGGTGGAACTGATCAATGTGGGTCTCAAGTCTGCCTCTCTACCGAGGTTCAAAAGTACCAACTCTTCGACTATGGAATAGATTCCCTCTTCAAATTCAGGGGTATCATTCAATAAATACTTTTAATCCCTTATAGAGGGTGAATCCTCAGTGGGAGGAATCACTTCTAATTCAGTAGATCTTGGAAGGATGATGGTACCAGCCTAACCGGTAATAGACACTTCATCGGAGGACTCCTGTGCGGCCGCAACCAGAGCGATGAAGGTTGTTGATCCAATCACATCTGGCCTTTGGCCCTAGTGTACATTCTTGATGATGTCGAATAAATTGTAGCACGTTGGCTTGATCTGATTAATTCTAGCCCGGAAGAACAAGCTAGTATGATGTATTGTCATTGCAATGGGGCAGACATCTTGATACGTTACCGGGGTAGGAGTCTCCTTGATAACCTGAGCCTAATTTGAATAGGAGTACGAGGTGATCTTCTAGTGCCACATATGCCTCAGAATGTGTTCCCCCCTCTTCCCAGAAACAATGAAGCAATGTTTTATGTCTGGGGTCGTAGCCTCCAATCAGTGGATTGGAAAGATGTAGGCATCATCATGATCTGTCTATGGGTCGGTTGCAGCTGCTGCATGCTCGACCTCATTAGTCTGAATCTTCATGTCCCCTCTCTAGTAGTAGTTGGCATATAGGTAGCAGGCTTCACAAAAGGAAAAGTGATATTCATCACCTTGTATCATGCCCACTCAACCATTAAGGGAGTACATGATGCATTGGGGATAACATGAGGGAATTGTCGCATCCTTGTGGAACCATGTCCTTCCCATCAGTGCAATGTAGATAGTGTCTATAGAGACTACCCAAAATTTGGTGCTGGGAACTAGGCCACCAAACTGGATCTTTAAGAGGATCTTACTAACCGGTGACTATTCCATATGGTCATAACATTGGATTCCTAGGTCAATTGGACTCATAACATCTTCATAAAATCCCATCATTCGTAGTGTCCGAGTAAGGATTAGGTTAATTCTAGAGCACGTATCAACAAGACAACGACGAACCGCTACGTCATTGAACTGGCTAGTGATGTATAGTGGGTGAATGTGATCCTTTATGGGAGAGTTTTTATCTTCTCTAGAGAATGTGATAATTTCCTGGAATTCATTATTCTTGACCGATTCAGTATGAAAGGCTTCTACAGCTGCTACTACTTTCTCAAACTAGAGGGGGCTACGTTAAGCCTCAACAAGGGCATCACGCATATCTGACGATGGGAGAAGGGAATTAAGGATGTAGATCCTTTCCGGAAACTGGCATGATGCTTAAAAACATTTTACTTCTTTTCTAGCCATGAACTTATGCTTACAAGAGGTCGCTTCATAATAGGAGGAATGGTGGGCCCGTCCGGCTGGGCTGGAAGCTAACTGGTGCTAGGAATATCCCTCTGTTAACTAGTCGATGACGGAAGAGTGACTACTAGATGAGGGACCGATGAATGAGACTATCCTGATGTAGGGTGTGGCTGGTCACGACATGGTTTTGGGGGCTCTTCCCAATCCAGCAAAACGAATGGCGGTGAATACCGGACTAATGCAACAGAATGAGAAGGCTGCATATGCTGAGCTATGCACTGAGCATGTGGCCTGGTTTTGGTATCATGCACATCCTGGATAGAATTGTAGCCCAAGGCACTCTGACAGGTAATATTTCCACAGATCTGTCGATGCCGGTGACGATTGGAGACGTTGGGAGGATCTGCATGGTGCCCCTCAACATTAGGAATCATGTAGCGATTTACCAGCTCTACGGTGATAACTGAGTTGTACCCTGTAACTCTCACAGAGTCTTCCACTACTGGATGGATTCTGGGGGGATAACCATCTCCCATGGAATGATTTCTCTAAGAGTACGAGACAATGATTCAATTGTTGTGGGGATATGGTTTCCCATATTCCATCGGTGTTTGATCTTCTAGGAAGTGTCCAACTGAGACAACGATGTAGAAGTTCTTGATGCATCTTATAAAGGATTAGGATGATTTATGCGCACCCGGATGACAATATGGGAATGGGAGACTGTTTTGTGAGCCATCCAGTCATCAGAATTCTGGTATCCGCAACTAGAAACCTGATTCTACTTGCCCTTGTTGTCGTTTCTTCTCTCTGCCCTAACAATAATGCATGCCAACTGTGCTAGAGCCGGGCCTAAACAGACAATGTTGTTATCTACTTGGACTTGAACCCAATATTTGTACACATAGAAAATCTTGAGAGTGTGCCCCAGGATCCAGTGGTAGGGGAAGTAATTATGTTGATCAGTTAGATTTTCCTCTTCTGGCCTTCTACACTCATGAAAACGTAGAATCCCCTCCTCCAAGGCGCTGCAGAAGAAACTGGGGATTTGCACCTCTTTGAAGGATTAGGTTTTATTATTACTATCCGATAAGGGGGCCTCAGAGCTTTACCCTGAAGGGGTGATAGTGGAGCATGTCGAGGCGGTGGAGCTTTGTTTCTCTCACCTGGGAGGTGGTGGTGCATTGCATGGGGCACCTGCTGATTCTGAGGAGGGTTCTACTTAGCCAGTGGCTGCACCTAAGGCAAGGGGCCTCTACGAGGCTATGGAGGAGTATCAATAGGGAACAACTCTAGTCACTTGGGGGCCTCTATTTGGGTCTCTGCGATAGGCTCGGCCCCAGTGGCCCTTCTCTCAGGGATCACAAGAGGCAATGAGTGTCCCTGATTGGCCTGTTGTAAGGCTTCCTCTAGGAACTGGGCCATATAATAGATGTCTTTAAATCCCCTAGGATAGTTCTGGTTGATCTGGGAGGGGACCATCTCCATCCTAACATTCCCTATTCACATTTTCAATAATTTCACTAGGGTCGTCAGCATGTGAAGGGAGTACACGAGTCCTTTCCACCGGATGTAAAAGTTAACAATGCACTCATCAGGACTCTGCTTGCACTCGAAATGTTCTGTGATGCTCGTCTTCAGAGTGGTGGAACTGAACTGGTAGAGAAATTTCTTACGTAGGTCTTCCTAGCCATACACTGATTCGATGGGGAGCTGGTTGTACGAGACAAAAAAAATCCCTTCCAATGTCTGTACGAATCATCAGAGCGTGGTGGCCTCCTGTTGCACTAGAGTTCCCAGCATGGGGTGACATCTTGAGATAAAGTGGGCCATGTGCTATGATGGGTCCCCTATCCCATTGATGTTGGAAATAGTTGAATTCCTAAAACCTAGAGGTGTTGGCATGTCATCCACCCATGCTGGAAATGGCTTCCCATCAGGTGGGAGCACCACCTGTCACATCTCTAAGGCTTCGAGATAGGAAATGAGTGCCTCCATTGGATCACCTGGGTGGGGGTTCCTGTCTTAATGGGGATCCCTAAACACCAATGCGTTGGTGGATTCTTCAACATGATAAGGCAGCCTAGCGGTTCGTTGAGCTGCTTGTGGAACGAAATGTGGGGCAGCTTGGGAGATTCGAGCTGGGTCCCAAGGGTTGTCATTCCATTTAAGAGGATTAAGCAAGACATACAACGCCCTCATTCCGAAGGAACCTACCTCAACCCTGTTTGTGTGGGAAAGATTTTCAGGGAAAACTAGAGGCAATTCACCGACGGGAAGTTGTGTCTGCCCCTACTACCCCATCCTAGGATCACTGTAGTCTGGTCGTCGATCTACAATGCATTCAGCAAGTATTTCATCACCCACCTTCTTCTATTTGGTGATTTTATAACACAACGAGGGTTTCTCAGGGTCATCCTATACCTTCTACACTGATCTATATTTTTCGGAGGGCTTGAAATCTCCAAGGAGTTCCCAACCCTTATTGGGATTATGGCTGAGGACTAGTCCCTCAGTGGGCACATGAAGACCTAGTAGATTCATCTGTTGAAGATTAATGATTCTTGTCAGATCCAAGAAGTTTAAATCTCCCTTAGGGGGAAGTTCCTCTTAAAGAATATCTAGGCCATTCTCATCCATTTGTTGGTCCATTGTGATAATCGTGACTCTGCCTTGAGGAATATCCACTATATCCCTTGGAAAATTGGTTTGTCGATAAATAATACTGAAGGGGATGGAACCATACTACCCCCATCCATAAATCTCTACGTGTGGAGACAACTCTTTGATAATCCTGTGGAGTAACCTGATGCTTTGACCACATTGTTGTAGGAGGGCCCAATGGTGACTTGGAGACTCAGGGCACTGGGTCGCGTGGAGACTAGCCAAATCAACTGGACAACATTGTTCTCTAATTTCCTCGATATGCGCTTGGATTTTAGGGGTAAATCAATTGATGATGGCATATATGTATTTGAGTCACCTAGAGGTTCTGGAAGAAACATTGGACTTCTTCTTGGGTGAGGGATTCTGGTGCACAGAAATTTGGTGATGCGACAGGCCAAAACATCTCTGGGAAGTTGTCCGCTGCAAGGATATTCAACAAACTCGTGGGCTTGGATTCAGATTCTAGATCTTCATTTCCCCTATCATAAAATAGAGGTGGCTAGGGAATGGGTAATGATACTGAATCATACTGCTGGAATGGTAGGCTAGATAGTGGAGAATACAGTGAGCGAGTAGACAAACCACCACATCTTATTTTAGGAGTACTAGTCAGATGTGCCTTGTTCCTGACCACTATCTTGACATGGAGGATCTGGGTTAGGGTTTCATCCCTGATTCGTATTCGGATTTGGAATTTGAGAAGAAAACTGGTTTTATTTGAGTTTGATTCTTCTCACTGTTCCTTTTATAGTTGACAGGACACACCCTCCTGCACCAGGATGGTTCTTCAGGATAGGGCTGATTTCCGACATGAGGAGGACCTTCAGCCATAATGGTGATGGGGCGGAGTGGGATTTCACATGAGCAATATGGGGTGTGAGGTTCACAAATACATATATCAAAAGGGATATATGGATGACCTATGTGGGAAGTGATGGAGTAGGTAAGACCTCCGTTCGGGCTCATTGGTGCCGGGGTGGCACCCAAATAGTTGTTTCACTTGGAAACATTAGTGTGAGGAAGGTCCTCATACTGGTCGAGCTGAACACGGGTAGGGCCTCCATGTCGGGTGCTGGTGGAGAAAGGTTGGACTTCACCCCTTTGGTTTCTAAGGCATGGAGGAACTTCATCGGTAAATGTAAGAACATTTTTAGGGCCCCTATGATGTAGATTAACCAGATGCAAAACATCCCCACACCATTAGTCAATGGAAGGAGGGTTGAATCCATACCCAATGCAATTTTCACGGGAGAGGCTTCCATGCTAGGTGTCAATGTTATGGTGAGATCCCTCATTCAGACTGAGGGTAGCATGATATGGACCTCTATGTCAAGCATGGAAGTGGGGAAAACCCATTTTCTCCATGGTGGCAGTATGGGGAGGGCCTCTGTACAGACCACAACCATTTTATGCACTAGTGGCTGGGAGATTCAACCCATCCTACTCATGGGGAATTTGGGGATACAATATGGGACAGGTATATAAGTCCCCTTGATCATCATACACAAGGGGTCAATGATATATGTCGGTGGTGGCTCGATCCATAGTAGTCGCAGATGTAGACACCCCTTGGCGAGAGTCATCCACGTCATTTTCCTGATGTTGGCATCAGGTCAACCAAACCGGGGCTGATGGTGCATGGGCATGGATTACCTCCTCCCTGACTCATGGGACTAGATGGTAACACTGGAATGACCTAGTGGGATCACTCCTTGGGGGCCCCTGAAAAGGTATCCTGACCGGGCTTCCCCAAACATCCCCTACCTCGTCAGCGTACGAGAGAGGGTCATCGAGGAGTTCTAAGGAGAGGCTCCTAAAACGATTGTACATTGGAGTGGGGAGCAATGGCTCCCTGCACGGCCCATGGGGGTGGAGATGCATCGATACCTCCAGATCCTAGTGGGCCATATCCCTAGTCAGGATAATACCCTCCTCATCAGACCGGTGTATGAGGTCGTTGATTACTCTCAACTAGATGAATATAGATGGGGAGATGGGGCTTTGGCACCTGATTTTTGTAGGTGTGGATATTGTTTCCAAAGCAGTGGATCTATGTGGGACTTCCTTGTTGGAATATCCCATTCTCCTATTTCGGTGGTAGGGTGGTGATACAATTCCTACTGCATCTTGGTTCCTAAAAATCAGGGAGATTAAAAAATTAGTGCGAAAGATAACTGAATTGACAACCAGCACCCCAACGCCATTCCGTATTCCATGGCTGGTGAGATGGATCCATGCTGACAATGTCGTAGACCGGGATGTCCAACGTTTTGACTACCCCAACTTCTGGTGAGTTTCATGCCATCCCCACTATTGTCTTGGTGGGACTCGACACAGGATTGCTGGATCTGGTGATATGTCAGTCCAATGATGTCTCAAATGCTATTATTCTCCATATTGAGGAGAATAATTTCGCATTGGGTTCACCATTTCATTTTCCAATGCTTTTGTCAGGGCATGCACGTCTATCAGTTTGAGGATAGTGTTTTTGTTTTTTGCCATGCATTCCCGAATTCCAAAGGACGGAAGCATCCATTCCTTTTTTAGGGATGTTTGCTCATAGATCAAAATGCGATGATGGGATGTCAGTTCTTCCTTCCGTGGGTTCCTCCCCAAAACTCGTCACATTGTTCGGGTCTCCCTCAAAGTCATAGGACATTTTTCATGAAACGATTCTTTATTCCATATCTTCATGGACACCTTTTAATTACAGTTCTTCTTCCATGACATACCTAGGGGTCCGATTAGGGTAGTAACATTTGGTCAGGGAAGTAGTCACGTTTGACATCAATGGCATGTCTGGATTCCAGAACACTGGGGTGTCTGGTTTTCTTCCCCTTATTATAGGGCATCTCGACGATGTGGAATCCTGAGGCTTCCCACATTGAATGAGGGGTGTTATATGTCATAGGCATGTATCTGAGGTTTTCCTCTGCTACCTATGTTTATCACAATGTATGCTGTGAGTTGAACGTCAATAGGAGACTGATCGGAACACGGACTAGAGTGGATTAGGTGGGTGCAACCCTTGGATGGAACACTTATGTTGGGAATAACAAGTGGTTAGCTACACAATTATTGATAATGAGAATGGGGAATGAGGTGAAATGATACCAACAGGATGTGGTGGCCCAAGTAAGAATCAAAATGGATGATGGATGGTTAAGTGATGTGGGTGTAGAATGAGAAGGAGTTGACCTAAGGATGATGATGATGTTGGGTCTGAGTGTCGAAGAGACCACCTACATATCCCTATGGCAGGAAATAAAAGTCCATGTAGTTCATCTGATGACGAATTACCGTCGATTTGGGGATTCAATGGCTTACTTCTGGATGGGATCACAATGGCATACTTCTGGATGGGTTCACAATGTCATACTGCTAGATGGGGTCACAACAGCTTTCTGGTGGATAGGGTCACAACGACATACTGCTGGATGGGGTCACAACGGCTTACCGCTGGATGGGGTCACAATGGATTACCATTGGATGGGGTCACAACTACTTGCCGCTGGATGGGGTCATAATGAATTAATGCTGGATGAGGTCACAACGGCTTACCGATGGATGGGGTCACAAAGACTTACCACTGGATGGGGTCACAAAGGCTTACCGTCTGGATGGGGTCACAACAGCTTACCGCTGGATGGGGTCACAACGGATTGCTTATGGATGGGGTTAAAATGGATTACCGCTGGGTGGTGTCAAAATGGCTTACCACTCGATGGGGTTACAAAGGCTTAACACTAGATGGTGGATGCAATTTAATGTCGTGATGGATGAAAAGGGGGCATATATTTTAATGTCATGTAGGACGAAGGTTTTCTGAATTGAAGGGGGTTCAGAACCAATGGATGGTCGGATTGAACCTCCGGTAGGATTCCTACGTACCTTGAATTGGAAAGGATCAATGTCCCCCTACTTCAGAATGGTGTGTGGGAACCGATGTGAAGGGGGGTTGGAAATAACGGTCATTGGGCTTGAACCTCAGGGAGGCATCCTACGTACCTTGCCTTGGCAAGGATCAAAGACCCCTTAGTTCAGAATGGTTTTTGGGAACCAACATTTTGGGGGGTTGGATCCAATGGTTTTCGGGATTGAACCTTAGGGCGGCTTCCAACGTACCTCGCCTTAGCAAGGATCAAAGACCTCATTGTTCAGAATGGCTTTTGGTGAACTGACGTAAAGATGGTCGGGACAAATGGTCCTTGGGATTTAACCACAGGAAGGAATCTTATGTACCATTCCTTGGAAAGAATCAAAGACCTCATAGTTCATAATTGTGTTTGGTGAACCGATGTAATGATGTATGGGACCAATGGTCATTGGGCTTGAACCTTAGGGAGGTTTCCTACGTACCTTTCATTGGCATGGATCAGAGATGTTGTAGTTCATAATGGTGTTTGGTGAACCGATGTAAAGATGGTCTGGACCAATGGTCATTGGAATTGAACATCATGGAGGCTTCCTACATACCATTTCGTGGCAAGGATCAAAGGCATCATACTTCAAATTTTTTTTTGGTGAACCAGTGTAAAGATGGTCAGGACCAATGGTTGTTGGGCTTGAACCAAAGGGAGGATTCCAACATACCTTTCCTTGGAACGTATCAAATACATCATAGTTCAGAATGGGGTGTGGGGATTACACTCTATGGAAACCTAGAGAGGATGTCATGGTCTATTCTTTTTCTAGGCCCACGTGTGTCTTGATCGGTGTGAGAAACAAGAGGCAGCAATGACCTGACGATCACATTGTGAATGCTGCATCCACTGGAAGTGGAGTGTGGCTTAAAAGTATTAGGCAGCCCAAAGAGGAATAAAGGGATTACACATGTTTAGAAGCCCGAGATGATGGATATTGGGACTTACTCTAGGATAGAGGCCTGGGTGGTGACAAAGCCCAATAGAAGAGGGTTTTGGAAATCAAAAATAGTGGAGTAGCAGGGATGCTACCTTCTACAAGAAATGCTAGGGGCTTAAACCAAGGTGGTTTCCCTTTCCCCGCGGATAGAAAATGATATGATAGATATGATTTCATTCCATGTGAGTAATGATATCACTCTCGTGGAGACCAGTGGGCATGCAAAGTGTCCATGGTGGGGGAACCCCGCGTTTGACGCACGGGGCCTGGTCACAGTTTAACGTCATGTGATGAGGAAAATAGTTCTTTACAGTTTAATGTCATGCTACTTAGATGAGGCGGCTTTTATATGCTCCCCTTGGAATTACATAACCAATACCTTCCTGCCCTTGAGGGAAGGAAGGCATCGTAAATTCCATGGTAGGGGTTGTTAAGGTGCGATCCAATGGGCGGCCCATGTTAGCGTGGTTATGTGACGAAGAAATGTCCGTTATTGTTTCTATGTGAAGAAGAATGAGGGGAAGAAACTCAACGTGAAGTAACACCCAAGGGACATTGACATTTCTCCATGAAAACCTAAAGGGTTGCATGGTAAAGGTTGTTGTAGAGAAAAGGGGATCATAGGTGGACTACATGTGAAGCTCTAGTGCTCCCTATTGTGGTGGGGCATTGTGAAGATATGTGATTCATGAAGTGAAGTTGACTATCCTAGGTATAGGTCATAAGTGCATATGGATGGTGCTTCACGAACTGTAAAGGAATTCACAAATCAATGCCTCGCAATGAATGGGTGCCTTGTGATGCATAACATTGTGAATCCATGTGATTCATGAAGCACAATGATAATGCCTTAACAAGCAGATCACATGTGTATGAAGGGTGTTTCATGAAGAATAAATGCTTGGATATGACTCAAGTCCCCTTGGGGATATCCTTCCTTCGCAGAGGCCCGCGATCTCCATAAAAGGAATCCCTATTTGAAGAGGGGGAGAATTCACACAAAGGGAAAGGCATTTCATGATGAAAAAGTACCTTGAAATGATCATGGTTCGCAGAGTAGGAATTGCTTCACGATGTGGGGTCTCAGAAAGTGAAAGGTCGGAGACTCTATCCTTTGGGCACTTGGGGTGCCTGGTATTTATAGGAAAGAGGCACCATAAAGTAGAGCTCACTTAGTGTGAAGAAGAAGCTTTCTCGGTAGTGGGTTCATTAATGTCAAAGGGGTTCATGGAGCATCCGGCCTCCATGCTCCGCGGTGGGTTTGGGAACATCAAATCAGTTCATTGAGCATCATTACTCCTTGCTCCACGGTGGGTTCAAAAACGTCAAATCTCTTTCTAGATAATCCCATATCCTTTATCTATGGCTTGTTTGTGAAGGGAGATCTCTATGCCATCCACGGGGCTACAAGACTCCATGACCATTCTTCGTGAGGTAGTCCCTAATGCTCTCCTTTAGTTCATGATTTTCTTTGATTTTGGCGTCAACAAGAACATTCATGAAATTATAGATCCCAAAATTTTTTACAATAAATATCATAAATTTCATTTATGGGATATATATACCCCATACAATATATAAAATCTGTTAATATGGAATATCTCACATTGTAATTAAATTATGAAAAAATAAAATACCTCATGCTCTAAAGGATTTGAATGTACCCTGATCTCATATATAATAATTTTAAATATAACATAATTATATAATAAAATTATTTAAATACTTATAATATCATATACTATCCACTTAAATAATTTAATATTCCATTTATTAATAATTATTTATTATGATCACTAGTTCCAAGTGTTAATTGTTTCATCTTTCAGGGATGTTTTTATTCTATAGTTATGGTCCTTGAATTTTGATTCTGGTTCCGTAATTTCTATAATTTTAATGAAAATATAAATTTCATATATATTAATCATAATATCTGTATAAATATATTTATACATAAATTGTAGAGTTATAAAAATGAATTACTTCATTCAAGGAGTTGGTATGCGATACGAATGCGAGAACATTGTTTCCAGTTTTTGACTGATGTAAAGAAAGAACGGTAAATAGTAATTCATCATTGAAGAATAATAATGATATCATATATATCATATATATTCTTTAATCATATAATTATTACCATCCATTTAGTTGAGAAATGGAAATCGAATCACAACACTTAATGGTTGTGGTAGGCCATGCATACGTATGAGAGATGTTAACGTTTTCCATCAAATTGGAAGGTACGAAGGTAGATAAGATTTTATTACCAAAAAACACTAACTATTTCATTGATATAATTTATAAAAATTAAAACCATTATAATAATCATTCATGTTGGATGGTTATTGAACATGAATTGTATCACTGTGTGGAGGTGGTTTTCCACTAGTACACACAAGTGATAATTTCAATTACCAATTGAGGGAGTAAAGGGTTCCAAATGGTTGATACATATTTATAATAACATATATTTTGTTTGGGATACATAATATATTATTTTATGATGAATTATATAGATTTATATGGGTTAGAAGAGGAAATAAACAGAAATATATAGGGTAAGATGAATATGTCTTCTTCTATATATCTTAATTGGATCCCTTACCAAGAACCCATAGAAGGGTCATTTAAGAATAATATTTACTCAAAATCATTTATACAGGATTTTATAATATGTATTATTTGGTATTTTAAAGGATATATGGGTCATTGAGTAATAAATAAAATAAATAAGGGTTGTAAATTTTTATGGGGCAGAAAAGACAAACATTGAATTTTTTCATGTTTAAAACATAGTTACTCTCTTTCTGACGTGTAATCCTTCCAAACAGAAATGATTTTCAATATGAACGAGATATGGTGTTAATATATTAATTTAATGTAAATTAAATTGTTTCTAATTTCATTTTAATTCTTATCTTTTCATTTAACCCCATTGTTAACCAATTTTAACCTTAACTAGTGTATCGACTTTTTTAATCTTAATGATTTATATTTCAATATAAATAGTAAGAAAATGATGATAAATTTAAATGATATGAAATATTAAAACATTTTTCATCATAATATTCTTCTTTAATGTTTTTATGAATTTCAAATCAATTAATAAAAAACTATTTTTCATAAAATATCATTTCTGTCAATTTTTACATAATTAATTTACATAAAATTTATAGTAATTATGATGGTTATATAAACTCAATATAGTCCTTAAATACATTTCAAAAATTATAATTTTTTCTAAAAAATTAATCTAACACAATAAATATATATGTTTTATTTATTTTACATTTTTAAAATCATTTACTTCTTTTTTCTATAAATGGAATAAATATTGTGTTAGAATTGCTAGAGAATTTAAATTAGTTACTCAAACATGAAATTTTTTAAGGTAATTACAATTATATAAAAAATTCATATTTAGAATAATATTATATAAATAACCATGTCGAATTCAGGTTATTATAGTAAAAATATAGGGTTAATAATGTCAAGAGAGTGACATTTTTTATTTATCCATTTCATAAAATAATATAATGGTCATAATCAAATATAAATGGAACCAAGTCTCCATATTATCAATATTTGGATTATAATGGTCAAAATAATAACATCTAATAGGATGATATAATTATTTATATAAATTTCAAATTCTAAACCAAAAGGTTAAATCTCATATTTTTCACTCTACCCTTTATGAGGTAGAAAAAATTTTACAATGTTATGTTTCATTATGAAAATAATAAAAGGAACCTATTTATTAAATTGGAAACATGAAAAAAATTTATAATGTTTTCAAAATTAAATTTTTATAAGTGTTATAAATTCACATTATAGATAGATCACAAAACGAAAGTAAACCGTTTATAGAAAATAAATATTTGGACATAAAACTCGATTGATTATTTTTCTATGCCATGTTAAAACCATTACAAGAATATTAAAATATTTTATTTAATATATTATATTTTAATTTTATTTAAAATATTCATTAATGGAGATTAATTATAATTTAATAACATAATAACACATTTCCCTCATAAATTTTTTTTCTATAAAATAAAAATTCATATTAATCTTCTGAAACCATTATTTATATTTATATAAAATTTAAGACCAATTATTATATTTTATATTTATGAAAAATTTATTTTTTTTATAATTTATTTAGACCTATACATAACTTATAGATCAATGTCTATGCGATAACTATTAGATTAAATAATAATATTTTAATAAAATATCGTGGTTCTTTTGACTCGGTGTTGTGTGTAAATATAGCTATCAATGAAATATAATTTTTTTAAGGTAAATATTAATTAATATCTCATTATGTTACATTATAAAACCCTTAAAAAGTGTTTCGACCTCCAAAATCCATCACTCCTAAAACTATGAAATGATGTTATATCAGTTTAATCACATCCTCTGGTTCACAAATAGCTTCATTGAATTTATGATTCCGACTGAGATAATTAGCATCATTACTAATCATGTTCCATAAAACAATATTTATATGATCCAATATTTATACTGATTATTAATCATAGGATATATCATTTTACAAATGTACAACCTTTGTGTTGAGTATATGTGAAGGATTGTGTATGCACTTCCTTAGGGGAGATATGTGGAACACATCGTGAACATCAGATGAATTCAGTGGATGTTCCAAATGATATTCTACCATCATGACATGATCAGGTATCTCAAAATAAATAATATATAATGGGATTATATTTACCTTCATTACAAATATCAAAATGTTTTTATAAATACATATTCATTGTAATTCAATTTCACCGACATCAAAACCAATTTCTCACCGATGATTTTCAGCATATCTTTTCTTTTAACTATGATTTGATTTTATATGATTATTAATGGTTATAAACTTCTATATCATATCCATATAAATTTTATGTCCAATATAAATTCATTAAACAACTTCATCTCATCACATTAGAGTTCTTCTCTTCCTACTACTGAAGGCTCTAAAAATATCCATATGATTTCTTGACTGAAATCTATTATTATAAGAGAAATAAACTAGAGGAATGTGTTAAAATCAAAAAACAATGAAATAAATGATAAAATACCAAAACATATACTATATATTATTAATGGTTACCTTATACGTACAATATTTCAATTGATTAGAATAATTACTACAACTAAATAGTAAATCCATATCTTATAAAAGATATCACCATAAATTCAATGTAAACCTCAAATCTCGATCAAATACGATGTAATAAAACACTGAATGAAACCACAAAACATTATTAAGATATAACCTAATTATTTTTTCCATAGATTTATCTTTTTCAATTGATATGGTGTGTGAGATGTTCATAAGGTGATCAACTCCAACCCAATTAGCATTATGGCCATCAAAAATATTTGGGGTCTAGTGACAAAAACCATGTCAACAGTTTACAATATATTTTAGGGTATCGGTAATGGTTATAAAAATCCCTAATAAATCTATCTCTCATCCATATCTTTTTAAAATTAAAATCATCATTATACATACAATTTAATATCTATCTTATTGTTTCCCCACCTGAACTACTCTTATAGGTATCTATACATCATTATAAATCCTTGATGAATAGAAAATGATGAACTATTATATTAATCCAACAATTTTTTTAAAATATTGTATCAATGGAAAACATACAATGTTTTCATATCTTATCATTCCATCACAGTCATGGATGAATTTAGGAATATTTAACCCCTTCTTTTTTAGTTTTATATGTTACGTCAATGCCTTCTTAATACACTCTTGGATATATAGTTGATCATTCATTTGAGAAATATATGATTTCATCCATTCCTTAAATATTTCAATTCATATATTTTTTAAATCAAGAATGATTAGATATTTTTTTATCCAGATCATAAATAATATTGAATGATTCTTTCGACTCAAAGCATCATCCACCATTTTCTCAATCTCGGGGTGGTTATGTGTTGTGCGTTAAAAATCCTTAAGTAGCTCCAAAATTCATCTCTATATCATATTTAACTCCTTGATCAGAAATATATTCATTTATGATCATTAAATATATCACACTTTTTCAATGTAATGGAATTGGATTAATATATTAAATTCAAAAAACAGTGTAATTAAGTCCAAATATAGTGTTGGGTAATTTTGTTCATAAACAATAAATTGTATTGTTGTAGAATATATGAACATATCAATATTCATGAGGGTGAAACCCATTAATATCATTTAATAATCACTATAGATTGGAAACCCTTCAACAATTAGAGGCATTTTGAGAACAACTACACTTACTATCTTTATCTATAGCTCCTTGTATTGTTTTCATATTAATCAATCTAAAGGAACATGTCTCTCTTCCATGATAACTTTGTGAAAATATTAGATTATTTTGAGAAATTATCTTCACAGTTCTGATAATATCTATGCTACCATTGAAAAATACATTTTCAGATATAGTGTTTTTTATTGTCCAACATTCGATAGCATCTCCCATCGATGGATCCACAAATATACCCTCTCTTGATATTATATGACCCATAAATCAAATTTTTTTCAAAACAAAAAACCAAACACTATTATTATTTCATATACCTTATCATTCCATAATTCTTCTATTTAAATACTCAATTAATATAAATGATCATAATTTCTCTTTGAATATATAATAATATCATCTATAGAGAAAAAAACATATCATGGTAATCTCAAATGAAACTATTCACTGAATCCATGAAAAAATTGGAGACATTTTTATGACCAAATGGAATCAATATAAATTCATACTGTCCATTTATATTTTGGAACCTTATCTTGGATATTTATTCACTTTTGAAACTCAACTGATAGTATCCATATTAAAGGGAACTTGGAACAGTATTTTACAACTTGTAATTAGTTTAACCAATCATTAATAGGAGGTAGAGGAAACATATTCATTATTATGATGTTATTTATTTCGTGAAAATAAATAAAGTGGCACATTGATATGAATTTCATTTTTAAAATAGGAACTAGAACACCACATTGTGATGCACAATTCTAAATTTATTAGTTAACAATATTATCAAAGATCTTCTTATTCAACTCCTATAACTCAATATGGGCATTCAATATGGATTCTATGAAATATATGTAGCGCTAAGTATGAGTTCAATTTGAAACCCAACATCCCAATTTAGAGGTAGAATTAGAAATTCATACTAAAAAAGGGAAAAAACTCTAATAAAATAGGAATATATTTAATGATCTATTTCTTGCCAACCATATTAAAAAAAATCACCTTTTGAATACGAATTAAGACCCATTTAACACATGTAATTTCAAATAAAAGTTGTTTTTTATTCATTAAAATAGAATATATTATTTTGGTTTGGAATATACACTATAAATTCCCTCCCTAATAAAATTTGTGTACATTTTATATAATTAAAGTCAATCTATTACTATGTTAATATTGGATTCAACTAGATAAATAATAAAGAGATATGAAACAATTTCATTCCCCCAATACTCAATCATAAAATAATCGCATACATGAGATGTGTTCATTGTACCATCAAAAGGATTCACTATAAATTCTACATCTAAATTTTGATGTGGTATTGTTATGCAGTATGAAAATTATTTAGATTTAAAAGAGTTGGTATATATAGAATAGAATAAAAAATTAACATTTATAGTGTTATTGGTATGTGTTCCTTCGAGCACATCATTATCCACATCGGGAATAGTGTTCACAAGGGGATTCCTTTTTTCTCATGGGTTAATATATTAATAACATCAGTCATCATCATCAACCTTTAGAAACTATAACTGTTTAATATATTTCTCATAATCTTTAAATATGATCATTGAAGTTTGGGTGGTGAATACTATAAGAATTTTTCTCTATAATTATCTATATTATTCCTCTAAACACTTTGGAATTTGAATTCCTGAGGATTTTTCTTTTCATACATAAAGCATTTACCTGTCCCATTATGAGAATTTCCTCCATTTCCCTTCCACACCATGAGAACACACATCTTCTCATATCCATATATTTAAATGTTTTTTTAAATTACATATTTACCTTTTTAGCTAAATCATGATATTTATGGGTAACTCCAATATTAATCCCCACCTTGATAGAAAATTTATTTGTTTTTTCATAGAAACTGAACTCTCTTATCGATAACTACCTTTAGAGAGCTGATTTAAAGACACTATAGAACCAATCAACCATAATTTCAGATTGAATTTTGATAAGATATTTTTAACTTTAAATTATCATGTGATTTTCATCATAGCCTATAATGGATTCAATATCATTCTTCATTATATCATGTAATTTGTTCTCCATTTTTCAAAGAAGAATGTGTGTAATATATTTATTGGAAAATATTTATCTATAATCATTACTTATCAGGGAGTAAATTTCATCCAATTAACTTTTGTTATTTATATGATTCTACCATTGACCTAATTTTAATTCCTAATATTAAACATCCAAAATATTTTTTTCACATGTCGTACACTGGAGAATAGAAAATATATTTTTAGTGGAATGGAACCATTACTCAAAAACTAGTAGATCAATGTACAAACATAAATTAGGGGGATATTTCATAATAGAGGTCTTAAGAGAATTATTTTCCTCATTATCTTATTTAAAATCTCTGTGTGATTCATTTCATGAGTAATTTTCATAAGTATAGAAACATAAATTTAATTCCTACTCCAATTAATGATAATTTATTTGGAGTAAAATCATTTCATTTTATATCTCATTCATCGCTAACATTGTTACTTTAGGTTCTATCCATTGACTAAAACTATAATTTTAATCTGAGAAAATATTTTCATTGTGGGAAACCATATAATAATTGAAAATTTTTTATTGTATGTTTGAAAAAAACGATTCAATAAATTAATCCCCATGCTTAGCAAAGTAAATCCTTGATCATTTCCAAAAAATTGAGATTTAGTCAAATATGTAAACCTATCCCCAGGGGTTTCACTAAACTATTTTCATCCTTGTTTCAAATAGTAATCAATCAATTTTATGATACCATTTAGATCATTATATAATTTTCATACATAGAAATTAAATAGATAAATTTTCATTACATAATATTACCATCCATGATATAATCATATAGGTTTATTTTCTATGGAATCATGGATACATTAAAAAATCAACAATAAAATATCTATATCATATACCAAAATGATATTCATAACTTGATCCCTTCTAATATTTCTCCTAATTAATATTTTTTAACACAACCTCAGGAAAATAAACATAAGAAATAGTGATATTATATGCTTGGTAGGGGTAATAAAGGTATATATCAAAGATTAATAAAACGTAAAATGAGATTAACGGCATGGGAAGATGATAATTTCATCTGTAAATAATGCACAGTATATCCTATATCCTAATCATGATTCCTGACATAACTATTGATAGTTCATAAGTAATTTATAATAAGTTAATAAAATATCATGATATATGTTATAATTACATACTCATAATAAATATGCTTTTGGTATACACGTAATCATATTAATCATTTTCATAGAGAAGGATCACTTCCAAAACTATCATAGGGGATTTGGTTAACTCCCCAATTTGTCATATATGTAGTCAATGATCACTCTCAATACTATCATAATGGATTTGTTTTTTATATCCAATAAATCATATCCTTAGATAACATTCACTCCCATGACTATTATAGTGGAATCTTACCCTTACTAAACTGGGTTCACTCCACAATCATGTTTAAATAATCTCATCAGATAACTATCCTTATCAAATGCATTGGAGTCTTGTATATTTCTTGGCCCACCAATGACATAATGAAATTCAACATATCTTTTATATATGTTAAGAACCCATTAATTATATTATATTATCAGAAACCATGTAAAATAAATAGTTTTTATAAATATTTCATCATTTTATCATATCATAACACATAGAATAGAAACATGATTCAAAAAGGTTCCATCAAAACATAATTTAATCATGTGAATAAAATCAGTTTCATATAATTTTCATCAAAACCTTTTCATCCCATTCCTTATAAATAATAAATGTGGGTGAAATCATTGGATTACAATCTAAAATAATAATAAGAAGCATAAATGATGTTATGAAAGATGAAAAATTATTTTTAAAGTTAACTGAATCATTTCATGAATAAAATACCCATTTCACATTGAATTTTATTATTTAAAATCTAAAAATATCCCAAATATTAATGAGAATATTTTCTTTGAAAATAAAATATTAAACACTTAATGTAGGATTCAAATAACTTATTGTTCATTATGGTGAGAAAACCATTTATGTTATATATCTTAGAAAAATAGCTCCCAATTTTATAGAAAAAATTAAAAACTAACTTGTTAAAAAACAAGAATATTAATTTTTAATGATATGTTAAACATTATAACGAGGATAAATATAACTATAAAAATCATCGTGTAAAATTAATATTTTTCTGGAAACTTTTTTATAATTTACTTTTTATAGAAGAAAAAGGATTTTCGACTAAAGAGAGAAATAAAATCATACTTCCTTAAAAACATTCTTTTACACCCTTGAATACATATATGGAGTAAAATGAATGGAGAAAATGTAATATTTATAAATCACTATAATTGAAAAAATTTAATTATATTTTTAATTTTTATATTAAAAAATTTATCATAAAAAATATAATCACAATAAATCTCAATAAACAATCGGATTGAAATAGAAATCCATTACTACATTGATAATTATTGATTCATAAGACCCTATAAATAATAAATTTAAATTAAATGTTAAATATCGTGATTATATAGTGATTAATGATATAAAAGTTCACATGGTCTTTATATAAACATCATGAAATATTATATATTCATAAAAGGACATATTTCATAAAGAAAAGAATTTTGAATGATCAGGTTTTTTAGTTCCTATCCTTCTACATTGATCACGGTTCCAAGATATAGTTAATATCATACATGATATATGTATATATAATGAATGAATTAAATATATATATATTCATGAAAAAAATTTGGGTATAAAATTGAATTGCCCCAATCAAGACGATGGTAGTTCATACATACACATAAAAGTTGATTACATTTTTCAAAGGATGGATCAAATGATAGAGAAATACAAATTCACCATTATAGATTTGTTTTTAATAATACATAACATATTTATTATTTAAACCTATATATATTAATATCCATGTAATGTGGGGAGGACAAATGAACAACATCACTTTATGTAGGTGGTAGTCCACACGTATGTATGAACGACATTATCTTTTTTCAAAAGATTGGAAGGTTAAAAGGTAAATATAATATTTGAATAAAAAAATTATAACTGTTTCGTAAATATCATATAAATATATTCAATCCTTTTTAATAATTTACATTGATAGATGGTTATAGGAAACTAATAGTATCAGTATATAGATGTGGTAGTCCACACATATGCAGGGGTAATAAATAGAGAAGGTGTGTCGTTTTATTAAGAATACTATAGATTTTTAAGAGGTTAATGAAGAAATAAATTGAATGAGTTTGATTCATATGATTACCTCTTCTTCAGTTTTCCATCTATAGATCACTTATTTAGGATAATTGGAATGGTTCATTACGGATTCCTAAAACTCTAATTTGTGGGTATGAGAGTTTAGAATAAAAATAGGAAGTGTTTGGTCAATCTATATTTATCAAAGAGGAATAAACAAAATAGAGTAGGCGTGTCCTTTTATTATGATGAAAAATGACACAAATGGAAATTTATAAAATATTTAAACACAATTATGTATTTCTCGAGTTTAAGTCCTATAAATAACCAAGAATATGAAGAAAAGTTAGATTCGATTGAAATATAATCAACATATGAATTTTTTAAAGGTTTAGGACTAATTCTAAAAAATTTAATTTTATTTATCCACATAATTATTCAATTTATAAATTATCTATATTAAAGAATTTTAAAATATTAAATGGTTTAATTTTTTATAAAAGATAACAATTTTAACATAATTTGCATTAGGATAACATTTTAGACAATTTACAAAAATGCATTTGTTCTTATTCAATTATCTGTTAAAATCATTATATGAATATGGAAAAAATTTATTTAATAAATTATATTTTAATTTCATTAGAATAATTCATAAATAAATATTACTAGTAATTTATTTAATTAAAATCTTATTGTGTGGATAACAAAATTCTTTAGAACCTGCTATTTAACATTAAATGCCTTTGTTTTCATTTGTAATAATTTTATAAAAAATGAATTTATTTTATACATTTATTAAAAAAAATTAAATAATTTTTATTTATTCATACCCCCCAATCCAGCATCTTGATAATAACTCATTCTATAAAAAAATGTCAAAATAGTATTTCATGATTTTTGTAAATATTGTTCTCAAGTAAATCAAGAAAAAAATGAAATAAGATTTATTTAAAGTGTAATATATCATTATGTATTATAATGTCACAATAATCATAATTCATATGTTTTTAGAATACACATAAGCATTGAAAATCATTTTTGTGTCAAGGATCATCCCCAATGCTATCAGAGTGGATTAGGTTCACTCCCTCTGTCATCACTTATTAATTATATGTTCACTCGATTGAATATCATAGTAGACAAAGTACCTTACATAACTAGGTTTACTACCCATTTCCAGTCCTTACTATCTCATGATATATCCATATTTATCCACTACATTGAAAGGTTATATAATTCATGTTACACACATAACATAATGAAAATAGTACATATATAGGAATCATTATCATATCTTTATGTCATCATACATTAACCATTTGAATGGAAATGGGTTTCACAAACCTTTAATCATATCATAATCGGTGGGAAATAACCAGCCTCCATAAAAATCATATCATCATAATAATATTCAATATATATATAGTATATAGATGGAATTATTGTATAACATAACCAATAAATAATAAGTAACCTCAATATTTGTTACCAATTATGAAAATTTAATTTTAAATGTTGTTGTATTATTTCAAGAGAATAATACCATTTAATTTTTAAATCACAAATTTCAAAAATAAAATTTTCTATAATATTATAAAAAATTTATTCTTTCAAAATAGCGAAGGAAACATGTAAATTATGCTACAAGAAAATTAGTTGTATTAACTTTTAGAATTTCAATTCATGTTGTATTTACTAATATTAATATTCCATTCAAAGTTTGATTAAAGATTCCAAAATACACTATTCTGCAAAAGAGAAAAATCATTTAAAAAATATTATTGAAAGTAAAATTTTGATAAAAATGAGTTTATCAATGCATGATTTTTAATGGGTTTTTTGTACTTTATAGGATAACTTATTGAGTAAATACATATACTCACAAATACTTTTACATATAGGTTTTCTTGATTGAGTTGATTGTTGAGATAAAAATTCTAACTCATTTCATTAGTGTTCTTTAGAGCTCATAGTTTGTTTCTTCTATAATATACCGTTTTGGTGTATTGGATTTTGGATTTTTCGTATTATGTGTTTTTTCTTAAAAAATAGATAAATAAATATTTATTTTGATAGTATTCATGAATTTTATGTAGTTATGATGTGAGAGGATGCCATATTATTATTATTATTAATTATTTAAAGAATTCGATGTTCATCCATATCATTATATTGATATTAATACATAAAATTTCTAATATTTATGCCACAAAATTCATGTTATCAAACCATGATCTATTTGGGCAAGAATCAGAGGTCCATTCCCCATCTCAGCAACGATCCAGGAGGGATCTATTCATGGGTGGATCATAATAGACCAGACTCAAAATAGTGAGCCATAGTTAGATAGAAGACTATATATGAAACATCTGAGTCATCAAACTTCCAACTAGAATAGTTTATATTCTCTTATTATGACGTCTCTGTTAGAAATTTTCTTGACCCCCTCCGGTTAAAGGTACCCCACCCATTCAGTTATTGAAGGAAGAGAGATAATGATCTATAAAGCCTACCTCCAACAGGTAATAGGTTTTAGAATAGTATAGAAGTTATATAAATCACAAAAACAGGTGCTAGTACCCTCAATATATAAATTCATTATACTAAAATCCATCATACGAAATTCACCAAAAATAATTGAATGATGGAACATCCATGATAATGTACATTTTTTCACTATATCTCAATACATTACATATCACTCATATATTTATTACAAACATAGATTCATCATATCTGATTAAGAAAATCACCATATACAATAAACCTTCACATTACTAGATAAACCTAGACATATATGTAAAAATATAGTAGGGGAAGATGGAATAGCTAACCATTCATGTACTAAATGTTTTATATGTGGTAGAAAACTCTCCATAAAACCATTGGGTGTAATCATCACTATCTACATTGGTGGGTTAGCATACGAAATCAGAAAATATAAACAATTTCAATAAAATTCAACACTAAGGGAATCTCCCTATTTTAGATTCATCATCTGTTATCATCATAGAGGCACCATTACTACCACTGATAATGAATAGATATCAACGAATAACACGAGAAAAATGTTCAACATTTATTAATATATTGTCCATTGAATAATATTATTCAAATATTGACATTTTTACCTTAAAATATAAATGATTAACATTTTTCCATTTTCGTTTCCAAGGTTATCACTTTATTCTTTTTATTCCAAATTCCAATGTAAATTTTAATTATTATTTTTATAATCTCACCTATTTCATCATTATTAAATCTTTTGTAACCATTTGTTTATTTAAAATGTTATATATTAAATCGAATTACAAATAAAATATTTCATATGCACTCTCTTAGGATCTCCCAGTTCAAAAATCACATGGATATATGAATATGAATTAATAGTTATTCAATATTTCATCCACCAACAACACATCATCATAAGAATCACTTATTTACTTGTTTATCATTATGAATTTTTCTAGGTTCTATATGACTTTTCATAAGCTACTTTATCATAACTATACATTTAGTGAAATGTTTTAGACTACATCAGAAACTATGAGAACAATAAAAGTTATAAAAAACACCCAAGAAGACATTACTTAAGAATAATGAATGAAAAATAATCGATGAAAAACTATTACTCTGAACATTTCAAAATTTCTCCGGTGTCCCACTTTGTTGTTCATAACATCAATCTATCCCACTATCCCAATTGTAAACCATTAATACAACTTAATATCCCACATTATTTCTCATATATGGTTCCCAAAAATAACAAAACAATCATTATTCAATCAATTGTGGGCACCATTAGAATTTCTCACTAGAAATAAACATTACAATTATATCAAACAAAAAGGTCTGGGATTTAATGATCCCTATAACACACATACATTTAAACTATATTTTCTAAATAAAACTAAATTTTCCATACCAATAAAATATTGTCACACTATTATTCTACATTAAGAACGGGATCATATAACCCCAAGAAAATTATCATAGAAGGTATTCATTTTAACACCAACTTGAATTAAATAGATTATTATGAATATGTTACCATCCATAAGAAACCCTAAATTTTATATTATCAATAGATTTGAAGCAACAAGATTTTTTGGTTTTAATTACATTCATATTACATAAAAAAGTAATTATGTTATATTAAATACCAATTTATATAATGTTATTTTGAAATTATTCTTGAATTAAATTTTTTATCAAGTTGTAGAAATAAAATCAATGCCAAGAACAAGAACAGCCAAAACAAAATGATAATACAGTATCATATAAAAACATAAGGCATAAAAAGGCATAAAACCTGATCAGAAATCACGATCCAAACCATTATTCTTATATTTATTTTCTATGATATTATATTAATTATTTTAATTCAACTGTTTCACAAAGGATTAATGAATATAAATCCCACACATTTAAATTAAATAATGATATAGGTAACATACCTCCAACTTTAACAAGAATATCTCAATGTTCTGTAGGAAATAATTGAGAATAAAGTACATAACTCTGATCACCTCTTTCATGGGGAAATAATATACCCTAAAACACCATCCCCACATGGTAACTCTATTATATATTGATTAAAACGAAATAAAATTAAATAGAAAAAAACCAACCATAACATTTAAAAAGAACAATAAAAGAGAATAAAAATATCATAGAGGTGGAAACTAACCATGGATGATCTCATATCAGCATCCAAAATATCAAAGTTTAATTCGATTAAAGGAATTATAATCCATTTGAAGAGGATCCCTTGAACACCAAGGGATTGTATTTGAGAGGTGAAATATTGAAATTCATTGTGTGATCCACAAATTAAAACCATGCTGGTTAGGACACATTCATTAAATGAATGTCTATTTCATAGTATGAGTTTCCTGAATACCACATTCATAAATAATTTAGTTTCACAATCCCAAAAAAATGAAAAATACATTCATGATATCAATCACCAATTCATATCGTTATTTTTTTCATGAAAGAATCATCAATTTCTATATACAAACTATTCATTCCATGTACCCATATTAAATTCAGCAATATCATTACAAGTAGTTAATACATGTTCCTTTTTTGAATTCCTCTTACAAATTGGTTTCTAAATTTTGACCACCTACACCTATCTCAAACACATTAAAAATGATTGGGAAAACATATCCCTTACATATTATAACTCTAAATGAATTCTTATCATGAAGAGTTTAAAATTAACATAGAAAAGGTAATGGTTTTTGAACAACCACCGTGAAAGATAAATACCAATGATCTTACTACATATTGAACATAGCCATCCCACATCATTCACAAAGAGAAAAAAATTAATTGAAACACCATCTGACTTAAAAACACAAAGGGGAGATAACAATCAAGGGAAATTACCAAACTAGAACAACACCAAAGAAAACAAATTCATAAAATATTACGATGTTTACGATGCATCAAATTAAATATCTATAAATTAATTAATTAATTAATGTTCATCCACAAAACAACACAAGAGATTGAGTATTAATCTATTACTAAAATTCCTAGGTTCTATGAACCAAACCACCGTGTTTCCATAAGACACTATCCAAATGGATAACATTTTCAAAAACACTTTCCCATTGAGATCTTTAATCTTTTCAGGTTCATCCTCAATGTTCACAATATATTGAATATCACTTTTACCCCAATAGATGATGCATGAATAATTATAAATATTACAAAAAATCTATAAAATATGATGGATTTCAAGAAAATTCTTATATATGGTGGTAATATTGACCCATAATCAGTGAATGCAACTTAAACAAAAAATATAATCTTTCCAAAAAAACATAGGATAAATATTACTCCCATGACCAAACCTTCACTTTATATACTGAGGAGACACCACTATAAAACAATGATATCCAATTTCAATCCAATTATGCATCCACTAATGATCATCATTCAACTACCCAAAAATATAATACTTCATTTATATTTTCATGGATCTACTTCAATAACTCAGATTTACTATACAAAAATTATGGTTCGCGAACTGCTAACTCTTAGACCTTTGTCTGGTACAATGGATAACAGTTTGGTCAGGAATATCCATCATTGAATGATTTAAAACAAATAGTTATGTGATAATATTTTTTGTAATATAACATCATCATTGATAGGTATCACATATATGTACC
Source organism: Viscum album (assembly GCA_963277665.1). Taxonomy (NCBI): domain Eukaryota; kingdom Viridiplantae; phylum Streptophyta; class Magnoliopsida; order Santalales; family Viscaceae; genus Viscum; species Viscum album. The sequence continues at coordinate 211,416,526 of OY728128.1, read as the reverse complement.
AAAAAATATAGAATATACATATGAAACATGACCACTATATTATTGATAGTATGCTCTTTTTGAAAAATTCCGTTTATATAAAAATGGGACCTAGTTAATAACTGAGACCAAAATCATCATGGACACCTCCCCACACAATATAGGTAAAATAGGTATCAATGCCAAGATGATCATCCATAAAAACCCATTAATCCTCACTATTTCCTCTATATACAACATAAATGAAACATTCATTGATCTCGACACCTTAATCACTTTTAAGTGAGATAACATCATTATATGAGTTTCAAACACATATATTCTTAGACAACATAATAATTATGTAAAATGAAGATAAATCCATCCAAATTTTCTCCCACTTCCAGTAGATAACATCATGTGACTAATGAAAACAACCATAATCATAAAGTAAAATATTCAATTTCTAGAAGACCAATAGTTGAGAGAAAAACTCTACAACTGAATGCTTCAACAAAGACTGCCAAAACTAATTTCTTCAACCATGGTACAAAGTTCCCCCTGCATGATTTTCTATAAAGTATATATTATCAATCCTAATGGGAAAAACTCTTTCATTATAGGTGGAATGAAAATATTTCCCTAGAACCACTAAATATTTTTTCGATATTCTGAAAACCCATTAGGAGAGTCACTAAAATCATCCCAATCTAGAAAAACATCTGCCACAAGATCCATACTATGATAATACTACACTTAATAAAATACTGATGATTTCAGCATCCTTTGGTAATGAAACCCTATTCTATCAATTACTCTCATATCAATTTCAAAAGATGTTTACTCTTCTACAACACTCTATGAGTCCCCAAACTCATGGACATCAACACCTTAGGAATTCATAATCAAGGAATCCGCCATAACATTCCATTTAACACATTTAAATGAAATCATAAATTCGTATTAATCCAAAACACTATCAACCATCATTTTCAAAGATTCATGTAAAAATAATGTATGAAATACTTTAAATTATTGTGTCCTTTTATTAAAAAATAACTATTAATAATAATGTGGTTTCCCTAAAAATTTAAAAAACACTACAGATATAATATCTAGATCAGGGGTGGAATATTTATATTAATGATTTCATAACCACTAGGAACCATAATGTATAACATCTCTCTATAACATAAATAAATATCTCAAACCATGTCATGAATTGTCATAGTAATTATCAAACACAACATCCCCTAATAAATGAAAAAATATATAATTATACATCTTCTTAATCAAACAGTTGAATGTATTACGAAACTGGTCAGTCTGAAAAATGCCTAATATTTTATAGTTAAAGATTCAATAAGAGTACCATTCTAGGAGAATTAGATAAAAACCTCTATTAATAACCATCTTGAATAATGAAACTATGTACCTATGGAATGTTTTTTGGGGTTACCCAAGAAACATTCAACTAAATCATCAAAGGATTAATGACTAAACCATATAAATACATGACATTCCTCATGAAATTGAACTCGTGGGTCTAGAACTCGATCAGAAATATATTATTGAATAGTTGATGAAATTTAATAAGAACCATCATGGCTCACAAATTATATGCATACTCCATCTTGAAAACAACAAAAATAAGGATGTTGTTGTTAAGGACTTCCACAAACTGTTCTAGAAACACATTGAACACTATATTAATAATATCTATGTATTGATACAGAACCTTTATTTCACTAAATGACCTTACATTGAACATGTAATTCCCAGAAGGATATAGAAATGTATTATTTGGAATAACCTCATCCTTTAGTCGCATTAATGATACATAAAAAAATTCAATATTAGAGAACCATATTTCAACCTTCAAATTTTCAATTTAATCATCAATCCTTAAAAGAGGGTGGCAGTTCTTGATCGTCGCCGGATTCAAATAGTGATAATCAACAAAAAACTATAGACAATAATCATTTTTCTTATCAAAATAAAGTATATTGCTATAAGGTGACACACACTGTGAAATTAATCATCTCTAATATAGAACATCAACACGAATCTATGGATCTAGAAACTCATAAGTGGACATATGATATGGATACATTGATATAAGGGATATTTCATGTTGTATCTATATTATAAACTCAAAATCTTATCAATGGGGTAGTTCTACAACACCTTCAGAAAAAAATCAAGTTTTCTATTATAACCATGGGATACAATCCCAGCTGAACCACTATATAATGTAGTTCCATCTCAGATAAAAATAAAAATGAAAATGCAACATAGATATGGCCTATATTAGGGTATATTTAACTAAAAAACATTATCAAGTCTGCATCTGTATCATAAAATATGACGCCTCTACGGATGTTATACATAATATAATTAACTAATTATTGAAAATACATGTGGAGGACACATTCATAGGGTTGTATATAAAAATTTAATAAGTATCCACCTGAGTGATATTACACAAATAGAAACACATTGTCTCTACATGAATCAAATGGACTTATTGCACCTCCAATTATAAAAGTCAACACCAAGAGTGGTGAAAGTATCTCTAAATGAATCCTTAAAGTACGGAATATATTCAAAACAATGTTTGAAGTTTTAGATATAGAATAAATAATTTAATAAACCCACGTAGTTAATAAGTAGACAGTTCCTCATAAGGTTATATTCCCACCTTTCACTATCAATCCATGCATATAAGAACATCATGATCCATGGATTTTCGTAACCTAAAAGTGACCACCTTCGTGTATACACATATCTTGTTATCGACAGGGATGATGGATGACATGGGGATCCCCACATACATGCCTTTTCTCCTTTATACTTCCTAAAATTGAGAAATCCCATCTATTGTGGAAACCATGTATAAAAATTCTATAAATGATAGTTTGATAATTGGATACAACCCTAATGTTAACAATTGAGTATGGCCAGTCACCCTATATTCTATTTTCCATGATCCCTATAAGAAAAATAGAATCCTAAACATTTTGTATTGTTCCAATTAAGTTATATATGAGGTGACGTGAGTTGAGGTGGGCTGAAATATTATCCCTACTAACTAAAACTTCTTCTGACTAGAAAAATGATAACTCTATGTCATATCACTTCTCTATATGGAGTTCTAATGATTTCATTCCCACAAAAATCTGGTCTAATCAAAGTCCAATTAATAGAATCTTCCATCATCAGTATATCAATGTATAAACTCATTATAAATGGTCCAACCATTATTTGGATATCCTAACACAAATCCTCCTCGAGGTGTCTTACCATTGTCTCATAATATGGAAAAAGTTCTAAATCATAATTGTACTATATTTTTCTGGCCGATAATAAAAACTAAAAAAATAGAAACTCCATAAAAATTTCATGGATATCTAACTACTAATCCACATTAGGGGTTAATGAAGAAAAATGAAATGAAAACTGAAACCTGATCGTATCCGATGAATGAGTCTACTCATCATGATCCTCGTGGAATAAAAGATACCCCAATGATACTGACCCACACATCACCATTATATATAATTAAACTCAAAGATTATAATACAAATTGAACAAACTAAAGGCTATCTCCAACACCATAAGTTAATCCTCTCTCTAACGATATGAAACAATGCATTTAAACAATTGCAAACCCTATGAATTTAACTCAAGGTGTTTCCTATAATTTTTTCATCATCAAATTCAACTATGTATTGATCTCTTTAAACCTTGTATTAAACATCATCTCCACAATATTGATGGGTTTATTATCCTAGTCCTATATCTGGAAAATGAAAAAATTCTAGTACTGCTAAAATGAGTAAAAGAGATAAATTTAATGTAGATTAATTGATTAATTAATCCATTTTAAATGATTTCCTACTATGTACCAAAATTCATACATATATGTAGAAATTCATAATGTATGATCCTTTCCTAGGTATATGTCTTATAATAATCATCACATAACTTATCAATCTATAAAATCATAAATTTACTTAAATCATATCAGATGTCGCCATAAAATTCCATGAATTTGCTAGTATCAAATGTTTACAGAATGTACTAAATCTAACTGACACTATTTCTCTACCAACCTATGGATCTTCTCCAGTTCCTAACTCAAAACTCAATAAAATATCTTAATAACAATCATTTATATTAGTCAATCCGGGCCCTTCTCTTAAATGGTACCCAACATGGGTCCAAAATTATTGAAGAGGGATAATGACACTAAAATTTATCTTCAATAGTCCACATGTTTGAGGATACCACTTATGGTGGATAAACCACACACATGGATATAATTAAACTCTAATATTTAATGGAACAAGAGATTATAACACTAAAATGTAAACCAATATCATGAATAAATAAAATAAACATTCTTAATACATGAATTTCATATATTAATATAAACTAAAAATGAATGTAGAAAAATAAAAACATTGTAGTGAACTACATATAATTATGTCAAATCATCAAAAAATCCACTGAGCATATAATAACTTGTCTGATAATGATGACATGAAAAATAGATATTATGTATGTAGGGTGAGTATAACATGGATACATTGTGGGGTGTTACCAAAAAATCTCATGGAAAATTTGAAGCAGCAATACAATATCCCAATGAATATAAAAAAGAAGCCAAATCATCACCTAAACATGAAATACTTGTTTCCAAATTCTAATAGTGGCTCACTCACTATATAATGAAAAAAATTAATCCATTATAAATCAAAAGATCATATATATATAGTTGAAGCAAATTTCTACCAGATCTCTATTTGTTTTTTTCACTCAATCACCAAATCCACACATGTTGTGATCACCCCATCCATATGTTAGTCATCCTTGGTTTGAGTCAGGCCTCAACCCTGTAAATGTCCATCCTATATAAGGACCAACAATTCATGTTGGTATAAATCTACAAATCTATATCAACACCATCACCATCCAATCTATAACGAGGTGTGACCCTGAAAACCACTAAAACATATCTAAATGCATCATACCTTAATTCATCACATATATGCACTTAAACATGTGAGAAGATATGTTGAACATGAGTTGTTTTTCAACAATACATAATATTTTTATTAAAAAGGGGGAGATTGTTGAGAACAATACACTATCCCTTTGATGATTTTGATGTTCACAAATACCCTTAATTGTTTTCTAATGATTTTATTTTTTAATTATTTTTCGGAAATTTTTTATTTATTCTTTTATTTCTTGAAGAAATTTTTATGTTCTTGAACAATGAGATTTACTTTCTAAATTGTTAGAATTAGCATGTTCTGGAAACAATGTTCATGCTCTACATATTTGGGAATTGCTTAAGCATGTTCTGGAAACACTGTTCATACCATATTTAGTGAAATGTAGTGTAAGGATGAAATGTGATGTATACATTATGATATATGAGAAAATTATGGTTAATAAACCATATATTATAGGAAAATTATAGAAGAGGAACCCTATGTTAGGAAGGAACCCTACGTTTGGGTTATTGAAAAAGTATGGAAGAAGAACTGTACGTAAGTTTTAAATGTTACATTTGTTTCTCAAATGAATGGTTCATCAACCTTCATTTTGTAAACAATCATATGTTTCATAAAAAGTATGGATCATGTACCTTACATTTGAAGATTATAAAAGTATGGATCATTTATCATATGTTTTATTATTGAAAAGAAATGTATGGTTCATCAACCCAACTTTTGTAATCAAACTTATGTTTGAAGGATGCGACATTAACCCTATGTTTGTGTTCAACCTTATGTTTGAAAGATGCATGCAATACATTTCAACGTTACATTAGGTGTCAGAGAATTAAAAATGATATTATTATGAAATGGTCTGCAAGCGGACTATTAGGCTAATTTTAAACCAGATTTAATATTGATTTTAAAGCATGTATTTTATTAGTTCAAATTAGTTTTATAAATGATTTAAAGGATCAAATTAAATAGATATTTTTATGCAGAATCATCAGGCATGTTATGACTAATCTGTTATTTTGAATTTTTGATTATCTTGAGTTAGAAGCCAACTTTTGTGGACTTCAATTCACAGGAAAATTTCTCATAATTATTGTATAGATGTGATATTTACACAGGGATTATATACAAGTTTGTTCGAACAGAAACATTGAAAATTCATAAAAATAAGGAAAATACAGACAATCAAAAACACAGATCTTCTGATTCAAAAGAGAGACAAAGATCTGTTTATTGAAGAAGAAGAAGAATAATAATGATAGAAGATTCACTCATTCTACATTGAAGATCTACTATGAATATTCTACTGCTGAAGTTGTGAATTAATTTTTTTTATATCTACTACTACAAGATCGAATTAGAATGACCCTTATTTGGAAATCATTATTTTTGAAGGCTATGATCCATCTACTGTCAATTGCAATTTTTTGCAATTGTGAATAACATATGGAAAGTATTTTCAACGTAAAAACATTTTTCTTTTCTATTCTTGAGTGATAGGATTCTCATACTAAGTTGTATAGTTTATTTGAGTGAACTAGAAGTTTTTTAATGCCTTATATTGTAAAGGTGTCAACATCCTGCACCCATTTGTAGAATGGTCTGTTGACAAGAGGACTAGATAGTGAAAATCACCAAGATCGTCGTGTAGAGCGTTAGTGGAGTAGACTAGGGTCCTTCTGTTCCCCTAACCACTAGACATCATGTGTCTCTGCTATTTAAATTTCTACTGCATTAATTCAACTAATTAATGTTAAAGGGAAAAATACGGTCATTCAAAAAATTTCTAAATGGCACAATTCACCACCCTATTGTGTATATTTGGTATAATTCGATCCATCAATTGGTATCAGAGGTTGAGCTTTTTGATAAATCCTTAACAAGATGAAAGTGATTATATACAGAGCAAGATGACTGAGACAAGATATGGAGTGTCTATGGTTAGAGCACTGTACTTCAATGGTGAAAATTATGTATGGTATAAATCAAGAATGATAATATATCTGAAAAACCTTGGATATAATGTATATTCAAAGATTCTAACTCCTTATGAAATACCTTAGAAACCTGAGACCTGGAGTTCAACTACTGAAGTAGAATGTGATATAAAATTGATAGCAATGAATGCTATTATATATGGTCTAGGACCTGATGAATTTTACATAGTATCTCAATGCCCAACATCATATGAGATGAGAAAAACTATTACTGTTTCTTATGATGGAACTAACAATGTCAGGTAAATGAGATATGCTACTTCTAAGCTTAAATTCGACACATTGAGAATGGTTGAAGGTGAATGAATTACTCAAAATAATGCAAGGTAGATAGAGACTATCAATAATATAATAGCCTTTGGAGACCCAATCAAACAAGATGATCAAGATTTTAATGTACTGAGAGTACTGCCTACTAAATAGAATGGAATCTCTTCTGCAATCAGATAGTCAACACCAGTCAAAGATTTAACTGTGAGATAGTTTATGGGAACAATTATGATTTATGAAGTCTAGATGGAATATTAAGATAATGATCATATGGTTCTTATCAAGAGAGAAGACACTTCCTTAAAATTTTCATCTCAACGGAAAAGCCAAAAATCTAATGAAAAAAGAAGTAAAGGTGAAATCAGAATGTTTGGATTCATCAAATTTTAATATTGAATTGTCTCAGCTAGACATAAATTTTAGTAAATTCTTTAAAAAGAAGAATGGTTTCATAAAAACCATTCAAAAGGGATGAAAAAAGACAGATGTTATGAGTGCAAGAAGATGAGTCATATCAGACCTGAATACCCACAGTTAAAATAATACAAGAAGAATAAGTTCTTCAAAATGAATGATTATGAGAAAAAAGACAAGAAAGCAATGAAATATACATGGAGTGTGTCTGAAGATTCCATCATATCTTCAGAATCAGACTTAGATAAGGAATAATTAAATCTTAAATCCAACATCTGCTTTATGGTAGAAATATATGATGTACAAATATATTACTCCTCTGACTCTGATTCTAGTACTGAAACAAGCTATTCTAATGAAAAACTTGCATCCTACTACATCATGCCTGAATAAAAATATGACTCTCATTTTAAGAAACACAAGTCATTAAAGAACATTCACAATGTTGTTTCAGATGAAAGAGATACAATACTAATGCAATTTAAGGAGTTAACTGATAAGTATAATTCAATTAACATTAACTATACAGATCATAAAGCTAAAATAAAAACACTGAAAATAGAATTAGAAACATATAAAAGTGCAGCCCTTATTTTTACCAAAGGAGAAAACTGGTTGAATGAAATTCATGGAAAAACTATTATTTAGAATGAAATATTTGGAATTGGTAGTAATGATGAAAAACCTAAGATGTATAAGAATTATTTTGTTCCATCCTCAAAATGATTAAATTTTAATTACTGTGGAAAAAGGGGACATATTTCTAAAAACATTTTCTTATGACAACCTCAAATAAGTGGTATTAAGAACGAATTTGTTTTATATAATTTATTTGACTCTGTTGATTTTAGAAAAAAAGCAAGTCTAGATTCCAGGATCTTTGTTGGCTAATGCAACTAGTCCCAATAGAATATTGGTACCAAAGAAAATTATTTAAATTCCTTTTCATGAAGAAGGTCACAGAATCAAAAGGACCATATTGTATATGGATAGTGTATTCTCAAGGAATTTGAGTAGAATCTCATTGAATTTCTCTACACTCACTAAAAAATATGGCCCACTTGTCAGTTTTGGAAACAATGCCAAAGGGAATATCATTGGCATTGGAATAATTGGAGATCCAGAAGTTATCTCAATCAACAAAGTATGGTATGTACTAGGATTGAAACACTATCTGATGTGTATCTATCAACTATGTGATGATGGTTATGTTGATGATTTTTCTAACAATTTCTGTTGTATTTTCAAAAATAAACTGCTTAAATTTAGAGCACCTAGAACTGATAATGTGTATACCCTGGATTTAAATTCCTTGGGTAAACAACAACTAAACTACTTAACTACTAAGATTAATGAATCCTGTATCTGGAATAGAAGACTTGGACATTTTAGTATCTATGCTTTACCTAAATTATCCAAGAAACAGTTATTTTATGATTTTCCAATCCTTATGTTTGAAAGTGATAGATTCTATGATTAATTTCAACTTGGAAAGCAACACAAATCCTCTTGCAAATCTGTTAACAAAATATCTACATCTAAACCTCTAGAACTTATCCATATGGATTAGTTTGGACCATCATGAGTAGAAAGTTTGGCTGGTAAGTTATACGTATATGTTTTGGATGATGACTATTATTGATTCACATGGATTGTCTTTTTTTAAAATTTAAATATGAATTATTTACATTATTTGAAAGTTTTTGCAAAGATGTTAAAAATGAAAAAGGTTTGAAAATAATTTCATTAATAATTGATCATGCTGGAAAATTTGAGAATCTAGAATTCAATTCCTTTTTCTAAAATATGGGTATTAAACACACCTTTTATTTACCAAGAACGCCTCAACAAAATGTTATTGTTGAAAGATGAAATAAGACTATTCAAGAAATGTCCAGGAGTATCCTAAATGAATATAGTCTTCCTACCTATTATTGGGATGAAGCTGTAAGCACCGACTGCTATACAATGAATAGAGTTTTAATTAGACAAATTGTAAAAATGACACCCATGAACTCTAGAATAATAGAAAACATAAAGTAAATTACTTTAATGTTTTTGGATGAAAGGTTTATAACTTAAACACTAAAGACAATCATGGTATGTTTGATCCAAAATCTGATGAAGGTATTTTATTAGGAAATTCTGTGACTTCAAAATCTTATAGAATTTTTTTAAAAAAAAGTCCAGGTTTTTTGAAGAATCAGTTCATGTGAAAATTGATGAATCTGATCCCTTTGATAAAAAGACAGATCAAATGAATGAGATTGATTCTAATGATAACATGAGACTTGAGAACCTAAAAGATGATTTTGAAAAATAAATAAATGATATTCAATCCAGTCCAGCATAAATTGACACTGAAGAACCTATAACTCTACTTCCTAGATAGTCAAGGATCATAAAGAATCACCCTTTAGAAACAATAATAGGAGACATATAAATAGAAATAAATCTTAGAAGGAACATAGGAAATCATGCTACGTTTTCTTCCTTTCTATCTGAATTAGAACCAAAGTCCATAGAAGAATATTTAAATGATGAGAGTTAGATGATAGCAATGTAAGAAGAACTAAACCAGTTCAATAGAAATGAATTCTGGAAATTAGTTGAAAGATCAAAGAATTATCCTATTATTGGAACCAAATGGGTTTTTGGAAATAAACAATATGATCAAGGAATAATAACAAAAAATAAAGCTAGACTAGTAGCTAAAGGATATAATCAAGAAGAAGGTATATATTATGATGAGACCTTTACCCCTATATCTTGATTAGAATCCCTTAGAATCCTCTTCGCATATGCATCTCAGATGAATTTTAAATTATTTCAGATGGATGTAAAATATGAATTTCTAAATTGTTATTTGATGGAGGAAGTATATGTCGAGCAACCTTTGGGTTTTGAAAATTCTGAAAAACAAGATTCTGCTTTTAAAATTACTAAAAGTCATTATGCTCTTAAGCAAGAACCTAGAGCTTGGGATGAAAGATTATGCTATTTTATTTTGAAAAATGATTTTACTGTTGGAATGGAAGATCCAACACAATTTAATAAAACTATAAATTATAATATTTTATTAGTTCAAATTAATGTTGATGATGTAATTTTTGGATCAACTAATAAATCCCTTAGTCACAATTTTTCAAATTTAATGCAAAAAAAATTTAAATGAGTATGATGGAAGAATTAAATTTCTTTTTAGGACATCAAATTTATCAAAAATATTTTGGAAATGTTTTAAATTAAATAAAATACATTACTTATTTACTAAATAAATTTAGACTTGAAAAAATCATGACATATATAGTTCCTATGTGTACTAATATAAAATATGATTTGGATGAAACTGGAAAATCAGTTGACAACAAGTTATATAGGGGCATGATTGGTAGATTATTATATCTTATAGCTAGCAGGTTTGAAATAATGTATTCAGTATGTCTTTGTGCATTATTTCAATCAAATCATAAAGAATCCCACTTAAATGTCGTTAAATGAATTTCTAGATATTTAAAAGGAACTTTTTTCAATCTCTTATTTATCCTAAAACATCTGATTTTAATTTAATTTTATATTCAGATTCAGACTTTTGGATTTTTAGATAATATAGGAAAAGAACATTGGGTACTTGTCTCTTTTTAGGGAAATCCTTCGTGTCTTGGTCAAGTAAGAAACATCATTCAGTTTCCCTTTCAACAGCCGAGGAAAAATATGTATCTGCTGGCAGTTTCTGTGCACATGTTTTATGGATGAAAAACACTCTTACGGATTTTGGATTAAATTTTAATTGTACGCCTATTTTATGTGATAATAATAGTGGTATAGATATTTCAAAAAATCCTATTAATCATTCTAGGACTAATCATATTGATATCAGACATCATTTTCTAAGAGATCATGTTCTTAAAATGGACATATATCTCCAATTTGTATTTACTAAAATTCAATTACAAAATATTTTTACTAAACCACTTCCCACTGCAAGGTTTGATTTTACTAAGTGGGAGCTAGGTTTATTTAATTTTAAATAATGTTTTATTTTATTATGATGTATCATTACTTTGAAACTATTTAAAATAAATTAGATTTTTGTTTTTGAAAAAGAATATGTCTTTTTGCATGATCAATTTTATTCGTTTATAAAATATCTATAATAATTATTGGTGACATGGGAATCAAGGTTGTTAGAAACCTTTTGAATTTTGAATCATTTCATTTTCTACCAAAAACCCCTTCGAACTTGCAGCGCTTTACTTCTCTTTGTCTATTCGAACCTGAACCATCGAAACCCTAATCCTTCTTCGAACCTTAATAGATTTTTTCAAAAGAAATGGCCAATACCAAGATAACTGATGAAGTAGAGACCACCACAGCAAAGAAATAGTGCTCCAAAGGAAGAAATTTTTTGAAAGGTATAGTCATAGACTAACAATGGCTATTTAAGACGATTCATCTACTGAAACATGCTCTCACTTTTCAAAATCTAGAGCAGAATTTAAATGGTGAGAAGTATGAGTTTTTGTATGAGATAGAACTACAATATTTTTTTATGTCTGTATAATTTAGTCTCGGTGAAAATTAGGATATTATGGTAGAGAATATTGAACATAAAGATGTTTTGATATCCTCTATAGAGATTGGCCAGATTCTGATCTACCCTAATGAGAGAGTTTTTCATTTTGATTTAAAAAATATAGGAGATTCAGTGCAAATGTCTGAAGATATCATGTCTTTTATTTTTTGTTCTACTTATTTAAGGAAGAAGTTGATAAATGACGTGGATCCAGATCAGAAAATTCTAGTGAAATTTAAGCAAATAGGGATTGCACCGAGAATGTGTGAGTTGGAGAAAATATTCTATCCGGACATGTATATAATGGTTCTGTTAATGAGTGGTATTAGGCTTAAATTACCTTGGTAAATTGTAAGGTATCTTCATTATTGTTGTCAATCCGAAGCCCGCATGAATTTTTATCTGTTTGGCAGATTCATTTCAAAAATTCTATTCAAAAAGGTTATGGTGAAGCTGGTGGAAGCCAGAGTTGATGTCATCATAGTAACACTTTTGGTGCTGGGACCCTGAGAAATATTAGTTACTTCTGGTGCACATTGAATGAAAAATAATTTCCAGTAGGGGATAAGTAAGAAGAAGAGACTGCTCAAGCTCTGTCGGTAATTTCTAATGAGGGACAGGCTGAATCGAGAGTGAGAACTGTTGTAAGATGAAATACATTTGAAACAAAATAAACTCAAGAAAAAGGATGTCCGGAGGGAATTAAGATTTAAAGAAAAAGAACTGTTAATGTGGAACTTTTTTCACCTATTTTGACAACAAGAGATTTACTCTCTTACAGTTTCGTCAGAGAAGAAGCTGTTGAAAAGCCACAAGAAGAGGATACTACTAAAATTACATTGACTCCTAAAGTAAAAAATTAAATTGATCCTCAAATTGTAACTGAATATGACATTACAATTGAAAATGAAAAGGACGAAGAGCCTGGTGAGGAAGTTTCTAGTCCTTAGGAAAATCAAGAAGAGTTTATTTTTGAAAATCCAAGGGAAGAACATATTATTGATGTTCACGATGAGAATTCTTATGAAATTCAAACAGAGGTTATTCATGAGGATTTTTCTGTGTAAGAGTATTGAAATGACTCATAGGAAAAGTCTGTAGACCAGCCATCTCAAGAGGAAGAAAAAGATAAATATGATGTAGACAATTTTCCATTAGTACTGCTATATCACATTGAAGTTGAAAATGAGAATCAAGCACAAGGTGCCTCTGATCTAGTAAATAAGGAAGTAGAAGCACTATACAGAATTTTTTCTAATTTTGAATCTGAGAATAATGCTCTAAGGAAATTCATAGGGAAAGAATAGTAGAAATTTCAAAGGAAAAATCGAATTATAGTTTCCTAACAAAAAGATGAAAATTTTAAGTAAGATATGTTGATAGAGGTACAAATGTTGAAATCAGAAATGTTGATGAAGTCAGATCTTTCAGAATTCAAAACCTATATGGACATATAATTTTCATTTATCCGAACTAGTGAAGCTAGTAGATCAGGTACTTCACCTGATTTAATCAAAATATTTCAGGTTATCCCAGCAGCAATGAGTAATATAAATGACAGATTGCATGATTTTCAATTCAATGGTGCTCCACCATAAGTTTTGTTAGATTATCAGAAGTTTTTGGTTGACCAGAAGACCCCAAGTGAACCAATTATTAGAACTATGCAGACTAAGTTCACAGAGAAGATACCTCTATTTATAGAGAAGGAAGAGAGACATCATGAGTTTTTTAGAGTAAAATTGATAGAATATATTCATACAACTCAAGAGGATCGAGATTTTATTATCAAAATGGAAGGTGAAATGATGAAAATGAATAGGGAGAAGTAGATATAAATCAAGATAGTAGTTCATGGGAGATATAGCCTATCTCATACTCTTAAAATACCGTGATTCCTATGATCATCATGACAGTAGATATTCTACATTTGTAATGAAGTTTTGGTTCACTTTATCCTTGTTTTTTTGTTTTTACTGTATTTGTTTTGATATGCTAGTAATCCGAGATCAATTATTGAAAAATGGTTAATAATATCATTTACATAAGTAAAATTCTATATTAAATGTGTTCTATTACATATTCTATCATTCCTTTTTATATCACAAAAGGGGGAGAAATTTTGATAAACACAACATTTTATTATAACATTTTCAAATATTAAGCGTTATCTTAATCCTTCAAAGGGGGATAAATTGAGTTAATTCTAATATTGTATTTATCATTGAAAAATTCAGAACTATATGTAATTAAGTTTTTTATATTAATTTCACTGGTTATTTTTTTGGGTTTTGTGATCATCTAAAGGGGGATATTGTTGGACATGTGTTGTTTTTCAATGATACATAATATTTTTATTTAAAAGTGGGAGATTTAAGGAAATAATAATCTATCTCTATGATGACTTTGATGCTCAAAAATAAAATTAATTGTTTTCAAATAATTTTATTTATTAAGTATATTTCATGAATTTATTATTTATTTTTTTATTTCTGGTTGAAATATTTATGTTCTTGAACAATGACATTTAATTGCTAAAGTATTCATATTAGTGTGTTCTAGAAACACTATTCATGCTCTAAATATTTGGGAATTTCATAAGAATGGTCTGGAAACACCATTAATACCCTACATGGAGAAACGCAGTGTAAGGATGAAATGTGATCTATACATTATGATATATCAAAAATGTATGGTTAATCAACCATATGTTATCGGAAAAGTATGGAAGAGGAAACCTACGTTAGGAAGGAACCCTACATTTGGTTTATTGAAAAAGTATTTAAGAAGAACTGTACCTATGTTTTAAATGTAACGTTTGTTTATCAAAAGTATGGTTCATCAACCTTACTTTTGTAAACAATCATACATTTCATCAAAAGTATGGATCATGTACCTTACGTTTTAAAGCTTATAAAAGGATGGAACATTTATAAGATATTTTATTATTGAAAATAAAAGTATGGTTCATCAACCCTAAGTTTGTAATCAACCTTATGTTTGAAGGATGGGACATCAACCCTACATTTTAGTTCAACCTTACGTTTGAACGAGGCATGGTATATAGTTCACCCTTACATTTGTCGTCGGAGAATTAAATATGATTTTATTATCCAACTATTTCCAAGAGGATTATTAAGCTAATTTCAAGCCATATTTAAAAGCGGATTTTAAATTTCGTCTTTGATTTATTCAATGTTGTTTTTTCAATGATTTAAAGGATCAATTTAAAAGGATATTTTTATAACGAATCTTTAGGGAAGTTATGACTACTCTATTATTTTGAAATTTTTAAAATCATGAGTTAGATGGTGACTTTTGTGGATCTAAATTTTCAGGAGACAGGTTCGTCATTATTTTATTGATATGATATTTACACAGAGAATATATACGAGTTTTTTCGAACAACAACATCAAACATTCATAAAATGAAGGTAAACAGATACTTTCAGAAACACAGATCCACTAATTCAAATGAAAAAAAAAATCTGTTTATTGAAGAAGCAGAATCACGATAGATGATTCAATCATTCTACATTGATGATATACTATGAATCTTCTACTAATGAAGTTGTGAATTATATTTTTTATATCTACTTTAACAAGATCGGCTCAGAACGACTCTTATTTGAAGATCATTATTTCTGAAGGCTACAATCCATCTAATGTCAATTGCATTCTGTTGAAATTGTGAAAAATAACTTAAACTTATATTTAAAGTACAAATACCTTTCTTTTCTATTCTTGAGTGATCGGCTTCTCGTACTAAGCTGTATAGGTTCGGTGAGTGAACCAGAAGGTTTTTTCCCATATATTGTAAAGGTGTCAACTGCTTGTACTGAGTTGTGGAAAGGTCAATTGACAAGAGGAACAGATTGGGAAAATCACCATGCTCCTGGAGGTGAGCTTCGGTGGAGTAGACTAGGGGCATTCTCTTCACCGAACAACTATACACCATGTGTCTCTTCTATTTAAATTTCCCCTACATTAATTCATCTTATTAAACATAAAGGACAGAACACTATCTTGCATAGAATTTGTAAAAGACACAATTCACGCTCCTC
Source organism: Viscum album (assembly GCA_963277665.1). Taxonomy (NCBI): domain Eukaryota; kingdom Viridiplantae; phylum Streptophyta; class Magnoliopsida; order Santalales; family Viscaceae; genus Viscum; species Viscum album. Next base: position 211,400,223 of record OY728128.1, on the reverse strand, counting down.
TTGTGTATATATGGTATAATCTGATCCAACAAGATAGAATAATAGTGATTGAATAAAATTATCCACTATACATCAAGTCATTAAAAACCAAAAATAAATTTATATTAAACAATTACTAATTATATCCTATGTAGATGAAGAGAAAATAATGTGTGCCAGTATAGAATGATATACACCTTCTAATCATTATTAAATGATAAAACAGGTGAGAGGGAGAAGCCATCCACATGTGTCCTCGCCATCGTGGATATTATTGAAAACAAAATGAATAAAATATGTGTCTCTTCCATACATATGAGTGTGTGGTTTCATATGAAATCGAAAAATATAAATAATATCACACATAGAGCATGATAAAAGAAAACACATAGCTTTAGAGTCACTTTTCACTGTCATCACATAGGACCCCCAACCCTGAATGATGAGAAATAAACATCAAAAAGGAAAAAAACCATTAATTTCATGATTAATTATTTCATTTTGAATTTATTAGTTTTATTGAGAGATTAAAATTATTCTGTTCTCATTTACATGACTAGAATTATTCCATTTTCAACTCCAATGCTTATACTATATTATTTTTATGTAATGTTTGGATGAATCTTATAGTTCACTTTCTTATATTTTCATGTTTTTTATTATTAATAAATTTGGTTGAACCACTTCATTTCCCCAAAAGGGAATTATTAAAGTAGATTAAAATTTTCATATTTCATGACCATACTCCCTAAGGCATCCCATTTATCCATAACATGGCCTCCATTAATTTGAGTCAAAAGTAATTCAACATTACTACATTCAATAAGACCCAATCCCATGGGTTACCAATTTATAAATTTTTTATTATTAAATTATCTTGGTACTCTAGACTCTTCCAAAGGTACCACATCATAATTTTGCATGTCGTGCAAATAGTCTTTATACGCAATGAAGAGGAAAACCAACAAAATAAATATAATTCGATTAATATTTCATTAATAAAGTATCCATAAAGAATAATAATCAAGGAGAAATCAGTGCTATAAAATTGGTTTTACCACCCTAGTGTCCCACACAATTTTTCATAAAATTAATATGTTACACCATCATTAGAACTGTCCATCTCCAAAAAATAATCCCTAGATATTTGTCATCCATGTTTCCCGACCTAATCAGAACTACAATGAGTAAAACAGACTCGAGAACCTAGTAAATTTCTCACACATAAAAAAACCCACACAAGAATATCATGAAAACATTAGTCATCTAAAATTTCATAATGAATTCATATATTTCAATGTTATTTTTCAGACATAAAAAAAGTAAACATTTCCATGGAACTAAGTCTTACAAGCCTTCCACAACCATAATTTTCTCATAAATCCACATAACTTTTATATTTAGCTTGAAACCATTTTAATCACCATATTGAATTAACAAATTTTTATGAATAATTTTTTAAAAAGTATTAAAAATCATTTATTAGCTATCAATAGCATCAAATAAACCTAAAAATGGATTTAATGTTAATTTGAATTTATATTAAAAATGTGGAAAATATATTTTATTACATACATTGTTATTTGATCATGTTGTTTCAATTATTCTAGATTTAATTTTTCTATAAAATTTCAAAAAATTGATAAGAAAAATAATATCCAAAACAAAAATATGCCATTCCATCTTATTATAACATATAGAGTCAAAAATTATAAAACCAAAAACGTTCACAACTACCAAACCACACCTTCATTATTCCATTAAAATTATCAATTTCTTCTATTGATTTTGTTTATTACACCATTAACCTTATTATTAAACTTGATAATACCACAATTATACTTTAAATAAAGATTTCAGTACATATCACACTTTAACAAAAGTATCTTATTTTTACCTTAGAAAGAGTGGGATACCAAATTCCAAAATTTGATTACCTCTTATGTGGGGAACCATCGATCCTTAACACACCATCCCCATAATAGCCTCTATAAATTATCATCAGAAACCACATGTATAGAGAATCTAACAACCTATCTTAGCAGGGAGAATAAAGAACATAAAATAATTGAATTATAAGATAAGGGAAAACTAAACTCATGTCACCACATATTGACTTCTAAATGGTAGGGTTTGAATCTGATTGAAGGAACATAAAATGAAATAAAAATTTTCTTCATCCCTTAAAGGATGAGATAAACTAGTAAAAATATGATAATCCTAAGTGTCTCCCATACATGTAACCATCCTAGTTAGGAAACATTCTTAAAGAGAATGGATACATTAGTTTGGGAATTACATGAATCCCACATCAATTAAAAATTCAATCCCCAAATCCCTATAACATGAAATTATATTCATGATAAATCATTCATTCAATCAATTAATTTATTTTATGAATTTTCATATAATTCCACCATAGAAACCATTCTGATAAGGATAGTAATACATGTAGTGTGGCCTAATACATTCCTTGACTATAAATTTCATGTAATGAATTCCTCTTACACCCTATTATCCAGCATCCATCAACCCTCCCCTACCTCATTCTAAAAATGGATAGACCCAAAAAAATGTGCCTTATAGAAGAAAAATGACTAAAAAATTACTTCCCATCAATCTATAATATAATAAACTAATATATACCTCAAATAAAAAACTACATAAGTTCCAAAATTAAATTCAACTCATACTTGAGATATGTTAATTTGTTATAAACTATCCACTGTATGGTTTCTCATCCATGAAAAGATTCACTAATTATCTCTGTTAAATGATAGTATAATAGAAACATATAAACATAACTGACATTGTGGTTTGGGTGCTCTACTCTAGATGTTATTATTTTTTATTATATGAGGTATCATTCTATAGACGGATAAACCTTTTTTTAAATGTTCCTCTCTTGGTTTTATAACTTCATACCCCCATGATTTTATTTTTTTCACTTTTAGATAAGAAGACTTTATTTCACAAAAAAACATACTCAGAAATAAATCATCTTTTTTGAAAACAAATCATCAAATAAATCATAAATCTTTTTTCCAAATTCCATGTTTCCTCTAATAAATTCAATAATTCCATAGTATACAAACAATTGTAGCAGATCAACACTATAATATCTTCATATTAAAATAAACAATATTAAACTTATACTAAATAATGGTTGCTTCTACCTCTAACTACACACATCCTAAAGAATTACATGACATAATTTCTTAGATCAAACAACCAAAATAGCGTTACAAAAAAATACATTATACTTTCTTGTATACTATCAGGGTAAATACTAAATCAAGATATGAACGAACCTAAATACATTATATTTCTAACGATGTATTTAGCATCAATTTTTTTTCCAAATATGGAAGGAAAATAAATATATAAAGAAAATTCAAAATTGATACTAATGAAACTATATTCATTATATAATTTTTTTTGTAAAATTTATAAATTATATAATTACCATAAATTATTTTTAATTGATACTAAAATATTTTTTATTATAAAGAAAAATAAAATAAATGATATAAAAAATAACTATTTTAATACTATTTGAATGTATAGATAATTGAGAAAAAATTTAGATCTATATGACATATTATTATAGTTTTAAATCATTATAATGCAATTACAACTGTATCATAATTTATTTGAATTATAAATAAATGAAAAGGATTAAATTTGAAAATAATAACATGACATGAATATAATATTTTTTAAAATTATATAAAAGTATTAAAAATATTTGATAAGACCATAGTGGATATTATATGTTGTAAAATATCATACCATATTAATTTAAGGTATATTGGGAGTTATTTGGCTCCATATTACAATTATTATAATTATATATTTTGGGAAATTCCAAAATTTAATCTCACCTCAATTATAAAATGAAACCTCATCCCCTACATATTCACTACATTTTGATAATTCTATATCAACCAAAACATTTCCATTTTTCTTCAAATAATCATTGTTGAGATATTTGGGGTCTCGGTCACCCAAAAATAACAACCCCACTATCTTTGAGTGGAAATATGGAGGATGATTATTTAAGAAGATGTAACTATATTCACCCACTAGTGCAAGTTTATTTCTTCTTCAAATTATTTTTAATATATCATAAACATAAAAAATAATAAAAATTGTACCATTAATATAATTATATTTTATAAAATTCATGGGAAATCAAATTTACGACTCTTATCCATCCATAAAAAATCAACATACAGAGCTCATGGTTACATACGAAACACAGTCACCGCTAACTTTTGAAATTTTTCATTCATCACCACATTAATCGGATGATTATAAAGATGTAACATTTGAGTAAATTTTATATCTATAAAATAAATGTGATTATTGAATTTTTAATTATTAATCCCGTTTAATTTTTTCCATCAATTAAAAATATGGAGACAACATTTATGCCTATGTATGACCTATTGTCTCCATGAACAATTTTGTTAATTTTTATATCTATACATTTTAATGATTAAAAATAGATTATAATTTATTATTATTATATATATATATTATTAATATCAATTTTTACATTATTTATATTATTTAATCACATCTATTGTCTATTACTGAGACACCCAAATCCAAACATAGATGAAAATTGAAGCAGTAATCACATGGAATAGTAGTTTAATAAGTATTTTTTAATATGGTATTATTAAATAATTTATTATAAGATATATGTAATAATTGTAATGGAAAATATTTATAATGAAACTAGATATATTATATCAAAGTTTTTGATACCTATGAAAGAATTCATACCTACGTTTATGGATTATTTCACAATCTCATCAATATTCAAGATTTTTTCTATTAAAGTCTCCACTGTGGTATATTTCTCTTCCATGAAGATTTTTTCAAATTTATTTTCAAAACATTATTTACTAATATCTTATTTTTATTTAAAATAATTTTAAATCGTGTTTTAATATTTAAGTAATGGTATGAAATCTTTTTTTCATTTTCTAAACATGGAAATTGTATGTTTTTTTATAAAAATATTAAAATATAATGATGTTTTTACATATACAACATGAGTGTATATTCTAGAATTCCTAAAACCATATTGTATTGTGAATTAATATAAAACATTCTAATTTCATTTTCAAATAAATTATTTTATTTCATAATTTCATTGATTTTTAAATATTTTATTTCAATGTAAAAAATATTATTTCTCTTATAGAAATTTTAATGATTTTATTAGTGTATTTTCATATATGTCAACAACCTTTGTTGAATAATTATATTAACTAAGTTTGATATATTATGATATAATCTACCATATTTAATTTAATGGTTAAGGATCTGTAGGACTATGGATGTTCAATTCTGGTAATATTCATCATCTAACTCTTGATAGTTTATGATTAATTATTCACATTTCATATGCTAGTTTCCCTTCATTAATGTTTATTTTATTTAAGTTTATACAATTTCATATGTGGAATTCCATTGACTTTGTTTGTGATGGGTGGTTCATGATATAGCTCATCGGGGTATCGGTAGGTATAATGGGACAAACAATATTACGTTTTGGCTGATGCATTACCCATATATGTATAATTATTGGATAGGCCAGGATGGTATGATTTAGATGACTGATAATATTAATTCCATCATAATTTTATTATTTATATATATTAAATTATATTATTCTATTACTAAAATATCCATGGTTCTGTTTCATTATCAATTGATTATATATATGGAATTATATTATAATCACTTATTCATTCCATATTATGCTCAGGAATATGTTTGATGGAATGTGTTTCAGTTATTCACCTTGTTATAATTTTTTTACGCTGTATTTTATCATGGGATTTTCAGTATGGTCTCCCTTATTAATAATTTGATCTCACCCTGTTATTTTTTTTCACATTTCACCATGACACGAAGAAGTGTTTGGTGATTGATATGGAGGTTTAAAAATTGTAGTATAATTGAATTCATATTTAAATTATTTGTGAATTTTATTAATTAAAAAGTAATGTGCATCATAAAAATAAAGGTTGTTTAACAAAACTAGTAAACTCTTTGGTCATTTTGGGATTTGATTTTTTGTATATTATACCAATGTAATAATATAACCACTAACTATAAAATAATAGGGTTTGGGATTTTATTGATGGTATGAGAGAATGTTTATCAGAAACCATGGGAACAAGATTTAGGAAAACATATATTAGAGAAAAAAACTATGATTAAAATTGGAAAATATCTAAATAGGCTGATAAAATGATTTATAAATTAGTTATTCCAAAATATTTTATTTAGATTATGTGATTCGCTAGTTATGTTATTATACATTATATTTCATAATATTTTGATATACTCTAGTGTATTCTATTTTTTATAAGTGGATCCAAGAGGAAGGAGTGGTATACATATCAATGCATATTGGGATTGTCCTACAAATAATGTTAATAATGACACAGTATTATTTCTATCTATATCTAAAATAATTATAAAAATATTTGGATAGCTGAGATCGGATAAAAGAAATAGAATTGACCCTATGTATCACCCTTCTCATCCACAAGGTGGTGTGACAATGTTCAACAACATTATGTGTCCCAAAGCTCAATCAAATAATGGAATTATGATTCCTTTTATTTTTTATCAATAAAAAAAGATCCTTAGAGAATACATTTCCTATAATATGATGATATTAATGTGAGAAGGTTGTAATGGTAGTTTATCATCTCTTTGTGGATGTAGATAAATGGTGTTTTTTGATCCAAAATACTAGGTATGTAGAAGATATAACAATTGTGGAATGAAAGGATTTTAAAGAACTTTTCTTTGAAAAATATTTCCTAATTGAACAACAAGAAGATATGGAGAGACAATTATTGATTTTGAAACATTAGGAGTATGATAATGAATCTATATTTGAATCCAACATAAAAAATTTAGTAAGGAATATTTCAGACTATGTATACAATCCAATGAGAAAGATTGAATGTTTCTTCGATCAACTTATGCCGAATTTTTGAATAGAAATAATCTAAAAACACTCTCATCATATAAGGATATTGTATCTTTTTTTTAAATAATTAGAAATAATTATAAATATCTTATGAATTTGAAATAAGGAAAAAGAAAAAGTTGAATGAAAAAAATGTATAGATAATGGAAGATGGAAAAGTAGGATTTTCCCACATGAGATAATTGTTTAAGAAAACTACCTGATATATACATGAAGTAGTTTAAAGATCACTATAAGTGTTGGGATAATGGCCACATGGATCAATATTTCAAGGGATATAAATAATCCATCCAATGATTCAACGATTAGGAGATGAAAAAATATATAAACAAAATCCTTATATTTAAATGGAATATATCTCAGAATAAGCAAAGGGATCAAGGTCAATATTATGTTTTTACTATATTAAAAGGGGAATAATTAAAGTATATGTGTTTTTTTATTAAATTTTTATTTTGTAAAAGTATTTTATATATGTTTTTTGGTTATAATAGTAAATAGATATATAAGTATTGTACTATAGTACTTCTTAATTTGGTATTTGGAAGCCTGAATGTTTTCAATAAAGTATTAAGGTGATAATGGTTTTTATATGTTACATTAAGAGTACTATTAAATTTTTTGTGAAAATATTTTTATGTTAATTTTAGAATGTTTGTGACTATTCTTATATATTTTTTTGAAATTTAGTTATTACATAAATATTTGGTATGATCCATAATATTTACTATTTATGGAATGAATTAACTCAAACATTGGTTATTATTATTTGTTTTTAAAGTATAATTTATCATATTTGATAACCTATTTTATACATTTTAGTTTTCATAAATATATTTTGGATGAAGGAATTAATTTAGTTCCATTTTATTTTCTAAATGTTCTTCAAGTATGAAAAAAGAAAATTTCATATCCATTTTTTAGTGTAATAAATGAATTCAAAAAAGATCAAAACACCAAAAAATGATGTGATTATTCTTATGAAATGAAATTAAATTATGTAATTTTATTTTATAAATTCCTTATTTATATATAAAAATAATCCCTCACCTTTTGGAAAATGGTTTTATAACTTAAATTTTATCCATTTACATTTCAAATTTTGATATCAATGGTCCTTTTACCCATCGCAAATTTACGGTTCCCTGATGGTTAACTTTCTAATGATCATGTTCTCTATAAACCTACATAAAAAATTTATAGTTATATTTCTCATCAAAAAACATATTTTCACTTCCCACTAATTTTTTCTGAAATGAAATCCTATTTTTTGTTGACCATCATATATCTCTTTCATTCTATTGAGAGAATGATTTGTTAAACCTTTCAATGAGGTGGGTTTCCCACAAAATAATTACAAATTATTAATAATTAATTTTCTAAATTAAATTTCAATTATTAAGGATGAATTATATTTAATGTGTGAATAATGTTACATCCTTATGTTTTAGTAATAAAAATAAAATTTAAATCTTGGGATGCATATAACACAGAGCTTAAAACCCGGATATACTATTAAATTTTATTTTGACACTATAGTTATAACCAAGCCATTAAATTTGTTTTTGAGAATTGGAATAACTATTTTATGAAATATATATGATTCTTATATTATATTAATATATATATATATATATGTTAATTCCCATATAATCAAAAACAATTCTTAGTAAAGTATTTTTCATTGAATATATGCTTTCATCAAAGTGATTTTTTTTCCTTCTATGAAGAAATAAAAAGAATTTTTTTAAAAATTTACTGAAAATTTATAAGGAATTATTAATTTAATTTTTGAAATCATCTATAAAATAAATTTCTATAATGATATTTTAAGAATTTTTATAAAAGTATAAATTTTTTGGTGAATTGTAAAAAATGTTGTTTTTATGAAATTCTGTATCTTTCATGATATTATCAAAACAAAAATATAATGCCCTAAATTTAATAAAATTATTTAATGAATCATGTGTGAAAATATTATATTGCTATAATAATAAATAATTCAGTACAAATAAATTATAAATTACATCATGATTAATATGAACATCATTTTTAGTACTGACACACTGATTACACAATAATGTTGAAGTAAAAACCAATGAATTATAAATATAAATTAACATGTAAAGAGTATTTTAATGTTTTATTTATTAAATATAATAAATAAATGATGCTTGGGAAGGATATTATTTAATTCTTTACCTCTTCAAGGAAAACATGTTAATCATATATTAAGTGATTGAAGATCAGGTAAAACAATAGAAGAAAGCCAACTAGGAAACTGATCCAACTAGACATCTAGGTAATTCAGAAGGACTCATGTTTCTAGAAGATGAGCCTCCAAATTAACCTCCCTTTTGTTAAAGGTGATCGAGCTTGTTAAAAATAAGAGATGAACAAGGATGATCTTCACGATCTAAAGTCCAAAAGATTGGAGATTGTCATTTGGAGAGGAGGAATCACAATAGATAGTGAAAAAATAAGATTCCAATGTGAATTATTTAAACCCTTAATGAAAAAAATTCCATGTCAAGGTTAATATCTTGAGCTTCAGTGACTGAGAGTGGGAGCGATGCAAAAAATGAAGAATGATAAGCCAAAATGGTCATCCTGTGAGAGTTCCGAGAAATGTCACTGTATCATAAGATTACATTTTCCAAAGTTGATGCATCCACATTAATTTGTATGGTGTCACTACTGGGAGGTTTTTAGGTACCTTAATTATGCTTGAAAATGGGGTTGTCAATCATATGATCACCGTTGTCTCACAATGATAACTAGTGTGATGCGTTCAAAACCAAAAAGATACATTGGTTGTAGATCTAGTTAAAAATAATATCATTTACCCTCATCCAATTGATCCATGACCTATTGAAATGGGAAGCTGTGTCTTTTTCAATGAGGTGCGAGGACAATTTTTCAAGAAGAGTCACAAGATCTTGGTCCACATCTAAGAGGTTGTCAGCATGAAAGTTTGAGGATCACCATGTGTTCCTTTCTGTAGGGTAGTGGGAAATGGTGTGCATTGGAGATTAAAAAATGGATACATAGATTACACGTGTTGGGTCAGATAAAACATGGAGTGAAACAAAGAACCCTAGAGAAGGAAGGATCCATGTATATGCTTGCCACTAGAAACAGGGAGTGTTGGTGGAATATGTAGGTGACAGATAGATTTCCAATGAGTCTGCACCTCCAGATTCAAAGGAGTTTACGAATTAGCATTCCCAAATATAATAGTATAAGTACTAGAAATTTCCCCTCTCAAGAATAATAATTCCATACCTAGATCCCCAATGATTGGAAAACTGGGAATATTTTATCTGTCCCTTTCATTGAACGAGGAGGACACTTCTCTTAGATCAATCCACATTCTTCCTTATAATAAATAGAGAGAAAATTTAAAACTTTCATACATTTAGGGGTGGGGGAGGATTCAATAATCCCATTATCTTCAACCATACAAGAGTGCATCTATATATTAATAGAGGGTCAATTTCCAATTCTCTTGTAAAGTCCCTTTAGGAGAGTCACACATGATCCCCATAGGCTATGCAAGAGGAAACTGGGGGTAGGGCCTAATGGGGTGCATTAAAATATAGTATATGATAATTATTTAGCTTTGATGGCCTTATTTTAGAGGTATTTTGGTTGTTAATTGAATCTCTATCAATATTTACTGAGGAGAGTGTCCTTGAAGAGGGATATATCGTGAAACCCCATACCCTAGTGAGTCTTGGGATTGTAGAATTTATCCCAAGATATCTAGTGAGCCTTGAATTTTCCTTCATTGATCCCCCACCAAAAGTTTTTGGAGATAGATTTGAGAAGTTCCATGATGAGTCTAGGTATCTTGAAGGGCATCATAAAATACGAGGGAATGGATTAGGATATAAATATTATAAGAATTTCGTTTCCCTATTTAGATACTCCATTACAATTCAAAGAATTAATTTATTTATTCAATCCTCCAAGATGCTAGAGAAAACATCCTTTTTCATAATGACCAAACATATTATTATGACCATGGTAATTTTTATGGTTATGAACCATTTGGAATCCGAAAACCTATTCGAGTTCATCTTTCGTAAATTAATGGATTCCTACAATAAATGAAATTTCCAATTTAGCCAGGCTAACAACTTACCCTGGAGAGTTATTATAGAGGCAGATAAGAATACATATAGACATTAATTCATATCGGGTGGACTGGGAGAAAAGGAGGCAGCCATTGGAAACAAAATGTTGTGAGATGGGGGGATTGATGAGAATTAATCTCTCAATGAATCAATTAATCCTTAGTAAATACTAAAATGATATTTGAGAAAACATTATAAATTAATATGAACAGAGAAGGGGAATGGGGGTCTCCCAGGAAATGTCCATCATAGGGTGTGATGCTCTGTTTGATTCTTCCATTAATGTTGTTCTTAAACGAGACTGAAGTAACAAAATTCATAATTATGTTATGCTATACTGAGAATAAGCCTATTTTTTCAGAATGAATTGGATAAATCGACATGCCACTCTGTCAATATCTTTATTCATGTACAACTTCTAGGCCATGATGCCTCCTTTGGCCACATTGTGTGTTTTTTTAATGTTGAATGTTTATTGGTAAATATTTCTATTGTCGAGATAATCCTAATGGGTATAATTGAACATTGGTTTTCTGAAATAATGGGGGAAGAACTGCACCGACATTCTTGACTAGAAGCATGGAGAAAATATTATATGTGGCATTAGATATGCTAATGATACAGAACAATAAAACCATATAAGGTTTCATTGTTTTAGGAATGAAGGTGATGAATGATTCATTGATAGAGGTGAATTATAGCTTCCCATGCAAGAGGTCCCCAACTAGGAAAAACACATCAGGGCCAACAATGTTCCCTAATATATTAAATAAGAGGGTGTGAAATCCATCTAGGGATGGGGATTTGGTGGATTTGATTTTATTGTGGTAAATAATGGATTACTCATCAATAATATTTGGGGTGATATTTTCATTCATGCCCTCAGAAACAATTGAATGAATGGAGGAGGCAACCATAGTGGTGATGGAGGAATCTCCAGCCGTGAAGAGATCATGAAAAAATGAATTAATAGGGCACAAATATTCTCTTATTTAAAGATAGATCATTCATCAAGTGTGGTTAGGAATGAAATAAGGATTTTGTGTCACCTTTATGAAGATTTTTAGTGGGTTTAATAAGTATTTGAATTCACTACATTGATAAGAATGTCACACAAATTCATAGATACATTGCATTTTTTTCTTATAATGGTTTCATTATGTCTGCTCTCGAGAATTTAATTTCAGAAAATGGTCATAGATGATGGTGGGAGTGAGTGGATCATAGTGAGACATTTTTAAATGGTGTTACACTACTAATATGATCGGTGGAACCACCAACAAGAACATTGTTTGAGATTTTGTATGACCAAGTGAATTTTAGCCGGAACATCTGGCCCACTCTTAGTTTATCCTTCTTTGATGACCTCTTTTCAGACTCTTTACCTTGACCATTATATTCCAAAAAATATCCTTCCATGTATTGCCACCACATGGATAGAATAAATGTTAATGAGGGTTTTAAAGTGGTTATACATGGCTAGGCTGAGGTGGGAGACCTCAAAGTGGTTGAAGATGGAGAGGCAGTTAGGGGAGGCCAAGAATTTATCATGTCTCTCCCTAATGAGGGTGATCGTTGAGAATCCATGGTACAATCTAAAGGGGTATACCTTATGTCATGATACAATATACACTATTCATTGTGTTTCCTACAGGAATTATCTCATGTGGGAGGGGTCTGTTGGCACCCCTCTATTTCCCCTTGGATAGTGAACTCATTAAAATCTCCTCCCACGAGAATGTGTAATGGGATTTATTTGCTAATTGGTTTAAGAAGGTCCCATGGATTTTGTTTTTTATTTCTTGAGGGTATAAATAGATTCCATGAATGTACCAACCATGAATTTTAGGTAGATAGGGAGAGTTGGTAATTTTTTTTGAGGAGATGTTCTCAATGCTGATGTTAGTGTCCTCCTTCCACAAAAGGAAAATACATATGGCATGTCCATTAAGAATGGTTGGGATGCAACCCTAAAACCCCATTTTGGAGGCATTTATGGGCATTTCCTCATTATCAAGAAGTGTTTTGGATAGAATACCCTTCATAGGGTGATTTAGAGCACTTATGCATTGGAGCATATGAATTGTGATTGTGTTTCAGAGTGCACGACCGTTCTAGAATAAAATTTTAATTGTCCTAGGTGAGGCTGGGTTATACAAGCATCTGCCAATGAAATTTTAAAAAATAACCAATCATTTGTAGCCTTTCTTCATTTTGGGAGGATCTACTTCCACATCATTGATTCCATGTTATACTTGTTCCCACAACAGTATGAAACATGGTGGTTGGTTCCCTAGTCCCCTTAAATTGTCCCTCCCCAATTAATATATTTTTTAAAACCAATGGATGTAACCCATTGCATTTTTTCTTCATCAATGGATGTGAGTCATGAGAGATCAATGAATGAGGGAGGAACTAGTTAGTGAGTTTCAATGTATGAAGGAGAATCCAAATCTATGGGTTTACATCATAGGGGAGGGACTAGGTCTAGGTTGGTCCGTAAAAATGTGTTTTTGGATGGATCAGGTTTTTAGGGTATCCTCAGTCTAGCGAGGAGATGAGGTAGCTATGGTTTTAATTTCCACCGAAAATTTATTATGGATGAAAATGGAACTCCCAGAGGCACGGGGTTCATCTTGAGGAGTCGGGTTTTCAACTTCCTTGAGATGAAATATATCTCTACAATCTATTTGAAATCATGCCAGTTAGAGAAACATTTTCCCTTCCTAATCGTTAGAAGTGTTCTTGATTATATCCCTAAAAATCATCTCTCCATCCTTATTTTTTCTTGATTCTTGATGAAATTTTTTCCAAGTATATATTTCATGGATCTGGGGACCCTAATTCAAAATGAAACAACCTTCTCCATCATATTTTTTTGAGGTGCACTCCTTCTCCATGTGTTTGATGCGTCAATAGAAGAAGCATAAAACCAGAATATTTTCATACTGATAACCAATCAATGTTTTGGTTTTTTACATCAATGTAAAGGTACCTATTCTGAGTGGGAATCCACATAAATTGAGACCCTTAATTTTTTATAAAGCCCCCATATAATAGGGTCTTCCTAATCATATTTCATAAAGTCATTGATATGCAAGTTCATTTCAATCTTCGTGAACAGTGATCTTGACTACTAAATGATGCCAAAAATATGATCCTATATGGGTGATTTAGAAATGGTCACTTTAAACACATCATCAATATTGTTCAGTTACTACATCATGATCAATTATCTATCAATGTACTAAGTAATTACATGAAGGATCATGTTTTGGTCCATTTTACTGAAGAACTCGAAAAAGAGATGCTCAGTTCTAATCTCACATTTGAAGACTCCATCATCCAGATGCCATATTAATTACAGTGTGTTGTTTAGGGAAGGTAGGTTGAAATCCCAACATTAATGTGCATTCCCATAGCAATTATATTCTTTTGGTGAGCAAGAAAAGAGTTATTATCTCTTTTTTATATGATTGTACATTTTTCCTTTTCCAATATAGAGATTATTTCCATCGAGATATCAATTCATTAACTATCATCAAGTGGTTTAATATTTTCCTATTGTTGGGAAAAATACATTTTTGGGAAAGAGGTACCTGATCTAGGAACATTGTGGGTAGAGACATCCACAAGCCAAGACTTCATGAGAGAGCCCCCCCCCCCCCGAGTGAAACATTCCTTCTATAAGAACCTTCATTAGCGTGCAAAGGAACCCCTTCTCTATGTTTAAATTCCTTCACGAGTAGCAATGGATGGTGGATCATGAACAATGAATTTTCAAAAATACATTCTCAAGAAAGATAAAAACATTGAAAAATTTTCTCTAGAAGCCAAAAGTCATCAACAGAAAAGGAACATCGCAAGAAATATACTTCCATGGGATCCTTTATTCACGATTCCTATGGTGGATCTTCATGATAAAATGGAATCCTTCATGAGAGTTTCTCAATGTGAAAAAAGTCTTCACAAGAAAAGGAAAATTGAGAGATATATCCTTTCACGAACACCTTCTTTCACAATCTAGAATGTGGATTTGGGATGAGGGTGTTGGTTAATGGGGATGGTGGTGCATGAGGTTGGTATGATTTCATTGGATTTGTACAGGGTGACAAAGGACCTGGACTCAAAAATATGATGTATTTGGACTGTGGACGGTGCAGGACAATGACGGTGGATGACGAGGACCATGAAATAATGGTGTTGGATCTGGATTAGGAACCTCAGAGAACCAGGATGAGGACCATTGTGCGGATGAGGATAGAGCATGCTAGTGGAACTAGACTGAGGATGAAATTTGTGGATAGGGGATGGTGGTCAATGAGGATGGCCCGTCATAAGCGGTGGATCTGGACTAAGGATGTTGGTGGATTTTCACAAGGACCACTACACCGACAAGGAATGTAGTGGATCTGGACTAATTATGGAGGTGGATCATCGACGAGGATGGCAGTGGATCTTGTTTGAGGATGGCCCGTCTTCATCATAGGACTATGTTGGATATGGAGTCACAAAAAAGTGTTTAAGTAGTCTATGGGGAGGGCACAATCAGGAGGAGTGGGCCATGGAAGGTGGAAAAAGAACATGTGGAATGAAAAAGTTCAATTCCATAATAAGAGAACTTATGGGAACAATGAAACTCTAGGAAGACCTAGGAGACTCCCTCTTAGAGTAGAGAGAAAAATGTATTTGACATTCTAAAATTTTAATTATATAACAATAATCCTCTCCCAATACTTATATAATGCCTTTTCAGGGGAATAAAATCAAATTAACAAATTAAATAAGTTATCGTGACATAAGTATTAGTAAAAATAAAAAATGAAATAATTGGAAGGATTAAATTGAGCCAAAATAATTTTTTTAACATAATAATATTTTTATGTTTTATGTATGATTTTTTTTATTTCATATGAAACTAAAATAATGCTCTTATACAAGAAGGTGAAAAGAATAAAGAAATTAATATTATTTAATATTATATGAATTATTAAATTAACTAAAAATTCCAAAAATATTATTTGGTGAGAAAATTATCACCGTAATCATACTTCAATCTAATTTAGGACCATTGGGATCCACATAGTTTACATTTTATCTCTGATAGTGTTTTAATTAAAAGAATGTCAATTTTTTCACACTATGGATTTTAATATGTATAAATATTTTTGATATATGATTTTCTAGAACATATATTCATCCATAAATATTAATTTCAAATCAATTAAATTTATCTACACCATGTAATGTTTTAAAAATATTATTTGAGAAGTTAATAACTTCACTTCTTATAAACCGAAAATGGAGTAATTAATTAATTGATAAAAAAACATATAAATTATTTTAACAACATTAAATGTAATATAATTTGAATTAAATAAAGTTATAAAGTATTATGAGATGAATATGACATACCATGGATGTGTAAGAACAATTTTTTTGGAATATATATATATTTTGTTATATTCTAACATTAAATGTAATAAATTGTCCTTAAAATATCATTATGTATATTTTATTATAAATAGTATTTTATCAAATGATTAAAAATACAAAAAAAAAACACAAATTTTGTAAAATGAAAGTTATATGGTTAATTAATTTTACAATAGTCCATTTATGGGTCTCTTGTAATTTTAGTGAAAATTTATTAACCCTTATATAATAGAAAAATTTAATATTACGTTAATTTTCAAAAGTATTAATGAATTGTCAAAAGAAAAGGCTATGGGTATAATCATTACCTAAACATTCAAAAAATTAATGGATAAATTGGAATATACATTTATCACTTTAATATAAAATGTTATTTGATTAATAGACACTTTTACACCGAAATTACATTTATATTTTTTAAATCTAATAAAGTTAAAAAATTGCCTACATTTATATTTAATAAATTTTATGTTTCTAAATAAAGAAAAAATCATGATATGATCAAAAAAATTGAATTTTTTTCTAAAAAAATATATATTTCATTATTTAAAATTAATTTTAGTCTATATAAATTATTAAATTACCTAAAATGCTTGTGAAATATTATTACCTTATTTATTTAGATAAAAAAATTAAATTAAATGTATTTAAAAATATTATATTTTATATAATTTGATGTGAAAATGTATGAAACGAATTTTTTAGATATATGCATCATATTATACTGTTGTGGAATCATTATATTTGAATTCACATTTTTTTGAGGTATTTGAAGTCAAATTAAATTAATTGTAATAAATTTAACAATAATGATATTTCATGAATATAATATTCTATTATATTATTTAAAAACCATAAACATATTAAATAAGACTAAAAAGATTAATATATGGTCTAAAATTTCATCTAATATTGATTTGGGGGAAATTTTTTATTATTTGGCTCAAGAATAGACATATTATAATTAAATATTTTGGGAAATTCCAAAAATTATCCCTCACCTCAATTATAAAATGGAACATCATTCATCACTTATTAAAACCACATTGAGACTTCTATATCAACTTAACCATGACTATTTCTATTTAAAACAACATTATCAATGTATTATTATTTATTTTATTCTAAAAAGGCCAACCCTTGTGCAAATAAGAGGATATTCAATGAAGGATTCTTTAAGATGGGGTAATCACCTTTACCAAGTATTTCTTGTTTTTTTATTCTTCTAAATCCTATTCATGTGTTATAATCACACTAAAATTATAAATAATTTATACTGAAAATATTGATATTTTATTTTGATTATGATATTTCAATGTCCCATATCTTCTCCATCCTATCAAAATCGGAAACATCGTTCATACTTATGTACGGATTGGCGTCTCCACATAGAGATGTAATTCATTTTTCATCACCAATTTACTCAGATGGTTATAATGATGTAAAAAATGTGTATATATGATATTTATGACATTAATTTGATTTTGGAAAGATTAATTACTATTCACCTTACATTCATTCCACCCATCAAAATATGGAAGCAACGTTTTGTATGTATGTATGGCCAACCGTATATATTAATGGTGTTGTTCATTTATCTATCTATAAATTTTTATGATAACTATTACTACTTTTATTTTAAATATATGTTATCCTAATATAATAATTTTCATAATGGAGATTATAAAATCATGACCCAAGAAAAGGACAGAGAAATTCAAATCCAAACATACATGAAAAATGAAACTATTATCAACTAGAATAGTAATTTAATAAATACTTTTTTAATGCGTATAAGTAAAAAATATATTATATTACAAAAAAGATAATCGTTCATAAATAGATTTATAAAAAATTATATTTATTATATAGAATATTGTGATCCATATAAAGGAAATCAGACCTAAGGTAAGGGTTATTTCAGAATCTCATCATTACTAGAGATTGTTTCTATTTAAGTATCCACTAGGAAAAATTAAACATCCATGTAAATTTTCCCTAAAAATAAATTATAAAAGGTAATTACTATTATTATATTATAATTTAATATCATTTCCCTGAAATTCTAATTTTTAAAAATGATTTCAAAATAATATTTTTTCCATATATAAGGAGGCTCTTTGAGAATTTTCTAACAAAAATATAAAAATGTAATTTTTTACATATAGAGAATGAGAATATATTCCTAATTTAGTGATTCCATACTTTATTGAGGAATAATATGAGTTTTTGAAAAGCCATTTTCATTGAAAATATATTATTTTTATAACTACATGAATTTTTAAATAAATTATTTCAATGTAAAAATGATATTTCTCTAATGAATTTTCAATGATTTGATTTGAGTTTTTTCATCTATGTAAAAACCCTTTTTGAATATTTTTATAAATTTTTTTATATCCTATGATACCATTTAACATATTTTCTTAACTAATTTATTATTGTTTTGATTGTGGATGTTTTATTTTCATACCATTCAAGACAATGCACAAGATGGTTTATGGTTAAGTATTAAAATTTCATATGATATTTTTTCAATAAATTTTTTTACATTCTTTATATTTTTCATATTGAATATGTGGAATTATTTATTTTTAGTATATGATGGTTGCAGCCCATTATATCCCATGGATGAATCAGTAGTTCACCAGAGACAAACTAGATATGGTATTAGCTGAGGCCTTACCATTGATGTAAACTTCTTGCTTCATAACTTGAAAGTAGGTTTTTGACATATGAAATTATGTATTAAATAATTTTATGATTAGTTATTGATATTCCATGTCATTATTTGACTACTATAATATGAACGGTTATTTTCATTCTCATTTTATTATTTAAATGACATTATTAGACAATAGCAATTCATTCCAAATTATTCTCAAGAATATGTTTTATGGAATGTTTTTATGTTATTAACATTTATATATTTCTTATGTGTTATTTAATCATTGATTCCATTATATGGTTACCTTTACTGAGAATCTGATCTCAAAATTTTATTATGTTACAATTTTTTCAATGATAAGATAAGCTGTTTTTTGATTGATATGTAGGACTACATAATGGGATAATAGTGGACTTCTCAGAGAAATTATATATATTTTTTATTTTATAAATATTAATGTGAATCAAAAGTACATATATATTTTTCCATGATTAATAAACTATTTTGTACTTTAGATGTGATTTATTTTCAGTTTTTACAATATAATTAATTGGCCACTAACTCTAGACTACTAGGGTTGTTTCATTTACAATTAAACAGTCTTATATATATTAAAAACCATGATAAAACTCCCCCCCATAGTTGGATTATAATATATAAACTGTATAATCATATTTTATTTCAAAACAAGTTGTCTTGAAATATAAATTGGACATTCAAAATCATATTTATATCTATGTACTAAATCTTCGCCATATGTATTATCTTTAATAAACTATAACTAATAATTGGAACAAATTATTTCCCATACATGGTATGTAATGTTTAAATTAATAGTCAATTATCTAGACCCCATATATCCCTTTTCTATGGACACATACAGATATAAAATTCATAAGATAACTGCGATCTTCTATTCATTATTTAATTTTTTTGCCTTTAACTAAGATTTAATTTTCATCATATTATCCTAAACTATCCCATTTTCATGATTATAATCCAACTCATGGTCTAAATAACAGGGACTATCTTCATATATTCGTTATATAAGTTCAATGTCGAATAACAATGTTTTTGTTTTAAACTATTGTAGTTTATGGAAAATTTTAATCTCTCTACAAATAGATAGTTCCATTAGAACATCAAATCATTCACCCATATATCTATCTCAATATTATGTGTATGGTAATTATTATCTAGAACAATAAGTGTTAGAGTTCCTTAATAGACAACATGTTCGACCCACACCACAACACAATCAAGTCTCCCAACATAAACACCATTATAAATATCATAAACCTTTCCAAAAAATGTAATCTAAGATAAAGTAATTGTATAAGTCTCATATTTAAATCAATATATGAAACGTATCTTCATTCATCAAAATGATATATTTCCTAATATGATAGTTAATATTATTATCTTTATTTAAAAATATGAGAAATATAAGGTAAACTAAGGATAACATCGAATGTTTCTTAAAAAGTATTATTCTAAAATATATTATATAGTACTTCACAGGAAATCAATTCAAAATAATTATCAATAACTACTAAAAAATGGATTCAAAAACCCCACACCTAACAAATTTTTCTTCTATAATGTTAGTTTTCCATTAAAATTTCGTCATATAGTGTTGAGCACATGATTTGATTTTGTTGCTTTTTTCTGAGATTGATGATTTTTTGAAGAGGATGTGATAATGTATTTGATATTTTTTTCAAAGAATAAATCATATTATAAGTGAATAAATCTGATGATGTCATGTGTAATGTTCATAATTAAATATATATATATATATATAAATCATTAAATTAGATATTCATACCAACTATATTGATGTATAGTTAGTTATTTTTCATTGGTGATAGAAATTGAAGAATCTTCCTCAGTTCCTAGGATAATACCACAATATCAAACACTATGGAATGGAATTAGTGTTCTATATAGTATAAGATAACTCAATTTTCAATGCCACACTATAGTTAAAGACCATTCTATATAGGAGGAATGGTTAGTTTTTAGTGGCACTAGATTCTCTGGGACATCCATGACAGAGAGTGGAGTTCAGGACACATAACATCACTTGATTGTAGTCAATGTTTTGGTATAATTGGAAAACACTATGCTGAATCACTTCTTCTATGTTACAATCAAGAATAAAATTGTGAATACCATGATGTATTTGGTTTTCCACACTTTATAAGTATGAAGGATGAAATTTGGTGGCCCCGAAATTTTAGGGTCCTACACATTTATCCCCCATTCAATTTGAATGGAGCACATGTTGATGGATTTCTATGATTCAGGAAATTCAGTGGCCTCCTAGCTATATCATTATAACCACAATACATCCTTTTATACCAATTATGTGAAGAAAATCCTGAAACATACAATAAATGTTATCATTACCTAGAATATATTGTAAAATTGGTTTTCTGGGCATTATCTATAATTCAAAATAACTTGGATTCATTTGGTAAATTTGGTTGTTATTTATATTAGCATTAAATAAAAAACTCAAATAGTATGACTAGGATATATTGAATTATGATCCCTAAGATGAACTTTATCATGATGTTAAAGGAATTGGGTGGTTCAAATTTGAATATGAATTTCGAATTAAAACTAAAAATTCTACAATGAAAAAATGGATTTTTAGAGAATATATGGAATAAATAAAGTAAACCAAAAAATTGAAGTATAGTAAGAGACTAATTAGAATAATTGATTTATTTTGTTGGTATCAGGTGAATATATCACTCAAATATCTACATAGGATGATGAAGAAGATGGAAAGAACAACATCAAAAATTAAAGGATGTTTTAGGATGTATTACTTCATATTGATCTATAATTTGTTTTTTGTTCTTTTTTGTGGGATGAACTACTACAATAATGAGAATTTTAGTAAAATGAGTTTATGGATTAAAACATCTCATGATACGTGTATGTTGATAATATTATGTATTATGATATCAGTGTAATCATGATCTTAATAAGGAATATCATTATTATTTTGAGAGTGGAACATTTTAAATATATTCTCTCTTCTTGTGTATGTGTTAAATAGTGAGAAAGATTAAAATTCACTGGTGAAGAGGGTTGTTTCACAAATAATAAGTACAATAATTGGAATCACTGATAACCTCCCACTAATAGTGATTGCACACTAACCCATGAGGTTCAATATCAAGTGGTAATATAATTTAGTTCCCCCATAATTGATGATTTTCTATTTCATTATTAAGATGAAATCACCATATGATTTGTCCATGTTTCCCCGATTTCCTATTTTATATCCCTGAAAATCATGATTTAGTGAATTTTAAGGGGATTACCACTTTCGATAATAAAATTAAAATTCTTACATGTACATGATGTTTTCTTATCTCTTATCAATATGTTTTGAAGTTATTAATGATTAAACTAATATGTTTTCACCTCATAATGAGAATGAAACTTTGAGATAAATAGGGGGAAGGAATATTGAGAATTATTGTCAATCCAGGACTGATTTAATATCATTTTTATTTGAGAAGACGTTTCTTGAAGTGATATATATTAAGAAAACCAAAGACATTAGGGATAAATTCGTAAATATCTATGATGTAAATATGAAGGTGAATTATCCTAAGATATTGATCTATATATTTAAATATGATTATTTTAAAATGCATGAATTTGAAACTATAGATGAATTATTATTAAAGTTTAATGAGATCGAGAGTAGAATCATATGTTAATGAGATAAATTAGAAGATACTATAACAGTTGAGAAGAAACATAAATTCATAATTGATATATTTTATGTATGATGATATGATCTTGGGGATATGTATTCATAATCTATTCCAATATATTATTTTCATATAATTATCATCGCTTACGATATGGGTAAAGAATTTGATCACATAAAAAAGTCAATGATTAAATGGGAAATTTATTTTTATACCTCAATGAAATAGAATCAGAAATAGAAGGTTGAAAAAGTAGTTTTGGATTGTTAAAATTCCATCTACAGTCTAAATAAATAGTTTTATAGTTGTTTTCTTAATATCTAGAAATGGGTGAAGAGGAAAAAATTATTTTAAAGGAAGGTAAACTTTATAATTATTTGGGTGTTGAGATGATATAAATTTGTCTAAAAATATTCTTATGATAAAAAAAGATGTGAGTTTTTATGATGAATTAGAATATAATGGGGGTAATTAATGAATATATTGATGAATTTTGAAAATACAAGGGTTTATTTTAAATAGATGAGAAAAAATTAAAAAATTATAATAATGTAAGTTTATCATTTAAATGTGAATGATGTTATAGAACAGATGTGGAAAATGAAATGTTGATTTCAAGATATTTTTTTATAACAATTAATAATTATTAGGTGAATGGTAAATAATTTACAACTGAAGACTATAGTGAAGTCAATAAAAATTAAAAAACTAATACGGAATTATTATTTAGAACAGAACTCAAAGGATATTATTTTAGATATGTACAAGTTGGAGGAGTTGATAAAAAATGTGTGAAGAATGAAAATCAATCTATTAGATGAAATGAGTCAATTTTTATTGATGAGAAATTAAACATGTAATAATATGTTGTTGAATTGTAAAGGATTTTTATTGAACTAAATAATTCAGGATTCAAGATAGAAGAAGGAGTGAAACATAATGAAAATGAGTTTGATATTTTTCCAAAAAAATTTGTGAGTATAGGAATGTATCTTTTAAAATGTATTCTAAATTTCCAAAACACTATTTAAGATGGTGGGTAAAGATCATGAACATACATGATTCATGGAAATTCAAAAAACATTTTCTCAAATGAAGAGGAAAACACTTATAAAACTTCTACTGTGTTAGGGAAGAAGAATAAAAACAAGACGAAAATGTTTCTATTAAAATTTAGTGAGTCTCTAGATGTTGTAAATTTAGAGAACTTCTACTTGAATAAAAAACATACAACATATTATGATAGAAAAATAAATAAAAAATAGTTTAATATGAATAACATAATTTATAATTCCACAAAAAAATGTTTTTCATAGAGGATCTAAAAAATATGGTACAATAAAAGGATCAATGTTCTGGGAATCATGATTTTTTTATGAAAAATATGTTATTCTGGTTATTAGTAGCACTTTGGGGGTTTTATGTAGATAATAAGCCTATTTTATGTTAATTAACTATAAAATTAAAAGCTTTTATTGTTTTAAAAATATAAATTGAGTGGGATTCGTCTCTCTAAAAATAGAAAAAATTTACAGATTTCTTTTAAAATATTAATATAAAATTTATAACTGATTTCTACCATTGGAAAATATTTTTAGATGATGTTAAAAACATGATAATCTTGAAAATGGGTTTTTGGTTATACTACCAATTCAAATTTACTCATGGAATAGTGAAATGAAGTCACAGAATTAGAAGGATAAAGGATAAGAAAAAGATTTATTTTGTGATGCTCCATATAATTAATTCAAAGGATATTTTCCCGGGATTTTGGATAGTATTTTTTATTATCATATTATATAAGATATGGATATATTATGTGATGGTGAAAAATATAAGGAAGGCTTGGTGAACATTGGAATGATGTGTCAATCAAAATAAAATGTGTTGGATCAACATTGATTGTTAAATATAAATTGAAATCTAAAATCAATTTTTTGTTAAAAGACATAAAAAAATATTCATAGAGTGTATTAGTTATTTAATGAATTAAATGAGGTGATATTTCATTAATATGTATATACACTGACAAGAGGAAGAGGAGAAAGTGGTAATTTTTTTGATTGATTGTGTAGGACATTCTTTGTATTTTTGAATGAAAGAAGAAAATAAACATTCGAACAGAATATTTTGACATCTTGTAAAAAAGAAATTTTTTATGATTTCTTTGAGAAAAAATATTTTTGAAATTTATAATTCAATAATAGAAATTAATTCAATGTTTTCCACTTAAAAAAAGAGTAAAATTAGGAATACTCTATATAAAATGTTTAAAATATAAACTACTCATCCTTTAGAGTTGATTCACTCTGACAATAGTAGGCTTATGAGGAAATAGTCAACAAATGTGGAAAATTATTTAATTTAAATTATTAATTAAATTACGCAGATTACATGTATTATTTTTATGGTATATTAATCATAGGAATTAGAAAAAAATAATATTTTTATTGGATGTGTAGAAGAAGAGTGTGATTACTCATTATAGAAGATTATAAATAATAATTTTTTTGAGTATATGAGTGGATGATTTTAATAATATCTTGAAAAAAGGAACTCATCCTAATCATAGTGAACCACAAAAAACACACCCAAAATAGTGTATCTAAAATAATAGAATATATGTATTATGTAGATAGCTTGAATAATGTTTTTATTGCCGGATAAAAAATACATTTTAGGGTGATATTTTATTACAATATAAATTCATATAAAAATCATTGTAATTGTCTTACAAAACATGATATATCTTATAATGAAATTTATTGTATGAAATCACAATTTTTGATGTATTTTACAATCTATGGAATCCATTACATTATCAAAGTTATTGATTAAAATTCAAGAAAATTTGAAATAATATGTTTTTGATTGTATATTTATTTCTTTTCAACCAAAATGAGGATGATATCACAATTATGAAAATTAGTCAAATATTATTATTGATTCTATTTGTGTAAATTTGATCAAGCACATAAATAATGTAAACTATCATAAAGAATCTCATTCATGAAGTGGAGATGATGAATTTGCTTTTGTGAAATAGAGTAGTGTAGCATATGAAAATAGTGAATTTAATAAGGATGCTATAGAAGGAATTTATTGAGTCAAAAAAATTTATTTATGAAGAATAATAATTTTCAAATCATCCCATGTTGAAAAGTTAATTTCAGGTACAATATAACATTGGAAATCTTAAAAAATAGATTAAAACTAGAAAAAAATTGAGAAAGAACACTAATATCTCATTTTTCACTCAATTTTAATATTAATATGTGTGTTAATAAATGAAACATCAAGAGTGGGATGATAAAATTAAATAATATCTCAATCAAAACGGAAAGAATGATAATGGATAATTGGTATGCAAGCCTGAAGAAAATTACATTGATGGGAAAAGTGATTGTTTTCATAATAAAGATGTATGAAAAAGGTGAAGTAGTGAGGAATAATTAAAGATTTGTGTGTAAATCATATTAAATAGTTTATGGATTTGACATTAATAAAAAATAATCAGTTCCATGAAATAAAACCATAACAATTTTAACGTTCATTACCTCATGAAATCATTTCCTGCTCATTCAAATGGATGTATAGTCAGCTGTCCTTAATGTTTAAGTGGAAGAGAACTTTTATATTGAACGACCATAATTTTTTATACTACTGTACATTATAGTTTTTATTAGAGAATAAGGGAGCTTATATGGCCTAATATAATCCCTATAAGCTTGAAAATTTAATCCTGACACCTTTTTGGTTAATT
This sequence comes from Viscum album, assembly GCA_963277665.1. Classification (NCBI taxonomy): domain Eukaryota; kingdom Viridiplantae; phylum Streptophyta; class Magnoliopsida; order Santalales; family Viscaceae; genus Viscum; species Viscum album. The sequence goes on along the minus strand of OY728128.1, from coordinate 211,373,471 downwards.
TACATTTCAGAAAATAGAGAAGATAATGTAATATTAATATCGAGGATGGTAATGAGGCATTTATCCTTCAAATTTTATTCTTTATTTAACAGTATTCTTTTAATAATTATTATGTACATTGTGAATAATATTTAATATAATTGAATATCATTTTTGAAATGTTAGGGTTTGGGTAAACGTGGTACTTTCTTTCAATAAAAATATCTCAAATAAGTATTATATGTTTCTATTTCTTGAAAATAGTACTAAAACATTTTGACTAATTTTTTGATGTGTGTATTTGATTCCTTTTTATTTTCAATTTAAATATGATAAATGTTATCAAAAAATGAACATGGAATGGATTTTTTCCTTAGGAATTTCATAATGCTTGTTGTAAGTTCACTTTAATATATAGCATCAATACACGATATAGAATATGTTGATGATTTTGTTCTTAACATCAATGTGTGCAAAAAAAGACTCATTTTTTGGAAGGAAATAGAATACATATACATATCAAAGGAAGACCATATTTTTTGAGGAAATATAATAGAAAAGGGAAGCTTGATTTGTTTATTTTTTTAAATTTGGATTGTCTATGATGTGTTTGTGGGAGGATATGTACATCTAGATGTGTTTTATTTCATTTAAGAGAATGTGTATGTTGGAAATATAGATTAAAAAATTCAGTAACCATGATCCATGCTAATAATTAATATTTTTTTCCACCTATTCATGAAAATAACATTGGTGGATGAAGAATAAAATAAAAGTATGAAACTTGGAATGATTTTATTTTTATTTTTGGGATGTGATAATAAATTTGATAAAAACATTTCAAAAAATAAAATTCATTAATCAGTGTTAATGGAAACTAATATAAAATATAACTTCATCAAAGATCTAGTGGAAAATAATTTGTAAATGTTAAAAGTTTATTCTAAAAAAGTGAAAATTGTTGATGTGTTTACAAATAAAATATAAAAAATGAATTCTAGAATATGAATTTGAAGTTAGGTGTTCAAAATAAATAATTACAATGATGAGTTATGGTGTAGTGTTTCCCTCTCTCGTCATGTATTTGGATATTGATGTCAATGGGGTTGACACTTTATAACATAAATCATTCTCTTGTGTATTTTTTCAAATTTTTTATTAAAGGGGGAGTTTACATTGTACTGGGAGTATACAATTACATGTTTTACCTTTGGGGGTGTATATATTTATATATATATTTTAAAGCTGTAGGATATGAATTTATTATGATATATTTTACAAAAAATTTATAATAATCTCTTTTAAGGAAATTTCATTTTTGATTGATTTATATATGTGATGATGAATTTTAGTTTTAATTATTGGTGTTCAAGTTTAATCAATCTGCATATAGTTCACTATCATATGGACATCATGGTATTAAATATTCATAGTTATTTTTTTCTACACAGATTTCCCTCAGGTACACTTAGAATTATTAAATGGTGATCCATTTCTAATTCTTAAATAAATTATTGTGCTTTATGTACATTGTGTACTAAATAAAATTCAAATCATGATATTATTTATCCCAATAGGTTCATTGATGGTTGATTAATTTTTTGAGATTAATTAAATAGATAAGAGTACATGATTAAGAATTTTTTCTGTTCTTTTCAATACATTAATCATATTCTAATTGATTAAATTAGACGATTCCATAAGAAAGATTATAATGTGTTCAGATATAGCATTAAGGGAGTTAACGATGTCAGTAGTATTTAAATAGAAGTGAGTATTTTCATTAATTACTAAAATGAGGAATGTAACTAGAGAGACTTAGTTCATTCCACTGTATCAATGCATGTGGTGGATAATTATTAATTTCCACCATAAATGAGAAATCAATGGAGTGATATTAAATATAGTGAAGGAAAATGGGGAAGTGGAGGCACATATGATATTTACATGAACATGAAAATTTATAACCTACATGCCTTCATGTGGTGTCTATGTTTTCAATAACTACATTCTCTTATTTGGTGTTTCCTATGAATTTATAGCCTTCATGCCACAACCAAACATCGATCTGATAGTCAGTAGAATGTGTTGAACACCATGACTTTGTGGTTTTTACATGCCATCATGGTAGTCTAGATGGAATTTAGTGTCTTTGGAATTTTTGAGACCTCCACGTTGCTATCATTTTCCCATGCCAAATATATCATGTTCATGGATTTTATTGGTTTTGGATATTTCGGGACCTCCACATTGTTTCCCCATGGCCATGATACTTCTTTATGAATATTTTATGGGGAAAATAATTAAACTAAAAAGTTATGACGTAATTCCCTATACCAAAAATTATAATTTACTTTTAAGAAATTTTGGAAATTCTGGCTGACTTGGATTCATTTGAGGATGTTGGTGGTTAATTAAACAAGTAATTTCTAAATAATTAAAAAACCATTATCAGAATAATCTAGATTAAGATCCATGTATAGACTTTTAAATTGAAGATAAATGAAGTTCCTAGTTTTAAAATCAATATAAATTACAATTTTAAGATAAAAACACCTATGTATAAAAATTTCATCAAGATAAAATAATATAGTATAAAATAAAATAGATAAAATGTAAAGAGGAAGAAGAGATGAAAAAGTTGAATTATTTATTAATATTGGAAATGAGTGATGGGATCCTTCATATTTCATTATAGGTTTTGGAATATGACTTGTCCCAGTCGTGGGGTGTGGAAAAAAAATATAACATATGTTAAAATGTATTATAGGGGGATACCTAGGTTGTCTCCAGAGAGGAGTGCTAAAAAATAGTGTTTGTCACTTTAAATAAGATAAATAAATGATGTTGTTTTTGAAATTGTTTGATTTGGAAAATAAAATAAAGAAACTAAATAATGTAAAAAATTTAAGTGAATGTTTTAAAAACAATTGACTAATTATGTGATTTAAATATGTGATATGAATTGGTGATTGGGATAGTGTCGGTTTCCCAACTGTAATTCTATCACAGTTCACTTTACCCAATTCTATTCTGCTAAATCATTAAGAGTGAGAATCCACAATCATTTTTTCTCTATCCCTTTTCAATTAAAAATGTGAGAATAAACCTTACTAAAATCTCACGTTGGTCTACTCTCTTTCCAAGGTGTAATAGAGTTGTATAAAATACCACCAATTATCTTAGGAAATTCCCAATTGGGTCTTATTTGTCCCAAGTAATCAAGAACATCACTACTCCTCACACACGTACTGGTGATCAACGAGTATATCACCACTCTGTCCCAGTATATTCCATCATTTATAAACCAGAACCTAATAGAGGGAGATATTGATCATTAACAAAATTTAAATGAACAACTGAATCTAAAATCAGATACAATCATACATGATAATAAAAACTGTTATAATAAATTGAAACTGATTTGCAGAAGAGCATAGTGGATTATAAAAAATTAAAAACAAGATCTCATGAAATAAAAAATAGAACACCTCTCCTCCCCCAATCACCAAGAATTTTACCCCACCATGGTATGGTTAATTTTGAATAAGGGGTAATAAGAACATATTGCAAGACTAAGAAGTGTAAAACAAAGAAAAGAACGAACTGAAATTTGATCCTTCAGAATATGTCCTCCAGAAGATTGCCTCTGTTATGCCCACCATCCGGCCAAAACACACTCTGGTCCCTTATTATATAATGTGTTAAATGATGATGGATATAGACCCTCAAAATTTGAGAGTCATTTAACAGGTGTAAAAAAATATATGGCAGAATAAATGACTATTACTTTTCTAGCTGCCGAAAACTGTTTCACCAAATCAACTTGGACGAAACAAAAAGTGGCCTTGATGAGATTCATATTTTATCAAAACTATTTTGAGCTATACTTTGAATTTCCTATGTCTAAAAAAGCTAGAATAACCTCATTATAAGGTTGGATGAATGAGATATTTTTGATTTAATGCGGTGGGGTCCATTCTGCCATCCAGACTGAGTTTTCTACATTATTGATTTTTCTGTACCATTGGGTTTCGAATTGGGTCTTGGTCTAGAAGACCAATTTGACTCCCATGAGCTTATGAAGCAAAACTAAATTATTCACTTAAATTGGACTAATATTTTAAAAGTTATGCCTGAAAAACAGAAGCTATATAAAACTGTCAATTTTACAGAATTGCCCCATTTTCACATTTAAGCCCAAAATACAACAAAAACACATAAATTATGAAAATACACTCAAATTAAATAATATATAGGGATTAAATAATTGAAAAAATATTATTAATATTGAAAATATTAAATCTATCAATTCCCCCACACTTATCACTTGGACTCCTGGACAAGTCAGAATCAAAATAAAATCAAAGTAAATTCAAAACACATATCCATGAGATCCAACAATTTGAAAACAAGAAACAAAATATATCATTCCTCCTAAAACTCTAATATTTTATGTTCTTAATTTATGATAATTAAAAAAAATTACTCTTCATTTCTCCTCCCATGGACACAAAACATTTACCTACCTTTCATTATCTCTCATCACATAAATTTCATTTCTTTAGCAATGTCTTTCTCATCCAAATTCATGCAAGGGTCACCATATGCTTGATAAATTACTACATCTCCACCCAATGTGAGTCAAAGACATATGATTATCATGATGACTTTTTATGTTTTTTTGTGGCTTTAGGTTGGTAGGATTTAGATGTAAAAATTATAAGGTTGAATGAAGAGGACTTGTCTCTTTTTGAAGAAAAATTGCATTACTCAAATTTTCACAAAAGTATAGTGTCCTATTCACTCCCATTAGTTGAAAATAATCTCTTTATTCATGGAATATCATGGAATGTTCAAACATTTCATCATTTCAGTAGAAAACATTTCAATCTACTCAAATATGATATTTCTTGAAAGCTCCAGAAAATGAACAACTTTCTTTCTTCCTTAGAAGCTCCAGAAAGGCACAACTTCTCTCATCGTAAATGCTCCAAATATTGCACATCATTCAGAAAAATTGATTTTTTTCCATAGAAATAACATACCATAATTATTTTCCAGCCAATTTTCAGAAAATGAGATATAAAAACACAAGACATCTTCCCCCACACTTAAGTTCAACTAGATCATGCAATTTCACTTCAAGAGTAGGTTGGATAGTGAAAATTGGCTTGTAATGTGGCTAAGCTAACTGGATGTTCATGGCTTCTATGGTCTACAAGGATTAAATTTACAAGGTAGTCCAGAATAAAAGGGGTTTATCTTAAAAAGGGGTATTGGAAACCAAAAAAAATACCTCAACAATTTAAAACACATGTACCCAAAACCCTCATGTTTTGAAATGAATAAATCAAATTCTGGTTAAAACAAGCATGGTTTGGTTCTCTCAATAAGTGAGGTGAATTTAATGAATATGAAAAAAATATCTTCATAAGCCTCACAGTAATGTGATTTCAAATATAAATACATTGATATGTGGCCTGAGATTCAAAAAACAGATTATTTTTCATGAAGTTCCCAAATAATTGAACGTTATACAATGTTATTTCCAGAATTCATTTATGCTCAGTTTCATGGAATAAATTATTTCTCCCATGGAAATGGGTTTCAAAAATGTCAAAGATAATCATTTCATCCCAAAAGTTTCAAAAACAAACATAAATTTAAAAATAAACTCCCAAAATTTAAAACACACAAATGTTTTTTAATACCAATAGGAAATCAAACAGTGCCTAAAAATCCTAAACTACAGAGGTTCCCTCCACCACAGTTAAATGATGCAGTGTCCGCAATGAATTAAAATGTATTTAAAACATACGAATATTTGAAATTGAATCACATCAATCAAGAAAATATAAAGGGGAGGTATGACCTGATAATGTTTATTGATAAAAAGGATAGAGGAGAATGATCTCCTCCATTGGCTTAGATGTCATGGTCCCAAGTAATATCGTCAACCTATGCCCATTAACAGTGAATGGATCCTTCGCTCCATCTTTCACAATATGCACAACACCAAAAGGATATACATGAGTAATAATAAATGGACCTTCCCACCTGGAATGAAGTTTACCTTGAATCAGCTTGAGTCTTGAATTGAATAACAACACTTTTTCTCGAGGATGAAAGTCCATTGGTTGGATCAATTTATCATGAGCCACTCTTTTTCTCGTTTTGTAAATCCTATAATTTTCAAATGTTTTCCTTCTAATTTCTTCTAGCTTAGATTTCTATAATCTTTCTCTTTCCTAGCACTTTCAAGATCCAGATTCATCGTCCCCATAGCTTAGTATTCCTTGTGTTCCAATTCCATAGGTAGGTGAAAACCTTTCACATAAATCAACCTATAGGGACTCATTCCAATTTGGGTTTTGTATGTTGTCTTGTAAGACCATAATGTGTCTTCCAAAAATTGGCTCCAATCCTTCCTATTTGGATTAACAGACTTTTCCATAATTCTTTTAATTTCTCTATTGGACACTTCATCTTTCCCATTAGTCTATGGATGATAGGGAGTTGAAGTTTTTTTATGCACCCCCTAATTTTTCAACAAATCCTCCATTATCCTATTGAAAAAGTGAGTCCATTGATCATTGATGATGGATCTAATAACTCCAAACCTACAAAATATGATTGCCATAAAAAATTGAAATCAATTTTAGCTTCTTCAGTCCTTGTGGCTTTTTCTTCCACCCATTTGTATTCATAATCAACTATAAGAAGAATATAAGAATTTCAAAATGTCATTGGGAAAGTTCCCATAAAATATATCCCCCAAAGATAAAAAATTTCACAAAAATTAATTGGATTTTGGGTCATTTCTTGTATCTTTGTTATATTTCCTGTAAACTGACATTTTTCACACCATTTCTAAAATTGATGAAAATCGTTGAAAAGTGTTGGTCAATAAAGTCCAGATTCTAAAGCCATCTGTGCTTTCCTTTAAGGTCCAAAGTTTCCTCCACAAGATTCTGTGTGACAAAACTTAATGACTGATTCAATTTAATTTTTGTCTAAACATCTTTTGACCATTTGGTCATTGAAAATCATCCAATGAAATAGATCATCTTAGATGTAATATTTAGATTTATATTTCAATTTGAGAATTTGGTGCAAATATAAATGAGATGGGACATGAGATGTTACCAGATAATTTACCATGTCAGAAAACCTATGTACTTCTCCTTAAATCAAGTACAACTGCTCTTCTGGAAGGCAATCATTTAGTGGTTCAGTGTCTGGAATTTCAACTTCAGTAGTGTTGGGTAGTCTACTTAAGTGATCATCCACTTGGTTCTCAGATCCCTTCTTATCTTTTATTTCTATGTTGAACTCCTGTAGTAGTAGTATCCATCTCACTAGCCTCGGTTTTTCTTCAGCCTTCATCATCAAGTACCTAAGAGCTGTATGATCTGAAAACACAATGACTTCAGTTCCAAGAAGATATGATCTAAATCATTCTAAAAAAAAAACTACTAAAACCACTTTATCTATTGTTGTGTAGTTGAATTGGGATGCATCTATCGTTTTCGAGGAATATTAAATGAATTGTGGCCTTCCCTCAATTATCTGAGAAAGAACTGGTCCAACTACTTGGTTTAGAGCATCACAATGTAGCTCGAATGGTTCTTCCCAATAAATTGGTTGCATTACTTGTGGTGTAATCAATCTATTTTTCAACTTATATAAGGATTCCCTACATGAACCATTGAAATAGAAATCATCATCTTTCAAAAGTAATCTATGGAGAGGGAGATAAATCTTACTGAAATCATTGGTAAACCTCCTGTAGAATCCTAAATGTCCTAAAAATGATCTTACATGTTTCCTACAAGTTGGGTAAGGCGAAGAATTTATTAATTTAATTAATGATTTATCAACTTTAATGGATTTCTTGAGAAATGACATGCCCAATGAAAATTTCTCTCTCAAACATAAAATGATACCTTTAAAAATTCAAAACAAGGTTTTTTTCAATGAATGTTTTCAAAACGTTTTCCATATTTTTCAAATAATAGTCAAAAGAATTTCCAAAAACTGTAAAATCATCCAGGAAAACCTCCATGAAATCTTAAATGTTATCAAAAAATATGCTTAACATACACCTCTGAAATGTACTTGGGGAATTACACAATCCAAATGGCATCCTTTTGTTTTCAAATGTACTGAATGGAAAAGTAAAGGTAGACTTCTCTTGATCCTCAAGAGCAACGGGTACTTGAAAATAACCTGAAAATCCATCCAAAAATAAATAGTGAGTTCTACCTGCCAACCACTAAAGAATTGTGTCAATGAAAGGGATAGGGAAATGATCTTTTCGAGTGACCTAGTTCAGCTTCCTAAAATCTATGCATACTCTCCAGCTATTCTAAATTCTCACAGGGATTAATTCATTATTTTCATTCCTCACAATGGTTAGGCCATTTTTCTTTGGGACTATATGTATGGGGCTAACCCATTGTGAATTTGATATGGGATAGACAATCCCATCATCTAATAACATCTCAATATATATTTTTAGAACCTCTATTAGGGTGGAGTTCAGCCTCCTTTGGGGTTGTTTGACAGGTTTGGAATCTCCCTCAAGAAAAATTTGATGTGAGAAATTTTTTTGATTTATTGCTGGGGTATCACCTAATCTCCACCCATTTTGTTGGAAATTATCTCTCAAAATCCCAATCAATGATTTTTATTTAGTTTCAGATAGATTATTATCAATTATAAATGTTTATTTCTCCCCCTCTATAAGGAAAACATATTTTAAATCAGTGGGGAGTGGTTTTAATTCTAGATCATGAGGATGCTCAAGGGATGAAACTAAATTGAGGATTTCCTCTTCCAATGGTTCGACATCCTGCACACAAGAAATCATATAATATTTATCATCATTTAAAAAATTATCAATGAAATCAGATTTTATCTCTTCTTCCAATAGGAAATCAGAATCTCTATGAATTTGGCCATCCATAAGTTCAGTGAAATTTTTATTCGAAAAATTCTCTCCTAAGGATAAAAATTCCTAAAACATACCTGATTCTTCAATTAGTTCTGTAGAATCTTCATGGGAGAGGGAGAAGAGTGAATGATCATCTGATGGGTGCCTCATGGATTCAAAAATATTGAAGTGGACAGTGCTATCTCCAAACTCCATGGTAAGTGTCCCTTCCTGGACATTGATGATGGTTTTGGTCATCATCAAGAATGGTCTCCCCAAAATGATGGGTGAGTGTGATGGTATCTTATCATGTTCTATATTCAACACATAAAAGTTAGCAGGGAATAAGAGATATTTGAATTTTACCAAGACATCCTCCATAACTCCTACCGGAAAAACTGTGGATCTATTTTCATGTTGGACCACCACTCTTGTGAGCCTCAAGTCTCCCATCTGCAAAGAAGTATATACTAGGTGAGGAAATACATTAATTGATGCACCACAATCACACAAAGAATTAGATAAATTTAAGGAACCAATGGTTCATAGAATAGAAAATGTCCCTGGATTATGACATTTGGTTGGAAATTTTGGTGTGATAAGGGTTGAGACACTTATTCCCAAATTGATCATCTCATTCCCTTGAAGTCTCCTCTTCTTGGCGCAATGATCCTTCAAAAATTTAGCATACATTGGAATTTTATTTTGTGCTTCAAGGATTGGAATGTTGATTTACACTTTCTCGATGGTGTCCATATGTTCTTTTTGTAGTGTTTCTTCTTGTAACTTCTTTGATTCAGTCATCCTTTATGGAAATGGTGGTGGTATATCTTTCTTCTCCTTTAGTTTCCTTTGAAATGCTGTTTCTCGTTTCTTCTTCCTTGGCCTATCCTTATCCTCCTCCCTTTTCTTATATTCTTCCTGATGCATTATCATATAATTTTCATCATTTCTAACTTCATTATCTCCCAGATCAAGTATTCTTGTTTCAGGATCAATGGAGGATGGTGGTGGGAGTTCTTTTCCACATCTTCTATTTATAATACTGACATTATCTTTTGGGATTGGGATTGTTTTGGAAGGGAGTTGACCTGTACTTTTGGTTAGAAAGTCCATGATCCTTTCAAACGTGTTAGACCAATCATTAACAGTGTCTTCCAGTCCTTCATACTCATATTTTTGTTGCTTTTGAATTGGAGGTTGTGTACTGGTGGAAGGATGTCCATAGGGTCTTTAGAGAGTAGTTAGTTTTTCGTAAGAAGGCTGGTTATAATATTTTTTCTATTTAAATGGTGGTGGATTCAGGAATTGATTATGGAATGGTGGTTGGTTTTTAAACTGCTTTTGGTATGGGGGTCTACCTTGATCCTTCTGATTTCCATAACCATATTGGACTTGGTTAGTATCTCTCCATCATTGATTTTGTTGGAACTTTCTTGGTTGAAAGGTTGCTACACTTGTTTCCATTCCCTGTATTTTGGAACATTGGTTAGTGAAATGATTAGGTCATGAGCAGAAACCACATACCTTAGCTAGTGTGTGTTAGTCACTAACTTGCTTAAAGTCCATCTGTCTCACAAAACTAATAATCTCTTCAATCCTAGATTCTAATAAAGGTGATGTATGATAAGGTTGTACCTCATGAATACCTCTTGTTCCAATACCTCTTGTTCCAAACTGCTGCGATTTTTCGGAAATCTTCTCAATCAAGCCCTTTGCTTCTTCTGGTGACTTTTCAATCAGTGCACCTCCAGATGATGCATCAAGAAGGTTTCTATCATTTTCCAGTAGTCCTTGATAGAATAAGAAAAGAAAGTGATGTTCATTAATGGCTTGATGTGGACAGCTGGCACATGGATTCTTAAATCTCCACAAATACTCGTAAAGGGTTTCTCTAGATGATTGATGTTTGGAGTAGATTTCCTTCTCAATGGTTTTTCTTCTAGAGGGGGGGAAGAATATTTGCGTAAAACATCATACCAGGCCATTCCATTCATGTAAATTTCCCGGTTGTAGGCTGTACAACCATTATTTATCATATCCATCCAATGAAAACCGAAATTCCTTCCACTTATCCTTCACCTCAGGAACTCCACGGGGTCTAAAACTGGAGCAAACATGTGTGAACTCCTTAATGTGTTTGTTTGGATCTTCACATGCCAAACCATGAATATTTGGAATCAAAGGAATCATATTAGGTTTCATTTAAAAAAAAATTTGTAACAATGGAATGAAAAGTTGATGGTTTTGTTAAGGAATTATGGTGCACATAGGTCTCTAAGAGTTAGGATTTGATTTTCAGTCGTGATGACAGACTCAGAGTGAACACTAGACCTTTCACTTGAGTTTGCAAGGGGAATTTCTTCAAATTCATATTGGAAATTAATTTTTCTAAGTCTTTAAAACAAATTTATTTCAATTTCACAATCTATGGGTATAGGTTCAATTTTTGAGGTTCCAGTCATGCAATTTTAAAGAGAAAAGATGTGAAGAGAGAAAAGAAAATAAAAGAAATGTTAGCACTACCTCCCCGCCAACTTCGAAAAGTTTTTACATGTGTTTGTCATGGGGTGTGGAAAAAAAATATAACCTAAGTAAAAATGTATTATATTGGGTTACCTAAGTTTTCTCTAGAGAGAATTGCTCAACAATAGTTTTTGTCACTTTAAATAAGAGAAATAAATGATGTTGTTTTTGAAATTGTTTGATTTGGAAAATACAAGAAAGAAAATTAATAAAGTAAAGAATTAAATGAATGTTTTAAAACAAATTGAAAAATTATTTGATTTAAATCAGTGATATGAAATGGTTATCGGGTTAGGGTCAGTTTTCCAATTGTAATTCTATCACAGTTCACTTTACCCAGTTCTCTTCTACTAAATCATTAAGAGTGAGAATCCACAATAGTTTCTTCTCACCCCCTTGGTCATATAAAAATGTGAGAATAAACCTTAATAAAATATTAGGTTGGTCTACTCTCCTTCCAATGTGTAATAGTGTTGTATCCAATACCCCCAATTATCTTAGGCAATTCCCAATCGGGTCATGTTTTTCTCAAGTAATCAAGAACATTCACTACTCCTCACACACGTACTGGTGATCATTGTGTACTTCACCACTATGTCCGGGTCTATTCAATTGTTTATAAACCAGAACCTAATAGAGGAAGATATTTATCACTTAACAAATATAAATAAACAACAGAATCTAAAATTAGATACAATCGTACATGATAATAAAAACTGTTATAAGAAATTGAAACTAATTCGCAGAAGAGAAAAAAGGATTTTAAAACATTAATAACAAGAACTCATGAAATAAAAAATGGAAAACCTCTCCTCCCCCAATAACATATAATTTTACCCCACCATGGTTTGGGTAATTCTGAATAAGGGGCATGAATAACCCATTACAAGAGTAAGAAGTGTAAAACAAAGAAAAGAAAAAACGGAAATTTGATCCTCCAGAATATGTCCTCCAGAAGTTTGCCTCTGTTCTGCCCATCAGCCCGCCGAAACACATTGAGGTCCCTTATTATATAATTTTGGATATGAAGTTGGATATTGACACACAATATTTGAGAGTAATTGTACAGGTTTAAAGAATTATATGACCAAATCAATGACCATTACATTTCTGGTCGTCGAAAACTGTTTCACCCAATCCACTTGGACGCACCAAAAATAATCCTTTATGAGATTCATATTTTATCAAATTTATTGTGAGACGTCCTTTTAATGAACTCTTTCGATACCATCTAGAATAATCTCATTATAAGGTCTGATTAATGAGATATTTTTGATGGAATGCGGTGGGGTTCATTCTGCCCACCAGACTGAGTTCACTAATTGATTGATTTTTCTGTACCATTGGGTTTCGAATTGGTTCTTGTTCCAGAATACAAATTTGAATCACTCAATCATATGAAGCCTAAAAAAAATATTCACTTCAATTCAACCAATATTTTAAATGTGATGCCCGAAATACAAGATCTATATAAAACATTCAATTTTACAGAATTACCCCATTTTCACATGTAAGCCCAAAATACACCAAAAACACATAAATGATGCAAATAAAGTCAAATTAAATAATTTATAGGGATTAAATCATTAAAAACATATAAATAATGTTTAAAATATTAACTCTATCAGAATAATTGGTTAAGAAAAGGGTCAATATTTGTTGTCAATGATTGGTGGTATTTATTATTATTAAAATCATATAATACATTAAACATTCAATGTGGGATGGAAAATAATAGATGGGAGACATAATGTAATATGATTTTATTGACAAACTATAACAAATTTCCTAATATGTTGATACTAGTGGGTCATATCATCTCAATAGAATCAGGATCATGCTTAGGAATAGCCTTCATATTTTGAGAGGTGATCCTTGTAAATATATTGTGCCCTTCTTGTGTGTATGTTTTAATCAGTGATAAAGATTCATATTACCTATGGATGGGGGATATTTCACCAAGAAAAAAATAATTATAATCATTAATTCACACCCCTATGATTAATGATCTATGATTTTTATTATCATAATCTATACACTCCCACAAAGTCACAAATACAATTTTCATTTTTTTCCGTCATTATCATATATGATTATGAATATATCAAAATACCGTCAATAAAAAATTTAAAACAAGTTAAAATAAGGCTATAGATACAGTTGTAAAATTAAATATAGGGGATTAGGGAAGGTATGATGGTTATCAAATTCTTATGTATATATATTTTTTTTGAAAAAATAAAACTGTTTAGGTGATGGAAGAAAAAACATCTAGGAAACTTGTATGATTCCATTTAGTACTAGGAGGAATGACCAGTGGAAGAAACCCACTATATTTACATTGAGTAGTATGTGGTATTTCGTAAGGACGTTCCATATCTCTATGATAGCCAATGGATGACCATTGGGCACCTGGAAGTTCTCTTGATATATTATTTAAACTAGGGTAATTGTTTGTTTTTAACTTCTTCTTTTAAGAAGGCACTATTTGGGTATTCCTCTTTAGATTGATTTATAATATCATCTACCCCATCCAATACTTCCATTACTTCTTTTTACAATATTTTATAATATTTTCTATATTTAGTTATCATTTATTCTGTTAGAGTCCATCCCATATACTCCACTGATTCATAATCATTTTAATTAACTTATTGGGTAGTATTTATAATGTATTTGGAGCTATAATTTCACCATGGAATGGTGGAATAATATTACTTCTTTATAAAATCTTTTGATTTTCCTAGATTGGGATTTTTATAAAAACCCTACTTTTTATTACACACTTGAACATGATTTATTACATAAAAAATCACTTAAATCAACATATATGATATATAGGTCTAGTTTAATTGGGGATTAGGTGTCAGAAATGTCCCCCAAGGTCTGTGCTATGACTACCCCAAGCCCGAATTCCATAGGCCAAGGGTTGGTGACTAGCACCAGAAAGTAATTTTACTAAAACTGGAGGGAATTGGCTTCAATCCTTCAAACACATTGTCTAAGAATATGACAAGATGAAAACCCCATAGTAAAACTATAGTAGTAAATGTTTCTATTGAAAGTAAAGGGGTTGGAATAAAATCCCCACTAAAAGATAAAAATACAACAAAAAACAGCTCAGGAGATCGTCCACCAAGGATCCTACCATAAGGGTTGGTATACCACATCTCCACAGATCTCCACATCAACTAGTCACCTCCATGTACCACTTAGTCCTGGCTCCTTAAAGGATCTGCTATGATTCTCATCATCTGCACAAGAAAATACAATACGAGGGAAATGCCCTTGCAGGGGTGAGTATTAGAATGCCCAGTAGGGACACCAAGACCCCCAAAAGTCTCTTATAATTCCATAAAGGAAAACCAAAAATCACGATCTCAATCACAAAACAAAAAACCGAAGACTGAGCTCAAACCAGGTAAAAAACTCATAGTTTATGAATAAAGAATATTATTCTTAAGCTATATCATTTTATTCCTTCTGGAAGATTCCACAACTGATCTACATTGGAGTTGATCCATTGTGGATCCACACAGGGTTATAAGTTGACGATCCACGACATGACGATCAAAGGAATGTCCTCATCGGGTCATGCACTATTGATCCACACAATGTTGCTATAATGTTGATCTACACAAGTTCTCTATGATGCTGATCCACAAAGGGTCACTATGATGTTGATCCACACTAGGTCGCTATGAAGTTGATCCACAAAGGGTCTCGATGATGATGATCCACACATGGTATCTATGATTCCAACCCACATGGGGACTCTATTATGTTGATCCACCTAGGGTCCCTATGATGCTGATCCACACATGGTCACTATGATGTTGATCCACACAGGGTCGCTTTTCAATTGATTGCCAACCATAGGATTCCCCTCACCTGATGTGCATCAGTTCCATATTGTATCCTCCTCATGATATTGCTCACTCATCAACATTCTTGAAATTCCACAATGCAGTAACACAAATGACCTCCATGTCTTATGCTTCCCAACGTGACAGACAGTGCGTCAATCAGAATCTCATTCTGTGAGTCATAAGCATTTTAGTATCGTGGGCCCGGTTGGATTCTGGTTTGATCTAACCCAGCTGTAATCCAACGTTCTCCACAAATATGTGAATAATATCAGATGGACAGTCTCGTTCCATATATATTAGTGCCATAGACGGTTCATCAAACAGACATCTGGTTTGTGAGATACGGATTTTGAAGCGTATCTGGGCATGGGTGGGCCGACCGGAACTGCCTGGAACTACGCTGACCCAACCCGGTAAGGACCGACCAGACCCAGGGTTATCCCAGCCCAACCCAAACCAACAGGGCTGACCTGAGAGGCCTAGGCCAATGGCTTGTCCCACTGGGCTGCAGGTCGGCCTGGCCTACTGTAACTGGGCACGACACAGAGGGTGGCCTAACCCGCTGGCTGGCACAAACCTAGATGGACGACCTGCATAGGGGTCGCTCCCCCATCTCAAATGTCTGAATTCCATTCAATTATTTCAACCCACGGTTCCACGAGGCACCGACCACCTTATCAGCAGGACCCCCGTGTTGTGGGTCCCCCACCTTCGTGGCTTCAATGTCGCAGACTCACACTACGGTTCCTTTTGGCACCGCCCCCCTCTATGGTCGACGACAGCCGACTGCCAATGTAGTAGGGCAGCATGGCTCTTTTGGGCCACCAGGTGAGATTTGGTGGTATATTTTCCCTTCTAATTACACCTACAAGCCTCCTGGGATGCTGTCATCACAACATGGCTCCCAGATTCACGATTCTATCGAGTTGAAAATTATCCCCCAAAGAACGCGACAAAATCTGAAGCGGCGGTGGGTCTGGGCATTGTTCGGTTGGCCCCCTCCATTTTTGTTAGAAATTAAACAATGGTGTGGAAATCAATGGAAAAATTAAAACCCCATTCAAAATAATTTGGGCATTAACCAGCCGTAGTTTCTTACGAATCGCTGATTAAATCATTTTGGGTTAATCATTGTTCCTTATTTTTTTCATGAATTATAGTTAGAAATAAATTCACATGAATTTAAACAAAACCCCCTACCTCGTATTTAGAGGGGATGTCACCATTTTAGAATAAGAATTCCACATTTTATGAAGACGACATTGTTCATCATTTCCGGATTGATTCCTCAGATGACGTTGTCCAATAATTTTTTAGGTTATTGGAAGATGTTGCAGCAATTCGTCAAAGATTCCTCTCTTATTTGTCAAAAACCCAAGCCTGAGATTCATTTAAATAGAGTGGTAGGGAGATTAGTGAATCATAAGAACTAATGTGCTTTGTTATTGGGTTTTAATTATTGATCCACTTATATCTTAATAGTTTGGTTACACAAAAAAAGATTCACGAAATTAAATGGCTTGAAACACCAGTGTTCCAACCACGTTCTCTCAACAGTTTGTAGAAAAATGAAAATAAAAGATTTTATGTTAATTTATTATCATTCAAAAAAGCCACAAAACTATATTTTTCACCTGACCTACTATAGTTGACGGTAAGCCTCCCTTAACCGAAACCCAGCGCTGTGGATTCAACGGTGCTCTCAGATTATAATTCTGAGAATTGGTTCAAAAGGTATAAATTTATTCATGCATGTTAATATAAGGTAACTTTAAAAAGTTCAAAATTTTGTTTTTGGCACACTGGGACTCAAAATCAAGCGCTGTAAATTTTTGCAGACTCCTAATAATCCCAAATAATTTTAAAAAAATTATATGGAATTTCTAGGTCAGTACATTAATAAAATTACATTACAACCTAAAACATAAACCACAACATCTTATTGAAATCTACTTTTGCATGACCTCATCATTCCTTCGTACGTAACATTGCTTGGGATAACCTATAGACATGCATAATAACGGGGTGAGCTGTAAATACCAACAAGGGAGTAAAAGGCATAACCTAAAGAACACAATACATTTTAGGAAATAGGATTATCAATGGACCATAATAGATACATGATCATAAATCAATGATAAATCCTGATTATAATAACATGGAAATTTGGCAACAACATTTAACATGATATTAGAATGATCCAATGCTCATTGCACACTAATCATGGGTAAAACCTAATATAACTTGACTAGCATTAGTAAACCCTCATTTAACATGATTTATAATGATACTAATCTTTACCTAATTCGTTGGAGCACTATCAATGAGCACCCTTTATAATAATTTTATTTTAGGCATATGTGTGCCCCATGGATCATATAACAAGGATTCATTAAACATAATAATTTATTCCAAGATAAAGGAATGTTTAATTCACACATGAATCTTTAAAATAAATAAGAAAATGTGCATAAAGTTGAATAACCTTGATAGATAAAATGGTGTGGTACATAATACACAATGACTTTGGCTTGGAAAATCACGGTACAATTTCAGCAACATAACAGTGTGACATAAGAATTCCTAAAAATATTTGATGACAAAGAAAGGGTTGTCTCAACATTTTTAAATGAAATAGATAGTAAGGGGTTCATATCGATACATGTCCAAACATATGTAATGGAATTTAGATTCATAATACAAGATAATTGAATGAATTTAAATGAGAAGAGAGTAATTCATTAAGGAATTTCGTCATGGTAACTAGTGTACATGAGAGGCATAAATGAAAGAGAAAGAGGTATCTCATCATTCAAACATAGGGAGATCAGTATGGGGAGGTTAAAAATTATACCCCCTACATTTCTAATTGGATATTAAAGGGAATAACAATATTAATAAACATGAATAAAATCGGAAAGGAAGCAATCCCTCACGTAGAAGAGTTATCCAAAAGGAATGGGAGAGGCTTGAGAGAGGCTTATTTGGAGTAAGGGGTGACTTGGGAGGATTGTACAGAGAGGGGGGAATAAGTCGATCAAGCTATAAATCATTGAGTAAATAGGAAGTGGGATCATGGGTGGGTTTATATAGGAAAAGAGAGGGAATTATTTACTATTTAAGGTTTTGTACACCACACCTTAAACTGATTAAAACCACAAAAAGCCCATCATTTTTCCCTCGGTTATTGACAATGTTGAGGGGTAGAAATTATTTTATATGGTGAAAAGATGATATTCCTAGAATATTAGGCTGAATTTTGTAGAGGTGATTCACACTATCAAGAAAAACAATTTAAAAAGATAATATATTTTATAAGTCATGGTTGGCCCACTAAAGCATTGTAAAATAAATAAAACAAAACTAAAATCACATTATATTAATGGTAAAACATATTTTGTCTGAACATTTCATTTATAGTATTTTATTTCATCACTATTGGGTCATTATGAAGTCATAAAACAGATTATATAATTAAACATTATTTAATGTTTACATAAAAAATGGATATCTCATAAAATAATAAAACATTCACCATTAGATAATTACAGAGTCTTGATTCCATAAATAATATTCATTTTATCCAAATAATTTTATAACATTGTAATTTTTATACTTTTAAAATAAAAACTGACATTTATAAAAAATGCATGGGATTTAATTAAATATGATTTCAAACATTAATAAAAATCACAATTGTATTCATCAAAATTATGCGATCATTTAGATTTAATAAAAATTAATTGAGTAAAAATATTTTTACAAAATTTTATTTAATTAAAAAATATATTAATTCATCAAAATAGATTATTTAATTGAATTTAACTAAATATACTATTTATCCTTTAAAAACTATTTACAAAGTAACCAAGAATGTATATTATTTATTCTATACATAAAAAATTCACATAATCATAGTGCTAGGGTCTTGTAACATAACCCCTTATAACACCCTCTTAATTACTAAGGGAAAGGTGTACATTGGAGACCGATGCTTCTGTGGCTCGGATAACATCGCTCATGTGGTAATCTATATCATCATCCACTTCTCCCATAGGTAAATTTGTTCAAGTTTAATGTATTGAAGCTCAACTTGGGCTTAGTCAGGAGTTAATCCCAATGATGTTATCTCATTTATGAGCTCTGAAAATTGTTCTTCGAATGGGGAAATTCTACAGGATGAGGCCATCACTTCCATTGTCTATGTAAATTGGATTTGTTATTGCCCTATATGTATACTAATCATGTGATCATAGTTCAATGACTATTTAAGAAACTATCACAATTACTAACGGTATTTTGAAATCCAAAAACATAGAACCAAGGAGGATAATATGTTTTAAATAACCGTTTTCATAATAAAGCATTTACATTGATCAAGAGAAATTTTCTATAATGAGTGTTTGGGGTGTTACAATTTTCTCCCCTAAAGAAATTTCTCTCTCAAAATTTACTTTTCATGCCCTAAAATAGATGTGGGAAACTCTTCTTCATTATATCCTATGATTCCCACATTGTTTCTTCAATCCTGTGGTTTCTCCACAAGACCTTGATGATGGATATTGTCTTATTTAGTAGAACCATTCCCTATGATCTATGATCTTCACTGGATTTTCTTCATAGGTAGGTTCATTCTCCAATTGTTCCATATCTACATTCAGTATGTGTTATGGGTCAGGTATGTACCTCCCCAGGAGTGATACCTAAAATACATAATGTACTTTGGATTTATTTTCTGGGAGTGGTAGCTGATAGGCCCTTTCTACAAGGTGATCAATGATATAAAAAGGGACAATGTACCTTAGACTAAGCTTTCCCTTCTTACCAAATCTCATAACTCTCTTCCATAATGATATTAATAGGAATACCATGTCTCCAACATCAATCTATAGGTTTCATCAGCGATTATCAGCAAAACACTTTTGTTGACTCTGAGAAGAATTAATGTGCTGCTTGATATTCTTAATCTTCTCCAATATATATTCTTCTATTTCTTGACCTAGGAGTTCTCTCCCCCCAAATTCATCCCATCAGGATGTTGTTCTTCACGTCATCCCATAAAGGGATCCATAAAGAGACATTTGGATGCTTGAGTAGAAACGGTTGTTGTATGAAAACTCAAATAGAGGGATATATTGATCCCAACCATCATTGAAGTCCATTGAGCATTCTATCAACATCTCCTCAAGGGTTTGGGTAGTCTACTCTGATTGGCCATCAATTTTAGGGTAAAAAGTAATACGGATGTTCATCTTAGTATCCTGATCATGTTGAAAACTCTTCCAATACATAGAGGTGAATCTTGGATCTCGATTGGATTCAATAGAAAGTGTTACTCAATTCTGTGTTACCACTTGTCTGATATATATGAGCCAATTGATCTAATGAGAAATCCACTCAAATTGCAATGAAGAGTGAAGAATTTGTAAAAAGATCCAGAACATCCTAGATAGCATTTTTTCCTTTGGATTTATTCAAAAGATTGGTGAAAAATTCCACGGTGATGTTACCCCACTTCCATGCTAGTCTGGGTGTTGGTTGCATTATCCCCTTAGAATTCTGCCTCTCATCCTTCACTTGCATGAATACTAGGAACTTTTATGCATACTCAACAATCTCCTTCATAATGTTTTCCCACCAACAATGCTCTCGGATATATTATTACATCATTATGTTCTCCAGGTGAATGGGAAAATTAGAACTATGTGCACCATCCAAAAGATCATTCTAAAACATTGGATTTGATGGAACACGTAGTCTTGTCTAAAATCTCACAATTCCTTCTTCATTAACGTTGAATTATGAGGATTCTGCTTTTCTGATTGTTTCCACATTATTCTAAATTTCAACATCATCCTTTTGAGTATCCATTAACCTTTCCAAAAGAGATGGTTGAACATTCATTTTGAATCGATTGATGATGTTTACTTCATTATGATTCCCAAGTCCATATTAATCAAATCTAAGAATATTGGATCCTCTCTAATTCCCATCAATGATAGAATTCTTAGATCCTTTCTACATAGAGAATCTTCCTCCCTGTTCGATTTCCCAGGGTGATAATGGATTGAGCAGTCATAGTTTTCGATCATATCTATCCATATTTATTGTCACATGTTCAACTCTTTCTGTGGGAATATATACATGAGTCCTTTATAGTCCATATATAATTCACACTTCTCCCCAAAGAGATAGTCTTTCGAAATATTAAATGTGAATATAATTGTAGAAAACTCCAGATCATGTTTTGGATTGTTTTTCTCATGAACATTCAATTTCCTTAAAGAATAGGCCATTACATTGTCATTTTTATCAACACACAACCCATAACCTTCTTTTATAGATTACTAAATACCAAAAAATATATCCACTTGTGGGTAGTGTGAGCATGGGTGTAGTGATAAGCATCCTATCAACTCCTTGAATCTCTCAGCACATTCATCATTCCAAGAAAACATTACTCCCTTCCGTGTTATATTGGTAAGATAGTTGGAAAATCATGTGAAATCTCTCAGAAATCGACAATAATATCCTGCTAACCCCAGGAAGCTACATATATCTGTTTTTGATGATGGAATCAGTCATACCTCAATTTCAGATGTCTTGTAGGGATCCATAGATATCCCATTTCTTGTGATTATATGTCCCAAGGATGAGACCTCCATCAACCAGAACTCATACTCATTGTACTTTGCATAGAGCTTATCCTTTCTTAAAGTCTCAAGTATAGTTCATAGACGCTCCTCATGATCCTCCTTAGTTTTTGTTTATATTATAATATCTTTTATGAATAATAGCATAGTTTTTTATGGTAATCCCTAAAGACTCTATTTATGAGGTCCATGATGATTTCTGGAGCATTAGTGAGTCCAAATGGCATTACTATGAATTCATAGGCCCATATCTTGTACAAAAAGTAGTCTTGGGGTTAACCTGTATCTTTACCATTATATGGTAATATCCTGACCAAAAATCCACCTTGGGGATGTATTATGCTCCAAGTAGTTTGTCGAACAAATCCTCAATTCGTGGTACATGATTCGTGTTCTTTATCGTGATTTTTTTTCGCTCATGATATTCAACGCAAAGGCGCATTGACCCATGAAACGTCTTTACGAAAAGGACTAGTACACCTCATGCTCAAGCCCTTGGGCTCAAAAAACCTTTATCTAGATTCTCATGTGGTTATTTCTTAACCTCCTCAGGCTACATGCCTTTCATTCTATGTAGATTCTTTGATATTAGCAACACCCTAGGTATAAGATTGATTGATAATTCAACACCTCTTCTAGGAGGAAGACCATACAATCCCTTGGGAAACACTTTAGTGGATTCCCTCACAATAAGAAAGTATTCATGGATTGTTTCATCATTAGGCTCAATCATATGAACCAGATGCACATGCTCAAAGAGAAGTAATATCCATGATTGAGATGATGATACTAATAAATATTCATATACCTCCTTGAACTAGTACAAAATCAGGGGTTGATTCAGCATATAGAGAATGATTTCCCTCTCACAGCAATTTATTTTGGATTTATACGGTGAAATCCAATCCTGGACAAGAATTGCATCAAATTACACTAGAGGGGATATGCTGATGTTTGTCGTGAAATTCTATCGAAAAAATATTATAGGGGATGAGTTATATTCATGGGATGAAATGATTGTCCCATTTTTTGTACTCACAGAACTCTTTACTTCCATGATTATTGGTGGTATTAGGATTGTTCTACTAAACATTTGGGATAAAAAATAATTCATAGAACATGAATTAAAAAGTATGTGAACTATTCATGAATTAATAACTAGCGTACCTATAACAACTTCATTTTCAGGGTTCACATCAGTGGTAGTGATGGAAAAATCTCACCCTTTCTTCCTAGGAGGTAGTTGGTGACCTCCAAAAACCATTGTATTAGGAAAAGAGTGTGAAAATTTCCCCAGTTCATTGTAGTTGAAACAATGAACAACACATTGAGGGTAGAATTGAGAGTTCCTCTCCTTTATCCCAGCCGTGAGTTTCTCTTTTCAACAGTTAATAGCCATGTTCCATTCTCCTCCTCACCGACGTCATTTCCTCTTCCTCATTATGCAATTTTGGGTGTGTTTCTATTCGCACCATTGGAATGTGGGATTCTGAATTTTCTAAGAAAAATTTTATTTATCCATCAGACCACTATAATTTTATTCCACCGTTCGATTCTTATCCCCGTAATATCCCTAAGATTCACAGATATCTATTTCGTCTTTGAGGACACATCAGACAAGTTTCTCATATCTCTCTATGTCACGGATCGCTAGGGATTTCCGTAGGATAGGTTTTAGCCCACCAATGAAGAAGTAAACCTTGAATACATGGTTAATGACAAAGCTAGAGGTGTATCATTCTAGGCTTGTGACGTTTTCCTTGTACACTCTGATGCATTCGTCTTTTTTTTTCTTGAGGGAATGAAAGTAACTTTCTATCTTATGTCGGATGGTGTGAGGAAAATATTTTCCAAAAAACATTTTCCCAAGATCCTTCCATTCCAACACCCCGATTTCATCATCATGATTTTTTTTATCAATTTCAACCATTCATCAGATTCACCTTCTATACGATAAGTATCCTGAAGAACCTTCTCTTGTTTAGAACATTGAAGGATTAAGAAGATATTCTCAATGAATTTGAACTATTGTTCATCGAATGAGTGATCAAATGATCTATTTAATGTAGGAAGGAATTGTCTCATGAAACTCTAAATTGTGACATGTTCTTTATTAGGGAGTGTTTATTGTTCCTCTTGAACCATGATTCTATTAAAAAATGAGATAATTGAGAGAGTATTGGGGAAACGTTTGTGATTCGCACACCCATCAGATTGGCCATCTCATTAGAACAATCATCAAATTGATCTTTGGATCGATTGTTAGCCAAAGTTCTCATATTACTAGCCATTGCCTGGAATAAAATGAATGTTAGGGGTAACACATAAAGGGTAATCCAAAGACAAAAACATATGACTTATAAATTACTTTTATTTCCTTAACTTATGAGTTTATAGGCTTTTATATATTTTATCCATGATCTACTTGCAATGATATATTCTTAGTACTATTTTTCTTCCCATAACAATTGATCATACTAATAATGTGAATTTTCCAAAGCATATCCCTCAATATGTTTGTTACCAAGAGTGTCGCAACGCCCGTTATCGTGCACCATTTACTTTTCATGTCTAGATCAAAGAAGTGTATCCATGTTTTACCCCTAGATACATATATACTAGAGCCACCTCTACCTTCTCATATCTAGAGGGGGATGTATTTGTGTGATAAGCCACTTACTCATTAAGAGCCAAAATTTAGTGATTTTTTTCTTATACTTAGTCATATACCTAAGGCTTTCACTAGTGTTTTCTAATCATAGTCCCAAAAATAACAAAAACTATCAACTAATAACAACTTTAACAACCCTACTCTTTATTACCCAATTAATATGATTTATTACATAAAATTTACCTTAATGAAACATAGATGATCGAGAGGTATATTGTCTTTGGGAATTAGGACCATTACATACCAACTTAAAACATAAACCACAACATCTTTTTGAAATCTTCTTTTACATGACCACATAATTTATTCATACTTATCATTTAATGCGATAACTTGATGACATTCACAAAAAAAGGGTGATCTATAAGGACCAGTAACTGTGTAAAATGAAATAACATGAATAATACAATAAAATTTAGGAAATATTTATATAAATGGATCAAAACAGATACATGAACATAAAGGTATGATATATCATGACTATCATAACTTGGAAACGTGGTTGCATATTTTAACATGATATTAACATGATCCAAGGATAATTTGACATGGAGAATGAGTAAAAAATCATCTAAATTAAATTACCATGAGTAAACCCTCATTGAACAAGATGTATCATGATACTAATCTTTACCCAATGCATTGGAGCACTATCTAGGGCACCCTTATTAATCATTTCATTTCATTCATAAGTGTGACGGATGTATCATATAATAGCGATTCATTAAACATTATCATTTATTGCAAGATAATGGAATGTTGAATTAATACGTGAGACAATATAATCAATAAGTAACTATTCATATAGGTGAATAACCGTGATAGTGCAAGGGTCAGATTATTCACTACCCAATGAATTTTCCTTGGAAAATCATGGTGCAATTTGGGAAGCATAACGGTGTGACGTAAGAGTTCATAAAAATTGTTGATGGGTGAGAAAGGGGTGAATCATCCTATTTAAATGAAATGGTAGGAAAGGGGGTCATATAGATACATGTACCAACTTATTTTATGGAATTGATATTCATAATACATGTAAATTCCTTGAATGTAAATGAGAAGAGAGAAATTCCTTATAAAATTTTTGCATGGTAACAGGTGCACATTAGAGAAATTAATGAGAGATAAATAGGTCTCTCATAATTAAAAAATAATTATGGAATTATGGGCGAGGTGAAAAATAATACCCCGTCATTTATAATTTGAAATAAACGGGCATTACAATATTAAGAAACATAGATAAAATTAGAAATTAAGGAATCCCTTACTTGAATGAGTGATCCCAAAGGATTGGGAGAGGCTTCATAGAGGCTTCTTTAGAGCTTGGGGCTCATTGGGAGCATTTTAGAGAAAGGAGGGATGAGGTTTTTTGATCTCCAAGGCGTTGAGTGAATAAGATGTGGAAGAGTGTGTGGGTTTATATAGAAAAAGATATGGAATTCTTTATTATTCAGTTTTTTGGACAACACACCTTAATCTAATTAAAAAAATAAACCAGCCCATGGTTTTTTCCCATGGGTTTTTCCAAAGTGGAGTGGAAAACATTATTTTATAAGTCTTGTGGTAAAATTTATTAATATTTATGGCTTGCTTATGTAGAGGTGAGTTAACACTCAAGGAAATCAATTTTAAATTTAAAAATGTTTTATTTGTTGTGGAGTGTCCACTGAAGATTTTCAAAATAAATCAAAGAAACCTATAATCACATGATATTAATTGTAAAACATATACTAGCCGAAAATCACATTTTTATTATTTAATTACACCACAATTTGGTCATTATTTTGACATAAAAGACATTATATAATTAAACATTATATAATTTTTACCCAAAAATTAGACTATCTCAAGAAATTATGAAAAAATCACCACTAGATGATTTAGACAACAAGATTACAAAAATAATATTTAATTTATATAAATAATTTTCTAACTGTTTGAATATTTTTAATTATAAAAAAACATACATTAATAAAAAATTCATGGGTTTTTATTAAAACTTCGATAAAACCTTAATAAAAATCACAAATGTATTCATAAAAAATATAATATCATTGGTATTTAATAAAAATTAATTTAGTAATAAAATATTATTACAAGATTATTTAATTCAAAAATACATAAATTAATCCAAATAGATTTCTCAATTGAATATTGAATATAAATACTATTTACTCTTTAAAAACTATTTACAAAGTAATGATGAATAGTTATTATTTATTAATTAATGAAATAATTCACATAATCATAGTTTTATGGTCTTGTTACATAACCTTTTATAACACATGAAAAAGACCTAAGGGTAAGGTGAGCAATGGTGACATACTCTTGGGGAGGCTCAGATAACATTGATTGGGTGGTATTCTCTATCAACTTCATCTTCTCCCGTATGCGGTTTCGTTCAAGATTAACTTGTTGAAGAGTGGATTGGGATTGGTCATGAGGAAATACATTTAACGCCACATCCTTTCTATGCTCCAAAAAATGGGAATTGTATGAGGCAAGTATACTAGATGAGTCCATCACTGCCTTTGTATGAGTAGATTGGATTTGATTAATCCCTATATTTATACAAATCATGTGATCACTATTAAAAAACTATATTAGCAATGGCCGCAATTCCTAAAGGTATTTTGAAATCCAAAAAGTTAAAACCAATGAAGTGTATAAGTTTCTGATAACAATTTTTCATAATAAGAGTTTAATTATACCAAGAGAAATTGTTATTAATGAATGTTTGGGTTGGTGAAATTAGGTTGGATAATTAAGAATTGTGTCAAACCATTTATTTTATCAATGTTTATAAAGATATATTCCGAATATATTTAAAAAAATTAGTTATAAATTGATGATTGTTTCCGATTATGAATATTTATATTTTTTATTGTATATTTGGGTTTTCATAAACATATTTTTACGAGTGTTTTTGGTTTTTTTTCATTTGTATATTTATAAAAACAATTTTATTATATTTTTGGGATAAAATTTGAATTTTTTTATTATTCACTAATTGTTGTGTCTATATAGAAATTTTAATCATCCTAACATTGTATTTAATTATAATTTTCATGTATTTTTTCAATTAATATATCTCTAAAATATTATTAAAATCTAGAAATTTAATTTTTTTTAAATTTAAATTTAGTGGATTCATAAATTAATTTCATTGTAAAATGAATGTTTTACCCATGGAAGATTAAATTTAGTATGTTTATTTATTATTATATTTTTTTGTCTTAAAATTAAATAGTTATATTTTTAAATGGAATTTTTAATAATGGGTAAATTATTTGTTATTTTTCATTACATCTAGAACCATAGGGGAAATTAAAAGGAATTTTTTTGAATAATGGTTTATTTTATATTATTATTTATCATTATGTCATATATATATTTATTATAATTCATTATAAGTAATTTTTTATAGATTCATTTTAAATGATCGGGATAATGGGGACTTATTTTCCAATGATATTATAAATAAATTATATGTCAAAAAATGACACATTACTTTTGATTAATGTTTTGTGTCATTAGATATGTAACATATGGGTTTTTTTAATGGATGAAGAAAATTTGGCTTCTTGGTAATGGTATATCATTATTCAAATATATTAATTGGTCATTTTTAATTATAGTGATGTTAAATGTTCATTATCTTTTAGTACATGGAATCTATTTTACATCCCTTGGAGTTTTTTTTTGTATTTGTAGTGTTTTTTATATTTAATGTTAATATATAATTAATAGAGTATTATATTCTTCATGTGATGTGATATTGGAATAACCAAATTCGGTTAATTCTTTAGAGGATGGTAGTCATGGATTAATTTTTTTTTGAATTTTCATGTTACACTCCATATATTACATTCATTTTTTCTATTCAATATTTTTTTTAATTTCGTGTTATATTAGATTCTAGACTACCATTATTTGGAACACATTCGGTTGAAAGATATAGTATGCTTCTCTCTTTATCGATATATATCATTCTATGATTTTTATTTTTTTTACATTTTGTGGATATGAGGGATTTTATCATTGTGAGTTAAAGTGATGAATTATTGTTTGGAGTGAAGTAGGAGTAGTGTTTTGATTTTTTATTTTGAGTATACATATTGGGGTTTTTATATAATGTTAATAATTTAGAGAGAGTTATTGGTGATGTATTGGATTTCATATAGTGGTTGTGTTCCTTTTGGTTGATTCATTACTTTATGATGGATTATGAAGGACTAGAGGCTAGTGGAAATTTAAGAGTTCGAAATATTGAATATGTGTTATTTGATTTGGTACCATAACTATAACAGTGTAAAAAATTTTATGGAGGGATCCATTTATAAAAAAATTTGGAATATATGTCTAGACTCGAGTATTATTATGGGTGATTTGGTTTTTTAAAAAATGTGTGATATGATCATGTATATGGGATAGATTGTGTGGGAGGAGTTGGGATTAGTTTAATAGTTTAAGATACCAACAACCATATATATATATATATATATATATATTGAATGAATTATAAATTTTATTCTCTATAAATAAGTATGATACAAATACATATCAGAATATAAGGAGGTCAAGAATAGGCCCTCAGACTTCAAAATATAACCCCACCAAAACAAATTGAATCACATATCTAAATTAAAAAAATCAAACTATGAAATAGAGTCATAGAGACAAACAATATTATGGACATGATAATTATAAAGGTAGAATTCAGTTTATATATGTAAACATAATGTTCAAAAGAACCTGAATAGAAAATATGGGTAAACCATATATATATATATATTCCCTCTATAAATTATAATTTTTCATTTGGATTGTAAACACTATATTACTTTTATGAATATATATATATATGTATTAGGTTTCTATCTCTATAATAAATTATTATTTAATGTTACACATGTATACATTAGAATTAATTTTCATATATATTTGGAATATCTTCTTAGAATGCAATGATGAATATAGGTAATGGTATTGATAAACTCTAACTTTTAATGGGGTTGGAACTGAGGAGTCATGTAACATCCACCTATTTCTAATTTTTTGGGCAAGTTAGAAGGATAATATATGACCTTATGTGACATCCCAAAGGCATAAAAGTATAAAAATAAATACCGAAAGTATACAATACATGAGGGGGAATATTTGACCTTTAAGAATAAAACCTCCATCCAAAAAACCATAACCAAAAAACCACTATATGATTATTGAAATAAATGAAAGACAACTCAACATTTAATTTATAAAAATCCTTCTAAAATCCCATTTCATAGCTAAATACAGAAATATCCAAGTAAATAGTGGATGAAAAACTAATAAAACTATTAGACAATGACAAGATCCCATGATCCACAAGCCCCATGCTCCAACATCAACTAATAACTAAAGAATCACGAATTAGTGATAATGACCTATTATACTTTACCTTTTACTATGTGTAAATAAATAACATCTTCAAAATCACCAAAGTGTCAAAGTAGGGGTGAATATAGATACATAGTAGGTTTTCCCCAATGAAGTCCCTACTGAAACCACCTGGGTATAAATGATAGAAAAATTTATATAATACATTTTATATTAAAATATTTATAATTTTTTTTAAAAATAAATATAAACAAGTTCCATATATACCAATTTTCAAAAAAGTTATTTTTCAATGAATGTAACCAAAAAATGCTTTAGAACCATTTCACAGGTTCACTTTGTATAATCCATTCTATTTCTCATATCACCACAATAAACCATGTAGTCTTCGTTATGACAGATCCATACTCATGTGGGGTCTCTCGTCAATATACCAAGTTCCACAAGGTAAGTATATCCCATTTTCCAATTCATATTTTGGAACTGAGCATAGGGTGATATTTCAACCAATCATCACGAATATAATATGAACACACACTCACATACCATGTATGCCAAAAAAACATTCCAAGACAATTTCAATAAATAAAATCTTTTTTTGAAAACCTTTTTTCTATAATAAATTTAAATGAAAACCTATTTAAATAATACACACTTTTCATCGAAAACAATTTTCCATAAACCTATTCAATATGTTATCATAAAATCGTCATTTTAAAATAATTTATCAGAGAACATTGAAAACCCCAAAAACAAAATTCCAAAATATCAAAAAATCCCATAAAACCTCAATAAAAATGGATTTATAAAATTCATTCAAACATAATTTCAAAATCAATTTCAGGAATATAGATCAATTTGAATCCAATCCAATTATTTCTAGAAATAGGAGTAGATTGTTAAGCCTTATACCTCCCTAGTTTTGGATAAAATGATTAGTAAAATGAAAAACCTCAAAAAATGGGTTTAATCATCATGAAACCACATTATATATCCTCAACTATCATTAAAACGTCCAAATATAAACATATTTGGCTTCTAAATCCATAGATAAACCCAGAGTGGGTGTATGTATATGAAACATAGGGATAGGCGAAGTAGATCTATGAAAACTGAAAATTAAAATCATGAATGATCACATACCATATGGAATCATATTATAATCACAAAGGGAAGCCTTTAGATCACCTCCAAATCAATTTTCGGACCTTTACTGACCTTTCAGATAGAAAACCAATATGTTAGGGCTTCATATGAGGAAAAACGTGGGGAAATCCTTATGCCGAACAAGATCTACTTTTTATGATTTTTTTCACTACGAATGGTTAGGAAAATCATTCACAAACTGTGTGTTGAAAATTTACATAAGGATGAACCTCAGATGATCAACTCAAACAGTCACAAAATCATGATCCAAATATGCTCATGAAATTACCTTGGGCATTTTTTAAAGAGCATGATTTCTCTTTAGAGGAATCATGGTTTAGGAAAACCATGTGCTACCTATACACCATCCCTCTACCCCTTAACTCACCATTCATGTTTCCTTTCAAGTTTTTCATTTTTTTTTGTAATCTATACACCAACAATGAACCTTTATGAAATCCCAAAAATCAATAAAATAGTTCTCCAAACTCTCCCAAACCTCACCCATATAAATTATATACATCAAAATAATAATCAAAGGCATTCAAACATGAAATTGGGGGTGCTGCATTCTCCCCACCACTGGTCATTTCATCCGTAGAATGATAGAAACCACCCATTTCAGGAACCATTTATGGATATT
Source organism: Viscum album (assembly GCA_963277665.1). Classification (NCBI taxonomy): domain Eukaryota; kingdom Viridiplantae; phylum Streptophyta; class Magnoliopsida; order Santalales; family Viscaceae; genus Viscum; species Viscum album. The sequence goes on along the minus strand of OY728128.1, from coordinate 211,341,667 downwards.
ACTCTTTCATATCGTTATTTCATTCCAAATTCTCTTCCTAAATTTAACCATGTAGTCCACACAACCATCACTAGATTGATACTTTTTCAATGAAATATGTTGTCTTTCTTATCCAAAATCCACACATGGATATACGCCCATGAAAAATCCAAAACTAGCCAACATGATCCCATATGATTACATGTTTAGGTTCATGCTGATACATTATCAAATGAGATATTTGGAACACATTTTATAAATTAGTGGTCCATTTTGGAAATTCCATATGATATTCAACTTCACCAAGCAGTAGCAGTATCACCTAATGGAATATGTATCATGGATATGACTTTCACTATGATCCACAATGTTGATGTCCAGGCCTTGGATAGGCCCTCAAGAAGATATGATCACTCACAATGAATGAAACCAACAATTTATGATGATCCACATAATATTTAACACCTCTCTAAACCATCTCCAGCCTCTTTCTGACAAACTGAATCTCCTATTTTGTCTCTTAGACAAGGTTCGGCCCATCTAGTGATGTCTAACCTATTTCCACATGATAATGTGGAGAACAAAATCGGTTCCGAAAAAATGATTCAAAAGGTTTCATTTTCATTGAGGCCTTATTGTTTTTGTCATACAAGAGCTCAATTAAGTGTATGTTCTTTCCCATTAGCCTTGAAAGTCCATTACACAAGCCAGTAACACATGATAACTAAAAAGGAATGACAACATCCATTGATGATGATCCACATAATGTTTAAAACATCTCCGATCCATCTATAGAATCTTTCTGATCAAATGAATCTTCATTGTTTTCACATAGACAAGGTTCATCACAACTAGTGTTTTCTATCCTATTTCCTGTTGGAAATGTGGAGTATGAAATGGCTTACCTACCAATGATTAAATATATTTCGTATTTATGGAGTCCTAAAAGATTTATTTTTACAAGAACTCAATTAAGGGTATGTTCTCATCCCATAGGCCATGGAAATAAGTTACAAAATCCAGTAACATGTCTTCCCACATTTGTGTCGTCCTTTTAGATAAGTCATCCATGTGAGGATGATAAGCCATACTTATAATCTACTATATCCAAAGGGATTTCTATAAGGATTTCAAGAATTGATATTTCAAACATTGATCGCTTTCTGACACTATCCAAATTGGTATTCCATTTTTCTTTACCACATCTCAGAAATAGATTTTTGGAAATATTTTTAACCATATGAGTTTCATGAATAGGGATGAAATGTATCACGACCCATCCTCGGGGCCCGTGCCGTGACTACCCCAAGCTCGCCTTCCATAGGCCAGAGGCTGACGACTAGCACCAAGGCGTAAATCCCGGAAAAAGGGAAGTCATTGCCTTTGAAAAGTAAACAAGCACCACAGAGTAAGAAAGAGGAAAAGTAAACACTATGTAAAAACTATAACAATCTGTGCTAAAAGTAAAAGGGGCCGGAAATACAAGCCCAACTGTAAAGTACAACTGAAAGGGGAAAACGACAACTGAAAAGAAATATCGTAGCATCGAGTCGTTCTCTGGAAGTCCCAACTGAAGGATGGGTACAGATAGCCTCCACTGCTCCTCGGGTCCACCTGACCGCTCCGAGTATGTACCGCCCAGTGGTCCACCTCGAGGTACCGTCCTGCTCCGCAAGCCTCCACCACGATCAGGGCTGTCCGTCGTCTACAAACAACACAACATAGTGCGGGCATAGCCCGTGCAGGGGTGAGTATAAGCTACTCAGTAGGGACCCCGAGACCCTCGAAGGTCTCCCAGAATCCACAAGGGATAATCCAAAATGGAATGATACAATCACGAAGTAACATCCGACACTGCTTAGGTATATGCCCATACATATACCTAAGTCATCAATTCCCGTTCGGCTCCAACATCCGAGCCCAAGAACAACCCAGTCCACACAGGAAAGCAAAACGTAAATCCACACAGGATAGTAACACAGGATTCAGCTCACATAGGTATACTTCTTAAAATTATGATAGAGATGATCAGATGTAGCCACTGATTCATCTAATCTATCGGACCCACAATGGATCGGAAGGTACTAACCCACGCAATGACCTACATAGGATCGATCATGAAGTTGGACCCAAAGCTATTGGGAAACTCCTACTCCATCAAGTACAATGGTTATGCCGCTACAACCAAGCGCTTCCCTCTTACATTGGACTGCTGTAGTACTCCACCTATTGGGTACTATGGGAATGCTGCTACAACCAAGCGCTCCCCCATGCTGCTACAACCAAGCGCTCCTCTGTCGTGGGTCTACCGCTACAACCAAGCGCTCCCATGTGCCGCTACAACCAAGCGCACCTCTGTCGTGGGTCTGCCGCTACAACCAAGCGCTCCCATGTGATGCTACAACCAAGCGCACCTCTGTCGTGGGTCTGCCGCTACAACCAGGCGCTCTCCTGTGCCGCTACAACCAAGCGCACCTCTTTCGTGGGTCTTCCGCTACAACCAAGTGCTCCCCTATGCCGCTACAACCAAGCGCACCTCAGTCATGGGTCTGCCGCTATAACCAAGCGCTCCCCTGTGCCGCTAAAACCAAGCACACATATGTCGTGGATCTACCGATACAACCAAGCGCTCCCCACTGGGCTATCTTTAACACATCGAGTCATTCGATCAGCAGTCGTCAAATCTCAACCGGCTCTAGGGTTTCCGCATAAAACATGCTCGTTCCGGGAGGGTCCACTCAATGAGCTAAGAGGTCGATGCATCAACTGACATGTAGTCCAGATTTGATGTATACCAAGACATACCGTAGTGGTCACTGCCAAAACACAGAGGATTATCGTACTGTTTTCATCATCGTCGCAGTCGAATCCACTAAGGATCATAGTACAATCATCGTCATCGAAGTCGCAGCCAGCACTAGGGTCCCCGCACACAGCAAGCTCGTTCGGGAGGGTCCGCCCCACGAGCCGAGAGGCTAATACATCAACTAACTCAAATTCTAGAGTTTATGTATCCAAAAGTTCTGTATCGTCAACAGGAACTCAACGTCGCAGACGGCGCGTCAATCGGACGCCCGGTCTGAGAGTTATTGGCCTTTCCGTCATAGGGGCTTGGTTGGTTTCTAAGGAAAAACCAACCCGACTGTACTCCACCTGCGTCCAAACCACGGGCGGAGTATGCCAAAAGATCCTTCTCACTTATAGGAAAACAACAATGTCGATGGCACGTCAATCGGACATCCGGAACTCAAGATATGAGCGTTTCCGCTCCGAGGGCCTGGTTGGTTTCGTATACGAACCAACCCGGCCGAACCCAAAGTATCCTGAAACATTGAGTGCAGTATACCGAAAAGACCATCTCGATCTGAGGATCGCGTGTCCCTTGACGACGTGTCGTTCGGAGGCCCATACCTCATGTTATGGGAAAAAGACCGAAAACGGTCCGAAGACGGGGGGTCTGGGCCCGGGCCGGCCCGGGCCGACCCCCCCTGGGTCGGCCAAACCGGGTCGCCCAGACCCGGTCCGACCCGGCTGGACCCGGTCCGGTCCGGCCCGGGCGGCCGAGCAGCGCGGGGGGCTCACTGCCCCCGCAGGACAGCACCGCGGCCCCCGCGGGGGGGCCTCCCTGGTCAATGGACGCGGCAAAGGTCGCGTCCCACGTTTGCGCCAGACCCGCGCAGCCGCCGGTCCGCTGGTGCCGCCGCGCCAGTGACCCGCGCCGCCTGTGGCTTCCACGGGCCCCCGGAGTTGCTCCGGTGGTCCGACTTCCTTCCCTTCTGCGCCGCTGCTCCTCCCGGGTCCTGTTCTTCACTGCGTAGTCAACTGATCGTCCCTGCAGCACGTTTTTTCGTCGCCCGCCAAATCCGCACAACAACGAAGAATGACGGAGGGTTTTCGGGCCGTGTTCGTTTGGCCCGCACCCTCCGCGTTAGATAATAACAGTCGGGAGAATTATTCAACACATGAAAACATAACCAAAAACAATTTTAATGAATTAAAATTTTTCTTATGAACCGGGTTCTTAATTTTGAACGGAAACAATCACGGGAAATATAAAACATCCAAATAAAATCCCTACCATGTCATGTCGTCGCACGAGAGTTCTTCGCGGAATCGACTATCGCGGAACAAGGGAATCGTTGCATCGCAAAAGGGAATCGCGTCGTCGCGGAAGGGCGTCGCGTCGACGATCTCCGAGGATCAAGAACATACAGATTTAATTTTAATAATTTAATCCATATTGAAGTTATAATCCACAATGGAATTTAATGAACCGCAATCTCTCACCTCAACGGATCATCGAAGATTTTTTTGCGGAGGAAGGAATGTCGCAGAAGAACGTCGCGAAAGAGGAAACATTGGCGTCGCGGCACATGGCGTTGCGTCATCGATTTCCGCGGTTTCAGCGTTCTTCGTCGGAGGCTGGCGTTCTTCGCATTCTTCGCGTTCTTCGCGTTCTTCGCGAAAAAGGAGGAAGATCCTTAGAGGTCCTTCAAAGGTTTAACACAACATTTCAAAAGGAGAGTGTGTTGGCCTTATTTTATTAAATTGCCAACAAAATGAAAACGTGTTAAGAAACGAATGAAATTAATTCATAGAATTAATTTCATCGAATAAACCACCCATTTAATTGCTGCGTTAATAATTTAAGAAAACGCGTCAGTTGACTTTCATAATGATGGGTTTTCGCGGGTGCGTTAATTAGTGGAAAAGAATCAGTGGGGCTCTTGTGGGCCCCACCTCACAAATATCCTACCAAGAGGGTAGGATATTTTTGGATAGCACCTTATCTACATCAACTCAGCTTAAGCGGGTTTAAGTGGCTTTTAAGTGGCTTAAACGAAACAAAAATAAAATTGTCGCACAACTTTATTTTATTTCATAACTTTAGACAGAAAAATTAAAAACCACACCCAAGCAAACACAACTCCAGAAGAGGTGTTTCTAAGAAAATACGGGTTCTGCAATTCCATCGGTGCCCTCAGAATTCGATTCGGGGAACCAGTTCAAAAGTTAGAAAAACCCACTAGTCTGTTCACTGAATGTACCCGAGCCATACTTCGAAACATGATTCCGGGCACACCGGGCCTCGGAATCAGGTTCCTTCAGAAACTGCGTTCTTCTAAAATTCCAATGAAAATTAAGAAAAAAAATTCCTTGAAATTTACGGGTCTTTACATTACTCCCACCACAGGGCTTTACGTCCCCGTAATGCTTCACCACAAACTTAGGGATACAAAGGCGGTACTGAGCACGTATCTGAGCCTCCTGCTCCCAAGTGCTCTCCTGGAAGTTCCCGAGCTGCCATCAGAAGCGCACTAGAGGAATTGATCGTCCACGTAGGACCCACTCCTGTCGATCCTCGATCTCCACTGGGACCTCCACAAAAGTCGCCCCATCATCAAAGACCAGCTCTCCATGGTCAAATATTTGTGTCGAGTCGTGCACGTATCTCCTCTGCTGAGATACGTGGAAGAAGTCATGCACCCATCGCAACTGTGATGGTAGAGCCAGGCGATAAGCCACCTCTCCAATCCTGCTGAGGACCTAGAAGGGTCCGATGAAGCCTGGAGACAACTTGCCACTTCGGCCAAATCCTTGTAATCCACGTCGAGGTGAGACACTCAAGAAGATGTGATCGCCATCCTCGAACTCAAGTGGCCTCTGCCTCCTGTCAGCAAAAGACTTCTGCCGGCTTGGAGCTGTCCTCATCCGCTCCTAGATGACCTGGACCTTCCCTGTCGTGGCGTGGACCATCTCCGATCCCACAAGAGCTGCTAAGATTTATTCTTTGCTGATAAAAGAAATCTTGTCTCATCCCCTGGATGAACCACTTCCTTTACCTAATACAGTCAATCCCGACATGGATGGTACTAATCTATACCAAGGATGACGTCGTAAGGCCTCGACGCTACTACCAAGAGATCCAACCGTTAATCTCGCCTCCAAGGGTTGAGTCACACTGTCAGCATCAGTGTGTGGTAACTGGGTCTCCTCTAGTAGATGTCTCACAAGTGAGGGTCAAGTCAAAAGTCTAATTGGAACCTCTTAGTAACAACACAAAAGAGGATAGGAATAAAAAAACATCACAAGGGTATTCTTCTTTTATTATTGCAGCTCATAATACAAAGACACTACACCATAGCAACATGGAACTAGAAGTACAAAAGACGTATCCACTAGTTCCACTCCTGTCTATCTACTCCCGGAGCACCATGATCGTAGGCCTCAGCTGCCTGAAGCTGAGCTCTCCCATGTCCTTCTGTCCCCTGCAGTCGGGGTGGACCTCCTGGTGGTGGTGGTGGTGGTAACACCCCGAAGCGCCATCCACCTCCAACTGCACGGCCAGCTCCCCTGCCATGGCCGCCTGCTCCTTGTAGGCCGCCCTGATCGAACCTCTGCCTCTGCCTGGGGGGTCCTTCGTTCATCTGCTGGTCATCTGTATGGCGGGTCGGACAGTCACAAGCCATGTGACCAATCCCGCCGCAGGAGTAACACTGCCCTCTCATGGCAAGTCATTGTCCACCCCGAGTGCCTCGCACAAATGATCATGTGCCACGCGGTCGACCACCGGTAGGTCTAGGCCTCTTGGACCCCTGTGTCATCTGTCTACTACCTGCTGCAGAAGACTCTGCCGCATGCCGACAAGTGGTGGGTCCTACTGCTGTAGACTGCTCAGCAAGGAAACTCTCCACTAAGAGGGCTCGCTCCAACACCCCTGCCTGAGTCGAAATGTTGAGGGAGATCATCGAAGCCCTGATCTCATGCCTCAGTCCCTGCTCGAAGGTCCGGGCCGGGAAGAACGGGCCCGGTACCATATCTGTGGAGTAGCGCGAGAGATCAGTAATTCTCGTCGAGTACTGGGCCACTGTCATGTTGTCCTGCCGCAGCTGTAGTAGCTCATGGATGCGCACCGCTCGGAGGGTGGCTGGGATGAACTCGGAGCAGAAGATGATCTCAAAGTCCATCCAAAGGAGAGATGACTCATCGTGCACCTGGAGCATCAAGCTCCACCATCTGCCTGCTGCCGCGTGCAGGAGGCTCGCTGCGAGGATCACCATGAGGTCTGCTGGTGTCCTCACTAAACTGAAAACCCGTACCACTGCCTATAGACAGTCCTCGGCTGCCTGGGGGTCCATCTCCCCGCGGAACCTGGGCGGTCACTGACGCTGAAACTTGTGCAGCGCTCTAAGGCGACATGCATCGTCATCGGCTGGGGTTGGTAGCATCGGTGGCTCGGTGGGTAAAGGTACCGCCGGTGCCTCTACTGTCAAAGGGCCCGGTACTAAGTCCTCGTCGCTCGGTGGGCTCTCGCCATGCACAATGCTTGGAAGCCTAGCTGGATGCTATCGTGGGTCCATCCTGAAAAAGAAATAGGTGCGCCATGGTCAGAACTTTATACCTGGTGAGCTGACACAAGTAATCACAAAGAAAACTTGAATGCACATGCAATCAATGTTTTCGTGCATTAAGTTGGAAATCAGAAGTCAGGGTCCTGGTGTATGGATACGTTGGCTGCCACACCAACACTGGACTCCCTGGACTGATAACTACACCCAATACGCTAAACACTATTTCTTCACATAGAAGAAAGATTAGAGTCTGCGGTAGAAGCGACCACCTATGATACCAATTTGTCACGACCCGTCCTCGGGGCCCGTGCCGTGACTACCCCAAGCCCGCCTTCCATATGTCAGGGGCTGGCGACTAGCACCAAGGCGTAAATCCCGGAAAAAGGGAAGGCATTGCCATTGAAAAGTAAACAAGCACCACCGAGTAAGCAAGAAAAAAAGTAAACACTAAGTAAAAACTGTAATAAGATGTGCTGAAAGTAAAAGAGGCCGGAAATACAATCCCAACTGTAAAGTACAACTAAAAGGGGAAAACGACAACTGAAAAGAAAAGCCGCAGCGTCAAGTCGTCCTATGGAAGTCCCACATGAAGGGTGGGTACAGATAGCCTCCACTGCTCCTCGGGTCCACCTGACCGCTTTGAGTACATCCCGCCCAGTGGTCCACCTCGAGGTACCGTCCTGCTCCGCAAGCCTCCACCCCGATCAGCGCTGTCCGTCGTCTACAACCAACACAACGTAGTGCGGGCATAGCCTGTGCAGGGGTGAGTATAAGTTACTCAGTAGGGACCCCGAGACCCCCGAAGGTCTCTCAGAATCCACAAGGGATAATCCACAAAATAAAGAGACAATCACGATGTAACATCCGACACTGCTTAGGTATATGCCCATACATATACCTAATTCGTCAATTCCCGTTCGGCTCCAACATCCGAGCCCAAGCACAACCCAGTCCACACTGGAAAGCAAAACGTAAATCCACACTGGATAGTAACACAAGATTCCGCTCACACAGGTATACTTCTTCAAATGACGATAGAGATGATCAGATGTAGCCACTGATTCATCTAATCCGTCAGACGCACAAAGGATCGGAAGGTACTAACCCCCGCAATGAACTACATAGGATCGATCATGAAGTTAGAACCAAAGCTATTGGGAATCTCCTACTCCATCAAGTACAATGGTTATGCTGCTACAACCAAGCGCTTCCCTCTTACCTTGGACTGCTGTAGTACTCCACCTATCGGGTACTATGGGCCTGCTGCTACAACCAAGTGCTCCCCCTTGCCACTACAACCAAGTGCTCCTCCGTCGTGGGTCTGTCGCTACAACCAATCCCTCCCATGAGCCGCTACAACCAAGCGCACCTCTGTCGTGGGTCTGCCTCTACAACCAAGCACGCCCATGTAACGCTACAACGAAGCGCACCTCTGTCGTGGGTCTACCGCTACAACCAAGGGCTCCCCTGTGCCGCTACAACCAAGCGCACCTCTGTCGTGGGTCTGCCGCTACAACCAAGCGCTCCCCTGTGCCGCTACAACCAAGCGCACCTCTGTCGTGGGTCTGCCGCTACAACCAAGCGCTCCCCTGTGCTTCTACAACCAAGCGGACCTCTGTCGTGGCTCTGCCGCTACATCCAAGAGCTCCCCACTGGGCAATCCCTAACACACTGAGTCGTTTGATCAGCAGTCGTCAAATCTCAACCGGCTCTAGGGTTTCCGCATACAACATGCTCGTTTCCGGAGGGTCCACTCCACGAGCTAAGAGGTCGATGCATCAACTGACATGTAGTCCGGAGTTGATGTATCCCAAGACGTACCGTAGTGGTCAGTACCGAAAACACGGAGGATTCCCGTAATGTTTTCATCATCGTCGTAGTCGAATCCACTGAGGATCTCAGTACAGTCGTCTTCGTCGAAGTCGCAGCCATCACTAGGGTCCCCACACACAACAAGCTCATTCGGGAGGGTCCGCTCCACGAGCCGAGAGGCTGATACAACAACTAACTCAATGTCCAGAGTTGATGTATCCAAAAGTTCCGTTTCGTCAACAGGAACTCAACGTCACAGACGGCGTGTCAATCGGACGCCCGGTCTGAGAGTTATTGGCTTTTCCGTCCCAGGGGCCCGGTTGGTTTCTAAGGCAAAAACAACCCAACCATACTCAACCTGCATCCAAACCACGGGCGGAGTATTCCAAAAGATCCTTTTCACTTAGAGGAAAACAAAAAAGTCGACGGCACGTCAATCGGACGTCCGGTACTCAAGATATGAGCGTTTCCGCTCCGAGGGCCCGGTTGGTTTCGTATACGAACCAACCCGGCCGAACCCAAAGTATCCCAAAACCTTGAGTGCAGTATACCGAAACGACCTCCTCGATCCGAGGATCACTTTTCCACTTACGACGCGTCGTTCGGAGGCCCGTAGCTCAAATTACGAGTAAAAGAACGAAAACGGTCCGAAGACGGGGGGTCTGGGCCCGGGCTGACCCGGCCCGACCCCCCTGGGTCGGCCGAACCGGGTTGACCCGAACCGGGTCGACCCGACACGATCCGACCCGGCTGGACCCAGTCCGGTTCGGCCGGGGCACAGCCCGGCCCGGCTGGCCGGCCCGACTCGGCTCGTTGGAGCGGCCGAGCAGCGCGGGGGGCTCGCTGCCCCCGCGTGACAGCACCGCGGCCCCCGCGGGGGGGGGGGGGGGGGGGGGGGGGCTTGTCAACGAACGCGGCAAAGGCCGCGTCCCGCGTGTGCGCCGGACCCGCGTGGCCGCGGGCCACCGGAGTTGCTCCGGTGGTCCGACTTCCTTCCCGTCTGCGCCACTGCTCCTCCCATGTCCCGTTCTTCACTGCGGAGTCAACGGATCATCCATGCGGCACGTTTTGTCGTCGCCCACCAAATCCGCACAACAACGAATAACGGAAGAGGGTTGTCGGGCCATGTTCGTTTGTCCCGCACCCTCTGCATTAGATAATAACAGTCGGGATAATTATTCAACACATAAAAACATAACCAAAAAAAATTTAATGAATTAAATTTGTTCTTATGATCCAGGTTCTTCATTTTGAATGGAAACAATTACGGGAAATATAAAACATCCAAATAAAATCCCTACCTTGTCATGTCGTCGCACGAGAGTTCTTCGCGGAATCGACCGTCGCGGAACAAGGGAATCGTCGCGTCACGGAAGGGCGTCGCCTCGTCGCGGAAGGGCGTCGCGTCGACTATCTCTGAGGATCAAGAACATACAGATTTAATTTTAATAATTAAATCCATATTGAAGTTATAATCCACAAAAGAATTTAAAGAACCACAATCTCTCACCTCAACGGATGATCGAAGATTTTTTTAAGGAGGAAGGAACATCGAAGAAGAACATCGCGGAAGAGGAAACGTTGGCGTCACGGCACACAGCGTCGCGTCGTCGATTTCCGTGGTTTCGGCGTTCTATGTCGGAGGCCGGCGTTCTTCGCGTTCTTCGCGTTCTTCGTGTTCTTCGTGAAGAAGGAGGAAGATCCATAGAGGTTCTTCAAAGGTTTAACACAACATTTCAAAAAAAGAGTGTGTTGGCCTTATTTTATTAACATGCCAACAAAACAAAAACGTGTTATGAAATGAATGAAATTAATTCATTGAATTAATTTCAATGAATAACCCGCCCATTTAATTGGTGTGTTAAGAATTTAAGAAAACGCGTCAGTTGACTTTCATAATGATGGGTTTTCGCGGGTGCGTTACTTAGCGGAAAAGAAACGGTGGGGCTCGTGCGGGCCCCACCTCACAAATATCCTACCAAGAGGGTAGGATATTTTTGGATAGCACCTTATCCGCATCAACTCATCTTAAGCGGCATTAAGTGGATTTTAAGTGGCATAAGTGAAACAAAAATAAAATTGTCGCACAACATTATTTTATTTCATAACTTTAAACCCAAAAATTAAAAACCACACCCGAGAAAACGCAACTCCGGAAGAGGCGTTTCTAAGAAAATACCGGCGCTGCAATTCCATCGGTGCCCTCAGAATTCGATTCTGGGCATTGGTTCAATAGTTAGAAAAACCCACTCGTCCGTTCACTGAACGTACCCGAGCCAAACTTCGAAACAGGATTCCGGGCACACCGGGCCTCGGAATCAGGTGCCGTTAGAAACTGCGTTCTTGTAAAATTCCAAAGAATATTAAGAAAAATATTTCCTTGAAATTTACGGGTCTTTACAAATTGATCTGAAATCATGAGCCGATACACAATCACCCATATGTAATCATGTTTTCAAAATGATAAAGGGATACCTGTAAAAAAATACATAGCTCTATACTACCATTATCAAACTATAATAGCTAATGATTGTAATATACCTACAGGTTTCTAATGTTCCATTTTATCTTACAGAGAAGTTAAGCATCTAGAAACAAACTCATCCTACTTCCATTTCAAGTTGACACAAAATAATTTCAATTTAAATTCCTTATATGTATTATTTATTCTATTATGGAAAGCCCATATCAAATAATGGTAAGCCTGATGAAGTTTTTCTAGACAAGCCTTAGGTATGACTATCTTTTTCCTGAACCACATAACTAAACTCTCATCGATCCACAAACCCTCCACGGTCTCCCCACCATTCATTTTTGAAATTATTGAAACACATTTTTCATTATATGTATGTGTCTACCTTTTCATCTTCACCAAATCTAATACAAGATAAACTAGAAAGAAAACCACAAAATCACCTCAGTATTAACATTCTACATGCATTTAGTAGTGAACCAACATCAACTTCCACTCATCTGAATATTCTTTTCCGAACTGAGCATAAAAATTTCTACATAATGCATTGGCTACTGAATTTTCCTTAATTGGTGTGTACATTATGTCAAAGTAAAAAATTTATAGATATTTCACCATTATACGTTTCATCATATTCCAATCCCATTGTGGGAAAATATTCTTCCATATCTTATGATCTGTGAACATAATATATTTCTTAATAAATAGATTGTGATCCCAAGTCATTAATGCATGGATGATTGCAGCTAATTCCAAAAAAATTTTGGTGGTTATTCTTATGAACCCTTATCTTCCTTGATCCATAAATGAAAACATGATCACCTTTCATGAGGACACAACACAGCCAAGATCCTTAAGTATCACAACACACCACATACCCTTATCATGATTCTGGGAGTATCAAAATAGATGTTTATGTAAGGAAAATATTCAACTCTTGAAAATACTCTTGGAAATACTAAATATATTTGAAATTAATATAATTATTTTCAAAGTTATCTTAGGAAAATATAGCCATATTAATTAAGGAACAAAGAATCAGTAATAATCTTATAGACCATGAAACATTTGTATCTCGAAGAAATTCTTCAGGGGTTTCAATGGGATAACAGTTTATATCATCTCCAGATCAACTAAAACACCTCAATAAGTATTTCTGTGTCCATGAAATGATACAGCTTATATCTAAAAAATCACACATTTTTTATTTGGAATACAAACAATATTATCTAATGTTTCACGACATTGTCACAATTTTTTCTCGTTATAAACTATTTTTTAATAAACCAATATGTTGTTCAAAAAAACCAAAAAAAATAACATATCACAAAAATATATGATTCATCTGTGATATAAATATCGATGGATCATTCATAAGACTGAATGGAACTAAAAAATAATCACAATGACCCTATATACTTCTGAAAGATATCTTTAAAATAACCTCCTTCTGAACATGCAATTGGAGATATCCTGAGCATAAGTCAAACCAAGTGAAAAACATATCTCCCTTGAATTGATCAGGAATATCATCAATTAATAGATGTTAACTCCTTTATCATTATCATAAATTAGTTAATCTTATTATAATCCAGACACATCCATCGAGTTCCATATTCTTCTACCAGACCAATGCCACGACCCATCCTAGTGGGGCATGTGTTGTGACTCCCCAAAACCTCCTCTATAAGTCTATGGGCTGATGACTACAACCAATTAAAAATCTAACTAACATGTGATGAATTACATACATATCTATAAGCACACCAACATATCAAACCCCAAAAAATGTTGAAATGTAAAATACACTAAGTAAAAAAATGCATGCCTAAAACTTTATCCCACCACTAGAGTATGGAATGAATTGAAATAAAGAATAATATGTCCAAATACAATAAAACAACAATATGTCTATAATATGAGTCCAACATTAATATAAATTGTACTAGGACTTCTATCTGAAAGCCACATGAACACACCTCAATCAATCTGGTCTCAAGATGATTTTTCTGGTCCTGGTCCACCTAGGACAATTCAAAAGGTCGATCATCTTCAGAATACACAAATCATTCCATAAATGAACATTTAGGGGTGAGTATAAAAATACCCAATAGGAAACCCTAAATACATAGAGCAATAAAAAAATGGAATGTACAATTAGGATTATTCTGGTATATCTCTACAACCCATATAATAATAATATCCAAATATACTCAATCAATGAAACACAATCTAGAGGTATGCCAAAATTATGGTTTACTGGTACTAGGACTTAATGCTCAGAGATTCCATAAAGCACTCATCATGGATAACACACTCCTGAGTCTGATAGCATTGATTGCATCCATTTGAGAGGTACTTCTTCTCAAGAACCATCATGAGAATGATAAACTAATAGATCTGATTACAACTAAAATACATCAAATGTGGATCACAACCTGGGCTATGGGGTTATGGCAACAAATCAATATGTATTAACTCACTATGTAGAGGATTCACTCCCATAATGAATCAGGCACGTCAATACCAGGAAATCCACCAAGGAAAAAATGAATGAAAGTAGGTTCCTTCTCTGGGCCTCTCAGGGGATTCAAAAAATATATATCTAGTAAGTCCTACAAAATAGATCATATTAATAGGAGTAAGAAATTATTCTTATAATCCATAAGGGAAAAAATGAATAGAACACACTATAAAAAACATTCCCAAGATATGGAGGATGAGTTTCTCAATCCATGTAGGAAGGGGTACACAACATGTAGTAGTGTCACACGCCATGTCCCTTGGCCCCGGGTACTACCCGTGTAAAAAAAATATTTCATTTCCATCCATGTCATGTAGAATCATGGTACATGGTGTATAGAAAGGGTTACTTGTCATGTATTTAAATTTGGGGTGCTCTAGTGTACACTAGTCATGTCCAACATCATGACATATTTTTGTGTTTCCTTGCCCTTGTACTAGTACACTGGGTAGCCCCTGTAGTTGGTCTAGTCCATGTTGTGTGGGGTAGAACATGTCGTGTTGACAACTAGTGAAATCCACCCCAAGTATTTTTACATCCCAAAGTAAATTCCATGTTGTCTGGGGAGGGTCACATTGCATGTTATGGGGTTCACATGCCTTGTTTTCATCCTCTATTTCGTGAAACCCTTTACATGACTGAAGGTGTCCTACATGTCATGTAACCTAGAGAACATACCTCTTGTTACTAAATATTTAATATCCCAGGTCCACAGTCATGCACCTCCCCTCCACTCCATCCATCCTTTTCGGCCATGATTTTTTGAAAACAGGAGATATGTAGTGTAAAAACCCGATATTTTATGATAAGTATTCTCTTTAATTTATTTGATGTCATGTGTTTTATGCAACAACAAGATTATCTTTTTCTATATGCCACACTGTATTTGCTTGAAGTATACACAACACTATTCTTAGATTGTGTTACACACAATTTCATGTTCGTTTTATAATAGTCATTCAACACAACATTGAGTGTGTATATATATATACAATGTATAAATAAAATATGGTTGGATTCTCTTATACGAAACAATGAAGGATTCTTTCACCACACACAACCCTGACTTGGCTTGCATTACACGCATGCACAACCTTCCTCGATAGCGTGTGTTGTACGCAATACCGGGTTTTACTAAACAACGATATATTATTATAACATTATTATGAACTAGCCGTTATGAATAGTATTAACTATATTTTGAATTTTATAACATTATTATTCATCTTACACATTTTCTAGAACATGGTATAATAACAAAACAAATTTTTCGGGTAAAATATGTATTTTTCAAAAAATGCAGTTTTGCCGCCTTTTGATGGCGCACCCACTTTAATTCTAGTTTTTGAAATTATTATAAGTTCAATTTGACAAAATAAATTTCTTCTTTTGAATCATGGTATAAAAATTTACTTTCGATAAATTTTTGATATTTTTCTGATAACTTTCATATTTTGATGAATAGTAAAAATACACTATTTTTTAATTAAAAACAACTTTTTTCATTGAGATAATTTATATGGATAAATTATAATATTGAATGGTTTTAATGTATAAATTAAATATATTTTTACAATTTAATATAATGTATGTCATTAGCATTAATTTCACATTGAATTTATAGGTAAAGACATTTCAATCTTTGGTAATGTTTTAACTTCTAAAACCCATTTTCCTAACAACGGGATTTATTTTAAATAAATTACTACAACTTATATGTTTTGAATTTTGAAAAATGGATTCTATATTTGGAATCAGTGGGTCCAAATTATGTTAATAGGCTACTTTTATTTTTGGAAATTATGAATAGTAACTACTGTAAATTTTATTTACCATAGTTAATGGTAAATCGGGTAATTAAGGGTAAATATAATATTATAAAATTACCCTAACACATTCCAAAATTCTATTGGATGACTAAAAGTCGACCCATATCACATAAGGGTCGTATTAGATTCATTTAATGGACTTTTTTCCATGAAAATAATTTAATTATTATTAAAACCAAATAAAGTGACAACATGTCACTCTCTTAAATCTTATAAATATAATAATTTTAATTTAGTGATAAAATTCAAGAAACTTCGAACATGAGTGTTATCCAAAAGGATAATAAAATTAACTACATCATATGAATTTATTTATAATTTTTAGGGATTAAATAATTATCATTAATTATGACACAATAGTGATACAGAAATTTTTTATCTAGTGAAAAATCAAGAATATAGTTTTTATTAAACTAATAGTGACCATAAAATGTACAGAACCCTGAACAAAACTTATTAGTCATGTATATGTCAACCATAATCATCTAATGGTCGAATATTTGACCATTTGGAGCATTATAAAAGTGATTATGACACTTATATTATATTACTTTAAATGATTCCAAAGTTGTCGCCTTCATAATTTTATAAATATAACAATTTAAATATTGTGATTTTAAGATGATAAATTAGAGTAAAATTATTATTGTGAAATTTAATAGACTTATCTTCATCATAGTATTTTACATTTAATTTTTAGGCAACAAATAAGTATATTGAATAATTATAAAAAACTTTTGTAGTATTTATTTTATTAAGAGTTAAACCAAATAAATGGTTTTAATAATAATAAAATAAATATTATATGAACTATTTAATGTTCTAAACTAATTTTATAGATACATATGATATTTTATGAATCTATTAAAGATTTTAGTTTGAACATATCGTCTGTATATATTTTATTTAAATTCAAATGATTGAATAGTCTCAAAATTGACACTATTGTTATTTTATAAAAATAACATATTATAAATTTGTTTAAAAATCACAAAAATATTTAAATATTATTAATTTAAATTTATATGGTCTAAAATGTTATTAAGTATCCAATTATGTCAAATTCACAACAAATAAGTAATTATTTATTATAATTTAAAATTTAGAATGTTATTACCACAAATAAAATTAAATTGATTAAATAAGGATAAATCAAGTTGATAGTGTTGAAAATAAATTCATAACATGTCTGAATATTATTTTTTGATTATATTACAACCCTATCTCATCAAAGTTTCGGATATGAGTCATTTTGGATGTTTTTAAGTGGGTTTCGTTTTTAATTTAAACTAATATTTCTTATATTTCCAAAGGAGTACCTCTCCTCATAAAAGGGCACCTCCTCCCTCTCCTCCTCACACCAATTTGAGCCTTCAAGCTCGGAGAAACCCTAACCATTTCACTTTCCCACTTCCCTAGAAACATCTTAGAGGCCCTGGTCTTCTTCAATAACCAATTTTAGTGCCCTAAGAGGAGGTCACAAGGAGGCGCTTCAAAGAAGAGGTAATGTATGTTACTGATTCGTTCAACTTTATTTCTTCTTCCACTTCTTCTTCCTAGGTTGTTTCATTATGAAGTGATAACATAAGTATAAATAACATATTGATATGTTATTATAAGTATTAAACAACCATATTTCACCATCTATCCATCCTACGGAAAAGGAAATCACCGCGCGTGCGTACGTACAGAATACCATCTCCACGCTGTGGTGTAATCTATTTTCCACCACCACCTTACTTGGATGAGTATAATGGTGTAAATAATAACTATATATGATTATTGTAAAGTGATATTGATTCTGTAATAGTATACATACACTCCAATAAAATACCACGATCATGGGAACGATATCATCGCTCGTGCATACGTACGGAATACCGTCTCCACGACGCGATGAGATTCATTCTCAATGAATAACCATTCATAAATGATTATAAAGTATATA
The DNA here is from genome assembly GCA_963277665.1 of Viscum album. Lineage (NCBI taxonomy): Eukaryota > Viridiplantae > Streptophyta > Magnoliopsida > Santalales > Viscaceae > Viscum > Viscum album. Next base: position 211,323,750 of record OY728128.1, on the reverse strand, counting down.
TAATAAGTAATCATGAAATATATGAAATAATAATGATACTAGATTTATTTGTATATATATATATGTATGTCATCCAATTAATTCCATTCAATTCAATGAGGAAACGAAAACAACGTTCATGCGTACGTACGGCCTACCGTCTCCATGACCGGTGTATTTCATTCCATTTATAGATATATTATATATATGTATATTGTCAATATATATTATATATAAATCATATTTTACTTTCTGGAAGTAATTAATCATGATCTATGTAATCATATGAATAATTACAAGTTAAAACACGAACAAAAAATGAAACGACTTTACCCAAAACACTACTTTAACATGAATATACAAAAGAATGGGTAATATAAGGTCATAAGTGAACCATATATGATATAATAACAATGAATATGATTGTATAATAAGTCAATAACACTATTTAAATCATTATACAGGAGGTTCGGACACTTACGAAGCAAATCAGACCTAATGTAAGGGATAATTTTGGAAATCTCATTTTTATCTGAGATTTCTTTTTCGTAAGTATATACTGGGGTTATATTTATCATCCTTGTCTAAGTTTTATAAAACTATTTTTATGTATGTTTAAAGTCCTTTTTACCCATTTTTGACTTTTACTACATGGTATGTATGGAATCTTACTTTTACGATGTACTTTTTGACTTTCCCGACAAAAGTACGAGAAGAATGTTTTTTAACTTATACCGAATGAAAAGGGTTTTTACGGTTTTATAGAGCATGATTTTCATAAAGCTTACTCAAAAAGATTTCAGAACTATTTTCATGAAAATCATTTTCTTTCAAAAATGCATGACATTTTGTGAAAAGAAAATGATTTTAAAGAAGAAAGGATATTTCCCTCAAGAATTCATTTCAACTGTTTTATCAAAAATAATTTTACAACTAAGATGACATTATTTCATATGTGTATGTTTCAAGTATAATGTATCTATGATTTACATGGTTTCACTTTTCTTATTATAAAATTATATCCATTTCTTTTATATGGATTACGTGATGATGAGATTATGTTTATGAAGCCCATTTTATTCGTTGGGTTATTATGAATGATGTATGTTTATTTTGTGGCACAAGTAAGAATGATTTCATTATGAGATGGGTGGGACCTATATCTCCCTCCAATGCAATGGGTAAAGATTTATATCTCATGAGATATACATGGCTGGAACGATAAGATAATCCGGTTCAGTATTACTGGACTGCAACGAGGAGTGAACTCTATTCAGAAAGGTACTTTGTCCAATAATATGGTCTTGGAAGCAATGACTTGGCTAATATGGACATCATTACATGTGCTTAATGGATGCCACAATTACATGTTTTATTCCCATTCTATTTTATCAGGATTCCTGTTCCATTATGATCTATGCCTTATGTACTTCCATGTTTTATGTCTTTGCTCAATATTTTTAATGTTCATGTTTTTTTAAGTTCAAAAGTATATGGTATGTTTTATTTTATCCATGCTTACCCTTACTGAGAATTTGAGCTCACCCTTTTTATGATTTCTTTTCCCCCGGGATTAAAAGAAATATTTTAGGTAAGGAAACAAAAATGGGAAGATCTTTATGGGAGATATTGATGATCTTTCACCACGATTAGAAGATTACGTTCCAAGTTTCCAAAGACACTAAACTATTACGATCCTTGTGTGTTTGTTTTTGTTATGTATTAAGTATTCTGAAAATGTAATGTAATGTCCATGTACGTCGTGCTTCGGGTCTCTACGGTTTTTATCAGAGGAAAGGTTTATTCATCCTTTGGAAACTAGGATGCGAAAACGTTAGTGAGATCCCTAGAGATATTTCTAAGGTATGTCTAGGGATGTCCCTAAGGTTAAGTATAAGTATATGTTATAGTCATAGAATTACGGTAACGATATCAGAATTAAACATAAGATGTTAGTTGTTGAAGGTACTCCCTCTTGAATATGTTATTTTCCTTGTATGATTTTTGCCTCTCATAGAATTCTTTTTGTGTTTTATTCAATGGAGGGAACCAGAAGGAATTCGGTTAACATTGAATCCAATGGACAAATTGGTGACTATGAGCAACAAAATTGCATAATGCCTAGAGAGAAAGATATTGTGATTATGCCAAATCAGTCATCGCGATATATGATTGACAATGTGAAATTTAGTGGTATGAATAACTCATCAAATAAGAGGAAGAAAGACTTTTATGCATGTTCGCATGTTGAGGAGCATAACGAAAGGAAGATTGATATTTCTAAAGAAGGGAAGAAAAACCTTGCGGAATACCTCAAATGGAGGGACAGATGTTATCTGTGTGGAGTAAATGGACATAGAGTGACAGACTGTTATGGAGTTCAATGTCTTATTAGTGGAGAACATGGGAATTACCCAACTCAATGCCCTGACCTCAAAAGTTACTTCTAAATAAAGGAAGGACTTATTCCAGGAAAATAATTGAAGAGGATGGATTGAAGTGTTTATGTATTGGTATTTAAGAATAATATTGTTGAGGTACTTTTATGGTGTATTAGAATATTTTTGTATTAGTCTATTGTGGATTTCAATAATTTTATGGTACCTGTAACCATGAAAAGTGATTCAAATATTTTGGAAAGAAGAAGATATGCGCATAATGAAGGGATAAGGATAAAATGAAATATTTGACAGTATTCATGATCTAATTATTGATATAAGGACTAAGTAATATAATGGTTTAAGTATATATAATTTTAAGGATTTTGGTATGTGGAAAATGATAACTTCTAACTGCATTCATGTTTTCACTAAGGTTCAATGGGTATTAATTTTTTTCAAGAGAATACATGATTAAGGCCTTAGAATGTTTGGAATGTGACCAACAAGACATATCTTATGATATATGGGGATCAAAGATGGTATTAACATGCTTGTAATATGAAATCTCTGGTAATAATTTTCACTACAATATGAGAGTATACTGCAGTATTATGGATAAGCCTAAAGATTAGAATGGATTATGTTGGACATACGTTAGTATTGTTTAAGGATAAAAGTTTTTTTTGATATTATTGATGGGATGTTATATTAATGCAGTTTTAGAAAAAGGACATCCTGTAGGACGGCCAACAGCCCATCGCGTCGGACAAGGCTGTGGGAATCGAACCCACAACCGAAGAGCGACTGACCTTTATCGCCTACCACTGGCCTACAGGAAGTCCCTGTTTAGTAGAAACTAGTTTTATTATATTAAGCAGTATGATATATGAAGTATAAGTCCATTTTAGGAACCATATATGATTAATCTCACAATAGATGGACTTATGTATATTTAATAACTTTTTCTAACCTTTTGTTTCAAATAGATTGAATGACCCATCATTCTATCACATGATTTGTTAACACTTCACAAATAAAAAATGCAACTTCATTTATTTAAGATATGAAATGTAAATTGTTCAAAGCACGAACAACAGTGAGATTGTACCAAAATCAAGCCAGTATTTCTTCTAATTCAAAATTTTCAACTTTAGGGAAATGATATTGAAAACAAAAAATGTTGTCCAAGTTCTCTTATATCCGATGAATCAGATGGTACCTTAGATCATCACAAATTTATGGTTTTGTGATTGATGGAATTTTCAATAGCCATGTTCTCTACCACCCTCCATCAAGAACTTGATGTTATATTTTTCTTCCATATCCACATTTTCACCTATGTTCTCCTATATGGAAACCCAATGATGAGTTACATTGGGTAATAGTTACGTTTCATACTTTAGTTTTTAATATTAAGTTTCAGTATTCCTTTTTACGATGTGGGTTTCTATGAATAATAAACAATTTATAACCCCAACGAATTTCGAGGGCGAAATTCATTTTAAGGGGGGTAGAATGTAACAACCCGATATTTTATGATAATTATTCTCTTTAATTTATTTGATGTCATGTGTTTTATGCTACAACAAGATTATCTTGTGCTATACGCCACACTGTATTAGCTTGAAGTATGCACAACACTATTCTTAGATTGTTTTACACACAATTTCAAGTTCGTTTTATAATAGACATTCAAGGCAACATAGAGTGTTTATATATATATATATATATTCAATTTGTAAATGAAATATGGTTGTATTCTGTTATATGAAACAACGAAGGATTTTTTTCCCAACACGCAACCCTGACTTGGCTTACATTACACGCAATCACAACTTTCCTCGAGAGCGTGTGTTGTACGCAATACCAGGTTTTACTAAACAATGATATATTATTATAATATTATTATGAACTATCCGTTATGAATAGTATTAACTAAATTTTGAATTTTATAACATTATTATTCATCTTACACATTTTCTATAACCTGGTATAAGAACAAAAAAAATCATGTAAAAAATGTATTTTTAAAAAATGCAGTTTTGTCGCCTTTTGATGGGGCACCCACATTAAATCTAGTTTTTGAAATGATTATAAGTTCAATTTGACAAAATAAAATTCTAATTTTGAATCAGGGTATAAAAATTTAATTTGGATAAATTTTTGATATTTTTCTGATAACTTTCATATTTTGATTAATAGTAAAAATACGCTAATTTTTAATTAAAAACAAGTTTTTTCAATGAGATAATTTATATGGTTAAATTATAATATTTAATGTTTTTAAAGTATAAATAGAATATATTTTTACCATTTAATATAATTTATGTCATTAGCATTAATTTCACATTGAATTCATAGGTAAAAACATTTCAATCTTTGGCAATGTTTTAACTTCTAAAACCCATTTTCTTAACAACGGGATTTATTTTAAATTAATTACTGTAACTTATATGTTTTGAATTTTGAAAAATGGATTACATATTGGGAATTAGTGGGTAAAAATTATGTTAATAGACTACTTTTTATGTTTTGAAATTTTGAATAGTTACTACGGTAAATTTTATTTACCATAGTTAAACGTAAATCAGGTAATTAAGGGTAAATATAATATTATAAAATTACCCTAACACATGATAAAATTCTATTTGATGACTAATAGTTGACCCATATCACCTAGGGGTCGGATTAGATTCATTTAATGGACTTTTTTCCGTGAAAATAATTTGATTATTATTAAAACCAAAAAAAGTGACAACATGTCACTCTCTTAAATCTTATATGTATAATAATTTTAGTTTAGTGATAAACTTCATGAAACTTCGAACCTCAGTAGTCTCCAAAATGATAATAAAATTATCTATGACATATGAATTTATTTATAATTTTTAGGGATTAAATAATTATCATTAATTATGACACAATAGTGATGCATAAATTGTTTATCTAGTGTAAAATCAAGAATATAGTTTTTATTAAACTAATAGTGACCATAAAATGTACAACCCCCTGACCAAAACTTATTAGTCATGTAAAGTTCAACCATAATCATCTAATGGTCGAATATTTGACCATTTGGAGCATTATAAAAGTGATTATGACACTTATATTATATTACTTTAAATGATGCCAAAGTTGTTGCCTTCATAATTTTATAAATATAACAATTTAAATATTGTGATTTTAAGATGATAAATTCGAGTAAAAGTGTTATTGTGAAATTTAATAGATTTAACCTCATCATAGGATTTTACATTTAATTTTTATGCAAAAAATAATTATATTAAATAATTATAAAAAACTTTTGTAGTATTTATTTTATTAAGAGATAAACCAATTAAATGGTTTTAAAAATAAAAACATAAATATTATATGAACTATTTAATTTGCTAAACTAATTTTAAAGATACATATGACATTTTATGAATCTATTTAATATTTTAGTTTGAACATATCTTCTGTATATATTTTATTTAAATTCAAATGAATGAATAGTGTCCAAATTTACACTATTGTTATTTTATAAAAATAACATATTATAAAATTGTTTATAAATCCCAAAAATATTTACAAAATATTAATTTAAATATATATGGTGTAAAACGTTATTAAGTATCCAATTATGGAAAATTCACAACAAATAAGTAATTATTTGTTATAATTTAAAATTTAAAATTTTATTACCACAAATGAAATTAAATTGATTAAATAAGGATAAATCAAGTTTATAATGTTTAAAATAAATTCCTAACATGTATAAATTTTATTGTTTGATGATATTAAAACTCTATCTCATCTATGCTTTAAATATGAGTCATTTTGGAAGTTTTTATGTGGGGTTGGTTTTTAATATAAACTAATATTTCTTATATTTCCAAAGGTGTCCCTCTCCTCCCTTATAAAAGGGCACCTCCTCCCTCTCCTCCTCACACCAATTTGAGCCTTCAAGATAGGCCAAAACCTGAACATTTAACTTCCCCACTTCCCTATTAACACTTTAGAGGTCCTAGTCTTCTTCAAAGTCCAATTTTAGTGCCCTAAAAGGAGGTTTCAAAGAGGCACTTCAAAGAAGAGGTAATGTCTGTTACCGATTCTTTCAACTTTATTTCTATTCCACTTCTTCTTCCTAGGTTGTTTCATTATGAAGTAATTACATAAATATCAATAATATACTGATATGTTATTATAAGTATGAAACAACCCTATTTCACCATCTATCCACCCTATGGAAAATGAAATCACCGCGCGTGCGTATGTACGGAATACCGTCTCCACGCCCTGGTGTAATCTATTTTCCACCACCACCTTACTTGGATGGATATAATGGTGTAAATAATAACTATATATGATTATTTTAAAGTGATATTGATTCTATAATAGTATACATACACTCAAATAAAATTCCCTGATCATGTAAATCATATCATCGCTCGTGCGTACGTATGGAATACCGTCTCCACGACGTGATGAGATTCATTCTCAATGGTTAACCATTAATAAATGATTATAAAGAATATATAATAAGTAATCATGAAATATATGACATAATAATGATATTGTATTTATGTATATATATATATTTGTATGTCATCCAATTAATTCCATTCAATTCAATGAGGAAACGAAAACTACGTTCATGCATACGTATGGCCTACCGTCTCCATGAACGGTGTATTTCATTCCATTTATAGATCTGTTATATATATGTATATTCTGAATATATATTATATATAAATCATGTTTTACATTATGGATGTAAGTAATCATGATCTATGTAATCATATGAATAATTACAAGTTAAAACATGAACGACAAATGAAACGATTTTACCCAAAACGCTACATTAACATGAATTTACAAAAGAACAGGTAATATAAAGTCATAAGTGAACCATATATGATATAATAACAATTAATATGATTCTTTAATAAGTTAATAACACTATTTAAATCATTATACAGGAGGTTAGGACACTTACGAAGAAAATCGGACCTAAGGTAAGGGATAATTTGGCAAATCTCATTTTTATCCGAGATTGCTTATTTGTAAGTATTTACTAGGGTTATATTTATCATCCATGACTAAGTTTTATAAAAATTTATTCATGTATGTTTAATGTCATTTTTACCCATTTTTGACTTTTACTACATGGTATGTATGGAATCATTCTTTTATGAGGTACTTTTTGACTCTTTCGGTAAAAGTACGAGAATAATGTTTTTTTAACTTATACGGCATGAAAGGGTTTTTATGGTTTTATAAAGCTTGATTTTCATGAAGCTTCCTCAAAAATATTTCATGAATATTTTCATGAAAATCCATTTCTTTTAAAAAGTCATTACATTTTGTGAAAAGAAAATGATTTTAAAGAAGAAAGGATATTTTCCTCAAAAATTCATTTCAAGTGTTTTATCAGAAATCATTTTACATCTAAGATGACATTATTTCATATGTGTATGTTTCGAGTATAATGTCTCCATGATATACATGGTTTCACTTTTCTTATTATGAAATGATATCCATTTCTTTTATATGGATTACGTGATGATGAGATTATGTTTATGAAACCCATTTTATTCGTTGGGTTACTATGAATGATGTCTGTTTATTTTGTGGAACAAGTAAGAATGATTTCATTATGAGATGGGTGGGACCTACATCTTCGTCCAATGCATTGGGTAAAGATTTATATCTCATGCGATAGACATGGCTGGAATTGTAAGTTAATCCAGTTCAGTATTACAGGTTTGGAACGAGGAGTGAACTCGGTTCAGAAAGGGACTTTGTCCACTAAGATGGTCTTGGCAGCAATTCCTTGGCTACTATGGAAATCATTACATGTGCTTAATGGATGACACAATTACATGTTTTATTCCCATGCAATTTTATCATGATTTCTATTCCATTATGATCTATTCCTTATATACTTTCATGTTTTATGTTGTTGCTCAAGATTTTTAATGTTCATGTTTTTTTAAGTTCAAATGTATATGATATGTTTTATTTTATCCATGCTTACCCTTAATGAGCATTAGAGCTCACCCTTTTTATGTTTTCTTTTCCCCCAGGATTAAAAGAATGATTTTAGGTTAGGAAACAAAAATGGGAAGATCATTATGGGAGATATTGAAGATCTTTCACCACGATTAGAAGATTACGTTCCAAGTTTCCAAAGACACTAAACTGTTACGGTCCTTGTGTGTATGTTTTTGTTATGTACAATGTATTCCGCAAAAGTAATGTAATGTCTATGTACATCAAGATTCGGGTCTCTACATGTGGTCACTTAATCCATGTCATCTAACAATAATATGATTATGGCCTCTGGTCATCTATAATATCATCTCCCACTCATTTCAACGCATATCACCTAAAGAATGGGGGTTTCCACACAACTTTTATCCATCCAACACCTTCTTCATTTTCACATCCATTGCATTCTATTAATTCAATATCTAAAATTTCATATTTCTGTGCCAAGAGCTACATGTGAAATGAATGATCTGTCGATCGGGTGTCAAACCATGAACTAAATGGTCGAATTAGATTAACAAGAAAGGAGGGAGAAAAGAACCATGAACAATATCTAGGAATGAACCTCAACTAATTTTTTATTCAACCTCAATCCATTTCTATAATAATGATAATAAATAAATAAAAATCATTAAATGAATTGTCACCCATCAAATCTGGAAGAATAATCCCATTCCTTATGTACGATCGATTTGTGATATAATATATTTCAGCTCAAATTCATCAAAAGAATCCTGAATGTGATAAAATTGAAATAATGAATCTTACCGTGTTTTAGATCACTCAATGGTGAATAAGGGGTGTAAATCGTCATCATTTTCATAATCATAAGGTTCAGTTTTCATCGATCGATGATTTTAGGTTTATCGCCAACTTCTTGAGATAATTCCCCAGATAACTCTCTCCAATGACACTTGAGATTCCCAGGTTTATGATCCAACCCATTGATCTACGACTTACGAATAATTTTAAAGATAAAATTTTTGTATCACTGCATCAAAAAAATAAAATAAATTTGCTCAATTATATTTTTTCATTTATGATTTCTTGGTGACATTCCACAATCGACCAATGTTGAACAATGGTAGGTCGGAAATGGGGTAACACAATTATTCTAAAATCAATGGTTCCCCCATATTTCTGATCCATGAACCCTTTTAGATGTTATTCAACTTTTTTGAGAAAATCATTCACGTGTGCTACTTAATATTTTAATATTTTTCAAGAATTTGTAACGGGCACACCAGTTCTCAGAGTTTCATGTCATCATAGTAGATTGTCTCAAATATAATCTATATAATATTTTAAAATAATACATAGATGTAAAATCCTAGACATTCATTAATGAAAATTCTTCTTGATCTAATTAAATGTCTTATTTTGAAAATTGGGTTTTTAAATCATATGCACTTCCTTGGTTTTATATTTTTTAGATTTTGAAATACCATAATGAATTTTGACAATTTCTAACACAGTCTTTTAACAGTAATCACATGATTAATATAAATATTGGGATTAAATAAATACAATTTACTCAGAGAAAGGAAGCAATGGCCTCATCTGGTATAATTTCTCCATACAAAGCCCATTTCTTAGAGCATAGAAAGGTGGTGGTGTCATTGGGGTTCACTCTTGACCAATACCAAGCCAATCTTTAACACGTTAAGCTAGAATGGATCCACCTACGGGAGTTTTGAAAGTTGATAGAGATTAACACCCGAGTAATGTTATCCAAGCCTCCCCAAGAGTCTGCCACAATCACAAACCTTACCCTTGGGTAAAATATAGGTGTTATAAGGGTTTATGTAACAAGACCCTAGAACTATGATTATGTGCATTATTATTTTATCGAATAATGAATATACATTCATTTTATTATTTTTACTTTTTTATAGCTTTTAAATCAACAAATATTTTTTATAGTTAATATTCAATTCTGAAATCTATTTTGATGAATTAATGGAATTTTTAATTAAATAATAATTAAATAAAATATTATTACTAAGTTACATTTTATTAAATATAAATGATTGTATAATTCTTATGAATAAAATTGTTTTTTTATTAAGGTTTGAAAACCGTTTTTTGTCAAAACCCATGAATTTTTGATAAATGATGGTTTTTATTTTAAAAATTAAAATTCACATATTTAGAAGTTTATTTATATTAAATTAATATTAATTTTAGTATCAGGATTTCGAAATTATCCAATGGTTATTTTTTCATAATTTTATTTGATAGTCTAATTTTTTGGTAAGAATTTAAACCTATTTAAAAATATAATTTTTTTATGACATCATAACGACCCAATAGTTATGTAATAAAATAATATAAATGGGATTTTCTGTCAATATTTCTTTTACCATTAAAATAATATAATTTTAGGTTTGTTTTATTTATTTTTCAAAGCATTAGTGGACCCTCTATGACTTATAAGACATTATATCTTTTTAAATTGGTTTCATTGAGAGTGTGACTCACCCCCACATAAGAAACGCTAATATTTTAATAAGATCATCCATTGGACTTAAAAAATAATTTCCCAACTCTTATTTGGAAAAAACCTTTTGAAAATCCATGGGTTGGTTTTTTGTTTTGATTTTTTTAATGTGTGGTGTCCAAAACATAAAGAATAAAGAATTCCCTCCCCTTTCCTATATAAACCCACCAATGCTCCAAATAAATGTTCACTCAAAACCTTTGTATAATGACCAACACATGGCCTCCTATCGTTATAATTCTCACATGGCACCCTAAGAACCCAATAATCTTCTCTCATTCCTCCCCCAATCCTTTGGTATTACACTTCTATGTAAGGGATCTCTTCATTTCTCATTTTTATCAAAATATATTTAGGTTGTTATGCCCCTTTACTTTCAATTAAAAATTTTGGGGTTTGATTTTGAACCTCCGACATACATCCCATATTATTTTTGAATGATTATAGACACGTTGGTATCTCATTAATTCCTATCATATACAACCCATTACATTGCTGAAATTCTGTATCGAATTTCCTTCTTCTCATTTAAATTCAAGAAATTCTTTTGAATTATGAATATAAATTCCATTACATATGCAGGGACATGTATCTATACGACCTTATTACTATATATTTTATTTAAATATTATTAGATACCAATTTATCTCTCATCAAACATATTTTTATGAATTTTTATGTCATGTCATTATTCTTCCAAAGATGCGCCATGAATTTCCAAGACAAAGTCATTTTGTAGTAAATAACATGCCTCTTTATCTATCAAGGGTATTAAAATTTTTTCCCATATAATTATTGATTATAGAGTTTCATTTATTAATTTAATATTCTATTATCTTGGAATAAATGATGACGTATAATGAATCCAGTTATATGATCCATGTGGCACACTTATACATGAAATGAAATGATTTAGAATGGTGTGCCCTGATAGCACTCAAATGCATTGGGTAGAGATTAGTATCATGCCACATCATGTGAAATGAAGGTTTAATCATGTTGATTAATGTTCTATGAGGTTTTACTCATGATCCTTGTGTAATTACCCTTGGCTCATTGTAATATCATTTTAAATGTTGTTGCCACATTTCCATGTTATGATAATAATTTTATACCATGAATTTATGTTTCTGTTTCTTTTATGGTCCATTGATATGATTATTGACTAAACTGTACTATATTATTCATTTAATTACTTGTTTACTCCCTTAATTGGCTTTATATCTCACCCTTTTCTTATGTATGTCCTCAGGTTATCCCATGAAATGTTTTGTATGATGGAATATTGTGGTCATGTAAAAGATATTGTCAATAATGATGTTGTGTTTAATTTTATATGTTGTTATGTAATGTTACGAATTTCGAACAACACCAGTCCTATCGATCCTCAGAGTTGTATTATGTACATCTTTTTGTAACAAATTCTATTTAAGAGTGTAATAAAGAGCAAGGTTGTTATAGCTGGTATCAGAGGATGGGTTTAGTTATTTTTGGGATTAGGATTATACAACCCTAGTGAAAGCCTTAGGGATAAGGCTATGTATAATAAAATCATCACTAAATTTTGGTGAGTATTGAGTATGGGGTTAATCAAGAAAGAACATCCTTATCTGGATACGAAGAGGTAGAGGTGGCTCTGTCATAGATATATCTAGGTGTAAAACTCGAAAACAACGCTTTTTGCTAGACACAAACAGGAACTGGTGCATGGCAACAGGCTTTTCTTCACTATTGATTATGACACTCCCGGGGGATATACATTGGTAAATTCATAAAATTAGTATGGAAAATTATTAAGGGAAAAAATTCCCAAAGAGTATATGCTGGGAAGTATATAAGGGATAAAATAGATTGAAGCCTATAAATTCATAAGTTGAGGAAATAAATGTAAATTATAATTCCTCTGTTTTTGTCTTTGTATTACCCTTTATGTGTTACCCCTAACAATAATTTTATTCCTACCAATATTTTGTAATTGGAGGACTCCGGCTAACAACCGATGTGATGATTTTTCTAATGAGGTTCCAAATCTAATGAGAGCCGGAATCATGATCATTGTCACAATACTCTCTCAGTTAACTAAAGATTTGAATATAAACCTGGGTCTCGAGGAACCTTTATCCCCACCTATGAAAGAACAAGTCAAAATAGGTTCATTATGAGACAAAGGCCTCCAATTTTTAATGGATAATATGATCCCTCAATCGCTAAACAATGGATGATATCCATTGAGAAGATCATATCAATCCTTGAATGTTGTGAAAAATAGATGGTTAGTTTGGTTTCTTATTGTATGAAAGGTGACGTTGATCAATGGAGGAAATTGATAAAAAATACCAAGCCTGAAAAACATATCGAGGCATTGGAATGGAAATAATTCAAGAAATATATTTTGACAAATAGTTTCCTCACACCCGCTGACATATGATGGAAAGTGAATTCCTTGACCTCAAGAAAAAAATACAAATAATTATTCAAAGCGTATGAGGAAAACACCACAAGGATTGCATGATATTCCCTCGTCTTTGTCATTTCCCATGAATGCATGGTTAACCGCTCTTTGGTTGTATAAAACCAAGCCTATGGAAATCCAGCTTGATCTGTGACTTCGAGAGATTGGAGGAAATTGTCTGATTATCCCTCAATGATGAAATATAGATCAGAAAATATCAGGTGTATCAAGGAGATAAGAAGTGGAATGTGGAATTTAATTCTAGTGGTTCGATGGATAAATCCCTTGGGGCTTAGAAAATACAGCACCCCACAAGTTAATGGTGCTAAAAGAAGAAACCTGGAAATTGCATAAAGGGGAAAAGGAAATGATTTAGTGGAGGAAGAGAAGGGAACCTGGCTATTTACTAATGAAAAGAGAAAACTGCATCCCCAATAAAGGAGATGAATGCCCTGTTTGACCCATAATTCATTGTTCATTGGTTCAACTACAAAGTACCAGGGAACCAAGAAAACTATTTCCCCAGGCCAGGGGTTTTCATAGGCAACCACCAAAGTCCAAGGCCACAAGGGAGGGATTTTTACATCACTAATGCTGATGTGAACCCCTATAACAAATTAGTTACACGTACGCTAGTTATTCATTTAAGAATAGAGAATTTTCTTTTTTATTCTGGTTATACACAATCTTTTTCATCAAAAATGTTTAGTAGAACAATCCCAACAACACAACAAATCATTGAGGTAAAGATGACAATGGGTACAAAAAATGTGGAAATCATTGCATCCCAGGAATATAACCCCTCCATAGTCATAATTTGAGGATTTAACTTTCTGAAGAACCTTTTCATACTCCATATAGCATAATTTGATGAAATTATTTTCATTGATTGGGTTTCCCTATATAGAGCTGACATAAATTGTTGTGAGAGAGAAATCACTATCCATATAGTTAGTCGACCCCCAATTCTATACTAGTGAAAGGAGGATGGTGAATCTTCCTTAGCACCATCACCTCAAGTGTGAATATTTATGCCCTGTGAACATGTGTTTTTAGATCATATTATAGAGTCTCATGAAGAAAACATCAATGAAGACATGCCTATTGTGAGAGAATTCACTGAAGTGTTTCTTGAGATATTTTCTAGTCTTCCTCCCCGAAGAGATTTTGAATTCTAAATTGATCTTATACTTAGAGAATTGAAAATATACAAGAATCTATATAAAATGGATTTTATGGAACTTTAGAATATAAAGGAACTACTATAGGATAATCTAGATATGGGTTTTATATGCCCAAGTACATCACCATGGGGTGCACATGTCCTCTTCCTCAGAAGGATGATGTTTCAATGTTCCTTTGTATTGATTATCATGAGCTCCACAAAATCACTATAAAGAACAAGTATCTTCTTCCTGGATTTTTTTCAATCAGCTGTGTAGAGTACAATACTTCTCCATGGTGGATTTTCATTTGGGATATTACGAATTAAGGGTAAGGAAGGATGATATCCCCAAGACTTTTTTTCATAAAATATACAGGCACTATGAATTCATAGTAATGCAATTCAGAATCATGAATTCCCCATGACTCTTCATGGAATTGATGAATAGTGTCTTAAGATATTACCAAGACAAATTCATGGTAGTCTTGATAGATTATATTCTAATATATTCCAAAAAAAGGAGGACCGTGAGGAGAATATTAGAATTGTACTAGAGTCCTCGCGAAAGGAGAAGCTCAATGAAAATTACAACAATTGTGAGTTTAGTTTTTTTGAGGTCTCATTTTTTGGTCATATCATCACAAACAATGAGATTTACGCGAATACATCCATGATAGTTTTAATTGATGGATTGATGAGGCCATCAACGGTAACAAATATCCGTAGTTTTCTGGGGTTAGCTGGATATTATCAATAATTTTTGATAAATTTCTCATGATTTTTCTACCCTCCTACGAAGATAACTCAGAAGGGAGTAATGTTTTCATGGATTAAAGAATACAAAGAGAGTGTTAAGTAGTTGAAAATGAGTCTTATCACTACACTTGTTCTCACATTAACCACAATTGGATTACATTTTTTGTTATTTATTTATTCCTTGAAGAAGGACATGGGAATTGTGTTGATGAAAAATGAAAATGTCATTGACTATGATTTATGTCAATTGAACGTTCATGAGAAAAACTATCCAATACATGAACTAGAGTTGGCTTCAGTAATCTTCTCTTTAAATATTTGGTAGCATTACCTCTTGGGAGAGAAGTGTGAAATATAAACGGATCACAAGAGACTCATTTATATATTCACACAGATAGATTCAAAAATGTACCAATGAATATGGTTAGATATCATCATAGACTATGACTTCTCAATCCCTTACCACCCTGGGAAAGCGAACAAGGTGGAAGATTCTCAATGTAGAAAGGACCCAGTGATTATTTTATTGAATACAATCGAAATATAACAAATATTATTAGATTTGATGAATATTGATAATGGAATTTGAAATAAGGGAACATCATCAATCCTTTCACCAGTGATTTCTCAATCGTCTCTCTTGGAAAGGTTAAAGGATGATCAAAAATGTTATCTCGGAATTCTGAAGAAAGTGAAAACTATTAGAAAAGATAAATCATCAGAGATCATTATTAATGAAGAAGGAATTATGAGATTTTGTGACAAATCTATGTCTTCCATAAAATATAGAGTTGATGAAGGAACTATTGTATGATGCACATAGTTCGAATTTCTCCATTCACCCAAGAAACACATTGATGTATCGAGATATCTGAGACCATTTTTCATTGGAAAACATGCATAATGAGGCCACATAGTATACATCATAGTTCCTTGTATTTAAGCAAGTGAAGGATGAGAGGCAGAAGAATAAGGGGATGATGCAACCATTAACCATACCAGCATGGAAATGGAAGAACATCACCATGGAATTTTTCACCGAACATTCGAAGAGAACCAAAGGAAGAAATTATATCTTGGTTGTTTTGGATCTCCTTAAAAATATATTACACATCATTGCAATTTATGAGGATTTATAGATGGATAAACATTCATGGATATAGACCATAGATGTTGAAAGGCTGCATGGAGTACCACTATCTATTGTATCCGATCGAGATACAGGTTTCACATATAATTTTTGGAAGAGTATTCAACATGCTCAGGAAACTAAGCTAATATTTAGTATGAATTATCATCCTCAACCTGACGGCCAATCTAAGTGGACTACCCAAATACTTTAGTGCATGCTGTTATCATGCTTCATGGACTTCAAAGGAAGATGGGATCAACATAGTTCTTTAGTTGATTTCACTTGCAATAATAGTTTTCACTCAAGCATCCAAATAGAACCTTATGAAGCCCTTTATGGGAATAGGTGCTGAACACCAACATGTTTGGATGAAGTTGGGGAGAGAAAACTCCTAGGTATAGAAATGGTCAATGAAATGGGAGAGAAGGTTAAGACAATCCAACATTACATTAATGATGATCAGATTCCACAAAAGAGTTATGTTGATAATCGTCGATGAGACATAGAGTTTGATTTCGAAGACATGATATTCCTCCACAATCCACTGTAGATGAGGGTTATGAGATTCGGGTAGAAGGTAAATCATAGTCCAAGGTACATCGACCTTTTTTTGATCCTTGATCACATTGGAGCATTATCCTATCGACTAGTGCTCACATCCAACCTATCACAAGTACATGATGTATTCCATGTATCACTCTTGGGGAAGTACATACATGGACCATCCCATGAACAAAACCTAGATGTGTTACCATTTAATAATGAACTCTCCTATGAGGAGAATCAGGTGATGATCATAGATCATTTGGAAAACGTTCTAAAGATTATTACAAATGCCTCTTGTGAAAGTGTTGTGGAGAAACCAGAAGTTGGAAGAAGTTATGTGGGAATAAGAAGAAGTTATTAAGCAGAGTTAACAACATCTATTTTTCTTTGGAAAAAGGGAATTTCATAGGCGATATTTCATAAGGTGGAAGATTATAACGACCCAAAATTTTATTAATGAAAATTATTTTTTGTCTAATTAATAGACTTATTATGAAAAATGGTTATGTAAAAAAATTTCACATACTTGGTTTTTTGTTTTTTGATTTTAAAATACCATTATGAATTGTGACTGTTGAAAATATATCCCTTGAACAGTGATCAAATGATTAGTATAAATATAGGTCTTCAACAAACCCAATTTACACAGACAATGGAAGTGATGGCCCCATCCAGTAGACTTTCCCCTTATAAATCCCATTTATCAGAGCATGGAAATGAAGTGGCGTCATTGGGATTTTCCCTTGACCTAGACCAACATGAGCTACAACACATTAATCTCGAACAGAATTACCTAGTGAATAATTGGATGTGTATAGAGACTACCACCCGAGCGATGTTATCCATGCCACCCTAAGAGTCTTTCTCCATTACACATTTTACACTTAGGTAATATGCGGCTGTTATAAGGGGTTATTTAACAAGACACTAGCAATATGATTATTTTCATCATTTTATTATTGTTACATTTTATTGAAAAAGAAATATATTCATTTTAAAGATCACATAGTTTAATAAATTAATATTAAATTAAGAAGTCTATTTTGATGAATTAATGGATTGTTGAATTAAATAAAATTGTAATAAAATATTTTTACTAAGTTACTTTTTAATAAATATAAATGATCATATAATTTTAATTAATACAATTGTGATTTTTATTAAGGTTTGAAAGTTGTTTTTTTCAAAACTATTGAATTTTCAATAAATGTTGGTCTTTATTTTAAAATTAAAAACTAACATATTTATAAAATAATTTAAATAATTTTGGAATGAGGATGTCGAAATTTTCCAACATTAAATGTTTCATAATTTTATGAGATAATTGAATTTTTGGCAAAAATTAAATACTTTTTAAATATATAATGGGTTTTATTACATCCTAATGTCCTAATAGTTATGTAATAAATTACTCTAAATGAGATGTTCATACAATATATGTTTTAAAATTAACATATTTTTATTTTAGGTTTGTTTTTTTACTTTTAAAGCTTTAGTGGACCCTCCAAGACTTATCAAACATTTTAACTTTTTAAATTGATTTCCTTGAGAGTGTGACCCACATCCACATAATCAAGGCAAATATTTTATGATGTTTGGAGATTTACCTTATAAAATAATTTTTTCCACTCCCCTTTGGAAAAAACCATGGGAATAACATGATTTGTTATGTGGTTTGGATTAGTGTAATGTGTGGTGTCCAAAACATAAATAATAAATTATTCTCTCCATTTTCCTATATAAACCCACCCATGGTCCCACTTCCTCTTCACTCAAATCTTTTGGAGCTTGACCAACCCCTTCTCTCCTCCTCTATAATCTTCCAAAGGTGCTCCAAGATCCCTAAAAGCCTCTATCCAGCCTCTCCCATGCCTTTGGGATCATACTTTCAAGTAAGGGATTTTTGTCGTTCACATTTTTTTCCAAATATTATAATGTTGCAATTCCCTTTTATTTTCAATTAAAAATGCTGGGGTACGATTTAATGCCTCTCAAATACATCCCTTCTTATTTATTAATGATTATAGACCCGTTTCCCACCCATTAATTCCTATTATGTACACCTGTTACCATCCAAAAATTTCGAAAAAATATTCTTTTTTATTTAAATTCTTGAAATTATTTTGTATTAGGAATCTAAATGACATTACATATGTTTGGACATGTATATATATGGCCCCATTACTATACATTTCATGTATATATGATTATATACCCCATTTTATCTCATAATCTATTTTTTTATGAATTATCATGTTATGTCATTGTGCAGCGGAAATTGCACTACGATTTTCAAGCCAAAATCATTGTGTAATGAATACCATACCCATTTCTCAATAAAGGGTATTCACCATTAAGCACGTTTACTTATTGAGTATATAGAGTCATGTATGAATTACATGTTCCTTTATCATGGAATAAATAATTATGTATAATGAACCCATGTTATATCATCCTTGTGGAACACTTATGCATGAAATGAAATGCTTAAGAAGGGTGTGTCCTGATAGCACTCCAACACATTATGTAATGAGTAATACCATGGAACATCAACTGAAATGTGGGTTTAATCATACTAATTCTTCTGAACCCAGGTTTTACTCCTAATTCATGTTCAATGAGCCTTGGATCATGCTAATATCATGTTAAATTTTGTTTCCACGCTTCTATGTTGTGATAATCATGTTTTATCATGCCTTTATGTTAATGTTTTCTTGTGCTCCATTGATATGACTATTTCCTAAAAGGAATTGTATTCTTCCTATTATACCATTTTTTCTCCCATAATGGGATTTATATCTCACCCATTTCTTACGAATGTCCTCAGGTTATCCAATGTAATGTTATGTACGGAGGAATGTTTTGGTCATGTAAAGGATTTTTTTCTGTAAAGATGTTGTGTTTTATGTTCTAAGTAGTTATGTAATGTTCCTAATTTCCAAAGACACTAGACATCTCGATCCTCAAAGTTTTCTTATGTGAATTTTAATATAATAAATTTTTATGTGTCTAATAACCTGTAGGGTTGTTATAATAGAAAATCTGATTCCTTGTATTCTCCCATCCTAGGGGCTTTACGTCAATGAAAATCTAAAACAATGGCTACTAAAATAGTTGGGGGTATTGAGAATGTATATGAAACACCCGCTACCAAGTCATATCCAAGAGATTCATGTTTTCTATCAAAGATAGATCTACAAAATCAATCACCTATGATGTATCCTCTAATGATGATCCTAAATCTCCCATGGGTACTCAGTAAATGTTTCTCTATTCTCGATGTCCAACTCACTCCTATCGATGATGTGTGATAGTCCATGCACATACCTCCACAACTCTGACACCTGGAAACATGTACCTGGTATAATTTTATGGGTAATCCTATGCAGTACCCCACCATAAAAAATCTACAGAGTTTCTCAAAATGGATAAAGAACCATGGATATAGCTTTCCTCCATGAAAAATATCTGTAATCCATGTAACGATGAAACATATTGGAACACATGGTCTACTTTATCAAACTATGAAGTCCCTTGTATCCTATCATCATAAGACATCTAATATATTTGTGCAGTCTTAAACTACTTTTGGATGATATCCACTTTATCTATAGTATCTAACACCAACTCTAGGCCCACGAGTCCTGACTCACCCAGTATAGTCCAAAAAAGTGGCATCTTTTAGGGTCAACTGTAAAAATCCTCGAATGGTGCCAAACCAATGGTGAAATGGAAGCCGTTGGGGGAATGAAAATGCAACTAGTGTCATGTGATCCAATCAACTATGGAAAAATTCTCTAATGAATTCCAACAACATGTCCTCAAAAATCATAATGGTCATCACAATCTTGTTATAAATTTATAGGTGAAACAATGTGCTAAATTGTAACTAGGTCTCAAACCCTCTTGTAATACCTTCCATTTCAGGGACGTAAAGAAAAAATCACAATTAGAAAAAATAGATTATGGAACTCCATGGATTTGAACTTTCTCTTGCATTTAGAAGAATTCCGTGATCATTACTTTACACTGCTCTCAGATAGATAAGAAGTGGGATAACTTGGTGAGTCGATCAATGATCATCGAGATGGAATCTGGGGCCCTAGACATATGTGAAAATCCTCAAATTATGCCCATATATATCACATCCCCTTTCTATTATGGATCCCCAATTGGATGAGTTAAACCCATGGGAACTTGGTGCTTAGTCGTCACTTGCTGAATGTCAAGGACTCGATACACAAATTTTTCAACTCCTTTATTCAATCCTCACAAGAAAAAATGACATTTGATGTGCATTTTAATTTTTCCACACCTTGATGTACCACAAATGTGAATGTATCAATCTACCTCAAACTCTCCTTCAATAAAATCATGGTTACCATTTTTTATCCTAAAAAAATGATTTCCTCCCCAACTTGTGAATATCATTTAGGAATGCGCCCTTTGGATATCTGAGCATCTAGGGTCTCATAGTGGGTATACCAAAGTTCTTATACCCTAACTCACTATAAGAGTAGAGGGGTGAGAACTATAGATTGGGGGTAAGATACTCCATCTCCATCCACAAAGCATAATTGCAACAAGCCAACATCTCTGATGCCTCGTTCAATAACTGGGAACTAGATCTTCTACTGAGAGCTTCTGCAACCATATTCCCTTTCCCATGAGTTTAAAAAATTTCAAATTCATAGACATGGAGGAACTATAACCATAACCTTTATATCATGTTGATATAATTTTGGGATAATATATAATTGATAATTAGGTGATCAAAGAATATAATAAACAGCTCACCCATCATGTAGTGTCACCACACCTTCAACGTAAAGACAACAACTACTAACTCAAGATCATGGTTCACATAGTTATGTTCATGTGGTATCAACTATCATGTACCATAGGTAATCACCATATTCCCCTACATTAGGTGACAACCATGGTTGGTCTCTAATGCATCATACAACACTATATACAGGACACCCGCCACCAGCAATCCCTAGGTCAGTGCACTCGTCAAACTCTACATCAGCTGCTGAAAAGCATACTCACACTTCTCTATCCCCATGAATGTATTCCCATTTTGAGTAAAGTATATCATTGGTGATGACATCCTTGAGAAATTTGGTATGAATATATATTATTAATATTCTTTCCATGGAATCTATGCACCTTTGTCACACTTTTAGGTGGACCCCAACGTAACACTACCTTGACCATGGCCAAGTCCGCTGCCGCTCCCTATTATAAGATTACTTGTCCATGAACATGGACTGGAAGAACCTAGAACTAGCACGTTGGGAGATTTTCATAAAGCTAGTGATAATATAGTACATATAAAACTATTATTATGTGTCTCGCATGCTCCTCTGTGGATCCTGAGTAAAAAAGGATATCATTGAAGAAGAATCCCACAAAAAGGTCGATATAAGGTTGAAAAATATAGTTTATGAGTCCCATAAACATTTCTAGGGGATTTTTCATGCCAAAGGGTATCTCCAAGTACTGACAATGTCTATAACGATATTTTAAGGTCATCGTCATGATATCATCAACCCATACTCAATGATATTTATAGCCTGATCCAATTTCAACTTTCAAGAACCATCTTGCACCTCAAAAATGATCAAAGAGGCCATATAACATTGGTAGTAGATAATTGTTCTTCCTTTTCTCCTGGTTCAGGCACTGGTAGTTTAAAAATAGCCTCAATCTCTCTTATTCCTTTTTGGGAAACAAAATAGGGGCTTCCTAGGGTGAATCATTTGGTTATAAAAATACCTTCCTCTATAATTCCTCCAACATTACCCTCATATAGAAAATCTATAAAATAGTCATATCATATGCTGGTGTAGATATTGGTATCATCCTGAGGTGTAGATCAAGGCCGAATTATAACTCTCTACAAAGAGGTAAACCTTAATAATCTTTAATAAAGACAACCTTATACACCCCCACCACTATAGGAAATTGGGAACTCACAACATCTAGTGCACCAAGGGTCAGGCTATCCATCTACATTGTAATTGGTTTCACTATACTATTCATGAATCTGTCATCCGATACTTATGATTCATTTTCACTGAGAAGGTAAAACTCATTCCATTACTATGACAACACCAAAACCTTATAAAGGAAATAATCTAGGCATGGAATGTATATAACGAGTCTATGTCATGAAAGAAATAATAAGGCCCTGAAATTATTAAGAAATCGTTCCAACCAAAATGCTTCCCTTCATGGGTCATGTCACACTATTGGGACATGTGTTTGATCACTGAGTCTTCTCTAGTGGGTGTCTCTATGCATAAGGGTTGAGTTAACGGTTCAACCGGAATTCCTAGGACATGTACAACATATGTTACATGAAAGGAATGACTAAAAATAGTTTATATTAGTGTTTTAGATAAAGTATAAAAGACTGACAACATACCTCAAATATTTACAAGAGACCTTTGGTCATAATCCTTGACCACATACATGTGTCTATTCCCTGATCCTCTAGCTCCCTAAGCCTAGTGTGGACCACCCAGTGGTTGTGGTGGAATCAATGAAAACCAAGACAACATCTTCATTCTATCCTATCTCCTAAACCATATCCACTGCCCTGCGGACCTTCCTACTCCTAACACTATCTATACATTAATGGTCCTCCAATAGTATTCCAATCTGTGGTAGGGATGGTCGAACAATATTGAAAAATTTATCCCTTTCCATAAAAGGAATAGAACTGTCTTTCCCTAGGATGAATAGACCAAACCTATGATCACTGAAATACATATCCTCTATCGTGGGACCTCAACCTGAACCGTCTCGCATGTTCAGGTCACTAAGAATGATGTCATCAGCCTACTTCCATGTTATCAGCTCCTTCTTTCCCACTAATATCTATCATGGGATTTATCTTCTCACCCAAAAATATTTCAACCACCAATTCCAACTCAAACAACTAAGTATACGTAAGAATGCACAGAGGGTTAATGATGGATCATATGACTCTACACAGACCTCCCTCAAAGGTATGAGACCTGAAGAAGGAGTATTGAACCATATCCAATGAGTACCTAGAATGGATAGTGAACCTGGATGAATAATCATCTACTATCATGATTTCATGTTGGAGTTATAGAAGCTCTTGGATAAACATATCTCTCTGCGTAACTAGTGATAACTCCTCTCTAATGAGGAACTCAAATCTATCCAACAAAGAGTCACCTCATCATTAGTTTGGATAGAAAAATGCCACCATTTTCCCACTAATCCATATTGAAGGCTTTCCTCCTGGACCACAATTAAATCTACTAGAGTCTTGAATAGACGAAAAACATATGTCACCACCTAAAGCTTGTCTTCAGCCTCCTGTGGGTCATGCACACCTACAATCCTAAGGGGTCATAGTTATCGAAACTCATTATGTATCTTTAGCTGACGCTCCTCATATACTAGTATTGTCAGTTCTACATGATGCTCTACAAGAGGTTGTATGGCGGTTGCACCACCTATAGGTAACGTTTGGGGAACTAGCCATGATATCAAAGCCTCACCACTGAGGGGGTCATCATCATGTTCATGTTAATGGATCCTAGCTAGTATTTTCCCAACATAGTCTTGGAAAAATTGACATTACACTATCGATGAGTATATTTGGATAGATAGACATATAAATAACAACCCATTCCTATATGATGCATGTAACATTATTTTCCCTACATCTAATTTCCTCATCTACCAAGTTGAAATAAGGTTACTAGAGTCTTGTTGTATGGACTCATCTATCTCCACTTAAAAGTTGGATTCCCTAGCCTGAAAGCCAAACTAAAAACAATCTATTGTATTTCCCCAAACAAATCCCACAATCTCTTCTTCTTAAAGTTTAACTGACTCATTTGATACCACACTATAATGACTTATCCTAGTGGGGTTCGTGTCGTGAATCCACAATACCACCACCAATCGGTTAGGGACGGGATACAAGAACCGAGTAGGCATATCACTAACAATGGAGGGAATATCTATGTACCGTTATAAACACACACACATAAACTTCTAAAATCCCACAATATGGTGAAATGTAAAAACCACTATGTAAAAAATTCATGCCAAAAACTACATCCCACACCTAGAGTATGACATGAAGTAATGTAAAGTAAAACAAGGATAAATAAAATCCCAACAGAAGAAGAATGTCACATGATTCCATTCTATATGTAAAAGGGACTAAGACTACTGTCTACAATCCATAATAACACACCTCAATCTTTCATATCTAACAAATCTTTATGTTCTCCTAGTCCACCTTGGACTCTGTAAAAACTTTGATCGCCTGCACAAGAAATGACATGTACACGAAATGAACGTTTATGGGTGAGTATAACAATATCTAGTAGAACACCCTAAAACCAAAAATTAATATATAAAACTAATGTACAACCATCTCTTCACGAGTACATTTCTAAAACACATATAACATGAATATCTAGATATACTCAATCCAAGATAGATAGTATAGAGATAATCCACAACCATCTTAGATTAGTAACAGGGTTTTCAGGTGGAAGATTCCACCAATCCCTCATCTTGGATAACAAAGACCTGAGTCTGATAGCACTAATGACTTTCGTTGGGAGGTACTGCTCATCAAGAGACATCATGAAAAAGATACATTGATTTATCTAAAGTTTAATATGAAAAATCATAAGAGGATCACAACCAAATCCATGGGGTAATACAAAAACTCAATCTCGGTTAACATAAAAAGTATAGGATTGACGCCCACATAGTGTTAGTCAAATCGATACCAAAAACTCCACAAAGGGCATGAATAACGAATAGAGGATCTGACTCTAGGGATCTAACGAGATTCGAAAAACTCTATCCACAATGTCTTACTAAAGGTAAAATTGTCCAAGTAGTAGGAAATGATTTTTACTAACCTTCAGGGAAACAATTAAGTTTACACAAGCTAATGAAACTTTTCCAAGATACAGAGGAAAAGATAATAAATCCATGAATTAAGGGATACAAATCCTTTTTAGGGTGACTAATCTGGTCCCACGACCCCAGGTACATCACATTTATAACTGCACATGTCATTTCAATCCATGTAGTGTATAATAGGGGTACACGACAGGTAGAAAGGGTCATAGGCCATGTCCTTTCAACAGGGGTCTGCCCATGTACTCCAGCCATTTCCCATCACACGACGTCATTGTGCTTGTCCTTTTTTGGCGACCAGTACATGGGGTAGGATATGTACATGGTCCATGTCATGTCTTGTGCAGGAGTACATGTTTTGTGGGAATCCACCGTACTCCAGCATGTGTCTATATACCTCTCAATGTACATTCCATGTTGTCTGAGGAGGGTCACAGACCATGTGGCGGTGCTCACACATTCATTTGTCTTAATCTCTTTCTTGAAACTCATGATGGCTCTGAAGTGGCCACATATGTTGGGTAACACAAATTAAATGTTTTAGGTTATGAGATTTTATATAATCCCAGATTCATAGCCTCACACCTCCGTTCCACTCAATCATTTCCTTTCCCACCTTGACATTCTAGAAAACTAGAGATCTATGGAAGAATGTTCCATTTTTTCACCAAACAATGTGACTCTATCCATTGAACCACATGAAAATATGATCCCACTCATTTCCAAGCTTATCACCCATAGAATGGGGGTTTCCAAACCACTACGATCCATCTACTTCCATAACCATCATTCCTATATTTCATCTTACTGAGTTTAGATCTACTATCTCTAATTATTTCATCAAGAATAACTTGTAATATGATATACCTATCACTCAGGTGTAGAATAGTGAAGAAAATGGTCACCTAGGATGAGAAATAAAGGAGGGAGAAAAGAAAAAAGAAGAGACATGAGGAAATAAGGTTTCCCATTTTCCATTCAGACCTCAATCCATTTCTATAAGAAAGAAAAAGACTAAAAAACAATATTCACAAGATTTATCACCCATGAAATCCTATATAATAATCCCATCCAAAAAAATATGATCAATTCACATGCTATATTATACAGGGGTTATTTTGAGTTCAATAAGTAACTAAAAAAAGGGAAACTAGGATCGAAATAATGCATCCAATCCTGTTTTGAATTTCTCACAGATGATGAACAGTCACCCCAT
Organism: Viscum album; assembly: GCA_963277665.1. Classification (NCBI taxonomy): domain Eukaryota; kingdom Viridiplantae; phylum Streptophyta; class Magnoliopsida; order Santalales; family Viscaceae; genus Viscum; species Viscum album. Next base: position 211,296,656 of record OY728128.1, on the reverse strand, counting down.
TGTCGTAGTTGGAAAAATCTACCCAAATCAGTGTTCATCGATAAATGATCAGAGGTTTTATCATCGCCTAGTCAAGAGAATTATCCAGAACCCTCTCTAATTAAAACCTCTAGTGGAATTTTGGGTTATGAGTTTGACCTTATATCTCTAAAATAAGAATAATTTCAAAGAGAAAATCCTTATATCACTGCATCATCAAAATAAAATAAATATTATTAATTTATATTATCCATTTACACGTCTGTGAGGATGTTCAAAAACTGAATCATGATAAAAAAATCTTATGTCGCATATAGGGTAAAATCTCTATTCTGAACTAAACAATACCCTCATATTTTTTATTTGGGAGCCACTATATATTTAAATACAATTTTTCAAGAAGACAATGCACATGTGCTATTTTATATTTTAATATTTTTCAATCATTTTTTATAGGAACAACATGCCTTTGAATAGCATTCTCTATAAACTCCCGAGATCAAATTCAAAATATATAATATTTAAAAAAAATATAAGGAAAATATGAGTAAATATAATTTAGAATGTTGCTATTATGAGAGACATACTCAACCAAATGAAACCTTGACTTTGTAAATCTTCCAAATGAAGAATCAGCTCTGTTAATTCTTTGGGTATCATATGATAATATTGTAGTAGGATTGCAATAGTGCCCAATAAGAGATCTATCATAAACTCCACTTGGGATACTGATGGTGAACTAAATAAAGTTTCAGGAAACACATCTGGAAACCAATCCCCCAATATTTGAAAAATGTTTGTCTCGGTCTCTTCCATCAATACCAAAATAAACACCACCAAATGCAATGAGATCGTTCATATTTCTAGTGAAAACCGGCCCCTTCACAAGTATCTACAAGCCTTTATCCTCTATTGAGATACTCTATGCCATCCTTAGTGTTAGAACTAACTAATCTATTATAACTGTGGATGTCAACATTTAACATTATCAACCAATCCATAACCCAAATAACATCATAGACATCCATCTACAACAATGAGAAGCCCCATTTTAGTTAAGCTACATAAATATTTATAGATAATTCTATACATTGAAATGGAAAACATTCTACTAGACCTAGAAGAGATTATTGATCTATCACAAAAGGATTCATCTAACATTTTAAACATAGAAAATAAATATAAGAGGAATAAGTAAAGTACTGGGATTCAATAATTTCAAAGAGTACACTTATATGGGTATCATTAAATATAATCATACATCTCACCAAGGATTGTATAACCGGATCAACCAAAATCATATGCACAACTTCATATAATTTCTCCCTCACTCAACTATTTTCTTTGTTTCCATATTGATTTTGTCCTACTAGAGGAGTCCTGGTATTCATGGAATCACCCTAGATATCTCTATTTTACTGATGAAATTATTTTTCTGCTCGCCCAATCGAAGCATATGATAGTTGGGATACTTGAGAGTCCCCTTGAGCATCTAACATTGGAGGACTATGACAATAAGGCTGAAGATGACACATCATGTTGCAATTATGGTATACTCTTGGTTTTTATATACACTCTCGCTTCATGTGGTTAGAGAAACCACACTGGAAACATCCATATTTTTCCATTGGTCATGTAGGATGATTCATTGATCCAACCAACTGATTTGGATTAATGTTACTACCAATGTATGTCTCCCTCGACTGATTTTTATAGAATTAGTGTTCCCACCAGTAATTGTGGGTATCAAAATTATTCCTCCTTTCATAGACCCTAATATGTCCCTTTTGGCCACAGTCACACTATTGAAGATCCCTCTATAGCCTGTAACTCAGAGAACAATGATCTTCAAGAGAATCACACAAGTTAACACTGATTCCAAGATGCAATCCTCTGATGATGCAATAGCAGAAAATTCAGGTCAAAAGTGCTCTAAATTCATGAATAAGACACATACTAGTTCACATATAGGTTTTTATTCTTCATGATAAATAAATACACAATTATTTTAATCATGAACATGTTAGGATAGGATTTTTTTTTGAATAATTTCTAAAAATCCTCCCATCCAAGGCCTTGAGAATCTTTATCCTATATAGATAGATCCCACAACATACGTGAAAGATCATCCCGTATATACATCTCTATCTGGACATTCAAATTTTATGGCATGATGACAATGTTAAATATACAATTCGTTCTATTCATCAAAAACTATTCCCTCTATGGTTCAGAATGTCTCATAAAGATGGTTGAATTTTTCTTCTCAAACCTAACAGAATGATCCATTTCTCTTGTAACATACCTCCATTTCCCTGTTTCCATAGCGTGAAATGCATGGATGATACTCTAAACTATTCATTGGATCACCAGCAGATCTGTAGTAACCACATTCTCCACATCTTCTTCATGTTGGTTTCAATGATTCCTACAGTGTGACATTTTATATTAAGAAAACTCCATAATTCTCAGTCTCTAGAAACTAAAGTGTTAGTATTTAATATTCTATCACATCAACTACCACAATTATTTTTTACAAAATTATCCTTTTCAATGTTCAACATTTTATTTCAAAAATTCTTCTTGCTCTGAACAAATTGTCCATTTTCAACATACAACTACCATTCCCTTTTTCAGCATCTTTTATTTGAAATTTTTTTGAAATTGCTTCAGAAAATGTATCCTACTTATTTTTATGCTATACTCTCTAAAACACATATATAAACAACTCCCTTGCAACTTGATTTTTACCATGAAAATGTTTTCTAAATATTTTTCTTCTCTACATATAAATTTCCAAAAGTATTAATCTAATCTATGATACCGAATCATGGAATGGACATGAATGAATTAATCTCTAGGATTAAGATAATTTAATACTACCTGTTCCAAATGTAAAGAAACAAGTTGATTCCATTTATCTTAAACAGACTTTTGGAAAACAAAACTGATACCAATTCTTGGACAAGGAAAAAAACAAATACCACATATAATATACCTCTATTTCTGAATGTCCTGACACCGAAGAAATATGCTACTTGGAATTAACCAATATCGCCAAGGCGCCAATGAATGGAAATAAATTCCGAAGGGGTTTAATGAAACTAGGGAATGATTTTACCTATAATAATAAAATCTCTAACAACAAAAGTTGTAACCAAACAACGAGTATATGATTTGTGATAACAATGAAAGATAACATAGCATTTCAATTTTTGAAATCTTACTAAAATTTTATTTTCATAGTTAAACACTAAAATATCATTGTAAACATCAAAATAAAAACAAATAATTCTCTAATACGAGGAAAATCCCCCACGATCCACAGGCTCTATGATCCAAACTAAAAAAACACAATAATCATGAGTTAATGATAAAGACATGTGATTCTATACATTTTCCCATGACCCAATAAATGAAATCTACAAAATCACAAATGTTACAAAGCAGGAGTGAGTACTTAATCTCCCCAGGTTTTCCCCAATGACTTCCCCACTCACATTACTAAGATTTAAATATTATTAAAGTTATTGTAAAATATTTTATATTATAAAATTTCTAAAATTTTGTAATACTAAATATAAACATTATCCATATCTAACAGTTTTTTTAAAAAATAATATTTTTTCAAAGAAATCCATTGAACAATGTTTTCGAACCATTTACCAAGTTCTATTTGGCATAACCTTTCCATTTCTCAGAACAACCCAAACAACCATGCCTGATTTGTAATGATTGTTCCTCAATTATGAAAAGTCTCTCATCAATATACCAATTCCTCACAAGGTAATTATATCCCAAGTGTCATTGTACTTGTGTTATCAAGCACAATTTCATATTTCAACCAAGTCTCTTAAATGAAATATGAACATACACACCATGTATTCCCAAAAACCACACCAAAAAAATTTCAGTAAATCTACCCTTTTGTTGAAAACCGTTTTCCATCAACAATTCCACTACCAAATCATTTAAATAAAAATAACGTTTTTTATTGAAAACTGTAATCCATAAAATGAATCGTGATATTTTTAAAACCAATAATTTATGATAATTTATTAATTAACATTGCACTACAAAAAACTAAAATTCCATTATTTCATGAAAAATGATAAATCATCACTATAGAAGATTTGTAACATGCTTTTTCACAAAAATTTCGATCAATTTCATTCAATTATGATACATTGGAACAATTTTAATCTGTTCTAGAAAGAGGAGTCTAGAGTGAATCCACCTACCTTTAGATTTTTGGAAAAAATAATAAATGCCACAAAAAATGTCACAAAACATTGTTATATCAGAATGAATCAACATTAGATATCCACCCTATCATTAACAAGGAAAATTATAAACAAATATATCTTCCACATCAATTGATCTACACACATTGGGTGTACATCTAAAAATCTGAGAGAGGGGACAAGTATATCTATGAAAACTCATAATAATAACCAAGACCAATAAAATACCATGAGAAATTAGCATCTATTCAACATGGGAAGCCTTTATATCACCTTTGGATCAATAGTTGTAACACCCCAGGATTTCAGAGTGTGTTATTTCTTAAAAATAATTCAATAACTTGCACTACACCCAACAACGAGTTCAATCACACCATTAAAAGAGGTCATGAATAGTATTAACTACATTTTGAACTTTATATAATCCTTATAATTTTAGAATCCCTATTATGAGTTTCTTAGTCATAATGCAAGAACAGATTCATTTTTAGTATTTCACTTTTATCAACTTCTAATAGTGAAACCTTTTTAAATACAATATTTTAAACTTTTTGACTAAATGGGGACATCAAAAATTTAAAATGAAACACCCCAAGCTTCCACGGTACGTTTCCCTTTGAATAATGTGATAGCGTGTGTTGTACGCAACACCGAGTTCTAACACACCATAACCAATCAAACTAGCCGTTATAAATAGTAATACCTACTTTTTGAAAATTTATATATTTTATATTTCAAAATGGACTTCATTTTTGGATTCGGAATATCGAATTTAGCCTAAGGTGAAATTTTGGTACTTTTCGGATAACTTTCATATTTTGATGAATAGTGAAAATTACTAAATTTTGATTAAAAACAACTTTTTTAATCAAAATAATTAATAGTGATAAATTATGAATTTGAGTGGTTTTAAATTATTTTTAGAATATATTTTTACAATTTAATATAATGTTGGTCATTAGACATAATTTTACAATTAAACCGAACATAAACAAGTGTCAATCTTTTGATAGTTATTATCTCTTAAAAACACGCTTTTTTGTTTTGACAGCGGGAATTAATTTTAAATTAATTTCTGCCACTTATTTGTTTTGAATTTAGAAAAATGGATTCCATATTTGGAATCAGGATGTCAAAATTTTGTAAATAGGTAACTTTTATTTTTAGACATTTTGAATAATTACTGTGGTAAATATTTTATTTACCATGGTTAAGGGTAAATCCGGTAAATAAGGGTTAAAAAAAATAATATTATAATAATACAAAATTACCCTAAAACGTGTCCTAACCTTATTGGTGGACACATACCCGACCATGAGCATCCTTGGGTCAATTTGGGGACCCCTTGGAGCCACTTGTATGTGGTAGGGACACTTTATATTAATAAAGTTAAAATAAAAATAAAAATGGCATAAGCTTACATCTTTTAGAAGAACAATTTTTACATAGGGTTATACATGTTAGATTTTCTATTATAAATATTCATTAGAAAGATAAAAAGATTTCCTACATAATTATAGTTTATTTATAATTTTTAGACATCAAATAATTTAAATTATTAATGACACAATAATGATGCAATGTTTACCTCATTAATAAATCATTTAAATAAATAAGATTATAATGATTAAAATATTATCTAAAACCTGCACAATTCTTATTGGTTGATGTTATTTAGAATATTAGTCATCTTATCTTCGACCTCAATGATTTTTGGACCATTATAAACCGAATATAATTATATTATAAAGTAATACTTTCACTCTTTCCTAAAGAGCCCCTCTTCTCCCTTATAAAAGGAGACCACTTCTACTCATTCCTCACACCTCTCAAGCCACTTGGCTCGTCCAAACTCTGCCCAACTAATCTCCCCACATCCCTCTCCTAATCCTTGAAGCTTCCCCATAGGCAGAAATCTTTTCAAGAAGTCCTTTGGTTCCAACCAAAGTGAGTTACCTAAATTAAAGGTAACGATTTCTCTTAAATTATTTTCCTTTATTTTGCTTCTCCAACCCCCAAACTCTTTTTATTTCCTTTATTTTGTAACAACACCAGTATCCTCAATATACTAGGATGTTGTTATAAGAAGTATTCAAACTACACATACACACAACTCCATCTAATGGATGATGAACATAATGTTTCTGTGGATGGCAAACTAACGCCTCACGAAACGATGATTGTTCAAATACATCTTACCGCCACTCATGGTGGCCATTATGATGGCACTGTAATTAAATATGATATTAATGATATATATTTTATATATAAGCTTCTGTAATTCCATTTTATTTCATACCATTATTCGTTTCATGTTGTATATACATACGATAATTTCATTTGAGGAAGTGCGGACTACCGCCCCCTTAAAATGATATGACTCGTTCATACCACACATGGAACATATAAAGGATGATGTTAATGAACTTAAGTAACATATATAAAATATTATATTATACTGGAATAGTAATATACCTATGTATCATTTGGATTCAATTCTTTTAAAATAAAAATTAAATGGAAGTAGCGTTCGTGCGTACGTACGGACTACCGTCTCCACGAACGCGGTGAGATCCATCCTCCATCGTATCCATTTAAGTCTTATTCTCATTTTAGGGTTAAAAATAATGTTAATATCATTCTGATTATGAATAAGATTTAATCTATCCATTACAAACATTTCTTACGTAACCAAACATTTAAGAAGAACGAATCGATTATCACCTGAAACGACGATAATACTAAGATATTATTAATAAAGCCATGTTAAAAGATCATATATGATATCATATTAATGTATATGATTCTTGTATAATTTAATAACAATTATTTCACCATTATACAGGAGGTTAACCGACCCCAAAAAAGGAAAAGTACAAGGTAAGGGTTATTTCACAATCTCTTCATTATCCGAGGTTGTTTATACGTAATAATCTACTGGGATCTCTTTATCATCCACATCCATGTTTCTTAAAAATGTATTTCAAAACATTTTTACTATTTACTAAAATATGATTTAAAGTCATTTATACCCGTTTTGACTTTTATAAGTGGTTTATAAAGGAATCGTTCCGTCATTTTCAAAACAAGGTCCTTTTTAACCTTTTCGACAAAATTGAGGTAAGAATGTTTTTTTTAACTTATACGGCGGGTGCGGTTATTTTACGCCGTTATAAAATCTTCAAAGCTTTCCTTACAATCTTATAAGAATATTTTCAAAGAAAATGTTTTATTTTATATGGATCTTAAATGATTTCAAAATAAAAGGAGATATTTCTTTAAAAAGAATTTTGATTTCATCTATGTCAACATCCTTTGATGGATTTTAAGATTATTTGAAGTTGATTTATTATGATACAAAACTTCTATATTGTATTGAAGGTTTTGTGATATGTTTGACTATGGATGTGCTATTTTTATACCATTCATAGTTTATGGTGAAATTATTGACATTTCGTTTGCTAGTTTTAATACGAATGTTTATGTTATGTTTAAACCTTTTCATATGGGAATGCATTGGACTTAATAAGTGACGGGTGGAGCCCGGTATAGCTCCTCGATGCATCGGTAGGTCTCATGAGACAAACTAGTGTCTTGGCACAATGCCTTGACAAAATCTTATTTTTAGTCTTGGCACGAGGCCTTGGCTATGTGGTTATGATAGTCTGGCATTATGCATTCCAACATTATGAAAGTGGTTATTGATTTTTGCATTTGATTATTCGATTAGTAGAATATTCATGTGAATAAGTAAATGGCATTATTTCATTTTATTTATGCCATACCATGTTGAAAGTTCATATTTAAAAGGCTTTTGTTTTAGTTATACATTGCCTTAAATGTTTATTCTTATTTATGAAAGTTTCCGCTATATTGTTATCCTTACTGGGCATTTGACCTCACCCCTTTTCTATGTTTTATTTTTCCCAGGAAGTGAATATGTAAGTTATGAATGACCTGCAGGGATATTATGAGGAGATTATAGTGTGGACTGTGGAAACATTATGTTGTTGATGTAGTTTTTCATTTTATGATGTAATGTAAAACTTATGAATATATCTAGTGTTTCCAAGGCTACAAAACCAATCGGTCTTTCGAGATTTGATCTTTCTTGTGATCATGCCAATGTTACGAAGTAATGCACCGACTCTGGGTAGCTGGGGTCGGGGCGTTACAGTTGGTATCAGAGGAAGTTTAGTACAAACCTTGGAAGCTAGATTTAGATAAACTCTGATTAGAGCACGTAGACCTAAGATGAGCTTTGAGGATTAGTGTAGAAGAACTTCCTAGAATTTTGGTATTGTAGAGATTTTGTGAGTTTTCCGAGCAATACATCCCTGTCTAGATACGAGCAGGTAGAGGCGGCTCTGGCACAGATGTACCTAGGGGTAAAACCCGAAAACACCGCTTTGAGCTAGACTCGAACGGGAACTGGTGCACGACAACGGGCCTTGCTGCACTCTTGGTTACGACACTCCCGGGGGATATGCCTAGGATAATTCTCATTTTCTTTACAACCCATTATGAAGGGTTTATGAGTATATACTTCCTCAAAGAAAACATTTTTATGATTATGGATTATATCCATAAATAGTTCAATTTATGTTAAGTGTTTTATAAGTATGGGATTATGTATTTTGACTCATAAACTAATCTAGTTTATGCCATTGTTTAGAAATGGCGCCCAGTAGAAGGAATGATAACTCCAGAAATGCACATGATTCAAAGAGAAGGAAGGATCATATCTCTCATGGTCTTAAGCTAGAATTTATAAGAGAAATAGTCTCCCATGTATTATCATCATATGAAGAAATAATATCATGTGTTGATAAGATAAGTAAAGATTTTACTGATTCCTATGGCTTTGAAGGGAAGCAAGAGAAGAAAAGGATGGAAGAGAGAAAGATGGATAAAGGGAAGAGGGAAAAGAAGAATTTTCCCATATGTGGTAACTGTGGAAAGAAGCACCCTGGAACTTGCCTGAAAGGAATGGGAGTTTGTTATAAGTGTGGAGGAAAAGGGCACAAAGTACGTGACTGCAAGGGTAAGAAAATGGTTTCAAATGTACAATGCTTCATTTGCAAGGAGTTTGGACACTACGCGAACCTATGTCCCAGTCATCAGACTATGACGCAAATGATGTTATTGGATAATAATCATGTTATGATACTACCACAGATGAAGAGGGATGATTAGAGTTCTTATGTTGATTATGTCAATTGAGTTTTGTATCAACAATGTACTTGTTACAATAATCATGGAGTATATAAGGATTGTACTGCAGTACTATTTCATTAAGGACTTGAGATTGTGTGGAACAAAGAAAAGTGACTCAATAGCAGGATAAATTTTTGGAAAATATATGGTTGAGAGAATGATAAATCATAATATAGTTCTGATACTGAGGTAGTGATTTTGGAATAATATGTGATTGTTTTGGATAAATTATATTGGATATTATTGACTACCTTGGAACTAATTAATTATTTTTATATTCCATCATTGTTGGGGTTTAAAACATTTTTGGATTAATGAAGTATATCCAGCATTCTATATGGAATAAGGGAGCATGAATGTAATCAATAAGGAATATGGTAATACATGATGAAGGTATTCATATTCTATTACGGGGTAAAAAGGATCTATATTATGTTTACCTTACTTATAAATGTTGGACTGTGAGTTTAGACATAAGTATTTTGGATAGTTCTAGTTTGGATTATTTTGGATTGCCATAAAAGGACAACCAGGAGGTCGGGCGGCAACCCGTCGCGTCCGGCAAGGCTGCGAGACTTGAACCCGCAACCGAAGGGCGACAAGGGTGTATCACCTACCACTGTCCCATGAGATGTCCTGAATTAAATAATGTAGTTTTTTTAAAAGATCTGGTAGATGAATTATAATTCATTTATTTTGGAACCCTGTACGAATAGTATAAATAGAAAAAAAAAATTACGTTCTATTATCTTTTAGAATGAAAGATGAGTTTGTGGTAGAAATTTATTAATGGGTAAAATTCTAATTATAAAGTAAGTATATCTCCTTATTATCTTATCCAATCTCATAAATAAATTCCTCAACATTAATAATAGAAACTTAGAACAAAAATGTTGTCCTAGATGGTACCTTAAATCATCACAAATTTATGGCTTTTGGATTGTTGGCCTTTTCATAGCCATGTTCTCTACCACTCTCCATCAGATAATTGATGGTTAGATTTCTCTTCCATATCCATATTTTCCTACATGGAACCCTAGTATGTGTTATTTTCGGTAATCTTCATACTTTCCACTCTTTATTTTAAATAGAGGCCTCATTAATTCATTTTTCGATGTGGGATTTCAACTAAGATATTTTGAAATGTCAAAAATGTGTTGTCCCAATACCATATATTCTGTTGAACCGATGGTACTTCAAATCATCATGGATTGATGAGTTTAAGGACCTCAATTTTATATTTGTTTGTGATTGATGACCTCAATCACTACCTATAAATATTTACGTTTTTCCTCCAATTATATGTCTCTAATTGCCACCAATGTTCTCCTAATCAAGATCGTAATTTGGTGGTGACCCTTTAATTTCTCTTTTCCTCATATTAAGACTAAATTTTAGTAACCCAATTTCCAATGTGGGTTTTCCCACAAATATATTTTCTACTTTCAACCTTTTATTTTCGTAGAACAATTTCAAATTGCGAGGACGCAATTTATTGCAGGAGGGGAGAATGTAACACCCCAGGATTTCAGAGTGTGTTATTTCTTAAAAATAATTCAATAACTTGCACTACACGCAACACCGAGTTCAATCACACCATTAAAAGAGGTCATGAATAGTATTAAATACATTTTGAACTTTATATAATCCTTATAATTTTAGAATCCATATTATGAGTTTCTTAGTCATAATGCAAGAACAGATTCATTTTCAGTATTTCACTTTTATCAACTTGTAATAGTGAAACCATTTTAAATACAATATTTTAAACTTTTTGACTAAATGGGGACATCAAAAATTTAAAATGAAACACCCCAAGATTCCACGGTACGTTTTCCTTTGAATAATGTGATAGCGTGTGTTGTACGCAACACCGAGTTCTAACACACCATAACCAATCAAACTAGCCGTTATAAATAGTAATACCTACTTTTTGAAAATATATATATTTTATATTTCAAAATGGACTTCATTTTTGGATTCGGAATATCGAATTTAGCCTAAGGTGAAATTTTGGTACTTTTCGGATAACTTTCATATTTTGATGAATAGTGAAAATTACTAAATTTTAATTAAAAACAACTTTTTTAATCAAAATAATTAATAGTGATAAATTATGAATTTGAGTGGTTTTAAAGTATATTTAGAATATATTTTTACAATTTAATATAATGTTGGTCATTAGACATAATTTTACAATTAAACCGAACATAAACAAGTGTCAATCTTTTGATAGTTATTATCTCTTAAAAACACGCTTTTTGTTTTGACAGCGGGAATTAATTTTAAATTAATTTCTGCCACTTCTGTGTTTTGAATTTAGAAAAATTGATTCCATATTTGGAATCCGGATGCCAAAATTGTGTAAATAGGTAACTTTTATTTTTAGACATTTTGAATAATTACTGTGGTAAATATTTTATTTACCATGGTTAAGGGTAAATCCGGTAAATAAGGGTTAAAAAAATAATATTATAATAATAAAAAATTACCCTAAAACGTGACCTAACATTATTGGTGGACACATACCCGACCATGAGCATCCTTGGGTCAATTTGGGGACCCCTTGGATCCACTTGTATGTGGTAGGGACACTTTATATTAATAAAGTTAAAATAAAAATAAAAATGGCATAAGCTTACATATTTTAGAAGAACAATTTTTACATAGGGTTATACATGTTAGATTTTCTATTATAAATATTCATTAGAAAGATAAAAAGAATTCCTACATAATGATATTTTATTTATAATTTTTAGACATCAAATAATTTAAATTATTAATGACACAATAATGATACAATGTTTACCTCATTAATAAATCATTTAAATAAATAAGATTATAATGATTAAAATATTATCAAAAACCTGTCCAATTCTTATTGGTTGATGTTATTTAGAATATTAGTCATCTTATCTTCGATCTCAATGATTTCTGGACCATTATAAACCGAATATAATTATATTATAAAGTAATACTTTCACTCTTTCCTAAAGAGCCCCTCTTCTCCCTTATAAAAGGAGACCACTTCTACTCATTCCTCACACCTCTCAAGCCACTTGGCTCGTCCAAACTCTGCCCAAATAAGCTCCCCACATCCCTCTCCTCCTCCTTGAAGCTTCCCATTAGGCAGAAATCATTTCAAGAAGTCCTTTGGTTCCAACCAAAGTGAGTTACCTAAATTAAAGGTAACGATTTCTCTTAAATTATTTTCCTTTATTTTGCTTCTCCAACCCCCAAACTCTTTTTATTTCCTTTCTTTTGTAACAACACCAGTATCCTCAATATACTAGGATTTTGTTATAAGAAGTATTCAAACTACACATACACACAACTCCATCTAATGGATGATGAACATAATGTTTCTGTGGATGGCAAACTAACGCCTCACGAAACGATGATTGTTCAAATACATCTTACCGCCTCTCATGGTGGCCATTATGATGGCACTGTAATTAAATATGATATTAATGATATATATTTTATATATAAGCTTCTGTAATTCCATTTTATTTCATACCATTATTCGTTTCATGTTGTATATACATACGATAATTTCATTTGAGGAAGTGCGGACTACCGCCCCCTTAAAATGATATGACTCGTTCATACCACACATGGAACGTATAAAGGATGGTGTTAATGAACTTAAGTAACATATATAAAATATTATATTATACTGGAATATTAATATACCTATTTATCATTTGGATTCAATTCTTTTAAAATAAAAATTAAATGGAAGTAGCGTTCGTGCGTACGTACGGACTACCGTCTCCACGAACGCGGTGAGATCCATCCTCCATCGTATCCATTCAAGTCTTATTTTCATTTTAGGGTTAAAAATAATGTTAATATCATTCTGATTATGAATAATATTTAATCTATCCATTACAAACATGTCTTACGTAACCAAACATTTAAGAAGAACGAATCGATTATCACCTGAAACGACGATAATACTAAGATATTATTAATAAAGCAATGTTAAAAGATCATATATGATATCATATTAATGTATATGATTCTTGTATAATTTAATAACAATTATTTCACCGTTATACAGGAGGTTAACTGAACCCAAAAAAGGAAAAGTACAAGGTAAGGGTTATTTCACAATCTCTTCATTATCCGAGGTTGTTTATACGTAATAATCTACTGGGATCTCTTTATCATCCACATCCATGTTTCTTAAAAATTTATTTCAAAACATTTTTACTATTTACTAAAATATGAGTTAAAGTCATTTATACCCTTTTTGACTTTTATAAGTGGTTTATAAAGGAATATTTCCGTCATTTTCAAAACAAGGTCCTTTTTAACCTTTTCGACAAAATTGAGGTAAGAATGTTTTTTTAACTTATACGGCGGGTTCGGTTATTTTACGCCGTTATAAAATCTTCATAGCTTTCCTTACAAGCTTATAAGAATATTTTCAAAGAAAATTTTTTATTTTACATGGATCTTAAATGATTTCAAAATAAAAGGAGATATTTCTTTAAAAAGAATTTTGATTTCATCTATGTCAACATCCTTTGATGGATTTTAAGATTATTTGAAGTTGATTTATTATGATACAAAACTTCTATATTGTATTGAAGGTTTTGTGATATGTTTGACTATGGATGTGCTATTTTTATACCATTTATAGTTTATGGTGAAATTATTGACATTTCGTATGCTAGTTTTAATACGAATGTTTATGTTATGTTTAAGCCTTTTCATATGGGAATGCATTGGACTTAATAAGTGACGGGTGGAGCCCGCTATAGCTCCTCGATGCATCGGTAGGTCTCATGAGACAAACTAGTGTCTTGGCACAAGGCCTTGACAAAATCTTATTTGTAGTCTTGGCACGAGGCCTTGGCTATGTGGTTATGATAGTCTGGCATTATGCATTCCAACATTATGAAAGTGGTTATTGATTTTTGCATGTGATTATTCGATTAGTAGAATATCCATGTGAATAAGTAAATGGCATTATTTCATTTTATTTATGCCATACCATGTTGAAAGTTCATATTTAAAAGGCTTTTGTTTTAGTTATACATTACCTTAAATGTTTATTCTTATTTATGAAAGTTTCCGCTATATTGTTATCCTTACTGGGCATTTGAGCTCACCCCTTTTCTATGTTTTATTTTTCCCAGGAAGTGAAGATGTAAGTTATGAATAACCTGCAGGGATATTATGAGGGGATTATAGTGTGGACTGTGGAAACATTATGTTGTTGTAGTAGTTTTTCATTTTATGATGTAATGTAAAACTTATGAATATATCTAGTGTTTCCAAGGCTACTAAACCAATCGGTCTTTCGAGATTTGATCTTTCTTGTGATCATGCCAATGTTACGAAGTAATGCACCGACTCTGGGTAGCTGGGGTCGGGGCGTTACAATAGTAGACCCCTACTTGACCTTTTATAGAGAACAAAACTGAGTTAGGGCTGCATATGAGGTATAATGTGGGGTTAAACTCTTAAAATTAACTAGATCCACTTTTAAGGAGGTTGTTCTTTATTGTGAATGGTTTAGTTGCAAGATTCATAAAATCTTAAACTAACTATGTGTTAGCCCCTTATTTGAGGATGAACATCACATAGTAATCTCATATAGTATCATAATAATAATCCAATGATACCTAATCCAAATCCTAAAAATGGAGAAATTATTCTTACAAGGTATAAAATTTTCTCCATGTAGGGAAGATAGTGTAAGAAAACTGTTCACTGCATGTGCACTATCCCTCTTGCCTCGGACACACTATGCGTGGTTTCCTACAATTGTTTCACAATTTTTCCAAACTTTTAACCAACCATTGGTTTTTAGAAAATCCGAAAAAACTCTCCAAAATCTCCCAAACATCACCCATATACGTTATATATATATATAACTAATGCGTTTATTACTTGGAATTGGGGGTGAAATATTACTTGAATCATTGTTTAGGGGATATATTCACTCTTGTAATTACTTGGAGTATGGAAAATTTATCCTTATTGGCTTTTGAAAATTAATTTTAAGATGTCATCGATCACTCAAATGGTTAGGGAGATGTTTATCTTTACATTATGTAAGACTCTTTTTGGTGGTGTGGGAGAATCCTTTTTTTGTTTCACATTATATATTGAATTTTTTTGGTATAAAATTCTTGTTTATTTACCTTCATATAATAGACTATTATTTTTATAAATTTGATATACAAAACCATATTAGTACACAATATTATATGCACCTTTGAATGTTTTGGTATTTTGGTATTGCCTAGTGGGTCATTGTGATCACACACTACATGTGTATTATGGGTCACAAAATGATTTATTTGTGACATTATAGGCAAGTGTTTATATATAGGGGTTCATTATTATATGTTTATGGAATATTGAGTTACTAATGTAGTTGAACATGACTCATTCATGTAGAGGATAAGGGAAATTGATATTGGAATGAAATGTTTTTAATCAAATCACCATGTCTACTTTATTTTCTAATTTTATGTATAACAATTGTTTTATTTGATTTATAGAAAACAATTTTATTGTTTCTGAATATATATAGGTGTTTTATGGAATTAATTACGGTTTTTGAGACCCCAACTAGAGGGTTATATTTTATTTTTTTGACTTGTATGGTTGTTCAATATGTGGGTTTGTTGTTCCAACCTTTTAGTAGGATATATTGAGGAACTATTCTCAATCTAAAATATGTAAAATCATTCAAAAATAATCTATATATAACCAAAATGAAATTTATCAACCGTTAATAATCAATTAATGAACATGATACAAGCACTAACCCCGTTTAGTTCAATGATTTATCTTGACAATGTAATTATAACTTGGTACCAAATCTTGTTATTTGTTTGAAGATGTTAAATATAGGTATATATAATGTTTCTAGAACATGGGGGTTGACAGAATTCATGTCTGGTAAATATAAATATTGTGAACAAATAACATACATGAGATGTTTGAGTATTTATTCTATGCACTCAACTAACGAGATATATTTTTATGGTATTTTTAACATAGAATATGAAATAATTATCCTAAAATCAAATGGTTAAAAAATGTTATTGTTTTTCTTTTTTCACGAGTCATATATATTTTGGAATACAAGAAGTGTTAATATCATATACTATGTTTTTTATTAATGAATGATTTAAATTAATTAAAATTTAAAAATAATGTAATTATTTTTTACATAGGAACTTTATTTGGAATAATATAACTAATTAATTTCAATTACAAGTGTTTTATTATTTTTATTAATTGTTTATTTCTTGATTTGATATTTATTTATATTTGTTTCCATGGTTTTTAATATGATATTTTATATAAAATGGGTATATGTAAATATGATTATAGTTTTGAAAAATTTCTTGTTTGTTTAAATATAGATAAATTATTTCGGAAAAAATGACTTTCAAAGTGTAATTTTTATAAAAATAATTTCAAAAGATAAAGTGTAATCTATAAATTAAAAATTAAGACCTAAAATTTAAAGAAATATGATTATATGTCATGTATATATTTAAATTTATTTGATCAAATTAATTTTACTAATATACAATAAATTTTGTTAATTTTGGATATCTAGTTCTATTGAAGGAACATGGGGATATTAAGTTATTCCTATGATAGTTAGTACCATAAGTTTCTGAATTGGTGTGTCCACAAATTCTGGGAATAGTAGGAGTGTCTATATATCATTTTTATAAGGTTATTTTTGGATATTTATAAATATAATATGGTTTTGGGATTTTCACAATTGATGTATACTAATTTTTTTAGGATAGGATAAGTTGTGTCTGTGATGAACTAGTGATCAAGACACAAAGTGTTTTCCTGTGGATGGACAGTTAAGATTATTGGTGATGAAAATTTACATGGAATGGTAGTTATAATAAACCAAATCATTACTATTTTAATTAATATTTTTTTTTTCAGGAATTTGGAATCAAATGAATTAACCAAGATACATTTAAATTAAAATTTTGATTAAACGGGAAAATTATTGATGTTTTTTTAATTGTAATATTTATTATATGGATATTTATAATATGGTTTTATATTCATGTATTCCATATTAATTATGTATTAGGAATTTAATTTTCTTATATCATTCCTCCCTAAGCCACTGAGCACTCAGTATGGTGAGACTGAGTACAAGATAAAGTGGATATTAAGGGTGACACACTAGACTATAACTGGGACACCTATGTGTTTGTACAAGGAAATTAGTGAGCCACATAGTTCCTTATATAGTTCCACTAGGAATTATATGATTCCCAAAATGAATTTTGTTAAATAAAAGAGAATTTTTACATTTTTTATTTCATTATTTAAACACAAAAATAGGGAAATTCTTCTATGTATGTTCTATATAATTGGAAGTTATCTTTCAGTTACACAACTCCACTAAGTATTCCTTCTTTTTTTGAAATCAATCAAGAGATTTCGGATCATAATTTGTGAGGTTTAATCCCTCTCAACAGCATCCTTCATTCTCAATTATTCATCTCATTTTTTGGTGGTTGTGTATTATGATTGGTAGATGTGATTTGTTAAATTCATGGTGAAATAACTCAAAAACATAGGGATTTCATGTATTATCACTAGTGGAATCATAGAATGTATTATTTCCTACTTTTAATTAGCTCTATTTTTATTAATTTTTTTACCATATTTTTAGGCTTTCGTGATTATTTTTGTGTAAAAAATTGATTCAAATAGTCTATATTTTGAATATATCATCTTAAAATCCAAAATTTCAATTATTCTATATTTTTTTGAAAATGATGATTTTCAGTTCATAATCATTTAAATGTATGCAAATTGAATTTTCAAATATTTTAAAAATAATTACTCAATTTATTATTAGTGAATTATAAATTAAACTATTTTGGATAAATTTATTTTTTAGGGTGGATTTAGTATCATAGAAGATCAATGTTGTATTTTAGATAAATATTTTTCCATAAAAGTAATTCTAATTTAATTTATAATATTATTCAAACATATTTATTCTTTTTTAGGAAATTTATTACATTCATTTTTAATAAAATATCACTTTTTATTCTCTTTTACCTATAAATAACCGTAGAAAAATTTAACATATTTCATTGATATCTATGTGTAGGATATTTTTTATCAAATGATGTATGATTTTTTTGGTGTTACATTCTATCACATATTCTAGAATATAAATGTAAGATATTTTCAAAAATACCTTCAGTGATATTTTTTGTATTTCTATTATGTTGGTGATATTTCGAGTTTTAACCTACCAAGTAAAATTTTCAATGCACATGAGATTCAAATTAAACTCATAAAAAAATTTATTTTCAATGTTTGAGTTCTTCTAACTGATGGATGTGTAATAATATATTCATCAAAGATAATTCAATTCAAATGAATATCAAAATATGGATAAATAAACCTCACCACAACATAGGAGGACATTTCCCATAGCTTTATCAGTATTGACAGCGAGTTCCTAAGGGTAGAAAAAGGATAACCAATGATTAAAAAAAAAAGATATCAGCCCCAAAACAATTGAATAGTGAATAGAATATTGGGTCTGATATCTATCTTCCATCCAAATAATAAGATGCACCCACATGTTTATGGTATCATTTACAGCAAAATATTTGAATTATGAGTTCGGACAATGTAATAAATAAAACTATATCAATCTAATGTTATTTCATCATCACAGGAGTATGGGTGAAATATGATTGAATATTTATGATTTGATAATTGATTCAGTTGTGGGAGAAGAATATATGACCCAACATCGATTGATATGTCAATTTTGAACCTAGAATAAAATAGAATTGGGAGGTCATGGTGAAGAAAATGATTCAAATTGGTGATTGAAACATGGTTGTGAAGTGATATAATCCACGTGAATTTATCTATGATAAATTCATGGAAAATTGAAGATAGGCTCCAAGAGGATGTGAACTTGAACCAAGAATGAATATTTACATATTTATGAGATGAAATCATTATTTAACATGATTGTATTTTTTTGGTTCAAAAAGAAAATGTATAGTATGAATTGATATTATTTTTTTTTTGTGTATTAAATGGTGGATGTAGACATACTCAAAGTTCATGCTTAATGGTTTTTAAGGAATTATAATTTCCAATATATTTATTCATTACTAATATGTTTCTAGATAAATAGTTTAACCGAGCATGACGGGCATTAAAAGATATTGGATATTTTTTGGATAGTGGTACACTGGGATATGCCAAAAAAATTGAGGATCAATGGTAATGGAACCCCTGTACCATGGATGTATAACTAAATAAAGATTGATGAATTGATGCCTATTTTAGGCTCACTCAAGCTCATGTTTCTATATCAAGAAATACATGAGGACCTATGGTGGATTAAATGGATGAATAATCTAAAAACATAATTGAATTGTTAGATTAACTATGTTAAAATCATCATGGTGTTATTTTATAAATGGATGATAATGATTTTTTTAAAAAAAAATTAGATTAAATCGTGAAAGTATTGAATAAATATATAACTTTAATTATTCCATATTATTGAGAACATGGATTCACATTCATGAATTAGTTACCTTGATGGGGATCAATAGTGTCACCAAACTATTATTCAAAGGTATCTAAAAGACAGTAGTAGATTCGACCAAACAGCCAAAAAGAATATGAAATAAGTGTTTTGGATATATTCTAGCGACAAAATATATTTGCGGGAGATCGGTGAAATAATTCAAAAATAATAAACATGAAATTTTTTTCTGAGTATGATATTTTTGATGTTTTTTAGGGTCTTTGATGGATGAGATATTTTTAAGAAGAAGCAAGGAGATATGAACATTGAATCCTTAGAGAATACATTATTTTTAACCTACTTTTTCCACTTTTGAATCTCATTTATATTCTCTTATGAAACAATTTTTAATTAAAAAAATATTTTACTCAAGAACATCATGGGAATTCAATAAATATAGTTTTTAAACAATTTTTTTTAATGATTATTCGAATAATTACTATAATTTTTTCTAGTTGTCTATCTATTTTTGGTTTCATTACATTTTTTTGTTGATGAATTACTCCACGAAAATTATTATTGATTCTGTTTTCATACACTTTTAGTTTCAATATACAAATATATTTTTCATAAGATATTAGATTAATGAACATTCATGAGAGAATAAATTTTCCTTTCATGAATGTCATTATAATCACATAATATATCAATTTTGTGTAAAGACATTATCTGGAATGTGATTTGATTTTATTTCATAAGTATTCATAACATGTGATAGTGATTAAAAATATTAGCTGTCTAGTTTTCATGTTATATTGATTATTTTTTCGTAAATATAATATTTTTTAGAATCTATTTCAATCCATTTCATTTTATATCATTTTGACAAGTTAATTCTCAATAACATTGCTCAATTGTATATCAGTTAACTGATAATTATTCATTAAACTATCATTTATCATTCACATAGTTTCATGATAATTCTTTACACCTATTTCTTCAATTAAGGTTCTAATACTCCCTTAGAGAAATTTACCCCCTGCACTTTGGTTAACCCTGCCTCCCTCTATTATACTGTGATTATAAAAATATAAATGATACCCTGAGATAAATCAGTGAAATTTCATACAAATTTTTCACTTTTTCAAAAATGGAATGTGTTGGGTTTTAGAAGGTTTAATAACAAACAACAATACAATAGTAAAAAAATAATAGGATGAAATCATTTATTTTTTCTAAATCTTTCTATTGAAAATCTAGAATATTATAGTACATTTTATGAGATTTTAATTTTAAATTAATATTTATTGATAATAAAATTATTTTTTAAATATTTTATTCCTTGATTGAGATCATTTTTTATCAATACCAATTGGTACTTATTTCTTTAATCATTGAATCTTTACATGAGTTATTAATCTATTAAATTCAATATTTATGGCGTTTTAGTTTAAAAATGGATCCATTATATTTAAATAATAAATAGAATGTTTTTTCTATTTTTTCCGTAGCTATTATAGGGACACTAATTCGTAGTGTGTCTATTAAATACAACATTATCCTCCTCAATTAGAGACAAAACAACATTATTTAAAGGAAAAACCAGATATAATTTAATTATAAGATAAATGAAGATATAAATAAATGATCAAATTCATCATAATAACGAAACTACAAATAATACATTTAAAAATATAAAATATAAATTTGTAAACATGGTGAAAAAAGTAAGTATATTGATCAATTTGATGTTGAAATTAGTGAGGATGAAAATGAATCTGTGGATTTTGAGAATGTGAGAGTAGATGAAAGTAAGGAATAATAGCCAACATATTATATTTAATCCAGAATAATTCAATATTTAAATATAATCAATATTAATATATTACTGAGGTATTTTATTTGGAAGATGGTCAATTTCAAATTTTTATAATTTCACTACACTTTTAACAATCTAAAAATTATAAAAAATGACATTTGGATCGAGGAGAAACATGGGAATGAAAATTAGAATGATAAAAAGATATCAATTAATTTTTTTTAAATGACAAATTTTTTTCTGAAATATTAAAAAATAAATGAAGAAAATAAAAAATTTATAAATTTATAAAATCTGAAATTTAAAATTTATTTTCATTATTATATTTCTACTTTTAAAATTTTGTGACTAATAATTATTCAAATAAAAATTGGTTGAAAACAATATGGAATAAAAATAGAACAACAATCAATTGAACAATACTCAAACCATGATCCCCTCTCTAGTGATTCCCCACTATAATTAAATAATGTCAAGGAGTGAAATTATAATCCAATTTTCATTAATAAATTAATTACATATATTTTATTATTTATCTTAAATTAAACACAATTAGAGTTTATTTACCCAATAGAAGACATGGAAAACCCAAATTATTTTTAATTATCTTTAGGGATGATTTATTGGAATTGAAATTAAAATTTAAAATTAGACAATAAAATATATCACAAAATTTTTGAAAAGAAATATTGGTATATGGTTTTTTATATTAGTCTTGAAATATTTGGAAGGAATCAATGATTGACAAAAACTTAATATTAAATATTTTATATGGGAAAATAATATTGTTATATATTTTTCAATATTTTAATCAACTAACATAGTCGCTAAAATCTGCCATAAATTTTATATTATTTATCAAGAAGATTTATATTTTGTTTGAATAGAATTAAAGCATCTTAAACTATCATTGAAAAACAATAGCAATATTATTTTTTAATATTTAATGACTTAAGTACCTTTTTGGAGAATTTTTTGTAATAAATTTTTGAATTGGGCATGGAATATCATTTTATTCCCATAGAAAACCCATATACCCAACATTATATTTACGATATATAATGTTTTAATCAAATCAAAAATTTTATAGTAAGCTTCAAGAAATTATCATGGTGTGATTACAAGGTTATTTTTTTTTTGATTCAAAGTATATTATTATTTTCATAAATGTTTATGTTCCTATAGAACTCAAATTTAAATTAAAAATTACCAGGATACTCAAATGTGGTGGTTTCTTCTTAAAAATCCATGCCTCCACACCCTTGATGACTATGTTTAGATAATTATAGGAATCCATCTAGGGAATTTTAATATATCTTTTTTAAGGAGGAAACCAAAGGTAGAGTAAATATCAGGGCATTCAATAATCTCCTCTTTAATTATTCAAATCTTTACTTACATTCCTTTTTCCAATAAAACATAACCCCTATATTAGGAATATTTGATAATGGGTTACATAATTAGTCATAATTATGAATGAAAGGTCGATATTAACCTAATATACCATTGAATCTATGTACCTTTGTCATGTTCATTTCTGTAGGCCATTCCTGAACTACCTCTTTCTTAAAAGGATCAGCTGTGATTCTATCCATAGAGAAAATATTTCGAATAAAAAAACTATTTGAATCCATAATTTACACTTTAAAAATGTACCATAAAAATATTTTCTTATAAGAGTACAAAAAAATACACAACTGGTTCATATATTCCTAGAACATTTTTGAAATATATCAATTTATCATCAATAAATACTACAAAAAATCATCAAGATATTCCTTGAACACTTTGATCATTATATCAAAAAAGTCATATGGTGTATCAATTAGTCCAAATGGAATTATTATAAACTCATAATTTCCATACCTAGTTTATAAAGTTGTCCTAGGAATACATTACTTCCTCACACACTATTTATCATATCCATATAGAAAGTAAATATTTAAAAAAACATTGATTTTCATGATGTTTATCAAATAAATCATTAATGTTAGGAAGAAGACACTTTTTTTTGTTTTAATAGAATTTATTTCTCTATATTTGGTGCAAAACCTTAGGGATACATCTTTCTTATTCAAAAAGAAAATATGGGATCCCCATTGAGAAACAATAGAGAGAATAAATAGCATATTACTATACTCGTATATTTCATTCCTCAGCTCCAAAAATCCCATAGTGGGACTTCTATAAGGATTCAATGACATTGGCCTTGAATATAATATTAAATCAATAGAAAATTGTACTTCCCACATTGGTGGATTTAGTGGTAAATCCACTAGAAATACATCAATTGATTCATGTAGAGTAGGTATATCCTCATTTCTAGTATTTCTTTACTCATCCATAGATGATGTTATCTATTTCTATATAATAATTTCATTTATAATTTATACTCAATGTGTTACTAGATATGACTTAAATTATGAAGTATCCCCACTAAATATGGAAAAATTATCACCTTCATCACGAATCATAATTTTGGTCACTTTACAAAAAAAATTATTATATTTGGAAATCCATTCCACGACAAGTATTATACCAAAATCAGCCACATGTATGGTGATAGAATCTAAAATTAACTATTGTTTATGTTTAATAATAAGAACTAATAGGCACATTATTGGTAAAATAAGGATTCCACTATGAGTCCTTATTGAAAAATCCATCATTAAGGTGAATTTGAACTATCTCATTTTTAAGGAAAACAAGGATTATATAAAAGAATGTGAAGTTCCTGAATCAAATAATGATTTAGCATAATATGAGGAGATAATTAAAGTACATGACACCACATCATTTGGATCTTCAACCTCAGCGGTTGTGGTCTAATAAGCATTTCCTTGATCTTATTCCCATTTCTAAGGCACATTTCCTTACAGATTGAGATAATCATTTTCATAGTGTTACATATCCCAACAATTGAAGCATAAAATATTTGTATATTTTATCTATCCATTGAAATCATGAGCATGATGTCCTTTCTAAACACACTAGTTGAAAACATTGTTTCCTTTAAATTAGGATCGAGGGGTTTTCCTTCCACAAAAATCACATGTCAGAAAATTACCTTTTTATTCATCCTGTTATATATTAATTTCCCCACCACTATCTTATTGTATTATTTTCGGACAAATTAATAAGAATTAATGAATTATTTCTCATTAATTATTGAACATGAGACAATATCTTTATATGATGACAAATTTTGGGAGACTAAACACCTTTAAACGAATGACTGTAACCTAATAAAGAATCAATCAAGCTTACTCTTTGGATTACATATGTAATTTAAAGAATTAATTTTAATAAATGAAATGTTTTATTCAAACAAAAAAAAATGTTTTCATCCTTTTTCTATCTTCGACTCATGAATTGCCTCTCTATATCTGCTTTTTTGTTCAAGACAGAAACATTTTTCTAAATAACATTGCATAAACTCCATATATTGTGTATTTTATATTTATTATTCCACCATTTTTTAAATTAATAATCACCATGGATATGTATCTCCTAATATATTATAAACTATGATGATAAATTTCCCCCTTCGGTTAGTTCAGAATGCGACAAATTTCTTCTCTAAGGAGGTTGTCCACTTCTCAAATAAAAATGGGTTTGTAATCCCATTGAATGATGGAGGTTGTTATCTCAAGAACTTGTTTAACATTGTTCCTCCACATTGTGGATTCGGATTCTTCATACATGTAAGGTTATTGATGATAACCTATGTCAAAAATCCCATAATAGTTATAAGTTACTCAACTCTAGTCATAGCTCCTAATCTAACTTCATTTTCTTTCATAGGGGAAATAAGAACATGTAATACATGTGTATATAAATTTTCCATTTCATCCATTGTATTCCATTTCAAAAATATTTTTATAAAATATATTAGGTTATGAATCATAATGAATCATTTTTATTATAGGAAAACATTTAAAAAAAATTGAAATTTATAAATACCTAATATTGTAATCATAAACATGGTTTCTTTATGAACCTATTAAATTTGAAATCCATCAAAATTATTTTTAAGGAAAATTTTAAATATCATATAAATATCCCCTAGGAGTGTTAAAATAGGTGAACAATAAGGCTCATTCACTTGTACCAAGATACATAGAGTCTGGCCTGATGAACCATCATTGAAGTTGTTACCCCTATGTACATTTATTCCATAACCACATCCACTTGTAGTATCCATACAGAAATTTCTTTCAAGTAAGACCCGCATAGTCTCTACTAAACAAAAATTATCATATTTTATGTTATGGTTATACTCAAATCTAATGTTAGGGTTATGTTCCCTTATCTATTTTATATGGTCTCTACTAAAAATTAACTGATAAGAAATATAATAATGTCGACCCTAATAGCCTGAAATTTGTTCCATAGTTAATTACACTGGTACTAAGAACGAGCATTAACATCCCAAAGGATTTAATATTTTAGTATATTTGGAAAACCAAATATGTACATATGTTTTTAAATAAATCATGATTAGAATGACACATAAGAACTCCATTGGAAACACCCATAAACTTATTGATTATTCTAATAATTCATTCATAATATAAATCTTTATATCCTAGTTAAAATTAAAACATAAGAAATAGGAGGATTCATATAATGAGTAATGGTATGCAATACAGTATAAGGTAATATAAAAATAAAAAAATGGAATGGCGAATAACTAAAAACACATACCTTTAAAACATAATCATGGTCATATTACGGTAGGCATAAAATCTCAATAAATAATTCCCTATAAATAATAACATGAGAGAGAATCATAACAATGGATATTATAAAATAAGAAAAATCACATGAATTATATGATAAAAATATCAAAATTATGCAATATATAATGTTGGACATATAAATCCAACCGTTGGAGAATTGGACAAGACATCTTAAAATAAATGGTTAGGTCCTCAACCAAATGTATATATAAAAATAAATTGAAATGGCCTTAGCCAAGTCTATATATTTTTAGTCTCATGACACCAACTAATGAATAGAGAGGACATAGTGGCCCCCCCATAGCATACCAATTCTAATTAATTCCAAATATGAATTGGGAAAAAAATAAATAACATATACATAAAAATTTATAATAAAATTCCACAATTAGTATACATAATAACATACCATTTTGACTAATAGGTTGAATGGAATCTAGATAGCACCCCCATAGTCTAACTGGTCATCAAATATTTAATAATATATGGTCTATGATATCATAAAATATTTATTCCTCTTAAGCATAATAATCAAAATACATACTTGAAATAAATAAAAATACATTAATAAAATCATCGAGTAATTCTTGAGTGAAATACACCATTTTTACATTCCAACAAACTTTTATTTAAAAAAATAATTTATATTTTCCAAAATATAATATTAATGAAATTTATATAATAGAAAAGGTAGATAATTAAATTTTTTTAGCATATTTAATTTCCAGCTAAAATGAAAACATTTAATAAAGAGTTATTAAGTATCATATGAAATGGGACACTTTAGTGCTGCTTGTAGGAAATTGTAAAGAGTCTTTAGAAAGTAGAAAATTATTAATTGTCTACCTATAACAAGAAAGTATCTATGATATATTTTAATGCTAAAAATATCAAGTTTGGAATATATTTGTGTCATAATACAGATTTTGGACTGTACATGAAAATGGGTGAGAAATTGGAATGTAACCATTAATCTCGTTTCCTTATCCGGAAGAATTGAAAAGAGATCCTTATAAGACATGTTATTCTACATAAAAAAAGATAAAGAGGTCTAGATACAAGATTTAAGACAATATAAATATAATAAATAATATTTCTAAATAATGAATATGATTTACATTAGTGTAATGAGATAGAAAATGTTACCCGAATAAAAATTGGAGATGAGGTGACAATCCCTTATCTTATATCTGAAAGCATTCTCTATTTGTACATAATATCATTGAAACTGAAATTTTATTTATTAATAAATTATATCAGAAATATTACCACATTTATTTTATTTTTTTATAATTTTATTAATTTTATTTATGGACTTTTTGAATAGTTATGATATTCAATTTCATCTTTTGGAAGAGTTCATTACATTGGTTTTCATGGTTGGTTCAATTGTATAACATTATGAAAGATCATGTGAAATGGGAGTTGTTATAAAGATTTTATATTTAATGTTATTAATAAAATTACATGATATTTGTTGTTTTTGTATATCATTTTCTCATATATGTTGATGATTTAAAAGATAAAATGTTAATGAGATACATTTTAATAATTTTGGCATTTTGTTAATCATAGTGAACTTGTTTTATTTTATTTATTAATATTATGTATATATTATGTTTTCAACACATTAAATAAGATTTATTACATATATAAATGCCTTTTTAACCATACAAATTGTTTTATGACCATCCTTGAAGGAGGAATTGAGAAAAGAAAACTCATCATCCATGAAGGTGGTCAATATGCACCTCAATGATGATGTTTTATTTTTTTTATAATAAAAAGGGGAAGAGAAAAAAAGATAATTGATCATTGATATTACATTAACGTCATTAAATTATTGTATATTTGATACTTTGGAGATATTATTCATGGCTGTATAGTTCATATAAAGAATATATAAAAAAGAAGCTGAAAGAAAATATTATGAACAAAAGAGATTTTACCACCATAATTTCACTACTTGTGATACTATCTGCAGAAGCATGAAATCGAATTTATGGTGATATCTATAGTGACCCAATACTTTTACATATATAATTACATGATTTTAAGCATGATTATACATCAGAGTAAAATCCAAGGACCGTTAATTCTTGTGTCTTGGAAGACTAGGTACATAAAACAAAAAACTTGTGGATAAAAATAAATCTTTATTTAATCTCCATAAATAGCTCCTAACATTTTTTGAGCTCTTAAATTTTCATATGTTTCCCTGGGGATGAAATGAACAAAGGGTTGAGCTAAAAATCCTAGTAACGTAACGAATATATGGATACATCTTAAGCACATTAGTTTGGATGCCTGACATAATGATATCCAAAGCATGGAACATATGAAATCATATCATATAAGAATTGGATCATATGAACATGGAATCATATAAATGTATAAGAGTCATAAAATATTTACTTATTATGGGTCAAGGATAACTACCAATCCCATTTCCTATTTTAGTATGGGTTAAGGCTATCGGTCAATCTCGTTTCACAATGCATATCATGAGACATAACATTCCTCAATACATTGGAGTGATATCTAGGCACACCCTTATCAATATTATCATCAATATTATTTCCATATGAATACTCCAACATAATCAACCATACATAAACAGATGTGTACCCATTGAAATAATTGGATACCACAATCATGGCATAAAGCACAACCAATGAGCGTATCATGAAAGTCTCTAAGAAATAAAGGTATTAGAACATACATGGATGTTCATAATGTAAGATAGGAATATAACATGGTATGTGATTTCAAACATATGTTACAACATATAAGAAATGATTTTGAGAAACATTACCATTACAACATTTTTATACGATTTTAAGGAAAATACTATGGAGATTTTAAATTAGAAAAGAAGAAAATCATTAATATAAATCCAGAATTTAACAAATATGGTTTTATTAATAAAATGAATGATTTAATAAATACAATGGTGGCATAAAACAGAGGATATAGTACAATTGAAATCCGGAAATAATTCGGGATGTTAGTTTAATATAGGTTTGCTTATCCGGATGAATTAAAGAGGGAATCACATAAAAACATTTATATCCCTTAAGGAGAATGAGGGATGGATCTAGAAACATGTTTTGTAGCATATAAACAGTATTTATAAGTTTTTCATAAAATAAAAAGACAACATATTTCTTGTAGAGTGTATGATAGAGCAACACGAAAGAATTATGGTTGTTCAAGTAGAATCCAACACATTAAGTCTTATGGTGTTCTCCACTTGATATTAATGACCTGAATAATCAAATTAATATCATTAATTGATAATTCAAAAACCATTTCTATGTGAATTTTTTTTAGTAAAACCTATTTGAGTTCATTCATAAGCATTTTATTGGTTACAAAGTTCAATATCATTGTTTGGGTCAGTTTTTTTCCTTGAATCTAATTCTTGGTTCAGTTATATTCTTGTTTGAAGAATCTTGTATAATGGGAATGATTGTCCAGAATCGGATTTATATGGTTTTATAGAAAATACATGTGGTTAAATGATTGTAAATACTATTTGGATACTTTCCATGAAGACGAATCATTATATATATTATTTAATGATAACTGTTTGGGTTAATTAGTAGTTTTTTACCACAAGGAACATGTTTTGTTTTATAAATAAAAACCATGTGTACCAAAGGAATCCATAACCATAGATGAGATATAATAAATATATTATGCTCTGGTTCAAGCATGATTTTTTTTTTCAAAACCGGAATTGAATTCAATAACAGAAATTGAAAACCCATCGTCTTTGAATGTGGTAAATTGGAAACTCTCAAATGGTATTTTAATTTTAGTATAAAAAAAGGATTGATGATGAAGAATTATTACATTACTCTGAAAACAATATAGTACATGTATGGTACTAGAAACATCACAACATTTGGATAAAAGGATATGTGGAATGAAAATGAAAATAGATAACTTGAAAAAGAATGAAATGTTTGGGGATCCCTTATGAAAATTCGGCAGACTAACGACGTCACTAAAAATATCATTAAATGAATTTGTGAGAGGAAAGAGTGTATCTCATCATATTGAAAAATAAATGGTAGTATGAGTGATAAAAAATATCAATTTCTAATATATGAGAATGGAAATTTAAAAATATAACATAAAAGAAGTGTTGAAAAAAAGAGGAGGGTGAAAAGTTCCCTTACCTTGTAGAGTAGCTCCTAATACATGATGGATGGGTCCTTAGGAGATATAGGACACCTTGGGAGGGATAATTTGGAGGCCAAAACACCAGATCTTCGAGGTGGAGGTATTTGGAATGAATGAAAACGAATGGATGAGTGGGTATTTAGAGTAAAAGAGAGTAATTTTTTTATTAATTTAAAAAGAAGCCTCATTAGTGGTTTTGGTAAAACCATGGACTTTCCTAGGGTATTTTCCCATGGTATTATCCACATGGGACACTTGATATCTTATTTTACTATACACAAGTCGACCATAATTTTTTATTAATTAATACATCATTATGATGTCAACATATATACTGAAAACTCAAAACTATATTTTTACGATACACGAAAAAACTCATTTATTTTTGAAAAATTTAAGAAATTCACCCTAACCATTTTTCAAAATTTATAATTAAAAAATGAAATCCATTTTTTTAAAATTAATTTTCTAAATATTAATAATATAGATTTTAAATAAAGTCTTAATTTATTCATCAAAATCATTATTAAAAAAAATATCCTTTTATAACACCATGAAAAATTAATTAGGGCCCCATAAAATTATCTTATAACGATATGAAAATAAATTAAAAAATTATAATTAAATTGTATGAAAATATATTTCTATTTTAAATTATTAATATAAACATAAAATTGTAAATAAAATATTTTTGACATACACAAATACCAATTCTTATACAATAATGGATATTTTCATTTTTAAAAACTATAAATTGTATTTTTATATTCATGGGTGATGTTTCTAATTTTTTGGATGATTTTTATTCATTACTATTCATAAATATTCATAATGGTGTGATATTATTCATAAGGGCATGTTACTGTTCATCAAAAATCATTTTTTTCTTATCATACTGAAAATCACTTACTGATCACTAATGTAGATGACATTTTTGTCTAAATTTAAAACACACAAGTGATAAAAATATGTTTAAAGGTCACATATTACTTAGTGGTACATTGTGTTGGGACACCATGTTATTATATGGAATAATAAAAAGATGGGATTCCATTGAAAATGTTGGGTCATTATATTCTTCTACACTTATGAAATTTCGCACTCGAAATTTTAGTTTACATTCTGGGAGAAAAACTGGTGCTGGTACTTTTCCTTCATTGAATCCTCTAGTATCCATGTTTCTTATTCATACTTATGGTTTCTCCATAGTACCTTTACTCGGTGTGTAGTCTTATAACATAGAACATTATCTCTACGATCCCTGATTGTCACTAGCTTCTTTGCCTAAGAAAGATCATCCTCCAACTGTACCACCTATAAGGAGAGTACATATGAAGAGTCTGGTATGTACTTCCTTAAATGAAATACATCAAAGACATCGTGTACTCTGGACATGGTAGGTGGAAGTGCTAGTCGACAACCACAACTTCTACTCAATTAAAAATCTCAAAGGGGCTGATGTACCCGGGACTCAGTATCCCTTTCTTCCCAAACCACATGTCCTTCTTCCACATAGATACACATAGAAATACCAAGTCTCCAACTTTGACCTCAAGGTCTCATAAACTATTGTATACATAACATTTCTATCGACTTTTGGTAGCATTGATATTTTGGTGAATGTTTTCACCTTCTCAACCATTTCTTCGACTATTTAAAGTCCTAGTAGATTATTCTCACTGTATTCATCCCAACATTTTAGTGTTAAGAACCTTTTCCTATAAAGGGATTCCTATGGTTCAATTCAGATGGTCGACTAGAAAATGTTGTTGTAGGAGAAATCAACCAATATAAGATGTTTGTCTCATCCACTTTTGAATTCCGTAGAACATGCTCTCACCATATCATCCGGTGTTTGAATATTTTGCTCAGATAGGCCAACATTTTGAGGATGATTGGTCAACTAATGTTCAATTCATTTTTTCAAGTATATTGAAGACTTTTCCAGAACATTGAGATGAATCTTGGATCACACTCAGATTCAATAGAAAGTGGTAATCCATGAAAAATTACCACTTATATGATATATATTTGTTCATGTTGATCTAATGAGATGTCCAATAGAATCCTGATAAAGTGATCGGTCTTCATTTGGTGATCCACAATGATCTATATGTCATTGTTTCTTACAGATTCCTTTGGATGTGTAGTGAAATTCCCATGGTGATGTTCTCCCACTTCCATGTTGGTATGGGTAGTGGTTGTGTCATTTCCGTATAATTTTTTCTTTCAGCCTTAAGTTGTTGACATACCAGGAACTTAAGTGTATATTCTGCAATCTCCCTTTTCATATTATCCCACAAAAAATTCTCTCATGTGCTCCATGGGTGGATAGAGAAGGTTGAGCTATGTGTGTCATTCAGAAGCTCTTTCTTTATATCTAGATTAGATAGTATACATAATCAGGACCCAAATATTACAACTCCATCTTCATCAACCATGAAATCAGATTATTTCCAACATTTAATAATTTCCACCCTTTTCGGAAGATCCACATCCTTTCATTAAGTATCCTTTATTTTATCTAAGAGAGATGGTTGATCAATCATTTCAAAAATAATTGATGATGTTCCTCCCTTAATTATTTCTATTTCCATCCTCATAAAATCTAAGAATCATAAATCCTTTTCAATTCTCATCATTGATAAAGATGCATGATCATTTCTACTTAGAGCATCTACCACCTTATTTTCCTTAATAGGATGTTAGTGGATTGAGTCGTCATAATCCTTGATGAGCACTATCCATTATCATTGGTGCATATTATGCTCCTTTTGTGTGAATATATATTTGAGACTCTTGTTGTCAGTATATATCTCAAACTTCTCCCCATAGAGATAATGCTTCCAGATTTTTAATGCAAAGATCACCATTGCCAACTCCAAATCATGCGAAGGATAGTTTTGTTCATAGATTTTCAGCTCCCTTAATGCATAGGCTATCACTTTATCATTCTGAATCATCACAAAGCCTAGGCCCTTCTAAGAAGCATCACTATTCACCACAAAAGTTTATCCACTTGCTGGGAGTGTGAGTACTGGTGCAGTGATTATTCTCTTTTCAACTCCTAGAAATAGTCTTCATATTACTGAGTCCAAACAAGCACTACTCCTTTCCAAGTCAGCTTGGTCATTGGGTTTGACAATCATGAAAAGTACTTCAAAAATCATCGATAATACCTATCTAGACCTAGAAAATTGTGGATCTCTATCATAGAAGTTGGCCTGGTCCATTATTCAATTGCCTTTGTCTTGGAAGGATCTATATATATCCCTTTTTCAGTGATAACATGCCCCATGAAAGATACTTCCTCCCTCCAGAACTCACATTTACTATACTTTTCACACATATTATCCCTTCACTGAGTCTTTTACATGGTATTATAGTGCTCCTCTTGTTCCTCCTTCCACTTGGAGTATATCAAAATAACATCAATAAAGACTACTACAAATCATCTGGGTAATCTCTAAAGAATATATTCATTAAATCCATGAAAATATTTGGAGCATTAGTGAGTCCTAAGGGCATCAATATGAACTCATAGTGTCCATACCACATTAAAAAGGCAGTGGGGTAAATATCTTCCTTCCTCAAAATTAATTGGTGATATCCCAACCCAATTTCCACCTTAGAGAAATAACTAGCCCCATAAAGCTGATTGAAAAAGTCATATATCAGTGGCAGGGGAACTTTTTCTTTATCATGATTTTATTGAGCTCACAATAATCAATGTAGAGTCTCATTGATCCACCCAACTTTATGACAAAGAGGACTATAACATCCCCCAGTGAAGCACCCCGGTATATAAAAACCTTCTCCACATTCTCTTATAATAGCTTCTTCAGCTCTTCCAGGTCTATGGTGGCCATTATGTAATGTTTCTTTGAGATAGGCAGTGATCTAAGGATTAGATAAATTGAGAACTCAACCTCTCAGTTAAGAGGAAGACATGGAAACTCTTTAGGGAATACATTAGTGTAATACCTCATGATGGACATGTCGTAAAGCTTGATTCTCTCTTTTGTCTCAATAATTTGATCTAGGTTTGCTTTCTCATAAGAAAATAATATCCACACTTGAGATGATGATTATATAAGAGATTATACTTCCTTGTTACACTTTTAATGAATCTTAGTATGATTTGGTATGTTAAGAGTGATCTCCATTGCCTGACAGTTGATGCTGTATTTGTATGAAGATAGCCAATCCCTGCACAAGATTGCATCGACCTCCACTAAAGAATGTTTGATTATATTTCCTGGGTGGTTCAGCCCGTAAATAAAAATTGGAGAGGATTTATAAACTATGGATGCAACGATTTCCCCACTCGTTGTTATCCTAGATAACTTTTCCTCCAAAATTTGAGGTGGTGGCTGATTAGTTCTACTAAAATTGCATGATATGAGAGAATGCATTGAACAAGAATCAAATAATACATTCAGAATTAATGAATGAATAACTTGCATACCTATCACCACATCGTTGTCTAGATCCACCTCATCAGTAGTTATAGCATAATACCTTCCTTGTTTCCATGGAGGGTGTTATTGATTTCCACCACCAACCCTTGTATTAGAGAAATTGGTTGCCTTATTTCCATGCTCCTTTAATTTTTAACACTACACTACTGTCTGAGAATTGATTTGGACCTTCTTTTCACCTTCCATGTTTGAGAGATATTTCATATCCCTTCGACAGTTCTTGGCTAGATGACCAATATTTTCACATTTGAAACAATTATTGGTTCCCTTCAAATAGTTACCAGGATGCTTTTTCGCACAATTTTTACAACTGGAAAAGACATGCTTCATTCCATCATTGGATTTTTTTTTGATGAACCAACCTTTTTGATCTTCATTTTCCGCTTCTTCTCACTGGGACGAAGAGACCACTGAGAGTCTCCAATCTCAATTTTACCCTTGAGAGCACAATGAACAATATCCTCATTACTATCAAAGTCTCAAATTTTCAATGCTTTTTGTACATTTGTCTTTAGTCAAATAAATAATAAATCCACCTTGCTTTAGGTGTTCATGACAAAGCCATTTGTGTGCCTTGAAATCCTTTTTATGTTTGCTTCATATGCCCTGATGGACTTATCTTCCTTCTACTTGAGTCCGAGGAACTCTCATTCCATCATGAGACGGAGTGGTTGAGGATAATATTTTATGAAAAACATTATCTTGAATTCCTCCCAATCCATGGAATTAATTTCTTATTAGGAATTTGTATTCTTGATCAGTTTTCACCACTGACCAGCTTCCCCGTCAAAATAATAGACTACCAGTACATCCACATCTTCTTTTGATCACTGGAGGATAAAGAATATCTTTTCAATTGAGTTAATCCATTGTTCAATGAGGAGGGGATCAGATGATCCACTATACATGGGGGGCCTTTTATGCAAGAAGAATTCTACTGAAACATTCTATCTTCTTGGAGGTGGAGGGATTTCCACATGATTCATGTTATTTTTTCTAACTTGAGCCAGCTGAGAAAGTATAGTCATGATGTTTTTATCACCCATTACATTTTTATTAGTAATATCATTAGGGAAATCTTCACATTTACTATCACATTTCTTGTTGGAATGTGTTATTCTATTTCCTGCCTTTAACTAATAACAAGAAAGTATAATTATAGGTATTGAATAATTAGTTGTTAAGAATAAAAAGGAATCGTAGAACATAAAAGGATAAACATATAAAGAATAATTATACCATAACTTGTGATTCATTAGGTATTTATCTAGGTTATGCTCGATCTATTTCATAACTTATATTATTGTGGGATTTTTCCCTTCATAATGGCTTGTGAAATGCTTGAGACTATACCAATTAATATACCCTATGAGTATCATAACCAAGAGTTCATAAAGGCGCATTGTTGTGTACCAGGATACCCCAGGTCAAGCATTAAACTCCTTATCGAAGTTTTCAATCCTATGTACATCTGTGCCAGAGCCACCTCTACCTCCTCGTATCCAGACATGGATTCATTTTCTTGATCAACCCCTAACATAATTCTCTCGAAAATTTAGTATTACTTTATTATAAATAGTGTCATCCTTATGGTTCTCACCGAGGGTCCCTATTCTGAATCTCCAAAAATAAAATGACCACCCTTTGATACCAACTATAGAGACCCAAGCCTTTTACATATAAAATTACAATATTTTAAGAATAATTATACATCGGAGTACAAGCCAAGGATCATTAATACTACTTCCTGGGATAAATAGGTACATAAAAGATAAAGAAAGGGCTATAAAAAACATTTATTTACTTACTCTCTATAAAGATATCCTAACTTCCATTGATCTCATACATCTTTATAGGGTACCCTAGTGAACACTATAATAAAGGGATGAGGTGAGAATCCCAGTAAGGGAATGAACATAAGGATACATCTTAAGCACATGTGTTAGGAGGCATGTCATAATGATATCAAAAGCATGTAACATATGAAATCATATCATTTAATCATGCGATCATATGAACATGGAATCATAAATCTGTGGAGTTTTAATTAAACATTTCCATAAAACAGGTTAAGGATGACATCCAATCCCTTTTCCTATTTTAGCATGGGTCATGTCTTACTGCTAATCTTGTTTCATATCGCATCTCATGAGACATAACACTAACCAATAAATAAAATCACTATATATGAGCATCTATATCTACATTTCCATGAATATTATTTTCACATGAAAAATCATACATAATCAACCATACATAAAGATAAGCGTACCGATGTAAAGAAATGAGTACCACAATAACGAAATAAAGAATAACCAAAGGTGGCATCAAGAAAGTGTCCATAAAATAATGGTATTAGAACATAAATGGAAGTTTATAAGTTATTATAGGCATATAACATGGTAATTGATGTCAAGAATAAGTGAAAACATATATGAAATGTTTTGGAGAAACATTATCATTAAAACATTTGTGTTTGGTTTTGAGGAAAATACTATAGAGATTATAAAATATAAAAGTGGAAAATATTTCATATAAAACCATAATTTAGCGAAAAATGTTTTCATAATAAAAGTATTGATTTTATAATGATATTGGTGGCGTAAAATTGAGGATAGAGTTTACATTAAATCGGGTAAGAATTTGGGATGTTCCCTTAAAATAGTTTTTCGTATCATGATGAATTAATGAGGGAATCACTTAAAAACATGTATATCCTCGAACTATCATGAGGTATGGGTATTTAAACATGTTTTTAGAGTATATAAATATAATTTATATGTTTTTCATAATATTAATGGTCAAATTATATTGGGTAGAAATAAAGATACAACAACCCGAAGGAATAATGGTGGTTCAGGTTGAATCCCTTACCTTACGTCTGATAGTTCTCCACATGATATTAATGATCCAAATTATCAAATAAAGCTCATTAATTTATAATTAATGAACCTCTTATATAAGAAAATTATTTTGTAAATCCTATTTGATTTCATTAATAACTTGTTGATTGGTTACGAGTATCAATACCATTGTTCAGGTGTGTTTGTTTCCTTGGTACTAATGATCAGTTCACTTATATTCATGTTCGAAGAATATTGTAAAATGGGGATGATGGTCCATAATTGGAGTGATATGCTTTTAGTGAAAATACAGGAGATTAAATGATTTTAAATTCCTTTTGGTTACTTGGAATGAAGATGAATCATTATATAAATTATTTAATGATAACCATTTGGGTTAATCGTCTGTTTTTTACCACGAGGAACATGGTTTTCTTTAAAAATAAAAAACTTGTTTAGAAAAGGTCTAAATAACCATATAAGATATATAATAAATATATTATGGTCTATTTCAATCATGAAAATAGTTTCAGGACCAGAATTGAAGATAATAACAGAAATTGAAAATCCATCATCCTTGAATGTGGTAAATTAGCACATATTGTATGGTATTTTCTTTTTAGTATATATATATATAAAAGAAATTATATATAATGAAGAATTATTCCTTTATCAGGAAAAAAATCTCATAAATTTATGGTAAAAGAGTCATTACAACATTTGGATAAAAAGAGATGATAAAATAGTAATAAAAGAGATGAACTAAAAAATGAATGAAATGTTTAGAGATCCCTTATAAAAATGAAGCAGCCTAATGGAATCACATAAAATTACCTAAAATGAATTCATGATAGAAAATAGGGTATCTAATAATATTTAAAAAATGGGCAGTATGACTGATACAAAATATAAACCCCAACATATTATAATGAAAAATTAAAGAGATATCAAAAAAGAAGTGTTGACAAAAAGAGGAGGGTGAAAGGTTCCCTTACCTTGTAGAGTAGATCCTAAAACATGAAGGTTGGGACCTTAGGAGACTTAGGACACCTTGGGAGGGATACCAGGGAGGTAAAAACAAAGTTCTTTTAGGATGAGGGATTTGGAATAAACACAAACAAATGGATGAGTGGGTATTTATAGTAAAAGAGAATGAATTTTTTATTCATTTAAAAAGACACCTCATTAGTGGTTTGTGTAAAACCATGGGAATGCCTTGGTATTTTCCAATGGTATCAGCCACATGAGATACCTAATATCTTATAGTATTGTACACAAGTTGGGAAAAAAATTTATTAATTATTACACCATTATGAAGTCATCTGATATACCAAAAACTCAAAACTGTATTTTTACTATTCACAAAAAACTCATGTATTTTAGAAAAATCCCAAAAATTCACCCTAATAATTTTTCAACACATAGAATTCAATAATGAACTTCTTTTTTCAATATAATTTTCTATTTTTTGTAATTTTTTTTAAAACAAAATCATAATTTAATCAAAAAAATCAACAGTAAAACTATAACTCATTTTAAACACCTTGAAAATTTAATGGAGGCCCCATAAAATTATCTTATAACCATAAGGAAAAAATGTAACAATTTATGATTAAGTTTTATGATTATAAATTTCAATTTTAAATAATTAAATTAAAAATAAATATTGTAAATAAATTTTTGTTGACGTTAAAAAATACAAATTCTTATATTATGATCATTATTTTTTTCACTTTTAAGATGAATAAATTGTATTTATACATTCATGGGTGATGTTTATATTTTTTGGATGATTTTATATACATTATAATTCATTATTATTCATAAAGGTATGATACTATACATAAGGCTATGTTACATTTAATCGAAAATTATTTTTGTCTTATCAGCCTACAAATCATGTACTGATAACAATTGTTGATGAACATTTTTAAAAAATTAAAAACTCACAGGTGACAAACTTATGTTCAAAGGTCACATATTACTTATTAGTTTATTTTTTTTACTCAATATCATTATTTGAAAAAATTATAAGATGGGATTCCTTGGAAAACATTGGGTCATTATAATACTATACAAAAATGATCTTGGGGGATCATTTTTCTAGAGTGATTGGAATGAAATTAGAAAAGAATAAATGATTCCAGAGAAGTTAGGAGAACAGGTTACGAGAGGTGGTAATTACAGTTTAGGAGAGGGGTGGGTTTTTTTTATTTTTTTTATTTGTTTATTATTTTGGAATAAGACTATCAAGATATTTAATCATATCATTAAATTTATTAAAATAATGAATTATATTTTTATATTATAATCCTGTGTCATCCTTACATCATCTATGTTTCAATAATTCATGTTTTTGTTAAATATTGCACATTAACATATTTCAATTTTTTCCAAAAAATGAAACAATTTTAGAAAAATCCAAATAATTATCCCTAATCATTTTTCGATGTGTTTAATTAAAAATTAATTCCATTTTATGAAAAAAATTTATAAATGTGAGAAATTTACATTTTAATAATGTAATCATTTACTATAAAAATACAAATTATAATATTATAACTACTTTTTTTCTGAGACAATTAATTAAGGTCACATAAAATTTTATTATTATCATAAGACAAAAAATTATTAATTTATGAATCTATTTTATGTTTATAATTTTTTTATGATATTTATATTAATTATATTAAAATAAATTAACATTTATGTTTCCCAAAACAACCAACACTTATTTTATGATTTTTAAATCATTTATTTTCTTGTTATATGATATTAATATATCATATATTCATATATAAGATATATGAATTTTAATAATAATTTCATAGTGGAATTTTAATTCAATTGGTCATATTACAATTTTTAATGGTTATATTACTATTCCAATGGTCATATTTTGTAGTATATTATTGTTTAAAACTAGGTGTTGCATGAAGCGTAAATTATCAAAGACGAAAAAATTTAAAATAGAAATACCATAAGACATTAGGGAGTTACATTATATTTGTTCTCCATGTTAGGAATGAAATGATATATTTTGTCATATACAGTGAGATTGATTTTTTTTTCAACATAACTGTTATGTTATTTTTGGATTCCCATAAAATATATCATTTTTTATTAATTGATAAACCACTGATTCCATTATTATTATTAATTTATTCATTGAATAATTTTTTTGTGGAATGTGATATATTAATATAGGAAATTTCTTTCATATGGTAGAATGAATGTTTCTATAATTTAATCTTTATTTACTTCTATTATGGTTCTTATGAATTATATATAATAGATGATTCTGTTAAGTGATGCTGATTGATTCCATCATATCACTCCAATGCATTGGGTAAATGTTAAAGGATAAAAAATTATGTTTCCCATATGTGATTATGTGAATACACTATTATAGTTATTCCAATGGTAATAATGATGGTTATTTTATTATTGACCACCAAATTAATCTATGTGTAACTAGGAAGATTGTCACATTTTTAATAGTGATATGAAAATTATGCCTCAGGTTTTTATGTGATTCACATATTATTTCTTGTTGATTTGATGGAAGCATTATTATTTCAAAATTTCTCTAAATGATTTTATTGTTAATAAAAATATTTACTAGAAATAATGGTGGAATATCTATCGACTTATAATAATTACATTGATAATGGTTGACCTAACATGGAGCACGACTATTTATTCCAATGACTGTCAGCTAATATTAATATTTATTCCATGTTTCATGATTGATTATTCATGTATTCATGGGCGAAAATTCAACTATAATATGATCTTGCACTATAGTTATGTCATAATAAACTTATGATCATCTTACTCACACTGATGACATCCAAATGATAATACTTATGTTTACAAGAACTACTAATTTGACCTCACCATTATTTTGATTCCTTCTCCCTAGTTGATTATGAATTGATTTAATTTGTTTGAGTCTTGAATGGTTTCATATATGAAGAAATTTATGTAATATGTTTAAGACATAATATTAATATGTTTAAGAAATAAAATGCTATATGAAATGCTAAGAATAATGGGAAAATTCCCTCATGGTGTCATGAGTGTGGTTTATTTTTGAGTTTTTAATTATTATATAAAATTATCTACATAATAATTCGTTTTGTATAAATTTCATCAAATATTTCATTTTGATGATGTATGGTTGGGATAGAAACAATTGGGTCTCATTTATCGGCTTCAAAGCCAGAAAGGAAATGATTATATTTTTACCACATGATCAGAGAGTGTGGTTTCATGGATGTTAAATTAATACTAGTTATATTAAGAAAAAAATATTAAATACAAGTCACTATTAATATTTTTTAGGATGATGGAACCATGATCAAATTTCAAGGGATAAAACATACAATTTAAAACATGCATGAAAAATGAAATAGTTATCACCCAAACTAGTGATTTTATTAAAGAATTACTAATGAATGAGTGATAATAAATAATAATTAAACTGAGAATGGAATAAAAAATGAATATGGTAATAGTATAAATTTATAAAGAACTTATATTTACTATACTCTAGTTTAGTGTTTTATAATGATAGTCGGTATAGATGTATAGGTTTAGGGTACATTCTCATTTATTTTCGGGATTATTTATGAAAAAAATCCATTGAAGACAATTATATATATTTTACCCTATAAAACCCATATATTTTATTATTCTATGTTGATTTATTAAATTTTCATTTAATTTTTCCATTTTATTCTCTTTGGTATATACAATTATCAATATAATTTTCTTCAAAAAACTAACCAAATTTATACTTTAGCTAATGAACCTTTTCAACCATGTTCATGTTATTTAAAATATTTTATATTTAGTTATTATCCATGGTACAATTATTTGTTAAATTGTTTTTCTATGAAATTTTAATTTCATTTAAAGGAATTGAATGGAAATTTTCCAATTTTCACAGAATTTGATATCTAGGACATTTTACAAAAATTGTGACTGATATCATTATTACAATGGTTTTCACATTAATATTTCTTCACACCATCCTGAATATTCTCTAATTTTGAGAATCCTTAAAAATTTTCTATGGTTACTATCAATGAATGTATATATCTAATGTTATTTTAATTCTTTTAAAGACATCAAATAAAGGTTTATTTTACCTTTTTTCAATGATATGTGATAATTCCCTTCTAAACCTATTTTATATATAAGAAAATGTATTTTAAGGTTAATTTTTATTATCTATGAATAAAATATAAATAATCCACCCACATCCATTTTATTAATTTCTTATGATTAATTATGGATTATTCAATGATTCTTTTTTCATTTACATGGGATATTCTATAATGAAATATTTGAAGGATTATGAACTATATTTCCTTATAATGAGTTATTATTTGAAAACATGATGTTTTTATGTTATTATATCACAGAAATTTATGGATATCAATTTTTTATTGTTGATATTTGAATTATATGTCCCTCAAATTCATTGGGATAAAATTAATATCACATGAGATAATATATACTAGAATAGGGTGTGAACAATGATCATTGAGGGACTATGCACTATATTATAGTCTTGGGAGTGAACGTTGTATGAGGAAATGATTTCATGGGGAGTGAACCCAACCCAGTACGATTTTCCTGTACAAATACTTGACTAAAAAACGATTTTCTATGAATG
The DNA here is from genome assembly GCA_963277665.1 of Viscum album. Taxonomy (NCBI): domain Eukaryota; kingdom Viridiplantae; phylum Streptophyta; class Magnoliopsida; order Santalales; family Viscaceae; genus Viscum; species Viscum album. The sequence goes on along the minus strand of OY728128.1, from coordinate 211,252,920 downwards.
TGTATTCCATTAATCTATTTCATATTCTTATAATATGTTTTGATTGATCGTGATTAATTATTTTTTATTACACACTATTTTGAATTTGGTATTTTGTATGAGAAAATACTTATATCAATATACACCATTTAAGATATTAAACTTATTATATCATAATTTAGTAACATATTATTATGTTATCATAGTCTTATTATTTTATTATTACTACTTTTGATCATTGATTGATATCTCCTATATTTACCCTTATTGATGATATGGTACATAAATTAAATTGTTTCCAAATTCAAAAATTTATAATGAAAATTATTAATTATGAAATTCCTATTAAGGGTAATATGAGTTAAGATCATTAAGGGAGATGTTGTATATATTTCAGAAAAAATGATGATTATTTATCAATAATTCAAAGAAACTAATCCTTTACGATTCATCAGTGTGTGGTCTTTTGATATGTTTTCAATAGTTACCAAAAATTATATGATGTTAATGTATGTTATGATTAGGTTACCTCAGTTGTTATCAAAGAAGGGTGTAGTTATTTTAGGATGTTGTAATTATACAAAATTACATTTATACTAGGGGATAAATCATAATATTTGATAATATAATAATGATTTTTAATATATATATTTTCTAGTTTCAAAAGAAAATAAATCCCTCTCTACACACTAGAAAGTGGATGCGACATTGGCATTGATGAATCATTGGATTACAACTCGGAATGGGAAACAAATTAACTACACTTTTTTATATGAATGATGAGTGTGAAAAAGCATACACACCTATCTAGAAAAATTTTATGGATATGCATGGGTTAATTCATATTTCCATTATGAACCATTATGATGGGATTAAATAGATAATGATCAGGGCTAGCCTTTTTTAGACATAATGTGTTATAAATTGAAATGTAGGTGTCATAATTTAGACATTTTAAGAATGGTTTTCCATGATTATATGAAAAATCACTATGATTATTGTATCTATTATTTTTGGTTTTTGGTTTTAGTCTATAGATAGAACTAGAAGGAATCATGTTTATGTTGAATGTGATGGAAATACATTGATTTTTCTCCTCGATAATCAAATGTTTTGGGATATGGAATGGATAATTCTTACTGACGTCCTTTTGTTTCATCTCTTGTTATGAAACCTAGTATGATTCTATAAAAATAAGAGGGTATAACTTATTGTTGATTATTTCATGAGGAAACATCCACATTGTTTAGTGGTTTCAATATTCAATTGATTGACAAGAAATGGATGAGTACCCTTGAAATTGTTCATTAGTAGTATGAGAATGAAAATTTTATTTTGGTTGTCTGTAATTTGGTAGGTAAAGAAGATGAATGTAGTTCTATTATCCAATGCTTTGAGAAAACAAGATGAAATTGACACAGTGGATTGGGATTATTCTAGGAAGTATATTTTGAAAAAGTTTATTCCGTGCGTTCATCTTCTTAAAATGGATGAATAATTCTTTGAGAAAAAGAATAAGGGTAACGAATCCATTATTATATATGAGGAAAATTTTATAATAGAATCAATGTATGATTTTTTATTATCATTAATACTATAAGTATGAATTATTTATTATTTGGTGTTATAAAATTAATCCTCTAAATGGAATTAGATATAATATACTACAATATCTATAATTTATTTTGATGTGATATCAATGAAAAGACATATATTGTAGTCACTTATCAAACATATATTTTTTATCAGACTAAAATATGATATTAAAAATAAAATACTAATAATAAATACCACGGAAGGAATAATATGAGTGTTCATTTATGTCAGAGGTGTGGAATGAAACATGGATGAAATTATATGATATGGTATACTAAATGTTTTCTGTTTGGAATGGAATTCAATTAAGAAAAATAATGTTAATGTGATGTGAAGTGGTAATTCATCATTGGTGAGAAAGTTGAATTGATTGTGAAATCCACATTCCAATGACCTAATTACAATGAGTATGGACATTATTGTAAGGATAATATTTTTTTCATCCCAATCCAAAAACTATATTTAATGGATTTATCCTCACTTATCATCAATAAAAATAAAATATAGGACCTTATAAGGTAGTAGAGGAAAACTAGGTAAAAAATTGGTAAATATTTTGAAATATATATATATAATGATTAAAAACCAAATAAAACTCACATTTCATCTTGACTCAATTAGTTTTGCTGATAAACTGATAAAATATTTCCCAATATTAAATTATTTACACGAATATTATATTTTTATGTGTAAATTATTATAATTATATTAAAAAGTAATTTATCTAAAAATTTTAACATCCCAATAATTTATAATATATTTCTTATTAAATATATTTATTACATTAATTGCTTGTGTCAAATGAAAAACTAAGCTAAAAAGAACTATGATACATCATTAAAATAGTATTACTTATTGTGAAAACTATAACAGAGCCATAAATTAGGATGTTCTGAACATAATTGACTAAATAATTAAATTTATATAAATTTCTTACTTAATATAAATGTATTGATAAATTCAAATTAAATAATCAATCAAATTTTATTATTGTTATTTTATTCTTCAATTTTTTTTAAAATATCTTTTTTAAGTGAATATGATAATCATTTTATTAATGTTTATTAAAATCTACTCAAAAATATTAATTTCATTTTTTAATTCTTAATGTTAAAAAACATGTATGGTTATTTCAATGTTTTCGGAAATGATTTAATTTTTAGTGAATAATAACAATATTGTTTTAAGTGTTATTTTATTTATATTAAATGGAAACCTTCTGATTTGAACATTTCATAAGTGTAACCTTAGTAATATTTGGATAGATTTATTATAATTTATTGCATTAATATCATCCATATTTTTTATTTTGTGATAAGTACATTTTTTGGTTTAACACTCATTTTTCAAGATAATTGGTTTTCATTACTTTTTAAGAATTAAATTAAAATTAAAATTTTCCAATTATCTGAGTTAAATTGGGAAATAAGACACCTTATTTATATTCAATGGGTATAAATTTTTAGATAGACCCATTTTATTTTTCCTCACTATTAATAGAAGCTATTGTAATTTTATTTCCATGAAAATGGTAAATAGGCTAATTTAGTTTAAAAATACAATTATAGGGACTATTAAATTACCGAAAAACATTACTAAAGGTTATTGGATGTGTTATATCAATAATAATCCAATTTTTTGTGAAATTAAATTTAGTTTACATTTGGATGTGATTATGACCATTATATAATTTCATTTCAAGAAATTCAAACATGTCACACTCTTGTTTTAAATTACAATAATATTTATATAAGGTTTCACCTTCTATATATATTTGAATATAAATAATATTTTGAAATATAAAATATTTATATTTATTATTTGAAATTAAGATTAATTTTATTTGATATAAAATTATATATAATAGTTATAGATCACTAACACAACAATTGTACATCAAATTTAAAAAATCAAATAAATAATAATAAAAATATTAAAAGTATTATAATTAGATATATTATTTGGGATAGAATAAATTTTTATATTAATATAATATTTAAGGGATGTAATAAAATATTTTTTTCAAATTAATATTGTTTTCATAATGTTATGAAATACAAATTAATAATTACATTGAAAATAAAAAATAATGATTTTTATGAAAATCATATTTTATTTAATTATTTAAAAATAATTAAAATATTAAATATGGATGAATGTGATATTAAATGGTAGAAGAAATAATATAAAATTCATTATTTTTCATTTGTATGCATTTATCTCAATAATGGTATTGTTATATTTTAATCCTTTGCAAAATTCCAAAAGTACCCCTTTGCTCAATTATAAAAGGAAACGTCCAACCTCACACCATTAAACAATTTAAGTAATTCTATATCAACCATAACATTCATAATTCTCTTATACACTTTTTTATTCACATTTTAGAGATGATGGTATTTCGAAAAGGCTGAACCAGGTGCCCTTTAAAAGATATCTAAAGGAGTCATTTCAAAGAAGAGGTAAGCACCCTATGAGATCACTTTTTTATACTCATATTTACCACCTCTAAATAAATGATAGGTTTCATAAGTTAATAATATATGTGTACTATATATGATGAAATGTTATTATTACTTTGATAAAAAACTCTATGCCTAATTAATTTTATTTAATAATAATTTCATTTCTACGTTCTTACATTGTAATCTTTTATAAAATGATAATGTTTCTCTTTCATACGTGTGGACTACCACATCCATAAAGCGATGCAAATATTTTTTCATTTCTATATTACATGGATGGTAATTAGGATATATTTTTTGAAAACCTATGACACGAATGATATAATAAATATTCAATAAAAATGAATTATTAGTTTCTTTTATTTTGATCAGTCCAATAGAAATTCAATACCACATTGACAAATACATACGACCTACTATCTCCCTGAATGATGTAATTCATTTTTCTAACTCAAAAAATTATGAATAATTATAATTATATATATATGATATTCATTCCATGATTTATTTTTTTTAAATGATGGGACCATGATTAATTTATAAGGTCCAAGAATAATGATATGAAATATGATTGTAAAATGAAGCAGTTATCATCAAGAAATGTAATTGTAAAAATAATAATTAATAAATGGGTGAAAAAATGTTATAAATATGCCATAAATTATTCTATATATATATATATATATCTGTGTGTTTTTATTTATTTAACTATTAAATGTTTCATTAAAAATTCTTTTAATGGAGGACAGAATGTGAACAAGGAAATGTAATACTTAAGTTAAGTGATTTTTGTCTTAATTTTATTTTAGTGGGATACATGTATTACAATATACATGATTTTATTGTAGTGTATATACTTCCCATAACTGAATTTTATAGAAAATAATATGAATATTATAGAGATTTAAATATTAATATATTATTAATTCTTTTATATGTAATATGATTCAAAAGTTAAAAAATGTTGTAAGCATTTACATCACAATCTCATAATTATATTGGATTATTTATGATCAAGACTATACTAGGGTATATTCTTATTACATGTACATGTTTTATGAAAATGTTTCAATTTTTTTACTATTCTCCCATTGTTGTTTAAAATCATTTATACATATAATTAACTTTTTAAAAAAATTGATGGGAATATTTTTTCATTTTATAAAAATGTTTCTTTCTGAATTTTGAAAAAAATATAGAAGGAATGTTTTTCTATATTGTATGTAATGAGTATATTTTATTGATGATCTGAGGCATTAATTCATTTATTATTCCTTCACATGTTTATAGTTTTATTTCCAAAAAATATTTTTATCTAAATTTGAATAAATTTTTAGAAGAGAATTGTTTTATAAATTAGAAGTTATTTTCCTCATGAATTTTTCTCTGTGACTTTTACAAATAATTTTCTATCTATGATGACATCATTTTATGTTACTTATAGATTTTTGGGGATATGAATCATGGATAAAATCTCTATTTTTTATCCATATTCTTAGTGATTATTATTATAATATTAAATGTTAATGGGAGAATTCTGTGTAATGCTTTTATTGAGATATGATTTTGTTCAACATGGAAGAAGAAGATCTCATGCACTGGGAAAGTAGAACATTACCATCTCTAGCAGTTTGATGGTTGTACAATCCAGATGGTAATCTACCTAAGAAGTGGTTTGGGTCTATCATCCTTATATTCACCTTTAATTCTATAATATTTCATTTTATGTAGTATTATAGATAACCCAAGGTCCTTTTTTATGAAAATGATAGATCACCTCATATTTTGTATTATTTGACTACACAAGTTTACATAGATATAGAACTTTCCTAGCTGTTTTTATTGTCATTTCTTATTAATAATTGATATTCATAACCCTGGTGGTTGACAATCGTATATGTCTCTCTAGATCAGTTCTTCTATGGTTGTCCTATTCAAAATCAATCACAATCATATTACAATAGATCTTAATAAAAACTCAATTTTCCCTTCTAGGATTATAGAATTATTCTAGATATGTGGCTATTTGGGTATCATTGTGTGTTATAGTTTTACTTTAAATCTTTTAGTTTAGCTATAATTGAAGGTTCTCAAACATAATTCCTTTATCTACAACCTCCTATAGTGTTTCTATCTTCCTTTATAGATAAGTCACTTCTCAAGAATCACATTTTGATCATGGAAGCTGTGTTATTGGAATTTATGGTCTTCAATAAACCACGAGAGTGATCTATTAAGTTTTACGAGGCTCCCTCTCAATTAACATATCCCCAATATAAATTTTAGAGTTGATGGAATAGAAGAACTATGGTCACTCTCTATTCCCCCTGGAAGATTCCCAATCCATAGTCCCTAGTTATTCAAGCTTCTCTTTAATTCCCCTCTCATATGGTTTTTTTTTCTGGCTTCACATCATCCCTATTCAGTTCCTCTGGGATCTTTTTTTATCACATGGGTATAAAATTTTCCACCATGTGGGGTATATACTAGCCACAAATATTGAAACAAGTTGGGATAAAAATCACTAATTAATAAGGTATATTTCCTCCCATGGTTCCATAGTTGGGTGTCTTCTCATCTAATTATCTATCTATTAATTTGAAATGCATGATGTCTAGGGGCACAAGCTAAGACTACTTTACTTTATAATAAGTGTTTTCACAAAAACTATTACCTTATTTTAGTTCTAAAACAAAAATAGGTCCTCGATGAGATCTTATAGTATTCTATAATGATGTGTATATGTGAAAATTACATGGAAATCCCTCCAATTGTCACATTTGGATATTTTAGAATTATAACAATTTTCATGAGAAGGTGGATACCCCTAGTCATTTTATCATAGTTACAGTCTTTTTGCTTCATTTGTTGGTTTCTTATCTATTATTTATGAAAAATGTGATACACTATTTGTGGAATATTTTTATCTGATCTTGATTCCTTCAATTTGGGTAATTTATCATAGTCCATTAGTGGAAACATTAACGCTAATATTGATATCTTATAAGAAAAGTAGGAATTCATATTTAGTGGAGTTAAGGAAATATTATTATATAGTTGTTTCTCACACAATCATCATTGACCTAGGTTTCACAAAGAAAAATTAATCTCGGTACAATAATTAATGGGTCTATAGAATGTTCTGTCTCTTTGATTTATGTTTCACCAATATCCAAACTTTTTCTATTTATCTAAATTATAGGAATTCGTATTTTTTCCTGGCTCTCTCAGGTCACTCACCACTTCTTTTTGACCTTGAGCTAAGGAGTAGTGAGTTTTTGAATGTTTTCTTCTGTAATAAGTGGTATTAAAATCCAAATATCCCCATTATAGTGTGGGCCTCCTAGTAAAATACCATGCAAGGAAGAGTGTGGGTTAGTGTCTATAACAAGTTATGATTTCTAAAAACTTACCTTTAATAATGTTAGAAAAGTAAGTAGTCTAATTTTTTTCAGAAGTCCCATAAAAAATAAATAATTTACAATTATTTTCATGAAGTTGAAGTATGAGAAGAGGAAATATTTGAAGTTATTACAAAAAAATATAGTTCTGAGATTAGTTATTAGGGAATGAGAGGGATGATAGGGTTTATTCTTGGGAAATATGGATTAGTGAAGGTATCATAATATATCTTATTTCTATTAATACATAAAATATAGGAGTTACACATTTAGTCAAAATAATCTTCTTTCCCAGTAAATAATTTGATGGAATACTTATGGACGTCATTCCTTGAATATAGATAGGATACATGAGGTTAAATTCACAATTATTTGATTATATTTCACATGTTGTATCTGATAAAGAAAATTATATGATTTTATCCCCACCCCCACCCCTCCCAAAGAATGGGATAGATGGGAGGTTTTACATACCCTCAACCCTGAAACAAACCATGTTCTAGATATATTATTGGGCACCATCAATGTATCTACACAGGACCAGTTGAGTAATGAGATTGTGGAATCCATTTTAGATTTTTATTGGTGTGAAGGCCTTCCCCAAGTGTATTATTACACTTCCTAAGTTCTATTCTCAAATACTTATGGTACCTTTATAATGAGGAAATTAAAACCCCTAAATATGCATAATTTTTCATACAATTTTTAGGATAGTACTGTGAACAGATATCACTCAATGGTCATCCATAATTGTGTTTCGAAGTAAAATCATGTGTTCATAATGTGATTTTTTATCTAGATAACAATTAGCATTTCTAAAAAAATGATTGGAGATAAAAACTTAAGGGTTCTTGGATCTAATATTTCAGTCAATGTTGACATAGACAATGCTTATAACATAATGGAATATAAAATTATTCTTAAGTTGATGAAATTCCCGGGATCTTATACTTTGGTATTTGATTCATCATTTAAATTTTCTATTTCCACTTTCTTTTCAATTTCATTTATGGCAATAAATGAGGCTTCATGAAATATTTCAGGGGGCTGAGGAAAATAGATCCATTACCACCGATATTATTCATCTTGCTTCAATATTCTCTTAGTGTATATCTTATTCAATGTATCTATAATGGTAGTATTCTCACTTTCTTTTGTAGGGCCCACATCAATGGTGTTTCTGATATTCTCTTTGAGGATGTTTTGGAATTTTTTGGAAATGCAAGTAAGAGATATATTTAAGGTATTAAAATAAATCATAGATGATTGATGTAGATTGAGCGATTGAAAAAATATTCAATCTAGGAGAAGTGTATACTTCTCAGACACCTATAATGAGTGGTGTGCTACTCAGATTAAAGAGTACCAATGTATTCAAAAAATATTATTTCTTATGGAGTATATGGGAGCCCCTATCACCCCTTCAAGGATGTATATTTTCCACTCATATGGGGTGTTTTATAAAATATCCAATCATATCAATCAGTAGAAAAATTGGTACCTATCATTTTGTGGTAGGATAATGTTGGTTTACTATTTCCTCACCTTCATTCCTATTATTATTCACTATATTTTCAGTGTTATGCTGGCTATAATGAAGGATATTAAGAATCTTCTTTTAGTATTCATCTAGGATTCCCCCTCTAAGGGATGGTGTCACAAGTCTTCATGGGAAAGATTATCTAATCGCATAGAGGGAGATATCAGTTCAAGGGATTTTGTTGGCATAATGCATAGAATACAAGAAAATATTTGTTTCGAATTTTTTGATATATGAATTCTATGGGGTAATCTTATCATGAACAATTACATAAAGAATTTGAAGACTCCATAGGGGAAGGTCTCACATCATTGATATTTTATCCAATGGTATTTTATGACACTCTTGAATAATTCAAAGTGGATTTTTTGTCATCAAATTTTTTTTTCTAAAATCATAACATAGTGAACGTGGAGCATGGTTTTATATGGTTTCCTACTTCATACATCTCATATAATAAAGATATCATCTATATTTCATTCATTGAAATGTTATAAAAAACGAACCATTATTTTTTATATCAAAGTACCAAAATGAATAATGAGAAGGACCTCGAAATGTTCACATGATCCTTATTTATTTCATTCATAGTGAAGGCATAACATCAGGTCCAACATATGAGCTACTCGTATAATACATGGGGTTTCATTCTATGATATAAAGAGATTCCAAAAAAAATCAACATGTTATAATTAGATATTCAGAGACTTGTACATTCTATAGACATTGAGATTATAATGAAAGCTATATAATTTTTCTTGAAATGCATGCCCAGTAAAAAATGAAAAGGATAATCTTCTATCCATCTCTTTTTCGAAGGGTATTGGATTACCTTAGTGTTTCATTAGTTTTATGGATTCACAGGGCTAGCATCCACTGAAATAAATAGTGGGTATTTCATCCATGAATGGTCTAGAGGTGATAAAAACAATATATCTATGTTAAATTTGACAGAAAATATCTCGAGAATCGACTGAGGGTTTATCTGGGAAGAGAGGAATAAATATTGATGTAAAGACACCCACTTCTCAATTTGGCTCATGGATACTAGGATAAAATACTTTGTTCCTGAAATGGATCATCTCATTGAGACCAGGGGAAAAGACCACCTATTTCATAAAATTGATCTGATTCTATGATCCATCACCTTCTAGCCAGCCACAGGCTCCACATAGATGATGGGTTTTCTAGTATTCACCATATAGTTAATTATAGTTATATGTTTTGGTCCTATATTTCCAGTTTCATATTGGGTTTTGGAATCATAGATGACTCCAACAACAATGTGATCATTTCTTTAACTGTAACCTATAAGCAGGGTGACACCCTCATCATAGGGGTATGGGTAATGTGGACTGGGATGGAGGATTTTAGGGATTATAAAATTCATTTTCCTTTAGTTGAGAATTATTCCACAATTATCATTCATTATTATAATGAAAAGATTCTTTCCATTGGACTATTACCTGTCTTATTCATAGATGCAAGGATCCGATATCCCAAATGACTACCTTACTTCATGATTGGGCTGAAGGAAATAAAGATACAGATTTTTTGGATTTTAATATTAGTATTTCTAGAATGTGTACTTTAGTTTCTATTATTTTATCCCACCCCCATGGATATATAGACATTGTTAGAGGAGACTCTGTTGGTATGAAAAAATTTAGACATCCTTAATATTGTATTTTTTATTCAATAAAATTAATATTATTTTTGAGATGTAATATTTATGTATGAAGTGACTAGGTCATTAGAGTTGTTTTAATAGTATGTTTTAGTCATCCTATAATAATTTTTTTTTAAAATAAAATAGTGAAGTATGTGGGGATAAATCGATTTTTGTGATAAAATAAAAATTTCTTATAATAGAAGTGATTTTTTGATTTTCGAAGAAATTACATTTCAAAATAGATACTATAGGGGATTCTGGACCAGGAATAGTTCTATACAAGGGTAGTAAATGTGAAAGGGAGTATTTATGTTGACTCGATCTTCACGTGGTATTTTAAAAAGAGCCATTTTTCACAACTAATTGGACACTCTATTGGTATATTATTTAGGTTAATTGTTATTTTCATTAGGAATAATTATGATGGATTTGTGTTGATGGTAATAATATAGGAATTAGATTAATTATATAGAATCATATATTGAATATTAGGTTTTCTAATATATAAATCATATAAATGTTTATGTGGTTTTGTAGTATGATTATGGATTCTCACACTATTATTTTGGTTTCTCAAAATTGATGTTCCCTTAAATTTAATCTGTATGTGATGGACAATGGAATTATTTTACTCCTAAGAAACATAATGATGTTGGAATTGTATGGATAAGCCTTGCTATAAATCCAAATTAGAAATATCAAAATATAATAAAAAATATCACCATAGGTGGGATTCCTAAGACACCAAACAAGAGGGAAACAATGTTTCATGATAACCATAGTGGAGAAAAGATCAATTTTTATCATGTCAATATTTTTGGAAGAACCATGTTAGATAATTGATCGAGGGAACAGGAAAATACTTTTAGGTGTGGAAATGAAGGACCTAGATAAAATAATTGAGTTAGAAATGAGAATGATTTGGTTTCTACAATGGATGATAATAATTGTTTCAATAAGGTATCATTTATTGTTAAATGTTTCAAATTTTGAAATTATGGGAATTATGAAGTGGATGTCCAAGGGGAAATCCCAATAAAATGATCAGAAATTTTAATTGGGAAATGGGTTTTACATTGATGATGAAGCGGATATGAATGATGTATGAAAGGATATAATTTTAAAGTAATCATATGATGAATATTGGTAAATGGATTAAGGAGGAAAGGGAAATATTGAAATTAAAAGGAATTAGGATTAAAAAATTATGTTTTAAAAGTGTCTTAAGACTAAAAGTTTGGATTATTAGTAACATAATACATAGATGGATTACTTATTTTTTTATGAAATTGAAATTATTTTGTAATATTACTGATAACCCTAAAGAGTGAATTAAATGATGATATTTTTAAAAAAAATTGAGGGAAAGATAACCATTAATATTTTTATAATTTTGAGATAATAAATCTTATATGGGATAAAGAGAATATTGACACTAATTTCATAGAATTGATAACCTTGAATTTTTTAGTGATTTGTTGATAACATGACTGTAGTCATTATAGATAATGTTTTTTATTTTATGCATATAAGAACTATATTCAATGGTCTATAATTCCACATTAGGAAAATGATTAATCTTAATTTTAAGATTCATTCATTTTTTTCATTTATGATTTATTCTAATTTATGTTCTTACCGTGTTAGTAGAAAAAATAAGGCCAAGGTATTCACAGATTGGGAGTGTGACATTAAGTGGTACTTTTGGCGATTAATGATTTGTTGGTTTTGGAATTTTAATGAATATATTCATAAATAATTGTTTCTAGATTTTGGTAAAAAAATATTTTCAAGTTGGTTCTGATTAAATATATATGTATTTCATTAAGCTACATCTTGGTAATTATTTATGTCTTTAAATTAATCCACATTTCATAATATATTCTAACCAATTTGGTTTTGGATAATTTCTTAAGATGTTATGAGTATATTGTTATCCTTCTTGGACTATGTGATCCTTTATAAGTTTGTATTTGTGTGTGTGGCATGAAATATTCTTCTTTCTCTTTTAGAGAAATTTATTACATTGTCATGAAAATTGATTATTTGAGGAAGTTATACCTGTAAGGTAATTAGATTTCCTAATCTTCCTAGTCTATATGGTGAAAGTAATTCCTCAATCTCTAGGAAAAGTATATTATGACAAAAAAAATTTCAAATACGCTTCAATTCCAATAAATTAATGATATTGTTTACATATTTGGTTTATTATTTTGTGATTGTTAACTTTCTCCTGATCATTCACATTATTATAATCAATTATATATGTAAAATAATTTTATCCCATTTCTATTTTATAACATCACACTAATGATAGCCTATTTGAAAAAGTAGTACATGTAATCCAAGATGACAATTATAATTCCATTTCTATCTTTTTAAGAAAATATTTTACCAACCCCTGTTATAATGTGAGTTTCTAGAGGGGAATAATCAACTGAAAATCCATTAATTATTGCGAAAAAGTTTTGAGAAAAAATTTTAATAATGGGGAGGATAATTTAACATCCTTAGAATATAGAAAATATTTCACTATAAATAATACTATTTCTTCGATGTCTTGTTTGACACGCAACACTGAGTGTAGAAAAAACCACGATAAAATATTAAAATATTATTATTTAATGTTACAATTCTAACATAACAATTTATTTAGAGTGTATAAATATAATTATCCAATTTATAAAATATATATTAATTTTTCACTCAATATATATAAATTGAAATGTTTTTTTTGTAAATAATAAAACAAATTTTAGATTCCATTTTATCCCAAATAACATTTTCTCCAAAAAAAATGGTTTTCATGTTATTGAATATGACAATTTTTTAATGAATAGTAAACATTATTTGGAAAATTATATTAATATTTTATGTCAAAATATCAATGTTATATTAGGTTTATTTTATGAAAATGTTCTGAGAAGAGTAATTTTCAAAGAATACCAAAAAATATTAATTTTTTTAAATCTATCATTTCCATTATATTAAATAGTTAATTTATGATTTGGAATTTATCCAAAATTAAATAAAAAACTGTGTATTAAGATATATTATAATTAATAACATTTTGGCCATACTTATATCTTCTTTTGGTATAATTATATATTTTGGAAAAAAACACATTTATCATGAAAACCTTTTTTAATTTTGTTTTATGAGATAAACATTATAATAAAATTTGAAACTTATATCTTTTAATCATTAAAAATGTACTCTTTATTTGGAATCAATGGGTCTTAATTTGGTAAATATTCCACTTTTATTTTGGGTCAATATAAATAGTGGTTAAAGTAATTTTATTGAATTATTTAATTTCATCCAAAATAATCCAATTAATAATAATATTAAATTTTGTGGCAATTTGGATGAGATCATGGCCTTTATAGTATTTTATTTCAATAAAACTCAAACATGTGACTCTTTTATTTTTAATAACTATACTATTTTAATATGGGTTAACCCGTAGGATATATTTGACTAAAATTTTATTTTAAAAAATATATTATTTATATTTATTGTGGTAATATATTTTAATTTTTTAATAAATACATAATTAATATAAATAAATAGACAACATTGATGTGGTAAATGATCAACAGATGGACAAAAATAGATGATATTAACGATATTGAAGTTTTATAATTTTAGATAAATTATGTGATACAAGAATTTAACATATTAATGTTACATGTTAAGAATGTATTAAAATATTTGTTTTTAACTTATACAGTTTTTAAGATGTTATTAATGTCATAGAAATAAATAGTGTCATAATTGAAAATAATAATATTTTATCAAAAAAAATATATATTATTAAATTATTTTAAAAAATGAAAAAACTTAACAAGGTAAAAGGGGAAAATATATGGTCTAAAATTTAATACCCTATAAATTTAAATGATTTTTTGAGTCATTTATTTCTAGAGTGGTCTTAGTATATTTTACTGATTTACTAAATTCCAAGAGTTCCCCTCACCTCACTTATAAAAGGACACCACACCCGTCACTTATTTACACCACATTTGGACAATTATGTAAACCATTCCACACAAAGTTCACTTATATACTTCCTTTTTCACAGTTTATCGGTGAACATAATACCAAAATACAAAACCCAGTTCCGTTTAAAGGATATCTAAATTAGTCATTATGGAGAAGAGGTAATCGTCCAAACCGATCAATTTCATTTTTATTGTAATATTTACCTCCTCTAAATATGTTTTATTTATCATGAAAATAAAAATTATATATCTGTAATATGATTAAATTTTATTGTTATTATGAAAAAACCATTATACTCCTTCTTTCCCATTAAACACAAAGTGAATGTATCACTTGAGCATACATATAGCATAAAATCTCCATGTAGTAATACAATTACTTTTTCAACACCATATTTTAGTTATGAGTATTATGATGTGATTACTGTTTACATATTATATTTAATACATAATTATACTTCTTAAATTATAAATTCATATATACCAACTTACATCCATGTCTATTTGAAAATGATAATGTCGCTCGTGCGTACGTGTGGACTACCACCTTCACAAGGTGATGTGATTAAGTTTCTGATTCATGTTTAAATTAATGATAAATTTGATAAATATGATGAATATATAAATCATATACCTGAAAATATAATTATTCTATAAATTTTAATTATTATTTATCTATATTTCATTTCATCCTTCTAAATGTGAATATATCATTCATGCGTATGTATAACCCGCCTTCCCCCTGAATGGTGTAATTTATTTTTCAATATCTATGTATTTTTAATGAATATAAATATGTATATAATGATTACATATTTTTTATAAAATATTTTCTCTTTTAATTAAGGGACCATGATCAATGTATATGTATCAAGACTTCCAGAATGAGATATCCATGGAAAAAAAGAAATTATTATAAAGATTAGTGATTTTTATAACAAATTATTAATAAACATGTGAGAATATATTATAAATAAATAATACATGGTATTATTGATATACTGTTATAGAATAAATGTGTAATAAAACCACCTTTATTAAGAAATATTTTCGAAAACAAATAAGTGAAGTTGATACTTGAGAAATGGGATTTTAATGTCACTTCTATTTCAGTGGGACATATATCTTTTTACCTAGTTATTTATTTTCTTATTGTATAAACATACCATTAATTAATATTATTTTACATATTAAGAATATTTAATTTATTTTTCATATTCAAATATTATTATTTCTTTCATTGGGGTTGTGATTCAAAATTTACCATAGTAATAAAGGATAATTTCACAATATCATGATTATTAGGGATAGTTTATGTTTCTGTATCAAATGGAGAATATTTATCTTCCAGGACAATGTTTTAAAAATATTAAAAAATGTTATTTTTATTCAGATATTTTTTTTAATTCATTTTAAATCATTTTTATCATTATACAAACTACTTTGAAAAAAATATTTTTCTCATTTTATAATCGTGGTTCTTTATCACTTTTTCAAAAAAAAATATTAATGTAATGTTATTTAACATATAAAAAAAATTTCTCACATTCAGGATGAATCAATTCTTTGAATGATGCTATAAAATTTTATACTTTTTTCAAAGAAAATATTTTTTGTTAAAATCGATCAATTTTTTAAAGAAATTTTATTTTAATATTTAAATGTTATATTCTTCATGAATTTTTACAATTGATATCTCAAAAAATTTTATATTTAAAATGAAATAATATGATGTTACTTTTATATTAATTGGGATATAATTCAAACATCAAATCATTATTATTTCACTTGGTAGATAATTTTTTGACAAAAAGATGAAATTTTTTATAAACCCCATTTATTTACAGTGGTTTTTGATATTATAAAATGATTATCAAACCCAATTATTTTCTGGGGATTTGATATGATCAATTTTTTGTGATTTGTTTGGACACATTTTTAGGTTTTTTATTATGTGATGGGAAGAACTATATATCCCTCCCTTGCATTTGGAAATTATTATTTCTCATGAGATACTTATGGTAAATAAGTTTATGTGATTAATCCATTATAGGAAACATGTCTAAGTGCTTAAACTATTAAGGAAAAGTATTTAATGTTCTTGATCATTTGTGGGAAACAAGTTGATGAGCATTGTCTATTATGTAAAAAATGTGTGTTTCATGACCCGATATTGAGGGTAGTTAATCATGACATGTGAAATGGTATCTATAATTATAATGATGGACCACACATTTATGAAATTGAATTATGGTTCATGATTTAGTTATGATGAATTCTTATTTTTATAGTTTGTTTATTTAAAAATATACAATTTTATTCCATGACATATATTTCTGATCTTTTCATATTATGTATGATATGTGTATGTTTTGGTCTAGATCTCATCCCCTTTTGTTTATCTTTTTACTTCATATGATCATTGATTAGTAAATCCCAACATTACACATACTAAGAATCTGAGACCACACATTGTTTGGTTTCCATTACCAAGTATAATATGTATACATTTATTTGGGTGAGACTATCAATAGTACTATGAGGGATGATATGCTAGAGATATATTGAATATATTTTATAAAATAATATTATAGATATCTATTCACCAAATAAAAAAACTTATAAGGACCATGGGCATATTTTTTATAATGTTTTGAATAATTATCTATTAAGATTTAATATTTTTAAATGACAAGTCTTGTTCATTATAAAAAAAAATTAATTGATATAAAATAACTCATTTTCCTATTAAAACATTTTTCACAACATTTTATGTTTTACATTGAAATGAAAAATTTCTATATATTTGGATTTGAATTTGAAAAAATTTAACATCATTTATGTATTGAACATGGCCTTATTATCTTATGATGAATTTTGAAAAAAATTTAGAAAGAATACTTTATAGATGAATAATTCATAATACAATTTTTACAAATAACATGAATTTCAATAATTTATTATTATATGAGTATTAATTGGGAATTAATGAAACTATTTTATATGAGAAAATATGTATTTTACATGTAGAAATATAATTTTAAAAATGAACATTTTAAATTATAAACACATATTTGAAATTTTATAACATAATTTGTTTTATTAAAAGATTATTTTTAATATCTTATACATTTATAATTTTCCAACTTATTTTTATTGATTTATGAAATGAATAAAAATAGATCTAAAATATTGAATCCTTTGGTCTAAAATATATAATAATTAAATTTTAATTTTTGGCCTAAAAGTTAAATTACCTTAGTGAAACCTATTTAACATAGTCATAAACTAATAACAATGAGAAGAATGAGAGGTAGGGGTTAACATGTAAAAAACTTTATAATTGAGTGGTGGAGGTGTAGATAGACCTCATATATTCCACTCTATGTTATTTTTCAATTTTTATTCAAATATTTTTACATGATTCATCCCATAATTAAAATTTATTTTTTGTTTAAAAAATTTCATTCATTATATAATATAAAAGGTGCACTCCTATATTAATTTCCCCTCACGTGGAATGGTTTAATCATTTTCTAAAATGATATAATACAATAAGTGAGTTATAAGTTCTTGCTATATCAACCAGTTTTATATTTATTTATATTATTCTATTCATATAAAATATTATTTCCCCATCAAAAATTTACATCATTAAAATATCTATTATGATTTTATTTTATTGTAATGATGGTAAATTAATTTACCACTATCAAATTTTACATTTAAAATAATTAAAGTGTGAATCATACCTTGTGGGGACAAATGCCTCTACAAATTGGTGTGTTATGTTTTCCTTCACATATAAATACAGATGGTATTATTTTATATTATATTATTATATATTATTTATATGTAATATATATTATTAATATATATCATTTAGAATGACATGAAAAGTAAGGATCACTACAGGGTAATCAGTTTATAGTGGTAAATTACTCCAAACAAGTTCATCAGGATTTTTGTCATCATGAAATGTGACTAAAAGTCCTATATATTGTTATTATAATATTATATTAAATTATAAATATTCATTTCATGTACCTATAATTGAATGGAAATGATAATATTTTTGAGAGAAAGTAAAATCAACGCCAATTTTATAAACCCAATTTAACACGGTAAGGATTATTATCACCTAATGTTGAAAAAAGATTATAAATATATAATACAAACATATAATTACCAATAAAATATATATAATTGGAAATGTATTTGAATAGGATTTTGAACCATGAAAATATTATTTTTATCATTATTATAAAAGATGTTAAATCAATTCCATGGAAATCATGGGTAATTTTAAGAGAATTTGTAACTTAAATTTCATCCTTTGAGTTATCAAATTTCGCCAAGATTTTCATTCCTCTTATGCACTAATTTTTAAATTATAGATTTTCCCATTTTTTATTTATGGTTAAAGAGTTATTTTGTTAAAAATATATTTTCATTTAATGTTTTCATTTCACTTATTTTTTTTAATTGAAATAATAAATACCATTTGAAAACATACTTGTAACTATGGTATTACCAAAAAATGAATAAAAAATATTTTCATAATGATCATTAATTATTTTATTTTCAATATCATAAAATGATATATATCTAATAGAGTTATATTTCATGATTCACCATATATATTGTTTTATTATGTAATTTTCTTTGGTGATCCTGCTTTTATAATGAAATGATTTAATTCACCATGTTATATTATATTTTATCGATGTTTTACAAAAACCATTTAATTTAGATAGGTTATTTATTGAGATTAAATGACATCAATTTATATTTTTTATGAATAAAAAGTTATTTAAATCATTTATTTATGAAATGGGAATGATTTCTATTCATTTTTCAAGAGTCCCTTTCTCAGTTGTGGGTTAAATAAGATTTGATTATGATTGTTTCTTAGTGGGACACATACGTATCTATGGGGATAGGAAGGTCCCTATATGAATATTTTATTAATTCTTTATACTTTTATGAAATGATATAGTTAGGTGTTTACTAAATGAGTTTATTCACACAAGTATGGGAAATTTGGGTTAGTACACAATTTTATGCAGGTAAATGATGAGTCTGTTCACATAGTACTAAGAATAATTGGGTTTTTAACAAATTTTTACAAATTAATTTTGTTTTAAAACAATTCCCTACTATTTATTAGGTTATTAAATGTTTTTTAGATTCATTTAATTTTCATAAAATTCAATTTTTTTTATTATTCCATATTTTTTAATTATTCAAAAATTTCGTGTCATTATCATTTGTTATATGATTATTGAGATTAACATTATTCCATTACCTATAATTCTATATTCTTTAATGATATTAAAATAATTATATCTTTTAATAATTTTTTTTACTTTCATCTCAAGTCATTCAATCTTTTATTATGATATTTATTTCTTTTTCATATTCTTCATAGTGTTTATGATCTTACAAATTATGATATTTTTTCCCTTAATGATAATATTGGTTCACCCCTTTATATTTTTTTCATTACCCAAGTTATTATAATTATAATATTATGTGTTATTTCTAGAATGGTACTTGATTTAAATATTTATGCATAATTTCATTCATGTGTTATAAAATTAGATTTTTATATTGGAAATCATCAAGAAACTAAAATATTTAGTCTATGCAGTGTACAATTGTTGTAGATATGTATTATTTATATCATGATATTAATTTATTATTTATTTAATTATTATATTGAGTCAATTTATTTTTCATCTATGTAGGTCTTAATCATATTTAGATATTAGTTTGGAGAACATTATACAGAAACTAAAGGTAAAAGTCAATGGGATGAGTCTACGTATTGGATAACTTCTAAATGTTTTTAGTAAAATAGAGATTAAGATATTATCCTTGAAATTATATCCCTATCTGGATAGTACAAGTTTATATAAGAACTATAATTGATGAACCTTGAGGAAAAAATCCTGAAACAGGTGGATTGGGTATTGACTTTACCATCACCAGTTGTATGGAAAATAGGCATAATATCCCTCATTTATTGAAACATCAAGGGGACGTGTTTTGGTTAATTACCCTATATTTACAAACCATTCAAATTTTTTTAATATATATGTATATATATACATATAGTTATGTTATAAATATAAAAACAGGTATCCTATATTCAATCCTAGAGATTAATTGTTTAATCATTGAACATCATTTATAAAATCCATGGTCTATTATTATACTTTCATTTTATGTATGAAAATTCATATTAATATACACATTAAAATTTTTCCATTAGTAAATGAAATATTTAGTTTCTTGATTAATAGAGTTGATAATATGTGTAATAGATAGTGTTGTGATTATCCTAATTCCTAACAAAAGGAGATTTATAATATGAATGAAAAACATGTTTCAATGCTCACCGAGGATTCTTAATTTGTGGTTAACAACCGAAATCCAACTAAGATTCAGAATACACCAAGGAAGGATAAGATATTTTCCCAGTCATTTATGTGGAACTAACACCATATTTTAGAAGGTCTTCTGATCCACTATTTGTTCAGATGTTATTCATAGAAATTGAAAAAAAAAATCTACAATGATTGGACCATGAGATGTTACTTTTATAAGTCCATAATTTATAAGGTGATTTAATGAGTGTTGGAGTCTCATTTGGAATTCCATGATTTATGAGAAAGAAGAATATGGAATGTGAAGTGTTCAACATGATATTTTTTACTATGCATTTTTATTGGACTCTACACAAAAAAATCAATTGGGTATTCATTGTAGTAGTGAAAAAATAGTTCGACTCTTTTGGGTCATAAATAGAAAAAATTTAAAAGAATCATGAGGAATGTCATTTTTTTCATCTATCATATTTAGATCATAATTAACCACTTATTTAAAACTGTAAGCTTAGTATATGAAGTTAGTTATCCAAAAGAGATGATTGTTGAAATAAATATATTAATTTATGTTCCCTTAAAGTAGATAAAGAAATTTGAACCTTGGATAATTCATGGGAAAATAAAATGTAATTGGTGTATCGTGGAAAACCCAATGATAACTAATATGTTATAATGAAGGTAAATTTCCAATATGAAATAAATGTTGGAGAATAGAGCTGAGTAATTTTCTCAAGGGATCAAGGAAGTGATTTATGTTTAGTAAAGAAGAAAACTAAGCCCACATTATTCAATATAAGACTAAGAGTTATATTAATACAACATTAGATCATGTGGTCAAATTTATTGATACAACCCCAGTAAAAAGATTCATGTTCATGATATTCTTACAATATGTTTGTCAATTACCCATCCCTTGAGCCAGTGATGAAAATTTTCCCCATAAACCGTCAAATCATAGTGAAAAATGAATGAAATTTGTTATCACTACCACTATGGTATATGATGATAATGAAGTGATGTGATGTACAAATGATCTCTTATCGGGATTTAGCAAAAAAATATTTTATTCTTGTGTGTTGAAATCCTTAATATCAAGTGGGTTTTGTTGTAATATGGAATCACCACTATAATCAATGGATATTTAATATCAGTGAAAACCCAGTGAGGCACAATGATTTTGTCTATGATTTATAAATCTACATTGATTGATATTAGAGGTATGATATATCATATATAACTACTACTTCATCCATTGGACGAATATGAAATTATATAGGGTATGGATCAAATATTTCTTCATAAAGATCATATAAACTATCAAGATAATGATGACCAATTTAATATACCAAATATTATATTATCATGTATCAATAAATGAATGATTATGACCACCCTATGGATTAAAATTTTTTAATATGGATTCTGATACAACACTATGATGAACTCCTTACAAAAATTATTAGGGAGGGAGTCAACATTGATGACATTCCTATCGTTTGGGAATATACTGATTTATTTACAAACGATCTTCTTAGTATTTACTCAAATAAAGAGGTTAAATTTTTAATTAAATGTATACATGGAAACATTCTTATCTCAAATAGTTCATATAGAAATGATCCAATGTAATTATAATCATTTAAGTAGAAACCACAAGAAATCTAGAAAATGGTTTTGTAAAACATTAACTAAAATCACAGAGTTTAGGTAGGCATTCCCAACAATTCCATTGGTTATTTATTTTACATAAGAGGTTGTATAAAAGCATCAAGGACCAAGATGGGAATTGTGGGGATACAATGCCTTCAGTATCAAGTAATCTTCACATTACATAATGGAATGGTTAATAGAAGGGTATATCATTTGTAAATTAACAAATCACTATAGTCTACTAACACACATCAACCATTATCCCATAAAATAACAGTATGGTATATTAGTCACATATTAAAAATTTACGATAAATAAGGATCCTAATAGTTGGTGTGAAATTTTTACAAATAATATGTAACTAATTAATATAGAAACAATCATTTATCATGAAGCCCATCTATCCACACTATCACCCTCTTGATGAAAATACTCAACTGAAAACCATATGGAATTTCCCATTAATTAGATCTCCAATGATAAAATCTATATTAAAACTAAGATTACTATGATGGGAATGTGGACAATACCGTTTAAGAAACCTCCAATTGTACATAACATTATTTCATAAGATATTCACTAGTTTTCTATGAATGTAAATAAAATAAAGATAAATGATAGGTATATCACACAATACAAATATATAAGATGGGTCATTAGAGACCATCCATACCTGATTCAGCTCAATTCCAAATGGAATATTGGAAATCTACTTATCACAAACTATAAGGGATATCCTATTAAACATGTTTGAGAAATCATGTAAGAAGGGATAACAAATATTCATGTCGACTAACATCTAACACATCCATCCCATGTGAATTGTAATATGGATCAACCTATAGAATAAATTTCATTCCACACATAGATACATGATAACATATAATTATATCATCATATGAAGAATGATTCATGAAAATAACATATCAAAACATAGAAAACATCATGAATGGGTATTATGGTCTCGACACACACATATAACATATGATATAATAACAATCATTTTTCTCATGAGGTTCCTAAACAGAATCTACATGTGATTGAACATCAACAGTAGGTCTCATAGGTCTACACATTCCCATTAACAAACATAACAAAAAACAATATAATCATGTCCTAGTGATATATATTACATTGTATAGTTAAAATAACATTTCAATAGAAATGGTTGATGTCCAAGTCCTATTACACAACTATGAATCTTAGAACCATCACCATTCCCAAAATTTTAGATTTATAGGTTTAATGGTGTATAGAATATACACCCAAAAGGTTTTAATATATCCCACGTACCAAATAGGATCAACTATAAAACATCTTTTACCGAATGATGTGAAGATACAAAAACATGAGATATTGGTGTTGATTCATCAAAAAATCAATAATTTCTTTATTATATATAATTATAATTCATATATCATTAAACGTAATGTAAGAAAATTGATTTATTTACAATGGAAAATAGGTATATATTTAATTATATTGTTTAATGGAGTATTTTTGAGCACATTCTATAAACCCAGAACATTAATAGTCAAGGATCTTCTAGAATAAATATCTGATGTGATGAAACTCACTAGAGATAGCCAATGGAGTTTGAATATCAAATATGGAATCCTATATTTGTAATAATGAGTCAAATTTTTTTGTTAATGTCCATTAAAACTTATTTTAATGTTATTAATTCATCTAGAATCTTTTGGAATAAATGGTTTTACAAAAAGTGTTCCAAGTGTACGACACATGTTCCCACTGATGGGAACCTGGATAGTTTGGTGATGCAATTTTTCAAATCAGTCTTTTAAAAACTGGAACAATATTCGTGGTGTATGAGTTGAGGATGTTTGGTTTGGATATCAATCCATCATAACTCTATTACACCATAGGATCTACCTCCATAAGATTTATATTTTTTATGTGGATAAGAATTATGTTAGAAAATCAATATCCAATCATGAACCTTCAAAAATTCCTCTAAAACTCATTAACACAAAATAAACCCCCTGAAAATAGCATAGTATTTTCACTATTATGAAATATAGGATTTATAGTTTAAATAAACTCATAACACACTTAAAATATTTCAGGTTTTCATTGTTTTTAAACACCCTTGTGCACCCCCATGATGTGCTCCAGTGCTCTTTATAAAAAAAGGATGGATCAAGGAATATTTTTATTAATTATCCTGAGTGAACCAAATTCATGGTCATGAAAAAGTATCATCTTCCATGTATTTATTATATATTCTATCAACTCTAATGATCTAAATAATTTTTTTATTTTGGATAGGGATATGGATATCATTAATAAAGGGTTAAAAGTAGGAAATTTCTTTCAATACACTCCATACTATGTATGACCACTATAAATTTATAGTGATTACAATTGGAAAAATGCTTTCAATCAATATATTCATAGATATAATGAGTATATTATTTAGGGACAACATTGGTCAATTTTTTCTTGATAGATGATATTCTTATATCTTCCAAGTGGAAAAAAGTGGATTACTATACTTATCAAAATATGTGACTAACCATGGTAAATGAGTAATTGTATTCCAAATTTTGCTATTATCACTATTATCTATTGAAAATATGATTATTCGGTTTGTAATAAATGTTAATGGAATATCAATATATCTAAAAAAGACAAATGTTATCATTGAATGTCTATAGTTGACCATTTCAACTAAGATATGTATTTTTCTTAGGTTTGTTGGATATTACTGACACATTGTGAGAAATTTATCATGGATAATCAATACTATAACAATGCTAACATGTAATGGATTAATGTTTCTTTGTATAGAGGAATGTAGATAATTATTTAAGGAAGAGAATAATTTTATAGTCATCAATCTTACACCAACATTGCCCTACCATGGGGAATAGTATATAATATTCAGAAATTCTTCAAAAAATTGATTTTGATGTTTCCTTATATTGAAATATAATTGAATTAATTATGGTTTTCTCTAATTAATGACTCGGGTTAAAATTTAAATAATGAATGATATATAAGTGGAAAAAATGTTCTTTTCATTAATTTAATTGAAATATTTCCACTATGGGAGAATGTGTGATATATATAATTATAAAAAATATTAAATATATATTCACATGGACAAATTTGAATGTCCGCTAAAATAGATGGTCAGAATTGATCAATGATTATGACTAATTAATACAGTATGACAAGGGGATGGAAAATAATATGGATGATCCTATGAGTAGAAAAGAATATAGAACTATATCAATAACCGTGATTGAAAAAAATAAAATACTCATGGATATTTAAAGTATTAATCCTAATGTCATAATGGGAGTGGATAAATTATGTCCTATTGAACTGGAAGAATATAACAAACTGTGGTTTTTTCTTTAAACATAATTTTTGGTATGGCATGATCTATACAAAACACCAAAACCAATAAAAATATATAACATTTTAATGTATATATCGAAATAGTATAGATAAATAGTGGAGAAAAAATTACGATATTAAACTATATATAATAACGAAAGAAAATAAAATTCAGTTTAAATATCAATTCAATTACTAAAAGTTAGAAACTATTACTTTTTTTTAATTGAATTCCTTCAAATTAAAATGAATTTTTATGTGAATAATTGATTATTATTATAACAATTTTTAATTAATAGGAAAATGAATAGGAAATATACCAAATAATTTTTTTTAGAAAATTTGTTTCAGATATATATTTTATTTTTAATTTAAAATAAAATTTATAAATATAATGTTGTAAATTTGAAAAATGGAACGACCTTGGTCCACATCAAGGTCTCCGGGAGGAGAAGTATTCCCAGGATACTATAGAAGACATTGTAGCTGGTTCTATTCATCATTGTAGGATCTAGAACTATTCATCTGATTGGGCTTTCGGGCCACCAGTTTTTCATTGTTTCCATCAAGGCCTTCGATCCACCCAAGGCCTTCGGCCTAGAAACGAATTGTGGGAAACCTCAATGCCTTTGAGGAACAACATGTTCTTAGGGCCACTTCATGTCCTTCGGACAACCAGAAAATTATTCTTAATGGACCAGGAACACTCTATAAGGAGTAGACTCTATGTGAGGATTCAGAGTAGGCATATTGACAAGTGAAGAATCCAACTGATGTGGAACAATGAGAGGGTATAGAATTTCCATTAGGAACAAACTATGCATTCAATGGAAGCCTAGTTGAACATCCATGTAAAGGTGGAGAGTTGATATAACCTGTATATGATGGGGAGAAGATGTTCCATGTAGTTAAATTCTAGATATTTTCAATTTGACATACGGGTCATCTCATATATAAGCCTATGGGCCTTGTAAGGGTTCCCCCTAATCCATAAAAAGTAATAAAAAATTTATCAAAAAAATAAGTCCTTCGGTCCACTTAGGAAAGAATAATCATATTCTAATTTATCAAGGCCCTATAATATTATGATCAAATTTTTTAATTTTTTTTCTAAAAATATCATTTTATTGGGTTAATACTGAAAATTCAAATTATTAAAAAAATATTTTTATGAAATTGTTACTATATATGTATGGCTTGAAAAATAAGGATCCATTTTATAAGAAAAAAATCTTTTTTAAGTTAATTTATAGGTTTAATTTTTTGTAAACATTATAAACACATATTTTACATTTTCAAACATAGGATAAATTTTTATAAAAAATTATTGATTTTAACACATTATACATTTAGTATATTAAAATTAATTTTTATCACTATTTAAATTTAAATTAAAAATTATATTTAAAATTATGAGTAAATAGGACCTTATTATATAGTAATTATCATTTTATTTTGTCTATAACGTTTAATTTAAAAAAGTAAAAACTAGTTACCATGGTGATAAAATGGTCTAAATGTGTAACCATAATGGTAAACATCCTAATGTTTTAAAGGAATTTATAATTGAGTAGTGGTGTAATTGATAATCTATATATTTTCTCCTATATATATTTTCTAAATTTTTGACCTACATTTCATCAGAGTCACATACAATTATTGAAACGTTTTATACATTTAGAAAAATTAAATCCATTTTCTCATAAAAGTGGGGACTCCTCTCCTAATATAACCTCATATTAAAACACATTAATATTGGACTAAATCCACCCAAATCCATCCCACACACTATAATATACCTTTAATAGGTTCATTTATTCTCAAAATTCCATCTTTTATGGTTTAATTCCATTCGCAAAGGACACAACCTAATAAGTGAGGTAATGGTTCATAACCTATCATTATGTTTTCTATTTATTTGTATTTTTTTATTCTTCCTAAAAATACATTTCACCATATATAAAATTATCACATGTGTATCATTATTATTTGGGTTGGTTATTGTAATTACAATTCAAGAATTATCCACCTTCCCGTTTTACGTTTAGAAAAACAAAAGCATGAATCATGTGTTGTACAGACTACACACTCCATGAATAGACATTTTTAATATTAAATTGTTTATAAAAATGGTTGGTTATGTTTTATATATTCCTATTATAAATCATATATATTATAAATATATATATTTAATGTTGTTCTTTTTAGATAATAGAAAAAGTAAAAATCATTATAAGTATATCATTCTATATAGGTAAATAACCCAAAATTGGATCATCATTGCTTCAATCTTTATGAAATGTGACCAAAATTATCATGTTATAGAATTATATTGTTTTATTTTTATATATAATATTATTTTAAATGCCCTTAATTGTTTTGAAATAATTATTTATTTCCTAAAAATCAATATCAGGGATTATTTAAAAAATGTAGTTTAATAGAGTCATGATAATAAAATTTTAAAAATTAAAAGAATCAATAATCATAAATAATATTAATTTAAATTCATATGAATAATATTATAAAATATATAATCTATATTTTTATATTCTTGATATATTAGGTTAAATAATGTCAATGTAAATGCATATGGTAACTCAAATTTCACCCCTTGAGTTATACGCTTTATCTTTCATTTTTATTTCCCGTTTCCAGTAAATTGTCAACATTAAAAAATATAACTTAATTTATAGGTTATAAATTTTTTGAAATATTTCCATTTCAATTAATTTTTTTCTTCCATTTAGTTTAATAAAGTAAAAAATGGGGCATTTTGAAAATATACTCATAACTATGAATTTTATAGTGAAGAATACCAAATGTATTCAAAAATATTTTTTCATGATTTTTTTCATATATTGAAATGATCTATATTTAGTTAAGACATATTTATTTTTTAAAAATATATTTTATTTTCTTATGAGATTATTTTGGGTCCTCCAGGTTTAGTTTCAACTGTAAAAATTCATGATGTTATTTTAAAAAATTTGGATTTGTTATGAAACACATTATATTTTCATTGGTTTATTTATGAAAATTGAATGATTAAATTTTTTATTATTTATGAAAAAATATGAAATTCCCTTGGTTATTGTTTCATCATAATAATTTTATTTTGGATGTTTATGAGTCCATTAATATATAGTGTTTATATATGATATAACAAGGATTATTTTTATGTTTCACTCTTATGTATAGATGGTGATTGGTGGAGACCTATATCACAAAATATTTAATTGTTTTATGATTAAATATAAATATATTGAAAATTATGGACATAATGAGTGTTTTTACACATGCATGGTGATGATTCTTTTCCCACATTTTTCAGCGTCGTTCTTATGTATTTTTTCACAAAGGTATGGGTGTAATGGGGTTATTACCAAAGGTATTCATATTCATATATTTATTCCACATTTATATATTATTTATTAAGTTATAATATTTTTTAAATATGTATTTAATTTTATTTAAATAATATTTCTTCTTGATTACACCATATTTTTAATGTATTCAACACTTTTATTTTATTATCACCTGTTATAAGCTTATTTTGATTTGTTTTGAGGCACATCATATCTTTTATGATAACTTAAATATATTATTATTATCTTAATTTTGATAATAATGTATTATTATTAACATATATGGTCCTTTAATCTTTTTTAAGATATATATTCCTACCTCATGTCCTCCTTTATGTTTTCGATCTGACACATTATGATATGTCTTCCCTTATTGACTATTTGTGGCACCCATTTCTTATTATTCCATTCCCCCATGTTGTAATGATTAGTATATCATGTTGTATTTATATATATGGTCTAGAGGACCATGATTATGGAAACATGTTTTCATGTGTTGTAAAGAAATATGTTTATACAGAAAATATTCAAGACACTAACCCCATAGTTCATTGGGTTTTGCAACTATTGGTGAGAATTATTATTTAAATAATTATATTAGTGTGTTATTTATGTATTGATTAGCTTGGGTTTACATATTTGTTTTTATAGTATGTTTTATTCATTTTTGGAGTGATGTTTAGTGAAATTAGAGAAAACCATATGGAATATTAAAAGTGACGAGTCTATGTATAGTATATCATCACAATGATTTCTTAACGTATTTTTTATGTTGTTTTTCTAGAAAATAAATCATTATAAGGATTCTACATGAGGATAATGGATTTGGAATAGATTTTATATGGGGTAGCAATACTGAATGTTTGTGAATGGTTATTAACTTTATCATTATCTACTGCATGAACAATATTCTTAACTGCACAGCTGGTGTGAGACTCTAAGGGTATATGACATTGTTAATAAAATTATCATTACAAAACATTATGATGTATTAGTGTATATTAATAAATTGGTTGGATATAAATATAACAGTATATAACTTATTTTTAAACCTAAATAATAATAGGCTAATGTTTACACAATAATTAATAAATCTTCCTTTTATCTTTATAGTTTCCATTTATTAATATAAATATAATAATTCCCAATTATCCATTAGTCAATGTAATACGTGGAACCAAAAATAACATAGATAACATTTTATTCAATGTATAGTTTATAGACTCCCATAATGGTACGCTAATTTGATTAGGTATGTAATGAAAAATGGAATGAAAATTCTTACCCAAATATTTCAAATTTTGAATAAAATCCAAAACAATATTGAGCTCCCAAATACACCATGTAATGAGAAACTCAAATCATGTAATTTTTGACAAAACAAAACACAATTTAAGTTGTTTTTATAATATAATGGTATCTGAGAAGCATGTAAATTAAATAAGAATTGTTTTTTCTATTATCTAGTACTTGAACCATGATATGTTCATTTTTTCATTCTATCATTTAGAAGGATATATTGACTAGTGGTGGTGTCTCATTAAAAATACCATGGAAATGGTGGGACATGACTCTATATATAAGAAGGGTTAAATATGTTTTTTAGCAAATTATTTTCCTAAAACTCTTCAAATAAAAATGGGTTGGGAATTATTGGAGGAAAATTAAAGAAGATAATTAATATAATGTATTTCATGAAAGAAATTTCACATGACTCTTGAAGTATTCCCCAAATTTCAACTTCTCTACTGAGATTCAAATCAATTTCTTTTTTAAGATCCAAAAGGCCAGTTTTAAATGTTGGGTATCATTAAGAGACATGAAAATTTATGAAATGATCATTTACCTGGCCCATAAGTTTCAATTTATAGGAAAAAAGGAATAGTTAAGATACCAAATATAAATGTAATATAACAAATGTATTTTTCTATATATTTTGTTTTTAATTAAAAATAAATTTTATAAATATATTTATTTAAATTTTAAAAAACTAAATGTATTTTTTGATTTATCATGATCATACCAGTTTATGATTATTTTTTTAATTTTTTGATAAAAATTATTTTTATGTAAATGGGAAAAAATACTATGTTTAAAAATAACATGACTTGTAGGAACTAAATAGATTAAAATTATGAATATGACATTTTTTGAACCATTATCCAATAACATATTTGTATTATATAAGATAATTTATAATTTTAAAATTTTTATTATAATTTATAAACCCATATATTATATTTTAGAACATAAGGAATGTTTTTATCAATATTATTTTTTTAAAACATTTTAACTTTTGTATTTTAGATATCATTTTTTTAAATTATTTTAATTAAATAAAAATAGATTCAAAAATTTAAATAATTTTTCACATATTATATAATAAATTCCATTATAATTTTGGACATGAATGATAAATTACCTAGGTTAATACTAATTATATTGGTGAATCCAAAAAAGGAAAAAAATTAACTATAGAGGTAATGAGCCTAATATGTCAAACAAATATTCTAATTCAGTTGTAGAGTTTGGGATAGACCACATATCATTTAATATATATTATTTCCCAATTTTGGATACACTTTATCAGAGCATTAATTATCATTATACATTTTTTTTGGTATTTAGAAAATTTTCATCCCTTTTTTCTTTTACAAGTAGAACTACAATACTCACATACACTCACACAAAAATAAATTAATTTTAGAAAAAACTATGAAAAATGATAATCTACAAACTCCTTTCCACCTTAAAGAGATATTATTATTTTAAAAAGACCATATTTAGAAGGTTTAATCCCCTTCATAATAGAGATACTCCGAGGAGTGACGTATTATTTCCTAACAACTCTTTCTATTTTTTCATTCAAAATGTGATTTTATTATATCTAAAATTTAATTTTACCTTCATAAAATGATATCATTAGTAACATTATATAATATAATGTTATTTTAATGATTATATAAGAATTAATCACATTCCCTTTTTTAATTGGAAAAAATGAATACATGAATCGTGTCGTGTACGAACTACCACCTCTATGAATAAAACATATTAATATTCATTGACATATAAAAATTTATAGTTTAAATTTATATTTAATTAATATATTTGAAATATATAGTTAATTTATATCATTTATATAGTTCTTTTTTTATAATATAAAATGTAGCAATCAATATAATATAATCCATTGTTATCGATAAATAATCCAAAAAAGGTCATCACAGTTTTTTTATTTTTGAAATGAAACTAAAAATTAAAATCAAATAATTTATAAAATTAAAAGTATTTAAAAATAATTTATTATAATACTAGAAATTATTTTCAATAGAATCAAATATGGATAAAATGTAATATTTACACTACTTTTACCAACTAATTTCTAAATGGTCAAGATTATTAACACCCAATGTTGAAAATAGATTAATACAAATTGATATATGAATTTGGGTATTATTAACAATTAATATCAAGAGAAATGAATATTAAAATATAATTAAATTTTTAATTAAATTTTTTTTAAATCATGATACTATATTTTAAATCACTTCCATTGAAATAATGTGTAAAGGTATCGAAGTTGGTAACTCAAATTTCTGACATTGAGTTAATATATTTCTTCTTGATTTCTATTTCCAATAACCATTATACCATTTTAAAATATTTTCCATATTAATTTCTATGGTTTTATTATGAAAGTAACTTTCCATGTAATTTTTTCTTTTTATTTAATTTTTCTAAAAAGGAAAAAATGAGTATTTTCTGAAAGATACTCATAACTATGAATTTTACAAAAATGAATACTAAATATTTTCAAACCTTTCATTAAATGGTTTGGTTTTAAATATATTCACATAATCAATGTCCAATATATTTTTATTTTATGTTTTACAAAATATCTTATTTTATTATGTGGTTATTTTTGGTGATCATATTTTTGGTATAAAATGATTTAATTTAATAATTTATTTTAGAACATTTTGAGGTTTTATGAAACTAATTTTATTTGAATGGGTTTTTTATAAAAAATGAATGAATTAAATTTGTATTATTGATGAAACCAATTTTAATTTCATGTCATATTTAGGAAAATTAAGTTATTTTAATTTGTATTTTTAGAAGACCAATTATTTACAATTTTTTGTCCATGATTTGATGATGATTTTAATGTTTCACTTATATATAAGTATGATGATGGGTGGGATATTATATCACCCTATAATGTAATAGTTACACAAATATTTCATGATATTTTCCAGAATTTGAATATTGTGTTTTTTCCTATTGGTTTGGTCATGTTGGGTTTGCTCATATTATTACATGTGAACTTAATGAGTTTGTTTACATAAGTGTGGGAATAATGGGTTTTCTACAAATGAATTTACTATTCATATTGTTGGGACATATTTATTAATTTTATATCTACCTATAAAAAAATGTTAATATGCATTTCATTTACATAAAATATTATGTTTTCATGATTGTAAAATATTTTTAATGTATTCAGTAGATTTTTTCCATTGTCACATGTTATATGAAAATTGAGAGTTCTTTTCAGCCACCTCCTTTATATAATGGTCACACAATGATCCATTTATGATCATATATTATTATATCATCGGTTATGATTATAATCTATGGTCATTTCATATTTTAGTAAGATATTTATGTATTTCCCATGTTATCTATCATGTTTTTTATTGCATATTATGATATTTTTTTCCATTATAAATCATATGAGGTCATCCCATTCTTATCAATTAATTCCATAGTTTTTTTAAAAGTATTATATTGTTTGTTATGTATAGAAACGTTCTAGAAGATCATGATATTGGAGAAATGATCACAGGGGATGTAGAATAATAGTTTTATATATCTAATGTTCAAGACACTAAAGCATTAAATTCGTGGGTTTTATGACTACTTTGGGTTGTATTATTTAAATAAGATGATTAATTTATTATTTATGTCATTTTTGTCATGTGTCACCTTATTTATTATCATAGAAGGGTTTATTAATTATTGGAGATATGTTTAGATTTAATAACCAAAACCCTAGTGAGTAGTGTAATCCCACAAGATCTTAAAAAAATTAATATATATTTTAAGGCATGAAAAATTTATTCTTTATGAAATATAACTTTATTATTACAACGTAGATGTTAATCATAATTTTTTTCCTCCATGTTATGAGTATCGAAAAAAAGAGATACACAATTGTGATATGTATGATATTTATAGTCTGATAGGATCAACATACAATTTTAGTGAAATGTAAGTTGACCCTTGTGAATAGTAATGTTACATTAGTAATAGTAATATCACCTTTATGAATAGTAATATCACTAATGTAAGTATAAATAAAATATAGGAACCTTATAAATGAGAGTGAATATTTTAATAATTAATAAATAATTGTGGGAATTTTTGTGATTAATAAATATTTAATTATAATTTTTAATTTTTAAATTGATTTAAAATAAAATTAATTTAGATAAAATGTACATCTAAATAATTTCTTCTTATATTATTTTAGTATAATTTTAGCTGAAATTTGTTAATCTTTGAAAGAATTATAATTTTATTTTTCAACTTAAAATTTGTATTTTCATGTAAATGTTGAATCTATTTAAAAATTAAATTTCATCTATTTTGAAAATTATTTTGTTAAAATGGATTTTATTTTTTAATTATAAAACTTGTAAAATGATTTTGATAAATTTTTTGTATTTTTCTAAAACACTTGAATTTTCAGTGAGTAGTAAAATATTGTAATTTACGATAAAAATAGATTAGAAAATAAATACACTGCTACTTGAGTCGTCTCTATTGTAATAACACCTAGTTAGAATTCCCATTCACATATTAATGTTTTCTATTCCAATAATAATCCCAAATTGTGGTCTTGAGAAAAATTATAAAATAATGAATAATGTATACAAAAATCACCCCTCCTAAACTATAGAACCCACCCTCACTCCATCTTCTCTTAACTCCCCTAATCCATGAATAATTTCAATGTTCTTCCAAAATACACAGCCCATGTTTATCCCTATATATAGGAGAACATTTTCTTTTCATACGACCAAACAATGTTTCCCTTAATGAGGTTTGCAAAGAGTATATTTAAAAAGTTAAACCATCATCCTTTTTCTTTCAATATCATTTTCATTTTATTTTCATTTCATATCTTCTCCTCACCTCCTCTATAAAAATGATCACAATGACACATGTATCATATAGAAACTAGAATTATATTAGGTAAATGTAATATCCTTCCTCAAACTACTATATCTTTCTCTATTTTGTTTTAAAAATGAAATCATCATCTAGGAGGTACCAGATTACAACCTTGGTGGATGAATAATAGTCGTTCTGAAATTTATACTTCAATGATGGTCATGAAACAACTTGTATGGTTGAACCAGTATATAATATACGTATTATAACCTATTAAATGTTTTATATCAAGTATATATATATAATACATACTCATACTAGAAAACTAGTTCATAAATATTGAAAAGTTTCCAAAAAAATCTAAATGATTATAAAAAATGTTCTATTTAATAACTCATCTGCATACCATATAACCATTTAAATTATATCCCTTTTTATCATTTGTATGGTAATTAGTATCATATAAAATAAATTTTTGATAATTATACAAATTCTATATTAACTACCATACTGATAAAGAAGAAAATCGATCTTTAAAACCACGAAATCAAATACTCCCAAATGGGAAATTTTTATGTTATAAATAATCCAAAATGAAATAAATGAACATAATAAAATAATAATAATTAAAATAAATTTTTAATTTTTTTAAGTAATTAATTAATGGATTTAGAATGATTTTCCAGGATATTTTTGTAAACTGTAGAATGCATTCATACATATTGTATGGTTTTTCAACCCGAACATCCTTATAAATTTGGGTTAATATTTTTCACTCTTAATCGTAATTAAACTGTTATTTATTCTTATATAATCCACATATATATTATGTTTTAATGTTTACTATATTTGACCGAATCATAATCCTATTTAATTTTATAGGGATTTAAATGTTTTATAAAGCTCATTCTCAATTATTCTTGATAAACATGCCCAGTTTAATAAAACATCTGAAATTTTCAACTATTTTCAAGTAAAATCTATAATCTATTATAATCCTAATTATTTTTATAATAAAAATAATTTATTTTAGAAAAAACCACCTTATTTAATTTCTAGGTTTATGAAAACATTTTTCTAAATGAACTCCACTTTTCAAAGTAAATGTTTATTTCTTTCAAAAAAATCCTCGATAGTTTTATTAGATAATTTTTTTCTATTGAAACAACCCCAATGAATCTTATGTCTTATTGAGGGTAATATATTATGTTTATAATCCACCATATGGTATTTTTTATGTTTTACTTTGAATTTTCTATCTTGATACCATTCACCATACTACTTTGAAAACATAGTGTATAAGTGTTGAGATTGGTGAAAGATATTAAATATGTTTGTGTTTTTTATGTTTACCCCCTTTCATATGGGGAATATATTGGACATAGAAATTGACAATTTAGGCATGGTATGGCCCTTATATTCATCAATAGGTGACACACGACAGTTGTAGGGCGTGGGAAAACAATTATTTCCTATGTTAAAAGGTAGTAAAGTGGTTGAACTAGGATGTCTCCTGAAGAGGAGTTCACACAAAATGAGTTGTCACTTTAAAATGAGGGTAAAAAAATGTTGTGTTTTTTAAATTAAATGTGAATTTAAAATGATTGAAAAACTATGATATTAAAAAGGGTGATTAGGTCTAGGTCGGTTTCCTAATTGTACTTCTATCCTTGTTCAATTTAATTCAAACCTCTTCTTCTTTGTTGATTAAAATGAGTTTCCACAATCGTTTCCTCTCACTTCCTTGGTGAAATTATTATTGTGAGAGAAAACCTTACCAAGATCTCGGTTTGGTTAACTCTCCTTCCATGTGTAAAATAGTTGTATTGAATATCCTTAATTTAAATGGGCAATATTTGATCGGGTTTTTTTATCCCAAAAAATCAAGAACATTCACTACACATTTTACACGTACTGACGATCATCGTGTACTTCACCAATAATTCCTGGTTTATTCCATCGTATACAAACCAGAAATTAGTGGAGAGAGATATTGATTATTTTACCAAGGCAAAAATAAATAACGGAATTAATATTCAAGAACGATCGAACTTGATAATAAAATCCGCTATAATAAATTGAAAACAACTTTGAATAAGAAAGAAATTTATTCAATTGCGTCCAAGAACTCAAGCATTTCAATGTAGAAAACCAAACCTTCCCCAATCAGTCCAAAAGTTTACCCCACCATGGTAAGGTTTATCGAGTTGAATGGGGAAGAATAAGGGATTAAAAAACTATGAAAAACACAATAAATAAACGAGAAATCTGAAAAGTTCTCCTTCTTGTTGTCCCGGAAGGAATGGGGTGGAGAATGAGATGATTTGAGAGGGTGGAGCTCTACTCCTTTTATAGCCAGAATGTTTCCCCAGAATGTGGATGCATTGTAGCCCCGTTAAATGACATCTTCACAAGTTGATACCTTCTTGAATGTTGTTCATAATTCTTTTGACCGTGTCCCCTCAAAATCCCATCGGATTTGGACATGTATTCCGAGAGTTATGTCCGTTTTACTATGAGCATTTATTCTATCTAGTCAGACTCTCCAAAACGAAATCCTCGGGATTAGGTTGATTTAATGACCCTATAAACGGCCAATTCACTCGGTGCATCCTTTACTAAAGATTCTCCAAAACTCCTTGTGCGTCCACCCACAGAAGTTTACAACAATTGGGCCCTCCATGGATGCGTTATGGATCCAACACCGAAACTAGGCAGAACTGCAAACCGTTTTCTTTCTCCCACTTCTGAGCTTCTTTTGAGTGTCCATATGGCCGATTCAGCTCAAAATAACACCATTATCATAAAAATGATACAATTAATCTTAGAGGATCACTTTTGTGGGTTTAAAACAACGATATTCAATATAAATTAATTGAAAATATTTTCTCTATCAATTACCCCACACTTAGCACTTGGACTCCTGGACAAGTAAAAATCAAATCAAATCAAATCCAAAACACATATCAAGGAGATCTATCAAATCAATTCCAAGAAACAAAAATATATCATGCCTCATCAAAAACAATTATTTCAAGTTCATCATTTTATATTTTAATAAATTTCCACTTCATTTCTTTTCCCATGCACACAAAATACCTACCTCACATGAATTTTCTCTCATCTCACAAATGTAAATGCTGAACAAGGCTTTTCTAATCAAAACTCACACAAGAGTCACCATAGGCTTGATAAATTCCTACTTCTCCACCCTATGTGAGTCAAAGACATTTGTTTTTCATGAGGATTTTCAGGGTTGTTCTGAGGTATCCGGTTGGTAGGATTTAGATGGTAAAAGTTCTGAGGCCGAAAAAGGAAGGCTTGGCTCTTATTGAAGCAAAATTGCAAGATTCTAATTTTCACTCAAATATTGTCTCCTTGACTTCCCCTTTGTTGAAAATAGGCTCCATCATCATTCAATCAGCTCAGCATAAAAAATTTAAATCTTTTCAAACATGATTTTTTTTAAAGCTCCATATAGGCACAACTTTCTTTTAATATTGGAAGCTCCAGAAAGGCACAACTTCTCTAGTCATAAAAGCTCAAGAAAAGGCACAGATTTCAACAGAATAATATTTTGGCATCACACACATCTCTTCCACAATTTATTTTCCACAAAAAGTATAACCAAATGAGGTAGTACACCATAATACATCTTCCCCCACACTTAAGTTGAACTAGATCATGGAATTTCACTTCAAGAGCAGGTAGGATAAGGAAAATTGGCTTGTAATATTGCTATCCTAACAGGCCATTCATGGCTACTAGGGGCTACAATGAAGGATAAATGTAATGGTGGGCCATAATGAAAATGATTATTTTGAGAAGGGGGCTTCAAACCAAATAAATGCCTCAATCATTTAAAACACATGTACCCCAACCCTCAAGTTTTGAAAAGAATAAATCAAATTCTTGTTAAATAAAGCATGTTCTGGTTCTCTAAATAAATGAGGTGAATGAAACTAATATGACAAAAATTGTTCATAAGCCTCACAGAAAAGTGATTTCAAAGATATAGACATTTAAATATGCTATGGGATTCAGAAATCAGTGTACTTTTCAAGAAATTCCAAAAAAATGGACTTCAAATAAATTCATTTCAGCATTCATTTAAGCTCAGTTTCATGAAATAGATTGGTTCACTCATTGACATGGGTTTCAAAAATGGGATTGATAATCTTTTCAGCTCAAAAGTTTCAGAAACACACCAAAAATTGAAAAATAAACACACAAAAATTTTAAAACACACAATGTTTTTTTTTGTGAAAACAAACATCAAATGAAAATCGTATAATACAAAGGTTCCCTCCCCCACACTTAAGTGATGCAGTGTCCTCGATGCATTCAAGTGGATTTAACATGTAATCCAATTTTCAAATGAATCACAACATAAAGCAAGTGTGAAAGAGAGGTACAATCTGGCTTATTGTCAATGCAATGTTGAGTTTGGATCCTAAGTGTTTCTCTTTGAAAACCAAAAAAAAGTAAAAACCTAACATAAGAAATTTATTAAAAGAAATAAAAAAAGAATTTGAATATGAAAAGAAGGTTAAATATTGGTTTAATCCCCCAAGTGGTCCCTGGGTTTTGACTGCCTCTAGAGGGGCAGTTCTAATAAGTTATCCCCAATCTGATGGTGGGTGAGGTTTCTTTCTCATGAAGCAACAAAAAATTTTCTTTCCAGGATGAACATATTCCTTTTTCTTGAGGACTCCATCGATAAAATTCACCATTTCCACACTCTTTGTAATGAGATACAATATTCATGGTGGGCTTAGGACAATGAATGAGTCCTCCTCTTTCTTGGGTTCTTCATGAACAGCATCTTCTTTATTCTCCAGTGGTTGCTG
Source organism: Viscum album (assembly GCA_963277665.1). Lineage (NCBI taxonomy): Eukaryota > Viridiplantae > Streptophyta > Magnoliopsida > Santalales > Viscaceae > Viscum > Viscum album. Next base: position 211,212,454 of record OY728128.1, on the reverse strand, counting down.
AAGGTATGATACATCTAGGGAAAAATCAAATGGAATGTCAAAGATTAATTATATTTAAAAAAAATTAATGTATGAAGAATCAATATCAAATTCCTCCCTTTTGAAGAAAGTATATTATGTCTCATTTTCCTCCAGAAACACCACATTTAACTTCTCATGTACTCCCTTAATTAAATGTTCAACTGGTTTGGGGAGCTCCAGATGTTCTTCTTCAGATTCATATTCTCCCTCCATGTAAATACAAGTGTTGGATGAATCTGAAAAATTAAAACAAGGGGAGGTAATACTCTATTCAGTTTCAAAAAAATCAAAAGATAATGAGTTTATGAAAATATTAACTCCCTGATCTTGTTTGGATTTAATTTATTCTTCAATGGGAGGTGGCTCTTGGAGTTGAATTTCCCTAGATAGAGGTTGGTAGTCAGAATCCTCTATATTCTCTTCAAATTCCACTACTTGGTTGGTTTCTTCATTCAATGTTGTCAAATCATCGACATTATGAGGAATTGTTGGATCAAGAAGTTCCTCACACTCATTCCAGAAGTTATCCAGATCTTTTTGATCTCCCATATGCATTTCAATAGCTAAATATTCTTCATAAATCTCCTCAAAAATTGATTGAGTTGGGATCAATGGATCTTCTATTAATTTCCTCAAGGCTTCTATGGGTTCTACGACTTGAAGGATTTTTGGGCTACTTCTTCCATCAATTTTTCTAGTTCTGATTCTTTTTTGGGCTCCATTTGTTGATCATGGGATTCATGTACTTGTTCCGCAATCCACTGTATTGAGGTCCCTAGGTTTTGAACTGCTTGACTAATTCTTTCAAATTGGGATTCAATATCGTTGTGAACTTCTTCTTCTTGGTGTTTTACTTTGATTATGTCTTGAAAAAATTCCGGAAAATACTCCTGAAGTTCAATTAAATCTCTGGCCAATCCCTCCAACACTTGGTATTCGAGGTTCTCTTTAACATTTTCATTGAGATCCTTGAATTCATCCTCTGTGATGATTTGGATTCAAGCTCCCCAAATTTGTTTAGCCAAGAAAGAAACTTTATAATCCATATACCAAGGTGATTAAATAATTGGTTCTATCACTGGTGGGTAATTGCTCCATGAATTAAAGAAATAATCATTTGAAAACAACATGGAAAAAAAATTAAATTGAAAAGGTAAAATATTTACAATTAGTTTGCCGCACTACCTCCCCAACAACGGTGCCAATTTGGACGCACGCCTGTCGTAGGGCGTGGTAAAACAAATATTTCCTAAGTTAAAATGTATTAAAGTGGTTGACCTAGTATGTCTCCCGAAGAGGATTGCACAAAAAACAAGTTGTCACTTTAAAATGAGGGTAAAAAAATGTTGTGTTTTTTAAATGAAATTTGAATGTAAAATGATTGAAAAGCTATGATATTAAAAAGGTTGATTTGGTCGGGGTCAGTTTCCTAATTATAATGCTATCCTTGTACAATTTAATTCAAACCTCTTCTTCTTTGTTGATTAAAGTGAGTTTCCACAATCATTTCCTCCCACATCCTTGGTGAAATTATTATTGTGAGAGAAACCTTAGCAAGATCTCGGTTTGGTCAACTCTCCTTCCATGTGTAAAATAGTCGTATTGAATATCCTTAATTGAAATGCGCAATACCCTATCGGGTTTTGTTTATCCCAAACAATCAAGAACATTCTCTACACCTTTTACACGTACTGACGATCGTCGAGTACTTCACCACTAATTCCTGGTTTATTCCGTCGTTTATAAAACAAAAATTAGTGGAGGGAGATATTGATTATTTTACCAAGGAAAAAATCAATAACAGAATTAATATTCAAGAACGGTCGAACTTGATAATAAAATATGCTATAAGAAATTGAAAACATCATTGAAGAAGAAAGAAATTTATTCAATTTCTTCTAAGAACTCAAGCATTTCAATGTAGAAAACCAACTCTTCCCCAATCAATCCAAAAGTTTGCACCACCATGGTAAGGATAATATAGTTTAATGGGGAAGAATAAGGCATTAAAAAACTATGAAAAACAAAATAAATAAAAGGGAAAGCTGAAAAGTTCTCCTTCTTGGTGTCCTGGAAGGATCTTGGTGGAGAATGGGATGATTTGAGATGGTGGAGCTCTCCTCCTTTTATAGCCAGAATGTTTCCCCAGAATGTGGATGCATTCTAGTCCCATTAAAGGACATCTTCAAGCGATGAGATCTTCTTCAATACTGTTCATACTTCCCTTGGACGTGTCCCCTCAAAACCTCAGAGGATGTGGACATGTATTCTGAGAGTTATGGTTGTTTTACTATTAGAATTTATTCTATCCAGTCAGACTCTCCAAAACGAAATCCTCCGGATTAGTGTGATTTAATGACCCCATAAACGGTCAATGAACTCGGTTATTCCTTCATAAAATATTCTCCAAAACTCCTTGAGCGTCCACCGACCGAATTTGACAACATTTGGGCCCACCATGGATGGGTTATGGTTCCCACACCAAAACTAGGTAGAACTAAAAATAGTTTTCTTTCTCCCACGTCTGAGCTTCTTTTGAGATTCCATATGGACAATTCAGCTTTTAGTCCAAAAATTGTAAATGAATCCCTGGATGATTAGAATCTAGAAAATAAAGAATTTTTCAATTTTGATTCGTATAGATAATGTTATTGCCAAACTACAGAAATAATTTAAAACTCTTAAAAATCCAAAATGGCCAATTTTTACTATTCATCTCAAAATAACACCATTATCATAAAAATGAAACAATTAATCATAGAGGAACACTTTTGTGGGTTTAAAACAATGATATCAAATATAAATAAATTGAAAATATTTTCCCTATCAATTCCCCCACACTTAGCACTTGGACTCATGGACAAGTAAAAATCAAATCAAATCCAAAACACATATCAATGATATCTATCTAATCAATTCCAAGAAAAAAAAGATATCATGCCTCATCAAAAACAATTATTTCAAGTTCTCCATTTTATATTTCAATTTATTTCCACTTCATTTATTATCCCATGCATACAAAACACCTACCTCACATGAATTTTCTCTCATCTCACAAATGTAAATGCTGAACAAGGCTTTTCTCATCCAAACTCACACAAGAGTAACCATAGTCTTGATAAATTCCTACTTCTCCACCCGATGTGAGTCAAGGACATGTGTTTCTCATTAGGAATTTTCATGGTTTTTATGTGGCTTCCGGTTGGTATGATTTACATGTTAAAAATCCTGAGGCCGAAAAAGGAAGGCTTGGCTCTTATTGAAGCAAAATTGCAAGATTCTAATTTTCACTAAAATATGGTCTCCTTCACATCATCTTGTTAAAAATAGGCTCCATAATAATTCAATCAGCTCAGCAGTAAAAATTTCAATCATTTCAAACATGATTTTTTAATGCTCCAGATAAGAGTGCACACAAAACGAGTTGTCACTTTAAAAAGAGGGTAAAAATGTTGTGTTTTTGAAATGAAATTTGAATTTAAAATGATTGAAAAACTATGATATTAAAAAGGGTGATTAGGTCAGAATCGGTTTCCTAATTGTAATGCTATCCTTGTTCAATTAAATTCAAACCTCTTCTTCTTTGTTGACTAAAGTGTGTTTCCACAATCGTTTCCTCTCACTTCCTTGGTGAAATTATTATTGTGAGAGAAAACCATTCCAAGATCTCGGTTTGGTCAACTCTCCTTCCATGTGTAAAATAGTTGTATTGAATATCCTTAATTGAAATGGGAAATACCCGATGAGGTTTTGTTTATCCCAAACAATCAAGAACATTCACTATGCCTTTTACACATACTGACGATCATCGAATACTTCACCACTAATTCCTGGTTTATTCCATCGTATATAATCCCGAAATTGGTAGAGGGAGATATTGATTATTTTAACATGGAAAAAATAAATAACGTAATTAATATTCAAGAACGATCGAACTTGATAATAAAATCCACTATAAGAAATTGAAAACAACTTTGAAGAAGAATGAAATTTATTCAATTGCGTCCAAGCACTCAAGCATTTCAATGTAGAAAACCAAACCTTCCCCAATCACTCCAAAAGTTTACCCCACTATGGTAAGGGTAATCGAGTTGAATGGGGAAGAAGAAGGAATTAAAAAACTATGAAAAACAAAATAAATAAAAGAAAAAGCTGAAAATTTCTCCTTCTTGGTGTCCTAGATGGAATGGGGTGGAGAATGGGATTATTTGAGAGGGTGGAGCTCTCCTCCTTTAATAGCAAGAATGTTTCCCCAGAATGTTGACACGTTGTAGCCCCATTAAATGACACCTTCACATGTTGAGACATTCTTCAATGTTTTTCATAATTCCTTTGGCCATGTCCCCTAAAAATATCTTCAGATTTTGACATGTATTCCGAGTGTTATGCCCGTTTTACTATGAGCCTTTATTCTGTCCAGTCAGAATCTCCAAAATGAAATCCTCCGGATCAGGGTGATTTAATGACCAAATAAACGGCCAATTCCCTCGGTTCTTACTTCATAAATGATTCTTCAAAACTCCTTGCATGTCCACCCACATAATTTTACAACATTTGTGCCCTCCATAGATGTGTTATGGATCCCACACCAAAACTAGGCAGAACTGCAAACAATTTTATTTCGCCCACTTCTGAGCTTCTTTTGAGCTTCCATATAGCCGATTCAGCTTTTAGTCCAAAAATAGTCAATGAAGTGCTGGATGTTTAGAATCTGGAAAAGAAAAAAAATCAATATGGATCCTTGTAGATAATCTTATGGCCAAACTACCGAAATAATTTAAAACTGTTAAAAATCCAAAATTGCCAATTTTTACTATTCAGCTCAAAATAACAACATTATCATAAAAATGAAACAATGAATCTTGGAGGAACACTTTTGTGGGTTTAAAAAAATGATATTAAATATAAATAAATTGAAAATATTTTCTCTATCAATTCTCCCACACTTAGTACTGGGACTCCGGGATAAGTAAAAATCAAATCAAATCAAATCCAAAACACATATCAATGAGATCTATCAAATCAATTCCAGAAAACAAAAAGATATCATGCCTCATCAAAAACAATTATTTAAAGTTCTCCATTTTATATTTTAATATATTTCCACTTAGTTTCTTATCCCATGCACACAAAACACCTACCTCACATGAATTTTCTCTTATCACACAAATGTAAATGTTGAACAAGGCTTTTCTCATCCAAACTCACACAAAAGTCACCATAGGCTTGATAAATTCCTACTTCTCCACCCGATGTGAGTCAAGGGAATGTGTTTCTCATCAGAACTTTTCAGGGTTTTTATGTGGCTTCCGGTTGGTATGATTTAGATGTTAAAAGTTCTGAAGCCGAAAAAGGAAGGCTTGGCTCTTATTGAAGCAAAATTGCAAGATTCTAATTTTCACTCAAATATGGTCTCCTTCACTCCCCCTTTGTTGAAAATATGTTCCATAATCATTCAATCAGCTCAGAAGCAAAAATTTCAATCTTTTAAAACATGATTTTTTTAAAGCTCCAGATTGGAGTGCACACAAAACGAGCTGTCACTTTAAAATGAGGGTAAAAAAATGTTGTGTTTTTGAAATGAAATTTGAATTTAAAATGATTGCAAAAACTATGATATTAAAAAAGGTGATTAGGTCGGGGTTGGTTTCCTAATTTTAATTCTATCCTTGTTCAATTTAATTCAAACCTCTTCTTCTTTGTTGATTAAAATGAGTTTCCACAATCGTTTCCTCTTTCTTCCTTGGTGAAATTATTATTGTGAGAGAAAACCTTACTAAGATCTCAGTTTGGTCAACTCTCATACCATGTGTAAAATAGTTGTATTGAATATCCTTCATTTAAATGGGAAATACCATATCGGGATTTTTTTATCCCAAAAAATCAAGAACAGTCACTACACCTTTTACACATACCGACGATCGTCGGGTACTTCACCACTAATTCCTGGTTTATTCCATCGTTTATAAACCAGAATTTAGTAGAGGGAGATATTGATTATTTTACCAAGGAAAAAATCAATAACGGAATTAATATTCAAGAACAATCGAACATGATAGTAAAATCATCTATACGAAATTAAAAATATCTTTGAAGAAGAAAAAAATTTATTCAATTGAGTCCAAGAACTCAAGCATTTTAATGTAGAAAACCAACCCTTCCTCAATCACTCCAAAAATTTACCCCACCATTGTAAGGGTAATCGAGTTGAATGTGGAAGAAGAAGGAATTAAAAAACTATGAAAAACAAAATAATTAAAAGAGAAATCTGAAAAGATCTCCTTCTTGGTGTCCCAGAAGGAATGGGGTGGAGAATGGGATGATTTGAGAGGGTGGAGGTCTCCTCCTTTTATAGCCATAATGTTTCCCCAAAATGGTGACACGTTTTTACTCATTAAATGACATATTAACGCGTTGAGACCTTCTTGAATGTTGTTCATAATTTCCTTTTCTGTGTCCCCTCAAAATCTTAGAGGCGTTGGACATGTATTCCGAGTGTTATGATTGTTTTATTATGAGAATTTATTCTGTCTAGTCAGACTCTTCAAAACGAAATCCTCCGGAATAGGGTGATTTAATGACCCCATAAACGGCCAATTAACTCTGTGAGTCCTTCATAAAAGATGCTCCAAAACTCCTTGCGCGTCCACCCATCGAATTTTAAAACATTTGGGCCCACCATGGATGCATTACGGATCCCACACCAAAACTAGGCAGAACTGTAAACATTTTTCTTTCGCCCACTTATGAGCTTTTGAGCTTCCATATGGCCGATTCAGCTTTTAGTCCAAAAATAGTAAATGAAGCCCTGGATGTTTAGAATCTGGAAAGAGAAACATTTTTCTATTTGGATCCATGTAGATAATGTTATGGCCAAACTACAGAAATAATTTAAAACTTTTAAAAATCCAAAATGACCAATTTTTACTATTTAGCTCAAAATAACACCATTATCATAAAAATGAAACAATTATTCTTAGAGGAACAATTTTGTGGGTTTAAAACAATGATATTCAATATAAATTAACGGAAAATATTTTCTCTATCAGTAGGTCTCATCGGAGAAAAAATAGTGTTTTGGCTGAGGTCGTACCCAAATATTTTCAGATCTCTTGTCCAAGGACTTAACAATATGTTTCAGATGTCCGACATTATTCATTCCCTCATTATGGTATTGGAAATAGAAAAACCATCTGATTATTCAACTTGTATAATGTTAATTTTTATGTTTCATTATCTCATGATCATTTATATGTCTTTATTTAATCATCTTTCATTCTTTCCATGTTTTTATCGTGTATATTTTAAAAGGCATGTGTTTTTAGTTATTAACCAAGCCTCATGTTAATTTTTATGATAACATCAATTGTATTAAATACAATTTCCAAGAATCTGAGATCACCATTTTTGATGTATTATTTTCCCTAGGTGTTTAATATGAATATTATTAAGGACATTTAGGAATAATCTAGAATTCATAGATGTTTCCAATGGAATTTAATTTATGTACTTCATTTCAAGTTGTAATTTTGAACAAATGTTTGTATGTTCTTTTTGAAAACTACTAAAATATTTGTTCTTTCAGGATAAGAATTTCTTTCAATCATTACAATATGTTAATATATGTCCCCAAATATGGGAAACTAGGGTCTCATTATTTTCCAATGGAAACAAAGAAGGATTAGTAGAAAACCTAGAGTCAAGATTTAGAAAAAATAGATTAGGGAACCAAATCCTAAGATATAAATTATGAATAAATATACAAAAACATCATAGAATTTTTATAATTTATAGAAAATGAGGATATATTCTGAAAATAAACTCATATTTCTATACAAAAAGTGGAAATGGTTTGGGAAATGATGTACCTAAGAGTAACAAATCCGACAAGGTGTTCCGAGCTTGACTCAGGATAACTTGTTACATGACAACAGGCCTTACAACATACATGTTTTGAAACTCCAAGGGGATATTAATAGATAATTCTCATTTTATTTATTCCCCATTAAGAAGTATATAAAGGTAAAAATTCCCTTTAGGTAACCATGATTGTGATTACGATATTAGATAAACATAAAATTTCATTATATGTAAACTATTTTTCTGGTTCAATATTATATATTACGAATCATTTCTTAATTTAGTGTATTATATTATTTAGATATAGATCCTACTGGTATGAATGGAATCCAATTCAATACAATAATTACATATAGGTATTTTTCACTGATGAAAAATATTTATGTTGGTTATGAAGCTTTGAATAGTGTGGGGAAACATTTAACTATACTAGGACAACTGACTCTGGTTACGAACAATAACATTACCCTTAAATAGAATCCATAGAAATAACTTGGAGGATAAAATTTAGACCTATTTATGTAGAAATATCCTCCATCATTCAATAATACTATATACCCATTCATAAATGAGTAGTGGTTAAGTTGTAATGAGATGATAATTGTAGTTTTCAGATGCTATAAAAGGGAGAAGGTTATCATGAAAAATTATCATATAATAGGAGATGCGGATCAGTGGTGGTTGTCAATAAATATAGGAATGATGAAGAACAAATAGAATAAATTAATGGAGTATATTTAATGAAATATTCTTAGAAAAATATATTCCTTAAGAATAGCTTTCTGATAAGGAGAAGAAAATATTGAGTTTCAAACAAAAAGGGGATGAAAACATTACAATGTATAAATCCATTTTTACAAGGCCATCAAGTCATATCATGGAGTATATACATAATCCAAGGAGTAATATTGATCGATTAATTGATGGTTTAATACCATTCCACTGAAAGGAACTAGATTACCAAACATTCTCAACATACAATTATATAGTCTCACGTGCAGTTCAGAAAAAGAATTTATTCTCTATGTATTATGACATAAAGGAACGAAAGAGAATAAAATGGTGGAAGAGGAATGAATAGAAAATGGAGTCAATTGCAAATGGGGATAAACATGGAACCAATCTCATGATTGCATGTGAATAAAATAAGATACCAATATTCAGTGCTAAAATTTTAAAGACTATAAAAATTATGCCAATTATTGTCCAATGTTTCAGAGAAACAATACCCATAGAAGGCCATGGGAAAATTTCCAAGATTATGATATAAAAATTACGGATGTTGAAGTTCATAATGACGTGGAGGCAGGTACATTAATACATTACTCAAACATATCCAATTATTTATTTGATTCCAGATCATAACATTATTTTATATCTTCCCAGTTTCTAAGAACATTAGACATTTTCATTCTGATTTAATAAATGATTTGACAGTAAAAATTCCTAAGTGGTGTATCATTGCAACAAATATGTGTCAATAAGTCCACTTATGGCACATAAATGTGCTCTGGCTTCTAACCATATCATCATACCCATTAATGACATTGATAAAACTTTTGTTATCAACTAGAATTCATGTTATGATTAAAATGTTTTTTACAAGAATAAGTATTGTAGATTTTTTATAATTATTTATAATCCTATATCGTTAGAGAAGAAATCATTTCCATTGATTCATTTTTAGATGCACCCCTATTAACTCTAAAAAATTCAATTCATGGGGGGATTGGTAAAACAATATCTATGGGTGTGAAAAGAAATATTAAAATTGAGTATATACATATTTTGAAAAAATATATTTATCTATTTTTAGAGGATTTACCAGGACATACTCCAAAATAGAAAATTGATTTTTATATTGATTTAATTCATAGTGCAAGGCCTATATCAAAGACCCCTTATAGAATGGCCACAATAGAATGATAAGAATAGGATTAACAACTAGTTGAATTTATTAATAAATGATTTTTCCAATATATTGTTTCTCCATGGGGAGTTCTTGTTCCATTATTTAGAAAGAAATATGGTTCTATGAGGTTCTGTATTGACTACTGAGAGATCAATTATATTACGATAAAGAAAAATTTTCATCTTCCTTACATTGATGGTATATTTTATCAACTTCATAGAGACCAATATTTTCAAATATTGACCTTCAAATAGTATATCACCAACTACATGTGAAGAAGGAATATATTCAAATGTAATCATTTCGAACCAGGTGTTGGAATCACATGTTCATTTGAATGCCTTTTGGACTGATTAATATACCCTTTATTTTTAAGGATCTAACAAATAAACAATTCAAGGAAAATTTGATGATTTTTTTTGATTTATTTATTAATGATATCTTTTTATACTAAAAATCTTATTAAGATCATGATAATCACATGAGAATTATTCTAAATACACTTTGAGGAAATATGTTATATGGGAAGTTTAGAAAGTAAGTATTCTGGCATAAAACAGTTTCTTTTTTTGGCCATGTTGTCTCCGAAGATGGAATCTAAATTGACCCTACAATGTTAAAGGAAGTCCAAGAACGTCCTACTCCAATTTACATAATTGATATATGCTGTTTTATGGGTTAACTAGTTTATAATTTGGGTTCCATTCATAATTTCACTCGATTATCTATCCTGTTAACCAAGCATACTCATAAAGGTTCTATGTTCATATGGACAAAAGTAGATGAATAATGTTTTGAAGAATTTAAGATGAAGTTATTGAATCGTCCAATCATGAATCTACCATCAGGAAATTGTGGTTTTTTATATTGATGTATCAATAAAGGGATTGGTTGTGTTCTTATGCCAAATGATAGTGTTATTTCATATGCATCATGTCATTCAAAAAATCATTAACAAAAAATATACATCTCATGATCTTGAGGTAAAACTATAATATTTTCTATAAATATATGGATACATTATCCCTATGGTAAAATATTTGAGATATATAATGAACACAGTAGCTTGAGGCATATCTTCTCACAGAATGAACTGAACATGAGAAAAATGAAACGAATAAGACTACTCAAGGATTATGATTGTTTTATGCACAACCATCCCGGGAAGGAAAATAAGATGGAATATTAATTGAGTTGGAAGGATCATGGTTTTCTATCCAAAATGAGGATTTGCATGCATCTAATTTATATGTATCCAGTGAGGATTGATATGTGAATTATCAATGATGGTGAAGAATCATTACTTTTTCAGTTGGTTTCCAAACCAAATTTAATAAAAATAATTAAAAGTTCTAAATAAGATGATAATAACATTCAAAAGATAATTAAATCATAAAATGATGTGAAGTATCCGTATTTCATGTGTGAGGATATAATTCAGAATTTTGGGATTATAATATCTGTTCTCTATATACCTATGATAAAAGGGAGTTGTTGGATGATTCCCATAGTTCAAATTTATCTATAAACCATCATTGAACTATTATTTATAGAGATTTGAAAGAACATTTCTGGTGGGAGAACACAAAGCATGAAATTGATGATTATGTATTAATGTGTTTAGTCTTTCAATAAGTGAATGATGAAATACAACATCCTAGAGGAGTCATGCAACCCTAACCCATTACTACATTGAAATGCATTGATGTCCCCGTGTATTTATATACCAAATTACTGAACCCTCCATGATGAAATGATGCAATATGAGAAATTACTGATCAACATACCAAATATCTATATTTCATCTTAATTAGAGAGGATTTTCCACTAGAGTTCCTTATATATCTCTATATAAATGAAGCTGTAAGACATTATTGAGAACCTATATCAATTGTTTTTTATTGTGATCAACTATTTACATAAAAATCATCTAAATGTCTACAAAAATCATTAGATACTGAGCTTTATTTTAGTACTTCTTATCATACTCATATAGAAGGGCAGTCAGAATGGATTATCCTATATTAGAAGGCAGGTAGAGATAGTGCTCACATGGCTTTGAATGTATATTGGATCCGTATTTACCACTAATAGAGTTTTTATATATTAATATTTTCCAATCAATTATTCAAATGTCGCCATATGATTCATTGTATGGAAAGAGATTTCGTACAACAACATAATGGGATTAAGTTAGGGAAATGAAGATTATAGGGCCTAGCATGTGGATAAAACAATGTTGAAGGTAAATAATATTCAATACCTTTTTCTAAGAATCCCAATGAAGGAAAAATAGATATATTGATAATTGAAGGAAGGATTTGGAAGTTTTTTTCGTAGATCATGTTTTTTAAAAGTATCACTATAGAAGGGTGTTATATGATTTGGGATAAAAGGGAAATTGATCATAGGTACATCAATAATTTTGAAATTATGAATAGAATTTTATTTGTGTATAATCATTTGGAAATTCCACCTAGCCTTTAAAAGGTTGTCAATGTGTTCCATGTCTCATTTTTGATAAATTATATACAGGACACAACACATTTAATCAATTATGAAGGTATAGAATTTGAACCTGCCTAATCTAACTATGAAGCACCTATACAGATTCTTGACACTAAAGAATAGGTGTTGAGGAATTAGATGACTCAAATGGTAAAGGTACTTAGGAAATTTTGTAAAATTGAGAGAAAATGTAGGAGCCTGAGGAACTAATAATGAAGACCTACCCTAATATTTTTTTGAGTTAACACTTTGAAAATATCAATGAAAAAGATTTTGTAAGTGGGGAATAATGTAACACCCGAAGGATTTACAAATAAATTTAATATATAGTGTAATTCATGAAACGATGAGTTTTTGTGTAACAACACCCTATTGTTATAACCTAGCTATTGAACATAATATTTTCCCCCTCTATGTTCTGAATTTCAAAAAAGAATCATAGATGGTCATGATTAGTATGATATTTAGACTCTAATTGAATAAAATTACATATTTTTTAAATATTAACTTGACCATTATGAATAGAAACCTCACCATGTAAGTGTAATTTTTTTAACCTTATAAATGAGAGTGAAGATTCTCAAAATTAATAATTAAGTGTATGTATATTTGTGATTAATAAGTATTTAATTAAAAATTTTAAATTAAGAAATTGATTTAAAATAAAATTTCTTTAATAAAATGAATTCGTTTGTAAATATTTTTTCCCTTTATTTTAGCAAAAATTAATGAGGCCAAAGTTAATTTTTGAATGTATTAGAAAATTGTTTTTTAATTTAAAATTTTTATTTTTCAAGAAAATGTTGATTTTATTTAAAATTAAATTCCAAATATGTGTAATTTTTTTGATAAAATGTATATCCTTTTATAATTTTACACATCAATAATTGGATATGGTTAATTTTTGGGATATTACTACAATACTTGATGTTTTGGTGAATAGTAAAATACAGAAATTTACCGTACAAATATGTTAGAAACTTTGTATACTATTACGTGTGTCATAGATGATGTAATAACAATTGGTTTTTATTCACATTCACTTATTACCCTGCTTTGGTCACAATAATCCCCATTATTAGTTTTCTTGGTTGAAATAATAACATAATGAATTATATATTGAAACATAATACCTCCCCTACACTATAAAAACCACCATCAATATATCTTTTCCTCAAATCATTAAGGCTTGACGAATCTTGAAGTTATTCCAAAATAATATTACATAATATCTCCCCAATTTCAATATCTCTTGGTCTTTCCAAAAGACCAAAAAACATCCCTTAAGGTGGTTATAGAGGAAGTTATTTCAATAGTAAAACTCTCCTCCTTTTTATGTTAATTTCAATTTTAATTTATTTTATTTTTTTATATTCTCCACACCACCTATATCCAAATGAACATGATAACTTCAGATTCATCTCAATAATATAATTAAATAATTTCAATGGAATATCCCTCTTCAAACTACAATCTATATATCTCTCTCTTTTACTTTAAAAATTAAATCGTCATCTGGAAGGTTCTGATTTACAAACTCCATGGAAGACAAACTATTGTTCTTAAATTTATCATTAAAAGATGGTCCTAAAAAAATAAATAATGGTAATAAAGGAATATTATATAATACTTATAGTCTACTTAGTATTCTGGAAATTTTATATATTTATAAAACTAATTCTTACGACAAAACTAGTTCCAAAGAATTGAAAAATCACCAAAATATTATAAATGATAATCATTAATGATCTATCTAATAACTCAAAATCATATCATATAACTTTGGTCTCGTGGGACAAAATAGAATTGGGTTTTTGCTGAAGCTTTACCCTAGTATTTTTAGAACTCTTGGATGAGGCCTTGAAAATATGTTTCATATATTCGGAATTATGAATTCCCTCATTATTTTATTAGAAATTAAAAACCCATGTGATTATTCAACAAGTATAATATCAATAGTAATGTTTTATTTAGCCTTGATCATTTACATGGACTTATTAAATCAGCTATCATTTCTTCCATGTCATTATCAAGTATTTTTTTAAAGGCACTTGTTTTTTATTGTTCACCATGACTACTATTTAATTTTATGACAACTTCCACTATATTACCTACCCTTAATGAGAATATGAACTCACTCCTTTCTTGTGAATTATTTTCCCCAGGAAGGGTAGATGAAAATTATTAATTAATTTGATGGATAATCTTGGAGTCATAGATGTTTGCAAAGTAATTTCAATTATGTATTTCATTACATGTTGTAATGTTTACATTTGTTTTTTAAAGGTTTTAAAAAAATACTAAACTATTCAATACTTCAAGATATTACATTATTGTAATCATTCAAATTTATTAATATAAGGCGCAATCTCTAGGAATCTGAGGTCTGGTTCTTTACAGAAGTTCTATGTGATGAGTCTAACTATTGGATAACATCTTAGTAATTGTTAAAGGTATATATTGAGTAGATCTTCTATAAATTACATCCATGTATAGATACTAAAAGTGGTTACATTCTCAAAAAATGATGTAGGTATGGATAATAATTATAAAAATGGAGGATATAGTATTACTCAAACATCACCTAGTGTATGAAAAGGTAGCCTAACTACACACCTTGTTCGACACTTATATGGGATATGTCACATCCACAGTTTTACATTGAGGTCATTCTTATTTTATTTTTGTTCATTTAGTTATCCCTTTTCATCACTAGGTATTGTTGTGAAAAAAATTGTTTTTTTAGGTTCAATTGAAGGTGGTGCCTGGGTGGCACTCAGTTAGAAGAAATGGTGCGCCAGCCTAGAAGAGATTGTGGCCCCTAGACAGTGGTGTTGTCCTGGCCACACAAGCATGTGACAAACCCTGAACCAGGACCAGTGGTTCTTCCTATGGTGTAGCATCAACCAAACAGGTGTGCTCTCATCCCGAGTAACTATGTTATTATTTTACTATATTTTTAGAGTTTGACATTGGTTTGACACCGAGTTTTGAAAATTTTATGGCCAAATAATTTAGAATTTAATTTCAAAGAAATAATTAATTTATACATTATCATTCCCATATATTTACCCAAAAAACCATATTAACTTCCCTATTCATGATTCATAACCCTAGTAAACTCTCCCTCACCACATGGAAATATGGATATCTATATCGTGGATGGTCTGGGTGTGGAATCTTCACAAAATTTCAAGTTTCCTCTTCCACTAATCTTCTTCATATTTCAGCCTATTTCTTTATTCCTTATTTTTGGTTTGGTATTTTCCCTGGTGGATTAGTTACCCAAATGCGGGATTAACCTTATTCATTTGGGAATGTTCATTATTTTTATGGGTTTATTATTCCAATCTATAGTCTCATTTTTCTTTGGAATAATTTTACACCATATTTAATTTGTTTCCAACCTAGAGGTAGTTTGTTCCATTATTAATCATTGTGGGATGATTTTAGTATTATTTACATTCTTACTAAATGTGGAATATATATTGTGTGTGTGGTGTGAATCATTTTTTAAAAAATGGGTTTTGTGTATGTAAGTGTTTGAAAATATATTTTCTTATGAAAAATAGTGTTTATACAAGTGGTGGTTCATGTCACATGTAAATTGGAAATTGAGAATAGTGGGAATCATTGGTAAGTAGGTTGGGAAGACTATGTCTAGTATTCTAGGCGATTTGTAAGGGATGAGGCCCAGTTCTTTATAGAATGATTGATGATACAAAACGAAAAAAACATTTGAAGACAATTCAAGACCACTATAAACTTGGATGTGATTATTTTCTACTATCTCATGCATGAGGATGCTCTGGGTTATGGTTTCTATACCATGTCACCATTTTAATATGATCCTAGGTCCCTACTAACCCTCGTACCATTAGGAACTTATGGGGGTGATCATGTCATTCAATGATTACCAATGACATGTAGTGGACATTACCTTCAGTTTTTTTTTTCAAATAAGGATTTCATTAATAATTCATGTCGATTATTTTTCATAGAATATTTCATGTTAATTTTTTCTTTTATCCAACTAATAGGGATATTTTTTTTGATATCCTATTATGAATTTTTTCACACCCAATATATATTCCTTGAGGAATGTATACCCTATTTTTTACCCAGATTAAGTAAATATGATCTGTGATGGTGATAATGTATTTGGTTTCTTGTGTTCATCTTTTTGTAGTTGTCAGTGGAGGTGTATTAAGGGTGTTGACACTATTGTCTCATGGAGAAAATATCATGTATTTGGTTCCCCTCCAATTTTTGTATTTTGGATTTCGGTTTCAAATGCAAAATGTTAAACATCTGATAATTTTAAGCCCTTTATTATGGTTATTGGTTATGGGAAAACTTATATTCATATCGGTTGATGGTTGTTAATTCTTAAGGAAACAATTATCCGAAAAAGTGATTTTTGATTCCTAGGAGTTATTTTACCACTCGTGGGGATATATAATTCCATTTCAACAATTTGATGAGTTGGGTCGGGTGTTTCAGTGGTTGGAATCCTAGAACGGTTTCTGAAAAAATGGTATCATTGGATCCCCCCCTCATTGTGTCATTTTATTTGGGAGAGTATGGATAGATAGATGCAGGGAAAATCAGGGCTTTAGGTTTTGGTTGGGAGTGGGGTTTCCAGACAACAAACCTAATGATTGGCCTCGAGTCACCTGGGGATGTTGTATTTTGGTTTCATTACTCATCAATGAGAGATGTACAGAAAATAATTTATGAATGTTTACTGAGGGAGAGTAGAATGGTTTGTATTGTTGTGGTGATTGAATATTTTTATGTTTTGATTTATTTAAGACTTATGAATTAGATGTTTCTTAAAAAAAATAGAATACTGTATTTTGGAAGTATTGTGATTGTTTTCCGAAGAAGCATGATTCCACCTAGGAGACTCTTTGTGCATCCATTGAAAGAGGATAGAGATATTTCACTCTCACATAGATCAGTGGTAAGTGGAATAAATGGTTCAGGCTATCCATGAATTTGGTCAGTGGGTTTGACCCGATAGTTCTTAGATTAGGGAATTCAAACTATGTCTGGTAAAGGAAAAAGGATCAGGATTTACTCAAGAAAAATACTCATTTCTTTTGGTGTAGCATGAATCCCCTAGAATATGAGGATTGGATTGAAATAATTTAAAAGATGTTTGGGTTTCATGATAATCCTAATGAAGATAATCTGAAATGTTATTTTTTATTATTTGAAGTTCACAGTCAATGGTTGTGGGACTCTTTGGTTAAGGATGGGAAGAATGAGTAGAAGGGTTGGATTTATTTCAATGTCATATTTAATCAGTAGTATATCCATTTGAACATGGAGTTCACCAACACCTAAGAGTTTTTGGATATCTATCAGGGAGACTAGATCATGATAGAATATGCCAAACTCTTTGTAGAGTCGGTTCAGTTCGCACCTATGGAAGTTTCTAATGAGTAGATAAAGTCTCAACCATCAAAAAGTGGGTTGTGATCAGACGTTTGATCTCATGTTTTATTTTTCAGGTTCAATACATATGATGAGGAGTTTTATCATGCTTCGATTTTAGATATTGACCAGTTTAGAATATCTGTTATTTTGGGTGTTCTTTCAATAGTTTTATATGGTAGTGGGGGTTCATTTTAAAACTAGAGGATGTAATACGAGAATGAATTGAGGGGTGTGGAGTCTGAGGGCATCCTTCCATAACACCTTCATTTTCAGCTTTAGAAGAATGATCTATCTTGTTTCATCAATTTGGAAGGATGGGGCATATGTGTTCAAATTGTTCATCCCAACCTAGTCATTTCCATCAATGTGGTACTATGGGGAACTATCTATGATTTTTCAAATCTACACATCCATACTAAGGTGATGTAGCTTCTATATATTCATGGGTAGTTTCAGTACTTCCAAATTCATCAAAGCCATTGGGACCTTAGTTTGGATGTCATCATGGTAGGGATGGACATAGTTTGTTTCAATGTTAGATTAAGGTAGAGTTACAAGTCATTCGTCACTCTAAAGTTCAAGTATAGAAGAGGCACGTACACATTCTAGATCAGCAAAAATTTGAATATGATGAAATACTTGGGACCTTTCATGTTATTTTTTATTACATCATCTGTTATTTTTTTCATTTTTGATATAGATGCCTATATTTTTTTGTCTCACATGTGGATGTGTTCAAATTGTCTAGTTTTTTTATGTTATATGTGATGTATATGGTAATGAATATAGGAAAGAAGATAAATTAGAGTTTTTTATTATCATTATGATCACTCACTTTGTCAACTGTTTCGAAAGAGTGTGAATTCTTGGTTTTGGAAATGTACCTCTGATGTAATCATTGGTGTGGATTTGATGGTGCATTTCTAAGAGCAATTATATTTTTATTAGTGGTGAGTGAATTTATTGGAACCTCATAAGAGTTCCTAGGTTTCTTGGGTGAATTTTATACTCAGTTTTGATGAATTGGACCTAAAATTATGGAATTGGGAAGTATATTTTTTAAATCTCATCACTCATGTTGGAGGAATATTTCAGTGGTCCTGAGGGTGGATTACCTCCTATAGTGGTTGAGTTCCCATAGATATTTCAATATGATTTTTATAATTTCCACTTACGTTGGATTTGAAGTTCACATTTGATTTCGAATTAAAAAAACTGATATTTATTAACTCAAATCATATTTCCCCCACCAATGATATTGAATTAATGATACAATTTGTTGATTTGGAACCCAAAGGATTCATTCGACCAAATGTCACACCAGTGCCAACCGTGATTCTTTTATCATGGAAGGATGATGGATCTCTCTAGTTGTGTAATTTTTTTAAAATTTTAATAAGGATAAATTCATGAATAAATATAAAATTTCCTCTAATGATGAATTTATTGATCATCCCAAGAGGTAAGGAGGTCCTCCATGATAATATTGTGTTCTAATTATCACCAGGTCAGAGTCAGAGAGGCATATGTTCCTAAGAAATATTTCAGAATTAGGTATAACCACACCATGTAATTAGTCGTCCGATTTAGGATGAAAATTGATCTAGTGGTATTTATGGGGCTCATGAACATGGGGTTTCATTAGTTCCATGATTATTTTTTTCTTTTTTTTATCAAATCAGAATCCGGTCTGGAACCATGGAAAAGTAAGAGAGAAAATTGAAGATCATATTGGAAAATATTTTAGATCATTACCTCTATGCGAAGTTTACCAGGTGTACCTCATATATTTTTTATGTGATGTTGTTGGGTCATATGATATTAGAACATGCTGTCTTGGTGGACCCCAAGAATATCGAAATGATATTGTCATCGGAGATACTTAATAATGTATTCGTGATTCTTAGTTTTTTTACTACAAGGGTATTAAAGGTGGTTACTAAGATATTTCTCTCGAATTTCTTTTCATGTGACTACCCTTCCTCACATAGGGGTAGTGATTGTGTGGATCTTATAATCATTTGAAATCAGTTAGGTTCTTATGTATTTGTTTACCAAATCCACTATTATTTAGTATTTGTAGTCAGATTCATGGTCTATTGTGATCATTAAGAATGGGTATTTGGTGTTTGTTGATCCCAGAGGACCATGTGGTGGAATATGGTTCCCAATAATTGATAATATGGGAAAATAATAACCAAAACCATGTCCTTGAATTAGTTGTATTGATGCATTTATAATGGAAAGGATTCACTATCTCAATGGGGAAAGGGTCATAGTCTAATTTCATCATAATAATTTTAACTATATTTTCTTCTAGAAGGATATAAATTTTTTGAAAGCATCATAGTGTCATGTAACTTTAGGGGTTTGATTTTTATAGCATGTATTCCCTGAGTAAAGTTATTATGGTCGAAGATTACTTGAGTTATAATGTATAGGTGCTAGCTATAAATGAATCTATATACGAGTGGAATATGAAGAGGTGTTTTTCCTAGGTGAATCTTGAAACCAAGGATCATGTGGAGGTCTGTTCAAGACTAATTTTTAGATGAAACCCACCCTCCTATAGTTCATGTAGTAATAGAAACTTAGTTATTAGATATTCCAATGCTCATGAATGTTCTTTAATGGTGGGGAGGTTCTCGGTGAGTGGTCTTTATCCTTAAATTATGTTTTTTTACATAAAGGGTGGTGTTGTGGTGTTCTTATTTCTACAAAAAGTGGTGATGTCGGATAACCACCAGTATTAGTTGACCATTTGTCTCAGGACCACCATGATGTTTTATAATTTGTATCGTCAGTTTTGGTAGATGGGCATATGAAGTAGTATAGTTGAGTTTTCATCCAAGTGTTATACTTTTTTGTATTTTAGGGTAGAGAAACATGGAACAAAGGTTTTCTTCAGCCCCTACCAATTCATAACTGGATATGGGAAATGGTCTCCATGTATATCAATATTGGATTTCCTTGTACACTCTGGAGATGTAACAAATTATGCGTGTTGATTGAATGTACGACCAAATCATCCCATTTTATTCCATTTATAGACTTAGTCAAAAGAGATTTTAAGCCCTAGATTGTGGAACTGTCATGGAAACCTGGCCTACCACATAGGTGTACGACTAAAAATGTTCCTAGACTAGTTGGTCTATCTAAGGCACATGGTCAACTGCATAGGCGTGCAGCATCTCGATGGAACTGTGCATCCATGTTCCACTTTGGATAGAGTGGGACACACAATAGTTGCACGGTTTGGATAACTGTTTATCTAAACTATTCAATATGTCCAAGTATTTAAAATGATTAATTTAAACTTTTTTCCATCCATATTTTAACAAAAATCCACCCATTTTCATCCCTATTAAGGATATTCACAGCAAGGATCTTCTCCCAATACTATTGGATCACTTGAATCTCCAAATCATAGATGTTCTTGGTGTCTAATATTCAAGAAACATCATGTAATATTTTAAATTCATGTTTTTATACCTTCTTCTTGGTTCCTTATTTATTTATTTTTTGTTCTCCTTTTTCCAAAAGATTGGTCTCCCTAAAGAGCGTTGAACCTTGTCATTTTGGGTATGATAATTAGGTTTATGGTTTTTCATTGTCTCTCTAGAATTTCCTTGTGGTTCAGCTATGTTTGTCACTATATTCTAGAAGTTTCAAAGATTAAGGTAGGTGTTTCCTTGCATTCACATTGACGGATGGATTTTGAATTATTTATATGACTTCTAGACATGTTATATGGATTTTTTGTGAGGTGTGAATCATTTTTTCAACATATTTATGGTGTGTGTAAGGGTTTATGAATGGTTTTTACAATTTGAAATTGTGGTTTTCAATTGTGATTCCATTTTGAGGTGTGTATATATAAACTTTTTGGTAAATGTGACATTTGAAGTGGAAATTTAGACAAAGTTATTCCTTGGTAACTCAGATTATAATACGATGGCTTGTATTCTAGGAAGATTGGAAGGGATGAGGCTCAGTTCCCTCTATAATGATTGTCCCATCATCACAAACTAAACATTTTTTGATGATCAGATATCACTAGAACATTGTGTGTGACTCCTCTCTAGTGGCTAGTGCTATAGGATGTCGTGGGTAATAGTTTTCAGAACATTTCACTAAGGTACAAGGATCCTATATCCCCACTTGCACTAGATCCTTTAGGATTTTCTTGGGTTGCTAATATGATGGTATTCTTATTAGTCAGCATGCAGTGGAAATTACCTTCAATTTTAGATTCAATGAATGATTCCTTTAAATGTGGTATTCTTTTACCTGTAATTTAAACATGAATATTTATTTTTCCAATTATATTATGGGATGGATTATATTTTCGATGATATATTAATGGGAGTTTGATCGCACCTACATACTCCCCTAGGTGTATATATACCCTCTTATTTATCACCTAGGTAAAGGAAATATATTCCATGGTATAGATGGTGGATACAGTTCCTAGAGTTCCACTATTTGTAGGTGATTGTAGTGGTTTCTTGACTGTGGGGAACCTCATTTTTCAGGGAGTATAGGTCATATTGATAGTTCCCCAGCCATTTTTTCATTTTGGTTTTTGGTATAAAAGGTGCAGTGTATAACATGTGATAGTTGAATGAATTTTTTTGGTATTGATTATGTTGTGATCTTCTATTCTTGTGGATTTATTTTTGTTGATTGTTAAGGAAAATATCACTACTAAAAAAGAGATGTTTGATTCCAATGCACTATTTGCAAGCCCATGCAAATAAAAAAACTTTTTTGGACTTTCCATTGGCCATGGAGGTAGTCATGTTATGTGGAATCTCATAATAGTTAGTGATATGATATGTTTTGGTTAATTAAATAATCCTTAAAAAACAAATAAGAAGGTTATATATATATTATGAATCCTAAAGGATATCCAAAATTGAAAACTATAAATTTAATAGATAATTTATTCCAATCATTTGGTAAGTTCTCCTTCTTTGATTACAGTTTCCTATCATGGACAATATTTAATTTAATTATATTCATCCCCAATTTCCATTTAGTAATGATATTAGAGGAAACATGAAATACATTAATTAAACATTGGATCAATGTAAATTTTGAAAATTTAAAAAATATGAAACATAATGATATTTGGGATTTAATTACAAAAAATGTGACAACTCTCACCCAACTACCTCTTATTATGGCCAAAACCGAAAACATGATGAGCATTATAACACACCATAAAATTTGTAACTTGTTATCATGTCAATTATAAGGACACATCAACAATATTTTAATGGATCTTATTGTCAACTAGTTACTAATTAATGGTTAAATGTAATGAAAAATATTTTATACATTCTCCATTGCTAGTACACTAAGAAGATCATTTTGATCGTCCATCATCTAATGTTTATTCTCACTGGTGGTGGAGTCTCAAAAAAATTAACATGATAAAGGAGGAAGTACACTACGGAATGCGAAGAGTTCAAAAATATATTTTTCATTATGTATTTTCCTTGGAACCATTAAATAATATTGGTTGGAAGAATTCATGGAATTTAATTAATAAGGGGATAAATCTATTTGACCTTATGAAATAAACTTCAAAAACTTGTGAGGTCTTCCTCCAGCTTCATATCTGATTTTGAGAGAAAAAAATGATCAATTATTTACTAACATAAATCATAGACTTCAAATTTTGATATCAATAATTGAATTTCAATGGTACGAAGAGGTTTTTGATGTTCCCTTGTGATTGATAAGGATACATGAACCTTCCAAAATTCTAGGGAATTGAAAAAAAATGTTGAGTATCATGGAATCACTGATGATAAGACACACCATGGGAAGAAATTCCAAAACATTATATAAGTAAATGTTGGAAAAGGTACCCGAGTAATTGTATCAATGGATGAGAGATTTTTTATGTGGGGTAAAGCTAGAAATAAGGCCAAATATTTCTGAAGTAAGGATATGAGGGACAATAATGAAACTAAATAGGAGAATATCTTATCTAATGATCCACCAACAATATAATTATTTTTGTGAAAGGAGTATGAATTTTATGTGAAATAATTCTCTAACCCTATTAGGTTGGAATGTCTATGACAAATACAGAAGGGGGTGAATTGTGTCCTTTAAAAAATTTCAAATCTGTATCGATTCATATCAACAAATAGATAATGATGGTGTCATTTATGGATGAGATAATTTGAAGCGGAAAAATTGAAAACCAAGCTCAAAAATTTATAGTGGTACAGGGCATGAAGATCCCCAAGTCATATACTCGACTGTAGTTAACGTCTCTCAGACTCCTAGATTCCACTTCTAATACTAGGTATTCTATAATCACACAACCATTTAAAGAGCTTATTTTCATTACTTATTTCCCTTTTTTCAGTTCCACCTTAGTTTAATTAATTTTTTAAACATTATTTAAGCATTTACTATTTAAAATTATATTTCATTAGCATAACACAGAAATTCCATTATCCCTTTAAAATTGTAACATCGAAATTTTGTTCCTGTAAGCTCCAACCACATTGGTTAACATCGTTTATTCAATTATTCACTACAACATTACATTCCCATATTCCCAGGAATTCTAGAAAAACATTATATGCCATTAAAAACAAGGGGGATCAACACGGTGAGTAAATGTACTGCCCCTCATGTCATTTCCGCCTATAGAAAGAGCATAGACCCATCCTCCCTTGAGAAGATAAACACAGAACGAATGTGTCCAACCCTCGCGTCTTCAACTCTTTCAAAAGAAGGGTAAGCAAGGATAGCTGCCTTCAGCTGTGGGGAAAATTAAAGTAGATAACCAATCAAAGAAACACGACAAATCCAAACATTCACATCTAACCTGTTCGATCATCCCTGGAGTCCTCTCTGACACCAACATTCATAAACTTTAGCATCTTGACACTATAGGAGTCATCTATTGACATAACCTATCATCCTCTTTTCCCCCACATATCAGAACAACTTTCTAGGATCACATCACAACACAATAAGAAGGAAAAAAAATCATATCAATTGGGTTCGTGACCCCTATACAAGCAATAGGTTAACTCAAAACCCTTCAAGGAATTATCTTTTATCAAACAACCAGTTCAATAATCTATCATGGATAAACTAATTTATTATTTGTAGGTTCCAATTCAGAAAACCTAACTAGTAAGCAATCACAAATTGATTAAAAATTCTTATTACATCAATTTGATTAACATTAAATCACAACCACATCAACTAGATTAATTAACGTTCCTCTTTATCTTTATCCAAGTGATTATCAATTATTTACTGCTTTAAGTTCATTACCAATTTCCATCAAGAATGAAATACTAGTCACAAAAAGAATTTAAATCACACTATCTATCAAAATAAGAAGCAATAACATACGATCGATATCAATTTATTTACCCTGTTCAAAAAAATATGAGGTCAATTCCAATTTGATCGAGTGAGATAAAACATGTAAACTATACAGATGCACGTAAAAGAAAAGAGAAGAAATTATTACCTTACCTAAAACAATTCTTGACATTATTTATACGACATCGAGCCACACGGCGGGTTTGGATCTCCTCCCCTTGTGAGAACTGTGTCCACCTGAGGATGCATAGACACCCCCACACCAGTAAACACGCAATAAAAGTCCATTAGGAACAAGGAGACAACATTCCATTAAAGGTTGAGGAGACACAGAATGATATGAACCGAAAATATTGATGATAGAACATACCGCATATCGAAGACTGATCAATATTTCTTGATTGCATCAAACAGAGTAGAACAAATCCCAGGAGGAAAGTTTTATTGCACAACTCTTATGGAAATGAATCGGATGTTCGAGCATCTCACACTCAAGAACAAGGTGGAATAACTTGAGAGGAAGATATAGAATACCTATTAAAAATTTAAAATAGTAGTGGTTTAAGATACATTGGATTCTCCATTAAATGTGGATCGAATTAAACCACGCAGTTTGACCATGTATAAAAAACATCTCGAGTCTTGAGGGAAATTAATATAAGAGTTATGTCCTTTGTATCAGCCTTAGAGCCCTTAAAACGAGGCTTTGAACGCATTTTACATCATAAGAAACATAAAAGGGGCGATACTATAGGAAGCTGGAAACACTGTTCATAAAAGGTCACTGATGACACTATTCACATAATGTCACAGATGTCACTGTTCCCATAAGGTCACTGTTTAACTTTTCACAAAAGGTCACTGATGACACTGTTCATAGAAGGTCATCGATGTCACTACTAACATAAGGTCACCGTTGAACTATTCACATAAGGATACCCATGACACTGTTCACAGAACGTCATTAATGAAATTGTTTACATAAGGTCACAGATGTTACTGTTCACATAAGTTTACCAATCACACTATTCAAAGGAAGTCAGCGTTGACACTATTCACATAAGGTCACCGATTTCACTATTCATATAAGGTTACCGATGACACTGCTCACAAAAGGTCACCGATGACTCTGTTCACATAAGGGCACCGATGTCACTATTTACATAAGGTCACCGATGACACTATTCACATAAGGACACCAATGCCACTGTTCACATAAGGTCACCATTAAATTGTTCACATAAGGCTACCGATGACACTATTCACAGAGGGTAAACAATGCACTATTCAAAATGGTCTACCATTGGAAATATTCATAGATAGTTACCGATGCACTGTTCACAACATTCTTCTATTGAAATTATTCATCGATGGAACTGTTCACAGATAGTTACTGATGCATTGTTCACAATTGTCTACCATTTGAACAGTTGACTGATGGAACTGTTCAAAGATAGTTACTGATGCACTTTTCACACTGGCCAACCATTGAAACTATTCACCAATGGAACTATTCACAGATTATTACTAATGAACTATTCACAATAGTCAATCATTCGAACTGTTAACAGAAATTGAAATTTGGAAAAGTGCTGGGGATATGTCACTTTGACCTCCTTAAACACCTCCTAATCTTGATTTTGGAAAAAGAATGGACAAGAGAGGTCCAAGACATTACATCTGATACCTTTCAAAATATTCACATCCTAGAGAATTCAAAATTCACCTAAAGGGAAAATGAAATAGGGTCTGAACAACCACCCCTTGAGATACCTCTCAAAAAATAGAATGCTATAAGAAGCTACAAAAGAAATCCAAATTAAAAACATGATAGGTATAAAACCACAAATACTACATTGATACTTGAAAAGAATTAAACATCAAACAACTCTGGGTATTGAGCATGTATCTATGACTCACGTTCCCAGGTACTCTCCTCCATGCGACTCTATCGCCACAAGACACAAAACAAGGGGATTGAACACCCACGCAACACCATCACTTTGAGGTCTTAGATCTCCCCAAGTCGCTCTTCAATGGTCACATCATTATCAACATATATCTCTCCCCAATCGATGACGTGAGAGTCATCTTGAAGATAATGACAGAGTTGTGATACATGGATGACATCATGTATCTGAATCATCTATGGGGGAAGTGCTACTCGATATGCCACAACTCCAACATGAGCTAACACCTCGAAAGGCCCAACAAACTAGGGAGAATTCTTACTCCTATGACCAAACCTTCAGTTCCCATGATGGGGAGTCACCTTCAGAAACATGTGATCCCCAACATAAAACTCTAAGGGTCTCCTCCTTTGATTGACATACAGTTTATAATGATCTTTTTATGTCTTCATCCCCTCATGAATCACTTGAACCATCTATTTTGTATTCTGCACTAGTTTCGGTCCGAGAATTGCCGCCTCTATAACCCTAGTCCAGCACAATGGAAAATGTCAAGGTTGGTCATACAAGGCTTCCAATTGCTCCATATCAATGGTAGATAAAAAACTATTTTTGTAAGAAAACTCCACCATGTGTAAGTGCCTCATCCATGAAACATCAAAATCCAAGACACAAGAGCGTAACATGTCTTCAAGATATTGGATGGTTCTCTCTGTCTGACCATCAATTAGGGGATGAAAAGAAGTGATAAGGAATAGATGAGAACCAAAAGCATGCTAGATACCTCTTCACACCCTAGAGGGTAAAATAGGATCATGATAAGAAATTATCGTCCTTGGGACACCATAAAGCCTCACCACCTCCTCCAGATACTACCTCGACAAAACATATACTGAGCTTGACTCCTTGATTTTTATGAAGTGAGCTGATTTTGTTAAAAACTTCACTACCATCCAAATTCAATAATATACTCCCCGATCCCAAAGTAAACCAGTGACAAAGTCCATTGGGATGACCTCCCACTTAGACTAAGGAACATCTAACGGCTGGAGCATACAACTAGGAAAACGGTGTTTAGCCATCACCTTCTTGTAGACCAGACATCAAGAAATAAACTCTACAACTGCACATTTCTTCCCAGGCCACCAAAACTAGCACCTCAAGGATCAATACATCTTTTTCAAGCCATGATGCACTGATATAGTAGATCTAAGGAAATCTCTAACAACCATGTCATTCATCGTCAATGAAACAAATATCCTTCCATGTTACAACACTCGGTGTTGTTCATCCTCAGACCAATCATCTGTGGCCTTGCTACAAACAACTCGGTCTCTCCAGACCTCCACCTCAGGATCCCACAGCTGGGACTCTTCCACCTTCTGAACAAGAGATGACTGCATCTCCATCTCGAAAAGACATCCTCTTCCCCCAACATTCCCAATTTCAAGATGTAGTGCTTATGGTTCTTCCATTACTCTATAGGAGTCACCAGATTCATGGACAGCATCACTACGTGACTTCTGACATAGCGCATCAGCTACAACATTCCCCTTTCCAGGGTTATATGATATTTCAAAATCGTATTCTTGTAAGAACTCCACCCACCGATGCTATCGTAAATTCAAGCCACGCATGGAGAAAACATACATCTGTATCTTATAATCAGTGAAAACAACAAAGCACTCACCAATGTGGTAATGTCTCCACATATTTAGAGAAATAATTAAGGAAGCCTACTCAAGACTGTGGATGGAAAAGTTATGTTCACGTGGACGTTACTGACGAGACCCATAAGAAACAACTAATCTCTGTTGTATCAGAACACAACCTAACCCCAGATACGAAGCATCATAGAAAACATCAAACAGAACTCCCTCTGCAGTAAGACAATGAACTAGAGCACTTACTGACATCTCCTTTAGATAGTTGAAAGCAACCTGATACTGATCAGTCCATATTAATGCTTGATCCTTCCTATTCAAAGTTGATAGTGGAGTCCCAACTTGAAGGAAATCTGCTTCGAACCTCCTGTAGTAGCCTGTGAGACCAAGTAAACTTTGCACCTCTTATACAATCTTGGGGGATTCCCATGAATTGACCTCTTCTATATTCGATGGATCCACATCTACTACCTATTGGGAATATTCATGCCCTATGAAACAGACTTCTTGAGCTCAAAACTCACACTTCGACAACATCCCAAACAACTGATGTTGATGAAGAAATACAAAATCGGTGAGTAGATTCCCTACATGATCATCTTCAGATATGGAGTACACAACGTTTTTGTCGATGAAAACCACAACAAACATGTCCAGGAACTCACAAAACATAGCATTCATCAATCTCATGAACACAGCTGGAGCATTTGTCACACCGAATGACATTAAAACGAACTCATAATGCACATGATGATAGTGGAATGTAGTCGTCAGGATATACTCATCCTTCACATGAATATGATGATATCATGACTACAATTCGATCATTGAGAATCAACTTTAACCTTTCAGTTGATTGAATAAATCATCAATTCCTGGATGAGGACAGTGATTCATTATTGTTACTTTTTTTTAAGTGACAATAATCAACACACAACTATAAATTGACGTCAGCCTTCTTCATGAACAAAAATAGTGCACCCCACGGCGACACACTCAGCTGAACAAAACCACACTATAACCAACCTTAAAAATATATACATAGCTCTTGTAACTCAGATGGGGCCGTACTACATGGGGACATTAAGATAAGAGATACTCATAGTTGTAGATCGATCCCAATCTCGATATCTCATCGAGGGGGCAATGCTACAACATCTTTTGGAAGATGTTAGGGTACTATTCTATGACCCTAGGAAACCCAAGCTGCTGAACCACTGAAGAACTAGACATTATTTTTTCCATCATGGGTGATAAGGATGAAACATGACTCTGACCCATCTGAGGATATCGCGCGCCAACAAACACCATTGACTCTCTATCTGGATTGATGAAAAGAACATGCCGCCTAAAGCAATCCATGATAGCCTGCACTGAATACAACTAGTCCATGCCAAGGATTACATAATATGTTACTATTCGTAAACATTGGAAATCTCTCAAATAGTGGTGCTGCCCTAAAACTAGCTCATAGTCTTTACATACTTCAAACAAGTCAGCTCGTCCTCTAACTAACGTAGTAAATTCCAAGGGCACTAGAAGCTTCTATACCTCATGTCCCAAAGCATAGACCAGGGTGGGTGATATGAAGGAGTGTGTCACTCCTGAATCAAACAAAGAATACGGAAAGGTAGAAAACCAGCAAAGGGTAACTCGAACGATGTCTAGCTTACCTGGTGTTGGAAGTACTAAAGAAAGATGCTGACCAAGACCTCCTCTAAGCCCTCTCTAACCCTAAATAAAACCACTTCCATGGTCGTGCTCTACTCTTTGAGGATGAGGAGAATGACGGGGTTGTCCTCTTCTTTCCCCATATACCCTCTGATGAACTAATGTTGGTGCAAACTACTACTGCTTCCTCTGCTGGAACTGCATCAATGGAGGGACCTATAGTAGAACACATGGAACAAGATGACTACTATTAATGGTTAGTCACTATATCTGCTGATGAACTTGATCCCCACAACAATAAAAAGAACCTGATCCCTTGGCATTGGCCTCAGATCCACTGCCTCCGGAGAAATGCGATGCAGAGGGGTGGGAACTAACCCTAGCTGAACGAACACTCTTCTGCCCTAAAAACCATGAACCCCAGACCACAACTCTACTTTATGAGGAATCATGGCGACTCCCCTCTTGTGATGATATAGTTTAGTCCAATGTGTTCATGATGACCTCTTCCCTTTCCGAAACCTCAAGATATGCATTTAGCATAAATGGGGTGACCCGGTGCTAGATCTCTAGATGCAAAGGATCCTTGAAATGCCTCATCCTAGCCTCCTCATCTGAAAATAGGTCATAAGCATATCTTAAAAAGTTCCTGAAATGTATTCCAAACACTTTCACACCGGAGCTCCCATGTCAATGGGTATGAAGTTCCTGCTGACTCGGCGCCTTCGCGGTCGAAGAAAGAAAGTCGACCCTAATCTTATCTT
The DNA here is from genome assembly GCA_963277665.1 of Viscum album. NCBI lineage: Eukaryota > Viridiplantae > Streptophyta > Magnoliopsida > Santalales > Viscaceae > Viscum > Viscum album. Next base: position 211,181,331 of record OY728128.1, on the reverse strand, counting down.
GAAACTCCTCCCATGAAATCACTGACTCCTCACGATCTCTGAGGAACAAGAACCACCACTACCTCACTGCTCCAAGCAGCATCATCACAACCAAGGAATCCCAATGCTCTATCCATGAATGGATCGAACTGAATCATATCTCAACATCCTCCATCCCATCTTACGTGACTGAATCTGAAACAGAGGCCTCATACTTCTGCAGACACTGGCACTAATACTATCAGAGTTTCCTCCTCCATGTGTTGTCATCGTCATCCTCTACCCAGTGGTGATCTTCTATAACATCTTGATGGATACCATCTATGCAATCCTGATGAGGAATTCAACCTAGATCCATACCTACAAAATATCAAATAGTTTGAGCTCTTAAACATAGAATATGGAAGACTCATCATTAATTAATTAATTTTCTTATTTCATTAATTTTAGGTTAACCTATCCCATGTTCTACCCCTTCAAACACAGGAAAAAATAATAATGATGCATGATCCTTTCCCAGGTCTCTAGCCTGAAACTAGGGTAACCACGTTTAGTAGCCATTATAAACACAATGGTTCGTATATCAGATCATTGGGGGCCCTAAATGCCAATGTCTCATCTAGTCTCCAGTGTTTACATCACATGCTAAACTTGACTAAAATTGATGCCCTACCAACCCATACAACCTCACATATTCCTAACTCCAAACTCAATCCTATCCCTCAACCTCACCTTTAATACCACTCTATCATGACCCCCTCCCCACAAAGTGTACCCCTCCTGGGCCTGCAATGTGAGAAGCAAGATAATGACCCAAGAGTCCCGCCTCTAGTAGGCCCCGGGTTGGCGACTAGCATCAAGGGTATAGTAAACACACAGATGAGGGGCATTATCCTCTAAGAGAACACATGTGGAATAGAGAGATATGATAGACACAAACCAACCCCAAATCATACTGAAATGTATAATAAAACCCCAGTGAACATACGTAATGTCATTCAAAACTACTACAACTGGAAAGGAAAAGTTGCGAGTACCCAAATGAAAGTAAAAATAGCAGCATCCACAAGCCCAAACAACTCCTGCAACTCTTTTCTTGTAGAAACCAACATGATCTCCAACCAACTCCACGTGACCTAAAAATATTTTATAAATAAATAGGGTGAGTATAGTAGTACACTCTGTATGATCCTCCCCAAATAATCTCATGCAAAAGAAAAGAAATCATGGTAACGCATAGTGAACAACAAGTGAAACTAACTAATCACCTAAACAGGTATACAAAGATCCAAAAATCACCATGGATACTCTCACCAAATAACACATACAAGAGTATATAATACAATTAAGAAATTCAAGGGTACCCCACTACTACTTCGCCATTGGTTTTCCGCTTTTCCTCAACGTCACACGTCCTAAGAATCTATCACCAAAAAGGCTTTCCCGCAGACACCTGGGCGAAGCACCACAATGTGCACCTCATGAAACCAAACCACCGTGTCCACACAAGAATGTAACCAAGTAGTTTTTTGGATCCACCACAGCTCACATAACATGTATCATACGTTGGGTATTATACATCAAGCTATTATAGCCCATTCACCTAGAAAGGAAATTCAAGCCATCACTACCTATACACATTACACCTATAGTATTAAATAGTATATTGTATCCAGAATGTTTGTGTGTGAATAACCACAAGTCGTTACAGCCCTCTATAAAAATATATGGGTAAAACTAAACACTATTACTACCGGTACAAGTAACTACCAAGAGATGGGAGAGGGGCCAAAAGGGGTAGTCAGCCATTTATCCTTCCACAAGAATGTTGGGGAAAACACCCCCAGGGCTCAGAATCTCTGGGGTGTTAGTTTCCCTATCTGATGGGGTGGATTAGCGTATAGAAACACAAAAAGTAAAAAATATAATATATCTCACAACCACACTCTGGGCATAAACTATTCTTAGACTCAACTGCATCTAACATCTCTCGGAATCTCGGCTGCCACTTCTATGACTACATATCATATAAGCACACAACCATTTAAAGAGATTAATTCCATTAGTTCATTCCCTTTTCTCAGGTCCAAATTATGTTAATTAATTATTTAAACATTAAATAACCATTAAAAATTTAACATTATATTTAATTCACATTACACCCAAACTCCATTGTCCCTTAAAAATTGTAACCTCAACATTTCTTTCTAGCATGCTCCGACCCCATAGGTTAACATCATTTATTCAATTATTCACTACAGGATAACTTTCCCATATTACCAAACATTCTAGAAAAACATTATATGCTACTAAACACAAGGGGGATAAACACGGTGAGTATATGTACTACCCATTGAGTTATTGTCCTCTATAGAAAGAGTATAGACCCATCCTCCCTTGAGAAGGTAAACACGGAAAGCATGTGGAATACCCCACACGTCATCGACTCTTTCAGAAGAAGGGTAAGCATGGCCAACTAACTTGAGAAGTGGGGAAAAGTAAAGCAGATTACCAATAAATGAAACATCAAGCATCCAAACATTCACATCCAACCCATTCCATCATCCCTGGTGTCCTCTCCAACACTCACATGCATAAACGGATGCATCTCGCCACTCTAGGTGTCATCTCTTACCATGACCAATCAACCTACCTGCCCCCACATATCTCAACAGCCTTCTAGGTTCACATCACAACACAAGTAGAAGGAAAACAACCATCATATCAATTGGGCTTTTGGCCCTTATACAAGCAATAGTGTAACTCAGAACCCTACAAGGAATTATCTTTTATCAGACTAACTATTCTTTAATCCATCATAGATTAACCGATTTATTATTTTCATGTTCCAATTCATGGAACCTAACTAATAAGCTATCAAAAATTGACTAAACATGTTTACTGCACCAATTTGATTAACATAAAATTACAACAACATTAAACGGATTCATTCACATTCCTCTTTATCTTTAGCAAAGCCATTTTCAATTAATTTCGGCTTTACGTTATTTACCCATTTCCATCAAGAATGAAATTCTAGACACATCAAGCATTGATATCACACTATTTAGAAAAACAAGAGGAAATAATATATGATCGATATCAATTTATTTACCCAGTTTAAATATTTATTAAATCAATTCCATTGTGATCCAGTGAGATAAAACCTGCTAACTATACAGTTCCAGATAAATTAAAAGATAATCAATGAATCTAAAACCTCAAATAGTTCTTGATGTTCTTTATATGAGAACAAGCCCACAACGGGTTATGATATCCTCCCCCCGTGACAGCTGTATCCACCTGAGGTTGCATAGACAACACCACACCAGTCAACAGCCAAGTAAAGTCTTTTAGGAACAATGATATTGCATTCCATAAAAGGGTGAGGGGAAACAGAAAGAGATAAACCTAAAATAATGATGATAGAACATACCTTATATTAAAGACTGGTCGATATTCCTTGGTTGCATCAAAATAAAGTAGAACGAATCCTAGGAGGAAAGTTTGATTACACAACTCCTAAGGAAAGGAATGGGATGTTCGAGCATATCAAACTTGATAACATGGAGGGAGAACTAGGGGAAGATATATCATCCCTTTAGAAGATTTAACAGAGTAGTGGTTTACGATACGATGGATTTTCCATTAAAAGCGGATCGCATTAAACCACGCGGTTTGACCATGTAGAATGAAACATCCCTAGCTTTTGGAGAAATTAATATAGGAGTTATAACCTTCGAAATGAACATGGATTCCTTATAATGAGACTTTAAATGCGTTTTACGTTAATGTAAATGTCAAATTGGAAAAACTGTAGGAAACTAGAAATAATTTTCACAGAAGGTCACCGATAACATTGTCCACATAAGGTCACCGATGACACTTTTCACATATGGTCATTGATGTCATTGTTCACATAAGGTCACCATTTTATTGTTCACAGAAGGTCACTGATGAAACTGTTCATAGGTCACCGATGTCATGGTTCACATAAGGTCACTGTTCCACTGTTCACATATGGTTACCCATGAAACTATTCACAGAAAGGTCACCGATGACACTGCTCTCATAAGGTCACTGATGTTACTTTTGTTAGAGGGTTACCATTGACACTATTTGTAAAAGGTAACCTATGAAACTCTTCACATAAGGTCACTAATGTAACTATTCACATAAGGATACTGATGAAACTGTTCATAGAAGTTCACTGATGAAACAATTCAAATAAGGGCACTGATGTCACTGTTCACATAAGGTCGCTGATGAAATTGTTCACATAAGGACACCGATGGAACTTGTCACACAAGGTCACCATTTCACTGTTCACATAAGGATACTGATGACACTATTCATAGAAGGTTACCGATCTACTATTCACAATAGTCTACCATTGGAACTGTTCACCGATGGAACTGTTCACAGATAGTTACCGTTGCACTTTTCACAATGGTTTACCATTGGAACTGCTCACCGATGAAACTGTTCAAAGATAGTTAATGATGTACTATTCAAAATGGTATATTGTTGGAATTGTTCACTGATGGAACAGTTCATAGAGAGTTACTGATGAGCTATTCACAACAGTCTACCATTGGAACTGTTCATCGATTGAACTGTTCATAGATAGTTAATGATGCACTGTTCACAACCTTATACCATTGGAACTGTTTATATAAATTGAAATTTGGCAAAGTATTCGGGGTATGTCACCTTGACCTCCCGAAACACCTCATTCACATAATTTTCTCAAAAGAATGGACCAGAGAGGTCTGAGACATTACACCCCATCTCATCATGGATCTAGGAGGGATCTCTTCATGGAGGGATCATGATAGTCCATCCTCCCAATAGTGATCTATAGGTAGATAGAAGATTTTATATGACCCATCAGAGTCTGGATGCTTCCTAGTATAGTTTTTCCTATTAACCTATTATGAACTCTATGTTAGAAAATTTCATGATCCCCTCCCATTAAAGGCACCCCACCCATTCATGAAATGAAGGAAGAGAGATAATTATACCTAAAAACCTACTTCTAATAGGTCACAAGCTGTTGACTAGCAAAAATAGTGTATAAATCAAAACCATCGGTGGAATTACTCTAAAAATATTATAGAAATAAGAGATGAAAAAGGATAAATAACCATCCAGAACCGTGAATAAATAAAAATATGAAACCCAATATATATATTGTCATGTATATAAATAACTACATGTATAAAATGTAAAACTTAGAAGAAGCTGTGAACTCCACAAACTACTAACTGTGTATCAACATGTCCTCCAAGCTAGTTATGCAATCCATATCAATAAAATAATAATTATGGAAGGAAGAATATATTATATATACAAAATAAGATCATAAACTTCCTACTCACTAGGATCCTCCTTGAAATCACATATGAAAAATGTGACAGAAGCATACTAAATATCGATGAATAAAGGAATGAAACTTAATCATTACCTAAAACAAAGTTTATATTCGAAAGCCACATTATCCTATATATATATATATGCATGATACCTTATGACATCATTCCCAATGCACCAAAAATCATGGAATTCTAGAACCACACTGACCATAGACCATTATTCACAATACCTCAATCAATTTTATCTCACTCAAAAATGTATTGCATGTTGAGAGTCATCACACCCTAGTAAAAACACCCTATACTATAATCCATCATAGAAAAATATACTCATAACTACCTACATAAAAAAAATATGGTGGGATGTAATTAAAAGGTTTCCATTCATGTGCACTCCATTTTGGATGGTGGATAAAATCCTCCATAAAACAGGTGGGTGCTTTCTTCACTATCTATGTGGGTGGGTTAGCATATAAAATCAAACAAATGTAAATAATATCAAGAAACAAAACAGTAAGGGAAACAAACTAGCCTTATATTCATCAACCATTATCATTAGAGATGAACCCTAGCTACAACATTTATGTACTTGGTATCAAAAAAATTCACAAACCTAATGTTCATGATTAATGAATCCATTGTACATTGAATATCATTTTCCAATATTAAAATTATTACATTTTAATTTCCATGATTAAAATTATTTCTCCTTCATTTCCATGATTTACATTTTATTATTATTACTCCAAATTTTAGTGTAACATTAATTTAACATTTTCATTATCTCAAGTATTGCATCATTATTAAATCCTGTTGAACTATTTGTTTATTGACTATGGAATTTTTTTAAAAAACATTACAAATTGAATATATCATACCCATTCTCTAAGGATCAACATGTTCATCCATCACATGTAAATTTTAATATTCCTTAATATCTTTTCAATATTTCATACATCAAAAACACCACATCCCTGGAGTCACTTATTTATTCATTTATCATTATTAATTTATCTAGGTTCCCTATGAATTTTCTTATGCTATCGTATCAGAATTATGAATGTCGTGAAATGTTTTACTCTACATCAAATAGTAGGAGACCAATAAAAGGCATAACATATAGAAAATAAGATAGAAAGTAAGCATCAAGAAATAAAAATCATCATTGAGAAACAATCTTTCCAAACATGCCTAGATTTCCTTAGAGCACCACACAATTGTGCATAACATAAAACTATCACACTGTCACTAGTGTAAACCATTACCAAACCCCAATATCCCATATTATTTCTAATCTATGTTTATAATGCATATCAAAATAATCATTATTTAAGCAACTGGGGGATCCTAGGACATTTCTCACCATGAAAACAAACAACACAATATTATCAATCAAATAGTTCATAGATATAATGTTCCATAAAACACACATACATTTCCAATTTCTCTTCTACACAAATGAAAATGGTATTATACCATAGAACAGTGTCACAAAATTCTTCTACAATAATAATGGGATCATATATCACCAAATAATTTATCATATAATGTATTCATTCTACTTCCCAACATGAATTAAATAGTTTTTTATGAATAGGTTTCCAAAAATAAGAAACCCTAACTATTAAATTTTCAATATCATAGAAATAACGAAAATATGTGTTTATTATTACTCTCATATTCCATAAAAAATCAAGAGAAATGATATTATATTAAATACCTATTTATGTAATATTGTTATAAACATTATTGTTTAATTAAATTTTTAGGAAATTTATATAAAAATATCCATGTTAATAATAATAACAACCACGACATAATGATAGAAAACTATCATAGAAAAACATAAAGTATCAATAGGAATAACGAAATATATCATTAAACCCAAAAAAACATTATTCTTCAATTAAATTCCAAATATATTATATTAACTATGCTATTTCCAAAATTACACAAAGTATTAAAGAATTAAAATCCAACACTTTAAATTTAAATCAAGATAAATGAAAGAGGCTTCAAACATTTCATTGAATATCTCAATGTTCTCCAAGAATAAATGATTCATCAAGTACTAAAATATAATTACCACTTTCATGGGTAAATAATGATCCCTAACAAACATACCTAAAAAAGACAACTATATCATATTTTGATAGAAACTAATGAAAATTGAATAGAATAAATAACCATAGAAAGGAGAAAGAACAATATAATATAACGGAACTATAAAACTAGGGGAAACTAACCATGGGTCACAATAGATCAACATCTATAGGAATGAATTTAAATATGATAAAGGTAATCCAGTTTAATTTGAAGAAGATACCTTAATAATCATGGGTTTAAAGAAGGGAGGTGAAATATGGGAATCCATTTTGTGATCCCTAACTTACAACCATGCTGGTTTGGACACATTAATTTTAGGAATACATATTTTACACTTTGAATTCTTTGAATACCACATCCATAAAAAAAAATTTGTCTCCTCATCCCCAAAACATTAAAATTCATTCATGAAATGAAGCATCAATTCACATCATGTATTTCTTCATGGAAGATTCATAATATTATTCATAGAAACCCTTAATGCTAAGTAACCATATTCAATTCATGAATCAATATACAAGTAATCAACACCATTTTCTTGAAGTGAATTCCTCTTAAATCCTAGTCTCAAAATTTTGGCCAACTACCCCTATCTCGAACACATTAAATAAAGTCCATGAAAAAAATAGATCCCTCACATTTAATAACTCTCAAGAAATTACAATCCCAAAGAATTTAAAACAAGCATCCAAAAGGGAAAGGTTTTTGAACAACCACGATGAAAAATACATCTCATTGATTTTACTACATCTATAACATAGACATCCCACATTATTCACAAATTTAAATACTCATAGAAACACCACCCTACCGAAAAAAGGACCTATGGAGATACCACTCAAGGTATGTTCCCAAACTAGAACAACACCAACAAAGAGAAACACATTTATAAAATAAAATAATGTTTACAATGACTCAAATTAAAGATACATAAAATAATCAATGAAGGAATGATCAATCCCAAAACTGATCAATATATTGACAATTAATCTACCACTCAAATCCCTAGGTTCTCTCCAGCAAGACACAATGTTTCCGAAAGACGCTAACCAATGGAATTGCATGGCAAAAAAACATCTTCTCCTAGCGATCCTAAATCTCAAGAGGTCTCTACTATACTATAAAACTACCCTCAACACCAATTTTACACCATTAGATTTTGTGATAATAATTATACAGATAATAAAATATACCAAATATGGAATATTTCAAGAATATTTCATATTTATGGTGGTCGTTCTAACCAATAATCCATGAATCCATCCTAACCCATAAATATTATATTTCCAAACAATTTAAGATAAATATTACACCTAACACTGAACCATCACTACCTTTGATAAGGAGACACCATTAAGAAAAAATGAACTCCAATTTAAAAACCATTAATCCTCCTCTTATGATAATCATTCAACTTCTCAAAAAGACATTTTTCCTTTATTTAGACGTTTATCTACTTCACAATCTCAGATTTACTCCACACCAATTATACTCCATGAACTGCTAACTCTCTAACCTTAGACCATTACAATGGTCGTCAGTTTTCTCCACTATACAGATCATCAAAATTTGTTATACCAATTGTTAACTGATTATAATTATGGTAATATGAAACCATTAATGGTATGATTTGCACCTACGTAGCTAAAAAATATATAATACACATGTGCTACATGGCCACTATATTTTGTATTGTCATATATTTTTGAAAAATCCTCTATATATAAATATTGGACCAAGATAATAACTCAGATCCAAAGTCATCATGAATTCCTCTCTACCCAATAGAGGTAAAAAAATGATCAAAATCATATATTATCATCACTAAAAACCCATTAATCATGATTTCCTCCTCTACATACAACATAAATTAATCTTCCACTGATCTCAACTCTTTAATCTCTATAAAGGGAGTGAAGTTAATTATATGTTTTTAAATAAACCATATATCATATTTACCACCTTAATATTTGAGTAAAATGATGATGACGTCCGTCCAAATTTCCTCCCACTTCTACATGATAACATCACGTGACTGATGAAAACATCCATAATCAAGAAGCTCAATCATCAATTCTAGGAGACCAAACTTTCATAGAAAAACAATACAACTGAATTCTTCAACAAATACCGGAAAAATTGATTCCTCTAACCATGATACAAATTCTCCACACCATGATGTTAAACAAAATATAAATTATAAATCTTAAGCAGAAATCTATTTCATCCTAGTGGGAATGAAAATATTTTCCTAGAACAACATCTAATGTTTTTCACTTTCAGATAGACCTGTATGTGCATAACTACCAACATACCAATCAATCCAAACATCTATCTACGGATCCATAAGACGGTACTCCTACACTTGATAAACGAAGGATTAATTCACTATCTTTTGTTAATGTAAACCTATTCCATCAATTACTCTCATATAAATTTCAATTGTTGGTAACTCTTCCACCACTCTCCAAGAGTCCCGAAACACATGTAAAAAACACCTCTTCACTTCATAATCAAGGAATCCACCATAACACCCCCTTTAACAAATTTAAATGATATATTAATTTATAATTCCTTAAAAACTCCATCCACTTTCATTTTCAAATACTCATGAAACAATGAGGTGATTTGTATTTGAAACTCGTGTTACCTATGATGACCAAAAAGACATTCACAAACAATGTGTTGTCTCAAAAAATTTAAATAAAACCCCATTGAAATAATCTCATGATTACTGGTGGAATATTTATATTAATGATTTCATATCCAATAAGACCAAAAAGTTTTAACTTCTCTCTAATTCCTCAACACGTATCTCAAGCCAAAACATGAACCATCGTAGTAAATCTCAAACACAACACCCACCATTGACAAATGAAAACCTAAATCACTATCTAAATTCTCCTTCAATCACATGAAAGTATTACGGAATTGGTCAGTATATAAAAATTACTAATCATTTTTATATAAATATTCCATTAGATCCCTAGTCAAGGAGAAATGAAGAAAAACACCTCTAATAATAACCATCTTGAATAAGAAAACTCTAGTCCTCTAGAATATTGTTATTGGTTACCAGTGAAAATTACACCTCATCCATCAAAAGAATATTGACTAAACTCTATAAATAAATGAAATTCATAATGAAATTGACCTCATGGGTCTAGAACTCAAACATAAATAGATTCTTTGCTAGTTGATTAAAATTAATAACTCCCAATATAGCCAACAGATTCCATTCAAACTCCACATTCAAAACTAAAAATATATGGATGTAGCTGATAAAGACTAACAAAAATTGGTCAAGAAACTCATTGAACACTATTTTCATAAATTCTATGAAGGAATATGGAACGTAAATTACACTAAATTACATAACCATGAACATGTAATTCCCATAAGTGCATCTAAAAGAAGTCATTGGGATATCCTCATTTATTACTCACATTAATGAGACCCAAATAAAAATTCAATCTTTAAGAAACATCATTATAACATAAAATGGTTAATAAAATGATTAATCCATGTAAGAGTGTAGCTTTTATTGGTCGTCACCTAATTAAAATTCTGATAAAAAACACAAAACTACAAACTATAATCATTCGTCTTAGAAAAAACAACAAGATCACTATATGGTGACACAATTGGTCAAATGAATACTCTCTGTAATATATCATCAACTTGAATATATGGCTCCATAAACTCATAATCGGAAATCTGATATGGATACATATATATAAGGGAGATACCAAGTTGTAGTTATATCATAAACTTGATCTCTTGATGACGGGGTATTGTCTCAACAAGATCAGGAAAGGAATCTGGGTTTTCTTCTATAAAAATGGGATACACCCCCAGCTGAACCACTATATAAAATAGCATCGACTCATCTAAAATGAAATATAAAATTTCAACATGGATATATCCTATATTAAGGTCTCTCTCACTAATAAAAACATTCAATTCTACATCAAAATCATAAAATATAATGCATCAACTAATGTTATACAAGATAGAATTCCCAGATTGTTGACAATCCTTTTGGTAGATGATGTCATCGGGTTGTATCTAAAAATTTAGGTAGTCTTTACAGGAGTGATGCTACCCAAACACTAATTCATTAGAAATACATGAATCAAATAGAATTATTTGACCTCCAATTATCATATCTAACACCAAGGTTGTTATAAGTATCTCCGCATCAATCCCTAAATCAAAAACTATATTCATAAAAATTATTGAATTTGTAGATATGTAATAAAAAAACTCATAATACCCATTAGATAATAGGTATACAATTCCTCATAATACCTTAGGCTCACCTTCAACTATCAATCTTAATGCGTGCATCTGAGGAAAAGAAATTTTATAGACTATCTTAACATAACATTGACCACCTCCATGGATAAATATTTCCTATTATTTCTTAGGATTATGGACGTTAGGGGGATATCCTCTATCATTCATATCCCCATTCTACTTCCTAAAATATAAAAATCCTTAATTTTTCTTCTCCATTGGATAAAACAGTTGTAAATGATAGGCATGTAATTTCCTTCTAGACCTATGTTGACTATTGAGTAATTTTAGCCACACCTCTATTCTGATTTCCCTGAGACCTATAAGAAAACTATCATGCCCCACTTTCTGGAAAGCTCCAAATAGGTCATATATCGGGTGATGGGAGTTGAAGAGGGTTGAAAAATTCTCCCAACTAACTAAAAATTCTTCTAACCAGAAAAATGAGAAATCTGTCATATCACTGCTCTATATATAAACTTGATGATTTCTATCCCACAATGATCTGCTTGAACTCAAATACCTATTAATGGAATCTCTCATCATCTGTATATTCAAATAAAACATCAATATAAATGGTGATACTTATCATTGTAACTCTTGTAAAGACACGAAATTTTCCATGTAATATTCATTATGTGGAAATATTACGATTTTGTGAAAATTGACAGCACTTGATTTCAAGAATCGAAGTGCCCGGAATGAATTTTGGAACTTTTTTGGGAATGTTTAGTAAATGCATGAGCATAGTTTTCTATCTTTGGAACTGGAGCTCGAAATAGAAATATGAGTACCCCATTGAACTCGCAGTGACGAAATTATGTTAAGGGAGCATTCTTCTCGACCGCAGTAGGTCAAGCGTGGATGTTGGATTTTCGGTTTTTCATGGTAAAGGTTAGAAAATAATAAAAAAATAAAACAAATAACTTATATTTTATTTATCTGAAACCTCTTATTCGAATCTTGGTGTTGGGGACCACCAAACCTCAAATCGCTTTTTAATGTGATGTAACTCTTGGATCCTCCACAATTAATGAGCCAACATTAATAGATCTAATAAACTTCTACTAAATTAAGATGGCTACTCACCTATTTTGTTTGGAAAAATCATTGTAAAATAAAGAATTTGGGTTGGAATGAACTTGGGAGAGCCTTTGGATAACTCTTTGTGAAAGAACCTCATCCAATGAAGAACGAACCCCTAGATCAAGAACAAAGAATTGAGGCTTGAGCTTGGATCAGAAGCATGTTGTGTGAGTGACAAAGCCTGACGTCTCCTTTATTGTCATCATCTTGTTTCACATGCCATCCTCAGCGAGCAATCAAGGTAGGATTTGTTTATGACTATTCTTCATTAATTTACGTTGAATCTTTCTTCTCGGGCCGCATTTTATTAGTCTAACCCGAAGGGTAGGGGATAAACGAACACAACCCAATCCCTCAGGGACCTCGTGGATTGATGTGTTCTTCACGAGTGGATCATCGGGTTGAAAGGAACTCAAACACATTGGGATATATTTGACAACAAAGTCTGAGACGAACTTTGAACTCTTTAGATTGAAGAACAGGCCACCAAAGCTCACTTGGTGAAATTAAAAAGTCCGACGGTGACCGGTGTCGGAGACTAGTGGATGTACGGAACAAGGTGGTGACTGACACAACAGCTAGCTGCGATGGTGGCAGCGGTGTAACTGCACTGCTGGTGGAGGTCACAGCCCCTCGGCCACGCCAGAGAAGGATGGTGGCAGGCACGTCGGCAAGCTGCATGGAAGCAAGGCGTCACACATCCACACTACCTTTATAGTAGGATGTCGCGGCTGTTGATCCGTGGCGGTGTACCAGGGCAGCCGGAAACTGATCGGCTATGAGAGGGTTGTGGCGCCATCATGCCACTAAAAGGGGAGCCATGTGGATTTCCGGTCGGCCGCGTCACGCCAAACAAGACCCACTCCAGTGTGTCCTGCCTGCCAGTAGGCGACACCACGTAGCACCGCCAAGTTGGAAAAAATCAAATGGCCATTAGGTCGTTTGGGAATATGTGGGGGTGCCTCCCCCGGGGGTCGGCTAGGCCGGGCCCCGCTATGGCGGGACCCCTTTCCATGGGCCTCCCATGGGCCACCCAGTAGGTTCCAAGCAGGTCATGTCGTGCGTGCCACCCCAGCGGGTCGGGCCCACTGCGGTCCCACCCATCCTGGTCAACCCAAATAGGGTCGGACCGTACATGGGCCTTTATGGACCCAGATATGCCTTTTTGGCCTTATCATGAGATTCGGACGTCCGTTGAACGAACCGTCTACGGAACTAGAATCCATGGATTGAGACAGTCATTTTGGTATACTCAACTTTATTTTTGGATAATGTTGGAGTATGGGGGGTTAGATCAAACCTGAATCTAACCGACCCCTCAGACCCGAAACATTAATAACGTACAGACCAAGCGTCTAATTGTTGAATCGTCTATCATGTGGGGTACCATATGACATGATAGACCTTCATGATACTTCATCATGGGACTTCATGGTAGTTGAAGTATCGACCAATCAGTTGAGGATCGGATCCTCTAGAAATTAAGCATGCTTTATGTGAGAACATTGTGTCTGGCTGTACTTAATGAATCTTTAGATCATGTGTGGGTCATGTTCAGATCATGTGTTGGTCATCTCTAGATCCTATATGGGTTAGAATCTACGGATCATTTCGAGGTCATCTCTAGATATTGTGTGAGTGATCTCAAGATCATGTGTGGGTCATCTTTAGATCTTGTGTGGGTTATCATCTATCTAGTGTGGGTCAACAACATAGCTTCTTGATAAAGTAAGATGATCTAGGAATACTATAAATCATCAATACTTCCATACATAAGTTATAACTGGTGAGATCTGAGTATTTACCTATGTGGTAATCTTCTTTGGGGTGTTACCTTTCTGTTACTTACCTTTGTGGTGTTAACATCGTGGTAATCTTTCATTCGTGGAACAGTGGAGATTTTGGATAAAGAGTTGGGCCTTGTGTCTCCTGATGAATGAGATGGGTATACATGATAACATAGGTATATGTATGGGAATATACCTAGGTAGGGTTGACTATTGATTTCATTATTTTTGAATACTGTATTGCTTTTTCATTTATCCATTGTGGATTGTGAGAGACATTCGAGGGTCTTGGGGTCCCTACTGACTATGGTTATACTGACCCATGAATGAGATACACACACACCTTATATTGTCATGTGTATAAGATGGGTAGTTCTGATCTAGGTCGAGGGTACCGGGACAAGAGGTTTCATGAAGGTGGACCTTAGACGAGTCATACCACAGAGACGACTGTTCAAGAGCCGTACTTACCCTTCATGTTGGATCCATGGCGGGCGATCACAGGAGTTGTTTCCAGTTTTACTTGCACAATCTAGTTGGGTTTATATTCCAACCCATTTAATTACAATACTCATAATATTTACTATATAGTTTAGTTTGTTCTTGTATCTTGTTGTGTGATTTTATTGTGTGAGTTGCAGGGTAAAAGGCAATTCCTTCATGGTTTTAGGGATATGCCTTTCTGGTGATAGTCGCCAGCCCCTGGCCTATGGAAGGTGGGAATGTTGTAGTCATGGCACGAGCCCCTGGGGATGGGTTGTGACAAATTGGTATCAAAGGAGGAACACAACGTTATGTGTGATGCACTGCCTAGGTTGAGATGTAGTGCCCACAACGAGGATGATGTGCTCTAAAGGGGAGGGGTGATTGTAACACCCCCAAATGTTAAAGGGTTAAATTCCTAAATGGGAGGGATGAAGTCAAGAATGTGAACATTCCTTTATGGGTGACATCTTGATTTGATCTTCAAAGTTATTCATGCTTGGCATGGAGTAGTGATTAGGATAGGTGACCGTCTTGGAAGTTTCCCTGGGTTTTGTGAGTGAGGACAAAACACATGGGAAAGGACATGTGTTGGCCTTTGGGGATAGTCATTAGTCAGATGACCCATTCATGAACATGGGTGGGCCCCTAGGTGGGGTCTTTGTGTCTGGGGGGAAACAATTTGTAACTGGCAGGCCAGGACCCAACAACCATGTAAAGGCACTGTGGATGTGTTGTCACCAGGGCCCATTTGTCACAACTAGTATCAAAGGAGTCGGTTATATCGGAGAACATGGACATTGATCTTTTTATTTTTAAATAGTCCTAAAATTAATGAGTGTGGTTTTTATTTTGGGTAAGTATAGTTTTGGTGTTGTGGCCAACATATCCATACACCAGGACCCTGACTTCTGATTTTTGACTCAGTGCATGAAAACACTGATTGCATGTATGTTTTTGAAAAGTTTTCTTTGTGATCTATTTGTGTCAGCTCACCAGGTGTAACTTATTGACCATGGAACACATTTTTCTTTTCTATATTCCTCCACTCAGATAGCTATCTAGGGTTCTAGATACAGTATGCGATGAAAGCCCATCGAGTGACGTGGCTTTGGTGGAGGGCCCCATTTTAGCAGTTGTACCATCAGGTGGTATAAAACCAACACCACTACTCATTATGCAGCTGATGCCACGATCCACAATGACAGAGGGTGCAGGCCGATTGAGTTTGTTGAACACGTTCCAGCACTAGAGGCCACCGAGGATCCGTGGTGAGTTGAATCCACAGGCAGTCGAGGATTGGCTGGAGGTCGTTGTTATAGTTTTTCGAATTGTAGGTACACCCGTTGATCACATGGTAATCCTAGACACCAGTATTCTACAGGAAAGAGGGGGAAGATTTTGGTTCTTGATAATCTATGTCCATGATGAGGTCACTCTCATCTGGGCGGACATAGAGAGCCTTTTCAGGGAAGTGTTTTTCCCAGCGGCGGTACGCTCTATGCATATACAGGAGCTTCTCCACTTGCAGCAAGGCAATATAACTGTAAATCAATATTGAGCAAGGTTCACCACCCTCTCATGATATTCCACTGGCATGGTGTGGGACACTTTCTTCAGGGCCTAGGCCTTCTAGAAGGGGATCCGACAGGAGATTAAAGATTTGATAATTTCTCATAGTATCCCGACACAGGAAGGGGTGCTTGAGTGAGAACTCTTAGTGTATATCTTCCTTAATGAGTAGTCACCAGTAGTGAGACCCACCACCACGAGTTATGTAGTAGATTCATCTACAGTTGGAAGCAGACAGATGATACAGATGTCTAGGAGGACAAGGCCTATAGGTGGACGACTACAGAATACATGGTTGGTTATGTGGTGTTCTCAAGACAGATCTGGATAGGCGAGGAGCAGGAAATGTTACACATGTGGTGGGTAGGGTCAAATTGCATTCAACTACCCAACCTTCCATACAGACAACCATAATACAGTCTAAGGTCTACCTGGGAAGAGGGAATAATTCGATCGAGGAGTTCTGTGGGCAGTAGGCTGATGTGGTAGAGGATCTAGCCATGCAGCAGGCGGTGGGCAGTGATTCAATGTTATACCATCAACACCACCAGGTGGTCCACCCCAACCATAGGGAGCAGGTGGATAGGGACTAGCCCGGCTCTAGGCAGCTCAGGCCTATGACCATGATGCTCCAATGATGATACAAGTTGTGTTCTATGTCTACTTCACATTACATGTAGTACTTATAGACATAGGTTCCAATAACTCTATTATTTCCACGACCCTCGTTCAAAGCTCAGAGATTCTGGTGGAGCATCTGGCTCAATCTTTATGGTTGGAGACTCTTAGGAGAGAGGATTCGACGATTAAACATTGGTGCCAGTAGTGTGATCTTACTCAAGGAGGCGAGATCTTGTGCTGGGATCTTCTAGTATTAGCATCGAGGAATTACGACGTCATCTAGTGTATGGTTTGTTTATCTACAGTCCATGATCATATCCACTGTATTAGGCGCAATGTGTGGTGTTTTTGTGATGTTGGGACCATGTTTTCTTTCACTAGAGAAATGGGAACCATTACAACACAAGATGGACTTACTCAGAGGAGGGTGCAACAGATCACTTATTAGATGGCTAGCCTTACCCTCAGAGTAGTTGATGTTGAGAGTCTGAGATATCTAGTGGTGGTGGACTTGTAAACTGATGTTTTCCCTGATGATGTTCGGGGTCGACCTCTTCATAGAGAGGTGGAATTTTACAGTGACATGTACCCCTGGACAACACTTATAACTTCACCATCATATTGGATGGCTCCCGTGGAGCTTCGAGAGCTGCGAGTACAGTTGGAGGACTTTCAGAGAAAGGGGTTCATTAGGCCTAGTGTTTCTCCTAGGTTAGCCCTAATTTTTTTCACCAATAACATGGATGGGAGTTTGGGACTCTGTGGGGACTGTTAGCACATACACCAGGTGACCGTGAAGAACATGTACCCACTCCTAAGGATTGATGAACAATTTGATCAGTTGAAGGGAGCACATTGGTTTTTGAAGATAGAAATCAGATCAGGCTATCCCCAACTCAGGGAACGAGAAAAGGATGTGCAAATTATGGCCTTCAAATGTCGGTATGGTGACTATGATTTCTTTTTTATTCCACTCACTGTGACCAAAACCCCAGTAGTGTTTATGGGACTCCTAAACCGGATCATCCGGCCATATATCGATCAATTATTGGTAGTATCCATAGACTACATCCTGGTTTACTATGCCATATAGTAAGAGCACGCCTATCATCAGCAAGTAGTCCTAGACTCACTTTGAGATCACCATCTTTATGGTAATCTCTCGATGTTCCAGTTCTATATTCGAGAGGGTGACAGCCTAGAACACATCATTTCAGATGTTGGAGTTGCGGTGGATCCAGCAAATATTGATGTTTTTCTTGCTTGGAACCCAACCAGGAGTGTGAAAGAGGTGCAGAGCTTCCTGAGATTGTCCAGTTACTACCATAGGATTATTTTTGACTTTTCCAAAGTTGCGGCACCCTTATTAGCATTGATAAAGAATGGGAAACCCTTCGTGTGGTCAGTGAAATGCCAGCGGAGATTCTAGGAGCTAAGGAAGACACTGACAAGTGCCCCCATGTTGAGGTTACATATTAGAGGAGGGAATTGGGTACATAGACTACTGCGACACATCAAGGATCAGGCATGGATATGTACTGATTTAGGATCATGAAGTGATCATGTATGGTTCCATACACTAGAGAAAACATGAGCCGAACTATGCTACTCATGACCCGGAGTTAGAATTAGTGGTCTTCTCCTTGATTTATGTAGAGACATTACTTGATGGGTGAATGTTTTAGTGTCTACTCTGATCACAAGTGTCTCAGGTATTTCTTCTTTCATAAGGAACTAATCTTGAGACAACGGCATTGCCTTGATTTACTCCAGGACTATTACGTCGAGATAGTATACACTCCTAGGAAGGGGAACCTAGTAGCAGATGCACTCAGTATGAGATCTGGTATATAGTTGCTGAGTGAGGTGATAGAGAAACTAGATGATTTGAGGATATCCTAGATAGATCGAGATTGAAAAACATATCTTTAGTATTTGATAGTCACTTCCCCACTCCTTCTGAGAGTTAGAGAGGCACTACTTGGGGACACTGTCTACAAGGCTCGATGTGCTCTGATATCCATAGGATAGGCACATACTGGATTTTCTGAAGGTAGGGATAAAGTAATCCTATTTAGAGGGAATACAATTGTTCATGTGGCTCTATGGGAGGATGTGATGAAGGAGTTTCATATGTCCTTTCAAGCAGTACATCCAGGAGTGGAAAGGATGTACCATGACATCCTACATCAGCATTGGTGGCCATGAATGAAGTAAGCAGTGGCATACATTGTCTCACGGTGCCCCACTTGTTAGAATGTGAAGGCATAACATCTATTCCAGTAGGTTTATCTCACCCACTTGAAGTGCCATATTGGATGTGGGATGGAATTTCCATCGACATCATCATAGGACATCCACACACATCCAAGGGAAATGATTCCATCTAGGTGATCATTGACCGAATCACTATGTCGGCTCACATACTACCTATCAGAGTTCCAGGATCTATAGATATCATGGGATTCCCTCATGTACAAGAGATTTTACATCTTCATGGAGTGCCCTCGACGATTGTCTCAGATTGTGATGCACATTTTACATTCCAGCTATGGAAGGTTTTGAATGATTCATTATAGACATAGCCTTGATTGAGCACTGAATATCATCATCAGATGGATGGTTAGATAAATAGGACCATTCAGAACCTCGAGGACATGTTGTGTTCTTGTGTCCTTGATTTCGTCCACAGCTGGGAGGATCACTTTCCTTGGGTGGATTTTTTGTACAACAACATCTATCACCCCACCATCAGTATGGAACTATTTGAGACATTGTACAGTCTACCTTTCAGATCACCTCTATGAAGGAATGGCCCTGGGGTGTCTGCACTCATGGGACCAGAGATGGACGGGCTACCACGGAGAAGGTGCATATCATCGAGGAGAGGATGAAGACTTCATTGATCAGGATGGAGTATTATGTTGACAGGTGACGGAGGCCTCTCATGTTCAAGGATGGTGACCATGTCTTCCTATGGGTCACACCTCGATGTGGTTTGCAGAGATTTGGTTGGGGACAACATTTATCACTGAGGTTTATCAGACCATTTCATGTTTTTAGTAGAGTTGGTGAGGTGGCTTACCGCTTATCTCTTCCCCCTTAGTTGCACCTGGTGCACGACGTTTTCCATGTATCCCAGCTAAGGAGGTATGTGAATGATCCTTTACACATCGTTGAATGTGGTGAGATGGACATTGAGGATGGTGAGGTGTTTTTGAAGGTTCTATTAGAGATTGAGGATCGACATTAGAGAGTCCTTTGTGGATGATTGATACCTCTGGTGTGTGTACATTGCTAACACACGAACCACCATTAGATCACGTAGGAGCGGGAGGCTCATATTCGGGCTCAATACCCCTACTTATTTTACTTGTTTGTGTTGTGGCATTCTGGGACGCAAAGCCCTGATGTGGGGAGAATGTAATGACAAAAAAATTTCCATGTAATTTTTCTATATGGAAATATTATGTGTCAGTGAAAATTGACAGTACGTGATTTAGAGGCCCGAAGTGCCCGAAAATTATTTCATAACTTTTTTTTGGGTACGTTCAGTAAACACATGAGAGGAGTTTTCTATATTTCGAACCGGTGCTTGGAATTGAAATCCTAGGAAACTGTTGAACTCGCAGCACTGATATTATCTTAAGGGAGTATTCACCTTGACCGCAGTAGGTCAAGGGTAGATATTTGGGTTTAGGTTTTTCATGGGAGAGTTAATAAAAATAATTAAATAAAACAATTAACTATTATTTTATTTATTTGAAACCTCTCATTTTAATCTTGGTGGTGGGTACCACCCATTATTGAACCCCTTTTTAATGTTATTTATCTCTTGGAACCTCCCCAATTAATGAGCCAACATTAATTTATCTAACTAAATTTGTCACGACCCGAGCCTACCCGGGCTCGATCCGTAACATCCCCAAGCGCGCCTCCATAGGCTAGGGGCTTGCGACCAGCGCCGAAGTCTTAACAACTTGGGGAGGCCTTTGCCTAAGTACCTATACACACACACAACCCACTCAATGCAGAAGTGCAGAGTTAAAAAATAAAAGTAAAGTACCAACTGCTATAAATAAACCACAATATTCATAGACCTCTAAATGGTACAAAGCAAGTGCTGAAGGTAAACTGAAAGAAATGGGGAAAAACACGCACCCAACCAGTAAAGTGCCACAACTCAGAAACAGGTAAACAAAAGTAAAATAGTTGGGAGAGTCCCACACATGGAACCCGACTATGACCACTGCACGCGGTCCAATCTCCAGAACTCCTAAGCTCCGCTAAAGTCATGACCAACCTGTCCGTCTTCTGCAAGAGCACAAAAAGTGCAGGAAAAGCCCAAGAATGGGTGAGTATAAAAATAATCAGTATGTAACACCCCAAGCTTCCATGGTACGCTTCTCTTTGAATAATACAGTAGCGTGTGTTGTACGCAACATCGAGTTCTAACACACACCACAACCATTCAAAGTAGCTATTATGAATAGTAATTCCTACTTTTTGAAATTTTATAAATTTTATCATTCAAAATGGACTTCATTTTTGGATTCAGAATATCGAATTTAGCCTAGGGTGAAATATTTGAACTTTTCGGATAACTTTTATATTTTGATGAATAGAGAAAATTACTAAATTTTAATTAAAAACAACTTTTTAAATCAAAATAATTAAAAGTGATAAATTATTATATTAAGTGGTTTTAAATTATAATTATAATATAATTTTACAATTTTATCCAATGGTGGTCATTAAAATTAACTTCACTTTGAAATTGGACATAAACAATTGTCAATCTTTGGATTGATATTGTTTCTTAAAAACACACTTTGTTTTGACAACGGGAATGAATTATAAAATTAATTAATGTCACTTATATTTTTTTTAATTTTGTAAAATAGACACCATTTTTGAAATCATAATATCAATTATAGCTTAGGGTGAATTTTTGGTATTTTTCTGAAAAACTTCAATTTTTGATGAATAGTGAAACCACTAAGTGGTAGTTTAAATACTAATTTTTCATGTAAATGAATCATTAACACATATGTGATTTCATTTTCAAAAATATGACACACATGGTTTTCATCAGGAAGTAAAATTTGGTTCAATGGGATTAAAATAATTTTTGGTGAATAGTAAATTTTAAATTCTATTTATCGCGATTAAAGGTAATTAGTGAAATTTAAGGTAAAAATGATATTATAAAAATATGAAAATATCTTAAAACTTGTACTACATTTGTTGGATGGGTCATGGATTACCAAGACAATCCATGGGTCAGCTTGGGGACCCCATGGTGTTACTTGGGTAAGAAAATGACATTAATAACTTTTTATTTAAAGTAAAAAAATAAAATTGTCACAAACATGTGTTGTTTTACTAAAACAATTATTACATGGGGTTATATAAGTTAAATATTTGACTATAAATATTAATTGGAAATGTAAAAATATCTCCTACATCATGATAATTTTTTATAATTTTTAGACATTAAATAAATTAAAATGTTTATGACTCCATGATGATGCAGTGATTACCTCATTAATTAACGATTTAAAAAATTAAAAGATAATTTAAAATCTTAAAATTACACATGTCAAAAACCTATTGTATGGGTAGATTTCGAACCCTTATCATTTTATTCTCGAAATATATAATTGTGGGACCGCTAAAGTCCGAAAATCATTTCATAATAATGTAATATTTAATGACTTTCCAAGAGTGCCCCTCTTCAACTCTTATAAAAGGCCCCCACCACTACCACCTTATTCACACCTTAAAGCCATTTGGCTTGGCCAAATTCTGCCCAAATACTCTCTCAACATCCCTCTATTACTCCTATAATCCTCACTTTGGGCATAATTCCTCCCAAGGAATCCTTTGGCTCAAGTCAAATAATAGTTACCCAATTTTAAGGCAATGTCTTCTCTTATGTTATTTTGTTTTATTTTTCTTCTCCAACCCCTTAAACTCTTTTAATTCATTTATTTTGAAACAAAAAAAGTATCTTAAATATACTAGGATGTTTCTATGAGAAGGATTTGATTTACACTTACACACACCTTCGTCTAATGGTTAACGAACATACTGTTTCTGTGGTTGCCAAACTTATGCCTCACGAAATGATGATTGTTCAATCTTCATTTAAAACCTCTCATGGTGGCCATTATGATGACACAATTTTTATATGTGATATATATTATTTTTTTGATTTCCTTATGATTCTGTATTTTTGATTTATGGCATACCTTTATGATTTCCATTATGGGTAAACGTGATAATATCATTTTAGGAAGTGCGGACTACTGCCCCCTCAAAGTGATTTGAATCGTTAATGCCATATGTGGGATGTATAAAGGATGGAGTAAAAGATATAATATATGATATTATAATGTGATTATAATATATGTTTATATCAATATGATTTCATACCATTAAATACGAAATAGAAATGAAAGTAGCATTTATGCGTACGTACGGCTTACTGTCTCCATGAACGGTGCATTTCATTTATTACCTCTAAATGTTACGTAATATTAGGAATTAATGTATATACTAGCTATATATGATATATATGATATCTACATCATGAATATAATTATGGAGATAATGGATATTCTACCACATAAATAACATGTAATTATAAGAAGTTTATTTTTGACTCAAGGTCCAAAGATCGACAAAACGACCGTTATTAACTTAAATAATTACATAATGTTAATAACATGGTAATAAGTGATATAAAAGGAATATTTAACTTGAAAAATTTTATTAATCAATTAGAAATTAAATCTAGTTTATTATTCAGGAGTATAAAGAATGATCGAGTCAAGTCGGACACGAGGTAAGGGATCTTCTTAACCCAATTTCCGTTCTTTGAGTTAATCTCCTACTTTCCAATTATGTCATGATATTATTATGTTCTATCTTGTATTTGTACTTTATTTATGTGTAATTATATTGAATACACATAATAGATCTATTTTATTTAAAAAATGATCTTTGTAAGGGACTTCATCTCAATCTCCTTTTATTGAGGCATATTTTGTCTTATACACGAGTTTCTTTTATACGGTGTATAAACCCTTTTGACTTTTAAGTTTATTCAAAAGGTTTTCTATTATAATTATGTGATTTATAAATGATTTCAAAAAAGAGATATTTCTCTCAAATATATGAAAATCCAGTGCAAATGTATACGTATTTAACCCAAGCTGAAAAATGTTTTCAGAAAACCGGAGTCTCAAGTGTGGTAGATATGAAGGGATTTGGCGTGGACCCATCATGGCCTGTAATTAGTCGATAAATCTCAAAATTAGTTATTTTGTTTTCATAATCATGAATAATGTTTTCTGAAAAACACTGGAGTGTATTTGAGCAATTTTAAATGTAAGTATCTTCTTAAAAAATTGCATCGGCAGGTCTCATGAGACAAACTAGTGTCTTGGCACGAGGCCTTGACAAAATCTTATTTGTATTCTTGGCACGAGGGCTTGGCTACGTGGTTATGATATTCTGGCGTTTTCATTACATCATTATGAAATTGGTTATTGATATTTCATGTGATTATTAGACCAGTAGAATATCAATGTGAATAAGTAAATGGCATTATTACATTTTATTTTTCCATATTATAAAGAAGTTCAAGATTAAAAGGACTTTGTTTCAGTTATACAATGCCTTAAATGTTTAGGTTTATTTATGAAATCATCCGCTATATTGTTATCCTTACTAAGCATTTGAGCTCACCCCTTTCAATGTTCTAATTTTTCCAGGATGTGAAGAAGTATTTTAGGAATGACCTGCAGGGATAGTCTGAAGGGGATAGGAGTGTGGACAATGGAGACTATGTTATTGTAGTTTTTTACTTCATGATGTAATGTAACATTTATGAATGTATCTAGTGTTTCCAAGGCTACTAAACTAATCAGTCTTTCGAGACTGGATCTTTTGTGATCATGCCAATGTTAAACAATAATGCACCGACTCTGGGTAACTGGGGTCGGGGAGTTACATTTGGTATCATAGGTAGTCTAGTACTAACCTTGGAAGCTAGATTTAGATAAACTCTAATTAGAGCACATAGAACTAAGATAAAATTTGAGGATTAGTATAGAAGAACTTTCTAGAATTTTAGTATTATAGAGATTTTTGTGCGTTATCCGAGAAATACATCCCTGTCTGGATACGAGAAGGAAGAGGTGGCTCTGGCACAGATGTACCTAGTGGTAAAACCCAAAAACACTGCTTTGAGATAGACTCAAATGGGAACTGGTGCATGAAAATGGGCCTTTCTGCACTCTTGGTTACGACACTCCCGAGGGATATGCTTAGGATAATTCTCATTTTCTTTACAAACCACTATGAAGGGTTATGAGTATATACTTCCTCAAAGAAAACATTTTTATGATTATGGATTATATCCACAAATAGTTCAATTTATGTTAAGTGTTTTACAAGTATGGAAATATGTATTTTGATTCATAAACAAATCTAGTTTATGCCATTGTTTAGAAATGGCGCCCAGTGGAAGGAATGGAAACCGTATCAATGCACGCACTCCATGTAGTGATTTCCCTCCTGCTCAAGATAATTATAATGGAGCTGTTGACACAACTAGTGCTGATCAGCTTATCACCATACTGGGAAAACTCAATCAGGTTATGAATAATAACCTTACTCGTATGGAGTACACTGATCCGCAACGTGGAGGATCAATGTTAGACCGCTTCATGAGGCAACAACCACCAGCATTTAATGGGGGTATAAATACATTAGTAGCTGAGCAATGGATAGACTCCTTAGAGAAAATATTCCACGCCTTGGGGAGTAGCGAAAGGGAGAAGGTTGTCATTGAATTTTACCGCCTCACTGGAGATGCCGATCAATGGTGGTCGCTGATTCAAAAAAAAGGAAGATGAAGAAGTATCAAGTATGGAATGGAGGGAGGTTAAGAAAATTTTCTTAGAAATATACATTGCACATGACCATCGAGCAGATATGGAAAGGCAATTTATGAGTCTAAGGCAGAAGGAGGATGAGAATGTCACAAAATATGAGGCTAAGATTACAAGGTTAGCGAGGCATGCTGCAGATTATATACGTAACCCAAGAAGTAATATTGATCATTTCTTTGATGGGTTAAAACCAATTCTCTATCGAGCTTTAGTATCAAAATCTTTCTCAACATATGAAGATATAGTATCATGTGCTATCAAGACAGAAAAGGAATTATCTACATCTTATGACAATAATGTAATGAAAGAGAAGAAGAGAACGGTGTAACCAGAGATAGATAAAGGGAAAAAGGGAAAGAATTATTTTCCATTATGCGATAATTGTGGGTAGAATCACCCTGGTGCTTGCCTAAAAGGAATGGGAGTTTGATATAAATGTGGAAAAAAGGTCACCAGGCTCGTGATTGCAAGGTAAAGAAAGATTATATCAATGTTGAATGCTAAAAATGTAGGGAAATGGGGCATTATGCAATTGAATGTCCTAAGCATCAGGGAAAATTTCCTCAGAAAAGGCCAAGGGATCATGGACAATCTTATGATGTTACTATAGTTGAAGTGGAATAATTAATGTATTGGTAATTTTGGTAACAAGGATTATATTTTGGTTATAAGAATAATGTGATATATATAAGGATTGTACTACAGTACTTGTTGTTTTCATTAATGTTTTAATATGATTAAGTTAATCATATTTTTACATGTGACAATAAGAGAAACATTACTTTGCTTGAGGAATCTGGTGATACAATTGAATATGGAATTTAGAGACCTTTTAGTGAAAGTCTGGACTGAGGTATTTTGGATAACTATAAATGTTGGAATGGATTAAGTTGAACATTGGATAGTGTTGTTTAAGGTTAAAACATTTCTGAAGATTATTTTTGGAATATTATAATACAATAGTTTTCGGAAAAGGACAACCTGCAGTTTGGGGGATAACCCGTCGCGTCGGACAAAGCTGTAGGAATCGAACCCACAACCATAGTGTGACATGCCTTTATTACCTACCACTAGCCTACAGGAAGTCCCTGGTTATTACAAAGAAGTTTTCCTAATCTAAATGTTATGTGATAATATTTGGAACCGTATACAATTATTATAAATAGAATATTTTTGAGTTCTATTACCTTTTGGGTGAAATATCGGTTTGTGGTAAAAATTTATTAAAGAATGAAAGTCTACATGACAAGTAAGTATATTTCCTTACGTTCTTAGTAAATATCCTAAATAAATTCCTCAACTTTGTGAAAGGTAACTTAAAACAAAAATGTTTTCGGTTAACTTTTCCAATTGGGGAATCAATGACCGTTTAACCAATCACATGTTTTTGATTTTATTATAGTTAAATTTTTCCTAATCCTGTTTTATAAAACTCTCCATCAGACCATGATGGGTTTTTTCCTCCATATCCATATTTTCCTAGAATCCTAGTATGGGCTATCTCAGGTGACCTTTGTACTTCTCTTTCTTTCTTTTAAAGTTATATTTTTATTAACCCTATTTCCGAAGTGGGATTTCCATAAAGGTATTTTCTATTTTCAACCTTTTATTTTCAATGAAAAATTTTAAAATTCGAGGACAAAATTTATTGAAGGAGGGGATAATGTAAAACTCCATGCTACCATGGCACACATATCTTTGAATAATACATTAGTGTGTGTTGTATGCAACATCAAGTTCTAACACACAACACGACAATTCAAAGTACCCGTTGTGAATAGTAATACCTAATTTTTGAAATTTTATAAAATTTATCATTCAAAATGGACTTCATTTTTGGATTCAAAATATTGAATTTAGCCTAGGCTGAAATTTTGGAACATTTCGGATAAATTTTATTTTTTGATGAATAGTGAAAATTACTAAACTTTAATTAAAAACAACTTTTTTAATAAAAATAATTAATAGTGATAAGTTATTATATTGAGTGGTTTTAAATTATAATTAAAATATAATTTTACCATTTTATACAATGGTGGTCATTATAATTAACTTCACATTGAAATTGGACATAACCAATTGTCAATCTTTTCATTGATATTGTTTCATAAAAATACGCTATTTGTTTTGACAAGGGGAATTAAATATAAAATTAATTAATTCAACTTATATTTTTGGAATTTTGTAAAATATATACCATTTTTTAATTCAGAATATCAATTATAGTTTAGGGTGAATTTTTGGTATTTTTCGGAAAAACTTCAATTTTTGATGAATAGTGAAACCACTAAGTGGTAGTTCAAAAACTAATTTTTCATGTAAATGAAACATTACCACTTCTGTGATTTGATTTTAAAAAATCCGACATACATGGTTGTTATTAGGAAGTAAAATGTGGTTCAATGGGATTAAAATGATTTTTTTGAATAGTAACTTTTAAGTTCGATTAATCGTGATTAAAGGTAATTAGTGAAATTTAAGGTAAAAATGATATTATAAAAATATGAAAATATATTGACACTTGTCCTACACTTATTAGATGAGTTTTGGCTGACCAATACAATCCATGGGTCATCTTGGGGACCCCATGGAGCCACTTGGGTAAGAAAATGACATTAAAAACTTTTTATTTAAAGTAAAAATAAAATTGTCACAAACATGTGTTGTTTTACTATAACAATTATTACATGGGGTTATATAAGTTAACTTTTAGACTATAAATATTAATTGGAAATCTAAAAGGATTTTCTAAATCATTATAGTATTTTATAATTTTTTGTCATTAAAGAAATTAAAATTTTTATGAAACCATGATGATGCAGCGATTACCTCATTAATTTGCGCTTTAAAAAATGAAAAGATAATGTAAAATCTAAAACATACACTTGTAAAAAAGCTATTGTATGGGTATATTTAGAACCCTTATCACCTTATCCTTGAAATATATAATTGTAGGACCTCTAAAATCTGAAATGCATTTCATAATAATGTAATATTTCATGACTTTCCAAGAGTGCCCCTCTTCTCCTCTTATAAAAGGCCCCCACCACTACCACCTTATTCACATCTTCAAGCCATTTGGCTTGGCCAACCTCTGCCGAAATACTCTTTCAACTTTCCTCTATTACTCCTATAAGCCTCAATTTGGGCAGAATTCTTTCCAAGGAAGCCTTTGGCTCAAATCAAAAAAGAGTTACCAGATTTTAAGGTAATGTCTTCTCTTATGTTATTTTGTTTTCTTTTGCTTCTCCAACCCCTTAAACTCATTTTATTCCTTTATTTTGTAATAAAACCAGTATCTTCAATATACTAGGATGTTTTCATGAGAAGTATATTATTTACACTTACACACACCTTCGTCTAATGGTTAAAGAACATACTGTTTCTGTGGTTGGAAAATTTCTACCTCACGAAACGATGATTGTTCAATCTTCTTTTAAAACCTCTCATGGTGGCCATTATGATGAAAATATTTTTATATTTGATATATATTTTGTTTTTGTTTTCCTTATAATTCATTATTTTTCATTTCTGGCATACCTTTATGATTTCCATTACGGGTAAACGCGATAATTTCATTTTAGGATTTGCGGACTACCGCCCACTCAAAGTGATTTGAATCGTTAATGCCATATTTGGGATGTATAAAGGACGGAGTAAATGATATTATATATGATATTATACTGTAATTATAATATATTTTTATATCATAATTATTTAATTCCATTAAATACGAAATATAAATGAAAGTGTCATTCATGCGTACGGCTTACCGTCTCCATGAACGATGCATTTCATTTATTACCTCTAAATGTTACGTAATATTATGAATGAATGTATTTACTAGATATATATGATATATATTATATCTACATAATGAATATAATTCTGGAGATAATGGATATTCTACCACATAAACAACTTGTAATTATAAGAAGTTTATTTTTAACTCAAGTACCAAAGATCGACAAAACAACCGTTATTAACTTAAATAATTACATAATGTTCATAACATGGTAATAAGTGATATAAAAGGAATAATGAACTCGAAAAAGGTTCATAATCAATTAGAAATTAACTCCAGTTTATTATTCATGAGGATAAAGAACGATCGAGTTAAGTCAGGCACAAGGTAAGGGAACTTCTTAACCCAATTTCTGTTCTTTTGGTTAATCTCCTAATTTCAAATTATGTCATGATATTATTATGTACTATCTTGTATTTGTACTTTATTAATGTGTAATTATAG
The DNA here is from genome assembly GCA_963277665.1 of Viscum album. Classification (NCBI taxonomy): domain Eukaryota; kingdom Viridiplantae; phylum Streptophyta; class Magnoliopsida; order Santalales; family Viscaceae; genus Viscum; species Viscum album. The sequence continues at coordinate 211,150,811 of OY728128.1, read as the reverse complement.
TGAATACACAAAATAAATCTATTTTTAAATAAAATGATCTTTTTAAGGGACTTCGTCTCAATCTCCTTTCATTGAGACATGTTTTGTTTTATACACAACATTATTTTATACAGTGTATAAACCCTTTTGACTTTTACGTATTTTCAAAATGTTTTCTATTATAATTATGTGATTTTTAAATGATTTTAAAAAAGAAATATTTCTCCCAAATATATGAAAATCCAGTGAAAATGTATATGTATTTAATGCAAGCATAAAAATGTTTTCAGAAAACCCGAATCTCGAGTGTGGTAGACCGGAAGCGATTGGGCGTGGACCCATCATGGCCTGTAATTAGTCGATCAGTCTCAAAATTAGTTATTTTGTTTTCATAAGTTTGCTTAATATTTTCAGAAAAACACTAGAGTATATTTGATAAATTTTAAACGTAAGTATCTTCTAATAAAAATTACATCGGCAGGTCTCATGAGACAAACTAGTGTCTTGGAACGAGGCCTGGACAAAATCTTATTTGTAGTCTTGGAACGAGGCCTTCGCTACGTGGTTATGATAGTCTGGCATTATTAATTCCATCATCATGAATGTGGTTATTGATATTTCATGTGATTATTTGACCATTAGAATATCCATGTGAATAAGTAAATGGCATTATTTCGTTTTATTTTGAAATATAATGATGAAGTTCACAATTAAAAGGCTTTTGTTTCAGTTATACAATGCCTTAAATGTATATGTTTATTTACGAAAGCATCGGCTATATTGTTAACCTTACTGAGCATCTGAGGTCACCCCTTTCAATGTTTTAATTTTTCCAGGATGTGAAGAAGTATTTTAGGAATGAATTGCAGGGATAATCTGAAGGGGATATGAGTGTGGACAATGGAGAATATGTTATTGTAGTTTTTCACTTTATGATGTAATGTAACATTTATGAATTTATCTAGTGTTTCCAAGGCTACAAAACTAATCGGTCTTTTGAGACATGATCTTTTGTGATCATGCCAATGTTACGCAATAATGCACCGACTCTGGGTAACTGGGGTCGGGGCGTTACACAGTAGGATGCCCCAAGGCTCGAGGGAGAAAAAAAGGAGGTTTCGAAGAGGTGAGTAGTAGATAAAATATGGAAAAGTATCGGAGTACACCCGAGAGTGCAGTAAAGAGTACAACTCAAACCAACAAGAGGAAGGATGTAGACTCATCCAAACACAAGGAGCTGGAAACGGTGAGAAGATGAACTTCTCATCAAGTCTTCGCTACCTATAGTAGGAGAGTATACACTTCCAACCACGAAAAGATAGACACGGAAATAACTTTTAATTCCTCATGCATCTTCACCTCTTCTAGATGGGGAGTAACCAAAACCCAAGAAGTTGGTACTGGAACAAGGATTACATATATATATGCTCTGTCCAGAAACCCAAACAAGATCGCTTGGGGATCTCCATCTCGTATCTCAGCCTAAGAAAGTGAGTAGCCAACAGTCCTTGAAGTAAATGCCATCGATGCCCAGCATCCTGCATGTCTTCTCGGAAATGGAAGTCAAGGGGCTTATATCACCGCACCTCGACACTATCCACTTTGGGCTGCACAGACTCGTCCGCACGGTTTTATGTCGCGTCCCAGGGATGCATCTCAGTGGGGGAAGCACCCCTCGTACATGAGAGTTTTGGGGGAAGCGTCAGGCCACACCTCATCACTATCACACAGTCTAAAGGTATTCTCAAAGTCAAATCTATCACAACACTGACCCGAACAACCAAGGGTCCCACTCCGGTAGTCGAAGAGAAAAGCCACAGACCAGCCTAGTAGAATGGATTGAGTCTAAAAGAAGTTGTCGGGTAACCCACTGCCCAACCACCCTGGAGGGTAAACCCAATGAGGTCACTGGGTAACCCACTGCCCAGTCTCTGCCGGAGGGTAAACCCTAAGAGGTCGTCGGGTAACCCACTGCCCAGTATCTACTGGAGGGTAAACCCTAAGAGTTCTTCGGGTTACACACTGCCTAGTATCTTCTGGAGAGTAAACCCTAAAAGGTCGTCGGGTAACCCACTGCCCAGTCTCTGATGGATGGTAAACCCTAAGAGGTCATCGGGTAACCCACTGCCCAATCTCTACTGGAGAGTAATCCCTAAGAGGTCGTTGGGTGACACACTGCCCATTCTCCACTAGAGGGCAAACTCTAAGAAGTCAATGACAAACCCACTACCCAACCTCCCTGGAGGGTAAACCTGATGAAGTTGATGAGCAACCCATTTCCCAGCCTCGCTAGAGGGTAATCCCGAAGAAGTCGATGAGAAAAACCAAGGGACACCACTCAACCCGGCTAGTTTAAACCGTTGTAAAAGAGGGACCCTCTACATCACGAGAGATCAAAGGTACATAAATAAGAACATGACACGCACAAGGGGCCCACAAGTTGTGTGGCCCTATCTCATCTCCAAAACAAACACAAAAACCATCTCAGGTACTACAACATGTACCTCCAAGCATCCTCACATACTTGCAGAGTATACCACATCTATTTCCCAAAGGCTATCGTACAAATGATGTCCAACGTCAACGCAAAAGGGAAATAACGTAATTACCCAATCCCTTTTCCCCCACGACCCTAGCATGGACAACCACATCTCTTAAATCATCAATTTCACTAACACGGGTGTGAATTCAATCACACACCAAGGGTTTGCTTCCAAGAACAACAAGAAGAGCCGCCACCGAAGCACCATTTGTGCTTCCACATTTAATAAGATCGCATAAGAGGCTTTGCTGGCGTGAACTAATTACCAAATTGTAATCCTCGTTGAAAAACACGTGAGATAGACTAATTACTCGCCTCAAATGGATATCCGGAAGAAAATTCATTCAACACATCTTTGCACCTCAACGACATCATATGGTTCCGAGCCTCAGTCTTAAAAAACGTCTGGCGCATCGCACCATTGCGATCTCTTCGGAAACACACGTCAAATAGACTACTCACTTTATTGAAACAGATATCCGGAGAAAAAGATGTGTATTGTCATACCACACAGGAGTGGTGATTCATGGGACCCACATATTGGCCCTGAAATGAAACGAACGGATCGCACCGTTGAAATCCTCTCGAAAAAGTACACAAAATTGACTAAATACTTGTCCAGAACAGACACCCGGTGATGAAGTTTGAATTCACCATCAATGCCCAAATCAACCCTCATGGGGCCCGCACCAGCATGCTAAACTAGAGCGAGTGCATTGCACCATTGCAATTCCCTCAGCAAAACTCCCAGAAATGAGTACTCAAACACCCTAAATAGATGTACGGTGAAAAAGTGATGTTTAACCGTAAAATGTGTGAACTAGGCCCTATTGGGGCCACACCTTATCTCCAACCCGAATGCTTCAGAAAACATATCAAGAAGTCCACACAAAGACTGGGAACACACTCCACAGATGAAGCATCAATCAGACATCCCAAGCTGGATTTAGGTCTGATACAACAATTAATTAATTAATTAATTAATTAATTAATTACTCACATTTAGCGTCTAGTGCCACCGAGCAACGAAACCAACCCACAATGGTTCCTAACTAACTTAAATGAACTGCCTCGTCTTTGGGGCCACCGCCCCTATGGCAGAACTTCATACGGACGTCTGGCTCACGAGCCACGTCCTCCATAACATTAATAATAATTTATTATTATTAAATCAAAGGTCTCTGGGTCACCCGTCTTCGGGTGCATCACCCAAAAACCAAGAAAATTTCTTTAAAAGATTTGTCTCTCTGATACGAACAAGAAACCACATACGTCTTGTCAAAAGGATGCGCCATTTAGAAGATAAGACCCTTTGAATGAAAGGGACTCAACGCCCGATGCCACTAATATTACGAAAATGCCCCTCGGGCCATTTTTCATAGAGGGGCCGCACCCGCTAAAATTAAATCCCTCCTAGGGTAAACAGAACACTCCGGACTCAACAGTGCCCTCGGTTTTCTCGTCTGAGCATCCGTTTAAGAGATAAATGAGTTATGCCATTAAACGAATAAATTAATTAATTTATTTATCCGTTTAATGCTCCGTCAACGGGCGAGGGGTCCCAACGCCCGAAGCCGACATGTTTTATTGCGTTCCTATGGTAAAAACACCTTTTTGGACCCAACCGTACTCTCAAATTTAGGATCTGAATTACCAATTAGGTGTTATCTCATTTATTTGGCGTACCTAGTGTGAACGCACAGAAACTTTAATTCCTGGCACACCGGGGCTCGGAATCGTACGCTTTCTGAAGGCGCTGATCTGGAATTACATCATGAATTTTTCAAAGTCTTTTTTAGAAAAAACCAGGTTTGTACATAATTACCTCTTTCATGCTATTCATCCCAGAAAAGAAAAACTAGGGAACAACTCATGGTACTATGCCCAGACATGGCTCTTTCGTAACCAGAAGGACTCATGCCTAGTCCCGCATCACCGAACACATACCAAAGGATTTGATATTTTCACACGAGGTCTTCACTTTCCTATGATGTGCATAAGAGCACACATACATCTCCTCGGGTGATTCACGTGGGAGGTGTCAAGCACCCACTCCCGACCCTGGGGGTTAAGGAAAAATGTTAGGGAACAATGCCATCCCTTCGCACATTCTCAAATGGCCCAAATGTTCTCGGGGGTAGCTTAACTCCCTGGTCGAACCCCCCTACATTGCACGACACGACTGGAATCACCGTCTGAACTTGGGACAAAGCCCGATGATTCCCTCTTTCAGAATATCCATTTGGTGAAACACTTAAGGATATCTAGTCGCGGAAGATTCACAATCGATGTCCCACAACCAAGACTCTCTTACACTCTTGAAAGGTGAAGGAGTCGCCACCATTGACTAAAGAGAAAGGATCCATGCCTTCTATTCCACTAACACAGGGTTACACTGACAACCTGCGTCACCTTGGTAACAAATCCAATAAGGAGCAGGGAGAAAAGAATTTCACACACAGAGTCTAACAATTAGTCCTGAAAAAAGTAGAAGTGGTGTAGAGCGTACCTCTTACCACCTCATGCTCCGCAGGATCGTAAAATCCAAAGCTCTCGGTTGTCAACAGACCCAACCGTCAGCTCCCGGAGCATGACGTCGACAGCCTAGTGGTGATGTGAAGACCTTGTAAAGTCGTCCCCCACTACCAGATTCTCTCTTTCCTATGCTAGAACCACCTCTATGTCCACTACTCTGATCACGGCGCTGCCTCTATCGTGGTGGTGCACCTGCTGCCTGCCTGATATTCTCAGCGTTCCTAGTCGAGAAGTCTCAAGCTAGGTGATATCTCGCATGACAATCATAACAATGACTCTCTCCGGGCTGCACTGGTGCCCTCCGGCGCCACTATGGTGTACGACCACACCACTGAATCTGGTTATCAGAAATCCACCTGCGTCGAGGTTCTGTTACCCAACGCCCGCTAGCTACGACAGACGTCTTGGCCCTGTCGAGCCCGCTGCCAGAACCAACTGTAGAGCGTGACAGGAAGCTCTCTGTCACCAGCACAAGCTCTACCACCCCGAAATAAGTGGAAAATCCCAAGGGTAATATGACATCACAAATCTCTCTGCAGAGACGCTTCTTGAATTTCCTTGCTTGGAAGCTTCTGTCATGGATCATGTCTAGGTAAAAACATGCACGGTCCGCGCACCTAGTCACGTACTCAGTCACCGTCATCCCTCTCTGCTGAAACTGCTAGAGCTCTTGGATCTGAACGGAGCGTTAGTAGGAGGGGTAAAAGTCCTCACGAAACATCAGATTAAAGTCACCCCACGAAAATGATGACTCATCAAGAAACTGAGTCACCAAAATCCAACAAGGCCCAGCTGCTCCATGGAAAAAGGCTGGCTACCAAAGCCTCCATAAGATATGTCGGCGTCTTCACAATCCTGAAGAGGCGAACCACTATCTCGAGACAAACCCCTACTGCTTGAGTGTTTTGCTCACCACTGAACCATAGCGGTCTCTGTCACTGGAACTCACCGAGCATGCTCAACCTGCGCTCAAGCTCAGTTAACTTCGCTGAAAATGTATACTTCTCACCAGGTGGGGGTGCTGCTACCAGCCCACTCGGAGAAGGGACTCGCATGATGGGTCCCGGACTGAGGCCTCATAGCTCACATGGTCATCATCATGAACTAAAGCTGTTATCTTGGATGGCTATCTACGTGGAGACATCCTGAATGTTATCAAGTAGTGACGCGATCCGATGAGCATATATGTACATATCATTAACAACAATGGGGAGATGACTCAAGAAGGACACTCAAGACTCAATCCTATGTGATACACAATCCAATTTTCCCTACAACAAGTTCCTCAGTATGCTGAGTCAACAAGCGGGTTATCAGGGTCCTGGTAAATGGATACGTCTGCCGTCGCACCATCACTGGACTCCCTGGCCTGAGAGACGCTGTTGAGACACGTTGACACTGTTGCCCTAGATTCCTACCAATTCCTTTTTAGGGATGTCCGAACAACATCCCAAGGAATGAACCACCTTTTATACCACATTGTCACGACCCAACCCTACCCGGACTCAAGCCACAACTACCCCAAGCCTGCCTCCATTGGCCAGGGGATGACGACTAGCACAGAAGGCCTAACAACTCGGGGGGGGGGGGCTTTGCTTAAGTACCTGTACACACACACACACATGCAGCCCACTCAATGTACAAGTGCAGAGTAAAAAAAGAAAAGTAATGTACCAACTGATATAAATAAACCAAAAAGTTCATCAACCTCTAAAGGGTACTATGGATGTGCTGAAGGTAAACGGAAAGGAAAAGGGGAAAAACATGCGCCCAACAAGTAAAGTACCACAACCCAGCAACGGGTAAAAAAAGTAAAACAACTGGGAGAGTCCCACACCTGGAACCCGAATATGACCACCGCACGTTGTCCAAGATCTTGAACTCCAAAGCTCTGATAAAGTCCCGACCAACCTGTTCATCGTCTGTAAGGGCACACAAGGTGTGGGAAAAGCCCATGCAGGGTTGAGTAAAAAAATACTCAGTAGGATGCCCCGAAGGCTCATGGGAGCAACAAAGGAGGTACAGAAGAGGTGAGAAATAGATAGAACATGGAAAAGTAAAGGAGTACAACTAATAGTGAAGTAAAGAGTACAACTCAACCCAATAAGGGGAAGGAAGTAGACTCGTCCAAACACAAGGAGATCGAAATGGTGAGAAGATGAACTTCTCATACAGTCTTTGCTACCTATAGCAGGAGAGTAGATTCACCCAACCAAGAGAAGATAGACATGGAAAGTACATGGCATACCTCGCGTGCCTTTGCCTCTCCTGGAAGGAGAGTAACCAAAACCCATGAAGTGGGTACTGGAACAAGGTATACACACTCACACACACACACACACACACACATATATATATATATGCTCTATCAAGAATCATATACAAGAACGCAAGGGGATCTGCATCCTGTAGCTCAGCCCAAGAAAGTGAGTAGCAAATTATCCGAGAAGTAAACACCATCGATGCCCAGTATCCCACATGTCTGCCCCAAAATGCATGTTAAGGGGCACAAATCACCGCACCATGACACTATCCGCTTTGGGCAGAACTGACTCGCCCGCATGATTTTAGGTCATGTCATAGGGACGCATCTAAGTGGGGAAATCACCCCTCGTACTTGAGAGTTCTGGGAGAAGCGTCAAGCCACATATCATCACTATCACACATTTGAGAGGTTTTCTCAAAGTCAAAGTTGTCACAACATTGACCCATGCAACCAAGGTACCCAATTCGGTAGTCATAGAGAAAAGCCACAGACCAGCCTAGTGGAAAGTATTAGGTCTAAAAGAAGACATCGGGTAACCCACTACCCAACCCCACTAGAGGGTAAACCCTAAGAGGGCATCGGGTATCCCACTGCCATGTCTCTGTTGGAGGGTAAACCCTATGAGGTCGTCGGGTAACCCATTGCCCAATCTCCACTGAACGGTAAACCCTTAGGGGTCGTTGGGTAACCCACTGCCCAGTCTCTACTGGAGGGTAAAACCTAAGAGGTCCTCAGGTATCCCACTTCCTAGTCTCTACTGGAGGGTAAACCCTAAGAGGTCATCGGTTAACCCACTGCCCAGTCTTTACTGGAGGGTAAACCCTGAGAGGTCGTTCGGTGACCCACTGCCTAGTCTCTGCTGAAGGGTAAACCCTAAGAAGGCAATGAGCAACCCACTTCCCATCCTCACTGGAGGGTAAACCCAATGAAATCAATGAGAAAACAACTGCCCATCCTCGCTTGAGGTTAAACCCAAAGAAGTCAACGAGAAACCCACTAACCAGCCTCGCTAGAGGGTAAACCCAAAGAATTCGATGACCAAAACTAGGGGAAACCACTCAACCATGATGGTTTAAACCGTCATAACAGAGGGGCCCTCTACGTCATGAGCGATCAAAGGTACATAAAGAATAACATGACACACACAAGGGTCCCACATGATGTGTGGCCCTATCTCATCTCTAAACAAAACACACAAACATTCTCAGGTCCTACAACATGTGCTTCCAAGCATCCTCACATACTCCCAGAGTATACCACATCTATATCCCAAAGGCTATCATGCACATGATGTCCAATGTCAATGCAAAAGTTACCAAATCCAATATGACACACATATCATTATTACATATAAAGAAACTCGTAGTTCCCTACTGATAATGGATCAAACAGAATGGTATCTTTAATAACCTCAGAAAATCCTCTATCTCTTGAACTAAAACCAAGAATTCGTACAATTTATAACCCTAAGAAATGAACTCTTGAAGTGTACTATAATAATTTCATCAACAACATCCCATAGGTAGTGATATGTTGGAACATAATACTAAATATCTTCTCCAAAATATTTATTGAAACATCAACCTTGTTCCATATATGCAAAATGAAAAAATATTTTACTCTGAAACGTGGGACAAGACAACATTTTAATGATGATTATTTTATTAATAAACCCATTTAAACCAATTTATAACTTGTACCCAAATTTCAACATTGATGTTGAATATTATAATGCATTTTTCATACCTTGTTTTATATCTTCAAATAATAATCACTTCACATAGCATGCTCAAAAATCATAAATTTACTTAAATCTTTTCAGAAGGGCCCATAAAATCCATTATATGAGCTGGTATACCATGTTTACAGTATGTACTACATACAACTGACACTATTTCTCTACAAAACTATGCATCTTATCCATTACCTAACTAAAAAATCAATCATATCTCTCAATCACCATATACGATTCAACTCAATCAGCACCCCTCTGTTAAATGGAACCCCAAATGTGTCCAAATTGAAAGACAATATATAATCACACCAAAATTCACCTCCAATGGTCTATAGGTTATTAGATAGAATTGAGGGTATATCCATCACACATATGGGTGGAATTATCAACTAGTGGTTTATAGAAAATGAATAAAATAGCCCAGTCAACAAAAAACAAAAATAACTCATCACCTAAACATGAAATAGTTGTTTCCACATCTTACTATTTCTCACTCAGTAAATCATGAAAAAAAATTAAAATTCTCTATATCAAATGTATATATATAAATATATATAATTTAATGTAACTTTAATCCACTACTCTATTTTTTAGTCACACTCAATCCCAATAGCCAAATATTTTGTTTTCACCCCATCTATATGGTAGTAATCCTCGGTTTGAGTCATGCCTTATACCAATAAATGTCAATACTACATGAGGACAAATAACATTGGATGGTATAAATATAAAAATCTATGTCATCAGCCCACCATCCCATCTGAAACCATGTGTTAACTTAAAAACCACTATTGACTATGCAAGTGCATTATACCTCAATCCATTGAATTTATGCACTTAAATAAGAGGAAAATATAATCGTATTGATTGAATAAAATTAGGCACTGTACATCAAGCCATTACTGACCACAACTTAATTTATATTAAAACATGAGAATTCATAGTACAAGTAGAAACACACCCAATAAAGTGATCAAATATTGTCTGGGATACACCTTATAATCTAGATTTAATGTGAAAGTGGGTGAGAGGGATAAGTCTTCCACATTATTCCTCACCATCTTGTAAGTTAGAGAAAACATCCCCAATATTATTTGGTTGTTGTTTCCCCAACATATGCATGTGAGGTAACATATAAAATAAAAATTTAAAATTAATATCACACGTAGATCACGATATGGGAAAACACTTTTCCCTTGAATAATTTGTCACTATCACCAAACTATACCCCAACCGTGACTACTAAGAATTAGATATCTAACCAGAACAAAAGAATTAAATTCATGACTAATTATTTAATTAAGAATTAATTAATATTATTGAAATATTTACATTATTCATTTTCATTTACATGAATACTATTATTCCATTTTAAATTCCAAATTTTAAATTTTACTCTTCTAAAGGTAAATTTTGATGGAACTTCTAGTTCTCATGCTTATATTATCATTTTTTCCATTATTTACTATTTTGGTTTAACAATTACATTTCAACCAAAGATAATTATTAAAACACATTGAATATTCAATATTTCAACCCATGATGTTTGAGGAATACCATTTAACCGTAACATGGTTTTCATTAATTAGAATCAAAAGTTCTTCAATATTACTGTAATCAATAACACCCAATCACAGGGGTTACAAATTTATTTATTTCATATTCAAAAATTAAATTAGTGATCATAGAATATACCTAAGCTACTGTATCATAATGTTACTTATCATGAAAATATTTTATCAACATCAATAAGTGGATAAGAAAAAAAAGAAATAACATCTGATCAATAGTACATCAATAAATTATCCATCAACAGAAAGCTTCACGAAGAAATCCATGATAAGAAATAATTTTGACCACCCTGGTGTCCCACAAAATTTTTATTAACATTAATATGTACCACCGTCATTAGAATCAACCATCACCATAAAAAAAATTACCTGGACATTGCTTATCAATGATTCCCAACCATATCCAATCTACCTTTAGTAAAACCGCCTGAAGAACGTAGTCCATTTCTCATAATTAAATCCATCCACACAATAATATTAATATAAACATAAATAATACAAAATTTCTTAATGGAAACATAAATTTCAATGGTTTTTTCTACACAAACAAAATTGAACTAATGACATGGAACCACGGCGTATAAGCCTTTCACAACCAGAATTTTATTGCACAGTCGAAAAACATTTCTATTTATAGAGAACCCATTATAATTATTATATTGAATTAACCAATTGATTATTAATAGGTTTTCAATAATATGAATCCTTTCACTTATTAGCTATCATTATCTTCAAATAAACTTAAACATGTATTTAATTTTACTTAAATGTTCTAAAAAATGGAAAATATATATAAGATTACATGCATCTTTATTAGATCATATTATTAGATTTATTCAGGATTTATTTTATCTATAAAATTCCTAACAAAATAGGTATGTTAAGAACAGAAAAATATACAACAAAATTATACCATGACCACTTATCCAAACATCTATAATCAACATTAAAAAAACCAAAAAATGATAAAAAACCCCAAACTACTCCTTCTTTATTACATTAAAATTATTATGTTCTTATCTTTGTAAGGTTAATTACACCATTACCAAATTGATTTAATGAATATAATACAACAATTTGACTTTAAATGAAGAAAATGTTAAAATATACCACACTTTAACATAAGTATCACAATGTTATCTTATAAATAGTGGAAAAAATGAAAAACTATGAATACATATTATGTGGGGATCCATCGATCCCAAAAACACCATCCCCATAAGTGAATCTGTCAATTATCATTAGAAACAACATTAAAAAATCGAATATACCAAGGTTACATTGCATGGGGAAAGAAGAACATAAGGTAATGGAATAATCAATGATCGGAAAACTAAAAACATATCACAACATATTGACATGTAAATTATAAGATTTCAATTATATTGAAGGAATTATAAAAAACTAAAAATTTCATTGTCACCTAGGTTTCGAAAGATGAATGAAAAAATATAATAATCCGGAGGGTCTCCCTAATATCTAAAAATGAAATTTGGGAAATATTTTTGAATTGGATGGATAAATTATGTCATGAAATCCATAAATTCCACATCCTATTAAAATTTTGTCACCTCATCCCTAAAATATGAAAATACATTCATGTTATGAACCGTTAATTCACATATTGAATTTTTTTAAAGAAGAATCGCATAATTCCACATCAAACCCCATTATGATGGGTAGTGTAATTTGTGTCATGTATCCTAATACATGTCATGAATACCAATTTCATGTGTTTAACTCTTCTTATTACATATTTTATATCTTCCAACCACCCCCACTTACCTCAAACACAAAATGAAATGTCCCAAGAACAAATGATCCCTAAAAAGGATAAAAGACACAAAATTTAAATCTATTCCATCTATAACATAATAATGTAATAAATACCTTACACAATGAAATATATAAATTCCAAAATTAACTTCAACTCATACATTAGATATGTGAAGTGATTAAAAACTCTCCACCATAAGGTTTCTCACCTCTGAGAAGCATCACTAAAGATATTTGATAAATCATAGAATAATAAAAAAATATAAATTCAATTGATGATGTGGTTTGGGAACACAACTCTAGGGGTTGTTATTTATTTGTAAGTGGTTTCATTCAATAGATGGTAAAACGTTTGTCAAAATATATATCTTTTGGTCTTTATAATTTCATACCACCGTTATTTAATAATTTGATTTCTTTTGGATGTGAATGATTTATTTCAAAAAATCTCATTTTGAAACAAAGAATATTTGTTGAACAAAATCATCAACTGAAAATAATTGTACATTTTAAATTACCATATTTTGTAGCACCCCAAGATTCCCCTATATGCTTTTATTTCAAAAATACAATAGTTTGCATTGTATGCAACTTCGATTCTAATACTCTAGGACAAACAAAACTTGATGTTATGAATAGTAAAACCCACTTTATGAAATTTTATAAATATTACATTTCAAAATAGACTTCATTTTTGTATTAATAATATAAAAATTATCTTATTGTGACTTTTTTGTATTTTTCTATAAACATTCAATTTTTGATGAATAGTGAAAAACATTGTGTTATTGATTAAAACCGAATTTTTATTTAAATATTTCATTATTTTATTTATTTTAGGTAAAAATAAATACATAATACCAATATTTGTTCTATGTAAATCATTGAAGTCATTTAATAATAATACTAGATATATAAAACTTTATTGAACTTTTGACCATCTTTTACCCACCTTCAAGGAGCATTTGAACATTGGCATAAAATGTAATTTTAACACTTCTGTGAATTGAATTTCAAAAATTCAAGAGATGAATTTAAAATTAGTAAGTAATATTTTGTTTAATAAGATGAAAATAATTTTTGGTGAATAGTATTTTTTAACTTTTATTTACCATTGTCAAAAGAAAATCAGGAAATCAAAGGTAAAAAATGATATTACAATTACCCTAATACATGTCCTTAATATATTGGATAAGTGTATTTCGACCAAAATAGACCATAGGATTAAAATAATTTTTTCTTTTACCCACTTGGATTAAATTAGGAAGTATATTATATTTAATTTAAAGAAGACTTAATAGTGGTAATTTCAATGTTTAATAACTTAAATTTTTTAAATATAGGGTTACACATAAGATAAATTAGACTATATATATTCATTTGAAAACTAAAAAGATTTCCTACATAATGGTATTTTATTTATAATTTTTATACAATAAATAATTAAATTTATTTATGACACAATGATGATGCAGTAATTACCTTATTTATGAATGATTTAAATAATTCATACTATAAATATCCAAAGAAATGTAATTTGTCACTTTTGATGAATTACATGATCTTTATAGGTTAATTTGACATATTAGGGTTGATTAAATATTTTTTTTTTCAAAGTAATCTGGTTTTTATGACTTCCATAAAAACCAAATACTAAATACAGTCGAAATTGAAAAAAATGAATTTTGAAACCAAATTATATATTATTAAATGATAAAATATTCCTAAGAAATCTATGTATCGGCCAAAGAAATTGTATAATGAAAAATATGTCATTAATTAACCACTTGGAGTTCTCTTTGATTTTATAGTATGTTTATTAACCATTTATTATAATAATACAAGAATAGTTGGTAAAAGATAACTATTTAACTAAGAGTTAAATCTAATCGATAAGGTTAATATGGTGACCAAACCATGTCTAAAACCTATCGGTTGAGACCTTTTTGACCCATCCCCTCCTTATCCTTGAAATAAATAATTTTGGAGCCATTATGAACTGAATATGATTGTATAAAAAAGTTATATTTCATGTTTTTCCTTAAGTGACCATCACATCTCTTATAAATGGGTACTTCCCCTTCTATCAAAATCACACCTCCAAATCCATTTGGATCGGCCATCCACAGCTCAAATATCCTCCATAATACCCTCACATCAACCTATAGGCCTTAATTTGATCAGAAATTCTACCTTTGGATACCTTTTGATAAAGTCAAATGGAAACACCAGATGAAAATGAGGTTAACATACCTTTGATCAAGGAAAGGTACAAATTAAGGGTTAATTAAAAAATCTCTTCATTATCGGAGGTTGTTTATAAATGAGTATCTATTGGGACCACTTTATCATCGATGACCATGTTTCTTAAAAATGTAGTTGAAAACATTTTTACTATTTACTAGACTATGTATTAATGTCATTTATACCCTTGTTTTACCTTTTATAGAATGTTTCAAAAGAATTATTTCTGTTGTTTTACAAATAAGGTACTTTAAGACCTTTTCAAAAAATTAAGGAATGAATGATTTTATAACTTATATAGAGGATGCGTCTATTTTATTCCTTTATAAAACCTTCTAATATTCCATCCAGGCTTATAAGAATAATTTCAATCAACTGTTTTTCTTTACTTTTGAATGATTTAATTATAGAATGAAATATTTCAATCAAATATTTTTTCAATTAATTTCATCTATCCCAACACCCCTAATTGGATTTTACATCCTTTTTAAGTTTAATTGGTATGATACAAGCTGAAATATTTCATTGAAGGTTTTGTGAAAGGTTTGAATATGGATGTGTTATTTTTATACCATTCATGTTTTATAGTGAAAGTTTTGAAATATCGTACGCTATTTTTAATACAACTATTTATATTATATTTCATTTTTTTATATGAGGAATGAATTGGACTTAGTATGTGATGTGTGGATCCCGCTATAGCCCCTCGATTCATCGGTAGATCTCATGATACAAACTACTATCTTGGCACAAGGCCATGACAAAATCTTATTCGTAGTCTTGGCATGAGGCCTTGACTATGTTGTTATGAAGTCTAGAATCATGCATTCTATCATTTTGAAATCGGTTATTTGATATTATATGTGGTTATTTGAAAAGTATAATATCAATGTGAATAGGAAAATGGAATTATATGATTAATCTTTTCCATTTTATGTTTATGTTTATGTTTAAAAGGATTGGGTTTTATTGTTAAACATTTCCATAAATTTTTATAGTTATTTAATAAAGATTCTCTTATATTGTTATCCTTACTGAGTATCTGTTCTCACCCCTTTCTATGTTATATTTTTCCCAAGATGTGAAGATGTATTTTACTATTTACTTACAGGGATAGGCTAAAAATATTAGTGTTTTCAAAGGGGAAAAATGTTGTTGTTGATTTTATTTCATGATGTAATTTAAAACTTATATATGTATCTATTATTTCCAAGGCTATTAAATAGATCGGTCTTTTGGGACTTGATTCGTTGTATCATGCCAATGTAATGTAATAATGCACTAACACTGGGTAACTAGGGTTGAGGTGTTACATATGGTTTTAGAAAAAGTTTAGTACAATACTTGGAAGCTAGATTAAGAAAAACTCTAATTAGAGAACATTACACTAAGATAGACTTTGAGGATTAGTATACAAGAACTTCATTGAGGTTTGGTAATGTATATATTTTGTGAGTTATTCTAGCAATACGTCCCTATCTGGATACGCACAGGTAGAGGCGGCTCTGACACAGATGTAACTAGGAGTGAGAACTTCGATAAGGAGTTTTGAGATTGACATTAGGTATCCTGGTACATGACAACATGCCTTGTTTTACTCTTGGTTGCGACACTCTCTTGGTATTTGATTAGGTTAATTCACATTTTAATTAAAATCCATTATGAAGGTTTTTTTAGTATATACCACATCTAAGAAAACATTATTATCATTATGGACTATATCTATAAACTATGAGTCTATGAAATGTATTTTACATGATTGGAATTATGTGTTGCGATTCATAAACTAATTTAGTGTGTGATATTATTTTGAAATAGAGCCTAGTGGAAGGAATGTAAACTTTATAAAAACATGAAATCCTTGTATGGGTTTTCCTCTTACTCAAGATAATTATAGTGGAGCTGGTGATGCAACTATTGTTGATCACCTTATCACCACACATGGACAACTTACTCTAATTATGAATAATAACCTTACCTGTATGGAGCACCCGGATCTACAACATGGAGAAACAATGTTAGACCACTTCATGGGGAAACAACCACTAAAATTAAATGGGACTAAAAATCCATTTGTATTTCAGAAATGGATAAGTTCCTTGGAGAAAATATTTCATGTATTGGGGAATAACAAAAGGGAAAAAGTGTTCTTGCTAGCTTATCACCTCACAGGAGATGTAGATCAATGGTGGTCATTAATTCAAAACAAAGAGGAGGATGAAGAAGTATGTAACCCGAAATGGAGGTAGTTTAAAGATATTTTCTTAGAATAATACTTTCCTTGTGACTATCGAGTAGATATTGAAAGAAAATCTCTAAGATTGAGGAAAAAGGTGGATGAGAATTTCGTCAAGTATGAGGCTTACCATACAAGGGTACAAAGGCATGTCACAGATTATATACATAAGACAAGGAGTAATGTTGATAAAATTATTGATTGGTAAGAATAATTTCTCCATCAAACAATAGTTTCACAATCCTTCTCATCATACGAAGATATTGTCTCCTTTTTTATCCAGACAAAAAAGTAATTCTCTAAGTCTTATGATATTAAAGCAATGAAATAGAAGAAGAGATCTTCTGAAAACTATGGAAGTGGAAATAAGTGGATGATGCAAAAATATTTAATATCCATCATGCATTAAATATTGGAAAAAACACCCCGATAATTTCCTGAAGGGAATTTGATTCTGTTACAAGTGTGGTGAAAAAGGCCACCAAGCTTGACATTACAAAGGAATGAAAGAGGATATCAATGTTGAATGCTACAATTGTGAAGAAAATGGGCATTATGCAATTTAATTTCTTAAGCAGTAAGAAATATTTCTTCAGAAATTTCCAAGGGAGAATGTCTAAGAATATGGGATCACTAATGCTGAGGTTGAAGCTCCAAAAGACGTGGTGGTAGGTAATTTAATGGTTTCCTCATGTTTATCCAATGCTTTATTTGATTCTAGATAATTGCATTGTTTCATATCCTCTATGTTTGCTAAGAAAATAAGATATTTCAAATTTTATTTAACAATGGAGTTTTCAGTCAAAACTCTTAAGGAAAGTATCCTTCTGACAATGCCTTGTGAATCAGTCCCCATTTGTCCATATAAATATTCTTTATCCACTGATATCATTTTCAAACCCATGATTGAATGTGATATCATCCTAGGTATTGATTGGATTTCAAACCATAACGTGAAAATTTATTATATGAATAATGAGGATACAATTTTGGATGATGATAATTAATACCTTATCTTTAGAACAGAAATGTCACCACATAATTCTTATCTAGATCCATCCTAGTAGCTCCACTAAATTCAATTATTGGTGGAGGAATATAATGATATAACTATGGGTGAGGAAAATAATGTTCGAATAGAGGATATACCGATTGTACAAGAATATATTGATGTGTTTCTAGAGTATTTACATGGACACCCTCCAAAACGAGAAATTGAGTTTTCCATTTATTTAATTCCTAGTTCAAGGCCCATATCGAAGACCCCTTATAAAATGGCCATTGTCAAATTAGTGGAACTAAATAAACATCTAGATGAAATTAGTAATAAAGGATTTATTCTCCCGAGTGTTTCTCCACAGGGATCCCCTGTTCTTTTTGTTAAGAAGAAAGATGGATCTACGAGGTTGTGCATTGACTACAGGGAGATCAATGCAATAACAATAAAGAACAAGTATCCCTTACCTCCCATTGATGATTTATTCGATCAACATCATGGACATCAATATTTTTTAAAGTTTTTCATTTGATCTGGATATCATAAGTTGTGTGTGAAGAAAGAAGACATTCTGAAAATAGAATTTCGAACCAGGTATGGACATTATGAGTTTACAGTAATGCCCTTTGGACTAAATAATGCACCCTATGTTTTCATGGATATAATTAAAAGAGTTTTCAAGGTATATCTTGATGAAATATTTGTGGTATTTATTGATGACATCACAGTTTACTCAAAAAGCTACGAAGATCATGAAAATAACTTGTGCACTATTCTAAAAACCCTTATAAGAACTGAATAATATGAGATGTTTAGAAAATGTGAATTATGGATTTTGGAGATTTCATGTCTTGTACATACTATCTCTAAGGATGGAATCTCTGATGATCCTTCAATGACCAAGGCAATCCATGAATTTCATACACCGACAAATATAACTGAGATATGTATTTTTATTGGTCTAGTAGGTTACTATCTGTGCTTCGTCAGAAATTTTCTTGATTGGATAACCCATTAACAAAACTCGCACGTAAAGGGTTTAAATTTTTTTGGACAAAAGAGTATGAACATTGTTTTGATGAACTAAAGAGAATATTAGTCAATGGTCCAATATTGATGCTACCATCAGGGAATGATGGGTTGATTATTTATAGTGATTCTTCAAATAAAAGACTTGGTTGTGTCCTTATGCATAATGATAGAGTTATTTCATATGCCCCATGAAAGTTAAAAATTCATGAAAAAAACTATACAACCCATGATCATGTGTTAGAAGCTATAATATTTTCAGTGAAGATTTGAAGACAATAAATTTATTATAAAAAATGTGATATGTATACCGATCACAAGAGTTTGAAGTATATTTTCTCATAAAAAGAACTCAACAACAGGAAAAGACGATTCCTTGAACTACTCAAGGATTATTATTGCACTATACACTACCACCCAGTGAAGGAAAAATAAGGTGGAATATTATTTGAGAAGAAAGGATCAAAGAGTTTGAAAACGATGAGCATTGAAAGAGATCCTATGTTCATGGATCTAGTAAATATGGGTATAGTAATAATCATTGAAGGTGAAACGTTAATAGTTTTTCAAATGGTTGTCAAACCATCTTTACTAGAAAGGAGAAAAAGTTCTCTGATTGATGATGAGGAGTTTCAAAAAAAATTAAATAGTGAATGATGGGAGATTGATTGTATTTGTATATGAAGATGGAATTTGGAAATTCGGGATGAGAATTTGGGTTCCTCATATACCTGATCTAAAAATAGATTTGTTGGATGATGCACATAGCTCCAATTTCCCTATATTCCATTGTAGCACTGAGATGTATAGTGATTTGAAGGAATGTTTTTGGTGGGACAACATAAAGAGGGAGATTGCTTATTATATATCAATTTGTATGGTTTTTAAACAGGTTAAGTCTAGAAGACAACATCCTAGAAGAGTCATGCAACTTATTCCCATACAAGAGTGGAAATGGGATGATATTAAGATCTAGTTTTTCATGGTGCAACCAAAGACTCCTAGATGGAATGTTGAAATATGGGACATTATTGATCGTTTTACCAAGTAAGGACACTTTTGTACTATAAGATAAGATATATCACATGAATTTTTAGAAGGACTATATATTAATGAAGTTGTAAGACATCATGGAGTACCAAGGTTGATTGTTTCTATTAGTGATCCCTATTTTACATCGAGATTCTGGAAAAGCCTTTCGAAGAACATGGATACTTAACATTGTTTGACCACTACCTACCACTCTAAAAATGATGGACCATCAGAACGGGAAATTAAAACTCTATAAGATATGTAGAGATATTGATCACATGACTTTCAAGATTCTTGGGATCAATATTTACCTTTGTTGAATTTTCCTATAACAATAGCTTCCATTCAAGTATTCAGAGGGCACCATATGAGGCTTTATATGGAAAGAGATGATTCACACCAACTAGTTGGGATGATGTTGGTGAAGGAAAACTCGTAGGCCTAGAACTTATTGAGGAAACAATGGAAAAGGTGAAGGTTATCCAAACCCTCATCAAAGCAGCTCAAAGTAGGAAAAAGTGCTATGGTGATAAATGAAGGAAGGATATGGAATTTCAATAAGGTGATCGTATTTTTCTTGATTGTATCTCCATGGATGGGTGTTATATGATTTGGTAAGATTCATAAATTATGTCATAGGTACATCGGATCTTTCAAAATTTTAGAACGAATTGGAGTTGTATCCTATCATTTGGCAATCCTGTCAAGTCTCTCCAAAGTTCATGACAAGTTCCACATATCACTGTTGAGACAATACATGTCTGACCCAACAAATGTACTCACCTATGAGGAAATTGAAATGGAAAATTATCTATATTATTGTAAAGAGCATCTCAAGATTCTTGATACAAGAGAACAAGTGTTGAGATACCAGACGACTCATCTGGTAAAAGTTTTATGGAGGTACCATAAGATGGATGAGGCATTATGGGAACCCGAGAAACATATGATGAATAACCACCCAATTCATTTTGTACAGTAGTATTCTAGAAATTTTGAGGACATAATAATTTTAAGGAGGGAATAATGTAACACCCCAAGCTTCCATGGTATGCTTCGCTATGAATAATACAATAGCTTGCATTGTACACAACTTCATGTTCTAACAAACCACGACAACAAAACTAGCCATTTTGAATAGTAATCCCCACTTTTTGAAATTTTATAAATAATATTTTCTGAAATGGACTTCATTTTTAGATTTGAACTATCAAAATTATCTTACGGTGACGTTTTGGTATTTTTCTGAAAACATTCAATTTTTATTGAATAGTGAAAAATGATAAATTATTGTTTAAAAAAGAATTTTTATTTAATTATTTAATAATTTTATTTTTTTGAGTAAAAATATATAATAATACCTATATATGTTCAATTTAATTCATTATAGTATTTTAATAATAATAATAGATATATAAACAATTATTCAACTTTTTACCGCCTTTTACCCACCTTCTTCGATCATTTGAAAATTTGCATAAAATGTAATATTACAGCTTCTATGAATTGAATTTCAAAAATCAGAGAGAAATAATAGACATCAGTAAGTAAAATGTGGTTCTATAAGATGAAAATATTTTTTTTGTGAATAGTAACTTTTGACATTTATTTGACATGATTTAATATAAATAGTGTAATTAAAGGTAAAAAATGATATTATAATTACCCTAACACAACTCCTATTTCAATTGGATAAGTGCATTTCGACTAAAAACAACCTTAGGAATAAAATATGATCTTTTTTGACGCACATGGAATAAATTAAGACATTTATTATATTTTATTTAAAAATGAGTTAAAAGTGAGAAATTCAATGTTTAAAAAATAAAACATTTTTAATATAGTGTTACACATTAGATAAATACAACTATAAATATTAACAATAAAGATAAAATTATTTCCTATATAATGGTATTTTATTTATAATTTTTATACATTATATAATAAAATATATTTATGACACAATGATGATGTATTAATTACCTTATCAATGCATGATTAAAATTATTGATATTATAAATATCCAAATGAATGTAATTTTAGACTTTTGGTGAGTACAACGAATTTTATTGGTTAATATTACATGATATGGTTGATTAAATGATTTTTTTTCAATGTAATCATTGCAATTAGAACTTTCAGAAAAACAAAATACTAAATAATGTCAAAATTGACAAAAATGATTTCTTAAAAAAATAATATATTATAAAATGATATAATATTCCTAAAAATATAATGTTTCTCCAAAGGACACATATAATGATAAATATGTCATTAATGAACCACTTGGGGTTCTATTTCATTTTTATTGTAATTTTAATAACCATTTATTATAATAATACAAGAATACATGGTAAAAGTTAAACTATTTAACTAAGAGTTAAATCTAAATTATAAGGTTAATATGGTGACATAAACCTGTGTTAAAACAATTGGATGAGAGGTTTTCTACCCATCCCCACCTTAGACTCTAAATAAATCATTTTCGAGGCATTATAATCTTTATATGATTGTATCATTAAATTATATGTCATGTTATTCCTAAAGTGACCCTCACCTCTCTTATAAAAGAGTAATTCCCATTCTCTTAAAATCACACCTCCAAATCCATTTGGCTTGGCCCACCCCTATTCAAATATCCTCCCAACTACCCTCACTTCTACCTAGAGGCCTAAAGTTGATCAGAAAGACAAACTTAGGATCCCTTTTGATCATATCAAAATGAAACACCCAAAGAAGAGGATGTTAACATACCCTCGATCAAGGAAAAGTAAAAGGTAAGGGTTAATTCTAAAATATCTTCATTATCAAATGTTGTTGATACGTGAGTATATACTATGACCTCTTTATAATTCATGTCCATGTTTTATAAAAAGGTATTTCAAAACATGTATACTATTTATTAGACTATGGGTTAAAGTCATTTATAACCTTGTTTGACGTTTTATAGAATGTTTCAAAATTAATCTTTCCGTCGTTTTCCAAAAAAGGTACTTTATTACCTTTTTGAAAAATTATATAAATAATGTTATTTAACTTATACAATGGGTGTAACTATTTTCCTCCATTATAAATACTTCAAATATTCCCTTATAAGCTTATAAGAATATTTTCAAAATAAATGTTTTTTTACATTTCAATGATTTCAATGTTGAAATAAATATTTTGCTAAAATAGTTTTGGATTGATTTCATCTATGTCAACATCCTTCATTGGATTTTT
This sequence comes from Viscum album, assembly GCA_963277665.1. Taxonomy (NCBI): domain Eukaryota; kingdom Viridiplantae; phylum Streptophyta; class Magnoliopsida; order Santalales; family Viscaceae; genus Viscum; species Viscum album. Next base: position 211,127,647 of record OY728128.1, on the reverse strand, counting down.
CGTTTTATTGAAGTTGGTTTTCTATGACACAATTTTTCATATTATATTGATGGTTTTGTCATATGTTTGACAGTAGATGTGTAAATTTTATACCAGTCATGGTTTATGGTAAAAATATTGGCATTTTATATGCTACTTTTAATATGAATGTTTATATTATGTTTCAACCTTTTCATATGAGGAATTCATTGGACATTATAAGTGATGGGTTTAGCCCTTTATATCTCCTAGATGAATTGGTAGGTCTCATGACACAAACTACTATCTTGTCACCTGGCCTTGACCAATTCTTATTTGTAGTCTTATCACGAGGCCTTGACTATGTGGTTATGAAGTCTATAATTGTGCATTTCATAATTATAAAATTGGATATTTGATATTACATGTGATAATTTGACTAGTAGAATATCCATGTGAATAAATAAATGGAATTATTATATTTATATTTTCTATATTATTAGATATTTTATGTTTAAAAGGCTTTTGTTTTAGTCTTATACATTACCATAAATGATTATTATTATTTAAGAATGTTTTCACTATATTGTTATCTGTACTGAGCATCTGAACACACCCCTTTCTATGTTTAATTTTTACCAGGATGTGAAGAGGCATTTTATGGTTGACCTATAGCTATAAGATAACTAATATAAGTTTTTTTATAGGGGACACAATGTTTTTTTTTTGAATTTCATGATGTAATGTAAAACTTATGTATGTATCTAGTGTTTACAAGGATACTAAACTAATTTGTCTTTTAGGACATGATTCCTTATATTAGGTCAATGTTATGTAATAATTCACTAACTCTAGGTAACTATGTTGGGGCATTACATATTTCCTCCAAAACAAGACCATATTTCCTTAGTATACGAACAACTAGAGTAGTTCAACACTATAATACCATCTCCCTAAAATCAAAAATATGTATCTTATTCTTAATAAATGGTTCATCAACCTCCAACTTCACACATCACAATAAAGAACATGAAATAATTTTTCAAATAATACCTCCAAAACATATTTACAAAAAATACAACATAATTCACAATATTCTATAAGGCTAAAAATAAAATCAATATATGAATGGACTCAGGATTTGAACAAACACAAATAAATTATATTTCCCACTTTGTATTTAATATCAAATACGTGTCCACATATGAAAAAAATAAATATATGAACATCAAACAAGGTTTATTTTGATCTTAATGAAATTATTTTCATTATTTAATTTTTTTGTATTTTTTCTAAATTATATAATTTCCATAAATTATTTTGAAATGATTATAGAATATTTATTTCATTAACAAATAAATAAAATAAATCAATTTAAATATATTAGTTTTGATATAATTTCAATTTGTAAATGTTTTTTAAAAAATTATAGATATTATAACATATTAGAGAGGTTTAAAATCATTATATTTGAATTCCCACTTTGTCATGATGTATTTGAATTCAAATTAAATGAACAATATAAAAAATAAAAGTTAGTGTACATTAAGATAATATATTATAAAATTATATAAAATCATAAAAATATGACATAATACCACAGGGGATAATATATAGTAAAAAATATCTTTCCCTATACATTTAAGTTATGTTTGTATTTATTTGGCTCCAAAATACTCTTATTATAATTAAATATTTTGGGAAATTCTAAAAGTTCCTCTCACCTCAATTATTAAAGGACCCCACATCCCACACATGTTAACTCAACTTTGAGCATTTTAGATCAACCATGATCCACCAATTTCACATCCAAAAACACTTATACATTTTTTTTCAATGACTTCCAAAAATACCAACCCTCTTTTCCCTGAGAAGAAATTTGATAGAGGATTCTTTAAGAATAGGTAATCGTCTTGACCAAAAAATTTATGTTTATTTATTCTTCTACTTAATATTAATATGTTATAAACAATATAAAATAATAATAAAATAGTTTCATCAATATATAGAGATTTTATTATTTGCCTGGTAAATCCATTCTCCATATATTCTCTATCCTACAAAAATAAAAATACATAGCTCATGCATACGTACAATATATCATCACTTCTTAGCTTTGTAATTCGTCTGTAATCGCCACTTTACTCCTTTGGTTATAAATATGTAACTAATAATTTAATATTATGTCAAGGAAATTAAAAATTAATCTTGAATGATTAATTACAACTCACCTTTATTATATTCCATCCATTTAAATATGGAATCATCAATCATGTGTACGTACGACCTACTGTCATCATGAACAATATTGATAATTTTTATATCTATACCTTTAAATTATTACTATAAATTCATATTTATTGAGTATATATGATATTAATATCATAATGAACAATATTTATATAATTTTACCACACCCAATGTACAATTACTAAGACTTAGTAATCAATACATACATGAAAAATATAGCAGTTACCACCTGAAATAGTTGTTTAAAAGGGATATTATTTAAAGGGTATATGTAAATAAAATATTATATAATATATGTGATAATTCTTCTCGAATTTATTTATAATGAAATTAAATTTATTATATAGGATGTTTTAATTTGTATGAAGGAACAAATATGTATGGTTAGAGATTATTTCACAATAAAATTTGTATTCAAGATTGATTCTATTTAAGTCTCCATAGGGTAATATTTCACTTACATGATAATGTTTTCAAAACTATATTTACTATTCTCCTATGAATATTTAAATTCTTTTTTACCAATGTTTTAATTATAAAAAAATGGTTTGAAAATATTTTTTTCCATTTTCTATCCAAGGCTCTTTCTTACTTTTCGAACAAAGATATAAAAATGGAAGGTAGTTTTTTAATCATCTAACATGAGTAGATATTCCAACTTTCCCAAAACCTTAATGTATTGAGGAATAAATTAATATTTTAAAATTTTATTTTCAAATATAATTTTACCTATCATAATTTAATGAATTTTTAAATAAATGACTTCAATGTAAAAAAGTGTATTTCTCTCAAGAATTTTTAATGATATTATTAAGGTATTTTTATATATCTCAACACCCTTTGTTGAATATTCAGATTAACTAAGGATGATATCTTATGATACTATCTTCCATATAAAATTTAATGGTTTTTGATCATTATGACTATGGATGTTCTATTTTGGAACCATTAATCACATTACATTATATGGATTATGGTTAAGTATAACAATTTCATATACTAGTTTTCCAATATGAATTTTTATGTTGTTTATGATTCCAACATTTCATATAAGGAATTAATTAGATGTTTGGTGTAATAGGTGGGGCCCTCTATGTCCCATAGATTCCTTGGTAGGTATCACGAGATAGAATAGATTGGGTTTTGGCCAAATCCTTACCCATTTATGTAGACTTGTGGGTTTGGGTCATGACGGTATGTTTTAGATGTCTGAAATTATGGATTTCATCATTATGATAATATTTATTAATATTATATGTGATAATTTTAATAGTATAATATCCATGAGTTTTTTTCAATTTAATGATTTTATTTTAATGGAATTATTTGATCATCACACAATAAATCCATATTATGCTAAAAATTTTGTTTTATGTGATTTGTTTTAGTTATTGATTTTTATATATTTTTTATACCTTATTTAATCATGGATTCTTCGCTATGGTCACCCTTACTAAGAATATGATCTCACCCATTTATTTTGTTACATTTTCCCCCAGGATACGGGGAAGTGTATTGTGACAATGTATGGAGGGTTACACAAAGGGGGTATAATTGAAATCTCTATGAAATTATTTTGGCATTTCATGTGTTAAAATGTAATATGAATCATAAGAACAAATATATTTTACAAAAACTAGTAAACTATTTGGTCCTTTGGGATGTGATTTCTTGAATCTTATTCCAATGTAATAATATAACCACAAACTATATAATAATAGGGTTGTGGAGTTTATAACTGGTATGATAGAAAGCTTAGTATGAACCATGGGAACTAGATTTAAGAAAACATATATTAGAGAAAAAAATCATATGACTAAAATTAAAAAATATCCAAATAAAAAGATCTTATGATTTAAAAATTAGTTATACAAAAAAAAATTATTTACGATATGTGATTCAATAGTTATGAGATTATACATTATGATTTCTAGTGTTTTGATATAATCGAGTGTATTCCATTTTTTGTAAATGGATCCCAGAGGACGTAATGGAAAGTATTTTAATGCATATTGGGATTGTCCTCTTATGAATGATAATCAAGATGGATGTTGGAGCTGTAGATAGAGAGGAACAAATTATAACAATATTAGGACAGATGTGATAGATCACTAACAATAACAATCACTGTATGGAGGAGCCTTCGATCCACCAGGTTTTGTAACAATGTAAGACTGGATTATGTGTTAGAAACCACAATAGTTCAATGAATCTATGAATCCAATTATAAATGATCAGTGGAAAACATCCATAGAAAATATATTTCCCATATTGGGATGTAATTAATTGGATAAGGTTGTCATGTATATTTATCATCTCTCTGGGGATGGAGATAAATTGTGGTCATTGATCCAAAACACATAGTATGTAGAAGAAATAAAAATCATGGAATGATAGGATTTGAAGAAACCTTTTATAGATATTTATTTCCCATGAGAACAATAAGAAGATATATAGAGTCAATTATTTAGTATGAAACAAAAGGATTATGAATTTTTTTCTATGTATTAATCAGAAATTAAAATTTTAGCAAGGCATGATGTAGACTAAGTATGCAATCCAATGTGAAATCATGAACATTTCTTCGATTAGATTATATCAATTCATCATATGGAACTACTCTGAAAGAATTCTCATCATATGATTATATTTTATCATGTGATATCAGGAGAGAAAAATATATCCATGTCATATTAATTCAAAATAAGATAAGAGAACAAGAGAAATAAAAAAAGAAAAATATAGATAATGGGAAGAAGGAAAATATTGATTTCATCACATGTGATAATTTTGGAAAGAAGCACCCTAATACATACAGGAAGGGAATGATACATCGCTACAATTTTTGGGAGAAAGGCCGCTAGTAAAATGATTGTAAGGGAAATAATGTATCCATCCAATTCCCCAATTGTAATTATATGAGACACTATAAAAATAAATTCACCCAGTTTCAAGGGAATATAGCTCAAAATAAGTTATGGGATTAATGGAAAGGTTCTATTATAACTATATTCGATTTGGATTAATTAAATTTTTTTTTCAGATTCAAAAATTTTATTTTAAAGGTATTTTATCAATGACTGTATAGTTATTATAATTTTTGGAATATAATGATTGCATTTTATTACATCTTCATTAAGGATTTGGAAGCATAATGGTTTTCATTAAATTATTAATGTGATTAAGTTATTCATATGGTACATTAATATTTTAAATATTTTTTGGGGTAAATATAATGTACATTATTTTTGGAAAGTTAGAGATCTTCCCTAGAAATTTTGGACATTTATTTTTAATATATTTTTTTGGATTTGTCCTATGATATACTATTTATGGAATGAATTTTGCTGAAAATTGGATTTTATTGTTTGAGGATAAAAAATTCTTCATCATATTTTATAACATATTCAAACCATGTTCTTTCTGATAAATATTTATAAGATGAATGAATTACATTAGGACCATTTTATTTTCATAAATTTATTTAGGTATGAAAAAGTCATCTTAAATATCTTTTTGTTAGTGTAAAAAATGAAGTTGAAATATATCAAAACAAAGGAAAAAATGTGGTTATTCTTATGAAATGTAATTAAATTATTGAATTTTAATTTATCAATTCTTTATTTGTATATAAAAATAATCCCTCAAATCTAGGAAAAGGATTTTCGATCAAAAAATTTATCCATTTACTATTCAAAATGAGAAATCAATGGTATTTTAATTGATGACTGATTTATAGTTATGTGATGGTCAACATTATAATGACCATACTCTATATCACTCTCCATAAAAAATTGATAGTCATATATCTCATCCAAATCCATATTTTACCTTCTGACTAATGTTATCCTAAATAGAATCATACCTTTTTGTGGGCCTTTTCATTTCTCTTTCCCTTTTTTAAGAAGAATATTTATTATCCCTTTCTACGAGGTGGGTTTCCCACAAAATAATAATAAAATAATTAAAACTTTATTTTCAAAATCCATTTCAAATTGTGAGGACTCATTATATTGAATATTTTTATAATGTTACATCCCCATATAATAAAATATATAAAATTTAAATGATTAAATTTGATTCACATAACATCAAGCTTAAAACAAGGATATACCATTAAACATTATTTTGAAAAAATAATTATTACCATGCCGTTAAATTGGTTGGTGTTCATTGTAATAACTATATGATGAAATATTTTTAAGGTCATATTATATAAAAATTTATTTATAAATTATTATTAAATAAATATTAATTTTTTTGTAAAGTGTTTTGCTTGGAATATATATTTTCTCCATTGAGATTTTTTGTCGCCGTATATGGGGAAATAAATATTATTATTTTTGGAAAATTATAGAAAATTTATATAAAAAAATTAATTTCATTTTTGAAATTACCTTGCTAAAATTAGTCCATGGTAAAAATTATAATTTTTTGGAAAGAGATAAATTTTCTGTGAATGGTAATAAATGTGGTTTTTATGAAATTTCGTATCATTAGTGATATCTAGAAAAAAAATATGGATTGTCAAATTTATTGAAATTAAATAAATAATCAAGTGTGGTTATAAAGCTCCGGCCTTAAAACGTACTTAATATTGAATTAAATGAATAATTCACATTGAGGATCTTATCAGGTTTAGAGTTTTAGAGAATTAGGACATAAATATTACATCTCAAAAGATTAAAAAGTAGTCACTTCTACTAAATTTCCATAAAATAAAAACTCTTAAAAAGAAACATGTCTAGTTCCATGTATTAGCTAGCATGACTTTCCCTTGATCCCATCCCTGATCCTATTCCACATTAAGTCCTGTAAAAAACATTTCAAAAAAACTTGGGGTGAGCATAAAAATATCAGTAAGGGATACAAAAAGAATGAAAACTATTAGTATTTCAAAGCAACAAGTAAACCATGTATACTTTATCAAAGTAATTCCTTTCACCTTTAGGAAGTAGTAAAAACTCACCACTGAATAAAATATCATTACTTACCCTTTTGTAACCAAAATATTACCATAAAACCCATATAAAGAACACATAACATATAAAGGTAACTTGGGACATAAACATACTTAAATGGAATAACCATATGGTCGACTTCCACACATACTTAATGGAATAGCCATACGGCCGACTTCCATACCCAATGCATTGGAGGTTATAACGTAACCACCCGTCATGGTATTCACGGCACCACCCGTCATATGGTTTATCACGTAACCACCCGTAAAATGTTCAAGTACCATCATTACACATAAAATATTGAAAATATAAAATTTCAATAACAAAATTTCATTTTCAATCACAATAAGTAATTCCAAGATATTGATTTAATCAATCCATTTACAAAAATCATTTAAAAGATATTTTTGAATCAAGGTGTCCCATACCACTTTGATGATTTTAATGGAATTATAATTTTAAAACATTAATGTCCATATAAATAAATACTGAAAACCATTTTGAAAACATTCACATTAAAGATAAAGATTTAGAATAATGAATCTTTAAAACATTTAAAATGATATTTTTGTTAAAGATTTTTAACCAAATGAGAGACTCTTGAATACGAATAATTGCGGAATAACATTTTATCCAAACATTATAATATAATGAGAATAAAGGGATTCATGATATAATATGTCAAAGGACAATATACACACCATATAAGAGTAAATTGGTGCATAACAACAATGATGTCTCATTGGAAATGTAAATTGAGATGGAATCCATTATAAAGATGGTATCCTTAAATTAAGGATAAATCTATCACATAATTATGTGTGAGAAATACAAATACACCCAATATAAGTGGATATTAAGTGTGAACACATATTCATAGGATGAAATGTTCAATAAGTTCAAGATGAACCCAAAGAAATGAAAATTGGGTTCAGATGTTCTCTTGTAAAAATTCGATAGCCTTACGGTGTCACTTCAAAATTCAGAAAATTAGTCGATGAGAGAGTGAATGGTATCACATAAAATGGACATAAACTTTACATAAATAAGGATATATAAGAACATATCCCAACATAATAAGATGTAAATTAAAATACATAAAAAAAGTCTTTTAAAAACAGGAGGGTGAAAGGTCCCCTTACCGACTTGGGTAACTATCGAAACATACACACCACGGAAGAAGGGTCATACCATGAATATGTAAATACCAATAAATGATATTATAATACTGAAATTTTATAATAATGGGCAGTACATACCCCACTCAAAATAAAATAGTGGAAAACCTAGCATAAATGTCACGGGAATAAAAGTGAGATGAAAAATCTCCTACGAAAACTCGGCAGCCTAACGGCGCCACTTAAAACTTCCAAAAATGGATTTATGAGATCAAATAGGGTCTATATTAATATTACCATAAAAAGTACAGTATGAGTAATATAAAATAACATCCCCAAACATAATAAAGACGAGATGAAAAGAAATGACATAAAAGAGAGTACTTAAAAAAAGAGAGAGGTTGGATCCCTTACCTCGGGTCCGACTTGACTCGATCATTCTTTAACGTCCTGAATAATAAACTTGAGTTAATTTTCACTTTCTTAAGAACTTTTTTCAAGTTCATTATTCCTTTTATATCACTTATTTACAGGTTATAAGAATTATGTAATCATTTATGTTAATAATGTTTGTTTTGTCGATATTTGGTTCTTAAGTCAAAAGTGGACTTCTTACAATTACATGTTGTTCGTGTGGTCAAAGGTTCATTATATCCAGAATGATATTCATGATTTTGATATCAGAAATATCATATATATCCATAATATACAAGTATTTATAATATTAAATAATCATTTATAGGTAAGAAATGAAATGCACCGTTCATGGAGACGGTAAGCCGTACGTACGCATGAACGCTACTTTCATTTCTATGTCATATAAATGGAATTAAAACCAAATGATAGGTATGTATATTTTATTTCCAGAATTACATTAATCATTTATATGTAACATAAATCATATATAATAACTTTAAATCCATCCTTTATACATCCCACATATGGCATTAACGAATCAAATCAATTTGCGGGGGTGGTAGTCCGCACTTCCTAAAATGAAATTATCATGTTTACCCACAGTGGAAACCATAATGGTATGCCAAAAAAGAAAAATACAGAAGATTAAGTATTACATAAACATATTATATATCATATATAAATATAGTGACATCTTAATGGCCACCATTGAAGGTGTTATATGAGTGTTGAACAATCATCGTTTCGTGAGGCAGAAATTCCCCATCCACAGAAACAATATGTTATTTAACTATTAGATGTAGGTGTATGTAAGTTTAGCTAGAATTATTCTTATAACAACATCATATTATATTGTACATACTGTAGTTGTTACAAATGGAACGAATAAAAAGAGTTTAGGGGGTTGGAGAAGAAAAATAAAACAAAAGAACACAAGAGAAGACACTACCTTTAAATCGGGTAACTCTTTTTGATTTGAGCTCAAAGGCTTCCTTGGGATTACTTATTCCCAAATTAAGGATTCTAGGAGTAAAATAGGGATGTGTAGAGACAAAATGGGCAGGGGTTGGCCAAGCCAAAGGCTTGAGAGGTGTGTGTAAGGAGGTAGAGGTGGGGGCCTTTTATAAGAGGAGAGGACGGGCACTCTTGGAATATAAGGAAATGTTACTTTATTTTAGAATGAGTTTCGGATTTTAAAGGTCCCACATTGATTTTTTTCCAGGATAAGGTGATAAGGGTTCTAATTACACTCATACAATAGGTTTTGGACATGTTTAGGTTTTAGATTTTACATTATCTTTCCATTTTATTTAAATCGTTAAATAATGAGGTAATCAGTGAATCATCATGGTGTCATAAATAAATTAATTCATTTGATGTCTAAAAATTATAAAAAGAATACTATGATGTAGTAAATATTTTTATCCTTCCAATGAATATTTATATTCAAAAATCTGACCTGAAAATCCCCATATAAAAATTGTTTTAGTAAAACAACACATGTTTGTGACATTTTAATTTTAACTTTAAATAAAAATGTATTAATGTCATTTTCCAACCAAAGTGGCTCAATGGGGTCCCCAAGTTGACCCATGGATTTTTTTGGTCGGCCATGACTCATCCAATAAGGGTAGGACATGTGGAAAGGTCATTTCATATTATTAAAACATTATTTTTACCTTAAATTACACTAATTACCTCTAATCGCGATTAAAAACTTAAAAGTTACTATTCACCAAAAATTTATTTTAGTCCCATTGAACCAAATTCTATATCCTAATGACAACCATATATGTCGGATTTTTGAAATTCAAATCACAGAAGTGGTAATGTTTCATTTAAACGAAAAATCAGTTTTTAAACTACCACTTAGTGGTTTCACTATTCATCAAAAATTGAAGTTTTTCAGAAAAATACCAAAAATTCACCATAAGATATATTTGATATTCCGAATTCAAAAATGATGTCTATTTTACAAAGTTCAAATCATATAAGTTTCATTAATTAATTTAATAATTAAATCCCACCGTCAAAACAAATAGCGTGTTTTTGTGAAATAATATCTATTAAAAGATTGACACTAGTTTAAGTCCAATTTCAAAGAGAAATTAATTCCAATGACCAATATTGGATTAAATGGTAAAAATATATTCTAATTTCACTTTAAAACATATTTAAAAGATAATCTAATTATATAAATAAATTATATTAAAGAGAGGTTTTGAATTAAAATACATCATTTTTCACTATTCATTAAAAAAATGAACTTTATCGGAAAAAATACCAAAATTTTACACAAAGTTAATTTTGATGTCCCGATCCTAAAGAAGAATTTTATTTTTTCAAATATAACACTTAAAATTGTCAAAAAGTGGATTTAAAATAGGATCGCCATCAAAAGGCGGTTAATCGACCTTTTAAAGAATATTTGAATGTTTACGCTTAAAATTGGATTCATTCGCCTTTTTAATTCTCTAACATTTATTTTAAAAAGTAAAATTATTTTAAAAACATATATAATAATTTTTTAGTTAGTTCCTATCATTACAACGGCTAGGTGTTCACATAAAATTATTTTATTATTGGAGTGCAACGTAGGATTTCAATGGAACTTGTTGTTGCCTATTGGATAAGCCATTGAGAATAGCGTTCCCTTTAAATTAATATTAACATTTTATTAAAAAATAGGGATAAATATAAAAATTTCGAATTCTTTATTTACCTGGGTTTTACATCCTCCCCCCCTTTTGGGAATTTCGTCCTCGCAATTTCAAAATTGGGCTCGGAAACATCATTGATAGTCCCACATCGGAACAAGAGTTGGTAAAACAATCCCTTTAAAAGAAAGAGAGAGAAGTACAGAGGTTACTCAAGTTAACCCTTACTAGTATTCCACGTAGGAAAACATGGATATGGGAGAAAAAGAAAAGGTTCATGTTCTGGGGTAGAGTGATAGTAAACATGTCTAGGAGAAAGTTAACCATAAGAAAATCACAAACTTGTGATGGGTTAAACAGTATTTGATTCCCCAGTAGGAAAAGTTAATAGAAAACTTTTTTGTTTTAAGTTACATTTCATTGAGGAATTTATTTTTGATCTTAAGGATACATACTAAATTGTCATGTTGACATTCAACTTTTATTAGATTTCTTACACAAACTCATAATTTCCCCAAATAATGAGTATTTAGGAAGACATGCTCACATTAAGAATACTATAATCAACTTCTAGAGAATCACCTAATCCAAAAAAGAGAACTACATACTTCCCATATCTTTAGACTTTAAGCAAAACCAAATCCAAAAAGGTTAGTACAAGATTAGATAATCTAGAAAAGGATAACCCTTTTTAAAAAGAAAATCTATTCTTAATCTCCAAAATTTGTCCAACAAAATCCAAAGTTCAATGAGGACCATTCGATAAACAATTTGTCTATAGAATTATTGAAAGTAAACCAAACTAAGATTGAAACCAAAATATTTGAAGGATTTAGTCACATAGTCTTCTAAGTTAAATCATAACATTTATCTCCAAACAACATCAGTTGCTCTTAAAGTCTTGTTTTGAAAAGTAATTAACCTGATCACATATCCTCCATGATAGGTTAATAAATTTCCATAGATAACCCAAAATAAACTTACTCTTAATTTATAAAATCGTCTAACTAAAAAGAGTCAGTCAAACATACCAGCGACTTCACGTAGTCCAGTGGTAGGCGATAAATACCAATCGCACTATGGTTGTGGGTTTGATTCCCGCAGCTTTGTCCGATGCGACGGGTTGTCACACGGTCTATGTGTTTTCCTTTTTCCAAGCTATATAATTATCAAAGCATTCCCCAAAAAGAGATAAAATCATCCAAAATAACCATAACATAATTTAACCTCAGTTTTATCTCATGCCCTTCACTTTTCATCATAACATAGAGTAACCCATAATTACCTCAAAAGTAAGGATCATATAAACCCAAATGGTTCTTTATAACTATGTCCACAAAGGAACAGATAACTATTCGTTGAATAAAATTTTCATATATCAAACATCTGGGTTACACATACTATAAAAAGTCTTCTAATGTAACCCCATCATCAAAAGAGACATAATACTCTTATGAATTTCACCATAACTCTTGAAGCCCTTATATGTTGACTTCTCACTCATTCAAGATTATTCATGATCCATTAACCATTCCTTTCGAAATAATTCTGAAATACTTATTTCCTACAAACAAAATCATGAATCCTATCCTAGGATTCCAAAATAGGAAAAAATTGTTATGAAATAATCCATACCTTTGATTGGTCATTGTCAGTTTCTTCATCCTCAATCGGAATGGCATTAGGTATTGATAACCGAATATTTGTACGATCTTGGTGATCCCATTCCTGAAACATCTTCATAGGACATGTGTTTGCATAATGACCATGCACACCACATTTAAAACATTCAATTGATCCCTCAGAAAGTACTTCTTTCCCTTTACTCAAGTCAATTGGATGCTTCCTTTTTCCATGGTAGGTTCCTGCTTTATGACCTTCATTTCCACATCTATAGCATATTTATGTCCCTTTCAAACATTTTCCTAGGTGTTTCTTTCCACATCTTTGACACATAGGTTTTTTAACACACTTACCTTTATGATTATTACCTGTAGTTCCGTAGGGATTTATTTCTCGTATATATGATGCCTTATAGATGTCACCAAGGTTTAGGTGGTCAATCATGACTCCAGATAGTTGGTTGAGGATAAACACAAAATTTCTAATTGCAACTCCCATATCATTCAGTTTCTCACTCAGAAAATTGTCACAGTTTCCTTCACATCCACTGTTACTTTGGTTCCTGCTAGATCCAACAATTTACTAAAACCAAAAAGGTCAGTGTGAGTATATAAACAAAACCATCATGTACTAATGAGGAAGATAAACACGAAGATATACTTACTCATTCACTTTATCAAAAACTAGGACTCTTTCTGAAATCATAACCATTATGGTAATGTCACTTATGCATAGAGAATACCCTAACCTCTAAAGTTATCTAAACCGACCTCTGATACCAACTATAAGGCTCCTACCTTAAACCATACTTAATATTGAATTAAATGAATAATTCACAGTGAGGATCTTTTCAGGTTTATATTTTTAGAGAATTAAGACATAACTATTACATATCAAAAGATTACAAAGTAGTCACTTCTAATAAATTTCCATAAAATAAAAACTCTTAAAAAAACATGTCTAGTTCCATGTATTAGGTAGCATGACTTTCCCTTGATCCCATCCATGACTCTATTTCACATTAATTCTTGTGAAAAACATTTCAAAAAAAACTTGGGGTGAGCATAAAAAGCTCAGCAAGGGATACACAAAGAATGAAAACTGTTAGTTTTTCAAAGCAACAAGTAAACCATGTATACTTTATCAAAGTAATACCTTTCACCTTTACGAAGTAGTAAAAACTCTTCACTGAATAAAATATCATTACTTACCATTTTGTAACCAAAAGATTACCATAAAACCCATATAAAGAACATATAACATATAAAGGTAACTTGGGACATAAACATACTTAAATGGATTAACCATACGGTCGACTTCCACACATACTTAATGGAATAGCCATACGGCCGACTTCCATACCCAAAGCATTGGAGGTTATAACGTAACCACCCGTCCTGGTATTCACGGCACCACCCGTCATATGGTTTATCATGTAACCACCTGTAAAATTTCCAAGTACCATCATTACAAATGAAATATTGAAAATATAAACATTTCAATAACAAAATTTCATTTGCAATCACAATAAGTAATTCCAATATTTTGAATGAATCAATCCATTTCCAAAAATCATTTAGAATAGATTTTTGAATCAAAGTGTCCCATACCACTTTGAAGCTTTTAATGGAATTATAATTTTAAAAAATTAATGTACATATAAATAAATACTGAAATCCATTTTGAAAACATGGACATTAAAGATAAAGATTTAGAATAATGAATCTTTAAAACATTTAAAATGATATTTTTGTTAAAGAGTTTTTAATAAAATGAGAGACTCTTGAATACGAATAATTGCGGAATAACATTTAATCCGAAATTTATAATATCATGAGAATAAAGGGATTCATGATATAATTTGTCAAAGGACAGTATACACACCATATAAGAGTTTATTGGTGCATAACAACAACGATGTCTCATTGGAAATGTAAATTGAGATGGAATCCATTATAAAGATGGTATCCTTAAATTAAGGATAAATCTATCACATAATTATGTCTGAGAAATAAAAATACACCCAATATAAGTGGATATTAAGTGTGAACACATATTCATAGGATTACATGTTCAAGAAGTTCATGATGAACCCAAAGAAAACGAAATTCGGTTAAGATGTTCCCTTGTAAAAATTCGACAGCCTTACGGTGTCACTTCAAAATTCAAGAAATTAGTCGATGAGAGAGTGAATGGTATCTCATCAATTGGACATAAACTTTAAATCAATAAGGATATAGAAGAACATATCCCAAAATAATAAGATGTAAATTAAAAGACATAACAAAATAAGTCTTTTAAAAAGAGGAGGGTGAAAGGTCCCCTTACCGAGTTGGGTAACTTTCGAAACATACACCCCACGGAAGAAGGGTCATACCATGAAGATGTAAATAACCATAAATGATATTATACTAAACAAAGTGTATAATAATGGGCAGTACATACAGCACTTAGAAGAAAATAGTGTCAAACGTAGCATAAATGTCACGGGAATAAAAGTGAGATGAAAAATCCCTTACGAAAACTCGGCAGCCTAACGGCGCCACTTAAAACGTCCAAAAATGGATTTATGAGATCAAATAGGGTCTCTCATAATATGACCACAAAAATTACAGTATTATCAATATAAAAGAACATCCCCAAAAATAATAAAGATAATATTAAAAGAAATGACATAAAAGAGAGTACTAAAAAAGAGAGAGAGGTTGGATCCCTTACCTCGGGTCCGACTTGACTCGATCATTCTTTAACGTCCTGAATAATAAACTTCAGTTAATTTCCACTTGATTAAGAACCTTTTTCAAGTTCATTATTCATTTTATATCACTTATTTCCATGTTATAAGAATTATGTAATCATTTAAGTTAGTAATGTTTGTTATGTCGATATTTGGTTCTTAAGTCGAAAGTGGATTTCTTACAATTACATGTTGTTCATGTGGTAAAAGGTTCATTATATCCAGAATTATATTCATTATTTGGATATCCTATATATCATATATATCCATAATATACAAGTATTTATAATATTAAATAATCATTTAGAGGTAAGAAATTAAATGCACCGTTCATGGAGACGGTAAGCCGTACGTACGCATGAACGCTACTTTCATTTCTATGTCATATAAATGGAATTAAAACCAAATGAGAGGTATGTATATTTTAATTCCATAATTATATTCATCATTTATATTTAACATAAATCATATATAATAACTTTAAATCCATAATTTATACATCCCACATATGGCATTAATGAATCAAATCACTTTGAGGGGGCAGTAGTCCGCACTTCCTAAAATGAAATTATCGTGTTTACCCACAATGGAAACCATAAAGGTATGACACAAAAGAAAAATAAAGATGATTAAGTAAAACATAATCATATAATATATCATATATAAATATATTGACATCTTAATGTCCACATTTGAAGGTGTTATATGAGTGTTGAACAATAATCGCTTCGTGAGGCAGAAATTCTCCATCCACAGAAACAGTATGTTCTTTAACCATTAGATGTAGGTGTATATAATTGTAGCTCGAATTATTCTTATAACAACATCCTAGTATTTTTAGGATACTGTAGTTGTTACAAAAGAAATGAATAAAAAGATATTAGGGGGTTGGAGAAGCAAAATAAAACAAAAGAACACAAGAGAATACACTACCTTTAAATCGGGTAACTCTTTTTGATTTCAGATCAAAGGCTTCCTTGGGAAGACTTATGCCAAAATTGAGGCTTATAGGAGTAATAGAGGGATGTGGAGAGACAAAATGGGCAGGGTATGGCCGATCCAATGGCTTGAGAGGTGTGTGTAAGGAGGTAGAGGTGGGGGCCTTTTATAAGAGGAGAGGAGGGGCACTCTTGGAATGTAAGGAAATGTTACATTATTTTAGAATGCGTTTCAGATTTTAAAGGTCCCACATTGATGTGTTTCGAGGATAAGGTGATAAGGGTTCTAAATCCACTAATCCAATAGGTTTTGGACATGTTTAGGTTTTATATTTTACATTATCTTTCCATTTTATTTAAATCGTTAAATAATGAGGTAATCGCTGCATCATCATGGTGTCATACATAATTTAATTTAGTTAATGTCTAAAAATTATATAAAAAATACAATGATGTATTAAATCTTTTTGTATTTCTAATGAATATTTATAGTCAAAAATATGACTTGTATAACCCCATATAAAAATTGTTTTAGTACAACAACACAAGTTTGTGACATTTTAATTTTAACTTTAAATAAAAATGTATTAATGTCATTTTCAAACCAAAGTGGATCCATGGGGTCCCCAAGTTGACCCATGGATTTTAATGGTCGGCCATTACTCATCCAATATTGTTAGGACATGTTTCAAGGTCATTCAATATTATTAAAATATTATTTTTACCTTAAATTACACAAATTACCTCTAATCGTGATTAAAAACATAAAAGTTACTAATCACCAAAAAATTATTTTAATCCTATTGAACCAAATATTACATCATAATGACAACCATGTATGTAGGATTTTTTAAATTAAAATCAAAGAAGTGGTAATGTTCCTTTTAAACAAAAAATCCGTTTTTAAACTACCACATAGTGGTTTCACTATTCATCAAAAATTGAAGTTTTTCAGAAAAATACACAAAATTCACCATAAGCTATATTTGATATTCTGAATTCAAAAATGATGTGTATTTTAAAAAATTCAAATCATATAAGTTTCATTAATTAATTTAATAATTAAATCCCGCTGTCAAAACAAATAGCGTGTTTTTAAGAAATAATATCTATTAAAAGATTGACACTAGTTTAAGTCCAATTTCAAAGAGAAATTAATTCCAATGACCACTATTGGATTAAATAGTAAAAATATATTCTAATTTCACTTTAAAACCAATTACAAAGATAATCTAATCATATAAATAAATTAGATTAAAAAGAGGTTTTGAATTAAAATACAACATTTTTCATTATTCATTAAAAAAATGAACTTTATCAGAAAAATACCAAAAATTTAAACAAAGTAAATTTTGATGTCCCGATCCTAAAGAAGAATTTTATTTTGTCAAATATAACACTTAAAATTTTCAAAAAGTGGATTTAAAAGAGGTTCTCCATCAAAAGGCAGTTAATCGACCTTTTAATGAATTTTAGTATGTTTACGCTTAAAATTGGATTCATTCGCTTTTTTAATCCTCTAAAATTTATTGTAAAAAGTAAAAATATTTGACAAACATATATAACCATTTTGTAGTTAGTTCCCATCATTACAATGGCTATGTGTTAACATAAAATTATTTTATTATTGGAGTGCAATGTAAGATTTCAAAGGAACTTGTTGTTGCTTATTGGGTAAGCCATTGAGCATAGTGTTCCCTTTAAATTAATATTAAAATTTTAGTCAAAAATATGGATAAATATAAAAATTTCATATTATTTATTTACCTGGGGTGTTAAAATGGTAATATAATATAAATATCATAAAAAAATATAAACTTATAAATTATAAATTATTTCATGATAAATATGAAAATTAATTTGAATGCTGACATAATGATTACATGGTAATAGAAAAGTCCAAATCAATTCCTTATTAATATTAGTTAAGAGGTATCCATTGGTTGAAAGTATTATTTATTAAAATCATGGATAAATTATGATTTTCACTAATATTTTCTAATTTTGTACATATATAACCAAAATAATATAGAAATACTTTTGGAATGCTAGTGTAAGGCTAGAAAAGTCAAATTACTAAATTAAATAAACTATCTGGAGCAGAATATGAGTAAATATACATAATGAGAAAATTTAAAGAATTAAATTGTGCTAAATTAATTTATTTTTAAGTCAATTTTTATATTAATTTTTATATTTTAAATAATTGTCTTCTATTCATATAAATCACAAACATAGTTCATGTGCACGAAGAAGAAAAAAATCAACAAAATTATTTTATTTCAAATTGTAGTAATTCAAAAAGAACTAAAAATTATAAAAAATATTATGGGGTGAAAATATTCAACCATAATAATATGTTGGATTAATTTATGACCTATGGGATCCACATAGTTTATGTTTGGTCTCTTATAATATTTTAACTAAAACAATGTAAAATTGTTCACAAACTAGCTTTTGATAAGTATAATATTTTTGATATATGATTTTCTAGAATGGAATTTTTACCATAAAAATAAATTTGAAATATATTAAATTTAACTCCACCGTTTAATTTTCTAAAATTTTTAGGGAATAAATAATTAACTTTAATACTTATAAAATGATGATGGAATAATTATATAATTAAAGTAAAGACATATAAATTATATTAAAAATATTCAAATAAATTTAATTTGAATTAATTAAAGCTATAAAATATTATGAGAAGAATATGATATACTAGGGTAGTGTAAAAAGTATGTTTTATAACATATCTTTTAATCATGATAGAAAAAAGAAGTCAATGTGATGAATATTATTTAAAATTGACATTATGAAAATTTTATTGATGATAATATTTAATTAAATTATTAGAAAATTCAAAAAAAGCATACATTTGGTCAAATGAAAGCTATATGGTTTTTAAATCTAAAATATTCAAATTATGGGCGTTATGTAATTTCACTATAAAATTATTGAACCTCATATAGTAGAAAATTTTAAAAATACAGTAACTGTTAAAAGAGTTAACGACTACTTAAAACAAATGGTTAACAGTATAATAATGACCTAAAATTTTCCGATAATTACTCAATAAATATTTTTTACCATTATCACCTTATTATCAAATCTAATATGTTTAATGGACACTATTCCTAGAAAATTACATATATATTATTTAAATCAAATATTAATAAAAACTACCACACTCATTGTATTTAATAACTTTTATGTTTCAACCTAAAGAAAACATTAAGATATGAACAAATAAGTTTATATTTTTATCTTAAATAAATTATATTACATTATATAAATTTCTTTTGAATTTTTGATGAATTAAAAAATTACCTTTAATGTTGTGAAATGCTATTGCCTTATTTATTTAGTTAACAAAAAAAAGTAAATTATATGTCAATAAAATTTTTATTTTAGAAATTATTTGATGATTAAATGTGTGAAAAAATACTATAAATATATGTAACATATTATATAGGTTTGAAATAATTATATTCTAATTCAATAAATTTCGTGATGTATTTGAAGTCAAATTAAATGAAGAGTATTAAATATGACAATAATGATATTTCACAAATACAATATTCTATAAAAATATTTTAATTTCATAAATTTAATAAATAATTTCATTGTGGATAATAAATGTTCTAAAATTTCTTATATTTTTCATCTATGTGTTATTTGTAATTATTTTTATCAAGAATAGTATTATTATAACATAATATTTTTTGGAAATTACAATAGTGTCCCTAACCACAATTATCAAATGGAACCTCCTAAATCACTACTTAAAACCACTTTGAGACATCTATATCAATTATACCAAGAAAATTTCTATTTATAACATCGTTAGCCATGTTTTGGAGGTCATTGTATTACAAAAAGTCTAACCCTGGTGTCCCTAAGCGAAGATTCAATGGAGGATTCTTTTAGATAAAGTCATCATCTTTACCAACTCAATCATGTTTGTTTCTTAATATACATCATCATCATGTGTCATAATAGTTATAAAATTTTAAATATAGTATAATAAATATAATTATATTTTGATTTGTTTTTCGGATATCTATTTTCTACATCTTCTTCATTATAAGAAAATTGAAAACATCACCCATGTTTTTGTATTGATTATTGTCTCCACGTAGTAGTGTGATTACTTTTTCATCACTACTTTAATAAGATGATTATAAATATGTAATAAATTAGTCTATATAATATTTAGGACATAAATAGAATTATTTAAATATCAATTATTATTCACTTTTCATTTTTTCCATCCTTCAAAATATATAAACAACATTTATACGAATGTATGGCCAACCGTCTCCATGAATGATGTTTTTCATTTATTCTTTTATATATTTTAATTATAACAATATCTACACAAATATTAAATATATATTATACTAATATCTTTATTAATAATATTTATATTATGGAATCTTGACCCAAGTACAATGACTGGGATATACATATCTAAACACGCATGAGAAATAAAAAAGTTATCACCAGGAATAATAATTGAATGAATATTTGTTTTAAATTTGGATAAGTAAACCACAAATTATATTATATATAAGATAATGGTTCAGAAATATATTTATAATAAAAATAAATTTCTTATACCAGATTTTTTGTTACATATGAAAGAAATCTGACCTAAGGGGCGTGTTTATTTATCAATATCATCATTATCTAGTCTTATTTATATTTAAGTCTCCACTAGGAAATAATTTTCTCTCATGTCCAAGAATTATAATTTTTTTATCAAAATGGTATTTAATACCATATTATGAATATTTAATCACAGTATTACCCATGATTTATTTTTTTTGAAAATGGGTTGAAATGAATATTTTTTTTCATTTATAAACACGCTCTTTGTAAATTTTATAATGAATATATATAGTTGTAATGTTTTTTACTTATAAATCATGATAATGTTTTTCCATATTCATGGAGAAACTATTTATTTAGGAGTAAATTGAATGTTTTAATGGTTACAATCAAGGAAATTTTTTATTTTTATAATTACAATGATTTTTAAACCAGTGCTTTCGAAGTAAAAATGTTATTTCTCTAAGAGTTTTTCAAGGATTTAATTTGAATTTTTCATCTCTGTAAAAACCACTACATGAATATTATTAATAATTTTGGATTAACACTTATTATACCATATACTATATGTTTTAATGGTTTATCATTAGTTTTATAGTCGATGTCTTATTTTCATACTATTCGTGACATTTCTATAGATGGTATATGGTAAAGTACTAAAATTTCATATACATTTTTTTCAATATGAATTTTTATGTTGTTTGTATTTTTCAAATTTCATATGTGGAAATAATTGGACTTAGTCCTTTATATTTGGGTCCCACTATATCCCATCGAGGAATTAGTAGTTCATATGAGACAAAATTGATTGGATATTGGTTGAAGTCATGCCCATTAATGTGTACGTTTTTCTCAATTCTTTGGTGGTATGTTTTATATTTCTGACATTATGTATTCCAAAATTATGATATTAGTTGTTGATATTCCATGTAATTATTTGAGTATTATAATATCCATGGTCATATTTCATTCTAATGTGATTATTTATTTTTCATTATTTAATCATCTACTATTCCTCTAATATTATTCTAAAGAATGTTTTTTATTGTAAGTGTTTTTTTCTTCACCTTACCATATTTTTGTATTCCTTATTAACTCATTGATTTCATTGTATGGTTACATTTACTAAGTATCTGAGCTCACCCATTTCTTATGTTACACTTATTAAAAATATCATAGGAATTGTTTGGTGATTGATTTGTAGGGTTACAAAAAGGGGGAATAGTGTAATTATCAAAGAAATTATTTTTATATGTTATTTTTAAAATGTATTGTGAATATTAAGAATGTATGTTGTTTTATAAGGAAAATAAACTATTTAGTACATTTGGATATGATTTCTTATAGGTTTTTAAAATAAAATAAATTAACCACCAACTCTAGACTACTAGGTTTGTGGAAATTAAAATTAAATAACTTGATACATATTAGAAAAAAAGATAAACTTCCCACCAAATATGGGTTAATAATATATAAACTATTTTATCATATTTTATTGAAAATTAAATTACTTGTACATATATAATAGGCATTCAAAATCTAATCACCATCCATCTGTCGAATCCTCACCATATGTGTTATCTTTAATAAATTGTCTCTCTTAATTATAACACATTATTTATAATAATTTTTATGTAATTTATAAATTAATTGTCAATGATCCAAACCTCATACTTCCCTTCTTCAGGGAAAAGTATTGACATAACATTAATAAGATAACTATAAGCTTGTATTCATAATTATATTTTTATTCACCTTTAACTAAGATATAATGTTTATCATATCATCCAAAACATTAAAAATTCTTCGAGTATAAACCATATCATGGTCAAAATAATAGATATACTCTACAAATATTCATTATCTATGGTCAATATCTTGTCAGAATTCTTATGTCTTAAAATATTTTAGTAATTGTGAATTTTATATCTCTCTCTAAATAGATAGTTCCAGCAGAACATAAAATCATCTACCCATATCTATAACTCAAGACCATGTGTAGGGTAATTATTCACTTCAACTAGAAGAGTTTTATTCCATAATTAAAAAGATTTTCTCCCCACACCACCACAAAATCAATAACAACACATGAAACACCATTATATATATCAAAAACATTACCAAAAATATTCAAAATAATATTTATTAATTATACAAGTCTCATATTTTAATCAATAAATGAAACATCTCATTATTTAACCCATACAAATCATTCCAAATATGATAGTAAATATTACAATAAAAATTTAAAAATCTGAGAAATAAAATGTAAACCGGTTATAATATCCCAAGAGTCCAAGAAATTTTTTTTCTCCAATATACAATATTGTACTTCCCATGAAATATTTTCAATAAGTGTCTTTATAATTACCAAAAATCTTAATTCAAAAACCACAAACCTAAATAATTTTACTCGAATAATCTAAATGTTCCATTAAAAAGTTTCATATAATGTATTGAGCAATGGAGAATAATTAATGGTTTTTCTATGGGAGTGATGATTTGTAGATGATGATATTTTGATGTAATAGATTTTTCTGTCAATATATAAATCATATTCAATGTGATTAAATTGTATGATGGCATGTCTATTATTCATAAGTTATTATATATTTAATTAAGGGAGTTCTTCACACCAACATTATTGAAAGAGAAGTAATGATTTTCATTAGTGCACAAAATTGAAGACAATAACATAAATACTAGGGAAACACAAAAATATCACTCAATATGGCATGGAATTAATGTTCCATACAGTAGAGGATAACTCTATTTAAATCTCCACACTATATTGAAGTACCACGCCAAAATGGTGGAAGGTTTGGTTTTTAGTGGCACAAGATATTTGGGACATCCATGACAGAGAGTGTGGTTCATTCTGAAGGCCATAAATATATAGTATTTAGTGTTTCTGGAGAATCAGTAACCTTTATTCTACAAAAAAATCTTCTATTTCCCAATGCACATACTTTTTTAAATTCCATGATGTATTCGTTTTTCCACACTATTCATGTATGCAGGATGGAATTCGGTGGCTATGGAATTTTATGGTCCTCCACATTTAGCACCATTGACTCCCCATAGAGCTCATGATGAATTCTTTTAATGGTTATGGAAGTTTTCTTACCTCCATGCAATAAAATTTTGACCACGTTGCATCCTTGCGTACCAATTATGTCAAAAAATCCTCAAACCTAAAAGATAAGTCTGAATTACCTATAAAATGGTGTAAAATTGGTTTCAGGGGAATTTTAAAGGATTCATACTAACTTGGATTAATTGGATAAATTTTTATGTTATTTCCATGAACAATAACTACCAAATATCAAATAGCATAATTAAGATATCTTAAAAGATGTTCCAAATAATGAACTTTAAAGAGAACTTCATGGAAGTTGGTGGTTTGAATTTTAATTGGAATTTCAAACTCAAACTAAAAGTATTACTAAAAAATGGATTTTTTATATAATAGATATGAAATAAGTCGAGAGAAAGAGTGAATAGGAAGAAAGACTAATTATAACAAGTGATTTTTAATATTGGCATAGAGTGAATATATCATTCCAATATTTCTGTTGGTCAATGAAGAAATAGGAAATAACTACATGGTTGAGTGACTTGTTTTAATATGACACCCAGGATGAAACAATATCATTATACTTATTTTTTAAACAAATTAGGTCTCATGATATCAACTTAATCATTATCTTACTATGGAATAACCTTCATATATTGATAGGTTATCCTTGTAAATAGTTTTCCCTTTATTTTATGTGTTGAATAGTGATAATGATTAAAATGATCTAGTGAAGATATTTTTTTTACCAATAAAAGTTAAATAAAGTAGAATAACTAACCAACCATCCCATCTTAGTTACTCTAGACAAATCCTTTAGGATCCTTATCATGTGGTAATATAATATATTTACCCATCATTGATGATTATATGTATGAAAATTAATATTAATTCAACATCTATTTGATCTAAGTGTAACTAAATTCATATTGTATATCATTGAAAATTAAAATTCAGTGAATTGAAAGGGGATTACATCTTTCAATAAAATAATATAATGCTTGTATGTACATGATGTATCCTTATATATTATCAATATTTTTTGATGTTTTTATGATTGAACTGATACTATTACACCACATGCTGAGATTGAAACACTGATATCATCATATATATGGAGTTTTGAGAATGATGCTCCAACAAGGATTGATTTACTACCATCTTTATTTGATAGAGAATTTCACAAGTGATAATTATCAATAAAAGAATTTTTGATAAATTCTTAAATGTTAACAAAAAAATAATTAGGTGAATAAGGATATGTTTTTGATTCATAGATTTATATATAATGATTTTAAATTGAATTAGATTTAAACTATAGATGAATTATTCTTCAGAGTTAATAATATAAAGAGTAAAATCAGATGTTGATGTGTGAAATTTGAAGATATTATAATGGTTGAGAAGAAACATTAATTCATACCTAATATATATTATATAGGATTATATGATCATGAGGATAAGCCTCCATAATCTAATCCTCCAATAAGATTTTCAAAAAATTATCAGGAATTAATTTATTGGGAATGAATTAGCTCTTCTAAAAAAGGTCAATTTTTTCCGAAAATTTTATTTTCAGGCCTCAAAGAATGAGAATCCCAAGAAAATGTTGATGATAAAGTTGATGATTATTCCAGTTCCAATTATTATATGAATAAGTCATTGGATAAAAGGTTTTTTCTAATATCTAGAAATAGGATAAGTGGAAAATAATGGTTCAAAATAAAATTAATCACATAAATTATTTAGGTGTTTAGTAGAGGGAAAATTATATAAAAGAGATTCCTATGATAAAATAATACAGGGTTATGTATGAGTAAGAAAAATCTCAAAGGATATAATTTATGAAGATACCATTGAATTTTGATAATGAAAGGGTTTATTTTTAATAAAATAGATTTTTTTTCTCAAAATATAAGAATGTAAATTTGATATCTAATTTTGAAGGAAGTTATAGAATTAACGAGGAAAAAGAAATGGAAATTTCAAGTTATTTTGATGGTATAATTCACAATTCAAAGATGAATGGAAATTAATTTACTAGTTAAAATTATAGAAAAGTTTTTATAATATAAGAAGCATAGGTGGAATTATTTTAAAAAGATAAATCAAGGTGTTTCATTAATATATCTACTAGCAATAAAAATTATAAAAATATTGAAGAATGAAAATGAATCTATTAGAAGAAATGAATTAGTTCAATTTTAATAAAATTTAATGTTTCAGAAAGATGTTTTTGAATTTAACCAGATTTTAATTGAACTAAATAATTCATTATTAATGATAGATGAATAAGTGAAACATAAAAAATGAAGCTTGAGATTTTTCAAAAAAAATGATGAGTATATTAAAGGAGCATTAAAAATATAATCTAAATTTCTAGAACACTATTTATGAAGGTGGTTAAAGTTCAAGTAGAGACATGGTTCCTGAATATTCTAAAAACATATCACAAATGATGAGAAAAAATATTATAGAGCTTGTGTTATGTCAGCAAATCAGAATAAAAATAGGAAGACCAATTTTCTATAAAAATTAGGTGAATATCTATATTTTTTAAATTTATAGAACATCTACTTGAATGAAAAAAACTACATCAAATGGTGAAATAAAAATTTATAATAATATGTTTAATAAGAATTTGAAAATTTATAATTCCAAAAAAAATTGGATTTAAAAAGGGTTCCAAAATTATTGGTTGGAGGATCGTTTAAGGAAAAGATCACAGTAATGAACATCACAGTGTTGGTAAAAGAAAATATGTTGTTATGGATATTGTTGGAACTTTGTGGGATATATATACCAAATAATGATGTGTTATTTTAATTACAGATAAAATGATTTTTATTTATGGTTCAGAAGTTAGAAGTTTAGTGTGAGTCTTCTCTCTCAAAATAGAACAATGTTAAAAAAATATTTTAAAATATAAATTAAAAACTCTTATTATATTTCAACCATTAGAAGATATTTTGAATGATGTGACAAACATGATCTTATTTCAAACGGGTTTCTGGTTATTTTACCAGATCTACTGTTCTCAGTCGAGAGTGAAAACAAGTCTAAAAACAAGAAGGATAAAGGAAATGAAA
This sequence comes from Viscum album, assembly GCA_963277665.1. Classification (NCBI taxonomy): domain Eukaryota; kingdom Viridiplantae; phylum Streptophyta; class Magnoliopsida; order Santalales; family Viscaceae; genus Viscum; species Viscum album. The sequence continues at coordinate 211,100,206 of OY728128.1, read as the reverse complement.
ATAATTTGTTTTCTAAAATTCTCTATAATGTAATCAAAAGAGATTTTACTTTTATTTTGGATATTGGTCATTATTATCATATTATATGTTATATGGATATAATAAATGATGTTGAAAAATTTAAAGAATGGTTTGTGAAATTTGGAACGGTTTTATTACTCAAAACCAAAGGTATTGGATCAACATTAATCGGTAAATATCAATTGATATCCAAATGACTATTTTAAATTTAATGACTGAATAAAAATATTTATAGTGTCTCTCAATTATGTGATGAAGCAAATAAAGTTATATTTCATAAATATGGATATATATTGACATGATGAAGGTTAACAAGTGGTAATTTTTTAAATTGGTGGTGTTAAAAAATCTTGTTATATAGGCACAAAAGAATAAAATCAACATTGGAATTGAACATTTGGAAATCTAGTACAAAATAAAATATGGATGAATTTTTTTTAAACAATGTTATTGAGGTTCATAATTCAAAAATAGAAATTAATTCAATAAGCACCTTCGTTTAAAAGGATAAATTATTGAATACTCTATATAGAAAGGTGGAAATACAAACTACTCAGCCTTTGCAGTTGATTCACTATTAAATTAGAAGGACTATGAGAAAATAGTCAAAAAAATGGGAATAATTATTTTATTTATTTTTTTAATTACATCACTCACATTACATGTATTATGTTTATGATATGCTAATATTATAATTTATAAATGAATAATGGTTTTAGGGGAAGTGTAGAGAATGTGTGTGATTACACTTTGTGTGATATTTAATCTTATAATAGTATTGAGTATTCTAGTGGAAGATTTAAAAAAAATCATGAAAAAATTGGTACTCATCCTAAACATTGCGTACCGTACAAAGCACACACAAAAACAGTGTGTCTAGAAAAATATAATAAATTCCCGATGGTTATGGCTTGAAATATGTTTCAAGAGAATGATACATCATATTTTTAAGGATGTCAAGCCATTTGAGTATAAATTCATATAAAAAACCTTATTATTATCCGCTAAAACATGATATGTCTTCTTTTAAAATTTATTTCAAGAAATAACAGTAATTATAGTAAATGAGATTGTCTAGAAGCCCTTACATGATCAATGTTATTGTTGAAAATCTAGGAAAATTTAAAAAATATGGTTTTTGATGGTATCTATCATTGTAATCTACCATATACAGGAGGATAACATGTTTAAAAAATTATTGAAAAATTATTGTTGATTCTATTAATGTAAACGTGATAGAGAACATAAATAATGCAAACATTACTAATAAATCCAATAAGTGATGATGATGAATCTATTTTTGTGGAACAACATGGTGAAAAATCTTAAAATTTTGAATTTAATGTGGGTGTAATGGGGGGATTTTTGGAGTCAATAAATTGGAATAGTGAAGAATAATATTGTTCAAATCAACCCACTTTTAAAAGTTGTGACCAAGTACAAAATAACATTGGTAATCATGTATAAAATATTCCAACAAGAAAATAATTAAGGAAAAACACTAATATATAATTGTTCTATAATGGTTATCATGATATGTGTATGAATAAATTAAAAATCAAGAGTGGATAGAAGAAATGAAATACAATATCAATAAAATTTACGATAGTGAGACTTGGTAATTGGTATGCATGTCTAATTAAAATAACATTATTGGTAAAATTTATTATTTCAAAATAAGATGAATTAAAACGGTGAAGAATAGATAAATAAATAAAGATTTGTGGGTAAATTTAATTAACTTGTTAAAGGAGTTTACTTTGATAAAACATTTTAATTAGATCCATGAAATGAATCCATGATAATTTTACACTCGATTACTGCATGAAGGTGTTTCTTGATAATTCAAATGGATTTCAAGTCATCCTTCCTCAATGATGAATTAGAAAAAAAAATTATATTCAATATCCTTGTGTTTTATTTATTAGTGAACATGAGGAACGTGATTGGAGATTAATAAAGGGTTTATATGTTATAAAATAATCCCTAAGAGAATTCTAATTTAATTATAATATATAATGACCCAAAAATTTATTAATGAGGATTCCTCTTAATCTAATTAAATGTCTTATTTTGCAAAAATGGTTATGTAAAATTTGTAAACATCCTTGGTTTTATGTTTTTGGATTTTAAAATACCATTATGAGTTGTGATCATTGCAAATATAGAATCTAAACAGTGATCACATGATTAATATAAATATAGGGATTTAACACATCCAATTTACTTAGACAATAGAAGTGATAGCCTCATCATGTAGAATTTCTCCATAAAAATCCCATTTGTTACATCCCTAAATGTAGGTAATGTTATTGGGCATAATTCCCTACCCATTACATACTGAGCTTCAACACTTTAATCTTGAACAGAACATCCTACAAGAGATGTGGATGTTGATATAGATTACCACCAAATCACACCTTACCCTTGGTCTTATTTGGGTATTATATGGAGTTATGTAACAAGACCCTAGCACTAGTATTATGTGTAGTATTTTTGTGTATAGAATAAAGAATATACATACATTTTTTTGTTGTTTCTTTGTAAATGGGTTTTAAAGAAAAAATAGTATTTTTAGTTAATCTTCATATTAAAAAATCTATTTTGATTAATTAATAGATTTTTAATTAAATAATATTTTAATAAATTATAATTAATAAATTAATTTTTATTAAACATAAATTATCATATAATTTTTAAGAACACAATGGTAATTTTTATTATGGTTTGAAACCCATTTTTTTTCCAAAACCCATGAATTTTCTATAAATATCAGTTCCAAATTTAAAAAAATTAAAATATTTGGAAATTTATTTAGATTAAATGAATATTATTTTTGGAATCAGGACATTGAAATAATCTAATGGTGAATTTTTCTTTATTTTTTGAGATAGTTGAATTTTTGGTTAAAAATTAAATATTGTTTTTATGTATAATGTGTTTTATGACATCATAATGACCCAATAGTGATGTAATAAAATTAAATAAATGGGATTTATTGAAAATATATATTTTACCAATAATATAATGTGATTTTAGGTTTGTTTTATTTATTTTACAAAGCCTTAGTGGACCCTCCAAAATTATAAAACATTTTATCTTTTTAAAATTATTTTCATGAGTGTGTGACTCACCTACACATAAGAAAATATAATATTGTAAGATGTTAAAAAATTGGCCTCATAAAATAGTGTTTCCAATTACCTTTGGAAAAATCAATTGGAAAAAATAGGGGTTGGTTTGTGGGTTTGATTAATTGACTGTGTGGTGTCCAAAAACTAAATAATAAAGAATTACTCATCTTTTCCTATATAAACCCATCCAAGCTCCCACATTGTATTCACTGAAAGAATTTTATTCTCAGACAAACTCTTTACTCCTCTCTATGGAATCCTCACATGGTTACCCATGTTCCCAATATACCTCTCCCAAGCCTCTCCCAAGTCATTGGAATCACACTTCCAGGTAAAGGATTTATTATTTCTAATTATTTGTCCAAATTTCTTTATATTGTTATTTCATTTTATTTTAAATAAAAAATTTTGGGGAATGATTTTTCACCTTACCCATACCTCCCTCTTTTTTTTAACGATGTGAGACGTTTTCCCTCTCATTAATGCCTCCCATGCACACCTGTTACCTTGCCGAAATTTTGTATGGAATTTCTCTCTCCTCTTTTACATTCAAGAAATTATTTTATATTTAGAATATAAATTCTAAAACATATATTGGAACATGTTTCTATATGTCCCTATTACATTCCATTTCATTTACATATTATTTGACACCCCTTTATCTATTGTAAACCATTTTTATGAATTCTTATGTCATGTCGTTATGTTGCCAAAATGACACTGCTATTTTCCAAGCTAATGTCATTGTGTAGTACATACCACTACCATTTCCTTATCAACAATATTCACCTTTATGTACATTTACTTATTGATTATATAATTTATTTTATGAATTCCAAATTCATTTATCGTGGAATAAATGATGATGAATCCATGTTGTATGATCTATGTGGCACCCTTACACATGAAATGAAATGTTTATGACGGGTGTTCCCTGATAGCGCTCTAATTCATTGGGCAATGTTTAGTATCATGATATTCGAAGTGAAATGAGTGTTTACTCAATCTAATAAAGTGAAATGAGGATTTAATCATGTTCCATGTGCAATTATCCTTGTATCATTCTAATATCATGTTAAATGTTGTTGCCACATTTCCATGTTATGAAAATCATGCAATATCATGCTAATTTGTTCATATTTCTCTCGTGATCCATTGATATGCCTAATTACTAACATATACATTATTCTACATGTTATGGCTTGTTTTATCCCATACTAGGATTTATAGCTCATTCTTTTATTATGCATGTCCTCAGGTTATCCCATTCAATGTTAAGTATGAATAAATGATGTGGTCTTGTAAAATAATTTTTCAGTAGGATGTTTCATTATATGTTTTATGTTGTTATGTATTTTTCCTAATCCTTATAGACAATATACCTCTTAATATTCTATCTTGTATCAAATGATGGTTTCTTTGTAATAAATTATGTTTAAGTGTGAAATAAATATCATCGTTGTTATATATGGTATCAAATGATAGTTTTAGTTATTTTGGGGATTAATATTAGAAAACCATGGTGAAAGACTTATAGATACTAGTAAGTATAATAATAATATCCCTAAATTATTGGTGAGTATTGTGTTAGTGGTTTATCAATAAAAAACATCACTGTATGGATACAAGCAGGTAGAGGAAGCTCTGGCCATATGTATCTTGGGTTAAAAACAGATAACAACACTTTGGGATATACTGGAATGAGAACTGGGCACAAAAACCTATCTTGTGGGACTCTTGGTTATGATACACCCAATAGATATTGTTTGGTAAATTCATAAGTATTGTATGAACAGTTATTAAGGGAATAATAAATTCCCCTAAGAATATATGTTAGGAAGTAGATCATGGATAAAATAGATTGAATCCTATAAATTCAGAAGTTAATAAATAAAAGTAATTTATAAGTTATCCATTTTTGTATTTGGATTACCCATTATGTGTTACCCCTAATATTCCTTTTATTCTATGCAATGGCCGGTAATAAGAGTACTTGGTCTAACAACCAATGTGATGATCAATGTAATGACTATTATAATGAGATTCCCAATCTGATGGGAGCGAGAATCGAAAATTTATTCACTATACTCTCTCAGTTAATTCAAATTTTGAATATAAACATGAGTCAAGAGGAAAATTCAACCCTCATAAGAAAAAACAATATGTAATCAAGATATTAATGAGACAAAGGCCTCATACTTTTAATGGGTCATTTGAACCCTAAATTTTTGAACAATGGATCAACTCTATTGATAAGATATACTCCACGATTCAACATTCTGAACAAGGGAATGTTCATATGGATGCTTATCGTATATAGGGTGATGCTAATCAATGGTGGACATTGATAAAAAATATGAAGACTGGGAAGGATATCAAGGTGTTGGAATGGAAGGCTTTCTGGGAAATGTTTTTCGATAAATTGTTTTCGTGCACCCTCCAACTTAAGATAAAAATCAACTACATATCCCTCATGAATAAAAAGACGACAAATCCTTCAGAATGTATGAGGAAAACCTTACAAGGGAAGAAAGTTACATCTCTGGCTTTTTCGTTACCCCCATAATGCTTATTTGACTGCTTCTTTGGTGGGATATAACCAAGCCAATAGAAATCACTGGCATCCCATGGCTTCGATATCTATGAGGAAAATGTCTCATTTGACCTCTAGGTTGAATTGGAGATCAGAAGATCTTATAGGAATCATGGGGATGAGAAGAATAAGGTGGAATTAAATTCAAGATGTCTGATGGATTAATGAAGTATTTCTATGAAAATGTAGCACCCCACTTTCCTAAGGTGTAGAAAGTAGCACCGCATAAATTTCATGATGGGGATGAGGAAATGTTTTACGTGTGGAAGAGAAGGACACTTAGACATTAACTACCAACATGAAAAACCAGCAACTGTGAAAAAAGGAGGGGAATTCTTTGATCAACCCTAAACGCATTGTTTATTACTTCAACTACAAATAATCAGGGCACATTTCAAACTAGTTCCCTAATCTAATGGGATTTTTGGAAATCAACAACCTATAGGGTAGAATGGGAGATCTTTGTCCATCACTTCAACCAAAGGGAACACTGAAAATGAAGTTTTGACTGGTACTCTAGTTATTCATTCAATAATAACAAACATGCTTTTTTATTCTAGTTCTATGCATTATTGTATATCTGAAACATTTAGTAGAACAATCACATCACCACCACAAATAACGGAAGTAATTATTTCAGTGAGAACATCAAATGCGGAAATCATTTCATCCCATGAATATAACTCCTCCCCTGTCATAATTTGTGGATTGAACTTCCTAGATAACCTCATCATACTCCCTTTGGTGGAATTTGAGGAAATTCCTGGAATGGATTGGATTTACTTATATAAATCCAACATAAATTTCTGTTAGAGGGAAGTCACTCTACATATGGAGAATCGAACCCTGGTTATTTACAAGTGCATGTAGGATGATGAATATTCTTTAGAACCATCATCTAAAGCATGGATATTACTCTCCTTTGAGTATGCGTATAATTATCAGTTGATTGAGTCTAAGGATGAATCCATCCTTGAATACATGGCTATTGTGAGGGAATTTGATGAAATGTCACCCAAGGAATTTCTTGCTCTTCCTCCTTGAAGTGATGTTGAATTCTCAATTGACCTAATACCTGAGAAATTTGACAAAATCCAAGACATCATATAGAATAGTTATTTTAGACTTTGAGAAGATAAAGAAACAACTAAAGGAGAATTTGGATTAAGGGTTTATACACCCAATTGCTTCACAATGGGGTGCACCCATCCTCTTTTTCAAGAAGAAGGATGGGTCAATGCACTTTTTCATTGATTATCATGATCTCAAAAAAATCATGATAAAGAACAAGTATCATCTTCATCAATTGATGACTTGTTTGTTCTGCTATATGGAGAATAATAATACTCCAAGGTGTATTTTTGGTTGGGATATTACCAAGTATGGGTGATGAAGGAGGATATACCCAATACTTTTTTACAAGATACGTGCACTATGAATTCATTGTAATGCCTCTCAGACTCAATAATGATCTATAAATCTTTGTGGACATAATGAACAGTGTATTTAATTATTACATTTACAAATTTTTGGTACTACATATTGATTATATTCTAATATACTTCAAACCCAATGAGGATCATGAGGAGAATCTATGAACTATACAAGACACCCTACGAAAGATGAAACTATATGAAAAGTATAGAAATTCTTAGTTCTGGTTGAATGAGGTATAATTTCTGTGTCATATCACCACAAGAAATGGGATATCTATGGTGCCCTCCAGGATAGCTACAATTGAGGGATGGATGAGGCCAAAAAGGTAATGTATATCAGTAGCTTCTTTGGATTAACAAGATATTATCGCAAATTTGTGAGAAATTTCATACGATTGACTAAGCCTCTTATCAAGCTATGTCGGAAGGGATTATAGTTTTCATGGAGTGATGAATTAAAAGAGAGCTTTAAGGAGTTGAAAAGGAGGCTTATCACTACACTTGTGTTCACAATACCTACAAGTGGAAAACTTTTTGTGGTATTTAGTGATGCTTCGAAGAAGGGATTAGGTCATGTTTTGATTCAAAATGAAATGGTCATTACATATGATTCAAGGAAATTAATGGTTCTTGAAAAAAACTATCTAACACATGATGTGGAGTTGGATATAGTGATATTCTATTTAAAAATTTGGTGACATTACCTCTTTGGGGATAACTGTTAAATGTATACGAACCAAAAAAGAATCCAGTATATATTACCATCGAAAGAGTTGAACATGCTCCAACAAAGATGGTTAGAGCTGATCAAAGACTATGACTGTTCAATCCATTACCTCCCTGGGAAAGTGAAAAAGGTGGTGAATTGTATAAGAATAAAGGACCCATAAATTCTATTATGGATGATAATGAAAAAGGATACAACCATCATATATTTGATGAAGAAGGACATGGAAATCTTAAATAAGGGAACATCATCAATTCTTTAATAAGTGATATCTCAACCGTCTCTTATGGAATGGTTAAAATAAGATCGAAATGATGATGTGGGAATTCTGAAGAAAGTGGAAACTATCAAAAAAGTGAAATCCTCATATTTTAATGTTAATGAAGAATAAATTTTGAGATTTGGGACAAGAATATGTGTTCTATAAAATTCAGAGTGAATGAAATTAATTTTGGATGATTCCCATAGTTTAAAGTTATACATTCACCATTGGAACACAAATATGTATTGATATTTCTGAGAGCATTATTTTCAGAATAACATGTTAAATGAGATCGCTGAGTATACATCAATGTGATTTTTATGTCAGAATGTGAAGGCTGAGATGGAGAAGTCTAAGGAGATGATTCAAAAATTACCCATACCAGCATGGAAATGGGAGAACATCACTATGGAATTTGTCACTAGAATTCCAAAGACAACAAAAGGAAACAATGCTTTTTGGGATTGTGTGGATCATATTACAAAGACTGTACACCTTATTTTACTTATATAGGATTTCTCAATAGATCAACTGGCATATATATACCTCAATGATATGGTAAAGTTGTATGGAGTTCCACTATCGATTGTATATGATCATGATCTTAGATTCACCTCTATGTTCTAGAAGATTCATCACCATGAAATGAATAATAAGTTAAACGTTAGTAAATATTATCATCCTTAGACTGATTTCCAATCTGAGTGGAATATCCAAACAATTGAGGACATGTTTAGAGCATGATCAGTGGAATTCCAAGGAGGATGGGAAGAACATCTCCATCTTGTTGAGTTCTCTTACAACAATAATTTTTACTCAAGAATCCAAATGGATATTTATGATTAAGTTTATGGGAATAGGTTAAAAACACAATCATGATAGGTTGAAGTTGTGGAGTGAATGAACCTAGGTCCAGAAATGGTTGATGAAATGATGGAAATGGTTAAAACCATTCAGAAGCTCATTAAAGCAGCTTAGAGTCGACAAAAGAGCTATGTTGATCATCATCGATGATACCAAGTGTTTGATGTTGGAGACATGTTATTCCTCGACATATCACCAAGGAAGAGTGTTATGTTATTTCGGAAGAAGTTAAATCTTACTCCAAGGTACATTGGAACTTTTGAGATACTTCATCGCATTGGAGTACTCACCCAATGACTAGCACTCCCACTGAACCTATCTCAACTACATGATGTATTCTATGTATCACTCATGAGGAAGTACATACTTGTCCCATTCAAAGTACTCAATCCAGAGGTGGTACCATAGGATAATGACATATCATATGAAGAGATGTCAGATAAGATATTAGATTGTACAAAGAAAGTTCTACGAAATAAGACAGTGCCCCTCGTTATGGTGTTATGGCGAAACCCCACGTTTTAAGAGGCAATGTGGGATTCAGAGAAATTAATGAATCAAGGTTACCATCATATATCATATTGTGTGAGAATGATATTTTGAGGGTGAAATTTCCTAAGGGGGGAATATTGTAATGACCCAAACCATTATTAATTAAAATACCTCTTGTTCTATTTAAATGAATTATTATGAAAAATGATGATGTAAAACATATGCACATACTTGGTTTTATGTTATTGAATTTTAAAATGCGATTATGAATTTTTACCATTGATAATATAGCCATTAAAAATTAATCACATGATTACTATAAATATTTGTCTTTACCAAATCCCCATTACTCAGACAAGAGAGGCGATTTCCCCATCATGTAGCATTTATCTATAAAAAGCACATTTGTCGGAGCATTTAATGGGGGTAGCATCATTGAGATTATATCTTGAACAACCCCAATCCTACCCTCAATACTCTAAGATTGAATGAAACCTCATACAAGAGATGGAGAAGTTTATAGAGATTACCACCTGAGCGATGTTATCCGAGCCACCCGCAGAGAATGTCACCATCACACAACGTACAAATCGGTCTAATGCGGGTGTTATACGAGTTCATGTAACGAGACCCTAGCACTACAATTATGTCCATTTATTTATTTATACAATAATGAATATATAGTCCTTTTATTATTGTTAATTTTTAAATTCATTTTAATGCACAAATAGTATTTTTAGTTAATATACAATTAAGAAATTTATTTGGATGAATTAATGGATTTTTGAATTAAATAATATTTTAATAAAATTTTATTACTTAATTCACTTTATTAAATATAAATTACCATATTCATTTCATGAATACAATTGTAATTTTGATTAATGTTTGAAACCAATCTTCTTCCAATAACCCATGAATTTTTGAAAAAAGTCTGTTTTTATTTTAAAAGCAAAAAATAAATTTTTTTGAAAATTATTTAGATAAAAAGATTATTATTTATGGAATAATGATGTCGAAATTTAACAATGGTGAATTTTTAATAATTTTCTGAGATAGTTGATATTTTGGGTAAAAATAAAATATTGTTTTAATTTATAATTTGTTTAATGACTTCATAATGACCAAATAGTGATGTAATAAAATACTAAAAATGGGATTTTCGGCCAATATATGTTTATATATTAAAATAACATGGTTTTAGTTTTTTTTGATTTATTTTACAGTGCTTTTGTGGACCCATGAAGACTTATAAAACATTTGATCTTTTTAAAATGATTTCCCTGAGAGTGTGGCTCACCTCCACATTATCAAGGATGGTATGTTAAGAATATTGGCCATTTTCCTTATAAAATAGTGTTTTACACTCCCCTTTGGAAAAAAACATGATAAAAAACCATGTTTTGGTGTGTGTTTTTTATTATTTTTAATGTGTGGTGGAAGAAACCTAAATAATAAAGAATTCACTATCATTTCATATATAATCCCACGCAAGCTAAAACTTCCCATTCTATAAAATCCTTTAGATCTCAAAACACCTATGAAATCCTCTCTCTAGAATCCTCCCATGGCGCCCCAAGATTCCAAGAAGCCTATATCTATCCTCTCTCAATTCTTTGGATCACACATCCATGTTAGTGATTTCTTCAATTCTTATTTTTTGTCTATGTTTTGTCGAGTTGTTATGCCTTTATAATTTCAATTATAAATTTTTTTGTATGATTTCTCGCCGAACCCATACATCCCTCTATGTTTTAATGATGAGATACCTTTTTCACTCCAATTAATGACTCCCATGTACACCTGTTACCATACTGAAATTCCTTAAAGAATTTCTCTCTCCTCATTTACATTCAAGTAATTATTTTGTATTATGAATCTAAATTCCATTACATATGTTGGTACATGTTTCTATATGAATCCCTTACTCAACATTTTATTTACTTGTTATAAGACACCCCTTTCCCTCTCATCAACCATTTTTATGAATTCTTATGTCATGTTGTTATGCTTCCGAAATGACACCACAATTTTCCATGCCAAAGTCATTGTGTAGGGAATACCATGCCCATTTTACTATATATGGTATTCAAATTTATGACCATTTACATATTTATTATAGAGTTTCATTGATAAATTACATATTACGTTATCGTGGAATAAATTATGATGAATCCATGTTGTATGATCTAGGTGGAACACTAACGAATGAAATGAAATGTTTAAGAATGGTTCACCATGATTGCGCTCTAATGCATTTGATAATTTATAGTAACATAATAAATCAAGTTAAACGAGGGTTTAATCATGATAATTCAATTAAAATGTGTGTTTACTCATTTTCTATGTGCAATAAACCTAGGATCAGGCTATTATCATGTTACATCTTGTTCACACAATTCAATGTTATAATAATTAGGTTATATCATATCATTGTGTTCATGTTTCTCTTGAGCTCTGTTGATATGAATATTTCCCTACATGTACTATATTCTTAGTTGTATCCCTTTTTTACTCCCTTACAGGTTCTTATAGATCACCCTTTTATTATGCATGTTCTCAAGTTATCTCATGCAATGCTAAGTACGAAGAAAATTTGTGGTCAGGTAAAAGAGGTTTTCAATAAGATATGGCATTTTATGTTTTAAGATGGTATTTAGTGTTCCTTAGTCCCAAATGAACTATGCCTCTTGATATAATATGTTATATCACGTGAAGGTATTTTATAATAAATTATGTTTAAGTGTTAAATGAAGATCGGGGTTATTATATAACACCATCATGAAAAAGTTTAATTTCAAAAATGGAGATTTGACAACAATATCTATATACAAGATCACAATGATTTATTTTCCATGGACATCTTATTCATTAGATAACATTATTTTTTTAAATGATGAAATATTTCTGAATAATATTCAATATAAATTATTAAACATTATGAAATTTTAGTTTTTTTTGATATGAGATACTTCTTTTGGATAAAAAATTCTTAGATTATGTTTATATTTTTCTATCTCAGAAAAATAATTCTAATAAATTTTTGAAGATGTTTGGAATTGGGTATTTGAAGACTATTTCTATTTCAATTTCAATAATATCAATGTTATCAAAAGATAAACGAGGAATGGATATTTTCCCAAGGGATTTCATGAAGATGATTTCAAGTTTAGTTTAAATGATTGTGTTAAGACTATATATAGTATATATAAGTGATTTTTTTCCAATATAAAAGTATGCAAAGAGAGCCTCATTTTTTGTATGTAAAGAGAATAAATAGATATATCAAAGGAATAACATATTTTCATATGAAATATGATTGAAATATTAATATTTATTAGTTTGGTTATTTTTATTTTGATTGGATATGATTTTTTATAGGAGGATATTTACATCTGGATGTGTATCATTTCATAGAAGAAGATATGTTTGTTGGAATTCTAGAATGAAAAATTCAGTAACCCTAAGAAATGATAATACTGGATATGGGGTATCTACGCACGTAATAAAATAAAATTAATGGATGAATATTCAAATAGAATATATAAATGATGATGTGATTTTAGGGTTAATTATGGTATGTGACAACAAATTTGAAATAGACAATTGAAAAAAAATCACCAGTCAATTTCAATGATCATTGATAAAAAATAACACTTCATCAAAGTGATAGTGTATAAGAATGTGTTAAAATTTGAATATATTTCTAAAAAATAAAAAATTATTTATTTTTTCAAAAATAAAATATCAAAAATGATTTCTAGATTCTGAAGATTAATTTTGGTGTTCAAACTCAATATTTATAGGGATAATGTGTGGTGTGCCTTTCCACTCTCCTGTCATGTATTTGGGTAATTTGTGAATGGGGGTGAATCATTGAACACATAAATTATTCCATTGTTTATTTTTTCAAATTTTTTATTAATGTGGTATTATACTATGTAATTGGAGTATCTGATGGCATGGTTTACCATTGGGGAATGCATATATTTATAATTTATTTTAAAAGTTTTAAGATATTATTTTAGTATGTGAGAACATTTTTAATAATTTATTTCAATTGGTTTTAGATAAATTTCAGTTTTGAATGAATTTTTTATGTTATGATTAATATTTGTTTGAATGATTGATGTTTATGTTTAATCAATATATATCCATATCTTGTGGGAAACATTGTATTAGTTATTTGTTGTTCATGATTCCTACACTATGTTCAATCATGTACTCTTTAAATGATTTAATGGAAATAAATTTCTAATTTTCAAGGATTTATTATGATTTATGTACATTGGTTTGAAAAAAAAATCTAAAGGGTGATATTCTTGATACCAATATGTGATTTGACCGATTCGTTATTTTGTGAGAGTGATTATTTAGAGAAGAGTGCATGATTAGGTATGTTTCAATTTTTCAATACATAAATAATATTATAATAAATTAAATCTGCATATTCCTTAAGTAATTTCCTATGTGTTTATATATATCATTAAGGTAGTTGAAGATTATAGTATCATTAATGGGGATATAGGTATTTTCATTAATTATTAAAATGAAGGACCACCCCATAGAGCCTAAAAACATCCTCAATATCAATGGACATAGTGGATATATACTTTTCTCCACCTGAAAGGATAAATTAGTGGAATTCTCCATACTATAGTGAAGATACATGCTGAATATGAGGCATGGTCGATATTTTGATGATCAAGTAAATAAGGAACCTACATGCTCTTCTATGGAGTCCATGTCTACAAGAACTACATTTTGTTATTTATTGTTTCCAAAGATTTTGTATCATACATTCCCCAAACCATATTTTATCCTATATTTATTAAAATATTCATAATCCTATTCCATTGTGTGTTTTCCATGCGGCATAATTATTTTAGATGGAATTCAATGGCTCAAGAATTTATGGGACCTCCACATAGCAAGCCCTAATCCATTCCATAGATATCATGTTCATTTATTTTGGTGGTTCGGGAAATTTTGGGATCTCCAAACCATATATCCTTGGCCATGATCCAACATTATGCATTATTTATGGGTAAAACCATTAAACTAACTGTTTATATTGTAATTCACCACACAATGCTATTTAATTTTTTTCTGGGAAATTATGACGATTCATGAAGACTTGGATTCATTTGATGAAATTGGTGGTTATTTCCATACATAATAACTAGAAATTTAAAAATATATTATCAATGTGGGAGGTAATATCATAGATAGGAATCTAAATGTTATATGATTTCAATTTCAAACTCTACAAAATTTACCTATATATTGAAACTAATAGGACTTATGATCTCAGTACAATCTGGATATTGCTAAGGGATTCCATTCAAATTTTTAGAGGTGAGCCTTGTAAATATATTGTACCATTCTTGTGTGTATGTGTTGATCTATGATAAATATTAACATTAACCAGTGAAGATGTTTATATTTACAGGAAAATGTAATGTATGTATAATCACAAATTCACACATGTAGTGATTAATGACCTAGTAGGATCATTTTCATAAATTATAAACTATATTAGTGTCACCAATACAATAGTCATTTCTAACCTTCAATATCATATGATTATTAATATATCAAAATACCGTTAAAAAAATAAAATGAGTCCAAATAAGGAAATATATCATGTTCATAAAACAAAAAAAAGTTGTATCTATGTTCAAAAAAGTGATTTTTTATGGACACATTTCATTACTATTAGGATCAATAATAATTTATTATTTTCCAAATGTTGATGTAAATTTATTTTCAGTTTCACTCGATTATTTTTTATTTATATTAATATATATTATTTTTAATGTTTAAGGAATATAAAATTTGAGTGTTTTGGGATAGTATGATTGTTATCAAATCACATTGGTGATATTTTTTGTTTTTTTGAAAAATGAAATTGTTTTGATGATGGAAGAGGAATCCTTTTGGTAACTGGAATTATTCCATCTTGTACCAACTAGTGTGGCCAATGGATGAAACCCATTCGATTTCCATTGAGTATTATATGGAATTTTATAAGGAACAAAGTGAGCCATTTTGTATCCAATGTATGGGCACTATGCACCAAAAACATCCCATGTAATATTATTTAAAAGAGGGTAATTGTTTTCTATTTAAATTATTATTTTAAATACTAACTATTTTTTATTTATTCTCTATAATGATTTATGATATCATGTCCCCCATCAAATCCATCCCCTTTTTCTTTGTAGAATCTTTTATGACTTTTTGGATAGGTTTTTATATTTTTTTCCAGAGTCCTTCCCATATAATTCATTGCTTCATAAACATTTGAAATCACTTTTTTGGGATAAAATTTGAAGTTTTTTTATTATGATTCACTCATTGTTGGGTTATTATGGAAATTTTAATCATCCACACGTAGTATTTCATTATAATTTTTATGTAATGTTTCTATCAATATACCTCTAAAACCATATTAAAATTTAAACATTTATTTTATGAAATTTAAATATAATTGTTTCATAAATTAATTTTTTAGTAAAAATTAATTTATTATCCATGATAGTTTTACTTTAATATTTTTACTTATTATTATATATTTTCCTTAATTTGAATTTGTTATATTTTTAAATAGGATTTATAATTATGGTTAAATACTCTGTTATTCTACATCACATCTAGAACCTTAGGGGGACATTTATTGATATATTTTTTTAAAAATGGATTATGGGATATTAATATTTAGCATGATTACATGTATAAATATTTATTCTAATTCATTATAATGAATGATTATTAGATTCATTTTTAATGATGTTGATCATGTGTAATTCATTTCAAATGATTTTGCAAATAAATTATATGTCAAAAAATGACTCATAACTTTTCATTAAGGGGTTTTATCATTAGATATGTAGCGTATGGGTCATTTGTAATGGATATAGAAGATTTTGTTTTTTCATAATAGTAGAGTTTAATTTAAAAATAATAATTTTCCATTCTTAATTATAGCGATGTTAATAGTTCATTATCCTTTAGTATAAGGAACCTATGTAATCCTATAGAGTGATTATGTGTTGTAGTGTCTTTATATAATGGATCCATAGATAAAAAATAAAGTAATATATTTTATTATGTAATGTGATAATGGAATTACAAAATGAAGTAAACCCTTTTTTGGATGGTAGTCAGGAATACATTTTTTGTCATTTATCATGTTACAACCCTTCTAATACTTTATTATTTTCCCTTCCTTAAATTTACAATTTGGTATTCTATTAGATTCAAAACATCTATAATTTTTTTCTTATTGTATTGAGAGTGATAGTATGATCCCCTATATATATATATATGATTTCTAATTTTAATAATTTTGTTTTTATGAGGGATTTTACCTTGGTCAGTTGAAGTGAGGAATTATTGGTGTGAGTGTTGTAGGAGTAGAGTATTTTATTATTTATTATGAATATATATTGAATGTGTTTTTATAAAATTGTAACAAGGTAGGGAGAGATATAAATTATGTATTGGATTTCCTAGAGTGGATGTGTTCTTTTTTGATGATTCTCTACCATCAAATGGATTATCTAGAACAATAAGATAAAGTAAATTTGTAGAGTTTGAAATGTTCATTAGTTGTGATATTATTGGGACATTGACTATGATAGTGTATAAAATTTTTAGGATATACCAATTTTGAAAAAAATATTGATGATATGTATAGAGTGGAATCTTTTGGCAGGTGTTTCGGTTATTTTTAAATGTGTGATATGATATTGTATATGGGATAGATTGTGTTAGAGGGAAATGTTAAGATTAGTTTACAAGTTTAATATACAAATTAAAATATATATATTGAATGACTTAAAAAAATATTCAATATTCATACTAAAGATACAAATAGCTGTTAGAAAATAAGGAGGTCTGGAATAGGTCTTTGGACCTCATAAAAATAACAAAACCAAAAAACATGATTAAAATATCTGAATTCACAAAATATAACCATGAAATAGTGTCATACAGTCACCAAATATGATGTAAATGATAAATAAAAATGAATAATTCCATTTGTCTATCTAAATAGAAGGGTAAAAAGTCCCATACTATACTATATGGGTAAACCATATATATATATATATTCCATACAAATATTATAATTTTTTATTTAGATCTTCTACCCTACATTACTATCTTGAAAATATATATAATGATTTTTTTGTATTTCTAAAGTAATTAATGTTTTAATGTTAGACTGGTATATTTTATAACACATTTTCATATATATGTATTCATTTTATTATTGGAATGTAATGATGAATAAAGGGATGGGTATTGGGATACTGTAACATAGAATGGGGTGGGAACTTATGGGTCCCGTAACATCCCTCTTTTTTTCATTGGCTTTTGAAGGCACAGAGATTATAGTTAGCCTTATGTGACATCCCCAAGGCATCAAAGGTTTGACATACATGATGATGATCTTCAATACATGTGGGGGAAAATTTGAATTTTAAGAATAAAACCACTAACCTAACAATCCATAACAAAAATCCCCACTATATGTTGCATGATAATAATGAAATACAAATCAACATTTAATTTTTCAAAATCATACTAAAATCAAGTGTCACAGTGGAAAAATACAATATCAATGTAAACAAGATAAGAAAACCCAGTAAAACTATAAGATAATGACAATACCACATCTTCTATAAGCTCCATTATTCAACATCAACTATCTTCCTTTGAATAATGAAGTAGTTCTAAATATGTGTGATAATTTACCTTTTTCCCATGTCCCACGAGATGACATCTGCAAAATAACCAATGTGACAAAGTAAGGGTGAGTATTAAAACCTAGCAGGTTTTTACCATTGACATCCTCACTCAATCCACTAGGATAAAAAAGTTAGCAACATTTATATAAAACATTTTATATAAAACAGTTTCTAAAATTGTATATAACTAAATATAAATATTTTCCATATCAAAAAATTTAAAAAACAAATTAATTTTTCAATGAAAGAAACCAAACAATGGATTAGATCAATTTCACAAGTTCCCATTGTAAAAAACCATCCCACTTCTCATATCACCACCTACACGCATGCATGATTATTTATAACAAATCTCTACTCATGATTGGTGTCTCATCGATCACCCATGTCACCCCAAGGTAATTATATCCCATGCCCCATTACACATTTTTCACCGAGAAAAAGGACATATATCAACATATCCTTATGAATGAAATATGAACACACACACACACACACCATGTATTCCTAGAAAACATGCCAAGACCATTTCAATAATTCAATCATTATATTGAAAATATTTTTATATCTACCATTTCAATGAAAATGATTTAAATAAAGACATATTTTTATTTAAATCCTTTTTCCATAAACCGGGTCAAGAATTATTTTTAAAATAATCAATTTAAAATATATTATTAATTTCCATTGCACAAAAAAAATCCAAATTTCCAAAATTTCAACAAAAACCATAAATCATCAATATTGATGATTTATAAAATTCATTCTAGCACAACTTCACAATAAATTTCAAGAAATTATATTAATTTGAAACAAATACAATCAGTTCTATCAAGAGGAGTCAAGAGTGAAACCACCTACCTCTAGAGATTTGGTGAAAATGATAAATGACACGATGAACATAAAAAAATGGTTAAATATTTATATACTGATTGTATATGTCCTTCCCTATAATTGAAATGGATAAATATAATCTTATTTGGTATCCACAACCTTAGATATTCCCACATCGGGTGTAGATCTAGGAAACATACAGAAGGGGATAAGTATATCTATGAATCCTGACAAGAAAAATACAAAATGACCACATACCACGAGGAATCAGATTATAATCACAAATGTATTCCTTTTTATTCCCACCAAATCGATGGAAGAACCATCCTTGACCATTGAGAGAGACAAAACAAGACTTAGGGCTACATAAATGTAAAAAAATAGGCAAAAATCATAAGCTGACCTCAATATACTTTTTGGGATCTTGTTTTTAATCGCATATGGTTTGGGAGACCATGTGATAAACATTTTTTACTGACAGCCTTAAGGAGAACCCTCCCATGGTCATCTCAAATGGTCTCCAAATCAAGATCCAATTATTTTGTATCTACAACATCAAAATGACCAAATCCATTTTTCAAAGTGCAATGTTTTAACTTAGAGGACACATGATTTTGGAAAAACATGTGCCCCAAGTTCCAACCCTCTATTTCATAACTCACAGTGCTATATATCTGGAAAGGTTTTCTTGGTTTTCTGAAATGTACACCAACCATGATCCATTATAAAATCCCCCAAAACTCTCAAAATATAATCCAAAATCTCCCTAACATCACCTATATACTTTATATACATAAATATATTAATCAAAGAGTTTCATACCTAAAATCAGAATGTTCAACATTCTCCCTACCATTGGTCATTCCATCCATAGAATGTCGGAAGTCACCATTTTCTTAAACCATTTGTGCACATTCCTCTTTTATATCATTGTCTCATCCCCATATAACTTCCTACATCTGACAATGTTGCAACAAAATAATAACTAGATTGATTCATTTACCCTAATATATCTTCTTTTTTCCAATCAACAGTACATGATGGGATATGCACCAATGAACCATCCAGATCTTGTTCAACATCATGGAAATTGATCAAATCGTCAGGGTCCGGCTAATACATTTCCAACTAAGATATGTGGAAGACATTTTTATCACACTGGTCCATGGTGGAAATTCCAAATGATATTCCACCACACCAACCGATTCTTGTATCTCATAAGGTCCTACCTATAAAAGAAATGACTTGACATACATTTTGATCTTTCCATTTCCTAGCCTTGGAGAGATCCTGAAGAACACAAGATCACACACTATGAATGATAGTGGATGTTGACGATGACCATAATAAGATTTTTGACGACTCTGTGTAGTCCCCATCATCTTTCTGACCAACTGAATATTTTCTATTGTCTCCTAGACAAGGTTCAGCCCAACTAGTGATGTCTTGCCTATTTCCACCCCAAAACATGGACAATAAAAAGGGCACCAAAACAATGAATCAAAAGGATCCATTTTTAGCAAGGCCTGGTATATTTTATTACATAAGAACTCCATTAATGGTATTTTCTCTTCTCATGAGGCATGAAAATTCATCACATAAGCCTATAACATGTATTAAAATTTATTTTCACCCTTTCATATTGGTTTTCCATCTATGGATGATACGTTGTACTCATACTCAACTGAGTCCCAATGAATTTCTATAAGGATATCCAAAAATGATTTGTGAGACTCATATTAATTTAAAACACTATCAAAATTGGTATTCCATTTGACTTTACCTGTAACGCCCCAACCCCAGTTACCCAGAGTCCGTGTGTTATTGCGTAACATTTGAATGTTCACAAAAGATCAAGTCTCGAAAGACCGATTAGTTTAGTAGCCTTGGAAACACTAGATACATTCATAAGTCATACATTACATCATAAAGTAAATCAAAACTACAACAACATCTTGTCTTCATATCCTCAAATACTATCCCTGTAGGTCATTCATATTATACTTCTTCACATCCTAGAAAAATTAAAACATTGGAAGGGGTGAGCTCAGATGATCAGTAAGGATAACAATATAGCGGAAGCTT
Source organism: Viscum album (assembly GCA_963277665.1). Taxonomy (NCBI): domain Eukaryota; kingdom Viridiplantae; phylum Streptophyta; class Magnoliopsida; order Santalales; family Viscaceae; genus Viscum; species Viscum album. The sequence goes on along the minus strand of OY728128.1, from coordinate 211,079,002 downwards.
TCATAAATACACATTAACATTTAAGGTGATGTATAACTAAAACAAAATCATTTTAAACATGAACTTCCACATAATATGGTAAAAATAAAATGAAATAATGACATTTACTTATTCACATGGATATTCTACTAGTCGAATAATCACATTCAATATCAATAACCACTATCATAATGATGGAATGCATAATGCCCGACTATAATAACCATGTAGCCAAGGCCTCGTGTGAGAAATACAAATAAGATTTTGTCAAGGCCTCGTGCCAAGACACTAGTTTGTCTCATGAGACCTACCGATGCATCGAGGAGCTATAGTGGGCTCCACTCGTCACTTATTACGTCCAATGCATTCCTCATATGAACAGGTTTAAAGATATCATAAACTATAACATAATCGTATCACATAAAACATGAATAATGGAAACATAACATTTCAACATTTCAATCACAAGATATCCATACAACACATTGATATAATAAAAAAATACTTTCAAAACCATTTTCAATACCAAAGTAAATGAAAATTAAAACATTGTATTTATTTTTCATTTAAAAAAAGTTGTGGCTTGTAGAGGAAGCCGAAACTCAAATGATGGTCACGGAGGTGGAGAAGTCATTGTCGCCGCATACGTACGACAAAAAACATTCCTTTTTTGATTTAGTAAAATGCTTCGTATAAAAATATTCCTTTGGAATAAACGTAAAACTCAAAGGTGTTTATACATAGTATAAAAGAAAGTTGTGTATAAAAAAAATATGCCTCAATGAGAGGATATTGAGACGAAGTCCTTAAAAAGATCATTTTTTAAATAAAATAAATCTATTATTTGTATCCACTATATGTACAAATAAATAAATTATAAATACAAGATAGGGCATAATAATATCATGATATATTTTGAAAGTAGGAGATTAACCCAAAGAACGGAAATTGGGTTAAGAAGTTCCCTTACCTCATGTCCGGCTTGACTTGACCGTTCTTTAACCTCCTAAATAATAAACTAGAGTTAATTTATAATTGGATAATAATATTTTTCATGTTTATTATTCCTTTTATATCACTTATTACCATGTTATTAACATTATGTAATTATTTATGTTAATAACGGTCGTTTTGTTGATCTTTGGTACTTGAGTCAACAATAAACTTCTTATAATTACAATTTGTTCATCTGGTAAAATATCAATTATATCCAGAATAATATTCATGATGTATATGTCATATATATAATATATATCCAGTATACAAACTCATTCATAATATTACGTAACATTTAGAGGTAAGAAATGAAATGCACCGTTCATGGAGACGGTAAGCCGTACGTACGCGTGAACTCTACTTTCATTTATATTTCGTATTTAATGGAATGAAATCATAATGATATAAAGGTGTATTATAATTCCAGTATAATATCATATATAATATCATTTACTCCATCCTTTATACGTCCCACATATGACATTAATGATTCAAATCACTTTGAGGGGGTGGTAGTCCGCACTTCCTAAAATGAAATTATCGCGTTTACCCATAATGGAAATCACAATGGTATGACATAAATTAGAAATACAGAATCATATTTAAAACATAAACATAATATATATCATATATTGAAATAGTTTCATCTTAATGTCCACCGTTATAGGTGTTAAAAAAATATTGAACAATCATTGTTTCGTGAGGAAGTATTTCACCACCCACAGAAACAGAATGTTCTTTAACCATTATATGGAGGTGTGTGTAAGTGTAAATCAAATAATTATCATAAAAATATCCTATTATATTTTATATACTGGTGTTGTTACAAAATAAAGTAATAAAAATATTTTAAGGGGTTGGAGAAGCAAAATTAAATAAATCAACATAAGAGAAGACATTACCTTAAAATCGGGTAACTCTTTTTGATTTGAGCCAAAGGCTTCCTTGGGAAGAATTATGCCCAAAGTGAGGCTTCATGGAGTAAGAGAGGGAAGTTGAGAGATTATTTTGGCAGAGGTTGGCCGAGCCAAATGTCTTTGATGGTGTGAATAAGGTGGTAGAGTTGGGGGCCTTTTATAAGAGGAGAGGAGGGGCACTCTTGGAAAGTCATGAAATATTACCTTTTTATGAAATTATTTTCGGATTTTAGAGGTCCCACAATGATATATTTCTAGGATAAGGTGATAAGAGTTCGAAATCCACTCATCCTATAGGTTTTTGACAAGTTTATGTCGTATATTTTACATTATCTTTTCATTTTATTTAAATCGTTAATTAATGAGGTAATCGCCGCATCATCGTGGTGTCATAAAAAATTTTAATTTATTTAATGTCTAAAAATTATAAAAAAATTACCATGATGTAGGAAATCGTTTTATATTTCCAATTAATATTTATAGTAAAAAAGATAGCTTATATAACCCCATTTAATAATTGTTTTAGTAAAACAACACATGTTTGTGACAATTTTATTTTTACTTTAAATAAAAAGTTATTAATGTCATTTTCTTAACCAAGTGGATCCATGGGGTCCCCATGTTGACCCATGGATTGTCTTGGTAGTCGATGACTCATCCAATAAGTGTAGGAAAATTTTCATGATATTTGTATATTTTTATAATGTCATTTTTATCTTAAATTTTACTAATTACCTTTAATCGCGATTAAAAAAACTTAACAGTTACTATTGACCAAAAAATTATTTTAATCCCATAAAACCAAATTTTAATTCCTAATGAAAACCATGTATGTTGGATTTTTTAAAATAAAATCACATAAGTGGTAATGTTTCATTTTGAAGAAAAATTAGTTTTTAAACTACCACTTAGTGGTTTCACTATTAATCAAAAATTGAAGTTTTTTAGAAAAATACCAAAAACTCACCCAAAGAAATAATTGATATTTTGAATTCAAAAAAGTTGTCTATTTTACAAATTTCCAAACATATATGTTTCATTAATTAATTTTATAATTAATTCCCGTTGTCAAAACAAATAGCATGTTTTTAACAAACAATATCAATCAAAAGATTGACAATTGTTTATGTCCAATTTCAAAGTGAAGTTAATTCAAATTACCACCATTGGATAAAATGGTAAAATTATATTCTAATTATAATTTAAAACCACTATATATAATAATTTATCACTATTAATTATTTTTATTAAAAAAGTTGTTTTTAATTAAAATTTATTAATTTTCATTATTCATCAAAATATAAAAGTTATCAGAAAAGTTCCAAAATTTCACCCTAGGCTAAATTCGATATTAATAATCCAAAAATGAAGTCCATTTTGAAAGATAAAATTTATAAAATTTAAAAAAGTAGGTATTACTATTCATAACGGCAACTTTGAATGGTTGTGGTGTGTGTTAGAACTCGATGTTGCGTACAACACACACTACTGCATTATTCAAAGAGAAGCGTTCCATGGAAGCATGGGGTGTTACATTCTCCCCACATTCAAATAATTTCATCCTCGAAATTTCATATAATATCACTCTATAAAAAGACTCGGGTGATTCTTCACCATAAGTTCCTCGGGTTCCCACGTTGTGTGCTCCATCTTATGGTTTCTCCATAGAACGTTCCCAGACGAGTCGTTCGGTTTCTCAGCACTTGTTCTCTTGTATCAAGAATCCTGATGGGCTCTTCGCAATAAGATAGATCAGGTTCCAGTTCTAATTCCTCATAGGTGAGTACATGCGTTGGGCCAGGCATGTATTTTCTCAACAGTGATATGTAGAATACATTGTGGACTTTGGAGAGACTTGGCGGCATTGCCAAACGGTAAGCTACAGCCCCAATTAGTTCTAGAATTTCGAAGGTTCCGATGTACCTGGGACTCAATTTAGCCTTCTTACCGAAACGTATAACTCTCTTCCATGGAGATATCTTCAAGAAAACATGATGTCCTACCTGAAATTCCAACTCCTTCCTTCGGTTGTCAGCATATCTCTTCTGCCTACTTTGAGCTGCTTAGATGTGGTTTTGGATTACCTTTACCTTTTCCATCGTTTCCTCCACCAGTTCTGGGCCTACATGTTTTCTTTAACTATGTAATCCCAACAGGTTAGTGTGCGATATCTCTTTCCATATAACGCTTCATATGGTTCCATCCCAATACTTGAATGGAAGCAACTGTTATCGGAAAATTCTAACAGAGGTAAATATTGATCCCACATACCCTGAAAGTCATGTGATCATGATATCAACATGTCTTCTAAGTTTTGAATAGTTCGTTCTGATTGTCCATATGTTTGAGGGTGGTAAGCAGTGCTCAAATGAAGTTCAGTATCCAAGGCCTTCTGAAGTCATTTCTACAATCATGATGTAAAACGGGGACCACGATCTGAGACAATCAACATGGCTACTCTATCAAGTCTCACAACATCATTAATATATTGTCTTGCTAGACGTTCAAGTGGTAGATCTTTCTCTTATAGCAAGAAAATGTGCTAACTTCGTGAGACGATCAACAATGACCCATATTGCGTCATTCCTTCTAGGAGTCTTTGGTAGTCCCATGACAACGTCTATCATAATATTATCCCATTTCCACTCAGGTATGGGAAGAGGTTGCAATACTCCACCAGGCAGTTTCCTTCCAGCTTTCACTTGTTGACAAACCATACATCTTGACACAAAATCAGCAATCTCCCTCTTCATGTTGACCCACAAAAAATATCCCTTTAAATCTCTATAATTTTTGCACTCCCAGGGTGTATAGAGAAATTCGAACTATGAGAATCATCCAACAATTATCTCTTTAAATCAGGTGTATCGGGAACACAAAGCCTCCTCCCAAATTTCAAAATTCCATCTTCATACACAAAGTCACTCAATTTCCCATCATTAGGAGCTTTAATATTCTTTTTCAACTCTTCATCATCGGCCTGGGAACACTTTATCCTTTCTAGTGATGATGGTTTGGAAACCATTTGAAAATGTTTTGATGTTTCACCCTCTATGGTGATTCCCATATCCATCTTTGATAGATCCATGAAAATAGGATCCCTTTCCACTCTCATCATGTTCATAACTCCATGATCTTTTCTAATAAAAGCATCTTTAACCTTATTTTCCTTCCCCGGGTGGTATTGTATCATGCAGTCATAATCCTTGAGTAGTTCAAGCCATCGCCTTTTCCTCATGTTAAGTTCTTTTTGTGAGAAAATATATTTCAAACTCTTATGCTCGATATATATCTCACATTTTCCACCATAGAGATAATGTCTCCATATATTCAAGGAAAATTTTACCGCAGCTAACTCGAGATCATGAGTAGGATAGTTCTGATCATGAATTTTTAGCTGTCGTGATGCATAGGAAATAACCCTATCATTCTGCATAAGGACAAAACCAAGTCCTTTCATTGATGCATCACTATAAATAAAGAACCCATCATTCCCTGATGGTAGAGTCAATATAGGAGATTTGACTAATCTTCTCTTCCTTTATTCAAAACATTCTTCACACTCTTTTTTCAGACAAATTTAACCCCTTTACGTGTGAGCTTCGTTAATGGGTTAGCCAATGGGGAAAAATTCTGGACAAAATTTCGATAATAACCTTCCAAACTAATAAAGCTGCGTACCTCAGTTATACTCATCAGTGCTGGACATTCTTGGATTTCTTTGGTTTTAGAAGGATCAATGGAAATTCCATCCTTAGAGACAATATGGCCAAGAAAAGAAATATCCTGAAGCCAGAATTCACACTTGCTAAACGTCCCATATAATTCATGCCTTCTAAGAGTCTTCCTGATAATGCGCATGTGATTTTCATGATCATCGTAGATTTTGATGTATTCCAAGATATCATCAATAAATACCACCACAAAATCATAAAGATATTCCTTGAAAACTCTATTCATTAGATCCATGAATACAAAGGGTGCATTAGTCAATCCAAAAGGCATTACTGTAAACTCGTAATGCCCGTACCTTGTTCAAAATGTTGTCTTTGGAATGTCTTCCTTATTCACACACAACAGATGGTATCCAGATCGAAGGTCAATCTTGGAAAAGTATTCATCTCCATGAATTTGGTCAAATAAATCATCAATGCGAGCTAGGGGATACTTGTTCTTTATTGTAATAGCATTGATCTTCCTATAGTCAACGTACAACCTCATAGATCCATCTTTCTTCTTAACAAAATGGACAGGGGCTCCCCATGGAGAAACCCTAGGGAGAATAAATCCCTTATTACTCAATTCCTCTAGTAGTTTCTTTAGTTCAACTAATTCCACAGTGGCCATTCTATAAGGGGTCTTCGATATAGGCCTTGATCCCTGAATTAAATCAATGGAAAACTCAACTTCTCGTTCTGGAGGATGTCTAGATAAATCTTCTGGAAACACATATACATATTCTTTCACTATAAGTACATCCTCTATTTGATCATTCCTTTCCTCGCCCTTAGTAATTTCATTCTCTTCGTCCCCAATAATTGAATTTAGTTGAGCTACTGGGGGTGGATCAAAATAAGAATTAGGTGGTGACGATTCTGCTAAAAAAATAAGGTGTTACTTATCATCATCATCAAAAATTGTATCCTCCTTCTTCTTACAACAAATATTTGCATTATAGTCTGAAAGACAATCCATACCAAGGATTATATCAAACTCAATAATAGGTATGACAATGAGATCAGGGGATAAAGAACATTTATGTGCTCTAATGGAGACTGATTCAAAAAACTTTGTTGCAGTGATACTTCCCTTAGGAGTTTTGACTGACAATCCTTTTGTTAAATAAAATTGGAAATATCTAATTTTCTTAGCAAACTGGAAAGATATGAAACAATGTGGTGATCCAAAATGAAATAATGAATTTTCTAAACTAGAGGAAACCATTAAATTACCTGCCACCACGTCTTTTGGAGCTTCAACCTTAGCAGTAGTGATTGCATAAGCTTGGCCTTGATCCCTTGGCCTCTTCTAAGATAAGTTCCCATGAAGCTTAGGAAATTAATTTGCATAATGTACCATCTCTCTACAATTATAGCATTCCACATTGACAGCAACATTCATTCCCTTGCAATCATGAGCTTGGTGGCCTTTTTCACCACACTTGTAACAGACTCTCAATCCCTTCAAGCAAGTATCGGGGTGTTTCTTCCCACATTTACTGCAGGACTGATATTCAAATTTTCCCTTCTTCTCCATATTTCCATTTCCATATTGATCAGAAGGTCTCTTATTTTCTTTCTTTGCTTTAAAGTCATAAGACGTAGAGAATTCCTTTTCCATCTTGATAACACACGAGACAATATCTTCGTACGACGAGAAGGTTTGTGAGATTAATGCTCGACAGAGAAATGGTTTTAACCCATCAAAGAAATGATCAATCTTACTTCTTGGGTTACATATATAATCTGGAGCATGCCTCATGAACCTTGTAAAGTTAGCCTCATACTTTGCGAAAATATCATCCTCCTTCTGCCTCAGACTCAGGAATTGCCTTTCCATATCTGCTCGATGGTCATGTGGAATGTATTTTTCTAAGAAAATTTCCTTAAACTCCCTCCATTCTATACTTGATACTTCTTCATCTCCCTTTTTTTTTGAATCAGCGACCACCATTGATCGGCATCTCCAGTGAGGCGGTAAACTTCCATGAAAACCTTCTCCCTTTCGCTACTGCCCAAGGCGAGGAATATTTTCTATAAGGAGTTTATTCATTGCTCAGCTACTAATAGATTTTTACCCCCATTAAATTTTGGTGGATGTTGCCTCATGAAGCAGTCTAACATTGATCCTCCACGTTGCGGATCAGGGTGCTCCATACGAATAAATTTATTATTCATAACCTGAGTGAGTTGTCCCAGTATGGTAATAAGTTGATCTGCACCAGTTGTGTCTCCAGCTCCACAATAATTATCTTTAGAAGGAGGGTAATCCCTACACGTAGTGCGTGCATTTATATGGTTTCCATTCCTCCCACTAGGTGCCATTTCTAAACAATGGCATAAACTAGATTAGTTTATGAATCAAAATACATAATTCCATACTTGTAAAACACTTAACTGTAATCGTGAAAATGTTTTCATTGAGGAAGTATATACTCATAAACCCTTCTTAATGGTTTGTAATGAAAATGAGAGTTATCTTAAGAATATCCCCTGGGAGTGTCATAACCAAGAGTGCAACATGACCCGTTGTCGTGCACCAATTCCCATTCGAGTCTAGCTAAAAGTGGTGTTTTTGGGTTTTACCCCTAGGTACAACTGTGCCAAATCCACCTCTACCTGCTCGTATCTATATAGGGAAGTATTTCTCGAAAAAATCACATAATCTTTATAATACCAAAATTCTAGGAAGTTCTTCTAGACTAATCCTCAAAAACTATCATTGGACTATGTGATCTAATCTGATTTTATCTAAATCTAGCTTCCAAGGTTAGTACTAAACTCCTTTGATACCAACAGTAACGCCTCGAACCCAGTTACCCAGAGTCGGTGCGTTATTGCGTAACATTTTAATGATCACAAAAGATAAAGTCTCTAAAGGCCGATTGGTTTAGTAGCCTTTGAAACACTAGATACATTCATAAGTCATACATTACATCAAAAAGTAAAACAAAACTATAACAACATCTTGTCTTCATATCCCCTCATACTATCCCTGCAGGTCATTTATAATATACATATTCACATCCTGGAAAAATTAAAACATTTGGTGGGGTGAGCTGAGATGCTCAATAAGGATAACAATATAGCGGAAGCTTTCATAAATAAACAGTAACATTTAAGGCAATGTATAACTAAAAAAAATCCTTCTAAACATGAACTTCAGTATAATATGGAAAAAATAAAATTAAATAATTCCATTTAATTATTCACATGGACATTCTACTAGTGGAATAATCACATTAAATATCAATAACCACTTTCATAATGATGGAATTCATAATTCCAGACTATCATAACCTCATAGCCAAGGCCTCATGCTAGGACTACAAATAATATTTTTTCAATTACTCGTGCCAAGACACTAGTTTGTCTCATGAGACCTATCGATGCATCGAGGAGCTATAGTGGGCTCCACCCGTCAGTTATTAAGTCCAATGCATTCCTCATATGAACAGTTTTAAACATATCATAAACCATAACATAATCGTATCACATAAAACATTAAAAAAGGAAACATAACATTTCCACATTTCAATCACAAGATATCAATACTAAACATTGATATAATAAAAAAATACACTGAAAACCATTTTCAATAACAAAATATCATAAAATTAAAACTTTATATTTATTTTTCATTTAAAAAAGTTATGGCTTGTAGAAGAAGCCGAAACTCAAATGATGGTCATTGCAGTAGAGAAGTCATTGTCGCCGCATACGTATGACAAAAAAACATTCCTTTTTGTCGTTTAGTAAAACGATTCATATAAAAATATTCCTTTTGAATAAATATAAAAGTCATAGGGGTTTATACATAGTATAAAAGAAAGTTGTATATAAAACAAAATATGCCTCAACGAAAGGATATTGAGACGAAGTCCTTAAAAGGAACATTTTTTTTATTAAAATAGGTCTATTATGTGTATGCACTATATGTACACATAAATAAAGTACAAATACAGTATAGGACATAATAATATCATGACATAATTTGAAATTATGAGATTAACCCAAAGAACATAAATTGGGGTAAGAAGTTACCTTACATCATGTCCGACTTGACTCGACTATTCTTTAACCTCCTGAATAATAAACTAGAGTTAATTTATAATTGATTAAGAACCTTTTTCTAGTTTTTTATTCATTTTATATCACTTATTACCGTGTTATGGACATTATATAATTATTTAAGTTAATAACGGTCGTTTTGTAGATCATTGGTACTTGAGTCAAAAATAAACTTCTTATAATTACAAGTTGTTCATGTGGTAAAATATCCATTATATACAAAATTATATTCATTAGGTAGATATCATATATATCATATATATCTAGTATATATATTCATTCATAATATTACGTAACATTTAGAGGTAAGAAATGAAATGCACCATTCTTGGAGACGGTAAGTCGTACGTACACATGAACGCTACTTTCATTTATATTTCATATTTAATGGAATGAAATCATAATGATATAAAGGTGTATTATAATTCCATTATAATATCATATATAATTTCATTTACTCCATCCTTTATACGTCCCACATATGTCATTAACGATTCAAATCACTTTGAAGGGGCGGTTGTCCGCACTTCCTAAAATGAAATAATCGCGTTTACCCATAATGGAAATCATAAAGGTATGACATAAATGAAAAATTAAGAAGAATAAGGAAAACATAAACATAATATATATAATATATTAAAATATTTTCATCTTAATGTCCACCATTAGAGGTGTTAAAAGAATATTGAACAATCATCATTTCGTGAAGCAGTATTTCACCACCCACAGAAACAGTATGTTCATTATCCATTAGACGGAAGTTTGTGTAAGTGTAAATAAAATCCTTATCATAACAACATAATATTATATTGTAGATACTTCTTTTGTTACAAAATAAAGTAATAAAAAGATTTTAAGGGGTTGGAGAAGCAAAATAATACAAAAGAACATAAGAGAAGACATTACCTTAAAATCGGTTAACTCTTTTTTATTTGAGACAAAGACTTCCTTGGGTAGAATTATGCCCAAAGTAAGGCTTCTAGGAGTGAGAGAGGGAAGTTGGGAGATTATTTGGGAAGAGTTTGGCCGAGAAAAATGTCTTTGATGGTGTGAATAAGGTGGTAGAGGTGGGTCCTTTTATAAGAGGAGAGGAGGGGCACTCTTGGAAAGTCATGAAATATTACATTATTATGAAATGATTTTCAGATTATAGAGGTCCCAAAATGATATATTTCTAGGATAAGGTGATAAGGGTTTGATATATACTCATCCAATAGGTTTTTGACAAGTTTATGTCTTATATTTTACATTATCTTTTCATTTTTTTAAATCGTTAATTAATGAGGTAATCATTGCATCATCATGGAGCCATAAAATATTTTACCTTATTTAATGTCTAAAAATTATAAAACAATTACCATGATGTAGGAAAATTTTTATATTTCCAATGAATATTTATAGTAAAAAAGTTAACTTATATAACCCCATGTAATAATTGTTTTAGTAAAACAACACATGTTTGTGACAATTTTATTTTTACTTTAAATAAAAAGTTATTAATGTCATTTTCATACCCATGTGGATCCATGGGGTCCCCAAGATGACCCATGGATTTTATTGGTCGGCCATGACTCATAAAATAAGTGTATCACAAGTGTCAAGATATTTTTATATTTTTATAATAGCATTTTTACCTTAAATTTCACTAATTACCTTTAATCGCGATTAATAAAACTGAAAAGTTACTATTGACCAAAAAATTATTTTAATCCCATTGAACCACATTTTACTTCTTAATGACAACCATGTATGTAGGATTTTTGAAAATAAAATCACAGAAGTGGTAATGTTTCATTTATATGAAAAATTAGTTTTTAAACTACCACATAGTGGTTTGATTATTCATCAAAAATTGATGCTTTTCAGAAAAATCCCAAAAATTCACCCTAAGATATAATTGATATTTTGAATTGAAAAATGGTTTTTATTTTACAAAATTACAAATATATAAGTTTCATTAATTAATTTTATAATTAATTCCCGTTTTCAAAACAAATAGCGTGTTTTTATGAAACAATATCAATCAAAAGATTGACAATTGTTTATGTCCAATTTCAAAGTGAAGTTAATTATAATGCCCACCATTGGATAAAAAGGTAAAATTATATTATAATTATACTTTAAAACCACTCAATATAATAATTTAACACTATTAATTATTTTGATTAAAAAAGTTGTTTTTGATTAAATTTTAGTATTTTTCACTATTTATCAAAATATAAAAGTTATCCAAAAAGTTCTGAAATTTCACCCTAGGCTAAATTCGATATTCCGAATCCAAATATGAAGTCCATTTTGAAAGATAAAATTTATAAAATTTCAAAAGGTAGGTATTACTATTCACAATGGCTATATTGAATGGTTGTGGTGTGTGTTAGAACTCGATGTTGCGTACAACGCACGCTACTGTATTATTCAAAGAGAAGCGTACCGTGGAAGCTTGGGGTGTTAGATTACCGCTACTAGGGAAGATAGTTTTGAAAAATCCTCCACCGTAAGACTTTTATAGATAGAGATTAATTGAGAAAAATTCGTGAGCCTATTCAAAATCACTCATATATAATTATGTTTTCAAACCATTCAAGGGATACCCATAACAAAAACTCTATCTTTCTACTAACATTCCCACACTATAATAGGTAAATACAATAACAAACCTACTAATCCCTAATGTTCTAAATTAACATGATTTCAAGTTAAGTATCTAGAAAGAATTTCAACCATATTTTTTTCACGAGGACCCACTAAAAATATTATTTCAATGCCTTATACCTATTATTTATTAAAGGATAGAAACCCCATATTGAATGGTGGTATGATAGAAGAAGTTGTTCTAGAAAATCCATATATACGACAATCTGATTCTTGAACCACAACAATGAACTCACAATAGGCCTCCAACCCTTTATGGCCTCGCAACCATTGAGTTTTAAAATCATTGAATCTCATTCTACACCAGATGAATGTACATCCCTTACCATCATTACAAAATCAATTAAAAGTTAAAATAGAAATAAAACCACAACATCACCTCAGTCTTCACATTCCATAGGCATGTCGATATGAATCGAAATCAACTACCACTCATCTAAATATTCTTTTTCCAATAGATCATACCTATTTCGACCTAATATAGGGGCCAATGAATTTTGATTACTTGTTTTATAAATTAAGTAAAAGTAACACATTTATAGATATCCCATCCATATTATTTTCCTCATATTATGATGCCATTGTGAGACAATATTCTTCAAGCTCTTATGATATGTGAACATAATAAATTTCTCACTAACTAGATAGTGACCCCAAGTATTTAAATCATGTAAGACTGTAGGTAATTAAAAATCATGTGCTAGAATGTTATTCTCATGAATCCTCAACTACAATGTGCCATAAGAAACAACGCGGTCTCTTTGGTTGAGGACCAACCCTAATCTAGATCTTAGAGCATCACAATAAACTACATACCCATATCAATATTATGATAGTATCAAGATAGGTTCTTATGTATGGAAAAAATAAAAATCATGAAATTTTTCTAGAATTCAACATTCAATTTAAATGGAAATTTCTTCTTTGTAAATTGTTTCATTAGAAAATATATTGATGAAAATTGTAGAACAATGCTTTGGTAATAACTAGCTTGACCCAGAAATCTCTAAATATCAATGATATTCATTTGGGGTTTCCAAAAAATAACATCTTTTATCATCTCTTAATCCATTGAAACCCCTCTTTTATAAATTTGGTGTTCATGAATGTTCACCACTTGTATACAAAAAATCAGACATCGATAATTTGTAATAAAAACAATGATTTCTCATGATTTCTAATAGTGTATCCATGTATTTCTCATGCACATCCCTTTTAATTTAATACACCAATATTTCATCCATAAACTCCACCAAAAAAGAATTCAAATTTCACAAAAATATATGACTAATCAAGGATATAAAGACCATTAGTTCATTCATAATATCGAAAATCATTACCCCATTTTCCTAAGGGACATATCTTCTTCTGAATGTTGTTTTTGGAATATACTCCTTTGGAACTCGCAATTGCGGATACACTGAGTGTAATTTAATCATATATAACCACTAATCTCAAATAAATTGATTATCCAGATCATCAATTCCTGGATGTTGACACATGTTCTTTATCATAAAATGGTTAAGCTTATGTTAATCAATATATGGGCTTAAAGATCCATCTTTTTTCTTCATGACCAATTTCATGGCATGTCTATGTGGGGCATGCGCTGTGAATTCCTAAGCCCACCTCTAATGGGAAAAGGTCTAATGACTACCACTGTGTAGGAATTTATTTTACAATAAAGGCCTTACCTATGTACCTTTAATCATTCTCAGATCTACATGCATACAAAATGAGAAAAAGTAAAGAACACGAATTAAAAATGCATGCATACAACAATATCCCACATCCCAAGGAAGAAAGGAAGTTAATTTTAGTAAAACAGGTCCAAATTCAATCCCACCACAATAAGTATTTAATAGGAGTCCAACCATTAAATGAAATGTATTGGTACTGATATCTAAAAGCTAAAGGAACACACCTTTGTCTATCCAGTCTCACAAATCACTATCTGGACCTAGTGCAGCTAGGACTCCATCAAAAAGTTGATCATCTTCAAAATATAGTTCATGTGTTGGAAAATACCATGCACAGGTGAGAATGAAAATACTCTGTAGGACACATCGAAACCACAAAGGAATAAAAAATGTATTGGGACATCATATCTATACAGGTATGTTTCTACAGTACATATAACATGAATATTCATATATACTCAATCCAAGACCCACAACCTAGAGGTAGGCTGTAACCCTGGTATACTTTTACTAGGATTTCCATCTCAGATAATCCACAATATAATCATATGGGATAACACACAGCTGATCCAGATAGCACTGATGATGTCTATATGAGTGGTACAACTCATCAGGAACCATTATGAGAAAGATACATAGATAGATTTGAAGATAAATATGATACAATAGTAGCGGATCAAATTTAGGTCCATGTTGTGATACGAACATCTCATTCTAGATAAAATCACTATGTAGAGTATTGGAACCCATATTGTGTTGGTCATGTTGATACCAATAACTCCACATAGGGTGAAAATAATAAATGGATTATTCATCTATTGGCCTGTCGGGGGATTAAAAAAATCTATCGATCAATTAATACTGAAACAATCGAAGACCTAGCAGTATGAAATAATTCATACAAATTTTTTTTGAAACATATAATGGAACACACCCTAACAAAACTTGTCCATATAATAGAGGGATGTTTCTCAATCAATATAAAAACTCATACATAGTATATAGTATGGTCACACGTTGTGTCCCTTGACCCTAATTACTACTCATGTAAAATTTAATATGTCATTTCAATCCATTTCATATAGAAGATGGGTACACAGCATCTAGAAATCATAACATGCCGTGTCCTTTCATCAATGGCCTGGTTGTGTACTCTGAACGTGTGCCAGTACACAGAATCATCCCTTTTGTTCTTTCCCATGTACCAGTACATCAAATATCCCATGTACATGGTCCTGGCCCCGCTGTGTGTGGGTACATATTTTGTATGAAACCCATGTACTCTACCCCTTTTCTGTGTACCTCACAAAGTATATTCCACATTTTCTGGGGAGGTTCATATGTTCGGTGATGATCATAACACTCCATGATTCCATCCTCTCTTTCTCAAACCACTAGCTACTGTTGAAGGGTAACCACATGTCTTGTAATCCTGATTACACCCCATGTGTTACATGATTTTACAGAATCCAAAATCCATATTCACACGCCTCTATGGAACACAATTCATCTGTTTCCAGCCTTGACTCACTAGAAAACTGTAGATTTGTGGTCTTCTATGACATGTTGTCTACGAACAATAGGATTTAAGCCTTCGATCCATTGGAAAATGTGATTCTGTATGTTTCCATGCATCTATCACGAAGAACAGGGGTTTCGAAATTTCTTTTTCCCATAAACATCATTTTTGTCTCACCTTCACAGCCACGAACCGTTATTGGATGTAATATTTCATGTGGTAGTTCCATGAACCCCATGTGTCAAAATCGATCTATCGATTAAGTGTTGAACTGAAAACTAGACGGTCAGATTAAATTATTGAGAATGGATGGAGAAAAGAAAAGAGAAAAATATATAATAATGAACATTGGTTTTTTTATGTTTTGTCCCCAATCCCTTTCTAAAATAATGATAATGAATAAAAAACAATATTTATAATATTTATAACCTGTCATATCCTGTAGAATAATCCCATCTCATAAATATGATCGATCCACCGACTAATACATATATAGAATTGATCACATTATTCATGGGAATCAGGAACGTTGAAATTAAAATTCAAATAATGCATCCTACTTGGGTTTTCATCACATGGTGGTGAAGAATGGTTTCTACACCATCGTCGTTGGTGAGATCTAGAAAGATCAGTGTGTAACGATCACCAATCTAAGGTCTCTCATCGCCTTCATGTGATAATTACCCATATCAATATATAAATATCTCCAAAGGATTCTTGGGTTTTGAGGTTAACCATGAATCTCTAACATCAGAATATTTTTAGTGTAAAAAATCACTACATCAATGCATCAACAAAAAATAAATAAATTTTCTCAATTTATTTTTCTCATTTAATCTTCTTTGATTAATTTTTCCAATCGACCAGTTATAACCATTAATAGGTCACACCTAGTGTAAAAATATTATTTTGAACTCAAAGGTTCCCTCAGATTTCTGATTCAGGAAAAATTTTATAATTTACTATATTTTTTTAGAAAAATGATACGTGCTTTCTAGTTAATATTTTAATATTTTTCAATAAATTAATCTAGGAACACTAATCCTCTAAATTGGCTGCCTTTTCAGCACCTGCTCTTTAATTTAATCCATATTATAGTTATAAATAATACATAGAACATCTGATTCATTAAATTCTCCACACTGTGGTGTTGTATGTCCCTCAAATTCTAAAAAAAGGATAATAACAAAATGAGGATACTGAGAAATAATTTGAACCTCCCACTCACAAGCGATCTCCTTGAGATTCTTGTGATTCCACTGGACACATAATGATTGAATTTATCACCTTTGAATTATTATCTCCTACCAATACTCGATCGCTACTAGGTACTCTGCAAAATTTTCTCCATCCTTGATGTCCATCATTCCCCAGTTGCTGATGTGTGATTTTTCATGCACGTGCCTCCTCAACTGTGACACATGGAAGGTTTTCTATACCCTGTTCAACAGGGAGGATCTAAGAAATAGTCCAACTTTTCATATGAAAATAGTATCATATAATTTCCAATGAAACTCGAATATATCTGGCCTCCCAAGCCAAATCTCTGTAATACACCTCGATGTGAAACACATAGAAACACATTGTATCCTTCCTGGATCTCTAAAGGCCACCATAGCCTATCAACATCAGACATCTGATGGATTTGTGTAGTCTTCATCTACTCTTTGTTGATATGCACTTTCTTTGTCGTATCTCACACCAACATTGGGCCCATGAGTGTTTAATCACCTGGACAATCCAGAAAAGTGTCAACATGTAGGGTCACCAATAAAAATTCCTCTAATGGTTTCATACGAATGGTGCACAAGTTTCCATTATTTCATTAAACCTCAATTAGTGTTTAGTGATCCTTCCAACAATAGATAATTTTTATCATTAATGATATCAACATGTCTTATAGAACACGAATGGTCTTCTTATTCTGGTGTCAGTTTGTGGGTGAAACGTGGTGCTCAAATATAACTAGGTCCCAAAATCCTAAGGTAATCCCTTATACAGTTGGTATGTAAATCAAGCATCATGATTAGAAAAACAATTTTATGGAACTCCATGGAGTCAAACTATCTCCTGCATGTAAGGGCATCTCAATCTCTTTACATAACTCTACTCCTAGATAGCGAGGATGTGGGCTGCCTGGGTGGGTCATTCAATGATCACTCATTTGACATCGACTTCCCTAGACATATGTGTTAATCCTTTGATGAAGTCCATTGATATCCCATACAACTTCTATTATGGAACCTAAGGGGATGAGCTAAACACACTAGAACCTGGTTCTCATCATTCACTTGCTAACAAGAATGGTATCGAGAGACAAAATCGTTATCTTCTTTCTTCATTCCTTAACACCAAATCTAACATTGGAGGCCAAAATACAAATTTTTTCCATCAGGATGTACCACAAAATGGTTTGTATGAAACTCCACCAAAACATCATCAACATACGTCAATGTTACCATCATACATCCTCTAAAAAACGACGTGCTCCCCACCTTTGGAATATCCATCAAAATCATGACATGTGGACACCTAAAGATGTAGTGTGTCATAGTTGGTATATACAAGATTGTCTTCCATGATGCTTTGTAAGAGTGGAGGGGTGACCACCATTGACTAAAGGTAATATTCTCCATATTTATCCACAAAGTATAACTTCAATGAGGCCTACTACTCTGATTCCTCATTCAGTAACTATGAACTATATCTCTTATTGTGATAATCTAATACTGATAATCTAATACAATGTTCCCCTTCCAATGAGTATAAAAAATATGAAATTCATATTCATATTGGAACTCTATCCTATTCCTCTATATCATGTTAAGAACATTCTGGGAAATTATATACTTAAGACTTTGGGGATTATAGAAGATGATAAACCACTCACTCTTCATGTAGTGTTGCCACATCTACAAGTGAAGACTAGCGCTACTAAATCAAGATCGTGGGTCATATATTTCTACTCCTATAATATCAACTAGCATGATGAATATGAAATCACTGATTTCCCTTGCATTAGGAAAACAACCAAGCCTTATCTTTGATGCATTTTAGAACACTACTTACTCAACACCCTCCTTCAACAATCCCAAGATCAGATCACTCATCAAAATCTACCTCAACTATTGGAAACCCTATTGTAACTTTTTTCCACATGAAAAGCTTCCCCATATTAGTCAAATCTATCCTAGGTGATGATATATAGGATAAATCAGGTATGAATCTCCAATAGTATCCCACTACCCTGAGGAAGCTATGCACATTTCTAATGCTTTTATGTGGATCTCATGCTAAAACCGCCTCAACCTTGGATAGTTCCACTAACGCTCCATCTACTAAGATTACATTTCAGAAAATGTGTATAGCCGGAATCTAGAACAATCACATCATGTGATTTCTTTAAGGCTAGTGCTCCTTGACTACCTCCAAAACAATACATATGTTTCTTGTGTTCTCCTCCTTAGTAGTAAATAAACACAAATATCATCGATGGAGACTACAACCAAAATGAATTTGTAAGGTTGAATGATCTAATGCATGAGTCCCGTGAACATTTCATGGGGTTTTTACATTCCAAAGTTAATCATCATGTACTCATAATGAGTGTAATAGTATTTTATGGTAGTGTTTAGTATATCATCATCTCATAATAATGGAAGTTGATAGCCTGTCCTAAGGATATGTTTTGAGAACCATATTACACCTCTCAATATATCAAAGAGGTCATAAATACATGGCTATGGATAATTGTTTTTCATAGTCACCTTGTCCAAGAACCGGTAGTCCACACAATAATTGAAGCTCTTGTATGACTTTTTGGAAAAAAATTGAGGTTACCTAGGGTAATATAATGGGTTTCATGAAGCCCTTACCCTAAAATTCCTCCCAACGTACCGTCATCTCGAGAATTTCTATTGTAAGAATCTGATATGGTGGTGTTGATATCACTGTCATCATGAGGTTTATATCAATGCATATTTCTAACTCTCAGCAAGGAGGTAAAAATGGATCATAATCAACAAGGATTCCTTTAGACTCCTAAACCACTGTAGTAAAATAAGAACTCACAACATCCACTACTATAATGGTCAGTCTAACCGACTAATGTGTAATATGTTGCTCCTAGTAATACATGAGTTTATCCAATTCTTCATGTGTTTTAATTTCACCGAAAAAGGAAAATATAGATCCATTATTACGGAAACACCAGATCAACTCCCTAAAACAATCAATATGGTCATGGACTATATATAACCAATCCATATCAAGAATTAAATCGTAAGGCCACAACACTGCAACCAAAAAGATCAAACCAAAACTCAATCCTCTATGGGTCAGGTCACACTATTTACATTAGTGTGTGATCACTATGTCCTCTCTAGTAGGTGTCTCCAAGTGTAAGGGTCATGTCAATAGTTCAAACAGAATCTCTAGGTAATATATAATATATGTGTCATGAAATTAAGGAGTAGAATATATATCTTTCATTAATATAGATAATATAAAAATGGCATAGATCGTACATCAAATATTTCTGGGAGCCCATGGGATATAAGACTTAACCACATAATGTTTTCCACGCCCCTGTCATCCAGCTCCCAAAGCCTGGCGTGGAAAATATAGTGGTGGTAGTGGTAATACGTAGAAACGCCGACTAACTCTTAGTCCTATATTATATCTTCTACTGCATCCTCCGCAATATAGATCATCATTCTCCTATTACAATCTTTGCCTTAGTGGTCCACAAACAGTATATGTGTTAGCAGTACAATGGATCAGAAAATGTTGAGCATGATATCCCATGCCATCACATAAATATACCTACCTATCTATACGCTATTTGAACCAACCCTATGAACCTTGAACTACAGATCTCTAATCCATGCACCTCATCATGGGTCATCTTCCATGATCAGGTCCAGGGGAATTCTGCCATCTTCCTACTCCCAAGTTCTCAACTCCTTCTTTCCCAATATGGACTATCATAAATTTTACATACTCTATCAAGAAGATTTCAACCACAAAATCCCACCCAATCATTCAATCATATGCACGAATAAATATAGGGATAATGCTAGATCAGATTTCTCTTCAAAGACTTCCCTCAATAATCCAGACCTTGATGTACCAATCTTGAACCATATCAATCAAGTACCTAGAAAGGATGGAGAACAATAATGAATAATCATACACTATCATGATTCCATATTGTAGTTGAATAAGCTTTGGATATTCACATCTCTCTTCATAACTAGTGACAACTCCTCTCTAAAAAGGTACTTGAACTCTTTCCATGAAAATTCTTCTCATCACGAGTTTGGATAGCGAAATCCAACATCGTCTTAGTGTTCCATATAGAAGGCTCAGCTCTAGTTCCACCATATGATATCCTAGTGTTCGAGATACATGAAGAACTTCTGTGACCACCTTATGAAAGCCCTCTAATGCATACTGGTCGGGCCCACATCAGATCCTGAGCGGTCTCAATCACTAAAACTGATCAAGACATCTCATCTTGTGCTCCTCAGCTACTGTTACATTTGGTACTATGTACTACTATACATGTGGTTGTACGAGCAGTCCACCACCTAGAGGTAACATTTGGAGAACTGACCCCTGTATAGAAGCCTCATTTCTACGGTGGCCATCCTCATCATAAATCTTCTAGATCGTGGCTGGTATATTTCATAGTGGAATCATGAAATAACACGATATACCATGGTAAATGAGTATATCTAGAGAGATGGATCAAGAAGGACATGGAAACTACAACCCATTCTAATATGATGAAAGTACCATTATTTTCCCTAAAACTAATTTTCTCATGTACCATGTCAAAAAGAATGTTACTAGAGTCATTGTTTATATAAACATTGTTCACCACACCAACACTAGAGTTCCTAGCCTGAAATCTAAACTTGAAACACATAATATTGTTTCCTTAAAAAATATCAGAATCCCAGCCCTAAAGAAGAACTAGATCTTTTGATACTACTCTATCATGACTTGTCTCAGTGGGGATCATGTCATGAATCCCCAAGCCATCCACCAATAGGATAGGGTTATGTGACTAGAAATAAGTAGACATATCACTAACATGGGAGGCATTGACTATGTAAATATACACACGCACACATCTCCATGAAAACAAAATGATGAAATGTAAAAAAAACTATTTAAAGAATTATTTATTACAACTATATCCCTAAACTAGAGTGTGATAGGAAATAATTTAATGTAAAATATAGATAAATTAGAAACCACCACAAGAATTCTATAACACAAGTCCAACCTATAAGTAAAAGGTATTAGGACTGCTGGGTGAAATTCATAGGAACACACCGTCATCTATAGAGTCTCACAAAGCTCCATCTAGTCCTGGTCCACCTTTGACTCCATCAAAATAAAGATCATTTATACAAGAAATGAATCCTGTATTCTAGGCATGTGCATGGGTGAGTATAACAGTACTTAGTAGGACACCGTGAAACCACAAAGTAATACTACAAAAGAAATTAGAAACATCTATACAATTTTACATTTCTAAAACACATATAACATGAATATATATATATGATTAATCTAAGACACATAGTCTAGAGGTAATACCAATCCATTGTATAATAGTACTAGGATTTTCTACATGAAATTTCCACCAATAAGTCATCCGGTAGAACACACTCCTGAGTTTGATAGCACTAATGTCATCTATTCGAGTGGTAATAATTGTCAAGAAGCATCTTGAGAAAGTTACGATGATAGATCTGAAGAGAAAAATGATACAATATATGAGGATCAAATCCACTTCCATTGGGGGATACCAACTAATAAATATGAATTAACTTGATAAATTTAGTATAGGCACCAATATAGTGTTGGTCATGTTGATCCCAAGAACTCCATCTAGGGCATGAAGAATGAATACTGGATCATTCTCCAGGCCTCTCACTAGATTAAAAAAACACTATCCATGAAGTCCAACATAAGGGATTTCTATTCAATGAATTGGAAATTATTCATACCAACTATCAAGAAAAAATAAGGGAACACACACTAAAAGACATTTTCATGAAACATAGGACATGTGGCACAAGCCTTATATAAATGGATACACAACATGTATTAGGGTGAAATGTTGGGTCCCTTGACCCTGGGTAATGCCTGTGAATAATAGACCATTTCATTTCAAACGGTGTATTGTAGAAGAGGGTAGAATGACATGTAAAAATGATCAAAAGAATCTTCCTTTTATCTAGGGTCCACCCATATACTCCTGTCATTTACAAGTACACGACATCATCCCATGTGTCATATACCATGTACTAGTAGATGGGATAGCCCATGTACATGGTCCAGGTCAAGCCATGTGGGGGAGTAAACACCATGTATGAAACTTTTGTACTCCACCGTGTGTCCATGTAACTCCCAAGGTACATGACGTGTTGTTCTAGGAGGGTCACACACTGTGTGATGGGGGTCACATGTTTTGTTTTCACCCACTCTATCCTGAATCCATTTCCACTGTTGAACTGGACCACATTACATGTAACCCAGATTAAATTTCATTTTTTATGGGATTTTCTAGAATGCAAGATTCATATTCAAACACATCTTCACCAAGATGGCATGTGGTTTCCTGCCTCAATTTTCCTGAAAACTCTAGATTTGTTGTCATCAATGCCAATTTTTTTCTGAAAAATGTGATTCCAGCATTGGATCTGCTAGAAAATCTGATCCCTCTTGTTTCCAAAAATATCACCTTAAGAAAGGTTGTTTCTAAACCACTTCCATCCTTCCAACTCTATTACCATCTCACCTATTTTTTATCATACCGAGTCTAGATCTAGAATATCAAATCATTTCACTAGGAGCAGCATGTGAAATGATCGATCCTTTAGATAGGTGTCGAACTGCAGACCAAAGGGTCACTTAGAATAAATGAGATTGGAGGAAGAAAAGAATGAAGAAAAATCTTGAGGAATGATCCTTGGTCATTGTTTGTTTTATCCTCTATTAATTTTTGAATGAATGACTACGAATCATAAATAATCTTCATAAGATTTATCACTCATAAAATCACATAGAATAATGCCATTCTGCAAATACAATTGATCCATGAGATAATATCTTCCGGGATTATTAATAGATCAATTAAGAATCATGAATAGGGAAAATAATATCAATGTAATTCATCATACCACGATTCAGGTCGCTCGCTACTGAAGAATGGTCACTACCTCATCACCGTTGGATGATCTTCAATGATCAGTGTTCATCAATCACTGATCTGAGGTTCCATTGTTGCCTACTCGATTTAATCCTCCATATATCTCTCTCTCCATTGACATAAGATGATTCCATGGTTATTATTTTGACCCTAGATCTCAGACATAGGAATAATTTTAAATTGAAAATCCCTATGTCGATGCGTTAACAAAATAAATTAAATTTTAATAATTTATTTTATTCATTTTATCATTTGTGATGAATTTCCATATCCTACCCATTATAGCCAATTTTAGGTCAGACCTATGGTAAAACCAATTTTTTGAACTCAACTTTTCCCTCATATTTTTGATATGGGAACCTTTTAGATGTTAATACACTTTTTCTGGAATTATGTGTTTGATTGCTATCTAATATTTAATTATTTTTCAACATTTTATTGTTGGAACACAATGCCTCAATATCGAATGGTGACTCATTGTCTGGTCTCGAATTTAATCCATATAATATTAAAAAAATTAAAGTTAAATTTGAGTCATTGCAAGAAAGAATGTTGCAACCCACAGAGATGTGCTCAGCCGAATGAAGCCTTTTCTTTCCAGATCTTCTAAATTCATATTCAGATCTCTTAATTATTTTTGTTTAATTCGATAATATGGAATCAAGATCATTCTAGTCCCCATGAAGTTCTTATTGTGCACACAACATCCCTTAATAGTTGTAATCCATATAAATGTTTACGAAACACATCTAGAAAATTATCCACCACTGTTGTAAAACTGTTATTCCTGATCTCTTTCACCAATACCAATTCCAACACCACCAACTATTATGAGATCATTTTTATAGATTGTGTGAATAAGCTCATTTTACCTTTATTTACTACCCTTTATCCTCACAAGATATTCTTAAAGAAATTCTACGTCTTGAAACTAACTATTCTATTATATAATTCGATTTGAGCATTGAACATTTATGACCAATTTAATCCTAGGATTACATCATAAACATTCATATCCATATCTAAGAGTCCCCACTTCAGTTTACCACAATCAATAGTTATTGAAAATTCTTTACACAGAAAGGAGAAACATTCTCTTTGACCTAGAGTAGGTTGATGTTTTATCATATAAGGAATCATCTTCCATTTTAAACCTAGAAATTAAACAACATGATAAGAATTAATGGAATTGGATGTACTATTACCAAGAATTAATTTTATAAGTGTATAATTCAAAAGAATCATTCCACTCATCGTAGATAGTCTTTCTTTTTAAGACACAATCACATACTCATCCAAATATAATCGATTCCTCACTCCACTTTTCTACGTGTTTCCTTGTTGACATTGTCCTACCTAAGGAGTCACACTATTCGAGGAATCACTATGGTTATCTATGGTTTAATGATGAAATGATTCTTTTATCCTCACCCTGTTGAATCATATGAAGCCTATGATTCCATAAAGGTGTCTCGAGCACCTGACCATGGAGCACTATGACAATAGCACTAAACATTCACCATCTTGTTTAAATTATGTAATGATCTCATTTTTTCCATACACTCCTGCTTCTCATGGAAAAATTATGCACATTAGAAACATAAATTTTTTTAATGGGTCATGGAGGATGATTCAATGATCCAGGCGTTTGATTTTGATTCATGCTCCTACCTTGGAAGTGGGTGTCCCTCGTCATATTTCATTTAGTGTTAGAGTTCCCATAGATTTCCATGGGTATAAACATACATCCTCCTCTAATAGATCCAATTATGTACCTTTCATCCACCTCCAATTTCATTATGATCCAAGAATAGTATGAAATATAGGGCACATTAATCTTTTAGCAAATCACATGTCTCACACTGAATTCAAATATGTTCCTCCAAGGATGCAGTAGCTAAAAATTCATGTAAAAAGTGAACTAGATTCATGAGTTTATCCATATAATCGGTGATATATTTATTTTCCTACTCATTTATGATGAATTTGAACATTCATTGAATCTAAAATATGTGATAATATGAAAATTTTTAAAAAATTCCCCAAAATCCCCAAAACCATGGACATTATCCACCTATGGCCGCAAATCTAGATACAACCACTGACGTGAGAATAATTTAACATATAAATTTCACACATAAAATTCATCTTATATAGTGTGCTGTTGATGTTGAAGATATGATTCATCATTTTGTCCACAACTCATCCCATTCTGGTTCAGAATCACCCTAGAAGATATGTGGATTCTACTTCAGGAACTAGAATGAATGATCAACTCGTCTTGGCTCATCAATTATGTTCCTTATATACACAACATAAAATTCATGTATGATACTCAAAACAAGATTTTGGTTCACCCATGGTTTTGTTGCTATAAAATTATCCACAGCTTTTTCTGGTTGGTTTCTACAATTCCTATAAGGATCCATTTTTTATGAAAACCAATAACACAAAAATCCTCAATCTCTAGAAACTTAAGTATAAGAATTTCAAATTATATCACATTAAATATAACAATAATTATTCTAAAAATCATCCTTTACCAAGTTCAACAATTTCGTTGAAAAAATTAAACTTTCTTTTTAAAATCGAACAATTTTCAAAATACCACTTCCATGCTCTTTTTCAACATCATTTATTTGAACAAAATTAAAATGTATCATAAATTTTCACCTAGAATCTAGTAAAATATCATTACTCAAAATGAGATATGAAATATTAGAAGGAATTTATTCTTGTAATACATGGAATGATCATCTCATTAGTGAAACTCATGATAAATAGACTTCAAAATCTTATAATTTTCTCCAAAACACTATAGTACTCACCTCCTAGGTAACTTGAAGTTTATCCTAAAAAGGATAGATATGTATTTTTATAAAATACATTTCCATTCCTAAAAATCATACCCCTTTATATGATCCAAGAACAAGGAATAGACATGAACGAATTCCACTATAGTAATAAGAGAACTAATGACTACTTCTACCACATTGGATGGAACAAGTGAATATTATTTATATCAAATAGTGTTTTGGATAGAACAAAACCGATACCACTAATTTTTCAAGGAACAAACAAAACAGATAAATCTTGTAACATCCCTATATTCCTCATTGGCATTAAAAGTAAGAATGATGCTACTTTTCCTTAAGCAGCTTCTCCAAGGATCCAATGACTTGAAATAAAAGCCTAATGGATTCAATAAATGTGAGGGATGATTTTAAATTTTATCATAATTCCACTATCCTGGGAAATCATAACCAAACAAAAACTATATGATTTTCTAGATAACAATTAAATTCACCAAAACATATCATTTATCATAATCATACTAAAATCAATTGTCACTGTAATAGACTACAATATTAAAGTAAACTATAATATAAATACAAATATTACTTCAATGTAATGAAAAGACCCCATGTTCTACAAGATCCATGATCCAACATCCCCAAACAGCCCAAGATTTACAATGTACTTATAATAATGTGTGACACATTACCTTTTCCCATGTCCCAATAGACGACATCAAAAAAATCACAAAAGTTACAAAGAAGGGGTGAGTACTAAAACGCTATAGGTTTTCACCAATAATATCCCTACTCATGCCACTATGATAGAAAAGTTAGAAACATTTATATAAAAAAATATAAATTAATTTTTAAAAAATTGTTATCAAAAAAATATTAACAAGTTCAATATCAACCAGTTTTCCAACCTATTCCATTTTTCAATAAAATAAACCAATAAATGGTTTATAAAAATTTAACATGTTCCCTTTGGCATAACCATCCCATTTATCATATCACTAAAACCAACCCTGAATTAATTTTTATAAGATCTCCATGTTCATGAGTAGTTTCCCATCGACCTAACAAGTCATCACAAGGTATTTATATCCCATTTTCCATTACTCTATTATCACTGATAACATGGTGATATTTCAACCAAGCCTCAAAAATAAAAAAATGAAAACACACAAAAAGTATGCCAAAAACCATGCCAATAGAATTTCAATAAATCAGCACTTTAATTGAAAACCATTTTCCTTCATCCATTTCAATTGCAAACAATTTCAAAAAAAATTATTTAAAACCACATCCCATTAACTTATTCATGAAATAATTTTTAAATCATCATTTTAAAATCATTTTTTGAAGAACATTGCACAACCAAAAACCAAAATTTCACAATTTACCCGAAAACCATAAATCATCACTATAGAGGATTGATAACATGATTTTAACTATAAAATTGTAATTGATTTCATGTAATTAGTTAAATTTCAAACCAATAAAATCATTTTTATCAATAAGAGTCAACTGTGAATTCACCAACCATGAGTGTTTTTAAAAAACAATAAATGACATGAAAAATGTCACAAACATGACTAAATCTCCATGAACCCACCTTATATATCCCCCTATTATTGACATGGCCAAATACAAACATATTTTGGTTCCACTTATTTATATTAATACACCTTGTGTATAGATATTGGAATCCAATAATGGGGGAAAAGTATGTCTAACAAAATTAACAAGAATGGTCAAGAATGATCACATACTATGAGGAATCCGATACCAATCACCATGGAAAGGATTCATGTCAACATTAGATCAATAAAAGACCCCCCCGACCGTTGAGAAAGAAAAAAATTGATTTACAGCCTCATTGGAGGAAAAAAGAGGGGTTAAAATCTTAAGCTGGTCTAGATCCACTTTTTATGGATCATGTTGTTAACCATGTATGGTTTAGTTGCAAGGTTTTGAAAATCATGCACTAAATGTGTGATAGGAACTACCTTAAGGATGAACCTAACTTGGTCAGATTTTATGTTCTATAGAACATGGTACAACAAATCCTAATATTCTGCCAGAAAATGGTCAAATAATTTTTTCCAAGAAAACATTTTCTCCTTAGAGGGATCACAATGTTTGGAAATCATGCAATACCCGTGCACTATCAGTCGTTCCATGGAATCACTATGAATTGTACCCTAAAATTATTGCATGTTATTTTGAAAACATGAACCAACCATAATCCCTTATGAATATCCCAAAAAACTATCCAAAATCTTTCTAAAGTCTCCCAAACCTCACCCATATATATTATATAAAAAATAATAATTAATCGGTTTCTTACATGAAACTGGAGGGTGTTACTTGTGATGTCTCTATGATTAGGGGATATTTTCCCTCTTGGATTTACATGGATTATGAAAAATTTATCCTAATGGGATTCTAATAATTTATTTTAAGATGGTATGGATCATCCTAATGGTGCAGTAGATATGAATATATACATCTGATATTAATCTTTTGAGAGGTGTAATAGAATTATATCTTTATTTCACATTATATATTGGGTTATTTTTGGAATTTCATTCATGGTTATTTATATTATTATAAAATATTATTATTTTTATAAATTTTATATAAACACACATATCCATACACAATATAATATGCACTTGTGGATGTTTTGGTATGTAGGTAGTGCCTAGTGGATCATTGTGCTCTCACACTACTTGTGTACCATGGTGAAAATCAAATTTAAATGTTACATTATAGGTATGAGTATGCATAAAGGGGTTAATTATTAGATTTTTATGAGATAGTCAGTTACTGATGTAGTTGAACATCACTCTTTCATGTATTTTAGTAAAGTAATTTTCTGATGGATAGAAACGTTTTCAATAAAATCACTATGTGTAAAAAAAGTTTCTAATTTTTGGTCTAACCATTTCTTAATAGATATATATAATACTATTATATTGTTTTGGAATATATATGTGTTTTTATAAATTACTACTAATGGATGTTGAGACCCCATGATGAGGGTTATATTTTATTTTATTGACATGTTTGGATGTTCAAAATTTTGTTAAGTTGTTCCCGCTTTTTAGTAGGATATATTAATGAACTATTTTGACTATAAATGAGGAAAAATAATCAAAAAATAATTTAAATAGATCCTTGATGTAATTTATAAACCATTAACAATAAATTAATAAACATGTTTCATGTGATAAACCCTTTTATTTTAATGGGTTTTCTAGAGCGAAAAATTTTAACTTGGAACCAAAGCATATTATTGGTTTGAAGGAGATAAATTTAGGTAAATATATTGTTTTAAAACTTGGATGTAGAATTTATAAAGGTCTAGTAAAAATGTATATAGTGGAAAAATAACATACAAAATATGTTCAACTATTTAGCATATGCACTCAACACACAAAATATATTTTTTGAGTTTTTTGAATATATAATTTGAAATACTCATCTTATAATCATATGGTTAAACAAGGATATAGTTTTTATTATTTTCATGTGTCATATATATTTTGGAATATATGATGTTTTCATTTCATAAACAATGATTTTAATTGATTAATAATTTAAATTAATTAAAATTTAAAAAAAATATTATTATTGTTCACCTGGGAACAATATCATGAATGAATAAACTAATTAATATAAATTAGATGTGTATTTTTATGATTATTTATTATTTATTTTTTGATAAGATATTTTTTTAGATGTGATGTTAATAGTTTTTTCTAATGGGATGTTTCATAAAAAAGGGTATATGGAAATATGATTATATTTTGGAAAAAATATGGTTTGATTAAAAATAGAAATTTGGTTATCAAAAACATGACTATCAATAGGTAATTTTATAAAATTATTTTAAAAATATTGAGTTGAATCTATTATTTAAAAATAAATGACAAAAATTAAAATGAAACTAATTTAATTTCATATATATATTTAAATTTATTTTTTTCAGAATACTTTTATTATTACACAAAAAATGGTTATGATGGATATCAAATGGTATAGTAGGACATTTTTAATTCTAAGTCAATGTTAGGATATGTATTTCTATATGTCCTTGATTATCTTTTACTAATTTTTTGAGAATAGTCGGAGGGTCTATATATCATTTTGTATTAGGGTTTTTAGACATTTGTTAATATACTATAGTGTTGGTATTCCCACAATAGAAGTATATTGAATATTTAAGGCTAGTTTATGTTGTGTGAGTGATGAAGTGGTGATCCAGATAAAAATAATATTGTATTTGAAGGACAGTTTTGATATGTGGTAATGGAAATTACTATGGTGAGGATTTTATAATAACCCATGTCATTACTATTTTAATTCTACATTTCTATTATACATTTCATGAATTTTTAAATAAATGAGTTAATTAATAAATTTATGTATTTAGATTTTAATTTTTACGCATAACTAATGATGTTTTTTTAATTTTAATTTTTTTATGATTTGTAATATTTTTCGACATTATTCAATGATATATTATTTGCGAGTTGGGAACATACATTTTTTAGATGAGGAATCCCAAAGACACAGAGCACTCATTATGGTGAGACAGAGTACCTGATAGAGTGAATAGTTATTGTGACCTACTAAATTATGTTTGGGAAACCTGTTGGTTTTTATTGGGACCTAACTTTCCCACCTAATACCTAATAGAGGACCACATGGTATTCTTTGATACACAAAATTTTTTTAATTGAAACTGAAAATTTTAATATTTTTAATTTCATAATTTTGAAATCTAAATAAGGAAATTATTCAATATATGTTCAATATAAGAAGATTCTAGCTCACACTTCTTCAACACCACTATGTCTTCCTCCCTTTATTGGAATCATTCAATAGATATTGGATCATCATTTTTGAGGTAGGTTCACTTGCAAATTTTTTCTTCCTTCTCGTTTATTATTCTCATATATCGATGGTTTTGGTTTAGTATTGGTAGAATTTTGTAATTATATACATGGTGAAATAACCCTAAAACATATTCCTTTTATGTATTATGCTTAGAAAATACTTTTAATTGATAATTTCATATTTTTTTTGGGATCTATTTTAATACATGTTTATTACATATTTTTAATCAATTTTAACGATTCTAGTGTTAAAATTTTCTTTCAATAGTGAATATTTTGAATATATCTTCTTCAAATGGAAATATTCAATCATTATATATTTCTCAAAAATGTTGATTTTTTCCATATTTTAAAATTGAGTAGTAATTGTATTATTTTTGAATTTTAAATTGAATTTTTTTAAATAAATTTAATATATTTAGGTAGAGGATTTAGTATCACAGAATATCCATGTAGATATTTTAGATAAATAATTTTAAATAATATAATTTTAATTTAGTTTATAATGTTTTGAGAACATATGTTTTTTTATATTTTTTTACAATCTTTTTTATCTTCAAAATTTCACTTACACTTTTCATTTAACTATATGAAAATTTCATAACTCACCAAAGAAACATTTGAATTATTTAGTTGAATATTTGTGTAAGATATTTTTTTTGAAAGATGTTGGATGTTTTTGGCGGTATCCTTAATTAAATTTTCAAATAGAATCATGTAATATATTTCCAAACATCCCTTGTATGATATTTTTTGTATATTCATTATGTACGTGATTTCTCTACTTTTCCACATATAGGAAAAGTTTCCTTGCACATGAGATTTGGATGAACCCCATAAAAAAAATATATTTTCTATTTTTGAGTTTTTAAAATAGTGGATTAGTAATAATCTATTCAGCAAAGGAAAATCAAATATATTGAATATCAAGATGAAGATGATAGAACCTCACAACCACCGATGAGGAAATTTACCAATGCTTTATCAGGATTAACAGCATGTGCCTGAGGGTTGAAAAATGAAGACCAAATATTAGTCGTAAAGACCCATAAATTTAAAGGAAATTTTATTCATAATTTTTTTTAAATTTTACGAGTCTGCAGTTTCCGATGGCGCCTGATTCCAAGGCATGGTGTGCCTGGAATCAATTTCTGAAGTTTTTTTCGGGTACTTTCAGTAAACATACGAGCAGGTTTTTATTAATTTTGAATGGATGCTCAGAATTGAAATTCGATGGAACCTTTGAACTCACAGCGCTGGTTTTCACATAAGAAGGATTTCACCTTGACGGCAGTTGATCAGGTATGAGAGTTGGTTTTTGGGTTTCACGTGGATTAATAAAATAAAATAAGTAAAAACTTATTTTATTTTAGTTAAACCCACACCATGTGGTAATGTTAGTTAAAAGCTCCACATGGGTTTTGGTGGTGGGACCACCACACCCAAACCCACATGGGAGGATGATTGGGGCGGGGACAACCTGAGAAGCATAACCTCCTGGGAGAGATTTTGACATGGGGTCCACATGGGGATTAACAACCCATTTAATGGGAGTGGAGGAAACCTCTAAACTCTCCCTCCTTAATGAGAAAGAGCCTCTTTGTCT
The DNA here is from genome assembly GCA_963277665.1 of Viscum album. Classification (NCBI taxonomy): domain Eukaryota; kingdom Viridiplantae; phylum Streptophyta; class Magnoliopsida; order Santalales; family Viscaceae; genus Viscum; species Viscum album. Next base: position 211,045,908 of record OY728128.1, on the reverse strand, counting down.
CTAAATCATCCCTTAATGGAGGATAAAACATCCACAAAACCACCAATTAATGGAAGGAAACCCCTTGAACCTCTTCTTGTTAATTAGGTGGGGACCCCTCAGGCCTCTAACCTCCTCAAAACTCCCCAATTTAATTATGCCAATCTTGTGAAATTAATTTGGTGGAGCCTCTCTACTTTTTAAATTCGATTATTTGTGCCAACATGAACTTAATTAAGTGGGTCTGACTTAATTAATTCACACCATCAGACATAATAGATTAAAATCTATTATTTTGGCACGTTTGTTCTCCCTTTAGTGGAGATCTTGGGACAATATAATTATCCAAAGAAGAACACAAAGACGTCGGTGATGAAAAATTCTTCCTCGGCTTCTTCCATGGGACCCCCATTCTGACGTTGGATCTCTTCGACGACCCTTCTTCCTTCCTCTTCATCGTCAATAGACCGATGCACGAACTCGGAAGTGGAAGCGTACGATGAAAGACATCAACATCATCTCCCATCGCGATGAATGAATGCTTGTCGATTAAAAAGGTACGGGTGTGTTTTAAGTTGTATAACGCTAAATATTCTCTCATTAAATCAACTTCATGAGCCTTTCCTATCATTCTAGCATGGAGGGTTCGGGCCAAACGAACACGTCCCTACCCCTCTGCAACCCTTACGGTTTCAGAACCTTGGATCGACGATGATGTATTAGTGGAATGGAAACGTGGCGACGACGACGTGGATGGTGAATAGAGGGCACACTACCTATGACCTATGTGAACTGCGACGTCGGCCGTGCGACGCACGACCCGCATACCTGCGCGCTACCCGGCGCACGCCCTAACAAAAACCACAGACATCCCAGCCACTGACACCCTACCCACGCACCCTGCGCGCTTAAGGAACGCCCGCACCTGACCGACACATCTGACGCCCCACCCGCCTGCCTGGCGCCCCTTCGACACCCCGGTCGCCTGCCCGGCACCCTCTCGGCACCTTCCCCGTGCCCAAGTCGGCCTCCCGGTGCCTTCCCGGTGCCCAGGTCAGCTGCCAAGCGCGCCCCGTGCCGTTCCATGCCTACCCGTGGCCTGCCCGTTCCCTGGGCAGCACACCGTTGGCATCTTGGGTCGGGCCTCCCATCAGCGGTGCTGGTAATCTATTTGAGAAACAGTCCGTTTGAAAATACCCCATGAGAGTTCGGGGAAATGTTGAGATATGTCCGGGTTGGTTCGTACATGAAAACAACCGGGCCCATGGGACAAAAAGGTGAATAACTCACAGACGGGGTGTCCGATTGACGCGTCTTCTGTTGCGTTGAGACCCCTATGACGTGGGAGCTTTGAGATACTTCTTCCTGGGACTTCATGACACTTGGAGTATCATATTGTAGCTCATGTAGCGGACCCTCCCAGAGACGATCGAGCAGACTACAGAGACCTAGTAGTTGGCTGAGACATCATGACTGCTTGTCTGATTCGTTTCAGAGTGGCTTAACTAGCCCAGTGGGCAGCACTACTATGTGAGGTGGCGGACCCATGGTGGAGGAGCGCTACTATGTGAGGCAAAAATCCCGCGGTACTTTACATGAGGAGTACATATGTAGGCTACTAGGAGAAGTTCTACTGTGTGACGCGGCAGACCAATGGCGGGGAGCGCTGCTGTGTGAGGCGGCAAACCCACGGTACCCGACAGGAGGATTACCTCAGCAGTCTAAGGATAGTGAGTAGGACCACGGAGCCACGACAGGACCACTGTACTCGATAGAGGAGTATTTCTTTAGCAGCCGTGGTTTCGTTAATGAAAATCCTTGTTTGGTCTGAGTCAATGACCATTGTGTTTTCCTCATGATTGAGAAGGGTTACTCGATAACTTAGGTATATGTATGGGAATATACCTAAGTAACAGTTATCTGTTGAAATCATACTTTGTGGTTGTCATTGTTGGATTTTTTGAGACCTTGAGGGTCTTGGGGTCCTACCTGAGTATCGTTATACTCACCACTGCATTGTCTATTCCTGCACCTCATTGTGTTGGATGCAGACGATAGACAACGCTGTCGGAGACCGAGAGCGCTCGGACCGGATGGTACTTGGAGAAGGACCTTACGACGTATCGGTACATAGTGGAGTATGATAGACAAGGAGTGCTAATGAGGACATATGTACCTACGCTTCAGGTAGGAACCTCGAAAGACAATCTAGGAGCTACTTTCAACTTCCAACTATTTGTCCCTTTTTATTATTACTTGTTTTCAGTTGTACTTGTTTTCTGTTGTTTTTGTACTTTATAGTTGGGCTTGTATTCTGGACCCTTTTACTTTCTAGCACTTCTTTTGTATACAGTTATTCTTAGTGTTTGCTTCTGCTTGTACTCTGGTTGTGTGTTCTCGTCTTATAAAGGAAATGCCTTCCCAGTTTTAGGGAATTACGCCTTTAGTGCTAGTCGCCAGCCCCTGGCCTATGGAAGGCAGGCTTGGGGTAGTCACGATGCGGGCCCTTGGGCACGGGGCGTGAAAAGTTGGTATCAGAGGACTTTAGTTCTACTGCATAACTTATGACTCTGATATTTTTATTTTCTGTGAAGCAATAGTGTTAAGGGTACAAAGTGTGGTTTTATGTTTAGGGAGTCAATTGTTGGTGTGGGTGGCCGAAATATCCATACTCCAGGACCCTGACTTCTGATTTCCAACTAAGTGCACGAAAACATATATTGTGTGTGTGTTTTCAATAGTTTTCTTTAAAGTCAGCTCAACCAGGTCATCTCACCAGGGATAGTCTTTTGACAATGTCACATATGTTTCTTCCATGATGCCTCCCTACGGACGACCATCTATAGCCCCGAGAGCTATATATTCGGACAGCCCACCGAGCGATGAGGCCTTAGTACAGAGCCCTCTTCTAGTGGTGGCACCAGCAGAGCCACCAATAGTACTACTTCCCATTGGGCCACCGATTCCACCAGCCCCAATAGCAGACGTTGCACGCCTCTTGAGCACGTTTCATGAGTTCCAGTGCCAGAGGCCACCAAGGTTTCGGGGAGAGATGGACCCACATGCGGTTGAGGATTGGATGGATGATGTGGTGAGAGTCTTCCGGCTTGTAGGGACACCAGTAGACATAATGGTGATCCTTGCATCCAGCTTCCGTCGGGAAGCAGCAGGGAGATGGTGGAGCCTAATGATTCAGGTCCACGATGAGGTAATTCTACTTTGGGCAGGCTTCAAGAGCCTGTTTCGTGTGGAGTTTTTCCCAGCCACCCTTCGAGCGGTGAAGATATAGGAGCTACTAAATCTACAGTATAGTATCATGACAGTGTTGTAGTACTCAGAGAGGTTCACCAATCTATCACGATACTCCACAGATATGGTATGGGACCCTTTCCTTAGGGCCCAAACCTTTGATCAGGGACTCAGGTGAGAGATCAGAGCTTCAGTTATCTCTCACAGCATCCCGAAACAGATGGGGGTGTTGGAGCGGGTCCTCCTAATAGAGAGTTTCCTTTCCTAGAAGTCTCCAGCAGTGAGACCCACCACTAGCCGAAATTCAGTAGAGTCTTCTGCAGCTGGTAGTAGAAAGATGATGCAGAGGTCCAAGAGGACTAGACCTACAGGTGGTCGAATGCACAACTCAGGATTTGTAGTGCAGGGAACCCAGAGCGGAGATAGAGCCAGACCTGTTTGGCAGTGTTACTCATGAGGCGGTTAGGGTCACATGGCCCATGAATGTCAGACCCACCACACGGTCGATCAGCAGTCAGTTGAGGGACCTCCCAGGCAGAGGCAGAGGTTCGATCGAGGTGGTCTGAAAAGCAGAGGCAGACGTGGTAGAGGAGCTGGTCATGCATCTGGAGGTGGACGACGTTACGAGGTGTTTCCACCACCACAATTAAGAGGTCTACCTCGACCACAGGGATCCGGTGGATAGGTATGACCACAACATCAGGCAACCGAGTCCTACTATCAATGTGCTCTGGATATGATTCGAGGTACGATCTTTTTCTACTCATCCTTAGCTGTAGTTCTTATAGACACAGGTGCCAGTCAGTCATTCATTTCCACTTCCCTCGTTCGGAGCTCAGTGATTCCAACATAGCCGTTAGTTCGATCCGTACGACCTGAGACTCATACGAGAGCTGATTCAACGATCACGCACTGGTGCCAACAGTGCGAGCTTACTCTAGGGGCGATAGCTTCAGCTGGGATCTCCTAGTAGCAGCGTCGAGGCCTGACGACGTTTTTTGGGATAGAAGTGGTTATCTACAGTCCATTCTCAGATTGACTGTATTAGGTGAATAGTGTGGTGTGTCCACACAGATGGGACCAGGTTTACCTTCACCGATGATAGGGGAACCTTTGCAGCGGATGATGAAATTACTCAGAGGAGGTTGCAGCTGATCACTCACCCGTTGGCATGATTTACCCTCGTATCTGTATATGTGGATAGTCTGACTTATCATATAGTGGTGTACCAGTACCTTGATTTTTTCCCTGACGATGTTCCAAGACTACCTCGTCACAGAGAGGTGGACATCTACATTGACCTGTACCCCGGAATGGCACCGATATCTACTCCAGTATATCACATGGCTCCCACTGATCTTCGTGAGTTGTGGGTACAGCTAGAGGATTTATAGGAGAAAGGATTTATCCGACCCAGTGTTTCACCCTGGGAATCCTCGATTTTTTTCACCAAGAAGGAAGATGGGAGCATGCGATTGTGTGTTGACTACTGTCACTGGAATCCGGTGACTATGAACAACAAGTACCCACTCCTGAGGATAGATGACCTCTTTGATCAGCTCAAGAGAGATCGATGGTTCTCGAAGATAGACCTCAGATCAGGCTATCACCAGCTCAGAGTTAGAGATGAGGATGTGCAGAAGATGGCTTTTAGGTTTCGGTACAGGCACTAATAGTTTCTGGTTATGCCCTTCGGCATAACCAATGCTCCAGCAGTGTTCATGAGTCTCATCAACAGGATCTTCCAGCCATACCTCGATCAATTTGTTGTAGTCTTCGCCGATGACATACTGATTTACTCGACTATTGAGGAGGAGCATGCCTACCATTTTCGGGTGGTACTGGATACAATCCAAGAGAACTAGCTTTATGGTAATCTCTCAAAGTGCATGTTCTGGATTTGAGAGGTTCACTTCTTGGGATTCTTCATCTCGGAGGCTGGAGTTGTAGTTGATCCAGCGAATATTGAGGCAGTACTTTCTTGTGTGCCACCAAGGAGTGTGATGACGGTACGAAGTTTCCCGGGCTTGGTTGGGTACTACCGGATATTCGTTTAGTACTTCTTCAGAGTTACAACACCAGTATTAGCCTTGATGAAGAAGGGGAAACCCTTCGTATGGCCAGAGAGGTACCAGCAGAGCTTCCTAGAGCTGATTTAGAGGCTGACTAGTGCCCCCATCTTGAGGCTTCCAGAAGAAGGCGTAGGGTACGTAGACTACTACGATGAATCAAGGACCGGACTCATGTGTTTCCTGACATAGGAGTGAGCTATGATTGCGTATGGTTCTCTAAAGATGAGACATCATGAGGAGAACTGCGCTACCAATGACCTGGGATTAGCAACAATGGTCTTTGACTTGAAGTTGTGGCGACACTATCTTATGGGAGATCGTTTTACCATGTACTATGATCACAAGAGTCACAAGTATATCTTCTCTTAGAAGTACCTGAACCTGAGATATCGACGATGGCTTGAGTTACTCCAGGACTATTACTTCGACATAGTATATACTCTTGGGAAGGAGAACATAGTAGCGGATGCGCTCAGTAGGAGATCAGGTATTGAGATACTAAGAGAGGAGACAGATCATCTGGTCGCATTACAGATATCCTTTGTGGATGGGGATGTAGCAGCCTATCTACAGTATCTTACAGTCATGCCCCCACTTCTACTGCGAGTCAGGGAGGCGCGGCTTAGGGATGCTGACTGAGAGATACGACGTGCTTAGATATCCACAAGGTATGCACCTGATGGATTTTTTGAAGATTTGGATCACACCATCCTCTTCAGAGGGTGTACCATGGTATCGGTTTCACTTCTAGAGGAGGTGTTTAGGGATTTTCACACTTCCCCTCTAGAGGTACATCCATGAGTTGCGCAGATGTACCAGGACCTTCGATGACAGCACTGGTGTCCACGTATGAGGAAGGTGGTAGCAGATTTTGTCTCACAGTGCCTCACTTGTCAGTAAGTGAAGGCAGAGCACCAGGTACCAGTAGGACTGATTCATCCCTTAGAGGTCCCAGAGTTTAAGTGGGATGGGATATCCATGTGTTTCATGACTGGACATCCATGTACATCCAGAGGAAACAACTCTATTTGGGTGATCGTAGACCAAATCACCAAGTCGGCCCACTTCCTACTGATCAGAGAGAAGAGGTTAGTTAAGATCCTGGGATGCCCCTATGTGAACGGGATAGTGCGTTTTCCTGGAGTAACTTGTTCTATTGTCTCCGACCATGATGCCTGCTTTACTTCCCGATATGGAAGCGGTTTCAGGAAGCTTTCAGGACACAGCTTCGCTTGAGCACCGCCTTCCATCCTCAGACTGATGGTAAGACCGAGAGGACCATCAAGACCCTCAATTACATGCTCCATGCATGTGTCCTTGACTTTGGTTGCAAATCGGAGGATCACTTACCCTTGGTGGAGTTTGCGTACAACAAAGACTACCACTTCACCATCAGGATGTCCCCTTACGAGGAACTATATGGACTACATTGCAGATTGCCACAGTGTTGGACTGACCCAAGGGAGTCAGCAATCGTAGGATCAGAGATGGTGCAGGCTATGGCCGAGTAGGTGAAGATTATCCATGAGCGGATGAAGACCGCACAGAGCAGACAAAAGTCCTATGCTGATAGAATATGGAGACCACTGGAGTTCTAGGATGGTGACCACGTCTTCATACCGGTATTACATCGATAAGGTCTCCAGAGATTTGGCTGAGGTGGTAAGTTATCTCCGCATTTCATCGGGCTGTTCCAGGTCCTCAGCAGAGTTGGTGAGGTGCCTTACCGCCTGACCCTTCCACCTCAGTTTCATTGGGAGCATGATGTCTTCCACGTATCTAAGCTGAGGAGATACGTTCAAGACCCATCCCACGTCATCAACCATAGAGAGTCGGATATCGATGATGGGGTGACTCTCATGGAGGTACCATTGGAGATTAAGGATCGACAGGAGTGGGTCCTGCTTGGATGGATGATTCATATGGTGCACGTTCACTGGTAGCATGGGAACCTTCAGGAGATCACATGGGAGTCAGATGCTCAGATACGTGCTCAGTACCTATTTTGTTTCCCTAGTGTGTGTTATAGGTTTACAGGGACGTAAGGCCTCGAGGTGGGGGTAATTTATAGACATGAAAATTTCAATAAATTTTTTTCTAAAATTCTTTGGAATTTTATGAGTATGCAATTTCTGACCGCACTTGATTCCGAGGCCCGGTGTGCCCGGAATCAATTTCTGATGTTTTGTTCGGGTACGTTCAGTAAACGTACGAGTGGGTTTTTATAAAATTTAGGATCACTACCGCATACATGGTTTCGTTAATGAAAATCCTGGTTTGAGCAAAGTCAATGACCATTGTTTTTTCCTCATGATTGAGATTGGTTACTTGATAACTTAGGTATATGTATGGGAATATACCTAAGTAATGGTTATCCATTGAAATCAAACTTTGTGGTTTATTCTTGTTGGATTTTGTGAGACCTTTAGGGTATCGGGGTCCCTACTGTGTATCATTATACTCACCCCTGCATGGGTTATGCCCGCACATCGTTGTGTTGGATGCCGACTACGGACAGCGCTGTCGGAGACCAAGAACGCCAGGACTGGATGGTACCCAGAGGAGGACCATACGACGTATCGGTACACAGTGGAGTCTAACGGATGTGGAGTGCTGAGGAGGACATCTGTACCTACCCTTCAGGTAGGAACCCCGGAGGATTATCCAATAGATGCATTCACCTTCTAGCCATTTATCCCTTTTTAGTTTTACTTTTTTCAGTTTTTTTTTACTTTACAGTTGGGCTTGTATTCTGGCCCCTTTTACTTTCCAACACTTCTTCTATATGCAGTTCTTCTTAGTGTTTTCTTCCGCTTGTACTATAGTTGTGTGTTATCATTTTATAAAGGAAATGCCTTCCCAGTTTTAGGGAAATACGCTTTTGGTGCTAGTCGCCATCCCCTGTCCTATGGAAGGAGGGCTTGGGGTAGTCACGATGTGGGCCCTCGGGGATAGGGCGTGACATTAATCAAAACTATATAAATCACCCCTCAATGAACCAAACAATGACATAAATATTTACTCTATCCTAGGTCATCAATCCATAGAATAAGATGTACCCACATGTTCATGGTATCAATTATGTCTCAATATAAGATGGTGGAGTGATTCCAAAGTAGTAATTCCAATGAAATAAATCCAATGACTTCACTTCATCAGAGAAATGTGGGTTGAAGAAGATTGAATATATGGTAGTTGGGAAATGATTCAGTTATAGGAGACAAACATATGACCATATTTGGAAGGATATGTTGATGTCAAACTTTTAGAAAAATTTAATTGGGAGTTTACGGTGAAGAAGTTGATTCAAATTGATGACTGAACCATTGTGTTGATGACATATAATCCTTGTGAATTTGCCTATGGTACCTTGGAGGAAAATAAAATATATAATCCATGAGGATATGAACCTATCCCAAGGGTTAAAATAGAATCATCGATGAGGTAAAGATATTATTTACATAGATTTAGTTATTTCCTGACCAAAAGTAAATGTTTAGTGGGCCTCGATATTCTTTACTATTGTGGATCAAATGGGGGAAGTCAACACACTCCAAGTTCATCAGAAATGGGATATTGAATATTTATATGTTCTAATACGTTGATGTATTATTCTAATGATTTAAGATGAAGTGTTTTATCGAGATTTAGTTACATCAAAGGATATTAGATCTTGTTAAAACAAGGGTCATTGTCTTATGCTACATTTTCTTTGTGGATCATTGTTAAATGAACCCTTGTAGGTTGGAGGTAGAATAGAATAAAGATTTAATAATTGAGCTCTGTTTCCGTATCAATCAAGAACAATATTTTTTTAAAGAAATATTTGACGACCTATTATGGATGAAATGACTGAATTAGCAAAAAATTTATTTCAATTATCTTATTATGTTAGTTAAAATCATAACGTTGTGATGGTATAAAGAGGGATAAAGATGTTGGAAAACCTTTGTTATATTCACGCATTAAATATGGGGAAAAATATATACCTTTTATTCTTCTATTTTCTAGATAATACGGATGAAATTTAAAGAGTTAGTTATCAAGATGGGGAACAATAGTGTCACATAAGGATTATTTTAATGTAGTTGAAAGACAATAGTAGTTTCTACATCATGGAAAAAAGTATCTAAAAAAATATTTTTGTAGATTAAATTTAGAGGATATCATGAGGGGGACTAATGAAACAATTCAAAAAAAACACAAGACAATATAGTGTGGGGATGATATTTTTAGAGTTCATGTAAGGTCTCTAATGGATGAGAGAATTTTCCAGATAAGGTAATGAGAGATGAACATTGACTCTAAATAATGGAATTTCATTTTATCATACCTTCTTATCAATTTGAATATAAATTTTTCTTTTTGGTGAATTTAAATGTACCTAAAAACTTGATTTTACTCAAGAACATCGAGGGAATTTTATAAATCTGAATTTTAAACAAATTTTTTCAGATTATTTAAATATTTACTATATTTTTTTATATGTTTTTTTAATTTTTTTGTTGATTATATTATGTTTGAAAATGTATTACTTCATAAAAATTGATATAGATTCTATTTTGAAACGATTTTTATTTCAATATACCATCATATTTCCAATAAGATATGATAATGAATGAACATTTATAAGAGAATAAACGTTCAATTCATTTATAATCATGTGATTGCATAATTTATCACTATTATGTGTAGACATTATATTGAAAGTGATTTCATTTAAAATAAAAAATTATTAAATATCTTTATAGGGATAAAAAAAATTTGTAGTCATCTATATTCAAGTTGTGTTGAATCACTTTTCATGAATATTACATTTTTTACAATATATTTCAATTGGTTTTTCCTGAAAACCATTTAGAATGTTATTTCTCATTAACATTTCTTTGTTTCGAAAAAATTAACAACTAATTTTCCATTCAAGTATTATTTATCAAACACATACATTCAAGTTTATTTTTACCCCTATTTCCCTATATTAATGGTTAATATTCTCATAGATAAACATAACCCATTCCCTTTGGATAACCCTATCATACACTATTCTAATGAGATAATAAAAATCTAAATTATATTTTTAGAGTGATAAATGTCATCTAAAAAATTGGAACTTTTTCAAAAAAAATGCATGAGTTTGATTTCATAAGTTTAAATAAAAAACGATAAAAAAAATACTCAAAAAAATAGAATGAAAAATTTTATTTTTCACGCATCATGTTGTTGAAATTATAGAATCTTTTAATAAATTTTGTGAGTGTTTATGCTAAAAATTTGTATTTCTTGATATAATAATTTTAGTATGAATATATAATTCCTTGAATTTGATCCTTTTTATAAATACTAGTTGGTCATTATTATTTACACGTTGAAACATTTCATGAGTTATTAATCTATGAAATTGCTTATTTGTAGGGTTATAGCTTAAAAATGGATCCATTATATGTATTGAATCATGTTAAAAATTTTTATTTTTTTTGGATATTTTGGGAACACTAATTCGTCATGGGTCTATAACATACAAGAGTAACCTCATAATTTTTAGGACAACTAAGATTATTTGAAGCTGAAAGATGAAAATAATTCAATTTTGTGAAAAATGATCATACAAATAAAAGAAAAAAATTAATAAAAATAATGAAACCCTGGGTAACAGATTTAATGAAATAAAATATTAAATTTGTAAACATGGTAAAAAAAATTAAATATTTGGATCAATATGATGTTAAAATTAGTAAAGAAAAAATGATTCTGTGGATTTTGAGAATGATAGAGTATAAGAATGTAAATAGGAAGAACCAAGTTTTTATATTTAATCGAGAATAAATAAATATTTAAAAATTGTCTCTAATAATATATCAATTAGGTCTAGGAGGTTTAAAAATGTCAATTTTTATATTTTATAATTATAATAAACCTGTAAAAATTTAAAAATTATTTGAAATGTCATTTGGTTTGAGGATAAACATGGGACTGAAAATTAAAGTGATAAATAATCATCAATTATTTTTAAAAAAATCCAAAAAAATATTTCTAAAATTATCATAAATAATGGAAGAAAATAAAAATGTTAATAATTTCTATTTATTATATTTTGAAAACAAAATTCATTTTTGCCTTTAAATTATCATAATTATTTGACCAATAATTATTTGAACTAATTTGGTTAAAGAAGAAGAGGGAGTATCAATTTAATATCAATCAATTGAACAATACTCATTCCTTAATCCCCTCCCTAATGATTCCCCACTACAATTTAGTAATAACCAGGACACAAATGTTAATAAAATTTGGAAGGCTAAATTAAATAAATAAATTTTACTACTTATCATAAATAAAAATAAATTAATGTTTCAATTTCATATGGAAAATATAAAAACGCCAAATTATTTCAATTATATTTAAGGATGAGGTATTATAACATTATGAAAAATTTGAAGTCACGTAGTAAAATTTATGAAAAAAATTTCTTCATAACTAGTGTTATATGGTTTTTTAGGTGGGAAATTTTTAGACGGATGTCAATGTTAAATAAAACCTGAATTGGAAATACTTCATCCCAAAAGATGAATATTATTATATATTTTCCTATATTTAAATCAACTAATATAGGATCTAAAATTCCCCATAAATTTTATATTAATTTCTACAAAGGATTATATTTTCTACAATATGATAAAAATTTATTAAACAATCATAGAAAAAACATCATATTATTTTATTAAAATAATGAATTGATAAATTTTTTGGAGAATTTATAGTTAGAAAATATAGAACGTAGACATGATGATCATTACATTAAAATATAAAAACATTATAAAAACTGTTTATTTATAAGAAAATTAAGCCTATAATGTTTTAACCAATTCTGAAAGTGGATAGTAAGATTTAAAAAAAATATCAAGGCATGCTTTCAAGTGTATTGTTCAAATTTCATTGTATATTATTGTTTTGATAAATGTTTAGGATATTAATGAACTCAAATTTCAATTAAAAATATCATGTCTCCAAAAATGTGTTTGTTTCTTCAAAAAAACATTACACTAGCACACCATGAGTGACTATTGATAGATCATTAGTGGAATCCATATAGCGAATTTAAATCTAGCATTGGTTTAGAGGAAACCCATTTTTTAAATTTGAATTTTAAATACAATCCATCATCTGTTTATTCTGAAACTTCAAATTTTATTTCCCATCACTCATCTATATTGTTCTATATTTTTTATTTTTTTACAAAATCATATATTCAATGTATTCAAATATTTTTGCACCAATTTAAATTTATAAATTTTAGTTTGGATATAATTTCGATCAGTTTTAAAATTTTAGGTACATAATAGTAAATACCAATTTTTCTTGAACTGTTGAATGAGATATACCATATTGTTGTTCATTAATGAAATACTATCATGGGAGTTTTATTTATCATCAAATTAATTATGTCTAAATTTCATAGTGGTTAAAACTATTTCACACTACCATTTTTAGTGATTTTTTCTAATTTATTATTTTAGATTTGTATCATTTCCAAAATAAAAAGGTGTGTTAACTACATTAAGCATTTTTAATCAAATTCAAATATTTAATATATGTTATCACTTTAGGGGAATTAGTATTTATCATATATATTTTATCTAAAATCACTGTGGAGTCATATTTTAAATTTCATCTTAACACTCTGAAAATTTATTAAAATTTATGAAATTTTTGAAATTAATTCTATTTTTTGAATCAGTATTAAACATGCTATATCTTAAGAGGAATTGGAACTTGTTTCCTCAGTATTGAAAATAACATTAACATTCAAGAATATTTTTTGTTTATGAATTAATCTTATAGATTCATTCTATTTTTTATTCATTGGGAAAATTGGAAAACATGTTTTGAAATGAGAAATATAACAATCTATATGAAATATATATTGGTTAATGTTTTTCCTTCCACCTTAAGGGTTATAATTTTTGCAAATTCTTAGTTTTATGTGAGGGCAGGGGTATATTTTATGTTATTCAGTATTATAGTCATACACATCAACAATCCTTTAATTTTTTTTCAAACTAATCATCTCTAATGATTTATTTATCAAATTTAGTAGCCATAATTTTTTATTACTTGTGGGTAATAATTTACATCTCTGAGTAATTATTCATTTCTATTCAAAAATAAATTCAATTAAGGATTTTTTTCCCTTTTCCTCTTGAAAATACATACTTCTGGGTAAATATTTGGATATTTTTTATAATTTTAATTATATTTATATTTTTTATAAGGTCATGTAATAATAAAAATTTAATTCATTTAGGTTGAACATGAATCTTTATTTTAGGATTATTATTTTATCTTTATGTGAAAAATGATTCAAGGTTTATTTATTCTTCTCAACAATTATTAAAATTTCTTGTCCATTTTGTTATGTCTGATTATTTATGTACTATATGTGTGTGTAAATATACAATATAAAAAACAATTTTTAATAAATTATTGAATTAAAAATGATGTTATATTAATATAAAAAAATTAAAATTCAATCATATTTTATTAAATGAAGCCATCATATATCCAAAACCATTTCCATAAGAGAGTGATAATTATTTCATACATGATAATATATATGGGGTTTATGGAAATTATTTAATTATGGGAATTATAATCATCAATTTAATGATTAATTTTCTTCTATGTAGTTTTATAAATTGATTTTTTTCAAGAAAATAAATATTTAACTTGTTAGGAGTTTTGATATGGGGCAATTTTTGTACATATTTTCGATATAATTTTTATGATATTTAGAGATTTTATTCTTTATATAATGTTTCAATGGGGTATATCTTTATTCTAAAATCAAAATTGAAACTATCATTATTTATATTTTTTGTTAAAATGGTAATTTTTAGTGCTGAATAATTAACATTTCCTTTGATCATATATTTATTCATATATTAAAAAAATTTCTGATCTGTAGGTTAATTAAAAATTGTTTTTTTTTGATAAAATTTAATTTATTTTAGGAGTTTAATTTTATATCTTTGAATTTCATTACACCTAATATAGAAATTTATTTTTCAGTAATGAATTTTTAAAATGATTCCATAAATTCTAAAAATATATGTTTTTTTAGAGTTTGTTAGACTCATTTGGGGTTTTAATTTTCCGTTATAATTTTTTTATATGTAGTAATTTTCCACAAAAAAATTAGATCTCCATCTAAGAATTTTGTCATATTTTCATATAGAATATTTTTTTATTTAAGGATAGATATATTTCCATGGTAGTCCATACGACTTTTTTATGAAATAATCCAAAATATATTTTGTATCATACCCCGTAATAAATTTATGTATTTCCACTATTTTAGTTAATTTTACTCATTTACACTGTGTAGTATAGTTTTCATCATGTGGTATATTTTTCTATACCTAATAAAACAATTACCACTCCATTTTCAGTGTACTGTCAAATGAAGGATGTTCGAGAATATATACATGAATGTTTATTCAAGTCTAGTGATGATCAAAAAAATTATGAAGAAATCACACTATTATTTATAAAGAAGACATCAAAAGATTAATTAGTAATATCTTTGGGTTTCTTTGGTAGGAATGTGAAGGACTGAAGCTCCAATAAAATTTATGATATTAACCCATTCTAAATTAACCAAATGATGACATGAAGCCTAAGTTTCACCAAAATCATTAAGATGAATAATAATTTATACACTTTTATTAATGGGAATAACAATGATTTAAAATTAGAGGCTTCAATTTATTTCAATAACTAATGTCACTATCTCAAGGTGATAAATTCAATACATTATAAAAATATAGGCTAAAAATATTGAAGATCCATGAGTTCAACTTCTAATTGTTTTAAGGAGATGATGATATGAATCATGTAAAATAGAAGATGATGATTTCAAAAAAATAGGAATTTATATTAGGACTCTATGATAAATAAGATGATTTCAATATATAGGGAGAACACGAAATAAAAATAAATATCATTCCAATATTACGAATGGGATGAAACCAAGTGAATTTTCATATGAGATATTCAAATAATTCTAAATTGGAGCCACATGAGGATATAAAATCAACCTTAAGATAAAAATAAAAGAATGTTTTAGATGATGAAATTAATTCCATGGATTTATTTATTGTAGGAATAATAGAAGAAGATTATGTGTAATCAATATTCTTTAATATTAGAAATTTAGAAGAGTAATCAATGCACTCAAACTGCTTGATAATCATTTATTATTAATTAGTTGGTTTCTCTAAAAGAATTATTTTACACATTATAGAAGAATTATAGTTTTCTAGAGATGAGGTGACATATGAAGATGTTTAAACTCATTTCAATAGTGGGATACTAGGATATGTCAATATTGATAATTGGATTAAATATAAAGGAGAACTTATATAAGGGAGTTAGTACTAAATGGAAACGAAATACTTGAGTTCTTCTTTTCGGTCACTTGAGCTCGAATTTATGTTCAAAAAATGAATTAAAGACATATATCTAATGAAAATATTGACATATTATCAAAATTTAATGAATGATTCTAATTATCGAGTCAAAATCATGGATATATGATGATATAATGTAATAATAAGTATGTTGGTTTATTTCTATTAGATTCATGATATAAAAATAAGTGGAAATAAAGATAATAAATTCCCCTCAATCATAATGACTAAAATTCATCTGAATGAATTAATTAATTAGATATGTAATACGTATTTTAGATGACTTTAAGTGAAAAGTTGCTGAAGGATAATAGTAGGTGTTTCCACAAAGAACGAAAGTACAGGAATTTTTTTAGATTCCTAAAGGAGGATATTTCTAATTTCATCAAGGAACAAATTTTTAAAAGTGTATAGACTAAAAATAAGAGAATGACAGTTTAAAAATTTTTATTTGATACTTTAACAATGGATAGATTTTTGTGAATGAAATATGGTGATATGAACATTGAATCCCTATATAAGATGTTAATTTTTCTGTTCTATTTTTATTCATTTAAATCATTTTTATTTTTCTTCATTCAATTAATACTAACATTAATTATAAACTGTACATAAAATCATCAATATAATTCAATTGAATAGGATTTTTAATATATTTTTATTATAAATTATTATACTAATTTTAGTAATTTATTCAAATTTAGAATATATTTTTGAACATTGTGATAAATTTTGGAAGAATTATCGATGAAATATGATCATATTTGAAGATATTTTGAATAAATTTTCACTAAAATATACAAAAAAGGTTAATAGTATGATATTAGGAACAAGAAAAATTCATCAGAAAAGGAGTGTTCGTTTTGTGAATTTCCATGTACTTATTTCATTTCTCACAAATTTTGTTAAAACATACTATCTAAATAGATTTCATGAAAATTCAGTTGTATTTTCAAATATCAATAGTGATTATAAGCATCTTCAGTGATCCATATTTTCAGTTGTGTTGAATCACCTATCATGATAATTTCATTTTTTCAATTTATTTTATATTGTGTCCCTTGATAAATTTTATCATCATCATGATATTTGACATAAATTAGTTCAAACTATATTAATTCGTGATTTAACATTAAAGATTCAATGTTAAGAAACATGAATTCACACTACTACATTACTACTTAATCATTTGTTTATGTATTAATAATACATTACAAAAAATCACACCCTACACATAGGTTAGGCTATACATTTGACTATTTTTATAAGAATTTCAAAATATTAATGATATAAAAGGATGTATTTAATTAAATTATTTATTAATTAAATTTGTTTGTTATATATGGCAGTGTAACTTGATTAATTTTTAATAACAAAAATATTATTATATATCTTCCCTATCCATTTTTTGTTAATATATGGTTTTTTTTAATTATTTTTAAATCATATTTTATTATTAATCTAATTTAGAATGTTAAGGATTAAATTTATTAGATTTTATTAAAATTGATTGAATTTTATAGAAGTTTTCATTTGATTATTTTACCTTGTAGATGTTATTATTTGAAAAGAAATCTGGATTCTAGTAATGATATAGATAATAAAACACTTTTTTATTGATAATGTGAAATTAATTATAAATCATTGAAAATAAAATAATATTTTTTAAGAATTTGTATTAGTGGTAATTTAATATTTTGGTTTGTGTAATAAAAATAGATATATTAACCTACTAGAAAAACTAACATATCATTAAAATGTATTATTTATTTAATTGTAATGATATATATGTCAAACCATCATTATCACTAATTTTGGGGATCAGTAACATCGATTAGAGAGGTGGTGGGTCTAGAATTTCATCTTATGGGATGATTAAGGAAAATTATAAGATTAATATATTTATCCTGGGAAGTTATTCTGGAATGACTAAATGGGGGTATTCAATTACAGAATAATGAAATTGATATTTTTAATATAAATTAATAGTTCTCCCTTTTTCTAATTCTTTGTTATTTATTATTTAGTATATTTATTTTTTTATACAATTACCTTCTTGAGTACCTATGATAATTTTTTTATCCTAATAATGTCAGGATTCATTGTTCTCTCTCTCTTCATTAATTTCCACCATGGTAATTTCTTGATTAAAGGTTCTGTAATCTAGGTGGGATGAAACAAGGTATTTTTTGTATGTTTTATATGATTAGGATATCATCTTATTGACCATATTGAAATCATAGAGTGTTAATTTATTTTGGTAAAGATACAAATAGATGTCTTAGTGATGTCATGGAATTATTATAATTTGTGTGTTCTTATATAATACCCACATCCTTAGAGATGGTTAATGTAGGAATATGGGTATGATTTAATTTATGACTCAAACAAATTATATGGGTTTTTATTTGTTTCATTTATTTTAATGTAGTGTGATGATTAATAATGGGGAACCAATTTGGGAAAACTAATAATGATTTACCAAGAGTGGAACATTGTGGTAAGTGTTATAGTTTTAGTAACTGATTGAAATAAAATCGTATATCCTAGATTCTAGGATGAGATACATTTTTGATCGGTTTTTCAAGATAACATGAAAATTTGATGGAAATTTTCACGGTGTGAATCAGTGATGATTTTTTTCAAAATAGTTTCTCTCCTATTAATTTATTATAGATCTCTAAATCACACCATAGTGAGAAAAATAAACTATAAAAAAATAAATTCTCTAATGTTGTTCACCTAAAATATGGATGAGAATATCCTTGTTTATAGTGGTTATTATCCAATAAATAAACAATTTATCTTCTATTATATTGATGAAGCTACATGTATGTGTATATCCATGAACCTACTATATTACTGGCACCCACCCATTCAAGGAAACACTAAATTTATATATAGATATATAACAAAATATTATTTAATTGAAACTATAAAGAAATTTCAAGTCATTAATAGAGTAGATGATTTTGTTATTATTCCAAAATTATGTTGTATGGACCTAGGTTATTTCCATTCTCACACTTTTCAATGTTATATTATCCTAGGTCTTCCTCACATTCACATCTCAGAATAGTTATATCATTTTATCACTCAATTTTTTATTGTTTCATTGGGTTTCCTCAATTTTTTTCATTGAAAAACAAATAATTATCATCGAAATGAAATTACATATTTCAAATATCAAAATAACAGTAATATATGCATCAAAATATTAATTTATTAAAATTTTAAATATTATCCTTTAAATACTCTATCCATTGATCTTCAAAAATGGATTCGAAAACATTATATTTTTCATATTCAAAAATATCACAAAATGATCCTCATGATTTTTTATATTAAAACCTTAATTTTAAATTCTATTTTAATTATATTCATCATGTAACATTTATAAAATAATAGTAGTAGTGGTCCTAAATTATATCTCTATCAAAATTATTCAATGTACCACCCAAATATTATAAAAATTGTTTAATAATTTTTTTCAATTCATCACAATCATTACTCTTAAAACATTAAAATACTTTTAATCTTCATTATCATATTTAAATTTTCACATGTTTAAGTAGTTGAAGAATGGATTCTAATTTCATGGAATGATAATATACTTTATATCTCAAAAAAATATATCTTTAATGAAAATCTGTTTAATTATTTGGATTTTTTAATCCCTGAAGAAAAGAAACCAATAATTAATTTTTGTGGGATTATTGTTCATTAAAGGATATATTTTTAGTCTTACATGAACATAGATGAATATTAAATGAATGGTGAAATCATATAGTTATTCTTTTATACCATCTATGTTAATTTTACTTGTGGCTCTTAAAATTTTGTCGTATTCTCATATTTTTTCATGTTACTATTCCTTTGATTCATTTGAAAATTAAATGTCTCAGTATATACACTGATTACTTTTACATATATACTATAAGATTAATGTTATTCATTATTATCCCTATAAACTCAAATTTAACCGTCATAAACATTGAGTGTGATTTATCTTGGAGTTTTTTTATGCGACTAAGGAAATATTAAGGATGGAGGAGCAAGAGATTGCTAATAAAAACATTTGTAAAGGTTTCTATTTTTTAAATTTTCAATCAAATAATATATCCTATGAAGATGATTATTTGGATCAGGATTCATCAGATTCCAACAAAATAATATTAGAGGATGATGGTATTTCCATTGTGATTGATCAAAACACATTTATGGAAATGTTCAAAAAATACATATATTCACCCATTGGGTGGATTGTTTTGACCAAAAGAGATAAACTATTGAATGTTGAAGATATTTACCTAAGGCTCTAATAGATATTGAGATTCTAACGTTGGATTATTATTCCTATTAGAAAAAATTACTTATATATGATTTTTGGATCTATGTTATGTAAATATATAGTTGAGGGGTTCATGTTTTTAGATCATGAATCTGGTAATATTTTCTATTTTACGGTGGGATATTGCACTCAACCCATATCAACAAAACCAACCTAATTATAAATCATGGGTTTGAAATGGGGCTCTAGGATGGGTATTCCATCATCCAATCATCTTGAGGGACATTGTATCCCATATAGGGGTACCTCTCTAGAATAATGAGAATTCAAATTTCCGAAATGATCTATATTATGTATCATTATTGGTGGACATAGATTTATTATTTCCTCAAAAAGTAATAAAAATTTGATTTCGAATGGTGAAGGGATCAAGAATGATTTTTCTTATGAATTAATTACTATTTTTTGTTTCATTTTCATGTTTGTGGGATAAAATATTTCAAATAATAGGAAACAGAAAAACATTCAAGATAAAAAAATAACATTCTAGTGGAAGCTAAGATGCATATCAAAATAATAAAGATAACATAGAATCCACAATTAATCCTATCCAACATCGGGATTTGAAGGCTCAGACGGTGATGGGTAGAGATGAAGGCAATCCTAGATGTAATCTAAAGGATTTACTTAATTATTCCAATAGGGATGACAATGTGGATGGTCCTAATAAAATTAAATGAAATGGTAGCATTTGGTAAGAAAGCTCTGGAATATCTTGTTTTATGGATGTACCACTAGAGTAGGCTCGGGATAAAAAGAGGGACTCTATTAGATATGAGGAGTAATCTAGGCCAAATTCAAAAGGGAAGCTCACTAACAAGGTGGTGGGTTTCATTTTTAAATTATAGTTTCAGTTGGAATCTTACACTGTTGAATGTGTAATATTTATTGAGGAATGGTTTTTTCATCATATGATACATATTTATAAATCAATTTCCAATGACAGGAGGTGGATCCTCTTTAAGATGGTATATTTAAAAAAATGTAGCCTATGTAGTAGAAAATATTAAACATGTTGAAGATGAGGATAACAGGAAGGGGTGATAGATATTATGAAACATTCTTCCTCAATGTAAAAGACACGTTATAATAAGAAACATCATGGATCTACTTGTTTTAAAAATTAATATCAAAATAAAATAAATGAAAATATTAGAATGGTGAAAAATTAGTCAAAGTAATTGGAATTTATAGGGATGAGATAACTATGGCACCTTAGCCTTAATAAATGTCTCAATTTTATCTCTTAAGGCTATGAAATTTTGGGGAATTATAAATACTCAAAATCAAAAGAAACCCTCTATATGCTAGTTTCGAATAGGGTTACCAGCTATGGTAGATTTTCATTTATCCATCACATTTTCTCCTCTAGGATTATTTTTGAATTGGGTAGATTATAATTATAAATTATACATTAACTCAATAAGTACCATAGAAAAATGGAATTATATAAGTTGATTGGATCCATAAACTAGATATCCCGGACCATTTTATTTTAATAAATGATTTTATGGTTTTCATCATCTGAAATGAAAGAAGTGGGGGGACTAATATCTCAATTACAAGATAGTAGTTTAAAGTGTGTATGGTTTCTATCTATGTGATGGATCTATCTCTTTAGGGTTAAAATTTCACTAGGTATAGAATATATACTAAAATAATTGTGTCTAGTAATATGTTTCAATTCTTGGTCAATTTTAGTGCCTTAATGAAATTTGACGAGATCCATACTAGGACCCTCATAATGAATAACTCAGATCATCGAACCATTATTGCCACCATAATATTCCACAAGTACAAGGTTAAACTTCTCTTCAAGTTCAAAAATTCCTATATCAATCACCCAAACTATATTCAGGATTGTTCAAGATGTTTTGGAAATATTATATGTAGGTATTTCCACTATAACATTGTTTCCATGTTTATGCTCTAAAATCTAAATTGGGAGGTTATTGTATGGAATTATTTTCTGACATGTTTTTGGATATAGTATATTTTATATGGAATTTCAGTGTATTAATAATATTAGTGAATATGGGGTTTCTTTGATACTCTTGAATTAAAATGATGGGAATGAATTTGATGTATATAGTAGGAAGGCCTTAAAAAAGTTAGTCTAAAAGTATAATTTTTCAAGTAATTAGAATTTTTTGGGAGAATAGAAAAAAATATTTTTCAATCGTATATGGACTATTAAAAATTAATCCATGAAAATAACATTAATGAATAATGAATGTGATTTTATCAAATAGAAGAGGGATATTCATGTTCAAATTAAGAAATACTATAGGGGTATCTTCAATAATGTCTTAGCATTAAATATAAACATGTTTGAGGATATTGTAAAAAAATTATCGGTTAAATCGATTATATATTACTTATAGGGAATCCATATTTCTTAGATGATAATGAGGGAACCTTATGTATCTATCTGGTATGTCCCCCAACACCTGATGGATTCATTAACTTATTTTCACATGATTAATGTGAAATAATTGAAAATGGAATTTTTATGATTACTTTTATTTTTTTTAAACAGACTTCTCCCTAAAGTTATTATTTCTCAATTTCTATTTGTAATACTAAAAAATGAGGAGGCTGAAACTCTTGACTTTTTTGGGACATTAATGACCTCAACCCTAGTATCCTAGATTCAATGGTTACCTTATTTTATTGTAACTATATATTGGCGATCACATCCAAAATGATAGAATAGTTTATTATTATTAGTAAACATGATAATTATTTCCATCTCACATTATATTTGAAAGTATATAAATAAAATTTTGAAATTAATTATTCCACATCCTTCAACAAATTCAATGTTTCATTCTATATATCTGAGGGAAAGGAATTATAATAAATTGGTGTGCTCAAATTCTCAATAAGGATTTCATAAATAAGAATTTATCAAAATTATATAAGGAATAATTAATATGGAAATCTAAATAATAGAAATATGATCCATTTAATCAATAACATGAGAATGAGTAATAACACAAAAAGAATAAATAATGATCAAATAATTATATATAACCAATCACATGATCTTGAATCATATCCATGTATGCATTAACCTTTCAAGTAACCGCATAGATATCAATACCAAATGTCATAAT
Organism: Viscum album; assembly: GCA_963277665.1. Lineage (NCBI taxonomy): Eukaryota > Viridiplantae > Streptophyta > Magnoliopsida > Santalales > Viscaceae > Viscum > Viscum album. The sequence continues at coordinate 211,022,672 of OY728128.1, read as the reverse complement.
TAAATAATTCATAATTCCATACATCACAAATATATCATTAAGTCCTCATGCTAGGACAAATTACAGATAATCGGTAAAGCATCAACCAAATACCCAAGATTGTTTGTCTCATGAGACCAACCTATACATCGAGGGGCTATAGCCGGCCCCGCCCATCACATAACAATTCCAATTCATTCCTTAGATATAAGTAGTGAAATATATTAAAAATAAGCATTCTTATTGAAATATTATCATATAAAATAAAATAATTTCCTTGATTAATAAATGTAATCACAAACTATCCAGACTAATATGGTGAACAATATCAAAATAGTATAGCCCCATTAAAACTGATCATAAACCATCCTATTAAATAAAAATTATGGTATAATTATAGAATCTTCAGTGTGGATTATATGTAAAATAATGGGTTTTGTCATTTATTAATTGAAATACCATAAAAAATTATGTAAATGAATCTTCAAAAAATACACTTTTCATTCATTCCATATAAGTTATAAAACATTATTTCAGTACTTTTGTAAAAATAAAAAAATATCCGCATATAGAAATTAAAAAGAAGATTCAATTTAAAAAAATTATTAACAATTAAAAAATGTTTAAAAATGACTTTAAAAATTAATTTTAGGGTATTAAAAAAATTATTGGAAGCATTTTTAGAAAACATGAACATATAAGAGAAAGGATTTTCAATCCCATGAGAAAAATGGAGTTGGATTATTATAGAAAAACTATTTTTAACTTTTTTCACTTAATAATAATATTTTTATATAAAAAATATTAATTCCCCAAATTAACCCGAAGAGAATATAATATCTTTTTTATGATATAATTATTAAATAATTCCCTCAATGGAAAAATACTCATAATCAATCTTGTATAACGGTGATATTTTGAAATAAAACAATAAAATATTCTTAACATTTAAATCATAACCCCCAAAAAAGAAATAACATCAAGTGAATCATTATATACCATAAATAGAAATGGAATCCTGATATATACATAAAAAATGTTATTATATTTCCCAAACTAAAAAATATAGCGACTTGGAATTGGCCCTGTCAGACATTGGAATATTTCTGCCTATATTTCCAGAGTTAGATGATGGGACGATGTGGTATTCTATGGCCTAGTGTGCCTATAATAAATTTTATGAAAATATTAATTATTTTTATAGTATGAAAATGGTGGAAATGGTTTATCTCATAAACTATTTCTTGGATCAGAAATCTAATGTCACAATTGAGTGCAGAGCATGCCGTTTACCCTAGGTGGGTGTATGTTTTTTGGTCGTAGGATTGGAGTGGAAAATTTTATCAGAGTGGTTTTTGTAAATGAATTAAATTAATTTATTTCAGATGTTGGATTTAATATATTATGAAGGGACTCTGGGATCAAATTTATGAGACCACAAACAAGATCATAATGCTAGTTTTATCCTAGGCACGATATAATTTTTTTTTCTGAATTGGGAGTTGGGTCGGAGGCGAATCGGGGATGGGGTGTTAAATGGTGGGTGAGGGATTTAATTAAAAATTATATCATCACATGTATCATCTCCTTGTGTTACAAAACATCGGTGGATCCAAGCCCCCTCCCCTCTTCCTCTTTAACCGGTGAATGGTAGGAATGGAACACTTTCATTTCCCCTTGTTTATGCATTGTTTTGTTCGAATCATTTATGGATATTTGATCAGAGACTATTTCTATGTAAATAGTGTTCCAAGGATTATAGAACTAGCATAAGATATATTTTCTTACCACTGGAGTGGTTTTGGTGTTCTTTGGAAGGTGGTGGAGTCATGACTCCGGGGAAGCTACTCCGGTATACAGTAGTGTGGTAGGTTCTTGCGAGGCGGCATGGAGGCCGTGTGTTGCATGGTGGAAAGAAGTTCCAGTGGTGGCGGTGGACACTATGCGGTGTGGTGGAGGACACTATGGGTGTGGTGGCATGGATTGCAAGAGAGAATGTTACAGTGCACGAGGTCGGTCCGATGAGCTGATGTGGGTTGGTCGTAGCGGGCCTGTCTGGCTTGAATGGAACAGGTTAGGTGGAGGGGATTCAAACACCTATAACATGCAATTTAGATGTCATTTTTATGTGTCGTCTATGTAAATATGACCGCTGGTTTAATGCAGACATTTTGAGAGAAAATTAATAAATAAAATTAGTGAATCAAGGAACAGTGGCACGAAACATCCAATTCTAATAAGAATAATATAATTTTTATCATTTCGAGTTTCTTTCTCAGAAATATCTCCTGCCTGTGATGTCTGATTTATGCACTGTCATTGGAGTTGAAACCCAAAATTTAAAGAGAATTATTAAAGACAAATTTTAGTCACACAAACTGAAATTGAGGTGAGGGCCCCATGAGGCCCGGTTTGTGAATTTAGGGTGAATTGTTACATTTTCATCAAGTGTTCATTTTGATCGAATGGGTATCCTATTCAGTGTTTATTTCATGCAGAATTTGATGGTGTCCATGGCTTATTCCATGTAAGTGTGGTGTGTAGGTGATATTGTGTGGATCTATGGGGTCAGTGATGCTATTACCGATAGGGTTAAGTTGGTCCCCTTAGTCCCTATTTGTGAAATTTCAATCAACTAGGTTTATTGGTCCCCCTAGTCCTTTAATTGTTGTTTTTTATTATTTAGTCCCCCTCACCAAACTGTTACCCATAATTGGATGCTATGGTGGTTTTCTATATCACATCATCATCACTGGATGTGGAAAACTCTTCAGATGCTTTGGGTATATGCATCGTGTGTTTCCCACATTCTGGAGTGAGTTTTCATAATCCTCTTTGATATATGGATTAGTATATTTGGAAAATGGATCACACTGAAAGGACCAGTGTGATCCTTGCATCCCATTTTGTTTCCCAAGAAGGGTTATTAGAATTGATGATGCCAATATTCATGCAGTAATTGATCCTCTCCCCAGGATGTTCTTGTAGGGTATAGAGCCCCCTTTGATCCCAGCTCATAGAATCTCTATATTTGAATCAAAATGTTTTTATTATGTCATCTATATTGATTTTTTCCTCAGTGGAGTTCTCAAAATAAATGTTACCACGACCACATGGGATTTTATCCTCTACTAAATGTGTTTTTTGAGATTCAGGTCATTGGGTGATACCCCTTTCTATGATAAGTGTTTCCATAAAGGGTTTAGTAGACCCTAGATGTGATCCCATAACTGAGTAGATTGATACGTTTTAGTCCCTTGGTGAGTTTTTACATGCCAATGCACATCATGTGTGTCCTAACAGAGAGACACAATGGGGGTGGGTCGGGTTATTCCATTAGTTCATTTTACTAAGAGACTAGCATCTCTCGGATGAGTGTCATATGGGATGACTCGACTCATATAGTGTTATTTCGGTGGTTTTCATTAGATCCTTGATTAAAATCTATTGATGGCATTGAAATTAGAACATCCTGACCCTCGGTGCCTCATACATGTAAATCTAGTGTATGTTTTGTGTTCCCATTATGGTGTGGTTACTTCTTTATTGACACACCCATTATTTGAGATGACTAGTGATGTTTAGATGAGTATGTTCTTGAGATAGTGTTTCTCTCTCTTTTGTTTTTCCACTAGCTAGTATGAGAAAACGGTTTCCTTCCTGTTTCTCCTTTTCATTTGGAGGTTTTTGGGAGCGTACATAGTATCTCCACACTCACCCATACATGGGATTTTCCTACCCAGGTTTTTTGTCTTGAGCAGACCACTTGCCATTCGATAGAGTCCCAGGAGGACCTGGAGGATGAAAAGCATAGTATACTAGCTTAACCATAGTGTTTACCAAAGGCGGGCTCAAGAGTTTTCCAGAGGGTACATTTGATATTGATCCCCTCCTTCAGAGAAGGATATAAACTTTGTTGTTTTAATTTAGTGGGACCTATATTTTCCCTTTTTCTACTTTTGTTGTACACCGGGTTGGATATTTGTATGCATGAATTTCATTTCAATTTTTATATATCTTTACATTGTATTATGATGGTGTTTGTGGGTGTGTGTGTGTGTATAGCTATGATAGGCTATGACCTCCCATGTGTGTGATAGCCTAATCAGCCCCAGTCTCTATCCCTTGGCCTTTTGGAGGCTGGGTTGGGCAATTATTACATGATCCCAATTGAGTCTATTTGTGAGAGAGTGTTATCTGAGTAGGTTAATCGTTTAGCATGTTAGAGCATAGTTGGAATAACTATGAACTTGTTTTGGGTTTCATAGTGAAACTATTATGATGTTTTCAGTTCGGTTTTTAGGCTCGGGACTTAGGTGTTGGTGTAGCGGCCGACATAACAATTCACCAAGACATTGATAACCTGAACTTTGTCATCGAATATTAGGACAATCGTCATAGTGTTAAAATTTGTACATGAAACATATAAGATTTGGTTTTGGGTTTTACCTGTCCTTATTGAGATAGATCCCTAGATATACTATTTGATTGTGGTGTGTCTTGACTGTATTTTAGGATGGCTCCATGATGACAGCAAGGTTGGCTTCTATAGTGGGAATTTTATTATTATATTCCTCAAGTAGAGGCCTTAGAGAAGGGCCCATATTTTTATGTTGGATCTCTACGTATTTCTCTAGTTCAACCACCACCTATTGATCAGCAGGTAGTGTTGGTAGTGTAGGATGATGAAATACACAAACTGAGTATGTTGTATGAGTTTCTTAGGATGTGACCTCTGAGGTTTTTGGTTGAACCAGGCCCCCAGATCATCGATGACTGGCTTTCGGCAGTCACCCATGTCTTCTACCACTTGATGATTCATCTCTACTAGATTGGTGTCCTATAAGAGATCCATTTTCAGGGTTCTTCTGGGAATTGGTGGTGTCTTGGGTTGTAGACCCATGACATACATATTCCCTTACTGGTAGAGTTTTAGCATATATTTAGGGAGGATTTTTATCATTCCACACTTAGGTTTGTGTGTATCCCGGAGATTCTATAGACTTAGAAAGAGAGAATGAAATTGGGGTGTATATAGAGAGGTCCACAAACATGGCATGTTACTCCTTAGATATTGTTCATGATCTATTCTTATATGCATATACTATCAAGGAGGGTTTGCACCGAGAGATCAGGGTGTCGGGGGTGCCAATGAGAAAAACCACCTATGCTAGAGTGATGGAGCTGTCCATGGTGGTTGAGAGATTTTTGGCTGAACAGACTACTATCGTAAGTATTAATAATTTATTATATTATACCTCAATAGACGATTCAGTAGTTGGTAGTCGATAATAGGATCTAGGTTCTAGGAATGTGTGGCGTTTAAGGAGGTGACCCAATGATAGAGGATCTGAGGCTTAGAGAACTCATGCCAGTTTTTGTTAGTCGCAAGAGTGGCGGTGTTATGCTTGTAATGGCAGGGGACATCATGCTATAGAGTGTCTATCCCTCCATTATTTGGAGTGGAATATGGTCAACAAATGACCTGGGAAGAGGTATCATTTTGATCTTGGGGTTCTATAGTGTGTAAGACATGGTGGTGGAGAAAATGTAGAAGTAGGAGGAGGAAGACGATAATTGTTCCCACCAACCACACCCCATAAGTGGTCCATGCAAGGCTAAGAGAGCTAGAGGATAGGGGCGGGGAAAAGTTTAGATAGTATAGTTCATCGACCCAATGTATCAGCAGATGGATTGAGGTATGCGCTATGTCCTTTCAAATTTTTGTAGTAGTTTTGATAGACATTGTAAAGAAGTACTCATTCCTTTCATTTTAGTTCAAGATGTTTGTTTGAAGTGACAAAGGGCATCGATAAGACCATGTGTAAGTGTTGTTCATCATGTCATCAAATGAATATAGAAAATGGATCCATCCCCCACTGAGATATGTTTTGGTGAAGCATCTAAAACTATGCAGGTGAGTCAGAGCCACCAAAAGAAGATAGTTTTCAGGTGTGGTTGAAGTTAAACTCATACTTGTGTATTCGGTGTAGGGTTGTGTGTTGGATTTTGCACTGAGGTCTAGTGAGACCCATTAAGCATTGGGAGCCCTATTTTTTCATTTTTACCCTCATGTGTTCGGTGTTAGCATGGTACGAGAATCTCTTGAGTATTTCACTCTGCTGTTTGATTTGGAATCAGAATCACAAGAATTAAGGATGCATTCCCACACTAAGACACATTTTTGATACACAATCAAAAAATAGTGAAAGTGAGTTAGTTTTTCCCAAAGAGGATAGAATCTGGGTTTGGTGGATGAGATCCTTTTAATTTTCTATTCGGAGTGGGTTTGTTAGTCCCTACATCAGGTTAGAGAGGTGGTGTACCATTAGACTATATGACTATAAGAGACCACGCACATGGTGTTTCCCACCTATCATAGTTGAAGAGACATCTTCTAAGTTGTATGATTTTGAACATTGATGTGCAAGACATTGGTTTGGTATCCCATGTGGTTCTCAAAATTTTAGGCTTTTGGTAATAACGGGAACCCTTGGTTTCCTTGTAGTGGAATTTTGGTGTTGTGGATCCCCATGGTGCATGTTTTCTATAGCACAGGAACCTATGGTGAGATCAGTGGCATGGGAGTCCATGTACAGATCTCATGTTCTTTCTCATGTTCATAGTCATTATGTTTTTAGGGTATTAAATCCTTATGGTGGGGAGGATGTGCTAAATCAGGTTTGGACCTATTAGAATTTGGAATATTTCAACATATATTCCCAAATATTGGCGGTGAGGCGGTGTGTGATTCAGTTGCCTGGGCTTCCCAGAATAAATTTTAATAAAATATTAATTTTTTTATACCTTTCATGTGGTGGAAATGGGTTATATCTTAAACTGTTTCTTGGATAAAAAATTTGAGGGTGTGGCTGTGTCTGGAGAGTTTAGTTTACCATCGGAGGGTTGAATGTTTTTTGGGGATAGGCTTACAATGGAAATAGTTATCGATGGAATTTTCATAAATAAATTTAATTTATTTATTTTGAAATTCTGATCGAATGACTCCTGAATAGGGTCTCTGATTGAATTTCTGAGACTGTTTTTGGGTTTAGAATTCCAGTTTTACCCGATCCATGATATAATATTTTTTATGATTCGAGAGTGGTGTTAGAGGCCAATCGAAGCCAATGTGTTAAATGGTCTATGGGAAATTTAATTAAAAAATAAATCACCACCCATATCTTGCCCTTAGTGTACAAAATTCAATAAGATTCAACACCCCTACCCCCTTCCTCTTTGACTGATGAGTGACGTAAACAAAAGTTCGTTGGTCTATAATCTTGACAGCGATCACTGCTAGATAGAGCAGCAGAAGCAACGTAGCATGGATCTAGCATCGAAAATTCAGTACTCTGCAATAAGGTAGGATATTTGAGTTTTAATCTCATTTATCCTTGTTTATGAATTATTTGGTTCAAATCATCAATGATTCCTCGATCGGAGACTTTGTCTGTGTAGATAATGTTATGAGGTTTCAAGAACTAGCCTAAAATTATTTTTCTGACCACCGGAGTGGCTCTAGTGGTATGCTAATGGTGGTTACAATATGAAACCAGTGAGGTGTCTCCTATATGTGATGGTGTATCACTAAAATGGATGATCTGGTAGGCAGAAGAGTGGTGGGTTTGGGGGAGGTGGTGCAGAGGCTAGGTGTAGCACGACAGTGGCAACCACAGGGCAGCCTAGTAGAGGATGCGGGGGGTGAGGCGGTTCAGACGCTAGGGGCTCGGTGGTGGAGCCGCTGGTTGGTAGGCCGAGGTGCTCTGGCTAGAGTTCACTGACCTGAGTAGTAATGTCCTACTAGAATGGGGAAGGACTAGATACGAGGATTTAAACAATTGTAACATACATTACGGACATTTTTCACATGTCATCTCTAGCGACATGACCCTTGGGTTGATGCAGACATTTTGAGGCTAATTTGAGAATGTTTTGTCCAAAGATCAAGGATCAGGGGCATTAAACATCGAATTATAATATATATATATATATATATGATATGATATAATTATTATTATTGGGAGTTTCTTGTGAAGAATGTTTCTCCTTCATTTGATATCTGCTGGAAAAAATTTATCTGGTGTTGAGACCCTGATTATAATGAAAATGTTTGAAGAACATTGTCAGGTGCTTAAACCGAAATCACGCTTTAGAACACATGAGGACTGGTTTGGGTGTTTCCGGTGAAATGGGAAATTTTCAGCAGGTGTATATTTTGGATGAATAGGTAGCCTATCCTGTGTGTTTTTTCACATAGAACATGATGGTGTTTTTGGTTTGGTCTTACTAATATGATCTGAAGGTGATGTTGTGTGGGTCACAAGGTTCATAAACACCATTACGAGAATGGTTTAGTGGATCCCCCTGGTCCCTGTGTGTTATGTTTCGATCGACAGGTTTGAGTTGGTCCTGCTAGTCCATTAGCTAGGGGGTTTTGATAGCATGACACCTTTACCAGACAATGCCCCACTTCACCTGCAATGAGGGATTCCACTATCACGTCCTCTTCATGGGACTATGACCCCTCTTCAGCTGCTTTTTGTATATGCAACATGGGTTTCCCACATCATGTATTTAGTTGTCTTAATCTGCTTCAATAGTAGACTTAGCAGATTTGGAGCATGTATCACCGTGATAGGCATAACATGATCCTCATTCCCCTTCATGTTTCCCTGATATTTTTATTAGAATAAACATGCCCAATATTTATGTTGGCCTCAATAATCTACCCAGGATGTTCCAAGAGGGTATGGAGACCTATGTGAAAACTATGTGCATAACTTTAATTTTTGAATTGAGATGTATTTGTTTGAAAATCTATCTTTACATTTTCTAAAGAAGATGTATCGTAATCTAAAGGACCATCAATAAAAATGTGTTGATCCTCTTCTCGGTGTGTCATTCCAAATTCAGATGATTATGTGATGCCTCATTCTATGTTCGGTGTTTACAAATAGGGATTAATATCCCCTAGATGACCATGGTTGAAATCCTATAACTGAGGAGTTATAGATTGATTAGTCACTATGTTACTTATTAAGTGGTTTTTTCCGTAGAGATTTTTCTCAGGATGAGATGCTATGATGGTTGGGTGGTTCGTGTGGTTAGATCATTTTACTGATAGTGTGCAATGTCTCCAATGGTGTCTTATAGGATGAATCAGAACTTGGATTGTGATTTTAGTGGTTTATATTAGATCCTTGAGTAGAATCTATCACTAGCATTGAGTTTGGAACCTCTTAAGGAATGATACCCGAGACCAGTATATCTGGTGTGTTTTTTTATGATTCCCTTGTGGTGATGTTACGTCTTAATTGACACACCCATTGGCTTGAGGTGACTAGTCTTGTTTATATGAGTATGGTCTCGTGATTAAGTCTATCTCTCATTTGTGTTCCCTCGAGCTAGGATGAGATGATTGTTTCCTTTAGTTTCACATATTCTTAGGGGGGGTCGTGGAACCTAATGTGTATCTCTATACTCACCCCTGCATAGGCTTTCCCTGTAAATGATTTGTGTCATATTTATACCACATTCATTTCAAAATATTCCAAAGATGAACCTGAGTAAACGGAGCTTAGTGAGCTAGTTTTACCTGGGTGTTACCCGAAGCTAGGCCAAGGATCTTTCTGGAATGTGCATTTGATAGTGATCCTCTCATTTTGAGAAGGTTGGATGCCTTTTCAATTTTTGTTTTGTAAGCCCTATATTTGCCTATTTTTTTAGTTGTTCTCTATTTTGGGATGTTGTATGGATGACTTTGTTTTCATTTTTTATATATATCTTTACTGTTCCATGGAGGTGTCTGTGACTGCATGCTCACATGTACGATATTCTAAGGCCTCCCATGTCAGTGATGTCATACTCAGTGGTAGTCATTATCCCCTAGTATATTGCAGAGAGGATTGGGGAGTCAAAACGTGAGACCAATTGGGTTGGGTCCTTATAATAAATATGTGTTGAATAAGGAATATGTCTCGCAAAGTAAAAGTGAGATGAAAACTCTTACACTAATATTCTCCTCATTCATATCTATCAAGACCTCATGTAAAATAACTGTTGATTTTTTATAAATCTATTATAGAACCATTTTTTATAAACATACTATACATTATTTACTTATACGATTTTTTCAACTACTTTTTAAGGATTTGTTCTTAAAATCACTACACCGTGTATTAATAACATCAATTTTAATTTATACATTGGTTTAGTGGTTTTGGTCCTTTTACATTTATCATGGTTCCATCATCTCTAAAATGATAAAAAATTATATAAATATAATATGTAATCATTAAATTTTTTTATATTAATCCCTGAAATATAGAGGTTCAAAAAATGAATTACACCATTCATGGACATGGTAAGCTATACGAATACATAAATTCAATTTTTAATTTTTAATGGATTGGTGAAAAGAAAGTAAAATAATAATTAACCTCTAAATAATCGATATTATATCTTATATACGATATATATATATATATATATTCATTACATTCATCTCCATCACAATCCATGTATTGCATAAATGAAATACATATCACATTACTTTTTGTAGGTAGTAGTCCACACGTATACATGACTATAATTTTTATGTTCAAACTAATTGGATGGATACATGGTATATATGATATTATAATTCCAAAAGAATATATTTTTTTAAATTTTTTTATATATTCATTATTTCCATATTTAAAACCATGCATTCATAATGGTGATGAAAAATGATTTACACCACTATATGTGGATGGTAAGTTGTATGTATGAATGAGTAATGTTTTTCCTCTCATAGGATGGAACATAGTTGGAATGTAGTTGGACAATAATCTAAATAATATCTTAGAATGATTTTGGAAAAATATTTATTATATTATTATGTGTACAATATTTTAATAAGATGTAGAATAAAAGAAAATCAAGAAATACTTTGTAAGGAAGATTACCTCTTCTTTTCTTGACATTCGTTAGTGCTCTTAATAAGGGACTTATATTATTGCTTTTCGAATGAAAAAAATCTCTAAAATTGGATAAGAGTGTTTGTAATAGAAATTCGAAGTGTTTGGTTGTGTTATATGGCTCAAAGTGGTCTGATGAGAAGAGAGAAGGGTTGTTATTTTATAAGAATGTTGAGGGGAATTAATTTATATTCATAAATTATAAAATTAATAAAAATTATATGTGATCAAAAAATATATCTAAATAGATAATATTATAAGGTATTATTATTATTAGTCCAAATTATTTCATAAAATATTATTTCAAATAGTATTTATCTCTTATTTACCCTTATATTTTTCTGAACCCTATGTTGAATTTTTTTAATATTACTATGATATAAAGGTTTTTAATCATTAAGAGGTTAATATAGTTTCTATTAAAAGAAAAACAGTCAGTAAATAGAAAATTTATAACTTCATCAACAATTACCTATTCATTTTTCTAATGAAAATATTTTTTGTAATTTTAAATCATTTAATAAGACATTATTTATTATAAAACATTATTAATGTAAATTTTATAACTATTCATTTCCATTGACATTAACGACTTAATAAAAAAATGAATTTTATTATAATAAACAAATATGCCTCTAAAATGTTCTATTAATAGTAAATATTCTTATATCACAATATTTATTTAAAATTATATTATTTTTTTTAATATCTTTTATTTGGTTTCTCTATTAATTGAATAATTAAAACATCATATTTGTGTACAATTTTAATGAAATTACTACATCAATAAAAACTAAAAAATTGCTAGGATAAATAGACAATATAACATTTATATGATTACATATAACAAAAAATATCCTCTATTTATACCAATGTTAAAAATATTATTTTTATTAAAAGCATGAAAGAGAAATTTTTTTCTTTATATATTCATAAATATTATAAAGGTTAAAATTATGATGAAATGATAAAAATGGCCACATATTTGACTTCCAGATGACTATGAGGGTGATATAGTCATCCAATAATATTAATTAAACTATTTGGATCCTTTTTTAATTCTTATCATTTTATCTTTAGCCTTAATTATCCAATTTTTCCCTTTACTAATGTAACGAAAATTACTATGGTCATTATTATAACAAAAAGGGGCCTATATACATAATCGGACCCACTTGATTCCAAATATTGAATCCATTTTTTCAAAATTAAAAACAATGATATGGAATAATTTTATTTAAAATTAAACTATAAAAATTTGATGAAAACAATTTTCAAGAAAAAATCTTATTTATAAACTAAATTGTTTTATGAAAAATTAAATCCTAAAAATGATTAAAATGAAACTATTTTATTATTCATAATATAAAAAATCAATTGTATTTTTAAATAATTTTTTAATACAATTTTTATTTTAAAATTCATTAATAAGAAAATATTTTTTAAAGAAAATTTGTATTTTTAACAATTCACATAAAATCCAATCTTTTTAGAAAAAATAGGAGAATTTATCCATGATATAGTTTTGATTTTATAATATAAAAAATTATATTATTTTTATCAAATTAAATTCTTATATGTTATGAATTTTATTTATAAAATTTTATCACAAAATATTATAAAAACCCATCTTTACCAAAACTGATTTCCAATGAACAAATTGAATTTATAAAAAATTGATTACTTATATCCTATAAATTAATAAATTAATATTTATTAGGTAGGACCTCTATAAAATTTTCATAAATCCTATAATATTATTCAAATGTTCCAATGAAATAACTAGGCCATAATTTTTGAATATAAATAATAATATTTTTTAGTTTACTAAGCATAGAGTTTCATGTTATATTCATTATCAAACATATTGCACTTTTAAAATATTTGGGGTGATAAATTAAAACCCACACCATAAAAAATTATTCATTAAAAATAATACATTTATTATTAATGAATTTTTTTAAATTTCAATTTATTTCTAGAAAACCCAAAACAAATAATTGGTTAATAAAATTTATTCTAAAAAATATGGAAATTTAAATATGATTGTCTTCTAAAATAACACATAACTAAGTTTATAAGTTGTAAAAAATATTTTATGTGATATTTTATATATATATAAGAAAACTAACATCCAGGGACTAATATAGAGTGATAGAGATCACAATTAGGAGAAAGTGGACAACCATAAAACTAGAAATTTGGGAGGGCTGATGTGACAATCAATTCCGTGAATATAAAGGTAAACATATATTATTTTTATTTAAATATTATTATCCTAATGTCAATGGATTATTATATTATCGAGACAAATGTAATTAATAAAATATTCTTAGTTTATTTCTTTCCATTTTATTGGTACAATTAAATCCTTAGGTTTGGATTTGATCAATTTCACATTCATAAATTACTCCAAGAAATGGATTTTAAATATGGATTTTTTATACCTAAATCAATAAAATTAATTTTTAATGAATAATAATATCTAAAAATGAATAAATATTCATACATATTATCTTTATATATTTAAATAATAATAATTATTAGCAAAGTAATCTTATTTTTTTTCTAATTTATACAACCTCAACAATATCACTCAATGTTCAGCTTAATCCATTTCCATAAATAGTTAACCTTATGACACCACCAAAAAATATCTGAAAAAATTCCAAATCCATAAATTTTGACAGATGGAAACTAAATAAACATAACATTAATCTTATGTATAAAATAATGTTTCCTTTAATTATCACATATAAAATATGATAATACCTTGATCACATATTCTATCAAAACATGGTAATATCCTAAACTATCCTATAACCACAATGAAATCATTCATGCTCCCAAAATTTCACTCTCACATTATTTCATAAATTAAATAATTAATTATTTAACATATTACATAAATCTAAAAATTTTATAAATAAATTAATGATTACATCAAACAACTTTTCAGAAAATCATAAAACATTTTCAAGGTCGCTAATAATATAACATTTAATTATTCAATACCAATCAGATATTTATTCCAAATAAACCGTATCAACTCAACATAAAAAATACAATAAGATTTATCTTTCCATTATTCAAATATATTACAAAAAATAACCATATAACTAATCACTTTTAATGGATATTGGTTCGATTCATTATGATCTTTAAAACCCATAAAGAGAAACATCTATAGTACAATAATTATATGTTTCATGTATCCTATAGCCAGAATATCATGGATGAAATAATTATTGAATCCAAATATATGTGTAGTGTGATCATTAAACTTTCCTTACGTAATATAATAGGATTGAACATGATCCAATAACATCCTATATGTTATAATTCATTAATTTTTGGGGAATTCATTTCCGTTTCCCCCATATCTTTATAGTTGAATCACTAAAAATTACAGGTTTCCTTTATACACTTGAATTCACTTGACCAATGTCCTTTCTCTCTAAAAATGAATGAAATTATCATTACCTTCATGAATGTACAAGAATTTTTCATTAAAAAATAAACATATGTGGGTAAATCCATATTTCCCTTATTCAAATTATACATTATTTTATCTACATTTATTTCCAAAAATTTCATTCTATTAATTCCATAAGGCGCAGAGAATTCTTTTTATGTCTTAATATCAAATGATCATATATCCTCGTATGTTGAGACTATTTTAAATACTATTTCCATTTGAATTATTTTCTTTAGAATGATAATTAAATGGAATAAATTTCACTTTTCACTTCATATATAGTCCACAAAATTCATCAAAAACCATGTAATATTAGATTCATACTTAGCAACATTTTCGATTCATTTTGTATCAGACTCAATAATTATCAGTCCATATCCTATCATTGTTTATGAGAAAATTTTTTCCCAAAGATAATATCCTTAATGTGATACCGCTATATGCTCAATATTTCTTACTCATCCTTAGTGTTTTAAATTAATGACCACAATTGATCCAAACCCCAAAGAGATGATAAACTATCCAGATAACCATCTTTATTTCAATACATCCTAAATGAAAAAATATCTCTTCTAAGAATCATATCAAATTTTTGGGTTAAAATGGAATTTTAGTACCATTGAAAAATAAGTATTGATGAACATGAAGAAGAATAACATTATTACACCATGTTTTGGATTAGTAGAATCCTCCATAAGTGAAGGGGTATTGGTTATTACATCAAACAAAACTCCCATTATAGTTATAATTTTTTCAGTTACAACTATATCTCTATCTCCATCATTATTATAATTAACATGAAGTCATTTCCTACATGGATTATGTGCACGGATAATGGTTCTGTTACTTCCACTAGGATCAATTTCTAGAAAATATGACACATGAAACTATATCATGACATTATGAATCAAAATGTATACTTTAAAATGTATTGAAATACATAAAAAAATTGAAAATATATGTATAAATAAAACCTCAATAATATTTTTGGTTTATTTTAGAATTTTATCCATTTTCTACATTGTGTTAAATTCAATAATCATTGTTTTACTAAATACAGTTGTATATATTTCTACAAAGATTTCTCTCATACAAACTATAATTACCGCCACCTAAATAGACCGAAGTTTGTGGTCACATAATTGAAATTGAACTTGATACAAGTGAAAGCATTTCAAAACTATAACTATTTTATTAGTATTAGTAAACTAGACACATAATTAGATATCACATTACATAATATTACATAAAATAAAAAACATTCTAAATGTAAATATTTTAAATCCTTGATCTCATTCAATGATTCCTTCTTCGTCTCTTGGGGAAAGAAAATAAAGAATGGGGGATCTAATATTCTTATAAAGATTTACATGTAGTGGAATATATCTTAATTAAATAAGGTAAAATATATATGTATAGGTAAATAAATCAAATCCCATTCCAACTATTCATTTTCCAGAGCATAAGGAATAATATTACAGGAATAAATAATTTTGAAAAAATTCCTGGAAACTAATCACATAAACTTGACACGTATACATGGATATAACAATTATTAATATAATCACATAGAAATAAATACATAACCTCACAATAATGGAATTAATTGTGAGTGAAATTAGATACAAACTATCGACGCCTCATTCCAAGACATCCTACTTAAAGTTTCAAGGCCTCGCCCAAATACAGAAGTTAGTTTGTATCATGAGACCTAGAAATGCATCAAGACTCTATAACTTTATATTAGCATCAATTATTAACTTAAATTCACTTCCCATATGAAAAGGGTGAAACATAATCAATATTTAACTTTTACTTAAAAAATATCCTATTAAATTTTTATAATTACTCAAATAATTAAACATAATCATAAGCCATCCAGTGTAATACTTCGAATGGTATCAACATAGTGTATCCCCAATTAAACTATTCATAAACCATATAAATAAAAAATAAGTTTTATTTAATTGAAAAATTTCCATAGTGAATCATAATTAAAATTATGGTTGTTGTCAATAATGAATACAAATTGAATAAATTTTTTAGTGAAAACATTATTGAGGATGATACACTTTTATCATTGAAAATTTATTTTAAAAATTAAAATTTCAAGAATGTAATGTAAAATAATTTTTTTAAATGAATCGTGGATAATTTAAAATGATACTCCTCATATATGTGTTTTTATTAATGCAAGAATTTTTTTTCATGTTTTATAAGTAAAAAAACATTCTTTCTCTGCCTTTCTAAAAATTTAAAAAAGTACCTCATCTGAAAAAAATGAATATTCATTTAAAACCATTTTTAAAAAATTTAAAAATTGGTAAAATTTAATTGAATAAATAGTTTTATAGTTTAAAAGTGATTCTTGAAAACATTATATGAAAACATTGTCGTTGAATTGAAAGTATTTTTGACAGAATAGAGGAATGCAGATGGTTTTCCATAACAAAATTCTTATGATATATTAATTAATTAAGGAGAAGATATTTTAATGAAAGAGATATAATTTTACGAAATAACTAGTGGAAAAGAAAATATATTTGTTTTAGGATATAAATATCTCATAATTCTCCCATTGGATTCTTAATCCAAAATATACCTCAATAATGATTAGATTGGGGAATAAACCCTTACATTCTTCATAACATTTGAATAAGAACCTCATGAAAAAAATAAATTAAAATGAGTCATTTAGTACAATGATTAAAAAGATAATACTAATATTTCATATCAAAATAGATGTATATAATGAACACAAATGAAACATGTGTTTAATGTGGATAACGTATCATGGATGTAAAATTGAATTGATAAACAGTTACCATAAGTTCAATCTCCATGGTATGGGTGATATAATACTATATAATAAAGATATATTTATTATAAATAACTTCAAAACATGTATTTATATACATCATAACAAATATTGTTTACTAATAATCTTTTATAACTCATTTATTAATTTTTTTAAAAAAATCATTATTCCTAGTAATAACAGCTTAGTTTTTCATGTATGTTTTCCATTGTTAGTTTTAGTCCATTTAATTTTTTTATAGTTCATTAATATCAAATACATACCCTTGATATAAATATCATATATATTCATTATTTAGTTACTTATATTAAACCATAAAAGATAGAGATATAAAAATGAATTACAATGTTTATGGATATAGTATGTTGTACATATGAATGAATGATATTTTTACGTTATAATGGATGGAATGAAAGAAAAGTAAATAATAAATTCCCATTAAATAATAATTATATTATCATATTCATCTTATATATTAAGTATATTCTTCTTTATTACCTCCAATTTAATTTTTTAATCAAAGACAGATCACATCACTTCGTGGATATGTTAGTCCCCTCACACGCACGAGCTGGGTTATCAGTTTCCAAAATATATGACGGTGAGAGGGAATATGTAATATTATACTTCCATAATAATTCATATTTCATAAATATCGTATATATTTGTTATTTCCATATTTTATAACACTTGAAGTAAAATGGTGATGATAAATGAAATACACTACTGTGTAGAGATGGTTAGTCATACGTATGCACATGCAATGTTTTCAATTTTCATAGGATGGAATTGAGCTGTAATATAGTTTTAAAATAATAATAAATACATTTAATTATATTCATGAAACTATATTTTTTATATTAGGATAGTTACAACAATTTAATAGCAAGTATAATATGAAATAAACTGAAAGGACGTGGAAGAGATGTTTATCTCTTCTTCAGTAAAAATCAATTATATATCCTTTTAAGGAATATTGAGTTGGACATTTGGAATGAAAAAATCATCTAGAACATTTATAATGGTCTTTATAATAGAAAAGGACAATTTTTTTTCAATATAGATGGCTCAAATTGGTTTTAATAGTTGATTGAATGGGTGTTCAATTTTAAGAGAGTATTGGGGAATTAAAGGAATTAATTAAAGCATTATATAAATATAAATTATGATTGACATCATAATGGATAAAAAATATTAGGATTACAATATAATATTAGAATTATTAAAATTATTTTCTTCCAAAAAAATTTAACATGTTTAGATCACATTTTAACACATTTCTATCCATTTTAAACTACAGTTATCCTTTTGAAAATTAATATGGTATCAAAGTATTTTTACTCTTATGGGGATTATATATTTAATATCAGTGGAAAAATCCTATAAATTGACCATGGTTTTTTCATAAACCATTTCCCAATATCCTGAATAAAAATAAAATTTTTATTAATTTCAAATCATTAAATATGATATTATTTATCAAAAAATATCATTAATGTAAATCGTATAAATATTCATTTACATTGACTCTAATAACATAAATCCAACAAAATAATTTGAATTAAATTAGTAAAAACATACATAAAATGTTTCATTTATTTATAAAATTATTTTATTACAATAATTATTTCAAATTACATTACATTAATTATTTTAAGTCATTTATTTTATATTTCAATTCATTAAATAATTACTCCATCAGTGTTGCATTAGATTTCAAGGTAATTATTTATCACTAAAAACTAACTATAATTTAATAGTATGAAAAATTAGTTAATTTTAAAATCAATACATATAACCAAAAATATACTCTATTGATACCTAACTTAAAATATTATAGTCATTAAAACTATGAGTGTGAAATTTTTGGCTTTGTAATCACCTCAATATTATAAAGCAGAAAAGCTTCTAAAAATCGAAAAAAGTATATATATATATATATATATATATTAATTTATGATGATTATTTAAGGTATATACTCATATATTAAAATTAAGGCATCTGTTAGGGTCATTTTTCAGTCCATATAATTTAATTTTTAACATTACTAACCTGATTATTCTGTTTCCATAGTAATAAAAATTACTATGGATTCAATTCATATTTACCAAAAATAAGAGGTACCATTTTACAAATTTTCTACATATTAATTCAATATATGGAGACTATTTAGGAAAATTCAAAAATTATATGTGATAAAATATAAAATTAAACATATCCATCAAGAAGCTGTGAAAACAGTTTTTTTAAAATAGATTTTTAAATACAAAATTTCTTTATAATCAATTACATAATTAAATTGACTATAATAAAATAATTATTTTTATTAATTTAGTAGATCTAATTTTAGTTTTAAATCATTTTATAACAATATATAACAATATAAATTATTTAATTAAAATGCATTTTTTTAAAAAATCAGTTTTTTTAATGCTTCACTAGAATATATATATTTTTTAAAAAAAATTAAAATTCAACCCTAAGAAAAGTTTTATTTAATAATTTATAATTTTATATTAGTTTTATAAAATATAATTTTGTGTATTTCCTAAAATTAATTACAATATATTTTCACAATAAGCAATAAGAAATATTTTTTAAGAGAACGTATTTGTATAGAATAAAATATCATTACTAAAAAGATAGAAATTATTTTACAACAATTAATCAATGGATTTGTATTGTTTAATTTAATTATAAATATTACATAATTTGTTTAACACTATATATACCCACCAATTAAGTGGAGAGATTATAACAATCGTATCTAAATAATAATAATTCATGGTTTATTTATGATCGATGTTTTATGTTTTGCATGCTATCAAAAATAATGTTGTTTTAAAATCTGGGGTTGTTATAATAACGTTTTATTTGGATAAATCTATCAATAAAATATGAAAATGTTTATTATAATAATATTTTTCGTAATCATTACAATGGTGGTCTCTACAAATCAATTTGGGTTTTTTCAAGGAAGGTAAATTCACTATTATATCTTAACTAATTCTGAATGCATAACATTCTATGGAAACCTAGTAAAATTGGTAGAATTTAAGGAAAACCTATTATCTAAATGTATTTATATATGATAAACTATGGTTTCTTAAGTTAATTCCTTTATAGGTGTAGATTTAATGACTATTTCATTGATATGATCTTCTCTTTCTTTCTAGATATAATAATCATTCATATTCTTTATGAAATTACTCAGGGGTATTTATATTGATTTTGTTATTTAATGACCCAGAATTAAACATTAAACAACAAAGGTCCCTTTCTTGTCTATTCTCTGGAGGATTGGACCACATTACATTTTTACAAAAGTTGTACCAAAAAAACTATCAAAATAAATTTTGTGGGTTAACTCCTTAATCAAAGAAGACATCACTAGAAAACTCAACCGATAGAAAATAATTTAAAATTAGGGGTTAGCATCAAATATGCCTAGTAAGGGGTTATAAAGGATTTAATAAATCCTTTTAAAATACTATTGAGAAAATAATTTTTATGAATATTTTTATAAATATTATTTTTAATACATTCATTGAAATTACTTATGGTTTAAAATTAGAATATCACATTAGAAAATACTTATGTTTAAAAAAATTTAAATATATTCCAATGTATTTCTGAAATTATACACAAGATGTTAAAAACACTATTATGAGGCCACATTAAACAATAAATTCTATCTTGGGCCTACCCATTTGTTGAATGAGGGGTTCACTCCCCAATAATCAATTATATTTACAATTTTCATGTGCCATATTTTCTGAAAAATTTTCAATCATTATATTATTATATATATTTTTACTGGAATTTTAAATTTTTAAAATGAGTCGCTACTTTAAAATACAAATCCAACCATATATTTTTATATAATTTTTTACATACATAAATATATTAAATTTCATTTTTTATTACTTGTGTGATTCGTTACTAGAAAAACTCACTCCATAAGCCTTTTTCATGAGTTGTCCATGTATTCAAACATTATTTCATTGAATACATTTTCTATTCATATAAGAAATTTACATTCTTATAATAATCCTAATAATTTTTATATCCCCCCATAAAATTATAAAAAAATATTTGAAATAAAACACTTTCTATGAAATTTATGTTCTTATTAATTTCAAAATTAAACAATAGAAAATAAAGTGGAAAAATGAATTTATTATAAACAAAAAAGATATTGATTTTATTCATAACACATGGACATGTTTATATGTAGATGTGACATTTGTAATTTTAATAAAACATCATGATATGCGGTGGTCATTTTTCCGGAAACATGATAGTAAAAATTATGAAAATACAATTATATCACAATAAACATTTTGTTCTTATATATATATCGATACATATTTATATATATTGAATTAATAAAACTCATCAACTTGGAATAAATTAATGGTTCAGAAATGACATCGATAAATGAGACTATCTATATTTAATGAGAGTGAAAACATAGTTTTGATACACATAAATATACTCATTTTCATAAATAAATAAATTACCAAATGTAATATATATATATATACATGTACACAAATTTCAGCCATAGATACATTATAGTGGAGTGTAGAAAAAAATTATGTTGCTGAAAAATTTTCATAATGGAAAAATTAAGATAAATAATTTCTATTTAAAATTTACTAAAAAATGGATATATAAGAAATCATTTATATATATATATTAAATATATTAATTTATATACATGTAATGTAACATAATTTTAAAAATAAAATTAAACCTTTATATAAAATTAGGTAGATTATGAAGAACTTAAAACACATAAATCATAAATAATCCCTTTAAAAAACACATGATTTAGAATTATATAGTGTATATTAAACAGTCAAAAGTAAACAGAAAATTTCATATATACATGTATATAAATAGTGCATTCAAGAAAAATATTTACTGAAAATTCATTATATATGTTAAAAATAAAACAAATTTTCCATAATAAATTTTGGAGAAAAAGAAATTTTAATTAGAAAAAGAAATAATTTGACATGATCAATCAAATACATGTTGAAAAGAAGGAATGTTATTCCAATACATTTAATGGCCGCAAATCATAAAAATTGATTTCATGATTCAAAGAGTCCCTTACCAAAAAAACATATCAACCCAGAAACACTTAAGTGGTAATAGAGAGACCAGAAGACATGATGAAAATTAAATTTAATGTCAGTGCTTAATCATGTGTCCAAATGTGTGCATAAAGTAGTATAGAACTATAGACAAAAAATATAAATAATTAAAATGATATTTATAACCTATAAAAGAAAAAAAACTGAGTGTTTACAGAGAAACCTATGAAAAATGATACAACAAAGATAGTAAAATTGGAAAAATACAAAGATATAAAAAAACATATTAATTTAATATTAAAATATTCATTTAAATAGATTTTTCTGAGCATAAAAACATTTGAATATAATACTACAACAAGAAGGATGGAATCTACATTTTCATTCGAAATTATTGTTGTAACCAATTTATAATATGTTCATAATGAAAAGAAAACCGAAAAAACACATTGACCATAAAAAATAAAATAAAATCAAGGAACAACAAAAATAAAAAAACTATAGATTTGGAAGGAATAAAAAAAATTAATGCTTAACAGGTAAGAAATCAAAACCTATAAACACAAGCCTACCTTGAATATATTTTCATGGAAAACGTTCCACAACATAACCTGTGTTGAACCAAAACTGTGATAGAACCCCGTTGAAGTCACTCTGATCTGCCTGACATCATCAAATCTACCCTCATCAATGCATGATCCTCCCTCGAGGCTCAGATCATCTAGAAGGATCGGCTCATCATTTATTCCCCAGGTGAAACCCCATTTTTTTTTCTCATCTCTCCAGCTCTCGGCTAACCACAAGTCCTGATGGCACACCCCCTCCTACCCTTAGTTCAACACACCTAGACTGTAAGAGGAAAGCCGAGAACCCTAATTGTGCATCTGTATTTTCACAATTCACATCCTTTTATTTTTAACTATAATTTTCATTTACCATTTTTTCATTAAATTAAAATTACCATAATATATTAATAATAATATAATTTCAAATATAATAGTTCTATGAAATAATTTATTCAAAATTTATTACTCAAAACTAAAATTTCATATATATATTTATATATATTATGTTTTAAATAAAATTATCATAAAATTTGTAAGACTATATTAATTATATTCTAGGTGTTTTATTTATTATTTCGTATTAAATAATTTTTATCATAGTTATTATAATTAAAATAATCAATATATATTGTTTTTTAGAAATTTATTTTTTTAAATTATTCTATCAATGACCCCTATTGATTAAAATAATTTTTTTATTCAAATTCATTTTTAAAATATAAAAAATATATTCATATTAAAATATATTATAAAATGAAATGGTTCTATATGCAGACTATAAATTTATATAGAAAAATTATTATATAATTTAATTAAGATCAATTTAAATAAATTATTATATTAAATTATTATTTTAAATAGAAAATTATTAAAATATCATTATTTTCTCACTAAATGTATTTACGAATATATATTTTTAATAAAATTAAGATGATAATTTTCTAAGAGTTTAAATTATTCCCCATAAAAAAACGGTGTCCTTCCAATTCATTTCTTCAGAATAAAAATAATTCTGAATTTTCGTTTTCAAAATTAATAAATAATATGACTGATAATCTCTAAACTCGACCCCTTAGACATCAATATCTCATCTGCGAATTTTTCTAGACCATTCATTTGATACCAATTGTAAAACCTAGTCTTAAACGTCACAAAATAGAGGACATTTCTGTTATATATTCCAAAGGATTAGACCACTTTCCATTTTTATCGATGTTATACAAGAAAAAAACAAAAAACTCCATGTGTGCTAACTCCTTAATAAAATTATACATCACTAGAAAAAAATTTCTATAGACTATACTTTAAAATAATGGGTGTGTATGAAATATTCCCTATAAGGGGTATTAATGAATTTAATAAATCTTTTAAAAACAGTTTTGTGAAAATAATATTGAAAAATACATTTATAAATATATTTTTGAAGAAATTAGTTGAAATTTAAGATAATGTAGCATTAATATATCACTCTATAAAATACATATATTAAAATATTTCTACAAAACAATGCTCGTTTTTTCTAAAATATTATTTATGTTTCTGATAAAAGAACACTATTCTTTAGAAACATGAATCTTTGAAGTCAATCTTGGGCCTACACTCTTGTTGAAGGCTAGTTTCACTCACTAGTAATCTTCTATATTTACAATGCTCAAGTGAGTAATTTTATAGAAACATTTTATGCGTTCTTTATTATATATATTTTCACAGGATTATTTAATTTTCAAAACATGTCACTACATTAAAATTCACATTCACACATATATTTATATATAAGTATGTACATACATAAATATGTGAACGTTCATTGTTTATTTCTTGTGAGTTTAGTAGTAACCAAAATTCAATCAATAAACCTTTTCCTAAACTATCTTTGTATTTAAACATTCATTCCTAAAAAACACTTTCTATTCTTACAAATAATTTACCCTCTTAAAAAAATCATAATAATTAATTATCTTCCACAATATAAAATATGAGAAATATTTAAAATAAAACCCTTTAAATGAAACCCATTTACTTATTATTTTACTAATTTATCTTTATAATTTAAATTGGAACCATGAATTTATTATAAATGAAGTGGATGTCAATGTTGTTCATAATACTTGACCATGTTTATATGCCGATGTGACGTCCCTTATTGTAATAAAACTTAATGAAATGTTGTGCGCATTTTTTGGAAACAAGATAATTAAAATTATGAGAGTAAATATATATGATAATAATCATTTCATATTTATATATATAATTATTAATATATATTTAAACATATTGAATTCATAAAACTTATCAATGCAGAATAAATTCTCATTTTAGAAAAAAATCGATAAATGAGAATATATATATGTAATGGGAGTTGGAACATAGTTCTGATACACATAAATTTAATCATTTTCATAAGTATATAAATGACCACATGTGAGAAATATACATATATATATATATATACATATTTCTTCCATAGAGGATTAAATGTTGAGTGTAGAAAAAATTATAAATTACAAAAAAAATCCTAAATCCTAAATTAAAATAAATAATTTCCATATAAAATTTTCTATAAAATAAATGGATAAGAAAACATGTAGATATATATATATATATATATGAATATATATATATATATATATGCATGAATATCTATTTAATGTAACATAATTTGAACAATAAAATTAACCCCTTACAGAATATTATGTAGATTATGAAGAACATAAAATCCCAAAATAAAAAATAATCCCATAAAAACATAAATGATTTAGAAGTATATTGTATATAGTATAACACTCACAAGTAAAAATAAAGTTACACACATTCATATATATAAATTGTGTATTAAATAAAACATTAACTCATAAATCATAGGACTAGTTTCAAATAAAATAAATTCCCCTAAATTTTTTTAAAATAGAACATTTTAATTGGAAAATGAGATAATTTTAAATGATTAATAAAATACATGTTTAAATGAATGGAAAATAATTTCAATAAAATTAATGGCGAGAAATTAGAAAATTGATAGCATTAAATAGAGAGTCCTTTACCTAAAAATCAAACTAGAAACCCTTTTTGGTAATGGAAACACTAGAAGATGGAAAGAAATTTATAGAAGGAATGAGTGATCAAACATGTGTGTAATAGTGTATAGAGGGTACTGTAGAAATATATATAGAACCATTGTAGAATGATAATACTATTTATAATCTCTAACAGTCACAAATCTGTGAGATTGCGGTACAACCTATGAATAAACATACATCTAAAATGATATAAAAATAGACATAATATAAATATAGAGTAAAATATATTAATTTCATAATCAAAGATTTATTTAAAAATATTTTTCTAAGAAGAAAAAAATTAAATGATTGAATATAAAACTACTATAGGAAGGATGGAATCGACATCATCATTCCAAAAACAATGAGAGAAATATTTATCATATGTTTATAATCAAAATAAAATAGAAAAAAAATACCAAGATCATAAAAAACCAAATATAAATCATGGAACAAAAGCGGTTGGGCAACAGTCGATGGGGAATAAATAAAAAAAGACCAACATTGATGTTTAACTAGTGGAAAATTAGAACCCATGAACAGAAGCCTACCTAACCTTGATCTAAAAGGAAAATAGTCCACAAATAAACATGAGTCGAACCCAAACCACATTCGAACCTCACCAAACTCACTGAGATCTTCCCGACATCGTGAAATCTACCCACATCGGTGCCCGATCCTCCCTCAATGCTCGGATCGACAAAAAGATGTGGCTCAGAATCTATTCGGCAGAAAAAAACCCACATGCGCATCCCATAACTCTCTAGATCACAGCCAACATCAAGGCCTTACATCTCCACCACTGCTGCCCTTGGGTCGACACACCTAGACCGTAAGAAGAAACCCAAAACCCCTAATTATGCATCCACATTTATCACGATTCTAATCAATTTCATTTTTTAAATGTCATATTCATTTATTATTATTTTAAATCAATTAAAATTAACATAATATATTAACAATAGTATTCTTTCAAATATAATAGTTTTATGATATAATTTATTCAAAATATATAATTCAATACTAACATTTCATATATATATATATATAATGTTTTAAAAAATATTATCATAAAATTTGTAAAACTATATTAATTATATTCAATGTTTAGTATTTATTATTTAATATTAAATAATTTTTTTTATAGTTATTGTAATTTACATAGTTAATATATATTTTTTAGAAATTTATTTATTTAAAATATTCTATCAAAAACATGTTTTGATAAAAATAAAAAAATATAGGACTTATTTTTTTAAAAAAAATAAAAAGATTCATATTAAAATATTATCAAATAAAATGATGTTATAAAACTAATATGAAAACTATATAATTATTTATAAGTATTTTTTAAATTATTAACATATAATCAACTTAAATAAGTACTTAATTTGTGTTTTTTTGAATGTAAATCGACTAAAATACAATTAGTTTATTTTCACTAAATCTATTAAATAAATAATATTTTTAATAAAATTATATTAATAATTTTTATGGGAATTTACATGTCACACTTGTAAAGGTGACCCTCTTTTGGTTATCTTATTTATTATTTTGGGGACTATCATACCAGTAGAATCATTTATATGGTGGGAAAGGGCACTCTGAAGACACCCCATGCTGGGAAAGGATTGATGGATCCCTCAAACCTGTTCTATAAAAATGTTTTAATAATATTTCATCATGGGGAACTTCAAAATATAAATTAAATAAAAAAGATTCTTGGGAATTATGTCCTTTTATCAATTCAACATACTAATTAAAAAAAATATCATATAATTTTAATTATAACTGCTTTGTAAATAGGAATATCATAATTAAATGAATGTTAAACATTAGTGAAGACTCCTTCCATTTTAATTATTTGTGAATACCACTCTTCTATGTTTGAATCAGAGCCTTCCACATTATAGATATTTATGGTCAAATTAAGAAAATTTTATCTCATGTAAAATAAAATATCTATCCACTATTAGTAGAGTTACAATTATTAACGGATTTATTATTCCCCAGTTGGTATAGTCTTTTATGGTATATAAATCTATTTGTGCCTTCATCATGAGTATAAATCAATACTAAGGTAAATTCATTTGGTCTAGATCTATCCTAAAGAGGAATGTGCTTTCTATTAAATACAACGTGTTTTGTAAGACTATGGACGATGTTGTGCTATTAACTATGAACATTGACATCTTTCATGATTATTTTCAAGTTCAATTATTATGAAAAATGATAGTGAATTTTATCACGAAATCCAGTTCCCAAGAGACATAATCTATAACGGTATTTTCACCAGGATGTCCCAATATCTCTACACCAGTAATTTTTTTTGTATTAATAGAACCCATAATGAGGTAATTCCAAATAGTAGGTGGATGATTTATTTGTACCTTAATCAGATTTTATTATAAATTAATTTGATGGGTACCCCACCGGATAAAATATTCCATGGGAATATTGATTTCCTAGAGATCAATATAAAGGAAAAATTATATTTCAACATGAATATTAACGATTCATTATTTGGGATTAGTTTTTCCTTTATAATTTCATGCATCTCAAAAATACATTCATGGGAACATATGTTAATGAAAACATTGATATGTCACTTATATTAAATCTTTTGTACTGGAAGACCCATAAAATCATCTACTGTATTCCTTCAATTCATTATATACAGGAATCCACTCTCCATATCATTGATTATATGGAGAAAATTATGGCATGTGTTACCAAGAGATGATAGATTAGTGAATATTGAAATGAAATGTTCCATGTAGCGTAGTGTCTACAAGGAAGTGTATGACTTCATAAAACATATATTCTTCTAGTGTATATTTGGTTTATCATCTCTAGTATCATTAAGGTTATCTAAACTAATGTTGTTAATATTAATTTTTTTATTGGCTACACTATTATAAGGAGGCCTCTCCAAATTCAAGAATAAGCTCGGATATATTATTGGATAGACATTCACCCCATCTAGTGGAGTATGTCTGAGAAAATATTTGATGGGAATGACCTGGATCTCAATATTATTACAAAGAACATCCCAATAGTAATAAAATTGGCACCACAATGATGATTGGATTGGATGGTAACTTGATAAATGAGCACTATGTTTATAGAAGGCTGAAATTAATGTAAATATTAGGATAAATAATAGATATCTATATATCTTTTGTAAATCATACATAAAATGTTATATCAAAGAAAATATATATGGAACCTCAAATGTTTTCCTAGGAAAATATTGGTGTGTTATAATTTTTAGCGATGTAAGGGGGAGCTATCCCTTATCTCATAATGGACAGTGGGATTGTTGTGGAATTTGAGGAAGAGATAGAATGGATCACCATGTATCTTAAAATTTCATGATTAAAAACTAAACCTTGAATTGACTTGATATAGGATCATACTTTAAGGTAAAATCCATTCGACTAAATTTTTAATCTCTGTTTTAGAGGCTGGAAGGAGCGTGGGAGGACATCTTAAAATATTTCAAGAAAATTCAATTCTTAGTGTCTCATATTAATAGAGATGGTAATTTTATTAACAGAACTCTCTCCAACCTGTGAGTTGGGTAGGGTACATGTAACTAGTATCTAGAACCACCAGAGTTATCATATGAGATCTAATTCCTTGACATTTATAAAAATCCATCTTTCTTCTACTGTTAATTTATTTTATACCATAAATTTACACTCTATGTGAACTCTTCTAATTATTTATAATGTACCTTGTCATGTATTCATTATTCTCATATAATTCCTCCAATAAGTTCTCTGTTAATATCATTTTCCTTAGATTTAATAACATTTAATGAGATGAAAATGGTTTATTCTGATGTTTTTAATGTCTATTCACACACTGGATCAGGTTACTTTTATATAGCCAATATTGTTTTAGAATGTTAAAAATTAATAACCATAAACCTTTAAAACTCAACCTCATCCATATTCACTACCCTAATAACACCTCCGGTGATAATTTCCCAGAATCTAAACCATTTTGGATAAATTTAAAACTATTTAAAATGTATCCACCAAAACATATGATTTGTTCTTCATTATGGTGAATAATTTTCCCCTTTATATTTATTTTCTGTAACATATATTTCTATCATCAATATAAAATTCAACAATTTATCTTAAATATTTTTTATCTCTATTCATCAATTTAGCTGATATAGGAAGACTATTTTCCTTCTAATTATTGATAATAATGAATAATGTTATTTTGATTTTTTGGATAATAGTTCAAAAATGAGTCATGTGTCAATCAATTCATTTTCTCTATGAGATATATTATGGTAGAAATTAATAGATACTAATTATGACCCTAATTTGTTTAGAAATAATTTTGTTCTTTGACATTTCCCAATAACCAAACCTCATGCTTTTTCGGAAACAATTCATGAATTATCCCATAATACGCTCAATAAATAGATAAAAACATTCAAACACAAGAAAACATCCCCCCTGCAGATTAATCTTACTAATATGTTATATTAAATTTACATAAAAGATCGTGGAAACTCCAAAACCTACATCAGTGATTTTTGTTTGTGGGTTTTTACCCATTTATAGAATATTCCTCTTAAAGGCCTCATATGGGAAAGTGCTTTTTTAGAATATAAGAAATAATATACTTAGAGAGGACATATTTTACATTTACTGTATATCCATCCATATTACCCTTTATAAAATAATATTTGATATCAGTATTATTTGACTATGAATGTTGTAAATGATTCTTATATAGATTCTTATCAACATATTTTTTATAACCAATAAAAAATGGATACTCCATTGTAATATACATACCATAAAAAAACAATTAATCCAAATTATTTACTATGTTGATGGTGATTATGTAATATAACTAACATTAGAAAATATGTAATTTAATAATCGCATTTGTTAATTTATAGGAACAAAAATAATGTCTCTGCACATATAAACAATATTTCAATTATATTCTTTATTTATTTTTAAAAACCTTAAATTTTTTCATTTCATAGAAAGGTAATATCATAAATATATATAATCACTATGATTGATGTATTGTTGGTTTTCCTTATAAAAGTATTTTTTTCCTTGTAAACATTATTAAATGCCAAACTTTTGAAGTACACATACATCCACAAATAACAAAATATAAGGGATTTATTTGACCTATATTGAGAATTACTCAATTAACACATCATGTTTAAATATTAGTCTTTCATAAGGTAGTTGATATTATCAATATAAACTAATTTTTCAACTTAGCATTTATAAATATAGACTTTACAGAAATTTGATTGATTTTATAAATCCGTAATGTTGTAATGGAATGAATGATTCATACAGTTTCAAGTCATTTTACTAGGTAAATTTTTCATAAAAATAAATTCCTTCAATTTGAGAAAATCCCATGTTACATACTACACATTATTCTATACAACATCACACTTTTTATTTAGATCGTTTTTAAATACTAATTTGAAATAGATATTCTATTTTCTTTTATTTTAGAAATAATTTCCTATGTATAATTATTTTCAATATTATTTTCCATTTTATTCATTTTATCATTCCTTCTTTTATGCTCAATCATTAAAAACGGTATATTATTACTAGTTTTTATGATATTTCTTCATATTAGTGTTCATGGATTATGGTAACTAAAAGTATTTTAAGATTTAATACTCTTTCACAATAATGTATTTTCCCTATTGGTTATTATATCCATGTACACATCACATAAATAAGACATGATTGTATCATTACCATGGATTCATGTATTATCATCAAACTGTGAAGTGGTTTTAGTAGTGACAACATCGTCTCCATCATTATTAATAATTGAGTTATTTAGAACATGATTATTGCTAATGGCTATCATGTCAAAAAAATGAATGATCCTTTTAATTTTTTTTAAATGTAGTGATAAAATTCAATGGTCTATAGATAATAAATATTTCATTTTAATAATTATTATCAAAATATTTTCAACATATTCTGTTCTTCATGATCGATAAATTACTCCAAAACACTCCAAAGTTTTTTATATTTCACGTTTGATTAAAAATAATATTGTATGAAATCATATTTCAAATTGCACAGAATAAATGATTTATTTTAAAAATTACAGTAGTTGTTACTACATTCAACTATAAATACCTTGGATTTACATTATTATATATAAAATTGGTATAACTATAAATAACGTTCACATTTTCTCTTTCAAATAAACTTTTTTTATAAGAAATAAAATTAAATATCATGCCATTTTTAATTATATATATTTTTTAATTCATTGGTATACACACATCCTATTTCTTTTCTCAAAATCTTCAACAAAACCCATTTTTTTATCTTGTCTCCACGAACATATATAAAATATCAATTTTTATGATTTTTGAGGATTAAAAATATTCCATATCATTAAAGTAAATTCATTTATGAATGTGATTAAATAATTTTTTTTTAAATCATAATCATGAATAAAAAAATATGAAAGCTAAAAAACTCTAGTGATCGTCTATATTAGTCCTCAACTTATTTTTAGAATATATTCACTTGAGTTTTTTTGACAAGTGATAAAAATATTGTCATTTTCATGCATCAAAATTAAAATATTTTTCAATTTATTTATCCTCCCTTATTTTTATGTGTAGTTATATGTAGTTCAAAAAAATATAATCCTTTTTTCTAATACAACCCTCACCACCAGCTATAGCCTAAAAATTTCCATCTTTTTTTACGTTTATGATGACTCATTAGTTTTTATGAAACCCCAATTAAAGACTAGCTATGTGGTGACTTCAACAATACCTTTTTCAAACCACTTATTTTTACATTTGGGACATGAGATGTTTTTTATAGTATTTTTATATTTCTATGAATGGTAATTTTTTCCATTATGTTATACTTCAGAATAGTTCCATATTATTTTCTTCACTAGATACTAATGAAAGTATGATTTTATTTTGTGTTGTTAAATCAATAGTTTGATTTACTCTATATAGATCACATTGAGAATCATGATTCCTAGATTTTATTATATTGTAAACTCATAAAAATATATTATAGTTTACAAAATTCTCTCATATATAATGTTTAGATTTAATATCCATTGTAATATGCATGACATTATTATATTGATTATCTACTACAAATATTATCATTTTTGACCTATAAATCCCCATATCCATTAAAATGTCAATGGAAGTCATATAACAAATGATATATTTTCTCAATTATCATGTTTTAAAATTTTAGTTACCTTGATATGATTTTCTTTTCTCAAAATGGAATTATTATCCTAATCTGGATATTATTTAATGTTTTAATTTTCATATATTACATGACTAAGCTTATTTATATACATTTCGAACTCAATTCTCGTGTTTAATTTCATAGTTTTTCCACTACTATCGATAAAAAAACTCATCATAATTTTTATCATCCCTTAGGGATGCACTGTATTTATCTTTCTAAGATATTATAACTTTTTATGAATCCTATTTATGATTTTTTTCATCACCAAAACATTATTTAATATTATAAATATCTTATATAATATTAATAGAGATTATTATTATGGAATTGGATGCCATCAACTTCTTACCATATCATGAATATTGATTTTTCTTCGAGTAATATTCATTTATGAAGAATATTTTAGTAGCTTCATCATTTTAATCTTTTTTTTTTATTTTCTAAGAAAAGATGTTTAAAATTTTAACAAATTTAAAATAATAAAAATATTTAAATGATTTATAACCATGATGCTTAGTTTCCCCCCTTTTAAGTTTCTTGAAATCTGAGAGAGATTAAGATAACATCCAATAATATTCTCATTTTTATTAGAACTAATATGTTTATCTTGGAAATTCATATTCTAAAAATCCTTTAATGAAATAACATTCTAAGTATTGACCTTAAATTTTGTATCATATGTTCTGCTCATCTCATAATTAACGGATGTGTTCTATAACTGATCAATTTTGAAACTATACAAAACATTATATTTAATAGAGTAAATCATAGCATCAAAATTATTATTAAGATTTATAATTAATTTATTCAAAATAGTGGAGTGTCTAAAAATTTATTTATTTATTATAATAATAATGAAAATATTTTGGACTCTAGAATTATAATCATTAGAAAATCATCTTATTATATTTTTACATCTTCAAATTGAAATTTATAAAGTTGTAACTAGGCTTCTATCGCCGTTATCTCTCCTATAAGTAATCTTTGAATAATTTACTATATTTACATCATAATATTACATATAATCACATTGGTATGATATTTCATGAAAAAAATATAACAATGAACTCATTTCTATCCTATAACTCTCAATGTACTTTTTATTAGATTAGTAATGGTCTGGGCATAGAAAATTATTTAGAAAGGTGGAAGAAATTAATTTTTTGCCAGTGCGAATGGATAAATCTAGATAAATTGAAGAAAAAACCCATAAGTCTCCTTGGTATGATAAATAACTATTAAATTTAAATTTCTTAAAACAATAATTAACAAAAGAACAATAATTCTCTTTATTGATTAATTTTTATTCTCTTTGTGTATTATTATTACAATATTTAATGCAATAAAGGATTTTTATAGTTGGATCCACCTATTATCTGATAATATCTAGATAAAATTATATTTTTTTGGTTCTATCATGGTAGATATAAGATCTTGATGTCCAACAATTTTATCACAATAAGTAGTTTTTATGTTCTCATCTTATTCTTGAGAGGGAGGATGGTTGAAGAATCTTAGAAGGGCATGATAGGAATCTATATAATAATTACTTTTGCACAAAAAGTATCAAAACTTATTAAATTATATCATATATATTATATAGTTAGAGTTAAAACAAATGATAACTTGACAATGTCCCTTTATCAATGTATCGTTCCCAATAACCCCAAATCAAATAATAATAAAATATTATTAGTATATCATCAATAGGTATTTATATAAATATTATTTATTAAATAATTTAATGTTTTTTTTATATTACACAAATCAATATATATATTTTCCATCTATACATTAACTCTACTAAAAAATACTTTTGAGAATTATTTAAACATTATATAATAAAATATATATTCCTAAAAATAT
The DNA here is from genome assembly GCA_963277665.1 of Viscum album. Classification (NCBI taxonomy): domain Eukaryota; kingdom Viridiplantae; phylum Streptophyta; class Magnoliopsida; order Santalales; family Viscaceae; genus Viscum; species Viscum album. Next base: position 210,987,574 of record OY728128.1, on the reverse strand, counting down.
TTAAATTTCATTACAAAAAAATATTATATTAAATCAATACATGAATAAATATTTTTTTAAATATTATTGGAAGTAAATTGATATTATTATGAATATACAAATAATATATTGGTCTTTTCATGAAATATACATTTAGGTGTAGATTTGGAGATGACCAAGTTACTCCTTGTAGCAAGACATTAGAAATTAAACATTTAGTATAAAATTAAAAATATACAAAAAACATGGAGCATTCTACATTATGACAAAATCCCACAAAACACCAGATCCTCTTGTGAATATATATTCATTTATGTATTTCATTGGGAAAATAACAATTGATAAAAATTAAACTAACAAATTATAATCTAAAATTTCTCATTATTAAATTTAGGAAATCAACAATTATTTGTTAAATATTATTCTATAAGCTATGAGTATTATTTATTATTAATATTTAATTCATAATAATTTAATGCAGTTTTGGATATACATAGAGTGTGACCCTTCTTGTCTTCTTTCTCATTTTTTTAGGTGCCCTTATATAAATTCTAAGATAGGTGTCTAAAAAACCTCAAAGAACCATTGATATTCATGTTAATGTCGATAAAAAAACCTAGCAAAGAATTATACTGGGTAATATAATAATTTATTCTATATCTCAAAGAAGAGGATTCATTATTATTCTATATTTATATATTCTTGATTTTTCATTATTTAACTTTTCAAATATACTCATAAATAAAATACCATGGTCATTGATTTCATTAAAAAATATCTTTTTAATCAATGGGTCATAATAATCTTCTTCTATTAAAATAATAATATAAAATCATTTCTTAACATATTAAAGGAATTTAATGCCACTTATCACACCTAGAACGTATTCTACCTCATCACAAGTATATGTCATTATAGTATTTTACAATACATAAAATAATGTGATTCTTGATACATATTAATAATTTAATAATGTCTAAGGAATAATAAAAATATTAAATATAGGAAATTCCACAAACATAAAAAATATATGGTATTCCAATTAGTAATTTTTCCCACATAAACTCCCTTATTGGAGATCACCAAGTGAAAAATTCATAGTAAAAAGTCTTAATGAATTTTGAGCCTGAAACACCTGATTATCAAAAATCATTTATATCCTATCATATTGTTGTATATAGACAAGATGATATATGTTTAAGAATATTTTAATATAATTTCAATTTTATAATTATAAAAATGAAATGTTTAACCTTTTATTGTGAAAAATAATGTAACAAAATTACCACATTAATATTATATAAAAAACAACAAAAATTTGATAAGATATTAATTTATTATCTAGAAATTAGAAAGAAAAAGTAAGGAAATCCATTTGGGAAACAACTCTAGAATATTTCCAATTAACCTCTATATAATCTCTTTCAACATTTAATACATTAGATCTCAAATTATATTAATCTATCTACAAATAAATAACATTCTGTAATGGGTCTACCAAATTCTATTCTAGGGATACTCTATTTACATTGATATCACCTCTTGGAGAAATATTCCTCAAGATGTGATAATTTTGAAATATATACTTTATCCATTGAAATGGAGTAGGAAATTTTGATATAAATAGAAATATTGTATTATAATAGTTCATAATAATAGGATCATTTCTATTATGTATAAAATCAAGATCCATGATAATGTTTTTTTATGACTATTCTTTCTTCAGATGCATTAAAATGAACAATATGCTCAGACTCTATTATAAAAAAATTATCATTTTGTACTTAAACATTCCAATCACAAAACATCATCATTATGTAAAACCACATGTCTCTACAATTATTAAATATCATTATGCTATTTTTATAAACTATCATCAATGAATTACCTCATAACTAGTTCCTCATATCCCATATAGAAAATGATCATATCATTTGTACAACATAGGTACATTAAGAAATTCATTATAGTTATCCAATCTGTCTCACCTGGGTCTGGTTGATATTTTCCGACCATAATCAAGGAATTATCTACATAAATATTTTTTTTGATAAAGTCATACATGATAATTCCCATCATTCTATTATATTTAATTCTACTCAATCACCCTCTCTATTACTAGGCCAAAGGTAACTATATCTTATGTATATATATATTGTGAAAAATAAAACAATCCCCTATTATTTTGAACATTTTTTATCATTTAAAAACCTTCACAATATAAGTACCTTGACATAGTCCATGTATTATCATAGATATATCTTAAGGGATCTTGATCTCTGCAATGTGTGTTTCTTTACCTACTTCTTTCATGTAAAATAATTAATTCAACCCTATTAAAACTAATTATATGACTATTATCATATTTCAATTTAGTAATATGATTTTAATATATAATTCTAGTAAAATTATTCAACTCATTAAATCTCCTATAGACATATGGATGACATTCATTCTAAAGAAAAACAAATTATTTTATGGCTACAAAAAACCAAATTTTATTATGAATTTGATCCCAAATTCAACCCATTAATTATTATATGTAACTTGAAGACCATATTTGAATCCATTGGTGGAATTAATCCCATTAGTTTCATTTTATAAAAAACATCCAAAACAACACCAATTAAGAATGTTGAGGTGGAATCAATTTTCAATGTCTCATAATCCTAGTATTATAGAATGATAATTATAATTCGAATAGATTTCAATATAGATATTATTTATAAGGTTTAATCATAGTGTATTCAATTATTTTACTTCAAACCATTTGAAACAAATTGATCCTTATAGGTATTGACATTACCTTATAGGAATATCTTCTTCTTAAACTCCAATTTACACCAACTTGCATTACATCAACTGGAGGATCAACCAAAACGCATGACTAGTTTTTTTATTTAACTTAATTTAAAATATATATTATTTCTATTTTGAAACTTTTGGGAAGTTCATTTCCTAAATATTAGATAATGATTCATTATTTTCATAAAATAACTTTCCACCATCCTCAGTGGAAAGAAACGTTTATAACTCTAGATCTATAACCTTAAAAGTATTTTTACATAGTACATGATTGTCTCGAATAATCTTATACAATATTTTTATAATGAATATTTATATTTCAACTTGTGTATATTTTTATCATAAAATTATACAATGTCAAAATTTTACCGATAATCTAGTTTAGTAATTCATTCATATTCATGAAAGGTGGAATTTCTATCAACTATAACCATTTTATCTAAAGGGTTATATAGACCACATCCATTATTTTATTTAGGATTCTCTATAAAGACTCATTTCATTATTTTTAATGACATTTTAAAGCTATAATATTCCTTAACAAACTCATTGATTACCAATATTTAAATATGTGAGAATAATATTGCATCCCTTGCCAAAACCCATATAGAATTCCAATTTCGCATTGATGAGGAAATCTGTTTATTATATATGTAAAAATGTGAAAAAATATCCCCAAAATCATAGTGGAATATATATATGACACATCATCTATGTCACTATGCCTGATAAGGTTTAAATATTACTTTCTCTAACACAATTACATTTGTTTCTATAAGTATGATTGATCTGAGATAAAATATCAATCATTTCTAGGTAATCTATTAACTCTAGGTTATGATACACCCTACTATTGTTTGAGTGGAGTTTCCTTTTCTTCATACCATGATTATACTATACTACAGTTTTTTGTTCCTTATATTTCTCAATATAATTAGACTCATACCATATCAAATCTATTTATCCATATCTAGTATATTTTTTTGTAAAAGCAATGATGTTTGATTACTAACCTATATCATCTACTAAAAAAGTGCCATCACATTCTGTGTGAATTAGATCAAAATATATGTGGTTGTATCAAACATTCACTAAAATTTCCTTGAGCAGTTTTCTTCATAAACATTCATGACATAGTTGATGTTTTTTTCTCAAAATATTATAAACACCCTTATTAACATATGTTTTCAAACATTTCACATTTACATGAAAAAGACTATGAATCCATGATGGTGTGTGATATGATTTGTGTAAACTCCATCTATTATCAATATCCATGAGTTAATTTTCATATTCTATTATGTAAATAAGAGTAATTATATTTTATATATTATAATATATGTTATCTTTATTAAATTAAAAATATTTATAACTAAACATGAAAATAACGCCATCTAATTCTAAAACGGACACAAAATATAGGTTTTTTGTTACACTGGGAAAATAATTATAGTTAATTAAAACTAAAATCAAATAAAATCAATAATATCAAACAGTATTATCATATATCTAGTTCATATTTTCTGACTCCATTGAAAAAACTAATATCAAACTAACAATAAAATATAATCTATAATCTACTTGCATTATATATTATGAATCATATATGAGAAACAATAGTTAGATATAATTCCTATTACTAAAACTTGAAATATTGAACACGAAATTGAAAATATATGAAGTTCCCCTTACTTCTTTAATAGGTTACAGTTCTTCTTCTAGTTTCCCCTCTTTCCACAAGAAAAAACATAGAGCAACATGACATTTAACCCACCATTATAACTTTCACTTATTTAATGGTATTTTATTTGTCCCATAGGATTTGAATTTTCCTTATACTCTTCATCATTTCATTTTTTTCATGTTTACCATAAGGACATATGTTTTTTTAAGCTCTATATTTTTTTCTATGAATATAATAAATTTAATGTGATCTGAATGTGTTTTCTCTATACATTTGATATATAAATTCACACTAAAACATGATGTGTTAAAAGATATTAATGAGTGAACATGGTATACCTACAATTTGGTATCTAAAATGAGTCGTATAGTTTCAAAATTCTAATTTTATCTAAACATATTTACTACATGAGGTCGATATGTAAATATTTCTCATCTATACATATAATGTGTGACCTGTAGATTTCATACATATCTTGTTTTTAGTTCTCAGAAATGAGATAATAAAATGAGATAGAATATAGTGAGAATCCATATATTTTTTAAGATTTAATAAATAAATTTGCAAATATGATAACATGATACATTTTACATACAATTACTCAATAATGTGTTTCCAAAATACATTACATTCCTTCCAAATTTTCCCATAATAAGGATTTCCATGAACTTTGGATTATATTTTATAAAACAACAACTTTTTTCATAGTGAAATGTGTATGAAATTATACTACACATGTATGTTAGACTCAATAAGAAAAGTGTACTTCTCTATTATAGATTGCATTATTAGTGATATGTTTTAATGGCTTACCATTTTTAAATAATTAATAAAATTATATATTTAAAAAAAATATTTATTACTAGTATTGAAACTATTAATACTCTAGATAATCTACAACTATATTATCAAATATCACAACCCCCCTCCATTAGATTTAGAATATACAGTATCTTAGGTATTATAGTGGTGAGGATCCATATTTCTGTTATAAAAACCAATAATATGTCCATGAAAATTGTCACAACCCGTCCCCCGAGGCCCGTATCGTGACTACCCCAAGCTCATCTTCCATAGGCTAGGGGCTGGAGACTAGCACCAAAGGAACAAATCCTTAAAATATGATTGAATTGCATTTACAATAGTAATCAAACACAATAGAGTACGAAAATAGAAGAAAAAAACTAAGTAAGACTGTATACAAAATAAGTGAGGGAAAGTAAAAGGGGTTGAAAATACAAGCCTGACTGTAGTACAAGGAAACTGAAAGTACAACTAAAGAAAAGTAACGAAGCTACCGGGTCGTCCTCCAGGGTTCCTACATGAAAGGTATGTACATATGGCCTTCTCAGCACTCTCGTCTGTCCGTCTCCTCTGTGTACCATTACACCAAGTGGTCCACCTTCGGTTACTGTCCAAACCTGCTTCTCTCTACCTCAGTTAGCATTGTCTGTCGTCTACAACCAACACAATGAGGTGCACACATAGCCCGTGTAGAGGTGAGTATAACGATACTCATTAGGGACCCCGAGACCCTCAAGGTCTCACAAAATCGAAAAATGATAAACCAAAAAGTATGAAATCAACGGATAACCATTACTTAGGTATATACCCATTCATATAAATAAGTTATCTAGTAAGTGATCTCAATAATGAGGAAAACACAAAAGTCATTGACTCAGCTCAACCAAGATTTAATTCTAGGGGTAGAATCAATCTGAAACCTCAGCTTCTAGATAACTCCATATTTATCTAGTATAGTGGGCCTACCGCATCACACCGGGGCGCTTCCCACTAACATGGACTACTGAGACCCTCCACATGTTGAGTACCATGGGTCTGCCACGCTCACACAGAGGCGCTACCCACCATGGGTCTGCTGCACTCACACAGAGGCGCTCCCCTTGTAGCCTGCTGAGGTTCTCCATTTGTTGAGTATAGTGGGTATGTCGTGCTCACATAGAGGCGCTCCCCACCGTGGGTGTCTCGTTCTCACACAGAGGTGCTCCCCACTAGGCTAGTCGAATCACAACGTGTCGAATCGATCAGCAGTGGTCAAGTCTCAGCCAGCTACTAGGATCCCGCACAAATGCATGAACATCTCTGGAAGGTCCTCCCCACAAGCTACTGGGAAATACTACAACTATCGCGAAGTGCCACGAAGTAGTATCTCAAAGGGCTGCCACGTCATATGGGTCTTAACGCAATAGAAAGAGTGTCAATCGGACACATGATCCGTTACTTATTAGCCTTTTAGTCCCGGGGGCCCAGTTGGATTCTTGTCCAATCCATCGTGACCGTAACTCAAATATACCACTAACTCCAGTGGGGTAATCTCAAAGGGAAAACATTGTTCAAAGTAAGTCATCAATGTTGATGGTTCGTCAAACGGACGCCTATTGCCAATGATATGGCCAATGAATGTAATGGGTCCATAATGGGCCCGGGTCCCGTCCGACCATGTCGGACCGACTCAGCCCATCCCAATCTGGGCCTACCTATTCTGTGTCAATCCGGTCAGACTCGTTGGGTCAGAGAAGGCCCATTGGGTGGGCTAGCCTACTATGTTTTGGCCCGGTGCGCTTGGCCCGGCCCAGCGGACATTGAGTGTGGTTCGACCCGAAGTTCACCACATAGGCAACTTTGCTTGAAGGACGGGGCATGTTCGGCCAGCGCCGCGAGGGGCACAGCTTAGGCAACTCAGCATGGTAGGTCAGTGGCAGGCTGCGCGGGGCACGAGCAGGCCACGGGGGTGTCGGGCAGGGCGCGGCAGCGGCAGGGCAGGCCGCAGAGGCGCGCGAGCATCTTGTGGGGAAACTCGGTAGCACGTGGGGCAGCGCGCAGGGGCACATGTAGTATGCGGGGGTGCAGGGAATACACGGGGGCACCGGGCAGTGCGCAGGGCAGCATGCAGGGTCTCAGGCAATAGAGTCCACAATAGGAAGGCATTGGCTTAACAACAGTAATCAAACACAATAGAGTACGCAACTGTAACTAAAACACTAAGTAAAACTATATACAAAAGATGGTGCTGAAAGTGAAGGGGGCCGGAAATAAAACCCAATAGTAAAGTACAATACAACTAAAAGGCTTGTACAACTGAAGAAAAGAAGTAATGCAGCTATTGGGTCGTCCTCTGACATTCCCACCTAAAGGGTAGATACAAATTGCCTCCTCAGAACCCCAAGTCTGTATGTTCGCCCTATGTAAGTCTCACTGAGTGGTCCACCTCCTGGTAACATCTAGTTCTGCTACTCTCTACCCTGATCAGTGATTTCCGTCCTCTGCAACCAACACAACGAGGTGCGGGCATAGCCCGTGCAGGGGTGAGTATAACGATACTCAGTAGGGACCCTGAGACCCCCAAGGTCTCTCAAAATCCAACAAGGATAACCACAATGTGCGGAGTCGATGGATAATCCTCAATTAGGTATATTCCCATACATATAGCTAGGTTATTTAGTAACCCATCTCAATCATGAGGAAAACACAAAAGTCAATGACTCAGCTCAAACCAGTATTTCATTGAAGAATATAACTACAGATGATTAGTCACAAAGCGAGATCATCTTATTCTATCCAGAGGCACTACTTCTAACCATACGGAGTCTGACCCACACAGGATCGACAGGTACTAACCCCCGAAATGACCCACACAGGATCTGACCCACACAGGATCAGTATGTGCTGACCCACACAGGATCACTGAGCGTTGAGCCAGATAGGATCTGACCCACAATGGATCGGTATGAACTGACCCACTTAGGATCACTGAGCACTGACCCACACAGGATCAATATGTGCTAACCCACACAAGTTCGTTGAGCACTGACATCCATATGATCTGTCTCCAACCTCCGCCTCACTAATGACAATTGGATTCCTCGCACCCAGTGCGTTTGAGTTCCGTAGAATCTGCACTCGAGATATCGGTCGTTCCTCAACCATAACTAAACTGCACAAAGGAGTAGCCCAAAGGACCGCCATGTCGTAAGGGTTCCAAACCGATAGACAGTGTGTCAATCGGACGCCCGGTCTGTGAGTTATTGGCATTTCCATCCCGGGGGCCCGGTTGGATTCGTGTGCGATCAAACCTGATCGTAACTCAAATATACCACAAACTATAGTGAGGTATTCTCAAAGGTATGGTTTTGTTCCATGAAAGCTAGCGCTACTGATAGTTCATCAAGTGGACGTCGGATGCCCAAGATATGGCCAAAGAAATTAATGTGTCAGTAATGGGCCAGGGTCCGGTCCGACCCGGTCGGACTGACTCGGCCCAACCCAGTCTGGGCCGACCCGGTCAGGGATGATCTGGTCAATCTCACTGGGTCTGACCTGGCTTTCTGGGCGAGTCAGCCCGCTATGTTTTGGCCTGGTCCACTGCACCAGGCCCAGCAGACTGGTAGGGAGGTTCACCCATGAGGTTTCCATGTAGGCGACTCGGCCCGAAGGTCGGGGCCGGTTCAGCCAGCGCCGCGAGGGGCGCGGCTCGAGATACATGGCCCGGGAGGTCAGTGACAGGGTGTGCGGGTTGCGGGTAGGCCGCGGGGGTGCCGGGAAGGGTGCGACAGTGGCCGGGCAGGCCATGGGGGCGCGCGGGCAGCGCGCGAGGAAGCTGAGTAGCCCATGGTGCCACGCGTAGGAGTGCGTGCAGCGCGTAGGGGTGTGGGCAACGCGCAGGCCACCAGGCAGGGCCCCGGTGGGGCTGGGCAGGCCACGTGTTTACAGGGAAACTGGTGGGTGAGGCCTATTTGTTACAAAAATTAATAAATAATATTTATGTATTCTTGGAAGGTGTTATCACAACTTTTTATTCCTTAAATCCTTGTAATTTTATATGATGTAATAAGGTTTTTTATTTCATTATTATAATATCATAAGGCCACATAAAATTCATAATATTATGTAATATATAAGGAAGATAATATTCTATGATTTTTTAATTAATAAAATATGGAATGAAATAATATAATATTCCACTAATCATGCTACCCAATGTAGAAATATATTAAAATTTGGGTTTCATATTATGTTTATAATATTTTTATATACCGATAACATTTCTATGAATTGTACATTATGATTCATTTGGAAAAGTATATGATATATATAGATCCTGAAAGTTAATACTAAATGTTCAAAATCTAATATCCTACAATAAATATCATATTTGAATTACTTATATGAGACTTAACAAGATGGAGTTCATTAAATAATTTTATATGATTCATGTTAATACAATAACATTAACTCAGGTGTTATAATGCATGAATAAATAAAAACATCAGTAAAGAAAAAACCAACAAGTTTATATAACCCAATTTCATTAAAGGAATGTGTATTGTTGCACACATAGTTATTTGGAAATTTCTTCCCTATCCCACGTTATCTTTACTTATTCAATCCATATGCTTTAGGTGATCCCAAACCATGAAGAAGAAAAGACACATTAACTTATGACGTGTTATTTAGTGCTAACCTTGGATACCTCCTATGATGGGTGACCTAAATCTGGTACTCTAATGACCATCAACGAACCCCTTTTAGGATGGAAAAAATGAATCAGTGTCTATATTTATGTATGGTACATGATTTTTACATTTATTTATTTCTAGTTTATAGATTTTTTTCTCTTTCTTCACATGGGTGGTTTTGAGATGGGGTTATGACTACATCGAATGGTTATGTAAATGTCAATAAACCCTTACTTATCCCATCAAAAGTGTCATAGACACCCATGTATTATGATATATAGAGTAATATATGGAATTAATTTTATATAAATCACAATTAAAACCTCATGATTTTAAAAAAATGATAAATTAATGTTTTTTTGAGTTTCATGTGGGGGTATGTGATATGGGATATCATAAGTCACGATAATGATTGAATTCTTGGTTTTATATTGGTTATAGAATATGAACCCTAATAAAATAATGTATGATGTATGTTATATCTATTTTTGAAAAAATAAGAATCAAATCACAAATATATAATCCCTATGTATTTTAAAAAATGATATGATCCATCATAGTGAGTAGTAGGGAGATTCAATATTAATGTTTTATAGATAAGTATGACCTAGTGTATAATTTTTTTTTATATTATTCTAAAAAATAGAGAATGATTAACATTGATTTCAACCAGCATCCTACCTATTATATGATAGAATATTCCTTGAATTATATAATAATATTTAATACGAAAAATTTTCTATTTCATTGTGATCAATTAGGAATTTATTCAGATATTTATAAAATACTTGAGAGTCATAGAAAATGGTATTTCATGAATATTTTTTAATTTGTTGATTTTTGTAAAAATTTAGTTATAAATAGTTTATAATTGATTAATAAATTTTAATAAAATATTTATTAATAAATATTCTATAAAAATTTAATATTAATATTAAAATTCCACTTATAAAATTTTATATAATTCCATATGAATTGAATAGTGATTTTATTTAAACATAAGGGTGTTTATAAAGAGTATAGATATTAAATAATAATGTATAATATAAATGGTTTATAATTTATAAAATTTTGAAATTAAGGGTTATTTAGAAAAATTAAAATTAAAAGTTCATCAATGGGATACTATTTAAACGTCATCATAATGAATTTTATTATTAATATGAGCATGGTTATAATAACATTAAAATAAGTACTAATTTTGATACATAAATAGTTTATATAATTATGTAATAAAATTTTTGTAATTCCTCTAAATTTAATATATTTAACCTAAAATGGAATATAATGGTATATATAAAATGTTACAATTATGAATTGAGTATAATAAGTTTTTTAAAATACAAAACAAGTCTATAATAGATGAAGAAATAATTTATAATTTACTATGATTATTTTTCCTTATGAATATTCATAAATTTATATCATATGATTAAATATTTGAAATAATAATTTTTTTAATGGGATTCCATGATTCATTCATGTATCTATTTTTTCTATAAATATGCACATGGTATAGTGTATTTAATAAAATTATTATTATAAAATTATTAGGACTTTATTTACAATCATGGAATTTCAACATAATATTCATTTTTCAAAAACCATGACCATGTTTTTTAAATAAATATTTAATCTTTAATTTAGTTATTGAATATAGTTTTGATATATGATGTATTTGAGTTCTGATAAATTGGATTTTATCAAGAACCACCTTACGACCCCAATGAATTGGGCACGTGATTTGGGCCACGACATACCTGAGGGGAATCCATGACCCCCTTTGGCTGATAATCAGAATCTTTAGAATCAAATGAAATAATTGGTAATGATCGCCTTGGTCTGATCATAAGAATCATTAGAATCAAATGAAATTATTGGGAATTATTTTAATATAAAATAACATTTATTATTCCATGTAATTTTTTTTTTAAAAATATGGATTGACCCACCCAAATGTTGGATTTACATTACAATTTAATATTGGAAGTTTCAAATAAAAAGATATATAGAAAAGAATAATAAATTGATAGAGCTTATTGAAATTCCATCATATCACCTCTAACTGTTATCACCAAAAAACCCCAATGATCCATCACCCATTATTTTCCTATATAGTGCATCCATAATTAATGTAAAAAAATCTAAATTATATTATATAGATGATTCAAAAAATAAAAATTAATAATATAAAAAATGACCAATAAACCTCTATGTATCATTACTATTCACTATCCAACATCAAAACCAAAAATATACTATTAGAAAACAAGAGATGAACTAGAGCCTAAAATTTTATTAGGTGTGACTAGAAATACCCCTTATTAAATTTAATGTAAATCAAAACCCTATTAACCATAATTAAATAAAATATCAATTTTAGGATAATATAAAAATTCAATGTTAAAATCAATGTTCTATTTTCTATTCAAAATATATTAACAAGTTACTAAAAGAATTAAAAAATTGCATTTAATTCATGGAGGGTTAATAATTTCAAATAAAATGAACCTTTAATCAAATTTATATAATGAGGAATTAGATTAAATAAATTATACATGGTATACAACAAAGTTACTATGAAAATAAAAGTAGGAAAATTAGAAATCAAATTAATAATAATGGTTATCAATAGGATAACATTATTTAGTTATGAAATTACGGTACACATAGTCTTGGTGATCAAACCACACATAATCATTCCCATGAACAAGCCACTAGGGTGAAAAACTCTAAAATTCATATGGTAACAAATCCACCACATCATTTATTTTAGTGTTGTAGATAGAAAAATGGTAGGGAGGACGAACCTTTTCATAGCGTAAGAATTCGAGACATCCAAAATAGTTTCCTAGGGTTCCTATGTGTTCTTCCCTTATATTAAACATGAAATTCAACCAAGGTATAATTGGAAAAAATTTCTAATCATAAAAACACATTCAAATAAACTCAAAATTAAACTCCATACTTCTATAAAATATTGGGACACCATTGGAATGTGGAGAAAACTAGTATAATTTTTCAAAAATTGTTGTATAATTACCCACATTCTATAAAGTTACCAAATGGGACCCAAAGACATTATTTGAAAATAAAATTGTATGTTACTAGATCAAAATTATATTAAAATGATTTATAAAATATATAATTCATATATATATTTAAAATTCCCCGTTTTAGTTCTATGTAAATCAATACATATACAATAACCCCTTTGGAAATCAATTATGTAAACCAAATTTCTTCTAATAAATTTTAAATACATTTATGAAATCCACTCTGATATTTCTTTAGACACTCTGTGTGTTGAGAAGATGATAAATTTTTTTAAACAATATACTAAAATAGAAATGTCCACTAAACTCAATGTAAACTATGGGAAACTGGGTTTCTCTTTAAAGAAATTATATGAATATATAATTTTATCAATCAGAATCTAAAATGATTGTTTATGTAACAAGATTTCAAGGTTCCAAACCATTAATCATTAAAAATTGTAATATACCTGAAATGGAGAGAATCTTGTCTCCTTTTATGGATGTTACAAAAAAAATATCCCAAGGTTATTTTAAATTGTTTTTGTAATGATTATGTTAGTTGAAATAGTATGTATTCCAGTCCAGTGGTCAATTTATATGGTGATTATTTACAATTTATGTAAAAAAATCTCCTAGATATAGGATTAGAATCTCTATAAGTAGGAAAATATTATTGATTCACTGAATAAATTTTCCTAAAAAATGTAAGTATAATTAATTTGAAATTTAAAATAAAAATTTAGTAATGTAGTGAGTTTCTAAAATATATTTATAATATATGAAAATATGGTGGTTCATAGAGAACATTTTTCACACATGTGAATCTACATTTATAAATACAAAAATACCACCACCATAAAAAAAATATTTAACAATGATCTAGATGCTCCGAAATTTACAAATTAATTTTTGAATTATTTTTATAAGTGATGGATTTATAAGAAAATATGTTTCACAAATAAAGAAATTTAAATAAATTTATATAATCTTAAATAAACTATGTGGGTTTTATAAAAAAAATAACGTTTGTGATGGATTTGAATATTTTTTAAAAAGATTCATAGTGTTTCATGAAAGTTAATCTTATGAAATAAGAAGGATATTTCTAAAAAAATTAGAAAATATGTAAACATAAATTATATGAATATATATTTTAGTACATTCCAAATAAGGAGAAAACAATATTGAATCAATTAATCATAATATCAATCACTTGAATGAGAAGTGATCATAATTCAGTTGAGATATAATTGATATTTCAAATTTTTATTAGTAGTAAAACATGTGGGATAGTGACCCTATTCCAAACATTGTAACAGTAGTGAAATTTAGTTGATTTCATACATAATAACATTTCCAATGTAATCTCTATGGACATATAATAGTACAAATTAACCATGTAATATTGTTGTATCTCTTGCATGTCTTAATTTATGTTCATATATTGTTTTGTGAATGGGGGAGAAGTGTTATTTTTTAAAATATGATATAATATCGAATGGGAAAGATGTTTGAATTTATCATACCCTTATTCAACCAATACCCTAAAGGTATTTAATCTGGTTTGATTAAAAAATTATTTTGAGATAGTATTTAGTCAACCCAAATTAATCCTATGTACTAAAATCAGTAATTTAATATACCCAATTTATTATATGGGTTATCCATGAATGTTTCAAGGATATATAAGGATATGAGAACATGAAAAAAAATAATATATAATATAATATGGGTTATGTTGTAACAAAGATATTTTTAATCATATCATGAAGAAAACTAATAGGAATTTTCCATCAAATCCAAATTCATATTTCAATGTAATTTTTAAAATATATTACCCATATTAATTTAATTTTACCAATATATTTAATTTAGAAATTCCAAATACCACGTAAAATAATTTAAGTGTTTTATAAATCCATTCTTGAAACAATTCTATAACCCTAATATTTTTTCATTTTAAAATTGTCACAAGACATCACAAAACCCAATTAATAACATTGTAGAACATAAAAAGTCTTTAATGAGGTCCTAATGTTTTTTCATGACATGGTCAGATGGTTTACAAAAACCATATCCTAATCATATAACAAACTATATAATTCATTTTGAACCACACACTAAGGATCCAAATTAGTTTCTAGGTCATGTGAGCACATTTCGGGACACCGATTCACCCCCATTTCCATCCCACGAGATAGAAACCCATTAATAAATTCATACATCATAATAAAAATTAAAAAAACCTCCATGAAGGTAAAAACTCATAATAATTAAATTGTTAACACTAATAAATAAATATAAAAAACCCAATATCCCTTGGAATCTGAATATTTAGAATGAGTAAGAGCTCATGGATTTTTTTCCCACATGAACATAACAGGAGGTGACATACATATCTCCAATATTCTAGACACCCCAAATATGGAATGGTTACTTAAAAACATATTCCATACATGAATATAAGATATGGTGCAATTTTTCCCCAAAACAACATAGGTTGCCACTAAGCAGGGAACCAGAATCAGTTGATTACATAACCAATGGAAGACCCCAATCTCGTAAGGATAACAAGAATAATTATTCACCTCAAATTCCATAATAAGGGAAAAATTTCACCTAAAAACAATTAATAATATGGTAATTTATATGGGGATTTTTGAATGAATCGTCCATCCATAAGATATCATTTAAAAAATAAAATATTAAATTTCAAATAAAACATAAAATTTAAATAAGAATAATATAAATATGGGGAATATAAATTACCTCAAATCACCTACAAATACAACTACATAAATAACATCTAATAACCATCACATTTTCTACACATATATAATGCACCTTTGATTGGTTCTAAAGAAAGAACAATTTGATTATTTGAACAATGTTCGTAGAAAAACTAATTAAAACAAAACAACAAACATCCATCCTTGTGAATCTACTCTTCATTATCCGACATCAAACAAAAAACTATCTACAAGAAAAATTTATTTGAACCATAATCTATAATGTAAATATGCATGTTCATAAAAGAATTTAAGGATATTATCATTTAAAATAAAATCATTTGTTACCAAAATATTAATTCATTTCTTTTAAAGATATGTAATATTATTAATTTCAAAGAATGAAATACATGTAAGAATAAAAATAGTCTGATATTTTTATTTAAGACCCCTTAATTTTAAAAAATTTAATCAAAAAGTTTATTTTGAAAACATAATTAATAAAATTAAATAAAAAAATAAATTCCATGTGGAATCCCTTAGGTAACTGTCATTTGGAATCATCCTAGGATCCTCATACACATGGTGAGAAAACAACATATGAAAATTTCTATGCATGATCCAATAGTGAGGATGAATCTAATGTCCCAACAGTACCCAATTCATGTAATTATATAATTTAGTTAATATTAAACCATAATCAGAAGTCAATGGAGGTAATTTCTTTTCCCAGAATACATTATTTGTATATATCTTTCTCTACCATTAAATTTTAATTTTCAACTTCTAATAAATTGGACAAATATTGGTATCATCTAAGCACATAAAATCTACCAAAAATAACCATTCAATACCAAAATTCAATTTCATTAAACCTTCAAAAACTAAGGAATTTTAATAATTTATCATATATTGTTTTGTTTTCAAAACTACTTACAGGGAAGGTACCAACCATCCCAAAGAGTCAATATTTGAAAACAATTAATGTAGTTTGATTTAAGGTTAAATATAATGATTTTAAAAATTATATATTTCATTTGGGAGTTCTTAATAACACTTTATTGGATCAATAAAAACCCTAAAATACTAAAAACCCATGTAACCAAATTTACAAATAGGAAAAACATTAACTTAAATCCATTTATTAGGACTATTCATTAAATATTTCAATCACTTAATATACAAGGAGGTTTAAAAATAGTTTTAAATAACATGATTCAAAATAAAAATCCATTAATGTCCTAAAAAACCACGAGACATAGTGTCCCTTTTAATAATTTCCATAATCCTTGGGAATTGAATTAATAACTATATAAAATGATGGTTTAAAGAAAAAATAGGTGTGGTTTCATATTTTAAATCATTAAATATGATGAAACCAACCAAAAATGGAGAGAAATAAATATCCAATAATAGGAATTTCTTGAACAATCACAATGTCAAGGCTCACAATCCATTGTTATAAAAAACATAGATTAAAAACCCCACTATTTAAAGGGGGATTTCAACCAATGCATTGATTTATGGAGGGGGAAAAGAATAAGATGAAATAAGAATTAGATTATATTACCAGATGTAGTATATCACTTCATGATGATTAAAACACTAATTTGAAGAAATTAATTGATTTCATATTATAGGGAGAAGAAAAATAGTGTAGGAGGCATTATTGGGTCTCCCCTGGGATGTTTTTTCGCATGAACATAGAAGGGGGAATATGTTAGGAATTATTTTTAGGGGAAAAAGAGGGTGTAAATTTTTTAAAATTAATATTTTTAATTACCCATACACTACACATGGATTTATCTCACATTTGACCATATTGTTAACTAACTATGTACCTCCTACATAGTCATAGTTCATCCTAGATATGCAGTGTGCACAATTATTATAACAATGTTCCAACATTGTGGTTGGACATAATAATAACTAGAATAATTTTTATAGTTTCTTTAAGGTTAGTACTAACCATGAACTGACCAGGAGATATACACTACATGAAAAAAATTTATAAATTTATAAGGAATTAAACCCATAATAATAATTAAATAATAAAGCATAAAAAATAATAATATAATATGATAAAAAATAATGTATATAATTATGGACTCTCTCTTGTGTAACATATCCAATGGTGGAGGGACATTCTTCATAAATTCCAGCTATCCAGGAGGTGTTATTCTCAATCATGAATGGTGGGGATGTATATCTATTGATATAGTCATACTCATTATAATATTATCAATCTCATAGAACTTTTATCCTTAACATTAAAGTGTTATAAAATGTATGTATGATTCTTTTTGTATGTGTAAAAATTCTTCACTTCTATTTTTTGTTATGTAACATAAAGTGGGGGTGGTTTACAAAATTATAATTCTATATGTATTGAACAAAATGCTTTGGTGGAGGGAATTGAGATTCTAACAAGCAAATCCTTATAAGGATGACAATATAATTGGAATAACCTAATATAATATGGTTATAATACATCCCCTTAAAAATTCAATGTCTCGGATTCAAGACTAAGTGGATATTTTAAAGACCAAAATAATCCACCTTGGTAGGTATTTCCATTGATGATATCCACTGTAATATATTGAATAAGGACTGTAAGCAAAGAGTGACATTGTATCTTCCATTTTTAGGTTATTATGAATCTGCATTCCTATGAATTATTTTATTTCATCATATTCATAACTTTTTCATTTCATTAATCTTTTATAGGAATCCCAAAGAGTTATGATACTAGAGGAATATATTTGATTAGATCCATATAATGGATTTGGATAATGTGTTTATCTAATTGGATATTTAATTTTCATAAGGGATATGACTAGGATGGTCACCTATCTAAATAAAATTTTGGGGAGAGAAATTCCAAATCCTCCTCCTTTATTACTAAAATATAGATTTCTTTTTACTAATGAATATTATCAATTCAACAATGGGTTCATCGTTATAAAAGAATACCATTTATTAGTAGTTTATATTTAATGTTAATAAAACATGATACTCATTTAATAATATAAAATATTAATAATAAGTAGTATTATAATAAAAAAACATCCCATTGATATTAATCCAGATAAGGAGAAGTTTATTGTACAAATAAACATACACTCGTAACTTAAGAAAATATCTTATGTAGAAGGATAAGATCAATGTTATAGAGAAAACCCTTCTTGAGTAAAAAGGTGTTAAATATATTAAAAAAGTGATTCTAATTTCTTATAAATCATTATGTTATATAATAAATTTTTTTAAGAAATAAATGGAAATTGATATATGTAAGTTCAGTCACCATGCATATACTCAATATTATTGAATATTCAAATGACTCGTTGAGTCCAAATGTATTGGTAATGCTTATTCTTGTTTCTTAGTTAATATTATATTAATTTATAAAAATTATAGGACAAGATTTTTGAGTTCAGAAAATATTACCTATTGTTATTTGAATTTTAAAACTTATTAAATATATATATATATATATAATATCTAGTTTTTGATATTTCATCAATATTAAATGTGAGTTAATATTCAAAGCAAAAAAAAATTTAAATTCATATTTTCATTTTTTTTTTTGAATAGTGGTGGCTATTGAAGTTTTGAGGTGTTAATAATAAATAGTAATGATGATTCAATAAGATGTATATGTTCAGAATAATTTAAGGTTCCTTGGAAACTCCAAATATTATCTAATATACGTATCGACGTTATAGAAGTTGATTCTGTTGTTTTAATGTGAATGGATTATCAATTGTATATATTATAATCATTATTGACATAACTGTCATGACACAACCTCTACATGCCATGAACCTAGTTATATAACAAAATGGGTCACCTATAATACTTTCAAATCCTTCCCAGAACTCCACCAGCTGTTACTAATCATGGTCACATACACTAGTGATGAAAAGGTTTTTCATGTCTTTTTTTAACATTAGTTACCATGCGATGAAATTATAGATTATTCTATAAATATGTCCTTAATATCACTTAAAAATAACCAAAATTATATATACAAAATAATAATGTGGTTTATAATGTTGGTTATGAAATTATTTTGAGGTAAATAATTTTCAACATCAATTTTATAAAATCATTCCAATGTCATAAATTTTTTATCAGGTCAGTTTTCCTTTGACCAATTTGATAAAGATTGTTGTATTGTATTTTAATATTTTTTTTCAATCCCAAACCTCAAAAAGAAACCAAAAAATAATTATTTGAGATGTTTTTCTATTTTAGGTATGAAATAAAAAACATGAAAAAAAGATTAAGAAATTTTTTTAAAAAAGGTGACACGATAAATTGCATTTCCACGTTGTTTATTTCATAAATGTCATGGTAAAAACCTCTAAATAATAAAACATTAAATGTTTTTTACGATGTAGTTTATCTTATAATTTATATGGTAAAACATTTTCCTAGTATGGTTTTATAAAAATTGATTCCAAAAATATTCCTTTCATGTTTTCACATCAGATATAAATGACCTTGTGGTATAACTTATTTTTATGATCTTAATTTCTGTTATGAAATAAATGGTCTAAAATTTTCTATTTTTAATAAAATTCATTAAAGAAAATCCCCCAATAGTATAATAGTACATTAGTATTCCAAAATAAAAAATAGAAGCCCTCGTTGGTCAGACATTTATATTATGAACATCAAACATTATAATGAAAAGAAAAAATAAAGTAAATTATAATTAGGCCTGTAAAATAATTAGCTCATTAACTATTTTATTGAAATTTATGTTATCTATTACAATGAAAAGGATCATTCTATATAGAAAAAATTGAAATGAAATAATTTAACATATATTCAGAATAAAATATATCTAAAATTAAAGGAAATTTTTTTAATAAAATATTTTCTTCTCGAACATTATATGTTTCTTGGGTGAAATTATTTCAAACAAATATCTTATCAAAAATCATCCACATTCATTTACATAATCATTTTTATGACACCTGAAAAAAAAAATTTCAATTCAAAATATGAAATTATGTACTTATAGATAAATGATAAAATTTCCAATGAAAATTCACCATTTCTTTTACATAATTTACATTTTTTATATTCATTTATTTTTTTTCTATCTATAGAAATTACATTACATGTTTGAAAATAAAATGTATCAAATAGATTTAAATTTTATTAAAATATATATAAGTATTAAAATACTAAAACTTCTGTGTTCAATACGTTATAAAAATTATCTCACATTTCACTATAGATAGATCATATCGAGTAAAACAACTTCTCTCTTGAAAAAAAAACACAACATCCAATAGTTGAAAATATTGAAAAAGTAATATGGGTGGTTATTATTATTTGAGATACAAAAAATAATGAGATATATTATTAATACTCCTTAATATTTTGAATCTTCTAACACTTAATAATTCTATTCTTTTGAGGTCTTACAACAATATGAAATG
Source organism: Viscum album (assembly GCA_963277665.1). NCBI lineage: Eukaryota > Viridiplantae > Streptophyta > Magnoliopsida > Santalales > Viscaceae > Viscum > Viscum album. The sequence goes on along the minus strand of OY728128.1, from coordinate 210,966,406 downwards.
CTCTTTCCATATCTATTATTTTTCTCTCTATCAGTGTAACAAATTTTTGGTCCATAATTCGATATTATGATGTTGTATCATTCAACATAAAAATGTAAAAATGATATTGTAACACCTTAAAAAATTTAAATAGTAATAAATATTTATTTAATAATTTTTTTATAAATTAAAACTAATTATGAAAATATTTAAAAAAAACCCATTATAAATATTTTTTCTAATAAAAATATTTTTTTTGAAACACAAAATGTAACTTTACATTTTATTAAATAAATTATTTTCTTAATAAAATAATACATTAAATGTATATATAAGTATATATATTTGAAATTATTATTGTTAAAAAAAGAACATGAATATTCAAAAAATTAAGGAAAATAGTAAACAAATAAGTAAAGGTGGTATTTGTAATGAAATATTTGTATTACTATTATAATTTAAAATGTTATGAATTATAAATATTGGTTTAATAATATTAAAAAATAGGAATAAATAATGATTTCATGCTCACAAAAATATAATATGAAAATTATAAATATTGCAATTTAGTTTAAAAGAAAGTGTATTATTATAATATATATATATATTAATTTGAATATAAAACAGATTATATATATATATAATGATAAAATAATATAAATAAAACTAATAAAAAAAATTTAATTAATAAATTGGTTTATGGGGCCTCAAGTTCACGCAGCGAAGGATATTGAGCGGTGTTTGAGGGTTTTTCTGGGAGAGAGAGACATGGGTCACGATCCATGGGATGCCAAGTTGAGTGGAAGCCGAGGTCGGGAGGTGATCAGGAGTCATGGCCGATGTTGATATTAGCATTGGATGAGGGTTTCGACGTAGGCCAAGCTCAAAGTGGATCTTCAACCACTGGATGACAGAATCAAGGTGTGCGAATGCGATTAGAATTTTCATATTATTATTGTAGGTTTATCTTATTTATGATGTCCAAATCTGTGTGTATGAGTATGATTAATGACTAAATTTCAAAAATCGGGTCAACAACGATGTATTGTGACAATCTATTTATTTATTTTTTGGGAAATGGACATCCTTAAATTTAGAGATCAGTAATTAGGATTATTTTATTCTTGGATCATATCTGGTATCACTTTGTTAATGTTATCACCTTATCATTTGTGTTTATCTGCAAATTAAATATATATATCAATGTGATTTACCTTATATTTTACATTTTTTAGTTGTCTTGATTGGTTGTTTTGATTTTGTGTTTATTATTTATGAAACAATTTTTTTTGGTGGTATATATCCACGATCTATTTGAGATTATTTCAAAATATATATATTCATCTTTTGTAAAAATTTCAACGAATCTGATAATTATTCATATGCGTCTATAGATAAATATAACAAATATATATGGTTTTTTATGTTTATCATATGAGTAAAAACTGCTATATAAAGCCTTTCCTTCATCCTTATTTGTTGCATTTTATTTTGATTCCTTGCATTTCTCTATGACTTGTTGATATGAGTATAATAGGCTATGAGTGTTAGAGATATTTTTTCATGTGTGACTCGAGAAATGAGCCATGGAAATAATTGGAATTCTTGAAAAATAAATTTTGTTAAGGGATTACGTATTTACTAATACTAATTATGAAATTCCTTATTATTTTTCTCTAAGGGTAAATATTTAGTTTTATTTCAGGATTGAATTTTAAGTTAAATTTTTTTTATGGCATTTTATGTTCTTTAAATTTTATTTATTTTTAATGGAAACTTAAAGCAATTTATTTTATTATATAATTTTCAAGTAAATATAAGCTGTAAAAGTGAATTTGAAGGGAGTGATGTTTTCAAAAATTTAATTTTTAATTTGAATAGATTTTATTAAGGGATAGTTTTACTTAAAGAATTTATGTTCTATGATATAATATCTTATGGATGATATTTCTTCAATAAAATCTATAAAGTTTATATTATTCTTTAAAAAATTGTGTTTAAAATAGTAATATTTAATGTAAGGGGTATTTATCTATTATGTTGTTTTTATGATTTGAAACTTGTATTATTTATTTAATAATTCTATGTTTGATCTTAAAAGTTATATAGTTATATGTGTATAATTAGATTTGGAACTAATAATTTAAGGGTTTTTATTTACTTTTTCAAAATTAAATTTAATTTGTAAATCTATGTCGGATTCTAAAACCATTGTTTAAAATGGGTATATATGTTTTAATAAAATTCTATATCCATCATTCCAAGTAGTATTTATGTTTAATAAAGTTTGGATTTATAATTTTAGATTCTATTATATATATATATATATAACATATGTTTATCAACATTTATATGATTTTCTTTTCATTTTGAAATGATAATTAAGCATGATTTTATGTACTATTAAGGACTTTGCAATTGCATTTAGAAATGGCTATTTGTTATGCATAATATTGAAAATTATTTCTTTCTTATTTCATTCATGTTTTTCAATTTAACTTTATTATATAGTATTTGAGATTATTAAAAATGTTGATTTTTTCATGTTTGGAAACGTTTTATAACATTATATTCATGATATAAAAATTTATTATCTATAAGAATAATAAGTGTATTCTGTGAAAGAAATTTTTGAATACATTGCATAAAAAGTCTTGTGAAATGAGCACTATTTGTAACCAAGGTCACATGGATGTATATCTATATATATGCTCTTATATATAATTGAATATGTATATTAATGCATTTACAGGTTTTAAATAATCAATAACTCCATTAAATGTATATATAAGTAATGAATGTATAAAACGTTTTCAGAAAATCTGGAAAATTAAATATTGTAAATATCGAAGGTTAACGTGGAGTAAACCCATACTTCGCTATTTGGGTAGGCCCAGACACCCATCAATGTTTAAGTATCCAAAATGTATTGTTTTTATAGGATGGCTGAGTATTTTTTAAAGAACCATTTTTTTATTTTAATGTACTATCAAGCGTAAGTATTTTCAAATCATAAATACGTCCCTAGGCTTTATATCATTACCAAAATAATAATTAACATTAAAATGGTTTTTTTATAGGTTTCAAAGCAGTTTTTATTTATCAAAAGTATTTTAAATATTTACCAAAATATTTTTCCAATTTATTTCAAAAGGATTTCTTTTGAAAAATCATTTTCACTAAATCCATGTTAGGAATTTGAATGCTCGCCCATTAGTTTTTAAATGTTTTACATAGGAATTATATAAGTTATAAATTTATCTTTTATGCATTTTTTGTTAGAGTTCGTGGATGCATAGTAGGAGATTGTTTAATTTTATACCAATTCTGATAAATGTATGGTTTTTTCAAATCCTCCAGAACCTGGACTAGAAAAAGGTCCTCGTTTGGGTAATCTATTTTTAAATTATTTTGGTTCATTTTATAAAACATTTACACAGGGTTTTCAAGCACTGATTCCAGAAGAGTGGGCTCGAATAATTTTAATTAGTATAAGAGGAACAGTGTAGACAAAATTGGATATTAGAAGTTCTCTTTTGAGGAAAATAATATCTATATAATAGAGTTTTCTTTGGATAGATACATCCCCTAAGAAGTTCATTTATTCTGATGATGGATATTCATAATTTTCTCAAGTCTGAAACATGAATTGTGAGGGAATAAGTTTTTTTATGTGGTGGAGAATGTAACACCATGAGGGAATTTAAATAGTAATTAATATTTATTTAACAATTTGATAACAGATTAAAACTAATTAATAAAATATATCATAAAAATTCTTTATAAATATTAGTTCTAAAAAAATATTTTATGTTTCAAAACATAAAATGTTACATTACATTTCATGAAATAAATTATTTATAAATTTTAGTAAACTAATACTTTTAATGAATATATATATATATTTGAAATAATTAGTTTTATATAAAGTAAAAGAATATTCCAAAAATAATAATGACAACAAAAAAAATAAGTAACGGTAATATTAATGATGATATATTAATAAAACTATTATAATTTAAAATCTAATGAAATATATATATTGTTTTTATAATATAAAACAAATTAATAAATAAATAAAGATTTCATACTAATAAAAATATAATATGAAGATTAAAAAATTAAAATTCAGTTATTAAGAAATTTTATTATTATTATTATTATTAGATAGAATAGTTTTCAAATAAAATATATTATATATATATAAACATGAAACAATAAAAATAAAAATAATAAAGAATGAAATTTTGAATGAAGAAATAGCGTTAGGGGGCCTCCAATTCACGCAGCAAAGGATCCTGAGCGGTGTCTGAGGATTTTTCTAGTAGAGAGAGACACGGGTCATGATCCTTGGCAGGACAATTCAAGAAGATGCTAGGGTTGGTTGGTGATCTCAATTCATGGATGAAGCCCAGATTATCTTCGTACGAGGGCTTCGACATAGGCTAAGCTCGAAGTAGAGCTTCAACCACCAGATGACGAAATCAAGGTGTGTAGATGTGATTAGGGTTTTTATCTCTAGGAGGTAAGTTTATCATGTTTATTTTGTCCATATCATCATGTATGAGTATGATTAATAACTGAATCTCCAAAAATTGGATCAATAGTGACATCTATTGACAATGTATTTGTTTTTCTTTCAGAAATCAATGCCATCTATTTTAAGATTTACATTTAGGATTATTTTATTCTCAAACCTTCTATGGAATCATTATGTTAATGTCTTTATCTTATCATTTGTGTGTATCTATAAATTATATATATATATTAATGTGATCACCCTTATATTTTTCTTTTTTCCACTATCTATATTGGGTTTTATTCTATTTTGCTTATCATTTCTGAAACAATTTTTGTTGGTGGCCCATATCCAAGATCTATATTAGATTCTTTCAAACAAATCAATTTTTTTTATTTTTCCAATTTCATTGAATCTAATTAATATATATATATATATATGTAGATAAATATATCAAATAAATAAAATTTTTATGTTTATCATCAGAAGACAGACTACTATATAATGCCTTTCCTTCATCTTTATTAGTTGGATTTAATTTTGATACATGGCACTGCTCTGTGTTTCGGCGCTATGAGTATAAGAGGCTATGAGTGTTAGAGATTGTTTTGAGTTTGTGACATGATAAGTGATCCATGATGATAATTGGAATTCTAAACAAGTAAATTTTGGTAAGGGATTATCAATTTTCAAATATTTTTTATGCAATTCAATATTATTATTTTCTGTATGGGAAAATATTCAGTTTTATTTAATGAATGAATTTTATGTTCAAAAAGGATTTTTATGGCATTTTATGTTCTTTAAAACTTAATTCACAGTATGGAAAACTTCAATCTATTTCTTGTATTTTTTATTTTTCAAGTTAATATAATTTTTTAAATGAAATTGATGGGAGTGATGTATTCCAAATTTATTTATTAATTTGAATAGATTTTAGTATGTAATCATTTAATTTTAATAAATTATGTTATATGTTTAGAAAATATGATGTAATAGATTCCTTCCATTAAATATTTAATGTTTATATTTACTTTGTAAAAAAAATTTGTTTAAAAAATTAATATTTGATATATTGGGTATTTTTCTATAATGGTGTTTTTCATATTTGATTCTTGAATTTCATATTTAATTTGACTATATATGATATTAAAAAATATATAAATATATGTGTATAAATAAATTTGGAACTAATAATGTAAGGGTGTATATTTACTTTATCAGAATTTAATTAATTTTATCAATCTATGTCAGATTCAAAAACCATTGATTCAGTTCTGTATATCTTTTTTAATCTAATTTCATATCAATCTTTCCAAGTGACATTTATATTTATCAATGTTTGGATTTAGAATTACAGATTCCTTGTAATATATATATATATATATATAAGATGCTTATTGACATGTCTATAATTTTATTGTCATTGCACAAAGATAATTAAGAATATATTTATGTTATATTAAGGATGTCACAATTACATTTAGCCATGTCTATGTGTTATGCACAATATCTAGATTCCTTTAATTCTTATTTCATTCAGGTTTTTCTATTTAAGTTAATGGATTACTTTATGAGATTATTATGAACATGGTTTCCTTTATGTTTTAAAATTATTTAGAAAATTATATGCAAGATATAAACATTTATTACCTATAAAAATAATAAATTTATTCTGTGAAAGAAATAACTGAATACATTGCATGAAACGTATTATAGAATGATATTTGGTTGTAACCAAGGTCACAAGAATGCTTATATATATATGTGTGCGTGCGTGCGTGTGCATTACCTTATATATAAATGTAATTGTATCTGAATGCATCGACATGTTTTCAATAATCAAACACTCAAGTGAAAGTATATAAAAGTAATGCAAGTCTTAAATGTATTCCGAAAATATAGAAACTTAAACATTGTAAATATAGATGGTTAATTATTAGTAAACCCATCATTCACTATAGGGGAAGACCAAGATTCCCTTCATTGTTTATATGGCTCAAACATCTTATTTAGAGAGACTTGCTTAGTATTTATTGATGAACCACTAGTTTATTTTAAATTACTCTCAAGAATATGTATTTTAAAAATTGTTACTACCTTCACAGGATTTATAATATTACAAAAAGAATAATTATATTTAAAAGTGATTATATATATTCTTCAAAGAATATAATATTTATCTAATTTATTTTTTATTTTTACCAAAATATTTTTCAAAGGGATTTCCAAAAGCATTCATTTCAAAAATAAAAAGTATTTTCAAAAAGGTATTTCACTAACCCCTTACTGGGAAATTAAATTCCCACCACAATGTTTTTAAATGATTTTTAGAGGAATCATATATGTTCTAAATCAGACATTGATTATTTTGGTGTTATCTCATGCGGACGCATAGTACAAAATTGTTTTATTTTTTTCCAACTCTAATAAATTCACGGTTTTTTCTAATTCTCAAGAATGAAGACTGGTAAAAGGTAATCAATTGTGTAATCAGTTGTGCAATTCATTAGGTTCTTTTTATAAAAATTATTACACATCATTTTCCTTAAATGAGTTCGAAATAGTGGTATCGTGGCATTATAGATACCTAGTACAAACCAAATATATGTATAATGATTTAATAAATTATAATTTTGAAAGATATATTATAATTCATTTACATGAAAAAGAGTTTAAACATGTTTATTCCAAACTCATCACCAATTAATAGATCCTTGATATGATTTATAAACAGTTTCATAGTCATTTATTAGCCAAAACTTTCACCTTCTATTGGAAAATCATAAAAATATAATAGAAAATTTGAGTTTGTAGATAATATATCAATAGTAGAAGAAGTAGAATATGATTTCACAGAATCATTCATTTGTTATTGTCTATACAATTTGTCATTACCTTTAGATTATTCATATAAAAAGTATATATATATATATATAAATGTAAATTCTGAAATAAATTTCACACCAATATAAAATAAATTGTATAATTTACACATACAAATATGGTAATTATTTGAATAATTCTAGATATACAAACTACAAATGGCTGAAACATTTTAAAAATATACTGACATAATTTATATGAACTAGTATTTATAATGAACTATATATACTATCTTTTATAGTGACATTAATATTCTCCATTAATATCAATATATAATGAATTATGTTGAGAATATAATATATAATCCCATATAGAAAAATATGATTCTAGGGATAGTGAACATATAAGTCACAATAAAAGGGATGTTTTAGAGGATAAAGTGTGATATTATCGTATGTAGGAGATGGAGGAAATATATTTGAGTTAGAGGAGGACTGGTGAGAAGCACATATAGAGTTGGTGGATTGGGATCAATAACCTGAAAGTATACTTATATGTATATAAACATCGACTATTCGTAATATCAGATCATGTCCCCCAATGTCTCACCCATATTCTAAATGAGAGCTTCTAAATGTTCGATATTTGATTAAAAAACACCTTATATTAAAGTGTCTTCACAAACACTAATAAATTTTCTTTTTGATAATCCTTTTGGGTATCCACATACACAACTAGGTAGATTTTTCTTTCCCAATTTCATGATTAGAATAATCTTATGACCCCCTTTTATGAAGTTCCTCTATCTAATTTTATCCTCAATGGAAAAATGTAGGTAAAATTTAAAAACTTTCATAGTTAATCAATATATATAATGATTGGATTTATATAAAAGAACAAGAATAAATTATATTTATTTTCACAATATTTTATGCTATAACCCTTGAAATTCCCATAAGATATTGTACCATTTTTCTAACCTAGGACCTCTTACCTTTTGCATCTCTATCTTGGGGGGACGGAGGGTCAAACTCTCCAAATCCTGATGTCAAATCTCTCTGTTTTTGAAATTTTTCATATATAATTTGTTCTTCTAATAATATATACTCTCCACATGATAAATTAAGATGGTGTAAGTTTTACGATTGGATAAATTAATGAAATCTCATTTTTAATGAAAATTAAGAATAAATAAATCATTAATATTATCATTAATATAAAAAACCTATAAAATCCAAAACCAATTACGAAGAATTCTTATTTTTATATACTTTGAGAAAAATACTTCATTGTATCTTCATCCATAAATGTATATATATCAAAATGATTTTAATATTTTATATCCCCAAAAACGAATTCTCATATGAGGGTTGATTTAAAATCCCCTCACCTCCTACCATCCAAACCCAAGCATTTCCTCCTGTCTCCTCTGGTATTAGACATATCATATTTCATCTAATAATAATGGAAAAAAATATTATTAAAAACATTTCATGATAATTAAAATATTATTAAAAAATATTTTGAAAATTGTATCCCATAATTATGATATACTTATATCATTAATACTTATCCATTCTGAAATCAAAATTAAATCATTTTATCAAGCCTGAACTGAAATAAAAATAAAGAAATTTGTATCTAGACCCCAAGGAATTTGATTATAATCAAAATGAATATGCATTCTTTGTTTCGGGATATGGGAAACTGCCAATACTATTAAACTTGTGAACCGAGATTTACCTACCCTAAAACACATTTTCCTTTATAGAAGTAAATGAAACATGGGAAGAATTATGATGAAGTGTCTCAACATTAGTATTTTTTATTCATCCTCATAATTATGTGTACAGTCCCTTATAGAATCATGTAGTAGATTGTATGTTTTTTATTTTATTATCTTACTTATCAATGTAACAATCAATTAATAAAAAAATTATTCAAATACACATATTATATATAAATTTAAATAAAAAAATTAAAAAGTTCGATTAAAAAGAAAAATGCAGAAACACATTATAATTTTTATTTTTTAAAATATTTATCTAAAAGATAATAATATTAATGAGAGACAAAATAAAATAAATGATTGAAAAAAATCCGAAAATGTCATGTGAATTATAGCATGCTAGATCCTGATTTGCGAGAGGCGGTGTCGGCTTTATTATATTAGCATAAGATACAAGGAATCACATCTCTAAAGACAGAATAGTTTTGTAGTATTCTTAATATGGATACATACATGATTCCCATATTACATTTCAATATAATAATTACTAAAAATATTGATAATTAAATTATTCCCTCTAGTATATCAATTCGTACTAGTCATAGTACACTTCATGGATTCCTTTTAAATGAAACAAAATTAATGTGATCTAAAATTATTAGTATGGTATAAGTTGAATTGATGTTATCATTAATTAATAATAATAATCAAAATGGAAATTAAAATTACTAACACTACATGAAAATTAAATTAATTTTCAAGAACAATTTATGTAAAAAGGTAAATAATTAAAAACGCATGCCATTTCATAAATAACATTACTATCATTACTAGATAAGTAATAGTCCATATGGAAATATAAATAATAGAACGCATATCCTATTTAACCAATAAACTGATAATAAAATATATCCAAAGATAATATCATACAGAACATCACATGGATAATTATAATTTTATTCTTATTGAAGGTATTTCTTAATTATTAGACTCCATGATCCTAGGTATAATGGTACCTCTTCTGGCATGAAAATTCATAATATTGTTTAAACTATAAGTAGAAACCCATTAAATGACATCTTACTTATTTGTATCATTATATCATCCAATTATTCAAGGGGGTATATAATATTGGTTCCCACCCATCACTGCTGATCAAAATAATTTCTCTATTATATAAGAGTCAATTTAATTCATGGTAAATTTTCCTTATCAACAAATATCTGTATTGAATAATGAATATGGATTTATCAATATTTCCCAATGTAAAAAATATATTTCAATATACAAATACATATGTAAAAAATGATATATAGTTTATAAATTTAACATATCATTAATAAATAATATAGACATTTAAGGAAAATTTAATGTCTAATGATTATAGAAATGCTAATATTTCAAAATAATTTTATAACTATAAAAATGAGAAAGTAATGTGAATATCAATATTGTACTCATTCAAAATGATCCCAAACTATCCATGGTAAGTATAAGGAATGAATCAATACAAAATACACATCTGGGAGAAATAATAAAGGGTTTTTGTCATTAATTAATATATATAACAAAAAAATTTCTTGAAAAACATTTTTGAAGAAAATATGTTTTCATTTTGAAAATAAATTTTTAAAAAGTAGTTTTTTAAAATCATTTTGAAAAATAATTTCTTTGAAAATAATATTTGAAACATTTAAATAACATTTAAATAATTTAGTTCTCCTGATGGTAGAAAATTCTATATATGTCGACTATGTTAAAACAACTATTCCATTCACATTTTTTTCAAAATGAAAATGGAACTATTTTTTTAATTATATAAATATTCATATCAAAATAATTATAATGTAAAAATGGATAATAATTTATTTTAAAAAAAATTTATAACCCTTAATAATAATTTTTATTTTTTAATATAAAAATGGTTTGATAGAGAATGGATTTATGGCTGGAGGGAGAAACACTGCAATATTTTCTTAAAATCATTTACTAAATTTTTTTAGGTAACAATGAGTTAAAAATGGAATTATTAATTGAAAATATTTTTAAATATGCATAGGAGAATAAAATTAAATTTTTTATTATAAAATTATTATATAATTTCTTAAAATGTAAACTAAACTATAAATAATTCTGATTCAAATGATATTATGATATAAACCACTAAAATGATCATAATGTTGAAGCGGGAATTTTTCAATTAATTGAGTGTGTATATCAACTATAAATCCACATAAAACAAGTTTAAATTTAATATAGTATGATAAAAATTATTTATAAATATTATATTATATTATAAATGATAATGAAGATGAAATATAACCCAACAAAAAGTAATTGGATTATAATATTTTTTAACGGCATGAAATTTTAATGTTATATCCACATGGATCAAATAAAAAAATTGAAACATAAAATACCATTAATTATAAATAAATAATAAAATAACATTTCCGGGGTAATTATATACTCCATATTAAACAAGTTAGGTTCATAACTTTACAATATGCTTCAATGAAATGAAATTGAGATGAAATCCAATACATCACACATCCTTTAAGATGAACATGCATTAACCTCATTTATAGTGGTTTTGAACAAGTTATAAAATTATTATATAAAAATACAAATATTTATAATATCATATATTATTATTTTTATAACATCTTATCACCTTTATGTTCAAAATATATCAATATTTTCAATTTTTCTTGTGTTAATTTTCTTGTTCTCTCATTCGTGTTTTGTTATGAATGCTCTTTCCCTTGTTCATATTATAATGATAAATATTCTATAACATAATAATGATGAAATTAAAACCCAATTGTTATATAATTTATATTTTAATACCAAATCATGAAATACATTTATGAAAAAATAGACTATCTTACAATCATGGAGACGGTAGTATGTACTTATACTTGATAAAAATTACTATTTTCAATGATCGTAATGGGAAGGAGGTATCTAATTTTTTTCCTTGTATAATGATATTAATATCACATATGAAATATTATATTATCAAATATACATATATAATTCATCATTTTTTGTGGTGAAAAAAGAGGCCCACATCGCTTTGTGAAGACGGTAGTCCATATGTATACAAACGATGTTATCATTTTCCAATGTAAAAAAGAAAAAAAATATATTATTTTTTCATAATGATATATATTTCATGAATTTAATAATTATTTCATAATATCACAAATACTCCTTAAAATTAGCCTTATTAAACTCTATGTAAAGCATTAGTGGAAGTCGAATCACAATGCTTCACGAGTCGGTAGTCTGCCATACAAATTAGTAATGTTATCGTATCCTCTACGGAATGGAAAGTAAAAAAAATGATATATGATATTATGACTCCATAAGTATAAATATATTCTAAATACCATATATATAATTTAGATCCATCATAAAACCCAACTTTTATATGTGGAAATATAAAAAAATTAAATCTATTAATGAGTCGATAGTTCACCATACACATGCACGATGATTTCGTGACCCCTTTGATGGAAGATGAAGTGTTTGATGGTAATGAAATTTTTTTAAAATAATATTAGTGTATTTGTTATACTAATAATATTATACCATAATTTTTTAATTATAATTTTGTGATTTTTAGGAAGAGATGAAACAAAAAACACTCATTGAATAAGGTTACATATTTTATGGGTATCCTCCTTAGTTTTTTACCTAAATATTTCCTCGATTAAAATTATGTAAAGAAAATATGGCTACTAGAATGAGGGAAGGTAATTTATAATTTTATTTTTGTTTGTATTTTCTGAAACAAAATTGTTTTTTGTTAGATGAAATATGGAGATGGCTGGTCATTTATAAGTGAGGTGAGTAGCACAAAAGTAATATTTTGAAAATATCAAAACCACGTTTTTGTTATGCCAAATTCCTTAAAATTGTGAAATTAATGAATATATAACATATAATGTTTAAATATGTCAATAAGATTATTTTTTTCTAGAAATTATTTCTTATATAACCTTTATCTTCTAAGTTTAACCAGAAATAAATTCCTTTCTACCTTAAAAATGGTAATTACTTTTTAATATTTTAAATATTAATTTTGGTAAAAATAATATATTTTACCAGGAAATATAAATTAAGATTATCAAAAATATTGAATACATTTTTAAAAATTCAATTATAATAATTGTAAAATTCTAATTTAACATTAATCTCGTAGACGCGATGAGAAAATAGGTTTTTAAAGAGGAAATATTAAAATAAAATTCACTGTTTTTATATCAATATTCAAAATAAAAATTTGTCAAATGAATTATATTTTATTAAGGGATATATAATTTTATTAATATTACTTGAACAAAAATTTAAAAATTAATTAAAATTTATAAATAATATAGATGAAAATACAATTTAAAATTAAAATGCAGCATCTTTCACTATTCATAAAGAAAAGAAACCTTTTAAAAAATACAAATAATTATCACTAATATAATTTATGAATTATGATTTACAAAATGAAGTTAATTTTTATAAAAAAAAATAATTCTACATTTTATAAAAATCATTATTAAATTATGTTTTCCGAAATTGACTAATAAATCTATTAGAATAAAATTTAAAAAAATGTTTATTATGAACGATTGTTCCTTTATTTACAATGAAAATACAAACTTTAATTTCATATTTTATATAGTACTATTCATACCTTTAAATAAAAAGGCTATGTTATATTAGTATATAATATTTTAGTTCATTGAGACATAGGGTTTCACATTTTTTAAAATATCCAAGGGATTAGATTAAAATAAATATGTTTTGTTGTTTATTTAAGCTTGGGGTTGCATCTGACATATGATAACAAATAAAATTTTCTTATTTTTTAATATCAGGTTGTTACATGAATAGTAAAAACTCTATAATATATTACACTATTTTTTAAACCATAAGTAATATTCTTTGTATATAATATTCTATACATATTTTTGTTTAACATATTGGATCAAAAGTAATTAATTTTCCATTTAATTATCAAATACATAAGTTAAGGGAAGACATGGTAAACTAAAAATGATAAATTAAAACAAAGAAACATTTTAACATATTAGTTATAATATAAGTTATAATAATGAAAATAAATATAATATATCTAACATTTTATAAAATTTATAAAATTAAACAAGAAGTAAATATATGTGACCTATAATATTTGGAACTTACCAAAGGATTGTTTTACCAAATTCATTATTAATTATCAATATGTATGAAATAAACCATTTTTATAACATGCTCACAAATATCATCTGTCTATTTTTTCAAGTAAGTAATTATCTCACATTAATGTACATATTCAACATGTTTTTCATCACCAAAATAAATTTTATACACTAAAAAATGATATAATATTACACATTAGATGGATGAGGAACACATTAAATTTGTTTCTCAAGTTCCTTTGTGATAAATGTTTCAGCAGTGTATTCCAATCAATTCAAATTGACTAGTGTCATACTTAATTCATCATGCCAGGCACTTTTTTTACTAATAAACTATTTTCAATTAATAATTAGAACATGAATTTTAATGTAATGAACCTACAATACTTATTCATTGAATAGATCATATGAACATGACGTGTATATTTTTTTATTTCTCAATAAAAAATGATTGACTTCTACAAATTGCGATACACGACTTCTCAAAGTTGCACTTCTATTATCCTGAGCATTCATATGAAATGTATATACATTAATTTCTTACAGGACTATTTTATAAAATTAAAACGTGGACCACTCATTAACTATATAATTATTTATAATGCATATGTTCTACCATTCATAGACTATTTACACCGTGTAAAAAAGAATATTTTTGCTCATTCAAAATACACATATCTTTCTTCTTTGGGTAATATTGTTTTAAGACATTAATATGGAATTTCATATATGCCAGGTCTTCCTCTATATTATTGATGATGTATAAATATAACTTAATTATTTATTCATCTATCAACTATTTTTCTTTAAATCCAAGGAACCACTTTTCCCCATAACTGACTAATTCATGGTATGAAATTAGTGAACTGATATGCACCACTATAGATATATAGCCTATAAAAAACTCTAAAACCAAATCAAAAATATATTTTTCAACAATGGAGGTTTAAGGATGATATATATTACTAACATATCCCTTCAATATGTTGATATATCATTCAAATTAATATATCCAACCCAGATATAATAGTCTTTAAATATTTATTTCTCACACTAAATGAACTATTTGATACACCATTATATTTGAAAAATGATTGAGGAAAATAAATCCTTAGAGAAAATGTATAAAATTCACATCATTGTCTAAATTTTTCAGTAAATTCTAATAAACCACTTTTAAAAAAGTTTAATTAAAAAAATAGAACACATTAATGACAGCCATTCAGAAATGGATGAGAAATATACTACTCAATGAATCGGTTGTGAGATTTTGTATAACAAAATGAAAATATTAATATTTCATTCTTATTAATTTAAAATAATTTATAATATATTTTATACATCTGATGAGTGACCCCAAGGAACATTGATACCATGGATACCCAGAAAAACTAATTTTAGCCATATTATAATATTTTTGAAAATATAAAGGCGTATTTTTATGTCTTCCATCATGAGTGGGATCTAACTACCAACATATTCCCATTAAGAGTAAGTCAAATCATTCATTCATCTTATATTTATATTTCCATTTAATATCTAACAATTTTCAAATAAAAAAATTCGAATATTTTTTTATCCATTAGCAATACATCAATGGTAATTTTTTCATCCCGATTTCTCAAATAATGAAGATCATGAAATAATTATCATTTCTTCCAAATATTTCTTTCATTACTAAATATTTGTGTATTTCTGAATGTGAAATCATTTTTTCACCCTCTCAAAATTCTGATCATTTGTAAATGGTGTTGGAGAAATGAAAACATCATGTGAGCTATTAAATTCCTTTATTATTTATTTATTATATTGATAAATGGAAAAAAACCAATGTTAAACCTTGTGTACTATATTTCTCTAAATATGAAAATGATATTATGAATTATATTGTTGAAAAATTGGACATTATTTATGCCCCTATCATTGTACCATGAAAATTTCTCATATTCTGGGAAATAATTTATATTAATCATAATCATTACATACCATTGAAAATGTTCCATTTTATAAATATCAGACAACCAAATATCATTCTCCCATAAATATTTCAAATCATATATTAATAGTGATATGAAAACATATATGACATTTCTCTACTTCTTTGGTCGAAATATCATTAAACTCAATATGATAATATTTTGAATTCATACAAAATTATAGATCTATGTTTTAAATTTGAAATAAAAAAGCCCATGAAATATCTATGTGACTATGTTTTGGATATTGATTCATTATATCAATGCACTTTCCGATTCTATGAATACTAACAACATTCCTAAATATAGGAATCCACTGACCAATGTTATTCTTCTGTGGAAACTCATCTAGAGCACATTATTTTCCACCCAATATCCTCTCATATTAATTCAAAATTAACATTTTTTAATAATTTAAAATTAAAAATTATCATTTCAATGGATTAATTATATGACGATACCAAATTTACTTAAGTAGGGTCTCTGTAACTATTAAATTGTCTTGTGATTATTCTTTCAACTTATACTATGATGTCCCACATTTCATTGACTCTAACAAAAAAAATTATTTTGTCCTATATTTTACCCAATCATTTCTCGATGCATGTATTTTCATGTACCCCAAACCCATCATGATTAATATAATCTCCCCTTTCTAATGTAAATCTGGAAGTTAATTTCCTTTATAGTGTATGACTTATAAAACCTATAACATCTCTATAAGACACTTATCATTTCATCCTTTTTTCACATTCATGTTAATAAATCATAAAACAATTAATAAAACAGTGAATTCTTTACTACCTGGATAAAATGGTTTTTTTCATCAACATATAAATTCTCACGTATCATTTCATTTTTTATTACATCTAATTCAATATAAGGAATCATTTCATTAATTTTATCAGTCTCATCATATTTCAAATCATCCATATCAATATATATAGACTTCATCCTAGTTTCAGCAATATAAATCCAATGGATGTAACTCAAATTAAAATCATAACAAATTAAATGATCTTTTATATTTATTCTCTTCATATTCTATATATTTTATCATATCACGCATAAAGAAAAAAATATGTCATTGTTTGAAACATTCCACTGTGAAAAATCTAAAAGTTCATAGACACCATCCTCATTTTCATAACATTATAATAATATTGTAATCCAAAATTTAATCATTATTATCTATAATAAATATTGAATATTTAATTAAGTTATTATATTTTAAAATTACATTTCAAATATAATTTTAAAAATAAAAAAACTTATTAAAATATATCATAAAAATTAAAATTTGATATATTTGATAACAAATTAAATTAAAAAAATTTAATTATATTTATTTAATAAAAAAACACAATCAATAAACTAAAAATAATTATTTAAAAATTAAAATATATAAAATATGTGAGAATAATAAAAACATAAAATATAAATAGTGAAGATAAAGTGACATGGATGAAGAATTAAAATAGGAAATTGAAATAAAAATAAATCTGATGCAAAAAAATTTTTAAACAATATACACGTCCCATAAATTACTAATGAAATCAGGGAGATTGTAGTGGTGAAATCTATAGGAAGAATGATAAATATGAATACATTGATAGGTGATGATAGATAATGGTGGTGGATATCAACTAAATGAAAAATCGATATAAATGGAATATTTGAACTGAAAATACAAATATAAATATCATGGATACATGGAAAATCTAAAAAATAAAAAAAACATAAATTGAAATTAGAATCAAGGAAATTGGAAAGGAAACAGAAAAAATAATAATACAAAAGTGACCACTGATGTGGGCATTAATAAAAGTTATAAGGGTTGGGATTCAACACGTGCGATAGAACTAATGTCAGTAGCATGATATAATGAAAAAATAAAATATCCCAATACTAAATGAAAATTATAATACATTTCAATGTTAGATATTCTACAAAAAAGGGGAATTAATATTTCTCACATCAGTTATTAGAGAAAAGAAATGAAAAACCATTCTCTTTTTTTGGTTACCGAGAAAACGATGTGAAATCATAGACTTTTGAAGTTGGTTTATCCATTATTAACATTAAAACATCGGTGTTTCATATCTATAATTAGTTATTGAATAAAAGAAATGCAATATCAATCATTTAATGTTGTTTATTGAATAAATGACCTGAAAAAATTATTATTCTTTATTTTTCATTTTCTTTTATCAATAAATGACATGAAAAATTATATTTTCAAATAAATTATACATGAACTTATTTGGAAAGAATAAAATTTCTATTTTACATATTTGTTTTAGATAACCTATATTAAAAGTTTTGCAAGAAAATGCCTTTTTTCTAGTGTAGTCAAAATAATGATAATCCTTATTGCACATCACAATTCCTTTAATTGAAATTTTTATTAACTCACATAAATATTGGGAAACAACCCAAAAGGACACCCATCCATAATATAATCCGTGATAAGGCTCTCAAATCTATACATTTCTAATCATATAGTCTCTTAAAAATATAGGGGAACCTATTTTTAATGGGTAATAACATTTAGACTTCTTAGCCTCACTTTTACAAGGGTGTTAGACCCCCCCCCCCACCATGAACCATAATGTCCCCATTGAAGACCCCACAGCCAAAACACAAGAAGTTCATATTCACATCATCATCGGTGTTTTCACTAATACTATTTATCATAACCCAACTTTTCTAGGCCATGAATATAGTTACCTGGCCCAATGTGTATCTTGAAATACCTAAGTTCCATACATATAACATCATATGATATTTCCCAATGAGGCCATTTATCACACTAATTAAAATGCACATAGTATAACACATATTATTTTAATGTGTTTTTTCATCACTAACACAGTATATGGGAAACATCCCTGGAGGCGACACATCCTAATGCTATTGCAGGTGAAGCATCTCTTAACCATGGAGTTCGAATTAGATAGTCTCTAGAAAATAAATTTGAATATAGTTGACATGGGTAATATCATTTTTACATTTATGCCTTTTTTCCATGTATTTTATTTTTACCATTTGTAATGAACTAATCTTGGTAACCCAGAAAAGTCACCTAATTTTACCCATCGCTAGGTAAATATCAAGACATAAGTCAAAACATGTCTCCTGAGAAAATGAAATAAGATAAAATAAATTGTACTACATAAATGAATGGATTACAAAACAACTAAAAATACAATGTCATAAAAAATTAATAAACTCAACTGAAATAAAAGATCAGAACTATGTCTCCATGTGAATATATGTCACCATTATCCCATCCCCCGAATAAGAAGTCCAAAACAAAGATAAGTGATCTTGTTACATAACACCCTTACCCTTTCCTCTTCATTGAAAAATGGATCATTATATGCCCAAGGGAATATTCTTGGAGTGGAAAAGAAGTCTAGTAAGATACCCCCATGAATCTATAAAATATATTTCCCCATGAAAATTTTAGATCTATCCAAAAAATATATGTTTATATTGATATTTTAAACAAATACTATTTTTTAAAACATCATTTATTTTACATTAAAACATTTCATATTCAAATAATCTCGGAATATGAAAAGAGAAAAAAATAATATCAATAATATAAAAATAATTTTCAATAGAACTATCATATGAAAAAGAATTGAGAGATCAAACATTAAACAATACAAACATGTATAAAACATGGAACTAGATGGATATATACTTTGAGAATACATACTCAAACAATAGAAGGATCATCAATTTATTAATACTATTTACCATAATGAAATCTATTTTTACAATTTTGTATAGATATAATAAGAATAAATCATACCGGTTCCACAGTAACGGATGATTTCATATATTCATAATTCAATACATCTAAAGTACCTAAAGAGAAATGTTTGATAAAAATATTTCAAAAAACATGATCACAGTTTAATAAAACATATTCAAATAAAATAATCACCACTCCATTGCATAAAATAATATTTACATGTTAAAATAATCATTTATGCGTTTCAAAAAACTCATAATGTTCAGAAACTAGTTTTAAATAAAAACCATTCAAAAACGCCTTTTTTATTTACAACAATGATTCATTTTATAAAAAAATCTTCTTTGATATCATTTCACTAATTTCATAAAAAAAACCAAAGTAAATGACAATAACATTAAGTAATTCATGGGTTTTCACCATTACATAGATACAACAACTTCACGAGTGGAGGATAACTAATCACTATTTAGAATGGTGATTGGAAACCAGGTGATTCAGTCTTCATAATCCTAGATCTATGGGGAAGACCATCCATTAACAATCAAACCCTATTGATCCAGTAATTATATAAAAATGGGGTTCTAATAGAACATGGGGGAACAAGATCATGGAAAGATCTAAAAAGAGAAGATGAGATCGAATACAAATTGGAATGAACCTATAAAAGATCCATTAGGATAGAAGGAAAATAACCATGGATCCACGTGTATAAATCAATAGACCATTAGTGATAGCTTAGGTAGGAACTAAAATGTTATATGGGTATATTGTAAATAAAAATGTCCTAGGTCATGATTTAAATTTCTTATTTATGTATGTTCTTTTTTCTTTTTAATATTATGCCACAAAGTTTAAACATCATGACCCTAAAATGTAGGGGAATGTTTTAATTTCAAATGAGGTGCATGGATACATGATGGGAGACAAACGGTTTAAAAATCCTTGTTCAATCCATGAGACAACCTATGTACCATCTCCCACAGTAGAGACCCCAAATTTTCGTACATTGATATTTCATCTTTTAAGTGATTATTCATAACATTACACAAACACATGCCTTATGATCAAAAAGAATAAGTGAAATTGGATACTAGGTACATAAAATTATCATTTAGTGAATTACCTCCAATGTTTCCCACAATGATATTACAATTTAGTACTCTTAATATTCAAACCCCACTTAAAACCATTCATATTAAGATTTGGAAGAGAAACAAAATAATGGTTGAGATCAATTGATCAGTATGGTTAAATTAGGAAACTTATGTTAACATAACATGATCATACCGTATAAAAACAATTCTTTTAATATAAAATACAATAATATTGATTTTCATCATAAATATTGGTTGTTCATAATATATTAATCATGAGGATGTAAATAATATTATCCATAATATCATAACATTAACAAAAGAAATGAAATTATGGAAATGACATAATCATTGAAAATAATTTCCTTCTTTGTCATGGAACATTTCCAAAACTATAATAGTGCAATGGTTTCACTTCTAAAACCATTTTAGTATTAGAGGTTCACTAACATGCCAATCATTATGAAAATTATCCCATAATAAACTAGGATCACTCCCAATTCCATCCATATTTAACTCATAAGAGACAAATTTTTACATAATTCATTGGAGGAAGATGTAGGCCCCAACAATAAAATTTATAATGTATTCATTTTCCTTGGTTATATTGAAACAAAAATCACATAATGATAATCATATATATGTGTTCTACAATATCAAAATAATTTTATCTTAATAGAAACAAACAAAACATATATATTTCATAAAATTTCATCATAACATAACCTATAGAATATAGTTATGTTTCATAATCATTTTATCATTTTATTAAAACATTAACCCTGGACAAATCAAATTTCATCATAATAATTTTATCATTGTATAATACGTGTAAGGGAAACGAGTTTCATAAAAATATTATCATAATCACTATAAACCATCTTGAGAAATAATAATAATGGTATTCTTGGATCATATCCCTAATAAATAATATGTAAAATAGTAGGATGCCAACTTATATGTTAAATGATTTTGATATAGCACCTGAAACATTAATATGGAAAAATATTTCTTTTTAAATTTATTTTTAAAAACTATTTATAAATTTTTTTGGAAATCCATTTATATTAAATTGAATGTAGAAACATATAATGTATGCTTTAAAGATCATTTAAAAAATTTGTGAGTAGAATATACTTTTGACTTTTAAAAATAATTTTAAAAACATAAATAATTTACAAAATAATTTAAATTTAAAACAACATAATAAATTATTTGAATATTAAATAAAATAATTCTGATTATAATGATTAATTTTGTTCAGTCCCAACACATTAATGGAAATATTTTTTCACATTTTTGTTAAAATTTTAATGGTAATTATTTTGAAAACAATATGAAGATTACCATAAAAAAATTGAAATTCAATCATGGGTAAAAATATATTTAATATATCTTTTTATAAAAGTCAAAAAAAAATTAAAGAATATTTGGATAACATGGATTTGGAATAAAAAGTGTTTTCAACATAATATTTAAATAATGGTGGATTTTTTTGAAAAAGAATTATTTTTAACTCATGAGTACATAAGGAAAAGAAAATGAATGGAGAACTTATATTATCATGACATAACAAGAGGATGTGAAAATTCATGATTTTTTAAGAGATAAATAATAATAATTCATCATTGTGTGTCCAATAATGATAAATCTCGTTATACAATGAGATTGTAAGATAAAACCCCTTACAATTCAGTAACATTGATTTGTATGTACCCTGAAATAATAAAGATAAATTACAAGTAGAATATCCTGAGAGAAAAAAATCCCAAAAAATTGAAAATGGGATATATATATATATATATATATATCATAAAATAATATATGTGTATAACATAAAATATGTATCAAAGAATGAAAATTGTGATAAAATTACTTAACTACTTTGGTAACGTTTCGACCATAAACCCCATGAAATATATACCCTCAAAATAATTTGTAAATCCCCAAAACATTTATGATAATCATCATAAATAACACTAATTATAAGTATATACACCATATAAAATAAATATATTTTCAATATGGCTTATGCCTCATAAAATTAAAAAGTTATATGAGAAAGCATTACCCTATGTACTAAATTCCATTGTATATTTTCGAACGTCCAATAAAATAAATTTAATTATATTATATATATATTACCTTACCATACTAAAATTTATCATTCAATAAATGTTTTACGTATGACCATTTATTACCTTCTATAAAAAACTCCTTGTTGAAATCATGTTTCGGGTTATAAATTCTTTTTTTAATTTATGTATTAATTAATTGAAATATTTTATCTTAAATTGCTCATTTTTTAATAATATATATACATGGATATATAAAACTAAATACATCTTTCATAGATATGGTATGATAAACGTACATGTGAATGATGTTTCTATTTTCTCACATAATTCAAAGAAAGAAATAAAAATAATATATTACCATTAAAAAATAATTTTTATATATTATATTTATCACATAAGTTTATTTGAAACAATCCTTATAAACTTCAATGAAAATAATACATGTATATTAAATCACATCGCTTTATGTGGCGGTAGTCCGTTGTACACACTAATGTTGTTATCATATTCCCAAAGAATGAAAATTTAGGTTGTATATGTGATATTATAATTATAAAATTATAAATACATAACCAATATCAAATATAATTATTCAAACTATCATTATTACCATCCATTTAAAATATAATTTATATACACATTAAATCAAGTCATGAGGTTGCAATCCCCCAAAAACATGAGTGAAATGATTGTTTCCAAATAAATTTTGATATAAGAATGTATAAGGGGTATTATAATCTCATAGGTAAAATAATATAAAAAATATAATATATAAACATTAAATCCACCATTTTATCTATCTGTGAGGGGTTATAATGGAAAATGTGAAACATCTATTCTTTGGGTAGTAGTTGTTCATACACATAATCTATGATTTCATCTCCCATTTTATGGAAGTTGATATGGTTTTAGGTCATTAACATAACAAAAAATATCTTATTATATTTGATATGCTGATATTTTTATATCACCATGTTTTAATAATAATTGAATGATGTAGAGGAGGAAATAAAATAAAATGATCAATTAGCGATGTTGCGAATTCTTTAAAAATATCCTTTTTGGTTTACACCCAAGGCCTCCATAATATAGATTTTCAACATAATAATGATTATACTATGAGATTCGTTAAATTATTATGATATTATAGAGGGTATTATCTTAAATAATGCATTTTCATTATGGAAAGTGGAGAGAAAAGACTGTGACATTTTTTAAGTGAGGAGAGTTGTACCCTTGTATTTTATGAATAGAAAAGGCTTCATGCTATTTTTCCCTTAATACTAGAAAAAATCAGACACTATGAAACCTAGATGATATATTTTCAACATATTTTTATCCAATGGGTCTTTTAAAAGTATTGGGTTACTTTTAACATTTATATTTTTAATTTAAACACCTAGTAAAATCATTATTACTTCAACCATAGTAATTATTTTTAACAATTTTTTATATTCATTATAGCATAAAAATATTTAAATTATAAGATAATATAAATTATTTTATAATAAATATGGAATTAATTTTTACAACTTCCATCCATATAATTTAAAAAAAAATTAATATTAACCTCATATTAGTAATGAGAAGGAGATTTTCTGGAGAGAGGATGTTCAAAATTTTAAAATGTTTTCATATATAAATTTAATACCATGTTGATCAATATGATCTTAATTGGATTAATATATGTAAAATAATCTAATTTTACAATCAAAACCATCTTAAAATGTTCTTTTTGTGTTTATATATTTTAAATAAAAAAATAATTCTAAATAAAAACAACTATTTTTTACCCTTCAGTGAAAAATATATCATTTCACACAATTATTAAAAATTGACACCAATATAAATTTTTCATGATGTTTTAAATTTTTTTCGAATTTTTTTTTTCAAATTTTCCAAAAAAAAATTCAAATTTTGTTCTCAAAAGAAAAAAAACTGCTTTCTTAAAAAATACAATTTAAGTAAAACTTTTGGATTTATTCATATATCTTGAATATAAAAAACATAAAATGAGTGTTAAAAATTTTATTGAAAATACAATTTATTAATTTCATAAAAATCATTCAAAAAAAGATGTCTATTTAATTTAATGATGCCAAACATGTCTTATTTCTTAAAAATAGTTCTGTAGAAAAAGATTTCTTTTAATTAAAAATAGTTCATATTTTAACTTCTAATTAATTGTTAACAAAACAATTTATTTTTAATAAATTTTTGTACTATATTTATTCATAATTTATTTATTCAAATTCATATACTCCATTTCAAGGGCTATGTGATGTCTATAATATTATATTATAATATTCTTATAGTATGTTATGTTTCCATTAAAATTAGTGTTGAGTGTAATGTAATATATATTTAGTGATTTATGGGAATCAAGACAAAAACAATGTAGTGTGTAAAAAATATCTAAAATATTAAATTTATTTAGAAAATATATTTCAAAAAATTTCTATTAGATACATTATACCGCATAAATAAATTGCATCATCGTAATTTGAACTTGTGCTCAGTATGAAAGGGTTCAAAATTTTCAAATCCATTTATGGGAAACCCATATTGTAAATTAGGTTAATGAAAATTTTTATAGAAAATAATGAATGTTATGTTTGATGGTTATCTAGAATAACAAATACTATTTATCAAAATATGATAAAATATGTTGGAGGTGATGATTTGGACATGGATAAAATTAATAATGTCCGAATAATAATAGAAAGTAATAGAGGTCATCAGTCCTAATAAAGAGAATTACCTTGTAAAAATCAAAAACCATAAAACCATAATGAAAATAAATGTAAAACGTTTTATTTATTTCATCAAAAATTATATTAAAAAGATAAATTTTATTTCAATATTCTTTTCTTCAAGTAGAAGTATTTTTATAAGAAGATATACTTACTCGATATCATTCCATTTAATAATAAAAATATCATACTTTGGTTAGGTCAATATAAATTTCCAATTCACCTCTTACTCTAATAAATGAAGATAAATATTTTATGCCTAAATAACTAATAGATCACAAGAACAATATTATAATGATAATTAATTCTTTTTTCAAAATGGTTAGAACATGTTATGCAAAATATTTAAATCGTCATATGATGAATTAACACATTACTATCTAAATACTTTTAAAATGTACAATTAAAACCATTCCATTATTGGTTAACCTTATAATCCATTTGAAATACCCAATTTAAAAATAATCTCTCTAAATTATCCAAAATAATCATAACATTAAATCATAAAATATCAATAATTCACTCTTAATTGTCATAAAAATATACCAATAGATTTTTCATATATTCTTATAATGCATGGTATGTACCAGAATTACCATAAATCCTCAAAAAACGTACATTCTTCCAATTTCATTTACTAAACCCACATATTATTGAATTTATTCCCTAAATCCAATAATTTTGTAAACTCCAACAATGATAAAATAAAATACTTTTTCAAAAAAAAATTGATGAGTTCCATGGTAGTTAATATTACCTAATTTATATTATTCATATCAATGAACTCATTTTACAAACTAAACAAGACATAACAGACATATAGAACATATTGAGCATTATCTTGACTTAATAAAAAATCATTGTATCATTAAATCACTTTTTGGGTCCATCAGTATCATTTTACAAAATCTTATAATTCAATAACACAAAACTACTATAGAAAAATCCATGGCTGTTTGATTATTCTAATAACCAAAATACCACTAATATTAATATAATTCAATGAATAAAAATACATGAACACATAAATCACTACAAATTATTCATATAATATTAATTTTGAATTATCATTTTCTCCCCTAATACTTATATCATTTCAAAATTGATTTTTAGTATCATCATCATATGGATGTTATTCGTTACTCAAATAAAATTATTTATTCCCTTTATGGGATTTCCCTTTAGTCCTTTCATATTTATAATGTATATAAATTTCTCATTTAATAAATTATATTGTTACTTATATCGTAGGGAGGCAATTATTTTCATCTATTTTTAGCTGAAATTTTCATTTATTCTTTGTAATGACTTACTTTGTTCCCTTCTTTTTCACACTCAAAATATCATCTCATTCCACTCAAACCTTCCCTATAGTGCTTCTTCCAAAATTCTTGATATGTATGGGACTAAATCTTCTACCCCATATTTTTACCACTACCCAAATTCCAAAGAATATTATCCTTCTCTTATTTAGTCAGTTTGAGAGTTTCTTAAGGTGAATGTTATTAGTCATGTATTTTGATAACTGAATGGAAAAAATTATAGTGTCATTTACTTTAGTTATCATCCCATTTTGTTTATAATCAACATAGTCCCTATCATATTCAATTATTATCTAGTTACTAGTGGTTTCCAGCCTTTATTGAAATAAAAAAGCATAGTGTGAGCAATAATAATCATAGTGGGGAACCACATAACCATCAAAAATCACATATTGGTTGTATAAAACACGAAACCATATTTTTAATCTATAAAACCTTATCCATAACCAAGTTCATTAATGGAAATCATTTAAATTCATCATGATGGTTTATACATATATGATGAATTATCGAATCATATCCCCCACAAGTGTGAAATAAACTGTATAGGAAGGCTTGTTTTGTTCACCAGGTGACAATCGAGTCCATCGCAATGATCCATTTTCATGGTTATTACCATTTGGTACCTCTATACTAGTGCCACATACACTTTTATTATCAATAAAATGAAAAAATTACATAGAAACCACTCACACTATCATTTACCAAATGTATAGAAATTTTTCCAATAAATTGACTCTTCTTTAGAAATTTCCATGGTCATATCCCCAGAGATATCTATAGACATATCCCTAAGTATTTCACTTAATTTTTTATATCCTATTTTCCAAAGGGAAACAATACCATTCCTATGATATCATCAATAAATATTACAACATTACATACATATATATTACATATTATAAATGAATATTAATTACATTATACAGACAAGCACTACAGGGTCAAGATCGCTCTTTTTCATTAAATATTGGGATAACAATATTCTAATTTAGTGAAATACCATCAACATTTCACATAGTTATATTCACATTTATGATTCTCCATAGAAATTCCCTACTTGAATCCATTTTTTATAACCTTTGGAATGCAAACATAAGAATGTTTCAGATCATATTCATTGTATGTGTATATGAGGGAAATTATATAAATATAATGTGATAATAAGTGTTTGAGACTGCGAATATAACATATGAATAAAATTACCCACACATCAATGATAAAAATCCTGAGTTTTAGAATAAATATTGGAATGTCATAAGACACGAATCAGAAGTAAATAAAATAACATGATGAATGAGAGAATTTAATTTACAAAAGACAATAAATTTTTGTAAAAATATATGTATATAAAATTGTTTCCTTTGTAATCAATTATAATTTCCATAACTATCATAGTATAATTCATTCACTCCCCAACACATCATAACAGTCAAGGATCACTCCTAATACCATCATAGTGGATATAGTCCCTTACTGAACTGGGTTAATTCCCCATTCTAGTAATGTATATGTCATGAGATATCAATATTTACCCCATAAATTTGAGAGATATGTTGGTCCCACTCATTATTTTTCATAATGTAACCACCAACATTGCATATATTGTAACCTCCATCACAAAATGAAACCATATATTTGTGTGAAAAACATCATAAAACATTCATCGTATTCGAAACCTTGAAATAATATTGATTTCATATATATTTCCTAATATAATAACCTATATAAAATAATCTAATTTCATAACCATTTCATTAATTTTTTATAGCATAAACCATTGAGAAAGAATCGGGTTTTATGAGAATAGTTTCATGGTATGTCCCAGGAAATAAAAATTGGTTTCATAAACAACTTTTTATGATAAACATAATCCATATTGAGAAATAATAACAATGTCATACCTACATAATATCCCTACTAAAATATATATAATATAAAATTATACAATTTTTAGGGAAAAATATTTAGGAATATGACTCACATTATTTCTTGTGGAAAATAATATTTCATGATAAATAGATGGTTAAAAATAAAAAATAAAAAAATATTTTCAGAAATCATTTTCATTGAAAATAACCAAGAAAAGAAAAAAAGGAAGATTTAAATATCATTTATTAATTTCTTAAAGAAATTATCCATTACAGATTGAAATTTTTTTCTAAAAAATAAAAAAAATTCAAATCCCTTTTTATTGAAAATATCCTTGAGAATTTATAAATGAATCTTCAAGGAAAATAATGTTCATGATTACTTTAAATTATATTCTTATCAAACACATTAAAATAAATATTATTTTCATTTTTTAAAAAAAATTCACAACATGAGTTAATTATAAACTGATATGAATGGAAAACGTGGGAAAAATTATCATTAATAAATATTTTGATGAATATAAAAACTTTTTTAATTTTTTAAAACATATTTTTGGAAGAAAAGGGGTTTTCAACTCAATGGATAAATAAAGATGATTTTTCTTAAAGACATTATTTTTAACTCGTAATTACATAAGTGGATTAAAATTAAGGGAAACAATAATTCTAATGAAATTTTAATTGTATAATAAAATTCGTGAGTTTTTTTAGAGATATATCAAAATATTTCAATATTGGATGAAATATCATCAGTATTCCATCTAATTGATGAGATTGTTACACAAAACTCTTACCACTTTGGTAAATATGAATTATAATCCCAATTGAAGAATAAAATTAAATTAAAAAAATAATATCATAAGAATAAATAAATTCAATTTGTTAAATGTCAAATTTGATGTATATACACATCATAAGATAATAATGGTTTATAATATAACATATGTCTCAATGAAGGAAAATTGAGACAAAAATAGCTAACCGCATTGGAAACATTTCAAATATAAATACCCCAAAATATAGTTACTAAAAATTATATATAAATACAAAAAAAATTCAGGATATGAATTATAAACTATATTCATGTGAATTATATGTAAATACAAACATTTCAATTTGGTGTATTTCATGAAATAAATAAATAGAAAATGAAATACACCATTTATAGAGGCGGTAGTTGGTACATACGCATGGTCATTGTTTCGAATTCATTAACTGATTGAAATAAATAATGGTATATTATATATTAAAATTACTAATTAATTTGTATTTCATATATATATACAACCTACTTTTATTCAACAATAACCTTATTACAATCCAATTTATGCCTAAGTGAATAACAAATCACATCACTCTGTGAGGCGCTAGTTCTCCATACAAAAGAGTAATGTTATCGTATTCCCATGAAATGGATATTGACGTGGTGTATGTGATATAATAATTAAATAAGTATAAATAAAATAAAAATTTAATATATATTTATGTAATCTAAATTTATTTCTGTCTATATAAAATATAAATTAAAAAAACATTACATATGTTCGTGAGGTGGTAGTTTTCTGCACACACGATAACTGTTATTTTTTTGATGGGTTTAGAGGAAATAAGGTACAGATGTAATTATTTTATTAGAGATATAATAATATCCAAAATATAATATATAAACATTAAATCCACCATTATATTCTACCATGACAAGTGGTGATGTAAAATGAATTACATCGGTTCGCGATGTGGTAGTCAGTTGTACACATGAACGATGAATTTGAATCCCATTTGATGCAAGTGGAGATAGTTATATGTAAATACCTTAAAATAACAACATATATAAAAATAAAATATATTTATGAAATTTTATCATAATTATTTAATAATAATTTAATGAGGATGATGGAAAAATAAATTAAAATTATTCGTTATGGATGTAACACATTCTTTAGTCAACTACTTTTGGTTTTCACCAAAATCCTTCCTTCTTGGGATTTATTACCAAAATATATATTATCATATAAAGGGATTGAATTATGGATTTCATTGGGTATGGTTTAGACTAAATAATGGGTTTTGAATGTTTGAAGAGGAGATAATATTTGGACACCTCGTATATGTGAGGTGAGTGATACACTTGTATTTTTTGAAGATATAAACGTGTACTCAGATTTATCAAATAAAAAAAGAAACAAATGGAATATTATCAATTATAGTAGAAATAAGGTCAAAATATGGACAAAAAATTGTTTTTGGTTATGTTTTAGGTCTTTTTTAACCCATATCATTTTATTTTAACCCCCGTTAAACCTATTTATACCTTAACAACTATAATTATTTTTTATCATTATTAACATTCATTACGGGAAAATTTACTATTAAATTATTTTTTAATATTAATTATTATTATTAAAAATAAGGAATCTATTTTTCCAAATTCTATTCACATAAGTGTAATGCTTTCATTTAAAAGTAATCACATGGACACGACGAGAAAGCAGTTTTCCAAAGGGAAAATGTTCAAAAGATTTAAACTTTTTTTTAAAAAAATCATCTTCAAATTGATTAAAATGACATAAAATGGATTAATATAAAAATAACTGAATTATAGTTAATTTTAAAACCATATAAAATAATTTTTGAGATGTTTAAATGTTTTAAACTAAATGAAAATTCATGATAAAAACAGTATTTTTCACTATTCGTCAAAAAATTTATTTTAGAGAAAAAAGGTCAAAATTTCACACTAATATAATATTGAAATGATGATTTTAAAATTTAATTTTACATCTATGTATAAATTCTATAAAATTTGATAAAATTCAATTTAAAATAAGTGTGAAAAAATGGACAAAACTATTTTTCTGAAAAATACATTTTGTAAGAGTAAAATAGGATTTATGCTTATATATTATCCATATAACACATAAGATAAATGTTAAATATTTAATTGAATTTAAAATATATAAATTTTACTATAATCATTCAAAAAACTATTTTGATTAATTTATTGAAGAAAAAAATATTTTCCTTCATAAAATAGATTAACATAAAAAATTATTTTTTCTTCCAAATATTTTTATTTTCAGATAAAATTAATTGCTCCCACAAGGATTAATATATTATAAATTTTTAACCATATATTATCATAATTTTTTTATCCTTTTCAAACCCTCCATTACAATTTTGAGGTGATAACAATTATATTATATAATAATATTTTAATAGTATGTTATGTTATTTATAAACAGAGTGTTGCATATAACACATGGTAATCACTCTGTTGTTGGTGAGATAGGATAATCACTATTTTTCATGTAATGATAAATATCTAAAAGTTAAAAAAAATTGAAATAAAATATTTCCAAAAATCATGGGGTGATACACTCACAAACCCATATGGTTTTTGGAGATTTTAATAAGGTTTTAAAACACATTCTCAAACATTTCAAAATGCCATAGGGACTCAAATTTCCAAGATTCATGGTTATGTAATGTCCCATATTTTCCTTGTATTTTTATTAAATATGATATGGATTATATTAGAGAAATTTCTCTAATGAGGAGTGTGATTCAAAGTCATGGTGTTCCCAGATCAAATTCTTGAAATGAGTTAAAATATTAAAAATAACCCACACATGGTTTTCAAGAAAATAGGATGTACCTATATAGGGATTCTATGATCAAAAATATGTGCGCACCATTACATTCATAGAAGCATCTTTACCCTATGCGTGACCAAAAATTGGCAGGAACATGTCAACAGTTAAAAGTAGTCAAGTGAGATTTGAATTATTAAAATAAATTCCGAATTTAATTTTTTTTTTCTTAAACAAAATTGTGTTTTTTCTTTTAAATAACCAATAAGGAAGGGATATGTGGTTCATTTCATAACCTTATAATTCCCTGGAAGCTATGGATAGGAAATTCTAACGATTTATCTTAGCAATATTTGAAGGGATTGTAGATCAAAGATCAAAGAATCCCATTCGTTATAGATCTCTCTAGTATAGAGTGTAATCTAATTCCCAGGTAGAATGCATTATTTTTTAATTCCTTCACTATTCTTGTCATCTACAATGAACCTAGGACAACCAATAAATAAGTTGATCTATGTTTCAATCATTTCTTACAAGATGGGCTATACTTTTTAGGATTTATGGTGTTAGATTATAGAGATTGTAGTTTTGATTTTTGATCAATATTATAAGAAATGGTCAAGGCTAGAAAAAACAATCATAGATGTTAGTTCCTCATATTTGTTCCATCTTTGTTATCTCTCCTCCAATTTTTATATGTATTCATCATTATTAAACAGTTTTTCAATGAATAATTTTTGTGCCTGCATTTTTTGACTAAAATATCTGTAATTGAATATACAACATCGGGATGACATAATAGAGGTTTGATGTTAAATGTGATGTATGAATGGAAATTATTTCTGAGAAATATTTCTTTGGTTGAAATATATCATATTTGATATAATCTGTTTTCAATGCTGATTGATGGAATGATACCCCTCTTATGTGAGTTAGGGTGATCAGATGAACCTATAACCTGAGTTTGAAGGTGAACCAAGAGGAGGAGTGGAACTTGATGATCATCCAAGGTGAGCGGAAGTAATAAGATGAATTTTTAGAAATTATAAAATACATGGCATATTGTCGAGGAAAAAGGGAATGTGTTCATCCCCAGACCATCGACCGTGAACTCTGGGAAGGACACAGGAATTGTAACGACCCGAAATTTTTAATAAGTCTTGTTTCCTAATTTTGTGTGTTAATTTTTTTATATTAAACAAAACTATTTAATTTGATAACATGAGTATAATTAAAATGATATCGTTGGGTTTTGACTGTTATATGACTATTTTTCAATATGACCGCTGGAAACTAAACGTTTCGTTTATTGTCTCTAAATATAAGTAATATTGGTTAATTAATATAGAAAGAATATTTGTTGGCCTAACTCAGTAGCCTTGGACGAATCAAAGACCATCTAACAGATCTTGGGAAGGGGGTAGCACCACTGGGCTTTGCTCTGGACCAAACCCAAGCCGAACTTCATCGTGTGAAGCTAGAACGGATTCTCCTTCGCGAGAAGTTCAAACTGATAGAAATTACTACTCGTGCGATGTTGGCTGAGCCCCCCTCGGATTCTCTCACCTTAGCACACCTTACAATTAGGTCCTATGCTGGTGTGATAAGGGGCTATGTAAGGAGACAGTAACTGCCTTGTGTAATCCTTTGTTTTAAATAAAAATTTTGTTTCCTTCTTATGATGAAGTTTATGAATTTTCAAATGTTTAGATAAATATACTATGCATATTTTTGATGAATTTTAGAAAAAGGATATTTTAAAAATGTTTATGTAAACCTTAAATAATTAAAAATGCGTAATGATTTTCAAAAAAATGGTCATCTACAATTATGTTCAATTTGAAATTTAGAATCTAATAAGATCAACTTAATTTTTGATGAATAGTATATTATGAATACTGATTTTATGCTTTGGATTAGTAAAGTGACCAAATGGATTAGTAATATCATTTAAATAAAGTATTAATGTAATCTAGGCACCTTGATTAAGTAAGGTGATTCAATAAAATAGGTAAATAACTGTTTCAGAAATTTTTATTCAAGTATTAGTTTTTTTAGGTGAATAGTGTTTTTTAATAAAAAAATTAAATTAAAAATAATTAGAAAATTATTTTAATAAAATGTATTTCATTTTTTAACTCAGAGCATCGATATTATGTTAAGGTAATTTTTGGGGATTTTTCTGAAAAAAATGAATATTTGGTGAATATTGAATTTATTTAAAAATTAAATTAAAAATATTTTGAAAAATATTTTTTTAAAATGGAGTTCATTTTTTGAAATCATAGCATCGATATTTGGTTAAGGTAAAATTTTGGGATTTTTCTGAGAATGTTGAATTTTTTATGAATAGTGAAAATACAGTTTTTAAGTTATGGGTGTTTAATGACATAATTAAATGATATATTAAGTATGTAATCAATATGGTCGACTTGTGAATATTAAGATAAGTTATGAGGTGTCCCAAGTGGCCAATACCATGGGCAAATACCATGGGCAAGCCCGTAGTTTTTCCAAAACCACCAATGAGGTCTCCCTTGTCCATTAATGCCTTGTCCCCTCACTTTCTCTATATATACCAAGCCATCCTCTCATCCATTCGACTCCCAACTCTCCCCCAATGAAGATCTGCTCTCATTACCTCCCAATGAGTCCTCAAAAGGTTCCCCCAAGCCCTCAAGGTCCCAACCGTTGAGTTTTAAGAATTACGTTTTAAGGTAATGGATCCTACCTCTCTCTTTCTTTTCAAGTAATGTCTTTTATGTCATTTATTTTATGCTCCATGATATTATGTTGAAGGATGTTCTTTTATATTCCTCTTAATTACCTTTTCATTTTCATATGATGAGATACCCCCTCTTTCACTAATCAATTCATTTTAAGCATGTTTAGGTGACGCCGTTAGGCTGGCGAATTTTTAAGGGATTCGTTCACCTTTCTCATTTTTCCAAAGTTCTACTTTAATGTCAAGTATTTAAAGTTCCTTTTTATTATGTTGGGTTATTATATCTATATCTATCATACTTATATTTTATGTTCATATGATAAGAGACCCTATTTTATCTCTTCAATTCATATTTTTGGAAGTTTACGTGACGCCATTAGGCTGCCGAATTTGTAAGGGATTCGTTCACCTTTCTCATTTTTCAAAGTTCTACATTCATGTCAAGTATTTCAAGTCAATTTTTATTATTTTGGTGTATGATATCTATTTATATCATACTTATATTTTATGTTCAAATGATCAGAGACCCTGTTTGATTTCGTCAATTCATTTTTTTACGTTTAAGTGGAGTTGTTAGGCTGACGAATTTTTATAAGAGAAATCTTTTTTTGTCTTCATTTCATATTCTTCATTTCATATGGTATATCATTCAAATTTCATTAGCATGTTCTTAAATAATTTATATTATGTCCCCCAACTGTTTTATGGATCATTTATGAGTGGGTGACCCATGTCCCCTCTCTTTTCAATGTTTTCTACAACCTCGTAACATAGTCGTTATGGTGCAAAATTTCCATCTCAAAATGTCTCTCTCTTATTCTCAAATTAAGTTATTTTGTTAATTGAGTACTTAATGATATTTATTCTAAAGGGGTATTCGCATATATACCAAAATGTTCTATTTTAAATTTTGGGATTTACATACAGGATACCCTCTTTCCCTTTCCATGGGTTTAAAGTGACATAAAGATCATGTCTTTAAGTAGTTATTAAAACGTTATGATTATGAAATGAAACCCATTTATTTTTTTTCTATATGGGTTTTTATGAAATTATTGATGATGATATATGTGGATCACATGATAATAATTACAAATTAAGGGTGTGCTCTGATAGAGCTCAACTGCATTGGATAAAGACTTAATCTCAAGAGATGACCATTTTGACTGATACCTTGGTGGATAACCTTGGTAATTTTTAATGTCACCTTGGGGATGGACCTTGGTGAAATAGAAATGATTGTCTTGTTAAATGTTGTATCCACATTTTCAAGTTATGAAACACGTCATTTTTATTATGATATGCCTCATGATCTCTTTCTCATGCCTTAAAGTTATTTCTTTATGACTTTCGATGTATCTCAAGTTCACATTTTAAATGTTTTCCTTGTTTCCATAACTGGGCATTTTTCTCACCCTTTCCTTTGATGTATACTCCCAGGTTATGAGATGATTTAATGATCATAGGATGAACAAATGAATAATACTTTTAAGTGTTTAAGAAAATTGTTTTTTACTCATGTAATAAGTTCCTGGTTTCCAAGACACTAAACCTTAAAGATCCTCGGTTTTGTAAAATGTAATAAAAAGTTATGTTATAAAAAGGCGGGATACTATAGTTGGTATCAAAGGATGGTTTAGTTATTTGTTTAAATTAGGATAAGAAAACTCTAGGAAGAACCCTATAGAAAATTTTAAATATAGGAAATCTTCCTGGTATTTTGGTGAGTATTGAGTAAGGGATTTCCAAGAAAATACATCTCTATCTAGATACGAGCAGGTAGAGGTGGCTCTGGCACAGATGTACATAGGGGTAAAGCCCGAAAACACTGCATTGAGCTCGACTCGATTCAGAACTAGTACACGAAAATGGGCCTTGAAGCACTCTTGGTTACGACACTCCCATGGGATATTCTTTGGTAAATTCATAAGCTTAGTATGAACCATTATTAAACGATAAATGATAAAATAAAATAAAGATGCACATAAAAATATATGATCATGGATAACCTAGATTGGGACCTAGGGGATCACAAGTTAGGGTATACTTTTCTTCTAAAAGTTTATCATTCTATGCTTTAAGTTTCATATTCAGGATTATTGGCTTAGTATTTAAGCCTCATAATTATACGTTCTTTTCTTAGTTAATGGCGGGAAATGGAAGAACATGTCCCAA
The DNA here is from genome assembly GCA_963277665.1 of Viscum album. Classification (NCBI taxonomy): domain Eukaryota; kingdom Viridiplantae; phylum Streptophyta; class Magnoliopsida; order Santalales; family Viscaceae; genus Viscum; species Viscum album. Next base: position 210,928,793 of record OY728128.1, on the reverse strand, counting down.
CAAACAATGTGATAGAAAATCTGACGATTTTCTTATTAATGTGACAGATATGAAGAGAGATCAAGTTGAACATATTATGATTATGCAAAACCAGCTATCAAAAATCACAATTAATAATTGGTACCAAGTTGAATTCCCTAATTCATCAAGGAAGAAGAAGACAAAGTCTCAAAGATGTTCATCTGATCAATTTGATAAGGGAAAGAAGAACCAATTTCTTTTTTTCAAAAATTTTGGGAATATGCACCAAGGAGAATTTCACAAAGGAATTGGGAGATGATTTATGTGTGGGAAGATAGGGCATAAAATAGCCAATTTCTTTAAAAAAAAATGGATAATGTGATAAATATAGATAAGGTTCGGTCTAATGTACATTATACTTTTCAATGTCGTAAATGTGGAGAAGTTAGACATTATCCATGGAAATACTCTCTGGGAAGGGATGAGAAACATGATGAGCATGAACAATCTTCAAGGACAATGGAATAATTCAAGTCCTATATTGATACAGATCATGATGACTAAAGTACATGTAACTTATTCTCAATAATTGTCTCTGTAATGTTTTTTTTAGTTCATGCCCTATGAGAATCTCTTTAATGTTTTCTAAGAACATCGATTCACTACCTAAGATAGTTTTATATCATTAAGGAAAACATCTATTATTATTTACCACATGTTGATGTTGTGAAGCTGTTCTTCTTGAAAAAAAAAGATGATTAGGGGATTAAAATATGATTATTATTTTGGAAGAAGTTCACTATTTTGGGAACCCTATTTGATAGAGGTAAATAGATTACTACAATATTTTCTTTAGGGAGTAAAGTTTGACTTATATTTTCAAGAATTGTTGAATTTAAGGTAAACTTATGTTAATATAGGTTACTTATGGAAATTATTAACCTATATAGGGGAAAATATGTTTAGGTTAGCTACTTTTGTTATAAGATGTTAGGAGTGGTTGATGTTGTTTGGAGATGAACGATGAAGTTTATTTTGGAAGTCTGTGTTATCAAATCCTTCTTATAATTTGGTTTCAATATTAGTTTGGTTTATTTTGAGGAATTTTAAGGACAATTATTTATGGAATGGTCTATGATGAACTTTGGGTTGTACCATGGAACTTTGAAGATTTAAAAGTAGTTTCCCTTCATATGGGATTATTTATTTTTGAAGAGTTGTTTTATCTTACCCTTTCTACTTTTGGGATAATTTTTAATGATAGAATAAATTGATAGTTAATCTTTTTTGGACTACGTGACTCTCAAGAAGATGATTCTTGTGTTTTTATGAGACCAAGTGTTTTGAATGCTCATCATTTGGAGAAATGATTAGTTTTGGTAGAAACTTATTAACGGATGAATCTCTAATTGAAGGTAGGTATATTTCCTTATGTTTTTTTTCTATGTAGTAAATGAATTCATCAAAATTATGAAATGGAACGTAAAAAAACGTTTTTGGATTACGTTTCCTACTAGGTAATCAAAGACCATTTACACACATCATAAGTTTGTGATTTTCTCGTGGTTAACTTTCTCCTAATCATGTTTTATATCACTCTCCCTCAAAACTTGTGTAAAAACCCGATATTTTATGATAATTATTCTCTTTAATTTATTTTATGTCATGTGTTTTATGCTACAACAAGATTATCTTGTGCTATAAGCCACACTATATTAGCTTGAAGTATACACAACACTATTCTTAGATTGTGTTACACACAATTTCAAGTTCATTTTATAATAGTCATTCTACGCAACATTGAGTGTTTATATATATATATATATTCAATGTATAAATAAACTATGGTTGGATTCTGTTATATGAAACAACGAAGGATTCTTTCACAACATGCAACCTTGACTTGGCTTGCATTACATGCAATCACGACTTTCCTCGATAGCGTGTGTTGTACGCAATATCAGGTTTCCCTAAACAATGATATATGGTTATAATATTATTAAGGACTAGCCTTTTTGAATATTATTGAGTAAATTTTGAATTTTATAACATTATCATTTCATCTTAAACATTTTCTATAACATGGTATGTGAACAAAATAATTTTTTCGGGTAAAATAAGTATTTTTAAAAAAATGCATTTTTTCCGCCTTTTGATGGCGCACCCACATTAAATCTAGTTTTTGACATGTTTATGAGTTAAATTTTACAAAATAAACTTCTTATTTTGAATCATGATATAAAAATTTACATTGGATAATGTTTTGATATTTTTCTGATAACTTTCATATTTTAATGAATAGTAAAAACACGCTATATTTTAATTAAAAACAACTTTTTTTCCTCGTAATAATTTATATGGTTAAATTATAATATTATAGGTTTTAAAGTTTAAATAGACTATATTTTTTCCATTTAATATAATTTATGTAATTAGCATTGATTTTACCTTGAATTCGTAGGTTAAATCAATTCTATCTTTTCCAATGTTTTATACAAAAACCTGTTTTCTTTCAACAACAGGATTAATTTTAATTTAATTTATGCAACTTTTTTGTATTGAATTTCGAAAAATTGATTCCATATTTGGAATCAGTGGGTCCAAATTATGTTAATAAGCTACTTTTTATTTTTTGAAATTATGAATAGTAACTACGGTAAATTTTATTTACCATAGTTAAAGGTAAATCGGGTAATTAAGAGTAAATATAATATTATAAAATTACACTAAAACATTCAAAAATTCTATTGGATGACTAAAATTATACCCATATAACCTAAGTGTGGGATTATATTCATTTAATGTACTTTTTTCCAGGAAAATAATTTAATTATTATTAAAACCAAAGAAAGTGACAACATGTCACTCTCTTAAATCTTATAAGTATAATAATTGTAATTTAGGGATAAACTTCATGAAACATCGAACATGAGTAGTCTCCATAAATCTAATAATATTATATACATCATATGAATTTATTTATAATTTTTAGGGATTTAATAATTATCATTAATTATGATAGAATAGTGATGCAGAAATTGTTTATCTAGTCAAAAATCAAGAATATAGTTTTTATTAAACTAATAGTGACCATAAAATGCACAAAACCTTGACCAAAACTTATTGTCAAGTAATGGTAAACCATAATCATCCAATGGCCTAATATTTGACCATTTGGAGCCTTATAAAAGTGATTATGACACTTATTTTATTTTATTTTAAATGATGCCAAAGTTGTCACCTTCATAATTTAATAAATATTAAAATTTAAATATTATGATTTTAAGATGATAAATTCTATTAAAAGTATTATTGTGAAATTTAATAGATTTATATTCATCATAGGATTTTTTTAATTTTTATGCAATAGATATGTATATTAAATAATTATACAAAAATGTTGTAGTATTTATTTTATTAAGAGATAAACCAAATAAATGGTTTTAAAAATAATAAAATAAATATTATATGAACTATTTAATGTACTACACTAATTTTATAGATACATATAAAATTTTATGAATCTATTAAAGCTTTTAGTTCAAACATATCTTCTGTATATATTTTATTTAAATTCAAATGAATGAATAGTGTCAAAATTGACGGTATTGTTATTTTATAAAAATAACATATTATAAAATTATTTAAAAATCACAAAAATATTTAAAAATTATTAATTTAAATTTATATGGACTAAAATGATATTAAATATCCAATTATGGAAAATTCACAATAAATAAGTAATTATTTGTTATAATTTAAAATTTAGAGTGTTATTACCACAAATAAAATTAAATTGATTAAATAAGGATAAATCAAGTTGATAATGTTTAAAATAAATTCCTAACATGTCTAAATTTTATTTGTTGATGAGATTACAACCCTATCTCATCTAAGCTTAGGATATGAGTCATTTTGGATGTTTTTAAGTGGGTTTGGTTTTTAATATAAACTAATATTTCGTATATTTCCAAAGGTGTCCTTCTCTCCCCTTATAAAAGGGAACCTCCTCTCTCTCTTCCTCACACCAATTTGAGCATTCAAGCTCGGCCAACCCTTACCAATTTCACTTCCCCACTTCCCTAGAAACATCTTAGAGGTCCTGGTCTTCTTCAAAGACCAATTTTATTGCCCTAAGAGGAGGTCTCAAAGAGGCACATCAAAGAAGAGGATGTTTGGACACTTACGAAGCAAATCAGACCTAAGGTAAGGGAAAATATCACAATCTCATTTTTATCCAAGATTGTTTATACTTTGGTATTTACTGGGGTGTATTTTATCATCCACATCTATGTTCCGTCAAAATGTAATATTGTTTCCATCCACCTACAATTGTTTAAATCCAATTTTACCCTTCTGTGAGTTTTTTGTAATGGATATGAAAGGAATCTTTTGTCATTTTTCTTATGAGGTACTTTTTTACTTTTCCGGCAAAAGTACGAGAGGAATGTTTTTTTAAACTTATACGGCATGAACGAATTTTTATGGTTTTATAAAGCATGAATTTCATGAAGCTTCCTCAGAAATATTTCATGACTATTTTCAACAAAATCCTTTTCTTTTAAAATTGCATGACATTTTTTGAAAAGAAAATGATTTTAAAGAAGAAAGGATATTTTCCTCAAGAATTCATTTTAGGTGTTTTATCAAAAATCATTTTACATCTAAGATGACATTATTTCATATTTTTATGTTTCAAGTATAATGTCTCTATGATTTACATGGTTTCACATTTCTGATTATGAAATGATATCCATTTCTTTTATATGAATTATGTGATGACAGGATGATGTTTATGAAACCCATTTTATTTTATTTTTTGGGTAATCCTGAATGATGTATTTTTATTTTGTGGCACAAGTATGAATGATTTCATTATGAGATGGGTGGGACCTATATCTCCCTCCAATGCATTGGGTAAAGATTTATATCTCATGAGATAGACATGGCTGGAACGGTAAGTTAATCCAGTTCCGTGTTACAGTACTGAAACGAGGAGTGAACTCGATTCAGAAAGGGACTTTGTCCACTAAGATGGTCTTGGTAGTAATGCCTTGGATACTATGGAAATCATAACATATGCTGATGGTTTCCACAATTACATGTTGTATTCCCATTATAGTTTATCATGGTTGATGTTCCATTATGATATATTCCTTACGTACTTCCACGATTTATGTCTTTGCTCAAGATTTTGATGTTTGAATTTCATGTTCAAGTTTTTGCTTCCAAATGTTTATGGATTGTTTTATGTTATCTATTTTTTCCCGTACTGAGCATTTGGGCTCACCGTTTTTATGTTTTATTTTCCCCAGGAAATAAAGAAAGGTTTTAGTTAAGGAAACAAAAAGGGGAAGATCATTATGGGAGTTGCTGAATATCTTTCACCACGATTAGAAGATTACGTTCCAGGTTTCCAAAGACACTAAAATATTATGGTCCTTGTGTTTCTGTTTTTGTTATGTACTACGTATTCCGCAAAATTAATGTAATGTCCTTGTACGTCAAGCTTCGGGACTCTACAACATGACCCTTTGATTTCTCCTCCATGTCCATATTTTCCTACATGGAATCCTACTATGGGTTAACTCGGGTGACTTTGTACTTCCCTTTCTTTATTTTTAATTAATAGTTTTACGGACTCCTTTTCCGATGTGGGAATTTAAATGAAATTTCAAAACCCAATTTTAAAAAATGTTTGGACGCAATTTCGTATGGGGGAAAGATTGTAACGACCCAAAATTTTGAATAAATATTCTTTCCTAATTTTTTGTGTTATTTTATTGTATTTTTTATATTCAACAAAACATTTTCATATGATAACATGAGTATAATTAAAATGAGACCGTTGGGTTTTGACTATTATATGACCATTGGTCAATATGACCGTTGGAAACTAAATGTTTCGATTATTGTCTCTAAATAGAAGTAATCTTGGTAAATTAATATAAAAAGAAGATTTGATGGTATCAACCATTAGTCTTTGACTGATCGAAGCTCATCTAACAGAACTTGGGAAGGAGGTAGCACCACTGGGCTTTGCTCTGGACCAAACCCAAGCCGAAATTCATCGTGTGAAGCTATAACGGAATCTCCTTCGCGAAAAGTTCAAACTGATAGAAATTACAACTCGTGCGATGTTGGCTGAGCCTCCCTTAGATTCTCTCACCTTATCACACCTTACATGTAGGTCCTATGCTGGTGTGATAAGGGGCTATGTTAAGAGACCATAACTGCCTTGTGTAATCCTTTGTTTTAAATAAATATTTTGATTCTTTCTTATGATGTAGTTTATGAATTTTCAAATGTTCGGATAAATATAGTATGCATATTTTTGATGAATTTTAGAAAAAGGATATTTTAAAAACGTTTATGTAAACCATAAATAATTAAAAATGTGTATGTATTTTCAAAAAAATCTTCTTCTACAATTATATTCAGTACGAAATTTAGAATATAATAAGATCAACTAAATTTATGATGAATAGTAAGATATGAATAGTGATTTGATGCTTAGGATTAGTAATGTGACCAAATGGATTAGTAATCTCAATTAAAGATAGTATTAATGTAATCCTGGCACCTTGATTAAGTAATGTGATTCAATAAAATAGGTGAATAACAGTTTCAGAAATTATTAGTCAAGTATTAGTTTTTTCGGGTGAATAGTGTTTTTAAATAAAAAATTAAATTAAAAATATTTAGAAAATTATTTTTATAAAATGGATTTCATTTTTGAACTCAGAGCATCAATATTATGTTAATGTAATTTTTGGGGATTTTTCTAAAAAAATTGAATTTTTGGTGAATAGTGTATTTATTTAAAAATTAAATTACAAATATTTAGAAAATTATTTTTATAAAATGGAGTTCCTTTTTTGAAATCAGAGCATCGATATTTGATTAAGGTGAAATTTTGAGATTTTTCTGAGAAAGTTGAATTTTCGATTAATAGTGAAAATACAGTTTTTGAGTTACGGGTGATTAATGACAAAATTAAATGATGTATTAAGTATGTAACCAATATGGTCGAGTTATGAATATATTTGACTCCCCACTCTCCCCCAACGAAGATATGGTCTCATTACCTCCCAATGAGTCCTCCCAAGGTGCCCCCAAGCCCTCAAGGTCACAACCATTGAGTTTTACGAGTTAAGTTTTAAGGTAAGGGATCCTACCTCTCTTTTTATTTTCAAGTAATCTCTTTTATGTCATTTCATTTATGTTTCATGCTCTTATGTTGAAGGATGTTCATTTATATTCCACTTACTGACCTTTTCATTTCATATGATGAGAGACCCCCTCTTGCTCTCATCAATTCATTTTAAGAAAGTTTAGGTGACGTCGTTAGGCTGCCAAATTTTTAAGGGATTCGTTCACCTTTCTCATTTTTTCAAAGATCTACTTTCATGTAAAGTCTTTAAATTTCCATTTTATTATGCTGGGATATGATCTCTATATCTATCATAATTATCTTTTATGTTCATATGATGAGATTCCCTAATTGATCTCGTCAATTCATTTTTGTTGACGTTTAGGTGACGTCGTTAGGCTGTCGAATTTTTAAGGGATTCGTTCACCTTTCTCATTTTTCAAAGTTCTATTTCATGTCAAGTCTTTAAAGTTACTTTTTATTATTTTCGGTTAGGATCACTATATCTATCATACTAATCTTTTATGTTCATATAATGAGAGACCCTATTTGATCTCTTTAATTCATTTTTTTGAAGTTTAAGTGACGTCGTTAGGCTGCCGAATTTTAAAAAGAGAAATCTTATTTTTATCTTCCTTTCATGTTCTTCATTTCATATGGTATATCATTAAAATTTCCATACCATGTTCTTAAATCTTTTATATTCTGTCCCCCTACTGTTTTATGGATCATTTATGAGTTGGTGACCCATGTCCCTTCTCTTTTCAATGTTTTCTACAACCTCGTAACATAGCCGTTATGATGTAGAATTTCCATCTCAAAATGTCTCTCTCTTATTCACAAATTCATTTATTTTATTTAGTGAATACTCAATGATCTTTATTCTAAATGGGTATTCAAATATATACAAAACTTTTCTATTTTAAATTCTGGGATTTACATACATTATACCCACTTTCCCTTTCCATGGGTTTAAAGTGACATAAAGATCATATCATTAAAGATGTTTTTAAAACGTAATGATTATGAAATGAAACCCATTTCATTTATGTTACATGGGTTTTTTATGAAATGATTGATGATGATATATTTTGCTCACATGATAATAAAGGCAAATTAAGGGTGCACCCTGATAACACTCCAATGAATTGGGTAAAGACTTAATCTCTAGAGATGACCATTTTGACTGATACCTTGGTGAATGGCCTGGGTAATTTTTAATGACACCTTGGGGTTGGACCTTGTTGAAATGGAAATGATTGTCTTGTTAAATGTTGTATCCACATCTTCAAGTTATGAAACACGTCATTTTTATTATGATCCACCTCATGATCTCTTTTGCATACCTTAAAGTTATTTTTCATGACTTTTGATGTATCTCAAGTTCACATGCTAAATGTTTCCCATGTTTCCCTTACTGGGTCGTTTGATCACCATTTCCATTGCTGTATGCTCCCAAGTTATGAGATGATGTAATGAACATAGTATGAACAAATGAAGAATCCTTTCAAGTGTTTAAGAAGAATGTTTTTATTCCTCATTTAATAAGTTCCTAGTTTCCAAGACACTATACCTTAAAGATCCTCGGTTTTGTAAAATGTAATGAAAAGTTGTGTTATAAAAAGGTGGGATGTTATTGTCATGGGGTGGAGTACACAAGTTTCCTACATTTCATGTACATAACCACATGAGATGAACTATACTAGAAACATGAGATACCACATGTACTACTACACGTGCTATATTACATGGGTTGACGATGTGTACTGGTATAAAGCTAGAGTACATGGGGTGACCCCAGATTGAAGGACATGTAATGTGATCTCTTTTACACCATTTGTAATCCTTTTATACATCACATGTTCTAAATTCTTTGGATATCTTACATGGGAAATACCTGGGGTTATTATACATGGTGTTAGGCACCACTACATTCCATATACCCCATCCTACATGGCTTGATTATTTTTTTCCTTTGTATCTTGGACATGTTTCATTTGGGTTCATTCCCTTTATCGTTTTCCCTAAAGGAAAGGAAGAATCATATCTAACTCATTGGACTATGATCCCTTCAATTGGACTTCTTGTATAGAGTTTTGGAATCCCTCGAGTGGCCTGGAGTAGGATCCTCTATTCATTCATTATACCATAGGTGGAGTTCTCTATATCGTCATGACCAATAGTTTTTAGGCGATGATCCTATACATAGTTGGTTAATCTAAATATGGGTTATTGGAGTCACCCCATGGAACTGGCTGTGATCCTCATCTATGTATCGTATATCTCTCTTTAGATATATCATGGTCTATCTCTCCCATGAAATTTCATGAAAAAACTTTACTTCTCGGATGGACGTCATCAATGATATCAAACTTAGTAGTCTATTCTCCCAGATGAGTGCTCTATTGAATCTTCAAGCTATATCCCTAGTGTTAGTTTTTAGTTCTCATGACATACCTCTACACTATGTGTGTGGGAATTTTTATATCTATATATTCTTATATGTTTTGTATACATATACTTATGTAGATCATACTGTACATTTCATTGTAATATTACTTTTCGTTTTCGGGGTATCCAATTGAGTATTGTTATACTCACCCATGAGTGGTATTTGGATATATGTGTTGTGTCTTGTGTAGAAAAGCCCCCTTTTGTCGAAGTCCAAGGCAGACCAAGACCAGACTGATCTTTGTGAGATCAGGCATGCATAGGTGTTCCATCAAAGATAGAAAGTAGTCTCATTACCTTTTGTTTACATGTTAGACTTATGGACTACTAACCCTTTTTTGTGGCCTTGTATTCTGGACCTATTTAATATTATTTCTTTACATTCTTATCGTACTGCATTGGTTGGGATATAGTGGCTGGCATGAATTTTTTACATAGTGGTTTTTACATTTCCACATTTTTTGGGATTGGATATGGGTGTGTACATACAAGTACATAAGAAATACCTCCCATGTTAGTGAAATAAATACTCGGTGCTAGTGACATTCCACTGGACTATTGACGGTGGGCTTAGGGACACAAGACACTGAACAACCGGGATGTGTCATGTCAGGGTGGTATCAGTGGTGGTCGGTTCTAGTTTAAAACATGGATTCTTTGATATTGGTTCAGGGAAACCATGTCAAGTGTTTGGATTTCATATTTCTAGGAAGAGATACCATTATTGGTGTGGGAGGCTACTGTATCCGTGAAATACTTATCTGATAACCTGATTTTTGACTTGTATTGTTAGAACACTAGTTTTAGGAAAAATAATAGGACATGCATCATATGGATATGGGGTGTGGATTATATGACCTTTTTCACTTGACTCTATGGATAAAATAATTTATTGTCGTACATATTTTTAGTTTTAGGATGCCTCCATGATATTTTAGAGATAGGATTCACTAGTTAGATCATAAGGATTACCCCCTCCTTGATGAGGCCTTGATATAGGGACTAATTCCATAGTTTTCACCTCCATGTGGTGAAGCTGCCATAATTCCACATATAGAGATTCTTGGGATTCCTATAGTAACATTAGAAGGGGAGCACTAGATAAGCACACTTCATGAGTTATAGAGATATATACCTCATGTTCCGAGGACAAAATGACCATTAAGTAGTTGGGGACTAGGTTGAGGCGGTGAACCAGGTTTTCGGCCCAGTCTTGACTCTAGAAGACTATATTGTGTTTCTGGAGGAGAGGATTCTATATGGCTTATCTGAATGATGGTGGAGTTTGGATACAGTTCAAGAATCTCTTCAGATATGAGTTCTCGTTGCTAAAATGTGATATCTGATTATTCAAGAGCTTCGTCAACTCAAGTTGGGTAGCGTAATAGTGGGTGATTATTCAATTAGGTTCACTAACATTTTCAGGTACATAATGGATATGTTTAGGGATAATTACATCAGTTATATGACCCTTGAGCATGATCTAAATAGGTACATCTGAGCCAGTGTTGTCTCTATATGCATTCATACTTATGTTGGGGTGCCTGAGAAAGCATTGGTGGTTGAAAGAATCTTGGTTGAGGAGATACAGCTGGTGATAGTCTGTAGTGGATGAGCAGGAGAAGTGACCTCAGCAGTATGGGGTCAACGTCAATTCCTAGGGACCTAGGTTGGGGAGGCATTTCAAGGGAAGGTTTTATCAAAGAGGATCTATGGTTCATGTCTCATAGGGTGGTCTCATTCTACATATTGATTGGCAGTTCTATTCATGTGATGACATGGTAAATGTCACTTGAGATTGTTCGAACTATTGTGCTACTGATTGGGAGAATTTGGATGGATTCCCAAGGTAGAGATAGTGATAGGATGAAGTAGATACATAGGATGATGGACATGGAAGACGATCCGGTAATGATGCAAGATGTGCACTCCATTTCAACATATTACCACCGCCACCACAAGGAGGTCCATGCCAGGTTCAGGGAGTTGTAGGACTAGGGTGGGGATAGCTACATTTGGTTGAGCCATATGACCCAGGGGATCCATGAATTATTCGATGTAAAATCTATCTCTTCTCAACGTTAGATAAAATTATGATAGACACAGTTGTCTATCATTAATTTCTCACCACATATTTAGTTCAAGACCTAGAAATTTTGATTGAACCATTGACTTGACCCTTACACATAATGAAACATACTAGGGAAGGCTCAAGGATTGCACATCTATGCCGTAAATGTGGACTAACCCCTGGATTTGAGTGTTTCAGTTGAAACCCCTTGCTAGTAGTGTCAGGGCCTTACGACATCATTCTTGGTACGGATTGGTTAACCACATTCCATGACTATATTGACTGTTTTAGGAAAAGGGTGTTGTGTTTCCACAGTGATGGAATGAGATTTATCATTTTCATTGAAAAGGAAACTCAATCATCATAGGGTGTAGTCATTAATTAGAGGGTGTAGACGATTATCCTGTATTTGGATAGCCTGAACCATAGTGAAACATATGTTATGAGCTTCCAATTTTTAGTGGTGGTGGCGGAATATTTGGTCAACATTACATAAGATGTTCAAGGATTATCTTCATGTTAATAGATGGACATATTCAACTATCTACACTTATATATGACATCTATATTGAAAGCAATCATTTATTATAGCTCCCATAGGGCTTTAAAAACTAAGGGTGGAGTTGGAGGACTTGAAAAGGAAGGGATTCGTGAGACCTAGTGTTTCACCCTTGTAGGACCTTGTTTTTCTTTCAAAGAAAGAAGATGAGTGCTTGAGGATGTCTGTGGAATACCGGTGGTTAAACCAGGTGACCATGAAATTCAATTATCCACTATCAAGTATTGATGAACTTTTTGATCAGTTTAGAGGGTCATGAGGGTTCAAGATGGTTGAACATTGATTTGTTTATCACTAATTATGAGTATGGTATAAGTATATATCGAAGATGTATTTCATATTTATTTTGGTCACTATGAGTAATTCGTGATTCCCATTGGTGTGATGGACACCGCAAGTGTTAATTGGACTCCAGATCTGGATCCTTCATCCTTTCTGGGACCGGTTCATGATGGTCTTCATCTACGATATCCTTGTGTACTAAGTGTCTTAGGAGGAGCATGCAAGACACATAAGGATGGTTATGGACATACTCTGAGAGAACCAGCTTTATTATAAACTATCTAATTTAAACTTTTCGATTCAAGGGGTCCACTTCCTAGGACATGTATCTTGGTGGATTGAGTGGGATTTGACCTGTCCAAGGTTAGGTAAATGTTATAATGGATTCCCCCTAATAACACAATGGAGGTGCATATATTCCTAGGTAGAGAAGTCTATTATCATAGATTCATACCTAGTTTCTCCATGATATTAGCACTTATGGAAGCTTTTATTTCAATGGGGAACACATTAATATTGATGTTGAATTTCCAGCAGGATTTTCTATAATTGAGGAAGGGTTTGACAAGCACTCTGATTGAGATTTCCAATGAATGGAGTGGATTATGTAGTCTTTTGTGATGCCTTAGGAACCAATCTTGGTTGGGTCTGGATGCACTGGTGAGTAGTGATTACCTGTAGTTCATGATAGTTAATATGAAATGAGAGGAAATATGAAACCCATGATCTTGAGTTTGAAGTGTTATTCTTCACATTAATGATTTGGTGACAATAACTGATGGGTGAGTGGTTTATCATCTACTATGAACACAAGTGTATCAAGTATATCTTCTCTCACAGGGATTTGAAAATGAGACAAGAGTGATGGCTAGATTTCCTCTTGGTCTATGACTTTGATATTTTCTAAACTCAAGTAAAGGGGAATTTTGTGGCCGATTATCTCTATGTATGGTCTAGTTCGTAGATGGTGAACGAGGTGTCAGATAAGTTGGACCCATTGCAATTACCATATATATATAGAGAGATGGATAATTATACCTCTAGTTTATGTTTGTTACCCCTCCACTATTACAGTGAGTTGGGGAGGCACAACATGGGGATACCAACTATGAGACCATACATTCTCAGTTATACACTGGGCATGCTCTTGAAGAATATTTAAATTGTGGGTACTATGTTGTTATTTTTTGAGGATGTACTTCATTACCAGTGATGTTTAAGGATTTTGTTTTCGGGGTGTTTCAAACATCCCCTTTGTAAGTACATCTATGAATATTGATGATGTACCCAGACCACGATTGTCAGTTTTAGTGGCGAGAAATAAAGAATAGATATGTGATTTTTTTAATCAATGCCTCACTTACAAGAAAGTTATGGATGGTCACTAGGTTCAAATGATTTTATCTAAACCCCTTGAGGTTCTAGAATTTATGTGGGATGGTATATCAAGTTAATTCTTAATGTTTTTACTCCTTACGTCTAGGGGACATGATTTCATCTTTGTAATCATCGACCGACTCACCATTTCGGCCTCCTACCAAGCTATCTGAGAGTAGAGTTTAGAAGATAGAGTGGGATGCCTCTACATGATGCAAATAGTTAGAATCAAATTAGTACCATTTATTATTGTTTAATATCATGATTCTAGTTTTACATCATGGTTATAGAAGGGATTAAAATCTTCATTTGGGAAAAAAATTCATGATAACATCATTCCACCCATAGAAGAACTATCAGAGAGAGAGAATTATTTAGTTCCTCGAAAAAATGTTGTGGTCTTTCATGTTATACTTTTAACGTAGTTGGAAGGATCACCTACCACTAGTGGAGTTCGTGTAAAAAAATATCTACCATTCCAAAATTATCATTAAAACATTTGAAGCTTTGTACGGACAACCATGAAGGTCCCCACATTGTTGGACTAACCCAAAAGAGTTATAACACATAGGTCTAGAGATGTTATGATCTAATAAAGAAAAGGTACAAGTCATCAGGGAAAAAATTATGACTCCACATAGCCGTAAGAAGTAATATATTGATAGAAGACACAAGCCCTTGGAGTTCGAGGAAGGGTACCATGTGTTCATTCAGTTTTCATCTCGATGTGGATAATAGAGATTTGGTCAGGGTGGTATGTTAATCCCGAGGTTTATCACCCCATTATAGATATTGCTTAATGTTTTTGGGGATTCACACATCTTAGATCTACCCCCATTATTGTACGAGGTACATCACACCATCCACATGTCGTAGATGAGGTGGCATGTGCATGACCCATCACACTTCATCAACTGGGGTGAGATGGACATTCAGGATGGAGAAACCTTAGTTAAGTACCCAATGGAGATCAATGATCTGAAGAATATGATCATTCATTGTAGAGTGGTCCCCTTGGTGCATGTCTGGTGATAACATGGTAATCTTCAATAGAGCACATGGTAGCGAGAGGCTCAGATTTGGGCATAACACCCACCTCTTTTTGAGTACCCTTAGATTATGATTTTTGGGAACATGAAGCCCGAATGTTGGGATAATTTAATGTCCTATATTTTATGTGTATTATTTTTAATTTTTATGTGGATTATATTAAAGATCAGGCACAGAGACAGTAAGCAATTCCAAATCCTGGTGAGCCCAGAACAAATGCTTGAAATATATTAAAATATTAAAAAACACGCACTTGAGATTTTCTTAAAAAGTGTAATAACTTCTAAATGGCATCCCCAATCCCAAATGTGAGGATATCACCGCGTTTAGTGAAGTATCATTACTATAGGTACAAAATAAAATATAACGGCATGGGTCTACTATGAAAAGTAGTCACATGAATTTTTAATATATAAAATAAATTGACAATTTAATTTTTTTTACGTTTTATCGATGCAGCGACACAATGATGATTTTTCTTTCATATAAACCTTTATGTAGGGGTCCAAGCATAGGATCATAACCTTGGAATTCCTTACAGGTTCTAGAGAGGAAACCCTAAATATTTCACTTAGTGGATGATGATGGAACAGTGGATTGAATATCGATGAACACTATTCAAAATGGATCTCTCCAGTGGTAATCGATCTTCAATAAAGAGAGATAAAATTTTTTAGTTATGATGCATTATTTTATATTATCTCAACCATTATTGAATTCAATGATGAACACGGACAAAACAACAAATAGGTTTATCTATGGTTCGGTTGTTCCTTGCGGGATGGGAAATACTATGTAGGATTTACCAGGTTTGATTACAGAGACAATTCTTTTGATTTTCAATCATACTTATGGGAACAGATCATGGATGGAATGACCAAAAGATGAGGTTTGTTCCCCATATTTTTTCATTGTTCATTTTTCTACCCCAATTGATCTACACACTCTTCATTTTTCAATAATTTTTTAATGAACAAATTTTCAGCCTTTGTTTCATGACATAAATATCTGAAATTGATTATCCTACATCTGGATAACTCAACGATGGTGTGGAAGCAATGGAGAGATATGAATCTATGTGATTGTGGAGATATCATTCTTCAAGAAAAATGCATCTAATTTTACTAAATCGGTCTTCTTAGCTGATTAAAGGCCTGAAACCCATAGTTTGGTTATTAGGGTGCTGAGATGAACCTTGATCATGAGTTTCTAAGTGAACCGAGAACCTTACCAAAACCCAACGATCAACTGTGGTGAGTTGGAGGATGAAGAAGAATTTTTTTTAATTCCAAAACACATTGTGAGTAGCCCATTCTACAATGAGTGTGTTCATCAACAGACCACTTGGCATGTACTTTGGTAAGTACACATGAACAAGGTAGAGTACAAGGGTTTACAACATGGAATCTACTCAATAACACATCATGGCCTAGACTAGATACACCGGGTACCCCTTGTACTGGTACATGTACAAGGATATACGAGCTGATGTCATGTTCTGGCACACAGCTAGAGTACATAGGCAGACCCCAGATGAAAGGATACTACATGGAATCTCTTAAAAATTCTATGCACTCCTTTTTTACAGAACATGTTCTAATGAAATTGGTCAATTTACATGGGAAGTAACTAGGGTCAAGGGAAAGGGTGTGTAAACATACTAAACTCTCTGTGCCATTTTCTACATTGCTATATTCTCTTTTCCTTCGTATCTTGGACATGCTCGACTAGGTTGCATTCCCATTATCGTTTCCTTGATGGTAGTTACGAATCATTTCCTACTCATAGAGCTATGATATTTTCAATATAATTTCATGGATTTATTTTTGTAATTCCCAAATAGGACCACATATGGATCCTCTATTAATTCTACAAGCCTTAGGTGGAGTTCTCGGTATCGGTGTGACCAAGTGTATGCAAGCACCAATACCCTACCTATAATGTTAATCAAGATTTAGGATGCTAATATTACCCTAAGACCCTAGATTTTATCCTCATATGGGTATCATATCTGTCTCTTTAGATCTATCATCATATCTCTCTCTCATGATAGTTCCTGAAAAACAGTACTTCTTAGATAGGCATCATCAGTGTTATCGGACTCAGGAGTCTGTTATCCTGATGATTTCTTCATGGAATCATTAATCTGAATCGATAGTGTTGTTATGCAGTATTCATGTATTACCTCTAGACTATGTGTCATGGATTGAGTATATATTGATAATATTATATTTGATATAGACATATACTAGTGTAGAGATAACGCTAATTTTCGTTGATATATTTCTTGGTGGTTTGGGGAAACCTGTTGTGTATTGTATTACTCACACGTGCATGGTTATTTTATTCACATGTCATGTATTTTAAAGAGGAGAGACATTATCAAGGAGACCACAGTGGACTATGACTCGATGGACCATTTTGAGATCCGGATTGTTGAGGTGTTCCTACGACTTGAGACAGCGCTCTCATACCTTTTTGTACTGGTTGGATATGTGGTTTACATACTCTTTATAGTGGTATTGTATTCTAGACCAGTTTATATTACATGCTTCACATGACTATCATACCATGTTTATTGGGATATAGTGGGTTTTATGTGTTGATTACAAAGTGGATTTTACGTTTTAGAATTTTTTGGGCTTGGATATGGGTGCATGCATACATGTACATAAGAATGCCTCCCACGTAAGTGATTTTCCTAATTTGTTCTAGACAATAGGCTTTATCATATTAGAGGCGATCATGGGGTGTTATGGAATAGGACTCAATGGGACATGTCATGACATGTTAGTACAAAATATTCACTTAAACCATATACCTTGCTTGTTTTTTCAAAAATCCACAATTTCACCCATGATTACCAAATACCTATAAAACCTCAATTGAGATTTTCTAAGATTAAATTAAATCATAACAATGACTTTTAGGGTGTCACAATTCTCCCCAACATTAATGATTTATTCCCCCATAAACAACTCAATATTCAATACTCACAAAAAGAGAAGGTCACTACGACCTCATCAATGATTCCCTCTCACATGTCTCATGGATATCATATCTACGTTGCCCTGATACACAAAAAAATAATTTTTTTTCCAAACAATACCTCATCTTGGAGATCAATAATATAAAATATGTTTTCAGTTACATTGGATTTAGGCTCTATATTATCATATTATCATTAAATTTCAAGGGAATGTTCTGGTTGATGCCTCTATAATGGGAAAACATGAATCACATTGTGACTTGGTCTCCAGAGAGATCCAAGGTCTGATGAACAATCCACCTTTTTAAGGCCTTCAATGATCTCAAATGTTACAACAAAACTTGGTGTTAATATAATGTATTTACCGAGTCTATGTTTCCTTATGTGAGGTGAAACATTGAGAAAGACCATATCACTAACCTCAAACTCCGTCGGGCGATGATGATTGGCCTAATAAAATTTTTGAGGACATTGAGCCATACCAAAAAACTATTTAAATAATTATACCTTTTTAATAATTTAATCAATAAGAATCATCCAAATTATTTTTTTATCCCAATTAAACCAAACAGATGGAGATCGAAATGGCCTCCCATACAATTCATTAAAAAATACCATTTTAATCATTGATTAATGAATTTTTTTATAGGGAAATTCATCCAAATAATGATTCAATTCCCATGAACCACCCAAATTGGAAAAGAATTCCAAAATAATAACCTCAAAAATTGGAATCGATCACATAGTCTATCCATCCCTCTGAGGGTGACACATCATGATTATTTTCCATATTGTACCTAGTGTCTCTTACTGACCAATCCAAAATATTTTGTTATACCATGAATACCTGACGTATAAAAATAGTTGTAACCACATAATCATTCATGATCAATCAGATATATCAGAAAGTATTCTCTACCACATTTATAAACTCGTTAGTTGAAACAAAATGAGATGATTTTATAATTCAATCAATGATCACCTAAATCACATCATTCCAGCTATGAGTCCAGGGTAAAATGATAGTGATTTCCATATATATCTAATCCCACTTCTAGAACAAAATTATAAAATGTTTCAACAAACCATATGGTCTTTGGTTATCGTCCATAATCTTATGTAAGTATGGAATATTAAAAAAAACTATATAATTGACTACATCATCCTCATCCACTAATAAAAACATCAGAGATCAAGATATATCCTGATATTTTCATGGTGTAAATAAAAACAATACCAGTGTCCACTATCCATTATTTCCCAACATATATATTTTAAATGAATAATATATCTCTAAAACAAAAATCATCCATTGGAGACCGTGACTAATCACCCAAGGTTTACCCATGAATAAAAATTTTTGTTATGTTCTAAAATTAAATATATGTTACCAGTTCAATATGAATTAGATTATTAAATTATGGTTAAACCTTCAGAAAAGCTAAAAAACAACTTTCCACCACCATATTCTACTTCATCAATCATTTTAACATAAAGGCATTTTAGACAACACTCCTTCACTAATTTTATAACAGATTGAATAACAAGAATCCTACACAATGTTTAGCTGAACAAGATCCCATTCATGGGATTATAAGAAATTTCAAATCAAAAGTATATAGATACTCAACCAATTGTCTATGTCACAATTATAGATCTATATAAGTAAAATTGTACTTCATATATATAATAATCTATGTTTACTATATAATACTTCAAAAATATATAGTTATTCTAGGTTTTGAGAAAATGTGTATTTTTCCTTTACCCAATGTCATGATTAGTATGTCTATTCTAATGATTGTTTAATTAGTGAGAGATATAAACCGCTACATGTTTCTCACCTATGTCATAATACATCTGAATCCCATACCTAAGGCATCATAGACAACATAATATACAAAAACCAGTTAAAAAGGACTCATAAAAGGATATGATGTCAAACTCATATAATGTTACTGGAAAAATCATTAACATTTATCATTATTTTCAAACCTAGAACCCTTAAATTTTAGTTCATTAACTGGAGATTCATGGATGGATAAATCTTGATCGTGTTTCCTAAAACAAATTACTAATCCCAAAAATATATGAATATCAAAAAAAAATATATGTTTATCACATGATATCACTGCCTAAATCCTTTCAAGATCTATTTATATTCCCCTGTAAGATATTCAACGTCCCCTAAACATCACTTCTTGGATAAAAATTCACATTTATAATTTTTTATAGAAAAATATTTTCCTTTTAAATTGAGAGGATAATATCTAAATGATCCTTATATACCTCCCTTGACTTATAATTGAAAATAATATCATATTTAAAAATTAAAATGAAGGTGTAAACAATGAAATATTCTGTTCATCAATGCCATAAATATCCAAGGAGATTTAGTGAAATAGAATTGAAAAACTAGATACACAAAATGGATATACATGATCATGAAAATATTCATCGATATATCCGCTTATTAGTATCTCAACTAACAGTACCCTAGTCATATATATATATATATATATATTATAAAACAATCGGGCTCCTCTGAGTTGATCATAGAGATCAACAGTCCAAGTAAGTTGGTATATGTTCTTAATAGACAACTAATTAAAATTTCATTAATCAACCTAAAGTCTAAGGATTACATACTCCTTATATGATAAAGAAAACTATGAAATCCCAAGGTGACAAAAGAGTTTAAATAAATCTATTTGAATCAATATCAACATGATATACTATAATATCCTTTAATTTAGCAGGTGTCATATGTTATGATGGAATATAAATGGGTATTGTCCAGGGGAAAAAGAAAATATTTAAGTAAACCTCTATCTAAGGTGGTAACCTCGAAAAATACAAATGAAATACCTATGGGTAGGAAATCACAACTATAGGAATTGAAATACTCAAAAATATATCATAGACATCTAGAAACACCTCGAATAACTCTTATGAGTTCACTGTAGAAAAAGAACACCATGCCCCACTCTCCTTACTATAGAATCCCTCTAACATAGAAATCCTTGTGGGACCCACCAGGAGATTGATACTAAAATAAATTATAGTAATAGTTAAAATACTAAATAAACTATATCATCTAATCCTGGAAAATAATTGGTTTAATCATATCAAGATAATGGCCAAATAAATCACACACAGCATTGAATTGGGTAATCTTCACATAACACTTGTGAAATCGTAAATACTTTTCCTTCACCAATACCAAGGGAATTAAATTATCCAATATGAATGGAATGAGATCTAATAATAATATAATCAATTCAATAAAATTATAAAGTATAAAATAATGAGATACACATTCATCAAATAGATCCAAAATCATAGAGGATTAAATGAACATTGTACCATTCATAGTAGTAAGACTTGATTAAGAAACATCGTGTGAATAATATACTATACAAAATTTATTTCTATAAACATATTCCTATTATTTCTTCATTGTGTGAGTATCACCCAAATAATAATAATCATATATTTCAGCCTTTTAAGATATGAAAAAACATGAGATCTATGGTAAGAGTGGATCAAAATCTACTACATTGGTATATTATTAAAAAAATGATTTAGATGAAACGATTTTCCCCAATGATGAATTGTTATGGGAGAAACCATACAGTTATTATTAGTATGAAAATTCCTCCCATGTTGATGGAAAACATCCTTATGTTATCTAATATAATCCTTAGAAACTAGATCTGATGTAAATTTAGTACCCATATGCATTGTTTTTAATCACCATGACACAACCTGTCTACCACCAATAACAACTGAATCCCCAACTAAATTTGTTTTACAAATGATTAATTAATCATCTATAGTTAATTTGTTAAAAAATAAAAAATAACTGGTATTTATAAGTAAATCCACATTTACCAAATATCATCCCTCAAAAACAGCCCAAAAATTCAGTTTTTCTATAGTCATTAGAAACAATTATTGGGAGATAAGTAAACCAAAAAATTGAAATGGGAGGACCACCCCATAAATAAATTTTCCCCTATTATCATGGCCAAAATTATTGAGTTGTTTAAATTGAAAAATTTCTAGAAAAAAACTATTTCTTGAATAGGTTATTGAAGGGCTATAGGTAATATTCTTATTTAACTATTATTTCAAGATGGATTAGGACAATTTTCATTGTGGTCCTTAATTCTTATAGATGGGAAAACTCCTCTTGTATCCCTATATGGTTTTCAAAAAATATAAGGTCCTCTCAATCATCTCATGTGACTATTTGGAATATTAGGATCCCTTATCACTATAGAGGACATGTGGATTCTTCTTGGTTTGTATCAATGCGTTATTCACCACTCAATCCTAGATTACATCACCCACCTGATCAAGAGTATAAATTTTATGGAAAACTAGTTCCTCCAAAGGAAGGGTTAACTAGATGATTCACCTGAAAAAAATTTCCTAAACCTTTCCCTCCTAGATTCTTTAGAAATCTTTTATGAGTAATTTTCAAGTAAACCAGTAACATAAATTCTAATCATCTTAAGAGCTGGTCTTAGAATCCCCTGTGGAATTAAAGAATCCATATGAAATTCATTAAATTAAATAATTTAATACAACCGTATACTCAAAGAATGATAGGGAAAATATTATTAAAAAATAGGTTCTTCAAAATAAACTACTGAAAAAAGTTTTCTTAAATCACATAAAAAATAATGCCCATGTATGATGAAATTTCCTAACCACCCATGGTAACATGTATTTGGAAACAAAATTGATATGGTCTAGAACCCTTTCGGATTTACTAACAAAATTCAATTCTTCCTAAATCATAACTACAATAGTATTTTCATCACACTTCTAGTAGGATATTAGATTTGTTACCATTTCATTGTGAATGAAACGGGTTGACATAACATGTCACTTGAAATGACCCATTATAATCCAAATACCAACACAAAAACCAAAACATGTCTGAAGAAAAACTGAAAGCAGATAAAAAAATATAGAGTAAAATGTAGAAAAAGGGATAACAAAATCATAATAACAAAAAAATTAATCCTATATGGTAAACCCAAATAAAAAATAATAAAGGATACAAACCAAGGATCATTATAGTTTTCCATAATTAATATCCCCATTATGAAGATGTCATCAATGAATAGAAATAAACAAGCAATGTAATTCAATTCCATTTACATGTGTCTCAAAAAAATAGATCTAAATATTAACAAAATATTGTAGAGGTTGTGACAAAAATAAAACTAGGAACCCACTATGAATCTATTAAATTTCTATCAACATGATAACATCTATTCTAGAATTAAAAAATTTATAAATCAATTTAAAATAGAACCCATTTTAAAAAATATCCTTTTGATTCCTCTATATAATTTCATATTGAAATAAACTACGAATATGAAAAATATTTGAAGGAAATTATAAAAGGGATTAAATAGAATTATCCATTTAAATAACATAATATAAAAATTTTAGAAATAAAATATTAAACAATATCACATTGTATAAAATCAATCACAAGTCTACTCTTGGCTATGGGAATACGTGTCCAATGAGATGAAGGAACTCTAATATAGATTTTTCTTAATTCCCAACAAAATAGATTCTTTCCAAAGTGGATCAATATCCTATGAATAACCCCCAATGGTTCCACAATCACTATGGTTTTCACTTTTTCGTAGCCCGATATGCCAAAGGAACTCAATATGTATTTATTTCCAAATGTTTTGAAAAACCAATATGACCATTATTTGAAAATTTTTACAGTAATTAATCACCACTCTTTTTCTTGATAGTCCATTTCCAAGTGGAAATCATCTTTGAGGAATTTCGTCATACCCATAATGTTCATAAACTATTTTTAA
Source organism: Viscum album (assembly GCA_963277665.1). Classification (NCBI taxonomy): domain Eukaryota; kingdom Viridiplantae; phylum Streptophyta; class Magnoliopsida; order Santalales; family Viscaceae; genus Viscum; species Viscum album. The sequence continues at coordinate 210,905,039 of OY728128.1, read as the reverse complement.
TTAAAACTCCATTTAATACATAACTTCAATTTCACCTTTGAATGATTTGATAAATAAATTCGTCTTTGATATCAAATCAATCGATTTTATTAATAAATACAATGGATTTTACAATAACCTAATGTAACCCATTTTCTAGAACCACTATAATTATCCACCTACCTCTCCAATATAGGAGAACTCACTACCTTAGAGAATAGAGATTATAAATGAAGAGATAGTGTTTTCACAAGACTAGATACATAGGTTACATTCTGAATTCCCCATAAACCCCTATAAATATGGTAGTCAAAGACCAATTGGTTTCCTATGGAACATCTGTGATTTAGATAAAGGTGATATATAGAAGTATGAGATGAGATAAAATAAAAATGAAATATTCCTTGAGGATATAATCTCATAATGAAGGTAATTCCACATGGATTTAAGGAGAGAACGCTCAGAATATATGGGGAGAGGATAGGATGATTCTAAAAGGGAATATAAGAGAATAATACATAAAATGATCAATTGAATTGGGGAAAAATCCAATTTTTTATGGTTTGTAGCTTTGATTATGGTTAAGTCCCATGTTTTAGAAAATCATGTATTAACCATACGGTTTCTTCTATCCATTGGAAATAATGTTAGAATAACAAATGTCATGAAAATAATTGTCCAAAAAAATGTGATCAGGTCTTATGAAGTACCCTAGAAAAAATACCTGAAACGTTCATGTTTTCTATGAATATTTTAACTCTTTGATAAAACTATGGATAAATCATGTAAGAGACCGATGGGGATGATATTTCAATATCACGTTGATAACACACAATTTGTACTAAACATCACCAAACCCATGTTTATGGCTTTTTTCCTTTAAAATACATATTTTTAACACTCGAATACCAAAAACCACTAGAAACTCACAATACATAATCCAATATGAAATTAAATTATACTTGTAACCAAAAGGGAATCACAATACATGTGAAAAATATTGGTGGAAAACTTAAGGATCTTTTAGTTTAAATTATTGTGATGAAGAAAGAGTTGATACATAAAGAATTTGAATATAATGGGATTTCAAATGCATCTAAGAAGTGTATGTTCATCTTTAACTCATTTTTCTTCTTTGTTAATATTATTTTTTTATTAACAATGAGTTGTTCTTAATATAATGATATGGTTAATTTTAAATACCCAGTTTAAGATTCATCAGATTATATAACTTGTTTTGGAAATAAGATAAGGAAATAAATTCTTTATCCATGGAAAAGTACACATCCAAATATATTTTCAAATTTAAGTGATGATTCCCCTTCCATCCATCCATATAATATATTAATAAAGTCTTATTTTTATAGGGAGATTCTCCAAAAACATATAATGTAATGTAAGATATGAAGGAAGTAAATTATGGTTTAAATATTATACTAAAATAAAATAATAAATATTCTCTATCAAAAAAGAGATTTTGTATCTTATGAAAATATTCTAAGAAAAGTAGTGTCTATGTTTCTAGTGGGTGTATATTTGAACATAGAAAGTTTCAATGTTTCTAAATAAAGGTTAACCAAAATCTACATTTAAATTGATTCCGACTTAGTATCCTTATTATTTTATGATGTGGGATAGTAAAAATATAAATAGTTACATTTAGTTATTAAATAAAGTAAGTATAAATATTTCATAAAGGATTATTCTAATAAAAAATATAGTGAATATCACCTTATCATAAAGGGGTTTAGGATGTACATGTAAAAAATTGAAAATAGTAACATTATTTCAAGGAGAAATTTTTATGGAATAGGTTCTAAGGATTATGATGCTAAAATTTGTAAGCTTTTAAACTAGGATAGATGAAGTTAACCTCACAACATTTGATGTTGTCAAGTTAAATTCTTTTATATGATCATGAATTTTTTCATTACGAAAATTATTCTTAAAACTCATAAATATTCATAATTTATTTCTTCATTGATGTTAATCACAAGATTTTAGTGGGAAGGACTTATTAAATGGTCACATAGAGATCTGGTATAAAATATATACAGATTTAATAATTTAACATTTCCCAAGAGAGTGCATCTAACATATGTATGACATAGTAGTCTATAAAACATTATATGATAGATATGATTATTAATTCATTTTTTAAATTATTTTTAAAATATTTTTGAGAATATACAATTGGTCAAAAAAATATATTCATTCATTTAACATACATTCAAATTGGCTTTATAAATGTATATATAAATATATATTTAAAGACGTGTTTTGATAAATTAACCACTTAATGAATTAATTTTATCTATCCCTAACTAATGTTATACATTGATTTTTATAGTTTATGATAAATTCAAAAATTAATTGTGAATTGGATTATTGTATGGGATAAGGAATATGATCATGATGAAAAAAAAACTATTTTTTTACACTGGATGGCCATCTAGGTGTACCACATGGTGTATTATGAAATAAGACTTTGGTTTACTAAGGACTCATTTATTATATTCAGTCCTAATTACCTGAGTTTGGTAAGATACCTAATAGAAAAACATTTATAAATTGATATAGTTATAAAAAAATATATTGTAGCTTATCTAATTTTGTATTTATTTGTTATGTTTATGATCAATTCACCAGTTAAAACTCATCCAAGATATGATTTATCCTTATATATGAATACTATGAAATATTGGAACTCAATTAAGAAAGACTAGGGGTTGTGTGGAAACACCTAGATAGTATAAATGATATTCATTCTATTCTGGTGAGGGACATGTGATGTTCTTGTCTATAATGTTGAATTACACGTGATATATTAATCAATATTGTATGTATATACTTATACCATCGAGAATTTATGATTTGGATATACGAAATTCAAAACCACCATGTCTCATGGACACTCAATGTCATAGAAAAAGGTAACATGTGAGAATTCATGTTATCATGATATTTGCATGGTACTAATAGTTATATGAATATAGATACATTTCTTGGACTAATAACACAGCAGATACCTTTGTATATTGACTATCATTGATTTTTATTTACATAAAACTCTTTACATATATTAAGGAATCTGGTGATTTAATTTTTTTCCAATTATATAAAGACTCGTGGAATCAAAATTTTGGGATGAGTGAATGGGGACTGAGTTTTCTCAATGAGAATATTTAAATGTGATTTATGTTTAATCCAATTATTTAATTTGGTATCCTAATAGTATTATATATGAATTTAAGTGAGGTCATGTCAATTGTAGCCTTCCAAAAGTTTTTTCAAAGATATCAAAAAGTGTTTTCGAAATGGTTTAATAATATTAAAATCCATGTAATCTAGGAAATGAATACATTTTATGATTTAAATATAATGATTTTATGGATTCATATTAATTATAGTATTCTAAATAATTGAATATAAATTCTCAATTAAATAATAAATGGTTTTAATTTACTAAATTTTTTGTCGATGAATGCCATGGTTTTACTAAAAATTAAATTTCAAATTTTTTGAAAAAAAAATTTGTAAAAAAAATGAATTCATTTTTAATATCTTCATGTAAAAATAACAATAGAATAATTTTTTGGGATTTACATGAAATATTTTATTTTTGGGTGAATATTGAAAATACAGATTTTAGAAATACTACAATTTATATTATGTTATCATTATATATATTGACATTGATGTTGATGAAACCAATATTCAAAAATAAATAATATTTTTTAAAATTAATATACTTATTTTTATATATATAATTTGGAACCTAGAAATACTTTTATATTATTTTTTAAATTTAAGAAATGTTTTTATTCTAATTAAAACTATTTTTGGTTCTTATCTTTCAATCAATTTGTGCGAAGACTCATTTCATATTTGATTTTTTTTAATTCAAATAATTTTTAATTGATTTATATTAATAAATTTAAATCAAGATCATTTACAATTATACTGGATTTTGGTGAAAAATCAATTTTGTGCTCATGAAAGGAATTTTTCTAAAAACAAACATTCACTTAATTTTGAGAAATTATATTATCAGTGGGTTCTACCAAATCTAGAAATTGAATCATAGAGAATGGATTCATTATTTTGAATCATAATTTTTTTATTTGTAAATGGTTTAAATATAACCTTTATAACTAATTAATAGTTACCAAGGTAATATTTACCACCACATTAATAAATAAAATGGTTAAAGAGGGGGTTTAACTCAGAGATTTGGTTTCAAATAAAATTTAAAAATATAAAAATATAATTTTTTAAATTAATATTGTCCTTTAATTATTATATCATAAATATTGGAATAAATTGGGTCCAAATTACATTGAAATAAATATATTATATTAAAAAAAATTAATACTAACAAGGGTGGCAGTCCACTCATTTTTAAATGATTCCCTCCTCCTCTAACTTCTTCCAACACTTGTAGAACCTTATATGGACCAACATATAATCCAATACAATACAAAATAACACTATAAATTTCTATAGGATCTGGATTCACCAAGATACCAATCCTATATGGACTGATGTGTAACCGAAAGAAACATATCCAAATAGGAGGTATATGTCGTAACCGTATTATTTCATGCTTATTTCTTCATATACCTAGAAAAAAATATTACAAATATACTAATGTATTTAAATATTTTTATATAAAATAATTATATTTTATTAAATTATTGTAACAACTATATTCTACCACTATTCAATCCTATAGAAAATTAAAACCTTTCTCATGTACACTTGCGGACTACCACCTCCATGATGGGTTGTAATAAATTTCTCCTCACCACAACACATGAATCATCATAGAGATGTATTAAATTAAAAATAATATTATTATAATATTATTATGATTATAGGAATTTATAGCTTCATCTTATTCATTTCCTTTTCATCTTTTAGAGAAATTAAATTATATCTCATGTGTACGTGCAGACATTCCCCTACATGAATGAATTATCAAAAAAAAATTATAATTCCACACATGAATGGAGTTAAAAGTAAATTTAATTTATAAATATAATAATTATAACAATTTTAGGATTATTTATTTGATTAATAATTTTCTACTTTGACCAAATTCAACACACCAAAGTGGTATTAGACCTAGAGACCTCAAAATGTCTGATGGTAAATTTACCGATTATATAACTAAATATGATATTATAATAAATGAAATAAATGGAATAATGATAATGGACAGAAAATGAAGAAGTATCTTATGAAAATAATTAATTTAAATAATGTCTTATTCAGTAATGCTAGTGATGTATGTGGATAATTGGTATTCAAGGTAATGGATATTTCATTAAAACATTATTTTAATGTTTACTTTTCAACTGTTATCCCCCATATCCATGTTTTTTAAATTCTATAAAAAAATAATTATACATAATTTATTGTTTAATGTTATTTACATATATATATATATTTTTTTAATAACGGTTTAAAAGGGAATCATTTTTACATTTTTCATACGGGTCATTTTTTACTCTTTTTACCCAAGTGAGGAATATGTTTCTTTAATGTTTGATGCATGAGATAAAATTCCCACCCGTGATAGATATTATTAATTTTCACAGTTCCACAAAAATATTTCGTTTTTTTTAAATGAGATCCTATACTAATTTTCTTATAATTTTTTTATTTACGAATTCAAATTAAAAGGATATTTACCTATATCTTTATTAGATGATTTAATGTCATATGGAACATGTGTTCAAATGACTTTTACAATGGAAAAATGAAATCCCCTATATGTTTTGATTATAACATCCCATTATCAATATATTAGGACAATATCTTACCTCATCATGGTTTTCCATTTCTTTTTACATTTATGGGACTGAGAGAGAATTGATACGATACCAATAATGTTGAAGTCAGATAATTATTGGACTCTTTGCTTTAACTGGTGTTTTCTACAGGTTGTATGAGTTTTTCAAGACATGTAACTAGGTTACACATCAGGTAGGTGTTGTTGGGTGAAAGTCTTGAATTTCTTCATTCTGTTAAAGATTACATGACATGAAGAGATGTTTCACATCAAGAATCATTTAAATAATAGATTTTAATCAGAGGTGATGGGTTTTCTAATATTTGTGGGACTTTGACGGTTACATTTCATATAACTGGGTTACACACCAGTTAAAGGCCCACAAAAAATTATTTGAAAATAAATTTGGTTGTTTTGATTCAATTCGTTCCCTAGAACCTATTTCACTCAACCTAGGGAAATTCCCTAGATATTTTGGGTGACTCCACTCCTTCTAGAATGATCTTATTGGCCAACAATATTCATTTTGGTCATGTAACATCACTCTGGGAATGTGATCTTTTTTACTGTTCATTGTCATTGATCCTGGTAGTATCCTTGTGTTGTGCTATCTAATCCTTTGGTCTAAATTTTTTTAATTTATTTTCTTCTTCCAAGATCCATTTTCCAATATTGTTCCAAATTTCATTCATTTATGGGTTGTGGTGTGGCATGTGTTTGTTTTTATGTTATGTTATATTTCCTCTTCTATACTGACACACTTAATCTTAAGTTGTGTAGATCGGAATGTAGGGCCTCTGTTGTTGTTTATAGGTTTTCTCATAGCTGGATCCAGCTATTGGCATGGTTGACTGGAGATTTGAGGTAGGTGGTTTCATATCTATCCTATGTTGATAAACTTCATTATTCCAGATTTATAATCTAACTTATGCAAGTAATTGGAATTACTGATTTTTATGTGTTAAAAACTGTTCTTAATAAAATATGGGCATTCCATGATTTTTTATAAATGGAATGCAAAAAGTAATTTTCAAACAATTGAATATGATTTTTTAAACGGTTTTGAAATGATTTTTAAAACGTTGAGAAGATTTTAAAAACTAGCATAGGGGTTATCTTGGGTACTTAGTGGATAGCTCAGCTGGAGGCCTTTGTCCAATGTGTGGGTTAAAATTCTTCGATGTTCCTCTTGTCCTAGAGTGTAGATTATTGTCTGTAGGTACATATATGATGTTTGGGACCACATTCTATGGTGTCTCCTGAGTCCTGGAGTGTAGATAATTGGATTCAGGAACCACAGTGCAATATTCAATGATTTTGGTATAAGTAGTATATTTTCTGACATGTTTTGTTACTTGGTATTGTGATGCTTATGCTGAAAAAGTTATTTTTGTCAAGGTTTTTTATTATTTTAGCCTTGATATTCATGATTATTCTTATTAAATATGATACAAAAAAATGTTCCTTGAAATTTATATAACTATTTTTTATTATAACATCGATAAAAGGGAATGGTTTAAAATGTTTTCTATAAAACGGATTTACTACTTTTCATGACATGATATATTTGAAATGGTGATAAAATAATTATTATACAGAGGCCTTCTATGGAGCACATTAGTAGGATCCTAGTGAGCCTTTTATATCACACCATGCACATATTTCTTGTGGTGTATGGATCACAATGTGTCTTCCAATACAGGGAAAGGAAATGTACCATAGATAGGTGGTGAGGTTATATTTCAGATGAGCTTGGTAGCTAGTGGTTAGATGGTGGGAGGTCGTCCATTCCATCATATGGAGTTGCTATTTCATTTTGGTCCATTGAAGTTGGAATTCTCTCTCGGAGTTCTAGATATGTTTATCATAACTTGTTTCCACCATCATTATCACAATTAGGTAATATATGTTTTAGTTTCCATTGATCCTTCATGTTCATTATTTATATATTTGATGTGTTTTCTTGGTTTGGTGAAATCATTCCCTATTATTTCTTGTTTGATTCCATGGTGCTAGTCACCGACCCATTGGGATCAGGAATTACCTTCTAGTATGTAACACAATGGGTCGAGTACCAGGTTTGAGTGTCACTTAGGTCTCTCTAGTAAAATTTGGTAATATAGGGGTCTATCCATATGATTCCATGCCTTGGGACATCTATTAGACTGGAGATATGATTTCTAGGACATGATAGGTATGTTGTCATAAGTTCCTGGCTAGCTCTTATCATGATCACACTAAAGTTAAAATGAGGTGATGGTAAATGCGTCTTTAGTGTATTGTTTTTTTAATCCTTAGAATCTAATTAATGATTTTTTTATTTATGCTGAGATATAATTTATTTTCTGAATATTGATTTGTTTCGATCTAAAGTAGTATGCCTATAAGAGATCTTCCACAAATTACTCTAGAAAGTGTAGCTATTACAGCATGAGAAAATCTTCAAGTGGATCAAAATCTCTTTTATACTATCATAATCGAAGATTTTTATTTTGATCAAGATGTTCCACAATTTCAAAATTCCCTTGTTGATGAAAATCCATGATCTGGAGGTGAGAGAGATCAATTAGAGGGATTATTGCATGAGAATCCACTATACATTAAATGAAAAAAGGAACATCATGTAATGGAGGAAGGAATGGATAGGATTTATCAAGTCTTTGGATTTAGGGATACACCTACAAATGCCACGGAAAAGTGTGTAGCGTTCATGATCTAGTGATCTAGAAATGGATGATTGGATTCTATGGTCAAGGAAAATAGACCTGTATACCTAGATTACAGGGGTTTTAAAACCCTATTTATTAAAGCTATTTTTCCAATGTTGTTTATGATGGAAATGTCTTTTGAAGTCCTATCAGTTTTATCAGGGAGGGCGTTACGTCTTTACATACAACAATCAGTTTGTCGATCATGCATGGTTTTCACTGGGTGTGCTGATGAATGACCAGCTGAAGGCTCAGAAGTACCTGCATGGTTTGCAACCGAATTACAGATCACATGAATTTATGATTAAAAATTATACATCTATGGATAAGGTAGATAGATATATTATGTAAGAGATGGATATGGAAGGAAATTATATTTTTCCCAACTCATTTCATCCATCTAGTGGAATCATTAGGGGCCTGCTTGGGTAGAAGAGGTGGGGTAGGATCATCATAGAATTGGTGGTGGTTTTTCATAGCAGAGAGCCTCCTTCACATCATCTTATATAGCTATTAGTATACCTCTAACATACTATATGTGTGGAAGGTCTAAACACATCGTATGTTTTAATACTATTCCCAAGAAAACATCCAATAGTTGTGGATGTGTTCGTCATAAACATCATTTGTATCAAGCTATGACAACACCTTATTATAGTCAAGGTTCGTCAGCTCCAAAGGCCACTACATTGCAGTCAGATGCTTCAAAGACTATTGGACTCCAACCAAAAGCCTCTTGAGTGAAGCCCATTCAGGTAATGCTTGTGTCTCCAGAAGAAGTTGATGTAGGTCGACACTATTGAGAGGTAAAATCCTTATTTCAAGTTTAGTAGAATTTATTTTATTTGATACTATTTCCTCCCTCTCATTTATATCTATGCATTTTTTTATATGAATAAACATCCAAAAAACTTAGGTCCTTTATAACCGAGTTAGAATCCACTAAAACAAATAGGATAGAGTAAGGGTTTTTATGCCCTTCATGTTCTTTAACATTTTTTAATACACTGTTCATCTAGGATTCTCATGTTAATAATATGGATATATTTGATGTCATTATCTATGCTGAATCTCTTATCGCTCATCAAGATGAGTTAGGTTGTTATTATTTTCGTGTCTTGTTTCATGCGGTGGATGAGAGATCATATTTGATTCAAGGGTAGTGGGACCCATGATCAGGGTGTACACGGCCTTCCCACCTAGAGCTCAAGAGTTTGTTATCTACAGTTGCATTTGATCTTGATGAGGTTTCTCCTATTTTTAACATTCCTTTTTTGTTTGATAATTTATTAAATTTCTACCAGATGATTTTATCATTATTCCTCTAGAGGGAGTGGTTGATTATATGATTGAACTGGTTCTATGTATGCATCTGATATTGATATATTCTTATCATAAGGCACCAGCGGATCTGAAATAGCTCCAAATTCTATTGGATGACCTGTTGAAAAAAAAAATTTCTCTCCAGTGTTTCTCCATTTTCATTCATTGTGCTCTTTTCCAAGAAATTTGATGTTTAACTTCATTTGTGTATGAATAATCAAATGTTGAACTTGGTAAAATTTAAGAACAATTATCATTTTTTTCATGAGGATGATCTATTTTATTAGTTAAAGGGTACATAGTGGTTCTCGAAGATTTATCTTCGGGCGGGTTAGCATCAGCTCAGAGTTTGGGAGTCTTATATACAACACACAAATTTTAGCATCAGGTATGTCCAATTTGAATATCTTGTAATGTGTTTTTTCCTGGATAACACTCCTCCTGTTATTATGGATTTGATGAATCATATATTCATTAAATATCTTGATACATTTATGGTAGTTTTAAAGGTTGCTATTTTGGTTTATTCAAAATATGAATGGGATTGTTGGGACCATCTATGTTTGGTTATAGAAATTATGAGAAGTCATTATTTGTATAGAAATAATTTGAAATGCAGTTTCTGGATTCAAGAAGTAATTTTATTAGGGAACAAAATTTCATATCTTGGATTGCTAGTTAATCTAGAGAAGGTGATGTTTTTTTATTTATAGAAGAAAACACAAAATATCTTTGAAATTTTCATATTCGTTGGTCTTGATGGATAATACCAATGGTTTGTTATGAATTTCACTATGTTGTTTTCACCTTTTACTACTATTAACGAGAATGTGGTGAAATTCTCTTGGGATGTGAAGTGTAAGTCTTATTTAAATAAACTGAAATGGCATCAGAAATATACTAGTAAACTGATTGTTCTTGAGTCCATTAAGGGGTATGTGGTATTTTGTGATGCTTATGGGGCTGGTTTGATATGTGTGCTTATGAAATATGACCATGTGGTTGCATACGGCTCTCGTCTGCTATGACCACATGAGAAGAATTATCCTAGTCACAATATAGAGCAAACATTAGTTAAGCATGTGCTGAAATGTTGGCATCACTATCTTGTTGCGGAGAGGTTCATAGTATTATCTAATAATAAGAGTTGGAGAAATATCTTCTCTCAGAAAGACATAACATTTAGAGATAGATGATTTCTAGAATAGCTTTATATATTTGACATTGATATTTCTGACACCCAAAGGAAGGAAAATGTCATTGTAGATGATCTTAGTAGTAAATAATCATCACATTAATTTTTGGAATCGAAGGTGGAGTGGAACCTTATAGATATTTTCATTGAGATTCATCGAGATGCTTAAGAGGATGTTTCCGGTATGATTATGACCATTACATCATTATCACTATATCTCATGTAGTCTATCTTGCAAAGTCAGAGGTAGGATGTTGAGTTTTTTAATGTTATATAAATCCTTTATGGTGGGAAGGTCATTTATTAGTTGTCTATCTCTTTATATAGAATACTGCACATTGTAAAGTGGGTTATCATCCTAGTATCCATGAAGAGTTTAGTCATTTTTAATTGTCTTATCTCATGTGTTTTTCATTATAGGTACTAAAACTATGTATTCTAACATTAGATGATTATTCTGGTGGCTAGGAATGAAGTGTGACATTACATATTATGTGTCTCATTGTTAAACCTACCAACAGATAAAGGCATACCACATGAATAACTCTAGATTTCATCAGCATTTTCCAGTGCTGATCTAAAAATGGGATGAGGTATCCATGGATTTTTTTTGTTGGATTACCATGGAATCCTTAAGGGAGGAATGCTATCTAGGTGATAGTTGATCCATTGACCAAGTATGTTCATTTCATTTGGATTAAGGATACCACTAATGGTAATGATTTTGGTATTCAATATGTGCATGAGATTGTAGGTCACATGCGAGTCATTCTACTATTTTTTGGGATCGGGATCCTTGTATTAACTCTATGTTTTAGACTAGTCTCAAATACAAAATGGGAACTCATGTCTATTTGGGAACAACATACCATCTACATACAAATGATCAGACTGAGCATGTGATTCGCATCCTGGAGGATATGCTTTGGGCATGTGTCTTGGATTTCAGGGGAACATAGGATAACTATTGATGACTAGTACTATTTGTTTACAAAAATAGTTATCAGTTGTTGATAAAAATGGATCCCTTCAAGGTGGTGCATGGTCGCACATGAAAATCACATCTTTATAGGATAGTGGTGGATGAAGTATCTTTAGATGGACCATGTTTGGTCTAGGAGATGTCAAAAATGATTGAGGTGGTAAATCGATGACTGGTAATATCCCATAATAGATATAAAATTTATGTGGATCGGAGATGTCATCCTCTAGAGTTTTCTGTCCATGACAATGTTTTCTTGAATTTTTCTTCTCATTTGGGTCATTGTCGGCATGGAAAATTGGGAACGTTGGACCTGAGATATATTAGACCATTTCATTTCAATAAGTGGTTCAAAAATGTTATTTATCTATTATCATTTCCTATTATTTTGATAGGTATTAATGATGATTTATACATATCATATCTCAATATGTTCCATCCTTTTTGTTCTGGATAATCCAGTTGATATCATTCACTCTCTAGTGAAATTATTGTGTGGGTACTATATCCAATTGGTCAAGTAAATATGGTAAGATGTATTATATTCTCATGACACTTTGGAATGTGATTTTATGGTTAGGTGCATTATTAAACTCATCATGGTTCTCCTTTTACCTTTGTCTATATGGGGACAAGAAGGAATTGTGAGAATACCTATAATTTTGAAATTAAATATTAGTTGTAATCTTTTATTTAACCATGATTTTTCTATTAGTTTTTGGAGTATTTCACACTGTGTGACAGTGTTACACATCATATATGTGATTCAGGGTGAAATTCATGAAGGCATCATGCTGTGAAAGGTTACATGAAAAGAATTGATTTTACATACCATAAAGATTATAAATAATGAATTTTAATATTATGTGATGGGCTTTCTAGCATATGAAGGACTTTGATGGTTACACATCATGAAACCGAGTTACATTCCATTTAACAGCCCACATACATTTTTTAAAATAGGAATTTAGATGTTTTATTACATTTAAATCTCCAGACCCAATTTCTCTTGATGCAAGGCAATTCCAATCATATTTTCGGGGACTCCACTCATTCTATAATGATCTGATCTATCATTGATCTTCATTGCAGTTCTTGTGCATCTCTCCAGGTATGTGATCATTTCACTTCCTCATTTTCTTGGATCTTGGAAGCACCATTGTGCTACTTTATTGAAACAGTTGGTTTAAATTTTTGCATATTATTTTTTTCTTCCCGAAATCTCTATGTGATTTCGTTTAAAAGGTCATTCCATTGTTGGTTGTTGTGTGGTAGGAGTTCTTTCTTGAGGTATGTGGTATTTCCTCTTCTCAACTGGCCCAATTTCTCATATGAATCAATCCTAATATGTGTCGATTTAATTATGGGGTCTCTGTTGGTGATGCTGAGATTTGTCCTTTGTGGATCACATTATGTTCATGTGCGACCCTGGTTTTAAAGAATGGTGTTCTTTCTCTATCCAATTTCAATGAACCTTATTCTTCCTTATTTATAAACTGATTTTTTCAAGGAATTAGAATGACTTGTTTTTGTGTGTGTTGAAAATAGTATTTAATAAAAAATGGATTCAACCAGATTGTTGAAAAATGGAATGAAAAAGGGTATTAAAAATATATAAAAATTAAAAAGCACATGGGATTCCTTGGGTTCTTGGTGGAAGGTCTAGATTGATGCCTTCATACATTGTGTGGGTTCAAATTATGGGTTGTTATTATTGACATAGAGTGTATATTATTGGCTCCAGTTTTTTATACGATTTTGGGGTTTCAAATTCTAGGGTGTTTTACTTCTCTTGGACTCTAGATAATTGGTTTCAAGTACCATAGTGATCTATTCATAGATTTTGGTATGAGTAGTTAGCCACATAACCAGTTTTATTCGTCGATATTGTTATACATTTTATACTATTATTCTTTTTCATTTTATTAATTTTTATATTTTTAGTGTTTGTGAACATGTTGATTATTTTGAAATATGATATGCAAAATGATCTACGAAACAGATATACCAGCATTTGTTTTATAACTATGATAAAAGAGAAATGTTTAAAATGATTTCTGTAAAACTTCTTTACTATTTATCATGCCAGGTTTTATTTAGAATGAGCATATATTGATTTTTAAATAGAGAATTTATATAGAACATCAAGGTAGGATCCTATTGATATTGTTAGCTCACAACCTACACACCTCTTTGGTGGTGCGTAGACCTTTGTTTGACTTCCACTATATGGAACGCCATTGTTATGCAATGAGTAGATGACGTTTCATGTGAGGTGATGTTGGTAGCTGGTGGTAATATAGTGGGTGTTCATACACACCATCATAAGGAGTTGTAGGTTGGTTTTGGACCATTTCAATTGGACTTATCCCTTGGATGATTAGTTACTTTTACAATTATTTTTTTCTATTGTCATTCTCATAGAAGTCAAATATATGGATTATTTTATAATGTTCCTCCTTGTTCCATGTTTATATATTCTATGTGTAAATTCCGAATGGGAGAAATCATCCACTCTTATTTTATGTTCGATTCCTAGGTGCTAGTCACCAGCTCATCAGGATCGGGAATGTCCTTTATGTATTTGACAGAATGAGTTGGGTACCTGGTTTGAGGGTAACCTGGTTTGGTTCATTACATTGATCATATTAATCGTCTTGTAAATTATAAATAATTATGGATAATATTGGGATATAGATCTATAATTTATTGGGATCTGATTTATTCTCTAGAAAAATAGTGATTGGAAATTACTAATTATCATTAATTCCATATGAGGGAAACACAAGTGAAAAGGTGTGATAAATATTATCCCAAGGAGCCTAGATTTTTTTTTCAATTCATAAAATGTGTTTTAATATTTATTGATTAGTTTTAAAAATGATATATATGATCATAAAATTGTTAATTTTATTCATTAAAAAAAGTTTTCTTGGGTTCTCAAATTTTTCCAAGATACCTTCAATGTTTGTCTATGATTTATAAACTTTTTAAAGGTTTTTATTAATAAAATGTTTTTTACAAGTGATTATGATTTATTTGTAATCTCAAATATTATTTTGAATAAATATAAAAAAATATTTTTTTTGTTTTTCACCAGAAACTTGGTTTTATCTTAGGAACATGTTTTTGGGGAAAAAATTGTACAATGTGTTTAAGCATCCAATTTTTTACACAATGGTTTTCTAAATTACTTTAAACTATAAACCCAAAATGGAACCATGAATGTAAAAATGAGAAATCATTTTCATTAAACTCATAATTAAATAATGTTCATGATATTTTTTTGTTATACACAAGCTATCATATATAAGATGATATTATGTGAAATTGAACAATTTTTTATGAGGATTTAGTAAAATTTTTTGTTTTAGGATTTCTAATAGCTTTATGATTCTATGATGAATCTTATATTTAAATGATACAAAAATATTTTTTATTTGATAGTTAGAACATCATAGGTTAATAATAATTTCACGATTTCTTGTTATATACCATATCAGTCATAGAGTATGATAGGTGAAGTCATAATACGTGAAATTAAATAAGATTACATTCCACATCCATTACCACCCCATGTAATTGTAAACATTTATTAGGTAATCATATTAAGATTTTAAAATGTTTTAATACCACTACCTTTTCCATGAATTATATGTTGAGAATAATTTTCCAAAGTCAATGATACATATAGAAAAATATTTATGAGTTAGTATTCAATGTATGTTATCTATCTACATCTACAATTTGGGAATCTGTTATATGATATATATCACAATGTAATTCATTAAATAATTTAATCATATGCATGTTACGACCAATTCATTAATTCAAATATTATAACGTAAGATTTAATGTGTTTATAAGTTAAGGATCATTCTTGATTCTATATAAACTAATATAATGAGATGGAAGTATAGAAATTCATCTATATAATTTCATCCAAATTTCCATAGACCATATCATAAATGGTTATTTATTATTTACATTTGACGTGCTGACACACTATGAAGGTATAATTATCACACATAAATGATGTGTTCCATGGTGTAGCCTATAGATACCTCTATAGGTGGGAAGCCTCCATCTTTCATTATAAGGATCATTATCAAAAACCTTCGAAGATGATATGTTGATATTTCATTGGTTGTATTAGTGTATGGTATTTATTTAATATAATTAATCATTTCTAATTTATATCATTTTTTTATTTATGGGTGATCTTGAGATGGGACTATGATAACTTTTTCTTATTATATTAAATGTCATTGAACTCTTAGAAATCCATAAAATTGCATAAAATCCACCGATTTGTAAACATTAGTGAAACATGTGTTAAACTAAGTCATTAAAAATCATAATTTGTATTTCATAACAGTGATAAAATATTATAAATAAATATATTCATCTGGTTTCGTAATACAACACATGATATGGAATATCATTAGTCTTAATACTGATTAAATTCTCTATTTTACATAAGTTATAACATATTACTATAGATATCATTACATATGATATCAAATAACCCTATTTTTTAGAAATATAACTTAAAATCACAAATATGATATCCTTGGGCATCATTAAAAATGATATTTTAAATCATAGTGATTCATTTAGAGATTTTGTACTAAAAAAGATTGATATGTGTGCAAAAGTGTATCATTTTAGGCTATATTATTATCAATAACATAATATGATTGATTTTGATTACAAAATGTAGTTTACTGGTAATACATTATGACACCCCCTAAAATGTAGAATATGATTTAAGAAAAAAAATTATATTTTCCATTAATTTTTATCATAAATTGAATCAATTATTTATAAAATGATTTAAATAATATTAAAATAAAATTTTTAGAATATTTATTAGTTTATAAAGATACTTTAAATAATTTTACTTTTGAGAGTTTACAATTTATTACTAGTTCTTTTTTATATACAGATTATTAAATATTTATTTTATATTAAATTATTATATTAAAATATCATTTACACAATAATATGGAACTACATGGTGTAATGTCCCAACTTTAAAAAGGTTTAGAACATTTTAAATTTTGTTGTCTAATTATTTTTGAGACATAGGGAGCGCATTGGCGAACCCTACTGTGGGTCCCAGATAGCTATTTAAAAAATTTAAATAACATTAGAGTTTTAATGAAAAATGTAATATCACATTTTAGCATGGTGTTTGGTATTAAAATAATTAATTATGAATTGAATATAAATAATAATATATGTAAAGAAAATTTAAAATAAATCAATAAGGGATAAAAATAAATTTGTAAACAAAATAGAAAGGTGGTTATGGAGAAAGAAAAGATAATTAAAATGGAATATTACCATTTGTTATTATTTTTATTCTCTTTCTTTTCCATTCTTTTTATTCTATTTTATTTTCCCTTTTTCTTTTTATTTATTTTTCTCTTTTTTTTTCTTCTTTTATTTTTATTTCTTTTCATTCCTTCTTTTTCTTATCACTTATTCCTTTCCTACTCTCACTCAAGTCACACCTCCATCTCTCCCTAGGTATCGCACCCACTTTCCCCCTTTTAAGAAGACCGCCACACCTCCGTTCATTATCTGTTTTCTTTACCTTCAGGTGCATTGTAAATCTTAAGGAATTTATAACCTTTCACATTTGGAATCGTAGAGTTTCGTTGAGTTTCCTTCATATAGTTTTCCACATAATGATTTTACCCTATTTTGGGGTTTTTCTAAAATCATCCATTCTCTTCCATTTTTGGTCAATTAAAAGCCAACTGTTGATCATAGAATCCTCTATTACTATATGGTAGGTTTTCAACTTTCTTTCCCACTGTTTCGTTGTGATTTATAATAAATCGGGGCTGTGTCATTCGTCCTTGCCTACTAACTTTATAGAATTTCACCCATCGTTTTCAATTTAACCGTTTCGTTTAAATATTGTACACATTTTTATCCTAAAATAAATTTTTTAAATTATTTCTACATGGTCAAACACCCCTTTGGTAATTCTGATGTGGCCAGTATAAATTTTGTTATCTCAGGTATTAAATTTAATTTACTGCATTTGTGGGCAACCCATTTTTTATTGTGATTAATTTAAACAATTAATTTAGATTAATTATGATCCTTGAATTGTTGTATCTTTGTAATTTGATTGAGCTGATTTATTTAGTTATTAAAAATAGAATTAATTTTCTTGTGATGATATGGTATCTTGCCACATTAATTTTTTACGCTATAATATTAAATTAATACCCTGTGTTTCAAGGGTTTATCTACTTAGATTTTAAGATGAAGTAAGATATTCATGTTAGGTCATATATCGTGCTACTGAATTTTAATGATATTAAGGGAGGGTAGAGAAGGTGGGTCCCTTATTAAGGTCTATGCTTATTCCCTCCATTCCTAACTGGTTACCACTACGCATCGGGGGCGATGCCTTTTTCTTTTCCAAACTAAGACTTCCCTGGGCTTGTTAAATACATAAGATTTAAATCAGTTCCGAAATAGACAATTGCGGACAGATTTTATGGAAATGTATCGAAGACATCTTCATATGATGCTAGACCCCATTCTGTGAGATTAGAATGGAGTCATGGTAAATCCATGCCACATGCGATACAAGGTCTTTCGAAAGATTTCCTTTGATGGACTCGGTGGTATTGTGTAATTTGAATGATATATCGTAGAGATACCTTCAGGATCATCTCATACTCCAACTCTCACCTTTAACATTAATAGTGATGGAATAAAATATTATCTTAATAATTCTTTTGGCCTCTTGATAATTTTGATTATTTTAGGGTATGTGGAAGCACACCTGGTTAACACCTGATTTGGACCCCAAGATAAAGAAGAAGCTTTGGGTGTACATCTTCATTTTTTACCTTTCTATTTCAAGATAATATATCTGCATATGTTCATTCTTCTTATTATAGACACTTCCTTAGAACTCATGGAAGAGGCCAAAGCAGGTTATTCGGGACGGGTGTCATTGGGATCCTAGGCCAAAAAATTTATTTCTTTCACTTAATCAATTATTTTCATTTATTATATAATTACACATTTTTTATCACTGCACAAAATGTAACGGTTAAGACACCGAGGGTAGTTTCCAACTGGGTTTTTATCTCACACCCTGCTTGGGAATTGTTGACACTGCGGTTGAATACATGATTATAGGTATTGACATAGGGAATTGTGAAACTTTTGAAGCTTGATTGTTTCTTGCTGCTTAGGATGGAGGTTGGGGTAGAGGACCAAGCCTTTCTCATGATGCAGTTGTTGCACATGTGTATTTTTTTTAGTTGATAATAATCTTTGTTTTTAATTTTCGTTCTTTTAGTTTAGGCAGACATCATAACATGACATTTTTTTGTGATATTCTGCACTTTATATTTATTCAGTTTGATTATTCATATTGATTATATTTTAGTTTTTTCACTTATATGACTCCGTTATTTAATATTAATTGTTGTTTTACTTCCACTGTGATAATACCTATCACCTTTGAGGGCATAGTCCTCCATTGGAATTTAAAAATTCCCTTGTTGCTAGTCGATAGCCTCTGGCGTTTAGGGAGATTCCCTTAATGTTATGTGTCCAACCCGAATTAGGGCACCCTTCAGGTTCCTCCCGTGAGAGGGATACTAAAAAGCAGTATCAGAGGCAGTTTTTTCCATTGTGTCTTACTGTTTGGGTTAGACATGACTATAGGATATAGGGATTTGGAATGTACCATGTACTTCTGCGTGGCTAAACCATGTATAGGGGAAACCCAAATTCCTGGGTTGGGATGGCTGTTATTTATTTTTCAATTTATTATATATGTGATTTCACCACTGGGTTACTCACTTGTTATGCATTGTTATTTGTGTTGGAATATTTGAGATAATAGGTTTTACCATTTTGGTCTGATGATATGAGGGAAATAAATTACATGAATTCTATTACGGATAATAGGATTTAAAATGAGATTCATATTTCCAGGAAATATCTACATTCGGTGTACATTTTTATGTATGCATGTGAGTGCTATTGTGCATTGTGGTATTTTTTTGAAACGTTGGTTTGTTCAATAAACAGCAGTGATAGTCTATAATATGTTATCCAAACATAACCTATAAATTGATAGTAGACCTTGTTTAGTAATCCTTCTATGTTTTCTCTTCCATATTGAAACGTGCTCTTGAAGTGGGTTATCTGTTATGTAGTGTTTAAAGGCATGCCATATACATAACCTCTTTTTTCACCTTACTATTTTCCTTATCTTCCGTACATTTTTTCTAAATGTTTTTTTTTCAATTGAAGACTAATTTCATCTCGATGTCTTCATGTCATACCTCAAGATAGTGGAAATCAGAACACTCCAGAGATGGTGGGTTCCAAACAACCAGTGGTACCTCTTGCAGTGCCTATTGTGGTGCAAGCTCCTACCAACCTTCTGAGGGACACTAACTCATAGATTAGGGATAGTCTCCTCAGGTTTATTCACTCATCTCAGAGTATCCCCAAACCTTCCTCCTCTATGGAACATCACACATAGAACATTTTTAAGTAGAACCCTCCCACCATATGGGGGTGTGGTAAACCACTTTCTGTAGAGTCGTGGATAAAATCCAGAATGTCTATCTTCACACACCTCTAGATGCTTCCAGAGTAAAGGTTCAAACTGGAAGACTCCATGCTTCATGACTCTACCAAGAACTTGTGAGATGTTGTTTCTAAGGCTTATTAGATGGATGACATGGGTTGGGTTAACTGCATTGAATCTTTCTACGATCAGTTTTTTCCATATACCTTGATAAGTGATCAAGCATGTGAATTCCAACATAATTAGTAGGGCTCTATGAGTGTGTTAGAGTATTCTACTCATTTCACAAACCTTAAGCATTTTCCCCCATCATTGAGGGGCGACGTGCAGACTACTATGAGACATTTTGAGGGGCGACATGAGTATACTATCTGCTCACATGTGAACATCTTCTATTTGACCACTATTAGAGGGATTGTAAATGAAGATCTAATTTCGGAGCGAATTTTCAGGGATTTTCAATAGTTGAGCCAGGGATGTTCAGTACCGAGATAGGGTGATGACTCTTTTGGTATTTGGAAACATTATTTCGAAAGTGCACGTGGGGAAATTCCTAGCCAAATGGCACATTTTGAAAGCTCTGTCACATGTTTTCAGTTCTGAAGATATGGTCACAAGAAGACATTGTGTATGAGAGACTTGAAGTAGCTCTGAGCTTGCATCAAGATGGTTCACCTTCATCATTTCTTCATCTCCATCTCATCTGCATCTGGTGGTAGAGGATTCACACCTGCACCTCTGTCAGGTATGGGATTTTTGACTCCATAGTAGGATTGATGTTCTTTTTCCATCGTCCGATCAGGCCGAGATAATGGTGGATGTAATGGTCAAGGAAATGAAGTTCTGGATTATTAGCATCAGTAGAGTGGACCTACTCAGGCCAAACAGGGAGTGTATTAGGGTTGTGGTTTAGGTCTCATGTATGTGGTGCAATCAGCACCAGAAGAGCAGAGTGCGGGACCATCTACTGTTTGAGGTACTATTATAGTAGCCTCTACTTTAGATTCTTCTATTTTTGATAATGTCATATCATACTCCTTTTTATCTACTACTATTTTTGAAAGTGTTGATTTTTCAATTGAGCAAATTTTTAGAGTCATGTCTCTCAACACTCCACTTGGATTTAGGATAGAGGGCATACAAACGTGCCCAGAGTTCTCCCTTAAGATAGGTGGGTACCATTCCATTATGAATGTCTTTATCTTCAATATGTTTGGAATAAATTTCATTATAGGTATTAACTCGCTTGCTCCTTGTCATGCTCTAGTTGATTTCTATCACACCTGGGTGTCCTTTACATACACTGATGAAGACACATATCAACACAAAGTATAATGGGATATGCAGGCAGACCAAGCTAGGCCTAAATATGCAGGGTTGGGAAGAGTGGCATCTCATTTGGAAAGTCTCTTCATGAGTGATTAGGTGTGAAACTAGTTGAATTCCCTCTACTAGTGGATCATTTCAGTGATGTTTTCCCTATCAATTTATCTAGATTACCACCTATGAGATATTTAGAATTCACTTTTGATCTCATGTAAGGTGAGGCACATGTGTCTATGCCTCTTTATAAGATGGAACCAACATAGCTACATGAACTAAAAAAGCATCTTAATGACCTCCAGGATAAGTGTTTCCTCAGACCTAGCACATCATTGTGGGGATCACATGTTATTTTCATCAAGAACGAATACATTACCCTCGTTTTATGCATGGATTATTGTTGACTCGACCATCTCACAATAAAGAATTGAAATCCATTGCCTTTTATAGATGATATCTTTGACCAGATTAAGGGAGAAATTGTTTTCTCTATGATTGATCTGGGGTTGGGATACCACCAGGTGCATGTGCTACCATCTCACATACCACGTATGGAATTATAAAGAAGGTATAGCTTATATGAGTATCTGGTATTTCCATTCTCCCTCAGAAATTCACTAGCAGTCTTTATGGCTCTGATGAAACAGGTTTTTCACTCATATCTTGATACCATTGTGGTAGTCATCGTAGATGACATCTTGATGTATTAGTGTTCCAAACACATCCATGAATACCTTATTGAGATCATGCTGGGTACACTAAGAGAGAACCAACTATATTCTAAGCTATGAAAATTACACATTTGGATTCATAAAGTTCACTTCATGGTTCATATTATATCTGAATTAGGAGTACCACTTCACCCAACAAAGTTGAGCGTCATAGTTTCATGGGTGCAGCCCAAGAGCTTCCTTGAAATCTTTAGTTTCATGGGGATTATAGGATATAAAATGAATTTCATCCATGAATTATCCAATGTAGGAAATTCATATGCGGCCCTGACTAAGAAATGTGTATAGTTCATCGGGTCATAAGATTATGAAAATTTCTTTTCATGAGTTGAAAGGAAAAAAAACCTCATCCTCGATCCTGATTCTGCATGGACCATGTAAAACCTATATTGTTTACTTTTATGCTTTAGGAATAGGAATGGGTGCCATTTTGATTCATGGTGATTGCATCGTGGATTATGGATCTTTCCTACTGAGACATCATGAGAAGATCTATCCTACACGTGACCATGATTTAGCTACTCAAGTTCATGCTCTACATTGATGGAGACAATACTTGTTTGTCGAAAGATTTGTTGTTTACACAGATCGTAAAATCTTAAAATATTCATCGAATAATGTTAATTGATATTAAGGCATTGGATATGGGTCGAATACTTGCAGTCGTTTGACAATGAGCTTTCTTATACACCTGGAAATGGTAATGATTTGGCAGGTTCTTTTATCTAGAAGACGTAGACAAAAGTCGTTCAGGTAGCCAGTAGTGACTGGAAGATGATTGATTTGTTTTCTCAGATGCCTCTATAGGTTTAGGAATAGCATGGGAAATCAATTATACCAGCACTTATAGTGACATCCTCTCTTCTAGAGCAAGTCTACAGGTTAATTTTGACTGATGTAGAGGGTCTCCTTTTGTGGGAAAGCATTACAGGATAGCACTCACCTCCTTGTTGGGTTGTTGATGGAAATGAATCTCTCTTTTATCGTGGTCATTTATGGGTACCTTCACGTATATGGGAAGATATGACAAAGGAATACCAAATGTCCATTTGGGATGTTCTTCCTGTGCTGACCAAGATGTACAAAAAATGTGTCGACAATACTGTTGTCCTGGTATAAAAAATAAGATATGGGTTTCATCACTCGGTGCTCCACCTTCCAACAGGTGAAGGTAGAGCACCAGTGACCTACTAGAATTTTTTAGCCTGTATCCATTCCTGAATGGAAATGGAATGACATCACAATGGATTTTGTTATAGTATTTCCAAGATCTTCTCAAGGAAGTGTTGCAGTATGGGTGATTTTTGATAGGTTGAACAATGTTTTAAGCATCCTACCTATTCGGTAGACCTCTACAACTGATGATCTGGGAAGACTATATATCTGGGAGATTTCAAGACATCATGGAATACCTTGTTCTATTATCCTTAAAAGAGATGTTTTCATTACTTCATGGTTCTGTCTGGGGTTGTAAAAGTGGATGGGTTCACAAGTACTTCTCATTACGGCATATCACCCTCTGACTGATGGGCAGCCTGAAATAACTATATGAGTGTTTGAGGATATTTTATGGGCATGTATCCTTGATTTTGGAGGTTCCTAGGAGAATAATATACCTATTATTTGAATTTACCTATATTAACAACTTCCAGGAGAAAATTCAAATGGATCCATATGAGGCCCTCTATGGTAGACCGTGTTGTTCAACTTTATGTTTTCTTGAAGCAAGTGAGGAAGAAATGTTGTGTCCTCATATCATTCAAAAGACTTCTGAGAAAGTTTATTAGATTAATAATTATATTATTACAGATCAAACCAAAAAAAGTCTTATACTGATTATCATCGCAGACATTTGGAGTGTGATGTGGGACATCTAGACATTTTGTGTGTTTCTCCAAGGTTGGGTAATAGTCGTATCAGAAGAATGGTAATGTTTTCACCGAGATACGTTGACCCATTTGAGATAGTTGAGAGAGTTGGGATGGTATCCTATCAGTTACATCTATCTTAGAGGTATCATCCCATGTGTGACGTTTTCTATCTATCTCAACTCCGACAATATCTTCTAGATCTGTCTCATTATTTTGACCCAGACGACATTTACCTTGACAACGATTCATCCTTTGGAGAGAAACTGGTATGTATCATTGAATGTCTCATGAAATTCCTTCATGGTAGGTTAGTCCCTCGGATACAAATGATATGGTAACAAAGATGTGTTCATGATGAGACTTGGGAGTGAGAGACGGATGTACGTTTGCTGTGGCCAGAACTTTTCTCTAATGGTGTTCTAATAACCATAAAAGGGAAACATAGGGATGAGTTTTATTATGGTGGGAAGGTTGTGATGTCCCATCATTAATCAGGTATGGACCATTTTAAATTTTGTTGTCCAATTCATTAAAGTGACCCAGGTCACACATCAGTGCACCCCGCTGTGGGTCTCGCACATCTATTTAAATAATTTAAATAACAACATAGGTTTTGTAAAAGATGTTATATCGTAAGTTAGCGCGATGTTAGGGAATAAAATAATCAATTAAGGATTGAAAAAATAACAATAGATTTAATGAAAATATAAAATCAAAAAATAAGTGATAAAAATTTTATAATTAAAATATAAAGGGGGTTATTGAAAAGTAAAAATAATTAAAATGGGATATTACTATTTGTTATTATTTTTATTCTTTTTTCTCTTCCATCCTTATTATTCTATTTTATTTTTCATTATATTTTCGCTTTTTTATTTTTATTCTATTATTCTTTTTATTTTATTTTTCTTTATTTTCCTTTCTTTTTTTCTCCTCTCATTCTCTCCGCACATCCCTCAAATAGCACATCCCCCTCTCCCTAGGTGGCTCACCCCTTGGCCTCTCTTCAATATACTGTCACACCTCTATTCTCGACTATTTTCTTCATTGTTAGGTGAATCTTAAGGCAGGGCTAATCATGCACATTTATTATAGTAGAGTTTCATTGATTTCCTCTCATACAATTTTTCGTGGAAGGATTTTATGCTAGTTTAGGGATTTTATAAAATCATCAATTTTCATGAATTTTAGGACAAATAAAAGCCTATCATGGATGATAATTTCAAATAAGACTATATGTTCGGGATTATAATCACTTTACCTCTATTTCGTTGCGATTTATAAAAATGGACGGTTCTGTCATTCGTCGGTGCCTACTGACTTTATAAAATTTCACCCAACCTTTTCAATTTAAGTATTTTTCTTAATTATAGTAGCCCTTTTATCATTAACAAAATTGTTTAAATTTTAGCATCATGGTCAGACACCCCTTAGTGTGTGTCGTCATGGCATGTATAAATTCCATTAGCCCAAGTATTTAATTTAATTAATTACACATGCGTGCAACCCATTTTTTATGATTACATTAAATAATTATTTTAGATCAATTTTGAACCGTGAATTTTTTGATATTTAGTAGTTTTTTTATGATATATTTAGTTATTAAAAATTTCATTTACCTATTTGTGCTGATACAGTGTCTTGACTCATTATGTTTTGACACTGTAATATTAAATTAATACCTTGTGTTGCATAGGTGTATCTACATCGATTTCTGGCCTTAATTACATATGCATGCTATGTCATATCTGTTATTATGAAATTTTAATTAAAATCTGGATGAAGAGAGAAGTTGGGTCCCGTATTAGGGGCCATGCTTAGGCCATCTGTTCCTAACTGGTTACCAATACGCGTCGGCGGTGATGTCTTTGGCTTTTCCATATTGAGACTTCCTCATTATTCATAAATACTTATGAGTGACGCATGTTCCAAAATATCCCATCAAGGATAGATTCATTGGAAATGAGGCTATGACATACTTAGATGAGGGTTGACCCATTTTGGATGATTGAAATTGACTCAGGGTAATTCCATGCCTTGAGCGATACATGGTATTTCGAAAGATTTCCATGGATGAGCTCGATGGTATTGGATAATTTGAATCATGTATCATATTGATTCCTTCGGGATGATCCCAGCCTCCAAATCTATACATGAACATTAATAATGATGAACTAAAGGTTTATGTTAATGTCTCTATGTGTCTATTGTGAATTTTGATAGTTTTATGGTTTGTTGAAGCACACCTAGTCGACACATGATTTTGACCCCATATTAAACAAAAATCTTGGGGGCGTACATATTCCTTGTTTACATATCATTTCCATGACTATATATCTTCATAAGTGCATTCCGATTATTAAAGGTATGTCATTAAGACAACCATCTTAGTGCAAATCAGGTGATTAGGGGTGGATTCCATTGGGAACTGGGGACAAAATATTTATTTTATAGAGCATAATTAATTATCTGAATGTATTATATAATGACACACAACTTTTTATTACTACATGATATGGAATGTTTTATACACCGTGGGTACTGACCTTCTGGAATTTTATCTCACACCTTGCTCGAGCATCATTGACACCTGAGTAGACTACATACTTGCGGGTATTGACAAAGGGAAGTGTGTAGCTTCTGATTCATGATTGTTTCTATATCCTAAGTATACAGACTAGGTAAGAGGAACGAGCCTTACTTAGGATGCATTTGTTTCACTTATTCCTTTTCTTGTTAGTTGATAGTATGCTTACAATTTTTTTTCAGTTTATACAAACATGAAATCATGACATTGTTTTTTGAGATTCCACACATGATTCTTATTGACTTGGATGATTCATATTTCTTCTTCTGTAGTTTATTCACTTATATGATTCTTCTATTTATTATTAAGTGTTCTTTACTTCCGTTGTGATAATAGCTATTACATATGGGGTCATAGTCTCCCCTGTAGACAATAAAATGGCCCTCAATGCTAGTCGGAAGCCTCTAGAATATGGGGACATGTGCTTGAGTTTATGTGGCCAACCCAACTCGGGGAACCCTTCATGTGGCTCCCGGTAGGGGATGCTACACATGGGAATGAAATAGAGAGCTTATTTAATCAGAAGGGTAATTTATAAAGTTTCTATAAATTAAAAATTTTGTTCTAATATTATTTTTTTATATTTGAGAAAATTGTGAAATGATTATAAGGATTAGTTTGAAATGTCAGAATTAAATATTCCTATCATATAAATTTTATAAATGTAATAAAAATGATTTGAATATTGATACTGTTATAGTTTAAATATATTACACTTTCAAAATTTAGTTTATAATTAAGAACGGAAATAATTTATAAATAATTTTACACTAATATCAATTTCCATACACATAAAATTTCTATCATGTTTAAATATTGTATTAATATAATAGACCATGGGCATGTAAGACTAGAATACCACACTATTACCAAGATCTTGATAAGAATCAAGATAAATATGTTTCTCAACCCAATATACCCGATAATCGTCTCTATACTAGGACAAAAATAATACATAAATAGTTAAGGGTAGTATTGAATAAATATTAATATCCATATTTTTTATTACACATTTTTTATTCAATTTAATTATTAATAAATATAACCCTAATCTAGAAAATCAATACTAAATCACATGGTCTTGATTACATTCGAAAATTTTAACACAGATTAGTAATAGTAGTGTATGCTATTTTGAGGGTGTGACATAAAAGACATTATTAATTTTAAGCCCCTAAAATATATATACATATATTATTTTCACTTTCCCTAGACAATTGATAAAATATATTTAAGAGATTATAATGGATAAGAGGTTTTCCTACTGATTGTTTTATAGAAACTACAACATGTGGTCTAGGGAATATGCTCAACTCACCACCGAGATTTTTGGACCACCCTAAAATCACAGAAGAAAGAAGTCTTTGGTGAATCATGAAATTGAGGAATAAAACAATGGTAATATATTAAATTCAATCATTCCTAAATATATCACTTCCACCCACTTCTTAGAAATCTCATTACTCCAATACCGCCAATAGATTTTATTCTCACACTATGCATGTTCCTTGTTTAGATGAAGGTAGATACATTGAATTGGGTTCTGAGCAAAGTTAAATCTTTAAAATAAGAGAAAAATATAGTTATTTAGTAATAATACTTTGGTAGAACAATTTTTTTCATTTTTTAGTCTATCCAGAGAGATGGAAATTGAGATATATGTGGGTTTATCATTGAGGGAACATGCAAATGGGTGCCCCTTTTTTAGTCATTTGTCCATGTTTGTCTTAATATAATTTCTTATATATTGTCTTTTACACAGAAATCATCCTTGGGGGTAGTATATATTTTTAGAACTTTTATTGTATTTCCATCTGTGTACAAGACACTCCGTGAAATATGTTTTATTTACCTTTACTTGTTTAATACCATTGTCTCATAACTATGATTTTCAGTATCCATAGGGATTATTTGTTCATACCAATTAAGGTGTCACCCATTTAAAATTAATATTTATTTCAATTGGGAAAACCTACTCCCCAAACTATGTTTTAAACTCCTATAATTTTTTGAAGACTCTAAGGAACTTATGGAGCCCCAGAGGTGTTGTGGAAACACAAACCAGTATTGTTTGGGTTATTAAGAAATTAACAATAAAAATGGTATCATATACATTAAAACCCCTTACAAGGGAACCTGAATTATGACAAAGAAGTGATTCCACGTGGCCTCATGTGTTCCACCCCATACACCAGAGGTTATCGACTAGACATGAGTGACTAATGCAATCATGTGGAGACTATTCCATAAAAACCATCCCCATGTGTTTTTCCCAAATATTACCAAAATTTGTGTAAGTCCATTATATATATCTGACATCTCACCAACATGAATTCATAACAGATGAATCTCTTCACACCCCTACAATCCATAATATAAAAATATGGAAATATATATATGATTCCTAAATACAAAAATAGAGTAACAAGAGATCCCTTTCATCAAATATATAAAATTTATAACACTCCATGAACATTCCAAGTGATAATAAGAAATACATGATGGACTCTAACCCAACTCACAATCATACATTCATTTCCATATCCTCAATGATACTAATTGTTGTAGTAATCATGTATTGTTACATGAAATACATATATTGAGTGTGTTTATGTCTATGAAACACAACCATCATAAAACATAACAGACATGCACAAATAAGTGTACCTACCTCAGCACAATGTACTGATATACCTCATACCACAACTGATGAAGTAACTAATTTAA
The DNA here is from genome assembly GCA_963277665.1 of Viscum album. NCBI lineage: Eukaryota > Viridiplantae > Streptophyta > Magnoliopsida > Santalales > Viscaceae > Viscum > Viscum album. The sequence continues at coordinate 210,875,229 of OY728128.1, read as the reverse complement.
CTCGATTTCTAAATCCATGTATTACTATAATTGATACAATACCAAATTATATTACATGTATGAATAGTCATTTTTAGGAAATCAGTAACACATGCACCTCGTGGCATGTTCAAGTAACATAGGTCATGGAATTATCAAGTAACAAGGCCCATCGATTTCATCTCATGGAGGTCCAATAATTAACCTCAATCCACCCTTGTAGAGTCTATGGAGGACATAAAGCACACCAGACCATCCATGTAGGTTATAGGGATTCTATAGTAAATCACATAATCATATACCAATAGGTTTGGCAAAGACCAAAATATAGAACACCATCCCATCCCTCTATGTTCTATGGGTTCCATTTTTAAGTACTCTAATCCATCCCTACACATTTAGAGAGGTCATATTCTTCATAAAATCATTAGGAGAATGAAATTTAAAATAAGGTACACATCTTGTATCTCAACTCATGAAATTTTCATCTAGAAAAAATTCCCTCTAGACATATACCCACATTAAACCATATTTTTCTATTCCCTCAGACCCATCCCAGCCATCTAGGGATCTATCACAACCATGGTAATTGGCCATCTACTTGGAATACATGAGATGATTTTTTAATAAAGACAGAAAAAAAGTATCACCACATATCATCACATAATAGTCCCTAAACAAATACCAAATAATGGGGCACAAATAAAGATTATATGGTTTTGAAAATAGTTAATCATTCACACATGTTCAAATGTACTAAATCCAATCCATGCTAGTCCAATCTGGAATATGTATTAAATATGATCCATAAACTCCTTTAAATCATTTGTAAATGGGTCACCAACTAATTTACTCACACTAGTAAAATGGATCAAAATCCCATCTACCATTATCTATAAAACCCTTTTTCTATTTTGAAATCTAATTCAAAACCATTTCACCAAATTTACAAGAGATAGATCAAGGTCAAGGCCCCTACCTCGTCTTACATTGTGATAACTCAATCCAATCCTATACTGACTTCAATAAAATCCATGATCCCGTGTATGAACATCCAACATCATCAATTAAATTAATAAATTAATTTAACGTTAACATGAAACATTTTAGAACCATTTCAAAACTCATTTGGCAGTCCAATGACATTAGAATCATGGCAAACTAGGTGTTTCCCACTCCCGAGACACCCTAAGACATAACCCATGTAAAATACCAAATTTAAAAACATGAAAAGATCATTTATTTCCCCCAATATCATTTTAAACCCTAATTACATCCATATAATGGCATACATTAAGAAAAATAGTAAAAAAAACTTTCTATAGTTACTTGGGATTCCCTGTATGAGATTCACATGAAATCTTCTTCAATCAATATGATTACTCTATGAATTGCCAAAATGAGCTATCTAAATCATAAAAAATCAAATGTAATTCTAAAATTAATTGTGAAATAAAATATTTTGTGAAAAAAAGATACTGTATCTCAGAAAAATCACTTAAAATCCACCCAAAATCACTCATTTATAAGGAAACCCAAGGGATTGTAAGGGATAAATAAATTCCCCCTTATATCTGATAGATGAGGGAGATGAAATTTTAGGGGGTTCCAAATATGAACACCTATAAAATACCAAAGGGAACCTTTTAAATAATATTCAAGATATATATGAATCCAATACTCAAATTTTTTAATAAAATAAAATTCAATGTTTAATCATTACAAGGGGATATACAACAGAATGGTTGAGTTTCACCCCACATGTCTGCATCCCCCAAAGGAGAACAATAGTTCAGGATCATGAATGACCACATCATACACATTTATAATATCACTCTCTTTGGAAAGTAATTTTCTACTTTATTAGCCTCCCTATAGGATTTTGAAATTACCAAATTAATGAAATTGAAATTTTTAAGGAATTTAATCAAAAGTGGAAGAATTCACCAAGGAACGATCCTTGTTCTATCCATAAAGGATTTAACTACAACCTCATAATCAGATTCAATCCATATAAGGTTTAATTTGTGGTGAACAATATTCTTAAGATCCTATATCATGACCCATATTTCATCTATGTAAGTAATTACAACACCAATATGGTGGTGAAAATCTCTTTTGATAAACCCATAGTGAGTATGGAAAACCCCACTATAGTCTGATAGACCTGGTGTACCAATGGTTTCACCATCCACATTATTCGTAATCCAAAATGGGATTAGTGAGACCTAATGAACAAATCACATCACTAGTGGGTTTTTGGGGTTTCCACGCACATCTATTAGCCTTAAAATTCTTAGATCAGTCAGAATATTACACCTGGATCATGTCAAAATTTTATATGCAACATCAACCTCCTTATGAATGTCTAGTATTATCACATGTATAGAAAGAGGATTATTTTCATACAACTATATATTTCAGTCCATAAAAATAAATTCAATTATTGATGGTAATGAAACCAGGAGAATTTTTTTTACAGGTTCACTCTATCCAGCCCTAGTGATGGAATCCATGAGATCATTTAGTTGGTTGTTTAAACATATTTAAATGACAATTAGGTTTCTAGAAAAACTACAAAATTTATGACAAATATGAAACCGAAAATAGATTTTTCGCGTTTTCCTCAACCCTCAAACACAATTTCAAATATGCCAAAATATTCTACCTTTCCCTTCAAATAAGATCATGGTTTTGAGGCCTATTTCTCAATATTATCCTAGTGAGAAAGTACCTTAAATAATGAATGCAACCAGTATTGTGATTCAGTATCCATGGTTGTATCATATGGTACTCATCACATCTCAAAATGTAGTATTTGTTAGTGTTGAAAATACCATTCGTATTTGGTTTCTCGGTTAGGGTTTCATTATTCAAAAAATAACACCGATGTATTTCCATGATGAAATGAGATGGAACAATGACATTAGAGGTGTTTAAGGAGGTAAAATGAAAACAATAGTCAGCCTCTTGATGCTTAGATGGATATCTGTTCACTCATTTAGGGTTATATCCATCCAGTTGAAGGTCCCACAAATGAGAGGGTTTTTCCAGCATACCAATAATTTAGAGTTTTTAAGGGCGTCACTAAAATAGGACCAAGTCGATGGTCAAAAAGATTATGTCAGGTGATAAAAATATCCTTCAATAATAATTTTTTTGAACACACATGAAAAAAATTCAACAGAATAATCATTATACATGAAAAGGTTTCATGTGATTTTATTTAGGATTCCATCATTGAATATCCCAAGATCATTGATACCAATACCAACCCTATAAATTGTATTAATACATTCCATATGGGAATCATTTATTAGTTTATTTTTACAGACAGATCATGTCAATTTGAAGTTATTGGTCCTGGTTTGGATATCATTTATTAGGCCTCTAGGCTATCTATAAATATATAATGACTATAAAAATTTATAGTTTATTAATAAATTCACAAAAAACAACCTTTTGGGACCAATTGGGATGGAGAAAAAGTAATAAGGGTTTTCCATTACAGAGTGTTGTCATTTGTTGTCAAAGAAGATAGATCCATTCACTTTGTAATGGACATGAAAATCAGATGATGATTTTTTGATATGTATTTCATAAATATCATAAGTAAAGAGAACTTGAGATTGAAGCCTTATCAAAGAAAGTTTGAGAAACGATGATGAGAGTCATATATAGTTTTGATTGGAAGGAATGATGCAGCTGGAAGATATGGAATTTCTAGTACTTCCCATTGAAACTATAACGATGCTGAAGTAAATCTATCAAAGGATATATATCATGATAGTGAAATTTGTGATGAAAGATGAAGAATGGTTATGGAATGCAGCAAAGATAATCTTGAAAAAGGAATGGTTGATCTGGAGGTGTAACAAAAGATCATTTTTGGTGGTGGTGTTTCCCAGTGTTTTCCAAATTTTATGGCCTGAAAATCGAGAGATGAAGAAATGTGTTTTCAGCCAAGGACATTGCACGCAAGTTTTAAGATGTCCTTTTATGTTGTGGGAATGTGGATTTCCATGCTTTGAACATTAAAATCTAGAAAAGGAGAGGCTTCTGCAAAATATTGGGTTTTCCATGCAAGATTGGTTTTGGAATGCAAGATTGAAGGGAGTTTGGAATCTTTCGTGCAAGGCATGATTCGAGAACCAATCTTCAAAAAATGGAAAATGAAGAAAGTGCACGAATGATTCAAGAAGTGAGTGAAATATGAGGTTGGTTCAAAAGAGACATACATGCCCAATGCGACGTCAAGTGGGGTTTCTCATGACATGTTAGGATCTTGCATGATTCATCGGGGTTTTGTGTGCAGCGGTCAATGAGGTATATACATAAAAGGTGACCCACGTACACTGAGTGTGCTTGACACATAAAGAAATCCTGATCTCTAAGGCACAGAAAATTATTAATAAAAATAGAGTTCCAGAAATAAATAGAGTTGCGCACAATAAAATTAATTTGACTGCATGAAGAGTGTTGTACGCAATATTGAAGTTGTGCATAAGAGGTGTTTCGCGAAAAAAGTTGCATCTTGCGTGCATGGAATAATAGTAGCATACAAGACACCTAAAAGGATGTGTGAAAGATTTGGGGTCTTCGCATGTATTCAGTTGTGTGTAATATAGTTCTTATCAGCTTCTAGGCAAGAATTTGAAGATTTGTACTTCATATAATACACCTGTTCGATTTTAAAGAAGCACTGAAATACTGTAATTCAATATTTGTGCTAAGAGGGTGCATATACACTTGCTGATTTTTTTACAAGTGCTACACAAGTGTAAGGTTATATCTGACTAATTGTATTCCAAATCAAAGGATTTTTTTTAGTGAAGTATTTGGTAAAATATTGTTTTCGTACTATACCCAGGAGGTAGCTACTCTGGTTGACTAGTGGACATTATAAATCATGTGTTCATGTGGTTTTGTGCGTTCTATAGAGATGAAATTATTTAACTGGATGCAAAGGATGTTTCAAAAATATGGAATCATAAAAAGAAAAATATATCAATGATTCACCCTTCCCCCTCTCAATAGTACTTAGATCCTGATTAGGAACATCAATTAGTATCAGAGGGTGGTCTCCTTTGTTTGTATTCTACTAATGATTTAAAGAGAATTTGTGAAAGAGAATATGAATTGCATGAACAGTAAGGGGGTTCCGAAATTTTTATGGAAATATTTACCGTATATGGAATGATGGAATGATGACTTATCTTAGGTATCTTGGGTATGAAGTTCATGAAAATACAATAGATGGATTTACTCCTATTGATACTATGGTTCCTCTTACAACTGTTGATAAGAAGAATCCTGAGAATGATAGAAGAGCTTAAAATGAATAACTCTCATCTATTTCTGAGAGTGAGTTTTTGAGAATTAAAGGTGTTTCTATAGCTAAAGGAATATGGGATAAGCTGAACAACATCTATCAAGGTAATACAGAAGTAAAGAAGGAAAATCTACAAATATGGAGGCTGGAGTATGAATACATGAAATGGGAGAGTCTGGATGTTTTGGAGACATCATTACAAGGGTAAATCATATTTTCAGTACAATCAGAATTCTTCGTGTAAATTTTTAAGATTCTATAGTTATTGAAAAGTTCTTGAGAATTATTCCCAACAACTTAGATGTTAAAGTTTCATCACTAGAAGACAGAGGCCCTGAAATAATATCTATGGATGATTTTAATAGCACTCTTATAACTTATGAAATGATTAGGTAGAAGACTATAAAGATCAATGAAAACACTGATAGGGAAATTTATTTCAAGGCTTCAAAGAAATAGAAGCCGAAGAAAATTCATATTGAATTAGGAGTTTGGGAATACGACTTTGAAAATGAGTGACATAAAAATTTTGATGAAATTTTTTCCTTGTTTTCTCAAAATGTTAAAATAGGCACACAGAAATACAAAGGGAAACTCCCTTTGAAATGTTTCTAATATGGATATATTAGCCACATTTTGGCTAATTTCCCTCAAGAAGGGAAAGATGAAGACAATGATGAAGAAGATAGAATAATAAGAAGGACATGGATGAAACAGGGTGGAAAAGATAAATACTATGGCAGAGAGACTGAATCTGAAAAATATGTTACTAATAAAGAAAGAGAGACTACCTTTTTGAAATAGTGAATAATGATGATTATGATAGAAATAGTACTGAAGAAGCAGAAACTCTACTTGAAGTGTATCTGAAAGAAGAGATAAAGTAATGCTTGATAAATATCAGAAGGCTTGATATGGAAAACAGAAAATTGACAAATAAAAACTCTTCATGAAATTACCAAACATGTTTTCATGAAAAGAATGAAAAATATGAAAATGAGATTAATGATCCAAACAATTCTCTTGGGAGAGAAATGAATCATAATGATTGTCTGGAAGTAAAGCTGAAGGAAAAAATAATATGAGTTTGAACTTTTCCAACAGAAGCATTCAAATGGTAAGGAAGCAAACCAAAGATTCATAAATTTTGTTACAGAAATTGGTGAATGTTCTGCTATGAATGAGCCTTATAAGGATCAACATAATTTTCCTTAAATGGTTGAAAATAAATATGGAATGTGTACTAATAAAAGAAATATTGGAATGGCTGCGTATGTGGTCAAAGATATAAATACTAAAAAATTAGAAGAATCTAAAAATATTGTGTCTAGAGAGATGTCTACCAATTCTGGTTCAAGTAAGACTGAACAAAAATATGGTCAGAAGAAAAAAGTTACATTTATAAATGTAAATGTCTATGGTCATCAATGTTTTGGAAAGAATATTGTCGAGAAGCATATTCACAATTACAGTCAGTATGGATGTTTTCGAGGAAAATATTCATTCTATGGCTACTGCAGGTATTGTGGTGGATTTAGACACATGGAAAATATGTGTTTGTTCAACCAACAATATAAAAACTATTCTATATGTTTCTAATGACAAGGATTGAGAGGGTGTCAATCCTTTCAAAATAGGAAATCTCCAATGAAATTTCAGAAGATATCTGAGAAGTTTGGTGTTAAAGTTGAGAGTAGGTTCTGACTACTAGAAACTATTTGTGAAAGATGTGATCGACCTAGACATCTTGTTAATGTAATCCTTATTTTGTTTCGAGAGAAATAAAACATTCTTAATAATTCTCAGAATCTAGAGTTTTTAAATGCTAAAATGGACACGTCTACTATGTCCAAAAAGAATGAATTCATGGTTTTCTGGCCAAAACACATTGACTTGGCTAGGAAATTAGAGGAAGCACAACCGAATGTGGAAGAAAAGGAAGAACAAAAATCTCTTGTTGTCGAAATTAATTTGAACACTACAAAAGGATAACATCCATGGAATCTTGATAGTGGTTTTTCATCATATATTAAAGGATAATTAAAGCTAATAATTAATTTTAAAGAATTCAAAGAAGGAAAAATGGAATTTGGAAATGATTAATCTCTTTGGATCAAAGGTGTTGGATTAACCATCATTGGAAAAGAAATAATGAAATCCAAGAAAACACTATATGTTGATGGTTAAAGCATAACCTTCTAAGTGTGTCACAACTCTGTGAAGAGTTAAACAAAGATATATTCAGAAAATATGGATTTGTTGTGAAATATGAAAATTATGGAAATAATGTTACAAGAGGCCAACATACAAGAAGAAATTTGTTCGTGTTGGTGAAGTAGAGTACTCTTGTTACATGGGTGTGGAGGATAAAAATAAGTTATGGAATAAAAGGCTTTGGAATATGTGTCAGATAAATATGTAAATGTTATCCAAGAGAGATAGTGTCTGAGATATTCCTGATTTATCAAGAAGAATATATTGGGGTTTTATTATTTGTGAGAAAGGGAAGATTACAAACTCTATTCATAAGAGAGTTGAAATTCTCTCAAAAAGACCCTTGAAACTCATACACTCTAATATATGTGGACCAATGATCAAGAAATCTAAAAATGGAGATATGTAATTGATTCCTTTCATTGAAAAATTTACTCACATTACTTGTGTTATGTACAAGAGACATAAGTCAGATGCTCTAAAAATGATTAAGATTTTTTGGAGGAATGTAGAGACAGAATGTAAGTATTCAGTTAAGAAGTTGAAAAATTATAATTGTGGAGAGTATAAGAATAATGAATTCTAATGTTACCTTGAGAAACAAGGTATATGGAATGAGTTTAGTTCACCATGCACAACACAAAAAAATGGGGTTGTTGAACGAAATAATCGATGTCGGGTGGAAATGGGGAGAACTATGTTACTTGAACATTTTCTTCCACATTATTATTGGGGGAAAGCCATGAGAACTGCTTTGTATATTTAGAACTGATATTTCTATCATCAAAACTCAAATATGACTCCATACGAAATGTTCTATGGAAAAACTCCATGTTTGAAACACTAAAGTGTTTTTGGGAGTCCGTGCATTATAAAAAAGAAAGGTGGAAACTGTGGAAAGTTTGAGAAAAGAAGAGGTGATGGTATTTTTCTAGGCTATACTCTTGAACAAAGAGGATATAGATGAATAAACAAATATACAAGAAGAATTATTGATTTTTCAGATGTAAAAGTTGTTTAAATGTTGAGAAAGAAAAGCATTCCTATGTTTATGTGGAAGTTGAGAAGGATAGAGACGAATTTGATAACGTTTCTGATAACACTCCAGAATGTGTTAATCCTAATCAAGAAGAGGAATCCAACTCAGAAATCATGAGTGATGAGGATGATGTTTGAATAACTCATCCAAGCCTAAGGTAACATGTGGAGGCTTAGAAATTTTTTGGGGATCACCATCAGAGGGTTAAAACAAGAAGAACAACGAATCCTATGACACATACTTCCCTTTATTCAAAAGTTGAACCGAATGATGTAAATGAAGTATTTAAGCATCCATAATGGGAGCATGGTATGAATGAAGAGTTTGATTAGATAGAGAATAATGATACATGGGATCTTGTACCCAAACCAGAAAATAAGAAAATTATTGGTACAAGGTGGGTTTATAGAACAAGATAAATGAGGAATGTAATATAATAAGAAACAAAGAATGATTAGTTTGCAAAGGGTACTCAAAAATTGAAGTAATTGTTTTTGATGAAACCTTTACTCCAGTGGAATGATTAGAAACAATCAGATTATTTCTTGTTATTCTATCACAATGATGTTATAAAATCCTTCCAATGGAAGTAAAATCCACATTCTGGAATGGTGACCTTGATGAGGAAGTTTACATTGAAAAACCTTGTGGATTTGTTACTGGAAAAGATGAAAGTTCTGTGTGCATGTTGAAAAAGGAATTGTATGGGATGAATCATGCTCTGAGGGAAGGGTATTATAAATTAGATACTTTCTTAAGTAAGATGAATTTTAAGAGAGGTGGACTTGATGGAAATCTTTACATCGAAGAGTGTTAGGAGTTTTCACTGATCATTACTGTTTATGATGATGACACTATATTTGCTGGGAAGGATGAAAGATCATGTGAACGATTCGATGAGGAGATAAAGATGTTATTTGAGATGTCCTTGCTGGGGAAATGAAACACTTTCTTGGGATACAAATTTCACAGAAGAAGAATCACATTTTTAGGTCTCAAGAAAAGTATCCTAAGGAACATATGAAGAAGTTTGGCATGGAAAATTTGAAACTTGTGTCCCTTCCATTTTCAGTGGGAACCAAGTTGTCTAATGAAGTAGAAGTAATGGAAGATGATCAGAATGAGTTTTGAAAGCTGATTGGAAGTCTTCTGTATTTGGCTACATCTAGACCCGACATCATCTATGTTGTCACATTATGTGCATGATTTCATAGTTCTCCTAAAGAATAAAATTTTATTTCTAGAAAAATAATTATTAGATATATCAAAGGAACAACAAATTTTGTAATCAGGTATGATGGAATAGGAAAAATTGATCTATTCAGGTATTTAAAAAATGATTGGGTAGGAAATGTTGATGATCTAAGATCCACATATGGTGGAGTTTTATATCTGGGGAAGATTTTGGTTAGATATGATACCTATAAATATAAATTTGTAACTCTTAGCAAACCTAATGCTGCGTATGTTGCTGCTACTCAAGAATAAACTCAACTAATGTGGATGCAGACTCAGTTGGAAGATCTATTTGTTGAATTAAAGAAACCCTTTCTCTTAGGTTGTGATAATCATAGTGAAATCAATCTTACAAGGAATCTGGTACAATAATCTTTTTCAAAACATATTGACATAAAGAAACACTTTATCAAATATTTTATGGAGAATATTTAATTGTGGTTAGAGTACGTTCCAACATCGGAACGAGTTGCTAACAAATTCACAAAACCATTACCAAAGGAACCATTTGCTAAATTCAGGTTGAATATGCATGTCCAACCTCCCTCACATTAGGTTTGAGGTACATGTATATGTCCTTACCCTCATATTACCTTTAGATAGTGTTGTAAATGGGGAAATAATTTCATAAATTTATCCTTATGGAAGCCTGCACAAAGGGGGAGTTGTGGTGATGCTGTGATTCTAGCATGTATGTGTGGGAACTATTATAACTTTTTTTCAGAGTGGTTTTAGAAAACAATGTTGTTGTATTCCATGAAAGTTGAAGAAGTGAATAATGTTGAATTAGAATCTTGAAATATGTCCTGAAGATGGACGCAAAGATATGAGCATTAAAATTCATAATCACTGCTTGGGGACAACATGGTTTTGGCTGTAAAAATTTTGGTTTTCTACAATGAGTTAGCTCGCATAGGCATAGAATTGTCGATAAGTAATCCATTTCATGAGGTTACGAAGTTCAGTGATTTATGAATCTTGGTTGAAAACAAAATCAAAAGGATTATATTTTTGGGACTAAGATGGATGGATAAGAATATAAGAAGAGTTTTCTGTTACAGAGTTCTGTATTTTGTTGTCAAAGAATATAAAACAATTCACATGGTAAAGGAAATGAAAATCAGATGATGCTTTGATGATATGTATTTCGAAAATATCATAATTTAGGAGAACATGGGATGCAAGACTTATGAAGGAATTATGATAAATGATGACGTGAGTCATATACAGTTTTGATTGGATGGAATGACGCTACTTGAAGATAGGGAAGTTTCAAAACATTCAATTTAAACTCTGACGATGCTAAAGCAGATCTTTAAAAGGATATATATCACGATAGTTGAATTAGTAATGAAAGCTGAATAATGTTTTTGGAATGCAGTGAAGAGATTCATGACAATGGAATGGATGATCTGGAGGCAGTACAAACTAGTGTTTTCAGGTGGCACTGTTTCCTAGTGTTTTTTCATATTTTAGGGCCTGAAAATTGGTAGATGAAGATATGTGTTTTTGGAATATGATGTTGCACACAAGTTTGAAGATGTCCTAGTTTTTTTGTGGGAAAGTGTATTTCCCTGATCTGAACATTAATATCTAGCAAAGGAGAGGCTTTCACAAAATATTGGGTTTTGCGTGAAAGATTGGTTTTTTCACACAAGATTGAAGGGAGTTTGGAATATAGCATGAAGGTCATGATTCGAGGTCCAAACATTGAAAAATGGAAAAGTAAGGAAGTGCACGAAAGATTCAATAAGTGTGTAAAATATGAGGTTGGAATGAAAGAGCCTTACACACCCTATGTGACATCAAATGGGGTTTTGCGCAACACATTGGGATCTTGCACGACGCAGCAGGTTTTTTGTATGCAAGGGTCAATGAGGTCGATAAATAATAGGTGAGCCCCTCACACAGATTGTGCTCGACACATAGAGAAATATCAAGCTCTATGGCATGGAAAAATATTAAGAATATAAGAGTGCATGAATGAAATAGTGTTGTGAACAAGAAAGAGAAGATGCGCACAAGAAGAGGGTTCCACACAAGATTGAATTTGTGTGCAAGAGGTGTTTCGTGACAAAAGTCAAATCTTGCGGGCATGGCATACAATTTGCCTTCAAGACACCTAAAAGGGGTCGTGAATGATTTGGGGTTTTCAGACGTATTTTGATGTGCATAAGATAGTTCTTATCGGATTCTAGGAAAGAATCTGATGATTTTTATTTCATATAATACACATGTTCAATTATAAAGAAGCACAGAAATACTGTAATTCCAAATTTATACTAAGAGGGTGCACATTCATTTGTGGATTGTTTTCCAAGTGCTACATGAGTGTAAGGTTATATCATACTCCATGTATTCCACATCAATTGATTATTTTCTAGAGTATTGTGTGGTACTAGATTGTTTACATAAAAAAATACAAGGACATAGATACTCTTGTTGAGTAGTGAACCTTGTCAATATTGTGTTGATGTGGTTCTATGTGTTCATCAGAGAATAAATTATTTAATAGGAGGCATAGGTTGTTTCAAAAAGGTGGAAACATGAGAAGAAAAAGATATCACAGATTCACCCCCTCCCCATCTCTATGATACTTAGATTCTTATTGGGAACTTCATTTGGTATCAGAGGGAGGTTGCCATCATTTCTTATTTTTTGATGTTTTGAAGAGAATTTGTGAGGGTGAATTTGAATTCCATGAACAGTAATGAGATTTCAATATTTTATGGCATGAATTATCATATCTATAAAGATAAAATTATGCCTTATCTTATGTCTCTTGGGTATGTTGTTTTTAAACTAAAATAAATGGATTTCCTCTTATTGATGCAAAGTTTCCTCTTACACCTATAGATAAAAAGAATATTGACAATGATGGAAGAGATAAAAATTCATTACTTCAATCTCTTTCTGTGAGTGGGTTTTTGAGAGTTAAAGGTTTTGTTATAGCTAATGTAATATGGGATAAGATAAAGAACATCAATTAATTAAATACAAATGTGAATAAAAAAAATTAAAAATATGGAGGCCAAAGAATGAAGACTTGAAAATGGGAGAGTCTTAAACTATTGGATACTTCATTACATGGGTGAATGATATTGTCAGTACGATCAGAAGTCGAAGTGAAAATTAGGAATATTATATAGTTGTTGAAAAGATCGTGAAAATTATGCGGATATTTTTGATGATAAAATTTCATCACTAGATGATAGAGACCTTGAAACATTATATCTGGATTAATTTAATAACAGTCTTATAGCATTTGAAATTAAAATGGAGAAGACTATGAAGATCATTGAAAAAGATGATAGGGAAATGTCTTTAAATGCTACAAAGAAAGAGAAGTCGAAGAAAATTAATATTGAAGGAGATGGTGAATCTGACTCTGAAAATGAGGTATGTAAAAATTTTGATAAAATTTTATCCTTGTTCTCTAAATAAGTTAATAGTGGCACAACAAAATACAAAGGGAAACTCCCTATGAAATGTTTTTAATGTGAAACTGTAGGCCACTTTGCGGCTAATTTCCCTCAAAAAGGGAAATATGAAGATAGTGACGAAGAAGATAGAAGACCAAGAAGGTAATGGATGAAACAGGGTAGAAAAGATAAATACAATGGCAGAGGTATGAATAAAAAGTTCTTCAAATCAGAATGAAGATACTTGTTGTCATAAGATGAAAAGGATGATGATAGTGAGACAGAATCTGAAAAATCTATGACTGATAAATCTAGAGAGAGTACATTTTTTAGAATAGTAAATAATGATGATTATGAGAGCAGTATTACTGAAGAAGAAGAAACTCAACTTGATTAGTATCTGAAAGAAGAGCTAAAGGATTGTTTGCGAAAGATCAGAAGGCCTGAGTAGGAAAACCAAAAATTGAAAAATGAAAACTCTTCATCAAATGACCAAAATAATTTCTTGACTAGAAAGAAAAATATGAAAATGATATTGATTATCTAAAAAAATTATCTTGAGAGAGAAAAGAATCTTAATGATCATCTGGAAGTATAGCTAAAGGAAAAAATAAGATGAGTTGGAACTTTTCCAATTTAAAACTTCTAAAGGTGAGGAAATAAACAAAAGGTTGAAAAATTATGTTGCAAAAATTGGGAATGTTCTGCTAAGAATAATCCTAATAAAGATCAACAAAAGATTCCATCAAAGGTTAAAAAGAATGACTGCATGAGTACTGATAATAGAAATGATGGTAATTCTACATATGTGGCCCAAGATATAAATACTGAAAAATCATAAGCATCTAATAATATTGAGTCCCGAAAGATTTCTAACACATCTGGTCCTAGTAAGACTAAAAGAAATTGAGCTGAAAAAGAAAGTTACAATTGGAAATGTGAATCTTTATGGTCGGTATAATTCTTGTAAGAAGATTGTTGGGAAGCATATTCATAGCTACAATCAGTATGGATGTTTTCGAGGAAAATATTCATTCTATGGATACTGCTGGTATTGTTGTGGATTTGGACACTTGGAAAATATGTGTTTGTTCAACCAACAATATTAAAATTATTCCACATGTTTTTAAACACAAGTATTGAGGGGGAGTAAGTCTTTTCCATATAAAAATCTCCAAAGAATGTTTAGAAGATATCTAAGAAAGTTGGTGTGAAGGTTGAGAATGGGTTCCAACCACTAGACACTATTTGTTATTGATGGGATCGACCTGGACATCTTGATAAGGGTTTACTTAGTGTTTTACCAGAGAAACAAAATATTCTTAATAATTCCTAGAAGCTAAAGTGTTTAAAATTTAAAAGGGATAGGTCTAATATGTCTGAAAACAAAGAGATCATGGTTGTCTGGCCAGAAAACATTGATTTGGATAGGAAATTGGAGGAAGCATAATAGAAAGTGGAAGAAAAGGAAGAAAAAAATATCTCATTGTCAAAATTTCATTGATATCTACAAAAGGAGAATGTCCCTGGATTATTTATAGTGGGTGTTCCTCTCATATGACAGGTGACCTAAATCTATTGAATAATGTGAATGGCGTCAAAGAAGGAACAATGACATTTATAAATGATTAATCTATAAGGATAAAAGGTTTTGGATCTTCCATCATTTGAAAATAAAAGAGTAAATCCAAAAAACAGTATTTGCTGATGGGATAAAACATAACCGGCTAAGTGAGTCAAAACTATGTGATGAGGGAAACAATGTTATCTTAAAAAATTATGGATTAGTTTTGAAAAGTGAAAATGATGGAAATATAGTTACAAGATGCCAACATACAAGATGAAGTTTTTTTCTATGTTGGTGAAGTGCAGAACACTTGTTAAATGGTTGTGGTGAATGAAAATTAGGTGTGTCTTAAAAAGATGGGGCATATATGTTAGAGAAATATTTTCAAGTAAACAAATATCGATAGTGTCCAAGATATGTCCTATTTATCAAGAAGAAGAGATTGGTGTTGCACTATTTGTGATAATTCGAAGATTAAAAAATCTATTCATAAGAGAGTTGAAATTCACTCAAAAAGACCCTTGGAACTCATACACTCTGATATCTATGGACCAATGAGAAAGAAACAAACAAATGTAGATAATTAGTTCATTACTTTCCTTCACTTCATTACTCGTATTACTTGTGTTATGTACGTGATACATAATTCAGATGCTCGTAAAATGTATAAGAGTTTCAAGATGAAAGAATAGAAAAAATGTGATTAGTCAGTGAAAAAGATGAGAACTAATAATGGGGGAGATTATAAGAATAAATCATTTGAATGTTACCTTCATAAACAAGATATTTGACATGAGTTCAGTTCCCCATATAGAGCGCAACAATATGGGGTTACTGAATGAATGAATCGAATTCTGGTGGAAATGGGGAGAACAATGATACTTGAACATAGTCATTATAATTTTTATTAGAGTAAATCAATGAGAATTTTTGTGTATATTCAAAACCAATGTTTCTATAGGCCAAACATAGATATGACTCTATACGAAATGATCTTTGGAAATACTCCATGCCTGAAACACATAAGAGTTTTTGGAAGACCATACATTATCAAGAAGAAAGTTGGAAACCTTGGAAATTTTGATCAAAAAGGAGATGATGGAATTTTTCAAGGCTACACTACAGAATTAATAGGATATAGATGTCTAAACAAAGACACAAGAAGAATTATTGATTCTTCAAATGTAAAATTTGTTGAAAATGTTGAGAAGGAAAAGCAGTCATAGGTTGATGTGAAGTTGAGCAGGCTAGAGAATTTTTTTTTAATGATTTTGATAATGACGCAGACTATGTAAATCCTAATGAAGAAGATTAATATGTCATATAAATATCAAGTGATGAGGATAAAGTTTGAACAACTCATCCTTAGATGCGGAAACATGTTGAGGCTCAGAACATTGTCGGAGATCAATATCATAGGGTTCAAACAAGAAGAACAACGAATGTTATAACAAATACTTCCCTTTATTCGAAAGATTAACCGAATGATGTAAATGAATCATTTTAGCTTCCATAATGGGTTCATGCTATGAGTGAAGAGCATGATCAGATATGGATGAATGATACATGAGAACATGTACCCAATTCGGACAACAGGAACATTTTTTGTACAGTGAGGGTTTTCTGGAACAAGATGAATGAAGAAGGTAAATCAATAATAATCAAATCAATATTGGATTTTCAAGGGTATTTACAAATTGAAGGCATTGATTTTTATGAAACATTTTGTCCGATGGAAATATTAGAAACAATCAGAATCTTTCTTTCTATTGTTGCAGAATAGGGTTACAAAATCATTCAAATGGATATAAAATCTGCTTTCTAGAATGGTGTCCTTGATGAGGCTGATTACATTGATCACCCTTCTAGATTTGTTATTAGAATATATGAATGTTATGTTTTTAGGTTGAATAATGCATTGTATGGGATAAAATAGTCTTCAAGGGAATGGTTTTCTATATTAGATACTTGATTAAAGGACATGAATTTTAAGAAAGGTATAGTTGACAGATATCTTTTCATCAAGGAGTGTCAAGAGTTTTCACTGATCATTAGTGTTTTTTTTCAATGACATTATATATGATGGGAATGAGGAAAGATCATGAGAAATATTTTCTAATGTGATGTAGAAGTTATTTGAGATGTTCATGCTGGGAGAAATGAAAAAAATATCTTGGGCTACAAATTTCATAGAATAAGAATCATGTTTTTCTGTCTCAAGAAAAGTATGCTAATAAACTTCTAAATAGTTTGGAATAAAAAAATTTGAAACCAGTGTCCACATCAATTTTAGTGTTTACCAAGTTGTATAAATATAGTTAAGGCTAGGAAGTTGATCAGAATGAGTTTTGAAAGATGATTAGATGTTTGTTGTATCTAACTGCCTCAACACCTGACATCATATATATTGTCACATTATGTGCATCATTTCAGAGATCTAATAAAGAATCAAATTTTATTTGTAGAAAAATAAATATAAGATATATAAAAGGCATAATAAATTTTGGAATCAGGTGTGATGGAATAGGAAATATTGACCTATTCGGGTATTTAGATGTTGATTGGGAAAGAAATGTTGATGATCTTAGATCCACATCTGGTGGAGTTTTCTTTCTGGGGAAAAGTAGTGTTAGATGGAATAACATGAAATATAACATAGTAACTCTTAGCATATATGAGTAAGAGTATGTTGCTACTAATAAATATTCAACTCAACTATTGTGGATGAAGACTCAGTTGGAAGATCTACTTGTTGAAGTAAAGCTGCCCTTGCTCTTGGATTGTGATAATCATAGAGAAATCAATCTTACACGGAATCCAATAAAACATTACCATTCAAAATAAATTGACATAAAGTACCACATCATCAAATATTTGGTTTAGAAGAATGAATTGAGGCTAGTGTACATTCCTATATCAGAACAAGTTGCTAACATATTAACAAAACCATTACCAAAGGAAACATTTTCTAAATTTAGGTTGAATATGGGTGTCCAACATCCTTCTGATAAAGGACCAGGTACATGTATTAGTCCATGCTCTGATATTACCTATATATAGGGTTGTAAAGGGGGATAATTGTTTCATAAATCTATCTTCAGTGAATCATGCACAAAGGGGGAGTTGTGGGTAAGTTGTGAGTCCAACATGTATGTGTGTGAACTATTCTAACTATATGTTGGACTAGTTGTTGGAAACAATGTTTTCTTATTCTAGTAAAGTTGAAGAAGTGAATAATACTGAAGTAGAATATTGAAATATGTCATGATGAAGGACGAGGAGATATGAGCATGAAATTTCATTGTCACTGCTTTTGGACAGCATAGTTTTGGCTATCAATAAATTTTGTTTCCTTCAATGAGTTATCTCACGTTGGCTTAGATTTGTTGATTAATAATCCATTACCCGAGGATAAAAAGTTCAGTGATTTATTAATCTTGGTAGAAAAAAAAATCCATCTGTGGAGATTGTTGCACAATGTTGGATGGAGAAGAAAGTATGAAAATTTTGTTGCTACAGAGTGTTGTATTTTGTTATTAAAGAAGCTAAATAAATCGAAATTGTTAGGGACATGAAATTTAGATAATGATTTGCTGATATGTACTTCAAAAATATCATAAGTTAGGAGAACTTGTGACACAAGACATATGAAGGAAAGGTGGAGAAACGATGATTCCAGTCATATACAGTTTGGATTGGAAGGAAGTATGCTGCTAGAAGATGTAGAAGTTTCAGTACTTCCCATTGAAACTCTGACGATGCTAAAGTAGATATATCAAAGGATATATATCATGATAGTGGAATTCATTATTAAAGTTTAATAATGGTTATGTAATGTAGTGAAGATAATCATGAAAAATGAATGGATGATATGGAGGTTACATAAAAGATAATTTTAAGGTGGCGTTGTTTTCCAGTGTTTTCCAAATTTAAGGCCTGAAAATCAGGAGATGAAGAAATGTGTTTTTGGAAAAGGATATTGCAAAATTGTTTAAAGATGGACTAGTATATTTGGGAAAAGTGGATTTATTTGATCTGTACATTAAAATCTGGAAAAGGAGAGGCTTGTGTGAAATATTGGGTTTTACATTAAATATTGGTTTTTCTACGCAATATTGAAGGGAGTTTGGAATCTTGAGCTTTAGGCAAGATTCGAAGTTTGAACCTTGAAAAATGGCCATGGTAGGAAGTGCGTGAATGATTCAAGAAGTGAAAAAAATATAAGGTTGGTTAGAAAGAGAATTATGTGCCCAATTCAATTTCAAATGTTGTATTTCATGACAAATTTCGATCGTTCATGACGCATTGTGGTTTTTTCACGTAGGGGTCAATGAGGTCTATAAATAAGAGGTGACCCCCTTACACTGAGTGTGCTCAAGACATAGAGAAATACCAAGCTCTATGGCACAGAAATATATTTTGAAAAGGAGAGTGTGTGAAATAAATTGAGTTGTGGTGAAGAAGGAGAAGTTGTGTATAATAATAGGGTTGTGCACAAGATTGAACTTGCACGCAAGAGGTGTTTCGTGACAAGAGTCAAATCATGCGCACGGGGCATAAAAGTTTCACACAAGAAACCTAAAATCATGCATGAAATATTTGGGTTTTTCACACATATGTGGTTGTTCATAAGAATGTTATTACCTACTTTTGGGAAAGAATGTGAGTATTTTCACTTCATATAATACACAGGTTCAATTGTACAGAAGCACTGAAATAATGTAATTCCCTTTTTGTGCTACGAGGGTGCACATACACTTTCATATTTTTTTTCTGTGTGCTACATGAGTGTAATGGTATATCATTACCATTGTATTCCACATCAAAGAATTATTTTCTTGAGGATTTTGTGGTACTGTAACGTTTCTGTTCCAAACCAAGGACATAGCTACTCTTGTTATGAATTGAACCTTGTAAATTTTTTGTTCCTTTCGTTGTGTGTGTTCAGCAAAGTAGAAATTATTTAACAAGAGATGAAGGTTTTTTCAAAATGGAAGAAACATAAAAGGAAAATGATAATACTGATTCACCCCCTCCACCTCTCAGTGATACTTAGATCCTGATTGGGAACTTCAATTGGTATCAGAGAGAGGTTTCATTCCATTGTTCTTTGCTGATGTTTTGAAGAGAATTTGTGATGGATAATCTAAATTTCTTGAACAATAAGGGGATTCCAATATTTGATGGTATAAATTATCATATCTAGATAGATATAATGATTCTTTATCTTATGTCTCTTCTGTATGAAGTTCCTGAAACTGCAACAGATGGATTTCCTCCTATTGATGCTATGGTTCCACTAACACCTGTTGAAAAGAAGAATATTGAGAATGATAGAAGAGATAAAAATAAATTACTCTCATCTCTTTCTGAGAGTGAGTTTTCAAGAGTTAAAGGAGTTTCTATAGGTAAAGAAATATGGGATAAGCTGAAGAACATATATGATGGAAATACAAATGTGAAGAAGAAAAAACTACAAATACGGAGGCTAAAGTATGTAGACTTTAAAATGGGGGAGTCTCAATCTATTGGAGACTTATTTACAAGGGTCAATGATATTGTCAGTACAATTAGAAGTCTTGGTGAAATGTAGGATGATTCTACAGTTCTCAAAATGATCTTGATAATTCATGCCGACAAATTTGATGTTAAATTTTCATCCCTTGAAGATAGAGACCCTAAATCATTATCTCTATATGATTTGCATAGATATATTATGACATATGAAAAGAGAATGGATAATACTATAAAGAGAAAATAAAAAGCTGATATAGAAATTTCATTCAAGGCTGAAAAGAACGTGAAGTCGAAGAAAACTTATATTGAAGAAGGATCTGGTGAATCAGACTCTGAAAATGAGGAATGTAAAAATTTTGATAAAATTTTATCCCTGTTTTCTAAAAATTATAAAATAGGCATAGTGATATACAAAGGAAAAATCCCTTTGAAATGTTTTGACTATTGAGATATTGGCCACATTGCGGCTATTTGACCTAAAAAAGTGAAAGATGATGATATTGATGAAGAAGGTATAAGACGAATAAGTTTATGGAATAAACATGGTGGAAATGATAAAAGCTCTAGTAGAGGTAATAATAAAATTGTCTTCAAATCAAAAGGAATAATCTTTTTGTCAAAAGATGAAGAAGATGATGATAGCAAGACTGAATCTAAAAAATATGTTCCTGAGAAATCTAGATAGAATACCTTTTTTGTAATAGTGGAGAATGATGATTATGAGAGCAGTATTACTGAAGAAGATGAAACTCAACTTGAATAGTATATGAAAGAAGAGTTGAACGAATGTTTGAGAAAGATCAGAAATCTTTAGAAGGAAAACAGAAAATTGAAAAATGAAAACTCTTTATCAAATGACCAAACATGTTTTCTTGACAAGAAAGAAGAAAATTAAATTCATAGTGATGATCTAAACAATTCTCCTTATAGAGAAAAGAATGGTAATGATCATCTGGAAGTAAATTTTAAGGGAAAATAATATGGGTTGAAAATTTTCCAACATAACATTTCTAAATATGGGGAAACGAACAAAAGGATCAAAAATTTTGTTTCAGAAATTGGGGAATGTTCTTCAAAGAATGATCATAATAAGGATCAAAAAAAGTTTCCTTCAAAGGATGAAAAGAAAGATGAAACAATTACTGATAAGGTAAATGTTGGAAAGGCTATGTATGTGTTCAATGTTATAAATACTGAAAAATCATCAGCATATAAAAATATTGTGTCCAGAAAGATTTCTACCACTTCTGTTTCCAGTAAGATTGAACAAAAATATAAGCTAAAGAAGAAAGTTGCTATTGGAAATGTGAAGGTTGTTGGTCAGTAGAATTCTGGTAAGAAGATTGTTGAGAATCATTTTCACAAATCTAGTTAGTATGTTTGTTTCCATGTAAAATATTCATTCTATGGATACTGATGGTATTGTGGTGGATTTGGACACATGTAAAATATTTGTTGGTTCAACCAACAATATTGTAACAATTCCCCAGGTTCGTAAAGACAATGTTTGAGGGTGAGTCTATACTTTCAAAAGAGAATTTCTACAATGAAAGTTCAAAAGATATCTAATAAGGTTAGTGTGAATGTTTTGAATAGGTTTAAACCACTAGAAACTATTTGTGAAATATGTGATTGACCTGGCCATCTTTCTATGGGATGCCTTAGTGTGGTAACAGAGAAACAAATATTTCTTAATAATTCTCAGAATCCACAGTGTTTAAAATATAAAAGGGACAGGTATAATATGTTCTAAAATAAAGAGTGCATGTTTGTCTTTCTGGAACACATTGACATGGCTTGTAAATTGGAGGAATCCCAATGGAAAGTGGAAGAGAAGAAAAAACAAAAATCTCTCATTTTCGAAATTTCTTTGCAAGATACAAAATGAGAACGTCCATGGATTCTTGATAGTGGGTGCTCCTCTACCATGAAAGGAGACTTAAATATGGTTAAGAATGTGAAATACTTCAAATAAGGAATAGTTACATTTGAAATGATGAATCACTAAGGATCAAAGGTGTCGGATCAGCCATCATTGGAAAAGAAAATATGAAATCCAGGAAAACACAATATGTTTATGGGATGAAACATAAACTACTAAGTGTGTCACAACTCTGTGATGATGGAAATAATTTTATCTTTATAAAATATGTATTTGTTTGGAAAAGTTAAAATTATGGAAATTTATATACAAGAGGCCTATGTACAAGTTGAAATTTGTCCCTAGTTGGTGAAGTACAATACTTTGGTTACATGGGTGTAGTGGATGAAAATCAGTTATGGCATAAAAGGATGGGTCATATGTGTCATATAAATATAATAAAGCTATCAAGGAGATATATTTTCATAGATATGCATGATTTATCAAGAAGAAGATATTGGTGGTGAACTATTTGTGAGAAAATGAAGATTACAAACTCTATTTATAAGAGAGTTGAAATTCACTCAAAAAGACCATTGGAACTCATACACTTTGATATCTGTAGACTAATGAGCATGAAATATAAAAATGGAGATAAGTACATAATTACATTCATTCATGAATTTACTCAAATTACATGTGTTATATACATGATATATAAGTCAGATGCACTGAAAATGTTTAAGAGTTTCTGGAGGAAAGAAGAGAGGGAATATGAGTGTTTAGTGAAGTAGTGGAGAACTAATAATAATGGTGAGTATAAGAATAAATATTTTTAAAGTTTCCCTGAGAAACCTGGTGTTTGGCATGTGTTCAGTTCACCATACCCACCTCAACAAAATGGGGTAGCTGAAAGAATGAATAGAAGTCTTGTGGAAATGGGGAGAACTATGTTACTTGAACATAGTCTTTCTTATTATTATTGGAGGCATGCCATGACCACTGCTGTGTATATTTAGAATAGATGTTTCTATAGGCCAAACTCAGATATGACTCTATAAGAAATATTCTATGTAAAATCTCCATGTCTGAAACACTTAAGTGGTTTTGGGAGTCCAAGCATTACAAATAATAAAGGTTGAAACCTTGGAACATTTGATCATAGAAGAGATGATAGAATTTTTCCTAGCTATGCTCTAGAAGGAAGATGATACATATGTCTAAACAAATACACATGAATTATTATTAATTATTTATATGTAAAAGTTTTTTAAAATGTTCTAAATGAAATGTTGTCATATGTTGATGTGGAAATTGATTAAGATAGAGATGATTTTGTTAATGATTCTGATAATGTTGTAGAGTGTATTAATCCTACTCAAGAACTAGAATGTGACTCAGAAATCATGAGTGAAGAGGATGAAGTTCAAAAAACCCATCTTAGGCTGTGGAAACAAGTGGAGGATTACAGCATTATTTGAGATCAATATTAATGGGTTCAAACAAGAAGAACGATGAATTCTATAACACAATCATCCCTTTACTCGAAAGATGAATCGAATAATATAAATGAAGAATTTGAGAATTCAGAATGTGTTCCTTATATAAATTAAGAGCTTGATTAGATAGAGAATAATGATACTTGGGAACTTTTACACAATCTAGACAACAAGAACATTATTGGTACAATTTGGGTTTTCTGGAAAAATCTGAATGAAGAAGGTAAAGTAAAAAGAAACAAAGAAAGTTTTTTTTTGCAAAGGGTATACACAAATTTAAGGCATTTATTTTGATGAAACCTTTTCTCCTATTTCAAGATAAGAAATAATCGGAATCATTCTTGCTATTTCATCACAACGAGGATACAAAATCATTCAAATGGATGTAAAATCCGGATTATTGAATATTGACATTGACAAGGATGTTTACATCGATCGACCTTCTGGATTTCTTAATGGAAAAGATTAAAGTTATGTTTGAAGGTTGAAAAAGGAATTTTATGGGCTAAAATAGGCTCCGAGGTAATGGTATTATAAATTAGATACTTACTTAAGGAGGATGAATTTTAAGAAAGCTAGGGTTGAAAACTGTCTTTACATCAAAGAGTTTCAGGAGTTCTCACTGATCGTTATTGTTTATGCTGATGACATTACATTTTTTGGGAATGATGAAAGCTCATGTGAATGATTTTCTTAGAAGATGAATATGTTATTTGATATTTCCATGCTATGAGAAATGAAATACTTTCTTGGGATATAGATTTCATAGAAGAAGAATTGCATTTTCTGTCTTAAGAAATGTATGCTAAGGAACTTATGAAGAAGTTTGTAATGGAAAATCTGAATAAAAAAATTCCAATCTAATTTTAGTGGGGACCATGTTTTCTAAATATGGATAAGGTAAGGATGTTCATCAAAGAGAGTTTCAAAATCCTATTGGTAGTCTGTTGTATTTGACTGCCTCAAGACACGACATCGTCTATGTTGTCACTTTATGTGAAAGATTTCAGAGCACTCCTAACGATTCATATTTGGTTTTTTGAAAAAGAATTATTATATATATCAAAGCCATAATAAATTTTGGAATCTGGTATGATGGTACAAGAAATATTGATCTATTCGGGTATTCAGAAGATGATTGGGAAGGAAATATTGATGATAAAAGATCCACATCTGGTAGAGTTTTTATTCTGGGGAAAAGTTGTGTTATTTGGCATACCATGAAATAGAATTTAGTAACTCTTTTCACAACTGAAGATAAGTATGTTGTCTCTACTCAAGCTGAAACTCATCTAATGTGGATGAAGGCTGAGTTAGAAGATCTTCTTGTTGAAGTATGATACACTTGCTCTGGGGTTGTGATAATTAGAGTGCAATCAATCTTACAAGGAATCTGGTACCAAATTATCATTTAAAAAACATTGACATAATGTACCACTTCATCAAGTATTATGTGAAGAATAATGAATTGATGCATGAGTATGTTCCTACATCTGAACAAGTTGCTGACATGTTCACAAAACCTTTACCAAAAGAACAATTTTCTAAATTGATGTTGAAGATGGGTTTCCAACCTCTTTCTTATCAAGGTTGAGGTATGTGTATCTATCCCCACTCTCATATTAACTTTGGTTGGTGTTTTAAAGTGGTAATTGTTTCATAAATCTATATTTATGGATGCATTCACAAAGGGGGAGTTGTGGGTAAGCTCTGAGTCAATCATGTATATGTGTGAACTATTATAACTATTTGTTGGAGTGGTTGTAGGAAAAAAAAATTTGTATTCCAGGAAAGTTGAATAAATGAATAATGCTGATGTAGAATCATGAATGATTTCCTGAAGAAGGTCAAGAAGATATGTTCATGAAATTTCATAGGCACTATTTTTGGATAGCATGGTTTTTTCTCTCAATAATATTAGTTTCCTACAATGACTTATCTTCCATAGGCTTAGAATTATAGATATTAATCAATTACATGTATTTAAAAAGTTTAGTGATTTATGAATCATGTTTGACAACAAAATACAAAGGGGAGATTGTTGGGACCTTATTGGATGGAGAAGAAAGTTAGAAAAAATTTCTATTATAGAGTGTTATCTTTTGTTGTTGAAGAAGATAAATCAATTCACTTTGTAAAGGACATGAAAACTAGAAGATTCATTACAGATATGTATTTCAAAAAAATCATATGTTAGGAGAACTTGTAAAACAAGAATTATTAAGGAAAGGGGGAGAAACGATGATGCTAGTCATATACAGTTTTTATTAGAAGGAATGATGTTATTGGAAGACAGGGATGTTTCAGTACTTCCCATTGATACTCTGACAATGCCAAAGATGATCTATCAATGGATGTATTTCATGAGAGTTAAATTCATGATGAAAGCTGAGGAATGGTTATGGAATCTAGTGAATAGAATCATGACAAGGAATGGATGATTTGTAGGTGGAACAAAAGAGTGTTTTAAGGTGGTGTTGTTTCCTAGTGTTTTCCGAATTATAGGTCCTGAAAATCGGGAGATGAATAAACGTGTTTTTGGCAATGGATGTTGCACAAAAGTTTCAATATGGAATATTATGTTGTGGGAAAGTGTATTTACATGATGAAAACATTAAAATCTAGAAAATTATAGGCTTTCATGAATGATTGGATTATGCGTGCAAGATTGGTTTTTCCTCCCATGATTGAGGGGAGTTTGGAATCTCACGCGCAATGCATTATTCGAGGTCCAAAAATTGAAAAATATCAAAGGAAGGATGTTCATGAAAGATTCAAGAAGTGTGTGAAATATGAGGTTGGCACAAAAGATACATACACACCCAATGTGATGCCATGTGGGGTTTTCTGTAACATGCCTGGATATAGCGTGACACATCGGGGTTTTTGCACATAGGGGTCAATGAGGTCTATAAATAAGAGGTGACACCCTCACAATGAGTGTGCCTGACACTTATAGAAATATTTAGCTCTAAGGCATGAAAAAATATTAAGAAAAGTAGAGTGTATGAATGAAATGGAGTTGTGTGCAAGAAGTAGAAGTTGCACACAAGAAGAGAGTTGCATGCAAGATTGAAGTTGCACGCAAGAGTTGTTTCATGACAAAAGTCAAATATCACGCACATGGAATAAAAGTTTCATAAAAGTCACCTAAAAGGGTGTGCGAAGGATTTGGGGTCTTCACAAATATTCGGTTGTGATTAAGATTGTTCTTACCCTCTTCTGGGCTTGAAAGTGAAGATATGTACTTCAAATAATACACATGTTCAATTGTAAAGAAGCACTGAAATATTGTAATTCCCTACTTGTTCTAAGAGGGTTCACATACACCATTGGATTGTTTTCCAAGTGCTACAAGAGTGTAAGGGTATATCTAACTCATTTTATTCCACATCAAAGAATAGTTTTCTATTGTATTGTGTAATAATTGATTGTTTACATACCATACCAATGATGTAGCTACTCTTGTTGAGTAGCGAACCTTGTAAATCTTGTTTTCAGGTGGTTGTGTGTGTTCAATAGAGAAGAAATTCATTAATAGGAGCTGATGATTGTTTCAAAATTTTGGAAACATAAAAAAGAAAAATATATCACCGATTCACCCCCACCCCCTCTCAGAGATACTTAGATCCTAATTGGGATCATCAACTGGTATCAGATGGAAGTTTCCTTCATTTGTTCATTGCTGTGGTTTTGAATATAATTTGTGATGGAGAATCTTAATTGTGTGAATAGTATGAGGATTACGATATTTTATGGAAAAAATTATTATATATGGAAAGATATAATGATGCCTTATCTTATGTATCTTGTGTATGAAGTTCTTAAAACTACAACAGATGGATTACCTTCTATTGATGCAAAGGCTCCTCTTACACCTGTTGAAAAAAAGAATCTTGAGAATAAAGGAAGAGATAAAAATTAATTACTCTCATCTCTTTTTGAGAGAATGTTTTTTAGACTTAATGGTGTTGCTATATCTAAAGGAATATGGGATAAGCTGATGAACATCTATGAAGGAAATACAAAATTGAAGAAAGAAAAAACTACAAATATGGATGCTGATGTATGAAGACTTGAATGTGGGAGAGTCGGAATCTATTGGAGACTTATTTACAGGGTTTAATTATATTGTCAGTACAATTATAATTATTGGTGAAAAGTTAGAAGATTCTATAGTTGTTGAAAAGATCATGAAAATTCTGCCTGAAATATTTGATGCTAAAGTTTCATCCCTAGATGACAAAGAACCTAAAACATTATCTCTAGATGATTTTCATAGAACTATTATAACTTATGAAATGAGAAGGGATAAGACTATGAAGAGAAAAGAAAAAGGCGATATAGAAATGTCTTTCAATGCTGTAATGAATGAGAAGTCTAAGAAAATTCATTTTTAAGGAGTAGGTGACTCCAACTCTAAAAATGACTTATGTAAAAATTTTAATGAAATTTTATCCTTGTTTTATAAAAATGTTAAATGAGGCATAAGTAAATAAAAATGACAACTCCCTTTGAATTTTTTTTAATGTGTATATATTGACCACATTGCGGCTAATTTCCATCAAAAAGAGAAAGATGAAGATAGTGATGAAGAAGTTAGAAGACCAAGAAGGTCATGGAAGAAACATGGTGGAAAAGATAAATACTCTGGTATATTTACAAATAAAAATTTCTTCAAATCAAAAGGAAAATATTTTTGTCAAAAGATGAAGAAGATGGTGATAGTGAGACTGAATCTAAATAATATGTTATTGAGAAAGAAAGAGAGAGTACCTTTTTACAATAGTGAATAATAAATATTATGAGAGGTATATTACTGAAGAAGAAGAAACTCAACTTGAACTGTATCTGAAAGAAGAGCATAATGAATGTTTGAGAAATATTAGAAGTCTTGAGAAGGAAAAAAAATTTGAAAAATGAAAACACTTCATCAAATGACCTAACTTATTTTCTTGACATGAATGAAAAATATGAAAATGAGATTGATGATCTAAAAAATTCTGTTGAGAGAGAAAGGAATCATAATGATCATCTAGAAGTAAAGCTGAAGGAAAAATAAGATGACTTGGAACGTTTCATACATAAACATTCTAAAGATGAGGAAACAAACAAAAGGTTCAAAAATTATATTGTATAAATTGTTGAATGTTCAGCTAATAATGACCCTAATAAGGATCAAAAAAAGTTTCGTTCAAATGTTTAATAGAAAGATGGAACGAGTTTTGATAAGTGAAATGTTGAAAGGATATGTATGTGGTAAAAGTTATAAATACTGAAAAATCAAGAGCATCTAAAAATATTGAGTCTAGAAATATATCTACCACATCTAGATCAAGTACTACTGAACAGATATCTGAGATGAAGAAGAATGATACAATAGTTAATGTGAAGTTTGATGGTTAGCAGAATTCTGGAAAGAAGATTGTTGAGAAGCATGTTCACAACACTAGTGAGTATGGATGTTTCGGAAGAAAATATTCATTATATAGATACACCTTGTATTGTGGTGGATTTGGACACATGGAAAATATGTGGTTGTTCAACCAACAATATTACAAATATTCCACATGTTTTGAAAGATAGTGATTAAGGGGGAGTCAATCCTTTCAAAAGAGAAAATATCCAAATAAAATTTAGAAGATATCAGATAAGGTTGGTGTGAAAGTTTAGAATTTGTTCAAACTACAATAAACTATTTGTGAATAATGTGATTGACCTGTATATCTTTCTCAGGTCTGCCTTAGTGTGTTACCAGAGCAAAAAAAGTTTCTAAATAATTCTCAAATTCTTGAGTGTTTAAAATCTAAAAGGGACAGGTCTATTATGTCTGAATAGAAATAGTGATGGGTTGTCTGACCATAACACATTTACTTGGCTTGGATGTTGTAGGAAGCACAACAGAAAGTGGAAGAAAAAGAAGAAGAAAAATGCCCTCATTTTCGATATTACTTTGAAAGCAACAAAAGGAAAACTTCCATGGATTCTTGATAGTGGGTGTTCCTCTAATTTAAAAGGAAACCTAAAGAATCTGAAGAATGTGAAATACATCAAATAAGGAATAGTGACATTTGGAAGTGATGTATCTCTAAGGATCAAAGGTGTTGGATCTTCCATCATTGAAATAGAAAAGATGAAATCCATGAAAACATTAAATGTTGATGCGATGAAACATAAAATGCTGATTGTGTCAAAACACTGTGAGGAGGGAAACGATGTTATCTTCATAAAAGACAGATTTGTTTTGAAAACTGAAAATGATGGAAATATAGTTACAAGAGACCAATGTAGAAGAGAAAACATGTTCCAAGTTGGTGAAGTGCAGAACTCTTGATACATGGGTGTGGTCGCTGAAAATCATTTATGGAATAAAATAATGGGGTATATGTGTTAGGGAAATATGTTAAAGTTATAAAACAGATATTGTGTCTGAGATATGGATGATTTATCAAGTACAAGAGATTGGTGTTTCACTATTTGTGAGAAAGGGGAGATTACAAACTCAATTCAGAAGATATATGAAATTTTCTAAAAAATACCCTTCGAACTCATACACTCTAATATTTATGGACCAATGAACAATAAATATAAAAATGGAAATAAGTACTTCATTACATTCATTGAAGACTTTACTTGCATTACATGTGTTATTTACATGGGACAGAAGTCAGATTCTATGAAAATTTTTAAGAGTATCAGGATGAAAGAAGTGAAGGAATGTGAGTACTCAATGAATATTTTGAGAACTGATAATGGTGGAGAGTATAAGAATAATGAGATTGAAGGATATAGTGAGAAACATGGTATTTGGCATGAGTTTAGCTCACCATACACACCTCAACCAAATGGGGTTGCTGGAAGAATGAATTGAAGTTTGTTGAAAATGGGGAAAACTATGTTATATGAACATAGTCATTCTCATTATTATTAGAGGCAAGCCATGGTCACTAATGTGTATATTTATAACTGATGTTTCTATAGGCCAAACTCCGATATGAATCCATATGAAATGATCTATGGAAAAACTCCTAGTCTAAAACACGTAAGTATTTTTGGGAGTCCATGAATTATAAATAAGAAATGTAGAAACCTTCAAAAGTTTGAGCAATGAGGATATGATGGAATTTTTCGTGGCTATACTCTAGAAGGAAGAAGATATAGATGTCTAAACAAAGACATAGGAATAATTGTTGATTCTTCAGATGTAAAAGTTGTTGAAAATGTTGAGACCGAAAAGCAGTAATATGTTGATGTGGAAGTTGAGAAGGATAAGGAATAATTTTTTAATGATTCTTATAGTGCTGCATACTGTGTTAATCCTACTGTAGAAGAGGAATTAGACTCAAAAATATTGAGTGATGAGGATGAAGTTCAAACAACTCATCCTAGGCTGAGGAAACAATTGGAGTCTCAAAACATTATTGGAGATCAACATTAGAGGTTTCAAACAAGAGGAGCAATGAATGATATAACACATACATCTTTTTATTAGAAAGTTGAACCAAATGATGTAAATAAATAATTTTGAGCGTCCAGAATGGGTTCATGCTATGAATGAAGAGCTTGATCAGATAGAGAAGAATGATACTTGGGAACCTGTACCCAAGCCGGAAAAAAAGAACATTGTTGGTACAAAGTGGGGTTTTTGGAACAATCTGAATAAAGAAGTTAAAGTAATAAGAAACAAAGCTAGATTAGTTTGCAAAGGGTATTCAAAAATTGAAGGCATTGATTTTGATGAAACCTTTTCTTCAGTGGAAAAATTTGAAACAATCTGAATCCTTCTTATTATTGCTACACAATGAGGTTGCAAAATTATTCAAATGGATGTAAAATCTACATTTTTGAATGGTGACCCTATTGAAGAAGTTTACATTGATCAACCTTGTGGATTTTTTATTAGAAAAGATGAAAGTTATATGTTCATGTTGAAGAATGTATTGTATGGGAAAAAACATGCTCTAAGGGCATGGTATTCTATATTAGATACTAGATTACGGAAGATGAATTTTAAGAATGGTAAAGATGACGTCAATATTTACATCAAGGAGTGTCCAGAGTTTTCAATGATCGTTATTGTTTATGTCAATGAAATTATATTTGTTGGGAATGATGAAATTTCTTGTGAATGATTTTTTGAGGATATTATGATGTTATTTGAGATTTCCATGCTGGGAGAAATGAAATAATTTCTTGGGCTAAAAATTTTATTGAAGAAGAATCCCATTTTTCTATCTCAAGAAAATTATGTTAAGGAACATCTGTAGAAGATTGGAAAGGAAAATTTGAAACCACTATCCACAACAAGTTCAGTGGGAACCATTTTTTCTAAATATGGAGAAGGCAAGGATGTTGATCAGAAAGAGTTTTCAAGGCTTATTGTATGTCTGTTTTGTTTGATTGCCTCAAGTCCTAGAATTGTCTATGTTGAAACATTATGTAAAATATTTCAGAGCGCTCCTAAAGAATCACATTTAATTTCTGGAAAAATAATTCTCAGATATATCAAATGCACAACAAATTTTGGAATCCGGTATGATGGAACAAGAAATATTTATCAATTCGGTAATTCAGATGCCGAATTGGAAGTAAATGTTTATGGTTGAAGATACAAATCTGGTGGGGTTTTCTTTGTCGGTAAAAGTTGTGTTAGTTGGGCTACCATGAAATATAATTTTGAAACTCATAGCATAGCTAAAGTAGAGTATTTTGTGCTACTAAAGTTTCAAATCAACTAATGTGGATGAAGAATTAGTTAGAAGATCTATTTGTTGAGTTAAAGCACCCCTTGCTCTTGGGTTGTGCTAATCATAGTACAATCAATCTTACAAGGAATCAGGTACAATATTCTCTTTCAAAACACATTTAATGAATGTACCAATTCATCAAATAGTAGGTGGAGAGGAATGAATTTAGGTTGGAGTATGTTTCTACATCAGAACAAGTTGTTGACATATTCACAAAACCTTTACTGAAGGAACCAATTGCTAAATTGAGGATGAATATAGTTGTCCAACCTCCTTCTAATCAAGGTTGAGGTAAATGTATCTGTCCCCACTCTCATATTTCATTTGTATATTTTTGTAAAGGGGGATAATTTTTTCATAAATCTATCCTTATGGAAACATGCACAAAGGGGGGTTGTGGGTAAGCTGTGAGTCCAACATGTATATGTGTGAACTTTTCTGAATGATTGTTGGAGTGGTAGTAGGAAACAATGTTGTTGTATTATAGTAAAGTTGGAGAAGTGAAAAATGATGAAATAGAATCTTGAAAGATGTCCTAAAGGAGGTCGAGGAGATTTGATCATGAAATTTCATAGTCACTACTTTTGGATAGCATGGTTCTGGGTGTCAATAATTATCATTTCCTACAATGAGTTAGCTTGTGTAGGCTTATAATTGTTGATAAGTAATCCATTTCCTAAGGTTACAAAGTTATGTGATTTATGAATCTTTTTTAACAACAAAATCCAAAGGGAGAGATTGTTGGGACGTTGTTGGATGGAGAAGAAAGTAAGAATATTTTTCTTTTACAGATTTTTGTCTTTTGTTGTCAAAGAAGATAAATCAATTCACTTTGTAAAGGACATGAAAATAAGATGATTCTATAATGATATTTCTTTAAAAAAATATCATAATTTATGAGAACTATTTATGGAAGCCTTATGAAGGAAAGGGGAAAACAATGCTTCTAGTCATATATAGTTTCAATTAGAAGAAATGATGCTGCTGGAGGGTAGGGATGTTTCAGTACATCCCATTGAAACACTGACGGTGATAAATCTAATCTATCAAAGGATATATATCACAATTTTTTAATTCGTGATGAAATCTGAAGAATGGTTATATAATGCAGTGAATAAAATCTTGACAATGGAATGTATGATCTGGATGTGGCACCAAAGAGCATTTTATGGTGGTGATGTTTCCCACTGTTTTTAAAATTTTAGGGACTGAAAATCATGAGATGTATAAATGTATTTTTAGAAAAGGATGTAGTGATCAAGTTTTATGATGGCATAGTATGTTGTATCCAAGTGGATTTCCATGATCCAAACATTAAAATCTGGAAAAGGAGAGGCTAGCACAATGGATTGGGTTTTTCATGCAAGATTCGTTTTTTCTCGCAAGATTGAAGGGAGTTTGGAATCTTGCGCGCAAGGCATGATTTGTGGTCCAAACATTGAAAAATGCTAAAGGAAGGAAGTGATAGAAAGATTCAACAAGTGCATAAATGTTGAGGTTCATGTGATAGAGACTTACGTGCCCAATGTCACATCAAATGGGGTTTTGCGCGACACATCAGGATCTTGTACGACACATCGAGGTTTTTGCGTGTAGGGGCCAATGAAGTATATAAATATTTGGTGACCCCATTACTCTAAGTGTGCTCGACCCATAGAGAAATACCGAGCTATAAGGAATGTAAATATATTATGAAAATGATATTGCGCGAATGAAATAGAGTTGCGCGCAAGAAGCAGAAGTTTCATGAAAGAAGAGAGTTGCACACAAGATTGAAGTTGTGCAAAAGAGGTGTTTGGAAACAAAATTCAAATCATGTGTGTGTGGCATAAAAGTGGAACAAAATACACCTAATAGGGTGCGCAAGATACATGGGGTCTGCACACGTATTTGATTGTGTGTAAGATAGTTCTTACCGTCTTCTGGGCATAAAAATGAAGATTTGTACTTCATATAATACACCAGGTCAATTGTAAAGAAGCACTAAAATACTGTAATTCTCTATTTGTTCTAAGAGGTTGCACATACACTTTCGTATTTTTTTCCAAGTGTTACACGAGTGTAAGATTATTTCCGACTCATTGTATTCTACATCATAGGTTCTTTTTCTAATGGATTGTGTGGTACTGGATTGTTTCCATACCATATCAAGGATGTAGCTACTCTTGTTGAGTAGTGAACCTTGTAAATCTTGTGTTCATTTGGTTGTGTGTGTTCAGAAAAGAATAAATTATTTAACAAGAGATGATTTTTTTTCAAATAGGAGGAATCATAAAAATAAAAAGATATCACTGATTCACCCCTCCCCATCTCAGTGATACATATATCCTAATTGGGAACTTCACATCCATCTACCTTGAGACATGGAATTCTTTTTCCATTAATCCAACTGATGGATAACACCAAAACAAATTTTATCTAGATAGAAACATCACACCATGAAAAACATAAGGGGACTCCATGATAAGGAAAAGGTATGGTCCCCCTATCCACACTAATGGATCTGATTACCCTATTTTTTTAATAATAATAACTCCATCACAAATAATCTTAAACTATTTATTCTAGATATTGGATTGTCTTGATACCTCCTCACATATTTGTAAATGGACCTGACATTATTTATTATATTCTTAGTTTCATGAACAATATTGGGGATTTCATCATCATAAATATTATGTGATGGACTAGATACTCTACTTCCAACCTGGGTTTTCCTATAAATTAAAATCTAATCATAATCATTGATGTATAAAATCATTTAGACAACTTCCATGTAATATATAAAACTTGAGTGTGGGTGCCCTTTTCTGACACCCCTAGAGAAATGGAAGAAACCACTAGGGGACTCATAAATGAGGATAAATACCCCTATAGAGATGAAAATGATGCTAATTATTTGAATAAAATCATTTTTAAACATGTTTTTTTTATACGAGTAAATACAAAACTCCATTTAAATGTATTTAAATCTTTTAGAATTTAAATTTGAGGGAAAATTATTCATCATGTGTTTTATTTTTCAATAGTTTAAAACTTTTTAAGCTAAGAATAGACTATTCTGAATACTTCTATAGGTAAGAACCAAATTGGTTTGGAGTAATGAAATCTTATAAAATTCCTCCAATCATAGTGAAAATGACATTGATAATTATATTAGTCATATTATTCCATTGTTATAGTGGCTTGATGTATTTAATATAAATTCTATTCTCTTTTATTGGAATCATAGAAATGAAATTTGAGTTGGTTCCATATAGCATGTATGCATGATTAAAAAATTATCTGACAGAAATTTTTATATGTTCATGAAATATGTCCAAGAATAACATAAACAACTAATTGGTGAGTAAAAATGTTCTAGGAGAATAATCCATGTAAAGAGAGAAAATATTTTCTCTAACTTCTTGTTTAGAGGGAGACAATATAAGTGCCTTGTTTTTATGATCCTCTATAAAAATTAAGAGACTACAAATAATTTAATGTGTTTGTTCCATGAATTGATAATGAAAAATAACTTTAAAATAATTCCCCACTTCATTAGAAATATCATTTTTATAAGTGTAGACTCATCCACTGATGTTGAGAGCATAATTTCCCAACCTCTTTCTCTTTTCCTTGTGCAGTCTATGGAAAATATTTGAGTTCCTATCACCATCATTCATCCATATAAAAATTAAGTGGTTGTGACTCAGCCTATAATTGAAACATGATAATTCTTAAATATATTATATGGATTGAATCTCCTCTCTAGAGGGAGTGATCTATTTTTAAATTATATTTTGACATCTAGTAATATGATCTTCAGCAGCCATGATTTCAAGATCAATCATTGAGAATGTATTATTCCAAAATTCCATTAAAAGTGATTTTCATATATAATATTCCCAAAAGGGATTTTAGTGGAAACTCCAGGGAACCATTTTCCATGCTTTAAATTTTTATTCCTTACAATCGTGTGTAACAAACAATAAATCATTGAATTTAAAAAGGATAGGGGATAACCTTTTCAAATGAGTGGAGACTTCGAATGTTATGGGATTGTGATCTAAGTGATGCTCAAGGAGGGTAAGCACTAAAATAGTAGTACTAGTACAAAAAATTAATCCATCATTATTTCTTGATTCCCATTTAAGGTATATCTATTCCATGTGAAAGAATCTCTAGAAATTGAGACTTCATCAATGCCATAATTGTCAATGTAATATGAGAATTTGAGAGACAATTACAAGTTAAAATTAATTCTATTTTTCAACTTAGGCATCATAACAGTGTTAAGGATTCCCATTAACACCCATTTTATGATTATTATATTCTAAAAAACATCAAGTTACATCCATAACTTTTTTATCTTGATGTATGATTTGAAAGAATACAAAAAAGAGATAGAAGTAGTGTAGTGTTGGATTCAAAAAGACACTAAAATGAATTGTGGGAACATGTTTAATGAGAGAATGTGTATTATATTAGGACTCAATATCAATAGATGATCCATATATATGTCATATATGTTTTCTGAGACAAATGTGAACCCAATAGAAGCCCATTTGGAAGCCTTCTAGTTCTCAAAGAGTATTTTTTGTTCCACAAGTCCCATTAAAAGTTTTTTAATGGTAAAAATGTAAAGTATAAGGGCCCTAGTCATGGGATAGATTCCAAGACCATGATAATTACAATATAAGATATTATTTTCTTGAGTTATTTTCCCCTTGATAGTGGCCCTCCATTATTTAAAATATTCTTATTGATTTTTTTGTTTTCCAATGTATTTATTCTACCTTTCATTGCGGATTATAGAACCCCTTAGAAATTCACTACCATTAGGGGGATCATTTATATCATGAATTTTATAGGGATGTTTCCTCTCATAATCCTAATCACCATAAATTATATTATATTAATTTAGATTGTCTTCAATGGTATGATGCTCCTCTATATTGACATCCAAAAAATTACCTCTCAGTGTTGTTAATTTATTACTAATGTTGAGATGATCCGAAGAGTATTCCATAGTAGACCATATTATGGATGTTTTAGTGGAGTAAAATCGAAATAATAATTTTCCAATTTCATCATAAACATCTTATCATCCACACTAACTTTCTCAGTTTTTTATGTTTATCCATATAAATCTTAGTAATATCCCAGAAACTCACCCCATTTGGAACAATTTGACATTATTCCATGGTCATTCCCAAACTAAGAGATCCAATATGGACTCCCCTTAGATATCCTACCTAAGAGGGATAATACCCTTAATAAATGTGTATAATTATCCTTAAAAATGGATATCTCATCATCCTTTCCAATTGAACAAGGAGATATGATCACTAAATTCAGATCAATTCCAACTGCATCATCGCATTTCATGTTGGGAACTATCTCCATGGTTCCCAAGTCATTAACCTTCAATAGGGGTCCATGACAGATTTGTATAGAACTAGGATACAATTTTCATCTTTTTCTTCCTCAATAATATCAATTAGAGAAATAATCTAATTATCCATATCTTTCATTTCATTTTCCAAGATAGTGGGAATATATGTAGTTTTCCAATCATGAATTAAGGGGGTTTCTTTCCCAAATCCAGTACCACTATTCAAACCCTTTTCTCGATCTTTAGAAGAATGCACATTCACAACTGAATGTGATCTAGAGGGTTGAGCTTTATTATTACCCTTTCTCAATTGACATTAGATCTCATAATTCCCCCTATCACTACATAAGGTGAAAGATTGATCCGTAGTACACTCAGAAAGAAAGTACGCAATAAATTTACAATTCTTTGAGAACATAGAATTTCACTCATACTGAACCACAATATGAATAAAAAAATAATGGGTTGTAAGGACGAATTATTCCACCAAATTTGTAGACATTTCAAACTCCACAAGGATCCTTTCATAAATTTTTAATCTCGTATTATCAATATATCTATAAATTCTAACTGGATTTGAAACTGAAGAGGCCATATCACATAAAATGTGAGAATAAAAATACAAGAAATTCAACTTATCAGTTGAAATATATATTTGAGAAAATGTGTTCGTAACATTACCTGGATAAAAATTCTTATTACATTCTTCAATTCAAAGAAAACTAGGCTTCAAGGATAAATACCCTAGGATCATATCACTTTATTTTCTCACATCTTTGATGAAAATAACATTGTAGTATCCAAAAACCATAGATGACATCTTCCAATACTCAAATACCCATATATATATATATATGAATTTATGGGTGAGTTCTTTGAATGATCATTGTCTCCCCCTTTAGAATTAGAATTTTTTTGCTGATGGGGTACCTGAACATGTTCACTCATTTTCCACTACATATTGGTTAGATGAAACATGGGACGTACTGACCTTCCTAATAATCCATCCAAATGGTGGAATATCAGGTTTGAAAATCATACATTTAGTAAAAATTTCTCTACATCCACAAAGTTATATTTTATATTCCAAGATTATTTTGGGGTTATCACTACTGTAATTTCATTTCCTATCATACAGATATTAAAAATAACTTAATGACCAATGTGGTTGAGATTCTTCCTAGCCAGATCTGAATCAATATGATTTCTATCAAGATAAGACTTCAATTAATCTCTCAAATCGCTAATTAAAGGGATCTCCCCAATATTCCATTTAATTTCCATTAACAATTGAAATAAAATAATTACATTAAAATCCCCATTATAAAAATGTGGTCACCCAGATCTCACCAGCTAGCAGGTGGGGCTCACCAGATTGCAAGCATATTCTGTAATTTTTTAGCATCCCTGATCCTACCTTCATTCTCATTGATTCTTTCTAAAATCTAAATTCACCACCAAGGCCTTGAAACCCATACAAAAACATCCCATTGAAAGTATATAATAGATGTAGTTCTTTTTCGATCCATGAATCTCAAAAAGAATCCACCACTGAACAAAAATAAAAAACTCTTTTTCTAAAATTCCAAAACAAAATGTTGAGGTTGAATAAAATATCCCCAATATAATTCATCTCAGACTCAAGAAAAAGTAGTATCTCTTAGAATAATAACCTCAAACAACCATAGTAATCACAAGCTAGAGGGTGGGGCCCACTAGATAACTAGCGGCTTCTATAATTTTTCAATTCCCCCGGCCTACTATCCCTCTCTTTGATTATTTCCAAAAGTCAAATTCACCACCCAAGCCTCGAACCCCAACAAAAAACATGCCCTTGTGATGTCAATACATGCAATTCATTTTCAGGCCCTCAATCACAAAATGAACCCACTACTGAATAGAAAGCTAAAACTATCTTGGGATATTCTATCTGAAAAATGATGAGGGAAAATACAAACACCCCAATTTAAATATTCTCATCCTTGAGAATACATAGTATCCCTCAGATGATTTACCTCAAAATACCTTAGTCATCAACCCAGTGAGAATTTCCCAAGATTCATCTCTAAATGATATCCTCACTTTCCATGCATGACTCTTCCACTATGCCCAACAGAATGACTCTCTTCCAAAATACTTGACTTGATCCTTGAAACTCATATAAAAAGTTAAAAATGATGCTATTTATGTAGCTTCCTACTCACCCAAAATTGATAATATTATCCCACTATAAGAGTATCTTTATCATCCCCTCACCACCCAAAATCACCCCCAGACTCCAATGAATATATACTAATCATCCAACTCATCATCCCTACTATGTGATTTGGAAATTCACAAAAACAACTATAAAATCCAAACAGTAGAGTGCCATTATCCAGACAAAAAATCCTAAGTCTTATGGTTCTCCTCACTGAAGAATATACTACTGATGGATGATTCTAATAGGGGTTCCCCCACTCTAGGAATTTCCTACCAAAATATCATATCATATGATCTCAATCAAAAAACAAACAAAAAATATATCAATCACTACATCCTGAAAAATAACCCATATAAAAATTAAGGGATCCCACCACTAAATACATTGATATCAAACATGAATAATAAAGCAGCATGTAAAACATCCACAATCTATCCACACATGTCTCTCTAAAAATATTAGAATCATGAGCCCACTTTAAGAATATTCCTCTAAACATCCATCCCACAGGCCTGCCATTAGTGGGTCCCAAAATCACAAATGGTGTACTATATAACACAAAATTAAATTACCATATTCCCTTAATGTATCATCGAATGTCCAAAAATTGGTCTATGTAGGTATTAGTTTCCCTATACATACCATTTTAATGAATCTCATAGCATTTCATTCCTACTAACCTCAACCGGTGGTTTTCCAATCAGCCTTCGCATGTAGGCCAGGGACACAAATCAAACATATGGTTCATCTCTTCCCAACACACTATATCATTTTATACAGTTTCACATAATCATTGGTTTCCTATCATTAAAATAAAAATTCAAAAACATTTTACATATACAAAATCATTCAATATTTTTCTAAAAAACCCATTGTCGTCCAAGTGTTTTCCATCAAAACCAAGGTCACCAAAATCACAGTCCAAGTAGGATGATTTCCTGAATACTAAATTCTTCATAAATTTAATTTTTTTTAAAAAAATCAAAATCATTTTGATATCCAATTTCAAAATCAAATTTTCCCTATATTTTCATAAAACCTCAAAAAACCTAGTACATTTTAGAAACACCATATTCAAAAAACATTTCAAATAAAACCAAACTCCAAAAACATTTTTTTCAAACCATGATACATTGCATGATTTCTCCCTAAAAAATGAGGTCTTCCTAAAAACCTATGTTCCTAAAATCCATTTCCCTATGGTGTCCAATAATAAAATACCAAAAATATTCCATGATCTTCATATTCATATTAATATAATAATGCCTTATATTATAAGTTATATGTGATGGAACATATTATTTGTTTCTTAAAAAAAGATTGATTCTAACAATCTCATCATATTAAAAAATCTCCAATCATAGGTGTGTGTATCACAACCTAAGAATTACACTACCATGATTCATGAACAAGCCATTGGCTCCGAGATAATCCCAATGAATATTCTTTAGTCCCAATAACCCCAAATTGGGATTCTATATCTATCCAATAACCTCACACAACCGATAGTGAAGAATCCCCAAATGAAACATCCCACTTTAACTCGATTTTCAACTGATTTTAAGATGGAATGGAATATGATCGAACATCAACCTGAGTCCCGAAATCATAACTAAACATATAAATATTTTATCCATCTGAAAACCCCTTGGATAAAACTTTGTAACACCCCATTCTAGACTGACCAAATGACAGATGAGCATGAATTCAATATGAGCTCAGGAACACCTCTTGATAGACCAAATTTGGCCAAATAGTGGCAAGGGCCTAACATAATTTTGGAGAGATTGTGCCCTTCAAACAAGCCCAATTGTTCATTCGCAAATCCTACAAAAAATTTGGCATGAAATATCTGTAATATAGGAATAGCACTAACTTGTAGGCATAAAAATGGTATCCCTCTGGGGAACCACTATATTGAATATGAAAATGGTAAACTAACTGCATGATACATCAATAAAAAATAGATTAGTAACATCTACATAAAATATAATATCTAGCGGGTGAAACTCATTGGCATATCAAAAAAATGAGAATAATAATTAAATACAATTGACTTTGACAAAACATAAATACATCTTATTTTATCTTTGGGATACATTACCAGTTAACGTGTACCATTAATCCGGCTACATGTGATAACTATGTCCTGAGAGAAAATAGGAGAGTCTACCATGTACACCATACCAATGTTGTCTACGTAGGTTTGGGGTTGGTCCAATGACTCATTTGATATCCCCAGCGCCTCAAATATACTAAATGTTGTTTCGATCACATCTATGTCAATCCAATACATATATAGGGTGTATCCATTTCCTCGAAACACAACCAATTATAAACATAACAAACATGCACATAAAATCACAACTGCTTCAGAACCATGTTCATACATACCTTATAAAACATCCCATAATGTACCTACTTCAAATCCATTCCAAAAATATATTTTATGCTATGATATATATAATAACTTTTATTTTTTTTATTTAATAATCATATTTTAGGAATTCGATTGTGCATGCATGACATGGTTCATGAATTTCAATCATGTCACAAAATCATCGAGTACACCATCACTTCCCTATGTACATAATATGGTCCATCTATTCATCCATACCCATCCTCAGAAATTATGGGGATGTCATCAGACACATTAAACCATCCTCAAAGATTCTTTGGAGTCCATAGTGAAGTGAACCAGCCCATCCCAATGGGTTGTGAGGAGTCCATAATGAATCACATCATAACATGCATGTTGGTTCTAGGTAGGCTATCATCATTTACCCCAAACCATACCTACATGCTCAAGGAGGCCACATTTTTTAAACTATCAACATGAACATGAGGAAAAAAACTTTCACAGAGACCATCTCTCAACTCACCAACTCATCATCAAGGTGTTGGTCTCTTTAGACATAGTCCCATGTGAAAGAACCACCAGGGGTCCCTCATACCCATCCAAAAACTCTACGGATCTATCACTTCCATCACTATCTACCTAGAACATTGATTTTATAATAAATATTATTTAGTCAAACCACCCAACAATAATCACCATGCATAATCACATGAAAACCCACACCATGAAATAATAATAATGGGCACACACAAGGAACAAATTCCATCGATAAAACGTCATCACCCACACAAGGAAAAATAGACCACATTAAACCCACACCAAGCCATTGAGGATTTACAATAAAAAAGTACCAAATATTCCTTCAAAACATTTCAATATGAATCCCTAGTTACTTTACTCACACAAATCCATTGGACTAGAAATCCCATTAACCATTCTCTTGAAACTGTTTTTTCCATTTTGAAATATCATTCCAATACATTTCACCAATTGCACATTTCCTCCTAATACATCCATATTAGAAGAGATATACAATAAAAAATCCATTTTCTCTTATAAATTTCACACACACCACCAAGAAACCCATAAGTATGTGTACTACAACTCATTTAACAAAGTTTTCCCAATCAAACCATTTAGTAATATATACGTTCTATACTGACTAATAGGCATGCGTGAGGTCATCTTAACCTTATTGCGATATAATAAATACCATAGAAAATTTAGATATATAATCAAATGAATGGACATAGTCATAAATAAAAAAATCACCAAAAGATTCTATGATATCAAGTCCCCTAGCCACAATTTAAATCCAAATAAAACATACCAAGATTGTACCGCCTTTTATCACATCCAACATGCCCTATATTAGCATGAAACATCATTAACTAATATAATTAATTAGTTAAAACCAAAAATTTTATATGGAATATCCATTGTAAAATAAAAAAGAATTTAAATAATATAAAATCATGAAAAACTGAGATCATTCCACTCCAGGACCACCCTAGGACAACGGCCTCACAAATACATCAATTTGTAAATAAGAACATATAATCCAATTTTACCAAAGCCACAAAAAATGAAAATAATTTCATAAAATTTAGAATTACATTTATAAAAATATGCACAACATCTTGTTCAGATCATCTTTTTACATCCTATGTAAGCCTCACATGAAACTCCCATAAGGAATTATGGTTAGGACATGATTCAGTGAAATAATCCATCAAATCAATAGCCAAATCGAATGAAATTTAGTAT
Source organism: Viscum album (assembly GCA_963277665.1). Classification (NCBI taxonomy): domain Eukaryota; kingdom Viridiplantae; phylum Streptophyta; class Magnoliopsida; order Santalales; family Viscaceae; genus Viscum; species Viscum album. The sequence continues at coordinate 210,831,110 of OY728128.1, read as the reverse complement.
CGAATGAGGAAAGATAAAAAGTGGAAATGAGGATATACAACCTCAAAATTGGGAATCAAAATCTTCTATAAACACTCTTATCAAATACATTCTAAGGGAGAGCACGGTTGATCCAAGAGCCCCACTCCCCTCTTTTAAACTATTATTAGATGAAAGACTCGATAAGTTCCAAATTAAAAAACCAAAAAAAATCCAGAATTTCCCTCATTAAATTATGACTGTTAAAATCCCATTGGCATTATAGTGCGGGTATCTTGACAACTAGTGGATCCAAATATTCTGTCCAAGACATTGTTCCATCCACCAGATTGCTGGTTGAAGTTAATTTTTTTTCATCCTCAACCATCTACAATTTCCTCTATTTCTTCCCAAATACTTCAGTGACTATTTGATCCTTTAGCACCAACCAAAAAACCTTATATCATTTTTAATTTATTTTAATTATTTTCCAAGCCACATATATCAAAAAATTGCAACCACTAGGTGAATAGTTCCAAATACAACTGGAATTTCCAACTCATTATGATGCATGTCATTACAAAACCCCGGAGTAGGGCTCTTGGGGATTGCGCCTGGGAGCAGACATGATCTATTACTATCAATACCCATGAAGTGACCCATTAATATTATTACACATACTATAAACTAGTCATGTTTCTTTTTCCTTTTAGAACCCCTTAAATCAAGTATGGATGTTGATTTCTCACATAGTGATTATAGGAGGGTGACCTCCATGAATGGAGTTAAATTTGTGGATTTGGTAATGAAATCGAAAGACACATAATTAATATAAAAACATTTATAATTTTAACAGATTAAATTTAAATATGAAAAAAATATTATTTTAATATATGCCTTCTAGGAATACACTAGGTACCTTACCAATCTTGGAAGAGCCCATTTTTTAGGAATCCTTGTTAGGTTGGTGGTTTCGGGATACCAAGTACTATGTTTTTCCCCATTCCCAAAGGATCATCAATTATTTCTCCATTATTTATCTAATATTCTAAATTCCTATCAAAAAATCCATCAATCCCAAAAAACATAAAAAACTATATTTAAAATCTAAAAATACTGGAAAATAAAAACCAGGATGTGAATGTTGGGACCATTAGAATTCAATTTATTAGGTTTTTATAGAGTATAATTCCTATTCATTTTCTTGTGTACGGAATAGTTTGAATATATACAAGGTATTAGAAGTACAATTATAATAATGAAAACACAAAATTCACACCCAAATGTCGAAATGGAATCTTATATCCCCAGAAGTGTTAACCCACCCATAAATTATGACAACCCTACTCTTTTTTGCTTATTTAAACATGTTTTATTACATAAACATGAAATTAATACAAATTTGAAGTCTGAGAGGGCCAGTTTATTTGGGGATCTAAAACATTATAGAACAAATTAAAATATTAAATACACATCTTTATTGAAACTTATTTTACATGACCATAACATTCCTTCATGCCTAGCATTACTTGGGACACCCTGAGGACATAACTAAAAAAAGAGTGAGTTATAAATCCCAATACGGGTGTGAAAAAGGAAAAACATAAAGAATAAAATAAATATTATGAAATTGTAATATCAATGGAGCATAAGTGAATCATAAACATAAATTCATGATATATCATGATTATCATGACATGCAAATGTAGAAACAACTTAAAACAATACATTATTAACATAAAGGAATATGGTAAACCCCTTTCCCAACATGATGGAAAAACGTCCTATAAAAGAAATCAAGTAAACCCATATCCCAATATTACTTATCATGATACTAAAAGTTACCCATTTCATTCGAACGCTATCAAGGCACACCTTACATAATCGTTTTCAGTATAATGCATAAGTATGCCACGTAGATCATACAACATGGATTCATTGAACATCATATTTTATTCCATGATCAAGGAATGTAGAATTTATACATGTAAATAAATATTTGATAATTATTTTTTCATAAAGAATAATACCATAGATCAAGGAATGGATATGGTTTTCACTACATAATGATTTTGGCCTGGAAAATCACGGTGCAGTTTTGGCGGCCTAACAGTGTCATATTGAAATTCATAAATTGGGATTGTGAGTGTGAAATGGGTATCTCATCATTTATACATGGGATGTATAGTAATGATTTAATTTAACATAATATACCAACAAGTGAAATATAATTTTGATTTATAATATAATATAAATTGCTTGAATGGTAATTAGAAGTGAAAAATCCCTCACGGAATTTTGGCATAGTAAAAGGTTGGATTAAAGGATAATAGGGGGATTAATGGGATTTAAAGGAAGAAACCATCATGTATACATCAATTTAATAGTAAATAGGCATGTGAGAACATATCTAAAATCATGAAAATGTAAATTAAAAGGCATGACATAAAAGAGGTGCTTCATGAAAAAGGAGGGAGGGTTATCCCTTACTTGTATATGTGACTCCAAAGGCATGGGAGAGGATTTTTGGGAGATTTTGGGAACCATAAGAGGACTTTATGGAGTATGGGAAAGAGGGTGTTGGGTCTTAAAATAGATTTATTGATGATTATGGTTTCATGGGTGGGTTTATTTAGGAATGGTTGGAGAATTCATTACAATTTAGTTTTTCGACACTACGCACTAAAATATTCAAAACCAAAAATTGTCCCACTATTTTTCACATTGTTTCTAGTAAAGGGGAGTGTTATATGTTATTTTAAAGGGCTATGTACCTATGATATTAAAATATTTTCAATTCTTATGTGGAGGTGATTCACACTTTCAGAGAAATGATTTTAAAATTTTAAAATATTGTATATATCTTGGAGGATTTAGTAAGGATTTTTATAGAAAATAAAATAAGATTGAAATTATATAATTTGAAAATAAATATATATATTTTTTCTAATATGCCTTTTATAAGATTTTTTGCATCACTATTGGACCATTATGATGTCATAAAACACATTATATGTTTATATGGTATTTAATTTCTTCCCAAAAATTCGACTATGTTAGAAAATTATGAAACATTCACCATCATATAATTTTGAAATCCTAGTTCCAAAAATAATATTCATTTTTTATAAATAATTTTTTTAATAAGTGAATTCCCACATTTAATATTAAAATATAAATTTATTGAAAATTGATGGGTTTTGAGAAAAATAGTTTTGCAACCTTATAAAAAATTCATATGGATTCATAAAAAGTATATCAGAATTTATATTTAATAATATTAATTTTATAATATTATTCTTAAAAAATAATATTTGGTTAAAAAATACTTTAATTAATCAAATTATATTTATTTCTTAATTTGAATATTAGCCAAAAATATTATTTGTGCTTTAAAAATCATTTACAATGTAACAATAATAGAATGAATGTATATTTATTATTCTATAAGAAAATAATTCAGATAATAATGATGCTAGGGTCTCAATACATATCCCTTAATTACACCATTTTACTCTCTATGTGTAAGGTGTTCAACGATGGGGATTTCATGGGGCCATTTGACGAATATGGTTAGGGTCATGACCTCGATGAGATTAAACTTCTCTCATAATTAGTTTCCCTCATTCTTAAGTTATCAGATCATAGATTGGGCTTGGACTAGGGAAAATCATAGATATTTTATCTCCATTGGATGATCTAATAAATGGGATTCATAGGGTACAATCCTTCCGGTTGAGTCTATCACGTCATTTTTCTATTTGAAAAGGATTTATTAAAACCATATATTTATACTTGTCATGTGATCACTGTTAAATGGGTATATTATCAATGTTAAGGATAATTAAAGTTCATTTAAATAAAATTTGATATATCAAAACAAAAAATAGGACATGTTATTTCTATATCCATAAGACATTTTAATTAAAGAAAGGTAATTTTATTCATAAATCTTCAGTTAATTACAACCATCCCCCTTAAGAAATTTAACACATGAAATTTCCTTTTCCTAAACAAAAACAGAAGTGGGTAACTCTACCTCACTACTTCCTCAAGATCCCAAGTTTCTTCTTCAAACATTTTGTTTCTCCAAAACAATTTCACGAGGGGCATCCACTTAGTTCTTAAAACATTTTATCTATGATATAAGATCTTCACAATCTTATCTTTATAGGAGAGTTCATTCTCCAATAGTATCTCCTCTGGAATGATTACATGTGATGGGTTTGTTATGTGCTTCCATAATAATGATACATGCAATACATCATGTACTTTAGAATATTATTTTGGGAGTGTTAGTCGATAGGCCACTACACTGATGCGATCAAGGATCTCAAAAGGGAAGATATATTATGGACTAATCTTTTCCCTCTTCCCAAATATCATAACTCTCTTCCATGGAGATATTCATAGGAATACTATGTCTCCAAAATCAGAATCTAGGACTCATTGAGGATTGTCATCATATCTATTTTGTCAAATTTTGGAATCATTTATGTTCTTCTAAATAGAATTAACCTTCTCCACCATTTCATCGACAATTTCTTGACCTATAACTTGTGTTCCCCGACATCATCCCAACTTGTTGGTGTTCTGTACCTCTTCCTGTAAAGGGCTTCATAAGGGGACATTTGGATTCTATAGATCAAACTATTGTTGTAAGAAGTACACCAAAGGAAAATTTTGGTCACATCTACCCTTGAAGTCCATTGTTAATGCTCTCAAAATATCCTCATGTGTCTGGATAGTCTACTCAGATTGGCCATCAGTTTGAGGGTGATATGTTGTAATGAAGTCCATATATGTGTTTAGATCATGCTGTCGACTTTTCCAAAATTTAAATGTGGATCTTGGATCTCGATCGGACACAATCAATAATGGTACTCCATGTAGCCTTACAACATATAGGATGTATATCAACTCCAGCTGATCGAGTGAGAAATCTACTCAAATTCTAATGAACTATACAGCCTTTTTAAGACGATCCATAACAACCCAAATATCATTTTTTTTCCTTTGTATATCCTTTGAATTATTGTGAAAAAGTCCATAGTGATGTTTTCTTATTTCCATTTTGGTGTGGGTAATAGTTAAACCATCCCCTTAGAACTTTTCCTCTCATATTTTAGTAGCTGACATTCCAAAACCTTTGATGTACGTTTAGAAATATTCTTCATCATGTTATCTCACCAATAGTGCTCCTGAAGATCTCGATACATCTTCATGTTTCCGGGGTGAATGTAGAAATTAAAAATATGTTCATGATCAAAATGTTATTTCATTATCTCTAGATTTGATAGAACACATAGTATTGAACCAAATATCACAATCCCTTCTTTCTTAACATCGGACTCTGAGGATTTCCCTTTTCGGATATTTTCCAATATCATCTGAATTCCAACATCATCTTTGTAAGAATCCTTTATCTTTTCCAAAAGAGATAGTTGAGAAATCATTTTTTTAATGGATGTATGATGTTCTTTTCTTTCTGATTCCCTATCCATATTCATCAAATTTGATAATATTGGATACTTTTCAATTCTCATCAATGATATATTTTTTGGGTCCTTTCTCCCTCAGGAATCGTCCACCTAGTTCAATTTCCTAGTGTGGTAATGGATTGTGAATTATTAATGCTTAATGAGATCTAACCATATTCATTAGTGCATATTCATCTCTTAAACTATGAATATATATATTAGAATTTTGTGATCCGTATGAAATTCAAACATCTCCACATATAGATAATGTCGCCATGTTTTCTTCACAAAGATCATAGTTTTCAACACTATATCATTCGTAGGAAAGTGTCTCTCATGTATGTTCAACTATGTTGAGGCGTATGAAATTACATTGTCATTATGCCTCAACAAATAACCCAATCCCTTTTTTGAAGCATTCCTAAAGATTACAAAAAGCTCCCCTCTTGTGGGTAGTGTGAGCCAAATGGTAGTGATAAGACTCTTCTTTATCACCGTGAAGCTGTCATCACATTTATCATTCCATGAAAACATGACTCCCTTCAGTGTTTTCTTAGTAATAGACTTTAACAATCATGGGGTATTTCATACAAATTGGTGATAAAATATAGCTAACCCTTGAAAGATATGGATATACATCATATATGTTGGACTCATCCATCCCTCTATTTCTTTTTTTAGAGTTATCCATCGATATCTCGTTGCCTATAATGATATTCCCCATGAATTAGACTTATTTCAACTTGAAATCACACTTCTTGTAAATTTCATAAATATTCTACTTTGACAAGGTCTCTAGAAAAGTTCTCATATGATCATCATGCTCCTCCTTGGTATTTGGAGTATATTAGAATATCATCTATAAATACAACCACAAGTTTTTTGAGGTAATACCTAAATACTGTATTCAAAAAGTCCGTGAATATTTATGGAGCATTAGAGAATCCAAATGGAATCTCTATGAACACATAATTCCTATACTAGGTAGGAAAATAAATCTTGGGGATATCCTCCTTCTTCACCTAACGACGTAATATCCAAACCATAGATCCACATTTGAGAGATATTGTGCTTCACATAGCGAATCAATTATGTCGTAAATTCATGGAAAATGATACCTATTGTTTATCATGATCTTATTAAGATCATGGTACTCAATGAAATGGTACATTGACCCATCCTTCTTATTGAAAAAGAGGGATATTTCAACCCATGGTGATGAACATTGGCATAAAAACCATTTAGAAATATTCTCCTATAGTTGATTCTTTAGATCCTCGATATTCACAACATGAATTATATATGAATTGCTGGATATTTGAAATCCCCCAGGTATAATATCAATCTATAATTCAACATCTACTCTTGGGGGAAGACCAATCAGTTACTTGGGAAACACATAAGCAACTTCCCTCACAATAATCATGCCTTTAAAGAAGGTTCATTCCTTTTATTCAATCATTTGAAAAAGATACACATTTTCTTACAGAAGTAATATCCATGGTTGAGATGATGGTGCTAAATAATATTCATCCTTGTTCTTGCAGTTGTATAGAAACAGGGGTCGAATCACCATTTCGGGAGTGATTTTTCACTCATAGTAATTAATGTTATCTCAATATAGGGAAATCTGATCCATGCCATGAATTACATAAAATTCCACTAATGTATGTATGATGATGTTCATCGGGATGTTAAATACAAAAATTATGATAGGGGAGGATTCATATACACAGGATGATATAATACCCTCATTTTTCATTTTAATAGACATCTCTGCTTCTAAGATTTATGTGGGTGTTTGGATTATTCCACAAAACATTCAGGATATAATAGAATGTGTAGAACCAGAATAGAAAAGTATTTTCTCTATTCATGAATGAATTTGTAGTGTAGTTGTCACCACTACATTATCAGGATTCACATTAGTTGTAATGAAGGAAAAATATCACCCTTTATTCCCTAGAGGTTTTTGGTTTCCTCTAAAATCCCATGTCTTACTACACCAGTTCACAAAGTTCCCTAGTTCCTTGGAGTTGTAGCAATGAAAAATTAGTTGAGGATCAAACATAGATTTCCTTTCCCCTTTCGAAATAGAAGTTTCTTCTTACCAATAGTCACTCACTAGGTTCTCTTACTTCATTCACCTAAATCATTTCCTCATCCACATCATGAAATTTACACGGTTTTTCCTTCCACACCATTGGTAGGCTGGGTGGTGATGTTTATTAGAAGCGTTGGATTTATCCATTGGACCTCCAGGATTAAAGTTCACTTTATGAACACTTTTCCCATAATTTAACATTTCACTATAGACCATAAAACATGACCTAAAAAATTATACAACAGACCATCCTTTAGGATATTAATCTAAAAATAGTCCTTATGGTCTAAGCTATGTGACAATAAAATATCAGTCAGAGTCCAAGAATCATGAGTTTAAAATGTGTGCAATACATTTTAGGAATGTATTGTGTGTCGTTTATCCCCTTTTTCCCCCAAATTTACAATAAGTTATTTAAATACATCTTAATACCCATTCAAATTGAAGACAAACAACATTGTTCTAGGAAATATGACCCAAAAATATTTTTATTATCCAATCTCTATGACCTTAAACTAGAATAATCTCTATAGTTAGAGTTCTACGACATTAGACTACAATGTCCAACATCCCTAAAAACTGATTTTAATCTATGTCCTAACTCCATATATAACTAGGATGCCTCTTATGATGAATGTGAGATGGTCAAAGCCCCTACATCATTTGAAATATATATGCCTCGTATGATATGAGATAAAAAACTTCCTCATCACATGACCTTAAACTATAGCCTTACCCCATGCCCTGAACATGGGATTCCCCAATTCCATCACCAGAGTGTATATCCCCCAATAGTGTTGGTCTCTACCATCGGTGTTCCATAACTATGTGTGTTATTATTTATATCTATATTGGGTTTATCGAGATTCTCAGACATCCCATCTTCAAGAAAAACGACAAATTTATGAACCCTTCTGCCCCATGGATGCATTTATGGTCCATAAATTAGGACCTTTAATTATTTGAATTTCATATCAAGGAATGCATGTGATAAGTGATCCTCATTGACTCTTTTCATGTTTTTACATACCTCTTACTTTACAAAAATATACCCTTGGGACCAACATCAACCATGTAAATGAATCTTGAATTTAATCTATTTTCCTTATTTTCATCAGTCCATGAATTATGACCATATACATTGTACAGTTTGTCTCTTGGTACTTGTGTGGTATGTGGACCTGTATTACCTCTTTTATCATCAAGTTCTACCTCTTTTTTACCTAAAAATATCATCAAAACAATCACTCCCCTCATACCAATAATAATCACATTTAACTATATCCTGAAAGTCCAAGAATCATGAGTCTAAACTATGTTCCATCTTCTAGGTTGTACAGATGTAAACTATTAGAAACCGGATATAGGATTCTTTCATGTGTTTCACGTACTACTTGGATCCATTTAAAACAGGTTTTAACTCTTTTTATCCACATGAACATCTTCGATGAACCCCTCAAATGTCTATGAATTAAGATCATAAACTATTTTCAATAGGTCCAATATCAATGAACATAATCTACACAATATGGTCCAAGCATTATATCCAAAAAATATGTGAATACACCACTCATTCTCATGGTTTTCCTCATCCTTCGTGTTTCATCAAGCCTATGCCTCCACCCATCTTCCCGAACTATGTGGGGATTGATTCTCATATTTATGGGATATGTAGTGACACCTAGAAATCCCCCCTCTTTGACCATTCAAAATTCAATTCCCATCAAGTCCACATCTCATGACATTTAGTTGTATACCAAAACCATTTCTAATCAACATGTATCTCACTGTGATATGATTTACCTAATATAAAATATGGATTCCCCATATGAAAAATATGGGATGAAAAAACCCCAACATCATCATTACATGATGTTAAACTATAACCTTACCCTACATAAATTCATGATACCTCATACCCTAATATGAGAAGATTCAATATCATCATTCATGTGGGTAGCCTCTTATGGTGTTTGTCCCCTACTACACCACGTCCTAAGACTATGTGTGGCTTAATTACCATCCTTATGTAATAGTATATTATACTTGAATATATAATCCTGGGACCATCCCACATCAGTGACTTACTATGAGTACATTCCACCCACAATGTCATGATGTCAACCCAGGTTTTGGTTTGTCTCATTTTTTGTGGAAGATAGTCCCTTGAACCCCCCACTCCCATTGGTTTATCAATATTTTTGGAATTTTACGCCTCTTATTAGACACTTATTATCCCCTTTGGATTATGTTATGTAAAATTTAAATCATCAACTCCCCCTATAGTACAATATAAATGAATTTAAATTAACAACATCCATAGATCATGTTATATGACTTTAAACATCCCAACCCACCATCCTCATCACATGATGTTAAACTATTGCCTTACCCTAAGAAAAAAATATACGATTCCACATGTGTCAAGTATGGTGTGATGATAAATAACTTTTAACCAATGTGAAATTGGCATACCTCATGCAATAAGTATGGTATGTTAGGGAATACCCCTAAAAAATGAGATTCCATATATTATAATATTGGATGATTCTTCACCCTTACAATTGAATATTTCACTTTATCAACATTGTTCTCATAGCATGATGTGCCTTTGAACTAACTATATCTTTATTCCCATCCCCATGGGATATGTAATGAATCCCAAATATTTCATCATAGTCTCATCCCTATTATAGACCTATTTATTGGACATTCCACTCCTCTACTTCTAAGCTTAACAATTTCTCCAATTTGGATAATTATCATCAATTCAAAATTATTAATATCTTTAACAAAATGCCCAAATGGAACACTATCACCCCTAATATCTTTTGATCATTCAATGATAGATATTCTATAAAAAAATGGATCCAATGTTTGGAACTTAATCAACAGTCGATCCTGAATGCTTTCAACCAATATATAATTGACTAAGGTATTGAACCACTGATTCAAACATGGTCAATAGTTTTTCTCCTTCTGTCGAGTCCCCTCTCTCACTATCAAGGTCTTTAAAGTCATGGTCATCCTCATTTTATTTTTATTTCACTTTCACCTCTTATTGTTTCCTCCCATACAAATGACGGGGACTCCATTCCACTCATTTTTTCTAGCACCAAGTATGGCTTGCGTGGGCTTAAGATTTGGGAGGTGGATTCACAAAGAAATATTTAAATCCCCATGTACTGCTTCATTAGTTTGAAATATACATCCATAAACTTGTATACTGAGTCCAATAATCATGAATCTAAATTCTTTGCTTGTAATGTGATAATGAATGTCTTATCTCTGGTGTTGTGCCTCCGTAGCCCTTAATTATTATCGGTGTTTCCACTATATCTCATTACAAATATCCATTGAGAAGATCATGGTCAGAGATTCATGGCCATAAATTGATTGAATGTTTTCTCGGAAATGTTTTGTGAGGAATCAAGTAGCCTCCTAGATCCCTCAATTCGTGTCTTGTAACTTCACTTCATTTTTTAGCATATGTCTTCAACATGACATAATATAGTCCAAAAATTCTTACCTAAAAGTATTTTCCATGGCCCAAAAATATGTGGTCCAAGCACCATGACAATAAAATACATGCATCGTTCCCCTTCTATTTTTTGTTTTATATGGCCTCCCAGGGATCCATTCAAATATAGTTACAGATCATTTATGAAAAAAACACATTAGGGTGTACACAGTCCACAATCATTGACTTTAAACTAATATTCTCCCATGATTAAAACTCCAGGACCATAATTTGGGATCCCAAGTCTGTGCATCATTAATTTAAACCATGTTCTTGTCTTGTTCTGAGTGTTTTTTGTGGTATTGGATTCCACTCACCCTCAATTTATGTCAATAGGTTACTCCACCAAGCTACACATATCCCTATAAGAAACTCACACTATGATCTAAGAATCATGACCCTAAACTATGTGTGACTCAGCCTAGATTCTACTCATCAAAACTCCCTTTGTAATATAGGCCCTTATATGGAGAAACCCTATTGTGACACCCTCCTACACCTCCAGACACATTGGCTGGGTTGATACCATTCACGTCAGTTCTAAGGTCCAAATCATAGGATGTTGAATTGTGTGTTCACAATCCTCACACTATTACATTAAAATACATGTACATCATCCTCATGATATGAAATTAAATGTCATGTCCATCATCCCCACTATATGACATTAAACAATGTGTCAGTCATCCTCAGTACATGATGTCAAATTTTGAGGCATCTTTGGCCCATGTCTAAGAATCCATTTTCTATGGTATCATTCACCAACATCATTGTTTTTTTCTTCAACTACTACTTAGAATCCAAGATGACGCTCCACCGGTAAGATGGTTCTTAAAATTTTCTATACCGATCACCTAACCATTATGCTCAAATTCATGGTAAAATAACTACAATAGCATTCAACTCTAATATAAAATTCCTTCATTTTATCTCCACACTTAACAAGTGCCATTATTTCTATCCCCATCCCCCTCCACATCCAAAAGTTACCTTCTATAGAAAATGTTTCCTAGATAAAATGACTCACATACCATCCTAGGATCATGAACATGAATACTATGGATGACATATTTATATAGGTCCAATATTTTGAATATGGTAATTTTCAGAACCTTAATTTGTTATCCCCATCCCTAGTAAAATGAAAATGGACGATGTGTTAGAACATGTTCAGATGTTATCATCCATAAACATGTCACTCCCTATGTGTTCTGTATCTTAGGATTCATGATTCATGCTCTCCATTCACCATTGTTCGAGGAGGATCCAATGCCTTGGGATTAACCCATTCATGCACTAGTGAACATTGAAAAATAAATTCCTCTATTTAGAGGGCCATGTTCTCCATCCATAGATCATCTCATCCTAAACACTCTAGATGGTCAATCATGTAAGATAGACCCTGAGTGTTTAATGATTTTCTAAAACTATCATATAAATGAGTGATCACAAGGTCATACCTTGTTTCTCACAATGAGCATAACTTGCATAATCATTCGGATTGGTAATTTTTTATTTCATGTGTGTGATTTTATTTCAGTAATAATATGAAATGAAGTAAACATGTTCAATAATGAAGGAGTTTAAAGCAAACCAACTGATTTCTTTACAGTTTATCCACTCATTGGAGCATCTACGTGATAAAGTTTCACTAAATATTGACCTGAGTGACAAACGTTTGACCTCAGATAGCCTCTATTGAGTTTCCTCTACTGTCTGTAACAGCTCTAAAAGATCATCCAACACATCAGGGGATTTGGGGTGGACCTATTCAACCCAAATCCACATATGGTTTTTCACATATTTCAATAAGGCCAAAAATGATTTCGCCTCCACCACATTATCAATGAATGCTACCAACAGGTCCTTTAGATGATTGATGATCCTAAATTGAGAAGTTCCCATTGATGGATCATCCTATGCCAACCATTCTAGGTAGTAGATATCCCCTTGATCTTCCTAAAGCATCGTGGAACCTTCAACATTGTGCTTATTACAGGGGATGTCAAAAACATTCAATTAATCACATTCTATATTGATGAGGAAGTCTCAAGAACGTGTTTGACGGTTTCTAGTGTCTAACCCACAAGCCCCTATGCTATATAGATAGATCCTGGGAGATCCCTCCCAACATGGAAGGATATCTATCAGGGTGTAGGTAATGATGTTACGCACATAACATTACCCCTTGCAATGAATGACCCATTTCTCCATTGTGGAATATAATTGGTAATTATTAATGTCTTGAGACAGTGTAGGCTCATATTTGGGGAATAAAACCAACACCTCATGGGTTGGATCATCCTTTGGTGTGGGTGGGATGAAATATATTCCTATGAATGGATCTCGGCTATCCTCTCTTCTTAATGTAGATGTATCTTCTAACCTAAATGAAACCAGTGAGGTAAATGCAACCATCCAAACCTATTAATTTTCTCTTACTTGTGGTAGAATATTTTCATCATTTCCCATAGCAGCCACCAATGGAAATTATGGTGCAATCACATCCAACATAGCCTCTAAAATCACTCTGACTACGGGTACAATTAATGGCTCCTCCATCAAGTCTGCAAATATAATATCCACATTTAATGGAAGGTTTGGGAAAGTATATACCACCTTAAATCCTTCATCCAGCCTCATCGATGGAACCATCTTGATCCCACACATTGAAGGAATAGTATCATTGGTCCCTCCTAATGGAACTTCTATGGTTAATCCAACTACCATGGCCTCTGTGGCCATTTCCACCTAGAGAATAGTGCATGTTGTCACCACCTTGGCCTCCGTACACGCCAACTCATATGTTAACATTAGAAGCTGATCCATAAAATTGTTTTAAGCACAAATTGAAATATTCCATATCCAAAGACAAAAAAGTGGAAATTTTGAACATAAAAACGTGAAAATGGGAAGTGGATTTAGTTAATAACATAACCCAGTGGGGATATCCAAAATATTTCTATGTAATACATTCACTTTGAGGCTACCAACACTAATATAGGTTCCACTTCGACAGATGGTTGGCTGGACAAAACCATTACATCCAGGAGGGAAATCCAGACTATCCCCTTAAATGGATGCGGTCCCCCTACATCTACCAGATGTTCGTCATGATAATATACCTTTTATATAATTTTCGCTCCCTACACAAGAACAATAAGAGTTATAGAAAACTATTGTGGATTTTGGATGATTTTAGGGAACACGAGATCAGAGTATTTACATAGAATAAAGTAGGTCCTTCTTCCATTGGATAGTCATATTTTGTATCTCTCCCTGATAAATCTCCCATGTATCCCTATAGAAGTTTTTGAGTAGCTGACCTTGATGCTGAGGGATCTATATAAGAGTTCATCCCGAGAATAACCTTCACATGGGTGATCGCATGTTGCGTTATTCCCCCAGATTAGAACAAATACTCCAACTCTCTCATGTAACACACAACCTCATCTCAGGTTATGTGGAATCCATCCATGGCATGACCCGTCCTACTGAGGAATATTCCATATCTATTGAGATCTTCCCACAACCCATCAAAACTTCTAATCTACTAGAACAGATCATATCTCTCCCATGTGGATGGGAAGAAACAATTTCTAGGAATATCTTGGCATCACAGTCCCTTCCCAAGGCCTTGAAAAAACACTCTCAGAACCACGAATGAGGGTTTTCCTTCCTCCAAAAACCTCTTTATTATGAGATATGAGTCTACTGCCCCTTATTACCCTATAGTCCCCACTTGTGACAATCCAGGTACTACCAGGTTAATATTGGCCCTGACATTGATAATTGGTCCAACCATGCCTCTATAGTGTGCTCCAACCACCACTCATCCTCAACACCATGATTGTGGGTACTCTCTTTAGTTATCCCTAGTGGTTTGATGCCTCTACACCTCCGCATGATAATAGATCCCTTAAATTATCATGTAATCGTGGTTGACCCCATTTTCGGTAGTGGGGTGTGGTATCTCAGACCATTTATTCCCATCCTTGTGGGTGACATGTATAATATTTTCCAAACAACCTAAGGATGATGCACATGTCACTCCTCTATTTACACCTTCTGGGTCACCTGAACTAGAAATCTAAAATGACTTGAAAATTGGTTGAGGTTATATAGCTCATATACCACATTTTATTCAAAACATTCCACATGTTCACTACCACAGAAGTCCATGAAGAATGATCATCTCTCGATGCTAAAATACAATAAGTTGTCACCTCCCAGATTGGAATGATGATTGGATAAAATATTAAGAGAATCACAGACAAAATCTGGTCCAGCATATCCACAGGGTCCAAAATGAGCATTCGACTCCCACCGATGTTCAGGATCACTGGCCAAAAGTACGCAGTGGTAGGGGAGATGGCATATGGTTATTTTTGTTCCCTCATGTGCATGACCACCCAGTTTTACAAGATGTGCAGGTCCCAATACGAATGAAGTATATTCTTACTTTGGTTAATATAGGAAATCACATTGTATATATTTTCAAATATTGGGAATAAAATATAGATATTTTTCCTTGTCCCCTGCATCATTTCAATGATAATGGTGCTTCCCTACACACCCAAATGTGCATCCCTTATAGGGAGCATCAATCCATAGATCAATGTGGAATTAAACCATTCTATCTAGAACATATGAGCTTTAGGATTTATTTTACAACCCCACATACCACTAGATCACCCCTAAGATTCACCGGTAGGAGTGATCATTTCTCCTATAGAACACCTCAATTCACGTTCGTGGCATGTCAAGCAGATTGTCTATTAGAACATTCCATAAAACACTAAACCACTATATGATTAAGATATCCTATATCCCCAACTTTTGTTTTCTAGTACCTTGAACCAAATTAATCAATTCAATTAGAAGGTCTAGAATCTATTCTTGGTCCTCCCACAATTTCTCTTCCTAGAGGAACTATTCATACATCACCCCACAGATTAGGATCCAAGTGATCTTTTAAGGATCCATTACGATGATGTCAGCTTCCCCATCATTCCATTAGAAGGTGTTGGTCCCTCATGAACACCAACTTAATAACTCTGGTGTGATGTCAATGTGGAATTATACATTGAATTGTTTGGAAAATTCCACCTTATAAAGACCCACTTGCTTCATCTTGACCTCAAATTCATGGAATGATCCAAATTCCCAATAATCCTAGGATCATTCATCAATAAAATCTCCCCCCTAGCATAGGTCTCACTGAACCGTTCGTCCCATGATTGTGTCCCTAAAACCCACATAGATAATCATTTCATACTGATGGGGGGATGTATCATCCTCAAAATTCAACCGATCAATATAGTTGATGCGGTTGAAGATAGTTTTAATGGTGAGTAGCATGTGATGAACCATGATATTTCCTTATGTATCCCTATGAAAATTGTACATTACATGTGAGTTCTTTAACCAGTATATGGGATCTTTTCATCTTACCTCAGCGATGAATAAATTTACCCTTATCCCAAAACCATATAGTAGAATCTTATAGCACATTGGGTACTTCTTTTGATATTCCAATGCTAGTGAAATGAGTAAATAATATTCTAATGAAATCTTAATTATCTCCCTAATCATTATGTTCTCATCCATGTCTATCCAATGAGTAGCAGTAGTATTGGCTCCTTTAAAGGCCATTTTTTCAAGATGTAATAGCTTTTAAGTCTAGTTTGAAGAGGTATACTCATGTATATCGGTTAATTAAGGTAAGGTTTATGGAGTTAATTTATTTAAGTGTGGTTTGGGGGAATATTTTTCATAAAAAATTATTCAGGAAGCTAAGGACACAAAGGATATATTCTTTGTGAGTGATGGGGATCAAAATCACAAAGAACTCACAAAGAGTTTGAGATTTAGGACAATAGAGAATAGGATTTTCTCTCCACAAAAGGATAATGGCCCCTCCAAGGCACACATCCTAGATTAAGATGCATACAACTACCTACAATTCATGATCTTGATTCTTGAGTAGATATCATGAATAAACATTGTGAAGCTCGATTGTGAACGAGGGATAATTTACAATTTCAGCATTTTCATTTAGAATGTGGCTCCCCATTTTCACCATATGCTCCCATTATGTGGAGGGATTTTTTTATTCTGAAATATGCATTACTCGAGATATGGTAATGAATTCATGATTGATTCAGAGAAAATCCTAGCCAAAACGGATGGGAAACCCATTTAATGGTTTGTTTCGTTGATCTCGCAAGCTTCGTGTTTGGTCAATGATCGCTATGTTCTAGAAATATTAGAGGCATAACTATTACCAATATTTAGCATCAATCATGAGTATTTAATATCTTTGTGAAAAAATGTATTCATAATTCTAACATCAGTGTAGTTTCATTCAGACACACGTAGCCCTACCCACTCATGAAGCTTATACAGCTTCATGAAGTCCTCAAATATACATGAATCCTGTTTTCTATAAATACCCACTTATGTATACATTTTTAAGTGATTTTTCTCCATTTCAATTCAAATAATCACTCATTGTTCTTAAACCACCTGAGTTCCATGAGTTATATTGTAAATGGACACCCTAAGGTATCTATGAAACAAAAAATGTCCACCGTGGTGTTCTTCAGATCCTCTACCCAAACTAGGTATTCCATTAGTGAAAAAACATTCCCCTAATCAAAAAATAATTCCCCATATGGATCTAAGGCCTTCATAGGGCCCTGATCCTTCACAAGTAACCTACCCTTAGGAAATCCCACCCTATCTGAACCCAGACATTACCTTTAGTTACAGTCACCCTATTTCATGAAGCCTACCCCTTCGAAAAACCCATGACCTCTGAAAATCCAATTACCATCATGAGACACCTCTAGTTGATGTCCTAATATTCATGTAGTATCCCTCTTTCTCCTCTCCATGGTTCCTACATTCTACTGACACCCATTTGTCAAGAATGAGTTATCAAGGACCCCATTCAAATTTAGGACAAATTCAACCACACATTGAGTCCCTATGTGACAGGTTCCACCCACTTATATTTCATCCCACATCACTCTAATAATGGTTTGGGCCCTTATCATACCTATTACTTCTATTCAGATGTACCTTATGTAGGATCGAAATAATGATGTAGATGCTCAATATACAAGAGGGGGGTGAATTCTATACCATATAAATGCCTTTGGAACCTTTAAAGTTAATAGAAAACATTCTTAATGAAATATTCTTAATCTTAAGTATATCTGTTTCTTAAGGATAGATTTTAATATTAAGGAAACTTAGTTTATAAAAGATATAAAAACATTCACAAATCATGTTAAAGAAACATTTTTTTTAATATCTGAAATCTTATGAAAAAATCTTCAGAAATATTTTCTTAGTGGAAACATTCTACCATAAAGAGTATTGAATCTGTAATATAATCAGAGAAAAATAAATGAAAATTAAGAATTTTATACTTTATAACGTTAACAAAGTTACGATTACAGTGGATTTAAAACAACTTGAAAAAGAAAACAAGTAACAATAAGAATATATTATCACAAAGAGGAGGGTATCCAACAACCGTGGATAATGGTTCCTTGATTTATAATTTCAAAAACTTTTGTCTTACCCAAACCCAAGAAAGCCCTCATTCTGAAGATCGGTATATGTCTTGTTATCCCCACAAGCCCTCGATTTAGAAGGAAATCAAAACATTTGTCTTCCAAACTTGGAATCCAATGATCAGCACGATCGAAGTCTGCACAAAGAAAGTCCGAAAAAGTTTTTCACCCCAGAATAAGTTGTTCATGACATCTGTATGAATCATTGAGAGTTGTAAGAGCCTATATCTCCCTCTAGAAATCACTTCAAAAACTTTGGTCACTTTTGAATCCACTATTCATCTACAATGTTCTTTTTTTTCATTTATTTATCATTCAAATGAAATTTTATTTATAGGAAAAAACATCCCAATGGTTAGCACTACTCTAACGGTCATTTTTCCTTAAATTTCTGAGGGACCTAGACACGTTTCAGACAAACAATAGTTAGTTTGTAACAGATTGTACGACATCATTTCATGTATAAGAAACAATGTTAAGTTTAAGATAAATTTTAAGTATAAGAAAACATAGAATCCTATAATATTGTAATGAGACATTAAAAATCTCTAACATTATCAATAAAACGGATTCTTAAGGAAAATTAAATCAGATTGTGAAAATAGCATCACATTTTTACTAAAAATGGTTTCATGAAATGAAATGAAATCGGTACCGGATTCAGAATCCGAATAGGGAATGAAATTTATACCAGATTTGGAATCATAAACCTGAATAACTTTTATACTAGATTTGGAATCATAAAAATGAATAAATTTTGTACTAGATTCGGAATCATAAAAAATTATGTCTTTTGTACTAGATTCATAATCATACAATTGAATGAATTTTGTACCAAATTCGGAATCATAAAATATAATGACTTTTATATCAGATTTGGAATCATAAAACAGAATGAAATTTTTATTGGGTTTGGAATCATAAAAATGAATGACTATTGTACTGAATTTGGAATTATAAACCTGAATTCCATTTGTAAGTATAATGGAATGAGAATTCTGAAAGTATAATGCAATGAAAATACTGTAAGTATAATAGAATGAGAATTCAGTATGTATAATGGAATGATAATTTTGTAAGTATAACAGAATGACATAACTACAAGTGAAACAAAATTACAAATCCAGAACTTAATAAAAAATTCAGATCTTAAGAAAAAGTGATTGGGATTTTCAAAACATAAAACCATATGTAATGGAGATGTCATAAGATAACCTTGTTGACTCAACAATCTCCCCCTTTTTGGAAATAAAAAAAAATTCTAAGGAAGAATATACTAAATTTTATAAACAAGTTTGAATAATCTGATTTCCCCCTTTGAATGAGATTTTGGATGAATACGACTAACTCCCCCATAGGTTTTGTTTCCCAAGGATCATATTCTTGATCTTTAGAATCTTGTTTTCTTTCGTAAGAAAAAAAATCTCCCTCATAAATAAATGACTCTTAATAAAAGAAACTTCCCCTAAGGCGTTATTATTTCTTAAAATACTCCCCATTAATAGATTACCCCCATTTGGAGTCTTTATTAAATTATTCATTCAAATAAAATCCCCCCCTGTGTGATTTTCAAAAATTAATGGGGAAGTATAAGATATACCTGTAAGGGTTACAATGAAACACATGAAAAAACAAAATTGGAATATGCAGGAAATATCTTAAGGAAATTTTTGAAATAAATTTTAGATTACAACAAAACATCAGAATGAAAAAAAAATCATCCATCGTTCCTTTGCTCTGACATAATTTTCCTTATCAATTCATTGAGTTTCTTGATTTCCGTATGATCTTCTTGAACCTTCTTCAACAAGATCTCATGATCCCGATTCTTCTTTTCTAAGGACAATATCCTTTCTTCTAGAGAATTGATTCTTACATCTTGATTTTTAAATAAATCTTCTTGAGTGGCCACCTTTTTCTCTAATTCTGTTCTATCTCATTTCTCACTGCTTACATATCGAGTAACGGAATTGAGTTGACTAACCTTCTCAAAGATTGATGCCTTGACCTTGTTGAACTCGATTTCAGAAGTATTTAAGGCTCTTTTTGTTGAATCCATGAAATCAATAAATTTTCTGATCACTTAATTGATGGTTTTGGTTCGCTTAAACTCTTTATTTCAATTCACCTTGTGATCATTGTAATAAATCAAAAGATTACTGAAGTCTGATTCTTGCTTGACAACAATGTCCATAAGAATATTGGTATATTCCGTCTTTTGAATAAGTTTTGATAAAGATAGAACTTTCTTGGATTTCTAGATTTTTTTTACTTACAGCCAGATTCTTATAGATAGCTTGAGGTTTGGGTACTTCTTTAGATTTATTTTCAAAATCTTTTTGTAAGGACAGATAGACTTGATCTTCCACGGATTTCTTCTTGAGGATTTTCTCCTTTTTATTCTCAATATTTTCAGCTTTCTTGATTTTTAAGGCATTAGCCTCTATAGGGTTTAGGCCAAATTAAGTATCTCATTCCTTTCTAGTAGCTGCCATTTCTCTCCAAATTGAAATTGTTGCATTGGAATAGGTTTTAGGTTTCATTGCAGGAGCTGGTGCTAATACCGGGACATTAGGAACTGGTACTGGAAACCTTGGTCCTTCATGTTTCCTTTTCATGGGTACCATTCTTGAAGATTCTGGAACATCATATTTTTTCTGAAAAACCATTTCTTTAACAGTTTTGGATTCTTGTATAAACTCTACCTTCATCCTCCTTAGAGTATCATCACTGAGCAAATTTTTTTTGAAAGGCTTTGAGGTAGATCGGCAAGGGTCATTCAGTTCTTGAAGGCACATAAACATTATCCTAGATATAGTTTCTGAATACATAAGAATATGAGATATGATGTTTCCACCATTTTTCCAAAGATAGTGAGAAAGATGAATTAACCAAGCTGATCTTACATATTTTGACAAGAAAATCTAAAAAAAAGATATCAAATATCGTTACTATGTTTTTATATCCTTTTCGTGGAATAAGAAACCCTTTTATCCAGAGATATTCTATCTTATGATTTGTTGAAAGATTTGTTAACTTCAGATTCTTAATATACTTAAGACCATGATAATCCAAATCCTTGACTTTTTCAAAATAATCTTCCTTCTCGGGATGTTTTT
This sequence comes from Viscum album, assembly GCA_963277665.1. Classification (NCBI taxonomy): domain Eukaryota; kingdom Viridiplantae; phylum Streptophyta; class Magnoliopsida; order Santalales; family Viscaceae; genus Viscum; species Viscum album. The sequence continues at coordinate 210,809,343 of OY728128.1, read as the reverse complement.
GAGAGCATAAAATATATTCCACTTCATATGGTATGTTTAGTATATTTGATGCCTTCTTATAGGGAATTGTATAAATCTTATAATAACATTTGATCTTAAACAATTTTGTGCCATCATTATGAAAGAATGTAATAGCTTCATATAAATGGATAACCAGATCATGGAAAATTGAATCCTGACTTTTCTTCATAGCCACACAAACACATTCCCAACCATTAGTTCTTATTACATTATTGATAAGGTAGTCATGCATTGCAAAGAAGATATGACTGTAGAGACCCAAATCTTTACATACATAGAAATTACATTAATTTTGCAGAATACTTAATACATGAAAAAAAAAATCCCCAAGGACTGTAATAGTTTAGTGTCTTTGGAAACTCAGAACATACTTTTCTAATCATGGTGAAAGAACTTAAAAATCACCCATAAAGATCTTCCCCTTTGTGTTTTTTACCTAAAAACGTTCTTTATATCATTGGGAAAAAAACATAAAAAGGGTGAGCTCAAATGCTCAGTATGGGTAAACATGGAGAATATAAAATAATCCCTAAACATTTGAACGTAAGAACATGAACATGAAACATCAAAATCATGAGTAATGACATAAACTTGGGCAGTGCATAAGGCATAGATCATAAAGGAACATTAACCATGATAAAATAACATGATAATAAAACATGTAATTGTGGTAACCATTAATAACATGTTATGATTTCCATAGTAGCCAAGGCATTGCTGCTAAGACCATCATAGTGGACAAAGTCCATTACTGAACTGGGTTTACTTGTCATTCCAGCCCTGTATTACTGAACTGGATTCACTTTCCATTCTAGACATGTCTATCTCGTGTGATATAAATATTTACCCAATGCATTGTAGGTAGATATAGGTCTCACCCGTCTCATAATGGAATCATTCTTACTTGTTCTGTGAAATAAACATAAATCCTTCATCATAACCCAAAGAATAAAATGGCTTTCATAAACATCATCCTATCATAAAATAATCCACATAAAACCAATGGATATCATTTCATCATAAGAAGAATCAAACCATGGAAGTACTATTGACATTATACTTGAAACAAAATCATACTAAATAATGTCATCTTATATGGAAAAATAGTTTTGGCAAAACACCTGAAATGAATTTTGAGGAGAATATCCTTTCTTCTTAAAAATAATTTTATTTTCACAGAATGCCATTAAATTTTAAAAGAAAAGGATTTCATTGAATTTAATCGTGAAATTTTGTATAGGAAACTTCATGAAAATTATATTTTATGAAACCTTAAAAATATGTTCATGTCGTATTAGTTAAAAAACATTCTCCTCGTACTTTTTCCCGAAAAGTAAAAAAGTTCCCTGTATAGTAAAAAAAGAAATATTTCTTCCATGACACATTGTAAAAGTAAAATAGGGGTAAAAATGAACATAAACATATGTGGAATACAATTAAACACTTTATGAAAAACATTTTTATGGAAATGGATGAAAATTATAACCCTAGTAAATACTTACGAATAAACAATCTCGGATAAGAATGAGATTGGAATAATTAACCCTTACCATAGGTCCAATTTCTTTAGTACATGTACAAAACATCTATATAGTAGGTTTATAAATATAATTAACTTGTAAAATAACCATAATAATAGTTATGATATCATATATGATTCACTTATGACTTTATATTACCCATTCTTTTGTAAATTCCATGTTAAAGCAGCATTTTGTGTAAAATTGTTTCATTTATCATACGTGTTTCAACTTGTTGTTCTTGATATTATTACTTATATCCTGATTTACATAATTCCAGAATGTAAAAAATGATTTATATATAATATATATTCAGAAAATAAATATATATGATAGATCGAAAAATGGAAGGAAATACACCATTCATGGAGACGGTAGGTCGTACATACGCATGAACGCTGTTTTCATTTCATTATTGAATTGAATGGAATTAAGTGAACGAAAAATATATTTAAATAAATAAAATATCATTATTATGTAATATATTTCATGATTATTTATTATATATACTTTATAATCATACTTGAATGGTTAATCATGGAAAATGAATCTCATCGCGTACGTGGAGATGGTAGTCCGTACGTACCCATGAGGGACAATATCATAATTTTGAAATTAAAATAGTATATAATTGGATGATATATCATATATAAAGAATCATAATAATGTTATATTTATTATTTATATCATTTATAATCATTATTATACCCATCCAAATGATGAAATGTTTAAATAACAAACTACACCACGATGTGGAGACGGTAAGCCGCACGTACGCACGTGTGTTGACTTTTTCATTCATACGATGGATAAAATAACTAATATGGTTGTAAAATTTTTATAATGACATTAAATTATATAGGAGATACTGGAGATATCATTTTATAATGGAAACAACAAAGAAGGAGGATGTGGAATAAGAATTGAACTTGAAATAGGTGGTGAGATGTTTACCTATTTACCGGGTTCTTCCTTTTGATATGATCAAAAGGTCTCCCTAGGTTAGCTTTCAGAATAACATACGGACTCTAGAGTGAAGTTCGGATAGTTGAGAGGGTATTTGGGTTGGGTTTGGACGAGCCAAATTGCTTTAGAGGTGTGAATTAGAGAGAAGGGGGAGTTCTAATTTATAAGAGGGGTGAGGGGTGCCTTAGGAAAAACATAAAAAATTATTTTATAATAAATTCATATTTGGTTTATAATGGCTACAATTTGACTTATTTCGAGGATAGGGTGTGTATGGGTATAAATCCTTTCAACAAAGATGTTTTAGGAAAATTTATGTTACCATTTTAACCTTATCATTTAGATTTAACTCTATGTTAAATAATTTTACTTTTACCATGTCTTCTTGTATTCTTACACTATATGGTTAATAAACTTACTATAAACATCCAATAGAACAAAAATTGGTTCCGTAATGTCATATATATTATTATATAAGTATTTTGGCCGATCCTTGGATTTTTAAGACCACTATATCAATTAATAATATAATATATTTTTTAAAACCTCTTTTATGTGAATTTTGACACTATTTGGTATTTTGTTTTTTCTAAATTTAAAATAGCATTATTACTTTGAAAATTAATCTAACCAACACTAATATGTTATATTAACCTATAAAAGTATTTTAATTCATAAAAAGTCTCAAATTACATTTATTTTGGTTTTTATAATTTAAATTATTTTAATATTTCAATAATAAGGTAATTACTACATCATCATTGTGTCATAAACAAATTAAATTATTTAATTTCTAAAAAATATAAATAAAATACCATTATGTAATAAATCTTGTTATATTTCTAATGAATATTTATAGTAGAATTTATCTTATGTATAACTCTATATTAAAAAAATTTTAGTTATTAAAATTGGATTTTAACTATTTTAACTCTTCATTAAATAAAATGACAATGAATATCCTAATATAATCCAAGTGGACCTAAATGGTAATATTTTATTCCAAATGTTTTTTTGGTTGAATTAAACATATCAAATAGAATTAATACATGTTTTATGGTAATAATAATATCATTTTTACCCTTAATTACCGTATTTTTTTTTAACCGTGGTAAATAAAAGTTAAAAGTTACTATTCACCAAAATTTATTTTCGTCTCATAAAACCACATTTTACAAAATTATATTAACCGTGTCTCTCAGATTTTTGAAATTTAATTCACAGAAGCCGTAAAATTATATTTTATTTAAATTTTCAAATGCACCCAGAATATGGGTAAAAGACTGTAAAAAGTTCAATAAAATTTTTATATATCAAAAATTATTATAAAATGACTCCAATGAATTACATTGAACTTATATAGGTATTATGTATATATTTTGACCTAAAATAAATATATATAAAATTAATTATTATTTTACTAAAAAAAATAGTTTTAACCAATAACTTAGTGCTTTCACTATTCATCATTAATATAATGTTTTCATAAAAATACCAAAAATTCACCCAAGGTTAATTTCGATATTCCAAATCCAAAAATGAAGTCCATTTTGAAAGATAAAATGTAAAAAATTTCAAAAACTATGTATTAAAATTCAAAATGGCTAGTTTATATAATATTTTTAATAACATATCATTGTTTAGTGAAACTCAGTATTGCGTACTACACATGCTATCGAGGAAGGCCTTGATTGCATGTAATGCAAACCAAGTCAGGGATGCGTGTAGTGCAAGCTCCCTTTGGTGTTTCCTATAACATAATCAAAACTTATTTCCCTAACAAATTAAACAAAATCTATACGTAATTTTGCGTAGAATAATTTCCATAAAACGAACTTGAAATTTTTTGTAACACGAGCCATGTATAGTGTTGCGTATACTACAAGCTAATACGGTGTTGCGTATAGTACAAGCTAATCTTGGTGTAGTGTACAATAGAAGACATCAAAGAAATAAAAAAAGAATATATCTCATAAACTCTTGGGGTGTTACAAGGGCATACCAACCTTTCCCTAAAGATTTACTATTCCTTTATTTCCTTGGTAATCAGCATCATTTCTACTGAGGATTTTGGAGTCATTTGGAGTGAAGAAACAAAGGAATTGCAATGAAGGACTTTTATGGCAATAGAAATTCGGCACAGAGGTCAGTAATATTGGTGTGTCTCTTATAAAGGAGGCACCCCTTATATAGACATAGCTATGACCTTTCAACTTCCATATGATAATCAAACGGATGAAAATAACTTGATCTGATCTTTCAGTTGAGGATGAATATAGGAAATATGAATTATAATCTTTTGAAGTAAGGTAAACTGAAATTGAAAATTTTAAAATAACAACAATTGAAAAATAATGTAATAAAATAAAGGGTAAGAAAATGTACCTTTTAGAATACAATGAAGTATTTATCAGTATAATAATAATTCTTTTAGAAGTTTTAGATTCTAGGATTTTAATTACAGAAATGTCAATTCTAAACTTTTCAATTCCGAAATTTTCATTTCCACAATTTTCAATTTTGAAATTTTCATTCCTAAATTTTCAATTCCGAAATTTTCAATTCTGAAATTTTTAATTCTAAAATTTTCAATTCTAAAATTTTCAAATTGTTTTTAAATTTTTTAATGAAATATTATTTTCATAAAAAATGATAAAGAAAAACATATGTACTCCCCCTAAATTAACGAGTAACTTAATGTTTGGAGATGATTTAAACAAGAAATAGATATTAATGATTACCTTATAGAGTTCATTACTAGATTCTATTTAATGTATTAAAATCTATTTTAAGGTAATGGCTTTGTAAAAATATCTGCATGTTATTATTGTATTCTGATGAATTAATGAATAATATCTCTTTTATGTGTGTGATCGCTAAGAAAGTGATGTCTAATATCTATATGCGTTGCATGAGAGTTATGTGTAGGGATTTTACTTAGAAAAATGTCAATTGTGTTATCACATATTCTTTGAGACGTAGTAAAACACATACCATAGTCTATGAGTGTGTGTTGCCTCCATAATACGTGGGTACAACAACTTCCAGTTACTACATATTCAGCTTCAGCAGTGGAAAGTGCTACAAAATATTATTTTTTGCATGACCAAGAAACTAAGGAATCTCCTAAGAAATCGAAAGTTCAAGATGTAAACTTTCTATCCATTTTACAACCACCAAATTCAGCATCAGAAAAAAAAAATATAAGTTCGAAAACATTTCCAAATGGGTAAAATAGTCCCAAATCTATAGTTCCTTTTTAATACTGAAAACTAATTCTTTACATCCTTTAAGTAGGATTATTTAAGACTTGATTGATATATTGCACATAAGCATACTGAGAACATTAATTCAGGTCTACTATATTTTAATTAATGTAAAAATCCATTCAACCCTCTATAAGATGATTGATCTATAGGTTTCGCAAATTCATCTGTATTAAGAGTATTAGAGGTTTTGATAGGAGTACTAATACACTTAGTATTGTCATTCCTAAACTTATTAAAAAGATATTTAATATAACTATTTTGAGATATGTATGATCCCTCTGGTTTTTGAGAAAATTAAACACCAAGGAAAAATGTTAACTCACCTATCATACTCATCTCAAACTCAAATTTCATAAGATTCGCAAAAGAATCAGTTATGGATTGTCGATTGGATCCAGAGATGATACTGTCAACATATATTTGACCAATAAAAACATCTTTATTATTTATTCTAATAAATAGAGTTGGATCAACAGTTCCCTTAATATTGTTATTTGGAAGAAAAAATCATGAATGTATATCATTCCAAACTCTAGGGGACTATTTAAATCTATATAAATCTCTGGTAAGTTTATAATCATGATTAGGATATTTTGTATCTTCAAAACCTGGGTTTGATCTACATGGACCTCCTCCTGTACATAACCATTGATGAATGCACACTTCACATCCATTTGTAAAATTTTGAAGTTATAGAATGTGTCAAGGGATAAAAGAATACTGATATATTCAAATCCTGCTACAAGAGAATAGGTTTCTTCATAGTCTATTCCTTCTTGTTGGTTATAGGATTTAGTAACTAATATTTCTTATTTCTAACAATAACTCCATTTTGATAACATTTATTTCTAAAAACTCATTTTACTCCAATAATAGAATTTTTCTTAGGTTTTTCAACCATATTCCAAACCTGATTCCTTATTATTTTTTTGAGTTCATCATGCATAGCCTTTATCATATCTTCATCACCCAAGGCTTATTCAGGATCCTTTGGTTCAAATTGTGAATGAAAAGCAATAAGCTCAACTTTACTCCTTAAATAACTTCTATTTCTTACTTGTTGATTAAAATCACTAATGATATTATCACTAGGATGATTTATAAGTAACAACTGAATTGGGTTTTGAAAAGCTTGATCATCAACATAGGGTCAGAAATATTCATGGGTAATTGTTTCAGAAATATTTTCTTGAACAATTTCCTTTTTTGAAAGGACTTCTATCAGAGGTTGTTGATTAGTTATAAGAAATATATCAGAAATAAGTTCAGCTTGTTTGAAAACAAAATAATCAGTTTCATAGAATTTAACATGTAATGTTTCTTCCACAGTACAAATTTTTTTATTAAAAAATCTATATGCCTTAAAGTTAGTAGAGTTTCCTAAGAAAATTCATTCATCGAATTTGGGATCAAACTTTTGTATGTTATCTTTAGTATTCAAGATGAATACTTCGCAACCAAAAACCTTAAAGTAAGAAACTTTTGGCTTTCAATAAGTCCATAACACATAGGATGCATTATTAAGAAAGGGTATAATTAAAAATCCATTTATAGTATAACATGAAGTACTTACAGATTCGGACTAAAAATGTTTAGTTATAGAATATTCACTCAGTATGGTTCTAGTCATATACTGAAGAACAAGATTTCTTCTTTCGACAACACCATTCTATTGAGAAGTTCTTGGAGAAAAATAGATGTGAATAATACATTTTTTACTACAAAAAATTTCAAAATCTGAATTTCCAAAATTCTCTGCCATTATCACTACGAATAGATATCAATGGTAGATTTTTCTCATTTTTAACTTGAGATCTAATGGTTTTAAAATAAGGAAAAGCTCCTGATGTCTTATCCAGAATGTAGACCCAAATAAATCTAGTGTAGTCATCAACTAAGACAAACACATAGTATTTTCCTCAAATACATCTAGTTTGTGTTGGAATAATTAATTCCATGTGTACTAACTGTCAGGCATTATATGTTGTTACTTCACTTATAGACTTAAATCTATATTTATGTTTCTTTTCATATTGACAAGTATCATAGACTTTTGAGTAATCAAACCTAAGATATGGTTTATCCTTAACTAGTTCTTTCATTGAATGGTTACTAAGATTCCTTAAGTTATAGTGTCCTAGTCTTCTATGTCAAAGCCAAGATTGATCTTCGATTTCACTTTTTCATGGTAGATCATGAATTCTAAGGTCTTCTAGTTCTATGGTGTATACATTCTCATGCCGGAGGGCATAGAGAATAAACTCATACTTGGAATTATGATGTACGCATTTATCATTTCTAAAATTCACAAGGTAACCATTAGCACATAATTGGCTTATTTTAATGAGTTCGTTCTTATTACCTCTTACAAAAAGAACATTTTAAATAATAGCTTTACCAAGAAGAATAATCTTACCTATAATGACAATTTCACTTTGATAATTATCTCCAAAAGTCACTTTTCCACCTTTACTCTTTAAATTATTTTTGAAGTAGTCTTTGTTACCAGTCATTTTCCTAGAACATCCACTATCTATGTACCATAAGTTTTTGGCACTTCATTCACTATCCTGAAAGAGAAAGATCTAGGTTTTCGGAATCCAATCTTTCTTGGATCTAGATTTATTAGATAATAAAATTTTCAGTATCCACATTTGATTAAAAAATTAAGCTTTATGAAACACAATGGATTGAACATTATTTAAAGAATAGTTCTTCTTCCAATGCCCACCACTTTAACATTTGGTGAAAAAAGGAGCTTTTAGAGGAACATAATAATTGTTTATAAAAACTAGTTTTTCAATAGAATAGACTAATCCTTGATTATTACAATGAGGTAGGATTTGAGAATAAATCTTGTCAACATTTTTCTTACCAAAAGTAAAATTTTCAAGTAGTTTCTTTAAGGAAAATATTTCAAATTTTAGTCTCATGACTAAATTCATATCCTCAAGAATAATATATGTTGAGTTAAGTTTATCCTGTAAAACATGTTTTTCTAAAAAATTATTTTTTTGATTATTAGAATGCTTATCCTTCTCAGATTTTACTTCCTCGAGTTTCTTAGAAAGATTTTATTGAAACATAATTTTTCTTATTAAGATATTTGGTATGATCTGAAATTTATTTTTGTAAAATATTTTCCCTAGAATTTCCTTTTTTAAGTTTCATTCAAACATTAAAATTTCTCATCTCTAGTGACTTTGAAAATATAGAAACTTCCTCATACGAAGGTAAATCATTATTGCTATCTGATGATGTAGATTATTTATCTAATGAAAAACCATTATCAGGAAACTTTTCACTCAAAGACATATAGGTTAAGGATTTATCAGTTTGTACCTTATCCACAAGACAATGATATTTAAATGGAGCTCTGGCTATTAGACCAATATAATATTTCTCAAAAGATTCATATTCTATATAATTATCAGAAGAATCTCCACCACTCGAACTCCAAGTTTCATTGGCTTTCAATACATTCTTATGCTTTGAACTATAGAAATTCTTCTTTTTTCTTTTAGAATTCTTTTCTTTATTGTATCTTTTCATAATAAATGGACAATTAGGTCCAATATGATTAGTTCTTATACAATCATAGCTTGTCACTTCTCCATATTTTTTTCCATCTTTCTCCTCTTTTCCATCGTTCTTCTCATATCTATATTGAATGTTTTTCTTCCCAACAATATTGTTCTTCCTCAGAGCATGATTCCATAACTCATTTTGTGAAGCTTCACTTTCACTAGACTCAGATTGAATAACAACCTTCTTAAATTCGGATTTTGTAAATCATTCAAGAGTCTTGGATTTCATATGATTTTAAGTAGCTGTAAAAGAAACACATCCATTTCCATTCTTCTTCTTTATATTATCTAAACTCTCTTAATTATGATTTCATATTGAAGAAGGGTTCCAAATAGCTCATCATGAGAAATCTGAGTAACTTTTCTATTTTTATCTATAGTTGTCCTCTTGGATTCCCATTCGTTAGACATGATGTCTAGAATATTTTCTATAAGAATCTCATCATCTAAATATTTCTCACCGATTGATTGTAATCTGTTGGAAATTGTCATCAATCTTTGTTGTACCTTTCATATGGGTTCTCCATAAGGTAAACAAAAACCATGATACTAACCTCTGAGCATAATTCTTCTAGTTTCAATGACATTAGAAGTTCCAAAGTGAGTTACATAATGCTTCTTCCAAATACTATTAGCATATTTACAGGATGAAATTTGGCTATATATATTTATGGTTATGGAATAAAGAAAGTTATTTCATACATTATAATTTAGTTGATATTGATGCTTCTCTTGGTTGGTGAAAGTACTAACATCCATGTTAGGTATTTTATATCCTCCAGTAAGCATGAGTAAATTGTCTACTCCAATCTTAATAACAAAGTACTTCATACGATCAATCCAGTATTAGTAATCATTCCCATCTAATATAGGTGGTTTATTGGGATTAATATTTTCTATCGTACTGGCATTTATTATTGTCATTCATTAAGAATATTTCTTTCCCCAAAAAATTTATTAAAAGAAGAATTTTTTTAAATAAGATAATAATTCCTATGCAAGGAAAAATAGAACAAAAAAACTTGAGCAAGGAAAACTTATATGTGACTATATGTATTTCAAAGACCACCAATGATACCAATTGTAGGATTTAAATAATGATTTAGATGCTCAATTTACAAGAGGGGGGAATTTTATACTTTAAAAATTCATTTGGAACCATTAAATTTAATATAAAACATTTATAAAAATGATTCATAACCTTACGGTAATCTATTTATTCAGGTTATCTTTTAAAATTAAGAAAACTCAGTTTAATAAAGTTAAACAAACATTCACTAATCATCTTAAATAAACCTTTTCCTAAAAATTGAAATCTTCATATTAAAACAATAACAAAAATTTCATAAAGGAATGATTCTTCCTTAAATTGTATATAATCTATAATATAATCAGAGTTACAGAATTAAAAAGTAATAAAGTTATACTTTCTAACATTAACAAAGTTAAGATTACAGTGGAATTAAAACAACTTGAAATAGAAAACAAGTAACTATAAGATTCTTTTATCCCAAAGAGGAGGTAATCCAAAAACCTTATATAATGTTTCTGTGATTTATACTTTCAAGAAAGTATGTCTTACCCAAACCCAGGAAAGCCCTCAATCCAAAGATCGGTATATTTCATCTTATCCTCGTAAGTCCTCAATTTACAAGGAAATTGGAACCTCTATCGTCCAAACCCAAAATCCCATGATCACCACGATTAGAGTCTTCAAAAATAAAGTCTGAATAAGTTGTTCAAACCTGAACAAATTGTTCATGACATCTGCACGAAGCACTGAGAGTTGTAAGAGCCTCTCACTCTCAAAATAACATCACAATCTTAGGTTGCATTTTAATTAACTATTCATCATCAACGTTTTCTCTGTTCATTTTCTTCTCATTCAAATGAACTTTTATTTATAGGAAAAAACATTCCATTGGTTGGCTCCACTCCAACAGTCCTATTTTCGTTAAATTTTGGAGAGACCTAGACATGTGTCATACAAATAACCGAAATTTTGTAATAGATTGTATGACATCGTTTCATGTATAAGAAACAATGTTAAGTTTCAGATAAATTTTAAGTATATGAATACATAGAAAGTCATAATATTGGAATGATATATTAAATAACTCTAACATTATCAAGAAAATGGATTCATAATAAAAAATTAAATCGGATTGTGAAAACAATATCACATTTGTACGTTAATCAGTATCATGAAACGGAATTACATCTGCACCAGATTCTGAATCATAAAATTGAATGACATTTGCACTAGAATCAGAATAACAAAACTAAAAGACTTTTTATAGGATTCGGAATCATAAAAATGAATGATTTTTTTAATGGATTCGGATTCATAAAACTGAAGGACATTTTTACCGGATTCGAAATCATAAAACTAAATGACTTTTTTACCAGATACGAAATCATAAAACTAAATGAATTTTGTACTGGATTTGGAATCACAAAAGTGAATGACATCTGTATGAGATTCAGAATCATAAAACTAAATGACTTTTTTACTGGATTCAGAATCATAAAACTGAATGACCTTTGAGAGTATAACAGATTGAGAATTCTGTAAGTATAACAGAATGATAATTTTGTAAGTATAACCGAATGAGAATTCTGAAAGTATAGCGTAATTATAATTCTATAAGTATAACGTAATGACAAAACAATAAGTGAAACAGAATGACAAATTCAAAACTTAAGAAAAAATTCAGAACATAAAAATGTGTTTGTGATTTTTGAAACGTAAAACCATACGGAATGGAGAAGTCATAAGATAACCATATTGACTCAACACCTTAGTGTCGATATGTTTTAATAATGGGAACCCTAACAGTGGTCTCCTAATTTAACACTCTATTGTGTTAGTGTCAATGCCATGTCCCAACCATACATGAATTATTGGATATAAATTAATCCCTAGTGGAATAATCCTTAATGGAAATAGTGTACCTATCATGGTGGGGATTCCTCATGAATGGTCATCCCACCTTGACATTTTCCCTCTAGAGGACTAATCCCATCCACTATATCCATGTTGTATGATATATAACTACACAATAATATCTGAATTGTGTAATGTAAAAATACATATCCGCACATCCTAGTCATACAAAGTTAAACAATGGGACGACTTCATCGACACAAGATGTAAACTACTTTCTTACCCAGTCTGCACAAAGGATCCCCCATGTATGATTGGCATGAGATGACCGCAAACCCTTACCATTTGTGATAAATGTAGGATTCCTCGTGTAAGATCACCAGGGTGTGCCACTCCTCCCCCTATGTGGGATTCCACCATTATTATTTCCCCCCAAGGCAACAACTTCTTGTAAGCCCCGCATCATACCTCATTGACACTCCTCCTACAACCTGAGCATCATTGCCTCAAGGAGTGAAACTAAATGGATTTGAAAAACCCATTTGTGATATATTACATCCTAGGTACATACATACCTGATCTACCCCAAAAGGAATTATAACCCATTATATTGGTAAACCATGGTTTGAAATCTTCTCTCTCATAAGAAATGTAAAGCCCTGCTATTTTTTGATTCTTTATCTGAATTAATTTAATATTTTTTATATTTTATCTACATGAAAAAATGAATATAAATTTTGGTTGTTATATAATATCACTATGTTTGTATTACTTTATCCACAACACCATGTTATTATTTCTCTAAACGCAACGCCAACATTGCATGTGTTACAAGCAACAGTGAGTTTCTACGAAACAACACTTTATTATTATAATAATTTAAATGAGAGAATTATTACCTATAAATAAAACATAGTTATATTAATATAAATAACTAATTTATAAATTTTTTCACATAAATAAAACAAATTTATAATGATATTTTATTTTTTAATAAAGTATTTATATATTTAGAAATAATATTTTCATAAAGGGGGTTCTTTTTTATATCCTTCTTTTAACAATAATAAAATTAATTTTAGACACTTTTATAAATTTATATTGTTAAAATAAGTATCATTTTTTAATTTTTAATTTCAAAATTAATAAAATGTTAATTTTTTGTATTTTTATGAGAAGTTTCATTTTTAATTAATAGTGAAAAATACTACATTTTAGTTTCAAACCTTTTTTTAATAATTATTATATTTTAAATTGAATTTTGATGTCACCAAAGATCCACTATACATTTATTTATAGAATTTAGACAATTGAAATAATTTTTATATCAAAATTAGATATAAAAATTATTGATCTTTTGAACGTTCGTTTTACCCCCCCCCCCCCCCCATCTCGCCAAAAATATGGGATTTGCATTAAACAATTATCATATCTATGATTCAAATTTTAAAAAACATTTATACGTTAATTTAATTCTTATGATATTTAGAGTCTAATTTGATCAAAATAATATTTGGAATATCATTAATAATAGATTTAGTAAATTTTTATGTTCAGCGGTTAAAGATAAATTGAATAATTAAAGGTAAAATAATATTTTAATATTATGAAATTATTGTAAAAATTACCCCAATTTCATTGGATGGGTGGATTTTTTTTATAATCAACCATACGATGAATTTTGAACCTTATTATGCTAGTTGGGTAAGAATTTGACAATTATTATATTTATTAAATGAAAACATAAAAATGTAAAACTCATAATTTTAATAAGTCAATCTCTTTTCTTATAGGGATATATAGAAGATTAATTTGATTATAAATATTATTATTAAATAAAATTAATTTATATTCACAATGATAAAAAAAATTAATATTTAGAGAGGAAATAATTTAATTATTTTCTGTCATAATGATGATGGAGTAATTGTTTAATTAATGGAACTATCAAATAAGTGATATTAAACATATTAAAATAAATTTAATTTGAGATAATTAATTACATACAAGAATTTTATAGACAAATTTTATATATTAGAGAGATATTATAATTTTTACAATTTATCATGTTAGTATAATATTTTATTAAAGAAAAATAATTAATAGTATCAAAATTAAAAAAAATGATTCTTTATAATAAATAATACTTTATTAAATAATATTAAAATATTAAAATTATATAATTTAGAAAAATATCTATAATAATGTTAAATATTTCATCAATGATCCATGTGTGATTATTTTGGCATATATAGTAAATATATTATCCCTAAGGTGAAAAAATAGTAGTTATCTTGGTAAAAGTAAAAGGGTTTAACTAACGGTTCAATCAAAAAGATATATTTAATATTATAAAATAATCATGTCAAAAAATAATTGGTTTAGAGGATTCAGACCCATAATCATTTATCTTTAAAATAACTCACTTTTGGAGCTATTTGATATCCAAAATAAATTTATATTAATATAGTATTTCAAGATTTTCCTAAAGTGCCCCTCAGATCCATTATGAAAGGGCACCTCCTCCCTCACTTATTCAGATCAAATGTATCCCTCCTGGCCGTCCATACCCCTCCCATTTGCCGTATAAATTTCCATAGTAACATTCTAGTGGTTTTGGTCTTCTCAAAAGACTAACTCTAGTGTCCCTAAGAGGCAATCTAGAGGGAGAACGTCGATGAAGAGGAAATAACCTTACTAACACATTCAAAATTGTTTCTTCTTCTACATCTTATTCATGTCTTGATTCTAACATAAATATATAAATCTATTATCACATATATTTTTATAAGTTATTATTATTATGTAACAACCATATTACACCTTTTATTCATCCATCAAAAAAATTATGTACCATGCGTGCATACGTATGACTTACCATCTCCACATTATGGTGTAATCTATTTATCATCTCTAATTTATTTCGATGTGCATAATGATGGATATAATGTGTATAAATAATTAATATTACATTATATTGATTTACCATAATTCATATAGAATATAATTTCTCACACATTTACCATTAAGATATTGATATTGTCACTTGTGCATATGTACGACCTGCCATATCTACAATTCAATGAGATTAATCTTCCACATAAACCATTCCAATAATAACGATAAAAATGAATATAATGAATAAATATGAAATATATGAATCAATAATTCTACTGGAATTATATATATATTTATATATATTTCATTTAAATTCTTCTCTAGTCTAAGGGAATATTTTCCCATTCAGTACGATAAGAAAACAGAAACAACGTTCCTACGTACATTCAGTTTACTATCTCCCTAAGCAGTGTATTCCATTTCATAGGTATGAATTTTATAACTATTGAGATACTAAATATATTTGTTATATAAACCCTTTTATTCATTATATATATAATAAAATCATGATATAGATAATAGGTTCAACAATAACAGGCAAAAAACATGTATGATAAACAAAGTGGTTATTACAGGAAACGTTGCATTAGCCGGGAATTATAAAGAAGTGATACTATAAAGTCATAACTGATTATTATATGATATCATGAATATTATTATGACTCTGTTATAAGATAATAATATTTTAAAATAACTATAAATGATTTTCATACGCGTATGAAAGGAGTCGGACCTAAGGTAAGTGATTTTTTATCGCCATTACTTCTGTGAGACACATGCATCATACACTAATTGTTTCTTCTATGTGGTGTATATAGCACCCATTAATGCCTTATATGATTCATAACCATAATATTATGGTATTTTAATATCCATATAATTTTCTTTATTTCATGGGGCTCGTGATTATACTGGTTTTAATGTATTAAAGTTTAATTTCACAATATTTTTATAGTGATTATTTATATATATGTAACCAATGGGAAATATTTATCTTCCATGTCTAGGAATTATAAAAATATATTCCAAAATATTTTAATTATACTTCTAAAAAATTATATTTTTATTTTTCCCATTTATGATTTTTTATTTAAGGCTTTGATAATAATCTTTAGTCTTTTTACTGATGAGGTTATTTTCTACTTTTTCGGAAAAAGTACGAGAATAATGTTTTTTTACTTAAACGAACTGAACAAATTGATCCATTTAAATAGAAACATAATTCTTAGATGATTCCCTTATATCCATGAAAGGTTATTTTTAATGAAAATTTTATCTTTTAATATTTGGCAATACATTAATAAAATAAAACAATTCTTATAGAAATATTTTAAATTATTTTTGGTGATTAATTTGTAGGTTTTCAAATTTACCTTAATGAAAAAGGATTGAAAATGTTTTACGTTTTTTGAAATTGATTTTTATAGAAAATTAATGTACCAAGTGATCTTTCAAAATCCCCCCCCCATATAAGACGACATATTTTTTTATTCTTCAGGAATATTATTCCTATTCTTTCTCTGAATGGTTTTCGTTTTATGCCACAATGTTTTAGAAACCCACTTCTTTTCAAGGATTATTATATTGATGAAATGATTATGAAACATGCATCATTACCATATTATATGATATGATTAAATGTTTATGAATCCCATTCCATTACATTGGTTTTTATATGAGGGTTTGTGATCTTTTGGATCATGTATCTATGATTTAATTTTGATATTAGTGAGACCTAACTATCCCTCCAATTAATTGGGTAAATATTTATATTTCATGACATTGACTTTGAGGAAAGTTGCCACCAAGATGGTTATGGTGGTGAACCCTGACCAAAAATATCGTTATAGGAGCGAACTATGAAAAGTGAGATGGTATGGGAGTTGAATCCTCACTACTAAGATGACCTTTGAAGTTATTCCTTAACTAATATATAAATAATTTTATACTTATATGTGTACACCACAATTCCATTTGTTATTACTAAGTAATTATTTCATTGATTATTTTCCATATTCCCTTATGATGCTTGTATTATCAACTACCAATATTTATTCCATAATTACTATTTATGCTCTTTGATATGATGTCTTTGATTCCAATTTTCTTGAGAATTTTCCTATACACTTATGTTCTTGATTATGATTACATAACTCCTTTTTCTTAACTTACTGTGTATCTGAGCATACCCCTTTTTATGTTTCATTTCAGCAATTTTATAAAATATACATATTATGTTTGATGTGTCAAGTAAGTTTTATAGTTATAAAGAACCTAATGGGAGATAATGTAGATCAATTTTTTATTAGTGTTTCTATTTAAATGTTTCCAAATGAACTATAATAATACTGCATTTGGGCTTTTGTTTGTGTAATCAATTAATTATTCGGAAAATGTTTTGTAATTGTAAACTATAGAATGTGATTGTCACCATTGTTGGAATCGGAGTGGATTTTTAGTTAACCTTGGGAAACTAGGAAGAGAAAATATTAATGAGAAATGTAAGGACATGTAAAAGGATATTTATAAGGATAAAGAAAAGTATTGGAAAATGTCCTAGAATTTTGGTAAAGGGAAGAGTCAGTTTTTCCTAGTAATACATCCCCGACTAGATACTATATATGGATGTGGACTCTAAAATAATGTACCTAGGGGAAACAACTCAAATATGGTGTGTTGGACCAAACTAGACCATAAGATGGTATACAAAATTAGGAATTGATGAAAAACAATTTTGACACTACAAGGGGATATTCATTGGGAATTCAAAAACTCTTTATGAATCACTGTGAATGATTTAAATAAAAGTGGAATGTAAATAACCTTTTATGAAACAGATGTTTCATATATTAAGGAAGGTTTCCTAATTTAGACATCCCATAAAAGAATTTTCTGGATTATGTGTTTATTAATTATGATAATTGTCTCTTAATATATGTTTTCTTTTTTTGAAAATAGTTGGAACATTAAGGAATTGTCTTAATAGTGATTGCAACACACTATGCGGTGATTTCCCTCATGAGAAACCGAATGTTATGGGATCTATAATTCATAATCTTATTTTTGTGACCATACAACCTAATCAAGCCTTGAATCCGGATTGGATTCCAAATGACCAAATAAGGGTATAATGTTTTCGTTAATCCCCCTAAATTCACTGCCCAAATTCTTTTAGTAGATTCATTGATCCACTAGTTGTTATGAAATGGATCTATATAATTAAAAAGATATTTTTCAATCTTCACAGTTCTATATGAGATGATGTAATGTTGGGAACTTATCACTTTGGTGGTGGAGTGAGTTAGTGGTTAAATTTTTTAATAAGTTCAAGTAAACATGATAAAATTTAATCCATGGTTTGGGTCAAGTTTATTAAATTTTTTTAGTAAGTACATTTCCCATATTCTTTTTACGAAAATAAAGATTCATGATTCTCATATATCTCATGATTATCATAATAAAATAAGGATATAATACAAAAAAAAAAATTTAAATACCATGTAGAAAATAATATGATATTTTTTATGTTATATGTGTCGGAAGAAGAATGGAGGAAATTTTACAATGGGGTATAATATATTTTTTAAGCATGGGAAAGAAGTTCATCGGGCATTTTACTTCCAGGGTAATGAGAAAAAAAAGTATACTAAAAAAATTGATCCAACCACAAGTCTATGTTTTAAATGTAAGGAAAATGGGTGTTATGCAATCTAATTCCAAACTCCAAGGGATAAATATAAAGATCACTTTCAGAAAATTATTAATTATAAATCCAGTGGGAAATATTTGGTGATCTCTATTGGTGATGTGATGTTGGACAACAATGTTTTGGAATGATTGATTATTTATATAATTTAAGAATAATTTTGTATAAGTACACTTATGTTATTATGTAATAATGAATCATCTACGTATTAGTCCACTATATTTCTTCCATAAGGATTTAAGAGAACATACAAAATGGCACTGGTAACCATGAAAATTATTTGAGGTAATAAGGTGATCTTTTTTAAAAAAACATTATTAAGGGAAGGATAACCCTTTTTATGTGCATGATATTTAGATAATAATATTTTTATTAATATACGATGGATATGATTTAGATAATTTGTTTGTAATGAGTTTCTTATGGATGATTATTTATTTTTTTAAAATGATTTAGGCTATCATGGATGAATTTTAAAGCCTTTTGGAATGATGAAATATATCAAATAAAAATGGGAATATAAAAACATGCTTGTTTTCAATTAGGTTGTTTGGTAAAATAGATTATTATCCTGTTCAAAGAGAATAGATGATGAATGTATTCCCATGATTGGAATACGATTACCAAGATATACCTTATGGTATGTGAGAGATAAATGATAATCCAATTTAGTGAACTTATTTCTATAGTTTTGTATTTTTAGCTTTTGAAAATGATTTTATGCTAATCCATTAAGGGAAATATTATGTTAAACATCATATACTTTTGTGAGAATAATTTAGTATCTCACCATTAGTGTATTTATGCATATTTAGTAACTTCTGCTACCCTTTTTTATGATAAAGATAGATGGAATGACTGATCATTCTATTTATGATCATTTAAAATTTTTGGAATGAAAATCTCAACATAATTTATTGGAAGAAGAGATGATGTTTCAATTAATCAATGCATGAATTTTTTTTGATATTATGATGAAATTATGTAAGTATATATTCTCTTGAAAAATATTTATCATTATAAAAGGAATCATGTTGTAAAAGGTTATTATGTTATCATCATTTTGTATGATATAAATGACCTTTTTCAAGCCTCATTGAGTTATGGATTTGTGATTCTAAACATTCTCCTGACTGTGTTCTCTATCTTTATCCATTATAAAATAATGGTTCGATTTATCTTCTATGAAAATGTTTTCACTTTCCACCTATGTTATCCTTTACGGAAACCTAGTTATTAGTTACTTTGTGTAACTGTTGTGGATCAAAAAAAATTAAATAATGTTTTAATATATTTCATTTATGATGTGTTCTTATATGATATATAATTTCAAGTATTAAACAATTTATAACCTATAATAATTTTGAAGGAGAAGTTAATTTTATGGAGGGTAGAATGTAACACCCCGGGATTTTGTGAATTATTTTTTTCGATATTTATTTAAAATTCTTGATATTTTCACTTCATGGAAAACATAATAAATATTTTTATTATTATATAAAATCACAAGGTTTGGATTACTATACACAAAACAACAAGTTATGCTTACTCTACATGCAATACCGACATGGCCTCTGTTATACGTGACAAATATTTCTTGCGAAATAACATTGTATTATTATAATTAATTACATGGAGTAGTTATAACCTATCCATTAAATATATTATTATGAATATTAATAAAAAATTTAAATTTTTTCAAATAAATAAATTAAATTATAATGAATCATAAAATTTTTGGTAAAGCCTTTATATATTTAGAAAAATTATTATATTAAAGAACTAGTTTTTATGTCCTTATATTGAAAAAAAATATTTTTAATTTTATACACAACGAAATTTAATATTAAAAAATTAATATAATTGTTAATTTTGAAAATTTAAAATTTATTTGGGTGGGTTTTTTGTATTTTTTGAGAAATTTCATTTTTTGATGAATAGTGAAAAATACTTCACTTTAGTTAAAAATGTCCTTTTTTTTAAATAATTATTATATATTAAATTTATTTTCAAACCAAAAATAGATGAATTGTTATTTTATTTATCCAATTTAGTTCATTGGAATAATTTTTATATTGAAATTAGATATAAAAATTGTAGAACTTTTAAACGTTCTTTTTTACCCGGCTTCTCGCCATGCTTGTGGGGTTAGTATTATACATAATTTTATAATTTCTTTGATACGAATATTGAAAAATGGAAGTACATGGTTTTATTCATTTTGATATTTAGAGTCTACTAGATTAAGCAAAACATTTTGGATACTGTGAAAAGTTACATTAGTAAATTTGTATTTACCATGGTTAATGGTAAATTGGATAATTAAAGTTAAAATTAATATTATTAGATTAAAAAACTAATATAACACATATCCCAATTTCACATGAGTTTTTCTTACCAAAATAGTCATTAGGTATAATTTATAACCATTTTATGCCACCTGGGTAAGAATATGACATTTATTATATTTTATTTACAAATAAGTTAAAAATATCAAACACATAATTATAACAAGTAAATAATATTTTATATAGGTTTATAAAGAATATATATTCAAAAAAATATTCATTTGAAATATAATAAATTTAAATTCAAAATTATATTTTATTTTTAATTTTAAGATAATAAATATTTTAATTAATTGCTTCTAAAATGATGATGCATTAATTGTTTACTTAATGGAAATATAAAATAAATGATATTATAAATATTAAAATAAATATAATTTAACATATTTAATGACATAAAAAATTAATATAAAATTTACATATTTTTATGATATTATATATGCTGGTTTGAGGTTTCATGTTAATATTATATTTTTTTTAAAGGTAAATAATTAATAATATCAAGATAATTTTAAATATATCAAAAATTTTAAAATGATATTACAAACAGAATAATTTATAATTGTACCAAATAAATATAAAAATTTTAAAAATTTCAATAATTATCCATTTTTGGTTGTTTTGGCATTTTATAGTCACTATATTGACACTAAAGTGTAAAATTCCTAGTTTTTATGCTAAAGTTAAAGGGATTAACTAAGGGTCAAAGAAAAAAAAATAAGTATAATATTTTGTCCTAAGAATATCTAGAAATAATGGGTATAGTGGATTTGGATCCATCATCCCCATATATTTTAGATAACTCACTTTGGAGCTACAAAAAATTGAAAATAAATTTATATAAGTTCAATATACAAATAGTTTCTTGAAGTGCCAGTCACCTCAATTATAAAAGGGAACCTAATCCATCACTTATTTTCATCAATTTTAACCTTAAATATCTTAAATATTATGAAAACGTCCTTATAAGCTTTTTAATTAATATTATATAGGTTCAGGTCGTCTCAAAAGACCAACACTAGTGTCCCTGAGATGGGATCTGGAGGGAGATCATCAAAGAAGAGGTAATCTCTTTACTAGCTCTTTCAATAAACAATTATTTTTTTTCTTTCCTCTTCATGTGATAATTTATTTTTAAAGTAATAACTTTTTTATAACCTATATTATAAGATTTTATTATTATGGAAGTATCATAGTCCACCATTTATACATCCTATGAAAAATGAAAGCACCATGCGTGCATACATTCAACTTACAGTCTCCATATATTTGTGTAATTTTTTTATCATCACAACATTATTTTTATTTGTATAATGATAAATATAGTGGATATAAATAATTAATATTACATGATATTGATTTTTTATAATTTAAATACCTTTTAATTCCTCACCCCTTTATGATTAACAGAATGACATTGTTGCTCATACGTACGTATGACAAACCATCTCCAGTAAGTGATAAGATTCATCTACCATGATAAACATTTATAAAATGATGTTAAAAAATAATATAATGAAAAATTATGAAATATATGAACTAATAATGTAAATGTACTAATTTATATATACATATATTTCATCTATCTTTTTCTATTCAATATGATTACAAAAACAAAAACAACATTCATGCGTACATATATCTTATTTTCTCCAAGAACGGTGTATTCCATTCCACATATCTATCTTTTATATATATTTATATAATAAATATATATGATATATAAATAAAATTTTTCATTATTTGTGTAATTAAATCATGATCTAGTTAACAGGATCAAAAATTAAATGTCAAAACATTAACGATTACAAATGCAGTTATTACCCAAAAGGATGCTTTATCTTAGGCTTGATAATAAATA
The DNA here is from genome assembly GCA_963277665.1 of Viscum album. Taxonomy (NCBI): domain Eukaryota; kingdom Viridiplantae; phylum Streptophyta; class Magnoliopsida; order Santalales; family Viscaceae; genus Viscum; species Viscum album. The sequence continues at coordinate 210,786,280 of OY728128.1, read as the reverse complement.
GGTAATATAAAGTCATTATTGGATCATATATTAAATCATAAATATTATTATGATCCCTGTATAAGTTAATATTATGTTTAAAGTCACTATACATGATCTTTAAGGACTTATGGATGGAATCGTACCTAAGATAAGGGATTTTTGTCTCACCTTTAGTTTTGTGAGACACATGCCACATACACTACATGTTTCTTCTACGTGGTGTATATACTACCCCTTAATTTATTTTAGGGGTCATAACCATAATATTGTGGTATTTTAATATCTATATAATTTTTTTTATTACATGGGGCAAACGATTCAACTTATTATTATGTTGTAAGGGTAATTCCAAATTGTCATTATTATCAAGATTCTTTATACGTAAGTTTCGGATTGGAAATATTTACCTTCCATGTCCATGTTTCTTAAAAAAATCCAGAAGATTACTAATATTCTTCAACAATTTTTTAAATTCAGGTTTACCCATGTATAACAATTTTTTAAACAACATTATATAAATCATTTTACATTTTCCTAAAGAGTTAATTTTTGACTTTTTCAGGAAAATATTTTGAAGGAAGTCTATTTTTAAATTATGATGCATGAACATATTTTTCAACATTCATAACATCATAATTACTTGATTATTATATTAATAATTAAATATAATATTTAATGAAAATGATTTATCATAATATTATTGGTGTATTTTAATAAAATAAAATGAATTTGAAAAATAAAGAATATTTTTCTTACAAATAATTATAAATGTTTTTTCATGATTCCATTATATGTCTGCAAATTGGTCTCAAAGAAAATGGTTTTCAAACTGTTCATTGTTTTAAAATTTATTTTTAAGGAAACCCCACGTTCAATTTTAACTTTCAAAATCCCTCCCAATCAATGATGGAATAATTTTTTATAGTTCAATAATACAATTCACATTCCTTCCCAGAATGCTTTATGTTTTGATAAAATTATGTTTAACAAATTGATTTCATTTCATAGGTTATTATTTTGATGAATTTATTATGAAACAAGTATGATTTCCATAGATTGTGATATGATTACATATTTATGAAACCCATTCCATTACATTAGTTATGATATGATTTATTATGATCTTATGGCACATGTATGTAAGATATAATTGTGAGATTGGTGGGATCTATATATCCCCTAATGCATTGGGTAAAGCTCTATATCTCATGGGATAGTCATAAAGGACCCTCTCTTAAAATATGGTTATGGGAGTGAACCATGACTACAAAACTTTTTATGGGAGTGAACCATTACTACCACGATGATGTTGGATGTGAAAAAATACTACTAAGATAGCCATAGCAGGGAATCCTTGAATTCTATGAACATAATTTTATATTATTATGTGTAAAAAAAATTCCTTGTCGTATTCTTTTGTTATTTGTTAATGGATGATGTTCTTTATTTCCTTATGATTCATTTCATATGAATAGTAAATTGTTATGTTCAAATTCTTATTTATGATCTATTATATACAGGGTATAATTTTCTATTTTCATGATCAAGTTCTCATACCCTTATTCTCACGATTATGTTATAACACCCCGACCCCAGTTACCCAGAGTCGGTGCATTACTACGTAACATTGGCATGATCACAAAAGATTGAGTCTCGAAAGACCGATTAGTTTAGTAGCCTTGAAAACACTAGATACATTCATAAATGTTACATTATATCATAAAGTGAAAAACTACAATAACATGGTCTCCATAGTCCACACTCATATCCCCTTCCAACTATCCCTGCAGGTCATTCATAAAATACTTCTTCATATCCTGGAAAAATTAAAACATTTAAAGGGGTGAGCTCAGATGCTCAGTAAGGATAACAATATAGCGGAAGCATTCATAAATTAACATAAACATATAAGATAATGTATAACTAAAACAAAAGCCTTTTAAATGTGAAATTCAACATAATATGACAAATTTAAATTGAGATAATTCCATTTACTTATTCAAATGGATATTGTACTGGTCGAATAACCACATGAAATATCAATAACCACTTTCATAATGAGGGAATGCATAATGCCAGACTATCATAACCACGTAGCCAAGGCCTCGTGCCAAGACAACAAATAGTATTTTGTCAAGGCCCCGTGCCAAGACACTAGTTTGTCTCATGAGACCTGCTGATACATTGAGGAGCTATAGCGGGCTCCACCGGTCACTTATTAAGTCCAATGCATTCCTTATATGAAAAATTGTATATAAACATTTAGGAATACCATTTTTTAAAATACTGTTTGAAATTAATTTCGGCATCAAAATACCAGTTCAATTTATAGAAGATACTTACATTTAAAATTGATCAAATATAATCTAGTGTTTTTTTGAAAACATTATGCAAGCTTCTAAAAACAAAATAACTAATTTTGAGACTGCTTGACTAATTACAGGCCATGATGGGTCCACACCCAATCCCTTCCTGTCTACCACACTTGAGAGTCGGGTTTTCTGAAAACATTTTTAAGCTTTCATTAAATACATATACATTTTAACTAGGTTTTTATATATTAAGACTCGTAAACAACGTTTGATACATACCATTTTCAAAACCAAAATAAAAGAAATGTAAAACATGGTATTTGTTTTTCATTTAAAAAAAGTAATGGCTTGTAGAGGAAGCCGAAACCCAAATAATGGTCACGACGGCAGAGAAGTTGTTGTCACCGCGTACATACGACAAAAAAACATTCCCTTTTTTCATTTAGTAAAACGCTTCATATAAAAATATTCCTTTTGAATAAACGTAAAAGTCAAAGGGGTTTATACACCGTATAAAAGAATGTTGTGTATAAAACAAAATATGCCTCAATGAAAGGAGATTGAGATGAAGTCCTTACAAAATCATTTTTTTAAATAAAATAGATCTATTATGTGTATTCACTATAAGTACAAATAAATAAATTAAAAATAAAATATTAAACATAATAATATCATGACATAATTTGAAAGTAGGCGATTAACCCAAAGAATGGAAAGTGGGTTAAGAAGTTCCCTTACCTCATGTCCGACTTGACTCGATCGTTCTTTAACCACCTGAATAATAAACTATAGTTAATTTATAATTTATTAAGAACATTTTTCAAGTTTATTATTCCTTTTATATCAATTTTTACCATGTTATGAATATTATGTAATTATTTATGTTAATAACGGTCGTTTTGTCAATCTTTGGTACTTGAATCCACAATAAACTTCTTATAATTACTAGTTGTTGAATTGGTAAAATATCCATTATATCCAGAATCATATTCATGATGTAGATATTATATATATCATAGATATCCATTAGATACATGAATTTATAATATTACATAACATTTAGATGTAAGAAATGAAATGCACCATTCATGGAGATGGTAAGCCGTACGTACGCATGAACGATGCTTTCACTTCTATTTCATATTAAATGGAATGAAATTATAATTATATAAATGTATACAATAATTAATATATAATATAATGTATAATACCATTTACTCCATCCTTTATACATCTCACATATGGCATTAACGATTCAAATCACTTTGAGGGGGCGGTAGTCCGCACTTCCTAAAATGAAATTATCACGTTTACCCATAATGGAAATCATAAAGGTATTACATAAATGAAAAATACAGAATAATAAGGAAAAAATGATATATATCATATATAAAAATAGTTTCATCATAATGGCCACCATGAGAGGTGTTAAAACAAGATTGAATGATCATCGTTTCATGAGGCAGAAATTCGCCAACCACAGAAACAGTATGTTCTTTAACCATTAGATGACGGTATGTGTAAGTGTAAATCAAATCCTTATAATAACAACATACTGGTATACTGAAGATAGTTCTGTTGTTACAAAATAAAGGAATAAAAATATTTTAAGGTGTTGGAGAAGAAAAATAAAACAAAATAACATAAGTGAAGACATTACCTTAAAATCGGGTAACTCTTTTTTATTTGAGCCAAAGGATTCCTTGGGAAGAATTATTCCCAAAGTGAGGCTTCTAGGAGTAAGAGAGGGAAGTTGATAGAGTATTTGGGCAGAGTTTGGCCGAGCCAAATGATTTGGAAGGTGTGAATAAGGTGGTAGTGGTGGGGGCCTTTTATAAGAGGAGAGGAGGGGCACTCTTGGAAAGTCATGAAATGTTACATTATTATATAATGAGTTTCGGATTTTAAAGGTCCCAAAAATATATATTTCTATGATAAGGTTATAAGGGTTCGAAATAGACTCATACAATAGGTTTTTGACAAGTCCAAGTCTTATATTTTACATTATCATTTCATTTTATTTAAATTGTTAATTAATGAGGTAATCGATGCATCATCATGGTGTCATAAATAATTTAATTTATTTAATGTTTAAAAATTATAAAAAAACTATCATGATATAGGAAATCTTGTTAGCTTTCCAATTAATATTTATAGTCTTTTATCTTTTATAACCACATTTAATAATTTTATTAGTAAAACAACACATGCTTGTGACAATTTTATTTTTATTTTAAATAAAAAGTTATTAATGTCATTTTCTATCCCAAGTGGCTCCATGGGGTCCCCAATTTGACCCATGTATTGTATTAGTCGGCCTTGACTCATACAATAATGGTAGGACAAGTGTCAAGATATTTTCATATTTTTATAATATCATTTTTACCATAAATTTCACTAATTACCTTTAATCGTGATTAATTAAACTTAAAAGTTACTATTCACCAAAAAATTAATTTAATCCCATTGAACCACATTTTACTTCCTAATGACAACCATTTATGTCAGATTTTTGAAAATCAAATCACAGAAGTGGTAATGTTTCATTTAAATGAAAATTTAGTTTTTTAACTACCACTTAGTGGTTTCACTATTCATAAAAAACTGATGTTTTTCAGAACAATGCCAAAATTTCACCCTAAGATATAATTGATATTCCGAATTAAAAAATGATTTCTATTTTAAAAAATTCCAATCATATAAGTTTCATTAATTAATTTTATAATTAATTCCTGCTGTCACAACAAATAGCGTGTTTTTAAGGAATAATATATATCAAAAGATTGACAATTGTTTATGTCCAATTTCAAAGTGAAATTAATCCTAATGACCACCATTGGATAAAATGGTAAAAATATATTCTAATTATACATCAAAACCACTCAATAGTATAATTTTTCACTATAATTTATTTTGACTAAAAAGGTTGTTTTTAAGTATTTTTCACTATTCATAAAAAATTGGATGTTCTCAAAAAATTAAAAAAAATCACCTTAGGATAATTTCAATATTACGAATACAAAAACGAAGTCCATTTTGAATGATAAAATTTATAAAATTTTAAAAATTAGGTATTACTATTTATAACAGCTACTTTGATTGGTTGTCGTGTGTGTTAGAACTCGGAGTTGCGTACAACACACGCTACTATATTATTCAAAGAGAAGTGTACCATGGAAGCTTGGAGTGTTACATTCTCCCCTCCTTCAATAAATTGCTTCCTCGCAATTTGAAATTTTTCTTTGAAAATAAAAGGTTGAAAATAGAAAATACCTTTGTGGGAAACCCACATCGGAAATAAGGTTAATAGAATTTAGCCTTAATAAGAGGGAAAGGGAAATAAAAAAGTCACCACCAAATTATGATCTAGATAAAGAGAACATTGGTGGAAATTAGAGACATATAATTGGAGGAAAAACATAAATATTTGTAGGGAGTGATTGAGGACATCAATCACAAATAAGTGTAAAATTGAGGGCCTCAATGCCTTCAATCTATGTTGATTTAAAATATTATCAGTTCAACAAGACATGAGGTATTAGGATAACAAATTTTTTGTTTTAATATCCCTTTACTATAGTTTAAGAATTAATTTATTCATAGAATAAGGGATAGGTATATATATATTTATGCTTGACAAGTATAGTTTCAACATTCAACTATTTTCTACCACAAACTCATCTTTCACTCAAAAAGATAATAGAACTAAAAAATATTATATTTAACCTAATTGTACAAGGTTCAAAATATTAACACATAAAATTTAGATTAGGAAAACTATTTTGTAATAACTAGGGAGTTCTTGTAGGCTAGTGGTAGGTAATAAAGGCTTGTCGCACTATGGTTGTGGGTTCAATTCCTGCAGCTTTGTCCGATGCGATGGGTTATCCTTCGACATGCAGGTTGTCCTTTTCCTAAAAATATAGTATTATAATATTCCAAAAGTAATCTTCAGAAATGTTTTAACCTTAAACACTATTAACCAATGTTCAACTTAATCCACTCCAACCTTTATAGTTATCCAAAATACCTCTACACAGACTTTCTCTAAAAGGTCTCTAAATTCCAAAATCAATTGTATCATCAAATTCCTCAAACAAAGTAAAGTTTCTCTTATTGTCACATATAAAAATACGATTACCTTCATCATATTGAAACCTTAATGAAAACAGCAAGTACTATAGTACAATCTTTATATATATCACATTATACTTATAACCAGAATATAATCCTTGAGTCCAAATGCACCAATACATTAATTATTTCACTTCAACTGTAGTAACAGTATAAGATTATCCTTGATCCCTTGGCCTTTTCTGAGGTAAGTTTCCCTGATGCTTTGGAAATTCATTTGCATAATTCCCCATTTCCCTATAATTGTAGCATTCAGCATTGATAGCCTCTTTATTTCCCTTGGAATCACAAGCTTGGTGACATTTTCTCCACATTTATAACAAACTCTCATTCCTTTTAGGCTTGTACCTGGGTGATTCTTCCCACAATTATCACATAATGTAAAATCCTTCATTCCCTTTTTCCTTTTATCTGTCTCTTGTTTCACCGTTCTCTTCTTCTCTTGCTTTAATTTGTTGTGATAAGACTTAGAGAATTCCTTTTCTGTCTTTATAGCACATGAGACAATATCATCGTACGACAAGAAAGATTGTGAGACTAAGGCTCGTCTAAGAAACAGTTTTAACCCATCAAAGAAATGGTCAATCTTCTTCTTGGGTTATGTATATAATCTGTAGCATGCCTCGCTAACCTTGTATAGTTGGCCTCATACTTTGCGACATTCTCATCTTCCTTTTGTCTCAGACTCAGAAATTGCCTTTCCATATCTACTCGATGGTCACAAGGAAAGTATTTTTATAAGAAAATTTCTTTAAAATCCCTCTATTCCATACTTGATACTTCTTCATCTTCCATTGTGTTTTGAATCAACAACCACCATTGATCAGCATCTCCAGTGAGGCGGTAAACTGTCGTGACAACCTTCTCTCTTTCGCTACTCCCCAAGGTGTTGAATATTTTCTCTAAGGAGTTTATCCATTGCTCAACTACTAATGGATTTGTACCCACATTAAATGTTGGCGGTTGTTGCCTCATGAAGCAGTCTGACATTGATCCTCCACGTTGCGGATCAGGGTGCTCCATACGAGTAAGGTTATTATTCATAACCAGAGTGAGTTGTCCCAGTATGGTAATAAGTTGATCAGCACCAGTTGTATCTCCAACTGTACAATAATTATATTGAGCAGGAGGGCAATCCCTACACGGAGTGCATGCATTTATACAGTTTCCATTCCTCCCACTAGGCGCCATTTCTAAACAATGTCATAAACTAGATTAGTTTATGAATTAAAATACATAATTCCATACTTTTAAAACACTGAACATAAATTGAACTCTTTATGGATATAATCCATAATCATAAAAAAAATTCTTTGAGGAAGTATATACTCATAAACCCTTCATAATGGTTTGTAAAGAAAATGAGAATTATCATAAGCATATCCCCCGGGAGTGTCGTAACCAAGAGTGTAGCAAGGCCCATTGTCGTGCACCAGTTCCCATTCAAGTCTAGCTCAAAGCGGTGTTTTCGGGTATTACCCCTAGGTACATCTGTGCCAGAGCTGCCTCTAGCTGCTTTTATCGAGACAAGGATGTATTGCTCTGAAAACTCACAAAATCACTACAATACCAAAATTCTAGGAAGTTCTTCTATATTAATCCTAAAAGTCTATCTTAGGTCTATGTGCTCTAATTAGAGTTTATCTAAATCTATCTTCCAATGTCAGTACTAACCTGACTTTGATACCATCTTTAACGCCCCAACCCCAGTTACCCAGAGTCGGTGCATTACTACGTAACATTGTCATGATCACAAAATATCAAGTCTCAAAAGGACAATTGGTTTAGTAGCCTTGGAAACGCTAGATACATTCATTAATGTTACATAATATCATAAAGTGAAAATCTACACTAACATGGTCTCCATAGTCCACACTCATATCCCCTTCCAACTATCCCTACAGGTCATTCATAAAATACTTCTGCATATCCTGGAAAAATTAAATCATTTAAAGGGGTGAGCTCAGATGCTCAGTAAGGATAACAATATAGCGGAAGCATTCATAAATAAACATAAACATTTAAGATAATGTATAACTAAAACAAAAGCCTTTTAAACTTGAACATCAACATAATATGGAAAATGTAAAATGAGATAATGCCATTTACTTATTCACATGGATATTCTACTGGTCGAATAACCACATGAAATATCAATAACCACTTTCATATTGATGGAATGCATAATTCCAGACTATCATAACCACGTAGCCAAGGCCTCGTTCCAAGACTACAAATAATATTTTTTCATGTCCTAGTGCCAAGACACTAGTTTGTCTCATGATACCTGCTGATGCATCGAGGAGCTATAGTGGGCTCCACCCGTCACTTATTAAGTCCAATGCATTCATTATATGAAAAATGGTATATAAACATTTAGGAATACCATTTTTTAAAATACCGTTTGAAATTAATTGCAGCATCAAAATACCAGTTCAATTTTTAGAAGATACTTACGTTTAAAATTGCTGAAATATACTCCAGTGTTTTTTTGAAAACATTATGCAAGCTTCTGAACACAAAATAACTAATTCTGAGACTGCTCGACTAATTACAGGCCATGATGGGTCCACGCCCAATCCCTTCCTGTCTACCACACTTGAGAGTCGGGGTTTCTGAAAATATTTTTATGCTTGCGTTAAATACATATACATTTGCACAAGGTTTTCATATATTAATACTCGTAAACAACATTTTATACATAACATTTTCAAAACCAAAAAAAAACAAAAGTAAAACATGGTATTTGTTTTTCATTTAAAAAACGTTGTGGCATGTAGAGGAAGCTGAAACCCAAATAATGGTCACGGTGGCGGAGAAGTTGTTTTCACCGCATACGTACGACAAAAAGAACATTCCCTTTTGTAGTTTAGTAAAACTCTTCATATAAAAATATTCATTTTGAATAAATTTAAAAGTCAAAGGGGTTTATACACCGTATAAAAGAATGTTGTGTATGAAACAAAATATGCCTCAATGAAAGGAGATTGAGACGAAGTCCTTACAAAGATCATTTTTTTTAAATAAAATAGATCTATTATGTGTATTCACTATAAGTAAACATAATTAAATTAAAAATACAAGATATGACATAATAATATCATGACATAATTTGAAAGTAGGAGATTAACCCAGAGAACGGAAATTGGCTTAAGAAGTTCCCTTACCTCATGTCCGACTTGACTCGATCGTTATTTAACCTCCTGAATAATAAACTAGAGTTAATTTATAATTTCTTAAGAACCTTTTTCAAGTTTATTATTCCTTTTATATCACTTATTACCATGTTATGAACATTATTTAATTATTTATGTTAATAACAGTCATTTTTGTCGATCATTGGTACTTGAGCCAACAATAAACTTCTTATAATTACTAGTTGTTCATGTGGTAAAAAATCCATTATATCCAGAATCATATTCATGATGTAGATATCATATATATCATAGATATCCAGTAGATACATGAATTTATAATATTACATAACATTTAGACGTTAGAAATGAAATGCACCATTCATGGAGACGGTAAGCTGTACGTACGAATGAACGCTGCTTTCATTTCTATTTCATAATAAATGGAATGAAATTATAATTATATAAAGGTATACTATAATTCCAGTATAATATAATGTATAATACCATTTACTCCATCCTTTATACATCCCACATATGGCATTAATGATTCAAATCACTTTGAGGGGGCGGTAGTCCGCACTTCCTAAAATGAAATTATCGCATTTACCCATAATAGAAATCATAAAGGTATTCCATAAATGAAAAATACAGAATCATAAGGAAAAAACATGATATATATCATATATAAAAATATCGTCATCATAATGTCCACCATGAGAGGTGTTAAAAGAAGATTGAACGATCATCGTTTCGTGAGGCAGAAATTCGCCAACCACAGAAATAGTGTGTTCTTTAACCATTATATGAAGGTGTGTGTAAGTGTAAATCAAATCATTCCAATAAAAACATACTTGTATATTGAAGATAGTGGTGTTGTTACAAAATAAAGGAATAAAAATATTTTTAGGTGTTGGAGAAGCAAAATAAAACAAAATAACATAAGAGAAAACATTACCTTAAAATCGGGTAACTCTTTTTGATTTGATCCAAAGGCATCCTTGGGAAGAATTCTGCCCAAATTGAGGCTTCTAGGAGTAAGAGAGGGAATTTGAGAGAGTATTTGGGCAGAGTTTGGCCGAGCCAAATCGCTTGGATTGTGTGAATAAGGTGGTAGTGGGGGGCCTTTTATAAGAGGAGAGGAGGGGCACTCTTGGAAAGCCATGAAATGTTACTTTATTATATAATGAGTTTCGGGTTTTAAAGGTCCCACACTTATATATTTCGAGGATAAGGTGATAAGGGTTCTAAATATACTCATCCAATAGGTTTCTTACAAGTGTATGTCTTAGATTTTACATTATCTTTTCATTTTATTTAAATTGTTAATTAATGAGGTAATTGTTACATCATCATGGTGTCATAAATAATTTAATTTATTTAATGTCGAAAAATTATAAAAAAATATCATGATATAGGAAATATTTTTAGATTTACAATGAATATTTATAGTCGAAATTTTAACTTTTATATCCCCATGTAATAATTGTTTTAGTAAAACAACACATGTTTGTGACAAATTTATTTTTACTTTAAATATAAAGTTATTAATGTCATCTTCTTACCCATGTGGCTCCATGGGGTCCCCAATTTGACCCATGGATTGTCTTGGTCGGCCATGACTCATCCAATAATGGTAGGACACGTTTCAAGATATTTTCATATTTTTATAATATCATTTTTACCTTAAATTTCACTAATTACCTTTAATCGCGATTAATTAAACTTAAAAGTTACTATTCACCAAAAAATTAATTTAATCCCATTGAACCACATTTTACTTCCTAATGAAGACCAGGTATGTCGGATTTCTGAAAATCAAATCACATAAGTGGTAATGTTTCATTTAAACGAAAAATTAGTTTTTTAACTACCACTTAGTGGTTTCACTATTCATAAAAAATTGAATTTTTTCAGAACAACGCCCAAATTTCACCCTAAGATATAAATGATATTCCGAATTCAATAATTATGTCTATTTTAAAAAATTCCAAACATATATGTTTCATTAATTAATTATATAATTAATTCCCATTGTCACAATAAATAGCGTGTTTTTAAAGAACAATATATATCAAAAGATTGATAATTGTTTATGTCCAATTTCAACGTGAAATTAATCCTAATGACCACCATTGGAAAAATTGGGTAAAAATATATTCTAATTATACTTCAAAACCACTCAATAGTATAATTTTTCACTATAATTTATTTTGATTAAAAAAGATGTTTTTAAGTATTTTTCACTATTCATAAAAAATTGGAAGTTCTCAGAAAATTACAAAAAATTCAACTTAGGATAATTTCAATACTCCGAATACAAAAAATAAGTCCATATTGAATGATAAAATTTATAAAATTAAAAAAAGTAGGTATTACTATTCATAACGGCTACTTTGATTGGTTGTGGTGTGTGTTAGAACTCGAAGTTGCGTACAACACACCCTACAATATTATTCAAAGAGAAGTGTACCATGGATGCTTGAGGTGTTACATATATTTACATAAATCCCTTGTTTACCATTACTGAATATCTGACCTCAACCCTTTTTAACTTTCCATTCTCCCAGGTTATGACAATATGTATAATTTTTCAATCATCTAAGAAGGGTGTTAGTGAAAATGAACTACATGGGAGATAATGTAGCTCAGTTATGTGCCATTATTTATGTTTCTACGGTTCCAAAGTTTCTAGACTAAAATGGTACTGTGGATTTTATTTGTAATTTATTAAGTTATTTGTGAAAGTAATGTAATGTTAACGAATAAAGAATGAAGACTCTATAGAAACTCCTCCCAGATCTACCTTCATTGGTCATTTTGATCCATGAATTTGGTAAACTCGGTCGTGACATCTTCCCTGCTATGGAAACACCATTTGTATATGGCTATAATGTTTATTCTGATCCCAAAAATGTTATATAAAATGGTGAAATATTCTCTCCTAGGTAATCTCCTCCAGATCTCAATCTATGGGGAATTCTAATCGACTAGAAAACCCATATGTGACATAATCCCTCCTAGGAAAGTTCCACCAGATCTGACTCCTAGGGAATTATGATGTATTGGTTTACTCATGTGTGACATCTTCCCTCCAAGGGACCCACCTATAGATCTACTTCAATGGATAATTCTGATCCATTAGTAAATGTTGGTGTGACATACTCACACCTAGGGATGCACCTCCAGATCAACCTCTAGATGGTGTTCTAACCCATTACATCATTAAACCTGGCATGAAATATTCCCTTCTAGGGACACACATCCCAGATCTACATTTAAAGGGTGTTATTATCCATTATATTAGTACACCCATGTGTTTCATCATCCCTCCTATGGACACAACTTTTGTATACACCTCCAATGGATGTTTAGATCTATTGTATTAGTAAACCTAGGTGTGACATCTTCTCTCCTAAGAACACTGCTCGCATATCATTCTCCAAAGGGAGTAATGATCCATTATATCAATAATACCTTGTGTGAAATCTTCATTCCAAAGAACACACCTCCTATATCTACCTCCAAAGGTAATTTTAATGAATTTTGTCAATAAAACAAGGTCTGACTTCTCCAATCTCCATGAAAAACCTCATGGATCATCCTCCCAAGGGACATTGGATCCATTATACTAGTAAACCCATGAGTAAAATCTTCACATTTTGGTACACATCCATTGTATCATCCTCCAAAGTGTTTTCTGGTCCATTTCATCGATAAACCAAGGTGTGAAATATTCCTACCAAAGGACACGCCACCTGGATCCACCTAAAAATATAGTTATGATCCATTCTATTAGTAAACCCATGTGGTAAATCTTCCAACATAGGTATTAACCTCCCAAATAAACCTCTAAATGGAATTATGATCCATTTAATTGTGAAACCATGTGTGAATTCTTCAATCCTAGGGACACCTATACATGATATTCCTCAAAAGAGAATTTTGATCAACCATCATGTCTCCACAAGACATTAAAACAGTACCCAAACTATCCCCTTAAGGCATTAGCCAAGTAACCATCTCTACAAGATGTTAAACTCATTCCTAGACCCAAAATACCAACCCCATGATAAAAATTGGATTAATGAGGTAAAAATACTTATAAGACATATTCCCCTAATATTAATTACCTTTTGATAGACGTGAGATTATGTGGGATCTATGTATAATATTTCCCATATGATATTACATCCAAAATAGGATGATTCATTGGTTCCCAACATACAAAATGTCCAAATATGGTTAGAGATGCCCAATTGGACTAGATTCCAGAACAAGGTTTGCATGCCTTTCAATATAGAGGCTAGGAAATAACCAGCATAGACCTCGATATGGAACTAGTAATGAGTTTCACAAAAAAAATTAACCAATAACGGATACTAGGTAAAAAAACAATTTCCAAGGAGGAATCTGTGTATGTGAGAACTAAAATTCAGTCATCCTATTTAGATAAATTACGAGACATCGTAGATTAAATAGATGAAATATTCCTACCATTAGAAAATGGGAATGTGGGGTAATGAATTCACATGATGTGTGACCCTAGTTAAAGTTTTAGAAAGAAACCTATTATCCAAACGGCCCATAATGACCGATCAATAATCCCTTCCATGATCATCCATGTATATGAGTTTTATGGAGACCTCCATCTCCACCATTTTATAAATTCATCATTGGCCACCACAACTCAATGCTACTTTCATCGATCACCCACCACTCCACTAATAATTTTGTCTTCTACACTCACTCACACTTATCTTGTCCACCATTTTTCCCCCTTAGACTACCATACCGAGTTGATCTCAAACAACCATATCCACTGTCCTTGAGTATTGTTGACACAAATACGATCAGTCAATGGGGGTCCTCACAATGTTATCTTCCTTTTTTGCATTGGTGATTCTTGTTGGAATGAAAACTATCACCCCCAATGAGGGTAATCCTACACCAAAACTCATTCTTACTATCATGAGCCATCGATAGAGCGGGTGTCATTTTATTCCATTCCATAAACCTTCCACCCACATAATATTTTTGGAAGCGAACTAATATAGGATGGGATTTGTACCCAATACCAATAATAGGAGGTACGATAGTTGAGTAACACTCAACATCATCCTTGAAAAAAAAATATGGAAATAGATCCCATTAAGAGTTATGTAACAAAAATATGATGGGATCTTTGGGTTACAAATAGGTGGGAATCTCTGGGGAAGGATAACAAATTAATTTTATTGAGTTTATCCATACGATTGATTATATTATGTGTTATCTTCCCAATTATCCAAGAAGCATATATGATATGAATAGAATTATTGATATCCTAAATGTCAATGTGATTATAGTTATTAAAAAATAAGATCATTACCTTATAAAATAGGGATCATGTCTGACTAATAAATATTTTGAAATTTAAAAATGTGTAATAATTTTTGTGGGATAACATTTAATAAAAATCATCAAAATATTATTGTAAAATATGATACCCATATGAAAAAGTATTCTATTATAGTTAAATATCATTATTAACAACCAACTAAACAATTATATTAATCTTATCAAACATAATTCATATTGTCAGAAAAATTTTATATTGGTATGAACCATAAGAAATATTAAAGTAAGATTATTATATATGTATGTGTTATTACTTACTAACTAATGATTAAAATTTCTATAAATTGAATTTAATCGATTATATTAATAATAAAATGATTTAATTATTTTTTCTAAGGGATTGGATTGAAAATTCCAAAGTAAATTTTATTTCTCCTCATGTACTCAATATGACTATGTGTTATGACATAGAGAAAATGAAAATTAACTTTTTATACCTAGTATTGTTATGGAATTTATTCTATAAATATCATTTTAAATATTTAAATAATGTGAATGAGATTTTGAAATGTTTTCCTTGTTTTCCAAAATTGTTATGTGTAAATGAACTGCGCATTTGATATATGATATCTGGTGCTGCAAATGGGTAAAAGATCAATAAAAAATAAAAATATTAATTTTTAATGTATAAAAACTATTATTTGAGTATTCATACAAGTTAATTGAATCATAAAGGTAAAATAAAGAATAAATTGATGTTTTTTCAAATGATTAAATTAAATATTATACTGAAAGTATTTTTGGAAACTCCATAGAATTTCAATTCCATGTATCAATGTTAAAAAAATAAATTCGTTGGTTTTTAAATATATATGATCAAAAATATTTGTTTCAAAATTATTGAAAATTTAGAAGTTTTCAAAACAAAGGAATGGCTAAATTATGCTTATAGTTTGTATTTATAAGATGAACTAATGGGTTTTTTTCAGAGATTTGAAAATAAAGAGATATTTTATGATTTGATGGATATTAATTAAGAATTAATATCTATATCTCATTTCTCTTATAGGATAACAGGTATTTTTTTAATATGAGATTTTATAAGTAATTTAATATGATAAACATGTCTTTTTATTCATTGGATTCTATAACATTCCTGAAAATTAGATAAAGTATACAAAAGATTCATCCTATACAAATGATTTTATCTATATGTTCGTAAAAATTTGAGGAATTTGATCCCATATACAGGGTTATGATTTAATAATAAAACAAAATTTTCCCAAAATTTCAAAAAAAACATATAATTACATATAATATTTGAGGTCTAATGGTTTTTTGTTTAATATTTTGTCTAATTGTAAATAGGTTTGATGTTTTGAGAAAACATTTTTTTCATTCGTAGAAATATTTTTTATTATTATATTATACCTAATAGGCATCTATGTGTATGTTCAAACATAGGGAAGTTTAAAGTTAAGAAATAAAATATTATATTGGACAAAATAAAAAATTAATTTCCAATAAATATCCTAATCACTTTAATTGTATTTTTAAAATATTAATGAAATGAGTTACATTAATTATGAATATATTTGAAGAGAAAATTGTGATAAATATTTCATTATTATTTAGAATGATGATTAAATTATAAAAAAAATTTATGGGGGCAATATAAGTTTACCATAATTTAACATTGTACGTTGTGATGATAAGGAGTTTGTCAACTATTTTGAAAGTGTTAATCATAAGGATTTTTATTCCTATGTCTCACTAGTATTAAAATTGGATTTCATCATCTTTATTACTCACTAAATATTTTAGTATGGGGTTTTTATCATATTTTCACATGGAGATATGGTGGGAATTATATAAAATTTTAATAAGTTTTTAGAAATCCAAAATGTGAAGAAATCTCAAGGAAGATCTAGTAATTTATTATATGATATCTGATGAGAGAATTTATTAATTATAGTTTTTTATGTATTATTAAAGGATTTTATTAATATAATTTATACCTATTATACAAAATTAAATATCCACTTTCTCATTAATATATGTTGAAAAGATATATTAATTAAGTGAAATGATAAAAAAATCTCTCAAAGTACTCATTTTACTTAAACAAAAATTATATTTTTCATGGACTATAATAAGATATGATGTGATTTTATTATTAGAGTAATTAAGGTTCATGTATCATGATATGGAATATTCTTATAGGCACAATAATAATTTGTTCATGTCATTATCCTAGAATAATATTATATGGATTTTCATGCAATATAACATTGTTATACAATGGGTGAAAAGTTCATTTTTAGATTTCCCCAATACTTTATTTTGGTGAGATACATAGCATGATAAACCTCCCCTTTGATAGATTTATTTTACAATCCTTGAGGCTTAGATGATGATGGGTTGGTAATCTATCTTGTTGATTATTTCTTCTATTAGAACTTAATTATTATGGGATCCTTCCTATCATATGATAAGAATGATAAATTGTCCCTCAATATTTATAGGTAAAGGAATCATATTATCATATTTAGATAATACAATTCAAATTATTATCTATCAGATAAGGATCGTCGAATTATGTCATCTAATATATGAATAAGAGGTTATTAATTCATAAACCTAATTGTATTATATTCAATGAAATAATAATAAATTAGGGGTTATATGGGATAGAAAAAACACATTATATTATGGATACATGATGTGTTCGAAAAAGGGATAATGTAAAATTCATGATTTTTCATGACACATTAGGGGGACATTGGTATAAATATACTGGTGTTTGAATCATATCACACCAAATCAATTTGTATCCTAAGTATAATTGATGATTTTTTAAGGGCATATCTTTGATCAAAATTTTTAATTCACAAATTTGAAATATTTATCTAATCTATAAAAGGACGTGGGTTCAAAATTTGTGTTTGTATGAAGGGGGTTGCGTTTTAGCTCAATGAGTTTCCCTAAAAAATTAGACTTTATCAAAAAGGAGGGTTGGATCGATATAAATTTTATATTTCATAAAATATTATAGAAGACTAAATTTATTAGAAAATTGCCTAAAGGTGTTTTACATGATATTTGATAGTATTTTTGAGATTGTTTCAAAAGTAATAATAGATGATACGACAAAAGGTGAAATGGAACAATATTTATGAGTATTTAGTGAAATTAAAATATATTTATAGATTTTACCTAAATCCATATATATACAACTATCACAAAATCTTTATGATTAAAATTATATATTGAGTGTAAAAAGATAAAATCAAAATAATTACCCAAGATTGTTATCATTAATCAAACGATGAAATTATTGGGAGACTATTTTAGTAGAAGATTTCAATTATAGATAACAATTTTTTATTTACTCATACATTATGAATGTGTGTAAATAAATTTTAATTAGTGGAGTATCCTCAAGGAATTTGAAATTAGTTATGGTAATTGAGATATGTGTGTTGAATCATGTGGCCCTTACTAAGGATCTATTTCTTGATTCTTTATGACAAGCTATGTTCCTTGTATTACCTTTTATCTTCAATAGGAAGAATCATAATGCGGGATCTTTGAAAATTTCATCCAATAATAATGAAATGAATTTCCCCACATTGGGGGTGTCCTTTGGCTACATCTTCTAGATCATTAACATACCATTATGATTAACATTGTATCAGAGGCTTGGCTAGTTTAGGTATATAAGTGGACAACATTTTCTTACCTCCAATATGATTATGTGAATGGAATCGTAATAAGTATGTCATAACACATTATGGGAGGCAATACCACTTAATAAACTTGTCACATACTCAATGTAATATAATCTACCATGGTATAAATTAATAATAAAAAGTTTACTTTAAATATTATATCTTTTATATAATATATGGTAAACTAATACATATCTACATGTATATATATATATCATATTTTTAATATTTATAATAAATATCAACAGATTATGTAATAATACTATGTGGTCACCCAAATAGAGTCATCAATGTATCTTCTTTCATATATTATATCAATATCTAAGCTAAAAATTCATCCTCTAACTACCTATACATGTCATAAAGAACACAATAGTGGAAAAATCATAGGTGTTCATATAAGTGGGTTAAATAATACTCATTAGTGTTATCCTAAGTGGTGTGATAAAAGAAATAAACCACTACTTTCTACATGAATCATCAACATATTTACAGGGTGGTAAAAAAATTACTCAAAATACATCAACATAGTCAAAAAAATATTTAGGATTAGTTCATATCAAACTACCCTTATCTAAAAACATATGTATTACCAAATAATTTTTTTTATTTATATATACTATTCATATTCTAAAATATCATAATAATTATGGTTCCATAAATATGGACTGTTTGAGGCCATTGGGAAAACAAACTATTATCCCCAATGTCCCCAATCTGACCCTCAGATTCCCAATGATGGGAAATGATCATATAAATATATCTATAAGACAAATAATTTCATAAAACCCCCAATGCATTTTAGAACTCATTTACCCCACTTTGGAATAATAATCACATAATAAAATACCATATAGAAAATAATATTTTCATCACATCTCATCGTAAATTATATATGTAATGAATGACCCAGGATGCATGGATGGATTGAGGTGGGGACGTAACTCCACAATTTGTCTCAAGCTGCAATAGTGCCTCTATGGATATTTTCCCAAACACACACAAAGATATATATATATATATATATATATATATATATATATATGGTTGAGAAATTATTAATTACTTGGTGAATAATTTATCACCAAAATCTCTGAGCTGTGGGAGATAATGAATAAAAACACTCAGGTAAAGCATCATCAACCTGAAACCTCGGATAGATGATGAGAATTAAGCGATTTTCTCATGTATTTAATTTATGGTATCAAACCATGGCTATGTTTGAGGATAATAATTGATACACAATCACACTTTTGTAAGTCTCTAACACATATCAATGGATTGTTATATAAGTAATCCCTTTTGTGTATAGTTACAATCAACATACATGATCCAAAAAACATTATAATATATAAAAATTGTGGTGATTAAGTAAGATATGTTATCCTAAAACCTAAAAATCAACCAATATATCAATAATATAAAATTTCCATGTGATTATCTACAAACCATTGTAAACATATTCTCTATTTTCACATATTTAACATTCAAAAACCAAATTGTTATAACGTTTTACTTATTAAAATATTTAGTGGATATAATCTCCATAGTATTAAAAGTAATATCCACATAAGAATATAATATTTGTATTATTATAAGTGATAAAAATATTTTCATGAGTTTCAAAAATTAATACAATATTTTATTCATATAACATTGTAAAAAAATTTGCCACTTTAAAAAACATTTTCTATGTCATCATCACAAGAGTTTCGCTTTACTCCATTATTATTAATGTCATAAAAAATAAAATAAAATTTATAATTCCACATAAGAAAATAAATTTTCCTTCATCAAGGTAAGCCTTTTATATATTATATTTTACTTTTTAATTATATCTGTGTTTGAATCACACATCAAAATTAAATTAATTCACATTCATTAGGTGAATTAATTTCATATAATTATTACACACAACATCTTCAACTTATTATAATAATTATTTTATTCATGGGTTTATTTATTAACGATTTAAAACCATTCATATGATTATTATATCATACTCACTAACTTCCCCCTTTATGATCATTATTAAATTAACCATGTGCTTTTTAATTATGACAATATATTAAGAAAATTTTCATTTCCTAAATTATTAAAACACAATAATTATAAATGAATTAGTTAAATAAATTTTATTCACTAAATATTATACACGGTTATCGATAATAATAAATTTTTTATTTCCTTCAGTTGTATTGAATTAATATTTTTTAGTGTCTTTAATTATTATCATAATTAATTTACTTATATCTTATTTATTTCATACCATTAGATGAAGATATATCTATAATAATTTAGTAATTGTTTTTCAATTTGACATAAAATTCACATGTCAGATCATTAAAAATTTAATGACCCCCTTTTATTATTTTCATCAGTAATTATTCATACTGTTAAAATATCATGAATCAAAAATATAAGTCACAAAATTAAATAACATAGTATAAACCCATTATAATGAAATTATTTTTTTATAGTTTTCAATAAATAACCCTCACACAAGCACATAATTAATTTAAATTGTAATTATATTAATTCACATGTGACACTTTACCTAGATTGTCTAAATAATCTTCTTATTTTTTGATAGGATAAAAGGATTACAAAAAAATGCAATATTCAAAATAATCATCCACATGATCCCACATTCTAGAAAACAAAATGGTCAATTAGGGAGTTTCACTTGTAACCTCTCAAAAAAATAAGTCAGTCAAGTTTTAATCACATGTAGCTAAACCCCATATATTCAATCCTTTGACTGAATGATAATCAATACTTCAGGCCATGTCCTTCATGTTTTAGTGCTACATGAATTTGTATTCCTTTTTTGAAATGATTAGATGGTTTCATTTCTAGTAATCATAAACTTGTGTTTATCACTTAAAAATCTTACAAAAGGGGCATACATATCGTTTATTTTCATTTTATCATAGATAAAAAACACGTTACTCTATTTCTCAATTCCAATATCATCACACCATCCTTTATCAACCATCATTATGGCGTAAAACCTATTGGGAGAGGAAGATAGAGAGAGAGATTATGTGTGTGTGTGTAATTATTCAACCAAATTACGAAAACAATTATCTCATTATGATGATTAATAAAATGATAGTTTTATGTTATGAATCGAATAAATATCTCATAAATAAATATAGAATAATATAAAAATCCAAAGAACACCTAACTTTAACTGTATTGAATTAAGGCCTCAGATCAGGGTGTTATTTTTCTCATTATGCTTTTATCCTCAGATGATAAATGATTATATATCATTCAAACATTAGTTCATCATGGATTGAATTAGTTATAAATTTTATTAAAAATTCTCTCAAAATATTTCTATAGATTATCACTATAATTATAATTCATAAAATTAAAAATCATATATATATATAAATAATTCTTAAAATGAGGTATCAAAACACTTAAACCATGCCATATAATTTTTTAAATTCCGATCAATGTTATAGATAATTAAAGTATAATAAAAATTACATTTAATAATAACCTTAATATAAAACTCAAATTCATGTCATTCTAATTCCATTATTTTTAAAAGAGTTTCATTTCCATCATACTTTACGTTAATACAAAAATTCAATGTATAAAAAATAGAATGATATATGGATAAGAATATTATAAAAATATAGGATAATCTTGGTTTTAAATTCATGTACCTAGAATATTTTTCTAATGAATCAATATTCTATATATAATCCTACAACTCTAGTGACATACATCATTTTTAGAAAATTTAATTAACCAGGAATTCATATTTATTTTCTAAATATATTGATAAATAGATGAATTTTTTAGAAACAATATTGATTTTAAATAAATATATTGTTATTTTAAAACTCCACCCAATTCACCAAATTTCCAATAGTTTCATAGAAACACAAAACTCATACATAATTGGGAACTCTACATTCAAAAATTAATGATTAATTACTTTTTTGAATATCCTACATTTCTAATATAGTGACTGAGGTTTTCCTCATTTAGATTATAAATCCATTTTGAGATTAATAGGATTTCTTCACAAAATGAGTGAATTATAAAATTTTCCAAAGATATCAGGCTTACAAAAATTTTATATATATTTTTGATCTTTGAATTTATTTTTTATAATTGGACCAAATTTTAGGAAAGTTCAATGAAATTTTAATTTTAATGGATATATCGAATTTATTGATTAAAAAAAGTATTTACCTTATTATAATTAATGTTGGAATATTAGTAATATAAGATCACGTGAAATTTTTAATGTATCATTTTATTCTAGAATAGAATATTTTACCAATGTAGGTATGAATTGTGTGTTCGGGTTCAAAACCCAAGAAACGATCTGTTCTGAGTAATTATTATTTACTAGTTGACCAAGTTAAATGTAAAAACACTAACATTTAAATTTTCCTTTCTTATTACTTCAAGAATCCTTTAGTATTTTTAATTCTCTTACACATAATTTAATTTCATGAAATTCTTTATGTTGTTAATAAGAATAAATTACTGGGATATTTATACAATAATTATTTATTTTTTATTTGTTCATGAGTCATCAAGAGTATCTTGACGAGTATAGAATTATGAAAATAATTATTTATTATTCTCAATAATGTTTTTAATTTTAAAGAGTTATTATTCCATATTAATTAATATTATAATTATAAATTTTCATTGTCATTGTTTATCGAATAAATTTTTCATCAATTACTTCCTCGATTATTTAATGTAATGAATTCATGGAATTTTGAAGACAAATTACAATTATTTTATTTTTCGAAAAAAATTTCACTATTATTTTTCATTCTCCAATCCATGTAATATATAAAATTAATGATGATGGATAGTGAATCGTACAACAACTGTAATCCTTTACTCCAACATGTCATATCTCTTGCTTCTTTTTATTATTATATCTAATGCTTGATATTGGAATTTATATTTCCCTATGGTTTAACATCACATTTACATAATGATGAGAATTTGTTAAAGAAATATAATCAGATGGTATCACATGGGGTTTTATCGTAGGATTTATTCTGAAAAATTATTGTGCATGTGTTATTTGATGAATGGTAGAGACTACCGAAGTGATTTTGATGATGGATTGGTGTATATTGAATTGATAGATGTAAAAATGTATTAATTGAAATTTCCATTTGAATTAAACATTATGTGGTGATTTGGATGATGTAATTGGAAGTGATATTATATGTGTACATATCTATTAATGCGTTGTCTATAAATTCTAGATCTTCTATGAATTTTTTTAATAGAAACTGTGTAGTCATTTAGGTCACACATTTGGTATATCTCATTATACAGTGATAGTACTTCCATTATATTATAAATATTACATAGGGTATCAATATAAGTGAAATTAAACATATATTTGACCATGGATCTTGGTGTATACTAGTGTGAAATCCTGATTAAATGGTTGGCCCATAATTCCGTATATACCTATGTATACATCGTATATGAAAAATGTCACCACTCAAAAGGTTTTTAAAGTACAAGAACAAGTTATTTATGGATCAAACACAGCATTTACCCTACTATATAATCCATGATCATCCACATAAAATGAAAAAAAAATGGTGAAACACACTTATAATTTATAATATATTTCTCTTTAAATAAATTATAAGTGTTGGATATCATTCTTGAGACTCAGAACCTAGACTAAAATAAAAAATATTTATTATAACATATTAATTCAGTTTATAGAAATTTAAAATATGACCATAAATATTAAATATATTTATATAAATTTTTCTCTTAATTAAAATTTATTCATTTAATCATTGTATACAAGTAGACAATTTTTAGGAATCTCATTTTGTGCCAAAAAATCAAATTTTCATTAAAACGGTTTTAAAATTTTTTTAAGGTAATTATATAATTAATTTATAAATAATTTTACAAATATCATAATTAAAATAATATCATTTTTAAAAAAACATGGGTAATATTATGTTATTTTTTGGAAGATATTGAATTTTCTGTGAATAGTCAAGAATATTGATTTTTATAAAACTATCATTTCATTTCACTAAGAAGTACCATAATGATTTTAATTTTATCATAAACTAATTTAAGTATACTTTATTGAAAAATAATTTAATTATTTATTTATAATCTATATTTATGTTATATTTTGTCAAAATTTCATTTTTGTGCTTAAACGTATTTTTAAAAAAAAAATTGTTTTACACATTTATATTAAAGTAAAATTATACCACATATCGATAAAAAATCTCATAAAATGGATAAAAATTATTAATCGTAATAATTAGTATAATTTAATATTTTTAACTTATTTTTTTGTCATTATGAATAGCGAATGTCGTAATGATTTGTCACCTTGTTAAAACAATTGAAACTCGGTTACAATTATGTGTCAATGACTCAAAATATCTATAACACTATCCTTTTTGTATTTTAGGATTTTTTTAAAAAAATATATTACTACTAAGTAGAATAATTTATTTTAAAATTTTATTTTTAAATTGTAAACTGAAGTTTGACTTTTGGGAAAATAATATATATATTTTTTCAAATTAAAAACTATTTTTGGGCCTTTTAATTTAATGTAATGGTTTGAATATTCCAATTGTTTTTGGTCCAATCAAAAAGTTTAAAAACCATTATTTTTAATTATTTGACCATAATATAAGCATATATACTATCGTATTCCTTTATTTGATGTTAATTATATATTTAATCTTAAATCGATTATTTTCCAATTAACTGTTATTCAACAATTTTGTGTAGTTATATTAAAATAAAGTTATGATACCTATAGAAATTAAACCTGCCCAAATTTATTCTAAACATTTAATTATCATTTTCAAATATAGTTTTAATTCCTCTTTTATTTTGGGTCATATAAATAATTTATCATAATAAAATGTTACACATTCATAATTATGGTTAAGTAGGACATAAATAGGATTAACAAGGAGATAAAAATTAAAATGTATCCAAAACATGTCTAAATGTGATTTTTTGATATTATTTTGAAGATTTAAATTATTATGTTGGAAATTTTGATTCCTTGGTTCGTATTTAGTTTAATATATATATATATATATATATATATATTATTCAATCTTTTAATTAATTCCATGTGTGTATTTTCCCTCTTTTATAGAACTATGACACCTATCCTCCCTTGTCCACAAATAATGAGCCATTAATCATATAAAATACCTAAAATTATAACATTATAGTTTAATTACTAATGTATTATAGCTCTTGTAATTTAAAAAGGACTATCCAGTAACATCACTTCATTTTCATTATAATACATTAAAATATATTACAAAATATTTTAGGAGCTCGGTGTGGAGATGTGGTTTGATATCGAGGCTTGATGAGCCTTGGTGTTATATAATAAAAATCATAAAAATATTATCTAACAAAAAAATAGTTTTTCAAAAATAATGGAATAAATCTAGAATAAGGACTCCTCTAGGAAATCTAAGACCATCATTGAATTTGGAACATGGGTTTTACTATAGGAGTGACGTTACCTTTATCAATGTCGGGAATTATGTGTAAGTGTCATCACGGGCACAAATTAAAAAATAAATTCATTTAATTTATTTACCTTTTTTCCATATTGTGACCTAATACCCTCTTTATAAATATATTGTTACCCAAAACACTATGATTAGCCACATAACTTTAGATATTGAGAGAACTGTCATTGGAGAGAGTTCTTGGAGGGACGATGATGGATCCTTAGTTGGAAACCAGTGTCCAATCTAAAGCTTGTGGATCAAACCAATGACCTCAATTTGTGTATGATATTCCTTAATAATTGATCTCAACTAAAGGTAGGGCAATGTTCTATATTATATTATATCTCCATTTAAATATCCTCAAATGAATGCAAATCATTTCCCTAAAATTATTGATTATTTGGTCATTCATTCTTATAGGTTAGAGTTTATATTCGATGGATTTTCATAATTTATATTATTTATTTCTTGCCTCGTTATACATTTTTAAAAAATAAATCAATTAATTATATCCTAAAAAATGTATGTGGTTCATTATACTTGTTTGATATGTTTATTTCCTTCCCCACTCTTTTCATGTTCATCACCTGTATTTCCTTGACTGATGGTTCAACCAATACACATGGGAGGATGATTGTTTGTTAGATAATTGGCACAACATATCATCACTATGGGTTTAGGTTCAGGATCGATGGAGTGATAGAGGTGTTATGTAAATTTTTTATCAATGATGGTTAACTGTGATTAGATTATGAGATAACTGGTTATGGTTTAGCATTAAATGTGTGGTGTGACATGGCAAGAGTTGATTTCCAAGAATATTGGATGGCCGAAGTCATTTCACCAATGATGGTTTGTTCATTCAACCCTATATCCTTGATTTTATATATTATTGGTGGTTTAGATAATGGAGGCAGTGTTTCTAGTGTCATGTATTGAGCTTTATTGAATTTCTATAAAATTCCCAACTGCTGGATATGTTGTCCCACGAACACACACCGCATAATACCCCTTATTAGGTACTAGTGTTTCTTAGAATACAAAAATATCACTAACCATATAAAACATGTCACATGATGTGTTAAAAAGTTTTGGTGGATTGGTGTGTACCCTAGGGGTACGCAAGCACAGACACATCATGGAACATGAGCATGACCAGAGTAAACTTGTATGATTCATTACATGTAGATGGTTAGGTACGATGTTATGGACTTAGTACACATACATGACCAAATATACACAAGCACGGTGTAACACCCCAAGCTTCTACGGTACGCTTCTCTTTGAATAATGCGATAGCGTGTGTTGTACGCAACATCGAGTTCTAACAACCAATCAAACTAGCCGTTATGAATAGTAATACCTAATTTTTAAAATTATATATATTTTATATTTCAAAATGGACTTCATTTTTGGATTCGGAATATTTAATTTAGCCTAAGGTGAAATTTTGGTACTTTTCGGATAACTTTCATATTTTGATGAATAGTGAAAATTACTAAATTTTAATTAAAAACAACTTTTTTAATCAAAATAATTAATAGTGATAAATTATGAATTTTAGTAGTTTTAAAGTATATTTAGAATATATTTTTACCATTTAATATAATTTTGGTCATTGGACATAATTTTACAAATTAAACCGAACATAAACAAGTGTCAATCTTTTGATAGTTATTATCTCTTAAAAACACGTTTTTTCTTTTGACAGCGGGAATTAATTTTAATTTAATTTCTGCCACTTCTGTGTTTTGAATTTAGGAAAATGGATTCCATATTTGGAATTAGGATGTTAAAATTTTGTAAATAGGTAACTTTTATTTTTAGACATTTTGAATAATTACTGCGATAAATATTTTATTTACCATGGTTAAGGGTAAATCCGGTAAATAAGGGTTAAAAAATAATATTATAATAATACTAAATTACCCTAAAACGTGTCTTAACCCTATTGGTTGATACAGGGTCGACCATGGACATCTTTGGGTCGATTTTTGGACCCCATGGATCCACATGTAAGTGATAATGACACTTTATTTTAATTAAGTTAAAATGAATACAAAAATGACACAAGCATATATCTTTTAGAAAAACAATTGTTACATAGGGTTATATATGTTGGATTTTAGATTATAAATATTCATTAGAAAGATAAAAATATTTCCTACATAATGATATTTTATTTATAATTTTTAGACATTAAATAATTTATTTTATTTATGAAACAATAATGATGCAGTAATTACTATAATAGTGAAAAATTAAAATAATTGATATTATAAATACCCAAATAAATATAATATTAAACTTTTAATGAATTAAAATGATTTTCTAGGATAATATGATATATTAGTATTGATTTAATTGACTTTTTTCGAAGTAATCAATCTGTTATGAGTTTCACAAAAATCAACTATTGATTAGTGTCAAAATTGACATAAAAGAATTCTTAAAAAAAATATTATATTATTAATTGATATTAAATTCCTAAAAATCTACGGTTCGGCCAAGAGACTTATATCATGATAGGTTCATAATTAATGGACCACTTGGGGGGTCTCTTGGATGTATGTAGTATGTTTATAAACCATATTATATAAAAATACAAAGAGACATTGTAAAAGTGAAACTAATTAACTTAGAGTTAATATTTAAAGATAAGGTTAATATAAGTACCCAAACCTGTCTAAATTCTATTGGTTGAGTTTTTTTCTACCCTTCCCCACCTTAAACTTTGAATAATCAACTTTGGATTCATTAGAAACCGAATATGAATTTATTATAAATTAATATTTCTAGCTTTTCCAAAGGTGCCCCTCACCCCTCTTATAAAAGGGCACTCCTCCTTCTCATTTCTTCACACCTTCAAAGCCTTTTGGTTCGTCCAAACTCTGACCAAATACTCTCCCAACTTCCCTCACTACAACCTATGGGCCTTAGTTTGATCAGAAAGCCAACCTATGGAGCCCTTTTGATCAAATCAAAAGGAAGAACCCGAAGAAGAGGTAATGATTTCACCACCCTTTTCTAAGTTCATTTCTTCGTCCACTTCTTCTTCCTTTGTTGTTACCATCCTAAAATAATAAATCCAGTATCATATATATATTGTGATGTTATTATAAATACGGTACAACCATATTCAGTATTCTATCCACCCTTTGAATAACATGTCACGATACGTGCGTACGTACGGCTTACCGTCTCCACGTCGTGGTGTAATTGTTATTCAATATAATATTATTTGGATGGGTATAATAATGATGTGTTACTCATGTAAATAATAAATATAACATGTTAAGGATTCTGTATATATGATATACCATCCATTTATATATTATTTTAATATCAAAATAATGATATTGTCGCTCGTGCGTACGTACGGACTACCGTCTCCACAAATGCGATGAGATTCATTCTCCATCGTATCCATTCAAGTATAATTATCATTTGATGATTTAAAAATGATTTTTAAGGACTTGATATAATTCTGGATATGAATAATATAAAACATATCCTTTACAAACTTGTCTTACGTAACAAAACATATAAAAGAAAACAAGTAAGTTAACACCTAAAACAACGATAATACTAAGATATTATTATCAAATCAATATTAAAAGATCATATATGATATCATATTAATGTATATGATTATTGTATAATTTAATAACAATTATTTCACCATTATACAGGAGGTTAACCTAACCCAACCAAGGAAAAGTACAAGGTAAGGGGTTTTCATCTCATTCCTTATTCCCGTGAGATTCATGCAATATTGCCACCATTACCTTTTGTGTGGTGTATGTACTGCCCATAATTAT
Source organism: Viscum album (assembly GCA_963277665.1). Taxonomy (NCBI): domain Eukaryota; kingdom Viridiplantae; phylum Streptophyta; class Magnoliopsida; order Santalales; family Viscaceae; genus Viscum; species Viscum album. Next base: position 210,756,285 of record OY728128.1, on the reverse strand, counting down.
ATTCTTTGTGTAATACACTCTAATTTATGTGTATTTACATATTCATTGTATGATACCTCTTTCATGGGTTGTATGTTTCATAAGTTACCTAATTGGTAAGGGTTATTTCACAATCTCTTCATTATCCGAGGTTGTTTATACGTAATAATCTACTGGGATTTCTTTATCATCCACATCCATGTTTCTTCGAAATGTATTTCAAAACATATTTATTATTTACAAGAATATAGGTTAAATTCATTTATACCCTTGTTTGACTTTTTATAAGACGTTTATAAAGGAATCTTTCCATCGTTTTCAAAACAAGGTCCTTTTTAACCTTTTCGACAGAATTATGGTAAGAATGTTTTTTTTAACTTATACGGCGGGTGCGGCTATTTTCCGCCGTTATAAAATCTTCAAAGCTTCCCTTACAAGCTTATAAGAATATTTTCAAAGAAAATGTTTTATTTTATATGGATCTTAAATGATTTCAAAATAAAAGGAGATATTTCTTTTAAAAGAATTTTGATTTCATCTATGTCAACATGCTTTGATGGATTTTAAGATTATTTGAAGTTGATTTATTATGATACAAAACTTCTATATTGTATTGAAGGTTTTGTGATATGTTTGATTGTGGATGTGATATACCATTCATAGTTTATGGTGAAAGTATTGACATTTCGTATGCTAGTTTTAATACGAATGTTTATGTTATGTTTAAACCTTTTCATATGGGAATGCATTGGACTTAATATGTGACGGATGGAGCCCGCTATAGCTCCTCGATGCATCGGTAGGTCTCATGAGACAAACTAGTGTCCTGGCACAAGGCCTTTACAAAATCTTATTTGTAGCCTTGGCACGAGGCCTTGACTATGTGGTTATGATAGTCTGGCATTATGCATTCCAACATTATGAAAGTGGTTATTGATTTTTTCATGTGATTATTCGATTAGTAGAATATCCATGTGAATAATTAAATGGCATTATTTCATTTTATTTATGTCATACCATGTTGAAAGTTCATGTTTGAAAGCTTTTGTTTTAGTTATACATTGCCTTAAATGTTTATTCTTATTTATGAAAGTTTCTGCTATATTGTTATCCTTACTGGGCATTTGAGCTCACCCCTTTTCTATGTTTTATTTTTCCCAGGAAGTGAAGAAGTAAATTATGAATGACCTACAGGGATGTTATGTGGGGATATGAGTGTGGTTTATGGAGACATTATGTTGTTTTAGTAGTTTTTCATTTTATGATGTAATGTAAAACTTATGAATATATCTAGTGTTTCCAAGTCTACTAAACCAATCGGTCTTTCGAGATTTGATCTTTCTTGTGATCATGCCAATGTTATGTAATAATGCACCGACTCTGGGTAACTAGGGTCGGGGCGTTACAGTTGGTATCAGAGGAAGTTTAGTACAAACCTTGGAAGCTAGATTTAGATAAACTCTGATTAGAGCACATAGACCTAAGATGAACTTTGATGATTAGTATAGAAGAACTTCCTAGAATTTTGGTATTGTAGAGATTTTGTGAGTTTTCCGAGCAATACATCCCTATCTGGATACGAGCAGGTAGAGGCGGCTCTGGCACAGATGTACCTAGGGGTAAAACCCGAAAACACCGCTTTGAGCTAGACTCGAACGGGAACTGGTGCACGACAACGGGCCTCGCTGCACTCTTGGTTACGACACTCCCGGGGGATATTCTTAGGATAACATTCATTTTCTTTACAAATCATTATGAAGGGTTTATTAGTATATACTTCCTCAAAGAAAACATTTTTATGATTATGGATTATATCCATAAATAGTCCAATTTATGATAAGTGTTTTATAAGTATGGGATTATGTATTTTGATTCATAAACTGATCTAGTTTATGCCATTATTTAGAAATGGAGCCTAGTGGAAGAAATGGAAACCATATCAATGCATGCACTCCATGTAGGGATTTCCCTCCTGCTCAAGATAATTATAGTGGAGCTGGTGATGCAACTGGAGTCGATCAGCTAATCACCATACTGGGACAACTTACTCAGGTTATGAATAATAACCTTACCCGTATGGAGCACCCTGATCCACAGCGTGGAGGATCAATGTTAGATCGATTCATGAGGCAACAACCACCAACGTTCAATGGGAATACAAATCCCTTAGTAGCCGAGCAGTGGATAAATTCCCTAGAGAAAATATTTCAGGCTTTGGGGAGCAGTGAAAGGGAAAAAGTTATCATGGCAGTTTACCGCCTCACTGGAGATGTTGATCAATGGTGGTCATTGATTCAAAACATGAAAGAAGATGATGAAGTATCAAATATGGAATGGAGGGAGTTCAAAGATCTGTTTTTAGAAAAATACTTTCCTCGCGACCATCGAGCAGATATGGAAAGGCAATTTCTGAGTCTGAGACAAAAGGAGGATGAGAATGTCACAAAGTATGAGGCTAACTTTACAAGGTTAGCGAGGTATGCTGGAGATTATATTCGCAACCCAAGAAGTAAGATTTATCGTTTCGTTGATGGGTTAAAACCATTTCTCCGTCAAGCGTTAGTCTCACAATCCTTTTCATCGTACAAAGACATTGTCTCATGTGCTATCAAGACCGAAAAGGAATTCTCTAAGTCTTATGACATTAAAGCAAAGCAAGAGAAGAAGAGGCTTGCTGATCAATCTAGGAATGGAAATAAGGGGAGGAAAGGAAAGGTTGAATATCCATAATGTGGTAAATGTGGGAAGAAACACACCGGTGCTTTCTTGAAGGGAATGGGAGTCTGTTACAAGTGTGGTGAAAAAGGCCACCAAGCTCGTGATTGTAAAGGGAAGAAGGAAGCCACCAACGTTCAGTGCTACAATTGTAGGGAGATGGGACATTATGCGAATGAATGTCCTAAGCGTCAGGAGAACTTACCTCATAAAAGGCCAAGGGATCAAGTCCAGGCTTATGCTATCACTACTGCAGAGGTAGAAGCTCCAAAAGACGTGGTTGCAGGTAATTTAATGGTTTCCTCAAGATTAGAAAATGGATTATTTGACTCTGGATCGTCGCATTGTTTCATATCTTCCCAGTTTGCTAAGAAAATTAGATATTTCCAATTTGATTTAATAAGGGAGTTGTCAGTTAAAACTCCTAAGGGAAGTATCATTGCAAAAAAGTTTTGTGAATCAGTCCCCATTAGAGCACATAAATTTTCTTTATCTGCTGATCTCGTCGTCATACCTATGATTGAGTTTGATATAATCCTCGGTATGGACTGGCTTTCGGACTATGATGTGAAGATTTATTGTAAAAAGAAAGAGGTTACAATTCTTGATGATAATGATAAGGAACACCTTATCTTTAGAGCATAATCGTCACCACCTAATTCTTATTTAGATCCACCCTAAATAGCTCAACTAAATTCAATTATTGGGGAGGAAGAGAATGAAATAATTGTCGGTGAGGAAAGGAATGTTAAAATAGAGGATGTACCTGTTGTGAAAGAATTTGTATATGTATTTCCGGAAGATTTACCTGGACATCCTCCAGAACGAGAAGTTGAGTTTTCCATTGATTTGATTCCTGGATCAAGGCCTATATCGAAGACCCCTTATAGAATGGCCACTGTAGAGTTAGTCGAACTAAAGAAACAACAAGAGGAATTGAGTAATAAGGGATTTATTCTCCCTAGTGTTTCTCCATGGGGATCCCCTGTTCTTTTTGTTAAAAAGAAAGATAGATCTATGAGGTTATGTATCGACTACAGGGAGATCAATGCTATAACGATAAAGAACAAGTATCCCCTACCTCGTATTGATGATTTATTTGACCAACTGCATGGAGCTCAATACTTTTCAAAGATTGACCTTCGATCTAGATACCATCAGTTGTGTGTGAAGAAGGAAGACATTCCGAAGACAGCATTTCGAACCAGGTACGGGCATTACGAGTTTACTGTAATGCCGTTTGGATTGACTAATGCACCCTCTGTATTCATGGATCTGATGAATAGAATTTTCAAGGAGTATCTCGATGAATTTGTGGTGGTATTTATTGATGATATCTTGGTATACTCCAAAACCTACGAAGATCATGAAAATCACTTGCGCATTATCATGAAGACTCTGAGGAGGCATGAATTATATGGGAAGTTTAGAAAGTGTGAATTCTGGGTTCATGAGATTTCTTTTCTTGGCCATATTGTCTCTAAAGATGGAATCTCTGTTGATCCTTCTATGACCAAGGCAATCCAAGAATGGCCAGCACCTATGAGCATAACTGAGGTATGTAGTTTTATCGGTTTGGCAGGTTATTATCGACGTTTCGTCCAGAATTTTGCCCGATTGGCTAACCCATTAACGAAGCTCACACGTAAAGGGGTTAAATTTGTTTGGACAAAAGCGTGTGAAGAATTTTTTTGAAGAACTGAAGAAAATATTAGTCAATGCTCCTATATTGACTCTACCATCGGGGAATGATGGGTTCGTTATTTATAGTGATGCATCAAAGAAAGGACTTGGCTGTGTCCTTATGCAGAATGATAGAGTTATTGCCTATGCATCACGATAGTTGAAAATTCATGAACAAAACTATCCTACTCATGATCTCGAGTTAGCAGCTGTGATCTTTGCTTTGAAGATATGGAGGCACTACCTCTATGGTGAAAAATGTGAGATTTATACTGATCACAAGAGTTTGAAGTATATTTTCTCACAAAAAGAACTCAACATGAGGCAAAGGAGATGGCTTGAATTACTCAAGGATTATGATTGTACGATACACTACCACCCGGGGAAGGAAAACAAGGTGGAAGATGCTTTGAGTAGAAAAGACCATGGAGTTTTGAACAATATGAGAATTGAAAGGGATCCAATTTTCATGGATCTAGTGAATATGGACATGGGAATAACCAGGGAAGGTGAAACATCAATGATTTTTCAAATGGTTGCCAAACCATCTTTACTAGAAAAGAATTAAGAGTTCTCAGACCGATGATGAAGAATTCCAAAAGAAGATTAAAGCTGTGAATGATGGGAGATTGAGAGACTTTTTGTATGAAGATGGAATTTTGAAATTCGGGAAGAGACTTTGTGTTCCCGATTTACCTGATCTAAAAAGGGAATTGCTGGATGATGCTCATAGTTCCAATTTCACTATACACCCTGGGAGCACAAAAATGTATAGAGATTTGAAGGAACATTTTTGGTGGGACAAAATGAAGAGGGAGATTGCTGATTTTGTGTCAAGATGTATGGTTTGTCAACAAGTGAAAGCTGGAAGGCAACAGCCTGGAGGAGTCATGCAACCTCTTCCCATACCGGAGTGGAAATTGGACAATATTACGATGGAATTTGTCATGGGGCTACCAAAGACTCCTAGAAGGAATGATGCGGCATGGGTTATTGTTGATCATCTTACCAAGTCAGCACATTTTCTTGCTATAAGAGAAGATCTACCCCTGGAACGTCTAGCAAGACTATATATTAATGAAGTTGTGAGACTTCATGGAGTACCCTTATCAATTGTTTCTGATCGTGATCCCCGTTTTACTTCAAGATTTTGGAAAAGTCTTCAGAAATCCCTGGATACTGAACTTCATTTGAGCACTGCTTACCACCCTCAGACAGAGGGACAATCAGAATGGACTATTCAGACCATAGAAGACATGTTGAGATCTTGCTCACTTGACTTTCAGGGTATGTGGGATCAATATTTACCACTGGTAGAATTTTCCTATAACAATAGCTTCCATTCGAGTATACAGATGGCACCATATAAAACATTATACGGAAAGAGATGTCGTACACCAACCTGTTGGGATGACGTTGGTGAAAGAAAACTTGTAGGCCCAGAAATGGTGGAGGAAACGGTGGAAAAGGTGAAAGTAATCCAAAATAACATCAAAGAAGCTCAAAGTAGGCAGAACAGCTATGCCGATAATCGAAGGAAGGATTTGGAATTTCAAGTCGGTGATCATGTTTTCCTGAAGGTATCTTCGTGGAAGGGAGTCATACGTTTTGGTAAGAAAGGTAAATTGAGTCCTAGGTACATCGGACCTTTCGAAATTCTAGAACGAATTGGGGTTGTAGCTTACCAATTGGCAATACCGCCAAGTCTCTCCAAAGTTCACGATGTGTTCCACGTATCTCTGTTGAGGAAATACATGCCTGATCCAATGCATGTACTCACCTATGAGGAATTAGAAATGGAACCCGATCTTTCCTATTGTGAAGAGCCCGTCAGGATTCTTGATACGAGAGAACAAGTACTGAGAAACCGGACGACACGTCTGGTAAAAGTTTTGTGGAGAACCCATAAGATAGAAGAGGCAACGTGGGAACCCGAGGAACTTATGATGAAGAACCACCCGATTCATTTCATGCGATAGTATTCTAGAAATTTCGAGGACGAAATTATTTGAAGGAGGGGAGAATGTAACACCCCAAGCTTCTACGGTACGCTTCTCTTTGAATAATGCGATAGCGTGTGTTGTACGCAACACCGAGTTCTAACAACCAATCAAACTAGCCGTTATGAATAGTAATACCTACTTTTTAAAATTATATATATTTTATATTTCAAAATGGACTTCATTTTTGGATTCGGAATATTTAATTTAGCCTAAGGTAAAATTTTGGTACTTTTCGGATAACTTTCATATTTTGATGAATAGTGAAAATTACTAAATTTTAATTAAAAAAAACTTTTTTAATAAAAATAATTAATAGTGATAAATTATGAATTTTAGTAGTTTTAAAGTATATTTATAATATATTTTTACCATTTAATATAATGTTGGTCATTGTACATAATTTTACAATTAAACCGAACATAAACAAGTGTCAATATTTTGATAGTTATTATCTCTTAAAAACACGCTTTTTGTTTTGACAGTGGGAATTAATTTTAAATTAATTTCTGCCACTTCTCTGTTTTGAATTTAGGAAAATGGATTTTATATTTGGAATCAGGATGTTAAAATTTTGTAAATAGGTAACTTTTATTTTTAGACATTTTGAATAATTACTGCGGTAAATATTTTATTTACCATGGTTAAGGGTAAATCCGGTAAATAAGGGTTAAAAAATAATATTATAATAATACTAAATTACCCTAAAACGTGTCTTAACCCCATTGTTTGATACATGGTCGACCATGGACATCTTTGGGTCGATTTTGGGACCCCATGGATCCACTTGTAAGTGATAATGACACTTTATTTTAATTAAGTTAAAATGAATACAAAAATGACACAAGCATTTATCTTTTAGAAAAACAATTGTTACATAGGGTTATATATGTTGGATTTTATATTATAAATATTCATTAGAAAGATAAAAAGATTTAAAACATAATGATATTTTATTTATAATTTTTAGACATTAAATAATTTATTTTATTTATGACACAATGATGATGCAGTAATTACTATAATAGTGAAAAAATAAAATAACTGATATTATAAATACCCCAATAAATATAATATGAAACTTTTAATGAATTAAACTAATTATATAGGATAATATGATATATTAGGATTGATTTAATTGACTTTTTTCGAAGTAATCAATCTGTTATGAGTTTCACAAAAATCAACTATTGAATAGTGTCAAAATTGACATAAAAGAATTCTTAAAACAAATATTATATTATTAATTGATATTAAATTCCTAAAAATCTAAGGTTCGGCCAAGAGACTTATATCATGATAGGTTCATCATTAATGGACCACTTGGGGGTCGCTTGGATGTATGTAGTAAGTTTATTAACCATATTATATAAAAATACAAAGAGACATTGTAAAAGTGAAACTAATTAACTTAGAGTTAATACATAAAGATAAGGTTAATATAAGTACCCAAAACTGTCTAAATTCTATTGGTTGAGTTGTTTTCGACCCATACCCACCTTAACATTTGAAAAATAAACTATTGATTCATTAGAATCCGAATATTAATTTATTATAAATTAATATTTCTAGCTTTTCCAAAGGTGCCCCTCACCTCTCTTATAAAAGGGAACTCCTCCTTCTCATTTCTTCACACCTTCAAAGCCTTTTGGTTCGGCCAAACTCTGCCCAAATACTCTCCCAACTTCCCTCACTACAACCTAGGGGACTTAGTTTGATCATAAATCCAACCTAAGGAGCCCTTTTGATCAAATCAAAAGGAAGAACCCGAAGAAGAGGTAATGATCTCACCACCCTTTTCTAAGTTCATTTCTTCTTCCACTTCTTCTTCCTTTGTTGTTACCATTCTAAAATAATAAATCCAGTATCATATATATACTGTGATGTTATTATAAATATGGTACAACCATATTCAGTATTCTATCCACCCTTTGAATAACATGTCACCATACGTGCGTACGTACGGCTTATCGTCTCCACGTCGTGGTGTAATTGTTATTCAATATAATATTATTTGTATGGGTATAATAATGATGTGTAACTCATGTAAATAATAAATATAACATGTTAAGGATTCTGTATATATGATATACCATCCATTTATATATTATTTTAATATCAAAAGAATGATATTGTCGCTCGTGTGTACGTACGGACTACCGTCTCCACAAATGCAATGAGATTCATTCTCCATCGTATCCATTCAAGTATAATTATCATTTGATGATTTAAAAATGATGTTTAAGGACTTTATATCATTCTGGATATGAATAATATAAAACCTATCCTTTACAAACATGTCTTACGTAACAAAACATATAAAAGAAAACAAGTAAGTTAACACCCGAAACAACGATAATACTAAGATATTATTATCAAATCAATATTAAAAGATCATATATGATATCATATTATTGTATATGATTATTGTATAATTTAATAACAATTATTTCACCATTATACAGGAGGTTAACCTACCCCAACCAAGGAAAAGTACAAGGTAAGGGGTTTTCATCTCATTCCTTATTCTCGTGAGATTCATGCCATATTGCCACCATTACCTTTTGTGTGGTGTATGTACTGCCCATAATTATATTATTTGTGTAATACACTCTAATTTATGTGTATTTACATATTCATTGTATGATACCTCTTTCATGGGTTGTATGTTTCATAAGTTACCTAATTGGTAAGGGTTATTTCACAATCTATTCATTATCCGAGGTTGTTTATACGTAATAATCTACTGGGATTTCTTTATCATCCACATCCATGCTTCTTCGAAATGTATTTCAAAACATATTTATTATTTACAAGAATATGGGTTAAAGTCATTTATACCCTTGTTTTACTTTTTATAAGAGGTTTATAAAGGAATCTTTCCATCGTTTTCAAAACAAGGTCCTTTTTAACCTTTTCGACAGAATTATGGTAAGAATGTTTTTTTAACTTATACGGCGGGTGCGGCTATTTTCCGCCGTTATAAAATCTTCAAAGCTTCCCTTACAAGCTCATAAGAATATTTTCAAAGAAAATGTTTTATTTTATTTGGATCTTAAATGATTTCAAAATAAAAGGAGATATTTCTTTTAAAAGAATTTTGATTTCGTCTATGTCAACATCCTTTGATGGATTTTAAGATTATTTGAAGTTGATTTATTATGATACAAAACTTATATATTGTATTGAAGGTTTTGTGATATGTTTGACTGTGGATGTGCTATACCATTCATAGTTTATGGTGAAAGTATTGACATTTCGTATGCTAGTTTTAATACGAATGTCTATGTTATGTTTAAACCTTTTCATATGGGAATGCATTGGACTTAATATGTGACGGGTGGAGCCCGCTATAGCTCCTCGATGCATCGGTAGGTCTCATGAGACAAACTAGTGTCTTGGAACAAGGCCTTGACAAAATCTTATTTGTATTCTTGGCCCGAGGCCTTGACTATGTGGTTATTATAGTCTAGCATTATGCATTCCAACATTATGAAAGTGGTTATTGATTTTTGCATGTGATTATTCGATTAGTAGAATATCCATGTGAATAAGTAAATGGAATTATTTCATTTTATTTCTGTCGTACCATGTTGAAAGTTAATTTTTGAAAGGCTTTTGTTTTAGTTATACATTGCCTTAAATGTTTATTCTTATTTATGAATGTTTCCGCTATATTATTATCCTTACTGGGCATTTGAGGTCACCCCTTTTCTATGTTATATTTTTCCCAGGAAGTGAAGAAGTAAATTATGAATGACCTGCAGGGATGTTATGTGGGGATATGAGTGTGGTTTATGGAGACATTATGTTTTTGTAGTAGTTTTTCATTTTATGATGTAATGTAAAACTTATGAATATATCTAGTGTTTCCAAGGCTACTAAACCAATCGGTCTTTCGAGATTTGATCTTTCTTGTGATCATGCCAATGTTATGTAATAATGCACCAACTCTGGGTAACTAGGGTCGGGGCGTTACACACGGTCTGGGGTACACTATGATCTATCCCAACCTATACACATTTGTTATCCCAAGAGAACTCATTATGAATGTGATTATGAGACACATCTTGGCATGGGGTAGTCCATACATGTTGTGTACTCATAGTACACACCCTTTACTATTAAAAGGGTTGTCTTAAGGCCCCTTATCTCTTTAGTATAGACCTATATGAGTTTATTATTTTATCTTGGTACATCCTGATGAGGGTACAATATGGCATTATGTCCGCATAATGGGACTGTGATCCCCTCTACACATTGGTTTCAGAATGAGTTTTTATGAATCCCTCTATGAGGCCTGATGTGGATCCCCTATCATGTCATCATTCCACTGTGGTGTTTTAGAAATCATCATGAATGAATTACATAGGTTTACAACCCCCTACATAGTGGGTTATTCCATATTGTGATTGGGGTGTTCCCTAGTGGTCCTTAGTGTGATCCCATTTAAATGTATTGAGATATATGGAGATCTAGTTAATAAATCATTGGAATGGACTAATAAGAATATAATTTTTGATGAGTTCCATCAATGATATCATAGATCATGGAGATAGTTCTCCCAAATGATCAATACATAGAAACCATAAGAAGAATCATGTGGATAGAAGTATGTGTGAATCCTATTTAAGTCTAGGATTCTATTAGGATTGTATATGGGTCATAAATGACTTTTTGTAGTTTATCATATCCTATTGACATAAATTTTAATGGCTTTACTAATCTCTTAATTATTTGGTTTGGTTATTTCACGGAGTACTACTTGGTATTATCATACTCTCCCATGTAGGGCATATCCCTTTAAAGTTCATGCATTTGGTAGATGACCATCCTTTTCATATTTTTCAATAAGGACTAGGAGTTAGAAAAGTATTGTGAGCTAGACTGATCAGGGATCATGCAAGGTGTAGCATTGATATTAGTCTTCTTATTAGTAGCATCTTGGACAGTTTTGTTAGTTTTTATGGCCTCATAATTGGCGTTTATTTGTTCTTGAACATTTTCATAATCTATTGTGGGATAGTTTTTATGTATGAATTATGGAATTAGATGTACTATTTTACCATTCATCATTGTATGGGTATTTCAAGACGTGTATGTGTAAACAAGGACATAGAACAAGGGCTCCCACAAGTGAGATATTCCTAGTCGGAATGGTTTGGTATATCATGTCGTATTAGACATAGGATTGGGGTATCACATAAAGATTATATCCATTCAGGTGAGCCCCGATGGGTCGAGTTAACACATAGTGGATACAAAGTTTGTCCATCATAGGATAGTAGTTTGTATTTTTTATAGATGTGAGGATTGGTTTGGGATATACCTAAAATATGCTAATGAATTACAAGTTTAGATCTCTTGCAAGGGACTTAATTGTTGGTGTGGTGGCTGATGTGTCCATTTACTTAGGATCTAACAACAACTTGTTGAATTGATACATGTAGATGTTGGATGAATGGAAAATATCCACACATGCATCATATATGAATGGGTTGTTTTTTCACGTACTTCGGGTGTTATCTCTCCATATATATGTTTTTCCCATGGTACATACTGGTTTTATTTTAGGATGACTCTTTCATAATATCCAATCATTTTTCAATAACAAGATTGCAATGATGATCTACCTAGTGATGACACTTCACTACAGAGATCTATATTTTATGTGGTACATCAGGTTAGAATTCAAGTTTTTACACCACCCTTTGAGCTGCATGATAGGGTAGAAGTACCACATGAGGTTGTAAAAATATAAATCAAAATCTATGAGTTTAATATGAAGAATCCTACTTGGTTTTAGGGATATCCAAACCCCAATGAATCTCGGGACTAGTTAGTGGTAGTTATTTAGGAATTCATCATTGTGAGGACTCCTCTAAATCAGATAGTAGTCATGTTGGTGAGTATTCTTCCAGGATCTACTGGGAGGTGGTTGTTTTCAGTGACTCATAGACTTGATGAGATATCTCTCTCTTGTTCAAAGTTCAAGAAACTCTTTAGGGAGTTATTTCAAAATTCATTGTGATAAGTGTGCATCCCTAAGATTATGCAGCTTTAGCAGGACCGTATGATCATGGATAAGTATGGGCCGAGGTTCACCATCATATATATATACATTATAGGTATGTTTTGAGTTCCTTTTTTCTAGGATAGACCATAGAATAGGGCCTATACAAGGATATTAGGAATTTGGTGATATCTATTTTCATTCCCACCTATGCTAGAGTACTTATGTGGGCCTTATTAGTATGGATCTTTCAAGGAGAGTAAAATCCAATAGATGTCGGTATTAAGCCCATGTAGTAGAAAATAACTTAGAACCTGGTAGCAGATAGTAGACATAGGCATATAAGTGTGTGATACACATCTGTATATAATCCAGGGATAGTTTTTTTTTGTCTTAGTGATCATAGGATAGTTCTACCCAACCTAGAGAGAGTTTATGTTTCTCTTCCAATGGCCAAGGACATGTCACTCGAGATTGTACGGCTCGGTATAATGTTGATAGATATACAATTTATATACATTATAGGAAAATATAGTGGATGGATCGCAGAGGTTTTTGATGTCTTGGTCATGTAAGTGGAGCGGGGGTAGCTATAGGTGGAATACGTTTTGACATGATACCACAAACGTCCCATGTAGTCCATGACAAACTCAAGGAGACACTAGTCCGAGATGTGGAAATTGGAAATAGGTGCAGGTATTTTCCCAAGAGTCTCTTGGAATGATTTTATTTATGGTATTTTTTTCTATACTTTATATACATAACTGATAGACATAGGTGTGATCGACTATCTTCTTTCCAGATCCCTTTTTTCAGAGTTGGAGATTTTGGTTGAGCCGATGTCTCAACCCTAACACTTGTAGGCTCTGAAATGATGGGATTTAGTAATAACACACATCTTCTAATAGTGAATCTAGACTCATGGAGAAGAGAGAGTCATATGTAATCTTTTTTTGGAAACAATGTGGCCTTGCGACATCATCTAAGGTATGGACTGACTATCCAATGTTCATTCCTAGATTAACTCTTCCAGATAGAGGATGTAACGACCCGAAATTTTGAATAAATCTTGTTTCTTAATTTTTTGTGTTATTTTATACTCAACAAAACTGTTTCATTTGATAACATGAGTATAATTAAAATGAGACCATTTGGTTTTGACTATTATATGACCATTAGTCAGTATGACCATTGGAAACTGAATGTTGCGACTATTGTCTCCAAATACAAGTGATCTTGGTTAATTAAAATAGAAAGAATATTTGATGGCCTCATCCAGTAGTCTTGGACCAATCGAAACCAATCTAACAGAACTTGGGAAGGAGGTAGCACCACTCGGCTTTGCTCTGGACCAATCCCAAGTTGAACTTAATTGTGTGAAGCTAGAACGGAATCGCCTTCGCGAGAAGTTCAAACCGATAGAAATTACTACTCATGTAATGTTGGTCGAGCCACCCCAAGATTCTATCACCCTAGCACACCTTACTCTTAGGTTCTATACTGGTGTTATAAGGGGCTATGTAATGAGACCATAACTGCCTTGTGTGATCCTTTTCTTTAAATAAGAAATTTGATTTCTCCTTGGGATGATTTTTGTGAATTTTCAAAAGTCCAGATAAATATAGTTAGCATATTTTTAATGAATTCTAGAAAAACAATATTTGAAAATAATTATCTAAACCTTAGAAAACTAATTATGTGTAATGATTTTCAAATAATGGTTTTCTAAAATTATGTTGAGTACGAAATTTAGATTTTATTAAGATCAACTTAACTTTTGATGAATAGTAATTTATGAATAGTGATTTTATGCTTAGGATTAGTAATGTGACCAAATGGATTAGTAATCTCACTTAAAGAAAGTATTAATATATTCTAGGCACCTTGATAATGTAATGTGATTCAATAAAATGGTTAAATAAAGGTTTCATAAATTATTAGTCAATTATTAGTTTTTTCAGGTGAATAGTGTTTTTAATTAAATATTAAATTGAAAATATATAGAAAATTATTTTTATAAAATGGACTTTATTTTTGAACACAGAGCATTGATATTGTGTTAAGGTAATTTTTGGGGATTTTTGTGAAAAAAATTAATTTTTACTGAATAGTGTTTTTATTTAAAAATTAAATTAAAATATATATATATAATTATTTTTATAAAATGGAGTTCATTTTTGAAATCAGATAATCGATCTTTGGTTTAGGTGATGTTTTCGGATTTTTCCGAGAAAGTTAAATTTTCGATGAATAGTGAAAATACAGTTTTTAAGTTACAGGTGTTTAATGACATCATTAAATGATGTATTAAGTGTGTAATCAATTTGGTAGACTTATGAATAGTACGATAAGGTATGAGGGGTCCCATGTGGCCAATACCATTGGAAAATACCATGGGAAAAGCCCATGGTTTTTCCAATACCACCAATGAGGTGTCCATTGGCCATTAATGTCGTGTCCCCTCACTTTCCCTATAAATACCCACCCTTTACTCCTTTAGTTTTCACTCCCAACTCTCCCCCAACAAAGCTCTGGTCTCATTACCTCTCAAGGAGTCCTCCCAAGGTTCTCCCAAGCCCTCATGGTCCCAACCATTGATTTTTAAGGGTTACGTTTTAAGGTAAGGGATCCTACCTCTGTCGTTCTTTTCAAGTAATCTCTTTTATGTCATTTATTTTATGCTCCATGATCTTATGTTGGAGTATGTTATTTTATATTCCTATTAATGACCTTTTATTTTTCATATGATGAGATACCCCCTCTTGCTCTCATCAATTCTTTTTAAGAATATTTAAGTGGCACCGTTAGACTGCCGAATTTTTAAGGGATTCTTTCACCTTTCTCATTTTTCACAGTTCTACTTTCATGTCAAGTCTTTCAAGTTACTTTTTATTATTTTGGGGTATGATCTATATATATATCATACAGATATTTTATTTTCATATTATTAGAGACCCTTTTTTATCTCGTCAATTAATTTTTTTCAAGTTTAAGTGGCGCCGTTAGGCTGCCGAATTTTTAAGGGATTCTTTCACCTTTCTCATTTTAAAAGTTCTACTTTCATGTAAAGTCTTTAAATTTACTTTTTCTTATGTTGGGGTATGATCTCTATATCTATCATACTTATCTTCTATGTTTATATGATGAGAGACCCTATTTGATCTCTTCAATTCATTTTGTTGAATTTTAAGTGACACCGTTAGGCTGCTGAATTTTCATAAGAGAAATCTTATTTTTGTCTTCCCTCTATGTTTTTCATTTCATATGGTATGTCTTTCAAATCTCATTACCATGTTATTATATCAATTATATTATGTCCCTCTAATGTTCTTTAGATCATTTATTAGTGGGTGACCAATTTCCTCTCTCTTTTCAATGTTTTCTAAAACCCCGAAGCATAGTCGTTATGCTGCAGTATTTCTGTCTCAAATGTCTCTCTATTTTTCTCAAATTATTTTATTTTTTTAAGTTAATACCCAAATATCTTCCTTCTAAATGGGTATTCACATATATACCAAAATGTTCTATTTTAAATTCTGCGATTTACATACATAAGACCCGCTTCCCATTTCCGTGGGTTTAAAGTGACATATAGATCATGTATTTAAAGAAGTTTTTAAAACGTTATGAATATGAAATAAAACCCATATATATTATTCTATATGTGTTATTTATGAAATGTTTGATGATGATATATGTGGCTCATAGTATAAAAAAGTAAAATTTATGGGTGCGACCTAATAGCGCTCCAATGCATTGGGTAAAGACTTAATCTCTAGAGATGACTATTTTGACTAATACCTTGGTGAATAAACTTGGTAATTTTTAATGGCACCTTGGGGATGGACCTTGGTGAAACGGAAATGATTTTCCATGTTAAATTTTGTATCCAAATCTTCATGTTATGAAACACGTTATATTTATTATGATATGCCTCATGATCTCTTTCTCACGCCTTAAAGTTATTTTTCCTGACTTTTGATGTATCTCAAGTTCTCATGTAAAATGTTTCCCTTATTTCCCTTATTAGGCCTTTTTCTCACCCTTGCCTTTGATGTATGCTCCCAGGTTATTAGATGCTGTAATGAACTTAGGATGAAAAAATGAAGAATCATTTCAAGTGTTTAAGAATAATGTTTTATGTTTTCATGTATTAAGTTCCTGGTTTCCAAGACACTAAACCTTAAAGATCCTCAGTTTTGTATAATGTAATAAAGGTTTATGTGATAAAAATGTGGGATGTTATAGTTGGTATCAATGGATGGTTTAGTTATTTGTGGAAATTAGGATATGAAAAATTTAGGAAAAAGCCAATAGAAAAGTTTAAATATAGGAAATCTTCTAGGTATTTTTGTGAGTATTGAGTAAGGGGTTTCAAAGAAAATACATCCATGTCTGGATACGAGCAGGTAGAGGTGGCTCTGGCATAGATGTACATAGGGGTAAAAACCAAAAACACCGCTTTGAGCTAGACTTGAACGGGATCTAGTACACGACAATGGGCCTTGATGCACTCTTGGTTACGACACTCCAGGGGGATATGCTTTGGTAAATTCATAAGCTTAGTATGAACCATTATTAAAGGAAAAAAGATAAAATAAAATAAAGATTTACATAAGAATATATGTTCATGGATAACCTAGTTTGGAACCTAGGGGATCACAAGTTAGGTTATACTTTTCATCTACAAGTTTATCCTTCTATGATTGACGTTTCATTTTCATGATTATTGACTAAGTATTTAAGCCCATAATTATAATTTCTTTTCTTAGTTAGTGGAGGGAAATGGAAGAACATGTCCCAATGACCAATGTGATAGGAATTGTGACTATTAGCCTATTAATATGACAGAGATGATGAGAAATCAAGTTGAACATATTGTTATTATGCCAAACCAGCTATCAAAAATCACAATTAATAATTGGTACCTAGTTGAATGACCAAATTCATCAAAGAAGAAGAAGATGAAGTCTCAAGGTGAACTTATAGTAATATATGTTACTTTTGGAAATGATTCACCAATCTTGGGAAAAATTTGTTTAGGTTAGCTACTTTTTTTATAAGATGTTAGGAGTGGTTGATGTTGTTTGGAGATGAAAGATAAAGTTTATCTTGGAAGACTATTTTATCAAATCCTTCTTATATTTAGGTATCAATATTAGTTTGGTTTATTTTGAGCAATTTTAAGGACAGTTATTTATGGAATGGACTATGATGAACTTTGGGTAGTATTGTGGAATTTTGAAGATTTAAAGAAGTTTCCCTTCCTTTGGGATTCTTTCTTTTTGAAGAGTTGTTTTATGTTACCCTTTCTATTTTTGGGATAATAGAAGAAATAGATTGTTAATATTTGGTGGATTATGTGATTCTCTAGAAGATTATTTTTGTGTTTTGATGAGACCAAGTGTATTTGAATGATCATCATTTGGATAAAAGATTAGTTTTGGTAGAAACTTAGTATGGGATGAAACTCTACTTGAAGGTAAATATATTTCCTTAAGTTTTTATTCTATTTAGTAAATGAATTACTCAAAATTATTAAAAGGAATGTAAAACAAAAACATTTTTGGTTTACGTTTCCTACTGGGTAATCAAAGACTGTTTACACACATCAAAAGTTTGTTATTTTCTTGTGGTTAACTTTCTCCTAATCATGTTTTCTATCAATCTCCCTTAGAACTTGACCCTTTGTTTTTTCTTCCATATCCATGTTTTCTTACTTGGAATCATATTATGGGTTTACTTGGGTGACCTTTGTACTTCCCTTTCTTTCTTTTAAAGTAATAGTGTTACTGAAACTCTTTCCGATGTGGGCGTTTCAATGAAATTTCTGAGCCCATTTTTTTAAAAAATTGCGAGGACGCAATTTCTTAAGGGGGGAAGATTGTAACGACCCAAAATTTTGAATAAATCTTGTTTCCTAATTTTTTGTGTTATTTTATACTCAACAAAACTATTTCATTTGATAACATGAGTATAATTAAAATGATACTATTGGGTTTTGACTATTATATGACTGTTAGTCAGAATAAGCGTTGGAAAATGAATGTTGCGACTATTGTCTTTAAATACAAGTGATATTGGTTAATTAATATAGAAAGAAGATTTGATGGCCTCATCCAGTATTCTTAGACCGATCGAAGCCCATCTAACAGAACATGGGAAGGAGGCAGCACCACTCGGCTTTGATCTGGACCAAACCCAAGCTGAACTTCATTGTGTGAATCTATAACGGAATCGCCTTTGCGAGAAGTTCAAACTGATAGAAATTACTACTCATGTAATGTTGGCCGAGCCACCCCAAGATTCTATCACCCTAGCACACCTTACTCTTAGGTCCTATGCTGGTGTTATAAGGGGCTGTGTTACGAGACCATAATTTCCTTGTGTGATCCTTTGTTTTAAATAAAAAATTTTATTTCTCCTTGTGATGATGTTTTTGAATTTTCAAAAGTCCGGATAAATATAGTATGCATATTTTTGATGAATTCTAGAAAAATGATATTTGAAAATAATTATGTAAATCTTAGATAACTAATTATGTGTAATGATTTTCAAAAAATGGTCTTCTACAATTATGTTCAATACGAAATTTAGAGTCTAATAAGATTAACTTAATTTTTGATGAATAGTAAATTAGGAATAGTGATTTAATTCTTAGGATTATTAATGTGACCAAATAGATTAGTAATCTCACTTGAAGAAAGTATTAATATAATCTAGGGACCTTGATAAAGTAATGTGATTTAATAAAATGGTTAAATAACAGTTTCATAAATTATTAGTCAAGTATTAGTTTTTTCGGGTGAATAGTGTTTTTTAATTAAAAATTAAGTTAAAAATATTTAGAAAATTATTTTTATAAAATTGACTTTATTTTTTAACTCAAATAATCGATATTGTGTTATGGTAATTTTTGGGGATTTTTCTAAAAAAATGAATTTTCAGTGAATAGTGTATTTATTTAAAAATTATATTAAAAATATTTAGAAAATTATTTTTATAAAATGGATTTCATTCTTGAAGTCAGAGCATCGATATTTTGTTAAGGTGAAATTTTGTGATCTTTCTGAGAAAGTTGAATTTTCGATGAATAGTGAAAATACAGTTTTTAAGTTACGAGTGTTTAAGGACATCATTGAATGATGTATTAAGTATGTAATCAATTTGGTCGACTTATTAATAGTAATATAAGGTATGAGGTGTCCCAAGTGGCCAATAACATGGGAAAATACCATGGGAAAGCTCATGGTTTTGCCAATACCACCAATGAGGTGTCCCTTGGCCATTAATGCCTTGTCCCCTCACTTTCCCTATAAATACCCACCCATTCCTCATTTATTTTTCACTCAAAACTCTCCCCCAACGAAGCTCTGGTCTCATTACCTCCCAAGGAGTCCTCCCAAGGTGTCCTCCCAAGGTTCCCCCAATCCCTCAAGGTCCCATCCTTTGAGTTTTAAGAGTTATGTTTTAAGGTAAGGGATCCTACCTCTCTCGTTCATTTCAAGTAATCTCTTTTATGTCATTTATTTTATGATCCATGGTCTTATGTTGGAGGATGTTCTTTTATATTTCTCTTACTTTCCTTTTCATGTTCATATTATGATATACCCCCTCTTTCTCTCATCAATTCTTTTTAAGAATGTTTATGTGGCACCGTTAGGCTGCCGAATTTTTAAGGGATTCTTTCACCTTTCTTATTTTTCAAAGTTCTACTTTCATGTCAAGTCTTTCAAGGTCCTTTTTAGTATGTTGGGGTATTATCTCTATATCTATCATACTGATCTTTTATGTTCATATGATTAGAGACCCTATTTTATCTCTTCAATTCATTTTTGTTGAAGTTTAAGTAGCACCGTTAGGCTGCCGAATTTTTAAGGGATTCTTTCACCTTTCTTATTTTTCAAAGTTCGACTTTCATGTCAAGTCTATCTAGTTCTTTTTTATTATTTTGGGGTATGATATCTATATCTATCATACTGATATTCTTTTTTCATATGATTATAGACCCTATTTGATCTCTTCAATTCATTTTGTTGATGCTTAAGTGACGATGTTAGGCTGCCGAATTTTCATAAGAGAAATCTTATTTTTGTCTTCTCTCCATGTTTTTCATTTCATATGGTATGTCTTTAAAATATCATTACCATGTTCTTATATACATTATATTCTGTACCTCTACTATTATTTGGATCATTTATGAGTGGGTGACCTATTTCCCCACTCTTTTCAATGTTTTCTAAAACCCCGAAGCATAGCCTTTATGCTGCAGAATTTCCGTCTCAAATGTCTCTCTCCTTTTCTAAAATTATTTTATTTTATTAAGTTAATAATCAATTCTCTTCCTTCTAAATGGTTATTCACATATATACCAAAAATTTTCTATTTTAAATTCTAGGATTTACATACATAAGACCCGATTTCCTTTTCTGTGGGTTTAAAGTGACATAAAGATCATGTCTTTAAAGCAGTTTTTAAAACGTTATGATTATGAAATGAAACCCATTTCTTTTATGTTATTTGGGTTATTTAAGAAATGTGTGATGATGATATATGTGGATCACATTATAACAAAGGCAAATTTATGGGTTCACCCTGATAGCGCTCGAATGCATTGGGTAAAGACTTATTCTCTAGAGATGACCATTTTGACTGATACCTTGGTGAATAACCTTGGTATTTTTTAATGACACCTTTGGGATGGACCTTGGTGAAACGGAAATGATTGTCTAAGATAAATTTTGTATCAACATCTTCAAGTTATGAAACATGTTATTTTTATTATTATATGCCTCATGATCTCTTTCTCATTTCTTAAAGTTATTTTTCATGTCTTTTGATGTATCTCAAGTTATCATGTAAAATGTTTCCCTTGTTTCCCTTACTGGGAATTTTGTTCACCCTTTCCTTTGATGTATACTCCCAGGTTATGAGATGCTGTGAGAACATAGGATGAACAAATGAAGAATCATTTCAACTGTTTAAGAAGAATTTTTTATGTTTTCATGTATTAAGTTCCTGGTTTCCAAGACACTAAACCTTAAAGATCCTCAATTTTGTATAATTTAATGAAATTTTATGTGATAAAAATGCGGGATGTTATAGAGGGTGAGTTGTTTAAACAAAGAGTTAATTAGCATGCTCTTTCATGGGTGATAATAAAACTCATAAATATTTTAATGATATTATAAATAGAATTATATTTCCAATTACCCATTAGATGGGGAGTATTAACTTTCCGGATGTTGATGTTATAGCCTTTTAGCTTCCTTCATAGGTGGAGGAGTATGAGAATTTATTTCTTGAGAACATGTTATTTTTACCACTCCACCAAGAGATGTACATTTAAATAATAATTAAACTAGGGAATACCCTGATATATATACCATCATATCGGATGGATCACATAGAGCATCATTAACTGAAGGTGCAGTTAGAGTACATAATGTGGATGGGATTTATCAGACTCAGTGTTTCCCCCCAGGCATACCTAGTGTTGTTCTCTAAAAATGCATATGGGAGATTGAGGTTGTGTTTGGATTATTATTTTTTATACCATCTGAATATTAAGAATAAGTATCCAATATTGAGAATACAAGACCTCTTCAATCATATTATATGGGAGAGATGATTGTCAAAGATAGAACTCATATCAGGTTATCACCATATATGAGTATGAGACATGGATACATAGAATATATCATTCCAATGAATCTATGGTAATTATGTGTAATTTTTTATTCATTAAAGTGTAAAAACACCCCAGTAATGTACATGATATTCGTGATCATGATATCTGATCGTGTATTTGAATGGTTTATGGTGTTCTTAATCTATGACATTCTAGTGTTCACATTTTCTAAGGAGCACATGAAACACATAAGGATGGTCCAGGAAAAACATTGAGAGAAAAAAAGTTATGGGAAACTCTAAGTGTGAATTTTTTTTATTTGAGGGTCATATGTTCCCTAACATGTCATATAAAAAGAAGTTATGGTAGTGGACCCATTGTAGACTATGTAATGGTTAGATACGGATCCATCCATGTGTGTGAGTGCGGTGTAGAGCTTCCTTGGATTGGAATGTTACTATAGGGTATTTGTGATTGATATCTCCCAGATATCCATAATATTGAATTCTTTCACCCATAAACGGTATCCTTTCATTATATGGAAATAATCCAGTATGATTTTCAAGAGTTGTGGTAGAGGATGAAAATTATACCTATCTTAACAATACCTAAGTTGGGATTCGAATATATAGTCTGAGGTAAGGACTAAGAGGGTATAAAAATGGTTATTTCTGATGCAGAGGAAGGTGGTGATTATTTTTTGGGTTCCAACCATTTATACCACATGATCATAACTATGAGACAAACAATATAGAGTTGGTTGTAGTATCCTTCAATCGTATTATGAGGAAACACTACCTTATGGGGGTTTGATTTATCAACCATTCTTACCACTAGAGTCTTGATTATATTTTATCACATAACTATATTTACATGAGATAGAGG
Organism: Viscum album; assembly: GCA_963277665.1. Classification (NCBI taxonomy): domain Eukaryota; kingdom Viridiplantae; phylum Streptophyta; class Magnoliopsida; order Santalales; family Viscaceae; genus Viscum; species Viscum album. The sequence goes on along the minus strand of OY728128.1, from coordinate 210,733,379 downwards.
TGATTTGTATAATTTTTACAATATTATGACACTGAGATTGTCTATAAACCCATGAAGGGGAACGTGGTGCTGATTCACACAGTGGGAGATATTTTTCACAGTTGTTAGCTAAGGCATAAAAGAATCTAGCCTAATTGTCATTATCTCATATGGTCAAGGAAGGTACAACCTATATAATGGTCATTTTTATAACCCCAAAATTTCTAAAGATTGTTAGGGAGTCTCATCATAGAGATACTGAATATAAGAACTTGTGTATATGGATTTCCACAGGATGATCTACTGATGTATTCTTTGAAAGTGGGGATTACGTAATCATTTTTAGATGAAAGATGATGGTTTCTATCGGGTTGTGTGATGAGGTTTTTATCATGTTTTATACATAACCATTATACATATAACTAGGTGTGGATAATATGCACTAGGACCTTCAGTGTCAATTTATGTTTTTTTATAGTGAAGAAGTGTGTGGTAGAGTCTGTCTCATAATGCCTAACTTGTCAGCAACTAAAGTCCGAGCCATAGGTCTTACTAGTTTCAGCTCAAACGCTTGGGATAAATAGTGGAAGTGTGATGATATATATATATTGAATTTCGTATGGGATTTAAAAAACCTCTAGAGGAAACGATTCAATCTGGGTGATCATAGAATCACTGACTAATTTGGACCCCTTCCAACCCATAGGAGAATTTAGAATAACAGAAATCACGGGATTCATTTATATGCAAAAGATGGTCCCTATTCATGATGTTCCCTCGATGATTATTTTATTCTGTGATTCTCTCAACACATCATGGTTTTAGAGCGGATTTAGTGGGACCATTGGGACATAGTCGTGTTTTAGTACAATTTTCACCCAAAGATTTATGTATTGATTAAGTAGACAATTCAGGTTATGGAGGAAATTTTTAAGTCTATCTGGGTGTTACATATCCCTAGTTTGGTGGATCAAATACCATTAGTGATGTTTTTTTTATAAAAAATTCTAATATTTTGTCATAATCATCATGGAACCATTTGATCCCTTGAATAAGATACCCTCTAGGTCAACAATGTATTGGAAGAATCATTTTTAGTTAGAAACGAAGAAACTAGAGTTTGTATAGGTGATGTTAAATAAGGTTTCGATCATCTAGGAGTTGATGAAGTATTCCAAAATCTAAAATAATTATTATTCAGACTGACGATAGAGTCCTTTGGAGTTCTATGAGGGAGACCATGTGATCATAGGGAGTCACCTCAACAAGTATTGGAGATATTTAGATAGGGTGGGAAGTTATCTTCAAGTTTCATAGGGAATTTATATATAGGGTGCTTGTCTAGTGAGGTGGCACACCTCTTGGCCTTACCACCATAGTTATACCGGGTAGAAGATGTCATCCATGCTTCATAATAGAGTATGTATGTGCATGAACAATCCAATGTTATGGACAAGGGTGTGATGGATATTGAGGATGGGTCTTCCTTTATAGAGCACCATGTATATATCAAGGATTTTTCGGAGAATATATTTCATGGGAGAGTAATTCCATTGTTGTGTCTCTGATGGAGGCACATGAATCTTCTAGAGAGAACCCAAGAGTGGGAAACCCATATGTGAGCTCCCTCCCCACATAATTTTTTAATATCCTATTGGATTTTTTAGAAGAAAATACCAAAAAAATAGGATAATTTAATGTCTCTTTTTTTGTTTGTATGTATGTAGAATATATTAAGGAATATATTGCAACCATGTGTCGAGATGATGTGAGATTCTGAGACCCGGTGATCTTTGTTGTGGAGCAGGTTGCGGCGTCAGAATGGCTGGACTACCTTGATCTGGATGCTTTGTTCCCATTAGTGGATGTGTTCTTGGACTATCTCACGTCGTTGGTTGGTTTGGGTGGACTCTTACCGGAGTTCGCCGTTGGGTTGGTGGATTTGGAGGCGGTGTCGATGGTCGCACCGTTGGCGTTCAACGAGTCCATTTATGAGGTTTGTTCATGCTTTTCTAATTTTGTGCACCCTGTTCCATGGTTTGAATGTTTGAGTGGATTAAGTCTGCATGTTTTTTACCGATGTTTGAAGGTCGTATGTCATGAAGTCATGTATGGTTTCCCACTTTTCCCTTAAAAGTTTTTGATGGTTTCTCACTTTTGGATAATAAAAAAATTAATTTTCAGTCAGTCAGTCATGTGAAATGTATATAGAAAATAGAGAAAAAACTCATAAATGGGGACATGTATGGAAAATATGATACCGTTGTTGAATCCATAATGTGGTTTTTACCCAAGGTACTCTATAAAATTTTTATTTTTTGAGATTCTCGTAAAATTGTTGTTGTGGGTGCAAATAATAAAATAAATAATTATAATAAGTTTATTTATTTTACAATAGTTCCATAATCCTATCTTTATAAATCCCTTGTAATGAAAGAATCACATTTTCTCCGAATAACCTTAAACATTGAGGGAGTGTTATTTGTAGATCATTTTAGAAGGACAACGATGGATCATTTATTCTAAATCGGTGTGCCAACCAGAACTTCTATATCTCTCCAATGATATCTATGTGTGACCAATATTCATCAGTGGTTGATTCAAACCCACGGAAGGTTGTTGTTTTTCATTGGTTTATTTTATTATTTTGTTATCCTTTGATGAATGAAAATCACATAAACAAAACTATAACATTGTGGGTTGTTCATGCTTGCGGGTTTAGGTTTATGTTCTAGGGTATTGGGAATTTATTTTATTTATTTCATAGTTATTCATTTTTTATCCTTAGGGAATTTGAAAATTAACCGTAGTTCCTTCCACCTCAGTGATCTTCTCATTTATTACATAGTTCTTCACGTATTCATTATGAAGACCCCAACTCCAAAATCCTATAGTTGTTGGTTACTAAATTACATTGGTAATAGATAGAAGGAATTAAATATTAAAGGATCAAAAACATTGGTAGTCATGGTATAATAGATCCATACTTTGATTTCATATAAATATAAAACCATAATCTAAAAAAATATTTTCGTTGTGATCATCTTCATTCCCATGAGCATGCCCCTTCATATCAATGATAAAACATTTTAGTGAATCATGGGGAACATAAGAAAAATTTATCATTGATCTGTAATACTCTAGAGGGGTATGAATAAAATAGAATATATCCTAAATAAATAATCCAGAAACAATATGAAAATGTAAATAGGAGACAAACATTCTATTTAATTAATAACTTATGCATAATACAGGTGTTATAAATGTAGAGGATATAATGTTATATAAATAATCACATGATCACGAAACATAACCAATGATATGAAAACAAATAAAATAACCACATGGAAGTATGATGAATGGTGTCATTATATTAAATCATAAAAATATTATTCAATAATGTATGTTGACATAGATTAAAATACTTTAATGATATTACTGAAATATTTCTTTAGATGAATACCCTTTATAAATTGAATATATATTTTAAATTATATCAAATTCACACGTAATAAATAAATAATTTTATTTAAAATTAACATTTTCAAATTTTAACATAATATTAAAATAATTGACGCATCATAACAGTGGGAATTTTTTTAATTTCATAAATATGAAATAATATATTAATTTTACACATTTTGTGAAAAGTAAAAAATGTACCATGTTTAGAAAATAAATGTTATATTCCTTTTAAAACATTTTATGAAAATTCAAAAAAATGGTTAAAATGACATTTTAAATCATTAGATAATAGTAAAATATTTTTAGAACATTTTTAGAAATCATTTATATATAAGATAAATATTAATTTTCATAGACTTACCCATAAATAATCTCAAATAATTACAAGATTGTGTAACAAACCCTTACCACTTGGGTATTATTTCAAGCATAAGACCCATGAAAGAAAATAAATACAAATGAAACATTATATACCATGAATAAATTTATATTAATCATATAATATATAAAAGTGACATTAAATACACCACAAAAAACAAATAAGTGATAAATATGTCAATTATCTCATAGAGGTAAAAGTGAGATGGGAAACCCTTACCACATGTTCGATATCCATTGTACATGTTTTATCCAAGTTTATAATAAATATATATTAATTATAACTATATAATAGAACCATAATAATAAATACTATAACATATACAATTTATATATAATAATTCATCAGCCATTTATTATTAATTCATTATTAAAATCCCCATTTCTAGTGGTAATTTCTTCACATTTCATGTATTTTGTGATTTGGTACATATAGTCATAACTCTTTAATAATTCTTCCATTACATAAAGAGTATTATTTATGGACTAAATATCTTATAAATTAAATATATATAAATATATATATATATTCATTCATGAAGATTTAGATAGAAAAATGAAACACATCGTTCATGGAGACTCTAGGTCGTACGTTCGCATGATTGTTATTTTCATTTTTTGATGGATGGAACAAAATAATGGTAAATAAGAGTTATCCATTAAATAATAATAATTATTACATATATATCATATATATTCATTCTTTCCATATTTATAGCCATCCATGTATATTGGTTATTTGAACTAATCACACTGCTATTTGGAGATGGTAAGCAGTACATACACATGATCGAGGTTTTTTATTTTCATATGATGGAAATGGGATCAAATATGATTTTATCACAGTTATAATAACCTTTAATAATATTAATGAAACATAATTTGTCAATTTATGATGTAATACACCAAAATATAATGTGAAATAATAATTAAACTTGAATGTGTTGGTAAGTACAATTAACACTTCTTTAGCGGGCATCCTTTATATCTCTTTTTAAGTGGTATAGGGTTGGTCTTTTGGACCGAAAAATGTCTATAGAACATGGATAAAACCCATTAAAAGAATAATGGGTACAAATTTTTCAATATATAGGGCTCAATGTTGTGTGATGTAGTAGTGGAGGAGGTGCCCTTATATAATTTGGGTGAGGGGTACTTATGAAATTTCTCTAAAAGTTAAAGTATAATAGGAATATTCTTGATCCAAATACATTAAAATGGTTATGAAATGAATAGGGTGTGAAATATTTGACAATATATTTTATGCTTTTTTCTTAATAATTATTTTTATGACTTTTAAATAATTTAATAAATTATTAATCCCATAAAATATCATTATTTTCAATTTTAATACCATTCTTTACATTGACGTTAAAACATCAACAGAAAAATTAAAATTTAAATAACTATGTTTTTATATTATAAAAATGGCATTATCTTAACTTTAATTCTTATATCACCTTAAATATATCAAATTATATCACTTTTAATATTTTTAATATTATTTATTTTATTTATTTGAATAATTCAGTTGACATTGTATTAGCGTTTCAAAAGTATATATTGTAACTATATAAATTATAAAAGTATAAAACAAAATCATATCAAGAAAGTAATTTTAATATGATAAAAATATATATTTATATTTTTTATATATTTATATAATCTTACATCTATTTCATGATAACAAATTTAATGTGTTATTTTCACTTTTGTGGCCTTGCACAAGAATTACATAAGAATTTTGAAAAGTAACTTGTTAAATTACAAAAAAATGGTTATAACCTTATGAATAAAAAAACAATTAGTTTTTAACATCTATGTTTAACAAGTACATATATTTTAACAATTATTTCTTTTTAGGATACAGAATTATACTTTTATAGTGCTTTTTAGGCTCTGCATCAGCACTGAAAATGATTTTCATATTTATTATGGAATAACTTTTTATCAATATGCTTTCAATTATCGGTAAATTATATTTATATTTTGTTTCATACATGGTTCTTTACATAATTTTCATAATTTTTTATATTATTTAAATTTCTTGATGATATCATCAAAAAATAAATTCTATTTCATGAAATTAAATTCATGTAAGTGATATAAATTATTTTTAAATTGAATGTACAAAACGATAAAATAAATTTTGAAAAAAGGTTTTTGTTTCAAAAAAATTTCTATTTACTTATAAATATCATTTTTACCTAATTATTTCAAAAAATTGATTCCAATGAAACTAATTGTATTATTAATAATATAATTTAATTAATCATTATTTTAACCAATAATAAAATAAAATTTAACTTTGAAAATGATCGAAACAAAAATACGTCTTTCCATAAAAATATGTATTTTTTACTATTCTAGGAAAAAAATTCATAAAAATGATAAAATTACCCTATTTTAATATTGATATGATGATTTAAAAATCATTTAATTTTTTCAAATAAATTTTTTACAATTTTTGAAAATTAATTATATTATTTTCTCATAAAGAGTAATAATAATCATTTTTGAAAAAAATTTATAAATTAATATTACTAAAATTTGAGTTTTTAATTACTAAGAGTTAATCAAAAAAATTATTTGCTAATAAATTTATATATTTCAATTCCAATATAATAATGTTCATACCTTCTATGTTATAAAATATTTTATAACAGTCATATATAAATTGAAATATTTTGGGGTGTATTTCAAATTGGTACTCCCTATTTTATATGCTATCGAACATAGTGTTATTTTAAATTCATAGTGTGCTACATTATCCCTTACAAGATTAAATTCCATCATCACAATTAGAGAATTTGATAATAAATTTAGGTTTTGACATTTGACAATATATGTGTGGAAAACCCAAATCCTATGAAGGGTTAATAAAACATATTCTTTCTAAGGGTTAAGGGGAATCATGAATGTCATCTAGAGTAACACAATGTAGGATTCTAGGTAAGAGAATAGAAGTGGTAAGTGAAAACATGGATATTGAATAGAACACTAACTCCCATGTACTGATAGAGAGTGATATTGTACATGTTCATTAGAAAGATAACAATCAATAAACCGTAAATTGATGATGAGTTAAAATATCATTGGTTTTATCAAAAAGAAAATTAACAGATGATATCTTTTTTAATTCAATGTTGAAGGATTTGTTTATAATAGAGACTAATAAATTGATAAAATAAAATTAATTGAACCTTTCTATTTTATAATAATAATATCATCCCTAGTTTTTTCTTTGATGTATTTCCACTTCATCTATTGTACCAAGAAATAGGTAATAGAGATGAATTTCCCATTCCTAAAGCACTTTAAATGAATAAAAATAACAATAAGTCATTCCTCTAGCCTAATTTATTTTACTAAAATCCAAATTCTTAGTACAGGTCATGATATGATAAATAAATAATATAAATATATCCATAGTTCAACATAATTGATTCCATAACTATATAACCTTATTTCTCATCTAAAATATGTCCACTCAAATTCAAAGTCAAGAAATTTAGATGGAGGGTCAATAAATTTAGAAAATAAAATCACCATTAGATTCCCCAAACATAATTTCACTCTTAATTTTAGATACAAAATAATGAATACATTGATCATATTAAAACATTAATGAAAACATCCATGATTTCAAAAAGAAAATCTCAGGTTTTTGAATATATTCCCTCAATCCAAAAATGTAGTGAACCCAGAAAAGATAACATTATCCTTAAAATAACAATCCAATTTCATGGTCCCAAATAAAATTCCACTAAAAAATCTTATTCGTTATTATCTTAACATCAATAATATATTATTTGTATCTTCCCTCAATCATTTTTTTTAAAAGATAAACCTTCCACATAATTTCGTATCTTCATTAATGGTACTATTCGTCATAAGCTTCAAGATCATTAGAGAATAAGTAATATATTACGGTGTTAATATATCTAATGATTATTATAACTTTAATATCATTGATGCAATACTTTTAAAATTTAATTATATAATCAAAATAAAAATGCTCGTTAATCATTGCACTTTATTCTTAAATCACTAATTACACATCATATAATTCTTTAATACCTCCGTCCATTCATATTTCATTATTAATCTATTAATAAATTGTAGTATAACTATTTCCCATAAAACCTATTGAATATATTCATGATACTTTCCCCCTATGATATAAATTTTCAAAATTCCCATACATTTCAAATTTAAAACATTAAACCATTGATGATTCATTATGGAAGAAATTGTTCTCAACGGTTTTATTAATCAAATTTTACATTTTTTCTTACAAATTAATTTATTTGTGAAATTATTTTCCACACAAAAAAACATATTATAATTCTTCTAATACAATCACTTGGGTATTTAATCTCACATTCTCTAAATATATGAAACTAAATCTTTATTCCTCTGTAGTCTCCATGACCTGAGATCTCAGCAAACTCTATCTTTCTCACCTTTGGTGGGTCTATCAAATTTTTATAGTTAATATTGTTAATTATATGTTATGATAACTTATTAGACACACTCATAATATCCATTAGTACATTCTTTATCTCATTTGGTTTCTCATAAACTGGTTTTAAATACCCATCAATGATAACATAGTTCCATCTTCTTCCAATGATTTACAAAAACTAAAATGAATAGTTTGATTAGAAAAAATTATAGTATAAAAAGAAATGATTGAAACCTTAAAAACTTAAAAGATATTATCCTATAAATAGAAAAATAATACATGTAAATAATTATTTTATGATATCTAATTTATGTTTTCCAAAATCTAGGTTACAATATAACTACTATACATCCTCTGATACCAACACTAAAAAGAACCAACTCTTGTATCCCAGAGCTAGTGGCTACATTATTACATTGGAACTAGATACAAGGAATCACATCCCAAAATACCGAACAATTAAATTTTCTTTATAAACAATATTTATAATGGAATTTTATAAAAATTTGAAAATATAAAATATAAAAAAAATGTTTTCTATAAGGTCACATTTATTTCCTCTAGCATTTAATTGTATATCAATGATAAATCATTTCCAAGAATCCTGGGGATATGAAACATAAGAAATGGTTGGTCTATAATTCATAGTATGGGTATGCATAAGGTGGATTATATCATGAATAAATATATCATAATATAAATTCCATGTTAAATAACTAAAATTTATTACATTTAATCAATAACTGAACATAATATGGTTGGGTTAAATGATGATCTAGTAATTCAAAATATATAATCATATGAGCATGATATATATCCATGGATATTATAACTAATAAAATAAACATATGGAATATTATTAATTGGATTATAATTATGGAATGAATAATTATGGACCTCTAAAATATAACATAGAGACATTATGTTAAGACATCAAAAACCATCAACGGGTAGAGCCAAGACATCAATATAAATGGGTAGGGAATTAGTGAAAACCCAATATAGTTTTTCTCATGAGATCTATTAATTCATTGAGGGGATATAGTGGTCCATATATGAAACATACAATGTAAAATGCATTCCATGTATAAATAAATAATACAATTTAATCCAAATTCATTAACAAAATCAATAACTGACCATATTTGAATAAATATACATGATGAATGAAAATATATTTCATATGAATAATCGGTCATAAACATCCAATGAAATATTATGAATGGTTTTATTATATTAAATCCTGATCCTAATAATCAATAATGGATTTTGGGATAGATTATAATAATTGAAATATATTACTGGAATATTTCATGAGAAAAGTACCTTTTTAAATTTGAAAATAATTTCTATAATCTAAAAACTGTGAACATAATAAATAAAACAAATTCATTGTGAATAACCTTGTAAAATTTTAAAATATGATTCAATTTATAGTTGCAAAAATTTGGCAGTAATTTTTTATCATACTGTATAAATTGAAAAAAACATTGGCTCTACACTTTTTTTAGAAATGTAACAAAATTACCTTGTTCAGGAAAAAGAGGAAGATTATTTTTAAAACATTCTATAGAAAGTAAAAAAATAAGAATTAATTGAAAATATAATTGAATTATATTAAAAAAATTGAAAATAATTTTAGAACACATGAAAATGTAATATAAATACTCCACTTTTGAGACTTAAACATAAATAATCTCGAATAAAGATGAGATTCTAAAATAAACTATTACCACATACGTACCATTTAAATCATAATCCCCTAGAAAGAAATAACATGACATAAAACAAAAAATTACATAAATAAAAAATTATTTTTTATATAATATATCAAAGGGGTATTTAATATAGTACATAAAATAAAAATGTGTTGATTATGAAATATGTCTCTTGGAAGTAATAGTGAGTTGAGAAACCCTTACATCAGGTTTGATTTCCTTTGCACCTGTCTGGACATCCTATATTTATTATAAATATATTATATAACCATACTCATATATATTATACCATATATTATGCACTTATAATATTTTATCACTCGTTTATTATTAATTCATTGTTCAAATCACAGTTTTGGGTGGAAACTACATCGCTTTACATCCATGATGTCACGGTTGTTTTGTTCCTAATAATTTTTTCAAATTTCCATAATATAAAAAATATCATTTATGTTTTTAATATCTTATATATTAAAAATATAGATATTTATATTCATCCATAATTATATATATTGAAAAATTATTTATTTCAATCATGGAGATGATATGTTTTACTTGTGGATGTATGTAGTTTTCAATATTTAGGGATCGATGAGAATGGTAAATAATAAATAATCTTTACAGAATTATTATTATGTCATATATATCATATATATTCACTATTTTTAAATATATAACTGTATATGTAATGTGGTAATGAAAAATGAATTACCGCACTATGTAAAGACGGTAAGTCTTACGTACAAACGAACAATATTTTTTCATTTTGTATGATGTAAAGAAGATGGAATATTGTTGTTGCATAATCATAAAAAAATATCCTATTGAATTCATATTATAAGAGTTATTAATTTATTATAGAAATAATTCTTGATGTAAAAGTAAAAATAAACTTGAAAGAGTTGGGAATAAAGATTACCTATTTTTCAGTGAACTTCCATTAGATCACTTCTAAATGGATCTAGGGTTGGTCTTATGGATGGAAAATAACATCTTGAACATGGGTAAGAATTTTTATAATAGGAGTGGGTAGGAATTGGTAGATATTTAAGGTTCTATGTGGTAGGAAGAGGTGAGGGTGGAGGTTCCCTTTTAAAATTGAGGTGAGGATCACTTTTGAAATTTCATAAAATATTGAAATATTTTAATACTGTTCTAGAGCCAAATATTTAAAAATGTACCATAAATTAATTGGGGATTATATTTTATACTATATATTATCTAATTTTTTCTTATATAAAATTTTTATGAACATTTAATAATTTAATAAAATATTAATCCCATAAAATATCATTGTTTTCAATTTTGATATTATTCATTACATTGAATTTAAATAATATAAAAATAATTAAAATTAAAACCATATATTTTATTATATCCTGAACATGATATGGTAGTCTACATAATTTTTATATCACCATAAATATCTCAAATTTTATTAGTTTTACAATTTTTAATAACATTTATTTGATTCTTCTATTAATTAAATTAATAATGTATTAGTGTTTCACAAGAATATATGGTAATTATATAATTTATAAAAATTATAAAAACATTTTCATCGTTTATATATTTTTATTATGATAAAAATAAACTTTTACTTTTTTAGTATTTATTCTAACATAGATATATATCATGACAACACATTTAATTTTTTATTTACTTCTCAAGGATTACATAATCAATTCACAAACATTCGAATAAGCAATTTGTAATATATAAAAAATATGCATACTAATAAAAATCATTAAAAAAACTATCATTCTATGATAATTTTGGATTTATTAATAAAAAATAAAATTCAATTTATTTTAATTTAATTCCTATAAGTGATAGAAATTAATTTTAAAATATTTATTTAATTATTGATAAAACCCACTTTTTAGAAAATAATAAAAAATTCTTTAGTAATGACTATTTATGCATAAAAATTATTTTATGAAAATTTATATTATAAAAATGTTTCCAATAATTCTAATTTAATTATTGATAGTATAAAAAAATTATTTGTTTTAACAAATTTTAAAATAAATTGTAACTTCACATATTGTTGAAACAAAAATACAGTTTTCAACAAAAATCATTACTTTTTACTATTCAAAGGGTAATAAATATTTTCAAAAAAATATAAAAATTTCACACCAATAAAATTTTAATAACTGGATTTCAAATTTTTATATCATTTCATAAAATATAATTTCTATATGTGGGAAACATTAATTATCTTATTTTCACATAAATATTAGTTAAAATCATTTTGATGAAAACGTATAAAATGACTTTACTAAAATCTAAATTTTTATTTCAAAAGAATTAATATATTAATTACTATCGATCGAGACATTTATATGTTTTTATAATATGTTTTATCATATTCACACCCATGAATAAAAGGACTATGTTGTAAAGATCTTATTAAATTAATAATATTTTGTGGTTTGTTTAAGATTGGTTAGTGTATTGTATCCGCTATCAAACATAGTGTGGTTTCAAATTATCAGGGTGCTTCATTATCCATAGGTAGTTCATTGAAAGGTCAATCAACCAATACCTGGTGTATGATCATTTTGAAATTGACCATGGGTGTAATGAGTGGTCACTATGGGTTTGGGTTCATGATCAACATAGTGATATTGGTCTAATGGAAATGGTGGAGGGATAATGGTTGATCGGGATAAAATTTAGAGGTAGTTGTCAGTTTTCATGAGTCATGCAACATGGAATTAAGGGATCTGATTTTTATGTGGTTCAGACGGTCGGAATCTAACCACCAGTGATTGTATGGTCAATCAACCCAATATCTATGATTTCCTTTCTAATCGGCGATGGAGACGATATTGGTTGTGACATGGGAATCATTCATAGAAAAATCTACAAATTCTAGAAAATATAGCACTAAATTTCATATAGTCCCATGAACACATCATGTACTCCCTATTCTATGGTTCTATGTTTTTTATAAAAAAAATAATAATTCATGCAATGTGGATCACGTGTCACATATAGTGTTACTCAGTGCTGGAAGCTTGGCGTATACCCTTTGGGTATATAGTCATGGACATGGCCAAGATCACAAGAATAGCCAAAGTACATTTTTATGACTCAAATTTTCGTTTTATTATTTTTAACATATAAGATGAGATATTTTTTAGATCAAGCGCTAATATAGCTTGAGATTCTGATGTACAATGTTCCCAGAAGAAATATTTGAATTTTTTTGAAATATTTAAAATCTCAAACAAGTTTATTTTTCCTAAAAAATGGAATAACTCCTAAATAGGGGCCCATATAAGAAATATGGTGGAAATTTTTAGTTCAAAACGCATGTTTTACCCTTGGCGTGACGCAACCTTTATTGTTATGAGGTGTTTGTGAAAAATTATTTGTGAGAAAAAAATTAATAAAATAAAAAAATTCTTTTATTTTATTTATTTAATTTGACCTAACAACTAGATACCTATTTAAATATATTCTTACCATATAATATCAATGATTTATACTAAATCCTTTAGATATATAGTTCTATTTGATAGTAGTGTTCTTGGCGGATGACATCAGATCATGATTAAATCAAGCATCATTTCACAATCTGAGTTCGTAGAGCTCGTCAATTATAAAAAATTAATAGTTCTTCATCAATGATCAGTCCATGCTCTATGTAGGATGTATTATCTATTAATTTCCATCATGTTTTTTATCTTAGTAAAATACATATGAATTACATGAATTGAATTGATTCGTACATCGATGTTAGATTAAATTGCATGATTTTATTTTTTTCATTGTGTTTATCTCTACTTCATATATCTATTTCTATGAAAATTGATTGAGTAAAAATGAAAAAATCCATTGGATTGTTCCTCACATCTGATGGATTATGAATTTATACCCCCGGATTTTCACATTTTCACCATTTGAAATTTTTTTGGCTCATGGTTTGCTGAATACATTGAATTAGATCGTTGCATGAACATTATTCATTGAAACAGATAAATATAGGGTGAATGGTATTTCATTGAGTGTGTGATATAGTTGAAATGATTATGGATGATTATGATAGGTTCATCATAGTGTATTTAATGTACCCGTTCATCCTAGTTTATAAAGGGTGGATATAGATGGCATAAGACGACGTTTCCTAAGAAGATTCAATGATGGCATCCCAATATCTTAAAACAAGAGGATTGGCTGATCCCAGATCTGAAAATTCCAGTGAGGTCAAAGAATATGATTGTTTGTAGAAGGATTCATAAGAGAACCTATGGGATCAAGAAAATCCCAGATTACATGGAATTTAATCCATTCTTTGATGTCATATAGGACCCCCTAGCTTTGGTTCTAGGTTTTATGTAGCGTGTTAAATATCACATGAAATGTGACCAGATCACATGTCATTTGACCAATCTCAGGCATATCAGACTGCACTATAGAGGGTACAATAACATGTACAGGAGTACACAGTCTCTGAAATCTCATGTACTAAGACATAAACTTTGTAAGTGGGTGCTCTTTTCTATTCATTTCATTCCAGCATTGGTTGGGAGGTTTTCCCCGCAGTCTATGCACCCATGGGTGCATTGAGGAATTATGTCCTTAGCTACACATTATGATCCCCTCTATATTATGATTCTCAGATGGAGTTTTTGGTGTCACTCTATATAACTAGAGTGTGCTCCTCTATCATCATTATACCTCAGGTTGGGTTTATGGAATTGGTGTGGTCATCTTGAGTTGGTAATTGATCCTCCATCTTGAAGGATATATAAGTAGAGTTCATGGTATCATTGACCTACACACTCTTATGTATATGTTTCATCCATATTAGTTACATGGTGTATCCTAGTGGATCTGGGTGTGACACCTATATGTGTTTTAAGGTCTTCTTAGACCAGTGACATTTCATGTTCGGGGCCTAATGATCTTGACATCTTGGATGAGTGTCTCTTATGATGGCATGGATCATTGATTTGATTCTCCTATAATGAACATTAATTATAATAGAATCATGTGGATGGATGTTACTTGTGAATTCTTGGTGGTGTTGCATTCTTCCAGTGTATTTATGGGTTTTCTTTTCTTATTATTATAAATATATATATTAGGTTATTTTGGGTACAATTACATTTAAACTCACACACACCACACACACAGGATGGAAATGTTTCCCATATCCCCCTCTAGAGGATAGGCCATCCATCAAGCATTATTTATTCAATACATGGTCCAAAATCCCAGTGGTCATGAAGCCCATTACATGGTACATAGACCCCATGGACATGAAATAATATTACATGGAAATGTGTGGGCTCTTACTGCTTTTGTAATGTCTTATGAAAATGATTTTCCATTTGATGTTGTCCTTAGAGGACATTGAGCTCATGGAGTATAACATTATCCTGACAAACCGATGAGTTTTCTGGGTGCATGAATTTGATCATAGTCACCCCCATTGGAGTAGGTTATAATATTTATAGTTCTGGTTGGGCATGTATATGTCCTCATTTTCACTTTAATTACTCTACATATGTACTCTTTTGTGGGATAATAGATGTATTCATGCATTGGTTTCTACTATTTTAAATTTCAGATTTTTTTAGGATTAGATATGTGTGCATTAATATAGGTACATTTGGATAATGGCTGCTATTTGTGGGATATTCCAAATCAGCATTGGTCTCTAATCACTAACCTATTTGAGGTAGGTTAGGGGAAGCCACAACTGAAACCCCAATAGTTTAGGTCATGGAAATTTGTTATTAGAGGATTAGATTTTACCTTAGGACCAGATTCTGGGAGATTGGTTTGGGGAAAAAGTTTTAAGTGTATTGACTTTGGATTTTAGGCCCGGGATTGTAGTGTTGGTGTAGTGGTTGATGTGTTCATAGTTTATGACTCTTATTACCTACCTTTTTAATGGGTATATGTGTACATTGGTTGTAGGGATAACATTGGTACATGCATCATATAAGATTGGGTTTTGTTTTTCAGGTCAATCTTTATCCATATCCCCATATATAGTCTTTGTCCATTGTACATCTTGGTTATTTTAGGATTCCTTCATGAATACCGTCAACTGGGATTCCACTGGGTGATTATGAGAATGATCCACTGAGTGATGAGGATTCAGTATATGGGATTATACATTATATAACACCTTTGAGTAGTTTTCCAACATTACCAACTCCCATTGAGTAGTAACTGGAACTGATAGTGCTAGTAGAGGATGAATACATTTTGAGTAAAATACATGTGTTTCAAAGGAAAAAACACCTAGTTTTTAGGGTGAGATAGACACCCGGGTGGATGAGGACTATAACAAGGTAGTTACATAAGTTTTCCTCCTTATGAGGACACAACTATGTAAGATGGTGGTTGTCATGGTGATTCTTTACTGCGGATCTATTAGGTGATGGTGGAGTTTAGGGACATCATGACATTTTTAGATAGATCTCTATTAATCATAAATCCAACGTATCTTTGGGGTAGAAATTATATTGAAATGTTGGGATCAACACATATAAAAGAGCTTCATCATTTGTAGCAGTGTGTTTTGACCATCATGAAGTATTCTTTGATGTTTATTGATCTCTCTAATTACACTAGGGGTATAGTTCTAGATCCATTCTTCATATCACAAAACATTGAGAATTAATTATGTGAGGATATTAGGTATTTAGTTATATCCCTCTACATTAAACCATATATTGGTCGGCTTAAGTGTGCCTTAGTAGTGGACAACTTTCATGAAGAGAAGGTGCTGATGGTGGGTCCTTGTAGCAGGCACCTAGGAGGTAAGACCTTAACAAGAGGTATTTAATGGAAATACAATGGGTCATATAATATCAGATTCATCAAGAGTTGATCATAGGACACAAGTTCTATAGAGAAGGGCTTCCATGATATCTCAAATCACCCAATGTAATGGTGGTATTTCTCCTATGATAGTCAAGGACATCTGACAAATGATTGTAAAAACCATCGTACAAATGGTCAAGGGACAGTTGAGGGACTACCAAGTTAGAGATAGAATTATAATCAGGGTGTCCTATAGGGTCATAGATGTGGTAGAGGGGTTGTCAGATCAACAAGATTTTTTCATTATTTTTATCTATTACCACCAACACCCCATAGTGGTCCACGCTAGGCTCAAGGAGCTGGTGGTTTTGGAAGAGGCTCGATTTGGTTTATAGCATCCTATGATCCTAAGGATCTATGGATAATATAAGGCATGATCTATTTATTTTCAAAATAATTTGTGGTGTTGATAGAAATAGGTGCGAGTCATTCCATTCTTTCAACTTCTCTATTTCAAGACATAGAGATTCTGATTGAACATTTGGATAAAACCTTATGGTTGGAGACTCTGACATACGGTGACCAGCGATTGAACACTTCTCCTAATAGTATGACCTAATTCTTAGAGGTTAGTTATTTGTTTGAGATATCATTATTTTAGTGATTAGTTCTTATCATGTAATCTTAGGTATGGACTAGCTATCCGATGTTTGTGCCTAGACTGGTAATTTTAGGAAGAGGATGTGTTATGTCCATAGTGATGGGGAAAAGTTTTCCATTTTGGGTTATACAGAAAACATGGTATAGTAGGATGAAATCAGGAATAGGAGAGTGTAGCTGACTAACCAATGGATAGAACGACTTGTAGAGGAGTGGATGTTATGGGCTAAAAGTTTCTTACGACGGTGGTGGGGTATGATGACATCTTTCTTCAGGATGTACTTGGTTTACCTTCCGACCGATATTTAGACTTTTTCATTGACTTTCACATTGGGATGTCCACAATATCATTTCTAGTATATCATATGGATCCCATAGAGCTTCATGAGCTGAGGGTGCAATTTTGTACTTGTAGGGCTCAGGCCATTGAGAAGTAGTGTTTTACATTGGGTTTCCCCAGTTTCGTTCTCCAAGAAGGTGGATGGGAGCATGAGGTTAAGTGAGGAAAACGGGTGATTGAACCAAGTTACTGTGTTGAACAAGTATCCACTACATAGGATCAATTACATGTTTGATTATTTTTTAGAGTTGTAATGGTTCTTAAAGATTTAACTGATATTAAGATATCTCTAGATATGAGTAAAATATGTGGACTCATAAGAGTAGGTCCATTGAGTTCAAGTTAAATGTAGTATTATGTAAAATGGTTATATAAAACATATTCACTTCCATGGTTTTATGTTTTTGAATTTTAATTATTGTTATGAATTGTTATCATTGAAAAAAATAGCCATTGAAAGATGATCACATGATTAGTATAAATATAGGGCATTAAAAAATCTAATTCACATAGATAAAGGAAGTGATGGTCTCATCATGTATAATTTCTCCATATAAATCCCATTTGTGAAAGATCGGAAAAGAGGTAGCCTCATTGGGATTCTCTCTTGACCAAACCCAATCCAAGCTTTCAAACGTTAATCTTGAACTAAGATTACTATATAGAAGTGGTAGTAAATAGAGATTACCACCTGAGCAATGTTATCTAAGCCACCCAAAGAGTCAATAACCATTGCACACCATACACCTAGGTATTATGAAGGTGTTATAAAGGGTTATGTTACAATACCCTTGAACTATGATTATGTGAATTACTTTTTTATAAAGAATATACATTAATTTTTTTATTGTTACATTGTAAATGGTTTTTAAAGAGCAAATTGTATTTTTAAATAATATTTAAATTCAATTAAGAAATATATTTTGATGAATAAATGGATTTTTAACATAAATAATATTTTAATAGAATATTATTACTAGATTAAATTTTATTAAATATAAATGATCATATAATTTTTATGAATAAAATTGTAATTTTTATTAAGGTTTGAAAGTTGTTTTTGTCAAAACCATTGAATTTTTATTAAATGTCAGTTTTTATTTAAAAAAAATTCACATATATATAAAATTATTTATATAAAATGAATATTATTTTTTGAATCAATATTTTAAAATTATCCAACAGTTAATTTTTCATAATTTTCTGACACATCGAATTTTTGGGTAAAACTTAAATACAGTTTAGATAAATAATGTGTTTTATGACATCATAATGACCCAATAGTAATGAAATAATATAATATCAAAGATTTTTTCAGCTAATAATTTTTTAACTATAAAATAATGTGATTTTATAATTTTTTATTAATTTTATGTTGCCTTAGTGGACCCTCCATGTCTTATAAAATATTTTAGCTTTTTGAAATGATTTCCTTGAGGGTGTCACTCAACTCAACATAAGAAAGAATAATTTTTTAAATAATTTATACCATTAAACAATTAAAATAATGCTTTTATCTCCCCTTGGAAAAAAAGCATGGGAAAAAACCATGGGATGGTTTGTTGTTTTTATTAGTATAATGTGTAGTGTCCAAAACCTAAATAATAAAGAATTCCCTCTCTTTTCCTATATAAACCAACCAAATATCCCACTTCCTCTTCACTCAAAACCATTTGAGCTCTACCAATCCCTTCCCCCCTCTCTATATAATCCTCCCAAGGCACCCCAACCTCTCTATAATCCTCTCTCAAGCCTCTCCCAATCCATTGAGATCATACTTCCAATTAAGGAATTTCTTCCTCTCTCATTTTATTCCAAGTTTCATTATCTTACCATACCCTCGTATTTTCAATTAAAAATGTCGGGGCATGATTGTACACCTCCCTTATATTTCCTTCATCTTGTTCGAATTGTTATATTCCTCTTTCACCTTAATTAATACCTCCCATGAACACATGTTACCATGCCTAAATTCAATAAATAATTTCTCTCTTATCATTTACATTCAATCAATTTTTTTAAATTAGGCATCAATATTCCATTACATATTTTGTGACATGTATCTATTTTACCCCCTTAATATCCATTTAATGTAAATATTATGAGACAACCCTTTCACTCTCATCAACCCTTTTTATGAACTCTTATGTCATGTCGTTATGCTGCTGAAATTGCAATTTGATTTTCCAAGACAAAGTCATCGTGTAGTGAATACAATGCACATTTCTATATTAATGGTATTCACTTTTATACACATATACATATTTATTATAGAGTTTCATTTATAAATTACACATTCATTTATCATTTAATAAATGACGGTGGTTAATGAGTCCATGTTGTATGATATTTGTGACACACTTATGCATTAAATTAAATGACTAAGAAGGGTGCGTCCAGATAGAGCTCCAGTGCATTGGGTAAATATTAGTATCGTGATACATCAAATGAAATGATTGTTTAATCAAGATTTATGGGAAATGATCCATGTTTCATGATAATGACATGTTAAATGTTGTTTCACATTTCTATGTTATGATATTCATGATATACCATGCCTTTATGTTCATGTTTCTCTTGTGCTCTATTGATATTCCTACTACCTAACATGTAATTTATTATTCAACTTGTGACTTGTTTTCGTCCCTTATGGGGCTTTATAGCTCACCCGTTTCTGAGGAATGTCCTCATGTTATCTGATGAAATTAAAAGTACAAAAGAATGTTGTGGTATTAAAAAATATGTTTTCAATAGAGATGTTGTGTTTTATGTTCTTAGTTGTTATGTAATGTTCCTAATTTCCCAAGACAGTAGACCTCTCGATCCTTAGAGTTTCTTTAAGTTAATGTTTCTGTAATAAATCATGTTTCTGTGTGTAATAAAGAGTATGGTTATTATTTGAGAATATTGATGCATAAAGGGGGTATCTTTATCCCAGGCACACCCATGTCATACAGTTCAAAATAATTCTTCATATATCGAGTAATCGATTTAATTCATGAACAATGTGCCTTATCAAATATCCATATTTAATAGAAGATAAAAATTTATCAATAATTCTCTAGTAAACCAAATAAATGTCAAATTGAAATCCATATGTAAAATAGTATATGATTATAGAATAAAAATAAAATTTTGTTGAGAATATAGATATTTAAGCACAATAAAAATGATCATGATTAAGTGATTATTTCAATAAAAATGTAACAATCACAAAAGAAAATGATATGGAAAAATAAATTTTTCCACTTGGTAAAATTCCATTAAATACCACTAGGATGAGATAATCCAAAGTAAAACCATGAAAAACATGAAGATACAAGTGTTCATGATATAATATATATAAATTGGTAGTATATGTACCACACACAAAAAGTATGTTTTGAATATGCCATTTATCTCACAAATGTAAAAACTAAGATGAAAATCCCTTACCTTATCCATCCATTTATTATTTTAGCTCTATAACATTCTTCATAGTGGTTTTAAACATGAAATGAACTTATAATTGAATCATAATAATATTTTTAATATCAAATATTATTTTATTATTATGTCTTATTACCCATTCTATAGTAACTATTCATTATTTTCACTATTTCAGGAGTAATTTGCCTAGTTTTTCTTGTATGCTTTGACATATAATTTTTTGTCCCAATTACATAGATCCTCATTTCATAATATTAAAAATTTAAAAAATGACTTAAATTTCATATATATATATATATACTT
This sequence comes from Viscum album, assembly GCA_963277665.1. NCBI lineage: Eukaryota > Viridiplantae > Streptophyta > Magnoliopsida > Santalales > Viscaceae > Viscum > Viscum album. The sequence goes on along the minus strand of OY728128.1, from coordinate 210,711,844 downwards.
TATATATATTTATTATAATAACCCGTGAAATTTGGATATTGGAAATGAAATTCATCCTTCTTGTAGATAGTAGGTCGTATGTAGGAATGAACGCTTCTTTTATTTCGTTTTTCTTTAAAAATAATTAAAATTAAAAGATATACATTTATATGTATATTATAATTAATTTATGATCATTAAATTGTATATATCACATATTTTAATTAATATCATCCCCAAATACAATCCATGTATAGTGAGAATGAATCCCATCGCCTGGAGGAGGAGGTAGCCCACACGCCCACAAATGATGTTATTATACCACTGAAAAATATAACACATGGTGGTTTGTGTTATATACATAATAATTAAGAATAAATAAATTATAAATATAATATATAACATATGATAAAATTATTTATATCATAATTCCCACCACGACATGTGTTAAATGAAGAATGAACAATCATCATTTCGTAAGGCGGTAGTCTGTCATACACACGAACGGAATGTTCAATACCCATTAGATGGAAGTGTGTGTAAGTGTAAATAGGAACCTTATAATAAAATCATATCAGTATATTTAGTATAATTTTTATATTATATAAGTATTTAATAAAAATATTTCAGTGGGTTGAGAAGGAAATAAAATTAATGTTATCATTGAAGAATGTTACCTTGTTTTCGGGTAACTCCTTTTTGTTTATATCAAAAGACTAATTTATTTGGATTTTTTCTCAATTTGAGGATTATATGATGAGGGGATCTATTTTGGGAGATTATTTTGGCATATTTTTGGTGTGAAAAGTTTCTTTAGAGGTGTGAATAAATGGGAGGTGAGAGTGCCTTTTTATAATGGGTGGGGAGTGGTATTGTTGTTAATTTTTTAAAAGAGAAATTCACCAACGTTTTTTCCAAGTCAGTTGGATCAAATAGTGAAAATAATTATATAAAATTGTGTTTATTTTAGAAATATTTTCATATAATAGATTTTTTTACAATTTTATAGGTCATTTTTATCCATAATTTTAATGATTAGTCCTTTGTTAAGAAATTGTTTCTCTTAATCGTTGTAATTAATTTTATTTACATTCACTATTTTTTGGTCAAAAAATAACTTGTACATATTGGAAATTATAAATTATTTTGATTCCAAATATCGAACCAATTTTTCCAATTTACAATCCCATATGTGGAAGAAATTAAATTAAAATTAACCCCCAAGATGTTACAGAAATGTGGGTTTTAAAAGTAAAAGAATTCAAATGTTTTCTATGTTTCTATATCCAATTTCAAAGTGCAATTTATTATAATTTCATAAAATTGATTAATATATTTAAAATTTCTCTAATTAACATGAATTACCAAAAAAATAAATTTACTCATATAAATAAATTACATGTAAAAGCAGTTTTAAATTTAAATTCTGTATTTCAAACTATTCAAAAAAAATTCCCTAAAAAATACCAAAAATTAATACTGAGATAATTTTTATTACTATTTCCAAAATTATGTTTTTTTTCAAATATAAATTTTATAAATGTTCAAACAAATTGATTTTTCAAGTTTCATGATTAAAATTTAAAAAAATTGCATTCTTAAAAAAGTGCAATTTTTTAAGCATTAAAATATGTTTCTTCTAATATTATACCTATAAAATATATTGGATGAATTTAAATAATATTTTATTTACTATAATTTATATATATATACATATTATATTAATATCGATCACTAATTGTAATTAATTAAATATATTAGGATAAAACAACATTGTGAGCACAGAAACATTCTTTTTATATACAATTTATTCTTACATTCATTCCTAATTATTTTGTAACCAATGAATTAGACAATATATTATCATAAGTGAGATTATCCTATTCATAAACAGCTATTTAAAAACTATTTGGTATCTTATTATATTAAATAATAATATCTTAGTAAAATATTTTTTGTTCTTTAAAACTCGATCTTTTGTGTATCGCAATCTATTGAAAAAAACAAATCATTATTGTGTGTAATGAATGCTGACTCAGTGTTTCATGAATTAAATGATATAGAAAAACCAATTTAAATTATTAAATTTTCCCCAAATTCTAATTACATTTAATTCCTTTCAATTCTTGGTGTTGCGTGTCATAAATTCTATTAAATACAATGTTCTTACTTTTGAATTTCATGGTGTTACATTCCTCCAACCTAAAGTAAATTGCATCCTCCCATTTTAAACATGATTTTGTTAATCTAGGGTTTGATATTTTTAAAATCTATTTTCAAAACCCCATGTCGTAAATATGTTCAATAACACATATTATTAAAAATAAGGAATTGTAAATTTGTGGGTAACCACAAAACAATGTTTTCAAATAGGAGACCGTTAGTGAAAACATGGACAGTGAAAATAAAATATGACTATCCTTTTCTGATGGAGAGTGATATAAACCATTTTCATAAGAAACATTTTTACCACCAAACTATAAGTTGTAGGTGTAAATAAATTTGATTGACATCATCAGAAATGATGAAAATAGGAAAACAATTTCGTTTCAAGACCCTTTATCAAACACTTTATAAATTATTTCACAAACTAAGAAAATAAGTTTATATATATTTCTATAAACCTAGTATTTTCTATTTTTATTACATAAACAATTACAACTTCTTATCATAGAATAATATTCTTCATAAAGTGATGTAATACATTAATCCTTAAAACCTCATTCCAAGATCTACATAACCCACATAATAAATGTTCAAATTTTATAAACAGTTATGATCCAAAAGAAATAGAAATAAGGTTTTTCAATTTATAAAATGAAAATATCATTATAATTTAATAAACATTAAGTATCTTGTTAATCGTCATATACCAAACATCTGAACTCCTTCAAAATGTATTCTACTGAAATATGGTAACTACATGAATCACCATAAAACCTTATTGGAATTTTTTTTCTCCCTTATTTATTAAATAAAACATACATTATTGAATATATTCTATAAAAATTATTATGAAATCTATCAATGATAGAACAAACCATGCTTTCAACAAATCATTAATGGTTATCTTTCCATTGACCATTTGTTTTCAAATCAATGATTAACTTTCTAATGAATATCATTTCTTATTACCATTCATCGTATTATCATAAATAGTAAATGAAAATGAATTATAGTATAATCCTTACATATTACATAAATCATGTGATGAGAACATCCTCAATGAACAACTCTGAAAATATATTTATTGTTGGGGTTGGTGCCCTAGAAACCAACTTCTTTGTACTTTATGATAAAATTTTATAAAATGGATGAATATTTATAAACTCATTATTATATAATTATTATTCTTCGACGTGACATAATATATTATATGTCCAAATAATATTTGGTTCACTAGAAGGTCAAAGTGGATATCTATTATGATAAGAACCTATAAGGGCCATGAAACTATTTTTGAATATATATTATATGGAAGTATGATATCATTTGAGGTGACAAAATGATACAGGTTTTCAGGGGTGGGGACTCATGAATATTTGAGGCACCATCTTATGGTTTGCACCCTTGGTTATTTCTAGGAGGATATTTTGATAACAAGACCTATCAATAGGAAAGCCACATTCATATGTTTCATTGAATTTTCCAAACTGCAGACTTGTGTATTTTTTCATATACATTTATAATGTTATTAATGTGTATTTTGAATCAGGCAATTAGATGTATTTATGAAAATAGTGATGACATATGTTCGCAATGAGGCTGGATATTTTGGGTGCCTCACAAGTAACCCTGCATTAATAAATAATGAGAGAATGGTTTTTTCACTTCTTAGGAAGTAGATATCACAGTCCCTTTGATGGAAATGATATATCCTAACTAAATCTATGTCCATGGGGTTCTCTATGAAATTGCAATTACATAAATTCAATGAATGTGAAATAAAGAACATGGGTTGATGGCACTTGCATGAAACCCACTTGATTTGAGATATTAAAACAAAGGGATTATATTACACAGTAAGCGTTCGTATGATTTGACATGTAGTTGCGACATAAACTTATTTATTTAGGGTGCCTTGACCCATTTTTTGATAGAGATATTGTAATTTTGGCAAGCCCGCATAATGCCAATGAGAAAGTGGCCAAAAGGGTCATACAATAAGTATAGCCACTATCTCAATCCAAAATTTTTTATTTAACTAGTTGAATAAATATTATTCCTGGTTATGAATTAGAAATTATTCCAGTATGCCTGATATAATTTATTTTGTCTCTAGTTATTCGAGATAATAGATTGCAGATGGAATATTTATTTTTCATTGAATAATGATGTTATATTTATTTTATAAATATATAGTCATTATTAAAGGACTAGTAAATATTGAGAAGGATTGGTTGACCAAGTCAATGGTCTAATGAGAAATAATATTAATTATTATTTGTTATATAATATTTAAATATAATGTTCTTGTTAATCCCATTTCAAGGAAATAATAGAATTGCTATTATTATTTGACAGGGGGTTTCATATTTTATAAAAAATTATATAATAGAACCTTTATAAATTATATATTATTACCACATGAATTAAAATTCTACATTATGTAATATTCTCTAAATTATCCAAGGGGTCATTCCACTTACTAGCCAATCGTTGTGTGCACAACATACTTTTTGAAAACCTCTTTAACCTAGAGAACACTTCCCCCTACATGAATAGTCTCAAAAATGAGAGAGATCCTCCACCACTAGATCTTGGAGAATTCTTTGGAAGTGATTCCCAATGTGATAAAAGGTGGACATCACAAGTGAAAGGATCTTCCATGCTAGCACCTGGAGACTCCTTCAGTGACTTCTGGAGATACGAGGAGCATGTTTGGATCACCTATAGAGGATTCCTATCATTGGATTATAAATTGAAATGAAGTATCTCCATAGACCTGTTGATGAAAGCATTATTAAATAAAGAGTCACCTTGGAGGAAATTCTTTAATTTAATAAAAATTAATTATAAACAAAATATGTTGATCCTCCCTTCTCAGTTCTGAGTTCTCTCCTTTGTCTTATATCTTTGATTACATTCTATGGATACTGGTGTTTATCCTCAAATTGATCCTATATTAATTGTTGATCATGGAAATTTTCAATCATGGGTACATGCCCACCCTATGCTTCCGTTACTCCCAGAACCTTCAAGTGGTATAAGAGTAGTCATATTTTCTTTTATAATTATTCAAATTATTTGTTGATGATTTATTGTTTAATAATTTAGTGTTTCAATTCATATTGTATCATTATTGTTATATGAATTTCAATATATATTCTTCCTCTTTGTTCACTCATAGGTATAATAGAAACGGATAATTTTAGGATTAAAATTACATCGATGACCTCAATAGGAAGTGTCGATGATTCTCTCTAAGTAACACGATAGTTCAGGCAATGTATTTGGAATTACACACCATGTAATCTGGATTACTCACCATGTAGTTGTGTTTAATGTGCCTGGAGTAATTCATAAATTACTAAATACATGTGCATTAATGACGTGTAGTGTAGTTAATTCATACACTATGTGCTGACTAGGATGAACGAGCACGTGGTCAGCTAGTCTACACACTATTTGGCCCACCAGACACAATGTGTAGTCCCTTTGGGTCCGGGTTATGTTGTGTGTCCAATACAAAGCTTATCCAACTAGTTACCATGTAACATAGAGTATACACAATCTGTGGCCCACTATAAAATCCTTGTATATAGAAGATTTTTGAATTACACATCACACACTATTTCCCCAAGCATGTACTTTGGATGGATAGTGATGAGGGTATGCACACTGTAGTTAGATCTACACATCATGTACATTTTCTTGATTATGAAAATTTAAAAAAATTATTATTATATTATTTGTACCCATGATACATGTGCCTTCGTGTCGGTGTAAATCTATGACACAACATGTGACAGGTGTTTGATATATATATATATATATATATATATATATCTGTGTGTGCGTGTGTGTGTGTTTGATTAACATCTTCCTAATGTTCAATGACCATCATATCCTCTATGAGTTGTATAAAAATTTAATTCTACATCCATGCTACATGTCACAAATAATAAAGTGTATACAAGTATAAATACATGATTTGTAGTTTTGGATTGTTATTCACCAGGTTTCCTCCAAGGGATATGTTATGTCGAAGTTTATGAATGAGAATCTCAAGGAAATTCATAAAAGGATTAAGATAAAAATGATTGATTAATTAAATATAATTATTAATCAATTCAAGAGTAATTTATCTTAATTATAATGATTAATGAATTAAATTCTAGTTTCATTAACTCCTTAATTCATTTCATGTCTGTGGATGATAATTAGTTAGACCGGACCTTTGTATGTGATTGGTTCCCTTTTAATTTATTTGTTAAATTGAAATTATTGTTCAGTTATCCTTCTCCTCATTAATATTTTGGGCTTGTGTGCCCAGGAATTCTTTTATGTAAACCCCCTTTAACCCCTCACCTGCATGTGAGTTAGAAGAATATGTAATGGATGGAAATCCCAAGCTAGTGGCGGCGGTTCAAGTTTGGAGTCTAGGTGAAACAAATCAAAGGAGATACAAAGGTTGATAGGTGGAAAGATGTAACTACAATCCTTAAATGGTTCAAGGTGTTTCGCCCCTAGGTCATGGTTATTTTATCGAATTCCTGGTAAAATAGCCAATAATAAAGATCATGATCATACCCTTTATTTATTTCTTTCAGTTGTATGGTTATTCATTATGTATTCTTGATGCGATCACATAATTTATGAACTAACAAGAATACACGATGGAACAAAAATATAATGAATTATTCATAAATATTATATGTACATGGTTAATCACTTAAGAAAATACCACTTAATATTAAGAATAATGTGAAAAGATAATAAGTTTAAATTTATGCCTAAGGGTCAAAATCCCTCAATTAAATATTATGTTGGTATATCCTTCCATTAATTCAGTTATAATCGAACCACAGTTCAAAGTGATTGACCAACCCTAGTTGGGATGTATTTAATTATCGGGGAACTATAATTTGAGTTTTTTTGTTGAATTAACTTAGATTATAACAAGGGTTGACTTCCCTACCATTACATGTTGTAACTGAGAGGCAATGTTTGAGGAAATCCAAAATTAAGGATTTTAGGATTGCAGAGTCCACTCAAAAGATCAAGGAGCTATGAGTTAATGTCGTTTTAATTTGGAATGCCTACCTAAAATCATTAATGTATTTTGACCAACTCCAGTTGGGTTCATGGGAGTGGAAAAATAGATTTTTTCGACAAGAATATCCAAGTAACATGATATTCTGAAGCTAATGGTGAGGGCTATTGGGTTTCAACAAAATAGTGTGAGACTAATAAATATTGATTTATTTTTTATCTTTTTATCATGATAGTGTACTAAAACAATGTTAATGTTTTTTTTAGAAATAGAAATAAAAATTACATCAAACATATCATTGTGATCCATAATCGAGATTTAAAACCTTCTCACGGGCAGTAATTTCCAGTAGTGGAAAAGGCACCTTTGGGTTATCCTTCACCCTGATAGGAAACCTTATGTGCTTGAAGAGCCTTTACCAGTTTCTCCTGTAAATGTGGTGAGTGACAAGGAAGTCTCTATGAATTATAAACATATAAATGATTCTACATATGTTCAATACCTCATCCTATCATCCAGGACTAATGATATCTTGATGCAACAAGAGGAAATGGATGCTTATAGCATGATATCTCACCTTTGAGATCTCTATAAAGAGAAGGAGAGATAAGAGAGTCATGAGATCTCCAAAACATTGTTCACTACTAATCATGGAGACTATTTTTTATAAGTACCACATTTAGTTAAGCTCATTGGAAAAATTGAACTTTTGGACAACCTATGGATTAAATTATCAGATGATTTGCTTACAGATCCCGTAATATCATCGCTGCCTAAGACCATCTCTAGTTTTATTATGAACTATAATATGAAAAATAATTAGAAGAGTCTATCATAGACTCTTATCTTGATTCTCCATGTAGATAAGAATATGGGGCTTGAAAAACATATTCTCTTTATGGTGATTATGAAGAGGAAGGATAAGGAAATTGGCATAAGAATTATAAATAGTATAAAATTCTCTATCACCATCCAACCATGAAGAATAAGATACATAGGTATGGAAATGAAAAGGAAGATGTGTTCTTTGCGTATGGAAATTCAGGCCACTAGGATAGGAACTGTACCTAGAGGAAAGGGGAAGCCAAAGGTGTGTTTGTTACCAAGTGGAATCATTCCATTTCGACACATTGGGTATTATATACGTCTTTTGGAACTCACATATGTATTCAAATGTAGGAACTAAATATATTTCCTAAAATTTCTAGTGGAGTAGTGGATCTGTGTGCTAGAAATTGTACGAGGTGGGTTGCTCTTTCGATTGGTGACTACCACCTCACATTTATGATGGGAATGAATTTGGTTTTACATTGTTTCTATTATGTACATAGTGTTACCAAGAACATAATTTATGTATCTTATTTTGATACAGATGGATTTATTTTCATGTTCAAAAATAAATGTTGTTACTTTTATAAGGAAAACACATCTAATGGTATGGAACATTTCAATAATATTCTCTATGTAATAAATTATGAGAACCAAGTATATGAAATTGATAATAAACCATGTTCACCTAACTCATTCAACACCCGGTTGTTGCATTACCCTCTCGGTCATGTAAATGAGAATCATTTGAAAATACTATAACAAGATGGTTATTTTTTCCTCTACTGAGATAAAACTACTTGATAGATGTCACACATTTTTATAAGGGAAATTTACCAAAGAACTGTTTGGTAGATCGGGTGAAGGGGCCACTGAGCTTTTAGTATTGGTATACATAGATGTGTGTGGACCATTTTCAGTAGAAGCTAGAGGTAGATATTCTTCCTTCCATAATATAACTGAGGACATGAGTAGATAAGGCTATGTCTGCATTTTGAGGTATATGTCCAAGTCCATTGATAAATTCATGGAGGTCAAAAATGAATTAGAGAATCATCTTGGTTAAAATATAAATAAGCTTCAATCAGATTAAGGTGGAGATTATCTTAACATAGGTTTCATAGACCTTTTTCAAGAGTCTGGGATTCAATCTCAACTCACTCCACCTTATACAGCACAATAGAATGGTGTTAGTTAAAGGGGTAACCATACCTTTTTGAAAATTATATGGTCAATGATGTTTCATGAAGATCTTATATTAGGGGATTTTCATTGAAAACTGAGGAATAAACATAAAAATAAGTAGAAACTAAGGCATAAAATTGGATTACATTCATGCTATAGAGTGGAAATAAACCTATATTGTCGCATACATGTGTATTGGGATGCAATGTGGTTTTTAAGGATTTCTTTTCCAACAAACTAGAACCCCGGGGCACAAAGTGTATCTTTATACAGTATCCCAAGGTAACCAAGATATATTACCTATACAACACCTAAGACAAGAAAGAGATTGTTTCATGATATTCTTCCTTTCTTGAGAGGGACAAAATCTTCAAAAGATATAGTGGGTGAAATATTGACTTTGATTAAGTTGATGTTCAAGAAACACAAGAGTTGGTATAGGAACAAGTTCCAAGATTCCCCATGGAAGAGGTAGTTCCTTAAACACAAGTACTACATAGGAGTAAAATAGAGGAAAGGGAACCAGAGAGATATGGTTTCTTTGTCACCGAGGATGGTGACTCAATATTGTTGGACAATGATGAAGCTCTCCCCTTCAAGGAAGTAATAAAGAGATTGGAATCTACAAGATGGATAGAAGCTATAAATTTTGGGATAGATTCCATATATCAGAACCATGTTTGGGTTCTGGACAATGTACCAATTGAAGTAAATCTTGTTGGGTGTAAATGGGTACTCATGAAGAAACAGGACATGGAAGGTCATGTTAGTACATATAAAGTAAGAATTATGGCTAATGGATTTAAAAATAGTCATGTAATTGAATATAAGGAAAACATTTCAACAGATTCCATGTTTAAATCATTAGGAATCATACCTTCCATAACATCCTTCCATGACTATCAGGTTTGGAAGATGGATTTCAAATGTTCATTCCTTATTAGAAACCTTGCAGATGATATCTATATGACACTACCAGAAGGATTTGATCAACCAGGTGATTCTAAAAGGGTATAAAAATAGAATAGATCCATTTATATATGAATGAAATCATCCAGGTCATTGAAAATTAGATTCTATTAAGTCATATGAGAATTTGGATTCATTAAGAAGGAATGTGAGACTTGTGTTTACAAGCAGTTTAATGGGAATCTAATTGTTATCCTAGTAGTGTATAATAACAACATATTTCATATTGGAAACGAAATACCAGTCTTGAAGTCAGTCAAGTTCTAGTAGAACAAGTGATTTTCCATAAAGTAAATTGAAAAGGAAACCTACACTCAAGGGATCAAGAACATTCGTGATAGATCCAAAATTCTGCTTGAATTAACTCAAGGTACAGAAATTAACTAGATGCTAAATAGATTTAGTATGGAACAATCTAAGAGGGTATTGGTTTGGGTGTCACATGGTAAGCATCATTTGAAGAAAATGTTCCCCCATAAACAACATGAGAATGATATGATGAGTATGGGTACATAATCATCATTAATATGATATATTGTGTATACCATGTCATGTACCAGACATGATGTTTCCAATGCATTGTTCAGGGTAGGAAGATACCAATAAGATCTGGGGTAACAACATTGGACTACAATAAAGACCATCATTCAGTATTTGGGAAGAACTTAGCGTATGTTCCTAGTGTATGGACGAGACAAGGATCATTTATTCATATTCTATACTAATTATTGTTTTCAAAAAGATCATAATAATCTATAGTTGCAATCAGGATATGTTATCTATCTCAATGGAGGACCTGTGAGTAAGAATAGTTCAAAGAAGCCAATTCTTGATGATTTTTTAGTGGATTCTGAATATATGGAGGCTTCTAATGTAGCCAAGGAAGCCATATAGATTCAGAAAATTTTCCTCTAGATTAATATGGAACATAGTAGTAAGGATCCCATTACATGGTATTGTGATAATACTACAATGGTGACTTTTGAAAATTAGTAAAGGTCACATCAACAGACAAATTACATACTCATGAAGTATCACCTCTTGAGGTATTTTTATCAAATGGTTGAAGTTGGAGTGAGTATAGTGTCCAAGTAAGAGAAGGTGGTACACCCCATTACTAAAGACCTATCCCATTAGAATCATGAATATCATGTGACAGCTAGCATAACAGAGGTTGTTAACTGTTGGATCTAGTTAAAGTGGGATTCTGTTGGAGTTGCTATCATAAAAAACAACTTATTTGTACATTATGATAAGCTTGTATTCATTGGATGATTATATATAAACTCTTTAACAAGTCATAATTGTTATTCTACGTGACATATTATATGATTTGTCCAAATAATTTTTGTCACACTCAAAGGTCTTACCCGATCACTGCAATGTTGAGAACCCAGAAGTTCCCTGAAATTATTCTTGAATATATTTTCTACAACATGATGATATCATTTGAAGGGATATAAATGATACATGATATCATGGATTGGGACTCATGAAAAATTGAGGCACCTTCTCATGGTGTGTTCCCTTGGTAATATCCAAAAGGATATTATGATAACTAGACCCTCCAGTAGGAAATCCACATTCATAAGTGTCACTAGATGTTCCTACCTGCAGACGTGTGTATTGGTCCTTAGACTTTAATGTTTTTATTAATGAATATTATGACTCACGCACTTAGATGTATTGTTAAAAACCGTGATGGTAGATGTTTGCGGCATGGTAGGATATGATGGGTGTGTGATGAGTAATACCACATTATCGAATAATGTGAGAAAGGATTTGTCACTTTTACAAAATTACATACCATAGGCCCTTTGATTGAAATGATATATCCAAAAAAATCCATGGCCATGGGGTTCTCTCGGAAAGTTCAATTTCCAGAAGTCAAAGAATGAGAGATCGGGCACATGGGTTAATAGAACTTGCATGAATCCCTCTTAGTTAGTGATATCGAGATGAAGGGATTATACAACACAGTAAGAGTTTGTATGAGGTCACATGTCATTTCAACATCAACTTCTTTCTCTTGGGTTCCTTGACCCGTAGCTATATTGTAATCATGGAATTTAGGCAAGCCCACCTAATGACAATGAGAAAGAGGCCTAGAGGGTCACACACTAAGTGTAGCCAGTATCACTATAAAATAATTTATTTATTTAACAAGTGGAATAAATATTATTCTTATTTTTGGTTTAATAATTATTCAAGTATTCCTAATCACATTTATTTAATCACTATTTATTCAAGAGAATATATTTCAAATGGAATATTTATTTATCTACGAATACTATAGTAATATTTATTTTATAATTAATTAGTCATTATTCAAGGCCTGATAAATATTGAGGACTGTTGGAGGACTTGGTTATGTGTCTGGAGAGAAATAATATTAAGTATTATTTGGTTAAATAATATTTAAATATAACATGCAAGTAAATAACATTTCATGAAAATAATATCCTTGATATTATAATTTGACATGGGGTTTCACATGGAATAATAAATTATGTAATAGAACTTGTGCTAATTATTTATGATTATCTGGTGAATTAAAATTACTCATCTTTTTATTATTCTCTAAATTAGAAAATGGTTCATTACATCAGCTAACAAATCAATGTTTGCTCAACATCCTTGTAGAAAATTTCTCGAGACTAGATAAATCTTCCCTCTCCAAGATTGATATCAATAACGAGAGATATCCTCCTCCACCAGATCTAACAGATATCTTTGAAAGAAATTATAAATGAGATAAAATGTGGACATAACAAGCACAATGATCCTCCATAATATCACCTATCAACTCCTTCGGTGAAATCTAGTGAAAAGTGGTGCATGTGTGAATCACCACTAGGGGATTCATATCCTTGTATTCAACATCGTAAGGAAGCCACACCTCAAACCTGTGGTTGAACGCATCAACCAATAAAGAACAACATTATAGGTAATTATTTAATTTAATTATAATTATTATAAAAAATATATTTTGATACTCTTTTCTCACATCGGAGTTATCTCTGTTGTCTTTTATCATTGATTCAATTCTATGGATACAAGCGTTTAATAATGTATTGATCTCAGATTAATCATTGTTCTTGGTAATTTCAATTGTTGCGTAATCATCCATCCTGGACTTACACTATGCCTGGAACCTTCATTTATAAGTTCCAAATACAAATATTCATTAATCATTCAACATCATTAGTGTCAATAACATATGTTTGACCATGATCTCTTATATTCTTCATACTCTATGGGAATTTATTTTCATAGTGCCCAATCTCTGTGAATCAGAACACTAAATATCATCATTTTCCTTCTTCCCTATTCATTTTTTCTCCTAGTTAAACTTATCTCCACACATATAACATACTCCCTATCCATTTAATCATATACATGGATTATTATTTCCATATTTATTACTTGTTGGAAGATCCTTCTTTCCCTTATTCCTTTTATCTTTTATTTTATATTCCTTTATCTTCTTCTCTTACATCCCATTGAATTTATAATACTGGGATAATTATTTCTCTATCATGGTAGAAAACTAAAATATTTCATCATATGAAGAAAAGTATTGATACACAAGTTCCCTTCAAAGTCTTTTATAAATTCCTTCAAAGAAAATATCATTCTTCAATTTCGTGTTGTATATGAAATCTTTAGAATACCATGCTAACCTAGAAATAGTAAATTCATAATACATAATAAATTTGTCCCCATTTTTCAAAAAACTAAGGAGAATTCCCTTGATATCATTTTTTTCTCATAAGCTAAATATTTTTAAAAGAATTTGTCCTTAAAATCAATACATTCAATGATTTTTATATCTTCTTCCTCTATAGTATTCAGGATTAATGACCACCATCGATCTATATCTCCATTGAGACAATACACTACAATTGTAACTTTTTTTCAACACATACAAAATCCATAAATGTCATCTACAATGTCACGACCCATCCCTTGGGGCCCATGTTTTGACTACCCCAAGTCCGCCTTCAATAGGCCAGGGGATGGAGACTAGCACTGGAAATGCATATCCCAAAAATCGGGAAGGCATTGCCTTTATAAAATGTAACCTCACACAACTAATCACAAAGCATGATACGAGCTAAAAGTAAACAATATAGTAAACAGAGTTAGTATAGTAAGTAGAGGGGGCCGGAATACAAGAACCACTAGAAAGTATAAGTAAAACTGAAAAGTACAAGTAAAATTAAAATACAGCTTTCGTGAACACCCACCAACGATCCTACATGAAAGGTAGGTACAACTGTCAAATGGTAATCTATGTGATATGCCTCACCTAAGGTCCACCTCCGAGCAGCATCCAGTCCTGGTACCCTCATCCCCAGTCAACATTATCTATCTTATTAACAAGACAAACCAAGATGCTGGCATAGCCCATGCAGGGGTGAGTATAACAATACTCAGTAGGGACCCTGAGGCTCTCGAAGTTCTCTCAAAATCCACAAAGGGTAAACCACATAGCATAGAAACAACAGTCAACCCTACTTAGGTATATGCCCATACATATACCAAATTTATCAAGTATACCCATCTCATCCATGAGGAAACACAAGGCCCAACTCATTAGCCTAAATCTCAACTGTTCCACGAAGGAAAGAATACAATGAAGTTAACACCAAAAAGGTAAGTACCACAAAGTTATGCCACACGGAAGAATACCACAAAGTTAAGGACTCATCTCACATAGGTATTAGTGAAATATATAAGTACAGATGATCAGTCCTGAAGCAAGATCATATTATTCTTTCAAGAGGCACTACTGCTAATTATACGGAGTCTAACCCACACAAGATCGATAGGTACTAACACCCGTAATGACCCACAAATGATCTGGACTACATAATATAAGTATGAACTGACACACAAAGGATCTCTATGTGATGACCCACACAGGATCTGATCCACAAAAGATCAGTATGCGCTGACCCACACAGGATCGCTAAGCACTGACCCACATAGGATTGGTATGTGCTAACCCACATAGGATCACTGAGCTCTAACCCACACAGGATTGATATGTACTAACCCTGGCACTGACCCATAAAGGTTATGACCCACCCTGATTCTATAGGTAACTATCCTCCGTATTATTCATCTCCAACCTCCGCCTCACTGCAAGCCACTGGATTCTCGCTCATAGTACATTTTATTTTGGGATAACCTCTCCTCTAGAAATATTTCATACCTCAACCAACACGAAGCTCCATGAATAAGTATCCCAAAGGTCTTTCATGTCATTAGAGACCCAACGCAATAGACGGCGCATCAATCGGACACCTAGTCTGTATGTTATTAGCATTTTCTTTCCGAGGTACCGGTTGGATTCAGGGTTCGATCCAACACGGACATACTACAATTTTATCCAAAACTCAATTGTATTACACAAAAATTATTGTCTCAATCCAATGAACCCATCACCAAATATGGTTCGTCAAATGGACACCCGATTCTCATGTTACGGTCAAAAAGGCGTATCTGGGTCAAATTGGGCCCAGGTCTGGTCCCACCCGGTCAGACCGACCCGGCTTGATCTGACCTGGATTGTACCACCCCAGTTCGGTTTGAAAAAACCAGGTCTGTGATGACCCATCCCGGTCCGGGTCTGGCCCGGTTGGCCTGGGCCGCGGACCAGCCCAGCCCATGCAGGGGCGGCCCGGCCCGTTGGGCATCTCGCGGTGCAACCCATGGTTGGGTGGCCCACTTTGGCAGGATCCATCAAAGACGTAACCCAGAGGGAGGCACCCTTCGTTATTCTGAACGGTCCATTGGACGGTTCGTCTTGGCCTCCCCGGCATCGCCATGTGGCACCGCATGCTGGTGTGCAGGACCCGTCGGAGCGGGTTCTACCCGGTGCGACACGGTCGGCTGAAAGTGTCGGATGGTTCTCATCCCAGTGGAATGTTCACATTCTGGTTCTCTACCCATGGCTGTCTAGGTGCCAGCCTCCCTCCACCCTCCTTTGCGACCAAGCATCCGCAGCCTCTTGCTCCAGCAGCATGGACGCGTGTCGCCGCTCCGCCATGCAGTTGGCCAGATGTCGGCCACCACCCTGCTCTGTCACGGCTGATGGGTCGCGACCTCCTACTCAAGTGACGGCGCTGACATGCGCCTCCCCCCTTCCTCATGGCCGGCCGGGTTCCGACCATCGCCTTCTTCCAGGGGCCATCACATCTTAGTTCCAAGACTGAAAATTATGTCGTTCTCATATTCTGAATCCTCTGGTCGAGGGCTCTGCATCCATACATCGTGATCAATAAAACATTGTGTTTCCAATGTCATTAATTATTTTTCATCAAGTATCTCAAGAATAAATTGCGAACAACAAAAGAAAAATGGGTATGGTATATGTGAAGGACAATGGCCTTGTTTGATTGGCCATCGTCATTGTAAATCTAGAATATGAAAAATTACCAAAAGGAGATTTAATCATAATTGAATTTAAAACACCTAACTCAAACATTCATTGGAGATATTATGAGAAAGGAGATGAAGTCAATGACGATGGTATCTTCATCATTTCCCACTCCCACAAGACGGTCCAACTTCAGTTCCCCGTTCTTCATCTGGTATTTGTTCTTCATTGGAGGATCTCCTTTGTTGGATAATGTCTTTCCCAACTCTCCAAATCTCTTCTTAGGTCTCCTCTCCTTTTAAAATTATTATCCCGCAAGAGGTGATGTTCCAAATTAATAAGATTAAGTGTAAATTTTGGAACATCAATGGGGAGATAAAGAGTTACCTTCCATTAATTTATATTTAATGAACACTATTAATTAATGAGAGTTGGGGTTACATATTATGTGTGACCAGGAATTTAATGCCCAACATTAAATGTCTGACCACCCTCGTGTGGTCCCCACCTTTATGATTAAAATGGGATGCTTTGAAAATAAAATAAATGTTAATTATTTTATATTATTGTTTTTCTAAACTTCCCACCAAAAAACTGAAAATTAAATTTCCACTATTGACCTACTGCGGTCGAGTTGAAGGTCTCCTTAAGAGAATATCGGTGTTGCGAGTTCAATGGTGTCCTCGGATTTCAATTCCGAGTACCGGTTCAAAAGTAAAAAAATTTCAATCGAACATTTATTAAACGTAACCGAAAAGAAGTTCAAAAATTCATTCCGGGCACACCTGGCATCAGAATCAAACTCCGTCAATATTCACAAACTCCTAATATTTCTATATAATTAAAAAAAATTACATGAAAAATTTTGGTTCTTTTCATTCTCCCTACCATAGGGATTTGTGTGCCCAAAAGGCACAACAAAAAACTAGGGAATCATGTGGGGTTACTAAGCACGAATTTGTGCCTCCCTCTACCATGTGATTTCTTGGAGGTCACGTGCTACCAATGAACATGAACTAGAGGTATCGAACACCCACAAAGGACCCACTCCTATCAATCCTCAATCACCACTGGAACCATAAAAAATGTTGCCCCATAGTCAATGTCTAGCTCTCCCCAGTCAAAGATATGTGATGGATCATGTACGTATCTGCTCAGTTGGGATATTTGGAAAACATCGTTCATCCGGTGAAACATAGGGGGAAGAGCTAAGCGGTAAGCCACCTCGACAACTCTTCTGAGGACCTAAAAGGGTTTGATGAACCTTATAGATAACTTGCCAGCCCAGCCAAATCTCAGAAAACCTCGTCAAGGTGAGACCCGTTTAAAGACCAGGTCATCATCCTCAAACTCAATAGGTCTCCATCTCCTGTTAGCATAGAACTTCTGCCTACTCTGTGAAGTCTTCATCTGCTCCGGGATGATATTCACCTTCTCTATGGTAGCTCGTAACATCTTTGGTCCCACGAGTGCTGACTCCACTGTATCATTCTAGCACATAGTTGATCTGCAAGGTCAACCATTAAATGCCTCAAATGGTGTGATTCCAATGGTAGAGTGGTAGCTATTTTTGTATATGAACTCCACTAAAGGAAAATGATCCTCCCAGCTATGGCCGAAATCTAGGATGCATGCATGAAACATGCCCTCAAGATTCGAAATGGTATGCTTAGTCTGACCATCCGTCTGAGGATGGAAGGTGGTGAACTATAGAAGTTATGTCCTTAATTCCTCCTGAAACCCCTTCCATAGCCAGGAATTGAAACATGCATCATGATCGGATAAAATCGTAGTTGGAACTCCCTGAATCTGTAAAGTCTTTTTCACGTAGAGGCGTCCCAATATCTCTACTGATACCTTCTCACTGATTGGTTTGATGTTGGCCGACATGGTGAGTCAATCAATGATCACCCAGAAGGAATTATTCCCCATGGACGTCTGTGCAGTCCCTATCACAAATTCCATGGAGATTCCATCCCACATTCACTCTGGCACATCTAGTGGCTGAGATAATCATGCGGAAACTTGATGCTCTACCTTGAATTGCTGACAAGTGAGGCACTACGAGGCAAACTCTGCTAGTTATTTCATCATTCTCGGCCACCAGTGTTGACGCCGAAGGTCCTGGTACATCTTCCCCACTCATTGATGTACCACTAGAGGGTATTTATAGAACTCTCTAAACACTTCCTCCATAAACACCACTAGTTCCATAGTACGACCTATGAAGAGGATGATGTGCTCCCCACCATCAGAAAATCAATTAGGTGCCTTTCCTGTGGATATTTGTGCATATCAAGCCTCACAGTCAGTGTCCCCAAGCTATGACTCTCTGACTCGCTGATGGAGTGGGGTTGTGACTGTCTGATACTAAAGATAATTTGGTCCATCTCATTCCACCTAGGATATTCGTAAAGCGGCTAGCTGATCTGTCACCTCACTCAAAAACTGAATACCAGAACTCTAGATGAGTGAATCTGCTACTATGTTCCCCTTCCTTGGAGTATAGACTATCTAAAATTCATAGTCCTGGGGGAACTCAAGCCAACACCGATGTCTCAGTTTCAGGTCATTTTGAGAGAAGATATACGTGAGACTCTTCTGATCAAAGTAGACTGTAAAACATTCTCCCATCAAATAATGTCGCCACATCTTCAATGCGAAGACCACTGTTGCTAACTCTAGGACATGGGTAGCATAGTTCTGCTCATGTTGTCTCAGCTATCGAGAACCTTACGTGATCACTGCTCACTCCAGCATCTAGACACAACCAAGTCCAGCCCCTGACGCGTCGTAGTAGACTACGTACCCAATTCCCTCCTCTAGTAGCATCATGATGGGGGAACTCATCAGTCTCGTCCTCGGCTCTTGGAAACATTGTTGTCATCAATCTAACCACATGAAGGGTTTCCCCATCTTCTTCAACGCAGATAAGGGTGTTGTAACTCTGGAAAATTCAGGCACAAACCTTTGGTAATAACTGGCCAAACCTTGGAAACTATCCACCTCTATCACACTACTGGGTGACTCCCAAGATAGAACAACCTTAATGTTCACTGGATTCATTGAAACCCTAGTCTCTGAGATGACATATCCCAAGAAGTGAACCTATCAGATCTAGAACTGGCACTTCAAGAGCTTACCATAATGATGGTGCTCTTAGACTTAGTCCAAAACTATTTGTAGATGATAAGTATGCTCCTCCTCCGTCGCAGAGTATATTAGGATGTCCTTGATAAATACTACCACAAAGTGATCTAGGTAAGGCTGGAAGATCATTTTCATGATTCCCCCGAACACTACTGGGGCATTGGCCATGCCAAATTTCATAACCAAGAACTCATAATGGCTACACCGACATCTGAAAGTCGACATCTGCACATCCTCATCTTATACCCTGAGCTGGTGATAGCTTGATATGATGTCTATCTTCAAAACCCATCATGATCCCTTCAAAAGATCATAGAGATCATCAATTCTCGGGAGTAGTTATTATTCTTCACCGTCACTTGGTTCAGGTTCTAATAGTCCACACAGAGTCTGAAACTCCCATCCACCTTCTTGGGGAACAAAATCGGGGCTTCCCAAGGAGAAAAATTGGACATAATGAATCTCTTGCTCTCCAAGTCATCCAGTTGTACCTGCAGATCTCAATGTTCCGCATGAGCCATCTAATTTCCTTGAGTAGATATGGGTGTCTTCTTGTGGTACACGTTAATGTAAATGTCCACTTCTCTGTGAGGAGGTAGACCCAAAACATCGTCTGGAAAAACATCAACATACCGGTCCACCACTACAGGATAGATTGGAATCTCAACATAAACCCCTCCGATGGTAAGGCAAGCCAACTGATGTGTGATCGGCTGCACCCTCCTCCAGGTAAGTCCATTCTGTGCTGCAATGGTTCCCTTCTTTCTAGTGAAGGAAAACATGGTGCCATACATGTGGACACACTGCACTTTCATCCAAATACAGTCAATCTGAGCATGGACTATAGATAACCAGTCCATACCCAAGATTATGTCATAAGGCCTCGACGATGCTACTAGGATATCCCAGCTGAAGCTCTTGACTCCTAGAGTAAGCTGACACTGCCAACACCAGTGTGTAATCCCCGAATCTGCTCTCGTAGGTGTCTCTAGCCATAAAACAGCGTTTTTTATTACTAATGTGATAGAGGAACATTTAATTTTGAAGATAAATCCAATGTTAGTGAAAATTTTATTTTTGATATATTTGTATATTCAAATCTATTAATATTAATAACGTTCTGTATGTTGATGAATTACGGAAAAACATGATTAGAATTTATTAATTATTAGAGGTTGTCGGGAATTTTAAATTTTATAATGATAAATTACACGGTTTAAAATATTAGTATGTATTTTTTTATGATAAATAATGGGAGAATATTTATTCTATTAACCTTGATGGTTTGAAATTGAAATATATAAATTGACTGGTTTTTTATAGATAGATATTATCCTATGGAATAAAAGTCTTATGAATGTAAACATCAGAATGCATTAGAAGTCTTCAAAGCATCATAGAGTGATATAATTTAACGAAAAAAATATGGAAATATTTCAAGTGCTTGATTTTTATAATAAATTAAAATAATAAAAATATTTTTCTAGGTAGATCATGTAAGTAAACATAGTCAGACCACTCTAATTAGTTCTTCTTGTAATGTTTTACTTGTTTTAACTATTGTACTTAGAGATGTGATGTATACATTTTTTCAAATATATGACATTAATAGGTAATCCTCGATATATTTTTTGTTTCAAATGAGTAATATTTCATCAATTTTTTTCTTCTTATTAAAATAATTTTCATAATGAATAATTATATATGATTAGTTCTAATAAAATTAGTAGAATAAGGGAATTTCATAATCAAGTGTTTAAGAAATATTTTTAAAAGGATTATTAATCTCATAATTTTCCATCAACAAAGAATCCACATTAAAATGGAGTAGTACAAAGGAAGATCATGGAAGTTTAATAAATAGAAAAATCCATGCTAAATGATTATGAGATAAATAGACATTTTTTTCCATAATATAAGTATTCATATTTTTTTTCTCTGAATCAAATTATTATAAGAACTAATCTTAAAAAGACTCTTTATGAGTTTTAAAAATGGTATGAAATAAAAGGATTCTTATTTCAATGTTTTTGGATATAAAGTGTTCATTCCCAATACTAAGAATTGTTAGGTTACATCAAATGAAATATCTGATGCTGGTATTTTTATGGAGTATTCTAGTATCATTAATGATTATAGAGTTTATAATAAAAGAATCATGGTTTTAGTAAAATCAGTTTATATCAAATTTTATAAAAATTATTTTTCGGAGAAGACTACTAAGAATATTTTAGTCAATAACACATGACAGAATTCAATTTTGGAGATACTCCATACTTTTGGAATTAAAATCAAATGGTTGATGGACATTTTTGAGGGGAACATCTATCAATTCGATAAGAGATTTAGTAAACACATCTATATCAACCTATTAAAATATTAATTAGTAATATTTAATTAATAAAATTAAAACTTTAATTTTAGTGATAAATGTTTACACACATTCGGATTTCATTTCAAAAAATATATAAATGATGCCACAAAAGCATTGAAGGACTCAATTGTGGTTATCTCCATGCAAGAAAATATTAAACAATTATCAAATAATTATGTTTTGGAATTTATTGATAAAACTAAAGATCATAAAAAAATATGATTTAAATTAATTCCAATGAATAAAGATGATAAACCAAAAAAATTATATATTAAGTCCAAACTCATTGTTCAAGGTTATATTTAATACGAAGAAATTGTATATGGTGAGAATTTCACACAAGTTGTATGATTGGAATCCAGTCATAATTTTTTATATTATTTAGTGTATCATGTTTTCAATATATATAAAAAGGATATAAAAAAGTTTTGTTTTAAATGGATATATTTAATAAAATCTCCACATATCAAAGAAACTAGTGTTTGAACATGAGAAGAAGCTTGATGATGTGTTTAAGAATTATAAAGATTTATATATATTGAAAAATGAACCTCGAACATGGTATGGTATATTTTCATACTTTTTTTAAGAACTATTATTTATAAGGTAATGTTAATCATATATTTTTTATTAAAATATATTCCAAACATATTTTTATTATTCATATTTATGTTGATGATATTACATTTTCGTTGTCTAGTGAATTTATTTTTAATGAACTTTCATATTTTATGATTAGAAAATTTGATGTGAGTATCATGGGAGAGATCATGTTATTTTTAGGATTTGAGATTTATAAATGAGAATATGGATTTTTTTTGAATATATGGAAGTTTTCTAAGGAATTGATGAAGATATTTAAACTTGATTCTGAAATATTAATGAATAATCATATGACGACTTTTTGTACATTAGATGAATATCCACTTAGTAAAATAGTTGATCATAATTTTTTTAGAGTAATGATTGGAAGATTGTTGTATTTAATAGTAGGTGGGAATTATTTGATGTACAATGTTAGCATGGATATAATAATTTAGACAAACAAAAAGGAAATTCAATCGAATAGAGTAAAGTGAATAATTAATTATGTCAAATGTAATATTATCCATTGGTTATTATTTCTAGGGAAGTCATATATTCAATTTTTTAGTTATTCATATTCATATTTTTGTATTTTTTATATTGATAAGAAAATAACTATATGCATATATCATTTTCATGGTGAAATTGTGTATTCATATAGTTCAAAAAATAAATTTAATGTATTTAAGAACTACTAATGTAGAGTAAAACATAGTCCCATGTTTTCCCCAAATATCTAGATTATATATATTTTTTCATATTTTGAAATAAATTTTATAATTGTACTAATTATGTGTAATAATACCTCATCTATATCATTTTCATAGAGCCTTCTTCTGTATTTCCAAATAAAGCTTATCGAACAAATTTACCATTCTTTGAATATTTTTACAAATTTATTATAATTCCTTCATAATTTCTTAAATACCATAAAATTGTTATTTATTTATTTTTATTACTTTTTCAATGAAAATTTTTTCAATATAAAATTTTCAATGTCATGTATTTTAAAAACGGGAAATCTTCAAATAAAGGGAAATTTTTTATTTTCTTTTTAAATTATTTTTCTCTTTCAATAATTTTTGTTATATATTGTTCTTATGCTTGTCTTTAATATTTGGTAAGCATGTTGTGTAATTTTTTATTTATATTTCATTTATATAAGAATGCTTTTCTACCCTCTTTATTATTGTTATAATTTTTTTACATTGATTTATTGTTTTCACTTTGGGAGAGATGGTTTATTTTTTCATATTATAACCCAGACTCTTTTTATGTCATTATTTACCTTTCTTTGAGTTTTATTATTTAATCTTCAATATTAAATAATTTTTTATCTTTCATAATGTTTGGTGATGTTTGGGTAATGTAATTATCTAAAAGGGAGACAATTCTTTGTGTATTATTGACTCTTTGATTTGAATGTTCTGATAACTACATATTCTATCTTACTTTTTTCTAATTTTTATTTTTCTTTTCCCTTATAATATTTTATTATTTTTATAATTATTTGTTATTTATTACTATTATCTATTTATGTTTTTTTATTTATTATTTATTAAATATTTTAATTATTATCCATTATTGTTATTTTCTCATATTCTTTGTTGAAATGTTTTCCTAGGTATTGTACTTTAAATATTAATTATTTTTCCTTTATGTGTTGGTTATTATCAAAATTTGGTTATGAAAATGAACTTTATTGATTTATATTTTCACCTTTTCATTTTTGCTTATTATGAAATTTCACTAGGTTGATGACCCTTATGTATGAAGATGGGGCTCTTATATATAAATTCAATTAAAATTTATCTAATTGTAGAGCCATTACATATGCAATGTGTATTGTTTAATTCAATCTTACATATTGTTTGTACTTGTTTTTTAGTAGGAACAAGACTCATAAGTATTAAATATTTAATCCTTAATATTGAATATTCATCATTTTTGAAATGTTTTAGACCATTAAAGTTTGACCATTTACAGTTGTGGTCAAATGTTTTACTCTAACATATTCTATATAATTGAAGATTTACTATTATATATGGATTTTTCATAAATAAAACACTCTTAAATATTAAATTTACTATTTCATATGAATAACTATTCATAAATTACTATTATGTATTCACACAATATTTCAAAAGAAAACTTCAGTGATGGAATATGTAGTTAAGAATAGTAAACTATTTTGAAGGTAATATCCAATGAATTTTGAGGATTTTGATAAAGATTATTTTTCAAAATAATCAAAGGCAGTTAAATATTAACCTATAAAATTGTAAAGATTGAAATATACATTATCAATCAATTTTAAACTAAAAGTATGTTTCAGCTCCTTTGATAGAAAATATGTGTTATTTTAAAAGAAATAAATTCTATATATATAGGGAAAAATCTATTTATAGAAAGTCTAGATGAATTTTCAAGAATAATATAATGAACAATTAAACTCCCCTAAGATAATTATATATATTTAAATAAATTCTATGTGAAATTGTTTTTATTTAATGATTATTATTTCAAAGGTATAATATTTATGATTTTTATTTTGGGATTCACTCACATAGCTTAAACCTCTAGATCCCCACAAAAGACAATACTGTTCCAATTGTGAAACATGGTTCCTTCCTATAATAGACTATCTTCTAGTGATTAGCATTGAGAATGCATAAAACACAGATTATAGGTCATCGCGTAGAAAAAATTTTCATACATACATCACCTAGAATCCATTAGATAACACATATATGGGAATACATAACTATATAAAATGAAAACAATATACATATATAAACCTATAAAATAACCCAAGGGAACATAATAAAAATTCCAATATAAAAAGAGAACAATTACAGTACATTGTGCTTTAAAAATGAACTGACCCTGAGAGCTTGGGAATGAAGATCACCAATATCAGCTGGATTTAACCTTGAGCATTGATGGCTAGTATCCCCACCCATATTCACTATGATATATCCCTTATCATTATGTCCATCAATATTTCCATTAACATATTTTATGTCAACATAGATATCGAATTTTTAGTCACAAATCCCATGCATAGGTGACTGTAAAAAACACCACGTAATACAACCATAAAAAATATTGATAGATATATATGTCAGTATGAAATAAAGGGTTCGAACCGTACAAAAACATAACTCAAAAAATAGTAATACATCAGCTAGGGAAGAAGTAAAGGATCCACACCCATATATGACCCAAACCCTATAACAATAAAAATATTCCAGGGATAACACAAAAATAAAACATATTTTGTGTGATGTGGAATCCACAGAAAACCCCATAATCTCGGTGGGAAACCACTCCCTACTCTCTAACCTCTAGGGAAAACATCACCCTTCCCCTCCTCTTGACAAAGAAGATCACAACACATTAATCCACATATGGGGTCATCTCCAAAATAACCACATTGAACCATGGGGTGTTATTCATGAATATCCCATACCAAATGGAGATCTTCATCCATAATCAACTACATACACACTCACATCTTCTCTTTCCCACCACATAGAGATAGTAGCTGAACTCACCGGTGCTTTATGTCACCCTAAACAATTCCCTTATCTATATAGATCCCATATGAACAACCCACTCACCAACCATAGAATTATATGTCTAAAAAATATCGTAGAACACCTCAAGAATTATATGTAGCTCAAATGGGTTAATATAACCAAACATGGGTGACCTAAACCCAATAGCATCTAGGAGTTACTAACCGCATCTTATCATAGAGAGGACACCTCCTCTTCTATGCTATCATAAAAAATTGTTCATGTGACCTATTAATGATAAAAGTGGAGATCCATCAACTTTAAGAACAATCCCCACTCTCTCATAATACCTCTATCATGGATTAAAATTTAATGAGATAAATCTAGTGTTTCCCATGCACTATAATTCCCCATGAGCCTAAAATTCCCACAGTCAAGCCCATGCAGAAATAGGGGACCCACACCACTTTACGGTATGGAAAATAGTTGAGGGAGTTAAAACCCCAATAGTGGACCTTACAGTACTACAAAGTCTAGGATTACTTGATGATAATATCATCCTTTTCCATGTAATAAAAAACCCACACCTTGAGGGGGCCTAAGGAACGATCACCTAGAATGGAGGACCCACACCCCTATCTCTAGAAGAGTGTTGACTTCATCAATGAAAAATAAGACCTAAAATCGGTCCTATGATAAAATTATGAAGGATTACCCGTATCCCATATTTTAATTTCACTTTCCACATAGTCATAACAATTGGTATTCTAAGGAAAGGTATCCACCAAAAATACATTGTAATTTTGTACCCGCAACTCCAGTAGTGAGTAATGGTAGGCTATATGGGTGAGAGAACATCCATCATCCCAATAATAAATTTGACCTGAAGACTATATAATAACGGGACTAAAAAAATAAGTCCTCATTCTCTATCCTAACCACATGAAAAACCCCTCTCAATGTTGCATAGGATGGAAAAAATCTCCATGAGTCCCAATTCAGACTATAAGACCCTTTGGGTTACTCTTCTGTATAGAGATAAATAAAAAATATTATCCATAACTCTTATGTTCTATAATCTACATTCTTAAAGATCTACACAAACAAAAAATGCTTATAGTACAAAAATGTTTTAATACATGTTAGGATCCCATTCCCTGAAATCATAATGATAGTCAATGATTCATCCACCTCACAAATTATCTACATAAAATCATATATCTTGTCATCGACACCGAAGGTAAAACTAAAAATACCACCCTAAATTACCTCACCAATGGACTCTAGTGATGGATATGATTCCACTACAGTGTTATAAATATAAATTTACATAAAATTTGTTTCAAACATGTCTAAATATGTTCCTTTGATATGAATAAATATAAACTCTATCTAAGAGGAAGCTACACGGCATATACACCCAAAGACCAACTTTGGGAATGTACCATTACCCTACTAAATGTGTATTTCAAAAATACATGTGGTTACCAATGAAACACAAGGTCTATGTGCTTCATAGGGTACCAGGTCATGCACTCAGCCCATGTTGCGTCATGTAAATTCACATGGAAAATACTTCTATAGGCCATGTGCCTCACACATGTTATCTGGTAGTGTGAGTGGCCACACACTGATTCATATACCCAAGAGACCTGCATTACATGTGTATGTGACCTATATGTCATCTAACCCCGACATTCAACACATTAATGAACTACACAAAATTTGGCCCTACATTACATGTGTATGAGACCTACATGTCATCTAACCATGATATTAAACACAGTGATGAACTACATAATATTTGACCCTAGAAATACATGCCTTGTGATCCAGGTTTCTAAATAGAGGAACCCTATAGACCCCTGAAATCCCCAATATCACATAAAATCACACACGATACATACTTTAATTGATCAAAAATAGTCAAAGTTTCATAAAAATTTGAACAATACATTTAAATGAGTTTGAGGCTGAAATTTTAAAATCCAGCCTTACATCATGGTGAATGATTGAAGCATCAAGCTCTGATTCATGATCCTTTGTCATTGTATCTTGATTATGCACTTGTTATCCTCCCAGAAGAATCATCACCCAAAGTCACCCTAAGTATTTCTTTGGATTGGGGGTGTCAACTAGGGTAAGGGTCTCCCTTCCTCCCATGAGAATAAACGGAAATCGAGGAGGAGAAAAAAATAAAAAACCACAATATTAAATAATATATAACAACCCATTTATGGCCTAACCAATGACCCAAAACCTAAATGTGTTTTATAAACATCCTGGGTAAATGATCAAATTATATACTCAACTGAGATTTGATAATTTACATATTAATGTATATTTAGGATATATAGATGATTGTGCAAGTTGGATGAAATAGTGTTTTTAAAAAAATATTAAATATACGAGAAAAAAATTATATTCATTGAATTTAAAAAAATAAATTCTAAATGTCAATGTCACATGAAGAGAACAAAAACCCATAAAAACAAATTTATGTGGTAATTTTATAGGGTATATTTTCATTTTTACCCTTATAATGGTCTAGGTATCAAAATATCAATCATATGAGAAATTTTCCCTATGGAAAAACTAAAGTTTCTACATCATCCCAACATTCAAATCATTTCAACATTGAAAATAAAATAGCTACAAAATGTATCTAGTAATTACATAAAAGAATATAATATTGTAGTATAACACAACTACCAATGAGATACTTCATACTCTATAGGTTTGAAAATATATGAAACCACATAATGTAACCCACTCATGAAATAATCTCTTTTTTACAACTCAAATCAAGGACTCAACATATGAGATTTCCATTATTGAAAAAACACCAATAGAATTTACCCATCATATTAATTTATCCTAATATATTAAAAAATATACCCTAGATAATTTAACTATGTCTTTCCACCTAAAGGGCTACCCTCCAATATTGGGACACCCATCAACCTCAACAATGGGAACTACCCAAACCATTATTTCTTACACTGATGTGATATATATTCAAAGGATTTTATGATAAAGAAATAATTATTACCAACTTGAAAAAGGTGCAATCATGTGGGACATCTTATAGATTTAGTCTAATCATCTCAATCTCAACCACTAGATGCCTCTATAAAAGTTCTATATCAAATCACTAGTTCCTTCCATTCTTTTATTAGGCATCAACAATTGAAAAAAATACTTATCAATGTTTTCTATCTTAGGGAAAAAATATACATTTAATCATCCCATTCAATCATTTACAAACACGATAAGAGAAACACACCCACACAACTTACCTCTATGAGGTTCTCATCAACTGGAGGTAGACCTGATTTGTGTCTTCATGATCTAAGTTTAAAATATTCTCAAAGATTAAATATTTTTATCCCTAATCCCAAGTAATAATACACCTCATCATACCATCGAATATTCCATGAGAATTCTCCTTGTAGAGACATTCACAACACCTCGGTGGAACTATAATTGAGATGATCCATAACCGTTTAGTGTACTACTCACAATATTCAAACTCATATCTCATATAATATCTCTTATTTATCAAAATTTCATTACCAAAACTAAATATATCATTGAGAGATACACACCTAGATCCATCCTATATAAAAATAATTTAAAAATATCACTCAATCTCTTCATTAACTACATGGGGAAAATAAGAGTATGATACCCACAAAAGATTATCCCTCAACTGCCCAAAATCATACGAGACCAATCATAAGGAGAAAGAAAAATTCCATCCTCTAAAACTACATTATTGATACTAAAAGCTAATATAATGCACAAATACAAGATCATTAACCTATAGAAGAACTGTTTTTAGCTTCTTGATGGTTTTTGAAACTCATCACTCTTGTCTCAAATCCAAATGAAAGTGTACCACGACCCTATTATTCAATAAAAAAATTGAATAATTTATTAATCCACCCTAAATCTTGTGAAAATTTGTTATCTATCCTAATAAATTGTCATTGAGCCTCACTCTTCTATAGATGACCGCTGGAAAAAAAATTACACTATTTTCATGTCACACTGATTGTAGAATTATAGGAAGATTATTTTCACCATCAACAGTCTCTGAAAATATCGAAATAAACCATATATACCACTAGGATCTCTCACTCCCCATCTTAACAATGAACTATTGAGAAAATAGCGCATTATAGTGAAAAAAATATGGGTTTCGAATAAAAAACTGACATAAAATATTGCTCGAGCTTCCTCAATTAGTACTCAATCAAAGAAATTCATAGCTAACTACATGAGAAAATCATTAGGGAGACTTAAATTTATCATCCATCTACAGACAAATATATTATATGTCTACACAAAGGACTACTTTCAAACTTGGTAAAGAATATATCATATAGCCAAGGATTCCCGTTCTTCTATCCAACTCATCAAACCCTTTTTCATTTTCATTAATGAACCCAATAGGATACACTAACTCTAATTGAATGATCACCCTAGGGTTTCACTCTAAAAAAATAGATCATGATAAAATGATTCACATCATCCAAACAACCACTAATCATGGAAATATAGTGATGGATTTTCACATCATTGGAATTCACCTCATTCGAGAGTGTATGAACCTTATATAGAGGAATTTGAACACCATGTAAATTGTTTGGATACCATTCCATGTCTGCAGGATTACATTAAGGATCATGAGACCATTTATATTAGGAGATATCATGACATATCTAAAAATTTAATCTTGGATTGATAATCCAATTCCCCCCCCCCAGTAAATAATGGGTAATTAAACCTATTTATAGTAAAAGATTGGGGGTCTTGTTCCTAGGTATTCTAGGGGATAACATACCTTATCTGAATTTAACCTCTCAAAAACATTTAATGTGGAGCTAATGCATCTAGTAAGAATTAAGGGTTTATAAATCTAGTAGTTTATCCCATGTCTCATTCATGATATTTGGGCATGGGGATTTTGGATTTATGGATAGAGGATCTAACACACTATGTAAGCAGGTGGGATACAGACTTTACCATTAAAAAGACATAAAAAAGAGGATCTAATAACACTAATAGAATAATGGATACTAACACTATCTAATATATTGCTATATTATCTAGTCATTGGTGGAATATACCTTTTTTACAGGAATACATTACATTCTTAAATATTGTGGGGGCTGGAACCTCACTGGATGACTCCTCAATCGAGGGGGTTTTGACCCTAGATATTCATTAATCACCACACCTAGACATAATTATCGACTCTAAAAATATAAATTATTTAAATACTAAACAACTTTTAATATTGAGAGATAGTGACATGATAATTTCACACATATAGTAGTATCCAACCTCCCCCTTAATGAAAAAAGACTATCTCACTCCTCTAGAAAAATAATTTCAATCAGAAAAATCTATTTCATCATTTCATGGTTACCTCACATGTTTTGGTATATTATCCTATGATATAAAAACTAAATGACCACAATATGATTAAACGAACCACCTACTAAATCCTATAAACAGTATACAATGTACTCATGTTTGTTAATAGATTATCAATTTCCTGTTATAGGATTGTGTTTCAAACCACATCCTAGATGGGTTCTATGTAATGTGAATAAATCCTAAGAATTGATATGGGTTTTTACCCCACAATTTATTAACAAAAATACAAAGAAACTATATCCAAGACCCATTAGTATAACCACATTATTTGAAAACTATCTAAAATGAAATGTCATACCAGGTCCCCTCTTCGGATGGCAGTGTATTGAGTTTGCCACACCTAGCCCAACACTAAGAATCCAGGAACTGGATACTAGAACCAATAATTACTAAATCACATATATGATATCATAAAATATACAATCTATGAAATAATACATCACAAAAAAACCACAACGTTTCATCCACACATGTATAATTAACTATATGAATTAAAAAATATGCATTTATACACCTAGTAAATATCCTCAGGGAATATAATACAAATTCTAGCACAAATGGGAATAAATATGTGTTCTAAGTATCTATAAGTTAACCCATATTTATCCACTTGGAAAATGATCACCATAACGTACAAAATGAAACATTAAGAATAGAAATATATTATCCCCACCGAACTCCACTAAGGTCTAACCCTACTGGATCCTTTCCCACTAATATTTCCATCAACATTTTCATCATCAAAAAAAACACGACATGTTTGGGAAAAAATATCATGCATGGGTGAGTTTGAAAAATTTCTCGTCGGACGCCAAAAAATAGGGGGATATGAATGTAGGTTATCAGGAATCCAAGGGGTTGAACCATATTGCTTCCCAACATAAACAAGTGGGAAGACACTAGCTGGGGATGATGCTAATGAATCACACCCCAATATTACCCTAGACCAATCTTATGGTAATGATAATAGGGATAGCATAAAATCTAATCTAATCTTATGGGATGATGAATCCGTAAAAAATTCAATACCCTAGGTAAATAACACAGCTTTTTTCATTATCATTTGAGAAAAATATCTCCATGGTCATTAGCATTTGGTGAAAACACCACCCTAACAATCCAAGATAGCTACACCATATGCACTAGAGAGAAACACCTCCTTACTCCTCTACTAAACATTATAGATCAACCCACATCAGTTCTCTTGAGGGTACAATAAATAGAACCAGCCCATCAAACCCAAAGGATCTAGTTAGTAAGATCACATACCAAAGGTGTCTTTCCACCCATAAGAAACTTTACATATTCTTGCATCATCACTCACCCATTATATTGGTCAATCATTTGAATTCACTAGTTCAATGTTTTCCCCCCGAATAATTCATCTTGACACAAAATGAGTATCTTAACATATCCATAACTATACATAGAATAATCTTCCTATCAAAATATTGGGGACTAAACTTGTATCTCCCCAATATTTTAATTTCCTTTAAATTAATACTCCATTTTATAGCATGAAACACACACAACACAAATCATAAATGGACCTTTAATTAAAATTATTTAAATGTGAATATTATAACATAACCATTGGGATAGAATGTGAAACCAGAATAAAAAAATGAAATAAATTTAGAATTTTTTTTCTAAATAAACATAATTAATTATATCAAAAAAAATTTATCCATTAAATTTTTATTACTTTGAAAACTATAATAATAAATAAAAATTCAATCTTTATAAAAATAATTTTTAGGAATTTTATGTGTGAATAATTATAATTTGTTTCTACCTTTTCGTGAAATTATATTTTAATAATTTGAACTCCAGTTTTAAAATTAGTATTAAAATATTATAATAGGGTGAAATTTCGAGATACTTCTAAAATATTTTATTTTTATATGAATAGAAGAAAAATACGAACTTTACAAAAAACTCCCACTTTTATGACATTGTAATGAAATAAAAATAAAATGAATGTTTATAAAACATTTCTTCTGGAAAAAATAATTATTTTAGACAAAATATAATTCACATAAATATATATATTTGAACACATAAATATATCCTTAACATTTTTGAAATCAACATAATTGTTTATCAAATAGAATGTATTTTTTATTCTTCTATTTTGAGAAAGTATTTAAAAGGTTATTTTTGGATTAGGTTTTTTTTAAGAAAAATAATTCTCTTTTTATTAAACCTAATCCAATTAAATCTATTTTATTTCACATTATATTTTTTTATCTAAAATCATTATTATTCTTAAAATTAATATTTTAAAAAAAATTGTTTCTGTTTCATTTTCTGAACATTTCTTTAAATTAATTTATAAATATTCAAGGAGATGAATCATTTAAAATGGATTCAATATTTGGATTCATCATATTTATATGAAGTAATAATTTCAACAAAATTTTTCTACATAATTAATAGTAACCATGTTAAATATTTATCATCTTGGTTAAGGAACAAATGGATTAAAATGGATAAAAATAAAGGGATAAAGCTTCAAGATGACACAAAATAACCATACATCTAATTTGTTGTTTTTATTTACACAATAAATTTATCATATTATAATATATGACAATTTTTATTCACTTTTACATGAAAATAAAGTTGTATTATTAAAATCATTTTTGTAATTCATTGTGTGTCCTTTAACTAAATAATAAAAAGAAACATATTATCTTCAATTATTCAAAAAAAATTGAGACCTATAGCTTATAAAATCTTTTAAAAACCTTAATAAAATCCTTAATTTTACTTTTTTCAACATTTCATACCCAAATACCATCTTATTAAGTTTATTGTTTAAGTCTAAGGAGGTTTCTCAAAGAAGAGGTAATCAACTGCCCCGAATTTTCCAAATTTATTTCTTCTTCTACTTCATATAAAACTATTTAGTCAAAACCCAAAAATTGAATTAAATTTAAAAAAAATTAATGATATGTTATTATGAATACAAGATAATCATTTTACACCACCATCCTATCGTAATTAAATTAAAAACATCACTCATGCTTATGTATGACCTAACATCTCTACATAACTCTGTAATTGTTTTTCACCACTATTTTAATTGAATGGTTATAAAGGATAAATTAATGTATGTATATTATATTAATAGAATAATTATAACTCGAAAAAAATATTATATCATATTTTTTCTTTCTCTTCCATTTTTTGGAAAATGATAATATCATTCATGCACATGTGTGGACTACCTCCTCTATGAAGCGATGTTATTTTTTCATGTATTCCATTAAGAAATGTTTATAAATATTTATTAAATATATAAATAATATAATAATTTAGCTATTAATAATCTATGTATGATAAATCCATGAAAATAAATTAAATTACTATAACTACTACAACAAATCTTGTATGAAAAATAGAATAGTTGACATCTAGGATTGTGATGTCAATAAATAATTATTAATAAATGGGGAATAGAATGTTATAATTGAATAATATGTGGTATAATAAATTCCAATTTGCTTTTATACAAAATTTATAATAAATATAAATTTTTAATACATGAGGTTTAGAGTGAAAATGAAATAATATAGACTTGAGATAAAGGTAATTTCATCTCACATCCACTTCAATGAGACATGTCTTACATTATGAACCCAAATATCATTTATAGGTTGTATATATCACCCATTTTAAACATTAAATCATGAATCAATAAATATTTATGGAATTAAAAAAATTATGTTTTCTCTTTGGAATTTTTTTATTCAAATATTACATTGTAGTAATGATTTATTTCACAGTCTCTTTTTAAATTAATATTTTTTGTATTTAATTTGTTATTTAAATAACTTTAGGAGGTTGACCATAAAAACTAATTTATTTTCGTATCCTCTAGATATTACTATAATCTTCAAGTAATATTAACATTTTTCAATCTATATTAAATAAAATTATCAATAGATTTTCTTCAGCTTAATCGACCTTACTTCTTATTTGGTCAATAAACATTTTCTTCTATGTGCATTTTCAAAAAAGATGCTTTTAAGAATAAAATTTTCTATAATTAAAATATTTTTAAAAAATATTTTAGATTATTTTAGAATTTATAAAAAGTAATCTTTTAAAAAAAATTATGAATAAGAAATTTTCTTGACTTTTAAAAAAAGTAAAAAAAAAATTATGTGTTCTTTCAACGTATATATTATAAATGAAATTTCCTGACATCAAGAAAAAACATGTATTCCAATATTCCTTTACAATTTTTTGGGGTCATATTCAAATAATTTAATTTTGCCTAAATTTTAGAAATTTTAAATTAGAATATTGTCAAAATAAAATAATATTTTTTGAGGTTTTCAAATAAATACACAATTATTATTTTAAAGGTATTTTCGTCTATGTAAAAATACATTAATGATTCTTATTATTTACTAGGGGATAAACTCTGAATATACCATCTAAATTATTTCCCTATATAGATGATGATCATGTTTTTATATTTCATTGATAGAGGAAATTTTCTATATTCTTGATTCAATATAGAAAAATGCTGATTTATAAGGAATTTTGAGGATAAATTGTATAGATCATTCAATATATATAAGGAATGTATAGGACAAGAATGTGATGGTTAGAAAAATTTTATAGATGGCCCCAAGATACATATAATCATCTCAGGATACAAAACATGTGGTCATTTAAGATAGATACTTGGTTTAAACCTGACCATTTATTTTTGATGATATCCTGATTGAGAGGCCTTTATGGTATGATTCATGATAACATAGACGAGACCTTGATGGAAATTTTTTTAAAGTATATATTTATATATTTCATTCATTCAGAATTCAGTTTCCATTATAAATGTGATTGATATGCTGATATTACCAATGGATGTTTTTAGAGTTATGAAAATTTTTCGAAGAAAAAAAAACTCCCAAAATGACTTTACAAAAGGAAGAAAGTACTCATACAAGTCTAACAAGGTGAATGGACTCAAATTGACTTTCAAATATTGGAAGAAACTTGAAGGAATTAATATATTCAAGGATTTTCAAGTGGCCCACATAACATCGTCAGGAAAGGTTCACGGACCGCCTAGATTGTGAACCACTAGGTACCTGGAACGATATGTGAGATGCTAGCCCGCAGAGGTATGGTCAGCGAACCCAGAGGACTGCAAACCGCATCACCCAAGGAATCATTTGCATGAATTCCATCTGTGTACCATGATGGAAACTCATCAATTCATAGATAAAGTGGATGGACAAGGTTCCACGAACCATTCTCGTGAACTACATCCTCCCTAAAACCCCAATTGACCGAGTCCTCTTCGGGTCAGTATATATTCTCTTGAGCCTCTACAAATGGTTTCGCGTGCCAAAAAGATAAAATTATCTGCATTCTCTATAAATGGAGCATAAAATAAAGGAGGAGTTCAAGATAGATGGATAAAAAAATCTTGAGGAGGACTCAGAGGCTGGGAGAAAGAACTCGGAGAAGATTCCATCTTCAGTCTCGATTCATCAACGAAGCCCAAATTGTGAACCACGTTCTCCACAGGTATAGCCAACCCTGAACCATAAATTTGTAAAAAATAATAATAAAAGTATAACCGCGAACCTAATTGGTGAACTAAAATCCACATAATTCTCAGGGATGAACTCCCCAAAAATGATAATTCTTTGGACCCTCCTTCAATATGGTGCTCTGCATAGTGTACCGCTACGCAGACTGTACATGGTGCAACATACTACATCAATATTTGGATGGAACCCAATGTGATGTGTTGGGCCACGTACCACTATGGAACGTAGTGGTATATACCCATTCTCCTATACTTCACCAGTATGGGGACAGTCCCTCTGTCCGCATACCACTATGGTATGTGGAGCCTCCCCCATCCCACATAAAAAACTAGTACGCGGAATGGGTTATTTTTTAGTATTACTTTCTTTGGTTCCAACCACACCCCTCCATTACCATATTTCCCTCTATATTCCCTCTATCAACCAATCCTCTGGAAACAAGCCAGAGCCTTCTCCAAAGCCACCAAACATGTATGATCAGACCATCGGGTGAATCATCGTACACCTTTAAGTCTACATACACATGGTAAATGGAGTCACGAAGGCTCTCCCCACAACGGTTCTGGATTCCGGAAATTTGGTGAGTCAACATTCCAGTGGTAACTAGGAGTCCAGCAATGGGATTCCAACATGAACCTCCCTATTCTTGGGGTTAAGGGTGATGACTTGATTTTCCATTAAATAAGGAATAGTGATCTGTTGAAGGAGTTATTTTCGCATCGCCTTTGATGGGGAAGAAACTCTTAACCTTTCCCATAACATATTCCAGTGCCCTCCCACTGAGGTAGGTCCCCAATCATCCAA
The DNA here is from genome assembly GCA_963277665.1 of Viscum album. Taxonomy (NCBI): domain Eukaryota; kingdom Viridiplantae; phylum Streptophyta; class Magnoliopsida; order Santalales; family Viscaceae; genus Viscum; species Viscum album. The sequence goes on along the minus strand of OY728128.1, from coordinate 210,673,818 downwards.
GCTCAAGTCGGCCGACCTTCAATATCATTTCAAATTGAAAGGTTCATTACTTTGCACCCTCACCCATGATCCCCCAGTCCTCTTCCGCCATGGGTTCTTCCTCTCCCACCAAGAGGAGAAGAATCATATGATTGGTTGGATCTCTCACATACTCATCCTTCTCACACCAAACATGAATCATATGGGATTCAAATTTTGTGATGATTACAACATCCACACAATCTGAACTATGAGAAATCTTATTTTACACAAATCAGGATATATCAGACACCAATCTAAAGGTGCACGCTCAAAAGGTTGCGCATCTATAAGGGTCCACCCAATCATAACTCCTTAAATGTGAAGATTCCATGCATAATCCCCACACAATTATAAATATGTGGGTTTTGATTCCTCTCCTGAGGATACATAAGAAACCCATCTTATGGGTCTGATCCCAACATCAAATCACCTTTCTTCACCTTAGATGATGATAAACTTCAGAGAGCATTGTTATATGGCTCAAGTCAGCAGTACCTCTGTAGCATCAAAAATATGCATACATACGATGATCTTGAAAACCAAGTTTATCGCATGGACACACATTTTATAAATGATCCAAGGATTCATAAACATATGAACACGATTTAATTTTATAAGAGAGTCTTAGAAAAGGTAATAATCTTCCCTCAGAAGTGTTTGGTGAGCCAGACTTCCCATCCTCTCAACCAATGGAGTCCATAAGTGTTGTTGGAAGAATAATCAATGAATAAGAACCTACCATTATAAATAAGGTCCATGAATTATGGATACTAAGGTTTTTTTGGTGTTTCTGGATCGATAAATATACCCATTGGAAACCATCAGAGGATGTTAAATCCGAGGAGGACTGATTGTACAAGTACTTGACCCTACACAATCGGCCGCTGGGATCAATTTGACAATGGAGTCTCTTTCATAGTGCGAAAGGGGGGAATTACCCTATCCTCACAGGGTTAATCTAACCTTTTCTAAAGGATATTTTTGCAGAGTGGGTCAATTCAAATGAAATGGTTAATTTGATAACAAACCATCTTTTGAAAAAGAGACGGTTGATAATCCTTGTCGACCCATTTTCGCAACACAAGAAGCACGCCAACTCAGAGGTGGAACAGAAATGGTGAATCAGACATGAATCTTTACCAAGTGGAAAATTATACCTCACTCAAGCCCCTTCACCCCACAAAAAAAATAGAGGGGAAGGGGGCCAAGCATAATCGACAGATATGCACATGTTTAAAACAATGCTACTTAGAAAAGGTTTTTTTGTCTTTATTTCATATATTTATGTTGAAGGTACCCTAAGATCAAATGTTTATCCAAATTACATCCCCAAAACCAATGTCGTCACGTGCATTAATGATCCCGTAGGTGGTCAGGGCCCCAACGAAGGGCAGGACCCCCTCGCCTACCTAGTGTTTTTAACGCTGGGTATCCAACACGCTGATCAATGAGTACACCCAAAATGGTTCTCTATCCATACTAGAGGCCATGAGATAGGCCAGCCAATATAAAAAGGTCCACCATCCTCCCCCTTTTCCGCATTTAGAGCCCCAACACATGGGGGCCTCAGTGGTGGTCTAAAACCTTTTCGGGAGCCTGTCCCCAAAACGTCCCAATGATTACCTACCTTATATTAGAGAGTTAGATGAAGTCAATGCTGACGACTTCATCACAACTGCACATGGTTCCTACACATGGACTCCCTCCAAATAGTGTCTCCACTGACACAGGGATACCAATCCTCCTCCAATTGAAGAGGACCTTATTCTTAGGGCACCTGCTAAAGTCCCGGAGACCCGAGCAACTTGGGCTGCCCGCCAAGGGCGGCGAGTATACAATTTGGATTTCTCTATCTCAAGGGTTCCTAAGGATCAAATATACAATAATAACATGGTATAATTCAATGGGAATACATACAAATATTCCCCCCTCCACCCAAGACCACCATTAATATGCAATCACACCTTTTTATTACTTAAATTTTCATTACATTTTACAAACAGAGGATTTTTTAATTCTACTGTCATGGAAATAAAGAATAATATACATAAAAACAACATAAAACATTCATTCAATACACATTTAAGGATTCATATTAATTTCTTCCTATGTAAAATTACCTCATCTCTCAACCTGGAGACATACATCAATGGAAAGTGTGAGGAAGAGGCCTAGTAAGGAAAGCAAGTGAAACAGATTACATTTGAACTTGAGCAATATCAATAACACCATGTAGATAAAGAGGCATATCATAATAATAACTGGAAACATAACATTAAAATGTGGCTATATCCTTTTATTTATAAATTCATGAACATATCACTAAATTATATCCCCATAGTGTTATAAAAAATTTACCAAAGTTATTCACTAAGGTATCCTAAAACTAGTCATCTCTAGAAATTAAATTCTGTACCCAATGCATTGGAGTGCTATCAAGGAGAACCCTAAATATGCCTTCATGTTCATGTGATTCACATATATCATAATCATATATTTCATTAATAATCCAATGTGAATAAAATAAATGGGTTTCAAATCAAAATTGTGACGTTTTAAAAAGTGCATAAAAACAAGATCATCAAGTCATTTATAACCCATGGAACGAGAATAAGTGTTATATATATGTGAATCCCATAATAAAATATATCAATTTTATTTATTTTTTAATACCTCAAAAAATAAAAGATTCTAGGGTTTTCACATTCAAAAAATAAGAGAATTTATTGAGAGAAAGGGATAACTTTTGAGACGAAAATTTCAGCAGCATAATGGCGATGTAACATGGTTTTAGAAAATAATAAAAAGTGAGTAGAAAATGGTATCCCATACATAAATTAATAATTTTACAGTATAGTGATGGAATAAATTATAAATAAGATCTTAGTATTGATATTTTAATGACATACCACATGAAAAGGATACGTGAAAAAAGAGAAAATGCTATTTCTTTTACGAAAATTCGGCAGCCTAACGACGTCACATAAAAATTAGGAAAATCAATTGATGATAGTGGAAAGGGTTTATAACGATTTTTAAATAAAGCTTATTGCAATAAGGATATATTAGAACACAACCCAACATAATAATATGGAAACTAGAAGACATAACATAATGGAAGTCATGACATAAAAGAGGAGGGTGAAAAGTTCCCTTACCTTGAAGAGTAACTTCGAAATATTGAAGGTTGGGACCTTAGGGTGGGAGGGATCCTTTTGGGGGATCCATGGGGGGTAAAAAGGATATATCTCTTTGAAGGATGAATTATTAATGAAATTAATGAAGTAATGGGTTTGTATTTATAGCAAAAGTAAGTGAATATTTTATTAATTTCAAAGGGACACGTCATCGGTGGTATTTGAAAAACCAAGGGCTTGAACATAGTATTTTTCCATGGTATTGAAAACTTGGGACACCTCATATAATATATTACTATTCAAAAGCCTACCATAATTATTAAATCATTATTACATCATTAATGATGTCATTAAACACACTGAAACTCAAAACTGTATTTTGACTATTCAAAAAAACAAAATATTTTATAAAAATATCATAAATTCACCCTAACCTTATATCGATGACACTAACTAAAAAAAACTGAATTTTATGAAGAAAAAAATTCTAAATACTATTAAATTAATTTTTATATAAAATCATTATTTATTCAAAAAAACAACTCTAAAACTATAACTTGTTTTTTAACGCCTTGAAAATGTTATCAAGGTCCCATAAAATTGTTGTATAAACATAAGATAACAAATAAAATATTTATGATAACATTTTATGAAAATAAATTTCCATTTAAAATTATTAAATCAATTATAAAATTTTAAATAAAATATTTACGACATACAAAAATACGAAAACATATACTATGTTTGTTTTTTCACTTTTAAGATGTCTAAATTTTATTTATACATTCATGGGTGAAGTTTATATTTTCATTGTAAATTTACTATTCCTTACTATTAATTACTATTCATAAGGTAGGTTACTATTCACCAAAAAATTATTTTGAACTTATTTAACCACATTTTTCACACTGATTGCAACCATGTATTATGTATTTTTGAAAATCATTTCATAGAAAAAGTTATTTAATAGTAAAATATTTTTTTACTCTTCATAAAAATAAAATTATTCATCAAATTCTATTTATCAAAAAACACTATTCATACATCATTGTTCATAAAAAATTAATTTTATCTTGTTAGACTCTAAATTTTTTACCAATCACAACTGTAGAAGTCCATTTTTTGAAAATAATTTCAAATTATTAATTATTTAAGGTATACAAAAAATATTTAAAAATACACTTTTTCTAAAAGTAAACATTAATATCGAACTTCTATAAATACATCCTATATTTATTTTAACAATTCATTTCCATAAATTTAACATAATAATAAATAATATTTTTACTTATACAAAAGGATTAGACAACGTAACTAAGGTCTCATTACATTGCCCCTTATAACACTTGCATAGGACTTAAGGGTAAGGTGTGATATAGGGATAGATTCATGGGGAGGCTAGGACAACATTACCCGAGTGGTGATTTCTATTAGCTTCAACTTCTCCCATAGACTATTCTATTCAAGTTTCACATGTTGAATTTTATCTTGGGCTTAGTTGAGGGAAAATCCCAGAGATGCTACCTCCTTCCAATGCTCTGAAAAATGGGCTTCGTACGGCCTGAGTCTAGTGGATGAGGACATCAACTCTTCTTTATTTATAAATTAACCAAGACCACTTGTATTTATAAATAATAATCATAACATTAAGAGTATAGTTTCCCGTAGTCATATTGACAAACAGTCATATAATAGTCCAAACCCAACAGTTTCATTTTAATTATACTCACTTCATTAATTAAAGGATATAGTTTTTTTAGTATAAAATAAAATACACACAAATTTAAGAAAATAATATTATTCAATAGTTCGGGTCATTACATTACTCCCCCTTTAATAATTTCAACACCGAAATTTCAACTTGTACCCTAGGAAGAGAAAGTGTGTGGGTACATCTTCCTCATAGAGTCCTCTGGTTACCATGTGGCTTCTTCGCATATTTGGTTTCTCCACGAATCATTAAAAAGGTGGGTAGTCTTGGTTCATAGAACATTATCCCTATGATCCGAGATCTCCACCAGCTGCTCCTCATAAGAGAGGTCATGTTCCAGTTGGACTTCCTCTGGGTTTAGTACATTTTAAAGGTCATGTATGTACTTCTCAATAAGGATACATGGAATACATCATAACCTTGGGCTATATTTGGATGAAGTGAAAGATGATAGGCCACTACCCCTACATGCTCAAGGATTTCATAAGGGCCAATGTACCTAGGTTTGAGCATCCCATTCTTCTCAAACCTCATGACTCTCTTCCAAGTTGAAATTAAAAGAAATAATTTTGAACCAACGTAAAACTCCAAGTCTTTTCGAAGGTTGTCGGCATAGCTCTTCTGCCAACTCTTAGAAGCCTTAGTGTGTTTCTAGATATAAGGGAACTTTTCTGACATCTCTTACACAAGATTAGGCCCAATAACCTTTCTCTCACCAACATCATACCAACAAGTAAGTGTTCTAAATTTCTTAATATATAGAGCTTCATAGGGTGACATTTGAATGCTCGAGTGGAAGTTGTTGTTGTAAGAGAACTCCAGTAAAGGGAGATGTTGATCCCATCAACATTTAAATTCCATTGAGCATGTTCTCAACATGTGATAGAGTGTTTAAATAGTCCATTCAGATTGTCCATTAGTTTGGGGGTGATAGGTCGTACTAAAATTTAATTTAGTTCTCAGAGCATGTTGAAGACTTCTCTAGAATTTTGATATTAACCATGGATCACGATCAGATACGATAGAAATTGGAACTCTACGCATACTTACCACATCCTTCATGTAAATCTAGGAAAATATATCAAGAGATAAATATTCCGAAATGGAGATAAAATGGGAGTCTTGGTGAGATGGTCCATAATAACCCATATCACATTGTTTCCTTTATAAGTTCTCGGGAGACCGGTGAAAAATCCATTGTGATATTGTCCCACTTCCATGATGGTATGGGTAGTGGTTGTAACACCCCTTTTGTATGTTGTCACTCTACATTAAATTTCTAACATAGCATGCACCTTTTAGTGTAGTTATCAATATCTCTTTTCATATTATCCCACAAATAATGATCACGAAGTTTTCTATACATTTTTTTACTCCCATGATGTACAGATAATGTAGAGGTGTGAACATAATCCCTAATCTACTTCTTTATTTCTATAATAGATGGTACACATTGTCTTGTACAAAATTTCAATACACCCTCTTGATCAATATTGAACTCAAGAAACATCCCATCCATCACAGCCTCAAACTTCTTCTGTAATAAAGGATCTTCTTTCTGAGCTTTTCTGATCTTAGCTAGTAATGACAGTTGAGAAATCATTTGGGTTAGTGTTGATGATTTCCCTTCACTTATAATTCCCATGTCCAGATTTACTTGGTCATTGATCAAAGGATCTCTTTGAATCCTTATCATGGAATGAACAACTGAGTAATTCCTCTATAATGAGTTAGAGACATTGTTTGCTGTTCAGGTATGATAATGAATTGAACAATAATACTATTGGAGAAGTTCCCACCATCTCTTTTGTCTCATGTTAAATTCCTTTTGTGTGAAAATATACTTCAAACATTGTTGGTTTATGTATATATCATATTTATCCCCATAAAGATAGTACCTCCACATATTCAGAGAAAAAATGACCACAGCCAACTCCAGATCATGCGTAGGATAGTTATGCACATGACTCTTCAACTGTCAAGATGCATATGCAATGACTTTGTCATTTTGTATGAGAACATGCCCAAGACCTTTCAGAGATGAATCATTAAAAATAAGGAATCCTTCTCCACTTTAATGAAGAGTTAACATGGGTGCAGTAACCAATCTCTTCTTCAACTCTTGGAAACATTCCTCACACTCCTTTTTCAAAATGAATTTGACCCCTTTTCGAGTTAACGTTATTAATATATTAGAACGTTGTGAAATATTTTTCAAAAACCTCCAATAATATCCCCTAATCCATGGAAACTATGAATCTTAGTTATTAGTGTAGTTTAAGGACACTCCTCTACAACTTTTGTCTCTATAGTATCAAATGTGATTCCTTCATTGGTAAGAATTTTACCCTAGAAAAATTCATGTTTTAATAAAAATTCACATTTTCTGAACTTTCCAAAAAGCCTATCCTTTAACAGAGTTTTCAAAATAACCCTTAGCTGATCATCATGCTCCTCGTGACTTTTGGAATATATCATAATATCATGAATAAAAACCACCAAAAAGTTATCAAGGTAGTCTTTAAAGACTCTATTCATAAAATCCATAAAAATTGTAGCTGAATTATTCAGTCCGAAGGGTATAACAACAAAATCATAATGCTTGTATCTTGATTAGAAGGAAGTTTTGGGAATATTGTCTTTCTTCACCATCAATTGATGATCAGAAAAACAAAGATCAATCTCAGAGAAGAATTGATACCCACAAAGTTGGTCAAATATGTCATCAATTCTTGGAGTAGCATATTTTTTCTTCACTGTGATCCTTTTTAGTTCTCTATAATCAAGGCATAGTCGCATTGAAGCATCCTTCTTCGTCACATAGAGAACATGTGCTCCCCAAGGAGACACACTTGGTCGAATAAACCCCTTCTACAAAATATCTTGGAGATTCTTCTTTAATTCCTCCAGCTCCACGTTTTCCATTTTATATGGGGTCTTTGATATCATATGTGATCTATGTACGTGGTCAATGAATAACTCTACCTCTTTTTCAAGGGGAGGTCTGGGTAACTCCTCTAGAAATACGTCAATATATTTTTGGACGATGTGGAAATTTTCTATCCTTAAACTCTCATTTAATTATTTTTTTTCATTGATCAACTCCCTAGAAAAGGATATAGGAGGTTCTTCTAGACAATGATTTGGTTGAGATATCTATACTTGGATGATAACTATTTGTTTTCTATTTAAGACTACCGAGATTTCCTTGCTTCTGAATTTTATATTAGCATTATAATTTGAGAGATAGTCCATCCCTAGTAAAATGTTGAATTCATTCGTGGGAATGACTACTATATTTTCATAATATTGTTCTCACTAATGTAAATATTGTAGTTTATAAACACTGATGATGCTTAGATAATCTCACCAGGAGTCTTGATTAATAACTCTACTTTTAGAAAATCAGGTGTTGATTCTAAATACTTTTGGAACACGGAGTAAATAAAGGATTCTGTAGAACAAGAATCCAACAAATTACTTTCTATATTTGAGTGAACAACAAGAGTAACTTTTACCAGATCATTTGGTGCTTCAACTTCAGCCATAGTGGTTGCAAAACTATGACCTTTTTCCCTTGGTTGTTCCTGAGGCTGATAGTGATTCCCCCTAATTCCCTCGGATTTGGATTGTGATTGGAGATGTTCCCATGTTATCCACACTTATATAATTGTAAATCATGTAGGGACTACACCATCTTCCCCATATCATTAGTGATTGGAAGTTTAGGCTTCTCCTCACTACTACAATTCCATACAATATGTCCATCTCTTCCACACTTGTAGCAATTATCGCTCACGAGAAGGTAGTTACTCGAACGCTTCTTCCCACAGCTATTACATGTGGTGTAAAGACCCGTAAAATTCAAGGGAAATTTTTTCTTAATTTTCTTTAGAATTCTACAAGAGCGCGGTTTCAGACGGCACCTGATTCCGAGGCCCGGAGTGCCCGGAATTAATTTCTGAAATTTGGCTCGGGTACGTTCAGTGAACGAACGAGCAGGAATTCCTAGCTTTTGATTCGGTGGTCGGAATTGAAATCCGAGGGCACCGATGAACTCGCAGCACCGATTTTCTCTTAAAGAGGCCTTTTCAGAAGTTGCGTTTGTTGCGGGTTGAAAGTTAGATTTTGGGTTTTTAGATTAAGTTAAATAAAATTTGTGAAATACAAAATTTATTTAAACTTGTTGGTTATCTTCTCTCAAAGGAAGTTAGGTGTGGGACCCACACCCACTTAACCTCCCATGAGAGGATTAAGTGTGGTGGGGCCCACACGAAACCTTAACTTTTCAAGTTCCCTAACTCCCCTCTCTCCCTCTTAAAGGCTTGTCAACTTAACTTCTATTTAATTATACAACTCATGTATATTAAATAAGTGAGTTTAATTTTGGAGTTATCCATTTTGAATTTCAAACCTTTGAAATTCTTTGTTAAGTTTGTGATTAAAATAAGCTCTTCTCTCTTTTTGTTGTGTTAGAACTCTTTAGCCATCTTGGAGAGGTTGAGAGCTTTTCTTCCTTCTTCAAGCTTTGACGAAGAACGCTCAAGTTCCGACGAAGAAAGCTCAAGCTCCGACGAAGAACGCCGCTCCTCCCTTCTTCGTCTACCGTGTCAACGAAAGGGAACGCCACTTCTTCCTCGGACATCCTTCGTCGGCATACGAAGATTCGTCAATGACGTACTTCTTCGGACGCACCTCTTCGTCATCGGATTTGACGAACGGCTACCATGACGCCCGACCTCCGCGACATCGTCTTCCGCGGAACGTTGAAAAATCTTCGAACCTTATACCAAGGTAGGGGTTATTGATTCTTGTTTAATTATTTTATTCTTGCTCGTGGTTCGCATGACTAACGTAAGGATTTTGAATAATTTAAAGTTGTGTTATTATTTAATGTGAGGGGGGCCGGACCGCATGAACACGGCCGAACCCCCTCCATCGTTCTTGTTGATTTACCTTGTGGGTGGAAACAAGGTGGCGTGGTGCCGTCGCACCACGCGGTTAATCGTGCGATTATTTTACGCGACGCCGTCGCGCGCGCGCTGTGGAAGAATCATCAAGAACGCGACGTCGTCGCGCCGCGTCAAGGGGAAACGAAGGCGCGTTGGAGGGGCGCAGTGCCGTCGCACCGCGCCGGATGACGAACACCGCGGCCGATTCCGGGCCGCGGCGGGATGAGAATACCGGCGGCCGGGCCGCCGGTGTCGGAAGCCGAAGAGGGGACTGGATTTTCCGGTCCCGTTGGAGAAAACCGGCCGGCCAGCTGGCCGGCCGGATGGCAATAAACCGGGGGAAATTAATCCCCCGGCCAGCTCACAAAACCCCCCTCTTAATGAGGGGGGCAGTTTCCTTGTGGGGGGCAGGAGGCCCCCCCGTTTCCTGCCAATCAAGCCCCCCACGTTGGGGGGGCGGTTTGCAAACAGGAGCGGCTAAAAAGCCGTGCTGCCTCTTCAATCAGCGGGGGATTGATTCCCCCCGCGTGCCGCCTCCGTGCGGCGCCAGGCCGCCAGGCCACCGCGCCACCGCGCCGCCGCGCCGCCGGCCGGCCGGCCGTCCGGGCCGGGTCGGACCTGGGTCGGGTTGACCCGGTTCGGGCCGACCCAGGGGGGGTCGGGCCGGGTCGGCCCGGACCCGTACCCCCCGTTTCGAATCATTTTCGGTCTTTTGGCCATATCTTGAGCCACGGACCTCCAATCGACGAACCGTCTGCGGAAACGCGATCCTTGGATTGAGACGGTCGTTTCGGTATATCGCACTCAAGGTTTTGGAATACATTGAGTTCGGCCGGGTTGGTTCGTTCACGAAACCAACCGGGCCTTCGTAGCGGAAACGCTCATATCTTGAGCTACGGATGTCCGATTGACGTGCCGTCAGCTGTGTTGTGTTCCTCTTAGTGAGACGAATCTTTTGGAATACTCCGCCCGAGGTTTGGACGCAGGTGGAGTACGGTCGGGTTGGTTTTGCCTTAAAAACCAACTGGGCCCCGGGGACGAAAATGCCAATAACTCTCAGACCGGGTGTCCGATCGACGCGCCGTCTGTTGCGTTGAGTTCCTATTGACGATACGGAACTTTTGGATACATCAACTCTGGAATTTGTGACAGTTGATGTATCAGCCTCTCGGCTCGTGGAGCGGACCCTCCGAACGAGCTTGCTGTGTGCGGGAACCCTAGTGCTGGCTGCGACTGCGACTGTGACTACTGCTACTACTGCTACTGTGACTGCGACGACGACAGTACAGAGATCCTGTGTGGATTCGACGACGACGACTACAGCACTCAGCGATCCTACGTGGATCAGTGCTACAGGTCCTGTGTGGGCCCGATCCTGTGTGGATTCGACGACAACGACTTCAGCACTCAGCGATCCTACGTGGATCAGTGCTACAGGTCCTGTGTGGGCCCGATCCTGTGTGGGTCCGATCCTGTGTGGGTCCTTGCGCTCAGCGGTCCTGTGTGAACCAGCGCCTACAGGTCCTGTGTGGGCCCGATCCTGTGTGGGTCTTTTGCGGGGGTTAGTTACCTATCGATCCTTCGTGGGTCCGACGACTTAGATGGATCAGTGATCATCTTTATCGTCTTTTGAAAAAGTATACATGTGTGAGCTGAAACCTTTTGCTTTCCTGTGTGGATTGTGTTGTGAAATCCTGTGTGGATTACGTTTTGCTTTCCTGTGTGGATTGTGTTGTGCAATCCTGTGTGGATTACGTTTTGCTTTCCTGTGTGGATTGTGTTGTGCAATCCTGTGTGGATTACGTTTTGCTTTCCTGTGTGGATTGTGTTGTGCAATCCTGTGTGGATTACGTTTTGCTTTCCTGTGTGGTATACGTTTACTTTCCTGTGTGGACTGAGTTGTACATGGGCTCGGAGGTTGGAGTGTATTTGAAATTGATGACTTAGGTATATGTATGGGCATATACCTAAGCAGTGTCGGTTGTTACTTCGTGACTGTACCTTTCTTCGTGTTTTATCCTTTGTGGATTTGAGATACCTTCAGGGGTCTCGGGGTCCCTACTGAGTAGCTTATACTCACCCCTGCACGGGCTTTGCCCGCACTACGTTGTGTTGGTTGCAGACGACAGACAGCATTGACCATAGCTGAGGCTTGCAGAGCGGGACGGTACCCGGAGGTGGACCACTGGGCGGGACGTGCACGGAGCGGACGGCGGGACCCGTGGAGCAGTGGAGCTATCTGTACCTACCCTTCAGGTGGGATTTCCAGTGGACAGCTCGGTGTAGCGGCTTTTACTTTTTAGTTGCTGTTTTCCCTTTCGAGTTGTACTTTACTTTCAGTTTGGGTTTGTATACTGGCCCATTTACTTTTCCGCACTTTCAGTTGTACTCTGCTTTTGCTTAGTGTTTACTTTCCGCTTGCTTACTCTGTGGTGTTTGTTTACTTTACAAAGGCAATGCCTTCCCTTTTTACCGGGATTTACGCCTTGGTGCTAGTCGCCAGCCCTTGGCCTATGGAAGGCGGGCTTGGGGTAGTCACGGCACGGACCCCGAGGGCGGGTCGTGACAAATTGGTATCATAGGAGTTCGGTTCTACCGCGAACTCTGATCTTTTCTATGTGAAGCAATAATGTTCAGCGTATTGAGTGTGGTTATCAGTCCAGGGAGTCCAGTGTTGGTACGGTGGCCGACGTATCCATACACCAGGACCCTGACATCTGATTTCCGACTTAATGCATGAAAACATTGATTGCGTGTGTGTTTCAAAGTTTTCTTTGTGATTACTTATATCAACTCACCAGGTATACTGTTCTGACCGTAGCGCACCTGTTTCCTTTTCAGGATGGCCCCACGATGGCACCCAGCTAGGGTTCCGAGAGTCGAGTGTGACGACAGCCCACCGAGCGACGAGGCCTCGGTGCAGGGCCGTTTGTCAGCAGTGGCACCGGCGGAAGCTCTACCCGCCGAGCCCCCGATGCTTCCAGCGCCAGCCACTGACGATGCACGACGCCTCAGCGCACTGCATGAGTTTCAGCGCCAGCGACCACCCGGGTTTCGCGGGGAGATGGATCCCCAGGCAGCAGAGGACTGGCTGGAGGCAGTGGTATGAGTGTTTAGGCTAGTGAGGACACCAGCAGACCTCATGGTGATCCTCGCTGCGAGCCTACTACACGCAGCAGCAGGACGATGGTGGAGCTTGATGCTCCAGGTGAACGATGAGGCATCTCTACTATGGACGGACTTTGAGAGCCTCTTCTGCTCAGAGTTCGTCCCAGCCACCCTTCGTGCGGTGCGCATCCAGGAGCTTCTTCAGCTGCGGCAGGGCAGCATGACGGTCGCTCAGTACTCGGCGAGATTCACCGACCTTTCTCGGTACTCGACAGACATGGTACGGGACCCCTTCTTCCGGGCCCGGACCTTCGAGCAGGGATTGAGACACGAGATCAGGGCATCACTGATCTCCCTCAGTATCCCGACCCAGGAAGGAGTGCTGGAGCAGGCCCTTCTGATTGAGAGCTTCCTTGCTGAGTCTACACCATCACAGCGACCCACCGCAGGGCAGCACGTGGCAGAGTCATCTGCAGCAGGCAGTCGACGGATGACTCAGGGGTCCAGGCAGACCAGACCTTCAGGCAGACGACCTCAGGGCACTGGCTCAGCAGTGCAGGGCACACAGCGCGGAGCCAGTCTTTCGAGTGGAAGACAGTGCTATGCATGCGGCGGGCAAGGCCACATGACTCGTGACTGCCCGACCCGCCATGCAGAGGAGCAGCAGACGGTTGAGGAACCACCTAGGAAGAGGCAGAGGTTCGACCGTGGCGGTCCGCAGGGAGGAGGCGGACGAGGCAGAGGAGCTGGCCGAGTAGCAGGTGGTGGGCGACGTTTTGAGGCTCTACCACCACCACCACCAGGAGGTCCACCCCGACCACCGGGAGTAGGTGAAGATGTGAGAGCTCAACTTCAGGCAACCGAGGCCTTTGATCATGGAGCTCTGGGAGCCGATGGACAGGAGCAGAACTAGTGGATACATCCTTTGTACTTCTAGTTCCTTGTTGCTTTAGTGTAGCGTCTTGTATTATGAGCTGCAATAGTAAAAGACACATACCTTTGTGATATTTCGTTCCTGTTCTCTTTCGTGATGTTACTAAGAGGTTCCAGTTTTGGATGTTGACTTGACCCTCACTTGTGAGACATCTACTGGAGGAGACCCAGTTACCACACACTGATGCCGACAGTGTAACTCAACCCTTGGAGGCGAGAGTAACGGTTGGATCTCTTAGTAGTAGCGTCGAGGCCTTACGACGTCATCCTTGGTATGGATTAGTATCATCCATGTTAGGATTGACTGTATTAGGCGACGAATGTGGTTCATCCAGGGGATGAGACCAGATTTCTCTTATCGGCAAAGAAGAAATCTTGCAGCTCTTGTGGGACCTGAGATGGTCCAGGTCATCCAGGGGCGGATGAGTACAGCACATAGCCGGCAGAAGTCATACGCTGACAGGAGGCGGAGGCCACTGGAGTTCGAGGATGGCGACCACGTCTTCTTGCGGGTCTCACCTCGACGTGGTATTCGGAGATTTGGCCGAGGCGGCAAGTTATCTCTGCGCTTCATCGGACCCTTCCAGGTCCTCAGCAGGGTTGGCGAGGTGGCTTATCGCCTGGCTCTACCACCTTAGTTGCACCGGGTGCACGACGTCTTCCACGTATCTCAGCTGAGGAGATACGTGCATGACCCGACACACATCATTGACCATGGGGAGCATGACGTTGACGATGGGGAGACTTTTACGGAGGTCCCGGTGGAGATAGAGGATCGACAAGAGCGGGTCCTGCGTGGGCGGCCGATTCCTCTTGTGCGCATCAGATGGCAGCACGGGAATCTCCAGGAGAGCACATGGGAGCGGGAGGCTCAGATGCGTGCTCAGTACCCTCATTTGTTTCCCTAGTTTTTGATGTATCTTTACGGGGACGTAAAGCCCTGAGGTGGGAGTAATGTAAAGACCCGTAAAATTCAAGGGAAATTTTTTCTTAATTTTCTTTAGAATTTTACAAGAGCGCGGTTTCAGACGGCACCTGATTCCGAGGCCCGGAGTGCCCGGAATTAATTTCCGAAGTTTGGCTCGGGTACGTTCAGTGAACGAACGAGCGGGAATTCCTAAATTTTGATCTGGTGCTCGGAATTGAAATCTGAGGGCACCGATGAACTCGCAGCACCGATTTTCGCTTAAAGTGACCATTTCGGAAGTTGCGTTTGTTGTGGGTTGAAAGTTAGTTTTTGGGTTTTTAGATTAAGTTAAATAAAATTTGTGAAATACAAAATTTGTTTAAACTTGTTGGTTATCTTCTCTCAAAGGAAGTTAGTTGTGGGACCCACACCCACTTAACCTACCTTGAGAGGATTAAGTGTGGTGGGGCCCACACGAAACCTTAACTTTTCAAGTTCCCTAACTCCCCTCTCTCCCTCTTAAAGTCTTGTCAACTTAACTTCTATTTAATTATACAACTCATGTATATTAAATAAGTGAGTTTAATTTTGGAGTTATACATTTTGAATTTCAAACCTTTGAAATTCTTTTTTATTTTTGTGATTAAAATAAGCTCTTCTATCTTTTTGTTGTTTTAGAACTCTTTAGCCATCTTGGAGAGGTTGAGAGCTTTTCTTCCTTCTTCAAGCTTTGACGAAGAACGCTCAAGTTCCGACGAAGAACGCTCAAGCTCCGACGAAGAACGCCGCTCCTCCCTTCTTCGTCTACCGTGTCAACGAAAGGGAACACCACTTCTTCCTCGGACATCCTTCGTCGGCATACGAAGATTCGTCAATGACGTACTTCTTCGGACGCCCCTCTTCGTCATCGGATTTGACGAACGGCTACCGCGACGCCCGACCTCCGCGACGTCGTCTTCCGCGGAACGTTGACAAATCTTCGAACCTTATATCAAGGTAGGGGTTGTTGATTCTTGTTTAATTATTTTATTCTTGCTCGTGGTTCGTAAGACTAACGTAAGGATTTTGAATAATTTAAAGTTGTGTTATTATTTAACGTGAGGGGGGCCGGACCGCATGAACACGGCCGAACCCCCTCCATCGTTCTTGTTGATTTACCTTGTGGGTGGAAACAGGGTGGCGTGGTGTCGTCGCACCACGCGGTTAATCATGCGATTATTTTACGCGACGCCGTCGCGCGCGCGCCGTGGAAGAATCATCAAGAACGCGACGTCATCGCGCCACGTCAAGGGGAAACGAAGGCGTGTTGGAGGGGCGCGCTGTCGTCGCACCGCGCCGGACGACGAACACCGCGGCCAGTTCCGGGCCGCGGCGGGATGAGAAGACCGGTGGCCGGGCCACCGGTGTCGGAAGCCGAAGAGGGGACCGGATTTTCCGGTCCCGTTGGAGAAAACCGGCCGGCCAGCTGGCCGGCCGGATGGAAATAAACTGGGGGAAATTAATCCCCCGGCTAGCTCACAAAACCCCCCTCTTAATGAGGGGGGCGGTTTCCTTGTGGGGGGCAGGAGGCCCCCCCGTTTCCTGCCAATCAAGCCCCCCATGTTGGGGGGGCGGTTTGCAAACAGGCGCGGCTAAAAAGCCGCGCCGCCTCTTCAATCAGCGGGGGATTGATTCCCCCGGCGTGCCGCCTCCGTGTGGCGCCCGGCCGCTAGGCCGCCGCGCCCCCGCGCCGCCACGCCGCCGGCCGGCCGGCCGGCCGGGCCGGGTCAGACCCGGGTCGGGGGGGTCGGGCCGGGTCGGCCCGGACCCGTACCCCCCGTTTCGAATCATTTTCGGTCTTCTGGCCATATCTTGAGCCACGGACCTCCAATCGACGAACCGTCTGTGGCAACGCGATCCTTGGATCGAGACGGTCGTTTACATATATCGCACTCAAGGTTTCGGAATACTTTGAGTTCGGCCGGGTTGGTTCGTTCACGAAACCAACCGGGCCTTCGGAGCGAAAACGCTCATATCTTGAGCTACGGACGTCCGATTGACGTGCCGTCAGCTGTGTTGTGTTCCTATTAGTGAGACGAATCCTTTGGCATACTCCAACCGAGGTTTGGACGCAGGTGGAGTACGTTCGGGTTGGTTTTTCCTTAAAAACCAACCGGGCCCCGGGGACGAAAATGCCAATAACTCTCAGACCGGGTGTCCGATCGACGTGCCGTCTGTTGCGTTGAGTTCCTGTTGACGATACGGAACTTTTGGAAACATAAACTCTGGACTTTGTGACAGTTGATGTATCAGCCTCTCGGCTCGTGGAGCGGACCCTTCGAACGAGCTTGCTGTGTGCGGGAACCCTAGTGCTGGCTGCGACTGCGACTGTGACTACTGGTACTACTGCTACTGTGACTGCGACGACGACAGTACAGAGATCCTGTGTGGATTCGACGATGACGACTACAGCACTCAGCGATCCTACGTGGATCAGTGCTACAGGTCCTGTGTGGGCCCGATCCTGTGTGTATTCGACGACGACGTCTTCAGCACTCAGCGATCCTACGTGGATCAGTGCTACAGGTCCTGTGTGGGCCTGATCCTGTGTGGGTCCGATCCTGTGTGGGTCCTTGCGCTCAGCGGTCCTGTGTGAACCAGCGCCTACAGGTCCTGTGTGGGCCCGATCCTGTGTGGGTCTTTTGCGGGGGTTAGTTACCTATCGATCCTTCGTGGGTCCGACGACTTAGATGGATCAGTGATCATCTTTATCGTCTTTTAAAGAAGTATACCTGTGTGAGATGAAACCTTTTGCTTTCCTGTGTGGATTGTGTTGTGCAATCCTGTGTGGATTACATTTTGCTTTCCTATGTGGATTGTGTTGTGCAATCCTGTGTGGATTACGTTTTGCTTTCCTGTGTGGATTGTGTTGTGCAATCCTGTGTGGATTACGTTTTGCTTTCCTGTGTGGATTGTGTTGTGCAATCCTGTGTGAATTACGTTTTTCTTTCTGTGTGGATTGTGTTGTGCAATCCTGTGTAGATTACGTTTTGCTTTCCTGTGTGGTATACGTTTACTTTCCTGTGTGGACTGAGTTTTACTTGGGCTCGGAGGTTGGAGCGTATTTGAAATTGATGACTTAGGTATATGTATGGGCATATACCTAAGCAGTGTCGGTTGTTACTTCGTGATTGTACCTTTCTTCGTGGTTTATCCTTTGTGGATTTGAGAGACCTTCAGGGGTCTCGGGGTACCTACTGAGTAGCTTATACTCACCCCTGCACGGGCTTTGCCCGCACTACGTTGTGTTGGTTGCAGACGACGGACATCGTTGACCTTAGCTGAGGCTTGCAGAGTGGGACGGTACCCGGAGGTGGACCACTGGGCGGGACGTGCACGGAGCGGATGGCGGGACCCGTGGAGCAGTGGAGCTATCGGTACCCACCCTTCAGGTGGGATTTCCAGTGGACAGCTCGGTGTAGAGTCTTTTACTTTTTAGTTGCTGTTTTCCCTTTCGAGTTGTACTTTACTTTCAGTTTGGGTTTGTATACTGGCCCATTTACTTTTCCGCACTTTCAGTTGTACTCTGCTTTTGCTTAGTGTTTACTTTCCGCTTGCTTACTCTGTGGTGTTTGTTTACTTTACAAAGGCAATGCCTTCCCTTTTTACCGGGATTTACGCCTTGGTGCTAGTCGCCAGCCCCTGGCCTATGGAAGGCGGGCTTGGGGTACTCACGGCACAGACCCCGAGGGCGGGTCGTGACATGTGGGACGTTGAACTTTCTTGCCTCATCTTCCCTAATCAAAATTGTAATGCCCCGACCCCAGAAACCTAGAGTCAGTGCATTATTTTAATACATTGGCATGATTACAAGGAATCAAGTCCCGAAGGACCGATCAGTTTAGCAGTCTTGGAAAAATAGATCACATAAATGAATGTAACATTTGCACTTTAAGACGTAAAAAACAACATAAATAATCTTTATGAACACCATTATTCCCTTGTCCTAACACTACATATCAATCACGTTACTCTTCTTGGAATCCTGGGAAAAATAAAACATAGAAAGGGGTGAGCTCAAATGCTCAGTAAGGGTAAGCAATACAGCGGAAACTTTCAAAAATAAGCATAAACATTTAAGGAAATGTATAAAACTAAAACAAAAGCCTTTTAACCTTTAACATCATCATAATATGGAATAAATAAAATTAAATAATGCCATTTACTTATTCATATGGATATTCTACTAATCGAATAATCAAATTCAATATCACTAACCACTTTCATAACGATGGAATGCGTGATGCCGAACTTTAATTTTTGTGTCAAGGCCTCGTGCCAAGTCCTAAGAGATAACTGTAACCGTAAACCAACCCGGAGAGCCTCTGTAACCGGACTCCATCCCGGAGTGCCTCTAATAACCGGACACCAACCCAGAGTGCCTCTAATAACTGGACACCAACCCGGAGTGCCTCTAATAACCGGACACTAACCCGGAGGGGCTGCTGTAACCGTACCCCAACCCAGAGGGCTTACTTTTACCGGTCCGCAACCCGGAACATACTAGTCCAACACATTCTTCTTAAGAAGAGGATGTAATATAACATAAACATTTGTATTAAAACTAACATACAAAATTTCAAAACATTAATCATAAACTATTAATGGCATAAAAATAACTCATCCATAGTCAAAAATATCACAAAACCTTAAATACAATATGGATGATTTGTATCATAATAAATTAACTTAAAACAAGTTTAAAATTTATCAAAGGATGTTGACATAGATGAAATCAATACTATTTGAGAGAAATATCTCTTTTTTTGAAATCATTTGAAAGTCACATAATTATAGAGAAAACCTTTATTTTGAAAATATCTTTATAAGCTTGTGAAGGAAGCTTCAAAGTTGTAATAACGGCGGAAAATAACCACACCCTCCGTATAAGTTAAAAAACACATTCTTACCTTAATTTTTTCAAAAAGGTTAAAAAGTAACTTGTATCGAAAACGTTGGAAAGATTCCTTTAAAAACATATAAACTCAAATAAGGGTATAAATGACTTTAACCCATTTTCTATTAACTATTAAAAATGTTTTGAAAGACATTTTTAAGAAACATGGATGTGGATGATAAAGAGGTCCCAAAAGATAATTACGTATAAACAACCTCGGATAATGAAGAGATTGTGAAATAAACCCTTACCAATTTGGTAACTTACAAATCATACACCCCATGAAAGAGGTATCATACAATGAATAAGTAAATACGCATAAATTAAAGTGTATTACACAAAGAATATAATTATAGGCAGTACATATACCACACAAAAGGTAATAGTGGTAATATGGCATGAATCTCACTGGAATAAGGAGTGATATGAAAACCCCTTACCTTGCACTTTCGTTTAGTCGAGGGTATGGTTAACCTCCTGAACGAAGATCATAGTATGTTATTAAATTATACCAGAACCATATTAATATTTATGATATCATACATGATTCATTTATGACTTTATATTACCAATTTAATAATAATTTCCATGTTAAGTTAACATTTCAGGTAATAATCACTTTCATTATCGTACGTGTTTTAACTTTTCACTCTTTGTTGTATCACATAGATCATGATTTAAATTGTTACAGAATATAAAACATGATAAATATATCATATATATTTATAATATAAATATTTATAATAGGCATATATTTGAAATGGAAAACACCGTTTATGGAGACGGTAGTCTGTACGTACGCATAAACGTTGTTTCTGTTTTCATATAGTATTGAACGGAAGTAAGTGAATAAGATATATGTAAGTATATAAATCCTTATATATATATATATATATCTCCAGAAGAATTATTATGTCATATATTACATACATATTAGTAATATATATTTTTATAATCGTCGATGAATGGTGAACTTGGAAATGAATCTCATCGCGTCGTGGAGACGGTAATCCGTACGTACACACGAGTGAAAATATAATTCTTTTGATATTAAAATAATATATAATTGGATGGTATATCATATATACAGAATCATTATCATGTTATATTTATTATTTACATGAATTAAAAATCATTATTATACCCATCCAAATAATAATATATTGAATAACAATTATACCCCGACGTGGAGACGGTAAGCCGTACGTACGCACGTATGGTGAAATGTCATTCAAAGGATGGATAGAATACTGAATATGGTTGTAACATCTTTATAATAATGTTACAGTATATAGGAGATACTGGATTAATTATTTTAGAATGGTAATAACAAAGAAAGAATAAGTGGATGAAGAAAGGAACTTAAAAAAAGGGTAGCGAAATCATTACCTCTTCTTCAGGTTCTTCCTTTTGATTTGATCAAAAGGGCTCCTTAGGATAGATTTATGACTAAAGGAAGGCCTATAGGATTATTTGAGGGATGTTGAGAGAGTATTTGGGTAGGGTTTGTCCGAACCAAAAAGCTTGGAAGGTGTGAATTAATGTGAAGGGTGAGTGTCCTTTTATAAGAGGGGTGCGGGGCACCTTTGGAAAAGCTAGAAATATTGTTTTATAATAATTTCATATTCGGTTTATAATGAATCCAAAGTGGATTATTTAAAGGTTAAGGTGGGGATGGGTCTAAAACCACTCAAAAAATAGAATTTAGATAGGTTTGTGTCATTATATTAACCTTATCTTTTAGTTTTAACTCTTAGTTAATTAGTTTGACACTTACCATGTCACTTTGTATTTTTATATTATAGAGTTAATAAACATAATATATACATCCAAGATACCCCCCAAATGGTCAATTTATGATACAAATATAATAATATAATTCTATTGGCCGAACATTATATTTTTAAGAATTTAATATCAATTAATAATATAATATTTGTTTTAAAAACACTTTTATGTCAATTTTGACACTATTCAATAATTGACTATTGTAAAAATCATAACAGAATTATTACTTCGAAAAAAATTAATTAAATCAATCCTAATATTTAATATTATCCTAGAAAATTAGTGTAATTAATTAAAAGTCTCAAATTATATTTATTTGGGTTTTTATAATATCAATTAGTTTAATTTTTCTCAATTATGGTAATTAATGCATCATCATTGTTTCATAAATAAATTAAATTGTTTAATGTCTAAAAATTATAAATAAAATATAATTATGTAGGAAATCTTTTTATCTTTCTAATAAATATTTATAGTCGAAACTCCAACATATATAACCCTCTGTAAAAATTGTTTTTCTAAAAGATATATGCTTATGTCATTTTTGTATTTATTTTAACTTAATTAAAATAAAGTGTCCCTATCACCTAAAAGTGGATCCATGGGGTCCCAAAATCGACCCAATGATGTTCATGGTCGGACATGTATCTACCAATAAGGTTAGGACACGTTTTAGGATAATTTAGTATTATTATAATATTATTTGTTAACCCTTATTTACCAGTTTTACCCTTTAACCATGGTAAATAAAATAATTACCGAAGTAATTATTCAAAATGTATAAAAATAATTATTACCTATTTACACAATTTGGACATACTTATTCCAAATATGGAATCCAATTTTCCAAATTCAAAACACATAAGTGGAAGAAATTAATTTAAATTTAATTCCCGCTGTCAAAACAAAAAGCGTGTTTTTAAGATATAATAACTATCAAAATATTGATACTTGTTTATATCCGGTTTAATTTTGAAATTATGTCCAATGACCAAAATTGTATTAAATGGTAAAAATATATTATAAATATTTTTTAAAACCACTCAAATTTATAATTTATCACTATTAATTATTTTGATTAAAAAAGTTGTTTTTAATTAAAATTTAGTAATTTTCACTATTCATCAAAATATTAAAGTTATCCGGAAAGTACAAAAAATTTCACCTTAGGCTAAATTCGATACTACGAATCCAAAAATGAAGTCTATTTTGAGAGATAAAATTTCTAAAATTTTAAAAAGTAGGTATTACTATTCATAACGGCTACTTTGATTGGTCGTGGTGTGTGTTAGAACTCGAAGTTGCGTAAAACACATGCTACTTTATTATTCAAAGAGAAGCGTACTGTGGATGCTCAGGTGTTACATTCTACCTTCCTTAAATAAATTGCGTCCTTGAAATTTGATATTGTTCTTTGAAAATAATGGTTGAAAATAAAAAATATCTTTGTGGAAAACCCCACATCGGAAACATGGTTAATAAAATTTAGTCTTAATAAGATGAAAAGAGAAATGAAAGGGTTAGCAAAAAATTATGATATCGATTAGGAGGACAATAGTGGAAATTATAGACATATAATTGGAAGAAAAAACATAAATATTTATAGGTAGTGATTGAGGTCATCAATCACAAACAAGTTTAAAATTGAGGTCCTTAAATTCATTAATCTATGATGATTTAAAATCCCATTGGTTCAAAAAAACATAAGGTATTAGGATAACACAATTTTGACATTTCAAAATATCTTAGTTGAAATCTCATATCGAAAAATGAATTAATGAGGCCTCAATTTAAAATAAAGAGTGGAAAGTATGAAGATTACTAAAAATAACACATACTAGGGTTCCATGTAGGAAAATATGGATATGGAAGAGAAATCTAACCATCAATTATCTGATGGAGAGTGGTAGAGAACATGGCTATGAAAAGGCCAAAAACCCCAAAGCCATAAATTAGTGATGATCTAAGGTACCATCTAGGACAACATTTTTGTTCTAAGTTCCTTTTCGTAATGTTGAGGAATTTATTTTTGAGATTGGCTAAGATCATAAGGAGATATACTTACTTTATAACTAGAGTTTTATCCATTAATAAATTTCTGACACAAACTCATCTTTCACCCCAAAACATAATATAACTCAAAAATACTCTATTTATCCTCATCATATAGGGTTCCAAATATAATGAATTTATAATTCACATATCAGACCCTTTATGTAAAGAAACTACATTATACCATCCAGGAACTTCATGTAGCACAATGGTAGTTGATAAATCCCAACATCACTGTGGTTGTGGATTCGATTCTCACAGCTTTGTCTGACACGACGGGTCGTCACATGGTCTGTGTGTTGTCCTTTTATAAAAATCCATAAAATGACCTTTCAAACTTAATCCATTCCGACCATTAGACTTATCCAAAATACTATTATCCAAACTCATAGTCCAAAATTTACAAGGAAGTTAAACATAATGAGGATCTTTTTTCCAGGTAATAACATGTGAACGCCTTCCTCATATATTCTTTTACAACACCGCAACATCCTGAATTACCAAAATCAACCATCTCTTATTCCAAAATCACTACCTCAATATTAGGACCATATTAATGTTTATCTTTCCTTCAACCATGTAATTTCCAAAAAAAATTAACTCATTATAGATTCACTTTTCGTAGTACCATAAAATCTCAAATCATTAATTAAATTGTACTGCAGTACAATCCTTATTTATTTCCTGGACATCATTGATACAACACTTAAATGAAATAATTCTAAAATAACATCATAAGAACACAAGTCATTCCACTTTTTTTATGGTAGTGTCATAACTTGATTATTATCTAATATCATCATTTGCGGCATATTCTGATGATTGGGACATTGGTTCGCGTAGTGTCCAACCTCCTTGCAAATGAATCAGTGTACATTTGAAACCATTTTCTTACCCTTGCAGTCACGTACTTTTTGCCCTTTTCCTCCACACTTATAACAAACTCCCATTCCTTTCAGGCAAGTTCCAGGGTGTTTCTTCCCACAGTTATCACATATGGGAAAATTATTCTTTTCCCTCTTCCCTTTATCCATCTTTGTCTCTTCCATCCTTTTCTTCTCTTGCTTACCTGCAAAGACATAGGACTCCGAGAATTCTTTACTCATCTTATCAACACATGATACTAGTTCTTCATATGATGATAATACGTGGGAAACTATTTCCCTTCTAAATTCTGGCTTAGGACCACGAAAGATATTATCCTTCTTACTCTTTGGATCATATTTATTACGGGAGTTCACATTCCTTCTACTGAGTGCCATTTCAATACAATAGCATAAACTAGTTTAGTTTATGAATTGCAATGAATAATTACCAAACTTGTAAAATACCTAACACAAATTGAACAGTTTATGGATATAATCGATAAACATAAAAATGTTTTCATTGAGTAAGTATATACTCATAAGACCTTAATAATGGTTTGTAAAAAAATGAGAATTATCCTAATCATATCCCCCGGGTGTGTCGTAACCAAGAGTGCAGCAAGGCCCGTTGTCGTGCACCAGTTCCCGTTCAAGTCTAGCTCAAAGCGGTGTTTTCAGGTTTTACCCCTAGGTACAGCTGTGCTAGAGCCGCCTCTACCTGCTCGTATCCAGACAGGGATTCATTTCTCGGAAAACTCACAAAATCTCTACAATACCAAAATTATAGGAAGTTCTTCTTTACTAATCCTCAAAGTCTATCTTAGGGCTATGTGTTCTAATCAGAGTTTATCTAAATCTAGTTTCCAAGGTTAATGATAAACTTCCTATGATACCAAATATAATGCCCTGACCCCAGTAACCCAGAGTTGGTGCATTATTTCAAAACATTGGCATGATTACAAAGAATGAAGTCTTGAAGGACCGATCCGTTTAGAAGTCTTGGAAAAATAGATCACATACATGAATGTTACATTTTCACTTTAAGATGTAGAAAACAAAATAAATAATCTTTATGAATGCCATTATTCCCTTAGATTAACCCTGCATATCAATCACATTACACTTCTTGAAATCCTGGGAAAAATAAAACAGAGAAAGGGGTGAGCTCAAATGCTCAGTAAAGGTAAGTAATACAGCGGAAACTTTTAAAAATAAGCATAAAAATTTAAGGCAATGTATAAAACTAAAAAAAATCCTTTTAAACATGAACTTCATCATAATATGGCAGAAATAAAATGAAATAATTCCATTTACTTATTCACATAGATATTCTATTAATCGAATAATCACATGCAATATCACTAACCACTTTCATAATGATGGAATGCATGATGCTAAACATTAATTTCTGTGTCAAGGCCTCTTGAAAAGACCTAAGGGATAACTATAAACATAACCCAACCCGGAGAGCCTCTGTAACCGGACTCCATCCCAGAGTGCCTCTAATAACTGCACACCAACCCAGAGTGCCTCTAATAACTGGACACCAACCTGAAGTGCCTCTAATAACTGGACACCAACCCGGAGTGCCTCTAATAACCAGACACCAACCCGGAGGGTCTGCTGTAACCGGACAACAACCCGGAGGGCGTAATATTACCGGTCCCCAACCCGAAACATACTAGTCCAACACATTCATATTCAGTATAGGATGAAATATAACATAAACATTCGTATTAAAACTAACATAAAAAATGTAAAAACTTTAATCATAAACCATTAATGGCATAAAAATAACTCATCCATAGTCAAAAATATCAAAAAACCTTAAATACAATGTGGATGATTTGTATCATAATAAATCAACTTGAAACAAGTGTAAAATTTATCAAAAGATGTTGACATAGATGAAATCAATACTATTTGAGAGAAATATCTTTTTTTAATCATTTAAAAGTCGCATAATTATCGAGAAAACCTTTATTTTGAAAATATCTTTATAATATTGTGAAGGAATCTTCAAAATTTTAATAACGATGGAGAATAATCGCACCCTTCGTGTTAGTTAAAAAAAGACATTCTTACCTTAATTTTATCAAAAAGGTTAAAAAGTAACTTATTTCGTAAACGTTGGAAAGATTCCTTTAAAAACCTATAAAGTAAATTAAGGGTATAAATTACTTTAACCCATTATCTATTAAATAGTAAAAAAAATTTGAAAGTAATTTTTAAGAAACATGGATGTGGATGATAAAGAGGTCCCAGAAGATAATTATGTATAAACAACCTCGGATAATGAAGAGATTGTGAAATAAACCCTTACCAATTTGGTAACTTACGAAACATAAACCCCATGAAAGAGGTATCATACAATGAATATGTAAATAAACATAAATTAAAGTATATTACACAAAGAATACTATTATAGGCAGTACATACATAACACAAAAGGTAATAGTGGCAATATGGCATGAATCTCACAGGAATAAGGAGTGAGATGAAAACCCCTTACCTTGCACTTACCTTTAGTCGAGGGTACGTTTAACCTTCTGTACGAAGATCATAGTATGTTATTAAATTATACCAGAACCATATTAATATTTATGATATCATACATGATTCATTTATGACTTTATATTACCCATTTGATAATAATTTCCATGTTAAGTTAACATTTCGGGTAATAATCACTTTCTTTATCGTACGTGTTTTAACTTGTCACTCTTGGTTGTATCACTTAGATCATGATTTAAATACTTCCAGAATATAAAACATGATAAATATATCATATATATTTAAAATATAAATATGTATAACAGACATATATATGAAATGGAAAACACCGTTTATGGAGACGGTAGTCTGTACGTACGCATAAACGCTGTTTTTGTTTTCATATGGTATTGAACGGAAGTAAGTGAATAAGATATATGTTAGTACATAAATCCTTATATATATATATATCTCTCCAGAAGAATTATTATTTCATATATTACATACTTATTAGTAATATATATTTTTATAATCGTCGATGAATGGTGAACTTGGAAATGAATCTCATCGTGTCGTGGAGACGGTAATCCGTACGTACGCAAGAGCGAAAATATCATTCTTTTGATAATAAAATATTATATAATTGGATGTTATATCATATATACAGAATCATTATCATGTTATATTTATTATTTACATGAATTACAAATCATTATTACACCCATCCAAATAATAATATATTGAATAACAATTACACCACGACGTGGAGACGGTAAGACGTACGTACGCACGTATGGTGACATGTCATTCAAAGGATGGATAGAATACTGAATATGGTTGTACCATTTTTATAATAATATTACAGTATATAGTAGATACTGGATTCATTATTTTATAATGGTAATAAAAAAGAAAGAAGAAGTGGAAGAAGAAAGGAACTTCAAAAAGGGTGGTGAAATCATTACATATTCTTCGGATTCTTCCTTTTGATTTGATCAAAGGGCTCCATAGGATGGCTTTCTGACTAAAAAAATGCCTCTAGGATTATGTGAGAGAATTTTAGAGAGTATTTGGGCACGGGTTGTCTGAACAAAAAGGCTTTGAAGGTGTGAATAATTGAAAAGGGAGAATGTCCTTTTATAATAGGGGTGAGGGGAACCTTTGGAAAAGCTAGAAATATTATTTTATAATAAATTCATATTCAGTTTATAATGGCTCGAAAGTGGATTATTTAAAGGTTAAGGTGGGTATGGGTCTAAAACCACTCAAACAATAGAATGTATACAGGTTTCTGTCATTATATTAACCTTATCTTTTAGTTTTAACTCTTAGTTAATTAGTTTGACACTTACTATGTCACTTTGTATTTTTATATTATATAGTTAATAAACTTACTATATACATCCAAGAGAAACCCCAAGTGGTCCATTAATGAAACAACTATCATGATATAAGTCTCTTGGCCTAGCATTATATTTTTAAGAATTTAATAACAATTAATAATATAATATTTTGTTTTAAAAACTATTTTATGTCAATTTTGACACTATTCAATAATTGACTTTTGTAAAAATCATAACAGAATGATTACTTCGAACAAAGTTAATTAAATCAATCCTAATATGTAATATTATCTTAAAAAATTTGTGTAATTAATTAAAAGTCTCAAATTATATTTATTTTGGTATTTATAATATCAATTAGTTTAATTTTTCACAATTATGGTAATTACTACATCATCATTGTTTCATAAATAAATTAAATTATTTAATGTCTAAAAAATATAAATAAAATATAATTATGTAGTAAATCGTTTTATCATTCTAATGAATATTTATAGAAGAAAATAAAACATATATAACTCTATGTAAATTTTTTTTTTCTAAAAGATATATGCTTGTGTCATTTTTGTATTTATTTTAACTTAATTAAAATAAAGTGTCCCTATCACCTACAAGTGGCTCCATTGGGTCCCAAAATCGTCCCAATGATGATCATGGTCGGAAATGTATCCACCAATAATTTTAGGACATGTTTTAGGGTAATTTAGTATTATTATAATATTATTTTTTAACCCTTATTTACCAGATTTACCCTTTAACCATGGTAAATAAAATATTTACCGAAGTAATTATTCAAAATGTCAAAAAATAAAAGTTACCTATTTACACAATTTGGACATCCGGATTCCAAATATGGAATCGATTTTTCCAAATTCAGAACACAGAAGTGGCAGAAATTAATTTAAAATTAATTCCTGCTTTCAAAACAAAAAACGTGTTTTTAAGATATAATAACTATCAAAAGATTGATACTTGTTTATGTCCGGTTTAATTGTGAAATTATGTCCAATGAACAAAATTGTATTAAATGGTAAAACTATATTCTATATATACTTTAAAACCACTCCAATTTATAATTTATCACTATTAATTATTTTGATTAAAAAAGTTGTTTTTAATTAAAATTTAGTAATTTTCACTATTCATCAAAATATTAAAGTTATCCGAAAAGTACCAAAATTTCACCTTAGGCTAATTTCGATACTACGAATCCAAAAATGAAGTCAATTTTGAGAGATAAAATTTCTATGATTTTAAAATTTAAGAATTACTATTCATAACGGCTACTTCGATTGGTCGTGGTGTGTTAGAACTCGAAGTTGCGTACAACACACGCTACTGTATTATTCAAAGAGAAGAATACCGTGGAAGCTCGGGGTGTTACAAAAATTCTTCCCTATGTTTGGATCCATCGATCTTTTCCTATCATTGAATTTATGATACCCTTGCATCTCACCAAACTCTAGTTCAACTTTCATCACACATCACACAGTCTCGTCATAACTATTATAGTCTCGGTTGGCTATATTCTATCATAGGTGAGGTCTCAGTCCACCACATAAACTATCAACCTTACCATTTCGATACATGAAAAATCTAGCACTATGACATGAAATCCTTGTGACGTTCATCTCGTAGCATCCCACATATTCATTCTAATTTTGCTTTATCTCGACAGACTTTTTATCCATTCATGTTGTCATGGAATAAGTTAAATACTTACTGAAAAATATCCCTCTGAATACTTCCCACTCTATATCTTTATCCTCCACTCTTTCCCTTGTTTTTTAATCAGTTCCCACCACTGATCAACTTCTAACTCTAAGTGGTAAACAGCTAGGGTGACCTTCTCTTGTTCCAAACAACGGAGCACAGAAAAGATCTTCTCGATAGTGCTAATCAACTGTTCAAAAAACAATGTCTCAGTAGTTCCACAAAAGGGTGATGTTTTTTGATGCATAAAGGACTCAATAGAATTTTGTTCCCTTATTGGTGAGAGCAGTCTCTCAGCCTGATTCATGTTATTTCCCATAACTCAAGTTAGTTGGTTCATCATTCTTAGGAAAGTTTCCATTCCAACTTCCATCAGAGGGACATCAGTGCATGTTCCATTGTAGACAACATTTACATGGTTCCTCCTATTCAACTCCATTTTCTAAAAGAATAAAACCACAGTTAGAATCTTATTTCATTTATGAATCTTTTAACTATAAAAGATTTTATGTCTTAAAACTTCATGCCTAAACAATTACACTACCCTATAAATCCTTCATAATGAATCATAAAAAGCTTATGATTAACCAAACATATCCCTCGGGAGTGTCCAACCATGAGTGCAGTAAGGCTCGTTGTCCTATACCATGATACCCCAGGTCAAGCCCGAAACTCCTTGTCTGAGTTTTCACTCCAAGGTACATCTGTGCTAGATCCATATACACTTGTTCGTATCCAGACAGGGATATAATGTTTTGGAAACAGATTACAGAATATTTCACCAAAATATCATGAATTTTTCATATATTTAAACTTTTCTATAGGGTTAATCCAAAATATTTAATATCCTAATTTCCATAAATAACTAAACTATCTTTTGATACCATCTATAGTATCCTGCCTTTTTATTACATAACTTTTCATTTCATTTTATGAACAGAGGATCTTTAATGTCTAGTGTTTTGGAAATAATGAATAATATACATGAAAACAACATAAAAAATTCTTCTAATACACTAGTTAGGATTCATAATAATATCACCCTATGTAAAATTCTTTCATCTCATTACCTGGAGACATACATAAAAGGAAAGGGTGAGCAGAAGGCCTAGTATGGAATGCAAGTGAAACAGTTTACATGTGAACTTGAGCTATATCATTAAGACAATGAATATAGAGAGGAATATCATAAATATAACTTGAAACATAATATGATAATGGGGATACAACATTTAATTTAGACATTCATGAACATATCACCAATGTATATTCCCATGGTGTCATAAATAATTTGGCAAGGTTATTCACCAAGGTATCATAAAACTTATCATCTCTAAAGATTAAATTATTTATCTAATGCATTAGAGAAGTATCAAGGTGAACCCTTCATATGATTTTATTTTCATGTGAGGCAAATAGATCATAATCATACAATTCATAATTATCCCAAATAAATAAATGTAATGGGTTTCATATCAAAATCATAAAATTTAAAAAAAAGTGCTTAAAACAAGATCATTAAGCCTTTTAAGTCCCATGGAAAGGGAATAAGGGTTATATGTATTTCAAATACAGAATAAAATATATCAAATTTATTAATTGTTCAATACCCCTAGAAATAAAATAGGTTTGGGTGTTCACATAATGAAAATAAGAGAATTTTTTTAGAGAAAGAGAGAAATTTATAGATGAAAATTTCTACAGCATAACGACTATATAACATGGTATTAGAAAACAATAAAAATAGAGGGGAGAAGGGTATCACAATCATATATGAATAATTTTACTATAGAGGGGCAGAATAAAATAGAAATAAGATCATGCTGTGGATATTTTAATGACATAGCACATGAAAAGGAATCCTAAAAAAAAGAAAATATGATTTCTTTTACGAAAATCTGGTAGCCTAATGACGTCAATTCAAAATTCAGAAAATGAATTGATGAGAGTGGAAATTGTCTATCAACATCTGTACATGAAATGAAAAATAATAGGAATATATGAGAACAAACCCCAACATATTATGATGGAAACTAGATGACATAACATAAAGGAAGTCATGACATAATAGAGGAGGGTGAAAGGTTCCCATCCCTTGAAGAGTAACATCGAATGCTTTATGGTTGGGACCTTGGGGGGATTGGGGGGGTCATAGGGATGACTCCTGTGGAGGTAAAAATACAATAGCATCATTGAGGAGGAATTTGGAATGAAATTAATGAAGGACTGGGTTGGTATTTGTAGCAAAAGTGAAGGAATATTTTATTAATTTTCTGTGGACACCTCATCGGTGGTATTTGCAAAACCAAGCGCTTTCCCATGGTATTTTCCCATTTTATTGGCCACTTGGTACACCTCATATCATATATTACTATTCACAAGTCTACCATAATTATTACGTCATGATTATATCAATAATGATGTCATTAAACACACCGAAACTCAAAACAGTATTTTCACTATTCACTTAAAAACAAAACATATTATAACAATCTCATAAATTCACCATAACCTAATATCGATGCTCTGAATTCTCAAATGAACTCCATTTTTTTTAAATAAAAATATTTTTAATTTAATTTTAAAATAAAATTATTATTTATTAAAAAAACAACTCTAAAAATATAACTTGTTCTGTAACACCTTGAAAAAGTAATCAAGGTCCCATAAAAATATCGTATAACCATAAGACAATAAAGTAACAGTTTATTATTAAATTTTATGAAAATAAATTTTCATTTTATATTATTATATTAATTAAAAAAATTTAAATAAAATATTTATGGCATAAAAAAATACCAAAACTTATACTATGATCTGTTTTCATTTTTAAAATGCCTAAATTGTATTTATAAATTCATGGGTGGAGTTTCTATTTTTTTGGTCATTTTATTATTCACTACTATTCATAAGGGTATGCTACTATTCACCAAAAAAAATTATCGTGATCTTATTTAACAACATTTTTCAACCCAATTACAACCATGTATGATGGATTTTTGAAAATAATTTCACAGAAAAACTTATTTAATAAAAAATATTTTTTACTATTCATCAAAATAACATTATTCATCAATTATTATTCATCATGAAAACACTATTCATCCAACACTATTCATAAAAAATTATGTTGATCTTATCAGACTCTAAATTTCTTATTTATCAGAAATGTAGAAGACCATTTTTTGAAAATCCTTTCACATTATTAATTATTTAATGTATAGAAAGAAATATTTTAAAATACCCTTTTTCCAAAATTCACCAATAATATGTAACTTCTATAAATTAATCCTATATTTATTTTTACATTTGAAATCCAAAAATTTATCATATTATGAAATAACATATTTTATTTATAAAAAATGATTACAAAACATAACTAATGTCTCGTCACATAGAACCTTATAACACCCATATAGGACCTATGTGTAAGGTATGCTATTGTGATAGAATCTTGGGGTGGCTCAGACAACACAGCCCGAGTGGTGATTTCTATCAGCTTAAACTTCTCCCATCGGTGATTCCATTCAAGCTTCAAATTTTGAAGCTCATCTTGGGCTGGGTCTAGTGTAAAGCCCAGAGATTCTATCTTCTTCCCAAGCTCTGACAGATGGGCTTCGTATGGCCCGAGTCTACGGGATGAGGCCATCAACCCATATTTCTTTATTAATTAACCAAGATCACTTGTATTCATAAACAATAATCATAATGTTAAGAGTTTAGTTTCCAATAGTCATGTTGACCAATGGTCATATAACAGTCAAAACCCAACGGTCTCATTTCAATTATACTCACTTCATTAATGAAAGGATATATCGTTGTTGAGTATAAAATAAAATACAAAAAAAATTATGAAACTAATATTATTCAAAAGTTCATTTTATTGAAATAGAATTAGGGTGGCACAATATGAGCATATGAACGTTCTTGCTAGTGCTCGTCAGTCCCACCATGCAGACAGAGCAGAAAACTACAAGCAAATGCATATTTCTACAAATACACAACAATCCCACAAAAAAATCAGGCGTCATAAATCTACATACAGGAAAAAATACCGGCTAATGCATTCCATGTATTCCATCCAAATAGGGTGGCACTCAACTTCACATAGGCACAAATACTTTCTGATAAATTTCATGCCCACCATCCAAATAGGGATACAAACAAATATGATAAGATTCAAATTCATGCGGATGCGTACAAATCCCATGAGCCAAATATAGTGACAAGCGAGCAGATGAAAATCCAGGCTTGTGAAGATAAAGACCACCAGTCAAATATGGTGGCAACCGGAGAATACAACCGGTGGAAGCCTTGTTCCTTAATCCTGGCATAATAGAACTACTTGTATCTACTAGTAACTCATGGAGGACAGGATCATGCATAGACTCCAACTTTGACATCAAAATGGGCCTCTATACACATTCCATCCAAAGATATATCTCAACACATCCTTGAAGTGATGGAAGATCAGATGTCGATTCCAAACCATATCCTCTTAACGTGACAGGATATCATTGCATCGACGGAAAACATGAGAAACTAAGACCATGACCTAATTTCCTCTAACAGAATGACTCACTCACAAAATTACATAGTCACTTCGGAGAAGTTATGCATCCCTACTCTAGTCCTAGAGGGTCGATATAAATATCTGGCGATATACGGACAACCGGATCGGAAAAAAAAATACTAGTTTCAACTGGGGGACATCGGTTCAATGTGGTGGCCACTACAGGGTAAGAATATTTCCCTACCAAACACCAGATATCTTTTGGCATATCCTGAAGACATATCAGGTCCCACCAAGATA
The DNA here is from genome assembly GCA_963277665.1 of Viscum album. Taxonomy (NCBI): domain Eukaryota; kingdom Viridiplantae; phylum Streptophyta; class Magnoliopsida; order Santalales; family Viscaceae; genus Viscum; species Viscum album. The sequence goes on along the minus strand of OY728128.1, from coordinate 210,639,045 downwards.
GGTACTACTACATGAAGGCCATTACCAATAGTAGATGGATCTGGTTACCCGCTAGAGAGTGCTCAAATAATAATTGCACCAAAGGAAACTGGAAATTGAGGAGCACATACATGATCATGCTCTGATGTTAGCTAAGATTTTTGATGCCCTCCAACATATATCAATAAATGCTCAAGACCTTGTCAGTCCATTATGAAATTATGGAAGTGGATGTAGTAGTTACGAAGGCCCTCCCCGTAATGTTGCTACCAACATCTCTGAAGGTCCTCCACAAAGCACCCATGGGGGCTCAATCCATGTCCAGGAAGGTTTTATCATGTGATCCTATCTTCTTGATGTTCATCGAGGTAAGTAGAGACCCGAATCTCGACGTACATAGATATTACATTACTTTTGCGGAATACATAATACATAACAAAAACAGACACAGAAAGGCCTGTAATAGTTTAGTGTCTTTGGAAACTCAGAATATAAACAACTAGTCATGTTGAAATATCTTCAACATCTCCCAAAATGATCTTCCCCTTTTTGTTTCCTTACCTAAAACATTTCTTTTATTCCTGGTGGAAAATAAAACATAAAAAGGGTGAGCTCAAATGCTCAGTAAGGGTAACCATGGATAAAATAAAACAAACCATATACATTTTAACTTAAAAACATGAACATAATATTTAAACATCAAAATCTTGAGCAATGAGATAAAACATTGCAGTACGTAAGGCATAGATCATAATAGAACATCAATCATGACAAAATAGCTTGGGAATAAAACTTGTAATTGTGGAAAAACATTAAGCACCTGATATGATTTCCATGGTAGCCAAGGCATTGATTCCAAGACCATCTCAGTGGACAAAGTCGCTTTCTGAATCGAGTTCACTTCTCGTTTCAGTCCTCTAACACTGAACCAGATTAACATACCATTCCATCCATGTATATCTCATGAGATATAAATCTTTACCCAATGCATTGGAGGGAGATGTAGGTCCCACCTATCTCATAATTAAATCATTCTTACTTGTGCCACAAAATAAACACACATCATTCATAATAACCCAACGAATAAAATGGGTTTCATAAACATCATCCCATCATCACATAATCCATATAAAAGAAATGGATATCATTTCATAATAAGGAAATTGAAACCATGTAAATCATAGAGACATGATACTTGAAACATACACATATGAAATAATGTCATCTTAGATGAAAAATGGTTTTCATAAAACACTTGAAATGAATTCTTGTGAAAAATAGCCTTTCTTCTTCAAAATCATTATCTTTCCACAAAATGTCATGAAATTTTAGAAGAAAAGGTTTTTGTTGAAAATAGTAATGAAATATTTTGGAGGAAGCTTCATGAAAATAAGGATTTATAAAATTGTAAAAATCCGTTCACGTCGTATAAGTTCAAAATAACATTTTTCTCATACTTTAGTCAGAAAAGTCAAAAAGTACCTTGTAGGGTAAATAATAGAAAGATTCCTTCCATACCATGGGGTAAAAGTCAAAATGGGTAAAAAGGACATTAAACATACATGAATACACTTTTATAAAACATGTAAATGGATGATAGAAATAACCCCAGTAAATACTTACGAATAAGCAATCTCGGATAAAAATGAGATTTGCAAAATTATCCCTTACCTTATGTATGATATGCTTTGTATATATCCAAAAATACTGTGTAATGATTTAAATAATTTCATTGACTTATTAAAGAATCATATTCATTTTTATGATATCATATATGGTTAACTTATGACTTTATATTACTCATTCTTTTGTAAATTCATTTTAATGTAGCGTTTTGGGTAAAATAGTTTCATTTGTCGTTCGTGTTTTAACTTGTAATTATTCATATGATTACTTAGATCATGATTACTTACATCCAGAATGTAAAACATGATTTATATATAATATATAATCAGAATATACATATATATAATAGATCGATAAATGGAAAGAAATACACCGTTCATGGAGACGGTAGGCCGTACGTACCCATGAACGATGTTTTCGTTTCCTTATTGAATTGAATGGAATTAAGTAGATGACATACATATATATATATATATATCCAGTATCATTATTATGTCATATATTTCATGATTACTTATTATATATACTTTATAATCATTCATGAATTGTTAACATGGAAAATGAATCTCCTCGCGTCGTGGAGACGGTAATCTGTACGTACGCAGGAGCGATGAAGTCGTTCCCATATTTATTGAATCGAATTGGAGTGAATGATATAATTTCTTAGAATTAGTATGATGTTATAATAACCATATATAGTTTTTATTTACACCATTATACCCATCCATTTAAGGTGTTTGTGGAAAAACAAATTACACCACGGCGTGGAGACGGTATTCCGTACGTACGTACGCGCGGTGATTTTGTTTTCCGTAGGATGGATAGAAGGTGAAATAGGGTTGGTTAATATTTATAATAAAATATCATTATATGAGGGATACTGATGTTATTAATTCATAGTGAAACAACTAAAGTAGAAGAAGTTGAAGAAGAAAGAAAATTGAAAGAATCTGTAACGGATATTACCTCTTCTTTGACACAACTCGTTGAATCCTCCTCTTAGGGTTCTAAAATTGGTCTTTAAAGATGACCAGGACCTCTAGAATGTTTCTAGGGAAGTTGGGAAGGGAAATTGGAATGGTTTGGCCGAGCTTAAAGGCTCAAATTGGTGTGAGGAAGAGAGGGAGGAGGTGCCCTTTTCTAAGGGATGAGAGGGGCAACTTTGGAAATCTTAAAAATATTAATTTATAATAAATCTAACCCCTCTTAAAAACCTCCAACAATGACTCATATTAGAATATTAGATGATATAGGGTTGTAAAAGCATCAAAAAATAAAATTTAGACATGTTAGGAATTTATTTTAAACATTATCAACTTGATTTATCATTATTTAATCAATTTAATTTTATTTGTGGTAATAACATTCTAAATTTTAAATTATAACAAATAATTACTTATTTGTTGTGAATTGTACATAATTGGATACTTTATAAAATTTTAGACCATATAAATTTAAATTTATAATTTTTAAATATTTTTGTGATTTTTAAACAATTTTATAATATGTTATTTTTTAAAAATAACAATAGTGTCAATTTTGACACTATTCATTTATTTGAATTTAAATAAAATATATACAGAAGATATGTTCGAACTAAAATCTTTAATATTTTCATAAAAGGTAATATGTATCTATAAAATTAGTGGAGAAAATTAAATAGTTCATATAATATTTATTTCATTATTTTTATAAAACCATTTATTTGGTTCATCTCTTAATAAAATAACTACAGCATTTTTGTATAATTATTTAATATACTTATTTGTTACATAAAAATTAAAACTAAAATCCTATGATGAAAATAAATATATTAAATTTCACAATAATACTTTTACTAGAATTTCTCATCTTAAAATCACAATATTTAAATTGATATATTTATTAAATTATGAAGGTGACAACTTTGGCATGATTTAAAATAATATAATATAAGTGTCATAATCGCTTTTATAAGGATCCAAATGGTCAAATATTCTACCATTGGATGATTATGGTTTAAATATACATGACCAATAAGTTTTGGTCAGGGTTTTGGGCCTTTTATGGTCACTATTAGTTAATAAAAACTATATTCTTGATTTTTCACTAGATAAACAATTTCTGCATCACTATGGTGTCACAATTAATGATACTTATTTAATCCCTAAAAAATATAAATAAATTTATATGATTTAGATAATTTTGATTATATTTCTGGAGACAATTTATGTTCGAATTTTCATGAATTTTATCACTAAATTAAAATTAATATACTTATAATATTTAAGAGAGTTACATGTTGTCACTTTCTTTGGTTTTAATAATAATTAAATTATTTTCATGGATAAAAGTCCATTAAATGATTATAATCCGACCCTTATGTGATATGGGTCTACTTTTAGTTATCCAATAGGATTTTGGAAGGTGTTAGTTTAATTTTATAATCTTATATTTACCCTTAATTACCCGATTTACCTTTAACTATGGAAAATAAAATTTACCATAGTTACTATTCATAAAGCCCAAAAATAAAAAGTAGCTTATTAACATAATTTGGACCCATTGATTCCAAAAATTGAATACATTTTTTCAAATTCAATACACAAAAGTTGCGGAAATTAAATTAAAATTAATCATGTTGTCGAAAGAAAATAGGTGTTTGTTTAAAACATTACAAAAGATTGAATTGATTTAACCTACAAATTCAAGGTAAAATAAATGATAATGAAATACATTATATTAAATGGTAAAAATATATTATATTTATACTTTAAAACCATTAAATATTATATTTTAACCACATAAATTATTATGATGAAAAAAGTTTTTTTTAATTAAAATATATCGTGTTTTTACTATTCATTAAAATATGAAAGTTATCATAATAATATGAAAATTTTATCCAAGGTAAAATTTTATATCCTTATTCCAAAGAATAATTTTATTTTGTAAAATTGAACGTATAAACATGTCAAAAACTAGATTTAATGTGGGTGCGCCATCAAAAGGTGGCAAAACTGCATTTTTTGAAAAATACTTATTTTACCCGAAAAATTTATTTTGTTCACATAAAATGTATTATAAAATTTATATGATGAATAATAATGTTATTAAATTAAAAATTTGGTTAATACTATTCATAATGGCTAGTTCATGATAATATTATAACCATATATCGTTGTTTAGTGAAACCTGGTATTGCGTACAACACACGCTATCGAGAAAGGTCGTGATTGCGTGCAATGAAAGACAAGTTAGGGTTGTGTGTAGTACAAGACTCCTTTGTTGTTGTGTATAACTAAATCCAACCATATTTAATTTATACATTGAATATATATATATATACACACACACAATGTTTCGTAGAATAACTTCTATCAAATGAACTTGAAATTGTGTATAACACGATTCAAGAATTGTGTTGCTTATAATGAAAGCTAATACGGTGTTGCGTATAGCACATGATAATCTTGGTGTATCATAAAACACATGACATCAAATAAATTAAAAAGAATACTTATCATAAAATCTTGGGGTGTTACATTCTACCCCCCCCCCTTAAAATGAATTTCGCCCTTGAAATTCTTCGGGGTTATAAATGGTTTGTTACTTGAGAATTTCTTTCTTAGAAACCCACATCGTAAAAAGGAATGCTAAAACTTAATTTTAAAAAGTGAAGTATGAAACATAACGGTTACCCAAATTAACTCATCACTAGTTTTCCACATAGGAGATCATAGGTGAAAATATGGATATGGAGGAGAAATCAAACCATCAAGTTCTGATGGAGAGTGGTAGAGAACAGGGCTATGAAAAAGACAACAATCACAAAGCCATATATTTGTGATGATATAAGGTACCATCTAATTCATCGGATATAAGAGAACTAAGACAACATTTTTTGTTTTCAATATCGATTTCCCTAAAGTTGAAAATTTTGAATTAGAAGAAATACTTACATGATTTTGGTATAATCTCACTGTTGTTCGTGCTTTGAACAATTTCCAATTCATCTCTTAAAGAAATGAAGTTGAATTTGTTATTCGTGAAGTGTTAACAGATCATCTGATAGAATGATGGGTCATTCCATCTATTTCAAACAAAAGGTTATTAAAAGTTATCAAATATACATAAGCCCATCTATGGTGAGGTTAATCATATACAATGAAATTATACTTCATATATCATACAGCTTAATAAAATAAACTAGTTTCTACTAACCAGGGACTTCCTGTAGGCCAGTGGTAGGCGATAAAGGCCAATCTCACTTCGGTTGTGTGTTCGATTCCCATAGCCTTGTCCGATGCGATGGGCTGTTGCCCGTCCTACAGGATTTCCTTTTTCTAAAAATACATTACTATAACATCCCATCAATAATATCGAAAAAAGTTATAGCCTTAAACAATACTAAATTATATCCATCATAATCCATTTTAAATCTCTAGGGTTATCCAAAATACTTCTGTCTAAGCTTATAGTATAAAGAAAAAAATTACTAGAAATGTCATTTATCAAGCATGTGAATTCCTTCATTTTTCCCCGATGTATCTTGTTGATCACATTCCAATCATGTGAATACCTTAATCATGTATTATCTTGAAACATGAATTGCCATAGAACATTAGCGAAAACATGAATTTTGTCAAAAGTTAACTCTTTCCACATACAAAAATCCCAAATAAAATCTATATACTCAAATCATGATATCACTTTGTCCTTTTATCATCCATGAGGTCATGAATACAATCAAACATATCATTATCTTCGTATCCCTTCATTATGGGCATATCATCTACTTTCCAAAAATATCATAATAACCTTTCATGATTACCGATACCATTCAACATATACTTTAAAATACTTTAGGAAAAACAATAGTGTAACAATCCTTAGATGATTCTTTATTCCATATTACCATTAACTATACAACATAACTCTTGATAAACATACAATCATTCCACTACATTCTTAAACAACTAACTGAGCATCAACACTTCTTTCATCTCATATATCATTTGAAGTCTCCTCGTCATCATCCACATAAATACTACCCATATAACTATGCTAATTCTATTCATGAGATTTTCCCTTAGGGCATTGGTTTGCATAATGCCTGTACATTCCACATTTAAAACATCTAATCATTGTTGATGTCATAGAAATACCATTATCCTTGTTCATGGTGTTAACTGAACCTTTTCCTTTGCACTTACTGGCTTTGTTTCCTTCTTTTCCACACCCATAACATCATCCAGTTACTTTGAACCAATCTCCCCGATGCCTCTTCCCACATGATTTACATGAGGGAAATTGAACATTATTTCCTCTATGATCACCATCAAACTCAATCTTTCTCTTATTATCTGAGTCAGGAAACTTACCAAAGTTGAGATTATTGATCATATTATGATATTGCTTGTTAGGCATAATAACAATGTTTAGACTTCCAAATCCCGTTTCATTTGGTCTCTCATTAATATTATCATTCCATCGTCCATCATATCCTCCAATATCGTGAATCTTCCTATTTCCAGCCATTTTCTAAAACCCAAAAAGAATAGTGTGAGAGGTAAATACCATGCTAGGGAAAACAACATAATAATGGGGGAGTACCCTCAATATCTAACATCTTAGGTTTAATTCTAAGACTGTTATCGTAATTCTAGGACTATAACCTATATTTATAGTTAACCTTAGGGACATCCCTAGCCATACCTTTGAAATATCTCTAGGGATCTCACTAAAGTTCTCACATCCTAGTTTCCAATGTTTGACTAAACCTTTCCTCTGATACCAACAGTAGAAACCCTAAGCTTGACGTACATAGATATTACAATACATTTGCAGAATACATAATACATAACAAAAACAGACACACATGGACCGTAATAGTTTAGTGTCTTTGGAAACTCGGAATATAAACAACTAGTCATGTTGAAAGATCTTCAACATCTCCCATAACGATATTCCCCTTTTTGTTTCCTTACCTAAAACCTTTCTTTTATTCCTAGTGGAAAATAAAACATAAAAAGGGTGAGCTCAAATGCTCAGTAAGGGTAATCTTGGAGAAAATAAAATATACCATATATATTTGAACTTAAAAACATGAACATAATATTTAAACATCAAAATCTTGAGCAATGACATAAAACATTGCAGTACGTAAGGAATAGATCATAATAGAACATAAATCATGAAAAAATAGCTTGGGAATAAAACATGTAATTGTGGAAAAACATTAATCACATGATATGACTTCCATGGTAGCCAAGGCATTGCTACCAAGACCATCTTAGTGGACAAAGTTCCTTTCTGAATCGAGTTCACTCCTCGTTTCCGTCCTGTAACACTGAACCGGATTCACATACCGTTCCATCCATATCTATCTCATGAGATATAAATATTTACCCAATGTATTGGAGGGAGATATAGATCTCACCCATCTCATAATGAAATCATTCTTACTTGTTCCACAAAATAAACATACATCGTTCATAATAACCCAACGAATAAAATGGGTTTCATAAGCTTCATCCCATCATCACATAATCCATATAAAAGAAATGGATATCATTTCATAATAAAGAAAGTGAAACCATGTAAATCATAGAGACATGATACTTGAAACATACACATATGAAATAATGTCAGCTTAGATGAAAAATGGTTTTGATAAAACACTTGAAATGAATTCTTGAGGTAAATATCCTTTCTTCTTCAAAATCATTCTCTTTCCAAAAAATGTCAGGAAATTTTAAAAGAACCAGATTTTTTTGAAAATAGTCATGAAATATTTTGGAAGAAGTTTCATGAAAATAAGGCTTTATAAAATTGTAAAAATATGTTCAATCCGTATAAGTTCAATATAACATTTTTCTTGTACTTTGTCGGAAAAGTCAAAAAGTAAATTGTTGGGTAAATAAAAGAAATATTCCTTCAATACCATGGTGTAAAAGTAAAAATGGGTAAAAAGGAATTTAAACATACATGAATACACTTTTATAAAATGTGGACACGGATGATTGAAATAACCCCAGTAAATACTTACGAATAAGAAATCTTGGATAAAAATGTGATTTGAAAAATTATCCCTTACCTTATGTCCGATATGCTTCGTATGTATCTGAACCTCCTGTATAATGATTTAAAAAATGTCATTTACTTATTACAGAATCGTATTCATTGTTATGATATCATATATGGTTCACTTATGACTTTATATTACCCATTCTTTTGTAAATTCATGTTAATGTAGTGTTTTGGGTAAAATTGTTTCATTTTCCGTTCGTGTTTTAACTTGTAATTATTCATATGATTATATAGATCATGATTAGTTACATAAAGAATTTAAAACATTATTTATATATAATATATATTCAGAATATTCATATATATAATAGATCGATAAATGGAAAGAAATACACCGTTCATGGAGATGGTAGGTCGTACGTACGCATGAACGTTGTTTTCGTTTCCTTATTGAATTGAATGGAATTAAGTAGATGACATACATATATATATACATAAATCCAGTATCATTATTATGTCATATATTTCATGATTACATATTATATATACTTTATAATCATTCATGAATTGTTAACATGGAAAATGAATCTCATCGTGTCCTGGAGACAGTACTCCGTACATACGCACGAGCGATGATATCGTTCCCATATTTATTGAATCGAATTGGAGTGAATGATATAATTTCGTAGAATCATTATGATGGTATAATAACCATATATAGTTATTCATTACATCATTATACCCATCCATGTAAGGTGTTGGTGGAAAATAGATTACACCACGGCGTGGAGACGGTATTCCGTACGTACGCACGCGCGGTAATTTTGTCTTCTCTTTGATGGATAGAAGGTGAAATAGGGTTGTTTCATATTTATAATAACATATCGGTATATGAGGGATACTTATGTTATTACTTCATAATGAAACAACTAAAGAAGAATAAGTTGAAGAAGAAAGAAAATTGAAAGAATCGGTAACGGATATTACCTCTTCTTTGACACGCCTCTTTGAATCCTTCTCTTAGGGTACTAAAATTGGACTTTTAAGAATACCAAGACCTCTAGGATGTTTCTAGGGAAGTTGAGAAGGGAAATTGGAAGGTTTTGGCCGAGATTAATGGCTCAAATTGGTGTGAGGAAGAGAGGGACGCGGTGCCCTTTTATAAGGGAGGAGAGGGGCACCTCTGGAAATCATAAAAATATTAATTTATAATAAATCTAAACCCTCTTAAAAACCTCCAAAAATGAATCATATTCGAATATTAAATGTGAGACGGTTGTAAGATCTTCAGCCAATAAAATTTAAACATGTTAGGAATTTATTTTAAACATTACCAACTTGATTTATCCTTATTTAATCAATTTAATTTTATTTGTGGTAATAAAATTCTAAATTTTAAATTATAACAAATAATCACTTATTTTTTGTGAATTGTACATAATTGGATAATTTATAACATTTTCAACCATATAAATTTAAATTTATAATTTGAAAATATTTTTGTGATTTATAAACAATTTTATAATATGTTATCTTTATAAAATAACAATAGTGTCAATTTTGACACTATTCATTTATTTGAATTTAAGTAAAATATATACAGAAGATATGTTCGAACTAAAAGCTTTAATATATTCATAAAAGGTCATATGTATCTAGAAAATTAGTGGAGAACATTAAATAGTTCATATAATATTTATTTTGTTATTTTTTAAAAACCATTTATTTTTTTATCTCTTAATAAAATAACTACTAGATTTTTGTATAATTATTTAATATACTTATCTGTTGCATAAAAATTAAAAATAAAATTCTATGATGAAGATAAATATATAACCTTTTACAGTAATACTTTTACTCGAATTTATCATCTTAAAATAACAATATTTAATTTGATATATTTATTAAATTATGAAGGTGACAACTTTGGCATCATTTAAAATAAAATAATATAAGTGTCATAATCACTTTTATAAGTATCCAAATGGTCAAATATTCGACCATTGGATGATTATGGTATAAATGTACATGACCAATAAATTTTGGTCAGGGTTTTGGGCCTTTTATGGTCACTATTAGTTTAATAAAAACTATATTCTTCATTTTTCACTAGATAAACAATTTCGGCATCACTATGGTGTCACAATTAATGATAATTATTTAATACCTAAAAATTATATATAAATTCATATAATGTAGATACTTTTATTAGATTTCTGAAGACTATTCAAGTTCTATGTTTCATTAATTTTATCACTAAATTAAAATTAATATACTTATAAGATTTAAGAGAGTGACATGTTGTCACTTTCTTTGGTTTTAATAATAATTATATTATTTTCATGGATTAAAGTCCATTTAATGATTCTAATCTGACCCTTAGGTGATATGTTTCTATGTTTAGTTATACAATAGGATTTTGGCATGTGATAGGTTAATTTTATAATCTTATATTTACCCTTAATTACCCGATTTACCGTTAACTATCGTAAATAAAATTTACCGTAGTTACTATTCATAAATCCCAAAATTAAAAAGTAGCTTATTAACATAATTTGGACCCACTGATTCCAAATATGGAATCCATTTTTTCAAATTCAATACACAAAAGTTGCAGAAATTAAATTAAAATTAATCCTGTTGTCGAAAGAAAACAGGTTTTTGTTTAAAACATTGCAAAAGATTGAATTGATTTAACCTACGAATTCAAGGTAAAATCAATGCTAATGAAATAAATTATATTAAATGGTAAAAATATATTATATTTATACTTTAAAACAATTAAATATTATAATTTAACCACATAAATTATTACGATGAAAAATTTTGTTTTTAAATAAAATATAGCGTGTTTTTACTATTCATTAAAATATGAAAGTTATTAGAATAATATGAAAATTTTATCCAAGGTAAAATTTTATATCTTTATTCAAAATAATAATTTTATTTTGAAAAATTGAACTTATAAACATGTCAAAAACTCTATTTAAAGTGGGTGCTCCATCAAAAGGCGGTAAAACATTATTTTTTGAAAAATAGTTATTTTACCCGAAAAATTTATTTTGTTCACATAAAAAGTTTTAGAAAATTTATAAGATGAATAATAATGTTATTAAATTCAAAAAGTGGTTAATACTATTCATAACCGCTAGTTCGTGATAATATTATAACCATATATCATTGTTTAGTGAAACCTGGTATTGCGTACAACACACGCTATCGAGAAAGGTTGTGATTGTGTGTAATGAAAGACAAGTTAGGGTTGCATGTAGTGCATGACTCCTTTGTTGTTGCATATAACAAAATCCAACCATATTTCATTTATACATTGAATATATATATATACACACACTCAATGTTGCGTAGAATAACTTCTATCAAATGAACTTGAAATTGTGTATAACATAATCCAAGAATTGTGTTTTGTATACTGTAAGCTAATACGGTGTTGTGTATAGCACAAGATAATCTTGGTGTAGCATAAAACACATGAAATCAAATAAATTAAAAATAACTCTTATCATAAAATCTCGGGGTGTTACAGGGTAACCATCCCCTCAACCAGAAGATCAAATGGTAAGAAGGTCCTCCCCTTGTTTTCATCCTCCCTGATGGTCCTCCCCAGGGTATTCACTGCAGATTTGCTTCTCCTTGTAGTCGGACATCACATCATGATGGTAGTTATCACCATAATAATATTCATTTCAAATGACCTACCCTCAAGTTTAGTTATTGTGGAGGATCTTCCCATAGTAACTCTAATCAACGAGAAGGTCCTCCCCGCATTACAGTACATCTTGAAGGCCCTCCCCTTGATGTGCACTGCAGAAATTCTCCCTATAGCTCGGTATCAAGTCATGATAGTAGTACTCACCATCATAGTAGTCATCGACATGGTCCTCCCCTCAGTGACAGCAAGGACCAAGAAGTTACTCCCCTCATTGTGACCACCCTGAAGGTCCTCCCCAGGGTATACACTGTAAAAACATTCCCCATGGTTGGGAATCAAGTTTTAATGGTAGCCCTCACAATTGAAGCACCAATTTTGAAGGTCCTCCCGCAACCAAAATTCATACTGGAAGGAATTCCCACCCCTTTCCAGAACAAATATGAGAAATCCCTCCTACGCTAAGGTGCTCTAAAAGATAGAGTCAAAGACATCGGGCACTCCATCTATAATGAGTGGTATCATTTCACAATCGAAGGATGGACCAGGGACACACTCATCTTCTGAGCCACCCTCGCGCCATTCACATATCGATAAGACTCCCACCAGCCTGGTATCCTGGAACAAAATTAATAAGATGCATTTGAGATAGGAATATCAATTAAAGTAGTCCCCTTAAGAACAACTGCATGATATGTTGATTATGAAAATACATCAATCTAAGGATAATATACCAATGATTTATTGGCCTTTGACCACTTCTCACTTCAACCTACCAGAAGAGTTGTCTAGGGAATGAATTCAAGACATTTTCCTCAATATATGGGTGACCATTAGTCAGCTAAAAAAATTCCTACCATAAGAAGGGTCAGAAGACCATCTCAACACGTTAGGGGAGATTCATCATCTAATCGACTTGGAAGCCCTCCCCTATACATGGCAGCCACAATCAGAAAGGTGAAAGAAAACCCTTGAACTGGCTTTCCTTCATCAAACATCATTAGTTGTGTCACCTCTGTGGTGATACCCTGACGGGAGTTCACATAAAAGGATGTGGAGAACTTGGAGTTATACACTTCACCCCACGTTCCATCCAGCAAAACACATTGGAAGTGACATCTTACAACATCATCACCCAGAGGAAGTATTCATATAAAACTACTTCTAAGGAAAGATGGGTTACTCAACATAAACAAGCTTGAAGTACATCTCAAAAGCATCAGGACCGAAGAGATCAATCCATAGAAAATATTATTTGTCATGCAACCAAGAACATCCAACAGGCTTCTCACATAATGGAATCCAACCAGCATGTCTTTCCCATGTCATCAAAAGACCATAGACTCTGTGTAGGCCTAATTCTATACTCACCTCACACCCACATAGGTGTACCTAAAATTGAAAAGGGGGAAATAACTATGGCTTTCCCACAATGAGGGAACAACACCAGCCCAGAGGCCTGGGGGAATTTTTAAATCAAAATTCCTCCATAAGACTAAATAATCTAGGACATTTCACATCAATGGAAGAACAAGAATAACCCCAGCCCATAGGGTTAGGGAATTTTTACCTCAAGTCCAAGCACAGCGGGCGTCTATCCTCCACTGTCTAGGAAGAACAATGGATAGAGGAGTTACCCATTCCACCCCTTCTCGTGGTTCACACCCAAAAAGAAAAAGGATCATTATAAAGTACTATTAAGGTTGCCTTTGGGAACGTATTCTACAAGAAACATGAATAATACCACAGAATTGAAGGATGAAGTCCAACAAATAATGCAGAAATCCTTCCTACCATTCGGCACTAAGTACACCACCCCCAATGTTGTATGCCTCGGTGAATGTGGTAAACGTTCATCCCATGGATCTCATAGTAAATGATACAGAGGGATAAGATTCAAAGATGATGGTTCCCTCCTAGAGGAATCCCACACCGAGCCTGATGGTGTTCAAACCTATAACTAGATAGTGGTCCTAAATCTGGACGCCCCTCAGTTAATTTGACATTGCCTCCCACACAAACTCTAACAATGAGAAGAATATATACAATATCGTTTGTGAACCACCTTCTCCTCCTCCTATAAATGTGTAACTCACTCTCGGGGAAAGGTTCACCATGAAGGATGATGAAATGAAAGAGATAACGAAAATTAATGACATAATGCATCAAGGGAGCTACCTTTCTGGATGTGTTACCCACATAGAAGATAAGAAGGTGCTCCAATAAAAGGTGCCTTTTCCACATGGACTCAACCTAGTGAAACAATCCATGTTTGGAAGTCCATTCAACCCATAACCATAGGTATATAAAGACATCCCCCCCATTGGGAAGAGATCTGGAATACATTATGGAAAACCCACAAATGATACCTTTAGTTGGGTATCCAACCCATATTCTAGCAGTACTGGCATTCCATGTGTTGGCCACTACCACACCATCCCAAGATAAATAATGATAGGATATACATAAAGGTCTCTTGAACACTATTGAGAAACTAACAGCTCAACTAGAATCCATGGAGGGCCGGCGTGCTCCGATACAGCTACAGCAAAAACCCTACCCCATGTGGGTAAGTAATGTTCTCCCACCGCCAAACATCAAGAACCTAATATTCCCAGTATTCAATAAATCGGGGAAACCCCAAAAATTAATTCACTATGCCTCTTACATTATCCCAATGATGGGCACTCCAAAGCAGCACAAAACAGTGAAAATCGGGAGGACCTACAGTTATGGTTTCGTTTCAAATTCAATAACAGGCTGGGAGGACCTACAGTTACGGTTTCCTTTCTAATTCAGTTCAACGCTGCCTAGGCCAATGGTCAGTGATCTCATGAATTGAAAAATAAGAGAGAACAAAAGAGTCTTAAGCTTCATTTACAAATGGAAAGTCCTGACTTTTCCCCAGAACCGGCTGATCCCCCCATGATGAGATGCTCTCCATGTGCATCGATAACCATCGGGATGAATTACGAACACCTCTCGCCATGGTGAAGTACACAAGTGGGTTCATAGATTTCTATTCCATTGCACAAAGGATAAAATACTCCTTGCAATGGACAAATCATAAGTCCCATGTCATCCCATGATCACCCAGGAAAAGAATAGGAAAATACAAAGTGTCTTCTATTACGCTTAAGCCACCCTCGACACCAACTCCAGTTTTGAGGCCCCACAAAACTATATAGGAACTCCTGGATGGCCACAGCCACCCCCAGCTCAGTAAGATGAGTGATGGGGTACTAAAAGAAATCAATTCTATTAATGAAGAAATAATTTCTACTCGTTTAGAGACAACCAGGTCTACGGATATTTCATATCCACTAGGAATTGCAACATTATCCAGCAACCCAACCAAAGTGAGCTGATAAATTGGTTCTCAATGACCATCTAAATTATTCTCCCTATCAATAGATTCTTGTACATAACTTCTTGGAATGCTTCGTTTTCAAGGATCTACTACAAAAGATGGTGGATTCTAGTCATTTCATGTTGGGCCTGCTGCCAACACAAGTAGCATATGCTTCTACCTCAGACTCAAGTGAGGAAGAGTAATAGAAAAAAAAATCTTCAGTATGAAGGAGGAAAATATTGACAATTGGATTACCTAGAAGACTATCTATCATGTTCATGGAATACTACTGGTGTAGTCGAAATAACCTACTATGTTCCAAAAAGATCCCAATATACGATATTCATCCTCCTCATCCCCAAAACCCCTAAATCCCAGAAGGGTAGAAAGCAGGAGGAAGAATATTTGTAAAAACCAAAGATGAAGTTAGTGTTGACACTTCCGAACTTCATACAAGAAGTCATGGTACAACAGGCACCGCTGTGAAAAATAGTACAACGGGCACCGCCCCTCCAAATTGTAAAATTGGTGTCACCCTGCCAATTGGTAAAATGGGAACCGGCCCGCCAAATAGCACCATCTAAAGGATACAATTAGACAGAAACAGTATTGAAACATGAACTGAACTTCGTCGCCCTTCATGTCATTCACATAATGGACCCCTTCTTGAATGGAGACTATGGGCATGATCCGGAATTACCCGCATCCAACTGGAGATCTATAGGAATATTATAGAGGCTGGAGGTTTCCAAGAATACCTTATCAGGGTAGGAGTCAAATTCTCGGCCACGCCATAAGTCAAATTGTTTACATCATGGAAACATGCAGAAGGACCCTCAGGCAGACAAAAAAAGATTGGGAATGCTCCTCTACCCCTAAAAAATGAAATCAAATCCTGTTTATCTTGTAATGTAACACCCCAAGATTTCATAGTGTGTTACTTCTTCAAAATAATTCAATAACCTGCACTACACGCAACACCGAGTTCAAGCGCACCATGACTTACCAAACAAGCCATTCAAAAGAGTTTATGAATAGTATTAACTAAATGTTTTACATTATATAATCCTTATAATTTTATAATTCATATTATGAGTTTCTTAGACATAATTTAAGAATAAATTCATTTTGTTGATAAATGATGTATTTTTCAAAAAATGCACTTTTACCAACTTTTTATAGTAAACCCTTCTTAAATCCAATATTTTAAATTTTTATATATTCAATTTGAATAAATAAATTTATTCTTTAGAATTGGGAAATAAAAAATTTACAATGTAACACCCCAAACATCCACAACACACCTCTCTTTGAATAATACAGTAGCGTATGTTGTACACAACTTCGAGTTCTGACACACAGTACAACCAATCAAACTAGCAGTTATAAATAGTAATACCTACTTTTTCAAATTTTATAAATTTTATCTCTCATAATGGAAATCATTTTTGGATTTGGAATATCTAATTTACATTAGGGTTAAATTTTGGTACTTTTCGGATACCTTTTATATTTTGATGAATAGTGAAAATTACTAAATATTTATTAAAAAAAACTTTTTAAATCAAAATAATTAATAGTGATAAATTATGAATTTGAGTTGTTTTAAAGTATAAATAGAATATATTTTTACCATTTAATACAATATTGGTCATTGGACATAATTTCACAATTAAACCTGACATAAACAAGTGTCAATCTTTTGATAGTTATTATATCTTAAAAACACGCTTTTTGTTTTGACAGCGGGAATTAATTTTAAATTAATTTCGGCCACTTCTCTGTTTTGAATTTGGAAAATTGGATTCCATATTTGGAATCAGGATATCCAAATTGTGTAAATAGGTAAATTTTATTTTTATACATTTGGAATAATTACTTTGGTAAATATTTTATTTACCATGGTTAAAGGGTAAATCCGGTAAATAAGGGTAAAAAAATAATATTATAATAATAATAAATTTCCCCAAAACGTGTCCTAACCATATTGGTGGATATATGTCCGACCATGGGCATCTTTGGATCTATTTTGGGACCCCATGGAGCCACTTGTAGGTGATAGGGACACTTTATATTAATTATGTTAATGTAAATACAAAAATGACAAAAGCTTATATCTTTTAGAAATGAAATATTTACATAGGTTTATATATATTATATTTTCGATTATAAATATTCCTTACAAAGATAAAAATATTTCCTACATAATAGTATTTTATTTATAATTTTTAGACATTGAAAATTTAAAAATATATACAACACAATAACGATGTAGTATTTTCGTTATTAATGAAAGAATCAAATAATTGGTATTATAAATGTTAAAATAAATATAATTTTAAAGTTTTTATGACATAAACGAATCTTATTGGTTAATATTCCATGTTATAATTTCTTAAATTAATTTAGTTCTAATTAATAAAGTGGTTAATACTTTAACAATAATAAATTATTAAGTAGTGTCAAAATTGACATAAATGAGTTTTTAAAACAAATATTATATTATTAATTTATATTATATTCCTAAAAATATAAGGTTCACCCAAAGGACTTATATCATTTTTGAGGTATCATTAATAGTTCAATTTTGGGTCTCTTGGATGTATATAGTTTGTTTATTAACTATATAATATAAAAATACAAAGTGATAGGGTAAGTGTCAAACTAATTAACTAAGAGTTAAAACTAAAAGATAAGGTTAATATAATGACCCAAACCTGTCAAAAATCTATTGTTTGAAAGGATTTCGACCCATAATCACCTTAAACCTTTAATAATACACTTTGGATCCATTATAAACTGAATATGAATTTATTATAAATTAATACTTTAAGTATTTCCTAAAGAGCCCCTCCTCCCCGTTATAAAAAGACCCAACTTATAACCATTTCTTCACACATTCAAAGCCTTTTTGTTTGTCCAAAACCTGACCAAATACTCTCTAAAAATCCTTTACTTCATCCTATAGGACTTAGTTTGATCAGAAATCCTACCTAAGGATCCCTTTTAATCAAATCAAAAGGAATAAACCGAAGAAGAGCTAATGTCTTCACCACCATCTTTAAAGTTCCTTTCTTCTTCAACTTCATTTTTCCTTGTTATTTCCATTATAAAATAATAACTCTAGTATCTTCTATATACTTTAAATTTATTATAGTCATGGAACAAACAAATTCATTATTCTATCCATCCCTTGAATTACATGTCACCATACGTGCGTACGTATGGCCTACCGTCTCCACATTGTGGTGTAACTGTTATTCAATATATTATTATTTAGATGGTTATAATAATGATGTATAATTAATGTAAATAATAAATATAACATTATAATGATTCTCTATATATGATATAACATCCAATTATATATTATTTTAATATCAAGAGAATGATATTTTTGCTCGTGCGTACGTACGGATTACCGTCTCCACGATGCGATGAGATTCATTTCCAAGTTCACAATTCATCGACGATTATAAAATTATATATTACTAATAAGTATGTAATATATGACATAATAATTCTACTATAGATATATATATTTATATATATAAGTATTTATGTACTTACATATATCTTATTCACTTACTTCCGTTCAATACTATATGAAAACAGAAACATCATTTATGCGTATGTACGGACTACCGTCTCCATAAACGGTGTTTTCCATTTCATATATATGTCTATTATACATATTTATATTCTAAATATATATGATATATTTATCATGTTTTATATTCTGGAAGTATTTAAATCATGATCTACGTGATACAATCAAGAGTAACAAGTTAAAACACGTACGATAAAGAAAACGAGTATTACCCGAAATGTTAATTTAACATGGAAATTATTATTAAATAGATAGTATAAAGTCATAAATGAATCATGTATGATATCATAAATATTAATATGGTTCTGGTATAATTTAATAACATACTACGATCTTTGAACAGATGGTTAAACGTACCCTCGACTAAAGGAAAGTGCAAGGTAAGGTGTTTTCATCTCACTCCTTATACTCGTGAGATTCATGACATATTACCACTATTACCTTTTTGTGGTGTATGTAGTTCCCATAATTGTATTCTTTCTATAATACACTTTAATGTATGGGTGTTTACATATTCATTGTATGATACCCCTTTCATGGGTTGTATGTTTCGTAAGTTACCAAATTGGTAAGGGTTAATTCCTCAATCTCATTATTATCTGAGATTGTTTATGTGTAAGTATTTACTGGGACATTTTTATAATCCATATCCAGCTTTCATAAAAATGATTTCAGAATGAAGATTTTATGGATTTTGAAAGGAACTCTTTATCAAGATCAGAATTTCAAATATTTTAAAGATTTATCTTTCTAAATCTTTTTAATTAATGTCCATGTTTTCAAAATGATTTTAAGTATTTATTTATATGGACATGAATGTTTTGAAATGTTAATTCTTTTCTAAAGTTTCAAAGTGGTATGGGACACTTTGATTGAAAAACCTCTTTTAAATTACTCCCTTTATAAATGTGTGACATTAAAATGATTTTACAAAAAGGATATTTCTCTCAAAATATTTTACTCATCATTTTTATCTATGTCAACATCATTTAATGGATTTTAAGCTTATTTGAAGTTGATTTGTTATAAAAAACATCCATTGAAGGTTTTGTGATATGCTTTACTATGGATGTGTTATTTTTATATCATTCATTGTTTATGGAGAAAGTATTGACATTTCGTATGCTAGTTTTAATATGGATGTTTATGTTATGTATAAACATATTCATATGAGGAATGCATTGGACTTAGTAAGTGACGGGTGGAGCCCGCTATAGCTCCTCGATACATCGGTAGGTCTCATGAGAAAAACTAGTGTCTTGGCTTGAGGCCTTGACAATATCTTATTTTTAGTCTTAGCACGAGGCATTGGCTACGTGGTTATGATAGTCTGGCATTATGAATTCCCTCATTAGGAATGTGGTTAGTGATATTGCATGTGATTATTTGACTAATAGAATATCCATGTGAATAAGTAAATGGAATTATTTCATTTTATTTTTTCCATATTATGCTAAAGTTCATGTTTGAAAGGATTTTGTTTTATTTATACATTGCCTAAAATTTTTATGCTTATTTATGAAAGATTCCACTGTATTACTTACCCTTACTGAGCGATTGACCTCACCCCTTTCTGTGTTTTATTTTTCCCAGGATTCGAAAAATTGTATTGTGATTGATATGCAGTGTTATGCCAATGGAATAATGGCATTCATAAAGATTATTTATGTTGTTTTCTATGTCTTAAAGTGCAATGTAACATTCATGTATGTAATCTATTTTCCAAGACTGCTAAACTAATCGGTCCTTCGGGACATGATTCCTTTAATCATGACAATGTTATGTAATAATGCACCGACTCTGGGCAACTAGGGTCGGGGAGTTACAGTTGGTATCAGAGGAAGTTTAGAAATAACCATAAAAACTAGATATAGATAAACTCTGATTAGAGAACATATCCCTATGATATACTTTGAGAATTAGTATAGAACTTTCTAGAATTTTGGTATTGTAGAGATTTTTTCAGTTTTCTGAGCAATACATCCCTGTCTGGATACGAGTAGGTAGAGGCAGCTCTGGCACAGATGTACCTAGGGGTAAAACCCTAAAACACTGCTTTGAGCTAGACTCGAATGGGAACTGGTGCACGACAACGTGCCTTACTGCACTCTTGGTTACGACACTCCCGGGGGATATGCTTAGGATAATTCTAATTTTCTTTATAAACCATTATGAAGGGATCATGAGTATATACTCACTCAGAGAGAACATTTTTACGATTATGGATTATATCCATAAACTGTTCAACTTGCTTTAGGTATTTTACAAGTTTGGAATTATTCATTGAAATTAATAGACTGACCTAGTTTATTCTATTGTATAGAAATGGCACCCAGTAGATGGAATGTGAACTCCAGTAATACGTATGATCCAAAGAATAAGAAGGATCATATCTTTTATGGTATTAAGAAATTATTTAGAGGGGAAATATTCTCCTACGTATTATCATCATATGAAGAAATAGTATCATGTGTTGATAAGATATGTAAAGAGGTACTGAGTCTTATGGATTTTAAGGGAAGCAAGAGAAGAAAAGGATGGAAGAGAGAAATATGGATAAAAGGAAGAGGGGAAAAAGAATTTTCCCATATGTGATAAATGTGGGAAGAAACACCCTGTAACTTGCCTGAAAGGAATGAGAGTTTGTTATAAGTGTGTAGAAAAAGGACACCATGTACGTGACTACAAGGGTAAGAAAGGGGTTTCAAATGTATAACACTTTATCTACAAGGAGTCGGGACACTATGCAAACCAATGTAAAAATCATCAGAGTATGCAAAAAATTATTCTATTGGATAATAATCAAGTTATGATACTAACCCAGATGATGAGGAATGACTAGTGTTCTTATGTTGTTATTATAGAATTATTTTATTTGAGTGTCCTATCAACAATTTACTAGTTACATGAATTATGAAGATAAATAAGGATTGTACTACAATACTATTTTATTGAGGATTTGAAATTATATGGTTCTATGAATGTTTACTTAATAGTAAGTAATACTTTTTTGAAAATACATTTTTGAAGGAAATGTAATCCTTAATATGGTCCCGATGATGATGTAGTGATTTTGGAATAAGAGATGGTTGATTTGAATAAATTATATTGGATATTCATGACTACCATGAAACTGATTAATGATTTTTCATTGTTGGAGTTTACAACATTTTTGGATAGAATGAGTATATCCATTATTCTATGAGGAATAAGGGATCATGAATGTAATCAATAAGGTTTTACAGTAATTCAAGATGTTGCAGTGTTTTAAAAGAATACATGATGAAGGTGTTCACATGTTTTTACGTGGAAAAAAGGATCTTCATTTGTCTACCTTACCTATAAATGTTGGACTGTGAGTTTGGACAGAAGTATTTTGGATAATTCTAGTTTGAGATTAATTTTGGATTTCCATCAAAGGACAACCCGGAGGTCAGGTGGCAACCCGCCGCGACCGGCAAGGCCGCGAGACTTGAACCTGCAACCGAAGGGCGACAAGGGTGTATCACCTACCACGGCCCATGAGATGTCCTGGATTAAATAATGTAGTTTATTTTAATAAGGTCTAGTAGATGAATTATAAATTCATTTTTTACCCCAAATGAATAGGATAAATAGAATATTTTTTTTATGTTTTATTATTTTTTAGAGTGAGATATAAGTTTGTGGTAGAAATTAGTTAAAAGATGGAACTCTACTTTTCAAGTATATATTTTTCTTCTCCTATTATTCTATGATGAAATTTATTCTTATACTTTATTGAAGGGTTCTTAAAACCAAAAATGTGTTATCCTAATACCTTATGTTTTGTTGAATCAATGGTATTTTAAATCATCATAGATTGATGAATTTAAGGACCTCAATTTTAAACTTGTTTGTGATTGATGACCTCAATCACTACCTATAAATATTTACATTTTTCCTCCAATTATATGTCTCTAATTTCCACCAATTTTCTCCTAATCAAGATCATAATTTGGTGGTGACCCTTTCATTTCTCTTTTCCTCTTATTAAGAATAAATTTTATTAACCAAATATCCGATGTGAGTTTTCCCACAAAGATATTTTCTATTTTCAACCTTTATTTTCGAAGAACAATATCAAATTGTGAGGACGCAATTTCTTGAATGAGGGAATATTGTGACACCCCAAGATTTCATAGTGTGTTACTTCTTCAAAATAATTCAATAACTTGCACTACACGCAACACCGAGTTCAAGCGCACCATGACTTACCAAACAAGACGTTCAAAAGAGGTTATGAATAGTATTAACTAAATTTTGAACATTATATAATCCTTATAATTATAGAATCCATATTATGAGTTTCTTAGACATAATGTAAGAACAAATTCATTTTTTCAGATAAAATAAGTATTTATCAAAAAATGAACTTTTACCAACTTTTAATATTGAACCCTTCTTAAATCAAATATTTTAAACTTTTATATATTCAATTTGACTAAATAAATTTATTCTTTAGAATGGGGACATCAAAAATTTACAATTTAACACCCCAATTTTCCATGGTACGCTTCTCTTTGAATAATGCTGTAGCATGTGTTGTACGCAACTTCGAGTTCTAACACACACTACAACCAATCAAACTTGCCGTTATGAATAGTAATACCTACTTTTTGGAATTTTATAAATTTTATCTCTCAAAATGGACTTCATTTTTGGATCCATAATATCGAATTTATCCTAGGGTGAAATTTTGGTACTTTTCGGATAACTTTTAAATTTTGATGAATAGTGAAAATTACTAAATTTTAATTAAAAACATATTTTTTAATCAAAATAATTAATAGTGATGAATTATTAATTTGAGTGGTTTTAAATTATAAATAGAATATTTTTTTACCATTTAATACAATATTGGATATTTGGACATAATTTCACAATTAAATCGGACATAAACTAGTGTCAATCTTTTGATAGTTATTATATCTTAAAAACACGCTTTTTGTTTTGATAGCGGGAATTAATTTTATATTAATTTCTGCCTCATCTATGTTTTGAATTTGGAAAAATGGATTCCATATTTGGAATCAGGATTTCCAAATTGTGTAAATGGGTTACTTTTATTTTTAGACATTTTGAATAATTACTTCGGAAAATATTTTATTTACCATGGTTAAAGGGTAAATCTGATAAATAAGGGTAACAAATAATATTATAATAACAATAAATTACCCTAAAACGTGTCCTAAACTTATTGGTGGATACATTTCCGACAATGGGTATCTTTGGGTCGATTTTGGGACCCCATGGAGCCACATGAAGCTGATAGGGACACTTTATATTAATTAAGTTAAAGTAAATACAAAAATGACATAAGCCTATATCTTTTTAAAAACAATTTTTACATAGGGTTATATATGTTATATTTTAGATTATAAATATTAATTAAAAATCTAAGAATATTTCCTACATAATGGTATTTTATTTATAATTTCTATACGTTGAAAAATAGAAAATATATATAACACAATAATGATGTAGTATTTTCCTTATTAATGAAGGAATCAAATAATTGGTATTATAAATGTTAAAATAAATTAAATTTGAATGTTTTGATGACATAAACGAATTTAATTGGTAAATATTCCATGTTAGGATTCCTTAAATGAATTTTTTATCAATTAATAATGTTTTTAAGACTTAAAAAAATCAATTATTGAGTTGGTTCAAAATTGACATAAATGTGTTTTTAAAACAATTATTATATTATTAATTAATATTCTATTCCTAAAAATATATGGATCAGACAAAGGAATTATTTAATTATTGGTGTATCATTAATGGACCAATTTGGGGTCACTTCGATGTATATAGTAATTTTATTAACTATATAATATAAAAATACAATGTGACATGGTAAGTGTCAAACTAATTAACTAAGAGTTAAAACTAAAAGATAAGGTTAATATAATGACCCAAACCTATCAAAAATCTATTGTTTGAAATTATTTAGACCCATAAGAACCTTAGACTTTGAATAATCCACTTTGGAGCCATTATAAACCAAATATTAATTTATTATAAATTAATTCTTTAAATTTTCCTAAAGAGCCCCTCCTCCCCCTTATAAAAGGACCCAAATTCTAACCATTTATTAACACCTTCAAAGCCTTTTGGATCATCCAAACCCTAACCAAATACTCTCTAAACTTCCCTCAATTCATCCTAGAGTCCTTATTTTGATCATAAAGCCAACCTAAGGATCCCTTTTGATCAAATCAAAAGGAAGAACCTGAAGAAGAGGCAACGTCTTCACCACCCTCTTTAAAGTTCCTTTCTTATTCAACTTCTTCATTCCTTGTTATTTCCATTCTAAAATAATAACTCCAGTATATTCTATATACTGTAATGTTATTATAATTATGTAACAAACAAATTCATTATTCTATCCATCCCTTGAATGACATGTCACCATACGTGCGTACGTACGGCCTACCGTCTCCATGTTGTGGTGTAATTGATATTCAATATATTATTATATAGATGGTTATAATAATGATGTATAATTCCGGTAAATAATAAATATAACATGATAATTATTCTGTATATATGATATAACATCTGATTATATATTATTTTAATAACAAAAAAATGATATTTTCGCTCGTGCGTATGTACGGATTACCGTCTCCACGACGCGATGAGATTCATTTCCAAGTTCACAATTCATCGACGATTATAAAAATATATATATTACTAATAAGTATGTAATATATGACATAATAATTCTACTTGAGATATAAATATTTATATATATACATATTTATGTACTTATATCTTATTCACTTACTTCCGTTCAGTACTATATGAAAACAAAAACAGCGTTTATGCGTATGTACAGACTACCGTCTACATAAACGGTGTTTTCCATTTCATATATATGTCATTACACATATTTATATTCTAAATATATATGATATATTTATCATGTTTTATATTCTGGAAGTATTTAAATCATGATCTAAGTGATACAATCAAGAGTAACAAGTTAAAACACATACGATTAAGAAAATGATTATTACCCGAAATGTTAATTTAACATGGAAATTATTATTAAATGGATAGTATAATTTCATAAATGAATCATGTATGATATAATAAATATTAATAGCTTTTTTTTAATTTAATAATATACTACAATCTTCATACAGGAGGTTAAACGTACTCCCGACTAAAGGAATGTGCAAGGTAACGGGTTTTCATCTCACTCCTTATTCTCATGAGATTCATGCCATATTACCTCTATTACCTTTTGTGTGGTGTATGTACTACCCATAATTGTATTCTTTGTGTAATACACTTTAATTTATGTGTGTTTAAATATTCCTGGTATGATACCCCTATCATGGGTTGTATGTTTCGCAAGTTAGAAAATTGGTAAGGGTTAATTCCTCAATAACATTATTATCCGAGATTGTTTATGTGTAAGTATTTACTAGGGCATTTTTATCATACATGCCCATTTTTCATAAAAATTATTTCAAAATGAAGATTTTAATGATTTTGAAAGGTACTCTTTAACAAGATCATAATTTCAAATTTTTTTAAAGATTTATCTTTCTAAATCATTTTATTTAATGTCCATGTTTTCAAAATGATTTTAAGGATTTATTTATATGGACATGAATATTTTCAAATGTTAATTCTTTTAAAAAGTTTAAAAGTGGTATGGGACACTTTGATTCAAAAATATCTTTTAAATTACTTCCTTTATAAATGTGTGACTTTTAAATGATTTAAAAAAGGATATTTCTCTCAACATGTTTTACTCAACATTTTCATCTATGTCAACATCCTTAGATGGATTTTAAACTTATTTGAAGTTGATTTATTATAAAAAACTTTCATTGAGGGTTTTGTGATATGTTTGACTATAGATGTGTTATTTTTATACCATTAATGGTTTATGGAGAAAGTATTGAAATTTCGTATGGTAGTTTTAATAAGAATTTTTATGTTATGTTTAAACCTATTCATATGAGAAATGCATTGGACTTAGTAAGTGATGGGTGGAGCCCGCTATAGCTCCTCGATGCGTCGGTAGGTCTCATGAGACAAACTAGTGTCTTGGCATGAGGCCTTGACAAAATATTATTTTTAGTCTTGGAACGAGGCCTTGGCTACGTGGTTATGATAGTCTGGCATTATGCATTCCATTATTATGAAAGTGGTTAGTGATATTGCATGTGATTATTCGACTAGTAGAATATCCATGTAAATAAGTAAATGGAAAAATTTTATTTTATTTTTTACATATTATGATTAAGTTCAAGTTTAAAAGGATTTTGTTTTAGTTATACGTCGCCTTAAAGGTTTATGCTTATTTATGAATGTTTCCACTGTATTTCTTACCCTTACTGAGCATTTGAGCTCACCCCTTTCTATGTTTTATTTTTCCCAGGATTCCAAGATGTGTATTGTGATTGATTTGCAGGGTTAAGCTAAAGTAATAATAGCGTTCATAAAGATTATTTATGTTGTTTTGTAAGTCATAAAATGCAGTGTAACATTCATGTATGTAATCTATTTTCCAAGACTGCTAAACTAATCAGTCCTTCAGGACTTGATTCCTTGTAATCATGCCAATGTTATGTAATAATGCACCGACTCTGGGCAACTGGGGTCGGGGCGTTACATGTAATATCAATCATGGGAAGAATATATATTAAGTCACCCATGTCATACAGGTGGACTACTTTGGCCAAACATGGAAAGTAACATAGCACCTCTGGCCCCTATTATAGAGGTCGAACCCTCAATGTATAAAGAAAAAACCTCTAAAGTGTCTCTGAATGAGATACCCCGAGTAGGGAACCGCTATCCTCTAGAGCATATGTATGATATTTGAAAGTAGTTAACTTCAGTACCAGAAATAATGTCAGTCTTGGATGCATTAATCTTGTCGGCAGATCTTAGGGAGGCACTCATCGAAGCCTTACTGAGTCCCCAAGAGTTCGATGCTAATGTTGCAGCACCCGAAGTCTATTGGATAGGGACCAATCCTGAATAATTTCATGTCATCATCTTCTTCAAAGATAAGGATGATGATTCCATCATGAAAAGTAACACAAAATCATTATATGTGTCCCGCAAGATAAATAAAATTGATGTCTGGAGGATCTACATCAACAACAGCTCTGGATTTAACATCCTACTACTGTGAATGAATTTTCGGTTGGGCCTTGATGAAGACAGCTTCACACCCTGCACCACAACTCTTCTTGGATATGAAAAAATAAATAAGAGCACGTTGGGGTGAATTAAGAATAAAACATGGATCAGAGACCTCATGTCAGATTCCGAGTTTCTGGTAGTACGGAAAAGTATGGCCTTCAACGTCCTGTTAGAAAGGCCTTGGGTGCATCAGCAGATGACAATTATGTTATCATACCATCAGTGCACAAAATATTTTATTAATGTGGAAAATGGGACATTTCATGCTAATAAATCCCCATTTGAGTCATGTGAGTCGCACTATATTAACATTAGGTTCTATAAATCAGAAGAAAAACATCATTCATCCAATGACACTGATTGGATTACTACCCCGAATGGGTTGGAAATGGCTCATGCCTACCCCCTCCAATAGCTTGGGGAAGAGTATGTATTACCCAAAAACCAATTTTAATGAATAATTGAATGTCTATATTCATAATAAATTATATTCATGGCCATTTTTATGAATACCAAGTCCAAAGACATTGAAAAGAGGGCTGACTCCCATGATGTCCATAAATTTCCTATCAAATATGCTCATGACCCATCCATAGTACCCCAATCTACCCCCACCTCACACACTATGTCAAAAGATTATTTCTATGGGAACATTGGAGAGTTCATCTAAAAAATCCTCTCCCCTTCAGAATATGAATAATATGAAAATTATGAGGATGAAAAAGAAGAAGAACAATAAGAAAAGACCATAAAAACTCCCCTCCTACATTTGAATAAGATTCTCCACCACATTCAATGAACTTAGGGAGATAAACCTTGGAACTGAAAGTGACCCACATCCCAATCTGGTCAATGTGGTTTTTCCTATCGAGGAGCAAGAGGCATAATAAGAATCAAGATGCTTTTTCCTAGAATAACAATAAAAATCAAGGCCTTGGTACTAAGGTCACTGCTCATCATCTGGGATTACCAGAAGATCACTATGGTTATAAGAAGGTAGTCAGAAGGACCCACCCAATGCATGCTGCCAAAATAGTGGCTAAAGTTAACAAGCTGATCAAATCCAACTTTATATAGTAGGTCTATTATCTGATCTGGCTATAAAACATAGTCCCTGTCAAAATAAGTATCGAAGGATTAAAATATTCATTGACTTTAGGGACCTTAATTGACACTTTCCAAAAGATGATTTCCTATTCCTAATCATAGAATTTGAGATCGATGCAACATATGGATATGAAGACATATGCTTCTTGTACAGCTATTCTAGGTACATCGGGATGGTCGGAGGAGATTAAAAACATACAAAATTTAAGGCCACATAGGGATTATTCTATTATAATGTGATGCCCTTTGGTCAAAATAATGATGGTGCGACATATCAGATCCCATGAATCACATCTTCAATCCATTCTTGAGAAATTTCATCGAGTGTTTTGTCAACGATCTGATGGTTAAGTCGCAACATCACTCAAACCACCTAGTCAATCTTGAAATTGTCTTCAACAAATTGCAACAACATAGTTTAAAGACAAAACCCCTAAAGTGTGCATTTGGCCTTACCACGTGAAAATTCATTGGCTTCATCGTATGCCATCGCTCCATCGAAGTCAACCCAAAGAAGAAAAATACAACCTTGGCATATCCCCACATCATAACCTCACTGAGTTGAGAGATCTCTAGAGGCACCTCACCTACATCTGAATCTTCTTAACAAACCGATAAAGTAAAATTTTACCTTTCACCAGGCTCATGAAGAAAGGAGTTACGTATGAGTGGAATAAGTGTTTCGAATAATTGTTCGATAATATCAAAATATATTTCTTAAGCCCACTGGTGCTGATGCCGAAAGTTGAGGGGAGACCTCTTTTTTGTACATAACTGCCCTGTAAAAGTCATTAGGAACCTTCCATGCACAGAAGAATGTGGTCGGTAATGAAAAAATCTTATTTTACCTGAGCCGAACAATGACTAATGCTGAAAATTTGTATTCAAAAATTGAAAAGGACATCCTAGTCCTAATCTTAATGGGTCAGAAACCCAGGAATTACCTACAGCACCATGAGGTCTACTTGGTTTCCCACTACAACCCACTCAAATATATCCTCAACCATCCCATGCTAAATGGGCGCCTGACATGATAGGAGGTCATCTTTAAACAATTTGACCTACGTTACAAACCTCATAAAGTCATCAAAGGACATGAATTAGAAGACATTAGGACTGAGTACACCTCATAGGAAATAATATCATTGGATGTTGAACTTCTAGATGAAGATGTTTTTTTCATCCAAGAGGACCCGCAAACATGGGAAATTTGCTTCGACGGTGATTCGTGAACCTGGTAGGGAAAATCATGGAGGATCCAAATCTCAACCAAGTGGGGCTAGAAATTATACTCGAGTCCCCCAAAAAGGTCATGTTTCCTTACTCTTTCCTATTTTTGGAAGCGTGTATGAATAATAAAGCACAATATCAGGCCCTTATTACAAGCCAGGAACTGGTATTTCATGTGCAATCCACAAACCTAAAAATAAAGGGTGATTCAGAGATAGTCATCAATCCAATAAGTGGTGGCTATACACTTAAGAAAGAAATATTCATTCCCTTGATAAACCATGTTCAATATCTGATGGAAGAATTTCCATTAAAATCAACATTTACTTATGTCCCCCATTAATAGATTTCCAAATACGATGCTTTGGAAAATGCTGCCACAACCTTGGCTGATCCAGACTAGGATGAAATAGACATTATCATTACCCACTACTAGATCGTATTTCCATTCATCCAGATAAATATAGAGGAAATTGATGAAATTATCCTCCTTTTTGAGCCTTATGGTCACACCACTGGATGGATGAATCCCACTGAAATTTACCATCAGAAAGGAAATCTCCCACCATATAGGGCTGGAAGGGAGCCGGTCCAAAGAAGGGCAATCAATTTTGTCCTGTAAAATGTGAAAAACCATGAAAAGGATCTATAAAAAACAAGTCATTGACATAGTACTTCTCTGGTGCATTTATGGAGAAGAGACTACTGCCTTCACGAAAAAAGTGGATGCTGGAGCTTTTGGAGAACATCAATCAGCAAACAAGCTCTCTCAACAAATCTGATGGCTTGTGTATTACTAACCAACTATGTCACAGTATTGTTCCATAATCATCAAGAAGTTTCATTCCTTCCAAGTTCAGGACAATTACAAACATCGACCCATGGAGTTAATTAATACAGCTAATTTATCATGTCCATTCTCCACCTAAGGTATGGATTTTTTGAGACTATATCCTCCCTCCATAGTCAGAAAATTCAAGTTCATACTCATAGTAACCGACTTCTTTTCCAAATGGGACGAAGCCACACCCCTTAATGATTTCAGGGAGAAACCCTTCATTAGATTTTTGAAGGCCAACATCATTACTATATTTTGTGTTCCCCATACAATACTAAAATACAATGGCACCAACTTCTACTCTGCTGAGTTGGACAAGCTATACTAGGAGTATAGAATCAACTCCAACAATTCATCTCGTTACAACACGGTGGGTAATGGGAAGATAGAGTCTTTCAAAAAAAATTCTATTCGATATACGAAAAAAGATGGTTGATAAGGATTATATATTATGGCCCAAAAATCTCCTTCACACTTTGTAGGCATACTGGACCACGACCCGCACCGCCACATAGGGAACCTCGTACTGATAAGTATATGGTGTAGAGGAAATTTTTCTTATCGAAAAAAAAGTTCCATCAATTCATGTGGCCATTTTCAGTCAACATTCCATGGATGACAAATACCAAAGATGGTTTGATGATTTGTATTAGCTAGATGAAAAAAGGCTTCACACGTTACACCATTTAGAAATATACCAAAACTAGATTTCATGAGCCTTCAACAGAATGGTTCACCTTCAATCTTTCCTCGTAGGAGAAATGGTGTTAGTCCTTAGAACTCTGATGATACTCAAATAAATCCCCCAAAGCTAGAACCAAAGATGCAATGACTATATGTCATACATAGGGTCTATTATAATGGATTATATTCCCTAATATCAATGGACAGACAACTCATCACAACTCCCACAAATGCAATGTTCTTGAATAAATAGTTCACATAGTAGCATACGCCCTTGCTATGGTTCAAGGTCTATGACCCTAATCTATGAGTTACAGTACCCCCTACCATGGTCCGAAATCTATGACCTGAAACTATGAGTTATAATACCCCCATACCATATTCCAATCTGTATGACCATAAACTATGTGTAGCAATACCATCATGCCATGGTCCAAGCTATATGACCATAAACAATGAGTTTCAATACCCCCATGCCATGGTCTGAGCTCTAAGACCATAAACTATAAGTAGCAATACCAAAAAATCATGGTCCAAAATCTAAGACATTAAACTATGAGAAATATTACCATGAAACCCCCATGCTATGGTCCAAGCTCTATGGCCTTAAACTATGAGTTAAAATACCCCTTGCTATGGTCCAATCTCTATGACCTTAAACTATTAGTTATAATACCCCTTTATATGGTACATGCTCTAAGAACATAAATTATTAATAGCAATACCGCCATTCCATAGTCCAAGCACTAAGTCCACAAACATTGAGTTTAAATTTTCTGATGTCATGGTCCAAACTCTACGACATTAAACTATGAGTAACAACTCCCCATGCCATGGTCCAAGACCTATGACCATAAACTATGAGATATAATAACCTCTTCCATGGTCCAAGACCTATGACCATAAAAAATGAGTTATAATGCACCTTTCTATTGCCCAAACTCTAATACCCAAAACTAGGAGTCATTTTCCTTTCAACATGATAATAAACTGTAAGGAACTCATCACAGAATCATCACATTAAACTGAGACTCTGGTTCAAGATGTATGCCATTAAAATACATGGAACAATGTGTTATAATCGCATGAAAATAAACAAAAAGATCCCATACAAAACTATGTACAGCTTGATTCCACCAAATTTTCAGGATACATAGTGACATCTCGACCCTCGATCTTGTCCCATCCCCCACAAAAAATATGCCTCCAACATGCCTTCTATATCCCAACATTTGTAATGTAATCCCTTATCACATCTTTTTTCTCACATCAAGGGTAACTCATGTGAGCTTAGGATCGTTTGTAGGTATTCTCTTACGAAAGAATACTTTAGAGTAACATGGTAGACCTAGTATCCGTGATAGAGAGAATGAAAATGCCCCAAACCCTATGACTGATCCGAATCGGTACATGGAATTTTAGAACTATGTATCTATTGATTCTTTCCCGTGCAGGATACGTAGTAATGCCTGGATTTGGAATCCAAACCCATCCATCCAAAAATAAATTCCCTAACATGTCCTTAAACATAGAGAAAATATTTGTTGGGAACATTCAAAACTACATGCGACTTGATTCATGTCCTTGAACGATACGTATTGACACCCAGATTTGGCATCCCAGCCCAGCCACGATAAAAAAAGTTCCCATTTCCCCGTGTGTAGCTCTGACTTATACGGGGAGTCCATGAAAGGCCCCAATCGCATGACAATAAGCTATGAAATTATTCAAGAGTTATTTGTGGCCCAGTTATCAGTTTCAAGAGATCCTGCACATGCCCCCACTCATGAGAAGACAAAAGATCTTGCATCCCCTATAAATATGATTCAGATCATTGTGGAATCTCCAGCAGTACATGGTTAATCATGCTTTTTGTATTCTTTACATTCTCAGGTGCATCTTTCCTATTTTTCAAACTACATACCCTGATAAAACATGAATATCCATAATCATTCAAGGCCATTTACGAAAAAAGGCCAACGTCTTGCAGACAACATTGATTGTCTATGCACATCATGCCCTAGAGGCTTGACATATGTTTCCCACAATAATGACCATCAATCAAATGAAAATTAGTCCCCAAGAGAGTCATTTCCCATCTCAGTATTCCAAATTCATTCTCTGCCCCATGCCATTCCTCCAGATTAATGTTTCCCTCGGGACTATGGTTTACACCTTTTATCATCGCTCACGCCTATGGAATGCCACAATATCCTAATTTGGATTAACTCAAAACTATTAAACAATTTTTTGGTGGTATAATTGTCCTCACTGCATGAATCTAAACTGCACAACATCATTTCTTCACCACACGTCATTAAACTACAAAGCCAAAATCTTCCTCATTGTATGACATAATACTACATAGCTTTGTATTAATCCTAATTTTCCCTCTAATGTTGACTTTTCTATTACTAGGGAATGACCCAGAATCCTCTTAATCCATTTTTTCTCACACCGATCATAGCTCATGTGAGCTTTGGGATCTTAGTGAGAGATACACCGTGACATTATGGAAAAATAGTATGGGAATTTTGTCCTAGAAACATGACCCTAAAAAGAATGTCACGTTTCCTGTCCCAGAGAGGAATCTCATGCCCTAGCCATGTGATATTTAATGATAGGGTACCCGAATGATGGGATGAATGCCTCACCCTACGTATGAGTCATATGAAAGTAAGGGATAACTGATTTCTTGAGTAAATCACAGACCAAATGTCCCCAATATGTATAGATACATTACTTCCATACCCAAAACTAAATTCTATGAGAAATCTTGAATCCCCAAATTCATTCATGGCCATATGGAATTGAAGGATAGTGTCCTGCAGACACCTTTGGTTGACTATCCACATCATGCCCTGGAGGCTCTGCATATGTTTCCCAAAAAATAGCCATCAATCAAAGGATAATTCGTCCCCAAGAGAGTCCTCTCCTATCGTAGTATTCCCAATGGATTCCAAGCCTCATTCCATACCTTCAGATTCAAGGGCCCTCAATGTCATGGTTTTCATTTTCCTCCCTAAACACATCTTGGATATATCAGAAGATGTGGGGTTGATTCATCTTTGGTCTATTTTAAGGTTTTTAAGGATACCTCATCCATATGTGTGATGTTGATCCTCATAAAAAGGAAGAGTTCCCCACACATTTTCAGGTTTCCCTCAAAGAAGTTCAGTTAAAATGCCCCTTTTCATGTTTAGGTCCACCCTTTTGTCGAAGGTCACATATTGTATTCAAAATGTTCCCAATCTCTAAATTCTACCATAATCCTAGGAGACAGAAGGACAGTGTCATGTGGAATCCTTTGTTTGACAATGAATATGAAGCCCCAGTGGATCTTAATATGTCTCCCACAAAAATTGTTGTCAATCGAAGGAAAATTCACCCCCAGAAGAGTCATTTCCTGCTTTTGTACGCTCAAATGAAAATCATGTTCTATCTCACCCTCTTTTTTGGAAAATTTTTGATAATGGATTGTTCTTACCGAATAACCCTGACATGAAAAATATTTCTAAAATAAATGATCATTCACTAGCTTTCCCTCATGCAAGTAAGAACTGTGTGGGGACATTTGCCTACTAAAAGATGATATTAATGTCCCTAATGTTTTTGGATACCATTACTCAGGCCAAACACCCACTATGGCTCCCAACATCAAAATAAATTCAAAATGTTGCATAACCCTACCAGGCCATCGAAAATGAAAGGCCAGTAACCTACGAACACCTTTTCATGATTATACACATCATTCCCCAGTGGAGCTTCATATGTCTCCCACAAAATTGGTCATCAGTCAAAGTAAAATTCATCCTCTGGAGAGTCCTTCTCTACCTTTATACTCCAAAAACATATCCTGATCCTCATGCATGTCCATATTTTACAAATTAAGTGTCATGAAAAACCCATAACCCATGTCGGAAAGATATTAGAACATTCCCTACTAGTGGTCCATAATTGGGGGCCTCTCCCTATTATGTTTGGTCAATGTTGTTCGACCTAAAAAATCACTAATGAGTTTGATAGGAAGGAATTTGAACTTCCAGGGAAAAGGATTCCATACTTGATAGAGGGAAAATCTACAAAAGGAACCTATGGCTATAAGTAATGTATTGTTTCATTAAAAAACATTGAGCCATCAAGATAGACGTAAATATTTTTAGTTCGAAGACCCACAATGGGATTTCAATGAAAGAGTCAAGTTACACCAACTAATACAGTTCCAAGAAGGCATAGGAAAAAATTAGGGTAATAATGAAAATGACATAAAAGATTGTGAGGTGTTCCATAAAACCTCAGCAATAGTTAAACTACTCTTGCTGAATCCTACAACTCAGGAAAAAATTTGAGCTCGAGTCGATTATTTCATTTTATTGGATTAAAATAATGGTTTTAAAATAATTAACTAATTGAAATGATGTTTATATGTTTGATTATGATAACTAGACATGATTGGGAAAAGCAAAGGAAAAAGGAATTTAGGAAAATCAGTTTCCTTGAGTTTGAAAAAATGGGAGAATCATCACTTTTTTGATGCCTCTCCAAACTATAAAAAAAGGGGGAAGAGTACATATCATGATTTGGGATAGAACTACAACAAGGCTCGGTTTGACCTTTCTATAAGGATTTTAAGTGATCGCCATGAGCCATCAATATTTGTCTCCAAAGAGGATAATTCATCCATTTTGGCGATGATTTTAGACGTAACCACTCCAGAACGAATTTAAGGTCCCACCCATTCTTTTTTATAGCTTCATAGTTGGCTTGCGAAGAGGCCATTTGATCCATCAATCTTGTTACGTGGGCCTTTCATTCTTGGATCTCTTCCTTCTGGATGTCAACCAAATCACGATCAATCACCTCCTCAGCCGTTAGATGATCAAATTATTCCAAAACATCTCAGAGGGTTTCCACGTCATGATGGGAGGAATTGAACTCAGTCGGTTTATCCTTATAGGAGGCAAGGTATTC
Source organism: Viscum album (assembly GCA_963277665.1). NCBI lineage: Eukaryota > Viridiplantae > Streptophyta > Magnoliopsida > Santalales > Viscaceae > Viscum > Viscum album. The sequence continues at coordinate 210,601,772 of OY728128.1, read as the reverse complement.
TCAGGAAATGATGATTTGGTATATTAGGAGGTTCAAGTTCCAATAATAAAAGCCTCTAGATCCCAGCTCGGTGAATAATCACAGAAAATTTTCATCCATGTCAGCAAAATTGGCCATAGGTGTCTCTGCATCAAGAGCACATAACTGGAGCCATGCCTCTTTTTTTACTGCCTAGTTCCTGACCTCATCACAATAACCATGGTCCTCAACTGCCGCAATGTGTCTATAATGAGGAAGTGTCCTCACATGATTGGGGAGGGACCTAAGACATGTCACCAAAGATGGTGGGACTCTCTCTTCCCATAGATTCCTTACCGCTGGAGTCGGGTGGAGAGGACTAGTTGTAGCCTCTGAGGTGATTAGTGATACTCTAATGGTTCCAGCCTCATTAAGATCATGGGTAGTATAAGTAGGAGGGGAGCAGTCTGAGTCACTCCCCATTGAGATAGGGTGTTCTGATGAAGCCCCTTTCAGATGCTTCTGACGGTGAACCGAGAATCTTCTTACCACAAGGGAATGATCGGGTGGTGTATCCATCGTGGTTGTTCTAGGGAAAAGAGTCTAAGGCATGGTTGTCAAACTCTTAATTGTAGAAGGAATGTGTGGTATTTTCATTTGGGTAAAGACATGGTGAGAAATGGGTAATTCTTTCTACACTGTCACACCCCAACTCGGCTACATGTGGCTACGACTATTTATTATTTTTATTAATATTAGTTTATTTATTTTATTTATAGATGTGTTTTTGATTATAAAAGATTAAAAAATAAATATTATTATTAAATTAAAGTCAAAATGAAATAAGATAAAATAAATGGAAAAAAAAATTGATATTATTATTATTATTATTATATTTAATTATAATAATATTATTATGTTTATAATTATTATTTCTTAAATATATATTTGTTTTTTTATTTTTATTTTTCTATTTTATTTATTTATTATCATTTTTATGGTTGTTTTATTTTCATCTTTTTTATTCCCCTCTATTCCCTCTTCCCCCTTTGCCCTCCACCCCCTTGTGCTACGTCAACCCCCCTTTCACCTTCCTCTTGCACGACGCCGGCTCCCCCCTCTCCTCCTAGACCTCTTGCTGAGCACCCCCCCATCCACAGCGCACCTCCCTCTCCCATCAGTGTGTTGTAGAAACCGAGACCCACTCTCCCATCTCCCTCTCGATCCTGGACGATTCACCCCCGGCCAAATACACTCCTTTTCCACGCAAAGAACCATCCTCTATCCTACTCTATCCGTCATTTTCTTCCTTAGATTATTAGTGAATATTGTCTGAATCTTCAAGGTTTGGATTTATTTCCTCTTCTCATTCATTTCCCAGTCTATTTGAGGTCTCCTCTTCGCCCTACTGAATTTTGGCCGAACCCTAATGTTTTTTGGATTTTGATTTTGATTGAATATCGTTTTTAGGTTTCATTGGGTTCTGTCAAGCTATTTTTAGCCACTTCCGACAAGGGCAGTGGGTTCACCATGGTCTTCGATAGAGGATTATTAAATTTCATCATTGTTTTTTAACTATAATTTAGAGGTTTTGTGATTTCTGGGTTGTCAGCATTTTGTTTTGGGTGCGAAAACTGTTTCTACAATAGATTACCTTGTGATTGAATTTTTATATGGCATTCATGTGTGAAATGGGGTCTGTTTTGGATATAAATACAATAAGTAATGCTTAGTTTTGTTTTATGACTTCTTTGTTTTCTTTATTAGATCATTCAAGGGCTTCAGATTATATTTTGGTATGTTTTTGGTTTTCATTTAGCCTTAGAAGATGTTTTTGAGTGCACCTTTGTGTTAATAGTTTGTTAATACTTCTTAGGGCTGATTCTTGATAATTTTGGTTCCATTTGTCGATTTGGGGTTCAATTGGGTGAATTTCATGGTGATGAATTGGTTTTAGAAATTTTTCATTATGATTTTGGTTTTAAAAACAATTTTTCTCACTTGAAATTGGGTAGTCTCACATGCAAATAATTGTTCATGTTGAGTTTATTTTGTTAAATTAATTTTACATGTCTGTTTACTTTTGCACGTGGTGGGAAGATGGTATTGGATAAATATCAAATATTTTTTTAATTTTAAATAATTTTTTGGGAATTTGGGTATGGTCCATGTGTTAATCCTTGGTGTGCACCTTGGTAATGTTTTATAAATTATGAAAATGACTTATTTTATTGTGCAAGTGATGTGAAACTATATTTTGAAATAACTTATATGCGTCTGGGTTGGATTTGGTTTTCTAATGGGAATTTATGTATAATTTCTGTGTAAAACCATGTTTTATCACATTTAAGTGTTTTATAAATTGTAAAAATGTTTTATTTAGTTTTTCAAGTTGTGTGAATCATGTTTTACAAGGAACTTATGGTGAAAATGGGTTTGGGAGTAGTTTTTTAATGGTAAATGTAAAATTTCGCATGTTTGGTTTGTTGTGTATTTCTAAATGTAAATTGTAAATGGTTTAAACAATGAAACTCTTTTTTTGGAATTGTTTCTAGTTTATGTGATGAGTTGGAAACGCCTTTGTAAATGGTTAAATTGATTATGTTCTTTTCCTTTAATATTTAAAATGGGTTTCATGAGTTATGAAAGTAGTGTGAAATGTATTTTCCAATGGTTTAGTGTGAGTTAGGGGTTTCAAGAGTGTTTTTGGTGTAATTATTTTTTATTTCTATCTTTTCAGTGTTTAATAAATTATTAAATTGTTTTATTAAATTATATGTGTAGTGTGTTGGGCCTTGCATCGATGGTTTGGGGCCGCGGGTGTCGAGGTATCATACATGTACATGTATAGGTTAATACATATATATATATATATGCCCTCTTTTTACAAAATCCCTAATGGTATGGGGAATATGTGAAATGAAGCTAGTGGTGTGTATATATATATAAGTATAAATGCATTTGCATGTATGCGCCAAGTGTCGGTTCGAGTAGTATTTGACAAATAGTGTCATGTTTGAGGTAGGTTCCCTATGCATATACCTTTAATTTGAGTTTCATAATTTCTTTCTTGTTTTAAAAATATGTTTTAAATTTACGCTATATACACATGCTATGAAATCTTGTTGCGATTTCTAGAAATGAGTATAACTTTTCTTTTTAAATTTAAATTTATTTCTAATTCTATTGTTCTAAAGTGACTTTTCTTTTAAATTGATTTCCCAAGTGGTTTTGAACTAGTAATGTGTATTTCCTAAGGTGTTTGGCCTTTTGGATGATTAATTGTAAACAATAGTTCTCCCTTTATGTAATTAAGCTCATTTTGAATATTAAGAATACTTTAAGAAAATGAAAAACCTCTCTTGAGGCAGGCCCCCTTTGGTTTTAGAAAAATTATTTTTAAGTTGAATGTGTGATTATGTGACTAATATGATGCTTATGCATTATGGGACATGAAAGAGGGGGAATGCGCTTACGGAGGAAGAATGGTGGGTAGATGTTGAATGGGATTTAGATAAAGGAAATTTTAAGTACATATATGTTTTCTTGATAAAGAAAAACACACCGCCACTTTAAATATAGAACAATGGGAAACCTGGGTATCTGGGTGGGTGACCAGAACTAGTATGCTAGATGACCCAGTAGGGGTTTGTCCTGATTCGTCTAGCAGGATTGACACAACAACACTAATAAAACATTTAAATTATTTAGGGTCATGGTTTTCTAAGCCATATTTTCTGAGGTTCATGGCCTTCTAATCCACGTATTCTAAGGGTTGTAGTTTCTAAGACACGTTTCGCCAAGGTAAGATGTATTTATTGTCCCACTTATGCTAGCTACCTATAGAGATTACCCACGGTGCTCATCTATGACATGCTTCTTGTGATGTAATTTTTGTTTTAGTTGTTTCATACTTGATGTCTTATTTGTGTAAACCATATGTTAATCCAAACAGGTTTCTTTTCATTTTCAAACGTTAATGCATGCCTAGAACATATTTTGAAAATGTTGTGGAAGTGAAATACTTTGATTTAAAATGAAAAAATGTTACATGAATTTCAAAAGAAGGAAAAACATTATCTTATTATATCTTATTTACAAATTGGAATGATTGGATTTCTTACTAAAGGCAGGGTCATAGGACATGGATATATTTTGGAATTACTACTGAGCATCTCGATTCTCATACCTGATTTACTTTTTAGTTGCATTGTTCATTCTTGGATCGCTCTTCGAGCGAGGGTAGTTTATGTTCTGTGGTGACCCACGGGGTCACCTGAAATATGTCACGTTACTTCGTTTATTCCTTTTTCTGGTTCCACGTTCATTTTATTTTCCACTATTTATCTTGTTCAGTTTATATTTATTTTTTTTATGGGACAAATCTTTCCCAACTTGTTTTTTCGGATGTCCGACACTAGTTTCCAGCCCATGGGGATCAGGAACGCTCTTTGGTTCATGTCGCAGATCAGCTTGGGTTATCGGTTCATGGTCGGCCCAGGTTGGATCCTAACAAAATGGTATCAGAGGGAGGTTCTTTTTATTTGGGGTGTTAGGTATCTTTGTTATTAGGTGTGTTGATACTTGAGAGGTAGGTGCATGAAGGACGTCATGAACCCTTTCCCATCCCGAGACTCGAGTTTCCAAGGGTAGTTCGGGATTTGAATTTTCTTCCATGGCTTGGTCTTTGTGGATTTGGGATGACCATGAAGGTGATCCACAGTTACGCAATGGACTTGCATGGAGTAGAGACCCATGTACAGCCTGATCTCACGGTTCTAGATGCTTCATGTTATTGATGCTTTCTCAGAGCACAACCTCTTAATCCATGTTATCGGGTTGGTATAAACACTAGTCCATTTTTTTAGATTTTTTGATGTGAGTTATGTTTGGGATTAGTTTTGACTAACTTGAGTTGATTTCAAAAAAGGAAAATGGTTCATATGAAATGTTTTTTTCAAAATAGGAATGTTGTTTTGGAGTGAGAATGTTGTTTTGAAATAAAAAATGTTTGGGAATTTGGAAAAGGTGTTGCTTTAAGGATAAGTGTTGTTTTCAAAATTGGTTGGGAATTTGGGCATTACATTGAATGATACATTTTGAGAATGAGATATGTTTTGAATTAACCCTTGGTATTCCTATGAGGGATCACATATAAAGAGGTACACATGTGACATAGGGACAATTGGTGGTATGTGTGGATGGGTGATAGAGCCAGAACAAGGGTATTGGTACATGTATATGTGAGACTTCATGGGACACCAATCGTGGATTTTTTTATGTTGTTTTGATTGATGAAAGAAAAATGTTTTCAAAAAGGAAATTTAATTTTTTTGAAAAGTGAATGAGCAATTTTATAGCGTTCTCCTTTTATATTGGGTATCGTTTTTTGTGGGTTATTGGTTTTGACATACTAAATTGTGTTCAAAATAGTGGTTTGATTTTGAATTTTAGTTTGTGATTGAAGTGTGGAATCTTGATTTATGATGACTGTTTTTTGGCTTTGTTCCTCTTTTTTTCGAGTATGTTGCCCCAAAAAATCCCATAGGGTTCTAGTGAGTCTCTTCTAAATGTTGGGTCTACTCAGACTCTTAGTGGAGTGGTGGAAATGATTTCTTCTCAATTGTTGTCTATCTTCTATGGTCATCGTGATCTATTGATGGTACCGTACTATCTTGGTGAAATTGTTGGTGTTTTCAAGTTATTAGAAACTCCCAAATCTATGAGAGTATGTTCTGGTTCGAGTTCATTTATGGGTTCAACTTTGGATAGATGGAAGAAGATGATTCCATTGTAATTTCATAATGCGATTTCTTGGAAGGTGTTCTAGACCACTCTTGTCTGATGGTTTTTAGCTGAGGAAGTGAATGGGAGGAAAGTGGTAGAGCTTGTGAGTGTCAAAAAAAGGCAACAGACAGAAAAGGCTTACGTTGGGCATTTTGAGGGTTTGATTCCCTTTTCTCTGGAAGGTAGCATTGGAGAAATAGTTAAAGATTCTCTTGTGGGGTTCTTCATCCAATGTTCAATGATCGATTATTTTTTGGTGTTTGGGATGGCTCCCAATTCGGTGAGAGCAAATCGGAGGAACCTATCTCAGACAAGTTTTCTTGTCAATTCCATCTTCTATTTGTCGGGTCATCTATTTTTCTGGTTCGAGTGTGGCCGGTTTGGGTAATTTAAGTCACATTTTCGTCATCCCTAAAAGACATACCATCGATGTGGCCATTTGGGAAACTTATAAAGGTTCTGCGAGCTACAACGACTGAAAGATTCTTGGCCCGAGGATGTCAGCTCCTGACTGCAGAGCAGTAGATGATTCAAGACATCATAGCTCCAATCATAGGTCTCAGAGTGAATCCTTTCACATAGTCAGGAATCATTGGGTGTGGGGAACATTGGTCTAACATTTTTATTTAGTGATGAAATAAGGAAATTTTAAGTCTCTTTGTTCAAGATCCCTTATCTTTGACGGTTCCATTTTGATGTAAGAGGCATAAATGTATCTTTTTCACATTTTGTTCATTGTTATTTGAATACCACACTTTGGTTGTAAAAGGAATTATGATCTCATTTTCTTGTAATTCCAGTAGTTGTGCCTCCTCAAATGTGACCTGTTTTTATTTTGGTATGTGATCATTTTGGATACGGTCATATCTCATGGAAATGATGAGTTATGGTTATGTTCTCTATTTGGTTGAATTATTTTGTGGGATTTCTCATGTTTCAGTGGTTTCTGGTTTGGGTTGGATGTTCATGTGTCAGTCTATACTGGTTATTTTATGCTTATTGGTTCTTAGATGGTGGGGATACCCACCATGGATCTTCTTGTGCCTTCATCGAGAGTTGGTTTGTGTAAGAGTTTTGGTTTGTGTTGATGGTTTTCTCTTTGGATCAAGTTATCAGTTCTAGAGTTAGCCCATACTAATATTCTCAATGTTAGTCATGAGAGTCGGATTCTTGTGGTGGGGAGAACCCACCTCGTTTCCTAATGACTCTTCTCTTTTATGTTTCCCTTAGAGTTATTCAAGTGTGACTGATGGAGTGAAAAGCCATGATGATTTCTGATTTTATTGGCATTGTTCAGTTTCAACCTCGTGATTGATTCCTCATTTGGTTGGTTAACTTTCATGGGGCATAAAGTTTTTGTGGTGGGGAGAATGGTCACACCGCGACTTGGCTACCTGTGGCTGTAGTTATTTTATTTTTATTTGTATTTTTATTTTATTTATTTTATTTACAGTTGGGTTTTTGGTTTCTTAATGTTTAAAAAAAATTATTATTTGATTTCTGTCAAAATGAAATTAGATAAAATAAATGGAAAAAATTGATAATAATAATATTATTATTATGGTTAATGATAATATTATTATTAAATTTATTATTATTATTTATAAAAGTTTTATTTTTTTATCTTTTATTTTATATTTCATTTATTTATTATTTTTATTATTTATTTCCTTATTTTTTATTAATCCCCAATTTTCCCTCTTCCCCCTTCCCCGTTCCCCCTTCCCCTTGTGCTCCCCTACCTTCCCCTTCCTCTTGCACGATGCCTTCTCCCCCCTCTCCTCCTAGACCTCTGGTAGGGCACCCCTCTCCACGACACACCTCCCTCTCCAAGCAGTGTGCTGCAGAAACCGCGACCCCCTCTCTCGGCTTCCCTTCGACCCCATATGACACACCCCTGGCCAAATCCCCTCCTTGGTCAGGCGACACACTGCCCTCCAGCATCCTCCATCTGTCGTTTTTTTCCTCTAGTTCTTCATGTGTCTTGTTTGAAGCTCTATGGTGTGGGTTTATTCCCTTATCTCCTTCCTTTGCCAGTCGATTAGAGGTCTCTTAGTCGCGCAACTTAATTTTTTCTAAACACTAATGTTTTGGTGTATTTGTTTTGATTGAATATTGTTTTTTAGGTTTCGTCGAGTTCCATCAAGGCTAGTTTTATTCACTACTGACAAGGGTAGTGGGTTCTCCATCGTCTTTGAGTGAAGATTCTTCAATTTCTTCTTTGTGGTTTAATTTTAATTTAGGAGTTTTATGATTTTAGAGTTGTCAGCATTTTTTTTGGGTGAAAAAGATGTTTGTGCAATAGATTAACTTGTGCCTGTTATTGTGTATGGCATGTTTGTGTGAAATGAGGTCTGTTTCGGATACAAATTTTTTCGGTATTCCTTGGTTTTGTTTTATGACTTGTGCATTCTATTTATTAGATTGTACAAGCACTGTAGATTGTATTTTAGTATTCTTTTGGTGTGTGTTTGGACTAAGAAGATTTTTTTGATTTGGAATTTGTGTTCAATGTTTGGTAATACTACATATGGTTGATTTTAGATAATTTTGGTTCCATTGGTCGATTTTGGGTTCAATTGGGTGAATTTCATGGTGCGGAATAGGTTTTAAAAAAGGCTTATTATTATTTTGGTTTTGAAAATAATTTTTCTGACATGAAATTGGGTGGCTTCACATGAAAATAATTGTTCATGTAGAGTTTATTTTTTTTAATTAATTTCAATTTTTGTTTACTTTTGCGTGTGGTGAGAAGTTGGTATTTTATAAAAATCAAACATGTTTTTAATTTTAAAGTGACTATTTTTGGTAATTTTGTAATTTTCCATGTGTTAAACCTTGGTGTTTAGCTTGGTAATGTTTTCTAAATTATGAAAATGACTTATTTCATTGTACAAGTGATGCAAAACAAGATTTTGAAAGAATTTGATATGAATTTTGGTTGGAATATGTTTCTTAATGTGAATTTGTGTATACATTTTGTGTAAAACCATGTTGTGCCTCTTTTGGTGTTTTATAAAATGTAAAAATGGTTTATTATGTTTTTTAAGTGGTGCGAATCACCTTTTCAAAGGCAGTTACAGTGAAAATGGGTTTGGGTGTAGATTTTCAAATGGAAATGGAGAATTTGGAATGTTTGGGTTGTTGTGTATTTGTAAATGTAAATTGTAAATTGTTTAAACAATGAAATGCATGTTTTTGAATTGGTTCTAGTTTATGTGATGATTTGGACAGGCCTTTAGAAATGGTTAAATTGACTATGTACTTTTCATTTAATATTTTTAATGGGCTTTATGAGTTATGCATGTAGTGTGAAATGTATTTCCATATGGTTTAGTGTGTTGTTGGGGTTTAATAAGTGTGTTTGGTGTAATTATTTTTTAGTGTTAACATTGAAGTGTTTAATAAATTGTTTAATTGTTTTATAAAATTATATGTGTCGTGTGTTTGGCCTTGCATCGATGGTTTTAGGTCGTGGGTGTCGAGGTACCCTATACTTACATGCATAGGGTAAGACATATATTTATATATATATATATATGCCCTCTTTGTACATATTCCCTCATGGCGGGGGTAATATGTGCAATGCAGCTGGGGGTTTGTATATATATATGTATAAATTCATGTGCGTGTATGCACCATGTATCGGTTTGAGTAGTCATCAACAAATAGAGACATGATTGAGGTAGGTCCCCTATGCCTAGGCCTTTAATTTTAATTTCATAATTGCTTTCTTGTTTTAAAAATATGTTTTACATTAACGCCATATAAACATGCTATGAAATCTAGTTGCGGTGGCTAGAAATGATTATGGATTTTCTTTGGTAATTGAAATGTTTTTTCTAATGCTATCGATATTTAGTGAATTTTCATGGATATTGATTTCCCAAGTGGTTTTGAACTTGTAATGTGTATTTCCTAAGGTGTTTTTCCTTTTGGCTGGTTTATTTTTTTAAAAAAAAATTACCTTCATGTAATTTTTCTTGTTTGGCATCGTAAGAATAAATTAGCAAAAAGAAAAACCTATCTTGAGGTACTCCCTATTTGCTTTTCGAAAAATTATTTTTAAGTTGAATGTGTGATTATGTGCCTAATTTGATGCTTATACATTGTGTGACGTGAAAATATGGAATGCTCTTAATGAGGGAGAATGGTGGTGAGAGGTTGAATGGGTTTTAGATAAAGAAACTTTTATGTACACATATGTTTGCTTGATAAAGAAAAACTCATCACCACATGAAATAGAGAACAATGGGAAAACTGGGTATCTAGGTTGGTGACCAAGACTAGTATTCTAGATGACACGACAGTGGTTCTTCTTGGTTCATCTACCAAGATTGACGCAACGACACTAACTAAACATTTGAATTACTAAGGGTTGTGTTCTTCTAAGCCACGTTTTCTGAGTGACGGGGTCTTCTAAGACACGTTTTCTAAGGGTTTTGGCCTCTAAGCCAGATTTCACTGTGGTACAACGTCTCTAGGGACCCACTTATGCAAGCTACCTATAGGGATTACCCATGGTTCTCATCTGCAACATGCTGCTTGTGATGTAATTTTCATTTCAGTTGTTTCATACATGATGTATTGTTTACAAAAAAACATATTTTAATCCAAACTGGGTTCTTTTCATTTTGAAACCTTAATGCCTGCTTGGAACATATTTTGAAAATGTAGAGGGAGTGAAATGATTTACATGAAAATGAAAACACATTACTTGAATTTGAATAGAAGGAAAAACATTATCTTATTATATCATATTTTCAAACTAGCATGATTGGATTTATTACTATAGGAAGGATCATAGGATGTGGTTATATTTTTTCATAATTACTGAGCATCATGATTCTCATGCCTGCTTTACTTTTCAGTTGCAGATTTCAGTCTTGGATCGCTCTTGGAGCAAGGGTAGTTTATGTTCTGTGGTGACCTGTGAGGTCACATGAGGTATGTCAAATTGCATCATTTATACCTTTTTCTTCTTCCATGTTCCATTTATTTTTCTTTATTCATCTTGTTAAGGTTTTGTTTATTTATATTTTTATGGTCCTAATCATTCCCAACTAGTTTTCTTATTCCTGACACTAGTTTCTAGCCCATGGGGATTGAGAAAACCCTTTGGTTCATGCTGCGAATCATCTTGGGTGACTGGTTCAGGGTCGACCTCGGTTGGTTCATGACATGCACCCTTGGTACTGGTTCTCTCATCATCCTGTTTGGGTAACAATCATCCCATAGTCGGGCACACTCCAGCAAAATGAACAAGTATTTCATTGTGCTAGGCATGATAACTTCCATAGTAGCACCTTCATGCATCATCGTTATCCATAATTGGCGAAGAACAACGGAATGATACTCTACCATTAATTTAATATATGGTGGCAGCACAGTTTGTTAAAGGCATCCAAATTGCATTGAAAATCGGTAGGGGATGTATGGCTCAGAAATGACTACTCGATCAATATGATCAGTGAGCATCCCATCCCAAAGTGTGATGACGTACATGTATTCCTCCATAGAACAGTCTCGATCACCTCTCAATGACTCGTTAGGGGTAGGATGTGGTGAAAACTACAAACTAGAAGCATCATTTAATAGCCCAACTGCATCAATAATTCTTAGAGTATTAGGAAGAACAACAAAAATATTGAGAAGGGCGGTTTGAAAGTCAGAATGAGGAACCCTTGTAGTTTTCCGGTATTCATAACAAGAGAAGTGTTCTTCCTTCCACCCATAAACAAATTAAAATGGTCCACTGAGATGATGTGGGGCCCTACCGTACTGTATTTTTACCAAAAACTCCTAAAGTTGGGAGAGAGTGGGAAGGGAGAAATTAATTTTCCATCCCTCAGCCAGCGTGGCAACCATCACAAAATTATAGGTCTAAACACTGATATAGGCGTCGAGGGATGGTAAAATCCATCCCATCAAAAACATGCCAAAAAAACTAGCTATTCTAAGAGTGGGTGATACATCTGGTAGAATCTCATATACTCATGGGGTATATTGTCCCACTCCAAGGGTAGAAAAATATAACCCTGGAGTCTAGCGGGACTAATAGGATGGATGAGTACAACTATGGAGAACCCCCGACATGGGTTCGTTTTCCTGTAATAATGAAACTATCCACGCCTCTAACGGGATGAGAGAGAGAGACTGATAGTGATGATCATGTAATCCCTCTTCCATGACCAATAAACTTCTTGTTAAAGGGGCCACATGGTTAGGGTCATTCCATGTAGCATCATCCAGGAGAAACTTGTCATAAATCTATCCAATGATAGGGACTCCTCTAAGTTAGTGGATATCCCATAACCTTATTCCCACCTCCCCATGAAATAAGTGTAAGGTTTTGTTTCATGAACACCATCTGATCAGAAGATCAGGATGGATATCACTTGAGGAGAAGAATTCAAACTATGAAACCTAAGCTGCGTGATACAATCCCACCACCTCTAACTTTTCGGGGACTCCAAACAGGTCTGGTGTACTCGGAATGCCCAGACCCACTTGTCGGAGAAACATTATCTGGCATGAAGATCACACTTGGGGCTCCACCCACCTTTGGGATTTTATTGGGAGATATTTATAATGGATGGGTAATCATGGGCACATAGTATCGAGACATCCTCGCGACACTCATGGTTTCCCTAAGTCCATGTCAAGCATCCTAGTATGAAGAAGTTCTCCTGGATCGGAGTGGCAATGACTTCTCCTACCAGAAAAATTTTGACGCGATAAAGTCCTTGTAGTGCCACTAAGAGTACGAAAGGGGTACTAGGGTTAGCCAATTGCAGAGGAACGTCATCAGAGAGACCAAATCATGGATGTGGAAAATGTATAGATAGTGGATTGGATTTGAGATCTGGTATCAATAAATACATTTAGAAGATGTCACGATGAATGATATTGGCTTGAAGATGATCCTCACTATTCCTCGCCATGGTTTCCCATGCCTTCGTTGATTTTATCAAAGCCTGTGAAGTAGCCACTCTATCCTATATAGGTAGATAGAGAAGCTGATGAAAAGTTATTCAAAATTTTTTTTGGATAAAGTATACAAAAGAGTGGCTGAAGGACTTAAAATATGTCCACATAAGGCTCTACATACTGTTCCTAGAAATGGTGTATGGAAGGCACATTCTACAAACTGCATGATACGCAGAAGCAACCATGCCTATGGCTATGGTACACAGATTCATTTCACCACGTACAACAATGGTACATGAACCATTTGTGAGGCATTGGACCCCAGATTGCTGGCTGTCAAAAAAGAAGGGATCATGGAAGGTGGATATCGCAAATATAGGCCTTGATTAAGTTTATGTTTTGAAGCTTCAGATCCAAAATTTAAGTTCAGATTGGAAGCCGTTAATGTTCAGTCCGTAGGTCCAAGCTCATTATGAGAACTGTCAAGCCTCATATCATCCTCTTACGCGGGATCTAGATTTTAATTTAAAAGATCTATAATGCTGTTCGTGAAAACTAAAATATGGTTTATCGATAGAGAAATGGAGAGAATATCAGTTTGCAGAACATACGAAGTAGTTCAAAAATTGAATGTTTGTAAGAAGTATAGTACTCAAGAGAAGAGGAATCTGGGGATGTCTAGAGCACTGATCACTTTGAAAAATGGTAAAAAAACAAATGATATGGTCCCTTATATATAGTTTTGGTCCCCTCATACAGGGAAAATCTTTTCTACCACGAACCATTTCAGTTCAGGACAACTTCTACATTGGAATAGTCCCCTTTTCATTCTAAATAGTCTTCATTCCAATGCGGGGAATTTTTAGGGTCCTGAAAATACTACAAAAGGAAAATAATGATCCCAAAATCACATTAAAGAAGGAAGAAACTAATCCTACAAGAATAACAAGGTGAATGTACTCAAATTGAGTTGAAAATTTCAGAAGAAACTAGAAGAAATTTAGGTTTTCATGGATTTTATAGTGGCCCACAAACCATCACTGGGAAAGGTTCATGGACCACCTAGATCATGAACCACCAGGTACGCAGAACGATCCACAAGACACTGGACAGTGGAGTGATGTCCAGTGAACCCAGTGGACTGTGAACCCCATTACAAAAGAAATTATGTATGTGAATCCCATCCACGTACCGTGATGCAGACTTATCAGTTCATAGATGAAGTGAACATGTAGGGTTCTTAGAACCATTGTCGCGAAGCACAACCTCTGCAAAACCCAAATTGACAAAGTCTTTCTTGGTTTTGTATATCTTATCCAGGTCCACTAAAAATGGTGTTGTGTGCCTGATAGATACAATTATCCCAAAGCTCAAAAAAATAGCACAAAATGAAGGAGGAGGAGGAAACATATGGAATACGAAAGATTGAAGGGGACTGAGAGTATGGTAAAAAGGACATAGAGAAGATTCTAGCTTCAGTCTCAATTCATCGATGATGCCCAAATTTAGAACCTCACTCTCCGCAGGTACATCCAGTTGTGAACCATAAAATGGGGAAACTTAATAATATTAAGAGAATTGAGAACCTAATTGGTGAACCACGATCCACATAATTCTTGTGGATGATCTCCTTGAAAATATTAATTCCCCAGACCCTCCTTCAATATGGTGATCCACTGAGTACACCGCTATGTGAAAAGAACCTAGTGCTACATATTGCATCATTACGTGGATCGAACCCAAAGCAGTGTGTTGGGTCGTGTACCACTATGGTACACAGTGGTCTATACCCATGCCCATGTACCGCACCAGTACATGGATGGTCCCACTGTCCGCATACCACTAAGGTATGTAGAGACTCCCCAATCCCGCACAAGAAACCAGTATGCAGTATAGGGTATTTTTGGGAATTATTTCCTCCGGTTACAACCTCACCCCTCCATTACGGTCCATTCCTCCATAATCCCTCTATAAACAAGTTCTCCAACATCATGAAAAAGACTCCTCAAAAGCCATTGGACCCGTATGATCAGACCATCATGTGCATCAGCACACCCCTTGGAGTCTATATACCAATGGTAAGAATAGTCACAAAGTCTCTCCCAACAACGGTCCGTGCTTTAGGAATGTCTGTGGGTCAACATTCCCATGGTACCCCGAAGTCCAACCTTGGCATTCCAAAATGAAGATCCCCATTCAAGGGTTTAAGGGTTATCACTTTCTTTTCCATTCAATTAGTAATAATGATCAGTTGAAGGATTTGCGTTCGCTTCTCCTTCGACAGGGTCGAAACTCCACCCCTTTCTAAAAATGTATTATGCGTCCCTCCTACTAAGGTAATTCCCCAATCCTATGAGGCCGATTCGTGGGAACTTCAATGTCATTTCAAATTGAAAGGTTCATCGCTCAACTCCCCTCCCATGGTCACCCCAGGATCTTCCATTTCGGGATCTCCCTCTCCCACCGACAGGAGTGGAGGCATGTGGTTGGTTGGATATCTCACATTCTCTTGTTTCTGACACCGAGCATGACTCACGTACGCATAGAGGTTTGTGATAATTACAACATTCAGACAATATGAACTATGATAACTCTGATTCTCGATCGAACCATGATACGTTAGATGCCTATCTGAAGGGCCGATATCAAAAGGGTTCCCATACAAAATGGTAATCCCAATCATATCCCCATAAATGGCCATCTTCCATTGCGTAAGCCCCATACACTCCGAACTACCTAGTTTCTGATTCTTCTCCCAAGGATATATAGGAAACACATCTTATGGGTCCGATCCAAACAAAAAATCACCTTCCTTCCCCCATGGATGATAATAAACTCTAGAGAGGCTTGTTATATGGTTCAAGTCAGCAGTACCTCTCTAGAATCAAATATATGCATACCTATGATGATATTTCAAACCATGGGTAGCCCGTGGACACACTCTTTAGAAATCAACCAAGGATTCAAAAACTTATGAAAATGAACTAAATATATAAGAGTGTCACAGAACAAGAAATAATATTCCCCCGGAACAGTGCAATGAGTCTGAATTTCCATCCTATCGACCAATGGAGTCCTTAAGTATCATTGGGTGAATCATCAATCAACGAGCACCTGAATTTGAAATGAAGGTCAATGAATCATTGATACTAGGGCTGTTGGGTGTTTCTATCTCTATGAATAATCTTGTTGGAGACCATCTAAGGATGTTATATCTGAGGAGGACCGATTGCGCAAGTACTTGACCCAACATAATCTCTTGATGGGATCAATACGTGTCACGACCCATCCTCGGGGCCCGGTCCGTGACTTCCCCAAGCCCACCGTCCATAGGCCAGGGGCTGGTGACTAGCACCAAGGGGTAATTCCCGGTAAAAAGGGAAGGAATTGCCTTTGTAAAGTAAACAAGCACCACAGAGTAAGCAAATGGAAAAAATTAAACACTAAGTAAAAGCTGGTACAATAGTAAGTGCGGAAAAGTAAAGGGGGCCGGAAATACAAGCCAAACTGTAAAGTACAACTGAAAGGGAAAACAACAACTGAAAGGTGAAGCCGCAACGACGAGATATCCACTGGAAATACCACCTGAAGGGTGGGTACAGAAAGTCTCCACTGCTCCTCGGGTCCAGCCTACTGCTCCGAGTACGTCCCGCCTAGTGGTCCACCTCCAGGTATCGTCCTGCTCCTCAAGCCTCCACTACGATCAGCGCTATCCGTCGTCTACAACCAACACAACGTAGTGCGGGCATAGCCCGTGCAGGGGTGAGTATAAGCTACTGAGTAGGGACCCTGAGACCCCTGAAGGTCTCCAAAAATCTACAAAGGATAAACCAAAAAGGAAAGATACAATCACGAAGTAACATCCGACCCTGCTTAGGTATATGCCCATACATATACCTAAGTTATCAATTCCAAAATTCTCCAACCTCCGAGCCCAAGTACAACCCAGTCCACACATGAAAGCATACGTATTCCACACAGGAAAGAAAAACGTAATCCACATAGGATAGCACAACACAATCCACATAGTAAAGTAAACAGGATTCAACTCACACATGTATACTTCTTCGAAAGACGATAGATATGATCACTGATCCATATTAGTCGTCGGACCCACAAATGATCGATAGGTACTAACCCCCGCAATGACCCACCCAGGATCGGACCCACACAGGATCTGTAGGCGCTGGCTCACACAGAACCGCTGAGCGCTGACCCACACAGGATCGATAGCACTGATCCACACAGGATCACTGAGTGATGTATTCGTCATCATCGAATCCACTGAGAATCTCTGCACAGTCGTCGTCGCATTCACAGTAGCAGTCGCAGCCAGCACTAGGGTTCCCGCACACAACAAGCTCGTTCGGGAGGGTCCCCTCCACGAGACGAGAGTATGATACATCAACTGACACATAGTCCATAGTTGATGTATCCAAAAGTTCTGTATCGTCAAAAGGAACTCAACGTCGCAGACGGTGCGTCAATCGAACGCCCGGTCTGAGAGTTATTGGCTTTTTCGTCCCAGGGGCCCGGTTGGTTTTTAAGGCAAAACCAACCCGACCATACTCCACCTACATCCAAACCTCGGGTGGAGTAAGCCAAAAGATCTGTCTCACTTAGAGGAATACAACAAAGTCGACGTCACGTCAATCGGACGTCCGAAGCTCAAGATATGAGTGTTTCCGCTCCGAGGGCCCGGTTGGTTTCGTGTATGAACCAACCCGGCCATACCCAAAGTATTCCGAAACCTTAGGTGCGATATACTGAAACGACTGTCTCATTCCAAGGATCGTGTCTCCGCTGACAATGCGTCGATCGGAGGTCTGTATCCCGAGTTATGGACAATTGAACCCAAAAGGTCCGAAAACGGGGGTTTCGGGCCCGGACCGACCCGGCCCACGACCCCCTGGGTTAGCCCAAACCGGGTCGACCCGACCTGGGTCTGGGTCAACCCGGACCGGCACGACCCAGCCCGGTAGGCACGGCGTGGCCCGGACCGGCATCGCGCTGCCAGCTCTGATGTCGTCGGCCCGGTACCGGCCGTCGGTCACCCTGCTCCGCTGCGGCCCGGAACCGGCATCGCGGCGCGCCCCTCCTCCGCGGCGCCGGTACCGGCCGCTGTATTTTCAGATGTCTTCAATGTGGCGCAATGGCGTCGCGTCCTTGTATTAATTCGTGGCGCGACGCGTCGGCGCCGCGTATTTCTTACGGCAATAATTCGGCGCGGTGCGATGGCACCGCGCCACTTCCATTTCAATCCAAAAGAATCCAACAAGAAAAATAAGGAGGTGGGTCGGCTGTGTTTGTGCGGTCCCCCCCCCCCCCCGCCCCTTACGTTAATCGATAGCAGTTGGTTAAATTTCACAAAGAAATTCAGGGAAGTAGTCACGAACAAATTAATTAAATACAATCCCCTCCCTCGGTTTCAAGAACGGTGCACGTCAACGAGCCACAGAAGATGAGCGTCGCGGAGGTCGGGCGTCGCGGAAAATGAACATCAATTCTGCTGTCATCGAGGTGCGTCCAAAGAGGAAACGTCGTTGGAGAAGTTCTCCACGTTCTTCGGCGGAGATGTTCTTCGTCGGAGTCCGAGGTGTTCTTCACATTCTTCGTTGAAGATGTTCTTCGTTGGAGAGGAAGGAGATCTTCACGCTTCCCAAAACCTCTCAACGTGGCATACACTCTAACATTAATAAAATAAGCCCAAGTCTTAATTTATTAACACAACTTACCCTTTTGAATTTCAAGAGTTTGAAATTCAATTAACCACACTTAACTCACCTCATTAAAATTACATAGGTTGTCAAATTAAATGAAGGGGAGTTAATGGGGAGTTGAAGAGTTGGAGAATATGAAGGGGTGGGGTTCGTGTGGGCCCCACCACCCTCATAACCTCCCAAGGGAGGTTGGGTAGTTACCCAACTTCCACCCATAGCCTTAAAACACAAAACGAAAATAAAAATTGTAGAATAATAATAAATTAACTTCCAGAATTTTTATCATCCACACCCATGATAACGCAACTCCGGAACAGGAGTTCCTAAGAAATTACCGGTGTTGCGGTTCCATCGGTGCCCTCGAAATTCGATTTCGGGCACCAGTTCAAAAGTTAGAAATTCCTGCTCATTCGTTCACTGAATGTACCTGAGCTAAACATCAGATAGAAATTCCGGGCACTCCGGGTCTCGGAATCAAGTGTTGTCTGAAACCGCGTTCTTGTAAAATTCAAAGAGAATAAAATAAAATTTCCCTGGAATTTTATGTGTCTTTACATTACTCCCACCTTAGGGCTTTATGTCCCCGTAAAGATATATTATAACTAGGGAAAAAATGAGGGTAATGAGCACGCATCTGAGCCTCCCGCTCCCAAGTGCTCTCCTGGAGGTTCACGTGCTGCCATCTGATGCGCACTAGAGGAATCGACCATCCACGTAGGACTCGTTCTTTTCGATCCTCGATCTCCACTAGGACCTCCGCAAAACTCTCCCCATCATCTACATCAAGCTCCCCATGGTCAATGATATTCGTTGGGTCGTGCACGTATCTCCTCAGCTGAGATACGTGGAAGATGTCGTGCACCCTGTGCAACTGAGGTGGTAGAGCCAGGCGATAAGCCACCTCTCCAATCCTGCTGAGGACCTGGAATGGTCCAATGAAGCATGGATACAACTTGACACCTCGACCAAATCTTCGTAATCCACGTCGAGGTGAGACACGCAAAAAGACGTGGTCGCCATCCTCGAACTCTTGTGGTCTCCGCCTCCTGTCAGCATAAGACTTCTGCCGGCTCTGAGCTGTACTCATCCGCTCCTGGATGACCTGGACCTTTTCTGTCATGGCCTGGACCATCTCCGGTCCCACAAGTGCTAACTCCCCAGGTTCTATCCAGAACAAAGGAGATATGCAAGGTCGGTCGTACAATGCCTCGTATGGTGCCATCCAGATGGTGGAGTGGTAGCTATTATTGTACGCGAACTCCACCAAGGGTAGGTGGTCCTCCCAGCTGCGACCAAAGTCGAGGACGCATGAACAGAGCATGTCCTCGAGAGTCTTAATGGTCCTCTCTGTCTGACCACACGAAGGGTTTCCCCTTTTTCCTTAACGTTATGCAAAGCTGCAATGATTTCTCCTTTGCCGAAAAGGGAAATCAAGTCTCATCCCTCGGATGAACCACGTTCCTTGCCTAATACAATCAATCCTGACATGATTAGTTAATTAATGGCATGGATTACGTCGTAAGGCCTCGACACTACTACCAAGAGATCCAACCGTTACTCTCGCCTCCAAGGGTTGAGTCACACTATCGGCATCAGTGTGTGGTCACTGGGTCTCCTCTAGTAAGAATCTCACATGTGTGGGTCAAGTCAACAGTTTTTAACTGGCACCTCTTAGTATTAACAAAAAAAAGACAAGAAAGCAAACGTCACTATTGCAAGCGTCTTTTATTACTTCAACTCAAAGTACAAGGACACAAGGCAACACAAACAAAGAAGTTAGAGGCATTATGGTCAAGGGCCTCTATTCCTAGAGATAGTCCCACACTTGTCCACCCGCTTCCGAAGCTCCATGATCGTAGGCTTCAGCTGCCTCAAGATGTGCTCTCCCCTGAGGTCGGGGTGGACCTCCTGGTGGTGGTGGTGGTAGAGCCTCAATGCGTCGCCCACCACCTGCTGCTCGGCTAGCTCCTCTGCCTCGTCCGCCTGCTCCCTGCGGACCTCCATGGTCGAACCTCTGCCTCTGCCTAGGTGGTTCCTCAACTGTCTACTTCTCCTCTACATGGCGGGTCGGGAAGTCACGAGTCATGTGGCCCTTCCCGTTGCATGCATAGCACTGTCTTCCACTCGTAAAACTGGTTCTGCTGCGTGTGCCCCGCACCTCCGAGCTAGTATCCTGTGGTCGTTCGCCCGTTGTCCTGGCCCGCTTGGACCTCTATGACATCGGTCTACTTCCGGCTGCAGAAGACTCTGCCACGTGTCACACTAAGGTGGGTCTCGCCGCTGGTGTAGACTCAGCAATAAAACTCTCGATCAAAAGGGCGCTCTCCAGTACTCTTGTCTGAGTCGGAATGCTGAGGGAGATCAGAGATGCCCTGATATCATGTCTCAATCCCTACTCAAAGGTCCGGGCCCGAAAGAATGGGTCTTGTACCATGTCGGTAGAGTAGCGCGAGAGATCGGTAAATCTCGTCGAGTACTGGGCGACCGTCATGCTGCCCTGCCGCATCTGAAGAAGCTCCTGAATGCGCACCACACGGAGGGTGGCGGGGATGAACTCAGAGCGGAAGAGGCTCTCAAAATCCGTACAGAGATGTGATGCCTCATCGTGCACCTGGAGCATCAAGCTCCACCATCTTCCTGCTGCTGCGTGCAGTAGGATCGCTCCGAGGATCACAACGAGGTCTGCTGGTGTCCTCACTGACCGAAAAACTCGTAACACTGCCTCCAGCCAGTCCTTGGCTCCCTGGGGGTCCGTCTCTCCATGGAACCTGGGCGGTCGCTGGCACTGGAACTCATGCAGTGCACTAAGGTGACATGCATCGTCAGCAGCTCGGGCTGGAAGCATCGGTGGGTCGGCGGGTAGAGCTACCGCCGGTGCCACTGCTGACAAAGGGCCCCACACCGAGGCCTCGTCACTCGGTGGGATATCGTCACGCTCGACTCTCGGAACCCTAGCTGGCTGCCGTCGTGGGGCCATCCTGAAAAGGAAACAGGTGTTCCATGGTCAGAACAGTATACTTGGTGATCTGATACAAAGTAGTCACAAAGAAAACATGAAACACTCATGCAATCAATGTTTTCGTGCATTATGTCGGAAATCAGAAGTCAAGGTCCTGGTGTACGGATACGTCGGCCGCCGCACCAACACTGGACTCCCTGGACTGATAACCACACCCAATACGCTAAACACTATTGCTTCATATAGAAAAGATCAGAGTTCGCGGTAGAACCGAACTCTTTTGATACCAATTTGTCACGACCCTTCCTCGGGGCCCAGGTCGTGACTACCCCAAGCCCGCCTTCCACAGGCCAGGGGCTGGCGACTAGCACCAAGGCATAATTCCTGGTAAAAAGGGAAGGCATTGACTTTGTAAAGTAAACAAGCACCACAGAGTAAGAAAGCGGAAAAAAGTAAACACTAAGTAAAAGCTGGTACAACAGTAAGTGCTGAAAAGTAAAGGGGGCCAGAAATACAAGCCCAACTGTAAAGTACAACTGAAAGGGAAAACAGCAACTGAAAGGTAAAGCCTCAACGATGAGCTATCCACTGGAAATCCCACCTGAAGGGTGGGTACAGAAAGTCTCAACTGCTCCTCGGGTCCAGCCTACTGCTCCGAGTACGTCCTACCCAGTAGTCAACCTCCAAGTACCGTCCTGCTCCGCAAGCCTCCACTACGATCATCGATGTCCGTCGTCTGCAACCAACACAACGTAGTGCGGGCATAGCCCATGCAGGGGTGATTATAATCTACTCAGTAGGGACCCCGAGACCCCCGAAGGTCTCCCAAAATCCACAAAGGATAAACCAGAAAGGAAAGATACAATCACGAAGTAACATCCGACACTGATTAGGTATATGCCCATACATACACCTAAGTTATCAATTCCAAAATGCTCCAACCTCCGAGCCCAAGTACAACCCAGTCCTCACAGGAAAGCATACATATTCCACACAGGAAAGCAAAATGTAATCCACACAGGATAGCACAACACAATCCACATAGGAAAGTAAACAGGATTCAGCTCACACATGTATAATTCTTCGAAAGACGATAGAGATGATCACTGATCCATCTTAGTCGTCGGACCCACCGAGAATCGATAGGTACTAACCCCCGCAATGACCCACACAGGATCTGTAGGCGCTGACTCACACAGAACCGCTGAGCGCTGACCCACACAGGATCGGACCCACACAGGATCGATAGCACTGATCCACACAGGATCGATAGCACTGATCCACACAGGATCGCTGAGTGTTGTAGTCTTCATCGTCGAATCCACTGAGGATCTCTGCACAGTCGTCGTCGCAGTCACAGTAGCAGTCGCAGCCAGCACTAGGGTTCCCGCACACAACAAGCTCGTTCGGGAGGGTCCGCTCCACGAGCCGAGAGGCTGATACATCAACTGACACATATTCCATAGTTGATGTATCCAAAAGTTCCGTATCGTCAAGAGGAACTCAACGTCGCAGACGACGCGTCAATCGGATGCCCGGTCTGAGAGTTATTGGCTTTTTCGTCCCAGGGGACCGGTTGGTTTTTATGGCAAAACCAACCCGACTTTACTCCACCTATGTCCAAACCTCGGGCGGAGTAATCCAAAAGATCCGTCTCACTAAGAAGAATATAACAAAGTCGACGACACGTCAATTGGACGTCCGAAGCACAAGATATGAGCGTTTCCGCTCCGAGGGCCCGGTTGGTTTCGTGTACGAACCAACCCGGTTGTACCCAAAGTATTCTGAAACCTTGAGTGCGATATACCGAAACGACCGACTCGTTCCAAGGATCGTGTCTCTGCTGACGGTGCATCGATCGGAGATCCATATCCCAAGTTATGGGCAATTGAACCGAAATGGTCCGAAAACGAGGGTTTCGGGCCCGAACCGACCTGGCCCGAGACCCCCCGGGTCGGTCCGACATGGGTCCGGGTCAACCCGGCCCGGCAGGGGCGGCCCGGCCGGGCCTAGGCGCGGCCTGGCCCGGCGGCCCGGACCGGTGACCCGCACGCTGGGCGCGTTGGTCGGTTGCTCGGCCAAAACGGCCGAGCCGTTTTTGGCTCCCACGGGGGGGGGGGGGGGGGGGGGGGAGGGGCGCTGCACCTCCCGTTTTCCTGTAACTGTGGCCCCTTAATTGGGGTCCGCATTGATGGTCGGTCGGCGGAATTAATTCCCCCAGCTTCTCCTCGTCCGGCCGACCCGACCTGGCCGGCTGGTTCCTCCTTAACGGGACCAGTGATGGCCGGTCCCCTTCCAGCTCCGACGCAGGCGGCCCAGTACTGGTCGCCGGTCACCCTGCTCCGCCACGGCCCAGAACCAGCCGTGGCCCTTATCTTCTGGCATGGCGCGACGGCGCCATGCCCCTCCGCCGCGGCCCCAGTACCGGCCGCGGTATTTTCAGATGTCTCCGACGCGGCGCAATGGGGTCGCGTCCTTGTATTAATTCGCGGCGCTACGTGTCGGTACCACTTATTTCTTGCCGCAATATTTCCGCGCGGTGCGACGGCACCGCGCCACTTCCATTTCAATCCAAAAGAATCCAACAAGAAAAATAAGGAGGTGGGTCGGCCGTGTTTGTGTGGTCCCCCCCCCCCTTACGTTAATCGATAGCAGTTGGTTAAATTTCACGAAGAAATTCAGGGAAGTAGTCACGAACAAATTAATTAAATACAATCCCCTACCTCGGTTTCAAGAATGGTGCACGTCAACGAGCCGCGGAAGATGAGCGTCGCGGAGGTCGGGCGTCGCGGAAAACGAACGTCGATTCAACTGTCGTCGAGGTGCGTCTGAAGAGGAAACGTCGTTGGAGAAGTTCTCCGCGTTCTTCAGTGGAGATGTTCTTCGTCGGAGTCCGAGGTGTTCTTCACGTTCTTCGTCGAAGATGTTTTTCGTTGGAGATGAAGGAGATCTTCACGCTTCCCAAAACCTCTCAACGTGGAATAAAATCTAACATTAATAAATTAAGGCCAAGTCTTAATTTATTAACACAACTTACCCTTTTGAATTTCAAGAGTTTGAAATTCAATTAACCACACTTAACTCACCTCATTAAAATTACACAAGTTGTCAAATTAAATGAAGGGGAGTTAATGGGGAGTTGAAGAGTTGAAGAATATGAAGGGGTGGGGTTTGTGAGGGCCCCACCACCCTCATAACCTCCCAAGGGATGTTGGGTAGTTACCCAACTTCCACCCATAGCCTTAAAACACAAAAGGAAAATAAAAATTGTAGAATAATAATAAAATAACTTCCAAAATTTTTATCAACCACACCCGTGATAACGCAACTCCGGAACAGGAGTTCCTAAGCAATTACCGGTGCTCCGGTTCCATCGGTTCCCTAGGAATTCGATTCCGGGCACCGGTTCACAAGATAGAAATTCCCGCTTGTTCGTTCACTGAATGTACCCGAGCTAAACTTCGGATAGAAATTCCAGGCACTCCGGGTCTCGGAATCAAGTGCCGTTTGAAACTGCGTTCTTGTAAAATTCAATGAAAATTAAGAAAAAAATTTCCCTTGAATTTTACGGGTCTTTACAATATAACTATGGAATCTCTTTCACGGTGTGAAAGTGGTGAATTACCCAATCCCATTGGGGTTAATACAATCTTCTTTAAAGGATTCTATTGTAGAATGGGTCAATAGAAAATAAATGGTGAATTTGAGAGGAAATCATCTCTGGAAAAAGATAATTTTGATAATTCTTTTCAGGTAATTTCCACACCACCTGAAGCACGCCACCTCAAAGGCGGAACAATGTTCATTGATCTATATTTATTGATTTAATGACATGTTTTTTGATTATCCACTATACGATATTTATTATGCCTTATTTATTCAAGATAGATTCCATTTTATGGTACCCTTATTGAACATCTGAAATCACCATTTATTGGTTTTTCTTTTTCCCGGATATGAAGAAGGAATCTTGAATGATTTTAAAAGATGAAAAAAACTTGCAATGTTTTTAATATCCAATTAAATATAGAATATATGTTTATATATGGTTTTCCAATACTGTTAAACTGATCGATACTGGGTAGTGTGATCCCTTATATCATATTATAATGATATAATGTTTTAACCAACTCTATATTATTAGTCTCCATGTGTCAAAAAACATTGAGGACAATAAAAATCTTTAATTTCTAATAATACCTATATATGGGAGAACCTCACCCCATCACATAGGCTAGTTCTCTATATTATCCTATTAGAGGTGGTACTCCTCCTTATCTATTCTAGGATCGAAATAGAAGGCATGTGACCTAGGAATTATTAAAGGGGATATAAAAGTGAAGGTATATGATACACAGAAGAATCCCTAAAACGTGGGATATTATAATTTTCCCACCGATGATGAACCCAATCTCATCGTTTTTAGTGAAATTTTTCTCAATTACTATATGAGTATCTCACGTGAATATGTTTTAGCCCAAAAAACCATAAATATTTGGTTAGATCTAACATTGTTCTCTACATCTTTTCATCAATAATGATCACTAATTAAATAATATCAAGTAATATTGATCTAAATATTCCAAAAAATATTAAGAAACTGTGGGAGTGTCATTTGTCGAATTATGGGTGCTAGCATGGAGATCCAAAAATGCCTTTAACACTCCAATGATCACCACATCACCCTGCCTGTGATGAACAACAAAAATCTCAATCTGATCACCTGGATCCAGATAACATCTCCCTAGATTGTGTGTGAGAGAAGACTAAGGAAAATTTCTCACCATTTTAAAGTGAATAGTACCACTCATGATCTCTATCTCTTCTATATATAGTGAATCAATTAATTTACGAAATAATGTGTCGATACCCCAAAATTTATTTCTCTGAAAATAAATGGTATATTATGAATAATTTATTGAGTCAATAGAAATTATATTATTATCACATTCCTATAATAAAAAAAATATATTTTGTGATAATGTCTGATCCATTAACTCGACTGGTCATTCCTAGAAATATTGAATGAACCTTAAATATTTTTAACCAATATTCACTCTAATAATATTTTCTGTTTATATACATTGAAACTTGTTAAAATATTAATAAATAAATTCAATTATAATTATTATTTACTTAAATAATAAGATTTATTTATTCCTTTGGTGATCGTATTTCCTTGGGAAAATCATGGACCCTAGTGGTGGGCCCCACAATGTCATGTATCCCCATTCTACCGAAGAGGGAATATTATTGAGTAAGATATTGTGTGTAAACCTCTAGGCCCTTATCTTGATGACAATGAATATTATTCACAGACCAATAATGAGATCAAGAAACCCACCATGGCCTCATAAGTGATAAGGATAGTCATAAAAATGACAACCAACCAACCAACATGCACTGTGTAATGTAATCCCTATATCTTTAAATATCTCAGAAAGAAGGATGCACACCAATGTCAATGCCTTTTTTCTTGCTTTATTATTTATTGATATAACTGAATATATTTACCATTGACTACAACAACCACGGACTAATGAAGTTACTACCATCCTGATAAATAAGGTCATATATATGTCACTTCATCAACCTCAAAGGGAGAAATCCTTTCTTTAAAATTCAACCAATTCCATATCACCAATGACGTAGCCAACACAATATACCTCACAATTATTTCATTATAATGGTTTTTGACTTGCATAAAATTATGTGATAAAATGGAAAACATTGGTAATTATCCCAATGTAGGTGACCAATACACATGTCCATAATATGAACATCCAATGAATCCTAATACATGTGGTGTTTCTATTTGCGGGTCTTTCCTCATAATCTCACTACTAGAGTTCGCCAAGTGAGAACTTCTTGAGATTATGTCTCAATGCCTATGATCCCACAACACATAATAGTAAAACATTTATTATGTCTTGTTAGTAATAGGTATGTAGACTAGTGTAAATATATTTTAGATTAATATCAAGGTATCTCATGGTTCTCTCTATTTCTTAGGATACTCTATAAACTTTTTATATATTAACTAATCTTGGGGAATTACCATTAAATACCATACACATAAATATCAACACTATAATTATAAATGAACATCAGGAATAGATTACTGTATACATGATATGGTAATCAAAAGTACTATTCATGTTAGGTAATGGGAACCCACTATTATAACACTCCCACTTGTACTAGAGCCATATTTCTATCCAACCATGTTAGATCTCACGTGATTAATATTATGTTTCTGCTGAGTCGTGGCATTAGTTGTTGGGTATTCCACGTTTTTTCAATGTGGATATTCTTCTAAATGTGAATTCATCTGCCTGAGTAAAACTTCACATAAGATGGTATAACCAAGTATATCCCTTTTCACAATATCAAAACATCACATCTTGGCTAGTTATGATAACATAATTTACATTATGAAAATTCTTTACTTGCTATGTGTGATTCCAAGAACTGTATTAAATAATTGAATTTAATAAATGCTTCTTATCTACCTTAGAAGCTGTAATATACTCATTATTTGTAGTTATTGATACCGCTAGCTTGTATGAATTTTTCTCACTCATTATAATATCTTACCAGTGATATTATAACACATTGATCTAAGGAATAATAGTTTGTGTCCCATGAAAACTAGTATCCTTTCTTCACTGTATACCAAGTACAAATCTTTTGAACATTCCAAAGTACAAAGAGATAGTTTTGACTGCTTCTCATGTCGTGATTATGAATATAAATTATATTTCCCACTATAAATTATATCTTGGAAATATCAATTCTAATACATATCATAGAATTTGTGATAAATCTATCATTAAAGCATATGGATTTCAACTCACCTTGTTAATCTCCACTTATGTACCAGACATTTCTACCATGAGAGATATATAACATGTGACACTAGTAACAATTCTCTTTTGAATTTTTCCAAATTGTATTTTTCAACACCATGTCACTATATTTATGATTAACTTGTTTCATGTATCTAACATAGAAGATACTACTCCATAGAACATAATTTTCCACATTAATGAAATCATTGGATAATAGATTCTATAAATATGGTCTTAACAAAATTGAAGACCAATAGTTTTTTCCATATTTTTCTAAACATATTTTACTTAGAAAACATCAGTTCTACCACTAACCTCTACTAGACATATGGAATGTGTTCATTCAAAATTAAAATTCAATGTTCCAGTTTCTTACTTCGATCCTAAAATGGATTTCAATAACATTCTGAATATTTATTTGCATTATGTGACGTATACATTCTTTTCTGGTTGTTTCGAAAAGACACCTTCCATGAATGCTGGTCGTGACATCAAATGATTAATTAAATTATCACAGATATTATCTATTACGAGTAAAATTCTAATAGATTTAGGAATAATGATAGGGTATAACCAATAGAGACTAGTTAGTACCACTCTTGTACTACCCAGGTATATTCTTCATTTAAATACCCACTGTAGTATTAACGACCCCCATTGCACATCAATACATGCAATCAATTATTTAAATTTAATTGATCTTGTAAATCTAATCTAGATTTCATACACTTATTACTTGTAGAAATTATTATTCTCAATGAATAATATATCACCAATCGTGGTGAATTCAATACCATCTCCATGGTTTTAACCTTCCTACGCAATATGTGTTACTGGAACATTCATATTCCAAATGAACTTATGGAACTAGTTCCACTGACTATAACATATACATCTATAGATTTGACTAAACCGAAGTAAATATTTCTCCCACTACCTATAATTGATATTTTCTCCCTTTTATATAAATGAACTTCCATCACATGACTACAACTTTTCAATCATAGTTATTTTTTTAATATCCTAATAAAAATTTAGTGTTATTACTTTGATGCACATTGTGTTTTTTCTTGATGTTATTTTGATTATATCCAAAACATACTATTTCATCCAAACATATGTCCTTTTGAAATAATGAATTTCCATCATAATAAAATTTTATGACATCCATTTTTCATTATATTTGACATAAGGTTATGGGATATCAATGTAATTTGTGAAGAATATCATGAAATATAATGGAAGTTTCTGTAAGTTACAACATTGGTACTACTTATATCCAAACTTTGATGTACAAAAAGTATGTTTATGAATTTCTCCATGCTATAATTTATTATCAATGATATCATTTAATACTATATCATTGATCCTCCTCATTAACATCAATTTCATTAATTAGATAAGGTAATGTGCATTTAGGAATTACTCCACTCTACATTATATTGATCAATGATTGCATGGTCAAGATATCCTTTGGTATGTTGTCCTGAAAAAAATTATATCTTATAACCATTCATAATCCCTTCCTTAATTTCTTAAATGAATATAATGAAGTATGTTAACCACTAACATACCAGTGGAATAGTTCATTCTCAATTGTTAACTAATTCTAAAATCCTTGTGGCATGTCGTTATTATTAAATTTTCCTCTGTCCAAAACTAAATATATAGGTCTATAATACCAAAGGTGATTAGCTTTGATGAGTCTAAATACTATACTGGGAATATCCTGGATGTTTACATTTTGTTTTTCAAGAAATATATTTTCATTCAAGAGCTTCTCAAATTATTATTACATTTTATATACATGAGGTATTTAATATGATTCATGTATCACTAAACAATTAATTTAGTATTATACACTAAAAAAATTATTCTTGAACCTGGAATAATTTATCCTTATGTCCATAGGGTACATGAGGTAAATTTTTTGGTTATACTCAATAATAGTTTTTAAATGGATCATTCACTCTACAATATATAAGTCTTGTACTTCTCACCACTGTATTAGGAATCAACCTTTATCAGCTTCAAGGAGAATACACCTTATTTATTGTAAGGATTCTATACTTAAATAGTTTCCATATTTAAATTAATATATGTGAAAGGAATATTTTAATTAATAAAAAAGAAGTATGAATGAAAAATTATATTTCTGGTATGAATAATCCTAAATAAGAAGTGATAACTTTCTTTTTTAATTCAGTTTATTGCGATTTAACTTCCATATTTTTATTTCATGATAGGATATGATAATAACCTCTCTTAATATCTCATTCGTTGAATGAAAATGTAAATGTTCCCTTGTAATAACACTTTCCAATTTCCTTTTCACTTTTCTTTTCAATTTTCTCATTGTAAGAAGAAAATATTAATATATCTTTTATATTATTATGTACTAGGATATCCATATACAAATAGGTAATGAAGAATTTAATCAATATTGTATGTTTTGTAACCCAAAAAATAATTGACTTAATGGATGAAAATGATACGAGAAAGGAATCCATTGATATATCATGATCCATAATTCAATTTAGACTGGTCCAGTATAATCATCAGCTTATTCAGGTCTTGACTCAATTTCCAATTGAAAACATCTAAATGTAGAGACTATATGTTATATCACCCTTGTCTTAATGTAGTGACTACAAATAGAATCAAACATTGATGATAGAATTTTGAAGTAAACATCAGATTCCTACCACTTGATTCCCCTTTAAAAATATTTCTCACCCTCACATCTTTTAGAAGCTTAATAGGTATATAGGAAACTTGCCCCTTGATTTTCTCGTACTATAGTGTTGCACGCAAGAACCTGTACTCCCCTTGGAAACATGTACCAGTGAGAAGATATACTTTTAAAATTATTTATCATAGAACTTATTGTGGTATTTCCTTCCATTTTATACAAAATAAAATTCTAGAAGATTGGTTCTTGTTATCTTGATTACCAATTTAGATATTTTGATTAATTAATTAAATCATTAAATGTCTCCCACTATATTATCAAATTCTAAGAACCCTCTATACTAGAATAAAAATACACTATCGCTTGAGTATTCAAGTGTTAAGGATCCCTGATCATCCCCCCATACTCTACAAGATATGGCTACTTCACTATTTTGATGGTTCAATATAGGTGTTTGACTGGACATCCACATTAATTCGTGATTCCTTGATCAATTGGGTAAAGATATTGCAACTGAATTCCTAACTTTATTTAATTAGTGCTTTCTTATAAAATTATAAAAAATTATCTACGGATAATCTTTACTACTAAATTAGTTATGTCAATCACACACTCTTATAATAACTCCCCAGTAGTAAGATTCACCATCATCAATGTCTGACTGAGAACCCATAACACCCCATTTTGTTCAAATTCAAGTGTTGGAAGGAAGTTACAACTTAATATTTCTTTGGGGTTTGATTTTTTTATGGGATGGAAGAAATTATTTTCTAGCTTCTAATAATAAACTATGTGATCATACTATCAAATAACCATGCAGAAAATAGAAAATTATTCATCGCATCAAATGTTCATTTTAACTATGGATACTTGTTTATTATTCTATTTCATCACGAATAAACTACACAAACACATAATTAATAAACCATGAAAAAATAAAATTATGACATGATTAGGAGACAATACTAATGGTTGATCCATTGAGTTAATAATGGATCAACCTAGACCCTAGAGGTAATACCTAGTGTCGTGTCGTGTGTGACTCAAATTACAACATCGGTCCATCCAATGCCTCAAACTCTCATGTCACCATAACTATGTTAGGAACCAGGTCGAGCATCTGAAGCTCATGAGCTGGGAAATTAAATTTTTTTTGCATCTCCAGAATGACGTTACAAGGTCGACTCTGGTGATATATCCTCGTACGGTCTGATAACTATGTGTGGATTTGAAAGAGCACAAAAATAAAAACCAACAAGTACCTTGTTCGCATTAGACCTGCGCAAGTTTGTTGCTAGTGTCCAGCGACCGTTGCTCAAAGACTCTAACATTGATGTCATATATATCATCCACACACTCCTTTCAATTCTGCTTGTACATCATTTGTAGGAATCCAGGTGGTAGCACGACACAACAACGATCTCCTCGATGTAGCAGTGATCACTGCAAGGCAGGGAACTTTGATTCATGAAAGAAGTTCTTAAATTTCTTCCTTTCTTGAGAGGACCTCTCTCTAGAATCCAAGAGGAGAGGGATGCTCTCAAAAATGATACATGAATAGTTTCAAGGGGAGACCCTCTATTACTTATATATGGGATATATAACATAACCGGTATGGGTTCCCAGCCCCAGTGTAATAAATATCCTCTGTATAAGTACTATAAATATTAATTTATGTCAAATAAAATTATTCCATAAATAATATTTATAATTTTATCACTAAATGTAATATATATTAAATATAAATTTCATGATAAACTAGAGTCTGTAATTAGACTCACTTCTCCTAAAAATAGTAAACGAACCCTATATATTTAAATTCATTTGAATAATATTTAATCTTTGTATTTACTAATCACTTGTAAATAAAAGTTAAAAATAAATTCCACATATTATTCCAAGCTTGAATAATTAATGAATATATTTGTTCCGAGGTGATCTGTAGAACATGAATAGTACTTAGACCCTTTGGAGGGGCCCACCATGTTCTATATTCCTATTCTCAGAATAGGGCATATTCTCATAGCACTATTGTGTGTGACCCTCAAGGCCCTTAATTCAATAGCGGTGAGTAAAATCCACTGACCAAGAGCGGGGTCTAGCAACCGATCGAGGACCCTATAGAGAAACAGTAAAGTCAAAGAAACAACTACCTTCCTTTGAAAATGGTATGTGTAATATAATATCTTCATCATCGATATCTCAATAAAGTAGAATTCACACTAGTGTCATCATCCTTTATCATTCTTTATTTTATTTGTTGATTTTTTGGACAGTCTTACCTTACACTAACATTTCTATGTATTTAATGAAGGTGAAACCCTCCTAATAAACTACTCATAAGATATCTCTTCCTGAACTCAGAAGTGAAAAATCCTATCTAAATCATTCAATCAATGTTATTCCCTTAATGACATACCTGATACAATGTACCTCTCCATGACTTTATCACCATGGTTTTCTCCTTGCATCAAATGTACATAATTAGATGACATTCATTGATAATGATCTCATGTTTGGAGACCAATACACATATCTGTACATAGAAATGACCAATGACACCTAAAACATGTGGTTTCCTATTAAATGGGTCTTTCCTCATGATCTCAACTAATAGAGATCATCATGTTCATGCTTCATGAGATGAAGTCTCAACGCTTATGAGCCCCCAACACCTAATGGTAACACATATCTATGTCCATTCAGAATGATATAACTGGACCATAGGACATTACCTTAAGATTACTGTCATGGAATCATAGGGTTCTCATTATATCCTGGGATCTATTAAACTCTTTTGATATGACATGTAATCAAAGGAATTTCCATAAAAAAAAGTGGATGCAGAAGTATCTACACTATTATTGCAAGATCAACACGTGTATTATAAAAAATGTATACATGTAGCGGTAATCAAAGTACAATACAAGTTGGGTCTAGGGAACCCACTTTCCAAACTCCCACCTTCACTGGAGCCAACAACTAACATGTTTCAATAGGCTAGATCTCACATGAGAATCATGCATCTGCAGAGAAATATATTTATTTAGGTGGGTCTGACACATTGTCATCTATGGATACTCAGCTAACTGCCACATCACCTCTTTGAGTAAAATCACTCAAGAGATGAAACTTCTGAAGAATTGGTTTTGTCCTCTAGTGAGACCCGAGATCCATGTCAAGCACCACTACAGCAGTAATATAGCAATATAATATAACAAAGTATACACAGCTAGGCTAACACCAATGTTTGAGATAAAACTATGTATCCAGACTGCTTCCTTTGTTGCATCAGAAGCTGTAATATATTCAAAATCCTTGGTAGAATTAGCAACCACAACTTCCTTTTAGCTTCTCCATCTCACTGCACCACCATTCAGGCAAACTATGTAGCTTGAATGTGATTTCATATCATCATGATCTCTCTAGAAACTGGAATTAGTGAATCCCCTAACAACTAGTTCCTCGTCTTCTAAATACACCATGAGCATATCCTTAGTACACCTCAAGTACATTAGGTTATTTTTACCTTCTATCCAATGTAGTACTCCTAGATTGGCTGGATATCTACCCACCAGGATTAAAGAAAATACGACATCAAAACTAGTTCATAGCCTGGCATACATGATTGAACCCACTGCTAAGGCATAAGGGAATCTACTCATTCAGTTAATTTCCACCTATGTTCGAGGACACTTTCTCTTGGAGAGATTTATACCATGTGACATAGGTAAAAATCCTCTCTTTAATTGTTTCATACTATACATTTTGAGTACCTTGACAATATATGTACTTTGACATAGCCCAAGCAGCCTTTGAGATATATCTCGATCGATTTCGATCCCTAGAATGTAGGTTGCTTCACCTAAGTCTT
Source organism: Viscum album (assembly GCA_963277665.1). NCBI lineage: Eukaryota > Viridiplantae > Streptophyta > Magnoliopsida > Santalales > Viscaceae > Viscum > Viscum album. Next base: position 210,567,001 of record OY728128.1, on the reverse strand, counting down.
TCATGGAGAAGAACTCATTTAAACAAGTCTTAACTGACGGTTAGACTTTTACCTCGCTTACTATAATTAATATGTCATCCACATATAACACTAGGAAAACAATGGAATTCCCTTCATCCTTTTTATAAACAGAAGGCTTGATTTCATTTCTAAAAAAACCAAAATCTCTTAAGGCCTCATCAAAACGAACATTCCTTGATCTTGATGCCTTCTTTAATACATAAATGGATCTCAACAACTTGCATACTTTATTGGAATTATTTGAATTAACAAACCCTTCTGGTTGAGTCATATAGACATACTCAACCAACTTCCCATTTGGAATAGCAGTTTGGACATCCATTTTCCAAATTTCACAATCATGAAAGGAGGCTATTTCTAGTAATATTCTGATGGATTTATGCATTGATACTTATGAAAAGGTTTAATCATATTCAATTCCTTGACATTTACAGAAACCCTATGCAACTAGACTTACATTAAAGGTATTAACCTCACCATCCATTTCCATCTTCTTCTTGAATACCCATTTACATCCTATGGGATTTACATCAACTAGAGGGTCTACCAAAATCCATACTTGATTTTGGTACATGGACTCCAACTCAAAATCCTTGGCTTCTTTCCATTAAGAATATTCTCTTCCTTCTAATACTTTCTTGTAGGTTAGAGGTTCATTATCCTCAAGGAATAATGTGTCACCTAACTCAGTGACCAAAAAATAGTAACATTGTAGTTCTCAAACCTCTCATGTAGATCTACGCAGTATCTATATCTCAGGAACAACTTCTTCCACTTGTTCTTATGGAGATTGTTCTTCTACCAACTCTTGTGCATCAGGAGCATTAACTTCATCGAAGTCAATATTTCTCCCACTATTTCCAATAGAAATGTGTTCCCTTTCAATAATTGTGGAAAATCTTTACACAATGACTTTTCTATCATAAGTGTTATACTGGTAATATCCTCTAGTTTCCTTTGGATAGCCTCTAAAGATGCACATAGTACTTCTAGATGATAATTTTTCACATGGTGAAGTCCTGAAAAATTCCTCGCACCCCCATACACATATGTGTGTCAGGATGGGTTTCATTCCATACCATAACTGATATGGAATCCCATCTTTATCTTTAGTTGGTACTCGGTTATGGGTATGTACTTATGTCTTCAAAGCGTATCCCCAAAAGGATAAAGGAAGAGTTTCATGACTCATCATTGATATGACCATGTGAAGCAAGGTTCTATTCCTCCTTTCAGTAACAACATTCCATTGTGGTGTATAAGGAGGAGTGAGTTGTAATACAATCCAATACTCCTTCAAGAGATCAATGAAATCTTGGTTACAATATTCTCCACCTCAGTCTGAGTGAAGTTCTTTTATCTTCTTACCAAGTCAGTTTTCTACTTCATATTGGTATTCATTAAAATTATGAATGGAATCAAAATTATACCACATTAAGTAGATATATCCATCTCTACTATAATCATTGGTAAATGTAATGAAGTATAAAAAACCACACCTTTCCTCTACTGGAAATTGGACACATACATCAGTATGTATTAATTCCATCACTACATTGGATGTTTCTCGCTTCCTTGAGAATGTTTCTTTGGTCATCTTTCCTTGTAAACAATCTTGACATACATCCAAGTGTTCTAACTATACCGAGTCTAAATACCCTTCTTGATATAATCATCATAATCAGTTCTTGTTTAAATTACCAAGCCTGATGTTCCATAGGCGGGTGATATATGAGTCATGTTGGATGCTTTTTTAATTGATTTCCATTACAGGGTTCTCAAGTTCCATCATATATAAACCATTGTTAAGATGTGTCATACCATAACATATGTTATCCCTATAAAAGAGACAAAATTTATTTCCAAACATGAAATAAAAACGCATAGTTTCTAGACTTTACACAGAGATAATGTTTCTAGTTATATAAGGTACATAATAGATATTGTTTAAAACTATAAACAAACTAGTTGGAAAGGTTAAGTGATAGTCACCCACCGCAAAGGCTACCAGACTTCCACCATTTGCAGCTCAGATAACCACTTGACTTTTGGAATCCTCTTGAACCTACTTGGTTCCTATATATGAATATAAATGTGGGAGCCACATGCTGTATTCAATACCCAACATATAGATAAAGATAGATTGCATTCAATGAAAAATATTCCTGAAGTGGAAGCATCGGTTTGCTTCTTCTTTCTAGCTCTAGAATTCTTCTTCCAATTGAATTTCTTTCCACGTCCAAAGTGGATAGCTTCCTTCTCATTATGTTTCCCTTGGATCTTTGGCTTCACTACAGGACATTGCATTGGTGTCTTTGGACTTGACTTGGCCTTATACCCGTTTGAATTTCCGTTGTTTTTATTTTTCACCATGAGGACAGATGAATTCATATTTTTCATGTCCTTTTCAGCTTGGAAAACTAAACCAAGAAGGTCCAGAAGTGACTTTGTCATGTCATTCTTGTTATAATTGACAATAAAAGTAGGGAAACGTGATGGTAAAGGGGAAAGAATGAGAAACACTACTAGTTCTTGGTTTAATTTGAACAGAAGGGCGTCAAGCCTCTTAATATACCCAATCATCTTGTGTATGTGATGATTGGCTTGATGCCCTTCTACTAGCCTACATTTATAAAGAGCACTTGATATCTCATACCATTCTTGCCTGACGCTCTCCTGATATTATTCTTGGATATGTGAAATCATCTTGTAGGTGTCCTCATCCTCATGCATTTTTTTCAATTGGCTATACATGGATGACAACATGATTCATTTTATACCAATATCATCATCTACATGATTTATCCATTTAACTTTTTCATCCTTGCATTCTCACTGAGGAGGCTTAGTAGGAATTGGGGATTCCGACCCATAAAAATCTCTTTCATGGTGTAGTACATTGCACAAGTTCCTGTAATACTCCTGGAAGTTATTGCCAGTCAGGATATTTTCTTCATCCAAAATCGATCACAATGATAAATTACTTGTGGTGTTGGTGATTGATATTTTAAATCTACATCAGATAAACACTTAGTAGTTAGTACTTTCTCTTGATTACCATTTGAAATTTATGATTATTAAATTATTATATCATTTTAATGTCGCCCACTATTTTAGAAAACCGTAATAGCCCACACTTTTAGATTCGGAATACACTATCTCTTGAGTATTCTAGTGGCAAGGATCCTTGAAACCACCCTCATAGTCTACAAGATATGGCTACACAACTACTCATAGGGTTTCAAGGTAGGAACTAGTCTATCCAACCACTTGGAATGTGGTTCCTTGTGTGGTTCAGTAAATTCCCAACTTTGGGAATCCAAACATGATTCCCTCGACATATTGCCTCTCAAGTTATAGAAGGTTAGCTATGGCGAAACCTTGACTACACACTTTAGTTAAGTCAACCCATTTCTTTCATGAAAACACCACAGTAGTAAGATGCACTCTAAACTATGGATGATGAGCACCCCAAAGAGCCATTTTTTTAGATGTGAGAAATGGAAGGCATTTGGACTTAATATCTCTTAGAGGGATTTTTAATATTTTCTGATGAATAATACTTTTCTATCTATATGATCAAATTTTATTATCGCGCTCACAATTGAACATGCAATAGAAATATATTATTCAATTATTTATGAATTTTTTATCTTGTTTTCTATACTATGTGATAAATCAATAATCATGCACTCACATAAAATAATAAACTATGCATAAATTAAATCATGCAATCCGAATGGTCATGATCATTCTCTAAAGATCAATCCATAATGGCTCAATCTTGACCTAGGAGCATTCATACCTAAGTGAACACCTGACTCATGTCACAGTTATCCCCAGTGCAATTCACTTGGCTCCCATCTAGTTTACTACCTCGACATGGCGGGGTCAGCATCTCAGATCATCATCATTTAATTAAAAAATTTACTCGCACACAGGTGAGGGGGTCTGGGGTACAAAATACAGCTTGTGCATTGGACACACAGGGACCTTATACATATTTTAATTAAAAGGATGATTCTCAGACTATCATTTATCTAATTAATTATTACAATCATCGCACACGTTGAATAAATAAACAATAGACATGAAAAGTTATATCGCTTACTCAAGACCAGTTGGTAAATATAAAGCACGATTAAAATGAAACTACAAAAAAATTTAAATTGTATGGGGGGTCCTTATAAATTAAATGAATTTAAATAAATTTATTTTATTTTATTTTTATCAATTCCAAATATTTAATTAAATATCAATTTCAAAATTAAATTAAACCATCAATTTAAATTATCTATAAAATTAAATTAAACTATTTATTTAATTTTAATTCTAAAATAAATTTAACCTATTAATTTAATTTTCATTCTAACTAAATTAATGTTTTGTATTAAATTTAATTCAAACCCCAATATAATTTTGATTTATTTAATTTAAAAAACTAATTTAATAAAAATTAATTTAAAATGGGGTTACCTCTAGCTGGGAGGTGTCCAGCAGGACTACGAACCACCACAGGGTGTCGCCCTGGAGAATGGCCAAATCGCAACATAACCATGGCGTGACAACAGCGTGACTATGGCGTGACTGCCGCGTGACAGTGGTGTGACCGCAGCGTGACCGCGACATGACCGTTGTGTCGCCATGGCATTACCATAGAATATTGGCCTATTCCAGCGACACACACGGGGTAGCATCTTCTGGTAAGTAGTGGATGGAGTAGGAGGAGGTGGGGCAACGCTTCAACCAGCGTTAAGGGCAATAGCCCACTCCTCTGGCTAGACGCAGGGGAGGCAGCCCACTACTTTGGCCACTCGCAGGGGCTGTGGCCTAGTCTGGCATAGCCTAGACAGGCGGCAGGCAAGCTGATGGCAGTCCGGTTGGGGAAACAGAAGGGAGTGGCGCAAGGTGGTGGTCGGAGTGGGGCGGTACGGTCCTGGGCGGCGCGACCAGACAAAGGGGAGGCTCGGGGCGGTAGTCCGGCGGCCAGACCAGGAAGAGGGGAAACGGTTCGACATGCTACACTACGCACTACTAGGGTTTGTCCCCAATGGGGTGTGTGGCCTCCACATGTGGAAGAAGACCTACGGGTCTTCTCCAGTTGAACCTCTTTTTATTATTATTTGTGTTTAGACAAATCAACACCCTTCATTTTTTAATTAATTTTATAAAACTAAATGAGGAATACCCAGTTTGGGGTCTTGGTCCTGAATTTTTTTATAAAAAATTAATGAAAGACATGACTAGACCTCAAGTCTTTAATTACTATTTTATTTGAGAAAAATATAATACAATATGTTATAATTTTATTTTATTTATATCCTAAAAAATAAACTTACCAGATCATTTCCGGCTACCGGATTCTGGCCAAAGTGTGGCTAGATTTCAGTAATTTTGAAGAACACATTAATAAAATTAAAACGTGTTCTTATCAATAATTTAATCTGGAGACAAATTAAACCGATGAGGTGATCCAATTAATAATTAAAAATTTCTATAACATGGTTTTCACCTTGCATCAAATATACATAATTAAATGATATTCATTAATATTGATCTCAAGTCTAGAGACCATTACACATGTCTGTAGATAGAAATTACTAATGACACATGAAACATATGTTGTTACTATTAAAAATGTATGTCCTCATGATATGAAATACCAGAGGTCATCAAGTGAAAACTTCATGATAAGAATCCTCAATGCTTATTTTCCCCCAGCACCTAACAGTCACACATCATCTGTGTCCTTTCAAAATGATGTAACTGGTCCATAGGACATTACTTTAAGATTATTTTCATGGTTTCTTAGGGTTATCATTATATCCTGGGATCTTCTATACCCCTTTGATATGAAATGTAATCTAATAACATTTTCATAAAAAAAGTGGACGCAGAAGTATCTAAACTATTTCGGAATAATAAACATATGTATTAAAACAAACTGTATACATGTAATTGTAATCAATGTACAATTCAAGTTGGGTCTAGGGAACCCACTTTCAATAAACTCGGCGTGAATTATATCTCTTCTCATCTCATCATTATACAAAAATACTCACACATGGGCGAGGGGGTCCTGGGACTATAAAATAAAACTGATAAAAATGGAAATGCAAGACCATGTACATATAATTTGGAGACAATTTTCATATCACCATTTAATAAAATAAGTATCACAACTATGTATTGAAATAATAAATTAAACATTCTCCATATATGTGTTGGTCGATCTTAGGCTTCTGATCATTCACTATGAATTAATCTCACATATTTAAATTAAATGTAGAATTAAAATTAAACATTAATTAAATTATACTCAATGTCATTTAATTGAACAAAAATTAACTCTTATTTTACATCAAAAATTTACACTGTTCGGCCCCATTAGTTAATCAAATTCTGAAAAAAAAATTAAATTATTTAATTAACTTAATTTAACAAAAAAATTAATTTATCCTATAGAATTTAAATTTATTATTTAAAAGGAATAATTAGTATTTAAAATGGTATTTTCAAATTTTACCACCGAGGATTTACATGTTCCTAATATCATCAGTGAAATTATTCCCAATTTCCATATGATTATCTCAATTGAGGAATTATAAGCACAAAAATAAATTCATAAATATGTGGTAAGATCTGAAGACATGCTTGACATCTTCTCATCATCGATGACCACTTCTCCCTGAATCTAAATTCTAATTTCTCTAGATCATCCACGTGTGCATCAATAAACTATGGGAGTATTGATCACTGAATTTCAAAGTGTCACACAATGATTTGATGGTTTATTTCTATCTCCATTGATTGCCACATTACCTTACTTACGACGCATGAGAGAGAGCACTATTTTTTTTCCTTGATCTAGAGATTCTCTCTCAAGAAATAAGGTGAGATAATAAGAAAGAGAGGATCTCACCATTTTGTAGTGAATAGTATCACTCATGATCTCCATCTCTTCTATATATAGTGAATCAATTAATATCTGAAATAATCTCTTATTACCTGAATATTTATTTGTCACTAAATAAATGATATATTATGACTATTGTATTGTGTCAAAAAAACCATTGATATTATTATTACATTCTTTTAATATAATAAATATATTATGTAATAATACCTGAGTCATTAACTCGACTCATCATTCCTGCAAATATTAGTTGAACCTTCAATATTTAAAAAATATATTTTTTCAAATATTTACTTTAAAGATTGTAAATAAAATTATAAATAAATTCAATTCCACTTATTCTTAACATGAATTTTATGGATTTATTTATTCCTTTGTGGATTGTACATCCTTGGTAAAAACTTGGATCCCACTAGTGGGTCGCACTATGTCCTACATACATATTCACCTGAATAGTGTTGATTCTTGAATATGCTATTATATGTGACCCTTTAGGCCCTTATCTTGATAGTTGTGAATACAATTCCTAGACCAAGTGTGGGATCTTGAATCCCATCATGGACACAAAAGAGATCAGGATAGTTATATCAATAATAACCAACCAACGAATATGCACAGTGTAACATAATCTCTTTGTCCTTAAATATCTCTTAATGTAGGATGCACACCTGTGCCATTTCTGTTTTTTCATTATTATTTTTTGATCCAACTAGATGGACTTACCATCGATATATGTGGCCATGGTCTTATTAGGGTACTTTTATCTATATCAACATGGCCTAAGATATATTACTTCCTTAACCTGGAAGTGATAAATCCTTTCCTGACCATTCAACAAATGTCATTCCACAAATGATGCACCCAACGCACGCTACATCACCATGATTTCATTTTCATAGTTTTTCCAGTCATCAAGTTATATTCTCAAATGACACACATTAGTAATGATATCAATTCATAAGACCAATACATATGTTTCTAGATAAGAACATCCAATGACTCCCAAATCATGTGGTGTTCTTGCTGCTGGGTTTGGCCGTATGATCTCACTACTAGAGATCACCAAGTGTGAACTTCATGAGAATAAGTCTCAATGATTATGATCTCCCAACACCTTATAGTCATGAATATATTGCATCTAGTCCATAATATGTATGTAGACCATAAGAAATATATTAAATATTAATCTTATGGTATCTTGAGGGTTTCATTATAGTATGGGATCTACTGTATCCTTTTGATATGATAATTAATATATGGAAATAACCATTAAATAGTGGATAATGAAATATTTGAACGATAATGGTAAGGGAACATCATGTATACCTAACTATATAAATTGTATGGTAGTAAATATTATTGTTCAATTTGGGTCTAAGGCACCCAGTATTACAATAAAACCATATCTAAAGTGGATCCCTACTCTTTTAGCCTAGCTCCATAATGGTGAAAACTAAATAAAGGAAACTAAGTGCCACCCATTCACTGAAATCCCCTAATTACCTAAACTATCCTCATTCACCACAAAATTTGTCATATGTAAAAATTGGGGTCCCACACCACACCGGGATATGCAATCCAACCAATGGAATTACCAACCCAATGGAAGTCCCCATGCCTAACAAGAAACTAAGATTGTTCATGGAGAATATCACCTATTTATAGGGAAAATAATATCACACATTGAGGGGCCTTTGGGGAACCATCACATAACAAATAATACACATACCCCACATCTCTGGGTGAGTACCACCTCCATCAATGGAATGTAAGAGTCTAACCAAATCCTATGATAAAAAGATTGAAGGAGAACCAAATTAACTTTTTTTGAACTAAAATCACCATATACTCATCCAAACTAGTTGTATCAATAAAATTATTCACTAATAATAATCTACAATTGATACCCTTGAAAACTATAGTACCCCATAGGAGGATACGTGGGTGAAAGGACATCCTCCTTCCCTAGTAATAACCGAGAATGAAAATTTTGGAGTTGGTACCATAGAACAAACTAATTTGTACTTTAGATTATATGAATATTCAGTGGGGTGAATATGAATATAAATATGTTATCACATATTTATTAATATTATACCTAATATTCATGTGATACAGTCTTATATTATCCTTTTCCATGAAAAGTTTACAATAGTTCCCTTCTATGAAGGGAACCCTTATATGGAATAATGGTATCCTTAAAAATAGTTCTACAATCATATAAAATATTAAGATAGGAAAAATAGTATATAGATCATTAGTTGTGAGTACTCCTATGAATGGGTCTTCTTCTCATGAAGTTTTCTCTTGGTAATCTCCAAGATATGATATTATGAGAAGAAACCAACCGTTGATAATTTTCCATGCCTTTGTGTCATAGAATATTCCTATCTACAAGTATGTGTAATAGTCTTTATACCTTTTGATTATTATTAATTTATTTTATGACTAACAAACATAAATTTTATTTGAAAAAAATGATGATAGAATTACATAGTGAACTTGGATAATTTTAGTGTGTCAATAATGACATGTTATTAATTAATATGTAGAGGAAGGATTTATCCCTACCATCTTTATGGATAATGATAACTCTACCCTTTCATTGAAATATAATTTAATAATTAAATTACATGCCCATTGTGTAATGATGCTTATTTTAGACCATCAAACAAAGAGGTATCAAGCATATTGGATGATAACATGTATGTAAAATCTTATTGATTAAATATTAAGAAGAAGGGATTATATTACAATTTTTTATTAGTATGTGGTTGTCGACATTGTGGAATAATGATCTTTATCTTGGGTTCCTTGATCCGTTTCTAATATGTAATATTGGATATTAGGAAAACCCACCTACTTCCAATGAGAAATGATTCTACACAGACACATGGTAAGGGATTCCATTGATCTTGGTTAAATTCTATTTAAATTAAATTATCAGAACATGTATTATTCACGTGACCGAGGAATTATTGTATTCATCTTTTATTAATCACTAATATTTTCAAGGTAATTAATATGAATTTATTCATTATTTAAATATTTTATTTAATTACATGAATATTTAATAAATATTTACTCCGTAGATTTTGTGTAAAATATTTATTTTATTTATTGAATAATTAATAAATATTTATTCACTAGATTTTGAAAAAAGAAAATTACTTATAAAATATTTGTTTGGTTTCTCAATAAATGTTGAGGAGTTAGAGTAGACTACAATCATGACTGATGACAAATATTAATTTACAATATTGTTAAATAATATTTATTATTTCTCAATTTAGATCGCAAAATAAAATATTATTATTATTATTATTATTATCATTATTGTTAGTATATATAATGGGGTTTATTAAAGATTATAATATTAATTAAGGGATGATATGAAATTAAATAATATTTTATCCTGAACCCTAGCCTTATAAATAGATGGTTCTATATATTTTTTAGTGTAAATCAATAATTGAGAAGAGTCCCACACAACATAATTCTCTATCGAACACCTTCTCTCATCTTCTCCATAAAGGTAAGAACTCATACAAGTATAACGTATCATTGAGTGATCAAGTATAGAAACACAAGACAATTGATTCATTACACTAGCACCTGAAAATCATTTGGCATCAGTCATAGATAAAAGGATACTTTGTTGATCACTACTAGAGTGATTCTATACCAGGATCCTCCTTGTGAAACAAAGGTAATCTGGAAAAGGGTTTTCAAATTGTCAATAATGTAATGTCCTAGATTTAAACATTACATAATCTAGTTAATTCTACTATAATTCACTTTCATACATTCCCAAAATCATCGAGGATAATAATATTAGAGAATTTAGCTATAACCTCATACATAGAAAATCATATATTACAAATTAGACACTTATACTCAATTTCTTTCGGAGTATGAATCTTTTTAAACAAAACATGATTTCATTCCATAAAAAAGCATTCCAACATGAAACTTGAATTATTATCTTATATTACCCATCAAAAAACCCATTCAAAAAAAAATTAAAACTTTTTATGAGCAAAAACATATCAGTAAGGGACCTGAAAGGAAGAAAGAAATTGTTAGTCCATGGATTAAAACATTTTCAAAATGGTATAACATTTACACATTAAACCTAATCTCTTTATCTTACCTATCCAAATCATAAGTCTCTATTAATAGAATTGAAATCATAAATAAATCATAAAAGGTAACTTGTTGAATCATATTCATATCACTCTAACATATATTTTTTTTCTCCATTCTATATAGGGAGTAGCCATAATGGTTACACTTGGAAAGACCAACGTTTTATATAGCCAAATTTTCTTACGGGAAACCTAAAACATTAAAAGTATTCATTTAGCCAATTCATTGGAGAGATATAAGGAACGCACCTTTACATAGTTAATCATGGAACTGCATATCATTACAAAAAATCCCAAGAACCCTAAAATGAACATAAATCATAAATCCGACATACAAGAAACATTATTGAGTGAAATAAATTTTCAATTTTAATGTCACTTTTCATTTTTAAGAAGTGGAACACTTATAAATGGAAACATTATACTTGAAAATAAACTAGAAATATTATCGAAACCATATCCTTTTATATATAACATTACATGATTTTATGAATAATTATACTTTAGAGTACAAGCCAAGGATTGTAATGTCTAGTGTCTTGCAGGACTAGCTATATAAATTTAAAAATACGAAACTAAAATATGCATGTAAATTCAGAAGGGAAAATAGGAATGTATCATTGTAATTTATTTCATGTATAAGTGACAAAAATTTATTTATGAAATTTTTGAATTAAAACATTTTGTGGAGTTTTAAGGAAAATACTATATCACCTTTAAAATATTAAAGGGAACAATACTTTTTATACAACCAAAACTGAACCAAGAAGGATTTCATAATTAAAAGACTATTTTTATATAGACAATGGTGGATTAAAACAGATGATATAGTGTTCTTGAAATTGGGTAAAAATTTAGTAGGTTCCCTCAAGACATGTTTCCTTATCAGAATGAATTGAGGAGAGAATCACTTAAAAAGTATTATATCCCCCAAAAAATGATGAAATGTTATTGATTAATGAGTTTCATACATGTAAATAAAATTTATAAGATTCACATAAAATTATAAGATAACTTTATTTTGGTAAAAGATATATAAGGCAACGTGAAGGAACAAAGGAGGTTCGGGTGAAATCCCTTACGTATTATAGACACAGTATCGAGTGTAATTAAGAGGGATTAATGATAGTGAAAATGGATTATCATCACTTATAAATAATGTGTAAAGTATGGGGTAAGTCCGAAATAATACCCCCATCAATTAGGTAATACCCATAAAAGTGTATAACATAGGGTACATTCTTGAATAAAAGTGAAATAGAGAGGATCCATTACCTTAAGTCTGATGGTGTTCTTGACTTTATATTAATGACCCGAATAATAAAATTAGGTTCATTAGATAATAATTATCTGACCTATTATATAATTAAATGATTTATTATAACATTTTTATGTTCATTTATGAAATGTTTGATAGGTTAAGTGGTTCAATTTCATTGTTTGGGTCTGTTTATTTTCTTGGTTTTTACAATAGGCGTAGTTATTTTTATGAACGAAGAAACATGTAAAATGGGAATGGTTGTACAAAATTGGAGTTATATTTTATTATTTAACATCCATATGGTTACATGTTTTTAAAATTTATTTGATTACTTGAAGTCATGTTGAATCATTATATAAAACACTAATGATAAACACTTGGATTTATTTGGTCATTTTTCTCATAATTATGTTGTTTTGTGTAACTATTTTACATTCTGTGTGGAAAAGTATTCCATAACATAAATGATGTATAATAAATATATTATATTCTAGTTCAACCATGAAATTGTTTTCATGACCAGAATTAAAGATGTTAATGGAAATTAAAAACCCATCGCCCTTGAATGTGATAAATTAACACATCTCGGATGGTGTTTTCATTTCATTTGTATAAAAGGAGTGGAAATGAGAGATTTATAATGAATTTTCCCATTATAATAATTAAAATAAAATAGATGTATGGTACTGTATTTGTCATACCATTTGGATGACGAGAGGTTACTAAATAAAAGATAATAAACGAACATGAAATGAGAATTAAAGGATAGAGAAATTGAATTTACCTTTTGATTTAATATTCCTAGAGAGCCTACTAATGGGAGAGGATTTGGCCTTTTGAGGAGACAAGGGTCTTCTATATGTGGGAGAGATTGGGGAGATATTTGGGTAGAATTCAGGAAAAGAACAAGGCTTGAGAGGAGTGAAATGAAGAGGGGTGTGTGGGAGGTTTTTCTAGTGGAAGAGAGGAGGTTTTCTTAATATTTTAATCATTATTTTATTATTTTTCCATAAGTCATGTAATAGTGATGATTCCATAAAAATGAATAGTAATAAGTGTATATGAGTTCTATGTTTTGGTGATTAAATCACTCATCATATCCGGAATAGTTTATTTAAATTATAATGTGTTTATACGGTAAATTAATGTATTTTACTATTGACAAAAAATTTCAGTATTTGAGAAAAATCCCAAAAATACACTTGATTTTTTTTTTGAAATTTAAAATCCAAAAATGAAACCCATTTTCCAAAAATAATTTTATAAATATGATTAATTTAATTTTTAATTAAAATCATATTTTACATGAAAAATACATATTTTAAAATTATAACTAATTTAATAATGCTTTCAAAAGTCACAAAGGTCTTATAAAATTAACCTAAAACCAGAAGACATAAAATTTTAATTTATTTACACCTTTTATGAAATAATTTCTATTTTAAATTAATTTTTTTATTTTAAATAATTATTCACGACTTACCAAAATACCAATACTTTTACTATATTAATATTATCACTTATAAGATTCCAAAATTTTATTTATAAATTCATTGGTGAGTCTACTATTCTATTGGATTATTTACTATTCATTAGGGTCATATTACTATTCATAAGGGTTTGTTACTATGAAATAAAAAATATGTTAGTTCCATCAGACTCCAAACAACATACTTATCAAAACATTGTATGTCATATTTTAGAAATTAAAGTCACAGAAGTGAAAATATTATTATTAAAGTTCATGTGGTACTTATTAGTTTATTTTGTTGTGATTTCATGTTATTATGTGACATAATTATAAGAAAGTAATTTCAATTGATAAAACATTGGGTCATTACATTATTCCCCCCTTATGAAATTTCTCCCTCAAATTTTCATTTTACATTCTATGTCATAAATAGGTGAAGGTACTCTTCCTTCATTACCTCCTCTAGTTCCCATGTAACCTCTTCAAACTTATGGTACCATCACATTACTTTGACCAGGGGATTATTCTTTACATGTAGAACTTTATCTCTATGATCCAAGATCATCAATGGATTCTCCTTGTAATAAATATCATTCTCTAACTATACCACCTCTAAAGAGAGTACATATGAAGGGCCTAGTATATACATTCTTAAGAGGTATACATGGAACACATCGTGGACTTTCGACAACATAGGTGGAAGTTATAGTAGATAGACCACATCCTTGACACAATAAAGAATCTCAAAGGGGTCGATGTACCTATGACATAACATACCTTTCTTCCCAATCCTCATGACCTTCTTCCATGGAGATATCCAAAGAAATACAATGTCTTCAACCATAAACTCAAGGACTCATCAATGAAATTATGCATTACTATTTTTTCAAATTTTTTCTTCCATGAGATGTTTCTAAATTGCTTTCACCTTTTACACCATTTCTTTGACCATTTGAGGTCCTATAAGCTTACACTCACTGACTTTATACCAAATTTCCAGTGTTCTACACCTTTTCCCATAAAGGTCTATGTATGGTATCATTCAAATGCTTGAGTGGAAACTATTATTTTAGGAGAATTCAACCAGTGGAAGAAGTTACTACCATCATCTTTTAAATTACATAGAACATTCTCTCAGCATATCTTCTAGTGTCTGAATAGTCTGCTCATATTGGCCTTCAGTTTGAGGATGACAGACCATACTAAAGTGTAGGTCAGTTCTTAGAGCCTGTTGGAGACTTTTCCAGAACATCAAGGTGAATCATAGATCTCAATTGGATAATATAGATTCTGGTACTCCATTCATCCTTAACACTTCATTGATATATATCCGTGAAATTTTATCCAACAAGAATTCCTCTTGAATTGCAACAAACTGAACTGTCTTTATAATATGATCCGCAATGACCCATTTAGCATTGTTTCCTCCTAATGTCCATGGAAATCTAGTGATAATGTCCATGGTGATGTACTCCCACATAAAAGTTGTAATGGGTAGAAGTTCCATAATCCCCTTGTACTTTTGTATTTCATCCCTCACATATGGACATACTAGGGACTTTGATGTATATTCATCAATCTCCTTCTTCATATTGTCCCACCAAGATATCTCTCAAAGATCTTGATACAACTTTGAGCTCCTTGGGTGGATAGAGAAGGTTGAGCTATGCGTATCTTTTAGAAGATCCTTATTTATCTCTAGATTGGATGGTACACATAATTGTAGCCCAAATATTACAACTCCTTCCTCATCAATCATGAATTCATAGGATTAACCTTTTTTAATGTCCTTCACCCTTTTCTGAATTTCTACATATTTTCTTTGATAATCCTTTATTTTTGAATGAGAAGTGGTTGTGAAATCATTTGAGAAAATATTGATGATGTTCCTCTCTTAATTATTCCCATTTACATCTTTTAAAAAACTAAGAGGATAGGATCCTTTTCAATTATCATCATTGATAAAGATGTAGGATTCTTTCTACTTAGAGCATCTGCCACCTTGTTTGCCTCACTAGGATGGCAGTGGATTGAGAATTCATAATCCTTGATTATATCTATCCATCTTTTCTGGAACATATTAATCTCATTTTCTATGAATATATAATTTAGACTCTTATGATCAGTATATATCCCACACTTCTCCCCATAGAGATAATGCCCCCAGTTTTTTAACACAAAGATCACAGCCACCATCTCCGGATCATGCATAGGATAGATTTTCTCATGTATTTTCATCCACCTTATAACTTAGGCTATCACGTTATCATTTTTCATACTCACACATCCTAAGACCTTCTTTGAAGAATCACCATACACAATACAGAGTTCCCCACTTATTGGGAGTGTGAATACTAGCGCAGTGATTAGCAACTTTTTCAACTCTGTAAAGCAGTCTTCACATTCTCGAGTCCAAAAAATTATTACTCCCTACCATGTCAGCTTGGTCATTAGGTTTGAAAATTTGGAAAAAAATATTCACAAATCATTGGTAACATTCTGAAATACCTAGAAAGATGCGGATCTACAATACCGATTTTTGGAAAAAAATCCCTCAAAGTAATAGTGAAACATTTTTTTATTGGTTGTGTCTATTTACAAAGCAGGATTCATGGTAAATTTTAAAGTTACAAATATTTTTCTAACCATCCATATTGAAAAATAACCATGAAAAATTATTGGATGATCTGCAGGTGGAAAAAAAGATACAAGGTGGTGAGATTTGTGATTATGATGATATTCACAAACAGTAGAGGTGAAAAGAATTGTGGGGGAGAATTATAGTGGCGGCGCAAAGGAATTCAATGAATGATATGTGATTAGAATGAGCTAGATAATATGAAAAATTATCTTGGATCCTTAGAAAATAGATATAATTTCATCATAAATACTGATGCTTTTCGATTTTTGTTTATGTGGCACTGACTTTTCACAGAAGGTTCATCAGTTGGTTGAATCACCTATAAATAGTATATGAACTTCTTGAGAAGAGTAGAGATTTTTTAAAGAAAAAATATGTATCTCTCGAACCTCAATTGAGGTTCTCGAAGGTAGTGAGCTTCACAAAAGGAAGGATCTTTGCGGTAGCAAATCTATCTCTGTGAAAGTGGTGTGTTCTGTGTTGGATAAGTGAGCATCGTGAAGGAAATAGCTTTGGGATGACATAAGCTCTGAGATATCCTAAGATCATCAAAGGCTTGAGCATTGCGATGTAGTCAACACAGCGAATAATTGATCTCTATGAAGGAGTATTCTTAGTAAAGAATAAGGAACTTCATGAAGGTCTGTTTGAGATTCTCTAAATTGGGGGCATTGTGAAGTAGGGAGATTTTTGAAGGTATTTCCAAAGGTAGTTGCCCAGTGATTAGTGAAAAAGGGGTATATATTAGTGGATGAAATTTGGAAATCAAAATAGCATCCACATAAAGTGAATGATTCATCAATTAGAGATAATTAAGGGACCTAACAGTCCATAAACCGTAAGTGGAACCTCTCTAGAGCAATGAGAAAAGGAAGAGTAAGAAGGTGATTCTTTCTACCAATAGTGAGATAGAGGGAGAGAAATTGGAAGCAACTCTTGGGAATGTAGTGATCTGACCCTAAACATTGTAAAGTCAGTGAGCCTTTTCATATAAGTGATCTAGCCAGAATATTATTAGCAATGAACTTTAGTGGATTTGGTACAGTGTCACATCGTCGTTCTATGCTCCTTGAGCATATCCCAGTGAGGGTGAACCATGTAAAACTCATTATGCCAACCTTCTTCCTTCCCTTCATTTCATAAAAAGCATCATCATATAATAAAGAATAAAAGAATCTATCATAATAAACACACATGTGAAAAAAATTTACCCTTTTGATGAAGAGGTTAGGATATAATGGGTAGGAATAATTTGAAAAAGAATATCCATACCCTGATTCACCCCCACTCTCAGGGTATCTAGGCCCATTTTGGACCAAACACAAATGACGAAATGGGACACTCTTCAATCTCCTTTTTTTTGGAAGGGTCTACAGATATCACATTGCGGGTGATAACATACCCCATGAATAACGCTTCCTCCATATAGAACTCACACTTTCTGTACTTTCCATACAACTTCTCCCTTCTCAAAGTCTTTAACATAGTATTCAAATTCTCCCCATGATCCTACTCTTTGAGTATATCACATTATCATCGATAAAGACTATAAAAATTTTGTCAAGGTAATCTCTAATGTTTTTATAGATTAAATCCATAAATTGTTTTAGGGAATTTGTAAGTCCAAAGGTAATCACTATGAACTCATAGTGTCCAAACCTCGTTCGAAAGAAAGTCTATGTAATATCTTCCTTCCTTGCCTTTAATTATTTATAACCTGATCGTAGGTCCACCTTAGAGAAATAACTAACCCCAGGAAGTTGATCGAACAAGTCATCTATTTGGGGTGAGGATAAAAGTGGTTTATCATGATTTTATCAAGCTCGCAATATTCAATGCAGTGGGGGATTGATCTATCCTTCTTCAAGATGAAAAGGACTGGCTCACCCCATGGTGAAGCACTCGGGCATATAAAACCCTTCTCCATATTCTATTGTAACAGCTTCTTCAACTCTTCCCGCTCTAAGGTGTCCATTCTATAGGATGTATTTGATATAGGAAGAGATCCAGAAATAAGTTCAATTGAGCAATATACCTCTCGATCAATAGGAAGATCATTAATCTATATAGGGAATACATAAGTTTAATCCCTCACAATTGGCATGTCTTCAAGCATGATTATCTCCTTTGTCATAATCATTTAAGCTAGAAATGTCTGCTCATAAGTAATTAATATCCACACAAGATATGATGATTCTAATGTAGATTTAACATCCTCCTTACACTTGTAACAAATTGGATGTTGCTTTGGGATATGAAGGGTGATATTTCGTTCCCCATAGATGAAGTTTTATCTATATGAAGATATACAATCCATTCCCTATATAACATTGAAATCTACTAAAGGAAGTATGAAAATATTTTTTGGGAGGTTAATTCCACAAACATTAATCAAGGAGGATTTTTAAACCATGGATGTAAAAATTTCCCCATTGGTTGTTTTTATAAATATATTATCCTCCATTTTTTGAGGATGTTATTTAATAGTTATACTAAAATTATATGATATTAAATAATTCATATAACCATAATCAAATAGTACATTTGATATTCTGGAATTAATAACTATCATAACTATCACCACAGCCTTGTCTGACATGACATCAGTAGTAGTGATAGCATAAGACATTCCTAATTTCCTTGGTGGGTTTTTTGTTTCCTCTTACTACCCTTGGCTTAGGGAAATTGTTTAATAATTCCCTTGTTCCTTGCAGTTGTAACACTACACAAATGGCTGAGCATTTATCTGAACATTCCTATCCTCTTCAACAAAATTGGGAATTTTCATATCTCTCTGGTTGTTTTTATTCAGATGTCCCAAATTTCCATATTTTAAGCAATTCTGACTTCCCCTTAGACAGTTCCCTAGATACGTCTTCCAATAATTTTTACACATGCGATGATCGTTCTTCTTTCCATCATGGAATTTATTTACAGGACCACCCACATTAGATTTTATTTTCCTCTTTTTATCATTGGTCCCACAATGTTTTTGAGAGTCTATGATATCTATTTAAACCTAAATGTATCAACAAAAAATATCCTCATAGCTATTGAAGTCTTGAATCGCCAAAACTTTTCATAGACTCAGCTTTAGTCCTATAAACAAACAATCCACCATGCTATCAGTGTTGTAAGAACACGGATCTTCTTTTTCGGTATGTCTTTCCTTTTCTGTGTTTTTTGAGAAATTTTTGGAGTTTCTGGAAATTTTTGAAGTACACACTGTGTGATTTCTGAGTACACGTCGTGTACTCATTTCTCGCTCGAAACCGTGTGCTGGCCCTATCCGGGCCACACACCCAGTGTGTAGGGGTGACATGGAGGCCGATTTTGGTGGAGTACGGAAAAACCCACTACATGCCGTGTACTTTAAAAATACACGCCGTGTATTTTTTTCACTAAACGGACTGGGGTCGCACCTAATCATCATAATCGTCTTCTTCTAGGTCTAGTTTGACCGAGAGATGCCATACGGCTGTGAATCTTCTCTGAATTCCCGAACCTCCATCCATTCTCCGATTCGAGCTCTGTCGATTGCGTTGGAAGTAAAACGGTGATTTCTTCCATTGGCTTGAGCCTTGTTTTCCAATTCTTCCTCCTTCTCAAGTTATCTAAGGTTGAACATTTTGTGCGTTTTCTTTGATATACGACATTATAGGGAGAATCAGCCATCGTGGTTCATGTATATCGATATCCTAGGATCAAGGTAGGTGTTTTGTTCCTTACCTTTCAAATTCCCTGAGTTTATGTGCGAATATCCATCGATACCCATGAACGGGGTATTGTGTGTAACCCTTTTTTTCCTTCATTGTTTTCGTACCTTGCTTATATTATTGTGTAGATGTAATTTGACTATGTTAGAGGATTATTTGTTGTGGTTGGATGTAATTTCCCTTGCTTTTTTCTATTTTCAACCTTTGGGTCTCGTCTTCCTTTGGCTGCTACACCTGTTTTCATGCCTTGCGGTTATAGGTTGAAGTGAAACTCATGACATGCTTGTTGCCTTGTAGACTATTTATCTAAGTAGCTCTATAGGTGTACTTTGGTTATCCAAGTATCTCAATAGGTGTACGTTGGCCTTATAGCATTATTATGAACTTACTGGCATGGGGCTGAGAGAACCTGGTGCTATAGACTTTAAGGGATAGACCGAGTGAGCTTCCCAGAGAGTCATAGATATTATAGACTACAGAGGGGATGGACCAAGTGAGCTCCTAGAGAGTCATGGATTTTATAGACTACAGGAGGGTATACCGAGTGAGATTCCTTAGAGAGTCTTACCTTGTTTGAATCTCTTTAAGAACCTTCCCATGCTAGAGGAGGAATTGACCGAGTGAGCTTCCTCAGAGAGTTTGTGGTATACCTGAGGCTATAGGAGTAATTGACTGAGATAGATTTTTCAGAGAGTCTCTAGACCTTGGGGCTAAGAGGGTTAGACTGTGTTCTCTTCCTCAAGAGAGTCCCTGACTACCCTAGACTATAAGGGGAATTAACCGAGTGAGCTTCCACAGAGAGTCTTATAAATTCGTATGACCAAGCCAGAGGGGTTCAGCTTAGTGCACTTCCCATAGGGTTGTGGTACTTCTTGTATAGGACCATAGGGGATGGCTTCAAGTACTTCCCAGAGGGTTTCTGGGTTATTAGCTTTTTGTTTCACTATTTTTGATTGGTTGTTGATTGATTACTGCTATGTATCATCCTGTTTTACTTCAAACTGTTTACTACCTACTACTTGCTGTTGTTGTTTACTGCTTATTGTGCTTTTACCTGCCATATACTCACTGACTGTTAGGCACAGATCTTGAGGTGAATGCCTACTAGGATTTTATCTCACACCCTATTTGGTCCATTCTTTTGGGCCCAAGAAGACTATGTTGTTGTAGGTATAGACAAGGGAAAGATCCCTTCGACTTCAGGAACTTGATTGCTTGGAGCAGGAGAGCAGGGGACCAAGCTTTGGCTTGAAATGCTGAGGAGTTGTTTACTTTTCTTTTGTACTTGTTTTGGTACTGTAGTGTTTTCCACCATTGTGACTTGTTTGGATGCTTTCCTAGTTTTGTATCACACATAATTTTATATATACATATTGCTCTAGTTTGTTGATTTAGTCTTCTCCTGTTATATTGTTGGTTGTTACTGCTTCCGCTATTACATGTTTATTTTTCTTCCGTTGTGTACCTTGAAAATGAGGGCATAGTTTCCCCACTATCAGACCCAAGGCCCTCGCTGCTAGTCGGCAGCCTCTGGCATTTGGGGAAATGCACTTGATGTCATGTGACCAACCAGGTATGGGGCGCCTATGGGAGGCTCCCGGAACTGGGACGTTACAAAGTGGTATTAGAGGAATTATTTTCTCTTGAATTTCTATTTGGAGATATAGATAGGGATAGGAGGGATTTGGTACTTGGTAATAAGCTATGCCCGGGAGTAGCTAACTCATGTACCGGGAAAAGCCATACTGCCTCGTTATTGCAGTTTTCTGGTTTTGATAATTTACGGTTGATATCATTTCACCTAGAGTGATTCACATGCTTTGTACTCTTATTGATTTGATATTGTGGCTCTATTTCTTTCGTAACCAGATGAGATGAGGGTATTCCATCTCATGCATCATGTAGCACTTGAAGAAATCACATGTCATGCATTCTTGCCATGCCATTTAGGGTGCATTAGAGATTGCATGTTGTTGTGATATACTTTGAGAAGATTATGCATGTTGTTGTGATAGATGCTTGATAGAATCTCTATTACATTACTATAGAATTGTTTGTATTGTACCTTGATTAAAGATGAATGCCAAATTTTGATTCTTGAGGTGTTATGGTCCCTTTTGAATCGTAAATTGGTGGATCATAATCTTGTTTCCTCTTTTCTATGATTGTAGGGGATGACAAGCTTTGATTCATGGGGAGTATGGGCCCCCACAGATTGGAATTTGGCACCTCTTTGCCTTGTTTTCATTGTTTCTTGGCCTCTGTGCAGTTTCTGGGCTGCTGCCAAGAAAAACCCAGAATATATGGCCTGTACTTTTTTGTTACACATCATGTAGTTTTCAGGCAGTGTCATTGACAGTGTGAGGAGAAACACGGTGTTCTTGAAATAAGTTGAGGAACACACCATGTACGGTATGTACACACTGTGTAGTGTAGAGCCTTGTACTCGGCCATGTCACTAACAACATGGGTCGGGAAGGCTCGAGTAGAACAAGCCTTGTAGTCTTTCCCTGGTACCCAGCCGTGTTATGAACAACACGGGATGGTGTCACCTCTCCTATACACGCCGTGTTTGTTCAGAACACGCCGTGTAAGGTCTAGCCATGTAGACGGTCATGTAACTAACAACACGGGCCACCGAGGCAGTGTCTAGTACACGCTGTGTCCCTAGGGAACACGACTTGTAGTCTGGGGTTATTTTGAACCATGTGGGTTAGCTGTGTAAGGAGTCTTGGGCAGGGGTTTAGAGTTCAAGTACACGTCGTGTGTGGGAACAACACGCCGTGTCGTTTGGGGTGTTACATGAACTATCGGGCAGGGGTACACGCCCAGGTTAATGGCTTAAGTAGACACACCTTGTAGGTTTTATACATGCCGTGTAGTCATGTTTTGTAAACTTGTTAGTTTCTTCCCCCTGTTCCCGTTTTGTACTCCTGTGTTTTCAATCTACGTTAATCCTGATCTAAGGCGTTCTTTTGATCTTTCAGAGCTATGCCTCCGAGACGTCCTCTAGTCATGCGTCATTCTCTAGACGGTGACCAGACACAAGATATGGCCGACCAGGGACCTCTGGCAGATCCTCCTACGGTTCCAGCCTTGGCACCAGGAGTTATACCCGTCACAGGCACCAAGGCACAGTTCAAGGAGGAATTCCTGAGGATGATGCAGACCTTTTAGGGAGCGACACCTCCTGCCCTGTCGATGGATGAGTTGACGTGGGTTTTCCAGCAGCAACATCCTCCTACATTTTCAGGGGATGGAGGACCATAGGCTATAGAGTCGTGGATAGAATCCACACTAACCATCTTTGAGCACCTAGATATCCCTCCGGATAAAAGGGTAAAACTGGTTACTTACATGCTCCAGGACACCGCCAAGAGGTGGTGGGAGGTGATCTCACGGTCAGGGTGTCATCAATATATGTCTTGGGACAAGTTTCGATGCAATTTCTATGATTACTTCTATCCAGAGACCCTGAGGGATGATCGAGCCCGAGAGTTTATGATTTTGCAGCAAGGTACTCTTTCTGTTATGGAGTACCTGTCTCACATCACTGAGCTGTAGCGTTTCTCACCAATCCCAGATGGAGATGAGTTGTTTCTTACTAGGAAGTTTGAGGATGGTCTCAGGCATGAGATCCATTACTAGGTGAATATCTTCCAGTTCACTTCTATATCCTCTATCGTCAACCAGGCGCTGATTACTGAGCGCAATCTGAGGGATTCTGGAGCAGTGACCTAAGGTGGTTCTTCATCCAAGACATGTGTTCCTCCTATGGATAGTAGGAAGCATCACAGAGAGTATTCTCGAGGAGATCGAGGTTCTCGGGATGCTTCTTCTGGAAGCTATGTTGTATGCTACTAGTGGGGTAAGAGTGGGCATACTAGGCCTCAGTGCCAGAGAGATCCGATGGAGTGTCGGTCTTGCCGCAAGATGGGCCATATTCAACATTTCTGTCACATATTCTCACCTTCAAATGGTGGTAGGGGTTCCCCTATGACCCCACATTTTTTAGATGCTTCCCTAGTTTTCCACCAGTCTGGGAACTGGAGTTCTTCCGGCCATTTAGGATGAGGTGGAGGTCGTAGTCGTGGTGGTCATTCACCAGTTCCTCAGCGACAACAGAGTGGATCAGCTCAGAGCGGTCAGCTAGGGGCACAGGGCTGCGGTGTAGTCTAGTCATTTTCCGTGGAGAAGACCTATCAGGAGAAGGATCTAGCCCCTTCTACAGTTCTAGGTACGATCTTAGTATCCTTTGTTTTATCTTCCACCCTTTTCGATACTGGTGCTTCCCATAGCTTTATCTCTGTTGCAGTCATGGAGAGCCTTGGGCTCTGTATCTTTTTGTCTACCAACTTGCTGAATCTTAACACACCTTTGGGAACAAGGACATCTAGCATACGTCAATGCATTGAGTTCCATCTTGTGGTTGTGGGGTGTCATTTCTTACGGGACCTCTATGTCCTAGAGATGACGGGCTATGACGTCATTATTAGGATAGATTGGTTAGTTCCTTTCGAGGAAGTTGTCGATTTCTATTACCGAAGGGTGAGTTTTGTATCACCAAAGGGCGGATCTTTCCATCATACAGGTGAGTGGGATGTCCAGGCAGGTAGAGCTAGACCAGAGCATCATGGGCTAAGGGAAGTTACAGCCCAGATTGTTGGTATTTATCAAGATGACCAGGGGACTTCACAGTTAGACTTTCGTTTAGTGGTGGATCGTTTCAAGGATGTCTTTCCAGAGGACCTTTCAGGATTACCTCTGGAACGTGAGGTAGAATTCTCGATTGAGCGCATGCCAAGAGCAGCACCTGTGTCCATTCCTCCTGATAGGATGGCTACACCTGAGTTGTAGGAGCTCAAGAATAAGTTAGAGGAGTTACAGGCAGAGGGTTTCATCCGACCCAGTACTTCTCCTTTGGGTTCACCTATCCTGTTTGCAAAGAAGGCAGACGGTACCCTTCGGCTTTGTGTAGATTATTGGAAGCTAAACCAGTTGACGGTAAAGAACCGATATCTCTTGCTGAGGATAGATGACCTCTTTGATCAGCTTCGATGATCTCGGGTGTTCTCAAAGATCTAATTTAGGTCCGGTTATCATTAGTTTCACGTTAGACCATCTAATATACATCTTACAACCTTTAGGAGTAGGTATGGTCTATACAAGTATACAACCATGCTGTTCGGTTTTACAAACGCGCCTGCAGTCTTCATGGAACTGATGAACTGAGTGTTCCATCCGTACTTGGACTCCTTTGTCCTGGTCTTCGTGGATGATATCTTGTTGTACTCTCACACTCAACACGACCATGCCATGCATCTTGATATCATTCTGAGTACATTGAGAGATAATTGGTTGTATGTTAAACTCTCGAAGTGCCACTTTTGGATGGATCAGATTCACTTCTTGGGTCACGTCATCTTATAGACGAGAGTTTTTGTGGACCTAGAGAAAGTTTGAGCTATAGTTTCCTGGGAGCAGCCGAAGAACATCTTTGAGGTGCAGAGTTTTCTAGGGATGGTTGGGTACTACAGACGCTTCATATAGGACTTTTCATGCCTAATAACACCATTGACAAGTCTGACCAAGAAGGGGGAGATGTTTTTATGGTCAGATTCTTGTGATTCATCTTTTTAGTAGCTGAACGGGAGGTTTATGTCAGCATCGATACTAGTCTTGCCAGAGCCGGAGAAAGGCTGCACTGTTTACTATGATTCTTCGGGTATCATGCTAAAAGTCGTGTTTATACAGGGAAATGGAGTCACTGTGTATGGGACTCAGCAGTTGAGGCCACACGAGAGGAACTACCCGACGCACGATATGGAGTTGGCAACAGTTGTTCATGCCTTATGTTGTTGGAGACACTATCTTCTGGGAGAGCACTTTTTGGTTTTCACCGACTACAAGAGTCTCAAGTATATCTTCACTCAACATGATATGAATCTTAGACAGTGCAGGTGGGTCAAGTATCTTCAGTCATTCAACTTTGAGCTCGCCTATACGCAGGGAAAGGGAAACGCAGTGGCTGATGTTTTGAGCAAGATAACTCATATTCAGGCAGTTCAGGAGGCCAGCAGTGAATGGAAGCTTATGGCTATGTTCTCTGAGATGCACCTAAAGGTGCACGACAGGTAGGGACAGATTGTCCTATCTTCTGTGGTTGTTACCTCTACACTTATTGATTGGGTATGAATGAGGCAGATATCAGACTCAGAGGCCTTGGTCCTGCGAGAGAGTGTGTCGGGAGGGGACCCTCTTCCTGGATGGACAGTGGGCGAGGATGAGATCTTGCGTTTCCAGGGACGCGTATAGGTGCCCGTAGACATACGCGAGGAGCTGGTGCCGGATTTTCACTCCTCAATTTGGTTAGTCCATCCTGGCATCACCAAGCTTTATTGGGATCTTCATCGCCAGTACTGGTGGCCAGGTATGAAGAGAGATATTTCTTGTTTTTTCATGAGATGTTCTACTTATTAGTAGGTGAAAGCAGAGCATCAGTGACCAATAGGGCTTTTATAGCAGTTACCCATTTCGTAGTGGAAGTGGAACGATGTCACGATGGACTTCATGACTGGGTTACTGAGGTCACCTCAGGGAAGTGATTTTGTTTGGTTCGTCGTCGACATGCTTACGAAGGTAGCACACTTCTTACCGATCAAGGAAACCATTGGTGTTGATGATTTGGGATGACTGTACATCCATGATATTTTACGTCTACATGGTGTTCTGCACTCCATTGTATCAGACAGAGATGCACGTTTTACATCTTGGTTCTGGCAGGAACATCAGAAGGCCTTGGGTACATAGTTACTTTTGAGTATAGCATACCATCCCCATACTAATGGCCAGTCCGAGTGCACGATCCAGGTGCTTGAGGATATGCTCCGATCATGCATTATAGACTTCGGCGGTTCTTGGGAGAAGCATATACCTCTTATGGAGTTCTCCTACAACAACAGTTTTAAGGAGACCTTTCAGATGGCACCATACAAGGCTTTGTACGGTAGGCCATGCTGATCACCCTTATGCTAACTAGAGGCAGGAGAGGTAGCTTTTCTAAGACATAGTCTTGTTCAAGAGACCTTAGAGAAGATAGAGATGATTCGGAAGAGGATGGATATAGCACAGTCTCGACAGAAGTCTTATGCTGATCAGCAGAGATGACCTCTGGAGTTCGAGGTCAGAGATCAGGTTTTCCTACGTGTCGCATCGAGGTTGGGACACAAGAGGATTTAGAGATAGGGTAAGCTTTCACCGTAGTACGTCGGGATGTTTGAGGTATTGGAGAGAGTTTGGGAGGTTGCCTACCGGTTTCAACTACCTCAGAGGTACCGGGCTATGCACGACGTCTTCCATGCCTCTCAACTCCGACGTTACTTTTCAGACATGTCTCATGTCCTTCATCCTGAGGAGGTTGAGCTTGAAGCAGATGTGTTGTTTGAAGAGAATCCTATCCATATTTTCGATCACAGTACAAAGGTTCTCCAAGGTGGGTCTGTTCCTCTAGTATGAGTGTTATGGAAGCATGGGCGAGTACAGTACGAGACTTGGGAGAGGGAGGCTAAGGTTCGATCACAGTGGCCATAGTTTCTTGAGGTTTCTTCTTCTACACCCATATAGGGTAATTCGGGGACGAATTTCTTTAAGGGGGGAAGTTTGTAAGAACCTGGATCTTTGTTTCAGATATGTCTTTCCTTTTCTGGGTTTTTTGAGAAATTTTTCGAGTTTCTGGAAATTTTTGAAGTACACACCGTGTACTCTTTTCCTGCCCAAAACCGTGTGTTGGCTGTGTCCGGACCTCACACACGGTGTGTAGGGGTGACGTAGAGGCCAATTTGGCGGAGTACTAAAAAACCCACTACACGCCCTGTACTTTAAAAATACACACCGTGTATTTTTTTTAACTAAACGGATGGGGGTCACGCCTAATCGCCATAATCAACTTATTCTAGGTCTGGATTGACCGAGAGATGTCGTATGGCCATGAAACATTTCCGGATTCTCGAGCCTCCATCCGTTCTCCGATTTGATCTCTATTGATTGTGTTGGAAGTACATCGATGAGTTCTTCCTTCTACATGAGCCTTGTTTTACAATTCTTCCTCCTTCTCATGTTAACTAAGGATGAACGTTTTGTGTGTTTTCTCAGATCTATGACGTTATAGGGAGAATCAGCCATCGTGGTTCAAGTATATCGATCTCCTAGGATCGAGGTAGGTGTTTTATTCCTTACTGTTCAAAGTCACTTAGTTTATGTGTGAATCTCCACCGATACCTATGAACGGGGTATTGCGCGTTACCCTTTTGTTGCCTTCGTTGTTTTCCTCCCTTGCTTATATACTTGTGAAGAGGTAATTAGACCATGTTAGAGGTTGATTTGTTGTGCTTGGATGTACATGCCCTTGCTTTGTTATGTTTACAACCTTTGGGTCTCGTTTTCCTTTGGCTGCTACTCCTGTTTTCATGCCTTGCGGTTATAGGTTGAAGTGAAACTCATGACATGCTTGTTTCCTTGTAGACTGTTTATCTAAGTATCTCTATAGGTGTACTTTGGTTATACAAGTTGCTCTATAGGTGTACTTTGGCCTTATAGAATTATTATGCACTGACTGGCATGGGGCTGAGAGAACCTAGTGCTATAGACTTTAAGGGTTAGACCGAGTGAGCTTCCCAGAGAGTCGTAGATATTATAGACTACAGAGGGGATGGACCGAGTGACCTCCCAGAGAGTCTTGGATTTTATGGAATACAGGAGGGTAGAAAAAGTGAGATTCCTCATAGAGTCTTACCTTGTTTGAGTCTCTTTAAGAACCTTCATATGGTAGAGGTGGAATTGACCGAGTGAGCTTCCTCAGAGAGTCTGTGGTATACCTGAGGCTATAGAAGGAATTGCCTGAGATAGCTTCCTTAGAGAGTCTCTAGACCTTGGGGCTAAGAGGGTTAGACAGCGTGATCTTCATCAAGATATTCCCTGACTTCCTTAGACTATAAGGGGAATTGACCAAGTGACCTTCCCCAGAGAGTCTCATAAATTTGTATGACCAAGCCCGAGGGGTTAGGCTGAGTGCGTTGCCCCGAGGGTTGTGGTAATTCTTGGATAGGACCGGAGGGGATGGTTTTGAGTACTTCCTAGAGGGTTTCTGGATTATTAGCAGTTTGTTTCACTACTTTTGATTGGTTGTGGATTGATTACTGCTATGTATCATCCTATTTTACTGCTTACTGTTTACTGCTTACTGCTTGTTGTTGCTGTTTACTGCTTATTGTTCTTTTACCAGCCATATACTCACTGACTATTAGGCATAGATCTTCAAGTGAATGCCTACTGGGATTTTATCTCACACCCTATTTTTTCCATGATTTTGGGCCTAAGAAGACTATGTTTTTATAGGTATCGAAAGGGGAAATTCCCCTTCAACTTCTGGAACTTGATTTCTTGGAGCAGGAGAGCATGGGACAAAGCGTTGGCTTGCAATGCTGAGGATCTATTTACTTTTCTTTTGTAATTGTTTTGGTACTGTAGTTTTTTCTAGAATTGTGACTTGATTGGCAACTTTCCTAGTTTTTTATCATGCATCATTTAATCTATACATATGTGCTCCAGTTTGTTGATTTAGTCTTTCACTGTTATATTGTTGGTTGTTACTGCTTTCACTATTGCATGTTTATTTTTCTTCCACTACGTACCCTGCCAATGAGGGTATTGTTTCCCCACTATTGCAACCAAGGCCCTTGGTACTAGTTGGCAGCCTCTTGCGTTTAGGGAAATGTGATTGAGGCCATGTGACCAACTGAGTAAGGGGCGCCTCTGGGTGGCTTCCAGAACCGGGACGTTACAAGTGTTCAGGAAAAATCCATAGGTGTACCTTTAAATCCATGTAATGTTTACTTCACACACCCCGATTGACTCATCTTCCTTAAAATTGATTTTGATGAACTATTTTTCCATCTTGAGATAGAGGGTTTGGGGAAACTATTTATTGTAATATATTCTCTTAAATTCCTCAGAATACATGGTATCAATTACCTCCTGGGGATTTTTTTCTTGATTAGTGTACACCACTTATCAGCTTCCCCATCAAAATGATTGACCACCACTATGACTTTATCTTCTTCTGAGCACTGGGGGATAACAAATATCATTTTATTTGATTTAATTTTCTATTTTGCGGGGACGGGATCAGAGGACTGACTAAGCATGGGAGGCTTTTTTAAAATGAAGGATTCAATGAAAACTTGCCCTTTCTTTGGAGGAGGAGGGTGTTCCACATGATTCATGTTATTATTCATAACTTAATCCAGCTAAGAAAGTACTATCATGAATTTTTGAGAAACCTCTCCTGTCATATTTGGAATATCATTTGGACAATATTCACATTCCCTGTCACATTTATTGTTGGAATGAGTTATCATATTTCCCAACATTAACAAAGAAATATACCATAAAAATACAGCCATTAAACACATTACTATTGAGTATAAAAACTGAAACATGGATAATAAAAGGTTAAATTGGTAAATGATATATATATCCTAACTTGTGATTCCCAATGTTTCAATCTAGGTTATCCTTGATCTATTTCATAACTTATATTCTTATGGGATTTTTTTATTCTATTTAAAATGGTTTGTAATCAACTCATGAATTTACCAAATCATATCCCCATGGGAGTGTCATACTAATTGTTCAACAAGGCCCATTATCATGCACCAGTTCTGGTTCGATTTTAGATCAAAGCATTGTTTTTGAGTTTTACCCCTAGATACAATTGTGCTAGAGCCACCTCTACCTATTTGTAACCAAACATGGATGTATTTGATTGATAAACCACTTACTCTATACTTACCAAAATTTAGTGGTGCTTTATTTTACATAGTATCATTTCTAAGATTTTATTAAAGGGTTCTAAACCTAATCTTCATAATAACTAGACCATCCTCTGATACCAACTATAATGACACTATCCTTTTACATATAACATTACATGATTTTGAGAATAATTATAAATTATAGTACAAGAAAAGGATTATAAAGTCTAGTGTCTTGGAAGATTAGGTATATAAAACTGAAAACATGGAACAAAAATATACACGGAAATTAATAAGGTAAAATAGGTATGTATCATTGTATGTGATGTCAATTATAAGTGAAAAATGTATTTAATAAATTTTAGAGTTAAAACCTTTTGTGTGGTATTAGGGAAAATAGTATACATCCATTAAAATAGTAAAGGGAACAATAGGTTTTATAAAACCATAAGTGAACCAAGATGGTTTTCATAATTAAAATAATTATTTTATAAAGGCAATGGTGGCATAAAATAATATGTAGGTCACATGAAATCGGTAAAGAATTTGGAATGTTCCCTTAAAACATGTTTAATTATATAGAAGTATTGAGGATGGAATCACTTAAAAACATCTGTATACCTAAAATAGAATGATAAAAGGGACTTGATAAATGATTTTCGTACATGTACACAACATTTAAAAGATTCAAATCAAAAAGATAAGATAACTTCATTTTGTTAAAAGACAGATAAGGGAAGCTGAAGCAAGATAGGAGGTTTGGGTGGAATACCATAAATAATATCGACATAGAATCAGGTGTACTTAAGATAGATGAATGATAGAGAAAGGGGTTTCTAATCACATTTACATCATGAAGGAAGTATGGTTCAGGTGAAAATAATAACCCATCTTTAGGGATTAAACAGAAAAGTTCACAACATAAGATACATTCTTGAATAAAAGTAAATTATAGAGGACCCCTACCTTAAGTCTAACGGTGTTCTCCACATCATATTAATGACCTAAATATTCAAATTAGGTTCATTAAATAATAATTCCAGTACAACTTTTATAAGTAAAAGAATTATTATATCCTTTTTAAGTTCATTCATAACCATTTTTATGGATTAAGTGGTTCAATTTCATTATTATGGACCATTTTTTTCATGGTTTTTACGATCCATTTACTTATTCTCATGAACAGAGAAACCTGTAAAATGGAATGGTTGAAAAAAATTGGATTTATATTTTATTATTGATCAAATATAAGTTTAAATGGTTTTAAATTTAATTTTGTTACTTGGAGTGAATATGAATAATATATATAAAACCTAAATTATAAACACTTCGATTAATTTAGAGATTTTTCTCATAATTAACGTTTTTTGTATTATTATTTTACATTATGTGTGAAAATAGCTTCTAGAACATTTATGAGACATAATACATATATTATAGTCTGGTTAAACCATGAAATTGGTTTCATGACTTTAATTGAAGATGGTAATATAAATTAAAAAACACATCGTCCTTGAATGTGGTATGTTAACACATCTCAGATGGTGTTTTCATTTGATTCATATAAAAAGAGGGTAAATGGGAGATGATAATGAATTATCCAAATAGAGTAACAAAATTAAAAATTTTATGGTACTGTATTTGTCATAAAATTTGGAAGAGGAGATGTTAAGAAAGAAAAGAGAACTAAGGAACATGAAAAGTAAATGAATGGAAAGATAAGATGAATTTACCTCATGATTTAATCTTCTTTGAGAGCCTCTTAAGGGGAGAGGATTTGGTCTTTTTAGGGGAACAAGGTATTTTGGACTTGGGGAGGATAATAGAGATATATTTGGGTAGAATTTATGGAAGGCACTTGGTTTTAGAGGAGTGAAGATAATAGGGGACTGTGGGTGGTTTTTATAGCTGAGGGGAGGAGGGTTTTCATAATATTTTAGTCATTAGATTATTATTTTCCCATAAGAAAAGATATTATGATGATTCCATGACCAATAATAGTAATAAGTTCATGGGAGTTCAATATTTGGGTTCTTACAACACTCATGATATCAGCAATAGTGGATTTAAATTATAATGTATTTATAAGGAAAATTCATGTATTTTACTATTCAACAAAAATTCATGTATATCAGAAAATTCCAAAAAACTCACCATAGACATTTTTCAATTTGTAGAATCCAAAAATATAATCCATTTTCCACAAATAATATTATAAATATGATTAATTTAATTTTTTATTAAAATCATAATTTACATGAAAAATACTAATTTTAAAACTATAACTACTTTATAATTCTTTCAAATATCACATAAGGTCTTTTAAAATTATCTTGAAACCAGATGACACAAAATTATTAATTTATCAACACCCATTAGGAAAATAAATTTTATTTTAAAATAGTAAATTATTTATAATTTTTATTTATGACTTAAAAAATACCATTACTTTGACTATGGTCATATTATCATTTATAAGATACCAAAAGTTTAATTATACATTCATGGGTGAGGCTAATATTCTTCTTGATGACATGCTATTCATAAGGGTCATTTTACTATTCATAAGGGTATGTTACTATTCACCAAAATTTAAGTCTGTTCCACTAGACTCCAATCATCTTATTGATCGCAATCGTGTATCTCAGATTTCAAAAATTCAAATCACATAAATGACAATATTATACATAAAATTCACATATTACGTAGAAGTTCATTGTGGTGTGATTTCATTTGATTCTATGTCCTAATTAGTTGAATAAAATTTCCATTGGTTAAACATTGGGTCTTTACAAAACATTTATATAAAATATCCAATCAATAAATCTTGTTTAAAGTGGATAAATAATCTTATGTCGTATATGTGTAAAATATTATTTAATAAAATTATTTTTAAATTGAAAATATGATTTAAAAAAATAAAGTCTCTTACCTTATGTCTAAAAGTGTTCTTCACTTGTACTTAATGTCATGGATAATAAAATTAGATTCATTAATTACATAATTAATAAACATTTACACACTTCTTTTATTTATTTACATTTTTTAATTTCATTTATTGATATTTCGATGAGTTATAAATATTAGAATCGCCATTCAAGGAGTGTTTGTTTCATCACTTTATGGTCAGTTCCCTTGATTTAATTATGGGAGTTCATGTAATATTGAAGAAAAACTCTAGATTTTGAAAAATCATATTAAAATGTTTTCATAATTCTAAACGTTCCCATATATAATTTTTTTTTGATATGGGGATGATTCACTAGATAAAACATTAATGACAAATGGTTGGTTTATTTTTTGTGATTTTCAGACTACCACAAACTAGTTTCATTTAATTTAATCATTATGTATATACATTAGTTCCAAACCATTAAACATGTAATGAGATACAAACTAAATTCATTTTAAACATTAATTATGGTTTTATGACTAGCCTGTAAGGTAGTAATGAAAAATTAAAAATCATTGTCCATAAAGGCATTGAATCGAAACCTCCGAGATGAAGTTTTCATTTTTTAGAATAATAGGATATTATAAGAGATTTGACTATGGTTATTCTATTAATAAAATTATATTATATTATATATGTATGATAATGGTGTTATAATGCAATTTTGGATAGGGGAGGTGAGGATAAGGTAGAAGAAAGAAATAAAAAAAGAATTTAATATAGAAAGAAGGAGGATTTTACCTCCTGAATATCATCTTTTTGAGAACCTCCATAAGGCACTTGGTTTTGATCTTTTGGAGAGACCATATGGTCTTCGATGTGGGTAATAGGCTTGTAAATTTAATTGGATCTAACATAGAGATGATACAAGGACTTGGAAGTGTGGGTAAAATAGGTGGTGAGGGAGGTATGTTTAGGGAGATGAGAGGGGAGTTTCTTATTATTCTATAAATTTGTTTGTTATTTTTGCTCAATAATTTCAACAGTTTCAATTATTTTGAATAAGTATAGTAACTAGTGAATTTTAGTTTTAACTAATAGGTTATTACATCAGAAGTGATTAAAAAATTCTCATTTTTAACTTATAATAGATTATACCGTAAATTACAATATTTCGTTATTCACATAAAATCTACTATTTTAGAAAAATCCCAAACATTCAACGTAATGATTTACTAACATGTATACTTCAAAAATGGTCTCTAATTTTTCAAAAAAAAATTAAAAAAATTATAAATATAATTTTAAATTAAAATAATCATTTCCTCGAAAAATAATGATTTTAATATTACAAAAGATTTTATGACACTTTGAAAAATTATTTAAGGTCTCATAAAATTATCTCATATTTATAATAAAACAAAATATTAATTTAAGAATATTTTTTATCAAAATAGAAATTCTTTTAAATCATTATATTAATTTTAAAATTGTAAATAAACTTTTTTTGTTTTGAAAAAATACCAACACTTAATTTACCATTTTTAAATGGAATTGTTTATTTATTCCATGATATAAATATATCATATTTTCATTTATGAGATACCAAAATTTTATTTATAAGTTCATAGATGACGTTATTATTAAAAAATTTATATTACTATTTCTGATGGTCGCATTACTATTCCAATAGATAGGTTATGATTCCATTAGTATAGATTTCTCAATTTCTATAAATACCAATTATTTTCATTGTACATTTATAATGAACATAACTATTTAATTCCCAAATGAAAACAAAAATATATAAGTACTGAGGTTGTTACATTATTCCCCTATTTTGGATATTGTGTCCTCGTAATTTTATTCACTTATTAAACAAGTGAGAATACCTTTCCCTTATAGAATTATTGTATTCCCATGTTTCATTGGTTTCTCCAAAAAACCATAACCTGATAAATTACCTTATTCCATAATATGCGTTCTCTTCAATCAAGAATCTGAATAGATTTTTCCTTATATGAATGGATATCTTCTAACTGAACAACTTCATGTCTCAAAACATGAAATTAATTTGGAACATACTTTCTTGACATCAAAACATGAAAATAATTTTGTACCCATGACAAACATGGAGGAAAATCCACTCAATAGGAAATTAATCTAACTTTCTCTTATATTTCATAGGTTTCAATAAACCATGGTCTCAACTTCCCCTTATTATCGACACTCATGACACTTTTCCCTAGGGAACCCCTAATAAATTCATGATCACCTACCTATAATGAAAGATCCTTCATCTAGTTATCCACATAACTTTTCCTCATTCTCTATGCTTCCCTCATGTGTTGCTGAATCATATGAACTCTGTTTGATGTTTCCTCTACCAATTATGGTTCCATCAACATTGTCTCACCTACATAATCCCAAAATGTTAAACTTTGCCACAATATTCTATATAATGGATCAAAAGGGTCCATATTTATACTAGAATGAATATTTTAATTATAATAAAACTCTAACAAAGAAATATATCGATCCCAAAATCCTTAGTTATCCATTGGAAAAGGTCAAAAAAAATCTTCCAATATCTCAATTGTTGGCTCTTAATTTCCATTAGATTGAGGATTAAAAGTTGTGATGAAATTTAATTTAGTTTACAATGACTTCTGAAGTCATTTTAATAATTTATTTGTGAAACTAGGATCACAAGATAATACAATGAAGGGTGGAACTCTATGTAACTCCACTATCTCTTTTAGGTAATGTTGAGAATGCGAATCTAAAGTCTAAGTATCTAGAATAAGAATTTAACATGCATATTTAGTAAGTTGATCAACAATAACTCCAATAAAATTTTTACCTTAAGATGTTTTTTGTAATTACACTATGAAATCCATGGTTATATTTTACCATTTCCATTAAGGTCTGGGCGGAGACTGAAGCATCCCCTATGGTAATTATCAATCTTATTTTACTTGTTATCGAGTCAAATATCTAATGGTAAATTCCTCAATATAACTTTTCATTCCATCCCAGAAGTAATACTCCTAAATATTTATGTACATTTTAGGGCTCCAAGGATTAACTGAAAATGGAGAACTATGAGCTTCACATAATAAATCTTTCTTAAACTATGAATCACAAAGAACACATAATCTCTTCCCAAATCTCAAAAAACAATCTTTTTCAAAGTCAAATTCTAAAATAATATCATATTTAATAAAATATAACTTTTCTGTAAATCTAGATCTTCTTTCTAAGCTTTCTTAATTTTGTTTGATAGAGAATATCTCACTGAAAACCAAAACAAAACAGAGTAATTTATATACAAATAACATCTAATCCAAAATTCATAAAATCATTAACCAAGTGGTTTTATTTCAAAAAAAACATAGTTAATATAGAATGATATTTTCAAACCAAGTCATAAACCAATTTTTTCTTCTCTAAGATGGTAATTGATTATGAAATCATAATACATAATATGTTCCATCCATCATCTCTACCTCATGTTCAATTCTATCAGAGTGAATAAATATAAAAAACTTTTATGATCAGTTTATATTTCATATCTGTATCCGTATATATTATGTCTCCAAATTTTTTTTGTGAAAAACCAATTTATAATTCTAAATCATGTTTGGTATAAATTAAATTCTTGGTTTTTAGTTTATGTCAAGAATAAGTAATTACCTGATCATTTTGAATCAAAAAACAACCAACTCCCATTCAATAAGAATCATTATAGATGAAAAACTCTCTATTTATATATAGAGGGAAAAAAACTGGATGATTCAATAGTATTCTTTTCAATTAGGAAAAAACAAACATCACATTATTCTATCTAAATAAATTTAGTACATTTTCATGTTAACTTAGTCAGAGGCCAAAATAATAATGAAATATGTTTTTTTAAAATGGTTTATAATAGTAAGATATTCCAAGAAAAATATGAATCTCAATAACATTTGTAGGCCTTGGCCATTCGTCAACCACATTGTTTTGTATGGATCAACAATCATTCCATCCTTATTTAAAATTTTCCCATGAAAATAATTATGTTGTAATAAAAAATCACATTTTATAAATTTTTCGTATAACAAGTTTTATTTTAATATTTTAAGAAAAATCCTTATATGTTTTTCATGATCCTCATAAAATATTGAATTATCCAAAATATCATCCAAAAAGAAAAAAATATCCAAATATTCACATAATAATTTATTCATAAGATCCATAATAACAATGGGTCATTTTTCAAACCGAATGTAATAAAAAAACTAATAATACCCATCACAAGTATTGAATATTGCCATTAGAATTTCATCCTCCTTTACCTTCATCTAATGGTACCTGAAACTCAATTCAATCATGGAAAAATACTGAGCTTGCTAGATCTGGTCAAATAGGCCATCGATATGAGGAAAGTGATGTCTATTTTTAAAGAGATGTTTTTTAGTGCTCTATAATTAATAAAAGTCCTCAAATAACCATATTTATTTTTTTAAAAAATAGGACTTCTCTATGTTGAATTAGAGAAAAGAATGAAACTTTTGTCTAGAAAATCCGGCAACAACTTTTTCTATTATAGAAATTCACCATGATCCATTCTATAAGGGGTTTTTGAAAAATGATTAGCATCATGATCTAAATCAACATTAAACTAAACCTCTCTATTTGGTGTAATACCAGGATGCTCATCAAGAAAAACATCAGCATGCTCATTTATAACCAAAAAATAATTAATCTGAAAATTTCCTTTGTTTTCAACTATATGTGCAAGATAACATTCATTTAAATCTTTTAAATTTTTCTCAGTTTCAATAATGTTATCAATGGTATGGGCTCATTATTCTATATAAAATGAGAATATTTTTTGGAAAAAAATACTCCTTTTGCTCGAAAATTTATTTTCGCATGGTAAATAGAAATCCAATCCATATCCAAAATAACATTAAATTAGTTTGAGGGAATTATAAGAGGGTTATTAGATCAATTATTTACACATTCCTCGATATAAATATTATTATAATTTCTTTTTACATTAATATTTCCCCCATTTTTTAGCATATGTTCAGGCTTCATTACTAAGGTGAAATTTACAATTTAATATTAAATTTCCATGATATGAAAAAAATATGTGGAACCTGAATCAAACAAGACAATAGAAAAATATGAGTAAAAAATAAATGTACCTGATACCACATCATGGAATGGCCCCACATCTAATATATTAGTAGCAATGAATTTTACCACATATTTCATATTACATTCTTCATTATTCCCATCCATTAGGTTCCTCTTTAGATATTAATTTTCATAATGACCCATATCATTTCATTTAAAACATTATAATATTTGTATTCCATTACCATGATCATTTCCTATTTTGTGGATTGGTATTGATATCATCTTCTCAGTCCCTTCCTACAACATCTTCCCTATTTTTTCTATGGAAAATCATTAAGAACAGACATATCTTAGATGAAGAAACATGGAAATATTTAAATTCTATATCATTTTAACTTAAACATTATGTAAAACTCATTTATAGGAATTTTATTAATATTTTCCTAACACATACAGTTATCGAAACCTCGTTTTCATACCAAGTGTAAGGAATCATCCTTAAACATTACCCAATCTGGTTAATTTAAGAGGAAATTACAATAATTCCTTTTCAAAGATCATTAGGATTAATTTTTTAGATAATTATGTCATAACCTCATACATAGAAACTCATATATTACAAGGTAGACTCATCTACTCAATTTTTTCACAATATGAAATATTTAAAACAAAACATGATTTCTGTCGATAATAAAACATCAAAACATTAAACATGAATTATTATCTTATTTTAACCATCCATAAAACCTATGAAAAATATTTTAAAATGTTTTATGACTAGATATATCCTAGTAAGGATCATAAGGAGAATAATAAAACAATTACTCCAGGAATGAACTCATTTTCACAAAGTTTTAAATTTTACATATAAAACATATTATCTTTATCTTACCTTATGAAATCATAAGTTTACTATAAAACATTAGAAATAATACCAAAATCATAAAAGGTAACTTGTGGAATCATTTTCATATCACTGTTACATATAATGTATCTCTCTCGGCTACACAGGGAGTAACCTTCACAGTGACACTTGAAATATCCATCACAATATATTACCGTGATCTCTTAGGATAATCCTAACCTATTTACTCCATCACTTTACCTAATGAATTAAAGAGATATAATGGTATCACCCTCCCTTATATTATCATGGAATCTTCCATCATTATAATTATTCCCATGAACTATAACATAATCATAACACATAAATATTTCATAAAATAAAAATTCTTACGGAAAATAAATTTTTTATTTAGAAATAAATTTTAATTTTTAAGAAGTTATACATTTATAAATAAAATCATTTTTTTTAAAATAAACTCGTAAAATTGTAAAGAAGGCATAAAATAAATAGAGTATCAAAAAATCTTCAAAATATGATTATTTTTTATAAGTGACAACAAATTAATTGATAAAAAGAGTTATAACATGAAAATTGGATTTTAAAAATAATGCCCCTTACCTTATGTTTAAAAGAGTTTTATACATTTACTTAATTTCCATGATAATAAAATTTGATTCATTAATTACATTATTTAGAACCTTTTCAAAAAACTTACTTTATACCATTTAATTAAGAACACTTATTGCAATTTTGAGGTGTTATAAATATCAAAATCATCATTTGAGGAGTGTTCATTTCATGGCTTTATCTCGGTTCCCTTGAGTACAATTATGGAAGTTATTTAAAAATGGAAGTTGACCTATATATGTAGAAATAAATGGTATTAATATGTTTCCATAATTTTAAATTATTCAATATATCATTTTGTTTTCTAATATGAGGGTGATTCGTTAGATAAAACATTAATTAATTATTTTTTGTTTGTTTTTTATGGTTTTTTTGCCCATCACAAAAATGATTCCCTTTATCTAAATATTATGTCTATAAATTGGTTCCAAAAAATTAAAAAAGTTATAATATAAATAAAATAATTTTTTGACCATAATAATAGTTTTATGAATATAATTCAATGCGGTAATTGGAAATTAAAACCCTACATCAATAAATGTGGGGAATCAACATGTCACAAATGATTCATTAATTTTTTCAATAAGAGGAGAAGAGAATAAGTTTGTAGATGGATATTCCATCAACAAAATAACATTACAATATACATATATATATATTTATGATAATATATTAATCATTCCATTTTGGATATAGGTGGGGGTGATAAGCTAGAAATAGTGAAAAAATAAATAATGTAAAAGAGAAAGAATGCATATTTTACCGCTTGAATTACATTTCCTTGAGATCCTCCTTATGGAACATGGTTTAGGTATTTTTGTGAGTCCAAAAGTTCTTGGAAGTGAGGAAGTGGCTGGGGAAGGGAATTTGGTATAACTTACACAGGGTAAATGTATATGGAGATGTTAAGAAAAGAGGTGGTGAGAGGTGGAATTTATAGGAAGAGGAGATCGGGTTTTTTATTATTTTACTCATTTGTTTATTATTTTAACTCAAGCCTATAAATAAGGTTGATTCTTATTATTAAGTATAGTAAAGATTTCATGTGATTTTTAATTAATGTGTTCTTAAATTATCAATGACTCAAATGTTTTTTTATTTAACTTATAATATTAAATACTATAAATTTCCATAATCAACTATTCACAAAAAATCAACTATTATAAAAAATAAATCCCAAAAATCCACCCTAAATATTTTTCTGAGTTTATATTTTAATAATAGAACCAATTTTTAAGAAATATTTTTCTAAATAGGAGATGTGTTTTAAATTAAAATCATCCTTTATTCAGAAAATTAAATATTTTAATATTATAACTAATTTTATGACAGTCAGAAAAATTAGTTAATGTCTCTGAAAATTATCTTATGATTATAATAAAACTAAATCTTAATTTATGAATCCATTCAGTCAAAAAAATCATTAAAATCATTATATTAATTACTAATTTTTAAATGAACATTTATTTTTAAAAAAAATAAAAACACTTAATTTACCAATTTTAAAACATGTTTTTACTTATTCCATGATATTGATATACCATAGTTTCACTAATTAGATAAATAAATTTTGTTTATACTTTCATTCTAATAGAAAAAATAAAATTAATAATGGACATGATATCATTCCAATGGACCAAGATATTAATCCATTTGTATAGTTTCCATAATTTCTATTAATAAAACTTATTTCATTATAAATTTATAATTAATTTAACTATTTAATTTAGTAATGAAAAAATTATTCTATAAGGACCTAGGTTGTTACAAACCACATATTAATCAATGAAAAATCCTCTGACCATGTATTGACTTCATCTGATTGAAAATTATTTAATTATAAATTTAATGTGAAAGATACTCTATCGAGGTTATTAGAAACCCCAAATTAAAAGGTTATTATAATTTAGTTCGTACAAAAGGAACTTCCACTAAACCCAAAAACATTAATTTGTATAAGAGTAGTCTCATTTAAAATTTATAATTATTTAGTTGATTGTTCATAAATATGAAGAATCATTGTTGTATTTTTCATTTCATATTATTCTTTCTTTACTCCAATTTTAGTTAACATGTTTTCAATATTTTAATTTTTTCAATCAAGATTTAAATTTTCTGAATTTCAAGAACATATTTAAAAGGATTAGATATAACATCAGGAGGTGTTGAGAAA
This sequence comes from Viscum album, assembly GCA_963277665.1. Taxonomy (NCBI): domain Eukaryota; kingdom Viridiplantae; phylum Streptophyta; class Magnoliopsida; order Santalales; family Viscaceae; genus Viscum; species Viscum album. The sequence goes on along the minus strand of OY728128.1, from coordinate 210,524,343 downwards.
TCGGGTCATATAGAATGCAATAAAATGTCATGTTACTAGAATACCCATCATGTACCCAAGTGTATCTCACCTTGAAATGTCGCAAGATACATGATTCTATGAGTAGTAGATAGTCATTTCCCATTTTTTCACACCACATGAAGACCTAGACAACATAAAATAGTGTATCTTAGATTACCTGACATAAAACCGGCATACACACCATGTAATCTACATGAGTTAGCGGAAAATCCATGCAATTTGTGTGGCCATTATACATGGTCAAATCACATAAGAATGACTTCCTGTAGCATTAATGATATGCATGATGTTTATGCTGTGTACATAGTAAGTAGTTCAGTAGTCCATGCATCCAAAATTCAAATTGAGCTATTCGGTGAGTTTTGTGGACCCATGATGTGAGTGATACATGTCTTATAGCCTCTATATATAGGTCTTGTAGTCACAATTATGGAATTCAATGAGTTAATTGGAGGGATGCACATACACATAAAAAGAGTGATATATGGCATCTAATTGTCTTTTACATAGTATGTAGTCCAGTAGAGGTACATCACCAAATCCCCAGGCATGTAACATGGGTACTCATCAATTTATGTATATGGTATATAGCTTATAATTAAATGACATATAGTATCCCAATAAAATACATAATTAAATTTAATAACATTGAAAAATTGTTGAATTCAAATGTTATATTATTGATTGGCATACCTTGTCTTTTTCACAATTTACTAAAGGATTTAAATAATTTTAAATACTAAATTATTTTATTGTAATAAATTAGTGATTATTGGATATGTAATTTAGTTTTCATGAATTACATTAACGATGGGTATGTCCAAATGAATTTTGATGTTCATTGAGGTGAATAATATTTAATTAATTGATTAATTAAATAAATAATTCAACTATGTTTTTCATTATGATAAATAATTAATGTTAATGAATTTTAACTAGTTTACTTTTCCAAATATGTTGCATGTAGGAACTTTTAGTTTCTTGAAAAAGTCCAATATATCTATTAGATGCTTTAATTTCATTTATTAAATTGGTTCTAAATTATATAATATAAAATTAAATTTAATGGTTTTTGTTTCATCCCTGTCGCAATTATTATGTAGGATCTATGTGTCCATTTTCATTTATGTATTCCTCATTATCGAATGCTTTGGTTCATATAACCAATGTGTGAGTTATAAATACATGTAGTTAATGGATTATCCCAAGGAACATGAAGTTGGTTAAAGATAGAACTAGGTTGTTGCCAACCCAGGTGATATATAGGTGTAAAAGTAGAAATTTTTTACTCGTTCCTAGGTCAACACAAGGAATTTTCCCCTAGGTCAATGGTTGATTTATTTTTCACTAGATAAATCAACCATTAGATAAGATCATGATCAGGTCAATAAAAATTTATTTATTTCAACCGTGTGAATTTTTTTATTTATGGATTCAATAATTTTATCAAAAAATAAATGAAATATTGTGAAAATATCTAATTGAAAAAAATATAATAAGGATAAATGTTTTATCCAGCAAGGATGATTAATTAACTAAAATACAAAAAACATTAAATACTTCTATAGAGAACAATAAAAGTTAAAATTTATACATAATAAATAAAAATACCTAAATTTTATATAAAGATGTCAAGACTCCCATCATCTGATGTAAGATGAACCCATAATTAATTTGTTTGTTCAACTTCTATCAAAGGAACTTTTGATTATCAAGAATTCTTGAATAATATTGTTTGTATAATTAATCTTATGTGTATTTGGTTTAATATCATATTTCTATCCATTAACAATTTAGAGACTAGTGTATAGGAAATGTGAGTAAGGGTTTCTAGACATTACAGTTCACTCAATAGATCAAGGAGATGCAAGCCTGCAGCTGGGAACACCGCCAACTTAAATACTTTCTCATAATTTTCATAGAGTCCATCTGGAATATTTTATTTGAAATTTAGATATTTTCCACTAGAATTTGAGTGAATAAATAAATTCCATTTTTAGTAGTTGGGGATATCCATACTTGATAAAATAGGGTCATAATTAATTTAATTATTTATATTATTATTTCTCACATAAATTATTATCAAATAAGTATTAACCATCTATTCTAATTATTATAAAAAATGGAAAGAAAAAAACCATGAAAATATTTTGATAGTTAATTAATTATTAGTATGTAATTACAAATAAAAATTTCTCTATATAGTACAACAATATATCAAATTTATTATTATCATAAATTTTGAATTATGTGTTGTAATCTTGTAGTGTAGTTTGTCCACCTTGTTTGGTGAAAATGACGTCTAAAAAAGATACATTGAGGATGCTTATTATGTACATTATATTATTTTATAAAATATTTCTCAATATTTTTTGATATAATATAAATAAATTTATTCTTACCCCATGAAATCACAAATCCATTATCATGAGAAAGATAAATAAAGGCTTAAAAATTAAGATTGTTAATTACTAGAATCATTGTAAAATGGAAGAAGGAAATATTGTTATGGATAATGATTTAAAAATGTTGTAGTATACTTATTAGTTAGAAAAATTAGGCTTACAATTTGATAATATATTACCCTATAATCTTGTCTTATTATCCTTACCATCATGGGATTCCTTATTTTTTCTAGATCGAATAAATGAAATGGAAAAGTCACTCTTGAACATTTTTCCTTGTTCATCTTGATGATAAAGACTGGGTGAAACATGTTTCTCCACCCCTTAAATTCAAAACATTGAAATATAAGGTTGAATATCCCATGGAAAATCTAAATCCAAAAGATTCTTTTTGACATCATTCAATGACATTAAATATTCAAAGGTAGATGAATGAATATGAGGATATTTTATTTTTATATGGAATGAATAGAACCTCTAAAAGAAATTGAAATGAATTAAATAATAAATAGGTAGAATTCACTTCAGGAATATTCACCAAGTTTCTATTCACTTATTTTTTTAAAATACAGTATTCTTACAAAATATACTTATTAAAATAAATCTAACCAGAAAAAATAGAAATGTTATAGAGTAACTCATATGGAGTTGAGAAAGGATGATTCATATGATAGCCAAGGGGAGTTCCCTACATCTAAATTATATATTTTATTGGAACAAATTAGTAATAAGAATGATCAAAAATATTTATCTCAATGCCTATCTAGAACCATTGATACATAATTTCATTTTTGGAAGAAGTAATATTATGGTACTTAAATACTAAACTAACATTTATGTAACTCTTCAATCACAAATATCCAATACAATGAATGATGAATATAAAAACATAATAAAATTACTTAAATTTTTAAGGTTGATTTTTTTCTAATAAAATATATATTGATTGACAAATTTAGAAACATAAATTTTTTTAGTCTCAATTTATATAGGAAACTATATAAAAAATTAATAATTATCATGATATAGATAAATAAACTTTTATAAGCAAAGTTAATCACAAAATATTTAGGGTTATTTCAAAATGTCCATGTAAACTTTTCTAAATAAAAAGTTAAATTTATAGGCTCGAGGATATTTCTCTAAGAAATTTTAGAAATTTATTTGGAATTAAATGAGTACACTTTGGGATGACTGAGGAATATTTGATGAATATTGTCAAAAACCCTATTTTCCAATACTTAATTGATCATACGCGTGGAGTGAAGGTTAACCCAAACTCACATTTCCTTATATACATAAATTTTATGATGGTAGTAAACAGAATATCAATGATGAGTCTTCTGTATATTTGAAAAAATTCCAACATTCATTGCAAGACATGTTTTTCAAATAGATGTGAAACCACTAACCATATTGAAACCATATTGTATAATGGATATAATATCAATTGAGATATGATAAGGATGTATTTGGAAACTACCCTGGGTATTTTTGATAACCATTCGTTAAAATCCTTCCATAACTACAAAGGTACAATAAAGCACTAAGGTGAATTTCAGTTAATGATCGTATAGTTACTAAGGAAATTAACCATTAGCCAATATTGAATTTATTTCCATAAATTATTACTATATATTTATAGATATTGGAAGATACATAACTTCTCTAAGTTGAGTCTCTTGATTCATATGGTTTGTCATTGTATTATAGTATATCACTAATCTTAGTGGGAGAAATTGTTTTATAGAAAAAACTTATATATTAATATATATGACCAAAGAGGATATAAGAGACCATAATTTATATAAATATATATTACATAAAAATTGAATAATATTAAATACAAAATATAAAAATTCTAATATAAGACCATATAAGTATAGAGTCTTTAGAAACTGGGAAACATAAACAGCCAGTTCATAAGACATCTACTTTTTCAACCACTTATTCCTTCATAACTAGAACAATTTTGACATATCATACTTAATACTATTATTCAAGACTTGGAGAAAATATTCATAATTAAAGGTGATATTAGATTATCATTAAGGGTAAAAAAGGGAGATATCAATAATATCATAATCATAAGATATAAGAACATAATAATTGAAAATCATATCCTTTGTATGAAGGATCGGGATAACATGTCATGGGATACATCTTAAATGTTAATAAATAATCAATTAAAATATTCCCAAAATTCATAAAAAGACATAGAATTTTTGGCATTCACGTAAGAATAGAAAATCATTTCATATTAGTCAAGTCTCATTTCCAAGATCTTCATAATAGACAAATTCCATTACAGAACTGAGTTCACTCCTCATTCTAGCAATGTTATACTAAACCGAGATCATTTCCCATTATATCCTTATTTATTTAATGAGATATAAATATTTACCCAATGAATTGGAGGTAGATATAGGTCCCAAAAATCTCATAATTAAATCATTTTTAGGTGTGCCACAAAAAAATAATAATTCAACATAGAATCTCCCAAGGAATAAAATGGGTTTCTTAAACATCATTCCATCATAACATAATACAGAAATGAATTTCATAAATTGAATTGCTTCCTAAACATAATCAACCCTTAGTGATAAAAGGGATAGAAACGTACCCCAATTTTAAAATTTTCATCTTTAATAGAAAACAATTTTAAAAAACACATGAAATTAATTCAGGGGGAAAATGTCTTTTATTATTCAAAAACATTTTCTCTTCTCAAAATTCCATGCAATTTTAAAAGAAAATAATTTCTTTGAAAATACACTTTAAATATTATAATGGATGATTTATAGAAATACATAATTATAAAAGCATAAAAATCCACTCATTCGGTATAACCTAAAAGAAAATATTCATCTGAAACTTTTGTTGGAAAGTAAACAAATTGTAATTCGTATCGAATGTGATAAATATTCTGTTCATATTATTTCATAAAAATTCACCAATGGGTTAAATTTATATTAAACAATATTAAATGGACAAGAGGAATATTTTATACTGTATATGTATAAAAGAAGTATATGGATGATAAATATATTCCTGTAAATACTTACCTATAAAAAATCATGGATAATATTGAGATTGAAAAATTATCCCTTACTATAGGTCCAATTTCCATTTTATGTATCTAAACCTCTTGTTTAATGATTTAAATAATGTAACTCACATATTCCAAAAACATATTTCTTTTTATTATATCATATATGATCATATTATCATCCTTTTGTAGATAATATTTCATTATTACTCATTATTATGGTATTAAATGGTTCATTTTCATATGCATGTTTTTTCTGATAATTTTTTTTCTTATTTCTAGGTTATAGTTATATCATTTAAAGAATTATATTAGTATAATTTTTATCACATTGTTTCATTGAATTCATTCATAAAATCATTCATTAATGAAGATCACACATAACGAATCATATCGTATAGTGGAGAGTGTAGGTTATACGTATGCACGAGAGATGATAACATTACCATAATTGTTGAATGATATTGAAATGGATGGTTTATAATATTCCACAATAATTATGACATAATAATAATCATATATAGTTAATTTTTCTATCATTATACCTATCCAAGTAAGCCGGTGTTGCAAAAAAGTATACACCACTGTGTGGAAATGGTAAGTTGTACGTACGCATAGGTCGTAATTCCAATTTTCATAGGATAAAAAGATGGTTGAATTGTTTGTTTCATAATCATAATGACATATCAATATATAATTTATATTGGATTTATTTTTTTATAATAAAAAAACTCACGAAGATGAAGTATAATAAAAAATTTGTTTTGAAGGAATTATTAGAGGATATTATCTCTTCTTCAAAATGCTCCGTCTAAATCACCTATAAAGCACTAGAGTTGATATTTTAAGAAGACCATAACCATTGGAATGTGACTAGGAAAGTTTAGAATGGAAATATTAATCATTTTTCCTAGCTTGAATGTTCAATGTGAAATGAATAGGTGAGGGTGGAGGTTCCCTTTTATAATTGAGGTGAGGGAAACTTTTGCGATCTCCAAAGATATTAATTTATAAAAAAATCAAGCCTCAAACAAAAACCAAAAAAATTCCCCAATTTCAAATGTGAGAAGATATAGGTATTTAATCTCATCAACCAAAAAAATTTATACATGTTTTTATATAAATTTAAACCTTAACATTTTAATAAACACTTTCTTATTTAGTTAAATTTTTAACTAGGTTAACAAATATTTCAATATGAACGATGTTTACTTATTTGAGGAAAATTTGACCCTAAATAAATATTTTCCCTAATTATTATATATTTATAAAAATGTTTCATGATTTTTAACTAATTTAATAACACATCATTTTGATAAACAATCAATAGTGTCAACTTTGATACTATATAATTAATTGATTATTTAAAATATAAATATAACTAGTTATCTTTAAAAAACATTTTATTATATTCTTAAGATGTAAAGGTCATCAATAAAAGTAATTGGATAAATTTATTAATACATATAATATTAATTTTTAATATTTATAATAACATTTATTTTTTATCTCAATTAAATAAAAAATTACAACATCACTTTAGTGGAGTAATTTAACATACATATTTGTTGAATTAAAAATAAAAATCAAATACTATAACGAATATAATTTCACTATATTTCAGAGGAATATTTATAGTAGATAATATCTTCTGGAAAAGCATATATTGGAAATTTTGTATTTATTAAAACATCAATGTTACAACTTTAACATCTCTTTAAATAAAAATTTATAAGTATCGTAATCTCTTCTATAAGGATCCAAATGGTAAATAACTCAACCAGTAGATGTTTATGATCAAGAAATACCTGACCAATATTATTTGGTCAAATTTTTGTTTCTTTTAGTGGTTATTATCATTTTAATAAAAATTGGTTTAATTATTTTTCATCAATTAAATAATTTTTTAATCATCAATGTATAATCCGTTGAAGCAATTATTTATTTCCAAAAAATTGAAAACAAATTAATATGACAAATAAATCATTTTTTCTTTAAAATTAGTATCTATAATCGAACTTATATTATGTAAAATATTATATTAAAAATGATAAATTTATTAAGTATTGAGTGGCATGTATTTAAATTTTCAATAAATAAAGTAAATTAAATGTCTTAATTTCATATAAGTGGATTAAAATGGAAACCATTTCAACCTAATCATGTTTTACATCAAAAAAATATCATCCAATGATATTTTTACAAGTGTTAGGATAATTTTGTAACATTATTTTTACGTGAATTTCCCAATTTACCCTTTTACCGTATTGATAAAAATTACCGAAATTATTATTCATAATTCCCAAAAATAAAATAACAATATTTAAATAATTAGGACCTAATTATTTAAATATGGAATAAATATTTCAAAATTCAAAACATAGAAGTTTTAGTAACTAGTTTAAAATTAATCTCGTTGTCAAAATTAAAAAAATGGGTTTTAAAAGATAAATCATTGGTAAATATTGAATTGTTTTTACATAGGATTTTGATGTAAAATTAATGCTAATAAACTAAATTATATTAATTGATAAATATATAATATATTTATACTTTAAAAATATTCAATAATATCTGTTATCCATAAAACTATTTCAATAAAAATTTTGTTTTCAATTAAAATGTAGTATATTTTTATCATTCATAAAAATATGAATGTTATCACAAAAATATAAAAAGATCCGCAAAATAAGATTTTTATATACTCTTACAAAGAGGTAGTTTATGTTCATAGTTGAAAAAAAAATTTGTAAAAGAATTAATTTAAAATGGTTTCTCCATTATGATTCTGTATAATTTCGCTTTTGAAAAATATAGGTTTTTGTATATAAAATAGTGTTTATTCGAACACTATGACTAAAATATCTATTCTGTGAATATAAAAAATAGTTTATTAAACATATAACATATATATTTCTTTTGTTTAATTTACTTATTGTAATTCACTTATTTTGAAAATATAAAAAATACATATATTTACTTTACATTTTATGGGTTTATTTTTTTTATAAATAATTGGTATCCAAATAATTCACCCTACATTTTTATAATATACTTATTGATTCCCAAAAACCTAATGGTTATGTTATAATGGCCATTTTATACCATGGTCATCTCACAGTTTTTCAAAACTAATGATTGCGTTCAGTGAAAGTTGTTGAAAAAATAAAATTATTTAATGAGAAATATTTCATGAAAACATTCAGGTGTAACATTCTACCCCACTTAAACCGAATTTCACCCTATAAATTCATAATTTTGAAATAAAAATATGAGGATACCCCTGCAACATCATATCCTCAATTTCCCATGTTGCTTCAACAAATTGGAGGTTCCTCCATTAATAATTAACCAAGCAAGTGTTCTTGTTTCATAAAACGTTTTCACTAAGATCCAGAATCTATAATAGTTGTTCATTATGAGAAATGACTTTCTATATTAGTAAAACATCTAATTTTAGTACATGTGATAAGATCAGGTATGTACCTTTTCAGAAGATATATAAGGAACACATAATGAACTTGAGTGAGATTCGGTGGAAGGTCCAATCGGTAATCTACCATCCCAACATGATAAACAATTTCAAAAGGACCGAACTGCCATGGGATAAGATTCCCCTTATTTACAAATTTCAATAATCTCTTCTAGGGAGATATTCATAGAAACAATCTATCACCCAAATCGAACTCTAGGAATTATTTTCATTTTTCATCATAAATTTTTTTTTAACTCTAATCTTCTCTTATGTGATGTTGAATAGATCTTACATTTTCTTCTATTTCATCAATAAAATGAGGTGCTAATAGATTTCCATCCCCATGTTCATCCTAGAAATTTAGGTTTATGATATTCATTCCATAGAGGTATTAAAAACCATCTATATGAATATTAGAGTGAAAGATATTATTGTAATAAAATTCCACCAAAGGAAGGTTTTGATCCCAATCACCTTGTAAATCCATATAAAAATCTCTCAAAATGTCCTCTAGAGTTTTAATTATTCACTCATACAGACCATCTGTATGAGAATGATAAGAAGTGCTGAAACATAACTCTGTATAAAGATCTTTCTGAATACTTTTCTTGAACATCAAGGTTTACCATGGGTCCCAATCATATATAATTCAAATTGGTACTCCATGAAATCTTACCACTTCCTTTACAAATATCCTAAAGATATAATTAAGATAAAAACCCTCTCTAATAGAAATGTAGTTTGTTGACTTCATAAGGTGATCAACTATAACCCATATAGAAATATGGCCTTTATATTTTTTTTTGGATGACTAATGAAAAAGACTATATATTATGTATTTTAATTTCCATTCTTGTATGGTTAATGGTTGTAACATCCCCTTATACGTATATCTCTCGACCTTAACTTGCTATAAAAACCACGTATCGAGAGACATATTCAGCATAATCTCTTTTAATTTCATCTCATAATAAATTCTCTTTCATATTCTTGTGCATCTTTCTACTACTATGAGGAATAGAGAATGAGGCACTATGACCCTCACCCAACAACTCCTTCTTTAATTCTGGTATGGGAGGAATAAAAAATTCGTTCTTGAACCTTATTTTTTAATAAAAAATAAGTAAGAATTCCATAACATTTCTAACCCTCTTTTGTATCTCTATATCTTTCTTTGGTGCCTCCTTAATCGTCATTTTTATAGATGGTTGAACATTAATTTGAGAAAGATAATATTTCTACCCTTTATTTAAAATTTTAAGATCTATCCATCAAAAATACATAAATAATATATCTCTTTTGATCCTCATCATGTGTATTCTTTCATGGTACTTTTGACTCCATGAATATTCCACCTTTTCTATTTCTCATAGTGGTAATGTATTGGGAAGTCGTACTCTATAATCAACTCCAACCATCTTCTTCGGTGCATATTCATCTCCTTTTATGTGAAAATACACTTTAAAAAATTATTATCAGTATACATTTTACACCTTTAAACATAAAGATAATGCCTCAACATCATTAATGGTAATATTACCACAGCTAACTCCAAATCATTAGTTAATTTGTTTATCTCATGGATTTTTAATTGTCATGAGGCATAATCTATCACCATATCATTTGGTAAGAGAACACAACACGTCCCCATCTTGGATTCTTCACTTAATATCACAAACCTTTATCCGCTAAAAGGAAGTGTGAGCACAGGTGAATTGACTAACCTTTTTTAAGAACATTTAAATTCTCTTCATATTTTTATGTCAAAAAAACGTAACTCCTTTCCAAGTCAACATGGTGAGTATATTAGATAATCAGGAAAATTATTTCACCAAACATTGATAATATTCAGGTTGTTACAGTGTCCTTAGTAGATTTCTCAGTGTCCTGAGTAGATTTATCCACTAATATTCAGGTTGTTACTTCCTGTTCGAATAGATAAGAATAACATCTATAAATACTACCACAAACAGATCAAGATAGTATATCAAGTCTCTATTAATTAGATCCATGAAGATAGTAAGGTAATTAGTACGACCAAAGGGAATCACTATAAATTCATAGTATTCATACCATGTATTGAATGTTATCTTTGATATATCCTCCTCAGTTACTCTCAATTGATGATATATTAAATGAATATCAATCTTTTAACAGTATTGAACTCAGTGTAATTGGTCAAATAAATCATAAATTTGGGTAATATGATATTTGTTCTTGATAGTGATCTTTTTATGTTTTCAATAATCAATGAAGGGTATTATTGATCCATATTTCTTCTTCAAAAACCTAAAATCACCCCCCCCCCCAATGTGATGCACTAGGGAATATGAATCCCTTTTTAAGATTCTCTTTGATTTTCTTCTTCAATTCCTACAACACAATTGGGTCCACTATATAAGATGTCTTCAAAGAGGGAATAGATCCTGACATGACTTATATTAAAAAAAATTCCTAATTTGGTTGAATAATTTAAAATTCTACCACAAACACATCAAAAAAAGCTCTTGTGAAATGGATTTATTTGTAATTATGAGTTTCTCCCCAAACCTTTGAGATAGATAATCTTAATTTTCAAAATTCAAGAACTATAAGATGGGTGAAATTTTTATTTGATGGTCATATTCATCCTTTCATTATTAGATGATCATAGATTGATCTGGAATAGGTAATTTGACATCTCTTTCATGGAAATTAAAATTATATCCATATAGAGAAAGCCAATCCATGCTGAGAATTTTATAAAATTTCACTATATGAAGGATCACAGGATTTGTAGGAAGAACATTCCCACAAACATCAACAAGAGAAGAATTATAAACATATGATTAGACCATTGTGACATTAGGAGTTGTCACAGGTAACTCAACATCAAATTATTGAGTTAATACATCAATACCCATATAAAATTATTTAGAAATAAAAGAGTGGGTGGATCCAGTATCAAATAAAACATTTTGTTCTTTAGATTGGATAATAATTGTACCTTTCACCACTTCATTATCGTACGACACATCGTTGATAGTGATCACATGTGACTTTCCTTTCTCTTTGTCCTTAAGATTTTTCTGACATCAATCATCATCAATAACCCATGGATTAGGGAATTCATTGGAATAATTCCCCATTTCCTTTCCCTTTTAACATTTAATTGTAGGGGGTGCATTTTGTGTAGCCATTTATTTATTTGGATTAATTAGACATATTTTTTCCATTACATCAGTATTCAACATTCTGATGGCCTTCTTTTCCACACATAAAACATTTTTTAGACCCTTTAATAAAATTCCCTCCTTGACTCTTTCCAAACACTCAACATAAGTGAAAACTCATCTTCCTTTCAATGTGGTATCTAGATTTTCCATTGAATTAAATTTTTCTCTTCTTATCAAATCCATAGGACTGATGGGTTGTTCTAATTGTTGAGTCAATAAGGTTTTTCTTTATGACTTTTCCATTCCTTCTTGTTTTGAAAATCACAAACACCTTATCTTAAGGAAAATCGCTTTTATAAGGAAAATTTCTTTTATAAGAAAAATTGCTTTCTTAAGGAAAATCGCTTTTATAAGAAAAATTATCCTTATCATTTTTTTTCATCCATAGTTTTCTTAAGTATGAGATTCGGATTCATTTTCTCGGAATCGTTGAAACATTGATATAAAGAATTCTGTTTTAGGATTCGGATTCTGGATAAGAACTATAAGGATGTTTCATTCCGAATTCCGGATATGAACTCTGACTAAGTTCTATTCCAGATTCAGGATACGAATTCTGAAGAAGAATTCTCATTACGAATTCTATTGAAGAATTATCATTACGAATTCTAATGAAGAATTATCATTACGAATTCTAATGAAGAAATCTCATTCCGAATTCCCATTACGAATTTTGATGAAGAATTCTCATTACGAAATCTGATGAAGAATTCTCATTACGAATTCTGATGACGAACTCTCATTACAAATTCTGATGAAGAATTCTCATTACGAATTCCAATGAAGAATTCTCATTACAAATTCTGATGAAGAATTCTCATTATGAATTCTGATTAAGAATTCTCATTACGAATTCTGATGAAGAATTCCCATTCCGAATTCACCTATTAAATAGAATCTGATCATCTTTGTTTTTATACACTCTGAATTAATTCAGACTCCGAAAAATATCTTTGTTAGACTCCGAACTTCTATATTACTTACATTTCTATATTTTGTCTACTCTTTATTATTGTTCCTTACACTCCGAACCTTCACTCCGAAGTTTTCATTACGAGCATTTATGTTAGAGTTTAAAACGATGTCGTACATTCTGTTACACTTGTTTTGTTATAAAACGATGTCATCTGTTTTGTTATAAACTAACCGTTGTCTAAGTGACACGTGTACAGGTCCCTCCGATCTTTAAGGAAAATATGACCGTTGGAGAAGGAGCCGACCTTACCTATAAATAGGAGCTCATTTGAAAGAGCTCTGGGCTTATGGCTGAAAAAGTGATGAAAGGATGACTAATCCACTTGAAGTGATTTCTAGAGAGAGAGACTCTTATTAACTCTTAAAGCTTCCTACGACTCCGAATGTTGGTGATTACATTCGAGGGCTTCCGAGGATAGGAAGACAGTGGTGACAACTACCTTAATGTTCGAGGGCTTTCTTGCTGAGGAAGACAGAGGTTTCCAACTACCTTGAAGTTGAGGGCTTGCGGGGATAGCAAGACAGAGACTCTGATCTTCGTATCGAGGGCTTACCCTGGTGTGGGTAAGACAGACTTGCTTGAAAGTATAAATCAAGGGACCTTTATCCAAGGTTCTTGGATACCCTTCTCTTTGGGTTAAAAGACTTATATCTGGTTACTTGTAGTTTAACTACTTGTTTTATTTCCGCTGCAATTTTTATCTTAAGGAAAGTATAACTTTCTTATACTTCCTTACTTACTCTGATTCATTTAGATTCTATATGATTTAAGGAAGAATCTCATATTGTAACTTTTGTTAAGTTTCAGTTTCCGGAACCATATTTCCGGAACCCACTTTCACAATCTTATTTCAATTTTGTATTTGGTGTTAGAGGTGTTGTGAATTTACTTAGTTTAACTATGTTAAACTTAGCCCTTTCCTTTGCTTAAGGAAAACATAGTTAATCATAACTAACTTTAAAGGTTCCAAAGGAATTTTTAAAGTATAAAATTCACCCCCCCCCCCTCTTGTATATTGAGCATCTACATCACTATTTCGATCCTACAATTGGTATCAGAGGTTGGAAACCTCTTACTCTATACCAATCCTACAATTGGTATCAGAGCAGGTCTCTGAAATACTTGTACTCACATACAAGTTCTTCTTGCTCACTTTTTCATTCCGAATTTCTATTCCGAAATTTTCCCATTCCGAACTTTTCTCATTCCGAACATTGTTATTACGATTCTTTGCTACTAACAAGTTTGTGTGCAAAGTTATTTTTAGTATGGAAGGAATTAATGTTGGATCAATTGACAATCTGAATCCTACAAGACCACCAATCTTTGATGGTAATGACTATGAGTACTGGAGAGATCGTATGAAGACTTTTGTTATCAATACTAGAGTAGACAACTTTGTTATGATTATTGGTGATTATAAAATTCCTGACAAGGAAGTTAGAACCTTTACTAACCAGGAAAAGAAAGAATATCAACTCAACTATAAGGTTCGAAATACTTTACTATGTTCATTGACCAGAAATATATATAGCCAAATTTCTTCGTGTGAAGCAGCTAACTGTATATGGAAGAAGTTAGAAGTTACACACTTTGGAACTTCCAAGGTGATTGAAACTAAAAGAGCTATGCTTAGAGCTGAATATCATGGCTTCAACTTTCCTTTTGGAGAACCTATCTGTAAACTTCAAAAAAGATTTATGACTATTGTCAATAGTCTACAATTTATGGGAGAAAAAGGTTTAGATGATGAAGCTCTTGTGGACAAGATAATTGATATTATGCCCAATGAGTGGGAGTCCAAGAGAACAGCTATAGATGAGAATAGGAAGGTCACTCAAATTACTCTTGATGAATTATTTGGAACTCTTCTACAACATGAAACTAGAATGAAGAGAGATGCTGACAACATCAAGAAGAAGAATGGAAATGGTACTGTTTCTTTAACTACAACTTCAAATCAGATGAAAGATAAGACTCTTGAGAGAGTAACCAGATCCAAGTCTAAAAATGTTATTTTCCAATCCGAATCAAGTGAGAGTGAAGTCTGAGAAAATGAATTAGCCAATCTTGCTCGAAGGATGAACAAGATAACTGGATAGAGAAATTTTCAATCTAAGTATAAGAAAAAGGAAAGGAAAGATAAGAAAGATTGAAAAGTTACTTGTTATGAATGTAAAAGAGCTGGACATATTAGACCAGATTGCCCTATGCTCAAAAAGAAAGAAAGAAAAGAAAGACATTCAGACAGGAACAGGAAGAAGTTTTATAAGTCCAAAGCTAAGAAAGTTTTGAAGCCAATGACACCTGGAGTGCCAGTGGTGGTGACTCTTCAGATGAATCTTCTGATTATGAATCTTCAGGACAGAAGAATCTTGGTCTTATAGCCAGATTACCTATTGATAATCGTTGTTTTATGGCTAAGGTACGAAATGCTAAATCATTGAACAATGTTTCTTTAAATTCTAATGATATTAAGTATTATAACTCTTCTGATGAAGAATCATCTACTGATGAGGAAAATACTTTACCTACTTATGAAGAAGTCTCTAGGTTTCCTGAACTTCTAGAGACTGATAATTCCAAACACAATAAGAAACTTGATAAGGCAAACTCTAGGAATTCTATTCTTACAAAAGAGATATCAGATCATTCTAAAGATCTTGATAAGAAAAATGCTCATTTTGAAAATATTTCAAAAAATATTGAGGAAGTAAGTTCTGAGAAGAACAAACTTTCTAAATGATTAGAAAATGTAATTTCTAAGAAAAATGTTTTCGAGCCTAACTCTAGTTCTAAAACTAATGATTTTGAGGATAAAAACTTGGTTGTAAAACTCATGTCCGAAATTTTTTCCTTAAGGAAGTGTTTATCAAACTTTACCCATGGTAAGGAAATTTTTGATAAGATGTATTCCCAAATACGACCTTCAAGAAATAAATCCGGATTTGGTTATACTCATGCAAAACCTATTTTCAGTAACAATTATTTTGTTCCTCAAAGTGCCCCATTTTGTACCAAGTTTCAATGTGGTGGTCACTAGGAAAAGAATTGTTCCTTAAACAAAACCCAATCTCTAGGATTTCACAAAGCTTACTTTTCTAAGAAAATGTGGATAACTAAAATTTTATTGTCTGGAAATCTCAGATCCAAATAAGTTTGGATTCCGAAAGTCTAATTTTCTTCTTGATTTCAGGATAATAAAGAAAGTACCAGAAATAATACATGGTACATGGATAGTGGATGTTCCCGGCACATGACTGGTAACAAAAGTTTTTTTGAAAAGATTATCAAAAAGAAAGGTGGAAAGGTAACTTTCGGAGACAATGCTAAGGGAGAGATTGTTGGTATTGGTAATATTGTTTTTCTTGGTAAAACCTTGATTTCAAATGTTCTTTTTGTTAAGGGTCTTAAGCACAACCTAATTAGCATAAGTTAGTTATGTGATGAAGGTTACCTTGTGAATTTTAGGAATTATAAGTGTTTAGTTCACAATACCAAGAAGAATTTATTCTCTCAGCCAATAGGCAAGAGAATGTCTACACATTGAACCTAGAAGACCTCAGGAGTCAAGATTTACCTTGCTTAAGTGCAATGGAAGATCATTCCTGGTTATGGCATAGAAGACTAGGTCACTGTAATCTTAGAAACCTATGTAAACTCTCTAAGAAGAAAATAGTTAAGGATCTACCGGAGCTTAGATTTGATTCTTCTAAAGTTTGTGATCCTTGTCAATATGGCAAGCAACATAAATCTAGTTTTAAGTCAATCGGTGAAGTCTCAACAACCGATGCATTATAGTTAGTGCACATGGATCTTTTTGCTCCAACACAAACTGGAAGTATTGGAGGAAAATACTACGTGTTTGTTCTAGTTGATGATTACACTAGATTTACTTGGGTCTATTTTCTAGCAAAGAAATCTGAAGCTTTTTCCTATTTCAAAATTTTTAGAGCTCAAGTTAAAAATGAGAAGAACCTTCCATTGAAAACTATTCATAGTGATCATGGAGGAGAATTTCAAAATTCTGATTTTGAAACTTTTTGTAGTAAGAAAGGTATTACTCACAATTTTTCAGCACCTAGAACTCCTCAAAAAAATGGTGTAGTTGAAAGAAGAAATAGAATTATTCAAGAAATAACTAGAACCATGTTGAGTGAATATTCTATTGCTAGACATTTCTGGGCTGAAGCTGTAAGTACTGCTTGCTATACTATAAATCGAGTTTTGATTAGACCTTTTCTTAATAAAACTCTTTATGAGTTATGGAATGGTAGAAAACCAAGACTTTCCTACTTCAAGGTTTTTGGTTGCAAAGTATTCATTTTGAATAATAAAGATAACTTACATAAATTCGCACCAAAATCAGATGAAGGAATTTTCTTAGGATATTCCACAACCTCTATGGCTTATAGAGTTTTTAATAAAAATACTTGTACTATTGAAGAAACAGTACATGTAAAATTTGATGAATCAGATCCTTTTGTTTATAAAACATCTCAACTTACATCTTCGGATGTGTTTTCAAAAACCGATTTTCAACCTTTGATAGAAGAACCTTCTGATAAGGAAATTTTTTTAGAAGATACTTCTGAAACATTTACACCAGAAGACTTTCTACCCTATGTTGATGAACAGATTTTCCAAAACCCAAATCAGGTGTTTCTTAAGAATCATCCCAGTGATAGTATCATTGGTGATGTAAACCAACCTGTAAAGACTAGGAGTTCCTTAAGAAATGAAGTAGAACATCTATCATTTCTTTCCCAATTAGAACCTAAAAGCACTGATGAAGCTTTACGTGATGATGATTGGATCAAAGCAATGCAAGATGAACTAAATGATTTCGAAAGGAATAAAGTCTGGACCTTGGTTGAAAGACCTAAGGAAACCTCTGTTCTTGGAATAAAATGGGTTTTCAGAATTAAATGTGATGAAAAAGGAGTCATTGTTAGAAATAAAGATAGACTTGTTGCTAAAGGCTATAATCAGCAAGAAGGAATAGACTATGAAGAACCCTATGCTCCAGTAGCTAGAATCGAATCTATCTGTATTCTACTTGCCTTTGCAGCATTCTTTAATTTCAAACTTTTCCAAATGGATGTGAAATGTGCTTTTCTTAACGGTTATGTTCAAGAGGAATTTTTTGTTGAACAACCTCCTGGATTTGAAGATACAAAACATCCTAATCATGTTTTTAGACTTACTAAAGCTTTGTATGGCCTTAAACAAGCCCCACGAGCATGGTATGATAGACTCACTGGATTTTTGCTTCAAAATAACTATGTTATGGGAAATGAAGATCCAACCCTTTTTATAAAGAAATATAAGAAAAATGTTTTGATTGTTCAAATTTATGTTGATGACATTATATTTGGTTCAACTCAGCAATCTTTGACTGACTCTTTTCTAGTCTAATGAAATCTGAGTTTGAAATGAGTATGATGGATGAGTTAACATTTTTCCTTGGTTTTCAAATTTCTCAAAAACCAGAAGGAACCTACATATCTCAACATAAGTATATTAAAGATCTTCTTAAAAAGTATGGTTATGACAACACTAAGAGTATAAGTACTCCCATTGGTACCTCAAACTCTTTAGATCTTGATGAAGCTAGGAAACCAGTAGATCAAACATCTTTTAGAGGCATGATAGGAAGTCTACTATACTTAACAGCTTGTCGACCAGACTTAATGTTTTCAGTATGCTTATGTGCAAGATATAAATCCAATCCTATGGAATCTCACTTAAAGGCATTAAAAAGAATTTTTCTCTACCTTAAGGGAACCATGGATCTAGGATTATTTTATACTTCTGGAAATGATTTTGTTCTAAAAAGATTTTCTGATGCTGACCATGGTGGATGTAGAATGGATAGAAAAAGTACATTCGGAACATGTCATTACTTAGGAGATTCTTTAGATTCTTGGTCCTGTAAGAATCAACATTCTGTAGCACTCTCCACTGCTGAAGCTGAATATGTAGCAGCTGGAAGTTGTTGTGCACAAGTGTTGTGGATGCAACACACACTCACAGACTATGTCATGATTTTTACTAAAACTCAAATTTTGTGTGATAACACAAGTGCCATTGCCCTCAGTAAGAACCCTGCACATCACTCCCGTGCAAAAAACATAGATATTAGACATCACTTTCTTAGGGATCACACACTCAAAGGAGATATTATTCTTCAGTTTATCGGAACGCAAGATCAACTTGCTGACATTTTCACAAAATCTTTGCCTTCAGATAGATTTGATTATATTAAACAGAAGTTAGGAATGATAACCGTAAGGTACTCTTTCTTAATTAACTTTCTGTTGAAAAAGTCTCCTTACAGTAATAAACTCCTTTTCATAGGGGGAGTATATTTGATTGTTTGTTTAACAATGTTTTTCAAAATTTGTTTTCAAACTTTTCAGAAAGAAGATTTCCGGAATGGAATTTCTGGAACTAAATTTTTTTTCAGATTGGACATTCTCGTACAGAATACTTCTGAAATGGAAGTATTCGTATTGAAAATTTCTGGAATGGAATTTATGTACTGGCAGTTTCATAACCAGATTTTTGTACCGATTGTTTACCCGTAATGAGTTTTTCGTACTGATTTTTTTTACTAAGTTTGTTTTTCATACTGAGTTTTCCGTAATGAGTTTTTCGTACTAATTTTATTTTCCAAAGAATTTTTTTTGCGAAATCTGTCTTCTCATAATAATGTTTTTTTTGGTCTTTGTTATATTACCCATTACGAACAATCCTTCACAGCCAATCCGAAAGGTATGAGTTCCTTACTCAAGTTTTCGTAGTCATACTTTACTTACTGGTATTTTCTTGTATTATGTTTTCGGATTATAGTTTTATTAATTCCTTGTTTTAATAAAAACCTCAAAAAGATCGGATTCAAGTTTTCAACCGTCAGATCTGATCTCAGCTCGTTCCAACCATTAGATCAACTATTGAAGGTGTACCGTCATCTCGTTGCCTATATAAAGGAGACTCAATTACTCATCCCACATTGATCTCAAGCTCTCGCGTCTCGAATCTCTGCTTCTCTGATTTAAGTCCGTTCCGAACTTCAGTTTTCTCCGTTCAGAACTTCTCAGAGGACTTCAGATCCGAATGTCTGCGGAGTTAGCATCTCAAGAAATGTCTTCCACCAAGCATATTTCTCAGTGGTTAGTTTACAGAGAAAGGTTAGTAAATTTGGATTTCTTCAACAATTATGATTATCTTATCTCAAAGAACATTAAGTTGAATGGCTGGGAAGATGTTGCTGTATCCAAACCGGGGACTCAAGACAATGTTTTTATAGAGTTACTTGTTGAGTTCTATGAAACGGTTTCCTTCTTCCAGGAAGATAATAGGGAGAAGTTTTCTTTTAAGTCTTATGGAAAGACCTAAAAACTTTCTTATACCAAGGCAGCAATCTTGGTAAGGTTTTCCTATGAAGGAGAAGCCAAATTTATTTCTCATGTATTGTCGGACTCTAAGGGTAGCTTCGACAAGGAAAAAGCCTTAGAAACTCTCGGACTGGTTGATGACAAGGCTCCGAAGATTGCTAGTTTGCCTACAAATTTCTGGATTCTAGAGTTGTGGGTGCAAGGGCTTATCGTACCGAGGAAAGGTGATAAAGATAGCTTGAAGAAGAGTGAGATCTATATCTTAGATTTTCTGATAAATCTAAGGAAGTTTAACTTCATGAGGCACATTCTTATAACCATTGAGAATCTTAAGAAAGGAAATCTCATATCTCAGATCGTAATGTACCCAACAATATTATCAAAGTTGATAGTTCGGTGCCTTGAATCTTTCAAGGAAGCCTGCAGATCTAAGCCAAGGGTTTGCAAAATTTTGTTGCTCAGTGATGATACCCTTAAGAGGATGGATGTGGATTTCAACAAGGAGATTGGTGAGTTCGTTGATTTGCCTAATCAAGAAGAAGTGGTTTCGAAGGCTTCTGAACCGGAATCATCCAAACCAGTAAAGAAAAGGAAGTTGAATCAAGCTGTAGCTGAAGTCGAAGATCCTAAGTCTAAGGAAGCTCAAACCGCACCTCCCAAACCAAAGAAGAAGAAGACCTATCCTGATGAGGTAGTTACAAAGTGGAGAGCTAATAAAGAGAAAAGGAAACTAGGGGATCCGCAGTTCGGATTGGACCCTGTGGAGGCTAAGGCCTTGAAGGAGAAAACTGCTGATGAGCTTGAAAAACAAGCAAAGGAAAAGAAGCTTTAGAAGAAGATGTCAGAAGCCGAGGCAGTCCAAGCGTTTTTAAAGTTTAATGAGATGGTATCTGGAAGTATCCCAGTTCCGAGATCTTTCTCCCTGGAATCTCTACCAGAGACTCCAGGAAGAAACCCTGATTTTCTGGAAGAGACTACAGCTGAGCATGTTGAGCAAATTGAGCAGATTCAGCAAGTGGGAGAGGAAGAAGAATCTACCGAAGGAAGTGGTGAAACAGGAGATCTTTTGAAACATGTGGATGATTATAAAGGATCACCTTCAGAACATCTATCACTCCAAACTTCAGAGGCCGAATCATCTAAGTTAGTAACTCTAGAGAAGTATAAGAATGAGGAAGATGTTGTTCAGAAAGTTGTTGATGAGATTGTTCAAGTGTCTACTGTGGAGCAGAAAACTCCTGATTAAGAATCTATTCTGAAAAAAGACAAGGGAAAGCAACTCCTTGTTGAAACACCAAAATCAGTGGCTAGCAAGAAAAGAGAATATGGTTATTTGTCTAAAAGGAAGTTTGAGCTTATTGAGGAAGAAAACTCTCCAAGCAAGATTTAAGATTCGGAGTCATCTTCAGTGGGGCATGATTTTGTTGTCCAGTCTTTAAAGAAGTTGGTGGGATCCATTCCGACATTCTCTAGTATTGACTCTAGATGTCAGATGCTCCAACATGCGTTGAATCAGAAAACTGACTTCGTATCTATGGTTATGGACAAATGCGTTGAGATTGAAGCTCAGTTCAGAACCTTCTTTGTTGGTTACGAAGCTCATAGAAAATCTTGTAAGAGGATGACAAACTGGTCAAAGAAGACTGTGAAAGAGATGAGGTTGTTCGATGAGTTTCAAGACAATGTTAAAGATGCATTTGAAACCGAGGACAAGAAGATAAATGAGTTAACTTCATCTTTTGAAGAGAAGCTGATAGAAGAAAAGAACTTCCGGATTCAAGAAGTAAGAGATCTGAATGGGAAGCTCAATTCCATTTCTCAAAACTGGAAGTTTGAAAGGGATCATCAGATCGATTTTGAAGAAAGGATGAAGGCTCAGGAAGAGAAGATCAAAGCTCAGGAAGAAAAAATTGAAGCTCAGTCCGCAAGAATAGTTGTCTTAGAGAAGCAAGCTGAAGAAGATCATAAAGACCTGAAGAAGATCAAGACTATTCTAAAGGGGCTCATGTCGAAGGAAAAAGATCCGAAATAACCAAATCCGATCTTTTTGTTGTATTTTCTTGTTGCTGAGATTTCAAATATTAATGAAAGTTGTGCTTGTCGTTTCTATTGTTATCATTACTAATATTTCAAGCACTTTGTTATTTTTCCATTCCCTCCAATTATTTTTGAAAATCACATTGGGGGTGAAGGAAAAGATCCTTAAGAAAAAGGAGAACTCTAATAAGAGTTTATCAAAGGGGGAGAAGAAAAAGATCCTTAAGAAAAAAAGAAAAACTCTAATAAGATATTGTTTAAGGGGGAGCCTTTTCATTAAAGAAGACCTTCTTATTTATCACTCTGTAAATCTGAATACGATCCTTAGAGTTTCAAAGCCTAAGGGGGAGTTAGCCGTATTCATCAATATCCTTAAAGCAAAGGGAGATAAGCCTTAATGTTTTTCTTTCTTCTTAGAATTTCTTTTTCGTAAGGATGTTTGTGCTTTCTAAAAAGGGGGAGATTGTTGAGTCAATAAGGTTTTTCCTTATGACTTTTCCATTCCTTCTTGTTTTGAAAATCACAAACACCTTATCATAAGTAAAATCGCTTTTATAAGGAAAATTTCTTTTATAAGAAAAATTGCTTTCTTAAGGAAAATCTCATTTATAAGAAAAATTATCCTTATCATTTTTTTCATCCATATTTTTCTTAAGTATGAGATTCAGATTCATTTTCTCGGAATCGTTGAAACTATGATATAAAGCATTCTGTTTTAGGATTCAGATTCTGGATAAGAACTATAAGGAAGTTTTATTCCGAATTCCGGATATGAACTCTGACTAAGTTCTATTCCAGATTCAGGATACGAATTCTGAAGAAGAATTCTCATTACAAATTCTATTGAAGAATTCTCATTAGGAATTCTAATGAAGAATTCTCATTACGAATTCTAATGAAGATATCTCATTCTGAATTCCCATTACGAATTCTGATGAAGAATTATCATTACGAAATCTGATGACGAATTCTCATTACGAATTCTGATGACGAACTCTCATTACGAATTCTGATGAAGAATTCTCATTACGAATTCCAATGAAGAATTCTCATTACGAATTCTGATGAAGAATTCTCATTACGAATTCTGATGAAGAATTATCATTACGAATTCTGATGACGAATTCCCATTTCGAATTCACCTATTAAACAGAATCTGATCATCTTTGTTTTTATACACTCTGAATTAATTCAGACTCCGAAAAATATCTTTGTTAGACTCCGAACTTCTATATTACTTACATTTCTATATTTTTTCTACTCTTTATTATTGTTCCTTACACTCCGAACCTTCACTCCGAAGTTTTCATTCCGAACATTTATGTTAGAGTTTAAAACGATGTTGTACATTCTGTTACACTTGTTTTGTTATAAAACGATGTCATCTGTTTTGTTATAAACTAACCGTTGTCTAAGTGACACGTGTACAGGTACCTCCGATCTTTAAGGAAAATATGACCGTTGGAGAAGGAGCCGACCTTACCTATAAATAGGAGCTCATTTGAAAGAGCTCGGGGCTGATGGCTGAAAAAGTTCTGAAAGGCTGACTAATCCACTTGAAGTGATTTCTAGAGAGAGAGACTCTTATTAACTCTCAAAGCTTCGTGCGACTCCGAATGTTGGTGATTACATTCGAGGGATTCCGGGGATAGGAAGACAGAGGTGCCGACTACCTTAAAGTTGGAGGGATTTCTTGCTGAGGAAGGCAGAGGTTGCCAACTACCTTGAAGTTGAGGGCTTGCGGGGATAGCAAGACAGAGACTCCAATCTTCGTATCGATGGCTTACCCTGGTGTGGGTAAGACAGACATGCTTGAAAGTATAAATCAAGGGACCTTTATCCAAGGTTGTTGGATAACCTTCCCTTTGGGTTAAAAGACTTATATCTAGTTACTTGTAGTTTAACTACTTGTTTTATTTCTGCTGCAATTTGTATCTTAAGGAAAGTATAACTTTATTATACTTCAATACTTACTCTGATTCATTTCGATTCTATACGCTTTAAGGTAGAATCTCATATTGTAACTTTTGTTATGTTTCAATTTTGGGAACCATATTTCCGGAACCCACTTTCACAATCTTTTTTCAATTTTGTATTCGGTGTTAGAGGTGTTGTGAATTTACTTAGTTTAACTTTGTTAAACTTAGCCCTTTCCTTTGCTTAAGGAAAACATAGTTAATCGTAACTAAATTTAATGGTTCCAAAGGAATTTTTAAAGTATACAATTCAACCCCCCTCTTGTATATTGAGCATCTACATCACTATTTCGATCCTACACTAATATCCATCTCATCCCTGAGATCACATCAAATGATATCCTCATAGTTATTGATCTCACTTATGGATAATTCCCATTATAGGATTGGTTTTAAACCACTAAAGAATCAATAAATTTGACTCTAAAGATGGATAATAATTCACGAAATATACCTTCAAAATCTTGTAAAATTTTCCTTGTGGGTACCAACAGATTCATCATCCTTTTTCTTAAGCTCAAGGAACTGCTTCTCCATATTTTTTGTGAAGAGTACAAGGATATTACTTACTGAAAAATATGATCTTGAACACATATCATTACATATATTGAATTCAATCTATTATCATTTTATTCTTGATAATATTCCACCATTGATCAGCATCACCTTCCAACTGATAAACTACCAAGATGAATTATCATTTTCTACGAATTGGAGATCTAAAAATATCTTTTTATTGGTATGATCCATTGTTC
This sequence comes from Viscum album, assembly GCA_963277665.1. NCBI lineage: Eukaryota > Viridiplantae > Streptophyta > Magnoliopsida > Santalales > Viscaceae > Viscum > Viscum album. The sequence continues at coordinate 210,499,034 of OY728128.1, read as the reverse complement.
ATCCACTAATGCATCAGAAGACCCACTGAATGAAGATGGATTCTACCTCATGAAAGACTCAATGGAATTTTGTTCCCTCTTTTTCTCATTTGGAAGTTTTGCATGAGTCATAGATTGAGAAATATGTGTGATCATAACAAAACTATTTTTCATTCATTCTCCAATAACATTTGGTTTTCTGGGAGGAGAATAATTGCATTTTCAATATTATTCAACATTAATGTGGTTACATAGGGTTCCATCCATTGACTAAAACCAAAAATCATGGTGTGATCAACACTAATAATAATGGGGAAACCACATAATGAAGTATAAAATTTCAATTTAGGAAAATTTAGGTTTTATCCTTCGTTAATCAGGATTATTTATAAAACAATAGTATTATTACAAATACATAGACATATCCTCGGGGTTCTTACTAAGGTTTTCTCATCCTAGTTTCTTAAGGTTAACTATACATTTCCTCTGATACCAACTATAAAAGACCATATACTACATAAATAGTCATTACTTAAAAATTGAAGAATGTTCATTATAAAATACAACTAATCCATAATAAGAATGTATATGTATAGTGTCTTTAGAAATAGGGAAACATAAACAAATGGTTCATAAGACATCTATATTTTCTCTCACTTATTCATTCATAACTAGACCCCTTTTAGACATATATTACATGACACACTTCTTTTTGACCTATGGAAAAGAAACATATGAAAGGGTGATCTACGATACTCAGTAAGGGTAAACAAGTGAAATATCACTTATATAATAATCATAAGACATAAGAATATGTCATTTTAAAATCTTATCCTTTATATTAATGATCAGGATATCATATCATTGGATAAATCATAAGACTTCATAACAAATCAGTGAATATATTCCCAAAAGTAATAACATAAGACATGGAATTTTTGGTATACACATAATCATAGAAAATCATTTAATATTATTCAAGTCCCATTTCCATGTCTTTCATAGTGGAAAAGGTCCATTATTAAACTGAGCTCACTCTTCATTTCAGCCATTTGTTTCTGAATCGAGATCATTTCTTCACTAGATCCCAACATGTCTCATGAGATATAAATATTTAAATAATGGGTTTAGGGAGATATAGGTCCCAAACATCTCATAATTAAATTATTCTTACATGTATCACAAAAATAAAGAAATATTCATCATCGAATAGCCCATGGAAAAAATGTGTTTCTTAAAAATCATTCCATCAAAACATAATCTACAAATGGAATTCATAAATATTTTTTCATCAAAAACACAATAAAAATATATTAATAATTGGTATGTAAACATAAACATATTTAAATAATTTCATCATAGATGGAAAATAATATTGATAAAACACTTGAAATTAATTCTTTAGAAAAATATCCTTTATTCTTAAAAAATGTTTTTTTTTCAAAATGCAACGCCATTTTAAAAGAAAATAATTTATTAGAATATACAATAGAAATATTATAAAGGGTTATTCACATAAATATGGAATTATGAAATTGGTAAAGAAAATTCACACTGTATAATTTAAAATAAAATACTCTTCTCATACATTTTACAGAAATTCAAAAAAGTATTGAGTGGAACAAAAGATTCATTTCATACCATTTTGTAAAAATTTACCAATTAGTAAAATTTAAATTAAAAAATAGTGTAACGAAATGAATAATATTTTATAATATATTTTTATAAAACATTTAAATGGATGATAAATATTCCCCATTAAATAATTAGGTATAAACAATCTCGGATAATATTTAGACTGCCAAATTATCCCCTAACATAGGTCTACTTTCCTTTATATGTATCAAAACCTCCAAAATAATAATTTAAATAATTTCATTGACTTATTATATTATCATATTCGTTTTTATTATATCATATATGATTGTTTTATCATTTTTTTGTTAATAAGATTTCATTATTACTCTTTAGTAGGGTATTAACTGCTCTATTTCCTTATGTATGTTTTTTCACATAAGATGTTCTTAATATTCATAGGATATAGTTATATAATTTTAAAAAATATACTAATATAACATATATCATATAAATTCATTAAAATCATTTATATGGTCATTATTTATTGAATATCATGAAAAATGAATCGCATCGCATCGTGGAGATTGTAGGTTGTACGTTTGCACAAGGGATGATATCATTCCCATAATTGATGAATGGTATTTAAGTGGATAGTGTATAATATTTCAGAATAAATACCATGTTATAATAACAACATATATTTATTCTTCCCATCATTATACCCATCAAAGTAAGGTGGTGGTGAAAAATAGATTACACCACGATGTGGAGACGGTAGGTCGTATGTACTCATGCGTTCTGATTTTGTTATTCTTAGGATGGATGGAATATGTAATATAGTTATTTAGAAGAAATAATTTCATATCAGTATATAATTTATACTATATTTATTACATTATAATGAAACAACTCATGAATATGAAGTATTATAAGAAAGTATTTTTTTTAATGAATTTGTAGAGGAGATTACATCTTCTTCGATGTGCTCCCTAAAAATATCCTCTTAAATCACTAGAATTGGTATTTGAAGAAGACCAAAACCTCTAAAATATAACCATTTATGTTTAGAAATTAAATTTATAGGGTATAGATACAAGGACCCGCCCTTAAAACAGTACTTAATCTATAATTAAATGAATAATTCACATTGAGGATCTTTTCGGGTATAGAGTTTTAGAGAATTATCACATAACTATTACATCTCATAAGATTACAAAGTAGACGCTACTACTATAACCAATTTTCACAACAATAAAAAAATCATTAAATAAAACCAGAGTTATTTTCGTCATATAAATCTTCTTCAATACTTCCTTTCTCTTAACCTTCCTTATAACCTATGAAAAATATTTCAAAAACATGGGATGGGCATAAAAATCTCAGTAATGGTTATAACATAATGAAAGGAAACATTAACCCACCAATAAATAAAAATCAATGAAACCAAAACTTTCAATCTTAACATACCTTATGAAATCATAATATTTATGTATAACTCATATAAATCATAATAAATAAAGGTAAATTGAGGCATTCATAACAATCTTACGTAGGGAGTAACCCTCATGGTTACGTTGGGTATAACCATCACAGTATATTCTCTAAATCTCTTTAGAGAAACCTAAGAATTTAACTCCTTCGCATTACCCAATGCATTGGAGAGCTATCACAGGCTCACCCGGCCTTATTTTATCACAGAACCACCCGTATTCATAAAGAATGACCAAGAACCATAACACATTCATATCACATAAAACATTCATAAAGGACACATAACATTTTCACATTTCAATCACAATATATCAATACAACTCATTGATATAATCAAAACATTATAAAAACCTTTTTCAATACCAAAATAAAGGAAAATTAAAACATGGTATTTATTTTTCATTTAAAAAATGTTATGGCCTGTTGATGAAGCTGAAACTCAAATAATGGTCATGGTGGAAGAGAAGTCATTGTCACCACAGACGTAAGGAAAAAACATTCCCTTTTTTCATATAGTAAAATGGTTCATATGGAAGGATTCCTTTTGAATAAAAGTAAAATTCAAAGGGGTGTATATACTATATAAAGGAGTGTTTTGTATAAAACAAAATATGCCTCAATGAATAGAGATTGAGACGAAGTCCCATACAAAGATGGTATCCTTAGATTAAAAATAAATCAATTACATAATTATGTGCGACAAATATGAATACACCCAATATAAGTGGATATTAAGTTTAAAAAAATCGAAGGTCATCCACACATATTCATGGCACGACATAATCAAGAAGAAGGGTTTTATCCCAAATAATTGAAATTGGGTTAAGAAGTTCCCTTACAGAAATTCGACAGCATAACGGCATCACTTTAATGTTCAGAAAATGAGTTTATGAGAGATAAAAAGTGTATCACATAACTTGGTAATAACATTTTCAGTAATAAGGATATATAGGAACATATCCCAACATAATAATATGTAAATTAAAATACCTATCAAAAAAATATGTCTTTTAAAAAGAGGAGGGTGAAAGGTTCCCTTACCGATTTGGGTAACATTCAGAAAGTACACCACAAGAAATAACGGTCGTACAATGGAGTTGTAAATACCCATAAATTAAATTATATTACAAAAACAATACAATCATGGGCAGTAAATATACCACACAAAAGGAAATAGGGGCAAATGTAGCATGAATCTCACGGGAATAAAAGTGAGATGAAAACCCCTTACCTTGCTGTAATCGATCGAGTCGTATGACCATAAGATAATAACCACCAAATGAATTACAGAACACCATGAATATAAATATATTCCTGATAATATATTTCAATTTGTAGTACAAAAAACACCACATCCAATAAATAAGTGGAAAACAATGGAAATCTCATGGAATTAAAAGTGAGATCCGTTACGAAAATTCGGTAGCCTAACGACGCCACTCAAAACATCCAAAAATGGATATGATGAGATAAAATAGGGTATCTCATAATCCGAGTAGGAGTAATATAAAGTAACATCCCAATCATAAGAAATAAGAGCTTAAAAGGAATGACATAAAAGAGAGTACTTAAAAAGTAAGAGGGAGGTGGGATCCCTTACCTCATGTCCGACTTTTCTTGTTTGTTTCTTTATATTCCGGAATAAAAAATTCTTGTCAATTTGTAATTTATTAAGGACATCCTATATATATTATTATTAAATTCATATCAGATATTACAATGTTATAATAATTAGTTAATTATGTGAGTTTATATCAGATGTTTTTGTCGATGTTCTATACATGAGTCAAAAATGAACTTGGTTGAAAACAATTGTCCATATAGTTATAAGTACACAATCTCCAGAATAGTTTTAATGATTTAAATATCATATATATCCAGTATATATTCATTTTATACTATTCCATAACATTTAGGGATAAAAAATTAAATGCACCATTCATGGAGACTGTAGGTCGTACGTACGCATGAATGCTACTTTCATTTCTTTGTCATATTAATGGAATTAAAACTAAATTAGAGAGAGATATATATATATTATAATTCCAGAATTATATTCATAATTTATATGTAATATATATCATATATATCCATTATATATATATACACTTATAATTTTACATAACATTTGGAGATAAGAAAGGAAATGTACCGTTCATGGAGACGGTAAGCCGTACGTACGAATGAACGTTACTTTTATTTATATTTCATACATTAATGTAATTAAAACATAATTATACATAGTTATATTATAATTACAGTGTAACATAATATATAATATCATTAACTCCATCTTTTATACATCCCACATGTGGCATTAACGATTCAAATCACTTTGAGGGGGCGATAGTCCGCACTTCATAAAATGAAATTATCGCCTTTACACATTATGGAAAACATAATGTTATGGAATAAATGAAAAATACAGAAGAATAAGGAAAAAAATAAACATAATATATATCAAATATAAATACATTGACATCTTAATGGCCACTATGAGAGGTGTCAAAATAATATTGAACAATCATCGTTTCGTGAGGCACTAATTCACTACCCACAGAAAAAGTATGTTCCTTAACCATTATATGGAGTTGTGTGTAAGTGTAGCTCTAATACTTCTCATAAAAACATCCTATTATATTGAATATACTGTTTTTAAAAAAAATAAAGGAACAAAAAAAGTTTAGGTGGTTGGAGAAGCAAAATAATACAAAAGAACAAAAGAGAAGACATTACCATTAAATAGGGTAACTCTTTTTGATTTGAGCCCAAAGGCTTCCTTGGAAAGAATTAAGCCTAATGTGAGGATTCTAGGAGTAAGATAGGGATGTGTAGAGACAATAAGAGCAGAGTTTGGATGATCCAAGGGATTGAGAAGTGTGGGTAAGGGGGTAGAGGTGGGGGCCTTTTATAAGAGGGAGGAGGGGCACTCTTGGAAATTCATGAAATGTTAATTTATTATAAAATGGTTTTCAGATTTTAAATGTACCACAATTTTATATTTCGAGTATAAGGTTAAAAGGGTTCGAAATACACCCACCCAATAAGTTTCTGACAAGTGTAAGTCTTAGATTTTACCTTATCTTTTCATTTTATTTAAATCGTTCATTAATGACGTAATTATTGCATCATCACGGTGTCATAAATATATTTATATATATAATCTCTAAAAATTATAAACCAATTACCATCATGGAGGAAATATATTTATCTTTCCAATGACTATTTATAGTCAAAGAGATCATTTATGTAAACGAAATTAAATTTTTTTTACTTAGGATATACAAACCTTTGTTATATTTCCATTAAAAAAATAATATCATAAAAAGTCACTATCACACTAATGTAATTAGATGGGGCCCCAAAGTTGAAACAAGGCATCCCATGGCCAGACATAACACCACCAAAAGGATTATGACACATTTTGGGGTCATTTTAAATTTTTATGATATTATTTTATTACCCTTAACTACCCGATTACTAATTAAACACGATAATTAAAGATAATTACCATCGTTACTATTCATAATGTCCAAAAAAAGATTCTTAATTATATAAGTTGGACCTTCTGATTCCAAATGTGGAACCCATTTTACCAAATTCAAAACACAGAAATTTTATCAATTAATTGAAAAGTAAATCCCGTTGTCAAAACAAAAGATGGGTTTTTAAGAAGTAAAATCTATCAAAAGTTTGATTTGTTTTTACATCCAATTTAAAAGTGAAATTACATCCAATGACCAAAATTGTTTTAAATGATAAAACAATAATTAAATTACACATTAAAACCAATTAAAAGTACAATCAAACTATATAAATAAATTGGATGAAAAGGCAGTTTTGAATTAAAATGCTGTATTTTTCACTATTCAATAATAATGAACATTTGTCAGAAAAATACAAAATATTCACCCTAAGATATATTTGATATTCCAAATTCCAAATTGATATCAATTTTATCAAATTAAAAACATTTAAGTTTCATTAATTAATTTTATAATCAATTCCCGCTGTCAAAACAAATAGCGTGTTTTTAAAAAACAATATCAATTAAAAGATTGACACTTTTTTATGTCCAATTTCAAAGTGAAATTTATTAAAATGACCACCTTTGTATTAAATGGTAAAAATATATTCTAATTACACTTTAAAACAATTAAAAATATAATCTAACCATATAATTAAATTAGATGAAAAAGCAGTTTTGAAGGAGTATTTTTTACTATTCATTAAAAAATGAACACTGTTAGAAAAATACAAAAACTTATCCAAAGTAAATTTCACAATCCCAATTCTAAATAATAAGTTTATTTTGAATAATAGAGCTTATAAAATTGTAAAAAGTAAGATTTAAAAAAGGCTCACCATCAAAAGGTGGTAAAACAATCTTTTAAAAATATCAGAGTATTTAATCTTAAAATTGGATTCATTTGCATTTTAAGCCTATAACATTTATTGGATAAATGTAAAAGTATTTAAAAAACATATATAATCATTTTTTAGTTAGTTATTTTCATTCATGCCATTACAATGGCTAGGTTTTAACTATTATTTAAAATAATATTATTATATTATTAGTGTGCAACGTAAGATTTCAAAGAAACTCGTTGTTGCGTATTGGGTACGCCATCGAGCATAACATTCCCTTTAAAGTAATATTAACATTTTATTCACAAATATTGATAAATATGAAAATGTCATATTCTTTATTTACCCAGGATGTTACATCCTTCCCCCTTTTGGGAATTGCGTCCTTGCAATTTTAAAATTGGGCTTGGAAACTTCATTGAAAGCCCCATATCAGAAAAAGAGTCAGCAAAACTATCACTTTAAAAGAAAGAAAGAGAAGTACATAGTTTAACCGAGTTAACCCATACTAGGATTCCATGTAAGAAAACATGGATATGGAAGAAAAAACAAAGGGTCATGTTCTGATAGAGAGTGATAGAAAACATGTTTAGGAGGAAGTTAACCACCAGAAAATCACAAACTTGTGATGGGTTAAACGATATTTGATTCCCCAGTAGGAAAAATTAATAGACAACATTTTTTTAAGTTACTTTTCATTGAGGAATTTATTTATGAGCTTAACTAAAACATAAGGAAACATACTTACTTGTCGTGTAGACTTTCAACCCTTACTAGATTTCTTACACAAACTTGTATTTTCTCTAAAAGAAGAGTATTTAGGATGACTTGTTCACATTAAGAGTGCTATAATCAACTTCTAGAGAATCGCCTAATCCGAAAAAGAGAACTATATATTTCCCATATCTTTAGACCAAAACCAAAACAAAAAAAAGTTAGTACAACATCAGATAATCCCCAAAAAGGATAATCCTTTATAAAAAAAAATATATTATTAATCTCCAAAAGCTGTCCAACAAAACCCAAAGTTCAACAATGACCATTTGATAAACAATTGTCCATAAAATTATTCACACTAAACCAAGCTAATATTGAAAACCAAATCTATGAAGGATTTAATCACATAGCCATACAAGGTAAATCTTAACATTTTTCTCCAAATAACATCAGTTTCTCTTATAGTCTTATATTGAAAAGTAATTAACCTAATCATATATAATCCGTGATAGGTCAATAATTTCCTAGAAAACCCAAAATCAACTTATTCTTGATTCATAAAATCATCTAACTAAAAAGAATTTTTCATACTAACTAGGTACTTCACGTAGTCCAGTGGTAGGCGATAAATACCAGTCGCACTTTGGTTGTGGGTTCGATTCCCGTAGCTTTGTTCGACGTGACGGGTTGTCACATGTTCTGCGTGTTGTCCTTTTTCAAAAACTATATAATTTATAATGCATTCCCCAAAAATAGATAAAATCATAAAAAATAACCATAACATCATTTAACCTCAAGTTTATCTCATGCCTTTCATTTTATATCATAACATATAGTAACCCATAATTACCTCAGAAGTAAGGATTATATAAACCCTAATGGTTACCTTTATAATTATTACATGAACTTCCACATCGAGTTGGTTCTCTCGTACATGATGCATTAGAGAACTCACCAAGGTTAAAGTGGTTGATCATGAATCATGATAGATGGTTTAAAATAACCACGATATTTCTCATTGAATCCCCCATTTCATCCAATCTCTTAATCAGAGAACTACCACAGTTTCCTTCAAACCCATTGTCACTTTGGTGCCTGCTAGATCCATCCATTTACTAAAACCAAAACATTCAGTGTTAGTATATCATCATCATATATTATCTTATGAGGAGGGTAAATATAAAGATATAATTGTTCATATTATCTTAAACTCATTCACATTATCTAAAAAACATCTATTATTATTTCTGAAATCCTAACCATTATAGTAATGTCACTTGTGCTTAAAGAATACCCTAACCTATAAAGTTATCTAAACTGACCTCTGATACAAACTATAAGGACCCAGCCTTAAAACATTACTTAATATTTAATTAAATGAATAATTCACATTGAAGATCTTTTCAGGTTTAGAGTTTTAGAGAAATAGGACATAACTATTACATCTCAAAAGATTACAAAGTAGACACTACTATTATAACTGATTTTCATAAAAATAAAAAAAAATTAAATAAAACAAGAGTTATTTTCTTCATAAAAATATTCTTTAATTCTTCATTTCTCTTACCCTTCCTTATAACATGTGAAAAAAAATTCAACATCTTGGGATGAGCATAAAAATCTCAGTAAGGGTTATAACATAATGAAAGAAAACATTAACCCTCCAATAAATACAAATCAATGAAACCATAACTTTAAATCATAACATAACTTCTGAAATCATAATATTTATGTATAACTCATGGAAATCATAAGACATAAAGGTATCTTGAGGCATTCATAACATTCTTACGTAGGGAGTAACCCTCAAGGTTACGTTTGGAAAACCCATCACAGTATATTCCCTAAATCTCTTCGGAGAAACATTAGCATTTAACTCCTTCGCATTACCCAATGCTTTGTAGATCTATCACAGGCTCACCCGCCCTTAGTTTATCACGGAACCACCTGTCTTCATAAAAAATGCCCAAGAACCATAACACATTATTATCACATAAAACACGCATAGAGGAAAGATAACATTTCCACATTTCAATCACAAGATATCAATAAAACACATTGATATAATCGAAACATTATCAAAACAATTTTCAATACCAAAATAAAATAAAAGTAAAACATTTTATTTATTTTTCATTTAAAAAAATTTATGGCTTCTAGTGGAAGCAGAAACTCAAATAATGGTCACGGCGGAGAAGAAGTTGTTGTCACTGCATACATAAGACAAAAAAATTTCCTTTTGTTGTTTAGTAAAATGATTCGTATAGAAATATTCCTTTTGAATAAAAGTAAAACTCAAACGGGTTTATACACCGTATAAAATAATGTTGTGTATATAACAAAATATTCCTCAATGAAAGGAGACTGAGATGAAGTCCCGTAAAAATATGGCATCCTTTGATTAAGGATAAATCAATTACATAATTATGTGTGACAAATATGAATACACCCCATATAAGTGGATATTAATTGTAAAAAAATCAGAGGTCATCCACACATATTCATGGAACGACATAATCCAGAAGTAGAGGTTTAACCCAAATAATTGAAATTGGGTTAAAAAGTTCCCTTATAGAAATTTGATTGCCTAAAGGCGTCACTTTAAAGTTCATAAAATGAGTTGATGAGAGATAAAAACTGTATCTCATCACCTGGACATAACATTTACAGCACTAAGGGTATATAAGAACATATCCCAACATAAGAATATTTATATTAAAAGACCTAACAAAAAAATATTTCTTTTAAAATGAGGAGGGTGAAAAATTCCCATACCGATTTGGGTAACTTTCAAAACATACACCCCGTGAAATAAGGGTCATACAATGGAGTTGTAAATACCCATAAATTGAAGTATATTACACAAATAATACAATCATGGTTAGTAAATACAGCACACAAATGGAAATAGTGGAAAATGTAGCATGAATCTCATGGGAATAAAAGTGAGATGAAAACCCCCTTACCTTGTTGTAATCAATCGAGTCGTATGAACAAAAGATAATAACCACCAAATGAATTATAAAACACCATGAATATAAATATAATCCTGATAATATATATCAATTGTCAGTACACAATACACCACATGCCATAAAAAATTGGCGAACAATCGAAATATCAAGGAATTAAAAGTGAGATAAGAAATCCCTTACAAAAATTCGGCAGCATAACGGCACCACTCAAAACATCCAAAAATGGATTTGATGAGATAAAATAGGTTCTCTCATCATATGAGCAGAAAAATTACAATAAGAGGAATATAAAATAACATCCCAATCATAATAAAGATTATCTTAAAATCAATGACATAAAAGAGAGTACTTAAAAAGAAAGGGAGAGGTAGGATCCCTTACCTCAAGTCTGAATTGTCTTATTCATTTCTTTATATTCCTGAATAATAAAATTTGGGAAATTAATAATTTATTAAGGAAATAATTTAAATATTATTATTCAATTAATATCAGAAATTATAATTTTATAATAATTAGTTAATTATGTGATTTCATATCAGACGTTTTTGTCGATGTTGGGTACATCAGTCAAAAATGAACTTGTTTGAAAAGAATTGTCCATGTAGTTATAAGTAAACCATCTACAGAATAGTATTAATGATTTAAATATCATATATATCCAGTATATATTCATTTTATATTCTACCATAACATTTGGAGATAAAAAATGAAATGCATCGTTCATGGAGACAGTAGGTCGTACGTACACATGAAAGCTACTTTCATTTCTTTGTCATATTAATGTTATTAAAAATAAATGAGAGAGATATATATTATAATTCCAGAATGATATTCATAATTTAGATGTAATATATATCATATATATCAATTATATATATATATATACTTATAATATTAAAAAACATTTGGAGATAAGAAATGAAATGTACCGTTCATGAAGATGGTAAGCTGTATGTACGCATGAACGTTACTTTCATTTATATTTCCTACTTTAATGAAATTAAAACATAATGATACATAGGAATATTATAATAAAAGTATAATATTATATATAATATCATTAACTCCATTCTTTATAAATCCCACATATGGCATTAACGATTCAAAGCACTTTGAGGGGGCGGTAGTCCGCACTTCCTAAAATGAAATTATCGCATTTACCCATTATGGAAACCTTAAAGGTATGGCATAAATGAAAAATACAGAAGCATAAGGAAAATATAAACATAATATATATCATATATAAATACAGTGGCATCTTAATTGACACTATGAGAGGTGTTAAAAGAAGATTGAACAATCATCATTTTGTGAGACAGTAATTCACCACCCATAGAAACAATATGTTCTTTAACCATTATATGGAGGTGTGTGTGACTGTAGTTAGAATCCTTCTCATAAAAACATAATATTATATTGTAGATCCTGGTTTTGTTAAAAAATAATGTAACAAAAAGAGTTTTGGGGGTTGGATATGCAAAATAAAACAAAGGAACAAAAGAGAAGACATTACCTTTTAAATCGGGTAACTCTTTTTGATTTGAGCCCAAAGTCTTACTTGGAATGAATTATGCCCAACGTGAGGCTTCTAGGAGTAAGAGAGGGATGTGGAGAGACAATATGAGCAGAGTTTGGATGAGACAAGGGCTCGAGAGGTGTGGGTAAAGGGGTATAGCTGAGGGCCTTTTATAAGAGGGAGGAGGGGCACTCTTGGAAAGTCATGAAATGTTACTTTATTATAAAATGGTTTTCGGATTATAAATGACCCAAAATTATATATTTTTAGGATAAGGTGACACGGGTTATAAATCCACCCATACAATAAGTTTTTTACAAGTGTATGTCTTAGATTTTACCATATCTTTTCATTTTATATAAATCGTTCATTAATGAGGTAATCACTGCATCAGCAGAGTGTCATAAATAAATAAATTTATATAATGTCTAAAAATTATAAAAAAATTACCATCAAGTAGGAAATATTGTTATCTTTCCAATTAATTTATATATTCAAATAAAACATTTATGTAAATGAAATTAAATTTTTTTACTTAGGATATACTAACCTTTGTTATATTTCCTTTCATTAAAAAAATAATATGATAAAAAGTCACTATCACACTAAATTAATTCCATGGGGACCCAAAGTTGGCACAAGGAGTCCCATGGTCGGCCATTACACCCCCAAAAGCATTAGGACACATTTTGGGGTCATTTTATATTTTTATGATATTATTTTATTACCCTTAACTACCCGATTACTAATTAAACACGATAATTAAAGATAATTACCGTCATCACTATTCATAATGTCCAAAAACAAAATATAATTAATTAAATAATTTAGACCTTATGATTCCAAATGTGGAACCCATTTTACCAAATTGAAAACACAGAAATTTTAGTAATTAATTTAAAATTAAATCCCGTTTTCAAAATAAAAGATGGGTTTTAAGAAGTAAAATCTATCAAAAGATTAATTTGTTTTTACATCCAATTTAAAAGTTAAATTACATTCAAACACCAAATTTTTTTAAATTTATAAAAAAATACTTAAATAACACCTTAAAACCAATTAAAATAACAATCTAACTATATAAATAAATTGGATGAAAAGGCTGTTTTGAATTAAAATGCAGTATTTTTCACTATTCATTAAAAATGAACATTTGTCAGAAAAATACCAAAAATTCACCCAAATATATGTTGGATATTCCAAATTCAAAAATGATATCAATTTTTCCAAATTAAAAACATTGAAGTTTCATTAATTAAATTTATAATCAATTTCTGCTGTCAAAACAAATAACGTGTTTTTAAGAAACAATATCTATTAAAAGATTGACACTTGTTTATGTCCAATTTCAAAGTGAAATTAATTAAAATTACCACCATTGGATTAAATGGTAAAAATATATTCTTATTAAACATTAAAAAATTAAAAATATAATCTAACCATACAATTAAATTAGAAGAAAAAGCAGTTTTGAAGTAGTATTTTTCACTATTCACTAAAAAATGAATAGTGTCACAAAAATAACAAAAATTCATCCAAAGTAAATTTCAATGTCCCAATTCAAAAGAATAAGTTTATTTTTACATATATATCTTATAAAATTTTCAAATGTTAGATTTAAAAAAGGATCTCCATCAAAAGGTGGTAAAACAATCTTTTAAAAATATTAGAGTATTTATTCTTAAAATTGGATTCATTTGCATTTTAAGCCTCTAACATTTATTAGATAAATGTAAAAATATTTAAAAAACATATGTAATAATTTTTTAGTTTGATCTGTTCATTCCCTCCATTACAACGGCAAGGCATTAACAATTATTTAAAATAATATTATTATATTATTAGTGTGCAATGTAAGATTTCAAAGAAACTCGTTGTTGCGTATTGGGTACGCCATCGAGCATAACATTACCATTAAAGTAATATTAACATTTTATTCACAAATATTGATAAATATGAGAATGTCATATTCTTTATTTTCCAAGGACGTTACATCCTTCCCCCCTTTTGGGAATTGCATCCTCACAATTTTAAAATTGGGATTGGAAACTTCATTGAAGTCCTACATCGGAAAAAGAGTCAGAAAAACTATCACTATAAAAAAATAGAAGTACATAGGTCACCAACGTTAACCCATACTAGGATTCCATATAGTAAATCATGGATATGGAAGAAAAAACAAAGGGTCATTTTCTGATGGACAGTGATAGAAAACATGTTTAGGAGAAAGTTAACCACCAGAAAATCATAAACTTGTGATGGATTAAATGGTATTTGATTCCCTAGTAGGAAATATTAATAGACAACATTTTAGTTTTAAGTTACTTTTCATTGTGGAATTTATTTATGAGCTTAACTAAAAAAAGGAAACATACTAACTTGTCATGTAGACTTTCATCTGTTACTAGATTTCTTAGACAAACTCATATTTTCTCCAAAAGATGAGTATTTAGGATGACTTGTTCACATTAATAGTGATATAATCAACTTCTAGAGAATCCCCTAATCCACAAAAGAGAACTATATATTTCCCATGTCTTTAGACCAAAACCAAAAGCAAAAAAAAGTAAGTACAAGATCAGATAATCCCAAAAAAGGATAATACTTTATAAAAAGAAAATCTATTCTCAATCTCCAAAATTTGTCCAACAAAACCAAAAGTTCAACAAAGATAATTTGATAAACAATTGTACATAAAATTATTCAAAGTAAACCAAACTAATATTGAAACCCAAATCTATGAAGGATTTAATCACATAGTCTTCCAAGTTAAATCTTAACATTTATCTCCAAATAACATCAGTTGCTCTTAAAGTATTATATTGAAAATTAATTAACCTGATCATATATCCTCCATGATAGGTCATTAATTTCCAAGATAACCCAGAATCAACTTATTATTGATTCATAGAATCATCTAGCTAAAAAGAATTTGTCATACTAACTAGGGACTTCACGTAGTTTAGTGGTAGGTGATAAATACCAGTCGAACTTTGGTTGTGGGTTTGATCCCTACAGCTTTGTCCAACGCGAAAGATTGTCACACGGTCCGCAAGTTGTCCTTTTTCCAAAACTATATAATTCATAATACATTCCCCAAAAAGAGATAAAATCATCAAAAATAACCATAACATAATTTAACCTCAGGTTTAACTCACACCTTTCATTTTCTATCATAACATATTGTAACCCATAATTACCTCAAAAGTAAGGATTATATAAACCCTAATGGTTACCTTTATAAGTATTACCTGAACTTCCACATCGAGTTGGTTCTCTCGTACATGATGTATTAGAGAACTCACCAAGGATCAAGTGATTGATCATGACTCCTGATTGTTGGTTTAGAATAACCATTAGATTTTTCATTGAATCCCCCATTTCATCCAGTATCTTAATCAGAGAACCACCACAGTTTCCTTCAAACCCATTGTCACTTTGGTGCCTTCTAGATCCATCCATTTATTAAAACAAAAAATGTCAGTGTGATTATATCTTCATCATATAATATCTTATGAGGAGGGTAAATATAAATATATAATTATTCATATTATCTTATACTCATTCACTTTATCATAAAAAAACTATGACTATTTCGGAAATCCTAACCATTATCGTAATGTCACTTGTGCTTAAAGAATACCCTAACCTATAATGTTATCTAAACCGACCTCTGATAACAACTACAAGGACCCGACCGTAAAAACATTACATAATCTTGAATTAAATGAATAGTTTACATTGAGGATCTTTTCAGGTTTAGAGTTTTAGAGAATTAAGACATAACTATTACATCTCATAAGATTACAAATTAGACCCTACAACTATAACCAATATTCACAACAATAAATAAAATCCTTAAATAAAACAAGAGTTCTTTTCTTGATATAAATATTCTTGAATACATACATTCTCTTACCCTTCCTTATAACCTATGAAAAACAATTCAAAAACATTGGATGAGCATAAAAATCTCAGTAAGGGTTATACCATAATGAAAGGAAACATGAACCCGCCAATAAATAAAAATAAATGAAACCATAACATTCAATCATAACATACCGTATAAAATCATAATATTTATGTATAAATCATAGAAATCATAAGACATAAAGGTAACTTGAGGTATTCATAACATTCTTACGAAGGGAGTAACCGTCATGGTTACATTTGGAACACCCATCACAGTATATTCCCTAAATCTCTTTGGAGAAACCTTAGCATTTAACTCCTTCACATTACCCGATGCATTGGAGAGCTATCATGGGATCACCTTCCCTTAGTTTATCATGGAACCACCCATCTTCATAAACAATTCCCAAGAACCATACCACATTCGTATCACATAAAACATGCATAAAGGACGCATAACACTTCCAAATTTCAATCACAAGATATCAATACAACACATTGATATAATAAAAAAATTATCATAACCATTTTCAATACCAAAATAAATGAAAAGTAAAACATGGTATTTATTTTTCATTTTAAATTTTTTTTTTCTTGTAGAGGAAGTCGAAACTCAAATAATGGTCACAGTGGTGGAGAAGTTGTTGTCGCCGCATACATAAGAAAAAAACATTCCCTTTTGTTGTTTAGTAAAACGCTTCATATAAAAAGATTCCTTTTGAATAAAAGTAAAAGTCAAAGAAGTTTATGCACCGTTTAAAATAAAGTTGTGTATAAAACAAAATATGCCTCAATGAAAGGAGATTGAGAGGAAGTCCCGTACAAAGATGGTATCCCTATATTAAGGATGAATCAATTACATAATTGTGTTTGAAAAATATTAATACACCCAATATAAGAGGACATTAAGTGTAAAACAATCAGTTTTCATCCACACAAATTCATGGAATGACAAAATCAAGAAGTATAGGTTTCACCCAAAGAATTGAAATTGGGTTAAGAAGTCCCCTTACAGAAATTCGAGAGCCTAATGGCGTCACTTTAAAGTTCAAAAAATGAGTTGATGGGAGATAAAAAGTGTATCTCATCACCTGGACATAACATTTACAGCAATAAAGATATATAAGATCCAACATAAGAATATTTAAATTAAAAGACCCAACAAAAAAAGGAGTCTTTTCAAAATAGGAGGGTGAAAGGTTCCCTTACCGATTTGGGTAACTTTCAAAACGTACACCCCATGAAATAAGGGTCATAAAATGGAGTTGTAAATACCCATAAATTAAATTATATTACTCAAAGAATACAATCATGGTCAGTACATACACCACACAAAAGGAAATAGTGGAAAATTTAGCCTGAATCTCATGGGAATAAAAGTGAGATGAAAAACCACTTACCTTGCTGTAATCAATCAAGTCGTATGGCCGAAATCTAATAACCAACAAATTAATTATAGAACACCATTAATATAAATAGAATCCGGATAATATATATCAATTTTAAGTACACAATACACCACATACCATAAATAAGTGGTGAACAATTGAAATATCATTTAATTAGAAGTGAGATAAGAAATCAATTAAGAAACTTTAGCTGCCTAACGATGCCACTCGAAAATTCCAAAAAAGGATATGATGAGATAAAATTGAGTCTATAATAATATGTACATTAAATTTATAGTAAGAGGAATATAAAATAACATCTTAATAATAATAAATAGGAGCTAAAAAGGAATGACATAAAAGAGAAAACTTAAAAATAAAGAGAGAGGTAGGATCCCTTACAGGAAGTCCGACTTGTCTTGTTCGTTTCTTTATATTCCTGAATAATAAAATTTGTTCAATTTATAATTTATTAAGGAACTCCTTAAAATATTATTATTCAAATAATATCATATATTATAATTTTGTAATAACTAGTTGATTATGTGAGTTCATATCATACGTTTTTGTCGATGTTCGGTACATTAGTCAAAAATGAACTTGTTTTAAAAGAATTTTCCATGTAGTTATAAGTACACCATCTCCATAATAGTATTAATGATTTAAATATAATATATATCCGGTATATATTGATTTTATACTATTCCATAACATTTGGAGATAAAAAATGAAATGCACCGTTCATGGAGATGGTAGGTCGTACGTACGCATGAACGCTGCTTTCATTTCTTTGTCATATTAATGGAATTAAAACTAAATTATAGATATATATATTATAATTACAGAACTATATTCATAATTTAGATGTAATATATTTCATATATATTTATTATATATATATATACTTATAATAGTACATAACATTTGGAGATAAGAAATGAAATATACCGTTCAGGGAGACGGTAAGCCGTACGTACGCATGAATGTTACTTTCAATTATATTTCATAATTTAATGGAATTAAAAAATAATTATACATAGGTATATTATAATTACAGTATAATATCATATATAATATCATTAACTCCATCCTTTATACATCCCACATATGGCATTAACGATTAAAATCACTTTGAGGGGGTGGTAGTCCGTACTTCTTAAAATGAAATTATCTTGTTTACCCATTATGGAAACCATAAAGCTATGGCATAAATGAAAAATAGAGAATTATAAGGAAAACATAAACATAATATATATCATATATAAATATAGTTATATCTTAATGTCCACGGTGAGAGGTGTTAAAAGAAGATTGAACAATCATCGTTTCGTGAGGCAGTAATTCGCCACTCACAGAAATAGTATGTTCTTTAACCATTAGATAGAGGTGTGTGTAAGTGTAGCTCTAAAAAATATCATAAAAACATCCTCTTATACTGAATATGCTGGTTTTGTTACGAAACAAAGGAATAAAAATAGTTTAGGGGTTGGAGAAGCAAAATTAAACAAAAGAACAAAATAGAAGATATTTCCATTAAATCGGGTAACTCTTTTTTATTTGAGACCAAAGGCTTCCTTGGAAAGAATTCTTCCCAAAGTGAGGCTTCTAGGAGTAATATAGGTATTTTTAGAGGAAATATGAGAGATTTTGGACGAGCCAAGTGCTTGAGAGGTGTGGGTATGGGGGTAGAGTTGGGGGCCTTTTATAAGAGGGAGGAGGGGCACTCTTAGAAAGTCATGAAATGTTGCTTTATTATAAAATGGTCTTCAGATATTAAATGTCCCACAACTATATATTTCTAAGATAAGGTGATAAGGGTTATAAATACACCCATAAAATAATTTTTTGACATGTTTATGTCTTATATTTTACCTTATCATTTCATTTTATTTAAATCATTCATTAATGAGGTAATCAATGCATCATCACGGTGTCATAAATAACATTATTTATATAATGTCTAAAAATTATAAAAAAATTAAAATCATGTAGGAAATATTTTTATCTTACCAAGGAATATTTATAGTCAAACATAGCATTTATGTAAACGAAATTAAAATTGTTTTACTTAGGATATTCAAACCTTTGTTGTATTTCCTTTCTTTAAAAAAAATATGATAAAAACTCACTATCACACTAAAGTAATTCCACAGGGCTCCAAAGTTGTCACAAGACATAACATGGTCGGCCATGACATCACCAAAAGAATTAGGACACAGTCTGGGGTCATTTAATATTTTTATGATATTATTTTACTACCCTTAACTACCCTATTACTAATAAAAACCGATAATTAAAGATAATTACCGTTGTTACTATTCATAATGTCCAAAAACAAAATATTCTTAATTAAATAATTTGGACCTTATGATTCTAAATTTGGAACCCATTTTAAAAAATTCAAGACACAGAAATTGTAGTCATAAATTTAAATGTAAATCCAGTTGTCAAAACAAAAGATGAGTTTTTAAGAAGTAAAATCTATCAAAATATTTATTTGTTTTTACATCCAATTTAAAAGTGAAATTACATACAATGACCAAAATTGTTTTAAAAGATAAAAATAAAATTAAATTACACCTTAAAACCAATTAAAATGACAATATAACTATATAAATAAATTGGATTAAAAGGCAGTTTTGAATTAAAATGCAGTATTTTTCACTGTTCATTAAAAATGAACATTTGTCAGAAAAATACCAAAAATTCACCCGAAGCTATATTTGATATTCCAAATTCAAAAATGATATCAATTTTAACAGATTAAAAACATTGGATTTGCGTTAATTAATTTTATAATCAATTCCCGCTGTCAAAACAAATAGCGTGTTTTTAAGAAACAGTATCTATTAAATGATTGACACTTGTTTATGTCCAATTTCAAAGTGAAATTAATTCAAATGACCACCATTGGATTAAATGGTAAAAATATATTGTAATTACACTTTAAAATAATTAAAAATATAATCTAAAAATATAATTAAATTATATGAAAATGCAGTTTTGAAGGAGTATTTTTCACTATTCCTTAAAAAATGAACATTGTCAGAAAAATACAAAACATTTATCCAAAGTAAATTTCAATTTCCCAATTCTAAAGAATAAGTTTATTTTGAAAAATAGAGCTTATAAAATTGTCAAAAGTTAGATTTAAATAAGGTTCTCCATCAAAAGGTGGTAAAACCATCTTTTAAAAATATTAGAGTATTTATTCTTAAAATTTGATTCATTTGCATTTTAAGCCTCTAACATTTATTGGATAAATGTAAAAATATTTAAAAATCATATCTAATCATTTTGTAGTTAGTTCTGTTCATTCCCACCATTACAACGTCTAGGCGTTAACTATTATTTAAAATAATATTATTATATTATTAATGTGCAACGTAAGATTTCAAAGAAACTCGTTGTTGCATATTGGGTACGCCATCGAGCATAGAATTCCCTTTAAAATAATATTAAAATTTTATTCACAAATATTGTTATATATGAGAATTTCATATTCTTTATTTACTTAGGACGCTACATCCTTCCCCCCTTTTTGGAATTGCATCCTTGTAATTTTAAAATTGGTCTTGGAAAGTTGACTTAAAGCCCCACATCGGAAAAAAAGTCAGCAAAACTATCAGTTTAAAAGAAATAAAGAGTAGTACAGAGGTCACCCAAGTTAACCCATACTAGTATTCCATGTAGTAAAACATGGATAGGGAAGAAAAAATAAAGGGTCATGTTCTGATGGAGAGTGACAGAAAACATGTTTAGGAGAAATTTAACCACCAGAAAATCCAAAACTTGTGATGCGTTAAAAAGTATTTGATTCCCCAGTAGGAAAAATTAACAGAAAACATTTTTGTTTTAAGTTAATTTTCATTGAGGAATTTATTTATGAGCTTAACTAAAATATAAGGAAACATACTTACTTGTCGTGTATACTTTCATCTCTTACTAGATTTCTTACACAAACTCATATTTTCTCCAAAAGACGAGTATTTAGGATGAGTTGTTCACATTAAGAGCGGTATAATCAACTTCTAGAAAATAACATAATTCAAAAAAGAGAACTATATATTTTCCATGTCTTTAGACCAAAACCAAAACTAAAAAAAAGTTAGTACAAGATCAGATAATCCCCAAAAACTATAATCCTTTATAAAAAGAAAATATATTATTAATCTCTAAAATTTGTCCAACAAAACCCAAAGTTCAACAAAGACCATTCGATAAACAATTGACCATAAAATTCTTCAAACTAAACCAAACTATGATTGAAACCCAAATCTATTAAGGATTTAATCACATATTCTACCAAGGTGAATCTTAACATTTATCTCCAAATAACATGAGTTTCTCTTAAAGTATTATATTGAAAATTAATTAACCTAATATTATATCCTCCATGATAGGTCAATAATTTCCTAGATAACCCAAAATAAACTTATTCTTGATTCATAAAATCATCGAACTAAAAAGAATTTGTCATACTAACCAGGGACATCACGTAGTCCAGTGGTAGGTAATAAATACTAGTTGCACATTGGTTGTGGGTTCGATTCCCATAGCTTTGTCCGACGCTACTGCTTGTCACATGGTCTGTGTGTTTTCCTTTTTCCAAAACTATATAATTCATAATACATTCCCCAAAAAGAGATAAAATCATCAAACCCATTGTCACATTGGTGCCTGCGAGATCTATCCATATACTAAAACCAAAAATGTCAGTGTGAATATATCATCATCATATAATATCTTATGAGGATGGTAAATATAAAGATATAATTATTCATATTATCTTAAACTCATTCATTTTATCTAAAAAACATCTATGACTATTTCTGAAATCCTAACCATTATGGCAATGTCACTTGTGCATAAAGACTACTCTAACCTATAAAGTTATCTAAACTGACCTATGATACCAACTATAAGGACCCGGCCATAAAACATAAAATAATCTTGAATTAAATGAATAATTCACGTTTGGGATCTTTTCAGGTTTATAGTTTTAGTGAATTGGGACATAACTATTACATCTCATAAAATTACAAAGTAGACACTACTACTATAACTGATTTTCACAACAATAAAAAAATCATTAAATAAAACAAGAGTCCTTTTCATGATATAAATCTTCTTGAATACTTCAATTCTATTACCCTTACTTATAACCTGTGAAAAACATTTCAAAATCTTGGGATGAGCATAAAAAGATCGGTAAGGGTTACAACATAATGAAAGGAAATATTAACCCGCCAATAAATACAAATCAATGAAACCACAACATTTAATCATAACATACCTTCTGAAATCATAATATTTCTGTATAACTCATAGAAATCATAAGACATAAAGGTAACTTGAGAAATTCATAACATTCTTACATAGGGAGTAACCCACATGGTTACGTTTGGAAAACCCATCACAGTATATTACCTAAATCTATTTGGATAAACCCTATCATTTAACTCCTTCGTGTTACCCAATGCATTGGAGAGCTATCATGGGCTCACCAGCCCTTAGTTTATCACAGAACCACCCGTCTTCATAAACAATTCCCAAGAACCATAACACATTCGTATCACATAAAACATGTATAAAGGACACATAACATTTCCACATTTCAATCACAAGTTATCAATACAACACATTGATATAATCAAAAAATTATCAAAACCATTTTCAATACCAAAATAAAAGACAACTAAAACATGGTATTTATTTTTAATTTAAAAAAAGTTTTGTCTTGTAGAGGAAGTCGAGACTCAAATAATGGTCACGACGGCAGAGAAGTCGTTGTCACCGCATACGTAAGACAACAACATTCCCTTTTATCGTTTAGTAAAACGCTTCATATAAAAAGATTCCTTTTGAATAAAATTAAAATTCAAGGGGGTTTATACACCGTATAAAAAAATTGTGTATAAAAGTAAATATGCATCAATGAAAGGATATTGAGACGAAGTCCCATACACAGATGGTATCCTTAGATAAAGGATAAATCAATTACATAATTATGTGGGACAAATATGAATATACCAAATATAAGAGGATATTAAGATTAAAAAATCAGAGGTCATCCACACATATTCATGGCATGACATAATCAAAAAGGAGAGGTTTAACACAAATAATTGAAATTGGGTTAAGAAGTTCCCTTAGAGAAGTTTGACAGCCTAATAGCGTCTCTTTAAAGTTCAAAAAATGAGTTGATGAGAGATAAAAAGTGTATCTAATCACTTTCACATAACATTTACAGCAATAAGGATATATAATAATATATCCCAACATAAAAATATGTAAATTAAAAGACCTAACAAAGAAATAAGTCTTTTAAAAGGAGGAGGGTGAAAGGTTCCCTTACCGATTTGGGTAACTTTCAAAACGTACACCCCATGAAATAAGGGTCATACAATGGAGTTGTAAATAACCATAAATTAAAGTATATTACACAAAGAATACAATCATGGGCAGTGAATACACCACACATAAGGAAATAGTGGAAAATGTATCATGAATCTCATGGGAATAAAAGTGAGATGAAAACCCCCTTACCTTGATGTAATCAATCGATTCGTATGACCAAAAGATAATAACCACCAGATGAATTACAGAAAACCATGAATATAAATAAAATCCTGATAATATATGTCAATTGGTAGTACAAAATACACTACAGGCCATAAATAAGTGTCGAACTATGGAAATCTCATGGAATTAAAAGTGAGATAAGAAATCCCTTATGAAAATTCGGCAGCCTAACATCGCCACTAAAAACATCCAAAAATGGATTTGATAAGAAAAAATAGGGTCTCTCATCATATGACAATAGAAATTAAAGTATGAGGAATATAAATTAATATCCCAATCATAAGAAATAGGAGCTTAAAAGGAATGACATAAAAGAGAGTACCTAAAAAGAATGAGAGAGATGAGATCCCTTACCTCAAGTCTGACTTGTCTTGTTCGTTTCTTTATATTCTGGAATAATATACTTTGGAAAATTTATAATTTTTTAGGACCTCATTTGAATATTATTATTCAATTCATATCAGCTATTATAATGTTATAATAATTAGTTATTTATGTGATTTTATATCAGACGTTTTTGTCGATGTTTGGTACATGAGTCAAAAATGAACTCGTTTGAAAAGAATTGTCCATGTAGTTATACGTAAACCATCTACAGAATAGTATTAATGATTTAAATATCATATATATCCGGTTTATATTAATTTTATACTATTCCATAACATTTGGTGATAAAAAATGAAATGCACCGTTCATGGAGACGGTAGGCCGTACGTACCCATGAACCCTACTTTCATTTCTTTGTCATATTAATGGAATTAAAATTAAATGAGATATATATATATACTATAATTCAAGAATTATATTCATAATTTAGATGTAATATATATCATATATATCCAATATATATATATATACTTATAATAGTACATAACATTTGGAGATAACAAATGAAATATATCAATCAAAGAGACGGTAAGTCATACGTATGCATGAACGTTAATTTCATTTATATTTCATATATTAATGGAATGAAAACATAATTATACATAGTTATATTATAATTACAGTATAATATCATATATAATATCATTAACTCCATCCTTTATATATCCCACATATGGCATTAACGATTCAAATCACTTTGAGGGGGCGGTAGTCCGACTTCCGAAAATGAAATTATCATGTTTACCCATTATGGAAACCATAAATTTATGGAATAAATAAAAAATACAGAAGAATAATTAAACCATAAATATAATATATATCATATATAAATACAGTGACATCTTAATGGACACTATGAGAAGTGTTAAAATAAGATTCAACAATCATCGTTTCGTGAAGAAGTAATTCGCTGCCCACAGAAACAGTATGTTCTTTTACCATTAGATGATGGTGTCTGTAAGTGTAGCTCGAATCCTTCTAGAAAAAATCCAATTATTTTTTTAGATACTGGTTTTGTTACAAAAGAAATGAAAAATAGAGTTTAGTGGGTTGGAAAAGCAAAATAAAACAAAATAATAAAAGAGAAGACATTACCTTTAAATTGGGTAACTCTTTTTGATTTGAGACCAAAGGCTTCCTTGGAAAGAATTATGCCAAAAGTGAGGCTTCTTGGCCTAAGAGAGGGATGTGGAGAGACAATATGAGCAGAGTTTGGATGAGTCAAGGGCTTGAGAGGTGTGGGTAAGGGGGTAGAGTTGGGGGCCTTTTATAAGAGTGGGGAGGGGCACTCTTCGAAAGTCTTGAAATGTTACTTTATTTTAAAATGGTTTTCGGATTTTAAATGTCCCAAAATAATATATTTCGATGATAAGGTGATAAGGTTTCGAAATCCACCCATACAATAAGTTTTTGACAAGTGTATGTTTTATATTTTACCTTATCATATCATTTTATTTAAATCATTCATTAATGAGGTAATCACTGCATCATCATGGTGTCATTAATAAATTTATTTATATAATGAATAAAAATTATAAAAAAATTACCAACATATAGGAAATATTTTTATCAATAAAATTACTATTTATAGACAATGAGATAATTTATGTATATGAAATTAAATTTTTTTTACTTAGGATATACAAACCTTTGTTATATTTCCTTTCTTTAAAAAATAATATGATAAAAAGTCATTATCACACTAAAGTAATTCCATGGGGCCCCAATGTTGGCAAAAGGAATCCCATGGTCGGCCTTGACACCACCAAAAGCATTAGGACACATGTTGTAAAACTACCCTTACTTTACATACATTGTTATTAATTCATAATTGAAGCATACTTATTACAACACATAACAAAACAATGGTAGGACCGTATAGGTATAGTGTCTTTAGAAACTGAGAAACATAAACAACTGGTTCATAAAGCATCTAAATTGTCTTCTGTTTATTTCATCATATCTAAAGTCCCTTTTTATATATCCAACTTAATAACTTTCTTCCTGACGTGGGGAAAGAAAACATACAAAAGGGTGAGCTCAAATGCTTAGTAAGGGTAAACAAAGGAAATATCATATTCATAAGAACATAGAATTTCAAAAATCATAACCTGTAAAAGAGATCATAATATCATAACCTGGGATAAATCATAGTAGTTAAATGTAATCTTAGTAATCATAACATAAAACATGAAACTTTTTCTCATACACACATAATCATAGAGAATCATTTCTTAGTAGTCAAGACTCGTTTCTAAGACTATCTTAGTGGGAAAATTCCATTTCTGAACTAAGTTCACTCCTCGTTTCAGTCCTGTATCACTGAACCGGATTAACCTCCCATTCCATCCATATCTATCTCATGAGATATAAATCTTTTCCCAATGCATTGGACGGAGTTATAGGTCCCACCGATCTCATAATGATATCATTCTTATGTGTTCCACAAGATCATAAATCATACATCATAGCATAACCCATGCAATAAAAATGGGATTCTTAAACATCATGCCATCATAACATAATCCATATAATATAAAAGGACATCATAAAAATAATTCCATCACAACATAGACAAATCAATGTATAAATATGGATATAAACAGAACCCCGTATTATCTTAGATGGAAAATAATTTTGATAAAACAATTTAACTCCATTCTTGAGGAAAATATCCTTTATACTTCAAAAACATTTTTCCTTTATTAAAATTTCATACAATTTTAAAATAAAATAAGTTTATTAAAAATAAACATGAAAACTTGTAAAGAAAGCTTCATGGAAATAATGTTCTAAAAGTCCATTCAGGCTGTATATGTTAAAAACATTCTTCTCATACTTTGGTTGAAATAGTCAAAAAGTACCTCATACTAAAAACGAAAAAAGATTCCTTTCATGTCTTTTACTAAAAACTCACCAACAAGTAATATTAGAGGTGAAAAATTTTAGAAGTATATAAATAATATTACATATTGAGGAAACATGGATGTGGATGATAAATACACCCCAATAAAAACCAAAGTATAAACAATCTCGGATAAAAATGAGATTGTGATATTTTTCCTTACCTTAGGTCCGATATGCTTTGTATGTGTCCAAAACTCCTGTATAATGATTTAAATAATGTCATTGACTTATTAAAGAATAATATTCCTTGTTATGATATCATATACGGTCATATTCTTATCTTCTTATTAGTAATACTTCATTTCTACTTATTATTCGGGTGTTCATTGCTTTATGTTCTTATGCATGTCTTGTCGAATAAATTCTTATTCTCCTTTTTAGTTTATAGATACTTAATTTACATAATGGTATTAGTGTAACATATATCATATTTATTCATTCATTTCATTTCTATAATCATTATTCGGTGAAGGTCATGTAGAACGAGTCGCATCACATCGTGGGGACAGTAGGTCGTACATATGCATGAGCGATGATATCATTCCCATGATCGTGGAATTGTATGGAATTGTAAGTATAATATTTCAGAATGAATATAAATTTATAATAATTATATATATAGTTATTCTTTACACTATTATACCCATCCAAGTAAGGTGGTGGTGGAAAACAGATTACACCACAGTGTGGAGACGGTATTTCGTACGTACGCACACGCGGTAATTTTGTTTTCCATAGGATGGATAAAAGGTGAAATAGGGTTGTTTCCTATTTATAATAACATATCAGTGTATTATTGATACTTATTTTATTACTTCATAATGAAACAACTAAAGAATAGGAAGTAGAAGAATAAATAATTTTGAAATAATCGGTAACGGGCATTACCTCTTCTTTGAAGCGCCTCTTCTTAACCTCCACTTAGGGCACTAAAATTGGTCTTTAAAGAAGACCAGGACATCTAGTAGGTTCCTATGGAAGTGGAGAAGTTAAATGGGTAGGGTTTGGCCGATCATGAAGGCTCATAGTTGTGTAAAAAGGAGAGAGAGGCGGTGCCCTTTTATAAGAGGGGTTAGGGGCACCATAGGAAAATCTTAAAATATTATTTTATAATAAAGTCATATTCGGTTTATAATAGCTCAAAATTTATTTATTTTGAAGCTAAATTGGGGATGGGTCTAAATCCTCTCAACCAATAG
Organism: Viscum album; assembly: GCA_963277665.1. Classification (NCBI taxonomy): domain Eukaryota; kingdom Viridiplantae; phylum Streptophyta; class Magnoliopsida; order Santalales; family Viscaceae; genus Viscum; species Viscum album. The sequence continues at coordinate 210,470,032 of OY728128.1, read as the reverse complement.
AAATTAGACAAGTTTAGGTTTCTATTTTAACCTTATAATTTTGATTTAACTCTAAGTTAAATAATTTAACTTTTACCGTGTCTTCATGTTTGCTTACACTATATGGTTAAAAAACTTACTATTACAAGACAAACGAACCCCAAGTGGTTCATTATTAATATATATATATCATTATATAAGTCATTTGGCTGAACCTTAGATTTTTAAGAAAAAAATTAAACTTAATAAAATAATATTTTACAAAAAAAACTATTTTATGTCAATTTTGACACTATTTGGTAATTGATTTTTTTTGTGAAAATCATAACAGCGTGATTAGTTAGAAAAAAGTTAATTAAATAAACACTAACATGTCATATTAACCTATAATATTAGTTTAATTCCTAAAAAGTATCAAATTACATTTATTTGGGTATTTATAATATCAATTATGTTAATATTTCATTATTAATGTAATTATTGCATCATCATTGTGTCATAAATAAATTAAATTATTTAATGTCTAAAAATTATAAATAAAATACAATTATGTATGAAATCATTCTATATTTCTAAAGAATATTTATAGTTGAATTTATCTTATGTATAAACCTATATTAAAAATGTTTTAGTTATTAAAAATTGATTTTAACTATTTTAACTCTTCTTTAAATAAAATAATAATATATGTCCTAATCTAATCCAAGTGGACCTAAATTGTCATATTTTATCCCTAAGGTGGCTTTTGGTCGAATTACATTTATCCAATAGAATTATGACATGTGTTAGGGTAATAATAATATAATTTTTACCCTTAATTACCCTATTTACTTTTAAACGTGGTAAATAAAAGTAAAAAGTTACTATTCACCAAAAATTATTTTCATCTTATTGAACCACAATTTACTTACTGATATCAACTGTGTCTCTCGGAGTTTTGAAATTCCACTCACAGAAGTGGTAAAATTATGTTTTATGTAAACTTGCAAATTCTCCTAGGAAGTAGGTAAAAGACGGTCAAAAGTATGATAAAAATTTTATATATCTAAAATTATTATAAAATAACTCCAATAAATTACTTTGAACATATATAGGTATTATGTATCAATTATGACCTAGAATAAATTTAAATAAATTAAATAATTATTTAAATAAAAAGTCAGTTTTTAAATAGTAACGCAGTATTTTCATTATTCATCAAAAAATTGAAAGTTTTCAGAAAAATATCAAAAATTTACCCTAGGATACATTCGATATTTCGAATCCAAAAATGTAGTCAATTTCGAAAGATAACATTGACAAAATTTCAAAAAATGGGTATTACTATTCATAATGGTTAGTGTATATAATATTTTAATAACATATCATTGTTTAGTGAAACTCGGTATTGCGTATAGCAAACACTATCGAGAAAGGTTGCTCGTGCGTATAACGCAAGCCAAGATAGTGTTGTGTGTAGTGAAATATTCTTTTATTTAAAAACAAAATATTTCTCATAAAATCTTAGTTGTTACATTCTACCCCCCTTAAAATGAATTTCTCCATCGAAATTCATCCCTTTGAAACAAACAGATGAGGATACCTCTCCCTCATCATAATCCTCAAGTTCCCATGTAGCTTCTTCTAATTGGTGGTTCCTCCATAAAACTTTCACCAAGCGAGTGTTCTTGTTCGGTAGGTCTTTTTCGCTACGATCCAGAATCTCTATCGGTTGTTCTTCATAAGAAATTTCATGCTCCGGCGGTACAACATCAGAGTTGAGTACATGTGAAGGAACGGGTATGTAATTTCTCAGGAGAGATACAAGGAACACATCATGATCTTGAGAGAGATTCAGTGGAAGCGCCAATAGGTAATCTACCTTCCCAACATGATCTAGTATTTCAAAAGGAAAAATATACATAGGGATCATCTTTTCCTTCTTTCCAAATTTCATTACTCTCTTCCAAGGAGATATTCGTATGAACACTTAATCACCCACTTTAAACTCTAGGTCTTTTCTTCGGTTATCGGCATAACTTTTCTGTCGACTCTGAGCTACTCTTATGTGTTGTTGAATAGATCTGACCTTATCTTCCATCTTATAAACTAGATCAGGTCCTAATATCATTATTTCCCCAACTTCATCCCAACAAGTTGGAGTCCTTCATTTCTTTCCATAGAGAGATTCTAAAGGAGCCATCGGAATACTGGAGTAAAAGCTATAATTATATGAAAATTGCACCAAAGTCGGTGTTGATCCCAACCACCTTTTAAATCTAAAGAGCAAGCTCTTAACATAACTTCTAGAGTTTGAATTTTTCTCTCAGACTAACCATCTGTCTGAGGAAGATAAGCAGTGCTGAAACTCAACTCTGTATCTAGAGTATGCTGAAGACTTCACCAGAACTTCTAGGTAAACCTCAGATCCCGATCAGATATAATGGAAAGTGGTATTCCATGCAATCTTACCACTTCATCCACATATATCCTGGCAAGTTGATCCATAGATAAATATTCTCTAATATAAATTAAGTGTGCCGAAATTTTAAGATGATCTACTATAACCCAGATAACATTATTTCCTTTGGATGTTTTAGGAAATCCATTGACAAAGTCCATAATGATGTTTTCCCATTTCAATTCGGGTATGGGTAATGGTTGTAACATCCCCTTAGACTTTTGTCTCTCATATTAACCTTGCTGACAAACCAAGCATTGAGATACATATTCAACAACATCTCCTTTCATGCCATCCCACCAGAAGTATTCTTTCAGGTCCCTATACATCTTCGCGCTTCTAGGATGAATAGAGAATGAAGAACTATGAGCCCCATCCAGCAGCTCCTTCTTTAATTATGGGATGGGAGGAACACAAACCTGATTCTTGAACCTTATTATCCCATAACAATCAAGGTTGAATTCAGGAACATTTATCACCTTCTTTTGTAACTCTACAACTTCTTGTGCATCTTTAATCTTCACATGTATAGATGGTTGAACATTCATTTGTAAAAGATAAGATTTTTTCCATTCCATTATAATTCCAAGATCCATCCTTTGTAAATCCATAAATATTGGATCTTATGTGATCATCATCATGGATAAGCTGGCATGGTCTTGTCGATTTAATGTGTTTTCCACTTTGTTTGCTTTCCCACGGTGATATTAATTGAGTAGTCATAGTCCTTAATCAACTCCAACCATATTCTTTGGTTCATATTCAGATCCTTTTGTGTGAAAATTTACTTTAAACTTTTATTATCAGTATAAATATCACACCTTTCACCATAAAGATAATGCCTCCAAATCTTTAATGAAAAGATTACCGCAGCTAACTCCAAATCATGAGTTGGGTAATTTTTCTCATGGATTTGCAACAGTCATGAGGCATAAGCTATCACCATATCATTTTGCATGAGAACACACCCCAATCCCTTTTTGGATGCATCACTATAGATCACAAAACTTTCTCCACTACAAGGAAATGTGAGAACAGGTGCACTGGATAATCTTCTTTTTAACTCCTTGAAATTATCTTCATATTCCTCTGTCCAAACAAACATAACTCTTTTCTGAGTAAATTTGGTGAGTGGGTTAGATAATCTTGAAAAATATTTCACAAAAAGTCGATAATATCCAGACAAACCAAGAAAAATTCAGATTTCGGTTACTCTTGTTGGTCTCGAGCATCTTTCGATAACCTCTATTTTTGCTGGATCCATGGATACCCCCTCTTTTGAGATTATGTGACCCAAAAATGAAACTTTTTCAATCCAAAATTCACACTTGGTAAATTTGGCATAAATCTTCTCCTTTCTCAGGGTCTTCAATACAATTCTCAAGTGATCTTCATGTTCTTCCTTTCTCTTTGAATAGACAAGAATTTTGTCTATAAAGACTACCACAAACTGATCAAGATAGTCTCTAAAGACTCTATTCATCAGATCCATGAAGATAACAGGGGCATTAGTATGACCAAATGGCATCAATATAAATTTATAGTGTCCATTCCTTATACGGAATGTTGTCTTTGGTATATCCTCCCTTTTGACCCTTAATTGATGATACCCTATACGAAGATCAATCTTGGAAAATTATTGAGCTTCGCATCGTTGGTCAAATAAGTCATCAATACATGGGAGAGTATATTTGTTCTTGATAGTGATCTTGTTAAGTTCTCGATATTCAATGCAAAGTCTCATTGATCCATATTTCTTCTTAACAAAATGAATAGGTTCTCCCCAAGGTGACGCACTAGGGCATATGAATCCCTTATGATGATTCTCTTGGAGTTGCTTCTTCAATTCCTGCAACTCAATTGGGGCCATTCTATAAGGTGTCTTTGAAATTGGAATAGCACCAGGTATGAGTTCAATTGAAAACTCAACTTCATGATTTGCTGGAAGACCATTAAATTCCTCCGGAATGACATCATTGAACTCTCGTACAATGGGTTTATTCTTAATTGTGAGTTTCTATCCAACCATTTGAGATAAATAACCTTCATTTAGTGGAATAAAGACCCATAATATGGAAGAAATTTACACTGGAAGGTTATGTTCATCCTTGCATCGATAGAAAATCATAGATTGATCTGGAATATGAAATGTGACTTCCATTATTTGGAAATTAATATGAGCTCCATATAATGAAAGCCAATCCATGCCAAGAATCACATCAAATTCCACTATAGGAAGGATCACAATATTTGCAGGAAGCAATTTCCCACAAACATCAATCGGAGAAGAATTATAAACTTTTGATGCGACTGTTGTGACATTAGTGGATGTCACAGCTAACTCAACATCTAATTGTGGAGGTAATATGGTGATACCCTTAGAAAATTCATCATAAGTAAAGGAGTGGGTGGATCCAGAATCAAATAAAACATTTACTACTTTAGAGTGGATGGTAATTGTACCTTTCTCCACTTCGTTATCGTACTCCACATCGCTAATAGAAATTGCATGTGACTTTCCTTTGTCTTTAGCCTTAAGAGTTTGTTGACCTCGATCATCATTAACTACCCTTGGATTAAGGCATTGATTAGCATAATGTGGCATTTCCTTGCACTTGTGACTTTGAAGTGTAGGAGGTGCACTCTGTGTAGCCTTTTATTTGTTCACATCACTAGACATCTTCTTCCCATCATTGCGGAATTCAAATTCCCGATGACCTTATTTTCCACATTTGAAACATTTACTTGTCCCTTTAGGACAACTCCCTCCATGTATCTTTCCACACTTTGAGCATAAGGGAAAACTCATCATCATTTCAATGTGATCTTTAGTTTTTCCTTTGAATTCCATTTTCCTCTTCTTATCAAACGCATATGACTGATGGGTTACTCTAATCTCCATCTCAACTTTGAGATCACATCAAATGATTTCCTCATAGCTATTGAATTCCCTTATATCTAAAACCCTTTGAAGACTTGGTTTTAAGCCACTAAAGAATCGATCGATCTTACTCTCAGGTTGGATAATAATCCCAGAAGCGTACCTTGCAAGTCCTGTAAAATTTTCTTCATAGGTACCAACAGATTCATCATCCTTTTGCTTCAGTTCAAGAAACTCCTTCTCTATCTTTTTTCGAAGAATATGAGGGAATTACTTATTGAAAAATAATTTCTTGAACTCGTCCCATTCCATGGACTCAATTTCATCCCTTTGCCTCGTATTCTTAATAATATTCCACCATTGATCAGCTTCACCTTCCAAACAATATACTGCTAAGATGACTTTATCCTGTTCAGAACATTTTAGAACTGAAAATATCTTTTCAGTGGTACTGATCCACTATTCAGCCACTAATGGATCAATAGACCCACTGAATGAGGGTGGACGCTGCCTCATTAAGGATTCAATACAATGTAGCTCCTTCATTTTCTTGTTTGGAAGTCCTGCATGATTCATAGCTTGAGAAATTTGTGTGAGCATGGCCACAAGATTTTTCATTCCAACTCCCATGACGTTTGGTTTCTCAGGGGGGACAATCATTGCATTTCCCATCGCATTCTTCATTGACACGGTTTCTTCAGGTTACAACCATTGACGAAAAACAAGAAGAATAGTGCAAACAACACTAATTATAACAGGAAAAAAAACATAATCAGTAATAAAATTTCACACTTTAGGTCTTATCATAGGTTACTCCTGGCCATTTCTAAAACACTAAGATTTTTCTCTATGCTTAGACATATCCTTAGGGTTATTACTATGGCTTTCACATCCTAGTTTCCAAATGTTGATTATAACCTCCCTCTGATTCCAACTATAAAAACCCATACTTTACATACATTGTTATTACTTTAGAATTGAATCATACTTATTACAACATATAACAAACCCATGGATGGACCGTATAGGTATACTGTCTTTAGAAACTAGAAAACATAAACAACTGGTTCATAAATCATCTACATTGTATCAGGTTTATTTCATCATATCTAGAGTCCCTTTTGACATATCCAACTTAATAACCTTCTTCCTAGCCTGGGGAAATAAATCATACAAAAGGTTGAGCTCAAATGCTCAGTATGGGTAAATAAAGGAAGTATCATATTCATAAGAACATAGCATTTTGAAAATATTAACCCGCAAAAGAGATCATAATATCATAACATGGGATAAATAATAGTAGTGAAATGTAATCCCTATAATCATAACATAAAACATTAAACTTTTTGTCATACACACATAATCATAGAGAATCATTTCTTAGTAGTCATGACTCATTTCCATGACTATCTTAGCGGACAAAGTCCATTTCGGAACCGAGTTCACTCCTCGTTTCAGTCTTGTATCACTGACCCGGATTAACCTACCGTTCTATCCATGTCTATGTCATGAGAAATAAATCTTTACCCACTACATTGGATGGTGATATAGGTCCCACCCATCGTATAATGATACCATTCTTATGTGTGCAACAAGATCATAAATCATGCATCATAGCATAACCCATGTAATAAAAATGGGATTCTTAAACATCATTCCATCATAACATAATACATAAAAGATAAAAGGACATCATAAAAATAATTCCATCATATCATAAACAAATAAATTTAAAAATAGGGATATAAACAGAACCCCATATTATCTTAGTTGGAAAATAATTTTGATAAAACACTTGAACTCCATTCTTGAGGAAAATATCCTTTCTAATTCAAAAACAATTTTCCTTTCTTAAAATGTCATATAGTTTTAAACTAAAAGAAGTTGATTAAAAATAATCTTGAAAACTTTTAAAGGATGCTTCATGGAAATAATGTTCTAAAAGTCTATTCAGGCCGTATAAGTTAAAAGACATTCTTCTCGTACTTTGGCCAGAAAAGTAAAAAAGTACCTCGTACTAAAAAAGACAAAATATTCCTTTCATATCTTTTACTAAAAACTCACCCACAAGTAATATTGGATTTAAACAATTGTAGGAGGATATTAATAATATTACATATTGAGGAAACATTGATGTGGATGATAAATACACCGTAGTAAATACCAATGTATAAACAATCTCGGATAAAAATGAGATTGTGATATTTTCCTTTACCTTTGATCTGATATGTTTTGTATGTGTCTGAACCTCTTGTATAATGATTTAAATAATGTCATTGACTTGTTACAGAAACATATTCATTGTTATGATTTCATATATGGTCATATTCTTATCTTCTTCTTAGTAATATTTGATTGCTACTTATTATTCGGGTGTTCATTGCTTTATGTTCTTATGCATGTCTTATCGAATAAATTCTTATTCTTCTTTTTCGGTTATAGATACCTCATTTCCAGAATGGTATTAGTGTAACATATATCATATTTATTCATTAAATTCATTTATATAATCATTATTCAATGAAGATCATGTAGAAGGAGTCACATCACATCGTGAAGATGGTAGGTCGTACGTACGCACGAGCGATGATATCGTTTCCATGATCGTGGAATTGTATTGAAGTGTGTGTATACTATTTCAGAATCAATATCACTTTATAATAATTATATATAGTTATTCTTTACACCATTATACCCATCAAAGTAAGGTGGTGGTGGGAAACGGGTTACACCACGGCGTGGAGACGGTATTCTGTACGTACGCACGGGTTGTGATTTCATTTTCCGTAGGATGGATAGAAGGTGAAATAGGGTTGTTTCATATTTATAATAACATACCAGTATATGAGTGATAATGATGTTGTTACTTCATTATTAAACAACTAAATAATAGGAAGTATAAGAAGAAATAAATTTGAAAGAATCGGTAACAGACATTACCTCTTCTTTGAAACGCCTCTTCTTAACCTCCTCTTAGGGCACTAAAATTGGTCTTTGAAGAAGAAAATGATCTATATTAGGTTTCTATGGAAGTGGAGACATGAAATGGTTAGGGTTTGGCTGAGCTTGAATTCTCAAAGCTGTGTAAAGAGGAGAGGGAGGAGGTGTCCTTTTATAAGAGGGGTGAGGGGCACCTTAGGAAAAACTTAAAATATTATTTTATAATAAAGTCATATTCCGTTTATAACAGCTCCAAATTGATTTATTTTGAAGATAAAGTAGTTATGGTTTGCAATACTCTCAATAAATAGATTTTAGACAAGTTTAGGTTACTCTTTTACCTTATCATTTAGATTTATCTCTAAGTTGATTAATTTAATTTTTATCGTGTCTTCTTGTTTTCTTACAATATATAGTTAAGAAACATAATATAAAAATCCAAACGAACCCCACATGGTTCAGTATTAATATATATATCATTATATAAGTCATTGTACCGAAACATAGATTTTTAGGAATAAAATAACCATTAATAATATAATATTGTTTTAAAAAACTATTTTATGTCAATTTTGACACTATTTCATAAATGATTTTTGTAAAATTCAAAACAGCATGATTAGTTCGAAAAAATTTAATTAAATAAATACTAACATGTCCTATTGACCTATCAAATTAGTTTAAATCATAAAAAGTCTAAATTACATTTATTTGGGTATTTATAATATCAATTATGTTAATATTTCATTAATAAGGTAATTACTGCATCATCGTTGTGTCATAAATAAATTATATTATTTAATGTCTAAAAATTATAAATAAAATACCATTATGTAGTAAATCTTTATATATTTCTAATTAATATTTATAGGTGAATTTATCTTATATATAACCCTATATTAAAAAAAATTTACTTATTAAACTTTGATTTTAACTATTTTAACTCTTCTTTAAATAAAATAATAATAAATGTCCTAATCTAATAAAAGTGGACCTAAATGTTCATAGTTTATCCCTGAGGTTTTTTTTGGTCGAATTATACTAAACCAATATAATTAGGACATGTTTTTGTGTAATAATAATATCATTTTTACCCTTAATTACACTATTTAATTTTAACTGTGGTAAATAAAAGTAAAAAGATACAATTCACCAAAAATTATTTTTATCTTATTGAACCAAATTTTACTAACTCATATCAACCGTATCTCTCCAATTTTTTAAATTCCACTCACAGAAGTTGTAAAATTATGTTTTATGTAAATTTGCAAATTCTCTTAGGAGGTGGGAAAAAGACGGTCCAAAGTTTGATAAAATTTTTATATATCTAAAATTATTATAAAATGACTCCAATGAATTACATTGATCTTATATAGGTATTATGTATCAATTTTTACATAGAATAAATTTAAAAAATTAAAATAATTATTTAAATAAAAAGTCTGTTTTTAAATAGTAACCCAGTGTTTTCACTATTCATCAAAAATCGAAAGTTTTTAGAAAAAATAGAAAAAATTCACCCTAGGGTAAGATCGATATTCCGAATCCAAAAATGAAGACCATTTTGAATGATAAAATTTATAAAATTTCAAAAATTTGGTATTACTATTCATAACTACTAGTTTATATAATATTTTAATAACATATCGTTGTTTAGTGAAACTCGGTATTGCGTACAACACACGCTATCGAGAAAGGTTGCTCGTGCGTATAACGCATGCCAAGACATTGTTTTTTATAGTGAAAGATTATTTTATATAAAAACAAAATATTCCTCATAAAATCTCAGGTGTTACTTGTTTCGGTCATTTTATATTTTTATGATATTATTTTATTACCCTTAACTACCCAATTACTAATTAAACATGATAATTAAAGCTAATTACCGTCGTTACTATTCCTAATGTCCAAAAATAAAATATTTTTAATTAAATAATTTGGAACTTCTGATTCCAAATTTGGATCTCATTTTACCAAATTCAAAACATATATATTGTAGTAATTAATTTAAAAGAAAATCTCGTTGTCAAAACAAAAGACGGGTTTTTAAGAAGTAAGATCTATCAAAAGATTGATTTCTTTTTAAATCCAATTTAAAATGGAAATTACATCCAATGACAAAAATTGTTTTAAATGATAAAAACATAATTAAATTACTCCTGAAAACCAATTAATATGACAATCTAAATATATAAATAAATTGGATGAAAAGGCAGTTTTGAATTAAAATTCAGTATTTTTCACTATTCATTAAAAATGAACATTTGTTAGAAAAATACCAAAAACTCACCCTAAGATATATTTGATATTCCAAATTCAAAAATGATATCAGTTTTACCAAATTAAAAACATTGAAGTTGCATTAATTGATTATATAATCAATTCCAGCTGTCAAAATAAATATCGTGTTTTTAAGAAATAATATCTATTAAAAGATTGACACTTGTTTATGTCCAATTTCAAAGTGAAATTAATTAAAATTACCACCATTGGATTAAGTGGTAAAAATATATTTTAATTACACATTATAACAATTACAAAGATAATCTAACCATATTATTAAATTATATGAAAAAGCAGTTTTGAAGTAATATTTTTCACTATTCATTAAAAAAAATGAACATTGGGCTGGGATGCGCCCGTAAGGGGACATGCGACGATAGGGTTTCCACCGCGCCACCGTCATCTTCATCATCAAAGATCAGATTTCTCCTCGGTTCCTCTGCTCAGTGCGTTCGTGGCGTGCATCCCCTTCTTATTGAGCCTTCGTGTGGATTTGTGACTCTCAGAGATCCCATCGTTTGCTTGTGGTTAGGGTTTTATTGGAGGAGCGGTGTTGGTACAGAGTTTGTGCTACAGTTTCTACAGACCGGGGGTTGTCATCGTGCTTCGGGTTGGTTGTGGTTATGCTGGATGGACTGGTCTCTGTGGCGGGTTTGAAGGCGGTGGTGGGATCTGCAGCTCTGGCCTCAGCGAGGTCCTCTTCCAGCGCGTTTTGGGAGGTCCTCAATCGGTGCTGATTTGTAATTTTTGTTCCTCATTTTCAGCTTTTGTTCTTGATTTTTCAATAGATCGACTTCGCTGGGTGGATCTTTTATGCAGATTGAGATTGTTTCTGTAGGCTGGTCAAGAAGATGGTTTCTTCTTGCTGCTAATTTATTTTGTTGAGTTTGGTGAAGTGATTCATTATGGGGTGTCTGATTTCATATGGTGTGATGCACTCTGTGTTTTTGTGGTTCTTTTTAAGGGTGGTATTGATGATGGATGGTCCGAGGATGGTTTCATGGATTCGCGGTATCAGTATGGCCATGCCCTTGGTCCTCTCTAGTCTCCCCCTATGCCGCTTCAGAAACCTTGCTCGATTTGGCCTCCGGTGCATCTTCCCAGTTTCGGCTCAGATCTGTGGCCGCGGTTTCAGTGGGAGGCTTATGGGTTCATTGCGGCGGGGCTATGTTCTGGCAACTGGGTTGTTGTCTTCATCGGTGAGCTTTTTTATGATGGTGATGTGGTGTACTGGATGCAAGAAGATGGTGGGCGACATGATTAGAAATTGTGGGTTCTCGTGGCTCGAGGTCCCCTTGAGTCCTATGGCTATTTTGAATTTTGAATTTCCATTCTGAACTTTTGAATTTGGATCCCGTGTTTGGTGTAAGTTGTGTTGTTTTGGTTACCACTCACCCATAAAGCGGGTATTTGGAAAATCAAAAAAATTAATTTTTAGTCATTAAAAAATTAACATTGTCAGAAAAATACCAAAAATTTGTCCAAATTAAATTTCAATGTCCCAATTCTAAACAATAAGTTCATTTTGACAAATATAGCTTATAAAATTTTCAAAAGTTATATTTAAAAAAGGTTCGAAATCAAAAGATGGTAAAATAATCTTTTAAAAATATTAGAGTATTTATTCTTAAAATTGGATTCATTTGCATTTTAAGCCTCTAATATTTATGGGATAAATGTAAAAATATTTAACAAACATATGTAATCATTTTGTAGTCAGTTCTGTTCATTCCCGTCATTAAAATGGCGAGGCATTAACTATTATTTAAAATAATATTATCATATTATTAGTGTGCAATGTAAGATTTCAGTGAAATTCATTGTGGCGTATTGGGTACGCCATGGAGCATAGCATTACCTTTAATGTAATATTAACATTTTATTCAAAAATATTGATAAATATGAGAATGTTATATTCTTTATTTACCCAGGACGTTACATCCTTCCCCCATTTTGGGAATTACGTTCTCACAATTTTAAAATTGGGCTTGGAAGCTTCATTGAAAGCCCCACATCGGAAAAAGAGTCAGCAAAACTATCAATTTAAAAGAAAGAAAGAGAAGTACAGAGGTCACACGACTTAACCCATACTAGGATTCCATGTAGGAAAACATGGATATAGAAGAAAAAACAAAGGGTCATGTTCTGATGGAGAGTGATAGAAAACATGTTTATGAGAAAGTTAACCACCAGAAAATCACAAAATTGTGATGGGTTAAATGGTATTTGATTCCCCGGTAGGAAAAATTAACAGGCAACATTTTTGTTTTAATTTACTTTTCATTGAGGAATTTATTTATGAGCTTAACTAAAACATAAGGAAACATACTTGTCGTGTATACTTTCATCCCTTACTAGATATCTTACACACAATCATATTTTCTCCAAAAGATGAGTATTTAGGATGACTTGTTCACTTTAAGAGTGTTATAATCATCTTCTAGAGAATCACCTAATCCACAAAAGTGAACTATATATTTCCCATATCTTTAGACCAAAACCAAAACCAAACAAAAGTTAGTACAAGATCATAAAATCCCCAAAAAGGATAATCCTTTATAAAAAGAAAATCTATTCTTAATCTCCAAAATTTTTCCAACAAAACCCAAAGTTCAACAAAGACCATTCGATAAACAATTGTCCATAAAATTCTTCAAAGTAAACCAAACTAAGATTGAAACCCAAATATTTGAAGGATTTAATCACATAGTCTTCCAAGGTAAATCTTATCCTTTATCTCCAAATAACATTAGTATATCTTAAAGTATTATATTGAAAAGTATTTAACCTAATCTTATCCTCCTTGATAGGTCAATAATTTCATAGATAACCCAAAATCAACTTATTCTTGATTCATAAAATCGTCTAACTAAAACGAATTTTTCATAATAAACAAGGACATCACGTAGTCTAGTGGTAGGTGATAAATACCAGTCGCACTTTGGTTGTGGGTTCGATTCCCGTAGCTTTTTCCAATGTGACGGGTTGTCACAGGGTCTGTGTGTTTTCCTTTTTCCAAAACTATATAATTCATATTACATTCCCCAAAAAGAGATAAAATGATCAAAAATAACCATATCATAATTTAACCTCAATTTTATCTCATGACATTGATTTTCTATCATAACATATAGTAACCCACAATTACCTCAAAATTAATTATTATATAAACCCTAATAGTTACGTTTATAATTATTACCCGAACTTCCACATCGAGTTGATTCTCTTGTACATGATGCATTAGAGAACTCACCAAGTTTCAAGTGGTTGATCATGACTCTTGATTGTTGGTTTAGAATAACCACAAGATTTCTCATTGAATCCCCCATTTCATTCAGTCACTTAATCAGAGAACCACCACAGTTTCCTTCAAACCCATTGTCACTTTGGTGCCTGCTAGATCCATCCATTTACTAAAACCGAAAAATGTCAGTGTGAGTATATCATCATCATATAATATCTTATGAGGAGGGTAAATATAAGGATATAATTATTCATATTATCTTAAACTTATTCACTTTATCAGAAAAAAAATCTATGATTATTTCTAAAATCCTAACCATTATGTTAATGTCACTTGTGGTTAAAGAATACCCTAACCTATAATGTTATCTAAACCGACCTCTGATACCAAATATAAGGACCCAGCCTTAAAACATTACTGAATCTTGAATTAAATGAATAATTAACAATGAGGATCTTTTTAGGTTTAGAGTTTTAGAGAATTAGGACATAACTATTACATCTCATAATATTACAAAGTAGACACTACTACTATATCTGATTTTCACAACAATAAAAAAATCCTTAAAAAAACAATTGTTCTTTTCTTTATGTAAATCTTCTTGAATACTTACTTTCTCTTACCCTTCCTTATAACATGTGAAAAACATTTCAAAAACATGGGATGATCATAAAAAGCTCAGTAAGAGATATAACATATTGAAAAGAAACATTAACCCGCCACTAAATACAAATCAATGAAACAATAACTTTTAATCATAACATACCTTCTGAAATCATAATATTTATGTATAACTCATAGAAATCATAAGACATAAAGGAAACTTGAGGCATTCATAACATTCTTACGTAGGGAGTGACCATCATGGTTACATTTGGAATACCCATCACAGTATATTCCCTAAATCTCATCAGAGAAACCTTAGTGTTTAACTCCTTCGTGTTACCCAATGCATTGGAGAGCTATCACGGGCTTACCCGCCTTTAGTATATCATGGAACCACCCGTCTTCATAAACAATTCCCAACAACCATAACACATTGGTATCACATAAAACATGCATAAAGGACACATACAATTTCCACATTTCAATCACAAGATATCAATAAAACACATTGATAAAATAAAAACATTATCAAAAACATTTTCAATACCAAAAAAAAAGAAAAGTAAAACATCATATTTATTTTAATTTAAAAAATGGTTTGGCTGGTAGAGGAAGCCGAAATGGTCACAGCGGTAGAGAAGTCGTTGTCACCGCATACATAAGACAAAAACATTCCCTTTTGTCATTTAGTAAAACGCTTACTATAAAAAGATTCCTTTTGAATAAAAGTAAATGTCTTAGGGGTTTATATCCCGTATAAAAGAAATTTATGTACAAAACAAAATATGCCTCAATGAAAGGAGATTGAGATGAAGTCCCATACAAAAATGGTATCCTTAGATTAAGGATAAATCAATTACATAATAATGTATGAAAAATAAAAATACACCCAATATTAGTGGATATTAAATGTAAAACAATCAGAGTTCATCCACACATATTCATGGAATGACATAATCAAGAAGTAGAGTATTAACCCAAATAATTGAAATTGGTTAAAGAATTTCACTTACAGAAATTCGACAGCCTAACGACGTCACTTTAAAGTTCATAAAATGAGTTGATGAGAGATAAAAAAGTGTATCTCATCACTTGGACATAACATTTATAGTAATGAGTATATATAAGAACATATCCCAACATATGAAGATGTAAATTAAAAGACCTAAAAAAAATAAGCCCTTTAAAAATAGGAGGTTGAAAGGTTTTCTTACGGATTTGGGTAACTTTCAAAACGTACACCCCATGAAAGAAGGGTCATACAATGGAGTTGTAAATACCCATAAATTAAAGTATATTACACAAATAATAAAATCATGGGAATTACATACTCCACACAAAAGGAAATATTGGAAAATGTAGCATGAATCTCACGGGAATAAAAGTGATAGGAAAAACCACTTACCTTGCTGTAATCAATCGAGTCGTATTACCAAAAGATAATTACCACCAAATGAATTACATAGCACAATGAATATAAATAAAATCCTGATAATATATGTTAATTTGAAGTATATAATACACCACATGCCATAAATATGTTTCAAATAATGTAAATCTAATAGAATTAAATGTGAGATAAGATATCGCTTACAAACATTCGGCAGCCTAATGGCGCCACTCAAAAGGTCCAAAAATGGATTTGATGAGATAAAATAGGGTCTCTAATCATATGAGCATAAAAATTACAGTTAGATTAATATAAAATAACATCCCAATCATAATAAATAGGATCTTAATATTAATGACATAAAAGAGAGTACTTAAAAAGAAAGAGAGAGGTTGAATCCCTTACCTCAAGCCCGACTTGTCTTGTTCGTTTCTTTATATTCCTGAATAATAAACTTTGTTCAATTTATAATTTCTCAAGAAACTCCTTTAGATATTATTATTCAATTCATATCAGATATTATAATGTTATAATAATTAGTTAATTATGTGAGTTCATATGAGACGTTTTTGTCGATGTTCGGTACATGAGTCAAAAATGAACGTGTTTGAAAAGTATTTTCCATGTTGTTATAATTACACTATCTCCAGAATAGTATTAATAATTTAAATATCCTATATATCTAGTATATATTCATTTTATACTATTCCATAACATTTTGAGATAAAAAATGAAATGCACCATTCCGGGAGATGGTTGGTCGTACGTATGCATGAACGCTACTTTCATTTCTTTGTCATATTAATAGAATTAAAACTAAATGAGCGATATATATATATTATTATTACAGAATGATATTCATAAAATATATTTAAAATATATCATATATATCCATTATATATATATACTTATAATAGTACATAATATTTGGAGATAAGAAATGAAATGTGCCATTCATGAGACGGTAAGCCGTACGTACACATGAACGTTACTTTCATTTCAATTTAATACTTTAACGGAATTAAAACATAATTATACATAGGTATATTATAATTATAGTATAATATCATATATACTATAATTAAATCCATCCTTTATAAATCCCACATATGGCATTAACGATTCAAATCTCTTTGAGGGGGCAGTAGTCTGCACTTCCTAAAATGAAATTATCGCATTTACCCATTATGGAAACCATAATGGTATGGAATCAATTAAAAATACAGAAGCATAAGGAAAACATAAAAATAATATATATCATATATAAATACAGTGACATCTTAATGGCCACTATGAGAGGTGTTAAAAAATATTGAACAATCATCGTTTTGTGAGGCAGTAATTCACCACCCACGGAAACAGTATGTTCTTTAACCATTAGATAGAGGTGTGTGTAAGCGTAGCTCGAATCCTTATAATAAAAACGTTCAATTATATTTATTATACTGTTTTTGTTACCAAATAAAGGAATAAAAATAGTTTAGGGGTCGGAGAAGAAAAATAAATCAAAAGAACAAAATAGAAGACATTACCCTTAAATCGGATAACTCGTTTTGATTTGAGCCCAAAGGGTTCCTTGGTAAGAATTATGCCCAAAGTGGGGCTTCGTGGAGTAAGAGAGGGATGTGGAGAGACAATATGAGCAGAGGTCGGATGAGCCAAAGGTTTGAGAGGTGTGGGTAAGGGGGTATAGGATGGGGCCTTTTATAAGAGGGAGGAGGGGCACTCTTGGAAATTCATGAAATGTTACTTTATTATAAAATGGTTTTCGGATTTTAAATGTCTCAAAATTATATATTTCGAGGATAAGGTGATAAGGGTTCTAAATCCACACATCCAATAAGTTTTGAAAAGTTTAAGTCTTATATTTTACCTTATCTTTTCATTTTATTTAAATAGTTCATTAATGAGTTAATCACTGCATCATCACGGTGTCATAAACAAATTTCTTTATATAATGTCTAAAAATTATAAAACAATTAACATCATGTAGGAAATATTTTTATAATTATAATTACTATTTATAGTCAAAGAGATAATTTATATTAACGAAATTAAAATTGTTTTACTTAGGATATACAAACCTTTGTTATATTTCCTTTCTTTTAAAAAAATAATATGATAAAAAGTCACTATCACACTTAAGTAATTCCATGGGGCCCCAAAGTTGGAACAAGGAATCCCATGGTCGTTCATGACACCACCAAAAGCATTAAGACACATTTTGGGGTCATTTTATATTTTTTTTATTTTATTTTATTACCCTTAACTACCTGATTACTAATTAAACACGATAATTAAAGATAATTACCGTACTTACTATTCATAATGTCCAAAAACAAAATATTATTAATTACATAATTTGGACCTTCTAATTCCAAATTTTTAACCCATTTTTCCAAATTCAAAACACAGAAATTTTAGTAATTAATTTAAAAGTAAATCCCGTTGTCAAAACAAAAGATGCGTTTTAAGAAGTTAAATCTATCAAAAGATTGATTTGTTTTTATGTCCAATTTAAAAGTGAAATTACATCCTATTACAAAAATTGTTTTAAATGATAGAAAAATAATTAAATTACACCTTAAAAACAATTAAAATGACAATCTAACTATATAAATAAATTGGATGAAAAGGCAGTTTTGAATTAAAATGCAATATTTTTCACTATTCATTAAAAAAGAACATTTGTCATAAAAATACCAAAAATTCACCCTAAGATATATTTGATATTACAAATTCAAAAATTATATCTATTTTACCAAATTAAAAACATTTATGTTGCATTAATTAATTTTATAATCAATTCCCGCTATCAAAACAAATAGCGTCTTTTTAAAAAACCATATCTATTAAAAGATTGACACTTCTTTATGTCCAATTTAAAAGTGAAATTAATTAAAATTACCACCATTGTATTAAATGGTAAATATATATTCTAATTACACTTTAAAACAATTAAAAAGATAATATAACCATATAATTAAATTAGATGAAAAATCAGTTTTGAAGTACTATTTTTCACTATTCATTAAAAAATGAACATTGTCAGAAAAATACCAAAAAATTACCCAAAGTAAATTTCAATGCCCCAATTATAAAGAATCAGTTTATTTTGAAAAATAGAAATTATAAAATTGTCAAAATTTGTATTTAAAAAAGGTTCACCATCAAATGGCGATAAAACAATCTTTTAAAAATATTAGTGTATTTATTCTTAAAATTGGATTCATTTTCATTTTAAGCCTATAACATTTATTGGATAAATGTGAAAATATCTAACAAACATATGTAATCATTTTGTAGTCATTTTTGTTCATTCCCTCCATTACAACGGCTAGGCGTTAACTATTATTTAAAATAATATTATTATATTATTAGTGTGCAACGTAAGATTTCAAAGAAACTCGTTGTTGCGTATTGGGTACGCCATTCAGAATGACATTCCCTTTAAAGTAATATTAAAATTTTAGTCACAAATATTGACAAATATGAGAATTTCATATTATTTATTTACCCAGGACGTTACAACATATGAGCTTTAAGGAACAAGGTTTTTTGAATAGGTGAGGGAGGTGGTGCCCATTTACAATTGAGTTGAGAAGCACTTTTGGGTTCTCCAAAAATATTAATTTATAATACAAATAAAACCTCATTTAAAAACCTCATAATAGTCTCTATTTAGAATATTAGATGAGATATGGTTGTAATATCATCAAAAAAATAAATTTTAGACATGTTTTTATATTAATTTAAGCCTTAGGTTTTAATTATCTCTAAGTAATTCTATTTAATTTTTAACTAAGGTAACAAATATTTCGATATTAAAAGGGAGAAATATTTACTTTTTTGATGTTAATTAGAAAATTAAAGATGAATTTAAAACATTTTAAACCATTTCATAATTATTATATATTTTTAAATTTGTTTTATTATTTTTTAATTATTTAATAATACATCATTTTGATAAACAACCAAAAGTGTCAATTTTGATACAATACAATTAATTGATTATTAAAAATATAAATATAAATATTTAACTTCAAACCAAATATTTATTAAATTTATAAGTGGTCCATTTCATCTATAAAATTCATTGTATAAATTAATTATCACTAATTATATTTCTTTTAATATTCTTTATATCATTTATTTATTATATCTATTAATAAAAAATTTCAACATCAGTTTTATATAATTATTTTCCATAATTATTCATTGAATAAAAATTAATAATAAAATAAAATAATGAATATAATTCTTATACTTTGTAGAGGAATATTTTCGTAGAATATATCTTTTGGAAAATCCTATATTAAAAAAAATTATTTATTAAAATATGAATGTGACAACATTAAAATAACTTTAAATTAGAATGTATAAGTGTCATAATATCTCATATAATGGTCAAAATTGTCCATAAATTGACCCTTAGGTGGATATTGTTTGAGTATTTTAATGATTATTATCATTTTAATAAAAATTTGTTTACTTATTTTTCATCAATTAAATAATTTCTACTTCTTCAATGTATAAGGCATTAAGGTAATTATTTATTTTCAAGAAACCACAAATAAATAACTATTAAAAAAAATATAGATTTAAAAAGGATATTTATAATCCAATTTAACTCTTGTATAGCTGTATATGAAAAATTATATAGTTATTAAAATTTGAGAAAAATATATTTCACATTTCCATAAAAACAATTTAATGTCCTAATCTCATCGAAGTGGCTTCCAAAATATAACATTTATACCCAAGGATTTTTTAGGTTATAAAACACTCATCAAATGACAAAAGAAATATTTTAGGGTAATTTTATGACACTAGTTTTACCCTTAAATACCTAATTTATCCTTTTATTATATTATAGAAATTAATAAAGTTACTGTTCATGATACCAAAAAATAATAGAAAGTTATTTACATAATTTGTACCTACTAATTCCAAATATTTAATCCATTTTTAAAAACATAAAATGAAAAAGTTTGAGTAATTAATTTAAAATTAATCTCGTTATCAAAATGAGAATACATGTTTTAAAATTTCAAATATTATGAAGGATTGAAATGTTTTTACATCTAAATTCATTGTAAAATTTATTCCAATGACCTAAATTATATTAATTGTTAAAAATATAATCTTTTTATATTTTAAACCAATAAATAAAATAATTTTTCCTAAAATTAATTTTTCGGTAAAAAAGTTCTTTTCAATTAATATTTAGTAAATTTTTACTATTAATGAAAACATAAAAGTTATCAGAAAAATATCAAAAAATAATCCAAAATAGATTATTATATCTTCTTCGAAATTAGAAATTTATGTTGACATGTAAAAATTATTAATGTGTTAAAATTTTAAATTAAAAATGGTTGACCTATAAAATAGTGTTTATTTGTACCCTATGACAAAAATATCTATTTGGTGAATATCAAAAATAGATTATTAAATATATAATATATATATTTAATTATATTTGATTTGATAATTGTAATTCTCATAATTAATTAATATAGAAAATATAGATATTTCCTTTACATATAATTGTTTTTTTCTTTAGAAATAATTTATTACTAAAGAATTCACCCTACAATTTCATAAGTTAGTAATTTATTCCTTTTAACTTAATGGCTAGGTTATAATGGTCGTTTTAAATCAACAAAGCCTCAGGGTTCATTTAAACTCATGATTACGTGCAATACAATCTATGGAAGAATTAAAAGTATTTAAAGAAAAATATTTAATAAAAACATCTGGGTGTTACAGTGGCAGTTTATATTCTCCATGATGGGTGATATATATATATATATATATATATCTTTTATAATCAATATTCCCATAAATAAGTAGTAAATGATAATATTACAAGGTAGTAAAGTATGTGTAAATTCATGTAATGGACAACATGTTTCATGATTTGAGGACTCCATATTTTTAAGGTTTCTAATTCTAGGAATTGTGGGTTAATATTTATAAGAAACTAAACATGGATGGTATGTTATAGTACCAATATTTCATGATAGATTATTAAAAGGTTTAGTCTATGAAAAAAACATATTCATCAATTATAATGAATAATTTTTTTTTGAATTTTACTTTTCAAATTATATTTCTATGATCATCATATTAGGCTATTGATTGTCATGAAAACCTCATTTAGTAGAATCCTTGAAAAATACTTCTATATAAAAGGGAAAAAATAATTCTTTATGGTATGTATCGATTAGGAATAACAAAATGGGTTGATGACAAGAGTAATTTCCAATAAGATATTTATATTATATATGTTCATTTACGAATAAATCATGCATAGTGATAATCATATATTTTTTTTGGAAATTAATTAGTGATATGTTTCTATAAATAGTTAGTGGGAGAGCTATAAGTTCTCAAGATAAATATGTTAATAACACATGAAAAAAAATTCATTCTTACAATTTTATTAAGACTAAGTAATGAAATTTATCCATGTTTAACTTAAAGTATAAATAGTTTTCTTGTTTATGGGTTCTACATAATAGATCAATGAGTTTACAAAATCAATTAATAGTACATATATTAACATAATATTTAAAATTAAACGTTAAAAATTTCAAGCCATAATTTTTGCAAGTTTATAATCCTTCTAATATAACATGCATGGGAATAAGAAGTTATAATAATGATTAAAATAATTTCAAAATATTAACTAAATTAAATTCATATCATGTGTTTTGATATGTAGTAGAATTTTATATTAATGATGAATATATCATAATAGAAGAATATAAAACAGATCTATCATTATTATATAGAATATTAGTTATAATATTATAATAGTTCATGGGAAATTATAATTGGATGAATTCCTACAGTCTTTAAATTTGAAAATACTTGTAATTAGGGGAATTGAACACTTGTACACATGTGGTTCAATTTGATTTAGTATCAAAGAAAAGGATAACATAATATACAAGAAAAAATTATAATATCTAGTGGTTGAAATATATAAAATATTTTAGTTTGTTATATATATTCATGTAGCTAATGAATAATTTTTAGATAATCCATCTTATGATTTATTCTTAAGATAAAAGAAAAATATTTATCATTTTATAATAATCTTTTATTATGTATTTACTTGGGATGCTAGGATTATGACATGGTAACACTAGGTGTATACTTGTTTATATCACTATATGTGGTATTTTCTATTGATAGTAATGTTGAATTAAAAATATTTTCTTCACAGACACATGGGATTACCAACCCTAGTTTTGGAAACCTTATAGGCCTAGTATCCTTAGTCATACTCAATAGAAGTATTATTTTCATGTGAGGACTGACCATCTGTTAGTAGTAGTCTCTAGTTAATGTTTTATTTTGTTGTATTTGGTTCCCTATAATGAAATGATTTTTAATTTAGATTACATGAATATTAAAATGACTAATTATTAATGTAATTATCTTAACACGTATTTCTTATTCTTCTACAAAAACATTTTGTGATAATGTCCTAGAGTATACATTTCATAGATAAGGTAATAGTGGTTACCATATATGATGATAAACATAACAATTCATGGTGATATTCTTAAAAATATTTCTATGGTAAGATAACGTACTATGATAGGTCACATAGTGTTGGTACCTCCTTCTATGGAGTGTGTTTGAAACATCCTTATTTTAATGATCATAATCCATTATTATTTTAGAAATAACTATTAACATGTTGTATGACAACATTTTATATGGTAAAACTATTTTTATGATAGTATATATAAGTGTAATCGTGAGTTTCTATCAGCCAGGGGCAGCCGCTGAGGTGAGTTACCATTAGAAAGGTGCAACAATCAAGGAGTCACCGCTAGCCTTGTCACCATTAAACAGTCACTTACAGACTTTTCATTTCCAAGGATCTACCATCAAGTATTCACCATTAGACTCTGATTCATCATTAGACTTTGAGTTACCACCACCTAGAGGTACCTCCATTATGAGTCCCCATCAAATAATGAGGGACCACCAATATATGGTTACCATTTCTCCCTGAGGACATTTATTTGATTATCTCAAAGGCTATTTCTATTCATGGAAAATTTAAAAAATCCTTAATGAAATAGTTAAATCTAATATAATGATTTTTTATTTCCTCTAACTAATATTTATATATCTACGCAAAGGATATCACCATAGGTTTGACGATTAGTGACTGATAATCCTAAGTTAAAATTGTGTGATTGAATCCATGAACCCTTAAATGCTTACTAATTTATCATCTATTGATATTAATGACACAGAAGTATAGAATCCATTATGAACATCGATTGAGATTTTGATATAGATCAAGTAGAAAATTTTTGAAAAATTACAATAATCATCTGTTTTTCTAAAACCTTCCAAAGGAAATGTCAAACTCCTCCCCAAAGCTAATCTATGGAATTTGACCATTCAGAACATTCTAGGATGAGAATCAATATTTTCCTTATTTCTCATTATTTTTATTCATTTTTCTTTTGATAAGTGTGTTGTTTCTCTGTTATAAAACACACATATTCTCTTGCACCAAACTGGAGAATAATTTTAATTCTATCCATCCTTTATATATACATACATAGTGTTTGTGGAAGAGGTCCCTATGTGGAATGTGCTTTCATTACATCTTATATATTACTGCGGAAGAGTCTCTTTATCCTAAACATCTCGTAGCTGTAGTTTTTTACCTAATCCATGTTATGGATTTGTTTGATTAATATTATAATCTTCTTGGATACAGGTTATTCCCTTGTGTAGAGGATTAATTCACATAATAAGACCTAACCACTTACCTATTCAATTATATTATTGAGTTTTATTTTATTTCCATAACTTATATTATTTTTAATCTATATACAAAACTATTACTTTGATAGTTAATCTTCACTAGTGTTGATATTTTTTTTAGTAAATTGATTTCAAAACATAAAGTAAATATAATTTTTTTAATTGAAATATAATCACTCTTTGAAAAATATTTTAAAATGATTGATCGTATATCGGTCTGATATTTTGAGTAACTGGCCTATTTTTTTTATTAAAGGGATTTCATTTTAACTTTATTTTCAACAAAAAATATTATTGGGAATTAAATTCCCCCCACTCTTGAGTTACTCACTCTAAACAAATTTCGGTATTAGAGACTTCTTAATTAGCTCTTGAATTGTGATTTTAGTTCAATTCTAAAGATCAAAATTTTTTAACAATTCTAAATTTTAGTTCTTTTTGGATAACAGATAAGAAGGATCTACTACCAACACACCTATTTATTTTAATGGTAAACATTATTCTCAATGGAAAATCGAAATGAAAATACATTTATCAATTATGGGTTTTTAAATTTGGAGAGTAATACAATATCATTATGGAATAACAAATACAAGTATATTTACATGGAGTAATCCTACAAAAAATACAGACAATAATAATGATAAATCTTGAATGATTTGTTTTGTGCCTTGGGTGGTGATTAATTTAATAGGATATCTACAAGAAAATATGATTTTGAAATATGGGTAACCTTGTCTATTTTATATGAAGGTACATAAATTTTTAATGAAATTGGACTAAACACATATAAAATCAAGTATGATACATTTAAAAAAAAATTATGATGAACATGTTTATAGCATGTATCTCACGTTAAATGATACAGTGAATATTATGCAATCACTTTGGAAACAAGTGACAGATAATGATCAACTGATGAGACTTCTTAGATTATTACTAGATATATGTAGTGGAACATCTATGTTTATTAGTGAATCTTGTGATGTTAATAAAATAACATTTAAGGAATTTATAGGAAATGTGAGTGTGTATGAATAATATATTAAAGTTAATAATGTGATCAATGAAGATGAACCAAAAATAAAATCGGTTACCTTCAAGTCTTCTTCCTCGACACAAAGAGAAAAAATAAAATCTGAAAATACTAGTGAATAAGAATCTCCTCATTATAGCGATGAATAGATTTTCCAGATTGCAAGAAGATTCAAAAAATTATATTGTAAAATTAATTTCTTCATGAAATGAAATTTTAGAAGAAATTATGACTGCAAGGGAAAGTGGAAATGTATTTCAAAAATGATAATAATTGATATGAAATATCCTACTACGAATGTAAGGGGAAAGGAAACATTAAATATGACTAAACAATATTGAAATATAAAAATAATTATGGGGATAAGGATATAAGATTCAATAAATTCATAAAAACAACACATAGTCCATCTCAAGATGGATCAAGTGATTCATACACTAATAAAGAAGATAAGATTGATATGGAAAATATGTTCTTTGTTGAAAGCATATCACATTTACAAAAAAATCATCATACATCTCATAATAAAATTCCAAATTTTTTTAAAAATGAAGATAATGATGATATTAGGTAAAAATGACCAATAAGGATTTGTACGATTACAATAAAATACTGAAAGATACCTTTCATGAGCTAAAAGATAAATATAATTCACTTATAAAATAGTATGTTTTGAAACTAAATATTAAAAAATACATTTCTATTTAAGAGGAGAAACATGTATAATTGTGTAAAGAGAAAATTGAATTAATTTTTTTAAATTAACAGCTAAATAAATACATATAATGGATTACCAATTGTAAGAAAACTTTTACTCAAATACTGGGAAAGAATATTCCTCCCAAATATATAGCTAGCGTAGGCTACCAATACGGATAAAGATAAATTGAAAAAACCATATTTACATCCAATACCAGTTTAGAAAATTCATATTCTTCTAGTACCTACTAAACTGGAGCTCATAATATATTTATTTCAAGAAGCTTATAATATATTTATAAAAATCACATTAAGCAATTCTGGGTTCCAAATTATCTTATTACTAACATAACTAGACCCAGGAAGGTTTGGGTGCCAAAACCATTTTTTGCATAAACGTTGTTTTATAGGAAAACAGTTTGAAATCATCTAGAAAAAACATATGGTATCTAGACAGTGGATTTTCTCGAAATATGTCTGGCGAGTATTCAAACTTCAATAATTTAATCAAATTTATCGGTGGTCATGTCAATTTTTGTGACAATGCCGAAGGGAAAATCATAGACATTATCCAAATTGGTAATTATAATTCATTATTAATTTAAAAAATTTTATATGTACATGGTTTAAAATATAATCTAGTTCTAGTTGTTCAATTATGTAATGATGGATTTTATCCAAAAAATAATAAAAATTCCTATCATGTTTTTTACGATTAATTTTTTTAAATTTTTTACTCTATGAATAATTAATAATATTTATTCTATTGACTTACACTCCTTATCTTCTAAAAATATTTTTTTCTTATGTGCCCATAACAATGAATCATAGATTTGGAATAGGTGAGTTGGACATTACAATATTAATTTACTTACACATCTAACTAGGAAATGATTAATTACTGATCTACCAAATCTTGATTTCTCAAATGATAGAGTTTGTGATCCCTTTAAAAAATGGAAACATCATAAGATTTCCTTTAAATAAAAAAAGGATGTTTCAACCTCTCAACCTCTAGAGTTGGTTCATTTTTACCTTTTTGGAAAATCTAGAGATTCTACTTTATATAGAAAATATTATTACTATGTCCTTGTAGATGAATCCTCTAGATATAATTTGGAATTCTGCCTATCCCAAAAAATTGAAACCTATTCCTACGTTATTAAGTATTCCAAATCAATAGAAAATATAAGTGTAATTTTTATTAAGCCCTTAAGAAGTGACAGTTTTCATGAATTTAAAATAAAGACTTTGAATCATTTTCTTCTCAAAATGGTTATAATCACTAATTTTCTACTCTTAGAATACCAATGAAAATTGGTGTTTTTGAAAAAATAAATAGGACTCTTCAATAGATATCCTAGACTATGTTAAATGATTATGACATACCTTTATACTTTTCATAATAGGCTGTCAACATATATTGTTAGACTATAACTAGAGTATTAATTAGACCACTCTTAAAAATATCATCTTATGAGTTGTGAAAAAAATAAACAACTAAAGTTTAATTATTTCATAGTTTTTGGTTGTAAATTACTTATTGTAAACACTAAGGATTACCTGGAATATTTTTATTCCAAGGTAAATGAAGGTATTTTCCTAGTATATTCATCTCCAAGAATATCTTATATAGTGTTTAACAAGATATAAAGACAATAGCATAGTCAATTCACATTAAATTTTATAAAACAAACCCCAATGAACCTAATATTATTATAGAGAACATTGAAGATGATCTGAAAAATATAAATCTTAAATATAATAATTATAAAATATCTAATATTATCAATTCATGGTGATATTCTTAAAAATATTTCTATGGTAAGATAACATACTATGATAGGTCACATAGTGTTGGTACCTCCTTCTATGGAGTGTGTTTGAAACATCCTTATTTTAATGATCATAATCCATTATTATTTTATAAATAACTATTAACATGTGGTATGACAACATTTTATATGGTAAAACTATTTTTATGATAGTATATATAAGTGTTATAGTGAGTTTCTATCAGCCAGGGGCAGCCGCTGAGGTGAGTTAGCATTAGAAAGGTGCAACAATCAAGGCGTCACCGCCAGCCTTGTCACCATTAAAGAGTCACTTCCAGACTTTTCATTTCCAAGGAGCTACCATCAATTAGTCACCATTAGACTCTGATTCATCATTAGACTTTGAGTTACCACCACCTAGAGGTACCTCCATTATGATTCCCCATCAGATAATGAGCCACCACCAATATATGGTTACCATATCTCCCTGAGGACATTTATTTTATTATCTCAAAGGC
This sequence comes from Viscum album, assembly GCA_963277665.1. Classification (NCBI taxonomy): domain Eukaryota; kingdom Viridiplantae; phylum Streptophyta; class Magnoliopsida; order Santalales; family Viscaceae; genus Viscum; species Viscum album. Next base: position 210,441,433 of record OY728128.1, on the reverse strand, counting down.
TATTTCTATTCATAGAAAATTTAAAAAATCCTTAATGAAATAGTTAAATCTAATATAATGATTTTTGATTTCCTCTAACTAATATTTCTATATCTACGCAAAGGATATAACCCTAGGTTTGACGATTAGTGACTGATAATCCTAAGTTAAAATTGTGTGATTGAATCCATGAACCCTTAAATGCTTACTAATTTATCATCTATTGATATTAATGACACAGAAGTATAGAATCCATTATGAAGATCGATTGAGATTTTTATATAGATCAAGTAGAACATTTTTGAAAAATTACAATAATCATCTGTTTTTCTAAAACCTTCAAAAGGAAATGTCAAACTCCTCCCCAAAGACAATCTATGGAATTTGACCATTCAGAACATTCTAGGATTAGCATCAATATTTTCCATATTTCTCATTATTTTTATTCATTTTTCTTTTGAGAAGTGTGTTGTTACTCTGTTATAAAACACACATATTCTCTTGCACCAAACTGGAGAATAATTTTAATTCTCTCCATCATTTATATATACATCCATAGTGTTTGTGGAAGAGTTTTCTATGTGGAATGTGATTTATTTACATCTTATATATTACTGCGGAAGAGTCTCTTTATCCTAAACATCGTGTAGCTGTAGTTTTTTACCTAATCCATGTTATGGATTTGTTTGATTAATATCATAATCTTCTTGGATACAGGTTATTCCCTTGTGTATAGGATTAATTCACATAATAAGACCTAACCACTTACCTATTCAATTATATTATTGAGTTTTATTTTATTTCCATAACATATATTATTTTTAATCTATATACAAAACTATTATTTTGATAGTTATTCTTCACTAGTGTTGATATTTGTTTTTTTTTGAGTAAATTGATTTCAAAACATAAAGTAAATATAATTTTTTTAATTGAAATATAATCACTCTTTGAAAAAATATTTTAAAAGGATAGATCTTATATCGGTCTGATATTTTGAGTAACTGGCCTGTTTTTTTTATTAAAGGGATTTCATTTTAACTTTATTTTCGACAAAAAAAATATTGGGAATTAAATTCCCCCCACTCTTGAGTTACTCACTCTGAACAACTTTCGGTATTAGAGACTTCTTAATTACCTGTTGAACTGTGATTTTAGTTCAATTCTAAAGATCAAATTTTTTTATCAATTCTAAATTTTAGTTCCTTTTGGATAATAGACAAGAAGGATCTACTACCAACACACCTCTTTATTTTAATGGTAAAAATTATTCTCAATGGAAAATCGAAATGAAAATACATTTATCAATTATGGGTTTTTACATTTGGAGAGTAATACAACATCATTATGGAATAACAAATACAAGTATAATTACATGGAGTAATGCTACAAAAAATACAGACAATAATAATGATAAATCAGTGAATGATTTGTTTTGTGCCTTGGGTGGTGATTAATTTAATAGGATATCTACTAGAAAATATGATTTTGAAATATGGGTAACCTTGCCTATTTCAGATGAAGGTACATAATTTTTTAATGAAATTGGACTAAACACATATAAAATCAAGTATGATACATTTAAAATAAAAATTATGATGAACATGTTTATAGCATGTATCTCACGTTAAATGATACTGTGAATATTATGCAATCACTTTGGAAATAAGTGATAGATAAAGATCAACTGATGAGACTTCATAGATTATTACTAGATATATGTAGTGTAACATATATGTTTATTAGTGAATCTTGTGATGTTAATAAACTAACATTTAAGGAATTTATAGGAAAGGTGAGGGTGTATGAATAATATATTAAAGTTAATAATGTGATCAATGAAGATGAACCAAAAATAAAATCGGTTGCCTTCAAGTCTTCTTCCTCGACACAAATAGAAAAAATAAAATCTGAAAATACTAGTTAATAAGAATATCCTAATTATAGCGATGAATAGATTTTCTAGACTGTAATAATATTCAAAAAATTATATTGTAAAATTAATTACTTCATGAAATGAAATTTTAGAGGAAATTATGACTGCAAGGGAAAGTGGAAAAGTATTTCAAAAATGATAATAATTGATATGAAATATCCTACTACGAATGTAAGAGGAAAGGAAACATTAAATATGACTAAACAATATTGAAATATAAAAATAATTATGGGGATAAGGATATAAGATTCAATAAATTCATAAAAACAACACATAGTCCATCTCAAGATGGATCAAGTGATTCATACACTAATAAAGAAGATAAGATTGACATGGAAAATATGTTCTTTGTAGCAAGCACATCACATTTACAAAAAAATCATCATACTTCTCATAATAAAATTCCAAAAGTTTTTACAAATTAAGATAATGATGATATTAGGTAAAAATGACCAATAAGGATTTGTACGATTATTGTAACATACTGAAAGATACATTTCATGTGCTAAAAGATAAATATAATTCACTTATAAAAAAGTATGTTTTGAAACTAAATATTAAAAACTACATTTCAATTTAAGAGGAGAAACATGTATAATTGTGTAAAGAGAAAATGGAATTAATTTTTTTAAATGAACAGCTAAATAAATACATATAATGGATTACCAATTGTAAGATAACTTTTACTCAAATACTGTGAAAGAATGTTCCTCCCAAGTATATAGCTAGAGTAGGCTACCAAAATAGATAAAGATAAATTGAAAAAACCATATTTACATCCAGTACTAGTTTAGAAAATTCATATTCTTCTATTACCTACTCAACTGGACTTCATAATGTATTTATTTCAAGAAGCTTATAATATATTTATAAAAATCCCATTAAGCAATTCTGGGTTCCATATTACCTTATTACTAACATAACTAGACCCAGGAAGGTGAAATAGGGTTGTTTCATATTTATAATAACATATAAGTATATGAGTGATACTGATGTTGTTACTTCATAATTAAACAATTAAATAATAGGAAGTAGAAGAAGAAATAAATTTGAAAGAATCAGTAATAGGCATTACCTCTTCTTTGAAATTCCTCTTCTTAACCTCTTATTAGGGCACTAAAATTGGTCTTTGAAGAATAAAAGGATCTCTAGTAGGTTTATATGGAAGTGGAGACATGAAATTGTCAGGGGTTGGCTGAGCTTGATTTCTCAAAGTTGTGTAAAGAGGAGAGGGAGGAGGTTCCCTTTTATGAGAGGGGCGAGGGGCACCTTAGGAAAAACTTAAAATATTATTTTATAATAAAGTCGTATTCAGTTAATAACTACTCCAAATTGATTTATTTAGAAGATAAAGTGGGGATGGTTTTCAATCCTCTCAATAAATAGATTTTAGACAAGTTTAGGTTACTATTTTTACCTTATCATTTAGATTTAACTCTAAGTTGAATAATTTAACTTTTATCGTGTCTTCTTGTTTTCTTACACTATATGGTTAAGAAACATATTATAAAAATCCAAACGAACCCCATGTGGTTCAGTATTAATATATATATCATTATATAAGTCATTGTACCGAAACATAGATTTTTAGGAATAAAATAACAATTAATAATATAATATTTTTTTAAAAAACTATTTTATGTCAATTTTGACACTATTTCATAATTGATTTTTGTAAAAATCATAACAGCATGATTAGTTCAAAAAAATTTAATTAAATAAATACTAACATTTCATATTGACCTATCAAATTAGTTTAAATCATAAAAAGTCTCAAATTACATTTCTTTGAGTATTTATAATATCAATTATGTTAATATTTCATTAATAAGGTAATTACTACATCATCATTGTGTCATAAATAAATTATATTATTTAATTTTTAAAAATTATAAATAAAATACCATTATTTAGTAAATATTTATATATTTCTAATTAATATTTATAGTTGAATTTATCTTATATATTACCCTATATTAAAAAAAATTTACTTATTAAACTTTGATTTTAACTATTTTAACTCTTCATTAAATAAAACAATAATAAATGTCCTAATCTAATCCAAGTGGACCTAAATGGTCATAGTTTATCCCTGAGGTTGTTTTTGGTCTAATTATACTAATCCAATATAATTAGGACATGTGTTTGGGTAATAATAATATCATTTTTACCCTTAATTACCCTATTTAATTTTAACCGTGGTATATAAAAGTAAAAAGATACAATTCACCAAAAATTAATTTTATCTTATTGAACCAAATTTTACTAACTCATATCAACTGTGTCTCTCTGATTTTTTAAATTCCACTCACATAAGTGGTAAAAATATGTTTTATGTAAATTTTCAAATTCTCTTAGGAGGTGGGTAAAAGACGGTCAAAAGTTCGATAAAATTTTTATATATCTAAAATTATTATAAAATGACTCCAATGAATTACATTGAACATATATAGGTATTATGTATCAATTTTTACATAGAATAAATTTAAAAAAAATAATATAATTATTAAAATAAAATGTATGTTTTTAAATAGTAACCCAATGTTTTCACTATTCATCAAAAATCGAAAGTTTTCAGAAAAATAGAAAAAATTCACCCTAGGCTAAGATCGATATTCCGAATCAAAAAATGAAGACCATTTTGAATGATAAAATTGATAAATTTTCAAAAAAAAATTATTACTATTCATAACTACTAGTTTATATAATATTTTAATAACATATCGTTGTTTAGTGAAACTCGGTATTGCGTACAACACACGCTATCGAGAAAGGTTGCTCGTGCGTATAACGCATGCCAAGACAGTGTTTTGTGTAGTGAAAGATTATTTTATATAAAAACAAAATATTCCTCATAAAATCTCCAGTGTTACATGTTTCGGTCATTTTATATTTTTATGATATTATTTTATTACCCTTAACTACCCGATTACTAATTAAACACGATAATTAAAGATAATTACCGTCGTTACTATTCCTAATGTCCAAAAACAAAATATTCTTAATTAAATAATTTTGAACTTCTGATTCCAAATATGGAACCCATTTTACCAAATTCAAAACATAGAAATTGTAGTAATTAATTTAAAAATAAATCTCGTTGTCAAAACAAAAGACGGGTTTTTAAGAAGTAAAATCTATCAAAAGATTGATTTCTTTTTACATCCAATTTAAAATTGAAATTACATCCAATGAAAAAAATTGTTTTAAATGATTAAAACATAATTAAATTACTCCTTAAAACCAATTAAAATGACAATCTAAATATATAAATAAATTCGATGAAAAGGCAGTTTTGAATTAATATTCAGTATTTTCACTATTCATTAAAAATGAACATTTGTTAGAAAAATACCAAAAAATCACCCTAAGCTATATTTGATATTAAAAATTCAAAAATGATATCAATTTTACCAAATTAAAAACATTGAATTTGCATTAATTGATTATATAATCAATTCCAGCTGTCAAAATAAATATCGTGTTTTTAAGAAATAATATCTATTAAAAGATTGACACTTGTTTATTCCAATTTCAAAGTGAAATTAATTAAAATGACCACCATTGGATTAAGTGGTAAAAATATATTCTAATTACACTTTAGAACAATTAAAAAGATAAACTAACCATATAATTAAATTAGATCAAAAAGCAGTTTTGAAGTAATATTTTTCACTATTCATTAAAAAAATGAACATTGGGCTGGGATGCGCCCATAAGGGGACTTGCGATGATAGGGTTTCCCCCGCGCCACCTTCATCTTCACCATCACATATCATATTTCTCCTCGGTTCCTCTGCTTAGTGCGTTCGTGGCGTGCATCCCCTTCTTATTGAGCCTTCGTGTGGATTTGTGACTCTCAGAGATCCCATCGTTTGCTTATGGTTAGGGTTTTATTGGAGGAGCGGTGTTGGTACAGAGTTCGTGCTTCAGTTTCTGCAGACTGGGGGTTGTAATCGTGCTTCGGGTTGGTTGTGCTTTTGCTGGAGGGACTGGTCTCTATGGCCGGTTTGAAGGCGGCGGTGGGATCCGCAGCTCTGGCCTCAGTGAGGTCCTCTTCCAGTGCGTTTTTGGAGGTCCTCAATCGGTGCTGGTTCGTAAATCCTGTTCCTCATTTTCAGATTTTGGTTTTTATTTTTCTATATATCGACTTCACTGGGTGGATCTTTTATGCAGATTGAGATTGTTTCTGTAGGCTGGTCAAGAAGATGGTTTCTTCTTGCTACTGATTTATTTTGTTGAGTTTGGTGAAGTGATTCATTATGGGGTGTCTGATTTCATATGGTGTGATGCACTCGGTGTTTTTCTGGTTCTTTTTCAGGGTGGTATTGATGATGGATGGTCTGAGGATGGTTTCATGGCTTCACAGTATCAGTATGGCCCTGCCCTTGGTCCTCGATAGTCTCCCCCTGTGCCGCTTCAGAAACCTTGCTCGATTTGGCTTCCGGTGCGTGTTCCTAGTTTCGTCTCAGATCTGTGGCTGCGGTTTCAGTGGGAGGCGTATGGGTTCATTGCGGCGGGGCTATGTTCTGGCAACTGGGTTGTTGTCTTCATCGGTGAGCTTTGTTATGATGGTGATGTGGTGTACTGGATGCAAGAAGATGGTGGGCGACGTGATTTGAAATTGTGGGTTCTCGTGGCTCGAGGTCCCCTTGAGTCCTATGGCTGTTTTGAATTTTGAATTTGCATTCTGAACTTTTGAATTCGGATCCGGCGTTTGGTGTAAGTTTTGTTGTTGTGGTTACCACTCACCCATATATCGGGTATTTGGAAAATCGAAAAAATTAATTTTTAGTCATTAAAAAATAAACATTGTCAGAAAAATACCAAAAATTTGTCCAAAGTAAATTTCAATGTCCCAATTCTAAAGAATAAGTTCATTTTGACAAATAGAGCTTATAAAATTGTCAAAAGTTATATTTAAAAAAGGTTCGAAATCAAAAGGCGGTAAAATAATATTTTAAAAATATTAGACTATTTATTCTTAAAATTGGATTCATTTGAATGTTAAGCCTCTAATATTTATGGGATAAATGTAAAAATATTTAACAAACATATGTAATCATTTTGTAGTCAGTTCTGTTCATTCCCGCCATTAAAACGTCGAGGCATTAACTATTATTTAAAATAATATTATCATATTATTAGTGTGCAACATAAGATTTCAATGAAATTCGTTGTTGCGTATTGGGTACGCCATAGAGCATACCATTCCCTTTAATTTAATATTAACATTTTATTCACAAATATTGATAAATATGAGAATGTTGTATTCTTTATTTACCCAGGACGTTACATCCTTCCCCCATTTTGGGAATTACATTCTCACAATTTTAAAATTGGGCTTGGAAGCTTCATTGAAAGCCCCACATCGGAAAAAGAGTTAGCAAAACTATCAATTTAAAAGAATGAAAGAGAAGTACAGAGGTCACACGACTTAACCCATACTAGGATTCCATGTAGAAAAACATGGATATAGAAGAAAAAAAAGGGTCATGTTATGATGGAGAGTGATATAAAACATGTTTATGAGAAATTTAACCACCAGAAAATCACAAACTTGTGATGGGTTAAATGGTATTTGATTCCCCGGTAGGAAAAATTAACAGGCAACATTTTTTTTAAGTTACCTTTCATTGAGGAATTTATTTATGAGCTTAACTAAAACATAAGGAAACATACTTGTCATGTATACTTTCATCCCTTACTAGATATCTTACACACAATCATATTTTCTCCAAAAGATGAGTACTTAGGATGACTTGTTCACTTTAAGAGTGCTATAATCAACTTCTAGAGAATCACCTAATCCACAAAAGTGAACTATATATTTCCCATATCGCTAGACCAAAACCAAAACCAAAAAAAAGTTATTACAAGATCATAGAATCCCCAAAAAGGATAATCCTTTATAAAAAGAATATGTATTCTTAATCTCCAAAAATTTTCCAACAAAACCCAAAGTTCAACAAAGACCATTCGATAAACAATTGTCCATAAAATTAATCAAAGTATACCAAACTAAGATTGAAACCCAAATATTTGAAGGATTTAATCACATAGTCTTCCAAGGTAAGTCTTATCCTTTATCTCCAAATAACATTAGTAGCTCTTAAAGTATTATATTGAAAAGTAATTAACCTAATCTTATCCTCCTTGATAGGTCAATAATTTCATAGATAAACCAAAATCAACTTATTCATGATTCATAAAATCATCTAACTAAAATTAATTTGTCATACTAAACAGGGACATCACGTAGTCTAGTGGTAGGTGATAAATACCAGTCGCACTTTGGTTGTGGGTTCGATTCCCGTAGCTTTTTCCAATGCGACGGGTTGTCATAGGGTCTGTGTGTTTTCCTTTTTCCAAAACTATATAATTCATATTACGTTCCCCAAAAAGAGAAAAAATCATCAAAAATAACCATATTATAATTTAACCTCAATTTTATCTCATGACTTTGATTTTCTATCATAACATATAGTAACCCACAATTACCTCAAAAGTAATTATTATATAAACCCTAATAGTTACCTTTATAATTATTACCTGAACTTTCACATCGAGTTGATTCTCTTGTACATGATGCATTAGAGAACTCACCAAGGATCAAGTGGTTGATCATGACTCTTGATAGTTGGTTTAGAATAACCACGATATTTCTCATTGAATCCCCCATTTCATCCAGTCACTTAATCAGAGAACCACCACATTTTCCTTCAAACCCATTGTCACTTTGGTGCCTGCTAGATCCATCCATTTACTAAAACCAAAAATTTCAGTGTGAGTATATCATCATCATATAATATCTTATGAGGAAGGTAAATATAAGGATATAATTATTCATATTATCTTAAACTCATTCACATTATCAGAAAAAAATCTATGATCATTTCTGAAATCCTAACCATTATGTTAATGTCACTTGTGCTTAAAGAATACCCTAACCTATAATGTTATCTAAACCGACCTCTGATACCAAATATAATTACCCGACCTTAAAACATTACTGAATTGTGAATTAAATGAATAATTAACATTGAGGATATTTTTAGGTTTATAGTTTCAGAGAATTAGGAAATAACTAGTACATCTCATAATATTACAAAGTAGACACTACTACTATATCTGATTTTCACAACAATAAAAAATTCCTTAAATAAAACAAGAGTTCTTTTCTTTATGTAAATCTTCTTGAATACTTTCTTTCTCTTACCCTTCCTTATAACATGTGAAAAACATTTCAAAAACATGGGATGATCATAAAAAGCTCAGTAAGAGATATAACATAATGAAAAGAAACATTAACCTGCCAATAAATACAAATCAATGAAACCATAACTTTTAATCATAACATACCTTCTGAAATCATAATATTTATGTTTAACTCATATAAATCATAAGACATAAAGGAAACTTGAGGCATTCATAACATTCTTACGTAGGGAGTGACCCTCATGGTTACATTTGGAATACCCATCATAGTATATTCCCTAAATCTCATTGGAGAAACCTTAGTGTTTAACTCCTTCATGTTACCCAATGCAATGGAGAGCTATCACGGGCTTACCCGCCTTTAGTATATCATGGAACCACCCGTCTGCATAAATAATGCCCAATAACCATAACACATTGGTATCACATAAAACATGCATAAAGGACACATAACATTTCCACATTTCAATCACAAGATATCAATAAAACACATTGATATAATAAAAACATTATCAAAAACATTTTCAATACCAAAAAAAAGTAAAACATCATATTTATTTTTAATTTAAAAAATGTTTTGGCTGGTAGAGGAAGCCGAAATGGTCACAGCGGCAGAGAAGTCATTGTCACCGCATACATAAGACAAAAACATTCCCTTTTGTCATTTAGTAAAACGCTTACTATAAAAAGATTCCTTTTGAATAAAAGTAAAATTCTAAGGGATTTATACCCCTTATAAAAGAAATTTATGTATAAAACAAAATATGCATCAATGAAAGGAGATTGAGACGAAGTCCCATACAAAAATGGTATCCTTAGATTAAGGATAAATCAATTACATAATAATGTATGACAAATATAAATACACCAAATATTAGTGGATATTAAGTATAAAACAATCAGAGGTCATCCACACATATTCATGGAATGACATAATCAAGAAGTAGATGATTAAACCAAATAATTGAAACTGGTTAAAGAAGTTCACTTACAGAAATTCGACAGCCTAACGGCGTCACTTTAAAGTTCATAAAATGAGTTGATGAGAGATAAAAAAGTGTATCTCATCACTTGGACATAACATTTATAGTAATGAGGATATATAAGAACATATCCCAATATACGAAGATGTAAATTAAAATACCTAACAAAAAATAAGTCCTTTAAAAAGAGGAGGGTGAAAGGTTTTCTTACGGATTTGGGTATCTTTCAAAACATACACCTAATGAAAGAAGGGTGATACAATGGAGTTGTAAATACCCATAAATTAAATTATATTACACAAATAATAAATTCATGGGAAGTACATACTCCACACAAAAGGAAATAGTGGAAAATTTAGCATGAATCTCACGGGAATAAAAGTGAGAGGAAAAACCACTTACCTTGCTGTAATCAATCGAGTCGTATTACCAAAAGATAATTACCACCAAATGAATTACATAGCACAATGAATATAAATAAAATCCTGATAATATATATCAATTTTAAGTACATAATACACCACATGCCACAAATATGTTTCAAACAATGGAAATCTAATGGAATTAAATGTGAGATAAGATATCCCTTACAAAAATTCGGTAGCCTAACGGTGCCACTCAAAACGTCCAAAAATGGATTTGATGAGATAAAATAAGGTCTCTAATCATATGAGCATAAAAATTATAGTTATAGGAATATAAAATAACATCCCAATTAAAATAAAGTGGATCTTAATATTAATGACATAAAAGAGAGTACTTAAAAAGAAAGAGAGAGGTTGAATCCCTTACCTCAAGCTCGACTTCTCTTGTTCGTTTCGTTATATTCCTGAATAATAAACTTTGTTCAATTTATAATTTCTCAAGGAACTCCTTTAAATATTGATATTCAATTCATGTCAGATATTATAATGTTATAATATTTAGTTAATTATGTGAGTTCATATCAGACGTCTTTGTCGATGTTCGGTACATGAGTCAGAAATGAACTTGTTTGAAAAGAATTGTCCATGTAGTTATAATTACACTATCTCTAGAATAGTATTAATAATTTAAATATCCTATATATGTAGTATATATTCATTTTATACTATTCCATTACATTTTGAGATAAAAAATGAAATTCACCGTTCCGGGAGATGGTTGGTCGTACGTACGCATGAACGCTACTTTCATTTCGTTGTCATATTAATAGAATTAAAACTAAATGAGCGATATATATATATTATTATTACAGAATGATATTCATAATATATATTTAAAATATATCATATATATCCATTATATATATATATATTCTTATAATAGTACATAATATTTGGGGATGAGAAATGAAATGTACCATTCATGGAGACGGTAAGCCGTACGTACACATGAACGTTACTTTCATTTCAATTTCATACTTTAAAAGAATTAAAACATAATGATACATAGGTATATTATAATTATATTATAATATCATATATAATATAATTAACTCCATCCTTTATACATCCCACATATGGCATTAACGATTCAAATCACTTTGAGGGGGCGGTAGTCCGCACTTCCTAAAATGAAATTATCGCATTTACCCATTATGGAAACCATAATGGTATGGAATCAATGAAAAATACATAAGCATAAGGAAAACAAAAAAATAATACATATCATATATAAATATAGTGACATCTTAAAGGCCACTATGAGAGGTGTTAAAAAATATTGAACAATCATCGTTTCGTGAGGCAGTAATTCACCACCCACGGAAACAGTATGTTATTTAACCATTAGATGGAGGTGTGTGTAAGTGTAGCTCGAATACTTATCATAAAAACATTAAATTATATTTATGATACTGTTTTTGTTACCAAAATAAAGGAATAAAAATAGTTTATGGGGTCGGAGAAGAAAAATAAAACAAAAGAACAAAATATAAGACATTACCTTTAAATCGGGTAACTCGTTTTGATTTGAGCCCAAAGGGTTCCTTGGGAAAATTCTGCCCAAAGTTCGGCTTCGAGGAGTAATAGAGAGATGTGGAGAGACAATATGAGCAGTGTTCGGATGAGCCAAGGGTTTTAGAGGTGTGGGTAAGGGGGTATAGGTTGGGGCCTTTTATAAGAGGGAGGAGGGGCACTCTTGGAAATTCATGAAATGTAACTTTATTATAAAATGGTTTTCAGATTTTAAATGTCTCAAAATTATATATTTTAAGGATAAGGTGATAAGGGTTCTAAATACACACATCCAATAAGTTTTTTACAAGTTTAAGTCTTATATTTTACCTTATCTTTCCATTTTATTTAAATAGTTCATTAATGAGGTAATCACTGCATCATGACGGTGTCATAAACAAATTTCTTTATATAATGTCTAAAAATTATAAAACAATTGACATCATGTAGGAAATATTTTTATAATTAAAATTACTATTTATAGTCAAAGATATAATTTATGTAAATGAAATTAAAATTTTTTTACTTAGGATATACAAACCTTTGTTATATTTCCTTTCTTTTAAAAAAATAATATGATAAAAAGTCACTATCACACTTAAGTAATTCCATGGGGCCCCAAAGTTGGAACAAGGAATACCATGGTCGGTCATGACACCACAAAAAGAATTAGGACACCTTTTGGGGCCATTTTATATTTTTATTATTTTATTTTATTACCCTTAACTACCCGATTACTAATTAAACACGATAATTAAAGATAATTACTGTCGTTACTATTCATAATGTCCAAAAACAAAAGATTTTTAATTACATAATTTGGACCTTCTGATTCAAAATTTTTAACCCATTTTTCCAAATTCAAAACACAGAAATTGTAGTAATTAATTTAAAAGTAAATCTCGTTGTCAAAACAAAAGATGCGTTTTAAGAAGTTAAATCTATCAAAAGATTGATTTGTTTTTATATCCAATTTAAAAGTGAAATTACATCCAATTACAAAAATTGTTTTAAATGATAAAAACATAATTAAATTACACATTAAAAACAATTAAAATGACAATCTAACTATATAAATAAATTGGATGAAAATGCAGTTTTAAATTAAAATGCAATATTTTTCACTATTCATTAAAAAAGAACATTTGTCAGAAAAATACCAAAAAATCACCCTTAGATATATTTGATATTACAAATTCAAAAATGATATCTATTTTATCAAATTAAAAACATTTATTTTGCATTAATTAATTTTATAATCAATTCCCGCTATCAAAACAAATAGCATCTTCTTAAGAAACCATATCTATTAAAAGATTGACACTTGTTTATGTCCAATTTCAAAGTGAAATTAATTCAAATTACCACCATTGGATTAAATGGTAAAAATATATTCTAATTAAACTTTAAAACAATTAAAAAGATAATATAGCCATATAATTAAATTAGATGAAAAAGCAGTTTTGAAGTAGTATTTTTCACTATTCATTAAAAAATGAACATTGTCAGAAAAATACCAAAAAATTACCCAAAGTAAATTTCAATGCCCCAATTATAAATAATCATTTTATTTTGACAAATATAAATTATAAAATTGTCAAAATTTGTATTTAAAAAAGGTTCACCATCAAAAGGCAATAAAACAATCTTTTAAAAATATTAGAGTATTTATTCTTAAAATTGGATTCATTTTCATTTTAAGCCTATAAAATTTATTGGATAAATGTGAAAATATCTAACAAACATATGTAATCATTTTGTAGTCATTTATGTTCATTCCTTCCATTACAACAGCTAGGCGTTAACTATTATTTAAAATAATATTATTATATTATTAGTGTGCAATGTATGATTTCAAAGAAACTCGTTGTTGTGTATTGGGTACGCCATCGAGCATACAATTCCCTTTAAAGTAATATTAAAATTTTATTCACAAATATTGATAAATATGAGAATGTCATATTCTTTATTTACCCAGGACGTTACAACATATGAGCTTTAAGGCACAAGGTTTTTTGAATAGGTGAGGGAGGTGGTGCCCATTTACAATTGAGTTGAGAAGCACTTTTGGGTTCTCTAAAAATATTAATTTATAATACAAATAAAACCTCATTTAAAAACCTCATAATTGTCTCAATTTAGAATATTAGATGAGATAGGGTTGTAATATCATCAAAAAATAAATTTTAGACATGTTTTTATATTAATTTAAGCCTTATCGTTTTAATTAGCTCTAAGTTATTCTATTTAATTTTTAACTAAGGTAAATAATATTTCAATATTAAAAGGGAGAAATATTTACTTTTTTGATGTTAATTAGAAAATAAAAGAAGAATTTAAAACATTTTAAACCATTTCATAATTATTATATATTTTTAAATATGTTTTATTATTTTTTAATTATTTAATATTACATTATTTTGATAAACAACCAAAAGTGTCAATTTTGATACCATACAATTAATTTATTATTAAAAATATAAATATAAATATTTAACTTCAAACCAAATATTTATTAAATTTATAAGTGGTCCATTTCATCTATAAAATTCATTGTATAAATTAATTATCACTAATTATATTTCTTTTAATATTTTTAATATCATTTATTTATTATATCCATTAATAAAAAATTTCAACATCAGTTTTGTATAATTGTTTTCCATAATTATTCATTGAATAAAAATTAATAATAAAATAAAATAATTAATATAATTCTTATACTTTGTAGAGGAATATTTTAGTAGAATATATCTTTTGGAAAATCCTATATTAAAAAAATTATTTATTAAAATATGACCGTGACAACATTAAAATAACTTTAAATTAGAATGTATAAGTGTCATAATATCTAATATAATGGTAAACATTGTCCATAAATCGACCCTTAGGTGGATATTGTTTGAGTATTTTAATGATTATTATTATTTTAATAAAAATTTGTTTACTTATTTTTCATCAATTAAATAATTTCTACTTCTTCAATGTATAAGCCATTAAGGTAATTATTTATTTTCAAAAAAACCACAAATAAATAACTATGAAAAAAAATATATAGATTTAAAAAGGATATTTATAATCCAATTTAACTCTTGTATAGCTGTATATGAAAAATTATATAGTTATTAAAATTTGAGAAAAATATATTTCACATTTCCATAAAAAAAATTAATGTCCTAATCTCATCGATGTGGCTCCCAAAATATAACATTTATACCCAAGGATTTTTTAGGTTATAAAACACTCATAAAATGATAAAAGAAATATTTTAGGGTAATTTTATGACACTAGTTTTATCCTTAAATGCCTAATTTACCCTTTTATTATATTATAGAAATTAATAAAGTTACTGTTCATGATACCAAAAAATAATAGAAAGTTATTTACATAATTTGTACCTACTAATTCCAAATATTTAATCCATTTTTAAAAACATAAAATGAAAAAGTTTGAGTAATTAATTTAAAATTAATCTTGTTATCAAAATGAGAATACATGTTTTAAAAGTTCAAACATTATGAAGGATAGAAATGTTTTTACATCTAAATTCAATGTAAAATTAATTCCAACGACATAAATTATATTAATTGTTAAAAATATAATCTATTAATATTTTAAACCAATAAATAAAATAATTTTTCCTAAAATTAATTTTTCGGTAAAAAAGTTATTTTCAATTAATATTCAGTAAATTTTTACTATTAATGAAAACATAAAAGTTATCAGAAAAATATCAAAAAATGATCCAAAATAGATTATTATATCTTCTTCGAAATTATAAATTTATGTTGACATATAAAAATTATTACTGTGTTAAAATTTTAAATTAAAAATGGTGACCTATAAAATAGTTATTATTTGTACCCTATGACTAAAATATCTATTTGGTGAATATCAAAAATAGATTATTAAATATATAATATATAATATATAATTATATTTGATTTGATAATTGTAATTCTCATAATTTATTAATATAGAAAATATATATATTTCCTTTACATTTAATTGATTTTTTTCTTTATAAATAATTTATTTCTAAAGAATTCACCCTAAAATTTCATAAGTTAGTAATTTATTCCTTTTAACCTAATGTCTAGGTTATAATGGTCTTTTTAAATCAAAAAAGCCCCAGGGTTCATTTAAACTCATGATTACGTGCAACAAAATCTATGGAATAATTAAAAGTATTTAAAGAAAAATATTTAATAAAAACATCTGGTTGTTATAGTGGCAGTTTATATTCTCCATGATGGGTGATATATATATATATATATCTTTTATAATCAATATTCGCATAAATAAGTAGTAAATTATAATATTCCAAGGTAGTAAAGTATGTGTAAATTCATGTAATGGACAACATGTTTCATGATTTGAGGACTCCATATTTTTAAGGTTTCTAATTCTAGGCATTGTGGGTTAAAATTTATAAGAAACTAAACATGGATGGTACGTTATAGTATCAATATTTCATGATAGATTATTAAAAGGATTAGTCTATGAAGAAAACATATTCATCAATCATAATGAATAATTTTTTTTGAATTTTACTTTTCAAATTATATTTCTATGATCATCATATTAGGCTATTGATTGTCAAGAAACCCTCATTTAGTAGAATCCTTGAAAAATATTTCTATATAAAAGGGAAAAAATAATTCTTTATGGTATGTATCGATTAGGAATAACAAAATGGGTTGATGACAAGAGTAATTTCCAATAAGATATTTATATTATATATGTTCATTTACGAATAAGTCATGCATAGTGATAATCGTATATTTTTTTTGGAAATTAATTAGTGATATGTTTCTATAAATAGTTAGTGGGAGAGCTATAAGTTCTCAAGATAAATATGTTAATAACATATGAAAAAAAATTCATTCTTACAATTTTATTAAGACTAAGTAATGAAATTTATCCAAGTTTAACTTAAAGTATAAATAGTTTTCTAGTTTATGGGTTCTACATAATAGATCAATGAGTTTACAAAATCAATTAATAGTACATATATTAACATAATATTTAAAATTAAACGTTAAAAATTTCAAGACATAATTTTTTCAATTTTATAATCCTTCTAATATAACATGCATGGGAATAAGAAGTTATAATAATGATTAAAATAATTTCAAAAGATTAACTAAATTAAATTCATATCATGTGTTTTGATATGTAATAGAATTTTATATTAATGATGAATATATCATAATAGAAGAATATAAAACAGATCTATCATTATTATATAGAATATTAGTTAGAATATTATAATAGTTCATGGAAAATTATAATTGGATGAATTCCTACAGTCTTTAAATTTGAAAATACTTGTAATTAGGGGAATTGAACACTTGTACACATGTGGTTCAATTTGATTTAGTATCAAAGAAAAGGATAACATAATATACAAGAAAAAATTATAATATCTAGTGGTTGAAATATATAAAATATTTTAGTTTGTTATATATATTCATGTAGCTAATGAATCATTTTTAGATAATCCATCTTATGATTTATTCTTAAGATAAAAGAAAAATATTTATCATTTTATAATAATCTTTTATTATGTATTTACTTGGGATGCTAGGATTATGACATGGTAACACTAGGTGTATACTTGTTTATATCACTATATGTGGTATTTTCTAATGATAGTAATGTTGAATTAAAAATATTATCTTCACAGACACATGGGATTACCAACCCTAGTTTTGGAAACCTTATGGGCCTAGTATCCTTAGTCATACTCAATAGAAGTATTATTTTCATGTGAGGACTGACCATCTGTTAGTAGTAGTCTCTAGTTAAAGTTTTATTTTGTTGTATTTGGTTCCCTATAATGAAATTATTTTTAATTTAGATTACATGAATATTAAAATGACTAATTATTAATGTAATTATCTTAACACGTATTTCTTTTTCTTCTACAAAAACATTTTGTGATAATGTCCTAGAGTATACATTTCATAGATAAGGTAATAGTGGTTACCATATATGATGATAAACATAACAATTCATAGTGATATTCTTAAAAATATTTCTATGGTAAGATAACGTACTATGATAGGTCACATAGTGTTGGTACCTCCTTCTATGGAGTGTGTTTGAAACATCCTTATTTTAATGATCATAATCCATTATTATTTTAGAAATAACTATTAACATGTTGTATGACAACATTTTATATGGTAAAACTATTTTTATGATAGTATATATAAGTGTAATCGTGAGTTTCTATCAGCCAGGGGCAGCCGCTGAGGTGAGTTACCATTAGAAAGGTGCAACAATCAAGGAGTCACCGCCAGCCTTGTCACCATTAAACAGTCACTTACAGAATTTTCATTTCCAAGGAGCTACCATAAAGTATTCACTATTAGACTCTGATTCATCATTAGACTTTGAGTTACCACCACCTAGAGGTACCTCCATTATGAGTCCCCATCAAATAATGAGCCACCACCAATATATGGTTACCATTTCTCCCTGAGGACATTTATTTGATTATCTAAAAGGCTATTTCTATTCATGGAAAATTTAAAAAATCCTTAATGAAATAGTTAAATCTAATATAATGATTTTTGATTTCCTATAACTAATATTTATATATCTACGCAAAGGATATCACCCTAGGTTTGACGATTAGTGACTGATAATCCTAAGTTAAAATTGTGTGATTGAATCCATGAACCCTTAAATGCGTACTAATTTATCATCTATTGATATTAATGACACAGAAGTATAGAATCCATTATGAACATCGATTGATATTTTGATATAGATCAAGTAGAAATTTTTTGAAAAATTACAATAATCATCTGTTTTTCTAAAACCTTCCAAAGGAAATTTCAAACTCCTCCCCAAAGCTAATATATGGAATTTGACCATTCAGAACATTCTAGGATGAGCATCAATATTTTCCTTATTTCTCATTATTTTTATTCATTTTTCTTTTGATAAGTGTGTTGTTTCTCTGTTATAAAACACACATATTCTCTTGCACCAAACTGGAGAATAATTTTAATTCTATCCATCCTTTATATATACATCCATAGTGTTTGTGGAAGAGGTCCCTATGTGGAATGTGCTTTGATTACATCTTATATATTACTGCGGAAGAGTCTCTTTATCCTAAACATCTCGTAGCTGTAGCTTTTTACCTAATCCATGTTATGGATTTGTTTGATTAATATTATAATCTTCTTGGATACAGGTTATTCCCTTGTGTAGAGGATTAATTCACATAATAAGACCTAACCACTTACCTATTCAATTATATTATTGAGTTTTATTTTATTTCCATAACTTATATTATTTTTAATCTATATACAAAACTGTTACTTTGATAGTTAATCTTCACTAGTGTTGATATTTTTTTTAGTAAATTGATTTCAAAACATAAAGTAAATATAATTTTTTTAATTGAAATATAATCACTCTTTGAAAAATATTTTAAAAGGATTGATCGTATATCGGTCTGATATTTTGAGTAACTGGCCTATTTATTTTATTAAAGGGATTTCATTTTAACTTTATTTTCAACAAAAAATATTATTGGGAATTAAATACCCCCCACTCTTGAGTTACTCACTCTAAACAACTTTCGGTATTAGAGACTTCTTAATTAGCTCTTGAATTGTGATTTTAGTTCAATTCTAAAGATCAAATTTTTTTATCAATTCTAAATTTTAGTTCTTTTTGGATAACAGATAAGAAGGATCTACTACCAACACACCTATTTATTTTAATGGTAAAAATTATTCTCAATGGAAAATCTAAATGAAAATACATTTATCAATTATGGGTTTTTACATTTGGAGAGTAATACAATATCATTATGGAATAACAAATACAAGTATATTTACATGGAGTAATCCTACAAAAAATACAGACAATAATAATGATAAATCTATGAATGATTTGTTTTGTGCCTTGGGTGGTGATTAATTTAATAGGATATCTACTAGAAAATATGATTTTGAAATATGGGTAACCTTGTCTATTTTATATGAAGGTACATAAATTTTTAATGAAATTGGACTAAACACATATAAAATCAAGTATGATACATTTAAAATAAAAATTATGATGAACATGTTTATAGCATGTATCTCACGTTAAATGATACAGTGAATATTATGCAATCACTTTGGAAACAAGTGACAGATAATGATCAACTGATGAGACTTCTTAGATTATTACTAGATATATGTAGTAGAACATCTATGTTTATTAGTGAATCTTGTGATGTTAATAAACTAACATTTAAGGAATTTATAGGAAATGTGAGTGTGTATGAATAATATATTAAAGTTAATAATGTGATCAATGAAGATGAACCAAAAATAAAATCGGTTGCCTTCAAGTCTTCTTCCTCGACACAAAGAGAAAAAATAAAATCTGAAAATACTAGTGAATAAGAATCTCCTCATTATAGCGATGAATAGATTTTCCAGATTGCAAGAAGATTCAAAAAAATTATATTGTAAAATTAATTTCTTCATGAAATGAAATTTTAGAGGAAATTATGACTGCAAGGGAAAGTGGAAATGTATTTCAAAAATGATAATAATTGAAATGAAATATCCTACTACGAATGTAAGGGGAAAGGAAACATTAAATATGACTAAACAATATTGAAATACAAAAATAATTATGGGGATAAGGATATAAGATTCAATAAATTCATAAAAACAACACATAGTCTATCTCAAGATGGATCAAGTGATTCATACACTAATAAAGAAGATAAGATTGACACGGAAAATATGTTCTTTGTAGAAAGCACATCACATTTACAAAAAAATCATCATACTTCTCATAATAAAATTCCAAAATTTTTTAAAAATGAAGTTAATGATGATATTAGGTAAAAATGACCAATAAGGATTTGTACGATTACAATAAAATACTGAAAGATACCTTTCATGAGCTAAAAGATAAATATAATTCACTTATAAAATAGTATGTTTTGAAACTAAATATTAAAAAATACATTTCTATTTAAGAGGAGAAACATGTATAATTGTGTAAAGAGAAAATTGAATTAATTTTTTTAAATGAACAGCTAAATAAATACATATAATGGATTACCAATTGTAAGAAAACTTTTACTCAAATACTGGGAAAGAATGTTCCTCCCAAGTATATAGCTAGCGTAGGCTACAAATACGGATAAAGATAAATTGAAAAAACCATATTTACATCCAGTATCAGTTTATAAAATTCATATTCTTCTAGTACCTACTAAACTGGACCTCATAATATATTTATTTCAAGAATCTTATAATATATTTATAAAAATCACATTAAGCAATTTTGGGTTCCAAATTATCTTATTACTCACATAACTAGACCCAGGAAGGTTTGGGTGCCAAAACCAATTTTTGCATAAATGTTGTTTTATAGGAAAACAGTTTGAAATCATCTAGAAAAAACATATGGTATCTAGACAGTGGATTTTCTCGAAATATGCCTGGCGAGTATTCAAACTTCAACAATTTAATCAAATTTATCGGTGGTCATGTCAATTTTTGTGACAATGCCGAAGGGAAAATCATAGACATTATCCAAATTGGTAATTATAATTCATTATTAATTTCAAAATTTTTATATGTACATGGTTTAAAATATAATCTAGTTCTAGTTGTTCAATTATGTAATGATGGATTTTATCCGAAAAATAATAAAAATTCCTATCATGTTTTTTTATGATTAATTTTTTTAAATTTTTTACTCTATGAATAATTAATAATATTTATTCTATTGACTTAAAATCCTTATCTTCTAAAAATATTTTTTTCTTTTGTGCCCATAACGATGAATCATAGATTTGGAATAGGTGAGTTGGACATTACAATATTAATTTACTTACACATCTAACTAGGAAATGATTAATTACTGATCTACCAAATCTTGATTTCTCAAATGATAGAGTTTGTGATCCCTTTAAAAAATGGAAACATCATAAGATTTCATTTAAATAAAAAAAGGATGTTTCAACCTCTCAACCTCTAGAGTTGGTTCATTTTTACCTTTTTGGAAAATCTAGAGATTCTACTTTATATCGAAAATATTATTACTATTTCCTTGTAGATGAATCCTCTAGATATAATTTGGAATTCTGCCTATCCCAAAAAATTGAAACCTATTCCTACGTTATTAAGTATTCCAAATCAATAGAAAATATAAGTTTAATTTTTATTAAGCCATTAAGAAGTGACAGTTTTCATGAATTTAAAATAAAGACTTTGAATCATTTTCTTCTCAAAATGGTTATAATCACTAATTTTCTACTCTTAGAACACCAATGAAAATTGGTGTTTTTGAAAAAATAAATAGGACTCTTCAATAGATATCCTAGACTATGTTAAATGATTATGACATACCTTTATACTTTTCATAATAGGCTATCAACATATATTTTTAGACTATAACTAGAGTATTAATTAGACCACTCTTAAAAATATCATCTTATGAGTTGTGAAAAAAATAAACAACTAAAGTTTAATTATTTCATAGTTTTTGGTTGTAAATTACTTATTGTAAACACTAAGGATTGCCTGGAAGATTTTTATTCCAAGGGAAATGAAGGGATTTTCCTAGTATATTCATCTCCAAGAATATCTTATATAGTGTTTAACAAGATATAAAGACAATAGCATAGTCAATTCACATTAAATTTTAAAAAACTAACCCTAATGAACCTAATATTATTATAGAGAACATTGAAGATGATCTGAAAAATATAAATCTTAAATATAATAATTATAAAATATCTATTAAACAAGCATAATGTTTATCTAGATAACTACTAGAACTCGAACCTAAAGAAGATCTTGAGACAACCAGCCCATCTTTTAAATAATTGATAGGACTCCCAAAAACCACCCTTTAGATGTTTTAATTGTAAACCTAGATAGAGGTACAGAGACATGGGATTCCCTTTGGAATAAAATTAAACACCAAGCCTTCTTGTAATATCATGATCTTGAGAACATTAATTATTCCATCAATGATGAATTCTGGGTAATATATATGCAAGAGAAACATAATAAATTTCATAGAAACAATGTTTGAAATTTTTTATAGACCAAAAGAAACCTTTACTGATGGCATTAAGTAGGTTTTTAGAAGAAAGATTTATGATTTAGGAACTCTATTAAGAAATAGATAAAGGATAGTTCCACAAGGTTATAATCCAAAAGAAGGTATTTTTTATTATAAAACTTTTTTACACAGTCAGAATTGAATCCATTTGGATATTGTTGTCCTATGCCTCACATTTGGATTTCAAGCTATATCAAATGGGTGTTAAATGTGAAATCCTAAATGGGTTTATAATTGAGGATATTATTTTTTCAAACAACCCCTTGGATTTAAAAGTCCACATGTTCCAAATCTTGTTTTTAAATTTAGAAAACATTTATATGGTTTAAAACAAGCTCTATTATCTTGGTATGATAGGCTTACCTATTTTATTTTTTCAAAAATATTTTCAAAAGGTATATCTGATCCAAATATTTTTATAAAAATAATTTCAAAATATGTTTTAATAGTAAAAAAATATCTATATGATATTATTTTTTGATGTACTAATGATTCCCTATGTTTTAATATTTCAAAACTAAAAAAAACTAATTTTAAATAATTTTAATGGGTAAACTCAAATTATTTCTTAGATTTAAAATTTTTCAAAATAAAGAACGAATTATTTTAAATTAAAGTAAATATACTAAATATATTTTAAAATGTTTTGTCTTAGATACAACTAAATGTAGTGATACTCCCATGAGTAACAACTGTAAACTAAATATTGATGAATCTAGGAAATTAGTGGAGCAATCAAGTTTTAGAGGTATGACTGGAAATATATTGTCTTTAACATCTATTCAGGCAGATATTATGTTTATCATCTGTTTGTGCTCTCACTTTCAAGAATATCCAAAAGAGTCAAACATAATATTCCTCAAAAGAATAATTAAATACATGAAACATAAAAATAATTTAGTATTTCTTATCCAAGATGAATATAATTTGATTTATTAAGGTATTAAGATACTAATTTAGTTGTATAGAAAGTTAAACATAAAAATCCTATTAAGAACAAGTTATATTTTAAGAAAATATCTAGTATCATGGTGTAGTAAGAAACAAAATTTTGTTCCACTTTTTAATACTAAATTATAATACATAGTTATTGGTTGTTATCATTCTCAAAAATTGGAGATGAAACATAATTTACTAGAATTTGGATAAAAAATTTGACATGTTTCTATAAATTGTGATAAGGCAAGTGTCATAAACATATCTAAAAATCTAGTTTCTAACTCTAGAACAAATCACATTAATTTCAAATATCAATTTTTAAGAGATCATTATAAAAATGATGATATAACATTAGAATTTATTCGAACTGAAAATCAGCTTTCAGATATCTTCATAATGACTTTGAATTAGAAATGATTAAATTGTGTAAAACATGAATTAGGAATGATAATTTTTTGTTGATAAGTAATCATCACCTAAATCAATAATAGTTGAGTCACTATTATAAGTCACAATTGATAATTCTCCATTGATAAGTCACTATTGATAAGTCAATATTGAAAAGTCATCATTCATATGTCACTGTTGATATGTCATCATTCAATGAGCAGTATTTCATTTGTTACCACTATTTTAATACTGTTTTATCTCTTTATCCAGTTTCATTTTTATTGTTTTATATTATATTTATTATAATTTTAAATCCCTAAATGGCATAATTTATGGAATAAATCGAATCAATTCCCTTTCCCAGAATCCATTGAATTCTCTAACCTTTTCCTTCCTCTCAGACTGACCGTCTTTCCTTCTTCTCGTGTTCCACCTAAGATTTCAACTGATCTGAATGGCCCTTGTAAAGATAATAAGAGATTGAAATCTATAAAAGATGAAACAATCCATGAAAAGAAATTTTTCTACCAATACTTTGGTTTTTGTTTCACTAAACCCTCATATGGAAAAATAGGTTGTCGAATCGGAAAAAGAAATTAATGTGTTGTGGATTCCAACTAACAATATGCTATTATGGAAAGTTGTAGAAGATAATAAATAGCTGAACTTGTTCATATCAAATAACCATGTCTATTATCTAATATTTTTCAATGATTTCTATAAAAAATCTTTTTTAATCGTCAGAAAGAATGTGGACAAAAAAATAGTCCCATTGATGGAGAATAGTTTTCTTTCACTTTAGGGGAATGGGAAAAGTGCCTAAAAGTAACTCATAAAGGAGTATATTAGGATTTTCAAGGAATCATTCCTAGTGATAGTGAAATAATAAATTATGAAGTGGCTATCATATAGTAAATTCGAGATGGTACATTGAGGAGACGTAAATATGTTGAACATGATGGAGAGTGTAAATTTTCATTTATGTTTATCGATAATGTATTGTGTCTTTGAAAAAGAGATTTAAATATAATGAGATATCCTGATGTTTATATTATTTTATAATGTAATAAGGGAAAATGATCAATATTTTTTCATTTCTGATGATCCACATGTATGATATGTGCAAGAAAAGTTCAAATTAGAACACTCAAATGTACCATAAGATGATATTTTCCATTTTGGATTCTAAGGGCTTAGTAAAAGAAGGTTAATAAGTAGAAGACAAGTATGGTGATTTTTTATTATGAAAGGAAATTTTCTAAATGTTTAAAGTGTTATGGAATCCAAATAAGAAATTTATGGTAAGTGAAAATGAAAAATTTTATGTTCAACTAAACCATATTTATCATCCAACCAAACCAAATGAAATTGTGGATCCTGGACCTAATCACGATTATTTAGTTTATTATTCTGATGATTTTGATTTTGATAGTGATAATGTTGAGAATGATGTGGAAGAAGAAGAAGAATTATTATAGGAAGTGGGTAGTGATTAGAAAATTCTGAAATCACTTACTAAAGTTCCTGTTCGATCTGTGAGCCCACAAGATTCTATACCTACTTAAGAATCTTTTATAGATCAATATGATGAAGTGGAAAATTATTCATTTGTATAATCAAGGTTTAACACAACTTCTTCTAAATAATCATGTGACCAGATTAATAATGGTAATGGCAGTTATAAATATTCTTCTAAAAAAACATATAGCCATTAAAGATTTAATGAAAGTGAAATTAATAATGACATTGATAATCATTGATATGTTCATGGAAATTCAAATAATAGTGGAAATGATAAGAATTGAGATTATCAATATATTCATGATCAGTAGATGGTTCAGACTCATCCTTCATCACCAGTGGTGCCAAGTATTATCTCGGTTGATGATCAATCAAAAGATGATGAAATATTTGTTATACCACCTATTTTTATAGATGATTTTAATTATTATAGTGATGGGTAGAAGTCTCCAAAACATCACGATATTATAGAGCTAGTGGAACACACCGAACTAGAATGTGTCACACTAATAGTTTAAACTGAACCAACCTCTATTTTTCCTAAAATAGATGAAATTCCTACAGTTCCTAGAGAATATCTAATTATTCCATATACAATACCTAATATTAGTGATATTATAGGCTGGTAGAAATATCCTAGTTATGTTAGACATGGTCTTGAGTATATTGACTTGGATTAATAAATAATTAGCACTCCTGTTAGAGGGCAAGGATCCTTAATGGATTATATTGATGAGGTTGGTGAGTTAAAACCTTTTACACCAATGTCAATAGATAACCAGGTTGGGGATATAATTACACAAGAAAATAGAGATCATCCACATTCTAAAATACCATATATTTTGAAAAACTATTACATAGAATTTTTTCAGACAAGTTTGAATTCTAATTTTTATTCCTTGAGGGGATGTTTTCTTTGAAATATTGAAAATATCCTAAACTCTTAGCAATCTCCAATTTCCAGAATCTGTGAAGAAACTACTAGATATTTGGTTCCTATTGTTATATCCCATTTACAGCCAATTGTTGGATTCCACATTCAAAAAATAGAAGAGGGAAGAAAAGAATTTTGAGAGTAGTGGTAATTTTGAAATCCAAAGTAGAGGGAATTAAATCTTATTTCTTAGAATGTTTAAATTATATTTCTCCAAATTTTAATAGTATTTCAACTAATTCCTCTATATACACTACACCTCCTATTATTTCAGTCCAAATTGATAGAGAGATACTCAGGAAAGTTATTAAAGAAGAAATTGATGCAACTTATAGTGATGTGTCAATACATGAAGAAAAATTAAGGCAGACCACAATCATGGAGAGAGTGTCTATTAGGTGATAAGGGATTATATCATTGATCTTAGGACTAATAAAGCAATGATCAACAATTAAATAAAGTATTATATGTACAAAATTTATATAATTCAGGGGATGTCTAATATCATAAAATTCATGGATGATAACTTGAATTTTCACCCAATTATAAGGGCTTTAAAATAATATGTTAGTCAAAAAAAGGTTCTCACAACTGTTAATGATATACATGGAAGAGAAAAAGGACTTCTTTAGTGCTATTGAAATGGGTGTTAGTATAATTATGGACTTTATAAACCTCATGAAAACCTTCTTACATATCCACAGTAAAGTTGTAATACCATGAGTGGAAATTACAATGACAAAGGTTTTTTCCACTACAACGACAGAGATAGTTAGATATAGACTCTCTATGATTACTCAGTCAAATGGTCTTCCTCCTCCTCCATATCATCCTCTAATTATATCACCATTTGAAGTTATACATCACCTTATATGAGTTATTATTTGTAATCCACTTCCTCATGCAACAAAAATACCTTACAATACCAATTGTGCTCTAAATTTTACTACTACTTCATCATATCCAGAAATGGACAGGGAAAAAGAAAAGGGAAAAGCAAAGGAAAAGAGTATAGACAACCCTCAATTTACATCAAACAGTAAATCTAATTATCTACAAACATTGATAGTGATATTCTTCTAGTACTCATTATCTTTCCATTACTATACTGAATACCTTTTGGAAGATATTAAATGTAGTATCTTAGTGTTCTCTCAATTATAATTTTATTTTATTATATTTTTTATAATCTCAAAGTAGGAGATTAAATGGGAATTTATTTTATTACAGTGAAAGCACATAAAAATTCATTATATTCTAAGAAATATTTTGTATATATTTCTATTTTTATCTATTTTGTTTATATCAAATACATTTATTATAAAATGATAAGAATATTTTTTTTAATTTAATAAATCTATTATTATCTAAGATTATTTATTTAGTAGATATCTTATAAAATTCCATTTTTATGATTATTAAAAATGGGGAGATTCTCTAAACTATCTGATGTGGAGGGTGTTTGAAACTTCATTATTTTGATGATAAAAATCCATGATTCTATTTTTTCTAATGATTTACTACTTGTATGATCAAATTTTAATGGTAATATAGTTTTTATGATAATTTTGAAATGTGTAATGGTAGTTCACTCTCTGCCAGAAGCTACCACTGAGGCAAGTTCCCATCAGGTAGGAGCTACCATCAAGGATTCATTACATGCATAGTCAATGTCAAGGAGTAACCCCCATCCTTTCCACTTAAAAGGATCTAGCATCAAGGAGTCACTTTTATACTCTGAACCACTATTATAATCTGATTCGCCACCAGCTTGTGGTACCGACAGTATCATCTACCATAATATATGTAGTCCCCGACATCGTCTTGTAACCATTATTGTCATAGGACATTGACAAGAATGGATCAATGAATATTTATTTTCAAGGATATATTTACCAAGTATTAATGAAATATTCCAATCTGATGTAAGGATTTTGGATCTCATCCAACAGATTATTCTATATCTACTTATAGGATATCTCTCTCGATAGGATGATTACTAACTGAAAAACATATGGAAACATTATGAAATTGTATCTATAAACCCTTTCAAGAATAATAATTAATACTCTATGAAGATCAATGATATAAAATTATAGAATACATTATAGATATTAATTGAGACACTAATAGTGATCAACAAGAAAATTCCTGCAAAATTTATTTGATCCCTTAATTTTCGACACACATTAGAATGAAAAATCAATCTCCTTGCAAAAGTTGATATGAGGACTTCAACCATTTTGAACATACCAGACTAAGCATTAATATTTTCTTGATTCCACCTTTTTTTGTTTCTTTTTATTTTTAGTAGTGTGTTGTTACCTAGTTATCAAAAATACATTGTTTCCAACACCAAACTGGATTGAAATTGTTATTCTCTCCTTCCTATACATATATTTTCCCATGGTGTCTTTGAAGGATGTCCATATGTGGCATGTTCTATATTTACATCCCACGTATAATTTTGGAAGTGTATCATTAACATGGATATATTGAAGGAAATTTTTTAACTGGATCTAGGTAATGGATTTTTATTATTTTTTTCATAATCTACTTGGTAGTAGGTAATTTCTAGGTGGATGAGATAATGTCTCATATTGAGACTGAACATCTTGTTTATTATGATGTGTCATTATGTTTTATTTTATTACCATAACATATATTGTTTTCAATCAATAAACAAAAAAATTACTTTGATATTTTATCTTAATTTGTTTTTATATTTTTTTATCAAAGTAAATTGATTTAAAAAGATAAGTTTTTTATAAAAAATATTTTTATTTGATACCTTACACTTTTTGATAAATATTCAAAAATGAATGATCTCATATCGATATGATATTTATAGTAACCTGCTAGATTTATTTACTATGTTGGATTTATTTTAACATTATTTTTTATTGAGATTTTTATTGGCAACTAAATTCTCCCCCTCTTGAGTTACTCACTCCGACCAATACCTAGTATACAGAAAATAAAGTGTGAGTACATATAAGTGGATGATCCATCGTTTCATGAAGTTTTCACTTTGTAATCTCCAAGATAATAGATTATGAGAACTTTCCGAGCATTAAATATTCCACATTTTTTAGTGACATTGGATATTCATGTGTGTGATCATGTATAACTGTCCATATACATTAACATTTCCATTAATGCATGTTATGAGTCACGCACTAAGATGTATTTCATAAACCATAATGATAAAAATTCATCAAATTGTTGGATATGTTGGGTGCATAAAAAATTACATGTTATTAATTAATAAATAATGGAAGGATTCCTTTCCCTTCATCATTATAAAAGTTGATATCTCAGCCCTTTGATTGAAATATTAATTTTACATTAAATTACATGGATATGGTGTAACAATGTTTCATTATATTTTCAATGAAAAATTTATAAATCATAGATTTTGATGACACTTATTTGAAACCTCCTTGATGAGATATTGAATCAAAAGGGTTATATTTGATAGTGATTGTTTGTATTTGGTTTTTGATGTTGTGACATTGAGTTCTTTCTCTTGGGTGCCTTGAACTGTTACCAAACATTAATCATGGACTTTAGGCAAGCCCACCTAATGAAAATGAGAAAGGATCCTGGAGGGTCACACACTAAATTGTTCTTTTGATCTTTATTAAATTAAATTTAAATTTAATTAGTATAATAAATATTATTCTCATTATTGATGAATAATTTTATCCTAGTTTTATTGATCTCAAATA
This sequence comes from Viscum album, assembly GCA_963277665.1. NCBI lineage: Eukaryota > Viridiplantae > Streptophyta > Magnoliopsida > Santalales > Viscaceae > Viscum > Viscum album. The sequence continues at coordinate 210,410,756 of OY728128.1, read as the reverse complement.
TTCAAAAAGTAATAAATAATTACTTTTCCATTATAGAATGAATTTATCTAATTCTGTGTGTATTGGAAAAATAATTTTTTTTTGGATTATAGATAAAATAATTATATAATTTATTTAAAATTTGAAAAATACTTATTAGATTATTTGTGAATAAAATATTTATGTAAGTGAATGAAATATTTATCTAGATATTCAATAAATGTTGAGTAGTTCGAGTGGACTAAGATTTCATCCACTGATACATATTATATTATAATCTAGTAGAATAATATTTATCATTGTGTGAGTTTCGGCACACCATAAAACATTATTGTTATTATTATTATTATATGAAATTTTATTTAATAATGATTATAGTATTATTTAAGGTCAATTTCAAAATTAAAAAATATTTTAACCGAAGTACAACCTTTATAAACAGATGGTTATGTTTATTATATAGGGTTAATCTAGAAATTATAAGCATTGTGAACGACATACATATCTCTTGAACACTTCCTCACACATTCAATAAAATGATAATAACTTCTTCAATCCCAAAGGATCTCAAAATGATAAATTTATGAAAAAAGGATGATTTATTCTCCATGTTACCACCTAGCTATCAATTTTCATTGCTTGGAGATCAATGAAACACCTGTGGATCAGCACTAGAAGGATTATTCACTTGGATCCTCTAATCACAATGATTATAATCTGCCAAAAGGGTTTTCGGATGACCAAAAACATATTCATTGAAGAAAATATCCTCCAACCAGGTATTCATTTCATATGATTGTAAATAAATTCATCAAAAAATTTGTTTGAAATATACTATCGAGGGGTTTTGGGAAACTCTAAATTAAAAGAAATTTTAATTTAATGCCCACCAAAGATTCTTTTACTACACCTGGAACCTTAAAAACCATTGTTCAATGTGATTAAATAACTAACACCAATTCTTAATATCCAACCATAAGCACTAACTTCCACTAATTGGTTCATGGGAAGGAGATAAATCTCCCTATGTACTGCACCTTACTATAAGAACCTTCAGGTTACCATACTATATCTAGGGTTCCACTGATAACTAGTATAAAATCCTTTGTTCATGACTCTCCAACCTTTATGGGTCTAAAAGTAACAAAAAAACCCTAAAGTAATATTGATATCTAAATACATTCAAGGGTCCCACAGTTGGGAATCAAAATTTTCTTGAGCGGTTATTTAACATTATACCTACTTTGCATCAACATTTTGATAATTCCATCAATTCCACAAGCTAAACAGCACAAAAATTACTAAATCATCTCACCAATGGCCTTTGATAACATATAAAAGAGCAATATAAAATTATATATGGAAATTTTCTTGAAATATAAAATCTTTTTGGCTAATTATATCTCCAGGGTTAAAAAACATTCAAACCCCTTCTAAGGGGAATCTACATGGCATGTACCATGGAATACATGGAATTTACACCCAACAACAAAATATGGGGGTATACCTCTACCAACATCAATATGTATATACCAAATACCAATTATTCCCAAATAAACACATGGTTTTTCATATATATGGAATCCTATTTCATCTACCCAGACCAAGTCTTGTCATGTAACTCAACATGGTGTGTACTTCTACAAGTCATGTGCCTCACACAGGGTGACAGGTCATGTACAAGGACACAACCTGATTAGTGCACCCCCACAGAACTACAGGCATGTGTATGTGACAAAACAATCATGTGATATCCATATTAAACAATGACTACACTGAATTACTATATGTTGTGAGTTCATAGAACTAAATTCCATGTAATTGGGATTTTATGACCCATTCATGTTGTGAATAACCTATTTCACCCCAAATCAAATTAAAATGTATCACAATCCATCCCTAAAATTGAAAATTTAATCATATAAACTAATAAAATAATTTTATTAGTGATAAATAAAAAATAATAATGATTCCTACCTCCATGTGAATTATTGAAGCTTCACAATCCGATTAGTGATTCCTAGTTGTTGTGTCATGATCTAGCATCGATCAACATACACAATGAATCCCATCCATCCCACTCATTATTTCTTCCTTCATCCAAGAGTAATAAATTACGTTATGTTACACCCTTATTCTAAGGGGAATAAGGGGGAAATATGAAAATGGAAAAAAAATAAAAAAAAATGAAATGAAAAAAAATGACCCATTAAATACTCAAACAGGGTCCTGAAACTAGAAAAAGGTTTATAAATCACAATGAATTATAAACACCTTAAAAACTCAACCAAAAATTAAGAATTTACATATATATCTCTATTTAACAAATAACAACGTTCACAAATGTTGTATTAAATAATATTCATTTAATAACTATTATATATCCTTAAAAAATATTTCTGGAACTGAATTCTACCAAATTTTATCCCAATGATGTCAGTCACATCTCTAGAATAATGAAACTATTAAATAATATTTTTAAGGTAATTTTATAGGTTAAATTACAATTTTACCCCATATAAGGGTTCAGGATTCTCAATCTCAGGAATGAGAGAATCCTTTTTCATTGGAGAATCAAGACTTCTACCTTGAAGATTTATATTTTAGTAAAGGATTTCTCCAATGGTTAGAAATATTTTAATGTATATAATGTAAGTTATATCTATAAATAACTATAGATAAAAACAATATGATTAACATAATGAAAAATATATTTTTAGTACTTCACAACCATCATGCCTACATTTCTTAAGAAAACCCCAATGTACTGAGATTTCTTGATGTTTGATCGTGTTTATGTATATATTCAAGATTAATTTATATAATTATATATTTTTTATTTTTTATTTTGTATTATTTATAAATTCTCTCTTGCTTAAATTTTAATTTATATATTTTTTTAAATTTCATGTTTGTTTATATATCCATGAAAGTTACATGATTGTAACTTGTTGTGCCATCATGGTAAAAAAGGTTTGGTATTGGATATGCCTCCACTATAGTGGGTAGGCAATAATTAGGTTGTGAATAATCTTGAAAATTCAGTTTTATTTATTATTTTCAATACATATAAAAGAATTGAAGTGTGTGAAGTGTAGATTTGGGAATTTTGGGATCTAAACTACTTCAAATATTTAATATATTCATATTTATCTATTTGAATTTGGTTTTTCTTTTTAAAGTTCCATTAATTTTCCCAACCCATTCTTGATTGCAAGTAATATTATCATATAGGAAAAAATTATTACTACTTTGACCATTGTAAATGAACAATGGGGCACTGATGGTTGAGCATTGGTCTAGTATGCATCACCTCAATTTTTGTGAGAAAAATATTCCATAGGAATTGTTCGAGAATCACTAGGGGCATAATGAAATCCCAATGATGTCAGTTGAATTAATTTCTACCTATTTTTTTATGTGTCCCGTGGATTTATTTTTTTGTTTAGTTTGTTGAACTTTCATTTGAACTAAAAAATGGCTAGTATTATACGCATTTGAAGATTTTCCCAGTTTATTTTTACAGAACTAAGGTTTTGGTGGGATCACAGAGTTTGGTTTTTTGATATGACATATCCATACATTTAGGCATGATATTTAAGATGATGTATTGGGAATTGTTATATGTGAATCTTGATGCTGTAATGGTTTTAGTTAATATATTTGTTTAGAAATAGTGTTATAGAAAACTCATTTAATAGTAAATTCATAATTTTTCGGTGGAGGAGTGGCGTGAGAAGGTATCCTTATTTATGATTATTTTTATGGAAGTGGGATATGTGGTATGAATTTAATTTTTTTTGGTAGAACCCTTATCTCAATGTTTATGATATTTTTAGTATAGTGGCTTCAATTATTGGATCATGTGTGATCAGATGTTTTCAAGTAGTGTTTTGATAACTCGAATTTATAATTGAAAATTTTCAAATTTAAAATAATAAATTTTATTTATTTTTATATATTTACTCAAATAATTTATTTAGTGATCATTTTTTGGTAATTTTTATTTTTAAAATTAATTTTTTAAAAATAAATAAAAGCATTTTTTTGAATGAAATTTAAATCTACAAATTGATAATTTTTTTACTCTTAAAAAAATTATTTTTTCTTATTTTTGGAAAAAATGGGCTTTTATCACTACTATAAGTGCACATAATGACATTCCATCAAGTTGACAGTTCTATATAAGAATAGGATAATCAATATGTGTACTAGAACATTGGGAATATCCTTACTGTAGTGAGAGGATAATATCACCTGTGCGAGGAGGCGTCTGTGGTGATAGGGGTCCTCCAACCTTTATCTGACTTATATGATCCACTAGAAATGTTATATAAATTCTAAAAGAATTATTTACCACACTTATAATCAATATGGGATGAATATTTTGTGATCATTTTACACATAATTCAAATGACATTATCTCATGTTTGCATCATGTTCTCCCTCATCATGCTCAAATTAAAAATGGTGCTACCTAGAACATTCAAATACCATTTCCCCACTATTTATGTCATTGGGAATACCAATTTAAGACACATTTAAGCTTGATTCAAGAAGTATAAAAATTTAAAGAGTCTTTAAAATTCATGGAAGGTTATAGGGATTTTAGATGATTCTTTGTAATCTCATTATAATGTATATGAAACATTTCTTGTAAATGGATATTGAAATTCCTCTTGATACAACATGTTTGGAGAGTTCATGGTTAATATGGGACCTAGAGTTAGGTGTAACCACTAAGAGGGACCTATTAATATGATTCATAATGTGCATGATGGAAAATGACTTTATATAATGGAAAATATAATAGTAAAGTCCGGTTATAGTCCATAGGTAAAGATAGAGGTGGAAATAGTTATGAAAATTAATTATAATTCTATAACACCTATTTTGAGGTATGTATCCTTTATTTATGAATTTTTATGTGTTTAAGTTCAAGTATTGACATTGGAAGAGGTTGGGAGAGTTTTTAATGCTTTTGATTAAGTCTAGAGGCTTTTCTTAGGGAGCACGGTTAGGGGAAACCGTGTGGGTTCCCCAGGAAACTATGTAGGGGGAGACAGTAGGCTTCACACAGCCTGTGTATGACTTTTCAAACTATTTGAGACAACCATGCATACCCCTCCTCTCAATATAGTTGTGTGTTCATGGTTATCTCATAGTTTTTCAAACTGAGTGGACTAACCAAGCGACCACTTAAAGGAAGGGTTTTGAAATTCGAGCTCCCTCAGGATTGACCTAATTCACTCCCAATCATCTCCCACTCAAGCCTCACTCAGGATTTTTTGTTCTCAGAGGTTGTAGGTTCTCTCCCACATGGTTTGTAAGCGATTTGAAGAGGTTTCTATATGTATTGAAAGTGGTTTCCCCCAGGCATGTCTCTCCTCTGGGATTCTTTTAGTTTCTCTAAAGATATGATATTCCCCTTTCTTGGTTTTCTATATCTACATCCATTTCATATAGATCAAGGATTTTTGTTTCCTTGGTTGTTTATTTTAAGGCTTGTGGATGTTAGGTAAGTGTATCTAGAGTAGTTTCGGTGGTGCGTTCACTGGATTTGAGGTGCAGTTGCATATGGGTCAAATTTTCTGGAACCTTAAGGCGGGTGGATTCTCTCTTGACTCCACTTGACTAGAAATAGTGGTTTTCATTACAATTAATTTTTTTGGTTTGAAATTAATTTTTATTTTGATGTGAGAAAATGGTTTGAAATCCCTTTGGACTTGTTTTGGGTATTTTTGGGGGAAAAGGGGTTTTACAGTTGAATGTTCTTGTTTTTAAATTTTAAAATGTATATTTTAAAATAAGTTTCTTGGCATGTGTCAATGAAATGGTTAATGAAAATACTTTTCAATAAAGAGGTTTTTTTATTGAATTTTGGTTTTGACATGGAAAATTATTTAAGGTTTGTTTCAATAAATGGGTGATTTATTGAAGTGGTTTGGAATGTTGTGGAAAGGGTTATTTGCATGTTTTTGTGGCCATTGTGGGTTATATGATTGGTTGTGTATTGTTGAAATGTGATGTGAAAGTGGGCGGGTAGTCTCACTATATTAGGTTATGGATAGTGTTCGGGATAACCAACTTTAAGGGTAGTGGTCGGGAAGCACCACTAGTTGGGAATGGGAGAACGGGTTGGATGGAATCTCCACCATTTTTCTTTCCTTATTATGTGTTTCTTGGAAAGATATGATTTTTTTGGATAATCTGGAAGGGTGAAATAGCTTGTGGAACGGTTTTTTGTCTTTTTTGTGTGTTTGAGCATTTGGGGGGAAATGGCTTGGTGAATGAGTGTTTGGCTTGTTGAAAGATGTTGCATTATTTAATTTTTTAAATGAATTTCTTATTATAAATGTATTTATAGTTTTATCCCATTGGTTTTTGTAGGGAAGTAATTTTGGTAAAACCGACTAATTATTAGTACTCAGCCCCTAATTTTGCACTTTGGTGCTTTGATAGATGTCGTATTTTGGGACACACGTAATGGTATAATATCTCATTTTTAGTGGTTTGTAGTGATTATTGGGATATGTGGTGGTGCTTGGGGAATGCATCTTGGTGTGGAGTCATGGAGTGTGTCTTGGTTTTTTTTGGTTCTCTTGTTTATTCTTCAGGATATTACTCTGATATTATGTTGGATGTATTAGTTTTTGGGTTTTATTGTGCAATAGTGTGGTTCCTTTTTGGAAATGTATGTGTTGGTTGTCTTGTTGACATGCATCATGTAGTTGTTGTTAGTGGATGGTTTGGTTTGTCTTGTCTTAAGTAAAACTCATTCCCCAATTGGTTCTCGAAGCCCTCGACGATTATTTCCAGCCTTTGGCACCTTAGGAACATTGCTTAAGGCCATGTAACATCCCCCTCTCTCTCAAGCCAATGGGATGGGGTGGGATATTACAAATGGTATCACTTTGTTTAGTCCTTGGCTTTCAAGTGAGAGTAGTTGTTCGATCCATAGTGTCAATCATTGGTCTTGGTGTTGACATTCATTCTTGGCCTATTCCTTGAGTCGTGATGGTAGAAAGGTGTAGTATTGTCAGAACATGGAATGTATAGCATAGGAGGATGTATCTAACCATTTTATGCTGAAATTCATGTTACCAGGGAGTTTGGTACATTAGGGGTTGGAGACACTTATAGGAATTGTATATCTCATTGTCAAATTTGTAGCCAATGAGATGAGAATGGCATGCATGGTAGAAATGATTTGTCAGTAGGGTGCATATTTCATTAGGGTATAATGAATTGTGGTGTGATATGAATGTGTTGATTTTGAAAAAAAAATTGGGCTTCAAAATGGAAAGATTTAAAACATTGAAACTGGTGGTATTTTGAAAATGGTTTGATATTCAAGACATAGTGGATTTTTCAAAATAGTGCAATATGGGAAATGGGAACTTCTAGAAATCCTGGTTGTGATAGTTTTAGTATAATTGAGAAAGAATTTTGGAATCATGTGTTTTTAAAATATAAGGACATATGGTTTTATTTGTATTGATATAAATGGAACCAAGAAGGCATCGTAGAGACCAATCAGAGGAGGCTGCTGAACATATGGTTGCACCAGAGCCCCAGGTGAACCAGTAGCTACTGCAGAGTATAGTGAAAGCATTCCAAGCAGTAGGAAGTGCGAATAAAGGGGATGAGCCAAGGCATATGGATCACGCGGTTCAGTTTCAACAGAAAAATACATCCATCTTTAGGGGTGATTCGGAGCCCGAAAGGGCAGAACCATGGTTGAATAGAATGAACAAGACCTTCAAATTCTTGGGAACATTGATAGAGTTGAAATTTATGTTATCCACATATATGTTTTAAGATCTTTCCCTTCAGTGGTGGAGTTGGTATTCTAATATGGAACGAACCAAGGTATGACATGGGACAAATTTGAGGAATTGTTTAACAATCAATTCTACACTCAAACATTAAAATATCATTCCACAATGGATTTAATTCATTTGAAATAGGAGAACCTTTTGGTAACAGAGTATTCAGCTAAGTTTAGTAACATAGTGAGGTTTTCACCCAAGGTGGTGGGTAGTACATCGTTGAAGGATTATATCTTTGATGCTAGTTTGAGGTAGGAAATTCGGACCAAGATAGCATTGTTGGGTATAGATGGTGAAAAGAGACAAGGTGGTTGGAAGGGTTCTATTGGGGGCTGTGATTGGAGGAAGTGTATTAGTACCAGTGGGGAATAGTTGGAACTCGAACACTGGGTTCTAGAGGAAGAGGTACAATTATTTCTAGGGATGGAATATGACATAGAATCCAACTATTGGATTGGGGATCCTTTTTTTGAATCCTCAGAGTAAGCCGGGATGTTTTCAGTGTAGTTCCACGAGCCACATCAAGCTGGATTGTATGGAACAACCTCAGGCATGTCATAATAATATGATGCATGGGGCATCTGCAGCATTATTGTCAGAATCCTCCAAGGTCGGGTATCCATGACAATCCTCAGGGGTCGTTGGAGTCATATAGCTCGATGGGACGGGGGCGACAGCATACCCTCCTGCTATAATGTAAAGTGGGTCATGTTCATTCCCAGAACACCACGACACTACAGTAGGGTAATAAAGAGTAAATCATGGAAAGAAAATAGTTATTTGGGGCTGAGCAGGTTTTGGTGGAGGATCAGTCGGGTCCATCCATGGTGCGAAGTATGGTTCTATTAAATTCCACGTTGATGTACGCTTTGTTTGATATAGGTGATTCACATTCTTTTCTTTCTTCTCTCATAATATATTTATTGGGTTTACAAATTGAAATGAATCCTTAGATTTTGAAACTAAGAACTCCTCTATCTTAAAGAGAGTGTCGATTCTACCTATGTTGAGGTTGTTGTTTAGTTTTGGAGGGAATTGAATTGACATGGGACTTCTTAGTTCTTGAGATGGATGAGTGCGATATATTTTTTGGATTTTATTGGTTTATAATTTTTATTCCCACATTGATGGTTATGCATGAATGGTTAGTTTTTTGGTGGAGGATGGTGTGAGATATCATTTTAAAGGGGATAATAATGGGAAGTAGGGTGCAATAAGATTATTGGCACTAGTGGTTCGAATGATATCATACCGTTTAGTGTCTTTTTTATTGGCTGTAGTGGAAGTTATTGAGAAGTGTGTTCTTCCAGTAGTTGTGGATCAGTTTATGGATGTATTTACCAAATAATACTTAGGGTTTCCACCCATGAGGGTAGTGGAGTTTACAATTGATCTCTTTCCAGGGACCAGCCCTATCTCACATCTGTCTTACTAAATCACACCAGAAGAATAGCAGGAATTGAAGGTGAAGTTAGAAGAGTTACAAAACAAAGGTTTCATCTAGCTTAGCTTGTCTCTGTGGGCGGCACTAGTTTTTTTGTTAAAAAGGCTGATGGAACCCTGAGTCTCTATGTGGATTATCATAGACTTAATTAGGTTTTGATAAATAACTGATATCCAATTCCATGCATTGATGACTTGTTGGACTAGTCTAAGGGAGCTCAATGGTTCTCTAAGATTGACTTACGATCAGGGTATCATCAGTTGTGAGTGGATAAGAAGGATATACCAAAAACAACTTTCAAAAGTAGATATGTCCATTACAAGTATGTGGTTATGCCCTTTCATCTAACGGATTAACCATTTTTGTTCATGGAATTGATGAATCAAATATTTTAGATATATCTAGATTCATTTATGGTGGTATTTGTTGATGATATAATGGTGTATTCGAGGACAATGTTAGATCATGGGAAGCACTTAGCGATCATGTTGGGATCTTGAGTGATCATCAATTGTATTCCAAATTGTCAATGTGTGACTTATGGATACAGGAGGTTCATTTTCATAGCCATGTTATTTCTGAGAGGGTTGTTTCAGTTGATCAGGAAAAGGTGGAGGCTGTTATATCATGTAAACCACCAAATAATGTTTTCGAGAAATGGATCTTCCTAGGTCTAGCTAGGTGTTATCAAAGTTTTTTCATGATTTTTCATGATTGGATTCACTGATGATCACTTTGACAATGAAGAACTTCCCATTTCAATGGGATAGGCAGTGTCAGAAATTTTTTGAATAGCTAAAGGGTTGCCTTACATGACCACCAATCTTGGTTTTTCCATAACTAGATAAAGGATACGTGGTGTATTGTGACACATCGGGATCAGGGTTGGGGTGTGTTATAATGCAGGGGGGATCATGTAGTTGCATATGGAAAATGGAATATGAGTTTTTTTCAGAAGAACTTCCCAACACTTGATTTGGAGTTGTAAGTAGTAGGTCATGCTTTAAAAATGTGGCGGTGTTATCTCTTCGGTGAGAAATTTATAGTGTTTACCGATCACAAGAGCTTAAAGTATATCTTCTCACAAAGATATTTGAACCCAAGGGATAGGATGTGGAGGGAATTTATCATGATGTTTGATTTCAACTTAATGCACACACTGGGTAAGGGAAATTCGGTGGAAGATCCATTAAGTAGGAAATCCTATGATCAAGTGGTGAAACAAGCATCAGATTAGTGGTAGTTGATTTTGGTCATATCTGACATGTGGTTAGAATATGAGGAGAGGGATGACAGAGTAGTCTTCTTTCTAGTTTCATTGGTCCATGACTTGGTTGGGCTGGTTAAAGAGTCATAGGAATTTGATTCTAAATGTTTCGTGATGAGGTCGAAATTCAATGGTGGGGAGACCATTGAGAACTATGAACTTAATGGGTATTCGGTCTTCTATTTTCGAAATTGGATAGTGGTACCAGTGGATTTTCAGGAGGAACTTCATTGTTATTATCATCGTTCCAGGTGGTTTGTCGATCCTGGAATTCAATTAATGTATAAGGCATTGAAGGAACAATTTTGGTGGGCTAGTATGAAAAGGGATGTGGTCATGTTTGTCCGGAGATGCTTGAATTTCCAGCAATTCAAGGCAGAGCATCAGTGGCCAGTAGGTATGTTACAGTATTTAACTATCCCATAGTGTAAATGAGACCATATAGCAATGGATTTTGTGATGTGTCTCCCAATAATGGGTTGGAAACATGATTCTATATGGGTGATTGTGGATCGGATCACAAAGTCATCCAATTTCATCTCGATTCGTGAATATCATACGGTGGAGGATCCTTCCGAAATCTATATCCAGGGGGCAGTAAAAAGGCATGGTGTTCCAGTTTTTATTGTATCATATAGATATTAGAGGTTCACATCTCGTTTTTGTAAATCCTTGCAGCAATCCCTTGGGACACAGTTGACTATTAGCACGGCGTATCATCCTTATACGGATGGCCAATCTGAGAGGATGATACAAACATTAGAGGATATTTTAGGCCATCTTTGATGGATCTTGCAAGTTATTGGGAGGATCACTTACTGCTAGTGGAGATCTCCTATAATAAAATTTATCAATATTTGATACATATGGCTCAGTTTGGGGATTTTTATGGGCGGCCTTGTCGTTCTCCACTATGTTGGGTGGAAACATGCGAGGCTTCGATGATCGGACCAAGCCTCATCCAAGAAACTTTTGAAAAGATCAAGATGATCTAGAAGAGGATGGAGATGGATCAACGTCATTATAAATTATATACGGACCATTGTCAGTGGTCATAGTCATTTGAGTTTCATGATAATGTGTTCTTGAGAATCGCTCTTATGTTGGGACATCATCGGTTTGGGAAGCAGGGTAAGTTATCTTTGAGGTATATTGGGCCTTTTTAGATACTTGAGAGGATTGGAGATGTGCCTTATCATTTGGGTTTTCCACCATGGTTTAGTGCGGTGCACAATGTGTTTCATTTGTCAAAGTTGAAAAAAGAATCAGCCGGATCATTACCATGGGATTCTTTGGGATCATGTTGAGTTAGAACCAGATGATTCCTTGGTGCATGTACAAGTGGAGATTGTGGATAAGAAATATAATGTATTGTTTGGTAAAATCATCAGTTTATTTCATGTTTTGTGGAATCATGTTCAGATTCAGGGGAAGACTTTAGAGCGGGAGAAAGATGTGCCTAAGCAATGGCCTGACCTCTTTCGGCAATGTAATGGTTTCCTACTTTCTAAGGATGGAAAGTCCAATGGTGGGGAGAATGTATCACCCCCGGTTTGAGGTATGAAACCTTTATTTATGAGTTTTTTATGTTTTAAATGGTCTTGGAATGATTTGGGAAGAGGTTTGGAGAGTTTGGAATGGTTTTGAATAAGTTTAGAGGCTTTTCTTAGGGAGCACGGTTTGAGAATGGTTAGGGGAAACCGTGCGGGTTCTCTAGGAAAATGTGTATGGGGAGACAGAAGGATTCCCACATCCTGCACAGTGTTTTCCCAACCATGATAGGAAACCCTTCGGACCCTTCCTCTCGAGACAGTGGTGTGCACATGGTTAGATCATGGTTTTCCAAACCGTGTGGACTAACCGAGGAGCCACATAAAGAAGGGGTTTTTAAATCTAGGTTCCCACGGCCATGAACTATTTCACTCCCAATATGCTCCCAATCAAGACTCACTTGGTATTTTTGGTTCATAGGGGATGGATGTGTTATCCCACAAGTTTTGGTATATATTTTAAGAGGTTTCTTGGAGGATTGAAGATGATTTCTCTCGGGTAAGTCTCTCCTCATGTCTTCTTTGGTTTCTCTCAAGATATACTCTTCTATATTTCTTGGTTTTCAATATCTACATATATTTAATGTAGATCTGGGGTTTTGGTTGCCTTGTGTGTTGTTTTTATGGCTTATGGATGTTAGGTAAGGGGATCAAGAGCGATTTTGGTGGTGGATTCTCCAGATTTCAGGTGCGGTTTCTTGTTGGTCGAATTCACCAGAACCCTAATGGTATATTGCTTCTCTCTCAACTCCATGAGGTTAGAATTAGTGGTTTTGGTTATAATTAATTTTTTTGGATTGAAAGGAATTGTGATTTTGATGTTCTAAATTGGTTAGAAAACCCTTTGGTCATGTTTTGGGGATTTTAGGGGAACATGGGGTTTTAGGGTTGAATGTTCAGGTTGTTAAATTATAAAACATAGATTTTAAAATTGGTTTTATGTCATGGGTTAAGAAAATGGTTTATGAAATTAGTTTACAATAAATGGTTTGTTTTATTTAATCTGTTTTTTGTATGGAAAATGATTTAAGGGTAGTTTTAATAAAAGGTTGATTTATTGAAGCTGTTCTACATATTATGGAAATAGTTATTTTTATGTTGTTGTGGCCTTGGTGTGTTATATGTTTGGTTGTGGCTTGTTGAAATGTTATGTGAAAGTGGGAAGGGAGTCTCACTATAAAAGCTGACGGATAGTGGTCGGATGAACCATAGTTAAGGGTAGTGGTCGAGAAGCACAAATAGTTGGGAATGGGCGAACGGGTTGGATGGATGCTCCACCATTTTGGTAGCCTTGTTATGTGTTGCTAGGAAAGATGGGATTTTTTGTGCTAATGTGGAATAGTGAAATGTCTAGTGGATTGTTTTTTTGGATTTCCTATGTGTTTGAGAATTTGGGGGGAAATGGCTTGGTGAATTAGTGTTTCTCTTGTTGTAAGTTGTTGCATTATTTAATGTTTTATATGAAATTATTATTATAAATGTGCTAATGGTTTTATAAGAGTGGCGTGTGTAGAGAAGTCATTTGTGGAAAACATACAGTGTATTATTACTCACCCCCTTCTTTGGCACATTGGTACTTTAGCATATTTCGTATTTTGAGACACAAGTAAAGGTAAAGAATCACATTGCAAGTGTTTCGTGGTGATTCTTGGGAGATGTGGTGGTTCTTGGATCATGGATATCAGTGTGGATCAATGGAGTGTGTCTTGGTTTATTTTGGGTCTCTTATTTAGTCTTCAACATAGTACTTTGATATTGTGTTCGTTCTATTGGTTTGTGGGTTGTATTGTGGAATAGTGTGGTTCATTTTTTGTAATGTATAAGTTGGTTGTTTTGTTGAAATGAATCATATAGTTTTTTTTAGTGGATGTTTTGGTTGGTTTTGTCTTAAGGGAAAATTGTTCCCAAATTTTTTCTCGAATCCCTCGGCATTTATAGCCGACCTTTGGTGCCTTGGGAATGTTTCATAAGGCCAAGTATCTTTCCCCCACACTATCAATCCAAATTTATGGGCCGTGATTTTACAGTAATTTATTGGTTAGCAACATGGTTGGGTGTCACATGAATGAATTATTAAGATAAAATGAGGTTTCTCTCACCCATGTAGATAAAACCTGTTGTTTACAGGTAGATATGGAACTTGACACTTACATGGATAAAATGTGGGGAAGAAAAGTTCTTTTTCATCTTGCATGGTTGAATTATGATGAAGAATAACATGGGGAAGGAAATTTCCACGGGGATATAAGTTGCTTCTTACAAGGGATGACATAATGTGAAACATATAAGGTTTTGGCATGTTGTGTGTCTTCGTAAGCATACATGAAGAAAATAAATTCTAAAATCTGATTATGATGGGTTGAGTGATAAGGTTATAGTCATGAGGAATATATCTATAGCTATGGTATCAGTCTACCTTATCCAATGAACACAAAGGAATATATATTTTTATGGATTTTTTATGGGAGTCTCCATGACGAATCAAGAACAATTCAAAATATTTTAAAAATTAAAATTATGATATATAGATAAACCTCATTATCTCTTAGATAAAAATGAATATTTATTTTAGAAGGAGAAGTGTGATGCATTTTTACATCAGGGTATTAAATCATATATCTAAGGAAGATGAGGCCAATTCAAATTAGTGATATCTATGGACTAAGAAAAAATATAATGGGAAATTTAAGAGTAGATACAAGAATATATATCAATGGAATTTTTATAGATACCATATCATTATTCTATGAAAATCATAAAAATATTATAAGGAGTGTTGTTACTGGTATTTTTTCCATAATTCTTAGATTATGATTTTTAATTCCCTTCCCTCTCATGGTTATCATGAGACAATATATTTTCTTCTGATAGGATTTTATATCTAAGGGTTATTTATTTAATGAAATATTTTCTATGATTGGTTATGTTGTTGGGTTCTCATTCTTCTTTGAGTTTAATTCTATCCTAATTGTATTTTTTTAATTCATGAACATAGTGTTAAAAGTTAGGGAGTGTAATATGAATCTATTTCATTCTATGATCATTAAAATTTCAATAGTGAGCATGGCTGATATTTTTTGAGAGTGAGTTATAGAGTGTGAGGTTGTCACTATGACCATGGGTTAACTTCATATTCTATGTTTAAATATGGTTTTGGGTTATCCACCTCTTATCAATATCATGTTCCATGAACACTAAAAAATTGGAAGCTAGGTTGGGGGAGAGGATCCACCATGATCATTTGGTTCACTTAGACATAATTCCAACAACATTATTTCCACCATGATTAGTCTATATTAATTATTTCATGAACCTAAGATTGTATTTTACCCAATACATTATCATCTCACCTTAATTTATTCTTAGATAGATTAGTTTAGTTTTCATTAATCCTTGAACCTTCAGTATTAAAATTTAACTAATGACTATTTTATACCCTCTCTATTGGGTTCCACCTCTAATTAATCAATTCTATACTACTTTTGGGTCGTTATAGGTTATGTGGTTTCATATTCTTATAAATTCTAAACTGACTGAGCCCTTTGGGATGTAATAAAACCCTTCACACCTATCAATTATTTATTCGAATATTGTGGAAAATGAATCGGGATAATTTAATTGGATATTTTATACAAGTGTCTTCTCCCCTCTATTCGGTTTTCTAATTTTAGTCTTGGTTTTTATTTTATTTCATTTTTTTCCTTTAGTATGTTGGGTATTTTTGGATGTGACTACAGGATTGCATTATATTTTAACTAATATTAAAATATTTAAAGTCAGATTCGCAGATCTATGAGATGAAGTTTTTTATTCTGAAATTTATTATTATCACCGAATAAGTCAATGTGTTCGATATATTACTCCACATGAAACATTGAACATGAAATAAATTGTTATATATTTTTATATAATATAAATATTTAAGCATGACCATGAGAAAACTATACCTTTAATTATATATAATTAATAAGTGTAACTAATTTATGAATTATATATATAAAAAATAAATTCCACTTTTAAAATGAATTAAATTCAATTAGTTTACTTAAAAAGACTAATAAGATCATTTATTTCATAGAATATTATTTTTCTAAAAATTTCATTTTCTGAAATTTCAATTTCAATTTCATGAAAAATATAATTAATGATTATAAATTAAGTTTTATATTATTAAATGTTTAAAACCAATTCAGTTTTTTATAATAATAATAATAATAATAGTTTATATTTTAGTATTTCATTTTCCGATAAAAATGATTTTTCATTTTATTATAATATTTTATTAAATATTCAAAATTATAAATTTCGAATATATAAATTAATAAAATGGAATTAATTTTATAATTTATAATTTTAAAATTTATTTAGTATAAATTTTATGTCATTTTATTAAACGATCGACTTTTAGTTAGAAAAATGTGGGATTTAAATAATTTATATTTTTCTGGGATTTATAACAATTTAAGGATAACCTAAAATATTTCAAAACCATTAATGAAATAAAATATGAAATTAATGAATAAAATTATACATTTTAAAATATATTTTTTAATTTTAAATCCAATTCCATGCATTGTTAGAACTAAAGTAAAATGTAACTTTAATATAAAAAATAAATGCGGCCTATTATTTTAATAAATTAATATTTTGGAAATATAATTATGTTATTATTTTATTAAATAGTATATAATATTATTTTTTTTATTATAAATTTAAATATGTCAAAGAAATTGTTAATATTGAAAATTTTATCTCAAAAATTACTTTTCAACATAAAAACACAATTTTCTTAATAACAATATTTATGCTCTATGTATGTTTATTTTTAAACTAGTATTTATTTACTATATAAATTTTATTTTAATAAAATATGTTAAAGTTTAGTATTATAATTATCAAATTAGGTGATGAGATAATATTTAATTTTAGTCATTTTAATAAACGACAATTATTAAACATAAAAATTACCAGGGTGAAAGTACACTTGGGTAAAATCAAAACTAAAAGGGGAAATCCATAAATAAATCAAGGATACCAATAAATGATTTTTTGGGATGAATTTTATACCTAAAAATTTCCCACACTCAATTTTTTAAAATATTGGAGTTCTAATTCAAGAATAGTGTAAATATATTACTAAATATGTAATGCATGTTTCCAAAACTACCCCTTCATTCACATATAAAATAGACCACGTCCTATGATTCATGATTAACCCTATAACTATAATAATTCTTTTAATATATTCCATTTTACTCTTCCTAGAACCCTCTCCCATTAACTAAATCCCTTCAAGTTCAAGGATTCTTCCAAGGGAAATCTGTGTCCCCATCGTGAGTATTATCAACTAATTTGTTTTATTTATTCATTATAACCTTTAAAATTTACTATAGAAACACTAATATAATTATATAATTATAATTTATATACTTTAATGTTACCTTATTAAGGTAACTATAATTATTTATTCATATACCTCATCAATTAATAAAAACAAAAATGTTGTTCACACATTGTGTGGACTACCACCACCCTAATGTAATGCATTTCACTTACCATCAATATCCTAAAAAGTTAGATATATGGATTGTATTAAACTATAAATATTATTCTTTATTATATAATTAAGGTTCATTTTGGATGATTATAGGACCTATTAGTGATATGATCAACAAATGATCATTATTAATTTAATCATTTAAAAAAACTTTACTTTGTGGATAATCAATTAATAAAATTACACAATGTTTTCATATAAATTAATTATTAATATAATTACTTATATTTTTGATTTATAACACTAATAAATCCTAAATAATATCATTATACTCCCTATATAATGACATTATAATAAAAAAAACTTTGTAATCATTCATTTAATCAGGTTATATTAATGTTTGAGTCAATTTAACCACCCACTTGAATAATACTATATATTTGTAGCATGAATTACTATGGGAAAATAATTTATAGTATAATATGATATAAAAGTATAGATATAAGTTTTTATGGATATGTTAGATAAAAATTTAATTTATTAATTAAGAAAACACACATTGTTCATCATGGATCACAAAAATATGTTTATTATCAATTTCACCTTCAAAGATAAAGACTAAAATACTCATGAAATGGGTTTCAAAAATACTAAATTATTATAATCCATACCTAACGGTGACATTAATGACCTTTTAATTATGAATTTTTTAAAAATAATTAATGTGAACTCCACTATTATGAATCTTGTACACATAATCAAAACTATAAACACCAAATCTGGATAATTATTAGATTTATGTATATAATAACTATAATTGAAAATTATGAAGGAAAAAATATATGATTAAGGTTGTTAATTATTTTATCAAGATAGCTAGGTTTTTTATATAACTTTTTCAACAATAATTTATGAAGTCAGGACTATAGGTAAGTGTTTCTTTGTCTAAAATTTGAATCCCTAGAAAAATATTTATGTTATACACCATGTTGCCTTCTTAATTGTATAAATACTTAAATGTTACCCGTTTGTATGTTTATCCACTTATATATCATTATATTAACTATTATATTTAATGATATACTTGTCACATTGTTTTGTTTTAAAATTTAAAAATGTTGTTATTGTTTTCATTTAAAATTCCCCTCTTTGAGGCATGTTTGGTATTACATGTGAAATTCCTTTTATGTGGTTAATAAAATACCAAAATGGTATTTTAGGTTCAATTACTTTCCCTATATTTCAATGTATTTCTATCAAAGTGTTACTCAGGGCTTAATATTTTTATTAGTCTCCAATTTGATTCTTTGAGAATTGTAACGTGTTAATGACCATGTTTCATTTTTATGGTGTATTCATTTCCCATATTTATGTTACGATCAATAATATTTTTATTTTATGGAATTTAGTCACTAAAAAATGTTCCCTTATTCACTTTCATACTGATATGGTTTTTTCCTCATTGGAAATGATTTTTTTGTAACTGAAAACCCCTTTTCGATTAATAATGATTTAACTGAGACATCATTATTTCTTGTTTACGTTTTCCCTCCCTAATATTTTATGGTATTTATAATACTATTTTGGAAAATTAGTTTTTTGATGAAAATAATGTTTTATTACTCATTTTACAAGGTGGTTTTTCAACATAGTTAATTTTTTAGTTTTTTAAATGTCCCTTTCATTATCAAATTTTTTTATCCACATTTCCTATAGAATAGTTTATTTCATTTTCAACACTATATTATATGGGATTATTTTAAATATAAAGGATTCCAATTATTTTTAACATCACACTTTACACAATACATTTGGATGTGACCCATAACTCTCTCTTTTATGTCAATGTTAAAAATGTTTTTTAAAAGATCTTTTTTGTTTTTACTTTCATTCTCATTTTCATTTTCAAAATGAATTAACCTAATAGGGTTTATGTTTTCTGATTTATCCTCTAATATTTATGTGTTATTATTTGTGGAAATTAAATCATGATATCAAAAAATTTCATTCATGATTTCTTCTTTGGTGGTACTATTCAATAATTCTTTTTCAATGATGATTTTAATCTATATCAACATCATTCTAGGTTTCCATTGTTACACTAGGGACATTTCCATTTAAAACCATCCACCTCCATCCCATTTATGGATCATTTTTAGGTATTTTAAGTATTTAATTATTCATATACTCATTTCTCAATATGTTGTAAACATAAAATTTGATATAATATTTATTTGACGATGTTCACCTAGATAGAATATTTTCAATTGACATGGGGAAAAGTATTGGACTTTCATATATTGTTATTATAATATGGATGATTATTGAAAAGTTTACTATGAAATTATTGAACATCCAAATTATTTTATTTGATGGGTTTTAATCATGTTATCACTTTTATTAGTATAGGCTAAACTATTGGCATTCTTAATTCTAAGTGACTGAAAACAAAGGTTTTTCATGTATTCAATTTTCATATTTAACATTATATGGATAGAAAAGTTTTATGAAGTTATAGGTTCTACATCGAGTGGTGTGAAATGTCTTCATGAATCTTATGATTAATTCATTGGACATAATCAGGTGATGTGGGGGATCGGAATTATGTAGCCCATCGATGCATCACCAGTTCTCATGAGTCTAAACTTGTTTGGGTATCTAGTTTATGCCTACCCAATTCAATAATATGACTTGATTATGGGTCCAAATAAAATTAATGTCTCTAGGAACAAACCCTTAATATCAGGTTTTTGATGTCTAATAATATGAATTATGTCATAAACCCCTCCCAACAAAGTTACCTCTTCTTGGTCTGTAATGAATGAAGATGGATAATTTCCTATGATTACCACATCCTATAGGTATTGGGTTATAAACTAGTATTAAGGGTATAAAACATCAAATACGGTTTTCATTTTAAAGTATATAAACTTAGATCCAGAGATTAGATAAATCAACCTCGAATAATCTAGAAGAAATAAAATAAGGACGGGAACCGAAACTATCCAATAAAGAATGATTAATGTAAACAAATATAAAGAGTATCTAAATAAAATACACAAAGAAAATTTCCTAATTCAACGACCCAATAGAAGCCCTAAAACCCTAAAAATTAATGTCCATCTTTGTCCCCCAATATCATCCAGGGAACCTAAAACTAGTTTTTATATATGTGGGGTGATTATAACATGTATACGTAGTTGGATCATGTCCAATGTATCTTATGAAAATATAATAATTGCATACTAATGAACTTGTGAGAAAATAATATAACTAATAGCACTTAAGTGGGTAAAATAAAAAAATCTCATCCTCACAAATTCATTCTCACCGAGTAACATATCCAAGTATAGTAAAAAACATGAAACATATCAATAAAGTGGGTACCCCGCACTACATCCACGCTCATTTTATATTCTCACAACACCAAATCATATATAATGGAACTCCAATATCTTCCATAAAATCCTTCCAAAATAAACATGGGAAACAACATCATGCTATGTATCCCCCACGTAATTGGCCATCACTTCCGACACAAATACACTTCGTCCACCACATCGCGACTCACCCGAAGACACCTAGGACATCAAATCACATATCAACTATAACCAAATATCCTTAATAATATGGTATCAAGAGCATGAAGTACATAAACCTTATTTTATCATCATAAAATGTATTACCCTCACCATAAACCAGAACATCCAATCATCAAACATTATCACTAGTGCACGTTCGACTTCAGGCCATCATAGATAATTCATATCTAATTTTTTTGGAATATATAACAGGAAAGATGGGTTATCCATCCTTCCTTCCTTAACATATGGATGTTCGGAAAAACACCCCCATAAAAAAATTTCGTTTTGGGACCTGGTGAAAGACAAGGGTGGGGTTCATATAGAAATCAGAATGAAAATATTGTATATAATAGTCACTCAAACAAGCCCAACATACCGGTTAATAACTAGAGTATCATCCCAACTCACAACATTACCACAAAGCCTCACAATCTTCTCCACTTTAACTGTAACATCAAATGTATAACACCACATGATCAAGTGATAAAACAAAATCCATAATCAAAAATCCACATTCCATATTTTCTTTTAAATTTAATCAATTACCATTTATTCAAAATTAACAACCATAATAATTTTTATTAAGACTAATAATTATCACAATTAGAAGCCCATTTTAACCCCACTACCATTTCATTTCAAGAGTTCATTATCCTTTTCACCTCTTACCATTTTAGTTGCATTATTAAAATTTATTCCATCACTACCAGGAAACAAAATCAATATCTAAAAAATACAAATAACACATCTATCTCATGTAAATAATACCCATTTCCATAATCACATCTCATCACAGTATCCACATAACATTTATAATACATTATACTACATCACATCTCATTCCAACCAACCATAAGATCATAACCGAACATATACCACATTCCAACTGGTCACCAACAGCTCTGTACAATATCCCAAACCACAAAATGAAACATAACAAGCACAACCCTACCAAGAAACACTTACCGACTTCTATATATTTAAAAATTCATTTTCATCAGAATTCATTAATTTTTATTCAAGGTAATTCACACACAAACCCGTATTTTTCCATGGGAAACAATTTGTTTTTCCATATATATGTTAACATGTACTTTTACACAGTGACATCAAACAATCCCACCATAGGGCTCCAAAATCATATCAAAAACAATATAAACAAGGCTCCCAATAACCAAGATGAATGTAGGCCGATCAGGCATGTATAAACAAGATCCCCTCAAATAAATTAATAAAGGAGTAATGTTAACTGATCCCTTTCCTCAGAGAATCATTCCAAAACACTGTAAATACTGTGGTGAATTTAATACAATAAAAATATTGAAGCCTCACAACAAAACAAAGGATAAACAGGAACCAAACTAAGGGGTTATAAAAACATAGCCATAAAACTCCAACAACCAAAATAGCATCACCACTATGATTTCTCAAAGGAATAGAAATGAAGAAAAGGGGAATAAAATGGGAGAACACAACTTAGATTTATAAACATAATCCCCTATAATCCAAGGATCAAATCTAATGGAATGGAACTAAAGGATTTCACAAAATTTTATAAGGATTTCCTAAGGTTTGAGAGAAACAAGAGCAGGGTGATAGACATAGAGTGATCCTTCAAATTTAAAAACGACATAGACGTCCAATTTTTTTTCATGAAGCACATATCCACATTGAAAATCATTATGAGGTACTATAATTCAATATATGAACTACTTTTATGCCAATTATTTCTCAAAATCCATACCTAAAGAACATTCTTTGAATTTCCTAGCATGTGCTCATGTTATAGAAATTCCATCACATCATGAGTTCACTAGGAATAGAAAATCCATCCACAACTTCAAGCCATGAATCACCAAACTATTTGATATGAAATTACCTTTCACATTATGAACACATCATCACATCATGAACCACCTATAGCGATATCGTTTCAGCTCTAAACTCCACCAAACCCTCATTGTGCCTTCTCTAACTGTCCCCTTCTCCCAAAATAATAATTTAATATACAAATGAGGAAGATACCATTGCATTAGATACCTCCCCAATGACTATTTCCCTCAATAATCTAAAATAAACCAATAATGGTAATGTAAGGGTCACAATAAACTTCTTGTGAGATACCTCTCAGCGATATTATTACATAGTAAACACTACCAAAAACTAAACACACCAATCCAATACATAAAAATCATAAAAACATCCCTTACAAAAACACCACCACATGATTTTCCTCAAGTCGCATGCTAATAAATTTTAACAAAACCATTATAACCCCCACATTGATCCTACTAAAAACTATTAAAACCAACAGACAACTCAACCACGAGTATGAAAAATGATAAATTCTACATTCTTAATCAATATATTATCTGATTTGGGGGCACTAAATCATCCACATGATTTTAAAAATGTGTTGAAAACATAACTTTTGAATATTATTAAGTGTTTTCCCCCTATTTATATACTCAAATCTATCAATACATCACCATTAATGGAAAAATAAATATATAAAAAATAGTATGATTAAAACATCACAATGTTGAGCATTGTAGAACAGGAACAAAATAAAAACATTTTCATGTACTAGGAAACCATTTGTATCTCATTTTCCCATTTAATATCTTCTAAGTCACTATGCGTCTAAAAATAATTAAATAAGGGTATGGTATAACTATTAAACATCTTCTCTAGATGATCCTAGATCCCTAGTGGTTTCTATAGAAATGTTTCATCATCATCCGTATCCAACCCTCCCTAGTCAATGGTGTGGGAGTCACACTAAATATTTCAATGGGATAAGATGCATGGAAAGAATCATGGATCAAGTCAGTCCATAGTGGAATCACCATTCAATGAACCCCTATTCCATATTCCTCCAACACCATGAAAGGTACAACGAACTGGGTAGAAATATTACTCCCACTTCCAAACCGTTTCTTCCCCAAAGAAGGGGAGAGCCTGAACAACACATAGTCTCCAACATCAAAATCTACAGGCCTATGATTTTGATCCAAATATGCCCTATAAAGGTCATATTCCACCCTCATATAATCTTATACTATATATATATTCTTATTTATGTGTTTCACCGCATCATGGCATAGAATAAATGACTCCTCAAACATTTTCCGGCACAATAAAGAATAATAGGGTCACACATATAGTTCCTACAATGGATCCATACCCATGGATGTGTTTTATCTATTTTTATAGGAATAATCAACCAAGGGTAACTGTCTTTCCCCAGATCATCCCAAGTTTAAGACATAGTCCCACTAAAAATCCTCTAATATTTAGATGGTTAGATCCATCTGGTCATCCTCCTGAGGGTGGAAACCATTTTTTAGGTGTAATTGAGTCCAAAAATCTTGTTATAATCCTTTCCACACTCACAATGAAAAATAAGGATCCCTATCAAATATGATGGTTCTTGGTGCCCCTTTATTCAATACAAAATCATCCATATATTTCTTCTCTAAGAAATCTATTAATCTTGATTCATGGATCACCAAAAAGTGTGATGAATTCATCAACTATTACAAAATAATTCCTGCTACATCACATCCAACCTAATCCCTTGGAAACACAATGATTAAATCCATTGATATGTCATCCCATTTATACTTAGGTACATCCAAAGACTGCAACAAACCAACAGGAACATGATGTTTATCATTATCCTATTGAAAAACTGTGGAATTTTCCACAGAATCCACCATCTAAAATATTATCCCTTGCCACCAAAGCTACCTCCTCCAGACATGGAACATATTAGTCACATAAACATGTATCTTCAAAGGTTTTTTATGAAACTAATTGAGAACTCCCTTTTTTATTTTTGGTGGAAAAAATTGTATCCTCCAAAATAAACCATAATCTAAACCATCCCCTAACCATGAAAACGGATCATCACCATGGAAAACACAAAAATACATCACCATAAGCTCAAATTAACTCCACTAAGTCTCCTCCTCTCACTGAATTAAGGATAAATTCATTATCATGTGACAAAGAGAACCTTGGAAATTTATTTACTCCCCAACAACATGCATCAAAACAAGCTCCTCCATCCCTTTTCAACACCATCAGACTCTCATACGACAGATAATTGGGAATTATGACTCGATGCATCAGTAAATAAATTCCCATTTCCTGAGGTATAATTGATATAAATGTCATACTCATGGAGAAACGCCTTCCACATCTATTCTCACCGATTAAAATAATAATTAAAAAATACATACCTCGAATTCTTTTGATATTTGAAGACCATAAATCATTCTCTAATGAGGTAATGCCTCCACAAATTGACCACTAGAAAAAATGATGCTAACTATAGAACATGGTTGAATAGTTATGGTCATGGGGATATAACCTCTTAGACTATTAATACAACACTAGATTCTAATATGAAAAGACTTATCCAAATCTTGGTTAGGAATCATCACAACACACATTAAACATTACCTCTTCCACCAAAAACACAAGCACTAGAGAACTAATTAATTTCCCCGTTTGGTAGTCAAATACTTATTGAAACAAATCAGTCCAGATAAATTATTGGTAATTTAATGTTATATCTATCAATGGGGTCATAATCTGTGATAAATAAGACATGAACTTCTAAAAATAGCATGCAAGATCATGGAAACTGAGAACCTTTACCACATTCCTGGCTACATCCCTTGAAAAAATATCATCAACCTTGAATGGGTCCATGGCCTCAACCTATTTAGATACCACATTCCCAGGGAAATGAACATATCATGTTGAAAACATGCACTTGGATAAAATTCCATAAAGTAGGTGGTGTTAAAGGACCTTCAATGCTGCTCAATGATGATCATCGTGCTCCTCCTCTGACATTGAATCGACCAATATATCAATGATGAAAATGAAGAAGAACTAATCAAAAACTCATAGAATATAGAGTATTGAAGCCCCATGAACACATCTGGTCTATTCATTGCATCGAATAGAATGATCATAGCCTCAATCTGCCCATACCTACCCTAGAATTCAATATTCAAGATATCATCATCCTTCACCCTCAACTATTGATATCAAGATCATACTTCAATATTGGGGAAGCAACTAGCCCCTATCCGAAGGTAAAAATGATCATCAATCCTTGGAATAGTGTAATTATTCTTTTTAATCTCTTAGTTCAACCTCTCATAGTCTATAAACAACCTTAGACTATCATTTTCTGTCTTGGTGAATAACAACGGGGAACCCCACTATGCCACATAGGTCCCAAAGAACCCTTTCTATGTCATATCACTTGTAAATATACCTAACTCTTGCAACTCATTGGGTGATATACGATAAGTATTCATCCAAATTTGAGAATCACCAAGCTGTATATCTATCCCAAAATCGATATCATGTCGATGGGGGTAGTGTCACAACCTCATAGGGAATATCATCCAAAAATTCCCAAACGACCCCATCAGCCTCTAATTCCCTACCATAATCTAATTACACACAAATCCCTTCCATAAAAGAAATAAGGGGACCTACATACCAACATCTCATCTAAAAACGTCCTTCATCGATGAAAAATGAACATTGAACATCCTCATTTTAGAACATGTCCTTCTAATCGAATCAGTCAATAACCAATGACATGGAAAATGACAAATTAATGCTAAGGATAACATTGTATGATTTTATCTATAAAAAGAAAAATATACCTACATAATTTATGTTTCCCTGTCATCAGCCTACATTTGTCCCTGTCATAACAAAAGCACCATTCTTGGAATGCCAGGCTTGGCTTTTAGTATAATGTATGAATATCATTATTTTACTATTTATATAAAATCATGTACTCCATATATAAATTTAAAATTAAATTACTAGATAATCATAGGGAAAAGAAAAATGAGGACATTCACATGTAATTTATAATTAATATATGGGTAGATATAGAATTACTTCAACTTTTAATTCCCTCATTGTTGATGTTCAAGTTGACTAGATCATTTCCTATAATCATTGTGCTATAGGATACAAGTGAAAAGTACATGTAGTAGTGATCCAAATGTGGAGAAAAATCCTATAATGTCATTATATAATCGTCTTGTGCTATCATGACGGGCTCTAACCACATGTGTTGTTCGAGGTTGATCACAGTATAATTTTTCTTGAAGGAAGAATAAATCTTTGTGCAATCTCAATGGGTTGAGATAGGAAGGGAGAATATATTTCTTGGTTTATTGACCTATCAGTAAAGATTGAGATAGATCCTTGATATATCATTTCTTCAGTAAAACATTGAATCTTTTATGTGATATAATTAGATATTTATAATAGTAGGTTTTGGGTTGGAATGTTGCATAGAATACCATTATGAACATTATAATTCTTAGATGACTCCATATTAAACAATAAAATTATAAATATTATTATTAATCGTTTTACATTTCAATAATTTTTAGAATCTATAAATAAATATAATTTATACCATTTCCAATAAAACCATTACGTTTGATTTAGTTATTCTCCTCTGTATGTATTGAACCTTGAATAAAAATATTTCTTTAATAAATATCAGTGAAATTTTCAATGATTAGTATAATAAATATCATATTCACCGGGACATACAAAAAAAACTTAGTAATATTATTTAACTACCTTATTCATTATAATAAATTGTGATTAAATCTTGGATATGAACAAAACTCAAATAAATATTATTTATTCTCACATGTTAAATTTAATGCATAAATTTAACTAATATTTCGGACAAAATTAATGTGGGATATGTTGGCCCATAGATTTTATTGTCCATTATATCTTAATATAAAGGTTTAATATATCACAAATCTTGTCATGTATTAACAAATATCTTATTTAATGTTAGATCCTATATTATGAAAAATCATTATCTTGAATATCATATCATTTCATATGTATAAATATTTATGTGTGCTTAAGTCAAAAGAAGAATTTAATTTATTATATAGATGTAATAATAGGGATTACTAGTTTCTAACTTTGTTGAATTAAAAGACAGAAAGAACATCTAAAATTGTAAGTATGAGTCACTAACATAGACAAGCAGATGACTCACTGACAGACAGATCATATAACAACATTTCTCTTTATTTCACACATAATATTCATTTATTACATAAAATATGCGCTTGATAAAACATATAATATCAATAGGTCTAGTGTATTTGGGGCCTAATAACATTACATAACCACCAATAATATGAAATACGCATCTTTATTGAAAACATATTTTACAGGACAACACATATTCCTTCATACATATCATATCATGGGATAACCTGAGGATATTCATAATAAAAGGGTGAGATATAAAGCCTAGTAAGGGAGTAAACAAGGAATAAGATGAATAATACAGTACAATTTAGGAAATAGTCAAATCAAATGAGCATAAGAAAAATATGAACATAAAGAAATGATATAGTATGATTATCATACCATGGAAATGTGGCAACAACATTTAAAATAATATTAGCATCAGCCAAGGATAATTTCACATAGAGCATGAAAAAATCCTAATTTCACATGAATTAGAATGATTAAACACTCACTGCACATGTCATATCATGATACTATTGTTTACCCAATGCATTGGAACACTATCATGGAACACCCTTCATAATCATTACATTTCATGCATAGGTGCACCACATGGATCATACAACATGGAATCATTTAAAATTATAATTAATTCTATGATAAATGAATGTGGAATAAATACATGAAAAAATATTATTAATATGTAAATTTGTGCAAAGGTGAATACACTTTATAGAGAAATGTGCTTGGTATTCACTACAAAATGACTTTGGCTTAGAAAATCATGGTGCAATTTCGGCAGCATAACGACGTGACGTAAGAATTCAAGAAAATGGTTGATAGGATATAAGGGGGTATCTCATCCTATTTACATGAAATTTATATTCAGTGGGTAATATAGAAAAATTTCCCAACATATTTAATGGAATTTATATGCATAATATAAAATAATTTCATTAATGTAAATGAAGAGGGAGAAATCACTTACGGAATTTAGGCATGGTAACGGGTGTACATGGGTGGAATTAATGGGAAATAAAGGGGTTTATAATAATTAAAAAATAAATAGGGAAGTATAGTTGAAGTTTGAAATCAAACCTGATAAATTTTTAATTGAAAATAAAAGGTCATAACAACCTAAAAAAATTTGGACAAAATGAGAAACGAAGAAATCCCTTACTTGGAAATCTGATCCCAAAGTCTTGGGAGAGGCCTGAGAGAGGCTTCTTAGAATCATGGGTTGCCTTGTAAGGATTATATATAGAGTAGGTCTTGGTTTGTTCACTCTCAAAAGGTTTTTAGTAAATAGGAATGGGATATTGAGTGGGTTTATATAGTAAAAGAAGGGAATTTTTTCTTATCTAGGTTTTGGACGCCACACTTTAAACAAAAAAAACCACAATCCAAAACAGGGTTTTTCACAATGGTATTTTCCAAATGGGGGTGGAAAAAATTATTTTATAAAGATATTTTATTAACTTATTAAAATATTAGGCTTGATTTTGTGGAGGTGAGTCACACTCTCAAAGAAATAATTTTAAAAGGTTAAAATGTTTTATAAGTCTTGGAGGGTCTACTAAGGCACCATAAAATTAATAAAACTAATGTAAAATCACATTATTTTAGAGATAAAACATATATTGTCCGAACAACCTTTTAATATTATTTTATTACATCACTATTGGGTCATTATGATGTCATAAATCACATAATATATTTAAATGGTTTTTAATTTTACACAAAAATTTGACTGTCTCATAAAATTATGAAAAATTAACCATTAGATAATATTGATGTAATGAATCCAAAAAAATTTAATTTTATCTAAATAATTTTCTAAATATGTAAATTTTTTACTTTTAAAATAAAAACTGACTTTTATAAAAAAATTAGGGGTTTTGAAAAAAAATAGCCTTTAAATCATAATAAAAATTACAGTTCTATTAATAAAAATTATATAATAATTTATATATTATTAAAATTAATTTAGTAATAATATTTAATAAAGTAATATTTAATTAAAAAATCCATTAATTCATTAAAATATATTTCATAATTTAATTTAAATATTAACTAAAAAATACAATTTGTGTTCCAAGTGACAATAATAAAATGAATTTATATTCATTATTAAATAAAAATAATAATACACATAATCATAGTGCTAGGGTATTGTTACATAAACCATTATAACACCCACATAAGACCTAAGGGTAAGGTGTGCAATGGTGACAGACTCCTGGGGTGGCTTGGATAACATTTCTGAGGTGGTAATCTCTATTAACTTCCACTTCTCCTATAGGCAGTACTTTTCAAGCATAATGTGTTCAAGCTCGGCTTAGGCTTTTTCAAGATAGAATCTCAGTGACACTACTGCCTTTCTGAGCTCCAACAAAGGGGCTTCAAATGGAGCAATTATACCGGATGAGGTAATCTCTTCCTTTATTTGAGAAAATTAGATTTGTTAAAGCCCTATATTTATAGTAATCATGTGGTCACTATTCAATGGCTATATTAGCAATGGTAACAATTCATAATAGTATTTTAAAATCGAAAAACATTAAACCAAGAAATTTAATATGTTATATTACAATTTTCCATAATAATAAATTTAATTAGATCAAGAGAAATTTTCATTAATAAAAGTCTGGGTCGTTACAATATGTCCCCCTTAATAAATTTATCCCACGAAATTAGCTTTTCCTACACTAAAATAGATTAGGGTAAATCCACTTCATCGATTCCTCTGACCCCTATGTTGCTTCCTCAAACATGTGGTTTTTATACATCACATTTATGAGGGGAATTGTCTTATTTCATAGAACTTTTCCCCTATGATATAAGATCATCATCAGATTATCTTTTTAGGAGTGTTCATTATCCAATGATACCACCTCTGGATTGAGCACATTGGATTTTTTAGGTTTTTACTTCCTAAATGGTGATACATGTAATACATCATGTACGTGAGATAAGTTCGGTGGGAGTACTAGTCGATAGGCAACTTCTCCAATGTGATCAAGGATCTCAAAAGGGCTGATGTACATTGTACTTATAGTTCCCTTCATCCCAATTCTCATAACCCACTTCCATGTGGATATTTAGACAAATACCATGTCTTAGACATCAAACTCTAGGTCTCGTTGACATTTATAAGCATATCACTTTTTTCGACTTTGAGCGTCTTTAATGTGCTACTGGATGGTCTTAACCTTTTCCACTATTTCTTCAACCATTTATGGAACTTGGAGTTTTTTCTCCCCAACTTCATCCAAATATAACTGTGTTCATCACCTATTCCCATACAGGGATTCATAAGGATCTATTTTGATGCTTAAGTGGAAACGTTTTTCTAAGAGAACTAAACCAGAGAAATATTTTGATCACATCCTCCTTTAAAGTCCATTGGGAATGCTCTCAACATGTCCTCAAGTGTTTGGATAGTTTGCCCAGATTGGAAGTCAATTTGAGGATGAAAAGTCGTATTGATGTTCGGATCAGTATTCAGAGAATGTAGAAGAATCTTCTAGAACATAGAGGTGAATCTTGGATCTTGATTGGAAATAATAGATAGTTGTAATCCATGCATCCTAACCCATTCACTGATATATATCCATACTAGTTGATCCAATGCAAAATCCTCTCGAATTTCAATGAAGTGAACAATCATTTTAAGAGGATCCACAACAACCTAGATATCATTGTTTCCTTTGGATGTCTTCTGATGTCCAGTGACAAATTCCATGGTGATGTTCTTCCATTTCTATGTTTGTATGGGTAACGGTTGCATCATCCCCTTAGACTTATGCCTCTCATCCGTCACTTTCTGACATACTAGGAACATTGATGTATACTCAGCGATATACTTCATCATGTTATCCCAACAACAAATCCCTTGGATATCTTGATTCATCTTTATGTTTCTAGGGTTAATGGAGAAATTCAAACTATGTGCATCTTCCAAAAGATTGTTCTTTATCTATGGATCTTATAAAACACATAGTCTTGACCCAAATATCACAATTCCTTCTTCATTAACATTGAACTTTGAGGATTTCTTTTCTCTGATAGTTTCCAAATTCTAATAAATTCCCATATCATCCTTTTGAGAATCCTTTAACCTTTCCAAAATATACTGTTGAGCAATCATTTGTGAATGGATTTATGATGTTACTTTATTTATGATTCCAATTCACATATTCATCAAATCTTTGAAGATTTTATAACTTAAAATTCTCATCAATGATAGGATTGAGGAGACCCTTCTACATAGATCATCTTCCACCGTATTTTCTTTCTCAGGGTAGTAATGGATTGATCTGTCATAGACTTTGATCAGCTCTATCCATAATTGTTGGCACATATTCAACTCTTTCTTTGGGAATATATCCATGAGTCTTTTGTGATCTGTTTATATTTCAAACTTCTCCAAA
Organism: Viscum album; assembly: GCA_963277665.1. Lineage (NCBI taxonomy): Eukaryota > Viridiplantae > Streptophyta > Magnoliopsida > Santalales > Viscaceae > Viscum > Viscum album. The sequence goes on along the minus strand of OY728128.1, from coordinate 210,378,108 downwards.
AAGAGGTAATGTCACCAAATTTTTAAAGAGAATATTACTGAAGGCAACTTCAGATCATGTGTTGGATATTTTTTCTCATGAACATTCAATTACCTTTCAGCATTGGCAAATACTTTTTCATTTTTCATCAACACACAGCCAAGGACCATCTTCGAAGCATCACTAAATACCACAAAAAGTTCTATAGTGGTAGGTAGGGTGATCAATGTCATAGTGATAAGGCTCATTTTGAACTCCATAAAGATATCTTCACATCAATCTCTCCAATCAAACTTTACTCCCTTTCGAGTTATCTTGGTAGGAAGGTTGGAAAATCATGAGAAATTTCTAAAAAATCAGTGATAATATCCATCTAACCCAAGGAAGCAATGGATATATGTTACTGATGTTGACCTCATCCATCCATCAGTTTCATCTATCATGGAGGGATCCATAGGTATCCCCCTTCTTGTGATGATATAAATCAAGATCGAGACCTCTTTCAAATTTTTAGTAACTGGATAGATTGATTTACTATGTGGAATTTATTTGAACATTATTTTTTATGGAAATTTTTATTGGAAACTCAATTATCCCCCTCTTGAGTTACTCAATATAACCAAAAGATAATATACAGATCATCAAGTGCGAGTACATATAAGTGGATGATCCATCTTTTCAAGAATTGTTCACTTTTTAATATCAAAGATAGTAGATTATGAGAACATTCCCAACATTAAAAATTCCTCATTTTTTAGTGTCATTGGATATTATTATATGTGATCATGTATAACTGTCCATATACTTTAACATTACCATTAATGAATGTTATGTGTCTTTCACTAAGATGTATTTCATAAACCATGATGATAAAAATTCATCAAATTATTGGATATGTTGGGTGCATCAAAAATTACATGTTATTAATTAATAAATAATGGAAGGATTCATTTCCCTTCATCATTATAAAAGTTGATATCTTAGTCCATTGATTGTAATATTAATTTTACATTAAATTACATGGATATGGTGTAATAATGTTTCATTATATTTTCAATGAAAAATTTATAAATCATAGATTTTGACGACACTTATGTGAAACCACCTTGATGAGATATTGAAACAGAAGGGTAATATTTGATAGTGAGTGTTTGTATTTGGTTTTTGAAGTTGTGACATTAAGTTCTTTCTCTTGGGTTCCTTGACCTATTACCAAACATTAATCTTGGACTTTAGGAAAGCCCACCTAATGAAAATGAGAAAGTATCCTAGAGGGTCACACACTAAATTCTTCTTTTGATATTGATTAAATTCTATTTAAATTTAATTGTTATAATAAATATTACTCTCATTATTGATGAATAATTTTATTCTAGTGTTATTGATCTCTAATATTCAAAAGGTAATAAATAATTAATTATCCATTAAAGAAATAATTTATCTAATTTTGTGAGTATTGGAAAAATAATTATTTTTGGGATTATAGATAAAATAATAATATTATTGTTTGAAAATTTAAAAAATACTTATTGGATAGTTTGTTAATAAAACATTTATGTAAGTGAATAAAATATTTATCCAGGTATTCAATAAATGATGAGGAGTTCGAGTGGACTAAGATTGTATCCGTTGATACTAATTATTTTATAATCTGGTAAAATAATATTTATCATTGTGTGTGTTTCGGCACACCATAAAACATTATTATTATTATTATTATTATTATTATTATTATTATTATGATTATTATTATTATTATATGAATTTGGATTTAATAATGATTATAATATTATTTAAGGTCAATATCAAAATTAAACAATATTTTAACCTAAATACCACCTTTATAAACAGATGGTTATGTTTATTATGTAGGGTTAATCTAGAATTTAGAGGCATTGTGAACAACATACATCTCTATTGAATGCTTCCTCGCCTATTAAAAAATATGAGAAGAACTTATTCCATCCCAAAGGATCTCAAAATGATAGATTTATGAAAATTGGATGGTTGATTCTCCATTTTACCACCTAGAAATCAATTTTCATTGCCTGGAGATCAAAGGAAAACATGTAGATCAGCACTAGAAGGATTCTTCACTTGGATACTCTAATCACAATGATTATAATCTGAAAAAGGGTTTTCAGATGATAAAAAACGTATTCATTGAAGAAAATATCCTCTGGCCAGGTATTCATTTCATATGATTGTAAATAAATTCATTAAAAATTTATTTTGAAATATACTATCGAGGGGTTTTGCGAAACTCTAAATTAAAATAAATTATAATTTAATGCCCACCAAAGGCACTTTTACTGCACTCAAAACCTTCAAAAAACCATTATTCAATGAGATTAAATGACAAACCCTAATTTTTAATATCTGACTATAAGCACTAACCTTCACTCATGGGTTCATGGGAAGGAGATATATCTCCATGTGTACTGCACCTAACTATAAGAACCTTCAGGTTACCATACTATACCGAGGGTTCCAATGATAACTAGTATAAACTCCTTTTTTCGTGACTCTCCAACCTTTATGGGTCTAAAAGTAACAAAACCACTAAAGGAATATTGATATATAAATTCATTCAAGGGTCCCACACTTGGGAATAAAAATTTTATTGAGCAGTTCCTTAACATTATACCTACTCTACATCAACATTTTGATCATTCCATCAATTGCACAAGCCAAACTCAACAAACATTACTAAATCATCTCACCAATGGCATTTGATAACATATAAGAAAGAACTGTAGAATTATATATGGAAATTTTCTTGAAATATAAAATCCGGTTGGCTAATTATATCTCTATGGTTAAAAATCATTTAAACCCCCTCTAAGGGGAATCTACACGGCATGTACCTTGGCATACATTGCATGTACACCCAACAACCAACTATGGGGGTATACCTCTACCAGCCTCAATATGAACATACCAAATACCAATTATTCCCAACTAAACACATGGTTTTTTAGATATATAGAATACTATTTCATCTACCTAGACCCAGTCTTGTCATGTAACTCAACAAGGTGTCTACTTCTAGAAGTCATGTGCCTCACACAGGGTGACAGGTCGTGTACAAGGACACACCCTGATTAGTGCATCCCACTGAACTATAGGCATTTTTATGTGACCAAAAAATCATGTGATATCCATATTAAACAATGACTACACAGAATTACTATATGTTGTGAGTTCATAGAACTAAATTCCATGTAATGGGGATTTTATGACCCAGGAATGTTGTGAATAACCTATTTCACCCCAAATCACATCAAAATGAATGAAAATCCATCCCTAAAATTGAAAATTTGATAATAAAAACTAATAAACTAATTTCATTGGTGATAAATACAAAATAACAATGATCCATATCTCTTTGTGAATTATTGAAGCTTCACAATCCGATCAGTGATTCCAAGTTGTTGGGTCTTGATCTAGAATCGATCAACATAAAAAACGAATCCCCTCCATCCCACTCACTGCTTCTTCCTTCATCCAAGAGTAATAAATGAAGTTATTTTTCTCCCTTCCTCTCATGGGAATAAGGGGAAATATGAAAATGGAAAAAAATTAAAAATAAAAATGAAATGAAATAAAAGGACCCATTAAATGCTCAAATAGGGGCCTGAAACTAGGAAATGGTTTATAAATCACAATGAAAGATTAACACATTATAAAATCAACCAAAAATTAATAATTTAAATATGTATCTTTATTTAACAAATAACAATGTTCACACATGTTGTATTAAATAATATACATTTAATAACAATTAAATATCCTTAAAAAATATTTCTAGAACCTAATTCCACCAAATTTTATCCTAATGGTAACCATCACATTTCGGGAATAATTAAACCATTAAATAATATTTTTTGTGTTCATTTTATAGGTTAAATTACATTTTTACCCCTCATAAGGTTTTAGGATTCTGAATCTCATGAATGAGAGAATCCTTTTTCATTGGAGAATCAGGACTTCTACATTGAAGATTTATATTTTAGTAAATGATTTCTCCAATGGATAGAAATATTTTATTGTATCTAATGTAAGTTATATCTATAAATAATTATAGATAAAAAAATATTATTTACACAATGAAAAATATATTTTTAGTACTTCACAACCATCATGCCTACATTTCTTAAGAAAACCCCATTGTACTGAGATTCGTTAATGTGTGAGCGTGCTTCTGTATATATTTAAGATTAAATTATATATTATATATTTTTTATTTTTTATTTTATTTTATTTATAAATTATATCATTATTAAATTATAATTTATATATATATATATTTAAATGTCATGTTTGTTTATATATCCATGGAAATTACATGATTGTAATTTGTTGTGCCTTCATGGTAAAATAGTTTGGCATTGGATACGCCTCCAATATAGTGGGTAGGCTATAATAAGGTGAATACTCTTGAAAATTCAGTTTATTTATTATGTTCTATACATCTAAAGGAATATAGGTGTATGAATAGTAGATTTGGGAACATTGGGATCCAAACTACTTCAAATATTTCATATATTCATATTTATCTATTTGAATTTGGTTTTTATTTTTAAATTTTCATTAATTTTACCAACCCATTCTTGACTATAAGTAATATTATCATATAGGAAAAAATTATTACAACTTTGACCATTGTAAATAAACAACGGGGCACTGATGATTGAGCATATGTCCAGTATGCATCACCTCAGTTTTTGTGTGAAAAATATTCCATAGGGATTTTTCGACTATCACGAGGGACATCATGAAATCCCAATGATGTCAATTGGATTAATTTATACCTCTTCTTTGCCTATGTGTCCCACAGATTTATTTTTTTTTTTAGTTGATTGAACTTGAATTTGAACTAAAAAAGGGCTAGTATCATATGCATTTGAAGATTTTCCCAGTTTATTTTGAGAGCACTAAGGGTATTGTGAGATCTTAGAGTGTTGTTTTTTGATATGACAGATCCATACTTTTAGGCATTATATTTAAGATGATATATTAGGAATTGGATTATGTGAATCATGAAGCTCTAATGGATTTAGTTAATATAATTGTGTAGAAATAGTGTTGTAGCAAACACCTTTAATAGTAAATTCATAATTTTTAGGTGGAGGATAGGTATGAGAAGATATCCTTATTTCTGATTATTTTTATAGATGTGGGATATATTTTATGACTTTAATTATTATTGGTAGAACCCATTTCTCAATAATTATGATATATTTAGTATATTGGTTTCAATTATTAGATCATGTGTGATCATATGTTTTCAAGTAGTGTTTTGATAACTCGATTTTATAATTGAAAATTTTCAAATTTCAAATAATAAATTTTATTTATTTTTAAATATTTACTCAAATAATTTATTTATTGATCATTTTTTGGTTATTTTTTATTTTTAAAAATTAATTTTTCAAAAATAAATAAAAATTTCTTTTAATGAAATTTAATTTGTAAATGATAATATTTTTGTTGTTTGACTCTTACAAAAATTATTTGTACTTATTTTTGGAAAAAATTTGGACTTTATCACTACTATAGGTTCCCATAAGGACATTCCATCAAGTTCTCGGTTCTATAGAAGAATAGAATAATCAACGTGTGTACTATAACATTGGGAAGATCCTTAGTGTAGTGAGAGGATAACATCACCGGTGTGAGGTGGCATCCGTGGTGATAAGGGTCCTCCAACCTTTATCTGACTTATATGAGCCACTAGAAGTGTTATATAAATTCTAAAATAATTCTTTCCCAAACATTTAATCAATATAGGATGAATATTTTTTGTGCATTTTACACATAAGTCAAACGACATTATCTCATGTTTGCATCATGTTCTCCCCCACCGTGCTTAAATTAAAAATGATGCTACCGACAAACATAAAATACCATTTCTCCACTATTTATGTCATTGGGAATACCAATTGGAGACACATTCAAGCTTTAGTCAAGAAGTATAACAATTAAAAGATTCTTTAAAATTCATATAAGGTTATAGAGAGCTTAGATGATTCTTTGTAATCTCATTATAAATTATAAGAAACATTTCTTGTAAATGGAAATTAAAATACCTCTTGATACAACATGTTTAGAGAGTTCATGGTTAATATGGGACCTCGAGTTGGGAATCACCACTATAGGGACTGATTAATATTTTTCATATTGTGCATGATGTAAAATGACTTTATATAATGAAAAATATGATAGATAAGTCCGGTTATAGTCCCCAGGTAAAGATATAGGTGGAAACAGTTATGAAAATTCATTATAATTGTAGAACCCCTAGTTTGAGGTATGCATACTTTATTTATTCATTTTTAGGTGTTTAAATATCATATAATGACTTGGGAAGAGGTTGGGAGTCTTTGTAATGGTTTTGATTAAGTCTGGAGGCTTTTCTTAGGGAGCACGGTTGGGGGAAACCATGTGGGTTCCCCAGGAAACTGTGTAGGGGGAGACAGTTGGCTTCACACAGCTTGTGCATGATTTTCCGAACTGTGTGAGAGAGCCGTGCAGACCCCTCCTCTCAAGATAGTGGCGTGCACATCATTATCACATAGTTTTCCAAACCGAATGGACTAACCATGCGACCACTTAAAAGAAGGGTTTTGAAATCTGAGCTCCCTCGGGATTGACCTATTTCACTCCCAATCATCTCCCACTTGATCCTCACTCATAATTTTTTTTTCTCAAAGGTTTTAGGTGCTCTCCCTCACGTTTTGGAAGAGATTTGAAGAGGTTTCTCATTGGATTGGAGGTGGTTTCCTCGAGGTATGTCTATCCTCATGGATTCTTTTGGTTTATATCTAGATCTAATCTTCCCCCTTTCTTGGTTTTCTAGAACTACATCCATTTCATATAGATATAGGGTTTTGGTTTCCTTGGGGGTTGATTTTAAGGCTTTTGGATATTACGTAAGTGGATCTAGAGTAGTTTCGGTGGTGTGTTCACTAAATTTTAGGTGCAGTTGCTTGTGGGTAGAATTCACTGGAACCCTAAGGTGGGTGGACACTCTCTTGACTCCACTTGGTTAGAACTAGTTTTTTTCGTTACAATAAATTTTTTTTGATTTGAAAATAATTCTGATTTTCATGTGATAATTTCTTTATAAATTCCTTTGGTTTTGTTTTGGGGATTTTTGGGGAAAGGTGGTTTTACAGCTAAATGTTCTTGTTAAATTTTAAAATGTATATTTTAAAATAAGTTTCTTCGAATGTTTCAATGAAATGGTTAATGAAAATAGTTTTCAATAAATAGGTTGTATTATTTAATCATGGTTTTTCTATGGAAATTTAATTAATGGTAGTTTCAATAGATGGGTGATTTATTGAAGTGCTTTGGAATGTTGTGGAAATGTTTATTTTCATGTTGTTGTGGACTTTGTGTGTTATATGTTTGGTTGTGTCTTGTTGAAATGTGATGTAAAAGTGGGCAGAGAGTCTCATTATATTAGATTATGGTTAGTGTTCGGGAGAACCACGTTTAAGGGTAGTGGTCGAGAAGCACCACTAGTTAGGAATGGGTGAACGGGTTGGATGGAAGCTCCACCGTTTTGGTTTACTTATTATGTGTTTCTTGGAAAGATGTGATCTTTTTGGATAATGTGGAAAGGTGAAATAGCATGTGGAATGGTTTTTTGGTTTTTTTGTGTGTTTGAGCATTTGGGAGAAATGTCTTGGTGAAGGAGTGTTTGTCTTGTTGAAATATGTTTCGTTATTTAATTTTTCATATGAACTTATTATTATAAATGTGATAATAGTTTTATCCCATTGATTTTTGTAGGGAATTAATTTGGGTAAAACATACTGAGTATTAGTACTCAGCCCCTGATTTAGCACTTTGGTGCTTTGGAAGATGTCATATTTCGGGACACATGTGATGGTATAACATCGCATTGTTAGTGGTTCGTAGTGATGCATGGGATATGTGGTGGTTCTTGGGGCATTCAGCTTGGTGTGGAGTCGTGGACTGTGTCTTGGTTTTTTTGGGTCTCTTGTTTAGTCTTTCGGATAGTACTCTAATATTGTGTTGGTACTATTATTTTTAGGTTTTATTGTGGAATAGTGTGGTTCTTTTTTGGTAATGTATGAGTTGGTTGTCTTTTTGTCATGCATCATATAGTTGTTGTTAGTGGATGGTTTGGTTTGACTTGTGTTTATGAAAAATCATTCCCCAATTTGTTCTCGAAGCCCTTGACAGTTATTCCAAGCCTTTTGTAAATTGGGAACACTGCTTAAGGCCAAGTATCATCCCCCCTCCCTCTCAAGAAACTGTGATGGTGTGGGATGTTACAAATGGAATCACTTTGTTAAGTCCTTGGCTTTTAAGTGAGAGCAGTTGTTCGATCTTTGGTGTCAATCCTTGGTCTTAGTGTTAACATTCGTTCTGGGACTATTCCTTGAGTTGTGATGGTAGAAAGTTGTTGGATTGTCAGAACATGGAATGTATAGAATAAGAGGATGTATCTAACCCTTTTATGATGAACTTCAAGTTACCATGGTGTTCGGTACATAACTGGTTGGAGACACTTATAGGCATTGTATATCTCATTGTCCCGGGTGTAGCCAATGAGATGAGCATGAAATGCATGGTAGAAATGACTTCTCCCTAGGATGCATATTTCATTGGGGTATAAACAATTATGGTGTGATATTAATGTGTTGATTTTTTAAAAAAAAATGGGCTTCAAAATAAAAGGATTTGAAACATGGAAACTTGTGGTATTTTGAAATTTTTTTGATTTTCAAGACATAGTGGATTTTTAAAAATAGTGCAATATGGGAAATGGGAACTTCTAGAAAGCCTAGTTGTGATAGTTTTCATGAAATTGAGCTAGAATTTGTGAATCATGTGTTTTTAAAATAAGACGACTTATGGTTTTTTTGTATGGATTGAAATGGAACTAGGAAGGCATCGTAGAGAAAAACTGAAGGAGGCTGCTGAACAAATGGTTGCACCTGAGCCCTAGGTGAACCAGTATCTAGTGAAGAGTATAGTACAAGCTTTCAAAGCAGTAGGAAGTGTGAAAAAGAGGATGAACAAAGGCATATTGATCATATAGTTCAGTTTCAACAGATAAATCCATCCATCTTTAGTGGGGATTCAGATCCGGAAAGGGAAGAACCATGGTTGAATAGAACGAACAATATCTTCAAATTCTTGGTAACATCGATAGTGTTGAAAATGATGTTTTCTACGTATGTGTTGTAAGATCTTTCCCTTCAGTGGTGGGAGTTGGCATTCCAATATGGAACGAACCAAGGAATGACATGGGACGAATTTGAGGAATTGTTTAACTATCAATTCTACACTAAAACATTAAAATTTCACTTCACAATGGATTTCTTCCATTTGAAATAGGAGAACCTTTTGGTAACAGATTATTTAGCTAAATTTAGGAACTCAATGAGGTTTTCACCCAAGGTGGCGGGTAGTACATCATTGAAGGATTATATCTTCGATGCTGGTTTTAAGTACGACATTTGGTCCAAGATAGTAGTGCTGGGTATAGATGATTATACCGAGATGGTGAATAGAGAATTATTGGAAGGAAGGGATCTATTGGGGGCTGCGAGTCTAGGAAGTGTCTTAGTACCAGTGGGGAATAGTCAGAACTCAAACACTAGGTTCTAGAGGAAGAGGAACAATTATTTCCAGGGATGGAATATGACTCATAATACAACTATATGATTGGCGAATCTTTTTTATTGAAGCCTCAGAGTAAGCTGGGATGTTTTCATTGTAGTTCCACAAGCCACATCAAGCAGGATTGTATGGAACAACCTCAAGAATGTCATAATTATATTAAGCTGAGTCATCTGTAGTGTTATTGTCAGAACTCTCCAAGGTCGAGTGTCTATGACAATCCTCAGGGGTTACAGGGGTCATATAGCTCGACGGGACGGGAGCGGCAGCATACCCTCCTACAATAGAGTAAAGTGGGTCATGGTGATTCCCAGAACACCACGACACCACTATAAGGAAATAAAGAGTATATCATGGAATGAAAATAGTTGTTCGGAGGTGAGCAGGTTTTGGTGGTTGATCAGTCAGGACCATCCATAGTGCGAGGTATGGATCATTTAAATTTCACGTTGATGTATGCTTTGTTTGATAATGTTTATTCACATTATCTTTTTTCTTATCTCATCATCTATTTGTTGGGTTTACAAATTGAAATTAATCCTTCTGTTTTGAAACTACAAACTTCTACACGTTAAAGAGAGTGTCAAGTCTATATATTTTGGGCCTGTTGTTCAGTTTTGGAGGGAATTCAATTGACATGGGACTTGTTAGTTCTTGAGATGGATGAGTTCAATATATTTTTGTGATTTGATTGGTTGACAGTGTTTATGCCCACATTGATGGTTATGCATGAATGGTTAGTTTTGTGGTGGAGGATGGTGTGAGAAATCCCTTTAGAGGGGAGCATAATGGGAAGCAGGGTACAATAAGATTATTGGAACCAGTGGTTGGCAGGATATCATACCATTTAGTGGCTTTTTCATTGGATTTATTGGAAGTTATTGAGAATAATGTTCTTCCAATAGTCGTGGATCAGTTTATTGGTGTATTTCCAGAAGAATTCTTAGGGTTTACACCCATGAGGGAAGTACATTTTATGATTGATCTCCTTCTGAGGACCAATACTATCTCACATCTGTCTTACCGAATGTCACCAGAAGAATAGGAATAATTGAATGTGAAGTTGGAAGAGTTAGAAAACAAAGGTTTCATCAATCTTAGCATGTCTCTGTGGGCGTCACTAGTTTTGTTTGCTAAAAAGGCTGATAGAACCTTGAGGCTCTGAGTGGATTATCGCAGACTTAATAAGGTTACGATAAATAGCTGATATCCAATTACATGCATTAATGACTTGTTGGAATAGTTTAGGGGATCTCAATGGTCCTCTTGGATTGACTTACGATCAGGGTATCATCTGCTGCGAGTACGGAAGAAGGATATACCAAAAACAACTTTTAGAAGTAGATATGGCCATTACGAGTATGTGGTTATTCCCTTTCACCTAATGAATAAACCATTAGTGTTCATGGAATTGATAAATCAAATATTTTAGATATATCTATATTCTTTTATGGTGGTATTTTTTGATGATATAATGGTTAATTCGAGAACAATGGTATAGCATGAGTAGAACTTGGTGATCATGTTGGGATCTTGAGGGATCATCAATTGTATTCCAAATTCTCAATGTGTGACTTTGGGATATAGGAGGTTCGTTTTTATGGCCATTTTATTTCTGATATGGTTGTTTCAGTTGATCAGTAAAAGATAGAGGTTGTTATTTCATGGAAACCGCCAATTAATACTTTCATGAAACGGATCTTCCTAGGTCTAGCTAGGCATTATCGATGTTTTGTTTGTGATATTTCTTGATTGGATTCACCGATGATCGCTTTGAAAAGGAAGAACATCCCATTTCAATGGGATAGGCAGTGTCAGAAATCTTTTGAAGAGCTAAAGGGTCACCTTATATGCCCACCAATCTTGGTTTTTCCAGAACTAGGGAAAGGATGCGTGGTGTATTGTGACGCATCGGGATCAGGGTCGGGGTGTGTTCTAATGAAGGTGGATCATGTAGTTGAATATGGCTCATGGAAGTTGATGTTTCTTGAGAAGAACTACCCAACACATGATTTGGAGTTGGAAGTAGTGGTTCATACATTAAAAATGTGGTGTTGTTATATCTTTGGTGAGAAATTTACAGTGTTTAACGATCACAAGAGCTTAAAGAATATATTCTCACAAAGATATTTGAACCTGAGGCATAGGATATGGATGGAATATATCTTGATGTATGATTTTGAATTAATGTACACACTGGGTAAGGGAAATTCTGAGGCAGATACAATAAGTAGGAAATCATATGATCAAGTGGTGAAAAAGCATCAGATTATTGGTAGTTGATGTCGGTCATAGCCGACATGCTGTTAGAATATGAGGACCAGGGTGATAGAGCGGTCTTATTTCTAGTTTCATTGGCCACTGACTTGGTTGGTTTGGTTAAAGAGTCACAAGAATTTGATTCCAAATGTTTGTTGATGAGGTCGAAGGTCAATGGTGGGGAGACCATTGAGAAATAAGAACTGAATGGGTATTCGGTCATCTATTTTCGAAATTGGATAGTGGTACTAGTGGCTTGTAGGGAGGAACTTATTTGTTCTTATCATCATTCTAGGTGGGCTGTCTATCCTAGAATTAAAAGAATGTATAAGGCATTTAAGGCACAATTTTTCTGTGCTATTATGATAAGGGATGTGATCATGTTTGTCTTGAGATACTTGACTTGCCAGAAAGTCTAGGCAGAGCATCAGTGGCCAGTAGGCATGTTGTAGTCATTACCTATACCATAGTGGAAATGAGACTATATAGCAATGGATTTTGTTACGTGTCTCCCAATAATGGTTTGGAAACATGATTCGATATGGGTGATTGTGGTTTGACACACAAAGTCAGCCAATTTCAACTCGATTTGTGAATATAATATGGTGGAGGATCCATCCAAAATCTATATCCAAGAAATGGTAATGAGGCATGGTGTTCTAGTATTTATTGTATCAAATAGAGATTAGAGGTCCACATATCATTTTTGTAAATCCTTGCAGCAATCCCTTGGGACATAGTTGACTGTTAGAATGGTGTATCATCCTCATATGGATGGCCAATTTGAGAGGATGATACAAACCTTGTAGGATATTTTAAGGGCTTGTGTGATGGATCATTCATGTTCATGGGAGTATCACTTACTATTGTTAGAGTTCTCCTATAATAACAGTTATCAAGATTTGATACATATGGTTCCGTTTGAGGATTGTTATGGGGGTCCTCATTGTTCTCCACTATGTTGGGTTGAAATAGGCGAGACTTCAATGATCGGACCAACCCTTGTCCAAGAAACTGTGGAAAAGATCAAGTTTATCTGGAAGAAGATTTAGATGTGTCAACGTCATTATAAATCATATATGGACCATTGTCGGTGGTTATTGTCATTCAAGTTGGGTGATCATGTGTTTTTGAGAATCTCTCCTTTGTTGGGACATCACTGGTTTGGGAAGCAGGGTATGTTATCTTCAAGGTATATTGGGCCTTTTGAGATACTTCAGAGGATTGGAGAGGCTCCTTATCATTTGGGTTTTCCACCACAGTTTAGTGCGGTGCACAATGTGTTTCATGTGTCACAGTTGAAAAAGGATCAGCCAGATCATGACCATGTGATTTTTTTGGATCATGTTGAGCTAGAACTAGATGCTTGCTTGGTGCATGTAAAAGTATAGATTGTGGATAGGAAAGAGAAATTATTGTTTTGTAAAGGCATCAGTTTAGTTCATGTTTTGTGGAAGCATGGTTAGATTCAAGAGGAGACATGGGAGCGGGAGAAAGATATGCCTGAGCAATGTCCTGAGCTCTTTCAGCAAAGTAATGGTTTCCTACTTTCTGAGGAAAAATAATTCCAATGGTGCGGAGAATGTATCACCCCTAGTTTTAGGCATGAAACCTTTATTTATGAAATTTTTATGTGTTTAAAGTTCATGGAAAGATTTGGGAAGAGTTTGGGACAGTTTGGAATGGTTTTGAATAAGTTTAGTGGCTTTTCTTAGGGAGCATGGTTTGATAATGTTAGGGGAAACCGTCCGGGTTCTCCATGAAACCATGTAGGGGGAGACAGAAGGCTTATCAAATACTGCACATAGTTTTCCCAACCGTGATAGGAAACCCTTCGGACCCTTCCTCTCGAGACAGTGGTGTGCACACAGTTAGCTAATGATTTTCCAAACCGTGTGGACTAACTGAGCAGCCACATAAAGAAGGGTTTTTTAAATCTGGGCTCCCATGGGCATGGCCTATTTCCCACCTAATCTTCTCCCACTCAAGACTCACTTGGGATTTTTGGTTCTCAGAGGATGTAGGTGTTATCCCACAAGTTTTGGAAGATATTTGAAGAGGTTTCTTGGTGGATTGAAGTTGGTTTTTCCCGGGTAAGTCTCTCCCCATAGATTCTTTTGGTTTCTCTCAAGATATACTCTTCCCTATTTATTGGTTTTCAATATCTACATATATTTCATGTAGACCTAGGGTTGTGGTTTCCTTGGGTGTTGTTTTTATGGCTTTTTGATGTTAGTGAGGGGGATCTAGACCCGTTTTAGTGGTGCATTCTCCAGATTTCAGGTGCGGTTGCTTGTGGGTCGAATTAACCAGAACCCTAAAGGTTGATTGCTTCTATCTCGACTCCATGTGGTTGGAACTATTGGTTTTGGTTACAATTAAATTTTTTGGATTGAAATGAATTTTTATTTCGATGTGCTAAATTGGCTAGAAATCCCTTTGGCAATGTTTTATGGATTTTAGAGGAAAAGGGTGTTTTACAGTTGAATGTTCATGTTGTTAAATTATAAAATGTAGATTTTAAAATTGGTTTCATTTTGTGGGTCAAGGAAATGGTTTGTGAAATTAGTTTTCATTAATGAGTTTATTTTATTGAATCAATTTTTTGGCATGGAAAATGATTTAAGGTTAGTATCAATAAAAGGGTGATTTATTGAATCGGTTTTGCATGTTGTGGAAATAGTTATTTCCATGTTGTTTTGGCCTTGGTGTGTTATATGTTTGGTTGTGGCTTGTTGAAATTTGATGTGAAAGTGGTAATGGAGTCTCACTATAAAAGCTGATGGATAGTGGTCGGAAGAACCATAGTTAAGGGTAGTGGTCGGGAAGCACCACTAGTTGGGAATGGGATAACAGGTTGGATGGAAGCTCAACCATTTTGGTTGCCTTTTTATGTGTTGTTGGTAAAGATGGGATTTCTTGTGCTAATTTTGAATGGTTAAATGGATAGTGGAATGTTTTTTTTTTTTGGATTTCCTATGTGTTTGAGCATTTGGGGGGAAATGGCTTGGTGATGGAGTGTTTGACATGTTGTAAGTTGTTGCATTATTTAATGTTTTATGTGAGATTATTATTATTAATGTGCCAATGGTTTTATACGAGTGCTGTGTGTAGAGAAGTAATTTGGGGAAAACTTACTGAGTATTATTACTCACCCCCTACATTGGAACACGGGTACTTTAGCAGATGTCTTATTCTGAGAAACAAGTAAAGGTAAAGAATCTCATTGCTAGTGGTTTGTGGTGATTCTTGGGAGATGTGGTGGTGTTTGGATCATGGATATCGGTGTGGATCCATGGAGTGTGTCTTGGTTTATTTTGGCTCTCTTATTTAGTCTTCCACATAGTACTCTGATATTGTGTTTGTTGTATTGGTTTGTGGGTTTTATTGTGGAATAGTGTGGTTCCTTTTTGGTAATGTATGAGTTGGTTGTTTTGTTGAAATGCATCATATAGTTTTTTTAGTGGATGGTTTGGTTGGTTTGGTCTTAAGGGAAAATTGTTACCCAATTTTTTCTCAAAGCCCTTGACATTTATTGCCATCCTTTGGCGCCGTGGGAATGTTTCAGAAGGCCAAGTAGAATTACCCCACCCTATCAATCCAATGAGATGGGGTGGGATGTTACTGTAATTTATTGGTTAGAAACATGGTTGGGTGTCACACTAATGAATTATAAAGATGAAATGAGGTTTCTGTCCCCCATGTAGATAAATATGATTCTTATTATATAATTATTCTTTTTTGGAAGATTATAGGCCCTATTTTTGATACGATCAACAAATTATCATCATTAAATTAATAATTTAAAATAACTTTACTTAGTGGATAATCATTTAATAAAATTATGCAATGTTTTCATATCAATTAATTATTCATATAATTACTTATATTTCTGATTTTTAACACTTAATAAATCCAAAATATGATCATTATACTCCATATATAATGACATTATAATAATAAAAACTTCATAATCATTCATTTAATCAGGTTATATTCATGTTTGAGTCTGTTTAACCACCTACTTGAATAATACTATATATTTGTACAATAAATGACTATGGGAAAATAATTAATAGAATAATATGATATAAATGTATAAATATTGGTTTTTATGGATATTGTTAGATCAAAATTTAATTTATTAATTAAGAAAACACACATTGGATATCATTGATCACAAAAATATTTTTATTATCAATTTTATCTTCAAAGATAAAGACTGAAATAATCATGAAATGGTTTTTAGAAATACTAAATTATTATAATTCATACCTGATAGAGACATTAATGACCTTTTAATTATGAATTTTGGAAAAATAATTAATATGAACTCCACTATTATGAAACTTGTACACACAATCAAAACTATAAACACAAAATTTGGATAATTAGGAGATTTTATGTATATAATAATTATTTTTTAAAATTATTAATGAAAAAATATATGATTAAGGTTGTTAATTATATTATCAAGATAGCTAGGTTTTTTATATAAATTGTTCAACAATATTTTATGAAGTCAGGACTAGAGGTAAGTGTATCGTTGTCTAAAATTTGGATCCCTTGAAACTTATTTATGATATACACCAAGTTACCATCTCAATGGTGTAAATACTTACATGTTACCCTTTCGTTATTTTATCCACTTATATATCTTTATATTAACTATTCTATTTAATGATATACTTGTCACATGGTTTTGTCTTGAAATTTACAAAAGTTATTATTGTTTTCATCTAAAATTACCTTCTTAGAGGCATGTTTGGTATTACATGTGAAATTTCATTTATGTGATTAATATAATAACAAAATGGTATTTGAGGTTCAATTACTTTCCCTCTCTTTCAATGTATTTCTATCAAAGTGTTACTCAGGGCATAATATTTTTATTAGTCTCCAATTTGATTCTTTGAGAATTGTAACGTGTTAATGACCATGTTTCACTTGTATGTTGTATTAATTTCCCATAATTCTGTTACTATCAATAATATTTTTATTTTATGGAATTTACTAGACAAAAAATGTTCCCTTATTCACTTTGATATTGATATGGTTTTTTCCTCATTGGAAATGATTTTTTTGTAACTCAAATCCCCTTTTCGAGTAATAATGTTTTATCCTAAACATAATTATTTCTTTTTTGGGTTTTCCCTCCCTAATATTTTCTATTATTTATAACACTATTTGGGAAAATGGATTTTTGATGAAAATAATGTTTTATTAATCATTTTAAAATGTGGTTTTTCAACATAGTTAATTTTCAAGTATTTTAAATGTCCCTTTCATTATCAATTTTTTTATCCACATTTCTTTTAGAATAGTTTATTTCATTTCAACACACTATTATATTGGATTATTTTAAATATAAAATATTCTAAATATTTTTAACATCACACATTACACAATACATTTGTATGTGAACCATAAATCTATCTTTTATGTCAATGTTAAAAAAAATTAAATGATCTTTTATGTTTTTTACATTCATTCTCATTTTAATTTTCAAAATGATTTAACCTAATAGGGTCTATGTTTTTTGATTTATCCTCTAATATTTATATGTTATTATTTGTAGAAATTAATCCATGATATCAAAAAATTTCATTCATGATTTATTCTTTGGTGGTACTATTAAATAATTCTTTTTCAATGATGATTTTAATCTATATCAACATTATTCTAGGTTTCCATTGTTACACTAGAGACATGTCCATTTAAACCCATCCAACTCCGTCCCATGCTTGGATCATATTTAGGTATTTTGATTATTGAAATAGTCATATACTCATTTCTCAATATGTTGTGAACATCAAATTTGATATAATATTTATTTGATGATGTTCACTTAGATAGAATATTTTCAATTTACATGGAGAAAAGTATTGAAATTTCATATATTGTTATTATAATATGGATGATTATTGAAAAGTTAACTATGAAATGATTGAACATACAAATAATTACTTTTGATGGGTTTTCATCATGTTATCACTTTTATTATTATAGGGTAAACTATTGGAATTCTTGATTCTAAGTGACTGCAAAAAAAGGTTATTCATGTATTCAATTTCAATATTTACCATTATATGGATAGAAACGTTTTATGAAGTATGAGGTTCAACAAGGAGTCATGTGAAATGTCTTTGTGCCTATTATGATTAATTCATTGGATATAATCAGGTGATGTGTGGGGCTCGGAATTATGTATCTGATCGATGCATCACCAGGTCTCATGAGTCTAAACTTGTTTGGGTTTCTAGTTTATGCCTACCCAATTCAATAATATGACTTGATTATGGGCCCAATTAAAATTAATGTGTCTTGGAACAAACCCTTATTATCAGGTTTTTGATGTCTAACATTATGAATTATGTCATGAACCCCTCCCAAAAAAGGTACCTCTTCTTGGTTGGTAATGAATGAAGAGGGATAATTTCCTATGAGTACCACATACTATAGGTATTGGGTTAGAAACTAGCTCTAAGCGTATAAAACATCAAATATTATTGTCATTTTCCTCTATATACAATTAGATCGGGAGATTAGATAAATCAACCTCAAAGAATCTTGAAGAAATAAAATATGGACAAGAACCAAAACTATCCAAAAAATCATGAGTCATGTAAACAAATATAAAGAGTATCTAAATAAAATAGAGAAATAAAATTTCCTACTTCAATGACCCAATATAATCCATAAATCCCTAAAAAGAAATGTCCATCTTGGTCCCCCAATATCTTCCAAGGAACCTAAAAATAGTTTTTATATATGTGGGGTGATTATAACACGTATATGTAGTAGGATAATGTACAAAGTCTCTTATGAAAATATAAGAATTTCATAATAATGAACTTGTGAGAAAATAATAGAACTAATAACACCTAAGTGGGTCAAATAAAAAATCCCATCCTCACAAAGTCATTCTCACCAAGTAACATATCCAAGTATAGTAAAACAACATGAAACATATCAACAAAGTGGGTACCCCGCACGACATCCACACTGATTTTATATTCTCACAACCCAAAATCATAAATAATGGAACTCCCATATCTTCCATAAAATCCTTCCAAAATACACTTGGGAAACAACATCATTCTAAGAAGACCCCACGTAATTGGCCATCAATTCCGGCACAAATATACTTGGTCCACCACATCGGGTCTCACCCGAAGACACTAAGGACATCACATCACATATCAACTATAACCAAATATCCATAATAATATGGTATCAAGAACATGAAATTCATCAACCTTATTTTATCCTCATAACATGTATTACCCTCGCCATAAACCAGAACACCCACTCATCAAACATTATCACAAGTGCACATTCGACTTCAGGCCACCATAGATAATGCTTATCTAATTTTTTTGGAAGATATAATGGGGAAGAGGGGTTATCCAACCTTCCTTCCTTAACATATGGATGTTGGGAGAAACACCCCCATAAAAAATTTTGTTGGTGGAACATGGTGCAAGACAAGGGTGGGGTTCAAATTGAAATCAGAATGAAAATATAGTATATAATAGTCACTCACAGAATCCCAACTTCCGGGTTAATAAATAGAGTATCATCCCAACTCGCAAAATTACCACAAAGTTGCACAAACTTATCAACTTTAACTATCACATCAAATGTATAACACCACATGATCAAGTGATAAGACACAATCCATAATCAAAAATCCACATTCTATCATTTCCTTTAAATTTAATCAATTACCATGTTTTAAAAATTAACAACCATAATAATTATTATTAAGACTAATAATTCTCACAATTAGAAACCCATTTTAACCCCACTACCATTTTATTTCAAGAGTTCATTATCCTTTTCACCTCTTAACATTTTAGTTGAATTATTAAAATGTATTCAATCACTACCATGAAACAAATTCAATATCTAAAAAAATACAAACAACACATCCATCTCATGCCAATAGTACCCATTTCAATAATCACATCTCATTGGAGTAGCCACATAACAACTATTATACGTTATACTAAATCACATCTCATTCCAACCAACCATAAGATCACACCCAAACATATACTACATTCCAACTAGTCACCAACAGCTCTGTACAATAGCCCAATCCACAAAATGAAACACAACAAGCACAACCCTACCAAGAAACACTTACTAACTTCTACATATTTAAAAATTAATGTTCATTGGAATTCATTAATTTAAATTCAAGGTAATTCACACACAAACCTAGATTTTTCCATGGGAAACTATTTATTTTTCCATATATATGTTAACAGGTATTTTTCACAGTGATATCAAGAAATCCCACTATAGGGCTCCACGATCATATCAAATACAATATAAACAAGGCTCCCAATAACCATGATTCTCAAGTAGGCCGATCAATCATGTAAAAAATCATCAGTAATAACATCATTTTAGGAAATAATATGATTTCTTCACTTAAAATTGAATTCCAATTAAACTAATTTTCATTATATTTATCCTATTGGGGCATGTTATCTCCCCAAAAGAGAACCAAAAACAAGATCCCCTCAAATAAATTAATAAAGGAGTAATGTTAACAGATCCCTTTTCTTAGAGAATCATTCCAAAACACTATAAATACTGTGGTGAATTTAATACAATAAAAATATTTAAACCTAACAATAAAACCAAGGTCCAACCAAAACCAAACCAAGGGGTTATAAAAACAGAGCCTAAAACACCAACAACCAAACTAGCATCACCATTTTGATTTCTCAAAGGAATTGTACGGAGAAAAGGGGAATAAAATGGGAGAACAAAACTTAGATTTATAACCATAATCCCCTATAATCTAAGGATCAAATCCAGTGGAAAGGAACTAAAGGATTTTACAAAATTTTCTAGGGCTTTACTAAGGTTTGAGAGAAACAAGAGTAGGGTGATAGACATAGAGTGATCCTTTAAATTTAAAAACAACATGGACCTCCAAATTTTTATGTCGGGAAGCACATATTCACATTGTAAATCATTATGAGGTACTATAATTCAATATATGAAATAATTTTATGCTAATAATTTCTCAAAATCCATACCTAAAGAACATTAATTGAATTTTCTAGCAAGTTCTCATGTCACAGAAATTCCTTCAAATCATGTGTTCATTGAGAATAAAAAATCCAGCCACAACTTCAAGACATCAATCACCAAACTCTTTGATATGAAATAACCTTTCACATTATATACACATGATCACATCATAAACCACCTATAGTGACACTATTTTAGCTCCAAACTCCACGAAACCCTCATTGTTCCTTCCCTAAATGTCCCCTTCTCCCAAAATAATAATTTAATGGATAAATGAGAAACATACCATTACATTAGATACCTCCCCAATGATTGTTTCCCTTAATAATCTAAAATAAACCTAGAATCGTAATGTAAGGGTATCAATAAACTTATTCTAAGATACCTCTTAGTGATATTATTAAATCATAAACATTACCAAAAACTAAAAACACCAATCAAATACATAAAAATCATCAAAACAGCCCTTACAAAAACACCACCACATGATTTTACTCAAGTCGCATGCTAATAAATTTTCACAAAACCATTACAACCCCCACATTGATCCTACTAAATAATATTAAAACCACTGGACAACTCAACCGTGAGTATGAAAAATGATAAATTATACATTCTTAATCAATATATTATCAGATTTTTGGGCATTAAATCATTCGCATGAACTTGAAAATGTGTTGAAAACATAAACTGTGAGGATTATTAAGTGTTTCCACCTATTTATATACTGAAATCCATCAATAAATCACCATCATGGGAAAAATAAATATATAAAAAATATTATGATTAAAACATCACAATGTTGAGAATTGTAGAACAAGAAAAAAATAAAAACAACATCACGTACTAGGAACACATTTGTATCTCATTTTCCCAAGTAATATCTTCTGAGTCTCCATGCCTCTTCAAAACATTAAATAAGGGGATTTGTTGACTATTAAACATCTCTTCTAGATGATCCCAGATCCCTAGTGGTTCTTATAGAAATGTTTCATCATACTCCATATCCAACCCTCCCTAGTCAATGGTGTGGGAGTCATCCTAAAGATTTCAATGGGCTAAGATGAATGGAAGAAAATCATGGATCTAGTCAGTCCATGGTGGAATCACCATTCAATGAACCAATATTCCATCTTCCTCCGACACCATGAAAGCTATAACAAATTGGGTACAAATATTACTCCCCCTTCCAGACCTCTACTTTCGCAAACAATGGGAATGCCTCAAGAACACATGGTCTCCAACATCAAAATATAGGGGCCTATGATTTTGATCCGAATATTCCCGATAATGGTTATATTCCACCCTCATATAATCTTATACTATATAGATATTCTTGTTTTTGTGTTTCACCACATCAGGGCAAAGAACAAATGACTCCCCAAACATTTTGCAGCTCATTAAAGAATAATAGGGTTACACATATTGTTCCTCTAACGGATCCATACCCATGGATTTGTTTTATCTGTTTTTATAGGAATAATTAATCAAGGGACACTGCCTTTCCCAAGATCATCCAAAGTATAAGACGCAGTACCACTAAAAATCCTCTAATATTCAGATAGTTAGATCCATCTGGTCACCCTCCTGATGGTGGAAACCATTTTTAGGTGTAATTGAGTCCCAAAATCCTTTTATAATCCATTCCACACTCACAAGGAAAAATAAGGATCCCGATAAAAGATTATGGTCCTTGGTACCCCATTATTCCATACAGAATCATCCATATATTTCTTCTCTAATAAATCTATGAATCTCTATTCATGGATCACGAAAAAGTGAGATGAATTCATCAACCATTACATAATAATTCCAGCCACATCACATGAGACCTAATACCTTGGAAACACAATGATTAAATCCATTTATATGTCATTCCATTTATACTCAGGTACATCCAAAGGCTGCAACAAACCTATTGGAACATGATTTTTAGCTTTATCCTATTCAAAAATTATGGACATTTCCACAGAATCTACCATCTATCATATTATCCTTTTCCACCAAAGCTACCTCCTCGAGACATGGAACATATTAGTCACATAAATATGTATCATAAAAGGTTTTTTATCAAACTAATTGAGAACTCCCTTTTGTATTTCCTGTGGAATAAATTGTATCCTCCAAAATAAACCCGGATCTTAACCATCCCCTAACCATAAAAATGGATCATCAACATGGTAATCACAAAAATACATCACCATAACCTCAAATTCACTCCACTAAGACTCCTCCTCTCACTAAATTAGGGATAAATTCATTATCATGTGAAAAAGAGAACCTGGGAAATTTATTTACTCCACAACAACATGCATCAAAATAAGCTCCCCCATCCCTTTTCAACACCATCAGACTCTCATACCACAAATCATTAAGAATTATGACTCGATGCATCAGTAAATAAATTCCCTTTTCTGGTGGTATAATTGATCTAAATTTCAAACTCATGGAGAAACTCCTTCCACCTCTATTCCCACTGGTTAAAATAATAATTAAAAAATATATACCTCGAACTCTTTTGATATTTGAAGTCCATAAATCATTATCTAATGAGGTAACTAATCCACAAATTCACCACTAGAAGAAATGATGCTAACTATAGAACATGGGGGAATAGTAATGCTAATGGGGATATAACCCTTTAAACCCATAATGAAACAATGGATTCTATAATGAAAAGACTTATCCGTATCCTGGTTAGGAATCATCACAAAACACATTAAACTATTACCCCTTCCACAAAAAACACAAGCACTGGAGTACTAATTAATTTCCCCTTTTGGTAGTCAAATACTTATTGAAACATATCAGTCCAGATAAATTATTGGTAATTTATAGTCATATCTATCAATGGGGTCACAATCTGTGATAAATAAGACATGAACTTCAAAAAATATCCTACAAGATCATGGAAACTGGGATCCTTTACCACATTCTTGGCTACATCCCTTGAAAAAACTTCCTCAACCTTGGATGGGTCTATGGCCAAAGCCTATTTAGATAAAACATTCCCAGTGAAATGAACATATCTAGTCCAAAACATGCACTTGGATAACTTTCCATAGAGTAGTTTGTGTCGAAGGACCTTCAATACTACTCAATGATGATCATCATGCTCCTCCTCTGACATTGAATAGACCAATATATCAATGATGAACATGAAGAAGAACTAGTCAACAAACTCATGGAATATAGAGTTTAGAATCCCAATGAACACATCTGGTCTATTCATGGCATCAAATAGAATGAACATGGCCTCAATCTGCCCATACCTACACTGGAATTCAATATTCAAGATATCGTCATCCTTCGCCCTCAAATAGTGATATGAAGATCATACTTCAATAGTGGTGGAGAAAATATCCCCTATCAGAAAGTAAAAAAGATCATCAATCCTTGGAATAATGTAATTATTCTTTTGAATCTCTTGGATCAACCTCTTCTAGTGTATAAACAACCTCATACTATCATCTTTTGTCTTGGTGAATAACAATGGAGAACCCCACTATGATACATAGGTCCAAAAGAACCCTTTCTATGTCATATCACTTGTATAAATCCCCAAATCCTGCAACTCATTGGGTGATATCTGATAATGATCCATCCAAATCCGAGAATCACCAAGCTGTAGATCTATCCCAAAATCGATATCGTGTCGATGGGGGTAGTGTCACAACCTCATCAGGAAAAACATCCAAAAAATCCCTAACGACCCCAGTAGCCTCTAATACCCTACCATAATATAATTACTCACAAATCCATTCCATAAAATAAATAAGTGGACCTACATACCAACATCCCATCAGAAAGCTTCCTTTATCGATGAAAAATTCACATTGATCATCCTCATTTTAGAACATGACCTTCCAATTGAATCAGTCAATAACCACACACATGGAAAATGACCAATTAATGCTAAGGTTAACATTGAATGATTGTATCTACAAAAAGAGAAACATACCTACATAATTTATGTTTCCCTATCATCAGTCTACATGTGTCCCAGTTACAACAAAAGCATCATTTTTTGAATGTCATTATTGGATTTTAGTATAATGTATGAATATCATTATTGCACAAGATGTATAAAATCATGTCTGTTGGATATAAATTTAAAATTACATGACTAGATAATCATATGGACCAGAAAAATGAGGATCTTCACACATAATTTATAATTAATATATGGGTATATATAGAATTACTTCAACTTGTAATTCCCTCATCGTTGATGATCGAGTTGACTAGATCTTTTCCTACCATCATTACCCAATAGGATAAAAGTGAAATGTACCAGTAGTAGTGATAAAAATGTGGAATAAAATCCCATAACTTCATTATAGAATCATCGTGTGCTATCATGACGGACTCTAACCACATGTGTTGTTCGAGGATGATCACAATAGAATTTTTCTTGAATGACGAAGAACACTTTGTGCAATATCAATGGGTTGAGATAGGATTGGAGAAGAGATTTCTTGGTATATTGACCTCTTTGTAAGGATTGAGATATATCGTTGATCAATCATTTCTTCAGGAAAACATTGAATCTTGAATGTGATATAATTAGATATGTATAATAGTAGGATTAGTGTTGGAATGTTGCAGAAAATACCATTCTGAACATTATAATTCTTAGTTGACTCCATATCCAATAATAAAGTTATAAATATTATTATTATTCACTTTACATTGGAATAACTTTAAGAATATATAAATAAATATAATTTAAACCATTTCCAATAAAACCATTAATTTCAATTTAGTTATTCTCCTATGTATATACTGAACGTTGAATAAAAAATTTTATTTAATAATTATCAGTGAAAATTTCAATGATTAGTATAATAAATATCATATTCACTAGGACATACAAAAAAATACTTATTAGTATTATTTAACTGACTTATTCATTCTAATAACTTGTGATTAAATCTTAGATATGAACAAAACTCAAATAAATATTATTTATTCTAACATGATAAATTTAATACAAAAAATTAACTAATATTTTGGAAAAAATTAATGTGGGATATGTTGGCCCATAGATTTTATTGGCAACTATATCTGACTATAAAGGTCTTATGTATCACAAATTTTGTCATGTATTAACAAATATCTAATTTAATGTTAGATCCTATATTATGAAAAAACATTATCTTGAATATCAGATCATTTCATCCATATAACTATTTACATGTGCTTAAGTCAACAGAAGATTTTAATTGATTATATAGGTGTAATTATGTGGATTACCAGTTTATAACTTTGTTGAATTAAAATACAGAAAGAACATCTAAAATTGTAACTATGAGTCGCTAACATAGAGAGGCAGATGAATCACCGACAGACAGATCATATAACAACAATTCTCTTTATTTCACACATAAACATAATTTATTACATAAAATATGGACTTGAAACAATATAGAATATCAATTGGCCTAGTTTATTTGGGGATTAAGAACATTATATAACCACTTAAAATATGAAATAAACATCTTTATTGAGAACTTCTTTTACATGACAACACATATTCCTTCGTACTTAGCATTGCATGGGATAACCTGAGGACATGCAAAAGAAAATGGTGAGTTAAAGCCTAATAAGGGATTAAACAAGGCATAAGATGAAGAATATAGTATATGTTCGGAAATAGGCATATCAATGGAGCATAATAGAAACATGAACATAGATACATGATATAGTATGATTATCATAACATGGAAATGTAAAAACAACATTTAAAATGATATTAGCGTCAACCAAGTATCATTGCACATAGAGCATGAGAAAACCCTCATTGCACTTGAATTATAATGATTAAACACTCACTACACATGTCATATCATGATGCTATTGTTTATCCAATGCATTGGAACGCTATTAGGGCACACCCTTCATAATCATTTCATTTCACGCATAAGTGTACCACATGGATCATACAACATGGAATCATTTAAAATTAAAATTTATTCCATTATAAAGTAATGTGTAATACATACATGAAACAATATTATTAATATGTAAATGTGTGTAAAGATGAATACCCTTGATAGAGAAATGTGAATGGTATTCACTACAAAATGACTTTGGCTTGGAAAATCATGGTGCAATTTCGACAACATAACGACCTGACACAAGAATTCAAGAAAATGGTTGATGGGATATAAGGGGGTATCTCATCCTATTTAAATGAAATTTATAGTAATTGGGTCAACAGATTCATTTTCCAACATATTTAATTTAATTTATATGCATAATATAAAAGAATTTCTTGAATGTAAATGAGGAGGGAGTAATCCCTTACGGAAATTAGGCATGGTAATGGGTGTACATGGGGGGAATTAATGAGAAATAAAGGGGTTTATCATCAATAAAAAATAAATAGGGCAGTATAGGTGAGGTATGAAATCAAACCTGATAAATTTTTAATTTAAAATTAAAGGTCATAACAACATAAAAAAATTTGGGCAAAATGAGAAAGGAAGAAATACCTTACATAGAAGTGTGATCCCAAATGCATGGGAGAGGCCTGAGTGAGGCTTCTTGGAATATTGGGTTGCCTTGGGAGGATTATATATAGAGTTGGGCAGGGGTTGGTCACACTCAAATGGTTTTTAGTAAAGAGGAATGGGATATTGAGTGGGTTTATATAGGAAAATAAGAGAATTTTTTCTTATTTAGGTTGTGGACGCCACAATTTAGACTAAACAAAACCACAAACCAAACCTTGGTTGTTCCCAATGGTTTTTTCCAAAGGGGAGTGGAAAAATTTATTTTATAAGGACATTTTCTGAACTTATTAAAATATTATGCTTGATTTTGTGGAGGTGAGTCACACTCTCAACGAAATAATTTTAAAAAGATAAAATGTTTTATAAGTCATGGAGGGTCCACTAAGGCACCATAACATTAATAAAACTAATATAAAATCACATTATTTTAGAGTTAAAAAATATATTGGCTGAACACCCTTTTAATAGTATTTTATTACATCACTATTGGGTTCTTATGATGTCATAAATCACATTATATATTTAAATGGTTTTTAATTTTACACAAAAATTTGGTTGTCTCATAAAATTATGAAAAATTCACCATTAGATTATATTGATCTCATGAATCCAAAAAAATATATCCATTTTATCTAAATAATTTTCTAAATTTGTGAATTTTTTAATTTTATAATAGAGACAGTCATTTATAAAAAATTTAGGGGTTTTGAAAAAAATAGCTTTCAAACCTTAGTAAAAATTATAGTTATATTCATAAAAATTATATGATAATTTATATATTATTAAAATTAATTTAGTAATAATATTTATTAAGGTAATATTTAATTCAAAAATCCATTAATCCATCAAAATATATTTCTTATTTTAATTTAAATATTAACTAAAAAATACAATTTGTGCTCAAAGTAACAATAATAAAATGAATGTGTATTCATTATTCTATAAAAATATAATGCACATAATCATAGTGCTAGGGTATTGTTACATAAACCCTTATAAAACCTGCATAAGACTTAAGGGTAAGGTGTGCAATGGTGACAGACTCCTAGGGTGGCTTGGATAACATTGATGAGGTGGTAATCTCTATTAACTTCCACTTCTCCTGTAGGTAGTACTATTCATGATTAATGTGTTCAAGCTCGTCTTAGGCATTCTCAAGAGAGAAGCTCACTGACACTACTGCCATTCTGAGCTCTAAAAAAGGGGCTTCAAATGGAGCAATTCTACTGGATGAGGCCATCTCTTCCTTTATCTGAGAAAATTGGATTTGTTAAATCCATATATTTATACTAATCATGTGGTCACTGTTCAATGGCTATATTAGAAATGATAACAATTCATAATGGTATTTTAAAATCCAAAGACATTAAACCATGAAATTTCATAAGTTATATTACAATTTTACATAATAATAAATTTAATTAAATAAAGAGAAATATTCATTAATAAAAGTTTCAGTCGTTACAATCTGCCACCCTTAAGAAATTTATCCCAAAAAATTTCCTTTTCCCACACTAAAATAGGTTAGGGTAAATCTACTTCATCAATTCCTCTAACTCCCATGTTGCTTCCTCAAACATGTGGTATCTCTACAGCACACTGATGAGGGGAATTGTCTTATTTTATAGAACTTTTCCCCTATGATCTAAGATCATCAACATCTTATCTTCATAGGAATGTTCATTCTCAAATGATATCACCTTTGGATTGAGTGCATATGATGGGTTAGGTATGTACTTCCTCAATAGTGATACATGGAATGCATCATGTACTTGATATAAGTTCGGTGAGAGTGCTAGTTGATATGAAACTTCTCCAATGTGATCAAGGATCTCAAAAGGGCTGATGTTCCTTGGAATTATATTTCCCTTCATAAAAAATCTCATAACACCCTTCCATGGAAATATGTAGACGAATACCATGTCTTAGACATCAAATAATAGGTCTCATTGACAATTATCAGCATAGTTATTTTTTCGACTCTGAGTGGATTTAATGTGCTTTTGGATGGCCTTAACCTTCTACACCATTTCTTCAACCATTTATAGACCTAGGAGTTTTCACTCCCCAATTTCATCCAAATATGCCAGTGTTTATCAACTGTTCCCATACTGGGATTCATAAGGATCCATTTAGATGCTTGAGTGCAAACTCTTTTTCTAAGAGAACTAAACCAGAGAAATAATTTGATCCCAAACTCCTTTAAATTCCATTGATCATGCTCTCAACATTTCCTCAAGTGTTTGGATAGTCCGCTCAGATTGGCAGTCATTTTGAGGATGAAAATTCGTAGCAATGATCATCTCAGTATTCAGAGCATGTTGAAGAATCTTCTAGAACTTAGAGGTGAATCTTGGATCTTGATTAGAAATAATAGATAGTGGTAATCGATTCATCCTAAGACATTAACTAATATATATCCATACTATTTGATCGAATGATAAAACCCTCACAAATTTCAATGAAGTGCACAGTCATTTTAAGAGGATCAACAACAACCTAGATATCATTGTTTCCTTTTTATGTCTTCAGATGTCCAGTGAAAATTCCATGGTGATTTTCTTCCATTTCCATGTTTGTATGGGTAATGGTTGCATCATCCCCTTAGACTTATGCCTCTCAGCCTTCACTTGCTGACATTCCAGGAACATTGATGTATACTCAGTGAAATCCTTATAAATGTTATCCCAACAATAAAGCCCTTCGATATCTTGATTCATCTTTATGTTTTCGGGGTTAATGGAGAAATTCAAACTATGTGAATCATCCAAAAGTTATTTCTTTATCTATGGATCTGATAGAACACATATTCAAGACCCAAATATCACAATTACTTCTTCATTAACATTGAACTCTGAGGATTTCCCTTCTCTGATATCTTCCACATTCTTATAAATTTCCATGTCATCCTTTTGAGAATCCTTTAATCTTTCCAAAAGATACGGTTGAGCAATCATTTGTGAATGGATTTATGATGTTACCTTCTTTATGATTCCCATGTACATCTTCATAAAATCTAAGAAGATTGGATACTTTCAAATTCTCATAAATGATAGGATTTATGAAACCTTTCTACATAGAGCAACTTCCACCTTGTTTTCATTCTCATGGTATTAATGGACTGATCTGTCTTAGTCTTTGATCAGCTCTATCCCTCATTGTTGGCACATATTCAACACTTTCTGTGTGAATATATACATGAGTCTTTTGTGACCTTTTTATATTTCAAACTTCTCTACAAAGAGGTAATGTCACAAAATTTTTAAAGAGAAGATTACTGAAGACAACGACAGATCATGTGTTGGATAGTTTTTCTCATTAAAATTCAATTACCTTTCAGCATAGGCAAATACTTTTCATTTTTCATCAACACACAGCCAATGCCCTTCTTTTAAGAATCACTAAATACCACAAAAAGTTCCCCACTGGTAGGTAGGGTGATCACGGGTGCCATGATAAGGCTCATTTTGAACTCCATGTAGATATCTTCACATCAATCACACCAATCAAACATTACTCCCTTCAGAGTTATCATGGTAGGAGGGTTGGAAAATCATGAGAAATTTCTCACAAATCGGTGATAATATCCATCTTACCCTAGGAATCTACGAATATCTGTTACCGATTTTGACATCATCCATCCCTCAATCTCATCTTTCATGGATAGATCCATATATATTCCATTGCTTTTGATGATATAAATCAAGAACGAGACCTCCTTCAAATAAAACTCACACTTTCTGCGCTTTTTAAAGAGCCTCTCCTTTCGTAAGGTCTCTAGTAAAACACTTAGATTCTCCTCATGCTCCTCATTTTTTGGGGTATATTAGAATATTGTCTATAAATAATACCAAAAAAATTTCAAGGTAATCTCTAAAGACTCTATTAACAAAGTACATGAATATTTCATGAGAATTAATGAGTCCTAAAGGCATTACTATGAATTCATAGTTCCCGTATCTTGTATGAAAAGTTGTCTTGGGGATATCCTCCTTCCTCCCAATTACCTGATAATATCCCGACCGCAGATCCAATAAAGAGAAGTATTGTTCTCCACGTTGTGAATCGAACAAGGTATCAATTCATGGAAGATGATACTTGTTCGTTATCAGGATTTTATTGAGATTATGATAATCAATGCAAAGGCACACTGACCTTTCCTTCTTATTTACGAAGAGAATTGGTTCACCCCATGGTGAAGCACTTGGAAGTATAAACCATTTATCCATATTCACATGTAGTTGTTTCATTAACTCCTTAAGCTCCAAAATAGTTATTCTATATGGAGACATGGATATTGTCAATTCTCGATGTATAAGATCAATTGATAATTTAACATATCTTCTAGGAGGAAGACCATGCAATTCCTTGGGGTACACATCAGCGAATTCACTAACAATAGGCATGTCTCAAAGGATGGTTACTTCCATTGACTCAATCATCTGAGTAAGATAAGCAAGATAATAGGGTTGTAATACCCACACTTGAGATGATGTTGGTAAATAATATTCATTCTCCTCCTTTCATTTGTACCGAATTAGGGATCGACTCTCCATATGGAGATTGATTTCCCTCTCACAGAAATTTATGTTGGCTCTATATAGGTAAAATCAATCCATGCCTATAATTGAATCAAATTCTACTAGAGGTAGTAGGAAGAGGTATTCTGGGTAGTTTAATCCTCGAATTATAACATAGAGGAGTTTTATTCATGGGATGCAAAGATTTCCCCATTTTCCGTTCTCACTGACATCTTAACTTCCATGATTTGTGGGAGTGTTGGTATTGTTAAAATAATCTTTTGGGATATAAAAGATTATGTAAAATCAGAATAAAAAAGAATGGTCTCTATTCTTGATTGAATAACTTTAATAACTATCACCACTTCATTTTTGGGGTTCACATTGAGAGTAGTGATGGAAAAACCTCACTCTTTCTGCCTTGAAGGTTGTTGGTTGCCTCCGAAAACCCTTACCTTAGGGCACTGGTTTGTAATGTGACCTGTTTATTTGTAGTTAATGTAATGAACAATGTGTTTATGTTCAAATGAAGCATTACTCACCTCTGTTGCAGCCACTTGTTTTTTATATCATCATTTAATGGCCAGGTTTCATTCTCTTCCACACCTAAAGCATTTCCTCATCACCTTCAGGAAATTTCCAGGGTGCTTCTTTCCCCACCATTGGAAAGTTGGGTGCTATATTTTCTTAGAACCATTGGATTTATCCATCAGACTACCAGATTTAGAGTCCACCTTACACTTTTTATTCCCATGATACCCCTGAAATTTTCATATCTCCATTTTGACTTTGAGGGCACATCAAACAACTTCTTCATATTTCTCGAAGTCACATATAATTATGGATTTTGTAGGCTAGGTTTTATTCTAGCAAAGAAGTGGTCAACCTTGTATTTAGGGGTAACGACAGTGATGGAGGAATATTGTGAAACCCTTGTGATGTTTTCCTCGTTTGATTGTATGGATTCTTCATCTTTTTTCTTGACATCAAGGAAGTCCTCTTCCATATTATGTCTGAGGGTGCGAGGAAAATATTTATCAAAAAACATTTTCCAGGAATACTTATATTCCAATGCCTTGATCTCCTCCCCAGGATTCTTATTATTGATCAATGTCCACCATTGATCTACTTCACCCTCCATAAGATAAGCAGTTAGAAGAACCTTCTCTTGTACAGAACATTGAAGGATAGATAATATCTTTTCAATGGATTTGATAGATTTTTTTGGTGATTGAGGGATCGAATGATCCATTAAAAGTAGGAGGTCCTTGTATCACAAAGCTCTCGATTTCATATTGTTATTTCATAGGGGGGTTGGACATTCCTCATGACCCATGTTTCTATTCAAAACAGGAGTTAATTGGGATACAATTCTAACAAGGTTTGAATCCCCACTCCCATCAGATTGGGCATCTCATTAGAACAGTAATCAGATTTATTTTCGAATCGATTGTTAGCCTAAGCCCTCCAATTACAAGACATTTTGTGGAATAAAAGGAATGTCAGGGGTAACACATAAAAGGTAATCCAATGAAAAAATGTGATAATATATAAATTACCTTTATTTATTAACTTATCTTTGTTACCCATGATCTAATTCCCAACATATATTCATAGGGGAATTTTTTTAATTCCATTAATAATGGTTTATACTAAGATTATGAATTTAACAAAGAATATCCCATGGGAGTTTCGTAACCAAGAGTGCAGTAGGGCCCATTTTCATGCATGAGTTCCCATTCGATTCTAGCTCAAAGCCTTATTTTTGGGTTTTACACCTAGATAATTTTGTGCAAGAGCTGCACCTACCTTTTCATATCGAGAGGGGGATGTATTTTATTGATAAACCACTTACACAATACTGAACAAAAATTAGTAATGTTTTTATTATACTTAGTCTTATCCCAAAGTCTTTCACTAGGGTTTTCTAATACAAATCCTAGAAATAACTAAACCTATCATCTGATAACAACTATAACAACCATTCTCTTTATTTCACACATAAAGATAATTTATTACATACAATATTCACTTGATGCGACATAGAATATCGAGAGGTATATTGTCTTTGGGATTAGAAACATTGCATAAAAACATAAAACATGAAATAAAAATCTTTATTGAAAACATATTTTACATGACCACACGCATTCCTTCATACTTAGCATGTCATGGGATAACCTAAGGTCATGCATAAATAAATGGTGAGTTATACTTCCTAGAAAGGGAGTAAACAAGGCATAACATGAAGAATATAGAAAATTTTAGGCAATAGTCATATCATTGGAGCATAGGAGAAACATGATCATAAAGCAATGATATAGCATGATTATCATAACATGGAAATTTGGAACCATCATTTAACATGATATTATTCTGAGCCAAGACTCATTGCACATGGAGCATGAGTAAACCTTTAATACACTTGAATTATCATATGTATACCCTCATTGAACCTAGCGTATCATGATACTATTATTTACCCAATGCATTGGAGTGCTATTAGGGTGCACCCTTCCTAATAATTTCATTTCATGCATAAGTGTTCCATATGGATCATACAACATGTAATCATTTAACAATATCATTTATTCCATGATAATGAAATGTGGATTACTTACATGAAACTATATAATCAATCAATAAATGTGTGTAAATTTTAAAAACCTTGATAGATAAGGGGGTATATCATCATATTTACATGAAATATATAGTAAGGGGGTCATATAGATACATTTCCAAACATATCTAATTGAATTTAGATGCATAATATAAAATAATTACTTAAATGTAAATGAGGTGGGGGGGAATCCCTTAAGGAATTTCAGAATGGTAACAGGTTTACATGAGAGGAATTAATGAGAGATGGTGGGGTCTCTAATTATTCAATAATAAGTAAGGAATTATAGGGTAGGTGAAAAATCATACCCCAACATTTGTATTTAGAAATAAAAGGGCATAAGAACATAAAAAAAGTTGGACTAAAATGAGAAAGAAGAAATTCCTTACTTGGAAGTGTGATACCAAAGGCTTGGGTGAGGCTTGAGAGAGTCTTCTTTGGAGCTTGGGTACCATGGGAGGTTTCTAGAGAAAA
Organism: Viscum album; assembly: GCA_963277665.1. Taxonomy (NCBI): domain Eukaryota; kingdom Viridiplantae; phylum Streptophyta; class Magnoliopsida; order Santalales; family Viscaceae; genus Viscum; species Viscum album. The sequence goes on along the minus strand of OY728128.1, from coordinate 210,343,018 downwards.
GCGGTCAGGGGTTGGTCAAGATCCAAATGGTTTGACTTAAGAATAATGGGATATTAGGTGGGTTTATATAGGAAATGAGAAGGGATTCTTTATTATTTAGGTTCTGGACACAACACATTAAACTAATAAAAAATAAAAAACAACCCATGGTTTTTGCCCATGGTTTTTTCCAATGGGGAGTTAAAAAAAATTTATAAGGCCAATGGACGAATGTATTAAAATATTAGGCTTGCTTATGTGGAGGTGAGTAACACTCTCAAGGCAATCATTTCAAAATGATAAAACGTTTTATAAGTCTTAGAGGGTCCACTAAGGCATCATAAAATTAATCAAAAAAATCTAAAATCACATTATTTTAAAGGTAAATATATATGTTTTTAGAAAAAAAACTTTTTTTAGTATTTTATTAAATCACTATTGGGTCATTGTGATGTGGTAAAACACATTATAAATTTAAATTGTATATACTATTACACAAAAATCTGACTGTCTCTAAAAAATATGAAAAATTCACCATTAGTAAATTTTTATTTCCTAAATACAAAAATAATATTCATTTTATCAAAATAATTTTCTATATATGTGAATTTTTTCTTTTAAAATAAATACTTATATTTATAATAAATTCATTTGTTTTTACAAAAATAACATTCAAACCTAAAAAAATTACAATTTTATTCATAAAAATTATCCTATTATTTATATATAATAAAATGTAATTTATTAATAATATTGTGTTAAAATATTATTTTATTCAAAAATCCATTAATTCATCAAAAAAATTCTTCATTGAATTTAAATATTAATTAAAAAATTCTATTTGTGCTCAAAGTAACAATAATAAAATGAATGTATATTCTCTATTATATACAAAAACAATGCACATAATCATAGTTCTAGGGTATTGTTACCTAAACACTTATAAAACACTTATAAGACCTAAGGGTAGGGTGTGAAATGGTGATAGACTTTTGAGGTGGCTCAGATAACATTTCTCGGGTGGTAATCTCTTTTAACTTCCACTTCTTCCATAGGTGGTTTTGTTCAAGATTAATGTGTTGAAGCTCGAATAGGGCTTGGACAAGAGAGAAGGTCAGTGATGCTACCTCCTTTACGATATCAAAAAAATTGGATTCATATGGACTAATTCTATTAGATGTGGCCATTGCTTCCATTTTCTGAGTAAATTATATTTTTTAAAGCCTAATATTTATACTAATCATGTGGTCACTGTTCAACAGTTATATTAGCAAAGGTAAAAATTCTTAACAGTATTTTAAAATAAAATAACACAAAACCAAAGAAGTTAATTTGTTATATAACCATTTTACATAATAATACATTTAATTAGATCAAGATGAATTTTCATTAACAAATTTTTGGTGCGTTACCGGTCAAACATGTTTTTTTATAATTATGTGATAATGACACCATTGGAAAAAACTCATCATTGGAAATTACAACAACAGACAAAAGACTCACCATTGCACATGATACCGACGCAGATGACTTACGTTAGTTCAAGTGACCTACCATTGCATGATGCTACCGATGCAAGGACTCACCTTCAGTTAAAATGAGTCATTGTTGGCTCAAATTTATCACTGACAGAAGGAAGGACTCAACATAGATACGAGTCATAATTAGTTATTATATCTCACTGATTAAAGGAGACACTAACACCCATATTTAGTGATGATAACTGAACGATGAAGACAGACCAATGACAATGATACATGGATACTTGTGACTCATCGATAGACATGAAAAATGTTTTTAATTTATTAACTAAAATTTTTATCTAACTGTTATATTAAGATAAATTAATGTTTCTTAAATAAATTAATGTTTTCTATAGGACTTTTTACATACATTATGATGTAAGATGAGCCGATTCATTTAGAATGTACAAGATATATGTTATCCCTTTAAAATAAGTGGGATTTTAAAAATAAATCTGATATATAGAACACATAGAGCTGAGTGTGGGTGTGCATGCTTGCAAGGGAGACATAGTGAAGAACATAAACTCTCATAAAACTACTGTGATATCAAGAACATAAGTATAGGAGGAAATCTCAATCAATATGAACACTGGGTAGAATACTCAGTTCAACATCTCTAGAAGAAGAAGAACAAACATGACACCCATGCTTGTAGCTCAAATCCATACTATGATACTCTGTTTTGGAGATGACATTTAGAAAAGTAATAAAACATATTTTTCACTACATAAAACTAGTCTAAGGCTTCATTACATAACACACAAAGACTTTTGAACCTTATTCCTCATTTTTATCTCTATTGTGTTCTTTTGTTTAAATTTTTTAGCAATATGTGAATCTATCTATTACACAGACACTGACTCCACTGCATGACTGGAGGATACTTGATATCCTCAAACTCACTCTATATTTTACACTTTGCATCCCACGTAGAATATTTGAAGAGGTCATGTGCAACATGTTTTTTGTTTTTCCCATGAATAATTTTCGTAGAGGTCATGTTTCACCTGGATATCCTTGTGTAAATTTTTATACCCTGATCCTGGGTGTGGATCTAACTGTTTACTAATTTAAACTCCTTGGTGGCAGGTGATCACAAAGTGGAGAGGACTAAGTCTCATATTGAGACTGAACCTATTGATTATTTTCATTGTGTTTTACTCTTTAATTTAACTCTATTTTATAATAATTCAATAAAACTAAATTGAACTTTCATAGTTAGTTTGGAATGTTTTTATAAATATTTTGAACCAGTATGTTATTTTCAGAATTTGTTTTAATCATTAGATTAATATTTCTATGAAATAATAAATCTTATGAAAAATTAATTGAACATTATAGACACATATAAACTCACTACAAACTGAATTAGACTTTATTTTTAATTAGGTAATTTTCAAAGAACCAATTTTAATAGAAATTTTTATAGATACTTAATTCACCCCCCTCTTGAGTAATCTACTCTGGCCAACATCTGATATCAGAGGATTTTATTCTTATTAAGGTTATGTTTTAAAAAAATTCCTTTCCACTGTGATTTTAGTTGTACTTTAAAGATCTGTAAATTTTTTTAGTTCTTAATTTTATCTCCTTAAAATTATTCCTTTATTATGGAAAATAGACTGGAAGGTGCTCCTACCAATAGACCTCCATTATTTATTGGATCTAATTATGCCCAATGTAAAATTAAATGTAAAATTCATTTAGAAAGTATGGGTTATTAAATTTGGTCTTCAATTGTTATTTATTATAAGATTACTACTACTTCTTGAACTACATGGGATGACTCAACTAATAATACTTATAAAAATAATTTAAAATCCATAAATGCTTTGTAATTATCTTTAGGAGATGAGGAATTTAACTAAGTTTTTGAATGTAAAATAGCCCATGAAATTTGGGATACTCTGTCTTGTTCATGTGAAGGAACATCTAGTGTTATGGAAGTGAGACATAACACATATAATATTAAATATGTCAACTTTAAGATGAATCCTAATGAGCCTTTTTCAAATACGTATGTGAGGTTCAATGAAATGGAGAACACTATGATCTCTCTGGGAATAGACATTGCTGCTAAAGAATAAATGATGAGGATTCTCATATGCTTACCTGATAGATAAAGAGGAACCTCTGTCTCAATTATAAAATCATGTGACATTAGAAAATTTCTAATCAAAGAACTCATTGGATAGATAATCATGTACGAAGAAGCGATGAATTTCAACAAGGAAGAAGAGGATGAACCCAAAAGAAAATCTATGGAATTTAAGACTATTGCCTCTAAAAATAAGGAAAAATAGAGGCTATCAGCCTCTGTTGAAAGCTCTAGTACTGATGAATCAACATCTGATAGTGATGGAGAGATGGATCAGTTGGCCAGAAGATTTATGAAGTTCCATTGAAAGAATAATTTTTTCAGGAACATAGTTGTAAATGAAGGTATGATAACAAGGGAAACATAAAGAAGGAATGGAAAAGAAATGATAAATCAGAATACATTGCATGCTATGAATGAAAGTGGATAGGACATTTCAAAGCCGACATTCCAAAGTAAAAAATGAAAAGAAAATTTTGAAATTAAAGGAGATATGTATAAGAAAGCTATGAAGGCCACCTAGAGTTCTTTTTATGATAGATCCGGTGAATCAACATAATCTCATTATGAGAAATATGACCTGGAAAATATGTGTTTTATGACAAACATAGCATAGGTAACCTTAGACTCACCTGCACTTAATTCCTATTATTTTGAAAATTAATGTGAGACTGAGAATATGAAAAATTATGAACTATTGGAATACTGTAACATGCTATAAGAGACATGTAATGAACAAAGGATAAGTATAAATCTTTAAAGAAACATCTTGCTCCTACATTAACTATTAAATCTAAACTTATTACTAAAAACATAAAAGAATGATAAAATTCTTAATGAAAACAATGAACTAAAAATTTCTAATGAGTAATTAATGAAATATTTAGAAAATATTACCCATGGGAAAGACACTCCTATGAAAATTCTTCATAAATAGATAGCTCATAAGTACACTTCTGGTATTGGGTATCGTCATGGATAGATAAACTTATCTAAAACAAAATTTGTAACTAAATTTGGAAAATCTGTTCTTTTACCTAAAAATCGAAGCTCTCTTACTAGTACGAGTTCGGAAAAATATTTTACTCCCTCATGTTTTTCTAGACCAAATAGATTTTATTTTTTCAAATATGTTGCATAATGCTTATTAGAAAACCATAATGAAAATTTGTGTACCAAAAACATTGATTACTAATGTCACTGGACCTAAAAAAGTCAGGGTACCAAAATCTATTTTTGTTTCATTATTCTGGTGGAAATCTATCTGTAGAACTCTTATAAGAGTAAATGGTACTTGGACAGTGGATGTTCAAGTCACATAAAAGGGTATTACTCAAGCTTCAAGACTCTCACCAAAATTTAAGGTGCATATTTTAGAGTTTTTTGTTGCAAAGTATATATTCATAATACAAAGGAGAATCTTGACAAATTTTCATCCAAGAGTGATGAATGAATCTTACTAGGTTACTCAACATCTAGTAAAAAAATATAGAGTCTAATAAAAGTACCAAGTGTGTGGAAGAATCTATGCATATCAACTTTGATGAAACAGGTCCATGTAAACCTAAGACCTATCTATAAAACCGTGAAGATGAAATATCAAATATAAACATAAATGAAAATCATATAATACTTCTGTCAAGAAATTTGTGATATCAAAAAATTCTAGAAATCCTTAAGAATATAAACATGATGAACTCGAACCTATAGATAAACCTGAAATAACTATCCCTACCTTTTCTAGACCAACTATAACTCTCACAAACCATCTTCTAGTTATGGTTGTGGAGACATAGATAAAAGAACACAAACTAGAGCTCTTCTTAGAAATTAGGTTGAACATAATGCTTTATTATAACAACATGAACCTAAAAGCATCAATTATGAAATTAATGATGATTTTAGGGTGATGTCTATGAAATAATAACATAATCAATTTGAAAGAAATAATTTTTGGAAACTCGTGGATATAACCAAGACGCATTGGCCATACAAACTAAGTGGGTGTTTGGAAATAAAGTATAAGATGAAGAAAATATTGTATGAAACAAAGTGAGATTAGTTTTATAAGGTTATAGTCTAGAAGAAGGCATTGAATAGGGAGAAACTTTTTCACCTGTTGTGAGACTTGATGCAATCTGAATACTACTAGATTATGATGCACATCTTAATTTCAAATTGTATCAAATGGATGGTAAAAGTGCATTCCTAAATGGATATAGAGTTGTGGATGTTTTTTAACAACCTGTGGTTTTACAAACCCTCATTTTCAAAATAATGTTTTTAAATTGAAAAATTCTTTATATGGTTTAAAATAAGCTCCAAGAACTTGGTATGATAGATTAAGTAATTTACTTATTTCAAAAGGTTTTACAAAAGGAATTTTTGATCATACTCTTTTTATAAAGAGAGTGTTTATAGATGTTTTAGTAGCCCAAATATATATGGATGTTATTATTTTTGGATCCTCCATAAATTTTTTATGTATCACATTTTCTATAATGATGAAAAAGGAATTTTAAATGAGTTTAATGGGTGAATTCAAATTATTTCATGGATTTAAAAAATTTTCAAATAAAGAAGGCATCACGTTAAATCAAAGTAAGTATACAAAATATATTTTAAAAATATTTGGATTTGTTAGCATTAAAAGTAGTGAAAATCCGATGTGTACTACCTGTATGTTGGATTATGATGAAGATGGTATATCTGGTGATCAACCCCCTTATAGTGGAATGATTGGAATCTTGCTCTACTTGACAACTATTAGGCCATATATAATGTTTAGTGGGTGTATGTGTGCCTGTTTTCAAGCTAATCCAAAAGAATATCATTTGAATTTTGTTAAAATAATTTTAAAAAATGTCAAACATACAATCGATTTAGTCTAGTACTACTCCAAAGGAAAATCATCTAATATAGTGTGTTATTCTGATGTTGATTTTTGTGGATGTAAGTTAGATAGAAAGATCACCTATAAGAAATTCAACTTTTTGGGAAAATCATTGGTTTCAGGGTGTAGTAAGAAATAAAATTTATTTTCATTATCTACTATCGAAGCTGAATACATAGCTACTGCTAGCTATTGTACATAATTTTTTGGGATAAAACACACTCTTATAGACTATGGATATAAATTTAGACATGTACCTATAAAATGTGACAACATAAGTGATATTAACATTTCTAAGAACCTAGTTTCTCACTCAAGAACAAAATATATTGATGTAAAACATCACTTTTTGAGATATCATTAACAAAAGGGTGATATTACATTAGAATTTATTGGCATTGAATACCAAATTGCTGATATATTCACTAATCCATTTAACTCTGAATGAATAAATTACACCAGAAAAGAGTTTGGAATGATCAAAAAGTAAGACCCTATGTTTGCATTTCCTTTAATTTTTCTTTTTGTGAAGTTTTAAATGTGAAATCCTTGTCATGATGACACTAGTGTAATGCTGACAGTATTGTCATGATAAAAATAGTTTCATACAGAAACCATTTCCATGAAGAAAGTGTTAGTGTATTACAATGTCTTATATGTGAACACCGATGACTCTTCACTTTTATACATTTTAGTTTTTTATCAAAATGACACTGTTTCATTTATTCCAGTGAACCCGGTTCATGATTTGGTGACTGTAAAATCTTAAAATCCTAAAATGATATATATTTTAATCGATCCAATATACTACCTTTACCGATACTCTCTATCTCTCTTCCTCCTTTCTATTTCTTTACTCCCAACCTTTCACCTTCTAACCTCCGAACTAAACTGATCGGAATGACATGAGTAAAGGGGGATCTGGAAGAGGATGACTCTTGTGTATCAAACAAAAAAAATTGGGTATTAAGAAAATCATCACGTCCTAAAAATCCTAGTTTGCTAAATCATTTTGTAACTTTGGAGAAGGAAGTTTTGGTGGAATAGAACATGGAGAGAAAATATTTTTTGTTGAAAGTGTTGAAAGATCAAGGATGTCTTGAATGGTTCACAAATAATGATAGAGTCTTTTATCTAAAGATATATTATGAGTTAAATATGAATATGGAACACTTTCTGGAATGAAGTGATGTTTCATGGGTTAAGTTGATTGTGAAAGGGAAAACAATCAAAAAAAATTCAATGCATTGGGATAAATTTATTTAGGTACCCTATGATGTAAGGTTTGATGATTACAAAGGTACTTCTTCTCTTGAATTTGTATTCTTCTTTTATGAGACTACTCTAAAAGAGCCAATTGGAAATGAAGAGAATAGGAAACCCATTACCTCATAATTGAATAGTGAATACAGAATTCTTTTTACATTTATTCAGCATCATATTTGTCCTAGGAAAGTGGACTTTCCTTCTCTCAAGTATCAAGATATATAATTAATTGATTTTCTTTAGAAATATGTTAAATGGAATATATATATATCAGATGGTTCCCATAATTGAGATGATAAAACCTGGGTGTATGTCAAATTCTCACTTCTATTTAAGAATGATTTCATCTATGTTGAAGGAGAAAGGCTTTGTTAATGAATCCATGGATGTGGTACTTAGGGAATGCTGTGGAATATTCTTAATCTCTAACATCTATAAAAGAATGATGATAAATTGGAACCCTTAGAGGAAATAATGTGTTAGTGATTAGGACATATTGTATGAGAATTTAAATCCCATAGAACATCCAATTAGATGAAGGGATCTAGTGGATCCTAGTCTCGGTCCAGATAAACAAGTGACCTATTATTCAGATTAGTAAGAAGAGATTTCCACCCCTATTAGAGATGTGGGATCACCAGTTGATGATCAAAATTACCCAGACACAACTGGACCATTAAAAAGAGTCTCTATTGGACCTACAAGCCCACCATTGGATTTACCCTCTCATTAAACTATTCTCAAATAATATGGTAGTGAAGAAACCGATGTTGAAGGTAGTGCAGAGTATTTTAGTGAATCCAATAAAGATGAAAATGAAGAAGAAAATGAAGAATAAGATAAATAGGAAGAAGCTGGTAGGGGTAAAAATAGATCAGAATTAGTAAGTGAAGAAGAATATGGGCAAGTCAAAGATGTGTAGAATGATGATGGTAATAATTAAGAAATTAGTGAAAGTGAAAGAGATACTGACTCCAGTCACCCTGTTGAAAATCCAGATGTTGTGAGTATGGAAGTTGCTGAATCTAATACTAGTGTATCTGTTGAGGGTATTATTCAAGAAGAAAATGTTTCTCTGGATAAACTTGTTGCTAAAATTTTCTATAATAGGAAAAGAACAATACTTAATGAAAATAAACCTATCCAAGTAACTTTGACTGTGGGAGAGCAATCTTCCAAAAGAGAAGACGCTGAGGGGGATCCCGAAGGACCAGTTACTCAAGTTGATGATGAGAATCAAATAGGAAGAGTAAGTCTAGATACTATTTCTCCATTGGATTTTGATATTCTTGTAGAATGGATAAGGATTCCTAGTTATGTAGCCTTGGGATTGGATTATGAATATTCTGATGATGAAATTGTTGCCCTTTCTGTAAAAGAACCGGTGGATGAGACCACTTCTAGTGACTATGTCACTAAATACAAATTTGAAAAATTAAAGGGAGATATATGTGCCTCCATATGACACTCAATGGAATATCAAATTAGGTATGATATTGATGAAGCTAGGAGACAGAATACTGAGCTGACGTAGAATTTTAAACCAATCAGATCTATTGTCGATGGTTTGAAAATGTTGCGGCTTCTAGTTCTTCTCCTTCCTCAACTAGTCTATCTCAAGCAGATACTGCTTCAGTTTCAATGATGGTGATAAAATAGATTCATCCAAATCTAATCACAACTGAAGAGACAATTGTGACAAGCAATACCAAACTCAAAAAAGATATGAAGAATTTGATAACTTAGATCAATGCCTTGACCACAGAGTATAAGAATACAATGGAAACTATCATGAAAGATCTTGAGAACCTTGTTTCTCATTTTAAATCTCTTGAGTTTTACAAGTTGAGAAAATAAGTTTAGGATCTCACCTCCTCTACTCTAGAATGAAGTTCTGCTCCTCCTGCTTAGTCCTCACAATCTACAGATCTTCCAACTGTTAGTTCTTTGTTGAAAGAGGAGATATAAGTTTTCACTGGAAGTATAGCCAAAGTTGAGGATACATTAGATAAAGTGCATGATCATGTGAAACATTATACAAGGATTTCTTAATAGACTCATGAAGAGTTGAAAAGGTGTATTAATGTGTTTTTATCCAAACTCATAACAAAGAAACAGAGGAACAGACTGTTTAAGTAATTTTCCACAACTCTTACTCTTCCTCTAGTGACAAAGGTCCTTAAGGATTAGATTCTGAAACACATAAAATTTAATCCTTTCTTGGTTAATATTATAAAAAACAAATATGTTTTTCAAAAGTCTATAAAATATGGAGTAGATATCATTGAATAATTCATCAAGCTCTTGAAACTATACCTTCATTTCCAAAGTGAATCCATTATGGTAACTCCTGCTGCAACACTTGGCCATGCTGGTTCTGTGCTTGCTCAACCTCGAATGACAGTTTCTCAGGCCTTATCTCACATCAGACCAGCCTTCAGAGAAACCATTCAATCTTGGGTCCTTTCTCATCAAAGACCTACCCTTTATTCTATAGTTCCTTAAGGAGTGCCTCTACCTCCTCTAAAAATCAGTTTAGACCCTCCTGTTGCCCAGCCTAACCCTTCTGATAAACCTTTTATTAATCCTTATGATAAGGGGAAGAAGACCCTTGATCCTACCACTTGATTCTATCCTGTAGTGTGGACTAATTTTAATTTTATAGGTTTGAGTAATTGTATGTCTGATTTTTCTATGTAATCAGTTTATGAAAGTTATTTCATAGTTTCTACTTTCCTATTTTTCCTGTTCTTTTCTCATATCCCTATTTTCTAATCCCAAAAGGGGGAGAAATTTTATTAAGAATTATTTGCAGTGAGAAAATTTGAAGAGTTTCAATAATTCCATGTTTTTTTATTATCAAAAGGGGGAGATTTTTGTCCCATATATTTTTTTGGCCACTATATCTAACTATAAAGGTTTTAATTATCAAAAATCATGTCATGTATTAACATATATCTTATTTTATGTAAGAACATATATTATGACAAAACATTATCTTGAATATAATATCATTTCCTTCATATAGCTATATATATGTGCTTAAGTATAAATAAACTCTTAATTGATTATCTATGTGTAAATATGAGGATTACCAGTTTCTAGCGTTTTTGAATTACAAGACACACAGAACATATAAAAATGTCTATGTATGATTCACTAACACCAATAGGCAGATGACTCACTGACAGACATATCAAACTGGCATATTTTCTAAGTATGTGAAGCTCACACCATTGGAAAAGACTCATTGTTGGACATGACACTAACAGACAAAAGACTCACCATTTCACATACAACCGATGCAGGTGACTTACCGTTAGTTATAGAGACCTACCGTTGCATGATGCTACCGATGCAAGGACTCACAGTTAGTTAAAATGGGTTACTATTTGATCAAGTGTCTCACTGACATAAAGAATGACTCACCATTTATATGAGTCACCGTTTTTTCATATGTCTCACCAATGAAAGGAGACACTGATACCCAGAGTCACTGATCCCGGCTGACCGATGATGACAGACCAATTCCAATGAGACACTGATACTGATAACTCACCGATAATCATAAAATATATTTTTAATTTATTAATTCACATTTATATCTAACAGTTATATTTATAAAAATTATTTTTTTCTGAAATTATTTAATGTTTTCTATAGGATTTTTGGATAACAGTATGAGGTTCAATGAGCTGATACACATGGATTAAATCTGATATCTATCGTCCCACAAAAATTGGAAGGATTTTAAAAAGAAAGAAATAGATAGAACATAGAGAGCCAAGTGTTGTCATGAATGCTTTCAAGGGAGATATACCGAAGAACATCAACCCTCATACAACTATTATGATCTTATGTATAGAAGAACAGGAGTAAATCTCTATCAAGATGAAAACTAAATTGAAAACTCACTTCAGCATCTCAAGAAGAAGAATAACATACCTGAACACCCATACCTGTAGCTCAATGCCAGACTACGATAGTCTATTTGGGAGATGACATTAAGAAGAGGAATCAAACTTAATTTTCACTCCATCAAGGGAGTTCATAGATTCACTACATAACACACATAGACTTCTAATCCATGTTCTACATATTTAGCTCTGTTGTGTTCTTTTGTTTACATTTTTAAGCAGTGTGTGTCTCTGTCTATTACACACACATTGACTCGTGTTCACAACTGGAGGATACTTATTATCCTAAAAATCACTCTCTATTTTACTCCTTTTATCCCATGTAGAATAGTGGAAGAGCTCAAGTGTGACTGATTTTTTGGTTTTCCCAAAAATAACTGTGGTATAGGTCATGTGTGACCTGGGAAGCCTTGTGTGCTATTGCGAACCCTAATCTAGGGTGTAGATCAAACTGTTTATTAATTTAAACTACATGGTGGCAAATGATCACCAAGTGGAGATGACTAAGTCTCAGTGTGAGACTGAACCTCTTGTTTATTTCCATTGTGTTTTACTCATTATTTTTAATCTGTTTTATCACAATTTTTTTAAAAAAAAATTGAACTTTGATAGTTAGTTTAGAATTTGTTTATAACTATTTTGAATTAGTAGTTTAGTTTAAAAAGTTGAATAAATCTTTAGATTAATATATATGAGAACTAATTAATATTCTGAGAAATAAACTAAACATTCAGGACTCTTATAAATCTCTAAAAACTGACATAGACTATATTTTTAATTGGGGACTTTTCAAAGATCCAATTTTTAATAGAAATTTTTATAGATACTCAATTCGACCCCCCCACTCTTGAGTAATCTACTCTGACCAATAGGATCCTCTAGGACTCTTTCTCATTACCATTAGGTATAATCACCAAAAGTCTAAGGCTAGCATCTAGAAACCCACCAAGGTTCCCATAGTGAAATAAGTTAGTATCGAAATGACATTCAACCTCCGATGAATGCACACTATGTAATATATTCTCTTTATCAGGATATCTCAAATCAAGAATGTTGCAAACCATGGACATCAGCCTATGTAGTTGATGTATCATTATTTAACTATCCATAAATGAACTCACCCTTTTAATACCACAAACATGAATTCATCTAGGTATTTAAACTCCCATAAAAGGGCCTAATATATCATCTTTAATCTAGGGACAAAATAGAGAAATACTATCTTTCATTATCCACTAACACTATATCACTCATGTTGTAGCTAATATATCCAACCTGACTACCAGCATATATCATCATGGTTTTCAAAAATACATCAAAGAGAATGAATCGGGATATATATTATTGATAATATTAATTTATATGGATCAATACACACATCATTAGATAGGAACATCCAATGAAATAAGAAAATGTGGATTTTCTATTGGAAGGTCCCTTTGGATAATCACCTACAAAAGATATTACCAAAGGTGAACACCATAAGAGGGTGACTCAAAGTCCTACAAGTCTCCAACCCTAATAGACTATATCATTTTTGTCTCATTAAATTATATCATCTAGTTATATAACATATATTCAAAAAATAATGTTGTGGAACCTCATCGATCTCATCATAGTGGGGAAATCTTATTACCATGTAATATGACATATATTGTTAGGATATTATCATATATATATTTTATGATAAGAAAAAATTAGGATGGGATAATTACACTTTATTAATAATGAAATCATGTTACATGGTAGTAATATAATTGGTTATAAGGAGGTAAATCCAACAGACTCCCACTTGGACTAAAGCCAACTAACAATAACTTCTAGTCCAATAGATCTCACATGATACTCATACTTCTATTGAGATATACCCTTCTTTAAAGAGTCCACCATGACTTCTTATTTGTATTTTCTAATAGCAAAAACTGAACCACATTGAGAAAAATACCTCAAGATATCAAATGTCCAAAAAAAAATCTTTTTCCTTTTGATGTGACCTCAACTCTTTGGAGAGATCCACTCTTGTAGTTATTTAATAGTAAATTGTGATATGGTCTTTATTTTTAGGTACTACATCAAGATCTTGGGTAAACTTATGAATCCAAATTTTTTTTGGTAGCATCAGAAGTAGAAATATACTAAAACTGCATTGTAGAATCGGTAAAAAATAGCTGATTTGAACACTTCTGACTCATGACACCTATATTGAGACAAAATACATATCAAAATAGTGACTTTAAATCATTATGATATATCTAAAATATATAATCTAAATAAGCCATAATGAATATCTCTTCTTATCATCTATACATCAAGAACATATCATTATTACACATTAGATACCTAAGGATAGACTTAATAGAAATCCATTTTTATTCACTTGGATATTGTTGATATCTATAATCCATTATCAAATCCTAGGTGATATCTAGATTTTTACATAACATTAAACATATGGTCGATCCTATCACAGAATCATATGGTATCATACTCACTCACTCTCTTTCCTATTGTGTCTGAGGATACATTTTCTTGAAATTTGTATACCATGTGATTCTAGAACCAATTCCCTATTAGATTGTTCCATAATGAACCTCTTTAGTATTTTTTCACTGTATTTAATTTGAAATATTCAAAGAATACTCTTGGATATATCTATCATGACCTTCATCCATAGAATGTACGTTTCATCACCAAATAACATCATGGATAATAAAACTCTCAACCAAACATTAACCTCTTCTAATATTTGTATCACATTTCCAATTATTAATATTCCATCAACATATACTACTATTAAAACAATTGTACACCCACTAAACCACTTGTAAACACATGTATCACATTTTTTATTTTTGAAAAAAAATTATATTATGGCTTCATAAAACTCAATTTTCCATGACATGGATGCTTGATTTAATATATAAATTGGTCTCTAAAAGTCATATACCCTTTAGTAATTGAATATAGTCACAAAACCCTATAGTTTTATCATATACACATCTTATTTAAAATTCCTATTGAAGAAGGTAGTTTTGACATCAATTTTACAAATCTCATAGTCATGGTCATTTTCTTAGGAAAGAAAATTTTAGATGGACATATACATGTAAACTAGAGAAATTTGTAATCATAGTCAATGTAATAATGTTGTCTAAACACTTTTTCCACTCATCATAATTTATAGGTAATTACATTACCATTCATGTCTAGTTTTATATTAAATACCCATTTATACCAAATTTTCATTATATCAACTAGTCAATCAATCTGAACCTAGACATGGTTTTGATGCATGCAACCCATCATATAATTCACAGCTTCATTCCATATTATAGATTCTGATATCTTTAATACATTATTTTAGGAATAATGATCAACATTTTCAACTAATAATGAGTCTCCATCATTGGTGAATAAAAAACATATCCCTTTTATTCTTTTACCACTCTAGTGCTCAAATAAAGTATTTTTGTTATAGGAAATACATATTCTTTGGAGACTTGTGGAATATGTTCCTGCACTAAATCTATGATATCTTGAGAATCAACTTCATCAACGTTAATATTTCTCCCAAAATCCTCCACGAGGTTGTTCTCCCTCTCAAGAATAATGTAATTTCATTTTCATATTTCTTTCTTACATGAAGGATTATATATATATAATGTCCCCACATTTCCTTGACATTCACTATGAAGATACAATTCACACATTAACGAGCATGTTTTTATCTTGATATTGACATACTAAATTCCATGTAACCCCATTAATAGAAATGAGAAAAAATTGGTTTCATTATACTCCATAACAAATATAGAATACCATTTTCCACTTTGGTTGGTACTCAGTTTAGTAAATATGTCTTTTTGTATAATTCATATCCCCAAAAGGATAATGGAATACATACATGAATCATCATTAATACTACCATGAATAGTAAGTTATAGTTCCTCTATTTACTAACACTATTCCACTATAGTGTATAATGTGGATTTAATCAATATAAAAAATCATAATTCCATTGAAAATTGATAAACATTGGGTTATGATATTCACCACCTCAATCTGATCAAATTTTATTTATATTCTTCCCAATATCATACTCAACATTGTTCATGAACTCCTTTTCCATCTCAAGGGACTCTAAATTATACGTCATCATGTAGACCTAACAATACCTACTCATGTTACAGTTAAAATTCATAATGTGTGAGAATGCATCTCTATCTTCTACATAAAATGGGCCGCACACATTGGTGTGTATAAATTCTAGAATATTTGTAGTCCATTCAACTTGAAAACTAAATAGAGGTTTATCCATATTACCTTGTAAATAATAATGATATATTTCAAGTCCTTTAACCTCAAAAGATTCTAAATAACCATATTGATATAGAATTTTCAAAAAATTCACATTTATGTCAACGTGATGGTGATGCCACAACTGGTTGTTATATGTTTCATGTGTATTTTTTACATTATCATTTGCCAATATTTGGTTTTTTAATTCAATAAATAAATTCCATTATTTATCTATGACATACCATAACATATATTTTCTTAAAAAAAGTATAAAATCACATTTAAAAAGATAAAAATAAATCCAACCATGTCTAAAGAAGTAATGGAAATGATATTCTTGGTAATGCTGGAAACATAATAAAAATTATTTAAAACCAAAAATAAATCTTTTTTTCAACATGATATGGTTGTCTTTAAAGGCTATGGTATCCATATTCACTCCATTGTCTACCCATAGTTCCACCTCACCTATGGGAACTGTCCTAAATCTACTCATCTCTTTTATTTGGATATACATATGAGCACCAAATTTAGTCACTAATACCCAGGAAGTAGATATTGAAATATTACATACAAAAATGAATATACTTGCAGTTTTCCCTTTCTTAATTGAATATATTTAGTTCCTCTTCTAGTGGATATTCTTTCTATATGAAAAACAAGAAAATCAGGTCCCTTTCCATTCCTCTATATCTTATTCTTCTTGGAAGGATGGTTCTCTAGAGCCATATATATGGATTCAGTCTTTAGTCCCTTTTCATTGTTTCTCCACTTCTTATTCACCCTATGGATCATGGGTTCCAAATGACCCATTTATTTTTCATCATGGTTAATAAGAGTAGTATTTTTTAAAAGTTTCTTCTCATTATTTCTTATTTTATATTTCATAATTAAAATGGAAAACTTTTTAGGTTGTTATTATAGAATGAAATATTTGGGAAACTCATCATGGATCTTAAAACCCAAGATTTATAAGAATTATATGAATCCAATTTTATTGATTACATGAGGCCCATCTAGAACTGACTCTCTATGAAATCATGTGGATAGTGCATTGGAAATATCATGTCTCTATCTTTTTACCTATTCTTGATAGATATTTAGACGTTGATAAATGATTACATGTGCATCCATATCATCATATTTATATAGAATATCACAGTACATGGAGGATAACATAAAATAATAGACATACATTGTTTTTTACTCATTATTTTGGTAGACAGATACTTCTTCCTCTCTAGATGATTTAGGAAGTGACTTCGAAAGTGGGGTTTTCTGCACATATAGATTCTCTTCATGGAATCATATAATGTGTAAGTGCATATACCATTCCTAGAAATTACCTCCATTAATAAGGTTATACTTATATTTTATGGATTATTGTAGTGTTTTAGAATTCATTTCATTTTCCATTTCTAAAAATTAAGAGTAGATAATTACTACTTTACATGATTACCAAAACTGATTAATGTATTTAAATCGTATTCTACAGATCAGCCACTAATTTTCAAAACCTAATAACCCACACCATTTTTTCAGAATATCATATTTATTAAATATACTTTTTGAAAGGATCCATATTACACTTCTAATTACCAATATTTGGGATGAACAAGTCATTTAACGAGTTATTGGTTGGTTTTATTTAACAAAAAAATTACCTCAATGTTCTTTAATCTCTTGAGTAGAAACTCTTTTCTGGAAATCATGGTTAAATATTTCCTCAACCCTTCCCACTTAATTTCACAAATTCTTTATTTGGAAGTAAACCATTAATGTGAACCAAGTTAAATTAGTGCCAAAATTCAAGATAAATTTACCATGATAATTGAAAGCACCCCGCCATGGGTTGGTCAAGCACCTTAAACTATGAGTTCGATTCTAACATAATTGTTGAAGGCTATACCAAATTAATATTTTACTTGAGGTATATTAACCATTATTTATAAAATCCCATTTTTTATCTTATCTCATGCCATGATAATATTGAGGGTATTTTACTTATGTAATTAAACATCTCTGATAAAATTTACATGTAATCCGGTTATATTTTTTACATATTTCATGTTTGATATTTTATTTCTTAGGTGATCACCCAATATAAAAAAAACATAAATAATTTAACAGGAAACTGGATGAAATAAAGTATAGGTGGAATGGTCATGTGATTCTCTACTAGATTAGTTTATTTATAAGGGGATAAACCAAACCTCGATCCTAGTGAAAAACTATGAACTGTAGATTGGCTCATGTTGAATCATTCCACCTTGGATACTATATAACTCCTTGATTAGTTTTCCCTCAAATATTGGACATATAACACCTCCTCTTGATGGAGTGCTTCAAATTTACATAAGGTTTTACTCACACAAATTTGAGGGGAACCAATGTATTGGATAAAGTAGGTTTAAAGAAAAGAAACATTGGGCATGGAATCCCTTAAATAATAAGGAGGATGGTATGAAACATAGGTTATCAATTTTTGTTTATTTATAATCAATTTAATGAAACCAATCATATACACTAGACTTAGTCTAATCCCATGATCATCCAAAAAACATGCAATGAGAATAAATTTTCAACAAATTAATTTTATTCATTATTTAAAAAATACAAAAACACTAGAAATTTACCAAATTACATCATTTTTTTAATTACACCCAAAAATAAATAAATACCAAAATCAATATTTTAAAAAAAATTTAAAAAAATTAATGAATTGTACAAGTGTACTTAGAGGTAACCATGTATTCTCATCCAAAACAAAGAAATTGATTTAATATAAAATTTTTAGTCATTGGAGATGGAATGTACTATCCAATAAATGAAACATGGAACATATGTGAATTGGTATAATTATATATTTTATTCTTCTTTTTGTGTAAAATTGGGCACACCATCTGCAGCAGAATACACAATGTGTACTTGGTTACATGGAATGTAATGTCTTCTACCTATTTCCATTGCACAAGCCAAAGGAATGTGTGTGTATCTAGTCATGAATGATTTTGAGGTACATTTCATGTTATCCATCTTACAAAGAATGTGGCCTCAAAGATGCATATACATTGATTCCCTAGGTCATGTATCTGATACATGACACACTAGTACCCATGTGTTCTCAACTATGAAAAAACGAGGAGTACATGGTGTGCATAGAGGTTACACAACATATAGTTCTTCAAAAAATGTGTCAAACTATCCAGATATACATGATGATCCACTAATATCATATTTTTGATCTGATTTTATTATGAGAATGAAAGGAGATACATGGGTGCACTTTATATATTTAGGTGATACACACCATGTAGTATTTCACTATTGTGAAAGAACCTTTGGTACATCCAGATGGTGTTTTCAAATGTTTCAATATTTTAATCTTAACTTTTTTCTAGTGATATTAGTGAAAATGAAGAACATAATAGATGAGGATGTTCAAATATTAAGAACTATTTGATCTAAAATAAAATAATTTTTCAATTCATGAAAATAATCAATGAATTGTAAATAATTATAAATAATAATGTGATCACTCTGATACCACATATATGCTTCAGTTGCAAAGTAAGTTCTTTTTATAGCTTGGATAACTCCTTTTATAGTCTTAATTTAGAAAAATTGTTATAATACAATACATATAAAAATATTTTGAATGGATTTAAGTCATAAATTACATGAATAAATAGATGAAAGAACCAAAATAAGGAGGATCCAAACATGTAATTTATAATTAATTTGTAATCAGATATAGAATTTCCCAAATTGTAATTCCTTTTATATTAATCATCTGGATGACCTTGATATTATTGTTCCACCATTACACATCAGGATCCAAGTGTAGAATCATTATCTTGGTCATCTATATGTAAACCAAATTCTCTAAACATTGTCAAATAGTCATTGGGTTTTAGCACAACCAAACATAATTTCTTACACTGTTCATGGCTGATCATGGTAAAATTCTTTTTTAAGAATGACAAACTCTTAGAATTCTCACAAAGGATTGAGATGGTAGGAGATATGAGCACTCTAAATCTCTTGATCTCGCTCTAAGGATTTAGGCATATCCTTGATCTATCTATTTTTCACAATGACAATGTTTCTTGAATATTATATAATTAGATATTTACAATGGTAGGTTTTGGGTTGGTAGCTTATGCATAATCCCTTTATAAACATTATAATTATTTGTTTCCTCATGTTCAATAGTAATAATGTAAATACTGTTATTAGTCACTTTAAATGTGCCACACTTTAAGAATATATAAATAAATCTCATTTATACCATTTCTAATCTAACCATTACTAATCTAACCATTAATCTTGGTCTTCCTCTCCTCTTTGGAAAGAACCAAACCTTAAATAATGACTATTTATCTAACAAATATCACTATATTATTCTAAAACTAATATAATAATTACTATATTCACTAAACCATATAAAATATATTTATTATTATAATTTATCCCACTTATTATTTCAAATAAATTGTTATTAAATCTTGTATATCAACCAAACCAGATTAAATTCTACTTAATATAACATTTAAAATTTAGTACTTGAAATTAACTATGATTGTGCGTACACTTAGTGTGTGACCCTCTATGAAACATTCATAGTGACATTAGTCATAACCACATTAATTCAAAGTCCAATATCTAACAATGATACAAGGAACACATAGAGAAATAAGTTAATTTAACAATGATATTAAAACCCCTACAAATTCATACCAAGTAATATAATACAATTATGATGATATCACAAATCAATGAGGTTTTATTCTGATGTCATCAACCTATGTACTGGATGTCTCTTTCATTAACACTTCATAAATGAAATCTCTAAATTAATATCTTGGATATGGATTTATCCAAGAAGATCCATTATCATCAAAGTTCTTGAGATATCATATTATTTTGATTAGACAGAAGGTATATATTATTTCTCACATTATCCATTAACACAATATCACTTGTGGTGCATCCAATGTATCCAACCTCACTGTGAGCATATATCATCATATTGTTTTTGCAATATATGATAGTACATGACTCAAGATATCAAATAATTATTATATTAAAATCCATGAAATAACACACAAATTATAATATAGGAATATATAACGACATATAAAAAAATATATTTCTTATTGGTGGTCCGTTATCAAAAAAAATTACGCTTGAAATTGACAAGGGTATACACCATGAGAGGGTGCCACAAATTCCTATGAGTCTCCACACATTGTATCCTATATAATTTTCTCCCATTAAATGATATCATTCAATAATAGAACATATATTCCAGAATAATACTGTGGAACCTCTTGTTTCTCATCCTAGTGGGGAACTTATATGACCTTTTAGTGAGACATATATCCTTAGAACATTAGTTCATAAAAATTTCAAGCTAAGTAACAATCAAGATATGTTAAGAGAACTCCATTAATAATAAAACCTTGTAATCATTTAATAATAAATTCAGTTTTTGGGAAAAAAAATTAAAACTATCTATACCCCATGAACACACCAAAAAAGACGTCATGGACTTTAACTATAATAGTAAACACTAGGGGCATGGGATGCCTCTATATTCCTACTCTCAGGGTATATACTGAAGGGGGTTCAATAAAGTAGTTTATGAATCCCAAATAAAACAAAACACAAGTAATAGTATATGATAATTTGGTCACAGCACGAAAAATATTTAGTCCATCTAGTGTTGGAACCTCTATGGCATGTAACATGTTTTTCCTTTCTCCTCTTCCATTTTTTTGTTGGTCACTTCTAGTGACATGCTCAGGTTGAGGTCCTAGAATATGAGGGACATCATAATACCTCAATATTCATACCATATCTCCCCTCACCAGAGCATAGTCCAGATTCCCCCATTGTAGAAATAGAAATACTGGAGGATTCTACTAATCTCAATGCTGAAAGCAACAAACTCTACCCAACTAAGTTCTAAGGATCATTTGGAAATGGTTCTAAAGATGACCAAATCCCCTACAGAAAAAAAATCACAACACTAAAACCCGTGTAAAATAATGGAAACCACTAGCCCCATATGGATAAAAAAGAATCAAGTGAAATTCAATCCTTATATTTTTTAACCTCAAAGGACTTAGTGCCTAAGACCTTCCATTGAATACTCTAATACAAAAGATTCCAAACTAGTTCCCTTTTTATGGAAATCCACATTTTATTGAATACACTCGATCATATGAGGCTTCTTCTAAAACCCCAAAAACGTTAGAAACATAAAAGGAGTAACTAAATACATGATAGAGCAGCCTAGTGCATCCTCAAGATGTCTTTCATTGTACTCATCATTAGGGAGAATATTAAAGGAAATAAACAGAAGGTCCATAAGCATGATTCTATGATCTTTCAATGACATCCTCTCATACAGAAGTGAGAAAAAATGCTTCCACTTCACTACCTTCATGTTCAAGGATATGAACACATATCATAACCCATTCTATATTTCTTCCATATAAACTTCTTCCACCTTATGTTCACTATGATGGAATATCCACTACAGATGAGTTATACCCCTCATCTGATTTACTTCTAGAAGAATCAACTCCTCTTCCATGAACCATATTTAATTGAATGTTATCTCATTCGTTTCCAAATATCAATATATCTACTGATCAAATATTCTTCCCTCGTAATTTTCCAAATCATCCAACATATATAAATACAATTTCCTCTTCCACTGATTATCCTCCTCGACCGGATCAACCATCACATGGTAAACATGTTCTTTTCTAAACCTCACAAACCTGAACCACACATAGATGACATCCAGGATCACTACCAAAAAAGGAAAAACATGGATTTTTCTAAGCCGGATAGTATGGAATTTTATTAATATTAATTTAAATTAACACCTTTTAACTTCCAAGAAATACAAAATTCAGAAATGAACAAAAACAATCAGGATGAATGAACCTCTACTAACTATTTACCTAGTAAGTGGTGCCACCAAACATGGCCATTCAATAGACAGAGTCCTTACATCAGATCATAGGTGGGGGATAAAATCCGATCACTTTTTTAGTATTCAATGTCCTATTATGTGCACAAATATCATCTTACATTATTCCTCTACCAGCCCATACAATTATCTCTTTTCCTAACTCAAAACATCACCATATCTCCCAAAAAAAATCTCTAATGCCTTTATCTCATAATATAGTCCCACTAAAGGTATCCATCCTAGGTCAGTAATGAAGAAAGAGTGAAAATGACCCATGAGCCCCACCTCCAGTGGGCCCTAGGTTGGAAACTATCATCAAGGGTTTATAATCTCACGTATGGGAGGCATTTCCCTCAATAAAATATGATTAGAAAATATGATAAATCAACCGCAAAGAAACACTAAAACATAATATAAAATAAGGGAACCCAAACCATCCCACTATTCATGAGTGATATAAACAAATAAAAATATTCTCCAAATAAAATAACAAAAGAAATAGTCCTACAGTAGATACCCAATAACAGCTCCAAAACCCGGGATAATAATGTCTAACTCGGTCCCAGAATTCCTCCTAGAAATGTGAAAAATAGTTTTATATACGTGGGGTGAGAACAATATGTATACTCCGTAGGATCATCCCCAAATTCTCTCAAGTAGATTTAAAAATTTCATATTAATATACCCATGAAAAAATATTATAACCAGCAATACCTAGTAAATTCAACAAACTAATTTCAGCCTCACTAAGGCACAATCACCAAATAATAAATCCACATTTAGTAACATAATATGAATCATAGAGAAAAATAGTGTACCCAACACCACTTTCCAAATAATTTTCCGATATTACACCATGACATCATATGTCATAAAAATCACATCTATTCCATTAAATCATTCTTAAAGACACATGTGGTAATACAAAATGCCAATAACACTATGTGAAACTGTACATCGCATCTTAACCGAAGGAACATGGGCCACAAAATTGCATCTCTCTTGAATATACTGGGTCTATGAAATCACATCTAAACTATACTCATATATCCAGAATAATAGTGTATGATGAAAATCAAGGACATAAATCGCATTTCATCCTTCTCCCATGCATGAACGCCACTATGAACAACATTATCAACTCTTAAAACATTACCATTATTTCACTCATGACTTATTACCATTACAACCCATGCATATCAAAATCTTTTGGAAGAGAGATTGAGGAAGAAGAAGTATCTATACATCTATCCTCACCATCTAGATGTTGGTAAAAACACCCCCCCCCCCCCCCCCCACAAACATTTTGGTGTCGGAACATAGTGTTAGACATGGGAAGGGAATGAATGTAAATTGTAATGAAAATATAATATAAAATAATGACACATGTACATAAGACCAACATATTGGTTAATAGAAATAGAATAATATCAAACACAACATAACCACAAATCCTTATAACCTCCATCAATTTTTTTACACTTATAATTCATAACACCGCATGAGAAATCCATAATACACAAACCATAATCACCTTCAATATTTTATTGCAAATTTAATCCATTGCCAGATTTTCCAAATTAACAAATCATTATCATTATTAATCCCTTTCCTTTTCACATTTAATAATGAACTTTAACCAAACATCCATTTCATCTCATATTTTCATTATCCTTTCCATTATATTCCATTTATGTTCCATTATAAACATTTCTTCCAACAATATTGGGAAACTAAGTTCACATCTCATAAACAAAAAAACGCATCCATATCACATTAATAGTGCATCTCACCATAACCACATCACATCACAAACATCACATCAAAACCTCTACACATCATAAAACCCATTCTAAATGACCGTCACATCATTGACCAATATGTACTATATCCTAGAGAGTGATCACCATCCCCACAAAATTTCCCACACCACATATGGAAACACACCAAGCATAAAAACACCATACTAAATATTATAGATTCCACAGATTTAAAATTTCTAGGTCATTAAAATTCCTTAAATTATGTTAAATTTAATTATTATAATGACCCTCTATTTTCATACATTAACACTAAATTGCTTTTTCAGAATACTTTATACATTACACAAACACACACACAAATATAGTATTTTTCTAGTTCCATTAAAAACATGGAAACATAATCACTGGTACATAATTGAGCTACATTATCTTCCATTGGGTTCTTATTGACTAGAAACATTCTTGGAAATTCAAAAATAATATATATACTCATTTATTGGGTAAAAGGAAACATAAAACATAGTGAGATCAGATTCTCAGTAAGGTTAAATAAGGGAGATATGTAAACATAATAATGATCATAAGGGTATGAGAACATTATCATTAAAATAGAAGAGCACACTCCACCTATCAAAGATCATAAAAAAGGAATCCTAGAATAAATAATAGAAGTTCCAAACACATGAATCATAAGGAAATAATGATCATAATCCATGAAAGCATAACATATGAATAAGACATGGAATTTTGGAAGGCACATAAGTATATAATAATGATTATCATATTTTTCAAATCATCCCTACCAAGGAAATCATGGTTTCATGGGTTCACATACTACACCATCTTGGTATTAATGGTTTAATCCCATAGCCATATTGGTGGGAAAAGTATATTTTTTCTATCTCATGAGATATAAATATTTACCAATTACATTATAGGGAGATATTGGTCACACATATATCATAATTAAATCATTCATACATGTCCCAAAAGATCATAAACAATCATATCATGACCCTTGAAATTAAATGGGAATCATAAGAATGAAATCATAACATAAACTATGGAAAAGAGATCGGTTTCAAAATCATTTCATCAAATCATAACTCTGGAAAAGAAGTGGGTTTCATATGTATATAACCCATGAAAAAGAAACTAATTTCATAAGCATCATAACATAAAATGTAAATCATTTTGTAAAATAAAATGAATGCATCATTTGGATCATTACATATAATGTAACGAGTAGCACCAAAGGATTTCATCTTGGATGGGAAATAATTAGGAATGGTTTTTAAAAATATTTCTTGATGAAAATATCCTTTATTCATTGAAAATAATTTTATTTATTAATATCTCATGAAACATTTGAAGAAAAAAATAATTAAAATTTTCACGACCCCCTCCCCACAAAGTGTAACCCTCCTGGGCCGGCAATGTGAAAAGGGAGATAATGCCCCTCGAGTCCTGCCTCTAGTAGGCCCTGGGTTGGCAACTAGCACCGAGGGTATAATAAACACACAAATGGGAGGCATTACCCACTAAGAGAACACATGCGGAAAAGAGAGATAATATAGACACCAACCATCTCCAACTCAGAACTGAAAATATAGAAGAAACCCATGTACATATATGAAATGCCATGAAAAAGTAGTACAACCAAAAGGGAAAACTATAAGTACCCAAAAGAAAGTAAAATGGCAGCGACCACAAGCTCGAACAGCTCCTCCAACCACAAGCTAGTAGTAACCAGCTTGATCTCCAACCTGCTCCAAGTGACATGAAAAACAGTTTATATATAATTAGGGTGAGTATAACAGTATACTTAGTAGGATACTCCCAAAAGCTTCTTGTGCAAAAGTAAAGAAATCATGCTTAATCACAGTAAACAACAAGTGAAACTAACTCGTCACCTAAACAGGTATACTAAGGTCCCGACCTCACCATGGCTACTCTCACCAAGTAATGCATACAAGAATATATCATATAATAAAGGATTTCAAGGGTACCCCACTACTACTTCCCCACTGGTTTGCCGCTTTTCCCCCAACGACATATGTCCTGTGCGTCTCTCTCCAAATGCTTGCTCGTATACACCTGGGATAAGCTCCACAATCTGCACCACGTTCACCACAAAGGCCTGCCCGCAGACACCTCATCTAAGAACCACACCATCCTCACAACCAAATGTAATCAGGTAGTTTCGAGGACCCACCACAACTCGCATAACATGTATCATACGTCGGGTATTATACCTCAAGCCATTACAGCCCATACACCGATTAATGATCCTCAAGCCATCACGGCCTATACATGTTACACCTATTGTAGTCCATAGTATACTATATCCAGAATATATTTATGTGAGTAACCACAAGCCATTACAGACCTCTACACACATATATGGGGAAAACCAACCGTTGTGCCTCGTGGAACTAGTATCTACCAAGAGAAGAGAGCAGGGTCAAAGGGGGTAGTCAGCCATTCATCCTCCCATTGGAATGTCGGGGAAAACACCCCCCAGGGCTCAGAATACCTGGGGTGTCAGTTTCCCTTACTGATAGGGTGGAGTAGCGTATAGAAACCCAAAAAGTATAGAATATATTGTAACTCACAACCACACTATGGGCATAACCTAGTCCTAGAAATGACTCCAGCTAACGTCTATCAGACTCCGAGCTTCCACTTCTAAGACAAGGTATCCTATAAACACACAACCATTTAAAAGGGATTTATTAGGTTATTTAATTCCCCTTTTTATCAATTCCATTATACGTTAATTAATTCTTTGAACATTAATTAACCAATAAAAATTTCACATTAAGTTCCATTAACATCATATCCAAAAACCACTGTCCCTTCAAAAGATCTCAACCTCATCATTAAGTTTCATCAAACTCCAACCCCATGGGTTAACATCATTTATTCAACATTCATTACAGAATTTATTTCCCATATTCCCAGGTATTCTGGAAAATCATCATTTGATACTAAAAACAAGGGGGCTCAGTATGTTGAGTAGACACACTACCCGTCGAGTCTTTTCCACCTATAGAAAGAGCATAGACCCATTCTCCATTGTGAGGCTAAACACAGAAAGCATGTGGAATACCTTGTGTTTCTTCGCCTCCTTCGGATGAAGGGTGAGCAAGACCAGCTTCCTTGAGTAGTGGGGAAAAGTAAACCAGATAAACAACCAAGAATCAACAAGCATCCAACAATCACGTCCATCCCATTCCATCATCCCTGGTGTCCTCCCTGACACCCACATGAATAAATCGATGCATCTCGCCACTCTAGGCGTCATCCGCTAACACAACCACAAGGCCTCCATGCCCCCCACATATCACAACACCCTCCCAGGGTCACATCACCGCACAAGAAGCAGGAAAACAAAAATCACATCAAATTGGGCTCTTGGCCCTTTAACAAGGCATTCGGCCTTCAAACAACAGGAACCAACAGATTTCAGGTTTACCAACAAACTGAATTAAACACATACATCGACATGAATTTGATTAACATCAATTTGGATCAACAACCACAACAACAACAACCATATTCATTTACATGCTTCTTTATCATTATCCAATTAATTATCAATTAATTTCGGCTTTAATTTCTTTATCAATTTCATCAATAACCCAATGCTAATAACAAAGGCATAGATATCGCCCTATCTATCAAATCAAGAGGCAAACCATTTTCACGGTACAATGCTACAAGATGCAATCAAACCAATTCTCTTAATCCGGTTTGAGTATTTAATTAGTCCAATTTCATTGTGATCCAAAGGGCTAAATCATGCTAACTCTACCATTGCACACAAACAATTAGAGAAGCCTTGAATCCCCTACCACAACACCTTTTATGGAAACCACAATAGTCGAAGGACGCCCAAGAAGACTGGGCTGATTCTCCACGAATCCTCCTTAGATCACCTCTCCTTACACAAAAAAGTCTGAATCTAATCATATTCGACATCCACATGCTTAGATCTACCCATAAGGGGAGTAGATCTATGAAACCGAGAGAAGAGGAGTAAATCTAAGAAGATCTAAGAAACCAAGCAAGAACGACCACATACCTCAAGGACCAGCTTCGATTTTCCAAGAAAATCCTTCAGATAACCTCAAAAACTCTTGGGAGAGGTTTTATAACCTTTAAGGGAGAGTAATCCCAAGTTATGGCCACATAGGGTCTTAAACGAGGTGATTAAAGGAAAAACGAGATAGATCTACAATTTTAGGATCTAACTTTAAGTGCTCGCACGGTTAGTCAACATGGTTTAATAAACTGTGCACTAACCGTGCATTAGCTTCTGGATCTCCAAACACTCCTCGAATGGTTAGTCCGCTCGGTTAGACAACTCTTGTGCTAACCGTGTGTTAGCCACTGCCTTCAAGACCATCCTTGCACGGTTTGGCCACACGGTTTAGGCAAATCGTGTGCCAACCATGCGGAAGCTATTACCCTTTATCTTTCCTTAGAAGTCCACCCCAACACACCCCAAGCCACCTTAACCTTCCAGAACACCACTAACACCACATTTTCACAATGGAATGGACCGGAGAGGTCCGGTCCATTACATCATATACCTCCAAAAACATTCTCGTCCTCGAGAATCCAAAACCCACCTAAAGTGAAAACGAAATAGGGTCTGAACAACCACCCCTCGAGATAGTTCACAAAAGAGATCAATCCACCAATGAAATAAAGGGAGACATCTCATAAACACGGATGTTTCATAACCAAAAAAGTTACAATGATACATGAAAAGAGTCAAACATCAAACAACTCTGGGCACTGGACACGAATCTGTGACTCACGTTCACAGGTACTCTCCTCCAATCCACTATTTCTAGACAGGACATGAACTAATGGGATAGAACGCCCGTGAAACACCTTCTCCTTGTGGTCTTGGATATCCACAGGTCACTCCTCAAAGGTTGCATCACCATCAGCATTGATCTCTACCCAATCGATGACGTGAGAGTCGTCATGAAGATAACGACAGAGCTGTGATACATGGAAAACATTATGTATCCGACACATATGAGGGGGAAGTGCTACACAAAACGCCACAGCCCCAACATGAGATAACACCTCGAAAGTCCCAATAAGCTGGGGAGAAAGATTACTCCCATGACCAAACATTCACTGCCCATGACGGGGAGTCACCTTCTGAAACACATGATCCCCAACATTAAACTCTAGGGGCCTCCTTCATTGATCAGCATATGATTTCTGATGATCTTGTGTTTTCTTCATCCTCTGCCGAATCACCTGAACCATCTCTATTGTATACTTCACTAGTTTCGGTCCGAGAATTGTTGACTCTCCGACCCCAGTCCTGTACAATGGAGAACGTCAAGGCCGGCCATACAAGGCTTCAAACAGTACCATACCGATGGTGGAGTGAAAACAATTATTATAATTGAACTACACCAATGGTAAGTGCCTCATCCATGAACCTCCAAAATCATGAACAAAAGAGTGCAACATGTCTTAAAGAGTCTGGATAGTTTGCTCTGTCTGACCATCTATTTGAGGATGAAAAGTAGGGTTAAGGCATAGTTGAGAACCAAAACCATGTTAGAGACCTCTCCACACCCTGGAGGTAAAATGAGGATCTCAATCTGAAATGATCTTCCTTGGGACTCCATGAAGTCTAACCACCTCCTCTAGATACTACCTCGACAAAACCTCCACTGAGCTCGACTCCTTGATCGATATGAAGTGGGATGATTTTGTTAAACGATCCACTACCACCCAAATAGCATAATATCCTCCCAGAGCTCGAGGTAATCAAGTAACAAAGTCCATTGATATGTCCTCCCACTTCAACTGAGGAACCTCTAATGGCTGGAGAAGACCACTAGGAACACGGTGTTCGGCCTTCACCTTCTAGCAGACTAAACATCGAGACACAAACTCTAAAACCGCATGTTTCAGCCCAGGCCACCAAAACTGGCTCCTCAAGGATCGGTACATCTTTGACATGCCAATATGTACCACTAAAGGTGAACTATGAAACTCTCTAAGGACCGTATTGCACATCATAAAAGGAACATAAATCCTTCCACGATACAACACTCGGTGTTGTTCATCCTCAGACCAACCATCAGCGGCCTCACCACAAACAAATCTGTCTCTCCAAACCTCCACCTCAAGATCACCCAACTAGGATTCTTCCACCTTCTGCATCAGGGATGACTTCATCGTCATCTGGAAAAGACAACCTCTACCTCCAAATTATTCCATATCTAGATTCACAGCTGACAGTTCTTCCATTACTCTCCAGGAATCACATGATTCACGCACATCATCACTACGTGACTTTCAGCTCAGTGCATCAGCTAAAACGTTTCCTTTTCCAGATTTATATGATATTTCAAAGTCGTATTTCTGTAAGAAATCCATACACCGATTCTATTGCAAGTTCAAGTCACGCTGGGAGAAAAAATACCTCAAACTCTTATGATCGGTGAAAACCACGAAGTGCTCACCAATGAGGTAATGTCTCCACAACATCAGAGCAAACACCATGGCTGTCAACTCAAGATTGTGGGTGGCATAGTTACATTCATAGGGAAGCAACTGCCAAGACCCATAGGAAACAACTAACTTATGATGCATGAGAAAACAGCCTAACTCAAGATGTGAATCATCATAGAAAACATCAAACTGAACTCCCTTAGCTGGAAAACAAAGGACTGGAGCACTTACTGACTTCTCGTTTAGATACTCGAAAGCTATCTGACACTAATCAGTACATATGAAAACCTGATCATTCCTTTTTAAAGCTATCAGAGGAGTCGCAGCCCGTGAGAAATTGGCTACGAACCTCCTATAGTAGCCCTCGAGACCAAGTAAACTTTGCACCTATGACACTATCTTGGGAGCTTCCCAAGACACAACTGCTTCAATATTCGATGGATCCACGCCTAATCCCTATTGGGACAAAACATGCCCCAAGAAACGGACTTCTTGAGCCCAAAAATCACACTTCAACAACTTCCCGAACAGCTGCTGTCGACGAAGAACTCCCAAAACGGCTCGTAGATGCTCTGCATGATCCTCTTCAGATGTGGGGTACACAAGGATGTCGTTGATGAAAACTACCATGAACTTTTCCAGGAACACACGGAACACATCATTCATCAAAACCATGAATACTGCTAGAGCATTCGTCACACCAAACTACATTACAACGAACTCATAATGCCCATGATGACAATGGAATGAAGTCTTCTGAATATCCTCATCCTTCACACGCATCTGATGATATCCTGACCGCAAGTCGATCATTGAGAACAAACTTGCGCCCTTCATTTGATTGAATAAATCATCAATTCGTAGTAGAGGATAGCGATTCTTTATCATCACTTTCTTTAAGTGACGGTAATTGACACACAACCACAAACTGCCATGGTCCTTCTTCACGAACAGAACATGTGCACCCCATGGGGACACACTTGGTCGAACAAAACTACACTGCAATAGACCGTCAAGTTGTATACGTAGCTTGCGTAACTTATAAGGGGCCATCCTATATGGAGACATAGAATAGAAGAAGATCCTAGTTGTATCTCGATCCCAAACATGATCTCTCGTTGAGGGGGTAATGCTACATCCTCTTCTGGGAAGACATCAGGGTACTCCTCTACGACCCTAGGAAACGCCAACTGCTGAACCTCTGAAGAACTCAGTATCATCTCAGACACCATGGATGATAAGAATGGAATGCGCATGTGACCCATCTGAGGATCTCTCTCACCAACAAACACCACTAAATCTCAATCCGCACCAAAAAAATAACCTTCTCCCAAAGGAAATTCATGATAGCCTACACCGAATACAAAAAATCCATGCCAAGGATTACATAATATGGTTGTATCCATAAACATAGGAAATCTCCCCTAGAGCGG
Organism: Viscum album; assembly: GCA_963277665.1. Taxonomy (NCBI): domain Eukaryota; kingdom Viridiplantae; phylum Streptophyta; class Magnoliopsida; order Santalales; family Viscaceae; genus Viscum; species Viscum album. The sequence goes on along the minus strand of OY728128.1, from coordinate 210,310,355 downwards.
TGTTGCCCCAACACAAGCTCAGAGTATCTACATACTTCAAGGAAGTCATCTCAACCTCCAACTGGCGTAGTCAATGCCAAGGGCATTGGAATCATCTCTACCTCAAGTCCCAAATCATGGACAAGGGTAGGTGATATGAAGGATTGTGTCACTCCTGAATAAAACAAGGCATACACCAAGGTAGAAAACAAGCAAAGTGTTCCACGAACGACATCTGGCTCTTATTGTTCTGGCAACGCTAGAGCATGAAGCTGACCACGGCCTCCTCCACAGCCTCTCTGAACCTGATGGCTACCACCACCACGACCACTCTCTGCTCTCCAAGGACGGCGAGCATCATGGGGTTGTCCTCTGACTTCCCCATATACCCTCTGATGATCAAAAGCTGTTGTAACTAGCTGCTGATGCCATGGCGTAAACTGCCTCAACGGAGGAAGATGGAGAGAAACACCTGGTGCATGATGACATCTCTTAAAGGTCGGTCACTCCCACTACTAATGACCATGACCACCACAAGAAAAACAAGCGACTGATCCGTTAGAATAGGCATGAGAGTTGCTGCCTCTGGAGAAACGAGATGTGAAGGGCTAGGACCTACCTCCGGTTGAACAGAAACTCTTCTACCCTGAAAACCAGGAACCCCAGACCACATCCTTACTTCATGAGTAATCATGATAATTCCCCTCTCATGATGATCCGGTCTTAGACAAAGTCTTCTTGACAACCTCTGCCCTTTCCAGCACCTCGAGATATGTCTTCAGCATAAATGGGGTGACCTGGCGCTGGATCTCTTGGCGGAAAGCCTCATTGAAATGCCTCTCTATGGCCTCCTCATTTGGTAATAGGTCCGAAGCATATCGTAAAAGGTTCCTGAAACGGATCCCAAACTCCTGGACACTAGATCTCCCCTATCGAAGGGTAAGAAGATCCTGGCGACTGGACACCTTTGCATCAAGGAAAGGAACTTGAATCTAAACTTGTCTCGGAACTCCTCCCATGAGATCGTTTACTCCTCACAATCCCTGAGGAATATGAACAACCACTACCTTTCTGCTCCACGCAGCATCGTCACAGCTAAGGACTCCCAGTGCTCCTTCCGAGCATGGATGGAACTGAAGCCTTTCTCGACCTCCTCCAACCAGTATTTTGTGACCGCATCTGAAGTGGATCCCTCGTACTTCTGCAAACTCTAGTGCTGAAACTGCCGAAGTGACTTCCTCCAAGTGTCGTCGTTGTCAACCTCTACCCTACGGTGACCTGCTGGAATATCCTGCTAGACATCTTCTACGCAAACCTGGCAAGAAGGTCGACCTGGAGCCATACCTACAATATGAAAAACACTTAGAGCTCCTTAGCCTGGAATGTGGAAGACTCAACATTTATTAGTTAAATTTTTTCTTTTTATTCATTTTAGGTTAACCTATCCCATGGTCTACCCAATCAAACACAGGCACAATGAAGAATGATGCATGATCCTTTCCTAGGTCTCTACCCTCCAACTAGTATCACCTTGTTTAGTAGCCATTGTAAACTTAATGGTCTGTGCATCAGATCATAGGGGGCCCTAAACGCCTATGTCTCAGTCGGTCTCCAGTGCTTACCTCACTTGTTAAACATGAATGACGCCATTTCCCTACCAACCCACGCAACCTCATATGTGCCTAACTCCAAACTCCATCTTATCCCTCAACCAGACCTTTGATACCACTCTGTCACGACCCCCTCCCCACAAAGTGTACCCCTCTTGGGCCGGCAATATGAAAAGGGAGATAATGACCCCACGATTCCCGCCTCCAGTTGGTCCCGGGTTAGAGACTAGCAGTGAGGGTATAATAAACCCAAAAATTGGAGGCATTACCCTCTAAGAGAACACATACAGAAAAGAGAGATAAGATAGACACCAACCAACTCCAACTTAGAACTGAAAATATAAAAGAAACCCAAGTACATATACGAAATGACATGAAAATGTACTACACCTGAAAGGGAAAACTAAAAGTACCCAAAAGAAAGTAAAATGGCAGCGACCAAAAGCCCGAACAGCTCCTCCAACCACAAGCTAGTAGTAACCAGTTTGATCTCCAACCTGCTCCAAGTGACCTGAAAAATAGTTTATATATACATAAGGTGAGTATAACAGTATACTCAGTTGGATCCTCCCCAAAGCCTCTCGTGAAAAATTAATTAAAGCATTCTTAAGCACAATGAACAACAAGTGAAACTAACTCATCACCTAAATAGGTATACTATGTTCCCGACCACACCATGGCCACTCACACCAAGTAATGCATAAAAGAATATATCATATAATAAAGGATATCAACGGTACCCCGCTACTACTTCCCCACTTCTTTACCGCTTTTCTCCAACGACATACATCCTATGCATCTCTCTCCAAAGGCTTGCCCATATACACCTGGGCTAAGATCCAAAATCTACACCACGTGCACCACAAAGGCTTTCCCGCCGACACCTGGGCTATGTACCACACCATCCTCACAACCAAAAGTAACCAGGTAGTTTCCGGGAGCCACCATATCTCTTATAACGTGTATCATACATCAGGTATTATACCTCAAGCCATTACCGCCCATACACCGAGTAAGGATCCTCAAGCCATCACAACCTATACACGTTACACCTTTAAAGTCCACAAGATACTGTATCCATAATATATGTGTGTGAAAAAACACAATCCATTACAACACTCTACACACATATATGGGGGAAAATAACCATTGTGTCTCATGGAACTTGTATCTACCAAGATAAGAGAGTGGGGTCAAAGGGGGTAGTCATCCATTCATCATCCCACCAGAATGTTGGGGAAAACACCCCCTAGGGCTCAGAATCCCTGGTTTTTCATTTCCCTTACTAACAGGGTGGAGTAGCGTATAGAAACAGAAAAAGTACAGAATATATTATAACTCACAACCACACTATGGGCATAACATAGTCTTAGATATGACTACAACTAACATCTCTTAGACTTCGGGCTGCTACTTCTAAGACTAGGTATCCCATAAACACACAAACATTCAAAAGGGATTTATTAGGTTACTTCATTCCCTTCATTATCAATTATATTGTATGTTTATTAATTATTTCAACATTAATTAACCAAGAAAAATTTCACATTAAGTTCCATTAACATCATATCCAAATACCACTATCCCTTCAAAAGTTCTTAACCTCGTCATTAAGTTTCGTCAAACTCAAACCAATTGGGTTAACATCATTTATTCAACATTCATTACACAATTTATTTCCCATATTCCCATGCATTCTAGAAAATTAGCCTTCGCTACTAAACAAAATGGGGCTCAACACGGTGAGTAGACGCACTACCCGTCAAGTCTTTGCCGCCTATAGCAAGAGTGTAGACCAATTCTCCCTTGAGAGGCTAAAAACAGAAAGCATGTGGCATACCCCGTATGTCTTCGCCTACTTCGGAAGAAGGGTAACCAAGACCAGCTGCCTTGAGTAGTGGGGAAAATTAATGAAGATAAAAAACCAAGAATAAACAAGCATCCTCAATCACATCTATCCCATTCCGTCATCCTTGGTGTCCTCCCTGACACCCACATGCATAAACCGATGCATCTCGCCACTCTAGGCATCATCTGCTATCAGAACCACAAGGCCTCCATGCCCCCACATATCGCAAAACCCTCCCAGGGTCACATCACTACACAAGCAGCAGGAAAACAAACATCACATCAAATTGGGCTCTTGGCCTTTTAACAAGGCATCCGCCCTTCAAACAAAAAGCACCAACATATTTTAGGTTTACCAATCAACTAAATTAAACACATACATCAGCATGAATTTGATTAACATCAATTTGGATCAAAACCCACAACAACAAAAACTAGATTCATTTACATGCCTCTTTATCTTTAGCCAATTAATTATCAAATAATTCTTGATTTACGTTCTTTATCAATTTCATCAAGAACCCCATGTTGACAAGCAAGGCCTAGACATAACACTATCTAGAAAATCAAGAGGCAAATTTTTTTCATGGTACAAAGCAACAAAATGCGATCAAACCAATTCTTTTAATCCAGTTAAAGTATTTAATTAGGTCAATTCCAATGTGATCCAATGTTCTAAATCATGCTACCTCTATGATTGCACATAAACAATTAGAGAAGCCCTGAATCCCCTACCACAACGGTTTTGACGGAAACCAAAACGGTCGAAGAACGCCCAAGAAGACCGAGCTGATTCTCCACGAATCCTCCTTATATCTGCTCTCCTAAAACAACCACGACCAAAGCTCATCATATTCGACATCCACACACTTAGATCTACCCATAACAGGCATTGATCTAAGAAACCGAGAGAAGAGGAGGTGTAGATCTAAGTAGATCTAAGAAACCAAGAAAGAACGACCACATACCTCAAGAACCAGCATTGATTCGCCAAGAAAAGCCTCTGGATCACCTCCAAAATGCTTGGGAGTGGTTTTCTAACCTTCAAGGGAGAGTAATCCCAAGTTATGCCCGCTTAGGGGCTTAAACGCGGTGATTGAAGGCCAAACGAGTTAGATCCACAATTTTAGGATCTAACTTTATGTGCCCACAAGATTAGTCCACACGGTTTAATAAACCGTGAGCTAACCGTGTGTTAGCTTCTGCCTCACCAAACACTCCTCGCCCGGTTAGTACGCACGGTTAGACAACTTGTGCACTGACCGTGCATTATCCACTGTCTTCAAGACCAGCCTTGCATGGTTTGTCCACACGGTTTAGGAAAACCATGCGCGAAACGTGCGGAATCTGTTACCACTTAGCTTTCCTTAGAATTACACCCCAATGCACCCCAAGCCACCTTAACCTTCCAGAACACCTCTAACACCACATTTTCACAATGGAATTGAACGGAGAGGTCTGATCCATTACAAAAATAATGTTGAAATCTTATAAGGGAATCCTAAAGTAATTATGGTTTCACAAAAGTGAAAAAAATCCATCCATTTCATATAAGTGAAAAAGAAACATTATTCTCATACTTTTTGTTAGAAAATTAAAGAATTGACTCATTAGAAAAATAAAATAAATATTCTTTTCAAACATGGTTAAAAATTATTTTAAATAATTATAGAAGAATGGTAAAAAAATTGGCAAATAAATTTAAGAAACATTTACATGGAAGATAAATATTCATCGATAGATACTTGTGTATAAATAATCTCAAATAATAATAAGATAATGAAATTAACCCTTAGAACTATATAATCAGTAGAATGATATTCCCCATGAAATAAAGGAAATTATATGGATATGAAAAATAAGATAAATTTTTGGTTAAGACTCATAAAACACATTCAGGGTACTATAATTATGACGAATAAGAAACAAGTAGTGTATGATGTGTGTGTCTCACAGAAGTAAAGGTGAGATAAAAATTTCATACCATAGGTCTGATTCCCTCCCGACATGTATGAAACTCTTGTATAGTGGTTTTTAAAACATTAATAACTACCAAAATCATAATAAAATTTATTTTATCAAATATGATTCATTTTTGACTTCATATTACCTGTTTATTAAAAATTCCAATTGAAAGCAGTGATTTTAGTAATAACTACACTATATATCATACATGTTTTAACTTATTATTCAATATCCTATTAATTAGATAATGATTTATATAATTTAAGATATTAATACATGATATATATATCATATATTTTTATTATATAAATATTAATAAAAGATATATATATATAATGGAATACATAGTTCATGGAGATAGTAAGTCGCACATATGAATGAATGTTGTTTTAGTTTTCTTATCATACTGAATGGAAGAAGGTAAATGAAATATATGTGTATATATATTCTTCTATTAGAATTATTATTTAATATATTTAATATTTATTAATTATATAAATTTTTATAATTATATTTGAAATGGTTATCATGGATGATGAATCTCATCACTTCATGGAGATGGTAGGTCGTACATACGAACGAGCGATGATATCATTCTCTTATTGGTAAATGGGAGAGAAATAATATGGTATATTAATTATACAAAAAAATATAATTTCATATTTATTATTTATATCCAATATATTCATCATTATACCCATCCAAATAAAGTAGTCACGAAAAACAGATCACACCATGATGTGGAGACGATAAGTTGTACGTATGCACGCATGGTACTTACATTTTAGTATGATGAATAAAAGGAGGAATATGGTTTTTTCATAACCATAATAACATATCATAATATAGTTGATACTATAGTTTTTACTTTATAGTGTAATAAACACATAAAGATGATGTAGAAGAATAAATAATTTTTAAAGAGGTGGAATGGAGATTACCTCATCTTCATCAATGTCCCTCTAGATCTCCTCTTCGGGACACTAGTGTTGGTATTTTGAGAAGACCAGAACCTATATATTATTACTAGATAACTTGATAAGTAAAATATTCTGGTGAGTGATGATGTTGAAGCCTAACAGTGATGTGAAAAAGTGAGGGAGGAGGTACCCATTTATAATTATGGTGTGGGCACTTTAGAAAACTCTTCAAATATTAAATTAATATATGTTAATTTTCACTTTCAAATAGATCCAAAGTGATTTAATTATAATATAATATAATGGTGGGTAAAAATTTCTTCAACTAAATATTTTTATACATTTTTAGGCCACAATATTAAACATATATTTTGGTTTTATCCCTCAGTTAAACCGTTTACCTTTTACCATGACAACTTGGGTTTTTCCTCTTTTGGGTTAATATAGTTACTATAAAATGAATAAAAAAGGGGATAATTTATGGAATTTATAACCTTATTATATTAATATTAACAAATTACATATTTTTATGAATTTTATATCATTTAATAAAATATTATTTATTTTAATGTATCATTTACATAAATTTTGATGAATTCATTATTTGTCTTTTAAAACATATCATATTTCCATGATTACTTCGAAACAACACTTCTAATATCTCATTAATATGTAAAGGTTGTCTATAAAATTAGTGGATGTATTTAATTATATTTAATTCCATTAATTATAAAAAAATTAATATCATTTATTTGATATTTCCATTAATAAAACAATTAGTGAATCATCACTATGCAATCCATTAAATAAATTATTTATTATCTAAAAAAAATATCATGATGAATATAAATTTATTTTATTTCAAATTAATAACTATATTCTGATATATCTTTTAATAAACTCAATATTAAAAATTATTTACTTTATTTTAATTATGATTGTGGAATTTGTAACATATCATTAAATAAAATATAATAAATTTCATATTCCAACCCATGTAGATTAAAAAGATAATAATTTATAATTGAGATTTATTTTGTTCTAAATCCACTCATACAATCAAATTGGTACAAGAGTTATTTTAATTTTACAATATTATAGTATTTTTTACATTTAATTATCTAATTTACCCTTAACCAAGATAAATAAAAATTTACTAAAGTTACTAATCACAATATCCAAAATATTAATATGATCTTATTGGAATATAAATATCATAATGATTATAACCATGTATTTTTTGGTCTCAAATTTTAATTCACATAAATTAGAAAATTATGTTTAATGTTAATCCCACTAACGTGGTGAGACAGTAGGTAAAAAGAACGTTTAAAAGTTTGATAATTTTTTATATCTAATATATATATAAATATGATTCCAATTAACTAAATTAGATTAATATATGTATAATTTATCTTCTGTGAATTTAAAAATAAATTTAAAATATAAAAATTATTTAAATGAAAAGGTTGTTTTTAACTACAATGCGGTATTTTTCACTATTCTTCAAAAAATGAAACTTCTTAGAAAATAAAGAAAATTCACCATAAGTTAATGTTGAAATAGAAAATTAAAAAATGATTTTTATTTTATAAAATTAGATTTATAATGTTTTCTAAAAAAAAATTATTATTGCTCGCATAATGACATGAAATAGTTCCTTTATGAAAATACTATTTCCACACATATAAAGTCGTTACCAAGAATTATAAATTTTACAATAAATATGATTTATTTTTTTTAAACATAAAAAATTATTTATTAATATTCATATTTCTATTTTTAATGCCTGGTTTATAAATATCTCATTTAAATAATAATAATAGTGAGTTGTTGTTTCCCAGAAACTCAGTGTTGCATGTAATGCAAGCCAGGTCGACGTTACGTGTAGTGCAAGATTAACATGGTGTTGTGTATAACGTAATCCAGAAATTTTTATTTTCTATAATAAAAAAAATCTATATTCAGTGTTGTGTGAAGTTAAAATATAAAAATGATTAAATTAATTTGGAAAAAAACTAATTCACAAAATCTCAGGGTGTTACTTTCGACGCCCCCCCCCCCCCCTAAAATGAATTTCTCCCCCTAAATTCATCTGGGTTATCAAAGGATTAATATTATAAATTTTCTTTCATATAAACCCACATTGTAAAAATAGATATTAAAATATCCTTTAAAAAAATTGAAACATAAATTTTACCCAAAGTAACTCGTAACAAGGTTTAGGAGAACCTAGGTGGATAGTGAAAGAATTGGCATAAAATAGAAATATGAAAATAAATTTATGGTGGATAAATATAGAGATCAAGTTCAAAACAAAGTTAATAATCAAAAATCCATAACTGATAGAGGCATGAAAAAGGTCATTGATATCATCAAAAATGAGAATAAAAGGACAAAATTTTACCTCAGGACTAAATTCCTAATGTTTATGATTTTTTAAGAGAAGATATACTTACTTGATATTTATATAATCTTACAGTTTTTGTGCCTTGAATACTTACAACATCATCTCTTATTCACTAAAATGAAGTTGAGAATTTCATTCTTGAAATGTTATCTGATCATAAATAGAATGATAGGCCATTCCATTTATATTTATCATTACAAAATTTTAACAAAAGTTGTCAAATATTAATAAATCCACCTATCGTGAAATAATAAATTAGATTCTAAAATTTTTCTGTTTTTTAAATTATACTATACATAAATTGATAAGCCTAAAATCCTTCTGAAAGATGAAAATACAAAACATTATAAAGAAAGGAACTAAATCGACTTAACATTTATCTCCCATATATCATAAGGTAGATCGTGGTTGTAACATTATAATTGTGTGAATACCTTGATCATATATTCTCTTGAAATGTATTTATAACCAGATTTACCAGAAATCCTTGTATAAAATATTCATGTTTCCTTATTTAAAATTTTATTGGATATATTCCTTAGTCTAAATAGTTTTAAACTTCATCCACAATAGCATAAACCAATTTTCATCAAATTCTTAATCAGTTTCAATAAATTAATCACCATGATATTTTCTTATACATATCCAACATATATTTATCCAATTGTTTTTATCTCAACATAATGCACATATTAAGGATTATCCTTCCCTTAACCAAGTGTTTTTTCCAAAAAAAAATATCCCCTTATTACCTCAACTAATTTTCATGGATTCCAATACCATTTAGAATATTCTCTTAAATAATTATGGAAAAACTACAGTGGAAAAATAAAAATATGGTTCATTATTTTGTAATACCATAAAACTAATTCTATAGCATTATTCTTGAATTCTGATACATAAATAATCAATCATTTCACGTCTTCTTTGTCACACTCCACATAGAAAATAATGATTGCATGATATTTGCCTTTTATTTTATCCCTAAGAGGTTTCAAATATCAATCCTCATTGATAAACCGTATATTTTGGAACTAGTTATAAAAATTCTCATTATCCTTACACTTGTATCAACAAAGAAGTGGTGGTTCTCTCTTTGTGGATTTCTCTCCATTTTCATTGTTAGAAAACTTCATCCCATCAATTCCACACTCAAAAGAGTGATGAACTTCCTTTACACACATAAAAAATTTATCAGACCCCTTAATACTACCTCCTCCTTGAATATTCCCACACATAGAGAGTAAAGGAAAGATCCTATTTTTATTTTCATGGTTTTTGGATTTCCCTTTAAACTTCATCTTCCTCTTCTTGTCAAAACTATGATATTTCTACATGACTTCATCCTTCATTTCAACCTTTATTTAACAATGCAAAATATCTTCACATCAAATAAATTCTATTATGAATAAAACCCTATTAAGACTTGACATTAATCCACTAAAGGACATATCAACTTTATATTTAGGTGGGATGATAATTCCAGAAGCATACCACACAAGTCTTTTGAAATTGGATTTTTAGGTACCAACAGATTCATCATCCCATTGATTTAACCAAAGAAAATCCATATCCACTTTCATATTTAGAATATGTGGAATTTAATTATTGAAGAATAATTTCTTGAACTTATCCCAATCCATGGATGAAATTTCACCTTGTTTCCTTGTATTGTTAATTAAATTCCACCAAAGGTCTACTTCTCCTTTTAACTGATAAAAATCCAAAATAACTTTCTTATTCACTAAACATTGGAGAACGTAGAATATTTTTTTAGTAGTACTTATCCATTGTTCGGTAACAAGTTTCTCGGAAGACCCACTGAAATAATGTGAATGATTCCTCGAGGAAGAGTCAACCAAATGTTGTTCCCCTTTGATCATTTTGATGTCAACCATGATTCAGAGCAAGAGATAGTTCTATAGGTATAGGAATATGATTTCTTATTCTAGGTCCCATATAATTTGGATGACCAGGAGGAAAATTGTTTCATTTTCTATCACAATCACCATTAATGTTGTTCCTTTAGGTTCCATCTATTGACCAAAAGAATATATTAAGAAGAATTTATCATAATGAGGAACCACATAATCATGAAAAGTCACTATAGGATGTCTAAATAATAAAACATTCCCTAATCTATGACACCTCATGTTCATCCTAGGTTATTCATATATATCATTTATTTAAATACTTCATAATGTTTTGTGAAGAGTTTGTTAATTCCCAATGCATATCCCCCAGGACTTTCAAACCATGTGTGCTGCAAGGCTCACTATGGTGCACCAAGTTATGATCGAGTGAGTCTGGGTGCACCTTGTAAAATTTGTTACCCCTGGGATCATCTATGTAAGAGACACATCCAATTATAGTATCCAAAAATAGATTTATTTCTAGGAAACCACTCGCTATATCATTTACCAAAATTCTAGGGAATTTTTCTATATTTTTCATTATCCAAAGACTTATCAGAAGATATTTAGTTTGGGTTCTCACTAAGGTTTTCTCATACAAGTTTCAATTAGTTAAATAAACCTTTTATATTAAACTGACTATAGAGACCTTATCTTTTCATTTTTTAACACTACATTACTATTATGGAATAATTAATACATTACACAAACAAACACATAATAATTGTATTAGTCTAGTGCAATTAGAAACATTGAAATGTAAATACTAGTAAATAATTTATCTAAATTATCTCCCCTTGGGTTATTTCAGACTATAACCCTTCTTAGACACATCAAATATAATACATATCTTCATAACCTAGGTGAAAGTAAATATAAAAATGAGTAAGATCAGATGCTCAATAAGGGTAAACAAGGGAGATATGTAAACAAAATCATGAGCCTAAGGGTATAATAACATGATCATGAAAATAGAAGATCTTACCCTACATATCAGAGATCATAAATAGGAATCATGGCCAAAATATTGGTAGTTCATAAGACATGAATCATAAAGGAATAAACAACATTATCCATTAAATCATAACATAGGAATAAAATATAGAACTTGGGAAGAAACCTAAGAAAATAATAATGATTTCCACAGTAGTCAATGTGTAACGACCCAAAATTTCATTAATGGAAATGTCTCTTGATCTAATTAAATGTCTCTTTATATAAAATTTTTATATAAAATGTCAAATTATTTGGTTTTATGTTAAGAATTGTGACCATTGCTAATATATTCATTGAATAGTGATTACAAGATTAGTATAAATATAGGGCTTTAACGAATCTAATTTACTCATACAAAGGAAGTGATGCCCTCATCCAGTAGAATTGCACCATATGAAGCCCATTTGTCAGATCTCAGAAAAGAGGTGGAGTCTTTGGGCTTCACTCATGACCAAACCCAGGCCAAGCTTCAACATGTCAAGCTTGAACGGAACTGTCTACGGAGGAAGTGTATGTTGATAGAGATCACCACGTGTGCAATGTTATCCAAGACACCCCAAGAGTGTGTCACCATCGCACACCTTACCCTTATGTCTTATGTGTCTATTTTAAGGTGTTATGTAAAAAATCTATAGTACTATGGTCATGTATATTATTGTTTTACATAATAATGAATATACTTTAATTTTATTATTGTTAACATGTAAATAGTTTTTAAAGAACAAATAATGTTTTTAGTTAATATTCAACTAAGAAATATATTTTGATGAATTAATGGATGTTTTAATTAAATTATATTTTAATAAATATTATTATTATATTAATTTTTATCAAATATAAATGAATGTATAATTTTATGAATGCAATTGTAGTTTTTATTAAGGTTTGAAAGCCATTTTTATCAAAACCAATGAATTTTTTATAAATGTCAGTTTATTATTTTAAAAGTGAAAATTAAAATATTTAAAAAATTATTTTGATAAAATAAATATTATTTCTGGAATCAAGATGTCAAAATTATCCAACAGTGATGTTTTCATAATTTTCTGAGACAGTTAAATTTTTGGGTAAAAATTAAATACCCTTTAGAGACGTAATTTGTTTTATGACATCATAATGACCCAATAGTTATGTAATAAAATAATATAAGCTTTATGTTCGGCCAATAAATGTGTTACCGTTAAAATAATGTGATTTTGGGTTTCTTTGACTTATTTTAAAAAGATTTAATGGACCCTTCAATGCTTATTAAACATCTTGTCTTTTTAAATTGTTTTCACTGGGAGTGTGACTCACCTACACATAATCAACCCCATTATTTTAAGATGTTCAGAATTTTTCCTTATAAAATATTTTTTTCCACTTCCCTTTTCCAAAAACCATCGGCAAAAACCATGGTCTGGTTTGTGGTTTGGATTAGTTTAATGGAAGGTGTCCCAAACCTAAATAATAAAGAATCCTCTCACCTTTCCTATATAAACCCACCAAAACTCTCACTTACTCCTCCCTCAGAGCCTTTTTAGTTCATCCAACCTCTTCCCTCCTTTCTCTATAATCCTCCCAATGTGCCCCAAGCTCCCAAGAAGCTATTCTCAAGCCTCTGTCAAGCCTTTGGAAGCACACTTCCAAGTAAGGTTTTTTTCTTCCTTTCTCATTTTTATCCAATATTATTTAAGTTGTTATACCCTTTAAATTTCAATTATAATTTTTGGGGTATGGTTATTCACCTCCCCCATAATTCCCTGTTTATGTTTGAATGATGGGATACCCCGTTCTCACTCATTAAATGCATCCTATGTACACTTGTTACTTTGCCGAAATTCCGAAAGGGATTTCTCAATCCTCATTTACATTAAAGTAATTATTTTGTAACATGAATCTAAATTCTATTACATTTAATGGTACATGTATATAAATGAACTCCTTACTATCCATTTAATTTAAATATAATGAGACACCACTTTATCTCTCATCAACCATTTTTATGAGTTCTTATGTCACACTGTTATGCTGTCGAAATTACACCGTGTTTTTTCAAGCCAAAGTCATTGTGTAGTGAATATCATTCCCATTTCTCTATCAAGGGTATTCACATTTATGCACATTTACTTATTTTTTAAATAGTTTCATGTATGTATTCCACATTTTTTTATCATGGAATAAATGATGATGTTGAATTATTCAATGTATTAGGATCCATGTGGCACACTTATGCATGAAATGAAATGTTTAAGAAGGGTCCGCCCTTATTGAACTCCAATGCATTGGGTAATGTATTGTATCATGATACGTCATGTGCAATGGGTTTTTTATCATGATAATTAAAGTGAAAATATGGTTTACTCATGCTTTATGTGAAATGACGGTTTACTCATGCTCCATGTGCAATGATCCTTGGCTCGTGCTAATTCCATGTTAAGTGTTGTTGCCATATTTCCAAGTTATGATTATCATGCTTTATCATTCATTTATGTTTATTTTTATCATGTGCTCTATTGATATGCCTATTGTTTAACATGTATTTTATTCCTCATGTTATTCCATGTTTATTCCCTTACTGGGCTTTATAGCTCGCCGTTTTCTTATGCATGTCCTCAGGTTATCCCATGCAATTCAAGTACGAGGGAATGTAGTGGTCATGTAAAGGAGGTTTTCAATAAAGATGTTGTATATAATGTATTAAGTTGTTATGTAATGATCCTATTCCCCAATGACACTCGACCTCTCAATCTTCTATGTTGTATCAAATGATGTTTACTTAATAAATTATATTTAATTGTGTAATAAAAGATCAGGGTTTTCATACAATGCATCACTACCAAGGTAATATTGGTAGTATGGGTTCACTTACCATACCATCATGGTAGTCATTATTCACTCCCATAACCATATTTGTTACAAAAGTCCATTATGTCTATCTCATGAGTTATAAATCTTTACTCAATGCATTTGAGGGAGATATAGGTCACACCGATCTCATAAGTAAATCATGAATACATGTGCCACAAGATCATAAACAATAGTATCATAACCCATGAAATGAAATGGGTATCAAAAACATGTATTCATGTCACAACTTTTGCAAAAGAGATAGGTTTCATAATCGTTTCATCGAATAATTACCCATTATAAGAAGGAGGTTTCATAAGAATATTTCACGTGAAAGTAAAACAGATTTCAAAAACACCAAGCCCTAAAATGTAAACCATTCATAGAATAAATATGAATGGATCCAAGGAATTATTTCCTAGAAAGGAATGAGTAACACCAATGGATGTTATCTTGGATGGGAAATAATTCAAAAATGTTTTTAAAAACATTTATTGAGTAAAATATTTTTTCTCCTTTGAAAATATTTTATTTTATTAATATTCCACACAAAATGAAAATAAAAAAATCATTTAAATAACCTTTAAATAATATTAGGGAATCATCATGGAATTATGATGTTATGAAAGAGAAAAATCGGTTTCGGTCATGTAAGGTAAAAGGAAACATTCTTCTCATACATTTTGCTGGAAAAGTCTATATTTTTCATGTTAGTAAAAAGAAAAAAAGATTAATTTCATAAATGGGTAAAAATTACACTAAATCATTTTATAATAATGGTAAAAAAATTGGCAAACAATTTTAAGAAACATGGACCGGGGGCATAAATATTACCCGACAGATACTTATGTATAAACAATCTAGAATAATAATAAAGTTTTGAAGTTAACACTTACAACATTATAGTTATTTGAATCATATTATCCATAAATAAATTTAATTATATAAAAATTAAAATACCATAATATTATGGTTAATATTTATAAAATTCATTCGTGGGAGTTATATACACAATATATAAGAAAGAAGTAATGTATTGGGCATGTGTCTCATATAAGTAAATGTGAGACAAGAATCAATTACCTCAAGTATCATTCCATATGTAAATGTAATAAAAAAACTTGTACAGCAGTTTTAAACATATTATTAACTACTTTAAGAATCAAAATAATAATGATGATAACATATATTATTCATTTAGGACTTTATAGTACCCTTTTACTAACAATTCTAAGTTAAAGCAACATTTCAGTAAATAACCACTTTGTTTATCCTACATATTTTGACTTTTTATTATTTATCCAATTAATTAGATCATGATTTACATACTTATAGAATTTAAAACAATACTTATATATCAAATATATTTATTATAAAAATATATTTATTAAATTGATATATGAAATGGAAAACACCATACATGGAAATAGTAAGTCGTACATACGCATTAATGTTGTTTCTATTTTATTATCATAATGAATAAAAGAAGGGAAATGACATATATGTATATATATAATACTAAATTATAATTATTATATCATATATTTAAAATTTATTAATTATATAAATTTTAAAATCATTATTGTATTGGCTAGCATGGAACATGAATCTCATCATGTCGTGGAGACGGTTGGTCATACGTTTGAATGAGCAATGATATCATTCTCTTAATGGTAAGAGTGTGGGGAATTATATGGTATATTAATTATATAGAATCAATATAATGTCATATATATCATTCATATCCAAAATATCCATTATTATACCAATCCAAATAATGTAGTAATGAAAATTATATTACACCACGACATAGAGATGGTAAGATGTATATACGCAGGTGTGGAACATTCATTTTTCATAGGATGAATAAAAGGTGTAATATGGTTTTAAAATAATCATAATAACATATAAGAATATATATGATACTGTAATTATTACTTTATAAAGTAATCAACAAATAAATAGGAAGTAGAAGAAGAAATAATTTTGAACGAGTCGGTAAACAGATTACCTCTTCTTTGATGATCTCCCTCGAGATAACCTCTTAGGGACACTAGAGTTGGTATTTTGAGAAGACAATAACTACTAAAATGTTACTAGGGAAGTTGATAAAGTAAATTTTTAGGGTATTGATTATCAATAAGGATTAATAGGATTTCAATAGATGAGGGAGGAAGTTCCCTTTTATAATTGTGGTGAAGGGCACTTTAGAAAAATCCTAAAATATTTAATTAATATAAATTTATTTTTGATTTAAAAAACCTCAAAAGAGAGATATTTAAAATAAATATGGGAATAGGTAGAAATAATCTCACAAAATTATTTTTATAGATATTTATGTCACAAAATTAACCTTATCCTTTGGCATTAACCCTAAGTTAAACCCTTTTTCTTTGGTCGTGACAACTTTGATTTTTACACTATAGGGTTAATAATGTTACTATAAAATGAAAAAATAACCCCAAATAGATCATTTATGAAATTTATAACCATATTATATTTATTTAGCATAATTTTATATTTTTAGGAATCGTATACC
Organism: Viscum album; assembly: GCA_963277665.1. Classification (NCBI taxonomy): domain Eukaryota; kingdom Viridiplantae; phylum Streptophyta; class Magnoliopsida; order Santalales; family Viscaceae; genus Viscum; species Viscum album. The sequence goes on along the minus strand of OY728128.1, from coordinate 210,293,346 downwards.
ATTAAATAAAATATAATTTATTTTAAAGTATCCTTTAAATATATTGTGATACTATTCATTATTTGTCTTTTAAAAATTATCATATTAACATGATAGATTTGAAACAATACCTCTATTACCTAACTAATATGAAAGAGATATGAAATTATTTTCTTTCATCATATATTTTAAATTTTATTTATCATAATTTTTTAATATCATTTATTTGATATTTCTATAAATTAATCAATTATTGCATCATCATTATGCAAGCCATTAATGAAATTATTTATTCAGTAAAATTTAAAATAAATTATCAAGATTAATATAAATTTAATAATATTGAAATGAATATTTATAGTTGAATTTATCTTCTGTTAAATCCCATATTAAAAATGATTTACTTTATTAAAATTATGAGAATGACATTTTTTACTTATCTTTAAATAAAATATAACAAATGTCATATTTTTATGCCTCTGGATTAAAAAATATATAATTTCTACCTGAGTTTTATTTTTTCTAAAATAAATAATCCAATGAAACTTGGACAAGTGTCAGGGAAATTTTGTAATATTATAATATTATTTTTACCTTTAATTATTCAATTTACCCTTATCTATGGAAAATAAAATTTTCTAAAGTTATTTTTAAAAATATAAAAAATATTAAGTGTAACCTATTATACTCTAAATATAATACATTTTACCAAAATTTTTGTATATTTTTTAAAATTTTATCCATTGAAATAGGAAAATTATGTTTAATTCTAATCCCACTGACATGGTAAGAAGATGACTAAAAGGAACGTTCAAAAGTTCAATAAATTTTTATGCCTAATTTGAATATAAAAATGATTATAATTACCTAAATTTGATTAATATATGTATAATTGATCTATTTTTACTTTAAAATCAATTTAAAATATAGAAATTATTTAAAGAAAAAACATTTTTTACTATAATGTAGTATTTTTAACTATTCATCAAATAAATGAAACTTCTCAGAAAAATGCTAAAAAATAAACCTAAAGTAATTTTGACACTAAAAATTAAAAAGTTATTTTTATTTCGTCAAATAAAATTTCTAATAGTTTCTAAAATTAATTTTAATATTGGTCACAAAGGGACAGAAAAAGTAGTTCCTTTAAGAAAATAGTATTTCTAAACACATAAAGACTATACCAAAAATTATATATTTCATTATAAATATTTATTATTATTGTGAAATTTTTTAATAATTATTTTTTAATATTAATATTAATATGTTTAATGGATAGGTTTTAACTATCCCTTTTAAAAAATTGTAATAGTAAATTATTGTTTCGTAGAAATGTAGTGTTGTGTGTAACGCATGTCGAATCAGGATTGCGTGTAGTGAACGATTAACTTTGTTTTGTGTATAATTCAATCCAGACATAGATATTTTATATAATAACAAAAATCTATATTCAATTTTATGTGAAGTTAAAAAATAAAAAAGATTAAATTAATTTTTTAAAAAATAATTCATAAAATCTCAGGGTGTTACAATTCTCACACAAACCTAGATTTTTCCCTATGAAACCACTTCCTTCATCATATATAAGTGATTATCCATTTTTATCAAATTTATATCATAAAATTATACCAAGTGGTTCCAAAATCATATGAAATATAATACAAACAAGTATCCTAATTGATTTCATTTTTCTATAAGGTCATCAATCATGTATAAACTCAATAAAAATAACTTCTATGTAGTAAAACATGTAATTTTTTCATTCCACCCTCATTTAAATTAAACCAATTTTTACTATATCAATAGTTAAATGCATGATATATCCCCAAAGGATAAAAATACCATGATCCCCTAACATGATCAACTAAGGGAGGAAATACGAACGATCCCCTATATCCAAAAAGGTTTCATAACAACCACACACAATGGGGTGAAGAAGAAATAACTAGAAGATCGAAACATTACAATGAAACCCAAAATCAACCTGAAACACACGAAGTGGTTATCTAAACACAACCCAAACACACATATAACCCATAAAACATCATAAGATTGATTTTCTGAATGAATAAAAAGGGAATAAAAAGAGATAAAAGAGGAGATATCACCTAGGATAGAATAAATACAACCTCAAATATGGGGATAAATGCTAGAGAAAAGTAGATAAAGTATCTCTCTTAATAACATGGGATTCACCCAATATTTGAGAGGATTAATGTAATAATTTAAAATATTGAGTGAACTCTAAAATTTAATGAAATGTTGGACCTCATCACTTTCATTCCATGAAACACATATTCACATCATGAATCTTTATGGGTTCCTCTTATTCAAGTTGGGAAATAAATCTAGGCCATGTATTTATCAAAATCTATACCAGGTGACCATCAATTTTATTTCGTGGTGTCTATTAATTTCATGAAAATTTACTTCACATTGTTAGTTTCTCGATCATATAAATTTAATCTAGTGTTTCAGTCCATTAATTTCCAACCTTCTATCTATAAAAACCTCTCACATCATAAACGCATGTACACATCATGAATCATCTATATCAGTATAATTATGAAATCATTTCAATTTGAAATTGATTTTGGAATAATTTTGGTTATATATTCCATTCATAATGTTGATTATGTGTTTAGTCTTTGATTGCTTCGTTGAAAGTTTTCCCTTATAGTGCATTTGAGATCACCCCTACTTATGTTTCTATTTCCCTATGTTATGGAGAAAAATAGTATACATGAAATGTTTATAAGGATAACACATGTAATAAAATTTGACAGATACATGGAATATTTATCAATAATTACATAATTACATATATAAAGGGAACATTTGTGGTTAAATACAGCTAAAATGGAATTTATTAGATATTTTTGTGTTTTATTTCAATAAAACACCAAAAAAATCCTTCATATGTAAGAGATGCAATTATTTCATTGATTTAGTAATTAAGTTTTGTTATATCTATGATTTTATAACTAGAATCAAAGTAATTATGTAAAGTATGTGTCTATTATTACCAGATCTAGAAGAATAGGTATAGAGTATCATATTTGGTATCATGAAAAATGTCTCAATAACTTTGGATATTCATATGTTTTTAGAGGTTAATTTTAGGGCAATAAGATAAGGTTGAAAATAATTTCAAATTTATAGATAACCCTTTGTAATAGTTATTGATTTAATGAGATAGAAATAATTACTTTTTTATTTGGGGATTAGGATAAGAGAAATTTTGTTTGAACCCTAGGGATAACTCTAACAAGGAATTATAATTATTGGATAACATCCTGATGTATTGGTAAAACTAGAATTACTTGGTTTATCATAGAAATATATCTCTATCCAAATACTAGAAAGTGGATGTGGTTGTATCAAATATAGACCTAGGGGAATCACCCATAAAGGGTCAGTTGAGAACTGACTTGATCATCACCCTGATGCATGATGATTGGTCCTATGACTGTAAACATTACGAGCCACTATAGAGGGATATTCTTTAGTTAATAACAATATGATTATTATAGAGACCTGAAGCTTGACGTACATTGAAATTACATTACATTTTCGGAATAATTAGTACATAAAAAAACACACACACAAGGATCGTAATAGTTTAGTGTCTTTGGAAAGTCGAAATATAATCTTCTAATCCTGGTGAATGATCTTCAACATATCCCGTAAAGATCTTCTTTTTTTTATACCTAAAACCTTTCTTTATATCCTGGGGAAAAGAAAACATAAAAGGGTGAGCTCAAATGCTCAGTAAGGGTAAACAAAAGAAATATCAATCACATCATATACATAAGCACATAACTTTTGGAAATATTAACCTGTAAAAGAGATCATAATTTCATAACCTGGGATAACACATGGTAGTGAAATGTAATAACAATAATCATAACATAAAACATTAAACTTTGTGGCATACACACATAATCATAGATAATCATTTATTATTAGTCAAGACTCATTGCCAAGACTATCTTATTGGACAAAGTCCCTTTCTGAAACAAGTCACCCTCGTTTCAGTCCTGTTTCACTGAATCGGTATAACCTACCATTCCAGCCATGTCTATATCATGAGATATAAAATCTTTACCCAATGCATTAGAGGGAGATATAGGTCCCACCTGTCTCATAATGATACCATTCTTATGTGTGCCACAAAATCATAAATCATACATCATTTCATAACCCATGTAATAAAAATGGGAATCTTAGACATCGTGACATCACAAAACAATTCTTATAAGATAAAAGAATTCATAAAAATATAATTCCATCACAACATAATAAAATCCATGTAATAATAGGGATAGAAACAGAACCCTTTATTATCTTAGATGGAAAATAATTTTGATAAAACACTTGAACTCCATTCTTGAGGAAAATATCCTTTCCACTTCAAAAACATTTTCATTTCATAACATGTCTTACAATTTTAAACTAAAAGAAGCTGATTAAAAATAAACTTGAAAACTTGTAAAGGAAGCTTCTTTGAAATAATGTTTTAAAAATTCATTCATGTCGTATAAGTTAAAAAAACATTCTTCTCGTACTTTTGTCGGAAAAGTCAAAAAGTACCTCTTACGAAAAACGACAAAAGATTCCTTTAATATCTTTTAATAAAAACTCACCGAAGGGTAAAATAGGATTTAAACAATTATAGGTGGATGGAAATAATATTACATATTGAGGAAACATAGATGTGGATGATAAAATACAACCCAGTAAATACCAAAGTATAAACAATCTCGGATAAAAATGAGATTGTAATATTTCCCTTACCTTAGGTCCGATTTTCTTCGTAAGTGTCTGAAACTCCGGTATAATGATTTAAATAATGTCATTGACTTATTACAGAATCATATTCATTGTTATGATATCATATATGGTTCACTTATGACTTTATATTACCCGTTCTTTTGTAAATTCCATGTTAAAGAGCGTTTTGGGTAAAATTGTTTCATTTGTCGTCCGTGTTTTGACTTGTAATTATTCATATGATTACTTAGATCATGATTACTTAATTCCAGAATATAAAACATGATTTATATATATATATATATTCATAATATATATATATAATAAATCAGTAAATGGAAGAAATACACCGTTCATGGAGACAGTAGGCCGTACGTACGCATAAACGTTGTTTTCGTTTCCTTATTGAGTTGAACGGAATTAAGTAGATGACATACATATATATACACATAAATACAGTATCATTATTATGTCATATATTTCATGATTACTTATTATATATACTTTATAATCATTCATTAATGGTTAAAGTGGAGAATGAATCTCATCGCGTCGTGGAGAAGGTAGTCCGTCCGTACGAACAAGCGATGATATCATTCTCATGATCGTGGGACTGTATTGGAGTGTATGTATACTTTTGCAGAATCAATATCACATTAAAATAATAATATATAGTTATTATTTACACCATTATACCCATCCAAGTAAGGTGGTGGTGGAAAATAGATTTCACCACGGCGTGGAGACAGTATTCTGTACGTACGCACGCGTGGTAATTTCGTTTTCCGTAGGATGGATAGATGGTGAAATAGGATTGTTTCATACTTATAATAAAATATCAGTATATTAGTGATACTGATGTTATTACTTCATAATGGAAAAACCTAAGAAGAAGAAGTGGAAGAAGAAATAAAGGTGAAAGAATCGGTAACGGAAATTACCTCTTCTTTGAAGCGCCTCTTTGAGACCTCCTCTTAGGGCATTAAAATTGGTCTTTGAGGAAGACCATAACCTCTATGATGTTGATAGGGAAGTGGAGAAGAGAATTTTTCAGGGGTTGGCCGAGCTTGAAGGCTCAAAGTTGTGTGAGGAAGAGAGGGAGGAGGCGCCCTTTTATAAGGGAGGGGAGGGGCACCTTTGGAATAACTAAATATATTATTTTATTATAAAGTCATGTTCGGTTTTAAATAGCTCCAAATTGATTTATTTCGAGCCTAAGGTGATGATGGGTCGAAATCCTCTCATAAAATAGAATTTAGACAAGTTTAGGTTCCTATGATAACCTTATCATTTAGATTTAACATTAAGTTAAATAATTTTACTTTAACCGTGTCTTCTTGTGTTCTTATACTATAAGGTTAATAAACTTACTATATCAAGCCAAACGAACCCCAAGTTGTTTATTATTAATATATACAACCTTATATAAGTCATTTGGCCGAAACATATATTTTTAGGAATAAAATAACAATTAATAATATAATATTTGTTTAAAAAATATTTTATGTCAATTTTGACACTATTTAGTAATTGATTTTTGTGAAACTCATAACAGAATGATAAGTTATAAAAAAGTTAATTAAATAAATACTAACATGTCATATTAACCTAGAAAATTAGTTTAATTCATAAAAAGTCTCAAATTATATTTATTTGTGTATTTATAACATCAATTATGTCAATATTTCATTAATAAGATAATTACTGCATCATCGTTGTGTCATAAATAAATTAAATTATTTAATGTCTAAAAATTACAAATAAAATACCATTATTTAGGAAATCTTTTAATCTTTCTAAGTAATATTTATAGTCTAATTTATCTTATGTATAACCCCATATTAAAAATTATTTACTTATTAAACTTTGATTTTAACTATTTTAACCCTTCTTTAAATAAATTAATAATAAATGTCCTAATCTAATCCAAGTGGGCCTAAATGGTCATATTTTATTCCTAAGGTTGTTTTTGGTCGAATTAAACTTGTCCAATAGAATTAGGACATGTGTTAGGGTAATAATAATATCATTTTTACCCTTAATTACCCTATTTACTTTTAACCGGGGTAAAAAAAAGTAAAAAGTTACTATTTACCAAAAAATTATTTTCATCTCATTGAACCACATTTTACTTACTGACATCAACCGTGTCTCTCGGAGTTTCTAAATTCCACTCACAGAAGCGGTAAAATTATGTTTTATGAAAAATTCAGTTTTTTAACTACCACTTAGTGATTTCACTATTCATCAAAAAATGAAAGTTTCCAGAAAAATACCAAAACTTAGATCTAAGCTATATTTGATATTATGAATTCAAAAATGATTTCTATTTTATCAAATTAAAAACATATCAGTTGCATTAATTAATTTAAAAATTAATTCCCGTCGTCAAAACAAATAGTGTGTTCTTAAGAGATAATAATTATCAAAAGATTGACACTTGTTTATGACTGGTTTAAATGTGAAATTACATCCAATGACGAACATTGTATTAAATTGTAAAAATATATTCTAAATATACTTTAAAACCACTCAAATTAATAATTTTTCACTATTAATTATTTTGATTAAAAAAATTGTTTTTAATTATAATTTAGTAATTTTCACTATTCATCAGAATATAAAAGTTATCCGAAAAGTACCAAAATTTCACCTTAGGCTAAATTCGATACTCCGAATCCAAAAATGAAGTCCATTTTGAGAGCTAAAATTTCTAAAATTTTAAAAGGTCGATATTACTATTCATAACGGCTAGTTTTAATAATATTTTAATAGCATATCGTTATTTAGTGAAACTCGGTATTGCGTACTACACACGCTATCGAGGAAGGTCGTGATTGTGTGTATTACAAGGAAAGTCAAGGATGTGTGTTGAGAAAGCTCCTTTTGGTGTAGCGTACAACACAAGACATTAATGAAATTAAAAAGAATATTTTTCATAAAATCTTGGGGTGTTACATTCTACCCCCCTTAAAATGAATTTCGCCCTCAAAATTCATCGGGGTTATAAATGGTTTACTATTCGAAAGTTTATTTGATAGAAACCCACATAGTAAAAAGGAATACCAAAACTAATCTTTAAAAACAAAAGTATGAAACTTAACGGTTACCCAAATAAACTAATCACTGGGTTTCCACATAGGTGAAAATATGGATATGGAAGAGAAATCTAACCATCATGTTCTGATAGAGAGTGGTAGAGAACATGGCTATGGAAGAGCAAACAATCACAAAGCCATAAATTTGTGATGATCTAAGGTACCATCTGATTCATCAGATATAAGAGCACTAGGACAACATTTTTGGTTTTCAAGATCATTTCCCTAAAGTTGAAAATTTTGAATTAGAAAAAATACTTACTTAATTTTGGTACAATCTCACTGTTGTTCATGCTTTGAACAATTTCCACTTCATGTCTTAAAGAAATGAAGCTGAATTTGTTATTCATGAAGTGTTAACAGATCATGTGATAGAATGATGGGTCATACCATCTGTCTCAAACAAAAGGTTAGAAACGTTATCAAAAAAATACATAAGTCCATCTAGAGTGAGATTAATCCTATATAGTTCCTAAAATGAAATTATACTTCATATATCATACCACTTAATAAAATAAAACTAGTTTCCACTAACCAGGGACTTCCTGTAGGCCATTGGTAGGCGATAAAGGCCAGTCACACTTCGGTTGTGGGTTCGATTCCTATGACCTTGTTCGACGCGTTGGGCTGTCACCCGTCCTGCAGGTTTTCCTTTTTCTAAAACTATATTACTATAACATCCCATCAATAATATCGAAAAAAACTTCTATCCTTAAACAATACTAACTTATTTCCAACATAATCCATTCTAGTCTTTAGGCTTATACATAATATTGTAGTCCATTCTCATAATATATTGAAAATGATTACCAGAGATTTAATACCATCGTCGATCCCCATATATCATAAGATATGTCTTGTTGGTCACATTCCAAACATTCAAAGGCCTTAATCATGTATTCTCTTGAATACCCATTGAACCATAGTGAAAACATGAATTCAGTTAAAAGTTAACACTTTTCACATACCAAAATCCTCAAAATTCTATATACTCAAACCATGATATCACTTAGTCCTTATATCAATCATGATCTCATGAATACTGTTAAACATTTCATTTTCTCGTTTTACCTTCATTATGCGCATACCATCTTATTTCCAAAATTATCTCAATCACTTTGAATACCACATTAGACCAATACATAAATATTCCAATACTTTATGATACAACATTATTTTGGAATCCCATTACATAAACACTTAATCATTCCACCACATCGTTGCCATATTCAACATCGCCAATAGTGATCGCATGTGACTTCCCTTTGTCATTTGCCTTAAGCGGTTGCTCATGTCGATCATCGCTAACCCTTGGATTAGGGAATTTATTAGCATAATGCCCCATTTACTTGCACTTGAAGCATTGAAGTGTTGGTGGTGCGTTCTCTGTAGTGTTTGCTTTATTCACATCATTAGAAACCCTTTTTCCATTACTTCGACACTCACCTGCTCGATGACCTACTTTTCCACACTTAAAACATTTTCTAGTCCCTTTAATACAATCTCCACCATGCTTCTTTCCACACTTTGTGCATAAAGAAACATTCATCTTCTTTCCACCATTATTTTTGAGATTTCTCCTTGAACTCCATCTTTCGTTTCTTTTCAAAACCATGAGATGGATATGTAACACCGACTTCCATTTCTACCTTCATAGCACAACGCACAATTTCTTCATAGCTACTGAAGTCTCTTATAGCTACTGCCCTTCGAAGAATTGGTTTTAAGCAACTGAAAAATCGATCAACTTTACTTTCAGGTTGGATGATAATGCCAGATGCATACCTTGCAAGTCTTGTAAAATTCGCTTCGTATATACCAACAGATTCATCATCCTTCTACTTCTGCTCAAGAAACTCCTTTTCCATCTTTGTTCAAAGAATACGAGGGAAGTACATACTGAAAAACAAGTTCGGAACTCGTCCCATTAAATGGACTCAATTTCATCTCTTGGCCTCGTATTCTTGATAAGATTCCACCATTGATCAGCTTCACCTTCCAAACGATATACTGCTAAGATGCCTTTATCATGTTCATAACATTGAAGAACTGAAAATATCTTTTCAATGGTACTGATCCATTGTTCAGCAACAAGTGGATCAGAAGACCCACTGAAAGAAGGTGGACGTTGCCTCATGAAGGACTCAATAGAATATTGTTCCCTTCTCTGCTCATTTGGAAGTCCAGAATGATTCATAGCTTGTGTAAGTATAGAAATAAGATTTTGAACTCCATCTCCCATAACATTTGTTTTTTCAGGAGGACAATCATTGCATTGTCCATTACAGTGATCAACACGGTTCCTTCGGGTTCCAGCCATCGTCTAAAACCCAAAAAGAATAGTGTGAGAGGCAAAAATAATGCTAGGGAAAACAACATAGTAAAGGGGGAGTACCCTTAATATATAACATATTAGGTTAAATTATAAGATCGTTACCATAGATCTAGGACTATATCCTATACGTATACTTATCCTTAGAGACATCCCTAGACATACCTTAGAAATATCTCTAGGGATCTCACTAACGTTCTCACATCCTAGTTTCCAAAGGTTGACTAAACCTTTCCTATGATACCAACTGTAGAGACCCGAAGCTTGACGTACATTGAAATTACATTACATTTGCGGAATACTTAGTACATAACAAAAACACACACACAAGGATCGTAATAGTTTAGTGTCTTTGGAAACTTGGAATATAATCTTCTAATCCTGGTGAAAGATCTTCAACATCACCCGTAAAGATCTTCTTTTTTTTATACCTAAAACCTTTCTTTATATCTTGGGGCAAAGAAAACATAAAAGGGTTAGCTCAAATTCTCAATAAGGATAAACAAAAGAAATATCAATCACATCATATACATAAGCACATAAATTTTGGAAATCTTAACCTGTAAAAGAGATCATAATTTCATAACCTGGGATAACTCATGGCAGTGAAATGTAATCACAATAATCATAACTTAAAACATTAAACTTTGTGGAATACACACATAACCATAGATAATCATTTCTTATTAGTCAAGACTCATTGCCAAGACTATCTTAGTGGACAAAGTCCCTTTCTGAACTAAGTCACCCTCGTTTCAGTCCTGTTTCACTGAACCGGTATAACCTACCATTCCAGCCAAGTCTATCTCATGAGATATAAACTCTTTACCCAATGCATTGGAGGTAGATATAGGTCCCACCCATCTCATAATGATACCATTCTTATGTGTGCCACAAAATCATAAATAATACATCATTTCATAACCCATGTAATAAAAATGGGAATCTTAAACATCGTGACATTATAAAACAATTCATATAAGATAAATGAATTCATAAAAATATAATTCCATCACAACATAATCAAATCCATGTAATAATAGGGATAGAAACAGAACCCTTTATTATCTTAGATGGAAAATAATTTAGATAAAACACTTGAACTCCATTCATGAGGACAATATCCTTTCCACTTCAAAAACATTTTCCTTTCTTAACATGTCTTACAATTTTAAACTAAATGAAGTTGATTAAAAATAAACTTGAAAACTTGTAAAGGAAGCTTCTTGGAAATAATGTTTTAAAAATCCATTCATGCCTTATAAGTTTAAAAAAACATTCTTCTCGTACTTTTGTCGGAAAAGTCAAAAAGTACCTCATACGAAAAATGACAAAAGATTCCTTTCATATCTTTTACTAAAAACTCACCGAAGGGTAAAATAGGATTTAAACAATTGTAGGTGGATGTAAATAATATTACATATTGAGGAAACATATATGTGGATGATAAAATACACCCCAGTAAATACCAAACTATAAACAATCTCGGAGAAAAATTAGATTGTAATATTTCCCTTACCTTAGGTCCGATTTGCTTCGTAAGTGTCTGAACCTCATGTATAATGATTTACATAATGTCATTGACTTATTATAGAATCATATTCATTGTTATGATACCATATATGGTTCACTTATGACTTTATATTACCCGTTCTTTTGTAAATTCCATGTTAAAGAGCGTTTTGGGTAAAATTGTTTCATTTGTCGTCCGTGTTTTGACTTGTAATTATTTATATGATTACTTAGATCATGATTACTTAATTCCAGAAGATAAAACATGATTTTTATATATATATATTCTGAATATAAATATATATAATAAATCAGTAAATGGAATGAAATACACCGTTCATGGAGACGGTAGGCCGTACGTACGCCTGAACGCTATTTTCGTTTCCTTATTGAGTTGAACGGAATTAAGTAGATGACATACATATATATACACATAAATCCAGTATCATTATTATGTCATATATTTCATGATTACTTATTATAAATACTTTATAATCATTCATGAATGGTTAAAGTGGAGAATGAATCTCATCGCGTCGTGGAGACGGTAGTCCGTACGTACGAACGAGCGATGATATCGTTCTCATGATTGTGGGACTGTATTGGAGTGTATGTATACTTTTTCAGAATCAATATCACTTTAAAATAATAATATATAGTTATTATTTACACCATTATACCCATCCAAGTAAGGTGGTGGTGGAAAATAGATTTCACCACAGCGTGGAGACAGTATTCTGTACGTACGCACGCGCGGTGATTTCGTTTTCCGTAGGATGGATAGATGGTGAAATAGGATTGTTTCATACTTATAATAACATATCAATATATTAGTGATACTGATGTTATTACTTTATAATGAAACAACCTAAGAAGAAGAAGTGGAAGAAGAAATAAAGGTGAAAGAATCGGTAACGGAAATTACCTCTTCTTTGAAGCGCCTCTTTGTGACCTCCTCTTAGGGCACTAAAATTGGTTTTTGAGGAAGACCATAACCTCTATGATGTTGATAGGGAAGTGGAGAAGAGAATTTGTCAGGGGTTGGCCGAGCTTGAAGGCTCAAAGTTGTGTGAGGAAGAGAGGGAGGAGGCGCCCTTTTATAAGGGAGGAGAGGGGCACCTTTGGAATAACTAAAAATATTATTTAATTATAAAGTCAATTTCGGTTTTAAATAGCTCCAAATTTATTTATTTCGAGACTAAGGTGGGGATGGGACGAAATCCTCTCATCAAATAGAATTTAAACAAGTTTAGGTTCCTATTTTAACCTTATCATTTAGATTTAACATTAACTTAAATAATTTTACTTTTACCGTGTCTTCTTGTGTTCTTATACTATAAGGTTAATAAACTTACTATATCAAGCCAAACGAACCCCAAGTTGTTTATTATTAATATATACAACCTTATATAAGTCATTTGGCCGAAACATATATTTTTATGAATAAAATAACAATTAATAATATAATATTTGTTTAAAAAATATTTTATGTCAATTTTGACACTATTTAGTAATTGATTTTTGTGAAACTCATAACAGAATGATAAGTTATAAAACAGTTAATTAAATAAATATTGGCATGTAATATTAACCTAGAAAATTAGTGTAATTCATAAAAAGTCTCAAATTATATTTATTTGGGTGTTTATAACATCAATTATGTCAATATTTCATTAATAAGATAATTACTGCATCATCGTTGTGTCATAAATAAATTATATTATTTAATGTCTAAAAATTACAAATAAAATACCATTATTTAGGAAATCTTTTAAGCTTTCTAATGAATACTTATAGTCTAATTTATCTTATGTATAACCCCATATTAAAAATTATTTACTTATTAAACTTTGATTTTAACTATTTTAACCCTTCTTTAAATAAATTAATAATAAATGTCCTAATCTAATCCAAGTGGGCCTAAATGGTCATATTTTATTCCTAAGGTTGTTTTTGGTCGAATTACACTTTTCCAATAGAATTAGGACATGTGTTAGGGTAATAATAATATCATTTTTACCCTTAATTACCCTATTTACTTTTAACCGGGGTAAAAAAAAGTAAAAAGTTACTATTTACCAAAAAATTATTTTCATCTCATTGAACCACATTTTACTTACTGACATCAACCGTGTCTCTCGGAGTTTCTAAATTCCACTCACAGAAGCGGTAAAATTATGTTTTATGAAAAAATTAATTTTTTAACTACCACTTAGTGGTTTCACTATTCATCAAAAAATGAAAGTTTCCAGAAAAATACCAAAACTTAGATCTAAGCTATATTTGATATTATGAATTCAAAAATGATTTCTATTTTATCAAATTAAAAACATATCAGTTGCATTAATTAATTTAAAAATTAATTCTCGTCGTCAAAACAAATAGCGTGTTCTTAAGAGATAATAATTATCAAAAGATTGACACTTGTTTATGACTGGTTTAAATGTTAAATTACATCCAATGATGAACATTGTATTAAATTGTAAAAACATAATCTAAATATACTTTAAAACCACTCAAATTAATAATTTTTCACTATTAATTATTTTGATTAAAAAAATTATTTTTAATTATAATTTAGTAAATTTCACTATTCATCAGAATATGAAAGTTATCCGAAAAGTACCAAAATTTCACCTTAGGCTAAATTCGATACTCCGAATCCAAAAATGATGTCCATTTTGAGAGATAAAATTTATAAAATTTTAAAAGGTGGTTATTACAATTCATAACGGCTAGTTTTAATAATATTTTAATAGCATATCGTTGTTTAGTGAAACTCGGTATTTTGTACTACACATGCTATCGAGGAAGGTCGTGATTGCGTGTAATACAAGGCAAGTCAAGGATGCGTGTTGAAAAAGCTCCTCTTGGTGTAGCATACAACACAAGACATTAATGAAATTAAAAAAAATATTTTTCATAAAATCTTGGGGTGTTACATTCTACCCCCCTTAAAATGAATTTCACCCTCAAAATTCATCGGGGTTATAAATGGTTTACTATTAGAAAGTTTCTTTGATATAAATCCAAATAGTAAAAAGGAATACCAAAACTAATCTTTGAAAACAAAAGTATGAAACTTAACGGTTAACCAAATAAACTAATCACTGGGTTTCCACATGGGTGAAAATATGGATATGGAAGAGAAATATAACCATCATGTTCTGATGGAGAGTGGTAGATAACATGGTTATGGATGAGCCAGCAATCACAAAGCCATAAATTTGTGATGATCTAAGGTACCATCTAATTCATCAGATATAAGAGCACTAGGACAACATTTTTGGTTTTCAAGATCATTTCCCTAAAGTTGAAAATTTTGAATTAGAAGAAATACTTACTTAATTTTGGTACAATCTCACTGTTGTTCGTGCTTTGAACAATTTCCACTTCATGTCTTAAATAAATGAAGTTGAATTTTTTATTCATGAAGTGTTAACAGATCATGTGATAGAATTATGGGTCATACCATCTGTCTCAAACAAAAGGTTAGAAACGTTATCAAAAAAATACATAAGTCCATCTATAGTGAGATTAATCCTATATAGTTCCTAAAATGAACTTATACTTCATATATCATACCGCTTAATAAAATAAAACTAGTTTCCACTAACCAGGGACTTCCTGTAGGCCATTGGTAGGCAATAAAGGCCAGCCGCACTTCGGTTGTGGGTTCCATTCCTATGACCTTGTTCGACGTGTTGGGTTGTTGCCCATCCTGCAGGTTGTCCTTTTTCTAAAACTATATTACTATAACATCCCATCAATAATATCGAAAAAAACTTCTATCCTTAAAAAATACAAACTTATTTCCAACATAATCCATTCTAGTCTTTAGGCTTATCCATAATACTGCAGTCCATTCTCATAATATAGTGAAAACGATTACCAGAGATTTAATACCATCGCCGATCCCCATATATCATAAGATATGTCTTTTTGGTCACATTCCAAACATTCAAAGGCCTTAATCATGTATTCTCTTGAATACCCATTGAACCACAGTGAAAACATGAATTCAGTTACAAGTTAACACTTTTCACATACCAAAATCCTCAAAATTCTATATACTCAAACCATGATATCACTTAGTCCTTATATCAATCATGATCTCATGAATACTGTTAAACATTTCATTTTCTCATTTTCCCTTCATTATGCGCATATCATCTTATTTCCAAAAATATCTCAATCACTTTGAATACCACATTAGACCAATACATAAATATTCCAATACTTTATGATACAACATTATTTTGGAATCCCATTACATAAACACTTAATCATTCCACCACATCGTTTTCATATTCAACATCTCCAATAGTGATCGCATGTGACTTCCCATTGTCCTTTTCCTTAAGCAGTTTCTCATGTCGATCATCGATAACCCTTGGATTAGGGCATTTATTAGCATAATGCCCCATTTCCTTGCACTTGAAGCATTGAAGTGTTGGTGGTGCGTTCTCTGTAGTGTTTGCTTTATTCACATCATTAGAAACCCTTTTCCATTACTTCGACACTCAGCTACTCGATGACCTTCTTTTCCACACTTAAAACATTTTCTAGTCCCTTTAATACAATCTCCACCATGCTTCTTTCCACACTTTGTGCATAAAGAAACATTCATCTTCTTTTCACCATTATTTTGAGATTTCTCCTTGAACTCCATCTTTCGTTTCTTTTCAAAACCATGAGATGGATATGTAACACCAACTTCAATTTATACCTTCATAGCACAACGCACAATTTCTTCATAGCTACTGAAGTCTCTTATAGATACTGCCCTTCGAAGACTTGGTTTTAAGCCACTGAAAAATCGATCAACTTTACTTTCAGGTTGGATGATAATGCTAGATGCATACCTTGCAAGTCTTGTAAAATTAGCTTCGTATATACCAACAGATTCATCATCCTTCTGCTTCAGCTCAAGAAACTCATTTTACATCTTTGTTCAAAGAATACGAGGGAAGTACTTACTGAAAAACAAGTTCTTGAACTTGTCCCATTAAATGGAATCAATTTCATCTCTTGGCCTCGTATTCTTGATAAGAATCCACCATTGATCAGCTTCACCTTCCAAATGATATACTGCTAAGATGTCTTTATCATGTTCATAACATTGAAGAACTGAAAATATCTTTTCAATGGTACTGATCCATTGTTCAGCAACAAGTGGATCAGAAGACCCACTGAAAGAATGTGGACGTTGCCTCATAAAGGACTCAATAGAATATTGTTCCCTTCTCTGCTCATTTGGAAGTCCAGAATGATTCATACCTTGTGTAAGTATAGAAATAAGATTTTGAACTCCATCTCCCATAACATTTGTTTGTTCAGGAGGACAATCATTGCATTGTCCATTACAGTGATCAACACGGTTCCTTCGGGTTCCAGCCATCGTCTAAAACCCAAAAAGAATAGTGTGAGAGGCAAAAATAATGCTAGGGAAAACAACATAGTAAAGGGGGGAGTACCCTTAATATCTAACATATTAGGTTAAATTCTAAGATCGTTACCGTAGTTCTAGGACTATATCCTGTACGTATACTTATCCTTAGAGACATCCCTAGACATACCTTAGAAATATCTCTAGGGATCTCACTAACGTTCTCACATCCTAGTTTCCAAAGGTTGACTAAACCTTTCCTATGATACCAACTGTAGAGACCCGAAGCTTGACGTACATTGAAATTACATTACATTTGCGGAATACTTAGTACATAACAAAAACACACACACAAGGATCGTAATAGTTTAGTGTCTTTGGAAACTCGGAATATAATCTTCTAATCCTGGTGAAAGATCTTCAACATCACCCGTAAAGATCTTCTTTTTTTTATACCTAAAACCTTTCTTTATATCTTGGGGCAAAGAAAACATAAAAGGGTGAGCTCAAATTCTCAATAAGGGTAAACAAAAGAAATATCAATCACATCATATACATAAGCACATAAATTTTGGAAATCTTAACCTGTAAAAGAGATCATAATTTCATAACCTGGGATAACTCATGGCAGTGAAATGTAATCACAATAATCATAACATAAAACATTAAACTTTGTGGAATACACACATAATCATAGATAATCATTTCTTATTAGTCAATACTCATTGCCAAGACTATCTTAGTAGACAAAGTCCCTTTATGAACTGAGTCACCCTCGTTTCAGTCCTGTTTCACTGAACCGGTATAACCTACCATTCCAGCCAAGTCTATCTCATGAGATATAAAATCTTTACCCAATGCATTGGAGGGAGATATAGTTCCCACCCATATGATAATGATACCATTCTTATGTGTGCCACAAAATCATAAATAATACATCATTTCATAACCCATGTAATAAAAATGGGAAGCTTAAACATCGTGACATCATAAAACAATTCATATAAGATAAAGGAATTCATAAAAATATAATTCCATCACAACATAATCAAATCCATGTAATAATAGGGATAGAAATAGAACCCTTTATTATCTTAGATGGAAAATAATTTAGATAAAACACTTGAACTCCATTCTTGAGGACAATATCCTTTCCACTTCAAAAACAGTTTCCTTTCTTAATATGTCTTACAATTTTAAACTAAAAGAAGTTGATTAAAAATAAACATGAAAACTTGTAAAGGAAGCTTCTTGGAAATAATGTTTTAAAAATCCATTCATGCCGTATAAGTTTAAAAAAACATTCTTCTCGTACTTTTGTCAGAAAAGTCAAAAAGTACCTCATACGAAAAACGACAAAAGATTCCTTTCATATCATTTACTAAAAACTCACCGAAGGGTAAAATAGGATTTAAAAAATTGTATGTGGATGTAAATAATATTACATATTGAGGAAACATAGATTTGGATGATAAAATACACCCCAGTAAATACCAAAGTATAAACAATCTCGGATAAAAATGAGATTGTAATATTTCCCTTACCTTAGGTCCGATTTGCTTCGTAAGTGTCCGAACCTCCTGTATAATGATTTACATAATGTCATTGACTTATTACAGAATAATATTCATTGTTATGATATCATATATGGTTCACTTATGACTTTATATTACCCGTTCTTTTGTAAATTCCATGTTAAAGAGCATTTTGGGTAAAATTGTTTCATTTTTCGTCCGTGTTTTGACTTGTAATTATTCATATGATTACTTAGATCATGATTACTTAATTACAGAATATAAAACATGATTTATATATATATATATTCAGAATATACATATATATAATAAATCAGTAAATTGAAAGAAATACACCGTTCATGGAGACGGTAGGCCGTACGTACGCATGAACGCTGTTTTCGTTTCCTTATTGAGTTGAACGGAATTAAGTAGATGAGATACATATATATACACATAAATCCAATATCATTATTATGTCATATATTTCATAATTACTTATTATATATACTTTATAATCATTCATGAATGGTTAAAGTGGAGAATGAATCTCATCGCGTCGTGGAGACGGTAGTCCGTACGTACGAACGAGCGATGATATCATTCTCATGATCGTGGGACTGTATTGGAGTGTATGTATACTTTTTCAGAATCAATATAACTTTAAAATAATAATATATAGTTATTATTTACACCATTATACCCATCCAAGTAAGGTGGTTGTGGAAAATAGATTTCACCATGGCGTGGAGACGGTATTCCGTACGTACGCACGCGCGGTGATTTCGTTTTCCGTAGGATGGATAGATGGTGAAATAGGATTGTTTCATAATTATAATAACATATAATTATATGAGTGTTACTGATTTTATTACTTCATAATGAAACAACCTATGAAGAAGAAGTGGAAGAAGAAATAAAGGTGAAAGAATCGGTGACGGAAATTACCTCTTCTTTGAAGCGCCTCTTTGAGACCTCCTCTTAGGGCACTAAAATTGGTCTTTGAGGAAGACCAGAACCTCTAGGATGTTTATAAGGAAGTGGAGAAGATAAATTGGCAGGGTTTGTCCGAGCTTGAAGGCTCAAAGTTGTGTGAGGAAGAGAGGGAGGAGGTGCCCTTTTATAAGGGAGGAGAGGGGCACCTTTGGAATAACTAAAAATATTATTTTATTATAAACTCAAGTTCGGTTTTAAATAGCTCCAAATTGATTTATTTAGAGGCCAAGGTGGGGATGGGTCGAAATACTCTCATCCAATATAATTTAGACAAGTTTAGGTTCCTATTTTAACCTTATCATTTAGATTTAACATTAAGTTAAATAATTTTACTTTTATCGTGTCTTCTTGTGTTCTTATACTATAAGGTCAATAAACTTACTATATCAAGAGAAAAGAACCCCAAGTTGTTTATTATTAATATATATAACCGTATCTAAGTCATTTGGCCGAACCTTAGATTTTTAGGAATAAAATAACAATTAATAATATAATATTTGATTAAAAAATATTTTATGTCAATTTTGACACTATTTAGTAATTGATTTTTTTGAAAATAATAACAGAATGATAAGTTCAAACAATGTTAATTAAATCAATAATAACATGTCATATTAACCTATAAAATTAGTGTAATTCATTTAAAGTCTCAAATTATATTTATTTGGGTATTTATAACATCAATTATGTCAATATTTCATTAATAAGATAATTACTGCATCATCGTTGTGTCATAAATAAATTAAATTATTTAATGTCTAAAAATTACCAATAAAATACAATTATGTAGGAAATATTTTTATATTTCTAATTAATATTTATAGTCTAATTTATCTTATGTATATCCCCATATTAAAAATGATTTACTTATTACACTTTGATTTTAACTATTTTAACCCTTCGTTAAATAAATTAATAATAAATGTCCTAATATAATCCAAGTGGGCCTAAATGGTCATATTTTATTCCTAAGGTTTTTTTTAGTCGAATTACATTTGTCCAATAGAATTAGGACATGTGTTAGGGTAATAATAATATCATTTTTACCCTTAATTACCCTATTTACTTTTAACTGGGGTAAAAAAAAGTAAAAAGTTACTATTTACCAAAAAATTATTTTCATCTCATTGAACAACATTTTACTTACTGATATCAACCGTGTCTCTCAGAGTTTCTAAATTCCACTCACAGAAGCGGTAAAATTATGTTTTATGAAAAATTCAGTATTTTAACTACCACTTAGTGGTTTCACTATTCATCAAAAAATGAAAGTTTCCAGAAAAATACCAAAACTTAGATCTGAGCTATATTTGATATTATGAATTCAAAAATGATTTCTATTTTATCAAATTAAAAACATATCAGTTGCATTAATTAATTTAAAAATTAATTCCCGTCGTCAAAACAAATAGCGTGTTCTTAAGAGATAATAACTATCAAAAGATTGACACTTGTTTATGACTGGTTTAAATGTGAAATTACATCCAATGATGAACATTGTATTAAATTGTAAAAATATATTCTAAATATACTTTAAAACCACTCAAATTAATAATTTGTCACTATTAATAATTTTGATTAAAAAAATTGTTTTTAATTATAATTTAGTAATTTTCACTATTCATCAGAATATGAAAGTTATCCGAAAAGTACCAAAATTTCACCTTAGGCTAAATTCGATACTCCGAATCCAAAAATGAAGTCCATTTTGAGAGCTAAAATTTATAAAATTTTAAAAGGTCGTTATTACTATTCATAACGGCCAGTTTTAATAATATTTTAATAGCATATCGTTGTTTAGTGAAACTCGGTATTGCGTACTACACACGCTATCGAGGAAGGTCACGATTGCGTGTAATACAAGGCAAGTCAAGGATGTGTGCTGAGAAAGCTCCTTTTGGTGTAGCGTACAACACAAGACATTAATGAAATTAAAAAGAATATTTTTCATAAAATCTTGGGGTGTTACATTCTACCCCCCTTAAAATGAATTTCGCCCTCAAAATTCATCGGGTTTATAAATGGTTTACTATTCGAAAGTTTCTTTGATATAAACCCACATAGTAAAAAGGAATACCAAAACTAATCTTTAAAAAACAAAGTATGAAACTTAACAGTTACCCAAATAAACTAATCACTGGATTTCCACATAGGTGAAAATATGGATATGGAAGAGAAATCTAACCATCATGTTCTGATGGAGAGT
The DNA here is from genome assembly GCA_963277665.1 of Viscum album. Classification (NCBI taxonomy): domain Eukaryota; kingdom Viridiplantae; phylum Streptophyta; class Magnoliopsida; order Santalales; family Viscaceae; genus Viscum; species Viscum album. The sequence goes on along the minus strand of OY728128.1, from coordinate 210,271,547 downwards.
GGTAGAGAACATGGCTATGGAAGAGCCAGCAATCACAAAGCCATAAATTTGTGATGATCTAAGGTACCATCTGATTCATCAGATATAAGAGCACTAGGACAACATTTTTGGTTTTCAATATCATTTCCCTAAAGTTGAAAATTTTGAATTAGAAGAAATACTTACTTAATTTTGGTACAATCTCACAGTTGTTCGTGCTTTGAACAATTTCCACTTCATGTCTTAAAGAAATGAAGTTGCATTTTTTATTCATGAAGTGTTAACAGATCATGTGATAGAATGATGGGTCATACCATCTGTCTCAAACAAAAGGTTAGAAACGTTATCAAAAAAATACATAAGTCCATCTATAGTGAGATTAATCCTATATAGTTCCTAAAATGAACTTATACTTCATATATCATACCGCTTAATAAAATAAAACTAGTTTCCACTAACCAGGGACTTCCTGTAGGCCATTGGTAGGCGATAAAGGCCAGTCGCACTTCAGTTGTGGGTTCGATTCCTATGACCTTGTTCGATGCGTTGGGCTGTCGCCCATCCTGTAGGTTGTCCTTTTTCTAAAACTATATTACTATAACATCCCATAAATAATATCGAAAAACACTTCTATCCTTAAACAATACTAACTTATGTCCAACATAATCCATTCTAGTCTTTAGGCTTATCCATAATACTCCAGTCCATTCTCATAATATAGTGAAAACGATTACCAGAGATTTAATACCATCGTCGATCCCCATATATCATAAGATATGTCTTGTTGGTCACATTCCAAACATTCAAAGGCCTTAATCATGTATTCTCTTGAATACCCATTGAACCATAGTGAAAACATGAATTCAGTTAAAAGTTAACACTTTTCACATACTAAAATCCTCAAAAGTCTATATACTCAAACCATGATATCACTTAGTCCTTATATCAACCATGAGCTCATGAATACTGTTAAACATTTCATTTTCTCGTTTTCCCTTCAATATGCGCATATCATCTTATTTCCAAAAATATCTCAATCACTTTGAATACCACATTAGACCAATACATAAATATTCCAATACTTTATGATACAACATTATTTTGGAATCCCATTACATAAACACTTAATCATTCCACCACATCGTTGTCATATTCAACATCGCCAATAGTGATCGCATGTGACTTCCCTTTGTCCTTTTCCTTAAGCAGTTGCTCATGTCGATCATCGCTAACCCTTGGATTAGGGCATTTATTAGCATAATGCCCCATTTCCTTGCAGTTGAAGCATTGAAGTGTTGGTGGTGTGTTCTCTGCAGTGTTTGCTTTATTCACATCATTAGAAACCCTTTTTCCATTACTTCGACACTCAGCTGCTCGATGACCTTCTTTTCCACACTTAAAAACATTTTCTAGTCCCTTTAATACAATCTCCACCATGCTTCTTTCCACACTTTGTGCATAAAGAAACATTCATCTTCTTTTCACCATTATTTTGAGATTTCTCCTTGAACTCCATCTTTCGTTTCTTTTCAAAACCATGAGATGGATATATAACACCAACTTCTATTTCTACCGTCATAGAACAACGCACAATTTCTTCATAGCTACTGAAGTCTCTTATAGCTAATTCCCTTCGAAGACTTGGTTTTAAGCCCCTGAAAAATAGATCAACTTTACTTTCAGGTTGGATGATAATGCCAGATGCATACTTTTCAAGTCTTGTAAAATTAGCTTCGTATATACCAACAGATTCATCATCCTTCTACTTCAGCTCAAGAAACTCCTTTTCCATCTTTGTTCAAAGAATACGAGGGAAGTACTTACTGAAAAACAAGTTCTTGAACTCGTCCCATTAAATGGACTCAATTTCATCTCTTGGCCTCGTATTCTTGATAAGATTCCACCATTGATCAGCTTCACCTTCCAAACGATATACTGCTATGATGTCTTTATCATGTTCATAACATTGAAAAACTGAAAATATCTTTTCAATGGTACTGATCCATTGTTCAGAAACATGTGGATCAGAAGACCCACTGAAATAAGGTGGACGTTGCCTCATGAAGGACTCAATAGAATATTGTTCCCTTCTATGCTCATTTGGAAGTCCAGAATGATTCATAGCTTGTGTAAGTATAGAAATAAGATTTTTCACTCCATCTCCCATAACATTTGTTTGTTCAGGAGGACAATCATTGCATTTTCCATTACAGTGATCAACACGGTTCCTTCGGGTTCCAGCCATCGTCTAAAACTCAAAAATAATAGTGTGAGAAGCAAAAATAATGCTAGGGAAAACAACATAGTAAAGGGGGAGTACCCTTAATATCTAACATATTAGGTTAAATTCTAAGATCTTTACTGTAGTTCTAGGACTATATCCTATACGTATACTTATCCTTAGAGACATCCCTAGACATACCTTAGAAATATCTCTGGGGATCTCACTAACGTTCTCACATCCTAGTTTCCAAAGGTTGACTAAACCTTTCCTATGATACCAACTGTAGAGACTCAAAGCTTGACGTACATTGACATTACATTACATTTGCAGAATACGTAGTACATAACAAAAACACACACACAAGGATCGTAATAGTTTAGTGTCTTTGGAAACTCGGAATATAATCTTCTAATCCTGGTGAAAGATCTTCAACATCACCCATAAAGATCTTCTTTTTTTATACCTAAAACCTTTCTTTATATCCTGGGGCAAAGAAAACATAAAAGGGTGAGCTCAAATTCTCAGTAAGGGTAAACAAAATAAATATCAATCACATCATATACATAAGCACATAAATTTTGGAAATCTTAACCTGTAAAAGAGATCATAATTTCATAACCTGGGATAACTCATGGCAGTGAAATGTAATCACAATATTCATAACATAAAACATTAAACTCTATGGAATACACACATAATCATAGAGAATCATTTCTTATTAGTCAAGACTCATTGCCAAGACTATCTTAGTGGACAAAGTCCCTTTCTGAACCGAGTCACCCTCGTTTCAGTCCTGTTTCACTGAACCGGTATAACCTACCATTCCAGCCAAGTCTATCTCATGAGATATAAAATCTTTACCCAATGCATTGGAGGGAGATATAGGTCCCACCCATCTCATAATGATACCATTCTTATGTGTGCCACAAAGTCATAAATAATACATCATTTCATAACCCATGTAATAAAAATGGGAATCTTAAACATCGTGACATCATAAAACAATTCATATAAGATAAATGAATTCATAAAAATATAATTCCATCACAAAATAATCAAATCCATGTAATAATAGGGATAGAAACAGAACCCTTTATTATCTTAGATGGAAAATAATTTAGATAAAACACTTGAACTCCATTCTTGAGGAAAATATCCTTTCCACTTCAAAAATATTTTCCTTTCTTAACATGTCTTACAATTTTAAACTAAAAGAAGTTGATTAAAAATAAACTTGAAAACTTGTAAAGGAAGCTTCTTGGAAATAATGTTTTAAAAATCCATTCATTCCATAAAAGTTTAAAAAAACATTCTTCTCGTACTTTTGTCGGAAAAGTCAAAAAGTATTTCATACGAAAAACGACAAAAGATTCCTTCCATATCTTTTACTAAAAACACACCGAAGGGTAAAATAGGATTTAAACAATTGTAGGTGTATGGAAATAATATTACATATTGAGGAAACATAGATGTGGATGATAAAATACACCCCAGTAAATACCAAAGTATAAAAAATCTCGGATAAAAATGAGATTGTAATATTTCCCTTACCTTAGGTCCTATTTGCTTCGTAAGTGTCTGAACCTCCTGTATAATGATTTACATAATGTCATTGAATTATTACAGAATCATATTCATTGTTATGATATCATATATGGTTCACTTATGACTTTATATTACCCGTTATTTTGTAAATTCCATGTTAAAGAGCGTTTTGGGTAAAATTGTTTCATTTGTCGTCCGTGTTTTGAATTGTAATTATTCATATGATTACTTAGATCATGATTACTTAATTACAGAATATAAAACATGATTTATATATATATATATATTCAGAATATACATATATATGATAAATCAGTAAATGGAAAGAAAAACACCGTTCATGGAGACGGTAGACCGTACGTACGCATGAACACTGTTTTCGTTTCCTTATTGGTTGAACGGAATTAAGTAGATGACATACATATATATACACAAAAGTCCAGTATCATTATTATGTCATATATTTCATGATTACTTTTTATATATACTATATAATCATTCATGAATGGTTAAAGTGGAGAATGAATCTCATCGCGTCGTGGAGACGGTAGTCCGTACGTACGAACGAGCGATGATATTGTTCTTATGATCGTGGGACTGTATTGGAGTGTAGGTATACTTTTTCAGAATCAATATCACTTTAAAATAATAATATATAGTTATTATTTACACCATTATACCCATCCAAGTAAGGTGGTGGTGGAAAATAGATTTCACCATGGCGTGGAGACGGTATTCCGTACGTACGCACGCGCGGTGATTTCATTTTCCGTAGGATGGATAGATGGTGAAATAGGATTGTTTCATAATTATAATAACATATCAGTATATTAGTGTTAGTGATTTTATTACTTCATAATGAAACAACCTAAGAAGAAGAAGTGGAAGAAGAAATAAAGGTGAAAGAATCAGTAACGGAAATTACCTCTTCTTTGAAGCGCCTCTTTGAGACCTCCTCTTAGGGCACTAAAATTGGTCTTTGAGGCAGACCAGAACCTCTAGGATGTTTCTAAGGAAGTGGAGAAGAGAATTTTTCAGGGGTTGTCCGATCTTGAAGGCTCAAAGTTTTGTGAGTAAGAGAGGGAGGAGGTGCCCTTTTATAAGGGAGGAGAGGGGCACCTTTGGAAAAACTAAAAATATTATTTTATTATAAACTCATGTTCGGTTTTAAATAGCTCCTAATTGATTTATTTCGAGGCTAAGGTGGGGATGGGTCGAAATCATCTCATCCAATAGAATTTAGACAAGTTTAGGTTCCTATTTTAACCTTATCATTTAGATTTAACATTAAGTTAAATAATTTTACTTTTACTGTGTCTTCTTGTGTTCTTATACTATAAGGTTAATAAACTTACTATATAAGCAAAACGAACCTCAAGTTGTTTATTATTAATATATATAACCGTATCTAAGTCATTTGGCCGAACCTTAGATTTTTAGGAATAAAATAACAATTAATAATATAATATTTGATTAAAAAATATTTTATGTCAATTTGGACACTATTTAGTAATTGATTTTTTTGAAAATAATAACAGAATGATAAGTTCGAAAAATGTTAATTAAATCAATACTAACATGTCATATTAACGTATAAACTTAGTGTAATTCATTAAAAGTCTCAAATTATATTTATTTGGGTATTTATAACATCAATTATGTCAATATTTCATTAATAAGATAATTACTGCATCATCATTGTGTCATAAATAAATTAAATTATTTAATGTCTAAAAATTACAAATAAAATACCATTATGTAGTAAATCTTTTTATATTTCTAATTAATATTTATAGTCTAATTTATCTTATCTATAACCCCATATTAAAAATGATTTACTTATTAAACTTTGATTTTAACTATTTTAACCCTTCTTTAAATAAATTAATAATAAATGTCTTAATCTAATCCTAGTGGTCCTAAATGGTCATATTTTATTCCTAAGGTTGTTTTTGGTCGAATTACACTTGTCCAATAGAATTAGGACATGTTTTAGGGTAATAATAATATCATTTTTACCCTTAATTACCCTATTCACTTTTAACCGTGGTAAAAAAAAGTAAAAAGTTACTATTTACCAAAAAATTATTTTCATCTCATTGAACCACATTTTACTTACTAACACCAACCATGTCTCTCGGATTTTCGAAATTCCACTCACAAAAGTGGTAAAATAAAATTTTATGAAAAATTCAGTTTTTTAACTACCACTTAGTGGTTTCACTATTCATCAAAAAATGAAAGTTTCCAGAAAAATACCAAAAATTAGATCTAAGCTATATTTGATATTATGAATTAAAAAATGATGTCTATATTGTCAAATTCAAAACATATCAGTTTCATTAATTAATTTAAAAATTAATTATCATCGTCAAAACAAATAGCGTGTTCTTAAGAGATAATAACTATCAAAAGATTGACACTTGTTTATGACTGGTTGAAATGTGAAATTACATCCAATGACGAACATTGTATTAAATTGTAAAAATATATTCTAAATATACTTTAAAACCACTCAAATTAATAATTTATCACTATTAATTATTTTGATTAAAAAAATTGTTTTTAATTATAATTTAGTAATTTTCGCTATTCATAAGAATATGAAAGTTATCCGAAAAGTACCAAAATTTCACCTTAGGCTAAATTTGATACTCCAAATCCAAAAATGACTTCCATTTTGAGAGCTAAAATTTCTAAAATTTTAAAAGGTCGTTATTACTATTCATAACGGCTAGTTTTAATAATATTTTAATAGCATATTGTTGTTTAGTGAAATTCGGTATTGCGTACTACACACGCTATCGAGGAAGGTCACGATTGCGTGTAATGCAAGGCAAGTCAAGGATGCGTGTTGAGCAAGCTCCTTTTGGTGTAGCGTACAACACGAGACATTAATGAAATTAAAAGGAATATTTTTCATAAAATCCCAGGGTGTTACAGGGACCTTTGAATTAGAAGAAATACTTACTTAATTTTGGTACAATCTCACTATTGTTTGTGCTTTAAACAATTTTTACTTCATGTCTCATTCATTAACACAAAGGTGTAGTTTTGGTTCATGGATTAGAAAGATATAATTATGTGGCTATATGAATTTTTTTTTGAACATTATAAATTTTTGGATTTGTAGTGGTCTAATGTGTTATATATCCATCATTTCTGAAGATTAACAATTAGAGGTAAATTATTGATGTACAATCTAAAGTCTCTAGGTAATTCCATAAAATGAAGACCATCAGACGATATTTCATAATACCATTTTTATGATTAAACAAAATGAACCATTTGAATTTATGAAGTATGTCTACTAATGTAAAATTCATATCAAATCAACATATATAATTCAAGAAATGTATTTCATATAGGGAAATCAGATGTAAGTCTCTGAGTCATCAAATAGATAGTTTTGGTTAATGTCAATGAACAAATATTTCTATATGAAGTTTTTTGATCAAAATTTACTATGTGAAATAAATATTCAAAAAGTGCATATAAAAGTAATTGTATTGGGTAAATTTCTTTTGGAATACTTCCAAGGCATTCCTATGAATTTATGTGATATTACTTTAGGAAAGTTATGCTATGAAGTTTTACTAGATGGATGAACCATAAGAATTTGTACTAGTTCAAAGAACATTATAAATATTTTTTATAGTAATCAAATATAATGATATTTTTGTTGTTGTTTAACATACCAAGAAATATAGATGAAAGATTGGTGATTATAACTGATCTTCAAGTAAATTTTACAAATCTAATTAACACCGAGTATTAAGGGAAGTTATTAATTTCTCATAGGTTTGACTGAGATTAAAGGAAATAGTTTTCTAGGTAGGATACTATATGTTTTAAGTAGGAATCGTGAATTGGAGATCAATATTTTCCATAAAATATTGGATGAACCATTCCTATATAATGTAGGTTGATTCATAAATGAATTGGTGTTGAGCATTTTTAATGTGAAGAGAATCCCTGTAGAAATGAAAACTCAATCACATAAACATTGTGATGAAACAACAATATGAAGAATACTGAATGAATTCGTCCCATAATTTAGTATCCAGTGGATGGGGTGAATACATGATTGTATAAACAGTATGAAGAGGCTATGGTTGAAATATATTAGATGGAGTTTAATATCATATGGAATCGAAAAAAAACATACTAAGGTGATCAGATGAATATCACATTTGATTTTGTATTAGTTTGTAAGAAGGAATTGGATTTCAGATACCAGATAGACATTAGACAAATTATATTGGATGAACCCATCAGATGAAATAATATCAACCTTAATAAGGTTATTTCTCACCGTTTTACAATAAGGTATAGAATAATAAGTACTTCCATAAAAATAATGTGGGATGAAATATCAAGAAATACAATGAAAACCTACTGAAGCCTATTGATGATGGTTATTATTGTTATTAAAAAAAATTATATCATTTTCTTAGGAAATAATAACATGAAATCTTGATTAATTTTAGTGATACATAAGATTCATAAAACTCACTTTTTTCCATATTAACCTAATGGATTGTTTTCTAGTGGTTTGTGCGGTCTTGTATTATATCAAAACCATTCAAAGGAGTATATACTGCTATTGAGTAGTGAATATTATAAATACATGTGGTCAGAGGGTTTTTCTTGTTTTATTTATTTCTAGTAGATTCATATCTATCTAACAAGAGTCATGGGTTGTTCTATAAGTAATAAATCATGAAAATATAAGAGCATTGATTTACCTCCTCCCTCTCTTAGTGATCACATATATCATGATTGGACCTTTCATGTGGTATTAGAGTGGATGATTTCTTCGTTAACTCTTTGATGAAGTTAAAATGAAAGGGAGGTTTACATAGCTGTTTATAAGACTATTACTTGTAATGGGGCTCCTATTATTGATAGAAACAATTATCATATTTGGATAGATAAAATGTAGCCTTATATTGTTTCCATTAGATATGATGTTCTTGAGGGTATTGTAGATAGTTCTGCTTCCTATGATTAGGATTTTTCTCTAACATATATTGATAAGAAGAATTTGGAGAATAATTAGCATACCGGAAATACCATACTTTCCCCACTATAAGAATGTGAATTTCTCACAGGCAATGTAATTGGAATGGATAAAGGTATCTAGGATAAATTAAAGAAAATATATGATGGAAATAAAAAAGTTATTAATTAAAAGTTAAAAATATAGATATTTAAGTATGAAGATATTAATATGGATGATAATTAATTTTTCAGTGACTCCTTTATATGTTTTAATGATAATATAGTCACAATAATATTTTTTGGTAAGAATTTAGAGGCCTGAACAATTGTTGAAATGATTATCTGAATTCTTATAGAAAAATTTGATGCCAATGTTTCATCCATAGAAGATAGAGATCATGAAAATAATAATATAGATGATATGAAAATTTAACAACCCATGATTTTCATAAATATATATTACATCTAAATATATTAATATTTAATACCTAACATAATTAAACCACGCTTGAATCATGTGGTTTTAATGTCATTGGAATCATAGAAACCAAAAAATTGAATCTTGAAACATCTATATCATGCCCCAATTATTCCATAATAACTAGAAACCCATTCCAACTTATCATACATAGTACCTTACTCTTTATCCTAGGGAAAATAAACATATAAAAATGGTGATCTCAGATATTCACTAAGTGTAAAAAGGGATATAATAAACATAACACATGTATAAGGGCATATGATCATTAACATAACCTTGGAAAATGAACCCTAAATATCAAATAACATATTCTTGAGTCACGTAATAAATAATAAAAGTGTGTAATACATTATTCATTAAAGAAAATGATAAATGAGAGAAAAACTTGGCATCAGATAGGGAATTGTGGAAAATATATAAACAAAGAAAATCACTTCTTTATTAGACATGGATTGTTTGAAATACTATAAAAGTGTAATGGTTTCACATCCCAAACCATAAAAGTAGCCTAGGTTCAGTACCAATAATTTCCTAGTTGATTGGGTTCATTCCCTACACCATCAAAGCAGATAATGTCCTTTAATGAACCAGTTTCACTTCTTGTTCTAGTCATGTCTATCTCATGAGATATAAATCATTACCCAATGAATTATAAGGAGATATAGATTATACTGATTATATAATTAAACCATTTATATAAGTTCTATAAGAAATTAAATCATATCAGAACCCATGAAAATAAATTGGGTTTCATAAAAATCTCATTAGAACATTACCCATGGAAAATAAATTGGTTTCATAAATATCACCAAATCATAAAAATAAGCCAACCATAAAAATAATAATTATTTTATCGTGGAATAATGTCTCTAGTAAATCATAATTATTACTAAATAATTTTATCTGATATGGAAAATAATTTTAAAATATCACTTAAAATAATTCTTGAAAAATAATATGTTCATTTTCAAATAATTTATTTTTAAAGAATCATGAAATTATAAAGTATAAAATTTTATTTTAAAATTGCCTTGAAATATTGTAATGAATATATCAAAAAAATAATGTTTCAAAATGGAAGGAATATCCTTTTATATCATATAAGTCAAAAAAATCATTCCTTCCATATTTTTGATGGAAAATTCACAAAGAACAACATCTATAAAATAAAAAAATAATCCTTTGAAACCATTTTGTAAAAATTAGAACATGATTAAAAATGAATTTAAATAAATATTAATTAAATATTAATTAAATTTTTTGAAACAATTTTATAAAACCTAGACATTGAAGAAAAAGAGATTTCTAAGTGAAATTTGTGAAAAAATATAAATTTTAAGATAAAGTCCCTTATAAATATCATATAATTGAAGTGAGAATTAATAAAATTAATGGAATATCTGTATTCACTATAAAGAAACACAATAAAATTTAAAATATAACATAACATAATCAAAATTCATTTCACAAATAATCTTAATACGAAATAATCAAGGAATTAGACTTTTAACCTAAGAATGGAAATTGGTTTTAGAATCCCCTTATCACATAGTAATAAATCAAATCATATACACCCTAAAAGTAATAATTATAAAAAAATGAATTCAATGAGAATAATAGGATTTATTATATGATATAAAAATGGTATAATATAAACACCAAAAATTAAATAAGTGTGAATAATGCATATATCTCACTAAAGTAAAAGTGGGACAATAAACCCTTACCTCAAAGTTCCCTTTAGTTTTAAATATTTCAGAGTCCTTTATAGGGGTTTAATAAATGATATTAATTTTTTAGACAACAATAATAATATATTTAATAACTTATATAAATATTTTATGAAATCTTAAAATCCATTAATTAATTATATTTCATTATTTTGATTCATTTAGGTGTGTTCATTTCATGTTATCACGGTTCTTTCATTTGTGTACAATTATAGACTTTCTTTTCAAAGGAAAAAACTCCAAAAAGTGAAATTAAATGGTATTAATTAAATTAAATAATTTTAAATTGACACATGTATCATTTTTATATATTACATTAGGATCATTTATTTCATAAAATTTAAATGATAATTGTTTAGTTTAATTTGGGTGTTCTTCTTACCAACCCGAACAAGTTTCTTTTTATTAAATATTCTGTCTATTTATTAGTTAAAAAAATAAATGGGTTAAAATATACCTATTAAATTATTATTTAACAATATCAATACTTTTATTACATTCCATGAAGGTGGTAATGGGAAAAACATTATCCACATATATGGTAGACCACTATAATTTGGACAATGGTCTTATTTCTTTTAATAAGAACATGTAATGAAAATGATGGATATAATATATTCAATTAGAAATATAAAATTAAATTATATACATGATAGTTGAGTTATTTTTACATTAGGGTCGAATGATGTGAGGAGAAGGTTGAAAAAGTAAATAAATTAAAAGGGGTTGTTTGATAAATTTACCTCTTGAACATAACCTCCTTGAAGGTCCCCTTAAAGGACTTGTAATTGGTCATTGGGTGAGACTATAAGATACTGGATGTGGGGGAGTAGGGGGGACACATTTTAAAAAATATTTTATGATATTTAATTCTTTTGAGTAGAATGAGGGTGATGAGGGGTGGTATTTATACTAGAGGAGGGGTGGTTTTAATTTATTAAATAATGATTATTTTATATTTAAAGGAAACCACATTTGGGTAAAATTAATTACAAAAATTTTGATGATAATTAATGTTTTCAATTCATTATATGTTCTAGAACCTCATATAAACATATTTAAAATTGTATTTTTTAGCTATTTTATGGTTTTACTTTTAACATTAACCTCTTTCATTATTTTTCCTATACTATGGTAAATATTTGTTTTTACCACGGTGACTTTTTTATGAGTAAAAATTAATATGAAATTACAGCCTAATTTTGATTTTATGATTCTAAATATTTAAATCATTTTCCTAATTAAATTCACATAATTGAAAAAATTAAATTTAAAACAAAACCCACAAACGCAACGAAAAAAGCTAGTTTTCAAGGAGTGTATTTTTTAAACAGAGGATGATTTTATACAACTAATAATTATAATTGTATTAAAATAAATTATTATTTACTGAAATATAATATATAAATTTAGTTTTAAAACATTCACCATTAGGTGTTATTTTGATTAACAAAAAGGATTAACGTTGTGTAATTTAAAATATTTGAAGAAAAATATTGTTTTAAAACAAAAAAAAATTATTCTATAATGTTACATAATATTTATTAAAAATAAATTATTTTGATGATATATAAATAAATAAAACTCGTTTTATTTTAAATAAAATTCAAAACATATTTCTATATTTAAATTTGATAATTTATTGAAATGAAATTACATTTTTTATAAAACATCATAATTTTTTACTATTCACTACGAAATTAATCATTTCCAAAAATTCTTAAATATTTATATTATGATAATTCTAAAATGGTGAATCTAAAAATGATGTTTATTTTATAAAAAAACTAAAAGTGACATAAATTAATTATATTTATTTTCTCACAGAAATGAATAAGAATATCTTTTCGAAGAAAACATATTTTGGAAGAATAAAATGACTTTAATAATAATTATGTGTTTATTTCCAAAGAGTAGATAAATTTACATTGAACATGAAATTAATATATATTTCAGAATATAGTTCACCTTGTTCTATTATTTTAATTAAATTGATAGTTTATAATGGTCCTACTAGAATAAAAATATTCTGGACTTCATTTAAGCTTAGTGTTTCATGAAATGTAAGATAAAAAGATAATAAATTTAATTAAAAAGATACATAACATAAAATCTTGGTTTGTTACATTTTACCGCACATAAAATATATTTTTTCACATAAAATGTTTCAATCAGATACAAATTTTTGAGGATACATTTACCTCATCACATCATTAGGTTCCCATGTGGTTTCCTCAAATTGGGTTTTCACCAAAAAACATTAACTAGGTGAGAGCTCTTTTTTCATAAAAAATTATCTCTAAGAACCAAAATATCATCCAATTTTTCTTCATAAGATATATATTTCTCTATTGGTAAGATCTATAATTTTATTACATGTGAAGGATCAGGTATGTACATCCTCAAGAGAGATATGTGGAACATATCATGAAGTTGAGAGAAATTTAGTAGAAGCAGCAATCGATAAGCTATTATCCTGATATGATCCGGAATTTCAAAAAAAAGTGAATCTCTACAGTTTGAAATTTCACCTAGAAAATAAATGGTGGATATTAGGAAATTACTTTATGGAAAATCATTATTATAAAAAGATAATATAAAACTTCTTCTTAAAAAGAAAGAAAGTAAAAGGTGATGATCGCCACAAAACTAGGATTCTGATTATGATAACATTAGTGAAAAGTGAAAACATGGACATGGAAGAGAATTATAACTATCATGTTCTGATGGATAATGATAGAGAACATGGTCATAATAAGTTCAATGACCCCAAATACATTAGTGAAACATATATTTAACAGTATTTGTAACCTTAAAAAGTGATTTTATGAAAATTAATTATTTTTTTATAAAACTATTTTGGAATATATTATTAAGATATGAATAAATCTTATGTTTAATAGAAAAAATATTATGATATAATAAATGGTGGTTTGGTTTTGAAAAGGTATGTTAAATAGTGATTGGTAACCTTGGGATTTATAATTAATTCATGATGTCTTTAGAGAATTCCATCTTATTTTTTGGATTATGATATATAGTGGCTAGTGTGTGACTTTATGAACTAGTGATTAATACCATATAATTGTTAAATATAGATTTAATTTTTTGTGGAATTTACGATCACATTTTTTTAATGTCATAAAAATTCAAATATGTCTTGGGAAGGGTATGATTTTGGGACTATATGATTAGCGTATATACATACTTGAGTGTATTATTGTATGATTAATTAATATTGTTTAAGGAAGTATACGTTTGATTTTGAAAGACATGATTTCAATGATTATATTTTTTATAATATTTTAAGAAAGTTCATACTTGTTATTCAGAGTAGAGTACTCAAGAGGGGTGAATTTAGTATCTATTCAAAATTTCTCTTTAAAAGGTATTCTCAAAATTGTTCCCCAATAAATTTAAATACATCCAGTCAATAAAGGTTATACGGTTAAGAAAGTTTAAATATTTGAATAACTTCTTAAAATATTGATTAATTCTCAGTAATCATAATATCAGTTATTACCTTTACATTTGGAGCTTATTCTAATAAGTAAAAACAATTATAACTTCTTTCCAAGATTAACTATCAATGTAAATTTAGTTATTTCTGAATTAAACCGTAAAACAGAGAATGATAAAATAAAAAACACAACAGATATAAAAAAGTAGCCCAGTCTGAACCTGAGACCTAATCTACTCCACCTAGTGATCACCTGCCCCCAAGAAGTTTATATAAATAAACTTGATACACAGCCTGTATCAGGCTTTACTACAGTACACAAGACTATCCAGGTCGCATGACCTCTTCCACAGTTCTTTGTGGGTATGAACTAACAAGTCACATAATAACCTCTTCAATACTTATCTGTGGGAATACACAGGTGTAAAAGGATATAAGAGAAAGGATATCTTGTATCCTTTAGTTTTATGCAGGAGACAGTTCATGTTTAATACAGACACACACACTGCTCGAAAGATAAGAAAAATAATACACAATAGATCATAAATAATGAGATAAGGTTATAAGTGCTCTGAGTGTCAGTCTATGCAGCTCTGGACATCTCGGATGAAGAAAATACAGAAAATTGTGTTCTCTTGTAGAAAACAGAGTTTCGAAAGTCAGCTAGATCTGGCTCATGTCCTGCATGTATTTGATAATGCAGAGATGTGCTTGACGATTCTGATCTTTGGTGTCCAGCTTGTTAATTCAAGAATGATTCGTGTGTTCTTCAGGAATGTTGAGTTTCATGTATTTGGTAATTTCTTTGTAAAGCTTGTTTGTTTGTTGTAATTATTGCTCTATTTGTTTCTAGGTCGCACTTCTCATTTATTCTTGGAGTGCATGTGTTGGAGCTGACAGGATGCAAGTATTTTGCACCTCGTACCTCGTAAAATTGGATGATATGTCTACAAAGAAAAATTAATTCTGTCAGTGCATTTAAAAGATTCAAATATGACCATTTGAGAATAAATTGGAAAATGGAAAAAAAATTAAGAAATGGTGTCACAGTTTGTCTGTAAATGGTGTCTCCTTGAAACCGTGTCTCCTTGAAATGGTGTCTCCTTGAAATGGTGTCCACTTTTTCTCAATGGTGAGATAGCTATGATGGCATAGTCATATAGATATTAGGAACCGGTAGCATAGATTCTGTGTTAGAATCATGGTGTCTGGTCATGGTGTCTGGATGGTCACAATGTCTGGATGTTCATGGTGTCTGGATGGTTAAGGTGATTGGATGGTCATAGTGTCTGGATGGTTATGGTGTCTGGGTTCTTTTCCAGAAAAGCACAACTAGTGGTAGACTCACGGTTTCTCAGACGTAGCCAAATATTTGTATACAGACTTAAACAGTGATATTCTTACAAGATTTTAGACTTAGTCATTCATCAAATAAATCATTATGAAGTAAATTAAATATTACTTACAATAATTAAACATAATTTTTAGCAATAAATATCTTGGATAGGTTTATTTAAAGCATGAAGATAGTAATCATCTGTACGCATGATTTGAGATAGATTACACATGATTAATAGAATTTAAATAATGTTTAGTATTTGTGACCATTAAAACATGATTAATACATGAGGAGTCCAACAATCTCCCCCTATTTGATGATCACAAATCATGGGAGTGAGATATTTATTCTTATGTAATGTTTCTCTTCTTTAATATGCATTTAGTGCATATAAAATACATATTTCTCCCCCTTTTTGGATTATCAAAAAGTGTAAATAAGAAGTAGACAAGAAACGGGAACAATGGATTAAATTGATAAAAAGTTTCATTACAAATAGTAAAGAATAATACTACATAAAACATCCCTATCAAAAGATAGTAGTCACAATTATTCACCATAGTCTTGTCTTTGCTTGGACCTTGGTAGCAACATCTGAAAAAGAAGCCATAGGAGCAGAGGTCGAAGTTGAAGAAGGGAGTGAACTAGTGGATAGGTAAGGTAAAGGGAGTCCTTCAAAAATAGAAGGGGCCAAGGTAGGTGAAGTAGAATACTGATTAAACTAGTGATATAGAATAATATCCCTGATCTAACTTAGAGCCTACGATATAGACATATATTTGGAGGTAAGGGAAGAAGATGAGAAGGTAGGAAAACCAGATCTCAGGGGTGCGGCTGTAGGAGTGACTATGGAAGTACTTAGAACATGATGATAAGGCTGAAAAAGTTTGATGAAGTCATCAAGGATTTCACCATCATATTTCATAGCTTTATCAATTTCATCATTTTTCTCTATAAAGTTATCCAAAAAAGGAGTAAAATATTGGATCTTTTGGAATTGAGTTTGGAAATATTAAGTTACAGGAGGGGTCCTCAGATTCTCCACAAGATACATGAAGTGGTTGGTCATGTCATTCTTATAGAAGATCTGATTGAATTAGAACTCCACCTTCTTATCAATTTCTTTCTGAGAATCATTGGAAATCTTGGAATGGATTCTCACCAAATCAAGAACTTTGTCACTATTATTTATAACCTAATATAGATATTACTTGTCAAATCCATTGAGCACAGCCTGAAGTTCTTCTTTGACAACTGTTTGTAGCAGATCACTGTCTCAAAGAAGGTTGAGATGATTTTCCAAAAGTATGAGAAACAATTAAAGCTTAGGTAATGGATTTGAGTTGATTTATAACTTTTTGGATAAATCCTTTATACTCATTAGTCAACTTATTAAGTCCAATAACAAGCTCATACATCTCTTGAACAATCTTTTTGTTTCATTTAGCTACTTTCTCAGCTAAGGAAGTTAAATGAGGTTGAATCTAACCCTACATTCTATGGGGTATGACTGAAAATATCCTCAATAGGATGAGAAGTAGGATCTGGTCTTGAGGTTATCACTCTATGAAATCTTCAAACATACCTCTTAGAGTTTTTACGTCATCACTAAGAATTTTATTCTCAACTCTGAGTTCATGATTCTCAGGATGCATCTTGGGTTGAATCTTCCATATTACTTTTTCCAAAAATAGTGAAGCATCTCTTTCACTTAGATTGGTTAGAGGAGCCGGTTGGGTATTCATATGATTCTCCACTCCAACCAATAGGGTAGCTCCAAAACTTTCAGATCATCCTGATTCACCATGTTTGGAGATTCTTGTGAAGGCTCAGAAACAAAAGCTGAGACAGGCTCAAGTTCCTTTGTAGAGACAATATCATAAACTGATTTCAACTGAATCATTATAGAAAGATAAAGAACATTGACTGAGACTTCCTGTGAATCAGTCACATCAAAATAACTAGGAAATTTATTCCATGTATCCTGTGATCTTGGATCAATCAGATTAAGAACCTCAAAAAATTCTAGATTTGGGGGGGGGATGCTCCCCCTCAACAGGTTCATCTTTATCATGACTGAGAGAATAAGATCCTTGGTCAATTTCCATGATTTCATCCCTACTTTCCTCATCCATTTCCATTTGATCCAAATGAAAGGCTTAATCCATTATCTCTTCAGCATAAGTAATAACTTGAGTAACATCTTGTTCCTCTGGGAGTACCTCAAGTGCAGCTTCTTTCCTAATAGGAATATCTTCATCTATATTCTCTTCTACAACACTCATTCCATTGGCCTTAGAAACAGATTCCTCTTTTGAAGCAAGTTGTTCTTCTAAAGAATCAAAGTTTTCAATAACAGGAAGTTCCTTTTCAAATAAGAGTTGACGAGAAGATTTATTATCTTATACAACCAAAACAGTTTCTCTCAGACGTAAAATAGCCTCTTCCTCCTTTTCCACATCAAAACTCTCAACAATTTCATCTGGTTCCAAACTAGGATTAGAAATATCCTTAGGTATTTAAGGGTGTTCCACCATATTAAAATTTTCATAAACTCTATCATTATATTCCCCCCATGCTTTCCTTAATGGATTCTAATTGATTTTCATTCTCTTTACAATAACTTTCAAAATATAGAACTCATAATCCTTTATGAAATCTTCATCTGTTCCAACCAATCCCTTTGAATGAATCATATCCAAGATAATCCGTCAATAAAATAGAGTGGTTGACTTAGAGCTTTGTTTCATCAACTCAGACATATGGTGTATAACATACTTACAAAGATTGATATTATATTAATTATTCATGAAATGTATCGAAAATACATCCTCATATTTGAGTACATAAAAATGACCTTTTCTAGGGCTAAAAAAATTCTGAACAAACATATATAAGAGTCTAGATTCTCCATCCAACTCTGTCACGACCCGCCTTCGGGGTCCATGCCGTGACTACCCCAAGCCCGCCTTCCATAGGCCAGGGGCTGGCGACTAGCACCAAGGCGTAAATCCCGGAAAAAAAGGGAAGGCATTGACTTTGAAAAGTAAACAAACACCACAGAGTAAGCAAGAGGAATGTAAACACTAAACAAAAGCAGAGTACAACTGAAAGTGCGGAAAAGTAAATGGGCCAGTATACAAACCCAAACTGAAAGTAAAGTACAACTCGAAAGGGAAAACAACAACTGAAAAGTAAAAGCCTCTACTACGAGCCGTCCACTGGAAATCCCACCTGAAGGGTGGGTACAGATAGCTCCTCTGCTCCACGGGTCCCGCCGTCCGCTCCGAGCACGTCCCGCCCAGTGGTCCACCTCCGGGTACCGTTCCGCTCTGCAAGCCTCGGCTATGGTCAACGTTGTCCGTCGTCTGCAACCAACACAACGTAGTGCGGGCAATGCCCGTGCAGGGGTGAGTATAAGCTACTCAGTAGGGACCCCGAGACCCCTGAAGGTCTCTCAAATCCACAAAGGATAAACCACGAAGAAAGGTACAATCACGAAGTAACAACCGACACTGCTTAGGTATATGCCCATACAAATACCTAAGTCATCAATTTCAAATACGCTCCAACCTCCGAGCCCAAGTACAACTCAGTCCACACAGGAAAGTAAACGTATTCCACACAGGAAAGCAAAACGTAATCCACACAGGATTGCACAACACAATCCACACAGGAAAGAAAAACGTAATCCACACAGGATTGCACAACACAATCCACACCGGAAAGCAAAACGTAATCCACACAGGATTGCACAACACAATCCACACAGGAAAGCAACAGGATTCAGCTCACACAGGTATACTTCTTCAAAAGACGATAAAGATGATCACTGATCCATCTAAGTCGTCGGACCCACGAAGGATCGATAGATAACTAACCCCCGCAAAAGACCCACACAGGATCGGGCCCACACAGGACCTGTTGGCATTGGTTCACACAGGACCGCTGAGTGCAAGGACCCACACAGGATCGGACCCACACAGGATCGGGCCCACACAGGACCTGTAGCACTGATCCACATAGGATCGCTGAGTGCTAAAGTCATCGTCGTCGAATCCACACAGGATCGGGCCCACACAGGACCTGTAGCACTGATCCATGCAGGATCGCTGAGTGCTGTAGTCGTCATCGTCGAATCCACACAGGATCTCTGTACTGTCGTCGTCGCGGTCACAGTAGCAGTAGTAGCAGTAGTAGTCACAGTAACAGTCGCAGCCAGCACTAGGGTTCCTGCACATAGCAAGCTCGTTCGGAGGGTCCGCTCCACGAGCCGAGAGGCTGATACATCAACTGACACAAAGTCCAGAGTTGATGTATCCAAAAGTTCCGTATCGTCAATAGGAACTCAACGCAACAGACGGCGCGTCGATCGGACGCCCGGTCTAAGAGTTATTGACATTTTCGTCCCCGGGGCCCGGTTGGTTTTTAAGGCAAAACCAACCCGACCGTACTCCACCTGCATCCAAACCTCGGGCGGAGTATGCCAAAAGATCCGTCTCACTAAGAGGAACACAACAGAGCTGACGGCACGTCAATCGGACGTCTGTAGCTCAAGATATGAGCGTTTCCGTTCCGAAGGCCCGGTTGGTTTCGTGAACGAACCAACCCGTCCGAACTCAAAGTAATCCGAAACCTTGAGTGAGATATACCGAAACGACCGTCTCGATCCAAGGATCGCATTGCCGCAGACGGTTCGTCAATCGGAGGTCTGTGGCTCAATTTATGGCCAAAAGACCGAAACCGACTCGAAACGGGGGGTCCTGGTCCGGGCCGACCCCCCCCCCCCCCCCCTGGGTCGGCCCGAACCGGGTCGACCCGACCCGGGTCCGACCCGGCCCGGCCGGCCGGCCGGCCGGCGGCGCGGCGGCCTGGCGCCGCACGGAGGCAGCGCGGGGGGAATCAATTCCCCCACTGATTGGAAGGGGCGGCGCGGCTATATGTCGCGCCCTTGTTTTAAAAACGCCCCCCCCCCCCCACGTGGGGGGCCTGTTTGTGCGGAAACCGGGGGGCCTCCTGCCCCCCTCAAGGAAACCGCCCCCCTCTCATAAATGAGGGGGGGGGGTTTTTGTGTGCTGGTCGGGGGATTAATTTCCCCCAGTTTAATATCATCTGGCCGGCCGGCTGGCCGGCCGGTTTTCTCCAACGGGACCGGAAAATCCAGTCCCCTCTTCGGCTTCTGACGCCGGCGGACCGGTCGCCGGTCTCCTCGTTCCGCCGCGGCCCGGAACCGGCCGCGGTGTTCGTCGTCCGGCGAGGTGCGACGGCACCGCGCCCCTCCAACGTGCCTTCGTTTCCCCTTGACGCGGCGCGACGGCGTCGCGTTCTTGATGATTCTTCCACGGCGCGCGCGCGACGGCGTCGGATAAAATAATCGCACGATTAACCGCGTGGTGCGACGGCACCACGCCACCTTGTTTCCACCCACAAGGTAAATCATCAAGAACGATGGAGGGGGGTTTGGCCGTGTTCATGCGGTCCGGCCCCCCTCACGTTAAATAATAACGCAACATAAAATATTCAAAAGCCACACGTTAGACTTTCAAGATCCACGATCTAGAATAAAATAATTAAACAATAAACAACAACCCCTACCTCGGGTATAGGTTCGAAGATTTGTCAACATCCCGCGGAAGACAACGTCGCGGAGATCGGGCGTCGCGGTAGCCGTTCGTCAAATCCGATGACGAAGAGGTGCGTCCGAAGAAGTACGTCGTTGACGAATCTTCGTATGCTGACGAAGGATGTCCGAGGAAGAAGTGGCGTTCCCTTTCGTTGACACGGTAGACGGAGAAGGGAGGAGCGGCATTCTTCATCGGAGCTTGAGCGTTCTTCGTCGGAACTTGAGCGTTCTTCGTCAAAGCTTGAAGAAGGAAGAAAAGCTCTCAACCTCTCCAAGATGGCTAAAGAGTTCTAACACAACAAAATAAGATAAAGTCTTATTTTATTCACAAAAAGAATTTCAAAGGTTTGAAATTCAAAAAGAGATAACTCCACATTAATTAACAAGTTGTCATGTTAATTAAAGAGGGGTTAAGGGGGGTTTGAGGGAAGATGAAAAGTTAGGTTTCGTGTGGGCCCCACCACACATAATCCTCTCAAGGGAGGTTAAGTGGGTGTGGGTCCCACACCTAACTTCCTTTGAGAGAAGATAACCAACAAGTTTAAATAAATTTTGTATTTCACAAATTTTATTTAACTTAATCTAAAAACCCAAAAACTAACTTTCGTCCCGCAACAAACGCAACTTCCGAAAAGGTCTCTTTAAGCGAATATCGGCGCTGCGAGTTCATCGGTGCCCTCAGATTTCAATTCCGAGCACCGGATCAAAAGTTAGGAATTCCCGCTCGTTCGTTCACTGAACGTACCCGAGCCAAACTTCGGAAATTGATTCCGGGCACTCCGGGCCTCGGAATCAGGTGTCGTCTGAAACCGCACTCTTGTAAAATTCTAAAGAAAATTAAGAAAAAATTTCCCTTGAATTTTACGGGTATTTACATTACTCCCACCTCAGGGCTTTACGTCCCCGTAAAGATACATCAAAAACTAGGGAAACAAATGAGGGTACTGAGCACGCATCTGAGCCTTCCGCTCACATGTGCTCTCCTGGAGATTCCCGTGCTGCCATCTGATGCGCACAAGAGGAATCGATCGCCCACGCAGGACCCGCTCCTGTCGATCCTCTATCTCCACCGGGACCTCCGTAAAAGTCGCCCCATCGTCAACGTCAAGCTCCCCATGGCCAATGATGTGCGTCGGGTCGTGCACGTATCTCCTCAGCTGAGATACGTGGAAAACGTCGTGCACCCGGTGCAACTGAGGTGGCAGAGCCAGGCGATAAGCCACCTCGCCAATCCTGCTGAGGACCTGGAAGGGTCCGATGAAGCGCGGAGATAACTTGCCGCCTTGGCCAAATCTCCGAATACCACGTCGAGGTGAGACCCGCAAGAAGACGTGGTCACCACCCTCGAACTCCAGTGGCCTCCGCCTCCTGTCAGCATAAGGCTTCTGCCGGCTCTGAGCTGTACTCATCCGCCCCTGGATGACCTGGACCATCTCAGGTCCCACAAGAGCTGCAAGATTTTTTCTTTGCCGATAAGAGAAATCTGGTCTCATCCCCTGGATGAACCACATTCTTCGCCTAATACAGTCAATCTTAACATGGATGATACTAATCCATACCAAGGTTGACGTCGTAAGGCCTCGACGCTACTACTAAGAGATCCAACCGTTACTCTCACCTCCAAGGGTTGAGTCACACTGTCGGCATCAGTGTGTGGTAACTGGGTCTCCTCCAGTAGATGTCTCACAAGTGAGGGTCAAGTCAACAGCCAAAACTGGAACCTCTTAGTAACATCATGAAAGAGAACAGGAACGAAAAATCACAAAGGTATGCGTCTTTTATTATTGCAGCTCATAATACAAGACGCTACACAAAAGCAACAAGGAACCAGAAGTACAAAGGATGTATCCACTAGTTCTGCTCCTGTCCATCGGCTCCCAGAGCTCCATGATCAAGGGCCTCGGTTGCCTGAAGTTGAGCTCTCGCATCTTCACCTACTCCATGTGGTCGGGGTGGACCTCCTGGGGGTGGTGGTGGTAGAGCCTCAAAACGTCGCCCACCACCTGCTGCTCGGCCAGCTCCTCTGCCTCGTCTGCCTCCTCCCTGCGGACCGCCACGGTCGAACCTCTGCCTCTGCCTAGGTGGTTCCTCAACCATCTGCTGCTCCTCTGCATGGCGGGTCTGGCAGTCACGAGCCATGTGGCCTTGCCCGCCGCATGCATAGCACTGTCTTCCACTCGAAAGACTGGCTCCGCGCTATGTGCCCTGCACTGCTGAGCCAGTGCCCTGAGGTCGTCTGCCTAAAGGTCTGGTCTGCCTGGACCCCTGAGTCATCCGTCGACTGCCTGCTGCAGATGACTCTGCCACGTGCCGCCCTGCGGTGGGTCGCTGTGCTGGTGTAGACTCAGCAAGGAAGCTCTCGATCAGAAGGGCCCGCTCCAGCACTCCTACCTGGGTCGGGATGCTGAGGGAGATTAGTGATGCCCTGATCTCGTGTCTCAAACCCTGCTCGAAGGTCCGGGCCCGGAAGAATGGGTCCTGTACCATGTCGGTCGAGTAGCGCGAGAGATCGGTAAATCTCGCCGAGTACTGAGCAACCGTCATGCTGCCCTGCCGCAGCTGTAGAAGCTCCTGGATATGCACCGCATGAAGGGTGGCTGGGACGAACTCCGAGCGGAAGAGGCTCTCAAAGTCCGTCCAAGTAGAGATGCCTCATCGTGCACCTGGAGCATCAAGATCCACCATCGTCCTGCTGCTGCGTGTAGTAGGCTCGCAGCGAGGATCACCATGAGGTCTGTTGGTGTTCTCACTAGCCTAAACACTCGTACCACTGCCTCCAGCCAGTCCTCTGCTGCCTGGGGATCCGTCTCCCCGCGAAACCTGGGTGGTCGCTGGCGCTGAAACTCATGCAGTGCGCTGAGGCGTCGTGCATCGTCAGCGGCTGGCACTGGAAGCATCAGGGGCTCGGCGGGTAGTGCTACCGCTGGTGCCACTGCTGAAAAAGGGCCCTGCACCGAAGCCTCGTCGCTCGGTGGGCTGTCGTCACACTCGACTCTCGGAACCCTAGCTGGCTGCCGTCGTGGGGCCATCCTGAAAAGGAAACAGGTGTGCCACGGTCAGAACAGTATACATGGTGAGATGATATAAGTAATCACAAAGAAAACTTTGAAACACACACGCAATCAATGTTTTCGTGTATTAAGTCGTAAATCAGAAGTCAGGGTCCTGGTGTACGGATACGTCCGCCGCCGCACCAACACTGGACTCCCTGGACTGATAACCACACTCAATACGCTAAACATTATTGCTTCACATATAAAAGATCAGAGTTCGCGGTAGAACTGAACTCCTTTGATACCAATTTATCACGACCCGCCTTCAGGGTCCGTGCCGTGACTACCCCAAGCCCGCCTTCCATAGGCCAGGGGCTGGCGACTAGCACCATGGCGTAAATCCCGGAAAAAAGGGAAGGAGTTTCCTTTGAAAAGTAAACAAACACCACAGAGTAAGCAAGCGGAAAGTAAACACTAAACAAAAGCAGAGTACAACTGAAAGTGCGGAAAAGTAAATGGGCCAGTATACAAACCCAAACTGAAAGTAAAGTACAACTCGAAAGGGAAAACAGCAACTGAAAAGTAAAAGCCGCTACTCCGAGCCGTCCACTGGAAATCCCACCTGAAGGGTGGGTACAGAGAGCTCCTCTACTCCACGGGTCCCGCCGTCCGCTCCGAGCACGTCTCGCCCAGTGGTCCACCTTCGGGTACCGTTCCGCTCTGCAAGCCTCGGCTAAGGTCAACGCTGTCCGTCGTCTGCAACCAACACAACGTAGTGCGGGCAAAGCCCATGTAGGGGTGAGTATAAGCTACTCAGTAGGGACCCCGAGACCCCTGAAGGTCTCTCAAATCCACAAAGGATAAACCACGAAGAAAGGTACAATCACGAAGTAACAACCGACACTGCTTAGGTATATGCCCATACATATACCTAAGTCATCAATTTCAAATACGCTCTAACCTCTGAGCCCAAGTACAACTCAGTCCACACAGGAAAGTAAATGTATTCCACACAGGAAAGCAAAACGTAATCCACACAGGATTGCACAACACAATCCACACAGGAAAGAAAAACGTAATCCACACAGGATTGCACAACACAATCCACACAGGAAAGCAAAACGTAATCCACACAGGATTGCACAACACAATCCACACAGGAAAGCAACAGGATTCAGCTCACATAGGTATACTTCTTCAAAAGACGATAAAGATGATCACTGATCCATCTAAGTCATCTGACCCACGAAGGATCGATAGGTAACTAACCCCCGCAAAAGACCCACACAGGATCGGGCCCACACAGGACCTGTAGGCGCTGGTTCACACAGGACCGCTGAGCGCAAGGACCCACACAGGATCGGACCCACACAGGATCGGGCCCACACAGGACATGTAGCACTGATCCACGTAGGATCGCTGAATGCTGAAGTCGTCGTCGTCGAATCCACACAGGATCGGGCCCACAGAGGACCTGTAGCACTGATCCACGCAGGATCGCTGAGTGCTGTAGTCGTCATCGTCGAATCCACACAGGATCTCTGTACTGTCGTCGTCGCGGTCACAGTAGCAGTAGTAGCAGTAGTAGTCACAGTAACAGTCGCAGCCAGCACTAGGGTTCCTGCACATAGCAAGCTCGTTCGGAGGGTCCGCTCCACGAGCCGAAAGGCTGATACATCAATTGACACAATGTCCAGAGTTGATGTATCCAAAAGTTCCGTATCGTCAATAGGAACTCAACGCAATAGACGGCGCGTCGATCGGACGCCCGGTCTGAGAGTTATTGACATTTTCGTCCCCGGGGCCCGGTTGGTTTTTAAGGCAAAAGCAACCCAACCGTACTCCACCTGCGTCCAAACCTCGGGCGGAGTATGCCAAAAGATCCGTCTCACTAAGAGGAACACAACACAGCTGACGACACGTCAATCGGACGTCCGTAGCTCAAGATATGAGCGTTTCCGCTCCGAAGGCCCGGTTGGTTTCGTGAACGAACCAACCCGGCCGAACTCAAAGTAATCTGAAACCTTGAGTGCAATATACCAAAACGACCATCTAGATCCAAGGATCGCGTTGTCGCAGACGTTTCGTCAA
This sequence comes from Viscum album, assembly GCA_963277665.1. Classification (NCBI taxonomy): domain Eukaryota; kingdom Viridiplantae; phylum Streptophyta; class Magnoliopsida; order Santalales; family Viscaceae; genus Viscum; species Viscum album. Next base: position 210,245,078 of record OY728128.1, on the reverse strand, counting down.
TCGGAGGTCTGTGACTCAAGTTATGGCCAAAAGACCGAAACCGACTCGAAACGGGGGGGTCCGGGTCCGGGCCGACCCGGGTCCGACCCGGCCCGGCCGGCCGGCCGGCGGCGCGGTGGCGCGGCGGCCGCGGCGGCCTGGCGCCGCACGGAGGCAGCACGGGGGGAATCAATTCCCCCGCTGATTGGAAGGGGCGGCGCGGCTATATGCCGCGCCCTTGTTTTAAAAACGCCCCCCCCCCCATGTGGGGGGCCTGTTTGTGCGGAAACCGGGGGGCCTCCTGCCCCCCTCAAGGAAACCGCCCCCCTCTCATAAATGAGGGGGGGTTTTGTGTGCTGGCCGGGGGATTAATTTCCCCCGGTTTAATATCATCCGGCCGGCCAGCTGGCCGGCCGGTTTTCTCCAACGGGACAGGAAAATCCGGTCCCCTCTTCGGCTTCCGACGCCGGCGGCCCGGCCGCCGGTCTCCTCGTTCCGCCGCGGCCCGGAACCGGCCGCGGTGTTCGTCGTCCGGCGCGGTGCGACGGCACCGCGACCCTCCAACGTGCCTTTGTTTCCCCTTGACGTGGCGCGACGACGTCGCGTTCTTGATTATTCTTCCACGGCGCGCGCGCGACGGCGTCGCATAAAATAATCGCACGATTAACCGCGTGGTGCGACGGCACCACGCCACCTTGTTTCCACCCACAAGGTAAATCAACAAGAACGATGGAGGGGGGTTCGGTCGTGTTCATGCGGTCCGGGCCCCCTCACGTTAAATAATAACGCAACTTAAAATATTCAAAATCCACACGTTAGACTTTCAAGATCCACGATCAAGAATAAAATAATTAAACAATAAACAACAACCCCTACCTCGGGTATAGGTTCAAAGATTTTTCAACGTCCCGCGGAAGACAACGTCGCGGAGATCGGGCGTCGCGGTAGCCGTTCGTCAAATCCGATGACGAAGAGGTGCGTCCGAAGAAGTACGTCGTTGACTAATCTTCATATGCCGACGAAGGATGTCCGAGGAAGAAGTGACGTTCCCTTTCGTTGACACGGTAGACGAAGAAGGGAAAAGCGGCGTTCTTCGTCGGAGCTTGAGCGTTCTTCGTCGGAACTTGAGAGTTCTTCGTCAAAGCTTGAAGAAGGAAGAAAAGCTCTCAACCTCTCCAAGATGGCTAAAGAGTTCTAACACAACAAAATAAGATAGTCTTATTTTATTCACAAAAAGAATTTCAAAGGTTTGAAATTCAAAAAGAGATAACTCCACATTAATTAGCAAGTTGTCATGTTAATTAAAGAGGGGTTAAGGGGGATTTGAGGGAAGATGAAAAGTTAGGTTTCGTGTGGGCCCCACCACACTTAATCCTCTCAAGGGAGGTTAAGTGGGTGTGGGTCCCACACTTAACTTCCTTTGAGAGAAGATAACCAAAAAGTTTAAATAAATTTTGTATTTCACAAATTTTATTTAACTTAATCTAAAAACCCAAAAACTAAATTTCGTCCCGCAACAAACGCAACTTCCGAAAAGGTCTCTTTAAGAGAATATCGGCGCTGCGAGTTCATCGGTGCCCTCGGATTTCAATTCCGAGCACCGGATCAAAAGTTAGGAATTCCCGCTCGTTCGTTCACTGAACGTACCCGAGCCAAACTTCGGAAATTGATTCCGGGCACTCCGGGCCTCGGAATCAGGTGCCGTCTGAAACCGCGCTCTTGTAAAATTCTAAAGAAAATTAAGAAAAAAATTTCCCTTGAATTTTACGGGTCTTTACAAACTCAGCAGCTATTGCTATCCTCTTGGTTTTATTTCTAGTTAAACATCCCAAAACATCTTCTAGAATAAAAAATTCTCTTGGAGGTGGAGGTCCTCTATGGAAGTCCTCACAAATACCCTCATGAGGTATCCTAAGTCATGCATCCTTTAACATTGAAGAAAAGGTAAAAATATGACCATTAATCCAGCTTCGCACAATATACCCATATTCTAAATGAAAAAAGAAATCTTAAAATATTGGTAAAACTGGGCAACCAGCTTCAGATAAATAGGCTTATCTTCTTTTGTAAACAAATATAGCAAACCTTAATCTATTATCAGTTTCAACACCAAAGAAAAACTTGATAGAATCCACATAAGGAATATCTCCCTTCCAGGTACCACTAATCTGTTCACTTGGTTCAGATTCAGAGGGTCCTATGGTGCTAACTTAGGCATGATTTTCAACTTCTTCTTTGAGATACGCTAATTAGGAGTTGATCACGAAGGTCGTTTTATCCTGGGCATTCACTGATGGATGTAAAGAGAGATAAGGTTTGATAAGGGGTTACAATTTGAGGGAAAAGAACATAAGAGAGCTTGAGTGAAGAAAAAGTGAAACTTTTTTTATTTTATCATTTAGGTATATCAAGCGTTACAAGATCAAAAGCATGGGAAATTAAAAACAATGAATTACTACAGTACAAGTTATAATTTATTAATAAAACATTAAATTAACTTTATATTGAGACCATAAAAAGTCTTTATGGTGAGACTGTAATAGTCATTCCTAGTGAAACAATAATAATCATTCACAGTGATACCCTAAGAGTGTGATTTTTATATTGGGTGACTATATTGTTTGAGACTGTAAGTGTCAAACAGTAACCAGGAAATGGTAAATATGAGACCGTAAACATGAAACAAACACTCTTATGACCGTAATACTATAGAATCGTCAGAGTTAAATTGTAATCTCAAGATAGTGACTTTTGAAACTGTAAAGTGTGAAACTCTAAGATATGAAACAGTAAGATATAAAATAGTAAGATAAGAAATGGTAAGATAAATACATTAGATTTATCATACCCAATTCATGTGTAATGTAATATATTCTTTCATAATTTAGTGGTGTCGTGAATATATCATCAAGATGATTTTCAGTTCTAATGAATTCCAAAGTGATGTCACCTTTCTAATAATGATCTCTCAAAAAGTGACATCTTACATCTATATTTTTTTTCCTAGAATGTGAAATAGGATTTTTTTTGAGATATTAATATAACTTGTATTGTCACAATTTATAGGTACATGCCTAAATTGATATCCATAATCTAGTAATATGTGTTTCATCCACAAAATTTGAGCCCAACAACTGCCAGCAACTATGTATTCAGCTTCTACAGAAGATAATGGAACAATGTTTTGTTTTTTAATACACCATGATACTAGTGAATAGCCAAAAAAGTGACATGTTCTAGAGGTCCTTTTTCTAACTAACTTATGACCACCGAATTCAGCATCAGAATAACTCACTAACTCAAATGATTTCCCTCTATGATAGAACAATCCTATATTGGGTGTATGCTTGAGGTATTTGAAAATTTTCTAAATTTAATTTAAATGAGATTCCTTAGGATTTTCATGAAAATGAGTACACATACACACACTAAACATAATTTCATTTCGACTAGTAGTTAAGTATAGTAAGCTTATAATCATTCCCCTATAAGTGGTTAGATTAACAGATTTTCCATCTTCATCAAGATCCAACTTACAAGTAGTAATCATTAGAGTCTCACTACTTTTAGTTTTATCCAATCCAAAAAGTTGTAGAAGATCTTTAGTATATTTCATTTGATTAAAAATAATACCATCATTATTTTTGAAGATATTAAATCCAACAAATAATTTGATTTCACCCATTAAACTCATTTCAAATTCATTTTTAATCATTTTAAAAAATTCAATACATAAATAATTTTTTGAAGATCCCAAGATAGTGTCATCTACATAGATTTGAACCACTAAAACATCATTAAAATTTCGTTTTATAACAAGGATATGATCAGCTATTACTTTTATAAAACCATTGGAAATAAGAAAATTACATAATCTATCATACCAAGCTCTTAGAGCTTGTTTTAACCCATATACTGCTTTTGATAATTTAAAAATAAGGTTTGGAAAATGAGGGTTTGTAAAACCATGGGGTTTCTCAATGAAGATATCCTCAGTTTTATACCCATTTAGAAATGAACTTTTGACATCCATTTTACATAGTTTGAAATTTAGATTAATTGCATAAGCTAGCAGAATTTTGATGGCTTCATGTCTAGATACTGGTGCAAAGGTCTCTTCAAAGTCAATTCCTTCTTCTTGAATGTAGAATTGTGAAACCAAAATATCCTTGTTTATAACTATACTACCATCTTCAACTACCTTTTTTCTAAACACTCATTTAGTTCCTATGGTGAATGTGTCTTTGGGATTTTCAACAACTTTCCATACTTTGTTCCTTCCAAACTGATTAAGTTCTTCTTGCGTGTCCATCACCCAAAATTCATGAGGGATAGCATAAAAAATGTTTTTAGGTTCCTGTTGTGGCAATAAGACTTGATGTTCAACATTATTTCTAAGAGAATATCTATATTGAGTTCCTTTGTCTAAGTCTCCTACAACAGAATCTAAAGGATAGTTCTAAATAGTAGTAACAACTCTAGAAAAAGGGCTTGTGATTTCAGGTTCTTCAACAGGATCGGGTTCATTGTGATCAGAATATAAAGAATTTATAGAACTAAAATTTTTCACAGATTTATTTACAAGATTTTTAGGGGATTTTGAATTAATTTCCATAATTTACACATCATCCTCTTAGTTCTCTAGAGTGGTCTTAATCTCATGTGGATCAATTTCATCAAATTTGACATGGACATATTCTTCCACACATTTATTTATTTTATTAAACACTCTATAGGATTTACTAGAAATTGAATATCCTAATAATATTCCTTCATCTCTCTTGGATGTAAATTTTTCAAGATTGTCCTTAGTATTAAGGATATAGACATTACAACCCATAACATTGAATTAGCTAACTTTGGGTTTTCTATTGTTCCACAACTCATATGGAGTTCTTCTAAGGATATGTTGAATCAATACTCTATTGATTATATAGAATGTTTTATTTATATCTTCATCCCAAAATTAAATAGGTATGTCGTATTCAAGGAGCATGATTCTAGAAATCTCTTATAGGATTATATTTCTTCATTCTATAACTCCATTCTGTTCTGGTGTTCTAGGGGTAGAGAAATTACGACTATAGCCATTTTGTGGGCAGAAGGATTCAAACTATTGATCTTTAAACTCACATCCATGTTCACTTCTTATGGATTTAATTTGATTTCCACTAATATTTTCAATAGTTTTGGCATATTTGGTGAAATTAGAGCAGGCATCACTTTAGTGAGAGAAAAATATAGTCCAAGTATATCTAGAAAATTCATCTATAAGAACATAAACATAGTTATGCACATTTAAACTAGAAACTCTAAATGGTCTAAAAACTTCTTGTGAACCAATTCAAGAGGTTGAGAAGTTGACACTTCTTTCTTTGGTTTGAATAAAATTTTGTGTTTCATTCCTTTTTGAAAAGGATTACACACTTTATCATTTGGAAACTCATGTTTGGGTAGGTCTTAGACTAAGATTTTTCTAGTTAACTTTATAAGGGAATTAGTGTTATGGTGTCCCAATATCATATTCCAAAGCCAAGACTCTTTTTGAAACACACTTAAACATGAAGAATTTTTAGAATCTAAAGAATCCCAGTTAACATAGTATACAATTTCATTTCCTAATACAGAAAAAACTTATTCATATTTAGAATTAAAAATATTAAAGGAATCATTTTCAAATTTAACATTAAATAAATGATCACATAAAAGTGAAATACTAAACATATTATATTTTATTCCATCAAAAAAGTACATTGAAAATCACAACTGAGTTAGAGTTACCAATTTTTCTAAGGACTATAATATTTTATTTCGCATTGTCACAAAAGGTGACATGTCCTCAATCAATTTTTATTAAATTATTGAAGCATGAATAGTCACCTTTAATGTGTCTTGAACACCCACTGTCTAAGTACCATAAACTGTTATAGGAAATCTTCAAGTATCTTTCCTACAAAATAGTCCTATAAAAACAAATCTTGGAACACACACTTGTTTGGGTCCAGTAATATTAGTGACTAGTAACTTAAGAACCCATATCTGCCTCATTGGATTCCTCTAAGCATTATGTAAAGTATTTGAAAAATAAACTCTATTTGGTCTAGAAAATATTTAAACAATAGAGAGTGTCATAACATGAACTAGCTGAATGTTTTCCAGAATTAGGCGTAAAGTTGTATGTCCTAGATTCAGAAACAAAATAAATTCTTCAAAAATTTCTTTTACCGGGTTGATATCCAATTCCAATCATATATTTAATAGAAAACTATTTACCTAGTATTTGTACCAAGGTATCCTTACCATGAGTAAACATTCCAAGATCCTTTTTTAATTTCTTATTAGATAGTTTTAGTTCATTGTTCTCTTTAAGTAATTGAGCATTTTTTCACCCATTCTATAGTGAGTTCAGTTTTAATAGGTGAGGTAAGATCATTTTGTTTCTTTAAAGACTTTTATTTTTCTTTTAGTTCATTGAATTTATCTTCAATATTATTACAGTTTTCAAACATTTATTCAGTAGACATATTTTCTGAGTCACTCTCTTCTCTAGAATTTTTTGGATTGTGTACAGGAGATTTAAGTGTTGCCTTGTATGTGTTTGTCATAAAACACATATTGGCTTTGTTATCCTGTTCATCATATGAAGATTCTAAGTCACTTGAACTGTCCTCAGAAGCACTCCTTATTTCTCTAATTTCCTTTTTATACTATCTATATTTGTCCTCGTATTTTTTTTGTACTTGATCTTGGTTCAACTAGCCTTGATATGTCCTTTTAATTTACATTCATTGCAGAACATCTCATCAGACTTGTCACTTCTATTCCAATCTTTCTCCAGTCTTCCTTTTTGATCATATCTTCCCTTGAAGTTGGGATTTCTAAAAAAAGTTCTTCTTTTTGTAAAATCTCTTCAACCTTTTGGATAATTGATCCATCTCCTCATCACTATCAGGTGATGACTTGTCACTGCTGGAAATTTCTATAGGAACATCCAATTTCCCTTTTTCATAGTATTTAGATGTGGTGGTCTTGAATGCAGCAGATTTTCTTTTGGGTTCATCCTCCTCCTCCTTGTTGAATTTCCACTCCTCTTTATACATCATTAGTTTGAAAATGAGTTCTTTATAGGTATCTTGTTGATGTCACATGACTCTCTAATAGAGATAGATTTTCCTCTCCATTTATCAGGTATGCATCTGAGAATCCTCATGATCTGTTCTTTGGAAGTGACTTCTCTTCCAAGAGAAATCATGGTGTTGAAAATTTCGTTAAACCTGAGATACATGTCAGAAATAGTCTCATCAAGTTTCATTTTAAAGTTATCATATTTGATAATATATGTATTAAGTCTCATTTCATTCACTCTATATTTTCCTTCATGTGAAATAGACAAAGTGTCCCAAATTTCATGGGTAGTTTTACATGTAGAGATCATATTAAATTCATCCTCTCCTAAAGAGTAGTTTAAAGAATTCATAGTTTTGCAATTTTTATTATAGGAAGTTTTGGTAGGATCATCCCAAGTGATTATATCAGTTGCATGAATCTTATTTTCACCTATAATTGAAGTCCAGATTTCAAAGCTCATACTTTCTAAATGCATTTTCATTTTTATTTTCCATTGAGCATATTTGGTTCTATTAAAGAATGGTGGTCTATTTTTTGAATCACGTTCTAGTATATTATCAATAAAAAAGAAATACTTTAAAATAGCTATAATTTTTTAATTAACAAAAATTTACAGATCATTAAAGTACAACTAAAAGCATTGTTGAATTGGGTTAAAAATAGGGTCTTAATAGGATTCACAAACACTCCTTTGATAACAAATGTTGGTCAGAGTAGAGTACTCATGAGTGGGTGAATTGAGTATCTATTCAAAATTTCTATTGAAAAGGTATTCTTAAAAGGGTTCCCCAATAAATTAAATTATAGCCCAGTGAATCAAGTCTATACGGTTATGAAAGTTTGGATGTTTGAATAACTTCTTATAAGATTGATTAATTCTTAGTAATCTTAATATCATTTGTCAAAATTACTTTTGAATATTATTATAATTTGGAAAAACAATTATAACATCTTTCCATGATTAACTATCAAAGTAAATTTAGTGGTTTCTGAATTAAACAGTAAAACAGATAATACTAAAATAAAAAACACTATGGATATAAAACAAGTGGTTTAGTCTCAAGCTGAGACCTAGTCCACTCTACATAGTGATCACCTTACACCAAGAAGTTTATATAAATAAAATTGATACAAATCATGTATCGGGTTTTACAATAGTATAGAAGATTGTCCACGTCATATGACATCTTCCACAGTTCTTCTTAGGTATGAACTAACGGGTCACACAAGAACCTATTCCACACTTATCCATGGTAATACACAGGTGTAAAAAGATGTAATAGAAAATATATCTTGTATCCTTCAGTTTTATGTAGAAGACGGTGTTTGTTTAATACAGACACACAAACTTCTAGGAAGATAAGAAATATAATACACAACAGAGCATAAATGGTGAGATAAGGTTAAAAGTGCTCTGAGTATTAGTCTATGCAACTCTGGAATTTTGGGATAAATCAGATGTAGAAAATTGATTCCTCTTGTAGAAAACAGAGTATCATAACTCAGCTAGATCTGGATCGTGTACTTCGTGGAGTTGATGATGCAGAGATGTGCTCAAGGATTTGGATCAATGGTGTCCTTTTTTATTCATGAATTCTTCGTGTGTTCCTCATGAATTTTGAGTTGCATGTATCAGTTCATTTCGTAGGAAAGCTCATGTATTCTTCATTATTATTTCTCTATTTTCTTATGGGCTACACTTATTTTTATTCATGGAGTTCAAGTGTTGGAGACAATAGGATGCATGTATTCCGCACTCATAACTTGTATTGTAAGATGATATGTCTACAAAGAAGCATTAATTATGTCGTTGCATTAAAAAGCTTCATATATGGCCATTAGAAATTAAATTCAAAAACGACAAAAAAGATTAAGAAACGGTGTCTTGGTTTTTCTTTAAACGGTGTCTCCATGAAACGGCGTTTCCATGAAACGGTGTCTCCTTGAAATGATTTCTCCTTCTTTTTCATTGAGCAGTGAGACAACTATGATGTAATAGTTGTATAGAGAATATGAACTGGTAGCACAGATGCGGTTTTAGGATCATGGTGTCTTGTCACGGTGTCTAGATGGTCACGGTGTCTTGATGGTCATGGTGTCTGGATGGTCATGGTGTCTGGATGGTTAGGGTGTCTGGATGGTCACGGTGTCTGGTTGGTCATGGTGTCTCAATAGTCATGGTGTCTGGATGGTTATAGTGTCTGGATGGTTATGGTGTCTGGATGTTCACGGTGTCTGGATGGTTAAGGTGTCTGGGTCCTTTTCCAGAAAAGCACAACTGGTGGCAGACTCTCGGTTTCTCAGACTTAGCCAAATATATGTATGCAGACATAAATAGTGATATTTATACAAGGGTTTACACTTAGTCATTCATCAAATAAATCATTATAAAGTAAATTAAATAGGATGTAGAATAATTAAACTTAATTTATAGTAATAAAGATCTTCGGTAGGTTTATTTAAAGCATAAAGAAACTAATCATCTATACACATGATTTCAGATAGATTAAACTTGATTTACATACTTTACATAATGTATATGATTTTTGATCATTAAAACATGATTAATACATGAGGAGTCCAACAATAGAAATTTTGGATTAATCTGATTCAATGTCCTAATACAAAGGCTAATAAGGGATACAATTATAGACATTAGTCAAAAAAGAAAATTATATGGAACTACTAGTAATGAATCATACAGTAGGCTTTCATTATTTGTTTTCTAGTGTCTTATGTCATGTAATTTTTCACCAAGTACTAGATATTTAGTTATAAATAAAAATTCCTAGTGGTGTGATTATCATATAAATCAATTTAATGGTTTTTGAAAAGTTATTTCATAAAGATCTATATCTATATCACTTAGTAAAATTCTATATCAAATTGAAAATGGGTTATATCTCTTTATAAGACACATATAATGATTTTTCATATAGATAAATATCATTTCATGACTTAAATAAACCAATGATCATCTAGTGGTGTAAGATTAATTATGGGATTCCTATTGAAATTACCCTGGACAAATTAGTCAAATTTTTAGGATACAAATTATTTTATGGGGGGAATGTAACACCTCAAAACTATAATATATTATTACCTCAAAATAAGTCATTGTGTAATCTATCTTTCTCCACATGAAACACAAAACATAAAATACATACTAATATATTTAGAAAAAATATAAATATTTATGTATGAAAATTATAAACCTATTCATTGTATTCCCATGAATTAATAGGAGAAAAATTTTATGAATAATATGTATATATAATATAAAGGACACATTTAATATGGATGAAACTCATTTTGTCTAACTAAAATTACAAATAAGTTCATCTATTAATTAGTAAATAATTTTCGTAAAAGATTATTTTTTATGTCATATGCATTTCTATTTCAATAAATATATTATTAATGATAATTAATTATGTTTCATATTAATAATTTGTTAAGAGTAATTTTGTTTGCAGTAAAAATAGTGACACTTAAAGTTTAAAAATTTCATTTTCAAATAAAAATAGTTTTTTATTATATATTATTATTCTATTAAAAAATAGAATTTATATGTTTTTTAATTTAAAATTGATAAAATATATTTTATTTATTAATTCCTCATACCAAAAATTACTAATTATTAAATTTTATTCATTTTTTAAAAAGGTCGATATTTAGAGGGAAAATACTGGATTTACAAAAAATACAATTTCATTGATTTTTTCACTATATAAGAATAACCTACGAGATTGAAAAATGATTAATGAAATTAAATATGAAATTATTTAATAATATTATAAATTTTTAAATATCATTATTTATAGGAAACTAGTGGAAAATATATTTAGAACTAATGTAATATATTAGTTTAATTAAAAAATTATTTTTCCCTTTTCTTTTAGTAAAGTAATATTTTCACAAACATTCAGTTATTAATAGATTCAAAAGATATATAGCATTATTTTTGTTTAAAATAAATAAATATACCTCATAAAAATTATCAACCTTGATAATTTTTACTCCTAAAAAATTTTGGTCATAAAAACACAATTTTCCTAAAAAATATATTTATGAATGAGGTGTGATTATTTTGAAACTGGAATTTATATTCAATATAAATTTTATTGGATAAAATTATTTTCATATTTAGTTTCATAATTCTAAAATTAGTTGATAAGATCAATTTTATTATTTTATTAATTAACTACCATCGGTAAAAAAAGTTACTCTGGTAAAAGTAAAAGGTAAAGTCCTCAAATTACTCAATCATATCTCTAAAATGAATGTATGGGAACAAATTTCCACCTAAATCTATACCACACTCCATATTTTCTAAATATTATAGTTTTTTTACCATGATTAGTGTAAATATATATGTAAATAAGTAAATGGCCTTTCCAAAACAACTCCTCCCTTCACTTATAAAAGGGCACATTTACAACCCTTTATGATACACCATATCCTTAAAAAAATTCTTAAAAATATACCATTTTACTCTCCCTATAATACTTTTCCAGAAAATATTCTTATGTTTAATAATAGTCAGTCTAATCCTTTCAAATTCAATGATACTTCCAGGAAAATACAAGTACCTGGCATGAGTATTATCAACAACTTAGTTCTCATATTAATTGACTTTTTAAAAAAATACTCTATATACACAAATATAATATAATTATTATCAACTAAATACTTTAAAATTACTATAATATAGGTATTATCATTGTTATTTATATACCTCTGCCATTAAAAATCGTTTTTTGTGTGTTGTGTGAACTACTACCTACATGACATAATGTGTATTGTTTTAATTCACTATCTTACAAGGTTATTAGGATGGCACTAAAATATAAATATTATTATTTTTATATCATTAAGGTTGTTTTATGAAATATTATATAACCTATTAATTATATAATCAATGAATTATAATCTTAAATTTAACAATTTAATATATACATAATAAGAGGAAACCTATTTATTCAAGTTTGTAATGTTTTAATATCCATTAATTATTCCTCTACATCAATATAATTATTATTTAAAACACTAATGAACAATTTATAAGATTATTATTTTCCTTTTATAGTTATCTTACAAAAAACACCTCATAATCATTCATTATATTTGGGTATGTTCACGTTTGGGTTGGTATAACCACCTACTTGAACAATTATAAGATTTTTTATGATAAATGACTATAGTCATTTAATTACAAGTATAATAGGATATAAATGTGAAAATATAGGGTTTTTATTACTTTTTCATAAGTTAAACAAATATTTAATTCATTAACTAAGAAATCACATTTTGATCATCAAGAATCACTAAAACATGCTTATTATCAACTAAATCTTCAAGGATAAAGGATAAAACACTAATTAAAGGGATTAAAAAATAATAGATAATATTAATCCATGCCTAATAGTATCTTTAATGTCCTATTAATTATGAATTTTGGAAGAATAAACAATATGAACATCACTATTATTGAAGTAGTACAAATGATCAAAACTATAAACACTGGATGTGGAAAATTGGGAGAATTCATGTAGGGAATGACTATTTATATATATTATAAATGAAAATAGATATGATTTAGTCTAATAATTAAGTAATTTAGATATAAATATTTTTGATACAAGAGGTTAAATTATGTTCAAAGAAGTCACGAGAAGAGGTAAAGGGTATTTTCTCACAAATTTTAATCCCTTGAGATATTTTTATGTTATACACCATGTTTTCTTTCCAATGGTGTAAAATAGGGTTCTATGAGTCACATTACTATATATAAATATGTGTTATCATCTGGGGGAATTGAGTTCATGATACCAAACAATCTGATTCAGGATCCCTTTTTAGTTTGTATTGTTTAAGAATTCTTTTATGAGGATTTTTTTCATTTATGTATACATCCTTTTAGGATTAAATTATTACACTAGGGACAATTGCTTTTAAAACCATATAATTCTTTCACATGGATAGATAATAATTCAATTTTAATATTATTTTCTTATTCATATACTCATTTTTCTATATGGCCTAAACATCAAATTTAATATGATTTGATTAGATGATGTTAACCTAGAGAGAAATTTATTCTTTTAACATGGGGAAAAGTGTTGTCATTCTGTATGTTGTTATTGATATACAGATGATTATTGAAAATTTTACTATATAATATTTGACCATACAACTTTTTAATGTGGATGGATTTTGATCATTTTCCCCTATCATCAACATAGGGAAAATTATTGAAATTCTTGATGATTATTGACTACTAACGTAGGTTGTTTCTGTATTTGATTTCTATATTTATCGTTATATTGACTTCCATGTTTTATTATGAAAGAGGTACATCAGGTATTGTTATAAATGGACCAAATGAATCTTATGGTGAATGAATTGGACATAATCTAGTGACAAGTAGGGTCCATAATTATATATACTATTGATGCATCAACAGGTCTCATAAGACAAAACAGGTTTGGGTATATGTGGTATTCATACCCGATTCATAAATTTGTCTTCAAGGTTGTCATGATGAGAAGTAGAGTGTCTTTCTATAAAGACTTTACATGAGTTTTTTATGTTCTACATTATTCTTTCCATTATTATGAGATCAATATTATTGAACAGGCATGTCAAAAATCTTGAAATCGTGGTTATTGAAGCTGAGGTAAGATCCACATTTAAAATGATTCTCTTTTGAAACAATATAACATCGATATAAAAGGTTCCTAGGATAAATTCTAAGAAGAATAAGAATAATAACAATGAATACTGACTGCGGAGTGTAGATATGGATTCCTTTAAGATCATGGTATGAACTAATAGGAGGAGGAAGAGGAAGAAGAAAAAACCTTCACTATTGAATAACAACAAAGAAAGTAAGTGATGGTAGATACATTGATTTCGAATTAACTACTCATCATGATAAAGGAGGAAAATCCAGATCCTATTAAACTATGTAATCAAGAATAACCTCCAACACTAATTCAAGTGAAACCAAAACTAGAAGAAAAAAATATGGTTTCTATGTTTACCTAAATTTTGATTTTTCTCTCACATGCTCACAATTTAATGTATTTTGGTTACCCCTTTAACTTTGTAAGGAATAATAGTAAGAAAGTATTTTTGTTTAAATTTAATATATCATGGACTAATTTGAACATAAGAATCCATCCATTATAGGATAAGAATGGGTGGAGCTATACAAAGTACATACAACCCATTCTATACTATTCCAATCATTATGGTTATCCATTACTAAATACAACCCTAAATAAAGTCTAATTAATAGAACAATGAAGAGGATTATAAAAAATGTAACTAGTTCTTAAAAAGAATTAATTAGGTAAATTCTAGAGGGTTGCCTCTATACCCTACTCCGACTATATACACTATAAAAATGTTAGTCTAGAAAGTCAACCATAATATACAGTATCTTTGTTTGAGGAAATTTGAGTTTTTTTATTTATTTCCTTAGGAAATAATTTGAAAACTTGTATTAGGAATATAATAGGATTTGTTTTAAATACCTTTATCCTTTTTATATTTAATGAATATGGTTCTTATACTTTTATTGAAATGTTTTTTGTTGTGGGAATATCAAGGAGGTGAAAAAGGAAGAAGTGGAAAGAAATAAAAAGGAGGAGTATTGGAGCTTAATTGTAAAGGGAGTTCAATTTTACATTCACTAAATATTTCACCCCATTATTTTTATAAAATCTATTTTTGAGATTTAAAATAAATTTCATGCAACACATTTTTATTTTTTATGCATTTTTTATCTACGATGCATGATTTTTGTAGAAATCCCATGATTACATATTTTGTGAATCAATTTCAATGAGAACGATTGAGTAAGATAGGTATTTGAGATATAAGAGACAAGTATAAGAGTATTAATTTTATCGATCATGATTTAAAGGATCTAGATGATTCATATAGATTAAATTTACCAAATATAATTTATTCTTTGAATTTTTTTGAAATTAAAAATTAAATAATTTTTATTATTTTTATTGATATTATTGATTTTATGATATCACATGTATTCACTCTCAAGAGGATTTAAAGGCCTAATTTTTTAAATCTAATCCTGAGCATATTTTTAGATTGATCTTGGTACATGGAACATAATATAACATTCATTTGATCTTTTTGAAGTAATGAATGTTAAAAAGTCAAATTTAATGTGATTGAGGAATTTTTATTTTTTATCCATTATCCTTCAGCATAAAATGAAATTAATCTTTATATACCCTTAGAATCCATGAATTACTATTTTATGAATGAGACACATTACAATACAATTTTATCTTTTCCGACCTTACACTTGTATTTTTCATGATATTCACAATTTAATTGTGAGGAAGAAGTTTTCAATAATGGAAAATGTTTTCTACGTGATGAGGGAAATTTTTTTATGGTTTGGTTTAAATTTTATATTGGGTAAAAGGTTCATTTTATCTATTATTGTACATATTTTAACCTCATTAATGAAAAAAAATGAAAAAAAATTAATTTTTTAGCTTCAAAAATCACTATTTACTTAACCAGTTATTTTTTTCATTTTTGGTTGGTTGGTGAATGTGAGAATTTTCTTAATTAAAATTTTCAAAAAAATATTTATTAAAAATTTTGTTTTAAAAAATATAAAATAATTGAAAAATCTATAAAAAATCCAGTGGGTGTACATATTCTATTGTGATTTCATGTATCATGACATTAATTTGATCTCAAGAAGTGGTAGTTGTCGCTTTGAACTGGAGATTTACATTACAATTTACATTTGAATAGAATTCATTATGATTAATAAACTAACCAATATTATGATCCTAAAATCTTTTATACAATTCCTAGCTACCTTAATCCTCATAGTCAACTAAACATGAAGGAAAATTCCCCAAGATTTCAGTTGATTTTTTCCTTTACAAAGTGGACAATGTATGTCCTTTTAATGGATCTGGTAGGATTTTGTACTAATGGTATGAGAATAACCATATAAACTTTGTTACCCTAAGTGATGAAATAAAAAGATTAAAAGTGAGGTTAATTGAAACTTTTCAGGTTTGATAATAATGAGTTGTGATATTTGAATGGGTGAAAGGAGAAGAACCATCAATTTACATTGGGAAAAAGTAAAGTGCATGATTCACTTGGTTTATTTCAAAAGTGTGATGGTCAACTGATATTTTATGTGAATTTTAAAAAAATTTATCTCCCCAAAGATAATCGTTTTGTTTTTTTTTGTTAGGAATTTGAATATCAATGGAATGTTGTTCATATTTTATTAATGTTGACATTTTATTATTGAGGAAAATAATTGGTTTATGTGTGTGGGTATTTTACAGATCCATCTTATACATAGAACATTTCATATTGTAGATAATAAATTTCATTTATTTTTTATTTTTTCCCCAATAGTTATTTGGTTTTTCGTTTCTTGGGTATTTTAAATTTGGAATATTAATTTTTAAAAAATAAATAAAAACTTTTTTTGAATGTATTTTAATTAAGAAATGAAAATCATATAGTATTTTTTACTTTCTGAAATTTTAGTTTTCTTTTTTGGGAATAAAGGGTCCCTCATCACAACAATATGTGCACACAAGGAAAATCCAGCAAACACAAGGGTTATGAGAAGAATAGTTTAATCATAGCAGGCACTGGCACATTGGAAAGATTTGTGTGGTGGTGGGAGGAGAGCATCACCTGTGCATGACAGAACCAGTTGTGTAGGTTTCTTCTAACCCCCATCCAACATCAAAGAGACTCTATGAAGGTAGTTCCATATATGATGGAGAATCCACCCATGATTTCAATCGATGTGGGACATAGATTTTTTTTCGCTGTACACTTAACTCAAATGGAATTGTCTTGTTCTTACATCATGCACTCCCCACATGGATTGAGTATGTTGTTTATTTACACATTAAAGACAACTGGACCACCATGAAAGTCATTACCCATCATTATTAAATCCACCGTTGTGATTGATATCATCTATAGAACCACAAAAATATGATATAAACTCCATAGAAGATCATAGCAAGCTCATATGATTCTCCATAATACCATTATAAATGATATTAAACCTTGTTTGAAACTATATAATGAAATGTATTTCACCCCATAGGGTTAAAAAAGGACATTAAATAATGCAGGTTCCAGAGTTAGAAATAGATTATGAGACTACCTACTATCTTTATTTCATGACTTGGGTGGTGGAAAAAACATTAAAAATGAAAAAAAAATTAAGTTATTTTAAAGACCATATGTACTGTTATATGTTGAAATAGTGATGGAAACACATAAAAATATTGTGGTCCTTGTCACTTTTGGGTGTTTCTTTCAGGAAGTATAGAGATGAAGTAGGTTCTTCTACACCTATAGTACGATAACCCATGGTCAATAAGTAGATATGGTACATGACATGGAAATTCATTTAATGAGTGGAACTTGTGCTTATCTTCCTCATACATGACCAAAGTATGATTAATAATAACACAGTGAAAGGGAAAACCAAGGGGAACTCATGCATGGATTATAGGGGATATGAGAATGATAAATAACCATGTTTGCAGCATGTTTTGGGTCGTGGAATGCATGGGTGAAGGAAACAAGTTTGAAACTCCCTTGAAAATGAGTTTATAGATAATGATATAATCATAGAAATTATTTATACAGGTATGGGATTGGTCTACCTTATCCCATGGTCACATGAGAATATATATATTTATGGAAGGATTAAGCAGATCCCCATGTGGATTCATGAAAAACTCAAGTGAGTTAAAAAAACTAAGATATAAATATATGGTTTAACCTCATTCTCTCTTGGATAAACCTGAAGATTTATTTTGTAAGGAGATATGAGATGTATTTTCATAGGTGGATATTAGATCATATTTCTAAGTAGGTTGAGGATTATTCAAATAATAGATATATATATGGATTAGAAAGAGGAAAAGATAGGTATATTTTGATGTCTGGATATAAGGAGATAGCATAGGGGAATTTTTATATAAATATATTGTATGCTGATATGAAAAATTTTTAATAATGGAAGGATTTCTACTCTTAAATGAGTACTCGATTCATATTAGGTTAGGAATTCTATTTTTTCCCCTCTTAGGGAAAGCATGATTGGGTAGTTATGCTTATTTTAATGTTTTATATGTAAGGGTAATTTATTTAATTAATAGTTTTTCCGATTGGTTTTCTTTATGGGTTCCAATTCTACAACACCTTCAATTATAACCATTCTTATTTTCATAATGCATTTCCACTATGTCAAGAGTTAGGGAGTGTGATCCATATCTGTTTATTTCATTGAGCATGACCATTTCCTTAGTAAGATTAAGTGATGGCTATTTAGAGTTATTTCTAGAGTGTGAGATTCTCACCATGAACATTTTTTAACGTTATATTATATGTTTAAATAAGGTTTCGGGTGACCCTACTCTTAGCAATCTAATATACCATGACCATTGATAAAAGGAGCGCCAAGTTAGTGGAGAGGGTCTACCATGACCATTAGGTTCACTAAGACTTGATTCCAAAATATTTATTTCTATGAAGATTTGTTTGTATTAATTATTTTATAAACCTAAGCATGTGAACACCCTAGTACATTATCATCTCACCATAATTTCTTCTTAGTTAGTGGAGTCTAATTTTGGTTCATCCTAAAATATTAGGTATTAGTATTTTATTAGATATTATTATCTAACTTTTCCCTTGTGTTTCAACATGGAATCACCCATAGTGTATTAATTTTGAGTAGTAATATTTTTTTTTGGTTTTATGTTCTTATGAATTTTAAACTGATTGAACATGTTTGGAAGTAAATACACCCATCAGGTCTGTCATGTGCTTAATTTATTTTCCAAAATTTGGGAATTAAATAATTATTATTTAAGGTTTAATAATTTTGTGTCGAAAAGAATCATAATATGTTAATTAGTGGGTGGTTCTGAGCTAAATTCTCTTAGTGGGGTATGAGATATTGATGGTTTTTGTTTAACTAAGCATTTGTGTTCATTATCTAGAAGCTCTGCTTATAAAGTTAAGTATTTTTCTAAATTCGTTAATTTTATTGGTTAATCATTATTTAGAAGGTTTATTGTGGGATCTAGACCTAAAAATCTAGTATTATCTAATCATTTCAGGATCTTTAGCCTTATATTTTCATATAATGGGTTAATGGTGAGCTAAGGGTTTGTTGCATAATGGTTTGACTAGGTCTGAGTTATTTCAGGATGTATCCATAAATATATGTCATGAAAGTGTTATTGTAACACAACATGGTGATCGTTAAAAGTCTATTAAATCTTTTCTAGATTTGGGGTGAGGTTGTATAGTTTTTATAAGAGGTAAAGAAAATATTATTCTTTGGTTTTGGGATACATTTATGCTTACTGTTGGCAATGTCAGTATATGTGCCATATTGGATGATAATGAAAAGTAGGGATAGACATCAAAGGGAATAATACAATGAGATGTTATGGGGTTGTTATGGAAGATTTATTTTATTCACGATGTGGTTGGTATTGTTTGAGAGCACCAGTTTTAACCTGGTGACTTTTTAGTTACCCTTTAAAGGTGGGGAGTATAACACTCTCATAGTTGGTACTCTGGATAACAAACCATTATAATTTTAATGTATATATTTTTTTAGTTTTTAATTCATTCAATGGGGAAGGATAACCTAATTATGGAAATGTATTTTATGTAGGAAATTACAAGTTATCACGTAATGAGAGCTTTTTAATTTGAAGAGACCTTTCTTAAAGGGCTATGAACAGATCGGATTTTATAAAGGATGTAAAATCGATTGAAGAAAATTAAGATGATAGTTGTAGGGATGGAATTGTTTCCCCATTATGGTTCTGTATTAGGTTATCAAAGATCCTACAACTTCAATTTTTTTTATGTGAAATCAATGATGGGTTGTTCTTTCGTGAGGTTTCTTTATGAGCTTCTTGTCCTAGAAGCTTGACTTATTTATATTTCAAGGATGAATGGATTAAAAATTTGTAGGATGTGGGGACCCAATATTCCCCTAGTAATAACTTATCTCATTTTTTTATCTAAGAAGTCAAATTTAAAATTTACATGAGCTATAAATCTCAAAAACATCTAAATTATCAGTTGATCTTAGAACATAGTGTTTTTCATTGGAATTAATTTTAGAGAATTTTAGATATAGTAGAGTTTTAAGGTATATTTATTAAATAAATAAATTTTTTCAAATTTGAACAAATGTGGGTATCTTATTAACGAAATATTGAGGGGGGGTTATATTGTAGTTTACTCTAGAATGGGGTAGTATACACAATGAGGGTGTAAATTGTGTGTCTAGGTTTGAAGCATTGGGACCGATCGTTTCTGGGTAATTCATTGTTTTTATTGACAAACAAAATTGGACATATAATTTTACAATTTAAACCGGTGGATATGTTCTTCCAATTTCAACTGTGAGGGATCCTTAAAGGGTTTAGGGATTAAGTTGTCGGTCATTAGTGATTCTAACATCATATTGGTAAGATAATGGTGGATTTGTGATGTCAATCACAATAAATCCTTGAAAAAATAGGAATATATCATTAATATAGTGATTCATTTTTTTCAACCTGTATTATTTGTTTTCTAGGATTATCCAAACCATAATTAGAATTTGTAAATTTCTCTATAATGTTAATAATAATAATGTTAATGCATAACATTATCATGTTTATTTCATTAGTAATTTATCATAAATAATTATACATTGTCTTTAGGAGGTAATAATAATTTATATACATTAATAAATTATCATCAATCATATATAATTGATTTTTAATAATTATTATGCAGTATTATTTAAGGTAATAACTCTAAATTTTTATTATCATTGATTATCAATGAATTATTTCTTAAATTACATATTTGATTTTTTAAACAAAACAAATTTATTTGTTGGTTCACAAATTCATATCAATTAATCTTTGACAATTTTTATGTTTACTATTATCCATTATTTAATTAATGTACTCTATTTAAATAATAATAATGGTATTGAATCACATTGCCATCGTAAGACTTTCCTTTTACTTCCTGTAACACATTCTTATTTTTCCATCAGATCAGATGCTCACTAATGGACTTTGTAATTTCTATATAATTGACTTTTCATGGACATAATAGGGAGATAATTTTTTTGGAAACCAATGATATGATCTCGGTTAGGGTTAGACGGCATATTTTAAACTAGAAAAATGTAAGAACCCATCTTTTACCAACATATTTTCTCTCATCAAGTTTTATTGAAACACTTTTAACTTATATAAAAGATCCCAAATAATCAGTAAAATTAATGTTTATAAGATTCTTATTAGCTCTAAGTAGATGACATAGATATTTCTAGTGGGTTATTCTAAAATTTTAAATTTTGAAGTGCCTCCAGTTTACTGGTGGATATGGCAGTAGCCCATAAATCCTACTAGAGGCCCACTGGTTTGTCAGTGAGGCCCACCAGCCAGTCCATGGAGCCCAAGCAGAAACATATTCTTACATGAAACCCATTGGTTATCTAGTAGAAGCCACCATCCAAACACTACGATTCCCAAAGGTGTTGGAATGCATCATGTAACCACCGACTAGCGGGTGGAGCCATTTTTGGATGGAAACCCATGGGGAAAATTTTATTTTCTACACCCAACCCCCACCCCCCATTTAAGATTTTTAATCCTCCATTTCAACCCTAACATAAGATTTATGAACATAAATAGTTCTCCTGGTATTACTTGAATTATTCAAGGTTTTCTATTGATTCCTTTGTCCTTATTTTTGTCCAAGTGTCTTGAACTGTTAATTCTTTCTCCGAATTGGTTAATTCCTCTCTTTTTCTCTATATATCTTCTTCTGCATCCTTGATATGGTGGATATATAATTTTACTAAGGGAGTAATGGTGCTTATAATTGATTCATATGTTCAATAATGGTATTATTATTATTTATTTTGAGCTAAGTGGTCTAAAAAATGACCCTATGTTCTACTTTAATTTTAAAGTAAGTAAAACATGTGTGTTTGAACTTGCAAGAAAAAAACATGAACTTTTATGATTATAACTCACTTGAATGGATTGAATACTCAATAATATACCTCACATGGACCCCATTGGCCCCATTTGGAATTTTGACCTAGACATGTGTCCACTAAGGAGGTGATCTGACCATTGACCTTGGATTGGAAAATGGAGATCGTGAAACAAGTTCCCCTGAAGTTGTTGTTTAATTCATTCGTTGATCACCAGATTGAGCCACAGTCAACCTTACCACCCTATGGGTTAAAAATGGAAATCTAAACATTCAATATTGGAATGATAATAGTAATTCAATTAATGAAATTATGTAATTTAATTTAACTTGTAAATATAATCTTTAATTTGAATGAATTAAGAAATTTAGACTATATTATCTTGGTTGGCATGATTTGTAATTTGGTATGAATTGGATCCTATTTTATTTTAATACCTGAAATATGTAACTCGCCCTTATCATGGTAATGTTCCTTAGGAAAATTTCTATATCTCTATCATATGAATTTGAATAGATTCTATTAACATGTGGAATATGAAACTCTCCCTTGTCACGGTAATGCCCCTTGGAAACGTATATGAAACACAAACATGTGAATTTGTATAGAGTGTATTGAAAGGTGAATACAATATTGGTCATTTTTATGGGAATATGCATGAACATAGTGATCTGTATTGATAGAGACACCCTATATCATGTAAAATATGGTTTTGCTGGCCCTGATTGTCAACCTAGAGCTCAAGGGTCAGCAGATTAATTGATTTTCTATATTTAATTTAGGAATTAAATACCATGTATATCATATTATTAAATTCACTATTACTCAAACAAGAATTTTTAAGAAAATATTTTCTATTTCCAATAGATTGTTACTCACAACCTATTTGGGCCACTATTTGGTACCTAGGTAGACTTCATGGATACAAGTATAGATAAGGTCAAAGGACATAGTGAAAGATTGTTTGATTTTCTTGTTTGTAATGGAGCCTAGAGGTGGTATCAAGTATGGGGTTTAGAACTAGATTTGGGATTCATTATTTTGAGTGTATCTTTTATTTTTTTTCTTTTATGTCTTTCAACACAATGTCTTTTTTCATAAAGTATGGTATGATAAGATTTATTATAATTGGATTATTAAGGTTGTTTCCTATTTATCTGGTAGAGACAATGTATATTGATTATTTTTCATATTTTAACTATTATTTTAATTGGTACTAAAGGGTACAGTATCCCTATTATATTTATTAAACCTTTACTACTAATCGGTATCCTAGGGTGTATATGGATGCACATTTATGGTCATATAACCTTCTCACTCAATGACGTGGAGAAGAAATGGGATGAAGAAATTACAAATGGTATCAATGGAGGTATTTTCTTCTTATTTACAATTTAGGAATGTTATATTGGAAAATGTTATGTGTTAGGGCTTGGTAATTTTCTCTTTCATGGGAGTATATAACCCCTGTTCAAGAAAAAGTCCATGTTTCCAAGGATGGGATATCTGTTCTCAAGATTCTCTTGTTATACTTGGGATTTTATTTCACCTTGGGAGACACACATGTTCTGTGATGTAACTGATTAATGAAATTTATCTCGTGGTCCATTAAGAAATGAGGTGTTTATGAATGTATTAGTTTAGCCATGTAAAAAAGTATGTTTACATGAATTGGTAAAGCAAGTGATACATTTATCTCATATAAGCATGCATGAAAATCCTGATAAAAAGAAATAAATATGCATATGTTGAAATGTGATTAATTCACTTGTTATGTTTTGAAATAACATGACCTTGAATATATAGTTATATATTAATTCATTGTCCTTATGATTTTGATTTTAATATAAACCCTAGGCTTTTGGGTGTGTGTGTCATGACCCGTCCTTGGGGCCCCTGTCGGGACTACCCCAAGCCCAACTTCCATAGGCCAGGGGCTGGCGACTTGCACCAAAGGCATAAATCTCGATAACTGGGAAGGCATTGCCTTTATAAAAGTAAACAAAACACTACAGAGTATAAGCAGAAGTAATACACTAAGTACAAAAGAAAGTGCTGAAAAGTAAGTGGGTCAGAATACAAACCCAACTGAAAGTACAGCTACAAGTGAACAAAAATACCACAGAAAAGACAAATAGCTGGAAGAATAGAAGCAGCTCATATATCGTCCATCTCGGATCCTACATGAGGGGTAGGTACAGATAGCGCAGCTCCTGTATCGTCCACCATGGATCCTAAATGAAGGGTAGGTACAGATAGCCTCCACAACGCTCTCGTCCGCCAACCTCCTCTGAGTATCGTCTCGTCGTGAAGTCCACCTCTGGATACTGTCTCGTCGTGAGGTCCACCTCTAGGTACCATCCAGTCTTTGAACGCTCGGCCTCCGTCAGCGCTGTCTGTCATCTGCATCCAACACAACGAACTGCAGGCATAGCCCGTGCAGGGGTGAGTATAACGATACTCATTAGGTACCCTGAGACCCTCAAGGTATCTCTAAATCCAACAAGGAAAACCACTAAGCAGAATCAACAGATAACCCTTACATAGGTATAAGACCATACTTATACCTAAGTTATCAAGTAACCCATCTCAATCATGAGGAAACACAAAGTTCATGAAAACAACGGATAACCACTCTCAAGATATATGCCCATACATATACCTAAGTTATCAAGTGACCCATCTCAATCATGAGGTAAACACAAAGGTCATAGACTCAGCTCAAACCAGGATTTTCATTATCGAAACCATAACTGCTGAAGAGATCCGTCTCTGACGAGTACTGTGATCCCGTCACGACTCTGAGCTACTGATCACTAACCTTAGACTGCTGAGGTACTCCTCCTATCGAGTATCGCGGGTCTCCTGCCAACCACCGGGCGTTCCGTCTGCTGAGGGTTTGCCGCCAAATGTCGGGAGCTCTCCCTGATATCCTATAGAGGTACTCCTCCTGTTGAGTACCGTGGGTCTGTGGCCAAGTACCAGGCGCTCCGTCCACCGTGGGTCTGTCGCCAAATACCAGGCACTTCGTCCACTGGGCTAGTCGACTCACTCCAAGTCGAGTCGGTCAAGTAGTCGTCAGGTCTTAGCCGGCTACACAGTCTCCTTACTACGTACGCTCATCTCTGGGAGGGTCTGTTCCATGAGCTACAGGTCGCTACTCCATGTATCACAAAGTTCCACTAAGAAGTATCTCAAAGGACCGCCTCGTCATAGGGGTCTCAACGCAACAGACGTCGCGTCAATCGGAAGCCCGGTCTATGAGTTATTAGCCTTTTCGTCCTAGGGGCCCGGTTGGTTTTGTGTTCGAACCAACCCGGCCGTATCACAACTGTACCCCAAACTCTCATAGGTTATACTCATAGGGACCATTTCTCAACGTGATCCCCAACGCCGGTGACGGTTCGTCAAACGGATGTCCGGTCTGAAAGTTATCAGCTTTTCCGTTCCATGGGCCTGGTTGGATTTCAGGTTCAATCCAACCCAGCCACTATCCAACTACGTCCAAACCTCAGGAGAAGTATTCCAAAACTTCCATCTCATCAAGAGGAATCTAACAAAGTCGATGGGACGTCAACCGGACGTCCAGAGCTCAAGTTATAAGTGTTTCTCCTTTGAGGGACCGGTTGGTTTTGGGTTCGAAACAACCCAACCATACCCCATGTTTTCCGAAACCTTGAGTGTAATATACTGAAACGACCTTCTTGATCCAAGGATTGCATCGCAATTGATGGTGCATCAATTGGTGGTCCGTAGCCCAAGTTATCGGTGTTTGAACAGACCTGTCCGAGAAAAAGGGGGTTTTAGGCCTCGACCGACCCGGCCCAAGATCCCCCTTGGGTCTGCCTGAACTGGGTCCACCCAAACCGGGTCCGGGTCCGGCCCATTAGGGTGCTGCCTGGCCCGGTGTGCGTGGCCTGGCCCTGCCGGTGCGGCCCGGCCCCGCCTATGCGCGGCCCGGCCCGGCCTGGCGCGCGCTCGCAACTCGCGTGGCCAGGTCGGCCATGCCAAGATGAGCTGAACAGGGGGGTGTGCTGCCCCCCTGATTGAAAAACTGCGGCCCCCACCTGGGGGGCCGCTCCTTTGGCCAGTTGGGGGTTACTACCCCCGGCTTCTTGGAAGTCGGCCAGGCCGGTCCGGCTGGCCGGTGCTGCTGCCACGGGACCGCCAGTGTCCCGCCCCTTTAACGTGTCGGCGGCTGGCGGTTCCGGCCGCCCCACCTTGCACCACAGCGGCTTCGAGCCATGGCCTTGTCTGACCGGTGCCATGCAATGGCGTCATGCCCCTCCATCGCGGCCCCGCTCCGGTCGCGATGTCTATTTGTTCTCAACGGCGTGGCGCAACGGCGCCGCGCATCTTCGCCACATTTCCCATGTTTCTGTATGGTGTCGTTGCACCGCGCCGCCTTCTTTCGAACCACAACAACACTATAATCAAAGCGGGAGTAGGGTCTTCCGTGTTCGTGCGGTCTAACCTCCTCCCGTTATTACGATAACAGGAGGCCCAAATAGAAGTCGATGAACGACAAAGGAATAATTCATGGGAAAAAACAAATAACCCCCACCTCAAGGTGTCATTGAACGAAGGTTCGTCACGAGAAATAATCATCGCGGAAGACGGCATCGCAGAACAAGGATTCGTAACTATTGCCGGCATCACAGACAAGAGAATCATCGGTGTCGTGGTACATGGTATCACATTGTCGATTTTCGAGGATTCGGCGTTCTTCGTCGTCCTTCGTCGGAGGCCGGCGTTCTTCGTCGGCGACGGTGCCTTCTTCACGTTCTTCATGGAGGAAGAAGAGGATTCCAGGGCTTGATCAATTCCTCTCCAATCCCTCTCGCACAATGAACCAACCCTTAATTAAATAAAACTTGTCTTATTTAATTAACACACAAGCCAACACCTCAATTTGAAATTCAAAATAATTCATTCAATTAATTGAATTAATTGAAGAGTTTTAACCGTCCAATTAACGTGAGTGTTGACTCAGCATTTAATAGGGGGTGCGGGTGTGTTACAAAAATAATGGGGGGTTTGGAGGGTTAGAGAATTTGAATAGGTGGGGACTCGTTTGGGCCCCACCTCACTAATATCATACCAAGAGATAGTATTTTAGTGGGTCCCACCCAAACTCCCTCTCATTGAAGTTAAACCAAAAAGATATAAAAATAAAAATTGGTTGCACAAATTTTATTTTTTTTCATTACTTAACCCATTATTTTAATAACCACACCTGAGCAAATGAAACTCCGGAAAAGGTCTTCCTAAGCAATTATCGGTGCTGCGGTTTCATCGGTGCCCTCGGATTTCGATTCCAAGCACTGTATTAAAAGTTAGAAAAACTCGCCCGTTCATTCACTGAACGTACCCAAGCCTAACTTCAGAAATTGATTCCGGGCACACTGGGCCTCGGAATCAGGCACCGTCAGAAACTGTTTTCTTGTAAAATCCCAAAGAAAATTAAGAAAAAAATTTCCATTATTTTTAATGGTCATTACATTACTCACACCTCAGGGATTTACGTCCTCGTAAAGCTTTAACACAAACTAGGGATACAAAAGTGGTACTGAGCACGCATCTGAGCATTCCGCTCCCATGTGCTCTTCTGGAGGTTCTTGTGCTGCCAACGAAAGTGCACAAGAGGAATCGACCATCCTCATAGGACCCACTCCTATCGATCTTCAACCTCTACTAGAACCCCACAAAATTCACCCCATCGCCAATGTCCAGCTCCCCAGGGTCGATGATATGCGAAGGGTCGTGCTCGTATCTCCTCAGCTGAGATACGTGGAAGTCGTCGTGCACCCGGTGCAGCTGATGTGGATGGGTCAAACGGTAAGCCACCTCGCTTACCCGGCTGAGGACCTGAAAAGGTCCGCTGAACCTCGGAGATAACTTTCCGCCTTGGCCACATCTCCGTAAATCTCGTCGAGGTGAGACCCGTATAAGGACGTGATCGTCATTCTCGAACTCTAGAGGTCTCCAATTCCTGTTTAGAACTGAAACTCAAAACTCCTGCTTCCACGAGGGTAAGGATGACCGACTCAAGAGTGATTGGCCGCACCCTCCTATGCATGAGTTTATCTGGTGCTTCTTGGGGTTTCCTTTTCATCTACCAAGGAAAACCCATCCCGACGTTGTAGTTAGACCACAACCTTTTTGCCTAATATATTCAATCTGAGCATGAACTCGGGATCCAATCCATATAGAGGCCAACGATGTAAGGCCTCGACGCTGCCACCAAGAGATTCCAACCGAAACTCTCACCTCGAGGGTCATACCACACTGTCGGCGTAAGTGTGATTATTGAGTCTCCTCCCAAGGTATCTCCAGACATGAGGATCATGTCTACGGATAAACGGAAACCCTAGGTCTGGGACAAGATTCGTGGAAGGAAGGGATGATTCATATCAACGTCTATTACTACAGCAGCTAGTAGTGGACACAGACTATCCCTTGAATCATTTTTTAGATCTATTGGGTCACACTCCTTGACCGCTTGCAGCCGCACTCTTCCCCTACCCTCCAACTCCCTGAGCTTGGCAGGGACAACTAAGGTGGGTGGTTATAGCATGTTGAAATGTACACCACCTCATGATGCTCTCCTAGATCTGCCTCCACGTCTGCTGCTTCGCAGACTCATCTCTCCTTAACGCTTCCTCTTCTTGAAACATTTAACACGCCCGAGTCTCTAAGACTGGCGCCAGTTTCCTGTTTCTTACTGCACTGTGTAGTCTTCATCCACTCCTGGATGACCTAGACCTTCTTCGTCGTATCCAGTACCATTTATGGTCTCACAAGAGCTGCTATGATTTCTTCTTTTCTGATAAGGGAAATCCAGTCTCATCCCCTGGATGAACCACGTTCTTTGCCTAATACAGTCAATCCCGACATGGATGATACTAATCTATACCAAGGATGACGTCGTAAGGACTCGATGCTACTACCAATAGATCCAACCGTTAATCTCACCTCCAAGGGTTGAGTCACACTGTCGGCATCAATGTGTGGTAACTGGGTCTCCTCGAGTAGGTATCTCAAAATTGAGGGTCAAGTCAATGGTTTTTAAACTGGAACCTCTTAGTAACAACAAAAAGAGAGGACTGGAAAGTAAATGCCACAAAGAAAGGTGTCTTTTATTACTACAGCTCAAAGTACAAAGACACAAAGCATTTACAAACAAACATCAACAAAGATAGAAGAAACATGAACAAAAGTCTCCATGTCTGGAGCTAGTCCCGCTCCGGTCCATCTACTTCTGGAGCTCTGTAGTCGTATGCTTCTACTGCCTGAAGTTGAGCTCTCCCATGTCCACTTGTTCCCTGCAGTTAGGGTGGACCTCCTGGTGGTGGTGGTGGCAATACCTTGAAGCATAGTCCACCTCTAGTTGCATGGTCAGGTCCCCTGCCATGGATGCCTGCTCCAGGCAGTCCACCCTGATCAAACCTCTGCCTCTGTCTAAGGGGTTCTTCATCTATTTTCTGGTCATCTATATGGTGGGTCAGACAGTTGTGTGCCATGTCACCAAGCCCACCATAGGAGTAACACTGCCCACTCTTGGCACGACTGGATCTGACTCCACCCCGGTTTCCCCGCACAACTGATCCTGAGTTGTGCCGTCGGCCACTGGTAGTTCGGGTCCTCTTGGACCTCTGTGTCATCTGTCTAATGCCCGCTGCAGAAGACTCTACCGCATGCCGGCTAGTGGTGGGTCCTGCTTCTGGAGACTGCTCTGCAAGGAAAATATCTACTGAGAGGGCTCACTCCAACACCGCTGTCTGCGTCGGGATGCTGTGAGAAACAATAGATGCTCTAATCTCTCGCCTGAGCCCCTGCTCGAAGGTTCGGGCCCTGAAGAACTAGTCTCGTTCCATGTATGTAGAGTAGCGTGAGAGTTCTGTGAACCACAATGAGTACTGAGCTACACTCATGCTGATTTGTTGTAGATGAAGTAGCTCTTGGATCCGCACCGCTCGAAGGGTGGCTGGTACAAACTCTTCCAGGAACAGGCTCTCGAAGTCTACCCATAGAAGTGATGCGTCATCATGCACCTGGAGTATCAGGCTCCACCATCTGCCTGCTGCTTCCTGAAGAAGGCTGGTAGCAATGATCACTATGAAGTCTGCTGACGTCCCCACTAGCCTGAAAACTCTCACCACAGACTCCAGCCAATCCTCATCCACCTGCGGGTCCGTCTCTCCCCTGAACCTTTGTGGCCTCTAGCGCGGGACCTCGTGCAGTGTGCTCAAGCGACGTGCACTCACTGCTGCTGGGGCTGGTGGAATCGGTGGCCCAATGGTTGGTAGTACCGCTAGTGCCTCCACTGGTGCCTCAACTTGGATAGGGCCGTGTACCGAGGCCTCGTCGCTCGGCAGGCTGTCAGTACGTACAACTCTCGGGGCTCTAGTTGGTCATCCTTGGGGAGGCATCCGGAAAGAAACAGATGTGACATGGTCAAACGATTATACCTGGTGAGCTTTCCTAGTTTGAGCTGACATTTAATAACCTTTGGAAACACACACGCAATTAGTGTTTTCGTGCACAATGTCGGAAATCAGTTGTCAGGGTCCTGGTGTATGGATACGTCGGCCGCCTGCACCAACACTGGACTCCCTAAACTGAAAACAACACTCGGTACCCTTAACACTATTGCTTCGTAGAAAGGAAATATCAGAGTTATAAGTTTTGCGGTAGAACCGACTCCTTTGATACCAATTTTTCACGACCCATCCTCGGGACTCGTGTCATGACTACCCCAAGCCCGCCTTCCATAGGCCAGGGGCTGGCGACTAGCACCAAATGCGTAAATCCCGATAACTGGGAACGCATTGCCTTTATAAAAGTAAAAAAACACCACATAGTACAAGAAGAAGTAATACACTAAGTACAAAAGAATGTGATGAAAAGTAAGTGGGTCAGAATACAAACTCAACTAAAAGTACAGCTACAACTGAATGAAAATACAACAGAAAAGACAAACTGCTGGAAGAATAGAAGCAGCTCCTAGGTCATCCACCTCGGATCCTACCTAAGGGGTAGGTATAGATAGCGAAGCTCCTGGATCGTCCACCACGGATCCTACCTGATGGGTAGGTACAGATATCCTCCACAACGCTCCCGTCCGCCAATGTCCTCCGAGTATCATCTCATCATGAAGTTCGACTCCGGATACTGTCTGGTCATGAGGTCCACCTCCGGGTACCGTCCAGTCTTCGAACGCTCAGCCTCCATCAGTGCTCTCCGTCGTCTGCATCCAACACAACGAAGTGCGGGCATAGCCCTTGTAGGGGTGAGTATAACGATAATCATTAGGGACCCCGAGACCCTCAAGGTCTCTCTAAATACAACAAGGATAACCACAAAGCAGAATCAACAGATAACCCTTACTTAGGTATAAGCCCATACTTATACCTAAGTTATCAGGTAACCCATCTCAATCATGAGGAAACACAAAGTTCATGAAAACAACAGATAAACACTATCTATGTATATTCCCATACATATACCTAAGTAATCAAGTGACCCATCTCAATCATGAGGTAAACACAAAGGTCATAGACTCAGCTCAAACTAGGATTTTCATTATCGAAACCATAACTGCTGAAGAGCTCCGTCTTTGATAAGTACAGTGATCCTGTCATGACTCTGAGGTACTGCTCACTAACCTTAGACTGCTGAGGTACTCCTCCTATCGAGTACCGCGAGTCTTCTGCCAACCATCGGGCGCTCTGTCCGCTGAGGTTCTGCCGCCAAATGTCGGGAGCTCTCCCTGATAGCCTAAAGAGGTACTCCTCTTGTTGAGTACCGCGGGTCTGCGGCCAACTACCGGGCACTCCATTCATCGTGGGTTTGTCTCCAAATACCAGGTGCTCCATCCACAGGGCTAGTCGACTCACTCCAAGTCGAGTCGGTGAAGTAGTTGTCAGGTCTCAGCCAGCTACACGGTCTTCGTACTCCGTACGCTCATCTCCAGGAGGGTCCACTCCATGAGCTACAGGTCAATACTCCAAGTATCACAAAGTTCCACGAAGAAGTATCTCAAAGGACCTCCTCATCATAGGGGTCTCAACGCAACAGACGGCACGTTAATCGGACGCCCGGTCTATGTGTTATTAGCCTTTTCATCCCAGGGGCCTAGTTGGTTTCATGTGAAAACCAACCCGGTCATATCTCAACTGTACTTTGAACTCTCATAGGGTATACTCATAGGGACCGTTTCTCAATGTGATCACCAACGTCATTGACAGTTCGTCAAACGGACGTCCGGTCTGAAAGTTATCAGCTTTTCCGTTCCATGGGCCCGGTTGGATTTCTGGTTCAATCCAACCTGGACACTATCCAACTGTATCCAAACCTCAGGAGTAGTATGCCGAAAGTTCCATCTCATCAAGAGGAATCTAAAAAATTCAACAGCACGTCAATCAGACGTCTAGATCTCAAGTTATAAGTGTTTCTGCTCCGAGGGCCCGGTTGGTTTCGGGTTCGAACCAACCCGTCCATACCCCAAATTTTCTGAAACCTTGAGTGTAATATAACGAAATTCTAGTCTCGATCCAAGGAATGCATCGCAACTGACGGTGGTTCGATCGGAGGTCCGTAGCCCAAGTTACGAGCATTTGAACAGACCTGTCCGAGAAAAAGGGGGTTTTGGGCCTGGACCGACCCGGCACAAGACCCCCATGGGTCGGCCCGAACCGGGTCCATGTCCGGCCCATTAGGCCTCGGCTCAGCCCACTGGGTGCATCTCGGCCCCGCCGGCACGGCCCGGCCCAGCCTGGCGCACGCTCGCGGCCCGCGTGGCTAGCTCGGCCATGCCGAGCTGAGCGGAACAGGGGGCGCGCTACCACCTGATTAACAAACCGCGGCCCCCACGTGGGGGGCTGCTCCTTCGGCCAGCCGGGGGTTACGACCCCCGGCTTCTTAGAAGACATCCGGCCCGGTCCGGACGGCCGGTGCTGCTGCCGCGGGACCGCCGGGGTCCCCCCCCCCCCCCCCTCTGAGGTGCCGGGGGTTCCGGCCGCCCCACCTTGCACCGCCGTGGCTTCGAGCCGTGACCCTATCCGACCATCATGGAGCGCCGGCGCCGCGCCCCTCCATCGCGGCCCCGCTCCGGCTGCGGTGTCCGTTTGGCCTTAATGGCACGGCGCAACGGCGCCAGGCATCTTCGCCACATTTCCGCATGTTTCCGCGCGGTGCTGTTGCACCGCGTCGCCTTCTTTCGAACCGCAACAACACAATAATCAAAGGGGGAGGAGGGTCGGTCGTGTTCGTGCGGTCCGACCTCCTCCCATTATTGTGATAACAGGCGGCCCAAATAGAATTTGATGAACGGAAAAGGAATAATTCACGGGAAAAAACAAATAACCCCTACTTTAAGGTGTCATTGAATGAAGGTTAATCACGGGAAATAATCGTCGCGGAAGACGGCGTTGCGGAACAAGGTTCCGTAAGCGTCATTGGTGTCACGGAGAATAGAATCGTTGGTGTCGCGGTACACAGCGTCTCGTCGTCGATCTCCGTGGATTTGGCGTTCTTCTTCGTCCTTCGTCGGAGGCTGGTGTTCTTCGTCGGCGACGGTGCGTTCTTCGCGTTCTTCAAGGAGGAAGAAGTGGAATCCAAGGCTTAAGAAATTCCTCTCCAATCCCTCTCGCACAACGAACCAACCCTTAATTAAATAAGGCTTATCTGATTTAATAAACACACAATCCAACACCTCAATTTGAAATTCAAAATAATCCATTCAATTAATTGAATTAATTGAAGAGTTTTAACCGTCCAATTAATGTGAGTGTTGACTCGGCATTTAATAGGTGGTGCAGGTGTGTTACGAAAATAATGGGGGGTTTGAAGGGTTAGAGAATTTGAATAGGTGGGGACTCATTTGGGCCCCACCTCACTAATATCCTACTGAGAGTTAGGATTTTAGTGGGTCCCACCCCAACTCCCTCTCATGGAAGTTAAACCACAAAGATATAAAAATAAAAATTGGTTGCACAAATTTTATTTTATTTTTCATTACTTAACCCATTATTTTAATAACCACACCCGAGCAAACGTAACTCCGGAAAAGGTCCTCCTAAGAAATTACCAGTGCTGTGATTTCATCGGTGCCCTCAGATTTCGATTCCGAGCAACAGATTAAATGTTAGAAAAACCTGCTTGTTCATTCACTGAATGTACCTGAGCCTAACTTCGGATATTGATTCCGGGCACACCGGGCCTCAGAATCCGGCGCTGTCAGAAACTGCATTCTTGTAAAATCCCAATTAAATTAAGAAAAAATTTCCCTTGAATTTTACGGGTCTTTACATTGTTTTGAACATTGTAGAAAAATGTCGAGGAATCATCCTTTGATTGAATTTTAGGATAGTCGTAATAAGAACACACCTCATGTAATAGAACAAGGACTTCCTATAGTACCTATAAATATGGCATATGATCAACTCTATGATAATATCATACAGGTCATGTGATCCATAGAGAGGGAGAATAATCACATTCCACATTCGAGGTATGATCTGATAAGGGAGTTCTAGCTATAGAACCCACCCAAGTTCACTATGGAGTGAAGCATGTTCTGGATATAATCAAATTATGTGATCTTTTTTCACCTAGATACACCTACAAATAGTAGGATGAATCCCACTACTTATAATATATGAGGACACTCTAATAAATTGTGGGGAATTATATTATGATCAAGAAAGCATGAAGAGTTAACATATAAAATCTCTTAAGAGATGTTTCAGTATCACCTTCACCTAGATATTCTAAGGGATGAGATATCCATAGTGATGAACTCATAGGGTGGTCTCTTATATTAGATCTATTCATTGGTGAATGTTTTCCAATTCAGAAACTTCTATGTTGTGATGAATCATACACTCCTCACGGAATATAACCTGAAGAAGGCCTCAAGTAGCAGGTGGTTAGTTTTTGTAGTATGATCTTATAATCTTCATTAGGAGGAATGAAATTTCATTATGAGAATTACCACCATGGAAATAGTGTCTAGGGAAATCATTTGAGCGTACATCCATATCAATATAATGGACATGGGAATTGATTTTAATATGTAAGGGTTGGACACAAGCACTGTCAATGTCCCTTACTTAAATTATAGTTCCAAGCATGAAGTAATATGGTTCACAAGTAGATGTTCTATAGAAGAACATAGAATTATAGAGGTGATGAAGGATTTTGGAAGACACTGAAGTTTGGGGGGACTCTTTTAAAGAACGCGACCCCAATAGCCTAGAGCTTGTGCCTTGATTAATTAAATTGGTACTATATACAAGAAATCAAATCCCCAAGGACCGAATTGTTTATTAACTTTGTAAAACTAGATTCAAAAAGTATTACATTACAACATCAAATAGAATACATCATAGTAACTACACTGTAAAAGGCCATGTTCTCCTATATTATCCCTAAAAATAAATCATAATATACATCTTGGAATCTTGGGGGAAAATAAAATAGAAGATATCATAAATAACCATAAATAATAAGTAAAATTGAATAACTTAAAACCCATTCCATTAAAACATAATCACGATCATAATATGGCAGGAACAAAATATAATAAATAATTCCATATAAATAATCACATGATAATGAAAATTAACCATGGATATTCTACTAATAGAATAATAAATGGATTATAAAAAAAATATCTCATAATTAAGTAATAAATAATGAGGTATATCATAAATATACCATCAAGGATTCAGTTAAGACACCTTATATAATCAGGTAAGACATCAGTCAATACCCAAAATAGTGTGTCTCATGAGATCTACCAATAAATCTATAGGAAATAGTGATCCTTCACATCACTTACTAAGTCTAATGAATTACTCATATTAATGGTGTGAAACAGAATTAATATATACATTCATATTGACACAAGAATATGAAATAACTTTCTCTAAAAAAATAAACATAATCATAAACCATCTAGTGTAATACGATGACTGATATCAAAATAGAACATCCAATGTCAAACTAATAATAAAAAATTCCATAAAATATTTTATTTGGTATTATAAGATTTCAACCACAATTAATAAAAATTTCTAACAAAGGGTGTTGTCAAAGATGGAAATACTATAATAAAATCATTGAATAATTGTTGAGTGAAATTCCACTTTACATTGAAATCATTTATTTAAAAATATGTTTGACTATAAAAAGAAAAAAAATTCTTTTAATATACCATGTAAACATTTAAAATAATCCTCTATACATTAAGGCATCATGAAATCAAAAAATACATTCACTCTGTATATGTTAAAAATGATTCCTTTTAAATTTTGAAAAAATATTTATGTGTATTTTTAAAAGAAAGTGTGAGCATTGACCAAATGAATTGATTATGTGAATCCTATATATATATACATATAAAAGAAGTGTAAGTCCAACATAATATAATCATAATTCATTTCACATAAATCATATATTGACATACTCAATGGAGTTTAATTTGAACCCATAGAATGGAAATTGGGTTCATAATTCCCTTACCAATTTTTAATCGATCGAATCGTATTCCCCATAAAATTAGTAATCCTAAAATGAAACATTTAAATACATTAAGAGAAATATATTCATGGTATGATATATTATAGGGTGTTTTTTACACCTCATAGAATAATTTAGGGCTCAATACGGAATATATCTAACATAAGTAAAAGTGAGA
Organism: Viscum album; assembly: GCA_963277665.1. NCBI lineage: Eukaryota > Viridiplantae > Streptophyta > Magnoliopsida > Santalales > Viscaceae > Viscum > Viscum album. The sequence goes on along the minus strand of OY728128.1, from coordinate 210,208,182 downwards.
CACCCTTACCTTATGTCTGAAAGTGTTCTACACTCATACATAATGTCCTAGATAATAAAATTATATTAATTAATTACATAATTAAGAACCTATTAAATATATAATTTATTTATTATAATGTTATTAGGTTAATTAGTGGCCATTTTGAGGTGTTATAATGTTTAATTTTGTTGTTCTGAGAGAATTCTTTTAATCATTTTATGCTTGGTTCCCTTCAGTATAAATATGGGAGTTCTTTTAAAATGAGAATAACTTATATTGAAGTGAAATTATATATTATTAATGAACATAAAAAAGTTTATATGTTATCATATATCATTTTTATATGGTATGTGGATGATTCATTAGAATAAATGTTGATGAAAATGTCTTAAGTCATTAACTTTGTGTCTATTTATTTAATATTATGCATATATATTGGATCCAAAACATGTTATAACTTGTAATATTTGTATCACAATATTATTTAACAATAATAATGGTTTTATGAATATCCTTTAGGAACTAATGTGAAATGAAAACTCATTGTCCATGAAGGTGGTGAGTTAACACATCACGTATGATGTTTCCATTTTTAAAATAAAAGGATATGAGAAGGAATTTGATGATGGATAATATATTATAAAAGTAAAGTTTCCTTATATATATGAAACTATATTTACCATTCCACATTGTATAGTTTGTGTGATGAGATCGTAAGAAAAAAATAATTATAAGAGAAATAAAGAGGATTTTACCTCTTGAATATTGTCTCCTTGGGAACCTCCTTAAGACACTTGAATTAGGTCTTCTAGTATAATAAACAGGTCTCAAGAATGTAAAAGAGTCTTATGAATATAATTATATATAATTAAAACAAGATTTATGTCTTTGATGGTGTGAAGAGAATGGGAGGTGAGTGGTGGTATATAAAGGGGGTGAGGGGTGTTTTGAATATTTTATTCATTTATTTATTATTTTGGCACAAAAGGATCTATAGTTTTTTTATATTGACTAAGTAAAGTATGTAATGCATTTTTTTCTAACTAATTGTTTCTTACATCATAAATAACTCAAAAATTCATTTATTTGACTTATAATGTTAAATACTAAACATTACCATATTTCAATATTCATCAAAAATTCAACTATTTCGGAAAAAATAAAAAAAATATACCCAAAGAATTTTTTGACGTGTAGATTTTAAAAATGGACACTATTTTATGAAAATATTTTTCAAATTATGAGAAATTTAATTTTTAAATAAAATCATCATTTATTTGAAAAATATTGATTCTAAAATTTTAACCGATTTTACGACACTTTGAAATACTAACTATAGTATCCAAAAAATATATTATAATTATAATGAAAAAAATATTAATTTATAAATATATTTTATGAAATTAAATTTTCTTTTAAAGTATTAAATTAATTATAACATTGTAAATAAATCTTATCATTTCTCAAAAAATACCGACACTTAATTTATCATTTTTAAAAAATTTATTTACTTATTCCATGATATATATATATATATATATCATATTTTCATTTATGGGATACCTAAATTTTTTTATACTTTCATAGGCAAGGTTATTATTCTAATGGCCAGATTACTATTCCCAATGGTCTCATCACTATTCCTACGGTCATGTTAATATTCAATAGTATATCGTGATTCATTTAATCTCAGTGTTGAGTGAAATGTAAGTTAATAAGTAAATTTAATTTATTTAAGAATATGCATACCATAAAATAATGGGGGAGTTATATTCCACCCCACTCTAAAAATTTCATCTTCAAGATTTAAAAAAATATCACCTCATAAAAATATTTGGGTAGTTATTCATCATAATTCCCTCTGTTTCCTACATTACCTCTTAAATTTTATGGATTCTCCAAAGAACTATTACTAGTCAAGATAGCCTATTTTTCAATAATTTCCCTCTACTATCAAGAATCTTGATAGGGTCTTCACAGTAAGACAAATCATGTTCTAGTTCTCTTTCTTCATAGGTGAGTACATGAGTTGGGATAGTCATGTACTTTCTCAAAAAAGATATGTGGAACACATTGTGTACTTTATAAAGGCTATGTGACATCGCCAATCAATAATCAACTGCTTCAATTAATTATAGTACTTAAAATGATCCGATGTAACTATGGCTCAGTTTCCCTTTATTTAAAAATCTTATAACATCCTTCCATATTGATACTTTCAGAAAGACATGATCCCCACTTGAAACATAAATTTCATTCCTCAGTTGTTAGCATAACTCTTTTTCCTACATCAAGATTCTTTAATATGATCATGAATATTCAATACCTTTATCATTGTCTCTTCAATTAATTTTTGGACTATAAGTTTCCTCTCACCAACTTAATCCCAAAAAAGTTATATTATGACACCTCTTTCCATATAATGCGTCATATGGAACCATTTAAATACTATAATGGAATATACTATTGTAGGAAAATTCTACCAATGTTAAATACTAATCCCACATACCTTGAAAATCATGTGACATTGATCTCAAAATGTCTTAAATTGTTTTACTAGTATATTTATAATTTGCATTAGTTTGAGGGTGATAACCATTACTCAAAAGAATCATAATATACAAATACTTATGAAGACTCTCCCAGAATTTTGATGTAAAATGGGGAGCTAGATCAGACATGATTGATATTGGTGCACAATTAAGTCTTACAACTTCATTAATATAGATACATTCAAGGATATCCAGTGAAAAATCCTCTTTTATAGTGGGGAAATGTGCATATCTTTCGAGTAGATCAACAATTAACCATATTCCATCATTCTTGCTCAGAGTATTTGGTAATCTAGTAAAAAAATCGATATTAATTATTTAGCATCCCAAAATATACACTTCCAGATTCGGTGCTAAGGAAATAAACCTTAAAAATGTGACCCAATTTTTTCCATCAAAATATACAACATGAAAATGGAATATTGGATCACTTATGTACCCAATGACCTTTTATGTTTATAGTTTTACAGAATTATGAAAAACTCTTACACATCCTAGAAAAATAAACAGCTACCTCATAAAAAACTATATTATCTCCCAAATTTTATTCATGTATATCACCCTTCTTATACATATCCTAATTAAAACCTTTATTCATATACAGAGTAAATGTAATCATAAGAAAGTGTGATCTAAGATTCTCTATAAGGGTAATCAAGTGAGATAAAAATGATTTCATAAGAATAATATTATAATTAGGGTAAAATAACCTAGACACAACATTTTTAAAAAATTCCATATATATAAAAGATCACAATCCTAGATGATGGTATAAATATTGGTAGGATTCCTAAGGAACTCAAAGAACATGATCCATGAGAACATAACACTGGTATAAGAAATGGAATTTTTGGCATCCACATAATTATAGAAAATAATTTCCATATTATCCAATGATCATTAAAAATACTATCATAGAATAATAATTTCATTACTAGACCATGTTCACTACCCGTCTCATCACAATATAATTGAATCGGGTCCACTCACGTTCTAGCCATGTGTTACTGAACTAGGTTCATTCCCATTCAAGCCCTACCTATCTCATGATATATAAATCATTATCATTAGAAGGTGATATAGGTCCCACCTATAACATAATTAAAACCGTACATATGTGTTCCACATTAACATAATTTATTCATCATAACATAAACCAAGAAAATAAATTGGTTTCCTAAACATTTCATCAGTACATAACACATGAACAATTATTGGAATTCAAAAACATTATGTCATCATAAACATAAACCATCAAAATAATGAATAAGGATAATATATTTGGATATATCCTAAATAATTTATAATTAGAAACAAATAATATTGTCTTAGATGGAAGATTATTTTGAAATATCACTTGAAATAATTTATGATGAAGACATCCTTTCGATTGTGAAAGCATTTTTTTAAAGTTGTGCAATTTCAAATAAAAATAATTTCTTTGAAAATAACCAAATAATATTTTATAAATATATTTAAAACATTAATTTGATGGGAAATTGGTAAAATATTCACATTCTATGTATGTTAAATGCATTCTTTCTGTATATTTTTTAAAAAAAAATCAAAAAAATCCTTGTTAAAAAATTAAAATAAATATTCACTTCAAAACTATTTTGTAAAAATTAAAACATGTGTAAAAATGATTGTGAGCATTCATAGGAAAATTATAAAAACCTTTTTTGAAAAAAAAAATTTATATCTTGTACAAGGAACATAAACTTTCCCAAGCAGATAGTTTAAACATAAACAATCTTGAATAATGATGAGATTCTGAAAGAAACACTTAAAAATATCATAACTGTGAAGTGAGAATTGATCAAAGAAATATATTATGTTTATTTTTTGTAAATAAACATAAAACAAGTGAAAATAAAAAATAATAATACAATCAACTTTTATTTCACACATAATCATATCATGAAACAATAAAATAATATATTTGTTTATCCTAATAAAAGGAAATTTCGTTATGAATTTCCTTACCTCAAGGCTCAACATTATTTGTTAATGTTGAAACCTCATATATAATAAATTATTTTTTATTATACATGTATCCCATAAACATATATTTATCAATATTTTATAATTTATTGACAAAATTTCGTCACCCTTTTATTAATAATTTCATTAATAATTGTTTTCGGTGAAAATGTCTTTCGTTTCAATGATTGTTTGGTTCAACAGTATTGGTCATTATACATTGATCTTGGTCTCATAATTTACATATATTTTATCATGGTATAAACATGATATATAGTAAATATATTAATATTTATATTCATTCATAGAAATTTGAAATAGCAAAAAAATTAATTACATCGTCCATGAAGACAGTAGGTCGTACGTACGCATAAACATTGTTATCATTTTTCGATTGAAGGAATGAAATAAAGGTAAAAAATAATTTTTTTCTCCTGAATTGTTATTATATCATATATATATATCATATATGTTCATTGAACCCATAAAAATACCCATCCATAAAATATGGTGATGAAAAATGAATTACATCACTCCATGGAGACAGTATGTCATACATTCGCACAGGTGATACTTTTAATTCAAATTTGATAGAAATAGGGTTTATAATTTTGTTTTAATGACAATAAAAAAACTTATAATATTGATGATAATGAAATTATTATTATATGATAGACATTATATATTTAGATTAAGGAAGAATATAAAAAAGATTTGATCAGTTAGGATGATTACCTCTTCTTTGAAACATCCACATTGGATATCCTCTAAAGGGCTATAGGGTTTTTCTATTGAAAATAAAATCACCACTAGAATGGGTTTATGGATGTTTAGAGGAGAAATTGGTAGGGTATTGTAAAGCTAGATTCCTCAAATTTATGTTAAGAATTGATAGAGGAGGTGACCTTTTATAATTTGGGTGAGGTGAAACTTTTTAATTTCCCAAAAGATAAAATCATAATAAATTCACTAATCACATTAGTTATCTATAAATATATTTATTTTAATATTTTTAATAAAATTTACTGGATATTTCTATTAATAAAATAATTACTGCATTGGGGTTGTGTAATATTTTAAGGTCATTATTTATTCACTAAAATTTATAAATACATTACCTTGATATAAATAAATCTTTTATATTTTATATGAATATTTATGATTGAAGATATCTACATGTAAACCCTATGTTAAAAAATTATAATTCTAAAAATATGATTCTGACATTTTGTCACTTTCATTTATTTAAGTAATATCTATGTCATTTTTGTGGAAATTGTCTATTAAATGATTCAATTTTAAATCTTGTGTGTTAAGGGTAAAATTTAATTAATACAATAATATTTATTCAAGTTTTAGGGTAATTTTATATCACTTATAATATTATTTTTACCCTTAATTAATAGATTCTCCCTTAACCGTGGTAAAAAAAATTATCCAATGTAACTTTTTATATATAAAAATAGGGAACTATTTAATTAATTTGGACCTCCTGAATCCAAATATAGAATCCATATTTTTAAATTCAAAATATGCATTTTTCTGCATTTAATTTAAAATTAATTTTTCACAAGGCAACGAAAAATCATTTTTCAGAAAAATACTATTTTTAAATTTAAACTGTTTTTATAATTAATTCAAAATTAAATTATAATCAAACCATAATTGGATTAATTTAAATAAAAAATAACTAATTAAAATTTAAATTTATTCCAAACCATAATTTTACCTTGTAAATGCATGAAAAACATATTTTTAACAAAAACCTATGTTTTCACAATTCATTTAAACATCAAACTTTTCATGAAATTTAAAAAAATTATCCATTGGAAAATTTTGATATTCCTATTTCAAAATTTAATTCTTTTTATAAAATTCATTTTCTAAATTCTCTAGAAATTAATTCTATTATTTGTACATAAAATGAAACAAAAATCATTTTTTGAAGAAAATAATTTTTTTATGTATAAAATCACTTTACTAAAAACATAATAATTTTGTCAAAATAATTAAATAATATATTAAAAATGAGTATGAACATTATATATATTTCATAATTCCATTAAATCTATTCATTCACACCAATTTAATTGCTAGGTTATAAGGATTACATTTAAATAATAATAATTCATTATTCTTTTATGATCAGTGTTGTGTATATAGTATATCTTCAAATGTAGTATTTACATTTAAAATATCAGGATACTATAATATATCACCCATTAATAAGATTTTCACTCACATTTTTTTATTTCACTTTGAATATAAAATGTTGATACATGAATATTTCATTGTGGGAAATACATATTGTAATATACGGTTAATAAGACATCGTATTTATAAGAGGGAAAGGGAAATGTGAAGGTCACCACCAAACTGGGATTTTGAAAAGGGTAAAATTAGTTATATGGGAAAAAATAGACATGAAAGATAAATATAACTATCATGTTCTGATGGAGAGTAATATAAAACATTTTCCTTATAAAGTTATTAATCACAAAATCCTAAATTTGTGATTGGGTAAAATTCCATTGATTTCTTACAAATAAAAGTAAACAAATAACATTTTTTTGAATATTATTTTCCTAGAGGTGAGGAATTATTTTACTAACTTGAGTAAGAACAAGACGAAATATACTTACTAGAAAATAGAGTTTTATCCTTTAATAAATTTTAACCACAAACACATATTTTACTCCAACGATGAGTATTTAATATGAATTTTTCACGCCTAAAGAATCAAAATTATCTTCCACAGATGAAAAAATTAAACAAATATTATAAATATATATTTTCCATGTATTTATGAATTTATCAAAACCATAAATTTAGTTCAAGATAAGATAATTATCAAAAAAGAATAATCCATTACAACAGTAATACCCAAAGTTCAACATAGATCATTCAATAAATATCTTCTATAAAAATTCATTAAAATTATTCAAGACTAATATGGAAACATATAAACATATATGGATTTAATCTCATCATATTCTAAGAAAATTTTAAACTTCTATCTCTAAAAAACATTAATCACTCTTAATATCTCATACCAAAATGTAATTTCCCTAATAATATTCAATATATCAAAACCATTTCCATATATAACCTGAGTCACCATAAGTCAACAATAAAAATATATATTCCTCAAAAAGAAAATTAAACCTTTATTCCTCAAATAATACCCCATAACATCATATAAGTTTATCGAAAATATAAATACTCTTCTAAAATAACATTAATCACTTAACCAACAAATCAATATTTAAACCCATGGTCATCTATAAGATAAAAAATATTTTTACCAAATTAGAATTATTCTCTATCCATAAAATTGTTTAACTAAAAATAAAATATCTTGCTAACTAGAATTCGTGTAGGCCAATGGTAGGAAATCACCCTAGTCACTCTTTGGTTGAGGGGTTCCATCCCTCCGACCTTGACAGACATGATGGGTTCTCACAATCCAACATGTTTCCCTTTTTATAAAATTATATTAAAATAATAATTATAAAAATCAATAAATGCGATAAAAATACCCTAAAATAAACATCACATTTTAAATATTAAAAAATTGTTTTAACCTAAAAGGTTTTCTCATAACTTTCATCTTGCAACTCAAAATTTAATAACCCATAATTACCTCATGATTAAATGTCTCCAAAAATATCATTAAAAGCCTAAAATTTTCATAATATAAAACCTAAAAATGGGTGTCTTATACTCTAAACATATGCTCTTATATACCCATATTTTTACTATATTCCCATAATGATATATTTTTATTTTAAAAACGTTTAATTAAAGTCATTTAATTATAAAGGAAAAAAGTTTCTTTGAAAATAACAGTACAAGTAGGTATGTGAACCATCAAAACATTAATGTTACATGAAACAAGGAAAAATATTCTAACTCCATATAAGATAAAAAACATTATTTACATATATATTTTTCATAAATTCTAAAATACCCTTAATTAGATTGTGACAAAAATATTGTTTTCAAAAAACAATTAAAATGTAAAAGAACTTTAAAAATGAATTTAAAAATTTATAGGAAAGTTGTAAAGACACATTTTTTTAAAAAAAATTATAGAACATGGAAATTGAAGATAAATTTTTTCAAATGGATACTTTAAACATAAAAAATATTTAATAATGATTATATTTTGAAATAAACCCTTACAAATATCATATCAATGAACTGAGAATTAATCAAGGAATCATATATGTAAATTCACACCAAATCCACATAAAACAAGTGAAAACAAAATATAAGATATAAAAATTCATTTCAAACATAATAGTTTCATTACATAATCAAATGATATATTAGTTTAATCCAATAAATGGAAATTGAGTTAAGAATTCCATTACCTCATGTCTCGAGTTTCATTGTTCATGTTAAAACCTTCTATATAATAAACATGAATTTATTATACATGTATCCTGTGAAAATATATTTATAAATCCTTGAATAATTTATTTATAACATCTTAACATATGTTTGTTAATTTTTTTTAAAATCATTGTTCTAGGGGATAACTACTTTGTTTTTCCAAGTAGTTTGGATCTGGCGGTCTTGGTCCTTAAACAATGAAATTTTTCTCATCATTTACATATTTTTAATCATTGTATAAATTTAAAATATAATAATTATATGCATATTTATATTGATTCATCAGATTTAGATATATATAAAATGAATTGCATAGTTCATGGAGAGGGTTGGTTGTATGTACACATTAATGCTGTTTTTATTTTTTGATTTAGGAAATGAAATATGGGTAAATAATAATTCATATTCAAGGAATGACTATTATATCATATATATCATATATGGCCATTAAACCAATAATAATACCCATGTATAAAATATTTTTATGAAAAATTATTTGCAACGTTGCGTGGAGATGGTAAGACGTACTTACACATGAGCGATAATTTTATTAATTATTTGATTGAAAGAGCATGTATAATGGTTTTTTCATAATCAAAATAAAATTTAATAATATTTAGGTTACTGAATTTAATATTTTATGTTAAACCACATATATTTGGTGGATTTAAGGAAGACTAGAAAAAATAAGTGATTGGTTACAATGATTGACTCTTCTTCGAAACGCCTCTTTTGGATCACCTATAAAGGTCTCTAGGATTGGTATTTTAAGTAAACTAGAACATATAGAATTTGTATATGAATGTTTAAAAGATAAATTTTCATGTTATGGTTAATCAATAATGATAAATGTTATGTAAATAATTGATGAAGGTGGTACCCTTTTATAATTCGGGCGAGAGGGGCACTTTTGGAATTTCACAAAAGATCAAATTATATTAAATAAATTTTCCACTAAAATTCCAAAAAAATGTGCATGTATTCGATGAAAATATATCATATATTTGTAATATCATATAAATAGATTTTAGATAACTTTTGGTATTATTTTAAAACCAATAATTTTGAATATCCCTTAGTTAACCATTTATAATTTTCACTATGGTAACTAATTTATGTAATATTAAAAGAATATATTTTTTACTTATGTGGTATAAATTGTTCATAAATGGAATATTTTGGGAATTATAGTCTTTATAACAGTAAATTTGAATTTTTAAAATATTTTTATGATTTTGAAATATTTTAAATAGTTATTATTTTTAAAAATTATCATTAATATATGTTTTACACTATTCATTTACTTTGACTGGAAATAAATCTAGAGAAAAAAATTAAATTATAAATTAATGATTTAAAAATTATATAAAATGTTATATATATCTTTAAAATTAATTTTACGCATTAAATAATCCAAATTATATCAAAATTAATATTTTCAAAGTAATTTTTTGTATTTTTCTCTTGATTAAACAAATATTACAATAACATTTAAAATGCATTTAATGTAATAATAAAATTTATAAAAAATAAGAATAAATTAATATAATTAATATAATTATATTATTATAAAAATAGTCTTTTTTTCATATATTCACTTCTTCCATATATGGACAAATAATTGATATTATATTCAAAGGGAGTGCCATTTTGTAACTATCTTTGATTCAAATAATATATAAGTCATTATCCTAGAAATGTGTCCATTAACCACTAAAATTATAGAATAAGGTGATAAGGGTAGAATAATGTTTTTTTAATTATTATTTGGGAAAATTTAGGTCATGGTTACACCCTAATGTTTTGGTTTAATCATTATTTAATACATATAACTCTTACCATTACAACATGGATTTTTACTCATTGACAGTTCATATAATTACTATAAAAATCCTAAATATCTAAAAATATATCATTTATGACTTTTTAACTTTAATCCCAATAATTTTATTGAATTTTAGATTTTATGATTTTGTTTATCATTTATAGAATTATTGTTTATTTTAAAAATATTATGAATGCCAATTTTAGAGTTTTTCATTAGTTTTACATTTAAATATTTCAAGATCGCAAGATAACTTTGAACCAAAGATTTTATTATTTCCTTAATATGTAAATGTGATCTATAAAAGTCATTTATCACATTAATCATCTATAATTATATTTATTTTAACATTTTCATTAATATTTATTTGATATTTTCATGAATAAATCCTTTACTGGATCTGTGTTGTGTAAGAATTTAAGTTAATTATTTATTATCTAAAAATAGAAATAAATTATCTGGATTTTAATATATATTTTATATTTTAGAAAACATATTTTTTATTGAATATATCTCCTGGTTAACCCTATATTTAAAATATTAGAGCTATTATAATAAGAGTGTGACATTTTGTAACTTGCTTTGATTTTAATAATATCTATGTTATTTTTAAGGAAATTTTCCATTAAATGATTCAATTTCGAACCTTATGTGTTAAGGGTAAAATTGAATTAATAAAATATTATTTTATCAAGTTTTAGGATAATTTTATAGTCCTTAAAATATTATTTTTACCCCGAATTACCCGATTTATCATTAACCATAGTAACAAACAATTATCAATTTTACTGTTCATATTGAACAAAAATAAAAGATTCCAAGTTAATTTATTTGGAAATTATTAATCAAAATATGACATCCATTTCTCATAAATAAAAACACAGAAGTTGAAAATGTTAATTTAAAAATAATTTGGCACGATCTAATGAAAAACAATTTCTCAAAAAAGTGCGATTTTTTAATTTAAACTATTTTTTATACTAAATTCATGTATGAAATCATTTCAAAAAAACATAATTAGATTACTTTAAATCAAAAATAAAATAATTAAAATTTAAAACTAATCCAAAAATTAACTTTACCTTGTAAATACTATAAAATTATAATTTTTATTAATAACTGGTATTTTTCACAATTCATTGAAAAACAAAACATTTAATAAAATTATAAAAATTTCACCATAATAATATTTTGGTATGATGACTTTTTAAAATGATTTTTATTTTATTATATAAATTTTTTAAATTCCCCAATAATTAATAATATTGTTTGTACCTAAAAAATCAATAAAAATCATTTTTAGAAGAAAATATGTTTTTGATGAAAAAAATGAATTTAATATAAATCGAGTATTTATGTACAAATAATTAATTAATAAATTAACAATTATAATGAAAATTATATATATTTTATAATTCCATTAATACTATTTGTTCCCTACAATTTAATATCTAGGTGGTAACGATCACATTAAAATAATAATATTTTGTTGTTCGTTTAAGATCATTGTCATATATCTTATAAAATATCAAACATTGTATTTCCTTTTAAAATATTAGGATATTAAAAAATTCACCCCATTTCAATTTTGGAATTGGTATATGTTTTGTGACTTATCTAGGATGTTGTCTTTCAGCCTTAACCCATTGGAAAACTAAACATCATGACACATAATGAGCCATTTACCGCTTTATATTATCCCACCAAAAATGTTCCGTCAAATCTCTATATATCTTAGTGCCACTAGGGTGTATATAGAATTTAGAGATACGAGAATCATCCAAAAAATACCTTTTTATATCAGGTATAAAGGGAATGAAAATCCTCTTCCCATATTTCAAAATTTCATCTTCATATATAAAGTATACCAATTTCCCATCATTCACATATTTAATTTAATTTTTCAAATTATGATTTTTAGATTGATAAATTTTTTTCTTTTCCAAAAAATATGGGTTGTAATAAATTTTATAAAGTAGTGATGTTTCACAGTCTTTTATAATTACCATATCAATCATTACTAGATCCTTGTACACATGATCCCTTTCAATCCTCATTTTCATCAAAACTCCAGGATCCTCGATGTTAAATTTATATCAAACCTTAATTTCCTTCCATGGAAGGTAGTGTATTGATAAATCATAATCATTGAGTAGCACAAGCCATTTCCTTTGTCTCATGTTGAGTTCATTATGTAAGAATATATATTTCAAACTTTTGTAATCTGTATAAATATTGCATATTTTACAATAGATATAGTGTTTTCATATTTTCAGAGAGACAATTATAGCTACAACCTCAAGATCATGAGTTGGATAAATCTGTTCATGAGTTTTTAACTACCTTGATACATAGGCAATAACTCTATATTTCAACAAAAGGACACAACCAAGTATTTTCTTCAATGAAACACTATAAATCACAATTCCACCATATCCTAATGGAACTTCTAAGATCAGAGAATTCACGAATATACTGTTCAATTATTCAATGAATATTTCACATTATTTTTCCAAATAAACATAACCCCTTTATGATTAATCTTTTTTAACGGTTCAGATCATCGAGAATAATTCTGAACGAAACACTAATAGTAACCTACTAAACCAATGAAACTATATAACATGTTTATTTTAGTTGATGTAGGCCACTCTTGGATTGCCTTTTCCTTCACAGGATCAACTAAGAATCCATCCTTATAGATAATATGGCCAAGAAATGTAACTATTTGAAGACAAAATTCACACGTTCTAAACATACCATATAACTATTTTCTTCTAATTGTATCCAAAACAATCCCAAATTTTTTCTCATAGTCCTTATATAATTTAGAGTACCCCAAGATATAATCAATAAATACCAAAAAAATATCATGCTACTCTTCGAATACTATGTTCACTAGATCTATAAAGACTTAGGGTACATTATTCATTCCAAATTGAATTACTATAAACTAGTAATGTTCATACCTTCTTCAAAATTCTATCTCGAGAGTATCTTCCTTATTTATATGAAATTGATGATATCCAGAATAAAGATCAATATTTGAAAAATATTACTCGTGATGAATGTTGTCAAATAAGTCATCAATGAGAGGCATAGGATACTTGTTCTTAATCATAATCTCATTGATCTCCCTATATTCAATTTAAAACCTCATATATCTATATTCCTTCTCAATGAAAAGAAGAGGAGATCCACATGGTGAAACACTAGGGAATATAAACCCCTTACCACTTAATTCCACTATTTGTTCATTTAAATCTATTAATTCCACCATGGACATTCTATAGGTATTATTTGATATAGGTGTTGCATCTAGGATTAAATCAATAGAAAACTCAACTTACATTTCTAGTGGATTTATATGTAATTCCTCTAGAAATACATCACTGTTACCATGTACAATAGGTAATTACTCAATTTGGTGGTCAAAATTGTTCATTAGTATGTTTTATCTGATCTTCTTCTCTAAGAATCACATTTATAAGAGATATTTGAGATACATCCAGATATGAATCAAATGATGAATTATCCCCTCTAAAGATGAGAAGTTTCATTTCTTCAAAATGAATCATAATTTCATTCCCCATACAATAAATATTTTCATTATATTTTTAAATCTAGTCCATACCAAAAATTATATCAAAATAAACCAAAGGTATGATTATAAAAATAGAAATTAGAGCATGTTTATGTGTCATAATAAGAACTGATTCACACATCGTTATTAAAATGATGTTTCCACTAGGAGTATTTATTGAAAACTCCCTTTTAAGGTGAATTCAAAATATATAATTATTAAAGAAAACAGGTAAAATATAAAAGAATGTGATGATCCAGAATAAAATAGACATTCAGCTAAATTTGAGGATATAATTAAAGCACATGCTGCCATATCCTTAGGGACTTCAACCTCATTTGTTGTGACTATGTAAGCATGGTCATGCTACCTTAAAATTTTTTTGGGAAAGGTTCTTTTATAACTATGATAATCACATGCATATTGTCCCATCACCTTACAGATGAATCATTTAACATTGTTGATATATTTAATTCCCTTGAAATCATGGGCTTGGTGGAATTTTTCTCCACACTTATAATAAACTCTCATTCCCAATAGTCATGTTCCTCATGGATACTTTCTGCATTTATTTCATGTTGGAAATTTTATTCTTCCCATCTTTCTTTTTTCCATATTTCCTTTCCCAGAGTACTCAGTGTCCCTCTTCTTATCTTTCTTCCCTTCTAATCCATATGGATTGGAAAATTCATTCTCTATCTTGATATCAATTGATACAATATCCTTGTATAATGAAAATGTATGGGATACTAGCGACCTTCATTGAATTGTCCTAAGACCATAAAATAAATGGTCAATATTACACTTTGGATAACATATGTAGTCCATGGAATGCTTTACTAAAATTGAAAAGTTAGGTTCATACATAGAAACATTTTATTCCTCTTTCTGTATTAGACCCAAAAATTACCTCTCCATGTTCACTCACTATTTGCGAGGAATATAGTTTTCCAAAAGAAATTCCTTAAAATCTATCCATTCCATATTTTCAATTTATTCCACTTCTTTTTTGTTTGAATTAATTACCACCATTGATATAAATATCTTTCATAATAATAAATTGTCATGATAACCTTCCCCCTTTCGTTACTTATCAAAGAGTGAAATATCATTTTCAAGGAACTTATCCATCGGTCAGCTACAAATGGGTTTTTAGTCCCATTAAATGATGGAGTTTGTTTTCACATGATGTGGTCAAACATTGTTACACTGCATTGTCTATCAGGCTTCATCATGCAAGTATGTTAATTTCATATAACCAGATTCAGTTGTCCTAGAATAGTAATAAGTTGTTTAGCTCCAACTGCAGCTCCAACTCCAACATCATTACATTAGACCTCGTTATTTTAATGACCATAAAATCATGATTCTAATGATATTAATGAGTTTCATGTTTCTTTTTCCGAAATATATTATCTAATATAGATGATAAAATAATATAAGAATGATGCATTGTTGATATTGACACTACTGATTTGGGACACCATTGTCCATGACTCACTGCTAGCATAAATATCTTTATAAGTATTAGACACCACCAGAATATCACACCTTTAGAATGTCACACAACTAGACTAAGAAACTGACAAAAACTAAGACATAGTTTGTTGACATATATATAGGATGTCATACCTCTAGATGAGGCACTTTTAATGTCATGCCTCCAGCACATAATACTGTCTATGAATAACACACTGTCAGACCACACACCACCAGTACAGTCACTGCTAGTCAAGACACCTCAATCACAGTGTTAATTTTGAAAAGACTAAGACACTGCCAGTGTCATTCCACCAATTTCATACCACTAGTGTGATTCCTTTAGAATAAAACACCTCCAGACTGATCTGCCACTATTAATTTTCTTACATTACTTATTTTGAATCATTTATAATTTATATATTTATTAAAGTTAATTCCATTTACTATTATAATTATTGTCTCTGAAATTTTCTATAGAAATCTTGGAAGAGAGTGTCATAATGTTCAGTATGAGGAAGTATCTAATCTAGATATTCTTTCTATTTTTTCTATTGATATATGTGAAACATACTCACTCCTAAAAAATAGTGAGTAATGAGATGAAATGGTGGATGAAGCGGATCTATAGCATGTTGTAGGCTGTAACTTACTAAACAAAAAAAAGAGATTAACCCTATTGAAAAATAAGAAGAGCTCTCATGCTAAAAACACTTGACTAAGAAGTTGAACTACACATTCAAAACTATTTCCTTCCTCTAGTTAAAGAACAATAGTCTACGATACTCTATTTTCTAGATGATTTTTAAGAGAACCTAACTCAATCCTTACAACATAATCAGACCAAGAGTCCCATGTTTCATTGAAATAGATTAAGTATTTCTAAAATATTCCATTTTAGATTTATCATTTATGTTCATCTTTATTACATTTCAAGTAGTGTTTGTGCATACTCTATTTTATCACAGGCACACTCTCTTCTGTGCCAAACTGGGAGATAAAAGATATCTTCTCAAACCCTTTTCAAAAAAAATTCTCCATTCTATAAGATTGGTTAAGGTACTCATGTGGTCAGTTTAGTTTTTTCTCCAATGAATAACTATGGAAGAGGTCATTTGTGACCTAGACTATTTATAAACCATTTTAAAACCAAATCCAGGTTTTTGATCGTATTTTTTATTTTATATACACTTCTTGGTGATGGGTGATCACTAATTGGAGAGTTCTAAGTCTTTACCTCGTACTAAACATATTATATTTAAACTTTCCATTGTGTGATTTAATTTTTTTTTACTTTATATCACCTTTAAAATGGAAAATATTTTTAATTGTAAACAAAATATATACATTTATAGTTTATCTAAATTTATGTTCGTATAGTTTTTTGATTAAGTAAACCAATTTTAAAGAATTTAATAGCATTTTATATTACTCATCTGATGCCTAATAAATCTTCGAAGAAATATTTAGAAAGATTGAGATCTATATCATATTACTTATTTCAATAAACTAAGTTGTATTTAAATATTTTGGGGATTTCAAATTAATTCATTTTAAATAGATATTTTTAATGGGTACTCAATTACCCCCCCCCCCTCTTGAGATACTCAATCTGACCAATGTTTAGTATTGGAATATTTTATTTTTGGTATTAAAAATTTTGAATTCTTTTGAAATGTTTTTTTAGTTCTACTTTAAAGATCTGAAATTTTTGTTATTTATTAATTTAGTTCATTAAATGGATTTTAGTCAAGATGGGTTTTCTACCAACAGACCCCCTTTATATAATAGTACAAATTATGGACAGTGGAAAATTAAGATTAAAATGCCTTTTGAAATTATGGGTTTTTGAAATTTTGACTACCCTAGATAAAACAATATGTTATACCTACTACTACTACAAAGGATTGGGATAATTCTACTAACTTGGATTATAACACGGACTATAAATCTATGAATGATTTATAATTTGTTTTAGAAGATGAGAAATTTATTAGAATATCTACATGCAATACTACTTATGATATTTGGGATAATTTATCTATTTCTCATGAGGTAAATTCTAATCATAAAAATACGAAACTTAACACATATATTATTAAGTATGATACTTTTAAAATGAAGTTAGATTAACCTATTTCTATCATATACCACAGGTTCAATGAAATTTTTAACACAATGACATTTCTTTTAAATCTTTTCCCTAATAAGGATCAGATCATGAGACTACTGAGATTCGTACCAAAAATATATAGAGGCACATCATTTTCAATCATAGAATCAAGCTACATAAGTATAATTCATGTGAAATATTTGATTGGAAAACTTATGATATATTAAGAGAAATTAAAGGTTAACTGTGATGAATATGACGCCCCTAAAACAATGTCCATAGCTTTCAATTCTATTACATCCATAAAAAAAGGGAAAAGAGAAAGATAAAGTACAAAATCAAAGTTCTAGTGATAGTGAATCACCTCCTAATAGTGATGAATAGATAACTCACCTAGCTAAATGGTTTATGGAGTTCTATAAGAAGAAAACATTCTTCATAAAATCAAACTATAAATGGAATAATGAAAATGGTGTAAATTGGATGAAGGGAAATAATCAAAACAAAGTTGTTTTATAAGAATGTAAAATGAAAGGTCACATAAAATCTGACTATCCAAAGATGAGGTATAAAAAGAAATAATACGAAAATGGAAGAAGATAACAAACAGACATAAAAGAAACATGGAGTGATTTAGAAGATAGCTGCAGTGACTCTAATACATCACTTGAAAAAATAAATATGGATCTAGTATGTGTTTCATGAATGAATTTGGCGAGGTACTTGATTTACCTATTGTTACTAATATTCAACCTATGCATAATTTTGATGATTTGTAGAATGAAAAAAATGAAAATTATATTATTTAAAATGAAGAATTATTTTAATACGGCAACATGTTCCAAGACACTCTTATTGATCTTAAGGAAAAATACAATATTTTAAATAGACAGCATGCTCTAGATGTAAATATAAAATCTAAACTGTGTATAGAAAAAGGGAAAATTCTCAACTTCTCAAAGAAATCTCTAAACATAAAATTTTTACTGATAAATTGAAGAAAATTCTAGAAAAGTTCAAAAATCTTAGAGAGACCCAAATGGATCAAAGGCCTTATTTTTTAATTTTTTTATGGATAATCCCCCTTTTAAGGGTTGAAGGGGAACCTATACATGACCCGTATGCCCAAGGCTCAAGTCCCGACATGACTTGCAATACATGGCCTGAAGGCCCAGAGCCATACCATGCCCAATACATGACCAATAGGCCCAACCCACTAGAACTACCCATCCCTCGCATCTGCAACATTGATCTTCTAGCTCCCCATCTATCATTGTTGATTAGAAAGAATTTACCCATGCAAAGAAGCATGGTGGCTTGTCCCAATGGTGTTTGTCATACCCTCTCATTCTTCCAATCCATTTATCTCTGCTTCAGGTGACTACTATTCTTGTTTCTCTAATACTCTTTTGGGGCCTTCTCTGTGTGAATTGGGCTACTCCATGGTCTCAATGCCCCAAAGTCCCTATGGACCAAAGTCATTTGATGGGCCGACGGACCTTGAGGCCTGTAGGCCCAAACCGGTGGCCCAAAGGACCAAATCGGGTGAATAGTTTCAGATGGTATAGTACGAAATAGTTACTTCTACAGTAACTACTAATGTAGTGCTACAATACACCAGAAATTTGACTCCACCTACTTTTGAACTAGGGGCTCTTGGATTCCAAGAAGGAGCCCTTACCACTCAGGTATAGGCTTGTTGGCATAGAGAGACATTCACACTAATTTTGGGAAACCAATTTTCCCCCAAATATGTTAATGGAATAGAATATGAGCCAGGAAAGAGAATAATATATAAAAATAATTTTATTCCAAAATCCAAACCTAACATTTCTTGTAATAATCATTTTTCAAAAGGACCTAATAGATACTTTATTTCTATAAGTTTGAAATTTGTTTATATTAAACCCATGGGGAAATTTTGGGTTCCCAAATCTTTTATTTCTAACATTTCTAGACCAAAATATATTTTGGTACCAAAATAATTTCTAGTTTAAAATCTTTTTTATATGAAAATGCTAGAAGACCTATAATTTAAGTCTATGGTACTTGTACAGTGGTCATTAAAGACATATGATAGAATATTATTCATGCTTCAAGAGCCTTGAAATGGTTTATGGTGGACATTTAGCCATTGGTGATAATGAAAACAGAAAAATCATCATCCCAGGCCAGATTGGTTACAAAAAACCAGTGTTGATTTATAAATTAAAATATGTTGATGGTTTAAAGTATAATATGATTATAATTTCAATATTTTTTATGGTGATTTTATGTTATATTTGAGAATAATTTTTACAATGTTTTTTATTATAAAAACGTGATAGTCTTTGCTTCTTTGAGAAATGAAATTTTTTATGATATATGTTTAAATTATTTGATTACTCAAAATGTTTCATGATAAAGTATATTTCACTAAGAATCTTGGATTTGACATATGAGACTAGGCCATTGTAATATTCACTCTAGTAGGTTGCTAACTAGGAAAGGGTTTGTTATGGATCTACCAAAGCTTGAGTTTGAAACTCATAAAGTCTGTAAACATTATCAAAAAGAGAGATGATGAAAAATTTCTTTAAAATTAATTAAAAAATTGTAAACATCCAAACCACTTGAGTTAGTTCACATGGGTTTTTTTGAACTTCTAGATTTTTAATTCATAAATGGAAGAACTATGTTTATCATCGAGTAGATGACTATTCTTGGTATACATGGCTATAACTTTTAGATAACAATAGTGAAACATGATATTATTTAACAAGTATGCTATGAATGTGGAAAGTATTAGTGGACTTAGAATTAAAACATTATGGATTCATTAGGGCCGTGAGTTTTAAAATCAATATTTTTAATAATTTCTCTCAAAATATTGCTAAACTCAGAACTTTTGTTCTCCTAAGAAACCCCGTCATAAATAGTTTTTTGAAAGGAAAAAATAGAACTTTACAAGTGATAACTCGGACTATGCTAAATGAGTATGACTTATCTATTTATTTTTTGACAAAAGTAGTCAATACGTCCAATTACATCATCAATAGAGTTATGTTTAGACCTATACTCATGAAGACCCCTTATGATCTACAGAAAAATATGAAACCTAAAGTTAATTACTTATGATTTTTCGGTTTCAAAGTTATTATTCTTAACAATAAGGATAATCTAGGAAAACTTTCCACCAAAATTGATCATGGTATTTTCCCTGGTTATTCAATCTCTAGTAAAGCCTATAGGTATTTCAATAAGATGACCAAATATTTGGAAGAATCTGCCCATATCAAATTTTATGAAACTGATCTACATGAGCTTAAGACCTCCTTATAAAACCTACGGGATGGATTATCTTATCTGAATTTAAATTCCAAACCTTTTGATTCTACTGTTAAATAGTAATAAATATCATCCAGTTCTAAAAACTTCTAGAAATTTGGCTATTTGAGAAGGTCTATTTGTGATGGGATCCCATTGCAAAAACTCTTTTTCGATGAGGGCCTGTCGTAAATAGCCCATTGCAGAAAACGGTGTCACAACCAGTATTTGTTGTGATGGGCCCATCGCAAAAAATATTAATTATTACGGGAAGCTGGCCCATCACAAATAGATGTCCGATTAAATACATTATATATACAAGAACCTTTAGTGACGGGCTCATTGCAAAAATTATTTGTGAAGGGATATCATCCCTTCACAAATAGATTATATGTTATAAACCTTTTGCGATGGTCCCTTCACGAAAATTTTATTACGACGGTAAAAAAACCTATCACAAAAAACTTTTAAAAAAGGTTTATAATCTATTTTTGATGGGCCCCCGTCGCAAAAGACCCTATCGAAAATACTAAATAAAATATTAATATTAATATTAAT
This sequence comes from Viscum album, assembly GCA_963277665.1. NCBI lineage: Eukaryota > Viridiplantae > Streptophyta > Magnoliopsida > Santalales > Viscaceae > Viscum > Viscum album. The sequence continues at coordinate 210,186,403 of OY728128.1, read as the reverse complement.
ATTATTAAAAAAATAAAAAAATAAAAAATATTAAAATTCTAAATATATTTAAATACTTAATAAAATAATAATAATAATAAAATTATGAATAATGAAAAAAATAATATTAATATTATTAAAATAATAAAAAAAATATTAAATTTCTCAATATTCAGAAAAAATATATAAAAACTCAAAAAATATTATTATTATAATTATTTGTAAAATAAACAAAAATTAGAAAATATAATACTAATAATAAATATTAAAATTTTAAAATTTTAAAAATATTAAATATTTATTAAATATTCCCACCAATATAAAAGAAAAAAACTGTAAATAATTCATATTACAACAAATGTTCAATTCAAATGTTTTTAACAGAACAAAAAAATCATTGGGGGGAAAGTCTTCTGGAGGAGTTGGATGAGCTGGAGGAGATGGTGGATGAATCTCCATCCCTAAACTACAATTCATACGGCGCATGTACTCCATCTTATCATGTTATTGCTGCTGCCATTGACACATGTCTTCCTTGTGTTGCTGCTGCAGCTGATGCATATCTTCCAGCTACTTCTGCAAACTCTCTATAAGCTCAGTTTAAGCATGAAACTACTCCTGATACTGTGAGCTAGAAGATGACTCCTCTCCTCGATCTCATCTCAAGCTAGACGCCGACACCACAACAGTATTATAATAATTCCCAGGAGTCAAATGAAAGCTGATACCGACTGATCGGACATTCTCGAAGGCATATTGGATTCCCTGCATCCATGTCGCCTCATCAAAATGGTGGGTACTAGTCTGATTAGCCGTCGTAGATTGACTCCCAGCCCATGACTGAGAGTTCGTGACCTCATGTGACTCCTTCAGTTTCAATTTGAAATTAAAATAGTTAAAATATTACATGCAGTTAATTTTCAAACAGAAAAAGAAACACTACTAACCACAATCTGATGCTGGCGATCACCTCTTTTCTCTCTAGTGGCTGTATCACTATACATCCTCTGATAAACATCTTACTTCGTAATAACAGGAATCTCGACTACCTTTATAAATATAAAATGAAATTTTTATATGTAATGTTATATAAAATATTTAAAAAAGATTCTTATCAGATGCTCTCTATGCGTACTAAATTTAGAGCTACCAGCTCGATGTGTCACCTCCTGTCTCCCTCGGTTCTTCCGGCCCAATGAAAATCACCTCTGAAATCCACTACTCAACCAGTTTGAACATAATCTATCCAAAATGTGAGATGAAATTTACTCTGGTTGGTAGGCTCTCCATGACTCATCAAATATTGTCGCTCCTTCTTTCCTAATGGTTTTCCTTCTCATTTCTGCAAAAACTGATGGAAATGCTCACACATAGACACCTCCCATGACTTGTGGATAGCGACACACATGCTTTCATCGATGGGGTACAATAAACCCAACAAATAATTTATAATATCATGATATTAATGAAATAAATTTCAAAATAAATATTATTTATTTACATACCAACCAATTATTGAACATTCCAAGCCGCACATCAACAGGAATCTGTTACCATGTGATCTATGGATGAGAAAAATAATTGTGCATGATAGTACTCCCCTATCCAATAACAACATGCACAAAACTGTGAAAAAAGAACAAATAATCAAACAATTAGTATATAAATAAATTAATGAAAGATAACTAAAATACACAGGTTATCATACCTCCTCTTGTATGGATCTAAACCAAGATGTGGATGTCACTCAGAGATAGCTTCAGGAATCATAATTCATGCAAGACCGTGCCCCCTCCATGTACCCCCTGAACCACCAGTAGCTTGAGGGTCAGATGATTTCGAATCCTCTGCATCCAAAGGTAGATCAGCCTCCTCCAACTCACAAAGTAGATCAGGGTCTATCTGAAACACAAAATGATTGTTGTTAGTATATATTTGACAATAACTATTACATAAATATATATATTAGTTATGATTATAACCAGAATTTAACTATGTCAATATTCACCATCATCTTCATCTTCATATTTGACAATGTAAATGTCTTTATATTCATCATCGGCGTCATCAATATCCATAAGAGTTTCGGTTTCATCTTCTCTTCCCATTTCAAATTCATTTCTAAAAACATTAACATCATCGCCATCATCCACCCTTAATTGTGGTTTTTCATCATCAGTATTCATGTCTCTTTGTGAAAAGGATTGATTTTGAGTAGTCACTTGAAAAATTTCAATTCATTGTACTTCGTCGGAACCACATTTAGTTTGAGTAAACTGATTTTCCTAGGATATCATTTTTATTATGCTCCACCAATCACTTAGGTCTCTTGAAGTAGCATAATACATTGCGTAATATATTTTATGTGCATGTTGAGCCAGTAAAAATGGTTTATTTTCTACAATAATACTTTTGTATTTAATATCTAAAATTCCATGAATCATATGAACATGAAAGCCTCTCTCAGTATCTAACCACTAACATTTAAACATTGTTATGTAATTTTTCCCTAGATAACACAATTCAATAATTCCATCCAGCATGTCATAAAAGGCAACTTTAGTTTCTCTATGATGTGATCCTCTCAAGAAAATTCCACTATTCATTGTTTTTTTGATTCCCCATATGCACGTGTATGAAATCGAAAACCATTAACCACTTATGCATTGTATGATTTAACCATTTTGGATAGTGTGTTACTCAATATACATAGTCGCTTATCAATTTTATCTAAATGTTGAGACACCGGAAAATTTTTAAAACAATTATCAATATAATAAATAATAAACATAATTGAAATGTTAAACCATCAAAAATTTATGTTACCAGTTTTTGAAACCATTGAGAAAATAATTTCTGTCAGTGTTCTTGAAGAGAAGCTGATGTAATTTGTGGAAGCTTTTTCTTGATATGATTATCATATAACCTATAAATAAAATATGTTTACTTACTGTAACATAAATTATAGAATAATTTATAGAAGCAGTCATAGTATAAATTATGTCATTTCTTCAGAGTTGAGAAGAACATATGTATGGGCTCTGTGATGTTCATCATCTAAAATTCATCATTCATGAACTCCACATAAGCCAAGCTCTGGTTGATTAAAAATTGATAACTGATTTTCCATTTCACCATCATAATTACCCTCCTTCCATCTCATGCGGTTTTGTTTTGAGGTATATTCATATTCAAAATAATGAGAGAAGAAAAATGAAATTTCATCTTGCAAATAAACTTCATCAATTGAGCCTTCAACTGATGCTTTGTAATGTAATTTTTTCTTTAATTTCTACATGCATCTCCCGAATGGGTACATCCATCGAAACTGTACCAGACCTCAACATTTAGCATCGTGTGGAAAATTTAATATCAGATGTTTTATTGAGTCAAAGAAAGATGGCGGAAATATTTTTTTCGGTTTACATATAAGGACAACAAAATATTTTTCCAGTTTACTTAGTTTATCAAAGACTGTTTTTGGTGCACAAAAGTCTTGAAAAAAATATGATATGTCTATTATTTAATCCAAAATCATTGAATCCAAAAAACCTATGAATCCAATCGGCGTAATTCTTTCCATTATAACATGACATTCATGTCTTTTTAATCTGGTAATATGACCATTCTTAACAAATCAGCAAAAATTTGAAGGAAAGCCATCTAGAATTCTCAAAACTGCAATCCACTGACAAAATAAAAAGTGACTCTCTTTGGATAGTGTATAAGCTACTTTTGGATTCAATAACCTCTGTGATATGACATTTTGAAATAGTTCAAGTTTTGGTCATCTACAAATTTGGGCACAATCTAATCGTGCCTCTAAATTATCTTTGGTCTTACCTAGTGTATCCAAAACTATATGAAATAAATTATCAAAACAGTTCTTCCAAATATACATTAAATCCAACATGTGGTGGACCAAAAAATCGGTCCAATATGAAAGATCCAAAAAAATGCTCATTTTATCCAATTATGATCTTTCCCAAATCCATGAATTTTTTGTTGGTTTACTGTTGGCCCAAATGTGATGGGTGGTAATGAAAATACAACATACTTTAACTCTTTACGTGAGAACATTTTTGGATGTTCATCCCTATCAATTGTGCCTTTTCTGAAATGAGATTTTTCCTTCCAAAAAGGATGATCATTTGGAAGAAATTTGCAATGACAGTCAAAATGGCAAGGTTTTTTTCCATTGACGAGCATAAAGGCTTTTTTGTCTTTAATGCAGTAAGGACACGATTTTGGGCTATGTGTACTCCAGCTAAATAACATTCCATATGATGGTAAGTCACTAATCATCCACATCAATGTAGTTTTTAATATGAAATTTTGTTTCACAGCAGCATGATATGTACTAACACCATTACTCCACAATGAATTTAACTCATCAATCAATGGTTTCAAATAAACATCAATATTCTTTTTTGGATGTCCTAGGATTAATATGGAGAAAAAGATATAGGGTTACTTCATCAATATCCATAGAGTTAAATTGTACGAAGTTATAAAGACAAGACAACATGAATACTGACTACCATAAGAACCAAACGGATAGAAACCATCAGTTGAAAGTCTTAATCGTATGTTTTGGGCTTCTAAAGAAAAAGATGAATGCATTCGGTCAAAATGATTCCATGAATCTCCATCATATGGATGATTGAAGATTTTATTGGTTGAAATCTTATTTCTGTGCAATGAAATAATTGACACTGTGTTCTGATACATAAAAAAATGCTACAACCTGGGTGAAGGGGGAAATATCTCAACTTTTTCATAGGAATCGATCTAGACTTCTTCGGTAGAGCTTCTTTATACATCGATTGTCCACATGTGGGAAAACTATCCAGTAACTCATTTTCACCAGAATATAAGATGAAATCATTTTCACATGCATGAATCTTTCGATAACTAAGGCCTTGATTATGAACCAGCCTCTTGCTCTCATAAAAATTTTCAGGCAACACATTTCCTTCAGGTAAAATTATTTTCACCAAAGAAAATATCTTATCAAAATAGTTTTTTGAAATTACATTATCTGATTTAATAGCCATAATTTTTTCAACCACTTCTAATTTTATTATCTTACAACCAGGAAATAATACATCCTCAGAAGACCTCAACAACTCATAAAATTCAGATAGTGTCAAATCAGGAGTTAAATCAATAGCATCCCGAGTTTCAGTTTGTTGAACATATGGACCTACGACATCATGTACTAAATTTCTAAATCATGATGGATCCAAAATCAAGTTATTAGTATCTTATCTAGAACTTTGTTCACCATATTGATACCAAAAAACATAATCTGTTCAAAAACCAAACCGCAGGAGATGTCCCCTAACCTTGTCAAATGTGTGAAACGTTATCAGAGCACATTTTTTACAAAAACACTTAATTGTGACTTCTGAAACAAATTTTTCGGTTTGATGATGAAAATTCTAAGAAAGCTTCAACACCCTCAATATATACAAGATTTAAACTAGAACCGTTTGGATTTCTCTACTTATTTATCCAAGCGCGGTCATCTAATAATGACGGTTTTCTACTTCTTTGTTCTATATTTTTCTACAAAAAATATAAAAACATTACTATTTTTGAATAATTTCAAATTAGAAAAACACTATCCAAAAAAAGAGGATAAATAATTTCAACAACTTCTTAATAATTACGATTAATTATGGGCGACACGATTTCTAGTGGATTGACGACTACTCTTCTGTCTGACAGCTCATTTACTTGCAACTTTCTCACACTGATATCACAACGAAGAATCTGCTCAGAGGTACGCTTATTCATTCTCATGCATACGGGAATTCATATGAATACATCCAAGCAGATTCTACTCTGTGATTTCTAGGTGTAAAAGATGCAATTAAATGATCCTTCGGACAAAAGACCCCCTTTTCGTCGATGAATCTTCTTCTTGCTACTATCACCGCCTAAAAATATTATGAAAAATGTGGTCCTACGAATGCATATTCAAACTCGTGCATACGAGATTGGATATTTATACATAGAAGAATACTTTTCATAATGTTTTTGAGATGGTTAGTGTTGCAAGAAGAAGATTCATTGAGAAAAAGGATTGTCGTCAATCCACTGAAAATTGTTCCAAGTTATTACAATTTATTACAATTTATTAAAATTGATTTTATTGCTAATTATTACTAATTATTGTTATTTATCTCTATTTATATCTAATTATTGATAATTATCACTAATTATTGCTCATTATTGCTAATTATTTCTAATTATTGCTAATTATTGCTAATTATTTCTAAATATTGCTAATTATTTCTAATTATTACAAATTATTGAAAATTATTGCTATTTATTGCTAATTACTGCTAATTATTAATAATTATTGCTAATTATTGCTAATTATTTCTAATTATTGCTAATTATTGCTAATTATTACAATTTATTACTAATTATTGCTAATTATTGTTAATTATTACAATTAACTACTAATTATTACTAATTATTTCTATTCATTGCAATTTATTGCTAATTATTACTAATTATTGTTATTTATTCCTATTTATTCCTATTTATTTCTATTTATTGCTATTTATTGCAATTTATTTCTATTTATTGCAATTTATTGCAATTTATTGCTATTTATTGCTATTTATTGCAATTAATTTCTATTTATTGCTAATTGTTGCAATTAATTACTATTTATTGCAAATTATTAGAATTTATTAGTATTTATTAGTATTTATTAGTATTTAATAGTATTTATTGCTAATTACTTCTAATTATTAGTATTTATTACTATTTTTTACTATTTTTAACTATTTTTTATTAATTTTTACTATTTATTACTATTTATTACTATTTATTACTATTTATTACTATTTATTACTATTTATTACTATTTATTACTATTTATTACTATTTATTACTATTTATTACTATATATTACTATTTATTACTATCTATTACTAATTAGAACTATTTAATACTAATTATTACCAATTATTAGAAATTATTACTAAATAATGGTATTTATTATTATTTATTAGTATTTAATAGTATTTATTACTCTTTATTACTATTTTTTACTATTTATTACTATTTATTACTATTTATTACTATTTATTACTATTTATTACTCTTTTTTCTATTTATTATTATTTATTAGTATTTATTAGTATTTATTACAATTTATTAGTATTTATTACTATTTATTAGTATTTATTACTATTTCTTAGTCTTTATTTCTATTTATTACTATTTATTAATATCAATTAGTATTCACTAGTATTTATTACTAATTATTACTATTTATAATTATTTATTAGAATTTATTACTAATTATTACTATTTAACACTATTTATTACAATTTATTACTATTTATTGCTATTTATTACTAATTATTACTATTAATTACTAATTATAAATATTAATTACTATTTATTATTATTTATTTCTATTTAGTGCTATTTATTACTATTTATTACAATTTATTACTATTTATTAGAATTTATCACAATTTTTTACAATTTTTTACTATTTATTACTATTTATTACTAATTATTACTAATTATTACTAATTATTTATAATTATTACTATTTATTACTATTTATTACTATTTATTATTATTTATTACTATTTATTACTATTTATTACTAATTATTACTAATTATTACTAATTATTACAAATTATTACTAGTTATTACTAATTATTTCTAATTATTACTTTTTATTACAAATTATTTCTAATTATTTCTAAATATTAGTTTTTATTACTATTTATTACATCATATTAGTATTTATTAGTATTTATTAGTATTTATTAGTATTTCTGGCTATTTATTAGTATTTATTTGTATTAATGACTATTTATTAGTATTTATATCTATTTTTAGTATTTATTAGTATTTATCAACATTTAAGAGTATTTATTTTTATTTATTAGTATTTATTTCTATTTATTACTATTTATTACTAATTATTAGTATTTACTACTATTTATTACTATTAATTAGTACTTATTACTATTTATTAGAATTTGTTAGTATTTATTATTATTTATCAGTATTTATTTGTATTTTGTTACTATTTATTACTATTTATTAATAGTTATTTCTCTTTATTAGTATTTATTTCTTTTTATTACTATTTATTTCTATTTATTTCTATTTATTACTTTTTATTTTTATTTATTAGTATTTATTAGTATTTATTAGTATTTATTACTATTTATTAGTATTATTAATATTTATTAGTAATTATTACAAATTATTACTTTTTGTTACTAATTATTAGTATTTATTAGTATTTATTACTATTTATTCGTATTTATTACTATTTATTAATATTTATTACTATTTATTAGTATCTATTACTATTAATTATTATTTTTATTACTAATTATTAGTGTTTATTACTAATTATTAGTATTTATTGCTATTTATTACTATTTATTAGTACTTATTATTATTTATTAATATTTATAACTAATTATTACTAATTAATACTATTTATTACAAATTGTTAATATTTATTACTATTTTTTTTCTAATTATTACTAATTAGTGTTAAATACTCTTAATTACTGCAAAATGAAGCTACTAGTTACTAATTACTGCTAATTATTTATATACATTACTAATTATCTTTAATCATTATTAATTATTACTAATTACTAAGAATTGATACTAATATTTTAATTTTATTATTACGAATAAATACTTATTACAAACCAATTTAAATCTAACTTAATTACAACTAATCAACAATAATTCAAATTAATATAAAGAAAGGAAATAAATGCTAAATTAAATAAAACATAAATACCTTTAAACGTGATCTCTTTTGATTGTAGGCACCTTCACAACTACTTCGTAAAAAAAATGTTAACTCTAAAAAAAATTCCTCTAAAATTAGAGTTTACTTCAGTAGAGGAACAAGAAATTCGTGTAGAGAGAAGAAAAAACGGAGGGGGTATATATAGCTTAGATTAGTTGCGACGGGACTATTAGCGATAGGAATCCCATTGCAAAAAGGACTATTTATGATGAAACCCGTTGCAAATACATTCGGACGCATTTATTACTTTCGGTGGTTAAAAGTATATTTGCGACAGGCCCCATCACAAAAAGTGACACGCTGACACACTTTTTGCGACAGGACAACATCCAGTCACAAATATGTTTTTACCGCCGTCAGTTATTTGTGACGGGTCCCATCATAAATACCCTTCGGATGCCGAACTAGTTGTGACGGGGGATCCCCCCGTCACAACTAGGTCTTATCACCCCCCGACATTTGCGACGGGTGGTGCCAACCCGTCGCAATACTCTTTCGCGCGGTTTGGCTCGCAAACAGCACCAATCTGTGTGTAAATTTTTGTGATGGGTTGCCTATTTCTGTCGCAAATAACCTCTTCGACAAACTATTTGCGACGAGATGTATTCCTGTCGCAAATAGCTCATCGCAAATAATGCTTTTTTCCATAGTGAAGAAAATACAAGAACTTCCAGACCTAAAGCTAAAAACCCATAATTTACCAGTCACTCTTTCTCTAGAGTTGTTATAACCATTAAGTATTATCCTTTACATGTTGTTGTAGGTGATATAAATAGAGGAACATAATCTTAGAGCTTCTGTTAGAAATCAGGTTGAACATTAATCTTTTTTGTCTCATATTGAACCTAAGAACATTAATGAACCAATTAATGATTAATTCTTGGTAATAAAAATTCAATAATAATTAAATTATTTTGAAAGAAAAAAAGTGTGGGAACTTATTGATACACCTAAAGACACCTTGACAATTGGCACTAAATTGGTGTTTAGGAATAAAGTTGATGAGTCAGGAACTCTGGTTAGAAAAAATGCTAGACTTTTTGGACAATATTATAGTCATGAAGAAGAGATAGACTATGAGGAAACCTTTGCAACAATATCTAGACATGAGTCCATAAGAATCTTACTTGCTTATGTAGGTCATCTAGATTTCAAGCGTTATTGAATGGATGTTAATTATGCAATCTTAAATGGTTTTATAGTTGAAAATGTTTTTATTGAAACCCCCTAGTTTTCAACCAATTATAGAACTATGATTGGTAGTCTCCTCTACTTGAATTATTTCCATCCAAATATTATGATTATTGTGGGAATGTGTTCCCGTTTTCAAGTAAATCCAAGATAGTAACACCTTATTGTTGTTAGAATAATTTTCAAATACCTCAAATATTCAACCAATTTAGGATTGTTCTACCCAAGAGGAAAAGTATTCTTTTAGAAAGTAATTACAATGATGAGTTTTTTGGATGTAAGTTAGATAGAAAAACAACTACAGTAACATGAAACTTTTTTAGGAAAGTCTTTAGTTTAATTTAGTAGTATGAACAAAAAATTTGGCAGCATTATCTACTGTCGAAGATGAATATGTAGATGCAGATAGTTGTTGTGAAAAAATTTTGTTGATGAAACACACTCTGCTAGAATCTGGAATTGAATTCTGACATGTACCAAAAAACAATTACAATACTAGAGAAATAGATATTTTCAACAATCCTATTTTACATTCTAGGATAAAACATATTCATATAAGACATCACTTTTTGAGATACCAATTGGAAAACGGAGGTATCACTATAGAATTTATTGGCACAGAACAACAGTTATATGATATATTTACTAACCCTTTTTATTATGAGAGACTTAATTATGAAAAACCTGAGTTATAAATGATTAATTTTAGTCAAGCATAATTTTCAGCGACACACCATTGTGATGACATGCCATTGTTGTAACACACCGTTTCCCTAGAATTTTGTTGGATTATATTTTTGTGGGAGTCTCATTTTATTTTCTAGTAATTTCATTGCTATTCCATGTTAATTTTTTCATTGCTTGGAATTTTTTTTCTATTTCATGATGTTTTGAATAGCTGGTTTATTTCTTGGTTTCAGTTATTTCCTGTAACCTGATATGTTTTTTTGCTCGATTTTGAATTCAATTTCAAGTATTATTTCTATTTTAGAATACATAATATCACAAATGATATCAAAATGAAATTATGTTTCTTCCCAACATAGCTTGATCCCCATATGATATGCTCGTATCATTCTCTGTTAGGCCTATTGAAAACCATCACCTCCTGCTATTGAAACCTTCTCCTTACCCTTGACTAAGCTTTCCGAACAAGTTTTCATGCCAAGAATGAAGTATCCTTTAAATTCTTCACCGTCTAGGTCTAGATCTTCTATGAACTAGAAGAAAGAATCATGTTCACCTAATCTAATTTCCCATTTTGAACATTTTAATCTTGAGATTTCTAACATAATTCTTGTATTGGAAAATAAATTTGAATCATAGTGGATGTTGTATTTTAAGTCTCAGGTACACAAACTCCTCCAGAAACAAGTGTGGTTAGAGTGGTTCTCTTCAAACAAAATACTTTTCAACCCTAATAAGGTTTATGATTTTAATCATCAGGTAGAGTTTTTTAATCATGATGTTACTTATTGGATAATAAGTTGTGTGAGAGGATAGGTAATTGGTTTTTCATCAAGTAAATTGGATAAATGTTTAGGTTCACATCATGATGGAATTTATGATGACTACCAAGGAAGCATTCCAGAATAAATTTATTTTATTATATATGAGGATTCTCATTTTATGTTGAAAAGATTTGGAACAATAAGAAGGCTTGTTACCTCAGAACTTAATGGAGAGTGCAGGATACTCTATGTTTTTTCAGCACATGATTTTCCCAAGAAAATGATATTTTAAAACTCTATGGTACTAATATTTTTATCCTAAATATCTTATACCAAAAGGTCACATGATCTATATTTTAAGACATCTTAGGGTTAATATGTGTTAGATGACCAAACCATTTTCAAGATCTAACTCTTGGATCTACCTGGAGATTCTTTCTACCATGTTGAAGGCCAAGGACCTTATAAATGAGGATGAAATTTCTAGTATAGACAATGTTGGTTTCTGTATTATTAGTTATACTTGTTCAAGGAAGAATATTATCTCAAATCTCTAGAAGAAATAATGGGTTACATATGCATAAAAGTTATAAGCTGGGTATAATTCAGTTGATCATCCAAACTAACCTAGAGATGAAGTTGATTCAGGCTAGTATCCTGATGAAGTAGTTGAATATTATGATGAGGATAAAGAAGAATTTTTTTATGATGAAGAAGAAAAGTAACCATCTCTCAAGATAGGTAGTGATCATTAATTTTCTCCCAAAGCTTCTTCTGTATCTTTTTGAGCTCCTAGTCCACCTTGGAGGTTGCCAAAAAGAGAAAAATTGGTTAGAGTGGTGGAGAAGAGATAGAGGTCTCAAGAGAGATTAAATATAAAATACCCAAATCAAATGAAGCATATGATAATGAGGAGAAAGAGGAGGAAGAATAAAAGTAAAAATAATATGAGAATGGAAATAGTGAAAATGATAATGGGAATAAAATGGATTCAGATGATAAAAGAAGTGATGATGGAGATGATTCTGACCCTAATGGTTCAAGTGTCCAAATTAAAAGGAATTGGAGACTCCTCTTGAGTATCAAGATGCACTACTTGAGGGGGAGAAATCCCCATATGTGGAAATATTCCATTAAGCTCCAACTATTGATAATGTTGAATCTAACTCAGTTTCTAATGGTTAAATAGTTTCTAATTTTGCTGTGAAATAATAGTTAAGTGTGATTGTGACTATAGAATAGCATGTAGCTAAGAAAGAGACAAATTAGATTATAGATGAAGAAATTTTCGATGAACATTTAGTTGATTTAAAATTTCTTATGTCTCATGTAGATGAGAATGTGGAAGGTCCATCCATTGTTTCTCTAATCCGAGATGAACCAAATGTTGGTATATAGTTAGAAGCATATTCTTCCAGGGTTATTTCATAGAGATCAGATGATAAAAAATCAATATAAATCCTTTTAGCAGTTGTACAGGTTGTAGCATGGAATAGTTATGATATTCTAAAAAAGTGTTGAGATGGTGGTGTTTTTACCCGCTAGTGTGGTACCACCTACCACTACATCTACCTCATCCATTTTTTCACATGGACGGTTTGATCCAATGGAAGATTAATGGGGAATGCTTCCTAGTTTTGTAAGTATTCCACCAAATCATGGTGGAACAAAGGTTTTTGTTGAAGGATATATAATGGTATCCTTGATAGCCCATGTATATTTTGATGGGTTGTTAGAAAAGTTTTCTTCTATTAGAAATCCTTCTCCTAAACTAGTTTCTCCAACTCTTTCTATTCTTCCATTGGATATAGTCACCCAAGTTGACTTGAATATTTTTAGTGATAAGATTCTTTCTGAGTTTTATAAGTGTTTGAAGAATATATCTCTTCCATTAACCAAATTAAGTGAAGATTATGATCATTATCTATTTGAGTTGGTTATTATCCACATACAAATAAATATAATAGATCACATTTGTAGGATTGAGATTGAGAATAAGTAGATAAGTGGTGAACTGTAATCCCTCAACTCCTTGATTGAAGATATAAGTTCTAATTTTAAAGCTTCCATGAATGGAATCCTAAAACATCTTGGGGATACATCTTCACAAACATATGTAGCTGCTCCTCCTCCTCCTCCATTGTTTGATGTTGATCATTTAAGGAGAGTTATAAAAGGTGATCGGAGAGATGCTTTGATCCAGTGCATCTAGATATCCCACTGATCATCCCCAAGAGACCTTGAGCATAATTCAATATAATTCTAATCATGTTCTCAAGTTAGATTATAGTTATTCCTATTACATGAAATCTAACTGGGAAACCACTATTAAGTCCATCAAGTTCTATCTATTGAGAATTAATGCCAAGCATTCAATGGATACTAATTTCAAATTATGTTCTGAAAATTTGATGATGCCTCTTGTGACTCTGGCATTCAAAGAACATGTAAGACAGTTCAAGGAGATGACTCCTTTTCTGAATTTTTTCATGGAAGAGAAAAGTTATTTCTTTAATTCAATATAAAGAGGTTTCCAAATCATAATGGACTTTATAAATCTCATGTACCATTTTCTTCATGTTCATGGTCAATACTTTCTTTCATTGAATGTTGTTCCAATTATTACACAGTGGTCCATAAGACTAGGTGTTGCTCCAAATATTCTTTCCCCTTTAGCATCCCAATTTAATCCTTTTCCAATATCTCTTTCTCAAGCTTTGAGAAAATTATTCCTAGTTTTTATTCTAGAAGATAATCCTTGGATTATATCTAGACACTCCTATGGTGTTTCTTCAATTTAAACTTAGGCTGATCCTACTTCCTCAGATAAGGATCGAGATAAAGACAATGCTAAAGTCAAAGAAACAATAAACACCACTTTTTAATAGAAAATCTTTTTCCAATTTTGGCTTAGAAATTTTTTCTTTGATAGGTATTGGATTGTAATAAAATTTTGATAGTCCTATTTAATTTATTTCTTACTAATTGTTCTGTATGGTAACTTTTATTACATATCGTATATTTACTCTTCCAATCGTTGAATTTTTTATAATCCCAAAAGGGGGGAATTATTATGGAATATTTTTTTTGGATAACTTTATGATATTTTGGTTCTATATTATCTTTTAAACAATCTGGTTTTAATATTTCTATTCAGGATACTTACATATGATAATTTCTTTTTCTTATTTTTATTTGATACCATATACACATACTATGAATGATATGTCTTTTTTTATATTTTGATATTACCATGGAAATAACGTTTAAACTTTGGTAATAATTTTTATGGCCTATTTTTACATTTATATTATTCTTGTATGATCTAATTTTTTATCATCAAAAGGGGTGATTTTTGACCACCTAGTTTTAATAATAAAAAAATCATGATTCTAATGATATTAATAAATTTGCAGGTTTCTTTATAAGAAATTTTTATTCAAATATAGCTGATAAAATTTTCTAAGGACAAGAAATCATTGAGATTGGAACCACCTATTTGAGACACCATTCTATATGAATGCCCACTAGCATAAAAATTTAACTAGGTATGAGACACCACTAGAATATCACACTATCATAATATCACACCATTGAAGGAAAATTTCACAATGTTAGAGACACCATCAGTTAACATACCATCAGGATTTGGTACTTCCAAATGATTCACTATTAATTTCATACCACCGATACATAATTTTGGCTAAGTATAACACACCGTCATACCATACACCACCATTATAGGCCCACTTGTTGAGACACCACTAGTTTAGTGGAAATTTGGAAAATAATAAGACACTTATAGTGTCACACCACCAGTGTGATGTCGTGTGGAAAACACACTGCAATAAATATCCACCACTACTAATTTTCATAATTTACTTATTTTGAATCATTTATAACAGCTATATTTATTGATGTTAATGTAATTTAATTTTTTAATGATTTTCTATTAAATGTAAAACAGAAATCATTGAATAGTGTTTTATAATGTAAAGTATGAGGAAGCAACTGATCTGAATATTCTTCCCACAACTATTATTGATAAAATTTCAACACACTCACTCGTGAAAAAAGAGAGGAATGAGATACAATTTCAGATGATGTGGATAAATAGAAAGATGAAATCTATAACTTAAAAAACACACAAAGAGATAAACCATATTGAAAAATGATAATATCTCTCATACTTCAAACACTTGACTCGGAATCCAGACTACACATTCACAACAAATGCCTAAATGTAGTTAAAGAAAAACGTATGAGACACTCTTTTTTCAATAATTTTTTATAGATAACCTAAATCAACATTCACTAAAGAATAAAAAAAATATTCCCTAGATTCACTAAATCAAAATAATAATTTCTAAACTCTAAATTATAAGATTTCCCTATTCTGTTTATCTTCAATACATTTTGAGTAGTGTGTGTGCATTCTCTGTTTTATCAAGCACACACTTCCTTCTGTGCAAAACTAGAATATACAAGATATCTTCGAAAACACTTTTCATAATTTTTCTACCATGAATAAGACTGGTAGAGGTCCTAGTGTGGACTATTTAGTTTTTTCATCCACATATAACTGTGGAAGACGTTGTGTGTGACCTAGATAGTTTGTAAACTGTTGTAAAACCTAATACAGGTTGTAGATCATATTGTTTATTTTGTATAAAATACTTGGTGTGGGGTGATCACAATGTGGAGAGGAATATTTCTCTACTTGGGGATCAACCTATTGCATTCAATATTTCCATTATGTGATTTAATTTAGTTTTACATTATTTTCTATTTAAAAATAATTTATTTTTTACTATAAAAAAGTTATACTTTGATAGTTTATATTAATTTGTGTTCATATTGTATTCTGATCAAGAAAACTACATTTAGAAGATAAAATAACATTTTATATTATTCATCTGAGACCTAATTATTCATTTAATAAATCTTTATAAACATTGAGATCTATATAATACAATTTATTTTGATAAACTGGTATGTATTTAAATATTTGAGGGGTTTCAAATTAATCCATTTTAATCAAAAAATATATTAGGTACTCAATTTACCCCCCCCCCCTCTTAAGATACTCACTCTGATAAAAAATAGCCTTTTATATGAGGGAAATCCCTACATGGAATATTTTCATTTATATTGATTCCATTCCTTCCACTAGGCAACATTTCCATGCAATGGTATACACTAGATTAGATTATGGAATTCTAGAACTAGTGAAACACTTTAAAAAGTTATGTATGAATAATCTCAAAATCATAATCTTAGATACCTTGGGAATATTATAAAATTCAATTATATGGTTACATTTTTCTAGTCTATGTTTTCTTAAATATATCTTTCAATGTATCTACTAAACATCCTCTGATACAAACTATAAAGTCCATGACCTAAGTAGCTTAGAGTCAGTTCCTTAATTTATAAAATTGGTACTATGTATAAGATATCAGGTCCCAGAGGACCAAATAGTTTATAAGATTTGTAAGACAAGATAAAAATATAAGTATTACATTAATACATGAAATGGAATAAAACATAGAAACTCTATTGGAAATACCCATAATCTCTAGAAATATCAATGTATTTCAATCATAATATACATCTTGTAAACAAGGGGGGAAATAAAAAATAAGAAAGTGGTGATCTCAGATGATCAGTAAGGGTAATAATACCAAGTAATATACCATAAATAAACATGAATAATTAGTCAAGGTGAGTAACTTAAAACACATTCCATTAAAATACAATCATGAGTATAATATGGAAGGAATAAAAGCAAATCAAATAATTCCATGTAAATAATCACAATAGAATGAAACATAACCATGGATATTATACTATTCAAATAATCACATGGATTATCAATAAATAATTTTATAATTAGGTAATTCATAATATGGGACATTATAAACATACCATCCTGGATTTGGATAAGACACCATATATAATCCAGTAAGACATCATCCAATACCAAAAATAGTTTTTCTCATGAGACCTATCAATACATCAAGGGGATATAACAATTTTCAGGACCCGTCCTCGGGGCCCGTGTCGTCACTACCCCAAGCCCGCCTTCCATAGGCCAGGGCGTAAATCCCGATAAAAAGGGGAAGGCATTGCCTTTGTAAAGTAAACAAACACCACAGAGTAAGCAAGCAGAAGTAAACACTAAGTAAAAACCGGGTACAATAGTAAGTGTGGGAAAGTAAGTGGGCCAGAATACAAACCCAAACTGAAAGTAAAGTACAACTGGAAAAGAAGTACAACAACTAAAAAGTAAAGCCACAACGTCGAGCTCTCTACTGGAATTCCCACCTGAAGGGTGCATACAGATAGTCTCCACAGCTCCACGGGTCCAGCTGTCCGCTCCGTGTAAGTCCTGCCCAGTGGTCCACCTCTAGGTACCGACTTGCTCCACAAGCCTCCACCACAATCAGAGCTGTCCTCCATCTGCATCCAACACAACGTAGTGCGGGCATAGCCCGTTCCGAGGTGAGTATAATCTACTTAGTAGGGACCCCAAGATCCCCGAAGTTCTCTCCAAATCCACAAAGGATAATCCAAAAAGGAAAGATAAGATCACGAAGTAACATCCGAAACTACTTAGGTATATGCCCATACATATACCTAAGTCATCAATTTTAGTTCGGCTCCAACATCTGAGCCCAATTGCAACCCAGTCCACATAGCAAAACACAACCCAATCCACACAGGAAAGCATAACCTAATCCACACAGGATATCAAGTCAATCTTATCGAAGATAAAGATTGAATGTCAAGACTCAGCTCACACAGGAATACTTCTTCGTAAGATGATAGAGATGATCAGGTGTAGCCACTGATTCTTCTAAGCCGTCAGACCCACACATGATCAATAGGTACTAACCCCAGAAATGACCCACAAATGATCGATAGGTACTAACCCCCATAATGACCCACAAAGGATTGATAGATACCAACCCTTGCAATTACCCATAAAGGATCGATAGGTACTAACCCCCGCAATGACCCACACAGGATCTGACCCACAAAGGATCGGTATGCGCTAGCCCACACAGGACCGCTGAGCGCTAAACCACACAGGATCTGACCCACATTGGATCAGTAGCACTGATCCACACATGATCTCTGAATGTTGTAGTCATCACCGTTGAATCCACGGAGGATTTTTGTACAGTCGTCATCGTCGTCATAGTGGCAGCCAGCTCTAGGGTTCCCATACACTACAAGCCCATTCGGGGAGGGTCCACTCCACGAACCAAGGGTCTGATACATCAACTGACACGAATTCCAAATTTGATTTATCCTAAAATTTCTGTATCATCAACAGAAACTCAAAGTGATAGACGGCGCGTCATTCGGACGCCCAGTCTGAGAGTAATTGGCTTTTTCGTTCTAGGGGCCCGGTTGGTTTTTAAGTCAAAACCAACCCGGATATACTCCAACTACATCCAAACCTTGATCGGAGTAAGCCAAAAGTTATGTCTCATTAAGAGGAATCCAACAAAATCGACGGCACGTCAATCGGACATCCGGAGCTCAAGTTAAAAGCATTTCCGCTCCTAGGGCCCGGTTGGTTTCATGTTCGAACCAACCTGGCTGAACCCAAATTTCTTCGAAACCTTGAGTGTAATATACCAAAACGACTGCCTCGATCCAAGGATTGCATCGCAACTGATGGTGTGTCTTTTGGAGGTCCGTAGCCCAAGTTATGGGCAAAAGACTGAAAGAAGCCCGAAAATAGGGGTTCGGGCCCGATCCGACCCAGCCCAATACCCACTGGGTCGGCCCGAACCGGGTCGAACCGACCTGGGTTTGGGTCCGGCCCATTAGGGTGCGGCCCGGCCTGGGCGGCTCGGCCGGGCGGCCCGGCCCAGCGCGCTCGGCCTCGCCCGCGTGGCCGGGCGGCTCGGCCGAAACAGCCGAGCGGAAGGGGGGGGGGGATTTGCCCCCTGTTGTGTAACTGTAGCCCCCATATGGGGGGGGGGGGGCGCTCCTTCGCCCAGCCAGGGGTTATGACCCCCGGCCTTCTCGGTGACCAGCCGACCGGTTGCTGCTGTCGCGGGACCGCCGCGATCCCGCCCTCCTACTCCGGCGACCGGAAGCCGGCCGCCGCTCCCTACTCCGATGCGGCCAAAGGCCGCGACCTTGGTTCGACCGGCGTGGTGCGACGGCGTCGTGCCCCTCCGTCATGGCCCCGCTCCGGCCGTGGCCTCTTCGAGGTTCTTCGGCGCGACGTGACGGTGTCACGGCATTGTTCGACTTCAATGGCGCTGCACTTCTCAAACCATTCCTTATTATTTCCGCGCGGTGCAATGGCACAGCGCTTCCTTGCTCGTGCCGCAACAAATTCAAGCATCAAGGGGGGAGGAGAGTCAGCCGTGTTCCTGCGGTCTAACCTCCTCCCATTATTGCGATAAGAGGCGGTCCAATTTGAAAATGAAGAACGGCGATAGAAGTATTCATGAAAAAAACAATTAATACCCTACCTCGATGAAAGCATTGAACGAATGTTCATCGTGGAATTGAACTTCGCGGAATAAGGCGTCGCAGAAGGAGAGGGTCGTTGGCGTCGCAGTACATAGAGTCGGGTCGTCGATCTCCGAGGAAGGCGTCTCTCACCGTCATCCATCGTCGGAGGTCAGCGTTCTTCGTCGGCGACGGTGCGTTCTTCACATTCTTCATGGAGGAAGAACGTTCTTCGGAACTTAGAGCTTTCCTCTCCAAATCCTCTTGCACAACGAACTAACCTCTCACGAAATAAGACTTAGTCTTATTTAATTAACACACAATCCAATATTTCATTTGAAATTCAAAAATGAAATAACTTGAGTAATTAAACCTATGTTGTCATATTAAATGGAGGGTTAATGGAGTTAGGGAAAATGAAGGGGTGGGGCTCATGTTGGCCCCACTGCCCTCTTAACCTCTCATGGGTAGTTCCCCAACTTTCACTCAAAGGATATAACTACTTAAAAATAAATAAAATTGTAGCTCAATTTTATTTTACCTTCCACAATTTTTAACAACTCCTCCCGAGAAAACGCAACCCTATAAAAGGTGTTCTTAAACAATTACCGGTGCTGCGATTCCATTGGTGCCCTGGGAATTCGATTCCGAGCACCGATTCAAAAGTTAGGAAAACTCGCTTGTTCGTTCACATAATGTACCCGAGCTAATCTTCGGATAAAAATTCTGGGCACACCGGGCCTCGGAATCAGGTTCCGTCAAAAACTGCGTTCTTGTAAAATCCAAAAGAAAATTAAGAAAAAATTTCCCTTGAATTCTGCAGGTCTTTACATTACTCCCACCTCAGGGCTTTACATCCCCATAAATATACTTCAAAAACTAGGGAAACAAATATGGGTATTGTGCACGAATTTGAGCCTCCTGCTCCCAAGTGCTCTCCTGGAGGTTCCTGTGCTGCCATCTGATGCGAACTAGAGGAATCGACTGTCCACATAGGACCCACTCCTATCGATCTTTGATCTCCACTGGGACCTCCAAAAAAGTTTCCCCATCATCAATGTCCAGCTCCCCATTGTCGATGATATGCGTCGAGTCATGCACGTATCTCCTCAGTTGAGATACGTGAAAGACGTCGTGCACCCTCTGCAACTGAGGTGGTAGATCCAAGCGATAAGCCACCTCGCCAATCCTACTGAGGACCAGGAATGGTCTGATGAAGCATGAAGACAACTTGATGCCTCGTCCAAATCTCTGTAATCCACGTCGAGGTGAGACCTGCAAGAGGACGTGGTCGCCATCCTCAAACTCTAGTGGCCTCTGAATCCTGTCAGCATAAGACTTCTCCCAGCTCTGAGCTGTCCTCATCCACTCCTGGATGACCTGAACCTTCTGTGTTGTGGCCTAGACCATCTCCGGTCCCACAAGTGCTGACTCCCCAGGGTCTGTCCAGTACAGCGGTGATCTGCAAGGTCGGCCGTACAACGCCTCGTATGGTGCCATCCCGATGGTGGAGTGGTAGCTGTTGTTGTACGTGAACTCCACCAAGGGTAGGTGGTCCTCCCAACTATGACCAAATTCGAGGAACCATGCACTGAGCATGTCCTCGAGTGTCTGAATGGTCCTCTCCATCTGACCATCCATCTGAGGGTGAAAGGCGGTGCTCAGACGTAGCTGCGTCCCGAATGCCTCCTGCAACCCCTTCCAAAACCGGGAAGAAAAGCGAGCATCTCGATCGGATATGATATATGATGGAACACCATGAAGACACGCGATCTCCCGAACATAGAGGCGTCCCAAGCTCTCCACTGAGCCCAGCTCTCTGATGGGTAATAAGTGGGACGACTTGGTGTGTCGGTCGACAATAACCCAAATGGAGTTGTGACCTCTGGAAGTGCGTGGAAGTCTAGTCATGAAGTCCATAGATATCATGTCCCACTTCCACTCCGGGACCTCAAAGGGTTGTACCAAGCCTGCTGGTACCTTGTGCTCTACCTTCACCTGCTGGCAGGTGAGGCATCGAGAAACGAACTCTGCTATAGCCTTCTTCATACCCGGCCACCAGTGTTGTCATCTGAGGTCCTGGTACATCTTCACCACTCCTGGATATACCGCTAAAGGGGAAGTGTGGAACTCCTTCAGCACATACTCCTGTAAAGAAGCTGGTACCATGGTACGTCCTCTGAAAAAGATAACGTGATCTCCTCCCACAGAGAAACCATCAGGTGTCTATCCTAAGGATATCTTTGCACGCCGTGTCTCACAGTCTTCGTCCCCACGCTGTGCCTCTCTGACCCACTGGAGAAGTATAGGAGTGACTGGGAGTGACTGTAGGAAGGTTGCTCCATCACTATCCATGAAAGATATCTGCAAGGCAACTAGCTGCTCTGTCGCCTCCCCAAGGAGCTGAATACCCATCCTCCTACTGAGAGCATTGGCTACTACGTTCCACTTCCCAGGAGTATAGACTATCTCAACGTCATAGTCTTGGAGGAACTCGAGCCATCGTCGCTGTCTCAGGTTCAGGTCCTTCTACAAGAAGATGTACCTGAGACTCTGTTGGTCAGAATAGACTGTAAAGCGCTCTCCCATCAGGTAGTGTTGCCACATCTTCAGAGCGAAGACCACTACTGCTAACTCCAGGTCATGGGTAGTGTAGTTCTGCTCATGCTGCCTCAACTGACGTGATCCATAGGTGATCACTGCCCGCTCCTGCATCAAGACACATCCGAGCCCAGTCCCTGATGCATCGCAGTAGACTACGTACCATACTCCCACGTCTGGTAGTCTCAAGATAGGTGCGCTGGTCAATCTCTGTCTCAGCTCCTAGAAGCTCTGCTGACATCTGTCTGACCACATGAAGGTTTTCCCCTTCTTTGTCAAAGCTAAAAGTGGTGCCGCAACTCTGGAAAAGTCTGGCACAAATCTCCGGTAGTACCCAGCTAATCCCAAGAAAATCCTCACCTCCGTCACGCTCCGGGGTGTCTCCCAAGCTAGCCCTTCCTCGATCTTCGCAGGGTCCACCGCAAATCCCGCCTCAGAGATGACGTGTCCCAAGAAGTGGTCCTCACGTATCCGTAACTGACACTTCGAGAGCTTACCATAAAGTTGGTGCTCTCGGAGTGTGTCCAGCATAACCCGCAAGTGGTAGGCATGCTCCTCCTCAGTCGTTGAGTAAATTAATATATCGTCGATGAATACTATGAAAAATCGGTCGAGGTAAGGCTGGAAGATCCTGTTCATGAGGCTCATGAACACTTCTGGAGCATTGTTAATGCCGAATGGCATAACCAAGAACTCATAGTGGCCATACCGACATCTGAAGGTCGTCTTCTGCACGTCCTCATCCTGAACTCTGAGCTGATGATAGCCTGACCTGAGGTCTATCTTCGAGAACCACCGTGCTCCCTTGAGCTGATCGAAGAGGTCGTCAATCCATGGTAGCAAATACTTGTTCCTCATGGTCACATGGTTCAAGCGATGGTAATCGACACACAGTCGCAAACTCCCGTCCTCCTTCTTGGCGAACAAAATCGGGGAGGACCAGGGTGAAACACTGGGTCGGATGAATCCATTTCCCTGCAAGTCCTCTAGCTATACCTGTATCTCTCTAAGCTCGGCAGGAGCCATCCGATATGCTGGGGTGGATATCGGGGCGATCCCGGGGTACATTTCAATATAAAATTCTACCTCTCTGTGAGGAGGTATTCCTGGAACGTCGTCGGGAAAAACGTCTACATACTGATCCACCACTACAGGTAAGCTCGGACTCCGCACGTCAACTGCTCCTAGGATGAGGCTATCCAACTGATGAGTGATGGTATGTACTCTCCTCTGCGTGAGTCCATCCTATGTTACAAAGGATCCCTCCTCACCGGTGAAGGTGAACCTGCTCCCATCGGTGCGAACACATCGCACCTTGCGCCTAATGCAGTCGATCTGAGCATGGACTGTAGAAAACCAATCCATGCCCAAGATGACATCGTAAGGCCTTGACGCCGCTACAAGAAAATCTCACCCAAATCTCTCGTCTCCTATAATAAGCTCACACTGACGGCACCAGTGCGTAATCGTTGAGTCTACTCCCGTAGGAATCTCTAACCGTAAGGATCGAGCCAATGGGTCCGTCAGAATCTGCGAGCTCCGAATAAGGGCAGCGGAATTGAAAGAATGACTCACTATTGTGTCTATAATAATTGAAGCAAGGGCGGAGTAGGCTCAGATAGTACCTCGAATCATCCTGGGCGCGCCGTGGTCGTAGGCCTCCGCTGCTTGAAGTTGTACCTATCTCTTCCTGCCAACTCCCTGTGGTCGGGGTGGACCTCCTGGTGGTGGTGGTGGTAGAGCCTCAAAGCGTCGCCCAACACCTGCTGCTCAGCCAGCCCTCTGCCTCGTCCACATGCTCCCTGCGGACCGCCATAGTTGACCCTCTGCCTATGCCTGCGTGATCCCTCAACCGTCTTCTGCTTCTTTGCACGGTGGGTCGGGCAGTCAAGAGCCATGTGGCCCTTCCCGCCGCATGCATAGCACTGTCTGCCTCTCGTAAGATTGGCTCTACGTTGTGTGCCCTGCACCTCTGAGCCAGCTTCCTGAGGTCGTCCGCCTGCGGGTCTAGTCCGCCTGGACCCATGTGTCATTCGTCGACTGCCAGCTGCAGAAGTCTCTGCTATGTTCCGCCTTGTGGTAGGTCTCGCTGCTGGTGTAGGCTCAGCAAGAAAGCTCTCAATGAGAAGGGCTCGCTCCAGTACTCCTGCATGTGTCAGAATGCTGAGGGAGATCAGCGATGCGCTGATCTCATGCCTCAGTCCCTACTCAAAGGTTCGGGCCAAGAATAATGGGTCTCGTACCATGTTCGTCGAATAGCGCGAGAGGTCGGTAAATCTCACCGAGTACTGGGAGACTGTCATGCTGCCCTACCGCAGCTGTAGTAGCTCATGGATGTGCACCACACAAAGGGTGGCTGGGACAAACTCCAAGCAGAAGAGGCTCTCAATGTCTGTCCAGAGGAATGATTCCTTGTCCTGCACCTGGATTATCAAGATCCACCATCTGCTTGTTGTCGCGTGCAGGAGGCTCGCTGCAAGGATCACCATGAGGTCAGCTGGTGTCCTCACTAACATGAAAACTTGCATAACCGCCTCCATCCAATCCTCGGCTGCCTGAGGGTCCGTCTCCCTGCAGAGCCTGGGCGGTCTCTAATGCCGAAACTCGTGTAGTGCACCAAGGCGACGTGCACTCTCAGCGGCTGGTGCTAGTAGCATCGGTGGCTTGGCAGGTAGTGGTACCGCTGGTGCCTCCGTAGTAATAGGGCCCTGCACCGAGGCCTCGTCGCTCGGTGGGCTGTCGTCACATACAAAACTCTGAACCCTACCTGGCTACTATCGCGGGGCCATCCTAAAAAAAACAGGTGTGCCACGGTTAATGCAGTATACCTAGTGAGCTGACACAAAGTAATCACAAAGAAAACTTGAAACACACATGCAATCAATGTTTTCCTGCACTAAGTCAGAAATCATAACTCAGGGTCCTAGAGTACGGATACGTCAGCCACCGCACAAACACTGGACTCCCTGGTCTAATAAACACACTCAATACTCTTAACACTATTGATTCACATAGAAAAATATTAGAGTCCTTAGTTCTGTGGTAGAACCGAACTCCTCTGATACCAATTTGTCACGACCCATTCTCAGGGCCCGTTCCGTGACTACCCCAAGCCCGCCTTCCATAGGCCAGGGGCTGGTGACTACCACCAAGTCGTAAATCCCGATAAAAAGGGGAAGGCATTGCCTTTTTATAGTAAACAAACACCACAGCGTAAGCAGGCAGAAGTAAACACTAAGTAAAAACTGGGTACAATAGTAACTGTAGGAAAGTAAGTGGGCCAGAATACAAACCCAAACTGAAAGTAAAGTACACCTGGAAAAGAAGTACCGCAACTGAACAGTAAAGCCGCAACGTCGAGCTGTCTACTGGAATTCCCACCTGAAGGGTGGGTCAGATAGTCTCCACAGCTCCACGGGTCTAGCTGTCCGCTCCGTGTACGTACCGCCCAATGGTCCACATCCAGGTACCGACTTTCTCCACAAGCCTCCACCCCGATCAGCGATTTCCGTCGTCTGCATCCAACGCAACATAGTGTGGGCATATCCCATTCAGGGGTGAGTATGAGCTACTCAGTGGGGACCCCGAGACCCCTGATGGTCTCCATGAATCCAAAAAGGATAATCCACAAAGGAAAGATAAGATCACGAAGTAACATCCGACACTACTTAGGTATATGCCCATACATATACCTAAGTCATGAATTATAGTTCGGCTCCAACATCCGAGCCCAAGTACAACCCATTCCACACAGGAAAACACAACCCAATCCACACAGGAAAGCATAACGTAATCCACAAAGGATATCAAGTCAATCTTATAGAAGATAAAGATTGAAAGTCAAGAATCAGCTCACATAGGAATACTTCTTCGTAAGACGATAGAGATGATCAGGTGTAGCCACTGATTCTTCTAAGCCGTCGGACCCACACAAGATCGATAGGTACTAACTCCTACAATGACCCATAAAGGATCGATAGGTACTAACACCCGCAATGACCCACAAAGGATCGATAGGTACTAACCCCCGCAATGACCCACAAAGGATCGATAGGTACAGACCCCTGAAATGAACACACAGGATCTGACCCACACAGGATCGGTATGCGCTGGCCCACACAGGACCGTTGATCGCTGACCCATACAGGATCTGACCCACACAGGATCGGTAGCACTGATCCACATAGGATCGCTGAGTGTTGTAGTCGTCGTCGTCGAATCCACGGAGGATTTCTGTACAGTCATCATCGTCGTCGCAGTCGCAGCCATCACTAGGGTTCCCGCACACAGCAAGCTCATTCGGGGAGGGTCCGCTCCACGAACTGAGGGGCTGATACATCAACTGACACGAATTCCGGAGTCGATGTATCCAAAAAGTTTGGTATCGTCAACAGAAACTCAACGTGACAGACGGCGCGTCATTCAGACGCCTGGTCTGAAAGTTATTGGCTTTTTCATTCTAGGGGCCCGATTGATTTTTAAGTCAAAACCAACCCGGTCGTACTCCAACTACGTCCAAAACTTGAGAGGAGTAACCCAAAAGCTCTGCCTCACTAATAGGAATCCAACAAAGTTGACGGCACGTCAATCAGACATCCGGAGCTCAAGTTATAAGTGTTTCCTCTCCGAGGGCCTGGTTGGTTACATGTTCAAACCAACCCGGCCGAACCCAAAGTTCTCCAAAACCTTCTGTGTAATATACTGAAATTACTGTCTCGATCCAAGGATCGCATATCAACTGATGGTGTGTCGTTCGGAGGTCCGTAACCCAAGTTATGGGAAAAAGATGGAAGGAAGTCCGAAAATAGGGGGTTCGGGCCCGGTTCGACCCGGCCCGGCCGACGCGGCCCGGCCTGGCGCGCTCGACCTCGCCCGCGTGGCCAAGCGGCTCGGCCGAAATGGCCGAGCGGAAGTGGGGGGGGCACTGCCCCCTATTGTGTAACCACGACCCCCATGTAGGGGGCCGATCCTTCGGCCAGCTGGGGGTTACGACCCCCGGCCTTCCTGGTGACCGGCCGACCGGTTTCTTCTGCCGCGGGACCGCCGCTGTCATGTCCTCCTGCTACGGCGGCCGGAAGCCGGCTGCCGCTTTCTGCTCCGCCACGGCACGACGGCGCCACGCCCCTCCGCTGCATCCCCACTCCAGTCACGACCTCTTCGAGGTTCTCCAGCGCGGCGCAACGGCACCGCGGCTTTGTTCAACTTCAACGGCGCGGCGCAACAGTGCCGCGCTTCACCGCCCATTCTTTATTATTTCTGCGCGGTGCAACGGCACCGCGCTGCCTTGCTCGTGCCGCAACAAATTCAACCATCAATGGGGGAGGAGAGTCGGTCATGTTTGTGCGGTCTGACCTCCTCCCATTATTGCGATAACAGGTGGTCCAATTTGAAAATGAAGAACGGTGAGAGAAGTATTCATGAACAAAAAAATTAATCCCCTTCCTCGATGAAATCGTTGAACAAAGGTTCGTCACGGAATTGAACATCACAGAAGAAGGCGTCGTGGAAGGAGAGGGTCATTGGCGTCGCAGTACATGGCGTCACGTCGTCGATCTCCGAGGAAGGCGTCTCTCACCGTCGTCCGTCGTCGGAGGTCGGCGTTCTTCTTCGGTGACGGTGCGTTCTTCACATTCTTAAATGGGGAAGAACGTTCTTCGGAACTTAGAGCTTTCCTCTCCAAATCCTCGCGCACAACGAACTAACGTCTCACGAAATAATACTTAGTCTTATTTAATTAACACACAAGCCAATAATTCATTTGAAATTCAAAAATGAAATAACTTAAGTAATTAAACCTCTGTTGTCATATTAAATGGAGGGTTAAGGGAGTTATGGAAAATTATGGGGTGGGGTTCGTGTGGGCCCCACCGCCCTATTAACCTCTCATGGGTAGTTCCCCAACTTCCTCTCAAATGATATAACCACTTAAAAAGAAATAAAATTATAGCTCAATTTTATTTTACCTTCCACAGTTTTTAACAACTCCTCCCAAGAAAATGCAACCCCAGAAAAGGTGTTCTTAAGCAATTACCGGCACTGCGATTCCATCGGTGCCCTTGGAATTCGATTCCGATCACCGGTTCAAAAGTTAAGAAAACCCTCTTGTTCGTTCACTGAACGCACCCGATCTAAACTTCGGATGAAAATTCTGGGCACACCGGGCAACAGAATCTGGTGCCGTCAGAAACCACGTTCTTGTAAAATCCCAAAGAAAATTAAGAAAAAATTTCCCTTTAATTTTATTTGTGTTTAAAACAATCCCCATAAATAACTTACTAATTCAAATGAATTCCTCATATTAATGGGGTGAAATATAATCAGCATATACATTCATATTGAAACTAGAATATGGAGATACTTTCCCTAAATAATAAATATAATCACAAACCATCAAGTGTAATATGATGAATGGTATCAGAATAGCATATCTATTGTCAAAGAGATCATAAACAATTCAATAAAATAGGGTATATAGTATAATAAGAGATCAAAATCAATTAAGAATATGATCATTAAAATGGTTTTGACATAGATGAAAGGATCTAATATAATCATTGAGAAATTCTTGAGAGAAATACCACTTTACTTTGAAATCATTTATTTAAACAGTTGTTTAGCTATAAAAAAAATATTTTATTTGGAAATTACCTTGTAAGAATGTAATGGACTCAACAATAAATTAGGTATTCATGAAATAATAAAAAACCTCTCATGCTATATAATTTAAAAACATTCCTTTTAAATTTTTAAAAAAGAATAATTTAAAAGAGTATTTCGAAAACAAAATGTGAGCATTTATCAAATGAATAAATTATTTGTATCAGAATTAAATCAAAATATATTAAGTGGAAATAAAAAATAATATAATCCAAATTATTTTCACACATAATCATATCATGAAATAATCAATGGAGTATAACTTTATCCCAATGAATTGAAATTGGGTTATGAATTTCCCTACCACTTCAAAATTAGTCGAACCGTATTCACCATAAAATTAACGATCATAAAATAAAAAATTAAAGTCTATGAAGAAAATTAGATTTATTATATGTTATATTAAAGGGAATTTCAACCACCTCACCCAATAAATAAGGTTTCAATTATGAATATATCTCACAAAAAGTAAAAGTGAGTTGATAAACTCTTACATTATGTACCAAGTGTTCTGCACATGTACAGAGTGTCCCCAATAATCAAATTAGACTTATTAATTACTTAATTTAGAACCTATTAAACATATATTTGATTTTTTATAATTTTATTCACTTCATTTATGGTCATTTTGATGAGTTATAATGTTTAATTATGTTTTTCCTGGAGCATTTGATTCGTGGTTTTATGGTTGGTTCCCTTGAGTATAAATATGGGGGTTATTCTCTAATGGGAATAAATTATTAAAAAGTGAAATTATTTTCTATTAATAAAATTTCATATGTTTAAATGGTCCATATATCATTCGGTTATGTGGTATGAGTAATATTTATTAGATAAATTGTTGGTGAAAATGTCTTAATATATTTTGGTGGGTTTTATGACCATCAAGAACTTGTGCCATTTTATTTAATATTATTTTTATATATTGGTTCCAAAACATGACATAAATTATATTATTTATTTTAAAATATTATTTATCCATTTTGATGGTTTAATGACTATCCCTGAAGGCGGTAATGGAAAATCAAAACTCATTGTCCACGAAAGCGGTGAATCAGCACATCAAGGACAATGTTTTCTTTCTTAAATTAAAAGGAGGGGAGAAGGGATTTAATGGTGGATAATCCATTATCCCAAAAATATCTATTATATATATGATACTATATTTTCCATGACATGTTTAATATGGTTCGTTAGGAGTGGATAAGAAAATAAATGAATTAAAAGAGAATGAAGGAGGATTTTACCTCTTGGATATCATCTCCTTGGGAACCTCCTTAAAAAACATGGATTTGTACTTTTTCTAAGACCAATAGGTCTTGGAAATTAAGAATAGGCTTGGTAAGTTAGTTGGGTAGAATTTAGACAATATTTAAGGTTTATAAGGTGTGATAAGAATGGGTGGTGAGGGTGGTATTTATAAAGGAGGAGAGGGGTGTTTTTTGAATACTTTATTTATTTATTTATAATTTTGTCTCTAGACTATCAATAGTATATATTTTTGTTACAAATTATATTAAGTAGTGCATTTTAGTTCAAAATAATGGTTTATTACATCATAAAGTACTAAAAAATGCATAAATTTAACTTATAATGTAAAATACCATTAATTATTGTATGTCACTATTTATAAAAAATTCTACTATATTGGAAAAAACACAAAAATTCACCCTAACTATATTTTTTTAAAATTTAGATTTCAAAAATGGATTCCAAATTATGAAAATTATTTTTCAAATATGGGAAATTAAATTTTTAAATAAAATCATCATTAATTCAAAAAATAAATAAAAATTATATTATAACCGAGTTTACAACACTTTGAAAAATTAATTATGTTCTCATAAATTTATATTATAATTATAATGAAACAAAACATTAATTTATGAATTTATTTTATGAAAATATTTTAATTCATTATATTAATTATAAAATTGTGAATAAACATTTATGTTTCTCAAAAATAACAATAATAAATTTATTATTTTAAAATATTCATTTACTTATTCCATGAAATAAATATATCCTATTTTCATTTATGAGATACCTAAATTTTATTTATACTTTGTTATTCAAGGTTATTATTCCAATGGATTGAATAATATTCTTCATGGTCACATAAATATTACAATGGTCATGTTAATATTTAAAAGTATATCATGGTGCATTTAAGATTGGTGTTTCCTGTAATGTAAGATATTGAATAAATTGAATTTATTTATAAAGATACATACCATAAAATATTGGGGTCTTATAACTCTTCTACACCATATAAGACTGGGGGTTGGACTTCCATCACATGCTCAGGCCATGTAAGGGGATATGGTACCCTGAAATTGCAGCAATACTATCGACAAGAGATAACATCATAGGGGATTTAGGTTGGAGTTTAGGGTATAGTGGTGAATTAGATGCAATTTATAAAGTATCATTCTATAGGTCTTGATGTAGTACCTTCCAGTTTCATAGGTATAATTATTGATTCATCTACTGTTACATTCATTTTATTTAAAATTGGATTATCATTATCATTTATATTTGATCAATTTACCTATATATTGGTATTGGATTTCGGAATATTTTATGTCTTTATGACCATTTTTACACTATTAAGAATATTATAATATGGTGTCTAACATTTTAAGGAGTTCACTATTTAAAATGATGGCTACCATTTACTCTATGAGCAGTTTTTGCTAAAGAGGGAAGAGTTTGATTTGATTTTAATAATTAATTGGATAGTTTTGTACTAGTATCTTACTGACTATTATTAGTGTATAGTATTCTTCCTATCTCAATAAAGGGTTTACTATATCTATTTTATTAAATTGGATCTTCATTCCAGTCATGAATGAACAATTTAGTTTATGTTGGATTGTCTCGTGACCCATGTAACAAGCCAAGTTTTAGATGATGGTGAGTTACAACATACAACCTTTCCTCCAGTCTTGGACTGCTTTTAGGATGTTTTTCTTAGAGTTCCAAAGATTACTACCCAAGTGGGAGACATAGTTTGATATCGAGTTCGTTGAAGGATCCAAAATACTTTAATCCCACTCTATAGGATGGAACCCTCTGACCATTGGAATTAGAATGTTTAGTTAGAATATCTTGAATAAAATTGATTAATATGGCCAAATACATCACTCTGGGGTTATCCTGTGTTGTTTTCCAAGATGTCATGTGAAACATTTCATGTATTTCTGAATTATCGGAGGATAAACTAAATAATAGTAAATAAAAAGAATCTGTATCCATGCATTGATGATATCTTTGATCAGTTGAGTGTTGCCCGCATATTATCCAAGATTGACTTAGGGCTGGGGTGAAATTAGTTGATAATGAGACTATCTAACATACCTCAGACTAATTTTAGGAGTATTTATATCTTTTATAAGTTAATAGAGATTCTCATAGGTATAAGTAACTCATAACTGGTATTCATGGACATGGTGAATTGGATCTTCCACTCTTATCTGGTTCATTTTTTGGTGGTTTACATTGATGACATCTTAGTGACCTCGTGGTCTAGAGACAATAATGCCCAATATCTTGACATCATCCTATGTAGGTATAGAGAGGATCATCTATATTACAAGATATATAAATTTCATTTCTAGATTGAAAAATTAAACTTATTAGTCCCCATTATCTCAAATAATGGAGTTTTTGTTGACCAAAATATGGTTGAGACCATGGTATTTTTGGAACAACCCATGAATATCATTAATATTCTAAGATTCAAGAGTTTTTTAGGATATTAATTGTGTTTCATTGATTAATTCTCTAATGTGGTATTGTTAATTTCTTGTATGACCAAGAAAGGGTTAAAGTTTATTTGGCCTGATGCTTTTATTGAGGATTTCCATGAATTTAATAGAAAGTTGACCTCAAAAAAAATCCTCACCTTACTAGATCAGGGAAAAGAGTATTGAATGTATTTTGATACATTAGTATTTGGGTTTAGAGTGGTTCTATTGCAGGATAATTTAGTGGTTTCTTATGGATCCATACATCTGAAACCACATGAGAAGAATTATCCTAATCTTGATCTAGAGTTATTTTTGATGGTATATACCAGGATATGCCAGGGGAATTACATTTTGGGTTATAAATTTATTATCTACATAGATTATCAGATCATGAAGTACATATTTTCATAGTGGGACCCAAACCTTTAGTGGATGAGGTGGGTAGAGTATTTTTAATATTTTGACATCAAGTCAGCATATACGCTTAGAAACAGAAACACCGTTGTTCATGCCTTCGGTAGGATGTTGTACTCGGAGGCACTTCATGAATCTTATGATGAGTGGTCAACTATGCATATATTTTCAGAATTTAATCTAT
Source organism: Viscum album (assembly GCA_963277665.1). Taxonomy (NCBI): domain Eukaryota; kingdom Viridiplantae; phylum Streptophyta; class Magnoliopsida; order Santalales; family Viscaceae; genus Viscum; species Viscum album. The sequence goes on along the minus strand of OY728128.1, from coordinate 210,152,868 downwards.
ATGTTTAGTATTCTTAGGAGAAAGAAACTCTAACATTGACATCTATTGTTCAAACCCTCTGAGATCAAATCGAAAGGAATCAATTAAATTATCTGGAGGGTTTTACCCTTGGGATAACATATATGGTAGGGAGCCATTATCATACATGTTCTCTTATAAGAATAAGTTTCTTTATATTCATGGTCATATCTAGGTTCTTATGGTCATTCTAGAGAAAATGATTAGGTATTTCCATTATTTTATATTTGTATTACATCCTGGTATGAAAATGATTTATTATAACCTCTACAGAAAATACTTGAATCCTTGGATAAAGAAATTGATAGCGGTCATCGAGGCATGATGCTTCACCTGTCTGCTGGTAGAGTTTGAGTATCGGTGGCCAAATGGGATACTACATCCTTTTCCTATTCTATAATGGAAGTGTTAAAATATAACCATGGATTTAGTGATAGGTTTACCTTGGACACCACAAAATAATGATGTAATCCAGGTAATCAGGGATCAACTAACAAAGGATGCTCGTTTCATGCCTACCAGGAAGACCTTCACCTTAAACAACTTGGAGAACCTATATCTTCATGATATAGCTTGATTTCATGGTGTTCAATAGAGTATAAATTTTTCTATGATCCCATTTTTATATCATTATTATGGATGGTCCTTTAGAAGGTACAAGGATCACATGTTCTTCTTATCACATAATGTTATCCTTGAACTAAGTATGAATCTAAATAGATGATTAAAATTATGATGGACATGATATGATTCTATGTTTTGGAATATAATGGTTGTTAAGAGTATCATATGGAACGTTTTGAGTTGAATTATAAGAATTTATTTTAGGAATTGATCCAAATTGATCCTTTTGATGCTTTATATGGAATATTGTGTCACTCACCTTTGTGCTGGTTAGAAGATGGAGAGTGAATGCCAAACGGACCTCATACAGAAGAAATTATAGTGGATTTAGTTTATCAAAAAGTGTTTGGTAACCATGTATATTAGTCATAAATATTATAATTACCATGAGATATAACCTCCATAGTTTGACATTGGGCATCGATTCCATTTGGGGGTGTCTCCAAGGTTGGGTAAATTCCAAATCAGAAACCAAGTAAAGTTGTCACCAATGTTCATCAGGTTGTTTTATATAGAGGGTATTGTCTATTTAGTAGTGTATTGATTATCTATTCGAAAATACTTCAGCTCCATGCATGATGTTTTCCATTTGTCACGGATCTAGATATATCAACATGATCCTTCTAATGTGATAGATTTTAATGATTTTGTGATTGATTTTGGTGAATCCTTTGTGGATAATCAGATCCACATCACTGAAAGTAGTGGGAAGAATCTTCGAGGATATATGGTTTCCATTGTGTCAAAACAAGGGTAGCATGGGTGTGCGCATGAGAAGACTAGGGTGGGGGTGTCAGATATATAGGTATTGTGGCCCGAGTTGTTCCCCAGTACACCACACTGATGCATGGGAGAATAAAATTATGATGAACTATTACATGGTCTGGAGTTTTTAAGACCCTATATTTTACCCAGGTACTTTCTCTATTCATGTTTTTTGAACCACTTTCAAACTTTGTGAATGGTCATGCAACCAGCTAAATCACTGTTTTGGAGGTTCATAGGGGATCATAGGTGGTAATATAGTGAATTTTTGTGGTGTATTGTGAATAGAAGATGTAAAAATTCCACTACTTATCTAGTGGGTGGTGTATTATATCACAATTTCTATAGTTGGCCCACTGGATAGCTAGAGATACCCATTGATTATGAGGTGGATCCGAGATAGAATGGGTTCATATAGTAGACCCACGTGTTGGCTAGTAGAGACCAGTGACCTACCACTGGTTTTCCCAAATGTGCATCCTTGATTCCCACTAGTACTGGATAACTAGTGGTATCTGGATATTAGCCTTTTGTGTCATTCTAAGATGGAAACCCAAGGTGAATAATTGTATTTTATTGCCCCAAAACCCTTATTTTTGGACTTATAATCCAACATTTCATCCCTAACATATGATTTATGACCATTAAGGGTTCTAAGGGCATTCCATGACTTATTCAATACTTTTTCTTGGTTCCATAATCATTGGTTTGATCCAGATATACTAATTTGTTATGTCTTGGTTGGAATTGGTTAATTAATATCTTTTTCTACAAGGATCTTCTTATTTTATCCATGATGTGTTGGAAATATCACAAGACATAGGGAATCATGGTGTTGAAAAATTATCTAAGAGTTTTATCTTGGTATACTTATTATTTTTTATAGTTTGGTGGTTTGAAACATCTCAAAATGTTCTCCATCGGTATTCTAGTATGTGAAATATGTCTGTTCACATCTATAGGCCATGCAAGTGACCATTTCTAATTGAAATTCTCCCAAGGATCATGTTGGGTCTTTTGGTCATTGAGACCCATAATTGTGGCCACCCATGTGGTGTGACTACCATTGAACATGGTTTGGAACATGGAGTTTTTTATCCTAATTCTCTATTAATAGTTTTGTAATTCATGGGCTTATTTCTTGATTAAACCCTTGTGAACCTTGTCACCTTTGAGGATGAAATTAGAAATATGGACTTGGAATATTGAAATGGAAATTTTAATTGGATTAAAGAAATAATTTCAAGTAATTTAAATTTTAATGATAATTTGTAAATGGAATGAATTAAACAATTTTTCATAAGTTATTTTATTTGGCATGTTTGGTAATTTTTTGTGTGTTAGATATTGTTTTAATATTTTACTTTAAACATGTAATCACCCATGGCAGGTTAATGCACCATGGGAATATATAAGTTTTCATGGTATGGTAATTCACAAAGAGTCCCTTAACATGTGGAATATGAAACTCTCTCTTAGCTTGGTAATTATCCTTATGAATATGTAAGAAGATATTTAGTGGTAATAAATCTAAATTCCATTGACACGTGAATACAATATTGGTATTTAGAATGGGAATATTCCTAAAGTTGGTGATGAATATGGACAGAGATTCTTGGCTTCATTCCATAGCAGGTTTTCTTGACCCAGGGTATCAACCTAGATCATGAGGGTTAGTGTGTTAATTTGATTTTTTGCATTTAATTTATGAATAAAATATTATTTATATCATAATACTGCATAATATATTACTCAAAATGGAATTATATATACATTTTTTGTGGTGTGATATTCAGTTTTACACACACCTTTTTTAGGTCATCATTTGGTACTTGGGCAGACTTCATAGATGTAGTTCTAGACAAGGGAATGTGTCCCTTCACATGATTTTTTGATGTTCTTTTTGGGACTGGATCTTATATGTGAAATTGAACATGGGATTTAGGATTAGAGTTCAGAGTATTTATTTTGAGTATGTCATTTTTTTCATATATGACTTTCATTATTTCATTTAGTTTTACTTATTATGTGGTATGACATGATTTATTATATTTAGATAGTTTTCTCCATTATGTTTTTCTCTACTGGTGTTCATGTATGTTGATTCATTTATTGTGTTTCCATTTTGATTTTTATTTTGTAGAAGAGGGAATAGTATTCCCACTATATTTATTAGACCCATGATGCTAATCCATAGCCTCTAATATACGGGGAGTCTCACTTGAGGTTATGTGGTTACCTAAATCGATCATGCGAGGGAGAACCAAACTGAGGATATTAAAAAAATAATGGTGGGAGAGGTATTCAAACAAATGGAGATGAATGGAGTGTCTTAAATGATAGGTAATCATATATCACACTGATAGACCTGATAATGACTATATGGGAATCATTAAAGGATTTTTATGAAGGGAGGAACATTAAATAGTGTTAATAATGGAAATATTTATGGGGGATATTGTAGGAAACACATAAAGAATAAATTATTGATCTATTTTGAATTTTCAGGCTATATAGAAAATAGTCTTTTGAGTTACACACTATGTATGTCTCATTCTATAGTGGTAGGGTATCTGCAGTGTTATAAATATTATAGAATGTAGTCTGACTCTAGGTCACACATCTTGTATAAAAAAATTGGGGCCCAGTTTATACTAGGGTGTGGCTATAGATAACTGCCTAGCCTCATCCACTATGTGAACCAAGGTGCAAGTTGTCTATGATAAAGTCAAGGCTCAAAAAACTCTAAATATAAATTAATAATTTCTCTATAGATTCTATATGTTATATAAACTATAATTAATTCCCTATAATACAAACTCGCATGAAAAATTATATATAAGTACACAGACCATGTACATAGGTATATATTTCATGTGGTCAGCCATTACAGCTCTGCGTATACTTTTTTTACTCTCCTTGAAGAAATATTTGGTCTTTCATTCAATGTTCCCAACTAGGAATGTTTTAAAGGATTAATACACACGAACTAAACTATAGTATCATATTATTTACTAATACTATATTTGATACATTGGGTATTTAATTATATACATTGTGTGAAGTACCCACATTTAGAGTTATCCATATTTTCTCACTCACGTGTCAGAATTAGACACATGAATAGCACATTCAATTTTTTTCATAAATAACATGATCATTTATATCAATTCACCATATAAGGGTTGTTTCAAAGGGTTTTTAATATATTAGTTTTCCTACCTCATAGAGATGATGGTAGAGAGAGTGGGTGACATAGTTGGGTAGAAATATGGTTGATAACCCCCAAGAGGCATACTGATATCATGGAAAGATACCTCAAAACAACTAATGTGATAGGTAACCCTCCTTTATAATTGTGAAATACTCATACATATATAGATTCAGTAACCCCATTGGCCTATGAATACATCACATTATGAGGCTTGTATCTTTTATAGGGGTTGGAATACCCTACACTAACCTTCACACCTTAGCAATGTATGGTTCACCCAGTAAGGTTATATAGAGGAATCATAGAGTTTGTGAGGGACTATATTAGTACCTTTATTTTTTATTTATATGTTATGACCCTTTCATCATGTCATTCATAATCAGTTTCTATCAGGATGTGTCTGGTAGCTAGGTTATTTAATTTTGGATTTATAAGACTTCTAATATGGTGAGTGTCCCTTCTTTTTATTTTATGACCTATTAAGGAATGAGTAGTGAATATGAATATTATTAATAATCCATATTTATCATGAAATTAGGTCATTTATGGTATTTTGGTTTCTTTTCTTATTTTCCCCTAGATAAGAGGATTGAGCAAACCTATTGTTTCAACAATAATTTATATTTTCAAAGAACACAATTGGATATGATATATTAACCTACTAATGGTAATTGTTCCATCACATGATGTATTAGTTCATACATTACACATTTTATTGGTATCTTTATATATTTTTACATAGTGGAGCCTGCGACACTAGTAGATAGAAGAATATAGTAGAAAAGGGATGAATGTGGTTGTTATTGGTGATCCTCTCCTTAGAGTTCATAATGCATGGTGGTTCTTTCCCCAATCACATTCAAGCTATTCATGGTTATATTATATATTTTATTTTTACTTTTTAGGTTTTTCCCCCAAATCAATTTATTTGATAGTCATTATCTCATACATTCATTGTCATAATGATTTTTTTATATGCATATGTGAATGGTGATTGTTTTTTCTTTGTGTGTGTGTATTTACTATGTACTAGAAATCAATTTTTATACAATATGATATATACAATGGCCTCCCATGATAATTATACCTAATTGGTGGTCGTCGTTAACCCCTTCCCGATTTGGATAAAACTTGTGGTGGCCCACTCATCTTTCTAATGACTTGGGAGGGTCCTAAGTAGGTTGGGTATTATCAATTAAAGACAAATTATATTTTTATTCAAACATCAGTATTTCAAAAAAAACATTATACTATGATAAACTAAACTTCTGTAAGACCACATTTAATAAATCTTAGTGATAATAAATCTAAATTAAACTCAAATAAATCCCAAATTCCTTGTGTATACAAAGTAATTCTTAAATTGAACATGTATTATTACAATCTACCAACCTTTAAAACATTGAAAATAAGTCATAAAAAATATGATAAAATACATTTCATTTTTTAAGAAGTCTAAAAAAATCTATCTTTCAACCAATAATTGGAATCTAACAAACATTGGTATGAATATCACTACATATCCAAAGAATATATGACCTAGATGAATAATCCTCCAACGACCTATCTAATATATTCATTTCCCATAGGAAGTGAATACCATATAGTTCATATAAGGATAAAATTATTTACTTTAAATAGTAAATGAAGTTAGTGTCGTATCACAAGGACTTTTCTAGTGATGCATGGGTACCCATGGAAGAAATAAAATTCCACCATGGTAATCCCTAACAAATAATCATCATTATACTAATGTTCTTTTCAAGAACTTTTGGGGTTATAAAAGAAAATATAGGAACATATGGCTTTAAAAAATTGATGAGGTACTGACTATTAAAATTTTGGTGGATGAACGAATGTATGAAACAAGTTTTTACCCAAAAAAATCCTTACTGAAGGTTGAAATGAATTAATAATAAAAAACTATCAAAGTTATCCATATTTAGAAGGAAGAAAAAGTTACAAATAAAAGATTAGAATAATAATACATTAAATGGAAATTGAGTTTCGATTCATGTTTTTTGATAGGATGGAATGAATTTTCCAAATAAATGGGTCATCATATGTGTTGAGGAAACAATGAATGATAATTGATGTAATATCTTTATGCTTTGAAGAAATTAATTTTCATTTTTCAAATGATATGTAACAAGTGGGCCCCGGGTGACCATACAACCACCCTATCTTAACATGGTCGTTGGGTCCTGGCCCACTAGGTACCACCTATTGCCCCATAGGCACGTGTTCCCCACCCTAGGTCCCACCTACGAGCCCGCATGGGTCATCTGAATAATGGCAGTCCCCACAGGCCAACACATGTCATTTCCAGTGTTCTTTGTCTTCACACACACACCCTGGGAAACTTCCCAGAAGGTCACCCATCATGATCACTACTCCAGGCCAAGTACGCTTAACTATGAAGTTCTAATCAGGTAGGATCCCGAAAAAGAAGTTTCACCTTGTTGACATGAGTCATATCATTTTTTAATTTATCCCTTTATCATTCGGGGGTGTTACAATCACCCCCTTTAGAGAACAAGGTGCTCATTGTGGGACCTACATCTCAACCAAGGCAGTGTACTACACTTAAGGCTGTGTACCACCTCTGATACCAATTTGTCCCGACCCATCGCCTGGGGCCCATGCCGTGACTACCCCAAGCCCTCCATCCTTAGGCTAGGGGCTGGCGACTGGCACCAAAGGCATAATTCCCTATAACTGGGAATGAATTGCCTTTAGAACATGTAAACACACAATCAAGAACACAACAAGATACGAACTCATGTAAACCGAATAGTAAATAGAGTGAGTATAGTAAGAAAAAGGGGCCAGAATACATACCCAATTGGAAAGGACAAGGAAAACAGGAAAGTACAAGACAACTGATAGGTGAAAGGAAGATCGTGGATCATCCACCACAATTCCTACCTGAAGGGTAGGTACATATCGCCTCCTCAGCACTCCATGTCCACCCGTCTCCTCTGTAAACTGACACGCCGTATGGTCTACCTCCGAGAACCGTCTTGTCCTAGTACCCTCATCCTCAGTCAGCGTTGTCTGTCTTCTGCATCCAATACAACAAGGTGCGGTCATATCCCATGCATGGGTGAGTATACCGATATTCAGTAGGGACCCCGAGACCCTCAAGGTCTCACAAAATCCACCAAGGGTGAACCACAAAGTATGAAATCAATAGATAACCCTACTTAGGTATATGCCCATACATATACCAAAGTTATCAAGTAATCCATCTCAATCATGAAGGAACACAGAGGTTCTGACTCAGATCACACTAGGTATATCTTTAGGTACATCAGTAGAGATGATTAGATGTAACTACTGAATCATATTACTTCGTTAAGAGGCTATGCTGCTAACCTGTACAGAATCTCTAGGAGCTGACCTGCATAGGATCACTGTAGATGACCCACATAGGATCTGTAGGAGCTGACCCACATAGGATCTCTAGGAGCTGACCCACAGAGGATTGCTAGGAGATGACCCACACAAGATCTCTAGGAGCTGACCCACAGAGGATCGCTAGGAGCTGAGCAACACATGATCGTTGGAGATAACCCACATAGGATCCCTAGGATCTAACCCACACAGGTTCGCTGGCTCTGACCCACAATGGATAATAGGAGTTGACCCACATAGGATCTCTAGGAGATGACCCGCATAGGATAGCTAGGAGCACTCTTCTCATCACAGCCAGCTACTGTGTTTCCACACTAGGCTTTCTCATCTCTGGGGGAGTTTGCTCCCCAAGCCACTGTTCGATTCTCCAACATCCACGATGTCTCATAAAGAAGTATCTCAAAGCTTCACCACATCATAGGGGTCTCAACACAATAGACGGTGCATCGATAGGACGCTCGATCTGTGAGTTATTAGCCTTTTAGTCCTGAGGGCCTAGTTGGATTCGTGCTCGATCCAACCTGAATGTATGCCATCATAATCCAAAACTCTAGTGGGGTATACTCAAAGGGACTGTCTCACTCTGAGGATTCTAGTGTTGCTGAAGGTTCGTCAAATGGACGTCTGGTGCCAAAGTTATGGCCAAAAGAGCGTAATTGGGTCATAGTGGGCCCGATTCTAGTCTGACCCCGCCCGGTAGGCTGAGAGGGGACATAGAGGGCCGAGAGTGGCCGCGAGACTGTAGATGGTGTCAAAAGGGTGCAAGACCATGGAGTGGCTCGGCCCCCTGTGGCTTTCTGGGCTGGACCCAGTGGGCCAGGCTGAACCCAACGGGCTTGGTCACCCAGTGGGTCGAGCCGGACCCAGCAGGTCAGGCCGGGTCGGTCAGACAGGGTCGGATCGGACCTGGGCCCACTACGACCAAATTGCGCTCTTTTGGCCATAACTTTGGCACCGAACATCCGTTGGATGAACCGTCAGCAGTGCTGAAAACCTCAGAGCGGAATTGTCTCTTTGAGTATACCCCACTGGAGTTTTGGATTATGATGGGGTACGGTCAGGTTGGATCGAGCATAAATCCAACTAGGCCACCAAGACTAAAAGGCTAATAACTCATGGACCGGGCGTCTGATTGATGCACCGTCTTTTGCGTTAAGACCCCTACGACGTGGAAAAACTTTGAAAAAAATATTCATGGTATATTGTGGAAGTTGGAGAATCAACCAGTGTCTTGGAAAGCGAACTATCCTAGAGACGAGCAAGCCTGGTGCATAAAACCAGTAGCTGGCTGTGATAAGAAGAGTGCTCCTAGCTATCCTGTGTAGGTCAGCTCCTAGTGATCTTATGTGGGTCAAATCCTAGAGATCCTATAATGGTCAGCTCGAGCAATCTTGGGTGGGTTAGCTCCTAGCGATCCTGTGTGGGTCAGCTCCAGTGATCCTATGTGGGTCAGGTCCTTGGGATCCTGTGTGGGTCAGCTCTAGCGATCTTCTATGGGTCAGCTCCTAGCGATCCTATGTGTGTCAGCTCCTAGTGATCCTATGGGGGTCAGCTCCAGCGATCATGTGTGGTTCATCTCCAAGTGATTCTGTACAGGTTAGCAGTAGAGCCTCTTAATGGAGTAAGATGATTTAGTAGTTACAACTAATCATCTTTACTACTGTACCTAAAGATATACCAAGTGTGAGATGAGTCAGAACCTCTGTATTCCTTCATGGTTGAGATAGATTACTTGATAACTTAGGTATATGTATGGGCATATACCTAAGTAGGTTTATTTATTGATTTCATACTTTGTGGTTTATCCCTAGTGGATTTTGTGAGACCTTGAGGGTCTTGGGGTCCCTACTGAGTATCGTTATACACACCCATTCATGGGCTATGCATGCACCTTGTTGTATTGGATTCAAATGACGTACAAAGCTGAATGAGGTTGATGGTACCAGGACTGGACAGTGCTCGGAGGTGGACCATACTATGTGTCGGTTCACAGAGGAGACGGGTGGATGTGGAGTGATGAGGAGGCGATCTATACCTACCCTTCAGGTAGGAATTGTGGAGGACGATCCATGAGCTTCTTTTCACCCATCATCTATATTGTACTTTCTTGTTTTCCTTGTAATTTATAGTTGGTCTTGTATTCAAGCCCCTTTTTCTTACTATACTCACTCTATTTACGATTCAGTTTACTTGAGTTTATATCTTGTTGTGTGCTTGGTTGTTTGTTTACAGGTTCTAAAGGCAATGCCTTCACAGTTCTAGGGAATTACACATTTTGTGCTACTCTCCAGCCCCTGGACTAAGGAAGGAAGGCATGGGGGTAGTCACGAAATGGGCCTCAGGGGATGGGTCGTGGAAAATATTTTAAAATCAGGAAGATATTATAGCCACTTTCTACTGATCTAACGCGGAGAGTGTGGGCCAGACAAACATGGCCTGGCCTCTCTTCAAATCTTGTGTTTAATTGTTGTGTTCTTCGTGATGAAGGAGGAAAGCAACCAATCTCAGTGGGGCAAGGTAACGGTAGTTGTCACCACTGCCGACCACGACAAAGGAAATGGCACAATGACACCAACCTGTGGCCACCACGCCACATGTGGCCTCCGTCGCCCCATGACCTCGCGCCATTTGTGGCCTCTGCCACCCCGCGGCCTTCGCCGCCCCACGACCTCGTGTCGTCCCACGACCTCGTGCGATCCTCCAGCCTCATGGACCTCGTGGCTCCGCCACCTAATGGACCTCCCCCACCCCCACGTCTTGTCTTCCCCGTGTCCCTCCTAGGCCACGACATCCCTGCCATCCCGCGGCCTCACAGCCCCCCCTACCTCGCCTCCCAGCAGCCCTCCACGGCCCCCACGGCGCCGCCGCCCCGCGGCCCTCCACGGACCCCGGGGCTTCACCGGCCGACGGCCCTCTTCAGCCCCTGTGGACTCGCAATTCTGCGGCCGTCGCGGCCTAACCGTTCTCACGGCCTCTACGCCGCCCTCACGGCCTCGCGCCACTCCGTGGGCCCCACGCATCCCTACATGGGCCGGGCCGAACCTAGCGGGCTGGGTCAACCGAAACAGGGTCAGTTTTTCCCAGGCTGGGTCAGCCCATGCCGGTACGACTAGGATGGACCAGACCCGGACTAGCTACAAGCTTTTCTCTCTATCGGCTATAACTTTGGCACCATGCGTCCGTTTGACAAACTTTCAATGGCATTGTAAACCTTGGAGCGAGACAATCCCTTTGGTATACCCCACTTGAGATTTGCATAATGTTTGGATACGGTCAGGTTGGATCAAGCACGAATCCTATCGGGCCATCAAGACATAAAGGCTAATAACTTACAGACTGGGTATCAGATTAACGTACCATATGTTTTGTTGAGACAACTATGGCATGGCGGTCCTTTGGGATAATGTTTTGTGGGAATTCAAGGTAGTTAGAGTATCTACCAGTGGATTGAGGTGTGGAACCTTCCGTGGATGAGCAATATTAGTGCGGAAACCCAGTAGCTAGCTGTGATGTGAAGAATGAATAGTGTTCCTGTCTGGGTCAACACCGAGCAATCCTTTATGGGGAAGCACCTAGAGATCCTCTGTGGGTCAGCAGCTAGAGATACTTTGTGGGTCAAAACCTAGCAATACTGTGTGGGTCAGCACTAAGTGATCCTATGTGGGTCAGCAGCGAGCGATCTTGTGTGGGTCAGCATCCAGATATCCTATTTAGGTCAACACCGAGCGATCTTGTGTGGGTCAGCAGTAGATCCTCTTAACAGAGTAAGATGATTTAGTAAGTTACATCTAATCATTTGTACCTTTGTACTTAAGTTATACCTAGTGTGAGCTGAGTCAGTACCTTTGTGATATTATTTTGTGGGGAACACCTAGGAGGTACTTACCATCGTGGTGTTCTTTCCTTTGTGAAACATTTGAGCTCTGGGATATTGAGTTGGACTCTGTGTTTCCTCATGATTATGATGGGTATACTTGAAAACTTAGGTATATTTATGGGCATATACCTAGGTAGGGTTGTTAGTTTATTTCATGCATTTTGGATTATCCTTTATGTATTTTGTGAGACCTTGAGGGTCATGGGTTCCCTACTGAGTACCGTTATACTCACCCCTACACGGGATATGCCCGCACTTTATTATTTTTGGTGAAGACGACGGACAATGCTGACTAAGGAAGAGAGTACCGGGACTAGAGGCATCTCATTGGTGGACCTTAGATGAGGTATACTGCAGTGACGACTAATTGAGATCGGTACCTACCCTTCAGGTAGGATCCTTGGATGGAGATCATAAGAGCTATTAAAATTTACTTGTACTTTCAGTTTCTTGTACTTTCCAGTTGGGATTGTATTCTGACCCCTTTTTACTTACTACACTCACGTTGTTTACTATTCAGTTTACTTGAGTTCATATCTTGGTATGTGCTTGGTTGTGTGTGCTTACAGGTTATAAAGACAATTCCTTCCCAGTTCTAGGGAATTACACCTTTGGTGCTAGTTGCCAGCCCCTGGCCTAAGGAAGGTGGGCATGGGGTAGTCACAGCACGGGCCCCAGGGGATGGGTCGTGACAAATTGTTATCAGAGGCTAGAGTTGTAGTTGATCCAACGAAGATTGTGGTGGTACATTCTTAGGATCCAACCTGGAGTGTGAAGGAGGTACAATGTTTCCTAGGTTTGGCTAGTTAATACAAGAGGTTTGTACCAGATTTCTCTAGAGTTGCAGCACCTCTATCAGTGTTAACAAAGAAGGGGAAACCCTTCATGTGGTTGGAGATATGCTAGTAGAGTTTTCAGGAGATGAGGTAGAGGATGACAAGTGCACCCATCTTGAGGCTACCAGAGGAGGGAGTAGGGTACTTAGTCTACTGCGATGCATTAGGGTCTGGGATCAGATGTGTCCTGATGCAGGAGCAAGAAGTGATCATATATGGTTCTCGACATCTTATACATCATGAGCAGAATTACACTACCCAAGACCTGGATTTTGCAGTAGTGGTATTCACCTTGAAAATGTGGTGACACTATCTGATGGAAGAACGCTTTACAGTGTACTATGATCCCAAGAGTCTTAGGAATATCTTCTCTCAGAAGGACCTGAACCTTATAAGCGACATTGGCTTGAGTTATTCTAGGACTTTGACTTCGAGATAGTCTGTACTTCTAGGAAGCGGAACGTTGTAGAAGATGCACTCAGTAGGAGGACTGGTATACAACTGCTAGGTGAGGCAATAGAGCAGATGGCTGCTTTGCATATATCCTTTGTGGATCGATATGGAGTAGCCTTCATTCAATATCTTATAGTCACTCCTCCACTTCTTCAGCAAGTCAAGGAGGTGTAGCATGGGGACACTAACTGCGAGGCTCGTCATTCTTAGATATCCATAGGGCATGCACCTGATGGATTTTCTGAAGGTGGGGATCATGTCATCTTATTCAAGGGACATACCATGATACCAATGTCACTTCTAGGGGAAGTGTTGAGGGAGTTCGACACATCCCCTCTAGTGGTACATCCAGTAGTGGTGAAGATGTATCAGGATCTCCGATGACAACACTAGTGGCCGGGAATGAAGAAATCAGTAGTAGAGTTTTTCTCTCGATGCCTCAATAATCAGCAAGTGAAGGCAGAGCATCATGTTCCAGCAGGCTTGGTTCATCCTTTAGAGGTCCTAGAGTGGAAGTGGGAGGAGATATCCATGGACTTCATGACAGGACTTCCACGTACATCCAGGGGAAATGACTCGATTTGGGTGATCGTCGACCGACTCACCAAGTGGGCCCACTTCCTATCGATCAAAAAGTAGGGTTCAGTAGATAGCTTGGAATGCCTCTATTTGTAGGAGATTGTGCGGCTACATAGAGTACCATCAAAAATTGTCTCCGATCGTGATGCACGTTTTACTTTCTAGCTAGGGAAGGGGTTGCAGGAGGCTTTCGGGACACAACTTCATTTAAGCACCACCTTCCATCCTCAGACGGATGTCCAAACAAAGAGGACCATTCAGACCCCTGAGGACATGTTGTGTGCTTGTGTCCCCGACTTCGGTCATAGATGGGAGGATCAGTTACCTTTGGTGGAGTTTTCATACAATAGCTGTTATCACTCCACCATTGGGATGGAACCTTTTGAGGCATTGTACGGGCGACCCTGCAGATCACCTTTATGCTGGACTGACCTAGGGGAGTCAGCACAAGTGGGAACAAAGATGGTACTGGCTACCACAGAGAAAGTGCAGATCATCCATGAGCAGATGAAGACTGCACAGAGCACGCATAAGTGTTTTTCCAACAGGAGATAGAGACCTTTTGAGTTTGAGGATGGCGACCACATCATTCTATAAGTCTCTCCTTGACGAGGTTTGTAGAGAATTGGCTAAGATGGCAAGTTATCTCTGAGATTCATCGGACCTTTTCAGGACCTCAGCATAGTTAGTGAGGTGGATTACCATATAGCTCTTCCACCTCAGTTTCACTGGGTTCATGAAGTCTTCCGCATATCCCAGCTGAGGAGATACGTGCACGACCCTTCTTACATCATCAACCACGGTGATCTAGACATCGATGATGGGGAAACCATTTCAAAGGTTTTAGTTGAGATTGAAGATCGACATGTGAGGGTCCTTCATGGATGGTCGATACCAATTGTGCACATTCGCCAGCAGCACGGTAACCTCCAGGAGAGCACATGGGAGCGGGAGGATCAAATTTTTTCTTAGTACCACCACTTTTTTTCCTTGTTTTTGTGATGTGGATTTCAGGGACACAAATCCCTGAGGTGGGGAGAATGTAAAGACCCAGAATTTCCATGTAATTTTTTTAAAAAAATAAATGGAAATTTTACGAGTCCACCAAAATTGACAGCACGTGATTCCAAGGCCCAGAGTTCCCAGAATGAATTTCTGGACGTTTTTTAGGTACGTTCAGTAAACGTGCAAGAGGGTTTTTCTAACATTTAAACCGGTCCTCAGAATTGAAATCTGAGGGCACCGTTGAACTCATTGTGCCAGTATTCACTTATGATGACTTTCACCTCGATGGTAGTCGGTTGAGGGTGAAAGTTAATTTTTTGGGGTTTTTTTGAAAAAAAATAAAATAAAGTGTGTAACATTTTGTTTTATTTTATTTTAAAACACCCATGTGGAAGTTTCACTAGTGGGGACCATCTGAATTAGCCTCCCATGAGAGGTTATGGTGGAGGGGACCACCCGAGCCTAGCCTCCCATGAGAGGTTATGGAGGTTGGTACCACCCAATGCATAAACCTATTGAACTCACCTATTAATGAGGGTGGAACCCCACAGCTCCCTCTTTGATGTGGAGGAGCCTCTTGAGCTTCCTATACATAAATTATGCCAACTCAATTTAATTAATTAGTCTATTTTGAATTTTTTTCTAACAAACTAAATAATAGATATCACAATCTATTATCTTGGGATACATTTTCATTTTTATGGAATTGGGGAAAAGGTTTGGAAAAGGAGATAGCATTGGAGAACTTGGGAGAAAGATCTCCAACAAAGAACGCCAATGAAGAAAGCTGACCTCGACTTCGACTTTCTTCCTCAGGACATCCTCTAATGTGGGTCATCTTCAAACAATGATTGTCTTCCCCTCCCCAAATACATCGCCTTCTCGCTTGTGTTCTCCATCCACGAATCAAACGAGGTAGGGGTTTTGTTCCCATGTTCTTCCATTCTATGTTTCTTTTGTGGGAATGGGATTACTGATTAACGAAGGTTGTGGGGATTGAAGTTCTTTAATATCTTCTTACACATTCTTGTTCTTGTTGAGCTGCATGATATCACTCTAACACGGAGGGTGCGGGCTAAAAAAACATGACACGACCCCTCCATCATTCTACTTGAATGGTGTATCCTTCACGATGGAAGAAGGCAACAACGGTGATGGCGACCGGTGTCGTCGGTCGACACCAGTGGAACTCGAGAACCGCCGATGAAGGCACAAATCCCCACCACCCCGAGGTCTCTGCGCCTCGCGGTGCTCCGCTATTCGCAGCCATTGCCGCTCCACGGCCATCATCACCCCACAGCCTTCGCTGCCCCACGGCCTCAGCAACTCCGCGCCATTCGCAGTCGATCCGACCTGAGTCACTGCCACCGTCCGAGCCTCCATCATCGTTCGAGTCGCCACTGACGTCCGAGCTACCACCACCATCCTGGTTGAGGCTCCACCATCTGGGCGGAGCTGCTGCCACCATCTAAGACGAGCCTCCATCCAAGCCACCGCTGTCGTCTGAGTCACCATCATCGTCTGAGTCGTCGTCGTTGTCTGATCCACCACCGTCGTTCGGGCCGAGCCACCACCCGATCCACCGCCTGAGTCGCCGACATCGGGCCGAGCCATCGTCCGATCCACCACCGCTGTCCAGGCTGAGATTCTGCTTCCCTTCTGGCCCAACCGCCCCAACCAAGCCACCCTATGGCCTTGTGCCCTCGTAGAAACCCTCAGCTAAGCTGCTCCGCAGTTTCGCGCCCTGGCAGCACCCTCTATGGCCTCGTGGAAACCCTCATCCCCTCACGGCCAGCCAGTATGGACCCAGCGGGCCAGACCAAGCCCAACGGGATGGGTCGGTCTGACCAGGTAGGACTGGACCCAGGCCCACTAGGACCAAATTACGCTCTTTTGGCCATAACTTTGGCACCGGGCGTTTGTTTGATGAACTGTCAGTGGTGCTGGAATCCTCAGAGCGAGACAGACCCTTTGAGTATACCCCACTAGAGTTTTGGATTATGATGGGGTATGTTCAGGTTGGATCGAGCACAAATCTAACCGGTCCCCCAAGACTAAAAGGCTAATAACTCACAGACCGGGTGTCAATCGACGCACCGTCTGTTGCGTTAAGACCCCTTTGACGTAGTGAAACTTTGAGATACATCTTCTTGGGATATCATGGTAGTTGTAGAATCGACCAGTGGATTGGGGAGAGGACTCTCCAAGAGACAAGAATGCCTAGTGCGGAAACCTAGTAGATGGTTATGACGAGAAGAGTGCTCCAAGCTATCCTGTGCGGGTCAACTCCTAGCAATCATGTGTGGCTCAGTTCCTAGCGATCTTGTGTGGGCTAGATCCAGCGAACCTATGTGGGTTAGCTTCTAGAGATCTTGTGTGGGTCATCTCCTAGCGATCCTGTGTGGGTGAGCTGCTAGAGATCCTGTGCGGGTCAGCTCCAAGCAATCCTTTGTGGGTCAGCTCCTAGAAATCCTTTCTGGGTCAGCTCCAGCGATCATGTGTGGACTAGCTCCTAGATATTCTGTACAGGTTAGTAGCAAAGCCTCTTAACGGTGTAAGATGATTTAGTAGTTACATCTAATCATCTCTACTACTTTACCTAAAGATACACCTGGTGTGAGATGAGTCAGAACCTCTGTGTTCTTTCATGATTGAGATGGATTACTTGATAACATAGGTATATGTATGGGCATATACCTAAGTAGGGTTATCTATTGATTTCATACATTGTGGTTTATCCTTAGTGGATTTTGTGAGACCTTATGTGTCTCGGGATCCCTACTGAGTATCATTATAATCACCCCTGCACGAGCTATGCCCACACCTTGTTGTGTTGGATACAGACGACGGACAACGCTGACTAAGGACGAGGGTACTAGGACTGGATGGAGATCAAAGGTGGACCATATGGCATGTTGGTTCGCAGAGGAAACGGGTGGGTGTGGAGTGCTAAGGAGGTGATTTGTACCTACCCTTCTGGTAGGAATCGTGGTGGACGATCCAGAAGATACTTTTCACCTATCAGCCGTCTTTTACTTTCCAGTTTTCCTTAGACTTTCTAGTTGGGCTTGTATTATGGCCCCTTTTTCTTACTGTACTCACTCTATTTACTTTTTAGTTTACTTGAGTTCATATATTTTTGTGTTCTTGGTTGTGTGTTTACAGATTATAAAGGCAATGCCTTCCTAGTTCTAGTGAATTGCGCCTTTGGTGCTAGTCGCTAGCCCCTGGCCTAAGGAATGCGGGCATGGGGTAGTCATGGCATGGGCCCCAGGGGATGGTTCGTGACATGATAAAAGAATATCATCCATTAATATTATTATAGGTTCATTCACCTTAAAAATAATCTGGTTTGATGTTCTATTTAATGATATTTTATGTGGAGAATCCGATTAATAATATTTAGAATGGGTAAAGTGATAATATTTCAATATATTGTGTGGATTGATAAGAATTTTATCTCTATAAGGAAGTTGGATCGAAACTATAAGTGAGTTTCAACCATGATTATGTGGAAAAAATATGCAATTAATGTGGAAAAGTATTTTAGTTTCATCCAGGTATTCATAAATATATTATTATCACTTATAATTAATAATTAATGTGGAATATTATTTCATTCATTGATTTTGAGAGAAAATTACAATTTGGGATTAGTTCCATGGAGTATATTTATTACTGATTTTATAACTCTCAGAGGAAGCTAATGAGTTTGTAGAAAATAAATGTTTCTTGGAATTTTCAAAGATGATCCATCCTTATGATAATAATTAATATGGATTTTTGTTTATATTGAAATACATTTGGATGAATCATGGGAATATTATTTGAAACATAAATAGGGTTTCCATATACTTTTAATTATAAGATTTATTTTTTAATTTATTCCAAAGTGATTTGAAGTGTTTGAAATTCCCTCTGGAATCTTGAAAAATATCTGATCTTGTCTGAAGGGTACAATCATTTTTAGTTAAAGGTGAAAATTTGGAAAGGTAACTAATGTGTAATAATCCTTTTTTGTAGTAGGTGACTAAAAAATAAAAAATTTATCTGATACATAAAAGTAACTCAAACATTTTTTCCTATATATAAAAGTATCTTCAAAGTAGAACTGAAGAATCTTTTGAGGGAATGAAATAAAAAAATTCTTCTAAAGAAAGTATTAGAGTTAAATTAATAATACGTAAAAGTAACATTGCATAAGAATAGAAAAATTCATAAAAATAATATAAACACACTAACATATGTAAAAGTAACATAAATTTAATATAGAAGAAATTGAAAATGAATAAAATGTGTAATGTTAAACTTAATCAATTGGAAAATGTATTTCAATCAAGAAATTTTGAAAAGAAAAAAATCCCTCTATAATTTGTACAGGACATAACTTTTACAAATGTGTAAATTTTTTAGCAGTTAAAATGGATGGTGTGAAAGAAAATCATCTGAAAGAATGATTTTAAAGAATATTTAATCTCTGATGATGATGTGTGGTTTAATAAAGATATAAATATCATTTTTAGTTATTTAAACTATGATTCATATAGAATTAAAAAATGAGGTTTCCTTATCATGATGATATGTTTCATCTCATGAGGATGTTTAATAATGATGGACTAGTTGATGATGGGTATGTTTTTTGAGAGATTTCCTTATTATATTAAAATACAATGTCATTATGCATTATGAATAAGATATCGCTAGACAGTTTCATAATGTGATGATATCCTGTTGAAGATAGGCTCTATGATGAAATAATATGTAAGATATTTTCATGTAATTACTAAATTTTCCATGACACTACCGTAAAAATATCTAAATATTCTATTCCATGGGATAATCCTTTATACAGAAACAATCACACATCTTGTTTTCTGGAAGACATGGGGTTTTAGGTGAAATCTATCTTTGAGTACGTTTTAATATAATTTTCCAATGAAAATGAATGGAGATCTTAGAGATAAAACACTAATTATTTAATAAAATTAAATTACATTATGTGGTCATTATAATGAGATTTAAAGGATAAATAATTATGGGATAACAAAAAATCCAAAAAATATGTTAAAAATATTTATCTCGAATTGTGAATATATATAATGAGAAGAAGAAGAAGAAGAAGAAAATATGGGTTCCCAACACTCTTATTATTTAATAAAACCATTGTGTCAAGGAGATATTGTTCTACTTCCCCCTATAAAGATTTAATCATGGGGAGTGGAATTAGAACAATAAGTGATGAAAATATACTTTTCTTTAGAAACTTATCATTCAAGTTGTGGAAATTAGAAACAAAACATTGATTTTTGTGCAATGTGGAACTTGAGGTTGATGCACTTTGAGGAAGGAGATCAAGTATATTCATCCAATGAAAGACAAAAACCTTCACTATTGATCTACTTAAAAAGAATAAGGTCAAAACCTTTATTTTGAAATGAAATGTTCGATTGATTCCAAAGCCTAGAATAAGCATGTCAGTGTATGCATTTTTATTAGTAGTTCTAGGAGTTTATGTACAATGATATAACCTTGATCAAGTTCCATATTGATAAAAAAATTATATATGTGTTCATGGGATAATAACCACCACACATTATGGATGTACTTATCCACATTATTTGTCTATACTATCATCAAATCTGGGTATCCATTGTTTTTTTATTTCTACCCAATTTCATGCATACAAACTTAATGTTACTTGAGAGAGAAAAATTGAGATCCAAGAAAAAAATGGAGCATAGGTAAAAGTGAAGGTATTATTTTATATTTCATAAAATAATAGGTCACACTAATTTAGAACTCCCCCCCATTAGTGTGGTTTATTTGGTATGGGTAAACTACAAACCAAAAAAAATAAAAGTCAGAAATATAATATAAAACATTACGCAATCATAAGAAAATAATATCAAAATGCATTACAAATATAAATGGATCATCGTAAGGATTTTTTTAATTCAAATTTAGCTACCTAATATGAAATAAAAGTGAAACACCTTGTTCATATAATTAGATTTCAAAAAATATCACAAGTCAAACTAGGATATATCTACATCAGTTTTCTCTTCAAACTAACTAGAATAAAACACAATTTCATTATCTATATTGTCCAACATCACTCCATAATATATAGTAAATTTCATGAAATCATTCAAGATCATATCTAAAAAAATATAATATTATGAATACATATTCAATTCATTCATCTATCTAAAAATATCATGTTTTTTCTACTCCTTGAGTCAATAACAACTCCATCCCACATCCATCACAACTTCAAATTTTTAGGAATAACCTTCACACATTCAAAAATCTATAATTACCATGTTTTTTCCTGATAATATTAATATTAAGGGACCTAAGAACCACAATAATATTACTCCCCTATCACTAAGCGTTCAAATGTTATCCTACCAATTTCAATGAAACTCAGCACTCAACTTTTCTTATAATAGATACAGAAAAATAATAATTAGTACGTCAACAGGTACCATTTTCAAAAAAAATTAAATCATGGGAATTCAAGATATATATATATATATATATATATATATTTAAAATGTTTAGAGTACAATTATCAAAAAAATTTATACTGACACAAAACTTTCTATCATATCTTGTTATATTTCCCCATTAATATTAGGAAATGAGTGTCTAACTCCAAACCTTTAAGAAGAATGATCAAGGAATTTCATCCAAGAATATATGATGAGGATAAATCTCATCTTCAAACATTTATCAATAGATTACAACACATGTAAATAATTAGAAACACCTATCATGAACTCACTATCTCATCAACAAAAAATCTCACTAGATTAAACCTAGCAACATCACATAAAAATTCATCCTTCTATTTAATTCTGGCGTCCACTAAAGAAATTTTATATGATTTCAATAATAATTTTACATCATTTATGGTCACTAAATTCTTCATTTTATTTTACTATTTCCACTTAAAATTTTATTTATGTGGAACAGACATATATATATCATATATATTGGAAATGAGACCAACTAAAATATCTCAATATATTAATAGCTTCATCTTACATACATTTATGCAAGGGAATCTTTCAAAATAACCCAATACTATACCAAAATAATTAATGTAAATATTTTTGATAATCACATGGTCTATATTACAATCTATAATTTACCTCATATAAAGAACCACTTGTTTCATGGATTATTAATATTTTCAGTACCTATAATGTCTTTATCTCTTTATCATAATTACATGTTATTAAAAGAACTCATGGTATTACCCTGTAACATCTTGGTTTTGAATAATATGAAAATTATCACCATCATTTGATAATGACTATAGGTTGTTAAAAAATTCACATTATATAATATCAGATATCTTTTCATCAAACTCATTTCATCCATCTACCCACTAGTCAAGGGGGTTGTAATGACACCATAGAGATTTTACAAAAGGGAAACCCAAACCTCATCATTTTACCATTATTGTCATGTTATGTTAGTGACTAATAATTTCAGAAAAATTTTATGCATTCTATCCCTATAAAAAACTAAATTCTACTAATTTCAATTATCTATTTATTTCATCACATCATAATGATATCTTAGTCAAATCATTATTTCTATATAATGAAAGTGATAGGAAAATAGATTTGGAAACTAGAAAGCATAATCTTAATTCTTTCAATCATTGTAAAAAATGGTTAATAGAATATTGGGGAGCCACACCAACATATCCTAAGTAGAAGGTACTTAATTTGTATGTTTTACCAAAAAAACAACAGTGAAACAAGAATCACATATCATCAAATACTTCTAATCTACCATCAGTGCATCCTAAGAACTACTAGTATAACTCCTTATTAATTCATCAAATGAACAAATTTTTTGATCATATATGTCTGAGTCAACATTGGAATTGATTTCAAAAAAATTATGTTTTAATGAGGTCAATATTATCAGTTCTCTACCATCAATCTACTCTAATGAGATGATCTTGTATAAATCTCTTAATATAGCAACAACAGATAAAATCATGATATGAAATCATAAATCATTTTTCTATTAGTAATGTGGATGAGTTATCAATAGTGATCCTTATAAATATTATCATGTAAAATACAATAATCATGAAGATACATACCCAAAAAATACACAATCATGGATCAATAAAAATCTTAGTGAAAAATGATAAACACCGTGACCGAACTCGTGTAGTGTTCCCTCATCGTAAAACTAAGAAGAAATGAATTGTTGAACTTCTAATTCAGGGAATATAACTTATCTATTAAACAAAATTAAGCTCATTATTAAAATTATATATCATAATTGTATATATAATTAAAATAAAATCACAAAACTAATTTTTTATTCATCTATAAATCATCGCAAATCATTATTTTATACTCATAGAATGTCCTACCAGTGTGAGTTATCTAAAATTTCATGAAGTGATGAATTTTCATAATAGCCATATGTGTGCATCACTCACACTCTAATTCCAAAATACTCATCATATCCTAATTAATAACACATAACACTCAAATTAATGAAAACTTAATTATCCCAATTCTTGACTTCATATAAAATTCTGTGAAGATTAAGATTTTATACATGTATGTTTTCTAAAATTTAAATCAGTTAGTAATAAGAATAAGAGAGAAATTAAAGAGGAAAAAATTATATTCTTGATCACAAGAACTCAGTAATGACTACGTAATTAGAATACTATTCTATTCACTACTCATGTAATCAAGAAATCCTTATCTCTAAATTTCAAGTAGTTATGCATCATAACATCTCATTTTCTATCTATGTCTCAATCCACTATCGCAAACATGAATGTGTAATGTAACATACCAAACCCTATGAAAATCACCACTATAATAATTAAACATATCCTAAAATTAGTATTAATTGGAATATTCAATATCAAGTTCATAAGATATGATAAATATGTTAATAAATCTACCATTATTCTATTACATACATACTATATGTAAATTTAATCAAATCAAACAATCATAGAATCGTGACATAAATATAGATTATGTGTGTTAACTTCCATTATAATCAAATTTATTTTACATAGTTTTCTTGATTATGATCCCATAATTATTCTTTCTCAAAAATACAATGATCACCTACATCCTTTCCCAATTCCTCTATTGTAACTACCTGAACAAGAGTCCCTATTAAAATTTATTCTTAATTATCCCAACCAAAACTCAAATTTTACTAACTAGAAATTCAATCCTAATACTCTGATACTAATAAAAATGTCTCTACATATAAGTAAATGAAATCTCTATTCCTATGTTTAATTGACCCAGGAAAAGAAACTGGTGTTGAGTTATTCATTAAAATGATGAGAGGGATTACCTGTGAATATAACTTATCACATGATACCTATAACATCATCCACTATAATAAAAATTAATAATCAATAATGAAATTAAAATTAGTTATATATAATAAAAATTTCAATAATACAATGTATGGTTAGATAATAAATCATGACATAGATAAATATATATATATAACATCTTGCAAAAATGAAATCAAAATCGTCTAATTTTGGATGAATCCAATGTCGTCACCCAAATCAAGTATCCATGATATTAGATACAATATCTCCCATGAATATGCAACCTCAAAAATGATTCAATAATGATATTTTTTTCATGAATGAAAAAAAAAGTTGTAAACACATAAGTATATATGAAAGGTTGGGAAATAATTCTTAGTATGGTCATCCCTAAGTAGTCAATTGAACCCCATTAATCACTAGTGTATATGTTCATTTTTGATATATATAAATTGTAGTTAAAGTCAAAATATTTATTCACATCATCATCAATAATGATAATATTCATGATCAGTTATTGTTATTCTTCACATAGCTCACACAATATCAAACATAAATAGAAAATTATTCATAAATATTTTTTTATTATCAAATGTCATAATAAGAATGGACACCACAAGTATTCCCTACTAGTGATCACTAAGAATATAAGATCTCATCCCCAATATACTCTAATCTGGACCACAGTTACCCACATATAGTTAATATTCATAACACTGTAAAAATTTGAAGAATATTCATATTCCCCCACAAGTAGATAATGACACATATTCACTCCACATGTAAATTCTAATCGTATATAAAATAAAATATTTAAAATTAATATTATCAATACATCCCATATCATGTTCAACATTTAATAGATCTTCTATCAAGTTAGTGAAATTCCTCCAAGGCCAGTATCCCTCAATGATAGAGTTATAGGTGAGAATAGAATAATTGAATGATATATATTTATCTATCTCAATCTCAGAGTTGTAGGAGTGAAAGTGTGTAAAGAAAAGGATAATTCATATTCTATCACAACCCCAGGTCAGCTGGTGAGAATAATATAAAATATTTAAGTGTATCATCTATAGTGTCAACCTATATATACGAGTGAGGATGAGAATAGAAATGCATTGATGTTATTGTCTATCTATAAACTAGGTTAGTAGGTTAGAATATAAGTAATCACCCTCGTGTATAATCCCTATCAATATTTTTTAACCACCAAACTACCTCATAATTACTAAGTGAGGTATGTAATAAAAATATCCAATATAACAACCCAATCATTAACCAATATATTTGTCAAAAGAAATTTCAATGCAATAATATTCCAACCATAAATACATTCCCAGATATTTTTGTATCTTCAGCGTATCAAAATCAAATGGAAAATGTGTTTTGTTTATTTTTCTATTCATTATAAAATAATACCTCTAGTTTTATATCAATATTAATTTCATAAAATGGAATACATATCATAATAGGTGATTTAATGTATTTTCAAGTAATTCCCACAACATTATCATGTTGTTTTCTATACAATAATATCAATAAGTCCACTACTAAAATAAATAATTTACATAAAATTACTCCTCATTATCAACATAAGTGTTCCTCAACATTTATTAGTTATTCATATCATTAGAAAAATAAATACCATATATCCTAAAAAATATATTTTTCACCATAAAGAATAATTTCCTACAAAACTTCTTCAATGAAAGGGGATTTTATATCATGCCTCATAATTAAATTGATTCATATTATATATTAAAAACCAATTTCATACCTCCAGTGTTCATATCATCATCATATGTTAATCATTCTAAATATTCATATTATTTTTTAAAAAAATTATAAAATTTGATGATATCTATATCATTAAATTGAATTGGTACTTTATATTGATTATTTAATTCACCAATTCCTCTATAATTATTACTATAAATTAACTAATTGTTAATTTTAATCCATAATTATATCACAACACTTCCAAATTACATATGTCAAAAATTTATCACCAAAAAATATTATATTGGGTTTAATGATAATCCTTATGTTTATTTTTTAGATAAGTTTATTAAATCTTAATTAATGTTCACAATTATTATTATAATTAATTTAAATCACTATTAAGTATTAAATAACATCATATCAAGATAGAGTCATAATAATTTAAAAATTATTTCTTGATCTAACAAATTATTATCAAGTAAAGTCACAAATAATCTCATGATACCTTTTTAATTATTTTTTAAAAAAATTAATCATTTTATAAAAAATGTATCAAATTATCCAAGTAGGTAATGTAACTTAATACTCTTTTCATACCTTCTAATGTCCCATCACCCCATACTACTGATTGGTTCCCTAACTGGATGTCATTACATCACCACATGTTCACCTCCAGTTATGAAGGAGGATACCAACTAGTGATTAGGGTGTCTAGCGGTACAATGGGACAATTATAACCTTAGGTTAGAGAAGAAATAACAGAATAAATAACAAAAATTGCCCAAAAAATCAAATAGAATCATATAAAATTCATGTAATGTTCCAAAATAAGTACAATATCAAAATTCTACAACAATGGTGGATGAGATGCATATTAAATGCATCCTTCGAGGATGGTTCATATATTTAGGATAACTGAAGAAAAAAATAAAACTAAAACAAAATATCATCCTCAACTAGTCCCATAGTAGTCCTTATGCGACCATCCATTCCCCATCTTAGCATTCCAAACAAATAATCATGAAATGAGAAATTTCCCTAAACCTATAACATGTAACCAAATAGTGTTATATACTACAGTACCCAAGTTCCAGGGTAGCCTAAGTAGGGTTTGAATATAACTTAGTAGAATTACACTAATGGTGTACCAAGAATAAGTAGTCTTAAATATAAGTGTATGAAGAAGTTTTGTAATTCCATTTAATAGTTTTATGAAAATCAGATAAATAGATGTAAACAACTATCGATGTTCGGGATCCACAATGGCACCTCAGAATGGTAAATAATACCCAAAATTATTAGGTTTCTAAACTCAATTAACCATAACTACTCTAACTAGTGTTAGGGTGTCTCTAATCACATCATGGTAAAAATACTAATCATAGTTCCATAACCTACATTTCTCGGTTTTTTTCAAATAAGTGTCAAAAATCATCCATAGGGGTGTTTTCTTAGTTATCGTGTACCTCCCCTAAGAGATTTTTGAATAGTCATCATAGACTACCCATAACATAGTTTTCAATAGTCCTCATGGACCTCCACTAATGGATATTTCTTCTATTATCACTTACCTCCCCAGAGGGAACTTTCATAGTTATCATAGACTGCTGCAAAGGGTGTTTTCTATATAATATCAAAATCACCCCCAATGGAATTCTCTATTAAAGCATCAATAATTACCCGAAGAATACTTCAATATCCTTTTAATATAGCTCAAAACACAATTGACATTTCATAAATAAAACATGGCCCTCATTTAATTCCATAATTTCAATTAGAAATTCACTAAGAAATTAATTTCAATTTCAAAGTTAACAATTCACTTTATATCATTCAACACCTAATTCATGCCCATTTTTTACTATTTTTCTATATCATGTTCATTTAATAATCTCATGTTTAATTTCAAGAAAAACCATTTCAATCATAATTTATCATTTTATAATTCAACATACGCAAATTCATTAGTCCCAACTCAAGGTACCATTATAATCCTGGGTATCCCCTTGGGATCACCCATCATTTCAAAAGGTATTATTAATCATCCAATTCCATTTACATCATTGATTAATGTGAAATTCAATTTTATAACCATCGATTGACTTCAAAATTCTCATTTTAACCATTTAAACCCAAACTATCCAATTAGTGACATCAATCCCCAAATAAGTCCACGGGTTAAGTTAGCATCATCCATCAAACATTATATAATCACTTTTTACTAACATATCTCACCATTTGGTTAGAAAATTTCCATGTTCAAACTCATTTCCCATGAATTCCATTAGTAATCTCCTTTTTCTAAAATTCAAGACATGAAAAAGAGTATTAAACAAAGGTAATGATAGTTAAAAATGTTAATTTAATACTTGTGTTGATACACAAAAATATGATTTGACCACATAGAGCATCACATGAAAAATAAAGAAGGAATATGTGTTAAATTTATGGACCACCTGACATAGCCTCAAAGATGTCTACTCACCCAATTTTGTCCTTCAGTTTGGGTTTAGATGGGAAAAATTGAGAAACAAGAAAAAATCCCCATAAATAGGGAGCATTATCCATAAACTATGATAGAGATTTATATAGATGAATAAATGAAAAAATACGGAAGGGGGGTCATAGACTTATCTATAACTCTTGATTGTTCCATGTATCATGCCAAACATCAAATGATCAAGGGAGGATCATAATGGAAGAAGAGGTGGAAGAGGGTCATGTAAGGGAGGTGATATCGGACAAAAAAAAGAAAAAAACTAGGTTTAAGGATCAAGGGGTCATCATGAATTTTTTTGATAAATTATAGCTCTATAAGGGGCCACAGAATTTGGCCACACATTTGGCCAAATCGTGTGCCCCCCATACTAACTTCATTATCCAGAATACAAACTTTATAAATGGTTAGTGTGAAAAGTTAACAAACCCATATGTCAGGCCTATGAAAATTTCTATCAAGATTACATGTTATCCTAGATCCCCAATTATGTTTAATCAAAAAATGAACTTATACATATCCAGTCACATGGTTAGGGTTCTTGGTTAGCACTAACCATGAACCAAAAGTGTTCCCCATGCTGTTATAACCAAAACTGAAATTCCAAACCTCAAACCAATGGTATGTTCCCAAGAACTCCATTTCATCTGAAAACACACCCAACCAAGGTCAACCATGATCCCTAGTAAAATTTCAAATTGGAAAAGGTATCATGATCAGTGTGGGATCTTAAAAACCTCCCACTACCAAACAACTCATCCATGAGTTTGGTCCCTAAGAATCACTGAGCCTTCATATGAATTTACCATGGACCATAAATGTCACTAACCCTCTAGGTATGATATAAAATAAAACCTTTAATTGGTTATGATCACACTAACATGCCCCCTAACTATCTGCATCAACTCATGCATCGCAGTGACGACCATTAAAACCCATCATGATTCTCCTGTCCTTATGGGACCCTTGAATTTTCATTTTACCAAAACCACATCTCATGGTTTGATTCCACTAGTTGTAACCAGCTTCTTCTCACCTGGAACCACATCTAAAAATGAAACATTTCCATAGACTCAAAAACTCCATTCGGCATTCCACTCCATATTGTCACTGACCCACTATGAAATAACAGCATAATGATAGACACATATAATATCATCACTTAACTATCACCTATACCTAGTAGTCATATAACAAAAACCATATGAAAATAAATCATTTAAGAATCTACAACTATAATAGAATTGGACCTGAAATCACTGGATTTCTCCCAAAAATCCTAATCTAATCCTGAAACGCATTTTTTGAATTCAAAACCACCTTCTTGATGTAGTTTCTCATTCATAAAATTAGTTTTGAGGAATGATAATGAGTATAATCTCCTCCGGACAACCTATCTCAAAAAAATTACATCTTCCCCCATCAAACAATTAAAACACTTAATTAGGATGACTCAAAACTGGAAGAAAATAAAACAACCATTTGAACAACCACATTGATTTCCACACCTAACACTCAGTGTGATTTTCATGATTGAAATACAAATGATCCTAATTTTCATTATGTTCTATGTAAATACTAACACACTAAGGCTCCAAGCTATGCTTGAATCACCCTATTTATCCTAATATTGAGATTATCAGTCACACCCATCCAATATCATAGATGATTTTAGTTATAGAATCCCTTAAGAAAAAATTGTGAATTCAGGTAGATATTCTTACCGTCATCCTTATACAGTGACCTATGCAGACTAATTCATTCTATTAAAACCCCATCTAATTGTGATGGACACACACCCATGATTGACATGATGTCCCCACCACCCCACAAAAATATTTTCCTTTTAAACTCTTCAATAAATCAAACTACAGATCCCCATAACCTTTTTCCTACCTTTCACTGAAAAAATAGTCAGAACTGGTCATCCCACTCATACTCGAGCACTAGGTATGAAACACAAGTAGCCACTCATTCGTAATTCATAGAAATTTCATCATCAAAATTCTCAAAGAAACTCAAAAAAATTCCATTCCCTCACTCATCAAATGTTGCTATCCCTAAAAAGACAACCTTAAATTATTAGACTCCAAGAGAGAAACCTAAACAGGTTCCATCACCAAGGAATGAACACTACTCCTTCCAAGACACACTTATCCATTAATCATTGTTGCATGTATTAAGTTTCAACCTTCGATCAACCATGTCCCTACAAAACAATTGATCCACCAACATCACCACTTTCCACTATGACCACACAATCCCCATAAAAATAATTGGTTCATCTAGCCCGCAAGAATTTACCAATTCTTCATCCACCTCACTCTAATAGCGACCTACAAAATGAAACCCTCTATTTCCCCATGATTCTATAAAAAATATTCATGGACCAAATCTTAGAATGGCCCTACCACTATCACATCTCTCTAAATTTTATAATACCTGAATGATTTCTAAAGGAATTATACATGGCTCATTTGATCAATCCAAGTCTAATAGGGTCAATATGTACATGTTTAGTTTCATTGTAAAAAAACTAATGTTTGGTCTCATACAACCAAATATTATTAACACCCAAGTGTCACAACTCAACTATGACCAGTTCACCGAACCATTACCATCATCTTGTTAGTCATGAATCACTAATCCTAGGCTCATGTGTTGAATAAATAACAAACATTTCTTCCAACATTACACATTGACAAATAAGATGCATACTAGAAAACTTCTTACAAAAGGGAATGACACCATACACATAGAAAGGAAAAGTATATGACCACACATCATTTTGGGAATTATTCTAATAACCAAAATATTTTACCTATTCTATCACTATAGATCAAAAACACGTAAAAACAGATAGGGTTTGGAATCAGAACGATACTACCATTAAAAACCAACCTAGATATAAAGAACTAGCACTCCAAGATTAACCATAATTGCATCAATACTCGGTAGCACAAAAATGAATAGATTATATAAGTTGAAACACCAACCCATTGTTTATATATCTAAATATATTCCATAATACTTCAAAAACCCCTCTCATATGTCACAATCACATATAACTAGGGGTTGAATCCCTAAATCCGAATTCACTCTCAATTGTTACTCTGTCCTACAACATATCCCCTAATCCAACACCCATAAGGAACACCACACCAGGAATAATAATTAACCTCATCTCAAGGTCACACATAAACAAGGGTTATATGGGAAATAACACTGACTGAATGGCCAGGAGGCCAAAATTTTTATTTATTTTTTGATAAAACCCCTTTTAAGGGAAAAGGGGGAAACCTCACATGACTTCAAAGACATAGAGAAAAAACAAAATCTGAAGATAAAAAGTGTCTCAAAAATCCAATAACAAGACTACATTGAAATACCCTTACCCAGCATCAACATCAATATTCCATGCCTCCACCATTGCATGACTTCTCAGTAGGTTGTCATGTGTAGAAATTTAGGGGCCCGGTATCGATGGTTGTTCCATACCCTCTCAATATTACAAATCTGAATAGCCATGCATGGTGAAGGAAAACTTATATTAATCATCATCTAAAGAAATTCTATAAAGAATGTTTGGTACAATAAAACAACATAAAATCATGCTACAAAATGGATTCCATGAATTCAAAATATTCCTCAAATCTTAATGTTTTCATGAGTCATTTCCACCTCCACTGAATAAAGTATCTTGGATGAACCCCTCCACTCCACTACACGATGACCACCAACATAACTACAGAATCAACCAAAAGATGATACAAGGTACGCGAAGGCAAACCATCATCACCTAGGACTGAGTGACCCAACACCCCACTGAGGGAATGTCATCGATGAGGGGATCCATGCTGCTTAGAACCAAAAATACCACATTGTCCATGGATCTTATTAAATCTAAAATGCAGACACACCCTAGTCGGACATTGAAATAAGCAACCACGGGAAGAAATATAGAGGACCAGTGGGGATAGAACCAACACCATCAACAAAGCAACACCACAGTTCCTTCAAAACATCACCTTCAAAACCAAAACTAGAAAACAAGAACCTCCCCCTCTGGTCACTATCAAGCCGAAGTCAAGACCCGAGCCATCTGAGTAATTTTCCAATGCCGATCAAGATATGAGTAGGGAAATTCCATCACCACATGCTTTGAAGAGCCGGGATCCGATCCCATACCACTCCGCACGCCGACACCAACTAAGATCCAAGAATATCGAAGGCAGCACCGCACGCAGAGACACAATGAGGAACAAATAGAAACATGAGGAACTTCACATACCAATGCCAACTAAGATCTGAGGAGGATGATGACAGTGCTGCATGCCTACACTAAGATGAGCCTGAACACCGTTTCCGAGAAACATTGACCCGCACTGGAGGAGGGAAGGAGATGAACTGGGAGGAGAAACCCTAGCTCCATTGGTTAATGGGAAGTTTTCACTCAGAGGCTCATGTGTTTTCACAGAACCCCCACATCCCACATTTGGGAAATAACACTCTATTATTCATTCAACTCACATTATAGAGGTTTTCAAAAACCAAGAACACTCCATATCCCATCTACCCTTACTAAGGATTGATAAAATATCTTGACCTGGAGTCCACACTTTAACAAATGCTAACAATATATTTTGTTAGATCAAATATCATAGAAAAATATATATAATCCCTTAATAAAATTTCACCTTGTACCATAGGAATCCCATAATGTGAGAACTCTCAATAGCCCCACTAACCACACATGGTCCAACCAAATATACAATATCTCTGAGTCACCTCATCCATATAAGGTTTATCATTTTTCATATTCAAATTCTTAAGATTTTATTAGTTCACAAGGTTCACATTTTCAAATTTATCTTCATTAAAAGGATTCTTATTTTTAACATTTCCATTATTTTCAAAAATTGAACACTTCAATCATTCATCATTCATTTGGATATCACAATATTGGTCTGGTTAGGTAGAAATACATTCACAGTTTATTAGGTAAAACACATTATAAGTTTCTTTCTAGAAATTTATTTATGTAAAAACATCATCCAATAATTTATTTATATATTAATATTTAACATTCCATCATTTAGGGAGTAAATAATATAATATACCACTATAGCATTATATGGGAATACACCATATACTAGGATCTTGACAATTTAAATAACCAACCCCTCTTGGATATTTTAATTCATATGAAAATATAAATTACTTGATAATATAAACTATAAATAATTATATAAATCAATTGTATATATAATCCACAATCATCCATGAATTATAGACAACATAAAAAATTAAAAATAAATGTTTTTTTCCTAACATGTTTCATAAACACACACTCTATCTCTATCTTTTCAACCATACCATGATTATAAATTTGACAAACAAACAACATCTAAAATCAAGTGTCTCACTCAAGGTGAAAATATGATGCAATTATAACATTGAATTCTAAGAACAGCAAGTACCATAACGGGAAACTTGGGTTTTCCCTTGTGATTGGGATGATCATTCCTAGGAATTATCTCATTACCAATTACCATCACATATTATCCTAATATTTACCATTACCAAGTATTAAGAAAGAAAGAAATGAAAATTCTATTACCACTTTCAAACATCCCTCCAACCATAACCACTGACCAATGTCGGGACCTATTATAACTAAATATACTCAAGCACACATCCCCATACAGTAGTGGCTACCAAATAGCATTTATGGTGTTAGGTGGAATAGTTTGGAGACTATACCCGATAGGAATAGTAGAACTAGAATAAGAAATAAAAAATAATCACATTAAAATAGTTAAAGATAATCATAGAAAATAAAAAGAAAGTGTTGAAATAACTACATTGTCAAAATGAAATAATAATGGATGATTACACACATTTCCCAATGAATCCCCCAAGGGTGGATCATAAATAAATTTGATAAAATGAGAAAAAATAAATTTAAATCTATATCTCAACCAAAATTAGTCCAAACTTTAGCTCAGGACCATCATTCAGACTCTGTCATAGCATTCTAAAAAAATTATCGTGTGTTAACATATGACTAAAAAGTGATATGTTTTTTGGGTACCCAAGATACATGGTGGAAATGGAATGGTGTATGTATAACTCATTATTCCACTAATGTGGCTTTTATTTCACATTGTTTCCAAAATAATTTTATTTATATTTTATGGATTTAATTAATAAAATGTACTTTAAATGATAAATAATAAAACAATAGTTAGTTTTTAATTGAAATTGATAGTTTAGGAATTTTATATTTAATTTATTTTACCATTTTAAATTATAAAATATTTCCCAATATTTTATTTTTTTAATTTATCCAATTATATTTTTAATATCAATTTTAAATGTATCTATTATATTTATTTTTACTATTTTATTTATTTATTTATAAATTTATTTTTAAATCTATGGAACTTGAATTAAATTTAATATATTTCTTTCTATATTTTAATATATTTGAATTTTAACTTCCAATTTTTAATTTTTAATTAAATTTTAAACTTTAATTATTGAATCTAAATATAGTTACTCAATGGCACCCCAATCCCTTGTCTTTTCTCTCACTCTCAATGTATACCCCTTTCAGGGTCTCTAGATAACTTCTTCAATGGTGAGGAACTCTTATTGAGGCCCCCTTGTCCCTCTTTCCTCTCAAACATGAACCACGGCTACTCTGTCGACCAGATCCACCATTACAGACCCCATTTTTTATTCTATTCAGTGTTCTTCACCGTGGTTTGGGATATGATGTCACGACCCGCCCTCGGGGTCCGTGCCGTGACTACCCCAAGCCCGCCTTCCATAGGCCAGGGGCTGGCGACTAGCACCAAGGCGTAAATCCCAGTAAAAAGGGAAGGCATTGCCTTTGAAAAGTAACCAACTCCACAGAGTAAGCAAGCGGAAAGTAAACACTAAACAAGCAGAGTACAACTGAAAGTGCGGAAAAGTAGATGGGCCAGAATACAAACCCAAACTGTAAGTAAAGTACAACTCGAAAAGGGAAAAACAGCAACTGTAAAGTAAAAGTCGCTACTCCGAGCTGTCCACCGTAAATCCCACCTGAAGGGTGGGTACAGATAGCTCCTCTGCTCCACGGGTCCCGCCGTCCGCTCCGTGCACGTCCCGCCCAGTGGTCCACCTCCGGGTACCGTCCCGCTCTACAAGCCTCAGCTAAGTCAACGCTGTCCGTCGTCTGCAACCAACACAACGTAGTGCGGGCGAAGCCCGTGCAGGGGTGAGTATAAGCTACTCAGTAGGGACCCCGAGACCCCTGAAGGTCTCTCAAATCCACAAAGGATAAACCACAAAGAAAAGTACAATCACGAAGTAACAACCGACACTGCTTAGGTATATGCCCATACATATACCTAAGTCATTAATTCAGATACGCTCCAACCTCCGAGCCCAAGTACAACTCAGTCCACGCAGGAAAGTATACGTAATCCACAAAGGGAAGCAAAATATAATCCACACAGGATTGCACAACACAATCCACACAGGAAAACAACAGGATTCAGCTCACACAGGTAAACATCTTCAAGGACGATAAAGATGATCACTGATCCATCTAAGTCGTCGGACCCACGAAGGATCGATAGGTAACTAACCCCCGCAGAAGACCCACACAGGATCGGGCTCACACAGAACCTGTAGGCGCTGGCTCACACAGAACCGCTGAGCGCAAGGACCCACACAGGATCGGGCTCACACAGAACCTGTAGCACTGATCCACGTAGGATCGCTGAGTGCTGTAGTCGTCGTCATCGAATCCACACAGGATCTCTGTACTGTCGTCGTCAAATCCACACAGGATCTCTGTACTGTCGTCGTCAAATCCACACAGGATCTCTGTACTGTCGTCGTCAAATCCACACAGGATCTCTGTACTGTCGTCGTCGCAGTCACAGTAGCAGTCGTAGCAGTAGAACAGTCGCAGCCAGTACTGGGGTTCCCGCACACAGCAAGCTCGTTCGGAGGGTCCGCTCCACGAGCCGAGAGGCTGATACATCAACGGTCACGAAGACCGAAGTTGATGTATCCAAAAGTTCCGTATCGTCAACAGGAACTCAACGCAACAGACGGCGCGTCGATCGGACGCCCGGTCTGAGAGTTATAGGCATTTTCGTCTCCGGGGCCCGGTTGGTTTTTAAGGCAAAACCAACCCGACCGTACTCCACCTGCGTCCAAACCCCGGGCGGAGTATGCCAAAAGATCCGTCTCACTAAGAGGAACACAACGCGACTGACAGCGCGTCAATCGGACGTCCGTAGCTCAAGATATGAGCGTTTCCGCTCCGGAGGCCCGGTTGGTTTCGTGAACGAACCAACCCGGCCGAACTCAAAGTAAACCGAAACCTTGAGTGCGATATACCGAAACGACCGTCTCGATCCAAGGATCGCGTTGCCGCAGACGGTTCGTCATTCGGAGGTCCGAGGCTCATGTTATGAGCCAAAAACCGAAACTGGTCCGTAACGGGGGGGTCCGGGTCCGGGCCGACCCGGCCCGACCCCCCCCCCCCCCCCCCCGGGGCGGCGCGGCGGCCGGCGGCGGCGGTCGGCGGCGGCGGACGGCGGCGGACGGCGGCGGCGGGCGGCGCGGCGGCGGCGGCGGCGGCGGTGGCGTCGGCGGCGGCGGCGGCGGCGGGCCGCGCTGGCGGCGGCGGCGGGCCGCACCGGCGGCGGGGTGCCGCGAGGTGGGTGGCACGCGGGGCTAAGCCCCGCGTTATGCTGGAGGGGCGGCGCGGCACAAGGGCCGCGCCCCATTTTTTTCAAAGAGCCCCCCCCACGTGGGGGGCCTGCTGGTGGAACCGAGGGGGCAGCCGGCCCCCTCCCTTTTAAGAAACGCCCCCCCTCTTAAAGAGGGGGGTTTTCATGGTTGGCCGGGGAATTAAATTCCCCGGTTTTAAGTCATCCGGCCGGCCAGCTGGCCGGCCGGTTTTCTCAAACGGGACCGGAACTTCCGGTCCCCTTCTTCGGCTTCCGACGCCGGCGGCCCGGCCGCCGGTCTTTCCTTCCGCCGCGGCCCGGAACCGGCCGCGGTCTCCTCGTCCTGCCGCGGCCTGGAACCGGCCGCGGTCTTCTCGTCCCGCCGCGGCCCGGAACCGGCCGCGGCGTTCGTCATCTGGCGCGGTGCGTCGGCACCGCGCCCCTTCGCCGTGCTTCGATTCTTTTCAACGCGGCGCGACGGCGTCGCGTTCTTGAAGATTCTCCTCGGCGTAGCGCGACGGCGTTGCGTAAATTAAACGCACGGTAAACCGCGTGGTGCGACGGCACCACGCCACTTTGCTTCCATCGCAAGAATTAAACAAGAACGTTGGAGGGGGGTTCGGCCGTGTTCGTGCGGTCCGGCCCCCCTCGCGTTAATAAAAATAACGCAACTTAAAGAAAATCATGTCACACGTTAATCTTGCTAAAAGCACGATCAAGAATAAAATGAGGAATCCAAAAGAAATTCGACAACCCCTACCTCGGGTTTAAGATTCAAAGGTTCGGCTACGCTCCGCGGAAGACGGCGTCGCGGAGGTCGGGTGTCGCGGAAGCCGTTCGTCAAATCCGATGACGAAGGGATGCGTTCGAAGAGTCACGTCGTTGGCGAAACTTGTACGCCGACGAAGATGGTCCGAGGAGGAAGTGGCGTTCCCTCTCGTTGACACCGAGGACGAAGAAGAGAGGCGTCGTTCTTCGTTCTTCGTCAGAGTTTGAGCGTTCTTCGTTCTTCGTTCTTCGTCAGAGTTGAAGATGAAGAGGAATGCTCTCAAAAGCTCTCAAGGGAACAAACGATCAACCAAAAATAAAATAAGACTACATCTTATTTTATTCTCACTTTGCCAACCTTTCAAAATTCAAAAGTTGAATTCAATTCATTAATTAAGTCTAGAGTTTACAAAATTAAATGAAAAGATAAATTGGCAAGAGTTAAAGAAGGGGAGAGTTACATAAATAAGAGGAAGGGTTTTGAGAGGTTAAGGAATTTGAAAAGAAAAAGGGGTTCGTGTGGGCCCCACCACACTTAATCCTCCCAAGGGAGGTTAAGTGGGTGTGGGTCCCACTTCTAACCTCCTTTGGTAGGTTTTTAAAATAAGTTAAAATAAAATTTGTTTTGCACAAATTTTATTTAACTTAACTGAAAAACCCCAAAACGTAACTTTCAACCCGCAACAAACGCAACTCCCGAAAAGGTCTCTTTAAGCGAATATCGGTGCTGCGAGTCTATCGGTGCCCTCGGATTTCAATTCCGAGCACCGGATCAAAAGTTAGGAAATCCCGCTCGTTCGTTCACTGAACGTACCCGAGCCAAACTTCGGAAATTAATTCCGGGCACTCCGGGCCTCGGAATCAGGTGCCGTCTGAAACCGCGCTCTTGTAAAATTCTAAAGAAAATTAAGAAAAAATTTTCCTTGAATTTTACGGGTCTTTACATTACTCCCACCTCAGGGCTTTACGTCCCCGTAAAGCTACATCAAAAACTAGGGAAACCAAAAGAGAGTACTTAGCA
Organism: Viscum album; assembly: GCA_963277665.1. Classification (NCBI taxonomy): domain Eukaryota; kingdom Viridiplantae; phylum Streptophyta; class Magnoliopsida; order Santalales; family Viscaceae; genus Viscum; species Viscum album. The sequence goes on along the minus strand of OY728128.1, from coordinate 210,113,979 downwards.
CGCATCTGAGCCTCCCGCTCCCATGTGCTCTCCTGGAGATTCCCGTGCCGCCATCTGTTGCGCACAAGAGGAATCGATCGCCCATGTAGGACCCGCTCCTGGATGACATGGACCTCCTCTGACGTGGCCCGGACCATCTCCGGTCCCACCAGAGCTGCAAGATTTCTCTTTTGCCGAAAAGAGAAATCTGGTCTCATCCCCTGGATGAACCACATTCTTTGCCTAAAACAGTCAATCCTAACATGGATGATACTAATCCATACTAAGGATGACGTCGTAAGGCCTCGACGCTACTACTAAGAGATTCAACCGTTACTCTCGCCTCCAAGGGTTGAGTCACACTGTCGGCATCAGTGTGTGGTAACTGGGTCTCCTCCAGTAGATGTCTCACAAGTGAGGGTCAAGTCAACAGCCAAAACTGGAACCTCTTAGTAACATTACGATAGAGGACAGGAACGAAAACATCACAAGGTATGCGTCTTTTATTATTGCAGCTCGTAATACAAGACGCTACACAAAAGCAACAAGGAACCAGAAGTACAAAGGATGTATCCACTAGTTCTGCTCCTGTCCATCGGCTCCCAGGGCTCCATGATCGAAGGCCTCGACTGCCTGAAGCTGAGCTCTCCCCTGCGGTCGGGGTGGACCTCCTGGTGGTGGTGGTGGTAGAGCCTCAAAGCGTCGGCCACCACCAGCTGCTCGTCCAGCTCCTCTGCCTCGTCCGCCTCCTCCCTGCGGACCGCCACGGTCGAACCTCTGCCTCTGCCTAGGTGGTTCCTCAACCGTCTGCTGCTCCTCCGCATGGCGGGTCGGGCAGTCACGAGCCATGTGGCCTCGCCCGCCGCATGCATAGCACTGTCTTCCACTCGAAAGACTGGCTCCGCGTTGTGTGCCCTGCACTGCTGAGCCAGTGCCCTGAGGTCTGGTCTGTCTGGACCCCTGAGTCATTCGCCGACTGCCAGCTGCAGATGACTCTGCCACGTGCCGTCCTGCGGTGGGTCTCTGTGCTGGTGTAGACTCAGCAAGGAAGCTCTCGATCAGAAGGGCCCGCTCCAGTACTCCTGTCTGAGTCGGTATGCTGAGGGAGATCAGCGATGCCCTGATCTCGTGTCTCAAACCCTGCTCGAAGGTCCGGGCCCGGAAGAATGGGTCCCGTACCATGTCGGTCGAGTAGCGCGAGAGATCGGTAAATCTCACCGAGTACTGAGTGACCGTCATGCTGCCCTGCCGCAGCTGTAGAAGCTCCTGGATGCGCACCGCACGAAGGGTGGCTGGGACGAACTCCGAGCGGAATATGCTCTCAAATTCCGTCCAAAGAAGAGATGCCTCATCGTGCACCTGGAGCATCAAGCTCCACCATCGTCCTGCTGCTGCGTGTAGTAGGCTCGCAGCGAGGATCACCATGAGGTCTGCTGGTGTCCTCACTAGCCTAAACACTCGAACCACTGCCTCCAGCCAGTCCTCTGCTGCCTGGGGATCCGTCTCCCCGCGAAACCTGGGCGGTCGCTGGCGCTGAAACTCATGCAGTGCGCTGAGGCGACGTGCATCGTCAGCGGCTGCTGCTGGAAGCATCGGGGAATCGGCGGGTAAAGCTACCGCCGGTGCCACTGCTGACAAAGGGCCCTGCACCGAAGCCTCGTCGCTCGGTGGGCTGTCGTCTCGCTCGACTCTCGGAACCCTAGCTGGCTGCCGTCGTGGGGCCATCCTGAATAGGAAACAGGTGCGCCACGGTTAGAACAGTATACCAGGTGAGCTGATATAAGTAATCACAAAGAAAACTTGAGACTTTCATTAAGCAGATCAGTATACCCGGTGAGCTGGCACAAGTAATCACAAAGAAAACTTTGAAACACACACGCAATCAATGTTTTCGTGCATTAAGTCGGAAATCAGAAGTCAGGGTCCTGGTGTACGGATACGTCGGCCGCCGCACCAACACTGGACTCCCTGGACTGATAACCACACTCAATACGCTAAACATTATTGCTTCACATAGAAAAGATCAGAGTTCGCGGTAGAACCGAACTCCTCTGATACCAATTTGTCACGACCCGCCCTCGGGGTCCGTGCCGTGACTACCCCAAGCCCGCCTTCCATAGGCCAGGGGCTGGCGACTAGCACCAAGGCGTAAATCCCAGTAAAAAGGGAAGGCATTGCCTTTGAATAGTAACCAACTCCACAGAGTAAGCAAGCGGAAAGTAAACACTAAACAAGCAGAGTACAACTGAAAGTGCGGAAAAGTAGATGGGCCAGAATACAAACCCAAACTGTAAGTAAAGTACAACTCGAAAAGGGAAAAACAACAACTGTAAAGTAAAAGTCGCTACTCCGAGCTGTCCACCGTAAATCCCACCTGAAGGGTGGGTACAGATAGCTCCTCTGCTCCACGGGTCCCGCCGTCCGCTCCGTGCACGTCCCGCCCAGTGGTCCACCTCCGGGTACCGTCCCGCTCTACAAGCCTCAGCTAAGTCAACGCTGTCCGTCGTCTGCAACCAACACAACGTAGTGCGGGCGAAGCCCGTGCAGGGGTGAGTATAAGCTACTCAGTAGGGACCCCGAGACCCCTGAAGGTCTCTCAAATCCACAAAGGATAAACCACAAAGAAAAGTACAATCACGAAGTAACAACCGACACTGCTTAGGTATATGCCCATACATATACCTAAGTCATTAATTCAGATACGCTCCAACCTCCGAGCCCAAGTACAACTCAGTCCACGCAGGAAAGTATACGTAATCCACAAAGGGAAGCAAAATATAATCCACACAGGATTGCACAACACAATCCACACAGGAAAACAACAGGATTCAGCTCACACAGGTAAACATCTTCAAGGACGATAAAGATGATCACTGATCCATCTAAGTCGTCGGACCCACGAAGGATCGATAGGTAACTAACCCCCGCAGAAGACCCACACAGGATCGGGCTCACACAGAACCTGTAGGCGCTGGCTCACACAGAACCGCTGAGCGCAAGGACCCACACAGGATCGGGCTCACACAGAACCTGTAGCACTGATCCACGTAGGATCGCTGAGTGCTGTAGTCGTCGTCGTCGAATCCACACATGATCTCTGTACTGTCGTCGTCAAATCCACACAGGATCTCTGTACTGTCGTCGTCAAATCCACACAGGATCTCTGTACTGTCGTCGTCAAATCCACACAGGATCTCTGTACTGTCGTCGTCAAATCCACACAGGATCTCTGTACTGTCGTCGTCAAATCCACACAGGATCTCTGTACTGTCGTCGTCGCAGTCACAGTAGCAGTCGTAGCAGTAGAACAGTCGCAGCCAGTACTAGGGTTCCCGCACACAGCAAGCTCGTTCGGAGGGTCCGCTCCACGAGCCGAGAGGCTGATACATCAACGGTCACGAAGACCGAAGTTGATGTATCCAAAAGTTCCGTATCGTCAACAGGAACTCAACGCAACAGACGGCGCGTCGATCGGACGCCCGGTCTGAGAGTTATAGGCATTTTCGTCTCCGGGGCCCGGTTGGTTTTTAAGGCAAAACCAACCCGACCGTACTCCACCTGCGTCCAAACCCCGGGCGGAGTATGCCAAAAGATCCGTCTCACTAAGAGGAACACAACGCGACTGACGGCGTGTCAATCGGACGTCCGTAGCTCAAGATATGAGTGTTTCCGCTCCGAAGGCCCGGTTGGTTTCGTGAACGAACCAACCCGGCCGAACTCAAAGTAAACCGAAACCTTGAGTGCGATATACCGAAACGACCGTCTCGATCCAAGGATCGCGTTGCCGCAGACGGTTCGTCATTCGGAGGTCCGAGGCTCAAGTTATGAGCCAAAAACCGAAACTGGTCCGTAACGGGGGGGTCCGGGTCCGGGCCGACCCGGCCCGACCCCCCCCCCCCCCCCCCCCCCCCCCCCCCGGGGCGGCGCGGCGGCCGGCGGCGGCGGTCGGCGGCGGCGGACGGCGGCGGACGGCGGCGGCGGGCGGCGCGGCGGCGGCGGCGGGCCGCGCTGGCGGCGGGGTGCCGCGAGGTGGGTGGCACGCGGGGCTAAGCCCCGCGTTATGCTGGAGGGGCGGCGCGGCACAAGGGCCGCGCCCCATTTTTTTCAAAGAGCCCCCCCCCCCCCCCCACGTGGGGGGCCTGCTGGTGGAACCGAGGGGGCAGCCGGCCCCCTCCCTTTTAAGAAACGCCCCCCCTCTTAAAGAGGGGGGTTTTCATGGTTGGCCGGGGAATTAAATTCCCCGGTTTTAAGTCATCCGGCCGGCCAGCTGGCCGACCGGTTTTCTCAAACGGGACCGGAACTTCCGGTCCCCTTCTTCGGCTTCCGACGCCGGCGGCCCGGCCGCCGGTCTTTCCTTCCGCCGCGGCCCGGAACCGGCCGCGGTCTCCTCGTCCTGCCGCGGCCTGGAACCGGCCGCGGTCTTCTCGTCCCGCCGCGGCCCGGAACCGGCCGCGGCGTTCGTCATCTGGCGCGGTGCGTTGGCACCGCGCCCCTTCGCCGTGCTTCGATTCTTTTCAACGCGGCGCGACGGCGTCGCGTTCTTGAAGATTCTCCTCGGCGTAGCGCGACGGCGTTGCGTAAATTAAACGCACGGTAAACCGCGTGGTGCGACGGCACCACGCCACTTTGCTTCCATCGCAAGAATTAAACAAGAACGTTGGAGGGGGGTTCGGCCGTGTTCGTGCGGTCCGGCCCCCCTCGCGTTAATAAAAATAACGCAACTTAAAGAAAATCATGTCACACGTTAATCTTGCTAAAAGCACGATCAAGAATAAAATGAGGAATCCAAAAGAAATTCGACAACCCCTACCTCGGGTTTAAGATTCAAAGGTTCGGCTACGCTCCGCGGAAGACGGCGTCGCGGAGGTCGGGTGTCGCGGAAGCCGTTCGTCAAATCCGATGACGAAGGGATGCGTTCGAAGAGTCACGTCGTTGGCGAAACTTGTACGCCGACGAAGATGGTCCGAGGAGGAAGTGGCGTTCCCTCTCGTTGACACCGAGGACGAAGAAGAGAGGCGTCGTTCTTCGTTCTTCGTCAGAGTTTGAGCGTTCTTCGTTCTTCGTTCTTCGTCAGAGTTGAAGATGAAGAGGAATGCTCTCAAAAGCTCTCAAGGGAACAAACGATCAACCAAAAATAAAATAAGACTACATCTTATTTTATTCTCACTTTGCCAACCTTTCAAAATTCAAAAGTTGAATTCAATTCATTAATTAAGTCTAGAGTTGACAAAATTAAATGAAAAGATAAATTGGCAAGAGTTAAAGAAGGGGAGAGTTACATAAATAAGAGGAAGGGTTTTGAGAGGTTAAGGAATTTGAAAAGAAAAAGGGGTTCGTGTGGGCCCCACCACACTTAATCCTCCCAAGGGAGGTTAAGTGGGTGTGGGTCCCACTTCTAACCTCCTTTGGTAGGTTTTTAAAATAAGTTAAAATAAAATTTGTTTTGCACAAATTTTATTTAACTTAACTGAAAAACCCCAAAACGTAACTTTCAACCCGCAACAAACGCAACTCCCGAAAAGGTCTCTTTAAGCGAATATCGGCGCTGCGAGTTCATCGGTGCCCTCGGATTTCAATTCCGAGCACCGGATCAAAAGTTAGGAAATCCCGCTCGTTCGTTCACTGAACGTACCCGAGCCAAACTTCGGAAATTAATTCCTGGCACTCCGGGCCTCGGAATCAGGTGCCGTCTGAAACCGCGCTCTTGTAAAATTCTAAAGAAAATTAAGAAAAAATTTTCCTTGAATTTTACGGGTCTTTACATATGATGTTAGTTGCGGTTGGTTTCTTATTTTATGGATTTTGAAATTGGCACATTTACATTGTTTAGTTCTCTCAATGGTAGTATCTCATCATTGGGGCCCTTGTCTATTTCAACTTCTTCTCTTTCTTATCGATCTATTTTATTAAGATCCTATTCAGTTGGATGCAGTGAATTTCATGGGGGTTTTGGGATGTGTTTGTTGGGTGTTCACCAATTTTCCTTTAGTCATGACACATGTTGATTCTTCTTATTCCATAGGGAATAATTTTTCATCCTAGTTGTGTTTTTTGAATTTTCTGTATTCTAGAGGTATTTTGATCCCTGATCGAAGGATATTGTTCCCTATTGAGGCCTTACTATACTAAAAACTCCATGATTTCTTATTAATTCAACTTATACCCCAAGTCAGTTGGTGTGGTGATCTTCTATAATGATTTATATGTACTATTTTATAGGATGATGACCTATTTTTTGCATTTCTGTTTCATTGGTGTTTGAAAATGAACATCAATAATGACTTTATAGTTTCTTTGTCATTTTACTGTTATAGAATGGGATTATTTTTGTTGTTTTTTCCTAGATTTGGATTGTCTTCCTAGTTTTACTATAGTGTGGATTATGAAAAATTTTACTCTTTTTTATGTCCCAGAGGCTAACAGTGATGTTATTTTATAATCAGTGCGAATTTGTGGATGATGGTCTTTTTTTTAGTCCTCTACTTGTGATGATACAAAAAATATGGTGTTGAGATAAAGGTTTTTTATCATGTTGATCGGTGGAATGATGGTGATGTTGGTTCTTGTCTCTCTCTCTTAGATAAAAGTTGGTTCTAGTAGATGTATCTAATATTGTTTTGAAAATGGATTTTCTAGATTATTCAACGTTATTTCTTCTGATAAGGCTTTGATCGTAGATACAATTACATAGGATTAGGTGACAACTTTTAGTCTTGGAATCTCATCAGTGGACTTGAGGCAATGTCTATAGTTGATAGTTGTAGCTGATAATTTTTAATTTTGATGTTTTAATTTTTAATTTTCAATATGTATGTGGTTGGTATTAGTTTACTTGATTAGGTATATGAGCGGGTTTCCACACTACCCTATAAACAAGTCTTTACATAAAATGATAAAAAATTAAATTTGGATCTATTTGGATGGAATTTGAATATATATATATATAAACATATTAATTTTTTACTTTTTTGTCTTAATATATTTTTATTTTTTTGTTTTGTTTTGTGTGCAAAATAATTAAAAGGAATTGGTTTTTAATTATCAATATTTTTTTTGGATGTTTTAGTATTTGATTAATGTTAATTAAAATTTTTTAATCTTTTTTGTTTATTTTGTAGGTACCCTACACCACTAAATAAAATTACACTATAGTTCTTGGGACATGATTTTGTTACTATAGGGGATGTTCTAATTTTCACTATAACCTCCACTCACATTCTTTTATACCATTCCCAATAACCATTCCTAAACTACAAGGTAAAATCTAATTCTACTACCATTTTGGCAATATCATTCTAACACTATTTTTCAGGTACTTCAACCTTTGACTATGTTTCTACAGATATTATAGGAATTAATTTCTTATGTTATCATTCTAATTTATGGAACCATATACCCCTTTTTCTTTAACCCCGATTCCAAGGCTCAGATACATTGAGCTATTATTATTTTTTAACATAAGCATGAAGATGATCAAGTATCGAAAGTTAAAATAAAATTAGATTGAATCATTGATGAAATAAGATCTAAGCTAGACCATAGATTTTTGAAAATGGTGAACCAATTAAAAATCGGCACCACCATTTAATGTGTTATACCCATCGATTCTTGATAGATGATTAATCCACAATTGAGTTTCTCATGAGTTAAGGCTTCCTAATTTTTTAATGTTTACCAAATGAAGAATAGTGAATATGATCCTTGTCTAGTAAGGAACTGAATCTTAGTTCATCGATTAGTGAATTTGATACGTGATCAAGGTGTACCCAATGCCACTCATGACACTGATATTGAGTCTACATAATCTGAAACTCAGAATCTAGAGTATATGAATTTGATAATAACCAAATACGAACTTAGTCTAATGAGTTGTGTGTTTAAGGAATAATATGGATAACTTAGGAAATTATTATCCTTGACATGGATGAACTATGAAAACCAATAGAGAGCATGATATTTGATGTCATGGTCAAATAGTTAGGCCAAGGAAGATGGTTGATCCCAAACCATACTGAAATAGGGTATTTTGTAAAGGATTGGTATGATGAAATGAGTCGTGATGATTGTTGTGTGGATATTTTTTGGTTAGTATCAGTTCCAAATTATTAATGATTTTTATTTTCCCCAATACTATGGTTTGAAGGAAGAAGGGGGTTCAAACCATATTCAAGATGAACTGCCTCTGTGAGTTAAAGGAATAGTGATACATGATATATTGTCTCTACAAGGACGTTTTGTTATGCTATTAAAGGATTTGGTAAGATAATTTTATCCTTGAAACATCTATAGTATCAAAATATTAAAGATTAAAATTTATGTAAAGGTCATGTTGTTTGTTTTGAAAGTGAAAAATGAGAGAAATGGACGAAGGCCTATTAGTCACCTAGGAAATTTAATCAAGTTAAAAGCACATTCAGATTTATTGTACTTGAAATTATTCATAGATCATGTGGGTTTGTTGTTTTTATTAGAATAGTTCATCTCATGTCATGTGAAATTAATAATATTTTTAGACCAATGATACGTGGTCCATGAGGATAAAAATTTAAGAATTAATTTAGTTTATTTATATCATCAAATATGAATTTTATACATACTTTAAAATATTATGAATGGTAACTCATTGATGTACTTAGTTAACTAACTTCTTGAAGATACTAATTCAGATAACAGGCTGGGGAGCACCATTTTAGAGTGTAAAAATGGATTTCATACCAAATGTAAAAAAACCATCAATGTTTTTGGATTTTGAAGTTCAAAGAGGGATAGGTAAAAAAACTCAAAAGAAAATATGTTTTAATTATCTTATCTTTTCATTATTTTTTTCACATTTAATTTCCATTCATGTATCTGTACATATGAACATGTTTGAAATAAATTAATTGAGAGTTTTTTACTATTGATATTTTAATCTTTTTAGTGATCTTCATACTAGGAAAGTGTTAGTCTGGTATTACAGACCCTTAATTTTATTAATGAAAAATAAAGTTACAAGATGACACAGATAAAGGGAATGTACATTGCAGAGAGTGGGATACTCCCCTTATGTCATCCTCTACTCAAAAAGTACAATAATAGGGTTCTGAGAGGACCACTGATGGCCCACCGTGCAGCAGTATAAGCGATTCCTATTCCCAAGAAATGGTGAATATAGCTTTGGGAAAGGCCCTGAAGTGCATGTAGTATACCAATGCAACCCAGGTGTCTGATTGATCCCAATGTAACTCTATCAGAATTTGATTTGAACAAAAACCAATAGGATCCAACATAAGCTCTTAACCATGGATGAATGCTTCGGCCTACCTGCAACTCCAAGAAATTGAAATTCCTAGAGGTCCAGTGGTCCACGGCGCTAGTTTTCATGGGATCAATAGTATGGTTGACTGGTATATAATAAATTCACCATAATGGGTGAGAAGAGCTATTTGTGTGGGAGTAGCAGTATATTAGCATGGGTGAGAGAAGCCATGGTTCCAAACGGGGGCTCACTTTTGACTTTCTGGATAATAGGTGGATCCAATGCAACATCAATAAGATAATCCACTACAACAGGTTTTGAAACAGGTCCATCCTCCCATAGAAACTGGTGTTGCTCACTAAGTCTTCATGGGATGTTTACAGAGGCGGGAGTGACCTACTCCATGCAAGTCATCATCAATCAGTGATACATATAATTTTAGAGATCTGAACGACCACATCATGCCTTGTTCCATTATGTAATTATTGTATAGGTCATCCTCCACCTAATTTTACTCTCTATTACAAGTGAAATATGGTGATTAATATAATTGGGAAAATTGATTCATTCAATCCAATGCAGTAGAAGCACCCATGGAACATTTCAGGTATGATTCATAAGAGTCGTAATGGTGGTTTCAGAATCTGATTCAATCCATAGGTTGATCCATTTATATCGATTTCATACCATAGGGAAACAATAATTGACCATAATTCAACATTGTAAGCATTCCCAACTCTAATGGAGTGGTAGAAGGAACCCTTGAAAATCCACAGTTGGTTGGAAAGATACCTCTGCACCCCGAGGGTCCAGCCATGCCTGGGGACATGCCATCAACATTGAAATTAACCCAAGATACAATCGGTGTGATCCATTTCATAGATTTCAGAACTAGATATTTCTTGTGATTGCCTACAACTCCCAAAAATCGAAGCAAAATCAGATCACTAACAATGTCATTCATTCCCCCTGTTTTCACCTTGGTAGCAGCATGCACCTCCCTGTGCATGTTGATAATTCCAGCATGAATTCTTGGTATATGACAAATGAATGTTCCTTCATTCCTTTCCCTTTATATTGGGTAAATCATAGAAGCATTTGACACAAGAAAGAGTTGTTTCACTTACAGACTTTGTTTAGAATGGGCAACGAAGTCAAGAAAGTCTAGGAGTTGTCTACCTTCTCCTAGACTCATTACAAAGCTCCAGTTATCTTATTCCCATAGCTTCCGTGTATAATCATGGTCAATGAATATGTGTTGAAGACTCTCTTCTACCATAAAGAAAATAATTCATTCCAAAACAATTTTATGTTCGACTTTATTCAGATGATCATGTAACAGAAGTCAATTTTTCCAGATTCTCCATAGTAGAATGTCCCTTGAGCTCCAGATAAAATCATCTTTAAACTTGGACAGCCATGTGGGTGCCATGATGGTGCTTTCACTCACTAACCATTAGTAAAATTTGACATTTTATTGGCCACCCGTACTTGATATCCAGATAAATGTGTCAACATCAATGAAGGCATGATGCTGAATTTTATGTTTAATCTAGAAGGGGACAAAATGAAGAACACGGATAGTTTCCATAAGCTCACTAATAGTCATCTGTAATCACTCAATAAAAATTGTCAGATGATCCCTTAGAATACTATCCATCCATAGGCTATTCCAATAGTTCAATTTTGATTTCTTAGAGACCATCCATGTAGTGTTTCTCATAATCTCTTTGAAAGAGTATTTGAGAGATGGCCACCACTAAAGACCCAAGATAGGAATTATTATCATCAAGTAGCATCCTCTTGAACCTGCTAACTATGAATCTACAGTAGGGATCATTTGTGGTCAACAAGTTCCATATGAATTAACCCATGAGGCCATCATTGAAAATTCATAGCTCTTTAATGCCAAGGCACCCCATTATAATGGGATTAATGCATTCCTTCCATAAAACCATGACCAGCTTCCTTTCGAGAACTAAACCAGTCCAAATGAAATTCCTAATCATACCTTGCATCTCTTTGAGGAGACCTCTTGGTCATCTGTATAAAGAGAAAGAGTAGAAAAATTTAGAGGTGATGACTGAGCTCACAAGGCGCACCTATCCGGCTTGAGACATTGATTTCCCTTTCCAACAAGAAAGCTGGGTAACAATGATAGAGATGATTCCTCTATGGAAGTGACTTTTGACTCTGCCCAAAAAAATTGGGACACCATGTTATGTGAAGGGTAGAGACCCTGTCCACACTCCAAGACTTCATGCAATTCAGTTATGTCTACCCACCGTGTGCTCATATCCAAACACAATGTAGTATTTTCCTTAAGAGATCGCATGCCCAGCTACTTCTTCATTGTGGGTGAAAAGGGCATGAATGGAAGAGATGGTCCTCTAAGAGGACTGACCAAAGAGAATAATTTCATCTGTGCCAAGGAGGTGTGATGGAACAGGTTCACCGCTACCAGCTTATATTTTCTTATTTAGGACAAAATGAGTAATATCATTAAAACATCTACTCAGATAATCTTCTGAAATGGAAAATAAGATACCTAAGAGTGTATCATCCTACTAAACACCCCTTCTACACTAATAAAAGCCCATGGGTGACCCATTTATGAGAATGGACAGCCTTTCTAATGAGATAATGACTTTAATCATTTTTAAGAAGGCATATTAGAAGCCATATCTTTTAAGAACATTGAGCATAAAATTCCATTTAAGGGTGTCAAAAGCCTTGGAGATATCAATGTTCAAGGCATAGTTCCCTTCCTTTTCCATTTTCCTCATAATGTTCTCACTTTATGAGGCTATGAACAGGTAATCTTGTATTCACCTCCTAGGTAAAATCCCTATTGATTTGAGGTGATGTGCTCCTGTACTATTACCCCATCATGAGAATAAGGATTTTGTTGATGACATTAGGGATGGTGTTCTCAAGGGAAACCAACCTTAAGTCTTTGACATCCACTATAGTACATTTCTAGGGGATTAATGCAATGAAGCTTTAGTTCATTCCATGTGGCAATTAAGCCTTATTGAAGAGGTCCCTTACTACATAGACCATGTAATCTTGTAAAATATCCCAATAGAACATTAAAATTTATTTTCGAAACCATCAGGACTGACATCACTTTCCAAATTGATGGGAAATAAAGGCTTTCTAACCTCTTATTTTTCTAGTGGTGAGACAAGGTGGAAAATCTATTTTTCATCAATTCACAGGGTGATATTTTCAACCATACTCGAAGTGTAACAATCCCCATCATCTATGTACAACTCATGGAATTAGTCAAAAACAACTTTGGAAGTGTTATTCTTAGAGGTATGAAGCTGTCCATTATTGTTGATGGCGTTGTTCCCCAATTTTTATCTCCTCTCCCTATGTAATCTATAGAAGAATATTGATTTTTTATCTCCTTACTTTAACCATTTCACATTCATTTGAATTATTTCCATCCTCTCCTTGATAGTGAGAAGATCATCCAGCTTTTCCTAGGCATGGAACTCCTCCCTAGAAGGGGTATATATCCTCTTCTTTTAAGCTTGAACCTTAACTAGATGCTATATAGCATCTTTAATATCATCATCCAGATTTGATAAGGAGTTTTTGATCCATTTCCTTATCATATTCTTAATATATTTGAGTTTCTCCTTAATCCTATACAGTGGGATTTCCACAGTCCTAAGTGTCCAAACATGAAAAATGGTTTCCCTGCATCCTGGAGATACAACCCAGATTATGGTCAGAATGGTGCCTCGGAAGCATGTAACCCAACATCCCATCCTGATAATTCATCATCCAGATGGAAAAATCACCTATCAATCTTTCTTCCTACCATCAATTCAAGGTATGTTAGCTCGAAGTGAAACCATACCCTGCAATTGGAACCTCTACAAACATGCATTGGTCAATGCAAGAGGAAAGATCATGAGCAATCATTCTATTAAAACATTATCCTAGTCTTTCCTCAGGTGTCAAAATAGTATTTAAATCACCCAAACTGGTCCATTTTAAGACCTCATTTAATGATATTTCCTCCATATACTTCCACAGATCTCATATTTTAAGATATGATGTCGAGGCATAAAAAATGAGATCTGAGCATTGTGTCCTGAATTCTAGATGGATATAGTAATTCATTCCTCTCTATTATCACATGTGATCACATGGAAACATTCATACCTAAGTACCAAAATGTGATAAATTCATGAGTTTTGAATATTCTGGGAGACAAAAAAATATCCCATAGATTCCCATTTGAAGCCCATACAATTTCTAAACAACATTTTCAGTTCATAAATTCCAATAACCAACAGTTTTTTGTCCATAATAAGGTGCCTAAAGGTTTTGGTCGTATGTTTATTCCCTAATCCTTGTAAATTCTAGTAGAATATCTTCATCATTTTAGGTCCAAACCCCTTGTGAAAGTTTTTTCATCATGGTCTGGCTAATTGGGTCATTTCCCTTTCCTCTTTCTTCCCTTTACATTTCCTTCTTTTGGGGTCATGTCCATCCTTGGGCCTTCATTTCCCTCCAGTGGATTTTTCTCATCATTCATTTCTAGTTTCATAGGGTAATTTTCTTCATCCACATCATCTCTCTACAATCATACACATAGAGGGGTAAAGGTGTTCTTAGATATCATGGGTTCGGGTGACTTTCCTACTAGTGAGGTTCTTCTAGAAGTTTTGAATGGTGGAACCTCAGGGAAAGGGTCCCTTGATTTGTATTTTTCAATATGCTGTGAAGAATTTTTCCAGACATTGACTGGAGAGGGAACACTATTCGACACACACATTCCAGCCTACTGCACTGCCTTCTGTTACACTGGCTCGTCCAAGGGGTTAGGGACATCGTTCTGGCTTCCTACTTCCTAGAAAGGAGTGCAATCCCTAGTAAATTAGAGCACCTCTGGCCTAGTTCTAGGAGATGCATAAGACTATATGAGATATACAGGACCAGATGCACATACATCCTATACATTCCTATCCTCATATCCCTTCTCATGTACTACATCTGGTCTCAAATACAGGGTGTCTTCATTCACTTTAGAATTGAGTTGCTCAGGACAATATTGTGCCCCATTATGATGTTGAGGTTATTATCTAATTATTATTCTTTCATTAGTGCCACTGGGGTGCCCATATAGCTGGGTACATGCATCTTTATCAATACCACATTCAAAAGGGATAATCTTAGACTCGCTAATAGGCTGAAACTGCACCTCTCCTACATTAGCGATATTCCCATGAATGTTTTCAGAGTGATGAGGGCCCTCACAGATCCCATCCATAGTATGTTCCACATTCATAGTTCCCACTGATAAAAACAAGAAGAGATTTAAATCAAGAAAGAATAATTAAAGGGCTATAGTCACTCTATAAAAATATTTGAGTTTTTTTATCTTGACATGACCCAATATGGCTCGATCCATAACTACCCCAAGCCTGCCTCTAATAGGCCAGGGGCTGGTGACCAATACCGAGTAGACATATCTAACACATGGGAGGTATTATCCTAATTTACTTTTACAAATACACACATATCCTTTCCCATAAAATTATTAAATTTAAAAAATCAAATGAGAACAATTCATGAAAAAATCTATAATCCCGTTATCAAATTTTGGAATTCGGTACTAGAAAACATAAAATAGGTCCAAATACAAAACCACGAAAAACTGGAAAATAATGTCTGACCTGCTCAAAAAAGAGTGGTTTTCTATAAAATGAAACATTGTAATACACCTTATACTATTTATACTAATCTAATCTCCACCTTCTCCAAGTCTTCTAAGGAATCTGTGAGAATTTCCATCATCTACATAATATAAGATATGTGTGGGTAGATACCCTGAAGGTGTGAGTATTACAATACCTAGAAGGACACCCCAAAAATACCAAACATAAATCATCAAGAGCAGTAATATCATACAATGAAGATATGAAAACATGTTATGATACATAACAATAACCCAAGATATCCTAGATATACTCATAAAATACTTTTAGTAACAAAATTCACAACCACTTCCAGTCATAGATCTACTCAAGGTATCAAGGACATGATTTTCCAAGAGGAACTGCTCCCTGAGCTATACTACCACTAACAACACTCATCCTAGAGTTCATGATCATAAATTATATCATATAATAAGAACATAGAAACAAAGATGATTCATCTGAGATTAAAACTCCATCATACTAATGCCCCATTAGAAGGATCAAATCTTTATACACAACTAGTGATCAATGCCGACGACTCTTGGGGGTGGACACTAGATGCTACTAGAAACATTCTCCTGTATAGGGGATAAACACCCATGTAATATTTGTCACACCAATTCCATAAACCATATCTAAGGAAACACAATGAAAATTAGGATCGCTCTCGGCCTCTTAGAGGGATACATGCTCCATGATGTTGAGGAAACTATAAAATAGAACTAATACTACTAACTCTATAATAATGGAAACTATGCAACACTGCACTCCTCATAAAGCTAAAGAGGGTTTAATATCTATTATAATAAAAGGTTGATACACTGAAACCTCATAGTAATACACCAAGGGAATAAACTCAAATGATACTCATCCAAGGAAGCTCACATAAGATCACAGCAATGATGAGCTGAGAAGATATAGTAATTAAACATGTCCTCAATATAGTACATGGTTTTTCCCTAGGGGGTACATTAAGTGTCTCTAAAATACTAGCAAAACCCATGTCTTATGCTCATATGGCATGCACTTTTCCCAAAAAGATAGCATTTCCCAATATTGTGTGGCATGTAGATGTCTCCCTAGAACTCGGTGTGTCATTTTACTTGTGTCTTTGTACACCGGTGAAAGATCTTATACTTGGTTGTGTCTGAGTAGACAGATCTTCTTTTGTACTCTATCCTACCCATGTACATCCCAATTACATGGAATTTGGGGACACATGTCCACCTGGGAGTGTACTCCCCATACACTCCAACTCATTCCCCATATACTAAATTTTGTGTGACTAGGCACATATGGTGTGTAACACTACCTGGAATCTTGGGAGTGTACCCCCTGTACATGTTGGTCTAGTAGGATAAGGTTGACATAGTGTGTGAAATTTGTCACACAGTGTGTTATAATTATATCTACATGGAAACCCTAGTATTCCATAGAGAGGACTACATATTGTGTGTTCTTTTGGATTACATGTCATGTAGTGGGGTTTTTCATGGAACCCATGGGATTCTTCTTGTTTCATTTCCCACTCCTTATGACTCCCTTAGATCTACAACCAAAACTCAAAAAATGGATCTTGATCCTTCTAATCTCATCAATCTTCTTCAGATGAATTCTAGTCATTCCCACCACTTAGGAATCATCCACCATCATGCCTATCTGCTACCGCACACCAAACCCAAACTTGGGGGTCTCCAGACTAACTTTGATCACCTGCCATTATCACACACCAAAATCCAATCATAAATCCCAAAATTGTGTGTTTGGAAATGATCCATTTTTTCAAAGATTAAATTCACCATAATCACTTTCTGGGTAATCCCCAACCTGCCGGACAAAATAAATACTGACAATGATCACATATAGAATGGGGGAAGAAAACCACAAAACATAAGATGATGACTGAACCTAGGACTTTTTTGGACTATACTCAATACATTTTCATTTTAGTGAATAATTAATATCCAATCATAAATAAATAATTATTATCCCTCAAATCCCAAATAAAAAAACCTATACCTAAAAAATCGACTGATTTGTGAATCAATCTTTTAGTTGATTGATTCATGTTTATAATGGGATAAAAATGTGGATAAATGAAAAAAAACAAAAATCCTACCTCTATTTAGATATATATCTAATGAAGAAAAATTGAACGTCATTATTGTTGATGAGATCCACAAGCTGTGTTGGCATACAATCTTCGATCAGATCTCTATCTGATGTCATCTTCCAATGATCCTCACATGAAACCTCTCTAATCGATCCTATAAAATATATAGGTTTATGAAGATAACATGAGGTATTTATAACAACTATAAATTTATATAGGTTTAATAGTTTTTCTATTTAAATGAAATAATTCAATAAATTATAAATTATTTATTTAATTATTTTGCTCACGATGACTCTCTATCCAAACAACATCGACTACGATTATGTTGCGACTAGGATAAAACCCAGATTAACAACACAATGGTGGTCTCATATTTCATATATGATAATCCTTTTTTTGAGTTATTACACTTTTTCAAGAAAATTTCACACACAAGTTATTAATATATTTAATATTTTTTTAAAATCCTTTTTGGGATAATCGGGCCTCAGAATCTTAAGTCATCTTAGAACCTGGATCTTGAAATATACCTAAAAATAATCCAAAGTCTTACATTAAAAATAATAATTTTCATTATTTAAATCCTATAGTATTTCTACCCAAAAAAATCAAAAACATTATAAGAATTTGGATATACTGAACCCTTAACTGGGTATCTCACTCCCCTGAGTGCCCCCAAATGGTTCCTATGTATACAACAAATAGACACTCAGGGAAAACAATTTCCCATAAAGGTTCATCCTCTTTTGGTTCTCAAAACCACCGGATGATCAAAAAAGAAAACACCACTCTCACATCCCATCTTACATAGGTCGATATCATGCAATGAGTCATGCACATGCCTCCTTAACTATTCCATGTGAATACCACCTTGTAACCAAAACTATTTTGGTCACAAGGATAAGGATTACACCACCTCACAAACCGTACATAGGAATGGGAAAATAAAATGACCTATGAACCCCAGAGATAGCCTAACAACTCACACTAAAATAATTAAACTCTAAAATTCAAAATTCCTAAGTTATTGGTACGTAAGGAAACCTTCTATTTATGGGAAGTTATCATCCACCCCTATACCAAATAAAACATTCCAATCGTTACTAGCATTAAATCTAGGACCCAATAATTGTCACCCCATAACTCTGACAAGTATAATAGTGACTTGCAAGGTCTCTCATACATGGCCTTAAAAATATGATACACAGTTGGGGGAGTGGCAGTCTCTATGATACATAAACACCACTTATGGTAGATGATCCTCATAACTATGGTCCAAAACCATCATGAAAACCCAAATCATGTTTAACAGAACCTAAATGGTCCAATTTACCATGTTCGATGAATGGGGTAAAATTTTATTCTCAACTAAAATTGATTAGTAGAATACATATCACACCATTTTCATCATTTTTCATGATGTAAGAATCATGGTTAGAAATTATTATTATGGTAATTCCATGAAGCTATAATACCTCATACACACATAGGTATCTCAAACTCTCCAAAAAAACTATATTGGTCATCACCCTCAGGTAGGTGAGATAACAAGACTTTAACTTGTAATCATTCAGCAACCCCCTTGGCTACCTAACCGATTCCAATAGATCTCGGTACTTCCTCACCTTCACCATATGTACTGATAAAGGAAAAAACGTCCCCAGAACATCCTCTGGTTGGGTGACCGGTGTCAACATCCAACTTTGAATAAGGATGACGAGCTTCCCATATTTTTAAAATCCATATAGAATATATCTATTGGATATCTGGTCACACAACATCTCAAAATTGATATATATAAGGTATATATCCTTTTTCTCTAAAAAAGTGGATGGGTAACAGTTTTCAATTGTAGGAAAAACCACACCATCCTAAGATGTCTCATTTTCTCCAACTCAGACACTGATCACACATGTTTTTCATCAAATAAGACTTCCATGAACTGATCCATAATATAGTTAAGGATCCTATCCATATGTACAATGATTATATTTTGGTATAAACTCACCAAATGGTATCACCGGGAGAAAAAAATAATATTAGTATCTTTTTAAATGTAATTTTCATTTATCATACTCTAAAACTAGATCAAGTGATAAAATTTTCTGGGGTAAAATATGATAATCACTTTTCCCCAAACCGCTAGTTGAATAAATCCACAATTCTATTGTGTGGATACTCTTCCTTGTGTCACCTGGTTCAAGTGACACAAATTCATACCCAACCACATGTACTTGTCTATCTCCTGGGAAAACAACATAGGGATACCCTGGAAAGAACACTGGTTCTTATGATGTCACTTCCCTATAGATTCCTCCAACTGTACCCCCATATTTCCAAGATACACATGGTCATCTGATATGCTACTAATGATATCGGGTCATCCCTTGTGATATTTCACATTTAAAAGAAACTATGGATGGGGAGGTAAACCTAGAAAGTCCATAAGAAATACATCCTCATAATCTACCACAACTGTAGGAAAAATATATCACTCCATCCACTACTCCAAAGGTATCACTAGAAAACTTATATGAATTCATTCATGGCCTCGTACACATGATCTCATCCTACTCTGTGTGGGATCACTCTATATAAAAGGAGGAAAAATATTTCACAAGAAGCCAAAAACACCAAAACATTTATTAATGTAAAACAAATGAGCATAGATACTACGAAACTAGTCTATAAAAATGAAAAACGCTATAGGGTATCACCGCCCCTATGATGAAATTCCACACGATTCTCTATCTCCCCTCCAAGAGTTAGGTCACACTGTCTATAGAAGCATGTAATCACCTGTCCTATTTGTAGGAGCCTCAAACACAAGGATTGAGATAAAAGTAAACACTAGTAACATTGGTTCTTGAACGTGAGATATTCTCAATGAGAAGTGTCTCAATGTTATGTGTGAAAACTATAGTTGGGGAAATGAATACACATTTCATACCTCAAACCACACTTGATGCCTCTATGAGATACTTCTTCTTAGAACTAATTTGTTCCACTAAATGTAAATTTACCACAATCTGGTCTTGATTTGACTTCTTAAAACATGAAAAGGATATCAAATGCACAAGAAAAATGAACTCATTCACCATTGCTCGACACTATACTCTTTGGGACGCACTGAATCACCGGCATGGTTTTTGGATCACATCTCAAGAATATGACTCAGTGGGGGAATTTCATCTCTTCCTTTCTAGTGAATAATTCACATAAAAAATCCCCAAAATAATGCTTTGCTAATGGAATATGTCTTCCTAGAAATGAATCAAACCAAGGAATAAAATGAGTGGATTCCACCTATTTATAACAATATGAAAAAATAGAAGAATGAACACATATTGTACCTTGAAACACTCCTAGAGAATTTGGGAAAAGAACCTCAAACACCTATTGCTGGCCAAGATTTTGACCACCATCTCTCTAAACCTGGAGTGGTCCACTTGGGTTAGTGGTGGTAGCATCAAACCAATGTTTCCTCCATATCCTACTTCCCCCAAGCCCCTCTATCATATTTTACATCCCAATGACCTCCCAACTATAGCCACTTCCTTTTCCTAGTTGGTTCTTCAACCACCTTTCTAACTATACCACAATGGGTTGGACAATCTCTCATGGTATGTACTCTTCCATAAAAAACATAGAAATTTCTCATCCATAAAGAACTTATTTATCCCTAATATTTTTTGTGAAACCTCATGTTTCATTACATGTGTAGTAGGCCTACTATCGGTGGGTCCTAAAAACCCTATATCCCACGTGATCTATAACTCAAAAGCTCATGATATGAACTCGAACCCTATGTATCATCATTCAGCACAAAAATATCTATCCATGACTCAGTCTGGAATTTTATAACAACATTAAACACTACAGGTGGTTATAAAAACTAATCAAGGGTAAAAATCGATACCTATTGACCATCCTGAGGAATGGATGCCTCGTGAATATCCCCTTAAGGAAGGCCTCATCACTCATCGAGTCAAAATATCAACCCTGATAGAGAAATATCACTAGTTGTCATCATGAATATATCATAAAATTATACCAATCATACTATATTCAATGATTATATATAGTGAGCTCACTCACGAAGGACATGGAACCCACAACCCATTCCTATATGATTCTTGTACCAATTTTTTTCCTACATCCAATGTATACATGTATTGATTCAACAATAAGGCTATCAGAGTCCTAGTGATTGGATACTTTGGCTGCCACACCAACACTAGATTCCGTATCCTAAGATAAGAACATGAAACACTTAACATTTTTGTCATAAATCTCAAACCAATCCTCATCATGGGTCTAAATCGAAACATTAACCCAAGGACTAACCTCCATTTGATACCACTATATCTTGACACAACCCAATGAGGTTCGATTCAAAAATACCCCAATTCCTTCTCCAATAGTCCATGGGTTGACAACTAGCAATGCATAGGCATATCACACACATAGGAGGAATTAGACCAATGTACCTCTAAACATGCACATATAACGAAGACTATAAATGATGAAATATTAAACAACTTATATAAATTAATTCATAAATATATAATCCCATAATAATAGTATGACAAAAAATTATGAAAAGCCTAAAAAGGGTCGAAATACAATCCCACAAAAAACTGTAAAGTAAATTATGACCTACTCAAAAGGAGGTGTCAACTATCAAATGCCACATCAGTATACACATCAATATTTCTATCCCAAACTAAGATCCACCATCTCCTAGTCCTCTAAGTAATCATTTAAATGGTTCATTTTTTACAAAATACATGACATGTGTGGGAAGATCCCATTTAGAGTTGATTATAACAATACCTAATACGACACCTTGAAAACACCAAACATAAAGAATCCAGAGTAATAAAATCATCAAGCATAGGTATGTAAAAAAGATATGATACATAAAGAGAACCAAAAATATCACAAATATACTCATAAAAGACTTTGAGTAACAATAATTCTAAACTAATTCCATCCATTCTTCCACTTGAGGTATTAAGGTCATTCTCATCCAAGAGGAAATGCTCTGGGAGCTATTCTACCACTAACAACACTCATCCTAGATGCCACACTCACTAGGTATATCCAATAACAATCCCATAATAAACTAAGAGGTTTCATCCAAGATACATGCTCAATTTTACAAATACCCCATCGAAATATTAGATCTTGACACACAACTACGACTCAATTCCTAAGGCTCACTATGGGATACAGGACCCCACTAGAAACATCCACCTTAATGAGGGATCTGAGACCATGTATTTCTTTTCACGCAATTCCAAAAACCCTATATAATAAAAAAAATAAGGAAACGAGGATTGATCTGGTCCTCTTCAAGGGATATATTCTCCAAACTACTGAGGAATATCTCAAAGTGGACTGAGACTACTCACTCCGGATTAAGATTACTCACCCATGGTGAACTAATCATCAAGATGATACATAGGGGTCACCCTCTATGATTAGAAAAGGATTTTTCACCAAAACACATAGGAATGGATCAACAGAACACACTCAAATAGTACTAGTTCAACAAATCTAACACAATCTAACAACGAAGTTCGAGTGGACTCCAAACCATCTACAAAGGAGTACACTACATATCTATCAGAGCCTAGTACTATGCATCTCTCACACACAGAAAGAATGATTTTTTCCAAAATACAAAGTGTTTTCAAATAATAAACAGCATGTAGACATCACCTTAAAACTCATCTTTCCATTCTAACCATGCTCGTGTACACTGGCTCATGACCATGTACATGTATATGCCTAATTTTATGCCTCTGCTTGTGTACTATGTCGTGTTCTTGTTCCTCTCAAGTACACATCATGTGGGGTCACATGGCCACCTGCACATGTACTCTATATACATGTTGATCCATCTACCATGTACTACACCGTGTGCGACTAGGGACACACAGTGTATAACACTACAAGGACTCTTGGGAGTGTACCCCCAGTACATGTCGTGCTATTTGGATAATGATAACATGGAATGTGACACTTGTTTCACTACGTGCCATACCTATCTCACATAGAAACCCTATCACTGCAAAGAGAGGACTACACCACTTCTTATCTTCCAGAATACATGTCATTTAGTTAGTTTTTTCATTGAACCCAAGGTACTTATTATGTTTTCTCTACCTCACCTCCCAGTTTATTTGGATCTATTCCAAAACCCTCCTAGGAACACATATCTCGATCCAGTCAAGCCCTTCCTTCATCTTCACCTGGATTCTGGCCATTCCCACCACTCAGGAATCGGTCATTATCACACATCTCCATCTTCGCACACAAAAACTAAAATGAGATTGTCTAATCTGACTCTGATCACCCCCCCCCATTTTTATGCACCATGATTCCGTCACTGATCCCAAAACTAGATCCAAAAAAATGATTCTTTGCACCAAATATTGAATTGGAAACAATCACATTCCTGGTATTCTACAAATCACAAATGAAAATAATTTTTGATGATGATCATGTATAGAATGATGGAATAAAACCAAAAACATAAGATAAGGAACAAACCATATCCCATGTTTAGATTACCCCCATTCTATTTTAATGAAAATGATAAATGAATATCCAATAATGAACAATAAAATAATTATCCCTCAAACCCAAAATATAAAACCTATACCCACAAAAATGACTGAACCACAAACGAATCTGTTAGTTGTTTAATTTTTTTCATCATGGGATAATAAAAGGGGGTAATTACACACACAAAAAACACCATACCATGATTTTTATCTCTTTCAAATAAATAAAGATTGGAAATAATTGTTTTTTATTAGATACACAAGTTGTGTTGGCACATGATCCTCAATCAGATCTTGATCTGATGTCATATTCCAATGATCCTTAACTGATACTCTCCACTATATCCTCTCAAATATCTATAGTTATGTGTCTAACCCAAGGGATTTGGAAGAAACCAAAAAAATTAGAGGGTAAATAGGTTTTTTTATTTAAATAAAAATTATTTTTTATTTAATTATTTTTCTCAAGATGGTGCTAAATCCAAAAACAAGACGTTGACCATGGTTATGTCACACTTAGGGTAAAACCCTTATTATTAACTCAATGATTGTATCAAATTATCTATCTGAGACTATTTTTTTGGATTTATTCTATGTTTTTAGGAAAACCTCATGTATGTTAAATTAATATATTTAATATTTTAAAATCTCATTTTCAGGCTTACTGGTCCTCAGAATCTCGCATCATCTAATCTCCTAGATTGAGAAAAATTCCTAAAAATATTACAAATTCTTACATGGAAAATTTGATACATTACATTCAATCTTATTTCCTCATGGATGAGGAAGTACTCACACAACCTATAGTGAATATTCATGTTTTTGACTTTCTATTTGTGTAGTTTTTTAGAGATTTTGAGATGGATAACTTTGATAATTTTTCAAATAATCCTTTTTTTAATTCTAAACAAGGTTAGTTGATCTTATTGTTATAGTTGAGAATTACATGGAAGACTAGACTCATGTGATTGATAATGGTTTTAATTATTCATATAACAGTTTTGATAACCCTTTTCTTGATCATGTTTGTTTAAAATTAGCACATTGAACACCAGGCTTTGGTGATCTTATGTTGAAGAATGACTTAAGAAGATATGAGGATCATGTTAAACCCTTATAAGCACACATTTCATTGTTTCCCATCAAGAAAAATATAATTTTGTAAAACCAAAAATTATTCTAGAAATAAACCACCCTTCTTCCAAGAGTGAATTTTATTATTTGATTTTTGTTGATGAGATTGACTATTTCTTGTAAGAACTTGTGAGAGTCTATCAATTTTCACCTAATTATGAGTTTTTTGAGTTGTATAAAAAATTTTATTTGGGTGATTTATCATATTCTCTATTTGGAGACTTCTTTGGGAAATGAATTAATCATAAGGGGTGTTTCTTAGGGATTTTATAGCTACCAGAAATTTAGATTCATTTTTCATAGGTTTTTGTTCCCAAAAATATCAATTCATTATAAAAAATAATAGATAGAAACACAAGTGTTGGTTTATGTATGAAAAACTACATCCAAGTAGTGAATTTGGTTATTTTTTGGGGGATTTAGGCTGAAGACTAGAAACATATCACTTTTTTAGAGGTATCACAAGATTTTAGATTCCATTTTTTATGGTTTTAATTTTTATAATAAAAACACTCATCTTTTGTTTTGAATCATCACATGAAACTCTACTTGCATTTATCCAAAATTTATAGTTGATAATTCTATCTCTCATTCTTGGAATTATCATTGTATCATCCTATCCTTATTATCTTGGTATCATATTTTTGATAATCAATGAATGGATTTAACGATTCCTCTATTTTGTCTATTTATGGTATGATTATGGAGAGACTATGTGTAACTAGAATGTTAAAAGGAGGATAATTTCTAGGCTGGTCTTACATAAATGAAGCAAAAAAAAATTAGGTGAGTTAAATTCTTCACTATTCATGAATATTAATTTGGGAAATCATTTCATTCCTCCATAGAATATCCAAAATGAGTTTTTCCTTTTCTTTGTAGTTAGGTGTGGGGGAAATGTTTTCTGTTATAAATTGATTTAAAAAATTGGTTTTAAATTTTGTTTATTTAGATTTCTTTAATATACTCTGTTGTAAACTATTTTTAACTGGTTTTTTAAAATCATGTTTGGCACCCATAAATACCTTTGGACTCCACACTCTGCTTGAAGTGAAATCACTGATCAACATTATTCTTTTTAAGAAGAAATGAAAATAATTCTTTCTTGTTTATAAATTCAAAAAAATTAGAGTTTAAAATCTATTTTGGAAAAGTGTTGGAATATGTGTAAAATTATATTTTTAATTTCTATGACACTTGAGCATGAATTTAGAATTGGTATTGAAAATATTTTTGATCTTTAATTTTAATTTTTTTACTCTAGTCTTTGAATTAATAAATTGGGAAATCATGTGATTTTATTTATGGGAGGGGGTCTTCATTAATGATAAAAACTTGTTCTTTAAGGTAAAAACAAAAAAACCCCAAAAAAACAGAATTGTGAGTTTTTAAGATTATTTTAGGTATATTTAGTTGGTGAAATTTCATCTGAAATTATGGAAAAAAATCCACTTTAAATTGGTTATACTTCATTACCCCATGGGTTCAACTTGGTGTATTAAATTTCTATACTCTTGAAATCAGTTCCTCTGTGTAATTTTTTTGAAATATTTTTATATATAAATAATTGAATTTTTTTTATTTAACTGTATAAAATATCCATTTAAATGATCTATGAAACAACAATATTCATACTGGTTGATATTTTTAATCCATAATTCTTTAATTATTTAATTATTTATTCTTTTAGATGAGTTATTTAACCTACCATGGAAATATTAAATTTTTTATCCATATACAATGTCCAATTATTATAGATTCTATTTATATGTGTATATTCTCCTAGATGTAAAGGGATGTTTAGAAATCCCAGTTAAATGCATAATGATGATTTCATAATTCAATCTAAAAAATTTCAATGCCAATAATTATTGTAAAACAGAAACCTATTATTTTACAATAATTTATTTATTTAATGAGGACAAATTTTTAATTTAATTCTGAGAATACATGGGGAAAAATTTATTTTGAAACCTAATTCTTGGTGGCATCACAATTTTTTCATCTTTAAGAGTGATTATATTCCACTAAATTTAACTGAGTGATTACTTGGTTTTTAGGAATAGAATATTTCATGATGATTTCTTGGGAATGTTAGGATAGAGTACTAATGATGGCGTCATGCCAGTGTCATGAAAAAATAATTATATCTTCTTGGGTACCCAAGTTTCATGGATGCACAAATAGGGTGTTAATACAACTCAGTAGGCCATCAAAAATAGAATCACAAAAATAACTAGACTGAAATAAAACTATATGAAGAAGTGTTGTAATTCCCATGAATATTTTTATTAAAATTAAATAAAAATAAATATACCACCACCAATGACTAATCCTTATAGTGACACTCAGGATTAGTGAATTCCATCATCAATCTATAATTACATGACCTCGATCGACTATACATTCTTGAGACACTATCAACATATCTCTAAGAACATCACGGTGACCATAAAATCCATATTATCAAAAACACCCGTTTATGTTTTTCCAATATAATTATCACAGAAAACCCATATGGGTGATTTCTTAGTTATTAAAGAACTCCCCTATGGGTGTTATCAATAGATATCACTGACCTCACTTAAGGGAGTTTTCAAAAGTCATCACAGCCCACCCCTATGTATGTTTTCAGAATTCATCATGTATATCCCCTAAGGAAGTTTTCAATAGTCATCATAGACCTCACCTAAGGGAGTTTTATTTTTTATCATAGACCTATTCTAATGGATTTGAAAAAAAATTCATGTACCACCTCATAGGAAATTTTATATGTAATATAAAAACCTCCCCTCAAGGAATTATCCTATTCAAGAATCAAGACAACCCCAAGGGAATTTTCATTTACTTTTAATAAAAAACAAAACACATTTCTCATACAATAAATAAAAAACATCCCTCATTTAATTTCACAATTATAATTAAAAAGACATTCTATAATTAATTTCATTTCACAACCTAATAATATATATTATAACATTAAACACATATTTCCTAACCCTAGACCATGTGGGTGTGAATATTATGTAATTTCATTGGATAGTCACAAATGAGTGTAGTGACATGATGTGAAGGGCTTGAATTTCAAAACATTGACAAATTTATTGGATGACCAAATGGTTGGGGATGAGTGGCATGTGATGCAAACATCAACAACTCAAGATTTCAAGGGTGGTTCAAATATTAACATCTTAAATTGATGTAATTTATTATAGTATATAGGGGAACATGGAAAGTTATTTTTCGATGAATAAATGTTTATTTTACTTTCTTGGAAATTTTAGATCAAATAGAACACTCGTGTATTATTTGGGAAAATTTTGATACATTGAGTTGGTTAATTATTTTCTAAAAACTTCGTGATTTTTTTTTAAATTTTCTTCATTCTAACATTCAATAAAGTAATTTCTTTGAATATGAGGTCTGTATGATCTTTCCCTGACCATGAGGCTTGTACATATCTAAATTTATTTCATACCTCGTGTAAGACCTTAGTTCGGCATCTTGTCATTTGTAGGGGAGGTCTCAAGTGTGTCTCAAGGGTTTGGGGTTTAGAGTTTAGATTTTACAAGTAGCATCCACGGGAAAACAATTATCACAAGTTTTTTCTAATCATACGCCCCAACCATGTGTCCTACTATGTATTGATGATTTTTCTATTTAACTATGATTAGGGTTCTAAGATACATTTCAATATCTAATGAAATTTGTAGAGGAATCGAGCATAGATTTCACATGGTTTAGTAAATCATTCTCACTAACCTTATAAAATTGTGTGTCCTAGATAGTGAGGTTACTGAGGTTGAAAAATTGTTTGGATAACCATGTATCAAAATCATTCTCCCCTTTGAAAAATAAAAATTTATAAAAAATCTGTTATGACCCGAAGACCCATAAACCTAATTTTTATCCATTTTATCAAGTAGAACTTCCCTTAAAGGATCCCCTTCCTCTTCTTCTTCTATAATTTTCATATTTTGATCCTTGGTCATTTCGACTATTGGGGGTGATATCAAGAGCAATAGGTAAGGCCATGATTTCTGCTTCCTCATTTCTTTTGATATTCCATTGTCTCAAGCTCTCTCATCATTTATGCCTAATATGAATTATTTCAAGAGATTTTTTCTTGTTTCTCAATTTCTCCCATTTTAGATCAAACTAAAGGATTATATCATATGATTATACTCCTCTAAGGCTAACATGGATGGTTTACCAATATAACCAATTGTACCTATTCATTATTCAAGTGATTTATTGTGTGTTCATACCAAATTTTCTATTTATTAGCCTAAATATAAAATTAAATATTTTAGTTATAATTTCCTTGGTTTGAAACCTTTTTTATTCCTCTATTTTTAAAAATAGGTGATCCAAGTGGTATAACATAGTGATTGGTTTTTAATTTGATACTAGGTAAAAACATGGAAAGTTATGCTTATACAAATTAGTAGGATAATGTTAAAGGGATTATTATAGTAAACCATTTCCCTTGTTTATGGATTGTATCACTAAATGGATAATTATGGATTAAAAGGTTAAATTTTAATATTGAATTCAAACTAAGGTTGTGAAATTTAATTTCACAATCATCTATGTTGTAAATTTAATTAGATTCTTAATAACCCTTTATGAAATGAAAGGGGGTTCCAAGCTAATGCCCAGGATTGGGATGTAAATTATGATTCAATTGGTTTTTCATGAAATAAAATATGGGTTTATGAAATTACTTTCATATAGTAAAATGGTAAATTATGGTTATGAAATAGTTGTTGAATGTCACAATGTGAATTGTTATCTTGTGAACATAATTGATTTTTTAGTGTCATAGTAAATGTAATTTTGGAATGAAATGAGGATTTTAGTTTATTTTTGTTATGATAAATGTTTTTTAGTTATATTGAAGGTAAATGGAAATGAATTTGGGGTAATTATTGATGACTTATTTGAAAATTACCATGGGTGTTCTTGATATTGCATTGAAAATTCCCAATGAGGTAGTCTGTGATAACTATAAAAACTCAATTAAGGTATTTTTTTGATAAAAAAGGTATAATCCATTGGGGTGGTATATGATATAAATTTAAAAATCCATTAGGTAATTTCTATTATGACTATTGAAAACACCTTTATTGGATGTTTGTGATGACTATTGAAAACTCTCATAAGGGAGGTATGTGAGGTCTATTGAAAACTCCCTTAGGGATGGTCCATGAATACTAATAAAATAGTCATATGTAAGGTCTATGATACTTATATAGAAAACACATGAAAGTTTGTTAGTGATACATTGGTTGGCATGCTCACCACAATGTCCTCTAAGACACCCTAACATTGGATTAAGAAAGTATGGTCGATCGGGGTTATGAGCCAAAGAATTGACGGTGGAATTGAATAATCCCAAGTGTCACCAAGGATCCTGGGAATCATTGGTGGTTTAAAATATTATTATTTTATTTTATTATAATTTTTAGATATAATTACAACACTTATTAAAACACTTTTATTTTTTTCTAGTTGTTTTTCTGACATCATTGGTCGTGGCCTATTTAGCTTTACGAATACTCTACTCATGTCACCATTATAGTTGGGTACCCAATTTGATATCACTATTTGGTCATGAATCTAGCCCAATACCATTATTCATACTCAATTCAAGAATTCCAAACAAAACATCAGGAAACATGCCTTTTCCCAAAACCAAGTAAACAATCAGTAAAATTCAGTTGAAAAATCACTCTCAAAGATGAAAATATTGGGATGACCCTAACTAATGGGTTTGAAAAGAAAAATTTCCCAATAGATAATCTAAAAAAATGAAAAAAAATTCCTCTTATGGTAATGAAATTTCAATAAAATGTTTGGTTACTAAATTTAAAAAATGATTAGCTATGAATTTTTTTTGATTGAATTAAAAAAACATCAATATTAATTAAACTTCGACTTACAAAATTCAATTTATCTCCTAGAGAATACACATAAAAAATATAAGCCAAAATAATTAGACACTCTATTTTTCTAACAAAATATAAAATTACAAGGAAAGATAAACAACTAATCCAAAATATTAAATTATAAAAGAATTAAACAATAAAGGAATAATAATTTTTACCATATTTAAGATTGTTATTTCATAATTAATTTAAATTAAAATTTTATAAGTTTAACAGAAAAAGAATCAAATTAAATGATTAGTGTATAACATTTTTTGAAAAATTTTAAAAGATTAATTGATAACAAGTGGAACAAAAATCAATACCAAATTAAACCCCTGATATAATAAAGTATTACCAATTCCAACTGTAAAAAACAACTTTCTAATTTTCAGAAAAAAATTTACCTACTAAAAATTATTAAAATGAATCTTAAAAACTAAAAAATATAAAAATGATTAGGGTTTATTGATTGGTTTTACAATAAATCGCATTTTAGCTTGTTTAAGAAGATCTTCATCCCATACTTAAAATCCAACAATGTCCCCATTATTGAATTAAATGTTGGAGTCAAAAAAATTAAAATTTAAGATCAAAACTATATTCATTACAAAAGTTCAAATGCATGGTCATGGGTCTCAGAAATTTTAGATATCATTTTCTGTAAGATCCAACACATTTCCAAAATATATATTTAAATTTACATGATTTTTTGTTGAAAATATGAAATGAGGATTAGCAATTTAGCTCAAAAAAAATTTTGATCATTGATTTCACATTAAACACTATGTTGCGTCAAAAGGTAATTTAAGGGTTCCAAACAAGATTTTTGAAAAGTAATTAAAATTGGTTTTAAAAAAACTATATTATATTGAGATAAATACTCAAAATTTACAACAAACTCATTAAATCAATTTTTTATAGAAATAAAATCATCCACCCCTAAATACTAAGAAAGGGTATGATTTATTATAAAAATTCTATTTAGTCTTGCAATGATTAAAAAAATAAATATTCATGAAGAGTGAGGAATTTAACCCCTAGGAAAAAAAATTTCTTCATTTCCTTATGATCTGCCTAGTGATCATCCTCTTTTTAACATTCCAGTTACAATTTTTATCTTGATAATAATCTTTTAGCTATAAAATAGAAGAATCATTAAATAAAAATATAGAAAATCATAAATATCAGACTAAGATAACAAGGAAAGGTTTCCATAATGATAATTCCAAGAATATGAGATAGACTTACCAACTGAAATTATTGGTAAATTTGAGGAGATGTTCATGTGAATATTCACAACATAATATGAGGGATTTTATTATTCCAATAAAGACTAGTAAACAAAATAAAAAAAACATTGGGATACCTCCCAATCAGTGATAATATTTTAGTATTAAACTAGAATCCCCTAGAGTCTAACCAAAGTCACTAGGTGGATGTGTTCTGTCATCCCTAAACCACCACATGTACTTCTCTAAATTATTTTTAAAAATTAATTGATATTTTTGACCACAAAAACTTCTGAAAAAATATATATTCCTTACAGATATAAAAATACCTAAGAAAACCACTTATCATCAATGCATTTCTCAAGTAAATCTCCTAATATAGTAGATGATTCATCACCCAAATACACATTCTTATAAAATTAAAAACACTCAAAATCAATTGTAAATTGAGATACTCCCCTTTTCTCCTCGAATAAATACCATAACTCATTATCAAGATACAAATCATTAAAATTTATTTTTATCACAATTAGGTAAAATATTTTAAGAGGGGTGGTTTAGGGTATGATATATTAAAACAACATCCCCTTGGTATATTGTTTCATCATTAAAAACTCCAATCTCTCTCTCATGAAAATGTATGAGAATAAATTAAAACATGCCTGAGACACACCAATTTTATTTAGTTCACCCGCACTAGGATTTGTCAAAGGAGAATACATAAGAAATGTGCATGTGTACCAAATCCACTTATGTACACAATGGTTACAATATTCAGAGTGAACTCAATGTCCCTCCTCGTATGCTACCAAAAAGAATTTTAAATCTCACCGCCTTCAAACCGGAGGTGTTCTCACTACTAATTCAAAAGAATATTCTATTGATCACTTGAATCGTTATGACACACACCACATTTGGTGTGTCATAAATCTCAACATTAGTCCATATGATAAATTAAACTTTTACGATATAGTTTATAGTAAATTAATTCTACTTTACGTAATTATTAATTTCACACTACCATATCATACCTTGAGCACAACTTTTATATATTTTACATAAATTTTACAGTTTGTCACAAAAAATAACACTTTTGAAAAACTTTTCAGTATTTCATGAATCTAAACATTTTTTCATAGACACAATTCCCTTTCTATGAGAATCTAATTATTGAGTCACATATTAACACAATAAATAGATTCATGCAACTCATACATGATTTAGATACATGAATGTATCTAAGGGTATTGATACACAAATTAAGGGGTAGAAGAATTTTTACAGATGTGGAGTTCCATTCACACAACTTATTTGAGAGTGCTGAAATAGCATGAAACATTAACTGTGCACTGAACTTGTATTGTTGTCCATCTCCATTAGAACACAACTCACCATTATCTTGAAACTCCATCGATATTGAGCAGATCCATGAAACCTTGTCTTCATCACACAACTCTGACATTTTAAAAATATTACAACCTTCATGAAACAATTTCCTTGGACATAACATGATGAGGTATCCAAGAATCTTAACTTTTTTAAAATTTTAAAAATACTTCTTCACCCTTTCATGAATTATTTTTTATTTTTGTGATAATATTTCCTTTTCCAAATGTAACATTTCCCTTCTAGTAACTTTTGGACCTCCTAAATTGGGAAATCATTGGAAAAATTCACCAAATTATATATGTAACTTTATAAACTACTTCTAAAGATTATATACCAATATATTATATATTTTATAACATATCTTATCAACTAACACATTCAAACCAAAAATATTTTGTGATTACTTGGTGGGGTTTTCACCAAAACATATATCCCTTTGGGTTTGTTGACAACTCTTCACCCTTAAAAACAAATTTCATACTTATATTTTTTTCATTTTGAAATCACTTTTAGATATTCTATATTATAAAAACAAATCACTTATTTTAGATATTAATTGTGATAAATGATTTACTCAATACATACTCTATCACCACATGATCCATTTTTAGCATGAGAAAATAAGAGTAGCATACAATGTTCATCGATGAATCAATTCATTTTCAAAACAACCATTCACTAAAATATTCCATCATAACTAAAACATACATTCTATTAAAATAGATGTGTCACTCAATAATACCACTTCCTCATCCCTTATAGGTAACTTCAATCATCATGAACCTCATAGGTTAACTGTCATGATATATTTTCATTGAATGAACATCTTCAACATTGTCATATTTAAAACTTCACATCCCCTGATTTATATATTACCCCAAGCTAATTTTACCAATTTCTTAAAACTAACTTGTCCCCATTTGTAAATAAACCTAAAGGTCACTCCTTTTTCATTAAGAAAAAATTTAATGTACACATACCAATATGAATGGAATAACAACATACCTAAGAGAGTATGGTTTCAACTGCCACAATTATTCAACTGTGGGTATTTGACTGAAATTCAAGACCAATTTAATGAGGTTCAAATTCTTATTTATTTAAGTACTTTAACATAATAGAGGTAAATTGTAGTCCTCTAGGAATGTAATACATCTTCACAGTCCCATGCTCTACCTTCTCCATGATAAAATGATACTTGATTTCGAGGTTATTTTTTCATGTGTGATGGATTTGATTTTTTATAAGATTTATAAAGCATGAATTATCACATTGGATTCTGATTAGAGACTTCGCTTCAATTCTCATATATTCAAGACTCTATTTCATCCACAATAATTTCATGAAATCTTGAATTGTCGCAATGCATTTATCTTATGTGGTGCTTAATGAAATACAATATTGATTCTTGAATGTCCAATAAATACAAAATTTTCTAAGATATAATTCACCACATGATATTTATTTTATATCATTTTCTGAACCGACTCAATCTTCATGTAAATACCCCGACCCGAATAGCTCTAAGATGGTGCCTAACCTTATTATACTATCCTAGATTCAAGATTAAAATCCCAATTTACCAATTAGTTTAGTTATTTTTTGAAACTATATTACATACAAAAATCTTATATTACAATTTCAATTATAAAAAAAACATAGAAAATCATTTGATAACACCATAATTATCCTAGCTTAACCCTATATATGAGTCATAATAAACTTCATGGCATGTTGGTGAAAAATGATACATAAGAAAGGGGTGATCTCAGATTATCAGTGAGGGTATACATACATTAGAATCTATCATAAATAAGCATAAACTAGTATGGAAAGGTAAATAACCAAAACATGTGCCATTTAAACATAATCATGGTCATAATATGGAAAGAATAAAAGATAATCAAATAATTCCATATAAATAATATCATTAGAATGAAACTTATCCATGGATATTATACTAATAGAGTTATAAAATATAATATCAATAACTAATCTCATAATGAGTGATGGCATAATGTAAGACATCATAAATATACCATCCAAAATTTAGCTAAGACACCATACATAAATCGATAATTCCCCGACCAGTACCCAAACTAGTTTCTCTCATGAGACCTAATGATGAATCTACAGGTTATTGTGGGCCCTATGCATCACATACTAAGTCCAATTAGTTCCTAATATTTACAGGGTAAAACATAAACAACATAAACATTCATATTTAATTATGATCACATGAAATGTGAATACTTTTACCATAGACATTGAATGGTATCAAAATAGTACATTCACAGTCAAACTGATCATATACCATTCATTAAAATACATTGAATGATATCATAAGAGATCAATCTCAATAAGTTATAAGATAAAACGAAGTATTTTTATATAGATTAAAATACTCTAATAAAATCATGGAAAAATTCGTAATACAAATACCCTTTTAACTTGAAATAACTTATTTAAAAAGTCAATAAATTATAAAACAAAAAAAGTTATTTGAAAATAATCTTGTAAGATTATAAGGAAAGATTCTATTCATTAATTCTTCATAAAATTGAAAAAATATCTTCATGCCATATAAGTTAAAAACAATGTTTTCATACTTTTGTAGAAAAATAACAAAGAACCTTCTTTGTAAAATGAGAAAAATATTACTTTCAAACCATTTTGAAAAAATCCACACATGTGTAAAAATGAATTTAGATAATTATCAAATAATAGAAAAAATATTTTGAAGAAAATATATTAAAAACATGTACATGGAAGATAAATATTCCACATAAGATACTTATATACAAATAATCCCGAATAATAATGATGTTGTGAAATTAACTCTTACCTTAGGTATGATTTCCTTCATACTTGTATGAAAATGCTAAATAGTTTTTTTAAACATATTATTAACTTATTCTAGAATCATAATAATAATTATGATATTACATACGATCCCCATATAACATTTTACCACTCGTTTAATACTAATATTTTTTCATTTCAATATTTCATGTGCTAATTTCCATGTTTTCTCATGCTTGTTTTGTCTTGAAAGTCCTGATTATCTAGGATGAAATATAGTTACATAATTTAAATAATGATATTAAGGTCAAAAATATCATATTTATTCATTATATAAACTCTTAGAATCATTCTTTAATGGATAACATAGAAAATGAATTGAATTGCATCATGGATACGGTAGGACATACGTACGCACGAGAGACAGTATCGTTCCCTTAATGATGAAATGGTAAGGAAGTGCATGGTATATTAATATTTTATAGAATAAATATCATGTAATATATATTATATATCTCCATTATTTCCATAATTATAACCATCCAAGTGAATTTTTGATAAAAAATACATTACATAATGTTGTGGAGACGGTAGGTCATACATTCGCATGTGTGGTTATTTCATTTTTATATAATGGATAAAAGGAGGAATATGGTTTCCACATAATAATAATAACATATCATAGTATATATTATAGTGGTTTTATTACTTTATAATGTAAAAAATGCTTGAAAAAGAAGTATAAGAACAAATGAACTTGGATGAGTTGGTAAAAATGATTACCTCTTCTTCAACGGCTTCCTTTATAAATTTTCATAAGGGACCAATGTTAGGTATTTTGGATGAACCAAACCATCCATAACCTAGATAAAAATATTCAGAATATAAATTTGATTTTTTTGTCATGATATAAGTCTTAAAGTGGTGTGAATAAGTTATTTAGGAGGTTCCCTTTTATAATTGAGGTGAGGGTCACTTTTGAAAACTCAAAAAAATTAAATTAATATCAATTTATTTTTAAATAAAAATGGTTAAAAAGTGATTTATTTATAATATAATATTATAATGTGTATAAATCATCATAACCAATAATTTTTAGAATTTTTTGGGTCACATTCATACCCTTATCCTTTGGATTTAACCCTTATTTAATCCCTTTATCTCATACCATGACAACATGTGTTTTTACTACTTAATGATTAATATAGTT
Source organism: Viscum album (assembly GCA_963277665.1). Lineage (NCBI taxonomy): Eukaryota > Viridiplantae > Streptophyta > Magnoliopsida > Santalales > Viscaceae > Viscum > Viscum album. The sequence goes on along the minus strand of OY728128.1, from coordinate 210,076,651 downwards.
ACTAAAAATGATAAAATAAAAATAAATGGATAATTTAAGAAATTTTAAACCTTATTAGAATAATTTTAATGAATTATTGATTTTTATTAATTTTATATAATTTAATAAAATATTATTTATTTTAAAATATCATTAATGTCAATTTTGGTACTATTCATTACATGACTTTTTTAAAATAACATAAAAACCTGATATCTTAAAAAAAACTAATTTAAAACATCACTAACATATCAAATTCATTTATGAATTCTTATATGACATTAATAATTACAATGCATATTTATTTTATTATCTATAATATCATTTATTTGATATTTCCATTAATTAAATAATTATTGTATCATCATTATGTAAGCCTTTATGGTAATTATTTATTTCTTAAAAATTAAATATTAATTACCATGATAAAGATAAACATTTTATATTTCAAATTATTATTTTTAGTGAAATATATATTCAGAATAATTACATACTAAAAATATAATACATATTAAAAACATGAGTATGACATATTTTACTTTTCATAAAATAAAAATCTATAAAAGGCTTAAATTCATCCAAGTAGATCCAAGAGGCCATTAAATAGGCCCATGTATTATTTTATTAAAACATAAATCATCAAATAAAATTATCAAAATTTTCATGGTAATTCTCTAATATTTATAATATTATTTTTACCCTTAATTACACAATTTACCCTTCAGAGTGGTAATAAAAGTTACTAATTTTATTATTGATGTTGTCCAAAAAAAGGGACCCATTTACTAAAATTTTAACATAATATTAAAAATATTTAATCCATTTATAAAAATTAAAAAAAAATAATTGGATAAAATTAATCTAAAATTAGCCCCGTTGACGGGTGAGAAAATGAGTTATTAAAGTGGAAATGTTCAAAATAGTGAAATTTTTTTGCATCAAAATTAAATGTAAAACTGGTACCTAGGGCCTAAATTAGATTAAATGATGTAATGTTTATCTAAGTATACTTTAAAACCAATCATTGATATAATTTAATGAATAAAAATATATATGAATATGATGATGATATAATTTAACACTATAGATTATTTAGATGAAACATATGTTTTCTATTAAAATTTAGTGTTTTTTATTTTTATCAAAACATGAAACTTTTAAGGAAAATAACAAAAATTATACCAAAATAAAATTTTATATTCTGATTTGAAAAATGATATTCATTTTTAAAAAATAATTTATAAAGTTTTCAAAATTTTGTTTTAAAATAAGTGCGCTATTAAAATGCATCAAAATTACCTTAGGAAACATATATCATTTTAGGCATGACGTTAAATTTATCCTTATGTTATGGATATCAAATATATTGAATGAATTTAAATTTTTTTGAATATATATAAACTTCATAATATGGTTATTACTATTAATTCCCTCTAATTTAACGGTTAGTTTATAAATTTCTTGTTAAAATAGGGGTATTTAATTATATATCATTGTTTTTTAAGCATGGTGTTTTTTGCAACATAAGCATTCTATGAAAATGAATTTATTTAGAAAAAGGGTTATCATAAAATCTTGGGGTGTTACATCCTCCCCTCCTTTAATAAATTTCATCTTCACAATTTGAAATTTCACATCAAAAATAAAACGTTGATACATGAATTTATTTCGGAAAACCACCTAAAAAATATGGTTAATAAAACATACACTTAATAGGAGGGAAAGGAAAATGAGAACATAGACAAAAAAAATAGGCTTTAGAATTGGATAACATTAGAGGAAATTAAAAATATGTATATGAAAATAAATCTAACCATCCAGTTATGATCGAGTGTAATAGAGAACATGGTCATTAAAAAGTTAAACATTGCAAAACATTGAATTTATGATCAATTAAAAGACGATAGATTTCTCAAAAAGAAAAGTAAATGGATAAAATTTTTTTTTCCAAAATATTCTCCCTAAATTTTTGGGACTCCTTCAGAAAAAAACATGAGATAATAAACATACTTCATTAATTTATTTATCAGGATCATAATCTCATCATTTTTTTGTGCTTTAATTAATTCTAACTTCATTTAATACACCTAGAGATGGATATGCATTATGAATTTTTATGCCTGAATCATTTTTAATGAGTCCTAAGGTTTTTAGGTCATTTCTCCAGCATTTAAATTTTTACTGAAACCAAAAATGTTAGAACATGTTATTAACAAACAAATATTTCCAAATTTTAACTTAATCCCTTATACAATTAGTTAATCTTAAAAATAGTGCCAAATAATTTCTTTCAACATTAAATGAACAAAAATATAGAATTAATTTTACTAAATTTCCAAAATTAACTTAACATTAGATTATCCAAACTTATTTTATCTCTTAATCCCAAATACCAAATATAAGAATACCTTTATCAACTTAAAACCATAATTAAAACAAGCATGATTTCAAATATGTAAAGAATAAGTATTGAATTTGAATCATTACATATCCCATGATTCTAAAAACAAGAATATCATAACATAATTAATTAATCCAAAAACACAAATAATTTAATTATTCCTCTTCGACTATAGTAACAACATAAGCTTTATATGGATACATTTTCTTATTCTGAGCTACATTTCCTTGAAGCTTGGTACATTCATTTCTGTAGTGACCTATATCCTTATAGTTGAAGAATTTCAAATTTAAAGCATCTTTCCATCCCTTACAACAGGAGCCTGGTGACCTTTCAATCTACACTTCTAGTAGAATATCATTCCCTTTTGGCAAGTACCGAGGTGTTTCTTTACACAATTATCACATGTGGGAAAATATTTCCTTACCATTTTCAATTATTCTGTATTCTACTCCACCATTATCTTATTCTCTTACTTTCCCATAATGTCATAAGACATAGGGAACTCTTTCTCTATCTTTAAGTTGCATGGGACTATATATTTGTATGATGAGATAATTCTGGAGACCAAATCCTTTCAGGGGAATGGATTTAGACTATCAAAGAAAAGATCAAAATTAATCAATGGGTTATATATTTATTCTGTAGAATACATTGTTAACCACATAAATTTGGATTCACATTTAGAAATATTCTCATTCTCTTCTTTCCTTAGAGTCAAGAATTATCTCCCCATATGATCTTGTTGTTCGCAAGGGAAATATTTTTTTAATAAATGTTCCTTAAAATCCTTTAATTCTAAGTTTTCTATTTCTTCCACCTCATTAATGTTTTGAATAAAAATCCATTTTTTATTTGAATCTATCGAGGGATGATAAACTTCCATGATAAACTTTTACCTTTAATTATTTATCAAAGAAATAAATATATTTTCTAAGGAAATTATCCACTTCTCATCTACAAATGGATTTTTAGTTCCATTTGATTATGGAGGTTATTGTCTCATGAAGTGTTATAACAATGTTCCTTAGTGTTTTGGATCAGGATGCTCTATATGGGAATGGTTATTGTTTATAAACTGATTCAGTTGTCCCAATATAGTTATATGTTATTCAGAAACATTTTTATCTCAAACTCCAACATCATTATCTTTTATATGAGGTAAATCCCTATATGTATTGCATGCATTGATATGGTTTCCATCTTTCCACTAGGAAACATTTCTAAAAAAATGTTATACACAATATTAGATCATAAAATTTTCCAACATAATGTATAATATCAAAACTATTGAATCACAAAACTTAAATTGAAAATTTAGGAATAAATAAACTCTAAATCATAAGATACATATATTTCAATACATTTCCAAATTATGTTAGAGGGTTTTAATCTCTAATATACGTTTTCCTAAATCTAGTTCCCATGGTTTCTACTAAACAAGATCTGATACCGTCTATAAAAACCCTAAAACTAATAGCCTGAAGCCGGTACCTCACTTTATTATATTGGCATTGATACAATATTCCAATCCCAAAAGACTGATCAGTTTTGTAGTTTTGAAAAACATATTATATACATGAATCCTGTATTATAATTGAAAATATAAAATGAAACATTAATAATCCTTTTATAACATCATTATTCTCCTTACCTAACCCTGCTTATTATTTATAATAAACTTCTTGGAATCTTGGGAGAAAATAAAACATAATAAAGCGGTTAAATCAGATTCTCAGTATGGGTATACATATAGAAGAATATCTTATAAATAAGCATAAATGATTAGGGAAAGGTGGATGATTGAAACACATTCCATTATACATAATTAAAAGTATAATATTGAACGAATAAATTATAATCAAAAAATTCCATATAAATAATCACATAAGAATGAAACTTATCTATATATATTATACAAATAAAAGAATCACATGTAATATCAATAATTAATCTCAAAATTAGGGCATGAATAATGTCAAACATCATAAACATACCATCATGGATTCGGCGAAGACACCATACATAAATGGATAAGTCCTTGGACAAAAACCAAATTAGTTTTTCTCATGTTACATATTGATGCATCGGGGGATATAGTGGCTACCTCCCATCAATTAATAATTCTAATTCATTACTCATATGAATGGGGGAAAACATAAACAACAAAAACAATTATATTTAAAAAACTACTATATTAAATGTCAATAATTTAACATTAGGTCATGAATGGAATCAAAATAGCACATCCATAGTCAAAATGAACATAAACCTTTCAATAAAAAATTTTAGATGATATCATAAGAGATAAATCTCAATAAGTTATAATAAAAAAAGGATTTTCACACATATAAAAATAATCTAATAAAATATTTGAAAATTTTTAGGAGAAATACCATTTTAAACCTTGAAATCAATTATTTAAAAATCCACCTAATTGTAAAAGAATAAATTTTATTTGAAAATAAACTTATAAGATTATATGGGAAGTCTCAAGAAAATAAGGATTCCCAAAATCAAAAAAAAAACATGTCGTACATATAAAAAACATTCTTTTTTATACATTTCCTAAAATTGTCACAAAGAACATTGTTTGGAAAAAGAAGAAATGATTAATTTGAAACCATTTAGTAAAAATTCATAAGTGAAAAAATGGATTTAATAAATTGTAGAATAATATTAAAAATATTTTAGAAAAAAAATTTATGATTCATAGACAAGGAAGATAAATATTCCCCACCATATAATTTCTTATAAGCAATCCTGAATAATAATGTGATTGTGAAATTAACCCTTACCATAGGTATGATTTCCTCTGTATGTGTCTAGAACTCCTTTATAGTGGTTTTAGAAATATTATTAACTTATACCAAAAGCACAATAATGTTTATGTTACTGTATGTAATCCCATTATAACATTTTACCATTCATCTATTAATGATCTTTTATTCATTTCACTATTTTGGGTGTCAATTGTTTTGTTTTTGTATGCTTAATTTTTCTTCAATGTCCCGGTTATCTAACATAAAATATAGTTCTATTATATACATAATAATATCAAGGTCATAAATATCATATCTATTCATTATATACATCCTTATAATCAATATTTAATGGTTAACCTGGAAAATGAAACCCATCATATCATCAAGACGGTAGGCCTTACATACGCACGAGTGATTATATCATTCCCTAAATAGTGAAAGGGTAAGAAATTTTATGGTATATTAATTTTTAAAGAATCAATAAAATTTAAAATTTATTATATAAATCCATTATTTAGATCATTATACCCATCCAATTAAAGAGTTGATAAAAAATAGATTAAACCACGACATGGAGATTGTAAGTCGTACGTACGCATGCACGTAACATTAATTTTTTATGGGTAAAAGGTGGAACATGTTTGTCCCATAATAATAACAACATATTAGAATATATATTATAATATATTTTTTACTTTATATGAAATAAACACATGAATATGAATAATAAGAAGAAATGAACTGAGTTGGGTTGGTAAAAAGAACTACCTATAATTTGGAAGATTCCTTTATAAGTTCTCTAAAGGGACCAAGTGTAGGTCTTTTCAAAGAAAAAAACCTCAAAAACATAGATGCGGATAATTTTAAGATAACTTATCTGGTTTTGGTTAAGATATAAGGATCAATGTGGACTGATTAAGTGAGAGAAGATGTTCCATTTTATAATTGAGCCGAGGAACAATTTTGGAATCTCACAACAAATTAAATTAATATAAATTAATATCCATATAAAAATGGAACCAAAGTGTTTTATTTATAATATAAGATGATTATGGGTAAAATTAATCTTAAAAAATAATTTTTAGACATTTTTAGGTCATATTATTACCCTTATCTTTTGGATTTAACCCATATTCAATCACCTTAACTCTTACCATGACAACATGAGTTTTTACTCTTTAAGGGTTTATATAGTTACTATAAAATAGAAAACTAACCATAAATGGATAATTTATGAATATATAAATCGTATCCTTATAATTTTTATGAATTAATATTTTTAGGAATTTTATAAAATTTAATAAAATATTAATTATTTTAAAATATCATTAATATTAATTTTGATACTATTCGTTACCAGAATATGTAAAAATATCATAAAAACATTATATCCTTAAACAAACTATTTTGAAATATCAATAACATTTAAAATTATTCTCTAAAATTATTTTATGACATTATTAATTTTAAATCGTATTTATTTTAATATTTTTAATATCATTTATCTTGTATTTTCAATAAATAAATAATTATTACATCATCATTGTGTAAGCCTTTAAGGTTATTATTTACTTCATAAAAATTAAATATAAATAACAATGGTTAATATAAACCTTTTATTTTAAAATTTACTATTTATATTTGAAGATATATTCTCAATAACCACATATTAAAAATTTAACACTTGTTAAAAACATGAGTATGACATATTTGACTTTTCTTAAAATAAAATACTATAAAAAAATTAAATTCATCCAAGTGGATCCAGGAGGACATAAAATATTCCCAAGGATTATTTTGGTCAAAAATAACTCATAAAATAAAATTAATAAACTTTTTAGGATAATTTTCTAATATATATAATTTTATTATTACCTTTAATTGCCTGATTTACCTATAATCGTGCTAATAAAAATTACTAATGTTACTATTCATATTGTCCAAAAATAAATGGAAACTATTTAATAAATTTATACCCTATAATTACAAATATTTAATCCATTTTTTAAAATTAAAAACACATTATGGTCTAAAATTAATTTAAAATTAATTCGGTTGAAGGGGTAAGAAAACGTGTTATTAAATTGAAAACGTTCAAAATATTAAAATGTTTTTATAATCAAATAAAATTTTAAATTAGTTATCATGACATAAATTGGATTAAATGATATAAAATTTTTATAATTATACTTTAAAAATATTAAATAATATAATTTAACACTATAAATTATTTAGACGAAAAATTTCTTTTCAAATGAAATCCTGAATTTTTCGTGATTCATCAAAATATGAAACTTGTAACACCCCAAGATTTTATGAGATATATTCTTTTTAATTTAATTTGTGTCTTCTATTGTACACTACACCAATATTATCTTGTACTGTATGCAACACCGCATTATCTTGCAGTATACGCAACACTATTCTTAGCTCGTGTTACACACAATTTCAAGTTCATTTTGTAGAAATTATTCTACGCAACATTAAGTATAGATTTTGTTTAATGTATGAATGAAATAAGTTTTTATTATGTTATACACAACACCAAAGGGATATTCCACTAAACACAGCCCTGACTTGGCTTCCATTACACACAATCGGGACCTTCCTCGATAGCGTGTGTAGTACGCAATACTCAGTTTCACTAAACAATGATATGTTATTAAAATATTATATAAACTAACCATTATGAATAGTAATACCCAATTTTTGAAATTTTATAAATTTTATTTTTCAAAATGGACTTCATTTTTGGATTTGGAACATCAAAATTAACATAGGGTGAAATTTTGGTATTTTTCTTAAAACTTTAAAGTTTTTATGAATAGTGAAAAACACTGAGTAATAGTTTAAAACTGAATTTTTATTTAAATAATTATTTAATTTATTTAACTTTATTTTAGGTCAAAATAGATTCATAATACCTATACAATTTCAATTTAATTCATTGGAGTCATTTTATAATAATTTTAGATATATAAAAATTTTATTGAACTTTTTACCGTGTTTTACCCAACTCCTAGAAGAATTTACAAATTTACATAAAGCATAATTTCACCACTTCTGTGAGTAGAATTTCTTAAATCCGAGAGACACGGTTGATATCAGTAAGTAAAATGTGGCTCAATTAGATAAAAATAATTTTTGGTGAATGGTAACTTTTTACTTTTATTTACCATGGTTAAAAGTAAATAGGGTAATTAAAGGTAAAAACGATATTATTATTAACCTAAAACATGTCCTAATTCTATTGGATAAGTGAAATTAGACCAAAAACAATCTTAGGAATAAAATATGACAATTTAGGTCAACATGGATAAGATTAGGACATTTATTATTATTTAATTCAAAGAAGAGTTTAAAAAGTTAAAATCAATGTTTAATCAGTAAAAAAATTTTATTATAGGGTTATACATAAGATAAATTATACTACAAATATTAATTAGAAAGATAAAAATATTTCCCACATAATGGTATTTTATTTATTATTTTTATACATTAAATAATATAATTTATTTACGACACAATGATGATGCAGTAATTACTTTATTAATGAAATATTAACATAATTAATGTTATAAATATAAAAATAAATGTAATTTGAGACTTTTTATGAATTAAACTAATTTTATAGTTTAATATAACATATTAGGGTTGGTTAGATGGTTTTTTTTCGAATTAATAATGCTATTATGAATTAAAAAAACAAAATACCAAATAGCGTCAAAATTGACATAAAAGAGTTTTTAAAATAAATATTATATTATTAATTGTTATTATATTCCTAAAAATATAAGGTTCAGCCAAAAGACTTATATAATAATATATATGACATTAATGAACTAATTGGGGTTCTATTGGCAGTTTATAGTAAGTTTATTAACCATATAGTGTAAGAATACAAGAATACATGATAAAAGTTAAATTATTTAACTTAGACCTAAATCTAAATGATAAGGTTAAATTGGTAACATAAACTTGTCTAAAACCTATTGGTTGAGTGGATTTCAAGCCATCCCAACCCTATCCTTGAAATAAGTCACATTGGAGCCATTATAAACCGAATATGAATTTATTATAAAATAATATTTTGTGTTTTTCCTAAGGTGCCCCTCATCCCCCTTATAAAAGGGCACCACCTACCTCTCCTCTTCAGACAATTTTGAGCCTTCAATATCATCCAACCTCTTCCCATTTAACTTGTCAACTTCCATAACAACCTACTAGATGTTCTTTTCTTCTTCAAATATCAAATTTAGTGCCCTAAGAGATGGTTAAGAGGATGCGCATTGTAGAAGAGGTAATCTCTTCTACCGATTCTTTCAAGTTTCATTATTCTTATACTTCCTCTTCTTCAGTTGTTTCATTATAAATTAATAACATCAGTATAACTAATATACTATTATGTTATTATAAATATTAAACAACCTCATTTCACCTTCTATCCATCCAATGGAAAATTAAATCATCGCACGTGCGTACGTACGGAATACCATCTCCACGCCGTGGTGTAATCTTTTTTTTTCACCACCACCTTACTTGGATGGGTTTAATGGTGTAAAGAATAACTATATATGGTTATTATAACATGATACTAATTCTGATAAATTATATCATCCACTCCAAATCCATTCAATAATAATGTGAATAATATCATCGCTCGTGCATACGTACGGATTACCGTCTCCACGACGTGATGAGATTCATTCTCCATGTTAATCATTCAAGAATGATTATACAGTATATATAATGAATAATAATGATATATATGACATAATAATGCTAATGGATTTATTTATATATATATATATGTGTGTGTGTGTGTGTGTGTGTGTGTTTGTGTCATCTACTTACTTCTATTCAAGTCAATAAGGAAAGGAAAACATCGTTCATGCATATGTATAGCCTACCGTCTCCATGAACGACGTGTTTTATTTAATTTATCTCTCTATTATATATATATATATTCTGAATATATATGATATAAAAATCATGTTTTACATTCTGTAAGTAAGTAAATCATGATATAAGTAATAATAATATAAAGAACAACAAGTCCAAACACGTACGATAAATGAAATGATTTTACCCAAAACGCTGCTTTAACATGGAATTGACAAAATAAAGGGTAATATAAAGTCATAAGTGAATCATATATGATATCATAAATATTATTATGGTTCTATTACAAGTTAATAATATGTTCAAACCCACTATATAGGAGTCTCAGACACATACGAGAGAAATTGGACATAAGGTAAGGGATAATTTTTCAAATCTCATTTTTATCTGGGATTGCTTATACGTAAGTATTTATTGGGGTTATGTTTATCATCCATGTCCTTGATCTCTAATGTTGTTTTAATAAAAATTTTACTATTATTCCATGTATTTTTAAAGTCATTTTTACCATTTTTTTACTTTTTACCACATTGTAAGGAAGGAATCTTTCCTTTGGTTACCATATAAAGTACTTTTTGACTTTTCCGGAAAAAGTACGAGAAGAATGTTTTTTTAACTTATACGGAATTAAAGGATTTTTAAGCTTTCATAATGACTGATTTCAATGAAGCTTCCTCTACAAAATTTCATGACTATTTTCAACAAAATCCTTTTCTTTTAAAATTTCATGGCATTTTGAGAAAACAAAATGATTTTCATGAAGAAAGGATCTTTTCCTCAAGAATTCATTTCAAGTGGTTTTTCAAAACTATTTTCCATCTAAGATGAAATTATTTAGTATGTTTATGTTTCAAGTATAAGGTCTCTATTATTTACATAGTTTGATTTTTCTTATGATGAAATGATATCCATTTCTTTTAAATGGATTATGTTATGATGGGATGATGTTTATGAAACCCATTTTATTCATTGGGTTATTTTGAATGATGTATGTTTATTTTGTGGCACAAGGAAGAAGGATTTCATTATGAGATGGGTGGGAACTATATCTCCCTACAATGAATTGGGTACAGGTTTATATCTCATGAGATAGACATGGCTCGAATGGCAAATTAATCTTGTTCAGTGATACAGGACTGGAATGAGGAGTGAACTCGATTCAGTAAGGGACATTGTCCACTATGATGGTCTTGGCATCAATTCCTTGGCTACTATGGAAATCATATCATGTGATTAATGGTTTTCCAAAATTACATGTTTTATTCCCATGCTATTTTATCATGATTAATGTTCCTTTATGATCTATGACTTATGTACTCCCAAGATTTACATCATTTCTCAAGATTTTGATGTTTTTTGTTAATGTTTTTACATTCAAATGTTTATAATTTGTTTTTAAGTTCTCTATGTTTACCCTTACTAATCATTTGAGCTCACCCTTTTTATGTTTTATTTTCCCCAGGATATAAAGAATGGTTTTATCTAAGAAAACCAAAGGGGAAGATCTTTATGGGAGATGTTGAAGATCTTTCACCATCATTAGAAGATTATGTTCCGAGATTCCAAACACACTAAACTAATACAGTCTTTGGGCATCTGTTTTTTTCATGTATTAAATATTCCTCAAAAGTAATTTAATGTCCATGTACGTCAATATTGGGTCTCTACTATTGGTATCAGAGTGATGGTTTAGTTAACCTTTAGAAACTAGGATGCGAAATCTTTAGTGAGATCCCTAGAAATATTTTTAAGGTATGTATAGGGATGTCCCTAAGGATAAGTATAAGTATAGGTTAAATTCCTAGAATTACAGTAACTATCTAAGAATTAAACCTAAGATGTTATATATTGAAGGTACTTCCCCTTTATTATGTTGTTTTCCTAGCATGATTTTTGCATCTCACACTATTCTTTTTGGGTTTTAGACGATGGATGGAACCCGAAGGAACCATGTTGATCAATGTAATGGAAAATGTAATGGTTTTCCTCCTCAACAATCCAATGTTATGGGAGATGGAGTGAAAAGTCTTATTTCTATACTAACACAAGCTATGAATCATTCTGGACTTCCATATGAGCAGAGAAGGGATCAATATTCTATTGAGTCCTTCCTGAGGCAACATCCAACTTCTTTCAGTGGGTCTTCTGATCCACTTGTTGCTAAACAATGTATTAGTACCATTGAAAAGATATTTTCCATAATTCGCTATTTGGAACATGAAAAATTCATTCTGGCTATTTACCATTTAGAAGTTGAAGCAGACGAGTGGTGGACTCTAATTAAGAATATGAGGCCCTAAGATGAAATTGAATCCACGGAATGGGATGAGTTCAAAAACTTATTTTTCAATAAGTAATTCCCCTGTATTCTTCAAACAAGTATGGAAAAGGAGTTCCTTGAACTTAAGAAAAAGGATGATGAATCTATTGGTATGTACAAAGAGAATTTTACAAGGCTTGCAAGGTATGCATCTGGCATTATCATCCAACCTGAAAGTAAAGTTGAAAGATTATTCAGTGTCTTAAAACCACGTCTTCGAAGGGAACTAGATATAAGAGAATTCATTAGCTATGAAGAAATTGTGTGTTATTCTATCAAGGTAGAACTAGAAGTTCGTGTTACATATCCACCTCATGGTTTTGACAAGAAATGAAAGATTGAGTTCAAGGAAAATATCAAAACAATGGTGAAAAGAAGACGAATTTTTCGTTATGCTCAAAGTGTAGAAAGAAGCATGGTAGAGATTGTCTTAAAGAGACTAGAAAATGTTTTAAGTGTGGAAAATAAGGTCATCAAGCAGTTGAGCGTCAAAGTAATGGAAAAAGGGTAGCTAATGATGTGAATAGAGAAATAACTTCAGAGAACTCACCCCCAACCCTTCAATGCTACAAGTGCAAAGAAATGGGGAATTATGCTAATCAATGCCCTAATCCAAGGGTTAATGATGATCGACGTGAGAAACCTCTTAAGGCAAAGGACAAAGGGAAGTCACATGCGATCACTATTTGTGATGTTGAGTATTACAATGATGTTTTGGAAAAATTAATTGTTTATGTAATAGGATTTCAAAATAGTATCATGGAATCTCATTTATAATATTATGGAATATTGGAATATCTATGTATTGGTTAATTATGGTTTTCAATAATTATATGGTACCGGTAACCAAGAAAAGTTATTGAAATACTTTTTTAAAGAAGATGATATGTGAATAGTGAATGGATAAGGAGAAAATAATATGTTTGATTGTATTAATGAGCTCATGATTGATGTAAAGACAAAGTGATATCATGGTTTGAGTATATAGAATTTTTGGGATTTTGGTATGTGGAAAGAGTTAACTTTTGAAAGCATTAATATTTTCACTAAGGTTCAATGGGTATTAATTTTTCAAGAGAATACATGATTAAGGTATTCACATGTTTTGAATGTGACCAACAACAAGATATATGTTTTGATATATGGGGGATAAATGATGGTAATCACATGCTTCGTAGATGACCTCTCTAGTAATATTTTTTTCTTTATGAGATTGGATAGATGTATTTTGGATAAGCCTAAAGACTGGAATAAATTATGTTGGACATCATATAGTATTGTTTAAAGCTAGAACTTTTTTCAATAATATTTCTAGAATGTTATAATAGTATAGTTTTAGAAAAAGGACAACCTGTAGGATGGGCAACAACCCATCGCATCGGATAGGGATGTGGGAATCGAACCCACAACTGAAGTGAGACATGCCTTTATCACCTACCATTATCCTACAAGAGGTCCCTAGTTTGTAGAAATCAGTTTTATTTTATTAATAGGTATGATATATGAAGTATAAGTCCATTTTTGGATCCATATACGATTAATCTCACCATAAGATGGACTTATGTATATAACTTTTGTTAATATTATGTTTGAGATAGATGGAATGACCTATCATTCTATCGCATGATCTGCTAACACTTCACGGAAGACAAATTCAAATTCATATCATTAAGATATTAAGTGTAAATTCTTCAAGGCACAAACAATAGTGAGATTGTACCAAAATCAAGTAAGTATTTCTTTTAATTCTTCAACATTATGGAAATGATCTTGAAAACCAAAAATGTTGTCCTAGTACCCTCATATCTTATGAATTAGATGGTACCTTAGATCATCACAAATTTATGGCTTTGTGATTGTTGGATTTTTCATAGCCATGTTCTCTACCACTCTTCATTAGAACATGATGGTTAGATTTCTCTTCTATATCGGTATTTTCACCTATGTCCTCCTATGTGGAAACCCAGTGATGAGTTAATTTGGGTAACTATTACGTTTCATGCTTCACTTTTTAAAATTAAGTATTAGTATTACTTTTTACGATGTGGGTTTCTATGAATGAAACTTTCAAGTAGTAAACGATTTATAACCCCAATGAATTTCGAGGGAGAAATTCATTTTAAGGGGGGTAGAATGTAACACCCCAAGATTTTATGAGATATATTATTTTTAATTTCTTTGATGTCTTCTATTGTATACTACACCAATATTATCTTGTACTATACGCAACACTATATTATCTTGTAGTATACAAAAAACTATTCTTGGCTCGTGTTACACACAATTTCAAGTTCGTTTTTTAGAAATTATTATACGCAACATTAAGTATAGATTTTGTTTAATTTACGAATGATAAAAGTTTTGATTATGTTATACGCAAAATAAAAGGGAGATTACACTATATCTAGCCCTGACTTCGCTTTCATTACATGCAATCGCGACCTTCCTCAATAACGTGTGTAGTACGCAATACTGAGTTTCACTAAACAATGATATGTTATTAAAATATTATATAAACTAGCTATTATGAAGAGTAATACCCAACTTTTAAAATTTTATAAATTTTATATTTCAAAATGGACTTCATTTTTGGATTCGGAACATTAAAATTAGCCTAGGGTGAAATTTTGGTATTTTTTTGAAAACTTTCAATTTTTGATGAATAATGAAAAACACTGAGTTAGAGTTTAAAACCGAATTTTTATTTAAATAATTATTTAATTTATTTAAATTTATTTTAGGTCAAAATAGATACATAATACCTATATAATATCAATGTAATTCATGGGAGTCATTTTATAATAATTTGAGATATATAAAAATTTTATTGAACAATTTACCGTCTGTTACCCACCTCCCTAGGAGAATTTTCCAATTTACATAAAACATAATTTTACCGCTTCTGTGAGTGGAATTTCAAAAATTTGAGAGACACGGTTGATATCACTAATTAAAATTTGGTTCAATTAGATAAAAATAATTTTTGGTGAATAGTTACTTTTTACTTTTATTTACCACGATTAAAAGTAGATAGGGTAATTAAGGGTAAAAATGATATTATTATTACACTAACACATGTCCTAATTCTATTGCATAAGTGAAATTAGACCAAAAAACCCTTAGGAATAAAATATAACCATTTAGGTCCACTTATATTAGATTAGGACATTTATTATTATTTAATTCAAAGAAGAGTTAAAAGAGTTAAAATCAAAGTTTAATAAGTAAAACAATTTTAATATAGGGTTATACATAATAAAAATTCAACTATAAATATTCATTAGAAATATAAAAAGATTTATTACATAATGGTATTTTATTTATGATTTTTAGACATCAAATAATTTAATTTATTTTTGACACAATGATGATGCAGTAATTACCTTATTAATGAAATATTAACATAATTGATGTTATAAATACAAAAATAAATGTAATTTGAGACTTTTTATGCATTAAACTTATTTATAGGTTAATATAACATATTAGGGTTAGTTAGATAAATTTATTTCAAAGTAATAATGCTTTTATGAATTAAAAAAAACAAAATACCAAATAGTGTCAAAATTGTCACAAAAGAGTTTTTAAAACAAATATTATACTATTAATTGTTATTATATTCCTAAAAATATAAGAATCGGCCAAAAGACTTATATAATAATATATACGATATTAATGAACCAATTAGGATTCTATTGGCAGTTTATAGTAAGTTTATTAAACATTTAGTGTAAGAATACAAGAAGACACGATAAAAGTTAAATTATTTAACTTAGAGTTAAATCTAAATGATAATGTTAAAATGGTAACCTAAACTTGTCTAAAACCTATTGGATGAGTGGATTTAGACCAATCCCCACCCTAGCCTCTAAATATGTCACTTTGGAGCCATTATAAATCAAATATGAATTTATTATAAAATAATATTTTATGTTTTTTCTAAGGTGCCCTCACCCCCTTATAAAAGGGAACCTCCTCCCTCTCCTCTCCACACAAATATGAGCCTTCAATCTTGGCAAAACACTGCCCATTTCACTTCTCCACTTTCATATAAACCTAATAGAGGTTCTTTTCTTCTTCAAAGACCAAATTTAGTTCCCTAAGAGGAGGTTAATAGGAGGCGCGTCGAAGAAGAGGTAATATCTTCTACCGATTCTTTCAAGTTTCATTATTCTTCAACATCCTCTTCAATAGTTGTTTCATTATAAAGTAATAACATAAGTATAAATAATATATTTATATGTTATTATAAATATTAAACAACCTCATTTCACCTTCTATCTATCCTATGGAAAACGAAATCACCACGCGTGCGTACGTACGGAATACCGTCTCCACGTCGTGGTGTAATCTATCTTTTCACCACCACCTTACTTGGATGGGTATAATGGTGTAAAGAATAACTATATATGGTTATTATAACATGATAGTAATTATGAGATATAATATCATCCACTCCAATTCCATTCAATAATAATGCGAATGATATCATCGCTCGTACGTACGTACGGATTACCGTCTCCCCGACGCGATGAGATTCATTTTCCATGTTAACCATTCCAGAATGATTATAAAGTATATATAATAAATAATAATGATATATATGACATAATAATGCTACTGTATTTATGTATATATATATATGTCATCTACTTACTTCCATTCAAGTCAATAAGGAAAGGAAAAAAGCGTTCATGCGTATGTGCGGCCTACCGTCTCCATGAACGGTGTGTTTTATTTCATTTATCTATCTATTATATATATATATATAATGAATATATATGATATATAAATCATTTTTTACATTCTAGAAGTAAGTAAATCCTGATATAAGTAATAATAATATCATGAACAACAAGTCCAAACACGTACGATAAATGAAACGATTTTACCCAAAACGCTGCTTTAACATGGAATTGACAAAAGAAAAGGTAATATAAAGTCATAAGTGAATCATATATGATATCATAAATATTATTATGGTTCTGTTGTAAGTTAATAATATGTTTAAACCCACTATACAGGAGTCTCGGACACATACGAGAGAAATTGGACATAAGGTAAGGGATAATTTTGCAAATCTCATTTTTATCCGAGATTACTTATACGTAAGTATTTACTGGGGTTATTTTTATCATCCATGTCCATGTTTTCTAAAAAAATCATAAAATGTTTACTATTATTCCATGTATGATTAAAGTCATCTTTACCCATTGTTTACTTTTCACTACATTGTAATGAAGGAATCTTTCCTTTGGTTACCACATAAAGTACTTTTTGACTTTTCCGGAAAATGTATGAGAAGAATGTTTTTTTAACTTATACGGTGTGGATGGATTTTTACAGTTTCATAACGACATATTTCAATAAAGCTTCCTCTTCAAAATTTCATGATTATTTTCAACATAATCCTTTTCTTTTAAAATTTAATTGGATTTTTAGAAAAGAAAATGATTTTAAAGAAGAAAGGATATTTTCCTAAAGAATTCATTTCAAGTGATTTATCAAAAATATTTTCCCTCTAAGATGACATTATTTAGTATGTTTATGTTTCAAGTATAATGTATCTATTATTTAAATGGTTTGATTTTTCTTATGATGAAATGATATCCATTTCTTTTATATGGATTATTTTATGATGGGATGATGTTTATGAAACCCATTTTATTCGTTGGGTTATTATGAATGATGTAAGTTTATTTTCTGGCACACAAAAGAATGATTTCATTCGGAGATGGGTGGGACCTATATCTCTCTCCAATGCATTGGGTACATATTTATATCTCATGATATAGACATGGATGTAATGGAAAGTTAATTCAGTTCAGTGATACAGGACTGGAATGAGGAGTGAACTCGATTCAGTAAAAGACTTTGTCCACTATGATGGTCTTGGAAGCAATTCCTTTGCTACTATGGAAATCATATCATATTCCTAACGGTTTTTCACAATTACATGTTTTATTCCCATGCTATTTTATCATAATTAATGTTCCTTTATGATCTACGACTTATTTACTTCCAATATTTACGTCATGTATCAAGATTTTGAAGTTTTATGTTCATGTTTTTATGGTCAAATGTTTATGGTTTGTTTTTAAGTTATCTATGTTTACCCTTACTGAGCATTTGAGCTCACCCTTTTTATGTTTTATTTTCCCCAAGATATAAAGAAAGGTTTTAGGTAAGAAAACCAAATGGGAAGATCTTTATGGGATATGCTGAGGATCTTTCACCATGATTAGAAGATTATGTTCTGAGTTTCCAAAGACACTAAACTAATACGGTCTTTGGGCGTCTGTTTTAGTCAGGTATTAAGTATTCCGAAAATGTAATGTAATTTCCATTTATGTCAATCATTGTTCTCTACAAAACTTATCTGAAAAAATATCAAAAATTCAAAACGAGTAAATTTGTATATTCCAATTTCAAAAAAATGCGGTTTTTTGCAAATATAATTTATAATTTTGTCAAAATTTAGTTTTAGAAAAAGTGTGTCACAAAAAGGTGACAAAACTCCCTTTGAAAAAATAAAGCTTTTTATTAGTAACTTTGGATTTATCCATTTCTTATGCCAATAAAATCTATTGAATGAATGTAAAAAAATTAATATATATAATTTCCTTAATATACTGAATAATATTCATTCTGTCCAATTTAACAGCTAGGTTATAACAGTCATATTAAAATAATGATATTTAGTTGTGTATCATTGTTTGTTTATGCTTAGTTTTGTGTTCAATATAAGCTATAGATGGAATTAAATTTATTTAAAAAAGACATATCATTAAATCCAATGGTGGTGTACTACATCTTTATGACCAAATAACTCTTTCTAATATTTATCATTCTATAGTAAACCAAATTCCACTATTCCCTTAATATACTGAAGTATTATTTTCTCTATAATTAAGTGTCTTTCCTTGGGATTACTTTGATACTATGCCACCTAGAATGTATAAAACAAAATATTGGGTCATATATCTATTAAATACCATAGGATCCTACAATTCTACCTAAAATCAATGGCATTGACTTATTTTCCAACATTATCTCATGACAGTTCCATCTAGGTAGCTACTGGAGATGTCATCTAATTAGAACTATCCAATACAAATATTCTCTGAACCTCCATGGAATATTTTTATTGAGAAATAAATATTTCATTCCTTCCTTATTACAGCTATAAAATTGAATTAAAAATTAATCATGCCAATATTTGACATTTCAAACACTCATTTGATAAATTCTGTAAACATTTTTCATTTTTCTTTATTCAATCCACCAAAGATTATGTCATTAACTTACACCAACACTGTCATCATTTGATTACTCTCATCATTGATATAAATATTGTAATTTAATCCACCCCATTTAAAACCATTATTCTTCAAATAATGATCGAGTCCTGAATACCATGCTCTTGGTGCTTTTTTATTCATATAAATCCTTCTTCAGCTAATAAACTTTGTTGTCATACTCATGGACAAGAAAAAAATGTGGTTTTTTGATATAAACCTCTTCCTATAGAACCCCATTCACAAATTCATATTATATATCCATCTTGAAGACTTTGAATTTCCCTTTCACTATTATATCCAAGAATAATTGATTTGTCCCTATCCTCGTAATAGGTTCAAATGTCTCATCTAAATTGATTCCCTCAATCTAAGAGTATCCCTTGTACACCTGTTGTGCTTTGTATAAAATCATAATTCTATATTAATTTTTTTGGAAGTCCAATTTAGTCTCAATACTATTTTTATCTATAATCCTTGAAAAAATATTCTATGTTTAGTTATTTTCTATTTGGTCAAGATCATCATTCATAACCTGAATCCAATTTACATCCTTAATTAATTTTTCAATATATTTCAGTTCTACCTGATATATAATGGATATTTTTTGTAGAAACTACATTATACTTGTTTAAACCAATATTTCCTGATCACTATTTTTTTTGTGGCTCAATTTTAGCTTGACATTTCAGCTTCTATATAGATACAGATCTGACTTGATTCTTCTCATCATCAGTATCTTCTTCTAAACCTGTAATTTCCACTTCTACATCCTCAAAATTTTTTACCTCCTCATCACTATCATTAGGAATATTTTCACTATATTTTTTAAGATACTATTTACTTCAAAATACAGTATCCTCATTGTTGTATACCACTTTCCATAGCCTCTTATTAAAGAATGTATGTGCTTTTCTTCTTCCTGAGTAGCCAAGGAATATCTCTTCATATTCAAAGGATTCAAACATTTTTTGTTTCTCATTATTTAAAATAATGTAATTAACTTCAAATATTATAAATTATTTCAATTTTGGATTCTTTCCATTCCATATCTAATACAGTTTATTTTATTCTTTCAAACAAAAAAATCTCAATTAAAAAGTTAGAATGATGCCAAAACTGTTTTCTTCCAAAAATTATCTGGTGGGTACCTTTCTATAAATATTTTTCTATACAGGTTGTTAATGATCTAATTTCTCCTCTAAACCACTCCATTTTTTTGGTTTTTACACTTCAAATTTGTTTACCTTATCCCTTGTCTCTTGAGATAGTATTCTTCTTGGTTGTTTTTGAATTTAGTACCATTGTCGATTTGGAACTTCAGAATATTATTTATAAGAATCATTTTAGCTTCCCTTTAATATTTCTCTATGATACATAACACCTCACACTTATGGTAAATAAAAAAATACCCATTCCATTCTTCTAAAACATTTAATGAAAAAAACATAATACCTCTTCTCATCAATGGTTCTTGGTCAGATAGTTTTATACACATCTTCATGCACAGGTTCAAAACCCTTATTGACTTATATTTCTTTTCCATATATATATTTAGATTGATCTATCCTTATTATAAATAATCACTTGGGTTCATATTTTCATGTAATATCTTGTGTAGATCTTTATCTATGTCACAATTCACCAGATCTTCTATGGATGGTTGGAATAAATGTCCAAGATGTTTGTTACACAGACTTTTCCCTTCCTTTTTGGATAAAAAGTGAATATATTATTCTTAAATAACATGGTAGAGATTCCCCTTAATGTGGTTTTCCTATAATACAACTGTACTAAATTTTCTTTTGACAAAACAAAACTTTTTGGTAATGATTATAGCATGCCCCAAGTCACACAGTTGACTAACACATAGAAATTTGTGACTGAGACCATCAATATCTAAGATGTCAGCATGTCTCAAATCATTTTACCAAAACATATCTTTTCCTAAGACAATAATATTTGGGCCTTCATCATGAAAAAAATTACAACAATTTCCGTTTCATATTTTTTTTCTTGGGACAAGATCCTTATTTCACATCATAAGGTAAGTGCATCCACTATCAAGGATTCATACACCCGTATGATCTAAGACCTTAAGGGAAATATTTTTAACCACTTTATACTCAACTATTTTATTTTTGATCTATGACTTCAAATTTATACATTTTATGGAATTTTATTCTTAATATTAAATATATTAGGATTTTCCAAGTTCATCTTACATTGTTGTAAACAAATTTTTAATTTTCATCTCATTTGACGATTATTTGAGCTAATCCTTATGATCACTTTGGTTTTCTTTAGAACATTACTCTATATTGTTAATGATAAATATTTAACCATGTATCCAAATCCTCCACATCACAAATTGTGACCATA
This sequence comes from Viscum album, assembly GCA_963277665.1. NCBI lineage: Eukaryota > Viridiplantae > Streptophyta > Magnoliopsida > Santalales > Viscaceae > Viscum > Viscum album. The sequence goes on along the minus strand of OY728128.1, from coordinate 210,054,604 downwards.
AAAAATATTTCCAGAATAGTGAAATATATGTTACTATTTTTTTCTCTCATGTCCTTCAGTACCTCTTGGATATAGAACATGAATTTTTAGAATATTCATTAATTCTATAAAAATAACTCCTCATACGACATGAATTCATGTGTGTCGTTATAGGACTTTTTGTTTTTGAGGTTCCATAAACCTTGTCATTGTTTTTCTTGACTAAAACATTTTTTAAAATTAGAGTGGATTCTTGTTGTCTAGAATCAATCATTACTAATTTTTTCGATCAATCCCCAAACTATTTATGTCATTCTTATGTGTCAGATTCTTCTCTTGAAAATTCTTTAAAATTTTTTCTAGACCGCCATATTTAAACCACCCATATCAAGTCACCTTTTTGAAATTATTTTGTATTGTCATACAAGGTTTCAAGAGTCTCTCCAGATCATTCACATTTCGTCATTGGTTAAAAGCTTCTTCCTCTATCTATTCGATACAACTGTCTTCATTTTTCACTATCATAGTAAAACCATCAATCATTATGATCTATTATTCAACATTGATCTTGTTATCAATGTTCATCTCTAAGTTTCCTAGAAGTAGATACTTGATATCTACAATTTTAATCATCATATCAGACATCTCTTCTTACTATAGCTACATATAGGGTTTGTTATCATGAACCATTATGTTGGATTTATTTGTTTTAGCTCTTAAAACATCTATTTCATAAAGAGATTATTATAATTAAGAATAGATATCAACTCTAACTTCCACTCCTCGTTATTATTTTTCATTCTCTTATATTTTATGAGGATTCCCAATAACTTCCATCATATAATTTTCCTTTCAATATTTATAGTCTTTTATTTCTTCAACCTCAGTCTCTTTGAAATTTTCATTCTCTTGTAAAAGAATATTCTTATTTTTGAAAAAAAAATATTTTAACACTTCTTATACCATTTAAATATGAAAAAATAATTCTTTATGGGAATTTCATCATCATCATCATCTTGAAACTTATTATGGATCCTTTATAAAATATGTCCAACCTTTCTACATCAAAATCATGTTAGTGGATGTTTCACATTAAACATTCAATTCCCCCTTTGCAGATTTGTGGAAAGGAATGACATGAACTCATCCACATATTATTCTGTATGGACATCCTTTATAGTTAGCTTCTTCATGGACATGAATTCCCCCACTTTCTATTTTCCTTTTTCTGAAACCACATTACCATAATTTCCCATATCATATGAAATAAGTGCACTATGTAAAATATACAAAGTCATCTACTTGGGATCTTTATCCTCCAATGAAGTGAATTTTAGATTGAAACGAGTTGGTATCCTTCTCAGGATGTGTTGTAAAATCATTACATCATCAATTATTTCTATAAGACCATGTATAACTTCTTCAAATACATTAACTGAATTAATAAAATCGTCAACTGACTCATTATGGTGAATTATTAGGTCCTTATACGTGTTCAATAAAATGTATGATTTATCTTCTCCTAATTTTTAATCACCCTAATTGATATTTATAAAAAAAGAACCTAGAAAAAAATAAATTACATGACATCGCCTTCTTGAATATTTAATTGGATAAGGCTCCCCATGAGTCATTGATTCATGTAGAATCATCATCCAATTATTCTTATTCTAATTCAAATAAATCTATTTTTCCTACATTGGCATAAATACCATGAATCATATCTATAATGAAATCCAAACATAATGACTAGAAGTATTTCTTCAATCAATTATTACAAAATTGAAATTTATTTTTATCTAATATTATAAACCCTTTGTGATTAACAACTTCTATTGGATCCAGTGAGAGAGAAAAATAGATTTTAATCTTTCTCTCTAATACTAATTTTTATCCCAACTAGTTTAGATACCCTGAAAGGTGGAGTAAATTAGGTAATGAAATATTACAGAAACTACCCATTTTGATCTTGTTTCATTGTTACAAATACATAGTTCTCTCCCTTTCCCATAGCAATGTATTAGTTGAAATAAAAACATTCTAAGGACACAATGATTTTACTTAGTTCTCCTAAATTTGGCTACGTCCAAGGAGCATACATAAGAAATGTTATTATATACCAATTCCGCTAAGGAAAATTTATTTTATAATGTTTTGAGTGGACTCATTTTCCTCATATCTCACTACCAAATATAATTTAAAATCTCATATCTCTCTCAATTAAAGTGTGATCACTGCTCCTTTAGAAGATTCTTCTATTAATCACTTGAATCAAAAATTCATACACCGTATTTAGTATCTCATAAATCTCAAATTTCAAACACTTGATGAATACCACTTTTACAATATAATATATGTAAAATTACTTCTGGTTTTCATGGATATCACTTTCACACTACCTTTAGTTGAATTTTGTGAAACTATCAGAACATTCACACAATATTTATGCTTTTCAAAAAAAACCCCACTTTTACATAAATTTTTATTCTTTATGTAATCTAACTTGGTCTATATATAAATGAGTACTTGTATATATGAAAATGATTATTTATATTCTTCTATGTGATAAAATATCTTTGCACCAATCTTATTTGATTCAGATCCATGTAAACCTATAAGGTTTGTGCTCCACAAATGAGGGGGAAGTGTATTATTTATAGATGTGGCTAAACCTTATCACCACTTTCTTTCACACACCATCATGGAATTAAACTTTACCTGTGAAATTAACTCCAAGTATTTGATTCCACATTTACTGTGAACCTCACCTTCATCACACAAATTCTTCTGTATTTCATATATTCATGCACTTATGTATGTAGTGCACAACTCTAACTTGAATTAAACTTCAAAACCTTCACAAAACCCTTTATTTAGTAGTTATTTTATATTTAAGCCTCTATTATTCGCTTCCAAACAACTTAATAAAATACCTTCACCCATTTAGGAAACTTTTTCATTTTTTTAAAAAAAAATTTTATTTTCTAAAAAAAAGTTTTCCCTTCCTCTAAATTTTGGCCCCTGAAAATTTTGCGAACATTGGGAAAAATTACAACCTTATACATGAAACTTTACTAACCACTTCCAAATATTTATTATTTCTACCTTAGAGAATTCTCAATAAACCTTTTCAAAAAACATAACAATACTACAAAGATACTTATATGGATTTTTTCCCAACATTACACTTGGTAGGAGGGATCTTCATTTCTATATGAAATTCATGTTTGAAACAATTACAGTTTTCTTATGGGGGAAACAATAAATTAGGTTTTCCCAAGGGTTTGATATGATCCTAATATCCTTTTAACTAAATATTAATATCAAGATTACAAAAAACAAGGGTGTAATGAGAAAATTTTAGATGAACATTCTCAAGAATATAGATATTAAACAATTTATATGATGAATTAAAACCATTATAAATCACAACAGTTTCCTCTTACAGGTGATTCTCAGCTATAACAATAAGATAAAATACCCTATTTTTAATTTTAAATGGTAAAATAACATTAAAAAAATGGCCAAATACATCCATATAAACTTCCATTAAAAGAAAAATACAAATAAAAAGTCAAAAGAAGCATATTTCACCACTAGTTGTTTGATTACATCCTTCACCTTAAATAAATCAAAGTGAAAATAGGGTATTTAAATAGAGTAAGTATACTACCTTAATTATACTTCCATGATTTCAATCTCTTATAGTTTTTCTTGGGAAAGTAAAATAATTAAATGCCTTTGATTATTTCCTAAATGATCGTTGTATTTAATATTTTTCTTTAAAAATACATCCTGAGAATTAATCCACTGAACATACTCTTGATAAAATTTATCAAATTTTATTACCATAAAATCAAATTTCTCCTGGTGGTTCCTCAAAAAAATATTTAAACCATTATCCTACATTAATTTTATTTGATGTAATATATTTAAGAAATATTTATCTATGAATATAAAATATTAGTTTTTTCAGGTTTTTGATTATTAATTTTGTTTACTTATTTTTAATTTGTTTTGTTTTTTAATCCAAATACATGCAATTCATACCTTATATGGATATGGATCCAAATTATGAAAGGGTCAGGGGTCATCATGATAATTGAAATAAAATTTATAACTCCTACACTAGAATAAAAGTGGAGGGTATAATGCAAGGGAAGGTGGGTGAGTTATCAAATGGATTATTCTATATCAAAAACTAAAACAATGTGAAATTGAAATGATGAAAGATTGGGTGTTCATTGTGTTAAATAAACAATGAAAAATTTAGTTTTAGTGATTTTAGTACTAAACATGTCTAGGAGTAGAGACATGAATTTATTTTTTTCAACGGTAATCTTTTGAGGCTGCAAAGGGAATGTGATTTATTAAGAAAATATATTCATCTTAACATGAAATTGATTGGTTGGAAGTTTCATAATCACACATATAATTACAAATACTCCAATTTTAAATCATTTTATTCCTCAAGATACACCATAAAATAGATGAAATTATAGTATAGAGATAATTATCAAGATCAAATAAAAGACCAAAAATAAAAATAGTTGAAACCACTCAATTAATTTAGTTCAAATGTGTTCAAGAAGTAAAAATACACAAATAAATATGAAATGTGAAACAAATAAATAAAATATAAGATAAATAAGATATATTTTCGATCAAGTAAATTTTTATCACTCCCCCTTTCATCTTCAACATCCAAAAAAATAATCTCTTGTTTGAGTTTAATATTAAATACCTTAATTCCCCTATTCTCTAGAGCTCCCTGGTCTATTAGTTGAATTGGAATCACCAAGAACTTAGTTGGTTGATTACATTAGATAATTACCAATTAGAATGTTCTGAATTAAGTCAAAAAATTCCAATTTAAGGATATGAATCCACAAAATTAATTCCTAAATTTTCTTCCCCACAGACCATGTGTCATTGGTTACAAAATATTATTTCCCACACCTGAAATGAGTTGAAATATTTCAATAAACACAACATACCCAGATGATTTAAGATTCAACACAAAGTACAATAAACCTAAAAATATCCCAAACTTGATCCATTTTCTGGTATAACCAAATTTTCCTAAATCATTTCTTGCATTTTTCAGTTTTAAAACATAAAACATGGAATTTACATAAACTAGAATCTTCTCAATTTTGATCTTAGAGATATTGTAGGCATAGACTTATATTACCATCTCCTTTAATTGAACAAAAACATATATCCTCACTAAAAATAGTTCATATATCATTGTTCATTTATGTGAATGAGTCAATTCATCAAGTATGTGGTGTAAACACCCCTTCAACATTCATACCACAAAATTGGGTAGAATTAAAACCCACAATTTTTTCAAACTAAACCTTCCAATAAATAATAATCCCACAAATTTCACAAATTATTTCATCGTCCTTGTTTCATCTATCACCACCTTGACCTAAAACCCTAAGAGTGTGTGTAAAATATTTCTAACAAATTTATATAGAAAATTTATCTCACTTCTAGGATCATATAAATATAATATTTTTCATGAATCAAAAAAATGATCAACCAAACATTATAGAGAATGTAAAAAATAATAGAACTTAGCTATTATAAAATTTTAAATTAGTCTATTTAATCGTCAATTTCATGGAATCATTGAGATCTTTCCTTCATAATTTAAATGATGGAATATCATTCATAATTTAATTATTCAGAGTTCCAAGTTATTCTCAATTTTATTGAAAATGATATCAAAACATCACCCTAAATTATCAAACTAAAAATGAGTTGGAAATTTAAAAATCATATATCAATATAAATCTATTGAGTTGAAGAATCTAAAAACATAAATAATTCCATTTTAATTTCTAATGGATCTATTTTAGCCTTGTGAGAGTTTAAAATATTTCACAATCATTTTTGGAGATAGACGCTGAGATGGAGTGAGACTCTATGGCCTGTAGAGCCTCTGTGATGATATAATAAAATTACTAAATATATAATGTAACACATGCACAATATTTTAGAAAAAATGGAATAAATCATGAAGGGGGAATCTTATGAGAAATTTCAAAACACTATTGAATATGAAATGTCGGGTTTACCCTAGGTGAAACAATAAAATGGTTGATGATGGGTGTTCGTTAGAGGTGATGGTTAGAGGTTGTGTTTTGTAATTAAATAATTTAGTCATATAATTTACTTAATGGAACAAAAAACCAATCCATATATATAACTATTATATTATGGAACATATTTATAAATTGATTCATAACACAGGGATATTAGAGAGGTGGATAGTATATTGGATTTGGTAGATCGGGGTAGAGGATTTATTGATGAATAGATCGAGGTAAATCAAAAGATTGGTGGAGAATTTAGTAGGAACTTCATACTCATTGATAGAGGACCTTTTCCTCACTAGTGATCAATACAACTCAAGTTAGGGTGTTTTTTACATTTTTTGTTTTCCCCATTAATTATTCAATAAAGAATTTGATTCAGATACACTGACAAATTGATCATCAGTTCATTCACTCTTTCAGGGATGTATTTATCTTCATGATATTTTGAAATTGATATTTGTTTCTTTCCTATTCGTTCTCACATTTTTTTATAATTAAAATGAATCAATTCCAAGTTGAACAATTTTAGAGGATCATTCATCCTATGTGACTTGTGTTTATTACCCAACTTTAATCAGGAATTTATCATTGATATTCTATTTTTTATAGTTCCAAAAATATTTACTGGAAAATAACTATGAAAGTGATATTTTTTGAAATGACTAATCACTGTGGGCTCTAGATTAGGATCATAAACCTAATTGTGGTGTGACAAAGACTATGGGTGATCATGGTTTGGATCAGAGACTTGTGGTTCATGGTTTGATGTGTGGAAGTGGTGTGTTGTGATTTTGAGAATTTACCAATTAAATGATATGGCTATAATCATTCACTCAACATAGAATAAGTTTCGGTCAACCAAGATCCATGATTTTGGGTGATAATCACGATGGAAATGGTAATGGTGGAGGAATGAGTGGAATTGGGTGAATAATTGGGGATTCTTGAAAAATACCGACTACACAGAGTGAAATTTAATAACACACATAATGTAGTCCCCTCAATGAAGTTACTAGAGTTTCCATGTAGAGATAAGAATCACATTCCATGTGGTGGCACGGTATGATGTGTGAACCTTAGCTGGCCAATTTTTTGTTTTCACTAAGCACATGCCTTGGAATCAATATGGTGATACAGGTTGTGTGTTCTACATCGCAAACCATCTATCCCACAGTGGATTTCTAGATGTGGATGGAAAGTACACACCTAGGGGTCTATGTGGATTCACATTCCATATAAGAAATGGAACATGTTTTGTACCTCAGAAGGTACATGGGCCTCAGTAGAAGATACATGCTGAGTTTACCCCCCCCCCAATATGTTTTATAGTATGGGTAACCATCATGTACTTAAAAAAAGTACACAAAAATGGCTAGTTTACATGGGAACACCATTAATTTGGGGGCACATGATATGGTATGTGAGCTAGGTTGGACGGAATGCCACGTGTTGGGATAAAATCTATATGATTTTTACCTTTATGTGATATGCCATGTATTTTAGAGAAATTTGTGTCATGTGTGTATGAGACATGAGTTTTTCTAGTCTTGGTGATAAATGTCATGTAACCTTATAGGACACATATTTTACTCCTTGAAGATATGTTTAGAGTCATTTTTCTTTTCATATCATCTCTGGTAAGATCTTGGGTAAATTCCCTTTAATAGTTTTAATTTAGACCAATATTGGTTGAGTGTGTTCCCTTGGTCCATCCCTATGAGGTTACACTATGGAACTGCATCCTCATTATAGTATTTTTTCCCTCTATGATTATGTTTGAATAGTGTTTTCATGAATCCTTCTATTAGTCCTATAGTGGGACCCTCTATCATATTATCTTTCCTTGGTGGATTTTTAGGAATCTTCTTGACCGACTTACAAGGGAATATTATCCCCTACATTGTGTGTTATTCTAGTTAGGTAATATGATTTCCCCCATGATCCTTCAGTGTGATCCCATATCTGTGTCTCAAGATCTTTGAATATCCTACGAGTACTAATTTGGTGATACCCTTTGAGAACAACTTATTGGATGACCATAATCAATGATATCATGGCTCAGGGAGTGAGATCTCCTAAATGAGTCTTAACTTAAATCCTCAAGAAGAAACATGTGGTTTCTAATATAGTTGATACCACATTAAGTCGTAGAGTTTATCATGAGTGTAACTAGGTTTTATTATTCATATTGATAATTCTCATACCCTGATTGATATAAATTTTTATCAGATAACTACTCTATTGATGTTTTATGTTTAGTGATTTCAGTGTGTCCAACTAGGTATTTTTATACACACACATGTTTGGGATTTTCCTGCACATGTTGTGTCTTATATAAATAACAGGCACACTTCTAGATTCTTTGAAGGACTGGGATCAGGTGAAGCATAGTTTAATATTGAACAAACGTGGTTGTACCATGTGTTTCATTTGACTATAGTCCCCTCCAACATAGCATGTTACACTTCTTTTCTAGTTTTTGTTCTTTTTGTATTTGAAACTTTTTGATTTCCAAAAATTTTATCAGAATATAATGTGGGATTGATTTCATCCATGAATTATGGTATTAGATGTATTATTATACCATTTAGACTTGTATGTTCATTTGTAGATGTGTGTGTGTGTACTTAGTCTAAGGCATCCAATGTTTGAAATATTCCTACTTGGCATTGGAATCCAACCCCTGGCCTATTGAACGAGGGATTGGGGTTTCACACAAGGATTGAAACTAAATAACGGTCCATGGTGGGTCAAATCATGAAAAAATCGTAACAAATTAGTTCCATCTTAGGACTAAAGTTTGGATATTATCAATCTATGAGTTTGGTTTGGGAACTAGGGAAATAGTTTTAAAGTGTTTTGAGTTTGGATCTCAGTCTAGGGACTCCATTTTTTTATACTATAGTCAATGTATCCATACACCAGGACTCTAATAACCATCTTTTTGACTTTTTACATGTTGGAATAGAATATATGTAAAATATTGGTACATATATCATATAATAGCAGGTTCTGTCTTCCAAGACTTTCTTGAGTCATATCACCAGATATACTCTTTGATTGTAGTCCATCCTATTTTCTTTGAGGATGTTTTGATGATGGAAACCTTGGAGGTTTCTATATCAGAGTCGAGAATATGACCCACTGGGTGATTATTCCCCCATAAAGACATTTGGTCATGAGTTAATCTTCATTCAGCATGGATGAAAGGTGGTGCATCCTCCCATTGATCAGTATATATACCCACCTTTGATGGTTCATGTGGATGAATTATGTCTTACTAAGTCAAGGATAGATATATTGGTGTTGTACAATTTCAAAAATCTGTTGAATAAATATTATGAGCTTCCATGCTAGTGATTTATTGGGATCTAGGGTGAGAAAGGCCAGCTGAAAATTAGTGTACAACATGGGTCAGGACACAAGAGGCTTCTTCATTCATGAAAACCTCAGGATGGTTCAAGCATGCCAAGGGGGAGGGGCTGTAATGCTTATAATGTATGTTGAAATATCACATGGGATTTCCCAACACATCATGATACAGTTAGTGAGATAGTTAATGGACCACCAAGGAAGAGATTGTGGTTGGATTTAGGTGGTTCGTAGGGTGGTTAATATGAAAAAGGATCTTGGAGAGTGGCATGAGGTGGTTGTCACTTTGAATTTTTACCACCATAAACACCCCTATGTGGTTTATTCCAAACTCTTGGAGTGTGTGGTTTGGGATTAGGGAAGTTGTAAGCATTAGAGGCTTATGACCCAAACAGTCTAGGACGAATTTGAGGTATAATATGTTTCTTCTCAACATTAGTTGTAGTATTGATAAACAAAAGTGTGATCCACTCTTTCCATTCCACTTATGTTTTTTTAGAATTTGTTATTTTAGTTGATCCCTTGTCTTAACCCTTGTGTTTAGAGGTTATATAAGTGAATATTAGTGGTCAAAAACTTCTACCAGGAGTGTGACCTAGCTCTTGGGGAGAGAGAAATCCCCACATTGAACAGTCCCATAGTGATAGTGGTATATTATGATTTTTTCCCTAGTATGGACCAGTTTTCTACTATCCATGCATAGTTGACTATTACTATTAAGGTTTCTAGTGTATCCAAATTGCGATAAAGATTTTTATCCACTTGTAAAGAGTGATCCCAAACATAGCAGGTTGATCTCAGGTGTAGGGGGTTATAATATATTTATTATAAGTTGACTAGTATAACCTCTAAGCCAACTAATGCTATGAGATTTCAGTTTCTTACGATGTTAGAGGAGTATGATTATGTCTTTCTTGATGATTTTATGGGATTACCACCCAATAAAAAAATTCATAGACCTACACTAGGGATGGCTCGATATCCACTATAGTATGTTGGATGATCTAGATTAGCTATGAGATTTGATGGTTTGTCTGATGAAATCGACACAGTAGAGGATTTGTTACACCAAGGAATCCCTATTATATCATCTATGAGGTGAATGAGAACTTGAGGTTGGTTTTGTATTGAATTAAACTAAACCAGGTGACTATAAAATAGAAATATCCACCCCTAACTATCATTGAATTCATTGAACAATGGTTATAGATGAATTTATTCTTGTAGTTAACCTCAAGACATGTTATCATCATCTCCAGGTTCTAGAGGTAGATGTACTAAGGGTGGATTTATAAATATTCTATCGATGATTTTGAGTTCATAGTGATACATCTTGGTGTTTTAAAAACCCAATAATGTTGTGAGACTTATAAACTGGATCCTTCAAACCCTTATTTGATTATTTAATGGTATTATCCTTCAATTTCAACCATGAATACTCATCATTATATTTGGACCATGTGATATTCTTTAGGATGATTCGGGACATTCTCTAAGAGTACCAACATTTCGGGGAGCTATTAAAGTATTGATAAAATATTCCTAATATACACTTCATGGTAAATGCCTTCTCAGATATTGGAGTGATAGTGGACCTAGTAAAGGTTGAGTTGGAGCTAGATAAAGAGCCACCCAATGGGTTTCTATTATAGAAGATTCTCAAAGAGGTGTCTTTTTATCATCCACTATTGTTGAGCATGGTGGCGTAGTATTTGACCTATTTTTAGTTGACCCTTCTGGATGAGGATGTTGTAGTGTATCACTAGTCAATGGTTGTTACCCCTATTATTTTTTAATGATTTAGGGAGGAATGTATTTGGGATATAAATTGCAAGTTTTGGTTGAAAATATATACACTAGACATGCTCTTAATGTATTATCTAAATGTGTGGAGAATTCCATTCTTCCAAGTATGGATGATGACACCCTTCACTCTATGAGAATAGGTAAATAAGGGGTTTTTTATCTTATTAATACATCCCTAGAGAGATGAGGATATACCATAATCCTTTGGAATTGGGTTTGGTGGCCAAGAATATTGTAGCATATTGTTGAGTTTAACACTTTATGTCTCATATATCAGTATTTGAAGGTGAAGTTTCTTGAATGAAATTGTAAATGGGACGGTTTATTGGTTTTTATCATACTAGAGATTTCATGATCCACATAGGGTCTTGCTGTAATATGAGTATTCATTGATCTACTCACCAAATTTCCCCACTTCATAACCATATGAGTGTAATTCATAGTGGAATGTTTGGGATTCATGTGCATGTAGAAGGTAGTACAACTTCATGTAATTCTATTGATGATTATTTGAGACCATGAATCTTAGTTCATGTCATGATTAGGGAAGTAATTTATGAGTCTTTGGGATTCAATTTTTCATGAGTACAAGTTTTACACCCTAGGATGTTTTCTATTTAAAAAAGACAATTTAGGATCTATAGAACATGATTTGGGACTTCATGTAAGCTTGGGGCCATAGTTGGGAGGTTCATATACCATTGGTGGAATTTTTAAATCATGATAGGTACCACTCAAGCATCTGTATAACACCATTTAATTCTATGTACTGGATACCCAATAGGTCATCGATATACTAGATAGAGCCCACGGGCGACAACGTCATTGGGGATAGAGTTGGTTCCAGTGGAGGTTGTAAATTGTGAAGTTTACCCAGATGAGGATGAGGACTTCCCAATTTTTACAAGCATTCTTTATGGACCAACTATAATGGTCTTTCGATTTCAATGAGGAGATTTTGCGTTTATGAGAGATATCCTCTCATTAAGGATTGAAGTTATTTTTTGAGATGGTAGGATATCTATGAGGTTAATAGGCCCCTATTCCAATAATAGTTTGGGATAGCAAGGTGGCATACCACTTAACCCTATGATTGCATTTAGACCAGGTACTCAATGTATTCCACATGATGTAGTCGAGGTGGTAGTTACACAAATGATAATCAGAATTTATATATAAATATTTGATACTTTTATTTAAGTATTATTCATGATTTATTCAATAATAAAGTGTTTTAGGTTGTTTTTATAGGAATTGGGAATTCCAGACACAAAAAAATAAGTTTCTAAAAAATGAAAAAACATACTTTTCAAGTCATGAAAGGAGTTTATGATGTGTGTTCCACGATCACAACATCCCTATGAACCGTAGTTCAAATTGTGGAATTAGTAAATTAAATGAATCGATCACACAAAGTTAAAAACTTACCATTTGTGAGAAATTAAAAATATGAATCTCACTAAAAGTACATGTTTTGGGCTCATTACGTGATGTGAGAAGTTAGAAATCATTTCCCACTGAAGATATAGGTTATGAATACTATGATATAAAATATTTCAAGATATATTTATGTATCTGAAGTACATGGCATGAATCCTAGTGAAATTTTTTGAATGTATTAATGCATAAATTATTTGAATTATTTACATGACGTTAAACATTTACCTATCATGTAATTTCCAACTCTATAAATATTCAGTGACCCACGATCTATAGGGAAAACTGTAAATTATAACCTTATTTCCTCCTTTATTATTTTTTTCTCTCCTATTTTTTTCCTGGTAATTTTTATTACTTTCTTTTATTTATTTAATCATTAATTTGTTAACAATTTCTATTCCAAGACTCATTCATTGCAAGTTGTTAGACAACGCTTGAATCTAAATCAGTTTTTTGTTCAATACCAATTTTTCACTATGTTCTTTATTATTTTTTCATTCAAGTTAGTTTTAGATTACTTTCATATGAATTCAATTGTTTATTTTTTTTATTTTAATCATTTATTTTTTATGTAAAGTATGTTCTCATTAGTTTTTCATCTTTTATTTAATACCATCATGCATGAATAAACCGCTTAGGGTCAGGGGTCAAGATTAGGGGTGTCTTTGTACGTAATAAAAATCTAAATCAAAACATGGTAACCCTAAATCTAGTAATTAGGGTAAAAAAGAATTAATCTCATTATATTTTCATCTACTTTGACCATCAGAGATTAAATTGAAGGACCCAGAACAAGTTGTAGTTGGGAAGTCATGGATTAATTGATTTTGATTCTTTTTTCTAGAAGTTATCTTCTTACACTTAGGTTATCAAAATTATTTGAAAAAATGAGTACTTTTTGGCTTAGGTAGATCCAATTGTTCAGAACAAGATCAATTGGAGGACATTTCACCACTTCACATTCAAATCCATAGTTCTATTCTAGGATTAATTTAAGATTATATATTTTCTATACATAGAAATTGACCCAGAAACCTTCCTTTAATATAATTTAAAACCCAAGATAGATAGTACAAATAAAATAATATTAAAATTGGTATGGCCCAACCTTTGGTCAAGAGTTTCCATCATTGTGTTTCCCTATCTATGTGGGATCTACCTCATTCTTCCAATATATTATGCCTTTGTAATTACTGTGGTTCAAGTTTCATATAATATTTTAGTCTGATTCAGCTGAAGTATTTAACGATATCTTCTAGTCACGTCAATGACTTGTCTCATGTTATTGACTGGGGATAGATAGAAATTGAGGATGGTGCTATGATTTTAGAGTACCTAGTAGATATTGAATATCGATAGGAGAATATTATTCTTGGTAGATTGATTCCCTTGGCCTATGTTCATTGGTAGTACAAGAATCAACAAAAAATTCTAGGAGTGGGAGACCCAGATGCATGCTGAGTAAAAAAATATTTTTGAGTATTACTCTTTCTTTTTGGGATGAAAATCCCTAGGATTACCTCATAGGACTTTGGAATATTTAATGAAATATTTTCAGTGTTAGGTGCTTGGATGATATGAGATTCCAAGAACTGAAGATAATCAATGTTTACATAATAAATATATTAAATATATTTTATCACGCTCACACAATTTTTCAAAAATAATGGAATAACTCCTGAAAAAGACTCAACAATGAAATATAAGACTATCATTGAATCATAAACATGGGGTTTTCCCTAAGTCAAAAATAAAATCATTTGGTGTTGGGCATTCTATAAGAGGTTACCATTGGTAAGTCCATTAAGTAATTAAATAATTTATTTATTTAATTTTCTTGATTAACCTAAAAATAAAACCCAATCCATAATTACATTGTTATGGAAAGTCCATAAGTTTATGCACATAACACTATGAAATTTTATAGGTGGGGATATTTTTGTGATTGGTGGATCGAGATCGAGGATCAAAGATGAATGGATCAAGGTAAATCAAGATACTAATGGCGAACATAGTTATATCTTTGTCTTCATCACTAGAAGAATAATTCTTCTCTAACAATCGATCCAAATTAAGGTAGGAAATTTTTATTATTATTTTATTTTCTTCATTGATTACTCCAAGAAGAACATGAGTTAGATCTACTAACATATTTATTTTTTGTTCATTCACATTTGTGGGATGGGATTTATCTTAATGGGATTTTGGAATTTATATATTTTTCATTCTTATTGGTTCTTTTATTTTCATTCTAAAGGTAATAAATTAATTCCATCCCAATAAAAAGGCCATGGATTATTTCCATTGTGTTTTTTGTGATTTTCTTCTACCTTTAATCATGTGTTTATCATGAACATTCCTTTTGGAAAATGGTACAAAAAAACCAGAGGAAGATCATTTTATAATCGATCATTGATACAATAGATCATCATTGTGGGATCGGGAGTGGGATCAGTGACATGATCAAGGTGCATCATGGACTACGGGAGATCGGGGATTAGATCAGAGACTCGTGGTTCACAGTTTGATTTATGGCAGTAGAACGGTAAGAAGTTGGATGTTTCCTAGGTATAGAATATGGTTGTAATCCAACCATAAAAAAAGAACAAGGTTTGATCAACCAAGATTCATGATTATTGGAGAAAATCATAACAAAACTTGTGATAGTAGAGTCATGATCAGAACGGTGTGAATAATTGAGGATTCTAGAAAAATCAGGACTACTTGGTGTCTCATTTAGAAACACATGTTGGGTAGTCCCCTTAGTGTGGAAGGTAGAGTTTTTGTATATAAATAAGAATCATATATCATTTCGTTGGCCCACACATCATGTGACCCTTAGCTGGCCTGCTCAGTATTTACAAGGAGTACACAACTGGAATCCATGTGGTGATACATTATGTGTGTGCCAAGTCACACGTTATGTAACCATTAGTGGATGGATCGATATGTATATAAAGTAAAAACCCCTAAGTCCATGTGTATCCACAAATCATACAAGGAAGGAAACATGTTATGTACCTTGTAAGGTACACAGCCATTGGTAGATGGCACACACTGAGTATCCCCCACCACTCACCATGTAATGTGGGTAACATGTCATGGACTCTAGAAAATACTCTGATATAGAAAGTTTACATAGTAATTCCCTAATTACATGGTCATAATCTATGGTAAATAAAAATGTTAGGATGGAACATTGAGTTCTAGATAGACATCTACACACCATGTATTTTGGATAAATGCATTCAATGTGAGCATGAGACATGGGATGTGAAAGGATTAGAAAGAAACATTATGAAAAACTAATTCTACATGTTGTGTACACCAAGAAGGGGATATTTGATCCCTCATTATTTTCATTTCATCTCTAGTATGATCATGGGTGAATTATATTGAATAGTTTCATGGTATACTTGTTTCAGTTGAGTGTGTTCCCAAGGTCCAACCCTATGAGGGTGTCGGGTGGCATTACACCCTTAGCATAGGATTTTGATCTAGTTTATTGGTTAGACTCCAATCAAGTTTTCATGAATCCCTCTACGAGGATCAAGGTGGGATCCTCTATTATATCTTCTTTTCTATTTGGAATTTCTTGAATTGTCATGCCCAACTTATGTGGGCATATGATCCCCAACTTAGTGAATTATTTGAATTAGGGTTTGTAATGACCACCGTGATCCATGGATTTGATCCCTTGTCTATGTACTATGATCTTTGGAGATCTAGTGAGTAACTATCTAGTGAATCCCAAAAAGCATGACCTCTTGGATAAGTTCCATAAGTGATATCATGGATCGTGGGGTGAGATTTCCTAGAAGAGTGTTACCTTAAAGCATTGAGCAGAAACTTGTGGTTGGAAGTATGATTGAGACCTTTTGATACATTGATTATATCATGAGTATATCTGGGTTCTTTTATTCTTATTTCAATGTATAATATCATAATTGACATACCTTGTAATTAGATGATTACTGTCTTGATGCTTTATGTTTGGTGATTTCAGGGGGGACTACTGGGTATTTTTGTACTCACTCTTTCATGGGATATACTAGCACAAGTTATGTAATTTGTAGATGATAGGTTTTTCTATAGAGTCCTTAGAGGACTAGGATCAGGCATAGCATAGTTTGGGATAGAAAGAATTTGGTTGTACTAGGTGTTTCATTTGATAGTATCCCCCTCTTAATTATCACGTTGGACTTCTATTACAGTTTTTGGTGGTCTTGTAATAAAAATATAAAATATAATATATTTATATATCAAGATATACATAAGAATTCAGTCAAAAATTAAATAATATGGGTGTTTAATGCTTCAATTTCTCATTCTTCGGTGAATTATTCAACTTTTTTAACAACCATAAGTTAGAGATAAATTTAAAAATATTATTTTTTAAGGATCCAAGAATAGAAATAGAACATTATAAATCTAAAAAAATTAATTTTTACTCTATGTATGATCTTAAAGTGTTATATCCCCATGTTCATGGGATTAATACAGAAAAATATCTGTGCACTGATGTGTGATGAAATAAATAAAAAAATACATAGATTTAATTAATTCACACTCATTTTTGTTGTTAATCATTACCAAAAGGATCTGAAATAGAAACCCTCTACTATTATTCACAAATTAATCCATAATGTTCTGGATATCCTTCTTAATTCATTAGGTACTGGGGAATTAGATCTTTATCTCTCCAATGTCTCATATCGTTCTCACACTAAAATATTTTGAATATTCTTCTCTAAATTCTTGAGACAATGGGAAAAATATATATTATGTTCATAAATATTATCATTTCTGAAATTTATAGCATAATATTATCTTAAATACTGGGTTTTAATAAAAATTAAATAGAAAAAAGGTCCCTATACCATTTTCCTTTTCTATAGTAAAACCCTTAACACCATTGGCCATTAATTTCACAAATAAATAAATGATAACTACGGATTAATAATATTTAACATAATAGTGATTATATAAATAAATTTATTAATTTAAGAAATATATTAATTAAAATTCCCACATGATTAGATAATTTAACCATTATATAATCGTAAGGATCCAAGTCAATAACTTGATCTAAAGTCTCCCATAAATAAATATTAAATTCTTTTTAAACTCAACTAACTTTTGAATAATTAATAAATATAATTAAATTACCTTTATTTCAACCAATATATAATCAAAATTGAATTATTATTGGAGTAAATTTAATTTAAAACAATCCATAAACAATTAAAAATTCCATTATAATGATTAGTTTCATCTAAATTGAGTAAGCTTATTGATCCTCTTAGTGTGAGACCCTCTAGGACCCTTTATCGACAAAAGAAGGTCTAACCCATAGAAAAATTATGTTATCTATAAACACTTCATGAAACTCAAACATAAAGTTATATTTCATGGCAATAAAAATCTCCTAAAAATAATATTATGTAACGTAATCCCTTTATAGAGAAATATCTCACCAAGTGGGATGAATACCCATTTTATCATCCCTTAATGATTGATATGACTTTCATTGATTTTATGATATTACTATATATTTAACTACCCTTCCTAAATATTTAAATAAGGAATTATTATCTCACCCAAATGTGCCTAAATATCATTCTCCATAACCTATAATGGAAAAATCCTCTTATCATAATTCAATCAATAATAATACCATTCATGATGTACCCAATGCAAGATACTTCTAAAAGAGAATACACATCAAGGTTTTCATCATGAATCAAAGTATTCCATTCATGATATATATTTATAATGACCTTAATTCAAAAAACCAATACATAGTTACATATAGGAATATCTATTGACACTTGTAATACGTCTAATTATTATGATGTATCTGTCCTCGTGGGCTCCCTTATTGGATGTCTAAAATTCAATAAAATATGTCCCAATACTTATGAAACCCCAAATTATTAAATTAAAACATCATATATATAATTTTAATGATGTTTGTAGACCATGGAACATATCATTATGAATATTCTCATAACAAACACAAACCCAGGTTATCATCATAGAAATGAACTATCATGGCCTATCGATGTGAACAATATTATAAGTAAAATATAAAATTAGAAAATTCATTGTATAAAAAATATATTATAAGAATAGTTATCATTCATATACTGAACTGTACACAATGAAGTGTAATAAAAATTACATAACATAAAGCTTGTTCTAGGGAAACAACTCTACCAAACTCCCACTTACACTAGAGTTCAGTTTAAAAATTTATAAACCTATTATATTTCACATGATATTCATTATTATATATAGATATATATTTAGTAAAAGGTTTCAAAACATTATCCTCTATTTAAATAATGGTAACTTCTACTTCATCTCCCTGAGTAAAATCCATTAAGAGATGATACTTCTAAAATTTATACTTTATTATCTGATATGATCTCATATCATTGGATAAAACCACTTACATGATGTTATAAAAATGTAATGTGACAATATATACACAACTTAGAAAAACACCATGCTCTAAGACAAATTATTAAATCTAAAATACTTTTTAAATTGCATCAAAAGACACAATATATACAGATTATAATATAAATCAGCTACTACTATCTACTTTGAGCTCCTCCATCTAACTAAACCACTTTTTATGATAAATAAATTTCATGATAATGACTTAAAATATTCATGATTCATTTGGAAACTAGAATTCTTATCCCCCCCTTCATGACTAGTTCCTCTTCTCCTCCATGGACTAAGAATAAATCCTTTGTATGCCTTATGTACTATATGATTATTTTAACTACTTCCCATTGTAGCATTCCTGGATCTAATTGATATATTCAAACAACTCTCAATGAATGGGTAACTTAAATTATAGTGCATATCATCACATAAGTTGTATATCCAATTTTCAAAGCATATGGAATTATACTCATTCATTCAATTCTCCTCACATGTCTATGTACATGAATTGTTAAAGAAATATATTCCATGTGAGAAAGGAAACAATCCCATCTTGGATTATGACATGTTATACCTTTTAATTGATTTATCAATGTATATACTCTAACTTAGTTTGAGTAGCCTCTTAGATCTATCTCTATAGGTCTTGATCCCTCAAACATAGGTTTCTTCACCTAAGACCTTCGTGGAGAAGCATTCATTTAAATAGCTCTTAATAGATTATAGTACTTGTATCTTATTTTAAATTAGTAAATTTTCATGAATATATCTTTGTAAGAAAACAATATAACTCACAATATAATTCTTATAAATAAAGGGTTAGTTTTCTTTTCAAATGAAACCAAAATATCTTATGGACTCATCATAATGAAAAATTCATGATCTTGATGTTTTTTCAATCCATAAACATATCTGTATAGCGTTTATACTTTATTATGATCATGTGGTGACCCAAAACCTTCTAGTTAATTCATATATAAATTTTAAAAAATATTCCATGTCAAGAAATCCATTTTAACAACCATCATCTAAATATTATAATAATTGTATCTTGTGATTGAAAGTATAATTATAATGGACTTGAACATTTCTACTGGTGAAATGGTTTCTTCATCGCCAATGCCCTGATAATGTTTGAAAATATTAACATCCAAATATGCATTAATGGTATTAAATTTTTCAATCCATGTCTAGTTACTTCTTAAATACCCATTTTCATCCAACTTGGTTTAATCTAACTAGGGGGTTCTATGAAAGTTCAAACTTAATTTTAGTAAAAGTAATTCGTTTTTGTGGTTGTTAATTTTTCTATTTGGAAGATTCTAGGATATATAGAGATTACTTATAGGGAAAATGTTTTCCATTCTCAATGAATAACATTTAACCTTACTCTATGATAATAAAAACTATATATATATGGTTTTCTAACCTCTCTTGAGCTCTTATGTAGCACTTGTGTCTTTGGAATGGCTTCTTCGATAGGATCTTTTGGAACTTTATCTGGTGAAAATATTGGGCATCGAAAACCTTGAATTCATCAAATCCTACCTTTCTCCCACTACCTTTATTAGATATTTGAACCCATTTAAGTAATAGATGCCATATATTGACTATTACATGCCTATATATTAGATTTTAAAGGTAATATACTTTCATCTCATTAAGATGTTTGATAAAGATCCACTTTATACCTCTTGATTCAAGTTTGTTTCATGTATCATCATTAAAAAAAGATTCAAATATTGATACATAAATGTGTGATGAGGAATGAATCTTCCCATGTTATAAATCATTCTTGGATTCCACTTGTAGACTTTTCTTGAACTCAGTTGAGTGTGTATACCATTGTATATAATGCATATCTCCAAAAGGGTAATTGAAGACTTTTTTAACTCTTCATTGATAACACCTTGTCCATAAATGTTTTATTCCTTATTTTACTCACACGATTCCACTAAGGTGTATAGGGATGTGTTATTTCATATATAATTCCACACTCTTTGATATGACCAATGAATTTTTTGGATAAGATACAAATAACCTCAATCTTATTGGAGTTTCATTATCTTCTTTCCAGGTTGATTATCAATTTGACTTTTTCATTCCTTAAATTTCTTAATTTAATCTAACATACACCTCATAAATTAGAAATATCTATGTCTATTAATTTCATCAATAAAATTGATAAATAAGAGAATCATACCCCAGATCCTATAGGAAATTTTTCACTTACATCTATATGTGTTAGATCTATAATCCCTATGGATATTTCACCTTGATTAGTAAAAGTTTCCATGGTGATCATTTCACATAAAAAAGTGTGTCACACCTTTACCAATGGCTTCAGATAAAAATAGTCTAAGTACCCTTTTGGTGTATCACAGTTAGACACATCCAATAGACATTACCTAGTCAAAAGTTTTGTGGATAGGAATAAATGAGTCTTCTAAGTTTGATTCATTATCGATTTCCAATATATAATATTTTTAATTCAATTATATATAAGACATTGTTCAAATTTTTCATACCATAATGGATATTTTCTTTATAAAAGAAACAATTCATAATTATAAAGTTGAAATAAAAACACTTGTGTCTAAAATCCACATAGATATTATGTTCCTAGTAATACTAGGCACATAATAACAATATTCTATTACTAGAATCATTCTTCTTAGAAAACATATAAGGTAATATCCTATAGCCAATGCAGCAATCCTAGCTACATTGGCAGCTTGAAGATCCACCTCAAGTCTTGTAATATTGCTAAATCTACTTGGTTCCTATATTTAGATATAATGGTGTAATCCAAAATTTGTATCTAATACATAATATATAAAATATAAAATATTAAAATAATTTTAAAAAATAGATTAATCAGAGGAATCCCATTATTTCTTAATTTGTTTTTTGAAGCCCCTCTTTCAAAGTATTTTCATACCACATGAAATGCAGTTATCCTTCTTCTTATTGCACTCCACAGTATTCATTGGATTCTTATATGAATGATATGATTATCCTTCCATGTTATTCACTATAAGAATAAAATATTTTTAATTATTTATATTATTATTGACATGGTAAATTTTATCCATAAGATTTGAATGGAACTTCTCAATAATAATCATATTATAACTATAATAAAAATTAGAAAATATAGGTGGTAAGGATGAAATAACTTGGATCGATAGGTAATTATCCAACATGAATCATAGCTCTAAAAATAACTCTATACAATATACCATCTTAAGTACATAAGGAATCGTCTACATTTTATCTTATAACTTTTACGTAAATAGTGATGTAAGGATCTCATATCTTTCTTAACTCACTATCTCTTGGAATAGGTCCTAGATATGATACAATAGGGTGTATCTATCTATATTCATAAGTTCATTTTGAAATAATTTATAAATTAATGAATACAATATTTGATTTATTTTTGAACGTGTCATCCATGTGGCTCTTGTAAGTTTCCTTTTCACCCAAAATGTCCTCTAGAGATGGAACATCGGGTAAGGGGATTCAAGAATATAAAATTTCCCATATTGAAATTTCACTATACACAAGCACCTATATTCAGTTTTAGAAATTCGTTTCTGTGAGGAAATTTTTAATTTCCTAGATACTTTGTAACTTTAATGAGCTGGTGGTGTAATAATCCATTTCTACAGTAGAATTATATAGTATATTTGTAATTTATCATGATTAAATTTTGAATATACTATTAATTAATTAATTTTTCCTCCCACAATTTTATCAAATAAAAATATCCTTCAATATAAGATTTGGAATATTTAGTCACCAGATATTCCAGTGAAAATGATATTCATTTACCTTATTGTGGAAAAAACTATAGTTAGGCTACTACATTAAGGTCATTAGGTAGAAAACTCTCAAGAAAACTGTTTTGACTTATGTATCTTTAATATACTGAGTGGACTCCCCAATCCAGAAATACTTTTATTAGATTTCCTCAAAACAAGCCCAAAAATTGTTCAATGTAGGCTATAGAAACATCCCTTGATCCCAATTTATTTAATTCAGCACATGAATTTCATTAAAACGCTTTGATAATTGGAAGTTCCCTCGACTATGGCCATACCAGCACCTCTAGGTATGGTTTTATTCATACAAAATAATAAAAGAAAATAGACTTAAAATTATATTTGAAGGTTTTTTTTACGTGTAAGTGATGCAGTTTTATCTTTGAGTATGCTATTTAAGTATTCCATATGATCGCTTACAAGATTAACTAACCATTCATAAAAAAACATATCCATTTACCATTACTAATACATCATTTTTTTAGTTAATATATTCTATATTATTGAAAAATGGATAATTAATTATGAATAAATAAAAATAAATGGTGAATGATCATGATCGTTAAATATGTGATTGGTGTACCGAATGTTGGGAAACAAATCAAGACTCAAGGATTGTAAGCCATTGAGTCCAGATTGAATTAAGCAGTAGCATCCTTTATTATCTTATGGTTCCTCATGTTATGATTCCATTATACCTTCTCTTAAACCAACTCCTCATAAGATAACCTATTTTATAATGATACTCATGTCAAAAAATGTAAATACTCTGTCTGGTTTCTAGTTCTCTACATCTGAAAGGAGAAACTCCAGAACATAGGATTCAGGAACATAATTAATTTTTAAAGTATAGAAACCCCATATTAGGTATTGATCTGAATGTTGTGCTCTAGGACTAGATGTGAAAGTGATCATGTTTTAGTAGATGAGAAGCATGGAGATGAAATGTACTTGCATATGGGTCATTTTTGATATTATGCAATGATACTTATATTTTTTTTACAGTCATGTAAGGTTTCTTCAAAAAATTTATGTAAGAGTTTCTTGCATTGTTCATCAAAACAAAGCAGTCCTATACCAGGCATGCTATAGGAAATCTGAGGTTACCATGACCAACGGTGAGTCCCCAATGAATGTGAGAAGTTTGTGAAACTATTTGACCATTAAAACTCATTTATAAAGGTAGAGTGGCACCACTTATCAGTTGACTTTTGACTGACTACAGTACAAAAACTGGAATTTAGAGACATTTTTTATTGAAATTTTCTAAACATGCTGTAAATTTTTAAATTTAACAACACTTCTCAAGAAGTATCACTAAATTTCCCATGTTTCCAAAAAAGGTCGCAAATTTAGCTACATTTTTCAAGAAACATTGCTAAGTATATAAATATTTATGTAGATCTTTTCTGTGCATCATTGTAAATATATATATATATATATATATATTAATACTTATAAATAAAAACATATATTTATATATATGCATATATAAACACACACACAGGCACATAGAGACACAAACACACACATAGACCCACACACACACACACACATATATATATATATAACACCTATATATTTTAAATTTAGCCACATTTTTAAGAAAACGTCGTTATTTCATGGATATTTTTACGAGTGTTTAAAAATGTGTCTAATTATATATATACATATATATTTACACACGCATACAAATATATATATATATATAAACATCTATAAATATATACAAATATATATAATATAAACATATATATATATATATTAATATAAACATACTATATATATAAAATATAAACATAATATATATATATATATAATATACATATATATATATAAATATATATATAAACATATATATATAATATAAACATATATGTATAAACATGAAATGTAAACATATATATATAATATTAAATATAAATATATAGATATATAAACATATATACATATAAACACACGCATATATAAATCATATAAATATATATATATATTATTATTTAATCATATAAATATAATATAAAATATAAACTTATGTATAAAATATAAATATATGTATAAACATATATACATATATAAACCTATATATATATATACATATATATATTAATGTAATCACATGATATATATAAACTATATAAATATATATATATAAGCACACACACACATATATAAACACATATATATAAACATATATATAAAAATATATGTATTTATATTTATATATATACACATAAACACACACACATATATATATGTAAACACAGGCCCATATATATATACATTATATATATATATATATATATAAACACACACACATACAAACACACATATATATATATACATGTATTTATATTTATAAACAGATATATATTTTAAATTTAGCCACGTTTTAAGTAAATGTGACAAATTTAGTGACATTTTTATTAGAGTTTTAAAACATGGCTAATTATGTGGTTATATATATAAGTAATTATAATTATATATATTTATACAGACACATATATATATTTACACACACACACACATATATACATATATATATAAACATATATATATATTAATACAAACATATATATTAATAAAAAAAATCTAATATATATATAATATAAACATATATATATAATATAAATTTATAAATATATATAAGCTCCCAATGTTGTAGTTTAGTGGCTACGTCTTTGTGGGTCTCGTGGGAGGTCTCAGGATTGAGTCTCCCTGAGTACGTGTAGGCACCGTAGGTTTCTTTGTTTTTTTCTAACCCCCTTCTCTGACGTGTTGTAAATAGAAATATATATAATATAATATAAACATATAAACAAACATAAAATATAAACATATATATATAATGTATATAAACATAAAATATAAGCATATATATATAATATAAAACAAATATATACATAATATAAACATATATATATATATATATAAACATAAACTATAAACATATATATATAGGCATAAATTATAAAATATAAGATATATATAATATTAAATTATATGTACTGAAATATATTTATATATATAACATAATACAGTAAAATATTTTAAATTTAGTCACATTTTTAAGAATGTGTTGCTATTTTAGTGAAATTTTATCTGTGTTTTAAAATATGTCTAATTATATATATGTATATATATATATACATATATATATTTAAACACACACATAGATATATATATATATATAAACATATAATATATATATATATATATATATATAATATTTACACACATATATATGTAATATAAACATATAAATAAACATATATATATAATAAAATATAAACATATATGTAAAATATAAACATATAGATATAGACATAAAATATAAAATATAAACATATATATCAATATATGTATATAAATAAATATATTAAAAAATTTAATATAATACAATTTTATTTTTAAAATCAGAATAAGTGATTTGTTCTTCTACTTCCCTGTGACCCTAGAGGTGCACAAATCAACTTCTAGTGGTGAAAGATTTTTCTTCTTTGGTTTGCTGGTGAGGCATACGGGATGGGGGTAGAGGGGCATAATGTAGCGGTGGACGGGGTTAGGGGGTTGGGAAGAAGGGAGGTTACACTTACATAAATTTCATTGATATCATAAAAAAATTAAGAATTTCAAAATAAATGTAAAAAAACTATGAATTTCAAATAAACTAATCACATCATTAATTCTTAAAAAGAAAATTTACAGATATTTTGTAGAAATTTTGGTAAATGAGGTGTCACTAATTAGAAACGCTTATAAATATCACTAATTTGGAAATTTTTATAAATGTATCTAATTGGGATAAGTTTATAGATTTTTTAAAAATAAAAACCATTTTGAATTTCAATAAAAAATTACTATCATTTTTTAGAAAAGGTCGTTAAATGAGGTGTGATTTACTGATGTTTCTTAAAAATGAAGGAAAATCATTTGTTACTAATTAGTGGTGTTTTTAAATGAATATAATTTATTGATGTTTATAAATGTCGCTAATTGCTGAAGTTTATAAATATTGATAAATTAGAGACATTTAGAAACATTTTAATTTAGCAACATGATAATTAATGATGTTATTGGGAAACTTCATTAAATCAATTAAGGATATTTTAAAATGTCACTAATGAAAAAAATGTCACTAAATTACATTTTTTGGTAGTTCAAGGCTTCAGTGAGTGAGTGATAATTGTGAAAGCTAATATCAATTTTTTTACTGATTATTATTGTAATTTTAATCTTTCTTAATTTATTTTAAATTAAAGTAGTAATGTTCTCCCATGGATATAGTTCTTAATGTTTAAACTATATGACCCCTTTTTCTATTTATTTTCTTTAATTTCCATTTTAATGTTTTGTTTTAAAGAAATTTTTTTTTTCTTAAATGTGAGAATGGAATTTATACTGATATTGTGTTTAGGGTTTACTTTTTTCCCAATTTATGGTATATTGATGGATGGGTATCCTCCCAGTCTAAGAAGTTCTTGAGCTTTCTTCCATAATATGAATCTTATGGTGTTTTACTTATAATAATCAGTGATTCCTAGAATCCAAACAAGTGATATTAAATATTGTAGTTTCGAACCTGTGGCTAGAGAAAGGTTCAACAACACACTCAACAATATACTCTCTAGTAACATTCTTTCCTTGATGTATTTAACATGAAGTAATGTTTCTTATAACATTTGGGAAGTGAACACCACATAGTAGATGATGAATTCTCTGATGGAAATGGATGAGAATCCGATAATTATGAAAAAAATTATTATACCGATGATATTGGACATGAATATATCCAAATAAATACATGTCAATGATCATGGGAATGAATTTATCATGATTCTGAGTAAGATGGATTTGTTTAAAAAAAACATGAGAAATTCATTGGATCTATTTTTGTTATCATCACTACCAGTGTCATGATTTGTAATGATGACTATCATAAGTAATTATTAAGATATAATTAGTGTAGTTTTTGGGGACGTATATAATCTTATATTAAGTTAAGATCTCATATAGAATGAATTCAAATAATTTACTAGAACTATACTCAATGTAAAAGGTATAGAGTGTTCTAATGAATGCAATTGTTAGAAAATATTAGAATATAGATCATGGGAGATAATTTTTGAGGTAAATTAGCTTGGCCCAGACCCATATATTTACATTGTATGTATAATGGAAAATTGAAGAAATCACTACAATAAAAACCGGGTTTAGCGGCGGTTTTGTGGCGGCGGTTCACAAAACCGCTGCTAAATGTTTTTGCCAAAAGGTTTCGCGGCGGTTTTTAATAAACCACCATGAAACCCATATTTTTTTTAAAAAAAATCCCACCCTTCCCTACCCCCACCTCGCGTTTCCCCCAAACCCTCGATCGCGACCCCGTCTTCCAATAACCCCCCCCCCCCCCGGCCCCAGTGACCCCCAACCGTCTGGCGACCCCGCGACCATCTTGGGTGAGATTAATTTTTAATTGAAACACACATTTATCACATTTCTAGTTTTTTGTAGAATTAATAGAGGAATTAGAAGATTTAATAGAAGAAACAGAGCATGATGGAATGCATCCAAGGTCTAGGAGGCAAAAAATTTCCCAATTTACCTATATTAGGTTCCCAGTGGGAGTTCTATGGGTGAAATTAATTTTTTTGAATCATAGGATACTCAATGACTCTAAACATGGTACCCGATAGATAATTGTGAAAAATTCATTATAAAAAGTTTTTTTGGTCTTTTCAAACCCTTATTATTTCCAAAACATCACCCCAAACATGGGATTTACTCTCATTTCCACTATGATATGTCCTATATAGTGATATTATCAATCTAATATCCCTCTTGAGTGAACCAATATTTTTACCTATTTCTAGTTCGATCCACTTAGGCGGTTTTTACATTAAATGGTGGTAACTCTCATACTCTAGTAAATTTAAAGGGGTCTTCTATAAATAAATTTTTTAGTGCTACCATTCTTCCAACCCTCCTCATAAAGAGTTACCTTGGATATAATTTGGGTTTAAGTGAACTTAATTAAAACCTAGGGTTAAAAAATTAATAATGTATTTTACTGGGCCTCTAATTAAAAGAAATATTTAATTATTCTATTCCTAAATTTGAATGATGTGATTAACTTTCTATTTTGTTAATTCAAATCCTTTTTTTCTATTTTATATTTTTATATAGTGCCTATTTCATTGTTTAAATCACATGAAACATCAATGGATACAAATTTATATTATCCACTACTATCTTTTACTATTTAATGACCTTATATGCTCATTTTACATTATTTACTCACTTTATATGACATATGGATTTTTTTTTCACTCTATTAGTCATGTTAGAATATTATTTTTATTATGGTATATAGATTTTATCATGTAGAAACTTTTTTAAGGACAGGTTGGTGATTTCAGGATGGGCTTAAAATTCACCAAATTGTTAAACAAATTCCCCTCATTTCTCTATGATGAGCAATAAGATTCACCGGACTCATTATATCGATTTACCTTCCCCTAGGGTGGTTCACTAAAACCATGAAATCCACTGAAAAATATCTACAAATATTTTTGGGTTCATAGATGTACATGTTTTTGTTATTTATAGGTACTAACACTACTTCCCATATAATATGGAATTGGATTATATCTAAAATTTTGAGTTGAGGTTTGAAGAATGTAGTGATGATAAGGACACTATTAATAAAAGGTGTTACCTTTACATACTCATTCTTATTCTTTATTCATTGAGTTTGTTGGTCTTGGAAAACTCCCTTTAGTCTGTTCTGATTATGCTAGTATGTGCAAAATTATGATCGCATAGACATTCCACAAGAACAACCTAAATAATTAGAATTATCCATTCTTTCTAAAATCCTCCTGTTGATCCCTCCCAATGATCCCCTTTTTCTCTCTTAGAATTATGGTTAGGATTTTCATTAACATTTGTGGTGTTCCAACCCCTCATGATTTTATGAGATCCTTTTGAATCATGGATTAGTTAAAGATCTTTACATTTCATGTGAAATATGGAAAATGGTTTAAGATTATTTTGGGGATTCGTATCTATAGGAGGATTTGAAAATTTGGAATAAATGGTAAATTTAATAAGTGATGGGATGAATTAACTAATATGTCTTGTAATAATATTTTAGAACTGATTGATATATACTATGAGTGATTCATCCTAATACAAGAGAATCCTCCATTTGATATGAGATTATTAATTTTCCCTTAGTGTCACATTCCATGGGAAGACATAAGTGGTTATAGAATGTATTATCCTGGTTATATGGTTTATTTCCACTTAAAAACATGTTCCATGGGAAGATGTATGTAGTTATATCAATTCTAGGACTGGTGAGATGGCTACTTTTTCCATTGGGGGTGAAAGCCATGGGAAGAAGAAAGTATTTCTATAAAGTCTATACCAAGATTGGATACTTGAATCATGATATTGGAAATTTATCCTGATTTAACAGAATCTTCCAGTATTTTGGGGAAATATGATCGGATGTAGGAGGATCCACCTCATGAAAGAGACACCCCACATGGAGTTGATGATGCTTTGGCTAACATAGGGTGTCATCCTAGATCTTAAGAGTCTGTGGGTTTATTTTATATATATAATTAATTTATT
This sequence comes from Viscum album, assembly GCA_963277665.1. Lineage (NCBI taxonomy): Eukaryota > Viridiplantae > Streptophyta > Magnoliopsida > Santalales > Viscaceae > Viscum > Viscum album. The sequence continues at coordinate 210,023,973 of OY728128.1, read as the reverse complement.
AAATTAACACTCTTGTTTATCGCTTTATTGCATACACTATATGCTCAGAATAGACATGTTCAGACACCATTGGTGGTGGAATACTGAGTTATACTCACCCTATTTTCGCCACTATTTGGTACCTTAGAAGATTTCATGGATGTCGAACGATATATTTAGTAAGAACATTTTATTTATCACCATGGGATTCTAAAACATGTTATCAAAGATATTCATATGTTCTGAACTAGTGTCACTTACTAAATATTTTAAATTTATTATGATTGAATTAAGTATAATAGTTTGTGTTAAAGTTGTAAATTAATTTCTAAATAATTACTTCAAATTAACTGAGCTTAGGACTTGAAATATATATAAATTTTTGAAGTAAAAATTGGACATGTCCTTTATATTATATGAAATACAAATTTTATGGTTTGCATTATTTTTTTAATATGAGTTGTTTGAAATATTGAAGATAAATTTTTATAGTACTAAACACAAAACATATTTAAGTGAAAATAACATACATCATTCATTAGTTTTTAAAAGAGATTTTAATGAGAACCCCACTATGGAAATCCAAGTGGATGAATCAAAATTGCACAACCTAATGATATAATGAATAACAAAGGTCTCTCCAAACTCAATGAAATAAGAAACACTATCAAATTCAAAGAGAGAGGTAAATTCAAATAGATAGTGAAAAGATTGAAAAATATAAAGAGAGATGAAACATGACCAATTTTCCTGAACTGACCTAGGCTACCCATAATCCGGGTACCCAAGCTAGCCTGCGATAAGTCTCAAAGGGTGTCATATAAGGGATAAATATTTCTAGTAATGTTGTTGTACTAATGGTATGAAAATAGTGCATATTTGGTCTGTTCAATGACATCACTTTCAATGGGGTGTTGTTTGAGGCAACATAAATGTGTGATCGATAATGTTATGATAAGTGTGTAACCCAACATTCTTACTGCTCCTCAATGAGGTGTTGACGCTGTCTCCTAGGGACCAGACTTGTTCGGTTTGTCTGGGCATGATAAGTAAGTGGTAAATGTGATCAATGTATCATCTTTATTATATTATGCATACTTTATGATCAATGGGTCGTCTTTATTATATTATGTTTCTATAATCTTACACTATTGTATATATGAAACTCTTTCTCTATTTAGTAGTAACTATGTGTTTTAATTTTTTTTATTATTGTGTAGGCACATTGTGATATACATGGATAAAAGCTGGATCACATTACCGAGGAACACACCTCAATATGTTAAGGGTTTGAATGAGTTTTTAAATTTTGCAATTTCTAATCGATCCGTTGAAGGGATAATAAGATGTCCATGTCCTAAATGTAAATTTAGAACATGCTTGAAGAGAGATGAAGTTTATGAACATTTAATACTGAACTAATTCCCTGATCAATATTTGTGTTGGATTTGGCATATAGAATTGAACAATACAGAAAGATTGAGGACTGATGTTAATCCACAGAATGATGTCCCAAGTTCATCGACAATGGAAAATGAAATGAAAAACCTCATAAATGATGCATTCGGCACTGCAAGACACCACTATGAGAATAAAAACATATCAGAACAACTAGAAGATGGTGCTACAAATTGCAACGTGACAAATGATGTTTTTGAGACTATAACACAAGCAGAGAAAGATTATAACATATCATTGGATCCTCCTCTTCATTCTGTGGAGCCAAATGTAAGGGAAAACTTCAGTTAGGAAAATGTGTTTCATGATTTAGTTGACGATGGAAATCAAGAGTTGTATAGTGTGTGTTTGAAATAATCAAAGCATTCATTTCTACTGAAGTTGTACCATATCAAATGTCTATGTGGAATTACAAATAAGGCAATGTCCATGTTATTGGAATTGATTTGTGATGAATTTCCTGAAGCAAAAATCCCAGAATCTTTTTATGATATGAAAAAAGTTATTAAAAAGCTTGGTCTGAGCAGTGGGGCAGTGACACACCCCTTCCTAGAATCTTTTTAGAGGATGAGTCATTGACTCCACCTATTAGAGCCTTAGTAGTGGGGCAGCGACATGCCCCTTCCAGTTCATCACAGACATTCTAGAGGGTCACAGTCATAGGTAAAATTTTAATTAAATAAATTTATTTCATTTTGTTTATACTAATTGTTTGCTCATTGCAGATGAAAAAAATGCAACCGTGAAAAAACACATAAAAATTTTAGATGATTGGAATATGAATGGCGAGAAGATAGTCATGCCATTTGATTTTTATGGGGTCCTGAAAGATGACGTCGCGGGGTTACTTGGCCAGATTATAGGTCAGCTGGTAGCGGAGCCCATTTCCCTGCCTATTTCATATGATGATTGGAGGCATATGCCTCCAAACTAGAAAAATGAAGTTTTTGATTCTCAGATAAAGGTAATTTTATTACTTTATGGTTTAATTGAATGTCATGTTACTAATAGGTTCAAAATGAATTTTTGTATACAGATGTTCTTCCACATTACCGTTGCCGATGTGATAGCACTGAAGTGGACATTGAAAAATCATGGTAAAAAATTCAAAGATTTAAAATGGAGGTTATGGTGTGATGTCAACGATACTTCATTGACCATGCAGCAAATGTATGAGAAGCTACCCAGTGGGGTACTGAAAGAACAGTGGAATGTTTTTCTCGATAGACATCGTGATGAGAACCAGATGGTATTGAAATATAAATTATTATATTATCCTCATTTTACATTTAAACATGTATATGAATAGGATATTACATTGAATACATTACTGTTAAATTGAATTTTATTTATTTCAGGATCTCTCAAGAAATAATGCATCAAACCGGGCAAAGCAATTCATCCCGCACACTGCGGGCTCAAAAAGATTTTCTAGAAGCTGAATGTCATTGGTAATATTTTAATTAGTTTAAATATTTACATGAAAATATTATCTATTTAACATATTAAATTTTTTATTTATCTTTGTTTAATTTAGTCACAGAGTTTATGGAATGAAGCATCCCGAACTGAACTGTGGATGGATGTTCAAAAAAAACAAATGGAGGTTTTGTTAACGAGCCTGCTAAAGAAGTTGGGTATGAAGTCAATTTTTTATTATAATAACTTATTATCAATTTTTACTGTGTTAATATATATTGATATTTGATTTATAGGTAAAAATTAATGAAATTTGGGATGCCAATCCTGGTCAATCCTACTCAGTCTCCCTGGATGACCCGGTTGTTGAAGTCCTTGGGAAGAAGCATCCTGGTAGAGTGCGCAGGATGGGTTTGGGACTCATACCATCTGAGGTCTTTGGTAGGCCACCAGGGATTCCAGCTGCATCTACTCCTAGTTATAGTCATTTCATACTTTAAGATTCTCAGAGGGAGATGTCTTCTCTATGAAACACAGTTCACCAGCAGGGGGATCAGATATCTACTTTACAGAAAGAGTTGCTTGAAATATGTCAGCATATGAGCAGATATGCCCCTGGTGGTAGTGCATCGACTAGTGGTGAGCAGGTAAATCACAAAAAATCAAAATCATTTAGTTTTCAAACTTTTATTGGTTTTATGTTTAATTATAAATATGCAACAATATTTAATTTTCAATATAAAGTTCTTACAGGTGGCAGAAGGTAGTGGATATGGAGGTGGAGAGGGTGATGATACATCATCAGACCATGAGTAGTAGTATTTTTGATGTGTTGAACAAATATTAAAATGGTTGTTTTGTATATGTAACATGTATGACACATAGTTTCCACTAAACATTTCCATGTCCTAACATTTTCTTGATTTCTCATGTTTTCTTCTTGCATTTTTTTGATTTATGATGTTTGATTTTATGTCTTTATTTCTCGAGTGTGGTATACATCATTCCATTTAGGCCTGTGTTTGAATATGTAGTCGAGATTCTGGATGACTAAAGAGTGATCCTTTTGTTATTTTGTTTTGGTTATATAAATTAGAACCTAGTAGGCAGTATAGAGACCAAACATAAGAGGATGATGGGAATGTGGTTTAGCCTAATCATGTGATACGAATCATTTACTCACCAATAAAAGTAGTTGGAAAAAAATGGTGAACCTAACATGGAACCTTAAACAAAATGCATGTGTCACCAACATGTTAGGCTCTTTTTTCTCTCTCAAAATATGAAATTTGGAAAAACATGGATCCGAAACAGTTGATTATACATGTGTTTATTTATTGATATGATGATTTCATGAGTATTTCTTGTAAATGTTTCTCATAAGTGTTCTGGCACTTTAAACTAGAACCCCCTTTGATCCAAATGACATTTTACTACTTTAAGAACACATATGCTTCGACTATTGCACAAGTTGGATCCTCATTTAAAACTAGGGCTCTATTATCAACCTTGCACCCACAACATTGGGTCTCAAATTCACTAGTTTGGGAGTCACACCTAAATGGCACCTTTCCATCTCCAGAGGAAGCTAAAAAATCCATTCATCTCAAAAATCCCTACTAGATGTCTACTTGACAATGACTAGTGGACCATAATTTGTTGTAAATAGTTTCCATCTCAAACCATTTCATGGTCATATCAATGGAAGGAAATAACATGCTCCTCCCTTATCTAGGGAGTTTGATCAAGAGGTTACTGATGGACTCATCTAGATAGAATAAGGGACCCTCTAAAGGGATCCTTCTAGCATTCACCATCACCAATGTTACAAAGCAATAAAACCTCTATATGATGTGTGTGTTTACCTCAGGAGTCTGACCTATGTCTCCCAAACCTAGGTAGTCAGGAAAACCCACTGATGGTAGTGAACAATCAACCAAGAACATGGCCCTACATCTATACCCTCCAAAGAATCCCACTAACTAAATATGGTGGAAATCTATGAGCAAGAGGACCCATTTTCCCACATTTACTATGCTTGTTAGTATAATCTGGTATTATTCCAAGAAATCACCAAGAATATTTTGGTAAAAAATATAGGGAATACCCATATCCTTTCCCACTGACTTGATGAACATCGGTATATACCTATATGAAAAAGAGGAAAAGATCAGGCCCATACACATTCTCTATTAATAGAATAAGAAAATATGCATGTTTTGGTAACTAGAGTCACCTAGAATATTCTAAAAATGGTTAAAGGGAAGACACACAATTACTCTACCATAATTTGGGTGACTCATTAACACAACATGAGGATATTTATAGAAGATACACATCTTTTCTCCCAACGTAAGGTGTATCTAGTTGAATGCAGAGGTTATAGGAGTTCGGGTCATATATTGCACATCTTCAAAACTTTTCCACCAATTCCTCCAAGGGGATAAGATCTTTACATATTCCACATTATTATGTGGGTCCTATTAATTTTTAGTAGGGATGTAGCTAGTCGACATAGTTGATACTAGACTTAGGAATTAATGTGCATGAAATGTGATCCCACTCAGAATAGTCAGGTTGTAGCATAGAGTCATGGTATGGGAAAACTAAATGACATTCAACATATGATAGGGAGAATAATTCAAATTCATCTATTGTTTGAGGTTCTAATATAGTAACCTCTACTATAGATTCTACATTATTTGACACAAGTTCATCATACAATGTTATATTTGATACATTTCTAGAGATTCTAGTCCTTGATATAGTGTATTTATGTGTCATTAAGAATCGGTAAACCTCATTTGTTATTCGATCAATGATTTTTCACTGATGGAATTATTTTCCCCATCAGATAGGAAAATGTTTTTTATACAGAATTCATTCTTTCCCATCATGTAACTATATGATGTAATTATTGGAATGAATTTCATGCTTCCCTATAGATCCATTATTGATTATTATCACTATAGAATTATGGTCGATTGTTTGTATGATGTCTCATGTTTCATCATGTTGGGGATACCAAGTTAGAAATAACATTTTATTTGTTTGTATGATGTCTCATGTTCTATTTTATAGTTTGATTTATTTTTCAGGGCAGTGGGGCAGTAGAAGAAAAACTGCATTTTTTTTCTGGTCAGTATTTTTTGGCGGTTTTAACCACTGCTAATGCTTTACTGTTCAGCATTTCGCGGTGGTTATAACCACCCCTAATGCTTTACTTGTAAACAATTAGTGGTGGTTAAAACCACTAAAAAATGTAATCGGTTTATATTTAGCGGTGGTTTTCACCGTCGCGATAGAGGCGCATCAAATGCCTGAATATCGTAGCGGTTAAAACTGCCGCGAATAAAAAAAATATCTGGCACCCGTCAAATCGGCGCTAAAGTCACGAAAACTGCCGCAAAATGAGGCATCTACGATGCTTCCATTAAACTACCGCGAAATGGAGAAAAATGCCGCTAATATATTATCGACGCCCAGTTTAGCAGCAGTTTCTGTAAACCGCCGCCAAACCATAAAGCGATGGTTTAAACTGCTGCTGTATGAAAAAAAACAACTGGTAATAGCCGGTTTTGTTGTAGTGAATATTCCATAGATTTTTAGTTGACTTTAAAAATGGGTTATTTTGTAAGTTATTGTTCTATAAATTTTATAGTTTTTGGGGAAACAATTTACTACTAATCATTGATAATATATTTGAATCCATGATTATTGATTCTAGTAATTACATTTATTTTATGTCTAAGACAAAGCTTACAGTGAATAATATATCTTGAAGGTTCAATAAGTTTCATCTAGACAATGATGAATCTATCCATATTATGCAGAATAGTGATGTTTAATTCTGAATGAAAAATGAATGTTTCTATTATTTAAAGGGAGTTTTTAGAATACCAAGTTTATGGAAAAAACTAAATTTCATTGGATAGCTAGATGAAGTGGTATTTAGAAAATGATTTGTAAATTGAGTAAAAAAGATAACTTGGGATTACTTGTATGTGGAAAGAGATATTAAATATGGGATATTATATCTTATGGGATGATCATATGGTGCATTAATTTTTGGAAAGAAAATTCCAAAATTTAATAGCTGTGGAATTTCCATCCTCGACACCTATGTGAAAAAAACAAAAAAATTTGGAAACTATGGGTATACTAGAGCCTGGTTATGTGTATTTTGAATCTTTTGAGATTTTTAGGCTCAAAAATCAAATAAAGGTGTTGTTTAATATAAATAAAAGGATTCATAAGATTCAAAATATTGATTTTTTGCACATGTATGTTTTGGGGATTGCACTAGTTTTCTCTCATGGGGTATTTAAAATTATTATATTCCTTAACGATTCAACAAGTAAATATGACTTTACTTACTAAGAACGAATTTTTTGCAATTTTTAGCAACTTTTAGATAGATAGTCAAGTTTTAAATAGATAAAAACTAAGCTTAAGTGCTTAAGGTTAGATAATGGTGGATAGCACAGTAGAAAATATTTTTCGATATTTTTCTAGAAAAAGGAATAAAGTTTGAAAATATTATACCCAAAACACCAAGAAATTGGTGTAATGGAGAAGATGGAGTATACACTGACTAAGATGCCTTGGATCATGATCCTACATTCAAGAATGTCTAATGAAATGTGGTTGGAAACAATCAATTTTGTATCTTATCTTATAAATAGAGGTCCTTATATACTATTGGGATAGAAGATTGTGGAACAAATATGGAACAAAAAACTAGTGAAATTTACAAATATAATTTTTTTTGAAACCTACGTCTATATCCATGTTGATTCTAAGGATAGATTAAAATTCAATTCAAAGTCCCAAGAATATTTTTTTATGGGTTATAGTGATGAAATTTTTTTTCCCAAGTTTGGGATATTAAATTTTTGAGGATCATTAGAAGATATAAAGTTCTCTTCAATGATATGTAATTAGGGAAAGACTATAACTTAGTGTAATATAGTTTTGAGAATAAATAATCAACTAAATAATTACAAGCTGATCTAAATAGATGTTATGACACGATTAAAAATGTTCAAGGATCATGGAATGTCCAAAGGAACCAATTGGGAATGAAAAAGTATCAGAAATTTTAGGTTATATGAATGCTCAATGTTAAGTTATGGAAGGTGAAGTTTCAGAAGATTTAGTACAAAAAATAGAAGAATCACATATTGATTTATGGAGTTCTACCAGGATCTTATGACCTGTTCAAGGTTTTGAAAACAATTCGAATTAATTACTTCTTAGGGATTGTGGAGAACCTGTAGAGATTAGACTAATATACTAGTCTCATAGATTCTAGAAATTTGGAGTTAGTAATGAAAGATGAAAAGTATTTTCTACATGAAAAATAAATATAGAAACTAACAGAGTTACCATGGAGGAAGAAAGCATTGTAGAAGAAATTGGCCTCTTACTTAATAAAATAATATGATGGTAGAATGAGGTAAAAGACTAGTCTTGTTGTGAAAAGTTTTTTTTGTGAAAAAAAGTGATTATTATTGGAAAAAAAATTAGATCATTGTTAAACATTCAAGAACCCTAGAAATGATGAGTTTGATTCCCTTTAAATGATTGCATACGAAAAAGATATATGTAAATACAATACTCCTTCACAATGAGGTTGAGAATCTAATTTTAATTATGAAACAATATTTTTTCATGGAAAAAAACAATATGGAATTGGTTTTTAATTTTTGGAGAAGTCTATATGGAATGAAGTAAGTGAAAAGTTAATGAAACTAGAATTTTGATGCATTTTTGGTTGATAAGGGGTTCATCATAATCAACATAGATCATTTTTTATATTGAAAGGTGTTCAGGGATGGGGGTTCAATGTACTTCACTTTTATATAGATGATACACTTCTGAAAGGTTCAAAAATTAAACATATTCTTAAGGAAAATGATGAAATTTTTCAAAAAATGTATGAGATGATTGATCTTGGTGAAGCCAATAAAATTTGGGGAATAGGAATTAAGGAAATAAGAAAACTAAAAATCTAGTTCTTCATCAAAGGGAGAATATAAAAAATGTTATTAAAATATTTTAAATGATTATATTTAAACCATTGTCAAACCAATTGTTCTTTCACATCGAATTATCTAAATAGAAATAACAAAACAATGTAAAATTAAACAAAGATCAAGAAAAAAGTTCTATTTACATAATCGGTTGGTATCTTGATGTATTCAATGGTTTATAAAACAATAGATATTAAATTTTCATTGGAATTTTTCAATAGGTTTATGGTGACTCTTGGAAAGGAACACTGGTAAGATATGATATTGTTTATTTGGTATCTTAAATTTTGTGAAGATATAACCATGTGTTTCAGAATGGATTGTAAAGACCCAGCCCCAGTGGCTTGGAGTCGGTGCCTTACTTTTTTATTTTGGTATCATTACAAAGAGTCTAATCCTGAAGGAATGAATTGTTTAGTAACAATGGAAAACTTGATACATACATAAGTGTAAAATTAAAACATTGAAAGGAAAAAAATATAGATATTCGAATGGAAACATCCATAACTCCTAGATTATCCCTACAAATAATTCATAATATTCATCTTCACAACCTGGGGGAAAATAAAACAGAAGAAATGGGAGATATCATATGCTCGGTAAGGGTAAGTAATATAGTGGAAACATAAATAATAAGTCAGGGTGAATAACTAAAATTACACACGCCATTAAAACATTATATTAAGCATAATATGGTAAGAATAAAATTTCATTAAAAAATTCAATAATAAAACACAACCATGGATATTATACTAGTCGAATAATCACATGTAAAATAAATTTCTAGTTTCATAAAGAGGGAATTCATAATATTTTAAATCATATTAATATTGTCAAGGCCTCAACCATGACACCATACATAATGGGTAAAATATCAGGTGAATTTGTCACTTGAGACCTACCAATGCATAAAGGGGATATAGTGGGCACCACATATCACTTACTAAACCCAATTAATTCCTTATATAAATGCATATAAACATAAACAAAATATATATATGAAATTTAAATAAATTTCCCCAATCTATAAACATAATCACTAACCATTCTAAGTAGTATGGTGAATGGTATCAAAATAGAACATCCATAGTCAAACTAATAATAAAACATTTCATAAAATATGGTGGATGATAAACATAAGATATAAACCTCAATAAAAAATAAAATTCAACATGGGTGTTTAAATAGATGAAAATACTCTAATAAAATCATCGGGGAATTATTGAGAGAAATAACATTTTTTTGCTTTCCAAAAAGGAGATCCTTTGGAAAAATTATTTTTATTTGACATGATTATTTTTATAAAACCAGAAATGAAAAATATATATATTCTTGAAAAAATAATTGATTTTATAAAAAAACTTTGTCTTAAAATATATTTTGGATAGTACTTTAAAATGGGTAACAAATCGAGATGTTCCCTTTAATTGGGCTTGTGTATCAGGAGAAAATGAGAAGGAAACATTGTAAAACATTTATTCTCCCAACAAAGAATTATGAAATGATCTAGATATATTATTTTAGAATATATATATATATATATAATATAATACTTATATAATATAATGAATAATTTCATTGGTGTATAGAGAAATAAAACTTAACCCAAATGAAAATGGAGGTTCGGGAAGCAAAACCCTTATCTTATTTATGAATGTGTTTTGCATTTGACCTCAACCTCTTGGATAATAAACTTAAACCCATTAATTAATTAATTAATAACCTTATCTAAATTTATTTGATTTATTATAATTTTAATTATTTTAATTATGGACTTTTTTAAGAGTTATAAGATACAACTTTATTTCTCTGGAGCATTTCTTTCTTTGGTTTTCAAGATTGGTATACTTGTATATGAGTATGGAAGTTCATGTGGAATGGGAATAATTATATAGAATTGAATTTATATGATATTAATGAAAATAAAAAAATTTAAATGTTTTTATATATCATTTGGTTATATGGTATTAGTATGGATCATTAGATAATACATTTAGTGATAATTGTTTTCATTATTATGGTAGTTATTGATCATAACAAACTCATTCTATTTTATCTTTTATTATTTTGTAAATTTGTTACTTTTGTAACATAATAAAGGTTATAATACATATATTATAGTATTTTTTACCATTAAAATGGTTTCATTTCCATCCTTCAAGGAGAATTTGAAGAACAAAAATCCATAGTCCATAGAGATGGTAAATCAGCTCCTCTCGGACGATGATTTCGTTTTTAAAATAAAAGAGAGAGAAAAAGGTTTTTTAGAAAGGATATTCCATTAACATGATATAATTATAGTATATAGATGATATTTTATTTATAATTATCATTTTTATATAGGATATTATGAGATAATAATAAAATAAAATAACTAGAAAAGAAACTACTAAGAAAGTGAAGAGGATTTTATCTCTTGAATACACCTCCGTGAGAACCTCCTTAAGAGAATTGGTTTTGGATTTTTGATGTGACCAAGAGATACTATATGTGGGGGAGAGGCTTGGGAAGATTATTGGTAAGAAATTCAAAATGGATAATAACTTATATGTTGTGAGGAGATGTGGTGGTGAGGGGTGTTATTTATAGTGGAGGAGAGGGGTGATTTTTGAGTATTTTATTCATTTGATTATTATTTTGGCTCAAGACTATAAATAGTTTGAAAATTTTCATCGAATATAATAAAATAATGAATGTAAGTTTGATATTATGGTTCTTACATCAATCAAGACTTAGGGAATAGTTTATTTAACTTATAATGTATTGATACAGTAAATTATCATATTTTACTATTCAAAAAAATCAAGTATTTCAGAAAAATCCCAAAAATTCACACTAACCATTTTTAGACATATAGAATTTAAAAATTAAATCCATTTTATGAAAATAAATTCAAAATTTGATTAATTTAATTTTTAATTAAAATCATTATTCACTCAAAAAATATAGTTTTTAAAATTATAACTGATTTTATGACATTTTAAAAAATTAAATAAAGTATCATTAAATTATTAAAAAATTATAAGAAAAAAAAAATATTAAATTATTAATAAACTTTATAAAATTTTATTTCCTTTGAAATTATTTTATTAAATATCATATTTTAATTAAATATTTATGACTTTTAAAAATACCATCACTTAAATAGTATTTTTTGAAATATTTTTTTACTTATACCATGATATAATTATATCATATTTTCGTATATAGAATAGAAAAATAATGATTTATAATTTCAATGGGGAGGTTACTATTCTATTGGAAAGTTCACTATTCATAAGGGTCACATTACTATTCCTAAGTTCATGTTACAAATTCGTTGATATAGGTTCCTTAAATTATAAAAATAACTCTTATTTCATTCATTCTTAAATTAAAAGGTTTATATTGTGTTTGATAAGTGATTTTATGTGATCTATACTATATGAAAGAAATATAAGAAGGAAAATTTCCCTGATATAATTTTGGGTCATTACATTCTCTACTCCTATAAAAATTTCATCTTTTAAATTTCGATATTGTCACCACATAAAAAGATTTGGGTAGTTCTTCATCATAAGCTCCTCAGGATCACAATTCACCTCTTCAATTTTAATAATTTTCAAAGTATTTTTACCAGCTGAGTTGTCCTATTCCTCAACACCTATTCTTTAATGCCCAAAATCCGGATAGGATCCTCACAGTAGGATAATCCAGGATTCAATTCCATTACTTTAGAAGTTATTGTATTTGTTCGGTCTGGAATATATTTCCTTAACAAGGAGATTTGGAACACATTGTGTCCCTCAGAAATGCTAGGTACCATTTCCAAAAAATAACCCACAGCTTCAATTCTCTCAAAAACTTCAAAAGGGCCAATGTACCTAGGGCTCAGTTTCCCTTTCTTCCCAAATATTATAACACCCTTCCATGGAGATACATTCAAGAAAATAGGACCTCACACTTGAAAATTCAAGTCCTTCCTTCTATTATGGGAATATCTCTTTTTCTTACTTTGATATACTTTTATATGGGTTTGAATAGTATTTACCTTTTCTGTTGTTACCTCCACAAGCTTTGGGTCCACAAACTTTCTTTCACCAATTTCTTCCCTACAAGTTTGTTTACAACATTTGTTTCTATAAAATGATTTAAATGGTTTCATTTGAATACTAGGATGGAAAATATTTTTGTAGGAAAAATCTCTCGAAGGTAAATATTAATCCTGTATACCTTGAAAGTCATGTGAGAATGATATCAACATGTATTCTAAAGTTTAGATTATCCTTTTAGACATCCTATTAGTTTGAGGGTGATAAGTAGTACTCAAAAGAATCTCAGTATCCAAATATTTCTGAAGACTTTTCCATAATTTTTTAATAAATCATGGATCATGATTAGACACCATTGATAGAGGTGCTCTGTGAAGTCTTAAAACCTCATTAATATAGATTTTTGCAAACATATCCAGTGGGGAATCCTCTCTTATAGTGGGGAATCCTCTCTTATGGTGAGGAAATGTGCATAATTGTTCAGTTTATTAAATATCACCCATATTGCATTATTCTTTCTTGGGTTTTTTGGTAATCTGGTGAAAAAAATACATAGTGATGTCATTACCTTTCCATATAGTAATTGGAAGGTGTTTCATGACACTTATAGGATGTTGTCTTTCATCCTTCACTAGTTGATAGACTAAACATCTTAATACATAATCAGAAATTTCCCGCTTCATATTATCCCACCAAAAATGTTTTTTCAAATATCTATACATATTAGTAATACCAGGGTGTATAGATATATTCGACCTATGGGAATCATCCAATAACTCCCTTTTTAGCTTGGGTATAGAGGGAACACACAGCCTCCTACCAAATTTCAGAATTTTATCCTCACACACGAAATCTGGAAGGTTCTTATCATTCACAACTTTAATTTTATTTTGAATATTCTCATCATCACCTTGAGAACTTTTAATTATTTCAAATAAGGATGTTTGGGTAACTAGATGAAAAGGTAATTATGTTTCACCTTCCTTGATAATTTCAAAATCTATCTTTCCTAGATCCACGTACATAAGATATTTTTCAATACTCATTTTGTTCAGAACTCCATGATCCTTCCTAATCAAAAAATATGATACCTTATTTTCCTTCCCTAGATGGTAGTGCATTGAAAAATCATAATTTTTTAGTAGAAAAAGACACCTCATTTTTCTCATGTTGAGTTCATTCTATCAGAATATATATTTCAAACTCTTATGATCTATATATATATCACATATTTCAACATATGGATAGTGTATCTATAATTTCAGAGAAAATATTACTAATTCTAACTCAAGATAATGAGTTGGATAGTCCTTTTCATGAGTTTTTAACTACCTTGATGCATAATAAATAACTCTATCATATTACATAAGGAAACAGCAAAGTCCTTTCCTTAATTCATTAATACGAATCACAAATCCACCATTTCCTGATGGTAGATTCAAGATCAGAGCATTCACTAATTTCCTCTTCAACTCTTAAAAACATTATTCACATTGTTTTTTCAAATGAGCTTAACCCATTTATATATAATCTTGGTTAACAGGTTAGCTAACTGGGAAAAGTTCTGAACGAAGCGATGATAACAACCTACGAAACCAATAAAACTATGTATCTCAGTTATGTTCATTGGTGTATACCATTCCTTAACTACCTTTTTCTTAGCAGGATCAACTAAGATTCCATCCATAGAGATAATATGGCCAAGAAAAGAAACTATTTGATTCCAGAATTCACACTTGTTAAACATCCCATATAACTCGTGTCTTTTATGTGTCTTCATAACAATGTGTATGTGATTCTCATGATCTTAGTAGACTTTGGAGTCTATCAAGATATAATCAATAAATACCATAAAAATTCATCAAGATATTCCTTGAAAACTCTATTCATTAGATCCATGAAAACAAAGGGTGAATTATTCAGTCCATAATAAATTACTATAAACTTGTAATACCCATACCTATTTTGAGGTGTTGTATTGGGAAGATCTTCCTTTTTCACCAACAATTGATGATATCCCGGTCAAAGGTCAATCATTGAAAAATATTGGGCTCCGTGAAGTTGTTCAAATAAATCATCAATTTGAGGCAGAGGATACTTTTTCTTTATCTAAATAGCATTGATCTCCCTATATCCAATAAACAGTTTCATTGATCCATCTCTATTCTTAATAAACTGAATAAAAGATACCCATAGATAAACACTATGGAGAATAAACCCCTTATTACTTAAATCCTCTAGTTGTTTCTTCAGATCCACTAATTACACTACTTCCATTCTATAAGGAGTCTTTGATATAGCCCTTTCACCAATAATTAAATCAATACAAAACTCAATTTCCTGCTCTAGAGGATGTCCTGATAAATCCTATGAAAAAATCAATGTATTCTTTCACAATAGGTACATACTCAATTTGAATATTTCTTTCCTCACCCATAGATATTTAATTCTCTTACTCCCAAATAATTGAATTCATTAGAGCTACTAGGGTGGATCTAGATAAGAATCAAATGGTGAGTTTTCTACTCTAAATATAAAGGACTCTACATAATTCTCAAAAAATGTAACTTTTTTCTTCATTCAATATATTTTCACATCATAATTTGAAATCCAATTCATACTGAGTATTATATAAAAATAAATCATTTTTATGATTATAAAGTTATCAACTAAAGATCATTTTTGTCTCATAATGGGGATAGATCAGAACATATTTATTGAAAAGATACTTCCCTTAGGAGTTTTGAATGAAAACTAATTTATTAAATCAAAATTGAAATGTATACTTTTCTTGGAAAAATAGGAAGATATAAAATAATGTGATGATCCATAATCAAATAAATCATTGGATAAGTTTTATGAAACAATTAAAATACATGACACCACATCATTAGAAACTTCAACCACATCAGTTGTGACCGCATAAGCTACTCCTTTCTCCCTTGGCCTTCTTTGGGGAAATTTTCTTTGACGCCTAGGATAATCACTTAAATAATTTTCCATATATTTTCAATTATATAATTGATCATTATTAGATCATTTATATACCTTGAAATCACAGGCTTGGTGGACTCTTCTCCACACTTATAACAAACACCTATACCCTTTAGGAAACTACTGGGGCATTTCTTCCCAAAATTATTAGAATATTTAAAATAAACTCTTCTGTTATTCCCCTTTTCCTTATTTTCTTTTCTAGAGTGTTCAATAACCCTCTTCTTCTATTGCTTTACTTTGAAGTCATATAACTTAGAAAATTATTTTTTGGCCTTGATAGCACATGAGATTATAGCTTTGTATGGTGAGAAATTTTGGGAGACAAGTTCCATCCATATGAATGGTATTTAACCATGAAATAATAAATGAATATTTCTCCTTGGATTATGTATGTAATCTATCAAATACCCCACTAACCCGGTAAATTTGGCTTCATACTTGGCAACATTTTCATCCTCCTTTTTCCTCAGATTGAAGAATTTTCTTTCCATATCCACTCATTGTTCATGGGGAAAATATTTTTTGAGGAAAATTTCATTAAAATCCCTCCGTTCCATATTTCTTATTTCTTATACCTCATTTGTGTTTTGGATTAGTGACCTCCATTGATCTGTATCTCATAATAGATGACAAACTTCCATGACAACCCTCTCCCTTTAGTTACTTCCCAAAGTGATAAATATCTTCTCTAAGGATCTTATCCACTACTCGGATAAAAATTTGTTTTTAGTCCCATTAAATGATGGATGTTTTTTTTACATAAAGTGGTCTAACATTTCTCCTCCATGTTGTGGATCAGGATGCTCCATATGGGTATGGTTATTTTTTATAACCTAAGCTTGCAAACCCATTATACATATATCTTATTAATCAATAGTCATAGATTCAATACCAACATCATTATCTTACATTATACGGAAATCTAAACTTGGGATACATGCGTTGATACATTTTTTTACTCCTTACACTAGGAACTATTTTTAAATAGTGGAATACACTACATTTGGCTATGAATCATAATCTATAATCCCAAACATGCAAAACACTTAAAATAAACTGAATATCAATGAATATCTAATCTCATAATCATAAGCATGGTTACTTTGGGGACATATTTACTTTTAAATCCTTCATAATGATTTATAAATAAAAAGTGATGTATCCTAAGTATACCTCTGAGAGTGTCAAACCGTCTATGTAGTAAGGTACGCTGTTATGTTCTAGGTTACCCTGAGTCGAGCCCCATACACTTTGTAGAAGTTGTTACTTCTAGGTACATTTGTGACAGAACCACATCCACTTATAGTATCGAAGTAGGGAAACATTTCTACGAAGATCCACATAATATCTAATTTACCAAAATTTTAGGATGTTCTTATATGTGTATCCTTAAAGCCTATCATTGGTCTATGTTACAAAATCTTTGTTTTATAAATCTAGTTTCCATTGTTTCTACTAAACTTTCTCTAATACCAACTGTAAAGACATAATCCTAGTGGCCCAATGTCGGTGCCTTTCTTTATTACATTGGTATGATTACGAGGACCCCAATCCTGAAGGACTGAATAGTTTAGTAGAAATAAAAAACAGGATACAGACATAAGTGTTACATTATAACAATGAATGGAAATAGTATATATATTCTAATGGAAACATCCATAACTCCTAGATTATCCGTCCAATTCATTCATAATATTTATAATTGAAACCTGGGGAAAATGAAACAAAATAAATGGGTGGGATTAGATGATCATTAATGGTAATTAATATAGCATAATCATAAATAATAAGGCATGGTGAATAACTAAAAGTACACATTCCATTAAAACATAATCTTGAGCATAATATTGCAGGAATAAAATTTGATTAAATAATGAAATAATAAAACATAACCATGGATATTATACTTGTATAATAATCACATGGACAATAAATTAATAGTTTCATAATGAGGTAATTCATAATTTTGGGCATCATAATCATATCGGCACGTCCTAGGCCAAGACACCATATATAATGGGTAGAAACCCAGGCTAGTTTGTCTCATGAGACTTACTGATGCATTAAGAGGTTATAGTGGTTCCCACCCATCATTTAAAAAGTCCAATTCATTCATTATATGAATGGGGATAAACATAAACAACATATACATAATAAATTTAAATAGCATTCCCTAATATATAAACATAATCACTAACCAATCTAATTAGTATGGTGAATGGTATCAAGATAGCACATCCACAGTCAAAATGATCCTAAACCATTTAAAAAATATAATGTATGATAAAAATAAGAGATAAACATCAATAAAGAATTAAATTAAATATAGGTGTCGAAATATATGAAAATACTCTCATAAAATCCTCACAAAATTCTTGATAGAAATACACTTTTTTACTTTTCAAAAAAAAAGTTCTTTTAGAAAAAAAATTTGTATTTGTCATGATTCTTTTTATAAAACCAGAAATGAAAAAATATAGTTTTCATGAAAAAATATTTATTTTATATAAATAAAGGTGTCTTAAAACATATTATGTATGGAAGTTTAAAATGTGTAAGAAATTGAGATGTTCCCTTTCATTAGGCTTGCGTAACGGGAGAAAATGAGAAGGGAACCTCATAAAACATTTATTCTACCATCAAATAACGTTGAACTGATATGGATATATGATTTTGGAACATATATATATATATATATATATATATATAATTTGTAATAATTATGTAATATAATGAAGAATTAAATTGGTGTATAGATAAATATATCATAACCCAAATGAAAACATAGCTTTGAGAAGAAAACCCTTTACTTATGTCCAAATGTGTTCTGCACATGGCCTTAACATCCTGGATAATAAAATTAAATATTTTAATTAATTAATTAAGAACCTAATATACATGTTTTTGATTTATCATAATTTTATTGAGTTCATTTATGGAATGTTTGATGAGTTATATGATGCAATTTTATTGCACGGGAGTGTTTGTTTCCTTGGTTTTCACGATCGGTAAACTTGTATATGAGAATAAAAGTTCATGTGGAATGAATATAATTATCCAGAATTGAATTTATATGATATAAATGAAAATTATAAATTTAAAATGTTTATATATATAATTTGGTTATAAGTTATGAGTATTAACCATTGGACAAGACGTTTAGTGATAATAATTTGCATTATTTCGGCGGTTATGGATCATAAAAAACTCATTTTGTTTTATCGTTTAGTATTATGTAATTATGAAACATATATAACATAGGAAAGATTGAAATAAAAATATTAGATTTTGGTTTAACATAAAAAAAATTCATTACCGGTCTTGAATTATAATTTGTAGAACAAAAATCGGTCGTCCATGAAGGTTGTAAATCGGCACCTCTAAGCCGATGATTTCATTTTTAAAATAAAAGAGAGAGAGAGAGAGAGAGAGTATTTTGAGTAAGGATAGTCCATTAACAAGATATAATTCCAGTAAATATATGATACTAGATTTATCATGATCATTTACATAGAGGATTTGAGGAGATAATAATAGAAGAAAAGAACTTCAAAAAGAAACTAAAAGGAAAAGGAAGAGGATTTTACCACTTCAATACACCTCCTCAAGAACCACCTTAAGGGGATTGGTTTTGGTCTTATGTTGATACCAAGAGCTCCTAGACATGGAGTAGAGGCTTGGGAAGATTATAGAGAATACAATTTACAAGGATCAAATCATTAAAGGTGTGAGGAGAAGTGGTGATGAGGGGTGGTATCTATAGTGGTGGAAAGGGGTGATTTTTGAATTTTTTATTAATTTTTTTATTATTTTGTTTCAAGAATATGAATAGTTTTAGAATTATAATCAAATATATTAAATTAATTATGTTATGTTAGATTTCATGGTGATTTCATCATTCAAGACTCAAGGAATAGTGTATTTTACTTATAATGTATTTATATCAAAAATTAACTTATCTTACTATTCACAAAAAATTCATGTATTTTAGAAAAATACCAAGAATTCACCCTAAAAATTTTTATACATGTATAATAAAAAAATTAAATCCTTTTTATGAAAATAATTTCCTAATATAAGAAATTTAATTTTTTGTTAAATTTATTATTTACTCGAAAAGTACAATTTTTAAAATTATAACTGATTTTATAACATTCTAAATAATTAACTACAGTATCATTAAATTATCTTAAAATCATAATACAAAAAAATATTTATTTAGGAATAAATTTTATGAAAATTAATTTTATTTTAAAATTTTTTATTAAATATAGAATTGTAATTAATTATTTATGAATTACAAAAATACCAACACTTAATTAGTAACTTTTAAAATATTTATTTATGTATATCATGATATAATTATATCGTATATTCATTTATAGGATGGAAAAAATTTATTTTTACCATCATTGGTGAGTTTACTATTCTATTTTTTGGTTTACTACTCATAATGGTCACATTACTATTCTTGAGGTCATGTTATTATTTCATCGGTATAGGTTCCTTAACTTCAAGAAATACATCTTATTTCATCAATTATTTAATTGTAAATTTGGTATTTTGTTCTATAAGTAATTTTATGTGATATATACTATATTAAATAAACATAAGAGGGAAAATAATATTGATATAATTCTTGTATCAACTCGGGTTTTGGTCCTGTCAGATGTTGGAATATTTTAATGAATAATTCCAAAGCTAGGTGTGAAGACGGCGTGAAATTCTGAGACCCGGTGTGCCCAGAATTTATTTTATAAAAATGTTAAGTATTTTTATACTATGAATGTGAAGGGGGTGTGATATCTTCTAAATGGTGGCTCAGAATGGGAATCTGATGGCACGGTTGCATCCAGAGCGTCCCATTTACCCCAAGCGGGGTGTAAACTTTGCCGGTGCGGGCCTGCTGTAGAGAAAAGCCACAAGGGTAGTTTTTGTTAAAAAATGTAAAAGTTTATTTACAATAATCGGCTCAAATAACCCCGGAACGGAGTATCAGATCACAATTCTGAGTCCATCATTGCGTTCAAAATACCATGATTACCCTAGGCGCGACATAAGTTTCATCGTCGTCGGGTGCCGGATCGGAGGCGTGATGGCGGGGAGCTGAAATGAGGTTTTTATTTAAAAAATAATAATAATAACTAAATCAATCATCCCCCCCCCAATTCCCTCTCTACCCAGGTGATTAACCCGTCCCACTCTCCCAACTTTCTTCATCGAATTGAGCCCCGGGCATCCGTTTTCAGCGCCGATCGTCAGCGGATCGAGCTTCAGGGCGTCACGGGCGTCGTCCTGCACCAAAAGTTTCGGCGATCCACCTATAGGAAGGCGGTTTGAGTTTTAAAATCACAGACCCTATTTATGTGTTTTTTTGTTAAAATCTTCATAATGGTAATATAGTTCGGGTCCCGAGGTTTCCAAAACATGTTTCGGATCTGATTTTGGAGCACTGGGGTGCTCCTGGGGGTTCCCGGAAGCTTTCTGGTGGAAAACCTAGATTCTGATGGCAGCCATGGAATAATTTGATGAGGGCAGTGGCAGCATAGTGGAATCTGTCTGGCGGCGTGGCCACATGGCGGTTCGGCATGTCAGTGCGGCGGTCCGGTCAGTTTTCCAGCGAGCCAGCGGTGGTTCAGCTAGAATATTCCAGGAGCTTTTTAAACCCCCGTAAAATGCATATCAGGAGTCCAAATCGTGACCTATTTATGATGACTCATTCCTTGCATCGAGACGGGCCTTTTGAGTTTAAATTGAGAATTTTATGATTCGGGTTCATGGCCCGAGATCTTGAAATGTCGAATAAAATAATAATATTTTATTATTATTCGACTTCGGGTCGTTGTATCTTCTACCCAGAGCATCCGATTGACGTGTCGTCAGTGGCGTTGAGACCCATATGGTACGGAAGACTTTTCTTGATGGTTTCTGGGAGTTGGGACTGAGTTTGGGGTGCGGGCCCCATGAGGCCGGGTTTGGGCATTTTCGGAGAAATGCAACTTTCGCACCAGGAGACCGATTTTAGCGAATGAATAGTCGATCCTGTGTGTTTTTCCGAGATGATTGCAATGGTGCAATCCGTTCGATGAGTTTCGGGATCGAGGCAAGGGCCCCACCCAGGCTGGCTTCAGTGAATAGTACCTTTTTCACCAGGTGTCTATTTGGGATGATCGAGTAGTCGATTCGGTGTGTTCTTTCGAGGGGATCGCAGTGGTATGATCTGCTTCATGAGTTTCAGGATCGTTGTGTGGGCCCCACATGGGATAGCAATGGTAAATAGTGCCTTTTACACCAGTTGTCCGTTTCGGGCAAGTAAACTGTCTATCCTACGTGTTTTTTCTGTGTAGATCGCGATGGTGGCCTCGGTATCATCCATGGTGGCGCACAGTGTGGCGTTGTTGTGGGTTGCTCGGGTCAGCAATGTTTGGACCTGCAGTGGTTTAGGGTATTCCCTTGGCTCGTTCCTACGAGGTTTCGCATGACATCACAACCCTAGTATAGGTTTGTTATCCACTCGATGGGATGTTTAATCTGTTAGAGTTCTAACATCCCTCTGGTGGGCCCGGAGTGAGATCCTCTAGCATCATTTCCCCTCGGTCAGGTTCTTGGTATCATTGTAACCACTTATCCATGGGCGGTGATCCCTTATCTAGCAGGTTAACCCCATAGGGTTTGTGGAATCATCGGTAATATGATACCCTATGCAGTGGGTCATGCTCAGTAGGGTTGTGGAATCATTGGGTATATGATACCCTACTCAGCATGAGGATTATAGTAGGGTTACAGTATCATTGGTTATACGATCCCCTACTCAGCGTGTGGTTTTGGTAGGGTTGCGGCATCGTCAGTTCGATCCCCTCCACCGCGAGATATACCAGATAGGGTTCCAGTATCGTTGTGACTACCTTTATGCGAGCGACAATCCTCTATTTGAGTGACGTGTTTCTGACAAGCGCTAGATCGGGTTTTGATATCCCCTAACAGATCCTTGGAGTGATCCCCTATTTGTGAGATCTACGAATGCCAGATCAAGTTATGTATCCCCCAGCGGACCCTGAGAGTCATTCCCTATCTGTGAGATCTTCATATACCGGTGTGGGTATTGGTATCCCCTAGCGGACCCTAGGAGTGATCCCCTATACAAGGATTTTGGTGTTTATGTTGTTTCAGTGAGGTTCCCTCAGTGACGTTCTCGGACGAGCGTGATCTCTCGGGTGAGCGTTTGAGATGTTTGTGTGGGATCTGATAGAGTGTATCTCTCAGACAAGTGTCATCTAGGATGACAGTGATCATGGAGTGTTCTCTTCTAGTTGTGAACCACTGCTGGTGATGAGGTTGGTACCTCATGTGGCTTGGGGCGTAAGCTGGGTATATCTGGATGTTCAAGGTGTATGTACGGGCATACTCCTGGATTGAGCTAACTAGTTGTGTTTACTCGAGGATGGTCATGAGATAGAGTTTCTCTCTCGTTTGGGTTCCCTCTGGCTATGATGAGCGGATTGTTTCCTTTTAGTTTCTCTCTTTTGTTTTTGGTTTTTGTGGTGCCTACTGAATATTGTTATACTCACCCCTACACGGGATTTTCCCGCACATGTTTGTATCTTGTGCAGACCATAGGCCTTTTGATGAAGTCCCAGGAGGACCCGGAGCAGGCGGAGCTGAGTGAGCTGGACTGACTGCGGTGTCTTACCGGAGCTGTGCCAAGGAGCTTACTGGAAGGTGTTTTTGGAAGTATTTTCCCTCCTCATGATCAGTTTGGACACTTTGTAGTTTTCCTTTAGTGGGCCCTGTTTTTCCCTTTTTGTATTGTTGTTTCACTCTAGTTTGGGATAGATGTATGCATGCATTTTATTTTCAGTTTTATATATCTCTGCATTATTGCATGGAGGTGTACGTGGGTGTGTGTGTACAGGTACCTTAGGCTAATTCCCCCCCTTGTGTGTGATAGCCTACTCGGCGCTAGACACCAGCCCCTGGCCTATTGGAGGTGGGCTTGGGGAGTCACGGTTTGAGCCCATTTGGGTCGGGTCGTGACAAAGTGGTATTAGAGGAGGTTACACCTTTGGGATCTCAGAGCATAGATGGTCTAGCTGTGAGTTCGGTTTGGTTTTCATAACAGATGTGGTAGGATGTTTCAAGTTCAGCTTTCGGACTAGGGACTCCAGTGTTGGTGTGGCGGCCGAAGTATCCATTCACTAGGACTCCGATAACCTGCCTTTCGACTCGGGATGTTTGGACACTAGTCTCAGGGACACAATGGTACATGCATCATATAGGACTGGGTTTTTGGGTTTCACATGTTCTTATTGAGTCAGCTCACTGGATATACTCTTTGACTATGGTGCATCTTGAATGTATTTTAGGATGCCTCCATGACGACATCCAGTAAGGGTTCCACAGTGGGATTGTGGTGATGATCTGCCCCGTCTAGAGGCTATGGAACAGGGCATAGGTTCTGAGGATGGACCTCCAGGTGGTCCACCAGCTGATCCACCACCTGTCGAGCAGCTGGTTGCACCGGTAGTGCAGGATTAGGTTGGGTGCAGGTTGAGGGAATTGTACGAGTTGTAGAGGCAGTGACCTCTAAGGTTCCATGGTGATCCAGATCCTCAGGCAGCTAATAACTAGCTCGAAGCCGTCACCCATGTTTTCTGCCTGGTGAGGACACCCCCAGATCATATGGTGGTCCTAGAAATGAGTCTTTTGCATGGTTCGGTCGGGCGATGGTGGAGTTTTTTGACGTAGTCTTACGATGAGGAGACGCTCACGTGGGTAGAGTTTGAGTAGCTCTTCAGGTAATAGTTCTATCTAGTGATGTTGAGGTCAGTGTGGATCCATGAGCTTTTTCATCTTCGACAGGAGGGTATGTCTATGTCGGAGTACTCAGCAAGGTTTACCGATCTCTCACGCTACTCCCTAGATATGGTTAGAGACCTGTTCTTTAGGGCTCAGACCTTCGAGCAGGGCCTATGTAGGGACATCCGAGCAGGTGTGGTTTTCTTTTTGTCTGCCCACCTATGCTGGAGTACTGGAGTGATCCATGGTGGTGGAGAGCTTTCTGACCGATCAGATCCCTCCTGTTAGTGATGGGGACACGAGAGCTAAGACTTCGTCAGTCGGATTGGAATCTGGTAATCGACAACAGACTCAGGGGCCCGTATGTGGGCGATGTTTCAGGAGGCGACCCTAGGATGGAGGATCTGAGGCTCAGGGCTCATAGGCCAGTTGTGGTCAGCTGTAGGAGAGGTGGTGTTATGCTTACGAAGGTCAGGGACATATTGCTAGAGATTGTCCGACCCGTCGTGCTACTGAGAGGGAGTCGGTCGACAGACTGCCTTGGCAGAGGCAACGTCTCGAGCAAGGAAGTTTGCAGGGCAGCGGACGTGGCGACAGAGCTAGTGCAGTAGCAAGAGGTGGTAGGTGGTATCAGCTGCCACCACCCCCACCCCCAGGTGGTCCATTCCAAGCTTAGGGATCTGGTGGCCGAGAGTGAGGATAGCTGCATGCCCTAGAGGATGTTGACCCAGAGGCTCCATGGAAGGGTAGAGGTACGCCTTGTGTCCTCTCTACTTTCTGCAGTAGTTTGACAGACACTGTTTAGCGGTACTCTTCCCTTTCTTTTCCTTTCTCGAGTTTTGTTTAAGGCGTTGGTAAGACCCTGTGTGGGTGTTGTTCTGCGTGCTTCGAATGCATGAGGAAGAGAGATCCTTCCCCCACCGAGACACGTTTTTGTGACGCGATCAAAACTGTGCGGGCGAGTCAGTCCCACCCAAAGCGGATAGTGTTGAGGTTCGGTGGATGATTCCCTCTGACTTATGTGTTCGGGCATGGGTGTTTGTTGGTGAACTCGCTAGCGTGGGAGACCCAGTTGAGAGTACAATTGCTTTCCTTGTGATTACGGCTTTTCGGGGATGAAATGTTCTAAGGTGGGGAGGATATAACGACTTGGGTTTGGGCCCTGTCAGACTTTGTAATATTCCTACGAATAATTCCAGAGCTAGGTGCGAAGATAGTGTGCGATTCCGAGACCCGGTGTGCCCGGAATTAATTTTATAAAAATATTAAGTATTTTTATACTATGCATGTGGTAAGGGTGTGATATCTCCTAAAAGGAGGCACATAATGGGAATCTGAGGGCACGATTGTGTCCGGAGCATGTCGTTTACCCTAGGCAGGCTGTAAACTTTTTTGGAGCGAGCCTACTTTGGAGAAAATCCACTAGGGAAATTTTTGTAAATAAATGGAAAAGTTTATTTATGAGAATATGCTTGAATAACTACTGAAAAAAGTCTCTTATCACAATTCTGAGTCCGCTGTTGCGTTCAGAACACCGTGTATACCCTAGGCGGGACATAAGTTTCGTCGGCGTCGGGTGCCGGGTCGGAGGCGCGATGGCGGAGAGATGAAATGAGGTTTTTATTTAAAAAATAATAATAAATCAATCAATCAATAATCCCCCCCCAATTCCCACTCTACACAGACGACGAACCCCTCCCCCTCTCCCACCGTTCTTCGCCGAATCGAGCCTCGGGCGTCCATTTTCAGTGCCAATTGTCAGCGGATCGAGCTTCAGGGCGTTGCAGGTGTCCTTCTACACCCGAAGCTTCGACGATCCGTCAACAGGTATGCATCTTGAGTTTTAAAATCCTAGACCCTGTTAATGTTTTTTTTCCTCTTCAAATCGTCAATAAGGTTTTATAGTTCAGGTCCTGAGGTTTTCAAAACTTGTTTCGGATCTTATTTTGGAGCATCGGGGTGCTCCCAGGGGTTCCTGGAAGTTTTCTGGTGGAAAACCCAAATTCCGGTAGTGGCCATGGAGGATTTTGGAGAGGGAGGAGGTGGAGTGGTGGAATCTGGCAAGCGGCGCGGCAGTCCGGCATGTCGGCATGGCTGTCCGGTCAGTTTTTCAGGGAGCCAGTGGTGGTCCGGCAAGAATGTTCCTGGAGCTCTTTAAACCCCCATAAAATGCATATCGAGAGTCCAAATCGCGATCCATTTGTGGAAATTCGTTCCTTGCGTTAAGAAGGACCTTTTGGGTTTACTTTGGGAATTTTATGAGTCGAGTTCATGGCCCGGGAGCTTGAAATGTCGAATAAAATAATAATATTTTATTATTATTTGACTTCGGGTCGTTGTATCTTCTACCCGAAGCTTCCGATTGACATGTCGTCAGTGGCGTTGAGACCCTGATGGTATGACATACTTTTCTTGATTTTTTTCGGGTGTTGGGATGGAGTTTGGGGTGCGGGCCCCATGAGGCCGGCTATTAGCGTTTTCGGAGAAACTCAACTTTCGCACCAGGAGACCGATTTTGGAAAATGAATAGTCGATCCGGTGTGTTTTCCAAGAGGATCACAATGGTGTGATCCATTCGATGAGTTTCAGGATCAAGGCATGGGCCCCACCCTAGCTAGCTTCGGTGAATAGTACCTTTTTCCGGGTGTCCTTTTGGGATGATCGAGTAGTCTATTCCGCATGTTTTTATGAGGGGATCGCAGTGGTATGATATGCTTGATAAGTTTTGTAATCGTTGTGTGGGCCCCGCACGGGCTAGCTATGGTGAATAATGCCTTTTCCACAAGTTGTTCGTTTCAGATGAGTAAACTGCAAATCCTGTGTGTTTTTTCACGTAGATCACGATGGTGGCCTCGGTATCGGCCTTGATGGTGCGCAATGTGGCGTTGTTGCGGGTCGTTCGGGTCATCGACATTTGGACCAGCAGTGGATGAGGGTCTCCTTGGTTCATTCCTACGAGGTTTCATGTAGCATCACAACCCTAGTATAGTTTTTTGATCCTCTTGATGGGATGTTTAATCTGTTAGAGTTGTGGCATCCCTCTGGTGTGCCCGGAGCGGGATCCTCTAGCATTGTGTCCCGTGGATCGGGTTCTCGGTATCCCTGTGACCGCTTATCCATGGGCGGTGATCCCTTATCTAGCATGTAAGCCCCATAGGGTTTGTGGAATCTTCATGAATATGATCCCCTACGTAGTGGGCCGTGCACAGTAGGGTTGTGGAATCGTTGGTTATAATATCCCCTACTCAGCATGAGGATTATAGTAGGGTTGCAGTATCGTTGGTTATATGATCCCCTACTCAGCACAAGGTTTCTGTAGGGTTACAGCATCGTCAGTTCGATCCCCTACATCGTGAGTTATACCAGATAGGGTTCCAGTATCATCGTGACCACCTTTACGCAGGCGATGATCCTCTATCTGAGTGACGTGTTTCTAACGAGCGCCAGATCGGGTAGTGGTATCCCCCAACAGATCCTCGGAGTGATCCTCGATCTGTGAGATCTACGAATTCCAGATCAGGTTATGGTATCCCCCAGCAGACCCTGTGAGTGATCCCCTATCTATGAGATCTTCGTATACCGGTTTGGGTTCTGTTATCCTCAAGCAGACCCTAGGAGTGATCCCCTATATGAGGAGTTTTGTGTTTATGTTGTTTTATTGAGGTTCCCTCAGTGATGTTCTCCAACGAGCGTGATCTCTCTGGTGAGTGTCTGAGATGTTTGTGTGGGATCCGATGGAGTTTATCTCTTGGAAGAGTGTCATCTGGGATGATAGTGATCATGGAGTGTGATCTTCTGGTTGTGAACCGTTGTTGGTGATGAGTTTGGTACCTCATGTGGCTTGGGGCGTGAGCTGAGTATATCTTGATGTTCAAGGTGTATGTACAAGCATACTCTTAGATTGAGATGACTAGTTGTGTTTAGCCGAGGATGGTCACAAGATGGAGTTTCCCTCTCGTATGGGTTCCCTCTATCTGGGATGATTGTAATATTTCCATTCAGTTGCTCTCTTTTGTTTTGGGTTTTTGGGGTGCCTACTGAGTATTGTTATACTCACCCCTGCATGGGCTTTTCCTGCATATGTTTGTGTCTTGTGCAGACCACAGGACTTTCGACGGAGTCACAAGAGGACCCGGAGTAGGCGGAGCTGAGTGAGCGGGACAGACTATGGTGACTTACTGGATCTGTGCCGAGAAGCTTACCGACAGGTGTTTTTGGCAGTGTTTTCCATCCTGAGCAGGTTGGACACTTTGTAATTTTCCTTTGGTGAGCCCTGTTTTTTCCTTTTTGTATTGTTGTTGTACTCTGGTTTGGGATAGATGTATGCATGCATTTTCTTTTCAGTTTTATATATCTCTGCATTGTTTCATGGAGGTTTGTGTGGGTGTGTGTGTGTGTACAGGTACCATAGGCTAATGCCTCTCTTGTGTGTGATAGCTTACTCGGTGCTAGACGCCATCCCCTGTCCTATTGGAGGCGGGCTTGGGGAGTCACGACATAAGCCCCGGTGGGTCGGGTCGTGATAATTCTAGGTCTTTACATTGATGATCCATTTCAAGTCTATACTGATATTAACTATTGTAGAGATAAAGAAACATGGAAGAGTATTATGTGATTCATATTTACCATTAGAGGGATAGCCATAAAGTGGATTTTACAATTTCATCTAATTGTATCATTATCTATATCAGAATTAGAATATGTGGTCGTCACTAAAGTGGGGAAAGAACTAAGATGGTTGAAGTGTTTTTTAATCAAATAAGAAGTTAGGAAATTGTATTTATATTATATGATAGTAATAATGTAATTAATTTGGTTAATAATTCATTGTTTTACACATGAAATACTCACATCAAACTAAAATATAAATTCATCTGAAATATTCTAGAGGATGTGGATCTAGATCTAATGAAGATTAGAATAATGTAAAATTTTATTGATATGCTTAGCAAGGTTTTATTTCAAAAAATCATATTGTATCATTGTGCCTTAGTGGGACTTGATTGACTGTAAAGTTGATTGAGAAAATTTTTATTATTATGAAAGTTAAAATTATTGGTTTTTATCTTAATTAGTAGTGGTTTGAACATTTCCTTGAAATTTATATTCATGTGGGAGATTTTTTAAAATTTTAAAGACTCTCATGATTACTATTCTCAATTTTTGGAAGGAGAATCTCTAAAACTAGTTATTCAAACATGATGAATGTTTTCTTCAATATAAGTCCAGTAAAGGTAGTGGTTTGAATTTTTTACTCGGTAACTAGGTATGTCAATTCTTATTATTTGAATTATGTAAAGTTTTTAGTCACAAAGGACTTGCTTAAGGGTCATTTTTAATATTATGTAAGGTAACGTTTTGTTTTCTGAGGTTTATGTAAGGTTTTTTTAAAAGGATCATGTAGGGATTTTATACACAATTCACTAAAAGAGAGTGGTAGAGTTTGGGTATGCTATTAGAAATCGAAGGTTTCCATAACTAACAGTGGGTCCCTCATAATTTTCAAAAGGTTGTTAAACCAATTGAATGTTTAAACTCTTTTATAAAGGAGTATTTGGAACACTTGTTTGTATTCTTTTAGCTAACATGGAAGTAGTAAGTGAGTGACAATTTTAGAATCTAATATATTCTATTTTTATAAATTTTGGTTTTAATTTTAATATTCCTTACTTATATTTAAATGAAAGAATTAAAATTCATTTATGGATGTAATACTTAAAGTATAAACCATATAATACTCTTATTGGGTTTTATTTTATTTACTTTCCTTTTGATTATTTTAACTCTAAGAGTTTTTTTCTCAAAGATTTTTGAAATGGTGTCATTCTGATGAAGTGATTTTTGATGTGGTTTGTCTTTCTATGTCCCAGTACATCCATGTGTGGGGTTCCTTCTAGTTTGGGAGGTTATAGAGAATTTTTCCACAATTTGAAGGTTCTGATGTTTTCTTTTCAGTGATTAGTTATCCTTATAGTCACAAAAACATGCACATGGGTGGGAAGGTCCATGGATAAGGGGTTATATAAAAATTACCAAGGATTCATAGTTACATACATAAAAGATAATGAAGGGTGATATGAAGAAAATCTTATCTTATTTAACAAATAAACATCACATTAAACTAGTGAAATAATTAAATTAAATAAATCCCAGAAATTCACATGTCGGTCTTAAATCAAGATAATCCACTATGAAACATAAAAAATAATAGCTAAATATAATCCCATATAATACATTTTATTAAGTAAAATTAAATAAATAATTTTTCATTTTTTATTTATATCCACTTTCATAAACTTTAATAAATTATAATATATTATAGTATATTAAAATGTATCCCATTAAAGAATTATTTTAAAAATAATATGACTAATAATAAATAAGTAAAATTAATATTATTAATAATTCCTTTTAAATTATTAAATTTATTTAAATGGATTCTAGGATGTTGGGTCAGGAGGATTGGTCTAGGCCTGGCCCAATCCCAAGCTCGGCTATTTCTCGGACCCATAGGTGCATGAAAATGTTCTGCAAACTTGGTTTATAATGTTAGGGGCCTTCAATGGTGCAGATACCTAAGCCTATAATAACCTGAGTTTTTTTTAAAACTTTCTTCATAGTGTATGTGACATTCAATACTGAGCCTAAATGAACCTTGATTATTTATGATCATTGTAACCTAAAAATTAAATTGGTGGGTATTAATAGTTATAAATTCTTTATTAAATATACATAAATTTCCTAATTTATATAATTTTTTTGATAAGTTCTCAAGAAATAAGAACACATTTTTTAATACAGATATTTTATTCTTCAAAATTATTTTTCGTCAAAAATTATTTTTGTTTACTCTTATTAGAAAATATAGTAATTAATTTATAGAAATTTTAAAAAAAATTATTTTATAAAATATAAATAATTTTTTAAATCAGCATATCAAAATTAACTTTGGGAGAAATTGTATGATTTTTCTGAATTGTTTGATTTTTCTTTGAATAGTGAAAATTACCGATTTTTCAAATACTGTCAGTTCATTTCATTAAATCAAGTAATTTAAAAGTAATTATACTTTTATTTGGTATTAAAGTATATTATTTACCATTTTAATTATAGTTATATAATTAATTTCATTATAATCATCAATTTTCATGATTTTGGTATAAGTTTATTTTTATGCTTAAAAACACATCTTTCTGCATATAGTTTTAAGTGCAAAAAGTTTGCCCATTTTAATTCATTATAAAAACCCCTATTAAGGAAAATTTTAAATTAAATTCATATATTATACCTATATTTATATTAATTTAAATTCATATAATTATTATTTTTTGTCATGTTGTTAATATAATATCATCTATTACTTGAAAAATGTATTTCTTGAAAAAACTCATTCTTCAACACATTTTCCATGATTAATTATAAATTTAATTATGAAAATTATATTATTTTAATTTGATAAAAATTGATTCCATATTTTTAATCAAAATAATTAATATTATGTAACATGTTCAACTTAATTTTTTTCATAATGAATAGTAAAAATAGTAAAAAAAACTAGTTACCGTGTTGAAAAACAAAATGGAAGAAGTAAGTACTCTTAAGGGTAAATGGAATAATATGTATAAAAAATGTTTATTTTTGAATTTTGTATGTTTTTATCAACCATATCAACCCTAAAATAAATTATTTATCTATTTTTATGTCACTTGTCTTGAGTGTGGCATCCCATTATTAAATAGTTTTGGGTATTTACCAAAATGCCACTCCCTCTCACCTAGAAAAGGGGAAAGACTATCCTCTATTTTACACATTTCAGAATCTCATTGGTTCAGATAATCACTACCCAAATATCTTACAAAATTACCTCCCCAAATCCTATAGGCCATTTATTTTTCAGAATCCAATCTAGGGAGGCTTTAGGTATAATCTAAAAGAGGTTTCCTGAAGAAGAGGTATCATTCTTAACTGAGAATATTTGATTTATTTCTTCTTCCACATAATTAAAATATTACTCAATCATACTAAAATAATGAAATCAGTATCTAACATGTACTAATATTTCATTATGATAATTTTATAAACTAAATCCATCTCCAATTCCCTCAAATGGGAAAATAAAACATCGTTCTTGTATAAGGCGGACTACCGCATCACGAACTGATGTAAGTCATTTTCTATCATCACCTCTAGTGTATATTAATGATGATATATTTAATTTTTATATATTATATTAATTAAATTTTAATAATTCTATAAAATTAATATATCAAACTTCTTCTTACCTTTTCATCCATTGAAAAATGATAATCTCATTCGTGCGTACGGTGGACTACCACCTCACTAAGAGATGTAATTTTTTATTACTGAATCATCTTGATGTTATATGAAATTTTATTTAATGAAAAAAATATGATATTTATGATACATTGATCAATTTGGAAAGATAAAACAATACTTAACAAATAGACTACCATCTTCATGACTATAATGTCGTTCATTTCTTATAACTATATTCATGGTTGGTTTTAAAATTACAATATATATATATATATAAATTATAATTATTTCATGATTATTATTCTATATATGACTATTTAATAATATCTTTAATCTTATTCAAATTAACAAATTCATTTTGGAAATATGAGCCGAACATCATCAAAATGTCTGACTTGAGCCTAAATAATTATATTATTGCATATAGCATGATGATAAATAAAATAAAAGGAATAATAAACATAAAAAAGTTTTATAAGAATGGAAATAATTAACATATGTTTATTATTTAGTATGATAAATAATACAACTGACAAATCAGTATTGAGGTAAGAGATCTCTTCATACCACCCTTTCCTTTGGGTTATAAGGATTAAATCTCTAAATAACCTTTTCTAACTCTTAAATATTATAGAATGATTCAAGATTTTTTATATATTCCTATAAAATATATTCATATATTATTCTCCCTTCCATTTATGGGGTAATATAATCCTTATATTCATTTCTTAAATGCCTTTATTATGATATTTCCATTGATTGTGATATGATGAAAGATTATTCAACCATTTTTTATGTCCATGGTTAATTATTATATTATTCCTTATGATTAATTTACTTTTTCTAGAATACATAAATCATGAACATGTTATGATAGGTTCACCAATATATTACTATAATTCCTTAGGTAAATATTTTGTCTTATGAGACATTATGTATCAGATTTGGGAGTAAACCTAATCCATTATAGGAAATATTCCACCATGTGTATTGTCTAGGAAGTTAGCCTTGACTCATGTTTTTATCATGTTATATGTTATGGACACATTTCCAATGTTACCATGATATTATCATATCATGTTCTTTATTTTATTCTTCCATGGTATTACTCATGTGCCTTCTCTTTTATGATATAATGTTTTACCTTTGACTCAAATGTTATGATTCCTTATCAAATTTATTCTCTTATTGGGATTTTTATCTCACCCCTTTCCATAGGTTATACTATGCATTTTTAGAAGCATAAATAAATTAAGGATTATATTATAGAGAATAAAATGAGGATGTCATGTTTTAGTTTCCTTTTTATTTATTAGTAACCTATTCTTCCAAAGAAACTAGGCCACATGATCTTTGAGTTGTACTTATCAGATATTTATGTTTAAAAATCAATGATATTTTAGGTTAAAGAAATGGGTTTCTAAAGTTGGTATTATAGAAAGTTATAGTTGTTTTTTATGATTATGACTAGAATAATTTAGTGAAAACCCTAGAGATAATTCTATGTATTGGAAAATATCCTATAATTTTATTCAATTACCGAGTCTGTGGGTTCCAGTAAAATAAATCCATGTCTAGATACTATAAGTAGATATGGTTCTAGAATTGTTTCACCTAATGGTAATAACCCTAAATATTTCACATTGAGTTGGATTCGATCATCACCTAGTGTATGAAAATGGGCCCTGATTCACACCTCTTTTGACACTCCTAAGGGATATGTTTTGGAAATTCACAAAACTCTTTACGAACCATTATGAAGGACTTAAAAAAAAAATTAGGTTATAAAACCTATTAGGATGCATTACCATGGAACCCAATATTGAAACCAAGAGACTCCTAAGTTGGGATATAATTATCATTTTTAATTTTTTCCTTCTATGTTAAAAATTTCTCCATTTGAATGTTAATTTATTCTCAGTATGATTCCTTCTTTTTAGAAAATGTCTAAAAATAAAAGAAATTGTGCCAGGAACCAACATGATAGGAAATATGATGATTTCCCCAAATATAAGTCTAACATTATGGGAGTGTAATCTAAGAACACAATGGTAGTACTATCTCAACTAGATCTTAGGTTATGAATAATAACTTGAATCAAGTGGAACACACTCCTCCTATGATAGATAAAGTTACAGTCGTGTATTTTATGTGACAAAAAACTCATAACTTTAGTGGATATTCTAATACCCTCATCACAGAACTATGTATTAACTCAATTAATATTGTATTGTCTATATTAAAATGAAAATATCAAGAGAATTTTGTGTTGGTTTTTTATCATATCATGGGAGAATCCAATCAATGGTGGACAATGAACAAGAACACAAAGTTCAATGAGGGTATTGATTCCATAGAATGGGAAGCGTTCAAGAAAATATTTTTCAATTAATATTTTCAAGGATCTATCAATATTAAAACGAAGAGGTATTTTCTTAGTCAGAAGAATAAACAAGTTGAATCTATCGAGGAATATGAGAAAAAACCCACAAGACTTGCACGGTATGCCTTCATATTTTTTATCAACACCAAAAGTAAGGTATCATATTTATTTAGTGGGTTAAGCATAGTCTATGAAAGAAATTAATGATTTGGGACATTAAAATCCATAAGTATATTTTATGTTGTGACCTCAATAATGATATGGATATTAGTGACTCTCGTTGATCTCATGGTACTGGAGACCAAAAAATATAAAATGGAGTTTTCTTCAAGAGTATCAATTGATAAATCCCATGGAAGAAAGAAAACCCAAAATCCCACTTATCAAAATTGTTGGAAGAAGCATATAGGGAACTATCTAAGGGGAATAAGATGATGTTTTAAATGTGTAAAAGAGGAGAATCAGGTTAATTAGTACTTAAGGGAAATAACGAAACCCACTAATGTGGAGGAAGAAAAGAAGTTTCAAATAAATTATCTACCTATGGTGCATTTTTTCAAGTGAAAGGAACATGGGAACTATGGAAGTCATTACCCTAAGCTAAGGGTTATTGAAGACCATCAATAACAATGACCTCAAAGGCCTAGAGAGTAAATAAGGTCATATTCTATCACAACTGCTGAGGTGGATCCCAATAATGATGTGGTCACAAGTACATTATTTATTCATTCATGAATAGAGAACACACTTTTTGATTCTATTTCTATGTATTATTTTATATCTTTCAATTTTAGTTGAACTCTTTAACCACTACCTAAAACCATGGGGTTGATTTATCTATGAGAACATAAAATGGAGAAATGGTTTTATCCTAAGTATATAAATCCTCTCCGGTTAATTTCTGAAGACTA
This sequence comes from Viscum album, assembly GCA_963277665.1. Classification (NCBI taxonomy): domain Eukaryota; kingdom Viridiplantae; phylum Streptophyta; class Magnoliopsida; order Santalales; family Viscaceae; genus Viscum; species Viscum album. Next base: position 209,987,687 of record OY728128.1, on the reverse strand, counting down.
ATTCATCGAGAAAATATTATATCATTTCTATTTGTGAATTCGGATTTTATATTTTTCATGAATTTGATATCCTTAAAAAATATGACATCAACTATCAAGAGAGGGATATTGCTATCCACATACAAATTCCTTGGCTGATTCTATAAAAATGTCAGGAGAAAGAAGAATCTCCCCTGGAATATTCAATTTAAGAAAGTATATTATTTCTTTGTGAGAAATAATATCTATCCAAAATTATTGAGACAAAGGAGATAACTATTCTTCAATACATTCCCATTATGAGTGATTAAACTGATGTATTCCAAGAAGAGTATAATCATCTTCCTCCAGACTGGGTGGTTGAGTTCTCAATCAAACTTATACCTAGATCTCTTCCCATGTCAAAGACTCCTAAAAAAATGACCATTATTTTTTTGTGAGAGCTAAAAAGTAGTTACAAGAGAATATATATAAGGTTTTTATATGTCTGAGTGCATCACCATGGGGTATTTTAGTCCTCTTCATTATGAAAAACGACTGTCCAATGCACCTATACATCGATTATAATGAACTCAACAAAATCATGATAAATAAAAATTATCCCCTTACATGTATAGATGACTTGTTTGATCAACTATTTGGAGACTAGTATTTCCCTAAGATGTACCTTTGATTGGGATATCACCAATTAAAGGTTAAAAATGAATATATTCCCAATATTTCCTTTCAAACATGGTATGGAAATTATGATTTCATAGTTATTCCCTTAAAACTCACTAATTATCACTAAATATTTATAGACTTAATGAATATATTCATTATATATTACCACTAAAATTTTATGGTAGTCTTTAGAGATGATATTTTGAAATATTCAAAAAAACAAGGAGGAATATGAGGATCATTTGAATACTATGCTAAACTCCTTATGAAAGGAGAAGATTTATGAAATTTATATGAAAAGTGAGAAATGTATGAAGGAAGTTTCATTATTGGGTAATATTATCACCAACAAAGTGATATATGTGTTCCCTTATAAGACATGGGCAATTAAAGACTATCCTATACTAGTATCTGTATACTTGTCCAAAAACCCACATGACCGCGGACCAATCTGTTATACTATGGGTTTATGTGGGTTAGGAATTTGAATATTTTTTTCAAAAAATATTTTGACTAGGTTTGATCCAATCGTGAAAACCGAAACCCATGCGGGATATCCCACAAGGTATCTGCAGGTCCCATTTGAGCTATAATTAAACATATCCTACTAGAACGTTATGATTGAAAAAAAAATAAAAAAAATTAACATCAGTTTTGGAAAAATACATTAAACATCAATGATATATATTTTAAGGGTCATTTTTATTGTTTTCATTTGGGTTGTTATTATTAATTTAAAACTAAATATTTTCTCTCAATCTCAAAGGTTTCCTCTCTCTTGATCCCCTTCATCATGGTTCACCAAGAAAAAAAATATTGTAATATATTATTTTATTTAATGTTGTAGATTTCACCATTAGTCTGTGGGTCCCTCAGGGATAGGGTTAGTCCTTTATTTTTTAAGACTTCATTATTTGTGGATTGTACTAGAATTCTCAATAAAATCTACAGCCCACGTGATCTACCATGTAGACCATCCTTCGTCGCCCTGTTAGCACCTCTATAATTCTGTAATGGAGAACTGTAGTTCTCTTAGACTTTTAGGTATTATGGGTGATTTATGAAAAACCTTTCCTAATTTTTAAACATGCAAACCCAACTAACTTGTAAGGGAGTAAAGTTTTTATGGACTAATGAATGCGAATAGAACATTGAGGAGTTGAAAAAGAGGTTTATCACTATACCAGTCCTCACGATTCCCTCATGTGGGAAAATTTTTGGGGTATCCAGTGATACTTTAAATAAGAGATTAGGTTTTTTACTAATGAAAAATGATAATGTTATAGTCTATGCCTCGATGAAATTAAGATTTCATTCATAGAACTATCCCATTCATGTCTAGAGTTGGTTTCATCAATCTTTTCATTGAAAAATGGCAACATTATCTTTGTGGGGATAAGTGTGAAATATATATTGACCATAAGATCCAAAAATATATATCCACACGTAAGGATCTTAATATGTTTCAATGAATATTGTTATATATGATCAAATACTATGACCTATCAATCTATTACTTTCATTGGAAATAAAACAAAGTGGAATATTCTCTATGTAAGAAATATCCATGAACTTTATCAATGATGAGAATTGGGAATTTTCATGAACCAATATAGGATGCCAACCAACCCAACACTCAAACTGGTCTAGAACATGGCTCATAGGGAATTCTTGATCTCCAAGGTCTAAAAACTAGAGTTGATAATCAAAGTAATCCCTAGGGGAAAATCATTTCCCAATAAACTAGGATTAAATTGATAAACAGAACAATAAAAAAATCCAAAAATAATAAAATCTCAATAAATATTAAAACTGATCCAAATAAAACTACTAACGAACAATAAAAAAAATAAACAAACAAATAAAACTCGACCATGTAAGAAAGATCTCAATGTGACCTCTTGGTCACCACCATCAATTAACCAACCTGATTTAAGAGAAACTGAACCCGAAACCTGCACTTTCAAAACATCTCGAGCCTACCAATGCTGAGTGGAATAAGTAGGGTGTGAGTATACAAAATATAATTAGGTAATCACCACAGAGTCCATGTAATCACAATTCAGAAATATTCTAAAACACTAGATTGAAATAAACTTATAAAAATAATATTTTAAATCATTTCCAAGAAGTAAACAACCAAACACAGTATTCCACAAGTTCTCTTTTAAAAAAACATGTGAAAATTTCCTTTTTAATAGAAGCTTCATATTCCACAACCCATTTCAAATATAGGACTCAAATATAAAACCAAGATAAATAATAAAAAGTGATATGTAGAAATTAAAGGATACCAAAAAAACAACTCTATTATTCAATGTGCAACAGAAATAAACATAACAAATATATAGTAACCCATGAGAATTTCCCAAACATCCCTGAGTGATCCAAGGACATAATCATATCAGAATCAACTGCATACATGTAGTGCAGCTCCATAGTCAATAACCAAATTAATAGTCTAAATAATCCAATCTAGTGGCATGTCCCACCTAGCCCTATAAATTCGAGGGGGTATCAACCCATCTAATTAGGGTAAAAATGAAACCGTTAATTGACCCTCTAAAAGACGCCTAGTAATCCCATGATATTAAATATAATATTATCACTTTGTGAAACTTTGTATAGAAACCGCAACCAACAACATTATCATGCATGATCCACTGTGTACAATCCACTAGAGAAGATTTAATCCAATGTTCCAGTAGTCTCAAGTTACAATCTATGTTTATATTCTCACATCACAAGCAATTTCCCTCACAATCATTATTAAATTCCAATCAGACCTTCACATTAAATCACATTAAAACCAAATTTACAAGGTAACATAATGTTCCAAATGGGATAAGATTTCAAAAACTTATTTAAAATTACACTTGAAACTCACTCAAGACCCCAAGTCCATTTCAAACACATTTCACAGCACTTACAAATTTCATAAAACCCATTTGGAAAGCATAAAATGAATAGAATGTTTGAAATCCAACCTCTTCCATGGGAATATCCCCATTTAAATCTATACACAAAAAAACATCCATTTTTAAAGCAATATTCACATCACCTTTATTATTGTTAAAGAATAATTGATGTGAACACAAAGAAGATCACATTCAATACAACCCACTCTTTTTGAAAACCCAATGTTAAACTCATTTATGCCTCATAATCCTTTAAAATCTGTTCAAACATTTCAAAAAATCCATGGAACACTTTTATAGGGGATGAAAGTGAGGCACACATAGAAAACAGTGACTTTATTTTAGAAAACCACCTTCCAACACACACAGACATCAAATCACATTGAAAGTGCCATTTTAAAAGAAACAATATTTTATTTAAACCAACTCAACAAACCACACATATATATATCACACCATAAATTCAAAAATTTGAAAATAAAACACCCAAAACATAACTCAAACACATTTACATAACACAACCAATGGAAAAAATCATGCCAAGATCACAATTCAACTTTAAAAGATCAATTGGAATTTTGTCAAACACCTTGCATGCTTCAAAGTATAGGAATATTTAAATAAATCCATTGTAAAACCATTTAACGCCCATTTTACAACATCAAAAAAACCCCAAAAAAATAATGACAACACGTCATAAGCAATATTATTACTATTTGAATTCATTATAGGAAGGATCATGAATCAATAGAATGTGTCAGAAAAGAAATGGATGGAAGAACCTACCACAAAAACGTGTGAAAGAACCATAACATTAGAAGAAGGGAGATCCAAGCCTGAGATACAAACTGAAAACCCTAAAACCAAATAAAATGAACCAAAAAACAACCCTAACCCATTGGGTTCTACCAAAATATAAAACCCACCAATAATGAACCAAGAAACCAAGAGAGGTATGTGAGGAGAGGAGGAAATACACCAAAAATAGCAAGATTTCACCTTAAAAACATTCAAGAAGCATTAATAGTTTAATGAATGTAAGAGAGGACTGTTTTTTAGAGCCCCCTAGTGTGACTATGTCGAGAAAGAAGAGTAAAACCTTAAATAGGGATATAGATCGGTGGGTAAAGCAAGTAATTTCACATTTTTAAGAATCTTGGAAACTTACGTGGTTTGGCCGCATGTTTTGGAAAACCGTCTGCCAACCGTTTACCCTCTACTAGACAAAAGGGTCACCTCGCATGGTCTGGATTCACAATTTCCCATACCATGCATCATCCATGAAAAATACCTCTACCTGATTCTAGAATCAAACTACATGTTTTCCAAACATTTTCCCTAACTATACATAGGCCATGTTCCAATCCCCTGCCACTAATGTCAGGCTATAAGGTTTCCTAAGCAAACCTGCACGATTTTCCCAAACAATGCACTAACTATGTGCCACATGCTTCCTAGACTAAAACATCCATTTTTCAATTAAATCTCAAAATATCCCATCAGGACTCAACCCAAACATCAACCAAAGGATCTAAGACCAAGAAAAGAATAAAATAAAATAATTTCCATGGTTGGAGTGTGATAATTCTCCCCACTATGAACACTTTATTACCCTAGAAAGTCACCCAGCTGAAAGATAATAAACACTTAGTCTAAAATTTGATAAGTCCAAAAAACCAATTAACCTCAGGGTTAACTTTTACTTAACAAGTAACACATGACCATATCTAGAGGAAACCATTGTATTATGAAAAATGGGACAACATGAGAGGGTTCCACCCAGCATAAGAACCAAACTAATATAAACTTCTCTGCACAAGCTTAACAACACTCCACTAGAACCACAAACTCCCAACATAACGACACCAAAATAGGGAAACTACCAACCTGAACCAAAAATACCCTGCACAGAGAGGGAACCAACAAGAGGAACTCAACCCAAATGGTTAAATTGAACTCAAGCCACAATCATTGATTCATACAAGAATTTATATCTTCAAACATGCGTAAAGGAAAACTAAAACTGATTCTAGAATGGCTGAACATTAAGGATATTCATGAAAAAAAAGGAAAAACATAGGATTATATAAAAATAGGACCATTTATCTTATTATGAAGATAATAGAAACTCACAAAAATAATAAAACCACTACAGAAAACTTAAACTTCCTCTACTCTAACACTTGAGACAAGAACAAAACAAAGGTTCCCACACACCATTGGTGATTCCTGACTATGTCAAAATATTCACTCTAAGGCCTGTGGATGTAACCCTGATGTATGAATCATCTGTTGACCTATAGTAAGGATCTAAAATCCTCAGATAAATACTTATTCTTTGGGAAACAATTCTTACTAAACTTCTTAAGTTGACCCAAACAGCCGCAATGGTGACAAGTCTTCATAGGATTATGACATGATAACTTTGAATTCTTGAATTGAGAACACTGGAATCACACGATAAAATGGTCGGATGAAAAAGAATCAAGAACCATCAAAAGAGACTCCTTTGGAACATGTTCATCTATTTTACACCTCTCACTAGATGGGGAAACTTCATGAGCACTAACAGAAACTGGTTCATCAGCCACCACAGGTTGCACTACGAGAACCAATTAGGATAAGAACACTTCTTCTACCAAATTCTCAAATTGAACTTCAATAGACAAGAGAAATTACTCCAATATCTATGAATGGATACCCCTAAATAAGGGAGGAACTTTAAAGATATCCAACGATTCTATCTCCGAAGTGAAAGAAATTAGTTTCTTCAAATTCTCAACATAAGCCTTCCCTGACAGCTAGCCTTATTGAATGCTCAATAGCTCTTCCACCTTCCCTGACTTCACCTCCTTAGGTATGAAACTTTGGATGAAGGTGGTATTACATACTTCCCAAGACATCCCAAATTTAAATGTAGAATAAATAACCACCTTCCATTGATCCAAATTTGGATCCTCAAATAAACACAAAACAACACACACTATCACTACTTTGGGAGTTCTCTAAGATCTGAATACACTCTTGACTTCCTCAATCCATTCCGTGACCTATAAAATAAATCGATCGCAATAGACTACATATAGTAACCATGATGAATCAAAAATAGAATGAGACCCACAAGAAACTTTAGATACCCTTATAGGGGGTGATTCTAAACAACAAAAATAACATGAAATCGTAATCAGCATCTCAAGTTAAAACAACAAGCTCTCAAATCAAACCCCATAAAAAACCATAATCCCATTTTCAATAAATAAAATTTCATTCCACTTTTCAAAATATCCTTCTTACAAGTATACATTCAAATTCCAAAAATCAAGTTAAAAAACCATATCTCAAAGAAGAACCAATTCTTGAAATCATTTTAGATTCAAAAATCATTTTTGGAAAACCAAGACAATATACTATTTCCAAATACCCACCCATGTAATCCTTTAAACTATCACATATGTATTCATCCACATCCACTTACATAATCCTTTCACACAAGATAACATGTACTTTACAGAAATAGCCACACATATGAGAACATTCACTAGGAATATCAAGGTTCATAAATCCCCTTTCATCACCAATTATAATCATTTACCAATCACATCTTCCCAAAAATTTCAAAATTCTAATCCAAATAAAAATTTTAAATTCATCATTCATAAAAAAATACATTCCAAAAACCATTTTCCTTTTGAAAGACCATTTTTTCAAAAATCATTTCCCCCTTTCAAAATAAACCCACACATTCCAAAATCAAACCAAATAAAAACTCACTCCAAACTAGTGGTATAGGGAACCAGTGTCCATGAAAAACCCAGTGACATGATTAGTGGGCCATGCCCAAAGTAAGCATCAACAACTAAGAGGACCTTGTACCATGCACTCTGACTACAGACGGGTCACTACTTCATTTGATATCATGACATGACACAAGATCGCCACAATTTTCATTCCTCAATCCAAACATCTAAAAGCCAATGAAAAAGACTCAAAACCTAGAATATCCCTGGAAACTCACGGATCAGAACGAGAAAGGGTTAATGACATCCTTCTCATTCCTACCTCTCAAGTCATGACAGTCCTAATCTCCAATATATCAGACACCCCAAATAACAAGGTCCTACTCTGATATCATTTTGTTACAAACCAAGTCGAGATGCCAACCAACCTAACACCTAACCCGATATGGACAATGGCCTGACTGGAGTTCCCGATCCCCATGGGCTAGAAAATACTGTTGGGCATCAAAGTAATCACTAAGGGAATTATTTTTCCCAATAAACTAGGATCAAATAGATAAAATGAAAGAGAAGATAAATCCTATAACAACTGAATCTCAATAAATATAAAAAATAATCAAAATACAAAAGTTAAAGATAGATATAGAAAATAAATAAATAAACGAAAAACAGATTATGGCAACAAGATATCCACAAGACATCTTCATCGCCACCATCAACAAACCAACCTACTCCAAGAGCAATCGAACCAAAAACCTACACCTGCAAAATAGCTCTGGTATACCAATGCTGAGTCACACAAGTAGGGTGTGAGCATACAACGTATCATTAGGTAATCACCAAAGAGTCCATGCATTTCCTTTCCTAAAATGGTATTAAACACTTTTTTGAAATAAATTTATAAAATTAAGCTTTTAAATCATTTCCAACAAGTAAATAACCAAACACATCATTCCAACAGTTCTATTTTTAAAAACAACACACACAACTTTCCTTTTTGAAAATAGATTCACTTTATACCACATACATAAAATCCAAGACTCAAATATAAAACCAATATAAGTAATCAGAAGTGATATTTAGAATGTAAATGAAACCAAACAAACAAGGAAAATATCTAGTGTGTAGTAGAAGTAAATAGAACAAATAGATAATAACTCACTGGTATTTCCTAAAAATTTGACGAGCGATCCCTGGACGTACTCAGATCAGACTCACTCTTCAGCATATGGTGCAGCTCCATAGGCAATAACCAACTAGCCATTTTAAACTAGCCAATCCAGTGGTATGTCCCAACCAACCCTAAAAACTCAAAGGGGTATTTCCCCATCTACTCAGGGTTGATAATAAACTGTCACTCAGACCACTAAAAGATTCCTAAGAATCCCAGGATAATAATGATAATAATAACACCTTAAGAAAAGTGGTATAGAAACCACAACCAAAAACATTCTTGTGCATGAGCCACTATGCATGAGCCACTAGAGAGGATCTCATACAAAGTTCCAGTTGTCTTAAGATATAATCTAAGCATCTCAATTCACATAATGATCTATTTCCCTCAAAAAAATTGTTAATTGATAACCAATACTTCACATTACATCACATTAAAACCAACTTTCCAAGGTAACATAAATTTCTAAATGGGACAAGCTTTCAAGAACTCAATTGAAATTACATTTTATACTCACTCAAGGCTCCAAGGACATGTGAAACACATTTCACACCACTTGAACATTTCATAAAACAATTTTAAAAACATAACAAGAAAATAACATTTTAAATCCAACCTCTTACATGTGAATAGACCCTTTAAAATACATTATCAAACCACAACCATTTTTAAAACATGATTCACATGACCTTTAAACTTTTGCAAACATACTTTTGGTTAACTCCAAGAATATCACATGCAACAAAATTCATTCCTTTTGAAAACCCAATGATAAAAGCATTTTCACCTCATATACCTTTGAAAACACTTTTCAACCCATTCCCAAAATCCATGGGACACTTTTATAGATCAAAATAATGAGGAAGTCTTAAAAAAATCACTTTATTTTGGAAAACCAACTACCAACACATGCATACTACAAATATCATTTAAAATACCATTTTAAAGGAAACACTATTTGTTTTAAACCAAAACAAGAAAACCAAACACATAATAATCACCCAATAATTCTTCAATTTTCATATAAAACACCCAACACATAACTCAAACACATTTACAAAACACAAACAAGGTAAAACAACACTCAAAGAACCCAATTTCACTTTAAAAGTTCAATAAGCATTTTAACAAACACCTTGCATGCATAAAAGTATAGGAATATTTAAATAAAATATTTTTAAAACCATTTTTCACCCATTTTACAACATGAAAACACCCAAAAAAATCATTCCAATACATAACAAGCAATATTTTAGAAAATTTATAGCATTATAGGAAATATTAAGAATCAATGGAATGTTCTGGAAAGAAAATGGATTGAAACACATAACTCAATGATGTGCGAATGCAACCAAACATAGGGAGATGAGATATCCAATCCTGAGAGAGAAAACTGGAACCCTAACGCCCAATAAAATGAACCACACATCAACCTTGACCCCTAAAGTTCCACCAAAATAGAAACCCCACCAAGAAAGAACCGTGAAACCATGAGAGAGAAGAGAGGAGAAGATTAAATCCTCCAATAACCACAGGATCTCACCTTAAAAACCTTCAAGTAGCATCCATGCAAGAAAATAATCAAGAGAGGATTGTTATCTAGATCCCCCTGGTGCTCCTAGGTTGAGAAAGGGGAGTAAAAACTAGAATAAGGTTAAAATATTGGAGTATAAAACATGGAATTTTACATTTTTCAGAATCTGGGCAACTCACAAGGTTTGGATGCATGGTTTGGAGACCTGTGCGCCAACCATACACCCTCTATTGAAAAAAAGGGGAACCCCACATAGACTGGACATGTGGTTTCCCAAACCATGCACTGGTCTTGGAAAACACCTCAATGTGATTCCAGAACTGAACCGCATTCTTGTCACATGGTTTCCTTAATTATGCATAGACCTTGTGCCAAGCCCCTTGAACCAAAATTTGGTCACACGATTTTTTTGGTGAAGTCATAGGGTTTCCCCAAAATGTGCACGACAACATCCATTTTTCAATAAAAACTAAAAATTCAAATTTGGACTCAACTCGAACCTCAATAAAAAGAACCGAGATCAATAAAAGAATAAAATAAAGATATTTCCATGATCGGGGTGTGATAAGAAGGATCCAATATTCTTAAACATGAAAAGGATGAATATGGGAACCATAAATGAAGGAACATCATCATTCCTTTCTAAAATTATAAAACAACCATGCCTTCTGGAGAAGATAAAGGATACTTGAAAAGATAAATTGAAAAATTAAAAGGAGGAAGCTTTAAGAAAGGACAAATCCTTAGAGTTCAAAAACTAATGAAGAAGGAGTTGTAAGATTTATTCATGACTATGTGTGACAAAAAATCTTAGGATAAAGAATTATTTGTTGAATTATTTGCATAGATCAACCTTCACCATCCACTTAATGGACATGAAGATGTTTTGAGATCTCAGAGATCACTATTGGTTAGAAAATATGAAGAAGGATATCACTTAATATACATAAAACAGTTTGGAATTTCATCAAGTGAAGGATTAAAATAAATATTCTAAGGTAATTATGAAACTATTACCCATACCAATATGTAAATAAGAATAAATTACCATGGACTTTTTCACTGGTATCTCAAATACATCAATAGGAAATAATGCCACATGAATTGTGGTGGATAATATTACAAATATTTATCAATTCATTTCAATTCAGTTAGACTTTTCACTTGAACAAAATTCAATTATATACATCATAGAGGTTATGGGTGTTCATGGAACACTAATATTTGTTGTATCTGACCGAAATATGAGATTCACCTCCAATTTATAGAGTATCCTTCAACATTCTCTAAATATTGAGTTGAACTTTAATACTATTTGCCACACCCAAAATGATGGAAAATATTAGCAGAATATTTTGACACATTAATATATATTTATATCATAATCAATGGGATTAAAATAAGTATTGGATCAAAATTTTCATCTGGTTGAATTATTATACAAAAATAGTTCCGACTCAAGAATCCAAATGGATCCATATAAATACCTTTATGGGAAGAGATTTAGAGCACCTATATGTTGACATGAAGTTAGTGAATACAAGTTTTTGGTACCTGAAATGGTTGAGGATTTGGTAGAAATGTTTAAGAACATTTAGGAACACATCAAGACTTTTCAGAGTCGATAGAATATCTATGCTGATAATCATCTATTAGACCTAGATTTTGAGGTCAGGGATAAAGTGTTTCTCTTAATATATCCATGGAACAGAGTCATGAGATTTTGGAAGAAGGGAAATCTTATTACCAGTTAAATTGAATCCTTTTTTTGGAGTTTTTGTACTAGGATAAACTATTTGTACTTTGATTACATGTATATTAAGCATAATTAATATTAATAAAACATCCAATTACATATTGTTCATCATTTTTTATGATCCTATGTAATAATTTTCTAGAGTGTATGTATCATTAATAAGGTCAAAGAGTTTCCCTGGTCTGATGAGAACCTTGAAGTGAGGTGACCATATTCTCAAATAATGTTCAATAATTCAACAATATACTATAATGGGACACATAGTACATTGACTGTCAAGTGTGAGTACTCATTAGTGGGTGAGGATTATTCTTAGGAAGTTCACACTTAGTAATCTCTAATATGGTATATTATGATAATATACCCTCCAGTAGGAATTATACATGTTTTTGTGTCATTGGATATTTCTATCTATAAGATGTGTAGTGGTCCTCAAACTTTAAGGTTATCATTAATTTAATTAATAACCCTGAACATATATTTTGTGAAAAAAATAACGATGAAATATGTTTGTGGTGAGGTATGTTAAGTTATGTACATCACAATTGACATTTAATTAATGGATTAGTCATGGAAGGACTTATCCCTTCCATATTTATGGAAGCATATATCTTGTCCCTTTGATTGGAATTGAACCCTCATATTAAATTACTTGTTCATGGTGTAACAATGTGTTTAAATCAGAGAGTCAAATAAATAAGTATAGATAAAATAGGTTGGTGAAATAAATGTGCAACATTCTAAATGATATATTATGAAAAACGCATTATATTACACAGTGAATGTTCATATGTGGTTACAGTCATTGTGACATTAAGTTATTTTTCTTCAGTTCCATGACCCATTTCTAGAAAAAAATTGGAATTTAGGAAATCCTGCCAAATGAAAACAAGAAATAATCCTTGTGGTTCTCATAATAAGTGTTTTTGATGATTTGATTAAATCATATTTTAATGAAATTAATTTAATAAATATTATTCACAATATTGACGGATAATTTTATTCCATTTAATTGATCACAAATATTTATTAATGAATGAAATATAAAAATTAAATATTTATTTGGGTATTTAATAAATTCTATAGGAGTTCAAATTGAACAAGACCATGTCTAGTGAAAAATATTAATTAACAAGTTGGTTAAATAATATTTGTTATTGCGTAAGTTGGAACATTCCAAATAATAATATAATTATTATAATTATTATGTGTCATGGGGTTTATTAATGGTTATACAATTACTTAAGGTTCATAAAGCAATTAAATAAATATTTTAACCTAAACCCTACCTCAATAAATAGACAGTTTTTTCTATTATGTTAGGATAATATATAGGTGGAATAAAAAAATGGATTTTTTCACACAAAAAATTATCTCTTAACTCATACTTATCTTTCCCTCTTAAGAACAAGAAATCCAAGAGATATTCATTCTTGACAAAAGAGAGAGAGATCAACACAAATAACTCAAGATAATTTATTCATTGTGCTTGCACCTGAATATCAATTGGAATTTCTTGGAGATAAAAGGAGCACATGTGGATCACCACTACATGTATTTTTCATTGCATTCTCATAGTACCATGAAGGAAATATGAAAGGTTATTTTTTAATTATCAATATCATTAATGAATAAAGGTTTGTAATCCAAGGAAATCAATTCTTCCAATATTAAATAAATTAATTATAAATTTGACATGAAAGATCCTCGCTCTTGGTTTCATTCATAGAAATATAAAAGGAAATTCTGATATATATCTCCCACCAATGAATTATTCCACTATTCCTAGAATGATTAATAGGTATCATAGAGGTCACGTTTAAATTTATAATTATTTATTTGATTTATAATCTATACATAATCATGGTTGAAATTTCATTTCATATTATTCATTCATCTATCTAATTCGAATTAACATATTATAGAAATATTAATAATGTTTATTTAGTGTTTCACTTTCTTAAAGGTCTAAGAAAATATGAAGAATGACCAGAGAATCCATCAAGAACTTACAATTTTTTTCCAGTAAGATAAGGTTAAATGGCATTTACTCGGAGTGCGTGGTGTATCTTTAAGTGTGCTGAACCTGTTAATTCCGAAGGATAAACGGCATGACATGAAATTATTATATTAATTTTACATCATGTGTTGATTAGAAAACTAAGAAAAAGGTATTTATATTATACAATGTGTATCAATGTACATGTTGTGTTGTTTACATGTGTTATTAGTGTAAATCACGAAATCCATGTGGTCATTACACGCTATCAAACCACATGAGACTGAAAAAATGAATTATTTCTGATATAAACGATTTGTATAAAGTTTACAATACATTTCATTCATCATTTCCCACTTCTAAGAGACACATTGAGCTATCTAGAAAAACATCATTAGAGATACACATCATGTAGCTGGAGCGCACACATTAGGTAGTCTCTCACTTGAGCACACACTGAGTCTTTCAACGAACTTCATGGGAACGTGAAATACGGATCACATGGCATGTATCTAGCCTATTCATGTCAAGTAATTAGCCAAGATACATTCTGAAGAAATAGGTGAGTGTCTCGGGAACACGGAAAGCAGATACATAGTGTATCACTGGCTTGTACATTCCATGTAGTCTGACTAATCCAAAGCACCATAGAACCAAGTGTGTGATCTATATACATATCAATATAAGTAAATAGTGTGTAGTTAGATATTTCATGTTGTGTAGTCACCTAATTATTTGTAAAATTAAATTAAATTAAATTTAAAATTTTAACTGTAAAACCATATTCCTTTGATTGTAACATTCTGTGTTTGATAATTTAGTAAGGGTTTTAAAGTATTTTAGATGCTCAATTAATTTATTGTGATAGATATATAACTATTTATTCTTCCATAAATTTTACATTAATTAATTTATGATGGTTATCTGTAAGATTATTCAGATGGTCATTAAGATGAAAAGTAATTAATTAATTAATAAATTAACGAGCATTTATCTTAATAATAATGTACGAATAAAGAAATAGATGTTTTCCATTTGATTTTTTCATATTAATCTCATGCATGACCATTCATGGTCTTTAAAAAGACCAATGTATGTGTTAGAATTAATTTAATTCAATTTATTTCAGGGGACTGTAATTATTTATTATTAAATTAAATTTAATGGCCTTCGATTCAACCATCCCTCCATTATTACATAGGACAGGTTTGTATAAAGATATTTATATAATCCCTCTTTAGAAACTTATTTCATTCCCCTCACCTTTATTTGAGTTATAAAATTTTTTAATTAAATGGGTTTCCCAAGTATCATGGAGGTGGTTCAAGATGGACACATAAAGTTGAAAACCCATGTGTTACACTGGTGAATAGAGGGGATGTTTTAACTCATGCCAAGACTAGAGACATGATTTATTTTCCCTATTTAAAACAATAATTTAATGTCCACTCATTAAATCAGTTTTTAGACAAATATTAGGAATGTTTCATTTATAATTTATTTATTTAAATATATGAAGATATTTATTTTATGGATGTAAGGTCATGATCACATAAATAAGTGAATCAATGTCCAAAGATGGAAATTAAATAAGTGAATTCTGTGTAAATTTTTTATCCAAAATGGTTGATTAATTAAGTAAAATATATTTAATATTAATGAGACATGTATAGTATAAATCAAGATAAAAAAATTTCATAATTATCTAAAATCCCTCAACCTAATATTGTGTTAGACTAATCCTTACATTACATGATTGGGAATGAAACCATAGAACAAAGTGTAGTATATAGACAAAGTATATACATTTACTTTTATCAGGGGGCTCTCATGAGGGTTTTAGGTTGACTTAACTGAAATTTTATTGAGTTTAATGGAAAAACTCAATTAAATAAAAATTTAGAGGCAAGTATTGAGGAAATCCATGTTTGGATTTTAGGATAGTGGAATCTACTCGAAAGGATCATGGGGATGAAATCCCACAATTACCAAGACTTATTACCTATTAATTTCTTATTGATTTCTTGGATAAAGTATTGATCATTAATAAAATTAATGGGGATCCTTGCCACTAAAATTTTATACAAACTATACATTCGGATTTTAATGGTGAGGGATATGGGAAATTGATAAAATAGTGGGAGAATTAATAAAATCATGTAATTTATTATTTCTCACATAATTAGTAATCTAGAAAAGAACAAATAATATTCACTTTTAATTATATAATAAAATAGAAATCTTATTATCTAAACTATCCATAAGATCAATATTAGGGAAATAAAAACTCCTAACCGGTAGTAACTTTTTAGAGTGGTTTAGATTCCTTTGGGTTATTCTACACCATGTAATGAAATTTTACATTGTAGAATCCTCAATTCTTGATTCACCGACCAAAGAGGTGATTGATAAAGAGTTATTAGTCTATGAACTAACATTTGAGTGACATAGTTGATGTTTAATGTTTGATGATTTTGTCTCTATATTGTGAACTTGGGAAGTCCCATGAAAACGTGGAAGTGTATATAATTCTTGAGAAACTTTGTGGTCATTACCACAAAATAGATATACAGAAATGGATTGAAATTTCCAAGGCTCTCTTTCAGATAAATCACAAAGAGGTTTCCCCATTCGGGCCTAATGTACTTAAGATCATATGCTACATTGACTTCCTAGAGGTTATAGGGATTAAACTCCCGAAAGAACTTAGAACTGATCCCATTCTGGAATCAATCCCTTAAAACATATCCATATTTGTGAAAAAAATTAATATGAATAACATTAAGAATTATTTATTATATATTCTTAATCTCCATCTCCATGTAGATAAGGATATGAAGTTAAAAAAACATCCCTCTTTATGGTGAAAAAATGGAAAGGGAAATTGAAGATCTTTATGTCCAAAGTTTCTTCATTCCCTTCCAAGAAGAAGAATATCAAGGGGAAAGCAGGGGAATAGGAAGATATATGTTTAGTTTGTGGAAGTAATCCCAAATAGAAGAAAAGTTTTACCCAGCTGATGAAGTAGGGATAAGTTTCAGGGGCATTTATTATCAAGTGAAATTTATATATTTCTACACATTGGGTATTATATATATTATGTGGTCATCACATATGTATTCAAATATATGAACCAAATAGAATTAGAATTATTGATCTACGGGAGGTATATCTTTAAGAATCTAAAAGAGCTAAAATTATTGTTGTAGCTATTAGGAATTACCACATCCCATTAGAAAATGGAATGATCATTTTTTAAAAAGGTTTTTATTATGTTCCATAATTTACCAAAAACATTATATCTATGTCCGTACTTGGTATGAATGGGTTTATTTTTAAGATCTGAAATAAGTTTTTTTTCCTTTTATAAAGATAACATGAGTTGTGGTAAGGTATATTTAAATAACAGTCTTTATGTGTTGGTTTACATGAACCAAGTAGTGGAAATCGATAATGAAGTTAATTCACATTACACATACCACACCCAACTTTTCCATCATCATTAAGGTCATATAAATGAAAAATAGTTGACTAAATAACAAAAATATTGATATTTATATTCATTTGAACTAAAAACACTAAGTGTATGTCATGCATGTTTACCAGGAAAATGATAAAATACCTATTTAGTGGGAAAGGTGAATATTCTAACGATATTCTTGAATTAGTTCATACTAATGTGTGTGGACCATTTCATATTGAATCAAGGGGTTTGTAAAAATACTTCATAACTCTTACTAATGGTTTTAGTAGTTATGGATATGGCTACTTAATGAGGTTTAAATTGGATTCCACTGATAAATTTAAGAAATACAAGAATGAATTTAGAATACATCATGGTAAAAAGATTAAGAAACTATGATCAGAACATGGTGCATAATATCTTATTCATGGCTGCATTGATTATTTAAATGAGTTCAGGATATTATCTCAACTCACTCTTCCTTATATTCCTTAGTGAAGTGGTGTAAATGAAAGGAGGAACTACAACTTGTTGCAAATGGTGAGATCAATGATGAGTCATTTTATCCTTCCATTATCCTTTAGGGGATATGTATTACAAAATAAGAATGCATACTAAATTGTGTGCCAATTAAAGTGATATATGGTATAATATTCCAATTATATAATGGAAACAAACATATGTTGTCTTACATGTGTGGAGTTGTGAAGCATTTGTTTTGGAGAATTTAGTTAACAAGATTACACCCTAAGGCACAATTTTTATCTTTATATCATACCTAAAGAAACAAATGGATACTACTAATACAACCCATCATAAAAAAATGTTGTGGTTGATTGACATCCTAATTTCTTGAGAAGTATCTTTCTCTAAAAGAGATAGTGTAACAACCCAAGGTTTTTATAAAAAAATAAATTGAAATTAATTAAACTTTTTTTTATGTAGATATTTTTAATGATCCTTTACAAATAATTTTTCCACTTCTATGTTTTGAATTTCGAAAAATGGTCATCGGTAATTGTGTTCAGTATATTATTTAGAGTCTATTGGAACCAACTTGTTTTTTGATGAATAGAAACATACCCTTATAAATAGTAATATAAATAGTATTATGACCCTAATGAATAGTAAATTGCACTGTTATTTTATTTTCTTAAGGCTTGAATATAATGATATTTTGGTTAGTTTTTCAATGCGATATAAAAGCAGTTATAGTTTTAAAATTGTAATTTTTTAATTAAGTATGGTTTTATTTAAAAATTAAAATAATGTTATTTAGAAAAATATTTTCAAAAAATGGAATTCATTTTTTAATTCTACACATTGAGAAATGGTTAGGGTTAATTTTTGGGATTTTTCTGAAATTCTTGAATTTTTGATGAATAGTGAAATATAGTAAAATACCATATATTCAAATTATTAGTAAAATACACTATTTATGACATAATAAGTGATTTAAGGCCTCTTGGTTATAACTAACATGAAATTATTGATATTTTGGGTCACATTAATTATGATCATTCACAGTCTTTAGCAAAAATATTATAATAATGATTAAAATAATGAAAAATACTCCCTCTCCTCCACTATAAATACCACCTTCATTCCCCTCTTCCTCCCACAGTACTCAAGCCTTGAGAATAACCTATGTTATTCCAAATACTCCACCCAATTGTCTTACCCACATCCTAGAGATTCTGGTCTCACTAAAAGGCCAAAATCAAAGGCCATAATAAGGATCTCAAGGAGAAGAGATCGAGAGGTAAACATCCCCTTTGGTTTTCTTTCCTTTCTTTCATTTTAAGTTATTATTTTTAATTTTATTTGGAATATGTTGGGATATGTCATTATATATTCACCTTAATTCCCATATTATATTAGATTTATGATATACCCCCTTTCTCTCGTAAAACTATTTTATGAAATTTTAAGTGACGTCGTTTGGCTGCCTAATTTTCGTGAGAGATTTCTAAATTTTTCTTTTATTTTGAGTTCCTTTATTCTTTTTCTTCACCTTATCTTATCCAAGAGGAATTAAATCTCAATAATAATTTATTTTATGTATTGTTTTATTTTCATGGAAAATTAATCATCAAACTTATTCTCCTCCCCACTTATTCAAGGAATTAAAAACATTGTTCGTGATGTGTTGAATTGCCGACATTGTGGATGATGTGATTTCAATATGCATTAATTCCTTCAAGGATGGTCATGTAACCATTTTTATGGTTTAACCAGATTATAATATATATATTATGCCTCAGTAATGGTTCTATAATTCTTTTTTACACATGGTTTTAATTTATAAGACAAAATTAGGTTGTTATTATCAAAGAACCACTAAAATGATCCAAACGAACATCATTAGTGTTTTAACTTATGAATCATACTCATGTAGGAATTCAAAATGATAAATGGTATAATTTATGGTTCTGGAAATATTTAAATACTACTCCATTACTATTATTGAGTTTAAATTCGAATTGACAAGAACAACCATCATGAACCAATCATGGAAATCATGTAAAGAACTCACCCAAAAACAGCACAAGGAACAAAATAATTACAATTAAATGGTGAAATGATGTAATTAAATGATAATATAAGGTATTATAAATATTGATATGTTTCTATAAGAAATTAATAACACTATTTTAACCATTACACAAGAGTTTTAAAAAAAATTAAGTAATACAAGCCTGAGGTAAGGGAATTCTTAACCTGATTTCCATTCTTTGGGTTAACCTTCTACTTCATTATTTATGTGGTATTAAAATTGTGTTTGTAATGAAAATTGTTTCTATTGTGATTATTTATGTGTATTTAATATTTATATACATATTTCATCCACTCTATTAAGTCTCACTTCAATTATATGATTTATACAAGGGTCTTTTCTTTTTAAAATCCTCTTTTAAAATTATGTTTTACAAAACTTCTAAGGCAATATTTTTAAGAAATTATTCGTGTTGTATGATTGTGTTATGGTTCTTGGGAATTTTTTATGATTAAGGGTGGGAACTATATCTCCCTCCAATGAATTGGGTATGTGTGAGTTGGAGGTCATATGTAGGGTTACTCCAAGTGTAATAGCGATGGTTACACAAATTGTAAGGTAGTCGTGAGGGTTACAAATTATAAGGTAGCTATGAGGGTTAAATATTATGTAAGTTATTCCCCAATATACCTTTATGATTCTATTTATGGTCTTATGTTTGGTGTAAACCTCATGTTTCACAAATTAATTATATGTGGTTGACTCGTATAGCTTTTGAAAATTATTTCCTACATTACAAGTGTTCATGGACTAATGTGTTATTTCCTTCTTTTTATATCCCTTACTAAGATTTTGGGCTCATAAAAAGTTTATAAATGATTTTCATAATTCATAAGGATTTTTAAGGTATATAAGGATGATAATTTAAATGTTTGAATATTTTTCAAAGAAATCATGTTTTATGTGAAAAGTTTTATATTTTTCAATAAATGAATATATTTTTTATGGTATTCACTATGTTCTAATGTGTAATTTTAGTAATGTATTATGTCAAAATTATCTAAATATATAAACTTGAAGATATCCTCAATGTGAAAGGAAGTGAATTCTTGAATAAATTCAAGATTTTGTATTATAATAAGGCTGAGTCTTTATAGTTGATATCAGAGGATGGTTTAGATAACTTTAGGGGTTATGATAATGTTAAAAGAATACTATAAATTATTTTTACTCTATGATTAATTTAAAATTTTATAGAATTTAAATATTAACATGTTGATTTTTCTATGATATGTTTGTTTAGAATGGTTGTCGATAGAAGAAACAGGGAAGATGAAGAGGAGATGCGCCAATAGAATGAAATCCTTCTGAATCTGCAGCCCGGAATGGTCAGGATTGGAACGTAGTAGTTTGTGATAGTAATGGCTCAGTTGAAGTAAGAAATAAATGATGGTGGAAACCATGTGAGATAATAACTAGAGGTACCACAACCGAATATGAAAATAGTGGAACATTTTATGAGACAACACCCTCCTTATTTCAATAGATATTCTGACCTAGTAGCGTCTGAATGATGGATTAAAGCCCTTGAAAAGATATTTGATGTTATGGGATGTTTAGAAAATAAAAAGGTAAGCCTTTCCAATCATTGTTTTGAAGGTAGATATGATCATTTGTGGTCAATGGTAAATAATATCAAGGATAGAGTGGATATTTATTCCTGAGAGTGGGATAAATTTAAAAGTCTTTTCCTTGAAAAATATTTTCCTAAGGTGGTTAAAATTAGGATAGAGAAGAAATTACTTGAATTGAAATAGAAGGATGAATATCAAGTGGCTCTGTATGAATAAAAATTCACCCTAATAGATAGGTATGATCCAAATATCATTTTGTATCTTGATAGAAAAATCAATCGCTTTTACTCAGGACTGAAGCCAAGGTATTAAAGGGTGTTGACCTCCCGTTAATTAAAAAGTTATGAGAAACATTTTTTGATGTGATGAGAGGGTAGAGATGGAGTTTGCTGATGATCATGTGCATTTTTGAAATAAGGATAAGAAGAGATCCAGATGGAATGCGATGGGTAATAATCAATAAACTAAATCTGATGGTAAGAAAATCTAGTTTTTAGTTTTTGAAAAGTGTGGAAAGAATCACCCTAGGGAATGTATTTAAAATTTAGGATGTGTTTTAAATGTGGAAAGTTTATACATATGGCCTGATATTGTAATGAAAACAATCCTAAGACTAATCCTAATAAGAAAATTGTAATGTGTTTTAAATGTGGTGAGAAGAGTCATTATGCAAATGCCTTCCCAAAGAGTGAACCAAATGATGCAAAGAACCCAGACTATAAGTGGAAGGGTGTAGTGAGAAATTTTTCCACTACGTTAGTAGATTTCAAGCCATCCAATTATGTTTTATCAGGTACATGGATTATTTACTCCTATTTTACTGAGGTTGTTTTATATGGTGTCTACACATTCCATCACCTCTGAGAAATTTTCTGGTAAATTGGAAATATCACCTAAAGAAATGAGACCAGAACTTGTTGTTAAAACACCAGGGGGAAATATTATAGCAAAGAGGAATTATAAAAATCTTTCTATTGTGGTATGTGGAAATACTTTACCTACAAACATTTTTGTTTTACCCTTATAAAAGTTTGATGTTATTCTAGGAATAAATTGGATTTTTGTTTATCATGCTAAGATTGACTTTAGAGCTAAAGAATTTTTTTTCAGAAATACTTTCAGTTAGAGTATAATAATGAATCCATATAATTGATAAAATGTCTGGAAGCTGAGAAACTATTGAAAGATGGAAATTAATGTTATCTTACTCATATTGTTGAAAACAACGGATCTATTCAGATTGATAATGTGGATGTGGTAAATGAATACCTTGATGTTTTTCCAGATGAGTTACATGATGTCATACCTAATCAATAATTTGAATTCATGATTGACTTAGTTCCTTAGGATAAGACAATTTCAAAACCTCCATATCATATTCCTCAAATAGAACTACTTGAATTGAAAAATTAGTTGCATGATTTGCTTGATAAAGGCATCATTCGTCATATCACTTCACCATGGGGAGATCCTATTTTATTCATTAAAAAGGAAGATGGTTACCTGAGACATTGCATTAATTAATGATCATTGAATAACATCAATGTTAAAAACAAGTATTCATTGACTCAGAATGATGACTTGTTAGATCAGCTCTAGGGATCTGAGTTCTTTTCCAAAATTGACTTTAGATCCGGATACCATCAGCTGAAGGTGAAGGAGGATGACATCCCGAAAACAGCCTTTCGTACTAGATATGGGCATTATGAATTTTTTGTTATTCCATTGGGGTTAACTAATTCACCTGTTGTATTCTTGAATCTTATGAATAGAATATTTCCTGAGTTCTTGGATAAGTTTGTGGATGTGTTTATTGATGAAATTATAGTATTCTCTAAAAATAAAGAGGAGCATGAAAAACATCTAAGGGTAGTTTTACAAACCTTAAAAGAAAAATAAACTGTATGGAAAATTCAGAAAGAGTGATTTTTGGTTTCCACATATTTCTTTTCTTGGGAACATTTTAAATAAGGATGGAATAACAGTTTATCCTACCAAAACAAAAGTGGTTGATGAATGGCCATGACCTACAAATGTTACAGATATTCATAGTCTTCTTGGATTACCAGGTTATTACTGATGTTTTGTTAAGAACTTTGCATGTTTATCTAGACTGATAACTAAGCTAACACGAAAAGGGGATAAATTTATTTGGACCGAAGAATGTGATGTTTGATTTCAGGAACTGAAGAAGAGATTGGTGAATGCTCTAGTTTTGGACTTGCCTTCCTGAAATGGTGAGTTTGTCATCTATGGTGATGCTTCTTTGAAGGGACTTGGTTGTTTTTTGATGTAAAATAATCAAGTAACTCTATATGCTTCAATAAAACATAAACCACATGATTTAATTTATCCCACACATGATTTGAAATTGAAAGCTACAGTTTTTTCTTTGAAAATTTGGAGGCATAATTTATACAGAGCCAAATGTCAAATATATACAGCCCATAAAAGTTTGAAGTATATATTCACTCAGAAGGAATTAAACATGAGGAAAATAAGTTGGCTTGAACTGATAATGGATTATGATTTTATGATCAATTACCATCCCAGAAAATAAAAAAAAAGAGGCAGATGCCTTGAGTAAAAAACATCATGCATCATTAACAATGTTACGTTTGGAAAATGATCCCTTGATTAATGATTTGATGAATTTTGTCTTAGAAGTTGTTGGTACAGGAAATACCTCTGTTTTGTCTCAGGTTTCAGTGCAATCATCATTATCAGATAGAATTAAGAAAGCGTATAAGTAATACCATGAGCTATATAAAAAGGTAGAATTAGTTAAAATGGGTAAGTTTTTAGAATTTAACCTTGAAAAGATTGTGTTTTAAGATTTGGAAAAAGGATGGGTGTGCCTTGTGATTCTCATTTGAAGAATGATTTGTTGTGTGAAGCTCATACTTCAAAATTTTCTGTTCATCCTGGCTGTAATAAGATGTATAGGGACCTTTGGGAGTACTATTGGTGCGATGGAATGAAAAGGGATATTGCCAATTTTACTGTTAAGTGCTTAACATCTCAACAAGTTAAAGCAGATTGGTGATTACTGAAGGGGATGGTTAAACCTTTTCCAGTTCCAGAGTTGAAATGGGAGAATATATCCCTAGACTTCATGGTGGGACTACCTAATACTTCTCGAGGTAATAATGAGATTTGGGTTATTGTTGATCAGATGACAAAATCTGCACATTTTCTTTCTATTCGAGATACAATGTTTTTGGATCAGCTTTCTCGACTGTTCCTCAAAGATATTGTCAGGAAACATGGAGTTCCTCTTTCAATTTTTTTTAACTGGGATCCCAGGTTCACTTCTAACTTTTGGAAGGGACTTCCAAAGTCATCGGGAATAGAGTTAAATTTTAGTACATCTTTTCATCCTCAATCAGATGGGTAGTCCGAACAAACAATTCAGACTTTGGAGGAAATGATTCGAGCATATTCAATGGACTACCAGGGAAGTTGGGATCAGCATATTTCTTTAATTGATTTTTCATATAATAAAAGTTTTCATTCCAGTATACATATGGCACCTTTTGAGGAATTATATGGAAATTAGTGTGGGACTCTAGAATTTTGGGATGAAGTGAGTAAAAGAAAGTTGATGGGGGTAGAATTAGTAGAGGAAGTGGCTGAGAAAGTGAACATCATCCAGCTGCAGATGGGGACAGCTCAGATCAAGAAAAAAAAGAGTTATGAAGAAAATAGAAGGAAAGACTTCTATTTTGAGGTAGGTGACCATGTTTTAATTAAAATTTCTCCTTGGAAAAGTGTAATGTGTTTCGATACAAATCGGAAGCTAATTCTGTGATTCATCAGTCCTTTTGAAATCCTAGAGAAAGTTGGAACAGTTTCATACTGAGTAGATTTACCCCCGAGTTTGTCTCAAGTACACAGTGTTTTTCATGTTTTGATGTTGAGGAAGTATTTTCCAGATTCATCATATATCTTGAGCCCAGAATCAGTTCAGGTGAAAGATAACCTTTCTTATGAAGAGAAACCAGTTCAGATTCATGATCGAAGGGAACATGTATTTTTGAATAAGGTAATCCACCAGGTAAAGGTTTTGTAGAGAAACCACATGGTAGAAGAAGAAACATGAGTGTCTGAAAATTCTATGAGAGAAAGGTACCCCCACTTGTTTAATAAGTAAATAAAATTGTGAGGATGCAATTTTCAGAAGGTGGGGATAATATAACATCCAAAAGTTTTTTTAAAAAAATAAATGGAAATGCATGAATCTTTGTTTTAATTAAATATTTATAACTATCATTTAAAAACAATCTTTGCACTTCTATATTTTGAATTTTGAAAAACGATCATCTTTAATTGTGTTCAATATGTTATTTGGAGTCTGTTAGAACCAACTTGTTTTTTCTGGTGAATAGTAACATAACCATATGAATAGAATATGAATAGTAATATGACCCTAATGAATAGTTAATTGTACTATTATTTTATTTTCTTAAAGATTGAAGATAATGACATTTTGGTTAATTTTTCAATGTGATATAAAACGAGTTATATTATTAAAATTATTAATTTTTCAATTAAGTTTGATTTTATTTAAAAATTAAACTAATTATATTAAGAAAATTAATTTTGAAAAATTGACTTCATTTTTGAATTCTACATGTCGATAAATGGTAAGGCTGATTTTTTTTATTTTTCTGAAATTCCTGAATTTTCGATGAATAGTGAAATACGGTAAAATATCGTATATTCAAATTCTTAGTAAAATACACTATTTAAGACATCATAAGTGATGTAAGACCACTTGGTTCGAACCCACATGCCATTATTACTATTTTAGGTCACATGAATTAAGATTGTTCATATTATTGAGAAACAATATTATAATAAAGATTAAAACAATGAAAAATACCCCCTCCCCCACACTATAAATACCACCCTCATTTCCCTCTTTCTTACACTCTTCTCAATCCTTGAGCCTTACCTAATTTCTATCCAATACTCCTCCCAAGGATCTTCTCCACGTCCTAGAGCTTCTGGTATCACCAAAAGGCCAAAACTAAAAGCCTCAAGAAGGATCTTCAGGAGAAGAGATCAAGAGGAAAACATCTTCTTTTGTTTTCTTTCCTTTCATTCATTTTATGTTATTCTTTTTAATTTCCTTTAGATTATGTTGGGATATGTCATTACTTATTCCCATTAATACCCATATTAAGTATGATTTATTATATACCCCCTTTCTCTCATCAAAATATTTTATGAAATTTTAAGTGACGTTGTAAGGCTGCCAAATTTTCGTGAGATATTACTCAATTTTTCTTTTATTTTGAGTTCCTCTCTTATTTTTCCTCACACCCTATTATACAAGAGGAATTAAAGCTAAAGAATAATTTATATTATTTATTTTCTCATGTTCAAGTAAAATTCAGCATCAAAATTCTTCTTCTCCCCACTTAATCAAAGAATTAAAAACATTGTATGTGATGTGTCGAATTACCAACATCGTGGAGGACGTGATTTCAATATGCTTTAATTCCTTCAGGTCTGGTCAGGAAACCAGATTTACGGTTGAACCAGGTTATAATATATGTAATATTTCTCTCCATGTTACTAGAATTACTTTTTACACATGGTTTTAATTTATAATACAAAAATATGTTCTTATTATCAAAGAACCACTAAAATGATCTAAACGAATATCATTAATGTTTTATCTTATGAATCATCCTCATGAAAAAATTAAAAATGATAAATGGTATAATATTTGGTTCTGTAAATATTTATATATTAATCCATTACAATTATGGAGTTTCACTTCCAATTTACAAGAACAACAATCATGAACCAATCATGGAAATCAGGTAAAGAACTCGCCCAAAAACAGCGCAAGGATCAAAATACTAACAATTAAAGGGTGAAATGATGTAATGAAACAGTCATATAAGATATTATAAAGATGTATATGTTTCTATAAGATATTAATAACACACTTTTAACCATTATACAGGAGTTTTAAACAAATTTCAAGTAATACAAGCCTGAGATAAAATAATTCTTAACCTGATTTCCATTCTTTGGGTTAACCTTATACTTTATTATTTATGTGGTATAAAAAATATTTTTGGATGAAAATTGTTTCTATTATGATTATTTATTTGTATTTATAGTATATATACATATTCCATTCACTCTATTAAGTCTCACTTCAATTATATGATTTATGCAAGGGGCTTTTCTTTTAAAATCCTCTTTTAAAATTCTATTTTACGAAATTTCTAAGGCAATATTTTTATGAAATTATTCATGTTGTATGATTATGTTATGGTTATTGGGAATTGTTTATGATTAATTTTGGGAACTATATCTCCCTAAAATTTATTGGGTGTGTGTAATTTGGAGGTCGACCGTATGGTTACTCTAGGTGTAACTATGATAGTTACATAAATTGTAAGGTAGTTGTGAGGGTTAAAAATTATAAGGTAGTCATGGGGGTTTCAATATAATGTAAGTAATTCCACAAGATGACTTTATGATTATATATATGTTCTTATGTTTTGTGTAAATATCATGTTTCACAAAGTAAGTATATATAGGTGACAAGTATGTCTTTTGAAAATGATTTTACACGTTACAAGTGTCCATAAACTAATGTGTTCTTTCCTTCTTTTTATATCCCTTACTGAGATCTTGTTCTCATCCCACATTTTTTATTGATCTTCATAGTTTATAAATATGGGTTATATAAATATGGAATCCAAGATAAATATTTTAATATCATTCAATGAAATAATATTTTATGTGAAATTTTTTTTATTTTGCAAGAAATGAATACAGTTTTTATGGTATCCAATCTGTAATAATGTGTAACTTTATGAATTTATTATTTCCCAATTCTCTAAAGATATAAACTTGAAAAGATACTCAATGTGAAATTAAGTGAATTCTTGAATAAATTCAAGATTATTTATTTTATTAACATAAGGTTTTTATAAATAGTGTTAATGAGATAGACATTGATGAAGTATAGGCTCAAGATATACAAGATTTTACATAGAAAAAAATTACAAAAAGCCCCATGGAAGAAGAACTAATTCCAGAGATGCAAGTACTATGTCAGTGTACTAGATAGGTTTGGGAACTATAATGGTATGGTCTACTAGTCATCGAGGATGGTGACTCATTATTAGTTGATAATAATGATCCTCAAACCTATAAGGAAGTACTAAGTGGCATAGATGTTTCCTAGAGGCAAGAATCCATAAATTTTGAAATGGATTCTATGTACCAAAACAAAGTTTAGATTTTTTTAAATCCTCTAATAGATGTAAATATAATTGGATTTAAATGGGTATTCAAGAAGAAACTAGACATGGAAGGACACTTTAGTTCCCTTAAGTCATGACTCATTTTAAAATGGGTTTAAAAAATGTTAATTCATTGACTATGATGAAACCTTTTAACCAATTATAATGCTAAAATCCATCATAATTTTTCATAGAATTATGGCTTACCATGATTATGAGATTTGGAAAAAATATTTGAAAACAACCTTCATTAACAGGAACCTTTAGGAAGATATCTATATGACACAACCCGATAGTTTTGTGACTCTAAAGGATTCCAAAAATATTAGAAAATTATAACAATCCATTTATGGATTAACAAAATCATTTAGGTCATGAATTTTTTTTAATGAATCCATAATTTAATTTGGTTTCATAAAGAATGGGTGTGATCCTTGTGTGTACAAATGGTTTATTGGGAGTGCAGTTTTTTTCTTAATTGTATACGTTGACGACATGTTACTCATTGGAAATGAAACATAAATCTTATAATTTTAAAGGCATGGTTGAATAAATTCTTCCCTATAAAGGACTTAGTCGAGGCAGCATATATTATTCAGATCAATATCTATCATGATATATCCAAGTGGTTTCTCAGGCTATGTTAAAGTAAGTACATTGACAATATACTAAAGGGATTTAGTATGGAACAATCAAAGAGGGGATTGTTTCCAACATCACATGGAATTCATCTTTCTAAGAAAATGTGTCCTCAAATACATGAGTAAAGAAATATAATTGGAAGGATTCTATACACATTATTTATTTGGTTACGCATGTATGTTATGATATATACTAGGCTAAATGTCACCTATGTAATAAGTGTGCTAGGTACATGTTAAGTTGATACATGTTACCGCCATTGGATGGTAGTAAGGACTATCCATAAGTATCAAAGTCATAGTAAGTATATTTTCTAGGTTTATGGAGGAGATGATGAACTAGTTATCAGAGTATATTCATATTCTAGTTTCTAAAATGATTAAGATGACATGAGGTCACAAACAAGACACATTTTCACTTTGAATGGAGGTTTTGTGATCTAGAATAGCTCAATGTTGGAAATGGTGGTAGACTCAACAATATAATCAAATAATATTTCATCTTTTTAGGAAGATAAATAATTATTATATATGCCCAACATCATCCAAGATCTTGACATGGTACCTAGTAGTAAAGATCATGTCATTTTATGTTGTGATAATATTGAAGTGGCGGATCTTGAAAAATTTCCAAGGTCTCGTCAGTAGATGAAACACATAATTTAATATTATAATCTCTTAAGTAATTATTCCTAGAAGGTGAGGTTATCGTGAGAAATATTTTCATAGAATGAAACATGGAAAACACCTTGAATGAACCCTTTAACTAATAGAAACATGATTATAATGTGAAGTCTAGCATACTAAAAGTCATTGGTAGTTGGCTCTAGTCAAAGTGGGAGTTTGTTGGAGTTGGTGTCTTAGGACAAACTATTTTTACTTTTATTACATTTATAGATGATATACTTAATATTAATAAAACTTATTATTACATATTATTCACTTTATTTCATTAATATAATGTAATAATGTCCTAGAGTTTATGTCGCAATGATAAGGTCATAGAAGTTCCCCTCTATGATGAGAACATTGAAGTGATATAATGATATTCATAAATAATGTTATGCATTTGGATAACATACTATGATGGGAAACCTAGTAAATATATTATCAGGATTGATTACTCATAAGTTGGTAAAGATTCTTCTCATGAAGTTCTCACTTGGTAATCTCCAAGACAAGAGATTATGAGAAAAGACATGTTAATATAAATTCTACATGTTTTTGGGTTATTGTATATTCCTATTTATGATAATTTTTCATGGTACTTGGACTTTAGGATTATCATTAATTTATATCATGACTTGTGAACTAGTATTTTCTAATGAAAACCATGACAACTTATATTTACAGTGAGGTAGGGTATGTTGGGAGTGGCATGATTGACATTTCAATAATGGACAAGTAGAGGAAAGATTTTTCCCTTCCATATTTACGGAAGATGATATTTCACCCCTTTGATTGGAATATAACAGTTTCATTAATTTCTAATTCCATGGTGCAATGATGAGTTTATTTCAGATATTCAAAGAAAGACGTATTAATAAAATAGGTTGGTGACATCGATTTGCAACCTGCTTGATGATATATTGTGACAAAGAGATTATATTACAAAAGAGAATTCGTATGTGGTTGAGATTATTGTGATACTAATTTCATTCGCTTTGGTTCCTGTTGGAGCTGAATTTTAGTTAAGTCCATGAATTGGAATTTTAGAGAAAACCGAATGTATATTTTGGACCATAAGACAATATTGAGACACCTAAGGGAGGTGTGTGAAAGATTTAAGGTCTATGCCTAAAATTTAAAACTACACACAATATCATGTGTATCCAATGTGACATAAAATGGATTCTTCCATGTCAACCTTCTGAAAAATGGCCAAGTCATAAGTGATGAATAAATTCGGATGGCATGCAAGAAGAGATACCCCACGCAAGATCTTCTTCCCCAAATGAGACATCAAATGCAACTTGTGTGCAGAACACCTTATGCGTCGCCACTGAAGTTTTTGTCTATAAATATAAACGTACCCCCTAATTCTGGGGAACCATTATAGAAGTTGAATTGTTTATCTAATAAGAAAAATACAACCCCTTCCGTGATCGCTTAATATACATGGCCTAAAGGTTCTGTATCTTGCGCGACAAATCTCCCAGGGGTCCTCCTTCGGGTGGGACCACTAGGGCTTGACCCTCTCCCATTTAATTTTACTCCAAGTAATTTTTTTGCAAAAGATTCTACTTGAGTGAAATTGTTCCCTTGTGTCATTTCAATATTGTGTGTAGGGTTCCAACTTGCACACAGCCCCTCATCTTGCACACAATCTTTCAATATTGCATAAAACCCCTCATTTTGTGAAATATCTTTCAGTATTGAGTGTGCCCCTCCTTATGTGCTCATTGTGTCGTACCTACCTTAAGGCACCATGTTTGATCCCATTTTAGGAGAAACACACCTATCTTACACCCACTTCTCTCATGCAGCCCTCCAGGCCTGTACAAAGTAATTTCAAAGTTCCCCAAGTAGTGATTCATGTGGCATTGCCTTGACTTGTGCTTCTTCGCATGGTC
The DNA here is from genome assembly GCA_963277665.1 of Viscum album. Taxonomy (NCBI): domain Eukaryota; kingdom Viridiplantae; phylum Streptophyta; class Magnoliopsida; order Santalales; family Viscaceae; genus Viscum; species Viscum album. Next base: position 209,955,842 of record OY728128.1, on the reverse strand, counting down.
ATGCTCTTGGATATTTCTTCTTCACATATACTTGATAATGTGTATCCCTCAATGTATCACTTTGCAACCCCATTGATCCATGGCATTTCTCATTCCTTCCCTACCCTAAGGGTTAAAGTGCTCCAGTTATGTAATCCCTGGGAGTGAGGATTGAATCCTCATAGTCCAGCCTATGGGATATTAAACTATCATGCGCCCACATCCTCAACACATTACATTAAATTGTGAGAACTGCATGAGGGAAAGGTTCGAGAGGAATAAGAAGGGGATGGGCACCATCACCCTCTCACTCCTCTCCCTCTGAGCTTTCTCACCATGCACAACCTGGGAAGCCTCTGCACATGTCCCGAACCAACTTGATAGGGTACTACTTGAACAATGACAATATCCTCCTTGTACATCTGGAAATACTCATAGGGATTCCCTCCTGGATTAATTCATAGTATTCTTATCATTGTCCGCTTACTAGGAATAAGCCCCACTCCACCCCTCATGGGCGCACCTTGCACGATGCAATCGTTAGGTATTTTTTTGGCCTCCTATTTCTCACACCAATCAAGACTCACATGGGCTTTGAGAATGCATAGTTCATGACATCCTCTATGGGTTTCCTTAGTTTCTAAGCCCCATTACCCTCTTTCCTAATCTACGTAGACTTCGATCCTTTCCCTTTTTTGAGTTAGTTTCATTGGAAGACTTCCTAAGGTTCAAAATCATCATCCTTTTGTTACAACCATCTTCACATCGGTTCATTCTCATTATTCATTACATTAAACTATATGCCTATTTCTTCCTACATGACGTTAAACTATATGATTTTGAACTATGTGCCTTTTGATACTTGTCTCCTAGATAGGGTATGTAGGAGGCCTCCTAGAGATTCAACCCAAACATCGGTAAACTTTGATGTCCCCTTTGATGGGAACCACATCCATTGTCTTCCCCTTAGTAGTGTCAGATCAGTTACTAGGCCGTCTTAGTGCATAAGTCCCATGATCAACCCATACTCTTCTAACCAAGAGTTTCCCTCTTGAGATGGTCTGCTAACCACTTGTAAGTCCCAACATGTCTTTGGGTTTCTATCCTTTGTATACACCCCAATTCTATTCCCTCTTCCTAAATCATGTGAACATTTATCTTTTCTCCTTCTGAGAAAGGCATATAGGAATCCTCTTTAAAGTCCAATCCCATCTCCCATGTCCCATCCTGGTCTCTCCCTCGGGCCTTTGGGCCTCGGGAAGATCATTCCTTAACTCGTTAGTTCCATTTCCTTTGGGTCCCCACCCACCTGTCCATTCTCATGAGCCACCTCCACAGGTGACTCATCACCCCATCTATAACTACATTGAATTTTATTCCATTCCACAAGGATATGTAGGAAACCTTTTGAGGTTTAATCCCAGTACCACCACCTACACACATGTTTTCGGTACCATCCCCATTTATTCCACTCATCAACACTTCACCCATATCCATCTTGATTTTAATCAGGCTTCCATATCTTGGTAAAATCTTGCAACCCACACGGACATGTAACCATGTGTAATCCCCCTTCATTTCATTGCTCTTTGAAGCATTTGGGATTCTAACCATGTGTAATCTCCAACATGATTCTTGGTTGTTTTACTTTGTGTACACCCAGATTCCATGTCTCGTCAATATAAATTACATGGGTTTTGATCCTTGTCACCTAAACAAGGTAAATAGGAGGCCTTACTGAGGTTCAATCCCAGCCAATGGTAAATCTTGGTGTCCCCGTTGTGTGTAACCATTCTCTTCTATAATTCTCCCATTGTGGTGCCCAAATCAATCTTCACGGTGTGAAACCTTACCCTTGTGGGACATTCCATACTAGGTTCATCCTTATTGATTGTTCTAAACCATCTATCTAGTAAAATTTCTATGTAATCCCTCCTAGGGATGTACGATTCTGATCCACATCCATCAATGTTCTAAGTAGTCTGATCCGTCTCTACTTGACATTAAACTAGTGGTATAACCTATGTAAATCATGGGAAGTTGAGGAAAACCTTAGAGACATGCCTCTAGAATATAATTCCCTGCATTTTTCTTGATATTCCTCGGGCTTCCACAACCACAAGAAGCCCCATCATAAGGGAAAATCTAGGTGTCCCAGTGTTCCAACATCCAGACATGCCAGTGATTCCCAATGTGACTACTCCCTTAATTGAATGTCATTTCCCTGACTTGACCCCTTGGAATTTCCTAACATGAGAAATTTAATTAATTGGTTTCCAAAAAGATATGGCACTGGGAAGAGTTTCACAAAAAATATCTTGATCTAAAGGGAGATTGGGACTAGGTGAATAATTACAAGGAGGAATCCGCAGAATGGGGGATCGACATCCCATAATCTTGTTTTGATAAAGTAAAAAAATATATGAAGAAGTGATGATTTTTCTCGCCTTTGGAAATAAGGAATGTTGGGAAACAACTAGTGCATCCCCACAGATGGATGTGAACCCTGGTGAAAGAATCAGAAATAGAAATAGCGAGCCCAATGTGTAATTACTCTCCCCAATATGGGGATTAGTAGTGTTCAATTCATCAGTAGGTAAGTGTGTCACTGGATCTTGCTGTCCAGTGCCAGGTCCTGCCAAGAAAATAGTGGGCCTCTTGTGAAACTTGCTAGGATTTGGGGCAGTTAATCGTCGGGCATCCTGGTCTGTGATGTTTTCAGCATGGATATTTCTATCCAATCATGGACGACTGAATGGCGTAGGGGCACTGGGCATTTCTTTCCTACTATTTTTTATAATGAATGAATATTACTGCTTTGTAGGACCCAATCTACAGCTATAGGAAACCAATCACCTCTCGCCTATGGACATTGGGGTAGGGGCAATGCCAAAACGGTAGTCCTGCATGGCTTTATCTCTTCTGCAATAACATCCAGAAAAACAGTTCCCGGGTTCCCATACCCCATCTCACCCTTTGAATTTATTCAAAGGAGGGTGATTAAAACTCTTCTCCATTGATACAAATATGAGGAGGTTATCCCGACAAGGGATATGGCCCATGAAGACCTGGAGGACCCTATGACCCATCAATTCCACCGCCCCCAAGGGCCGTGTAGGGAGTCGTTGCTCCCAACTCTGACCTTCAACAACTTTGGTTGCCTCTCCCCAGAGAGATCTTATGATTCACTCCCTTATGTGGACTAAGTAAGGGATTTTTGATTCCTCCTAGATATGACTTCATCCAGAGAGCTGTCGAAGAGGGCTCCCACCAGGCCACGTCAGTTTTATCAGCCATCCCCTCAGATTGAGGAGTAGGTGGTACATACCACTATACAGCTATCCCTAGATCATCTGAACAAACATCAATGTTAGGTGCAAGTTCAAGATGGTTTCCACCAGGAGTCATCATCTTACACAACTTCAATGGCCCGAGCCACCACTATCACATGCTATTGGATCCCATTCATTTTTATAGAGAAGGGGCACTTGCCTATCCTAGACCAGGAGTGCTTCCATGCCTGGTCTAGTCTGAGGAACCAATCACCCTACAAGAAGTTTGAGTTAACTTCACAAGTCACTGGTGAAAGAAAGAGCCATCTTTGGCTGACCCACGATGATGACGTTCAGTATGGAGGTCCTCATCGTACCATCATCAGACAAATTGGAGGTCCTACCCACTCTCTCGTCTATCATTAAGGTCCTCCCCATGAAACCATTATCAGCTCAAGTAGAGGTCCTCTCCATCTTGTTGACCCTTAACAAGAAGGTCCTCCTTGTGCCCATGGTCTTTAGTACGAAGGTTCTCCCCATATTTCAAGCTATCAACATGAAGGTCCTCCTTTCATAGTCACCAACACAAGAAGATTCCCTCCTCTCTCTAGTGTTCCCAACCACGGAGGTCCACCCCATGTTCCGTTCAACATATGGTTGGGTGATACTCATACCTCAAATCCTAAAAGTGAGGGTCCTCCCCATGTAGAAGAGCTACCCTTCCCTGAAGAATAGTCCCAGGGTAGGAGGGTAGGTTGGAACCACCAGAGGAAGAACCATGAGAATTGATAGATCGCAATCAAACTCATCCTCTTTTTCAGACTCTGAAAAATAGTGTGATTAGATGATGGAACCCTCGCCTTGATCTTATGTATTAGGACCTAGGGCAGGAACTAGGTGTATCATCCTTGTACTCCCAAAAAGTGAGATGTAATAGATTTATGAATCCCTTCGTAGATACATATAGGAGGAGGAATATTTTGATCCCTTCCAGAGTATTGCTGTGCAATCCTCCCTATCATCACCAAGATCATTCTCTACATCGAAAACAGATCATGGAGAATTGTTTTTGGAACTGGTTAATGATTAGAACCATCCTGATCCACTACCAATGACCACCCCTCATGTGTACGAAGTAGTGTTCAGAAACACATCCTATAGGGATGCGGTGATATAGTTATTGAATTCTCTAGAAGACAGCCCAAGATTCACTATTTTTCCAACGCATGCACTATAATTTCCACCGACAAGTCTAACTCTGCAATGGTCCATGTCAGTGTCACTACCGGTCCCTCATCTGCCTCTAGTTGATGAATGGGGAAATAAAGGGCCGAATCCCAAGTCAGATCTAAGAAGTTTGTGGGACATTCTCATAGCATACCATTTCCCCAAGTTGTTATAGAATGTTGGAACTGCAAGATTCAATATTTCCAATTCTGTCACATTAGATGATTTTATGTGCTTTCGCCAAACCTTAGGGAAAATGTATTTTTGTCTCCGTCATTGATGGTTAGCTTACCCAAAAAGTTGGGAACACTTCGACAACATTGGCCAGTAGTTCCACCTAGTTGAGTTTGCCACACTCCCTATTTCTCATCACCCTTCATTGCCTAGTTATCATTGAACCCTCCAGAAATGATGTGTTCAGATCTTTATAGTGCTCCGTAGAGTATTAAGGAGGCTTTCCCACATATTAACATCCATGGATGGGGGCAGTACACTATCCTTTATTTCATTCATATCCTTCTCTAACCTATTTCACCCGGTGATATCGAGGATATGCCTTTAGGCGTATTCATAGTGAACATGGTAATTCTAGATATATACCCAGAAGGGGGCATCAACATAAGGTCAGGAGTAGAGGAACAACCCACTGGGGAGGCACAACACCCGACAGACCCTTCAGGTGTCCATGCTCACCATCAAAGAACTTTTCTGGGCCTTCCTGCACCTTCTGAGTAATTGCCTCTTGATCGAGGCCCTAACAAGGGTAAAGAGAAAATTGGGACTGTCAAACCCCTTGACCCGTCTGGATCAGTTCATAAGATGGAGGATGATCTTAAAAAGTCAACATTGCATCAGCATCTCATTGAACAGAAGAATATTGTTGATTAAATCCTAGTTCAACGTGTGAAGGAGAAGTGGCTAGATTATGGTAACCCTCATACGGGGTAGTAGGGACTGGAATATCTCTCCTCTGACAAGGTGTCTTATGATTATCTTGATAACCCTACCCATCTAGATCAGTTAGAATCCAGATTTTATGGAAAGTGAGCACAATATACATCATTTAACCCACCCGAACAGCACAACAACCTTCATTAGGATCTGTCTCAGGTTATACTAGCCGCTCCCCAAGCTCTACTGTTCACTCCTTAGGTACCTCCGGTGCCCCTCATATCATCCCACCAACCTCTCTATTAGCCGCTAATTTATCTTACCATGTTGAAGAACCTACCAAGGCATTGGTGGTTAGAGACCCTCGCCAAGACAAGAATCCTCATCAAGATAATCCAATGGATGCTCTTATCTCTCGCCTCGAGGCTCTTGAAACTCGATAGGTGCAAATACCTCATGATGGTAAGTCATATCTAGCATGGGTGGATGATATTCTAGCACCCCTAAGATTTTAAAATCCTACTTTCTCCCCTTTCAATGGGATAGGAAATCCACTATAGCATCTATCCCACTTTCTTTCAAGGTGTGGTCTCATGATGGGAACTCCAATGCAGTACGAGGCCTCTAAGCTATGGTGTTTCGTATAGGCATTGTAAGGGACTGCATTCTTCTAGTATAGTTAGTTACCAATTGGGTCCATAGCTGGTTGGGAGGATCTCTGTAACAATTTTCTATATTATTTTAGTTCCACCACCCATAAAAATAGTATTTTTTACCACTTAAAAGGCCGGATGAGAGAGTCACAGACTTTATCACCAGGTGGAAGGGCCTTACATATTCACTCAATATGTTGTTGATCGAGGAATAGTTACTAGAAATGTGTCTAGGTAATCTAAAGACTAAATTGGTCTCTTCTCCCATCACTTAGAACTTCCCAGGTGGATTCCAGGATTTCTCTGACAAGGCTCAACGCCTAGAGGATACCTTGTATCAATCAAAATAGGCACGTCTGTTGCCTCCTACAGCTCCCGCAAAAAGAGTCACCAAGGTTGAGACTGCTACTATTGAACAGATAAAGGCTCCAAGACATCTAGAATTGTTACTCACAGAGCCACATCCATAGCCTCACCAATGGACATCACCTCTAGCTCCGAATTTCCTACCTCAGAATCGGCAGGCACTGCCGAATAACACACTATTTCCACTTAGGTGAGACGACCAAGTTCCACCTCCTTATTAGGATCCTCCATCCCTTCGTCAGGGCCAGGATCCCAAAGCCCATTTCCCAGATCAGAGAAACAATACCTACTCATTAAATGAGGCTCAGGTCCCTGACAATTTTCATAGTTCCTTGGATCAGGGAATCCTTCAGTTGCTGAAATGTAGGAGGCCCTAGGAGGTGGATCTCACTGATCACCCAAATTAATGCCCTTATCATCGTGTCCTTGCACACACTCTTAAGAAATGTTATGTGTACAAAGACAGGATCCATGACCAAGTCGAAAACAATGTAGTTAGATTGTGCCCGGACCTACCATAGGTGGCATGTGTGTCTGTAAATATTGATAGCAATAACGAGGGTGAATGGAAGAAGGTTTCTAGCCATGAGTCTCAAAATTATGACGACTAGATAGATCATCACGTAGTCACCCATTCCATTGGTATTATCCATGCGTGTTTAAATAATCATTAGAATTTTAAATTCACTATGTTACCTTTGATTACTACCCCTACGTTGACATCTCGGCCTTCTCCCTCTCAAGAGAGTAAGCGTCAATGACGCAAGGGAAAAAATCCCTCTACCAATACGAAAGTCATCACATACTCTTGGAGACTTCATTCACTCAGAGATGGGTATTTACCCTATAATCTTCCCAAAAATAGATTAATCTTCAATGGATGATCAATAGTATGCCTTAGTGAATACCATAAAATGGGTTGGCCCCTACAAAGTTCCTGATAATTCAGAGTGCTAGAAGGATCTTCCTAATATTCCCATTTGACACCAGCATCGATGAAGCCATGGATATGTGAATTTTTTAGAATTATCAGGCCAGTTATCCCATTCTAATCCATTCAAGACATCGAGACTAGATAGTAGGCCCAACATAAAGTTCCACACACATAGCTTTCTCAACATGTCTCTTTATATTCACCTCCATTTCTATTCATATTTCTTGAACAAGAAAAGATTCCATGACCATGATATGCTCAATAGTGTTTAGTTGCGGAAAGAAATAAGCCATCTAGATTTCATCCGGTGGTCACTCTACATGGTTCAATATGTGAACGGTGGGATATTCCCAGCACTAGCCAAAATTCACTGGTTCGACCAGCAGTGCTAGCCATACCACCTACCACAGAGCAACCTCCTTTTGGCACACATGTGCAACTCACGCAAAAGTAAAATGTAGTTAAGAACCTTTCCATAATTCTTACAAGGATCTTGTTTCATGAGGCTCTCCGATTATTTTAAGACATGTGTGGACCTCTCACAGAGTCTTTAAGAAACCCCCTCAAGTTTTAGATAGAGGTAGTAGCCACAAAATCCTTCTATTATAAAGAATTAAAGCATTCATAATGGAAGGCCATTATTTCATTCTCTAGGGAAGATGAGGGTTCCCCCCATAAAGGGGAACATCCACCCACTACACATAACTAGTTAGTTCAATGACATAGAAGTCATCTGTTTTCTTCTAAACATGGGTTCTGGTATCAATCCCATCCCGACCCAAACACTCCACTGGCTGGAACTGTGTAAAGTAGATATGTATCCCTCTGACCAGATGATTTATGGTTATGACAGGATAGAGAAGACACCTATTGTAAAAATCCACTTGAGTACCCAATTTAGTGGCCTTGTTTCTAGCACTGAGTTCATGGTTCTCTCACAGGATACTGCTTACAATTCATTGATGGGTAGTCCATTGATCCACTTGCATGCGGAAGTCCTATCCTCGTATCACCAATGCCTTAAGTACTCCCTCGATGGTTGAGAGGGAATGCTCCAAGGTGACATGTCTCCCTTTGATTCTTTTAAACCCCACTTCATATATTCAGACTATTACCAGATTAAGGAAAAGTAGGTTTAGGCTAATTAGGTTGAGCACACTACTGCTACGACTGACCCATGGCCAGACCTAGATGATGCCTACATTTTCCCAATTCATCGATTGGAGTTCACGAACCCAGACATGGGACACTTCATCATCATATCAGGGAAAAAAAGAAACCATGTTCCCAGGTGCAAGGAGTGCATGAATATCACTTCATACTCCTACACAAACTAGGATTGAGTGATCCCAGAACCCCTTACCCATATAAGGTATCAGAATGTTCACCCCATGGAAATAGAAATATGTCATACTTGCTTGTTTCTCCAGGCTGGGTTGAACTGACACAAGCCTACTCACCACTACTAATTTGATATCATCAAACATGGGCCCTTGGGTTGAAGGCCTAATGGTATTAGATCAACATCTTTTTTCTCTATGATTTCAGCAGTGAGGGAGCCCTTTGGTAAATATTCCACTGTCGCTTAGGCTAGCATGATCATTTCATCACGATTATCCAAATCAAAAGTATTTCCCACTACAGATGATCCTCTTGTCATAGACAATGAATATGATTTGGAATATACCCATCACGCATTCGAGGAAGCTATCTCCACCACCGTTTATGAATTGGTACTGGTAAACCATGGTACCGAGACAGATCCAAGAAGAACACTGATCAACGTAGATATGCATGAAAAAGAGAAACTGTGATATGTGGGTTTCCTAAAGTATCATCGATATGTATTTTCTTGAAGCTATAGTGAGATGTTAGGACTATATACTCAAATTTTTATTCACCATATCAGTCTCCGTACAAACCATCACGGGTTCAAACAGCCTCCTAGGAAGATTCACCCCTCTCAGGGTTCCATGGTCAAGGCTAAAGTTGAAAATATCATTAAATCCAACTTTATAAAGGAAGTTCAGTACCCAAAATGGATTGCCAACATTATTCCCATTCGAAATAAGAATAGAGATATCAAAGTCAGCATCAACTTTAAAGACCATAACCACCAATTTCTGAAGGATAACTTTCCCCTTCCTGTGACAGAGCTGTTGATTGACACTACAACTAGATTTTAGGCTCTCTTCATCATGGAAGGGTATTCCGAATATAATAAAATCTGAATAGACCTTGAAGATGATGATTATACATCCTTCATAGCACCGCAATGTAATTTTAGTTATAAGGAAATTCCATTCGGTCTAAAGAATTAATGTTCCACCTATCTCCATGCCATGCACTGAATATTCAATTCGATCCCCAGGACATTGGTGGAATTATATATTGATGATTTGTTGGTAAAATCACACTAGTTTTAGGACCATATTTGTGATCTTGAGAAACTCTTTGGATTAATCCGCTCCCACTCTCTGAAGATGAACCCCTTAAAATTCGCCTTTGAGGTTACCTTTGGAAAGTTTCTCGACTTCGTCATCAGATATAGAGCCATTGAGATCGATTCTGAGAAGATCAATCCTATCAGCCAGATTCTACCTCTGACAAAAATTCAGGATCTCTGAAACATTCAAGGAAACATAGACTACATAAAACAATTCATTGCAAATATGATCTACAAGTGTAATCCCTTTTCCCATCTCATGAAAAATGTTCTGACTACTAGTCGTATAAAGAGTGTGAGGATGATTTTGAGGAGATCAAGTAATACCTTCTACAACCTCCAGTTATGATGCCACCTATTTTTGGAAATCTTCTGGTCCTTTACATGAACACCCCATAATGACCCCTCCGTTCCCTTCTTTCCTGTAAGAATAATGAGGGAATAGAGAATATTTTATACAATATCATCCACATACTCCTCTATATAAACACCAAATATTCCTCTATCGAGAAGAGCTGCCTTGCCCTAGTTTTTGCGGTCCAGAAGTTGTGAAATTACTTATAGAACTATAAGATACATCTAGTGTCCCATGTGTATCCATTGAAGTATATTATTAACTTCCACATCTTAATAGGTCATGTAGCTCGGTGGGAAGGAATCCTTCAACAATTCTACATTAGGTTTGTCCCCTAGAAAGCTGTCAAAAGACAGGCACTGGAAGAATTCATTTCTGCACATCCCGACCCCATAGAACAGTCGCTAGATAATGATTTCCTAGATGAGGTGATCTTCTTATTGGATCAATACTTACTATGTCGGAAAATTCACTTCGACAGTGCATCGCAAAGCCCTATAAGTAGAAGAAGCAATGATGCTTGACTCAATAGAGTGGGCCTGGGTATTGTATTCACCACACCTAAACAGGTTGTCCTACCCTATTCATTCTTGTTATTAAATGGATGTACCAACAATAAGTTAGAGTATCAAGCCCTCATCATAGGTCTTGAGTTGTCCCTTGAGATTTATTTTCCCCCCATGTATTTTAAAGGGGACTCTGAACTGGTCATCAAGTAGATCAATAGAGACTACATCAACAAGTAGCCAGAGCTCGTACCCTTGATAAAGTGCACTCTCCAGTTGATGTCCATGTTACCTTCTTGGATAGAGGTTACTCATATCCTCTGGTCAGAGAATGGTCAAGCTGATTCCTTGTCCAGCCTCATTGCATCTCTTGCAGAGCCTAACTAGGATGACATCATTATCCATGTGGAAAATCGAAGAATCATTACTCACATCACTTCGGATGATTATGCTAGCCCACAGGTAAGCCATATTACCACTGGTTCATCCACATAGGGACCTCCTAGTCCCCCTACCACATTAGAGGATACCACTGATTGGAGGACTTCCTTTTTCGAGTACCCCAAAAACGGTAATAACCTATTGGATCGTGCCGAACATGAGCAAGTCTGTTGGAGAGTAGTTCAGTTCACCCTCTAGAGTGGTCCCAATATTGAGAAGATCCTCTACATATGAGAGTTTGATGGGATTCTCCTCTGTTTCATTCAAGGAGACTATATTCCCAAGGTTATGTAGAAAGTTCATGTCGATTCCTATGGAGCTCATCAAGCAGGACTGAAACTCTCTCATCAGATCCGAATGTTGGGATACGTTTGGCCCACATGGTCTATGACTATATCAAGTTTTCCAAGAGGTTCCACGTAAACCAGATCCATGTTAATTTTTTACATTGTCCACCAGAGTCTACCCATACTACTTAGTACTCTAGGACCTTTTCGGTCTGGGTACTCGATGGCATAGGACCATATCCACCAACAAAAATTCGCTAGTGCAGGTTCATCCTGACCGCTACATATTTCTTTTCCAAGTGGGAAGGGGAAATTCTTCTCAAGGAAGTCAAGGCCCATTCTATCATTGGTTTTTTATCACCAATATTGTACACCGATTCGAAGTCCCTCATGCCATCCTCATTGATAATGACACTAACATCCGAGTAGTTGAGCTGAATAAATTGTATTCCATGTAAAATCTCTATCATAATAATAGCCCTCAACATCATGCACAATAAAATTGGTAGATCAAGGAGTTCAAAAAAACCCTCTATAACATCTTGTAGAAGATGGTTGGTTAGAACAAGAATTTTTGTCCATAAAAGCTCCACAATTCTCTCTGGGATTACCAGACAACGACTCATAATTCTACCTTGGTGACTCCATATTTCCTGGTGTACGGAACAGAGGAAATCCTACCCATCGAGATTCAACTTCCATCACTCAGAAGAATAGTATATGATCATCATATGTCAGACAGAGTAGAAAAATTCTGTCTGGATAAACTGGAGGCTCTCAATGTGAATAGGGTTCATTCCTTGCACAATCTGATGAGGCATCAGAACAAGATATACAAATATTTCAATAAGAAAGTTTTTCTTCTTTCTTTCCTTCCAGGTAACATGATACAATCCTGATAAATCCAATGATACCTATCAATAATCCACAAATGTTGATTACCAAATGTGAAGGTCCTTATATCATTCACAAGGTTTACCCCAATGGTACATACTCTCTGGTCACTAGGGATGGTGAGAAAATTACTCCTCCCACCAAGGCCAAAGTCCTCAAGTAGTACTTTTCATGAGTGGTAATATAATACTACATTAAAATAAAATACTTACAGTCCAAGATATATGACCTTAAACTAAGATCCCCCTCATCCTTCATGATGATAAACTACAAGGGGTAAACAAATCTCGTGGTCTAAGCTCTATGACCTTGATCTAAGGACTCCCTTGTCCTTACCGCAAGAAGTTAAACTGCAGTGGTACCACCACCCTTCATGAACCCCTTCATTTGGGTCTTAACCATATTTAATATCTTAAAGGAACCCCTAGAAGCTCAGTCTCATGCCACCTTGAATCACTTACTATTATGGGCCAACGTCCTGAAGGATCTTGAACGACAATTTGATACACGTCCCACATTGAAAATATGGTCTGTGGTCGATGCTCAATTGTTTGTTCCCATTATAGGTCAATGTGGTCAGCAGTTATCCTCTATTTTTATCACCATCTCCACAGTGTCCCAAAAATCTGGTGCAATGAGTCACCTTTTTCTCCCCTTTTTCCCACACACAGGACCTTAAACTGGGCATTCATGGTCCAACCTTTTCGACCATCAACTAAGATCTTTTTTATCCTTGTAGCATGAAGTTAAACTGCATATAATTTCAAGAACTGCATATGGATTGATTCCCATACATATGGGATATGCAGAAACACCTGAACCTTTTGTCTGTAGCCCATCCTCAGGTCCCTCAACCTTTCTGGCCCCTGGGCTCAAGTTCTCTCTTGGGATTATGTAGTGTGTTACAGACTCTTTTGAACTTATTCATGATGGGTTATTTTTTCTATGCCACACACATCCACTTGATACACCCTTTCCCCTACGTCCTTACCAAATGACATTAAACTGCACAGCATTAAAGAACTATGTATGGCTTGATTCCTACCCTCACAAGATACATAAGAACACTTAGATATTTTGTCTTCAGGTCTAGCCCAGCAAATATTTCCATTTCATTGGTTTTCCCCATTGGGTTTAGTTCTATTAGAGGGATTCATGTGATGAGGCACCAGATCTTCTGTCCTTATTCATGTTGGTTTTAAAATAGCTACATCATGTGCCCCTCCCTCTAGAACATTCTCCTTTTCTCTTTGTCCTTATTTCATGATGTTAAACTACACGATGTTTCAAGAACTATGTATAGAATGATTCCTACCCTCACGGGATATGTAGGAACACCTATACATTTCGTCTTTGGGTACAACCCTAGGTACTACAAATTCTACCTTCCTTTTGGCCTCTCGGCCTAAGTATCCAGTATCATGTGGTACGATACTGACTCTTCTATCCTTATTCACTTTGGTTTTACAATAACCACACCATGTGCCTCCCTTAGAAATATCTCCCTTCCCACTATGTCCATACCAAATAATATAAAACTAAAATCAATTATAGAAATACATATGGATTGATTTCCATTCTCATGAGATGCGTTAGAATTCCCAAACATTTCTTTTTTGGGTCTAGCCCCAGGTCCCTCAATCTTTTCAGGCCCCCAGCCAAAAGTTCACCCTTAGGATTGCACATAGTGTGATGTGGACTTTTCTTGTCCTCATTCACATCAGGTATGCTTTATTACATCATGTGAATTCCCTTTAGTACCTCCCCTTCCCCTAAATCCTTACCTTATGATTTTAAATTTCACAACATCTCTAGAACTATGGGTGGCCTACTTCCCATCCACATGGGAAACATAGGAACACCCAAATATACCACCTCAGGTCCCGCCCTTGGTTTGCTAGTCCATTTTACCACTTTCCTCCAATCACATTCCCAATTTTTCTAGCCTTAACAGGTCCCCTCATCATCTAATGTGCCTCATCAGTGTGCCCATATGCACTATGGTTTTGGACCTAGAGTGTTGATTCTTTCATGAACATGCCTTTGTTCCATCTTTGTGCTTCTTATGCCCCTTCATTTGGGTATCCATCATTTCCCACATCTTAAAGGACCCCCAAGTAGTATGTATTCTCAGCCTTATGGCTCACCTACCATTTTGGGACAACACCATGGAGGATCTCGAATGACATTTTAAATAGGTCCTTTGTCGTGAATATGGTCAGCGGTCAACCCTCTCTTGTTTGATCCCATCCCAGGTCAAATGATATGGATACTGTGCTAAAAATATGGTCAACAGTTATCCTCCATCGTTATTCCAACCCCATTACACTCGGAATATTGGTTTTTGGATTCACCGCCCCTTTTCATTTCATCATGTTCAGATAGGACTTCATCATCCTCAGTGTTCTCCCTCTGTTAAACTTCACATGTTGAGAGGACGAACTAGTGCCATGGGGTCATCTTTGACTTTGAACCTTCATCCCCTACTGTGTTCTTCCATGCACAATAAAGATCTGATCCACCGTTTATTCTCACACTGAGGATGGGTCATGTGGGCTTTGGGATTTGGATAAGTATTGTTCTTGCATGGAAGAGTCACACTTCCTTTTGGTCCAAACTCTATTACCTTAAACTAGGAGCTTCAGTCCCCTATTGAAGGCATTATGACATTAAACTATGATTTTTATATTGTAAATTTGTAACATGGTGTGGACTACTTTTTCCTCAGTCATGTCAGGTTTCTTTACGATGCCACGTCACATATTTTTTCTTTGGGAATCTTCCCCTTTGGTTCGAGATCTATGACCTTTAAACTAAGAATTTCAGTGTCTTAGTTTGTATGACATTGAACTATGTAATAACTACGATTTTCCTCAACTAAGAGGATATCATTATTTATGGTATTGTCCATCTATCAAGCCTTCCTCAAGAACTAGGTGTGTCTTTATGTCCTTTGTCATGGGATACATAGTGATGCATAGAATCTTCATATAAGGTTCATCCCTAACCCATTTCATCCTTATAGCCTCTTATACCTATTCCCCTTTCAGGAACATGTGTTGTGGAGTGTGGACTTCATTTTTCCTCAATCACGTCAGGTTATGTTCCACACTGCACATTTTTACTTTAGGGTGCCCACATCCCCATCGCATGACATTAAACTGAATAGAATTCAATAACTTCTTTTGGATTGATTCCCACCCTTATGGGATATGTAGCGAAGCATAGACACATTATCTTTGGGCCCATCCCCAAGTTCATTAACCTTTCTAGCCCTTTGGCCCCGATAATGGTCCAAACACTACAACCTTAAACTAGCAGCCTACAGTCCATGAAACATGACTATGAACTGCCAGCCCTAGTCCAGCAATATGACCTTAAAACTATGTGCAGTGTCCTAGTCATATGATGTTAAACTATTCCTTTAACCATCTTTTCTGTATGATGTTAAACTACGTATATATTGACTTCGTCTATGAGGTATTATAGGTCCTTACCATAGAGTTCCTACCGGGAAGTAAGTTTGGCATTGATTTAAACCAATACACCCATCAAACATGCTTTCGTCATAGTGGCATAATTTCAAGAGTGTTGGAATTCCTTCGAGCATCCCATCACTCCACCCTGCGCTTTGTGTTCCCCTTATTTGGATCCTCATCCTCCTTCACATCTGAAAGGCCCTCAAAACGGCATAGATGATCAGCCTTTCAGCTCTCCAACCATTTTGGGAACACGTTCCAAAAGATATCAGATGAAATTTTGAGATAGGACCTGTGTTTTAGAATGCAGTGAATGGTTGTCCCACATTTTTTTGTCCCCTTTTTAGGCTAACACAATATGGATGATGTGTTTTGAATTTGGTCATCAGTTATCCTCCATCATCATTCACCACCACTATTTTCCAAATTTTTGGTATTGTGATTCACACCCATCATTTTCGCTTGTCCATATTGACACTAACACCCTTGGTGTTACCCCATTTGTGCATCAGAGAATGTTGGGTAAGGGAAGTTGGCTTTTCTTGGAACCCTATCCACCGATTTTACTCTCTCTATAAACTGGAATATTTTGGTCTGTCAATTGACAATGGTAGACCACCAAATATTGGATAAATATATGGCACTCTCATAAAAAAAGTTGAGGATTATGTGGTCGTACCCTATTTCTCACACCATGAATGACCCATCTGAGCTTAGGGATCAATCGCTAGTTACATCACAATTATGATCGAGATGCAGAGAAAAAAATATAATATGATAAGTAATAATAAGCAAGAAGTAATTCCATACATGTACTTCAAGATATGTAAATTAGGGAGAAATTTTGTTTCATAATTTTTTCCAAAACATGGCTCTTATGGATCATCCCCTTCAATGGACTGCTCTTGTATTACCACTTTATGAAATGTGGCCTCTAGGATTGTCTCCCGCTCCCTGATATCCCATTATTCATCAGCAGCTGCGGAGTAGATCTCATTAGATTTTGACTTCATTCTCTCCCACTCAGGTTGGATTTCAACCATTTTATGGATCACCATAATTTCATTCTCCTAGGCATCTACCATCTAGTCCTTGAATTATTCTATGAGCCCAGATTGGATTTTGATAAACGTAGCTCGTTTTTTTCCTGGTCATCAAGGTGTTAGAATTCCTACTCAACCCCAAGAATCTTTTGGACATTTTCTTACTCCTTACAACACCAGGAAATATCAGAGCATTGGCTAATTTATCGTATCTTATTATCCATATAATCATGTATTTTTATATGAAGATGATGATAATCCACTCTTCCAACCGAGAGAAAGCGTAGCCATGTGTGAAGTGACCCCATACAACTCATCCATTCTTCCTGTGATTGACTAGGAAAGAATTTTATGTACTTCCACACCTTTCATCACGTCATATGACTCTCCTAAATCCACATTAGGATCAGATTCATCCATAATATCAGGATCTTCATGCCTATACTCAGGAAAAATAGCCAGGAGTTCATTGGTAGGGTCATCTTCTAACATTCTTTCTTCTTCAGCAACCTCACCCATGCCAGCCTGGAGCTCTACCCTAGTAGTATCTTCGCCTATGATTGTA
Organism: Viscum album; assembly: GCA_963277665.1. NCBI lineage: Eukaryota > Viridiplantae > Streptophyta > Magnoliopsida > Santalales > Viscaceae > Viscum > Viscum album. Next base: position 209,938,504 of record OY728128.1, on the reverse strand, counting down.
GCTTCATTCTCACTAGGTTCCAGAGCTAAACCAATTTGAATGATTGGTTCTATGCGGACTATGGAAGTCCCTGGTAAATATCCCACCAATGTCTCAGACTCGACCATTTTTTGAGCCTCCAATATTATGATCACAACATTGTGAATTGTTATATTGGTAAGCCAAGTTCCCTAATAAAAGATGTGATCCTAAAAAGGTTGAAACTTAAAAGAGAGAAACACAATGGTATCTAGTTCCTGATTCATTATAAGAGCTACCAATATAGTATATCCCTCAGTTCTTATTAATTCAATGATCGGCGTTGCTCCTTCTAAATAATGGGAATAGCCTAAAACCCTGAGGTTTCAATTTTATCCCCTCACTCTGGCTTGTCACTAACCACTTCAATTGTGGCTGGTCCTTCGACCACTGCAAATGTGGTCGGTCCTCTACCCTTTTTGGTTTCTTTTCTTGATTCATGGGGATGTCCTTCCATGTCTATTGATACATTTTCATCCCCTGTAGGGGAAATTCCTGGCTATCATCATCAATTCATTCCTAAATAAGGAAAATTTTGGTCAGGGGATTCGAATTATGAAAAGAGAAAGACCAGTAGATATAAGATTTGACACTCACCTTGAGTTGTATGGCCAGTTCCGCATCAAAGCCTATGATTTCTCTACTCTCATGAGGGATTCCCTAGTGGGCTACTGTCCCCTAAGGACCCTCAGTTCTAGCTCCCTCACTTCCTACTTCTTCTTCTCCCTCTTATACATCTTATTCTTGGTCTTCTTCTCCCTCTTCTTATTCTTCTTCTTCTTATTATTATTATTATTATTATTATCCTCCTCCTCCTCCTTCTTCTCCTTCATCCTCATCATCATAATCAGATGGAATTTTCTCAGGGTTGTGCTCCTGGATGAGCATCACATTCACTAGAAGATGTGGTTCTTCATACCACCCATGTTGGCATGCATAAACATCCATAGCTATAAAATATGCATGATAATGATGAAATTTCACCCTATCCACCACTTGAATACACCCTAGATCTGGAAGGTCGAGTACAGTGTGCACTAGTTTCTTGCATAGGGCTTCGGAACTTAGAGTTTTTCACAGCGTCCTCCAAACTGACCATAAGGTTGGAAAAATGGCATCAGCAGTCGGTTGTAGGAGGTATCTAAGACACTTTCTAGGAAGTTCCCTAGCTAGTCCACAAGGTCAACTATGAAACCATCTATCTTTAGACAGTGGAGGAACGACCGTACTTTGCAATTTTCCTTCCATATAGGTTCCATCTTGTGTCGTCCTAGCCACATGGCCCACCTCCAATCCATCTTTCCCAACAACTCTTCATCTACTCTATCATCGTTGAGGATCCAAATTTTTCACATTGATCTGTCGAATGTGTCACCATAGAATCACTTATAGATACGCTGCTATCCAGTGGTCGGCATACTCTGTTGATAGTCCAATACTAACATCAGTAGAGGGAATGTAATGAATTCACCAAAACCGACAGTCATGAACAAGAGCCATAGTTGGTGAAGAATTCAAGGATACCGCTCTTCCTTAACCCTTGTACACACTTTATTTGTAATCCTTTTCAAGAACCCAAATTTCATATAAAACCTCATCAGTGCATAGGGTTTGAAAAAGATTTTCCCATCAATCTGAGCTACCATCACACTACCCCTAATGATTTATAAGTATTCCCTCTACTCCAATTGTCTTTATCTATCATCTACCATCTAGCCAGTAGGGGTCCGAAATGGATAAAATTTGATGTTTTAATGTTTTATGACCTTTAGTTTAATACCCTCCTCATTTAGCATCAAGTAACAAATTCCAGTAATATTTACTAGGGAGGGCCGCAGACTGTCACCTAGAGGTTGGATGGAATTAATGAAGTCATACACATCATAATGAGCTTCAACCTAGCCATGTGGAATCTTTAATAGTCTATATATTATCTTGGGTGTACGTCCTCTTGATATGTTCTCAAAAATATCACACAGCTTGGCCAACATGGGTACTCTGAGATTAACCTTGTTCTTGGTCACCATGAATCCAGCCATCACCAACATCCCTGGATAGAGCACCATCTTCATGTCCCTTACTAGCTGCAACCAAACACTCAAAAATGCATAAAGAAATATAGAATATCATATATTCAGGTCCTGAAATTCACTTATGTTGAAGCCCTATGAACGGTACTCTCCAACCTCCAGGACCATCCTGTATTATCCCACCCTACCCCTATGGGATGTGTTTGGGATTTTCTTCCCTCAACCGGGAATCTTCACTATCTCTTCCTATGTCAAAAAAATATTGAACCATCCTGGGTAGTATATTTCCCTTAGAATGTATTTTATTTTCAACTTCTCATTGACCATCTCCAAAAAACTCCATGTCAGAATAGGGGTGTTCATCCTATCCCCACAAACGTTATCTATTGGAAGGAACTCGTCATACTGGTACCCTTCCAAGGTAATTCCCCCAATGAAATGGATGCCCAAAAGGATGATTACCACTTCCCCAGGATGGAGGTGGAAAGTGTTTATGTTATGGGACCACCAACTGAACAACTCTGGCACCAGGTCTTTATGACAGTAGAAATGGAACTATGATGTCCACACAACTTCAAACAGCCTAATAGATTGTAGCTCTACCCTAAACTCCTCTCATTTTTAGAATACCCAGTATTCCCATTCCCATTCATACTTAAATTTTCCCTTAGACCCTAAGTCACATTACATCCAACCTTTAGTCTCATCAGTAAATATTCTTCTAAAGGTTCTATCATAGTGAGTCTGAGATTCCTTGGGAGCCAGATCACACCCCAAAATAGTCCTAGTCTTCAGATTTAGGACATAAATAGCCATGTTCTATGTTTCTCTGGCGGGGTGACCGTTGCTTGTGATTTTTTACGATTTGAGGCTATCCTCGCGTGTCACCCATGACGGTGGCATGTCAGTCTTGAATCCTGGAATCAGCACCTCTTCCCGGATATCGAAGCTCCATATCCATAGACTATCACTCAGAACATAATCCTTTTGATCTTGTGTCAGCATACTGAAAATAATCTGATTATTAGACACATCCCTTATCACATAAAGAATATGAGTATTTTTGACCATATAGGTTCTCCATGTAGTAACAACAGCTTCCCTCCTAGCATCGCTCTGTTTAGTAGCCATTTCTGTCAGGTCCTAAAATTCAAAAAGGGTCTTATGTGAAATAATGGGGTTTTGGTGCGCAAGATAGTTTGGTGCATCTAAGATGGGTGTTCTCCATGAAAAATCCAGCTAAGTTGGGTGAGTTTAGGAATTGGTAGTAGCTCTAAAGAGGTTGCAGTTACATGTAAGATGATGGTTGAATCCAATATCTTTTGTGCATAAAGGAGGATCATTCGCATGCAAGAGAAAAGCTACCTATCACATAAGAAATCCAAGGAAAGGAGCCTCCTGCCATGTATTTATAGGCATGTACTGGCCCTTTCACGCGTGTAGAAGTGATTTTTGTTCCAAATGGGAATTCTTGTGTGCACCAATGGTCAAGCATTCTACTCTTTGGTGTTACCCTCAAAATCCGACCTTCAGGTCCCCATTTAGCTCAGATTCCAAGGGGGGGATTTTTTGGAATCTAATTTTGGTTAAGGACATTAACTGGAATTTTATAGAAAACCAAATTTATATTTTGGATCAGCAGACAATATCGAGACACCTAAGGGAGGTGCCAGCAATATTTAAGGTTTGAACACAATATTGAAAACTTCGCACAAGATCTTTAACATCCAATGCAACATCAAAATGATCCTTCCACATTAACCTACCGAGAAATGGACTTGTCGGAAATGCTAAATAAATTTGGATGGTGTGAAAGATGATCTACTGTGCACAAGATCTTTTATGCCAAATGTGACGTAAAATTCCACTTGCATGCAAGACAACCTGCACGCCACCACGGAATTTTTCATCTATAAATAGAAACATACCCCCTCATTATGAGGTACCATTACAGAAGATGAACCATCACTCTCGTGCATTATAGAAAACCCCTTCTGTAATTTCAAGAAATACATGGCCTCAATGTACTAGATCTTGCACGATAAGTCTCACAAGGGTCCTCCTTCGGGTGGGCCCACTAGGTATTGAACCTCACCCATTTCATTTTACTGCAAGGAAATTGAACGCATAAGATTATTCTTGCATTCAATTGTGACCTTTTGTCGTGCTAATCAAGCAGGCATGGTTTTAACTTGCATAAATCCTCTCATCTTGTGTGCAATATTTCAATATTTCATGTAACCCCTCTTCTTGCGTTCAATACTTAAGTCTTGCACGTGCCCCTCCTTATGTGCTCCATGTGTCGTCCCTACCCTAAGGCACCATGTTTGATCCCCTTTTATGTGAAAACCCCCTCTCTTGTTCCAACTTCTTCTGTGCGGCCCTCCAGGCTTGTACGAAGTAATTTAAAAGTTCCTTGAGGAAATATTTATGTGGTGTCGCCCTACCATGAGCTTCTTCACATAGGAATTCTAACAGCTATTTATTCTTCACATATCCAAAAAAACATTGACCCCTCAAGGGATCACTCTATAACCCCATTGATGTATGGAATTTCTGGTGCCTTCCCTACCCCAAGGGTTAAAGTGTGCCAGTTATGTAAGTCCTGGGGGTGAGGAGTGAATCCTCATAATCTGAGCTATGGGGCATTAATTTCCCAAGCACCCACATCCTCAACACATGACATTAAACTATGACCACTGCATGAGGTAGAGGTTAGAGAGGACCAGGAAGGGGATGGGCATCAGTGCCCTCTCACTGCTCCTCTTCCTCTAAGCTTTGTCACCATGTGCACCCCAGACAGCCTCTATGTAAGCCCTGACCCAACTTGATAGGTTACTCCTTGTACGATAGCTATATAATTCTCATACATCTATAAATCCTCCACGGGATTCCCTCCTGGAGTAAGTTCCAATATTCTTCTCATGGGATGCTAACTAGGCCTAATCCCCGCTCCACCCATCATGAACACACCTTGCACGATGCAATCTTCAGATCTTTTGTTGCGTCATGTTTCCCACATTGTGCATGAATAAAATGGGCTTCGAGTAAGAATCATCCATGACATCCTCTTTGGGCTACCATACTGTGTAAGAACCATTCCCCTCTTTCTTAAACTATAAGGACTTTGATCCTTTATCTTTTCAAGTAAGGTATGAATGAAGCCTCTATAATGTTCAAGCCTGTCATCCATTTGTTCTGAGAATCTTCACATCGGTTTACTCTCATCTCTTATGATGTGAAATTGTATTCCCCTTTCATCCTATATGAAATTAAACTGTATTCTTTAGAACTACATGGGTATTGATCCTGGTCTCCTAGATAGGTTATATAGGAGGCCTCCCTAAGGTTCAACCCCAAACACTAGTAAACATCGGTGTCCCTTTTGTTGGGACCCACATCCTTGGTCCACCCCTTGGCGGTGTTAGATCAGTTATTGGGTTGTCTCAGTGCATAAAACCAACAACCAACCCATACTCTTCCAACCAAGAGTATCCCACTTGCAATGGGCTGCTAACCACATGTAAGCCCCAACATGTCTTCAGGTGGTTGTTCTTTGTGTACACCCCGATTATATACCATCTTCCTGAACAACATGAACTTTGATCTTTTCCCCTTTTGAGAAAGGTACATATTAAGCCTCCCTATGGTCCAAAAAAAATCTCTCATTCCCCATCCTGGTCTCTCCCTCGAACCTTTGTGCCTTGAGAAGATCATGCCTTAACTTGTTGGTTCCATTTCCTCCGGTTCCCCATCCATGCATCCATTCTCATGAGCCACCACCTCAGTGGACTCATCACCCCATCCAGAACTTCATTTAAATTGATTCCTTACCATGGGGATATGTAGGAAACCTCTTTGAGGTTCAATCCTAGTACCGCCACCTTCACACAGGTTGTTGGTTCTATTCCCATTATTCCACTCTTCAACACTTCACCCATATCCATCTTGATTTTACCAGGGCTTCCATATATCAGTGAAATCATGTCATCCACATGGGAAGATAACCATGTATAATCCCCCTTTCATTTTATTGCTCTTTGCAACACCTGGGATGCTACCCATGCGTAGGCTCTGACATGCTTCCAGGTTTTTTTCATTTCGTACATGCTGATTCCATGTCCCACCCATCTGAACTACATGGGTTTTGATCCTTATATCCTACACAAGGAACATAGGAGGTCATACTGAGGTTCAATCCCATCCACTGGTAAACCTTAGATTCCCCTTTGGGTGGAACCATTCTCCCCTCTAATTTTCCCTTTGTGGCACCAAAAACAGTCTTCACGGTGTGAAACCTTCCCCTTTGTCAGACACACCATCCCTGGTTTGTCCTTATTGGGTGTTCTTACCCATCCATCTCTTAACCTTTCAATGTACTATCTCTTAGGTATGTACCCATCTCATCCACTCCAATTAGTGTTACGATCAGTATGATTCGTCTTTGCTAGAAGTAAAACTAGCAGCATACCCTATTTTAAACATGGGAAATCAAGGAAAACCTAGGTTACATTCCTCCAGTGTATAAATCCCCACATTCAATGTGGTATGACATGGGATTCCACGCCCTCTAGAATCCCTATACTTAGGTAAAATCCAGGTGTACCAGTGTTCCAACCTCGAGACATTCCAGTGGTGCCCAACATGACTACAACCCTAATCGAAGGCTTCTGGCCTAACTTGACCCCTTGGAATGTTCAAACATGAGAAATGTAATTAATCATCATCCACAAAGATATGGAACCAGGAAGAGTTTCAGGAACAACATCTTAATCTTAAGGGAGATCTGTACTAGGCGAAGAATTATGAGGAGGAATCCATGGAAGGAGGGACTGACATCCCATCATCCCTTTTCAATAAACTATCAAACATCTCTGAAGAAGTGATGAATGATTCATGCTTTTTGAAAGCAGGAATGAGGGGCAACAACCAACACGTCCCCATAGACGGATGTGTGCCTCATTGAAAGTGTCAAAAATAGTGTCTTGACCCATTTCAAGATAATAATCTTGGACTTTATGAAATACCAGCTAATTCCAATGAGAAAGAATCCCAGCGGGTCACACACAATGTGTTTTCGATGATCTCAATTAAAATCTATTTTAATTTAATTAATAGAGTAAATATTATTCTCAGAACTAAGGGACAATTTTATTCACATTTTATTGATCAAAAATATTTATCAATTAATGAAATATAAATATTAAATATATATTTGTGTGTTAAATAAATTAAAGAGGAGTTCAAACAGACCAAGATCATGTCCAATGAAAAATATTAATAAAATAGATGGTTAAATAATATTTTTAATTTCGCAAGTTAGTGCACACCAAAAAATATTATTATTGTTATTATTATTATTTTTCCTTAGATTTATTAATAGTTAAAATTTTATTTATTGTCCAACATTTAATTATATAAAAATGGTAACCTAACCCCTAGATCTATAAATAAATGGTTATGTCTATTGTGCAGGGTTAGTCAATCTGTGCAATAAAAATAGAGAATTGTTGTGTAAAAAGAATTCTCTCTTGAATCCTACTTCTATCTCCCTCTCAAGGATGAGAAATATATGAGATATTCCTTCATTAATTAAGGATGAGTGATCAACACAAAAAACAAAATACAAACAATTCTGCATGATAGCACCCGAAGATTGGTTGGTGTTTATTAGAGATCAAAGGATCATGTGTATAGTGACCCTATTCTTTTACACATATCATTACATTATTTTAAGAATAATTAAACTTCAAATTACATGACAAGGATCATAAATACTAGTGTCTTGGATATTAGGTACATAATTAAACATTATGAAACTGGGAATAAAAACATATTTTATTTAATCTTAATAAAGATCTCCTAACTTATTTTGAGCCCTTATATCTACATAGGATAACATAGGGAATACTCTAATGTCTCTGATTTTCTATTTATTGTTTTTAAATATTATATGGAATTATTTTGAGCCTATAAATTTCGACAGTGTGTGATTCCGAGGCTTGGAATGCCTGGAATAAATGTTTAAAATAAATTGAACCTTTAAACAGAGTGAGTGAGCAGTTTTCCTAAAAAAGTGGAATATCTTTTAAATGGGTGTCTGCATCAGAAATCTGAGGGCACCATTGCGTTTAGAGCAGTGACTTCACCTTAGGCAGGGCCTAATACTGATCGGCACGGGTTATATTTGAGAGTTAGTTTTTGGACGTTTAATGGAAATAAAATAAAATAATAATTTATTTTATTTTAAATTTTTCTTTTTTGCGCAGTGACCTAATTACTCCCTTTTTAAGTACCTGCTTATGGAATTTTCGCAGGGTTAGCCTCATAACCCTACAAAATTGGGAGAGAGACTCTTGGAGTTTTGGAGTAGAACTCGTTGGCAGATGACAACAATGCATCTTGGATCCAACGAGCCTTGTCGACGAACACGACACAGAAATCGTTCTTCAACCGGATCGAGGTAGGGGTTATTATTTCGATTCTCCTTTCCCCTTTTTTTGATTTAATGATGAACACAGATCAACCATAAACATGTTGATCTACAGATCGTACATTCTTGAGGGAGGGTTCTATTTTTAATTTCTTTCGTGGTTTGATTCGAGAATTTTAATTATGATAATTTTTGTATTATCATTTTAATTATCCTTGTTTAATCCTTATAACAGGAGCATATCAATGTCCTGATGAACAGCGACGAAGGTTCGGTCCTCATTTTGGTTTATCGGATTTCTTCCTCTTTTCTTCATGTTCTTCACGTTCTTCATGGGGTGACGAACAACGGATCGATTCACATCAGTTTTGCGATGAAACGATCCCAACTTGAAGATCCAACATCGCAACAACCTAGAGGATGTGCGCCGATAATGGAAGATTTTGATTCATATTGGATCAGAAGATACCATTCGTCAAGTGTTCTTCACATGGGAGGATTAAAACACATTTTTGAGGCTGATCAGAGGCCCTAAATCAATGAAATAGGATTCATAAGGTCGGGGAGACCTAAACAATGTAGTTTCAGGGTGATTAGTTCATCAGAACGAAGATTGGAGAATCACCAAGGCGTAACAAAGCAGGTTCACGATACAAGAAAATTCCAGAATACACGGAATGTAATTCTGAAGAACACGATGAGTGGTTGCGGTGGCAACGCCTAGGGTTTTGAGTGTCAGACATGTATCACACGACATGTGACCCTGGTTACACGGTGTGTTGGACCTTCCCCGAAGCTCGACGTGTATTCAGGAAGATGCTCTTAACAGAAGGTTGAGCTCGTAATAGTTGAGTGAGGCGACAGAGAATTTACCAACATTGTAGCTATCCATCGTGGACAGTGAGCACGCAGCATACCTTCAGTCGATGGTTGTCACCCCCCCCCCACTCTTATAGCGAGTTAGGGAGGTGTAGCTTGGGGATGTCGACTGTGAGGTTTTACATGCTCTGTTATCCACAGGACATGATCCTGATGGATATTCGAAAGGTGGGGATCATATACTTCTTTTAAGAGGACACACTATTGTACTAGTGGTGTTGGGAGAGGATGTCCTAAGGGAGTTTCATACGTCCCCTTTGGAAGTACATCCAAGAGTATAGAAGATGTACCAAGATATCTGACGGTAGTTCTAGTGCTCAGGCATGAGGATGGAAGTAGTAGAGTTTGTTTCTCGATGCCTTACATGCTAGCAGGTGAAGGATGAGCACCAGGTTCTAGCGGGACTCTCTCACCCCTAAAAGTTCCAGAGTGGAAGTGGGATGTAATATCGATGGACTTTGTGATGGGATTACCATGGTTGTCCAAGGGGCATGATTCCATCTGGGTGATCGTTGACAGACTCAACAAGTCAGTCCACTTCCTAGCTATTAGGGAGCAGAGTTCTATGGAGAGCTTGGGACGCCTCTACATGCAGGAGATAGTTTGGCTTCATGAGGTCCCTACGACAATAGTCTCAGATCGAGATGCCCACTTCACATATCGGTTGTAGAAGGGGTTTCAGGAGGATTTTGGGACTCAGCTACGCCTGAGCACAACATTTAATCCCTAGACTGATGGTCAGACGGAGAGGACCATCCAGGTTCTGGGGGATATGTTGTGGGATTGTATCTTGGACTTTGGTTGCAGTTGGGAGGACCACCTACCACTGGTGAAGTTTGCGTAAAACAAAATCTACCAATCCACCTTTGGTATGACACCTTTTGAGGTTTTATATGGGAGACCCTACCAGTCACCGCTCTACTGGGCCGACCCTCGAGAGTCAGCACTCATGGGTCTAGAGTTGGTGCAAGCTACCACTGAGAAGGTGCAAATCATCCGGGAGAGGATGATGACTTCATAGAGCCAGCAGAAGTCTTATACTGACAGACGATGGATACCTCTATAGTTTGAGGAGGGAGACCATGTCTTTCTATGGTTCTCACCTCGATTAGGTTTGCGGAGATTTGGCCGGGGCGACAAGATATCTCCAAGGTTCATCAGACCTTTTCAGATACTGTGTAGAGTTGGAAAGGTGTCATAGCACCTAGCTATACTGCCACAGTTGCATTGGGTACATGATTTCTTCCACGTGTCACAGATGAGGAGGTATGTGCATAACCCATCGCACATCATCTACTGGGGTGAGCTGGACATTGAGGATGGAGTGAACTTTACTGATTACCTGGTGGAGACTGAGGATCGGCCGGAGAGGATCCTTCGTGGGGGATCAATTCCCTTGGTGCGTGTCTAGTGGCAGTACGGAAATCCTCAGGAGAGCATGTGGGAGTGGGAGGCTCAGATCCGTGCCCAGTACCCACATCTATTTAAGTAGCCTTTGTTTTCGATTATTGTGGATACAAAGCTCCAAGGTGGGGTGAATGTACTCTCTTGGATTTTCTGTGTATTATTTTTAAATATTATATGGAATTATTACGAGACCATACTTTTCTATGGCATGTGATTCTGAGGCTCAGAGTTCCAGGAATAAATTTTTGAAATAAATTAAACCTTTAAACAGCGTACGCGAGCGGTTTTCCAAACAAAGTGGAATATCATTTAAATGGGTGCTTGGATCAGAAATCAGAGGGCACCGGTGCGTTCGGAGCAGAAACTTTACCTTAGGCAGGGCATAAATTTGATCATCTTGGGTCAGCTGCGAGAGTTATTTTTTGGACATTTCATGGAAATAAAATAAAATAATAATTTATTTTATTTAAAAGTTTCATTCTTTGTGCAGCGACCTAATTCCTCCCTTTTTAAATACCTGCTTATGGAAAGTTCACAGGGTTGGCCTCAAAAACCTACAAAATTGGGAGAGAGAATCTTGGAGAATTGGAGGAGAACTAGTTGGCGGACGACAATGACGCATCTCGGATCCGAAAAGACTCACCGACAAACATGACACGACAATTGTTCTTCAACCGGATCGAGGTAGGGGATGTTATTTCGATTCTCTTTTCCCCATTTTTGGATTTAATGAAAAACGCTGGTCAACCACGAACATGTTGATCTGCAGATCATGCGTTCTTGTGGGAGGGTTCTATTTTCCATTTCTTTCAGGGTTTGATTTGGGAATTTTAATTGTGATAATTTTTGTATTATCATTTTCATTCACCTTGTTTAATCCTTCTAAAGGGAGCAGATCAACATCGTGAAAAACGATGGTGGAGGTTCATTCCTCATTTTTGATTTATTCGATTTCTTCCTCTTTTCTTCGCGTTCTTCACATTCTTTATGGGGCGAGGAACAACGGATCGATGCACATTTTTTTTGGATCCAACGATCCCAAATTGAATATACGACATCGTAACGACCTAGTAGAGGTGCGAAGATGATGACGGAAGGCGATTTTCATTGGATCAGGAGATATCGTTCTTTGATCATTCTTCACATGGGTGGATTAACACGTGTTTTCAAGGTCGATATGAGGCCCGAAACCAACAGAATCGGCTCTATAAGGTCGTGGCGACCTAAACCGTGGAGTTTCAGGGGGATAAGATAGACAAAATGAAGATTCGAGCATCACCGAGGTGTGACAAAGCAGGTTTTCTGTTCTGGAAAATTCTAGAATACACGGTATGTAATTCCAAAGAAAACGCCATGTGGTAGCGGCGGCAGTGGCTAGGGTTTTGGCTGTCAGGCAGGAATCACACGGCATGTGACCCCGATCACACAGCATGTTGGACCATTCCCGAAGCTCGGCCTGTATTCTGGGATGTACACAGACATGGGATGAACTACAAGGCTTCGAATGAATGGCGTGTAGACCCTAAGTGGCATGGTAGAGGAAATTACGTGGGACAAAGCATTTATCTCAGGTGATACACGGACATGGGATAAAGTCGTGTATGGGAACATGGCCGCTTACACAGAGCCGACCCCAATTACTCGGACACGGCGTGTGATCTATACTACATGTTGTGTACTGACTTTCCTATATTAACAGCCTTGCGACACGGGATTTTGTACATGGGAAGTACCCAGGTTCAGAATACATGACATGTAACACTTCTCCATGTTCTGTACTTTTTAATATATTGCTTGATCTTCTTGTCCACCGTATCATGGAAATGTTTCATTTGGGTTATTTCCCCTTTTTTGTGTTCCCCTGAAGGTCAGGTATCGTTTCCTACTACATGAGTATGATACCTTCTACATGACTTTCTGGGGTAGAGTCTGGTATCCCTCCGAGAGGCTCGGAGCGAGATACTCTATCCATTCTTGACGCTAGGTAGAGTCAGGTATCGACATGACCAACTCCACAGGGCCTCGATTATCTACCTAGTAGGTGAATCGTGATGAGTCACAGTATCTTCCAAGGCCCTGGAAGTGATCCCCATCTATGTGTCGTGATCTTTTCTGCTCAGGAGTGTGTTCTCCCAGAATGAGTGTATCTACCTATCGTGACCTTTCCCGACAGACATTACTTCTCAGACAGACATCATGAGAGCTATCAGACTCGTGGAGTGAGTTCTCCCAAATGAGTGCTTCATGGAATATTCGAACTAAATCCCTGATGGGGGTATGCAGTTGTGCGACTTGTCCCCAGAATGGGGGTCTGGGTTTTGATTATATCTGGATATTTATTGTGTTCTCCTATTATATATTCATTAGACATATATTCTATAGAGTTGATTGTAACTTCCCATTGTGTATTGCTTTGTGGTTTTCGGGGACCTCTACTGAGTATTATTTTACTCACCCCTACAAGGGCTTTGCTCGCACGTGTCATGTCTTGTGCAGACGAGCAGCCTTTTGACAGAGTCTAGGGCGGACCAGGACAGGACCGAACTTTCTGAGTTCCCTATAGGTCGAGGTGATCCTATGGCTACGAGCAGCAGTCCCAGTACATCTTTGTGTTTATAGGTTGGGATTGTAGTTTTCATACTCTTGTTTTTGGTGGTCTTATATTCTAACCTAGTTTACTTTCAGTAATTTACATTCTGTCGTATTATGTAGATTTGGTTTAGCTGTATGCATGCATTTTTTCCCCCAGTGGTTTTTACATTTCTGCATTTAGGGCATGGAGATGTGAGTGTGTGTACAAGTACTTAGGTAATACCTCCCATGTTAGTAATATTCCTACTCGGTGCTAGTCACCAGCCCCTAGCCTATTTGAGGCGGGCCTGGAGAGTCATGGTGTGGGCCCCACTGGGACGGGTCATGACAAATACATTAAAAAAGGGATTATTTAGAATTACTAGTTAGGTAATAATCATAAGAATAAATCATATTTCATGGGTTAGAAGGCATAACATAATGATATTAAAAGGCACGAAACATGATTAAACATAATAAATAATAACATATTGAACATGGGATCATATAATAACAGAATCATAGTATTGTGGAAGAAACATAAAAAAATACTTCAAAATGATTCAACTCTCATTACACATGGAGAATCAGGAGTTAAGGCTGACCACCAAGACTGTTCCACATGGAGCACAAGTCATAGCTAACCAGCAAGACCGTTGAACATGATGTATCATTAGACTAAATATTTCCCAATTAATTAGAGAACTATCTTTACACACCCAAAAAAATACGTTCATGAATATGTTTTCTCCATAAATAATCACACATAATAAATCTAACATAAACCTAAGGGTTACCCAGGGAAAGAATTGGGTATCATAATCATGTCAAAAGGAATTTAAAAATGCAATATCATAGTGGTGTCCATGAAAGGATGTATTTAAATCATATATGGATATTTATATGGAAATATATTTATAGATCATAATAATTTATATAAAATTTAAGTTAAAAGAGTATTTATGAAACTTTATAAATAAAACATTTTAATACGGTTTAAGGGAAAAATTTCAAGATTCTTTAAAATGGAAAAGGCATAATTGTTTGTGTAAAAATATAATTGAACCAAAATATTTTATTCATTATAAAATTAGTGATTTTAGAAAAATAATGGTTTCTTAAAACATATTATTTTGTGCACATGGAAATGGTAAACAAAATTGGGAAGTTCCCATGAATCGGTTTTTCTTATCGGGAAGAATTGAGAAGGGGGCCTTTTTAAAATATGTATTTCCACATCAAAGAAGGATGATACGACAAATATAAAAGATTTTAGAACATGTACCCAAAATTTATAATAAGTTCATAAAATTACTAATCAATACATTGGAGTATATGTAGAGAGAGGTTAACTCAAAGAAAAAAATGGCGTTTCTGGTGGAATCTCTTACATTATGTCTGAAATAGTTCTTCTCTTGATATTAATGTACTGAATAATCAAATTAAATAAATTAATTAATTAAGAAAATTTTATACATTTTATTTATCGATTATAATTTTACAAATTTCATTTATTTCTTTTTTGATGAGTTATAGTGTTCAATTTTATCAATGGGGACTGTTCATTTTCTTTGTTTTCATGATGGGTTCGCTTATATATGAGTATAAACATTCATGTAGAATGGGTATAATTCCACAGGATTGAAATAATATGTTATTAATGAAAAAAAATAATTTTAATTGGTCTCACATATTATATTTTTTTCCATATATGAGGATGAATTATTATATAACAAGTTACTGATAATCGTTTTTTTAATTTTAGGTTTTTTTTATCACAATGAAATAGATTTGTTCTATTATTTAATATCATGTATAAATAATTTTTCCAAAACATTAAATAAGACATAATACATATATTATTATATTTTTCAAATATAATAATGGTTTCATTGCCATATTTTAAGATATAAATATAAATTGGGAACATGTCGTCCTTTAATGTGATAAATTAACACATCACAGATGATGTTTTCATTTTTCTTTAAAAAAAGTATAGAGGAAAGAATTGATGATGGAATATTCCATAAAAATAATTAAATTTCATTATATGTAAGTTATGGAATTATCATGCCTTTTAAATCAGGGTATATGAGGATAAAATAAAAAAATAAATAACTTCAAAAGAAATTAACAAAAAAGGAAAGATGAATTTTCCTCTTGAATTTATCCTCCTTGAGATCTTCCTTAGGGAAAATGTTTTGGCCTTTTGATGAGGAAAATAGCACTTGTATTTGGGGGATAGTTTTTTTAAGATATTTGAGTAGACTTTGGACAAGGTTCAAAGCTTGATAGGTGTGAGAAGAGGTGGTGAGGGTGGTATTAAGAGTGAAGGAGAGGGGCATTTTTTCATTATTTTACTCATTAGTTTATTATTTAGCCTCAAAATTTTGAATAGTTTGAGAATTATCATCAAAAGTATTAAAATAATGAAGGATAGTTCAATATTTGGAGATTAAACCATCCATAAATCACCTATGACTCCAAAATTATTTTATTTATGTTTTATCATAAATTATTATATTTTACTATTCACAAAAAAATTCAACTATTTTAGAAAATAACCAGAAACTCATCCTAACCATTTTTCAATGAGTAAAATTAAAAAATGGACTCCATTTTATGAAAATAATTTTATAAATATGAGGAATTTAATTTTTAATTAAAATCATCACTTACTCAAAAAATGTAGTTTTTAAAATTATAACTGATTTTATAACAAATTGAAAAATTAATTAAGGTCTCATGAAACTATATTTAAATAATAATACAAAAAAAATTAATTTATGAATACATTTTATGAAAATACTTTCTCTTTTAAATTATTATACTAATAAAAAAATTAGTTAAATATTTATGAACAATAAAAATATCAACACTTAATTAATAATTTATAAAACACTTATTTACATATATTATGATATAATTATATAATATTATCATTTATAAGATTTATAAATTTTATTTATAATTTCTTGTGTGAGTTTTTTATTCCCTTGGTTGGTTTATTAGTCACAAGTTTCATATTACTATTCTCAAGGTCATGTTACTATTTCATCATAAAGGTTCTATTACATCTAGAAATACCTATTTGTTCATTCATTATTTATTTATAATGTTTTTATTGTGTTCTTAATGTGATTGTTTTTGTTATTATATTATATAACATAATTTTAAGAATTTAATTTTCCATTGATATAATTTTGGGACATTTCAATGTGTGTATCACGGTTAAAGGGATTCTATCCATGGATCCTCATATTGCAATGAAGGAAATACAAAAGGGTTTTTTAAAATGATTAATATTGTAAAGAAATAAAGGTTCCTAAGCCATGGAAATCATTTCTTCAAAAATTAAATAAATTAATTATAAATTTAACATTTAATTCCCTTACTCTTCGTTTTTGCAATATAAATATTAAAATAAATTTTAATATATATCACCCACCACCACATGCTTCCATTATTATTTGAACCATTTCCTTTGAGATTATTCATTGCATTGGAGCTATGGATTATTGACTATAACTCCCACCAAACCTTTCTCAAGTACATGAAATATTACATGTATCACTCTCTAGGAAGTTTATACTAAATCCCTTGAAAGTACTCAATTCAGAAGTGGTATAGTTGGAAAATTTTCTCTCTTATGAGGAGAATCCAATTAAGATCATGGACCATAATGATAAAGTCTTACACAACAAGACAACTCACCGAGTGAAAGTGTTGTGGAGAAACCATAAATATAAAGAGGGAACACGGGTACCAGAGTAAAGCATGAAGTAGAAGTACCCTCAATTTTTTTCACCTTATTATGTAGCATAAAATGTTTAGGGGGAATTATTTAAGGAGTAATAATGTGAAAAACTATTCTTGATGGTGTATGTGACACACAATGTCAAGCCTAAAGTAAAAGTCATTATTTATGAATATTATAACCAAGAAATTAAATTATCCAGTAAGAATTTTATTTACTAATTTATGAAATATATATAAATTATTAATAGATATAAATATATTGACAAATTATTATAAAATAAGTAATCAATTTTAAATAGAAATTTTATTCTCCAAAAATAGGATTTCTTCAAAAATTATTTTTATTAATTTTTGTAATAAAATATTATAATTTATTTATTTAATTTTAATAAATTTTATTTTATAAAATTAATATCATTTTTGAAATTAGAATATCAAAAATAATTTAGGGTGAAATTTTGGTATTTTTCGGAAACGGTTGATTTTTCAGTGAATATTGAAAATTATTGATTTTTCAAATGCTATCATTTATTTTAATTAAATAAAGTAATTAAAATGTTATATTATATTTTTTATTTTGTATAAAAGTTATATATTAACCATATTATTTATAATAATATTATTTATTTCATTAGAATCCTTAATTTTAAATATTTTTTGCATAAGTTTATTTTGATGCTTAAAATGTGGTTTTCTGAAAATAGTTTCAAGTGAATATAGTGTATCAATTTTAATAAATAAAAATAATAAATATTTAAATAAATATTTAAATTAAATTCATATATTATACGAATATTTATATGAATTGAAATTTATATAATGATGATTATTTTATATATATTTAATATAAGATCATCTAAATCTTGAAAAATGAATTTCCCGAAAAACTATTTTCTGACGCATTTTGTGGGTTTAATTTTAAATTTAATTGTACCACTTAAATGATTTGAGTTTGATAAAATTGATTCCATATTTCAAATTAGAATAATTAATATTAGGTAATATGTTCAACTTAATTTTTTCATAAAGAATAGTAAATACTGTAAAAAAACAAGTTATCGTGGTGAAAAAATAAAATGATAATAGAGGAAACCATAGAGGTAAATGGAATAAAATGATTAAAACATGTTTATTTTTAAATTTTGGTGGTGTTGATCAACCATATCACTCATCCAATCTATTATTTATCCATATTTTGAGGAACTTTTTTTGGGAGTGACTTCCTATTGTTGAATATTTTTGTTTATTTACAAAAATTACACTCCCTCTCACTTATAATAGGGACCCTTGTAACATCTTTACCCTACTCATTGGCTTGAGAGGGATGAATTAAATCACTAGGAATTAAGTGACATCTCCAAGATTCCAAATGTTGACAATAAATTCCAAGAGATTCAATGAAATATGGGGGATGATTTTCTCTTTGATAAATAAACAAACCAAACAAACATGACATAACCAAAACCACTACATAATGCTTGATTAAAATGTAAAAAAAACATTATGTAATACCATGTATAACAAAACAAAACTAAAAAATGTACCATAATATAATATTAATAATATCAAAGTGAATAGTGCAAGACAGACCATCAAAACTCAAAGACTCCAAGACATAACTCTAAGCTCCAACTCCAACTCCATACCCAAGTATCACAAAGAACCATAAAATAAGTGTAATGATTTAACTTTACCTATATCCTGATAGATAATATATGAAAACTACCAACATTACAACATAGGGGTTAGCAATTAAACTCAGTAGGTCTTCCCCAAATGACTTCCCTACTCACACCACCAAGATAGAATGTGTTATCACACTTACAAAAAAAAATTCACATAAATCAATTTAATAGTCTATCTCAAATCAAAACTATTTCTCTACAAAATAGTTTTCCAAAAAAACCATTTTCCCTGGAAGAAACCAAGAAATTTCGTAAGAACCATTTAATATTCCCTTATTAGCATATCCCATTCCAAACCACAAGCCCGTGCATACACACATGCATTCCCATATGATAGTTCCATGATCATGAGTGGTTTCTCAACAGTCTACCAATTCATCAAATGGTAATTAAAATACCAAGTACCATTTCACCTTTGGCACTGAGCACCAAGTCATATTTCAATCGGGCCTCATAAAATGCAATACGAACACACACCAACCCATTATTACAAACCATTCCAAAACAACCATTCTAAAACTATATAAAAAACAAAAAAATTATTGAAAACCATTCCACTAATTTTTAACAAAACAAAAAAATTTAAAATCAACATTTCAAAAACCATTTAATAAATCATTTTCAAAATAACTCTAAATTTCCAAAAATCCACAAATCATCAATAAATATGTTTTCTATCAGGATTTTTACACCAATATCGTAATCAATTTCAATAAATTTAAATAATTTGAATCTAATACTTCATGTTTTAATAATAGGAGTCAAGAGTGGAGGCACCAACCTGAAGAATTATGACAAAAATGAAGAATGGCATAAAAACTACCACAAAATTAGGTTAAATCTCCAAAAACCTATATTACATTTCGTCCCCTATCATAAAAAAGGCCAAATCTTACCATTATTGGCATAAAAAACCTTTGATATATCTGCATCAGACTATATCTAAGAAACTGAGTGATGAAAGAATGTAGATCTATGAAAAACCATGAAATACTACCACAAATGAGGACTTTACAAGGGAATCAGGATTCAACTATAATGTCTCAGATTTTCTGTGTATTATTTTTAAAAATTATATGGAATTATTATGAGACCAAGATTTCTGACGGCATGTGATTATGAGGCCTAGAGTTTTAGGAATAAATGATTAAAATAAATTAAACCTTTAAATAGTGCGCACAAGCATGTTTCCGTAAATGATAGAATATCATTTAAATGGGTGCTTGGATAAGAAATCTGAGGGAACCATTGAGTTCAAACCTATGAATTTACTTTAGGTGGGGCATAACATCAACCAGCGTGGGTCGGCTGCAAAAGTCAGTTTTTGGACATTTAAGGGAAATAAAATAAAACAATAATTTATTTTATTTAAAAGTTTCCTTTTTGCACAGTGACAAAATTCCTACCTTTTTAAATAACTTCTTATGGAAGGTTCGTCGGGTTAGCCTCATAACCCTGTAAATTGAGAGAGACTCTTGGAGCTTTGGAGGAGAACCCATTGGCATACAATGACGATGCATCTCGGATCCGACGAGCCTCACCAATGAACGCGATGCAGTGATTGTTCTTAAATCGGATCGAGGTAGGGTTTGTCATTTCAATTATTCTTCCCCATTTTTGTATTTAAATGAAGAACGCAGATCAACCATGAACATGTTGATCCAAGGAGCATGATTTCTTGTGGGAGGGTTTTATTTTCCATTTCATTCAAGGTTTGATTTGGGATTTATAATTGTGATAATTATTTGATTATCGTTTTGATTTTCCTTGTTTAATCCTTCTAATAGGAACAGATCAACGTCCTGACAAACGATGGTGGGGGTTCATTCCTCCTTTTTTGCGTGTTGGATTTTCTTCCTCTTTTCTTCATTTTCTTCATGGCGCGATGAACAACGGATCATTGCGCATCTGTTTTGTGATGAAACGATCCCAAATTTGAGATACTACCTCGTGGTGACCTAGTGGGGGTGTGACGGAGATGGTGGTGGACAAATCAACATGGTTTGGGAATGATTTTTCTCCGACCGTTCTTCACATGGAGGATCAAAATGCCTTTTCGAGGCTGATAGGAGGCCCAAAACTTAAATAATCAACTTCGTGATGTGCGGGCGACCTAAACTCTGGAGTTTCATTGTGATCAGATGGCCAGATCAACGATCGGAGCATCATTGAGGCACAATGAAGCAAGTTCGTGATTTTGGAAAATTCCAGAATACACGGCATGTAATTCCAAAGAACACGCTTTGTGGTAGCAATGGTGGTGGCTATGTTTTCGGGTGTCAGAAAAGTATCACATGGCATGTGACACCGGTCACATGGTGTGTTGGACCTTCCATAAATCTTGGAGTGTATTCTGGGAAGTACACAGACATCGTATAAACTACACAGCTTCAAAGACATGGTGTTTAGACCCTACGCGGCATGGCAGGGGCAATTACACGGGAAACGAAAAGTATCTCGGGCAATAAAAAGACATGAGATAAAGCTATGTACGGGCACACAACCGTGTACACGGAGCATACCCCAGTTACTCGGACATGGCGTGTGAGTTTTACTACACTCTGTGTACTAACTTTCCTACATGGCCAACTTTGCAACATGGGCCATTGTACACAGGCAGTACCCGAGGTCAGAAGACACAGCGTGTAACAATTCTACATGTCATGTACTTTTTAGTACATAGCTTGATCTTCTGGTCCACCGTATCTTGGACATGTTTTTTTTGGGTTAGTTCCCCTTTTTCTCGTTCCCCTGAAGGTCAGGTATCACTTCCTACTAAAGGAGTATGATCCCTTCAGCTAGAATTTCCGAGATAGAGTCAGGTATCCCTCCAAGAGGCCCAGAGCAGGATCCTCTATTCATTCTTAACCCTAGGTGGAGTCAGATATCGACGTGACCACTTCCACAGGGCGCCGATCCTCTACCTAGCAGGTGAATTCTGGATTAGTCGCAGTCTCCACCAAGGCCTTGGAAGTGATCCTCATCTGTGTATCGTGATCCTTCCCACTCCGGAGTGTGTTCTCCCAGAATGAGTGTATCTATCTCTCATGACCTTTCCCAACAGTGAGTACTTCTCAGATAGATATCATCAGAGTTTTTAGACTCATGGAGTGTGTTCTCCCGGATGAGTGCTTCATGGAATCTTAGAACCAAATCCCTAGCCAGGGTATGCTGTTGCGTGACTTGTCCCTAGACTACGGTTTTGGGATTTGAGTATATCCGGATTGTGTTCTTCTATTATATATTCATTATTCATATGTTGTGTAGAGATGATTGTACTTTCCTTTGTGTATTGATTTGGGGTTTTTGGGGTACTCTACTAAGTATTGTTATACTCACCCCTTCACTGTCTTTTCCTGCATGTGTCATGTCTTGTGCAGATGAGTGGCATTTGGACAGAGTCCAGGGTGGACCAGGACAAGACCGAGATTTCTGAGTTCCCTATAGGACAAGGTGATCATACAGCTACGAGCAGCAGTCTTAGTACCAATTTGTGTTTACATGTTGGACTTTGTAGTGTTCAGACTCTTGTTTGTGGTGGGCTTGTACTTTGGCCCAGTTCACTTTTAGTACTTTACTTTCTTTCGTACTCTATTTGCTGGGTTTAGTTGTATGCATGCATTTTATTCCCTTGTGGTTTTTACATTTCAGCATTGTGGTCCTGGAGATGTGTGTGTGTGTATAGGTACTTAGGCAATGCATCCCATGTTAGTAATATGCATAATCTATTCTAGTCACCAGCTCCTTGCCTATTGGAGGTGGGATTAGAGAGTCTGGTGCGGGACCCACTGAGACGGGTCGTGAAATATTCGTATCAGAGGTGGTCAGTTCTACCTTAGGACCAAGATTCTGTGAGATTGGTTTGGGGAAACATTATTAAGTGTTTCGAACTTGGATTTTAAGCCCGAGACTCCAGTGTTGGTGCGGGCGGCCGACATATCCATACACTAGGACACTGATAACCAGCTTTTCGACTCGGTACAAGAAAACAATAATTGTGGGGAAATAAGATATTGGTACATGCAACATATAGGGATGATTTTTGTTTTCCATGTCCCTTGTGTCAGCTATCCAGATATACTCGTAAACCATGGTATATCTTGCATCCTTACAGGATGCCTCACAAGATGCATACCAGCTGGGATACAGCAGCACAATCACAAGGATGACCCCCTCAATGACAGGGCTTTTATACAGGGACCAGTTCCCTAGGCGTTGCCACCAGGTGGTGAACCTTCTATACCACCACCAGTGGAGCTGCCCGTGGTACCTACAGTACCGACCAACCAGGATCACAGGCTGATCGCGCTGCATGAGTTCCAGAGACAGAGACCCCTTAGGTTCCGAGGTGATCCCGACCCTCAAGCAGCTGAGTACTAGCTTGAGGCGGTAACCAGAGTTTTGTGTCTTATGAGGACACTAGTGGACCATATAGTGATCCTAGGAGCTATCCTTCTTCCTGGTTTGGCAGGACGATGGTGGAGTCTGACCACACTGACTCATGACGAGGAGACTCTTTCATGGATTGAGTTTGAGTGCCTCTTAAGGGATGAGTTCTCTTTGGTTATGCTAAGAGTAGTGCGCATCCAGGAGCTTCTTCAGCTCCAACTGGGCAGTTTGAGAATAGCTGACTATTCATCAGGGTTCACCAACCTTTCCAGGTACTCAATGGATATGGTCATGGATTAGTAATTCAGATCTTGGACCTTCGAGTGAGGTCTATGATGGGAAATCCAAGATAGTTTTGTGACTCTACGAATTTCGACTTATGTTGGAGTTCTCGAGTGTGTCTTGGTGATTGAGAGCTTCTTAGCATAGTAGAGACAGCTGAAGGCAGTCAGCAGCAGGTAGACAGGCATGGTGACCTCGGCAGCAGGGAGTCGACATCAAGATCAAGGATCAGGACTTGGGAGAAGTCATAGGAGGAACTAGGACAGGGGATCGACATTCCATGGCTCTCAGGCTGGGTCTAGTTAGCCTACAGAGAATCGATGCTACGCATGCGATGGTAGGGGACATATCTCTAGAGATTATCTGACCAGTCAAACTGCTGGCAGGGAGGTGGTTTATGGACCATTGAAGAAAAGGCTGAGATTGGAACAGGCAGACCCTCCAGGAGGTGGACGTGGCATAGGAGTAGGGAGAGCTATAGGTGGTGTAAGACGCTTTGATTTACATTCACCACCACCCCTAGGAGGTCCGCACTAGGCTCAGGGGGCTAGGGGACAGGGGAGGGGATAACTGCATGTGGTTGAGGCGTACGACCCAGGGACTCCAGGGATGATCTGAGGTACGATATGTGTCTTCTATGCCTTAGATTTCGTACTTATAGACATAGGTGACAATCATTCTTTCATAACCACATGTCTTGTGCGAAACCATGAGATTCTGGTAGAGCTATTGACTTGATCCTTATGCTTGGAGACACCCACGGGAGGAGACTCGATGATCACTCACATTTTCAGACAGTGTGATCTTACCCTTGGAGGTGAGAGTTTCGGTTGGAAACTCTTGGTGGTAGCGTTGAGGCCTTACGATGTTATTCTCGGTATGGATTGGTCATATTTGGTCCATGCCCAGATTGACTGTTTTAGGTGAAGAGTGTGGTGTGTCCGCAGTGATGGGATGAGGTTTTCTTTTGATAGAGAAAAGAAGACCCAGGCCGCACAGAACGGGATCAGGCATAGGAGGGTGCAGCTAATCACTCATGAGTTGGCTAGCCATAGCCTCAGAGTAGTAGATTTTGTGAGCTCCCAGTTCCCAGCAGTAGTGGTGGAGTACGAGGATGTCTTACCAGATGATGTTCCAGGACCACCTCCCCATTGGGAAAATGACTTCTGCATCGACTTACACCCCGTGACGACACCGATTTCCTCATCAGCATATCGGATGGGTCCCGTAGAGCTTCGCGAGCTAAGGGTGTAGTTGGAGGATTTGCAGAGCAAGGGTTTCATAAGACCCAGTGTTTCACCCTGGGCGGCCCCAGTCTTGTTTTCCAAAAAGGAAGATGGGATTTTGTGGTTGTGCATGGATTACCGGTGCCTGAATCAAGTAATGGTGAAGAACAAGTATCCACTGCCTAGGATTGACGATATCTTCAACCAGCTAAGAGGGGCATAGTGGTTCTCAAAGTTTGACATTCGATCAAGCTTTCACCAGTTACGAGTACGGGATGAGGATATACTGATGACGGATTTCAGACACTGCTATGGTCACTATGAGTACTTGGTGATGCCTTTCGCCCAAAAAAACTCCCTCGTAGTGTTCATGGGACTGATGAACTGGATATTCCAGTCGTACATAGACTGGTTAGAAGTGGTCTTCATTGATGACATCCTTGTGTATTCTGTGACAGAGGAGGTGCATGCGAAACACATGTGGATTGTTCTACACGTACTCTGAGACCACCATCTTTATGGGAAGCTCTCGAAGTACCAGTTTTGGATTTAGGAGATCCACTTTTTGGGACATGTCATCTCTGCAGATGGTGTAGCTATGGACCTAGCCAAGGTGGAGGTAGTGTTAGCATGGAAGCCACATCATAGCGTGACAGAGGTGCAAGGATTCCATGGGTTGGAAGGGTATTACCAGAGAATCATTCTTGTTTACTCCTGAATATCAGCACTGATGACAGCCTTGACCAGGAAGGGGAAACCCTTCATGTGTACGAAGAATTTCCAGCAGGCTTTCAAGCAGTAGAGCTAGAGATTGATGAGCCCCTCGATTTTGAGATTTCTAGAGGAGGGTGCCGGGTACGTAGTTTTATGCAATGCATCAAGGACTGGGCTTGTATGTGTCCTAATGAAGATACAGACCATGATTTCTTATGGTTCGCGCTAGCTTAGGCCACATGAGTATAACTATGTAACCCACGATCTTGAGTTTGCAGTTGTAGTCTTCGTGTAGAAGATGTGGTGACACTACCTTATGGGCGAATTGTTTACCATCTACTCTGACCACAATAGCCTCAAGCACATCTTCTCACAAATGGATCTGAATCTGAGATAGCAGCATTGGCAAGAGTTCCTCTAGGAATATGATTTAGAGATCATCTATACTACTGGGAAGGGGAACAAGGTGGAAGTTGCTCTTAGCAGAAGGTCGAGCTCGTAGCTGTTGAGTGAGGCGACAGAGCAGTTTTCCACGTTGTAGTTTTCCTCCGTGGATAGAGAGGATGCATCATACCTTCAGTCGATGGTTTCCACCCCTCCACTCTTACCATGAGTTAGGGAGGCACAGCTTGGGGACGTCGACTGTGAGGTTGTACATTCTCAGTTATCCACAGGACATACTCCTGATGGATAATATTAATGTGGGGAGAATGTACTTATGTTCATAGGACACACAGTTGTACCAATGGCATTGTGGGAGGAGATCCTGAGGGAGTTTCATACATCCCATTTGGAGGTACATCCGGGAGTGGCGAAGATATACTAGGAGCTCCAACGGTAGTTCTGGTGGTTAGGCATGAATAAGGTAGTAGCAGAGTTCATTCCTTGATGCCTTACATGCCAGCAGGTGAAGGCTGAGCACCATCTTCCAGTGGGATTAGCTCACCCCTGGAAGTTCCAGAGTGAAAGTGGGATGGAATATCAATGGACTTCATTATTGGCTTACCAAAAATATCCAAGGGGCATGATTCCAACTAGGTGATCGTTGACTGACTCACCAAGTTGGCCCAATTCCTAGATATCAGGGAACAGAGTTTCGTCGAGAGCTTGGGACACCCCTATGTGCAGGTCATAATTCTACTTCATGGTATCCATTCGACAATAGTCTCAGATCGAGATACATGCTTCACATCCCAGTTGTGGAAGGGATTGCAGGAGGCTTTCAGTACTCAATTATGCTTGAGCACGGCATTTCATCCCTAGACCGATGGTTAGACGGAGAGGACCATCCAATTTCTAGATGATATGTTGCGAGCCAGTATCTTGGACATTGGTCATAGTTGGCAGGACCAACTTACACTGGTGGAGTTTTTGTACAACAACAGCTACCACTCCACCATTGGTATGGCACCTTTCAAGGATTTATATAGGAGACCATGCCGATCACCACTTTGTTGGACCGACCCTAAGGGCCAGCACTCATGGGTCTAGACTAGGTGAGAGATACCACTGAGAAGGTGCAGATCATCCGGTAGAAGATGAAGACTGCATAGAGTTGATATAATTCTTATGCTGATAGATGAAGGAGCCCTCTGGAGTTTTAGGAGGGAGACCACGTCTTTTTATAGGTCTCACCTCAATGAGGGTTGTGGAGATTTGGCCAGGGTGGTAAGCTATCTCCAAGGTTCATCAGACCATTCTAGATACTACACAGAGTTTGTGAGGTCGCCTACCACCTAGCTCTACCTCCGTAGTTTCATCAGGTACATGATGTCTTCCACGTGTCACAACTGAGGAGGTATGTTCATAACCCATCGCACATTATCGACTCGGGTGAGTTGGACATCAAGGATGGAGTTACCATTTCTGACTACCTAGAAGAGATCGAGGATTGGTAGAAGATGATCCTTTATGGGTGATCAATTCCCTTGGTGCGCGTCCATTGGAAGCACGGGAATCATTAGGAGAGAACGTGGGAGCAGGAGGCTCGGATTCATGCCCAGTACCCACATCTTTTTTAGTAACCTTTATTTTGGATTTTCAGGGACATAAATCCCTAAGTTGGGGAGAATGTAATGTCTCAGATTTTCTGTGTATTTTTTAAAATATTATATGGAATTATTAAAAGACCAACCTTTCTGACGACGTGCGATTCTGAGGCCCGGAGTGCCCGAATAAATGTTTTAAATAAATTAAACCTTTAAATAGCGTGCCCGAGCAATTTTCATGATAAAGTGGAATATCTTTTAAATAGGTTCCCGGATCATAAATCCAAGGGCACCATTGTGTTTATAGCCTTGACTATACTTTATGTGGGTCTTAACATCGAACAGGACGGGTTGGATTCAAAAGTTAGTTTTTGGACATTTAATGGAAATAAAATAAAATAAAAATTTATTTTATTTAAAAGTTTCCTTTTTGTAAAGCAACCAAATTCCTACATTTTTAAATACATGCTTATGGGAATTTCACAGGGTTAGCCTCACAACCCTGCAAATTGAGAGAGACTCTTGGATCTTTGGTGGAGAACCTGTTGTCAGATGATGACGACGCATCTCGGATCTGATGAGCCTCACGAACAAACGTAACGCGGAAATTTTTATTCAACCCGATCGAGGTTGGGGTTGTTATTTCAATTCTTCTTCCCTGTTTTTGGATTTAAACGATGAACTTGGATCAACCACGAACAAGTTGATCTATGGAGCATGCATTCTTGTGGGAGGTTGTTATTTTCCAATTATTTATGGGTTTGATTCGGGAATTATAATTGTGATAATTTTTCGATTATCATTTTGATTCTCCTTGTTTAATCCTTCTCATGGGAGAAAATCGATGTCGTGACGAACGAAGGTGGGTGTTCATTCCTCCTTCTTGGTGTGTTGTATTTTCTTCCTCTTTTATTCGTTTTCTTCATGGGGCGATGAACAACAGATCGTTTTGCATCTGTTTTGTGACACAACAATCCCAAAGTAGAGATCTGACCTTGTGGCGACCTAGAGGGGGTGCGACGGCGATGGAGGAGGACGAATTGACATGGTTTGAGAATTATCTTTCTTTGACTGTTCTTTGTGTGGATGATCAAAACGTTCTTTCAGGGCCGATCGGAGGCACGAAACATACGGAATCTACTTCGTGACATGTGGGCGACCTAAACTCTAGAGTTTCAATGCGATCAAACAACCAGATCAATGATCGGGGAATCACCAAGGAACGGTGAATTTGGTTCATGATTCTGGAAAATTTCAGAATTCACGGCATTTAATTCGGAAGAACACGTCGTGTGGTAGTGGTGGTGACGGCTAGGGTTTCAGGTGTTAGACAAGTATTACACGACGTGTGACCCCGGTCACAAAGCGTGTTGGACCTTCCCTGAAGCTCGGCGTGTATTCTGGGAAGTACACAGACACAGGAGGAACTGCATTGTTTCAAAGACATGGCATGTAGACCCTACGCAGCATGTCATTGGCAATTACGTGGGACACGACGTGTATCTTGAGGGATACATGGACATGGGATAAATCCATTTACGGGCACATGGTCATGTACACAGAGCCGACGCCAATTACTTGAACACGACTTGTGATCTGTACTACATGTTGTGTAATGACTTTCCTACATTACCAGCCTTGAGACATGGGCTGTTGTACACGGGCAGGACCCGGGGTCATAAGACGCAGTGTGTAACAATTATACATGTTGTGCACTTTTCATTACATGTCATGATCTTCTTTACCATTGTATCTTGGACATGCTTCATATGGGTTAGTGCCCCTTTTTCTCATTCCTCTGAGGGTCAGGTATCATTTCCTAATAGTATTATGATCCCTTCAGTAAGACTTTCCGAGATAGAGTCAGGTATCCCTCTTAGAGGCCCGGAGCAAGATCATATATCCATTCTTGACCCTAGGTGGAGTCAGGTATCGATGTGACCACTTCCATATGGCATCGATCATATACCCAGATGGTGAATTCTGGATGAGTCGTAGTATCTCCCAAGGCCCTAGAAGTGATTCTCATCTGTGTATCGTGATATATCTTACTCAGGAGTGTGTTCTCCTGGAATGAGTGTATCTATCTCTTGTGACCATTCCCGGCAGACAGTACTTCTTGTACGGACGTCATCAGAGTTGTCAGACTCATGTAGTGTGTTCTCCCGGACGAGTGCTTTGTGGAATCTTCAAACTAATTCCCTAGCGGGGGTATAATTTTGCGTGACTTGTCCCTAGACTACGGGTTTGGGATTTGAGTATATCTGGGTTGTGTTCTCCTATTATATGTTCAGTAGACATATATTTTGTAGAGCTGACTGTACCTTATTTTGTGTATTTCTTTCAGGTTTTGGGGGTCCTCTACTGAGTATTGTTATACTCACCCCTGCATGGGATTTCCCCACACGTGTCGTGTCTTGTGCAGATGAGAACCCTTTTAACAGAGTCCATGGCGGACCAGGAAAGGACCGACCTTTCTGAGTTCCCTATAGGCTGAGGTGATCCTATAGCTAGGAGAAGAAGTCTCGGTACAATTTTTTTTTACAAGTTGGACTTTCTAGTTTTCGGACTCTTGTTTTTGGTAGGCTTGTACTTTTTCCCAGTTTACATTCAGTACTTTACTTTTCATCGTACTCTGTTGGTTGGGTTTAGTTGTATACATGAATTTTGTTCCCTAGTTGTTTTTACATTTCAACATTGAGGGCTTGGAGATGTGTGCATGTGTATATGTACTTAGAAAATTCCTCCCATGATAGTAATATGCCTACTTGGTGCTAGTCACCAGCCCCTGTCCTATTGGAGGAGGGCTTGGGGAGTCGCGACGCAGGCCCTACTAGGACAGGTTGTGACATAAACTGACCAAGAAACACCTCTATAGCACTTATGATTCAATGGGAAAAGATCTATAGAATGTTGGAGGAAGCAATATCGGGTTATTTTTAAAATTTATAAAAAATGAGTTGTTTAAATCTAATCCCAACCCAGATCCACTTTTTAAGGATCTTACTTTTAAACTATGCATGATTAGTCACACAGATAGGCAAAACAGTGTTCTCACCATGCACCAGCCTATTCCTCAAGGATCATCTCACATGGTTTGTCCACACAGTTATACAAAAAATATACTTCCTATGAAAAATCTAATTGTCCCACTTTTCACGGTTTCATCTGGGTGGTTGCACGATATGTACAAACAGTGGGCCTAACCGGGTTCCTACCCCTTAGCTCGTGTCTCACTATGCATTATTTCTTGTAGGAGTTTCATGGTTTCCATAAACCATAAACCAACCATAAAACTTTATATAATACCCAGAAACATTCCAAAAATCTTCCAAACCCTCCCAAACCTCACATAAACACATTATATACTTAAAAGTCATAAAGAAAGGGTTACTGGACACCTGGGGTGCTACACGCCTACTCTCATCTCTTTTACACAATTAAAATCCATTTTTCATTTCCAATACCTACCCAAATCCATTATTTTATTTCATACCTAAATAATAGAGGCATTTTTTATCGTAAATCCAATCTAGGTAGGATTTAGTTATAATCCTAAAGGGGTGGTTCGATGAAGAGGTGTCGTTCTTAACTGAGAATATTTATCTTATTTCTTCTTACACATCCTTCAAACAATACTCAATCATGATGATATAATAAATAAATTATCTAATATATACTAATATGTTATTATTCTAATGGAATAACCTAAATCCACCTCCACTTTCATCAAATGGGAAATGAATCTATTGTTCGTGTGTATGGAAAACTACCGTCTTGTGAACCGATGTAATTAATTTTCCATCATCATCTCTAATGGTTGTTCATAAGGATGGATTTAATGTTTATATATTATATTAATTATATATCAATAATTTTTTAAAATGAATATATTATATATCTTCTTAACTCACAGTCCATTGAAATATGATAACACCATTTGTATGTACGGCGGAATACCGTCACATGAAGTGACGTGAATCGTTTTTTATTACCACATCACATTGATGGTATATAAAAATGTATTTAAATAAATAATTTTAAATATATTATGTAATTATCATTTTTAATTATAAAATAACACTTACCTTCTTTTTATCTTGATCTTTGAAAAATGGAAATGTTACACATACGTACATACGACCTACCATCGTCATGATTATAACGTGGTTAATTTTTCATAAGCATATTTAATGGTTGATTATAAAAGTATAATTTATATAAAATCATAATAATTATATAATGATTATTATTCTATATATGTTTATTTAATAATATATTTAACTTTATTCGACATACCAAAGTGATTTTTGATATATGAGTTGAACATCATCAAAACATCCAACTTGAACCTAAATGAATAAGTAATTTAGTATAGCATGATAATAAAAAAATAAATAGAATAAAAATATTAAAAATATTATTAAGAATGTAAATAATAAATAAAATTTTATCGTTATGGAAGATAAATAATGCACAGAACAAATTAGGCTTAAGGAAATGCATCTCTCTAAACCCCCCTTTCCTTTGGGTTATTACCATTCTCTCTATAACTCACTTTGTCTCTCTCCTCGATTTTATGTACTTCTTTGAAATTATATATATATATGTCTCTCAAATATATACCTATCATATTCCCCATTACATTTATGGGGTAATACATTCCTTATGTTCTTTCTCAAATTCCTTCATTATGAAATTTCCTTTCGTTATGATATGCAGAAAGATTATGAAATCCATTTTTCTTTGCTTGGGTAATTATTATGTTATGACTTATGAATGATTTAGTTCTTTGGAATACATAATTCATGAAAATTTTATGATGGCTTTACCCATATATAACTATAGTGCATTGGGTAAACCTTTAGTCTCATGACACATCATGTAATGAATTAGGGAGTAAACCTAATCCATTATGGGACTTTTTAATCCATGTGATATTTTCTAGGTAGTTAGCCTTTACTCATGTTTATTTCATGTTATATGTTATTTCTATATTTACTATTTTAACATTATCTTATGATACCATGTTCTTTATGTTATTCTTTCATATGATTACTCATGAGCCTTCTCTTTTATGATATCATGGTGTACCTTTGACTCATATGTTATGTTTCCTAATAATGTTTATTCAATTACTTGGATTTTAAGATTAACACTTTCTTTTATGTATTACCTAGATTATCCTATGCAGTTTATGGAGCTAAAATAGATTTTGGAGCTCATTATGGAGAATAAAATGATGGTGTCATGTTTTAGTTCCCTTTTGATATACTATGAATCTATTCTCCCAAATACACTATGCCTCATTGTCTTTGGGTTGTACTTATCAGATATTTGTGTTTAAAAGTAATGTGATAGTTTGTGTATAAGGAATGGGTAGCTATAGACCCACTACCTCAAGTTTCTGTACCAGACCGATCAGACCTTCCCACACCCTAAAGAGGTTTCGGTCATGGTCTTCGCCCTGGTCAGGGTGTGGAGGCCTACTATCAAGACACACACTGGTATGCACATACTCAAGTAACCCCAAGGGAATCAAATTTATAGATATCTACCCATTCTAGACCTGAATGGGATGTGGCATGGTCTTATTCCAAATGCAAGATGGTCACCACAGATTGTGGTCCCTAGTATAGGGTCATTCAGGTACCATTGGCCATATTCTAGAAATAGAGGGGAGATAACAACCCCATTATGGCATGAATCCCTACCGCTAAACACTTCCGGACTCTCCACAACGCCCCCCCCCCCCCCCCAGTTGGGCTAGGTGGGGTACCCATCCCTTGTGAGGTATTGTTCCTTAGGTTTCTAGCCCTATGAGTGGATTTAGTTCCCTATCAAGTATTAGGAAACTCAATCACTAACTGGAAAAAAAAGTTAAATCACTTTTGGTGGACTTATGTTATTCATATAAACCTAATTCTAATCAGACAACCTTTCAAATGGTCTGATTCCATTCATGGCTATTTGATTGGTATGAATCCAGAAAACTCTTCATATTTGGGTCCTTGACCTAAAAATTCAGATCAATATCTACTCATAACTGGAATATCATATCAATATTTTTCCAAAGATTTGATCATTAGACAAAGAACCGAAATTAAACAGATAAAATTCATTACATTGAATCTAAAATTAATTACGCATTGATTGATACCACTCTAGCTAACATTAGATAAAGGATCCTTTCATAGCAGAAGAACATTAGCAGGATGCTAACATTTAATTTTTGGTTTAGATATAATCTTAAACTATATTATCTTCACCTTCTCAACTCAAATCAAATAATAATATCTATTCATCGTTGTGTGATTATATTGATTTATAAAAAAATTTCTTTACACAATGGATCCCTATTCATTTTTATTTTTTATTTTTTCTAATAGTATTTGAACTTGAATCCCTCTAGTGATATCCACATATTAATTTATAAAGCTCTGTATATCTATCTTGATGCTTCAGCTACTAGCATGATCGATCCATATATCTCCATCATTCTATGTTGATCTCATAATTGGGTCATGGGTGCATTTTTCTCCCAATTATTGAGATAATGGTTGTGATATCTTTTTATTAGTCATACTGATTAGCATCAAACTAATCCATATAAAAATATTGTATTAAATATTAATCGTAACATCCAATGAATTTATGATTTATTTTTATTTCAATAAATTCAATCTCTTTGATAGCGTACAATGCACATAGTACTGGGTATAAACAAAATGAGATACTCTGTTACAATAATATTTATACATGACCATTATAACCTACCAGTTAAGTTTGTGGGTATTAATAGGAATAAATTAATTATAAAAAGTGTGGTTATCTATTTATTATAAATAAATTAATAATCATTTTAAAGTAAAAGAAATGTTTTCTAAAAAACTATTTTTTGTAATGAAAATAGTTTCGTTACATCTTGATCACTTATTATAAAATTAATTATTGAAACATTTAGAAAATTTAATTGATAAAATACAATTAATTTTTTAAATCATAATATAAAAAATATAATATGGTGATTTTTTTTATTTTTATACAAAGTTTCAGTTTTCAATGAATAGTGAAAAAATACAGATTTTATTGAAAACTACCTTTTCATTTAAATTATTTAGAATGTCAAATTATATTTTAAATTTTTTATAAATTAAAATCAGTTTAATGATATTATAATCAATAAAATTTAGGTTATTGGAATCAATTTAATATTGAATTTTGATATTAAAACCTTATATACTTATGAGAATTTTCTCTTTGGAAATCTGCTTTTTTCATCATTTCTATGGGTTTAATTTTAAATTGGATTCTTATTATTCTATGACTTAAATTTGAAAAAATGGATTCTATATTTGCAATAATAATAATTTAGATTATCTGATATGTTAAACATAATTTTTTACTATTAGGAATAATAAAAGCAGTAAAAATTAATTACCATAATCAAGGTAAAACTGATTTACTGGGGGTTAAACTAAAAATATAGTGGTAAAAATGACATGCAAACCCATAAAAACCTAATTTTCTTTCCATATTTTGACTTTATAACCTATAAGATTTGAGAATAACCTATTTTGGATTATTTTCTCAAGATAAAAACAATGTTTTAATTGATTATTTTCTAAAATTACATGTGTGTCCTCTCCCCCACTTATAAAAGATCACCCCTCTCCTACCCTCTTTACACTTTCAAATACATTTTTTTGGCTAATAACTACCCAAATAACAACCTTACACCCATCCAAATATCCTATAGACCTTGTTTTTGTCATAAAGACAACCTAGTAAGTCTTTTGGTGAAAACCTAAAGAAGTTGTTTGTTCATATCCTCTTCCATCAAATGATAAATAAAACCATAAAACGTGTGTATTGTAGACTACAACACTTCTAGAAATTTAGGCAATAGACACGGTTTGGAACCATGGTTATAGGGATTTATCCACGATTTGAAACCATGGTTATATACTTCCCCATTTCATAACACCCCCCCCCCCCGTTACACCCCTGGACAGACCCCCTTGCACCCATGAAGATCCCCCATACACCCCTGGACATACCCCCTGACAGCGCTGCAGAACCCCCTTGCACCCTTGTATAGACCCCCCGTGCACCCCTGGACAGCCCCCCCCCCCCCACCCCGGACAGACCCCCCTTCACCCTTGGAAAAAAACCCCATGCACCCCTAGACAGACCCCCTTGAAAATCCCTTGCACACTCCTTACCCCCCCCCCAACTGGACCCCCTCGCACCACCCCTGTTGGACACCCCCCTGCACCCCCTGGACTACAGCCCCCTTTGCAACACCCTTGCTCCCTACTGGATACCCCCCTCCCCCCAGCATCCCCTGGACCCCCCCCCCCCCCCTCAAATCCTTTGCACCCACAGGTCCCCTTGCACACCCCTTTCCCCCTAGATAGCAGTCCCCCTGTTGAACCCCCTAGACAGCAGCCCCCCCTACTAGACCCCCTTGTACAGTAGCCCCCACATATCCCTTGCACCCCCAGGTCCACCGGTACACCCCTTCCCCCCTGCTAGACCCCCCTTGCACCACCCCTAGTGGACACCCCCCCCCCCCTGCTGGACCCCCCTGGATTGCATCCCCCCCCCACTGGACACCCTGGACAGCAGCCCCCCTGCTGGACCCCCCTAGACACCCCCCCCCCCCTATTGGACCCCCTAACAGTTTTCCTCCTGCTAGACCCCCCTGGACAGCAGCCCCCCTACTGGACCCCCTGGATAGCAGACCC
This sequence comes from Viscum album, assembly GCA_963277665.1. Classification (NCBI taxonomy): domain Eukaryota; kingdom Viridiplantae; phylum Streptophyta; class Magnoliopsida; order Santalales; family Viscaceae; genus Viscum; species Viscum album. Next base: position 209,902,373 of record OY728128.1, on the reverse strand, counting down.
CCTGGATAGAAGCCCCCCTGTTGGACCCCTAGACAGTATCCCCCTTGCTGGACCCCCTGGAAAACACCACCCCTCCCCCCGGCTGGACCCCCCTGGAAAGCAGCCCCCCCTCCCTGCTGGACCCCCTGGACAACAGCCCCCCCCCCCCCCCCCCACCCATTGGAGAGTATCCCCCCTACTGGACACCCCCCGACACCCCCTCGATAGCCCCCCTGGACAGACACCCCCTTTGTAAATGAATACTACTATATCAGTAGAATGAAAGGCTAAGACAAGCTATCAATAAATACCTATTTTCTACATGATAGTATACAACTCTAGTCATATGGTTTGATAAAAATATCCCAACAATCAATGTCTATAAAACAAACATTGAGGGATTGGGTGACCCTAGATGACAAATAGTCTTAAAATTTCTGAAAATAAATCAAACTAGTACTCCGCCTATGCAAATCCATGAGACTGTTAAATTTTATTTGAAATCAAATAAATACTCCACTATTACATATTCATTCAAACCATATATATATATATATATTCCATTTTATTTCCAATAACATCAACATGAACTCATGAAGGCAATTAAAAGGGAGATTTAGAGTTTACATTTGAAAACAAATGTCAAGAAATTTATAATGGAAACTAGAGTTACATCAATGAAGCAGTGAAACTTGCTTTAATGCTATAGATAACTGAGCCTACTCCATAGAACTAGGACGCAGCGACATTTCCCCTTCATCTGAATGTCTGCCATCTTAAGTCAATGTCAACAGTGTTGGGTTGTGGGCTTTAAAGATCGCATGAATAGAGACCAATCAAGGGTGAGAAGAGCCTTTAACTACTTCATAAGACCTGACAACCTGAAATTGAATAAAAAATAGATGAAGAAAGATTGAATATTGATATGGCATGAGAAAATATCACCATTAAATATAAATTCAAAGTTGTATAAAGAATAAGTGCATATAGAATATGAAAACACATAAGTGCATACAGATTCTAGAAACATTGCTTTGGCATTCAACAACAAATCATGAATGTTTCGAAGGGGAATAAAATAATGATTAGAATTTTTTACATAAAAACTATACCTGATACACCCCCTGGACACCCCCCCCCCACCTTGGACACCCCTTGGACACCCCTCCCCCTAGAAACCACCACTGGAAACCCCCTCGGGACAACCCCTTAGACCCCCTGGACTCCCCCCTAGACACCCTAATGAACACCCCACACCCCCCCACACCCCCCCCCCGGACCCCCCTGGACACCCCCCAACACCAATATTACTGGACCATTTTAGATTATGGATCTCCATGAAATGTTACAACATGGTAAAACAATTCCCATTAGTTTTTTAATGTTGAATTGAAAATGGGATATCCATGGGATGTGGGAGCGTGAATCGTTGATAATGATGTAGTGGTCTTCTCTAATTGTGACTCTATAATACTGAGCACTTTCTAGGGATATAAATATTTTTGGTTTGGAGAATTTTGATTCCCCCTAGGAAAAAGTTATATATTAGTTTGATCTTGGTTGATCCATAGGATATTTCTATAGGTTTTATAAAAATTTGGAAGGAAATCTCAAAATTTTTCAGAGAAATAGTTCAGGAAAATAGAATGTTTGGACTATTTGTAATAACTATGTATTAATTGTCCAGTATTTCACTATGAGGCTTTATGGTTGTTTTTCATGGCCTTATCATGATTTTTCAAACCATGTTTCTCTCCAAGGAAACTGCTTGATTGTCTTGGTAGTTGTCCAGATGCATCACATGGTTTGAGTGTGGTTTTCCAATATCGTGTGGCCTATACTAGGTAATTGTGAGACATGTTTTTCAATAGGGAATTTTCCATAAAATGTTGGCTCACCCTCTTCCTTACCAAATGTCCTAACATTTCACACCAAGTAATTGTGAGACATGTTTTTCAATAGGGCAGTTTCCATAAACTGTTGGTTCACCCTCTACCTTACCAAATGTCCTAACATTTCACCCTAATATGAATAACTAATAGTAGTGATTTACAGATTTTCCCTTGGTCATTTATTTTTATAATTATCTCTAAATCCCCATTTAGAATAAACTAAACTTCCCCCAAAGATCTAGTGTCTTATTAACTAGGATACCCCCATCCCTTCTGGACCGACCCCCCCCCCTTTAGAGAAATCTATTGCAAGTGATATCAAGCCATGATTTAGTTAAATCAATCTGTTGTAAATTGGAGGGTGTATTTTAAGAAACCTAATAATGAATAAATGAGAGAGTTTGAGATGGATTTTAATGTTTATTCAACCTTATATAAGATTAAATAAACCAATACAAATTAACTACACCCCACTGCCCCCACCCCCCTTACACCCCCTTCCCTACCCCCTTGCACCCCCTCCCCCCTTGCCCTGCACTTTCACACACCCCACAGCCCTAAAGACCCCTTGAACCCCTTTCCCCACCCCCTTGCACCCCCTGCCCCACCTCCTCCCCCATTGCACCGCACCTGCACCCTCCCCACTAACCTACAGACCCCCCCCCCCCCACCCTCCCCCTGTAGGCCACCCCCCCTACAGACCCCCCACTCCCCCTGCCACTTTCCCCCTGCCCCCTTCCCCACACCTTGCACCCCCTTCCCTACACCTGCACCCTCCCCACTGCCCTAGAAACCCCCCAGCACCCCTTTTCCCACCCCCTTGCACCCCCCACCCCCTCCCCCTTGCACCGCACATGCACCCTCCCAACTACCCTGCAGACCCCCCCCCCACCCTTCCCTTTCCCTACAGACCCCCACTCCCCCTTGCCACCCGCCCCTACCCCCCACCCCCACCCCCTCCCCCCTGCCCTTAAGACCTCCCCACTCCCCCTTCCCCCCTCCACCCAACCCCACTCCCCCTCCCCCTGCCCTGCAGACCACCCCCTTCCCTCCCCCTACCAGCCCGCCACCATGAAAGGATGGAATGATGTTATTTTTAAAGACCTTGTTCACAATAAAAATATATTGGTGGAAAGGCTCCTGGATAATGAACGATGAACTCGCAATCAATCTTGGGTCACCCAGCTTGAAAAAAGCAACAAAAACACCACATTTTTTCATGATTTTCTCAAAGAGAAGCAGAGAATTACCACACACAATATTCTATGGGAGCATGGTTCATTATCTATTGGTCATGAAGAACTCGTAGGTATAGCCGATGATAATTTTAGTCTGTTCTTATAGGGACCAGTCCTGCTTAGTGGCTATCTCGGTTTTTAGGAAGAGCTCTTTGAAGCCTTACCCAGATTAGTGACTATTAGTGACAATTTCATCATGGTTTTAGTTTCAGAGGTTCATGAGATACAAGAGTTAGTGCTTTATCATTACCATTCTAGCATATATTTTCCCGAAGTTTATCATGGTTTATTCTATGTTGACTCATGGGAACTAGTTAAGAAACATATAGTGGCAGCGGTGCATGACATCTTCTAGGGTGGAAGCATCATGTACATGGCCAGATCCACCACCCTAGTCCATATCCCTAAACTTATAGATCCTTATTCTTTGAGTCAATAGAGACCTATAAGCCTCTGTAACTTTTCCTATAAATTTTTGGCAAGTGTGGTTAACATGCATCTATCCCAGCTTCTACCTCTATGGATTTTAGATGATCAACATGGGTTTGTGAATGGAAAGACAATCCAGGGTGCTATCGGTTGGCACAACAGAATATTGGTGATTTGAAACAAAGGGGTACTGGATCCAATATTTCCATTATGTTAGACATAGATAAATCCTGTGATCAGGTATAATGGTATATCATTTTCAAGGTGTTATCATGATTGGGTTTTTCTAGTTGATTTATTGAAACTCTTTTTAGGTCCTTTAGTTTACCATGGATTTCAAATTATTTCTTGGGGAAGAACTTCAGATTCTTCAAATATGTTTGGGGACTAGGAAAGGAGATACCATATCCCTAAACTTATTCATCCTATATCAAGATAAACATTATATAAATATTAATAAGAACTACCATGAAGGAAATGTAGCTTCATTTCAGTTCCAGAATCTTGTGCCAGTAAAATCTCAACTGATGTTCGCGGATGATACCATCATTTTTGTTAGTTGAGGTAAACTCTTAATTCCTAGAAAAACAAGGTCTATAAATAAGTTCAAAGGATATATTCATGTTATTCCTTGACAAAGCCAGTGTTTATTAGAAAAACATTTTATAAAACAATAAATAAATTATGGAAACAATTATTCAAATCAATCAGGTAATTATAGAATTCAAATTAAAGATTTAGGTAGAGGGAACCTACCTCAACCTTAAAGCGTGTTTTATTTTAATGACAACTCTAATCTTCCTTTTTTCCACTTTCACGCATATGCAACTTAAAATATATATAAGGACACCTAGCCCCTATGTACATATTTTCATATCCAAATATGCACAAGGTGGTCCTTATATATATGTTTATATTTTCATATACCCCTTTACACTTACACATATATGCATTTTTTATATCTATATATAAGCACCCCTTTCCCCAATATATATATTCATACTGCCATGAGTGAATATATATAAAGGGGGAACTTATATATGTATATGCCTACCTATGCATACACATGTAAGCCTTTGTCAACGGCGACTTGAATCCACCTCAATGAAATCCAAAACGCACTACAAAAATATATGGAACCAAAAAATCAAAAAATCCCTAATTAAAATTGGGAGAAATAATAAAAACAGAATAAACCTTACCCAAATTTGATGTTGAACTCGCTGTCTTTGATGGTGGTGGATAGAATCGGCCTCACCATAAGAATCCACCTATGATAAAATAGTTGGAAAAGAAATGTGATATAACAACTTCTTATATATATGTGATTAGTGTGTCAACTATACATGATAAATGATACATGAATCCATAACAAACAATAAAAGAATAATATTCATATTGATATGTAAATACCAATACTAAATAACATTATCATTAATAAAGCTCTTTATTTTTCAAACATCACCCATTCAGCTCAAATCCCAATGATTTAAGCTATAATGAATAACCCAAGCATCGAATTAACTTTATCTATGTTATTATTAAAAGCTCATGATGTTTTTTTATTTTTTAACAAGCAGCTATTTCACCCACACCGCCCCTGACCCCCCCCCCTCACCCCCACCTACCTCTAACACACCCCCTCCCCACCTTGCACCCCCCCCCCTCACCCTGCTCACCCCCTCCCACCTTGACACTGCCCTAGACCCCCCCCCCCCCCCCACTTTTGGACACTTCCCTGAACAGCCCCTCCCTCTTGGACCCCCTCCCTCCTAGACACCCCCTGGACAGCCCCCCCCCTTCTGAACACTCCCCGGGACGCCCCCCCCCCCCCCCCCCCCACCCCACCCACATGGACGCCCCCTCCACCACCCTAGACTCCCCCCCCCCCCCTCCTAGACACCCCTCCCTCTGCAAACCCCCCCCCCCAGAAAAATTGTTCTTGTAATAAATCATGAGCTTGAAAATCTTCCATCAGATATAATAAGAATTAAAAAGATGAATATAAAGTAATGATATCAATTAAAAAGTTAAACTTGTCCAGGAAGACAATAAGAAGTCGAAATTCCCCTTTTGAATCCAGTAATAAAAACCCTAGACCACATGTTGCACAACACCCATTTTAATATCACTATTTCTGATAGGTAAATATTCAATGAAAATCGAATGAACTTAAACAGTGACAAAATGAATGAGTTGGTTTTCCAACCCATACCCCGGGAAAGAAATTGAAGGTTCATGATACAGTGAAAACATGAGGTGCAATGAGCATGAACCATCAAGTAATTGAAAGATGATACAAACAAGACTTATAATAAAACTTCATATAATGAGGAAAAGGACTCACCGTATGAGCTAGAAAGCACAGAAAAATCCATACAAAAAAAACATGTTGCAACATCCACTTTTTCTGCTCTTCTATAATTAGATGTGTTTCACTTCATCAAAAAAGGGTCTTAATATTCCTCTTAGACCAACCTTACAATCAAGTAAATAAGCACTTTCCATCCCGCTATCCGAGTTAATCAAATGTAGATTCAACTGTGCATGATCATATGAAACAGAAATTAAAATCCTTTTATCAAATAGGCATTAACAGATAGTCTTCAATAATTATATCCTTAAACAAAAGAATTATTCCAAAATGATGATCAAAGTGCAGCATGAAATACAACAATGATTTCTAATTCAATAGGTAGATCTGATTAAGACCTCAAAAACATGACTTCCACTAATTTGCAACTCCAATATGGAAATGTAATACAATAGAAAATTGAAATTACTAAATTTTATGGTGAAAAGAGATATGGAACCACAAGTTCATGGAAGGATATAATCAATAATTCTCCTCACACCTACACTAATATTACACTATTAATTCTAAAATAATGAAATAATGAAAGAGTGGAACCACAAGTGCATGGAAGAAATAAAATAAAAGTAAAAATGATGAATATAATGAAGGGTAACCATATATAATTCTCTCATTAATTATATAATAATATCTTATAAAATAAATTCACCCCCTAAATAATACCCTGGAATGACCCAAGATCTCAATCCATTCACTCTATCTTTTGTGTGTTAGGTTAGGTAGTGAAAAAAATGATTTTTGATACGATACTTTCACCTACCCATTGTAATTGAGAATGCTTAATCACTCTTTATCACCCCTCACTCCCCTACATAATATTAGAAATGAATGAAAATTTTGGTAGTATTATGTGTACAACAAATTAATAGATAAAACCATGATAAAATTTAAAGGTGCATGGATAATAATCTACTATTCATATGGAAACAATCTGATTTCATGAAAATCTCACTAGATAAATGAAAATACAAATTCATTTAAATCCATGGATTGTGATGGGGGAATGTCTCCTTAACCACACCATAGTAGTCTAAACACCATAACCATATAATATAATTAACTAATCAAAAACCATTAGGATATATTATAATTTTTTTTGAGATCAATCTATTTATAAGTGGGAATGAGGTTATTTATCGAATGGACACATCAAGTCCATCTTCCAACAATTATTTCAGTGTCGATAAGAAAGATCAATCTCATTATTCATTGGATGGGTTACATGTGTCTATCTTTGAGGGTTGTTATGTCTTTATCTAAACTCTTGAATATTCTATATTTTCTTGACACTCTCCTATAAATAATACAATAATATTTAGAAAAATCATTCCAAAATGTCAAATTTATCTCTTTTGAATATAGAAAATCACTTTTCTCTAGATTTTAACACCCATCAACAATTTACCCATGTTCCTATGGTTGAATTTCAACATTCCCTAACCAATTCACTCAGTATACAGCTCTGATTTTTCAGTTTCTAATGTTGGTTAATTATTTTTTTTCTATGATTTTGAAGAATCTAATAGTTTAGGAGTCAATGGTTTAGGTTTTAAAATAGTATTCACACTTCTTCACCAGCCCCCAGCACCCCCCCCCCCCTACACCATCCCCCAGAACTCCCCCCCTCCCCCCAACCCCCACCCCACCTCCCCCCTACACCCCCTCCCCCCGCACTAGCCCTACACTAGCCCCCTGCACCACTCCCCCCCAACCCCTCCACCTAGCCCTCATCCACCCCTGAACCCCACCCCCCAACCCCCCCCCCCCCTAATATCATCAGGGTATTCTCCTTATTCTATCTAGATATTCCTTTCATATCCTCGAGTTTACCCTTTGTATTCTTTCTAGAACCACAAATTTTTAAAGACTTTTCATCCATATTATTACTTACCAAATCAGTTTCAAGAAAAAAAATTAGGTGAACTACTTTGAGATGAGGTCTACATATGATAAGGAGAAACTTATGATAATTGGGACTCCATCTAATCATATTATAGTCTACCTTATCCAAAACTATCATAGGATGATTCCTTTAAGAGAACCACGCCCTATGTGGCCTAATTATCCTCAAAAGCTCTAGGTTTCACCTATGATGATTCCTAAGTTTGGCTGACCACCCCTACATGCACCATTCAAACTATGACCACCAATTCCTCACTAGTAAAAGAAGTAGAACACACTCACTCCTCCTCAATCTAAGTGTTAGATGAAGCCTAAGAATACTATTCCTGATCAGATTTCAAATTAATTGCGCCAATACAATCATGGAATTATACCTTACCATGATACATAGTCTTTGTGATTGGATGATCCTCACCAACTCTAGATAACATCCCTTGTATATGACATGGTTATCTTGATATCTAGTGTATCACCAGAAAAAGTACAATAAAACATTCATCCCTCCTCAATTTGAGTGATAACCAAATTTAAAGACCTGTAAAATTCAAGGGAAATTTTTACTTAATTTTCTTTGGAATTTTACAAGAACACGGTTTCTGACGGCACCTGATTCCGAGGCCCGGAGTGCCCAGAATCAATTTCCGAAGTATGGATCGGGTACGTTCAGTGAACGAACGAGTGGGAATTTCTAATTTTTGAACCGGTGCCCGGAATAGAATTCCGAGGGAACCGATGAACTCGCAGCACCGATATTCGCTTAAGGAGACCATTTTCGAGGTTGCGTTTATTGCGGGTTGAGAGTTTGTTTTTGGGAATTTAAAATGAAGTTAAATAAAATGTGGAAACACATTTTATTTTCATCCATGTTGGTTATAACCTCCCAAAGGGAGTTAGGGGTGGGACCCACATCCAATTAACCTCCCTTGAGAGGATTAAGTGTGGTGGGACCCACACGAACCCTAACACTTCATCTTCCCTTTAAACTCTCTATAACTCCTCTTTAATTAACTTGACAACTTGAGTTATTAATTGTGTTGAGTTGTTTGAATTTCAAACTTTTGAAATTCAAGTTGTTTAATTGTGTAAATAAAATAAGATTTAAGCTTATTTTATTTTGGTTGGTATCCTTTGCCACCTTGAGAGGATTTGGGAAGCTCTCTCCATCTTCTTTAACCTTGACGAAGAACACTTAAGCTCCGACGAAGAACGCCGCTTCTCTTCTTCGTAGCCGGTGTGTTTCCGAAGGTCGACGACGCCGCATCTTCGATCTTCTTCCCGTGTCAACGAAAGGAGATGTCGTTTCTTCCTCGGACTTTCTCCGTCAGCTTACGAAGCTTCTCCAGTGACGTATCTCTTCGGACACACCTCGACATCAACGGAAACGATGTTCGGTTTCCGCGACACCCGACCTCCGCGACGCTTGTCTTCCGCGACTTGTTGACTTGCTCCGCTCTTGAAACAGAGGTAGGGGTTTATTTTATTCTTTTGTTCCTGATTTATACCCGTGATTATTTCTTCATGAATTTTGTCCAATTGTTAGCAAATAACGTGAGGGGGTCGGACCACACGAACACGGCCGACCCTCCTCCTATTTTTGTTGATTCTGTTGTGGATTGAAACGGGTGTGGCGCGGTGGTGTCGCACCACACAGGATCATACGGCAAAAAACGTGTGGCGCCGTCGTGCGGCGTCGTACAATAATGCAAGGACGCGACGCCGTTGCGCCGCGTCGAAGAAAGTTGAAGGCGTCGCGACCGGAGCGGGGCTGCGGCGGAGCGGCGGCGGAACGAGAAGACCGGCGGCCAGCCGGGCTGCCGGTGTCGGAAGCCGGAAGTGGGACCGGCCTTGCCGGTCCCGTTAAGGAAGAACCGGACGGCCAGGTCGGGCCAGCCGGATGGGAGGAAAACCGGGGGAAATTAATTCCCCCGGGTAGCAAGTGAAACGGCCCCCATAATTAGGGGGGCCGGTTTCATAAAGGGGGGCAGGCGGCCCCCCGTTTTCCAGCAGCTCGGCCTTCGGCCGAGCTGGCAGCGCGCGGCGCGCTGCACCGGACCGGTGCCTAGCCGGTACACCAGGCCGGGCCGGTCCGCGCCGCGCCGGGCCGGGTCGACCCGGTTCGGGCCAACCGGGGGGTCTCGGGCCGGGACGACCCGGGCCCGAAACCCCCGTTACCGAGCGGTTTGGATTCAAATGCCCATAACTCGGGCTACGGACTTCCAAACGACGCGCCGTCAGCGGCGATGCGATCCTTGGATCGAGATGGTCGTTTTGGTATATCGCATTCAAAGTTTCAGAATACTTTGAGTTCGTCCGGGTTGGTTCGTACAAGAAATCAACCGGGCCCTCGGAGCGGAAACGCTCATATCTTGAGCTACGGACGTCCGATTGATGAGTCGTCAGCTTTGTTCAGTTCCTCTTAGTGAGACAGATCTTTTGGCATACTCCGCCTGAGGTTTGGACGCAAGTGGAGTACGGTCGGGTTGGTTTTGCCTTAAAAACCAACCGGGCCCCTGGGACGAAAAAGCTAATAACTCTCAGATCGGGCGTCTGATTGACGCGCCGTCTGTTGCGTTGAGTTCCTGTTGACGATACGGAACTTTTGGATACATCCACTCTGGACTTTGTGACAGTTTATGTATCAGCCTCTCGGCTCGTGGAGCGGACCCTCCCGAACGAGCTTTTTGTGTGCGGGAACCCTAGATCTGGCTGCGACTGCTACTGTGACTGCGACGACGACTGTGCAGAGATCCTCAGTGGATTCGATGACGACGACGACTACAGCACTCAAAGATCCTGTGTGGATCCGTGCTACCAATCTTGTGTGGGTCCGATCCTGTGTGGGTCAGCGCTCAGCGGTCTTGTGTGAACCAACGCCTACAGATCCTGTGTGGGTCCGATCCTATGTGGGTCTTTGTGGGGGTTAGTACCTATCGATCCTTTGTGGGTCGGACGACTTAGATGGATCAGTGATCATCTCTATCGTCTTTCGAAGAAGTATACCGGTGTGAGCTGAATCCTGTTTGCTTTCCTGTGTGGATTGTGTTGTGCTATCCTATGTGGATTACGTTTTGCTTTCCTGTGTGGAATACGTATACTTTCCTGTGTGGACTGAGTTGTACTTGGGCTCGGGGGTTGGAGCGTATTGGAATTGATGACTTAGGTATATGTATGGGCATACACCTAAGCAGTTTCAGTTGTTACTTCGTGATTGTATATTTCCTTTGTGGTTTATCCTTTGTGGATTTTGGGAGACCTTCGGGGGTCTTGGGGTCCCTACTGAGTAGCTTATACTCACCCCTGCACGGGCTATGCCCGTACTACGTTGTGTTGGTTGCAGACGACGGACATAGTTGATCGTGGTTGAGGCTTGCAGAGTAGGACGGTACCTGGAGGAGGACCACTGAGCGGGACGTGCTCGGAGCGGACGGCGGGACCCGAGGTGCAGTGGAGCTATATGTACCCACCCTTCATGTGGGATTTCCAGTGGACAGCTTGGCGTAGCAGCTTTTACTTTTCAGTTGTTGTTTTTCCTTTCGAGTTGTACTTTACTTTCAGTTTGGGTTTGTATACTGGCCCACTTACTTTTCCGCACTTATAGTTGTACTCTGTTTTCACTTAGTGTTTACTTTTCCGCTTGCTTACTCTGGGGTGCTTGTTTACTTTACAAAGGAAATGCCTTCCCTTTTTACCGGGATTTACGCCTTGGTGCTAGTCGCCAGCCCCTGGCCTATGGAAGGCGGGCTTGGGGTAGTCACGGCATGGGCCCCGAGGACGGGTCGTGACAAATTGGTATCAGAGGTTTTCGTTTCTACCGCGAACTCTGATCTTTTCTATGTGAAGCAATAATGTTTAGCGTATTGAGTGTGGTTATCAGTCCAGGGAGTCCAGTGTTGGTGCGGCGGCCGACGTATCTGTACACCAGGACCCTGACTTCTGATTTCCGACTTAATGCACGAAAACATTGATTGCGTGTGTGTTTCAAAGTTTTCTTTATGATTACTTTATATCAGCTCACCAGGTATACTGTTCTGACCGTGGCACACCTGTTTCCTTTTCAGGATGGCCCCACGACGGCAGCCAGCTAGGGTTCCGAGAGTCGAGTGTGACGACAGCCCACCGAGCGACGAGGCCTCGGTGTAGGGCCCTTTGTCAGCAGTGGCACCGTCGGTAGCACTACCTGCCGAGCCACCGATGCTTCCAGCACCAGCCGCTGATGATGCACGTCGCCTTGGAGCTCTGTACGAGTTCCAGCACCAGCGACTGCCTAGGTTCCGTGGGGAGACGGACCCCGAGGTAGTAGAGGACTGGCTGGAGGCAGTGGTATGAATTTTTAGGCTAGTGAGGACACCTGCAGACCTCATGGTGATCCTCGCTGCGAGCCTACTGCACGCAGCAGCAGGACGATGGTGGAGCTTGATGCTCCAGGTGCACGATGAGGCATCTCTTCTATGGACGGACTTTGAGAGCCTCTTCTGCTCGGAGTTCGTCCCAGCCACCCTTCGTGCAGTGCGTATCCAGGAGCTTCTTCAGCTGCGGCAGGGCAGCATGATGGTCGCTAAGTACATGGCGAGATTTACAGATCTCTCACGCTACTCGACCGACATGGTACGAGACCCATTCTTCCGGTCCCGGACCTTCAAGCAGGGATTGAGACACGAGATCAGGACATCGCTGATCTCCCTCAGCATACCGACTCAGACGGGAGTACTGTAGCGGGCCCTTTTGATCGAGAGCTTATTTCCTGAGTCTACACCAGTGTCGAGACCCACCGCAGGGCGGCACGTGGCAGAGTCTTCTACGGCAGGCAGTCGACGGATGACTCAGGGGTCCAGGCAGACCAGACCTTCAGGAAGACGACCTCAGGACACTGTCTCAGCAGTGCGGGGCACACAACGCATAGCCAGTCTTTCGAGAGGTAGACAGTGTTACTCGTGCGGTGGGCAGGGCCACATGGCTCGTGACTGCCTAACCCGCCGTGCCGAGGAGCAGCAGACGGTTGAGGGACCACCGAGGAAGAGGAAGAGGGTCGACCATGGCGGTCCGCAGGGAGGAGGCGGATGAGGCAGAGGAGTTGTCCGAGCAGCAGGTGGTGGGCGACGCTTTGAGGCTCTGCCACCACCACCACTAGGAGGTCCACCTCGACCACAGGGAGCTGGCGGGCAGAGACAGGCACAGCTCCAGGCAGCAGAGGCCTACGACCACGGCGCGCCCGAGATGATTCGAGGTACTATCTGTGTCTATTCCACCCTTGTTGTAGTACTTATAGACACAGGAGCGAGTCACTCATTCATAGACACTGCCCTTGTTCGGAGCTCGGAGATTCCGACAGAGTCGTTGGCTCGATCCTTACAGCTAGAGACTCCTACGGGAGCAAACCCGATGATTACGCACTAGTGCCGGCAGTGTGAGCTTACTCTAGGAGGCGAGAGATTCGGCTGTGATCTTCTTGTAGCAGCGTCGAGGCCTTACGATGTCATCTTGGGAATGGATTGGTTATCTACGTTCCATGCACAGATTGACTGTTTTAGGCGCAAGGTGCGATGTGTACGCACCGACGGGAGCAGGTTCACCTTCACTGGTGAGAAGGGAGCCTTCGCAGCACATGATGGACTTCCGCAGAGGAGAGGAAAGCCTATCACTCATCAGTTGGCTAGCCTCATCCTTGGATCAGTTGATGTGCGGAGTCCTGGTTTTCCTGCAGTGGTGGATCAGTTTGCAGACGTTTTCCCCGACGACATTCCAGGGTTACCTCCTCGCAGGGAGGTAGACTTTTATATTGACCTGTACCCCGGGATAGCTCCAATATCGACTCCAGCATATCGGATGGCCCCCTCCGAGCATCGAGAGCTACGGGTACAGTTGGAGGACTTGAAGGGAAAGGGGTTCATCCGACCCAGTGTTTCACCCTGGGCTTCCCCAATTTTGTTCGCCAAGAAAGCAGACGGGAGCTTGTGAATTTGAGTTGATTATCGTCGCCTGAACTAGGTGACAGTGAGGAACAAGTATCCTCTACCGAGGATTGATGACCTCTTTGATCAGCTCAAGGGAGCATGGTGGTTCTCGAAGATAGACCTCAGGTCAGGCTATCATCCTCTCAGAGTCAGAGACGAGGACGTGCAGAAGACGGCCTTCAGATGTCGGTATGGCCACTATGAGTTTTTGGTTATGCCTTTCGGCGTAACCAATGCTCCAGCAGTTTTCATGGCCCTCATGAACAGGATCTTTCAGCCATACCTTGATCGATTTGTCGTGGTCTTCATCGACGACATTTTGATCTACTCGACAACTGAGGAGGAGCACGCCTACCACTTACAGGTTGTACTAGACACACTCCGAGAGCACCGGCTTTATGGTAAGCTCTCGAAGTGCCAGTTCTGGATACGTGAGGTCCACTTCTTGGGACACATTATCTCTGAGGCGGGAGTTGCAGTGGATCATGCGAAGATCGAGGCTGTGTTATCTTGGGAGTAACCTAGGAGCGCGACGGAGGTGCGGAGTTTCTTGGGACTAGCTGGATACTACCGGAGATTCGTGCCAGACTTCTCTAGAGTTGCGGCATGACTCTCAGCTTTGACGAAGAAGGGAAAACCATTCGTGTGGTCAAACAGATGTCAGCAGAGCTTCCAGGAGCTGAGACAGAGATTGACCAACGCACCTATCTTGAGGTTTCCTGAGGAGGGAGTAGGGTACATAGTCTACTGCGATGCATCAGGGACCGGACTTGGTTGTGTCTTGATGCAAGAGCGGGCAGTGATCACCTATGGATCACAACAGTTGAGGCCGCATGAGCAGAACTATGCTACCCATGACCTAGAGTTAGCAGCAGTGGTCTTCGCTCTGAAGACATGGCGACACTATCTGATGGGCGAGCGCTTTACAGTCTTTTCTGATCATCAGAGTCTCAGGTATATCTTCTCGCAGAAGGACCTGAACCTGAGACAGCGGCGATGGCTCGAGTTCCTCCAGGACTATGACTTTGAGATAGTCTATACTCCGAGAAAGGGAAACGTAGTAGCCGATGCCCTCAGCAGGAGGACGGGCATTCAGCTACTTGAGGAGACGACAGAGCAGCTAGCCTCTTTGCATATATCCTTCGTGGATAGAGATGGAGCAGCCTTCCTTCAGTATCTAACAGTCACTCCTCCACTACTGCAGCGGGTTAGAGAGGCACAGCGTGGGGACGCTGACTGTGAGACGCGGCGTGCACAGATATCCTCAGGACAGGCACCTGATGGTTTCTCCTTTGGAGCAGAGCACGACATCCTTTTCAGAGGACGTACCATGGTACTAGTCGCTTTGCGAGAGGAGGTGCTGAAAGAGTTTCACACTTCTCCTTTGGCGGTACATCCTGGAGTGGCGAAGATGTACCAGGATCTCAGAAGACAGCACTGGTGGCCGAGCATGAAGAAGGTTGTGGCAGAGTTCGTTTCTCGATGCCTCATCTGCTAGTAGGTGAAGGCTGAGCATCAGGTACCAGTAGGATTGGTACAGCCCTTGGAGGTCCCGGAGTTGAAGTGGGACGGGATATATATGGACTTCGTGACTGGGCATCCACGCACTTCCAGAGGTCACGACTCCATCTGGGTGATTGTCGACCGACTCACCAAGTTGGCTCACTTCTTACCCATCAGAGAGCAGGGCTCAGTGGAGATCTTGGGATGACTTTACGTTCAGGAGATTGTGCGACTTCACGGTGTTCCATCATCAATCATCTCCGATAGAGATGCTCGCTTTACTTCCTGGCTTTGGAAGGGATTGCAGGAGGCGTTCGGGACGCAGCTACGTCTGAGCACAGCCTTTCACCCTCAGACAGATGGTCAGACGGAGAGGACCATTCAGACTCACGAGGACATGCTCCGCGCATGTGTCCTCGACTTTGGTCGTAGCAGGGAGGACCACCTACCCTTGGTGGAGTTCGCGTACAACAACAACTACCACTCCACCATCCGGATGGAACCATACGAGGCGTTGTACGGCCGACCTTGTAGATCTCTTTGTGCTAGACAGACCCTGGACAGTCAGCACTTGTGGGACCGGAGATGGTCCAGGCCACAACAGAGAAGGTCCAGGTCATCCAGGAGCGGATGAGGACAGCTCAGAGCCGGCAGAAGTCATATGCTGACAGGAGGCGGAGGCCACTGGAGTTTGAGGATGGAGACCATGTCTTCTTGCGGGTCTCACCTCGACGTGGTATACGGAGATTTGGCCGAGGCGGCAAGTTATCTCCGCGCCTCATCGGACCCTTCCAGGTCCTCAGCAGGATTGGCGAGGTGGCTTATCGTCTGGCTCTACCACCTCAGTTACACCAGGTGCACGACCTCTTCGACGTGTCTCAGCTGAGGAGATACGTGCACGACCCGACGCACATCATTGACCATGGGGAGATTGACGTTGACGATGGGGAGACTTTTACGGAGGTCCCGGTGGAGATCGAGGATGGACAGGAGCAGGTCCTACGTGGACGGTCGATTCCTCTAGTACGCATCAGATGGAAGCACGGGAATCTCTAGGAGAGCACTTGGGAGCGGGAGGCTCAGATGCGTGCTCAGTACCCTCATTTGTTTCCCTAGTTTTGATGTATCTTTACGGGGACGTAAATCCCTGAAGTGGGAGTAATGTAAAGACCCGTAAAATTCAAGGGAAATTTTTTCTTAATTTTCTTTGGAATTTTACAAGAACGCAGTTTCTGACGGCACCTGATTCCGAGGCCCGGAGTGCCCGGAATCAATTTCCGAAGTTTGGCTTGGGTACGTTCAGTGAACGAACGAGCGGGAATTTCTAACTTTTGAACCGGTGCCCAGAATCGAATTCCGAGGGCACCGATTAACTCACAGCGCCGATATTCTCTTAAGGAGACCTTTTCTGAGGTTGCGTTTATTGTGGGTTGAGAGTTAGTTTTTGGGAATTTAAAATGAAGTTGAATAAAATATGGAAACACATTTTATTTTTATCCAAGTTGGTTATAACCTCCCAAAGGGAGTTAGGGGTGGGACCCACATCCACTTAACCTCCCTTGAGAGGATTAAGTGTGGTGGGACCCACACGAACCCTAACACTTCATCTTCCCTTTAAACTCCCTATAACTCCTCTTTAATTAACTTGACAACATGAGTTATTAATTGTGTTGAGTTGTTTGAATTTCAAACTTTTGAAATTCAAGTTGTTTAATTGTGTAAATAAAATAAGCTTTAAGCTTATTTTATTTTGGTTGGTATCCTTTGCCACCTTGAGAGGATTTGGGAAGCTCTCTCCATCTTCTTCAACCTTGACGAAGAACACATAAGCTCCGACGAAGAACGCCGCTTCTCTTCTTCATAGCCGGTGTGTTTCCGACGGTCAACAACGCCGCATCTTCGATCTTCTTCCCGTGTCAACGAAAGGAGATGCCATTTCTTCCCCGGACTTTCTCCGTCAGCTTATGAAGCTTCTCCAGCGACGTATCTCTTCAGACGCACCTCGACGTCAACGGAAAGGACGTTCGGTTTCAGCAACGCCCGACCTCCGCGACGCTTTTCTTCCACGGCTTGTTGACGTGCTCCGCTCTTGAAACCGAGGTAGGGGTTTATTTTATTCTTTTGTTCATGATTTATACCCGTGATTATTTCTTCGTGAATTTTGTCCAATTGTTAGCAAATAACGCGAGGGGGCCGGACCGCACGAACACGGCCGACCCTCCTCCTATTCAAGTTGATTCTGTTGTGGATTGAAACGGGTGTGGCGTGGTGTCGTCGCACCGCGCAGGATCATACGACAAGAAACGCGCAGCGCCGTCGTGCCGCGTCGTAAAATAATGAAAGGACGTGACGCCGTCGCACCGCGTCGAAGAAAGTTGAAGGCGTCGCGGCCGGAGCGGGGCCGCGGCGGAGGGGTGCGGTGCCGTCGCACCTCGTCGGACAACGAAGGTTGCGGCCGGTTCCGGGCCGCGGCGGAACGAGAAGACCGGCGGCCAGCCGGGCCGCCGGTGTCAGAAGCCGGAAGGGGGACTGGCCTTGCCGGTCCCGTTAAGGAAGAACCGGCCGGCCAGGTTGGGCCGGCCTGAAGGGAGGCAAACCAGGGGAAATTAATTCCTCTGGGCAGCAAGTGAAACGGCCCCCATAATGAGGGGGACCGGTTTCACAAAGGGGGCCAGTCGGCCCCCCGTTTTCCAGCAGCTCGGCCTTTGGCCGAGCTGGCAGCGCGCGGCGCGCTGCGCCGGACCGGCGCCTGGCCGGTCCGCCAGGCCGGGCCGCGCCGCGCCGAGCAGGGCTGGGCCGGGCCGGGCCGGGTCAACCCTGTTCATGGCGGGTCGACCCGGTTCGGGCCGACCGGGGGGTCTCGAGCCGGGAGGGCCCGGGCCCGAAACCCCCATTACCGAGCGGTTTGGATTCAAATTCCCATAACTCGGGATACGGACTTCCAAACGACGCGTCGTCAGCGGCGATGCGATCCTTGGATCGAGACGGTCGTTTCGGTATGTCGCACTCAAAGTTTCGGAATACTTTGAGTTCGGCCGGGTTGGTTCGTACACGAAACCAACCGGGCCCTCGGAGCAGAAACGCTCATATCTTGAGCTACGGACGTCCGATTGACGAGCCATCAGCTTTGTTGAGTTCCTCTTAGTGAGACGGATCTTTTGGCATACTTCGCCCGAGGTTTGGACGCAGGTGGAGTACGGTCGGGTTGGTTTTGCCTTAAAAACCAATCGGGTCCCTGGGACGAAAAAGCTAATAACTCTCAGACTGGGCGTCCGATTGACGCGCCGTCTGTTGCGTTGAGTTCCTGTTGACGATACGGAACTTTTGGATACATCAACTCTAGACTTTGTGATAGTTGATGTATCAGCCTCTCGACTCGTGGAGCGGACCCTCCCGAACGAGCTTGCAGTGTGTGGGAACCCTAGAGCTGGCTGTGACTGCTACTGTGACTGCGACAACGACTGTGTAGAGATCCTCAGTGGATTCGACGACGAGGACGACTACAGCACTCAGCGATCCTATGTGGATCAGTGCTACCGATCCTGTGTGGGTACGATCCTGTGTGGGTCAGCGCTCAGCGGTCCTGTGTGAACCAGCGCCTACAGATCCTGTGTGGGTCTGATCCTGTGTGGGTCTTTGCGAGGGTTAGTACCTATCGATCCTTTGTGGGTCTGACGACTTAGATGGATCAGTGATCATCTCTATCGTCTTTAGAAGAAGTATACCTGTGTGAGCTGAATCCTGTTTGCTTTCCTGTGTGGATTGTGTTGTGTTATCCTGTGTGGACTACGTTTTGCTTTCCTGTGTGGAATACGTATACTTTCCTATGTGGACTGAGTTGTACTTGGGCTCGGGGGTTGGAGCGTATTGGAATTGATGACTTAGGTATATATATGGGCATACACGTAAGCAGTGTCGGTTGTTACTTCGTGATTGTATCTTTCCTTTGTGGTTTATCCTTTGTGGATTTTGGGAGACTTTCAGGGGTATTGGGGTCCCTACTGAGTAGCTTATACTCACCCCTGCACGGGCTATGCCCGCACTACGTTGTGTTGGTTGCAGACGACGGACAGCATTGATCGTGGTTGAGGCTTGCAGAGCAGAACGGTACCTGGAGGTGGACCACTGAGCGGGACGTGCTCGGAGCGGATGGCGGGACCCGAGGTGTAGTGGAGCTATCTGTACCCACCCTTCAGGTGGGATTTCCAGTGGACAGCTCGGCGTAGCAGCTTTTACTTTTCAGTTGCTGTTTTTCCTTTCGATTTGTACTTTACTTTCAGTTTGGGTTTGTATACTGGCCCACTTACTTTTCCGCACTTATAGTTGTACTCTGTTTTCACTTAGTGTTTACTTTTCTGCTTGCTTACTATGTGGTGCTTCTTTAATTTACATAGGCAATGCCTTCCCTTTTTACCGGGATTTACGCCTTGGTGCTAGTCGCCAGCCCCTGACCTATGGAAGGCAGGCTTGGGGTAGTCATGGAATGGACCCCGAGGACGGGTCGTGACACCAAAGACTTGAGCTTACCCATAGACTGAGATTCCCTCTAATAATTTAGTAAAGAACAACTTTGAATAAAACAAGAATAATAATAATCCACTTGAGTTTCTTAGATAATAGGTTTCTTAACTTTGAACTCATCATTGACAGAGAACTAAATAAACTCTTAATACTTCCTAGATAAGTTGAACTATATATACAAATGATCCTAAATAGGATGTTTCCCTTCAATCATTTTCTAACTGATGCACAAAAAAATTCTAAGAATTTCATCGTAAAGTTTAAGGACTGAAGGATTTTTGAAAGGAAGATAAAACTAAAGAATCCAAACCTAGAGGAATAAAAAAGGTGATTCATTCCTAGAGTTAAAAATCAGGTGCCACCAATAGCGGCGGTGTTTGGTGGGGAGGAGGGCGCAGAGAGGTCAAGGGAGGAGGAGGGCGCAGAGAAGTAGAGGGAGGAAAAGGGTCGTGGATCGGGGGAGGAGCAGTAGAATTCGGTGGGGAGGAGGTCGTGGAGATCTCTAGGGAGGAGGTCATAGTGGTGTTTGGTGGGGAGGAGCTCGAGGGAGGAGGTTGCGGAGGTGTTCGGTGGGGAAGAACTTGAGGGAGGAGGAGGGCGTGGAGAGGTCGAGGGAGGAGGGGTCGCATATCGGGGGAGGAGGAGCCCGACACTTATGCGAAAAAATAATAATTTCCATGGTTAGATAATTAAACTGTGCCTATAAACATACTATAGCCACAGATCTATAAAATCGTGGTTATAGATCCGTGGCTATAAATTCGATTTCTAATAGTGCCACCTGGGGAACCGATGTAATTCATATTCCATCACCACCTTTAATTATTTGATATAATGATGGATTTAAAACAATTATATGATATATTTGATATTATTATAATTCTGTAATTATAATATCACATATACCAACTTATTTTCCATGTCATTTTAAAATACGATAATGTCGCTCTTGTTTATAGTGAACTATCACCCCCAAGTGATGTAATTTGTTTTTAACTTACACTTTACATGGAGGGTAATAATTAAATTTAATGAATATATATGATTTATATAACATGATACAAACTCTTGAAAATCAATATATTATACACTTTCTTAAACTTTCACCTGTTAAGGGACTAATATCATCATGTGTGAAAATGTATAGCCTACCATCTCCACGAAGCGATGTGATTCCTTTTCCTTGAACATCTTTTAATAATGGTTATTATAATATATATACTATATAAATATCATATTTATAACATTATTATCTTTATGTATATGATATATTTATATCTTATGTACAAGAACTGTAACTTTCATGAAAAAACACACATGAGAAAAAAATGCGATTAACAACCTAAACAATGAAAATAATGAAATATTATTAAACAATAGGTGGTAAAATGTTAAAATAGGATCATATATGATATTATAAATATGATTATTATTATATTATAAATTAATAACATTCCTAAAACCATTATACATAAGGTCAAATCATGTTCATCTAAAGGAAATCATGAGGTAAGGGATTTCATCTCTATTTCCATTTCATTGAGACATATTTGTTAATATGAACGTATTAAATTTTATGTGGTGTATATACAACCCCTTTTATGTATCTAACATTAAAACCTCTTTATTCACAGTGATTAATGTTTCCAATCAATTTTATTTTTCTTTGGGTTATAATTTAAAATTTACCAAAGAGGTAAAGTTGATTGTAAAATCTCACATTATTTTGGGATTATTTACATTATATTGAAACATTAAATTTCAAGAAATAATTTGGAAATATAAACTAAATTTATATTAAATATCCATATTCATGTATGATGGATGTGATTATTTCCAAAACTGTATATCATTTTTACATATGATGTTTACTTTGAAAGTTATTTTTATAACTGGGGAAATATTGAAAAATTTGTATCCTTTACTCAATACAGATATTTGATGATAAGGAATGTTATTCCTGAATTAAATTGATTATTCAATATATGAGGAATGATTTGGACATAATTTTTTGGGTGGGGCTGATTAAAAAATATCCTTCAATGCATCGATAGGCCTCATTAGACAAATCAGTTGGCAAAAAAAGATGGGTTTTTACCCATAATTTTAAATTGTATTATGAAAGGTCTTGAAAGTAGATATATAATGATTTTTGAGATCATGAAGTCCAAAAATAAGGTATTTACTTCATTGAATGTTCATTTATTATTATTATCCATATAATTTTCACAATGATATTATTTATTGATTCATTTAATTCTCTGTTTATTGATTGAATGGAATGTGTTTCTAGTTATTTACCTTTCTATATTGATTATTACTTATCCCATTATAATAGTCAAGTGATTAATTAAATGGAATTCATTTCAATTATTTAATTTTCCATATTTGTTATGCTTTACTGATTCATGTTAGCTTATGTTGTAGTAACCCTTAATAAGAATTTTAGATTGTTCTTATTCTATTTCCTTTCCCTAGGATGTGCAGAATAATTCATGGAATGAGATAAAGGATTCCAAATGATTTCCATTAATACGTTTTTTATTTTATTTCCCTATATAAAATGGGTATAATTTCTATATATGGAGCTCTGAAACTACTAAGTTTATCAGTACTTTTGGGATTTGACCCCTTGAATCCATGTCAATGTAATAAAGTAGGCATCGGCTCTCAAGTTACTTGATTTGTGGTTGGTACGTTAAGGTTAAATAAAATGGAAACAAAAAAAGGATCGTAGATCTTTTTTATTTTCTAAAATAAACCACTTGACACCATTAACTATTTATCTAATAAATAAATAAATTATTTCCATGGGTTAAAAATAGTTAATATATTACTTCTCAAATATATAAATAAATTTATT
The DNA here is from genome assembly GCA_963277665.1 of Viscum album. Classification (NCBI taxonomy): domain Eukaryota; kingdom Viridiplantae; phylum Streptophyta; class Magnoliopsida; order Santalales; family Viscaceae; genus Viscum; species Viscum album. Next base: position 209,879,721 of record OY728128.1, on the reverse strand, counting down.
TATGTAGTATACTAAATACCACATGATTAAATAATTATTCTATTAAATAATTTCATGGATTGGATCATTATATTGATATGAATTCTCCCATAAATAAATATTAACTTATTTATCAACTTGGATAACCAATGAATATTCAGTTAATATAACTCAACCCCCTCATCTTGATTAAGACTGACACAATATTGAATTATGATCAATATAACTTGAATATAAATAAATCCAAAAACTTTGGTTAATTCCATTCTCATGATGTAATGGCCCGGGTTTTTGGGGACCATTACTTGGTAAAAATCTGATTTTGGGGTGTTCTGGGTGGTCTGGAAGGCCATCCCAGCTTCTTAGTGAAGCTTAAGACTCCTAACGGTGGCCTCAGCCTACCAGTAGCCTTGTCCTACAGGTGGACTCAGCCTACCGGTAGCTCAACCTACCGGTAGCTCGGCCTACCAGTGGCCTCGGCCTGCCGATGGCCTCGGCCTACCAGTAGCTCGACCTAGCGGTAGCTCAGCCTACTGGTAGCTCAGCCTACCAGTGGCCTCAGCCTACCGGTGGCCTCAACCTACCTGTAGCTTCATCCTACCGGTAGCTTGGTCTACCAGTAAACCAAGCCTACCGGTGACCCCTCCACGAGTTTTCCAGTAGCGCCTCCTTTTTATGCAAATTGGGTTTTAAACCATGTTTGACCCCTTTAAGCCAGTTTGAAAGCCCATTAATGCCCATTAATGGTGTTTAAATTAAATGATTAGTGAGGTACCCTCCTTAAATGAAAAAACATGAGGTGTGTGTCGGTTTAAACCGCCCCGAAAGGAGGGGACTGTTTTAGTAGCGTGTGGGGTGGCCCAGCCGCACGGTTAACCCACGATTCCGCTTCTTCCGCGGTTTTGAGTTTTTCTCTCTGTATCTTTACCATCCTGGGGATGTTGTATCTCAGTCCTTATAACCTAAAGGCTTCTCTTTTACCTGTGTTTCTTGTTTTCTATCACCCTGCGCTCGGAGTACCCTTCCTCCCAATGAGTTGTAACCCCTCGAAGTTTTCCTTGATCGCATTCTGTGGAGTTCCTACTACTCACGCGAGGACTTAACATCGATCCTTGATCCATCAGGTAGGGATTTTATCTCCTTCGTCTCTTCTTTCTATGTATCATGCGGGGTGGGAATGCTTTTGTCTCTTTGGAAATTGACAAAACCCAACGTAACGAAGATAATCAACGGACCTTTAAAGAATATACAAGGGTTTGATTGATATCTTGTTGTGCTCTTTTATTGTTGATATGTGTTGTGATTTATACAGGCCTATTCTCACTGAAAATCATGGCTGCTTATGGTCTTTCTCTTTGCAATAATGAGCCTCGGTGTTCCTGGATGTTTAAATATCTGTTACATGGAATTGGTTAATTACGTATACTCGGTTAAATAAATTGACAGCACAAGGATTAACCCTTTTCTGTGATAACCCCGGTTAAAGCACAAAAGAATTGAAACTGTTGAGTTTGTTAAATCTTTTAAATATGAAAATACCTGTGTGGGAATTCCTTGTGTTGGTTGTAGTGGTTTGGTTGTTTTTCCTTCACGGGCTGATTATGGGTGACTTTATGGTTTTCTTGGATGAGATCCCCTATTGTTATACTTTCGTAGGTTGTGAATCTGAGGCTGTGGGGGGGGGGGGGGTTACTCTAATTATATCATGAATTGGGGTGGAATCCTCTGTTGTTGAGAAACCATTGGATTTTGGAGTTTGGGGACATGGAGTTGTGTCTCGGGGTTGTTTGTTTTCAGTACTTTGAAGGATCTCACTTAGTCCCTAGTTTGTGTGACTTCACAAGATATCCGGGTGTGAATGCTTAAATTACCTGATGTTTTTCCTTTCTGTCGATTTTTTTGTTCCATCTGTGAATGTCCCTGTTAGTTTCCCAGTAGTGAAGGGATTAACTTATACAGAACTGTTATGAATGATAACTTGAACAGGGGAACTGGGAACTGTTTCTTGTGTGCCTGTTTTCTAAGGCAGCAGTGCTTGTGTACCTGCTTGTATCTATTTTAGGAGCCGTAGGTTGGGCTGTGTGTTGATATATATATATATATATATAATTGTATGTTTTTTGTTTAGTCGCACCTGACCCACATTGGACACTTAGTGTCGGACACCCCATTTCATGGGGAAGGGCGTTTCCCCCTAGTTACTCTCCTTCCTGCTCCCTCTTCCATTGGTTGTGATGTCTGGAGGCGACCTTACACCCAAGATTCTTTGAGTAGATTTCGATTTGGTGTGTTGTTAGCCCAGGTGTTTTTGGGAAGGGGTTCTAGTTATGGTTTGTTTTCCCAGGTGTCTTTGGGATGAGGGCCAGGTGTTTTCGGGCAGGGATAGATGGTTGTTAGGCCCAGGTGTGTGCGGGCAGGGATGTGTTGTTGTGAGGCCTAGGTGTGTGTGGGCAGGAAGAGCGTGGTAGCGTTAGGATGTTTTCCGTTAGGGATGAGCAGCTATCTAGTGGGGATATGGTGGTGCGAGGTACCCAAATGTTTTGTTCTTTTACTATTACCTTACTACTTGTGTTGTTTGGTGAGTGTGACTAGTGAGGTTGGATGGATAGACTCTTTGATAGATGTTGGTTTCTCTGCTTCTCACGGGGCTTTAGTACGTCTCCCCACTTGTTCACGAGAGCAATAGGTTTTTCCTACTGATTATGCTTTTTATGCTCACCCTACGTTTACTTTCAGGTTTCCAGGAGGACTACCCGGGCTGTGCGGGACCCTACTAGTCGGGATAGTTGGAGTTTTTGCTGTCATTGTACTCTTGTTTCTTTTGGTATTTCACTTTTTGAGTTTTCTTGTACTTTGCTTCAAAACTGTTTAAGCATGCATGTGGGATTGGTTTGGGTTTATTTTATATTTACTTGTTCCTCTTTCTTTTGGTGTTCGACTCATCCTATCTCCCAATCTCAAATAATAAAAAGTTTAATGCCTCCCATATTTGTGAAAACTCATACCCTTGCTGATAGTCGCCACTCTGGGGCCTACTGAAGGTGGGACTCTGGGGTCATTATCTCCCTTTCACCATTGCCAACTCAGGAGGGGCATCTTTGGGGGGAGGGGTTCGTGACAGAATGGTATCAGAGGGAGGTTGAGGGATAGGATGGAGTCTGGAGTTAGGCACAGTGAGGATTGCATGGGATGGTAGGGCAACAATGTTAGGTGATCTTGGTTCATGAAATAGACCAGGGAGGACCGTCTAGGACACAAGATTTTAGGGCCCCCCGTGATCCAATGCAAGGACTCTGAGCCTAAACGACCAAGTGAGACTATATTTATTGTAGGGTAGAGACCCTAGTGAAGGTACTTGCATCATACTGATTGTGTTTTTATTTGATTAGGGATAACCTTTCGGGAGGAGATCGACACCAGGGTGCTCCTCAGGGACCTTGACCCGGGCGTGGTTGGGGAGGTGGTCGACAACAGCAAGGCAGAGGAGCTAGGGGTGGACAGTTGCACACCGTAGAGTTAGTAGCTTCGACGGGACCAGAGGTCGTTCGAGGTACGATCAGTTTATTCAGCAGTCTTGTTTCTACCTTGTTTGATTCGGGATCTTCGCACTCCTTCGTTATGCCCGAATTACCCCATGCTCTGGGTCTGGATGCCGAGAGAATTTTTGTGCCCCTAGTGTTGAGAACACCAGTTTGGGGTCAGACCAGCGTATCTTACTTCTTCTAGGGGTGTAGACTGATGTTGGGACCGCATCAATCTAGTAGATACCTTATTTATTTGCAGATGCATCAATACGATGTCATTCTAGGCATCGACTGGTTATTCTACGTGCATTCCATCATCTACTACTATCAGAGAAGGATTGAATTCTCTAACGAGGATGGACGGCGTGTGGCTTTTATTGGGGAGTGAAGTTATCAGGAGGGGAGTCAATACGTGGAGCCACTCCTTTCTATGATGAACGAGATGTCATTAGAGTCGGCGGACACAGGAATGATGGATGTCCTAGAAGTTGTAAGATAATTCCCTGATGTCTTTCCCAATGAGGTTGTGACTCTACCCCCTCAACATGACATTGAGTTTGGGATAGACTTACAGCCTGGTACCCGCCCGATCTCGATGGATCCTTATCGGATGGCACCTTCTGAGTTGTAGGAGTTGCGGATTCAAATTGACGATCTGATGGATAAGGGCTTTATTCAACCCAGCGTGTTTTCGTGGGGTGCTCTATTTTTGTTCGTAAAGAAGGCAGATGGTAGTCTACGACTATGCATAGACTACCAAGGGTTGAATTAGGTGACGATCAAGAATCGTTACCCCCTCCCAAGGACAGACGATCTCCTCGACCAGCTGAGGGGAGCATGTTGGTTATCTAAGATCAATCTGCAGTATGGATAGCACCAGTTGAGAGTGAAGTAAAGTGATATCTTAAAGACAGATTTCAGGTGCATATATTGCCACTTTAAGTTTTTGTTCATGACATTTGGTGTTACAAATGCACCAGATACGTTCATGAACCTCATGAACTCTGTTTTCCAAGAGTTTCTGGACCAGTTTGTCGTGGTTTTCATCGACGACATCCTTATCTACTCTGGATCAGAGTAAGATCACATTGAGCGTCTTAGGGTAGTTTTGGGAGTCCTTCGCCACCACCATCTTTATGGGAAACTGTCTAAGTGCAGGTTCTTAACGCAAGAGGTACTTTTTCTTGGACACGTAGTGTCTCATAGGGGAATAGTAGTAGACCCGTCGAAGTTTGAGGTAGTCGTTTCGTGGGAAGTACCCAAGAATGTGGCATAAGTTCGTAGTTTCTTGGGTTTGGAAGGCTATTACTGGAGGTTTGTGCCTGAATTCTCTCAAGCTGCAGCTCCGTTGACAACTTTGACTAGGAAAGACCAGACCTTCGTATGGAGTGACCAATGCCAGACAACTTTTACCTACCTAAAGGAGAAGATGGTTAGTGCTCCAGTACTCAGGTTACCATAGGAAGGGGTGTTGTTTGAAGTGTTCTGTGATGCTTCTGGCCTTGGGTTGGGATTTGTGTTGATGCATCAGCGAGGATTGATCTCTTATTGGTCTAGGCAGTTACATCCTCATGAACGTAACTATGCCACCCACGATCTGGAGCTTGCAGCCATAGTGTTAGAATTGAATTTGTGGTGGCATTATCTCATCAGAGAGTGCTTTGTGGTCTTCTCAGATCACAAGAGCTTGCGTTATATCTTTTCCCAGTGAGATCTAAACATGCGGCAGTAGAGATGGTTCGAGTTCTTCCAAGACTACAACTTTGAGATCTCTTATACTGAAGGCAAGGGAATTGTTGTGGTTGATTCCCTAAGAAAGAAATCACATAAGGAAGTAGTTCGGCAATCTGCAGAGGCTTGGAGAGAAATGGAAGAGTTAGTGGCCTTTAATCTGGATGCAAGGGTGGAAGGTGGAAGAGGTTGTCTGTTTTAGATGACTATAGTTCCCTCCTTAGTGGTGCAGGTGGAAGAGTCTCAGTGGGGGGACACGGAAGTGGAAGTGATGCGGGATCGGGTTTATCAAGGAAACGCTCCTGAGGGATGGTCGGAGGATGTTCAGCATCAGATTCTTTTCCATGGAAGGATTTTTGTTCCAGAGATGATGTGTAAAGGTTTTCTCCTTGAGTTCCATGGCTCGAATTTAGTGGTACATCCTGGGGTCTCAAATATGTACCAAGGCCTGAGGAGATAGTTTTGGTGGCCCGGGGTAAAGCAAGCGGCGACAGAGTTTGTGGAAAAGTGCCTTGTGTGTCAGCAAGTAAAGACTGAAGACCGTTTTCCTGGAGGGTTGTTATAGTCATTAGATGTTACTGATGGTAAGTGGGATGAAATATCGATGGACTTAGTCACAGGGCTACCAAGGTCCCAGGGAGGCTATGATTCCATCGAGGTAGTGGTGGATCGGTTGACAAAATCAGCACACTTCTTGGAGATTAAGGAGTCGAACCCAGTGAGTACCTTAGCCCAGAGGTACGTGGATGAGGTGGTGTAGTTGCACAGGATCCTGAGATCTATTGTCTCTGATCGAGACATGTGTTTTACCTCACGATTCTGGAGGGGATTATAGCATGCCTTTGGCACCCAATTATACCTTAGCACTACTTTCCACCCTCAGATAGATGGGAAAACCGAACGAACGATCCAGACGTTGGAAGACATGCTGCAGGAATGTGTTCTGGATTTTGGGGGATCATGGGTACGACACTTGCCTCTATTGGAGTTTTCTTATAACAATAGCTTCCACTCCACTATTGGTATGACACCGTTTGAGGACTTGTATGGAAGGTCGTGTCGTTCACCCATTTGTTAGACAAAGATTATGGAATCACCTATTCTTGGTCTAGAAGTGGTGCAGGGAACCACTAAGAAGGTTCAACTCATTCATGAGAGGATGAAGGCATCCCAGGACCGGTAGAAGTCTTATGTCGATCGTAGGAGGAGGCCCTTGGAGTTCGAGGTTGGAAATCATGTGTTCTTGAAGGTTTCACCTCGACATCAGTAGCAAAGGTTTGGCAAGGGGAGTAAGCTCTCCCCTAGGTTCATCAGACCTTTCAAGGTGTTGGGATGAGTTGATGAGGTGGCGTATCAGCTAGAGTTTCCACCTCAGTTGGAGAAAGTTCACAACATCTTCCACATCTCCCAACATTGTCGATATCTACATGACGACTCCCACTATATCGATTGGGGAGAGTTAAATGTCAAAGAAAATGCGACCTTTATAGAACGACTAATCAAGATTGAGGATCGTAAAGAGAATGTTCTTTGTGGACGAACCATCCCCTTGGATCGTGTGTTGTATAGGCATGGTGGCCTGGAATAGGGCACTTGGGAGCGGGAGACCTAGTTACGCGTTCAGTACCTAGAGCTGTTTTGACTTCCTTGTTGTTTTTGTTCTGATCCTTGTTGAGATATTGTACCTTGTGCTTTATTATATGGAATACTTGTTTTTCTTAGCTATTAGATGATCTGTTCCATGTTCTCTATGTGTATGTCCGAATGTGTGATGATGGGAAAACATGACTGCTAATTAGGACGCATTAATGTGGATGCGATTAAACCCGTGCGGGTGAGTCAGTTCTGCCCAATGCAAATAATATCCTGACGTGTAGGAGGGGACTCCCTAACTCATGTGTTGGACAATGTGATCCTTGTGCTTGTTGTGAATATTTTTGGTTGATAACTCTTGTGGGAGTATTCCTGGATGTAGGGGGAGGGTACTGTTCTAGATTTCGAACAACTCAAGGGTTTTCCCTTGAGAAGTATCTTTAGAGGGTGGTTGTTTGGACCCCGCTTTTTTTCCTTTATAGGTTGTACTTATATTCTCAGGGACGAGAATAGTTTGAGATGTATCTGATGTAATGGCCTTGGTTTTTGGGGACCATTACTTGGTAAAAATCTGATGTTTAGGGTGTTCTAGGTGGTCTGGAAGGCCATCCCAACTTCTCAGTGAAGCTTAAGACTCCTAACGGTGGCCTCGGGCTACCGGTAGCCTTGGCCTACTAGTGGCCTCGGCCTACCGGTAGCTCGACCTATGTGTGGCCTTGGCCTACCGGTACCTCGGCCTACTGGTAGCTCAGCCTACAGGTAGCTCGGCCTACATGTAGCTCAGCCTACCAGTAGCTCGGCCTACCCGTAGCTCGGCTTACCGGTATCTCAGCCAACCGGTGGCCTCGACATACCGGTATCTTGGCCTAATGGTGGCCTCGGCCTACCGGTAGCTCGGCCTACTGGTGGCCTCGTCCTACTGGTCGCTCGGCCTACCAGTAGCTCGGCCTATCGGTAGCTCGGCCTACCAGTAGCTTAGACTACCAGTGGCCTCGGCCTACCAGTCGCTCATCCTACTGGTAGCTTGGCCTATCAGTTGCTTCAGCCTACCGGTAACCCCTCCACGGGTTTTACAGTAGCACCTCCTTTTTACGCATATTGGTTTTTAAACCATGTTTTGACCCCTTTAAGCCGGTTTTAAAGCCCATTAATGCCCATTAATGTCGTTTAAATTAAATGATTGGTGAGTTACCCCCATTAAATGAAAAACCATGAGGTGTGTGTCGGTTTAAACTGCCCTGAAAGGGGGGGACCTTTTTAGTAGCGTTTGGGGTGGCCCAGCCGCGTGGTCAACCCAAGATTCCGCTTCTTCCGTAGTTTCGAGTTTTTCTCTCCAAATCGTAACCATCCCGGGGATGATGTATCTCAGTCCTTATAACCTAAAGGCTTATATTCTCCCTGAGTTTCTTGTTTTCTATCACCCTGCGCTCGGAGTACCCTTCCACCCGACGAGTTGTAACCCCTCAAATTTTTCCTTGATCACGTTCTGTGGAGTTCCCGCTACACAACCGAGGACTTAACGTCGATCCTTGATCCGTCAGGTAGGTATTTTCTCTCCTTTGTCTCTCCTTTCTTTGTATCATGTGGGGTGGACATGATTTTGTCTCTCTGGAAATTGAAAAAATCCAACGTAACGAAGATAATCAACGGAACTTTAAATAATATACAGGGGGTGTGATCAATATCCTGCTGTGCTCTTTTATTGTTGATATGTGTTATGATTTATATGGGCCTATGCTCACTGAAAATCAGGGTCGTTGGTAGTATTTATCTGTGCACTAATGAACCTCGGTGTTCCTGGATGTTTAAATACCTGATACAAGGAATGTTTTAATTATGTATACTCGGTTAAATAAATTGACAGCACCAGGATTAACCCTTTTTTGTGATAACCCCGGTTAAAGAAAAGTAGAATTGAAACCATGGAGTGTGTTAAATCTTTTAAATTTGAAAATACCTGTGTGGGCCTCCCTTGTGTTGGTGGTATTGGTTTGGTTGTTTTTCCTTCACGGGCCGATTACGGGTGACTTTATGGTTTTCATGAATGAGATCCCATGTTGTTATACTTTCCCTGGTTGTGAATCTGAGGCTGGGGGGGGGGGGGGGGGTTACTCTACTTATATCAAGAATTGTGGTGGAATCCTATTGTCGAGAAACCATTGGCTTTTGGAGCTTGGGGACATGGGGCTATTTCTCGGGGTTGTTTGTTTTCAGTACTTTGTGGGATCTCACTTAATCCCTAGTTGTTGTGACTTCACAAGAGAACTGGGTGTGAATGCTTAAATTACTTGATGTTTTTTCTTTCTACTGATTTTGTTGTTCCATCAGTGAATGTGCCTATTAGTTGACCAGTAGTGAAGGGATTAAATCATACTAAACTGTAATGAATTATAACTTGAACAGGGGAACTGGGAACTGTTCGTTGTGTGCCTGTTTTCTGAGGCAGCAGTGCTTGTGTACCTGTTTGTATCTGTTTGAGGAGTCGTAGGTAGGGTTGTGTGTTGATATATATTTGTATAACTGTATGTTTTTTGTTTATTTTCACCCCAACCACATTGTACACTTAGTGTCAGACACCCCATTTCACGGGGAAGGGCATTTCCCCCAAGTCACTCTCCTTCCCGCTCCCTCTTCCCTAGGCTGTGATGGCTGGAGGCGACCTTACACCCAAGATTCTTCGGGTAGGTTTTGATTTGATGTGTTGTTAGCCCAGGTGTTTTCGGGAAGGGGTTCTGGTTATGGTTTGTTTTCCCAGGTGTCTTCAGGATGAGGCCTAGGTGTTTTCGGGCAGGGATGGATGGTTGTGAGGCCCAGGTGTGTGCGAGCAGGAAGAGCGTGGTAGCGTCAGGACGTTTTCCATTAGGGGTGAGCAGCTAGCTAGTGGGGGATATGATGGTGTGGTGTACACAAATTTTTTGTTCTTTTACTATTACCTTACTGCTTGTGTTGTTTGGTGAGCGTGACCGGTGAGGTGGTATGGATAGACTCCTTGATAGATGTTGGTTTCTCTGCTTCTCATGGGACTTTAGTATGTCTCCCCACTTGTGCACGAGAGCTATAGGTTTTTTCTACCGAGTATGATTTGTATGCTCACCCTATGTTTACTTTCAGGTTTCCAAGAGGACTAAGAGGGCCATGCAGGACCCTACTAGTCGGGACAGTTGGAGTTGTTGCAGTTGTTGTACTCTTGTTTCTTTTGCTATTGCACTTTTTGAATTTTTTTCTACTTTGTTTCAGAACTGTTTAAACATGCATATGGGATTGGTTTGGGTTTACTTTGAATTTAATTGTTCCTATTTATTTTGGTGTTTGACTCATCATATCTCCCAATCTCAAATAATAAAAAGCGTAATGCCTCCCATATTTTTGAAAACTCTGACCCTTGGTGCTAGTCGCCACTTCAGGGCCTACTGGAGGCGGGACTCGGGGGGTCATTATCTCACTTTCACCATTGCCAGCTCAGGAGGGGAATCTTTGGTGGGAGGGGGTCTTGACAAATGAATATATTCATATGAATCTAATGAGATGTTAGAACCACATAGTGTGCGACCCTCAAGGCCCCCTTCTCGATGGACGAAAGTCTAACCTATAGACCAAGACATGTATCTAGCAATATATCATGTCCCATAAAGAGAAAGAGATAAATCTAGGAAATGATAACCTCTTATTAATGCTACTGAATAATATAATCACTTTTTTGATATCTCATGAAATGAGATATATACCCGTGTCATCATCCCTTAATCCTTGATATTCCTTTCTTTGAGTTTTTGAAATAACCTTATCTTTAACTCAAATGGGAATGGATGTAACTAAGACATGATAATCTCAGTCAAAAGGAAAAAGATATCTTCCTCTATAACATAGAATGGACAAATCGTATCTTGATCATTCAGTATATTGTCATAACATTCACAACATTCCCAATGCAAGACACTTCACCAAGAGTATATATGCCTAGTCATTCATCATGCATCAAAGTCTTCCCTTTGTGATATACATTGACTATGATCTCAAGTGTAAGGACCAATACACATGCTCAAAAATAGAAATATCTAGTGAAACTTATGATAAATATAATTCCAAGGGAAGGTATATCCTCACGAAATCCCTACATGGAAATAAATTGGTGAAAACATCATGAGATGAAGTCTCAATGCTTCTAAGCTCGCAACGCCTGATATTCAAGCATCATTTGTGTCCAAACAGATTGATTTTTCTAGACCATAAGATATATATTTATTAATATTTTTATAGAATACGTAGGTTACCATCATGGTGGGAACATATAAGTCCAGTAGAAGTGAAAAATATTCTAAAGATGTTATCACATATGAAATTATAATGTTTAAACAATATTTGAAAAGAATAATCATCATGCATATATCAAATAGTATATATAAAATATTGACCAAAATTACATAATATAAAGTTTGATCTAGGGAACCAACTCTACAAGTTTTCATGTCAATTATATCCAAATATGAATATATAGAGGAATTTAGGTCAAAATATTTCTCTTTAAAATAATATATATTATTTACTAGAAAATTCACCACCTTTGTTAAAAATTATAATGGTTTCATACCAACATCAAAATCAAACCCTAGAGGAAACTCCCTATCCAAGACATATTAAAAAACACTATAATAGATTCAGTAAAATAAAGCATTGGATATTATCACCACTTTTAGTAAGAACTAATAAATATTTATTTTTATCATCACTAAAAATAAGCTATGATAAAAGTTGGCATTTATTATCTCATTATTTAGTAATGATAAAAGTTTAACTTTATCAGTTCTTTTTTTCATTATGATAAAAATTAACATTGATCAACACTAATCCTAGCACTAATAAAATATTTATCTTATGAAATTGTAAATTAAAGAGTATATATGATATATATATACACATATACATTTGGTTTTTCAATTTCATATATATCATTGGTCATATATATATCTGTGTGTGTGTGTGAATATATGCATATACATACACATAATCGCACATGTTTGGGTCTAGATAATAATATATATGAATATTTTATATAAATATATGCAAACATAGTTATAATATATATAATTGTCAGCACAAATTTATATTTCAATTAAAATAAAAAACTCTAAAAAATTAAATGAATTAAAAAATTAAAATTTAATAATAAAAAATTAATTATAGAGAATTTTTATTTTTAAATATTATTATTATTATTATTTCTATATATACATCATTATTTATAATATTAATAATTAATGTTACTAAAATTCAATTAATGTAAATATATATATATATCTAGGTATATATATATTCATTTTAATAACATATATATATATATATATATATTTATTTTATGTTTTTTAATGTTTTAATTTAAATATACAAATAATGAATAGAATATTTAAATGTACAATTTATAGGTAAATTTAATATATATTTTTATTAGTTTAAATATTTAAAATTTAAATACAATATTGTTGTAAATACTAACAAATATAACTATACCTTTTTATTTAGCGTAAAATATTTATTCATTTAAATAATTAATAATCTTTTTGAAAATATAACTGATAATATTTAAAAAAAATTAGTAATTATTAAAAGTTTTATGTATAATACTACTAATATCATATATATTAATATAATTACTAATTATTAATATCTGTATAACAATATTAATTATATATATAGTTAGAATACATATAATTATTAATATAAATGTATTTGAAATGAAAAAAAAAATCACTATTTCAATTAAACGAATTAAAAAATTGAACTTTATATCTATAAAAAATTAATTTAATAGAATTTTTAATATTTTAAAAATTACTAATATTATTACATAGATACACACATAGACACAGTCACATATACATTTTGAGTATGTGTGTGTGTTTTTGTGTGTATGTGTGTGGTTAGAATCTAATATCAATTTATTATACTGCAACAAAATTATAACTTCAGTTAACTAAAATTCAGTGGAACAAATTTTTATAGAAATATTCCTAATTTATAAATATTATTAATTACTTTATTATATATATTTCATTATTTATAATGTTAATAATTAATGAAATTGAAATGTTATTAATGTAATTTTAGAATGAAATACATATATACATTTATATATAACCAATCATTTTAGTATTCTTCAACACAAACATAAATTATATATATTAATTTAAAAAAATGTAATTTATATTTAAAAAATAATTTATAGTTTTATTAATATACAAATGATAGAAATTTTAATATTATATTTAATTTTCAAAATATTTTATATTTTTTCTATTTAATTACAATATAGTAAATTTATATAAATACAACGATACATTTTTTATTTTGTCTAAAATATTTATTCATTTAAATAATTAGTAATATTTTTAAAAAATATAACTAATATTATTTAAATATTATTTATACCTTTTAATATTTTATATATAATATTATTAATATTATATACATTTATAGAGTTATAAATTATTATTATATATATATATAATTATATTTATTTTATACATTTATAAAATTATTAATTTTTTAGTATATATTTTTTCAATGGTAATTTTAGTGCTAAAAAATCTTTCTATATCCGTGCTAAATTTAGTGTGGATAAAATCTTTATTAACCATCACTTAACATTTTAGTGTGATAAAGGTCACTTTTATGAGTGTTTTTTAGTTACAGCATATAAAACCCTTTTTTTACTTTTTAAACAAACCCTAACAATTGTGTGACTCTTTCTAACTGCTAAAGAATTCATGAAACCTAAATATTATTCCACCTTTACATATCATTTTAGAAAAATAAACCATAAAAAACAATGGTATTATATTTGTAACTATTTTTACGGATTTCTCAACCAATCATGCTTGAGTTTTTTTAGGATTTTTTGGTTGTTCTCCCCATAATTCACTATAAAAAAGTATCTTGTACAAGTATAATATTACTGATGGATAATATATCTATTAGTAAAAATGATTAATTCCAATAGAAATTAAATTCGGTTGATATTAATTGTAAGTACCAAAAAAATTACAAAGGGATATATTTGTTTATATTAATATTTCAATACCAATAAATCTTTTACTGACACTAAAATTTATTGATTCTTCATAATAACACTCACAATTGTTTTACTAATAAATGGATCTATTATTATTAATTATTATTACAAACATTTCATTTACTATTATAAAAACAAGTTGTGATAGATTGTTCAATAATACAAAATATTTTAACAAAAATTGAATATATATATATATATATATATAACCTATTACAAACATATCATTATTTCAATATAAATATATATTGTATTAAAATATTTATAATTTAATAAGATTTATTTAAAGTAATATATTTATATATACACACATGAAAATTTTTATATGCATACAAAATAAATTTTTATATAAATTATATATAAATTTCTACCTTCATTCATTATATATATTTGTATATATCATATGAATTTGATTAACATGTGGGTGATTTTTAAAAATTATCATCTTTTTGTATACGGTAAAGCATGTACCATGAAAACACATTGCCCCAATTTTCTCTCTTTATTCCCACACCCACCATGATACCATAAAAACCATTAATTTCACCCTCATTCATCTACAACATTTCATTAACCTATCATTAATCGCCACATATTTCATGCCACTATTGTTTCCCCTCATATTCATTCAGTTCATCTTGATCACCCCTTATTCATATTATATTCATTCATTTCCATGTTTTGTGTATCCCTCACTTGTATCTCCCTACTAATCATCCTAACATTGGTGATCTACTGTATATCCCCACATTCTTGGTTCATCAATGTTGTCATCGTCGTCCCCCACACCCATGCCCATGAATATCCATCATCACCTATAATCCCAATCCAATCCTCACTTATCCCCATGAACCCCTTAAATTTTATCTTCTTTCGGGGGGGCAACATTAGTGGTATACTACCCATCCCTACGCCCACACACACAATTCCCTACTGATTCCTACACCCCCTATCTATAGATGTTCCATCATCTTTTCCCCCTCTATAAAGATAGGATCATGTACATAGAGAGAATTTTCATGAAATTGGTCCATGTTTGAGCCTCTTATTTGGTATATTGTTCTTATATTTAAGCTTTAATAGTTTTAAATAACATGTATCTCATGTATTAATTGACTTTTAGTTGTTGATGGTTTGAATTTCCAATGAAATGAGTTTTCATGGTTATTTTAATTTTATTATTTAAACAGTGTTGATTGTAGAATTCTCTAAATCCACTTAACTGATCTAATATATGAATTAGTACTTATACATTCCTAATGTTATCATTCTCATATTAACACTTATGGCCTACATGAAAACTTATTATATTTAAAATGAACTCATTACTAAAGAAATCTATTAAAAGGTATTCCATGTCTACTTTTTTTAATCTTGTTTTTAATAAATTTATATTATGATTAAGAAAATCATAGATCATATTTTATGATTGGTATGTTATTTGTAATAATTATAAGGGAAAATTAGTATATCTTTTTTACCTTCTAATGATTGTGTTTTCCCAATATCACTTTTATTTTATTATTTTATTTTATATATGTCCCACTTGAAGGGGGTTTTATAAATTCATTTATTAATATTGGCATAGATATCAATTATGTATGTTGAATTTTGTATATCATTTCAGTTATTTTTCACTCTTGTATATATGAAATTGTATTAAATTATTAAATTACACGTACAAGGTTATTTTTGTTTTTATTTTCCATTTTTACTATTTTTTCGTTTCTTATTTATTTAAGAAGCTCGTTTATATTTATAGATTTAAAAAATAACAAATATGTTGAGGTAATATTGAAATTTCCATGAATTTTATAATCCTAGATTTATTATTATCTAACAACCTGAGTTATGAAATATATATTTTTCAATTAAATTTCATTTCTTCAATAGATTTTTTTACTCATAATGCTGAATTTAAATGAATTGTGATATGTTATGAAAATATTACTATTTAATGTGATAGTTATAACCTAGTCATTAAATTGGAAGGTATGAGTAGTAGTGAATAATTTATGAAATATATATATATATATATATATTAATCTATATAAATTTATTGATAAATTCTTAGAAAATAATTAGGCAATTTTTCATAAAATTGTTTTAATTTTAAAAAATATTTTTACTTCAAAAAAATATTTTTATTTTTTTTATAAGAAATTATTATGATTATTTTCTTTAAATTTTAGAAATTTTATTTTTAAAAAAAATTATCATCATTTTTAAATCATCAAATTAAATTTATTATAGGATAATTTCTTTAAATTTATCTGAAAAGACTGATTTTCTAGTGAATAGATAGAAATACAAGTTTTTATGGAAAACTGTATTTTTGTTTTAGGGATTTACAAAATTAAAATTTGTTTTAAAATGGTTTAAAAGTATAATTATATATTTTTTGTTTTAATAATTCCAATTAATTTTTTTGTAATCAATTTTACATTTTATTTTTTTATAAAAACATTTTTATAAGTAAAAAAGGCATTTTTCTAAAAACATGTTCTATGTGCTCAATATATTCGTATATTAAAAATTTAAATTAATGAATATTGCTAAATTATTTTAATGAAATTTATATATTATATATTCAATCTAATTTTTTAACATTTATCTAATATTTTTCATTTGCATGGGATAAGAAAAAAATCCTTTTTTATGTTTCAAATAGTGTTTTTCTAAAAAACCGTTGCCATAGCATTTTTTCATTTTTTTAAATTATTTTTTCCACTTATAGGTATTAAATTTTATATAAATGGATTCCATATTTGAGAAAATTAAGTTCTGATTTTCTAAATAGGCCCTTTTATTTTGGTCAGTATGAATAGTAACCATGGTAAAATTTATCCCCTCAATAAAGGGTAAATCGAGTTAATTTTGGTTAAAACTAAATAACAAGTCCATAATTTTTTATCCTAATTACTATTGGATGAATTTAATTCAACACTTATCATTTAAATCTCAAAAATAATTTTTTTAGTTGAGATGTTTCTATAAAAATGAATTATATAGTATTTAAATCAAAGAAAAGTTACAAATGTCACTCTTTTTTTAAAATATATGTTATATGTCTGAATAAGGAAAAAATAAAGTTATAAACAAATACAAGTATCTATTTTGATCTTAATTAAATTATTTTCATGATATAAATTTATTTCTAGTTTTTAGTAATTATATAATGGCCTTAAATTCCTATGGAACATTGATGTAGTATTTCTCTAATTAATAAAAAAAATATAATAAACTATTTTTAAAAATATTAAAATTAATATAATTTGATTGATTTAATGTGTATCATTAATTTTTTAGATGAATATTACATATTAATGTTATTTTAAAGGATTATATTAAAAATTAAAAAAATTGATTATGTATTTTATGTCAAATTAAATGAATAGTGTATAAATTGGGAATAATGATATTTTATGAAAATATTATTTTATTAAATTATTTAAAAATCATAAAAATATTAAAATAGGAAAAGTGAGACAAAATATGTTCTAAAATTTTATACATATATTATTTATAATAAATTAGGAACCATTTTTCATAATAATGATATTAATATATTTTAATATTTTTATGAAATTCCAAGAGTGCCCCTCCCCTCAATTATAAAATGGATCCCCTTCTTTCTCTTCTTCACACGTCTTTGAGACTTATATATTGACCAAAATCTACTAAATTATCTTCCCCAATCAATTATATGCATTATAAATGTTCTAGTATTCTTGAAATAGCAACCCTATATCCCATAATGGAAGATCTAAAGGAGTTGTTTCAAAGAAGAGGTAATCACCTTAACTGGTCGCTTTCTTTTTATTTCTTATTTTTACTCCTCTAAATATGTTATATTATTTATAAAATAATAACTTAAATATCATATATATACTAAAATTTTATTATGATTATTAATTACCTTTATTTATCTTCTTTCTATCAAATGGGAAGTGAAAGTACTACTTGTCTGTACATACGTCTTATCATACGTAGAGATACACCTAATTTTTCATCCCCATATTTTATGGATGGGTATTTTCTTGGGATTAATTTTTTTTATTTTGTAACTATGACATAATTTTACCTCTGTAATGATAGTATCATATCTAACATCTTACCTTTTAAACTGATAGAAAAATATAACATCACTTGTGCATCTGTGTGGACTACTACATCCACGAAGTGATGTGATTAATTTTTCATTTATATTTTATTTGGATAGTAATAAGGATGTATTTAATGAATATATATATATATATATATATATATTATAATAATTATTTTTTAAAGTTTAATTATTATTTACCTTTCCTTTGTTCCATCCGTCTAAAAATGAAAATAGTGTTCATCCATACGTATGACCTACCATCTCCATGAATTGTGTAATTAATTTTTCTATATCAAGTTTTATGAATGAAAATAAAGATGTATAAAATGAATATATATCATATTTATATCATTATTAAAATTCTGTATATGATTCAATCATGATCAAATTATAATTACCAAAACTACTAAAACAAAACATACTAGATAAATGAAGCATATATCACAGGGAACAATGATTTTAATAAAGAATTGTCAAAAATGTGTTATAAAAGGATATAAGTAAATAATATTATTTTTTATATATGATTATCGTGTCTTAATATATTTACAAAAAAATATTTATTATATAGTGGGTTCCAATGTGTATGAAGGATGTTGGGTCTAATGTATGGTATTTTCGTCTCACTTTTAAATTCATGGGACACATGCCATATTCCCCACTTGTTTATTTTTTGTGGTATATATAATACCCATCAATTTATTTTATGATTAATATTATTAAATTTATAGGTATTTACATATCCATATAATTTCATCTATTTCATAAGGATTATGATTAAAAAGTTACCAAACTGGTAAAGGATTTATGTTTCAATGTTATTTTAATCCTGATTGTTTATGGTAAAATTTTCATTAGAGGAAATTATAAGATCCTAATTGCATTAATCCCTCTAATTTTTCATCTCATATAGTTATTTATAAATAATAAAATTTTCCCTTTTATTTCCCTCTCTTTAATTATTCATGATATTGAAGGAACATTTTTAAGGAAAAACGATTGTGTTTTACTGCTCAATCGAGAAAATTGTTCTTCAAATTCTATGTTTCTTTAAAATGATTTCAAGATTTTTTTTATTTTATCCTATTATTGCTTCAATAAATTTTTAGCTTAGAATTAATTTTTACAAAATTGTTTAAAATTAATATTCTTTTTGTTTTCTAAAGGAGGTACTTGTTAACTTATTACCAAAATTGTTTGAGGAATTTTTTCTTTTAACTTATATGGCATGAATGTAATTTCTCATAATCATGACCTCTAAATGTTTTAAAGATTACTTGAAATGTTTCCAAGGATATTTTCAAAAAAAATTCCATAATTTTTTTGGAAATATTATTATTTTAAAATTGATTTTCAAAGTAGAAAAGTTATTTTACTAAAGAAATATCCCATTTATATCTAAAATAAATTTTAATATATGATGAAATGATTTGACGTTATATATGATTAAACTAGGTTAATGATCCAATGATACAATTTTTAATCTTTATCTGGATGTCTAGTGATTATTATGATCATATTATTATGAAACCCATTTATTTTCCATGAGTTATGCTATAAGGAATTAATGAATTTTTTACAAAACTTTTTTCTTAGAATAGGATATCATGTGATGATGTAATGAATGTTTTATGATCTTATGGTACACATATTTATGATTTTCATTATGTAGATTATGGTTTCATTATAAACCAAGGATAGTGGTTATGTTATTACCAAGGATAAAGGTTATATTATAACAAAGGATGGTGGTTACATTATGACAATGCAAGAGTGGGCCCAGAATTATAATTCCCTCTAATTATATGGGTAATTATTGATATATCATGAGATAAACATGAGTATAAAGTGGATTGAATACATATAATCAAGGGCCTATGTACATTATGATATTCTTGGGATTGAACCTAACTACTATGATGGTTTGGGGAGCGAACCCAATCCACTATAAATATATTGATAGTGAGACTTGACTACTAAATAAAGGATTTTATAAGCTTATATGAACCATAAAATTACATGTATTACTCCAAGGTTATTCTCTCATGGATCATGCTATTTTATTTATTTTTGATTCATATCTTATGAAATTCCAAACTTTATTCCAAGAATCAAGATTACAATCTTTGATATCCTGGTTATGGTTTTCAAATGTGATTATCATGTTCTCATGCCCTTATACTTATGCTTAAATTATCGATAATATATCTACAATTGAACCATATTGAGAATATAATATCACCCTTTATCATGTTTCCTTTCCCTAGGTTATGAAGCAAATTATTATGTATGATATTTATAAGAAGGGTTCTAGTTTTGGAGAACATAACGGGGGATAATTATAAACAAGTTATTTATGTGTCCATGTTTCTAAAGATACTAGACCTACACAATTTTGTAATTTATCTTAATGTTTTTTAATGAATATCCCTCTAATAAAATGTAATAAATATGTATTAAAAGTATGGGTCGCTATAGTTGGTATCATAAAAAGGTTTAGTTAAACATTAGAAACTAGGATGATAAGACCTTAATGAGAACCTTGTGGATAATTAAAAGGATTAGATAACATCCAAAAAATTTAGAAATTATCATTGATAACTTAGGTTATACCAAAGGTTACATAGATTTAAAAGGATGTTATATGATTGAAACATCCTATAAGTGATTTTTCATGATTCCTTACTGTGAATATTATTGCTCATGCTATACTTTTTGGTTTTATTCAATGTATGGAACCATGGGGATTCATTTTAATGTAGATAGACAATGAAATGACTATCCTCATGAGAAACCCAATTAAATAAGAGTTCTAATGTGAAACCTTGTGATTATACCTAATCTATTATCATGATATATTATTATCAAATTCTAGCTTAAAAAACTCTTGGACTCAACAAATAATAGAATGATATAGTTCCCTGACCAATCAGGTGGTGGAGATTATGTAGGAAAGAACATAAAACTTCCTATATAAGAGTGTGTGGGAAATAACACTATAGTGAATGTCTCAGAGTAATAATAATATGTCTCCTCTATCGAATCGAAGGGAATATAGAATTTTTTTATTGAGGAAACATTAAGTGTTTGATGGAGAGAAATTTATATCATCTTAAGGTATCATTTATATTTCAATGTACTATGTGTGGGTAATATGGGAATTATCCCAGAAAATTCCCTAATATAAGGGTTAACATATACACTAAGGAAGGACCAATGTTATGTCACTCTTTAAAGTGAAGGGATTTAAGTGTTTATGTATTAGGATTTGAGTGTTATGTTTCAAAAGTATTATATAAAGGATATTTTGGATATAAGGATCATGAAACATCTTAGTATTGTTCCATAGTTTAATTTTAAAACCTATGTTTATTTGTGATAATGTGATGATTAACATTGGTTGGATAATATTATGGACCTTTAAATCGATTAGTTGATAAAAAATTGATTTAGGTCATCTTTGATGAAGTTTATTTAATTTTTTGGATATATGGAATATATTCACTATTTTTTGAACTTATTTAAGGAATATGTGTTGTGTTAATTTTTGGAGGAATATATGTTTTCATTAAATTAGAAGTTATGGCTACCATTTTGGGTTTACAAGTTTAAGGATGATTATAAGATCAATGGAATCAACTCCCTCTTGTTAATGTTTTAATTGGTGGGATTTTGAATGATTTAAAACTTTTATTAGGTATTATGAAGAATACCCTTTAATGGTTTAAACAAAAATTTAGAGTTGGTATATGGTTTTTATATTATGTTAATTAGGTTCTATTATATTGGGAAATACAGATAATCTTGATGGATGAAAATTGATTCACTGATAAGGAGATATTTTCATATATATTTATAGTCAAGTTACATTTTACCTTTTATGTTAGTATCTAAATTTTATTCATGATATTTTGGTGAAGCTATCTATAGTGATTTATCAAGGTGATTAATGATATTTTGGAGATGTTTTATTAGGATGAGGTATATGTTACCCTTAGGTTCAACAAGTGATTTAACACGAAATGTTATTTGGGAAGAATGAAATTTAACTTTTAAATATGTAAACTAAAGGGAATTATATAGCCTTTGAGAATTATCCTATGCTAACTATTTTTGGTTTTGGATAATTGATAAAGATAGGAGGAATATCTTGATATAATTTTTTAATCTATTAAAAAGTTCTTTGGGCACAATAAAATCATCTTGGATACTCATCATTTGAAGCAATAGATTAGATTATGGTGGAAATTGAATGAAAGATGAAATTCAAATTTTCAATTATATATATTTCTTTATGTTCTTGTTATGTATGGAAAATGAATAGATCAACTCAATGAAAATGATATTAAGATGAAAAATTTGTCTTATAACCTCAAAATATGTTGTATTTATAGTATTTTAACCATTAATTGTTTCATGGTTTTGTGGTTTCTAATTTTCTCTAAACCTTGATCTCTATCACTCTATATTAGACCTTGGGAATTAGTTTTGTCTTCTATTTCCATATTTTCACTTCTCACTAATTTTATCCAATTAGGGAACCTATTATTGTGTTATTCCACATGAACTTCATATTTCACATTCTCTTTTATCAAGTGTAATTTTTACTAACCCTTTTTACAAAGTTGGCTTTCATAAAGAAATTTTCAAAAAGACAAACCCTTTGATTATCGAGCACAAGTTCAAATTATAAGGACACAATTTATTAAGGAGGGAAGAATATGAAACATTGAGATTTTATAAAATATATATTTTTTAATTAAATTTAATTTCTTTGATATCTTGTGTTACACATAACACTGAGTTAAAACGAACCATAATATACTATTAAAATATTATTATTAAATGTGACCATAATAGTATGGTTGTAAAATTGATGGGTATGAATATGATTAAATAATTTATGAAATATTTATATATATCTTACTCAATATAAATTTATTGATAAATTCCTAGTAAATATTCACTCAATTTTTAGAAAATGTCATTTTATTCTTTAAAAATGTATTTTCTTAAAAAAATTGATTTTTGTGTGAAAATAATATGGTCAATTTTTATAATTTTAAAAATAAATTAAATGAATATTACTATTTAAATTATTATTTTAAAATTATATTAGGATAATTTTTTTAAAATTTTCATAAAAGGTTGATTTTCTAGTGAATAATGAAAATACTAATTTTTACTAAGACTGTATTTTTGTTTCATAAATGTAAAAATTAACATTTTTTTAAAATGGTTCATAAATAAAAAAAGTTATCATATTTTTTAAATAATACAATTAATTTCATTGGAATAAATTTTATTTTTTAATTTGATAAAAACATTTTTATAATTATAAAATGTATTTTTCTGAAAAACTATTTTTATGCTCGTAATGTATTTTTATCATAATAAATTAAATTAATAGCAATTGGTGAACTATTTTAGTGAAATTTATATATTATATATTCAATATAATGTATTAAAATACATCAAATATTTTTTCTACGCATGGTATAAGAATAAATCATGTTTTATGCTTAAAACAATAATTAAAAAATAGTTTTCATCACAATTTGGGAATTTTTTTTAAATTAATTTATAATGTTTATATGTATTTAATTTTACAAAATTTATTCAATATTTGGAATCTATAAGTTAAAATTTGGTAATTATTTCCTTTTATTTTTTTTAATGTGAATTGTAACCATGGTAAAATTAATCATCATGGTAAAGGGTAAATCAGGTTACTCAAGGTTAAAACTAAGTCATAAGAACATAATTATTCATCCTACTAATTATTAGATGAAGGAAATTATACATTTATTAAATTAGGATCAAAATTTACATTTTTAATGGATACTTTTCCATGGAAATAATTTATGTAACATTTAAAACAAGGAATGTCAAAAAATGTCACTCTCTTAGTTTTAAATATATCTTATGTGTCCCCATAAGGAAAAAAGAAAGATATAAATGGATATAAGTGTCAATTTTTATATTAATGAAATTATTTTAATGGCATAAATTTATTTCAAATATTTAGTAATTATATAATGACCATAAATTCATATGAAACAAAGATGTATTATTTATCCAATTAATAAAAAATATAAAAAAATGGTTTTAAAAACATTAAAAGTAATATAATTTTAGTGATTCAATGTGTTCCATGAATTTTTATACTAATATGAAAAATTATTTTTATTTCAAATTATTATATTTAAAATAAAATATTTTATTTATGTATTTTAAGTCAAATTAAAAAAATAGTTTGTAAATTAGAAATAATGACATTTATGACAATATAATTTTATTAAATCATCTAAAAATCATAAATATATTAAAATAGGGAAAGGTTTAATATATGGTCTAAAATTTCATCCATTTACCATTTTAGGCTATTACTAACCATTTTATTTAGAATTACAATAATATATATATATATTTTAATAAATTTCAAGAGTTCCCCTCCCCTTAATTATAAAATAGAACTCCCCCTTTCTCTTATTGACACCACTTTAATCCTTCTATCCCAACCAAAATATATAAATTTCTATTATAAAATCTTATAGAAACATTATAGTGGATTTTTCCTCCCTAAAAGACCATCCATAGAGCTCTTAAGAGAATATCCAAAGTAGTTGTTTCAAAGAAGACGTAATCATATTAACCGATCACTTTCTTTTTAATTCTTATTTTACCTACTATAAATCTATTATATTATTCATAAAATATAAATTCAGTAAAATAAATATAAATAAATGTTATTATTATTATGAAACCACCTTTATTCACCCTCTTTCCATCAAATTGGAAGTGAAATTATTGCTTGTGCATATGTACGACTTACCTTCTCCACTTAGTGATACAATTAATTTCTCATCACCATATTTTATAGATGGGTATTTAGATGGGTTTAATGTTTATAAATTATAATTTTGATTTAAGTTTAACTCTATAATGATAATTTAATATCTACCTTCTTACCATCCAAATCGTTGGAAAATGATAATGGAACTCATGAGTACGTGTGGACTACCACCTCCACAAAGTGATGTGTATAGTTTTTATTAATTTTTTTTAATTAGTATGAATTTTATGAATATATATGATATATATATATATTATATAAAAATTATTATATAAAGTTTAATTATTATTCATCATTTTTTTGTTCCATCCGTCAAAAAATGAAAATAATTTTCATTCATGCGTCCGACCTATCGTCTGCATGAACGTTATAATACATATTTCTATCTCTACTTTTATAAATGAATATAAACATTTATATAATGAATATATATAATATTTATATCCAAATTAAAATATTTTAGATGACGTAAGCCTGATCAAAGTACAAGGATATAAACTTCTGAACCAAAACATACATGAAAAACAAAAAAGATATCACATGAAACAATGATTTTAATAAATAATTATTTAAAAATGTGTGATAAATGTTATAAGTAAATAATATTTGGAATGATATACATTATTATAGTAAAATATTTTCCAATATGTACAAAATAATTCAGACCTTAGGTAATAAATTTTCATCTCACTTTTATTTATGTGGGACAGATACCATATCCATCACTTATTTTCTTTGAGTGTTGTATATTAATACTAGGAATGTATTTTATGATTCATATTATGAACTTTATTTGGATTTACATATCCATGTAATTTTATCTCTTTAATTGGTCTTATAATTCAAAATTTCCCAAAGTGGGAAGGCATTTATGTTTCGATCCTATTTTAATTAGGATTGGATATGGTTGAATTTCTATTAGAGTAAATTATATGATCATTATTTGATTAATAAATTCCATTTTTCATATCCTATAGTTATTTATGACGAATAAATCCTTTCTATTAATTTACATTAATTTAAATACTCAAATTACAAATGAACATTTTTAAGGAAAACTGGATATGCTTTACTACTCGATGAGAAACCTCTTCCTTCCAAATCCATGTTTCTATAAAAAAAATAAATTATTTTTTTAACACAATCCAATTATTATTTAAATAAATTTTACACATTATTTAATTTTTATAAAATGTTTTAAAAGTAATATTCTTTAATTTTTCAAATGAGGTACTTTCTAAATTTTTACCAAAAATGTGACTAGAATATTTTCTTTTAACTTATACAACATGAATAGAATTTCCCACCATAATGACCTCCCAATGTTTTAAATATTACTTTTCATGTTTCTAAGGTTATTTTTATAAAAATTATTTTCCAATATATTTTTGAAATATTTTTATTTTATAAGTGAGTTTCAAAGTATATGTGTTATTTTCCTAAATAAATATTTCATTAATCTTTTATGGAAATTTTCATATATGATAATGTCCTTTGATGTTAATTATGATTTACTTGGTATATGATCCAATTTTTCCATTCTAATTATTTATTTATATGGTTAAGTATAATTTTGATTCTATTTTCATAAAACCCATTTATTTTCTATGGGTTATACTATGATGAATTGTTGAAATATTTATAAAACCTATTTTATTTGAATAGGTTATGATGTGAGGATATGATGAGGGTTTTATGATATTATAGAACACATATGTATTGTTTTTTTTTATTTTATGGGTTGTTAAATTATAAACCAATGAGAGTAATTATGTTATAACCGAGGATGGTGGTTACGTTATAACCAATATTGGTGGTTACGTCATAACCAAGGATGCGTGGGCCTAAAATTATATAGATATATAATGCATAGGGTAATAATTGATATCTCATGAGACATACAGGACTAGAATAGGGAGTGAATCTAGTTTAGTAATGCACTTTTTATACTAGTATAGTCTTGGGATTAAACCCTGCTAACTAAGATGGTTTGGGGAGTGAACACAATCCAATATGATAGTCTTGGAAGTGATCCTTGACTATTAGACAAAGGAATTTATATTCTTATTTTTATGCCAAAATTCCATTTATTACACCCATGTTATGCTCTCATAGCTTATTTTATTTTATTTATTTATGATTCAAACAATATGAACTACCAATATTTATTCCATTAACCAATATTATGGTATTTGATATGTAGGGTATGGTTTCCAAATGTGATTCTCATGTTTTCATTCCCTTATTATAATATTATATTTAAGTGATCATTAATATCTCTATTTTTACCCTTACTAAGTATCTAATCTTACCACTCCTCATTTTTTATTTCCTAAGGTTGTGAATAAAGGAATTACGTATAATGTTTCTAATAAGGGTTATAGTTACTAAGAACATAATGTGTAGCACTTATGAACCAATTATTTATGTGTCCAAGTTTCCAAAGATACTAGATCTATACTATTATGTTGTTGATAGTAAAGTTATGTAATGAATATTCATCTAATAATATGTAATACTTGTATATAAGAAGTGTGGTTCGTTATATATACCCTCTATAATTCATTGAGTTTGATCTATATGTTTGGATAAATCAATTTTTTTAATAGATCACCCCACAATTCATAAGATTATTTTCACATTAAAATCCATTTGTGACATTGAACTATACTCCAAAATATTTCCTCTCTTCAGTAATATTCTAAATCGTATTAAAAAGTTAAATTTCCTTTCTTTAAAACCATAAGTTTTTTTAAAAAATTCATCAAAATTTATGAATCATATATAAATATTCTTGTGGCCGCATTATTTTAATATTCAGATATAAATCATTTGGAGTTGTGTTTTCATAATATTTTTTCAAACATAGGATCATTTTTTTAAGTAATTAATAATAGGTACTATAGTGTAATATATAAGATTCATAAAAGGTATAGTATCAATTAGAAATAATATCCATTAAAATATAAATTATAAATTCCTTGAAAATAAATATTTATTATGCTAAAATTGTGTATATTATGGATTATTTTTTATACAATTAGTATTTTTTTAATACAAAAAAAAATCATACACTTCCAGAGTCAGTTCTGAATGATTAATTTTAAACTTTTTATTTATGTATATATTATTAACCAACTATGTTCACATTGGATAATAATTAGGAATCCAAACAATCTATACATTATAATAAACTCTCTTTTAAAGTGTTCTATAAGGTGAGTAAAATATTATTTTTGTTTAATGCGGTGTTCCCTTCCTAAATGGTTTAATGTATTTTTTCCCAAGGGAATGGTTTGATTTAATTTGAATGGTTATTATATTTTTTCACTTTTTAGGTAAATTATATTTATTTGTGTGATGATATAAGTTATGAACTACATAAAAAATATTTTCAAAGAAAATCATTAATCAAAAATATTATGTTCGTAGCATATAATGGAGTTAATCTTGGATTTAGAAATGGTTTGATTTTAGAGAATGCATTCCTTCTATTTTACAATTCCAAACACTCAGGTCCTTTTATCTGGTCAATAGATATATACAATTGAATAGTGGTTCTATCACACCATCAGTTTTATCTTCAATTAAGAAAACATTACATGGGATTATAAAATTTTAAAATTTAAGTCTCATCAAAAATATATTTAGAAATTAAACCTCATAAAATGTTATTGTGTACTTTATAATTTATTTATAGTGAATTTCTTTTTTTTACTTTAATTTATATCCAATTTTTTTCAAAATTATCAAAAATTCAAAAAAACAACAGTGGAACTACAACTAGTATTATAAATATTGTATCACTTTCATAAATAAACCTCAAAATTGTGATGGTAATCTATGGTGTAACAACTATAATATCAATCCACCTTGAAAGAAATCAATGGTTCATATCTAAATTTTTCATATTTTCTTTGTAATCAAATTGATCGACAATATTTTAATCCAAAATTTTAATTCTTACAAGGATCATGCATCAACTGCAACATAAACTTGATATAATGGAGTTTTTGGTTTCACAACTTCTGTTATCTATACGAGGTCCACTATGGTACATACCTACACATTAAATTTCATTTTTACATCGAAATTTATGAATATTTTTTCCATGGAATCATCGATATCTAGTCCTAAAAATCAATAAAATTATAGTTATGCAACTCCATCACATTTCACAATTAGTTCAAAATATCTAAAATCCTTTAGTAATAAAAACACTTTTTGTTAAATTTCAAATTTGTTTCCTTAAATTTCATGGACCCTCCATGTTATATTGATTAAACTATATCATTTTACAAATTACTCAGTCCACTTTGAGTATCATCCTTCAGTTATAAAATTAATTGACACTATAAACCATTAAAATTATCAAACATGACTTCACAATTTATTAGGTATCTCCTCATTACAATATTTGTATTTTCTCATCCCTAATTATCATCAAACTTATTTCAGATCCATGAATCCTTAAATTCTAATCATTCTAATTAGAGTTGTAAAATATACTTTTGATGAATATGTATATTCTAATAATAGACACATTTAAACAATGAAATATATCATGATCTATCATTACCTAAATTATTATCATTCTAATGAAAGTTGAAATAGGTATTATAGTAATTTATTATTTCCTTTGACTATTACATTTTGTAATAAAATCTTTCTACATACCTTTATATTGAATCTTTAAATTCATGTTTCTCTTTTTAAGGCCTATTACTAAAAATAAGAACATTTAATGCTAATATAAACACAAAATACTAATTATAAATTCTCACCAATGAAACTAATATAATACTTTCAATCCATTTTGGTAATTTTATTTCTCTATACAATGTTGTGGGTTCAATTTCTAAAAGTTTATTAGATATAAAAATTGATAAAAATATGTAATAGAGGAATAAAAAATATAATAGTTAAAAGTATATAAAATTTAATGATGTAAACCCATCTAATTCTCAAATAGGTGAACAATAACGATCATATTGTTATGTGTAACTAGTAAAAAATATAAACCAATGAAAGTGGGTGTAATAAAAATTTGACAAAAATCATTGCACAAGAATGTGAAACCCCCAATGTTCCCTAATAATTATTATCATTCCATCCATAAAATTCAATTCACTATATTATTTATAGATCACAATAAAGTATTGACCAAAAATATATACCCATTAGTTTCATTGGGAACCCTAGACTGTACCCTTACAAGTAGCACTCATCTGTCAAAAATGGACTGTACACTCAAAATATAAATCCTAAATTGACAAAATTTCTCCCAAAAACCATTCATTTCCACCTCATCATATACTAATGTTGCTATCTCTATTGGACCAAAATAACTCTCTTGCACATGTTTTTTATCTTGAATAATATTTTGAGTAGTATGTTGAGACTCAAGTAGTTATTCATTGAGCTACGGTTCTATGATTGGTAAAAAAATTTCTCTTATATAATCTCAAATCACTTTAACTACCATTTTTTAAAAACTAATACAAAATGAAACGAAATATTTTTCTCAAAATCAATGATTGTGGTTCATAAGATATGGTTAATGATTTGATAAAAATGCAATAGGGAAAATAAAATTAATCATTTATATTAATTATTTATCAATCAATTAATAAATAAAACTATTGTCTTTAGAATACATGAGAAGTAACTCAAAATAATAATGTCTATAAAATCAATTATACATTCATTTTGAGTAGAGAAAAGATCGTCATAGGTTATGATCACAACCTTGCAAACTTCACTTCTCAGAATGTATGCATTATACACTTTATTAGATATAAATTTAGAATTTTAAAAATATTTGTGAGAGGTTCAAATATAATCTACACACTGTGGAATGATTTCACCAAAAAAATGAGCTCTTTATTGAATATAAACTCGCACACAAACATTATTTAAGTAATGAAACTAGTTTGGATGAAACAACCAAATAGTAATTTATCGCCAATTTCAATGTTTAATTTATTAACACGTATATCAAAAACATTATTATTTAAATAATTGGATATTTTTAAAATATTGTCTTAGAGATTTTGTAATTGTTATTATAATATTTAGTGGGAAAAAATGATGTTCAATACTGACATTCCATCTTTTGAGAAGTTTAAATCCATGAGATTTATTATGTAAAAACTACTTGTATACATTATTTTTAACCAATACTCATCTACTTTATTGTTCATTTTCATTAGATTCAGGTAAATTGTACAAACTCCATACTTTTATAAGATATTTGTATTAATTTTTTATTCATATTATTATTATTGATTGTAAATTTTTCATAATCACCTTTTTCATCATACCAACTTATTTTTCCAACATCAACCTAAATTGGGACTACATATTCCACTCCACTGATATATATCAAAATAAAAAAACATACAAGGGATCTGAAGATGTTTAAAGGTAGCTGTTATTAACATATATCTCTCAATTATTGTATAAATTTTTATAGTTTTCATTTTTTTCCTTTGTATATTTTAGGAAATTATGTTTCTTATAATATCTTTTATATAATTTATTAAGATTGGTAGTGTGTATTTACAGTAATTTCAATTCAAATTATTAACTACATAACCAATTACTTAAATTTAATTTTAAAAATATTATTGATATGTTGGTGTTATGATATATAAAATAAACAGTTTTATTTAATAACTAATTTCAAATATTTTAATATAAATAAAGAAAAAGCTATCAAATTTTTGTTTCTTTCTGAAAAATGATCATCATACTGAAAAATATAAGAGTCATTCTATGTCTACAATTCTAAAAATATAATAAAACTTTTTATTTTTAATGGTGTATTCCATTTTTGTTATACCAACATACATTCCATGCATTTTTCTAACAATTTCTTTGTTTTGAATAATCCTTTTTAGTGGTATATAGCTGATTCCAAATTAATGCTTAATCTATCATTTTTAAAACATCTTTATTATTCTATAGTTAATTTCATATCAGCACTATATAAAATAGCTTCATATCCTCAAATTTAATAATGTGTTCCTATCAATATATTAATTATTTTCTAATTCAATTTTATACTTTTTATTTCAGGTTAAAATATGTTCAAAAATTTTAATTATTCATAAAACTCGTAGAAACTATAATTGGCTCTAAGAAACATTTGACTTATCTAAGAAAAAGTTTGAAATAATTAATACAAACATTTGGTGTTATACTTATAATGCATCACCGTCATCAACTAAACCAAGTTAAAACTTCTATTATCAATTAAATCTATATTAAATCAAACCATAGGTATAATTAGAATTTATTTTCCATATCAATATATTAAAACATTTAACAACCCCTTATTCTATGACACTAAGTTTAGTGTTCATATTTTGATCACTAATTAAAGTGAAATGATATGAATAATTCTTTTTTTTTTGACATTTCATAAAATTTGTACCTATAATTGCTAATGAACTTGAAGATAAATTGATCCAGGTGTCAATTTTAAATTAATTGATTGAATATTTAAGTGTCATTTCAAAAAATGTGACAATTGTTTCCATGTATATTTTAGTAAAATGATGAGATTGGATTTTTAAATGAGAATCATGTATTAAAAAATAGGAAAATATTAATTTCCATAGATATTTATAA
This sequence comes from Viscum album, assembly GCA_963277665.1. Taxonomy (NCBI): domain Eukaryota; kingdom Viridiplantae; phylum Streptophyta; class Magnoliopsida; order Santalales; family Viscaceae; genus Viscum; species Viscum album. Next base: position 209,847,229 of record OY728128.1, on the reverse strand, counting down.
ATGAAACATTTATAATAATAAACGTCCATTTGATCAAAATACTTTTAATGATATTTTCATCTTTTAGATAATACCCCACAACCTCATATAGATATTTCTATAAAAAATATTTCTCACATATATAAAAAATTCTCAACTAGAATTCATATTGTATACATCTACAAAAATACAATGCTATATGAACTTTTTCGATAAATAATGTGTCATCATGTATATACTTAGTATAGGTCATTCAAATATAATGTTATTTTTTTAGAGGATTTTATTGGAGGACTTCAATGAAGATCCTTCTCCTCATTCTGAAAGAACGGTTATAGATTTCAATTCATAAACCATAAGATATATTTATTATTAAATATCTCTAAGAATAGATTTTATCATTAAGGGGAAAATATAAAAATTATACTGAGAATAAAACCAGTTATGCTCTTCTAACACTGAAAGTTTCATTTTATCATGCCTTCATTATATTAATTATATTTATGTTAAAACATCCCTGACATGCATACATTAATTTTTAAAATATTATCATTCTATTAGGATTACTAAGGATTACTGTTATAATACTTCATACAAAATTTTCCTAATCTGTTTTTCATATTTTATTTTTTACAATTTATTTTCCTTAAAAAGTTACACTTCAATTTATGTTATTTTATCTACCATCTGAAATTAGTTTTCCTTCCTACATTTAATAAATAAATCAATTGGAATAATATTTTTATTTTATATTTTATACTAATTTTCAAATTTTTTTACTTCAATGTTTATTAAAAATTATTGAATTTTATATTCTATTAAATACACTTCTAATGTGATTGTTGTTGTTTTAGACATCGTTCGTGTTAAAATTTATCGAAATTTTCTCAAGTTTGATCTCCTAAACCAATTTCTTATCATATGTGTTTTGTTATTTTACTTTGTTATTTTTTTAACACCTAAAAATTATAAAATAATAACATTTTATTCAATAGACTATGCGACACACAACACTGAGCTTAAATAACCAATAAAATTTATTTCTTCTCTTCGATAACTTATGTAACACGCAACCCTAAGTCTAAATGAAATGTAATATCGTATACCATTATAAACTAGCCATTAAATTGGTGGGTATGGATAGATATAAAAAATTTAAAAATTATGGTTATCTATTTATTATATATAAAATAAGAAACATTTAGAAGAAAACGAAATGTTTTCCTAAAAATGGTAATTTATTTAAAAGACAGGCTAGTCATGCTTTGCGCACTTAATTAAAAATTAATTTTTACCACTTTTAGAACATTTATAATAAAAAAAATTATTTTCAAATTATAAATAAAAATATTAATATTATATTAGGTTTAATATTTGTTATTTTCTTAACATATTTCATTTCTCAATGAAAAGTGAAAAATACTAAATTTTAACTACAAATGACCATTTTATTTAAATTATTTAAAAAGTTAAATTATAATTTAAATTGGTTTAAAAGTAAAATTAGTTCATTTATAGATCAATTGATCCAATTTATGTCATTGTGATCATTTTAATATTTAATTTCTATATAAAAACATTATAAACTTTTGAACATTTTCCCTTTAAAATCTTGTTATCTCATCGCATATGTGGGGTTATTTTTAAACTAAATTTGGCCACTTTTATGAATTGAATTTGGAGAAATGGATTCAATGTTTGTAATAAGAAAAATTTCTAATTTCTAATAAGGTCAAAATATTTTTTGAGATAAATGAATTTTGAAAACATAAATAATTAATTACTCACCACATAAGACTTATTTTGGGTATAAATTTAGCCTATGAAGGTTTTTGGTTCAAACTTAAGAAGTTTACCCAAAGAAGAGGAAATGATCTTGACTGAATGTTTGTATTTTATTTCCTCTTAGAACCAAATAAATTATTATTAAACCATTATGGTATAATACCCTCAAGATCATACATATAATGACAATTTTTTATAATAATTTCATGATCTATAACCACCTCCACTTACGTCGAATGGTTTACGAAATTGTGGTTCATGTGTGCAGTGGACTACTGCCTCTTGAACTGATATCATTCATTTTTTCCATTACCACATCTCTTGGTTGGGTATGATATGGGATATTAAGTTTATGTATGTTATTTATAAATTTTTTATATTTATATAGTCCTTATATCCTATATACATTTTTACTTAACATTTCATAGGGGATACGATAACATCGCTCATGTGTACGGCAGACTAGTGCCTCGAAAAGCGATGTGATTCATCATTCACTAATACATTACATGAAATGTGATAAGGATAACTTTAATGATGATATGTGAAATACATGAAATAATTATGATATTCATAACATATTTAATATTCTTTAATTATAAAATATCCTTTTTTTCTTACCTTTTCACTCACTTAACACTATTGGAAAATTTCCCTATACCCACAGTTTAAAACTGTGGGTATAGCCCAAGAATATGTGGGTATAGGCTATACCCATGGTTTTATGAACCATGGGAACCTGAGGCATTGGGATTTCCTTATACCCACAGTACCCATGGTTCTGGTAAGTCGTGGGTATACATCTATACCCACGGTTTACAGAACCATGGGTATACATTTTTACAGAACAAATTATATACCCATGGTAATGTAAATTGTGGGTATATATAATTTTATTCATAGAACACATACCCACAATTCATTGAACCATGGGTATAGATAGTTTCTTAGTAGCATATATACCCATGGTTTAAATAACACTGGGTTTTGATGGTTTTCCTAGAAATGGTAGCTGTCCACCTTGGTTTCACATTTCTCCGGCAAACCATAATGCAAACAACTGTGAAATAATGGAAAAGTTCTTATCAGAAACAATGGAACCACTATGAAACCATGCCCCTTACCTACTTACACACCCCCAACTCTCCACCTGGATAAAACCCCCTTGCACCTCCCCAGGACACCCCCTCTCCCTAGAAGCCCCCTGGACCCCGTGGACACAACCCACTAGACCCCCCTTAGACACCCCTACGGGACCCCCAATAGACCCCCCTGGACACCCCCCTTGGACACCCCCATGTACACCCCCCACTGGACCCCCCCCCCCCCGAACATGACCCAAAGACCCCCACTAGACCCCCTAGACACCCCCAGGACCCCCCCCCCCCTTTGGACTTCCCCCATTAGACCCCCCCCCTCCTGGACAACCCCCTCCCCCTTCACCCCCATACCCCTTGCCCCTCTCCCAGCCACCCTGGACAGCCCACCCACCCACCCCCTCTTGAACAGCCGCCTCCCCCTGCACCACCAGCCCCCTTCACCCCCCTAGACCCCCCCCCCCCTCATGGGTATCCCCCTCCCCCTACACCCCCCCACCCCTGCACCCCCACACCCCCTTCACACTTCCCCCAGCCCCCTAGACACCCCAACTGGACACCCCCTCCCCCTAGAAACCCCCTCCCCCCTATACACACCCCCTCGACACCCCTCGCTGGACCCCCTCTGGACACCCCCTCCTCCCCTAGACACCCCATAGACCCCCCCCCCCTAGACACCCCCATGCTGGCATATACATGTAAACATGCATATTAAGAAAAAGGAAAGAAGAAAAGGTAAAAAGAAAAACTGTAAACTACGAAAATGTATAAAAAACATTTCTAAAAAAAATATAAACGTATATGATTCAAAATTGCATACTTAGGGATCAACTATGAAACCATGATACAGAGCAATGTCCTGAAGATCGGATATTTCACACTCAAGTGTAAACTCAAAATCATAAATTCTATAATCATGGTCTATTGAAACTCAATTTTATTAAAAACACAAAAAATGGTTTCTAATGTATTAAAAAAATGGTATAAAATAACCATTACCTCCTGAATTTTATATTCACTTCAATCTAAGTTAAAATTAAAGGAAGAAAATCAATTGCATCATCAATGTTTTGATGTAGTTTCTCTACATAGAATGCATCCCTATCCTGCTTACCCATACAAGTCATCAAAATCAGCAAATGATCGAAAAGGAAAAGCCATTAGAAATCCAAAAACAGGAAGCCAAACTCTATTTTGAGCTCTTTCACTACTATATATTCACACCCCCCTCCTAGAGAACCCTTCCCCATGCACCCCCACACCCCATGCACACTTCCCCCAGCCCCCTTCACCCCCCCAGACACCCCCCGGACACCCCCCTCCCCTTACATCCCACACCCCCTACCCCCTTCACCCCCACTACCCCCTACCCCCTTCACCCCAAATGGCCCCAACCTTCACCCCCCCCCCCCACATGCACCCCCACTCCCCCCTTCTGGACACCCCCTTATAACCCCATTACCCCTAGCACCCAGCCCCCCTCCCCCTGCACCCAAACCCACCACCTACACCCAGACCCCCCTCCACCCATCCCCCACCACCCTATATTCACCCCCTCCTGGAACCAAGACCTGCTCCCCCCCTACACCCAGCTCCACCACCTTCACCCAACCCCACCCCCTTCACCCACCCACCCCCCCCTGCACCCACCCATTTAATTAAACATGCTAGAAAAACAAAAAATATTTTCAACTCATTGTCAAAGAATAACCATGCAATAAAAATATTAACCATGCAATAAAAATGAATAGAAGGGGATGCTAGAAAAATATTAGCGACCTATAGTCAAAATAAAAAATGAATAAATTAACTATGAATCAATATCCAGAAAAATATATCAACAAAACGTGGAAGGGGATGCTCGACCTAAATAATTAATCAAAAAAATGAATAGATAAATCAATTAACCATGGGAGAAAACTCAAACTAAACAATGAATTAAACTAAACAATGAATCAACAAAACTCAAACCATTCTAGAAAAATTGTCGGGTGAGGGAAATCTCAAACTAAACAAAGAATATCAACTCAAAATAAACAAAATGAATAACTGAATGAACAAAATGAATCAAAAAAATATTAACCCAAAATAAACAATGAATCAATTAACCATGCTAGATAAATATTAGTGATGCATTGTCAAAGAATAGCTGAATCAGAAAAACATATAAGGGGATTTTCTACCTAGAGGGGATTCACATCGGGTGAGCGAAATCTTGACCTAGGGGGGATGCACGATCTAAGAGGGGATTTACAGACAAAAGAGGAGGGGGTATTGATGACGAATATGATTATATATAAAGTATAAAAGTCTAAAAGGTTTCAAAACAATCTTATAAAAATATTAATTGAGTGGAACTTTTTTACTTTATAACTACTTACAAAAAGGTGAATATATACTCATGATACTCTAAGTTAATTACACCTTTAGTCACAAGTGAGACACTAGTTTCTTAGAAATAAAAAAATGGGAAGATATAATATCAAATAAAACATAGATGAGGGTATAAGATATTATAAACACTCCTCTCACCATCTAGGATCATATTCATCATCATCCATCAACTAATCAAGAATAAAAAACAAGATAGATCTATCGTGATGACCCTATGCCTTAGATAACAACCTTGGTGATGGTTTGGATAACTATTGGATTTTCCCTTATTACATCATACCCCACTTATACATATCAATGGGTGGATAAGTTCATGTTGTAACTTTCCCATTATCTCGAACCAATGATGTATGACTCTATTGAAATTCCACACCCTTCTTACAAAGCTACTTGTAAACCCAAAAAAATCTACCATGTGCCATATCATTCAAGGAATTAGGAAATCTGAAAACACAACCAGTTCAATCAATATAACAACTTTAGATTTCACGAAATGAAAATTTTAGAAATAACAACTAAGGAATATATTCCTTTTTACCTTCATTAATTTAGACTTTTCAATTCAATAATTTATGAAAATTAAAGAGATAATAAATGGAATCTAATGTCACTATATGGGATATAATTTAGAGATAAGTATTCTGTGGTAGTAAAGGAATCACTTACCCATATGCATTACTAAGGATTCTAATGTTAGCTTTATGTAAATGTATTAGAAAATTTATGCAGAACTTTTCAGAAGAAAATAAATTAACCATTATCATCCATATAAAAATTAAATTCAAGATCTTAAAGTATATAAATAAGTCTCCCTACTATGTCAAAAATGGAGGGTACTAATATCCCACCCATCACCAGCATCCCCATCCCCATGTCCATGCCCATCATCATCAATATAATCATCATCAGCAGTAACATCGTTAGCAGCCTCAACACCAATAGCAGCATCAAAAACATCCTCACCAGCAACAGATCTATCACCACCACCTTCATCACCACTAAAACCCTCATTGGAATCAACTAACACATTATTTAAAGATCACATTGATTTCATATATGATTCAAAATTAACAACAGCCTTTTATGGAAGCGACTGACTAAAAACTGCCATACCTTTAATTAAATTTTCAGTCATCAACTTACTTCTTTAACGCTCCTCTAAAACTATTTTCTTTTCCTCAGCTTCTTTAGCACAATAAATTTCTAGCTCCGAGGTCTGGGAGCCTTGAGAGGATCCCAATGATGACCAATACCTTGAGGAGATTGTTTTTCCATAGTCGACACCATACTCTCCCAGGGTGCCCCTCCCCTAATACCTGACTTAAATGATCATGTGGCCCGAAGTTGTCATCTTCCGTACCATCAAGGGCCTCCAATGTAGACTGTTGAAATTATAAACATATTAAATTATGAATTTTGTATAAATATTTAAAGTATAAATAAAAAAATTACGATTTTATCTTGTGTCTTTTCATTTACTGCACTTCCATCCATTTTATTTATACTGGAGCAAAATAATTTGGCATAAGGTACATGACCTTCAATTCCCAATGAATCTTGCTGTAAATGAGAAATTAAAAAATCTATATTAGAACCATATATGAAAAATTCACAAATCTGGACAATGTTTATTCAATAATATTTTCAGTAGAAGATCCTGTAAAAAATCACAATACCCGGTTAATGTACCTGGTGCTTTTCATGATATGGTATTATAGTGTGCCCCAATGTGTGAAAATATGTCATTGAATCCTTATTCTTTATGTTTTTCTATGAAACTTCCTAAAAAAACTCCCATACAACTAATAAAAATTAAATTTTATATGCCAACCATTAAAGATTGATATTACCTTAAACTTAGCAGTCTTCTAATGTGCAATCATTTTTTCATATTTACTTTTTGGAAAGTCGGTGAATATGGGTACCCCCTGTAAGTCAATACTGACCCCTCTTTTCAAATCAACATAAAAATCATGCTTTTATGAGTTCTAGAACTCCCCAACATCCATCAACCTTGAAGTCTTAGCAACTTCTCCATCGAGAAAGTTAAACCGAATCTGTAATGAACATGTTATTTCATTTCATATACACCAATAATATAGATATGAATTTATAAAATTTTCTTACCCATATTTTCTCCCATCCATTATCTAGGATCTCTTTATTGATACGTCTCCATGACACTGGTTCCACTGGAATGATATCGTGACACTTGGCCAAAGTGGCCATGAACCTTCTATATTGCATTGCATTTGGACCTACCATCTGATTTTATCGATTTTAATCCACCATTAGCTATGTATGGTAGTTAAAAACTTCCTTCATCAGTGTGTTCCCACGTCACATAGCAAAATATCTCACTGAATAAGAAAAATAGGGTGAAAGAAGAATTAAGTCATGATACAACACAAAAAAAAAGATATAATTTGAAACAGTTATAATCAAAAAATAATTTTTAGTTTTCCCAATAGACTGTGATGGATCTATGGGATTTACTAACTCAAAATCCTCTCAAGGAAGTGTCTATTCTAGTTAATTCTATAGGTGACCTTCATGCACAGGAGTGGAAGCTAATGGAACATACTCATCAGATGTTGGATAGACGGTAGGAATTGGAGGTGGGGTAGACATGGAAGAATATGGGTAGTAGGATGGGGATACATCATCGGATATGGATATGGTAAATGTGGAAACATCTATGGAGGAAGTGTAGACATCATATGGGAAGAATAGGAAAAATGAGATGATGGAGGCAGCAATGGGATCATCCCTGAAGGCGGAAAATACATGGAATGTGAATAAAAGGGTAGCTTAGATGATGATCGAGGCATATATAAAAACATCCCCGGTAACTCAATAGGAGGATGGAAATGTGTGGTAGAAGGGGTGTCTGATGGTGGGTTAGTGTGGAAATGGGTATAAAGGTTGCTCCGTCAAGGTCAAAGAGCATTCCCACTAATACCCATGCTAACTGGACTGTGAGTCAAATCCGGTGCAACTGAATGTCCCTAAAAAAATTGATAAATAATATTAACATGAAATTATATGTAATGAAGAAGAAAAAAATTAAAATTATAATACTCATTGATGGAAGTGAAGGCAATGCACACTCACGCCTTGGTCGATTGGGATCAAATAGTCTCTTCATTAGACCTTATGTAGTATTTTCCATAATCTACATAAGAATCAAATGTAACGTCTTTAGAAATAGTTTTTACAAATCATCCATACAACTTACATCTATGATAAATTCATTAGAAGAACCGATTTGACTTCTTTTAATTACTAATTGTATAAATGATTACAAGTAAATGACTAACACATTTTTTAAAATTACATTACCAAGATAGAAATTTTTAAAAAAGAATATTTAAACCAAGTTTTTTATATTGAATTAAATTTGATTTAATGAAACTACCCTAGAAAATACAAAAAAAATATATCATTCCAAACTGAAACATAATTAATGTAATTAAAGTAATACTAACATGAGAAGATTTTGTCAATGTAAACTGAATGAATAATGAACAAATATGGTTGCTCTTATATATTACCAACCACTACTTCAGGTTCAACATCAACTCTCATAATGGGACAATTTGATTCATAAAATGAAATATTTTGGCCTATACCAATGGGGAGATAAATGGTGGAAATTTCATCACCAGCATCATGAAAAATATGTCTGGGGATTAAATCATTAATGAAACTGTAATTGGGTCTCAAACGATCTTTCACATAAAACACTTATTTATCCATTGATGTGAAAATGTATGGTTCATCAGTATGCAGGAATCGACTCATATCAATAACTCTGAATCCACAGTAATCAATAAATGTACCATGTCATCTCATTGAATCAAACCATTTACATTTCATCACAGAGACTCTACCTTGAAAGTAATAATAAAATAACAATATTTTATCCACAAGTCCATAATAATACACATCTTCATATCGAGGTTGACTATCTGATACACTGGCATAACAATCTATTATAGTAGTTAACATAACGCCATTATGTTGTGTTCTCATTTTCACTACTCGATCCATTGTAAAAGATTAATATCCATTGATTATTAAATATTTTCATTCATGAACCAAAGAATTAAGACCAAAATCCAAAGCACTCAATTCTTGAGAAACGAATTAAATAAGTAAAATCAACACCTAAAATATATATGAATAATACAATTAAATGGATATCTATTTTTTAAACTAATTAAAGTAATGGTAATGCCTTTGATTTCAATATAGAAAGAAACTCTAGGCTTTTCAAAGCCTCTCTTCTCCTCAAATACAAATATCAATGAACCCTACTTATAATTTTTTATGTTACCTACATAAAATGATAATAAAAGTGTAAGTTATATGTGAAATTTCATAATATGAGATAACATATAAATATCTAAATTACATACTTGATATATTCATCGAACAAACCACATTTAAACAAGACTATGTGATGTGCCATCTCTCGCTCTTCAAGGCTCAATGTAGCCAATGTATAAGACCCAAAAATTCCTCTTGTTTGGGGAAGTGGTGGAAACGAGGGCTGAATTTCTCCATACTAGTCATCTTCATTTCTGGTTATCCGGTTATGCCTTGTGGTGACATCAGAAAAATACATTGAACAAAAACTCATACATTCTTGATCCAAATAACCCCTCACAATCTAAACTTTAGGATAATTATGGTTTCAGACATATGATTTCATTATGTACATATTTCTTTTAGTAGTATACATCCACTAAAAATAAAATTGTCCCCCAAGAAGTTTTTTGATTGGAAGATGAATTGTTAAATGCAACATGCAAGTGAAAAAGTATGGAGGAAAAATATCTTCCATGTCATATAAAATTAATGGCGCCTACTGTTTCATTTTTATCTAGAATGACTTGGATAACATTTTATCATAAAGGTCTCAAAAAAATGGCATGATCATATCACTTTCACCCATACATTATTGAATAGAAAATTCTGAATTTCTATTGAAATCAATTCATTAAGAAGGATGTGAAAATCATGAGTTTTTAGAAATTTTATTTTCACATATCTTCTATTGAATCGTTTAGATATATTGTTGGAATAGCCATAAAGAACCCTGATATACTCCAAAGCTGCTAGAAATTGATCTTTCTCTGACAGTATCATCACATAAGAAGCACAAGGAACATTCCATTTGTTTTCACCGATACACACAAGATGCAGTTATGGTCAAATACCACAATCCAACAAGTCCCAATGAGATCGGAAGTCACCTTTGGTCTTCCCCATGATATTCATAAGAATTGAAAATTTCACATATATTTTTCTCAATATTCATTGCGTCTAAACAATGACGTAACAAATTGGTAGACCAATATGAAAATTCAAAAAAAAATACTTCTCTCTTTCCAATTGTAAGTGGTTTTAGTATCAAAATTCTTCCTATTTTTAGATTTCAACTATCCATTACCTAATTAAAAGTTGAAATCTTTAAATTCATTAAGCGAATCACTTCCTAACATACATTGAGGTGGTTTTTTAGTCTCAAAGGTATTATCAACCCTCTGAGGATTTGTCCTGTATTGATGATCCATGGAAAAAAATCATCGATGCCCCATGAAACTGAAACTATGACAATATTTAAGCCTTCTCGATCGTGTATTCTTCATAAAAATGGGAAATGATATTTTTCACTTCATGATCCACCCAGACATCATTTCATAAGTAGAGAAATCATTTATGGTCAGTAGAAGGGAAACACAGATCTGAAATGTATTCTTTGAAGAAGCATCGAATGTCCTCACACCCAAATACCAAAGTTGTTTCAAATCTCGTATTAAAGGCTGTAGGTAAACATCTATATCATTATTGGGATTAAAAGGTCCAGATATTAGTATATTTAAGAAAGTGAAAGGTTTCTTCATACACATCCATGGAGGATGATTATAAACATGAATTAAACTCACCACATGTTGTGGGAAGTAAGCATCTGACTAAACAGATTAAAACCATCACAAGATAGACCTAACCTGACATTATGCTCCTAAACTGCAAAATCAGGATGTTTTTCATCAAATGACTACCATGGTAATCCATCTATAGGATGAATCAACTCATCATTACCTTTAATTATCTCAGTATCATTCCATCACATATTGGTTGAGATTTCTATAGACATGAATAGATTTTGAAGTCTGGGAATCAATGGAAAGTGCCACATGAATTTATGTGCCATGGTGTTTCATTTCCATTTGTATTCCATCGAGATGTATCACATTCTTTACAGTCATTATGGTAATATGTTTCCTCCCAAAATAAATTTCAATCTTTTGGACAATCATGGACTTTATTGTTATCAAATCCAAGATGCTTAATTAACTTCCATACCTTTTAATTGTTTGCGGGAATATTTGCACCATCTGGAATCAAGTCCATTAAAAATGTAAAAATATAATCAATAGCATTATTATAAATTCCATACATGGTTTTCACATGACATCACCACATTAAAAATTTTAACTTGATCATTTTAATACATTCCTATTATACTGGAGTTCCGGTATCATCCAATAAATTTTTCACTCCCTCATCATCATCTTCAGTATTTTCCACATTTGTATTGATATTATTGTCTTATTTCACTGGAATACTATCTCTCTTGGGATGATGGACAAATGGAAACTGATAAAATATCAAATTCTCTATGCCACTTCTTTCATTTTGTTTATGACCTGTAGAACATTGACTCGTCTCTCCATGGTGATACCGAACATAATAGTTTGTTTAAAATCCAAATTTCATTATATGGTAGATAAATTATTCTTGGATTAACCATGGTCTTCAAACACATTTATTGCATGGAAATTGTATAAAACATCAATCTAAAGCATCTTTAAATAAAAAATCTAAAAAATTCTCCGAATTATTTTGAAATGCGGTTGAAATTTTATCGGTACAATAGATCCTGTTTCTATCCATTCTATAACAAGAAAAAAAAGTAATCTTCTAATCAAAAATGTAAAACATAATTATAAAAGGTATATGAACTATATAAAATAAAGAAATTGTAACATAAAAAATTAATAGTTAATTCACATTTGTATTGCAAGTGCCTTTATTTTTATAACAAATTTCAACCCTTTCAGTAGCAGAGATAAAATTATTACCTTTATCCTATAAAGGGTTGATCAAAAAGGTAAACTATAATGGGCCAAGAAAGGTTTCATGTCTATGATTGAGTGTTATGTGTCATTATAGTTGAACTAATGGAGAGATAACAAAGTTTTTACTCCCTTAGGTGTAACATAAAAACAACTTTTAACCTTAAAACACACCCTTAACCATGGGTTATTTAATTTAAAAATAAATTGAGAGATAAAAACATTCACCCATCATCAAAAATATTTTAAATGAACCCTATATTCATTTAATTTATTATTTTCCATGGGTAAAATTTTAATTCAAACAGGGAAAATAAATTTAAAGAAACCCACTTCATATCCAAGAATGAAAATTGTTAAGATAATTAATATAAAATAATCATGGGTATCAAATATTGGTATAAATATTATAGAAGATGAATTAGATAAACTAAATCCATTCATGAATTTTTTTAATAAAATAATTACCTAGAAACACCTACTGCATAAAAAGTGGAACAAGTCACAACAAGACTCTTAAAAAGGAAAAGGTCATTTTGGTAAAATAAATGAATTTAAAATTAGTTGAAAAATAAAATACACATTATTATATTAATATAAATCACTAAATTTTACACACACCGTGATTATGGTTCTCGTAAGAAATGAAAATGAGGTAAATTGAAGTGAAATGACCAGGGGAATCTCCCTTGAGATTTAGGTAATGACTTATGTATCAAATGTCATTAATTACTGTTTTAGATTCTTATGGAGTACCCTCATTTAATTTTGAATGATGATTTTACTGGATTATACTTGATCTATTTGGTTAAAATACCTCCATAGTAAGATATGGGTTATAATACTACCATTCTTATCAATTTCAGGGATGGTTCTTTGAGTTTAGATAGGAAGAATAGATTAGGAAGAATGGAAAGGATCAAACCTTTGTATTTTTTATGAGTTTAATTGAGAGATAAGGTTATATTGATCCATCTGGGTTCTCTTGGATTATTATTCCCTTGGTTTCCTTGTTTTTTTACATTGTTACCACTTACGATTTGAAATGTACCAAGAATATAGACACTCTAGTGAAGGAAAAATTATATATAAAATGATCTTGATTTCAACTGTAGAGATCAAGCAACAATAGTATTTGTAACACCCCGACCTTCCATGGTATTCTTCTCTTTGAATAATATAGTAGGGTGTGTTGTACGCAACTTCGAGTTCTAACACACACCACAACCAATCAAACTAGTCGTTATGAACAGTAATACCCACTTTTTGAAATTTTATCTCTCAAAATGGACTTCATTTTTGGATTATAAATATCTAATTTATCCTAGGGTAAAATTTTGGAACTTTTCGGATAACATTTATATTTTGATGAATAGTAAAAAATTACTAAATTTTAATTAAGAACAACTTTTTTAATCGAAATAATTAATAGTGATAAATTATGAGTTAAAGTTGTTTTAAAGTATATTTAGAATATATTTTTACCATTTAATACAATTTTGGTCATTGGAAATAATTTCACAATTAAACTGGACATAAACAAGTGTCAATCTTTTGATAGTTATTATCTCTTAAAAACACGCTTTTTGTTTTAACAACGGAAATTAATTTTAAATTAATTTCTGCCACTTCTATGTTTTGAATTTGGAAAAATGGATTCCATATTTGGAATCAGGATGTCCAAATTGTGTAAATAGGTAACTTTTATTTTTAGACATTTTGAATAATTATTTTGGTAAATATTTTATTTACCATGGTTAAAGGGTAAATCCGGTAAATAAGGGTAAACAAATAGTATTATAATAATAATAAATTACCCTAAAACGTGTCCTAACTTTATTTGTTGATACATTTACGACCATGGGCATATTTGGGACGATTTTGGGACCCCTTGGATCCACTTATAAGTGATAATGACACTTTATATTAATTAAGTTAAAATAAATACAGAAATGACATAAGCCTATATCTTTTAGCAAAACAATTTTTACATAGGGTTATATGTGTTGTATTTTCGACTATAAATATTCATTATAAATCTAAAAATATTTAATATATAATGGTATTTTATTTATACTTTTTAGACATTTAATAATTAATATTATTTGTGATACAATAATGATGTAGTATTTTCCTTATTAATGAAAGAATCAAATAATTGTTATTATAAATGTTAAAATTAATATAATTTGAAAGTTTTGATGACATCCATGACTTTTATTTCTTAATATGACATTATATGATTGATTAAATGAATTTGGTTCAAATTAATAAAGTTGGTAAGACTTTAACAAAAATCAATTATTGAATAGTTTCAAAATTGACATAAAAGCGTTTTTAAAACAAATATTATATTATTAGTTGTTATTAAATTACTAAAAATATAAGGTTTGGCCAAGAGACTTATATCAGGATAGGTGTATCATTAATGGAACACTTGGGGGTCACCTGGATGTATATAGTAAGTTTATTAACTATATAATATAAAAATACAAAGTGATATGGTAAATGTTAAACTAATTAACTAAGAGTTAAAACTAAAAGATAAGGTATATATAGTGACCCAAACCTATATAAAACCTATTGGTTGAGTGTTCTTAAACCAATACCCACCTTAACCTTTAACTAATTGACTTTTGAGCCATTAGAAACCGAATATGAATTTATTATAAAATAATATTTCTATCTTTTTCAAAGGTGCCCCTCACCCATCTTATAAAAGGACACTCCCCCTTCTCACTAATTCACACATTAAAATTCTTTTGGATCGTCCAACCCCCTCCTAAATACTCTCTAAAATTCCCTCACTTAAACCTAGAGGTCGTAGTTTGATCATAAATCCAGCCTAAGGAGCCCTTTTGATCAAATCAAAAGGAAGAACTCAAAGAAGAGGTAATGTTTTCACCACCCTCTTTCATGTTCCTTTCTTCTTCCACTTCTTCTTTCTTTGTTATTACCATTCTAAAATAATAACACCAGTATATTATATATACTTTGATGTTATTATAAACATTTTACAACCATATTCAGTATTCTATCCATCCTTTTAATGACATGTCACCATACGTGCGTACGTACGGCTTACCGTCTCCACATCGTGGTGTAATTGTTATTCAAAACATTATTATTTGGATGGGTATAATAATGATGTATAATTCATGTAAATAATAAATATAACATGATAATGATTATTTATATATGATATATCAACCAATTATATATTATTTTAATATCAAAAAAATGATATTGTCGCTCGTGCGTATGTACGGACTACAGTCTCCACGAACGTGATGAGATTAATTCCCCATTGTATCCATTCAAGAATAATTCTCATTTTTTGATTAAAAATAATGTTTAAGGACTTGATATAATTCTGGATAAGAATAAGACACAACCTATCCATAACAAATAGGGCTTACGTAATAAAACATATAAAATAAAACGAGTAAGTTAACACCCGAAACAACGATAATACTAAGATATTATTAACAAATCAATGTTAAAAGATCATATATGATATCATATTAATGTATATGATTCATGTATAATTTAATAACAATTATTTCACCATTATACCAGAGGTTAACCTACCCCCAACCAAGTAAAAGTACAAGGTAATGGTTTATTTCGTAATCTCTTCATTATCCGAGGTTGTTTATACGTAATAATCTACTGGGACTTCTTTATCATCCACATCCATGTTTCTTAAAAATGTATTTCAAAACATTATTAATATTTTACAGAATATGGTTTAAAGTCATTTATACCCTTGTTTGACTTTTTATAAGAAGTTTATAAAGGAATCTTTCCATCGTTTTCTAAACAAGGTCCTTTTTAACCTTTTCGATAGAATTAAGGTAAGAATGTATTTTTTTTAACTTATACGGCTGGTGCAGATATTTTCTGCCATTATAAAATCTTCAAAGCTTCCCTTAAAAGCTTATAAAGAAATTTTCAAATTAAATTTTTTATTTTATAATTATGTGACTTTTAAATGATTTAAAAAAAAGAGATATTTCTATCAAATAGTTTTGATTTCATCTATGTCAACATCCTTTGATGGATTTTAAGATTATTTGACGTTGACTTATTATGATACAAAACATCCATATTGTATTGAAGAATTTGTGATATGTTTGACTTTGGATGTGTTATTTTTATACCATTCATGGTTTATCGAGAATGTATTGACATTTCGTATGCTAGTTTTAATACGAATGTTTATGTTATGTTTAAACATGTTCATATGAGGAATGCATTGGACTTAATAAGTGATGGGTGGAGCCCACTATAGCTCCTCGATGCATCAGTAGGTCTCATGAGACAAACTAGTGTCTTGGCACAAGGCCTTGAAAAAATATTATTTGTAGTCTTGGCACGAGGCCTTGGATATGTGGTTATGATAGTCTGGCATTATGCATTCCATCATTATGAAAGTGGTTATTGATATTTCATTTGATTATTCGACTAGTAGAATATCCATGTGAATAAGTAAATGGAATTATTTCATTTTATTTTTTCCATATTATGTTGAAGTACAAGTTTAAAAGTCCTTTGTTTTAGTTATACATTTTCTTAAATGTTTATGCTTATTTATGAAAGTTTCTGCTATATTGTTATCCTTACTGAGCATCTGAGCTCACCCCTTTCAATGTTTTATTTTTCCCAGGATGTGAAAACGTAATTTATGAATGACCTGCAGGGATAGTATGATGGGATATGAAGACAAGATGTTGTTGTAGTTTTATTTGAGTTTATGATGTAATGTAAACTTTATGAATGTATCTAGTTATTCCAAGGCTACTAAACTAATCGGTCTTTCGAGACTTTATCTTTCTTATGATCATGCCAATGTTATGTAATAATGCACTGACTCTGGGTAACTGGGTTCGAGGAGTTATAGTTGGTATCAGAGGAAGTTTAGTACAAACCTTGGAATCTAGATTTGGATAAACTCTAATTAGAGCACATAGACCTAAGATGGAATTTGAGGATTAGTATAGAAGAACTTCTGAGAATTTTGGTATTGTAGAGATTTTGTGAGTTTTCCGAGAAATACATCCATGTCTGGATACAAGTAGGTAGAGGCGGCTCTGGCACAGATATACCTAGTGATAAAACCCGAAAACACCGCTTTGATCTAGACTCGAATGAGAACTGGTGCACGACAACAGACCTTGCTGCACTCTTGGTTACGACACTCCTGGGGGATATGATTAGGATAAATCTCGTTTTCCTTACAAATCATTATGAAGGGTTAATGAGTATATACTTCCTCAAAGAAAACATTTTTATGATTATGGATTATATCCATAAGTAGTTCAATTTATGTTAAGTGTTTTATAAGTATGGAATTATGTATTTTGATTCATAAACTGATCTAGTTTATGCCATTGTTTAAGAATGGCGCCTAGTGGAAGAAATGGAAACTGTGTCAATGCACGCACTCCATGTAGGGATTTCCCTCTTGATCAAGATAATTATAGTGGAGCTGGTGATGCAACTGGTGCTGATCAGTTAATCACCATACTGGGACAACTCACTCAGGTTATAAATAATAACCTTACCCGTGTGGAGCACCCTGATCCACAGCGTGTAGGATCAATGTTAGATCGCTTCATGAGGAAACAACCACCAACGTTCAATGGGATTACAAATCCCTTAGTAGCTGAGCAATGGATAAATTCCCTAGAGAAAATATTTCAGGCATTGTGGAGTAGTGAAAGGGAAAAAATTATCATGGCAGTTTACCACCTCACTGGAGATGCTGATCAATGGTGGTCCTTGATTCAAAACATGAAGGAAGATAATGAATTATCAAATATGGAATGGAGAGAGTTCAAAGAACTATTTTTAGAAAAAATACTTTCCTCGTGACCATTGAGCAGATATGGAAAGGCAATTTCTGAGTCTGAGACAAAAGGAGGATGAGAATGTTGCAAAGTATGAGGTTAACTTTACAAGGTTGGCAAGGTATGATGGAGATTATATATGTAACCCAAGAAGTAAGATTGATCGTTTCATTGATGGGTTAAAACCATTTCTTCGTCGATCATTAGTCTCACAATCCTTCTTGTCGTACGAAGACATTGTCTCGTGTGCTATAAAGACAGAGAAGGAATTCTCTAAGTCTTATGACTTTATACCAAAGAAAGAGAAGAAGAGATCTGCTGATCAATCTGGGAATGGAAATAAGGGGAAGAAGGGAAAAGTTGAATATCCATCCTGTAATAAATGTGGGAAGAAACACCCCGGTACTTGCTTAAAAGGAATGGGAGTCTGTTACAAGTGTGGTGAAAAAGGCCACCAAGCTTGTGATTGCAAAGGGAAGAAGGAAGCTACCGACGTCCAATGATACAATTGCAGGGAGATGGGACATTATGAAAATGAATTTCCTAAGCGTCAGGGGAACTTAACTCATAAAAGTCCAAGGGATCAATGCCAATCTTATGCTATTACTACTGCTGAGGTAGAAGCTCGGAAAGACGTGGTGGCATGTAATTTAATGGTTTCCTCAAGTTTATCAAATGCATTATTTGATTTTGGATCATCGCATTGTTTCATATCTTCCCAGTTCGCTAAAAAAATTAGATATTTGAAATTTGATTTAACAAGGGAGTTGTCAGTTAAAACTCCTAAGGGAAGTATCATTGCAACAAAGTTTTGTGAATCAGTCCCCATTATGGAACATAAATGTTCTTTATCCATTGATCTCATTGGCATACCTATGATTTAGTTTTATATAATCCTCGGTATGGATTGGCTTTCAGACCATGATGCGAAGATTTATTGTAAGAAGAAGGAGGTTACGATTTTTGATGATGATGATGAGGGACATCTTATCTTTAGAAAAACTCGTCACCACCTAATTCTTATCTAGATCCACCCCCAGTAGCTCAAATAAATTCAATTATTAGGGAGGAAGAGAATGAAATTACTGTGGGTGAGGAAAGGAATGTTCAAATAGAGGATGTACCTATTGGGATAGAATATGTAGATGTGTTTCCAGAAGATTTACCTGGACATCCTCCAGAATGATAAGTTGAGTTTTCCATTGATTTAATTCCTAGATCAAGGCCTATATCGAAGACCCCTTATAGAATGGCCACTGTAGAATTAGTGAAACTAAAGAAACAACTAGAGGAATTGATTAATAAGGGAGTTATTCTCCCTAGTGTTTCTCCATGGGGAGATCCTGTTATTTTTGTTAAAAAGAAAGATGGATCTATGAGGTTATGTATCGACTACAGGGAGATCAATGCTATAACAATAAAGAACAAGTATCTCATACCTCGCATTGATGATTAATTTGACCAATTGCATGGATCTCAATACTTTTCAAAGATTGACCTCCGATCTGGATACCATCAGTTGTGTGTGAAGAAGGAACACATTCCGAAGACAGCATTTCAAACCAGGTACGGGCATTATGAGTTTTCGGTAATGCCTTTTGAATTGACTAATGAACCCTCTGTATTCATGGATCTGATGAATAGAGTTTTCAAGGAATATCTCGATGAATTTTTGGTGGTATTTATTGATGATATATTGGTATACTCCAAAAGCTATGAATATCATGAAAATCACTTGCGCATTATCCTGAAGACTCTGAGAAGACATGAATTATATGGGAAGTTTAGTAAGTGTGAATTCTGACTTCCGGAGATTTCTTTTCTTGGCCATATTGTCTCTAAAGAAGGAATCTATGTTGATCCTTCTAAGACTAAGGCAATCCAAGAATGGCATGCACTGACGAGTATAACTGAGGTACGCAGTTTTATTGGTTTAGCAGGTTATTACAGACGTTTCGTCCAGAATTTTGCCCGGTTGGCTAACCCATTAACAAAGATCACACGTAAAGGGGTTAAATTTTTTTGGACAAAAGAGTGTGAAGAATGTTTCGAAGAACTGAAGATAAGATTATTCAATTCTCCTATATTGACTCCACCATTGGGGAATGATGGGTTCATTATTTATAGTGATGCATCAAATAAAGGACTTGGTTGTGTCCTTATGCAGAATGATAGGGTTATTGCCTATGCATCACGATAGTTGAAAATTCATGGAAAAAACTATCCTACTCATGATCTCGAGTTAGAAGCTGTGATATTTTCTTTGAAGATATGGAGACACTACCTCTATGGTGAAAAATGTGATATTTATACTGATCACAAGAGTTTGAAGTATATTTTCTCCCAAAAAGAACTCAACATGAGTCAAAGGCGATTGCTTGAACTACTCAAGGATTATGATTACACGATACACTACCACCCGGGGAAGGCAAATAATGTGGAAGATTCTTTGAGAAGAAAATATCATGGAGTTTTGAACATGATGAGAATTGAAAGGGATCCTATTTTTATGGATCTAGTAAAGTTGGATATGGGAATCAGCATGGAAGGTGAAACATCAATGCTTTTTCAAATGGTTTCCAAACCATCTTTACTAGAAAGGATAAAGAGTTCTCAGACTGATGAAGAAGAGTTTCAAAAGAAGATTAAAGTTGTGAATGATGGGAGATTGAGAGAATTTGTGTATGAAGAAGGAATTTTAAAATTTTGGAAGAGACTTTGTGTTCTCAATATACATGATCTAAAAAGGGAATTGTTGGATGATGCCCATAGTTCCAATTTCTCTATACACCCTGCGAGCACCTTGATGTATAGAGATTTGAAGGAACATTTTTTGTGGGAAAACATGAAGATGGAGATTTCTGATTTTGTTTCATGATGTATGGTCTATCAACAAGTGAAATCTGGAAGGAAACAGCCTGGAGGAGTCATGCAACCTCTTCCCATACCAGAGTGGAAATGGGACAATATTATGATGGAATTTGTCATGGGGATACCAAAGAATCCTATAAGGAACGATGCAATATGGGTTATTGTTGATCGTCTTACCAAGTCAGCACATTTTCTTGCTACAAGAGAAGATCTACCACTGGATGATCTAGCAAGACTATATATTAATGAAGTTGTGAGACTTCATGGACTACCCCTATTTATTTTTTTGGATCGTGATCCCCGTTTTACTTCAAGATTCTTGAAAAGTCTTCAGAAAGCCCTGAAAACTAAACTTTGTTTGAGCACTGCCTACCACCCTCAAACAAATGGACAATCAGAATGGACTTTTAAAACCTTATAAGACATGTTGAGATCTTTCTCACTTGACTTTCAGGGTATGTGGGATCAATATTTACCTCTGGTAGAATTTTCCTATAACAATAGCTTCCATTCAAGTATTCAGATGGCACCATATGAAGCATTATACAGAAAGAGATGTCACACACCAACCTGTTGGGATGACGTTGGTGAATGAAAACTTATAGGCCCATAACTGGTGGAGGAAACGATGGAAAAGGTAAAGGTAATCCAAAACCACATCAAAGTTGTTCAAAGTAGGCAGAAGAGCTATACCGATAACCGAAAAAAGGATTTGGAATTTCTTGTAGGAGAACATGTTTTCCTGAAGATATCTCCATGGAAGGGAGTTATACATTTCGGTAAGAAGGGTAAATTGAGTCCCAGGTACATCGGACCTTTCAAAATTCTAGAATGAACTGGGGCAGTAGCTTACCATTTGGCAATGCCGCCAAGTCTCTCCAAAGTTCATGATGTGTTCCATGTATCACTGTTGAGGAAATACATTCCTGACCCAATGCATGTACTCACCTATGAGGAATTAGAATTGGAACCCGGTCCATCTTATTGCAAAGATCCCATCAGGATTATTGATGCAAGAGAACAAGTGCTGAGAAACCGGACGACTCGTCTGGTAAAAGTTCTATGGAGAAACCATAAGATGGAAGAGGCAACGTGGGAACCCGAGGAACTTATGATGAAGAACCACCCGAGTCTTTTTATGCAATAATATTCTATAAATTTCTAGGACAAAATTATTTGAAGGAGGGGAGAATGTAACACCCCATTCTTCCACAGTACGCTTCTCTTTGAATAATATAGTAGCGTGTTTTGTACGCAACTTCGAGTTCTAACACACACCACAACCAATCAAACTAGCCGTTATGAACAGTAATACCAACTTTTTGAAATTTTATCTCTCAAAATGGAATTCATTTTTGGATTCGGAATATCAAAATTATCCTACGGTAAAATTTTGGAACTTTTTGGATAACATTTATATTTTGATGAATAGTGAAAATTACTAAATTTTAAATAAAAACAACTTTTTTAATCGAAATAATTAATAGTGATAAATTATGAATTTGAGTGGTTTTAAAGTCTATTTAGAATATATTTTTTCCATTTAATACAATGTTTCTCATTGGACAAAATTTTACAATTAAACCGGATATAAACAAGTGTCAATCTTTTGATAGCTATTATCACCTAAAAACACGCTTTTTGTTTTAACAATGGGAATTAATTTTAAATTAATTTATGCCATTTCTCTATTTTGAATTTGGAAAAATGGATTCCATATTTGGAATCAGGATATCCAAATTTTGTAAATAGTTGACTTTTATTTTTAGACATTTTGAATAATTACTTTGGTAAATATTTTATTTACCATGGTTAAAGGGTATAACCAGTAAATAAGGGTAAAAAAATAATATTATAATAATAATAAATTACCCTAAAACGTATCATAACTTTATTTTTTGATACATGTCCGACTGTGGGCATCTTTGGGTCGATTTTGGGACCCCATGTATCCACTTGTATGTGATAATGACACATTATATTAATTAAATTAAAATAAATACAAAAATGACATAAGTATATATCTTTTAGAAAAACAATTTTTACATAGGGTTATATATGTTAGATTTTATACTATAAATATTCATTAGAAATATAAAAATATTTAATACATAGTACTATTTTATTTATATTTTTTAGACATTTAATAATTAATATTATTTTTGACACAATAATGATGCAGTATTTTACTTATTAATGAAAGAATCAAATAATTGGGATTATAAATGTTAAAATTAATATAATTTTAAATTATTGATGACATACATTAATTTTATTGCATCATATGACAATATAGGATGGCTTAAATGAATTTTTTTCAAATTAATAAAGTTGTTAATACTGTTAAAAAAATCAATTATTGAATAGTTTCAAAATTGACATAAAATAGTTTTTAAAATAAATATTATATTATTAATTGATATTAAATTCCTAAAAATCTAATTTTAAGCAAAGAGACTTATATCATGATAGGTGTTTCATTAATTCACCACTTGGGGGGTCTCTTGGATGTATATAGTAAGTTTATTAACTATATAATATAAAAATACAAAGTGATATAGTAAATGTTAAACTAATTAACTAAGAGTTAAAACTAAAAGATAAGGTTAATATAGTGACCCAAAACTGTCTAAAACCTATTGGTTAAGTGTTTTTCTACCTATAAACACCTTAAACTTTAAATAATACACTTTGGATCCATTAGAAACCGAATATGAATTTATTATAAAATAATATTTCTAGTTTTTACAAAGGTTCCCCTCACCCCTCTTATAAAAGGGCACTCCCCCTTCTCACTAAATCACACATTCAAAGCCTTTTGGCTCGGCAAACCCCTGCCCAAATACTCTCTAAACTTCCCTCACTTCAACATAGAGGAATTAGTTTGATCATAAAGCTAACCTAAGGAGCCCTTTTGATTAAATCAAAAGGAAGAACCCCAAGAAGATGTAATGTTTTCACCACCCTCTTTCAAGTTCCTTAATTCTTCCACTTCTTCTTTATTTTTTATTACCATTATAAAATAATAACTGAAGTATATTATATATACTTTGATGTTTTTATAAACATGTTACAACCATATTCAGCATTCTATCCATCCTTCGAATGACATGTCACCATATGTGTGTACGTACGGCTTACCGTCTTCACGTCGTGGTGTAATTGTTATTCAAAACATTATTATTTGGATGGGTATAATAATGATGTGTAATTAATGTAAATAATAAATATAACATGATAATTATTCTTTATATATGATATAACATCCAATTATATATTATTTTAATATCAAAAGAATGATATTGTCGCTCGTGCGTACGTACGGACTACCGTCTCCACGAACGCGATGAGATTCATTCCCCATCGTATCCATTCAAGACTAATTCTCATTGGATGATTAAAAATAATGTTTAAGGACTTGATATCATTCTGGATATTAATAAGATACAACCTATCCATAACAAACACGGCTTACGTAACAAAACATATAAAACAAAACGAGTAAGTTAACACCTGAAACAACGATAAAACTAAGATATTATTAACAAATCAATGTTAAAAGATCATATATGATATCATATTAATGTATATGATTCTTTTATAATTTAATAACAATTATTTCACCATTATACAGTAGGTTAACCTACCCCAAACCAAGGAAAAGTACAAGGTAAGGGTTTATTTCACAATCTCTTCATTATCCGAGGTTGTTTATACGTAATAATCTATCGGGACTTCTTCATCATCCACGTAAAGGTTTCTTAAAAATGTATTTCAAAACATTCTTACTATTTTACATAATATGGTTTAAAGTCATTTATGCCCTTGTTTGACTTTTTATAAGAATTTTATAAAGGAATCTTTCTGTCGTTTTCCAAACCAGGTCCTTTTTAACCATTTTGACAGAATTAAGGTAAGAATGTCTTTTTTTAACTTATACGGAGGGTGCGGCTATTTTCTGCCATTATAAAATCTTTGAAGCTTCACTTACAAGATTATAAGAAAATTTTCAAAGTAAATGTTTTATTTTATAATTATGTGACTTTTAAATGATTTAAAAAATAGAGATATTTCTATCAAATAGTTTTGATTTCATCTATGTCAACATCCTTTGATGGATTTTAAGATTATTTGAAGCTGATTTATTATGATACAAAACATCTATATTGTATTGAAGGTTTTGTGATATGCGTGACTGTGGATGTGTTATTTTTATACCATTCATGGTTTATGGAGAATGTATTGACATTTCGTATTCTAGTTTTAATACCAATGTTTATGTTATGTTTAAACCAGTTCATATGAGGAATGAATTGGACTTAATAAGTGACGGGTGGAGCCCACTATAGCTCCTCGATGCATCGGTAGGTCTCATGTGACAAACTAGTGTCTTGGCACAAGGCCTTGACAAAATATTGTTTTTAGTCTTGGTATGAGGCCTTGGATATGTGGTTATGATAGTCCGTCATTATGTATTCCATCATTATGAAAGTGGTTATTGATATTGCATTTGATTATTCGACTAGTAGAATAACTATGTGAATAAGTAAATGGAATTATTTCATTTTATTTTTTCCATATTATGTTGAAGTTCAAGTTTAAAAGGCCTTTGTTTTAGTTATACATTGTCTTAAATGTTTATGATTATTTGTGAAAGTTTCTGCTATATTGTTATCCTTACTGAGCATATGAGCTCACCCCTTTAAATGTTTTATTTTTCCCAGGATGTGAAGAAGTGATTTATGAATGACCTGTAGGGATAGTATGATGGGATATGAAGACAAGATTTTGTTGTAGTTTTATTTGAGTTTATGATGTAATGTAAACTTTATGAATGTATCAAGTTATTCCAAGGCTACTAAACTAATCGGTCTTTGGAGACTTGATATTTCTTGTGATCATGCCAATGTTATGTAATAATTCACCAACTTTGGGTAACTGGTGTCGGGGAGTTATAGTATTTTTATTACACTTTAACTTAAATTATAAATTTTTCAAATATTAATTGGATAATCAATAATTTATAATTATATCACATCTCGATGAAAAAAAATTGAATTTTAATTTTAGGAACACCATATTTTGAGTCTTACCGAGTTATAACAAAACCCTACACTTTCTACCATGGAAGTTGGGAACTTGAGCTGTTATCAATATTATATTGTATATTATGATTTGGAAAAGCACCTGATGTTTTTGATTGTATGGTTTCTATGACTAAGCGTGAGTGTTGTGTCCAGGTTGATACTCAAGACCATTTGTCATATTTTTCATAGTTTTATCTTCTGATATTCTAGTTATATTATGACTACCTGAATGTATTGAAAAATAATAATTTTTTATTGTGTGTATTATTTTGATTATTATTGAAACAATTCATTATGTCATTAAATGTATTATTTACATATGTTTATATTAGTATTTTTATTTCTAGTGTTTTTTTAATTGAATATGCATGTATATTCTCCCACCATACTACTTGAAACCCTCATTATTAGTCAGCATCCTCCATCATATGTGATGGTATTCCTGGGGTATTATATCTACCAATGGTGCAAGCACCGATTGGTGGTAGAACCTAGTATAATGTTATTAGAGGTTTTTTTAGTCTTACTATTTTGGAAAGGTACAAAATAGAATAAGAATTTTCCAAGACATGTTATAGAGATTTTCCCTAGGACTAGCCAACCCATGTATGAAGAAAGTCCATGTTATCTAAGAATAAATTTCTATTTATACTATTTTATTATATAATTGATCTAATTTAATAGAAATTTCATTTATCTAAGACATTATTGTGGAATTTTTGGGTTCATATAAAATTTTAAAGTGTAATGAAAACAATTCTAAATTGTATATATATGTATATATTGGTGACACGGTGGGTAGTAGATGTGGACCATATATTTGTGTGGTTGAGGATATTGAGAGTGACAGAGTTATGCGGTATCCCTATGATGAGGAGTCTCTAAAACTGTAGTGAATTTTTATGTAGGTCATAGTGTTAGTGAGGTTGTTTTGAGATGTGTAGTGATTACTTGTGAAACTATTGGTTTGTGATTGACCTGGCAGTGGGTGGGTCAAAATTTATTTCAATGAGTGGTTGAAACATAAAAGTAAGTATTTGGAATATTAGATTCCATGTGACCTTGAGATGGGGATAAGTGCAACCCATATTTATGAACACTGTTAGGAATAATGTGTGGAGTAGGTTTGAGAGTCTGGTTACCTTATTTAGAATGACACTAGGTTTGGAATTTAGTATATTCTGACCTTTGAGGATAACCCATCAGACTGGTTGGAAATTTTTTAGGAACTTTTAGGTGTGTGAGGTATAAGTAAAAACATTATTTCATGATATAAATTCACAGAAATTTGACAATATATTTCTGATAGGTGTGTTAGGTGAGTTTTGTTCTCTGAGATAAGTACTTATGAGCTTGTTCATTCATCCTTATGAATGGTTTTGGAAAGGTAATTCTCATTCAGATTCCTAGCCTATGTGACATTAGTACATGTAAGGTAGAACAATTGTATTCATGGTGTATAGAATGTATGGTTCCCATGGGTAATAACACTCTTGGAGGATTTTAGATTTAGGCATATGGAGATACCTAGTGATATTGAGATGAATACACTTTGTGAGTTAGTGTTTCGATAGAGTTTACATTTTTCAATGGAAAAGTGATTATGTGAATGGACATATAAACTCAGGATAAGCTTTTATAATAGTGGTGAGAATATTAATGAACTCTAGTTGAATTATAAAATGATGATATAATTATTATTTTTCATTTACATGGTTTGACAAGGTGAGATTCATGTGGTTTAAATAAATAATAAGTGTTCTCTATGCTTGGTGAGATTGGAATATAGAATAGAAATGTATACTTTTTGGGTCGTGTGGGGATAATATAGATTAAATGTGGGTCATTGGATCTTAGATATATTCTTCATGATAATTTTGTGTATGAGCATGTATCCGTTGAGTTTTGATGTAATCTTGGAGCCACCAATGTGCGGAGATAAAATATATCATTTCAATTATGGAGTAGGCTTACACTACATCATGAAAACTAGAACATGGAGCGGGATTGATCTTGAATCAACCTGAAAGTGAAATATTTCAAGGGTTTTATTGGTGTTGTGGATGGTATGGACCCAAATATTTTTATTTATAATAAAGTATATCCTATATAGTGAAAAGAAAATAACCACAAGGGAGTTTTAGTGATCAAATATGGGAGAAACACAATATAATATATATATATATATATGAGTTATGATTTATATATTTGGGGATTGGAGTAGTCCTAGACTATGTTGTAACAATTCTTGAAGAATTGAATATCTCGGAAAAGAAGATGGACCCAGTGGTGGAGAACTTCATGCATCAACACTAGCACTATAAAAAATATGTGAAATATATGGTGTATTTATATAGGTATTTCACTAGAGTTTCTAAATTCCTAGATAATAAACTGCAACTCGACAATAAAGGGACATACTTGATTATAGAGCAGTCTCATGAGTGATCAGGTTCAGTTGATGATTACAAGACGCTAGAGTTAAATTCAAATTTGGAAATGAATATGGTTGAAATTATGTGAGAAAAAATTTAAACCATGAATGGAAGGAGACCTAGATAGAGAATATTGATACCTATGGGAAATAAAAAATTAGTCTCTTAATTAACCATATTCAATGATAGGGGATCAAGTTGTTAGGAATTCTATGAAAACTTTTATTTCCCCTACTATGAATAATAAACTACAATTAAATAACATATCGATCATAAAATAGGGAGGAACATATGGGATACTTCATCGAATTTTTATGTGGTAAGGTCATATTATAAAGGAACTCATCAACATGATCTGAAATTAGTAGTGTTTTTGATTATATCTGAAGAAGAAAATGCAATGGTATAAAACATTGTAAATGAAAAAGGATGTTGCAATAAAAATGTGAGGAAGTAGAATTTACCTCTAAGATGAATGATTATTTATTAAATAAATAATGAAAAAAAGAAATTGTGTAGTCAACATTTTGAGGATATTAACATGATCCTAAATTAATTGTGTTTTCAGTTATATCCAAAGAACAAAATACAATGGTATAAAAAATTGTAAATGAAAAAGGATGTTGCAATAACAATGATAGGAGGTATAATTTACCTCTAATATTAATGCTTATTGATTAAATAAAAAATGTAGAAGAGAAATTCTATAGTCAACTTGTTGTGGCTTTTAATATAAGAATAAGTGATTAGTTTAAAAAGAAAAAAATCAAGGAGAAGAAATTTCATACATAGATGAAATGAATAGGTGGGGAAGTTTCCAAAGGAGAGGGAGCCAAGAGAGGGGAGGGTGGACTTCTTCAGCGCTAGGGTCAGGGAGACAGGGGCCAAGATGTTGAGTCAATGGTGAATGCTAGGAGGTTGAGGTTGGGAGCAGAAGCGGAGCCAAGAGGCGGAGGCTAGGAAGGGGAGAAGATGGCCGGAAAGTAGTGGTCAGATTGCTGGGAGGCGAAGGTCGATGAGGGGAGGAGAGCTCTGGGAGGTGTAGGTCAGATGGTCGGGAGGTGGTGGATAGGGAGGGTAGGAGAGGGATGGTAGGAGTAGGTCAGTGAGTTGAGGTTTCAAGAAGGGGAGCGTGATGGATTAGTTAATGGGAGGATCACGATGGAAGAGTGAAGGAGGAGAAGCCCAATGGTGTAGTGAAATTGGAGATTGAATACCCACAGTTTTAATAAAAACGTTGTTATAGATAATAAAAAAAATTATATCCCCATGGTTTATAAAAACTGTAGGTATATATGTTTGGGGAAATACCCCCTTTTCTAGTAGTGTAGATATGTTAACATCATTCATATATGTGAGGACCACCGCCTTCACGAAGAAATGTGAATCTCTTCTCATCAACACACCGCACAAATGATATATATATATATAAGTATATTTAAAGAAATAATATTTTATTTATGATATAATGATATTTATGAGAAGATAAAATATTACTTACCTCCTTTTCATAATGATCATTGAAAAATGGAAACATTACCCATTCGTACGTACGACCTACTATCTCTAGGATTGTAACGTAGTCCATTTTTCCTAACCATCTCTCATGATTAGTTTTAAAAATAAAATTGGTTTAAAAATATGAGTATTATTTCATGATTATTACTATTTATATGATATAACTATATAATATTCACAATAATTGTAACTTTTACAACAAATCATGATTGATAAAATAAGGGAATTAACTCCTGAATCAATGAAAATAACGAATGATTATTAATGAATGAGTGGTAATATATTATAAAAGGATCATATATGATATTATAATAATTAATAATGTTCTATAATGAGTTACTAACATGTTAAAAACAAGTATATTTGAGGTAAAATAATGTTCAACCAAATAGAAACGTGTGGTAAGGTATTTTGTCTCAATTTCATTTCATTGAGGCGTATTGTCATTTTACGCAAATAATTTATTTTATATGGTTTATATACTTTCCCTTTGACATGTTATATCATGATTCATTAATAATTAATATTATTTTACATTTCAATTTGAATTTTTTTTTTTCAAGGGTATTTTACTTAAAACTTTTCAATTGGAAAAAAATTCCATAACTCAATTTCTTTTCATTGTGTTATATTACTTCTTTTTTGTCATTGATATTCTAAGATTATGTGTATAATGAATTTGGGTTATCTTAATTTTGATTCAAAATTATTTTATATTTATTTATGTTTGATTCAAATAATTGATTCATTGATTAATTATCACTTCAAATTTATGATCATTTTAAGGTTTTATTTCACAATATCATTCTAACCGAGATAGTTTATTATTGAATTTCATTGAAAGGTAATTATTTGAAAATTTTCTATATAAACACATTTTTATTGTTCCCCCTATAGTTATTCATGATATTTTAATGTAATGGTACCATTTTTACACTGTTTGATACTAAAATTTTTGAGCAAATATTTTGAAGAAAATCTAACTTCATTTCTCTCTTCGATCAGAAATATATTTTCTTACAAACCCATGTTTTCTAAAAATATTTTCAAAAAAACCTTTATAAAATGATTTATTAAATAAAGTTTTACTCATTTTTACTTTTAAAAAAATTAAATAAATCTTGATGTTGTATCCCAAACAATGCCTGTTTGAATTTTATAAAAAATACAAGAAAATATTTATTTTAATGTGTATGGAATGAATTAAATTTTCAGCTATCATAATCAAATTTTTTTAAAATCTTCCTTTACATGTTTCAAAATGTAATGACTCCAATTTTTCCATATATTTATTTAGGATATTGTATGGATTTTTTTCTTAGATAAGCACTAATACACATGAGATTCTGAGGCTTAGTGTGTCCAAAATTAATTTTTGAAATATATTAAATATATTAAATATCCCATGTGTGCAGTTTTTCTAAAAAATTGGAATGTCTATTAAATTGTGCCTCAGGTCCAAAATATGAGGCCTTTGTTGAGTTTAGAGAATGGGTTTTAACCAAGGTGTGACATAACCTTGGAGGGAATTGGACTTTTGGGTTGGGTGTGGTCTTGGACAGTCATTTAAATAAATTAATTTATTTAATTAAAATTACATGACATGAGTTTTTGTATAATTTGATGTTTATGATGGAATATCAGGGTTATACTCATAACCCTGGATCCATTTTACAGAGTTTTATAGGGGCTTTTGTGGGAAAATGAAAATCGAATCATGGATCTTTGATTGGTATTCTAGTGGAATGTTTAGATCCCACCAATGATAGGGATGTGGAATCATTCTTCACCGACATTTGGTCCAAATTGAGGTAGGATTTTTTCTTTATCTGGATTTTTCCTAGTTTAATTATTACCATGAAAAATGTGAATCGATAAACCAATATATTGATTTGCAGATCGATCATATTGTGGGTACAAGTTTATTTATAGGTATTATTGAGATGAATTATTTATTTAATTTAGATATTCATTTTTCAATCTAACGGAAACAGATCAAGGCCAACCAAACATGACCAAGGTACATTCCACTTTTGTTTTTCTTGGATTTCTCCCACCATTTTTCATGCGATCATCACTGAAATTCAATTTGGTTAGGGGTTTGAAAAAATACCAGATAAACAATCATTACACAACAGATCTGCAATCCATTGATAGGATGTCTACAGGTTTTTTTTGGAAAGTGCAGCAATGTCAAGGATACAAGATGATTCCTAAGAAACTGAGATGGCCAGAAATTGATTCTTCACTGAAGATCAAAATCAGTTGACACATATCTGCAATCGATGGATATGATGTGTGGAAGATATAGTGGTAGAATTTGTGGAGGTATAATACCGGGTATGAACCATAAATTTTTATAAATTTAAATATAAATGGGGTGGAATATGGTATTACATGGAGTGTGGGGCCCTTTATGTAATACTAGGGTTTTTGCGAGAAAGATAAATATCACAAAGTGTGTGAAAGCTATCACATGGCATGTGAACCTTACCTGGATGCTTGGAAAGTACCTCATAGGGGACAAGAAAATGGACAATAATACATGGACATGTCTAGGATAAGTGTACATGAGAAGAGTCATGTACCTAAGCATGGTCAATAGTAAATAGCCTCAGAAATGTCGTGTACTCAGACACAGACACAAACATGGGGATATGCTGTGACACATGGGTAGGACATGGTGCCGAAGGTAAATAGTGCGTACTACCAGTACACTCCATGTACCCCTACAAACATGGATTATATACCTAGTCCTCTTCAGCTCTAACAAGTTTCATTTTGGTACATTCCCATGATCCAATCCATGAGGGTTTAGTATCAAATCAAGTTTTATACATACGATAGAGATTATGTTAGAAGGACTTCAGCCTTAGATAGATTTGGGGGAATCTATCAATGATTTATGTAGTTAGAGCCTCTATCAATATCATTTACAATGGTGGATTTATTTTTATCTGCATGAACAACACTACATAGGTGTTGAACCACTACTTATCATGTTAATCTAGATTGGGTTATCGATATTCCTTATGGACTTGGGTATGATCCCCTTATATATATCAGTCTATTCATAATTCCAGTGTGTACTTTTTATGGTGAGACCTTGTGATCATCACATCTTAGATTAAATTCATCAGTGCTATCTAACTCATGGAGTGTACTCTCCTAGATGATTTCTATGTGGAACCTTCAAGAAGGAATCCTGTACTGGAATTATGGTCGTGAAATTACATTGAAAATATGTTTCAATTTTTATTATATATGTATATTCTTATTATATGTGATGTGACATATACATGTGATGATTTTACTGTTATTCTTGATGTTGCATTCTTAGTTATTTTGGGTTGTCAAATTGGGTATTGGTATACTCACCAATGCATGGGCTTTTCCCACACATGTCATGTCTTATGGATATGATTAACATTTTGATAGAGTCCTAGAGGGACCAGGACTAGGAGGAGCATAGTTATCCGGACATACCAAGGTTTTTTTATGGTTTATTTAATATAATTCTTCACCTACTTTATAAGTTGGACTTTTTTCAGTTTCTTTATGTCGGTATTCTATTTTGCCCTTTTTTATTTCTAGTAATTTCTTCCGTACTCTGATGGTGGGATTTTAGATATATGTATGCATGGATATCATTTGTTTTATAGATTATCATTGTATGGTCTTGGATATGTGTGTGTGTGTATGGGTACTTTAGAATAAGGCCTCCCATGTGTGTGATACTCCTACTTGGTGATGGTTTCCAACCCCTATACTATTGGAGGTAGAATTAGGGTAGTCATTTAATGGGCCCTGTTTGGATGGTTCATGATAGATTGGTATCAGAGGAGTCAGTTCTACCTTATGAATGATGTATGTAACATTGGTTTGTAGCAATAGTGTTATCTGTTTTGAGTTCGGACCTCTAGATAAGGACTCTAGTGTTTGTGAAATAGCTAATATATATGTACACCAAGACTCTAAAAACCTTCTTATGGATTGGTACATGAATACATTGGTTATATTTAAAACATAGGAACATGAATTATATAAGAATGGGTTCTGGTTTTCATGTCCTTATTAAGTCATCTCTCTAGATATACTCATTAACTGTGGTATATCTTATCTATCTTAGCATGCCACCATGACATTTTCTAGCTAGGATTCAGTATCAGGATCATGGGTATGATCCCCTCAGTGATAAGGCTCCCATACAGGGACCTGTTTAGGATGTATTACCTATATTTGGTGCACTATTACTACCCCAACATATCAAGCAGTAGATGGTATCAGAAATACTAGCAGATGAGTTGTGTTTGTTAAGCATGCTTCATGGTTTCAATGATAGTGACCCCTCAGGTTTTTAGGTGATCCTATCCCATAGGTAGTTGAGGACTAGCTTGAGGTAGTGACATGAGTCTTTTGTCTTTTTCGGATACATAAAAACTGGATTGTGGTCCTAGAAGAAATCCTTATTTATGGATCTATAGGATTGTGTTGGGGCTTAGTGACTCAGTTGTATGATGAGGAGACTCTTTCATGGTCATAGTTTGAGAACCTATTCATAGTGGATTTTTTTCTATCTATATTGATGTATTTTCACATCTATGAGATTCTACTACTTTAGTAGGGCAGTATGACTGTGGATGAGTATTCATTGAGGTTCACCAACCTCTCTCGGTACTCAATGGATATGAAACATGATCAGTTCTTTGGGGCATAGACCTTTAATTGAGGACTATTAGGGACATCAAAGCCATAATGACACCTCTATGAATTCATACCTATGCAAGGATTCTAGAGCGTGACTTGCTATTCAAGATTTCCTAGGATGAAGAGATGTAGAAATTATGGTAGTGTGCATATAGTAACAGAGACTTCGATAGTAGTTATACAATCATATATTCAAATATTTGGACATGCGATACATTTCAGGAGGCAATCTTATGATAGATTGTATGTGGTTCAAGGATCATAGGACAGATATAGTCATCCTAGAGATAGGTGGTCTGACACTTTCTATGGTAGGGGACATCTCATGTGGGATTTTTCGACACAACACACGGTTGGTAGATTGATGGTGGATGGGATACCTAGGTATATGAAATGGTAGGAGTATGAAGTTTAGTAGGTAGGAGGACAAGGACGAGGGTCTCAGAGAATAACTTTAGGTGGAAGATTCTATGACTTGTTTCAACCACCACACCCATGTGGTATGTGCTAGGCTTAGGGATCAAGTGGAAAATGGATAGGGAAGCTATAGGCAGTCGAGGTTTATGACCCTGAGACTCTAGGTATGATATGAGGTATGATATATGTATTTTATACCTTAGTTGTAGTATTGATAAACATAGGTGTGAGTAATTCCTTTATTTTCTATTATCCAATTTGAGATGTAGAGATTTTAGTTGAACATTTGGCACAACCCTTGCACTTAGAGAATCCAACTGGAGGTGACTCGGTGATCAATATGTGTTCCAACAATGTAACCTAAATCTTAGAGTCCAAAGTTCCTTTTGGGATCACTTTGTAGAAATGATGAGAACTTATGAGTCCATATTATGTATATACTTGTTATCCATAGTTCATTCCCAAATATATTGTTTCAGGTGGTAGATGTAGTCTTTATGCAGTGATGGGATGAGGTTTTTCTGTGGGTTATAAGGAAATGTGAGTAGATCTAGATGGAATACTGCATAAGAGGGTGTAGCTGATCACTCATCAGTTATCTATTATGACCCTTGGTGTGGTAGATGACATGAGTTTTTAGTTTCCTATAGTGGTGGTGGAGTATGAGAACATCTTCCCCAAGAAAATTTCTGGATTACCTCCACAATAATAGATAGAATTATGAATTGATCTACACCACAGGAATACCCCTATATCTGTCCCATTTTATCAGATGGTTCCTATAGAGCTTCATGAGTTGAGGGTTCAGTTGGAGGACACACAGAGTAAGGTCTTTGTTAGAACCAGTGTCTCGCCATGGGCATCCCTAGTGTTGTGCTCCAAGATGGTGGATGGGAACTTGATGTTTTCTGTGGATTACCTTCACCTAATCCAGGTGACTATAAATAACAAGTCACCACTACCAAGGATTGATGAACTATTTGATCAGTTGAGAGGGGCATGATGGCTCTCAAAGATTGACCTCAAATCTGGATATCACATGTTGCGAGTATATGATGAGGATAAATATAATATGGGTTTATGATTTTGTTAAAACCACTAAGAGTATTTGGTGATTCCCTTTAGCATGATGAATGGCCCAATATTATACATGGTACACATGAACCATATATTTCAGCATTTCTCAGATATGTTTTTGGTAGTCTCCATCGATGATATCCTAGTGTACTTGGCATCTATAGAGTATCAACTACGACACTTGAAGATTATTATGGATGCAATCTAAGAGCACTATATTTATAGGAATCTCTCAAAGTTACAGTTCAGGATTCATGAATTCTAATTTCTGGGACATGTTACCTTAGTAAATAGTGTCGTAGTGGACCTGTAAAAGGTTGAGGTGGTGTTAGCTTGGGATCCACCAAAGTGAATGATGGAGGTACAGAGATTCCTTGGGTTGGCTGGATAATATCAAAGATTTGTGCCCAATTTCTCAAAGTTATCAGTTCCCTTGATATCATTGACCTAAAAGGATAATCCCTTTATGTGAAAAGAGAGGTTTAAGTAGGCTTTCTAGGAGTTAAGGTGGAGATTCATGGGTTCTCCCATCCTGAAATTTCCATAGGAGGGTTACGAGTTTGTAGTCTTCTGAGATGCATCAAGGAATAAGTGTGGTTGTGTCAGGATGTACATATAAGTCGTTATTTCCTATATTTCATTTCAATTGAGACAATATGAATGTAACTACATGACCCATGATCTTGAGTTAATAGTGGTAGTCTTTTCACTGAAGATGTGGAGACACTACCTAATGGGAGAGAGGTTTATCATCTATTTTAACCATAAGAGTATCATGTATATATTATATCATAAGGATATTAACTTGAGATAGAGGTTTTGGATATAATTCCTCAAGGATTATGACTTTAAGATTTTATATACTCCTAGGAATGGGAATGTGGTAGTAGATTCTCAGAGAAAGAGATCTTGTTCACAGTTATTAGGCAAGTTGTTGGAGAAGTTGGACTCATTACATTTATCCTTTGTGTATGGTGATGGAGAAGCTTACCTCCATTTTATGGTTGTTTCCCCTCTTTTTTTAAAGAAAGTTGGGGAGGAACATCTTGAAGATACCAACTGTGAGACCCTACACACTGAAATATCCACTAGACATACTCTTGATGGATTTTATGAATGTGGGGATCATGGTGTTCCTTTCAGAGGGAGAATAATTGTAACAGTGACATAGTGGGAGGAGTTTCTAAGGGAGTTGAGGAATTTTCATCTTAACATATTACTTTTAAAAAAGTGAAGGTTGAGCACTAGGTTCCAAAGGGTTTTTTTCAAACCCTTGAGATGCCAGAGTAGAAGTGGTATGGGATATACATGGAATTCATTGTGGGGATACCATGTACATCTAGAGGACATGATTCCATTTGGGTGATCATAGATTGAATCACCATGTCAACCCACTTTCTAGATATTCAAGAGAAGAGTTCAATAGAGAGGTCAGGATTTCTCTACATATAGGAGATAGTCTGAATCCATGGAGTTCCCTTGATGATCATTTTTTATCATGATGCTCGCTTCACATCTCAGTTCTGGAAGGGATTACAAGAGGCCATTGGGAATCAGTTGCATCTGAGTACAGCTCCTCACCCATGAACTGATGGCTAGACTAAGTGAACCATTGAGGTCTTGGAAGACATAATACATACTTTACTGTTAGACTTCAGACATAGTAGGTGGGATCACTTACTTTTGGGTGAGTTTTCAAACAATAACTGCTACCATTCCACCATCGGTGTGGTTCCATTTGAGGCCTTGTATGAGCAACCCTATGGGTCACCATTATACTGGACCAACCTAGGAGAGTCAGTGATTATGGGACTAGAGTTGATGCGATCCACTATACAGAAGGTGCATATCATCTAGAAGTGGATGAAGAATATATAGAGCCATCAAAATTACTTTTGTTTCCAACAAAAAAAAGGCCATTGGAATTTGAGGAGGGAGACCATGTGTTCCTAAGGGTCTCACCTCGATGTAGATTTCAGATATTTGGTCAGGTTGGAATGATATCTTTGAGATACATTGTCCCTTTCCAGATACTTTACAGAGTTGGTGAGGTGGTGTAAATATTATCTCCACCACCATATATAGACCAGGATATGACATCTCTTATGTGTTGTAGCTAAGTATGTACATGAATCCATCTCATATCATTGACTAAGGTGAGATAGCCGTTGAGGATGGAGCTATTTTTTCTAAGTACCAATTAAAGGTCATGTCTAACAAACCAACCCAGGTTTCCCTAAAACCTGAAGCTTGACCTATTCCATTATATACCTGAAGGGAATTCCTGAACCCCATGGGCTGGTGGCAAGCACCCTAGCATCGAACAACACAAAAGAGGGAATGATTTATCCCAACCTGAACAAACACATGGCATATATGTACTAAACAAAAAGGAATAGTGAAAGATGAAAAATATATATATTTCATAACTATAAGAAAGAAAAAAATAAATAACAACAAAAGTAACAAAAAAATCCAAAGGATAAGTCCAACTATAATGAAACCTATCCGAATAGATACTCTAAATGATTTCATAGACAACTCCCACCATATCACCACCATCAACCCACAATCAGATACAAACCTTTCTATATCACTATGGCGCCTTATCTTTCCCTACACAAGAAGAAAAACAAAGGCCTACGCACCACCAAAGATGTGCACAGGGTGTGACCTAACATACACATTAGGATCCCACTCAGGTGACTCATAATAAGCCTTTGTAAAAAAATTAATGTATGCTCATTTTAAGTAAAAACATGGAATGATAAGCAATAAAGAAGTTTCATAGAAAACATGGTAAACATTTCCCTTTTTCCACGATTCTTAAAAAAAGAAGATATATAAATTTCAAATCACATTTTCCATATCGTTTTTTACGAGTGGAAACATGCATATCAAGGCTGACATAGAAAGAAAAGAAATAAATAATAAAATCACAGGATCACTACACCAAGGAATACTGCAGATCCAAGACACAGACTACTAATACCACAATAATCATGTGCACAAACTAGTTCCTAAAACAACAGTCCTAGGAAGCTGAGGAATTCCCCATGAATAAATGCCCCAACAATGTCAATATCGGTCCCCTAGAACAAAGGTCCTAGAAAATAGAGGAAACCCCCAATACACACCTCCTTGATAATAAAAAAAAATATTATTCCCCCAAGATAAACCTTTCACCTATGTACCCAAGGTAACCCATGTTCTCTTTTTTACAATTAATTTCAATGCATTGAAAAACATTTAAAAACCATTTCAAATTTCATTTCAATGCTTCAAAAATACCTCTTTTACATTCCATTTATCAATAACCAAGGAAAAACCATTTTTCATTGAAAACTCTTCCCAACATACACAAACTAATCATTCCAATATTTCATTATGAATCAGTTTGTAAATCAAAACAACAAGATCCATTATTATAGGCTAGAGACGGAACCACCTACCTCAATGCTTGGGTCACACATGCCTGCAATGGGATCCACCAACAATGGAACCCAAAAATGAAAAATAAGGCCCTGGAATCCAATCCAAATCAAGATTTATTCAATTTAAAAGGCAAGGGGTCGGCAGATGAGAGGACATACCTCAAAGAAAAACACCCGCCGCACCACGACCGACAAAGGAAAAGGCCTTTAGAGTTAGACTGAAAAAAAATCTAGAAGAAACAAAGAAGAAACATCATCTTAACCCAATTCATCTGAACATGGCACCCAACGGTGAAATTATGACCAAATTCAATGAAGAAGTGGGAAGACAACTTACCTGGAGAGATGCACCACAGTCTCAACAGATATTGAACATCGAACGGATCGATCCTAAAGGAAAGGTGTCTTACAAAAACGCCTAAGAGAGACCCTAGGTCGAGGGTGAAAGAGTATAGAGAAACAGAACTGAGAAAAACTATGAATCACATGATTTAAAACTGGACGTGGGTTGTTTCATGGCATAAAACTCCCATTAACATTGTGAAGTCAATGCTGGATAATTACGCTAAAAAGCTTGTATACTTGGATTAAAAATATGTTATTTAAAACATTCACAACATGAAACCACCATTCATGATGTGTAAGCTTTCAAAGAATGATACCCTTTCACATCTTGTACCCATTAGAAATTACACAGCATGTAACCCAGTTACACGGCATGAAATCTTCATGCATCTGGCAGAAAAGGCTAGTTAAAGTTGATAGTCCAACAAATATCTGACTTCACCATTATAGGTATCCTCCCAATATCAAATGAGGGAAAATCACAATGGGGTTAAGCGTGTACCTGATAAAACGATAATGGGATTTTATAAACTCCCCACCCTAAAGATTTTCCTTCCCTATGATGTCATGTTGAAAATGTAATCCCTAGAAAAAGATGAGGCCAAAACACCCTCATCAATGACTCGTGTTCCCAAGTCTCATGAGAATATGATCCCTATTTCCATAGCACTTGGACCAATAGAATTGAATTACCATGAAATAATTTCTCTTTAGATTCAACGATCTCAACCGGTTTCTCCAGAATAAAAACATCTTGTTCTAGCTCAATTTCATCCCAACTCAAAATGTAAGCGGGATCAGGGTGATATTTCATGAGCTGAGATATATGGAAAATAATATGAATACATATCAGATGAATCTGAAATGTAGACCGATAAGAAAACTTTTTGAGTCTCCCAGTGACCTCAAAATGTCCAACATATCTTGGAGTCAACTTTCCCTATTTTCCAAGCCGATTCTGACCCAACTGAGGAGTAAATTTCAAGAAAACCCAGTCCCTGGTAGAAAACTCCAAAGGTTGAGGCCACCAATCCAGATATGATTTCTATCAACTCGAGGCTATTATCATATGTCAATGTACATAATAAATCTTTGTAGATGTTTCCTAAACCAAACTTGGTCCAACTAAAGATACTTCTCCCACCTCCGTCCAAAAAATATTTGATCTACACGAGCGACCATATAATGCTCCAAGGAATACATGTTGATTGGAGACTAATAAATATTGTTATAAACAATAACAACCAATATCATATGGATATCCCATGATCCTATGAAATCCAGGACACAGGCGGGGATCATATCCTCAAGGATCTGAATCACACACTCCATCAGACTATCTGTCTGTTGATGGTAAGTTATTCTCAACTTGACGGAAGGTCCCATTTCCTCTCGAAGACTCCTCCAGAACCTAGAGTTAAACCTAGGATACCTATTTGAAACAATGGAATATGGACTCCTAGGTAACCTCAAAATCTCTTGCACATATAGCTTGCCCATATCTTCAACTTTTGTGGTGTATTTGATCAGAATGAAATGAGTAGACTTTGTCAACTAATCAACAACCACCCAG
Organism: Viscum album; assembly: GCA_963277665.1. Classification (NCBI taxonomy): domain Eukaryota; kingdom Viridiplantae; phylum Streptophyta; class Magnoliopsida; order Santalales; family Viscaceae; genus Viscum; species Viscum album. Next base: position 209,805,510 of record OY728128.1, on the reverse strand, counting down.
ATAGAATTCCTCCCTCAGGGATTCTATGGTAATCCAACAAAAAAATCCATGGACACCTCATCACAGTTTTAGGTCGACACCAAAAGAGGATGAAGAAAACCATAGAGTTTTAAGTGCTATTTCTTTATTCACCATCAAATATAACAATGAGACACAAACTCCACGATGTCACGCTTCATACATGATCACCAGAATTTTTGTTTCAAGTCATAAGGAATATTCATAGTGCTTGTTTTATCGTCCCATGAAGAGCTGTGACAATGAAACAAGACTAAACTTCTCCAAGATGCTGGTATGACAACCCACTTCCCAAAGTGGAGCATACCATCTGAAGAAAGAGACCAACCAAAAATAGTCTCCCCACCATAAAGTCTCTCTTGAGTCTTTTGAAACTCATCATCCTACTACTGACACTATAAAATAGACTCCTTGAGAGATGAAAATAACTGAACACTAGTCAGAACCATACCTGAAACATCCACTTGAGCGTCCAAGTACTACTAAGTTAAAATATCAATAAGGTTTCACTCCTCTTTAGATTCCATAATAGCATGTGATGGTACTTTCCTGATACGAGCATCTGCAATGATATTTCCCTTCACAAGGGTGTAGGTGATATCGAATAAAATAATATGAAGGTATTATACCCATCATAACTACAAAAGATTTAGTTATTTATGAGAATAGATGTAGATCAAACTTTTATGATCAGAAAATCCTCGGAACATTTCCCCAAAAAGATAGTGCCTCCAATATTTAAGCGTACGCATGAATGTAGAAATCTATAAATCGTGATTGGGGTAATTATTTTCATGTGGTTGAAGCTGAAGAAATTCATAAGCTACCACATGGTCATCCTTCATAATCACTCATCCCAAACCAGCACCTGAAGTATATCAAAACACTACATATCACTTACGAGGCTCAGATAAGATTAAAATAGGAACCGATGTTAGAATTAATTTTAGTTCATCAAAAGAAGACTAAAACTTATCATCTCATGTTAATTTCACCTATTTCCTAGTAAGAGTAGTCAAAATTGACGCCATCTTAGAGAATTCCTTGACAAACTGTTGGTAGTATCTAGAAATACCAAGGAAGTTTCATATCTCAAAGACATTCTTTGGTTACTTCTAAGGAAAAATAGCCATCACCTTATCAGGATCAACTAATAAGCCATCCTTAGAAATTATATGCCCCAATAAATTCACTTCTTGAATATAAAAACCACATTTTGAAATCTTTCCATGAAAATAGTGACTTATCGAAATTTCTAGAACCAAACTCAGATAGTGATCATGATCATGCTCAAATTTTGAATAAACCAGAATATCATCCAGGAACACTACTACAAAAGTTTCAAGATATTGATGGAATATCTGATTCATCAAATCCATAAAAACTGTAGAAGCCTTATTCAAACCAAAAGGAATCACAAGATATTCATAATGGCCATACCTACTTTTAAAGGTTTTCTTCAGTATATCAGACTCCTGAACTCTGAGATGATGATAACCCAACCTAATATAAATATTTGATAACCACTTTTCCCCTTTAACTAATCAAATATATCATCCGCATGAGGCAAAGAATATTTTTTCATAACCATCACTCAGTTCAACTTCTAATTGTCCACACATAACCAAATTGAACCATATTCATTCTTAGAAAAGAGCATAGGGGTTTTAAATGGAGAAACACTTGGGTGAATGAAACCTTGTTCCAATATCTCTTCCAACTTAATCATGAGATCATTCAGCTTCGCTGGTGCTATATGATAAGGAGGTATTGATATTATCTATGTACCTGGAACCAATTAAATTGTAAACTCTACCTCTCTCTCTCTAGAGGAATACCGGATAATTCGTTTGGGAAAACATTAGGAAACTCTCAAACAAAAATGGTAAAATCAATAATAGGAGGGATTTCATCAGGATAAAAAAACAACAGACAAAAAACTCTAGATATCTGGTTGGGAAGGCCCTGCACGACTTGACCTTAGGTCCCACTCTCCCTGAAATACACAAGAGATCCCATCAGTACCAAGAAATGAAACACACCGATGATAATAATCAACCTCAGCTCGTTGAGTGATAAGACAATCCATATTGATGATGATGTAAAATAGACCCATATCAATAATGGAAAAATCACAGACCAACTATGTATCAGCTATCGTTAACAAACAAGAAGGACACCAAAACCCCTACTCTTTCCTCTTACCAAGAGGTGTTACTAACTCTATTTCAAAGGACATAAGTTCCATTGAATGTTTAATAATATCAATGAAACATGCAGATATAAAAAGGTGGGATCCACCAATATCAAATAAAGCAATTTATAATGAAGATACAATAAGGATAGTACCTTACACTTTTTCCATAACTACATCGACTTCCACTGGATAATCATCTAATACGTGAAAATGCTTCATTCCTGAGGCATTTGGATGGAACCCTATAGTATTTAAAGCTTCTAAATACATGGTAGTAGCCATTGGAGCAGAAAAAACCTTATTATAATGAGGTGTAATAATGTCCTGTCAGAAATAATGTAAGTGACTAACATGTCCACAACTGTTACAAGTATTCATAGGAATAGGACAGGAGTGTCTTTTGTGTATTTCTTTTCCACACAAATAGAAAGTTAGAGGCAGATTACCAACTATAACAGATGGTGAAAAGGAGGTTCACTATTGAGACCCACCTCCACTACTCCTGTGATGATCTTGCCACATCCTCTTCTTCCCATGTGTGCTAATGAAGTTGTCACCTGATGAAATCATTCCATATTCATTTCTGCCATTATAGATCTGTCTACCATCTCTGCATAGGTATAAAGTTTCAACATAAACACCTATGATCTGATATCCAGTCGCAAACCCTGTAGGTACTTCCAAGCCTTCAGATGGTCATTCTTCCCCACATCCGAGAAAAAATAGAAAAGTTTAGTAAAATGATTGGTATATAATGACAATGAATTCTCTTCCTATTGAAAGGATCAGGACTCCAGATACTTATCCAACATCAAGGAATCTGGAAAACAAATCTGGAAGAATAGTGTTTTGAAGCCCTTCCAATCCAAGTCCACGTGTATGTCTTCCTAGACCATAGAATACCACCATCTCTTTTTTGACCCCTCGAGTCTGAACACTTCACACTTCACACAGATGTTATAAGGTTTCTCTAGAAATTTCAATATTTTATTGATCATATCCATCTAGTCCTCCACCTTTTTAGGTTCTTTCATTCCCTTAAAGGATGGTGGATTCTTGAACATCAACTCCCACGATCTCTCTCTCTCCCCCCTAGGTCCTAGTTATACCTCAACCACTATGTTCTGAACTCATGGAACATCCAAATCAATATCATGGATTACCCATAATATAGTCTCAATGATATTCTAATCTATAGGTGGTTTCCTTCAAGTAACATCAGTTGAACCATCCCGAGGAACTCATGGAAGACGTCTCAGAGGCATACAGTTCCACACTGAAACATAATAATGATAAAACAATAGAAAAAATATCAATTAAAACTAGAAAACTCATCACCAAATACTGATATTTAAAAAAAACTCAACACTAGATACATGTACCCAAACATCCCATGGAAACTTGAGTCTCGTCATGATAAGAGCTGGCCAAGAACTTATCAAAACATACCTCCCAAGTCCAGAAAATCCAATTTTGAGGCTAATAGACATCCTAAGAAAAAATCTGGAAGACATACCTCCTTTGATACCAAATTGTAATGAACTAAACCTGGTTTCCCACAAACCCGGCACCCAACCCATTCAGTAACAAACCGGAAGGGTGTTCACAATCCCCACAGGATGGAGACAAGAACCCGGGCATCAAACAACACAATATAGGTAATGATTTCGTATAAAATAATCAAAAACATGGAATATATGTACTAAAAAATGAATAGAATATGAAGAACAATATATATATTCCATAATTGTAAGAAAATAGAAGAAATTTATAACAACAAAAGGAACTAAAAACTCCAAAGTAAAAGTCCAAATAAAAAGGAACCTATCCAAATAGCTACTTCAAATGATGGCACAAAAAACAACCATGATATCACCATCTACCCAACCAGTTGAAATGAACCTCTATGAATCACTTAGAAGCCTTTCCTCTTCCTACATAGGAAGAAAAACAAAGGTAAATGAACCGAATAAGTTGTATGTGGGGTGTGATCTAACAGGCTCAGTAGAATTCCACATAGGACTTCCATAACAAGCCTCTGTATAACAATTCTTGTATTATCATTTTATGTAAAAACATGGAATGATATGGAGTAAATAAGTTTTATATAAAACATGGTAAACATATCTCTTTTTCCATAATTCTAAACAAAAGAAGGTATACACATTTCAAAGAACATTTTCCACATAATTTTTCACAAGTAGAAACAAGAATATCAAGGCTAACATAGAAATCTAAAAAATACAAAACAGAAGCACATGTATCACAAAATCAAAGAATACTACAGGTATAGGCTGAAAACTACTTGTACCCCAATAATCAACTACACATACCTGTTCCTATAACAATGTGCCTAGGAATCAGTGGAATACCCCTTGATTAAACCCCTAAACAATGTCAATGGAAATAGTGGAAAGTCCTGAGACAAACCTCCTTGATAATCACAAAACAATGGATGATGGCCCCAAGATAAACCTTCCACCTGAGTACCCAAGGTAACCCATGTTCTCTTTTTCACAATTCATTTAAATGATTTTAAAACCATTTCAAATCCATTTAAAATATCATTTAAATGCTTCAAAAATACCCCATTTTCCATTCCATTTATCATCAACTAGGGAAATCCCATTTTTCATTGAAAACTATTCTCAACACACACACATAAAATCATTCCAATATTTCATTATGAATCAGTTTGAAAAGAAAACCAACAAGATCCACCATCATAGGTTAGAGATGGGACCATCTACCTCAAAGATTGGGTCGCACACACCCGCAATGAGATCCACCAACAATGAAACCAAACGATGACAACGAAGGCACTATAATCCAATCCATATCAAGACTAATTCAATTTAAAATAAAAGGGTTTGGTGGAAGAGAGGACATACCTCAAATAATAATTCCCACCACACCATGATTGTCAAAGGAAAAGGCCTCTAGAGCGATATTGCACAACAGATCTAGAAGAAACCAAAACAAACACCATATTAACCCAAAATATTCGAACACACCACCAAATAGTGATATCATGACCAAAGGCAACAAAGAAGCAGGAATATGACTTTCCCAGAGAGATGAACCACAATCACAATTGATATCAGACATTTAACGGATTGATCTAGAAGGGAAAATGTCTTTGAAAAAAGCCTAGGGGAGACCCTCGGTCAAGGGTGAATAAGTCTATAAATAAAGGACAGAGAAAAACATCCAAGTGTGTGCATTAAATCTAGAGGCGGTCCATTTCATGGTGTGAAACTTTCGTTCACGTTGTGAAGTCTATGTTAGATAAGTACGCCAAAAAACCCATCACCTCGGATTAAAAAACCATTATTTAAATCATTAATGATGTGAAACCACCATTAACGACATGTAATATGTCATAGAGTGAATCCCCTTCCACAAATTGTACCCAGTAGTAATTACACATCATGTAACCTAGTTACACGGTGTGAAATCATCCTTTATCCTGTAGAAAAGGCTGGTTAAAGTAGAAATTCCAACAAATCTCTGACTTCACCATTATAGAAATCCTACCAATATTAAAGGAGGAGAAAACCATGATGAGGATAAGGGTTTACCTAATAAAAAGTTAATTTAATGTTACACCAAGGATCATAAGGATATTATCCTTCATGGGAGATTCATTCCCCTTGTGCGTGTCTAGGGGAAACACATGCATCTTTAAGAGAGAATCGGGTTACGAGAGACCCAGATGTGTGCTCAATACCCATATCTCTTTGTGTCGAATTTTTATATATATTTCTATGAATTAAATTCCCATGGTTGGGAGACTATAACAACTCATATTTTTATATATATTCCTTTGGAATATTGTATGGATTATTTTCAGAGCTAGGTGCAAAAACGGAAAGATATTCAGAGTCCTGGTGTGGCCCAAAATTAATTTTTGAAATATATTAAATATCATGAATGAATAGTTTTCCTGAATAAGTGGAATATCACCTAAAAAGGATCACATCATAAATATAATTCCTCCATTTAGTTCAAAGTTTTGGTTTCACCCTAGGTATGACATAACCTTGGAGCACGTCGGACATTCAGGTTGGTGACGGTTGTGGGAGAATATTTAAATAAATCAGTTGATTAAATAAATTTATTTACATAAAATTAAATGACCTAATTTTGTATATAATTTTATAGTTATGATGGAATCTCACCATTATCCACATAACCCTAGAACCATTGTAGAGGAAGAGTTGGAGAAGCTTCTATGCATGAACGATGACCAGATTGTGGATTGTCGATTAGTGTGCTAATGGAACATATGGATCTCACCAATGGCATCAACATGTAATCGTTGTTTTCTATAGATTGTTCCAAATTAAGGTAAGATATATTTTTTGTTTTTATTTTACCCCATTTAAATATTATTATGACTAATAAGAATCAATCGACCAATATATTGATTCACAGATTGATCGTATTACTGGTATGAGGTTATCGATGCGGATTATTGGGAGCATTTGTTTAATTAATTTGGATCTTCATTAATTGTTTTAATAGAAATAGATTGATGCCTACCAAAAATGGATGAGGTTCATTCCTCTTTGGTGTTTCTGGGATTTCTCCCACCGTTCTTCATGTGATCATCGCTAGTATCCAGTTTTGTTGTTGGTTTGAAAAAATACCATATAAAGAATTATTTTTCACCCATTTCATAGCATAAAAGTTTTTTATCACAGATCCAGGTATGGAACGATGATGGTATCAATCTTTGATGATAGTAATGAAGGATTAGGATGTTTAATTGACGTTTTTGGTAAGTTTGATGATGGGAAGGCTACTAGACAATTCTCGAGCAACCTAGATAGACGGAAATCAGTTCTCTAGTGACGATCAAACTCAGTTGACCTAGATCTTATATCTTTAGATGGGACATGTGGTGGATATAATGGAAGTCGAAGCATTGGAATACGACATGGTATGAACCAGTGGGTTTTAGAAATCATGATATATAGGGTGTGTAATCTAGTATTTCATGGAATGTGTAGCCTTGGATGTGGTGCTAGGGATTCCATGAGAAAGATTAATATCACATGGAATGTGAGAACTATTATACAGGGTGTGACCCTTACCTGGAGGCTCCTCATGTACCTTAGAGGTTACATAGAAATTTTTAGGAGTACGCAAGCTTAGAAACCCCATGTACTTAGACACAGACATGGCAATCCTAGGTGTACACATGAAAAGATCTAGACTTGGACACGGTCAGGAGTAAATGGAATCGGACATGTCGTGTACTCAGACAAATAAATGGACACAGACCCAAGTTGTGATTCATGTGGAGTACGCGGTGATTAAGGTACACATTATTTACTATAATTACATGTCATATTCCCATTCAAACATCGATTAGAGACCTTTTCCTATTCAGCTTGGACATGTTTCATTAGCATATTTTACCTTTATCAATTATCTGAGGGTTTAGTATGAAATTGATTCCTATAAATATGATGGAGATGCATTAATATGGACTTAATTATTGGATATAGTTGTGGGAATACGTACATGAGTCTTGGAGTGAGATCATGTATCATTATCTTTGACTTAGGTGGAGTTCTTTCTATCATCATGACCAACATTATGTGGACATCAATCCTATGCTTAGAGGGTTAATCCAGATTGGGTTTTTAGTATACCCTATGTCTTGGGTGTGATCCCATTCTATGTATAAATATCTTTAGACTTCCATAATATAATTATTATAGTGATACTCGATGATAATGACATCTTTGATGGACTTCATCACTGATATCTCACTCATGGAGTGTGTTCTCTTGGATGAGTTCTATGTTGATCCTTCAAGAGGGATTCCTAGGTCGTAACGTCCTAACCTAGCTCACCACTAAGACGGTGGTCGAACCAGTCTCTACATGACCTTTAGAGTGACTCTCCATATGGTAGAGGTTTCCAACTAGAATCGAAGGTGTAAGGAGAGTCAGTGGGGAGAATATACCCTCTTATCAGAGTTGTGTTGAAGTATAATATATTAAATAACAATCAACAGTAGAAGAAGTAATATGTAATTGAAAAATCAGTAGAAGATAGATTTCATATAAATGAAAAAAAGTGTCCAATTCCAGTTTATACATTAAATTAATTCATGACACGGTATTGATACATGACATAAATAATTAAATATTAAAATATGATTTTCAATATAATACAATGTAAGACTCAAATAAATAAAATAACTAAAAGACCAAAGACGATCTCCACGATCATCCTGAGATCTGGCTCAGTCCCTTACTCCTAACTCCTAGGTACAAGAAAAGAGAAACAAGAAAGGTCCAAGGACATGTGAATAAGAAAGGTCTACTAAGGTACCTTAGTGCAATGGTGGTCTGAGTAGGGTGTAGGATACAAATCTTAGTAGGTTGGAACCACCATTGTCTAACCTAAACCTGATAGTGTGATATAAATTAAAAAGGATGCAAGCATTCATAAATAAGGTAATTATTACATTATAACTAAATAACCAAGTACCTTCTTTAGCCCTCTGCTAGTGTTTGTCTATGTAATAAGTTCATTAATTAAGTTTTACCAGTTTATTAATAAGTCACCTATGAGTAAGTCACCTACCGAGTCCAAGGAGTTTCCTCTAGGGTAAAATGGGGAAAAGAAATGACCGGTCTCGATGGGCTTTAACCATGGCACCTACTTGTCAATGATGGACCTAAGAATTGTATCCAAGGAAACCTATGATGATATTTAGTAATAAAATACAAAGGTAAAACCAAGGAAACATCCTCAAGATAGTATAAGTAGTGAAGGTTCCAAGACGTAACAAGGAAGCCTAACAAAAATTTCTGGTGAGGGAGTTCTAGGGTAAAACCCAAGGTAACATAAATCTCACAGAATTCTAACTCAGTAGTATCTCTGTCTAGATAAGCGGGCAGAGTGTAATCCGAGAAACACAATCCAAGGAATTCCACCTTAATAAACCTACCGAGTATAAAGAGTGCATCCAAGGTAAAATGGGTATAAGCAAGGACTAGGTCCAAGGAGTGTATCCAAGGAAGCTACTTGTTAATTTTGGATCCAAGGAGTTTATACAAGGTATCATGTAGTACTACATGGGGGTCCCAATGGTAGTATATTGGGTATCCAAAGATAAGAAAAGGAACGAGATCTAGGTGGGTCTGAACCTTTGCAACCCATCCTTGAATTCAGAATGTGGTACACAATTTATCATGGTGTTATCCAATCATAAACCATGACACACTTGAGTCTAACCATTCATATTTAATAAATAAGTCATGAAATGATTCATCTGGTTCAAGTCTTGCCCTCCATTAGTGTTGATAGGTCAAGTAGAGTTGAAACTATAATTTATTTTTTCAATCCTTGCCTTCAATTAGTGTGGAAAGGTCAAGTATCATTGAAACCATTTATTAAAATCCATAAAGGCGTTTTCAAAAGTCAAGGTCCACACTGTTACCTTCCCTTAACATAGTAAGGGTTTCCACGGACGTTTAACCAATTATTTTCTCATGAACCTGGGTCCTTCCATGGAATTCCTACTTTGGAATCCATGTCTCTCCCAAGGTATGAGTATGAAGACCCGTTGAGTCCATCATGGAATTCCTACTTGGTAACCCAAGTGTCAACCAAGGTGTTATAAGCATTCCAAAAATTTGAAAACAATTTTGGAAATTTTCTTTGAGGGCCAATCATTAAGCATTAACCATTAATTTATCTCAAATCATTCATTTTATCAAAAACATGTCAATTTGATCTATAAGGCTCCAGGTATCCATGAAAAGGGAACAATTACCTACATGGATAATTCCAATCTAAAACTGGACCAAACACTTAGATAGTGTTGTGGATCCTTAATCATTTAAAAAGGGAAACTTAGTGTTTCTAATTCCATTAGGTCCATGTCCTAAACATGCCGTATCACAACATAACATCAATGTATAAGAATTATAAACATGAAAAGTCAATAAATCAACCTTTTTATATTGAAGTAAGTGAACCTCTATTAGAGGTATTTTATTATAAAAACATGATATTTCTTATCATACAAATCATTTACTACATTTAGCATTATAAACAAAACATGCTAGTTTCACATTTAAGATGCCTTCAATATAAATACTTCACTCAATGGAATTAATTTATAATAAAAGTGAAATTAGAAATTTACTAATGCAATTATAAAATTGAGGACTTGTAAAGGGACCCTAACTCAAGGTGGAACCAAGTTGTCCACATCTGCTCTTGTAGCTTTCTAACTCAAGCAGGTAAACCACTCGCGTGCATATACAACTATATATATTGGTCTATACCCTTACCCCATTTCCTGTATTTCCCATGCCATGATGGAATACACACAAAGAGGATATACACCTATACATACATATATACATACATATATATATATATATACCTCTGTATATGCCCGCAAGCCTTCCGAAGGCACAGAAACTCACTACAACAACACCTAACATCCATAAATACCACAAGATACTAAAAAGGGTGGTTCAAAACCAACCAATGGAATTAAAACTTACCTCGATTGGAGGTGATAAACAAAAATGAGATGAAACTATTTGGTGAACCTCAATGCACTATAAGAAACATGATAGAAACTCAAAAACCTCAAAATCCCCAAAACAGAACTAAGTAATGAGAAGAAAACTTACCCTGAAGAAAAGTCAACAGACCGAAACCACCCTAACCTAATTGCCTTTGGCAGTGGTTGCTGGAACTTGAACCCTAGGGTCCAGAGAAACCTTTCTCATGACCCTAGAACAAGGGAAAACCGAAATCAAGATTAACCCTAAAAAAGATAGGGTTTGACCGAACCCCATGGAGTGAAAGTTAGGCCAATTCGAAGCTCGGAAAAGGGAGGATAAGGGAGAGATAAACTTACCCTAGAGAGTTGGAGAATAAAACAGAAGAAATAGTGGACTAAATTTGATTTAGAGGAGGAAAAATGAGTGGTCTCAAGTGTGTGATGAAGGGGTAGAGCCCTATGGGATAGTGCGTCGAAAAGAGAGGGGTGAGGGAGAGTTAGTTTAGGGTTTAATTTCATTTTATTTTAATTTTATTTAATTTAATTTCTAAAACATTTTATAGCACACGGTTTAAACCTCATGATTTACCAAACCATGCAGTGCCTACTGCCTCCAAGACACACCCCACATGAGCTAGTCCCATAGTTTAGGAAACCATGCATAGCATGTGCACAAATCCACTGCCCCTTTTTAAACATGACCACACAATTAACTACAGTGGGCCGCACGGTTTAGTAGACCGTGCACAAACTTTGAACCCTCTAATGTATTTTAAAACTTGAATTTTTTCAGGTTTCACACTCCTAAAACCTATAGATTTACTCGAGAGACTTATCAGGACTTCACCCAAGTCGAAAAACATCACTTAAGATTGATCCAACTCTCATAATTATTTTATGAATCTCAGTTCAAAAATTGAATGGTTTAAAAAACGAAAAATTTCAAAAATTTCTACATTTTAGTCCGGTTCAAAAACACAGGATTCTACAATATACCCACATTAAAAACTTCTCGTCCCCATGAAGCCTTTGGGAATGACATAAACATCACCCAACCTACAAGGGTCGTGAAGTTTCATTCAAACGGTTTCATTTCGTTACTAATTCCCAATGATCCTTAATCATTTCCAATGCAATCTACACTTCATCCTTTACGACCCGATCCAACACTCAAAGTTCAACTTAAACACCGAAATAGAGCTTAAATGATCCCTTTTATATATATACATGATCATCCCATCATCTTGATATGCATTCAATCGATGGTTCCCACCATTACAGGTCTTAACTTAAGAAAGAGACAATTCCAAGTCACGATACCTACACCATTGCAATTGTTGTACAAGGAACAACCCTAAGTGTTCTTACGACACTAATGCAATGATTTTGTTAAAACTAAATGGTCAAATTCTAATTAACTTAAGAGAACTGGTCTATCCATCTCTCTCATAAGACAAAGTAAACCTTGAGACCACACTTTCCCCCACCTAGAAACATGCTTTAAAATGTCCCCTTTCAACCGTAAATATCAACTAAAAAGAATATAATGAGTCGAGCCATTTGGTTGACGTATATCATAGAAGTATCGATTAGGTGGGCAGATCAATTCAAAAGAAATGGTTGGAGTCCATGATTCCGAACAAAACGTTCCTACTTGGGAACCCAAGAATCACTCAGGACTTACCAATCCACGATAAGTACTATGCTTTATCATGTAACACTGAAAAAGATCATCCGGCAAGATCAAAAGCTTTTAAAGATTTAGCATGGTGTAAGACTGATGCTCTCTTAGTGTATCAAGGATGACGTCAAGGTTGGGGGCATGCTCATCTATTAAGAATAGTATACTAAGTTGATTTAAGATGGGGTTTCCAGTTACACAAACCTTGAAACTAGAAGATAAAAAACTTGAACCAGATCGAAGTCGTTCTGCCAAGAAATCACAAACATAAACAACACTAGCATACCTCAAAGTCATTAAAGTAACTCGACCATTTCCCAATGGTCCCCTTAGGTTGTTCTCTTTATAAATTTAAGGACACTTTTACCAGGTTCAAAATGAAACTACCCACCTTAGGAGTGTCCTAGACAAATAAGAATGGGAACTAACTGCTCATAAGTGTGCTAAATTATTACAATGAGACTGGCGTGTCAAAACACCCGAGTCTTTTGAAAACCAGTTCGAGTATTGGAATGGAACTGATTCTTTAATTCTCAAGAAACACTACTTGGAGATGACATGATTCCATAATTAACAGTAAAAGAATATTTATTTTAGAGTCATATTGCCTCATACGACCATTTTTTCAGGACGACATCATAACCAGTCATCCATTACAAAGAAGAAGAAAGGATAGAAAGACATATTAAGCAGTCGACCATACCTAAGGCATGTCTAAATAGCTGAAAAAATAATAATTAATCGATTCTTAATCCCATAACAAGGTCATGAAACACATGAACACCCATCCTAACAAGGGTGTCACTTTAAAACTTAAAGTCTTACTTGGGAAACTGGAACTCAATAACACCAAAAGAGTGAGAAGGGTCATATCACTAACAAGGAATTCAAGTTCTGAGTGTGATACCTACCATAGGTTAACCCCTTATGAAGGAAAGGTTTTAACCCTGACACCAAGTCATGCCAAAAAAAAGTCACCAAACTCAAAACTGATCATAAAGCAAATCCTGTGGAAAAGAATGCCAATGAAAATTAATCATGCTTCCATTCCAAGGAAACTCAAGAGAAGTCCAAACTACCCTTTACACAAGGGTTTTAAACAGTGGACACCACTATAGGTTCCATTTACAAGCCTTATACATTTAATCAAATTTAATCTTTAATCATTAAATTATTTAATAAAAAAATCAATGTTTCATTTTCTAAAAAAAATCACAAGGTACTTGATTTTAACCAAAGCCCCAAGGGAAAAATGGTCAAGTGATATAAAACTCCAATTTAAATAAATTTTACATTAGTTGAAATCCCGTAATTTTCAGGAAACTTTTAAAAAAAATACTTTTAAGTGAAAAAGGAAACCTACACGGGTCCCATTTTAACCAACTTGGGTCCTCCATTAAGGAACCCAATATAAAATGCACAATTATTAAAAAACTTAACACCCAAATGGTTAAACTCATAAAAACATTCCCCAACTAAACTATATGGGTCCAGTTGAATTTTAAAATCTAACCATTTTGATTTCAGATCAATACTAAACATCTTTCACATTTATAAGAATTTCACAAAGCATCGTTCCATTTCATTTAATATGGGTTTCCATTTCCCAATTCAAGAATTATCCACACACTCCATGGATTAAAAATTGGATCCCATTAACTGGTACCAATGTTAATTCAGATATTAACGTGATCAACATAATGGTCCAAATTATTGGGTGGCCACCTACAAACCTATAAAGCTCCCATACACTTTACATTTTGGAATTTGGATCTCTTTGGTCAAAACCAACTTCATTTATCAATTGAATTTAAAAACCTTCTCACAATGGTTCAATTACACGGGTAACCTTTTCCCATCTATAAGGTTCCCATACACCTTACAATTGAGAATTGTCTCCTGTTATAATTTTAATGAATAATTTTTCCCATGAAACCATTTACATACCGCATAGTGAGCTAGCATGACACGACAAGCAGCTAACACTGAGAAATAAGAAAAAATAAAAAAAGCCTAGAAATTTAATCATAGGATCATGCTATAATGAGCAGTAAGTATAGAAGTCATGCTAGTGTATTACCTAAATAGGTATAATCTAAGAATGGAATATTAATAATCCATTGAATCATACTTAGTAGGGAAACTACTAATGAAACTACATGGCATTTCACAGATGCATGGAATGTGAATTTCTAAGTTTCTAATATGATGCATGTAATTAAACTTACGTTCCATATCATTCCAAGGAAAGTTTCCAAAATTCCCAAAATCATAAGCAGTGGAATATACATCAGTCACTATAGGTAAAATCATATCAATTGTAACAGCAAACAACATAAACAACAATATCAATCCTCGTTACTTATTCATTCCCCAAATGTGAGGTGATCAATCCCAAGAACATCTATTAACCATGAACTAACACAATAATAGTCTCCTTTCTACCAACCTGAAATAGTAAGACAAAAGGAAAACACACCTTTGATACCACTTTGTAACATCCCGGCCCGGATCACCACTAAGGCAGTGGCCAGACCAGTCACCACATGACCTCAAGTGCACCTTCCTGTATGTCAAAGGCTACTGGCTAGCAGCGAGGGTGTAAGGATAGTCAGTGGGGAGACTATACCCTCTTATCAGAGTTTCTCAGAGGTATAATAGAGTAAATAACAATCAATAGTAGAAGCGTTAATATGTAATTGACAAAGCAATGGAAGATAGATTTCATATAAATGAACAAAAGTATCCAATTCCAGTTTATACAATAAATGAATGCATGACATGGTATTGATACATGACGTAATGTAGTAAAAATTACAACATGATTTTAAATAAAATACAATGTAAGACTCAAGTAAAGAAAATAACTAAAATCCCAAAGGTGATCTCTACAAGCATCCTGAGCTCCAGCTCAGCCCTTTGCTCCTAACTCCTGGATATAAGAAAACAGTAATAAGAAAGGTCCAAGGCCCTATGAACAAGAATGGTCTACTTGGGTACCCCCATTGAAATGGTAGCCCGAGTAGGGTGTGAGATATAAATCTTAGTAGGCTAGAACCATCTGTGTCTAACCCAATCTCGACAGTGTAAAATAAATTAATAAGGGTGAAACCATGAGTAAATAAGGTATGTAGTACATTATAACTAAATAAACAAGTACCTACTTCATCCCTCAGATAATGTTTGGATATTTAATTAGTTCATTAATTAAGTATTACTCGTTTATTCATAAGTCACTTGTGACTATGTCGCGTACTGAGTCCAAGGAATTTCCACCAGGGTAAAACGGGGCTAAGCAATGATCCGGCCCAATGGGATTTAACCATGGAACCTACTTTTTAATGCTGGACCCAAGGAGTGTATCCAAGGAATCCTTTGATGGTATTTAGTAATTATGTCCCAAGGTAAAGACCAAGGAAGCATCCTCGTGATAGTATAAGTAGTGAATTTTCCAATACCTAACAAGGAAACCAAACAAAAATATCTGTTGAGGGAGTTCTAGGGTAAAAACCAAGGTAAAGTAAATCTCACATAATGCTAAATCAATAGTATATGGGTCTAGAGAAGGGGTAAGAGTGTAATCTGAGAATCTTAATCCAAAGAATTCCACATTAAGGTGCCTACCGAGTACAATGAGTGCATCCAAGGTAAAATGGGGCTAAGCAAGGACTAGGTCCAAGGAGTGTATCCAAGGAACCTATTTTTCAATGTTGTATCCAAGGATTGTATCCAAGGTATCCTATAGTACTACATGGGGGACCCAATGGTAGTATACTGGGTATCTAATGATAAGACAAGGAATGGGATCTAGGTGTGTCTGAACCTTAGCAAACCATCCATGAATTCAGAATGGGGTTCACATGTTCTCCTGGTATTCTCTGTTCAAAACCAATGACACAATCGAGTCTAACCATTCCTATTTAATAAATAATTTATGAAATGATTCATCTGGTTCAAGTCTTTCCTTCCATTAGTTTAGATAGGTTAAGTAGAGTTGAAACCATTATTTATTGGTTCAATCCTTTCCTTTCATTATTGTGGAAAGGTAAGGTAGAATTGCAACCATTTATTAAAATCCATTAAGGCATTTTCAATAGTCAAGGTCCCCACCATTACCTTCCCTTAACATGGTAAGGGTTTCCATGGATGGTTAACCAATTATTCTCACATGAACCTAGGTTCATCCATGGAATTCCTACATGGGAATCCATGTATCTCCCAATGTATGAGTATGAAAACTCCTTGATTCTGTCATGGCATTCTTATGTGGTAACCCATGTGTCACCCAATGTGTTATTTGAATTCAAAACATTTGAAAACAATTTTGGAAATTTTCTTTGATGGATAATCATTAATAATTAACCATTCATTTATATCAACTCATTAATTTTATCAAAAACATGTTAATGGCATATATAAGGCTCTAAGTATCCATAAAAAAGGGTAAATTTCTTACATGGGTAATTCCAATCTAAAACTGGTCGAAACACTTAGATGGTGCATTGGTCCTTTAATAATTTTAAAAGGGAAACTTAGTGCTTACAATTCCATTAAGTCCATGCCCTAAACATGTCGTATCACAACATAACATCAATGCAAAAGAATTATAAACATGACAATTCAATCAAGAAACCTTTTTATCTTGAATGCAACACACCTCTATTGGAGGGGTTTTATTATAAAAACATGATATTTCTTATCACACAAATCATTTACTAAATTTATCATTTTAAACAAAACATGTCAGTTTCACATTTAAGAGGCCATCAATATAAATACATCATTACATGGAATTAATTTCTAATAAAAGTGAAGTAAGCAATTTATTAATGCATTTAAAAAATGGAGGACTTGTAAAGGGACCCTACCTCAGGGTGGAACCAAGCTTTCCATAGTGGCTCATGTATCTTTCTAACTCAAGATAACAAAACACTCGCGTGCATATAAAACTATAAATATTGGTGTATACCCTTACCCCATTTCCTGTATTCCTCATTCCATGAGGGAATGAACACATGGAGGATACACACCTATATATATACATACCTCTGTACATGTCCGTGAGCCTTCCAAAGGCACAGAAAAACATTACAACAACACCCGACATCCATAAACTCCATAAGATACTAAAACTAGGGTGTGAAACCAACCAATGGCATTAAAAACTTACCTTGGTTGGAGGAGATAAACCAAAACGAGATGAAACTGTGTGGAGGACCTCAATGCACTACAAGCAACATGCCAAAAACTAAAAAAACCTCAAAATTCTCAAAACATAACTAGGAAACTAGGAGAAAACATACCCCTAAAGAAAATTTGGCAGACCAAAACCACTTGAACCACCTCGCCTTTGGTGGAGATTGTCAGAACATGAACCCTAGGGTCCTGGGAAACCTTTCGCATGACCCTAGAATAAGGGAAAAATGAAATCAAGATTTTCCCTAAAAATATAGGGTTCGGCCGAACCCCATGGGGTGACTTTTAGGCCAATTCAAAGCTGGTAAAATAGAGGAAAAGGGAGAGAGAACCCTACCCTAGAAAATCAGAGAAGAAAATAGAAGAAACAACAGATGAAAGTCAATCCGAGAGGAGACCGAAGGAGAGGGATCATAAGCATGATAAAGGGGGAGAGACCTATGGGCTGGTGTGTCGAAAAGAGTGGGGTGAGGGAGAGTTAGATTAGGTTTTAATTTCTTTTTATTTTATTTTAATTTAATTAAAATTATAAAACAGGGTATAAATCACGGTTTAACCCACACGGTTTACCAAACTGTTCGAAAACCATGTGTTTTCTACTACCTCCAAGACACACCCTTCACGGGCTAGGAGCATGGTTTAAGAAACCATGTGCAGCCTGTGCACAGATCTAGTGCCCCTTTCTAGACATGGAAGCATGGTTACCTGCAGTGGGCCACATGGTATAGCAGACCATGCACAAACCATGAACCCTATGTTTTCTTTTAAAACATAAAGTTTTTGGGTTCTGACACTTCTGAAACTTATCGATCCACTTGGGAGACTTCTCGGGCCTTCACCCAAGTCCAAAAAAATCACTTAAGAGTGATCCAACTCTCTGAATTAAGTTCTTAAGCTCAGTTAAAAAATTGAACATTTTAATAAATGAAAAAGTCCAAAAACTTACACATTTTAGTCCAGTTCAAAAACACGAGATTCTATAATCTACCCACCTTAAAAATGTATCGTCCTTGAGAAGTCTTTAGGAATGATGTAAAAATCACTCAACCTAGAAGGATCATGAAGTTTCATTCAAACGGTTTAATTTCTTTACCAACACCCAATGAACCTTATGCATTTCCCACACACTCTTCACTTCATCCTTTATAACCTGATCCAATGATGAATGTCAAACTTAAACACCAAAATGGATCTTAAACAATCCCTTTTAGATAGAGACATGATCAACCCATCATATCGATAGACATTCGATCAATGGTTCCCACCACCATAGGTATTAACTTAAGAAGGGGAAAATTTCAAGTCATGGTACCTCCACTATTGGAATTGTTGTACAAGGCACTACCCTAAGTGTTATTATGACACTAATGTAATGATTTTGTTAAAAATAAATGATAAAATTCTAATCAACCTAATAGAACTAGTCGAGTGAGCTCTCTCAAAATAAAAATCCAACCATGAGACCACACTTTCCTTCACCGAGAAATGTGCTTTTAAATAGCCCCTTACAACCATAAACATCAACTGAAAAGAAGAGAATGAGTCAAGCCATTTTGTTGGCGTATCTCATAGAATTATGGATTAGGTGGGCAGAAAAATTAAAAAAGAAACAATAGGATTCCATGAGTTCAAACAAGGAATTACTACTTGCGAACCCAGGAATCACATAGGACTTACCAATCATAGATAAGCATTATACTTTAGCATGTAACACTGACAAAAATCAACCAGAAAGTTCAAAAAAAGGTCAATGAACCACCTAAGAGGTCTGTAGGGTGTGATTTAACAGGATTTGTAGGATTCCACCTGGGTCTTCCATAACAAGCCTTTTTATAACAATTCTTGTATTATTATTTTCAGTAAAACATGGAATGATAAGCATTAAAAAATTTATTGAAAATAGGAAAACATTTACCTTTTTTCATAGTTCTAAACAAAAGTAGGTATATCAATTTCAAATAACATTTTCCACATCATTTTTCACAACCATAAACCAGAATATCAAGCCTAACTCAGAAATCCAAGCAACACAAAATAGAATCATAGGTATCACAACACCAAAGAATAATATGGGTCTAGGCCGCAAACTAATTATACCACAATAATCAACTACACATACAAGTTCCAATAACAACGGTCCTAGGAATCTGTGGAATGAACCATGAGTAAACCCCCAAACAATGTCAATGGAAACATAGGAAAGTCGCAAGACAAACCTCCTTGATAATCACAAAACAATGGATGATGTCCAAAAACTAAATCTTCCACCTGAGTACCCAGGTTAACCCAAGTTCTATTTTACACAATTCATTTCAATTATTTGAAAACCATTTCAAAACAATTTCAAATACCATTTCAATGATTTGAAAATACCCCATTTCCATTCCATTTATCATTAACTAGGGAAAACCCATTTTTTATTGAAAATTATTCTCAACACACACAAAAAAATCATACTATTATTTCATTATGAATCGGTTTGAAAAGAAAAACAACAAGATCCACCATCATAGGCTAGAGACGGAACCGCCTAACTCAAAGATCAGGTTGTAGACACCCACAATGGGATCCACCAATAATTAAACTCAACAACGATAAAAAAGTCACTATAATCTAATTCAAATCAATATTGATTCAATTTAAAATAAAAGGGGTAAATGGAAGAGAGGACATAACTCAATGAAAAATGCTTGCCACACCACGACCGACAAAGTAAAATGCCTCTAGAGATAGATTTCACAACAGATCTATAAGAAACTAAGAAAAAACACCATCTTAACCCAACAAATCTAAACACACCACCCAATGGTGATATCATGGCCAAAGGAAATGAATAAGTGGGAAGATAACTTACCCTAAGAGATGCACCACAATCGCAACAGATATCGAACGTCAAACAGATCGATCCATAAGGAAAGGTGTCTTCAAAAAAATCCTAGGTGAGGCCTTGGGTCAAGGGTGATGGAGTATTAAAATAAAGGACTAGGAAAAACGTCTAAGAATTTTCTTTAAATATGGAGGTTATTTGTTTCTTAGCGTGACACTCTCATTCATGTCGTAAAGTCCATGCTAGATAAGTACGTCGAAAAACCCATCACTTCGGATTAAAAATACATTATTTAAAACATTCATGATGTGAAACCACCATTCATGATGTGTAATATGTCATAGAGTGAATCCCCTTTCACGGCTTGTACCCAGCAAAAATTACACAGCATGTAACCTAGTTACACAGTGTGAAATCATATTTAATCCTATAAAAATGGATGGTTAAAGTTGAAAGTCCAAAAAATCTCTGACTTCAGCATTATAGATATCCTACCAATCTCAAATGAGGAGAAACCCATGATGAGGTTAATGGTCTACCTGATAAAATGGTAATGGGAAATTACACCAAAAATTGTTAGGAGAGGATCTTTCTTGGGTGATCAATTCACCTTTTGTGTATTTTCCAGCATTTTAATATTATTATAACTAACAATAATCAACCAACCAATAGATTGATTCACGGATTGATCATATTGCTTTTATGAGGTTATCTATGGGGATTATTGGGAGCATTTGTTTACTTAATTTGGATATTCATTTGTTGTACTCATATCAATGTATTAAGGACCACCAAACATGGCTGAGGTTCATTCATATTTGGTGTTTTTGGGATTTCTCCCACCATTATTTATGTGATCATTAATAGTATTCAGTTTGGTTGGTTGTTTGAAAAAATACCATATAAAAAATTATTGTCCATCCATTTCTTAGCGTAATTGATTTTTATCACAGATCCAGGTTTGGATCGATGATGGTATCAAATAGTGATGATGGTGGTGAAGGGTTAGGATGTTTACTTGTAGTGTTTTGGATTTTTGATGATGGGAAGGATACTAGAAAATTCTCGAGAAACCTATATGGACGAAAATAAGTTATCTGGTGACGATAAAACTCATTTGACCTAGATCTTCTATCTATATATGGGGTTTGTGGCATATATGATGGCAATAGCAGCATAGGAAGATGACATGGGATGAACCAGTGGGTTTTACAAATCACGATATACAAGGTGTGTAATCTAGGATTACATAGAATGTGCAGAACTGGATTCAGTGATAGGGATTCCATGAGAAAGATAAATATCACCTGTCATATGATAACTATCGTATAGGGTGTGACCCTTACTTGGAGGCTCCCCATGTACCTTAGAGGGTACACGTACATTTTTAGGAGTACAAAATCTTAGAAACTCCATGTACTCAGACACGGGAATTTCCATGCCAAGTGTACACATATTGAGCCCCGGACATGGACACAGTCAGGAGTATACAGGCTCAGACATGCCCTGTACTCAGACACAGACATGGAAACAGGCCTAAGCTATGATGCATGTGGAGTACCCAATGTTTAAGGTACACACTGTGTACTATAATTAAAAAACATATTACCATTAAAACATGGATTAAATATTGTTTCCTATTCGTCTTGGACATGTTTCATTAGGGTATATTCCCTTTATCCATTCCTTGAGGGTTTATTATGAAATATCATCCTATAAATAGGATGGATATGCATTAATAGGGACTTAGGTATTGGATAGAATTGTGGAAACCCTCCATGAGTCCTGATGTGAGATCATCTATCATCATCTTTGACTTATGTGGAGTTATTTCTATCATTGTGATCAACACTACATGGGAATAAATCCTATGCATAGCAGGTTAATCCAGATTGGGTTTTTGGAATACCCCATGGCTATATCTTTATACTTCCAGCATATAATTCTTATAGTGATACTCAATGAGCATGAAATCTTGGATGGACTTCATCAGTGATATCTAACTCATGGAGTGTGTTCTCCTGGATGAGTTCTATGTGAAGCCATAAAGTGAGAATCCTAGGCTGGAATTATAGTTGTCACTTTAACATGAGAATATGTTTTTATGTTGATTATATATGGATATTATTGTTATATATATTGTGACCTATAACTATGATGATTTGACTGTTATTCTTGGTGCTAAATGATTAGTGATTTCAAGGTGTTGTACTGGGTATTATTATACTCAGTCATGCATAGGATTTACCCAAACATATTGTGTATTATGTAGATGATCAACCATTTTATAGAGTCCTAGAGGGACCCGGAGGAGGTGTATCTTAGTGATCTAGATAGAGTGAGGTGTTTTTATGTGGTTTCTTTGACAGTATTCATCTCCCATTTTAAAGGGTGGAATTTTTTTAGTTTCTTTATGGTGGGTTTGTTTTTGGACATTTTTTTTAAGTACTTGTTGTCGTACACTGATGGTGGTACTTTAGATGTATGCATGCATGGATATTAATTCTTTTACATTTTAGGATTATATGGCCTTGGATATAGGTTCATGTATACAGGAACAATAAGTTAAGGCCTCCCATGTGTGTGATATGATTACTCAGTGCTGGTCGCAAGCCCCTATCCTATTAGAGGTACGCTTGAGGTAGTTATAGAATGGGCCCCATTGGGAAGGTTTGTGACATAAAAATTATTTTCAAATAAAATTATTTTAAAAATGTTTTATGAAATTTTATTTTTAAAAATTAATTTTCAAAATGAAAAGGATATTTTCCCCAAAAATGTTTTTATATATATTTTATTATATTTATATTCATCAATGATAAAAACTCCTTACTATTAATCCAATGGGTATATGATTCATTAATAACATCCTTATTATTTATATCAATAGTTTATGAACATTTTGACCCAGTAATGTATTGAAATTCACTTTCTTGATTCATTTTTATAGTCATTAACTTTACCTTGAAATATTAGATTTCCTATGATCATTGGACATTAAATTTCCCCTAAATATCCTTATCATTATCATGGATATGTATACTTTTTAAACTATATATCATTTATATATATAGTTTTCTATATTGAAATTCATTTATTTATCTGGGGAAATATTGATAAATCCATATTTTTACTTAGAACATATATTTAATAATAAGAAAAATGTTTTATGAATTAAATTGATTATTAAATGTATGAGGAATTCTTTGTACATGCAATAAACGGGTGGGGACTGGTTATTGATATCCCATCAATGCATCAGTAGTCTAATGGGATGAATAAGTTGGTTATCCTTAGTTAAATGGGTTTCTACCCATCAGTTTTAAACTATCTTGAGGATAGATCTTAGCAGTGCTATTATCTTGTGATTTGGAAACATGTCCTCCAATAATTAAGCATTACCTGCAATAAGAACTCAATTATTATTTTCCATGAGATTTTTATATGATATTATATTTGAATTCATTTCATTCTTAGTTTATTGATTAAATGAAATGTATTTTTAGTTATTTACATTTCTATAATGAATATTCCTTATCCAATTATGATAGTCATGTTAATGATTAAATGGAATGTGTTTTTAGTTATTTACCTTTCCATGTTTATTATTCTAGTAAAATTATTTAACTGGTATCTGTGTTTACTTTTTTACCATACCATGCTGATTATACTCATTTATTAATGACAGATTATATTGTACTTAACCCTTACTAATAATTTCATCTCACCCTTATTTTGTTTTCATTCCCTAGAATCAATGAAGTGTACTACAAAAGATATGAAATAATATTCTATATGGAATAATGAAATTCTTGAAAGAAAATTATGATTTAATTTTTATATTCAAATGTAATATGTAAAAAATGTTTATATCTAGTTTAAGAAGACTACTAAACTATTTGGTCCTTCAAAATGAGATTCCTTGTATATTATACCAATTTATTAAAGCAGGCACTAACTCCAGGATACTGGTTTTGATGTCACTATATTTTTGGAAGTAATGTTCTCTGATATTATTTATTAATGTACAATGATAATAAAAGTACCAATGATCACACCTAAAAAATGATTGGTTATTTGATTTTTTACATTTTTATATTCATTTTAATATAATATTTATTTTTATAAACATTCTATAAATAATTCTATCAAAATTCATAACCAAGATTAGAATTTTTTTGGTTTTATAAATTGGAAGTATATTTGAAAAAACATTGTTCTTTTGAATGAGAGGTTCTATGGAAGGTAATTTTTCTAATCAAATTGTCATAAAAACTAAGATTGAATGATGTAAAAAGTATATTAAACTTCTTTCCAAACTATGGATTTTTTAGGCTTGAATTACACTATAGTTTTATGAAAAGGTCCATTATTTGTTTTTTAATTATTCATAGAATAAATATGTAGCACGGTCAATATTGAATTTGAGATGTGCAATTGAATTCTGACAAATTTTTAGCCCCTAAAATTTTTAAAAAATATTTTTATGGATTTATTATATCATTTCTACTATGATTTATGACATTTTGAATTATTGGAAAGAATTACATTCAAAATTTAGTTAAGAATACATTTATTTCATTGATATAAATATTAAAAAAATATATTTAAATTTTCATGGAAAGGTATCAGAAATCATGAATCATGATGGAATACCAACACTAATTTTATTGGGATTTGAATACCTCATTGGTTCCAATGTTTTTATATCTTTTTTTCATGATTTGTTTCAAGCTATACATAACCTTTCACAAACCAAATCAGGTCACCCCTGAACCGAGTAGCTAAACAAGCCAGTGACATGACCTAAAGTATGTTCATAACCACCTAGGGATGGATACAAGCACCAAGGCATCAAACATAAATTCAATGGGAGCTATTTTTTCTAATGATTATTCATAACGGCAATGGATTTTCATCTAGAAATCTGGAATGACTATTTTTTACATCAAAGTTCCACACCATAAAAATAATTAGTTGAAAAATAAAATGATAACCAAACAATAAATAGATAAACAAACAATATCACATAGAAATAAACTAGACCCAATGAACATGTCTAAAATCACATAAAGAAAAATTAAAATATATAACTCAGATAAAAAATAAAATAGGGAATAAATATGAAGTATCCAAATACAAGAAAATGTGGTTTTGAAGAAAAAATGGAAGGATGTATACCTAAACATATCTATATGTTGATCCAATGGATCCATTTCTTATAACCACCATACCACCCCATCTGAAAATGAAAAAAATATCCACCACTACCCAAAAATCACTTGTTTTATCCTACTTTTAAATACATGTAAGAATTAGGTTATTATATTACCATTCAAACATGTAATAGGATTATTTCCTTAAAAATCACCATAAAATACTAGTTTTCCTTAGGTAAAACCATTAATTTTACCTTTCCAAATTGATACATTTTGTAATTAATGAAGAATATTTTTTAGGCTAATTTTTTAAGAAACCAAAGTAAGATATTGTTAAATAAGTAACATGGTAAAATATCAAGGAGAAAAAAAGTTTGCATATATAATAAAATATAAAATTAATCATGGGAACATAGGGACCTTGGGAAAAATCTAAAAAAATAACATGATATAAATTATAAAATATTTGAATTGGATAAAAGGAAACCTACCTTAACACTTGGTATTTCCAAACTAGGCCTAACCAAGGGGTTAATCACATAAGTAAAGAAAAATCTAAACTCAGGGACACTTGATAGAGCATGATACTAAAATAATACAAAACGTGTTTCTAGATGTCCCAACTAACTAATAAAGTTATACAATGATAAATAAATTGAATTGATTCAATAATATAATAAATAATAAAAAATAATTATATCATTAAAAGAAAGAAATTAACCCCCCCCCCCCACCTCCAAACATCCTTCATAGAAACAAACCCTCTTTCCATCAAAAAAATGAAAATATATATAAATACCTCAACTCGGGTAAACATCAACTACATATGATCTAACATTAATCTCACATAACACAATGGGCCATGTTCTAAGGGGTTATAATTTAAAAATAAAACATTATTAAGAAAGTATCCATCATTCTTTAGAGCACCCTTTGTGAAAATCAAGTTACAGACTCTTTTAAATTATAAACACAAAAATATGATAAATTAGTTCAATCACTTAAGGAGTCTCGAACACCAATTTTTTTAAATCCAAGAATCCCCTCATTTTGAAAATAAAACTTTTGAAATAGTTTAAAAATTATATCATCACTACCTTAATTTTGAAATTCATTCAGATATCCAATCAAGCATTTATAAAAACACTTGGTGTACATGGGTTCCCAAAATAGTTTTATACTATAAATTAAAATGAATTATTCCTATTCATTCAATGAAAATTCAAGAAAATGATATTTCATTGGAAAAGGAAACTATATATACTTAATAGTGTTTATATAATACTCAAAAAAAATAAACTCCAATAAGAATTATTTTATAGTTAAAGTCCAAACATGGAGAAATCCAACTTCAACCATGTTACTTTCAAAAAATGTGTGTTTTTTCAACCTCAAAAAGACCCAGTAAGGTCTAGAAATCCAAGGGAAACCTCATAACTAAGAAATACCTAATTAAAAATAGATCCAATAAAAACCCTAGTTCATCATAACCTTTCTAGGGATAAAAAACAAGGGATAAATAAATTAAAACAGAGAAGAAGGGAGAAAATATTATCATGAGAAATCAATCTTAAACCCTGAAAAACACCATTGAATCAATAAAGGAACTATAAAAGAGAAAAAATAAGTATAAAATAGGATCTAGGAGTAAAATTGAGGATGAGAGGAGGTTATTTGGGGGGTAAATCCATAGAGGGATAAAATGATGAATTTGAATTTTTTAATGTCCTAGGAACTTTGCATGGTTTAGAAAACTTTGTGCTGATTGTGTGAGACTAAATGGGTCGAACAGGTCACAATGCATGGGAAAGACACATGGTTATATTAACCAAGTTACAACCATGTAGTTGAGCACTAACATATACTATAGGTCTGTCACATGGTTGTCATGTGGTTTATAATAACTATGAACTAACATTGAAATATGAATTGTACAACCTAACTATCTAAATTTGAAGAAAATTGGACCTAAAAAATAGATAAATAATATAGGCTACAAAATAAATAAAATAATAGAGTAAATTGAGTTTAGGGTCAAACTATTCTCTCCTCCATACCACATTATATCCCAATAAATATCAAATGAAAATGGTTGGTCAAGGAGGATAATGAAATTCACCATTCTCACTAAAGTAATAACTCAGAAGGTTGAGAGATAGGGGAAAACTAAGACAGATTTCAATGAACCAATCACCTATATTAGATATGAATATTCCTTAAAAACCCAATCCTAAAACCTGGAAAGAGCCAAATAAAACTCCAAAAATGATCATATAAGGGTTTTAAAGAGCATGAAAATGATTTTAAAGAAGTAAAATGAAAGGATTTAATTCACCAGATATGATCGCAAAATCCAAGGAACACCCTAACCCTACGATAAACTTCCAAGAAATACTTTTTTTATCAAATAACCATATTTCTATGGGTGGGATAGGTTAGGGGTATAACCAAAAGAGTTATTCTAACCACAAAATAACATTAATCACCCACTCAATATAGAAACACAAATAGGCCCAAGAAGAACCACAATTACAAACAAGTCTATTAGGTAGCATTCTCTAACATATTAAGGATGAATTCCTGCATTGAAAAAAAAGTTTCACCTATGGTGGCTCTCCAAAATATTAATGGATCCCCTAAAGATTCATCTCCAAAATATCAACACCATTCAAGAATTCACTAAACTAGATTCTTATATCGCCAAGGTAAAATGCATCAATAACACAAGAAATTCAAAATTCATAACCATTAGATTTATAGTCTTACCACAATACAAATCCAAAATTAAGGGTTCAATAGAATATAAGTAAAATAAATCGAGAATATCTTAAATGGTCGCCACATAAATATCAAGTTCATCAAGTTGAACCTGAGAATATTTTAATAGAGTAGATAAATCACCCCTTTTCTTACAAGAAACTCCTCAAAAATAACTTTGTAAATGAACTAGATAGCCACAGGTATGAAAATAATTTTAATTATCAAAACATTAAGGCTTATTATGTTCATAATTCTAGCATTTATGGTACACCATGGTAATATTTCAGTAGTAAGTCTACATAAATAAGCAAGTTGGCCTCTTAATTTCACTCCCCACCCCAACAGACTTTCTTCACTTCAACTTTCCTTTTATGGTGTGTCCTTCACCACCCCCAAGAAGTGGTGGAACATTGATCTCCTATATAATTATAGTTATACCATCCTCCAATCTGATAGCATGTTTCACAAATTCTTTACAAGTGTCAAGTCCAAGTGAGGACACTAATATCAAAAGATATAATTATAAACCTCCCTCAAAATACCAATACTTCAAGTATTCATCTATAACTAGATTTGGGAGAAAGGGGAAAAAATTAAAAATGGAAAGAGTTCTCCAATATTGGTGGATCTCCCTAATTAAATCTATAAAATTCCATAGAATTTGGTGTTTTCATGAATTTTGGGAAGTAATGTTGGATGAAATGTACCTTAAAACCTTCCCATGAATGGTCCTTTTATGGATTAGTCTAGATAATGGACTTCCACCAATTCCAATTTTAACACTTTATAATTAAAGATTCAAACATGAGTTTAAGAAACATAGAAATATCATGTTGTTTGATGGTCTCTTTAATACTCTCCAACAAAACTTTTAATCTCAAAAATATTTTTATCCAAGGAAATGATAATGATTCAAATTTTATAACTTTTGAACATAACACCAATTTTGAACTATAAGATTAAGACCTCTAGCTGCATATCTAGAGCATATAATTAACTCTGAGGGTTTTTTATCAACTAAAGGGTTTCCTAAAAGAGAATCACCCACAAATACCTCACAAGAATCCATTGAGACCGGCTGGGTAAAACTCTAAAACAAGAAAAAAACCATATAACATCAAAACAATTTCATAAATCTTGAATCCCATAAATTCAAGCACAAAAAAATAAACCTATCTTAAAAATTCTTTATAATAAATATAAAAATTCATAAATCATATAAAAATTAATCTTAAACCAAAAAAAATTGACCTTAAAATTCCATAATAAAATCATTCTTAGTATTTAGTTATTTCAGAATTTGTTCCTATTTTTAATTATAAAAAATATTTTTTATAAAAATTAACTTATATGGAATCAAAACATTTAGAAAATTATTAAAAAAATATAATATTCAATTCTTTCCAGAATAATTTTTAAATATTTCCCCATAATTACATATCAATTATTTTGAAATAAACAACCCAAAATCCTCTTATAAATCAATTGAATATCACAATAAACTCAACCTTTACTATATATAACAAGGAAAAACATCAGAAAACCTCATATAAATTAAATTTAAATACGAAAATTATCATAAAATATCTATTTACCCCTTCTAAAATCATTATTAAATGCATTAAATTCAAATAACAATCCAATGGAGTTAAAATAAAAAATTTAATAGGGATACTATACTATGAACATTTTGGCTACAAAATTTGGTAGACCATGCACCAACCATGAGATAATCTATGGGAAGTCTCTAGAACCTTGTTCATGGGATTTAATTAGTTTTCTAGTTTTTTTATCGGACATGCAGTGAAATCTTGAAAAAATAGGATTTTAAAATTGTGATGTTGAAAATGAAATTGTGAAGTCATCACCAATGTAATTTCATCCTGGATAAAACCTAAGGATCCCATATAATTTAATTTATGTATAAAACATAAATTGAAATCACACCTCTTAAAATTTTTATTTCAATCATTCTTTTCTCATCATTGTCAATCACCACTTGAAGAAACTAAATTCAGTTCCCACTATATTTTCCATACACATTCTAGAAGCTTTGGGTTACCTCAATCATCGATTTATGGGTGATATCATGGATAATCAATTATTCCTTTGAGGATCTAATGATAGCGGGAGCACCGTCGATTTGATCTGGGAAGGATACTTTGATTAGGGTGCTCTGAGACTCACTTTATCTCTTCATAACATGAGAGAGATGAGAGATATCCTCTTGAAATCATTATAGTAATAGTGTTTGGTATTGGTATCTTCAATTTCCTTAAATAATGGTTTTAGTTTATAAAAATTGCAGTTTTTCCATTTTAAAAATGTAACAGTTAAATTAAACCATATTCTCCATGTATGATGTAGTGAACATGTCATAAACATGATAATTATTTTATAACTTACTTGTAATATCTAAACTATGTTACATAGTAAAATATGATTCATTAACTCAACTCATTTCTCCTATATAAATATTTAATGTACCTCAAATATTAAATATTTAATATTTATTTTAAAAATATTTTCCTTAATAGTCACTAAATAGACCATGATTATAATAATCAAATGAATTCAATAAATGTTATTGCAAAATTTAATAATATTTAATTTACTTATTTCTATGTGATTGCTTAAAATCACACATTACTCATCCCCTGTTATAGGACCCATGATTTCCTAAAACTCTAATTTAATATATTTGGTCAAACTTTTGAATATGATATGTATGTTACCCTCTAGATCCTTATCTCAATGTTAGTGAGTACTAATCACAGAACAAGATTAGAGTCAATAAACTATTCAAGACCTCTAAAGGGATAAGGTATGTCCATAGCTTCACAACCCCCTACGAACACACACTATGTAATATAGTCTCTTTATCTCAGGATATCTCATAAATAAGGATGCACACTTTGTTTCATCATCCTTTTACACATTATTTATACATTAACTTTTTGGATATACTTACATTCAATCACCATTTCCATGTATTTAATAAAGGTACTACCATCCTAGTCAACTAGGCGGGATATATCTCCTCCTTTCATAAGAATAAAATTATATCTTGAACATTAAACCAATGTTATGGAACTAGTTATTCACTAAACATAAGCTACATCACCCTGAAATAAATATAATGGTTTTAATCTTAAATCAAAGTGAACAATCAAATTTTATACATTGATAATTATATCAAGTCAAGAAACCCATACCCCTACTCATAGATATGAACAAATAATGACATCTAAAATATATAGTGTTCCTATAGGAGGTTAAGTCCTCGTGATCTAATCTACTCAACTTCACCAAGTGAAAACATATTGATAATAAGTCTTGATTCTTATGATCCCGAAACACCTAATAGTCAGACAACATTTTTTTGTCAGTATGATGTATCGAGACCACAAAAAATATGTTTAAGATTACGACCATAGTATCTTAAGGTTATCATTATAGTTGGTAACTACTATAACACGTTGACGTGAAAAAAAAATATATGGAAATTACTATATAAATAGGGGATGCAGAAATATCAAAACTATTACACTAAGAATACATCATTCACTATTCACTCTATACATGATGTAATAATTAGAAATAATTATTCAATATGGGTCTAGGGAACCCATTTTTAAAAAACTCCTACTTGAACTAGAGCTAACATAATAATAATCAACATGTTAACTCTCAAATCATAAGATCATTCTTCTACTGATAGGAGGATTTAGTATCAGACCTCCTATGTTTTTATATGTGGATACTCTGTTATCTATGCCTTCACCTCCTCCTTTAAGAATCCTCTAGAGATGATATCCTTAAATATATTTTTTTCCTCCTTCTAAAATTTAAATATTGGTTGTTACCACTATAATGAGTTTATCATAATTTATATTATGATAATACTTTACTTACTGGGTACAATTCCATAAACTAGAATAATTTTTTGCAAATTTTACACTACCTATTCAATTGCATCAGAAGCTGCAACATACTCGGTATTTATATATATGACTACCACTAGCATTAATGGTCTTATCTTATGCATTTTCTTATCCTAACTATGATATTAGAACATATTGATACCTAAGAAGACTAGTTTGTGTCACCTAAATACCAGTGTTCCTTCCTCTCTATATACTAGGTATATATCCCTTATACATTCTCAAGTAAAATTGGATAGTTATGACTACATCCCATAAAGTTCTCCTGGATTTATCTAAAATTTTCCTACCAAAAATTATATTTTTTCAATATCATATCAGGTCCATGCATGGAATATTTTATAGATCCATCACTAGAACTAATATAATTATACTCACCACTATAATCTCCTCCTATATCTCATACATGTCTTCTTGGAGAGATTTATACCATGTGATTTTGTTAACAAATCTCTCTCAAATTGTTCCAATTTTTATTTTTTAAACACCTTTTCAGTATATTTACTTTGGATTATTCTAAGAAACCCTTATATCTACCTTAGTAGATCTTGTTCCCATGGACATAATTTTTCACTTTAAGTCAATATTTGGAGAGTTACTATCATTCCCATATTAAATAATGGTAATAATAAAAAACTATTTTCTATATGTTATCAACATATTTAACTTACAAAACAGTGGTTCTTCCACTAACCTATTGTATAGACCTAACATATTTTGGTTCAAAACAAATATTCCCTTATCACAATGCTTGCAATAATAGATAAATAGAACTCTGTAACTTGATTTTATTATTATAATTATTTGTTTTCATCAAACATCTCTAATTGTATCATATAAACACCCCCTAAGAAATGTGATATTGAAATACAATGCCAAAAATAATGATCATAAAAGTTTCTATGACAAGTGTAATTCAAATGTATTTACGCATGATGTTCAGTGGAATGGTTTTTATCTTAGACCATGTCTATAATTTTCTAGTTAAACCTTTCAATTATCAATCATAAATTATTAGTCTAAACATGACCATACATTTATTTTTTCTCTTTAATAATCACTATAATATTAAGATGTGAAACATTCAAAATACTAAGTACTTGAACTTTGGTACATATAATCCATTATTGAATTTTAATTAAAATTGCCAACCTCATATTATTTCTATTTACTCTCTATTTATAGGATTTATTATTCTCAATTAATAATATATCACCATCCATGGTGAATATAAAACCACCACTATGGTTTTAATATTCTTTTGTTGAATGAGTTTCTAGAATATTTCATTTGCACATGATATTGTGGAACTTATTCATATGCCAACTACTTGTGCATCTCCAGTATTGAATTAACCCAAATAAATATTTCTCCCAATATCTAAAAATGATATGTTCACCCTTTTATGAAAATTTATTCTATCTCTTTAGAATTACTTTTATATCATAGGGATTTTTAAGATATCATATATGAACTTTAGGATGATAGAGGAGATGAAATTTTGTGTTTTCCTTGATGTAGGTTTTTTTTACTTTTCCTTAAAAAACTATTTAAATTTAACCATATGTAATTATTAAATTTTATATATATTTAATAATATGACTCATATGATATATATTTTTCATTATAATTATCATATGGTTATGGTTAAAATTGCTATTTGTGAAGTATGTGTTGAATGACAATTGAAGATTTTTTAATGCTTAGAAATCCCATTATTGATGATCCTATTACTAAAAACATGAGTTTGATGTGTATAAGGACATGTGAATTTAGTGATTACTCCATTTTTAATTTTAATGATCAACTTTTTCTTATAAGAATCATCATAGATCGTCCTCACTTACATTATAGCTTTGATGTGTATAAGGAAATGTGAGTTTTAAAATAATCCTACTCTATAATCATAATGGTCGATGAATTCATAGATAAGATATTCTTATGTTCATGCGAGGAAAGTAAATTTTATTTTCTAACCATGAATATTCTTTATATCAACTTTACATTCCTTAAATCTCTTAATGAAATATCATGAATTATATGAATCTAATTAAAGCTTCTCCTTTGAATTTTTCAATCTCTCTAGAAGAACTAATTATGAATGATTTTTGGATTACCTTTATTTATAAAGTTTTATTTTTCCAAAAATAGATAAGTGAATGTGTCAATAATACTAAATATTTTTTAATATTTAAATATTATAAATATCATACTGGGTATATTCTTCACAACTAATTTTATTTTTACTGGAAAAATAAAAATCTAAACTCATGAACACTAGTCAGAGTGCGATAATAAACTAATGCAACAAATGTTTATAGATTTCCAACCAAACTACCCAAGGTTTCCCGTGAAATATAAATTTTTTTGAGACTATTAACTATTAAATAATAAAATAAATAATTTAATCATTCTAATCAAAAAATAAACTCACCCTCACCTCTAAACATTGTTCACAGAAATAGTATCCTTTTATATTAAGAAAAAAACAATATATAAAAAACTTTAAATGGGGTAAACATACACTACACATGATTTTATATCAATATCACATAAAAAAGAGAAATATTCAAAGGGTTATTATTTATAAAAACACTTTTAATATAGTTACAACCAATCCTTTGAATACCCATTTGGAAAATCAATTTACAACCTCCATCAAAAATCAAATATAAAAATATTATAAATTAATTCAATCACTTAAGGATACTTAAACTCCCCTTTTTAAAAATCATAGAACACTTTTTATTTTGAAAATAAAACTTTTAAAATAGATTGAAAAAAATAGCACCACTGGTTAAATTGTGAAATTCATTCAAGGAACCAATAAGGTATTTATACAAATACTTGGTGTGCATGGGTTCCTAAAATAGTATTATACTTTGAATTCAAAGTGATAATTCCTTTTCTTTCCATGAAATTTCATCTAATAAATATTTCTTTATTAAAGTAAAACTAAATATACATAATATAAATTATATAATACTCAAAACATCCTTTAAAATCGAAAAATTACTTATTGTTTTATATTTAAAAGAAAAGCTTGGAGCAACCTACCTTCATCCTTTTTAATTTTGAAATTGTTGTTTTTTACCACCTAAACAAGACCAAAGAAGATATAGAAATTATATAGGGACACTAAAACCAATAAATACCCAATTAAAAATTAATACAATAAAAACATTAGGTCATCATGACCTCACTATGGTTAAAAACAAGATAGATCGAATGAAAAAGGAGAAGAATGACGAAAGAAGATATTACCTCATGAAATTAAGCTTAATCATTTAAAACAAATGTCATGTTATCATAAAAGGAAATGTGGGAGAAATGAGGAGAATCTCATGGGAGTTGGGGGTCAAATATGGGAGGATAGGAGGTAATTGGGGCGTAAAGTTTTACAGAGGTAAAAAAGTAAATATGAATTTATTATTGTTTTGGACACATCTAACGGTTTGTAAAATAGAGATCCAACTATGTAAACTATAAAAGGTTACCTGGACACAACATATGGGTAGTTCACATGGTCAGACTATCAATGAACCAACTCTACAATTTGGAACTCACATAAATTATGGGTCTGTCATATGGCTCTTTCGCAATAAGTACTAATCATGGGCTAATCGTACGACATTCATTACACAACGGAACTCTTTAAATTTCAAGGAAATTAGACCTGGAAGGAGAGATAAACAATAAATCCTCAAAAAATAAATAAAATACTAGACTAATGTGTGGTCAGGGTGTGATATAACCAAATAATGATATGCAGGTGACTATTCTAACTCTTCTTCTATTTCCAATTGTAGATATTTTCAAGAAGATCTAACTACAACTAGTGAGATCCATTAGGCACTAACAAGTAATATAAACTACAGTAATGATATTTGTGTTAAAGAAACATATTATAGATAAAATTTGATAATGTTTCCTATAAAGTCTATTGAATTTTTACATGTTTGAACATGTTTGTAACATGTTTCTTGGAGATTTATGTGTTTTCTTAGAGTTTGAAAATACTTTAAGTTATGTTTGAACATTTTTTTAAAATAAAACCTTAGTTTGTTGGAGTTTAATATGATATAATTTTATAACTATTATATAATAAGAAAATTGAATATATTTTATATAATTAGAAGAAGAAAATATAATATAAAATATTAACAAAAAATATTGGAATACCCATGCATATATTTTATTTAGAATATAATTTACAAAATGATATTTATTTTTGGTATTGCTTATAAAATTTGATAATAATATTATCAAAAGATAAATTTTTTATATAAATATTTTTCTAAACATTTTGACAAAAATATATATTAATTTTTGGTATACTTTTAATATAAAATAAATTGTTTTATCTGTAACCACAACATTTAGCGATGAGTATTTTATGAATAATTTAGTGACATAAACATATTTGTTGGTAAAATACTTTACCAACAAAAAATGTATCGCTATTTAAAGATATTACCCGATTAGAAAAAGTTAAATATTTTGTAGGGATTGTATTTAAGCTTAATCCATGGTTTTATATATATATAAATGTGTGTGTGTGTGTGTGTGAATTTACATATAGGCGATATGATTAATTTAATCCCTAATTATTTTGGTTGTTCTTCACATAAAGTTTTGTATATATTTATCTATATAAACATACACATATATGTATACATTTATAAATGTGAGTGTTTCATATATATAAATATATATGTGCAAACAAATATATACGTACACATATATATACATATGCATATACATAGACACATATATATTCATATATATTAATTTGTGTGTATGTGTGTAAATTTATAAATTAATAGTAGAATTAATTGGATTACTGGTTATTTTGGTTTTTCTTTGCATAATCATCAGTATATGTTTGTTTGTGTGTGTGTGTTTCATCTATTTTTATATGTATAAATATTTATATATGTTTCAAGTTCTCTCCATATCTCTATATATTTCACTGTATAGACATTTATATATATATATATAATTAAACACATATATACATAATATTGAGTATGTTCATTAAATTTATCAGTATTTATTGTATACTTTATTTATGTATGTATCACAATTTTCAGGCATATTATTTAAATTTTCAATTTTCAATTTTAAATTTTTTCTTTATATATATATATGTATATTTATAAGTTTTACACATTCACTGACAAATAAATAGAAATAATTATATATTTACAAACAAATAATTAATTTATTTACATATCTATGAGTATATATTTTATAAAATTATATTTATATATACCAATATTTTTATATGTGTAAATTTTTCAATGTAATACAAAAATAATTTTTATATTTATTATTTTATATAATTTTCATATAAAATTACTATAATTTATAATTATTTTTTAAAAGTCATCCTTTATACAATTTATACTTGTAAAAAATGATACATTATCCACATAACTTTCATGTACTTATTTTTTTGTTAAATATGAATATTTTCAAACAAAATAGGATGAATATTAATTGAAAATAAATAGATGTCAATCTCATAACAAATGAATAAGAGAATGGGGTTAAAGATTTCATTGATGTGGCATCATTTTGATACGTGTTAGTCATATCTCTTTTATATAAAATCTATTATTTTGGTGTTAAAATGTGATTTATTTATAAATTATTGATTCTTGATCATTATTTGGATGAAAATGTAATTTTTTAAATATTTTTGTGCTAATATAAATTTTTAGGCTAAATTGATCAATTGATAATTATTTTAATTTCCACATGTTTCAAGAAACAATATTTTTGTTTTTTATGGAATTATAATTGAAATGTTATTTTGGATATGTTTAAAATTTTAATGTTTGAAATTGAAAATTTTTATGTTCCAAGTGTTTACTATCAATATGTTTTTTGTAATAATTTATAATTTGATTTGATAAAATATTAACATTTAGAATTCATTCTATTTTGAATTAATATATTACATGTTGAATTCATTTTATTTTGTTTATATAAATTTTCAAGTTGTTTTAATTTTACTTGAAGATATTGATATGTAATATTTTTGAGTTACCAAAGGGATGTATATTATTTTCTCACCTAAATATAAAAATATATAAAATTGTGTGCTCTTATAAATTATAGAATTTAACACTTGAAATGATACATAAAATAATTCTCCCAGTATAGATGATATGAAGTTTCCAATACTTTTCCATCTTGGAAAAAATTCACCACCTATGTAAGGTTTTTGAGATGATGCATGATATTTTTAGTGAAATTAATTTATATTTATAATGTTTTCCTTTATCAAAATTGGATAATCCACCACTTTAGTAAAAATTTTGTGTGAAACATTAGGTTTTCTCTAAGTTTTAAGGAGTTGAATAATATTCTGTACTTTATAAAATTTGAAAAAAATGTATTTGTAATATTTTATAGATGAAACGGGAAATACATAAGGTTTTTTCTAAGGATTCTTGAAATTTTGTAGTTGTTAAAATTAAAGGAATCTACTGGAGTAAGTGATATGTAGAGATTTCGGTGGATGTGTAGTATCCCACCCTTTTTCATTTTTTATGTTTATATGGTCTCATCAAAGATTAAAACCCCACTAAAATTCATGTGTTACCCCATCATCTCACTAAAAAAATAAAGGGGGTGTGTACCAAATGAAGGTGAAAACTAGGAAGCTATTGAAGATTGTTAGTGAAGCAAATGAGATTGAATCAAACATGAAATTTTTCTAGGTATTTATTTCTTAGATTTTAATAATTATCCATTTGATGGGAGTGTATTATTAGGGGGTTTGATCGAATTACCTTGAAGGTGATGATGAATAGTGAAAAATACATGTGGAGTTTAGGGATATGAGATAAGATTCATTGATTGTGAAAAGAGAACTGGTAATCTATCTAATTTGAAGGGAGACATTATTTTTAAGGAGAGGACATTAATTTTAAGTGATAGGTAGGGATCAATTATCTGTAAAGTTTTCATGTTGTCCCAAAGTTTAATATGTGGTGGCGATCGCAAGCAGGGCTTCAGAGGGAGATGAAGATTGAGAGAGGGTATATATTGATAGGGAAGATTAATTTACAATTTCTCTTTTTTCATTAATTTCTTACTTCTTCAAAATTGCATTATTATTTATCTTTTATTCTTTTAAAATTTGTGGTTAAACTAAATTAGGTAAATTAGATTAAAATGAATTGGTAATATTTAACTATTACTATTTTTTTCTAATTTTGTTTATTCTTGCGTTCCCTCTGACTACTTTTTTATTCCTATCTTCTGATGATAAATTGACATGTGTCAATTAGATATAGATATTTCCTAGTACTGGGAAATTAATAAATTCCTCGCTATATATTTAAAAATTATGGTGGTTTTTATTATAAAAACAGAAATCTGAACCGTTTAATTATATTTTATCATTTTCAATCTTCTTGGGAATCCTTTTAATTGTATTCTATGTATCAATAGGTTATGAGTAGTGGAACCTTTTCCATAAATGAATAAACTAAAGTGATTAAATTGGAAATTTTTTATACGTATCTTTTCTTATAAATAATCAATCAATCTCTATGTTTGGTAGAAAAATATTTCTTTATAGTGACTTAACAGAATCACGTTGATATTTGGGTGATAATGAGGTGATTCAAATCTATTTCTTCACTATTTTTACAAAATAATGATTAATCTTGAAGAAGGAATTGATTTCATTTCTACCAATTCATATTATTCTACTCTTTATTAATTCAAAAAAATTCATCATTTTTCATCTCTTTAGTGTTGATTTCATTCTTTAAATTTTTATCCATTTCATCTGTATTTCACTTCATTCACACCCCACATCACCATTCAAAAAATGCTTGTATGATTCTTTTCTATGTTTTTTCTCTTTGTTTGTATTTTTATTTTCTTAGAACATACTATATTATTTTCCTATGGAAATAACCATCATGGTTTTACAAGTTAGTTAGAGTGTAATAAAATATGAAAATTCATTTTTAACAGCCCTTGATGATGGGGTTTGATCAGAAATTATCACCATTTTTAGGGAAAGTGATGTGTGTCCAACAAAATTTCAAAAAAAGCATAAAAAGTAAAAAACATGTTTTTAAAAAAATAACTATATAGTGAATTCCCCCAAGATCAAAATGTAAAATTTTAGATCATGAAATTCCATAAATAAGTAAACATAAGTAT
Organism: Viscum album; assembly: GCA_963277665.1. Classification (NCBI taxonomy): domain Eukaryota; kingdom Viridiplantae; phylum Streptophyta; class Magnoliopsida; order Santalales; family Viscaceae; genus Viscum; species Viscum album. The sequence continues at coordinate 209,764,987 of OY728128.1, read as the reverse complement.
AAGAAATAAAAATAAAAAATAAATGAAACACATTAGGGAGGTTGTATATTTAAATGAAAAAATTATTCCACCTCAACCTAGGAATCAAGTTTTTGAAATATCTATACTTAAAGAGTTATAACGACCTTCTATTTCAAGTAACCCATATGGTATTAATTTAACACCATGGTTTATAAATTATGAAATGAATGAATCATACCTCTCCATGTTTTCATCCTATAATGTTCATCCTAATGAGGACTCTTTAGATTTCATTAGATACTTTTATAGTGTTTCTTAGCAACATCCATTTCATGGTGTGAGTGAGGAAGAGATCAAGTTAAGGGTATTTCCCTTCTATTTTAAGTGAAATTCTTGAAGTAGGTTATGGTATTTAGATAAATAAGTATTTGAAACATGGGTCCATATTTTTATTTCATTTCTTATCAAATTTTATCATAGTATAATGATCATAGAATTGGGCCATAAAATCATAGGTTTTGTGTAAGGAACTAGCATTAAAATTTATATATTATATTGAATTTTTATGAGAATTTATTTTCCTTAATTCCAAAAGATATTTTAAGATTATTTTTTTAGAGAATTAGGAAAAATTCATACATAGTAATCCCATACATTAAAAGATGAATCTTCTACTCAATAACCATTTTTTTCATAAAACAAGAATCTTTAAAATAAAACATTATTTCTTATGCTTATATATCTTCACAATTTTCCCTTGATCTCATCCTTATCCTATGTCTTGTTTAAACCCTGTGAAAAACATTTTAAACCTTAGTATAATAAAAAATATCAGTAAGGGACTTAAAATAATGGAAACCCTTAGTCTAATTAAAACCCATAAAACATTTCCTTAAAAACATACCTTTTACCATAAAAATGAATCATTTTTTCAAAAAGATCATTATATTACCTTTTTAAAATCAAATGATTTTCATAAAAACTCATAATAAATCATATAAGAGATAATTTAGTAACTTGGGATATTATTTTAATCAAATTGAAAAATCATGTGCTTGACATCCATATATTTCACTCTTATAAATGGGATATCTGTGCATCCAACTTCGATACCAAATGCATTGGATGTTATAACGTAACCACCCACACTTGTATTATCATTAAACCACCCATCCTTTTTTATCACATAGCCACCCATAAAATTTCAAAGTACTATTATGTAAAAAAAATATAAAATATTGTAATTTCACTATTAAAATTTCATTCTCACTCGTAGGAACATATTTCAAGTCATTTAAATAATCAATCCATTTTTAAAACCCATTTTAAACATTTAAAATGATATTTTTAAATCAAAGTGCCCCATACCACTTTGAATAAATTAAAAAAGTTATAAAATTCCCACATTAAAACACTCATTTTCATATAAATACATTCATAAAAATCATTTTTTAAAATATGGACATGAAAGAGAAATATTTAGAAAACAAATATATAAAAAATTTAAAATGTGGTTTTTAGTAAAAAGGTCCCTTTCCTTCAGCCTAACTCATCGCATAAAATCTTTATATTCTGAAATAATAAACTTAGGTTAACTATTTACCTGATTTCATAACCTTTTTAAAGGTAATTATTCCTTTAATATCACTTATTATCATGTTATAACAATTACTTGATTATTTAATTTCATGCCACACGTTTTGATGATATTCGGTACTTGAGTCCAAAATGACATTGGTATGATGTTAATAGTCAAAGTGGTCATTAAAACATCATCCATAGAATAATATTCATGAAATAATAATAACTTTTATAGATAAATTATACTTTTAAATCCATCCATTTCACATTGATAAGATAAATGAACTACATTATAATCATGGAGATGGTAATCCATATATACGCATGAGTAATGTTTTCATTTATCAATGATCATTATGGAAAGAATGAAATTTTAATTTTATCTTTCCAAAATTATTATACTATCATTAATATCATTTTAATAATTTAAATAAACTTATATATATCATTCATGTGATGTGGTGATTAAAAAAGAATCACATCACTTCATGGATGTGATAGTTCACGCGTTCGCACGAACGACGTTTTCATTTTTATGTGAATGAAAAGGTAAGAATATAAATGATATATTATTTTTTCAAAATTATAAATATTTCATTAATATAATATATAAAAATTAATTTCATCATTATAAATAGTCTTGAGAGATAGTGATGGAAAATGAATTATATCAGTTCGCCAGGTGGTAGTCCTCCGTACACACGAACGATTAATTATTTTCACATTTTATGGAAGTGGAGATAGATTTAGGTTATGATATTAACATAATAAAATATTATTATATTCAAGATACCGGATTTATTATTTCATCATGGTTGAATAATATTTGGATGAATATTAAGAAGAAATAAAATAGAAACACTTTATTAAAAACCATACCTCTTCTTGATGTGATTACCTTTGATTAACTCCTTAACACCTCTAAGGTGAGTGTTATTAACAAAATAAGAGAACTAAAATGTGTGTAGGGGTTCTAAGAAGGGATTTAGGTATATTTTTTTTAAACTAAATAGGTTTTTTTGTGAGGAATAGAGAATAATGGGTGCCCTTTTATAGGAGAGGGGAGGGGAACTCTTAGAATTATTCAAATTATTAAACTAATATAAATTGATTTTATATTAAAAATGGATACAAGATTATTAATTTAGAGTATAGGATGTTTTTTTGTTGAAATAAATTCATCTAATTAAAATTAGACGAGTTTTGACCTTTTTTAATCCTTTTCATTTTGTTTTGACACGTATTTAACCCTTTTAACTTTACCATGATATCATGTAATTTACACTTTGATGGTTAATATAATTAAAATAAAATTAAAAAAACCATAAAATGAGTAATTTATGAAATTTGGAGAATTATCCCCATTATTTGGATGAATTTTATATTTTTATTAATTTTATAACATTTAATAAAATAAAATCTATTCGAAAATATCATTAATCCCAATTTTGACACTATTCATTAATTGACTTTTTAAAAATATCATAACAACATGATATCTTCAAAAAATATCTTTTAAAACACAAATAACATATATAAATAATCCATAAAATTCTTGGATAACATTAATTGTCTCAAATTATATTTATTTTAATATTTTTAATATCATATATTTTATATTTCCTTTAATTAAACAATTATTTAATCCTCATTGTGTCACCATATAAGGTAATTATTTTCTCACTAAAAAATATAAATAAATTACCATGATGTATATAAATATTTTATATTTTAAATGAGTATTTATAGAAGAACATATCACCTACATAACCCCATATTAAAAATATTTAACTTGTTAAGAACAAAAGTATGACAAGTTTAACTTTTCGTTGAAAAAAATATTATAAAGGTTATATTCTCATCAAAATGGACATAAATAGTCCAATAACTGATTATTTAATTCTAATGGACTAAAAATAATCATTAAAAATTTGGGATAGGTTTTAAGGTAATTTTTTAATATTTGTAATATTATTTTTACCCTTAATTACTCTATTTACACTTAATCATGTTAATAAATACTAGTAAAGTTACAATTCATAATGTACAAAACTAAATGGGACCTATTTACATAATCATTACCTTATGATTCCAAATATTGAATCCATTTTTAAAAATTCAAAAATACATAATTGGCTAAAATTAATTTAAAGTTAATCCCATTGATGGAATGATAAAATCGGTTTTTAAAGTGAAAACATTTAAAAGATTGAAAGTTTTTATATCCAAATTAAATATGAAATTGATTAAAATGACCTAAACTGGATTAAGGTTAACAATATTGATCAAATTATACTTTAAAACCACTCAAAAATTATCAAAACCTGTCCCCCAGGGCTCATGTCGTAACTACCCCAAGCCCGCCTTCCATAGGCCAGGGGCTAGTGACTAGCACCGAATAGAAATATCCCAAAAAGGGAAGGCATTTTTCTTTAAACATGTACACACAAAAAGCTCAAACTATGTAAACTAAAAAAAATTAAACCAGAACTATCACTGAGACAACTACTGAGAGTGCAATACAATTGAAAGTACAAAGGGGCTAGAATACAAGCCCAAAACCACAAAGGAAAGTACAAATGTCGTAGTTTGTCCTCTTGAGACACTACCTGATGGGTAGGTGAAGGGTACCTACCTGTAGCCATAGAATTGCACCCATCCATCTTGTCTCACTAAGCACCACCTGGTCCCAGACCACCAAGTTCTTTGTCAAAGTGTCAATCACCTGCACGATACACGACACGTGCAAGAAAAGCCCGTGCAAGGGTGAGTAACACAATACTAAGTAGGGACCCCAAAAAATGTAAGACTATAACGCAAGACCAAAAAGAAAGACCAGAAGCAAAGACATCTCACACTAGTTAAAACTCAAAATATAGAAAGTAAGACTCTCAGTTTTAAATCTTAATCATCTTATGATGCAGAGGGACTCATCCCTGATGAGTCACCAGGGTTCGATTAGTTACTGGACAACTAAGTTCTGCTACGTTATTGGACCATTGAGGTCCACTTGGCTATTGGACCACATATTTCCACTAGACTACTTCACCACAGAGCTCTACTCCAATCCTAGACCACTAAGGTTCATTGAGCTATTAGACTACTGAGGTCCTTTTAGATGTTGGACAACTGAGGTCCACTCGTCTCCTGGACGACTAAGGTCTGCTCAGCTAGTAGACCACTGAGGTTCGCTCAGATTTTGGACGACTAAGGTCCACTCGGCTACTAGACAACTGAGGTATTCTCTTATACTAGACCACTAAGGTATTTTGTGCTACTAGACCACTGAGATTTTCTCAGCTTCTAGACCATTGAGTTCTTCTGTTCATATCTTTCGTGTCACATCCATCCCAATGATTCCTGCTCGTAGCGTGCTTGATTCTAGGAGAATATACTAATAAATCCATCATTCATATCCCCACTACTATAAAAACATACTTAGAGTATACCCAAAGTACTTTCATGTCGCAAGGGTCCTAACGTCATAGACAGCGCATCAATCAGACTCCTGGTCTGAAAAATATTGGTGTTTTCATAAATAGGGGTCGGTTGCATTCAGGCTTGGTCCGACTTGGTCGAACTAACCTGAACAACCCGGACTAGGGGTCCCGAATGACCCAACCAGGTTCGGCCTCCCCGACCCAATTCGGTCTGGGCTGACCCGGTATAGCCTGGCCCATTGTACAGGCCCATTAGGCTTTGTTGGCCCCAAGCCAATTCAGTCATGGGTCCAGCCCGCCAGGTTGCCCAGTGAACCAATGCTCATTCTGTTGCCCAGTCCGACATTGTCAGACCGGTACTAGCCCTCCAGGCCGCTCAATGGCCCAATTTTCCATCTGGCCTAGCCTGCAATGGTGAGTTATTTCTCCTACAACCTGGTCTACCCAGTGGCCCATTTCGCTCCACTAGCCCAGCCTGATGTCGTGTCTAGCCTACTACTCCATCCCAGCCGGCTGAGTGGGCTGGTCTGATCCACCCGGGACGCGGCGGGTGTCGCATCCCTACTCGGTTGTTGTAGCTCGACGGAGTCATGTCCCCCTCTATCATGACATCAAGTCGTGGCATCATACACCACTCTGTCGGCATGGGGCCCACCGGTTCCTCCGCATGCGGTCTGTGGACCACATGTCTCCACCTTGCAATGTGGTAGGACGCTGTGTTTCCCCCACTCCACTGGGGACCACCCTTGTCACAGCCATCATCGCCACCTGCCTTCGCACAATCGTGTCTCCCATGCTCCACTACCACCCGCCCTAGTCGAGGCCCTCATCACCACCCGTAGTCGCATCGTCGCAAGTCTATTCCACTATCGGTGGCCTCCACTATCAGGTGACCGCTCCACCGAGCGCCACCACTAGTGTCACCACGTGTTGTTGGTGGCCTTTTTTACATGGGTTTTCACTATCGTTGTGTTGGTCTGATTTCCCTTCTGAAAGCACTGTTGTGATCCTCAGGTCGCCACAATTATTTTAATGGACAAAATAATACCTTGTCGTCGCTCTGGGGATCCAGTCATGCTCGGAACCTCCCATAAAAGCCTGACATGACCTTGTGGGTCCATCAGTGAAGGACAATAGGAGAGAGAGTGGGGATCACAAAGAACACTAAATCATGCATCTGATTATCACCTATCGACCATTCAAGGTTTTGGTGGTCTGGTAATGTGTATAGTAGCACTCGGGTTGAATCCTTGGTGATGATACTTTTTAATAGTCGATTGTTCATAGTTGATTGCATTTTGATTGGGGGGTTTGTTTTCAGAGCTTAATTAAAATGATAGATTGATTAAGATTGATTTAACAATCTGATTAATATTGGGTTGAGTTCATCATTAGGTAGTTAAGCTTGGGATATCCTTGATCTTTGCATTATATTACATTAAAGTAACACCCATGTCACAAGATGACATTGATTTGAATTCCCAAGTGTTAAGGATTTAATCCAAACCTTAACTTAACAAAAGGTTATAATATAAATCATATATTGTTTTTGGTAGTTTATTTATGGTTCCAATAATCTATGAAAACCACTCTTTAAACAAACCAACTCATTAATCCATGACTTGTTAAGTCCGACATACACAATGTTAATTCAAAGAATACTCATTGAGAAAAAGCTCTCAATCGCTTAACATCCCTAAATTATAATTCACCCCAATTATAGATTTACTCATCCATTAAAATGATTATTAATATAGTTATAATGATTATGATTATAAATTAATTAGAGAAGAAAAAGGAAGGGATAAGAAAATAGTCGTGTGCCGAACACACACACAAACGATAATAAGAATTAAAAACATACTTTCAATTGAATGAGGAAAAAAATAAGGTAAGGGGATTCAACTATATTTAAACTATTTTAAGCCCATTAATATTATTTAACATAAAATTGGATGATTCAAAGTGAATATGAAGAAGAAACATGCATTAAAAGAGAATTACAAAAACAAAGACTTACAAGATTACAATAATAAAGAACACAAAATTAAGTGAAAACAAAGAGAGGATAAAGGGTCTCTCATGTGAAAAATTGAGTATGGAAGTTCCTCCCAAGATTTTGAAATGGATTTGGTCATGCCAATGTATTCTACACTCTTCTAAAATTACAACCTCTTGTAAGGAGAGGAGGGTGATGTATTTGTATCCCAATATTGTGGGATGTTTTAATTCCAACACTTCCCCTCCACTTGTCTCACAATTTTGATAATTCAGAAAGCCGAATATCGAGATAGAATCTTCTTCAAAGCTTTAGGTAATAATTTTTCCCGACTACTATCAAATTTTGGAGGCATTTGGACTTATGGAGCCAATGTTATGTCTGACTGTGTAAACATTTTAAAATGTCCATTTCAATCTTGACTTTTTTGTTTGCCTAAATGTGAATGGATTTTTGAGTAGTAAGATGCCTTCAAATCATAATGTTTTATTCAACAAAGTATTCTTCGTATATCTCCTATTTCACACTACAAAATATTAGTTATAATGGATGTCTTTATCAAGATACATATCAAATTCGGTGTGCTGATCTCAATTCCTGGACAGAATTGTGGGCTGGACATTAAAGCTTCATTTGGGCCCTTTGTTTGTGGATTTGGGCCATTAAATTTTTATACATGATTACTTTAATTGTTCCCCCAACTTTGGAGGATAATAATTGAATTTGGACTTTTGGATTGAACCTATTAATTCAATCTTCATGGATGGTCCAGTTTTTTCACAGATTCTTTGGGCCTTCTTGTGAGGACTATATGACTCTTCAAATGAACGAATTGGCCACTAATTCCTTCCAATTAAATGTTATAATTTGATTAAGGAACCCTTAAGAACAATAATCATGCAATTTTTATAAGTATGGTGATAGTTATTATTAAAACATTAAACAGACTTGAATCTGGATGAATTCAAATAGTGCTCAAAAATTATATTTAATATTTAAACATTAATATTTCAAAAAAAAATCCTGCACATTTCATGTAAAATAAGTATAAGGAGTATATAATAAGTTATGAAAATATTAATAAAATCAAATTTAATACACTTAGGTTTTTTCATCCCCCCATGTGAAACAAATATAAAAAACATTACAGAATCATTCTCACTCGCCAACAAATATTAAAATTTTGTTTTCCGCAATCAGGGGATCTTTAGATCATTTCACTCTTCCATATTGAATTCCTCCAAAAATGTTACAGAAACAATGTTCCCAAAAAAATTCATTTTTCATGCTCAAATTTAGAAATGGAAAATGTGGACACTAAAAACTCACACCTCTCAAGATGATAAAATTCATTAATGGAGGTTCACTCTTTCACCAACCAAAAGTGAAAATATTAGAGTTTGAATGAGATACCATCTTCCATTCCATATCCTAAAGTGATCAAAAATCAAGAGGTCTTTTTAGGGGGTTTTCTATGGCTATGGGATGGTAGGAAGATGATATTAAAAAGATAGGGAAAGGGGGTAAAAAACCAACATAGAAAAAGAAATGCACATTTTTTTGAAATAAAACATGGAATGAAATGGAAACTCATATATACAAGGAAAAAATTGTGTGAATAAAGACAAAAAAGCGGAATAAAATTTGAAGGTAATGAGAAGATGGAATGTTTACAAAACACAAAACTTCTCTCAATGACATAAGTGTTCTTTTTTTCTTTTCTTTTTTTTTCTTTTTTTTTGAAAGTTTAACTTGAAAGATATCTCACACTCATATCCCAACCCATGTTTGATCTCCTCACCATACTAATTGTAATAGTTATAACAAGATCAAAGGTTGAGGAAGAGTGATTTTTGACCCACCTAAGACACAACCTATTCTTTTTTCTTTTCCTTTTTTTGATTTTTTTTATCATTTTTTTAACACTTTTCAACAAAATTTACAAAATTACATAAATTTAAGTACATTCCACAAAACTTACGGAATGAAAACCTTTCCCCCACACTAAAATGTATTCTTTCCATAATGTATATGATAACATGTTTAAAATCAATTAAAGTGAACCCAAAATGAAATATATTCCCCCCACACTTAAATTTCAAAAAATAATGCACTGAAAATCCATGTAGATATTGGTTGGGAATAAGTTATTGGGCTTGTAATGTGGTTATCAAAGAAAATGTTTTAATAGGCTCAAAGGGGATTTCAAAAGTATGATTAATGTATGGGTAATAGAAATATATTTGTCTATATTTATTCTCATGAGGTTCATAAAATGCCTTTGTCATAGTAATGTACACCAAAGTAGGAAATTCAGTTTGAAGGTCCAAAAACTCAAGACTCACAAACAGGGGTGAAAATCACACATTTTGAAAATATGGACATAGGTGACCTTGGAATTAAAGCTAATATTTTTCCTTATGGTTGGGTAAAATAATTTACCAAATCCAAAATTGAGCATTCAAAATTGGTTGGTTTTTACATAATATTCTTTATCCACATATATAATGAAAACACAAATTTTTTTAGATAAAACCATTTCCTTGGACTACCCAAAATATTTGGACAAATTTTTAAAACTGGATGGAGAGTAAGTATGAATATTTTGATTTGTTTTTCATTTTTTACTTGTTTATTAGTTTTTTTAGTTTTTTTAAAATACACACCCACACAAATGATAAAGGTAAAAAGAAAGGGTTTGATGAAGAAAGTGGTAAAAAAAAGAGGAAGAAGAAGAAATATGAAGAGATAGAGAGTTAAAGGTAAATTGGTGCCCCTTGTTTGGATTTGGTGGGTCATCGTCCCTATAAATGGCGGGTCAGTGGAAATTGTGGATCGGATGGAAGTATAAGTGGTTCCCAGGTTGTGTGTCCTCTCATGGTGATGTTTTAACTGATGTCCATTAATCGTGAATGTCCTTTTGGAAGATGGGTCTTGGACTTTCACTCCACCAAATGGGTAAACATGAGAAACAATAAAAGGACCATCCCAGTGAGAATTAATCTTACTTGGGTGAATCAAAAATTGAGATTTTAAAAGCAATAAATTTTCACCTTCATGGAATACCTTTATCAGGATGTGTTTTTCATGGATTAACTTAGCCTTTTCTTTGTATAGATTGTAATTCTCATAAGATTCAAGTCAAAGCTCCTCTGGTTCATCCAATTGCAACAATCTTTCTTTTCCAAATTTCTCACAATCTAAATTACTGGTTTTTACTGCCCAAAATTACTTATATTGGATTTCAACTATTAAGTGACATGCTTTCACAATAACTATCCTAAAAGGAGACATCCTAATGGGTGTTTTATAGGCAATTCGATAAGCCCAAAGTTCTTCACTAAGTATTTTAAGCCAATCTTTTCTGGTGGGATTAATAATTATCTCAAGAACTCTCTTGAATTCTCTGTTAGAAAGTTCAGTCATGCCATTTTTTAGGGGTGATATGCAGTTTAAGTTTTATGTACAATCCCATTCTTTTTCAATAGAGATTCCACAGTTCTATTATAGAAATGGGTTCCTAAGTCACTTATCAAGGAACACGGTGTTCCAAATCAGTGGAATATGTGTGTATTTAAGAACTCACTAATAGAATGAAAATCATCCTTTCTAGTGGGTTTAGCCTTGACCCACCTATAAACATAACAAACCGCAAGAATGATTTATGATAATCCATTAGAAGGGGAAAATTTTCCCATGAAACAGTTTCCCCAAACATCTAAGATTTCATAGAAAATTAAAGGATTTTGGGGAAATTCATTTATCTTTGAAATTGTGACAAACTTTTGGAAAGTGGGACATGATTGAAAGAATTAATGTGAGTCCTTGAAAAGTGAAGGCTAGAAGAATCTAGAGTCTAAGACCTTTCGGGAGATCCTTTGTGGTCCAAAGTGTCCACCTCCGAGAAGTGTGTGATAGAATTCTATGATGGAGGAATTTTTATCTTTATCAACACATCTTCAAATTACCATGTCATCCCCATTTTCCATAGTTTATTTTCTTCCCAAAAATAGTATTTTGAATCACTTTTCAACTTCAGTTTTTGTTTTTTTGAAAAAAAATAGGAAAAATACTAGAAACCAAGTAATTTACAATTGGGGCATACCATGGTATTTTTGGTGTGAGAGATGAAAGGTGGTCAATGGGGAATTTAGGATTAATTATTTCTGAATGACAAGAATTAGAAATTCTACTCAAGTGATCATCCATAGGGTTTTTTTCTTGGTCTATCTTTGATTACAAGGTCAAAATTTTGGAGCATTAGGATCCACCTTATTAGCCTCGGTTTGGAGTCACTTTTCTTGAGTAATAACTTTATAGAATAATGGTCTGTGAAGATGATTATTTTGGAACCTTAGAGATAGTACTGGAATTTATCTTAGGAAAAAAACACAACTAAAATTTAATTTTTAGTCATAGTATAGTGAGATTATGTTTTATCCAATGTTTTTGAGGCATAATAGATGACATGAGGAATCTTTTCTCTTCCTTGACCTAGAACAGCTCTGATGGATCTATCAAAAGCATCACACATCAACTCAAAGGGTAAGGACCAATTTGGTGGTTGGATTAATGGGGTAGATATAAGATCATTTTTGAGTTCAATGAAGGATCTCTTGAAAACCTCATTGAAATGGAAAGTGACAATAATTTGGAGCAACTGAGTGAGTGGGAGGGAAATATTACTTAAGTAATAGATGAATCGACGATAGAAACCAGCATGACCAAGGAATGAATGGATGTCTCAGATAGAGGTGGGTTTAGGAAGTGATTAGATCACATCAATTTTGGCAGGATCAACTTCAATACCCACTTTTGAAACTATGTTCCCTAGAACAATCCCATTTACAACCATGAAGTGACATTTTTCAAAATTTAACACAAGGGTACACTTGACACACTTTGGAAGGACTAGAGAGAGTGAATGCAAACATAATTCAAATTACTCACCATAAATGGTAAATTATTCCATGAAGACTTCCATGATGTTTTTAATGAATTCATAAAATATGCTCATTATACACCTCTGGAATGTTGCAAGAGAATTTCAAAGACCAAAATGCATTCTCCTATATGCATATGTTCCAAAGGGTAAAGTGAAAGTAGTTTTTTCTTGGTCCTGAGGTGCGATTGGGATTTAGAAGTAGTTGGTGTGTCCATCAAAAAATCAATAATGTGACTTTTTGGCTAATCATTCTAGGATTTGATCAAGGAATGGAAGAGGGTAGTGATATTTTCATGTTTCAACATTCAATTTTCGGTAATCAATGCACACACGCCCTTTGTTCTTATTTTGAGATATGATTACCTCCCCATGTTCATTTGTGACAACAGTTATCCAACCCTTCTTAGGTACAACTTGAATTGGACTAACCCATTCACTATAAAAAATTGGGTTGATAATACCAACTTGAAGAATCTTGGTGACATCTTAGCTAACTACGTCAAGTATGAGTAGATTGAGTCTTCTTTGTGGTTGTCTAATTGTTTTGGATGATTCCTCAAGATGGATGTGATGCATGAAAAGAGCATGGTTGATTCCTATTATGTCGTCTAGGGTCCAACCTAAGGCCTTTTTGTTTTCCTCTAACACCTGAACAAGTTTGGGCACCTCAATTTCAGTAAGTGAAGCAGAGATAATGACAGGATAAGAGTGATCATAGAAAAGGAATGCATATTTCAGGTGTTTAGGAAGAGATTTTAGATCAGTATCATCTCTCATTTGTGGGTTAGAAAATTCAGGAATAAAGGAAGGGATTTCAGTTGCTTCATATTCATTTTCCATGATATTTTCCAAGGTGGATCAGTAGAGATCATAGTTGATGTGGGATTCAATATAGTTTTCAAGATCCTCTATATTGATGGAGTCTATGAATGAGAGGTCAACATCAAATTCACCATTTATAACTAGGTTAATCATGGTGTAGATTTCAAAATATCCTCTCTCATTAAAACTTGATGAAGATGATGGAATGGGGCTCAATTGACTCTCAGAAGTGTCCTCAGAAGCATGGATTGATAATGAAGAGTGATACTCATATGGTTATCACAAGGCTTGTAAATTGTTGAACTTGACCATTTGGTCACCAAATTCCATGGATAATATGACTTAATGGACATCAATCTTGGTTATTGTTATCATTAGGAATGGTCTTCCTAGAATTAGGGGAAACAGGAAGAGTTCATCTCACCATCCATGTCAAGGACATAGAAATCAGCATGGAAGATAAGATCATTCACACAAACAAGGACATCCTTTATTATACCCTCAGGACTAGTAGGGCTTTGATTGTCCAATTGAATGAAAACACCAGTTGGTTGTAAGGGACCAAGAACAAAGTTTGAGAAGATGGATTTGGGCATGACATTAATTGAGTATCCTAGTTCTATGAGTGCGTCATCGAAGTTGGAACTTCCAATTTGGAATGGAACTATAAAGGTCCCTAGATTTTTCACTTTATAGGAATAGACTGCTGGGTGGAAATATTTTTTAAAGTCTTAAGTTTCCTCTTGTGGATTCACAATTCCTTAAGAAACATGGAATACTTAGGGATTTTTTTATGGAATCTAAGAGGGGTATGTTGACTTCTAAATGTATAAATATGTCAAGAATTTCAGGATCGGGTACAAAGGAATTCTTTGGATTAGAAACAGCTCGAGGAAAAGGTATTGGATTCCTAAGTGGACTAGAAGGAGGTGAGGGAATGGCTTCAGGTTCCTTTTCATGTTTCTTTTTCTTTTCATTTTCAAGGTCAACATTCAAAGGGGGTTGGAGGAATTATCTTGTGGAATATCAATTTTCTTTCCCAATCTAAGTGAAATTGCACTTACATTACCCTTGGGGTTGGGTAATGGTTGAGGTGGGATTTGGGAAGAATTTGATTGTTGTTGCGGGATTAGGTGGGATGCAAGTTGACCAATTTGGGTTTCAATGTTTTTCAGGCTGGAATGGGTGAAGGAGGCAAGATATTCCACTACACATTCCCATGGTTTCTTGGAAGAAGAGGTTTTTCCCAGATTGGGATTACCTTGATTTTGGTTCTTGGGAAAGTGATTGTATTGGTTTTTGAATTGGGAAGGCTCACTGGGATAGTGGAATCCATGAGGAGGATTATTCCTTTGAGGTTGAGTAACAAAAGGATAAGGTTGATGGAAGTTACCACCACCATTACCATATTGAAATTGTTTTGGGTTTTAATGAGGGTATTGAGGGGGATGAGAAATGGGATTCGCATGTCTCATGTTATGGTTATATGTAGAAGACAAGGGATCAAATGGGATTGGTTGAAGTTTCTAACAAACTGACCTAATTTTTGAGGGTTGGTGTTCCATTGAGCATATGCTGCATTGAGCTCCATTGGTCTAGATGAATCAGATGTATCCTCTTGAAGTTGTGTAAATGTGTTATTTGGATTATATGGGGAGATACAAATCCTATAGTTCTTGATAGGTCCAGGGAATATAGATTGTGTAGAATATGAGGTTGGGGCATTGGATGCCACAGTTAGTTTTCGCACAAGACCTATAAGTTAACTCATCCACTCTATCATCCTGTTCAGCTATATCAATTGACTATATTGGGCTTTTTTTAATTGAGAATGTGATCGAGTATGGAATTTTTGTTTGTTTGAATCCATGTTCCTTATGATATCTCTTTCATCTGCATAAGTTTTATCAACAAGAGCACCGCCACTTGCGGCATAAATAAGGGTTCTCTCCATAGCCAATAACCCCTCATAGAAGTATTGGATAAAGAGTTGGTTAGGGATTTGGTGGTGTGTGTAGGTTGAAACATGCTTTTTGAACCTCTCTCAGTACTCAGGGAGTGATTAATTTGGGAATTTATAGATACCACTTATTTCTTTTCAGATGGAAGTAGTTTGAGAAGTAGGAACAAATTTCTCTAAGAAAAGTTGCTTCATGTCATTCCATGTGGTCATGGAACTAGGAGGGAGGTAGTAAATCCATGACTTGTAAGATACAACTAAGGAAAAAGGGAATTCTTGAAGTTAAATTTTTTCCTCAGAAACCACTTGTGGCTTCATGATAGAGCACACCACTTGGAACTCTTTAAGGTGGAGATTTGGAGCCTCACCGGAAAGCTTGTGGAAATGAGGAAGAAGATAAATCAAACCCGATTTGAGTTCGAAGTTAGCCTCTATGATTGGATATTTAATACTAAGAGGTTGGTAATACATATCAGGGGAAGCAATTTCTTTAAGTGTTTGTTCCCTAGGATTAGCCATCTCTAATTCAATTGGTTGGACAAGGATAGGTTTTTGAATGAGTTGATTATCTCTAATTTTCCTCCAAATTTGGAGGAGTGTTTGCTCAATTTCAGAGTCAAACAAATCCAAGGGATTGTTTGGGAGGCTATGGGGCATTCAGAGATATTTTGGAAGAAAAATGAAGACTGGTTTTTCTTTGTGTTTTTTTCGTTTATGATATTTAAGAGAATGTGGGTTTTTCTTTATGTTTTTTATTTATTTATTTAAATTTTGTTTTTTTACAATAACCAGAAACTAATGACTAATAATTTACACCATCCTTGGAAATGGATATATTTTAAACACATGGTTGATTGTCACCTATTGACTGGTCCATATTCTGGTTCTCTACTAATGTGTATAGCAGCACTCGGGTTAAATCCTCAGCGATGATACTTTTTAATAGTCGATTTTTATTAGTTGACTATGTTTTGATTGGGGGTTTGTTTGCAGATCTTAATTGAAATTATTCATTGATTAAAATTGATTTTAAAATTCGATAAATATTTGGGTGATTTTATCATTAGGTAGTTAAGCTTGTGATATCCTTGAGCTTTTCTTTATATTGAATTAAATTAACACCCATGTCACAAGTTGACCTTGATTGGAATTCCCAAGTGTTAAGGATTTAAACCAAGCCTTAAATTAAAATAGGTTTATAGTCTTAATCATATATTGTTTATGGTAGTGTATTTATGGTTCCAATAATCCATGGAAACCACTCATTAAATAAAACAAGGCATTAATCCATGACATATTAATCCCAACATACATAATGTTAATTCAAATAATACTAATTGAGAAAAGCTCTCAATTTCTTATCATCCCTAAATTATAACACACCCAAATTATTGATTTAATCATACATTAAAATGATTATAAATCTGGTTATAATTATTATTATGATAAATTAAGAAGATAAGAAAAATAAAGGGATAAGAAAATAGTGGTGTGTCGAACACACACACAAACGATAATGAGACTTAAAAAAAGACTTTCCATTCAATGAGGAAGAAAACGAAGGGAAGGGGATTCAGAAATATTTAAAATAGTTTAATCCCATTAATATTATTTAACATAAATTTGGATGATTCAAATAGAATATGAATAAGAAACTCTCATTAAAAGAGAATTACAAAAACAAAGATTTAAAGATTACAATAACGAAGAACACAAAAGTAAATGAAAACAAAGAGAGAAGAAAGGGTCTATAAAGTAAAAACTTGATTATTTCATGTCCTTACAATCCTTTAGAAAGGATTTTTTCATGATAATGTGTGCTCATATCTTTTTAAATTCCAACCTCTTTCAAGGAGAGTAGGGGGATGTATTTATAGCCCAATGTTGTGGGCTGTTTGAATTCCAAATCGTCCCCTCCACTTAGATCGCAATTTTTATAATTCAGACAGTCAAATATCGATATAGAATCCTCTTAAAAGTTTTAGATAATAATGTTAGTCGAATACTCTCAAAAGTTAGAGGAATTTGGACTTATTTATCCAAAGTTATGTCAGATTGTGTAATAAATTTTAAACTGTCCATTTCAATACAGACTTTTTTATTGGCCTAAATGTGAATGGATTTTTAAATAGGAATATGACTTCAAATCTGAATGCTTTTTCAAAAAAAAATCCGTATATATCTCTGCTTTCACACTAAAAAATATCATCTCAAATGGATGTCTCTATCAGGATACATATCAAATTTTGTGTGCTGATCTCAATTACTAGAGAGAATTGTGGGCTAGACATTAAAGCTTCATTTGGGCCCCTTTTTTTATATTTGGGCCATGAAATTTTTATAATTGATTCCTTGAATTATTCATATAACTTTGAAGGAGAATAAATGAATTTGGACTTCTGGATGGAGCCTAGTAATTCAATCTTCATTAATGGTCCAGTTTCCTCATAGATTCTTGGGTCCTTATTGTAAGGACCATATAAACCTTAAAATGAATGAATTGGACACTGATTCCTTATAATAAAATGGTTTAATTTGATTAAGTAACCCTAAAAAAAGAATCATTCAATTTAGATAAGTATGATGAGATTTATTATTAAAATGTTAAACAGACTTGAAAATGGATGAATTCAAATAGTGATCTAAAATTTTATTTAATATTTACATGTCATATAAAATCAGTAAAGGGATTATATAATAAGTTGTGAAAAAATTAATAACATCAAACACCCAATGAAAAATCTGTACCTTTGATCATTTTGGTCTGGATTTGTTCTTGTTAGTGGGGTCACGAAGCATAATTCAATCACTGTGATTTTTATCCCCAACATCAACCTGCACTATTTATTCCCAATACCACAAGAAGAAATCATCCACGGATCAACTAGTTAGTGATTTGATCTATATTCTTCATTTATAAGGGAATAACATAGGGAAAACAATCACACATATTCAAACACCTACATGGGAAAATGGAGATTGGTCAAGGATGATCGTCCATCATCGTCCATCGATCTCCAATCTCGAATTCACTCTCTAAATTATCATCACTAATTTCCAATTCACTGGCATTCATCATTGGAGAGTTTTCATTCATATTTTGTCAAAGGAATTCCAGCATTCTGTGTCAACCCTGAATTCCCTATTTAATTAAAGAAGGAAGATGATTTCACATTTCAGCATCGCCACATTGATTCATTAAGGAAGTTAATTAATTGGATTTAGTGTTACCTCATCACTGCACCACGGCGCTGACGATTTGTTCTGTAATGAAGAAAAAAATATAATAAAATAACTTTTAAAGTTATGTTATTTTTCTACTAAAAACTCCAAAAAACAATATTTTATGGTCAACCCACTTTTGTCGATGTTAGGGCTTTCCTAGGAGAATCTCGAGGCTCGGAGTTCAACAATTCCTTGATATTTTTTATCCTGGCACCGATTTAAAAGTTAGAAAAAACCCACTTGCGTGATTATTTGGTGAACTTTAAAAATAGTTCCAAAATACATTACAGCCACTCCAGGCCTTGGAATCACATGTCTTAACAAAGCCTATTCTTGAAGTAATCTCATTTAATTTTCAAAAAAATACATGGAATTCTGAGACATTACATCACTCCCACCTTTAGGGATTTACATTCTCATAAGACAAAACAAGGGCTAATCAATCAAATGGGGTTACTGAGCATGAATTTGAGCCTCCCTCTCCCATGTTCTCCCATGGAGATTCTCATGCTACAAAAAAACATGCACCAGAGGAGTCGGTCATCCATGAAGGATCATCTCTTATCGATCCTCTATCTCCATCGGGTACTCCGCAAATGTCGCATCGTCATCAATTTCTAATTAGTTGTGGTCGATAACGTTAGAAGGGTCATGCAAAAATATCCTCAGATAGGATACGTGGAATAAATTTTCAACCCTCTCAAAATGAAAAAGTAGATCCAAGCGTTACGCCACCTCCCCCACTCTACATAGTATCAAAAAAGTTCCAATGAACCTCAGAGATAGTTTGCCGACCCAACCAAATATTTGTATCCCTTGTCAAGGAGTGACTCATAGGAATATGTGGTCCCCCTCCTCAAACTGCAAGGGTCTCCATCACCTATAATCATAGGACTTATTTTGGATCTATGCGGTCTTCATCTGCTCTCATATGACATGCACCTTTTCAGTGATAGAATGTACCATCTCTAGACCCATGAGTGCTGACTCCCCTAGGTCTGCCCAGTATAACTATGACTTCCATGTTCATTCATAAAGTTTCTCTAATGGATCCATACCAATGGTGTAGTGGTATATGATATTTTTTGAAAATTACACCAGTGGTAGGTGGTCCTCCCAACTATGACTAAAATCAAGAATGCAAGTACAAAGCATGTCATCCATGGTCTGTATAGTCCGCTCCATCTGACCATCCATCTGTGGGTTAAAGGCTGTACTCATGTGCAGATGAGTCCCAAACTCCTCCTGTAATCACTCCCACAATTGGTATGTAAATCCTGCATCATGATATGAGACTATCGTATATGGGACTCCATATAGTTGAACAATCTTCTGCTCATAGAGTCATCACAAGCCCTCTGCTAAACATTGTTCTAAAATGGGTAGAAAGTGGTCTGACTTGGTGAGTCGGTCTACGATCACCTAGATGGTATCATTCCCCCTGGATTTATGTGGAAATAGAATCTTGAATTCCATCAATATCCCATCCCATTTCCACTTTTGTGCCTCAAGGGGTTGTGTCAAACCTGCTAGAGCTTGGTGATCAGCCTTCACTTACTGAAAAGTGAGGCATCTCGAGATGAACTTTTCCACTACCTTGTTCAGCCCCAACCACCAGTACTAACATCGAAGGTCCTGGTACATCATTTCCACAAATATATGTACTGCCAAAGGGAATGTGTGGAACTCCCTCAACACCTCCTCCCACAATTCCACTGATACTACAGTGCGACATCTGAAAAGGAAGACATGCTCCCCCATTTTAGAATAAACCTCAGGGGAATGCCCTATGGACATCTGGGCATTTGTAGACTCACAGCAGGCATCTTCAAGTTGTGCCTCCCTGATTCACTTTAAGAGTAGAGGGTAGAATTCCATCAATTGAAGAAAAAACATCTCCTCTATATCCATGAAGGATATCAAAAGTGAGGACAACTGCTCTAAGGCCTCGTTCAGTAGTCATGAACTCGATCACCTACTGAGAGAATCCACCACCACATTCCCCTTCCCATGAGTATAGAAGATTTCAAAGTCATAGTCCTAGAAGAACTCTAGCCAACATTGTTGTCTTAGATTCAGATCCTTTTGAGAAAAGATATACATAAAACTCTTTTGGTTAGAGTATATGATGAATTGTTCTCCCATAAGGTAGTGTCACCACATCTTTAGAGTGAAGACTACCACTTCCAACTCAAGGTTGTGAGTCACGTAGTTCTGTTCATGTGGCCTCAATTATCAGGATCCATAAGTAGTCACTACTTTCCCCTACAATAGGAGACAACCAATCCTAGTTCCTAATGCATCATAGAACCCCACGTAGTCAGATCCCTTCTCTGGAATCCTCAAGATAAGAGCACTCTTCAAGATCTACCTCAGATGCTGAAAGCTCTACTGGAGTCATTCTGTTCACACAAATGGTTTTCCCTTCTTTTTCAGTGTCATCATGGGTGCTTCTACCCTATAAAAGTTAGGTTCAAACCTCTGATAGTACCTAGCCAACCCAAGGAAACTCTACACCTCGGTAATGCTCTTGGGTGGTTCCTAGGAAAGCATCACCTCAATCTTTTCTAGATCCACCGTAACTCTAGCCTATAAGATGACATGTCCCAAGAAATTAAGCTTTCATATCCATAACTCGCACATCAAGAGCTTTCTATAAATATGGTTCTCTCAGAGGGTGTCAAGAACCATCCTCAGGTGTATCGTGTGCTCCTCCTCAGATGCTAAATACACTAAGATGTCATTAATGAAGACCACTACAAACCGGTCTAAATATGGATTTAACATCCTATTCATGAGTCCCATGAACACTTATAGGGAGTTTTTCACACCAAACGGCATCAATAAGTACTCCTAGTAGTCGTAGAGATGTCTAAAAGCTGTCTTCGAGATGTCCCCATCTTGTACTCAAAGCTGGTGATAGCATGATCTAAGGTCTATCATAGAGAACAATATTTCTCCCTTCAACTGATAGAAGAGGTCATAAATCCTTAGTAGAGAATACTTGTTCTTCATGGTCACCTATTTCAGTTTCCATAATTCCATGCATAACCTCAAGCTTCTGTATACCTTCTTGGAAAACGACACTAGGGCTGCCCATGGTGAAATGATGGGACTTATGAACCTATTCCAATGAAAGTCCTCCAACTATACCCTTAGATCTAGGAGCTCTACGTGATTCATCCAATGTGAAGGTGTAGATATCAGTGTTGCCCCAGGGTACAGATCAATGCATAAGCCTACCTCTCTACAAGGAGGTAGTCCAAGAATATCCTTTGGAAAGATATCCTCGTACCCATCCACCATTGTAGGAAACTATGGATTTGTCTCATCCACTACACTGAGGGTAATGTTATCCCACTAATGAGTGATTGGTTGAACCCTCCTATGTGTGAGTCCATCCTATGTAGAAAGAGATCCCTTCTCATCGGTGAAGGAGAATTTGGTCCCATCTCTATGGACACACCGCACTCTGCACCAAAAACTGTCAATTTAAGCATGAACTATGGATATCAAGTCTATAATACAGGATGACATCGTAAGGCCTCAACTCTACTACTAGGAGATCCCAGTCAAATCTCTCGCCTCTAAGAGTAATCTCACACTATTGGAACCAGTGTGTGATCATCGAATCCCCTCCTGTAAGAGTCTCTAATCATAAGGATGGAGCCAACGTATCGATCAGAATCTCTGAGCTCGAAACAAGGTTCATGGAAAGGAAGGAGTGAATGATGCATGTGTCTATAAGATGTGTAGCTAAAGTGGAGAAGGCACAAATTGTACCTCATATCATATCTGGGATGTCGGGACTGTAGGCCTCGATGGCCTGATGTTGATCCCTCCCCTATCCACCTACTCCTAGAGCCCATGGTGGACCACCTGGGGGTGGTGGTGGTAGTACCTCCTACCTAAGCCCACCTCTTTCCAATCATCCCACTCCTCTCCCACATATTCATCCTATTATAACACCCTGTTTCAGTCTCTACCACTACCTCAGAGGTCTGTCGATCGTCTGTCACTCCTCCTTACGGCGAATTGGGAAATCACAATCAATGTGCCCCTACTCTCTACATGCATACCTTACTCTGCTCTTTTGATGACTCCATCTACCCCAAGAGACTCGTATGGCCAACCCTAAGTCATGGGGTCATCCTCTGAAAGGTCTATCCCATTTGGGCCTCTACGTCATATGTTGACTACCCGCCACAAATGACTCGGCCACATATCACCTAGTGGTAGCCCCCACCATCGGTCCCTACACTGTGAGGAATATCTCCACGAGTAGAGCTTGCTCTAGCACCCCAGCCTGTGTAGGGATGCGGAGGGAAATCATTGATGTCTTGATATCTCATTCGATTCCCTTATCAAAGGTTTGAGCCTTGGACAAAGGGTCATGTACAATATCTGTAGAGTAACGAGAGAGGTCTGTGAACCTCACAGAGTACTCAGCCACTGTCAGGATGCCCTGCTGTAGGTGAAGAATCTCATATATGTGCAATGAGCACTAAGTCGTGGGGAATAACTCCACCCTGAAAAGTTTCTCAAATTCAAACTAGGTTATGGTCTCCTCCTCATGCATCTGGATCATCAAAATATACCACCTACCTGTCGAGCCCTACAAAAGTCTTGCGGCTAGAAATTTCATATGTTCAAGTGGCGTCCTCACTAAGTGTAAAACTCGCATCCCTACCTCAATCCAATCCTAAATGACCTGAGGATATATCTTTTCCATAACACTATGTGTTCTCTACCTATATAAATCGTGTAAGGAACTGAGACAACCTGTGTCCTCTATAGGTTTCACTAGTAGTAACTACTGACCAATGACCAATGGTATCACTGGGACACCGCCCGAAGGTACCATCTCTGGTAACGGTCCCTGTACTGAAGCCTCATCACTCTGGGGACCATCCCCATGGTCACGCACTGGAATCCTAGCTAGTTGTCTACATGGAGGCATGATGAAGGAGATCAAGATGAATCACGATTAATAGATTATACTTGGTGAGCTAACTCTAACTCAGAAAGATCATGAGAAAACATTCAAAGATGAATGTAACTAGTATTTTCATTTATCGAGTCAGAATCAGAATCTAGGGTCCTGGTGTATAGATACGTCGGTGGCTGCACTAACATTAGACTCCTTGACCTGAAAGCTGAACTCGAAACACTTAACATGGTTGCCCCCCAAAAATATTAGACTCTTAGTTCTTTTAGTATAATTGATCCCCTTTGATACCATTTTTTCATCACCCATACCCCAGGGCCCGTGTTGTGACTACCACAAGCCCACCTTCCATAGGTTAGGGGCTAGGGACTAGCACCATATAGGCGTATCCCAAAAAGGGAAAGCATTCTCCATTAAACCTGTACACACGAAAAAATCTCAAACAATGGAAAGTAAACACAAATTAAACCACAATTGTCACTGAGAAAACTACTGAGAGTACAATATAACTGAAAGTACAAAGGGGCCAGAAAAAATACCAAAACCACAAAGGAAAGTAAAACTACCATGGTCCATCTGCTAGAGACCCTACCTGAAGTATAGATGAAGGGTAGATTCCTGTAGCCATAAAATTATTCCCATATTTTTTATCAAACTGAGCACCACCTAGTCCCGGACCACTAAGGTCTTTGTCAAATTATCTATCACTTTCACAAGACACGACACGTGCGAGTGAAGCCCGTGGAGGGGTGAGTAACACAATACTTAGAAGAGACCCCAAACCAAAAAGGTAAGACCACAAAGCCATACCAGAAATCAATACCATAAAAAAAGATAGATCACACCAAGTATAACTCAAAGTATAGAAAGTAAGATTCTCAGTCATAAAGTTAAATCATCTTATGCTGCTGAGGGAAACATACCTGATGAGTCACCAAGGATTTTTCACCTACTAGATCACTGAGTTCTACTCCGATACTTGAAAACAGAGGTCTTCTTGGCTGTTGGACCACTGAGGTCTGCTTGTCTGCTGGACCACTGAGTTCCACACTATTACTAGACCATTGAGTTCCATTGAGATACTAGACCACTAAGGTCCACTCATCTATAGGACAACTAAAGTCTGCTCATATTCTGTACCACTGAGATCCACTCTGCTACTGGACCACTGAGGTTCACTAAGTTGTTGGACCATTAAAGTATGCTCGGTTGTTGGACCACTGAGGTCCTCTCTACTACTGGACCACTGAGGTCCCCTGAGCTACTAGACCACTGAGGTCATCTCAGCTACTAGAACACTGAGGTCTGATCATCATATCATTCGTGTCCCAGGAAGTTGTAGGATTCCTACTCATAGTGTGCTTTATTCTGGGAGAATATACTCCCCAAGACATTGGTCATATCTCGATTGCCACAAAAAAACTTGTTTCGAGTATACCCAAACGACCGCCTCATTTCAAGGGTCCCAATTCCATAGATGGATCATTAATTGGATGCCTAGTATGAATGATATTGGAGTTTTAGTAAATTGGGGTCGGTTGCGTCTGGACCCGGTCAGACTTGGTCGGACCGACCAAACCAACCCAGCTCGAGGGTCCTGCATGACCCGACCTGGTTCGGACAACCTGACCTGACCTGTTTTAGTCGACCTGACCTGATCCAATTGGGTCTAGGCTGACCTAGTCTAGTCTGGCCCATTGGAAAGGACCATTGGGCTTTGTTGGACTCAACCTGTTTTGGTCGTGGGTCCAGCCCTCCATGTCGCCCATCAACCCAGTTCTCATTCTTCAGCCCAGTTCGACTTGGTTGGACCGGTACTTCCCAACCGGGCCCCCTAGCGGCCCGGTTTTCCATTCGGCCCGACTAGCAATGGCGGGATGGTTCTCCTCTGGCCTGGGCTACCCAGTGGCCAGGTTCACTCCACTATCCCAACCTGATGTCGGGTCCGACCATCTACTCCATCCCAGCCCATTAGGAGGGCTAGTAAAATCCACCTAGGATGTGGCGGGTTCCGCATCCCTGCTCCTCCAACACGGCTCGATGGAGCTACATCCCCCTCCGCCATGACATCAAGTTGCGCCATCTGATGCCACGCTGCCAGCCTGGGGAAAGTTGAGTCCTTTGTATGTGGTCTTCTGACTGCGTGCCCCCACCTGGTGTCCCAGTAGTGTGCTACATCACCCCCACTCCACTACGCCCCTCCCTATCTGTGACCCTCATTGCCACCCACAACTGTGCCTCCATGGGTCCCTTTCACCACCGACCGTCAAGCCAGCGACCTCTGATGTCGGGTGGTCACACTACCAAGAACACCTATCAGTGTCATCATGCACAACTAGGAACCACCTTCGAGCACCACAGCTAACGCAGCCAGTGTCTCTCCTTCTATGGGTCTCCATTGTTGGTGTGGTGGTCTGATTTTTGTTCTGAAAGCATTGTTGCGATCCTCAAGTCACCGCCTTTATCGCTATGGACTCATGACTACCTTTTCATCACTTTGGGGGTCCGGTAGTTCTCATAACCTCCTTAAAAATCCTGAAGAAACCTCTTGGGTCTATCGTAGAAGAATAATAGGAGATAGGGGGGATCACAAATAACACCCAAGGAACAATATGGGCCTTTGTTTGTTTTGGCATTGATATGTTCTTGTCAGCGGGGTCACAAAGCATAATTTAATCACTTAGATTGTTATCCTCAACATCAACCTGCAATATTTATTCCCAATCCCACAAGAAAAAATCATTTGTGGATCAAATAGTTAGTGAGTTGATCTGTGTTCTTCGTTTATAAGGGGAGAATGGGGGGAAAACAATCACACAGATTTAAACCCCTACCTAGGAAAATAAAGATTGGTCAAGGACGATCATTAATCATTGTCAGTTGATCTATGATCCTGAATCCTCTCTCCTAAGTGTCATCTCCACTTTCTAATTCATTGAGATTCATCGTTGTATAGTTTTCCTTCATCGTTCGTCAGAGAAATTCAAGGGTTGTTCATCAACCCTGAATTCCTTGTTTAATTAAACATGGAAGATGCAAGCATGTTGTAGAATCACCATGATGGTTAATTAATGATTTCCATTAATGGTATTTAGCATCGCCTGATATTTTCACCATATTTCTGACAAGTTGCTACATAACGTAGAAGAAAATATAATAAAATAACTTTTTATTTTATTTTATTTTTCTTCTGAAAAGTCTGAAAACTCTCTTTTTCAGTCGACCTGCACCGGTCAATGTTAGGACCTTCCTAGGTGAATACCAATGCTATAAGTTAAATGGTGCCCTCAGATTTTTGATCTGGGAACTGGTTTAAAAGTTAGAAAACCTACTCACAAGACTATTTATTGAACCTTAAAAATAGTTCAAAAATACTTTCTCGCCACTCCATGCCTCAGAATCACGTGTCGTCTTAGAGCCTGGTCTCAAAATAATCCCCTTTAATTTTTAAAAAAATTATATGGAATTATAATACATTAAAAATATATAATTTAAGAATATAAATTAATTTTATGAAAAAGTTTTTTTAATTAAAATGTTATATTTTTTTACTATTCATCAAAAAATAATACTTATCAAAAAATACAAATAATTAAACAAAAATAAATTTTTATATTACTATTTAAAATAAGAAGTTTTTTTTTAAAATATAATTTATAAAAGTCCTAAAAATAATATTTAAAACAAGTGCTCCATCAAAAAGAGGCAAAACTACTTTTTTAGAAAAATAACACTTTTATACCTAAAGTATGATTTATTCTTATATCATGCCTAGAAACCAAATAAGATGAATTTTAAACATTAAATTGAATATATATATATATATATCATTAATATAATCCAACAAGTGTATTTGTTTATTTATTGGTATAAAAGAAACTTGTGCACATTTAAATAATTTTTCAGAAAAATATTACCTTTTATTTTAACATTGGTTTTATTTTCAATTATAATTAATTAATCACCAAATAATTAATTATATATAAACACTATTAAACCATATTATTATAATTCAGTTAATCCTATTCATACCCTCCATTCTAAAAGCTATGTTATAATGGTAACATTTAAATATTATTATTTAATTGTTCGTTTATGCTCGATGTGGTTTATCATGTTTTCTATCAAACATAGTGTTTCTTTCTTAAAATCATGGTAGGTTACATTCTCCCCCGCCCTTAATAAATTTCATCCTCAAAATTTGAACTCAGGATTGAAAAATAGGGGTTTGACTTTTCAAAATAATATTATTGAAATGCCACATCAGAAGAAGGATTAATAAAACTTCCACTTTAAATGAAAGAAATGTAAATATGATAGTCGCATGAGATAACACATACTAGGGTTTCATTTAGGAGAACATGTACATGGAAGAGAAAAACACAAATCAATTTCTGAAGAAGAGTGATAGATAACACCGTCATGAGAAAGTTAACAACCACAAAATCATAAATCTATGATGGGTTAGAAGGTCATTGATTTCTTAGTAATAAATTTAAATGAATAACATTTTTATTTTAGTATCCTTTTCATAGAGTTTATTAATTATTTTACTATAAAGAAATATACTTAATTAAAAAGTATAGTTCCATCCTTTAAACAATTTCAACCACAAGCTCATATTTTTCTCCAAATGATGAGTATTTAAGATGATTTTTTCACACCCGAGAGCATGAGAATAAACTTCTAGAGAATCACATAATCCAAAAAATATTAACCATTTATTTAACCTTTCTTGAAAATTTAACCAAACCCAAAATGTTTATAATAAGATAAAATAGTTCCTTAAAAATAATAAACCATTATATGATAAAAAACTACTCTTATTCTCCAAAATTTAATAGTAATACCCAAAGTTCAACATGAACCATTAAACAAATAAATATCTTTAAAATTACTCAAAAAAATTCTTGACTAAGATTGAAACCCAAAAAATTAGAAGGATTTGATAACATATTCTTCAAATATAAGTTTTAACTTTTATCTCCAAATAAAATCAATCAATATTAATTCCTCATACCAAAAATGTAATTTCCAAAATCACATAATCTCAAAATATGATAATTATTTCCATAAATAACCTAAATCACCATAAGTTCATAATAAAATAATAGATTACTAAAAAATATAATTCAACCTCTACTTCTCAAATAAAATCTCATATTATTTTGTTTACCCTAATCATATATCGTTCCCAAAATAGTGAACATCTTCCGAAACAACATTAATCAATTAATCACTAAATCATTTTCTAATCCCAAGGTTATCTAATTGATAAAATATATATTCTCAAATCTACTTATTCTTCATACAAAAAATTGTTTGAATAAAAATAAAAAATTTATTTAAATCGGGACTTAACCTGGGATAGTGGTAGGTGATTCACCCTCATCGACCTTCAATTGTCAATTCAAAACTTGTGGCCTTACCGAACACGATGTGTTGTCACCCATCCTACTCGTTTTCATTTTTCTAAAACTATATAATTTTAATAAAATTCCAAAAATATGATAAAGTACTAAAAAATAATCATAAAATATTTTAATATCAAATTTTATCTCATACCTTTCATTTTTATTCCCAAAAAGTTATAACCTATAATTACCTCAAAAATAAATGTCTCCAAAAATATTGTTAATCACCTTAAATTTTCATAACTTAAATCCTCAAAAGTGGTTTATAAGAAATTTAGCTTATGATAAGCCCTAAAATTATAAACCCATGATTATATAACTAACTCTTAAGAAAGTATCTTAATCTCCAAATTTGTCTAAACCTAGCTCTGATACCAACTGTAAGGACCTAGACATAAACATTACATATTCTAGTAAATTTTGACCAGAATTTATTTTCTTTCATTCCCAAAAATATTTTAGGGTTATAATTTTAGAAAATTAGGAAAAAATCAAACATATTAAACCCATACATTACAAGTATAAACTTATACTCAGTATCAATTTATTTCCATAAAAGACAAATCTTTAAAATATAACAATATTTCTCATGTTTATATATCTTCACACGTATGCATGAACGACATTATCATTTTATGTTTATGGAAAGGTAATAATGTAAAGGATATATTAATATTTCATAGTTATAAATATGTTATTAATATCATATATAAATATTAATTCCATCAGTATAACCAGTCTTGATAGGCAATGATGTAAAATTAATTATATTGGTTAGTGAGGTGGTAGTATGTTGTATACACTTATGAATAATTATTTTCCCATTTGATAGAAGCGAAGATGGATTTATGAGATGATATTAACAAAATAGAATCTCAGAATATTTTGGATACTGGATTTCTTATTTCATCATTGTTGAATAATATTTTAAGGAAGTGTAAGAAGAAATAAAATAGAAACACTTAATTAAAAAGGAAACATCTTCTTCAGACGATCTCCTTTTATTAACACTATAACACCTTTATAGTGAGTGTTATAAAAAACTAAGAGATCTAGAATGTGGGTGGGGATTATAGTAATGGATTATTTTATATATTTGCTGATACAAATAGGTTTTTTGGTGTGAGGAATAGAGAAGAACGGGTGCCCTTTTATAGGAGAGGGGAGGGAAACTCTTAGAATTCTTCAAATTATTAAATTAAGAAAAATTAATTTTATATTCAAAATGGATCCAAACATATTAATTTAGAATATATGATGATTTTGGGGATAAATATATTAATTCATTTAAAATTATATAAGTTTTGACTATTTTTTAATCCTTATTATTTTGTTTTAACCCTTATTTAACCCTTTTAACTCTTAATGTGATATCATTTAATTTACACTTTGAGGGATAATAAAATTTCTATAAAATACCAAAAAAAATATAAATTAATCATTTGATACATTTTGTGACATATCCTCCTTCGGAGGATTAATTTTATATTTTTATGAATTTTATATTATTAAATAAAATATTATTTATTCTAAAATATCATTAATGTCAATTTTGACACTATTCATTAATTGACTTTTTAAAAATATCATAAAAACATGATATATTCTAAAAAACATTTAAAAACACCACTAACATTCCAAATTAATATATGATTGTATTTATAACATTAATTATCAAAAATTATATTTATATTAGTATTTATAATATCATTTATTTAATATTTATTTTATTTTAAGAATTAATGAATCATCATTGTGTTGCCAATTATGGTAAATATTTTTTTCACTAAAAATTATAAATAAATTACCATGATATAGATAGATCATTAGGATATCAAATGAATATTTATAGTTGAACATGCCACCTATATAACACTATATTAAAATTATTAACTTGTTAAAAGCAAAAGTATGATAAGTTTGACATTTTTTTGAATAAAATATTATAAAGGTTATATTCCCATTAAAATGGCCATAAATAGTCACAAAACTAATCCTTTAATTATTAGTGAAAAAAATCTTCCAAAAAACTGGGATAAGTGTTAGGGTAATTTTATAATATTTATAATATTATTTTTAACCTTATTTACCTGATTTTCTCTTAACTATTCTAACAAAAATTACTAAAGTAGTTATTCATAATGTCTAAAAATAAAAGGGAAATATTCAAATAATTTTAAACTTCTAATTAAAAATATAGGAAAAAAAATTGGAAGTTCAAAATACATTATTGGATAAAATTAATTTTAAATTAATCTCCTTGATGGAATTAGAAAATGAGTTTTTAAAGTGAAAATGTTCAAGAGATTGAAATATTTTTATCTCCCAATTCAATGTAAAATTGATTCCAATGACCTAAATTATATTAAATGATAAAAAATGATCTAATTATACTTTAAAACCATTCAAAAATACAATTTAACACTATAAATAAATTTTATGAAAAAACTGTTTTCAATTAAAATGCAGTATATTTCACTATTCATCAAAAAATGAAAATTTTCCAAAAAATACTAATAATTGAACAAAATAAAATTTTATATTATGAATTCATATAATAAGTTTATTTTGTAAAATATAATTTATAAATGTTTCAAAAAAATATTTAAAACAAGTTTGAGAACAAAATGTGGCAAAAGTGCCTTTTTAGATAAACACCTCTTGTATGCATAAAATAGGATTTGTTCTTATATCATGCGTAGAAAATACGTTATATGTATTTTAAAAATTATATTGAATATATTATATATATATATAATTAATATAATCCAACAAGTGTGATTTTTATATTTATTGGTATAAAACATACTTGTTCATAATTAAATAGTTTTTCATAAAAAAACATTACCTTTTAATTTAAAAGGGGTTTTATTTACATTTATAATTAATTGGTCACAAAATAATTAATTATATATACATGATCAAACCATATTTTCATAAATTAGTAAATCGTGTCCATCCTTACCATTCTAACAACAATGCTATAACGGTAAAATTTAAATAATAATATTTTATCAGTCATTTAAGATTGAAGAGTGGTATCATGTATGCTATCGAACATAGTGTTTCTTTCTTAAAATATTGGGATGTTACTATTTTTTTAATATTAGGGAAATATTTTACAAGATACTTGGAAAAGGTTTATGGGTCTTATTATGTAGTGTCCCAATCATTAATTTTTTCCTCAATTATTGATATACATGTTCTATAATTGTTTTACTACTTACCAATAAACCTTAGTTTTTTAGTATCCTGGTGGTGGTTTTTCTAAGAATATAACTAAGGAGTTGAAGAAAGTATTAAAATATGATCACTTAAAACTCACAACATAAATTATTAAATATAAGAACAATCCATATGAGTGATTCATATTCTCATGTTACTAAAATTTACAATAATAATCAAGATAATTCACTTAAGAATAAATGTAAATAATATGGAATGTATTGGAAAACATGGGCTTGTCCTAATTTTGATTTTTTCATTAATCAGGATAATAGTTCTCAATCTTTTGTTTTTATTTCTAGAAATTAGGGAAATAATAGTCCATTTCCAAACAGTTATAACCCTAGCTCTGGGAATAACCCAAAATTTTCTTGGAGATATCAAGGATAAGCAACTTTCTACACCTAAGTTCATAAATAATCCAATACCATACTATCGAACCCAAAATAAGTCCAAGTCCTAAAACTATAAAGGTAATATAGAATATTTGATACACTAAATCCTTAATAAAATGGATTCTCAAGAATCTAAACAAAATGCTAAGATAGAATCTCAAAAGTCTGCTTTTGAAGCTAAAATTAACAATATGGAAATTAAATTGAGTAAATTGGAAAGATAAATTAGTGGTAAAAAAAAAGGAAAAGTTATTAGTATAACTAAACTAAATATTTTGGAAAATATGATGGTTTCAAAACAATATGTGGTTTTCAAACACAAGATGAAGTTAAGGAACAACATAAGGAAAATGATATAGAGGTATTAAGAGAATTTGGAAAAGAAAATTAGGAAAACAAAAAATCAAGAAAGGTATATGGAAATGTCTAAATAGAATTTAAAGTTAATTATTCACTTGAAAAACTAAAAGAACAAAAGAAAATTAAATGGGAGATATTTAAATTATAAAGTAATAAATTTAGATCTGAGGATAAAATTGAGGAACAACCTTATTTTATATAATTATGATCAACCCATTTTATCTTCTCAATGTTTTAATCAGAAAAATTATGAACCATACTATCTCATGTTTTTTAATATATTTAAGACATTCAAAATTAATATCCCATTAATTTTGGACTTGAATAAAATTCCATAAGATGTTAAATTTCTCTATATATTTCCACTATAAAATTAACTGGGGGAGGTCGAGTTTTTCTAAAAAGAAAGTTTCCTCCAAAATAGAATAACTATAGTAGATTTTTATTCCTCGTAATATAGGTGATAGTGATGAGAAAATAAATTATATGACCTTGGATCTAGTCAAAACCTTTTGTCTTACACCTTATTTTATAAATAAGGTCTTAGGAAGTTCAAATACAATTCAGTTTCGCTTCATTTGGTTGATAAGTCCATCACTAAACCCATTATAAGTGTGTATGACTGTTAGTTAAAGTAGTAAATCTTACATTACCCATTGTTCTTAATTTTTTAAATGGAGTATGAAAAGATGGTCTTAGTCATCTAGGGTAGACCATTCCTTACTATAGGCTGGGCTATAATATATATCTCAAAAGATAAACTGGTTTTTCATATTTGTGATTAATAAGTAGAGTTTAATATTTTTAAGAAATAAATACATAAGGAGAGCTTTAATATGATTTATGTGGTTGAAGAAGATACATAGAAGAAGAGAGTTGGATCTCTCTCACTACTCTCTCTCACCATCGATGGCCTCGGTCATGATCATCAAACTGCCTCCCCTTTCTGGACCATCCTATCCTAAGGGAGGATGAGG
This sequence comes from Viscum album, assembly GCA_963277665.1. Classification (NCBI taxonomy): domain Eukaryota; kingdom Viridiplantae; phylum Streptophyta; class Magnoliopsida; order Santalales; family Viscaceae; genus Viscum; species Viscum album. The sequence continues at coordinate 209,731,735 of OY728128.1, read as the reverse complement.
GTCTTCCCCCACCCTCGTTGTCTCCCCATGCTCCCCCATTTTACACTTCAAATGACCCATCTACCCTCCCCAATTTTCCCCCAATTGAATTTTTCACTATGATCCAGTCTCTTGAGCATGGAGTTCCAACAATACTTATTTCTTTTCTGGAGTTCACTGGAGTGTCGGTCATGTTGCATCTATCACTGGTTTCTTACTTCAAGAAGCATCATCCCTCCATGGATTCCTTAGATAGATATGTATCCTCTTCTTGGAAGATTCATGAATGAGCAATTGTAGGGCTTCTAGATTCAAGGAACATTTTGATCTGGTTCATGAATGAAGATGGTCTTATCTCTAACTTGGATCATGCCCCCTGTTTTATTCCAGGTTTCTATTTTTCACTCTTTTGGTGGTCATTTTATTTTCATCTACAGTGTGACACTCCCATTATGAAAATTTGGATTTCCCTTCTTATTTTCCCTTTTTCTTTTCAAAATACAATGGTTATTCATTTGATCAGAAATATAGTGGTGTGTCTTATTTTCCCGGACCTCCGTACTCGCGATATGTGTCATCCAGTTTACCCAAGGATTTTCATTAAAATCTACATATCCAAGAACCCATAAGATTCCATATTCATTAAGGCTGAAGGATAATTGTGTTTGTATTAGAAGATATTTTATGAATCACAGGTTCCATTTTGTTCATTTTTCAAGCATCTCAGTCATGAATCTAGTAGATATCAGCTTACTTTTTTTTGTAATTCTCGGAAGGTTCTTCTATATTTAGGATAAGATCAGTGTTTTCTGGTCGTAGTGAAGGTAGGTTCCAAATAATCCATCAATGGTATAGCTTGTATTTCTCCTAAAGTGGATAATCAGGGTATTGTAGAGTCGAGGCTTCCTACTACCACCCAGAAGGAGGTGGGGCCAAGGATTTCAGAGCCAGGGTAAAGGATATTTTTGGTTTTTTGAGGTGGGATTTATGATTCAATCCTTCACCAAGGTTATTCTGAGGTGTATTAGTGGAGGATGATGGGGTGAATTAGGTCCCAATAAATCCTCCCAATAGGAAAAAGTTGTGAGATCCATTTTAAATTCTCCCCAAGTGGTTATGGACTAGGAATTAGGTAAGGAAGGACCTTCCGGTTTTATGAGATCTGCAAGGCTAGGGGTTCTTATATATCAGGTGGATGTTTTGAGTATAGTTAATATCCCGTACTCAATTAAGGAACCATTGTGGATAGAACATGTCCTAGGTGAGGTCATAAAGCCTCCCTATCCTATTGGCATAGGTATAGCTTGGTTTTTTTGTGGTTCTTAAAACCATTTTGTGGTGATAGGTAAAGATGACCCTCACCCATTTAAAGAAATTACTCTTGAGGAGGATGGACAAGAATATCTACATCCTTTACAAGGATAGTTAGATGATAATGCAGAGGATAATGAGTCTATATCAAAACTCTTGTCCCCATAGCCCAAGGCAGTAGAAATTTTGGAATAGTACCTTCGGTTCTCTTCAAAAAATGGGAGAATAACCTTGTGGATTCATATGGGTTTATTCAGCACAGTCGGAGGCCATGTAGATGAAAGTACTATTCAATCATACATATTCCTCATATTACAAGGTCTTCTTGTAAATTAAAAATCCATAAAAAGAGTTTGGAATTTGTTGCTAACATCCCAAAGATTAAGGAGGAATTTGAATCAAACATCATCCAATTTATTCTCATGTATTCTAATAATGAAATTCTAGAGGAATATTTCCAGACAAATATTTTAGAGGATGATGCACATAGAACGTTAGAAACACCACTACTTGTTTATTTCAATGAAGAAAAATCATATTGGATTGAAAAATGTAACAGGAATTTTATGTGTAGTTTCAATGATGGGAAAACTTCTAGAGGAGCATGTGTAGACTTGGGATAAGATGGAGTTCCACTTCGAGGATCTCATTAAGGGAAACCTGGATATGGAGGTCTCCATCATAAAATGGATTCTAGTCAAGGTAAAGGATTCTAACTACTTTAACTTATTCTAGAATAGATTACAATTTCTTATGAGGTTTGACTTTTTATGTATTCTGGACCTGGTTGGTTTCCCAATTTTTCTTTAAATGTGATTTTTGAAATAAAAATATTTTTATTTGGTATTGATTTGGTTGAATAAGTTTTTAGAGATAATATTAGGAAGGATTATCTTGACCATTAGGGGGAAATAATTCAAGGTTCTGTTGATGATCACTTTAAAGTTCACTATGTTAAATATGAATCTCATAATGAACTTTAAAGGCTAAGAGGCTTGTGATAAAAATTAAGAAAATCATTTCTAATCATCATTAAGTGGTCCAACCTGAATAAATATTTTATGTTGAGAATGTTTCTCAGGAAGTCATTTAACTCCCTCAACCACTTGTTTATTATTGATCCTCTTTCCTTTAATACAATTTAGATTTAGATATTTAAATCTATCATATTATGAACTGTAAGCTTTCTATGGTAGGTTTCTCAACTGAAATTGAGTTTTCAAAAACCAAAAAATTTGAGTAAAAATTTGAAGTTGGTGTGGATCATTTTTCAATCATAAGAATGTTTTCTCCTACTTCATAAAATTTCATAAGTGATATTCTTGATTAAATATAAAAGGATAAATATAGGTCAATTTTTTATATCAATATAAATTCAGTAGAGTTTTTTTATTCACTAATCTTAGATATTTCTTGGGAGATCTTTAGGATGTGTAATAATACTATAATAATGAAGAAACAATGAAAGAGATTATTTTCTTATTATTAACTTGAAGTCATTTTCTAGAGACAATGAGTAGGTTACAGAATTTTTTTCACTTGTCTAAATAAGTATGGAGACCTATTGGGTGGGGGACATAATGAGGATATTATTGATCATCTAGGTGATTTTTGTGGTTCAGAGTCACTTATTTTGTGTTTTTTGGATGTTTTTTGAAAAAACATAGTAGTTAATTATAGAATTATTTATATATTTATTGATGATTTTTATAATAATTTACTTGATGATTGTGATTTAGAAATTATAAGTGTTCATGAATTTTTCCTTACAAAATAATGAAATAAAACTCGATAACAAATTAATGATTCCATGTGATGATTATTAGAATTTTAGAGTGGAAGTCTAATTGGGGAATTTTAATATATCATCTCATGGGAGGAAACCCATGTTTTAAAAAATCATTATTTTTTTTATTTTTCTTTAAAATAAAAATACCACACTATTTTTGGTTGTACTACCTAAAAATGGATACTTATGTTGTAACATGAGACACCCTGAGAGGGGGGTGAATCAAGTTTTTTCCTAACACGGTTTTTTTTACTCAGTCGTATTTTATTGGATTCTATTCCCATGTTAATAGTAACTAGAGTTCAACCTGTTGATCAGTTACTTATTCACACAACCACATTGAACCTCAAACATGAATACATAAATTTAAAGCATTGGTTGGAAATGGGGATTTTACTCGGTTCTCCACCAAGGTTTAATCTAAGGAGAATACACTAATGGTATATTGACATACAAATATATAACACTACACACTATATTTTTTGAAATGGTGTGTGAAATATGCCTTTTTGATCCTAGTTTCTCTCCCTCTTCTTTTCATTCATACACTATTTCGATGAAGGAAAATTCATTTTATAAACATGAGGGTATCTTCAATAGTTTATAGACTTGAAGGTTAGTTCTAGATCAATGTAGGTTTTTGAGACACCTTTAATTCTTATCTCCATATAGATGCTTCATTAATATCCTCATCCATTGTACTCCTTAATCTAGATAAAAGAAACTATTTATACAAAATAAAAATGTTACTATTTTTAATTTCTTGATCCAAATTACTATGAACAATGACCAGATCGGTGGCACCAGGTGACCTTAGGCCTTCCTCCTCATACACTATAAGTTGAAGACTAATAGAGGGGGTATAGATTGGTACTATGAGGAGACTATACCCCATTTATCAAAGTATCATAAATAGATATAAATATCCATGTATCATACACAAACCGTAACCATCAGAGTTCATAGATATGATAAATAAATTGAACAGAGCATAAAAAAATCATATGTACTCATATAAACATACAAGACTAATCACTGACTGGATGGACCACATACATAGTATAAAAAAGTAATAAATAAAAATTATCCACTTTAACTCTGATCCATACCTCAACCCAATCACCAAACTCTACCTAAGCTATCTAGAAACATGATCACAAACTTTAGGTATCATCCCAATATATACCAGCAACAAGTGAGGCCAGCTCGGGTACCCAAGTTTCATGGTCTCCAGAGCATGGTGTGAGTACATAACTTAGTATTCCACGACCAATATGATCTCATACATAGAAATTAAATGCACTAAATGGCCTATGTGTAATAATATAAATAACTAATTAAATAAAAAAAATAAAACAAAAATAACCATCATTGATCCTCAAGTATGTGACCTCGATCAACCATATCTGCTATGGATAGTGTCAAAGATTCTATTTGAATATCACGATGACCATTCCAAACATAATAACTTATCAAGGGGTCTTTCACCTCTAGTATACAATGATAATGACTCGAGGGATAAACTGACTATGGTATATAGTATAATGATCTACAAAATCAATATCTTAATATCAAAATCTAGGGAATTATCTATCCCAGTATGAAATGGTTCTTGACAGTTGAGCCCCAGTAATGTGGGAGACTCAAAGACACCCACTAAAGTCCCCATAATCTTAGTTGGAACACTCATTAAAGGACCTATCTTCTGTCTAGGACCACTATAATTCTATCTCCAAATCCATGGCATCCCCAGTAGTATTATTATAGACCTCCCAATTAGAATATATTTCATTAGTATTGTAGAGCTCCCTACTTTGGGAGTTTTCCTTTATGTAAAAATCCTCTCTACAAGAAGAGTTTTATTTAGTCATCATGATCCTCCCCTAAGGGATTTTTCTTTAATCATAAAAACTCCCCCAAAAGAATATTCAATACATAACATAACTTCCTCCAAGGCACATATTGACAGCATCATGAATGCCTCATGGAATTTTCTATAATATTTATAAAAATAAAAGGTAATAAGGGTTGGTAAAACACCTAAACATATCATCACTATCTATATCCCATCGAATCACATCAATGGTAATGGTTTTAAGGTGGCACCTGTAACCATCTCTATCCATGCCAAAATGAAACTGATAAGGATTGGTCTATCACTATTTACCAACTGGGATCTCCTAGGTCACTCTATTGGAAAAGAAACCTACTTAATCTCCTTTGGGTCATCACATGGTAGGTGAACCCTACTTGTATTCCCCTTTATAGTAATTTACCCTAGGTTCAAAACCCATCAATCAGTAGTATCACATCCCACAAATCATTCTCTAACATTTTACATCCTTACAAGATTAATAGGGAAAGCATTATGGGAAACACACTAGTGATGGAACATTGAACCTATTAATTAATTAGGTCATATTAGGTTGGTCTAGTCACCAAACCTAGATCAATGATCCAAATGACTCTAAGGTATCTTAAGGGTCCTCACATGGACTACCCAAGCTCCTCTACTCAATTCTTGTCTTTCCTCTACATGAAAAGGCTCCAACACAAGGGACACTATATCATAAAAACTTGGTCACACATCTCAAGGGGTCTAAGGGTCATAAGGCTCCTTTTAATTACTCAAACCCTCAATAATCAGTGTATTGGGTACTAATATGGTGTTTTAGGGCCCATAACAGCCCGAGATAGTTTGTGTGGTCCATAAGAAGTAATTTTAATTTAATTAGATCAATAGTTTAATTAATAAGATAATTAAAGAGTTAAATTTATTAACTCAAAAATTGATTTAAAATTAAGGTTGATTGAATTGGGTGGGGTGACCGCATAACACATTCCAATAAGAAAAGAAAATATCATAGGGCATGTACCAAAGACCGCCTACCTCATTTTGAAGATTTTTTTATTTAAATCACATGGCCCAAAAACTTCGCCTAAGCCTATCCAAGGTAAAATCAAGCTTTTTCCTCTCACTCATCCACTACTAACCCACAAGAGGCCCTATCACAAGACACAAAATCCAAAATAATTAATTATAACATTTATAATTAATTTAATGGCTTAATTTAATAATGAAATAATCACTAAAAACTCATTATATGGCCTTGTCATTCCAAAACTGATCTCAAAAACTTTTGGAAGGTCAATAACATGCTTCAGGTACCATCTCTGGTGAAATACAGATTGATAGGCATCAATAAAATATGAAATTTAATTTAAATTTATGTAAAAAACTTAAATAAATTTTTGGCATGGAATACCATAAATGATTTGATTGGTAACCATGTGCAAATGGCCTTACAAGACAACCTATTTCTAAGATTCATGGAAGCCCCTATCGGATTTTGGTGATTTCACCATCCTATGGTGAAATCATGGTCAAATTATGAACATTGAGAAAGAAAAAAATAGAGATGAAATGAAGGGGATATAATAGGAGATCAAAAGAGGTGAAGAATCAACTTGAAATACCAGAAAACATCATCAACTAACACCCAAAAATAAGGGAAAGAAATCATTATAAGAAATATTATCCCTCAACTATGTGCACCAATAGGGGAGGGAGAGGGGTTGCTACCCCATAAAAACTCAAGGGGTATAATTTTAATTTTTCAACCAAAAAGGCCCATTGGAAATGTAGTAGTGAGAACTGCCTAGTCGGTGGTCACCTAGAAAATACATGTGCTAATAGACAACCACCAGCTAGCTAGATGCTATAATTGGGTGGTTTGGACACCCCTACCCTTCGCTAGAATTATTCTAAATCTCCAACTACTCCACAAGATCTTAACCACAACCAATATACACCTCTTAGAGGTTCCAATTCTTAGAATTCCATTCTAAACCCCAGTTCAAAATTCAACCCACCCACCAACTCAAAAATTCCAAAACCTTAATAATTTCGAACACTAGTACATAAATGGTTTTATACAACCTCCCCACCATAGTAATTCTCATCCCTAAAGAGTCTCAGTGGTTATCCAACTGTATCACCTAACATGTGTTGGTCATTTATTCACATTCAAACTTCTATGTTCCATACTTAAATTACAAATGCATCACCTTAGCATTGCTCCCAAAAAAAGTGATCCAATCATCAAAACCCAAGACATTACCTAAAACCATTAGTATATTACCAATACTATACCTGATCTTATTCATACAGATATATGATTTATAACATCTCCATAAATTTATCAACTACTATATGAGTCCCCCCCACCATAGAACTCAGCTGATCACAACCACTTCTAACCAATGGTGGTCCCCCACAATTGAACCACCTATTAAAACAAATTAACAGTGGTTCATTAAACCACTCGATGTAACCTCTAACTCACCACACCCAAATATACATGGGAACACTAATCCAACATTGTTACCCAAACTCGTTCCAATTTCCAAATAATAAGTTGAGTCTCCATCACCCATGAAATAAATCATAATATGTTGAATTTTTTCTCAAAAATCCTAGGATAATCCAAAAATGAACCCATCATATACATAATAATGTATCATATGTGGTTCCAATCCCAATACATCTAATTCTATTCATGAACAAAAATCGATCCACCTCAGGATGAACTGTCGCAAAACAATAAGATGCCCTAATCAATGCATCACATGAATTCACTTTATCTTGAAACTTTAAATCCTATAGCATCCCTACTAAAAAATAGGTGTTTAACAGCACTATAATTGATCTTTATCAGTGCTATAAAAGAGTTGACTACCGAAGTGTGGTAAAAATCTTTGGCTTTTATCAACGCAAGCAAAGATATGATAAAATACATTATTTATCAGTGATTTTATTTAGAACTCTTAAAGGTTACCTTTATCTGCTCTTGTAAAATCACTGATAAATAGGTCCCTTTATCAACATATTTAGTATCCCTAATAAAGGGAAATATTGTAGTGTCTTGTTACAACATATTACATCACCAAAAACATGGCATATTGCAGTGTGTTTTATTTTTTGTAAATAGCGCACTGTATCACCAGAAATATCCCCATAAATTATCAAAATTATATACAAATACATAATTTAAATGAATTAAAATTTATAACACAAATACAAAAAAAATAGTATTATAGAGAAAAAGGACGCACCTGTATAAAAGAAAAAACCACCCTGGATTAAGAAAAATAATGCATCTATTTAAGAAAAAAATTATTATGTTAGTAATAATATAAAGAAATAAATTAAATAGAAATGTTAATTTTAAATTACAATTTGAGTTATATACCATGAACAATGTGAATCAGATTGAGTTGTCATTGATTTTTTCATGCCACATCATTTATTGTTCATCTTCAAGCATTATCTCTATGAAAATTAAATAAAAATAATTATAAGATAAAAATTATAATGAAATTAATTAAGTAATAGAAAATAAAATACTGAGACAAAAAACTAGGCTCATTTGCTCAGTATTAGTGATGTGGTGCGTGTTTTAAACAAAAAATGACACTTGTATATTAAAAAGACATACTTAGAGTCATACTAGTAATAACACGCCTCAGATTGAGGTGTGGATAATTCTTACAAGTCCAAAATTACTTATGGAATTTTTTCCCAATGTATCAAAACAATATGAATGTGTGTCCTCAGTTTTGAGTATACCACTAGTGTTTTTTACTAAAATGTCATTTTAAATAGAAAACATGCACTTTGTGTCATGATGATCACATCGTACATGTTTTTTATGTGAGACTAAAACCTAAATGTCATAAATTAACTATGAATAGTTTTCCTAATTTATCAATAAAATCCAGGAATATTTTCGTGGTTTTCAATGAGTGACACATTTTGAACTAAAATGTCAATTATAAATTGATAACAGACACTTTTTGTCATACCAGACGCATTATATATCAGATTGAGGTGATTTTTATTAATAAACATGAAAAATGACTAATTGATTGTTTTACTATTGTATCAAAACAATCTGAATTCATTTTCTCAATTTTGAGTATATAAGTTGTCTATTTTACTAAAATTAATGTCAATTTTAAATAAAAAACACATTTTGAGTCTTATCGGTCACACCATGTGTTAGATAGAGGTGAATTTTATTCCTAAACATTCCAAATGATATATGTATCATTTATCAAAACAATCGGGATTCATTTTATTGATTTTGAGTATGTCACTTGGGTTTTTTACTATTATTTCATTTTAAAATGGAAACATGCACATTGAGACATACCAGTCACATCATGTGTGGGTTTCATGTGAGAATGATTCAAAAACATAAAAAATGAATTAAGAATCATTTTCCAAAATTATAAAAAACATTTTTGAGTTTTTTCTCAATTTTCATTGAGTGACACTTTTTGAACTAAAATGTCAATTTTAAATTGATAACCGAAACTTTGAGTCATACCGGAAACATCATGTATCAAATTGAGGTACGGTTGATTCCTCCATAACAAAAATTAATTATGAATAATATTTATAAATTTTAAAAACAATATGAATTCATTTTTTTAGTCTTGAGTGGGTCAATTGAATCTTTTATTAAAATTAATGTCATTTTTAAATAAAAAGACATACTTGAAGTCATATCGGTCACACCGTGAATCAGATTGATGTGTGGATGATTCATAAATATCCCAAATTACCTACTAATAATTTTAAAAAATTATCAAAACAATATCAATTAATTTTCTCAATTTTGAGTAAACTGCTTGTGTTTTTTACTAAAATGTCATTTTAAACTAAAAACATGCACTTTGAGTCATAACAGACTCGTAGTGTGTTTTTTATGTGAGACTTATCCCTAAATGTCAAAAATGAATTATGATTTTTTTCCTAAATTATCAAGACAAACCAATCGCATTTTCTCAGTTTTCAAGGATGAACACTTTTTGAACAGAAATATTAATTTCAAAATGATAATAGACACTATGAGTCATACCAGGATCATAGTGTATCAAATTAAGGTGAAAATGATTAATACACAACAAAAATAACTTATGTATCATTTTCTTAAAGTATCAAAACAATGTGAATGCATTTTCTAAGTTTTGAGTATGTCAGTTTTTTTTACTAAACATAATGTCAATTCTAAATAAAAAGATGCACTCAGAGTCATACTGGTCACATCGTGCATCGGATTTAATTGAAGCTGATTACTAAACAACAAAAATGAATTATGGATCATTTTAATAAATTATAAAAACAATATGATTTCATTTTCTTGGTTTTGAGTACATCACTTAAGTTTTTTACTAAAATGTCTTTTTAGATTGGAAACACGCACTTTCAGTCATACCAGTCACATCGTGTGCCAGTTGGTTGGGAGACTAATTCCTAAATATGAAAAATTAATTATAAATAGTTTTCCTTAATTAGTAAGATAATATGATCATGTTTCCTCATTTTTTAGTGAGAGGAACATTTTAACTAAAATGTCAATTTTAAATTGATAACATACATTATTAGTCATATCAGGTACATTCTGTATTGTATTGAGGTGAGAATGACTCATACAACTAAAAATTACTTATATATGGTTTTCTTAGATTATAAAAATAATATGAATGTGTTTTATTAGTTTTTATTATGTCATTTGTGTTTTTTTCTAAAATTTTATTTTAAACTAGAAACACATACTTTGAGTAATGTTGGTCACATCGTCATCCATTTTAACGTGATATTGATTCTTACATATAAAAAATAAATTATGAATAATTTTTCTAAAATATAAATACAATCCAAGTGTGTTTGTTATATTTTTAGTTTGTGATGTTTTGTGAACATAAATATCAATTTTAAACTGATAACCAACGCATTGAGTCATACAGAGCACATCATGTATCAGATTGAGGTGTGGTTGATTCCTACACATCATAAATGACATATTCATTTTTTCCATAAATTATTAAAACAATATTAATGTGTTTTATATATTTTGACTCTTTGATGTGTGTTTTTAACAAAAATGTAAATTATAAAAAAAACATAGAGTTCAAGTCATGTCGATCACACCATGCGTCAAATTGAGGTGTAGCTGATTGAGTATGTGATGTTTGTTTTTATTTAAACAATTTTTACCAATCCAAAAAATAAATTAATGTTCCATTTTGATAGAAGAAGAAACCCCATGATTCCAGAAATTCCTCATCTAAAAGAACCCTGTTCTCTCTTTTCTATTTTATTATAAATTATTGAAGGAAAAATATGACTTCCCAAAGGATCTATAAAAAAATAAAAATATTATATAAAAATTATAAGGAAATTAAATTAAAAATATTAGATAAAATGATGAAAATTTTAACTAAATAATTAGTATGAATTCATCTTTTCCTAATGTTTGTATACATTTTTTACCCATTTCCTTATTTTTTTGTATCTCAGTTGCAGACTCAAAGTCCAATCTCTCATGAGAACGATCATATTCAAAAAAAAATATCTCAACTCAAGAAAAAAGAATACACATTTATAATTTTAAAGTTCCTATGTTATTAATACTATAAATAAATAAATAAAACATAAATATGAAATAGTAAATTAATAAAATGTCAATTTTAAACTGAAACCACACAATTTGATTCATACCGGGTACCCATGTATTAATTTGAGGTATGGTTGATTCCATCATGTATTTTTGTCATATGGTGAATTAAAAACTCTAGTTAATCTAAAATTATTGTAGTTTTATAACCCAAAAATTTTTAATGCATTGGAGAATAAAAATAAAATTGCATTATCATGAGTGAATCATCCTTGTTGGATACATGATCATAATACAAGAGTGAATCATCCTTGTTGATGAAATCGTTTATTCATATAAAACATTAACCATTAGTGTAAACCTATCATAATTCATTTATTGAACTAAGATAAATATTTACATATGAGTTTTTATGGAACAAAATAAAATAAATCTTACACATTCACCATTATAGAGAATAAAAACTCCATGATAAACCATATACCTTCTTTGATGGAAAAAAACCTTAGTGTGACCCATTATATATTTTCATAAGGAACTAAACTCCATTATAATTTTTTAACCCCTTTTTTATAGTATTAAACATTAGTATATCTCTTTATAGCATCTAAATGATACTGAAATATAGTGAATCCATTAAGTATTCTTGGATTATGCTATAGATTAGTATATCCTTTTCAATATTTTGGGTGATGATAAACTCTAACATAAAATCATAATTATTTTTTCAAAAAGATGTTAATATCCATATTCTCATGTATTTTTTATCAATAATGTTGATGAGTTTTTTATTAATGATGTTGTGAACATGGATCATTTCACATAATGAATGTGAAAATGCATAATGAATGTTTCATGTATGGATTTAACTACAATTTTTGATATTATATCATGCATATAATTAATGATCTAATCTCCCAAATAATTCCACCACCCACTAAATTGAAACCATATTATTTTTCTTTTTTTTAATTCATGATTTAATCAATGAAATTTTGTATTTATTTAGTTTTTTAGAGATTTAGGATCGAGTTACTAGCTTCTTTTTTAAAGGACTATTTATTTGGATTTTTGGTGCTTCACTATTTCATTTAATGTAGGTTTTTTATTTTAATTTATTCATCTATAAGGTGGTTTATTTTCATTTTACATCATTTTTTTCATGAAAACATCCCTCCCCGATGACCATGATCTCTCAATGTTGGTTATCATACAATAGTTATCGCATACACCCGTTAGCTTCGGTGGTTGATTACACACATATTTATTCAATAATTTTAATTGTATTATATACCTATTTGATGATTGTATTGGTTTTTTAGGACCCTAAAGTGATTATTGGCCCCACTACTAAGACCCTTTGTTTGTATTGTATAGAATTCATGGGCAAGAAACTACATCTATTTTTTTACGGTTTTTTCTTGGTGAGGGGTTCCTTTCACACTTCAGTAATATTTCATAGTACTTGGAATGTGATAATATAAATTTTATCCTATGATAATAAGTCTGAAAAAATAAGTGGTGTTGTTTTGTTTTTTAAAAAAATCATTGACTTAAATTCCTATATTAAATCCCTTAAACAATTGGTGTAAAAATTAAATAATCCACTTGAAACACTTTCACAATGGCTCTTATCTTAAGTGAAAGTTGTTGTGTTCACTTTTAAAACATTTTTCTCAAATACAACCTTGGTATGATCCTCATTATACTCCAATGCCCAACAATTTTATTATTTGTAAGCCAGTGCTTTGTCTCCTTCTCTACCTAGTTCTTTACATGTGCTTCCTCCTCTGCCTCAGTCCCTAACTCTGAATCCTCCTCCACCTCCACCTTTTCTTCCAACTCTACCTTTGCCTCTTCCTTCGCCTCCACTATTTCCAAACAATTTTATTATTTTCCAATCAGTGTTTCTTAACAAATTGATTTCATCTATTATACTTCTCCTTAAGAAACAGATCAAAAATAATATATAAGAATTATTACACTAATACTTCATGCCTAAAATATATTATAAGGTCATATATCATAATAGATCACAAATATAGTAGGTAATCCCCTAAATTTGTTTTTGGAAAGCATTCTAACAACATATACACTACTCACTCATCTGTAAACATATTTACTTCTTCTTCTTAGTATGAATGTTATCATAAATCATGATCGTACTAAGAAAATATAGACAAAAAATATTAATAAATATATTTAATAAAGATCTAATTACCATTAAAAATTAACTATTGGGGGATTATGGTATTTTCATTCTTTATAATATCTCTCATAAATTTTCAAACATAATATCCACAATAGATGACATTATCTTACTTCAGACATTGTATAAACATTGACCAAAATAATTAAATTTTTTTGAAATATATTTTGATAATAAAATATTTTTATATATACCTTAATATATTTCTAATTTTAGCATTCCACGGGATTTATTTGCTCAGACACCAACTTCATGCCATGATTTAGCCTATATTTATCAATCACCCTATTATAACAAAATTTGGGTTAAAACACAGACTTAAAAATATAATTCTATGTTTATTTATAAAATTTTGATTACAATGTATTAAAAATTCAAAATAAACATCATGTGTGGTTGGTTTTTTGGATATCCATGCATTAGATCAATAAATAATATTTGGGGTATCCAAATTGACTTCGATCAGAATCTAGTGCTGCCTAAAAAAGAAAAAAAACAAAAATTAAAAATATATTTTCTGTGATTATATTATATAGGTTTACTTATTCATTGTAGAAATAAAAAATAGTTTGTCCTCTGATATTTTTTTCTCAAATGCATCGAGTGGCACATCTATTTTCTTCTCAATTATTCCTTATCAAAAGTAATTTTTTTCTATAGACATGATATAAGGATTAATGAATCCAACTCATGACTCACATGGTTTTCTAGTTATATAGTAGTAATATAAACACCTATAGAAAATATGAATAGTTATTAAATTTAATAAACATATTATCTAACTATTCGGATAGATGTATTATGAAAATGTATCTTATGTATGTATTCAAAAATAAGACTCCCAGCCTTTCATGCTTGAAAATATCATTTATAATCTCAAGACCAATTATGTATGTCATGAAAGTTCAAAATATATATTTTTCATATGGAATTTAAGACATATTTTCATATTTAAATATGTTCTCTACATGAATTTATAATGATAATAAATGTTACTCTAGAATTGGTGAGGAGAAGGTAATCCTGGAAGGTTGTTTTGATTTCTTGGTTGATTCACTAGATTTTCTTGATCCAACCTTCTATTTCCCCATAGCTCTATCCATATGTAATATTATACCTCACTTTAGACCTTTTTCATCAATTTTTATAATTTTTTCATATTAAAATTTTTTTTAAAGGCATACCTCATGTATCATTATAAGATTATATGGTCATGCTATGAAACTTCCAATAGCATCATTTACCATTGTAATATATGAATCATCAAGTGGAATAGGAAACTAAACACTCATCTCATTAGCTACCTCAATCCCCACTCTCATGTGATTTTTTTGGATGTATTTATGGTGTATCTTGTCTCCATGGATATTACACACCTTACCCCTGACAACAAGGCGGTGTGTTGGTCTTGACAGATACAAATCACATACAACTATACCATGAATAATATTAGTAATATAAATTTATAGAAAGTTATTTTATTAACATTTAGGATAAAGAGTAATGAAAAAATTTATTACCTTAGGTAAGGTATGTAGTTGGTGTGAATGACTAGACTTAAAGCTACTGGGGTAATTTGGTTCATGTGAGGATCTTTGTTCCACCACGGGTTCGTTTTGATCTTTTCTCATAAATTGGTATACCAAACCAGACCAGATAATAATATATTGTAATGATTCTATTTTTTTCTACAATTTTCACACCTTATTATAGTTATCATCATGTGTTTTCAAATTTTCGTAATATATTTTAGGAGACACTCCAAAATTTAATCCCCTAACGTGACCATATTGTTCTGTCTGCTTAAAAGCTACTAAAAGTAGTTTTTCTTCTAGTATAGTCACTATGGATTCTTGTATCTAAACCATATAAAAAATATGAGCCTAAATATATATTTTTATATAATACTATTATAAATCATAAAAATAACTATTATGTCATACTTACACATGGTTCCCATATTACTTTTTTGTTTTCATCCACTAATTTACACTTATTATTTACCCAAGCCTCTTTTGATAACACATAACGTTGGATGGAAGTGGATTTGGATTTTGATTCATTAATATGAATATAAAAAAAAGTAAAATATGTTGTTTTATATCATATAAAACTTTTATTATTTATTTAAAATATATACTAATTTCTTATCTAGTGAAGTGTACCTCATAATTTCTTTGTTATATGGGTATATTGGTTTTGATCCATGTTATTTATTTTTAGAACTTTTTTTTGTTTTATAAATTGACAATTTTGAATAAAATTGGATAAAATAAATAATTTGAAATAACATATTATCAATTAAAATATACCTGAAATTATTTCTCATTAAGACAGTTGATGAATTAATTCCACATTTCCTACTTTATAATGTGTGCATAACTTACTGGTGGGTGGGGAATTACCTTCCCCTCGGCCTCCCTAAGATGAAACTTTATAATAAGATTCCATAAGACTATATGGGATTTTCCAATGTCCATTAAGATAAATTTCTTATTAAATCTTATAAAATAAACAAACTCTATAAGGAATAAAGAAAATTAAATCAATGCTTCAATATATAATTTTTCAATAAAATAGAAAATGTATATCGTAACAATTCCATTATATATTTACAAATTTTTTTTTTCATTACAGTTTGGATGTGGTGTCATTAATCAATATCAATGAGCACATTCATCCTTATTATGACCCCAAAATAACTAATGAACATTGACTTGTTGGCATTAATAGGTTGGTTGGGTTGATTCCAACCAACCTCAAATTTTATACCCTAACTTCTTACCTTGATAATTTTATTCAACATTGTGGTGGTGTGCCATTATTTTTTTTATCAACATATTTTTGATCCCTTAATAATTATATAGTTGCATCATCAATAGTTTGTTCTTCCTCAGGATTGGTAGAATAATCTTGTGCAGAATACATTATCTTCCTGAGTAGTCAACCATTTAATTTTTCTGGAACAACAACATCGTAAACACATAAAAAGTATTTGATATGGGTCACATGAATGCTCATTTAAAAACATGATAAACTCTTTAACTTCATATTCATACTCTTTTGTCAAATGATTAGCGTGCATCCATTTTTAAAGAAATGGGTAATTCAATTTAAGAAAAAAATTACTCCACTTTGGTAGGTGTTATCCTATAAATTCATAAAAAGGTGAAAGTTATAGAAAACTATCATCCTCATCAACTTCATCTCCCAAATAGTTATTATTGTAATTTCTTTCCTGAGACTCATCTTTCTTATCTTCTAGACATAAACCTTTGTTGATTAATCTACTCTGAGTAGAATTCATCCCGTACTAGGTATCGGTGAAAATTTTGGATGAATACTGCTTAGAGTAGTTCAAGAAACATATAAGAGATGGGGGGTGAGTCTCAAGAAAAAAAATTCAATAATAACTATTCAGGAGATGAAGCTAATGAGGATGAAAATTGTGTCATTAAAATATTTTAAATTACTATATCCTAATTTAACATTTAAAATGTCATCTCAAAATGATAAAAGCTCCATGACACTACCAAGAGAACATCAAATCATACCCACAGAGTTGAACCAACTCTAATCTATATTACTAGTCATTTTTCTTCACATGTATCTCAAATATCAGATCTCTATATCCATTGAGGTTTATGTATAGGGTGTGAGTATAAAAATAAACAAGTAAATACTAACAACTCCCCTAAACTATAAAAAAATGTATATATTTTATTATATGATCGAAGTAGTAACACTCAAAAATATACATGTAAGTCAAGTAATTGTGTACTAACCAGGAAATCATGATAATAAAATGTATCGACTTCATTTCATACCAGTGAATTATACTAATCATACCATAAGTTTATTCCATGGTTGTTCCCTGATATTAAAATAATTTCACTAATAAGAGGTTAACATTTGAATCATAGGAGGTGAAAAAATTATTTATCTCCATCTAGAAATAACCACATCATTGGTAGCATGAGATTTGACCTCAGACCCCTATCATCCAAGATTATCCCTTAGGAATAACCATCACATGTACTTATTACATCCAAATCATGAAATAGTTATAACATGTCCAATTTTCATAGCTAGTGCATTTGAAATATGGGAAATTATTGACATAATTAGTTCCCATAGGAAATAACTACACAATGGGAGCCACAAATATTAGTTAAACCTAACTTCTGAAAAACCTTAAAGAAGAACAAACAACAACAACAATGTCACATCACCCTCGCCATAGCCCTCAATGAGTCACTAACTTTTCTATAGTAACTAACATTTGAACATACCATACATATCCTTCACATAATACCCATAATATACTAATATACAATAAAAATTATTTTTTCACATCCACAAATGTATTTCCTGTATAAAGTTATTCTAATCATACATTGAGAGGTATATTAAAAATCATGTCAAATAATATCAAGTAATTATTCAAATAAAATATTATAAGGCAATAATTATTAAAATTTAACAAAAATATTAGTTACGTATTACGTTTAATACAATAATTTTCAAAAAAATACTCTAGAGAATAAATTATTACACAAGTAAACAAAAAACATTTGTTAAAAAATCTATTAAAACTATATACAAAGTTAAAAATTAATACATACAAAATAAAATTCACAAAAAAAATTCATTTCCTAAAATTATAATTTCTAGAAACAAATCATGTTAAATTTTACAATAATTCATATAGTTCCCTCAATCATAAAATTATTTAAAAGTGTTTATTGGTTTGTTTTATAATATAAAGATAATTAAAATCATATTTTTGTATGAGTATAGTAAAATAATTTGAAGAGTATATTTATCCTATCAATATATATATATATATATTATAAACCATTTCATCTGAAAAATAAATTAATAAATACATATATAAAAACTATAACAAATCTGGTATCGTAAATATCAAATTCCATGATTGAGTAATAAAACATTATAATATTTTAAATATTTATATTATAGCATGTGTAATACATAATAATTTATCAATATTCTATATAACCCATGTTTTCTCAAATCTAACATAATTAAAATCATTCATAGTCATTTATTAGGTTCTAAAACAATCTCAAAACCTTATCAATAGAGTTATTTAATTGTTATTCAATTATTTAAATCATGAATAAAATATTTCAATGGTTGATAAGAAATAAATTCTATATTTAAAAAAATACTCTAAAAGACATACATTATAAACTCTTATGTATCCTAAACAATCTAAATATTTTGTAAGGCCTTAGGATTCCAAAATGGAAAATGGTTAGTCACTATTCTATAGGGGATGGTGTTTTGATATAGAAGATTTCCTATGAAAAATGATCAAGCCTAAAATGGGCATAGTGGAAGGTGTAGAAAATGTACCCAACATCTCTAAAAGTTGATCAAAACTAATTACAAAATAACCCTATATTATAGAGATCAGTGTATCTACTTTAGATTTTACCTATGAGAAATAGGGATCTTGAAAATGGAATTTTGAAGACCATGGTTAAAGACATGAAGTACATAGATGGCCTACATAAAGGTATGTTATAGTGATTTTTAAAGGTAAACCAAACTGCATAATGGTAATGTGAAGCCAAAATGGGAAGGAGAATGGATCATGTTGTATTGGTCATTGTGTTGGACTTCTAATTCGACTTCGAGAAATGGGAAGACCTATATGAGAATTTTAATAACCATATTGGACTACTGAAAAGTAAAAAACATGTTTATGAGGTAGAAGTTTAAATGTCTAGTGGTGATAGTTTTGAGAAGCATGAGGAATCATTGTTGTCCAATGAAGAAGTAGGGTTCATCATGGTTGAGAATAGTGCAAAAATACAAACCGCATAACCCAAAAAAGTAATCAATGAGAGAGGAAAATGATAAAATAACATACATTGGATTCTAGCATTGATTCATCAGATAGAACAGAGAGAAGGAGTGCTAACGTAAGGGGAGTTCCATAATATCTTGAGAATTATGACTGAATCAGTCATGGTTAGGGTTATTTTAATTATATTGAGGATACTTTTATCAGTGCTTACAAAAAAACACTCATAAAGATACCTTTTATCAGTGTTTACAAAAAAACACTCATAAAGATACATTTTATCAGCACTAAATTGATAAGCAATGATAAAACACATCTTTATGAACATTTTTTTAGCACTAATAAAAATCAAGCTTTATCAGTGCTAAAGTTTTAGCACTGATAAAGATGCCTTTAATTAGTGCTTTTTTAGTAATGATAAACCTCTATCTTTATCAGCTCTGAAGAAATGCTGATAAAAGGAACCTTTATCAACACTAAAACTTTAACACTGATAAACGATTTATAATTATAATTAAATAAAATATTGTAAATATAATTATATAATTATATATCTGTTTATTAAAATTTTATAATTATTTAATATATATAATTATTTATTTAAAATTAGATAAATACTTTTCAAAAAAAATATTTTTTTTTCATTTATAATTATAAATATATAATTTTATAAATATAGTAAATATATATTTACAAATATATTTATAATTATTTATTTATAAATATAAATATATTTATATCATTATATTTATTTATATAGTTATATATATCTAATAAATATATATAAATATAAATATAGTATATATATTCATTATTTAAATATAGTTATTATAATTTATAATTATAAATATATTTATATCAATATATATATTAATATGCTTATATATATTTAATAAATATATATAAATATAAATATAATAAATATATTAAGTATTTAAATATATTAATTATAATTATTTAATTATTTAAATATGATATTAATTATTATAAATATATGAATAATTTTAAAAAATATATTTATATAATTATATCATTATAGATTTTATAAATATATATATATATACCCTAGGGTGCAACTCAAGGGTAGCTACCCCTGTGGATCTTGGTGAGGTCTTGAGTTTGAGTCTTGCCAAGTACATTACCGCATTGTATGTTGTCTGTTTTTCTTTGTAATGTAGCCCCTTTCTCTGAATAAACTAAGTCCTCGACCTCAACTTATATATATATATATATATAGTATATTCATTATCTAAATACATTTATTATAATTTTTTGATTATTCAAATATATATAATTATTTATTTATAATTATACAAATACTTTTTATAAAAAATATTATTTATTTATTTATAATAATTATAAATTTTTAAATTTTTAAATATAGTAAATATAAATTTATAAATATATTTATTTGTAAATATTTTTTTATAAATATTTATTTACATATATATTTTTAACATTATTAATGAATATATAATCATAAATACATGCATTTTAAAAATGAGTAAAATTAAATAATTAAAAATGAGCGCACTTTAAAAATATGGAAAAAATGGATAAGTTTTATTAATTGAATATAAATTATTAAAAAAATAAGGATATATATTGAAGTAAAGATGAATGTATATTAAAAATAATAAAGAAAAATAAATATATATATATATAATAGAAATTGATTTAATTAAAAAAATAGCAAAAAATATTAAAAATAAATATATAATACCTAAATGTAATAATATTAAAAATAAATAAATAAAATTAACAGATTAAAAACATAATATATTAAATGTATCATGTAACAATGAAATTCTAAAATATACTAAATTTTGAATAAGTTATATAAATATTAGGTGTGTGTGTTTCTATATAATATTTCATTAATTACGTAAATATTTGTGTGTGTGTTTTATATAAAAAATCATTAATTATGTATATTTATGTTAAATCAATGTAACACATGTTTGATATATATTAAATTGAAAAAAAAGACAATATTAAGAATGAATAAGACATTAATATGTTTTTAAATATTACATTGTATTCATTTTCTATATATTTATACTTAATATATATTATTTATTACTAATTATAATTAATATATATATATATATATATTAAAATTATTCATATTTGTGAATAATTGTTTCATTAATAAATTTTTTAATAATTTTTTAATTTATCCATATTTAATTTTTTTGTTTAATTATTACAATTTATTCATTTTTAATTTTTTCTATTTAATTATTATAATTTACTCATTTTATATATCTATATTTAATATATACTATTTATTAGTATTCATAATATATCTGTATATATTAAATTTATTCATTTTTATCGATAATTATTTAATTAATAAAATGTTTAATATTTTTATTAATTTATTCATTTTTAATTTTTATTTGTTTAATTATTTTATTTTATTCTTTTTACATATCTATATATTTAATATATATTATTTATTAATATTTATAATTTATGTATTATAAATATGTATATTACATTTATTCATTTTTATAAATAATTATTTAATTAATAAAATTGTTAATATTTTTTAAAAAATTTATTTTTTTAATTATTTCATTTTATTATTGACCTTTTTCAGTGCTAAAAATAAAGAATTGTTAAATGGTACCCTTTATCAGTACTAAAAATAAAGAACTGATAAAGGGTACCTTTTATGAGTGTTATATAAAAGCGTTGATAATGGTTACCCTTTTTCAGCCCTAAAAAACACTGACACATGGTACCTTTTATCAGCACCTCTTTTTAGCGATGATAAAAGGAACCCTTTATCAATTGCTCTTTTAGTGCTGATAAAGGACACCTTTATCAGTGTTTTTTTCTAGTGCAGATAAAGGTCAAAACTATTAAAGGGTTTTTTTTGTAGTAGTGCATCTTTTGTTCATCAAAACACACCCATTGGGGTCACACTTCAAAGCTTGCTATATTTCTATGGTCAAATCCACAATCAAGCATGTCCATTGTTTTGTTGTATCATGAGCACTATGAAATCTTGATCTAAATCTTGCTTGGATATAGAAAATCAACCTTTATCTTGATGTTATCGATCGAACCCCATAAAACGTCATATATGAATCCATGTCTCACATCCCCCAAGGAATCTCAGAAATTTTTGATTTATCTAGTCACCAGTATCTAATTTCCAGTATGGTCATTAAATATTGTTTCCACTGAGGTCACCACTCTATACATGAGGGGGAATACCACCTACAACCAATTCAATACCCTTACCTTGGAGGTATAGACTTAATTTCATTAATGAGATAAAAAATTCGATCACTCTGGACCACACTGTATCTATCACCGAACACGATGACTGGATGTGATTATCCTGCTAAAATCTGAGTACCAATACAAAATACCAAAGGCTGCCTATTCCTATCTTACGGGAACATCATCTAGGTCATTCATCAATTTTTCATTCATAGTGAGGGTCATACCCTCCATGGATGATGGTGTACTTTCTGCCATTTGGATTTCATTATACCTCTTTTGGAACACCGACCCAAATTGGTCATGCTGCCAACATATTAGGGTTCTCATTGAGATCCATGCTAACTTATCCAGTCATTCACAATATATCCTCTTCCATAAGGGTTCATCTGTCACTACATCAAACCTTAATCACCAAATCTCGAAAACATAAAATCAAAATTTAATTGGTCCTTAGCTCGCATGTGACTAGATACATAATTCATTAGTCATCATTTATAACAACGTGCAATGCCTCATTATCACCAAAATATACAGATCATTTACTCCCATATTACCTGATCACATAACCCAACTCATGTATAAATAATTCATGCGTCATCAATGTTGTGATCATGCACCTAAACCACAATACTTGACAGTCTCATCAATTCAGGGGCACCCCCAGTGCTCCTCCTAAAAATCGGGTGCTTCGCTTGTTTTAAGGTCAATCACATGATCTCCCACCAACCTGGGAATAATTTCATAATAAAAAATCATTCATCCATGATCTACATATATGCTACCCAGAAATTCATCCAAACCCTATCGGGTCAGTTGTCTCACTGATAATTCCCTCAAAAATCCACTTTGATACCCAAAAATACTACCACTCAAAGTGATTTATACCATAAAACATATTTATCACCCCCATGCCTATGTTGTATACTCATCTCCACTCCAAGTTCACTGATATCATACCTGAATCACCTACCCATGCTTCCCATCTATAAATAAAATACAACCTTGGGATAACCCCTCACTCGGGTTACCCTCTCACATCAAACCTAATCTAAGAAAACACCGAGACCACTAACATTATGAGTTATCTTTAAAATACTAGGCTCTCTAGCCTAACTGTTAGGTCATACCTCATGTTCATCCCAACTTACAGGAAACACATCTTTGTTTATGTCTCAAACATCACCCAACAAATCACGTTCCAAAAAACCACCCTAGGGTTCTGATATATATAAACAACAGTATCACCTTTAAAAACCATAAGCCATCTAGGGCACTAATACGTACCCTACTATGGCATTGATTATCACTAAACACCCTTATATAATTATACCACCTCAAGAATCCACAACCTCATCCAGGGTCAAACATATATACAATTACATCATCCTACCATGATTGACGTCGATCATCCCATAATCATAGGGTATGGTTAAGTGGAATTACATTTCAAACTATATTTGGAAACACCATAGAGGATATTACTAACACTTTAAATAAAAAACCGAAATAATAACTACCCTTAAGGGGGTTTTACTAATGTATCACAATATTTCATTGACCTACCAGGGTCATCATTCCTCCCTTTCACTCAGGAGACTATATCAACATCGTCATCATTGATCATTACTACATATAACCCAGATGACCTACCTTCAGAAGCAAATTCATATGCATGATGTTCCTTCTAAGTATAATTCCCCCAAAAAATTATATGGGAAATTTCATATGAACTTTTATTGAAACATTAAATAGTTGAACCTTTTACATTAGTAGAATCACTCATAGTTGGGAATATGTCATGTGAATCCCTATATGCTAATAATAATTCATGCATATATACCTCTCACCATCAATACCAGATCCAAAATTATAATAGTTATCCTCTATTTAATATTATAAGAGATAAAACAATTAACTCATAAATCATAAATATCAAATATCATGTGAATCATGCCTGTTGAAAATCACAAAAATCCATAATACCACAAAACAAAAAAAATAATCACATACACTTGGAAACCTAAAATTCCCTAAGAAAATGTGTTCACGATGCACCAGTATGGATTCCATCACAAGCTTATAAACATTTATATTTTTCCTATCTACAATCTCCCAAAATAGTATGATAAATGAAAAATAATTGGATACCACTTTATAGAATCTCAACCTAGCTCAATATGAACAATAATCTGACTGATGGTTCCTCTGGACCTCAGGTGCACCTCTTTATATGTCAGAGGATTCCAAATAGAAGTTTGGGTATATAGTGGTACTATGAGGAGATTATAACCCATTATATCAGAGTATCAATAAAGGATAAAAATATCTAATTATTATGCATAATCCATAATGATCATAGTAATTAGATATAATAAATAAACTGAATATTCCATAAAAAATGAAATGCATTCATAGAAACATAAAAAAATGATCTCTAACTAGGATCACCATATATATGGTATAAAAAAATAAAAAAATACAAAATTATACTTAGAAACTCTAAGAAATAACTCAACTCCGTCACCAGACACCATCTATGATAACTTGTGGAATGATCTCAAACTCTGGGTCTCAACCCAGCCTGTACCTGTGATAAGTGAGATCAGCTCGGGTATGCAGGTTTCATGGACTCCTGAGTAGGTTATGAGTACATAACTTGGTAGGGAACTACAAATGTGGTCCCATACATAGTCAGTAAATGAATTGATATGTGAATTTTAAATTCACTAAATAAATAAATAACTTCTGAAAATAAATAAAACAAAATTAACCACCATTGATCCTTAGTTTTGTGACCCCGATAAACCATGCCTTCTTAGGCTAATGTTGAAGTGTCTCTAAGAACATCTTGATGTATGTTCCAACCATATTAATGACTCAATGGTCTTTCAAGCCTTTATATAGTGACAACAACCTAGGTACTAAAATCACCCTGATATATAGTAATAACATCCCTAGGACTAAGCTCATTGGGGTATATAATGATAACGGCATAGGGGATAAACGCACCTCAGTATATAGTATAATGATATGGTAAGGCTTTATATTGGTATCACAACCCAAGGAATACTCCAAACCAATATGCAATGGTTCTCGATAGCTCAGTTGTAATAGTGTGTGAGAGTTAACCATGTGTGCTAAAGTCCCCACAAACCAAAATAACTCGCACATGGTAGAACCTATCCTCTACCTATGACCACTATAAGTCCATATCCAAATCCAGGGAATCCCCACTAGTAGTATCACAAACCTCCCTACTAGGGGATATTTCTTTATTCATCACGAACCTCACCTAAGAGTGTTTTCAAAATTCATCACAACTACCCAAAATGATTATTCCATACATAACATAACTACCTCCAAGGCATAGGATAATAATGTCACAACCACCTCATGGAATTTTCCATAACATTCACAAAAATAAAAGGTAATAAGGGTTAGTAGAACACCTAAACCATTTAAAAGTATCCAAAAACCATCCGCTGACATGTAAGTTATGGGTTCTAAGGTGACACCTATAACCAAAACAAACCATGCCCAAATGTTCCCACTTGAGGTCTGTCTATCACTGGGCACTAACAGAGGTCCTCTAGATCACTACACTAGAAATTATTCCTACATAATGTCCTTCTGGTCATCATACAGTAGGGGAACACTACATGGGGTACCCAATAGAACAACTCACACTAAGGTCGAAACCCATCACTCAGGGGTAGCACATCCCACAACCAAGTCTCTAATATCTTATGGCCTCATAGTCCTAATAGAGAAAGCCTTGTACAAAACACACTATAGACGACACGTGGACTTACTAAATTACATAGGATGTATTAAGATGCTCCACTCACCCAACCTAATTCAATGATCTAAACAGATCTATGGAATCTTAAGGGTCCTCACATGGTCTAATTGGGCCACTCCACTCAAGTCATTCCATACCTCTATATAGAGGTGGATAAAGGATCCTACACAAGTTTCACTATATCAAACTAATCCTATTCACACCTCTCATGGTTTTTGAAGGTCAAAAGACACATTATAATTAAACAAACCCTTAGACATCAGTTAATGAGGTGTCAAGCCTATGTTTTAGGGTATAAAGTGGCACTGAACACCTTTTTTAGTCCATAAGGAGGCATCTTAATTTAATTAGATCAAAATTTTAATTAAAAATGAAATTAAATAATCCAATTTATACATTAAACAATTTATTTAACTTTAAGGTTGATCAAATAAGGTGGATAGATCAAAAACCACATGCCATTAAGAAATAAATAAATCATATGGTATGCACCAAGAACCACCTACCTAATTTTGAAGCTTTATAATTTAAATCACATGGCTTGGCAGCTCAACCTAAGCCCATCCAAGGTCCAACCTAGCTCATCTATCTCACCCAGCCACTGTTAACCCACATGAGGCCCTATATCAATCCACATGGTCAAAAATAATTAATTATAATATTTATAATTAATTTAAAAACTTAATTTAATTAATTCATAAATGTCAAAAACTCATTCGATCGCATCGTCACTCTAGAACTGAGGCCAAACGGCTGTGGAAAATCTATGTCATACTCATAGAACTATCCCAGGAAAAATAAATATCAATAAGTATCCACAAAATACTAAATTTAATTTAAATTTATGTAAAAACCATAAATAAATTAGTGGCATGACATACCTTCAATGATTCAATGGGTAACAATCTTCAAATGGCATTACGGACACTAGAAAACACCATTTAATGGAGGTGAAGAATCTCCTCGAATCACCAGAAAACATCATTTATTGGAATCCCAAACCAAGGAAAAGAATGAAGGAAAAGTGGGGTTTTCCCCTACATGTGTGTGACAGTAGGATAGGGAGAGGGGTGGATACCCCCAAAAAACAGGAGGGGATAGGATTGTAATTCATCCCTCAAAAAGTCCCACCAGCTAGTTAGTGTCCACCAATAAAATAAATTTTCCAATGGATATCCCTTGGTTGGTCGGTGGTTACAGGCTACAATTAGGTAGCCTAGCCACCCCTACCCTCCTTTAAAATTATACCAAACCTTTAGCTTCTACATGATCCCCTAACCATGAAAAAAATATACCTATTAAGAGGTTCCAACTCTCAGAAATCCCAATTTCAAATTTATTCCATCTATTAAATCAAATAATAAAAAACCTTTAGAAATTAACACACCTGTATGGATAGGATTTCTTACAATTTTCTATTTCTCTAAGGATTTACTCTTTACCTTTAGAATTATCACAATAGTGACTCACCTATTTAGGATTAAGATTAAAATATATTTGAATTATTTTGTTTCACTCTATCATACTCAATAGCTAGATATATCAATGTATATATTTCTTCTTCTTTGATCCTTATCTCATAAATAAAACAGATATGAAAATGGAATTCCAATAGAGGCACTCTCATTCTCTCTTCCTTTAAACTAGATATATTAATATTTCTCTCTTCTACTTTCTATAACTTCTACCAATAGTTTTTATAGATCTTAAAAAAATTCTATCATTTTATCCAAATATTGAGAACAATTTCCTCCTCCTTGATGCTTCATGATCATTCCATGTTTCCACATAATTAATATAGTCAAAAACATGCATTAAAATCTGACACAACCACTAAATATCTTGAGCTAAAAATCTCAATTTAAATCAAACCAAGTCTACCAGATGTTCTAAAAATAAATTTTCTATGATGTGGCATCATCACTATGGTGTGATATTTTACCTTATTATCTTGATCATCAAATGGTATCATACTTCATAGTGTGATTCTTAGTCAACAACTATATCCATAAACTTCGATGGATTATCATTTAAAATTCCTTCTGATAGCATGGCTTGATTCCATGTATTGTGGCATGAAAACATCTATAGTTATCCATATTATCAACTGTTTCTTATGATATAACTTCTATCATAAATCATGGTTTTCTATATTATAAATTGTGTTTTATGATTTATAGTAACCCCTATGTATTATAATCTCTAGTCCAGTTACTCTTATGTATGATTTATATTTACTCTTGTGCTTTCCCTTGTGGTATTTATGTGTTGTCTTGGTTAACATTATATATCATCATGATAACCTTTATATATTGTGTGGATAGATTTCTATAAAGTCTTGGGAAATTTTATATATCGGGAATCAAATTCTTTATGTTTTTTACTATCTCTTATATATGGGTTGAGTAATATTTATGTATCATGTTGGTTAACTTTACATATCATCCTGAGTGTTTTTTCTTTCCTTTATTCTTAAAATATTCTCAACATCATGGTAAACCTTTTGTATCCAAATGATAACCCTTACATATTATGCCAATGAAATTTATGTATCATAGAATTTATTTTATATATCACTTCAACTACCACTATATATGGTACTTTTCAATCATTTTTACTCATATAATCAGTACCATAGTGTTTTTTATATATAACTTAGAGAATAATTTTTACTATTTCAAATCAATTCATTTTCCATATTTCACTCTTCTTACAAATATACTCTTATTTATCCAACATAGTGACTTAAATAATGCCTTTATAATTTTTGTGTGCAATCCATGGTTTCTCTGAACTCTTTATCTTCCAAATCATTAACATTTCTTATTTTTTATAAATTATATTTAACTCCTCTTATAAGAAAAACTTCTAAATTTTCACTTTTAGTTCAACTTCTGAAACATTAAAATATCCAAAATAACTCAAAATTCATGTATTCCATTTTCATCCATATTAAACTACCTAAATGAGGTTTATATTTGTTAATTCTATAAGACCTCTCCATCACTTAATCTTTTGTTTTTAAAATCAAAAACACCTTCTTCGTAAATATATTTTCCTTACACTTTCATATATTTCCTTACAATTACATAAATTACCTTATAACCAAAATTTCCTTAGACTTTTGAGTTATATATATTTTTATTCAAGTTTTTAGAAATTGTTTTTATACCGGAAAAGTTATTGAAGTTCTGAAATTTGGTTCATGTTCATACCATACCAGAATTTCTTAAGACACCGTTTCTCATTCTCTGTTTTCACTGTAATACCAATTTTCATCTAGAATGAAATCTAGTATCATATTTTCCTTATTCTTATATTTCTAGTTTTTCAGGTTTCTAAAGTTCTTAAACTCCAACTTCCTAGTTATCGGTACTAAATTTCCTTATGACAGACTTGTCATACCGATACTGGAAATCCCAATTCCAAAATTCTTATACCAGTTTTATTCTGTCTTGCAATAAATCATGATACCGATACCAGAATTTGTAAAACCGGTTTTTTCATAAAATATTTTCTTATAATTTACTCATACTGATTTTATAAAAATACATTCTGAAATTTATAATGCCGTAATTTATTATTCAATGCTTTATTTCCTTATAATTCTGAATACTATAATTTTTTCTCATATAATTTAAATTTTATCAGATTCCAAGTTCCTTACACTCAAGGTGTAATATCTGTATATTCATGGTTAGTTATATAAAACAATTTCATTGTTTCTATTATAAATTAATCACTGTATGTTTGTCGTGTGTCCAGGTCCCTCCAAGATTTAAGTAAATATGACCGTTGGAGTGTAACCACCTGGTATAATTTCTTATTGTTATAAATATGATCTCAGATGATGAGATTGACATACAAGAACACACAACAAGTTCATATGTTTGAATTTTGGAGTTCATCTCTCTAAAAGTGAATTTCTCTAGAGTGAGAGTCTCTTATAAACTCTCAAGCATCGTGCAGAAAGTTTGAACAGATTGTTCAAACTTTGCTTCATGAAGAATTGCTTCGTGTAGAAGTGTGATTTCCTTAAAATCAGAGACTTCGGGTTGTGAAGTCTGAGGTGTCGATTTCCTTACAAATCGAGGTCTTATGGGTATAGAAATATAGATACCAATCTTAAGATTGAGGGATTACCCAGTTTTGGGTAAGACAGACTTTCTTGTAAGTATAAAACAAGAGACCTTTATCTAAGGTTGTTGGATACCCTCCTCTTTGGGTTAAAAAAGATTGTAAATTTCTACTGTTTTGTAAAAGTTGGGAAGTTTTCTTTTTGTATAAACTTTATAACTTGTATATCTGATTGTAAGAGATTCTATACTCCTTGTGTTAGAATCTATTTGTAAGAAAATTTTCCTAATCTTTAGACGTAAAAACTTTATATTTCTATAAGAAGGTAATTTCTAATTAGAGGTGTTTTGAATTTTGTTTATACAAAATTTCCTTAATAAATTTTTAAAGTATACAATTCACCCCCCCCCCCTTCTTGTATATTGTGCATATTTAGTTCTATTGAAATCCTAATATTGTTATAGAGTATAATATCATACTCCATACCTTCCTAAAAATTGGTATCATAGGGTTGGTTCAATCTGAATTAATCTCATGATTAGATTCGGAAGAGAAATCAACTTCTTCTTTAAATTTTCAGAATCTGAATTTCA
The DNA here is from genome assembly GCA_963277665.1 of Viscum album. Classification (NCBI taxonomy): domain Eukaryota; kingdom Viridiplantae; phylum Streptophyta; class Magnoliopsida; order Santalales; family Viscaceae; genus Viscum; species Viscum album. The sequence goes on along the minus strand of OY728128.1, from coordinate 209,700,434 downwards.
GACTCACAAGTCTAGACTAATATTTTTCTTAGAGATACTTTAACTATTATTTTTCTTAGCCTTTAATTTTTTTCTTAAAGTTTCTCTTTAATAACTTTATATTTTCTTCAAGCACTACTACTAACCTTTTTGTCGAATAAAGGTATATTTTCTTTATGGCAGGATCCATACATATTGGTTCATTGGACAATTTAAATCCTACCAGACCTTCTATTTTTTATGGAAATGATTATGAGTACTGGAGAGATAGGATGAAGACTTTCGTTATTAATAGTGGAGTTTATAACTACCTGATGTTGACAGGGGATTATAATATTTCTGATAAGGAATTTAGAACTTTTACTAATCAGGAGAGAGAAGAATATCAAACTAATTTCAGAGTCAGAAATACATTGCTATGTTCCATGACTAGGATTTTCTATAGTCAAATATCCTCATGTGAAGTTGCAAATAGTATGTATAAGAAATTGTAAGTTACACATTATGGAACTTCTAAAGATATAGAGACAAGAAGATCTATATTGAGAGCTAAATATCATGGCTTTAGCTTTCCTTATGGAGAACCCATAAGAAAAGTTCAGCAAAGGTTCATGACTATTGGGAATATCTTACAGTCAATTGTAGAAAACAGTCTTGATGATGAAATACTTTTTTACAAGATCATAGACATCATGTCTAACGAATGGGTGTCCAAGAGGACAGTAATTAATGAGAACAGAAAAGTCACCCAGATTTCCTTAGATGAGCTTTTTGGAACTCTTCTTCAGCACGAGACCATAATGAAGAGAGATGCGGATAATATTAAGAAAAATAATGGAAATGGAAGTGTTTCATTCACAAAAACATCTAACCATGCGAAATCCAACACCAGAAAAAGTTACTAGATCAAAGTCAAAGAAAGTTACTATTGAGTCAGAATCTAGTGATACAGAAAAATCTAAGAATGAGTTAGCTAATCTTGCTCGGAGAATGAAAACGATAGTAGCTTAGAAGAACTATCAAAATAAGTTTAATAATTGATACAACAAATAAAATAAATATGGGGAAGTTACTTGTTATGAATGTAGAAGAACAGGTCATATCAGACTAGATTGCCCTCTTTTGAAAAGGAAAGATAAAAAGGAAAGGAATTCTGAAAGAAATAAGAAGAAATTATAACGTTCTAAGCACAAGAAAAGTCTTAAAGAAAACGAAACTTGGAGTACTAGTTGTAGAGACTCTTCAGAAAGTGAATCTTCTAAATATGAATCATCAGCACAGAAAAATATCAGATTCATTACTTCTACTTTATAAAATACTTGTCTTATGGCCAAGGTATGCTCTACCAAGGCTTTGACAAATTTATCTATTGATAAGAATTATTATCCTGGAGATATTACTTCTGATGAAGATACTTCATCTTCAGATAATGAAGAAATACCTTTATATGAATAAGTATATAGATTTGAAAAGTTGTTAGAAAAAAATATATAAAATTACCAAGAAACTAGACAAGGCAAATACTAGAGAAGAGGTTCTTACAAAAGAGATTTTAGACCTCACCAGAGATCTTGAAGCTAAGAATGAGCTCCTAGAAAAATTTCTAAAGACCTTAAGGAATCAAATTATAATAAAGAAAAACATTCTAAAAATCTAAAGCATTCTATTTCAAAAATAAGTATTTTTTAAGAAAAATCTAACTCTAAAGAAATAATTCCTTGGGATAGGAATTTAGTCATCAGATTAAAATCCGAAATATATTCCCTTAAGAAACTTCTATCCAATTTTACTTATGGTAAAGAAAATTTTGACAATATGTATTCTCAAATCAAACCTGAAGGAAATACTTATGGATTAGGTTATACTCACAGAAAACCTATTTTCAAAAACAACTATTTTATTCCATCCAAATCCCACTTCTGTAAAAAATTTCAAAGTGGAGGACATTGGAGGAAAACATGTTCCTTAAAAAAATTCAATCCATAGGATTCCACAAGGCTTAATTTCCAAAATAAATGTGGGTTCCTAAAATTTTATTATCTAACCCTGGATCCAAACAAGTTTGGATTCCGAAAATCTAACTTTTGTTTTGGCAGGAAAATGAAGAATGTTCCAATAATATCTGGTATATGGATAGCGGATGTTTCCATCATATGACTGGTAACAAAATTTATTTCCATAATATTGTCAAAACAAAAGGTGTAATTGTAACCTTTGGGCATAGTTCTCAAGGAGAGATTGTCGGTATAGGTGATATCATTCTTCTTGGAAAAATTTTAATTTCTAATATTTTATTTGTTAATGGTCTTAAGCACAACATTATAAGAATAAGTCAATTATGTGACGAAGGTTACCTTGTGAATTTTAGGAATGATAAGTGTTTAGTTCACAATTCCAAGGATAAATAAATTCCTACTAATCATAGGCATGAGAATTTCTACACTTTGAAATTAGAAGACTTAAGAAGTCAAGATCTTCCCTACTTAAGTGAAATTGAAGACCAATCTTGGCTCTGGCATAGAAGGTTTGGACACTACAACCATAAAAACCATAGTAATCTATCAAATAAAGGATTAGTTAAGGATCTATCGGTTCAAAGTTTTGATTCTTCAAAAGTTTATGACCCTTGTCAGTTTGGAAATCAACACAAATATAGCTTTAAATATATTAGTGAAGTTTCAACATCTAATTCCCAACAGTTAGTGCATATGGATTTATTTTTTCCTACACAAACTGGAAATATTGGAGGTAAATATTATGTATTTGTTCTTATTGATGACTATACTAGATATACTTGGGTATATTTTCTATCAAGAAAATATGAAGACTTTTCTTATTTTAAAACCTTTCGAGATCAAGTAAAAAATGAGAAAAACCTACCATTGATAACTATTCATAGTGATCATGGTGGTGATTTTGTAAATTCAGAGTTTGAAAATTTTTGTAGTAAGAAAGGTATTACTAACAATTTCTCAGCTCCTAGAACTCCTCAACAAAATTTTTTTGTTGAAAGAAGGAACTGAATCCTTCGAGAGATAACCAGAACCATGTTGAGTGAATATTTTATAGCAAAAAACTTTTGGGCTGAAGCAGTAAGTACTGCCTGTTATACTATAAATCGAGTTTTGATAATACATTTTCTTAATAAAAATCCTTATGAGCTATGGACTAGTCGAAAACCAAAAGTTTCTTACTTCAAGTTTTTTGGTTGTAAATTTTTTATCCTAAATACTAAGGATAACTTACACAAATTTGCACCAAAATCTGATGAAGGAATTTTCTTAGGCTAATAGTGTTTTTAATAAAAAACACTTGTACTGTGGAGGAAACGGTACATATTAAATTTGATGAAACTGATCCTTTTGTTTACAAATAACCTATTTTAAATCCTCTAGATGTATTTTATAAAAACGATCAACAACCTATAGTTGAAGATCTTTTTTAAGTAAAATGTTCATGAAAATATTTCTGAAACATTTACCCCTGAATATTTTCAACCTTATGTTGATGATCAAGTTTTACGAAACCCAAATCAGTTGTTACTTAAAAATCATCCTACTGATAATATCATAGGAGATGCCAATCAACTTGTAAGGACTATAAGTTCACTAAGTAATGAAATTGAATGTGTTTCTTTTCTTTCCTAATTCTATCCAAAGACTCCTAAGGAAGCCTTAGGTGATAAAGATTGTATAAAGTCTATGCAAGATGAACTCAATGAGTTTGTAAGGAATCAAGTCTGGACCTTGGTTAAGAGGCCTAAGGACACATCTTTTATTGGTGTAAAATGGGTCTTTGGAAATAAATGTGATTAAAATGGGATTATAGTTAGAAACAAAGAAAGATTAGTTACTAAAGTCTATAACCAACAAGAAATAATAGACTATGAATAAACCTATGCACCAATAGAAATACTCGAATCTATCTGAATAATTTTAGCATTTGCAGCATTCTATAATTTTAGACTTTACCAAATGGATGTGAAGTGTGCTTTCCTTAATGAATATGTACAAGAAGAAGTCTATGTAGACAAAACTCCTGTATTTAAAGACGTAAAACATCCTAATCATGTATATAAACTTACCAAAGATTTATATGTCCTTAAACAATCCCCTAGGTCTTGGTATGATAGACTTACAAGATTTTTACTTCAAAACAACTATTCTAAAGGAACTGCAGATCCAACACTTTTTATAAAGAAAGATAAAAAAGATATTTTAATTGTAAAAATATATGTTGATGAAATTATATTTGGATCAACTCAATAATCCTTAACAGATTCCTTTTTAGATCTTATGAAGTCTGAGTTTGAGATTAGTATGATGGGTGAGTTAATATTCTTTCGTGGCTTTCAAATTTATCAAAAACTAGAAGGAACTTATATATCTCAACATAAGTACACCAATGATCTTCTTAAAAACTTTGGGTATGATAACACAAAGAGTAGAAGTACTCCTATCAGAACCTCTAATACTCTTGATATTGATGAAACAGGAAAGCTTGTGGATCAAACATATTATAGAGGAATGATAGGAAGATTACTTTACTTAACAGTGAGTCGACTTGATTTAATGTTTTCTATTTTCTTATGTGCAAGATATCAATAAAATCCTACGGATTCCCACCTTAAGGTTTTGAAAATAATTTTCTAGTACTTATAAGGAACCTTGAATTTAGGACTTTTTTATTCTTCTAGAAATGTTTTTGAACTAAAAAACTTTTTGGATGCAGATTTTTCTGGTTATAAAATGGATAGAAAGAGTACATCCAGAACTTCTCATTTCCTAGGATATTACATAGTATCTCGGTATTGTAAAAAACAAAATTCTATACCACTTTCCACTGCTGAAGCAGAATATGTAGTAGCTGGAAGTTTTTGTGCTCAGGTGTTGTGGATGAAACACACACTCACAGATTATGGCATGAGCTTTTCCAAAACTCAAATCATGTGTGATAACACTAGTGACATAGATCTATGTAAACCCCAGCACATCACTCTCATGATAAGTACATAGATATTAGGCATCACTTTCTTAGGGATCACACACTAAAAGGAGATATAATTTTTCAATTCATCGGAACGCAAGAACAACTTACTGATATATTTACCAAACCATTAACATCCCATATATTTGAATACATTAAACAGAAGCTAGGAATAATATCCAAAAGATAATAATTCATATCTACTTATTTTTCAACCATCTCCAAATATTAAATTACTCCTAAATTTATGGGTAGTGCATATGTTTAAATTTTTTTAAATTTTTCGTTTTCCATAAAAAATTTATTTTTTTCGGAACCAGTGTGTTTCGAAATTGAGATTTTTCCAGTATATATTTTCTCAATAGACTTAAAGTTTAACAGTTCAAATATTTTGGTTTTTAAATTTAAAGATTTTTTTATTTAATGAAGTTTAAACTTAAGAAAGTTTTTCCTTAAGTTAAATCAACATTAAGTATACTTATTTTCTTTTAAATTTTCTATTTTTTTTAAAATAAAATAAATCCCAGAATCAAAATTCTCAGAATCTATATTTCGGGAGTTGAAATTCTCAGAGTAATATTTCCAATGTCTAGTTTTTCTAACCCGAATAAGTTTTGTTCCTTAAATACCGAAAATTTCTTCAGATATTCCTTAAAGGTGCATTTTCTTACCCCCTAATTATTTTCTTATAGTTCAATCTGTTGGTATTTCCTTCATTTAATAAATTTTTTTTCTTCGGATTCATATTTCCTTATAATCCGATTTTTATTTTCTAAAACCTCAAAATTTTGGTATGGAGATATCTTTTCAACAATCATCAACTGTTAGATCATATTGGACAAATCTCATCCATCTGATTTCCTCACAGAAGATGAAAGGTCGTAGTTTGTCTATATAAGGTCTACCCCACTTCATAAGGAACCCACGGGTTCCTTAAGCCTTCAAGACGAAGTTCTGCTACTTTAGAGTTTGTCATTCCGGATTTCTTCAGAGATTCTTTACAGATCTGAATGTCAAGCAGTTCCAACCAGATAGAAGTCAAAGAGAATAAAGACAAGATGATATTTCAAGAGGGACTTGTATGTTCAGAATTTTTCAATTATTATGACTCCCTCATCTCTCATATTATTAAAAGTAATAATTGGGAGAGTATTTGTATAGAAATGGACAAGGTTCAATATCCTGTATATCCAGATCTAGTCCTACAGTTTTATGACTCTATTTATTTATTTAAGAAGAACGACGAGGATTATTTTATATTTAAGGCTTATTAAAAGTCTTACATCGTTCCATGTCAAAAAGCGGCCAACTTCCTGAAGATTCCACATGAAGGAGAATCCCTCATAGGTTCTTAAAAAATCCCGAATAAGGAAGGTTCTTTCGAGAAGAACCGTGCTTTATAAAGTATCAGCGTCAAGGGAGTTAAGACTCCAAAGATAGTTCACTTATTAGTAGATCATAGGTTGGTGGAATTATTGATGCAAGGGTTTTTTATCCTAAGAAAAGGGGATAAATATTTCTTAAAGACATGTGACATTCTTTTGCTAGACTTTCTCAACAACCTCAGGAAGGTTAATTTTGTAAAGTATATTTTCATTACTATTAATGTTATGAAATCCAGTACCATCAAATCTCAAATTCTCATGTACCAAGTCACTATCTCAAGGATAGTTGTTATGGTTTCAGCTGAAATGAAAATCACATGCAAGTTTGCTTTGAAGTCCTATAATAATATGTTGTTGAGTGAAGATACGCTGAATAGAATGAAATTTCTTACAATACGGACTCTAAGAAGTTTGAAGAAGTTGTGACACTAGAAGTTCAAAATCCGGAATTAAAGGAAACTATTCTAGAATTGTCTAAAGCAGCACCGAAAAAGTCAGTACCGGAATCTTCTAAAAGTTCTCATAAGAAGAAAAATTCGGATGAGGTTTCTCATGACGATCATATATCAGTACGTTAGGATTCAGCTCCACCAGTGACAAGGAAACTGAAGGCTTACTCTGATGATATCATTATTGGCTAGAGGAAGTTAGCTGAATCCAGGAAGGAAGGGGATCCAATATTTGGGTTGAATCCAGCAGAGGCAAAGGCTTTAAAGATTCAAACTTCGGATGTGTTATAGAAACATGTTAAAGAGAAGAAGCAAAAAATAAAGATAACTGAGACAAAGATTATACAATACTTGCTAAATGGAGTAGAAAAATCCTATGAAAAGATATGAGTACCAGATATCACTCAGGAACCTAAGAAGGCGAATAAATTTGTAGTAATACCGGAACATGATCCGGAACTTCAAGAAGAAGCACAGGAAGAGGATGAGATTATTAAAGAAGAATAAAATGATGTGTTTAGACAAGTTGATGAGTATGTTACAACACTATGAGTTTCTACCAAGGAAGAAGAAGAAGAAGAAAAATTAAAGATCGAAGTCAAAGAAGTAGAAGAGGTAGAATAAGAGGTTGATGCAACTGGAGATGAAGATGAAATTCATGAATATGGAAATTGTGATACCAGAAGTGAAGAAGAGAAAGAAGAAGAAGAGATTCAAGGAGGATCTAGAGATAATAAGGCTCTAGAAAATGAGGAAGTCCTTTAGGGTTCCAAACCCTCTGATTATAAGAGTTGATAAAGGGAAGGCCATTATGGTTGCCCCTTCTAATGTTGACTCACCTCAAAACATTGAGAATCCGGAATCCTCTGCTGCGAGGGTCAATAAAGAAGAATCTGACTCTGATTCCTCGTCATCTATGGGTGATGACTTTATAAAAAAAATTTTAAGGAAATTAGTAAGTACAATTCTGGTACTCGCTAACATAGATTCCCATAGAAAAATGATGCAGGAAACCTTAAATCAAAAGACATATTCAACATCTATGTTGATGGACATGGTGGTGAAAGGTGAATCTGATCATAATAATCTTCTAATTGATTACACAGATCAAAAAGTTTCATGTTATAAAGTGATGAGCTGGACCCGAACCTTATCCGAAAAAGCACTACAATTCTTGGACTTCATGGAATCAACAAAGGGAGCGTTCAACGACGTAGCAAATAAGTTTTCCAAATTCCGGTCTTCTCTCTCAGAGAAATTATCAAGTGAGTTAGCTACAAGGAAATCTAAAGGAAAAATATTATAGATTAAATGAATACCATAGCTGAAGTTTTTATTTACCATAAATGGATATCTGCTAGGCTTGTGAAGAAATCGAATTCATAAGAGGAAGTGATCAAAATTCTTGAAGATAAGAATCGGTCTCAAGAATTCCGGATCCAGCCTCTGTAGAAGAAGGTAGATGAGCAAGATGCCTTAATAAAAAGCTTCATGAAAATCACAAGGATGTGAAAATGATTAAGTCTTTGGTGAAAAGTCTTCTTTCTAAGAAGAAGAATTAGGGTTAAATAATTTTTTCCATGCCAACATTTTGTTGTACTTTCATGTGAAAAATAATGAAAATTCCCTGCATTTTATATATAAATATATTTTGCCTCCTGTAAATTTTTTTCTAACCTTACAGGTCTCCCTCTATTCCTTTTTGAAAATCACAAAGGGGGAGAATTTTATCAAAGGGAGAATATAAAGGAAAAAAAATTTATAAAGGAAATTCCTTAGGGTAAAATATAAGAAAAAATAAATTTTCTAACTTTGTATCCAGAAGATTTCTACACCTAAGGGGGAGTCTATCTAAATAGAAGAATATATATCTAAGGGGGATATTTCCGTACTCTAAGAACTTTCACATAAGGGAAGAATAATTTACCAAAAGTCATAAACTTAAGGGGAAGCTAAGTATTTCTAACTCTGAGCATTTATTTCTTTCCTTTGTTAAATTTTTTGAATTTGTTTGTGCTTTTCAAAAAGGGGTAGATTTTTAGGTCTATAAGACCTCTCCATCTCTTAAGAATTTGTTTTGAAAATCCCAAACACCTTCTCCATAAATATATTTTCCTTACACTTTCATATATTTCCTTACACTTACATAAATTACCTTATAACCAAAATTTACTTATACATTTGAGTTATATATATTTTTATTCAGGTTTTTAGAAGAAGAAAAATTATACCAGAAAAGTTATTAAGGTTCCAAAATTTGGTTCATGGTCATACCATACCAGAATTCCTTAATACACTGTTTCTCGTTCTCTATTTTCACTACGAAACCAATTTTCATCTAGAATGAAATCTGGTATCATATTTTCCTTTTTCTTATTTTTCTAGTTTTTCTAGTTTCTAAAGTTCATAAACTCCAAATTCCTGGTTATCGATACTAAAGTTCCTTAAGATAGACTTTTCATACCGATACCGGAAATCCCAATACCAAAATTCTTATATTGGTTTTATACTGTCATGCAGTAAATCATGATACTGATACCAGAATTTGTAAAACCGATTTTTTCATAAAATATATTCTTATACTTTAATAATACCGATTTTATAAAAATCCATTCCGAAATTTATAATTTTGTAATTTATTATTCAAATCCTCATTTCCATAGAATTCTGAATACTGTAATTTTTTCTCATATCATTTCAATTTTATCACATTCCAAGTTCCTTACACTCAAGGTGTAAGATCTATATATTCATGGTTAGTTACATAAAACGATGTCATTGTTTCTGTTATAAATTAACTGTTGTATGTTTTCCACATGTCCAGGTCCCTCCGAGATTTAAGGAAATATGACAGTTGGAGTGGAACTGAGTGGTAGATTTTCTTATGGCTATTAATAAGACCTCAGATGATGATATCGACATACAAGAACACAAAAAAAGTTCACATGTTTGCATTTTGGAGTTCATCTCTCTAAAATTGAATTACTCTAGAGTGAGAGGCTCTTATAAACTCTCAAGCTTCGTGTAGAAAGTTTTAACGGCTTGTTCAAACTTTTCTTCATGCATAGTTGCTTCGTGCAGAGGTGTGATTTCCTTAAAATAAGAGACTTTTGGGTTGTGAAGTCAAAGGTTCTGATTTCCTTAAAAATCGATGGCTTGCAGGGATAAAAAGACAGATACTGATCTTAGGATTGAGGGCTTACCCGGGTTTGGGTAAGATAGACTTTCTTGTAAGTATAAAACAAGGGACCTTTATCCAAGGTTGTTGGATACCGTTCTCTTTGGGTTAAATGAAGATTGTAAATTTCTGTAGTTTTGTAAAAGTTAGGAAGTTTTCTTTTGGTATAAACTTTCTAACTTGTATCTCTGGTTGTAAAATATTCTATATGCCTTGTGGTAGAATCTCTTTGTAAGAAAAGTTTCTTAAGCTTTAGACTTAAGAACTTTATATTTCTCTAAGAAGGTAATTTCTTATTAGAGGTGTTGTAAATTTTGTTAACACAAAATTTCCTTAAGAAATTTTTAAATTATACAATTCACCCCCCACCCTCTTGTATATTGTGCATATTCAGTTCTATTGCGATCCTAATATTGGTATAGAGTATAATATCATACTACATACCTTCCTAACAATATGTCTATGGTAATCATCCTATTCTTTATCTGATTCACCATGTATCCAAATATCATCCTTCATGTACTTTTCAAAAAATCCAACAACTACTATCAATAAATACAACACACAACCATCAGATTGCAACATTATTACCCTTTGGAATTTTTTAACAATACTACCATAAATCCAACTTCACCTTTTAACTCCAAATGCTTCATGATAAAAGTACAGATATATGGTGTAGTCTACTCACTCCCCCTTTTTATTAAAATAAAAAGTTATTCTAATCTATATTTTTCTTTTCATTGACATCCCTTTTATCATAGAATTAAATTAGGTTATATTCTAATATATACTTCCCCTTTATGCATACAATAATTGCTCTATATTTTCAACGATCATTAACAGAGTCTTTTTAGAACATTTTGATTCATAAAACATACTGAAATCGAGATTTTGAGGATTTTTTGCCCTATTTTATATGAAATCCTTTCCCATCCCACTTGATATTGGATTTTTCAAACATATTTCAAGATCCATCTTCAGTTACCAAAACTTTTGGCTCTTTTTACCACCTTTAAACAATTAGGATCTCCTAACCAATTTTTTAAAGTACCTATGGACCTTTTACCACTATTGAAACTCCTGTTTTTTTACTTTGTCCTTTATCCCACTTGTGGAATAAAAAAAACTCAATATTTTTTACCTTTCAAGATCTAAACTATTTCCTCTCCTATTAAATTTTACTTGTATATTTTCATCAAGTGAATTTACCACTTTGTAATAAGTTATTAATAAATACTCTAAGACTACTAAGTCATAACTAGATGTAGAAAATGAGAGCCTATGTTAATAATATCAAAGTTATGCATGTCACTAAATAACTTCTAAAATCACTTGAAAATATGAAACTTAAGTTTTAAATTTATTTTACTAGCTCTCTATATGATATCAATCACACTTACACACACACAATCTGTGAATAACTAATAAATCAAAAAGTGTGTGAGTTATACCACATGTTGGATCGAATTAATACTAATTTTTCTTGATAAAATTTTAATAACAATTGATTTCCATGTTTACACTTTATTTATAGTGATTTTTCTACCACATATAAGGTTAAATAGACTTTGAATGATCCCAACCAAATCCCCCTAAACACCTTCAGTTCTTGACACCAATAATTAAAATAATTTTTTGCATGGGGAAACCACTTATTGTGTAACAACCTAAAATTATAGACTTTATAAAATTGATTTTTTCTTCAATAACATGATTTTCACAACACACCCAAGGAAAAACCACAACATATTAATAAAAAAATTATTAAATAATAAATACTAATATGGTAAACCATTAAATATTTAAAAGGTAAATAATTAATATGAGTTAATATTAAAAACGATATTTTCATTAAAATCAATTTTATACATAATATATTTTCTTTTAAAAAATAAATTTTAAAATTTTAAAATAAAATTAATTTTTAAATTCCTCACATAAAAATTTGTTTAGTATGGATTTTTGATATTTTCTGAATAGGTTGATTTTCATTCGAAAAATACAATTTTGAAAAAACTATAATTTTTAGGATTTTATCATTATATAATCGTATCCTAGAAGAGTAAAAAACATATTAAGTAATAAAATATGTATTTAAGGAATAACATTATTCATTTTTAAATATTCTTCATACTTATCGTTCTATTTTCAAATTTTTTAAAACTAAATTAAAATGTAACTTTAATATATAAAAATCATTTTGATCTTTTCCTTTAATTAAGTGTTTAGTTGGTGAAATTAGTTTTTTGATTTCATTAAAATCCATCTAAATTTTATTTTTTATAATAAATCAATTTATGTTATTAAAAATGGTATCCAATATAATTGTATCTTATGCGTAAATTTAAAATCTTAAAAATGTAATTCTTTTAAAAATTGTTTTTATGTGATTAGGTGTGTTTATTTTAAATTTATCTTTTCTCACTTTAGAAATTTTATGTCTTAAAATTATTTTCAAATTTTAAATCAAAATTAAAAAATTATTTAAAAGTATCCAATCCTAATTTTTTCATTAATATTAATTATTAAGGTTAAAAATTATTTACCAAGGTAAAAAGTTAATTTGGGTAAAAATAAAAAATTTAAAAAAATGCCTTAAATCAATCTTAAAGTGTATAAAAATAAATGGATAAGATTATATTTAACAATATATTTTCCCAAAACCCCTATTTTATACTTTGTATTCATTAACCCTTGAATAGTGTCATGGTATTATTTAAAATTATGTGTTTTTTTTGAAAGTTCCATTTTCTTATCTTATAAAAGGAAACCACTTCCGCCCTTAAAATATTTACTTAACCTTCAAATTACTAGCTTAAAATATGAAATTTATATTCTTCTATAACCCTATACCACCTAAATAATATTTGTTTCACCTTAATTTTTCATAAGGCCTTCAGTTTTGAGGATTTTTCCAAGAGAAAAATCAAGTTCCAACATGAGTATCACCTTATCTTAGTCTTTTATTTTATTATTATCATTTATAAAATAATTTATAACCATGTTAATATAATTAAATCAGTATAATTATTATACTAAAATATCATTATATTAATTTTTAAATAGGTATTAAATCATTTCCATCCACTAAGAAAACAAAGTAGCATTGATCATGCTTATGTGCAGACTACCGCCTCCACGACGCGATGTGGTTTAATTTTCATAACCTCATATCAATTCTGGTATAAAGGATATATTTTATGAATAAATAGGTTCTATATGTCAAAAATACAATTCTTAAATTATCATTTCTCATATACCTTCATTTTATCCATTTATTGGTAAATGGGATCGATAATCGTACACACATACGGACTACCGCCTCCATGAACAATGAATTTAATTTATAATAACCACAAATATTGGATTTTTATAAGAATGGGTTTAATGAATATATATGATACTTATTAATTTTTCAATATTCTATAAAATTTATATTAACATTGTATAATAACGTTCTCTTGTTAATTTAATCATTATAACACACTCTTTTTTTCATATTTACCGCCTACTTGATTGATGTTGTAATGTTAATGTCATGGATAATTAAGGAATATTATATTCTGGAAAATACATATAATAATAATTTATTTAATATTTAAAAAAAATTCTTGTGTCATAATATCAATATCTAATTTTTTTATTAATATATCTCCTTTTATCCATTAAACTTCCCAAAGCGAGCTCGTCTTCATTTTTTTCATCACAAACATTACCAAAAATCTTACAAAATGAAATAATAAATTTATAAATTATTCTAAAACATCTATCCTAGTACATTGTAGGATCTATTAATGATCAACTTTTGGAGACAAGGAGGAACAACACCACAATTACAAAACAATTTCAAAATGATCAAGATTTCTAACACTTGATTTTTAAAATAGATGATAACTAACTATATAAAAAATGAATATTTATAAAGGTATTTTATAAATTGTTATATAAATTAATATGGTTATAAAATTTTTTATTAAGATATTTATTTTTGTGATACAGTATGTTATAGCATATTTGACTAAGAAGGAGTAAAGGTAAGGGGTTTTCATGACTCAAATCCTTCCCTTAGGTCCTAGCCACTTATCTTTTTCTAAAACCTTTTCATGTATGATTTTATATGACCTATGATAATTTTATATTGTATTTAAAACTTATTTTTTGGGGAAATTATATTTCACAAAAAATTATTCTTCCTTGATGAATCAATTATTTTTTTGGAAATGAAATTTTATTGATAATAATTATCATCTCTTTTAATGTATTTTTCCTCCATATGCACATTTCTAATTCCCATCAGTGTTCTCCTTTAGATAGTTTAAACTCAAAGTTTCTTTATCTCTAATTACCCTTATATTCCCATTTATTTTAAAACTAATGTTTTGATATCATTTTAATGATGTGGTTTTTTCAATAAAATCATTTTTAAATATTTCAAAGGATTTTCATTTCAATGATCATATATTATTCCCTTATACATCACGTTTTGACATATGATTTATTCAATTTAAAGGCCTATTTATTGGAATTATTTTCCAAACAATGTTTTTAATATTTTTCCTCTTTTTTTTTAATAATTGGAATGTGACTCAAAAATCACACTTGTTTAAAGATAACAATAAGAATATTTTTCTATAATTTTTTTTTTGTAATTTATCATTAGTTTTAAAAGGATTATTATCCAATAAATTAATGGTTAACAAATCACTTTATGTGTTCTATTTTTTGTTGATCAAGTTTTTGGTATCAAACGATCATTTTTTTATGTGATGGTATTTGAAAAGGTTATGAAACTCATTTTTCTTCCCATGGATTATTTATGACATGATGAATGATTTTATTTTTAAGTGGAACCCATATATATGGATGATAATGGTCAAGGTCTTATATCACACTCTAATGAATTAGTTATTATTTTATATCTCATGAGATAATGATGTGTGTACATAATTTTATTTGTTCACAAAATTGAAGGGTGTACATACATGGATTTTTTCAAAAAATTAAAGGGTGGATATAGTTGGATTTATTCAAAAAAAAATTCTATGCTTATGTTTTTGAAAATAATTCTATAAAATGTTCCTTATTTTGAAACTATACAAAATGTTTTTGAGATTCCATGATCTAAAGATATTCTACTTTCTTATGTATTGATTTTATGTTTCTTATATATTTCTAAGTCAAATTTTTTTATGAAATTTATTTGGTCTTATGTTCCTATTCAATGATCTTTAATGATCAAAAAAATTGTCACTTATTATCTCATGATATTTTTATCTGATATTACTATTTTACACATTTTTTACCACATATTCAAGATCCAATTATTTTGAATAGTTGATATGTTTCCCTTACTAATAATTTGATCTCACCCCTTCTTATGTTTCTATCCCCTAGGTTATGAATATTATTATTTCATATGATATTACTAGAAGAGGGTCTATAGGAGAATTTTTATGGGGAAATTTTCATTAGTTTTTTAAAATAAATTTACTATTAATATAGTGTCCATGAAAATAAACCTTTAAGTCCTTGATTTGTGCGACTATTTGTGAAATGTAGTAATTAAACCATGAAATCAATGTATTATTTATATGTGTTTTTTTGGGTCTCTGTAGTTGGTATCATAGTTAAGTTTTAATTATTTTAAAGATTATTTTAGATAAATTTAGTGATAATCTAGTAAATAGTATATATATTGGATAACATCCTAATGTTTTGGTAGAGTTGATATTGTGTGGTTTTCCTAATAATACATTCATATCTAGATGTTGGTAAGTGGTTGTGGTTATAGAGTAGATACACCTATGGGTAATCACCTCTAAATGGGTTGGTTTCTAATTTAATCAATCATCACCCTTATACATGATTAGTTAGCCTAATACTGCACACCTAGATAGACACTCTTGAAGGATATGATTTGGTTAATTCATATTCCTTTGTGAACTGTGATTAGGGATTTGAATATGTTAGGGTTAGATAACCTAAAAAAGGAAATTACCATGGATAACTTATATATAATCCTAAATTTTTGTATATTAGGATATGTATACCATTTATGAGTTATTTATACTAAACTCATGGTTTTCCCTCACTGCATTTTCTAACTTATGTCCCTAAACATTCTTTTAATTGAAGTAATTGATGGATCATGGAGGAAATGAGATAATAATTAGTTATGGACAATGTAGAGATTATATGAATGAGTAACCAAATGGTATGGGAGTTAGTGTAAAACACCTCATAGCAATGCTCATGAAACTGTCACAAGCTATGAATAATAATGGAAATCGCATTGAGATCCCAAACACACCAAAAAGAGAGTAAATTATTATTGAATAATTTATGTTCCATTATCCACCCTCCTTCAGTAGATATTATAAGTCACTTATTGCTAAGAAATAGATAAATGTGATGGAAAATATATTTTTCATCCTCCAGTTCTCAAAGAACGATAATTTAATTTTGCATGTTTATCATTTAGAATGAGAGGTTGCTTAATAATAGAGTCTCAATAATAATACAATATAATGGTAGGAATTAAACTCTATTGAATGGGTTGAGTTTAAGAAAGTATTATTCATTTATAACATTCCTCAAAATCTTCACATAAATATGGATTAGGAATTCATTGAGCTGAAACAAAAGGAGGATGAATATATTGTCACTTATGAAGAAAACATCATGAGGCTCACAAGGTATGCCTCTTGTTATATCTCCTAATATTAAAGTAAGATCGAGTGTTTATTCAGTGGATTAAAAGCAAGTATTTAAAAGGAATTTTCAATACGAGACTTTTGAAGATACAAAGATATTGTTCGATGTGCGCTAAATGTGGGGATATAAATTAGGGACAATATTTTTTTAGAGAGAAATAAAAAAAGTGTAGTATCAGGGATGACTGTGATGATAAGCCAGATGGGGGAAAGAAATTCAAAATTTCTATGTGTCAAAAATATTAGAGGAATATCCTGGGAAACTGCCTTAAGGGATATGGGAAGTGTTTTAAGAGTGGTTTGCAAAGCCATATTGAAAAAAACTATTAATGTGGGTCCAAGAATATAATTAAAACAATAGAGGAGAATAAGTATCAAAATAAAGTTCCACCCATACTTCAATGCTTCAAGTGAAAAGAGTTTATTCGTTATGAAAATAATTACCCTAACCCTAAAGATATTGAAAATAATAGGTCTCAAAAACCTTATAAATAAGGATATAAAGTTATATCATATACCATCACTGATACTGAGGTGGATCATGATAAAGAAGTTGTTCTAGGTACACTCATTCTTCACTATATATCTGTAAATTCATTATTTGATTTTGGTTCTTTCCATTCTTTTATATCACACAAGGTTATTGATAATATTGATTTTCCAACTCAAACCAAAGGTAATGAACAATCTATGAAAACCCCTAGTGGAATAATGAATTAATATAAGATATATAACTTTTCTTTTATATAATTTTGTGGGAAGATGCTCCCTGTGGATCTAATTCTTCTTCCTTTAGTTGAATTTTATTTTATTTGGGGTATGGATTGGTTATCCCTACATATAGAACATATCAGTTGTTGATGTTAGGAGATATCACTTTATATCCCCCACCATACTGTGATCAAATATCAATGAAAGGTTTATTGTAATATCTCTTTAGAAGAAAAATCTAAAATATAAGTCCTGATAACCAGTAATGAGGGACTCTTAGCTTAAATGATCAGGGTTAAATTCAAAATTAATGACATGCCTATTGTATAGGATTATACTAAGGGGTTTTTAAATAAACTATATGGCCTTCTACTATAGCATGAGGTTGAGTTTTTAATCAATATAATACCTATTTATATGAATATATTAAATAAACCTTATAGAATGGCCCTCGTTGAGTTGGAATAATTAAATAAATAGCTACAAATTAATTAGATAAGTGATTTATATTCCTGCGATCTCTTCCTTGGGGTCCACCGTTTTTTGTGTTGAGAATAAGGATTGATCAATATGAAACTACACTGACTTTCATGAACATAAAAATATATCAATTAAAAACAATATCCCCTTCCCCGTATTTATGATTTGTTCAATCAAATATGATGAGTTAAATATTTTTCAAATATTAACCTTTGAACCGAATATCATAAATGAGGGTTAGGAGAGAAGATATAACCAAAGAATATTTCCATACAAGGTATGTACACTATTAATTTATTATTATTCCATTTAGGCTTACAAATGATCCTTTTATATTTATGGATTTTATGAATAGAGTCTTTAGAGATTACCTTGAAAATTTTGTGATATTATTTATTGATGAAATTATGATATATTCTAAGAGAAAGGAAAAACATCAAGAATATTTGGGATTTTTTCTATGGACCTTTTTAAAGGAAAAATTATACACCAAGTTTATCAAGTGTGAATTTTTTTTGCAAAGAGTGTACTTCTTTGGTCATGTTATAACCAATGAGGGTATATATATGGACATAGTAAAGGTAGATGCAATTGAAAAATGTTTACAGATAACCTCTTTGACTGATATTTGAAGTTTTCTTCTATTAGATATATACTACCAGTGTTTTATGAGAAAATTATCATGATTATCAAATCCACAAACCAAGTTAACCCAAAAGTGAGTGGAGTTCCTCTAGACAATGGAATGTTAGGAAATCTATAGATTGGTAACTATGAATGTGATTGTGGTATCCTATAGTAGAGAAGGGTTTGTGATATATTTTGATTCTTATTTAATGGTTTTTGGATGGGTTATTATAAATAAAGAGAAGGTAATTGCATGTGTATCATGATAATTAAAGACACATGAGCAGAACTACCCAACTCATGATTTGGAGCTGGTGGTAGTAGTCTTTGAATTAAAAATTTGGTGGAATAATCTCTATAGTGAGAATTGATATTTATACTTACCATAAGATCCTAAAGTATATATTCAAATAAAAAAAGAACAAACTTCCAATATAGATGGTTAAAACTGGTCGAGGAATATCACTACTCATTACATTTTCACCCTGGGAAGGAAAACAAGTTGTTTGATTCTCTAAGTATGAAGGATCACTCTATATTATCTATGATGAGGATTTAAAAAGATTTAATTCTCATGGATTATAATGGATGAATCATAAAATCCAAATAGAAAGATAAAAATCCTATCTTTCTCAAATGATTTTTCAACCATTCATTCATGAGAAGATCAAAAAAATCCAAAAAGATGATACACAGCTATAGAAAGGGGAAGTGAGTATTCCAAATTACATCCATGATAAATATGGAGTTATAAGGTTTGTAACCTAGATATGAGTCCCATCAAAACTATAACAGAAAATGTAAATTTGGTATAATTCTCATAGTTCATCCATATTTATTCATCTGGGTAGCATAAAGATGTATATAGATCTAAAACAAAACTATTTTGGGATAACATGAAGAGGGAAATCATGTAATTCACATCTAGATTCTTGATGTGTAATAAATTTAAGGTTGAATGATAAAATTATAGGGGTATGTCACAACCATTGCCCATACTAGTATGGAAATGGGAAAACATTACCATCGATTTTATTGTGGAACTCCCTAAAACATCTAAGGGTTATAATGTTATTTGGGTTTTATCAAATCACCTTAAAAATTCAGTGCATTTTATCACCCCCTTAGAAGATTTCTCTCTTTATAAACTCTCTGAGATATACATAACATAAGTGGTAAGTATAGAAAACTTTAATTTTCATATATAAATATTACATATTTTTATATGAATATCCATTACCTAACATAATGATTAATTCCAAAATCATATAGTTTAAGTATCCTTGGAAACTTGGACATGTAAACAACTGGTTCATAAGTGAACAATATATTCTCTCATTAAGTTCTTCTTAACTAGAAACATTATTAGACATATCATACATAATAACTTTCTTGAAAACCTAGGAGAATGAAAAATAATAATGGTGGGTCTCAGATGCTCAGTAAAGGTAAAAAAAGAGATATATCAACATAACATGAGGGTAATATTATAAGAAAATGAGAATGACATTTGAAAACCATGACTTGTATATCAAAGATAACAATCTTGAGTCATGTCCATAAGGAATAAATCATAATGGAATCAAATAGGATTATCCATGAGAGTATTAAATTGGAATAAAACTTATATTTTTGGAAAAATATATTATTATAACATTATGAATATGTATAAATAGAAATAGGTGCACTCATCAAGTTAAGAACATGAAATCAGTCCCTTATATAAACTTATGTACATGGAAACTAGTTCCACACATAATATTATAAATATGAAAGCCAGTTCTACACATAAACTTATATACATGAAATCTAGGTCCATGATTAATCTTATAGACAGGAGAACTACGTTCATGCATGAAATTGTGAATATTAAATCCGGTTCATGAAAAATGTATTTACTTTATGAGTCATCCATCCTTACCCAATGCATTATAGGGACAAATAATTCCAAACCGACCCATCACATAATGAAAATTATACATATGTGTTCCAAAATATCATAAAAATAATCATAACATAATCAAGATAAATTAAATAGGTTTTATATACATTTAATCATGGTATAACCCATTTAATGTTTTTTTCATAACCATTTCATCAATTTATCATAGTATAACCTGTGAAAAAGGAGGGGTTTCATAAAAAACATATTATCATAACCATAAAATAACTATAAAAATAATAAGGATGGTATAATTGGATAATATTCCCAATAGAGCATAACTAAAATCAAGGTTTGTTGTCTTTGATTATAAATTTCATTAAAGGATCATTAAAACATTCTTGATGAAAATATCCTTTCCACTTTGAAAATAGATTTTTAAAATATAAAAATTTCCGAAATATTAAAGAAAAAATTTAATTTGAAAATAACCTTGGAAACTTGAAAATGAAGAATAAAATCACTTAGAATTAATTATAGTAGGAAATTCATTACATGCCATATAAGTTAAAAGAAAACATTTATTTCTCTCTTTTATAAAATAATCAAAAAGTTTCATATTCAAAAAATTATAAGATGATGAATTTTTAAACCATTTTTTAAAAATTAAAAAAAATTATAAATGACATTGATCAATATTTTAATAATTTTAAAAATATTCTTGGAAATTTTTTTAAAAAATATGGTCATGTAAGAGAAAGGTTTTTTGACCAAAGATAGAAATGAAGTTGGGTTTTACTTAAAAACATTATGTTATAATATTGAGTAAATAAAGAGAGTAAAATAAAATTAAAATATGTAATTTCCATAAATAAACACATTATAATAAAATTCATAACTTCTTTGAGATATATAACATAATATTTCATCATCGGAAGCATAATCTTAAACAATATCAGTAAACAATGATATTATAACAAAAAACCCTTACCACTTTGGTCACTTTTGAATCGTTAGAACCATGAAAGAAATAAATTTTGATGGATATGTGTAAGATAGAATTTTCAGGATAATAATTATAAAATATATTCAATTTCATTATATATACCACACAAAAGAAATAATTGGTGAATATAGCAAGTGTCCCACAGAAATAAAAGTGAGATGAAAATCCATTACCTCATGTCTCAACTTTATTCATACATATTAAAATATATTATATAAAAAATATAGGTTTATTATAAATCTATTACATAACCATACTTATATATATCATACCATATTTGACTTACTTATGACCTTTTATTACCAGAAAAATAATTCATTGTTAAAATCATTGTTTTGGGTAATAACAACTCTGTTTCTCATGTATGTTTTGGTTTGGTAGTTTTGGTCCTTGTACTTTGATCATGGTTTCATCATCTCCAAAATTTTAATTATGAAATAAATATCATATACATTATTTATTTACATATTTATATTCATCCATAAAATTTATAGATAGAAAACGAATTACACCATTCATGGAGACTATATACGCATGAATGTTGTTATCATTTTCTCAACGGATGGAATGAAAGAAAGGTAAATATTAATTCACATTTTAAATAATAATTTTTATATAATATATAAAATATATATTCGTTAAATATATCTTTATTAACATCCATTTCAAAATAAAATGAAAACCATAACATATCGTTTCATGGAGGTGGTAGTCCACACATATACACGTGCGACATTCCCATTTTTCAACAAATTGGAAGGTAATAAGTTATATGTGATACTATAATTATAGAAGTATAATTATTTAATATAATATATATATATATATATAATTTAAATCCATCATTATATCCAACCATGAGAGGTGGTGACGGAAAATGAATTACATTAGTTCGTGAGGCCGTAGTCCACCATACACATGGTTAACAGTTTAATTTCCCATTTGATGGAAGAGAAGATTTATATAGGTTATTACATTGACCTAATAACATATAAAAATATGTGATATAATTATTTTATTATATAATCACAGTTTAAGATGTTTTTAATTAGGTGGAATAAAAACTAAAACAAAAATGCTAGGATAAGAACAATACCTCTTCTTCAGACAACCACTATAGTTTTGCACCAAAATCCTTCTTAAGAGGGTTTCATAATCAAAATAATTCCTATATGAAATTGGTATATATGTAAGTAATGGATTTGGGTAGATATCTTCTAAACCAAAATTCCTTTAAGTGCATATGTGATAGGAGAGAGGGTTCCCTTTAATAAGTGAGGAGTGGTATTTTTGTAAATACCCAAAAATATTCAATAATGGGAAGTAACTCTCAAGCCATGTGCCTCAAAAATATAAAAATAATGTATTGGATAGAATATATAGTTAATACACACCATAAACATGAAAAACAAACATGTTTTAAACATTTTATTCCCTTAACCTCTAAGTTTACTTACATTTAACATTTTAGTATTAACCACGGTAACTAGTTTATTTTTATTTTAAAAAGGTAATTTTTCCTTTAAGAATAAATATAAAATGATCCCTATTAGATAATTTAGAGAAATTAATTATAAAAATTAAATTAAATTTATCAAATAAAAAACCTATGTATGTGGAAAATTAGTTTTAACACAAGCTCATGTAACGTGCAAAACCTCATTTTAACTTTAACAATGGTAATTAAAGTTTTTACACTTTAGGGATACATAAAGTTTTAATAAATGGAAATATGACCCATATATGGAATATGGTTAATTTTTTAATCTATTTAACATTCACTTTACATAATATAATTTTTTTTAGGAATTTTAAATCATTTAATAAATCATTATTTGTTATAAAATATCATTAATATCAAATTTGACACTACTCATTTAATTTAATTTTAAAAATATAAATGCAAGGATTTAATTAAAATTTATGCCTTTAAAACATCCTTAAAATGTTATAACTCTCTAAAAAATTGTGTAACACAATAATTTATTCAAATTATATTTCTTTTAGTATTTTTAATATCATTTATTTTATTTTCCTTTTAATTAAATAAATATTAAGTCGGTATTTCATAAGAATTGAGGGTAATTATTTCATTACTAAAAATTTGAAATAAATTATAATGATAAATAAAAATTATTTAACCCTAAAATTAATATTTATAACTTTACATATATCTATATGTGAACACAGAAGAGATTTTAAAAAGTAAGAGATGGAAATTTTGTCCTCTTATTTACTTAAATTATTATGAAGGTCATAATCACAAGAATATGGAACTAGAATGATAAATTTATAAGAATTATATTATATGGGGTTCACATATGTCCATATAATATAAATTAGATAAGTTTTTAGGTCATTTTAACTCTTATAAAATTAGTTTAACCGCCAAAAAACCTATCAAGCCCTCAATCGTGGTAAAATATTTTTACTATTTTTACTATTCAATATAAACAAAAATTAAGTTTATATTATTAAATAATATTAAATGTAATTATTAATAATATATTATCCATTTTATAAATTAAATTCATAAAATTTTTAGAATTTAATTTAATATTAATGTTATAATGGTGACAAAAAAGTAGTTTTCCAAAGAAAACGTTTTCATAAGTATAAAAAGTTTTTATATCAAAATTCAACACTAAAATGATTCCAGTGACCTAAATTAGATTAATCATAAAATAATTGAGCTTATTTTATTTTAATAACTATTTTAAAAAAATAAACTTTTTAAATTCTTTAAAAAAAAGGAATTTTTCAATAAAAATCAGTATTTTTCATTATTCATCAAAAAATTAACCTTTTAAGAAAACTCTAAAAAATTTACTCTCAAATATTTTTTATATTTTTATGTCAAAATTGAAGTTAATTTTTTAAAATAAAATATCTAAAATTTCAAAAAATAATTTTATTATTTGTTTACAAAATTCAATAAAAATCATTTCTTGAGAAAAAATGTATTTTTGAAGCTTATAAAGACTTCACAAAAAATTATGTACTTATTTATCAATATATTTTATTTATAAAAAACATATTACATAGTTTTTAAAAAAATTGTCATATTCATACCACCAAATTTAATGGCCATGTCATAATGTTCATGTTTAAATAATAATATTTTTAATAGTATATTTTTTGGTTTTTCACAACTCAGTGTTTCATGTAATGCAAGCTCTCAAATAAATTAAATTAATTTTAAAAAATTATATTTCATAAAATATTGGGGTGTAACATCCCCCTCCCCCTTAATAAATTACATCATTGAAATTTTAATTTTATCTTGACAATTAATGGCTTGATATTTTAAAATCCATTTGTGGAAAACCCACATCATAAAAAGGGTTAATAAATCATTCTCTTGATAAGAGAGAAAGGGTAGTATTAATTTTATATAGAATAACAAAAAAATAGGTTTCTAAGTAGGAAAAAATTAGTGATAAGTGAAAATATATATATGGGGTATAAATATAACACCCAAGGAATAATAAGGAATGATAGATAAAATATTCAGGATAAAGTTAATGACCACAAATCCATAAATATGTGATGGGTAAAAATGTAACGACCCAATATTTTTGAGTAGTAGATTAACTTACTCTTAATGATTTAATAAGATGTTAATGGTTAATGCAGGAAGAGGAGTCGATGGCTTCATCCAATAGACTCGACCCTTATGAAGCCCACTTATCAGAGCTTGGGAAGGAGGTAGCATCTGTGGGCTTCGCTTTGGACCAAGCCCAAGCCGAACTCCAGCGTGTCAAGCTTGAACGGAAACGCATACGGGAGAAGTTCAAGTTAGTAGAGATTACTACTAGGGAAATGTTATCTGAGCCTCCCTCAGATTCTCTCACCATAGCACACCTTAAACTTAGGTCTTATGCCGGTGTTATAAGGGGCTATGTGACGAGACCCTAGCTTCCTTGTGTAATCCTTTCGGGTGAATAAATTGAGATTTCTTCCTTTAGTGATTTTTGTGAAATTTCAAATGTCTAGATAATTTTAGAATGTATTTTATTGATGAATTTTGAAAAAGGTATATTTTAAAATATTTATGTAAACCCTAAATAACTAATGATGTGTAATGATTTTCAAAAAATGGTCTTCTACAAAAGTGTTCAGTAAGGAATTTGGAGTCTAATAAGATCAACTTAATTTTTGATGAATTGTAAATTATGAATAGTGATTTTACACTTAGGATTAGTAATGTGACCAAATGGATTAGTAATTTCACTCAAAGAAAGTTTTAATATAATTCAGACACCTATATTAAGTAATGTGATTCAATAAAATGGGTAAATAACGGTTTCATAAATTATTAGTCAAGTATTAGTTTTTCATATGAATAGTGTTTTTTAATTAAAAATTTAATTAAAAATAATTAGAAAATTATTTTTATAAAAATGACTTTATTTTTGAACTCAGAGCATCGATATTATGTTATGGTAATTTTTGGGGATTTTTCTGAAAAAAACGAATTTTCGATGAGTAGTGTTTTTATTTAAAAATTAAATTAAAATTATTTAGAAAATTATTTTTATAAAATGGAGTTCATAAATGTATTTAGAGCATCGATATTTGGTTGAGGTGAAATTTTGGGATTATTCTGAGAAAGCTGAATTTTCGATGAATAGTGAAAATATAGTTTTTAACTTACGGGTGTTTAATGACATCATTAAATGATGTATTAAGTATATATTCAATATGGTCGAATTATGAATAGTAAGATAAGGTGTTAGGTGTCCCAAGTGGCCAATACCATGGGCAAATACCATGGGCAAGCCCATGGTTTTTCCAAAACCACTAGTGAGGTGTCCCTTGGCCATTAATGCCTTGTCCCCTCACTTTCCCTATAAATACCCACCCTTTCCTCCATTAGTTTCCACTCCCAACTCTCCCCCAACGAAGTTCTGGTCTCCTTACCTCCCAAGGAGTCCTCCCAAGGTTCCCCCAAGCCCTCAAGGTCCAAAACATTGAGTTTCAAGGGTCACGTTTTAAGGTAAGGGATCCGACCCCTCTCTTTCTTTTCATGTAATCTCTTTTATGTCATTCCTTTTATGCTCCATGTTATTATGTGAGAGGAAGTTCTTTTATATTCCTCTTACTGCCCCTTTCATTTTTATATGATGAGATATCCCCTCTTACTCTCATCATTTCGTTTTATGAAAGTTTAAGTGACGTTGTTAGGCTGCCGAATGTTTAAGTGATTCTTTCACCCTTCTCATTTTTCAAGTTCGATTTTCATGTCAAATCTTTCAAGTTACTTTTTATTATGTTGGGGTATGATCTCTATATATATCATACTGATCTCTAATTATCATATTATGAGAGACCCTATTTGATCTGTTCAATTCATTTTTGTTGAAGTTTAAGTGACGCCGTTAGGCTGCCGAATTTTCATAACAGAAATCAAACTTTTGTCTTCCTTCCATGCTTTTCATTTCAAATGGTATATCCCTGAAATAGCATCACCATGTCCATATATACTTCTTATTCTATCCCTCTGCTATTTTATGGGTCAATTATGATTGTTCGACCCATGTTCCCTCTCTTTTCAAAGTTTTCTAAAACCTTGTAACATAGCCGTTATGCTGGAGAATTTTCGTCTCAAAATGCCTCTCTTTTCTCAAAATTATTTTATGTTATAAAGTGAATACTCAAAGCTCCTATTTCTACAGGGGTATTCACATATATATATAAATTTTCTATTTTAAATTCTGGTATTTACATACATGATACCCGCTTTCCCTTTCCGTGGGTTTAAAGTAACGTAAAGATCATGTCTTTAAAGCAGTTTTTAAAACGTTATGATTATGAAATGAAACCCATTTATTTTATGCTATATGGGTTATTTATGAAATGTTTGATGATGATATATGTGGCTCACATGATAATAAAGTCAAATTTAAGGGTGCGCCCTGATAGCGCTCCAATGCATTGGGTAATGACTTAATCTCTAGAGATGACCATTTTAACGACGCCTTGGTGAATAACCTTGGTAATTTTTAACGACACCTTGGGGATGGACCTTGGTGAAACGAAACGATTGTCAATATTAAATGTTGCAGCCACATCTTCAAGTTATGAAAAATGTTATTTTTATTATGATGTATCTCATGATTCCTTTCTCATGCCTTAAAGTTCTTTTCATGTCCATATTTAAGTATCTCAAGTTCACATGAAAAATGTTTCTCTTGTTTCCCTTACTGAGCCTTCTGCTCACCCTTTCTTTTGATGTATGTCCCCAGGTTATTAGATGCATAATTAACATAGGATGAACTAAAGGAGAAGCCTTTCAAGTGTTTAAGAAGAATGTTTTATGTTTTTTTATGTATTATGATCCTTGTTTCCAAGACACTAAACCTTAACGATCCTCAGTTCCGTGTAATGAAATGAAATTTATGTTATAAAAAGACGGGATGTTATAGTTGGTATCAAAGGATGGTTTAGTTATTTGTGGAAATTAGGATATAAAAACTTTAGGAAGAACCCTATAGAAAAGTTTAAATATAGGAAATCTTCCTTGTATTTTGGTAAGTATTGAGTAGGTGGTTTATCAAACAAATACATCCCTGTCTGGATACGAGCAGGTAGAGGCGGCTCTGGCACAGATGTACATAGGGGTAAAACCCGAAAACACCGCTTTGAGCTAGACTCGAACGGGAACTGCTGCATGATAACGGGCCTTGCTGCACTCTTGGTTACGACACTCCCGGGGGATATGTTTGGTTAATCACAAGATTTTTATGAATCATTATGAAGGAATTATAGAAAAGTGTAATTGTCTAAGCATGAAGTCTTAGTTAAAAGATTCATAAATGAAATAAGTTTCTTACTAAGGTTTTATTCTTTTAGAAAATGGCGAGCAATAGGAGGAACCGTGCCGATGGTTACCGCAATGCACCATGTTCTTACGGCCCTCCGATGGAAGCCGGAATGGAAACATTCATGCGAATGATGAACCAACTGACTCAAGTTATGAGTAATAACTTGAATCAAGCTGAGAGGCTGACCTCACCACGAAGGGAACAACACTCTGTTGAGTCCTTCATGCATCAACGATCGCCAAAATTCAGTGGATCTACTGACCCATTGGTTGCGGAACAATGGATAAGCTCCATTGAAAAGATCTTTTTTGTACTTCATTGTTCGGAACAAGAAAAAGTCACCCTTGCTGTTTACAGCCTAGAGGGAGAAGCTGGTCAGTGGTGGTCACTGATCAAAAACACGAAGCCACGAGGAGAGATAGAAGCTTTGGAGTGGGAATAATTTCGGGGAATTTTCCTTAACAAGTATTTCCCTCGTTCCATGAGAACGAGAATGGAGAAAGAGTTTCTCGAGCTGAAGCAGAAGGAGAACGAATCTGTCGGAAGCTACGAGATGAACTTCACAAGGCTTTCCCGTTATACCTCAAGCTTTGTCATGGACCCTAATGGGAAGGTTGATAGATTCTTTGGTGGACTACGACCTCATCTGCGGAACAATCTAGCCAACAGGGACTATGATAGCTATGAAGAAATAGTTCGAAGTGCTATTAAAGTAGACCTGGAGTTTGGTGAGACACAATGGTCTCATAAACCAAATGAAAATAAGAGATCATTGGAGCCCAGTTTAGGGAAGTCTTTTGATCAGGGAAGAGGTGGAAAGCAAATGCAACTTACCACATGCAATAAATGTGGGAAGAATCATCTGGGGAACTGCTTGAACGGAAGTGGAAAGTGATACAAGTGTGGAAGAGGAGGCCATATTGCTCGGAATTTTCATAGTGAGGTGAAGCCTCAGCTTCCCAACACTAACGATAGAGGAAAGATGGTTCTGGCCCTACCCGAAGTCACATGCTTTAAGTGTGGACAGCTTGGGCACTTTCCTAACCAATGTCCAAATCAGAGGGCGGTGGAGGGGAATCACCATCAACCTCAGTAGAGGCCAAGAGAGCAAGGTCGTGCTTTCGCTATCACAACAGCTGAAGTTGAAGTCCCGAACGATGTGGTAGCAGGTACTCTTGTCGTCCTCTCAAAACTAGCCAGTACTTTATTTGATTCTGGTTCTACGCATTCCTTTATTTCCTCCAAGTTTGCAAGGAATATAGAATCAATCCCCGAACTGCTAGAGGTAGAGTTGTCTGTCAATACTCCAAGTGGGATTATCCTTGCATCAACAGTATTTAGAGACTCTAGTGTTTACTTTGGTGAGCACAATCTTATCGCAAATCTAGTAGTCATTCCCATGATGAAATTTGACATTATACTAGGGATGGACTGGCTCTCAAAGTATAATGCTAAGATCAAATTCAGAAGTAAGGAAATCTCAGTAGTCTTGAATGAACGACCTACAGTTATCTTCCAAGGAGAGATATCCCAAACTGATCCCTATCTAGAAGCACCTCCTATAGCATTATTTATGGAGTTAATTGGTGATGATGAAGAAGGAAAAGGGAGCATACAAATAGAAGATGTTCCGATTGTTCAGGAATACATGGATGTATTTCCTGAGGAGTTACCTGGACCTCCCCCAGAAAGAGAGGTAGAGTTCTCCATTGAACTAGTACCTGGGTCTCAATCGATATCAAATACTCCATATAGAATGGCAAATATGGAGCTAAAAGAGTTAAAGAAACAACTCCAAGACTTGTTGGAGAAGGGGTTTATCCGACCGAGTGTGTCTCCTTGGGGAGCACCAGTTCTCTTTGTGAAGAATAAGGATGGATCAATGCGGCTATGCATCGATTATAGAGAATTGAATGGGATCACGGTGAAGAACAGATATCCTCTTCCAAGAATTGATGATTTATTTAACCAACTTCACGGGGCTCAATTCTTCTCTAAGATTGACCTTCGATATGGTTATCATCAACTGAGGGTGAAGAAGGAAGATATTCCAAAGACTGCCTTCTGATCAAGATATGGGCATTATGAGTTTACTGTTATGCCCTTCGGCTTGACTAATGCTCCTGCTATTTTCATGGATTTGATGAATAGAGTCTTTAAGGACTACCTTGATAACTTTGTGGTAGTTTTTATTGATGATATTTTTATATATTCAAAAAGTCATGAGGAGCATGAAGATCATCTAAGGGTTATATTGAAAACTCTGCGGAAGGAGAGGCTCTTTGGGAAGTTCAGCAAGTGTGAGTTTTGGTTACAACAGGTGTCTTTCTTGGGGCACATCGTAACCAATGAAGGAATCTCGGTTGACCCTGCAAAGACAATGGTTGTGGAGGAGTGGCCTCAACCCACAATAGTAACTGAGATTCGTAGTTTCCTTGGTTTAGCAGGATATTATAGGAGGTTTGTGAAAAACTTTTCACAGCTTTCTAATCCACTAACCAAGTTGACTCGAAAAGGGGTTAAGTTCATCTGGACAAAGGAATGCGAAGAAAGTTTCCAAGAGCTGAAGAAGAGATTGGTTACTGCACCTGTGTTAACACTACCCTCTATTGGAGAAGGATTCGTTATTTTTAGCGATGCATCTCTGAAAGGGCTTGGGTGCGTCCTCATGCAAAATGACAAAGTAATTGCTTATGCATCTCGATAGTTGAAGATTCATGAGCAGAATTATCCTACGCATGATCTAGAGCTTGCGGCAGTTGTTTTTTCTCTAAAGATATAGAGGCACTATCTTTATGGGGAGAAATGTGATATATACACTGACCACCAAAGTCTAAAGTATATTTTCACACAGAAATAATTGAACATGAGACAAAGGAGATGGTTGGAGCTTATTAAAGACTATGATTGTTCAATTCATTATCACCCTGGAAGAGAAAACAAAGTCGCGGATGCGTTAAGCAGGAAAGATCCTGTTGTTCTGGCAACAATGAGGATCGTAGGAGATCCCTTGATTAAAGATCTAGTAAAACTGGACATGGGAATTATAAGGAAAGGGACATCATCAACCCTATTCCAAATGATTTCTCAACCTTCATTACTAGAGAGGATCAAGAAGGCTCAAAAAGAAGATCCTTTGCTGTAGGAGAAGTTTGAGGCTATAAAGGATGGGAAGTCCCCTGATTTCCATATTGATCAAGAAGGTGTATTGAAATTTCGTACAAGACTATGTGTTCCATCTATTCCGGAGATAAAGAAAGAACTTATGGATGAATCTCATAGCTCTACATTCTCTATACACCCGAAAAGCACTAAGATGTATAGAGACCTTCATGATCATTATTGGTGGGATAACATGAAGAGGGAGATTGCTGATTACACTACAAGGTGCCTGGTGTGTCAGCAAGTAAAGGCAGAATGACAACTTCCTAAGGGGGTATTACAACCGCTACCCATACCAGTATGGAAGTGGGATAATATCACTATGGACTTTGTAACTGGTCTCCCGAAAACATCCAAAGGAAACAATGCGATATGGGTTATTGTGGACCGTCTCACCAAGACATCCCATTTTATCTCTATTCGGGAAGATTTCTCTCTAGATCAGCTTGCCAAGATATACGTGAAGGAAGTGGTAAGGCTGCATGGGGTACCACTATCCATCGTATCTGATCGTGACCCAAGATTCACATCAAAATTCTGGAGAAGTCTTCAACATGCTCTGAATACTGAATTGAATTTTAGTACGGCCTATCATCCTCAAACTGATGGCCAATCTGAAAGGAGTATTCAGACACTCGAAGACATGTTGAGATTATGCTCAATGGAATTTAAAGGTGGATGGGATCAACACCTCCCCTTAGTTGAGTTCTCCTATAACAACAGCTTCCATTCGAGTATTCAGATGGCACCCTATGAAGCTCTATATGGAAAGCGGTGTGGAACTCCTACTTGTTGGGATGAAACTGGTGAGAGGAAGATTCTTGGGCCTGATCTCGTGCAAGAGATGACGGAACAGGTTCATGCCATCCAACAACACATAAAGGCTGCTCAGAGTCGGCAGAAGAGCTATGCTGACAATCGTCGAAGGGACTTGGAGTTTGGTGTTGGTGACAAAGTCTTCCTTCGAATTTCTCCATGGAAGAGAGTCATGCGGTTTGGGAAGAAAGGGAATCTCAGCCCTAGGTACATTGGCCCCTATGAAATCCTTGATCGCATAGGAGCAGTGGCCTATCGTCTAGCACTTCCACCGAACCTAGCTCAAGTTCATGATGTCTTCCATGTATCTCTCTTGAGGAAGTACATACCCGACCCTTCGCATTTACTGAACCCAGAGGTCGTACAACTGGAACATGACCTCTCTTACGAGGAGCAGCCAGTGGAGATCTTGGACCGCAGAGACAAGGTCCTACGAAACAAGACTACCCACCTTGTGAAATTGTTGTGGAGGAATCATAAATATGAAGAGGCGACTTGGGAGCCGGAGGAAACAATGAACCAAAAGTACCCTCACCTTTTCGACTAGGCCTCAAGTATAAGTTTCGGGGACGAAATTTCTTAAGGGGGGAAGAATGTAACGACCCAATCTTTTTGAGTAGTAGATTAACTTACTCTTAATGATTTAATAATATGTTAATGGTTAATGCAGGAAGAGGAGTCGATGGATTCATCCAGTAGACTTGACCCTTATGAAGCCCACTTATCAGAGCTTGGGAAGGAGGTAGCATCTGTGGGCTTCGCTTTGGACCAAGCCCAAGCCGAACTCCAGCGTGTCAATCTTGAACGGAAATGCCTACGGGAGAAGTTCAAGTTAGTAGAGATTACTACTAGGGCAATGTTATCTGAGCCTCCCTCAGATTCTCTCACCATAGCACACCTTACACTTAGGTCTTATGCCGGTGTTATAAGGGGATATGTGACGAGACCCTAGCTTCCTTGTGTAATCCTTTTGGGTGAATAAATTGAGATTTCTTCCTTTAGTGATGTTTGTGAAATTTCAAATGTCTAGATAATTTTAGAATGTATTTTATTGATGAATTTTGAAAAAGGGATATTTTAAAATATTTATGTAAACCCTAAATAACTAATGATGTGTAATGATTTTCAAAAAATGGTCTTCTACAAAAGTGTTCAATAAGGAATTTGAAGTCTAATAAGATCAGCTTAATTTTTGATGAATAGTAAATTATGAATAGTGATTTTAAGCTTAGGATTAGTAATGTGACCAAATGGATTAGTAATTTCACTCAAAGAAAGTTTTAATATAATTCATACACCTAGATTAAGTAATGTGATTCAATAAAATGGGTAAATAACGGTTTCATAAATTATTAGTCAAGTATTAGTTTTTTCAGATGAATAGTGTTTTTTAATTAAAAATTTAATTAAAAATAATTAGAAAATTATTTTTATAAAAATGACTTTATTTTTGAACTCAGAGCATCGATATTATGTTATGGTAATTTTTGGGGATTTTTCTAAAAAAAACGAATTTTCGATGAATAGTGTTTTTATTTAAAAATTAAATTAAAATTATTTAGAAAATTATTTTTATAAAATGGAGTTCATAAATGTATTTATAGCATCTATATTTGGTTAAGGTGAAATTTTGGGATTATTCTGAGAAAGTTGAATTTTTGATGAATAGTGAAAATATAGTTTTTAAGTTACGGTTGTTTAATGACATCATTAAATGATGTATTAATTATATATTCAATATGGTCGAATTATGAATAGTAAGATAAGGTGTGAGGTGTCCCAAGTGGCCAATACCATGGGAAAATACCATGGGCAAGCCCATGGTTTTGCCAAAACCACTAGTGAGGTGTCCCTTGGCCATTAATGCCTTGTCCCCTCACTTTCCCTATAAATACCCACCCTTTCCTCATTTAGTTTCCACTCCCAACTCTCCCCCAACGAAGTTCTGGTCTCCTTACCTCCCAAGGAGTCCTCCCAAGGTTCCCCAAAGCCCTCAAGGTCTAAAACTTTGAGTTTCAAGGGTCACGTTTTAAGGTAAGGGATCCGACCCCTCTCTTTCTTTTCATGTAATCTCTTTTATGTCATTCCTTTTATGCTCCATGTTATTATGTGAGAGGATGTTCTTTTATATTCCTCTTACTGCACCTTTCATGTTTATATGATGATAGATCCCCTCTTACTCTCATCATTTCGTTTTATGAAAGTTTAAGTGACGTCGTTAGGCTGCCGAATGTTTAAGTGATTCTTTCACCCTTCTCATTTTTCAAGTTCGATTTTCATGTCAAATCTTTCAAGTTACTTTTTATTATGTTGGGGTATGATCTCTATATATATCATACCGATCCCTAATGATCATATGATGAGAGACCCTATTTTATCTGTTCAATTCATTTTTGTTGAAGTTTAAGTGATGTCGTTAGGCTGCCGAATTTTCATAAGAGAAATCAAACTTTTGTCTTCCTTCCATGCTTTTCATTTCAAATGGTATGTCCTTGAAATTACATCACCATGTCCATATATACTTCTTATTCTGTCCCTCTACTATTTTATGGGTCAATTATGATTGTTCGACCCATGTTCCCTCTCTTTTCAAAGTTTTCTAAAACCTTGTAACATAGTCGTTATGCTGCAGAACTTTCGTCTCAAAATGCCTCCCTTTTCTCAAAATTATTTTATGTTATAAAGTGAATACTCAAAGCTTTTATTTCTACAGGGGTATTCACATATATATAAAAATGTTCTATTTTAAATTCTGGGATTTACATACATGATACCCGCTTTCCCTTTCCGTGGGTTTAAAGTAACGTAAAGATCATGTCTTTAAAGCAGTTTTTAAAACATTATGATTATGAAATGAAACCCATTTATTTTATGCTATATGGGTTATTTATGAAATGTTTGATGATGATATATGTGGCTCACATGATAATAAAGTCAAATTTAATGGTGTGCCCTGATAGCGCTCCAATGCATTGGGTAATGACTTAATCTCTAGAGATGACCATTTTAACGACACCTTGGTGAATAACCTTGGTAATTTTTAACGAAACCTTGGGGATGGACCTTGGTGAAACGAAACGATTGTCAATATTAAATGTTGCAGCCATATCTTCAAGTTATGAAAAATGTTATTTTTATTATGATGTATCTCATGATTCTTTTCTCATGCCTTAAAGTTCTTTTCATGTCCTTATTGAATTATCTCAAGTTCACATGAAAAATCTTTCTCTTGTTTCCCTTACTGGGCCTTCTGCTCACCCTTTCTTTTGATGTATGTCCCCAGGTTATTATATGCATAATGAACATAGGATTAACTAAAGGAGAAGCCTTTCAAGTGTTTAAGGAGAATGTTTTATGTTTTTTTTATGTATTATGATCCTTGTTTCCAAGACACTAAACCTTAACGATCCTCAGTTCCGTGTAATGAAATGAAAGTTATGTTATAAAAAGACGGGATGTTATATTTGGTATCAAAGGATGGTTTAGTTATTTGTGGAAATTATGATATAAAAACTTTAGGAAGAACCCTATAGATAAGTTTAAATATAGGAAAACTTCCTTGTATTTTTGTAAGTATTGAGTAGGTGGTTTATCAAACAAATACATCCCTGTCTGGATACGAGCAGGTAGAGGCGGCTCTGGCACAGATATACATAGGGGTAAAACCCGAAAACACTGCTTTGAGCTAGACTCAAACGGGAACTGGTGCATGATAACGGGCCTTGATGCACTCTTGGTTACGACACTCCCGGGGGATATGTTTGGTTAATCACAAGCTTTTTATGAATCATTATGAAGGAATTATAGAAAAGTGTAATTGTCTAAGAATGAAGTGTTAGTTAAAATATTCATAAATGAAATAAGTTTCTTACTAAGGTTTTATTCTTTTAGAAAATGGCGAGCAATAGGAGGAACCGTGCCGATGGTGACCGCAATGCACCATGTGCTTACGGCCCTCTGATGGAATCCGGAATGGAAACATTCATGCGAATGATGAACCAACTGACACAAGTTATGAGTAATAACTTGAATCAAGCTGAGAGGCTAACCTCACCACGAAGGGAACAACACTCTGTTGAGTCCTTCATGCGTCAACGATCGCCAACATTCAGTGTATCTACTGACCCATTGGTTTCGGAACAATGGATAAGCTCCATTGAAAAGATCTTTTCTGTACTTCATTGTTCGGAACAAGAAAAAGTCACCCTTTCTGTTTACCGCCTAGAGAGAGAAGCTGATCAGTGGTGGTCACTGATCAAAAACACGAATCCACGAGGAGAGATAGAAGCTTTGGAGTGGGAATAATTTCGGGGAATTTTCCTTAACAAGTATTTCCCTCGTTCCATGAGAACGAGAATGGAGAAAGAGTTTCTCGAGCTGAAGCAGAAGGAGAATGAATCTGTCGGAAGCTACGAGATGAACTTCACAAGGCTTCCCCGTTATACCTCAAGATTTGTCATGGACCCTAATGGGAAGGTTGATAGATTCTTTGGTGGACTACGACCTCATCTGCGGAAGAATCTATCCAACAGGGACTATGATAGCTATGAAGAAATAGTTCGAAGTGTTATGAAAGTCGAGCTAGATTTTGGTGAGACACAATGGTCTCATAAACCAAATGAAAAGAAGAGATCGTTGGAGCCCAGTTTAGGGAAGTCTTTTGATCAGGGAAGAGGTGGAAATCAAATTCAACTTACCACATGCAATAAATGTGGGAAGAATCATCTGGGGAACTGATTGAACGGAAGTGGAAAGTTCTACAAGTGTGGAAGAGGAGGCCATATTGCTCGGAATTGTCATAGTGAGGTGAAGCCTCAGCTTCCCAACACTAACGACAGAGGAAAGATGGTTCTGGCCCTACCCGAAGTCACATGCTTCAAGTGTGGACAGCTTGGGCACTTTGCTAACCAATGTCCAAATCCGAGGGCGGTGGAGGGGAATCACCATCAACCTCAGCAGAGGCCAAGAGAGCAAGGTCGTGCTTTCTCTATCACAACAGCTGAAGTTAAAGTCCCGAACGATGTGGTAGCAGGTAATATTGTCGTCCTCTCAAAACTAGCAAGTACTTTATTTGATTCTGGTTCTACGCATTCCTTTATTTCCTCCAAGTTTGCAAGGAATATAGAATCAATCCCCGAACTGCTAGAGGTAGAGTTGTCTGTCAAGACTCTATGTGGGATTATCCTTGCATCAACAGTATTTAGAGACTCTAGTGTTTACTTTGGTGAGCACAATCTTATCGCAAATCTAGTAGTCATTCCCATGATGGAATTCGACATTATACTAGGGATGGACTGGCTCTCAAAGTATAATGCTAAGATCAAATGCAGAAGTAAGGAAATCTTAGTAGTCTTGAATGAACGACCTACAGTTATCTTCCAAGGAGAGATATCCCGAACTGATCCCTATCTAGAAGCACCTCCTATATCATTCTTTATGGAGTTAATCGATGATGATGAAGAAGGAAAAGGGAGCATACAAATAGAACATGTTCCGATTGTTCAGGAATACATGGATGTACCTGGACCTCCCCCAGAAAGAGAGGTAGAGTTCTCCATTGAACTAGTACCTGGGTCTCAACCGATATCAAAGACTCCGTATAGAATGGAAAATGTGGAGCTAAAAGAGTTAAAGAAACAACTCCAAGACTTGTTGGAGAAGGGGTTTATCCGACCGAGTGTGTCTCCGTAGGGAGCACCAGTTCTCTTTGTGAAGAAGAAGGATGGATCAATGCGGCTATGCATCGATTATAGAGAACTTAACGGGATCATGGTGAAGAACAGATATCCACTTCCAAGAATTGATGATTTATTTGACCAACTTCACGGGGCTCAATTCTTCTCTAAGATTGACCTTCGATCTGGTTATCATCAACTGAGGGTGAAGAAGGAAGATATTCCAAAGACTGCCTTCCGATCAAGATATGGGCATTATGAGTTTATTGTTATGCCCTTCGGCTTGACTAATGCTCCTGCTATTTTCATGGATTTGATGAATAGAGTCTTTAAGGACTACCTTGATAACTTTGTGGTAGTTTTTATTGATGATATTTTGATATATTCAAAAAGTCGTGAGGAGCATGAAGATCATCTAAGGGTTATATTGAAAACTTTGCGGAAGGAGAGGCTCTTTGGGAAGTTCAGCAAGTGTGAGTTTTGGTTACAACAGGTGTCTTTCTTGGGGCACATCGTAACCAATGAAGGAATATCAGTTGACCCTGCAAAGACAATGGTTGTGGAGGAGTGGCCTCAACCCACAACAGTAACTGAGATTCGTAGTTTCCTTGGTTTAGCAGGATATTATAGGAGGTTTGTGAAAAACTTTTCACGACTTTCTAATCCACTAACCAAGTTGACTCGAAAAGGGGTAAAGTTCATCTGGACAAAGGAATGCGAAGAAAGTTTCCAAGAGCTGAAGAAGAGATTGGTTACTGCACCTGTGTTAACACTACCCTCTATTGGAGAAGGATTATTTATTTTTAGCGATGCATCTCTGAAAGGGCTTGGGTGCGTCCTCATGCAAAATGACAAAGTAATTTCTTATGCATCTCGACAGTTGAAGATTCATGAGAAGAATTATCCTACGCATGATCTAGAGCTGGCGGCAGTTGTTTTTGCTCTAAATATATGGAGGCACTATCTTTATGGGGAGAAATGTGATATATACACTAACCACCAAAGTCTAAAGTATATTTTCACACAGAAAGAATTGAACATGAGACAAAGGAGATGGTTGGAGCTTATTAAAGACTATGATTGTTCAATTCATTATCACCCTGGAAGAGCAAACAAAGTCGCGGATGCGTTAAGCAGGAAAGATCCTGTTGTTCTGGAAACAATGAGGATCGTAGGAGATCCCTTGATTAAAGATCTAGTAAAACTGGACATGGGAATTATAAGGAAAGGGACATCATCAACCCTATTCCAAATGATTTCTCAACCTTCATTACTAGAGAGGATCAAGAAGGCTCAAAAAGAAGATCATTTGCTGCAGGAGAAGTTTGAGGCTGTAAAGGATGGGAAGTCCCCTGATTTCCATATTGATCAAGAAGGTGTATTGAAATTTCGTACAACAATATGTGTTCCATCTATTCCGTAGATAAAGAAATAACTGATGGATGAAGCTCATAGCTCTACATTCTCTATACACCCGGGAAGCACTAAGATGTATAGAGACCTTCGTGATCATTATTGGTGGGATAACATGAAGAGGGAGATTGCTGATTACACTACAAGGTGCCTGGTGTGTTAGCAAGTAAAGGCAGAATGACAACTTCCTAAGGGGGTATTACAACCGCTGCCCATACCAGTATGGAAGTGGGATAATATCACTATGGACTTTGTAACTGGTCTCCCGAAAACATCCAAAGGAAACAATGCGATATGGGTTATTGTGGACCGTCTCACCAAGACAGCCCATTTTATCTCTATTCGGGAAGATTTCTCTCTAGATCAGCTTGCCAAGATATACGTGAAGGAAGTAGTAAGGCTGCATGGGGTACCACTATCCATCGTATCTGATCGTGACCCAAGATTCACATCAAAATTCTGGAGAAGTCTTCAACATGCTCTGAATACTGAATTGAATTTTAGTACGGCCTATCATCCTCAAACTGATGGCCAATCTGAAAGGACTATTCAGACACTCGAAGACATGTTGAGATTATGCTCAATGGAATTTAAAGGTGGATGGGATCAACACCTCCCATTAGTTGAGTTCTCCTATAACAACAGCTTCCATTCGAGTATTCAGATGGCACCCTCTGAAGCTCTATATGGAAAGCGGTGTAGAACTCCTACTTGTTGGGATGAAACTGGTGAGAGGAAGATTCTTGGGCCTGATCTCGTGCAAGAGATGACGGAACAGTTTCATGCCATCCAACAACACATAAAGGCTGCTCAGAGTCGGCAGAAGAGCTATGCTGACAATCGTCGAAGGGACTTGGAGTTTGGTGTTGGTGAAAAAGACTTCCTTCGAATTTCTCCATGGAAGAGAGTCATTCGGTTTGGGAAGAAAGGGAAGCTCAGCCCTAGGTACATTGGCCCCTATAAAAACCTTGATCGCATAGGAGCAGTGGCCTATCATCTAGCACTTCCACCGAACCTAGCTCAAGTTCATGATGTCTTCCATGTATCTCTCTTGAGGAAGTACATACCCGACCCTTCGCATGTACTGAACCCAGAGGTGGTACAACTGGAACATGACCTCTCTTACGAGGAGCATCCAGTGGAGATCTTGGAACGTAGAGACAAGGTCCTACGAAACAAGACTACCCACCTTGTGAAAGTGTTGTGGAGGAATCATAAATATGAAGAGGCGACTTGGGAGCCGGAGGAAACAATGAAGCAAAAGTACCCTAACCTTTTCGACTAGGCCTCAAGTATAAATTTCAGGGACGAAATTTCTTAAGGGGGTAAGAATGTAACGACCCAATCTTTTTGAGTAGTAGATTAACTTACTCTTAATGATTTAATAAGATGTTAATGGTTAATGCAGGAAGAGGAGTCGATGGCTTCATCCAGTAGACTCGACCCTTATGAAGCCCACTTATCAAAGCTTGGGAAGGAGGTAGCATTTGTGGGCTTCGCTTTGGACCAATCCCAAGCCGAACTCCAGCGTGTCAAGCTTGAACGGAAACGCCTACGGGAGAAGTTCAAGTTAGTAGAGATTACTACTAGGGAAATGTTATCTGATCCTCCCTCAGATTCTCTCACCATAGCACACCTTACACTTAGGTCTTATGCCGGTGTCATAAGGGGCTATGTGACGAGACCCTAGCTTCCTTGTGTAATCCTTTCGGGTGAATAAATTGATATTTCTTCCTTTAGTGATGTTTGTGAAATTTCAAATGTCTAGATAATTTTAGAATGTATTTTATTGATGAATTTTGAAAAAGGGATATTTTAAAATATTTATGTAAACCCTAAATAACTAATGATGTGTAATGATTTTCAAAAAATGGTCTTCTACAAAAGTGTTCAGTAAGGAATTTGGAGTCTAATAAGATCAACTTAATTTTTGATGAATAGTAAATTATGAATAGTGATTTTACGCTTAGGATTAGTAATGCGACCAAATGGATTAGTAATTTCACTCAAAGAAAGTTTTAATATAATTCAGACACCTAGATTAAGTAATGTGATTCAATAAAATGGGTAAATAACGGTTTCATAAATTATTAGTCAAGTATTAGTTTTTTCATATGAATAGTGTTTTTTAATTAAAAATTTAATTAAAAATAATTAGAAAATTATTTTTTTAAAAATGACTTTATTTTTGAACTCAGAACATCGATATTATGTTATGGTAATTTTTGGGGATTTTTCTGAAAAAAACGAATTTTCGATGAATAGTGTTTTTATTTAAAAATTAAATTAAAATTATTTAGAAAATTATTTTTATAAAATGGAGTTCATAAATGTATTTAGAGCATCGATATTTGGTTAAGGTGAAATTTTGGGATTATTCTGAGAAAGTTGAATTTTCGATGAATAGTGAAAATATAGTTTTTAAGTTACGGGTGTTTAATGACATCATTAAATGATGTATTAAGTATATATTCAATATGATCGAATTATGAATAGTAAGATAAGGTGTGAGGTGTCCCAAGTGGCCAATACCATGGGCAAATACCATGGGAAAGCCCATGGTTTTGCCAAAACCACTAGTGAGGTGTCCCTTGGCCATTAATGCCTTGTCCCCTCACTTTCCCTATAAATACCCACCCTTTCCTCCTTTAGTTTCCACTCCCAAATCTCCCCCAACGAATTTCTGGTCTCCTTACCTCCCAAGGAGTCCTCCCAAGGTTCCCCCAAGCCCTCAAGGTCCAAAACTTTGAGTTTCAAGGGTCACGTTTTAAGGTAAGGGATCTGACCCCTCTCTTTCTTTTCATGTAATCTCTTTTATGTCATTCCTTTTATGCTCCATGTTATTATGTGAGAGGATGTTATTTTATATTCCTCTTACTACCCCTTTCATGTTTATATGATGAGAGATCCCCTCTTACTCTCATCATTTCGTTTTATGAAAGTTTAAGTGACGTCGTTAGGCTTCTGAATGTTTAAGTGATTCTTTCACCCTTCTCATTTTTCAAGTTCGATTTTCATGTCAAATATTTCAAGTTACTTTTTATTATGTTGGGTTATGATCTCTATATATATCATACTGATCTCTAATGATCATATGATGAGAGACCCTATTTTATCTGTTCAATTCATTTTTGGTGAAGTTTAGGTGACGCCGTTAGGCTGTCGAATTTTCATAAGAGAAATCAAACTTTTGTCTTCCTTCCATGCTTTTCATTTCAAATGGTATGTATTTGAAATTGCATCACCATGTCCATATATACTTCTTATTCTGTACCTCTACTATTTTATGGGTCAATTATGATTGTTCGACCCATGTTCCCTCTCTTTTCGAAGTTTTCTAAAACCTTGTAACATAGCCGTTATGCTGCAGAATTTTCGTCTCAAAATGCCTCTATTTTCTAAAAATTATTTTATGTTATAAAGTGAATACTCAAAGCTCCTATTTCTACAGGGGTATTCACATATATATAAAAATGTTCTATTTTAAATTCTGGGATTTACATACATGATACCCGCTTTCCCTTTCCGTGGGTTTAAAGTAACGTAAAGATCATGTCTTTAAAGCAGTTTTTAAAACGTTATGATTATGAAATGAAACCCATTTATTTTATGCTATATGGGTTATTTATGAAATTTTTGATGATGATATATGTGGCTCACATGATAATAAAGGCAAATTTAAGGGTGCGCCCTGATAGCGCTCCAATGCATTGGGTAATGACTTAATCTCTAGAGATGACCATTTTAACGACGCCTTGGTGAATAACCTTGGTAATTTTTAACGACACCTTGGGGATGGACCTTGCTGAAACGAAATGATTTTCAATATTAAATGTTGCAGCCACATCTTCAAGTTATGAAAAATGTTATTTTTATTATGATGTATCTCATGATTCCTTTCTCATGCCTTAAAGTTCTTTTCATGTCCTTATTGAAGTATCTCAAGTTCACATGAAAAATGTTTCTCTTGTTTCCCTTACTAGGCCTTCTGCTCACCCTTTCTTTTGATGTATGTCCCCAGGTTATTAGATGCATAATGAACATAGGATGAACTAAAGGAGAAGCCTTTAAAGTGTTTAATAATAATGTTTTATGTTTTTTTTTATGTATTATGATCCTTGTTTCCAATACACTAAACCTTAACGATCCTCAGTTCCATGTAATGAAATGAAAGTTATGTTATAAAAAGACGGGATGTTATAAAAAAGATCATTTATTCATCCAAAATGAAGGTAAAAGTATAAAATTTTATTTTAAGA
Organism: Viscum album; assembly: GCA_963277665.1. NCBI lineage: Eukaryota > Viridiplantae > Streptophyta > Magnoliopsida > Santalales > Viscaceae > Viscum > Viscum album. Next base: position 209,656,883 of record OY728128.1, on the reverse strand, counting down.
TCCTTAACCAAAATTTTATGGATTATTTTATTATCTAGATATATAATAAAATAAAATATACTTACTTAATTTATTTTTATTCCATAATAATAATTTCATCCTTTGTTTATGCTTTAACCAATTTCCACTTCATTTATTACTCCAAAAAATGAATATCCAAGATTTTTTTTATTATGATTAAAGCACTAAAATTAACTTTTAATGAATCATAAGATCTATAAAATATTGAAAAGTATTTCCATCTATCTCTAAATTTAAAAAAACAAAATGGTTAGAAAAATTTATCCAATATAATACATTAATATATAAAACTTCAACAGTAACACCCAAATTTCAAATTAATCGATTATATAAGTATTTATCAATAAAACACATCCAAAATGTGTCTGATAACATTTTAAATTAAAAAATAATAATAAGGTAACTAAATTTCCAAAATCAAATTAACATTAATCCCCTAAACATCATAACATTGCTCATAATATCACATACCCTACATGTGAATAACATGATCATATATTCTCTTAAAACATTAAAATAACTGAAATCACCATAAATCCCCAATGAAAATGTAACTACTTACAAAATTAACTATATACTTATTCCTTACATAAAATTACATATTATCAAATATATTCCATTAAACTAAAAAATTCCACAAACACCATTATAAATTACATTATCACCAAATCACTGATTCTTTTTAAGGTTACCAATATTATCTGATTAAATTCATCAATGTCAATAACTTCTTTATCCCAAAAAAACATAATTCCCTCAATATTTGGTATATATTATGGGTTATATTTCCCCCAATCATGTGTTTTCTATAAAATATATAATTACCATTGAATCTTTAACGCCCCGACTCTGGTTACCCAGAGTCGATGCATTATTATATAACATTGGCCAGATCACAAGAAAGATCAAGTCTCGAAAGAACGATTAGTTTAGTAGCCTTGGAATAACTAGATACATTCATAAAGTTTACATTACATCATAAAATGAAAACTACAACAATATATTCTCCATAGTCCACACTCGTATCCCCTCATACTATCCCTGCAGGTCATTCATAAAATACTTCTTCACATCCCGGGAAAAATAAAACATAGAAATGGGTGAGCTCAAATGCCCAGTAAGGATAACAATATAGCGGAAACTTTTATAAATAAGAATAAACATTTAAGGCAATGTATAACTAAAACAAAAGCCTTTTAAACTTTAACTTCAGCATAATATGGCAGAAATAAAATGAAATAATTCCATATACTTATTCACATGGATATTCTACTAGTCGAATAATCACATGTAATATCAATAACCACTTTCATAATGATGGAATGCATAATGCCAGACTATCATAACCACATAGTCAAGGCCTCGTGCCAAGACTAAAAATAAGATTTTGTCAAGGCCTTATGCCAAGACACTAGTTTGTCTCATGAGACCTACCGATGCATCGAGTAGCTATAGCGGGCTCCACCCGTCACTTATTAAGTCCAATGAATTCCTCATATGAACAGGTTTAAACATAACATAAACATTCATATTAAAACTAGCATACAAAATGTCAATATATTCTCCATAAACCATGAATGGTATAAAAATAACACATCTATAGTCAAACATATCACAAAACCTTCAATACAATATGGATGTTTTTTATCATAATAAATCAACTTCAAATAAGCTTAAAATCCATCAAAGGATGTTGAAATAGATGAAATCAAAACTATTTGATAGAAATATCTCTTTTTTTTAAATCATTTAAAAGTTACATAATAAAACATTTACTTTAAAAATATCCTTATAAGCTTGTAAGGGAAGATTCGAAGATTTTATAATGGCGGAAAATAGTCGCACCCACCATATAAGTTAAAAAAGACATTTTTCCTTAATTTGGTCGAAAAGGTTAAAAAGGACCTTGTTTGGAAAACGACAGAAAGATTCCTTTATAAACCTCTTATAAAAAGTCAGACAAGGGAATAAATGACTTTAACCCATATTTTAGAAAATATTAAAAATGTTTTGAAATACATTTTTAAGAAACATGGATGTGGATGATAAAGAAGTCCCAGAATATTATTACATATAAACAACCTCAGATAAGGAAGAGATTGCGAAATAAACTCTTACCTTGTAATTTTCCTTGGTTGGGGGTAGGTTAAACTTCTGTATAACAGTGAAATAATTTTTATTAAATTATACAATAATCATATACATTAAAATGATATCATATATGATCTTTTAACATTGATTTGTTAATAATATCTTAATATTATCGTCATTTCGGGTGTTAATGGGTTTGTTTTCCTTTATATTCTTTGTTATGTGAGCCATATTTGTTATGGATGGAATGTATATTATTCATATCCAGAATGATATCATGTCTCTAAAAATTATTTTTAATCATAAAATGAGAATTAGACTTGAATGGATACGATGGGGAATGAATCTCATCGCGTTCGTGGAGACGGTAGTCCGTACGTACGCACGAGCGACAATATCATTCTTTTGATATTAAAATAACATATAATTGGATTCAATATCATATATACATAATAATTATCATGTTATATTTCTTATTTACATGAATTACACATCATTATTATACACATCCAAATAATAATGTTTTGAATAACAATTACGCCACGATGTGGAGACAATAAGTCGTACGTACGCACATATGGTGACATGTCATTCAAAGGATGGATAGAATACTGAATATGGTTGTACCATGTTTATAATAACATCAAAGTATATATAATATACTGGAGTTATTATTTTATAATGCTAATAACAAAGAAATAAGAAGTGGAAGAAGAAAGGAACTTGAAAGAGGGTGGTGAAAACATTACCTCTTCTTCGAGTTCTTCCTTTTGATTTGATCAAAAGGGATCCTTAGGTTGGCTTTTTGATCAAAATAAGGACTCTAGGTTGAAGCGAGGGAAGTTGAGAGAGTATTTGGGCAGGGTTTGGCCGAGCTAAAAGGCTTTGAATGTTTGAATTAGTGAGAATGTGGAGTGCCCTTTTATAAAAGGGGTGAGGGGCACCTTTGGAAAAACTAGAAATATTATTTTATAATAAATTCATATTAGGTTTCTAATGGCTCCAAAGTGGATTATTTAAAGGTTATGGTGGGGATAGGTCGAAAACCACTCAAACAATAGGTTTTAGATAGGTTTGGGTCTCTATATTAACCTTATCTTTTAGTTTTAACTCTTAGTTAATTAGTTTAACATTTACCATGTCACTTTATATTTTTATATTATATAGTTAATAAACTTACTATAAATATCCACGAGACCCCAAAGTGGTCCATTAATGATACACTTATCATGATATAAGTCTCTTTGCCGAACCTTATATTTTTAGGGATTTAATATCAATTAATAATATAATATTTTTTTTAAAAACTCTTTTATGTCAATTTTGACACTATTCAATAATTGATTTTTGTTAAAGTCTTAACAACTTTATTAATTCGAAAAAATTCATTTAAGAAATTTTATAATGTCATATTAAGCAATAAAATTCATGTATGTCATCAAAACTTTCAAATTATATTAATTTTAACATTTATAATACCAATTATTTGATTCTTTTATTAATAAAGAAAATACTGCATCATTATTGTGTCATAAATAATATTAATTATTAACTGTCTAAAAATTATAAATAAATTACCATTATGTAGTAAATATTTTTATCTTTATAATGAATATTTATAGTTGAAAATAAAATATATATAACCCTATGTAAAAATTGTTTTTTTAAAAGATATATGCTTATGTCATTTTTGTATTTATTTTAACTTAATTAATATAAAGTGTCATTATCACTTACAAGTGGCTCCATGGGGTCCCAAAATAGACCCAATGATACTCATGGTCGGACATGTATTAAAAAATAAGTTTAGTAAACGTTTTAGGGTAATTTATTATTATTATAATATTATTTTTTTACCCTTATTTACCGGATTTACCCTTTAACCATGATAAATAAAATATTTACCAAAGTAATTATTCAAAATGTCTGAAAATAAAATTTACCTATTTACACAATTTGGACATCCTGATTCCAAATATGGAATCCATTTTTTCAAATTCAAAACACAGAAGTGGCAGAAATTAATTTAAAATTAATTCCCGTTGTTAAAACAAAAAACGTGTTTTTAAGAGATAATAACTATCAAAAGATTGATACTTGTTTATGTCGGGTTTAATTATAAACTTATGTCCAATGACCAACATTTTATTAAATGGTAGAAATATATTATAAATATACCTTAAAACCACTCAAATTCATAATTTATCACTGTTAATTATTTTGATTAAAAAAGTTGTTTTTAATTAAAATTTAGTAATTTTCACTATTCATCAAAATATAAATGTTATTCGAAAAGTTCCAAAATTTTACCCTAGGATAATTTCGATATTCTGAATCCAAAAATGAAGTCCATTTTGAGAGATAAAATTTATAAAATTTCAAAAAGTGGGTATTACTATTCATAACGGCTAGTTTGATTGGTTGTGGTGTGTGTTAGAACTCGAAGTTGCGTACAACACACGCTACGGTATTATTCAAAGAGAAGCATATCGTTGAGGCTTGGGGTGTTACAGAATCACTTTTATATATCATCAATACCATTCAACATATGCTTTCAAATCCTTAAAGAAAAACTATTATGGAACAATACTTAGATGTTTCATGATTCTTATAACCAAAAGATAATTAATATAACACTTCTAAAAAATAATTCTCAAATAACAATACATAAACACTTTAATCCTTACAATTAAATTATTTTCATGGTATAGGTCATCCCTTGGTCTAGGAGTTAACTCTTGGATTAAGGAAATGACTCAAATAATTCCCATTTTCTCCACACACAAGACATTGAACTCCTTATAAATTCATTACTCAATTCCATTATTTACCACATGAAGAAATTATCCCCTTCCTTTGAGATATTACCTAGGGTGTCTAGTTCCACATTTTTTACATGAATGAAATTGAGTCTTCTTTCGTCTGTGGTCTCCACTATCTAATCTCCCAGAAAACTCTATCCTTCTCTTATTTGGTGATTCTGAGAGGTACTTATGGTGAAAGTTGTTAATAATATATCATGATAACTTATTAGTAATAATTACAATATCACTCTCTCCGGTCATCATCCAAATTGGTTGATGATCATCACTGCTTTATCCATCATAGTCACTATTATCATGGTTCCTCCTCATTCCATCCATTGACTGAAACCAAAAAGGATATTATGAGAAACAGTGATCAGATTGGGCAACCACATAATCCTTTATAGTATTTTTAAATCATGACACATTATTTTTATCCTATGAAATATTAAGTTTAACCCAGGTCATTTGTAGTCATCGTGTATTCAAATCCTTTATGATGGTTATTAAAAAGTTTTTGAATTTCCAAAACATATCCCCTAGGAGTATCAATGAATGTTTGTATCATGACCTATTTTCATGCACCAAGTGGTGATTAGGCCAAATCCCAGTGTACCCTTTTCATATTTATTACCGCTAAGTAGAACTACATGGGAGCCACATCCAATTTTAGTATCCAGACATATATGTTATTTCTTGGAAACCACTCGCTCTATAATTCTAAAAAATTCTAGGACATTTTTTTATACATTGACTTATCCTAAGGGTTCTCACTAAATTTTTATCATCCTAGTTTCCAATGGTTAACTAAACCCTTATCTGATTCCAACAGTAGATACTAAAAATTTTCATATACAGATATTACATATTCCTAGATGAATATTCATTACATAACATAATGATCCATGCTAGAATTATATAGTTATAGTATGTTTGGAAACCTGTACATGTAAACAACTATTTCATAAGTGAACAACATCATCACCCATTATTTTCTTTATAAATATAACCCTTATTAGCTATATCATACATAATAACATTATTCATAACCTGGGTAAAGGACACATAAAAAAGGGTGATATCAGATGCTCAGTAAGTGTAAACAAAGGATATATCAACATATCATGATCATAAGGGTATGTTAACAAGATCATAACATTAAAAAACTATAACCTAAATAACAAAGATAATATTTTTGTGTCATGTAATAAAGATTGGAAGTTCATAATACATGAATCATAAAGGAATCAAAGAACAAGATCCATGAGATTATAAACTTGGTATAAGACTTTGATTTATATAAAAACATAACCTTATAACATTGTGAACATTTATAAATTGAAATAGTTTCACTTAATAAGTTAAGGATATTAAATTAGACCCTCACAAAAACTTATGTACATGGAAACTAGGTCCACATATAATCTTATGGACATGAAATCTAGGTATAATGCCCCGAGCCTGCTCTTTTGGACTTGGTTCTTGAAAAATGTTGTGTAATGTTTTTAAAAGAAACTTAACAATTACACAACACTTTATACAAAAGAGGATATTTTACCGGTCTAGGTTTTGAAGGATTAGATAGAACCATACATTTATCAGAGTTGAAACAATAAAATAAAACAACTATCTACTATGCTTCTGCGTGTGCTATCTCTAAAAGTGATGGAATCTGTAAATAATCTCTTAAGATACCTGTGAAAAATCATTTTTAGAATAAAAGGGTGAGCGTTCAATTGCTCAGTAAGGAGTTTTGAAAACCTTTAATAAATCCCTTTTAAAAATATCAATTTTATAAAACATTTGAAATGTTCAACTTCAAATACATTTTTAAAAAAATGATTTTGAACATAATTATACTTCAAAAAAACATTTAAATTAATCTCGTGATTCGATTGAAAATATTAAGAAAGGTCTTAAAAAAAGCATTGAATCCACTTGTAACTTTGAAGGCTATCTTGGGCCTACCCCCATAAGGGATTGATTAACTATCCAATTCCCTATTGTATTTACAAAGTACGAGTACCAGTTTTTATAAAACATTTTTGTATTAGCATGCCTTATATACATATAATTTTGACTGGTGTTTTAGTTTCAAAAATATATTTATAGTCCTGCTTGGAAAAAATAAAAATTAATCTTTACTGAATATTATATATTCGACTTGGTACGATCAATTCTCATGATACATGTCGTTGAATAATCACAGGAAAGATTAATCAACATCCACACACTTAAAATTTCATCCATATTTCCATAAAAAATCATTTTTGTAAAGTTTATTTAATGATATAGTATATATGTATATACTTATATATATGTGTGTATGAATGTATGAAAACATATTGATCTATGGACATAATCATGATATGAGTTTGACATGCACATAGATTCATCATTTTAATTAATAAAATTCAATAAATAATCCATTTCTATATATGTTTTTTAAATAAATAATTAATAAAACAATAATTATTATTATAATTCATATGAAACATAATATTGATCCTTATAAAATAAGTTTGAAACATAAAATCATAATTTTGGTTTAAATAATATCTTGCTAAATTTGAGAAATAAAACATTTAAATTATGAAATGACAAAATTTAACATGATCAATCAAATATATGTTTAAAATAATAAAATAATAATAATTTCAATATAATTTATTGTTTCAAATCATAAAAATAGATGGAATGAAACATAGAATTCCCTAATAATCATAGAAATAAATAAATATACATATAAATATATCTCTTTTAGAAAATAAATATCATTATTTTGAAATAAAGAAATGAACTATTCCTTACAAAAATAAAATGGAATTTAATGTGTAAATAAAGCATCTAATAATATATAATTCCTTACTAAAATAATATTTTTAATAAATATATTTTTTGAAACAAATATTTATCACTTACTCAAAATTAAATAATTTATGAAGACCATAAATGAAAAATAGAGAAAAACTCCTTTGAAGTCGAATTTGAATGTAAAGAAATCAGATTTGAAATAAATATTTTGTTGCACAAATATAATTTGGTTATAAAAATAATTTTATAGAAAAGATATAATAAATCCCTTACTAATTTTTTTGATTGAAGAATAATTCCATATATGTGCTCCAAGCACACGGTGTCTTAAAATGGGCATGCAATACCGTCTCTATTTATAATATCAAATGAACAATATATACAAAAACACTATTAAATGTAATCAATGTAATGTCCCCACAAATTGGTTTTATTGAAATTTCCGTCTAGAAATCATGATATATTATATTCATATATTGCTAAAAATAGACAAGGGAAGATATTGTATTGATTGTTCGAATAATTGACTGATACATATTATATTGGATAATTTGGTAGGATTAGCAGCTTCATTGTGAAGTTTAAATACACAACCACACAAAATATGTGAATCTAAAATCACAACTTTTAGATGATAATAAATATAAGGAAACTATTTCAAATTGAGATAGACTGAAGTATCAACAACAAAATATAATAGCATACATTGATTGCAGAAACAGAGACTTCTCTATTACGCATCGATCCACAGCCACATACCCAAAAACATCCAAAATAAAATCATTGAAAAGAATGATATATGTATATCAACTGATTAAAGAAAGATAAAAATCAAAACAAATAATGACTTAGAAAAGAATAAATTAAACATCGACAGCAAACATTAGACATCGACGAATAAGGAAATCGACAAAAATGAAATTGATACATTGAATCAGATCCATTCCGAACACCAAATTCTTAATAAACAATACCTATTCAGTTGATGAGAGGCATATTTTCCCAACCGAAGCCTGTTTTCCCTCATATTCTATTCAGAAACCTCCTCGCACGGCTTCAGACTCGCATCTGATGAAGAATCAGTGCTAAACTTGCAGACATACCTCAGTCGCTCGGCTAAATCTTCGAGGTCAATTTCTCAATTCGCAACCAGAACTGAAACCTAATTCGAGCAAAAGCACTCAATTGAGCTCGGATATATAATTGTTTGACCTCACCACATGACTTGACTCAGTTTCTCTTAGGCCAGAATCCCTCACGACGGCGCGAGCTTCTTCTCCCACCGCACTCGAAGCCATGTTGTATTCGGTCTCCAACCCATGTTGACCTCAAGACCCACGGCTCCGTTTTGTCTTGCACAGGGACTCCCCCGCAACCCTACTTCGGTTTCCCCCAAAACCAAAAATGACTTCTGCTATTTTTTTCAATTCGTTGTTTTTTATTATTCTATTTCATTATATATATATATATATATATATATCATTTTCAATTTTTAAAAATAATAATAATATTATAACTAATAAAAATATTATAAAATATACTACATTAATTTTATAATTTAAAATAATAAATCATATATAATAATGGAAAATAAATAAAATTTGGTTTGTAATATAAATTTATAATAACAGTATTATTATAATGTACTCATAATTCAAAATAGTAATTATACACATATATATATAAATATATATATATATATATTACCTTAAGATTCATGATTTGAAATAATAAATTATTCCCTTTGTTATATGAAAATTTATTAATGTTGAAAACATTAAAATAAAACCACATTTAAATATTAAATATAATTTATTAAAAATATTATTTATTTTTAAAAGTATTTTAAATTTAAATAAAATCATATCTGATTAATTATCATTATAATTTATATATTGATTTTATTAATGGATAATTCACAACACATTCACTATTTTTTTTATAAAAATAACATTGAATTATTGTCTAATTAAAACAAAAAAAATATTAATTATTTATTTATTTATTTATTTATTTATTCTAAAACTGAGGATGTTACACCAAGTCCATGGATAAAATTATAAACATGAAACCTAGGTCCACACTTAATCTTGTGGACATGAGAACCAGGTCCACACATGAAATTGTGAACATGAAATTAGGTTCATTTATAACATATTTAGCTCCTGAGTTATCCATCTTTACCCAATAAATTGGACAGAAATATAATTACAGTCCCACCTATTGAATAATGAAAATCAAACATATGTGTGCCATAATATCATAAACTTTTCATTATATATTAAACATACAAAGGAAATGGGTTTCTAAAATATTTAATCATGGTATAACCCAGGGAGAAGAAGCAAGTTTAGTAATCATTTTATCAATTCATCATTGTATAACCCATAGAAAATGAGGGGTTCATACATATTTTGTTATCATAATCAAAAACCATATAGAGATATGATAATGATGGTATCCTTATATCATATTAAAAATATATCATAAGTATAATCACTGTTTTTTAAAATTATAAATAGAAATATTGATAAAATATCATTAAAATATTATTGAGGAAAATAGCCTTTCCACATTGAAAATCAATTTTTAAAATATAAAAATTTCCCAAAAATTAAATAAAATATATTATTTTAAAATAACCTTGAAAACATGTAATGTAGGAATCAAATCAATGATCATTCATGAAGGTGTAAAATTTTGTACATGTTATATAAGTTAAAAGAAAACATTCCATTCACTCTTTTATAATAAAAGTAAAAAAGTACCTTGTTCAGAAAATGACATGAAGATTCATTTTTAAAATATTTTAAAAAAGTAAAACATGGGGAAAAATGAATTTACAGAATAATTTGGTAATATTAAAAACCTTTATGAATTTGTTTTTTAAATATGATCATGGAAGAGAAAGGGTTTTTTACCAAAGAGTGGAATAAAGTCGGTTTTCCTTTAAAACATTCTTTCAAAATCTTGAGTACATAAAGAGAGGAAAATAAAAAGAACAAATTTAATTTATGTAAATAAATTGATAAGAAGACATTTTATGAGTTTCTTGAGATATATATCATAGTATTTCATCATCAGAAGCATAATCATAAACAATCCTGATAAACAACGAGATAATAACATAAAACCCTTACCAATTTGGTAAATTTTTAATTGTAAACCCCATGAAAGAAAGGAATTTAAATGGATATGTATATAACATAATTTTCATAATAATAATCATAAAATACATCCAATGTTATTATATACACAACATAAAATAAAAAAGTTCTGAATATTTTGTTGCACAAATATAATTTGGTTAGAAAAATAATTTTATAGAAAAGATATAATAAATCCCTTACTAATTTTTTTGATTGAAGAATCATTCCCTATATGTGCTCCAAGAACACGGTGTCTTAAAATGGGCATGAAATACCCTCTATATTTATAATATCAAATGAACAATATATACAAAAACACTATTAAATGTAATCAATGCAATGTCCCAACAAATTGGTTTTATTGAAATTTTTGTCTAGAAATCATCATATATTATATTCATATATTGATAAAACTAGACAAGGGAATATATTGTATTGATTGTTCAAATAATTGATTGATACATATTATATTGGATAATTTGGTAGGATTAGCAGCTTCATTCTGAAGTTTAAATACACAACCACACAAAATATGTGAATCTAAAATCACAACTATTAGATGATAATAAATACAAGGAAACTATTTCAAATTGAGACAGATTGAAGGATCAACAACAAAATATAATAGCATACAGTGATTGCAGAAACAGATACTTCTCTATTACGCATCGATCCACAGCCACATACCCAAAAACATCCAAAATAGAATCATTGACAAGAATGATATATGTATATCAACCGATTAAAGAAAGATAAAAATCAAGACAAATAATGACGTAGAAAATAATAAATTAAACATCGACAGCAAACATTAGACATCGACGGATAAGGAAATCGACAAAAATGAAATTGATACATTGAATCAGATCCATTGTGAACACCAAATTCTAAATAAACAATACCTATTCAGTTGATGAGAGGCATATTTTCCCAACCGAAGCCTGTTTTCCATCATATTCTATTCAGAAACCTCCTCACACGGCTTCAGACTCGCATCTGATGAAGAATCAGTACTGAACTTGTAGACATACCTCAGTCGCTCGGCTGAATCTTCGAGGTCAATTTCTCAATTTTCAACCAGAACTTAAACCTAATTCGAGCAAAAGCACTCGATTGAGCTCGGATATATAATTGTTTGACCTCACCACAAGACTTGACTCGGTTTCTCTTAGGCCAGAATCCCTCACGACGGCGCGAGCTTCTTCTCCCACCGCACTCGAATCCATGTTGTATTCGGTCTCCAACCCACGTTGACCTCAAGACTCGTGGCTCCTCTTTGTCTTGCACAGGGACTCCCCCGCAACCCTACTTCGGTTTCCCCCAAAACCAAAAATGACTTCTGCTATTTTTTTTCAATTCGTTGTTTTTTATTATTCTATTATATATATATATATCATTTTCATTTTTTTAAAATAATAATAATATTATAACTAATAAAAATATTATAAAATAGACTACATTAATTTTATAATTTAAAAGAATAAATCATATATAATAATGGAAAATAAATAAAATTTGGTTTGTAATATAAATTTATAATAATTGTATTATTATAATGTACTTATAATTCAAAATAATAATTATACACATATATATATATAAATATATATATATATATTACCTTAAGATTCATGATTAGAAATAATAAATTATTCCCTTTGTTTTATGAAAATTTATTAATGTTGAAAACATTAAAATAAAACCACATTTAAATATTAAATATAATTTCTTTGAAATATTATTTATTTTTAAAAGTATTTTAAATTTAAATAAAAGCATATCTGATTAATTATCATTATAATTTATATATTGATTTTATTAATGGATAATTCACAACACATTCACTATTTTTTTTATAAAAAAAACATTGAATTATTGTCTAATTAAAACAAAAAAATATTAATTAATTATTTATTTATTTATTTATTTATTTATTTATTTATTTATTTATTTATTCTAAAACTCAGGATGTTACACCAAGTCCATGGATAAAATTATAAACATGAAATCTAGGTCCACACTTAATATTGTGGACATGAGAACCAGGTCCACACATGAAATTGTGAACATGAAATTAGGTTCATTTATAACATATTTAGCTCCTGAGTTATCCATCTTTACCCAATAAATTGGACAGAAATTATATTACAGTCCCACCTATTGAATAATGAAAATCAAACATATGCATGCCATAATATCATAAACTTTTCATTATATATTAAACATACAAAGGAAATGGGTTTCTAAAATATTTAATCATGGTATAACCCAGGGAAAAGAAGCAAGTTTAATAATCATTTTATCAATTCATCATTGTATAACCCATAGAAAATGAGGGGTTCATACATATTTTGTTATCATAATCAAAAAACATATAGAGATATGATAATGATGGTATCCTTATATCATATTAAAAATATATCATAAGTATAATCACTATTTTTTTAAATTATAAATAGAAATATTGATAAAATATCATTAAAATATTATTGAGGAAAATAGCCTTTCCACATTGAAAATCAATTTTTAAAATATAAAAATTTCCCAAAAATTAAATAAAATATATTATTTTAAAATAACCTTGAAAACATGTAATGTAGGAATCAAATAATTGATCATTCATGAAGGTGTAAAATTTTTTACATGTTATATAAGTTAAAAGAAAACATTCCTTTCACCCTTTTATAATAAAAGTAAAAAAGTACCTTGTTCAGAAAATGACATGAAGATTCATTTTTAAAATATTTTTAAAAAATTAAAACATGGGGAAAAATTAATTTACAAAATAATTTGGTAATATTAAAAACCTTTATGAATTTTTTTTTTAAATGTGATCATGGAAGAGAAAGGGTTTTTTACCGAAGAGTGAAATAAAGTCGGTTTTCCTTTATAACATTATTTCAAAATCTTGAGTACATAAAGAGAGTAAAATAAAAAGAACAAATTTAATTTATGTAAATAAATTGATAAGAAGACATTTTATGGGTTTCTTGAGATATATATCATAGTATTTCATCATCAGAAGCATAATCATAAACAATCCTGATAAACAATGAGATAATAACATAAAACCCTTACCAATTTGGTAAATTTTTAATTGTAAACCCCATGAAAGAAAGGAATTTAAATGGATATGTATATAACATAATTTTCATAATAATAATCATAAAATACATCCAATGTTATTATATACACAACATAAAATAAAAAGTGCTGAATATGGCATGTGTCCCATGGAAATAAAAGTGAGATGAAAATCCCTTACCTCTAGTCTCGAATCTCTTCACAAATGTTGTAATATCATGTATAATAAAGGTAGTTTTATTATTAATATATTTACAAACCATAATCACATATATTATACCATATATTATTTACTTATGGCCTTTTATTACCTGTTCATTAACAATTCTCTATTAAAATCGTTGCTTCATTTAATAACTCTTTTTTTCATGTATGTTTTGGTTCGGTAGTTTTGGTTCACATACTTTGATCAAGATTCCATGATATATAGTATCATAATAATGAAATAAATATCATATAAATTCATTTTGTACATATTTATATTCATCCTTATAATTTATAAATAGAAAATTAATTTCACTATTCATAGAGATGGTAGGTCGTACGTACGCATGAATGTTGTTTTATTTTTAATGGCGAATGGAATGAAAGAAATGTAAATATTAATTAACCTTTAAAAATAATTTTTATACCATATATATTATATATATTCATTAAATATATCCTTGTTATTATTCATCTAAAAATAAAAGTAAAAACATATCACATTATTTAAGGGAGGCGATAGTACACACGTACACACGAGCGACATTATCATTTTTCAACGAATTGGAAGGTAATAAGGTAGTTGTGGTAACATAATTAAAGAATTTTAATTATGTTATATATATCATATATCTAATTTAAAACCATAATTATATCCACTCATGATATGCGATAATGGAAAATGAATTACATCGGTTCGTGAGGCGGTAGTTCGTCGTACACATAATCGACAGTTTTATTTCCCATTTTATGGAATAGGAAATTGGTATAGGTTATTAAATTAACATAATAAAATCTTAGTATATTTTAGATACTTATTTTATTTTATTATAATATTTTAATAATATTTTAATAATTTTGATGAATAAATAAAACAAAAACGCTCGATTAAGAATGATACATCTTCAGACAACCTCTTTAGTTTTGCACAAAAGGCCTTCTTAGATGGGTTTACTAACAAAAATAAGGCCTATAATACATGGGTAGGGATTTAAGTAAGTTATATGTGTGGGTATTTTAAAAACCAAAAGGCCTTTTAAGTTTTTATAGGAGAGGATAGGGGGTTCTCTTTTATAAGTGAGGAGGAGTGGCATTTTTGTAAATACCCAAAACTATTCAATAATGGGAAGTTACTCTCAAGACATGTGTGTCAAAAATAGATAAATAATAAATTGGATATAATATATGGTCTATATACACCTCAAACATAAAAAATTAAAAAAATTAAACATTTTATTCTCTTAACCTCTAAGTTAACTTAGATTTACCATTTAAGTTTTCACCACAATAACTAGCTTTTTTACCTAGGTAATTTATCCATTAAGAATAAAAATAAAATCAGAATTATTAGATAATTTGGACCCACTGATAATAAATATTAAATTAAATTTATAAAATAAAAATCTTATATGTTTGGAAAATTAATTTTTACACAAGTGCATACAAAGCGTAAAACCCTATTTTAACCTTAACGACAGTAATTAAATTTTTTACTATTTAGGGAAAATGAAAATTACTATAAAAGTAAAAATAGACCATAAATAGATCATGGTTGATATTTTCAATAATTTCCCATTCACTTGTCAGAATATAATATTTTAGGAATTTTAAATCATTAAATAAAATATTATTTGTTACAAAATATAATTAATTTCTATTTTGAAACTACTCATTTAATTTGAATTTAAAAATATCAAGACAAGGATGGAATTTGAATATTAATACCTTTCATAATTCCATATAATTTTATAATTATCTAAAAAATTAGAATGAAATAATTTAATCAAATTATGTTAATTTTAATACTTTCAATATCATCTATTATATTTTCCTTTTAATTAAATAATTACTACGTCGGTGTTTCATAAGAATTTAAGGTAATTTTTTCATCACTAAAAATTAGAAATATATTACCATGATAAATAAAAATTATTTATCCATAAAATTAATATTTATAACTGAACATACCTCCTTTTTTTCTTATGTGAACATATAAGATATTTTTAAAATTAAGAGAGTGACATTGTTTCCTTTTCTTTACTTAAATTAATATAAAGGTCATAATCATGGACATATGGATCAAAAATGGAAATTACTAGTAATTATATGATATATATGCTAAATATAGTTATAAAATAAAAAATTAGATATTTTTAGGACATTATAACCCTTATCTCTTTAATTTGGCCCCTGGTAAACATGTTTTACCCTTAACTGTGGTACCATATTTTTACTGTTTTTACTATAAATTATGACAAAAAATTAATTTTACCTTATTAGATAATATTAATTATTTTTATTCCCAACAATTAATACATTTTATAAAATTCAATTCATAGAATTTGTAGAATTTAATTTTAAATTTAACCCACAATCGCGATGGAAAAGAGCTTTTACAAAGAAAACATTTTCTTAAGTGTAATAAGTTATTATATCAAAATTCAATATTAAATTTATTGCAATGAAATAAATTGGATTAAAAATAGCATAATTTTACAAATTTTACATTTAAAACCATTTTAAAAAAATTAATCTTTATAAATTCTTTAAATTAAAAGGAATTTTTTAATAAAAATATTATTTTTCACAATTCATTGAAAAATTATCCTTTTCGGAATATTCTCAAACATTTACAATCATATAATTTTTATATATTGATTTTAAAAATGAAGTTCATTTTTTAAAATTATATTTTCTAAAATTGGAAAAGATAAAATTTATTATTTCTTCCCAAAAAGTAGTAAAAGTCATTTTTTGTGAAAAAATATATTTTTAAACCATATAAATACTTTACCAAAAATTAAGTACTTATTTATCAATATATTTTATTTATATAAGACCTTCATACTTAATTTTAAAAAAAAATTATCCTATTCATACCACCAAATTTAATGGTTAATTTACAATGGTTATGTTTAAATAATAATATTTTTAATAGTATATTGTGGTTTTTCACATTTCAATGTTGTGTGTAACACAAGCTGATGAAGAAATAAAATTTATTTGAAAAAAAACTAAAAATATTTGGGTGTTATAGTAATACTGTATGGGGTTCTACTTTCCATAATATCTAATTGATATATGAGGTTTTCCTTAAGATTCGGGAAAAGTTTTTAGAAATCATTTAAGAAAGAGTTGAGTTTCAACACTACTTATCACACTCATATAGATGGTTAATTTGAGAGGACCATCCAAACACTAGAAATTATGATAAGATATTTCTCCATGGAATTACATGGATGTTGGGATCAACACCTTTACTTGGTAAAGTTCTAATATAAAAATAGTTTCTATTCCAGTATTCAGATGAAACCATATGAGGTTCTGTATTATAAGATACATAGAACCCCGACATTTTGAGATGAAGTTAGAGAAATGAAGTTGGTAGGACCTGACCTTGTCCAAGAAATGACATATAAGGTTAAAACCATTCAATGGGAAATGAATTCATCACAAAGTTGAAAGAAGATATATGCAGATAATATTCAAAGATATCTATAGTTTGAAGTTGGAGATAAGATATTT
Source organism: Viscum album (assembly GCA_963277665.1). NCBI lineage: Eukaryota > Viridiplantae > Streptophyta > Magnoliopsida > Santalales > Viscaceae > Viscum > Viscum album. The sequence goes on along the minus strand of OY728128.1, from coordinate 209,639,191 downwards.
CTCTATATATCACAATAAAAGTGGGTTATGATATTTGGGAATAAAGGGAACTTAATACCTAGGTACATTGGTCCCTTCAAGATCTTTAATCGCATTGGGGTAGTATATTATCATATAGCACTACCTCTTGACCTATCTCAAGTACATGGTGTATTCCATGGATCACTTTTTAGCAAGTACATACCAGACCAATCAGATGTACCGAATTCAGAAGCCATAAAACTAGAACATGATCTCTTATATGAGGAAAAAATAGTGAAAAATTTCAATCAAAGAGATATGCTACTACAAAATAAGACAACTTCTCGGGTCAAATTTCTATGGAGGAATCATAATTTCAAGTATTTTACGTGGTGAACTAATAATTTTATGTGTGAAAAGTACCCTCTACCTTTTTCCTTTGTGTAATAAAATTTCTAGGATGAAATGTCACAACTCAAAATTCTAGACTTTATAAAACTGATGTTACGTTCAATAAATTATGTTAGGTGCTCCACTTAAAGAAAAAAAATACAATATATTAAGATAAAATAATTAATGAATCTATAAATAATACTAATATGGTAAACCATTAAATTTTAATAAGGTAAACAATTAATATGAGTTAATATTAAAAAGTTTTTTTCAATAAACCCAATTTTCTTTGTATTATGTATTTCATTTTAAAATATAAATTTATATAATTTATAATTTAAATTTTATAAAATAAAATTAATTTTTCAATTCCTCACATCAAAATTTACTTAGTATTAATTTTTGAGTTTTTTTTTTGAAAATGTTGATTTTTAGTTGAAAAATATACTTTTTGAAAAAATTATAATTTTTATGATTTTTTTATGATAAAAGCTTATCTTAGAAGATTAAAAAAACTTTTAAGTAGTAAAACATTTATTTAAAAAATAAAATTGTGAATTTTTAAATATCCATTGAACTTATAATCCTATGTCTAATATTTTTAAAACTAAATTAAAATGTTGCTTTAATAAATAAAAATTGTTTCAGCCTTTTCCTATACATGTTTATATGGTGAAATTAATTTTTGGATTTAATTTAAAGCCTTAAAATTTTTATTTATTTTATAATAAATCAATTTATGTTATTAAAATTGGTATCCAAGATAATTTTATCTTATATGTAAATTTAAAATCTTAAATCGATAAAAACTATTTTTACACAAATAAGTGTGATTGTTTTTGAAATTAAATTTTCTCACCTTTATAAATTTTAGATGTTAAAATTATTTTCAAATTTTAAATAAAAATTCTCAAATTATGAAAAAGGATCTAATATTAAGTTTTTATTATTAATGTTAATTACTAAGTTTAAAAATTAATTACCAATGTAAAAGATAATTTGGTTAAAAGGTTAAAAGTAAAAAAAATTAAAAGCCATAAATCACTCTTACCATGTCTAAAAATGAATGTTTGAGAGGATATTATACATTATCATATATGACACCCCCTCTTTTTCCACTTTTGATCCATTAACTCTTCAATAGTGTCATGGCATTATTAAAAATGATGTGTGTTTCCAAAAGTGACATTTTATTCTCTTATAAAAGGATGCCACATAAAACCTTACAAGTTACACTTTACCATTAAAATAATAATTTAATCTATTATATTTTTATCCTAAAAGAACCCTCTTTCACCTACATAAGTTTAATGCCCTGAAATTCTAAAATAAGAACATTATATTAAATAGTGTGTATGACACGAAACACCAAGCGCATAAGGGAATATAATATCCCAAGGATTTGCAACATAATTAATATTTTAAATAAATTAAATATATCAAATAGCTTTCAATGCATACAATACTGATTTCTTTTTCATTATACGCAATAATGATTTTCTTCAATGGTTTTTGTTATATGCAAGATTGAGTTTTACCAAACAAAAATATATTAATAAAATATTATTACTTAATAACAACTAATCTTGACATTAAATTAGTGGTTATGAATAGTATTAACTAACTTATTAAAATATTTGGTTTATCAAAATATAATATGAATTCATTTGTTACCAATTAATTAAAATTTGAAAATATAAACCACTTCAATATAAAATAAATATTTTTATGCTCCCAATGGTGTTTTTTCATAGTAAATTAAATTAATTACAATTAGTGAATGATATTAATGAAATGTATATGTTATATATTCATTCAAATATTTTTTACATTAATCAAAAATATTTTATAGTCATAAGATAAGAACAAACCCAATTTTACATATAAAGACCTATATTTTCCTAAAGGTAGTTTTACCACCTTTTAATGGTGAACTTATTTTAAATCCAATTTTTAGAACTTATAAAATTTTATATATAAAAATAAAATTAATTTTTTAAAAAATTATATAAGAATTATCTTGGGGTGGATTTTTTTATTTTTTTGTGAAGTTTCATTTTTGATGAATAATAAAAAATACTAAATTTTAATTCAAAACTTCTTTTTTCGTCTAGTTTATTTATATATTTAAATTATATTTTATTTGGTTTTAAAGTTTAATTAGTTAAATTATATATAAAATAATCTAATTTAGGTCATTTTAATCAATTTCACTTTGAAATTGAATATCAAAACACAATAAACGTTTGGATATTTTACTTTAAAAACATGCTTTGTCATCCCGTCTATAGGATTAATTTTAAATTAATTTATGCCACTTCTATGATTAGAATTTGGAAAATTTTATTCCATGTTTTTAATCACAATAATATATAATTTATAATAAGTAAAACTTAGTTTTTGTCCATATATATTAGTGAAAGTAATTAAAATTAATTGCAGCGATTAAGAGAATAATTAGCTTAACAAGGGACTAAATCATAAACTTAAGAGACAAAATGACATAAAAATTTTCCAAATTACATTTTATGGATATATGTAGATCCTAATATTCCTATTAATATAATTTTTACCATTATTTTATCCATTTTACAAAGTAAAAATGTTGGTGGAATTCCCTTTTCAAAAATTTATAATAATGCCACTCCTCCACAATAAAAACACACTCACCCCTCTCATTTCTTCACACCTATAAATTCATTTGTATCACCAAAACTATGATCAAATAATTTAAAAATATCCCTAATGTCAACCTAGATACCTCACAATTCATATAAATTCAACCAAGGAAGTCTTTGTTATAAACCAATAGGAGTTACCTGAAAATGACGTAACATTCTTCAATGATCACTTTCATTTTATTTCCTTCTCCACCCCCAAAGATATTATTATTACATAATTATATAATGACCTTAGTATCATAAATATTTTTAGGTGTTTTTATTCTAATATTTCAACATACACTTACACCACACCTCTATCTAATGGGTAACGAACTTATTGTTTCTGTGTACGGAGGACTACCGCCTCACGAAATGATGATTAATTGTTCTTCCTTTACCACCTATCATGGTAGGAATTATGATGGAAATTATATTTATATATGATATATATGATATTTATTATGTATTAATTCTTATTTAATTTTTAAATAACACATAAATTTTTTGTATCTATTTTGTGGGAATATGATAACATCGTCTGTGGATATGTGGAATACCCCCTCCTCAAAGTAGTGTGATTCATTAACGCTATACATGGAATATATTGAGGATGGTTTTAATAAACCTATGGTACATATATGAAATAAATATGATACTATAATTATAATATAAATACATAAATATATATATCATTTAATTTTATTTCTTTTAAATATGACAAGGAAATGGAAGTAGCGTTCATGTGTACGTACAACCTACCGCCTCCATGAACGGTGCATTTCATTTCCTATCTCAAAATATTATGTATTTTTATAAATATATATATACTAAATATATATGTGATAATTACATCATGTTCTAAATTATGTAAATGATTAAATTATGATCGAAATAATAAGAACAACAAGTAATAAGTCAAAATATACTTGAAAACTAGGCAATTAACACCCAAAATAGTGAAAATAATGAAAGATTGTTAAGAAATGGGTAATAAGATATTATAAGAGGTTATAATATGACATTATCAATATGTTTATGGTATTGTTATAAGTTATTCACAGTTTTAAAACCATTATACAGGAAGATAAATGATATTCACTAGAAAGGAATTGCAAGTTAAGGGATTCTTGTCTCTCTTTTCTTTCTGTGAGGCATACACCATTTTCACCACTTAATTATTTTGTGTGGTGCATATACTTACTATATTGTATTTTATATATGTAATAAATTCATATTCATGGTATTTATAGTTTAATTTTAAATTATTTATTTCATTCGGATTATAATTCAAAAGTAACCAAGTAGTAAGGGACTTTGTCTCAATTTCCATTCTTTGAGGCATACTTTATTGTTATGCACCAGATTTCTTATATATGGTGTACATACTGCCACGTTGACATGTAATATAATTATTAATTAATTATTCATGATATTTTAAGTTTTAATTTTAATTATTTCAACTAATTTAATTTACACTTAATGTTTCCCAAGTGGTAAAGAGATTTCGTAACCCAATTCCTTTTCATTAGGATATATTACTTTCTCGTAGTCATTAATACTCTATAATTATGTGTATAATTAATTTTACTATATATTGATGTATTTGAACTTATTTTATGTGTATTTGTAGTTTATAAACACAATCAATTCATTGATTAATTCTCAATTCAATGTTATAACCATTTTAAGGGTTTATTTCACAATCTCATTCAATTCGAGATTGCTTATTCTGGAAATTAAATTAAAGGAATTTATATGACCATTGTTCAAAAAACCCTTAATGTTTATTTTCATATGGTTATTAATGGCCTTTTTAAGTAATGGTACCATTTTCCACTCTTTGGTACTCAAAAGTTTTTATAATTGTTTTAAGAAAACCCAACTTCATTTTTCTCTTTAGTTAGAGAAACTATTTTCTTCTAAAAACCATGTTTTCTAAAATTGTTTTCAAAAATGTTTTTAACCTTTAAAAAATAAATTATTAAAGTATTTTTTACCCCTTTTTCTTTTAAAAATGTTTTCAAATTAATCTTCTTGTCACTTTCCAAAGAATCCACATTTCTATCCTTTTTACCCTGTAAATGGAATGTTCTTTTACCTTATACGGCATGTATAGATTTACCAACCACCATTTCCTCAAAGATTCCTTTTCAAGCTTAAAAGGTTACTTTGTAAAGAAAATGTTTTCAAAATTGATTTTCAAAGAAAATGCTTTTAATTTTTTTTAGCAAAATAAAGAGGATATTTTACTCCAAAATGTTTTAAAAAGAATTTTTTATAGTATTTCCGATTATCAATTAGAACAACCATTTATTTTACTCCAATTTGGATAAATTGTTTTGATACCATCCTTATTCTTCCTATTTATGGTTTGTGATTCATTTGACCAATAATATTATTGACATTCACTACCCTATATCCTTTGTTATTCCCCTTGAAATATTCAATTTTCTATGATCATAGAACATTGAATTTCCTTTAATTATCTATATCATTTATCATGGATTTGTTCATTTTATAAACTATATATAATTTTTACATACAGTTTTTACTTTGAAATTTTTTTGATTTACTAGGGAAATATTGAAAAATATGTATCATTTACTCAATACAGATATTTGATAAGGCACATTGTTTTTTAATTATAACTTTTATTCGATATATGAGGAATGCTTTAGACATGCAATACATGGGTTAGGGTCCATTTAAAGTAATCTCATTGATTCATCAGTAGTCTCATGAGATGAAATTAGCTAGTAAAAAACCCTTTGAGTTTGTTTTCAAGCATAATAGATAGGTTTTTACCCGCATATTTAAACTATCTTGTGAAAGTTCTTGATAGTAATATGTTAGATTGTCTTATGAAAGGTTTTGATGGTAATGGTATCATGTGATTGGGAAACATGATTTATAATGATTAATCATTTTCTTCATTCAATATTCAGTATTTATTATCCATGTTATTTTCACTATGACAAAGTCTATGGGTGCATTTTATTCTTAGTTTATTGATTAAATGGAATGCCTTTTCAGTTATTTACCTCTCTATATTGATTTTTCCATATCCAGATATTTAAATGGAATGTTTTTTCTGTTATTGACCTTGTCATATTCTTTATGAAACCCTATATAATTTTATTGATTACATGGCATGTGTGTTCAGTTATTTACCTAGAAATAATGATTATTCTCATTAATTCATTATTGATTCCACTATAATCAAACCTTACTGATTATTTGATATCCCCTTATTAGGTTTCCTTTCCCCAAGAATCCAAGAAGTTTACTAAGAAATATATTCAAGGATATGCTAGATGGAAAAATTTGTTATCCATGAAAAAATAATGTTGTAATTTGTATATCCATTTATAATTCAAGACTTGTGTATATATCTAGTTCACCAAGACTACTAAATTGTTTGATCATTTGGTACATAATTTAATTGTATCTTAATCCAATATAATGGTAGTAGACACCGGCTCAAGGATTTCTGGGTTTGGGTCACTATAGTTGGTATTATATCTAGTTTAGTAGAAACCTTGGGAACTACATTTAGTAAAACATAGCTTAGAGAACAAAACCCTGAGGTAGACTTTGAGGATAAGTATAGAATAACATGTTATAATTTTGATAAGCTAGATATTATGTGGGTATTACGAGAAATACATCCCTATATAAACGATACAAGTGGGTGTGGTTCTAGAAAATATGTACCTAGGTGTAACAACTCTGAAAAGGTGCGTCGGGACTAACTAGTGTGTAACCTGGTACATGACAGTGGGCCTTACTACACACCTGTTTTGACACTCCTAGTGGATATTCTTAGGATAATTAAAATTTTATTAACAAACCATTAATAATTATTTGAATAGATAATGAAAATTAATGGACTAGGATAAACCTTAGACCAAGGAAGGACCTATGTGGATATAAAATAGTTTAAGTATTTCTGTATTGAGGTTGTATTGAAAACCTTAGTTAAAAGGTTATTTGATTAATAAATTTCAAGGACTTACATCATATTTATTTTAGAAATTATATCAATATGGTTTTAGAAAAGGAAAACATGTGTTCTAGGTGACAACTAATCAAGCCCGACAAGGCCGTGAGACTTTAACCCATGACTGAATGGTGATAAGGGTTTAATTCCAACCACTAATCTACAAAATTTCCAGGTTAATATTTCCATGTTTTTAGTTAAAAATTTTGATGAATAAATATTAATTTTGTTTAAATATTGTTACATTTTAGGTTTAGAGATTAATGTATTAACCATATTGAATTTGGGGAATAGTTATAGACAAATATTTAGACTTGTTACTCTTTTATGGGCCTTAATATCCGTTAACAGTGTATTTTAGTGCTTAAGGCATCAAAGTTAATTTATAGATATACATCTATTGAAGTAATGGATGAATTATAAATTGATCAAAGCACAACCAAATGATGAAATTGCATCTATAGAAATATATGAAGTAATTATATCTACTTATATTATTGGTTAATAAAGTAATTCCTCAACATTAGGAAAAGTATCTTAAAATAAAATTTTGTCCTAATACCCTAATGTTTATTTAACCGATGGTCTTTTAAATAATAATATATTTATGGATTTGAGGCCATAAAATTTCCATTGATCATTCAGTTATTTTTGATCGATTACATCAATCACTCCCTATAAATATTTAAACTTTTCCTCCATGTATGTATCTCCACTTTCCAATAATTTTCTCCTAATTAGAGACCTATTTATATGTTATTCCATGTGACTTTTTTACTTCCCATTCTATCTTTTTTAGAATTTGTTTTACAAACCCTTATCAGGATGTGGGATTTTAACAGAGGAAATATCAAAAAAAAATTACCAATGTCAAGTTTAAATTGTGAGTATGCAATTTAAGTAAGGTGGGGAGAATGTAATTCTCTGAAATTTTAAAATAAGAACATTGTATTCAATAGTATGTATGACACGCAACACCAAACATGTAAGGGAATATAACATCATGATACATTACCATATAATAACTATTATAAATCAATTCATTCTATGATATAGCTTTCAATGCATACAATTCTGAGTTAGTGTGTGTTACACAAAACAACGAGTTTCTTCAATGGTTTGCATTATACGCAAGATTGAGTTTTACCAAACAACAAAATATTATTAAAATATTATTATTTAATAAGACTTAATATAGCCATTAAATTAGTGGTTATGAATAGTATTAAATAACTTATGAAAATATTTGGTTTATAAAAATATGATATGGATTCATTGGTTACCAAATAATTAGAAATGAAAATATAAATAAATTGAATATATACGAAATCTTTTTATACTTCCAATGGAGTTTTATCTTAGTAAATTAAATTAATTACAATTATTAAATAATATTAACAAAATAATTATGTTATATATTCAGTAAAATAATTTTTACATTCATCGAATATATTTGATAATAATAAGGTAAGGATAAACCCTATTTTATGCATAAAATCCTATATTTTTCTAAATTCGGTTTTACTGCCTTTTAATATCAAACCTATTTTAAATCCAATTTTTGGAAATTTTATAAATTTTATATGTAAAAATAAACTTAATTTTTTAAATTGTAATATAAAAATTATATTAGGGTGAATTTTGGGAATTTTTCTATGAAGTTTCATTTTTTATGAATAGTGAAAATACTGAATTTTAATTCAAACCCGTATTTTTATATAATTTATTTGTAAGGATAAATTTTGTTTTATATTGTTTTTAAAGTTTAATTAGTTAAATTATATATCAATTAATATAATTTAGTTCATTGTAATCAATTTCACTTTGAAATTGAATATATAAACATAGAAAACTTTTGAACATTTTAGTCATCTCGTCTGCATGATTAGTTTTAAATTAATTTCTGCCACTTATATGATTGGAATTTATAAAAATGGATTCCATATTTTTAATAACTATAATTTATAATTTTTAATAAGTTCAAATTCGTTTTTTAACAAAGATATTATTGAAAGTAATTAATCTTAATTATAGTTATTAAGTGAAAAATTAACTTCGCATGGGACTAAACCTTAAACTTAAGAGCCAAAATGACCTAGAAACTTATCCAAAATTCATTTTATAGACATATTTCAATCCTATAATCCCTTGGATAAAATTTTTACCATTATTGGAGCCACTTTTCATAGGAAAAATGTGGGTTTAATTACATTTTCAAAAAATTACAAGAATATCAATCCTCCTCCACTATAAAAAGGCACTCACCCCTCCCATTTATTAAAACCTATAAAGATATTTGGATCACCAAAACTATAAAAAAATAATATCCCAAAAAAACTTTTATCAACCTAAAATACTTACCTTAGGCATAAATCCAACCAATGAAGTCTTTTGGTATAAACTAAAAGGAGTTACCTGAAAATGAGGTAACATTCTTCAACGATCACTTTCATTTTATTTCCTTCTACAACCCCTCAACTCTTCTTATTACATTCTTATATAATAAACTTAGTATCCTCAATATAATTAAATATTTTTCCTCCAGTTATTTTACCTAAAATTACACAAAGCTCTATATAATGGGTAACAAACTTATCGTTCATGTGTACGGTGGACTACCACCTTGTGAAATGATGAGTGTTCTTGCTTCGTTTACCACCTATCATGGTGGGAATTATAATGGAAATGATGTTTATATATGATATATGTTATATTTATAATGTATTTATGATTATTAAATTTTTATATAACACATACCTTTATGCTTTATATTTTTTTGGGAATACGTTAACATCATTTGTGGATGTGTGGACTACCGTCTCCTCAAAGTGATGTGATTCATTCAAGCTATATATGGAATTTATTAAGGATGGTTTTAATAAACCTATGTGAAATATATGAAATAAATATTAGAATATAATTATAATATACATATACATACATATATATATATGTATATATATATATATATATTGTTTACTTTTTTTCTTTTAAATACGACAAGGAAATAGAAGTAGCGTTCATGCGTACGTACAGCCTGCTGTCTCCATGAATGGTGCATTTCATTTACTATATAAAAATATTATGGACTACTCTAAATATATATATATACTAGATATATATGATAATTAAATCATGTTTTAAATTCTATATATGGTTAAATCAATATCTACATAAGGAGAACAATAGGTAACAAGTAAAAACATACTCAAAAAACTACACAATTAACACCTGAAAGAGTGAAAATAATGCAATATTGTTAAGAATAGGTAGTAATATATTATAAGAAGTTAATATATGATATTATTAATATGTTTATGGTTCTATTATAATTTTTTAACATGTTTGAAACCATTATACATGAATTTAAAGGATGTTCACCCAAAAGTAAATGTAAGGTAAGGGATTCTTAACTCACTTTTATTTCCATGAGGCATACACCATTTTCACAACTTAATTATTTTTGTGGTGTATATACTAACCCTATTATATTTTATATCATAAATAAATTTATATTCATGTTATTTATAGTTTCATTTCAAATTATTTCTTTCATGGGGATTATAATTCAAAAGTTTTCAAGTAGTAAGGGACTTCATCTCAATCTCCATTATTTGAGGCATACTTTATTATTGTGCACCTAATTTATTATATATGGTGTACATATAGTGTAAGAACCCAGACCTTATTTTCATGTATGGATCTTGATTTCAGATTTTTTTGAGGAAAAAGGAAGAAATGAGTTTTTCCAGAGTACATGTTTTGTACTTCCATGTGCACACTGTGTACCTGGTTACCGTGTACAGCCACGTACTGTTCACGTGATGTCCAAGTACATGGACATGTGGTGACCTAGAAGTATACTTAATTCAGGGGCCAGTTGAGGCTAATACATGACATGTATTTTTAAATAATATGCCATGTAGTTTTCTTTTTAATTGATATAACGGAGTGGGGTCATATATCATGTTCGTAAATGACTTATTCTTACTATGTTTCATACAGGAGAGCTTGGGAATGAATAAAGAATATCAAACCCCTGATTCTCCATTTAAGCTCCAATTGAGACACTATAGGGCGCATTTTAATCCCCCCAATCTACGCCAATCGAGGCCGATTCAAGGGTCGGTGTTCAATTATATTGATCGTACGGCACTAAGATAGGTGGTGTGTGCCTTTTATTGTTTTTATTTGGATTATATATGCTAAAAGTTATGCATATCCACATTTTTGGGTATTGCATGATTTGTAATTTAACCTTGTTTATTTCCTTATATGGTTTTTTTGATTGATAAAGGGTTGTTTCTTATTTGTAAGGTTGTATACCTTGTTTATAGAACACCCCATGGGTGTGTTTCCCTTGATTGATTATTTATGAATGTTTGGTTCGGGATGACTATGAGGCTTACCTTTTTTTTCATACCTTTTTTTATTAGTATGGAGTTTTATTGATTATATGGAATACCTATGATATTCTTTTCGAATGTTTGTCCATGTACTATTTATAGATTACATGAGCTGCTTCGATATGGTATGTGTTCTATTTGTCCAATGGACTATGAGAGCCTTGGACCAGGAAGACTAAGGGTACTTCTAGATTATTTAAATAGGACCGTCAGAGCCTTGGTATAGATGATTCACCCCAGGTTATTAACCGGGAGAGCTACCCAGGTGGTTGTTTATAATTTATTGATGTTATGTTGACCAAGGGGTATTGACCATGAGAGCTTCCCAGGTGGTCATTTGTAATTGATCTATACTCTGTGGAACCAAAGGAGTTAGACCGTGAGAGCTTCCCAAATTTTAATTCTTAAATTAATTAGTTCTATGTTAGAATAAAGGGGTTATAATGTGAGATCATTTCCATAGGTTCTTTTGTGAATAATTGAATGATTGTGATGATTCTACCAAGCCAAAGCACAAGCTTGCACTCAGTCTTACTTGGTTGTTTAGATGGTATTCTGAGACCTCTATTTTGTTAATTTCATAGGGGATACATAGCTTAGGCTAGATCACAAGGTTTACATGATTCAACATATTGAATAATAAATGTAAATGAATGTAATTGAAAACTATAGTATTTTTTACTTCCAAGTACATCCTAGTTTATTACTTCACTTTTTCATATTACTTGTTATATATATTCACTGACAGTTAGGCACAGATCTTTTGGTGGTTTTCTACTAGGATTCATCTCACACCTTGTTTGGGTCATGTTTTAGACCCAAATAGATTATATTATTGTAGGTATAGATAAAGGAAATCACCCTTCGTTATCAGGTACTTGACTATTGTTGGAGCTAGAGAGCATGGGACCAAGCTGAGGCTTGCGATGCTGTTGGAGTTTACTTACTTTTATGTACTTTATCTTCTATATTGTACATCTAGAATTTTTACTTACTAGGCTACTTTCCTAAACACATCTTTCATGCATTATTTTTATATATGCACCAGTTGTTTTATTACTATCAGTCTTCAACCGTTTACTTCTATTGTATGGTATTACTACTTCCACTATTGTTTACTATTTGTTTTCTATTGTGTATACTCTTCCAATGAGGGAATAGTTTCCCAAATATCAAACTTTTTCCCTTTCTACTAGTCGATAGCCTCTAGCATTCTGGTAAATACGCTTGAGGTTATGTGACCAATCAGGTTTAGGTCACCTTTGGGCGACACTCAGATCTGAGACATTTATAAGTGGTATAAGAGGAGTTTTCTTTCCTAATTTTCCTTACTATTTGAATTTGATATACTGGGATATGAAGGAATAGGTAGTTGGTAATAATTTTTTCTCCAGAGTAGCTAACCTGTGTACAAGGAAAGGCCAAGTTACCTCAAATATGTAAATTTTTCTAGTTTTTCAATTGTTACATTTAATTTGATTTCACCGTTGGGTGATTCAATTGTTTTGTGATGTTATGATTGATATCATTGTGGTTTTATTTATGTTTCAACCTGATGATATGTGGGTATTCCATATCATGCATCACATTTTCACTTGTTATAAATCACATTCCATGCCTTCTTGTCAAGCCATTTAGGGTGCATTACCGATTTCATGTTGTTGTTATATATTTTGTGTTAGATATGAATGTTATTTTGATATATGTCATGATAGAAATTCCTTCTATTTTGATAGGGTATTTGTGTATGTAAAGTTTCATTTGTATGGACTCCAAACATAGGTCCCTGAGGTGTTATTGGCCCTCTTGGATTTGAATTTGGTGGATCATGTTTGAACTTTAATTGAATTCTATTATGGCATGATATGAATGAGGATGCCAAACTTTTATTTATAGGAAGTATGGGATCTCATGGATTGTAACTTGGCATGCCTTTGCTAAAATTTTAATATTTTGGGGGTTATTGAGAAGTTTCAAAGGCTTATTATCCAGAAACCCATAAAACATGGTGTTTGATGTTATTAACACACGCCATGTGTTCTTCTATTCTGAAAGAAATGACTTTTCTTAAGTACACACCATGTATCATATGTACACACTATGTAGTTGTTGACTGTGTAATTGACTGTGTGAGAAAAGACACAAAGTTGAAAGCTCTTGGTAGAACACGCCGTGTACTGCGAGTACGCGTTATGCTATAGTCGATTGTGTATCCGGCCATGTGACTAACGACACAGGTGGATAGAACTTTTGAGTACATGTCATTTATAGGGTGAATATGTCATTTATTTTTACCCCAAAAGGACCATGTAGTTCTAGTCATGTAGAAGTACCTGGGTAGGATGAAATATTCAAGTACATGTCATGTCTTATAAGGAACACACCGTGTGTATAGGGTGTTACATGACCTGGTTGGTAGGGGTAAACGCCCATGTTAATTCCTAAGGGAACACATTTTGTAGTGTTTCTACACGCCGTGTAACCCACTTTTGTAAAACTTTTATGTTTTCCTTATATTGTTCCATTCTTTCACTTCTAAGTTCGAGTCCTTGATAATATTATACTGAGGTGTGCGCCGGACCTTGCAGAGTCAGGACACAAAGACGTCCTCTGGTTGTACTCTAGGTATAAGGTGATGATCAGACATTGCAAATAGTAGATCAAGTACTACTAGTAGATCCTCCCATCATGCCCATATTGGAACCAGTTGTTATACCAGACACATGTGATGATGTAAAGTTCCATGAAGGCTTTTTGAGGATGATGCAGACTTTTCAGGGAGCACCACATCCTACTCGGACTATGGAAAAATTGACACGGGTGTTCCAGTAGCAGAATCCTACCACTTTTTTAGGGGATAGAGGACTAGAGGCTACAGATTCATGGTTGGAGGTCATGATTTCTATCTTTGAGCACATGGAGACACTTTCTGAGATTAGTTTGAAGCTCGCGATTACATGCTATCTGATTCCTCCAGGAGATGGTGGGATGTTATCTCAGAGGCAGGACATCATCAGGATATGAATTAAGTAGAGTTTCATAGGATCTTTTATGATTACTTCTACCCCAAGACATTGAGGGCTGACTGAGCCTGGTAGTTCATGCATTTGGTGTAGGGTGCTCTTTGAGTGATGGATTTTAATTCTTGCTTTACAGAGCTTTAGCACTTCGCACTTGTTTTGGGAGGTGACAATTTATCACTGGCTAGGTGATTTGAGGATGGTCTCATGTACAACATTTGATCACATGTTAATGTTTTTAGGTTGACTTCAATGATTGATATAGTAAACCAGGAAGTGATTACTGAGTGTAATTTGAGGGAGTTTTGAGCTACGATCCAGGGTCATTCAGTATCTAGGGTTTGTAATCCTTCTATTGATAGCAAGAAGTGTCATAGGGATCTTATAAAAATTAGTTATTATAGTATCAAGGATGTTTATTCATGTACCCAAGTGGTTTTCTACCAGTGCTGTAAGAGTGGGAATAAGATACCACAATGCCCAAGTGACCTAGTTGAGTGTTGATATTATGGAAAGATGCTTCATCTTCAGTGTTATTCAAGAATTTCAATCCTTTTTTGACTAATATCACTATAGGGTGTTTTTCACATCACCAGAGGGTGAATATTTTCTACAAAAGGGAAAATCGGATGTCTAGGAGAGTAGAGCTAGAGTCGAGCTTCATAGGTTGGGAGAAATTATAGCCCATATTCCTAGTTTATATCTGGATGTCCTAGGGACTTCATAGGTGGACTTTTTTCTAGTGGAGGATTATTTAAGGGATATCTTTACAAACATCTTTTTAGGTTTACCTCTGGAACAAGAGGTAGATTTCTCTATTGAGCTTATTCCAGGACTGGAACTAGTGTCTATTCCTCCGTATAGAATGCATACACCTAAGTTACAATACTTCAAGAAGCAGTTGGAGGAGTTATAAGAAAATGGTTTCATCTAACCCAGTACTTGTCCTTGGGGTTCACCTTTCATTTTTGAAAATAAGTTAGATGGTAACTTTAGATTTTGTGTGGATTATTAGAAACTAAAACAGTTGATAGTCAAGGACTGATATACCTTGACAAGAATTTATGATCTCTTTAATCAGCTTCAAGGATCCCAGGTGTTCTCAAAGATTGACTTGAGATCCGGTTATCATCAGTTTCATATTAGACAATCAGATATACCTCTTACAACCTTTTGGAGAAGGTATGGTCTATATGAGTATTTGGTTATACCGTTTGGTCTCATGAACGCAATGGAAGTTTTCATGGAACTGATGAACCGAGTGTTCTATCCTTACTTGGATTCTTTTATTGTAGTCTTTGTGGACGATATCTTGGTGTACTCTCACACTCAACATGACCATGATATCCATCTTAAGATCGTATTGAGTACACTAAGAGAGTATCAGTTATATGATAATCTCACAAAATACCACTTTTGGATGGATCAGATTCACTTATTGGTTCATGTCATTTCAGAGACAGAAGTATCAACAGACCAAGATAAAGAGAGAGCAGTAGTTTACTAGGAGAATCTGAAGAACGTATTTGAGGTATAGAGTTTTATAGGGATGGTTGGTTATTATAGATGCTTCATTCATTAATTCTTACACTTATCATCACCACTGACGTTCCTAACTAAGTAGAGTGTAAATTAATTGTGGATATATTCATTCAATTTATCCTTTCAGGAGCTGAAAGGGAGATCGACTTCAACAATGATCCTGATTTTTCTAGAACTGGGGAAGAGTTACAGCATTTACTGCGATGCATCAGTTATCGGGATGGGAGTAGTTTTTATGTAGGGGGAAGTATTTGTTGTGTATGGGTCTCGGAAGTTGATTCCATATGAGAGGAATTACCTGATGCATGATCTCGAGTTATCTGTAGTTGTGAAAACTTTGCACTATTGAAGACATTATCTTTTAGGAAAGCATTTTGTGGTGTACACTGATCACAAAAGACTCGAGTATATCTTTACTCAGTGTGATCTGAATTTGGGATAGTGAAGGTGGGTTGAGTACCTTCAGTATTTTGACTTTTAACTTGACTACATGCCTAGAAAAGGAAACACAGTGGTTGATACATTAAGCAAGAGGACTCAAATACAGGCATTTCAAGAGTCCAGCAGTGAGTGGTAGCTTACGGCTCTATTCTCTGAGATGCATTTAAAGTTTCACAATAGATCGGGGTAGACATTTCAATATTCTATAGATGTTACCTATACTCTACTAGATCAATTCAGAATGAGTTAGCTATCAGATTCCTAAGGCCTAGTCCTATGGCAGAGTGTGTCAAGAAAAGACCCTACTCCTGGGTGGACCGTAGGTGAGGATGAGATTTTTCATTTTTATAGGTGTGTGTGGTTATCAGAAGACATACATGAGATGATATTGCAAGACATTCCTTCCTCAGTATGGGTAGTTCATCCTTGAGTCACAAATATGTATCAAGATCTACTTCATCGGTATTTGTGGTCAGGTATGAAGAGGGATGTTGCTGATTTTGTTATGAGATATTCCACCTTCTAGCAGGTGAAGGAGGAGCATCAGCATCCGGAAGGGATATTACAGTAGTTACCCATTCCCAAGTGGAATAGAAATGATTTCATGATGGATTTTGTGATAGGTTTACTGAGATCGCCTCAAGGGAATAATGTGGTTTGGGTTTTTATCAATGGGATCACAAAGGTTTCATATTTCCTGCCGATTAAGGAAACATTCAGTGTTGATGAGCTTGAAAGGTTGTACATCTAAGAGATAGTATGTTTTCATGGGGTCCTGAACTCTATCATTTCAAATAGGGATGCTCAATTTACTTCTCATGTCTGGCAGGGACTACAGAGGGATTTGGGTACACAAGTGCTTCTGAGTACATCTTACTATCCCCAGACAGATGCCCAGTCCAAGAGCACGATTCAGGTTTTGGAGTACATGCTTTGAGCATGTGTCTTGGATTTTGGGGGCTCTTGGGGGAGAGACATACCCCTAGTGAAGTTTTCCTAAAATAATAGTTTTCAGGAAATGATTTAAGATGGCGCCGTATGAGAATTTGTATGGTAGGCCATGACGACCCTACCCCCTCCCCATTGTTGTCCGGTGGTAGGAGAGGTGGCTATGCTAGGAACTTGTCTTGTCCAGGAGACCACTGAGTAGGTGGATTTGATTCGAAAGAGGATGGATACCTCTCAGTCTCAATATAAATCTTATGCTGATTGATGGAGACGTCCTCTACAGTTTGAGGTTGGAGATTAGGTTTTCCTACATGTCACACCGAGGTTGGGAAACATGAGGATTAGGAGACAGGGGAAGATTTCACTGAGATATGTTGGTCAGTTTTAGGTTTTAGAGAGAGTCCGAACGGTTGCCTATCAATTTCAATTATCAAATAGGTATCATTATATGCATGATGTCTTTCATGTTTCTCAGTTACAACATTAATTTTCAGACTCGTCTCATGTTTTTCAGTTCAAGTGGGTTGAGTTTGAGGTGGATGCATACTTTGAGAAGCACCCTATTCAGATTGTGGATTGCAGCATGAAGGTTCTTTATGGATGGTCTATTCCTCTGGTATGGGTTCTATGGAATTATAGGTGAGTACAGGGTAGGACTTGGGAGAGGGAGGATGATGTGAAATCGTAATGACTTGAGTTGTTCGTAGATTATTCTTCACCACCCTTGGAAGGTAAATTCAAGGATGAATTGAATTGAGGGGGGAGATTGTAAGAACCCATATCTTCTTTTAATGTATGGATCTTGATTTCATGTTGTTTTTTAGGAAAAATGATGAAATGGGGTTTTTCATAGTACACGCTGTGTACTTCCATGTACATGTCATGTACCCAGTTTCCATGTATAGCTGTGTATTGGCCATGTGAAGACTAATTACATGGTCGTGTGGTGACTTGGTAGATTTCTTAAGTCAGGGTCTGGTTGAGGCTGATACACAACATATATTTTTAAATAATACATTGTGTAGTTTTCATTTTAATTGATATAATTGAGTGGGTTCATGTCTTATGTACGTAAATGAATTATTCTTCTCATGTTTCATACAAGAGTGCTCGGGAATGAAGAATGAAGATCCAACCCCTGATTCTCCATCCGAGCTCTGATTGAGACACCATCGGGTGTGTTGGAATCCCACTGATCTACACCAATCAAGGCTGATTCAAGGGTTGAAGGTCATGTATATTGATCATAAGAAACCGAGGTAGGTGTTTTGTGCCTTTCATTGTTTTTATTTGGATTATATATGATAAAATTTCCATATATCCACGTTTTGGGTATTCTGTGATTTGGAATTTAACCCTATTTATTTCCTGTTATGGTTTGTTTGATTGATAAAGGGTTGTTGATTACGCATAAGGTTGGATACCTTGTTTATGGGACACCCTGTGGGTGTGCTTCCCTTGATTGATTGTTTATGACCATTTGGTCTAGTTTTCCTATGAGGTATACCTTGTTTTCAATTCCTTGTTTGACTAGGATGGAGTTTGATTAATTATATGGAATGTATGTTACATGCTTTGAGAATGTTTATCCATATAGTAGTTATATATTACATGAGATAGTTTGATATGGTATGTGTGATATTTTTCCAATAGACCATGAGAGCCTTGGACCAGGAATAATTAGGTGACTTCAAAATTATTTACACAGGACCATGAGATCCTTGGTGTAGATGATTGACCCTAGGGTATTGACTGTGAGAGTTTCCTATATAGTCATTTATAATTTATTGATGCTATTTTGACCAAGCGGTATTGACTGTGAGAGATTCCCAAGTGGTCATTTGTAATTGATCTATACTATGTGGAACCAAAAAGGTTAGATTTTGAGAGATTCCCAGAGGGTCTTTCTTAAATGAATTAGTTCTATGTTATAATAAAGGGGTTAGACTACGAGAGATTTCCTAGAGGGTCATTTGTGAATAATTGAATGATTTTGATGAGTCTTCCAAGCCAAAGAACAAGCTTGGACTCGGTCTTAATTGATTGTTTAAATGGCCTTATGAGACATCTGTTTTGTTACTTTTATAGGGTATACAGAGCTTAGGATAGATCCCAAGGTTTACATGATTCAATAGATTGAATAATAAATGTAAATTAATGTAATTGAAAATTGTAGGATTGTTTACTTCTAAGTAATTTCTAGTTTATTTCTTTACTTTTTCATATTACTTGTTATATATATTCACTGATAGTTAGGCATAGATCTTGTGGTGGTTGCCTACTGGGATTCATCTCACACCATGTTTGGGTCATGTTTTGGACCCAAACAGATTATATGATTTCAGGTATAGATATAGGCAAGTGCACTTCTTCATCGGGTACTTGATTGTTGTTGGAGATGGAGAGCATGGGACCAAGATGCATCTTGCAATGCGGTTGGAGCTTACTTGCTTTTCTATACTTTGGTTTCTGTATTGTACTCCCATCATTGTGACTTTCTTGAATTATTTCCTAGACACATGTGACATGCATCATTTATATATATGATCTAGTTGTTTTATTACTATCATTATTCAGCTATTTACTTATGTTGTATGGTATTACTACTTTCGCTATTGTTTACTATTTATTTTCCACTGTATATACTCTCCCAATGAGGGAATATTTTCCCCATTATCATGCCTTGGCCCTCACTGCTATTCGGTAGCCTCTGTAGTTTGGGGAAATGCACTTGAGGTTATGTAACCAACCAAGTTCGGGGCACCTTTGGGTGGCACCCAGATCTGGGACGTTATATACAGCCACTTTGACATGTAATATCATGATTCATTCATTATTCATGACATTTTTAGATTTACTTTTAATTATTTCGTCTAATGGTATTTACTCTTAAAGTTATCCAAGTGTTAAAGAAATTTCATAACCCAATTCCTTTTCATTGGGTTATATTACTTCCTTGTAGTCATTAATACTCTATAATTATGTTTATAAATAATTTTACTATCTATTTATGTATTTACACATATTTTATGTGGATTTATAGTTGATACTCATAATCAATTAATTTATTAATTCTCACTTCAATGTTATGACCATTTTAGGGGTTTATTTCACAGTCTCATTCTAATCAAGATTTCTTATTCTTGAAATTCAATTAAAGGAGTTTATATGACCATTGTTAAAAAAACCATTCAATTTTATTTTCATCTGGTTATTAATGACTTTTTTAATTAATGGTACCATTTTTTCACTCTTTGGTACTCCAAATGTTTTATAAAATGTTTTTAAGAAAACCCGACTACATTTTTCTCTTTATTCTGAGAACCTATTTTCTTCTAAAAAACATTGTTTTATAAAAAGGTTTTCAAAAAAAAATTTAACCTTTATAAAATGTTTTATTAAAGGATTTTTTACCCTTTTGTATTTTAAAAATGTTTTTAAAGGAATATTCTTGTCACTTTCCAGACAAGGAACTTTTCTAACCTTTTTACCTTACAAAAGGAATGTTCTTTTTACCTTGTATGGCATGTGTAGATTTACCCACCATCACTTCCACAAATATTCATTTTCAAGTTTAAAAGGATAAATTTTAAAGAAAAAAATTTCAAAAGTGATTTTCAAAGAAAAAATTCTACATAAATTTTTTCAAAATAAAAGGATATTTTCCTCAAAAAAAATTTTAAAAGATATTTTTATAGTATTTTCATTCATTAAATAGAACAACCATTTATTTTACTCTACTTATATATGTTGTATTGATATTATAATTATTCTTCCTATGGATGGTTTATTTTCCCTTTGACCAAGTATAGTATTGACATTCACTACCTTGATTACTTTGTTAGTCCCCTTGAAATGTTTAATTTTCTATGATCATCGAATATTGAAATTCCCATAATTATCCATATAATTTATCATGGATATATTAATTTCCCAAACCATATATAATTTTTTCATATGGTGTTTACTTTGGAATTTATTTTATTTACTAGGGAAATATTGATAAATCTGTATCCTTTACTCAATACGGATATTTGGTAAGGAATGTTATTTTTTAATTAAATCGATTAGACAATATATAAGGAATGTCTTAGACATAAAAGACGCAAGTTGGGGAACATTTAAAGTAATACCCTTGATGTATCATTAGTCTCATGAGATGATATTATTTGGTTACAAACCCTTAAATTTTGTATCCAAGAAGAATAGACGAGTTTCTACCCGCAAATCTAAATTGTCTTGTGAAAGGTTTTAACAATAGTATACTAAACTGTCTTGTGAAAGGCCTTGAAGGTAAATTTATCGCGTTCCTATGAAGCATTATGTCCAATAATTAATAATTTACTTTATTCAGTATTAATTATTTATTATCCATGATATTTTCACTATGAAAAATTTTATAGATGCACTTCATTCTCAGTTTTTTGATTAAATGGAATGTGTTTTCATTTATTTAACTTTCCATATTGATTTTTCCTTATATGGTTATTTAAATGGAATTTATTATCAATTATTGACCTTTACATATTTTTTATACACTCCCTTATAAGTTTATTGATTTTATGGCATGTGTCTTCAGTTATTTACCTTTCCATAATGATTATTCTCATTGATTCATTATTTCTTCGGTTATATGTAATCCTTACTAAGTATTTGAGATCACCCTTATTATTTTTCCATTACCTATTAATCCAATAAGTGTATTAAGAGATATATTTAAGGATACACTATATGGAATAAATTTTTTATCCATGGAAAAAAAATATGTTGTAATTTGTGTATTCATTTATAATACAAGAATCATGTCTGTATCTAGTTCACCAATACTGTTAAATTTTATGATCTATTGGGAAAATATTTAATTGTATCTTATGAAAATGTAATGGAATTTAACACCGTATTTTGGATTTCTAGGGTCGGGTCACTACAATAATATTTTCTTCACCTTAAGTTTTCTTAAGGCCTTCACTTGTAAAGAGCTTTCCAAGAGAAAACTCAAACTTCCAAAATGATTATTACCTTCTCTTAGCCTTTTATTTTATTCTAATCCTTAATAAAATCATTTATAAACTTTTTAATATGACTAAATAATTATCATTAGTATAATGAAATTTCATTATTTTAATTAGATAATAAATATTTAAACTTTTCCATCCTCTAAGAAAAAAAAAATAACATTGATCATGCGTACGTGTGAATTACCACCTTCACATCATGATGTTGTTTTTTCATCACCACCTATCACTTTTGGTATCAAGGATGTATTTAATGAATTAATAGGTTTTATATTTCACAAATTCAACTTTAAATTATCATTTTTCATATACCATCATTTTTCAATTCATTGGAAAATAGGATCATTAAACGTGCATACGTGCAAACTACCACCATCATGAACAATGAATTAAATTTATCATTAACACACATATTTTATAGTTATAAGAATGATTTTAATAAAAATATATGATACCTATTTCACACTCAAGATTCAATAACAGTTATATTAACATTATATAATAATGTTCTCTTACTCACTCAATCATTATAACACACTCTTGTTTAGGTTGTTTTACCACCTACATGAGTGATGTTGTAATGTTTATGTAATGGATGATTAAGGAATTTTATATTCTGGTAAAAATAATTAATAATTATTTAGTCAAGATTTAAAAATTATTATGGAGTCATAAGATAAATATCTAATGATTTTATTAATATATCACCTTTTATTCATTAAACCCACCAAAATGAGATCATCTTTATTTTCATCATCATACAACATTACCAAAACACTAAATAAATGAAATTTATAATTTATAATTTATTTTAAAATATATATTTCATTGCCTATTATGATCTAGGAATGATTATATTTGGGATAAAAATGAATAACAATGCCATCATTACAAAACCAATTCAAAACGTTGAAGATTTCTAACAACCGATTTTGAAAATAGATGACAAATAAAAAATATAAATGTAATGAATATTTATAAATGAATTTTATAAAAGTTTGTATAAATTATTAAGGTTATGAAATAGGTGATTAATATTGTTATTTTTTTGATATAGGGTGTTAGAGAACATTCAACTAAGCCGTAGAAATGTTAAGGGTTTTTCGTGACTCAAATTCTTTCCCTGGGTCATAATCACTTATCTATCTAAAACATTTTAAAGTATGATCATATATAACCTATGATAATGTTATGTTTAATTTACACCATATTTTTAAATACATCATTTTTTATTCAAAATTTTTCTTCCTTCATGAATCTTTTTTTTTTTGAAATGTAATTTTGCTAAGAATAATTCATGTATCATTTAATGTATTTTTTCTCCATATCTATGTTTTTAGTTATTGGCAATGTTCACCTTTACCTAATGGAAAATAAAATTGATTTTATCTCCAATTAAACTTATATTCCCCTTTATTTTAAAACTAAGGTTTTGATATCCTTTTAATGATGTGGGTTTTTCAATAAAGGAATTTTTAAATATTTTAAAGTATTTTCCTTTCAATGTACATATATTCTTCCATTATACATCTCATTTTTATATATGATTTTTTTTATTTTAAATTTATCTTAATTGTTATTTGTTTTTAAAGTAATGTTTTAATATTTTTCCTCTCAATTTTTAGAAAAAAATGGTTTTTGAAATTTGACTTTAAAATCACGTATTTTTAATATGATATTAAGAAAAAAATTAGAAAAATATATTTTATGATTTTTTTCATTTTCAAAGAATTATTATACAAATAATTAATGGTTCATAAATTACCCAATATATTCTCTTTGGTGTGATCATGTTTTTGGGATCAAGTGACCATGTTCTTTTATGTGATTCTATTTGGAAAAGTAATGAAATCCATTTTTATTCCCATGGGTTATTTATGATAAGATGAATGATTTGATTTTAATTGGAACTCATAGTATGGATGATAATGTGTGGGGTTTTATATCACCTTCCAATTCATTAGTTTTAGTTTTATATCCCATGTGACAATTTTGCGTGGACATAATTGTATTTTTTTCCAAAAATAAAGGGGTGAAATACTTTGATTTATTCAAAAAATTAAAGGGAGTAAATATTTGGATTTGTTCACAATGTTTTCATATGATCATGTTTGTGTCACTACTTCTCCAAAACGTTCCTTATTTTCAAACTGTGCCAAATTTTTATGATATTTCATGTTCTAAAAATATTCTAATTTCTTATATATTTATTTCATGTTTTTATATGATTTTAATCTGTGTATTTTATGACCTTTATTTGGTATTATGTTCTTATGTCATGATCCTTAATTATCAATCATGTTTTTTATCACTAATGATCCCATGATATTTTTATTTTACATTACTCCCTTACTCATGTTTTAACTCCTATTTAATATCTATCCATTATAACTATTTGATATGTTTCCCTTAATAAGCATTATATCTCACCCATTATTATATTTCCATTACCTAAGTTATGAAGATTATTATGTCATATGAGATTTCAAGAATATGGTATATAGGAGAATATTTATGGAGAAATGTCCATAAGTGTTATAAAATAATTTGTTTATGTATATAGTCTCTGAGACACAAACCTTTTGGTCCTTGGTTTATGTAACTATTTATGGAATTTAGTAATTAAACCATGAAATAAATGTGTTATTTATATATTTTTATCTTAGGTCACTAGATATTTGTTATGAAATTTTCTTCCTGGGATATTTTTGTATCCTAAAAAAATTATCCAATACCACATTGTTATAACATGAAAAAATAAACATGAATTCCATGATTATTTCTCCTTCACCTATTGAGATCTCTTCTCCTTATTTTAGTGGTTTGACGCCACTTGAGATATGGCATGATTTCACCTATTGATCACCAAAGTTATCTTGATTCTATTGAAAATTTATGATAAGGTTTTGACACCACTTTGATCCCAGATAATAATCTACATTATTTTAACATATTCATCACAATATTTAATTCCATATATAGATTTGAAATCTAAATTGGTTTCAAAAGACCAATTTTTGATTAATATTAAGTACTTAATACAATTTTAACCTTTTTTAGGACTGATATAAATTAAGAATTGCATTAACTATAAACCCACTTATTTAATCTATATTATTTCATCTCAATAACACCATATGGACCTTATCTCCTCCTCAAATATTCATCAATTCAAACAAAAAATAAAAATATTTAAACATATGGGGAGAGGGGTACTTCCTATTAATCCTCAAGTTGAGGATTATGGTTGTTCTTGGGGAAGCAACTGATTTATTCCCACTTTCTTACAAACCTTATTAGTGGTTATTCCTTAGGTATAACCACTTATGAAAACATAATTTTGGATATGTGATTTATATTTATCTATATTATTTGGATTGGGCTTCACCATCCTTATGATACCAATCCCTCTAGTTCATGTTTCTACCTTTGATGCTTCATTATTTCATCCTTCATCATGCTTTTTCTGCCATAGGAGCGATCTTCCACCAGTTTTCATATATTTCCTTTTATTAGTATTTGATAAATAATCTAGTCATGCCTTGTGATTATCCTACATGATTTCCATTTAACCTGATAATATTTTTTTATTTATGAACTTTTATTTAAAAATCCATCCACTTTTCGTTTTATGGGAATGACCTCCTTCATCTTAGAATGTGATTCTATTTATTTCACATGCACTTTGATAACCATGAGAGCAACCTCTTCCTTATTCTTTGTTCTCTATTGTTTCTTATTCTTTTTATATAAAGGTTTTTGTGATTAAACAACATTCTTTACTTGAGACTCTCTTTATTTCCTTCACATATTACTATCTTTATATGATTGCTATTGTGAATAAGCCATAAATTATACTTGATGCATCCTACTATTCATTACCACTTCATAATCATCCAACACCTTGAATTTTTTTTAGAGTGCAATAGATTTCTCATTCTTCCATTCATGTCTATTTCTTACCATAGGGTTGGTGGATATCTTCTTGGAACCATCATTAATTTTTTTTTCTTTCAATAAACTTCCATAGATGAGATGTATTAGTGGATATCCTTTAATTTCCCATCTTCAATTCCTCCTTACACATATATATTACGTGTCTAATGATGCCAAAAAATAAAATTTATTCAACACAATACTTTAATATTTTTATTTCCAAATATTTCATTCAAATTCTTATTCTCTACTGGTTATAGATTTATATTATTATTATTACCTACCGAAGTCTTCATGAGAGAATCTTCAGTGTTTGACTACTTTCTTACAACATGAATCTCTCCCTAAAACATCTTAATCCTAAAATCCTTCTTCTTTAGTTTTCATTCTAAATTATCAAAGTGACAATTATTTTCATTATATATAATCTCAACTTTCACTTTATGTTTCTCTCTTAGGGAATATGTTGACGCACCATAGAGTTTGTCTTTTTCTATGCTTAATTTCAACTCATTAATAAGTTATTCAAGTATATAAATTTGTTATTTCATTTTATTATTAATTGTTGTAATTTAATCCTTTGAATTCATATCTTCATTACTTTATTTTTACTTCCTTTAAATATTTTATGTAAGAACACTTCTTTTCACCTTCATCCTTCAATAATTTTACTTCACTCCTTAAGGATTCAATATTCAATTTTATAATTCCCAAAAAATATATAGATTTACTAAATGATGTGGTAACCTATTTTATACCATCATCCCATAACCATTTAGGTGATACATAATTTTTATCTTTATATTTACATGCAATATCTACTATTTAATCATATTCATATATACATAAGGAATAAATTTTTTTCACCTGAATAAAAAACCAAATTTCTTAGATTCCTTATTATTTTTATTTTTCTTCTTACTTATATACATATGTCATTATTCTTTAATAGAATTCATATCCAGATATTTAACTGATTTATAATTTACACTAGTATAATAATCTTGGTTCTCTTCTTTAAACATGGATTCTTTATAGTAAAAATCTTATAGCTTTATTCGCATATCCTTAGAATAATTTAAATGATATATATTCATGGATACACCATGTTATAAAAAATAATTTAAGTATTTATTATCAAAATAATCAATATCTAAATTTTTTTTATCCATATCTAACACAATTTTAGTCTATGTATCAAAAAAAATCCCACTAATAAGATATCATGAGGGATTCCTGTATGTACCTCTAAATATGACATAAAATCCTTCCAATAATAGAACTAATTTCCATAAAATAAAGGAATTTTTATTTTGGAATCCATATCATTCATAAACTTCAAATCCTCAAAAACCAAATATGTTAGGCTGATTCCACATAAGAACCTATTGTCTCTTATACCACTTATTATAACTTGAGAGACACCTTGAGAGGGTGTGTAAATTAGGGTGTTTCCTAAATCAATATTTTTTTATTATATTATTTCTTATTGGATATTATTCCCATGTTATCTAGAAATAGTGGTGAACCTGTTTATCAATTTATTTTTCACACATCCTCACTAGAATTCAAGAATGAATGTAGAAATGTAAATAATGAAAAGGACATAGAGATTTTACTTAGTTCACCATGGAGGGATAATATAAGGATTATATATTGATGGTATTTCAATATACTAGATAATAACACTAATAATTATATTAGTTACAAAGGATTAGGAAATGTACATTATAGATCTTAGGTTCACACCATATTATTCTCCTCTATGCACTAATTTGGTGAATGAAAATCTAGTTTTTAGATATGATGGTATCTTAAATTTTTTATATACTTGAAGGTATCTTCCAAATCATCATTGGTTATTTAGATACCTTTCATCCTCATCTCTATATAGATTCTTTTTAAGCTCATTTTTCACTTCACTCCTCTTATTCAAGTCAGATAAGATAAAATCCTTATATAGGATTGAGTCATGTTTATTTGTATCCCAAAGATAGATGAGATTATCCTATTTCAATGAGGATTTACTCTTTATCTTCCAAATGATCACAGTAGTATCCAACCTCCACCAAATAAATATTATGTTGTACTGGAATTATATTGTTTCACTTTTTCCTCTTCAGCATCCAAATATAACAACATATCTACTTCTTCTTCCTTAGGCCTTTTCTCTTGAATGAACTATATATAATAATGTAATCCCACTTAAGTATCTCTCTTTATCCCATTATTTGAACTAGATATATAAATATTTATTTGTTCTACTTTATATAACTTCTACTAGTGGTTTTTATAAGTCCTCAAAAATGGCACTCTTATAATACAAGAATTGGGATCGATTTTCCCCTCCTTGATGCTCCATATCATGCTATGTATAATGTGTCCAAATTGTTAGCATGGTAAAAAACATGTATTCAAATTTTATTCAACCTCCTAAAATATCAATCCAAATATCACATTTTATGTTTTACCAAGCTTGTAAGATATTCTGAAAATAACATGTTCATGACATTAATTCCACATTTCAGCATGGTCTTTTACTTTGTCAGCATAATCATGGTGTGATATCATTATCTGTAGTATGATTCTCAGTCAATAACTAGATACACAAAATCTAGTGGAATATTATTTGAAATTTCTCTAAAGATCACGGAACGATTCTATGCAATATAATGTGACAAAATTTATTACATGTCATATTATCAATTGTTTCTTATGATATAATTTTTATCATAAACTATGGTTGGACATATTATCAATTATATTTTACAATTATTAGTAACCCTTAAGTATCATATTCTCTTATTCAGTTACTTTTATGTATGATCCCAATTTTCTACTACATATTTCTTAGTGACCTTTATCTATTATCCTGGTGAAGTTTACATATAATTATAGCAACCTTTATATATCATTTTGACAATTTTATGTATCGTGAATCAAATTATCCATGTTGTGGGATTAATATTATGTATGATTCGTGTAAAATTTATATATCATTCTAGTTACCATTACAAATTGGCCTGGGAGTTTTTCCTTTTTCATATTTATAAAATCTTATAAACATTAGGGTAACCCTTATGTATCTAAAAGATGAACCATACATATCATTCCAATGAAATTTACATATCAAAGAATTAATTTTATATATTAATTCATTTACATGTTCTTATGGAACTTTGAAATATTTAAAACTCAAGATACTCAGTACCATAGTGATTCTCATATACCACTTAGAGAATTTGGATTTCTATTATCTATCACTTCATTTTTTGTATTTCACTCTTATTTTGAAGCTACTCTTACACATTTATCAAAGTGACTCTTACATAATTCTTGTTTTATGTTTATATAAACTTTAGGTCTTATATAAACTTTTTATTTTTTTAATCTTCATCATTGTTTATTTTTTAAAGTTATCCTCAACTTCTCCCACATTAATAAATTTTGGACATCCACTTCTAGTTATCCTTCTGAAACATCAGGAATTCCATAATAACTCAAATTCCATTTATATTATTATCATGCATTCTAAATAATCAAAATGTGGTTCACATGTGTATGGAAACCGTCTTCTACTTCATTATATTCACCATGTATTCTAATATCATCCTTCATGTACATATCAACAAATAAAAAATCTATTATCAAAAAATTCCACACACAATCACCTATTAGCAAAAACTTATTTTCTTATATTTTTTATAAAATTTAGATATAATAATATTCATCAACTAAAACCAATGAATAACTAATTTTATTAACTATGAAGCATCCAGAATAGTATAGTTTTGTTAAAGTTAAATTTTTTGGAGTGTCACCCCAAAAATACTTTTAGAATGAAATGAAATTATGGGATATTGATGAGAGAATGAAAAACATGCTGGAATATATTGCCACATTTTTATCTCTTTTTTAGGTATTTTTCTTTTTTATTTTGGTCTATCATTTTCCTTGGGTTTCTATTTCAAATTTTAGAAGAAAATGGAAGTTTTGGGGAGTACAAAGCATTGCACACGGTTTGTGCACGGTTAGTAGTAACCATGTGCAAGGCCAGGAAACCATGTGGTAGCTGAAATTATGTACCACATGGCTTCAACATGTCCATGATCTATGGCCCAGGTAAATATGAAAGTTCTTCTATTCAAATAGAATGGCCCTCATGACTACTGCATGGTTTCCCAAACCGTACGGACTAACCATGTGGACCTTCCAGCACATTAAAATTTTCCCTCATTTTCTCTCTCATCTCGGGTTTAACCCCTTTCCCCCTTTTTTTGGCACCCCACTCCGGATCCCTCACCCTAAGAACTCCTATCCCTCCTTACACCTCCTTTGGGACTCAATTTTTATGCCGGATGTTGTGTTGTTCTTCAACTAATCATCAGGTAAGTGTCTTCTCCCCACATTTCCTCCATTAATCTAGTGTTTTTTCCATATATTTGGGGTTTTCTTCTTCTCTAGCCCTAAGGTTGTGATTTTAGGGTTATTACATGACATTTATGGGTTTATATCTTGATTTAGGGTTTGATATTACTCTTTATTTGTGAAATTAAGGTACGGTGAGGGTTTCACATTGGATTTTGGGGTTTTTCCACAAACAGTAGGTGGTTCCATGATTAAACATTTTGTGATGAATTTATTTGGATTTATTGAGTTTATTAGATGTTTTATAAGTTTTAATTATGGTGGGAATGTAGTTTTTAAAGGTTTTGGTTGTACAATTGATTTTTTAATGGGTTTTATATTCTAAATTGGTAAATTCTTGAAGTTTGGATTTTTTGTGTGCATTTGAAATGATTTATAAATTGAGTAAATGTTTTAACAAATTTTGTATGAGGTGAGAACTATATTTTTGAAAGGAATTGGTGTGCATTGAATTGTGAAAGAGTATTTTTGTGTGAAATGGTGACATTGGTGTGTGTTGAGCCTTGTTTTTTTTATGAAATGTAAATTTGGTAACATGTGTTTTGTGTAAAATTTGTATGATCACCCAACCGGAAGCCTGGTTAGTTAGGAGGTAATAATAGGACAAGCGGGATAGTGATTCAGAAGTGGATATGTCCTAGTTTCACTTAGTGGTATTGAAATTGGAAACACTAACTAAATATATTGATGAAAGGAGACCACTATAATATTGTATGTTTCTCCTCTCTAGTGGTTCGTGCACGAGAACATGGATTCTTGTGTTCTTATAACACCTTAAACTGAGATGTGATTTTCTAGGTTCCCTAAAGCTATCTAACACCCATGGAGCCTATCCCATGTTAGGTGATCTTTGACCATTTTTCACTCATCGTCGGTATATGGTGTGTCTCTTTAGATACTTCAAAGGAAAAAGGTTTTGTATTTGAAATCATATTTCTTTAAAAAAAATCTTTTAAAATTGTTTTACTTTAAATTTTTCAAGTGATTTCTTTTATTTTATCTAATAATGAAAATGTATTTTTCATTCTAATGTTTAGAGCGTGGAATCTATTATGGGTGTCATCCTACTCAGAAATCTCTCACACCCTTCTTACACATTTGGGTGTAAGAAGACCCATTTGATACAGGTAAGGGTAAAGTCTTTGGTGAAGGTAGATTAGGATGCTAGTGAGTTTCTTGGGTGGTGTTGTGGTGACGGGATGTGGGATCTGATCCCCTTGATTGTGGTGGTTTTTGGATCTTGTGTTTTGGTTCCTTTTTTTAGTATCCCTATTTTTGGATTTTGTATAAAACTTGTCAATTTAAATTTGAAACCATGTAAGGTATTATTTGATTATGTTTTCCTATTTTGTTTTGTTTTATGTTTTTGGTTGTGTTGTGCTTGTATCCTTAGGTGAAATAATTCTCACTTGATTGTATGGATACCCAGGCACTTGTGCCAGCCCGTAGGAATCAGGAACACCCCTCGAGCCTTTCCACGGACCTGGTCGGGCACCAGGTTGGATGGAGACCTATATATTTTCATGAAAAAATGGTATCAGATGCCATTTTTATCTCTTTGGTCATGTTATTTGGGATGAGTCTTCATAGACATAAGATATAACTATTGGAGCTTGGATTTCTGTAGCGAGTAGGGTGCTTGGCCAGCACACCTCATGATAGACCTTGAATTTCCATGGGATTTTAGGATGCTTGTTTAGATTCTTCTCTAGGAGGTACGTGTAGGCTACAGAGTGTACGTGGACCCTGGATGGGGGTGAATTGGTTTTAACTTTGTGTTTTCTAGGCACGTTTGAGTTATTTTCTCTATGATGTTGTTGTAATTTTTTCAAACTTGATACATTTATTATTTTTTGATGTGATGGATGATTCTTGTAGCAACATGCCTCTATGAAAAGTTCCCCGACAATCTAGGGAAGGATCCATAGAGAGTTCTCCCTCTCTACTTGATCAGAGGCTGGTAGAAGTGGTAGTTCAAGATGTTTAGGATCTAGGACAGGGAGTGGGTCCTTCTCCTTCTCCAATCATAGAAGCTGATAATGCATCATGAAAGGATAAGGCCCATGAATTCTTTAAGAATAAGCCTCCTAATTTTCATGGTAGATTAGAACCTCAAGAAGTGGAGGAATGGATCAAGAAGATCGAGTTCATGTTTGAGTTCCCAGACACCCCTGAGGAGGTCGAGGTGAAGTATGCTTTCTTTATACTAGAGGATCCCAGTCAGAGTTGGTGGGACTCAGTGGTTCAGGCTTGGAACCAAGAGAAAATGACTTGTAAAGACTTCAAGGTGGTTTTCAATGATCTATACATCCCTAAGGTCTTGGAATATTCTAGGTCTCAGTAGTTAATAGACCTTGTCCAGGGGGACCTGACGGTGATGGATTTTTCCAATCATTTTGCTAAGATGGTATGGTATTCTCCAGAGATAGTTTCTAGTGAGAAAATAAAGGCTAAAATGTTCAAGAAAGGCTTGCATCCAAAGATCTATTCTTAGGTTATTTTTTTTAAACTGAATACTTATGCTAAATTTTTTGACCAGGCTTGTATAGTGTAGATTGACCATAAGAGAAGGTCAAGTGACTCTGGGGCTATGTCAGCAATGGTCAGTGGTAGTTCTTCAGAAAAGAAAAGGAAGCATGGGGAACAAGGGAAGAAGGGGGCGAAAACCCAGGCTAACCTTCCAGGTAGCCTTCCTCTATGTCTTCTGATGCTGGATCTGTGTGTTCCACCAATGCAAGAAGGTGGGACACACCTGACCTATTTGTATGTCCCTACCCAAGACCTTTCATCAGTGTGGAGCATTAGGGGAATTTTAGTGATTCTGCAAAGCTACATGCTCATATCAGGGAGGTGTAGGGTCAGTGGATTCCAGGGGAATTTCAAATCAATCAAAAATATCTACAATTGTGGGATATCAATTTGGATGTCGATGTGGAAGAACCATATATTCTTCTAGTCAGAGCTATCTTAGAGTAGAGCTGCAGTCTAGTGTTTGTGGTCAGGTCTAGACAGATACCAGAAACCTTCATACTATGAAGTAGGCACCAGTGGGATAGGATGCAGGGACCTCAACTATTCTAGGTACCATTATGATTGCATTCTCTATATTTTTCATTATTTTTTATACTGGTGCATCTATCTCTTTTATGTCTTCTCATCTTGTGAATCTTCTGAATCTTCTAACCGAGCTTTTATATTTTACAGTGGATTTGGTGATGTTTTTGGGAAAGAGGAAGGATAAAGGCCTCAGGTGTCTATCATGTGAAATTTTCATGTCATGGGTGGAAATGTAATAGGATTTATTGGTCTTGGATATGAACTTGTTTGATGTGATCCTTGGCATGGAATGGATGGTGCATTTCCAATCACACATTGATTTTTATCAGTGGTGAGTTTGTTTTTTGGAAAGTGATGGAAGTTTCCAGGTCTTCCTCTTAAATGGGATCCTTAGTAAAGTCGAGATGGACCTCCACTCCTAGAGTTGGGTAACCATGATTTTCATCTATCATCACTCGTTTTGGAGGATTATGGTAGTGCTCCTGAGGATAGACTACCTCGCGTAGTGGATGAGTTTTCAGAGGTATTCCCGTATAAATTTTCAGGCTTTCCCCTAGAGTGGGATGTGCAGTTCGCAATTGTTTTTGCACCGAGAAAACAGCTGATATCTCTTCCCTCATATCGCATTGACCCCACCGAATTGAGGGAATTTAAGATAAATCTGTATGATTTTCATTCACCTGAGCATCTCTCCTTGGGCCACTCTGGTTTTGTTTGCAAAGAAGGCCGGTGAATCTCTCTATTTGTGCATCGACTAATGGAAGCTTAATAAGGTAACCATCAAAAACAAATTCCCTTTACCCCATATTGAATATTTTTTCAACCAGATGAAAGGGGAAAAGTGGTTTTCCATGATAGAATTGTGATCAGGACACCACCAAGTTAGGGTGAAACATGTGGACATCCCAAATACAGCTTTCCGAAGCAGGTATGGGCACTTCAAGTACTTGTTCATCCCCTTTGGATTGAATAATGATCCATAGGTCTTTATGGAGCTCATGAATAGGGTGTTCCACTATTATCTTGACTCCTTCATCATGGTATTTGTGGATGAAATCCTATTCTACTCCAAGTCTGAAGAGAAGCATGAGTGTCATTTGAGGGTTGTACTGGGCACCTTGCGGGATCACTTTCTTTATGCTAATATCTCAAATTTCACTTTATAGATCAAGGAAATGAAGTTTTTGGGCCATGTCATCTCATATCATGGGGTTTTGGTAGACCCCAAAAAGATCAATGTGGTTATTTCATGGGAACAGTTGAAGAACATGTTTGAGATCAGGAGTTTTCTCAGTCTATCAAGGTATTATAGGTTGTTCTTTCAGGATTTCTCATGTCTATATTCTCCTATAACCACACTCATCTAGAGAGAGGTGAATTTTGAGTGGAGTCTGGAATGTCAAAAGTTCTTTGAAGAGATGAAGCGATGGTTGACTACCAAACCTAGGATTATCATTCTAGAATTAGTAAATGGTTATGTGGTTTATTGCAATGCATATGGTATGGGTCTCAGGTGTGTTCTTATACAGGATGATCACGTGGTGGCGTATGTATCTCATCAAATCTGGTCACATGAAAAGAATTACTCGACCCACGACTTGCAGTTAGTGGTGATGCATTCTTTGAAGACATGGCATCACTACCTATTTGGGGAGAATTTTTGGTCTATTCTGATTATAAGAGCATATCCTACATCTTCTCATGGAAGGATCTCAATTTGAGGTAGCATTTCTAGATCAAATATCTACAGGGGTTTGATATTGATATTGTCTATACCAAGGGAATGGGTAATGTGGTAGCTAATTCCATAAGCAGTAAAGTGATAGTGCAAGATTTGAGGAAGTCTAGTGATGGATGAACTCTGATGGAGCTTTTTTTCAAGATGCATGTGGAGACTAAGGAGCACAGTGGAGGTACTTTTCTAGAAAGTGTGCAATTGTATTTGTCCCTTTTGGGGCTGGTACAGTAGGAGCATCCTAGTGAAAAGTTATGCTAGGTATATATGCAGTTTTTTTATGGTGGGGAGACAACCTATAACTGGTCGTTGTCTCCCAAGGGAATTCTATATTTCAAGGGTTAGTTGATGGTGCAGTTAGATCTAAGTAATGTGGTGATGTAGGATATCCAAAAGTATCATTGGGTCATTCACCCTAGTAATACCATGATGTTTTATGATGTTCATCGATAGTTCTAGTGTCTAGGAATGAGATGGTACATAGCTAACTTCGTATCAAGATTCTATACTTGTCAGAAGGTGAAAGCATAGCATCAAAGGCCCTCTGGCTTACTTCAACCATTGCCCATTTCTACATGGAAGTGGAAAGATGTTTTCATGGACTTCATTATTGTTCTACATTGTATACCTTGAGGAAGGAACGTTATTTGGATAGCGATTGAACGCTTGAATAAATCATCTCAATTCATTCCAATTAGAGATACAGAAAAGGTGGATGAGTTGGGATAGTTATATATTCAGGAAGTGGCTAGGATTCATGGTGTATCATCTACAATTATTTCTAATAGGGACCCCAACTTCATCTCTCATTTTTGGAAAGGCCTTCAGAGGGATTTGGGGTCACAAATTAAAATGAGATGGAATACCATCCTCAATCAGATGGCTAAATGGAGTGGGTGAATAAGATCCTTGAAGACATGATTTGAGCTAGTGTGTTGGACTTCATAGGTTTGTGGGATAGCCATTTAGGATTGGTTGAATTTTATTATAACAACAATTACCAATCCTCTATTTGAATGGTTCCCTTTAAGGCGCTTTATGGTCAGCCTTATTGGAATCTTTTATATTGAGCTGAGGTAGGTGAGACCTCATTTTTGGGACTGAGACTTGTGTGAGAGACATATGAGAAGGTCAAGATGATCAGGCAGTGGTTGTTGACAACTTAGATTTTCCACAAGTCTTATGTCGATCAGTGGCATCTGGATCTAGAGTTTTTCATGGGTGACTAAGTTTTCTTGAAGGTGGTTCCCCATTTGGTCCATCGTCTCTTGGGGAAGCATGGTAAGTTGATGTCGAGGTATGTCAGACCTTTTTAAATATCTAATAATATTGTAAAGGTGGAATAATAGTTGGATTTACCTTCTCAATTGATGATGATTCATGATGTTTTTCATGTATCCTAATTAAATAAGTACAACCCAAACCCGTCTCACGTGCTGAATTGGGATGAATTAGAGTTGGATCCCAACTTGTCGGTGTTTGAATGGCCAATGTAGATAGTGGAATCCCAAGATAAGGGGATTTATGGGAAATCTGTTACATTGGTCCATGTCCTTTGGAATT
Organism: Viscum album; assembly: GCA_963277665.1. Taxonomy (NCBI): domain Eukaryota; kingdom Viridiplantae; phylum Streptophyta; class Magnoliopsida; order Santalales; family Viscaceae; genus Viscum; species Viscum album. The sequence goes on along the minus strand of OY728128.1, from coordinate 209,602,083 downwards.
ATGGAAATGATACACATGATACTTGGTAACAGAAAGATTAGGTTGAGTAAGAGTATGCTTTTTTTTGTTGATCAATTTTCGAGTTGACTTTCCGAGGGTGGAATTTTTCCATGGTGGGGATAATTGTCACATCCATAATCTCTTTTTCAGGTATTTTTCTATTTTATTCTGATCTATATTTTTTCTTGGGTTTCTGTTTGAAATTTTAGAAGAAAATGGAATTTTTGGGGAGGACAGAGCACTGTGCATGGTTTGTGTATGGTTAGTAGTAACTATGCACAATCCCAAGAATCTGTATGGTAGGAGATAGTAACTACCGCATGGATTCCTCATGGTCTTTCTCTATAGACCAAGAAACCATGTGATTTATTTTGTTCAAATAGAATGGTATGAATCATTACTGTATAGTTTCCCAAACCATGTGGACCTACCAATACAATAAAAATTGCCATTGTTTTCTCTCTCCTCTCAGTTTTAACCCCTTATTCTTCCATTTTCGCACACCACTCCGGATCCTTCACCCTAGGAATACCTCTCCCTCATTCCACCTCTTTTGGAAATCAATTTTTGTGCTGGATTTGGTGTGTTTCTTACACAAATATTTGGGTAAGTGTCTTCTCCCCTCGTTTCCTCCATTAATCTAGGGTTTCTTCCTTTCTATTTGGGGTTTTCTTCTTATCCATCCCTAGGGTTGAGATTTTAGGGTTCTTCCTTGACATTGATGGGTTGATCTCTTGATTTATGGTTTTATCTTACTCTTTGGTGTGATTAAGGTGTGATGAGGGTTTCATGCCATATTTTGGGGTTTCTCCACAAATGGTAGGTGGTTCCATTCTTAAAGGTTTATTGATGAATGTATTTTGTTTTCTTGAGTTTCTTAGCATGTTTTATAAGCCATAATTGTGGTGGTAATGTAGTTTTTAAAGGGTTTGGTTGGGAAATTGATTTTTGAATGGGTTTTATAGGCTAAATTGGTAAATTATTGAATTTTGGATTTGTTGTGTGCATTTTAAAATATTTATAAACTAAGTGAATGTTTTAAAAAAATTATAAGGTGAGAACTATATTTTTGAAAGGATTTTGTGTGCATTGAATTGTGAAATAGGATTTTTGTGTGAAATGGTGACTTTGGTGTGTATTGGGCCTTGTTTGGATTTTGAAATATAAATGTGGTAACATTTTTTTGTGGAAAACATGTATGAGAACTCAATAGGAAGTCTGGGTAGCTAGGAGGGTGGACTAGGACTAGCGGGCTAGTGATTCAGAAGTGGATACGACCCAGTTTCACTTAGCGGGATCGACGTTGTAACAACCCAAAGATTAATCAATGTAAATTCCCTTCTTATTTTCATATAGTATAATCACATGAAACCACAACACAATGAACTACTAAGTACTATGTGACCTTTAAACATAATATTTTCAGATCTGTGATTTGAATTTCAAAAATATGATATACACGGTTGCGATCAGTAATATGTTTGAAGTCTGATAAGACAAACTTAATTTTTAGTGAATATTAACTGAACCTTATGAATAGAAATGTGACCCTTATGAATATTAATACAACCCTTATGAATATTAAATAATTCAAGTGAATAAGTAACCTTACCAATGAAAGTATAATTAAAATTTATCTATCTTTTAAGTGACAATATGATATAATTATATCATAGTGTTGGTATTATTGTCAGTCATGTATATTTAATTATAAATTTATGATTAATTTAATAATTTAAAAGAAAATCTATTTTCATAAAATGCATTCATAAATAATTATTTTTATGACATATGATTATATGATAATTTTAAGAGACCTTAATTAATTTTTCAAAGTGTTAGAAAGACGGTTTTAATTTTAAAATTTGTCTTTTTCAATTAAATTATTATTTTAACTAAAAATTAAATTTCACATGTTTTGAAAATATTTTCATAAAATGGAATTCATTTTTGAATTCTAAATTTCAAAAAATTGTTGGGGTAAATTTTTGGGATTTTTCTGAAATACTTGAATTTTTTGTGAATAGTAAAATACGGTAATTTATTGTATACATTATATGTTAAATATGTTATTTATCGAGTCATGGATGATGTAATCACCTTGGTTTCTAACTCAAATGAAAATATTACTGTTTTTTTAACAAGAATAAATATTATTTCTTATCTCGAGAAAAATAATAAAATAATAAATAAAATATTGAGAAAACTCTCCTCTCCTCCACTATAGAAACCACCCTCACTCCCCTCTTCTCTTCACTCCTCACAAGCCTTTTGTATTGTCTAAATCCTGCTAAAATATCTTCATAATCCATCTACCATATATATCATCCCTTTTTCTCTTCAAAAGACCAAATCCTCTCCCCAAAAGATGTTCTCAAAAAAGATATATTCAATAGGTAAATTCCTCTTTTCATTTATTTTATTTTCTTTCAAGTTCTATTATTTTATTTTTTATTCCTCACCTCCTTTCATACAAATTTTATGATAACTCTATTACCTTAAATATACTATAATATTTTATGATAATATAACAATTCATCATCATCTCTCATTTCCCCTCCTTTTATACTAGGAATGAAAACACCATCCGAGATGTGTTAATTTCTCACATTCAAGGACGACGAGTTTTAAATATCTATTATTGTCTTCAATTATGGTCATGAAACCATTTTTATGGTTTAACCTGAATATGATATATTTATTATGTCTAATTTAAGTTTCCAGAATCTTTTTTACACATGATATTAATTTATAAAGCAAAATGTGTTTGATATGATCAAAAAACTGCCAATTAACCAAAATAGTTATCATTAAAGTTTTATATAATGATTCATCTTCACTCCAAATAACCAAATGAATTTATAACCAATTAATATAATGGATGATCAATAATAACATATAACTCCAATTCTAGACAACCATTCTCATCTTACATGTTTATCCTTATATGTATATAAGTAAACCAATTATGAAAATCAATGAAACAAACAATGAAATTGAACCTCTTAACCCATCAAAAAGGTCATGAATGAAATTAATAAGGTTATAAAAATTAAATTACATAAATAATAGGTTCTATAAATATTAATTAATTATTTTAATATGGTTATCCATGACATTAATATCAAAGTAATAACACCTTCGTACATAAGTTAAGGGATTCTACTTGAACATCCATTATTCCTTCAGGTTTCTCTATCTTTATTTTTACCCAAATTAAGTTATCTATTATTTTTATGTACATCTTATAAATTATTTTTAAATTATCCAAAATCATGTATAAATATACATTCATTATTCTCTTTCTGGGATATACATATTTTTTAGTGGTTCCCTCCTCAATACATCCCGATAAGCAAACCTGTTTTAAGGGAACTTCCCAAATTCTTACTATTTTCAAGTATACTATATAATCTGTTTTTAGGCCACCATTAGTTTTATAAAACCAATATTTTTATTATGAAAACATTTTTGGTTCACTTCTTGTTTTATATGAAAGATTATGCTCTTTTATGTTTTAAATAACCTTTGATATTTTCCTTTAACCGCACTAAAATATTTTAATTCTAAAATCTATTAAGTATTATTTTTACATTCTATTACTTCAAGTTGACTTCAATTTTCATTATATATTCATATTATACCCTATTATTTTACATGAATGGTCTAATTCCTTTCCTTCATAGGCATTTTTAGGATACTCCCATTTGTTATGCTTTATGACATGATTATGATACCCAATTCTTACTATGGGTAACCCTTAAGTTTATATACGATTGATTATATATGATTATATATGTGGAAATCATATTCATGAACATGTTATGATTGGTGTGCCCATATATTGATCCAATTCATTGGGTAAATTTGAGTCTCATGAGATGTTATGTGTAACGGTCTTGGTGGTTAGCCTTGACTCGTGCTACAATGTGCAACAGTCTTGGTGGTTAACCTTGGCTTGTGATCCTCTATGTGAAATGAGTCTTGAGTCGTGCTAAATTCATGTATTATTTTGATCACACATTACTATGACCCCATTTTTATATGATCCCATGTTTATATGTTATGATTCCATATGTTCCATGCCTTTTTATATCATTATGTCATGAATTATAACCCATGTGATAAAGCTTTATTCTTATGTTTATTCCCTTATTGGGATTTTAACTCATCCCTTTTTTCATGTTATCCTCGGGTTATCCTATGATGATGTATGATCAAAATGGAATCTATGATCTCTTTATTAAGACTAAATAAATAAATGATTTATTTAGTCCTATTTTTTAAGTTTTATGTACCTAGTCTTCCAAGACACTAGACTTTACAATCCTTGGCTTGTAATATGATGCTTTATTATACTTAAAATAATTTAATGATATGTATAAAAGGATATGGTCTCTATAATTGATATAAGAGGATAGTCTATTTATTTTTTAGATTAGTAATATATCACTTTATTGAGAACCTTAGGGACAAGACTAAGTATAAGAAAACATCCCTAAATTTTGGTAAGTATAGAGTAATTGGTTTATAAAGAAAATACACCCCTATCTGGATACAAAAAAGTGGATGTGGCTCTATCATAGATGTATCTAGGTGTAAAACCCTAAAACACTAATTTGAACTAGACACAAATGGGAACTGGTGCATGAAAACAGGTCTTTCTCCACTCCTAGTTTGACACTCCCAAGGGATGTGTATTAGTAAATACATAATCTTAGTACTAACCATTATTGAGGGAACAAAAAAATAATCCCATAAGAATATATGTTATGTAACAGATCAAGGATAAACTAATTTGAAACCTAGGGAATCACATGTGAGGACATACTTTTCCTTTAAGAGTTTATCCTTTTATGTTTAAAGTTTTCTTTTTATTCTTAATATCTAAGTATTCAAGCCTTATAAATGTAAGTTATTTTTCTTAGTTAATAGTGGGAAATAGAAGTACATGTGCCAACAATAAATATGACAGGAAATGTGAATATTTCCCTAATTATATGCCAAATATGATGAGAACAGATGCTCAAAAATTCAGGACAGTACTTGCTTAGCTGGATCAAGTTATGAATAATAACTTGAATCATGTGGAACACCCTTATCCTCCAAGGAAAGAGAAAGTTTCTGTTGAATCCTTCATGCAGAAAAATACTCCCATGTTTAGTGGATATTCTGATCCCCTCATTTAAAAATAGTTTATTAACTCCATTGAAAAGATATTATATGTCCTCTAGTGATCATAAGAAAAGAAATTCATGCTGGCGGTCTACCGTTTTGATGGGGAAGCTGATCAGTGGTGGAAACTGATTAAGAATACAAAGTCCTAGAAGTAAATTGATTCCATGGATTGGGAGGAATTCAAGAAAAAAAAATTCAATAAATATTTTCCCCTAACCCTCCGTCTCAAGATGGAAAGATATTTCTATGGACTTAGGTAAAATAAAGATAAGTCCATTGGGGAACATGAAGAAAACTTCACAAGGTTTTCAAGATAAGCCTCCTACTTTCTCATGAACACCAAGAGAAAGGAGGATTTCTTATTTAGAGAACTAAAGACCAGTATACGAAAAGTGTTGGTGATTCATGATTTTGATAGTTATGATGAGATTGTCTGTTGTTCCCTAAAGGTTGAAATGAAGATCGGAGGCTCTTAATGGTCTCATGGGCTTGGAGACAAAGAGCTGAAAATGGAGTCTAATATTTGTGGTTTGGTAAATAAATCACATGACGGAAAGAAGATCAAACATCCCATGTGTCAAAATTCGGGGAAGAAGCATCCTAGGAACTATCTAAAGAGAACGAGGAATTACTTAAAATGTATAAGAATGGAATATTTTTCTAATAACTTTCATAGGTATATGAAGAATCCCACTAATGTGGAAGACGAAAGGAAGGTTCATATCAACACTCAGCCTGTAGTGCAGTGTTACAACTGCAAGAAGCATGTACATTATGAAATCAATTAACCTAAGCCAAGGGTTATTAAAGGAAATCAAAAATAACCTCCAAGGAAATAAGGAATGTCTTATGTTATCACTACTACTAAGGTGGATCCAGACAACGATGTGGTGATAGGTACGCTAGTTATTCATTCAAGAATAGTGAATGTACTATTTGATTATGGTTATACGCATTTTTTTATATCTTGAAATTTTAGTAAAACTATTCAAACACCACCTAAAAATTTGGAAGTTGAGTTATCCATGAGAATAGAAAATGGGGAAATTACTCCATCCAAATTATATAACTCCTCCCTAATTAACGTTAGTGGACTAAACCTCCTAGTAAATCTTGTCATACTTCCTTTAGTGGAGTTCGATGTTATATTGGGAATGGATTGATGATTAACCAATGAAAGGGTATGATATTAATTGATTATATATTAATATTAATTTGTTTAAAAGTCCATAAACATCAATTTTAGTGCATTATAGAAATTGACCTTCATTTCTCATCTCAAATGCAATTCATGTTTAAAATGAAAATTTGGTCCCAATAAATAATCCATTTGTGGAGAAAATTTTATTAATTTTTTGAACTTGATATTTTGGGATATGATTTATCACTGTATTTGTAACATTTTATCTTTTAGTATCAATGGATAAATACTAAGGGAAGATAATTATTTTTGGGCATGAATAGATAAATTTTTTGGACAAAGCATAATGGGCCTAAGGCCTATCAATCAAAAGTGGGACCCATAATCCAAGCCCAATGAAGATAAAATTTTAACGATAGAAAGAGAGAAATATAGGGATAATTTCATTCAACTGTGTATAGAGATAATTCTGAAGTTTTCATGATGATAATGGGAACCCAAGTTTACATTTAAATGGTGGGCCAAATCTGAACACACATAAAGTCCTTCGACTAGATCGACTATAACTTCCAAACTAATGGCCAAATTTTCCTAAAAATTTTAAATCTTTTAGATGAAACATGGAGTAATATTTTTTCCTTCTATAGACCATACAAATTTGTCTATATTCAGTTACAAATTCACATGTTAATAAGGGGTATGGATTTGGATGATTTTCCTGGTCAACTTTGAAATGTCAAATTTCCCTTGATTTTATTACCCTCCTTTTGACTCTCTAAATTAATGAGTATGTAATTTATTGTTTCATTCTCCTACAATAGCAGTTTCCACTCCAGAATCCGAATGGAACCATATGAAGCTCTTTATGGGAAAATTTTTAGAACACTGGCATGTTGGGATGAAGTTAGTGATTGTAAGCTGGTAGGACCTGAAATGGTCGAAAAAATGGTGGAGAAGGTGAAAACCATTCAGCAGCACATCAAGGCATACCAAATTTGATAGAAGAGTTATACGAACAATCATCAATAGGACCTTGAGTTCAAAGTTAGAGACATTTCATTCCTCCACATATCTCCATTGAAGAAGGTCATGAGATTTGTGAAGAAAGGAAAGCTAATTACCAAGTACATCAACCCCCCTTATATTTTCTTGTTTGTGTCTAAGTTGTGTCCTATCAAATATAACATATACCTACCATGTCTAAAGTACCCAATGTCTTCCATGAATCCCACTTATGGAAGTACATAAGATATCCTTCACATTTACTATCTTCAAAGGTGGTACAGTTGTAGAATGATCTCTCTTACAAGGAGTATCCAATAAAGAAATTTGATTATAGAAATAAAGTTCTACACAAAAAGACTACTCACTTGGTCAAAGTACTATGGAAAAACCATAAGTATGAAAAGGTAACATGAGAACTGGAGGAGGTAATGAAGGAAAACCACCCACACATGTTTATAGCTAATAATTTAAAATAAAATTTTGAGGGTGAAATTTCATAAGGGTGGAAGAATGTAATGAACCAAAGCTTAATCAATGGAAATTCCCTTATTATTTTCATATAGTATAATCATATGAAATAAAAACACAATGAACTAATAAGTACTATATGATCTTTAAACTTAACATTTTCACTTTCATGATTTTAATTTCAAAAATATGATATGCACGGTTGCGATCAATAAGATTCTTGGAGTCCGATAAGATAAACTTAATTTTTGGTGAAAAGTAACTAACCCTTATGAATAGTAATGTTACCCTTATGAATATTAATATGACCCGTATGAATAGTAAATCATCCAAGTGAATAATTAAACTTACCAATGAATGTATAAATAAAATTTATCTATCTTATAAGGGACCATATTATATAATTATATCATAGTGTTTGTATTTTTGTGAGTCATGTGTATTTAATTAAAATTTTATGATTAATTAAATAATTTAAAAGATCATTTATTTTCATAAAATGTATTAATAAATAATCATTTTGATTAATTATGATTATATGGTAATTTTAATATACTTTAATTAATTTTTCAAAGTGTTAAAAAGGCAGTTTTAATTTTAAATTTTTTTTCAATTAAATTATGATTTTAATTACAAATTAAATTTCACAAATTTAGAAAATTATTTTCATAAAATGGAGATAATTTTTAAATTTTAAACGTCGAAAAATGGTTGGGGTTAATTTTTGGGATTTTTCTGAAATACTTGAATTTTTGGTGAATAGTAAAATACTGTAATTTGATGTATATATACATTATATGTTAAATTCATTATTTATTGATTCATGGATGATATAAGCACCTTGGGTTATAAATAACATGCACATATTACTTCTTTTCACAATAATAAATACTATTTATTGTCTTGACCAAAATAATAAAATAATAAATAAAATATTGAGAAAACCCTCCTCTCCTCCACTATAAAAACCACTCTCCCCCCCCCCTCTTCTCTTCACTCCTATAAAGCTTTGTGTCTTGTCTAAATTCTTTTAAAATATCTCCCAAATCACTCTCCCACGTCCAACATCCTTTGGTCTCTTAAAAATGATAAATCATCTCCCCTAAAGAGGTTATCAAAGAAGATATATTCAATAGGTAAATTCCCCTTTTTCATTTCTTTTATTTTCTTTCAAGTTCCATTATTTTCTTTTTATTTCCTCACCTATTTTCATAAAAATGTTATTATAAATACATTAACTTACATGTAATGTGATTTTGTTATGATAATGTAATAATTCATCATCATCTCTCATTTCCCCTCTTTTTATACTAGGAATGAAAACACCATTCGAGATGTGTTAATTTCTCACATTCAAGGACAATGGGATTTAAATTTCTATCACTACCTTCAATTCTGTTCATGAAACGATTTTTATGGTTTAAAAATACTATAATATATTTATTTTGTTTAATTTTAGGTTTTTTAATCTTTTTTACACATGATATTAATTTATAAAGAAAAATATGTTCGATATGATAAAAAAACCTTCTATTAACCAAAATAGTTATCATTAAAGTTTTATATAATGATTCATCTTTACTCCAAATAAACAAATGAATTTTATAAAAAATTAATCTAATGTATTATCACTAATAAAATATAACTCCAATTCGGGACAACCATTATCATCTTACATGTTTATCCTTACATGTATATAAATAATTCAATTATGAAAACCAATGAAACAAACAATGAAATTCAACCTCTTAACCCATAAAAAAGGTCATGAATGAACTTTATAATGTTATAATAAATCAATTACATAACTTAGAGGTTATTTAAATATTAATTAATGAATTTAATTTGTTTATCCATGACATTAAGATCAATGGAATAACACATTTGGACATAAGGTAAGGGATTCTACCCGAACCTCCATTATTCCTTCGGGTTTCTCTATCTTTATTTTTACCCAAATTAAGTTATCTTTTCATTTTATGTACATATTATAAATTATATTTACATTATCCAAACTCATTTATAAATATACTTTCGTTATTCTCTTTGAGATATACATGTTTTTAAGTAGTTCCCTCCTCAATACTTTCCGATAGGCAACCCCGTTTTAAGGGAATTTCCCGAATTCTTACCATTTTCAAGTACATTATATAATCTATTTTTAATCCACCAATGTTTCTATAAAACCAATTTTTTTATTATGAAAATATTAATGGTTCACTTATGGTTTTATATAAAAGATTATTCCATTTAATGTTTTAAATGACCTTTGATATTTTCTATTAACCGCACTAAAATATTTTAATTCTAAAGTTTCTTAAGTACTCTTTTTACATGTTATTAATTCAAGTTGACATCAATTTTCATGATATGTACCTATTATACCATATTATTTTCTATGCATGATCTAATCCCTTTCCTTCATGGACAATTTTATGATACTCCCATTTGTTATGCTTTATGATATGATTATGATATCCAATTCTTACCATGGTTAACCCTTATGTTTATGTATGATTGATTATGTATGATTATATATGTTGTAAATATATTCATGAAAATGTTATGATGGGAGATCCCATATAGTGCTCCAATTCATTGGGTAAATTTTAGTCTCATGAGACGTTATGTGCAATGGTCTTGAAGGTTAGCCTTGACTAGAGCTACCATGTGCAACGATCTTGGCGATTAACCTTGACTTGTGCTACTCTATGTGCACTGAGACTTGACTCATGATAAAGTCATGTTTTATCTTTCTAACACATTACAATTAATCCATGTTTATATTATACAATGTTTATATGTTATGATTCTATATGTTTCATGCCTTTTTATATCATTATGTCATGCCTTCTAACCCATGTGATAAAGCTTTATTCTTATGTTTATTCCCTTACTGGGATTTTAGATCATCCCTTTATTCATGTTATCCCCAAGTTATCCTATGAAGATTTATGAGAAAAATGGAATTTAGGAGATCTTTATGAATACTAAATAAATAAATGTTTTATTTAGTACCATGTTTTAAGTTTTATGTACCAAGTCTTCCAAGACACTAGACTTTATGTTCCTTGGCTTGTAATATGATGTTTTATTATTCTTAAAATCATGTAATTATGTGTGTAAAAGGATAGGGTCTCTATAGAAATTTTAAACACTAAATAAACATATTTAATAATTCGGACCACTATAATATTGGATTCTTCTCCTCTCTAGTGGCTTATGCACTTGAATGTGGATTGTTTTGGTTCCAATACCACCTTACACCAAGACGTGAGTTTATAGGGTCCCTATATCTAGATAACACCCATAGGGCCTCTCCTATGTTAGGTTCTCTTTGACCATTATTCACTCCCCATAGTCATATGGTGTGTCTCTTGTGATACTTCAAAGGAAAAAAGTTTTGTATTTGAAATCACAATTCTTTAAAAGTTATTCCTTTAAAACTGTTTTCCTTTAAATTATTCAAGCATTTTATTTTCTTTTATATAAGCTTAAAAATGTATTTTTCATTATAACATTTAGAGCATGGAATCTCTTGTGGGTGTTATCCTACTGGGAAATCACTCACACCCCGTTTACACATTTGGGTGTAAGCAGATTTGGTTATGTTTGACACAGGTAAGGCTTAAGTCTTTAGTGAAGGTGAATCAGGATGCCAGTGAGTTTCCTGGGCGGTTTTATGGATATGGTGTATGGGGTATTATCCCCTTTCTTGTAGTGTTTTTTGGATATTGGGTTTTGGTTACTTTTTGTAGTATCCCTCTTTTTTTCTTTTGTATAAAACTTTTAAACTTAAATTGAAAACCATTTAAGGGATTGTTTGATTATGTTTTCTAGTTTTGTTTTTTATTGTTGGTTGTTTTGTGCTTGTATCCTCGGTTGAAATCATTATCGCTTTCTTGTAAGGATACCCAGGAACTTGTGCTAGTCTGTGGGGATCAAGAATGCCCCTCGGGCCTTTCCATGGACCGGTTCAGGTGCTGGGTTGGATGGAGACTCATCTTGGTTCATGACATAGATAGATTTTATTTAAAAAAAATTAGTTTTTAGGATGATGTGATAAACCAATTTATTCAAAGGGAGTAATGATAATAATAAACACAATAGAAACCACAATAACAAGAGTCAACAACCCCCTAGTTTTGGGGTTAGTTATTACCCTCAAAGGCCTACCTTACCCAAGGTAACCAATTTTTTCATAACTATTTATTCAAAATGTGAATCATACAATTATTGATTCCTTTCTTCTATTAAAATTTTATGTGGTAAAAATTATTGTGGATTATATATATTAGTACTCACTCATCATCTCATTACAATAGGTATAATTTAAAATATTCAAAGATGTATTCTACAAGACAAACAACTTTCAAAATATCACATGAGAGTAGGGATTCACATATCTCATGAGGTGAGCACCAAGATATATATTCCCATTGATGATATTGTTGTTCACATGGACAAAATTTTTATTAGAACTTTCATATAATTGTAGTTTAATATTATAAAAATACATTATGATAATGAGTTGTTTCTTTTCCAATTTATTTTATATGAAATACATTTTACAATTAATTAAAAAAGTTCTGAACTAATTCATTTTATTGTAGATGGAGAAATATATGGGAAATTGGAAGATCAGGTCAAGACAATCAAAATGATCAAATAATAGATCAAAATGACCTTTAGATAGTACATTTACCCTAATAATATAATTTCCACATTTATTAACATTACAAGTTCATACAGATACAAAATTTCAAGATAAACATGTGGCCTATATTGAATTTTAAGAATAAATGTATGGATAGGATATTACTAATATGATTGATATTGAGAATGTAAATAAAATTATCAAGCATGAATAGTTAGGATCTTTGGTTTTGAATGTATACATGAAGTACGTTTTCATATTTTTTTCCAATTATTGATCTACTATGTTTATTATGGTTTAATATTATTCATATTTTCTATAGGTGTATATATCACACCAATTTAAAGGGGTGGCCCTATGAAGAAAAATTTGGATTTATTAGTCCTCATGTCACTTTTATACAAAAAATCAATGCATAAAAATAAAATTTTTATAAGATTTTACCAAGTAGTCATGAAATTTGAAAATAAAATAACAAAAATACATGTGCTTATTAATACCTACAATGAAGTGGTAAATTTATAAACTCTAATAGTATAGAATATATTTTCATTTTTTTCCATTACTTATTCCTTATTTTTTATGAATCACTATATGCTCATTGTGATAAATTTGGGTAATATAAAGATATAATTTTTGGATCCAATGGATGGATATCTAACAAATGGACCATAAATTTTGTCCATTGTAAATTTTTAACACATTTCATTCAATATTTTACAATTAAAAAAACTATATGTTTTATAATATGTTTTAACAATCATTTTTTATAATAGGGATGTGTTTATTTATTATAAAAAACATGGTAAGAGGATGACTAATGCATACAAGAAACCTACATATTTATAAAACTATATATATTAGGGTATATATGATAATGTTTCACTATCAAAACACATTACTTATTTTGATCAAGGTTTCAAAAGTGTCCAAAACAAAGTAATCACGTTTATTATGGTTATTACAATTGTAAATTTATGAAATATATCATATTTCATACATAGACTAGTATCCTAAAATAGTTATTTCTAAATGTAATTACAATTTCATTTAAAATATTTATAAATTTTTTATTTATATATATGTTTCCAGTAAAACTAGGACTTTCAAAAATTCAAATATTCAAATGATTAAATAGATTTGTTTCAGAATGATTGGGTCACATACATGGTGTCAGAATGTTTATAAACACCATGAAGAGGTAGTTTCCTATCATGTTTCTATTTTTCAATTTCATAGAGATCCTTAAGATGTGGTCTATCAACTATTTATTTAGTTAATTTTAGTATCATTTTAATTTAGGGTTATAGAGATAGAATTTTGAATTTAAAGGACTTTGTATTTGTAGGAATAAAATAGAATATAGGGAGTCATATTTTACCACAAGATTTTATAATAATGTTATGGTTATGTGATTGGGATCTCATTTTATATTTAGGATCATTTCTCCAATGTGATGGATATATTAATTTAGATGTCTCTCATATGATTAAAACTAAATGGATAAAATGGTGAAAGGATTTTTGGATGCCTTGTTATCATAAAATTAATTTTAAATTGAAGGGTAAATTTTATAGGACTATTATTTGACCATCTATTACATATGGTAGTGAGTATTATCCTTTGATGGGAAACCTTGAACAAAAAATAAGGATATTAGAAATAAAAAATTTAATATGGTCATGTGGGCATACTAATAAGTATAAGATAAGAAATGAATGTGTTTGACAGAAAATTATGGTGGCTCTAATTGATGAGAAGATGACTAATACTAGATTAAGATGGTTTAAACATGCTAGAAGAATTAATATAGATTCACTTGTTAATAGGGTAATAATAATGAAAAAATAACTTATTAAAAGGATTTAGGTATACCTAAAAGGATATTTTAGTTCAAACACGTGTAATATACTCAAAGCCAAGAAAACATTCTTAGATTTTCATGATATTTTATGAAAATGACCAGTTATGAATTTATGAAATGTGGTAATTAACCTCACATTATTCTGACATGCGATGTTCCTATTTTTTCTAAAAGTCCATGTTTTCATTTAAAAGTGGAATTTTAGTTCAAAATGTGATCTACATAGTCAAAATAGAGAATGTGTGTTTGAATTTTCATGATAATTTAGAAAAATTATCAGTTATCCATTTTTGACATGTAGTAATTAACCTAAAATCAATCTAAAATGTGGTATGACTAGTGTGACATCCTAGACCTGGTTTACTCAATAGTAACTAAACCTAATTGACAACATAGTCTCAATCACACAATCTCATACACCAGAGGTTGTTGACTAATAGCGAGGGTCCATGGTGGATTAGTGGGAAAATATACCCTCATGTTCAGAGTGTAACACTATGATATAATCATATAAATCAAGATATGAAGCATATAAATAACTAAACAACTATATAATAAAAATCCATCACATAAATAACCCATGTCAACTCATCCAACAGTTTCATAGACAATGATGATCATGTCATAATATAAAAAATAGAATTAATATATGGAAATAAGAATCTATTACAATATATGTATCAAAAGTATACAAAAGGACCAAAAAGAAATTATCCCCATATAGCATCACTAGCCATAATCTTGGTTCTATGATCCCCTACTCCTATTCATAAACCAATCAAGTATCCCCAAGTGATTACTTTACCCTATCCATACATGTATCCCTGAAGTTTTTCTAGGTACTCGTTAGCATCCTAAATAGGGTGTGAGATGACACTCAGTAATCCACAACCAATGGTGTCCATAACAAGTCCAACCTTTGTATATAAACTAAAGTAGTGTGTAGATGTAATATGAGAACATGTAATAAAATAAGAAATGATATTGTACAGACTATTAAGTCTTACTATGATTAAGAAACTAAATTATATGGGTTATCTGTAAAGCATATAAAGTATCAAAATTGGCCTATTCCATGTAATCATGTGTCAAGACTACATGGTCTAGGGTTTGAGGATTAGAAAATTCCAAGCCAATTAAGTAAGTAGGATCCATAGAGTATAAATTCCCATGGAATATAAGTGTTCTAAGTAAATTTGGTAAAACGGATCCAAGGAGCATAAATTTCCAATTCATACTAGCAGGTCAAGTAAACCATTTAAATTGTATCCAAGGAGTATAAATGTCCAAGTAATCATAATATGAAAATTGGATCCAAGGAGTATAAATGTCTAAGGCGTCCTAATATGATTGTTAGATCCAAGGAGTATAAATTTCCAAGGAATCATAGCTTGTTAAGTAAACTAGTACAACTGAATCCTTGGTGTAGAAATATCCAAGGCATCCAAGTAAGGTGGGTATTTGGAGAATAAATTTACAAGGAATCCTAATTAGTCAATTCGATAGGATCTGAGGAGTATAAATGTCCATGGAATCTTAATATGGTCATCAGATCCAAAGAGTATAAATGTCCAAGGCATCCTAACCAATTCATTCACCATTTCATAAACCATTTCATCTATCATTTTATTAATCCCTTCATAATCATATGAAAGCCAAGGGATTACTAATTTCTTACCTTTCATCTATAAATTAAAAGGTGGTAAAGGTTTTTATTAACTTTAATAATTCAATTCATTATCATAAATAATTCTTAGGTATACATAGAAAACTCAATGCACCCCAAGGGATTACTCATTTCATACCTTTAATCTATGCATAATGGAAACAAGATAAAAACAACTAGACTTTTAAGTAAAAGGTATAGACCACATACCTTAAGCTCGTAGATGAAAACTCATCCAATCAGCCTCTGATTTGGTATAGATCAAAATAAAATGGAAGAAAAGATAAATGCCCTGAAAATAGGTCATAAGAGCTTGCACCAAAATAGTGTCACTGATAACAAATAAAATAGTGAAAGCTGAAAGAGGAATAGATAAATCACTGGCTCTCATCCAATGAAATTGATGGTGAATGAATCGAAACTCAGATTAGGGAGATATGGAAAATACTAGGCTAGACTTCCATGGGAGATCTTAGTGTGAGAAGGGAGGGATGGAAAATATAGGAAAATAGGAAAGGAGGAGAGGGTTTAAACATTTAAAGTATTAAGTAAAGATGATCATTTATCCTCTAAATACAGGGTCATGTGATTTGGCCACATTTTTAGCCAAAATGTGCACCAACTGTACACCCTTCTCTATCTCAAAAACCCCTCACATGATCATGGTGTATAGTTAGACAAAAAATTCATTGACCATGTTTTTTACCTCTGTCAAAAACTTTGAAGAAAATGCACCGACGTTCAGACCTTGTTTCATAGTTTTATAAAACCATGTATCCCTAAAAAATGGACTAGAACACCTCACAAGTTTAATCCAAGATGTACGACCTGAGATGCATGGTTTCTACTAACCATGAAGCCCAACTTCCTTTTCTGAAAACTCAGGATCCGGGCTCCGTATAAGCCCTGAACACCCTTGTTTCCTTTGTGAGCCCACTAATCACACTAATAAGGATAAATTTACGGGAAAAATGAAAATAAATAGGTTGTGTGAATCATAGAAAAGCTCAGTTCTTACAATATTCCCCTTTAAAGCAATAAATCCCTGAATTTCCCTTCCAAGGGTGTTCAAGCATAATCTAAGAATAAATCCATCCACTGGTCATGTTTATTGGCCTCCTACTCCCAATTATCATCTTATAGATATCCATGGTGTCATAGAACCCATACTAGAGGAACTGACCTAACTCAGAGAACCTTCAATCCATGATCCACAATACGGATAGGATGATCATAAAGGACACATCTTCCTCCAACTCAATCTCATCAGGATAAAGAACATGCGAAATATCGTAATTATATCATTGAAGATGAGATATGTGGAAGATGTCATGAATGGACTAGTACCTTTGAGGTAACTGTAACTAATAGGATACCAGCCTGAAGTTCTCCAGAATCTCGAAGGGCCCAACGTTACAAGGTAATATATCCCATTTTATCGAATCCCTCAATACCCCAGTCTAGGAGAAACTCATAGTAAAACTCAACTCCCCACCTCAAACTCTAGTGGTCAATGATAATGACTAGTGTATGACTTATATCTAGACTGTGATATAGACATACACTTCCAAATAAGATGGTCCTACTTTGAAGTAACTTGAATGATATGAGGACCCATTAGAACTATCTCTCCTACCTATAACAAGTATAGGGGTGAATATCATGACCTACCATATAGGGCCTCACAAGAATCCATTTTTATGGTCACCTGGAAGCTGTTATTATAAGAAAACTAATTTGGAAGTGGGTATTTCTCCAAATAACCCCTAAAATCAAGAACACATGCTCAAATAATTTCCTCCAAAACCTATATCTTATTCTAGTACTGACCTTTGTTCTATGGGGGATAAGTTGTACTTAGTATTATATGTGAACCCAGTTCCCTCTGTAACCCCTTCTATAACTACAATGTGAAATGAGTTTCTCTATATGATATGATAGAATGGGGAACCCCATATGATCTCATAAAGGTAGATCCTCCCAAGATCAACCACTAAAAGAGTCTTCCAAATGGGCAGAAAATGGGTAACCTTTTTAACCTTTCTATGATCACCCATATGGCATCACTACCTTGAGGTGATCTAGGCAGTCTCTTCACAGAATTAATGGTGGAATCATCTCATTTATACTCAATAATAGGTAGTGGCTGTAAAATCTCCACTAGTGTCTAGTGATCTGTCTTCACCTATTGACAGGTGGAGCACCGAGTAATGAATTAAATTATCTCCTACATCATCTTTGGCCACCAGTATTCATAGCTTAAGTCATGATACATCTTGGTAATATTAGGATGTATAGACTATATAGAGGAATGGTAATCTCACATCAACTCTTCCTGGATGTCATTTGTAACCCAGAAATGTCCATGGATGTGCAAGATCTCATCCTCATCAAGGACCAAAATAGGAGGTCGTTCATCTCTTACAGGTATTTCCCATAGGACCAATCCCTTGGAATATTATAACTAACTCATATTCACTCTCTCAATAAGTGAAGATGTCACTGATAATGATAAAATTATATATTCCCCATGATGGTTCTGAACCTCTATGTGCATCTCAAAAAATAGGTCCATAAACCGCCACTCTTTACTAGCCTCTTGAAAATCCTACGTTTGAGTCCTCCTACTCAGAGAATTGAAAAATACATTTCTCTTTCTAGAAATGTAGGCAATCTCAAAGTAAAAATATTATATATATTCAATCCACCTTTTTTCTAGAGATTCAAGTCACACTATGTAAATATTTTCTTGATGCTTTTATGGTCTATGTACACCAAAAAATGATCTCTCAAAAAATAATGCCTCTAAAAGATCAAATAATGAACAATAGAATCTAACTCAAGATAATTTATCGGGTAGTTCCCCTCATGTGGCATCAACTGAAAAGACCTGTATTCCATTACTTTATCCTCCTACATCAGAACTTCTCTTAGACTGAAACATGATACATCACAATAAACTGTATAGATTATTCCCATATCTATAATAATCAAGACAAGTGATGAATCCAGTCTCTATTTCATCTCCTAAAAGGATGTCTCATTGGCTTTTTACCATGAGAACTTCACACCCTTCTTATTCAAGCCCTTAATATTTGCTTCTAAGCATGATAAGTCATGTATAAAGAGCCTATAATTCCATGATATCCCCAAGAAACTCTGTATGTAAAATACATTCTTAGGATACTCCTAGGAAAATATATCTCTCACCTTATGTAGGTCAAATGATACTCATTTCTCTGAGATAATGTGGCCCAAAAAGTGAACTTTATCTATCCAGAACTGGAACTTTGTGAGATTATCATATAACTGATGCTCTTTCAGTGTATCGAATATGATCTAAATATGTTTGGAATATTTGTGTCAAGTGTGATAATACAACAAGATATTGTCCATGGATACCACCGAAAATGAATCCATATATGGATGGAAAACCCGGTTCATCAGTTCCATGAAAACTGATGATGCATCCATGAGGCCAAATGACATAACAAAATACTCATATAGACCATATGTGTTATGAAAATTTTTACGAGGTATTTCTATAGGTTGAAGACACGCTTTATTATAACTTGATCTCAGATCAATCGTCAAAAACACCTTAGATCCTCAAATCTGTTTGAATATATCATCTATATGGGATAAGGGATATCGGTTCTTAAGCATCAAATGGTTCAATTTCTATTAATCCACACAAAAATGAAGGGCTAAATTCTCCTTCTTTATGAAAAGAATTTGTGAGCCCTATGAATATTTACTAGGTTGTATAAAACCCTTTACTTTCATGTCCTATAACTACATATTAATCTTCTATAACTCAATAGTAGTCATCCTATAAGGTGGAATGGATACTGGTGTAGCTCCTGGAACTATCTTGATAGAAAATTCTACCTCTCTCTCATGATCTAGTCTTGAAAAGTATTCTAGGAAAACATCCTTGAAATGATCAACCATTATAGGGAAATCTTCCCTACAAGATCCCAGATCATCTAGATATAAGCAAGTAATATGGGTTGTCATCCTACCCAGCCAATGATGCTCAGGTATAACTCAACTTTTATGGACATCTCATTCACCTTTTTGAATAAAAACCCTACCCTATAGTGATGTGAAAGTCACCCTCTGGTGATAGAAATAAGCATACACATCATAGGAAACCAATAAGTCCATCCTAATAATGACTCCAAACCCAGTCATATTGAGGAAAAAGAGGTCTCATGTAAAGTGACACCCACCTACCTCGAGGGGACACCCCCTTAATTGGCGTACACTATCTGATCGAATCCCCAATAGAGTATCAAGTTTCATCACTCTACTAGAAAAATCAAAATCTATCCCAAGGCTATCCAAAATAGGTACAGATATAAAAAAATGAGATGCACCTATATTGAAAAGAGAAAATATTAATGTAAAGGCTACCAGAATTGTACCTCTCATAGTATATGGTCTTTAACTCTGATCCTCAGGTATCAGATATGTTGTATATATTTTTTTTGGAAAATTTTCCCTGAGATATAGCATGTCTACCTAGAGAAATTCCGCTCTATTTTCATTGTAAGTCTAGTTTATGGCTTCCACATCCACAACCACCACCTAGACCTAATCATCACGTTGAACTCAAACTACCTACCTAAGGATAAGCTACTAATCCTAGTACTAAACATGGATTTGGTGGAGTTCTTATCTCACTAGATGTTGGAGGAAAGGCCCTGCAAAACCACTGTATGTGGCCCATCCTATCACAATATCAGCACTCGACTAGGTCTCTATCACATTGGAACCTCATGTGTCACTGCCTCCCACACTTATAATAGAGAAAAAACTACAAGCACTCATGTTATAATTGGTATTCCACTCATGAGATACCACATAGATACTCTTACTATCACTTGAAATGGAACCACTGGGTCAAGAAGTTGATCTACTCTACTCTACACCCCCATCTTCCCTCAGGTTATGTTCATTAATCAGTGCATGTTTGTTATTTAACTCATGGTAGTAATCCAGAGTACATTCACCTATTATCATATTTAATACCTGATAACATCCTTAAATCTCCTATCTTTTGATACCTTTTCACCTAATAGAATAGGTGTGAAACATTGGATCTCTAAAAAATAGGTATAATAGTCCATGACTGTTAAGATGCCCTACCCCGGATGCATAAACTCTCAAGATCTATCAACCCTCAACATCTCAGTATAGAAATAATCATAGAAGGATATCTGTAAATCCCTCCAAGATGTATCTTGATAATGATCTATCTGATTAATCACATCCCACCATCTCTTGGTAGAATCCTGGAGCATATACATAGTGAGCTTCACTCTCCTCTCAGGATGTGTCATGAGATTCTTCAAAATTGATAGAATGGACTCTATCCATGACTCTATAGCCTATGGTATGTCATCCTATGAAAATATGGGTGGATGTTTCTATTAAAAAACAGGTTTCAACTTTTCCATAGATGAGGTAAGTGGTGGTTCTCCCTGAATGGTCTTCAAAAGGTATAAAAATACCTCTTGAAACTAGGCCTCAGAACCCATATCAGGCTAAACAGGTAGTGTTTCAAGAGGCACTATAAGAGGTTCTATGAGTGTCCCAAGGACCACCACCTCTAGATCATGGTCTTCTCCACCCTCCTGGCATACTACTATAGTCAATCATGGTGGAATATCTTAATAAATGACAAGTGCATGTCTCATTCAAGGTTTGATAATAAGAGGATAATATATAAATATATAAGTAGGATAGTCACAAGCCTTTCTAATCATCTATCACACCCCTCTTCCTAATCCTAAATCTAGGACTGGATGATATAAAAATCATAAGAATACATGAGATACTACTTACTTCCCACTACTAGTGTCGGGTCAGGGACAAGTTCTCTACTATAAGTCCAAGGTCCTAGTTTACAGAGTGTCAATTTAAATTTATAGATAAAACACCCTTTAAATTACAATTGGTATCTCCATTTAATAGGTACCATTAATTTTATCATTTAACTTCTTTTAATTTCATTCTAATTTATTTAAAAATTATCTTTAAAAGGTTGAACTATATGGATCACCATTTCCAATTTATAAGGGCCCATACACCTTATAAATTGTAGTGTAGAATCTATTTATTCCCAACTAGTGA
This sequence comes from Viscum album, assembly GCA_963277665.1. Classification (NCBI taxonomy): domain Eukaryota; kingdom Viridiplantae; phylum Streptophyta; class Magnoliopsida; order Santalales; family Viscaceae; genus Viscum; species Viscum album. Next base: position 209,579,963 of record OY728128.1, on the reverse strand, counting down.
TTTATCAAGTCTCTACATTAAATTTTATCATAATTTCTTGGATAAACCAATAAGTAACCAAAAAATGTTGTAGGAAATGCACGCATTAATATAAACATGGTATGGCATAATACTAGACATATAAATCCTAAAGTGCTTATGATGATGCATAATGAAATATTTCCCTTACATACTAGTCCAAGGGTAAAAATTAAAAAACAGAAGGAACATAACACATCAAGTGAGTCACCCATGGTGAAATCAAGTAAACTATAATAGGCATAAAGAGGAACATCATATTTCATCCCAAGAAATTTGGTTTTTCCCTATATGTGGGTTAGATACTCCTTGGAATAACTCATTTACAAATTTTTACACCTTATTAATCTTCTATATAATATTACCAAATGATAATAAAAAAGAAAATATCCTCTGATACCACTTTGTGACATCCCAGACCCGATTCACTCAATAGTAACAAACCTAGTTGGCCACATAGGCTCAAGCATTCCACCCTATATGCTAGAGTCTTATGACTAACAATAAGGGTCCCTGGTGGAATAGTGGGAAGACTATACCCTCATGGTTAGAGTGTAACATAGTGTTATAATCATATTAATCAAGATGATAAGAATATAAAAAATTAATAATTGTAGAATAAATATCCATTATATAAATAACCAAGTCATCTCATCCAACTGTGCCATATATAATGATGATCATTGCATGATATAAAAAATACATGTAATAAATGGCTATAGTAATCTAGTATAATACATGCATTATAAGTACAAAAAAGACCAAAAATAAAATATCCCTAGATAGAATCATGAGCCATAAGCCTGGTGTTGTGTTTCCTTACTCCTATGAATCAACAAATAAATTATCTGCAAGCAAGAACTTTCCATTGTCCCTACCTACATTCATGAAGTCTTTCTAGATACCCATTGGTGGCTCAAATAGGGTGTGAGATAATACCCATTTATCCACCACCAAAGGTGTCTATAACAACTCTACTTTATGAATATAAGCTGAAGGAGTGTGTAGATATAATAGGAATACGAGTAATAAAAGCGTAAATGATATTGTCCATTCTTTCAAGTCTCACTATGTTCAGGTAACTAAATCATAAGTGATATCTATAAAGGATAAAAAGTATCAACATCGTCTTATTAAATGTAATCATGTGTCAATCCAACATGGATCAGGGTCTAAAAAGTAGAAATTTCCAAGGAAACTAAGTAAGAAAGATCCATGGAGTAGAAATGTCCATGACATCCAAGAATGCTAAGTAAATTAAGTAAACTAGATCCAAGAATTAGAATTGTCCAAAGCATCCTAGTAGGTTAAGTAAACCATGAAAATTGGATCCAAGGAGTAGAAATGTTGAAGGAATCCTAATATTTTCATCAAATCCAAGGATTTGAAATGTCCAAGGAATCATAATATGATCTTCGTATCCAAGGAGTATAAATCTCCCAGGCATCCAAGCATGTAAAGTAAACTAGTTCAACTAGATCCTTGGAGTAGAAATGTCCAAGGCATCCAAGTAAGGTATATCCTTATAGTAGAAATGTCCATTTCATCTTAATAAGTCAAGTAAATAGGATTCAAGGAGTAGAAATTTCCAAGGCATCCTAATATAGTCATCGGATCCAAGGTGTAGAAATTTCCAAGGCATCCTAACCAATTTATTGACAATTTCATAAACTGTTTTATCTATCATTTTATTAATCCCTTCATAATCATTTTCAATCCAAGGGATTACTCATTTTATACCTTTCATCTAAAAATGACAAGGTGATAAAGGTTCCTATAACATTTAATAATTCACTTCATTAACATAAATAATTATCAATTATACATTACAATATCAACGCAACCCAAGGGTGTCATAAATGTGATTAAAAAGGTATAATCCACCCCATGGGTGGTTTAGGTTGAATTAAAAAATATCCAACCTTAAAGAAGGGAGTCATGGAATGTCTTTAACATGAATTGATCAATTAACTCTAGGTTTATATAATTTAGGAATCATTTCTCGGAATGTTCGGTGTGCAACACAATGACAACAAGATATAAACAACTAGACTTTTAGGGGAAAGGTATTGACCACATAACTTAATCCAATAGATGAACACTCATCTGGTCTCAGCCTTTGATTCAATATAGATCAAAAGAAAAAAAAATAATAGATGAACACCCTAAAAATAGGGCATAAGATACTTCACCAAAATAATGTCAGTGATAGCAAGAAAAATAGTGAAAGGTACAATGAGAATAGAGAACTCACTAGCCTATATCTAATAATACTGATGGTGAAAGAATCAATGTTTGGATCAGGGATATATGGAAAATACTAGGCTAGAATTCCATGGAATTTCTAAACATGAGAAGGGAGTTTTGGCTCCCGGAGGAAAATAAGAAAGGAGGAGAGGGTTTAAACATTTAAATAATTAAGGTAAAAATGTCAATTTCCCCTCTAAAAACTGGGTTATGTAGTTTGGATGCACATTTGGCCAAACCGTGAACTAATTGTGTGTCCTTATCAATCTCAACCCCCCCCCCCCACACACACACACACACACATGGTCATGTCATATGGTTAGACAAACTGTTCATTTTTTCTCTATCAAAAACTCTACAGCGAACACACGAGTATGTAAATCCTATTGCACGGTTTCATCAAACTATGTATCCCTAGATTGTGAACTTGATCACCCTACATGGTTAATACAAACCATGTATCCTGGGAAACATGGATTTTAATAACCATCACTACAAAAAACTGACCGTATAGAGGTGGTTTTTTTTATATAGGAACGGTTTAAAATGCCGCTATATGGTTTTGCAATGGTTTAAAAAAAACTGCCGCTAAAATTGGTGTCGGAAATCAACATGCGAAGGTTTATTCTATTTAGCAGTGGTTTCTGGAAATTGTCGTAGAAGACGTATTTTGCGGTGGTTTTGTTTTTTTTTAATGGTGGTTTTTCCTTAAAAAATAACTGGGATCTAGCAGTGTTTTTCAACCATTGCTAAATTTTGGCCTTTTTTACTAAAAAAACTTCCACTAATATGGATAAAATTGATGCTAAGTAAAAAAAATTCATATTTAGCGGCGGTTTTAAATCCCACCCTAAAAATAACATAATGTAGTGGTGGTTTAAACCACTGTAAAAAAAATCTATCCCTAGTGGATTTTTAAACCTCCACTATATCATGTATTAAAAAAAAGATACAGGTTCTGCAGTCCCAGAACCTGCAGCCAGAACAACAAAATAGTGCCACTGAAAATTTTACTAGATCATCAAATATATCATCAACATACAAGGAAAACAACATGTTAAAACTAAATAATAAATGTAAATTTATTCACATAAAAACTTAAATAATTGAAATATTGACCAAGGAAAATGACACATTGAAATAAATAATACATTTCTCAATACATTGAAAGAATCAAACAAAACACAACACATTAAAAGAGTCAACCTATATGTAAAAGAGAAAAAAGAAACTAAAAATCATATATGATCATATATAAATTTCAATCTTCATAGCCAGTTGAAACACGGCATATAGACACATGGTTATACAACACATGCATAGGGCACCCGTTGTCCCGATCCTATCTAAAATATGGGAAAAATATAAAAAAAATACCCACATTAGATGTGATGATACATAAACAAACACTCTCCACTAATCATTTTCCAATGATGAACTCTACCCATCACCCTCTCTATTTCCATCTCTACTTCCTACTACCAGCACCTGTAAGACAATTATATTGAAAATTAATCAATATTGTATATTTATATTTAAACTTAAAATCAATAAAAGTTTGTAAACTAAATGATTTCAAAGTTTTTTGATTTACCTTCTCACCACCAGTCATCACTTAAAATCTCCATTTGTCTTCCAAAGACTTTAGATTGTAATAGTACCAAACCCATCTATGAACTCGACCAGGATGATCCTTCCCGAGGACTTTACCAACTGGGTTATCCTGGGAGACTGAGTAGGACTATGTGGGATTGAAATCCCATAGTTCTTCTAATTTTTACCTATAAATAAAATATCATTCATATTAGAAGTAATATATATTAACATAGTGACAACTGATAATAAGTTATTGTATTGCAAAATGAATTCATACCCCATCTTCTTTGGCAATCTCATTAACAAAACTCCCATCATATTTTTTATGAATATTCAACCACACTTTTATTCGGTATTCTTGGTAGACTAAACTCAATGACTTCATTAAACAAAGATAAATCAATAATTTAATATATTAAACTAATAACATTGTATAACAAATATTTAAACTAATGAAAATATTACCAGAGTCGATTAGCTTCTAGAAAAAATTCTTTGACCTCATAGTGTGAGTATAACGTTTCTTCGGAATTCCTGTCATTTAATTAAATAAAATTAATTTCAGAACATATATTTTGAAAAATTAATGCAGAAAAAAATAGAAATGATAATAGATGCATAGTACTAACAAAAAAATATACATAACAATTATAATTACTGACTTCACAAATGATATAAGTGGTTGATAAATGAATGGATAACTGCACATACAATTATTTTCTCCTTCAATCATATCAGTTTCCCGCTCCATCATTACTTTATCTACTTCATCCATTCTTTCAAGACTAATATTTTCAATATCATGATGGAAAAATAAGTTTACTTATTTCTGTTAATGGGATTCAATTTCAGAGTTCAAATCTTCAACTTCATCACCCATATCATACATTCTCTTTATTTTACGTGAGAAACTACACTCTACCCTTCATCCATGAAATATTTCACATCATATACCATTTTCACTTGCAATGATAAGATATATAGATCATGTAGTTCATGCCATTGATAATATCCACCCAATTTTATTTGAATAAAACAACTAAAAAATGTTTATGGTAGTTTAATTCGATAATATCAGTCAATTTTCCATAGTATTACACTTCAGAAAATGTAAATATGCCACTATTATGTGTTTTCAAACCCTCTTCCTGATCAATTGTATAGAATCTAAATCCATTCACATTGTAAGTTTCAAACTTTCTAGCATGTTTTAAAGGACCTCGAGCAAGAAACTTCTAATATTCTGACAACTCTTCTCGATTATCAGTATTCATGATCTAAAAAATTAATATAAATTATTATATCTTCAAAATATATGTATCAACCAAATATTTGTATTGATTGAAATGTTTTTTAACTTACACGTTGTGAAAACAATTCTAAAAGCTCTTTATTAACAGCTTTTGTTTTCACATTTCGTGTTCATCCTCTAATTTTTCTCTTTTTTTGTATCCTAAATTCTTCAATAAATGAATTTGAAATTTCATTATTCAATAGCTCATATATATATGCTTGTAATAATTCCATTTCTATTAGTGTAACATTTGAGCTCCTCTAAACTGATTGGCCAATAACATGAAAGATTGTTGATTTCCCATGTATTTCAGATTGATTTGATGTGTCGTCAACACGTCCAACTCAATTGAATCTTATCTCAATATCATCCAAGTATCTAGAACAAAAGGGGAGACACTCCACTAGTAGATATCCTTTAGAAATAGAGCCTTTAGGTTGAGATTTATTTTTCACATATGATTTCAAATGCCCAAGATATCTATGAAATAAAATAAAAAAACATAATTATGTATTTAATTAAGTTACAAGAATTGTTTACTAAAACTAAAACATATAAATAAATTACCTCTCAATTAGATACATCCATCGATAATGTACAGGGCCTCCTAATTTAGCTTCCTCAACCAAATGCATAGATAAATGCATCATGGTAGTAAAAAAATGAAGGAAATATCATCTCCACTGTACAAAGTGTCAATAAAAATATCTCTTTAAGGTTTTCAAGATGAAATGGATTTAGAGTTTTCTCACATAGTTGTTTGAAAAATGTGTAGAATTGGAGTACAACAACAGTAACCTTTTCAGGTAATAATGTATGCAATTCCAATGGAAGTAACTGTTGTAAAAAATTGTGTGAATCATGGATTTTCAATCCATGTAACCTATGATTATTTAATTAAACACACCTTGATATGTTACTTGAATGCCCATAATATACCTTCACATGTTTTAAAATTAGAAGGAATGTATCTTTATCCCTATTTTTCACTGCAAAAATTGTCAGAGCATACTTTCCATTCTCATTTGGCCAGAGATCATGCTTTATGTTCATTGCTTGTAATTATTTCTAAGCATTGAGATGATCCTCCAACTTTCCATGCTCATTAATAAATTTGAAGATCAAAAAGTCACAAAAATTCTTCTCAATATGCATCACATCAAGATTATGTCATAATAAATTAAATTATCAATATGGAAGTTTGAATAATATTCTTTTTTTCTTCCATTTTTGCATTCTGATTTCACTTGACGATGCACTTCTAACTTGTTTCACACTATCATTAAAATTATGAACCTTCTCCAATTCTGTTTCAACATTTCCAATTCAATATTTCATAAAATATTAATAACTTTGGAGGTGGTCTACGATTAATGAAACCATTGAATTTTGACCTGTTCAGCCAAAATATATGAGATGTATCAATAAATCTTTGATGAAACAAGAAGCAACATTTTATACTGTAAGGTATATTCTTGGGCTCAAAATCAAAGTTACAAATAATAAAATCCAAACCCTTTTAAATATTCCAACCAGATAAATTCCCAAGTCCAAGGAAGTCACTAATGGTCCACATTAGAGCAACTTGCATTTTGACCATTGCTCTAGAATATGAATCATATGTCTCAACATTATTTCTCTATAAATCTCGTAATTCTTCAATTAAAGGATGAAATTATACATCAATATCATTTCTAGGAATTTTTTTTCTAATAATAATCATTGAAATGATAAAATATTGTTGTTTCATACACATCTATGGAGGCATATTTTAAGGGATCAAAACAACCGGCCAAATGCTATAACTGGTACTCAAAGTCCCAAATGGGTCGAATCCATCGAAAGTCAATCCCAATCAAACATTCCTAGGATCATATGAGAAATATGAATGTAATGAATCAAATTTATTCCATGATTTTGAATCTCTTGGATATCATATTAACCCATCATTGTTATTATCTACAGAATTCCACTTCATGTGTTTGGCAGTTTTTGATGACATAAATAATATTTTAAATTGAGGCTTTAAATGAAACTAACACAAAACCTTTTCAGGTGTTTTTATTTTCTTTTTCTTCATGGTAGTATGTTGATTTAAACTTCCAACATCACCCATAAACTGTATCTAGAGGAAGAACATTTCTTGAAATCTTGTCTGCTTGAATCCTCTCCCCAATAAAGCATACAATCACTGGGACACACATGAATTTTTTTATAATTAAGACCAAGATTTTTTAAAAAATCATTTTATAAAAAGGATCAGGGATCTTTGATTCAGGAAATCGATCATATAACAATTCCAATATCATGGACATCGCCTTATTTTTAATTCCACATAGGCATTTGATATTGTAAAACTTCAGTAGAAAATAAATTTTTAAATATTTCAAACATCCACTATACAAATATTGATTTCAATCATCAACTAAATCATGAAACACATCTATCTACTTAGTGAAGTTTTCTCTTAAATTAGTCTCTATGGAATCAAGAGGAGGATCCAATAATATTTTACAATCTTTTTCTAGTTATCCTATAATCTCAAAAACATAACTTCTCACATTGATATTTATAGCACCCTCAACTAGTTGTTATGATATGTTTTGATGTTGATGTTGGTGTCTTTAAATGCCGAATGCATCATTTATAAGGTTTTTCATTTCATTTTCATTTGTCAACAAAATTGGGAGCTCATACTGTGGATTTACATCAGTGCTCAACCTTTCTATAACGTTCGATTCTCCGTGCCAAATCCAAAAAAAATAATGAGAAGGAAATTTCTTCAATATCAAGTGTTCATAAACTTCATCTCTCTTTAACCATATTCTAAATTTACATTTCATACAGGGACATCTTATTCTCCCATCAACAGATTGATTGGAAATTGAAAAATCTAAAAACCCCTCGAAATCCTTAGCATACTAAGGTGTGTTCCTCAGTAATGTGATCCATATTTTATCCATATATATCACAATGTTCCTACACATTATGAAAAAATTAAAACATATAACTATTACTAAATAGAAAAGGATATTCATATATACTAGTTAAAAAAATATGAATATGTTAAGTAACCTTACACTACCTTTTAAATATACATATAACCATCTGTGAAATAAGAATTACAGACACTTCCAAAAAATAATAAAACTATTTGGAATATTAGAATATGTATATGAAGAAAACAGTGTAGAGTAGTGAACTTCAACCCTTATTTAATTGATACAGAACAAGGAAATATAGGGTAACTAGAAATGCCTCAACAAATCAATATAATGAATCCATGAAGTTCTAAATATGTTTATTTTTATTTATCCACTTCTTTCCTTATCTTCTATTTATAGACAAAACAAAAATGGATAACATTGTTTAGAAATCCATTAAATCTTCTACGCATGGGTGTTTCATAATTCTTCATCATACATTTAAAACCCAAAAGTTAGAAATTAAAATAAAAACATATTATTGTTTAAATTATCATGCTCAAATTCAAAAATACTCAATGTATTTTAGTCCTGGTATCATTTTCTAATGACAGGGGTTTTCTAGCATTCAAACAGATGAGATACACTACTACTTAAATATAATAGGGAAATTTTATACCTATATATCCCACGTAAGGGTAAAATAATTTTTTCACAGGCTGCATAAGGGTACCTCATTTATTTTATAATTTTCATAAAGGAAACTTTTAAAATATACTTCTTTCATAAAGATAATATTAATTTTACACATGTTGTATATAGGTAAATTATAATGCTATGTAAGGTTAAGAAAAAATTATAAGTATTTCATAAGGGTAACTAGTAAAGTTTTGTAATGGTAATATTTTACTTAAACTGGTCATGTGAAGGTAACTAGAAAAGCTATGTAAAGGAACTCAGAAGTTACATAAGGGTAATAAGCATTTTCTAAAGAACACATAAAGGAAAAACATAATTTCCATACATTATTTAAAGGTCGATAGTTCACTATTCAAAGTTAACTTACATTTTTCTCATGCCATTTATGGGTATCTTAGAACTTGTGTAGAGGTAAGCCACACTTGTGTAAAGGTAAGCAACACTTGTGTAAAGGTAAGAATCACTTGTGTAAAGGTAAGAATATAATTGATACCAATACTAGAAATTACATATGTGTTTTTACTATGATATGTTATTATTAAAATTTCCAACTAATTTATTTTACCACATGATTGATATTCAAGATTATTTGCATCATCCTTCATTTTTTTACACTCTCAACATCATTATTTTCATCAGTTGTATCATGTATAATCATCCCATTATCTTCTTTATATGTTACATTTTCTTTCTCTTGAGGATGGATAAATGGAAACCAGTCAAATATTGAATTCTTCATTCCAATCCTTTCATTTTAATCATGAATATACTGAGACGTATTTCTCTCAATTTTAATGCTAAACATAATTATTTATCCAGAAAACAATTTCTTTTATGTGGTAACTCACTTTATTAAGAATTAACCAATGTATTACAATGAAACTATAACAAGGTAAGTGTATAATTCATCCATTTGAAGCATTATTAAATAAAAAATCAAAAAAAAAAGACTTAATTTTAAACTCGATTGAAATCCAATCAGAATCATACATCAATATTCTCACTATTCTGATAAAAAATATTTTTTAGAAATATAAATTATAGATTATAATCAAAACATTCATGAAAAAATGAATAATTTGATTAAATATATGGAAAAATAATAATTTAAAAACTAAATACATATGTTTTGGTGATGGAAAACATTTATTAAAGAAGAACATTGTTTCACACTATATGAAAAATATTATATTTTATAAAAATGTTTTTATTAGGGAAATCATTTATAATATTAGTATTAAATAATCCAATATCACGTATCTAAAAAAAATCCAATAAGATAATCTAAATACCTATTTTAAGTTTAAATTCGTTAAATCATGCCAGTATCTATCCAAATAAACTATAAGAGATGGAATATGATATAATTGATTCATACTAGTAGTGACGCAAACAATGTAAAAGACATGGAATAAGAAACAACTAATATATACTAGTAACATGCCAATCAAAGAACATGTCTTGGATTAAGTTACAAGAAATACATTCTAAGATAAAATATATATTCTCTTCATCCAAATAAGTTTTCAATGTTTTAAAACATAATTTTGGGAAAAACTATTTAGAAAATATGTATTATTCAAGGAAAAACGGTTTTTACACATTGAACCCTTTAAATATAATAATTTTTCCATTTATACAAAATATGTTTACATTTTAAGACATACCAAATGAATCAAGTATGGTTAAAATTTGATAAATGTGATTGAATTATAAAAAATAATAAAAACTCCAAAAGGAAATGTTTTCAACATAGAATATCTTATGTAATTAATGTGTAGTTCATGAACTAACCCATACCTGAACACTTTTATAAATAGATTAAAAAAAGTTTTTATTCAATTTAATTTTTGGGATCAAGAAAATCATACACAATAAATTTCCAAAATAAATACAATTAGTGTTTATAAAATTGAATTTTTGTTCAAAACCCAATTTTGTACTCCACACTTTTTTAAAGTAAATAAAACTAATATAAATATTGTTACTATTTTTATTAAAAACCCAAATCATGATTACATAATTTATTAATGATGGCATACCATAAATGAAACATCTTAACTTCCTTTCCTAACCTAAAACCAAAATAAAAAAATGTTTTATACTTTATCCAAGTAATAACATAGAATAACAAATCAACTCCCCAATTTATATAACATAACCATGTAGTCATTTCTTTAATAATCCCAAGCATGTAATCATAAACATGAGTAACATACTTTTAGTTTAATATAACATAACAACTTGAATTTTTTTCAATTATTTCAAGCATGTATCCATGTCATTAGTAGCTTATCAATAAATTAAAAACCTATATGGAAATATTTCATGTTATGTAGAAAGAAATATATAAAATAATTTCTCATGTTTAATAAAAATTACATAATTATAGAATGATAAAATTAATAAATTATTTAGGTAAGGATAACAATATCTTCAATAAAAATTAAAAATATCATGATAACACGTCAATTGGTATAACACAAAATACATAATCAAAATAATAGAGAAAACATGTAGAATAAGTTACCATGATTAATGGCTATATGTGTTTTGATGATCTAAGAGTTTAGAATCCACAACAGAGGGGTGGTGAGGCTAAAGACTGGTGGACAGAACCAGTGAGGGGCGGCGAGGCTCGGGACCGGCGGCAAGGCACAGAGAGGGGCGGTGAGGCTCGGGATCGGTGTCAAGGCATGGCAATGAGGTGTGGTGGTGAGGCACTATGAGGGTAGGGCTACGGGGGGTCAGGGGGTTATGAGGGTTGGTGGAGTGGGGGTTAGGGGGTCAGGGGGAGAGAAGTGTTGGGTTTTTGAAAAAAAATAATGTTTTATCCGTGGTTTCTAACAAACCTCCACTAAATTATTTAAAAAAAATTGTGCAGTGGTTTAATAAACTATCGCTAAACACTGATTTTGGTGTAGTGCATGCGGGTTAGTTTCCTTTTCCAAAAAATCAGGCACCATGCTCTATACAAGCCCTGGACACCCTCATTTACTTTTTGACCCACTAGGCACTACCATAATAATGAATTTAACTAAAACAATGGAAATAAATAGGTTTCTTACCTCATAGAAAATTTGGGTTCTTAAAACTGGTATGATTGAATGTGTGTGTTTCCAGTTTAAAAGTGACATTTTAGTTCAAAACACGTGACACATACTCAAAACCAATTAAAAACACTTGATTGCCTTTATACCATATAAAAATAGTTGATAATTATTTTATGATATGTAGGAATCAATTGCATGTCAATATGATACATGTTATGGCTATTATGAATGAAAGTTAATATTTTCATTTAAAAGTGACATTTTAGTTCACAATGCACCTCACATACTCAAAACTGAGAAAAATAATCAATTATGTCGATACTTTATGAAAATAATTGGTTAAATATTTGTGGCATATGGTAATTAATCTCATGTAAATTTGAAATTCATTTTGGTTTGTATGACTGAAAGTGCATGTTTTTAGTTTAAAAGTGTCATTTAGTTCAAAATGTGTGTCACATACTAAAAACTAAGAAAATGAAATATGATTTTATTGATACATTAGGAAAAAATCTATAATTCATTTTTCTAATGTAGGAATCAATCTTATTCTAGTCCTACACATGGTGTGGTCGATATGACTGAAAGTGCTGGTTTTCACTTAAAAGTGACAATTTAGTTCAAAACACATATTACATATTCAAAAATAATAAAATTTGCTTCTCTTGTCATTATAATTTTTGAAAATGATTGGTTATTAATTTTTTATTCATATTAATTAACTTCATGTCAATCTAACACACAATATACCTGGTGTGACTAAAAGGTCATGCCTTTATTTAAAAGTGAAATTTTAGTTTAAAATACACTTCACATAGTTAAAAAAATGAAAAAATGTTTGTATTGATGTTATAAATTAGTAAAATGTTCATTTATCAATTTTTGAATAGTATTAATTAACCTCATGTCAATCTTACATGCAGTGTAACTAGTATGATTGAAAGTTCATTTTTTTAGTTTAAAAGTTACATTTTAGTTCAAAATATGCACCGCATACTAAAAAACAAGAAAAAAACTTGTATTGTCTTAATACTTTAGGAAAAGTATTAAGGATTCATTTTTATGTATTGGAATCAACCGCACATCAATCTAATACATGGTGTGTCCAAAATTATTGAATGTTTGTGTTTCATTTAAAAGTGACATTTTAGTTCACAACACATGTCACATTCTCAAAACTAAGAAAACATTCTCCAATTATCTTTATACATTAGTAAAATTATTATTTATCCATTTTTGTGTATAGAAATTAATCTTACATCAATCTAACACAAAGCATGGATAGTATTCCAAAAAGTACATGTTTTTAATTTAAAAGTTACATTTTAGTTCAAAATGCATGTCACATACTCAAAAACAAGAAAATACACTCTTATTTTCTTATTAATTTAGAAAAAGGATCGATAATTCATTTTTTATGTGTAGGAATCAGTCGTTCATAAACATGATACATGGTGTGGCCAGTATGACTGAAAGTGTGTTTTCATTTAAAGGTCACAATTTACTTCAAAATAGTGTCACATACTCAAAATCAAGAAATAAATCTAAGATTGTTTTTATATTTTAAAAAAACATTGGTTACTCATTTTGGATGTATAATAATTAACCTCATGTCAATATGACACGCGTTTTTTCTAGTATGATATAATGTTCATGTTTTAATTTAAAAATGAAATTTTAGTTTAAAATGGGCTTCACATAGTCAAAATAGAGAAAAAATGTTTGTATTTTCTTGATAATTTAATAAAATTATCAGTTATCCATTTTTTATATGCATTAATTAATTTCATTTCAATTCAACATGTGGTGTGACTAGTATGATTGAAAGTGTGTGTTTTTTGTTTAAAAGTGACATTTTAGTTTAAAATATTCACCAAATACAAAAAACAATGAAAAATCACTCAGAATGTCTTGATACTTTTGTAAAAGGATAGATCAGTCAGTTTTTATGTTTAGGAATTAGTCCCAAGTTAATATGACTCATAGTGTAGCTGGTATAATTGAAAGTGTGTGTTTTCTTTTAAAAGTGGCATTTTGGTTCACAACATAAATCACATACCCATAATTGAGAAATCATTCTCATATTGTCATTATAATTTATAAAACTGATTCATTATCCTTTTTTGATGTGTTATAATTAATCTTATATCAATATCATACACGGTGTGAAAAATATGACAGAAAGTGCATGTTTTCAATTTAAAAGTGATATTTTAGTTCAAAATGAATGCCACATAGTTAAAACAGAGAAAACACACTAAAATTGTCTTAATACTTAAGTAAAAATACTGATAATTCATTTTTAACATATAGGAATAATATGAACATCAATATGATGCATGTTGTGTCTAATATGACTGAAAGTGTGTGTTTTTACTTAAAAGTGACAATTAAATTCAAAACATAAATCACATACTCAAAATAGAGAAAATGTGATTGGATTTTTCTGATACTTTAGTAAAATGATCAATAATGATTTTTTGAAATGTTGGAATTAATCTCTCATTAATTTGTCACACAGTGTGGTCAATATGACTAAAAGTGTATGTTTTCGATTAAAAGTAGAAAATTAGTTCAAAATGCATGTCACCTACTAAAAAATGGGAAAACACACTTTAATTATCATAATGATTTATAATTATTTTTTATCCATTTATAAAATTTATTAATTTAATGCATGTCAATCTGATATATGGTGTGATCCGTATGACTGAAAGTGTGTGTTTTCAGCTTAAAAGTGAAATTTTAGTTCAAAATTATCATCGCATACTTGAAACCAATAAAATGCACTTGGATTTTCTTGATACTTTTTTGAAAATATATATAATTCATTTTTATTTATAGTATTCAACCAAACATCAATTTGACACATGGTGCGGTTAGTATGACTAAAAATGCATATTTTCTTTTAAAAGTGACATTTTAGTTCACAACACGCATCACAAACTCAAAACTGAGAAAATGTGATTGGGTTGTCTTGATAATTTAGGATTAATATTGGTAATTCATTTGTGACATGTATGAATTAATCTCATATCAATCTAAGACATAGTGTCACCAGTATGACTGAAGGTGTATATTTTCAGTTTAAAAAGGTGACATTTTAATTCAAAATACACATCAAATACTTAAAATTGAGAAAACATGCTTGGATTTTTTTTTAAAGCTTTAGGAAAAATATCAATAATTAATTTTTGATGTGCGGTAATTGACTTCATTCTAATTTGACATATGGTGTGGTCGGTATGACTGAAATTTTATGTTTTCATTTAAAAGATACAATTTAGTTCAAAACACATGTCACATACTGAAAACTGAGAAAATGTAATCAAATTTTCATTTTACTTTATAAAAATGATCATATAATAATTTTTTATTTATATTAATTAACCTCATATCAATCTGACTCATGGTGTGGTTGGCATAACTGAAAGTGCATGCTTTCATTGAAAATGGATAATTTAGTTCCAAATAAGCACCGCATATTCAAAACTAAGAAAACATGCTCGGATTGTAATATTATTTTAGAATAATTATAATTTATCTACTCTTGACATTTAGAAATTCACTACAAATCAATTTGGAATACGGTGTGACTAGTATGACTAAAAGTGTGTTCTTTTAGTTTAAAAATGACATGTTTGTTTAAAACACGCACCACATACTCAAAATTAAGAAAATGCACTTAGATAGTCTTGATAATTTTAGGTAAAGATAAATAATTCATTTATTGATGTGTATAAATCAACCGTGTGTCAATGTATCACATTTTGTAGCTGGTATTATTGAAAGTGTGTGTTTTCATTTAAAAGAGACAATTTAATTCAAAATGTGTGTTGTATACACAAAACAAAGAAAAAGCACTTGAATTTCCATAATACTTTAAAAATTATCGATTTCTCATTTGTGAAATGTAGTAATTAACCATGAATCAATCTGACATGCAGTTTGACTAACATTTTTTGAGTTTAAAAGTGACATTTTAGTTCAAAATGAGCACCACATACACAAAAACAAGAAAACACACTCAAATTTTAATGTTATTTTAGGAAAAATATTGAGAAATCATTTATGATGTCGATGAATCAACCACACATCATTCTAACACTTGATGTGTCTGCTATGATTATAGGTTCTTATTTTTATTTAAAAGTGACAATTTAGTTCAAAACACATGTCATATACGAAAAACTAAGAAAAAAACTCAAAGTTTCTTGATACTTTAGGAAAATGATCAATTATTCATTTTTTATGTGTTGGAATTCACCTTGTATCACTCTGAAACAGGGTGTGTCTAGTATGAATGAAAATGTTTTTTCATTTAAAAGTGACAATTTAGTTCAAGGTGTGTGTCACATGCTCAAAACTGAAAAAATGCTCATGAATTTTCATGATACTTTAGTAAAATGATTAGTTATCCATTTTTTACATGTGGTAATTAAGCAGACATCAATATAATATGTGGTGTGACTAGTATAACTATAATATAGTGTTTTTAGTTAAAAAGTGACATTTTAGTTCAGAACATGTGTCATATACTCAAATTAAAGTATATAAACTCATATTGATTTGATATTTTAGAAAAAGATCAATAATTCATTTGTCACATATAGGAATCTACTGAACATCAATCTGAGACACAGTGTGACCAGTATGACAAAAAGTGCATGTTTTTATTTTAAGTGACAGTATAGTTCACAAAACACATCATATACTCAATAAATAGTACACATTATTGTATTTTCCCAATACTTTAGGGAAAAAATGATAATTCATTTTTTATGTCTAGGAATTAATCTCACATCAATCCAGTATAAGGTGTGGACAGTATGACATAAATTGTGTGTTTTCAGTTTAAAATTGACATTTTAGTTCAAAACATGCATCACATACTCAAAACCATGAAAACATACTTAGATTTTCATGATACCTTAGAATAAATAGATAATTCATTTATGACATATAATAATCAATTTCGCATCAATCTGACACATAGTGTGGCCGATGTGACTGAAAGTAATTGTTTTCATTTAAAATTGATAAATTAGTTCAAAATGTGCATTACATACATAAAACCAATAAAAAACACTCTAATTGATAGGATATTTTATGTAAATGGTTGGTTATTTGTTTGTTATGTGTAATAATTTACCTCGCATCAATCTAACATACGATGTGGCTAGTATAACTGAAAGTATGTGATTTAATATAAAACTGAAAATTTAGTTCCAAACTCACATCACATACTCAAAACCGAAAAAAATGTGCTCAGATTATTGTGATAGATTAGTGAATAGATTGATTATATATTTCTGACATTTATTAATTAACCACATGTCAATCTGAAATGTGGTGTGACTGGTATGACTGAAAGTGCATCACATACTCAAAATAGAGAAAACATGTTGAGAGTGTCGCACTAAAAAAAACTAGTAAGTATCCATGTTTTTAGCAGTTTTTTATTAAAAATGTTACTAATTAGCCTTATTTTCATAAAAATGGGGATAATTTGAACATGTTTTAAAATGTGGCTAATTTTAAATTTATCCTTGTTTTCATCAAAACATGTCTCATTTGTGGTGTTTTTTTAGCCACATTTTAAAATGTCATTAATTTATATTTAACCACATTTTTAAAATGTGACGCAAGCATGGCGTGGGAAGGCGGTGATGCAGACATAATGTAGGCAAGTAGTGGTGCAGACATGGTGCAGGCATGATGTTGCACTAGGCTTTCGGTCAAGATTGTGGGCCTTTAAACCATGTAATGGGTTTCATACCCACTAGGCCTTTGGGTCGTGTATTGAATAAATAAGGCATGATGGGTGGGTTATCCCTTTGGGGGCTATGACCTACCTTTCAGGCCTATGTGTGTGATGTGTGTGTTTAATGTAATTGTACCCCCAAGCACCTAATATATATATATATATATATGTATGTGTGTGTGTGTGTGTGTGTGTGTGTGTGTGTGTGTGTGTGTGTAATAAATTATATATTAATATATAACATATATTAATGTATATTAATATATGATAACACATATATATATATATAACATATAATAACATATATAATAAAATATATATTAATTTATACTAATATATAAAAATAATAACATATTATAGCATATATATTAATTTAAATATAAATATATAATAACATACATATTAACACATATATATGTAACATATAATAACATATATTTTAATATAATAATAGATATATTAATGTATGTATTAATATAAAACATATATTTTAATTTATATATAAATATATAACATAAGTTAATTTATATATCAAATTATATATATATATATATAATTTTATATATATATATATATAATTATATATCAAAATTTATAAATTTATAAGTAAATATATACACACACACACATACCCACATAAATATATGATATATATTAATGTATATATATAAATATATAAATATATAAGTATAATTATACTAATTTATATATATACTAATAATATATTTTTATATTTTTATATATAATTATATATTAATATTTTTTATTTTTTTATTTTTATTTATATACAAATATATTAACATATATAATTATATATTTATTTATAAATGTATATTAATTTTTATTTATATACAAATATACTAACATATAAATAAATATAGAGTAATTTATTATTTAAACAGATAAGATACACAGACACAGTGGTCCATGCATTCACTTTGGACTTTAGGATCATGGGTTTGGCTCCTGTGAACCATTGAATTTTATATGGGGTTAGGGGGTTTTGTTTGTGCGTGATGTTTGGTGATGCAAGGGAGTTGAGCAGCATGTGATGCCAAAGTGACATAGGGGTTGAGGAAGGGGTGTGAAACCGGTGGGATGTAAGAGTAGGGATGGGGAGACAGTGCTCGCATTATGTGTGGTGATGCAATATAACACATCGTATCATAATCTACCCATAATTACATGATTTATAATTAGGGTTTCAGTTTGTTACATTTTTAGGATCTTTTTTGTTTAGAGTTTTAGATAATTGTGAAAAAAATTACATTACATAGGGAACAGTGAAACACATTGTCTATTTTTTCTACAAAATAGGATTCCTAAATTTAAACTTATATTTCATTCAAAACACTTCTTCATATTTTAATATGATTCACCATAGAGGAAATATTTTATTTCTTATAGTTTCTATACATCCTTAGATCCTATGAAAAAACATTTGAAAACATGGGATGAGAAAAAAAATCTCAATAAGGAATATAAAAATAAACGAATTGCATTATCTAATGAAAAAAATGAAACCCTAGGAAGATGTTTACCTTTCCCATAATAAGTCCTTGAGCACATAAATATAACATATACATATGTTAAAATAAACCTTTTCTCAAAGTAAAACCTTAAAACAAATTAGAAATCATAGTAAAAACTAATAATTCATCTTAAGGCATGTCAAAACTCATGGAAAAATTTCTTTGAAAAAAAACCATTCACCTTTAAACTTTCCTTACCTCGTGAAATCAAAATATTTACATAAAAAACCTTTTTTAATGCATAATATAGGTATCTCATAGAATCATATTCATAAATCATGTTCACTCATATTTAATTTGTGTCAGAATAACTAAATACTAGTTAATTTCACAGGAGCAACCTACCTAGTAAACAACTCATTTTCACCTTCGAAGGCTAATCATTACCCAATGCAAAGGAGAGCTATATCGGGTTCACCTGTCATCATAAACTATATCTGTCTCACATATAATCATCTATAATTCTCAAGTACCATATCATGAATAAAAAAATTATAATATTTCACTTTTTCATCCTAAAAACCTTAAAAACACATTTTTACCCATAAGCAAACCACTTTCCATTTTCATGTAGAAATAATAATAAATATATATTTCTTTTGAAAACTATTTAAATTGAAAAATTCCCCAAAAAAATTTGAAATTGAATTTACTTTTTAAAAAAATGAAACCTTATATAGGAAACTTAATGAAAATTAAAGTTCATGATGGATAGAAATTCCAATCATGTCATTTATGTTAAAAAAAATCACTTTGATAAAAAATGTCAAAAGTGACCCATATGAAAAATATTAAAAACATTCCTTTTAAAAAAACTATATTGAAATTAAAAAAAATAAATTTAATACAATTTTAAGTATAAATAATAACATCCTTAAATTTTTTTAAAAATATAGACATGGAGAAAAAAAATTGAAAGGAATACTCTCAAATAGGGTTTTAAAGAAAAATCTCTTACAACTTTCATAAATTTTAAAACACAATGCCATTGAAGAAAAAAAATTGAAATGTATTTATAAAACAATTTTTCAGTAAATTAATGATAAAATACATCCATAATTTAGTTTATAAACAACACAAAATAAAACATGTGGTGAAAATGGCTCAAGTCTCAATAAAAGGGAATTGAGATGAGAAACCCCTTACCGCATCTCTCTACTTGTCACGTATATTCTTTAACTCCTTTATAATAAAATTATATTAATTATTTAATTTCTTAATAACATTTTTTAGGTTTATTATCTTCTATTATATCTTTTATTTAATTTATTACCATGACTTATATAGTCATTAGATCTATTATGTTTGTGTTGGATGTTTTGAGGATGTTCAGTTCATAATCCACAAACCAAATTTGGTAGGTTGATCAAGGTAAATGAGGTAATTGTTTCATCATATACATAATATTAATCATGAAATAATTATAATTTTTATACATTAAATACAATTTTATAATCATTCATGAAATGATGACATGACAAATAAAAAACATCGCTTCGTGGAGGTGGTATTCCACACGTACGAACGAGTGATGCTATTATTTTTTAATGGGAGGAAGGGTAAGAATTTAAGAAAGATATTATTATTAAAGAATAATAATTATGTCATGAGTATCATATATGTTTATTAAATCTATCATTATAACTAGTCATGTGATATGTTGATGAAAAACAAAACGCATCGCTTCGTAAAGATGGTAGTTCACATGTACACACGAGCGATGTTTTCATGTACTATTGGATATAAAGGGAGAGAAAAAGGGTTGTACCATAATAATAATAATATTTAAGTATATGTAATATACTTATGTAATTATTTAAATATATTTAAATAATATTTTTTTAAGGTGGAAGAAGAAATAAACATGAAACACTCAGTTAAGAATTATACCCATTATTTGGAAAATCTCCATTGGATTACACCTTAATCCTTCTTCGGTTGGTATTTTGGTGATAAAATGACATATAATACATGCGGAGAAATTTTGGGGATATATTTGGTCAGTAATTGGTTGATATATATTTATCTAATCGTGTGAGTAAGAGAGGATAAGGGAAGCCCTTTTATAAGTGAGTGGAGTGACACAATTATAAATATCATGAACTTTAAAATATAATAAATATCATGATAATGTAAAGTGGAACCAATTTTATCTAATTTCAGATTTTTTACATTATAATATTAAAATACCTTCAACCAATAAAATTTAGATATGTTTATTTTTTATTTTAAACCTTATTTTTTTGTTTAACCGCCTCATTAACCATTTTTAACCATTGTCATGGTAACACATTTTTCACTCTTTAAGGATTATAAATTTAGATACGAGGTGGAAATTGGATAAAAAATAGTTCTTGTATGAAATTATGGACCATTTTACTTCCCACTTCGCCTCTTTCAATTTTTTCATTTTTAAATTAGTTAATAATATATTTTTATCATAAAATATCCTTAAAGTTATTTTTTGGACTATTCATTTAATTTGAATTCAAAGACATCAAGACAGAAATGAAATTCAAATGAAAACACCTTTAAAATTAATTATAATTTATAATTACCTAATAAATTATTGGAATACTAAAATTTATACAAAAAATATTGATTTTATTGTTTTTAAATCATTTAACTTGATTTTTCTACTCCTTACACAAGCACTGTCTTGGAATTTCATAAGAATTTAAGGTAAGTATACCATCAATAAAAATTAAAAATAAATTAATATTATAAAAATAATGTATTAATATTAAAAATAACCATTTATAAATTATCATTAATTCTTTTATCATAATGAAAAATATATTAGATATATTTAAAGCAAGAGAGTGGAATTTTGGAAATTATCTTTTACTTAAAATAATATAAAGGTTGTATTCAATGTAAAGAGTAAATAAATTGAAAAAATTTAAAATATTGGATGTTTATGGTCAAAAAACACTCATAAAATAAAATAAATATATCTTTAGGGAGATTTTTATGCATTATATCAAATTTTTAACCTTTTTTACTTGTTTTACCAAAACAGTAGTGACAACATTCTTAACAAGGATATTATTCATAATGAACATAAATAAAGGTTCCTATTTAAAAAAAATAAACTTAATTAAAAATATTTAATCCATTTTTCAAGATTTAATTTTTATAATTGGCATAAATTACTTTTAATATAAGTGCATAATGAAAAACAGTTTTTAGAAAATTATGTTTTTAAGCATAAAAATAAACTTATACCAAAATCAAATATAGTAATTATTTCTATGGAATTAATTATATTATGTGTAAAAAAAATTATTTTATGTTACTTTAAAACCAAATCCAAAATATAATGGTAATTTTATATTACTTGGTTTACATAAATTAAATGATAGTTTTTCAAAAATCGACATTTTTCACTCTTCACTCAAAAATCAATATTTTCAAAACAAATCTAAAAAATACATCCTAAGACTATCATAAAATTATAATTTAATAAATTTATTCCATTATTTAAAATAAAAAATCTCAAAGTGGAATAAATTAATTATAATATCCACACACAAAATGCAATAAAACCCATTTTTGAACAAAAAATGCATTTTTTCATCATAAAATGACTTTATTCTCATTATTTTTCTAATGACCATAATTAAATTAATGTAAATTAATTTTATTGGATATATTATATAATAATTTAATTAGTATCATTTATTAATAGTTATTCATTTAGTCTATAAATACAAAAATACATTACGCACATAAAAACACTTTTATGAAAAATGTATATTTTACATTAAAAATATTTTATATTCATTTATAAAAAAAAATTAATCCATGTATGATTTATCATTAATTTTATTAAGGAAAAAATTTCAATATATATTTCATAATATTCTTATTTTTATTCATATCCAGAAAACCAATGGCTAGGTTATAATGGTCATATTTAAATAAGAATATTTTTATAATATATCATCATTTGATTAAGCTTGGTGTTGTGTATAAAACATGATATAAAACATAGTATTTTTTAAATAAAATACATTCTAAAAATTTTGGTTGTTATATTCAACCACCTTAAATAAATTCCTCCCTCATAATTGTATCTCATGTTTGGTGAATAAAGGATTTAGAACATTTTCATAATCAATTCCAATGTGTGGAATAAAATATATGATCCTAAAAGGAAAAAAAAAATTAATATTTATAAATACCATTATTGAAAAACCACATTATAAAAATGGAAAATAAAAAATCCTTTTAAATATTTTAAATGCTAAATATAGAGTTCACCTAAAATAACACCTAATTAGGTTTTCTCATAAGGAGAACCTAATCGTTAGAAAGTTAATGACCATAAAACCATAAATTATTTGGGGATAAATAAGACCATTAATTCATAATAAATAAAGGTAAAAGGATAACATTTTATTTTAATATTATTTTCTTAGAGTTGAGGGGTTGTTTTATTTCTAAAATATAGAAAATGAGAAAATATACTTACTTGATTAATTTCCATCTCGTAAGTGTAATTTCTTCCTTTAGTTGTGCTTTGATCAATTTTCATTTGTATCTCATCTATTATTCCAAGAAAAAAATATTAAAGATGAATTTTTCATTCTTGAATTGCTAAAATTAACATTCATGGGATCAAAAGATCCATAAATGGATATCAATTTATTTCTATTTCATTCAAAAAACTTTTTCATATTTTAAAATGAGCCATAATAATGGAAATATTTACCTTGATATAGTTTCCACACATCCTTATATCCAATGAAAAACATTTTAAAACATGGGATGAGGAAAAAAATCTCATTAAGGGTTATAAAAAATAAAGGAATCTAGTTAGTCTAGTGAAAAACATGAAAACCCAATAAGACATTTAACTTTCTCATAATAAAACATTGATCACATAAATATAAAAAATCTATATGAGAAAATAAACCTTTTCTAAAATAAAACATTTTAAATTTATTATAAAGAATAAAAAAAACCAATAAGTCATCATAAGGAAAGTCGGAACTTATGAAAACATTTCTTTTAAAAAAACCTTTCACCTTTAATCTTTCCTTTACACATGAAATCAAAATATTTCCATAAAAATACTTTTCTAAAAGAATAATATAGGTAACTCAGATAATCATATTCATAACCAATGTTCAATCATGTTTAACAAGTGTTAGAATAACTAAAGTCCTCTTAATTTCATAATATTAACCTACCCAGTTATCTCCCTCATTTTTAACCTTTGAAAACAATTAATTACTCAATGCATTGGAGAGAAATATTGGGTTCACCCATTGTTATGAGCTATATCAATCTCACACATCAACATCAATAATGTTCAAGTACCATATAATAGATAAAAAATTTATAATCTCTCACTTTTTCATCATAAACCCCTTAAAAACATATTTTAACTCATAAGAAAAGAACTTTATATTTTAGTATAAAAACAAGAATAAAATATCCCTTTCTTTTGAAAACCCTTTAAAATGAAAAATTTCACAAAATAATGGAAAATTGAATTTACTTAATAAAACCATGAAATTTTTTAATATAATCATAATGAAAAATAAAGTACATGATGGAAGTAAATTTTTCTCATATCGTATATGTTAAAAAACATTTTTTTTTAATTTTAGTAAAAAATAAATGGATTTCATAAACATATCATCATAATAATCATCAAATGATTTTATTATATATAAAAAATTTCTTTGAAATAACTCAAGAATAATTCTTGGAAAAAATACACTTTTCACTTTGAAATCACTTTTTTAAAATAAAAAACAAATTCCAAATATTAAGGAAAACATTTTATTTGAAAAGAAATTTGGAAACTTCTAAATTAATATTCACATAATTAATTTTTCATGATAGTGGAAAATTTCATTCATACTGTATAAGTTAAAAGAAAAAATTCCTTTCATACTTTTGAAAAAAAAAGTCAAAAATGACTCATTAGGAAAATGACAAGAAGATTACATTAAAAAAATTGGTAAAAAGTATAAAATGGGTAAAAATTCCTTTAATAAATCATTTTACAATGGTAAAAATATTATTTAAACATTTTATGGAAAATATGGACATAGAAGAAAAAGATTCCTAATCAAGTAAAAAAATATAGGTTTTTCTTATAGATATTATTTCAGTATCTTGAGTTCTTAATGTGAGAAAATTGAAATAAAAAACATGTAATCTCTAGAAATAAACAAATGAAAATAAAATTAATGAGTTTTTTTATGGTTATATCAGGAAATTTCACCATTATAAACTTAATCATAAACAGTCCCAATAAACAATGATATTGTAATATAAAACCCTTACCACTGGTAAATTTTGAATCATAAGCCCCATTAAATAATAAAAAAACTTTAAATATCATAAAAAATTATATTCATTATATAACATTTAAAAGTATAATTATATGCACCACACAAAATAAATGAGTGGTGAATATGGCATATGTCTCCCATAAATAAAAGCGAGACTAGAAATCCACCTACCTCAAGTTTGATTTTATTTTAAGTTGATCTAACATTATTTATAATAAATTTAAATTTATTATAATTATATATAATAATCATTTAAATAATTATAATGTCATATATTATCCAATTATATCATTTTAAAACCCATTTATTATTAATTTCTTATTAAAATCATCATTTTCGTGTGTTAATTGTTTCATTTTTTCATGAGAATTTCAGTTTGGTAGTTACAGTCCTTATACTTTGATCATGGATCCATAATATATATAATTTTAATCATGATATAAATATAATATATATTCATTATATTAGATTCATCCATAAAATGTAGATGTGTAAAAATGAATTACACTGGTCATGGAAACGGTAAAATGTACGTACTCCTGAAGGTTGTTTTCACTTTTAAACAGATGGAATAAAAGAAAATAAAATAATAATTCACATTTATAGAATCATTATTATATAATATATATAATATATATTTATTAAATATATCCTTATTACCATCCATTTAAAGTGTAAATTAAAAAATAATCACATTGCTTCGTGGAGGTGGTAATCCACACGTACATAAGAGTGAAAATATCTTATTCCAATAAATTGAAAGGTAATAAGGGAGATATGATATTATAATTATTGAATAATAATTATGTCATAAATATCCTTTATAAAAATTAAACCCATCATAATAACCATCCATGAAAAATGGTGGTGGAAAATTAATTGTATCGCTACCTGGAGATGGTAAGTCATACATACGTACAAGTGATACTTTCACTTCCCATTTAATAGAAAAGAGAGATACTAAAGGTGATTTTATAATCATAATAAAATTTAAGTATTTTTATGATGTGTAATTTTTTATTTTATGAGTAATATAATATATTTATAATAATTATAATAAGAAATAAATTGAAAGAGTTTGAGTAAGATGATTGCCTCTTCTTCTATAGGTCACCTTTAGATCCCTACTTAAGGACCCTTAGAATGGTCTTTTAAGAATAAAAAAAACCTCTAATTTATGGATATATAATTTTATAAGATAAATTTTCAGGTTTTTTTTATCTATAAGGCTCATTGTGTTTTAAAGAATATAAATAAGTTGTTCCCTTTTATAAGTGAGGGGAGGGGCACCCTTGGAATTTCATAAAAGAATAAAATATAATAAAGTAATTCTCAAACAAAATGATTCCAAATGGATATATATTTTAATATAATGGATTATATGGTTTAAATATAATCAAAAAATAAAATTTCTATAGTTTTAAGTGGTATTTTAAGCCTTATCGTTTGGTTAATCCATTATTTAACATGTTTTACCCTTAACTATTGTAACGACTTTTTCACTCTTAAAGGGTTGTAATTTTACTTATAAGTTGTAAATTGGATAATAAATGGTCAAGGTATGAAATTTTAGACCATATATTATCCAGATTATACACTTTAAAGTTTTATATTATTTTTAAATAATTTATTAAAATATTATTTTTATAAAATATCATTAAATTTATTTTTGACACTATTCATTTAATTTAACTTTAGAGACAAAAAGATAACTATTTATTTTTAATATAATCCTTTAAAACATCCCTAACATATAATATTTATCTATAAAATTCGTTTAAATCATTAATTCATCAAAATTTTATTATTTTTAACATTTTTAAAATCATTTATTTTATTTTTTATGAATTGAATAAATACTATGTTCGTGATGCGTAAGCATTTAAGATAATTTTTTGATGACTAAAAAATTATAAATAAATTAATATAATAAATAAAATTAATTTATCTTTCGAATAAATATTTATAACTTAAAATAACGTATTTTTACCCATAAGATAAAATATTAGAGATATTAAAGTCAAGAGTGTGAAATTTTGTATTTTTTCTTTTCTTAAACTAATATAAAGGTCATATTCAAAGAAATATTGAGCTAATTGGCCATATATTAGATAATTAGATGGAAATGGAAAAAATAAACTCATCAAATAGGATAAATTCAAGTGTTGTGGAAATTTTAAATCCTTATCCCATAGTTTTAACCCTATTTTACCTGTTTTACCATTACAAGGGTGTCAAAAATTTACTATGATTACTATTCATATTGACCAAAAATAAAATGGTCTTATTTACCAAATTTTAAACTCCTGATTATAAATATAGTATCAATTTTTTAAGATTAAATCTTCTTAATTGTCGAAAATTAATTTAAGAAAAAAATACAAAATGCAGCGAAATACCGTTTTTTAGAAAAATGCCTTTTTAAGTATAAAAATGTTTTTATGTTAAATTAAACCATAAAATTTATTCCAATGAAATTAATTAGATTATTAAAAATATAATATAAATAATTTTTCTTTAAAACCATTTAAAAAAATGTAACTTTTTACATGCTTGAAATAAAAAATACAGTTTTCAATAAAAATCAATATTTTTTACTATTCACTGGAAAACCAATCTTTTCAAAAAAATCCAAAAAAATAACCCTAATATAATTTTTATATAATGATTTAAAAAATTAATCTAATTTTATAAAATAATTTTTCTAAAATTTTTAAAAATTAAGTATAATATCTTCTCATAAAAAGAAATAAAAACATTTTTGAAGGAAATATTTTTTAACCATGATAAAACTTTACTAAAAATTGGTTGATTATTTCCTAATTATTATTTAATAAATTTTTATTGCATAGTACCTTTATATATATATATATCATAATGTTTTTATTCTCATTCATACCTACCAATCCAATGGCTAGGCTATAATGGTCATATTTAAATGATAATATTTCGTGGTTCGTTTAAGCTCGGTGTTGCGTTTTATATACACTATCAAACATGATGTAATTATTTTAAAATATTATGGTTTTAAATTATACCTCCAACAATAATAAATTTTTACCTCTTAATTTCAACTTTTTTTCATAAATCAATGGATTGGTATTTGAAAATTCCTTTATTGGAAACTCCATTGTAAAAGGGGTTAATAAAACTTACTTTAAAAAGGTAAAGTGGGAAACATAAAGGTTGCCTAAAATAACACATTATCATGTTCCTGGATAAGGATAACATTATTGGAAAGTTAAAATTTATACATGGAGTAGAAAAATAGTGTCTAATGACTAATATAGAGTGATAGAGAACATAGTTAAGAGAAAGTTAACAATCACAAAATCATGAATTTTTTATGGGTGAAAAGGCCATCAATTCATCACAAATGAGTTTAAAAGTATAAAATTTTATTTTAATATATTCTTCCTAAAGTTAATGTATTATTTTAATATCAAGATAGATAACAAAAATATATATACTTACGTGATTTATTTCCATGTCATAAGAACAATTTCATCATTTTGTTGTGCTTATATCAATTTCATATTTATTTTTTTACTCCAAGAAATGAATATTCAAGATTAATAATTCTTGCCTGAACCTAACGACACAAGATTTACATACCTGGAAACTAAATTTATTTTGAGGAATACTTAATAAATTACACAAACATGTTCCCAAATATCATATTATTTTATTGACTTTGGAAACTCAGAATGCATTCTTCTAGCTTGGTGAAAGATCTTCAACATATCCCATAAAGATCTTCCCCATTAGTTTTCCTACCTAAAAACTTTCTTTATATTCTGGGGAAAAGAAAACATAACAAGGGTGATCTCAAATGATCATTAAGGTTAAACATGTAGAACATAAAACAAAACATAAACATAAGAATGTAAAAATATGAACATGACTTTTGAATATCAAAATCTTGAGTTATGAAATAAATATTGGTAGTGCGTGAGGCATAAATCATAAAGGAAAATTAATCGTGATAACATAGAATTATAATAAAACATGAACTTATATAAAACACATAATCATAGAAAATCATTTCCATATTATCCAAGACTCATATCCAAGAGCATCATAGCATAAAAAGTCCATTAATGAACCGAGTTCACTCCTCGTTCCAGCCCTGTATTACTGAACTGGGTTTACTTTTCGTTTCAGCCCTGTATTACTGAACTAAATTTACTTGTCATTTTATTCATATATATCACATGAGATATAAATCTTTACCTAATTAATTTTAGGGATATATGGTTCCCACCCATCACATAATGAAAACCATACATATGTGTGCCACAAAAACATAATTCATTCATCATAGCATTACCCAAGGAATAAAATGGGTTTCTTAAACATCATTCCATCATAACATAATCCATTTAAAACAAATTTATTTCACAAATATCATTCCATAATAAACATAATCAAACATAAAAATAATAGTGATGGTATACTTGAAACATATCCTTAATCGTAGATGGAAAATAATTTTGATAAAACATTTGAAATTAATTCTTGAGGAATATATCATTTATTCTTCAAAAACATTTTCTTTTCTCACAATTATGTGAAATTTTAAAATAAAATAATTTAGTTGAAAATAAACTTGAAATAATTTAAATTAAGATTCATGAAAATAAGGTATAAAAATCCATCCTTTCTGTATAAAAAACATTCTCCTTGTACTTTTGCTGGAAAAGTTAAAAAGTACCTTATATGGAAAAGGAAAGAAAGATTTCTTCCATAACATTTAATAAAAATTCACTGATGGGTAAAATTTAATTTAAACAATATTACAATAATATAAATAATATTATATATTTAGGAAACATGGAAATGAATGATAATTATACCCCATTAAATACTTATATATAAACAATCTCAGATAATAATGAGAATGAAAAATTATCCCTTACCTTAGGTATGATATCCTTCATATATATTCGAACCTCCTTTATAATAATTTAAATAATTTTATTTACTTATTCCATAATCATAATAATTTTTATGATATCATATATGATTATATTATCATCTGTTTGTTAGTAGCATTTCTTTGTTACTCATTATTTGGATATTAACTGCTTTATGTTCTTATGAAAGTTTTGTCGGATAAGTTCATGTTCCGCTTATTAGGTTATAGTTATATAATTTATAAAACAATATTAGTATAATATATATATTATATTTATTCATTCCATTAATGTATATAATCATGGTTTAATGAATATCATGTAGAATGAATCGCATCACATCATGGAGACAGTAGGTCATACGTACGCACGAGCGACGATATCATTCACTTAATGGTTAAATTATATGGAATTAGACGGCATATTAATTATAAAGAATAATTATAATTTTATATTCATTATTTAAATCCATTATAATCATCATTATACCCATACAAATTATTTATGTTTTAATAACAAATTACACTATGACGTAGAGACGGTAAGTTGTACGTACGCATGAATGGTGATGTTATTATTCGTAGGATGGATAAAAGGAGGTATATGTTTGTCCCATAATTATAATAACATCTAAAAATTTAGAAGATATTTTATTTATTACTTTAGTATAGAAACAACATAATAATAGGAAGTATAAGAAGAAAAGAATTTTGAAAGAGGTGATAAAACAATTACCTCTTTTTTGAGTATCTCCTTTTGATTTGCACAAAATGTCTATTTAGGATGTATTTATATCCAAATTGTGGTCTATATGATGAATTTAGGTGTTTTGGGAGATTATTTGAGCATAAATTGGGTGATCCAAGGGGCATGAGAGGTGTGAGTAAGTGGGTAGAGGTGGTGACCTTTTATAAAAGGGATGAGGGGCACTTTAGGAATTTCTTGAAATATTATTTTATTATAAATTTATTTTCAAATTATAATAGCTCAAAAGTGATATATTTCAAGTATAATATGATTCTGGGTCTAAATAATCTCAAAAAATAGGTTTTATACAGGTTTAGGTCACAAATTTAACCTTAACTTTTGGCTTTAACCCTTAGTTAAATAAATTAACTCTTACCATGTCTTCTGGTATTTTTACACTATATGGTCAATATAGTTACTATAAAATTCCAAGAAAATCTCAAGTGGATAATTAATTACATTTTTAACATTTTATAATTCATTTGGACTAATATTATATTTTTATGACTATTATATCATTTAATAAAATAGTATTTGTTTTAAAAACTCATTTATGTCAATTTTGACACTATTTAGTAATTGATTTTTGTTAAAGCTATAAAAACTTTATTGATTCGAAAAAAATAAATTAACTCAAAGATAAAATGTCATAATAATCCATAAAATTCTTGTATAGCATCAAAATTTTCAAATTATATTTTTTTTAATATTTATAATATCATTTATTTGAATCTTTCATTAATAAGGTAATCATTGCATCATCATTGTGTCATAAATAAATTTATTTATTTAATGTATAAAAATTATAAATAAAATACCATTATATAGGAAATATTATTAGATTTCTAATCAATATTTATATTCAAATTGATCAGTTATATAACCCCACCTTAAAATTGTTTAGTAAAAATATACATGTTTAGGTTATATTTATCTTTACTTTAAATTAATTATTATAACATGTCATTTTCACACCCAAGTGACTCCCAAATGACAAAATTTAGGCCTAAGAAATTTTTTTTTCACCCATGACTCATCCAATAATATTATTACACATTTTAGGGTAGTTTAATATTATTATAATATTATTTTTAAGCTTATTTACCTAATTTACCCTTTAACCATGGTAAATAAAAATAATTACTAAAGTTACTATTAATAATGTACAAAAATAAAATTTACCTATTTATATAATTTGTAAATTCTGATTCCAAATATGGAATCCATTTTTTCAAATTTAAAACATATAAGTTTCATTAAGTAATTTAAAATTAATTCTCGTTGTCAAAACCAGAAAGTAGGTTTTAAAGAAGTAAAAACTATCAAAAGATTGACATGTGTTTAGGTCCAATTTAAATGTGAAATTACTTATAACGAACAAAATTGGATTAAATTATAAAAACATAATACAATTAAACTTTAAAACCAATTAAAAATATAATCTAACTATATAAATAAATTACATGAAAATGTAGTTTTTGAATTAAAATGTTGTATTTTTCACTATTCATTAAAATATGAATTTCATCAGAAAAATACCAAAATTTCAACCAAATTAAATTTTTATGTCCCTATTCCAAATAATAATTTTATTATGTCAAATATAACTTATAAAAGTTTAAAAAATAGATTTAAAATGGGTTCTCCATCAAAAGGTGGTAAAACTGTATTTTTTGAAAAATGCTCATTCTATCCGTGAAATTGATATTGTTCTTATATCATGTCTAGAAAACATATAAGATTAATTTAAAACATTAAATTGAATATATTACATATATATTTCACTAATAAAATCTATAAATAGTGATTTTATTATTTTATAGACTCACTTATTTTCATTTAAATAGTTTTTTTAAAGGAAGTTAATATCATTCATATGTGTCATTATAATGACTAGGTTATAATAATTATTTATCAATTATACTCAGTCTTGCATAAAATTAATTATATCAAAATAACTTGAAATTTTGTATAACACAAGCCAAGAATAGTTTTGTGTATACTCCAAGTTAATACCGTATTGCGTATAGCGCAAGCTAATCTTGGTGTAGCGTACAATACAATACATAAAAGAAATTAATAAGAATTTATCTCATAAAATATCGAGGTGTTACACTAAATCACTAAATTAAAAGGATCATAAGATACATAAAATAATTACAAGTCATTCCACCTATCTCAATATATTTACCAAAATTAAAATGATTATCACAAGATATCCAATATGATAAATCATATTTTAACATCAAAAAATAATACCCAAAGTTCAACTTAAACCATTACATTAGTATTTAACCTTAAAAACCTTCCATAATATGTATTTCCAAATTAAATATCCAAAAATTTAGAAATAATCTCACTAAATTTCCAAAATTAACTTAACATTAACCCCCCAAAACGTAAAGTAGCTCTAAATGTCACATACAAGATATGTGAATACCTTGATTATATGTTCTCATAAAACATGGTAATAACTTAAATTACCATAAAAACTCAATGAAAGCATACATAATTACTCATATTAACTCTATCCTAATTGATTAAATAAAATCATAGATTATTGAATATATTCCATAAATCTAAAATAGATGTAAACTCCATCAAAGATAACATAAACCACCTTATTATAAAATCAATAATCAGTTCCAAGGTCATCAATATTACCACATTTACTTTTTCAATAATATATTTATCTAAAATAAAAATTATTATTGCAACATTTTCTATATATTAAGGGTTATATTTCCCTCAATAATGTGTTTTTCCATAAAATATCACCTTACCATTAAATCAATTTTCTAGTTCATCGGTATTATTCAATATATTCTTGAAAATCCTTAAATAAAAACTAATATAGAACAATTATTAAATGTTTTGTGATTCTTATAACCATAATACCATTGATAAAAATACTTATACAACATAATTATATAATTACAATATATAAGCACTTTAATCATTCCCCTTCCTTCTTAAACCATTAACTAGGCTTTGTCATCTTATTCCTTAACACCTTCTTCCTTTCATATTTCATTTGTTGTCTCTCCATCATCAACAATAAAACCTTTACTCATACAAACTTGTTTATCCACTTTTTGAGCTTTCCCCTTGGAACATTGATTTTTATAATGCCCATATTTTACACATTTAAAACATTCAACCATCGATAATAACTTAGGGAAACCATTATTCTCATCCATTGCATTGACCAAACTTTTTATTTTTCCTTGAAAAATACTTTCTATATATAATTTTCCACACCCAAAACATCTTCTTATTACTAAAAGAAAATTACCAAGGTGATTATTCCAATATTCATGACATGTAGGAAACTTAATCTTCTTCCCTATATGGTCTTCATGAAAATCCATTTTTCTATTATTCGATTTGTTAGGAAACTCACCCAAGGTGAGATTTTTAGTCATATAACGAGATAAATGATTAGGAATAGTCAAAAAAATTACTATTATATCTAATATTTCACTTGGTTATTTATAAGTACAATAATTCTATTGCCTACCACATTTATAATTAACAAAAAAATTCTTGGTTCCAACCATTGACTAAAACCAAAAACCAAAGTGTGAGAAACAATAATCACAGTGGGAAACCACATAATCATGAAAATTAATTTATATGATGTTTAAATCAAGACATATTATTTTTAATATATGATTCCTTAGGTTTAAACTTGATCATTCATGGTTATCATCTATTCAAATCCTTCATAATTATTTATAAATAAAATGTGAGTTAACCCAAGAATATCCCTCGAGTGTATCAAAATAGGTGCACAGTAAGGTCAAACTTACCAAACACCAAAATAATGGTTGATATATACTCAAAAAAATCTTTTCAAGGTTATTACCCCTAGATGAATCTATTCTAAAACCATTTACACTTGTTGTATCCAAACAGGGATGTATTTCTAGAAAAACCACATAATCTCTTCCTTACCAAAACATTATGATGATATCCTATTTTTAGACTTATCCCCAAGGTTTTCAACAAATTTATTTAACCCTAATCTCCAAATATTGTTAAAAATTATCTTATGATACCAACTTAAGTGACCCAATCATAATATATATATAAATATTGCATCATTTTAGATGAATATTCGCTATAATTCAAAATAAAACAAGCCTGATGACCGTAAAGATTTAGTATCTTTGGAGACTAGATACATAATATTATTATTTCAAGAAATATCTTAAAAATATATCATAAATACCTTCCCATATAGTACTCATATTATACATGCCCTACTTAGAATATTTCTTCATAACCCATGGAAAGAAAACATAAGAAAGGGTGATCTCAAATGATCAGTAAGGGTAAACATGGGAGATATCAATCATTATAGGATAAGATGATCATAAGGGTATGATAACATATTCAAGTGTATGTTATTGGAATAAAATATTCATACCAAAAAAAACTTATATCATAATATTTGAAATCAATTCATATCTAGAATCATGATCAATAAGGGTGTCAAAGTAGTAATAAACATCCAAGAGTCATGATATAGGCATGTGGCATCATAAGAATAAGAAATAATAATCTTGATAACATAGATAAATTAAATCATATCCACACATAATATTGTGATCATAGCTAGAATGAAATCATAATAATGCATCAAAATGTGAAAAAAGTTATTAGCAATCATGTCCACGCATTTTCCTGTGAGCATAGCTAGAAAGAAACCATACTCACACATCAATATGTGAAAAAATATATTATCAATAATTTCAAAACATAACATAATAATATCATGAGATATCAATATCACTTTACCCAATTCATTTTATGTATATAACATACCCAACTATCACATAATAAAAATTTATTTATATTTATTTCACAATATCATAAAACATTCTTCATATCATCATAGCATTACCCGTAGAAAATAAAAGGATTTCATAAACATCTCATAATAATAATCATAGACCATACATAGAAAAAATAAGGATGGTATAATTGGATCATAACTATAGTAAATCATAACTAACATCAAAGGATGTTATCATAGATGAAAATTTTCTTTAAAAGATATCTCTAATAATTCTTGAGGAAAATTCCCTTTTCACTTTGAAATCATTTATTTAAAATAAAAAAAATACCAAATATTAAGGAAAAATTTTTATTTGAAAATAACTTTGAAAAATGTAAATTAATCTTAAAATAATTGTGTTTATTATGTATGTAAATTTTATTCATTCCATATAAGTTAAAAGAAAACATTTCTTTCATACTTTTTTTAAAAAAAAGTCAAAAAGTACCTTGTTAGGAAAACAAAAAAAGAGTCATTTTAGAACATTTAGTAAAAAGTAAAACATTTGTAAAAATTTCTTTAATAAATCATTATATAATATTAAAATAATTCTTCTATATATTTTAGGTAAAATATGGACATGGAATAAAAATATTCCCGACCGAGTAAAATAAACAAAGTCGGATTTCCTTAAAAACATTATTTCAGTCTCTTGATTTATTGAAGTGAGGAAATTTAAAGGAAAACATTTAATATATTGAAATAAAAAGAGGATAATAAAATTAATGTGTTTATTGAGATATATATCTTGAAATTAAATAAATATAAACTTACTCATAAATAATCATAATAAATAATGATATTGTAACATAAAACTCTTACCACTTTGGTAACTTTTCAATCGTAAGCCCCATAAAATAATAAAATTAAGGGAAACATTAAATATCAGGAAAATAAGTATTTTAATGATAGAAAATTTAAATGCTTTAGTATATACACTACATAAAATAAACAAGTGGTGAATATTCTATATGTATCTCAGAAATAAAAGAGAGATTGGAAATCCCCTTACATCAAGTTTAACTTTATTTAAAGGTGATCTAACCTCCTATATAATAAATTTAAATTTATTATAATTATATATAAGAATATTTTACATAATTATAATATCATATATGATCCACTTATAACATTTCAACACACATTTATTAAAAATTTCTTATTAAAATCATCGTTTCCGGGTGTCAACTATTTCATTTTTTCATGAGAATTTCAGTTTGGTAGTTTTGACCCTTATACTTTGATCATAGTTCCATAATTTATAGAATTTTAATAATGATATAAATATCATATATATTCATTATATATATATATATATTGAGAATCATCCATAAAATATAGAGATAGAAAAATGAATTACACTATTCACAGATATGGTAAATCGTGCGTACGTATGAACGTTGTTTTCACTTTTTGATTGATTGAATAAAAGAAAGTTAGATAAGATTTAACCTTTAAATAATAATTATTATATCATATATATTCATTAAATATATCTGTATTAATAATAATGTAAAGTGGAAATTAAAAACGAATCACATTGTTTCGTGGAGGTGGTAATCCACATGTACGCACGTGCGAGGTTATCGTATTTCAAAAGATTGAAAGGTAAGAATGTGGATATGATATTATAATTAATGAAGGCTAATTATATCATAAATATTATATATAGATATTAAAATCATAAAAATAACTATCCATGAACTATGGTGATGGAAAATTAATTGTATCACCACGTGGAGACGGTTAGACATTCGTACACACAGGCGATACTTTTACTTCCCATTTGATGGAAAAGATGGAGAATCAAGGAGGTTTCATAATCATAAAAAAATTAAGTATATTTAGGATGATTAAATTATTATTTTATTAAGAATTTAAATTATTTATAGGAAGTAAAATAATAAATAAATTTAAATAGGTCAGGTATGATGATTACCTCTTCTTCTGTATGCCTCCTTTAGATCCCTTCGTAAGGGACCATATAATATCCTGTCACGACCCATCCTCGGGGCCCGTACCGTGACTACCCCAAGCCCACCTTCCATAGGCCAGGGGCTGGAGACTAGCACCAAAGGCGTAAATCCCGAAAAAAGGGAAGGCATTGCCTTTACGAAACGAAAGCACATACAAACAGAGTACAAGCAGAAGCTACACTAAGTAAAGCAGTATAAAAAACGTGCTGAAAGTACGAGGGGCCAGAAATACAATCCCAAAAGAAAGATACAGCTACAACTGAAAGTAAAGTACAACTCAAAGGACAATAGCTGAAAGGTGACAAGAAGCTCCTGGATCGTCCTCCGAGTTCCTACCTGAAGGGTATGTATAGATGTCCTCCTCAGCACTCCACGTCTGTCTGTCTCCTCCGAGTACCGACTCGTCGTGGGATCCACCTCCGGGTACCGACTCGTCGTGAGATCCACCTCCGGGTACCGACTCGTCGTGAGATCCACCTCCGGGTACCATCCATCTCTACAAGCTTCAACCATGATCAGTGATGTCCGTCGTCTGCAACCAACACAACGAGGTGCGGGCAAAGCCCGTGTAGGGGTGAGTATATGATACTCAGTAGGGACCCCAAGACCCTCAAGGTCTCACTAAATCCAACAAGGATAATCACAAAGAAAGTTCTCAACAGATAAACCTTACTTAGGTATAAGCCCATACTTATACCTAAGTTACCAAGTAACCCATCTCAGCCACGAGGTATCACACAGATATGAAGTCAATGAATAACCACTACTTAGGTATATTCCCATACATATACGTAATTTATCTAGTAACCCATCTCAATCATGAGGAAAACACAAAGGTCAATGACTCAGCTCAAACCAGGATTTTCATTATCGAAACTGTAACTGCTGAAAAGCTCCGTCTCTGACTAGTACAGTGATCCTATCATGACTCCGATGTACTGCTCACTAACCTAATACTGTTGAGATACTCCTCCTGTCAAGTACCGCGGGTCAGCCACCTCACAAAGTAGTGCTCCTCTACCATGGGTCTGCCACCTCACACAGTAGTGCTCCCCCTCATATCCTACAGAGGTACTCCTCCTATCGAGTACCGCGGGTCTACCACCTCACAAATTAGTGCTCCTCCACCATGGTTCTGCCACCTCACAAATTAGTGCTCCCCACTGGGCTATGCAAGTCACTCCGAATCAAATCGGACAAGCCGTCATCAGGTCTCAGCCAACTACACAGTGTTCGTACTCCGTACACTCGTCTCCAGGAGGGTCCGCTCCACGAGCTACAGGTCGATACTCCAAGTATCACAAAGTCCCACGAAGAAGTATCTCAAAGGACCACTTCGTCATAGGGGTCTCAACGCAGCAGACGGCGGGTCAATCGTACGCTCGGTCTGTGAGTTATTAGCCTTTTCGTCCCAGGGGCCCGGTTGGTTTCGTGTACGGACCAACCCGACCGTATCTCAACTATACCCCGAACTCACATAGGGTATACTCATAGGTACTGTTTCTCAACGTGATAACCAACGCCACCGACGGTTCGTCAAACAGACGTCCGGTCTGAAAGTTATCAGCTTTTCCGTTCCAGAGGCCCGGTTGGATTTCGGGTACAATCCAACTTATCCATTCTCCAATTGGGTCCAAACCTCAGGTGATGTATACCAAAAGATCTGTCTCACCGAAAGGAATCCAACAAAGTCGATGGTATGTCATTCGGACGTCCGGAACTCAAGCTATAAGTGTTTCCG
Organism: Viscum album; assembly: GCA_963277665.1. Lineage (NCBI taxonomy): Eukaryota > Viridiplantae > Streptophyta > Magnoliopsida > Santalales > Viscaceae > Viscum > Viscum album. The sequence goes on along the minus strand of OY728128.1, from coordinate 209,540,299 downwards.
CTCCGAGGGCCCGGTTGGTTTTGGGTTCGAACCAACCTAGTCATACCCAAAGTTCTCCAAAACCTTGAGTGTAATATACCAAAACGACTGTATCAATCCAAGGATCACGTCGCAACTGACGGTGTGCCAATCGGAGGTCCATAGCCAAATTTACTGGAATTTGAACGAATCTGCCCGCTTTTATGGGGGTTTGGGCACGGACCGACCCGGCCCAAGACCCCCTGGGTCGGCCCGAACCGGGTTGACCCGACTCGGGTCCGAGTCTGGCCCACTTGAGCGCAGCCTAGCCCAGCGGGCGCGGCGCGGCCCGGCCCAGCGGGCGCGGCGCGGCCCGGCCCAGCGGGCGCGGCCTGGCCCAGCGGGCGGCCCGGTCCAGCGGCTGGGTGCCCTGTCCCAGCGCAAGCGGCCCGGCTCGGCTGGGCGCTCGGTCTGCGACCGAGAGGCATGAAGGGGGGGTGCTTCCCCCTCTCCTTGTAATGGCGGCCCCACATGGGGGGACCGCCTGTCCACCACCGGGGGTTACGACCCCCAGAATTCTGAACGGTCGGCCCGGTTGGCCGGCGGTGCCGCCGCCGCGGGACCCCGCAGTCCCGCCCCCCAAGCATCAGCGGCCGGTTTATCTAGCTGCCTCAAGGTCTTCCACCGCGGCCAAAGGGTTGCGACACTTGATGCTCCGACGGCCGGGGAGTCCGGCCGCCCCCTGTCGGTGACCGTCGCGGCCTTAGGCTGCAGCCCTTCTTCGACCGACGCGGCGCATCGGCGCCGCGCCCCTCCGCCGCGGACCGCCCTGGCCGTGGCCCTTCAAGATGCTCCGACGCGGCGCGATGGCACCTCGCCCCTCCACCGCGGCCCCTGCTCCGTCTGCGGCATCTTTCTGCCTTAACGGCGCGGCGCGACAGCGCCGCGCTCCTTCGCCGCGGTTCCCTCGTTTCTGCGCGGTGCAACAGCACCACGCCGTCTCCGTTCCAATCCACAATGAAGGACAACAGTAAAAAGGGAGGAGGGTCGGCCGTGTTTTTGCGGTCCAGCCCCCTCCCGTTAATCGATAGCAAGCATCTAAAAGATTAACGATGAACGCCCAAATATTCACGAACATAAAATCAAACCCCTACCTCTTGCTCGTCGCTCGTTGGCGGAGTCACAGAAGGAAGACGGTGAAAACCGTCATTCGTTGCATCCGCCACACATCCCCAATTCCGAGCTGCGTCGGTTCGTTGACGATGTTGTGGATGATAGATTTCTGGGGAAGGAAGGTCGAAGAAGAATCGCGTGGAAGATTGTCGTTGGCGTTCTTCGCGTTCTTCGTTGGAGAGGATATGATTTCCCCAAGTGTTTGGCATCACAATACTTTACCAGCACTTCGTCGCTTGGTGAAGCCCTCCCAATATCTTCTCCCAAGCTCCCTATATATAGACGAAGGGGAGAGGTATGTAACCATCGTGGAATTTATGACGGTTCATTTATTTGGAACCTTCCTAAATTCCAACGATGCAGTTACTTAATTTAAAAAGGGGTTCGGGCGATTTAAATTGTGTTGGTGCAATTTAAGAGGTGCATTGGCACTACTTAAGAGTGGAGGATGCCAAGAAGTTTCCCCTACATATCCTGGGTCAAAACATATGACACGAATCAATTTTATGTTGACACATAAAATTAATTGACGGCAATTAATTTCACGTTGACACATAAAATTAAATCACAGCAATTAATTTTTACGTCGACCCATAAAATTAACTGACAACAATTAATTTTACGTCAACTCATAAAATTAAGTGAGCGCAATTAATTTTACGTCGACGCATAAAATTAACTGACAACAATTAATTTTACATCGACCCATAAAATTAATTGAGTGCAATTAATTTTACGTCGGCATATAAAATTAATTGATGGGGGGGTTGAGAGGTTTCCTCTCCATCCACATTAAATGGGGGGTTAGGGTGTGGTGGTTCCACCACCAACTCCCAAGTGGAGCTTCTAACCACTTTATCCGCACTGCAGGTGTTTAACAAAATAAAATAAATTATTCACTTATTTTATTTTATTAACCCATGTAAAACCCCAAAAACTAACTTTCATACCCGATCATCTATCGTTGAGGTGAAAGTCTTCTTAAGCAAATATCGGCACTGCGAGTTCAAAGGTGCCCTCAGAATTTGATTCCAAGCACCGGTTCAAAATTTATAAAATGTCGCTCGTACGTTTACTGAACCTGACCCACTGCGGTCAAGGTTAGGCTCTGCCTAAGAGAAACATGCCCCAACGAACTCAACGGTACTCTCAGATTTTTAATTTGAGTTACCGTTTAGAAGTTATGAATTTTACAATAAAATAATTGTCACTTAATTATTTTATTTATGGCTAAAAAATAACTTTCTTAGGTGGATTGCGCCGGCCAAAGTTAGTATCTTCTTAAAGGAAGCATACCCTCATGAGTTCAGCAGTGGTCTCGGATTTTTAATCCGAGTTACTGTTTGTGAGTTATAAGCATTTGAAAAATAAAATAACTTATTTAATTATTTTATTTACGGTTATGCCATTTCGGGTTTTCTAACAGGAGGCTTGCGCCTACTAAACTTAAGTCACGCCTAGGGTAAACCTGTCATCCTGAGCACAACGGTGTCCTCGTATTTCTGATCTGAGTAACCGTTTAAGAGTTATTCCACTTTTTCAGGAAAACTGCTTACGCGCGTTAATTTAAGCTCAAAAAACTTTAGAAAATTATTCCAGGCACACCGGGCCTCAAAATCAAGTACCGTCAGAAACTGCGTACTCGTAAAATTCCAAAGAATTTAAAAAAAATCCCTTGAAATTTACCGGTCTTTACATTACTCCCACCTCAGAGTTTTACGTCCCCGTAAAGCTACATCAAAAACTAGGGAAACAAAAAAGGGGGTACTGTGCATGCATCTGAGCATCCCGCTCCCATGTGCTCTCTTGGAGGTTCACATGTTTCCATCTGATGTGCACTAGAATAATCGACCCTCCACGTAGGACCCACTCCTGTCGATCCTCGATCTCTACCGGGACCTCCGCAAAAGTCTCCCCATCATCGATGTTCAGCTCCCCATGGTCGATGATATGCATCGGGCCGTGCACGTATCTCCTCAGCTGAGATACATGGAAAAACGTCGTGCACCTGGTGTAACTGATGTGGATGGGTCAAGCAGTAAACCACCTCGCCTACCCTATTGAGAACCTAAAAGGGTCCGATGAAGCGCAGAGATAACTTGTCGACCTAGCCAAAACTTCGTAATCCACATCGAGGTGAGACCCGTAAGAAAACGTGGTCGCCATCCTCGAACTCTAGTGGTCTCCGCCTCCTGGATGTCCTGAACCTTCTCTGGTCCTACAAGAGCTGCTAAGATTTCTTCTTTGCCGATAAGAGAAATCTAGTCTCATCCCCTGGAGGAACCACGTTCTTTGCCTAATACAGTCAATCCCGACATGGATGCTACTAATCCATACCAAGGATGACGTTGTAAGGCCTCGATGCTACTACCAAGAGATCCAACCGTTACTCTCACCTCCAAGGTTTAAGTCACACTGTTGGCATCAGTGTGTGGTCACTGGGTCTCCTCCAGTAGGTATCTCAAAAGTGAGGGTCAAGCCAACAGTTTTTTAATCGGGACCCCTCAGTATCAACCAAACAGATGGACAGGAAAGCAAACATCACAAAGATAAGTATCTTTTATTACTACAGCTCGAAGTACAAAGACACAAATACAACAGCAACATGGAACTAGAAATACAAGTGAAAAAAGGAATCCACTAGTTCTGCTCATGTCCACCTGATTCCAGAGCTCTACTGCCTTGTCCACTGCTCGGCTGTTGCTCAAGCACCCGCCGCTGCTTCTGTCTTGGTGGCTCCTCCAATGCATGCGGATCAACTATGCGGGGGGTCGGACAGTCACATGCCAGGTGACCCTTCCTACCGCATTCATAACACTTCCTCCTCCTCGTATGGCTGGCTCTGTTTCGTGTGCCTCGTACAACCAAACCTGTATCCCGAGGTATCCCACCTACTGGTCTGGTCCTCTTGGACCCCTGCATCATCTGTCTACTGCCTAAAGATGACTCGGCTACTGATGGAAAATCCTGCGACAAAGGCAGTAACTCCTGAGCATGCTCGGAGTGTAGAGTCACTGGTATGAACTCCACCCTGAAGAAGGTCTCTAAGTCTCCCCATGTGAAGGTCATCTCATAACAAAACTGGAGCATTCGGCTCCACCATCTGCCTGCTGATTCCTAAAGGAGGCTGGCAGCAAAGATCGCCATGAAGTCCGCTGGTGTACCCACTATCCTGAAAACTCCCACCATAGCTTCCAGCCAATCCTCAGCCGCCTGTGGGTCCATATCTCCCCGAAACCTGGGTGGCCTCTGGCGCTGTAACTCGTGCAGCGCGCTCAAGCGGCGTGCATCGCCTGCTGCTGGGGCTGGTGGCATCGGTGGCCCAACGTATGGTAGTATCGCTGGTGCCTCTGCTGGTGCCTCAACTGTAAGAGGGCCCTATACCGAGGCCTCTTCGCTCGGCAGGCTGTCAGTACGTACATCCCTCTGGGCTCTAGCTGGTCGTCCATGGAAAGACATCCTGAAAGAATCATACGTGACATGGTCAAATGATTATACCTGGTGAGATGACCTGGTTTGAGCTGTTTTAAGGGGAAAACATTTGAAGACACACATGAAATTAGTGTTTTCGTGCACTCAGTCAGAAATCAGAGGTTAGGGTCTGGGTGTATGGATACGTCGGCCGACCGCACCATCACTGGACTCCCTGAACTGAATACCACACTCGGTACTCTTAACACTATTTCTTCATAGAAAATAAATATCAGAGTTATAAGTTCTGCGGTAAAACTGACTCCTCTGATACCAATTTGTCATGACCCGTCCTCAGGGCTCGTGCCGTGACTACCCCAAGCCCGCCTTGCATAGGCCAGGGGCTAGCGACTAGTACCAAAGGCGTAAATCCCAAAAAAATGGAAGGCATTGCCTTTACAAAACGAAAGCACACACAAACAGAGTACAAGCAGAAGCAACACTAAGTAAAGCAGTATAACAAATGTGCTGAAAGTACGAGGGGCCGGAAATACAAGCCCAAAAGAAAGATATAGCTACAACTGAAAGTAAAGTATAACTCAAAGGACAATAGCTGAAAGGTGACAAGCAGCTCCTGGATCGTCCTTCGGGTTCCTACCTGATGGGTAGGTATAGATGTCCTCCTCAGCACTCCACGTCTGTCCATCTCCCCCAGGTACCGACTCGTCGTGAGATCCACCACCGGGTACCGACTCGTCGTGAGATCCACCTCCCAGTACCTACTCGTAGTGAGATCCACCTCCGGGTACCGTCCAGCACTACAACCCTCAACCACGATCAGTGATGTCCGTCGTCTGCAACCAACACAACGAGGTGAGGGAAAAGCCCGTGCAGGGGTGAGTATACGATACTCAGTAGGGACCCCGAGACCCTCAAGGTCTCACTAAATCCAACAAAGATAATCACAAAGAAAGTTCTCAACAGATAAACCTTACTTAGGTATAAGACCATACTTACACCTAAGTTACCAAGTAACCCATCTCAGCCATGAGGTATCACACAGATATGAATTCGACGGATAACCAATACTTAGTTATATTCCCATACATATACGTAAGTTATCTAGTAACCCATCTCAATCATGAGGAAAACACAAAGGTCAATGACTCAGCTCAAACCAGGATTTTCATTATCGAAACCGTAACTGCTGAAGAGCTCCGTCTCTGACGAGTACAGTGATCCTGTCACGACTCTGAGGTACTTTTCACTAACCTAAGACTGCTGAGGTACTCCTTCTGTCGAGTATCGTGGGTCAGCCACCTCACAAAGTAGTGCTCCTCCGCCATGGGTCTGCCACCTCACACAGTAGTGCTCCCCCTCAGAGCCTACAGATGTACTCCTCCTGTCGAGTACCATGGGTCTACCACCTCACAAAGTAGTGCTCCTCCACCATGGGTCTGCCACCTCACAAAGTAGTACTCCCCACTGGGCTATGCAAGTCACTCCGAATCAAATCAGACAAGCAATCATTAGGTCTCATCCAGCTACACGGTCTCCGTACTCCGTACACTCGTCTCTGGGAGGGTCCACTCCACGAGCTACAGGTCGATACTCCAACTATCACAAAGTCCCACGAAGAAGTATCTCAAAGGACCGTCTCGTCATATGGGTCTCAACGCAGCAGACGGCGCGTCAATCAGACGCACGGTCTCTGAGTTATTAGTCTTTTCGTCCTAGGGGCCCGGTTGCTTTCGTGTACGAACCAACCCGACCATATCTCAACTGTACCCCGAAATCACATAGGGTATACTCATAGGGACCATTTCTCAACGTGATCACCAACGCTGCTAATGGTTCGTCAAACGGACGTCCGGTCTGAAAGTTATCGGCTTTTCCGTTCCAGAGGCCCGGTTGGATTTCGGGTACAATCCAACCCGGCCATATTCCAACTGTGTCCAAACCATAGTTTATGTATACCAAAAGATCTGTCTCACCGAAAGGAATCCAACAAAGTCGACGGCACGTCATTCGGACGTCCGGAACTCAAGCTATAAGCGTTTCCGCTCCGAGGGCCCGGTTGGTTTCGGGTTCGAACCAACTCGGCCGTACACAAAGTTCTTTGAAACCTTGAGTGTAATATACCGAAACGACTGTCTCGATCCAAGGATCGCGTTTCAACTGACGATATTCCAATCGGAGGTCCATATCCAAAGTTACGGGCGTTTGAACGAATCTACCTGCTTTTAGGGGGTTTGGGCCCGGATCGACCCGACCCAAGACCCCCTGGGTCGGCCCGAACCGAGTCGACCCGACCCGGGTCCGGGTCCGGCCCACTTGAGCGCGGCCCGGCCCAGCGGATGGGCACCTTGGCCCAGCGCGAGCGGCCCGGCTCGGCTGGGCGCTCGGTCTGCGACCGAGAGGCTCGAAGGGGGGGCGTTGCCCCCTCGCCTTGTAACGGCGGCCCCACGTGGGGGGACTGCCTGTCCACCACCGGGGGTTACGACCCCCAGAATTCTGAACGGCCGGCCCGGTTGGCCGGCCGGTGCCGCCACCGCGGGACCCCGCAGTCCCGCCCCCCAAGCGTTGGCGGCCTGTTTATCCAGCTGCCTCCTGGTCTTCCGTCGCGGCCAAAGGGCCGCGACACTTGATGCTCCGGTGGCCGGGGAGTCCGGTCGCCCCCTGTCGGTGACCGTCGCGGCCTTAGGTCGCGGCCCTTCTTCGACCGACGTGGCCCGTCGGCTCTGCGCCCCTCCGCCGCGGCCCGCCCCGGCCGTGGCCCTTCAAGATGCTCTGGTGCGGCACAATGGCACCGCGCCCCTCCGCCGCGGACCCTGCTCCGGCCGCAGCCTCTTTCGACCTTAATGGCGCGGCGCGACGGTGCCTCGCTCCTTCACCGCGGTTCCCTCATTTCCGCGCGGTTAGACGGCACCGCGCCGTCTCCGTTCCAATCCACAACGAAGGACAACAGTAAAAAACTGAGGAGGGTCGGCCGTGTTTGTACGGTCCGGTCCCCTCCTGTTAATCGATAGCAAGCGGCTAAAAGATTAACGATGAAGGCCCAAATATTCACGAACATAAAATCAAACCCCTACCTCTTGCTCATCGCTCGTTGGCGGAGTCGCAGAAGGAAGACGGTGAAGACCGTCGTTCGTCGCGTCCGCCACACGTCCCTAATTCCAAGCTGCATCGGTTCGTTGACGATGTTGTGGAGGATAAGTTTCTGGGGAAGGGATGTCGAAGAAGAATCGCGTGGAAGATCGTCGTTGGCATTCTTCACATTCTTCGTTGGATAGGATATGATTTCCCCAAGTGTTGGGAATCGCAATACTTTACCAGCGCTTCGTCGTTTGGTGAAGTCATCCCAAAACCTTCTCCCAATCTCCCTATATATAGGAGAGGGGGAGAGGTATGCAACCATCGTGGAATTTATGACGGTTCATTTATTTGGAACCTTCCTAAATTCCAACGATGCTGTTACTTAGTTTAAAAAGGGGTTCGGGCGAATTAAATTGCGTTGGCGCAATTTAAGAGGTGTGTTGGCACTACTTAAGAGTGGAGGATGCCAAGAAGTTTCCCCCACATAGCCTACGTCAAAACATATGACACGAATCAATTTTATTTTGACACATAAAATTAATTGACAGCAATTAATTTCACGTCGACGCATAAAATTAAATCACAGCAATTAATTTTTACGTTGACCCATAAAATTAACTGACAACAATTAATTTTACGTCAACTCATAAAATTAAGTGAGAGCAATTAATTTTCCGTCGACATATAAAATTAACTGACAACAATTAATTTTACGTCAACCCATAAAATCAATTGAGTGCAATTAATTTTACGTCGACATATAAAATTAATTGATGGGGGGTTTGAGAGGTTTCCTCTCCCTCCCCATTAAATGGGGGGTTAGGGTGTGGCGGTTCCACCACCAACTCCCAAGTGGAGCTTCTAACTACTTTATCCGCACTACGTGTGTTTAACAAAATAAAATAAATTATTCACTTATTTTATTTTATTAACCCACGTAAAACCCCAAAAACTAACTTTCGTACCCGATCATCCGCCGTTGAGGTTAAAGTCTTCTTAAGCGAATATCGGCACTGTGAGTTCAACGGTGCCCTCGGAATTCGATTCCGAGCACCGGTTCAAAAGTTATAAAACGCCGCTCGTACGTTTACTGAACGTACCCGAAAAAAAGTTCAGAAAATTATTATCAGTCACCCTCGACCTACTGCAGTCAAGGTTAGGCTCTGCCTAGGAGAAACACGCCCCAAAGAACTCAACGGTACTCTCAGATTTTCAATTCGAGTTACCGTTTAGAAGTTATGAATTTTACAATAAAATAATTGTCACTTAATTATTTTATTTACGGCCAAAAACTAACTTTCTCAGGTGGCTTGCGCTGGCCAAAGTTAGTATATGCTTAAAGGAAGCATACCCTCACGAGTTCAGCGGTGGTCTTGGATTTTTAATCCGAGTTACCGTTTGTGAGTAATAATCATTTGAAAAATAAAATAACTTATTTAATTATTTTATTTACGGTTATGCCATTTTCGGGTTTTCTCATAGGAGGCCTGCGCCGACTAAACTTAAGTCATGCCTAGGGTAAACCCGCCATCCTAAGCACAACGGTGTCCTCGGATTTCTGATCCGAGTAACCGTTTAAGATTTATTCCACTTTTTCAGGAAAAATGCTTACACGCGTTAATTTAAGCTTCACAAAACTTCGGAAAATTATTCCGAGCACACCGGGCCTCAGAATCAGGTGACGTCAGAAACTGCGTACTCGTAAAATTCCAAAGAATTTTAAAAAAAATTCCCTTGAAATTTACAGGTCTTTACATATCCTTTTAAGAATAACAAAACCTCTAATTCATGGATAGGGAAGTGGATAATATAATTTTTTAGGGTTCGGTCGATCTATAAGGTTCAATGTGGTATAAATAATAGAAATGATGGGTTCTCTTTTATAAGTGAGGGGAGGTACACTCTTGGAATTTCTTAAAATATTAAAATATAATAAAGTCATTATCAATAAAAATGATTCCAAATTGCCATAGAATCAAATATAATGGATCATATGTTTCTAATAACATCGTAAAATAAAATATGTATAGGTTTATGTGGTATTTTAAACCTTATACTTCAATTTAACCTCTTAATTGACCTATTTTAACCTTATCTGTGGTAATGACTTTTCACTCTTAAAGGGTTATAATTTTACTTATAAGGTGAAAATTGGAAAATAAATGGAAATTTTATGACATTTTAGACCATATATTATCCACCTTTTCCATTTTCAAGATTTTTATGATTTTTAAATAATTTATCAAAATATTATTTTTGTAAAATATCCTTAATTTCATTTTTGATACTATTTGTTTAATTTGACTTTAAAGCGAACAAGATAAAGTTTGAATTAAAATATAACCTTTAAAATATACCTAATATGTAATATTTATCTAAAAAAAATTATTTTAACTCGATAATTCATCCAAATTGTATTATTTTTAACATTTTTAAATCATTGATTTTATTTTTCTATTAATTAAATGAATATTATGTCAGTGTTGCATAAGAATTTAGGGTAATTATTTAATTACTAAAAAATTATAAATAAAGTTATATGATAAATAAAGTTCTTTTATATTTCAAATAAATATTTATAACCAAACATAGCCTCTTTTTAATTTTTTTATAAAATATTAGAGAAATTAAAGGCAAGAGTGTGACATTTTGTATTTATTCTTTTCTTAAATTAATATAAAGGTCATATTCAAATAAATATGGAAAAAAGTGGCCATATATTGGATAATTTAATGAAAATTTCTGAACTCCACTCATCCAACAGGATAAATTCAACTGTTATAGAAATTTTAAAGCCTTATTTCAAATTTTTTACCCTAATTTACCTGTTTTACCAGTACTGAGGTAACAAAAAATCACTATGATTACTATTCATATTGAAAAAAAAATAGACTTGATTATAATATTTTAACCTCATTATTACAAATATGGTATCTATTTTTAAATATTCAATCTCTAGAAGTGGAATAAATTAATTTAAGATAAAAACACAAAGCGTAATGAAAAACAGTTTTTCAGAAAAATGCTTTTTTAAGTATAGAAATTTTGTTATACTAAATTAAACCATGAAATTGATTAAAATGAAATTAATTGTATTATTAATAATATTATATAACTAATTTTACTTTCAAACCATTTTAAAACAAAATTTAACTCTTTACATTCTTGAAATAAAAATATAGTTTTCAATAAAAATCAGTATTTCTCACTATTCACTGGAAAATCAATCTTTTCAGAAAAATCATAAAAATTAATCCTAAGATAATTCTGATATTTTAATTTTAAAAAAGAATTTAATTTTACCAAATAAATTTTATAAAATTGTAAAAAATTAAAGATAATATTTTCTCACAAAAAAGCAATAAAAACATTTTTTTAAGGAAATGTATTTTTATTCATTATAAAAATTTACAAAAAAATGATTGATTATTTCCTAATAATTAATAAATATATTTTTATTCAGTAGTAACTTTAAATATATATTTCATAATCTGGTTATTTATATTCATACTCGTTAATTCAATAGTTAGGTTATAATGGTCATATTTAAATAATAATACTTTTTGGTTTGTTTAATCTCGGTGTTACATGTTGTGTATACTATCAAAAATAATTTTCTTATTTTAAAATATTGGGGTGTTACAAGGAACACAAAAACATAGTGTCCATTTTTTCTACAAAATGGGATTCTTCAATTTAAACTCTTTTTTAATTCAAAAAACTTCTTTATCTTTTAAAATGGGTCATCATAGAAGAAAGATTAACCTTTTTATAGTTTATATGCATCCTTAGATCATGTTAAAAACATTTGAAAACATGGAATGAGTAAAAAAATCTCACTAAAGGATATAAAAATAAATTAATCTTGTTAGTCCAGTGAAAAACATGAAAACCTAAGAAGACGTTTACCTTTCTCACTATAAAACATTGATCACATAAATATAACAAATCCTATGAGAAAATAAACCATTTATAAAATAAAACCATTGAAACCAATTATTAATCATAATAAAAACTAATAATTCATGTGAGAACTCATGAAAACATTTCTTTTAAAAACAAAATTTTTACCTTTAAACTTTCGTTATCTAATAAAATCCAAAAAATTCCATAAAAACCCATTTTCTGAAAGCATACTATAGGAAACGTGGAGTATCATATTAATAACCCATGTTCAATCATATTTAATCTTTGTTTGAATAACTGAAGTCTAGTTAATTTCATAGGAGTAACCTACCCAATTATCTCTCTCATTTTTTCCTTTGAAAACTATTCATTACTCAATGAATTGGAGAACTATACCAGGCTCACCCATCATCATGAGCTATATAAAGCTCACTAGTCATCATCTATAAGGATTAATTACCATATCATGAAGAAAAAAATTATAATATTTCAATTTTTCATCATGAATCCCTTAAAAAATATTTGAACCCATAAGAAAATCACTTTCTATTTTCATATAAAAATAGGGAGAAATATCCCTTTCTTTTAAAAACTCTTTAAAATGAAAAATTCCCCAAAAAATGGAAATTTGAATTTAATTTTTAAAATAATGAAAACTTTTATAGTAAGTATAATGAAAAATAAATTATATGATTATAGGAAATTCCACTCATGCCATATATGTTAAAAACATCCTTTTGCACTTTGGTAAAAAAATTCAAAAGTAGCTCTTATGGATAATGTTAAAAACATTCCTTTTTAAAACTTTTTAAAGGGATTAAAAATTATTTGAAAATGAAATTTAACAACCTTTTAATTATAAATAATAACATTCTTAAAATATTTTAAATAACATGGACATGGAGGAAAAATATTTGAAATGAATATTGTAAAACAGGGTTTTAAAGAAAAACCCCTTGAGGCTTTCAAAACTTTTGAAACTAAAAAAATTTGAGGAAGATAACTTGAAATAAATTTTTAAACCATTTTTTTAATTAAATTATAAAATAAATCCATATGGTAGTTCATACACCACTCAAAAGAAAACATGTGGTGAAAATGGCAGAAGGCTCAACAAAAGTAAATTAATAAGAGAAATTTCTTACCACATCTCCCAAAATTCCACATAAATTATTTAAATCCTATATAATAAACTTATATTAATTATTTACTTGATTAATAAAATTTTTCAGTTTTCTTAATTTACCATAATCTCTTTTATTTAATTGATTATCATGTATTATATAGTTACTAAATTAATTAAGTTTATGTCGTACATTTTGAGGACGTTTGTTTCATAATCCCCATAACAAATTCCATAAGTTGACCAAGGTAAAAGGGTTCATAATATAATCATATTTAAAATATTAATCTTTAAATAATTATCATTTTTATAAAATAAATACAATTTTACAATCATCCATGAAAGGCGGACATGAAAAATAAATCGCATTGTTTCGTGGAGGTGGTATTACGCACGTATGTGCAAGAAACATTATCATTTTTAACAGGTGGAAGGTTAAGAAGGTAAGTAATATATTATAATTATATAATAATTATTATTTAGTTAATATAATATATATTTATTAAATCAATAATTTTAATCATTCATATGATCGGGTGATGAAAAACAAACACATCGCTTCGTAGAGGTTTCATTTCCTTTTGGATGAAAGAAAAGATGAAAAATGATTTTACCATAATAAAAATAACATTTAATTATATTTAATATACTTATGTTATTATCTCATCATGTTTAAATATTATTTTTAGGAGGTACAATAATAAATAAACTTGAAACATGTGGTTAAGAATTATACCCCTTTTTTTGAAAATCTCCCTTTCCTTACACCTTAATCTTTATTATGTTGGAGTTTTTGTGATACTAGGACCTTTAGAACATGGTTAGGGATGTTAGGTATTGATTTGTGAAATAAATTATTGGTATAGAGTTCTCAAAAGGTGTGAGTAATAAAGGATATGGGGTTCCCTTTTATAAGTGAGAGGAGTGACATAATTGTAAATATTAGGAACTTTAAAATATAATAAATATAATAATCATATCAAGTGGCACAAAATGTCCATAATTTTGGTGGTAGGATATTACAAGGTCTAAATCTCCTCAACCAATAAAATTTATACATGTTTGAGTTTCATTTTAAACCATATCTTTGGGTATAACCCCCTCATTGACCATTTTTAACCTTAACCATGGAAACACATTTTTCACTCTTTAAGGGTTATAAATTTACTTATATGGTGAAAAGTGACTAAAAAATGGTCTATAGATGAAATTATCAACTATTTTTCATCAAAATTGTCCAAGTTCAATATTTTTTTTTTTAAATCGTTTAACAAAATATTTTTTATCATAAAATATCATTAAAGTTTTTTTGGGGATTATTCATTTAATTTGACTTAAAATGCATCAAGATGAAAATGTAATTCAAATATAAACACATTTAACATTAATTTTATTTTATAATGAACTATTGAATTCATATAATTCCAAAATCCATCTGAAATATATTAATTGTATTGTTTTTAAAATCATTTACCTTGGTTTTTCTATTACTCGTACAGGCATTGTATCAGTGTTGCGTAAACATTTAATGTAATTATACCATCACTAAAAATTAAAAATAAATTAATATCACAAAAAATAATTTATTAATATCATAAATAACAATTTATAAGTGATCATAGTTTCTTTTTTATCCCAATGAAAAATATATTAGATATATTAAAAGTAAGAGAGTGGCATTTTTGTAATTATTCATTACTTAAAATAATATAAAGGTTATAATAAAATAAAAGTGGTAATAAATTTCCAAATTTTAGATTATTGGGTGTTTATGGTTAAAAAAAATTATCCAATAAAATAAAATTGTTAGGGAGATTTGTATGCCTTATCTCATAGTTTAAACCTTGTTTTAACCTTACCGTGGTGACAACATTTTTAACAGATATACTATTCATAATGACCAAAAATAAAAGGGTTATATTTACCAAATTTAGACCATATTATTGCAAATATGAAGTTAATTTTTTTAATATTAAGTTTTTTGTAAGTGGAATAAATTACCTTTAATATATGTGCGTAACAAAAAATAATTTTTAAAAAATTACACTTTTAAGTATAAAAATAATCTTATACCAAAATAAAATATAAAGCTAATTAATATGAAATTAATTATATTATGTTTAATAAAAGTGATATTACTTTACTTTAAAACTAAATCTAAAATATAATGGGACTTTTAAATTGCATGATTTAAGGAAAAGAAATGACAGTTTTTCAAAAATTGGTATTTTACACTATTCACTCAAAAAAACAATATTTTCATGAAATACAAAAACAAATCATAAAACTATTATTAAATATTTATTTGAAAAATTATTTGCATTTTTTCGAATACAATCTCGAAAATTTTCATAAATTAATTATAATATTCACACACAAAATGCAATAAAACTCATTTTTGAGGAAAATGTATTTGTGAAGCATAAAATAACATTATTCTCATTCCTTTACCAATTACCATAATTAAATGAATGTTAATTTATTTTATGGGATATATAATCTACTCTTTCCATTGGGATAATTTGTCAATAGTGATTAATTTAATCTATTAATACAAAAAAACATTGCACAAATAAAAAAAGTTTTATGAAAAATATATCGTTTACCTTCAAAAGATTTTATCTTAATTGATAACCTATTGATAATAAATGTGTGATTGATTCTTAATTTTATTAAGGAAAAAATTTATAAATATTTCATAGTATGGTTATTTCTATTTATACATGTCAAACCAATGACTAAGTTATAATGGTCATATTTTTAAATAATGATATTTCTATATTATATCATTGTCCATTTAAGCTAGGTGTTATGTATATAACATTATATCAAATGTAGTATTATTTAAATAAAATACATTCTAAAATTTTGGTGTGTTACATGAAAGGGCGGGGAGTAGCGCATGACGTCAGAGTGACAAAGGGGGTGGAGAAGGGGTGTTATGTCAGTGGGACGTAGGGGTCAGGGAAGGGGGAAATAGCGTGGATGGGAAGGTGGGGCATGATGCAGGGGTAGGGAAGGTGAAAATTCAAAAAAAGTATTAAAATTTTATTTTAAATAATCATAAATCTAAATTATAGAAAATGATACATTTACCCACATTTATAAAAACACAAGTAAATTTTTGATGTTTACCATCACCTCATTTAACCATGTTTCCACTAAACTTGGGTAATTATATTAGCGATGCTTATAAATGAGGATAATTTCAAATAGAAACATGGTTAAATGAAAATTTTTAAGTAGTTTTATATTACTTTGAAATATTTTTTATTTATGCATTATGTCATCCTTTTTTATTTGTGTATTATGATTTATGATTAATTCCATACTTTTTATTTATTTTTTATTTATGTATTATTATATCATATTTGTGTTTTATTTATTTTTTTATTGTATTATTTAAATACAATTTTTTTACTTTCTTGTACACACTTCTTTTATTCGTGTTGGAAAGGGGTCTCAAGGGGCACGAAATACCGAACCATTTGATCTTCTGTGAGTTTGTTTTTGAGTTTGTTGGAAATTGTAAATGTTTGTAATAAATAGTACATATATACATGTAACTGTAATGTATTGAAATTTTTTTAATTTAAATTTATTTATAATTATTATTTATTTTAATGTAAATTTATTTGTAAGGTTTATAATTTATTTATGTTTTTATTTATTTGATTATTGCAATGTTTTGTTAATGAATCATTGCACTTTTGGTGGTGAGATATTTAATTAATGCTAGAGTTAGCACTAGTAAAATTATTATTTTATCAAATTTTTCTTTAGTGCTAATAAAAGTTCTAGGCTTTTATCACCATTGGAAAAAATAGTATTTTTTAACGCTAATAAAAGTATTTATAGTACTTCCCTACATTTGTGTGTTACACAATTTTCTTTGTAATGTATCCCCTTTCCCCACATCTATGTAAATATATGATTTTATTTAATAAAAATTGAGTGTAAATAAATCTAAATGAAATAGAAATGGGATTTTATTTGATGAAAATAGTTTTTTTGTTCATTTATTATCAATGACATGCATGTGAGAACTTATTATAAGATTAAAAATATTCATTTCTCATATTCATACTCCAATATCAGTGGACAATTAGATTTTGATGACCTTTTCACATTCAAGTGATTGGATATGTAGATGAGATTGATAATTATTATGAACATTTTCTATATATAGGTTGCATGAGTCATGGTCTGGTGGTACTCACTACTAGAATCCACATCGAATAGACTTGGATTTGATTATTGACAGACTCCTTTGGGATTTATGATGCATGCGCTGGCACAAGCATTGATTTTTTTAAAGATAAAAGAAATTTAATTAAAATATTTAAGATCTAGGAGTACAGGGGTTGAAAAACAAGGCGGAAAATTATCCAACCAGTCAGGTGACATACTAGAAAATCCAGACATCACCAACATGTGAGATACTCTATTACCCTCCCATTTGGATAAAGATAAGTAACATGTCATGAAGAGGTGTTGAAGGGAGAAGATCTTCATGACCAGCAAACCAAAAGGTTGGAGGCCACTATCTGATAAAGAGATAAGGTTGATGATATTTAAGTAAGCTGGTTAAAGATAAAATCATTACATCAAATCCATATCATCCATGATATTGTGTATAAAAAGTTAACTGTCACTACTGGAAGGGAGGAAACCCACTTCTTCAAAAGCACTGTAGATTCATGCACCAAATCCAGAAATTAATTAGCATTCAAATTTCAAGCATTCCACACATCCATGGCACTAGAGAAGCTAAACATTATAAAGACTTGGAAATTATGTGGAAATTTTTTTCTTAAATACATGGGAATTTTTTGAGTCCGTGAAAATTTATGGCGCATGATTCCGAGGCCTGGTGTGCCTGGAATCAATTTCTGAAGTCTTGTTCAGGTACGTTCAGTAAACGTACGAGCGAGATTTTATAACTTTTGAACTGGTGCTCAGAATTGAAATCCAAGGGCACCGTTTAACTCACAGTGCCGGTATTCTCTTAATAAGACTTTCACCTCGACGGAAGTTGGTCGGTAATAAAAGTTAGTTTTTGGATTTTTATAAAAAAATAATAAAATAAAGTACAAAACATTATTTTATTTTTAAGCTTCCATGTGTTGATTATGTTGGTTAAAACCTTCCCTTGAGAGTTGGTGGTGGGAGCGTCACACCCTAACCTCCCATGAGAGGTTATGGTGGTGGGACCCACCTGAGCATAACCTCCCATGGGAGGATAATTGAGGTGGGGACCACCTGAGCCGCATAACCTCCCTATTAATGATAGGAGTGGGGACCACCCGACCCCTATTGATGGTGGAGAATGAAACCTCTCCACTCTCCCTCATTAATGAGGGAGAGCCTTTTTACCTCCCTGTGCAATTAATTGCGCCAACTCATGTGTTTTATTAAGGAGAGCCTCTTGGCATCCTCCAAACTAATGAGACAACACTCGTGCATTTAATTTGGTTGAGCCAGGTTTTTAATTCTTTTATTCTTTTTGAATTGGTGTGCCAACGTAATATTAGACGACTAATCTAATATTATTTTGTTGGCATTTATCTTTTGGTGGAATTGAGAGGAACATGGGAGAAAAGTGATCCCAACGAAGAACACGAAGAACGCCAGATTTCTTCTTCGACTTCTTTCCTCGAATCCTACTGATGTGGAGCACCTTCCATGGCCAACTCAACTCGGGATTCGGAGAGCATGGCGGACGCGACGAATGAAGAATTATTTTTTCTTCTTCCCGCGAATTCAAACGTCAACGAGCGACGAATGGAAAATAATAAGGTAGGGGGTTATTGCATGTTGATGCTTCCCTTTTTCTTCCTCTTATCATCGAATGAAAAATTGATACAAAGTGTTTTGATTAATTTTTGAGCTTCATTCTGATGAGCCAAATGATATCATCTCTAAACGCGGAGTGTGCAGGCCAAACTAACAAGGCCCAACTCCCTCCACCGTTCTTTCGTAATGATTCTTCAGCATGGCAATGAGGCGACGGCAAGGAAAGCGGCAACGACGAAGGCCGCACTACCAGTGGTCTCCACGAATCGCACCGCCCCCGCGGCACACCTATACTTTCGGACGAACACCGTTGCGCCCCGCTGCGCCGACCACGGCTTACCCGTGTGCTGCCCGTGTGCCACCGCACACACGTCGCCTGCACGTGCGCTGCTACGCCCCACGCCGGCTTGCCCATGCACTATCGCGCCCCACACCGCCTCCCCGCACGCCGTCGAGCCCCACGCCGCCTGCCAGTCATTGTCACGCCTCGCGCCGCCTTTTCGCGCGCCGCCGCGCCCCGCGCCAGCCTGCCCGCCCGCCACCGCGCCCTGCGCCGCCTGCCGCACTGCTGCGCCCCACGCCGGTCTTCCCACGTGCCTTCGCGCCCTGCACCGGCCTGCCCGTGCACTGTCGCGCCCCGCGCCGGCCTGCCCGCGTGCCCCCGTGTGCTGCCCGGCACCCCCGCGATCTGCCCGGCGCCCCCGCGGCCTACCCGGCATCTGGTCGGACTGCCCATTCCCCACGCGGCCTGCCTGCTGGCCTCCCAGCCTCCAACCTCCTAATCCACGCCCCTCGCAGTGCTAGCCGAACCGGATCGGCCTTCGGGTCAAACCGCCTGTGTGGCGGCATCCGGGCCAAATCGGCCTCACAGTCCGCAAGACCGGGCCCAGCGGGCTGGGCCTAACTTAGCGGGCTGACCCGTCCAACAGACTGGGTCAAACCCATTGGGTCTATCATGGCTGACCCAGACTGGTTCGGCCCAGACTAGGTTGGGCCGAGTCGATCCCACCAGGTTGGACCAAACCCAGGCCCACTACCGACCCTTTTCTTCCTTTGGCCATATCTGTGGCACCAGACATCCATTTGATGAGCTGTCAGTGGCACTGGTAATCTTGATGAGAGATAGTCCTTTGTGTATACCACACTAGAGTTCGGGGTATAGTTGAGATACGGTCGTGTTGGTTTGTACACAAATCCAACCAGGCCCCCGGGACTAAAAGGCTAATAACTCACAGACCGGGCGTCTGATTGACGCGCTGTCTGTTGCGTTGAGACCCCTATGACGTGGAGGTACTTTGAGATACTTATACGTGAGAATTCATGACACATGGAGTATTGAAAAGTAGCTCGTGGAGCGGATCCTTCTGGTGACGAGCAGACAGAGTATGGAGACCTAGTAGCTGGATGAGACCTGATGATTGCTTGACAAATTAGACTCGGAGTGACTCAAATAGCCTAGTGGGGAGCACCTCTGTGTGACGTGACAGACCCATTATGGAGGAGTGCCTCTATGTGAGCACGGAAGACCCGCGGTACTTGACAGGAGGAGTACCTCTCTAGGCTATTAGGGGGAGCGCCTCTGTGTGACGCGGTAGACCCACGGTGGGGAGCGCCTCTGTATGACACAGCAGACCCACGGTACTCAATAGGAGGAGTGCCTCAACAGTCCAAGGATAGTGGGAAGCACCTCTGTGTGACGTAGCAGGCCCACTGTACTTGATAGAGGAGGATTACGCCACCAGCCATGGTTTCGATAATAAAAATCCTAGTTTGAGCTGAGTCAATGACTTTTGTGTTTTTCCTCATGATTGATATGGGTTACTTGATAACTTAGGAATATGTATGGGCATATACATAAGTAATGGTTATCCGTTGATTTCGTACCTTGTGATTTATCCTTGTTGGATTTTGTGAGACCTTGAGGGTCTCGAGGTCCCTACTGAGTATCGTAATACTCACCCCTGAATGGGCTATGCCCGAACCTCATTGTTTTGGATGCAAACGACGAACAGCGCTAATGGAGGCCGAGAGAACCAGGACTGGATGGTACCCAGAGGTGGACCTTACGACGAGTCGGTACATAGAGGAGTCTGATGGACGTGGAGTGCTGAGGTGGCCATCTATACCTACCCTTCAGGTAGGAACCCCGAAGGATGATCCAAGAGCTTCTCTTTACCTTTCAGATGTTTGTTCCTTTTTCAGTTGTACTTGTACTTTACAGTTGGGCTTGTATTTTCGGCCCCCTTTTACTTTCCAATACTTCTTTTGTATACAGTTTTACTTAGTGTTTTTCTTCCAATTGTGTACTCTGATGTGTTTTTTTACAGTTATAAAGGCAATGTCTTCCCAGTTTAGGGATATACGGCTTTGGTTCTAGTCATCATCCCTTGGCCTATGGAATTCGGGCTTGGGGTAGTTACGATACGGGCCCCGGGGGATGGGTCGTGACAAATTGGTATTAGAGGAGTCGGTTCTACCACAGAACTTAGGACTCTGATATTTCTTTTCTATGAAGCAATAGTGTTAAGGGTACTCAGTGTGCTTTTCATTTCAGGGAGTCCAGTGTTGGTGCGCGCGGCCGATGTATCCATACACTAGGGCCCTGAATTCTGATTTCCGACTTAGTGCACGAAAACACTGATTGTGTGTGTGTTTTCAAAAGTCTTTCTTTAAGTCATCTCAACCAGGTCAGCTCAATAGGTATAGTTTTTTGACTGTGTCGCATCTGTTTCTTTCAGGATGCCTCCCCGCAGACGACCAGTTAGAGCCCCGAGAGTCATACGTACTGACAGCCCACTGAGAGACGAGGCCTCAATGCAGGGCCCTCTTCCAGTTGAGGCACCAGAAGAGGCACTAGCGGTACTACTACCTGTTGGTCCACCGATGCCACCATCCCTAGCAGCAGACGATGCACGCCGCTTGAGCGCATTGCACGAGTTCCATCACTAGAGGCCACCCAGGTTCAGGGTAGAGATGGACCCACAGGTGTCTGAGGATTGGATAGAGGTTGTGGTGAGAATCTTCAGGCTAGTAGGGACACCAGTAGACTTTATAGTGATCCTTGTTGCCAGCCTCCTTCAGGAAGGAGCAGGAAGATGGTGGAACCTGATGCTCCAGGTTCATGACGAGGTGACACTTCTTTGGGCAGACTTCGAGAGCTTGTTCTGGACAGATTTTGTCCCAGCCACCCTTCGAGCGGTGCGAATACAAGAGCTACTACATCTATGGCAGGGTAGCATGATGGTGGCACAGTACTCAGCAAGGTTCACCGACCTCTCGTGTTACTCCACTGATATGATACGGGACCCATTATTTAGGGACCGGACCTTCGAGAAGGGACTCAGGCGGGAGATTAGATCTTCGGTGATCTCCCTCAGTATCCCAAATCAGGAAGGGGTGTTAGAGAGAGATCTCCTAGTAGAGATTTCCCTTGCTGAGTAGTCTCCAACAATGAGACCCACCACTAGACGACATGCAGCGGAGTCTTCTGCAGCTGGTAGTAGACAGATGTCACAGAGGTCCAAGATTACCAGACCTACAGGTGGTTGACTGCATGACTCAGGATCGGTTGTGCGGGGCACACAAAGCAGAGATACACATGCCAGTAGCAGGCAGTGTTACTCATGCAGCGGGCTTGGTCACATGGATCATGACTGTCCGACTCGCCGCTCCGATGATCAGCAGACAATTGAGGGACCTCCCAGGCAGAGGCAGAGATTCGATCGAGGTGGTCCGTAGGGATCAGGCGGATGTGGCAGAGGATCTAGTCGAGCAACTGGCAGTGGATGACGTTACGAGGTGCTATCGCCACCACCACCAGGAGGTCCACCCCGACCGCAGGGAGCAGGTGGATAGGGAAGAGCTCAGCATCAGGTAGCTGAAGCATATGACCATGGTGCTCCAGAGATGATTCGAAGTACTATCTGTGTCTACTCCACCTTAGCTGCAGTTCTTATAGACACAGGTGTCAGTCACTCTTTCATTTCCACTGCCCTCGTTCAGATCTTGGAGATTCTGAAGAAGCCGTTAGTTTGATCCTTATGGCTAGAGACTTCTACAGGAACTGATTCGACGATTACACACTGGTGCCAGCAGTGCGAGCATACTCTAGGAGGTGAGATCTTCGGCTGGGATCTCCTAGTACGGTGTTGAATCCTTACGACGTCATCTTGGGTATGGATTGGTTATCTACAGTCCATGCCCATATTGACTGTATTAGGTGTAAAGTGTGGTGTGTCTGCATGGATGGGACCAGGTTTACCTTCACCAGTGAGAAGGGAGCCTTTGTAGCACAAGATGTACTTACTCGAAGGAGGGTGCAGCCGATCACTCATCAGTTGTCTTGCCTCACCCTCGGAGCGGTTGATATAGAGAGTCCGACTTATCCTGTAGTGGTGGACTAGTACGCGGATGTTTTCCCTGATGATGTTCCAGGATTACCTCCTCGCAGAGAGGTGGACTTCTACATTGACCTGTACCCCAGGACGGCACCGATATCTACACCAGCATATCAGATGGCTCTCGCTGAGCTTTGTGAGCTGCAGGTACTGCTGGAGGACTTCCAGGGGAAGGGATTCATCTGTCCCAGTGTTTCTCTCTGGGTAGCCCCAATTATATTCACCAAGAAGGCGGAAAAGAGCTCGAGGCTTTGTTTCGACTATCGTCGCCTAAACCAGGTGACCATAAAGAACAAATACCCACTCCTGAGGATTGACGACCTCTTTGATCAGCTCAAGGGAGCACGGTGGTTCTTGAAGATAGACCGTAGATCAGGATATCACAAACTCAGAGTTCGAGAGGAGGATGTGTAGAAGATGGCCTTCAGGTGTCGTTACAGCCACTATGAGTTCTTGGTTATGCCCTTCGGTGTGACCAACGCTCCAACAGTGTTCATGAGTCTCATGAATAGGATCTTCCAGCCTTACCTAGATCGATTTATTGTAGTCTTCATCGACGACATTTTGATCTACTTGACAACTGAGGAGGAGCATGCCTACCATTTACGAGTAGTACTGGACACACTCCGAGGGCATCGGCTTTATGGTAAGCTCTTGAAGTGTCAGCTTTGGATTCGAGAGGTTCACTTCTTGGGGCATGTTATCTCGGTGGCTGGAGTTGCAGTAGATCCAGTGAAGATCGAGGAGGTACTTGATTGGGAGCCACCCAGGAGTGTGACGGAAGTATGGAGTTTCCTGGGCTTGGCTGGATACTATTGGAGGTTTGTTCCAGACTTCTCCAGAGTTGCAGCACCACTATCAGCCTTGACGAAGAAGGGGAAACCCTTTGTGTGGTCAGAGAAATGCCAACAGAGCTTTCAGGAGCTGAGGTAGAGGCTGAATAGTGCCCCTATCTTGAGACTTCTAGAGGAGGGTGTAGGGTACGTAGTCTACTGCGACGCATCAGGGACCAGACTCGGGTGTGTCCTGCTGTAGGAGCGAGCTGTGATCACGTATGGATTCTCGACAGCTGAGACAGCATGAGCAGAACTACGCTACCCATGACCTGGAGTTAGCGGCAGTGGTCTTCACCTTAAAGATGTGCCGGCACTATCTGATGAGCGAAAGTTTTATGGTCTACTCTGATCACAAGAATCTCAGGTATATCTTCTCTTAGAAGAACCTGAACCTGAGACAACGACATTGGCTTGAGTTCCTCCAGGATTATGACTTCAAGATAGTCTATACTCCTGGAAAGGGGAATGTTTTCGCGGATGCGCTCAGCAGGAGGACTGGTATTTAGCTGCTAGGAGAGGCGATATAGCAGTTGGATGCCTTGCATATGTCCTTTGTGGATAGGGATGGAGCAGCATTCCTATAGTCTCTTACAGTCACTCCCCCACTCCTTGAGTGAATCAGGAAAGCACAACATGGGGACGCTGACTTCGAGACATGACGTGCTCAGATATCCATAGGGTAGGCACTTGATGGATTTTCTGAAGGTAGGGAGCATGACATCCTCTTCAGAGGACGTACCATGGTGCCAATTTCACTACAGGAGGAAGTGTTGAGGAAGTTCCACACTTCCCCTCTAGCGGTACATCCAGAAGTGGCGAATATTTACCAGGACCTTCGACGACAGCACTGGTGTCTAGGTATGAAGAAGGCAGTAGCTGAGTTTGTCTCACGATGCCTCACTTGTTAGCAAGTGAAAGCGGAGCACCAGGTACCAGCAGGCTTGGTTCAGCCTTTAGAGGTCCCATAGTGGAAGTGGGATGTGATATCCATGGACTTTGTGATGGGTCTTCCACGTACATCTAGGAGTCACGATTCGATATGGGTGATCATTGACCGACTCACCAAGTCGGCCCACTTCTTACCGATCAGAGAGCAGGGCTTAGTAGAGAGCTTGGGACACCTCTATGTGCAGGAGATTGTGCGATTTAATGGAGTGCCTTCTTCTATTGTCTTCGATCATGACAAACGATTTACTTCCCGGCTATGGAAGGGGTTGTAGCGAGCTTTTGGGACACAGATTCGCTTGAGTACCGCCTTCCATCCTTAGATGGATGGTCAGACCGAGCGGACCATCTAGACCCTCGAGGACATGCTTCGTGCATGTATCCTCGACTTCAGTCGTAGCTAATAGGATCATCTACCTTTGGTGGAGTTTGCGTACAACAACAGTTATCACTCCACCATCGGCATGGCACCGTTTGAGGCCTTGTGTGGTTGACCTTGAAGATCGCCATTGTGCTGGACAGACCCAGGGGAGTCAGCACTACTGGGGCTAGAGATGGTACGGGCTACCACAGAGAAGGTGTAGATCATCCAGGAGCATATGAAGACTGCACAGAGCAGACAGAATTTGTATGCTGACAGGAGACAGAGACCTCTGGAGTTCGAGGATGGCAACCACATTTTTCTACGGGTCTCACCTCGATGAGGTCTACAGAGATTTGGAAAAGGCAGAAAGTTGTCTTTGAGAATCATCGAACCCTTCTTGGTCCTCAGCAGAGTAGGCGAGGTGGATTACCGCTTAGCTCTTCCGCCTCAGTTGCACCGGGTGCACGACGTCTTTCACGTATCTCAGCTGAGGAGATATGTGCACGACCCTTCCCACATCATCGACCATGGAGAGATGGACATCGATGACGAGACGACTTTCACAGAGGTTCCAGTGGAGATCGAGGATCGATAGGAGCGAGTCCTTCATGTACGGTCGATACCTCTGGTGCACGTTCGATGGCAGCACGGGAACCTTCAGGAGAGAACATGGGAGCGGGAGGCTCAAATGCGTTCTCAGTACCCCTATTTGTTCCCATAGTTCGAGTTGTAGCTTACGAGAACGTAAATCCCTGAGGTGGGGAGAATGTAAAGACCCGAACATTCCATAGAAATTTTTTTCTTAAATACATGGGAATTTTTTGCGTCCTTGAAAATTTATGGCACTTGATTTCATGGCCTGGTGTGCCCAGAATCAATTTCCGAAGTTTTGTTCGGGTACGTTCAGTAAACGTACGAGTGGGATTTTATAACTTTTGAACTGGTTCTCGGAATTGAAATCTGAGGGAACTGTTGAACTCGCAGTGCTGGTATTCACTTAAGAAGACTTCCACCTCGACGGCAGTTGGTCAGGAATAAAAGTTAGTTTTTGGATTTTTATAAAAAAATAATAAAATAAAGTACAACACTTTATTTTATTTTTAAGCTGCCATGGGTTGAGTGTGTTGGTTAAAACCTTCCCTTGGGAGTTAGTGGTGGGACCGCCACACCCTAACCTCCCATGAGAGGTTATGGTGGTGGGACCCACCTGAGCATAACCTCCCATGGGAGGATAATTGAGGTGGGGACCACCCGAGCCGCATAACCTCCCTATTAATGAAAGGGGTGGGGACTACCCGACCCCTATTGATGGTGGAGGATGAAACCCCTCCACTCTCCCTCATTAATGAGGGAGAGCCTTTTTACCTCCCTGCGCAATTAATTGTGCCAACTCATGTGTTTTATTAAGGAGAGCCTCTTGGAATCCTCCAAATTAATGAGACAACACTCGTGCATTTAATTTGGTGGAGCCGGGTTTTTAATTCTTTTATTCTTTTTGAATTGGTGTGCCAATGTAATATTAGACGACTAATCTAATATTATTTCATTGGCATTTCTCTTTTGGTGGAATTGAGAGGAGCTTTGGAGAAAAGTGCTTCCAACGAAGAACACTCCTCCCAACGAAGAATGCGAAGAATGCCGGATTTCTTCTTCAACTTCTTTCCTCGAATCCTACCGATGTGGAGCGCCTTCCGTGGCCGACTCAACTCGAGATTCGGAGAGCGTGGCGGATGCGAAAAACGACGAATTCTTTCATTTTCTTCCCACGACTTGAAACATCAATGAACGATGAACAGAAAATAATAAGGTAGGGGGTTATTGCATGTTGATGCTTCCCTTTTTTTCCTCTCATCGTCGAATGAAAAATTGATATAAAGTGTTGAAATTAATTGTTGAGCTTCATTCTGATGAGCCAAATGATATCATCTCTAAACGCGGAAGATGCGGGCCAAAATAACATGGCCCGACTCCCTCCGTCGTTCTTTCATAATGATTCCTCGGCATGGCGATGAGGCGACGGCAATGAAGGCAGCAACGACGAAGGCTGCGCTACCCATGGTCTCCATGAATCACACCGCCCCCGCGACACACCTATACTTCTGGCCGAACACTGCCACGCCCC
Organism: Viscum album; assembly: GCA_963277665.1. Lineage (NCBI taxonomy): Eukaryota > Viridiplantae > Streptophyta > Magnoliopsida > Santalales > Viscaceae > Viscum > Viscum album. The sequence goes on along the minus strand of OY728128.1, from coordinate 209,513,172 downwards.
TCCGCGCGAACCGTGGCTTACCCGCGTGCTGCTCGGGTGCCACTACCCCCGCGCCGCCTGCCCTTGTGCCGCTGTGCCCCGTGACGGGCTGCCCGCGTGCCGCCGCACCCCGCGCCGCCTGCCCGCGCGCCACCGCACCCCGTGCCGGCCTGCCCGCGCGCCGCCGTGCCCCGCGCCGCCTGCCCGCGCCCTGCGCCGCCTGCCCGCGTGCCGTTGCGCCCTGCGTCGGCCTGCCCGCGCTCCGCCGCGCCCCGCCGCGCCCTGCCCGCGCACCGCCGCGCCCCATGCCCGCCTGCCCGCGCACCCCCGTGCGCTGCCCGGCACCCCCACGGCCTGCCCGGCGCCCCCGCGGCCTGCCCGGTACACCCGTGGCTTGCCCGGTACCCCCGAAGCCTGCCCGACGTCCATCCGGCCTTCCCGTGCCCTGTGCGGCCTGCCCGCTGGCCTCCCGGCCGCAAACCTCACGAGCCGCACCCCTCACAGCACTGGCCGAACCGGCCCCGGCCTTCAGGCCGAGCCACCTGCATGGCGGCATCCGGGCCGAACTGCCCTCTCAGTTCGCTAGGTCGGGCCCAGCGGACCGGGCCTAACTTAGCGGGCTGACACGCCCAACGGGCTGGGTCAGACCCATTGGGTCTGTCCGGGTTGACCCAAACTGGGTCGGCCCGGACTGGGTTGGGCCGAGTCGGTCCGACCGGGTCGGACAGGACCCGGGCCCACTACCAACCCTTTGCTTCCTTTGGCCATATCTATGGTGTCGGACGTCCGTTTGATGAGTCGTCAGCGGCGCTGGTAATCTCGATGAGAGACAGTCCTTTCTGTATACCCCACTGGAGTTTGGGGTATAGTTGAGATATGGTCAGGTTGGTTCGTACACAAATCCAACCGGGCCCCCGGGATTAAAAGGATAATAACTCACAGACCGGGCGTCCGATGGACACGCCATCTATTTTGTTGAGACCCCTATGACGTGGCGGTCCTTTTAGATACTTCTACGTGAGGCTTCGTGGCACTTGGAGTATCGACCAGTAGCTCGTGAAGCGGATCCTTCCGGTGACGAGCAGACAAAGTACGGAGACTTAGTAGTTGGCTGAGACCTGACGACTGCTTGACTGATTCGACTCGGAGTGACTCGACTAGCCCAGTGGGGCGCGCCTCTATGTGACGTGACAGACCCATGGTGGAGGAGCGCCTCTGTGTGAGCACGACAGACCCGCGGTACTCGACAGGAGGAGTACCTCTGTAGGCTATTAGGGGGAGCGCCTCTATGTGACGCGGAAGACCCACGGTGGGGAGCGCCTTTGTGTGACACAGCAGACCCACGGTACTCGACAGGAGGAGTGCCTCAGCAGTCCAAGGATAGTGGGAAGCGCCTTTGTGTGACGCGGAAGGCCCACTATACTCGATAGAGGAGGAGTACACCACCAGCCATGGTTTTGATAATAAATGTAACATCCCAGGTAAATAAAGAATATGACATTTTCATATTTATTAATATTTTTGGATAAAATGTTACTATTACTTTAATGGGAATGCTATGTTCGATGGCATACACAATAAGCAACAACGAGTTTCTTTGAAATCTTACGTTGCACACTAATAATATAATAATATTATTTTAAATGGTAGTTAACGCCTAGCCATTGTAATGGTGGGAATGAACAGAACTAACTAAAAAATGATTATATATGTTTTTTAAATATTTTAACAATTACCCAATAAATGATAGAGGCTTAAAATGCGGATGAATCCAATTTTAGGCATAAATACTCTAATATTCACTAAAAGGTCGATTTATCACCTTTTGATAGCGAACCCTCATTAAAAATAGTTTTGGTCACTCTTATACATTCTTTTGGACCAAATAAAATCTTTCTTTAGAATCAGGACATCAAAATTTACTTTGTGTATGTTTTTTTTTATTTTTCCGATAAAGTTCAATTTTTAATGAATAGTGAAAAATGTTGTATTTTAATTCAAAACATCCTTTTAATCTAATTTATTTATATGGTTAGATTATCTTTTTAATTGTTTTTAAAGTGTTATTATAATATATTTCTACCATTTAATAAAATGGTGTTCATTTGAATTAATTTCACTTTGAAATTAGACATAAACAATTGTCAATCTTTTAATAGATATTGTTCCTTAAAAACACGCTATTTGTTTTGACAACGGGAATTAATTATAAAATTAATTAATGCAACTTTTATATTTTTAATTTGGTAAAATGGACATCATTTTTGAATTTGGAATATCAAATATAGCTTAGGGTTAATTTTTGGTATTTTTCTGAAAAACTTCATTTTTTGATGAATAGTGAAACCACTAAGTGGTAGTTAAAAAACTGAATTTTTCATTAAACAAAAATTTACCGCTTCTGTGAAATGAATTTCAAAAATCCGACATACATGGTTTTCATTAGTAAGTAAAATTTGGTTCAATGGGATGAAAATAATTCTTGGTGAATAGTAACTTTTGAGTTTTATTAACCGCGATTAGAGGTAATTAGGGAAATTTAAGGTAAAATGATATTATAAAAATATAAAAATATCTTGAAACTTGTCCTAACCTTATTGGTTGAGTCATGGCCAATCAAGAAAATCCATGGGTTAATTTTTGGGACCCCATGGAGCCAATTTGGTAAGATAATGACATTAATACCATTTATTTAAAGTAAAAATAAAAATGTCACAAACATGTATTGTTTTATTAAAACAATTTTTATAAGGGGTTATACATGTTATATTTTCGACTATAAATATTCATTAGAAAGATAAAAATATTTCATACAACATGGTAATTTTTTTATAATTGTTAGACATCAAATAAATAAAATTATTCATGACACAATGATGATGTAGTGTATACGTCATTAATGAATGATTTAAATAAATAAGAAGACAATGTTTAAAATAATATCCAAAACTTTTCCAATTATTATTGGATGATTTTATTTCGAACATGGGCCACCTTATCTTCGACTGTAATGATTTTTGGACCTTTATAAACCGAAAATCATTATATAATAAAATAATAGTTTCAAGATTTCCAAAAGAGCCCCTCCTCTCCCTTATAAAAAGACCCAACTTCCTACCCATTTCTCACACTCCTAAAGCCCTTTGGATCATCCAAAATCTACTCAAATAATCTCTCAATATCCCTATATTCATCCTAGAATCCTTACCTTAGGAATAAAGCTCTTCAAGAAACCCTTTTGGTTCAAACCAAGGGGAGTTACCCAATTTAAAGGTAATGTATTCTCTTATGCTCTTTTGTTTTATTTTGTCTCTCCAACCCCCTAAACTCTTTTTATTCCTTTATTTTGTAACAACACCAGTATATTAAATATACTAGGATGTTTTTATGATAAGTATTCGAGCTACACTTACACACACCTCCATCTAATGGGTAAAGAACATAATGTTTCTGTGGATGGAGAATTATTGCCTCACAAAACGATGATTGTTCAATCTTCTCCTACCACCTCTCATGGTGGCCATTATGATGGAAATATATTTATATATGATATATATTATATTTATGTCCTCTATACTCTTCTGTATTTTATATTTAAAACATACCTTTATGCTTTTCATGTTGTGCAAATGCGATAATTTCATTTGAGGAAGTGTGGACTACCGCCCCCTCAAGTGATGTGACTCGTTCATGAAATACATGGAATGTATAAAGAATGAAATTAAAGAAATTATTTGAACTATATAACATATATATTATACTGTAATTATAATATATATATATATAGATATATATATATATATATCATTTAGTTTTAATTCTATTAATATGACAAAGAAATGAAAGTAGCGTTCATGCGTACGTACGGCCTACCGTCTCCATGAACGGTGCATTTCATTTTTTATCTCCAAATGTGATGGAATAGTATAAAATGAATATATAATAGATATATATGATATTTAAATCAGTAATACTATTCTAGAGATGATGTACTTATAACTACATGGACAATTCTTTTCAAACAAGTTCATTTTTTACTCATGTACCGAACATCGACAAAAACGTCTGATATGAACTCACATATTTAACTAATTATTATAACATTATAATATGTGATATTAATTGAATAATAAACTTTAAAGTAGGTACTTAAGAAAATATAAATTGACCAAAGTTTATTATTCAGTAATATAAAGAAATGAACAAGACAAGTCGGACTTGAGGTAAGGTATCCTACCTATCTCTTTCTTTTTAAGTACTCTCTTTTATGTCATTTATTTTAAGATCAACGTTCTTATGTTGGGAATTTTCTTTTATATTCATCCTACTATAATTTTAATGTTCATATTATTAGAGACCCCCCTCTTTCTCTCATCAATTCATTTTAAGAATGTTTGAGTGGCGTCGTTAGGTTGCCGAATTTTTGTAAGGGGATTTCTTATCTCACTTTTAATTCCGTGAGATTTCCATTGTTCGCCACTTATTTGTTCCATGTGGTTAATTGTGTACTGCCATTTCATATATATTATAATGATTCTATTTATATTCATGGTATTATGTGATTCATTTGGTGTTTATTATCTTTTGGTCATATGACTCGATTGATTACAACAAGGTAAGGGGTTTTTATCTCACTTTTTATTCCCGTGATATTCATGCTACATTTGCCACTATTTCCTTTTGTGTGGTGTATGTACTAGAAATGATTGTATTCTTTGTGTAATATACTTTAATTTATGGTTATTTACATCTTCATTTTATGACCCTTCTTTCATGGGGTGTACGTTTCTAAAGTTACCCAAATCGGTAAGGGAACCTTTCTCCCTCCTCTTTTTAAAAGACTTATTTTTGTTAGGTCTTTTAATTTACATCTTATTATGTTGGGATATGTTCTTATATATACTTATTTCTGTAAATTTTATGTCCAAGTGATGAGATACCATTTTTATCTCTCATCAACTCATTTTCTGAATTTTAAAGTGATGTCGTTAGGCTGTCGAATTTCTATAAGGGAACTTCTTAACCCAATTTCAATTCTTTGGGTTAAACCTCTACTTATTGATTATGTCGTGCTATGAATATGTGTGGATGACCTCTGATTGTTTTACACTTAATATCCACTTATATTGAGTGTATTTATATTTTTCACACATAATTATGTAATTGATTTATCCTTAATCTAAGGATACCGTCTTTATAAGGGACTTAGTCTCAATCTCCTTTTATTGAGGCATCCTTTGATTTATACACAACTTTATTTTATACTGTTTATAAAACCCTTTTGGATTTTCATTTCATTCAAAGGGAATCTTTTCTCTACGAAGCGTTTTACTAAACGACAAAAAGGAATGTTTCTTTTTTTATGTAAGCGGTGACAAAGACCTTTTCCGCCGTCATGAGTATTATTTGATCTTTGTATTCCTTAACAATACGTAATGTTTTTAAAAGAAAAATAAATACCATATACTCTTTTTACATATTCTGGTATTGAAAATGGTTTTTAGAATGGATTTATTATTTCAATATCTTAAAATTTTATATTGTTATTGCAATGTGGGAATGTTATCTTTCCTTTATGCTTAAGTTATGTGTTATGATTATGTTATGGTTCTTGGGAAATGTTTTTGAAATCGGGTGGTTCTGTGATAAACTAAGGGAGGGTGAGCCCGAGATAGCTCTCCAATGCATTGGGTAACATGAAGGAGTTAAGCACTAAGGTTTCTCTAAAGAGATTTAGGGAATATACTGTGATGCATATTCTAAACGTAACCATGAGGGTTGCTCCCTATGTAAGAATGTTATGAATGAATCAAGTTACCTTTACATCTTATGATTTCTACGAGTTATTCATAAATATTATGATTTCATGAGGTATGTTAAAGTGCTTATTTTTTATCAGTAAAGTGTGATTTCATTGATTCTTATGTATACATGGACTAATGTTTTCTTTCTATATTTTTTATCCCTTACTAAGCTTTTTATGATCATCCCCAATTTTTGAAATGTTTTCCACAGGACTTAAAGATGAATAGGGTCAAGGATGGGATCAAGGAAAGACATTCTATCTAATACATGAAACTAGACATGTTTCTTTTTAAGAGTTTTTATTTTATGAAAAAATGGAAACTGAGTTGAAGTGTCTACTTTGTAATCTTTTGAGATGTAATAGTTATGGCCTAATTCTCTAAAACTCTAAACCTGAAAATATCCTTAATGTGAATTATTCATTTAATTCAATATTATGTAATGTTTTAAGGCTGGGGACTTATAATAAAAATCCCAGTTTGAGATGAGTCAATGAATTTTGTGTTTTTCCTCATGATTGAGATGGGTTACTTGATAACTTAGGTATATGTATGGGCATATACCTAAGTAATGGTTATCCGTTGATTTCGTACTTTGTAATTTATCCTTGTTGGATTTTGTGAGACCTTGAGTGTCGTGGGGTACCTACTGATTATTGTAATACTCACCCCTACACGGGCTATGCCTGCACCTCGTTGTGTTGGATGGAGATGACGGACAGCGTTGGCGGAGGCCGAGAGCGCCAGGACTGGACGGTACCCGGAGGTGGACCTTACGACTAGTCGGTACACAGAGGAGTCTGACAGACGTGGAGTGCTGAGGTGGCCATCTATACCTACCCTTCAGGTAGGAACCCCGGAGGACGATCCAGGAGCTTCTCTTTATCTTTCATTTGTTGTCTCTTTTTCAGTTTTACTTGTACTTTACAGTTGGGCTTGTATTTTCGGCCCCCTTTTACTTTTTAGTACTTCTTTTGTATATAGTTTTACTTAGTGTTTTGCTTCCAGTTGTGTACTCTAATGTGTTTGTTTATAGTTATAAAGGCAATGTCTTCCCAGTTTAGGGATATACACCTTTAGTGCTAGTCGCCAGCCCCTGGCCTATGGAAGGCGGGATTGGGGTAGTTACGACATGGGCCCCAGGGGACGGGTCATGACAAACATGACATGCATGGACAATTTTGGAAGAATCCATGAAAATAGGACAGATTAGGTCCTTAGTTGTGTAGATAAACATGAGGAACTCCTTGGATATGAGGATGTCAGTGCATATTTTCCAACAAGAAAAATGAACCTTGGTTGAGATAAAAACTTTACAAATAGTATTCCATATCTCACTATTCTCCATGATTAGAATTTAAATTACAATCTTATAATTGAATTTTACTGAGTAGACGTCAGGTGCTTCATCCCACTAGAACAGTCGATCCGGACCCAAGTCCCTCATGCATGGGATGTGTAGAATAATATTCTTATCTCTCTCAGAAAACTAGGAATTCGATTTTTTATAACACCATACATTTTTCACCTCATTAAAAAGAGAGAAAACCATTACATCCTTCATACTAGGGATCATAGAGAAACATGATTTAACTCCCCCGCTATCAACCAGCCATGGGTCCTTCCAAACCATAACAGTTGCCTCATCATTGATCCTCTAGTAAATTCCTTTATTAAGAATATCACATGCACCCCACAAGATTCTCTACAAGAAATGGGGTGTGGGGTCCTAAGGTTGCATGGTAGAATTTTGAGTATGGGAAATATTTTCCATAGAGGATCCTGGTACACAAAGAATCGGGTTATTGAATAAGCCTCCAACCTTTCCTGGAAAGGAGGGAATTATTTAAGTGATTCAAATCCTAAAATCTCATTCCCCCACAAACTTTAGGATGGCATAGATTATCCTATTCAATCCAATTAATTTTTTTCCTCCCATTATTCATGCCCCACTAGAAGTTATTCGAGTGATAGTGAATTTGATCAATAAAAAAACAAGGGAGTTTAAAAAAGGGAAATAATTTAAGTCAAAATTGACCGGGCCACAACTTTTATAAGGGTTTCATTACCTAATTTAGAAATATTTTTAAAATTACAACCCTGAATCTTTTTACCCACCCTATCTTGGATACCTAAGAACACCTCTTTTTTTTACAGCCAAAAATAGTGGGTAGCCCCAAATATTTTTGGTGTTTGTTGACCACACGGATACCTAAGGCATAAAAAGGACATACTTTATACTTGAAGGAACACCTTTTTTGAAATAAATTTCATATTTAGAAAGGTTAATTAACTGTTTGGATTCCATATTGTAATTGTGGATAATATGAAAGATAGAGGCACATTCTTCCAGGGTGTCCCTTGAAAAAAGTAAGTTGTCATCAACAAAAAGAGGTGGGAAATAGGTGGGGGTCGAAGTCACACCTTCATTCCGTGAATGAAATTGTCAAATTTTTAAACTAAAATGAGATTAGAGAAAACACCATCCACCAAAATAAATAGAGAGAGCGGGTCCCCCTGGAGGAGACCCCTAGTGGGGGCGAAACTCTAAGTGAGACCACCATTTATTTTAATCTTGAAGGAAATAGAAGTGACACATTCCATAATGATCTCAATCCATTTAGAATAGAATACCAATTTTATCATAACAAACTGGAGAAAGGACCATTCCAATTTTTCATAGTATTTTTTCATATCATGTTTCCAATCCATAACACCTCTTTTATCCATCAAGATAATTTTCATAGAATGGAATATTTCATAATCAATAATGGAATTATTATAAATGATCCTTTTAGGAACAAAGTCACTTTTGTTTTTGGATATGATAGAAAGTAACCAAGCTTGAAAATTGTTGACCAAAATCTTGAGAAGATTTTATAGGTCATATTACATAACCTAATAGGTCAGAAGTCCAAGACCAAGAGGATTTGTTAATATTTGGGATAAGAGTAATCAAGTTTTCATTGATGGAATAGAAATTTCGATTATTAGTCCAAAGATCCTTAATCATACATGAAATATCATTCACCATAATATGCCAATATTTTTTTAAGAAAAGGGAATGGAATCCATCAAGGCCCAATGCTTTGGTGGAATGAATTTTTTTAAGGTTCTTAATGATTTCATCATCAGAGATGTCGCAAGTAAGCTAATAATTCATAGCATATATGATCACTAGATTAATGTAGGAAGAAATATCTATTGAAATAATAGACTCCCCAGCCATATAGAGTTCCTAAAAAAAGTAATATATGGTCATGAATACCCTTTCCACTATAAATAGATGTGTCATCAGAGTTGGTGAGACATAAGATAATATTCTTCTTCCACCTCATGGATGATTTATAGTGGAAGTAGAGAGTGTTAGAGTTGTCATCTTTGATTTGGGTTCCACTGGAATGCATGTACTATAATCTCTCCTTCATCCTAAGCACCGCATCCATATCAACTTTAAGAATCACAGTTATGGAAAGAAATTCATTTGAGGGGAGATAGAGTACAGATCATTCAATCTCCTTTTTATGGAATCACATTTAATGTAAGGATGTTAGAACTTCTTATTTCTCTATTGTTTCATATTAGGGGCCATGTGACGAATTTTACTTTCAGTATCGGGGCCCCCATCCTCTAGGACGATCACACCACCTATTGATAGCCCCTTTCCTTAGTCCAGTAGCTTTCAAATAAGAAGAGATTCTTGTGTCGCGTTATTCCACAATCAGGGGAGGTGTTGATGAGAATAGGACAGTGATTTGATGTGGTGGAAGGAAGATGAGAAACTTGGTACAAATTGAAGAAATTAGTTCATTCATCTGATCCCACAAACATGAACAGTCATTCTGTTATATAGGTACTCTAAATCTTCCCACAAAACAAAGTGAAGGGGTCACCTAAGTACCCTAGGTCGAAGAGACCTATAGTCTGTGTAGCCTGCAATAACTCTAGAATCACCGTACTCGGCTTGCAAGCACCCCCTATTTTCTCATGTTGGTATATGATTTTATTGAAATCTCCACCATCGAGGAGGGGTCTTGATAAGCGCTCTCGTAAGGAAATGAGAAGATTCCAAGATTTCCCTTTATCCCTTAGGGATGACCATACATAGAACCCAGCAAATGCACAGACAGGGGCATCAAGTTGGTGGATAGACATCAATATGGTTTGGGGAGAAGCTTTCAACAATGACATTCACTTTTTCCTTCCAGAGCATGTAAAGACCAACCGAATGGCATTGCTAAGAAAAAGGAAGACAACCATGAAATCCCACTTTCTTTTTCAATTAAACCATATCTTTGTTTTCCAACATGGTTTCATACATAAAAACCAAGTCAGGGAAATTTTTAGCACATTAGTGCTAAATCATCTAAACTGTACATGGGTTTTCAAGACCATGATAGTTCTATCTTATAATTTTCATTAGGATAGGTGGGGCTGGTCCAATCCACTAGGTTCCATGAAAAATAGGTATGTGCCATTATCTCCCCTACCTTTCCTCCTCCATCTCCACTGTTTTTTGGGTCCTAGTAGAATAAGATCATTAGGGGCCTCCCCAATTTGAGAGGAATTCATTGGGGGTTCAAACTTTAGAGGATTGTTTTGATCTGGTGGGCCAGAATAGATTCGTTTTGGGCTAGATTAAGCTTTAAAAATATCCCCAGATGTTAGAGGAATGAAGGTTGGGGGAAGATCCATCATTGTCGAAAGAATCATCCGGGGTTCATTTGTTGGCTATAAAAGAAAGAAATTATGAGAAAGAAAAAATGGGATAACAACAAACTCCAAAGTAGCTTTCAATATTTCATATATTTCAATGGATTACATTTGAACCATATTTATAGGATATTAAAAAGGGGGAAATTACAACACAATACATTTAATGATGGACCAAAATACAAAGCAAACAATATTAAATGACTCTCTTTGGAGAATAGGATTCATGGGGAAATGAAGAGTCTCATAGGAAAGTGGTAGTGTATGGGGAAGATACCCTACATGGTCTGATTTGGAAAACCAAAAGATTGGTTTTCAATTTCCAACACTTCCCTTCAAACCAAGACCGACTTCATCCTGAGCATTTTTCTTAGTTTTTTTACTGTAACTGTCAGTAGTTACTTTGTGAAAATATCTTCCACATGTTTTGTAGTATAGAAATATTCCAATTTTACCATTTTTTGATTCACATGATCTCTAAAAAAATGGAATTGGGTATCAAGGTGTTTGCTTCTTCCATGCTATACCGGATTTTTAGAAAGTTCAATTGTCAAATTATTATCCATGTATATCACTGTGGATCCATCTTGTGGATGTTTCGTCTCCTTCAACAAATTTCTCAAACAAATTCCCTCACAAACAGTAGATGATGTTGCCACGCACTTTGCTTCACATGTGGATTAGGTGACCACACTCTGTTTCCTTGAATTCCATGTGAAATCAGTCAATCCAAGAAAAAATACATACCCAATGGTGATTTTCCTTTCATCTTGGTCACCTCCCCAATCACTGTTTGAGTAACCATATAGCTTTTCTTCTTCATTTTTTTATGTCAGACTAAGACATTTCCCAGAAAAGCAATATCCTTTTATTAGCAGCAAAAAAAACTTACACAATTCTGAAATAAGAAGATTTACAAAAATCCTTCCTGAAAAAAAGGAAGGAGATCTTCTGTCACATGATAAACCCAATGCAAATCATTACCATTAATGCCTTTGTTGTAAATCCCATCTATCAATATATTTTCCTCTCTATAAGCATGAGTCACAAAGTGGTCTCTTGAGTATAGAGATTACATACATCTAGTCTAGCGATTAGTGATCTTCCAAGAAAGATGAAAAACCCAAGTTTGAATAGCATAGACTACAATAGTGGAGTCACATTCAATTCAAAGTGTGTTCTAACCCCACCTTCCAGCTTTCTCAACTAAAATTATAACACCAAACATTTTTTCTTCAAGAGCAGAAGCAATACCACATGATCCATAGATGCACCCAAGAACATTTACCTGGTAGTCCCTATAGACAACACCAAAGCCAGAGGGACCCGGATTGCCCCTTGGAGCCCCATCAGAGTTGACTTTAATACACCCATTAAAAGGATCCTGTAAAATGACTTCCATTGTACCAAGTAGGGGAAAAAAGTTTCCTTTTACCCCAACCCAATTAATCATAGAAAAATCATGAATTGATTTTGAACAAAACACACCTTTCAATATTTCCACCTCTCGGATAGCTATGAGAATCCCCGAAAGAGCAGCACCAAATCGAAAATGCTGCAAAACATGTCTGAACTTATTTCTTGTTGTTCATATCAAATGAACAGCCTCCCCTACAGCATCCTGAAAAATATTATGTAGCTGCAGTGACAGGTACAAAGAGCTCCATCTCTTTATGAGATCACCAATTGAATTGAAAAAAGGCATAGGAACTTCAAATATATCAAAAATATCCTTAAAAATTGTCAAAGACACAACACAACTGAGGAAAATGTGGTCCACATCCTCCCTATGTTGAAAGTATAGAGCACAAATGGAGAAAAGAGAAATACCACATACCTGCAGAAATTCATCAGTTGGAATTTTTTTGTGAGCCAACCTCCATGAAAGAATAGACTGGGATGGCCTTAAAAACTTTCTTCGTAGGTTTCCAATCCATTTCAAGTCAATTGAGCTACCAATAGAGTGATTATAAAATCCTTTGGAGGTGATAACTCCATTGATAGCAAGCTCCAAATCCCAAAAATCACCTCTAGGGGACCAATAATATTCATCCACAATCGAAGTGATATAATCTAGAAGATTATCCATGTTATCAAGCTGATCCTTGATTGAAAAATAAAAATCCAATTTTGAATCCCCCTCTAGGACCAATTCAATCAGATGATTCTCAGTCCAATTGTATTTCTAAAAATGAATAGAGGAATCCTTGGAAACGAGCCACCGAGAGTCCATATCAATTTTTTAAAAAATATTCTTGAAGGAAGGCCACACCGAAGAGTTAACATAATTAAAATTACCTATCTTAAACCTATAAATAAACATGTCCTAAAGAAAACTATTAGCCTCATATTGCATGTTCATAAGCTTCCATATAAACTTGTCCTACAAAGAGTCATTGAAACCCAATAGATTCTTGATGCCCAAACCACCCTCATCATGTGACTTGCAAACATCATTCCAAGGAATCATTTCCAACCTCCATTCCAAAATACTGACACTCCAAACAAATTCTTAATAAAAGTATTGATGCTCTTGATTAAAGAAATCGACCATTTATACACCATAAAAGAGCACACAAATTTGGAGATTATGGTTGATTTCACCAGGCAAACCCTACCATCCATTGATAAATATTTTCCCTTCCATGCAGAAAGTTTCCTTTTAATCATGTTAACAATGCTAGAGAAATTACAAACCTTTGGTCTCCCCCAGAACATGGGCACTCCCAAATAGGTGAAGGGGAGATGTCCCTCACAAATGCCCAATTCTCCAATGATATCATTTTTCCTGATCAATGAGAAGCCACTTCCAAAGTAAACAAAGGACTTTCCCCAACTAATCACTTGTCCAGAAACCAATTCATAGTGCAAAAGGGATCGCTTTATATTCTTGATATTTCCCTTATCCTTTTATTTGAAAAGAATGATATCATCAGCATATAAAAGATGAGAGGGATCAACAACCCCCCTTACAGTAGGAATAGACTCTAGTTTACCATTTCCAGACATGATAGAAAGAATCCTGTTGAGATAATCCTTGGCAATAGAAAAAAAGGATGGATGATAAGGGATCACCCTGCCTAACACCCCTCGAAAAATCAAAATATCCTTCAGGGGATCCATTTATAAGGACTGAAATGTGAGTAGAGCTTAATATGGTTTTGACCCAAGTAATGAAAACATCCTCAAACCCATACATGATAAGGATCTTGCTGATGAAACCTCAATCCATTGTATCGAAAGCTTATTTTAACATCCAATTTGAGAGAAATATTGCCACATCTGATGGTTTTTGAAGAATATTAACACACTCCAAGGTAGTGCTAAGAAAATCCTGGATTGATCTTCCTTTGATGAATCCAAACTGATTTTCAGAAGAAAAAAAAAATTCAGGCAATGAAGGAAAGCCTATTGGCAAGGATTTTGCAATGATTTTATAAACCGTGTTAACTAGGGAAACTATCCTAAAGAGATTAATTTCATTAGCATTCTACTCTTTCGTAATAAGAGCAATAAACTGAGAATTCAAACCTCTAGGAAGAGATCCACCTATGAAAAAGTGAATAACTAACCTAAAAACATCAACACTATTGAGATCCCAAAAAGTTTTAAATAATAAGTTACCAAAACCATCTGGGCTAGGTGAGATATCATGTTTGAGGCTTAAGATAGCCTCCTTAATCTCAAGGTCAAGAGGTACAGCAGTGAGAGTGGAATTTTCCTCTTGATTCACCATTCTCGATATCACCCCATCCATAGGATCAATTATGGATCGAGGGCCATTGAAGAGATCCTCGGGATTCCAATTATACTCTTGAAAAAAGTTTAGTCAATGCTTCTTCCTTCTCCATATTTTTTTAGTTTTAAGATCATTTCCATGAGTGTGTTTACAACATTGAAATTGACCATATTAAATTTTTCAAGTAACTCCTTATAATACCTCTTTTGATATATATAGATGCCATCATGTTGTTTCTTTACTTATATGCCCAGAAAAAGGGACATTAGAACTCTATCAGTCATCTCGAACTCCTTGAACATGGCACCCTTGAATGCATAGAACATGGATTGGTTATTCCCTATAAACATAAAATCATCAATATACAATCATGCAATCAGTATATCACCATGATCATTCTTCTTGATGTAAAATGCATGCTCATATAGACATTGGGTGAAACCATTCTCTCAAAGATAGTTGTCAATGTGTGAATTCCAAGCACGTAGAGATTGATTCAACCAATAGAGATATTTCTTAAGTTGATACACCTTGTCTTCCTCCCCTTTCATAAAAAATCCCTCAGGCTGGTCAATATAGATCTCTTCTTTTATAATTCCATTCAGAAACATAGACTTCACATCCTGTTGGTAGATCATCCAACTGTGATGAACAACAAGGGAGATAATCATCCTAACAATGTCAAGGAGAGAAACTGGAGTGAATAATTCTTCATATTCCACCCCATACTTATGTTTGTACCCCTTCGCTATGAGCCTTTCCTTGTATCAATTGATCTCATCATTATCATTTCACTTGATCTTATACACCCATTTGACGCTAATGCTCTTATGGATTTTTGGGGGTGTAGTCAGCTCCCATGTGTCATTTTTCTCTATGGAATGGATTTATTCTTCCATAGATATTATCCAACACACTTCCCTCGTGGATTCCTAAAATGTTAGAGGCTTATGATCTACATACAAGAAAAAAAGATTTACCTATTCGTTTTTCACATAGATATCGATCAAATTTTTTATCTTGATAGGCTCCATAAGTGAGGATGATCTGGACAAATTTTGATTTGATGGAGTGCTTTTAGGATTTATGAAATGTACTCCTGGACTTCTTCCAACTGATGATGCTCCCGGAGAAGGTGTTAGAGGTGTTTTCTCCTGATGATCATGTCTTTCCTCCATATCTTTTGTGTCAAATAGAATATTTTTGTTTGATTCTTCATCATTCTATTTCCATGCTTATTCCTCACTAAAGATCACATCTCTACTCACCACTAATTTATTGGTTAGTGGATTGTGGAGATTATAGGCTTTAGACTCTTCACAATAGTCACTGAAGATGCACTTTTCACCACGATCATCAAGATTCCTTTTTCTTTCTTCTGGAACTTGAGCATAGTCAACACACCTAAATATTCTTTGGTGCACTGTGATCAGTTTTCAGTCGCTTCATGCCTCTTGTGGTTTCAAGTTTCTGACACTCTTGGTTGGACACCGATTGAGAAGGTAGGTAGAACATTCCACTGCTTCTTCCCAGAAGCTCTTTAGCAGCCCTTTCTCCATCAGTATGGTCCTTTTTATGTTGAGGATGGTGTAGTTATTTATTTCTATGATTTCATTTTGCTATGGCATGTAGGCAGTATTATATTGTTGTTTGACTCTGTGTTCCCTATAGAAATCTTTAAATGCATTTAAGGTGTATTCTCCACCTCTATCAAATCTGAGTACTTTGATTCTGTGTCCATTTTCAACTTAAACATGAGCTTTGAAAGTTTTAAAGACAATTAAAGTGGAAGATTTTTTTTTTGATGCAATACATCCAAATATTTCTACTGAAATCATCAATGAGGGTAATAAAATACCTATTACCTCCATGTGACGGTGTTTCAAGTGGTCTGAAAATATCAGTGTGAACCAACTAAAGTGGTATATGTGCTCTTTTGGGCCCTCCACTTGGGAAGGAGTTCCTTTGTTTCTTACCAAGTGTACATGCCTCACATATATGATTTGGAACTTCAATCACCGACAAGCCAATCACCATGCTTGATGAGGATAAAAGTTTAAGGCCGCTGAAATGCAGATGCCCAAAGCACAGATGTTGTCTCCATGATTAAATCTTCATGAGTCCAAAGAGACACTCCTTGGCCTTCGTGTTGATATGTAGTGGAAACATGTGTTTCTTCATCATTTGAACTTGAGCAACAAGTCTTCTGTGAGCATCTCTTCTAGACAAAGAATAATTATCCAAGTGTGTGACATACCCCTTCTCAAGGAGTTGGTCGGGAATGATGATATTATTTTTCATTCTTGGTATGTAATACACATTAGAAATGTAATTCGATTCATCATTATTTAGATAGATTTTGATTTTACCTTTTTCAATCATGGGTAACTTTGATGAGTCACCAAAGCTTACATCACTGCAAACTTCTTCAATGAGTTCCTTGAACATCTCTTTATTACCACTCATGTGGTTGTTTGCACCCATTTCCAGATACCATACATTGGGCCATTCACATGCCTCTTCTTGTGTGAGGAGGAGTGTTGTGCCTTCTTCTTCATATTGAGATGCTTAAGCATAGTTGGATTGCTCATCTTGACTTATTTTGATCCAACAATCATAAGCATAATGTATGAATTTCTTACAATTGTGACATTGAACATTTTTGTGTGTTTCCACAACCACATGTGAATAGGCCTCCACTACTTTCTATTCTATAGAATCTAGTAAAATTTTGTTGCTTTTGTTGATGGATTATATAATATCCACGCCCTCTTCCTCTTGCACAATGATCGCCTCGTTGCGTGTGTCCATTCTTTTGTTCTTTTAGAGTCAACTTAGACTTTAAGGCATGCTCTATTGTTGAACCCACGTTCTTTTGAATTCATTGTTCATGCACTTAAAATAATCCAATCATTTCTTCAATGGAAATTGTTTCTAAATCCTTTGATTCTTCGATTTCCACAAACACATGCTCAAAATTGGTTGTGAGAGATTGAAGTGCTTTTTCAATGACTCCAATGTCCTCTATTTTTTCACCATTTCTTTTCAAATTGTTAACAATGAAAAGTAGGCGTGAGAAGTAATCATGGATATTCTCACCTTCCTTCATGTGTGATTCTTCAAAATAAACTCTTAGTATTTCAAGACAAACCCGCTTCACTTGATCAACACCTTTGAAGATGGTGGGAAGGGTATCCCAAGATTTCTTGCTTGATGTTGCTTCAGAATTTTTTTCAAACATTGATTCATCCAACCATTGATAGAGGAGGAACAACACCTTATTTTCTTTCTTCCTTTAATTTTTGAGAGCTGTCTTTTCTTCATCCTTGAAGGTGGATTCTTCCTCCATAGAGGGTAAAATATACTTGTCTGTGACGATCTCCCATAATTCTTGTGACCCGAACAACACCTTAATTTGGATGCACCTCCTTTCATAGTTTTCTTTAGATAGCTTCAGAACTTATGGCTGGATTACGGTGTCCATCTTCAGAAAATTAAGAACACTTTGGTATCGGCCTCTGATACCTGTTTGTTATCTATACAAGCCAGAAATTATGAGAAAGAAACAATGGGATAACAATAAACATCAAAGGAGATTTCAAGCTTTCATATATGTCAACAGATTACATTTGAACCATATTTATAGTCTATTAAAAGGAACCAAAGAGGATAGCACAATACATTTAATGAAGGAAAAAAATACAAAGTAAACAATATTAAATGACTCTCTTGGGAGAAGCGGATGAATGGGTAAATGAGGAGTCACATGGGAAACTGGCACTACATGGTGAAGATACACTGCATGTTGGAGTTGTCCAACTTCATGGTAGGTGGTTGTTGCACCTACCTCACCAACAAAGGACTTCAAACATGGTTGTTGCACATGCAGTTCCTATTTATTTGGTAGTCATGGGAGAAGTCCATGGTAGGTAGAGGATGGGTGGGAGTTGTTTCAAACTTGAAACCTCCCACCATGGCTCAAAGGAGGGCCTGGGGAGCCTTCCAACATAACCAATATGAGCCAAGAGAGCTCTTCCAACCAAGAGAGCTTTGAGAGGTCCATGTGAGAGAGAGGTGTAGATGGAGTTTTTTTAAAAGCTTTGTTCAAGTTGAAATAAAGGCTTATTTCTCCCTCCATCCTTCTCTATTCATGGTCAGCAAACCACAATAAGTGGTATCAGAGGAGGTTCTGGTGAAACAGCGGCAGGCAGTGGAAATTTTCCAGTGGCCAGAAAATTCAAGTTGCCCGAAATCATATTTTGCAGGCATATTCTGAAATCTTGTGTCGAGACGATTCCAATGGTGAAAATGGCATAAAAAAGGATCTAAAACAAGCTTCCTAGACCTGGTCAAAGTTTGGTCAAACTTCAGGTGCTACAGTACCCCCTTTCCAGAGAAGAAGGTATTGTTCCGGTGCCGATGAAATTTTCAGCGAGTTTATGGCAGCTGCTCCGACATGCCATGTCATCGCCACGTCATCAGTTGATCTAATATGTTGATACTGTTCTTATCATATCTTGATCAATCGGTGTCTGATTTCAACGATCTAGGAGTCAATTCTACCATTTTCGATCATTCCAAACACAACAGTGAGCTCTATTATTTCATATTCTGCACCTAATTTTTCATAATTAAAATTCAATGAAGAGATCATCCAAGGGAGGGATGATCATGTTAACTTCTTCTAACTACTCCATTTGAAAAATCTTGAATGGAAGATATCCTCAATGTTAAGGATCTTTTTGACCCCATTGAGAATGAGGGAATCAACCCCGATGCCACCAAGGAAATGGAGTAGAAAATGCTGAACAAGAAGATGATTGGTCAAATCCACCAATGGATCAATCATAGTGTTTACCACCATGTTGCTCAAGAGATTGGTGCATACAATCTTTAGATAAAGTTGGAAAATATTTATCAGTCAAATACCGCTCCAAACAAGATCCTATTGTTGAAGCGGTGGATGAATCTTTGACTACAGAGTGGAAGCTCTATATCCGAACACACTAGCGAGTTCTAAAGCCTGGTGAACCAGTTGGTGGTTTCCGGTAAGAAACTAAATGATGAAGTTCAGGTGAACCACTTACTCTACACACTTCCCGATAACTGGGATACGCTTGTCATCTCACTCAGCAACTCATCACCCAGAGGCAAACTTACCATGGCGATGGTAAAGGATGCACTATTCAACGAGGAGGCCCTAGGGAAGGATGCGAGTTACAACGAGATGCAAACACTCATTTTGGAGAAGTGAGGGAGATAATAAGGAGGAGGTCATGGGGAAAGAACCAGAGGCCGAAGAAAGAACAGAGGAAGGTCCACAGATGGCAGGAGGCCAACATACAAATGCTACCATTATGGAATGGAGGGACACATGAATAAGAACTACCAAAAGTTTCTACAAGAAAAGGGTCAAAGTAGAAACCATCAAATAAGAAATGAAGATTCACATGTGAGCATCATCAGAGAAGTTATTCTTTTCTCCAAAGACGAAGAAGATACATGTTTGCATAAATTAGGCCAAGACACAAAATGGGTGGTCGATACTGCAGTACCGTACCATGTCACTCCGCATCGTGGGCATTTCTTGACTTATTGAGTTGGTGACTTTGGTGCAGTCAATATGAGGAATACCAGTTCAGCGGAGATTGTTGGCATGGGTGATATCCAAGTCAAGATGAATGTTGGATACACAATCACCCTGAAGGATGTTCGGCATGTTCCAAGTCTTTTACTCAACCTGTTATTAGGTATAGACTTTGATCGATAAGGCTATAAAAACATCTTCAGAAATGGAGCATGGAATATTAAAAAATGAGTCATCATCGTCACCCGAGGACACATATGTGGTAAGTTGTTCAAAAATCATGTGAAGATATGTGCAGACAGCCTCAACACGGTGGAAGGAGAAAGATCTTCCAATATGTGGCATAGTAGACTCGACCACATGAGTGAAAAGGGGTTATCTGCCATGATGAAAAATAAGTACAGCAGTATTGACAAGGATGCATCACTTTATCCTTGTAAATACTACTTATATGGGAAGAAACATAGAGTCTCATTCAATACTTCTTCATCAAGGAGATTATAGTTTCTAGATCTGGTGCACTCTGATGTATGTGGTCCCATGGAGATGGATTCACTGGGAGTTAACAAATATTTTCTATCATTTATTGATGATTCATATCTAAGGGTGTGGGTGTTCTTCTTGTAGACGAAGGACCAAGTACTTGACTACTTCAAGATGTTCCATGCCATGATGGAGTGTGAAACTGGAAGGAAGTTGAAGTATCTTCATTCAGACAATGGAGGAGAGTATACATCTAGGGAATTTGATGCCTATTGTAGGAGTCAGGGCATTCGACATGAGAGGATAGTCCCATGCACCCCACAACACAACAGAGTTGCAGAAATGATGAATAGAACCATCATGGAGAAAGTCGGAAGCATGACGAGTTTAGCTAAGCTCTCTAAGCCATTCTGGAGAGAAGCTGTTCAGGTTGCATGCTACCTCATCAATAGATCACCATCAGTCCCACTGAATTTTGAGATTCCATAGAATATATGGTATGGTAAACATCCTTCTTACTCTCATTTACGAGTATTTGGATGTTTGGAATTTTCACATGTATCCAAAGAGCTCATGCAGAAGCTAGACGAGAGATCTACTTCCTACATCTTCATCGGCTATGGAGATGAGGAGTTTGGATACAAGCTTTGGGACTCAAAGGAGAAGATGGGGATCAGAAGCATAGATATCGTGTTCCATGAGAACCAGACGATCAAGGACATTCAAAATCCTAGAATGTCTCAAAGGGAAAGTGTCGAGGAATCATTTAATGATCCAACACCTGTACCAGCACCACATATCAATGAAGAGTATGAGGTGCAAGAAGACTCATCGGTAGCGGACCAGGAGGATATTGAGCTGGGGGAGACTCAATCCTCTCTACAAGAAGTTTCAGAACCATCACAGGAGCTAGGTGATGTTGTGCCTCTCGAACCTAACACTTCACAAGTTCAAAGATCTTTATGAGGAAGGATTATATCAACAAAATATTCACAGTCAAAGTACATGTTACTGACTGATGAGGGGAAGCCAGAAGGATGCCAGGAAGCAGTGTCTCATCCCAAAAAATTCAAGTGGCTGCATGCAATGGAGGATGAGATGGAGTCTTTGATGAAGAACCAAACATACGATTTGGTGGAATTACTGAAAGGTAAGAAGGCGCTAATGAATAAATGAGTGTTCAGGCTAAATAAGGATGGTAGCAAAAAGGAGGTCAAGCATAAAGCCCGGTTAGTTGTCAAGGGATTCCTTTAGAAGAAAGGTATAACGACCCGGCCTTTTATTACATTACTATTACATCATTTCAAAGATAAACAACATAATAGTATTACACATGGAGGATCCAGAGGTTTAGTGTCTTGGGAAAACTCGGACTACACATAACAAGTACAACATCAAGCATAAAAATTCATTTAATCTCTTCTTCTATAGCTTCTTAGTGGCACTTGTCATCTCCTTAGTATATGTAGCCACCTGAGGATATACATCAAAAGGGGTGAGCTAAAAGCCCAGTAAGAGGATAGATAAGAACAATATAGCATTAGGTGAGCATAATCGTGACATAGGAAGAAGATCTTGAACATGAGAGGAGCATAAACAATAAACTTGAAATGTGGCAAAGCATAAAAATGAAACATCATGTCTTAGTGGTTAACTACCACACATAATTGTGAACAAAGCTAGCATCATGTTCACGCATCATTTCACATTTAATCATGAGATTCATCACTTTACCCAATGCATTGGAGCGCTATATAATTCTGGGCGCACCCGTCACATTTAAACATTCATATTGCGCTATATAATTCCGGGCGCACCCGTCACATCATAACATTATCATTAGCATGCTTGCCACATAGAACACATATCAAACATGTACATAAATAACCCATGGAAAGGAATGGGTTTCATCTCATAATAACACATTCATAAGCTTTGGGTTCCCAAAAGAAAGAGGGAACAACATACTTGATATAAGAACCATCAACCTTGAATGAGAGGCAAAATGTGAGATCTTGAAAGAAGAGTTCTTTTGGAAAACATTTTGATGGACATAAAAACCAGTGACAAACATGTATATCCCAGAAAAGTAAAGGAAATGATGAACAAAATACCTTTGAGGAGTAACCATATCAAAAATGGAGTGAAAGAGGGAGAACCCAAAGGAAGAAAATTGGGTTCGAGATTTCCCCTTACCTTGTACTCGAATGCCTCCTTCTCTTTAATGTCCTGTATAATGAAATTATATTCATTAATTAGAAATCCCAGAACCTTTTATACATTAATAGGGTTCATTCTGGTTTCATTATTTCATATTATGTTCCTTTGGATGACTTATAGAGTTTAAAAACATTGATCGGTGATGTTCGTTTTTATGGTTTTCTTGAGCGGTCCACTTGTATTCTTAAATTGATGCTTGGGTAGATCATGGGGAAACATCCAGAACTGATTTTACATGTAATTAATGATATTACAGAAGCTTGAATGATTTTATAATGAGTTATATTAGATTCATGTGGCTGAATTATTAGATAATAATTAAATGAAGATTATTTGGGCTGATTTGAGCGGTTTTTGGATCACAACCAACTCATTTTAATTTTTCACTTAGTAGTATGGCCATAGATTATTTCCAGAACTTAAAATAGAACATAATACATATAAAACATTCTGGTTCAACCATAAAAATGGTTTCATGACCAGATTGAAGGTATAAATGGAAGAAGAGAGCATGTTGTTTTTGAAGGTGATAAATTATCACCACATGAACAACGTTCTCTTTAGTAAAATAAAAGAAAGATAGAAAGGGTGTGGGGTGATATAACATTAGAATCATAACATTACATTATATATATAATACTGGATTTACATAACAATTTGGATTAAGAAGGGTAGGGAGAGATCAAGAAAGGATCTTGAACTTGAAAGGAAATTAAAGGAGAAGAGAGAGAGAAATTACCTTTAGAATCCTCCTCTTGAGTTCCTCTTTAAGGAAGCTAGGCTTGGTCTTTTGATGAGACCAGAAGATTTTGGACGTGGGGGATGAGCTAGGGAAGGTGTTTGGGCAGAATTTAGAGAAGTCTTGGAGCTTGAGAGGTGTGAGGAAAAGAGGGAGTGAAGGGTGGCTTTTATAGTGGAGGGGAGAGGGGTTTCCTTAATATTAAATTGATTAGTTTATTAATTCCACCAAAGACAAGGAATAGTGAGTCTTGGATGACCAATAATAGTAATTTTATAATGTAATTCCGAACCAAGTGGGCTTACATCAGCAGAACATCAGCAATGACTCAATTAATACATTATTTAGCTTTTATTGTGAATTATCGGATTCCACTATTCATCAAAAATTCAAGTATCTCAGAAAAGTCCCAAAATTTTACCCCAACCATTTTTCGACGTGTAGAATCCAAAAATGAAGTCCATTTTTCAAAAATAATTTTCTAAATATTATTAATTTAATATTTAATTAAAATCATAATTTACTTAAAAAAACAGTTTTTAAAATTAAAACTGATTTTGCAGTTCTTTCAAAAATTACTTAGGGTCTTATAAAATTATCTAAAAACGAATAGACATTGATTCAATAATTTATGAATATATTTCAGGAAAATAAATATTCTTTTAAATTAATTAATTAATTATAATTAATTATTTATGACTTATAAAATACCAAAAACGTTTACTAAGGTCAAATTATCACTTTCTAAGATGTCTAAATTTTATTTTATTATTCAGAGGTAATGTTACTCTTATTTACTATTCATAAGGGTAGGTTACTATTCATAAGGGTAGGTTACTATTCATCAAAAATTATTTTTGTTTCATTAGACTCCAAAAACTATCTTGAACACAACCGTATATGTTGGATTTTTAAAATTCCAAACATAGGGGTGACAAAATTATGTTTCAAGGTCACTTATCACTTAGTAGTTCATTATTTTGTGTTTTTATGACATAGATATAGGAAAGAAATTTTCCATTGAAAAACTTTGGGTCGTTACAAAAGGAGTTGACTTTTAGGAGATCTTTTCACTCGTGGTGAAGATGGCTTCAATCTGAGTCATTTTCGGATTGGGTGCTAGCTTGGACTTGGAGCTTGAATAGATGGACGTGAAGGCAACTTTTTTTCACAGTGACCTCTTTGAGGAGATCTATATGAAGCAACCTGAAGTATTTGAGGTTTTTGGACAAGAAAACCTTGTATGCAAATTGAAGAAGAGCATGTACGGACCGAAACAGGCTCTCAGGCAGTGGTACAAGAAGTTTGACTCATTCATGGTAAGTCATGGCTACAAGCAGACACAGGCAGATCAATGTGTTTACATCCAGAGATTTCAGGATGGTAACTTTGTTGCTCTTCTACTTTATGTTGATGACATGTTGATCATTGGAAAGGATGCAACGAAGATTAGCCAGTTGAAGGTGTTATCCAAGTATTTTGATATGAAGGATTTGGGCGTAGCTCAACAGATTTTGGGGATGCAGATCATTCGTGACAAAAAGAGGAAGTTGTTATGGCTATCTTAGGAGAAGTATGTTGAACGTGTTCTGAAACGTTTCAACATGGACAAAGCCAAACCTGTGAGCATTCCTCTTTTCGGCCATTTGAAGTTGAGCAAGAGTTCATGCTCGCCGTCTAAGGAAGAAATCGACGCGATGTAGATGATACCATACTCCTCACCCGTTGGAAGCTTGATGTACGCTATGGTGAGTACGAGACCTAACATTGCCCATGTAGTGGCAATTGGGAGCATGTTTCTCTCCAATCCTAGAAAGTAGCACTGAGATGCAGTTAAGTGGATTCTTAGGTATCTTAAAGGTACTTCAAAGTTATGTTTGTGCTATGGGGGAGCTGAACCTATCTTGAAGGGCTATACAGATGCAGATATGGTCGTAGATCCTGATAGCAGGAAGTCTACATCAGGATACATCTATACTTTTGTAGGAGGAGCTGTATCATGACAGTCAAGGTTGCAAAAGTGTGTCGCTTTTATCCACGATGGAAGCAGAGTACATTGCTGCTTCGGAAGGTGGCAAGGAGATGATGTTGCTAAAGTGTTTTCTCCAGGAGCTTGGATTCAGCCAGAAGGAGTACATGGTTCATTCCGATAGTCAAAGTGTTTCGGACTTGAGCAAGAACTCAATGTACCATTCTCAAACAAATCACATCGACATTCGCTATCATTGGATACGTGAAGTGATGAATCAACAGCTGTTGCGACTTGTAAAGATACACACGGAAAACCCGACAGACATGTTAACAAAGGTGGTTGCTCGAGAGAAGCTAGACCTTTACAGATACTCCAGCAGATTGCAGTTAGAGGGAGATAATTGTTGGAGTTGTCTAATTGCATGGTAGGTGGCTGGTGCACCCACCTCACCAACCAAGGACTTCAAACATGAGTGATGCACATGCAATCTCTGTTTATTTGGCAACCATGAGAGAATTCCATGGTAGGTGGACGATGAGTGGAGAATTGTGTCAAACTTGACAACTCTCGTCATGGCTAAAAGGAGGGCCAGGGAGCCTTCCAAAATAACCAATCTGAGCCAAAAGAGCTATTCCAACCAAGAGAGCTTTGAGAGGTCCATGTGGGAGATAGATGTAGAGAGGGTTTTTGTAAAGTTTTGTTCAAGTTGAAATAAAAGGTGATTTCTACCTCCATTTTTTTCTATTTGTGGTCAGTGAACCACAACACTCTATGGATTGCTTTGAAAAAGCAACTGATTGGTTTGCAATTTTCAACATCGATGATGTTCACAGTTTCAATAGAAAGAAGACTTGGCGTCAGCCTCTCCACGCCCTTTGATTGCACTTGGTGACAGAGGATTTGCATGAAGGACTGGAGGCCGACTTTATTTTGATCAACGGCTGCTAGCGCCCTGGTCCGCACAGCTGTGTGTGTGCGCGTTATTTCTTTATTATATAAAAGTTTCGCTGCTCTACTGCAAGACTTTTAAACGGCAATAAATGCATGAGATTGAGAAAGCCTAAAACACACGGACTTTGCCTAATCTCCTCTTCCGATCTAATCACTTGTTGCACCGCTGTGGTCGGAAACCCAGCCTCTCGTTCCCGAGGTCGTACTCCACGTAAAAATTCTGCATCTGAAAATTCCCCAGAATAATCGCCGGCCCGCCGCCGCCAACGCCCGTCACGTCGCCGTCCGACAGCATCGTCAAACACAGCACGCCGCCGTCGCCGCCGACGAGAGAGACGTAGTTGGCCAGCGGCAGTTTCATCTCCACTCCGCCCTTGAAATGAAACCACATCTCCGGGATCGACGCCGGCCCCTCGGACGCGCCGCCCGAAACATTGAAACACGGCCACAGGCCGGTGAGCACCTCAACCTCCCTCGCGCGCGCGTAGCCCCGCACCTGCCCCGCGAACTCCTTTGCCACGAGGTTGAAGATTTCACCGGCCATGAACGTGAAGGTTGAGCCGGAATCCACTATGGTGCCACCGTCGCCGCCGCTCGCCGGCTCGAGGAAGTTGTACGGAATTTTCACGCGCCGCCCCCCGATGGTGATTTTCCGGAGGCCGACGTAGTAGTACGCCGAGAAAATCTCATTCCCCGTCGGATTCCGGACGAAGGGCGTGTAGTTGACGCCGGCGGTCTTGCTGCCAGAAGCGTGCCCGCCGGCGTGTAGAACCAGCGCGCCGCGCTCGCCGGAGTCGTCGAAGCGATGGGAGACGAGACAGTACGAGAACTTGCTGACGCCCAATTGGCTCGGCAGCGACGGCGCGCCGCGCCCGAATCCTGCGATCCCGGCGGGCTGCCGCGACGAGAAAAGGGAGCAGCCGGCGGCGAAATCCGGCACCCTCCCTTTCCCCGGCAGATTCAGGGTTTCTGAAAGCATGACGCCGCCGGTGGAGCCGGATCCGTAGTGAAAGAGGTAAGGCTGGCAGATCTGGGTACAGTTCTTCAAATCACCATCGCAGTTGCTGCATCTGGACGGGGCATCGAGCTTGTGGATCCAGCCGCATTTGGGGTTGGAGCAGCCCAGGATCCGGGGGGAGGCGGACGATTTAGGCAGAAACGAGCGGATCCTGCGAGACCTGTGATTCGGGGACGGGAAGGAGCAGTTGCTGCAGATGTAGTTGGCGGTGCAGGGGAACCAGACGACATCGCTGCCGGTGTCCAAGACGAAGGAGAGGGCCTGGGGAGGCGTGCCAAAGGCGAGAGAAATGGAGTAGCCGCCGTAGCCCTGGGCGGCGAGCGGGACCGTGACGGTGGTTTTAGGAGGTGCGGCGAGCTTGGATCGGGGATTTTTTAGGCGGTGGGCTCTGATTAAGGAAGCGTCGACGTGGTAGCGGAGCTTCTGCCATGGCAGCAAGGATGGAGAGAGATGATTTGAGCGGAGGATTGAGAGAGGAATGGAGATGATACTGTCGGTGGAGCCATGGAGTGGCGTGGGAGAAATGGAGGAAACTTGCGAGAGTAGAGGGAGAAAGAAGGCGGGAATGAGAGAGAAGGGATACGCCATGGCTGGCCGTTGCCTGGTCACTTCGTCGAGAGATCCACTACAGCGGAGTGGCGTTGTTTTGACATAAATACCCACCAAATACATGCTCCCTGATATTTTTTTTAATAAGTTTTACAAAAAAAAAAAAATGTTTTAAATATATTCAAAACAAAGCCATATAGGGACCGACTTAAAAAAAGAGGACTGAAAAAGCACTTTATATAAGGCCATGGTCGCACAAAAAAGGTACTTTTATTTTATTTTGTTTTGTTTATATATATACATATATATAAAATATCCGAATTTAATGTTAAATATTCACCATTACTACAATAAAATCAATCTCGAATTATGCCAAAAATTCTCATCCAGTAATCCCTTTTATAAGGGGATCTCTCCCACAAATAATTATAGATTTTCAATATGGGATTCAAATTTCAATTTTAGTGTCCAAATTTAATAATATAATATTATTATTAATTAGTAATTAATTAATAATAAATATTAATTGCTAATTAATTATTAATAAATAATAACTAAATAATAAATAACTATTAACATTTAATATTAAATATTAATAATTAACCATTTAATAGAAATAATTTTAAAAAATATTATTAATTATTTAATTAATTATCAATCAATTACTAACTAATTTATAATAGTTAATAGTTATTAATTAATTAGCAATTAAACAATATTTAATTAATTATTAATAATATTAATTACTAATTAACCGATTACTTTTTATTTAATTAATAAATATTAATAATTATTATTATACAATTATTAATAAACATTTTAAAGATATTATTTAGTTACTAAATATTAATAATAATGATTAAATTATTAAATTGCAAATTATTCATTAATTATTATCAAATTATTTTTAATTAATTAACTAATTATTGATAATTAATATTAATTACTAATAAATAATAATTATATTATATTTTTTACTATTTAATAATATTTAATTTCTAATAAATATTAATTATTAAAAAATATTAATTAATAATGAATATTTAAAATTATTATTTACTAACTAATTGTCAATAATAATAATATAATTGAGGCCACTTCACCGCTAAGTGGTGCTCAACTACAGCACCGCATCCAGACACCCCAGGGGTTCGATTCCCAACCACATCAATTTCACCCCCCCCCCCATTCGTAAAGGTGATGGCAACAACGTAAGGACGGTGGGAGGAGTTGGAAGCACGACAAGGCATAGGTGAAGCGCCACGACAACAGAGGCGCAACGAGAGCACTAGTACGGTTCAGGCGGTGCTCTGCCGCGAGTCAAGGGTCATACGATGACATGTGGATGGCAGAATGAGGAAGAGGTGCGATGGGAGTGTCGGCGCAAGCGGACACCGATGACGAGTCGGGTAGCAAAGTTGATGGCGATGCAAGTCAGCCACAGGCAAGAAGCTTAATCACTAATGGGTGCAAGCCAAACGGGTGGGCTATCTCATAGGTCTTTAGACCACATATATATATCTACAAGCAAGGAACTATGGCCCAGATGTATTGGGGTTTAATGCTTATTGGGTCTACGAAGCCATATAATGGTTCCCCTCCACCCAACAAAGAAAAAGAAGTGTTTCTTTGGTTTAATAAAAAAGGGTTTGTCTCAACCTATTTAAAAACAATAATATAATTAATAGATATTAATTAATGAGTAATTAAACAATATTTAATTACTCATTAATCATTAATTAATTAATTAATAGTAATTATTATTATTAAATAATTACTAAAAAATATTTAAAAAATATTATCTAGTTACTAGATATTAATAATGATGATTAAATGATTAAAGTACTAATTATTAATTAATTGTTATTAAATTGATAATAACAAATTAACTAATTGTTGCTAATTAATATTAATTACTAATAAATATTAATTAAATAATATTAATTACTATATAATAATATTATTTTTAATAGATATTAATTACTAACTAATATTAACTACTAATTAATATTAATTACTAATAAATTTTTAAAATTATTTTTTAATTATTAATTAACAATAATAATAATATAATTATTAGTTATTAATTAATTAGTAATTAAACAATACTTAATTACTTATTAATAATATTAATTACTAATCAACTAATAGATTATTAATTAATTAATTAATATTAATAATAACTATTAAAAAATTACTAATAAATATTTTAAAATATAATTGAGTTACTAAATATTAATAGTAATGATTAAATTATTAAATTAGTAAATATTTATTAATAATTATTAAATTATTATTATTTAATTTTAAGTACTAATAAATATTAATAACTAATAAATATTAATTAAATTATTATCAAATTATTAAATTACTAATTATTATCATCATTAATTATATATTGATTAATTATTAATTACCATTTAGTTATTAATATTATTTATTAGTAATTAAATATTATTTAATTACTAATTAATTAAAAACTATTAATTATTAATAATTAATTAGTCATTAATTATTTATTTATTAGTATTATTAATTAGTAATTAATATTTAGTAGTAATTAATATTATTCAATTATTAATATTAATTAGTTAATTAATAATTATTAATATTTAATTGTAAATATTAATAGTTAATTACTATCTAGTTATTATTATTACTACTAATAATAAATTAATAATTAATATTTACTACTAATTAATTACTAATTAACAATAATAATATAATATTAATTCCGCGCATGAAAGAGAGAAGTTGAATCCCATAATGGAAATCCATAAGGATTTCTAGAGTAGTCTCACTTATTAAAGAGAGTCATGAGTGAGAGTTTTTTATCACTAGTGCAAATTGTTTTAATTGTATTAATGCTGGATATTTGGCTGAATGACCCAAAGCCTTTAGATTTTTATTTATTTTTGAATAATCCTTTTTTAACTAGGTTGAGAGGGAACCCTTACACGACTCATAGGCCATGAGGCACAAAACCTATACATGACCTGAAGGCCCAAAGACCCGACTACACTAAAACTACCCCTTCTCAACATCTACTTCATTGACGACGCCTAGTGTTGGGCTCAACCTGCGAAAACAATTCTCAATTCAGAATTGATTTGGATTCAGTCCATTTATTAGAGAGAAAAATTTATTAACGAAAAGATTTTTTTTCAACATTAATGAAGAGTTATTTCTCAATATTAATGGATGAAAAAAATTTAATGTCGACTATATTAATTGGAGATGTGGACTTGTTGTCTATATAAATGGATGGAGTGACATTTTTTCAGTATGACTGACTAGCGCTGACAAGGCCCTATAAAGGCGGAGGTGGCTCCCCTTTTGAGGAAGTCAACCTGGGCGAACATAGAGCTGAAGGCACCATATCCAAAGGTGGAGGTCGAGACCCGCAAGGGCGGAGACCAAAAGGAGGGAACCAGAAGATGTGATGACCGAACGATGTTGGTGACACATCTTCTAGTGATCTAGGTAGTGTTATGGAAGATGGTAATTCTTGTAAACTAGATGTTTCCCCTCATTGAATGAAAGTGATGTTGTCATTCTCTTGTGGATATGGGACGAAAGTCTGAACCACGTAATCCTGTTGTGCATTGTTTTGTACTTTGTGATTGCATGTGTATTTGTTTGTCGTGCGTTTATTTGTTGCTCGGAATGAAGACCTTGGGAGGACCAGAACTAGATGCAAGGATGACTTGGTGCAGTGGCTGGGGTGCCTGGACTTCCAAGTTCTGGACACTAAAGTCATGGGGGATCTTTCAGAGCAATGTTCGACGCTTGTGGCTTTGGGCCCCGACCCCCAACACGTGTTTATTGGAATGATTGGTTGAAGTGTTCAGCTGTAGAACACGGTGGTAGGCATTTGATGGAGCAATTTATCAAGGACTCAAAGGACGTTACTGAAAGATATCAACAATATCGAAAGTCTCTCGGATATCAAAAGTCCAATTGAGTAATAAGATTCATGAGAAGTGTTCTGTTGTTGGTTATAGTTAGAGTTTGGTGGAAGATGTTGGGGTTCCTCTGGTTAGGTGGTCTATCAAGCATCCAAAAGAATGTCACTAGAAGATGGCGGTGGTATCAGCGATGTTGCTGGAATATTGAAAGTCTTCTTGGTCGCAGGTGTCATGCTGCGTGTTCCGTTCATTGGGTGGAATTTGGAGCTAGGTGGAAGACTACTGAAATTTTGGAAGCCAAGTGAACTGGAAGACCATGATAGCAAGCACTTAAGGATTGTTTCGAAAGTTGAAGTCAGGTGTCAAATGACTCAGGTTCTTGGAAGGAGATGTCAGATGAAGCCGTTAGTTGTTAGTCCAAGTCGACGAAAGATTCCTCCGATGCCCCTATTCTATATGATATTGCAGATGGAGAAAGGAGATTCCAGTTTTCGACTCTATGGAAACAATCTTTCAGAGGTTCGGTAGAGAAAAAAAATGACCTGTGATGAAGGTGAGCTCTCAAAGAGTCAGAACTAGGCTGGAAACAGTGGGAGAAAAGGACCATGTTTCCATGGTTTCACTAAAGGATTCCAATGACATCAAATTTTCTAGAAGCTACAGCTATCGGATGAAGGTCAGTTCCGATGGCATCGCTGGAGTTCGTTGTACCAAAAAAATATTGGGTGGTGCAGAAGCTCAGTAGTGGAGACATAAAAAATTCTTGAAAGGTGATAGAGTGAGGCCATGTACATGGTGCACGATGCAAATTATTGTTAAGAATTTCAACAAAATCAGAGGATGAAAAATCATTCCCGAATTCTTTGGAGAAAATTTCCATGAAATAATTCAGATGAGTTTCACATAGTTAGTGAAACGATCAGATTATGGTTCCAAAAGACTAAGGATGAACTACTTTAGTGGGATCCTAGATGATTGACGCAGAATGGAGCGGAGGACTATGAAGGCACTATAGAAGAATAATAAATAGAAGCTGAACCATTTTTGACATTGGTGTGAGTATGAGAACAGTCTTCGAGTAGGAGATTGTTGGACTCAACCTACAAAAACAATTCTCAAATCAGAATTGATCTGGGTCCAACCCATTTTTTGGAGAGAGAGAAATTTATTAATGGAATGATGTTTTCTCAACATTAATAGAGGATTTTCCCCTCAACATCAATGGAGAGTTAATTCGCAATAATAATGGATAGAAAAATTAATGTTGACTGCATTAATTGGAGATATAGACTTGGGGTATATATAAATGGACGTTGTGGCATTTTTTGAGTATGATCAACAAGCGTTGACAAGGCCTAACAAAGGAAGAGGTGGATCCCCTTTCAGGGAAGCCAACCTGGGTGCACACAACGAGCTGAAGGCACCAGAGTCATAGACAGAGGTCGAGACCCAAAAGGGTGGAGACCAGATGGGGGGATCCAAAAGATGCGATGATTGAATGATGTTGGTAGCACATCTTTTGGTGATATAGGTAGAGTTTCGAAGGATGGTAATTCTTGTAACATAGATGTTTATCCTCATTGAATGAAAGTGATGATGCCCTTCTCCCATGGATGTAGGACGAAAGTTCGAACCACGTAGTCCTATTGTGTATTATTTTGTACTTTGTGATTGCATGTGTGTTTGTTTGTTGTGCACTTATTTGTTTCTCAGAATGAAGACTTTGGGAGGATGAGAACCAGATGCAAGGATAACTCGGTGTGGTGGATGGGATGCCTAGACTCCCCAGTTCTAGACACCAAAGTTGTTGGGGATCTTCCATAGCAATGTTTCATGCTTGTTGCTTAGGGATTCAGTCTCCAACACCTAGCTCCCCACCTCATATAGCCGATCGAATAGCATTAACCCATGATGAGATGTGTGGTGCCTAGTATCGATGGAGTATGTCATACCCTCTCTTCATTCCCATTCCGATTAGCTCTTCTCTAGTGGATGCTACATGTTCGGATTCCTTTTTTGGGGCCTGCTCCTATGTGGTCTGATGTGACTGCTTCATGGACCAAAGGCTCTATGACCCAAAAGAATATGGCCCAAATACCTTTGATGGTATGAAGACCTTAAGGACCAAAGGACCAAATTTATAGTTCGTTGGCCCAAATTAGGCGAATAGTTCTGAAATTAGAGAAACTGCTATAAAAACCAGTATAGTAACTACTACAGTAACTTGGAAAATTCACCACTATCCTATTTTGAACATAAGTCATTTTGATGCAGGATTGTGAGGTTTACCTGTTAGGTGTCACCCTAACTACATAATTCTTGATATTTAATAGTAGTTAAACTCTGTTAATTTTATTATTATATATATATAAACAAAATAAAAATAAAAATTTTAAAACTATAAAAATAGTTAATTTTTTAGTTTAGTCCAAAGGTGTTGGGGAATCAATGTATTTTACTCTTACGTAAGGAAAAAGAAATCCAGACCCTTAACACCTTTGGCCTCCTCCAAAAGAGGCCTAAGGGGTGAAGGACCTCAATGCCTTTGTGTCTTATTTTCAAAAAAAAATTAATCTAGACTTATTTTCAATATTTTTTTAAAAACTCATGAGCCCTACACATATTTCCTGCCATATCAGCTGAAATTTTTCTTCAACATATCAAAATTTTCAGTATGATCATATGGTTTAAAAATTGTTTTTTATTTGATTTTTTCACCAAATAATAATTATTTTTTAAAATTTTAGAGTTAAAATACCCAAATTCCCTCCCAGCATCAGTGCTCTAATGAGGTGCCATTTCCTATTCTATTTTGAGTTTGGAGCTAATAACTATGAAAAACCACTATTTGTTTCGCTAATAAAAATTTCACTTTTAGAAACTACCAAAAGCAACCGCTAATGGAATTTATCAACCGCCATCCAACCGCTTTTGGCAGTCACGGTTGGCCCATCGCTAAAGGGTAATAGTGACTGCCAACATCAGTCGCTATAGGTAGTCCCCAAATGACCATAATGTCGGTCACTGGGAAGAGAATTAGCGACTGCCAAAGACAGTCAAAACGTATAATTATATAGTGACCATCAGAGGTAGTCACTAATGCTCCCAAAAAAAATAAAAGCATTAGCTAATGCTGAATAACCAAACAAAAAATAGATGACAAAGAATAAAGGCAACAAATAAAAAATATCCATCCCGACAAAACTAGTGATCCAAATAGCTACAAGTCCTTCCAATCTTTTCTCTCCATCAACCAACAGATAAGATACAAAAAATAATTAAACAAAGCAAATACAAATTAATATATTTAACATTAATCAAATTTATTCAGTTAATATATATATGGAATAATCAAAAAAAATTATATAGTGTTACATACAGAAAGCATCATAAATACACAAACAAGGAAAAGCTAATCTGAAATGTCTGTTTACAGTATTTATCAGTTAAATAATGACTATTAAAAGTTGAAAACCATGTTTTCCATATACCGATTAATTTGGGAATAGACTTGACATACAATTGATTCCAATAGATCACATACGATTTGAGGAATTTTATCCTAGATTCTTAGATCAATCATAATCTGTTTGCTCATCTTTGACCCCCTGATGGGAGATATGTCATTTTTAATAACACTAGACATCGCTACTCATTGTTTTCCATTATACTGAGTGACATGAGCATCTGATTGATGCAGAGTTGATTCCTATAGATAAAAAATGTCTCAATGATAATTCTCCCATGATTTCATGTCAATCCAAGTGAATTTTCTTGGCATTGACCCCTTTTATGTGATTTTTACTGAACTCCAAATCTGTGGGATAAATGCCACTTTTGATCATACCAAGAAATTCAGGTATTCTATCCATGCGATGATTCTTCCTACAAAATTTAAGTGACTTAAAATTTGTTTTCCTAATATTTCATGTCAATCAGAGCTCATTTATTCGGTTTTGACCCCTACACACATGATTTTCCCCTTATTAAAAAAATGATAATAAATGCGAAAATGAACTTTTAATTGTACCGACCAATATAGACATCAAATTGATGCGCAGTTAATTCCAATAGATCAAATATGATTTGAGGAATATTATCATAGCTTTTCACATCAATCAAAAGTCATTTTCTTATTTTGACCCCCTGATGGGAGATATGCCATTTCAATAACACTAGACAATGTTATCCATCATTTTCCATCATACCGAGTGACACAAGCATCTGATGGAGGTGAAATTGATTCATAAATATCAACAATGGATCTTCAATCATTCTCCCATGATTTTATGTCAATAAAATAATATTTTCTTAGTATTTTACCCTTTTACGTGATTTGTTACTTAACTCCAAATCCGAGGGACAAACACCAATTTCGATCATACTGAGAAATTCAGGTATCTGATCCATGTGATGATGCTTCCCATAGATTTTAAATGACTTAAAAGTCATTCTCCTAAGATTTCATGTCAATCAGAGCTTGTTTGGTCAGTTTTGACCCATACACACATGATTTTCCCATTATTACAAAAATGATAATAAAAGTGAAAATGAAATTTTAATTGTACCGACCAATCCAAGCATCATATTGATGAAAAATTGATTCTAATAGACCAAATATGATTTGAGGAATGTTCTTCTACATCTTCACATAAATCAGAAGTTTTTTTTCTCATTTTTGACCTTCTGACGAGAGATATGTCAGTTTAATAACACTAGACAATGCTATCCATCATTTTACATCATATCGGGTGACATGAGAATACAATGGATGCAGTGTTAATTCCTACAGATCAAAAATGGATTGGTGACTATTCTCCCATGATTTCATGTCAATCCAAGTACATTTTCTTGGTATTATCCCCTTTTATGTGATTTGCCACCTAACTCCAAATTCGAGGGACAAACACCACTTTCGATCATAACAAGTAATTCGGGTATCTGATCCATGTGTTGATGCTAAATACAAATTTTAAATGAATTAAATATCATTTTCCTAATATTTCATGACATTCAGAGATCATTTGGTCATTTTGACCCCTATACACATGATTTTATCATTATTATAAAAAAGATACTAAATGTGAAAATGAAATTTTAATTATACCGATCAATCCTAACATCAGATTGATGCATAGTCTATTCTAATATATCACATATGATTTTATGAATTTTCTTCTGTATTTAAACATCAATTAGAATTCATTTCCTCATTTTTACCCCTTGGCAAGAGATATGTCATTTTAATAACACAAGACAATGTTGCCCATTGTTTTCCATCATACCGAGTGACATGAGCATTCGATGGATATGACATTGATTCCTACATATCAAAAATGGATAAATGACTAGTCTCCCAGAATTTCATGTCAATATATGTGTGATTTCTTGGTATTTCACCCTTTTAAGTTATTTGTCATTTAACTCCGAATCTGAGGTACAAATTACACTTTTGATCATATCGAGTAATTAAGGTACATGATCCAAATTTTGATGCTTCCTAAAATTTTTAAATGACTTAAAAAAAATCTATTTTTTAAGATTTCATGTCAATCATATCTTTTTTGTTCAGTTTTTACCCCTATACACATGATTTTCCCATTATTACAAAAATGATAATAAATACGAAAAAGAAGATTTAATTTTACTGACCAATCCATACATCAGATTGATTTTCTATTTTTTATAATAGATCACATATTATTTGAGGAATGTTATCCTAGCTTTGCATATCAATAAGAATTCGTTTGATCATTTTGACCCCCTTATGGGAGATATTCCATTTTAATAATACTAGACAATGTTATCTGTTGTTTTCCATCATACCAGGTGAATAATGTTTCTTAGTTGAGATAGTGAGGCCCATGGGGGGGGGGGTATAGTGGGTGGGGGGAGGTCATCAGAAGTTCCAACTACTCTACCCTTAATAACTATCTAAAATTCAATAGAATATTAGAGTTGATACGACACCGTGAGGATGACATTTGTAACTTCATCATAGGATATTCCATTAGCGCCTTCCTAGTGTATTTTTATTCAATAATATTACAAAAATTTCAATGTTTTTTTTAATAAAATGATGTTTACTATAGGCATTCCAAAAGTATAATCACTGAAACTACTTACTATAGAAGTATACAATTATTAGAAGTAGGAACACTATAGATGAAGAAAAGTATAATTAACTACTAATGCTTAGATGAAGATATTTATACAATGATATTTATACAAAGATGTTCAGATGATACTTCCATGAGCTGAATCACAATTATAGCTAGCGTTATTTGAAGATTTGATAATTTTTGGAAGAAGTATGAAATCTATAAAAGAAGAGGAGTGTGAAGAGTGCATGAAAAGTTACCAAAAGTAATGGAAACCAGAAGGAATTTAAGGTTTAGGTGATGCTTCCATATAATTATAACATTAGATGAAGATTGATGTCTCTCTAGTACAGAAGATGAGCTCAGTACAATATCTTCATGCTTGAAGTCGATTTTTGACTAGAACACATTGATGTCATTGAAAGGGAAAAATAACTAAAGTAGTATTTAAATTCACTAGAAGGAGTTCAGAAGTATTAATATATCATTCCTTAAAAATTCCTAAGTGATCTTTTCATGAGAATCTTATTACAGACATGGTCTTGGAACCCAGTGTGAAAATTATATGGTGTAAATAATTATCAAAAGCATGGTGATCAAAAATTGAGTTCAGTTTTTGGGATGATAAAGTTGAAAATGATGTTATAGAAGTGGAATACTAGGATAAGCTATTTTATCAGACAATGTTACATGAAAAACAGAATTTTAAATAATGCTTTAAAAAGGGAATTCCCGAGAGTGGCCTTTTCAAACCCTCCACACTCAAGAACCCCCCTCCCCACGAAGAGATCATCCAGGGATGCCCCAGCCAGGGATGAGATATTGTCAGCCGAGATGACATTGCGTCCCATGGGGTAACACCTCGATCAGCGATGGTTCGTCATAGCAAGCCGTCAGCCAGGTGACGTGCGCCCATTCTGCCCACCCGGTGAGACATCGGGTGACTCGACAAGACGAGTGGTACATGGGAGGCAGAAATTCCCCTAAGAGCAGGCTCCCAGGAATCAAACCCCATACCTCACAGAACACCATTGCTATGACCCTCAACCCTGCACCACTACGCCACCACTGAAGCGGCAAAACATGTTGTTGGGTAATGAGGTATTGGGCTGACCTTCCCACCTGCACGCCGCACGTCCCCAGCGAGGTCCAAGGTGGCCAACCCTTGGGCTTAGACTAGCTAGTTACCAATGGGGTAGAGGGGCCCACGAGTGGTTTTCTAGCATATAGTGCACATTTCCTTGCGAGGACTCGAACCTGGAACCTTGGGGTCAGGACGCCACCGCCTTTAACCAACTCACCTGTGCCCCGTGGGCAAAACGTGTTTTTGGGTAACGAGGTATTGGGATGGCCTGCCCACCTGTGCGCCGCATGTCCTCAGTGAGGTCCAAGGTGGCCAACCCTTGGGCTTAGGCCAGTTCCCGATGGGGTAGAGGGTCCCACGAGTGGTTTGCTAGCATATAGTGCACATTTCCTTGCGGGGATTCAAACCCGGAACCTCGGGGTTAGGACGCCATCGCCTTTAACCAACTCACCCGTGCCCCGTGGGCAAACGTGTTGTTGGGTAACGAGGTATTGGGCTGGCCTACCAACCTGCGCGCCGTACGTCCTCAGCGAGGCCCAAGGTGGACAACCCTTGGGCTTAGGCCAGTTCCCAATGGGGTAGAGGGTCCCATGAGTGGTTTGCTAGCATATAGTGCGTGTTGCCTTGCGAGGACTCGAACCCTGAACCTCGGGGTCAGGACGCCACCGCCTTTAACCAACTCACCCGTGCCCCGTGGGCAAACGTGTTGTTGGGTAATGAGGTATTGGGCTGGACTGCCCACATGCGCACCGCACATCCCCAGCAAGGCCCAAGGTGGCCAACCCTTGGGCTTAGGCCAGTTCCCAACGGGGTAGAGGGGCCCACGAGTGGTTTTCTATCATATAGTGCGTGTTGCCTTATAAGGACTCAAACCCGGAACCTCAGGGTCAGGACGCCATCGCCTTTAACCAACTCACCCGTGCCCCATGGGAAAACATGTTGTTGGGTAACGAGGTATTGGGATGACCTATCTACTTGCGCGCCACACGCCCCCAACAAGGCCCAAGGTGGCCAACCCTTGGGCTTAGGCCAGTTCCCAACGGGGTAGAGGGGCCCACGAACAGAATTTTAAATAGTTGTGATGAGTTATTTAAGTAAGTTTTAAAAAAAGAGAATCCATGAAAAGGAAAAACAATTTTTGTACTTTGAAAGGGAATGTAATAACATATGTGTGCATGAATAAGTTTTTCATATTATAATTTCTATATAAAATTAGATGTATAAAAGGTAGGTGTAAAAGAAATATAAGTACATGAATTCTTTATGAGGGTTCATAGGTAGATTCTAAAGTTGCACTGCAACTAAAAAATATATAGGATAATATAACAGATGGTGGTCACAAAAAAAGGAAGACGAAGGGTATAGTTTACTAGTGGTATGAAGCTCAGATACATAAATGCAGATTTGGAGTACATCAAAATTTGGTTATATGCTGTTCATTCGATACACTTTCTCTATATGAACTCATCTTCCATGTGAGATGATGCTATCAAACTGATGAAGAAGATGAGAATAAAGGAATTTTATGTCGTATTTTTGATATCAAAATATCAATTCATGCTAGGTTTATATTTTTTTTTTGTGAAATTCTACATGTTGAATAGTGAGGCATGAATGATGAATGCATTGGAATTGTGATTACTGGAAGATAAATTTTGAAGGAACTGAATATAAAAATAAATCTTTATTAGTATGTTAAACCTATAGAGCTCTATTAGAAGGAGTTTTACTTTCTACATTAACTTATCCCTCTTTAATTATCCAATGAGAATTTCCTCTAGAAGTATTAATATCCTAAAAATTATCTATAACATAAGAACCATCTAAAAGAACATTAGGATCATTAATGATTTCAATGATGGATAATGATTATTTTAAGATACAACCAAACTAAAATAGAGGCTTTCATAAGTAGATATATTAAAGTCATAGATCACAAGACCATGACTATGACATATCAAAAAAAAGGAAATATATGTGATGAAATCAAGTTTCTTCCAAAATGAGATAGATTCCCTCACCCATAAAAAATAACGGTTAGGAAAATATAATGATATGCCAATATCAATGTCAATAACTACCAAAATGGTGTATATAATAGAGAGTGTTAAGGCATCAGTGTAATGGAAATTCCCAATGGAGTCTCTAGTATCCTCTAAGATTGATGTTTTGTGAAATGTGAGCGGTAAACCTAGAAGATGAACTCATGTATAAGCTATCTTGCATCATAATTCTTTAACTGAATCCCACAAAAAATGGAATAAGAGAATGATTTTATGATCATAAATTTGAGATACACTTCCTTATATAGTCACAAAAGGAGACTCTAAAAATAAATAGATGGATAAGGATCCCTCATTATTGATAGACAAGGTGATTTGACCATGAAACATCTATGAGGCCTTTCAAAATTCACAGAAAAAACAATTGAGGTTTGATACCATCTAAATTTGGAAACAAGGGTCAAATATTTATTTGTGTTACTAATTTAAACTCCTCAAATGAGTAAGAATAAACCAATTTTCATTCCACCAATTTTAGACTCTTATAATCTATATAAATTACTGATTTGGAAATGTAAATTAAACTACTATAAAACAATCATGAATATAATTTTTATACTAATCTTTTTAATAATATATTTAAATAAATAATAAGATTAAATCCTTACACTTTTTCAAAGGGGGAATTCATAAAGATAATTTTAGAACATAATTTCTCAAAAAAGGTGATATGAAAACTTCCTTTTCTAATAATCTATAAAATATTACTATAATTTAAAATACCATAACTTATTTTAAAATTTGTCCATTGATCTTATAAAAATGGATCATATTAGTATGTATTATACAAAACAACTTAATAGACCTTATTCTATCAATATTAGAAATATGATTGATATGATTCCTATTATGATTATTGCAGATAGTAATGGTATAATTTGAAATATACTATACATGTATGAGGTTTAAAAAAATGAATTATCTCCCAGTCCTAACAGTTATCCAAGTCGAGATAGATTTTTCAACTTGTTTTTTAGGAATAATAGGATATTATGCACTATGATTTATTGAATGTATTCTATTTTTTTTCCATAAATAGT
Source organism: Viscum album (assembly GCA_963277665.1). Lineage (NCBI taxonomy): Eukaryota > Viridiplantae > Streptophyta > Magnoliopsida > Santalales > Viscaceae > Viscum > Viscum album. The sequence continues at coordinate 209,471,222 of OY728128.1, read as the reverse complement.
GACCTTCTAATAGGAATCAATTCCTAATTTTTGGTTCTTTTTCCAAAAGTTGATCATGTTGATCCTTTGGATATTTTTATTCCTATTCTTATATCTAGTTCAATTTATAAAATCCGTAGAAACATTATGTCTAATAGACCTTTTCTAGTTTTTAGAAATGTTTTCTCAAATAATAAGTTTATGTGTTGGAGGTTATATGACTTTTCCCTCTAGAAAATAATGTAATATATCTTTCCCACACTCATTAATCACTTGATATAGATCATTGGGTATGGTGATATCTTATTTTGGGAAGAACATTGGTTGGGTGAATGCAAGTTCCTTGAAAATTAGGAGTCTTCTCTCGATTTTAGATCTAAGCTCACTATGTAATAGAATTTATCCAATTTCTAAATTTTTGAATGTTACACATGTGATGAATGATTGAAATTTAAAGATAAAAAATCACTTATTGATAATTTTCCAAGTTTTCTCATTGATCTAAAATTATTTAGTTTGTTTTGAATCCCTACTTGGAAAATTTTCATTTTAATGAAAATGAAAATGTGATTTTTTACTTTAATAAAAAACAAAATGAGACATTCAATTTCAATAAGAAACCAAAAAGATAAAAAATGAAACTCTTGAATCTAATGTGTCATGGAGGACCATGGCTACTACCCGCATCTAATGCGGAAGGGGCATAAAACAGATAAAAATTATGAAGATAATAATAATGAATTTAATAAAAAATAAATCAATAAATTAAGTATAAACCAGTGTCACAAGATTCTCTGCACCATCACCCCGATACATATACTCCTGCTGTGCTCTAACCTCAGCTAACAACTGTACATTTACCTCCATGGAAGCATGCATTTGTGCCTCCAAATCTATCACCTCCTATGCCATCCTAGAAAAAATAGTAGCCACATCCTCAGTGCATGAAACTACAGAATTATGAATCCCCATTATATATGTCAAATTATAGCCATTTCCATCATGACCAATAATGCGATGAAATTTCTCATTCCTTCGCATGGAAAGTTGCTGCTGGTCCTCTAGAAGCTGTGCTAACTCAACCTAAAATTCAGACCATATAATATATAAATATAAATATATATGTATATATATAAGGACACGACCTTAAAACATTACATAATCTTGAATTAAATGAATAATTCACATCGAGGATCTTTTCAGGTTTAGATCTTTAGAGAATTAGGCCATAACATATACATAGAAATTTGAATATTACATGTAGACACTTCTACTAAGTATCCATTTTTTTCATAAAATAAAAAATCTTGAAAAAAAGAGTCATGTCTAATTCCATATTTTAGACATCATTAATTTTCCTTGATCCAATCATTGACCCTATTAATCTTTAAGTCCTATGAAAAATATTTCAAAAAAAATTTGGGATGAGCATAAAAAGCTCAATAAGGGATACACAAAGAAGGAAAACTATTAGTTTTTCAAAACAATAAGTAAACCATGAATAATTTATCATAAGTAACACTTTTCACCTTTATGAAGTAGTAAATACTCCTCACTGAATAAAATATTATTGATTACCCTTTTGTAACCAAAATATTACCATAAAACCCATAGAAAGAACACATAACATATAAAGGTAACTTGGGACATAAACATACATAAATGGAATAACCATACGATCAACTTCCATACATATCACTAAATGTAATAGCCATATGGCCAACATCCATACCCAATGCATTGGAGGTTATAACGTAACCACCCATCCTAATTTATCATGGCACCACCCGTCATTTGGTTTATCATGTAACCACTTTTCAAATGTCCAAGTACCATTATAAAATCATAACACGTAAAATATTGAAAATATAAATATTTCACTAATAACATTTCATTTGCAATAAAAATAAATAATTTCAAGATATTTAAATAATAAATCAATTTCAAAAACCATTTTTAATACCAAAACACCCAACAACAGAATAAGGGGTTTCTTTTTCATTTTAAAAACATTAAGGCTTATAGAGGAATTCAACTAACGATTATAGCGATAGAGAGGTCATTGTCACCGCAAACAATAAAAAAATTCCTTTTTTCATTTATTAAAATGATTCATAGAAAAATTATTCCCTTTGAATGAAATTAAAAGTCAAATGGGTTTATTATATACCATATAAAATAAGGAGGGGTATATTATCAAAACATGCCTCAATGAAAGGAGATTGAGATGAAGTCCCTTACCTCGTGTCCGACTTGAACCATTTGTTCTTTAATCTCCTAAATAATAAAATAAAGTTAATTTATACTTTCTTAAGAACATTTTTTAAGTTTATTATTCCTTTTATATCACTTATTACCATGTTATAATCATTATGTAATTATTTAATTTAATAATGGTCGTTTTTTCGATATTTGGTACTTGAGTCAAAAATGAACTTCTTATAATTACAAGTTGTTCATGTAGTCAAAATTACATTATTTACAAAATGATATTCATGATTTAGATATCATATATATCATATATATCCAGTATATTTATGTATTTATTATAGTACATAACATTTAGATATAAGAAATGAAATGCACCATTCATGGAGACGGTAAGCCGTATGTACGTATGAACGCTACTTTCATTTCTATTTCATATTTAATGGAATGAAAAATTAATGATACATAGATATATTATAATTACAGCATAATATCATATATAATTTCTGCAACTCCATCCTTTATACGTTCCACGTATGGCATGAACGAGTCATATCACTTTGAGGGGGCGGTAGTCCGCACTTCCTCAAATGAAATTATCACGTTTACCCATTATAGAAACCATAAAGGTATGATATAAATGAAAAATACAGAAGCATAGAGACAATATAAATATAATATATATCACATATAAATACAGTTCCATCATAATGGCCACCATGAGAGGTGGTAGGAGATAATTGAACAATCATCGTTTCGTGAGGCGTTAGTTTTCTGTCCATAGAAACAATATGTTCTTTACCCATTAGACGGAGGTGTGTGTAAGTGTAGTTAGAATACTTATCATAAAAACAACCTAGTATATTGATTATACTGGTGTTTTTATAAAATAAAGTAATAAAAAGAGTTTAGGGGGTTGGAGAAGTAAAATAAAAGAAAAGAACTTAAGAGAAGACATTACCTTTAAATCGGGTATCTCCCTTTGGTTTGAACCAAATGGTTTACTTGAAGTGACTTATACCAAAGGTAAGGATTCTAGGAGGAATAGAGGGATGTGGGGAGATTATTTAGGTAGAGTTTAGATGATCCAAGGGGCTTTAGAGGTGTGAGTAATGGGTTATATGTGAGGGATTTTTATAAGGGGGAGGAGGGGCTCTTTAGGAAAGTTTAAAAATATTATTTTATTATATAATGATTTTCAGTTTATAAAGGTCCAAAACTCATTAAGGTCGAAGATAATATGACTCATGTTCCAAATAAATTCATCCAATAGAAATTGGATAGGTTTTGGATATTATTTTAATTTTTATAATCTTATTTATTTAAATCATTCATTAATGAGGTAAACACTACATCATTATTGTGTCATAAATAATTTTATTTATTTGATGTTTAAAAATTATAAAACTAATTACATGATATAGTAAATATTTTTATCTTTCAAAATAATATTTATATTTGAAGATATAACTTATATAACCCCATGTAAGAATTGATTTACTAAAAGATATATGTTTAAGTCATATATGTCTTTACTTAAAATTAATTAATATAAAGTGTCATTATCACTCCTAAGTGGCTCCATGGGGTTCCAAAATTGACCCAAGTATGCCCATGATAAAAAATGTATCAACCAATAGGAATAGGACACATGTTAGGGTAATTTAATATTATTATAATATTATTTTTTACCCTTATTTACCAGATTTACCCTTTAACCATGGTAAATAAAATATTTACCGAAGTAAATATTCATAATGTATAAAAATAAAAGTTACCTATTTACAAAATTTGGACCTAATGATTCCAAATATGGAATCAATTTTTCCAAATTTGAAACACAGAAGCGGCAGAAATTAATTTAAAATTAATTCCCGTTGTAAAAAAAGTGTGTTTTTAAGAAATAATAACTATCAAAAGATTAACACTTGTTTATGTCCAATTTCAAAGTGAAATTACTTCTAATGAACAAAATTGTATTAAAAGGTAAAAATATAATCTAATTACACTTTAAAACCAATTTAAAAGATAATATAACCATATAAATAAATTAGATTAAAAGGCAATTTTGAATTAAAATACCATATTTTTCACTATTCATAAAAAATGAACATTATTAGAAAAATACCAAAATTTCATCCAAAGTAAATTTCGAGGTTCTGATTCTAAATAAGAATATTTTTTTTAAATAGAATATAGAAAAATGACAAAAAATAGATTTAAAAAGGGCTCGCCATCAAAAGGCGGCAAATTGACCTTTTAAATAATATTAGAGTGTTTATGCTTAAAATTAAATTCATTCACATTTTAAGATTCTAAATTTTATTGGATAAATGTAAAAACATTTAACAAACATGTATAATAATATTGTATTTAGTTCTGTTCATTCTCGCCATTATAATGACTAGACATTAACTACCATTTAAAATAATATTATATTATTATTTTTTAGTATGACTCAGCCTTGTGTGCAACATGAGATTTCAGAGAAACCCATTGTTGCGTGTCAGGTACACCATCGAACATAGCATCCCCTTTTAAGTAAAATTAATATTTAATTCACAAATGTTAATAAATATGAAAATTTCATATTCTTTATTTACCTGAGATGTTAGAATATATAGATATATGTAAGTATTGATAATAATTATAAGAACTTACTATAAAAGCTACAACCTCGAGATCATTTAGATCACAAGTCATCATCGACATTGAAATTTTATTAGTTGATAAACCTTGGTCTCGTAACTGTATACCAATAAGATATAAATATATAACAAAAAACCATATTAAATAATAAATTTGAAAATTGAATAATAAATACATCATGTTGAATCTAGGACACGTGATGATTCCCAAGCCCGTGAGGTGGTCCCTATAATGCACTATTCTCAGAATGACGCGCTACCACCTCCTACATTTAGCTAATTAAAATTTCAAACATCTAAAACGATAAAAATTATTTGAAATATATAAACCAAAATAAATAGACTTAACGTTGTAGCCTCAATAGACCAATATGTAACTAATTCACACCACTAATATGGGAGAACACCTATTGGGACTCTGTATAGAATGTAGAGGGCACCCACATTTGACACCCAATGATCCCTCTTGACTCCATATTTACAATCTTTCCACATTTTACAAATTTTTTCCATACACACTGACTAAAACTCATTGGGGAACACTCTCATATTATTCTATTTAAGAAAAAAATCATCATAAATGTAAGTATTTTTTAAACATAACTAAGAAACTAAAATGTTCTTCTTACCTGAACTTACCTCCATAGACAATATAATGTATCCTAGGGGAATGAAGCCCAATAATTTGTAGTCAATGAAAATATATGTGGGTCGTATATGATATGAACCAACTGGAGAATAAATATAGGGGCACCCACTCCCACAGGATGGTATGTCTCATCAAGTGATAAGTCAAGGGTCATGTTGGAATTCAATGATGAAATACCACGAATAGGGACTCTCCTATGATAGGAAGAAGTAGTCAATTATGATCCTATTGAAAATAATTTCACACATAATTAGATAGATGAATATATGTATGTTTATCACTTAATTTAAAAAATAAAAAAACATTTACATTCATACATACCTCAACCCGTAGATATAGATGGATCTGCAGAATGATGTGGATCTGGTGTTTATTCCCCTAACATTTCTACAGTCATAAAAAACATTAGTAAGGAAATGATTAATTTCCTATTATAGTGCCATATAATGTGAAATACAAAGGACTCATGAAATTTTTATTTATTACGCATATGTTTCATCAAATATAAAGGAGTGTCTGGATTAAAACATATGTATTGGACATGCTATGATATTTCATTATTACATAACCTTAAAATCCTATATAAAGGCTAAAGATACAATACCCATTCATTTGATTCATCAACAATGAGAAAACCATAAAGGATGAGTTTCTCAACACCAAGAAATAAAAGGCATTGAATGCTTATTTCCACTATAAAAAATTAAATATCCTCACTATCATATATTGGACAAGAGGCATCTACATGCATGAAAGTAAAATATGATTTCATATATCATAAATAGAGGCATAAAACTTATATAGGTATAAGATTATAGAAAAATATATAAAGGCCGATCCAAGGGGACCACTCAAGTTAAACCAAGGCCACTAATTTCATCTGAATTACATGTTGGTTGCATGATAATATAGAGAATATTTATTAAAATATTTTCATCTAATTTAGGTATGGTTATTATAAGGTACACTACATGAATATAGAATGTAAAGAGAGAGAGAGAGAGGTAAATAAATGGTGGAGGTTGACTCACACTTGTTCTCTCTCAAAAATTAGGATGTAAATAACCTCATAGAATACCATAGAACTATAAGGGTAGTGTGTCACATGAGAGTGATCAAGTGAAAGAAAAAAATTCTCATGGATCCATATTGGAAGGTTGAGAAATATGAAGGATATAATTTAGGTCGGAATCCCATTGACCGGAGGGAGGTTTATTCTATTAAACCCATTCAGATTCATTCCTCATTAATCCCATTAATTTTTATTCACTTTCCATTCATTACACTTTATTAATCCATCCACTTGGAGGGGTATTTTTAGACTAAAATAATAAGGGGTTGAGCTTCATGATGAAAAATAAAATTTTAATCTATATTTATACATTTTTTAGTATTTTGGACTAGGAACTCTTGTGGGGGGTAAATGGGATTTAATTCACCGATTGTTACATGTTTATTGAAATATTGAATTATGTTATTCAAAATCTTATGATTAAAAATATAATTGATTGATTACTAGTTAATAGAGTTTAAGGTGATGGTGATCAATAGAGAGTGGAAGACTAAATCTCGAAAAAGAGTTATGATTGATGTATTTTTTGAATGGAATTCCAGGGAATATAGTGGGAATATAATCATAAAAAATGAATGAACCACTTTACATAAGTAATAGTAACAAATTATAGGGACACATGAACTTATGAATAAGTCCTTGGATATCCTAAGATAAAAATTTAAGAAAATCATGATGTTGATAATTTTTTTATTAGAAATTAATTTGATATGAATCATAAGATCAGCTACTACCAAGATTACCCTACTTATCTATTATAAAATCAAAATTCAAATTTTCCCTTTTGATAACTCATTTTCACACTCACATAATCAATAAAAAATACCAAAAATATTTACATTATTATTATGATTCCCAAAAACAACACCATTCATTATTAGTTTTCATTATTTGTACATATGTAAATGAATGATATAATCAATATCTTATCCTCATAGAGATGGTATGGTACTTACCAGTTACTGTGATACTAATACCTTATACACATGTAGTCATTGTGTAGTTTACAATTTCATAAATACATCAAGAAAAAATTAGAACTATATGCAGGGATAAGAGGGGTTAAACCACTAAGTTTCTTTCATTAAACTTAAAAAAATATAAAAAAATAATATTCTACATTATGAAATTCACATATCATATTTATTTACATTCTTTGTATATAACATTTAAATGTGTATTTTAAATTATAATTTGAGTGAATTAAATAGCCTCAATCATATAACTTGTTTCCATTGATTCATAAAAGAAAGGTTCATGGAAGAAAGGTTGGAACCACCAGATATATTGAAAGAGAAAATAAAATTTCAATGCTATTAGAAATGAGGATACCACAATTTCACAATGTTAATATAAAATATGATGATAAAGTTTAACTTATGTTGAGGGAATTTCAAGTTATAAAAGTGAAAAAAAATCCATCCTTAGTTATATATTTTTTATAAATCACAGAATAATGAGTTAAGGAACCATTAATTAGAATACTTTACCATATTTAATAGTGTTTCATTAGTGGATGCCTTTTTATTCATTGAAGATTTCACTATAACAATGAAACATATTCCTCTTAATGATTTGATAGAAAATGAAATATATTTGAAATTATTTCCTTGCTATTTAAATGGGTTGGTAAGGAATTGAATTATCCAATATTAGGATATTTCATTTGATTATTGGGAGTATATCTACAGTGAATACATATAGAAGTTTTATCCATTTCAAATAAATAAGGATACTGAGAGTAAAATAAATGATTTTTTTGAATGATATTATGAGAAATTTCATAAATCATGTGAAATATATAAGAAGCATGACCAATAGTTCACACCCCACCAATTCCTACCCTCTTTACTTATATAGTTATTTTATGGTAGACTTACTCTAATAGGAAAATCATCTAGTTGGAATAATAGTTAGTTGTAATTATGGTTGACTATTTATGGGTTAAAAAACATATTTAATAAGTTAGAAATGAATTCATAGTGAAATGAAATAAAATTAATAATTTTTGTGGTCAATTAAGTCAATTACACTAATTATGTACATTCAAAGATTTCTCATCTTCAAAAATAGTTGCAAAGGGATATTTTAATGAAAATAAGGGAAGAAATAGTGGGTTTTTTACTATGGGATCTTTGTTCATAATTTAAATCATTACATAAACCTTGAGATTATAAAATCACCTTAATATTATTATGTGAAATAGGATAAATGAATGCTTAGTGAAACTTTTTATTGAAAGAAATTACTTGAAGTGAAGTAGTCTCTCAATTGTGAGGGGATACTATTAATATATCTTTGTTATTATTTTATTAGTTTACATATATTTTATGGTTTTCTATCATTTATTATATAAATATTATAGGTTTTGTTTTTATATTTTTCTAAAGAAACTCCTTTAATTATTTTTACTCTAATTTATGTCATTTTTTATGCATGTATATATCAAAGAAATATATAAAAATACACAAAAAGTTAAATTGTTCATAAAAAGTTAAACAATTAAAAATAATATTTTAAACTAAAAAAAGGAAAACAATCATAACTTTCATTAAACATGAAAAACGATCATTTATACTTCAACTATCTCTCTAACCCAATGAATAGATTCTTTACATAGAACTATGGTGTGTTGATCAAACTGTTTTGCAACAAAGGAAACAATATTGGGTTCATCTCATTCAATTAAAAACACTCTTCACCTTGAAAATTTCATAGAAACTTTCCAATTTAGATTAGATGGCAAGGAACCAAATAAAAATTGTTCTGATTGTGATTCCAAAATGAAATGTTCATTACTAACTAGTTCATTTATGTATAAAATACCATTAAAATTCACTAATGAAAACTAATATTTACCAACTTTACTTCCACAGGATGGATCAAACCAATTACACCTTAACAATATGTATTTTAACCTGTGTATGTATATAAATTAAATGATGTATTTCAATTGACCATAGTAATAACTATAATTGACATATGGACAACCAATTCCACTATTTTGTGTTGCGTGTTTGTCATCGAAATATTTAATGTGAAACCAAAATACATTAGAATATAAAGCTTTGTAATAAAGATCTATTATAGATGGACCCTCAGTTAGTTGGTTAAATTATTCAGTTAGTGTAGGGTCACATAACTCCCACAAGTTATGGACCTATATATTTCACAAAATTCAGTAAAAATTTATATAGATTTTTTTACTATACTTAAATCATAATGAAAATCCATTTATACATACAAAATCCATGAACCAATCATGAAATTATTCATAATGGGATTGTTGAATTTGATAATCACTGGCATGAGAAATTTCCTCTTTTAGCTTATTAATGTGTTTCCTAAAAATAATAATGCCATGTTTAAATGATCAACTTATATGTGGAAACAAAACATGTAAAAGTTAAAAAATAAAAGTGATAATACACTTACTATATGAATGGTGCAACTGATGGAGTATTAAACAAGATATATCAATGAGTTTATACCCACTCAATGTTGTACATATCAAATATAGTTACTTCTCTAACCGGACCATCATGAATCTAAGATGAAATATCTAATTTTGTTCCAACATCCATTAAATATTACGTACAAAAAGTAGTACACTCATCCATCAAATAACCATTGGATATTGATGCCTCTAGATGGGATCTATTACGTATGAATTGTTTCAATGTATTTAGATACCACTCAATAGGATACATCTAACTGAATTGAACGAGACTAGTAGCAATTACTTCATCAGTTAGGTGAAATATTAAGTGAACCATAACATCTAAAAATAAGGGTGGAAATATTTTCTCCAAGTGAAAAATCATAAGTAAAATTCTATTCTACTTTTTTTTAAATCACCCATTCATTGATTTCTTAAAAAAAGTTGTCTACAAAATTACTCATCCTAATAAATGGCTAAACAAAATTGGGTGATAAATAATAAAAAATTGTTATTGGAATCAACTGCTGAAGTAGTATGTGATTGTCATGACTTTTGAACCCTTTCAATGTCCTACTCATCAAATTTATACACTTGGAAATATTATAAGAGTAACCATAAGGCACCTTGATCATCGTAAAAATATAAAGAAACGTCTCTTTCTCTTTTTTACTCATCGTATAATGTGCAGCTGGAATGCATTCCTTGTTCCCCTCACCAAACTATAAATGCAATTGTTTCTGTAGTGACTCGTGTTTTTGGTCCTTTCAGACTTTGGAAAATTCCTACGAATAATTCCAGAGCTAGGCGTGATGATGATGTGCGATTCCGAGGCCCAGTGTGCCCGAAATTAATTTTATAAAAATATTAAGTATTTTTATTCTATGCACGTGGAGAGGTTGTGTTTTCCCCTAAACGGTAGCTCGGATCAGAAATCCGAGGGCACAGTTACGTCTGGAGCATGCCGTTTACCCTAGGCGGAGTGTAAACTTTGCGGGCGCGGGCCTGCTGTGGAAAAAGCCACCAGGGGCATTTTTGTAAATAAATGGAAAAGTTTATTTATGAGCGTCAGCTCGAATAACTTTTGAATGGAGTCTCGAATTGAAAATTTGAGCCCGCTGTTGCGTTCAGAACGGTGCGTTTACCCTAGGCCCGACCTCATCTTCTCTGTGCCGGGAGGTTTGGTTTGAGGCGGGGTCGTGTGTTGATTTAATTGTAAAAAAAAAAGAAATAAATATCAACTCCCCACCCCTCCTTCCTCTAAATGCCGACAATACCCTCCACCTTACTCCTCCTTTCTCCGCTGATGATCCGCTAAATCGAGCAAACGAAGTGCCCACGGGCTCAGATCTTGACGGCGGACGCTCCCGGATCGTGCAGCAGCAGCAGCGGAGCGTGTGAAGCTTCGGCGGTTTACCAAAAGGTAGGCAGTTTGAGTTTTAAAATCCCGGATCCCGTTTTTGTGTTTTTTTATTCAATTTTTTGTAAGTCTTGTGTATTTCGGGTCCCGAGCTTTCTGAAACATGTTTCAAATCTGAATTTGGAGCACCGGGGTGCTCCCGGTGGCTCCCGGAAGTTTTTTGGTGGAAAACTCAGTTTTCTGGCGGCGAGGGCGGCAACCATGGTGGATTCTAGTGAAGCAGCGGCTACGCGGCGATTTTAGGCGGTGGCGTGGTGGAATCTGGCGGCGGCGTGACAGTTTTTGGTGGTGGCGCGGTGGTTTCCGGCGAGACAGGCGGTGGTCCGACCAAAATTTTCCGGGGGTTCTTTAAACCCGCGTAACTCACAAACCGTAAATTCGATTTGCGAGCCATTTGTGGAGACGCGTTCCTTGAGTCAAGAAGGACCATTTGAACCTACTTTGGGATTTTTTTTGAGTCGGGTTTTTTTCCTGGGGCCATGAAATGTTGCAAATAATAATAATATTTTATTATTTTCAACTTCGATCCGCCATAACTCCTGCACGGAGTGTCCAAATGACATGACGTCAGTGGAATTGAGACCCTGATGGTACGGCAGACTTTTCAAGATAGTTTTTGGGCACTGGGATGTAGATCAGGATGTGGGCCCCACGAGGCTGCTTGTGGGTGTTTACAGAGAAACACGACCTTTTCGTCGGGTGTTCGTTTTGGACGATCGAGTAGTTGATCCCATGTGTTTTTCTGAGGGGATCACAATGGTGTGATCCTCTTGACGAGTTTTGGGATCGTGGTGTGGGCCCCACCCGGGCTGGCTACGGTGAAAAGTACCTTTTTCACCGGGTGTCCGTTTTGGATGATCGAGTAGTCGATCTCATGGGTTTTTCCGAGGGGATTAGAATGGTGTGATCCTCTTGATGAGTTTCGGGATCGTGGTGTGGGCCCCACACAGGCAGGCTATAGTGAATAGTACCTTGTTCACCGGTTGTCTGTTTCTGGTGAGTAAATAGCCTATCATGCGTGTTTTTCTGCGTATACTGCGATGGTGGCCTCGGTATCGGCCTAGGAGGTGCGCAATGTGGCTATGTTGCGGGACGCTCGGGTTTGCGACCTTTGGACCAGTAGTGGTTGAGGGTACTCCCTTGGTTCAATCCTATGAGGGTTCGTGTGGCATCATAACCATGGTATGGATTTGTGATCCCCTCAATAGGATCTCTGATCTTTTAGAGTTGTGGCATCCCTCCGGTGGGCCCGGGGTGGGATCCTCTAGCTTCGCTACCCTGGATCGGGTTATTGGTATCGCTGTGACCGCTTATCCATGGGCGGTGATCCCCTATCTAGCAGGTTTACCCTCGTAGGGTTTGTGGCATCATTGGGAATATGACCCCCTACGCATTGGGCCATGATCAGTAGGGTTGTGACATCGTCAGGTATACGATCCCCAACTCAGCATGTGGTTTATAGTAGGGTTGCAACATCGTTGGTTATACGATCCCCTACTCAGCGCGTGGTTTCGGTAGGGTTAATGCATCGTCAGTTCGATCCCCTACTACGCGAGTTATACCAGATGGGGTTTCGGTATCATCACGACCACCTTGACGGGAAACGATCCTCTATCTGAGTGATGTGATTTTGTGGAGCGCCAGATCGGGTTGTGGTATCCCCCAGCGGATCCTGGGAGTGATCCCTTATCTGTGAGATCTCTGAATACCAGATCAGGTTGTGGTATCCCCAACGAATCATGGGAGTGATCCCCTATCCGTGAGATCTTTAAATACCGGTGTGGATTCTAGCATCCCCTAGCAGACCCTAGGAGTGATCCCCTATCCGAGGAGTTTGGTGTTTTTTCTTTTTCAGCGTGACTTTCTCAGTGATGATATCCAATGAGTGCGATCTCTCGAGTGAGCATCTGGGATGTTTTTGTGGGAGCCGATGGAGTGTATCTCTCGGATGAGTGTCATCTAAATAATAGTGCTCTTGGAGTGTGTTCTCCTAGTTGTGAACCATTTCTGGTGATGAGGTTGGTACCTCTTGTGGATCGGTGTGTGTGTATTGAGTATATCTAGATGTTCATGGTATATGTGTGGATGTATATCTGTGCGGATGCTCCGGGTATATATATGGGCGTATACCTGAGCGAATGTTCATGATATATGTATGGGCGTATACCTGAGCGAATGTTCAAGGTGTATGTATGGGAATACACTTGAATTGAGTTGACTAGTTGTGTTAGCCGAGGATGGTCTCGAGATGGAGTTTCTCTCTCGTCTGGGTTCCCTCTGGCTGGGATGAGCTGACTGTTTCCTTTCAATTGCTCTCTTTTGTTTTGGGTTTTTGGGACGCCTACTGAGTATTTTTATACTCACCCCTACACGGGATTTTCCTGCACATGTTTGTATCTTGTGCAGACCACAGTCCTTTCGACAGAGTCCCAGGAGGACCCAGAGCAGGTGGAGCTTTGTGAGCGAGACTGACCGGGGTGTTTACTGGAGTTGTGCTGAGGAGCTTACTAGCGGGTTATTTTGACAGAGATCCCCTCCTTCTGAGCGGGTTGGACGCTTTTGCAGTTTTCTTTTGGTGGGCCATGTTTTTTCTCTTTTATACTTCTGTTGCACTCTGGTTTGGGATAGATATATGCATGCATTTTCTTTTCAGTTTTATATATCTCTGCACTGTTTCATGGAGGTGTATGTGGGTGTGTGTGTAAAGGTACCTTAGGCTAATGCCTCCCATGTGTGTGATAGCCTGCTCGACGCTAGTCTCCAACCCCTGACCTATTGGAGGCAGGCTTGGGGAGTCACGGCTCGAGCCCCGTTGGGTCGGGTCGTGACAGTTTCCTTAAACCCATTTCTTCTAAATCACTTCATAAATTAACATGGTCCTTTTATTTTACACCAACACCTAAAATGGTCCACAATATATTGTCACAAACATTTTTTTCAATGTTCATGACATCTTAATTATGCATTAGAATGTTAGTTTTCCAGTAAGGGAGATTAAAAAAAAATACTTTTCTTCTTCCAATTGTGACTATGTTGTCTACTCAAACCATGAATATTGGGTAATGATTGAGACACCAAATCCTAAAATTCATATATCATGTGGATGTTTTCTTTATCAATCTGCAATAATATTTCTACTCCTTTCATGAACTTTAGTGTTGGGTTGAATTATCTAGAACCATAAAATGCCACTATTTATTTTCTGAACCTATTATGATGGGGAAGAAAACATATGTGACCCTTTTAATGTTTAATCCATATAGTTTTTTTTAATTTTATTGTAGCAAGGGTATAAAAATTACACTTTTTTACTCCAACCTAATAAATTTTCATAAGCAAAGAAGTCATTGATTGCCCACAATAAATCAGCATGCAGTTTGAAAATTTCATTAATTTTATAGTCATAAGTCATCAGAACATCACCTAAAAATTCATTCAACTCATCAATCAATGGATGAAGTTAAACATCAATCTTATCCCCTAGAATTTTAGGTCCATAAATAAGAGTGGAAATTAATAGAAATTATTTTTTCGTACAAATCCATAAAGGAATATTATATGGAACCAACACCACGGGCCATGTGTTATGAGTTACACCAACCATATAACTTAATGTATTGAAACCATATGATTCCAACACATTGATAAGGAATTATTACTATCTTTAGAAAAGTTAGGGTGTCTCTGATCTAATTCCTTCTATGAAAGAGAGTATGCCAGGTGGGTTAGTATATCAATTTCCTTATTTTTTCCACATTCCATGTAACTAATTTTGAAAATTTATATAACATAAATAATATTTTAAACCTTGGATTTAGCAGAACATAACACATTTTCTTTACAAAAATCATTTTACCCTGTTTCATAGTCTGAATTTGATGGGTTTTATTTCTCTTGTTATCTTTCCACTTATAAGAGTCACAGACTGCACAATTATCCAAATGAATATTTTATTTTCTAAATATATTATAGTTGTTTTCACATGAATCTATGGTATCATATGTGAAACATAAGTTCTTTGTAAACTTATGATAATGTTAATACAACTTAGGAATCTTAGTATCAACATTAAGTACTTTTTTAAATAACACCAATAGCATGTCAGATGATGTATCTATAGATTGATTCAAAGTATTCAAGTAAAAAAACTCCATGATAAATGAAAATTTACCACAAGAAGTACACTAAAAATATAATTTAATTTGTGAAACATCAAGCATTTCATAAAACCTCAATGAATCATGATCTGCATGAGAGCATAGATTGATGTCACCAATATCAAAATTTTGGATGTTAATGACTTTAGGAGGCATCCCATATAACATTTTAGTAAGTATTTCATGTATCTAATCATTCTTCCTCACATCAAAATCTATCTAAACTGTTTCCATATGATGATAATGAATACATTCTTCCCTATGATGAGTCCAACACTTATAATTTTTCAGAAACCCATTTAAGAATAGGTACTCTCTTATGGTATCTCATGTTAATTGATATCTATTTTCACATTTTCTACATAGAAAACTAATATAGTCACTTTTAAATCCTCTAGTGAAATCAATAAACTGCATAATTCCCTCAACATATTCTCTAGAAATTCTATTTGGAAGATCAATCCAACTCTTATCCATATTCATATCTATACAACAAGAAATAACATTTACACAAGACTTTATATTGCAGGAATTTTTAGAATTTTAGTTCAAAAAGTATATTTAAAATTAATACTAACAATTTCATGTTGACTTAATTTCATACTCATTCAAAATAAGAAAACAATTCGCAAATTACATGATCATCACATTTTAAATTATATTTAATTATCTATACCTTTTATTTTTAAAGTCTTATTTTATACATGAATAAATATATTGTAGAGAGTCACTTATAAAGAAATGGATTATAAGAAAATTTAAAAATTGGAAAAAAATAATCATAAATATATATTAAAATATTACCAATGGTTATTTTATAAATTTAGTTATCAAAACACTAAACTACATAAAACCATGTTATTTTACTATCATTGATATATTAGTGTATCAATAAATAAAATTTCTTATAATTAATTATGTATTTATGATTTATAATGAATTAATTCTTAATACACATTTTATATTTTAAATTACATTTATAGAGGTTTTTTGATAGAATTCCATTTTTTTTGTTGGGAAAAAATAACGAAGTAAATGATAGAAAATGTGGAATGTTATATGTCATGAATAATGAAGAATAAAAGTTAGGGGTTATTTCATGTGGAAAATTAATTTACTTAAATGTTTTAAAGATGAAAAAAGTATATTATTGGTAAAATTTTCAACATAATTATAGTTATAACATTAGAATTTAATAATAAATATTAGGATAATGAATCATATATTAATAAATATTATAATTATAAATATAAATTTATTGAAAATGTAAAATTAAAATCTTAAAATTATAATATTTATCATCTTCATAATTATCATTATCATTAAAATGAGTTTTAAAATGGGTTTTTACTATAGTCATCATAATATAGGATAAATAATAATATTTATCATCATCATCATCATCATCCTTAAAATTAAAATGAATTTTAAAAATAGTCATCATCATTTTCAAAAAATATTAATGTTTCTTGTCATTATCATAATTATCCAAATGTGTTTTGAATATATCCATTATCAATTTTCATAAATAATAATATTATCACTATCATCATTATTAGAAGTTTGTATCATTGATTTTCCATCTAGGAGGTCATAGTTTCTACATTCCATGGGTGTATGTGCTTGAATTTTCATTGTATTTACACCTTTTCTAATCCATATAAATTATTAGAATGAGTATATTCTACTTTGGAGTGGAAATTTACATTTCCTATGAAACACATGTGGATAAAAAAATATTTTTAAGAGAAATAAAATGTTGATCAAATGATTGATGAATATTTTATTGCAAAGGGTAGGAAATCATGTATCAAATGTTGAAACATGATAATACATTCAAGGTTATTATCAAAATCCAAACTATAAAATATATTGTCTTTCAAATGAATCTATAATCACAAGGTTTACCTCATATAACGTGATGAATACAAGATGAAAACAAGTAGAGGGGGAAACGATAGCAAGATCATAGGTAGTGGTAAAGAGGGTGCGACGTCAGTGACCAAGATCAGAGGTGGTGGTGGAACCCAATCTGACGGGGGTGTGATGAGGGTAAGGGAGTGGACTGGTAGGGAGGATATGCGACATTGGCAGCCCAGGAAGGGGGTGCGATGAGGGTTAGGGTAGTGGGAGGTGATGAGGGTGGATGGAAGGTGGTGGCTGAAAAGTTTCTGGGTACGATGACATATCTGGTTTGTGATGGGCGATGAATCTCATTCACGATAGCAGTCTAGTTCATGATAGGTGGCGGATCTGGTTTGTGATGGGCTACGACAGCTATGGGTGCAATGAAAAATCTAGTTCATGATGGGTGGAATCAACTATGGTTTATTTGGTGATGGATCTAGTTTTCAAGGTAGAGGGTTTGCGTGGGGGGGTGTCCATGACAGGGGGGAATGGGTGTGCATGAGGGGGGGATATCTTATTTTAGGGATAGTGACTGCTGATGATAGTCACCCATTTAAAGGGAAACAATTGCTCTAATTTACAGTAGTTTTTTTATTTTAGTTAATATATTAGTTTAAATTTCAATTTTAAATTGAATAATCATTTTTTAATTATAATATATAGTTTAGTGAAAAAAATGGAACAGAGGGTTTGGAAAGGATTTCACCATGCATACTCTATTTTGGAGTAGTCTTACTCCATTTGGGAGATTTTCATACCTTAACAGGATTGAGATATCTTTTAATATTACATTTTTAATGTAATATTAATTTAAATTTTATAATAAATTTACCCATCAATTATATTTATTTCTTGTTTTTATTTATTCATTTTATCATTATATTTTATTTATTTATATTTTATAATAAAAATATTACAAAAAATATTATATATATATATAATTCATTCATAATAATGTTTTAAAAAATGAGACATATTTTGCATATGAATTTAATTGAAATTGACGTTTAAATAAAACACATTTAATTGATTAATTTTCACATGATCAATGTAATTAATTTTTTTCTAGATAGAATATATCCGAGCATTTAATTGTGATAATTTTTTTATGATAATACTCTTTTCTTAAAGCATGTATAAATTTTCTATAAAATTATATGGCATGTGTCAAATAAATATAAATTTCTCCACCGAAAATAACATAATTACAAAGAAGTTATGTAATAATAAAAAAATGAATTTTTATTTTGACACACATTTTTTTATCAAATGAATGAAATTTATTTCCTTTGCGAGACAATTCTTTTTAATTGTTCATTTTTGAAATCTTAATATTTTCAATTTTTTGACTAAAATTTATCTCACTTAGAGGGAGAGTTAAATTACTTCAATATGTTTAATTTTTATAAATTCATTATTTACAGTTACATTTTATTGATCAATGAAATTTATTGCATACAATTGGTGATATAAAATTCATATTCAATGATATATCTTTTAAAAAAATGAAATTCACCTCAGTATGACTTAAATGATGTATATATTTAATATATGTGATAAATTTCATTTTTTATAAAAAAAATTAAAAAATGACATTTATCTAATTTATGAGACGAGATAAATCAAGTTAAATCTAGGATATTTTTTAAAAATTAAAAAATATACTATATAAAATATGTGTCAAATTTAATGTATAATGAAATATCTTATAAAAAATACAAAAATAATGCAATTTATGACATGTACAAGATGAAATAATTTAAAATATGATTTTATAACATTTTAAAAATGAAATTTATCTCTTGTACAAGATGCGATAGATTTTAGATGCTATTTTTGAATGA
This sequence comes from Viscum album, assembly GCA_963277665.1. NCBI lineage: Eukaryota > Viridiplantae > Streptophyta > Magnoliopsida > Santalales > Viscaceae > Viscum > Viscum album. The sequence goes on along the minus strand of OY728128.1, from coordinate 209,451,898 downwards.
TGCATCATTTATAAAATGAAATTTATCTCATGTCATAACCCAGCCCAAAGGGGCCCAAACCATGACTACCCCAAGACCACTTCCAATAGGCCAGGGGTTGGTGACCAACACTGCATAGACATATCACACACATTGGAGGCCTTAGCCTAATGAATATGTAAACACACACACATCTCCAATCCCATACACTACTGAAATGTAAATCAACCAATAACCATGAATGCACACATCTAAAATCCCACCATCAAAGTATGAAAAAAAAGTACTAGAAAGTAAGGGGTAAAATACAATCTCACCAAAAGAAACTGAAAACAATTCCAACCTATGAAGTGGGTCTGGACTGATTTCAATGTAACCACTCAAACACACCTCAGCCTATCTGGCTCACTAAGCTCCACCTGGCCCCGTTCCCTTTATAACTCCATCAAAAGGTTGGTTATCAGCATAAAACATGACATGTGTGGGAAATCCCATAAAGGGTTGTGATTAAAAATATCCAATAGGACACCCCAAAATCACTAAGAATATAACATCGAGAATAACAGTCATCTCATCAAAGAGATATTCCAAAAACATACATAATAAGAATATACAAAAATACTCATAGTAGACACATAGTATCAAGGAAAGGTCATAATCATAATTCCATCCTAGGATATACTACTAGAAGGTTCCATATAACACTCGCCCAAGAGAACAAAATCCATGAGTCATATTGCACTGATGGCATCCATCCGAGATGTCATGCTTGTCAGGTCTAGCCATAAGAAGTACACGCTAGAAGTTTGAAGAGATAAATACATAGATGAGGATCACACCCAAGGCCATGGTGGTATACCAACAACCCAATATGAAATAACCTTCTAAGTAGGGGATCAATGCCTGAGTAGTGTTGGTCATGAAGATACTAAGAACCCCACCTAGGGTAATGATGATGATAGAGGATCTCACTCCAGGCCTCACAAAGGGATTCCAACAACTCTATCCAAGACTAAAGTTCCTCATAGGGGATCACCACCCTATTCATAGGACATGACTCTATACTAAACCCTTAGGGAATGGATCAAGGGAACATACCCTAAACAAATTTTCCAAGATGAAGAGGATAAGGGCTCTAAGCGATCTTTGAATAAGTACACAACGTGTACTGGAAGTACATGGAGTGTCCCTTCAGCACTAGGTCCTACCCGCGTATCATGTCCTACTCCCATGTATATGACTATTTTTGAGTACACGGTGTGTGGTCCTCCACACATTACATGTGGTCCCACACAATCTTCTATCCATGTACCCCTATAGGCACCGAGCCACCTGCTAGTGTGTACACGGTGTGTGGCATGACCCACACAACATGTAACACCACCCAACTTCCTAGGTGTGTACCTCCTGTACATGACGAGCTATACAGTTAGGGGTTATATGGCATGTGTTAAGAACCATAGAACATGCGATCCTTAAATATTTATGTAAACCCCATCCTCTTATCTGATGACTATACACGACATGAGTTCTTAAATTACATGGCGTGTATATAATTTTTTTCCAAAAATCTAGATCTATTCATGCATATTATCCCATGCCTTTGATTCTCATGGATCTACCATCAATCACACTAAACAACACATATCTCGATACATGTGATTCCATCGTCATCCGGATTATGGAAAGTTCTGTCACTTGGGAAATGATCACCATCACGTCTTATCACTGCCATACGCCCCACTGGAATTGGGGTCTCCAAATCCATCCATGATAGATCATCTATCATAGTTGTGCTACAAAAATTATACCTTGGTCGCATATGTAACTATGGTACTGATTCATTGTTCTGATGAACAAATACACAACAATCTAATATCAGGTATTCATTGAACCATGGTCCAAAGGAATTTCCCATGATGAACACATGAATAATGAGCTAAGAAATGAAATAAACACAAACATTTGGAATGAAACTCATCCAATTTTTGTTTTGGACACAATTCATTTCCATTAGATTTATTAACGAAGAGATATAATATAATCAATAATAGAAATCCCTAAATCCCAGATAATCTAACCCGTACCTGCAATACACACAATATGTGAATCAATTCATTAGTTGATTGAGTCATGTTTTTCATATGAGAAATTAAATGGGGTTAAATCTAAATAAAACAAAATCCTACCTTGATATAGATCAATCACTGATGAAGAAAAAATCCATGTTGTTTTCATTGGTGAGATCCTTGAATTTCATTGCACAGTGATCTTTGATCCACAATATAGTTGTTGTTCACCCGAGAACAATACTCCAATGCTCCCTCCAAAGGATTTAGGGTTATGTATCTAACCCAGACATTTACCCATAGCTATATATTTATAGGAAAGGTAAATTCATGGAAATAATTAAATAAATTATTTTAATCAATTAATTTATTTAAACATTTTACCACGATTACGCCCGACCTGAACATCCAACGCGCCTCAAGGTTATGACATGCCTAGGGTAAAACCCATGCTATGAACTCAAAGGAAACCTTATATTTCTAATACAAGCCTTTTTAAGAGTTATTACACCTTTTTTGGGAAAAATGTGCACATGTGATATTTAATATATTTCAAAAATTAATTATGGGCTCACCGGGCCTCAAAATATCACATCGTCTCAGTGTCTAGCTCCAAAAAATAATACATATAATATTCTATAGTAATATAAATAAAAATTAGATCCATTAAATTCTCTCCACCTTGGGGATTTACATCCTAAAAATAAAAGAAAAATACTCTATAAAGATATGTGGGTACTGAGCATTCATGTGAGTCTCCCGCTCCCAAGTACTCTCCAAAAGATTCCCATGCTAACACTAGACACATAATAAAGTAATTTATCACCAATAGAGGATCCTCTATTACTGATAATCAGTCTCTATAAGGTACTAATAAAATATAGCCCCATCATCAATGTCCATCTTCCCCCAATCGATTACATGTGATGGGTCGTGCACATACTTCCTCAGTTGTGGAATGTGAAAGATGTTGTGTACTTGGTCCAAATGTGGGAGTAGATACCAATAGTACACCGTGACACTGAATCTATATATTCTATAGAAATGGACAACGAATCTCAAAGATAGATTTCTGCCCTAAAAAAACCTCTGTAACCCACATCAATGTAAGAACTATAGGAACACATGGTCTCCCTCCTCTAACTACAAAGAAATCTATCATAAGTCCTCATAGGAATTCTGATGGCTTTTTTCATTCCTCATACTCTCTTATATAATATTCACCTTTTCTATCATGGATTACACTAACTCCTAGCCCATAAGTACCAACTCTCCTAGGTCGGTCCAGTATAGCAGTGACCCACAAGGTCACCCATACATGGCCTAGAACGGTGCCATACCGATGGTGGAATGGTAGATATTGTTGTACACAAAATATACTAATGTTAGTTGATACTCTAAACTATGGACAAAGTTTAACATTCAAGTCCACAACATTTCCTCTAGGACTTGAATGGTTTACTCAGTATAGCCATCAGTTTGGGGGTGAAACACCATGCTCAAACACAACTGAGTCCCAAAGGACTCCTACAATCCCTTCCATAAATTAGATGTGAAGTGATCATCATGGTCAGAAACAGTCATAAAGGGAACTCTATATAGCTGGAATATCTTCTGTACATACAAGCATACCATATCTCTATTTAAATCTTCTCTTAAATAGATAGGAAGTGGGCCGAATTGGTGAGTCAGTTTATGATCATCCAGATGGAATCTTGTCCTTTGGAAGTACATGGTAACCCCATCATGAAACCTATGGTTATAACATCCCAATTTAACTCTAGAACCTTGAGGTGTTGAAATAAACCCATTGGAACATAGTTCTTTTCCATCACTTACTGATAAGTAAGGTATCAAGAGATAAAATTTGCAACACATATATTCATCCCTGGCCACCAGAACTGCCACCTAAGGTTTTGTTACATCTTCAACACACTTGGATGTACCACTAAGGGTGAATTATGAAACTACCTCATCACCTCCTCTCTTAGTGAAATTGGTACCATTATCCGTCCTCTAAAAATAATGACATGCCCATCACCTTCAAAAAATACATCAGGAGCATGTCCAATGGATATATGGATATGTAGGGTCCCATAGTCAGTATCCCTAAGATGTTCCTCCTTGACTCACTATAAAAGTTAAGGGTTAATAAATATTGACTAAAGGTAAGATGCTCTATCCCTATCCACAAAGGATAACTATAACGAGGCCAACTACTTTGATGCCTTGCTCAGTAGTTATGAACAAGATATCCTGTTGAGATCATCCGCTACCACGTTCCCCATCCTAGGAGTATAGAAAATCTTGAAGTCATAATTCTGAAGGAAATATAGCCATCACCTCTATCTCAAGTTAAGATAATTCTGAGAGAATATATACTTGAGACTCTTATAGTTAGAATAAATGATAAATCGCTCACCTATAAGGAAGTGTCACCAAATCTTCAGTACAAAGACTACCACTTCTAGATCAAGATTGTGGGTTATGTAGTTCTACTCATGTAGTCTCAACTAATGTAAACCATAAGAAATCACCATCTTACTATACATTATAATGCTACCAAGCCCGATCCCTGATTCATCACAAAACACAACATACTCGACACCCTCCTCTGGAAATCTCAAGATGGGAGTGCTCATCAATCTCTACCTCAAATCTTGGAAAGCCTGCTGAAACCTCTCCATCCATATGAAAGGTTATCACTTTTAGGTAAAATATATCAAGGGATCTGATATCCTAGATAAATCTGGTACAAATCACCAATAGTAGATTGCCAACCTAAGGAATTTACTCACCTCCATCATGCTCTTGGGTGGTTCCCAAGCTAAAAATGCCCCAACCTTTGTTAGGTCCACTGCTACATTGTTTTCTGAGATAAAATTTCCCATAAAGTGACCTCCTGAATCCAGAACAGATACTTATATAGATTTACATAAATCTAGTGCTCTCAATGTATGTACAAGATCATCTTTAAGATCCTAAAATGCTCCTCCCCAGAAACCAAGCACACTAGGATATCATTGATGAATACTACCAAAAACTGGTCCAAAAAAGGATGAAAGATCTAGTTCATGAGTCCCATGAACACTTATGGAGATTTTCATGCCAAAGGTCATCACTAAGTACTCATATTTACTAAAAAAAAAAAAAATCAAAAATCCATATTTGACATATACTCATCCCATACTCGTAGTTGGTGATAGCCTGATCTGAGGCCAATCTTTGAGAACCACCATTCCCTTATCAACTTATCAAAGAGGTCATAAATCCTTAGTAGTGTATAATTATCCTTCAGGATCACCTATTATAGGTGATGGTAATCTACACACAACCTCAAGTTCCCATCCGCCTTCTTGGCAAACAATATTAGGGTTTCCCAGGGTGAAACACTGGGTCTAACAATTCCTTTCCTACACAAGTCCTTCAATTAAACCCTCAGCTCATGAAGCTCTACAAGATCCATTTGATATGATGTTAAAGATATTAGGAAGTCTATCTCTCGATGGGGTGGTAAGCTTAACATGTCCTTAAGAAACACATCCCCGTACTCCACCACCACTGTAGGGAATTGGAAGTTCATAACATCCAATGCACCAAGAGTAATGAAATACAATTGGTGTATAATTGGATGTACCCTCCCACACATGAGTCCATCATACTCTTCCTGGGTTCCATTTTATCCCACAAAGGAAAACCTTGTCCCATCATTATGAAAACACCGCATCCTACACCTAAAATAATCTATCTAGGCATTAACTATATATAACCATTCCATACCTAATATGACTTCATAAAGCTTCATCACCAATCCAAATAGATCCAAAAATAAACTATTACATCTAATATTCAATTCACAACATTAGCCAAAGTGTGTGATCACCGAGTCACCTCCAATAGGAGTCTCCAAGTGTAAGGGTGGAGCCAAAGGCTCAACCAGAATCTCTAAGTCTTGAACTAGATAATTGGAAGTAAAGGAGTAGATCAAAACCATGTATATAAACACTACATCTAAATTAGATAATAAATAGATCTTACCTCATATCATCCTTGGACCCATTGGGTCATAAGCCTCGACCGCTTGTAGTTGGACTTAACCCTGTCTCCTAACTCCCTAAGCCCGATGCAGACCACCTGGGGGTGATGGTGGTAATAAGTCAAAACATATACCACCTCTATCTACTCTCCTAGATCATCTTCCATGTCTTACACCCTACAGACTAACTAGATCTTACCATTTCCTCTGTCTAGGTGGCCTATCCACTGTCACTTTATTAGCTATACATAGGGTTAGGCAATCTCATGCAAGATGTCCCCAACCATCATAAGAGTATCACTACCTCTCCCTAGGACAACTAGATCCATCACATGAGACCTGAACCATAGACCCTCTATCTTGTGATCACCTCCTAAAACATCTCACACATCTAGGTCCTTGTGTCTATCATCGACTCACTGCCGCTGAAGTCACTGATTCAGTTTTCCCACTTCCGGCACCAACTTTGTGTGTCTTCTCAACCAGAAAACTATTGACCAACAAAGAAAACTAAAAAACCCCAACATAGGTTGTAATGTATAGAGTCATCACACTAGCTCATATGTCACTATGTAGTCCTCAACTGAAGGTACGATCCCTAAATAACTAACTATGTACAATATCTATCAATTACTGAGAGAGGTTGGTGAACCTAGAATAATACTTAGACACAATCATACTATTATACTAAAGCTATAAAAGATCATGGATAAACAAAAACATTGACATAGATATATATAAATCTTATTTGAAAAGGATATCACACTCTGACCATGCAAGAGTCACCTCATCGTATGACAGGGTCACTAAGCCCCACCACCATCCCACAGTTTCATGAAGAGGGATCACTTTCAAGACCACCATCTATACTGCAGGTGTCCTAATGAGAAGAAAGACTTTCATAACTTCCTTAAGATTGTCCTTATCCACATAGGGGCTAGGCTCACCTCAGAACCTGAGGGGTTGTTGTCATTGAAACTCATGAGGCACACTCATCTAGGAACACACTCCATGAGTTAGATAACACTGATGGGGTCCATCTAAGATGTCATGCTTGTCGGTTCTCTCCATAAGAAGTAAAAACTAGAAGTATGAAGAGATCAATTCATAGATGGGGGTTACATGCAAGGCCATGGGGTATATCAACAAACCAATATGGATTAATCCTCTAAGTAGGGTATTAACACCCGAGTAGTTTTGGTCATGAAATTACCAAGAAACCCACCTTAGGTAATGATGATGATAGAGGATCTCACTTAGAGCCAGATGAATTGATTACAACAACTCTTTCCATGACTAAAGTTCCTTAGAGGGGATCATTATCCTATCAATAGGATGCGACTCCATACTAAACCCTCAGATAATATATCAAGGGAACGTACCCTAATGAAACTTTTTCAAGGTGAATAGGACAAGGGATCCAAGCCATATTTGAAGTAGTACACGACTTGTCCCTTCGGAACTGGGTCCTACTTGTGTATCACATACCATGCCCATTTTTGTGTATGTGTCTAAGTACACGACATGTGTCCTACCCAACACAAAATGCGGGGCTACCCAAGATCCTAGGTGTATACCCCATATACATACCGAGCCACCTACCAGGGTGTACATGACATGTGGCATGGCCCACATGGCTTGTAACGCCACCTAAAATCCTGAGCATATACCTCCTGTACATGTTGATCTAGCTTTCTAGGGGCCACACAGTGTGTGGTAGTGATAACATGGTGTGTGATACTTAACTCTCCATGTAAACCCTAGCCATCACTCTAATTAATATGCATGACATATGTTCTAAAAGTGTACTCTATGTATATCATATTTTTCAAGAAATTCAGATTTATTCTCTAAAATTATCCCACACATTTGATTCTCATGTATCTACCATAAATCACATCAAAGAACATGGATCTTGATACATGTGATTCCGTCGTTATTATTGTCCATATTCCAGAAAGTTAAGTCACTTGGGAAATGACCACTATTGCATCTTCTTGCCACTATATTCCCCACTCAAACCTAGGTCTCCAAATCCATCCCCAATTGATCATCCATTGTAGTCGTGTCAAAAAAATGTAACCTCGATCACATATGTACTCATGATATTTATTTGTTTCACTAAATAATAGTCTCACAACAATCTAATACTAGGTATTTGTTGAACCGTGGGCCAAAGGAATTGCCTATGATGAACACATGAAGAATAGGGGAAGAAATTTACAAAATAAAAACATGAGGAACAGACCTTGGACAATGTTTATGTTGGTCTCAATTAATATCCTTCAGATTGATGATCATAGAGATATAATATAATAAACAATAGAAATCCACAAATCTCTGATAATCTAACCCGTACTCGCAATACACATGATTCACAAATCAATTCAATAGATGATTAATTTGAGTTCATCATAGGAGAAATAAAATGGAGTTAAATCTAAATAAAACAATGAACTACCTTGATATGGATCGATTTCTGATGAATAATGAATTTGCATCTTTTTCATTGGAAAGATCTTCAAATTATGTTTCACACTGATTGTCGATCGATGATCCCGTTGTTGTTCACCCAAGAATGATCATCCAATGCTCTATATAATGGATTCAGGTTTATGGGTCTAACCCTTAAATTTCATCATAGCTATATATTTATAGGAAAATTCAGGTCATGGTAATTTAATTAAATAAATTATTCTAATCAATTAATTTATTTTAACATTCACCCATGACTGCGCCCAACCCAAAAATCTGACGTGCTCCAAGGTTATGTCATTACTAGGGTAAAACCCATGATCTAAACTCAACAAAGGTCTTATATTTATGATTTTATCCTCCATTTAATATTTATTCCACCTTTTCCTTAAAACTATGCATGCATGATATTTAATATGTTTAATATATTTCAAAAATTAATTTTGGGATCACTGAGCCTCAGAACCTCATGTCGTATCAATGCCTATCTATGAAAATAATCCATATAATATTATAAAGTAATACTTGGAGAAATAAGAGTCATTATATATCATTTATGATATTAGATAAATTTCACCTAGATTAAAACATAATTAAAAAAGAAAATTATCTTATGTGGGAGATGAGATAAATTTTTCCTAGAATGGTACATCTGTTAAAAATTGAAATTTATCTCATATCATACATGATATAAATTTCATGTATTATGTTATGACTTTAAAAAATGGAATTTATCTCTTCCATGATATTCAATAAATATCATGTACAATGAATCATAATTTGAAAAATGAAATTTATCTCATATAGATAAATTTAATCTACAATAAAAAATATTAAAAAAATAAAATTTATCTCACATGTAGGAAGAGATAAATTTTATATGTTTTGTTACATATTTTAAGAAATTAAATATATATCATGTACCAGATTAGAAAAATTTGAAGTACAACAATACATATTTTATAAAATGAAATTTATTTCATGTATTAGATGAGTTAAATTTTATGCCACACCCTGATCCAGAAATGTTAAGTATTTTTAATCATTTAATTAATTTTAGCTTTTATTTTGATTTTTCAGGATGGTCCAGGTTTTAAAATTTTAATTTTTTGGATTTTTAAGCTTAGATTCATGGTTAGAGCACAGTTAGTAGAAACCATGTGCAGACTGTGCAAGGGTGTATGCAGTTTTTATCAGAGTCGACTACATGGCCGACACATGGTTTACCTAACTATGTATCCTACCCATGTTGGGTTTCTTGGTCCTCTAGTATAGGCACATGGTTGACACTTGGTTTGGCCAACCGTACAACCAAACCATGTATGTTTTCCTGGATTTTGAAAAAAAGTAAAAAAATATTATTGTTATTTATTATTATTATTATATTATTATTATTATTATTATATTTTATTAATACCTCAAATGGGTCTTATCCCTCCACCCCTCTCCACACTTGCTGCCCCCTCCCCTTGGTTTGTGACACCCCATCCCGAAGGGGCCCCCCGTTCACATGACACTTATTCTCCCAAAACCTCTCGTTGGTCAATTTCTTCCCCATCTCCACTTTACATATCCACCGATAAGTTCATTCTCTTCTCCTCCCCCTCCTCCTCCCTTTTCTATTTCTTGGTTTCCCTTCCCCCCCTTGTAGTGCATGTGACCCACCTGAGCCTTAACCCGATTTAGGGTTTTTTTGTTGGTTCTTGGTTTCTAGGGGTTATAGGGCTTAATTAAGGCTTATTCTAGTTGAGGTTGTAAAAGGAAGTGGGTTATACATAGAGTTCAGGTAGGGTTTATTCTGTTTTAATTATTTAGTCTAATTTTAATTTAGGGTTTTTTTTGATTTTTGAGTTTCTGGTATTTTTTTCTAGTGCATTTTGGACCACCATTCGTGAGGCTGAACTACACACATATGAATGGGTAAGGCGTATATATATACACCTACTTTATACATATTACCTCATGGAGAGGTTGATATCTACATTTAAGCTAGTGGTATATATATATATATAAATTCATGTGTGTGTAAGCATAAAAGAGTGGATTCAGATTGCCTTAATCAAAAGCATCATGTTTTTAGGTTAGTTCCCTATGTACAAGAATTTAAATTGAATTCTTTGATTTCTTGTGTGTTTATAAAGGGTGTTTTTAATTATTATATAATATTTTTATTCTATGAATTTTTTTGTTATGATTTGTATTGGATTTTCCCTAGTTTTTCATATTTTCCTCTAATATTTGACATTTACAACTCTTACTAAAATATATTTTCATACTTATCGCAACATGTTAAATATTTTAAATTCTCAAATGTGTTTCAAATGATTTTAAACACATGTATTGGATATGAAAAATACATTTTGGTCCCTTGAACAGTTTTCCATAAAGTTTTAATAGCATAAATGATTACCAAATATCTCCAAGTTTGTTTCCTAAATGATTTATAATGGGTCATGGGTGTTTTGAAAGATGCTTTGGTGTGTATAAGATGGTTGTGAAATGGTTTTTCCACTGTGGTTTTGTTAACGATCATGCTAGACATGTGGGTTTTTTCTTTGAATGATAGTGAATTTGTGTGTAGTTTGAAAAAGGTGAATTTCCCTGCGTTGAAAAATAAAATAGATTACATGGGAATCCTAGGTATCTAGTTTGGTTTCTATAGACTAGTATATCATTTGGGGTTTATGGGAAATGACCCAATCTCTCTGGAAAGTTTATGCTACAAAACTAACTAAACAAATGATGATGACTTGGGGACCGCTAAAACTTTGGATGTGACCTCTCTAGTGGATCATGCCCGAGAACGTTCTATATGGATTGATCACCAAGGTATAAGGATCCTAGGGACCTTACAACTTAGATTCTTATGGATTCTACCATGGCGCTTTCTATCATTTACCCCTGTTCTTCTATGGTACTGCTTTATTAAATAATTTTTGGTCGATTTTACTTTAATTTCAGAAATAATGAAAACATGTTTTTCTTACCACTATTGTGTAGAACCTAATAAAATGATTCCTTACCTCATTATCCTTTATATAAATGGGTTTTTGGAAAAACAATCCCCTCCTGAAAAAGGTTTTCAAGGTAAAAGTGAAAAATGGGTTTTAGAAGATCTAGTCTGTTACTTGTTTTGGAATAGATAAAAAAAATTATTTTGTTTATTTATATTTTCAAACTAGCATGACTTGGTTTTATTTTTAAAGTTAAGGAATAGTTAATAGTTTATTCGAGCATTACTATTAAGTTTTAATACTCATGCCTATAACTCTATCTTTATTTTTAGATTATTGTGTAGCTTCCATCTTGGAATCAGTCACCATGGAGCAATGTTAGATTAGTAGATGGCAGTGACCCATGAGATCATGTGGAGGTATGTTAAGTATTTATTTTTTTATCTTTTATTTTCTTTCTTCTTTTCTACTGTTAGTGTTAGTCCTGTTTATTTTTATTTATTTATCTACTTTTCATGGGATAAATCGACCCAAATTGAGTAATGTTTGATGCCCAACACTAGTTTCCAGTCTAGGAGGATCAGTAATGCCTCACAGGTATTTTCAAAGGTCAACTCAAGTGACCAGTTTGGGGTTGAACTGGGTTGGTTTGTGAAAAAATGGTATCAGATAATCCATTTGTTATTTGGGAAGTCAGGTTGATCGGAGATAGGATTACCAGGTCTCAAGAGGTAGGTCATGGGTTAGTATTTAATCACCACCACTCATGATGAGACCCAAGTCACCAAGGGTAGTTGGGTTTCAAGACTTAATTTTTAGTTTTGGGTTATTCCATTAGCATTTTTTTAGTTTGATGACCTTGTGCATGTTTGGGGATGATAGTGGAAGTGAGATGGTGCTACATAGTGAGATTACATGGAATGGAAAACCATGTGGATCCCGAGTGAATGGTTCAATTTACTTCTAGTGGTTAGTACATTCTCAGTGCCTGGTTTTCTAAACCATGTGGTCAGGTTATGTATGACAACTAGTTCCCTATTTCAGTTATTTTGGTGTGGGTGATACTTTGGTCTGATTTTGGTTGGTGTGAGTAGATCTTGAAAAGAAAATTATCTTTGAAAATGGTATTTATAGTGACAAAAAATGGGTTTTAAAAAGGGAAAATTATTCTTTTCTAATGGGTTTTTTGGTTTCAAAAGGGAAGTGAAAGTGGTGCTTTGGTTTTAGAAGTGAATATTTTGGAAGTGAATTTAGAAAATATAACTTGAAATGGTAAAATTAATTGGAGAATGGGTTTTGGTTTTTATGGTTGTTTTTGTATTTGAAAATGATTTTTATTTCAAAATATGGAATTGAATTTAAAAATTGGTAAATTTTTAAATGGTGGTTTTATTCTAAAGAGGGTTCTTGGACTATTTTGTGATGTTATTGCAGTTTTGTTTCAGTTGATATTTCATTTGGTTTTTATTTGGTTTTGTGATGTGTTTGTTTATGATCTTGGTGTTTAGTTTAAAATGTTAATTGTTCAAGTTCTTTTTTGATGTTTATTTGGTTTTGGGATTTACATTATTTAGAGTATGCCACCCAAAAAGACCCATAAGGTTTCTAATGAGCCTCTTCTTATAATTTTCCCTACCCAAACTCCTAGTGGAGTGGGGTATCCAAGATCTTATCAATATTTTTTGTTTTATATAGTTATCGAGGTTCATTAGAGGCTGTGGAGTGGATTAAGGAAGTTGATATTGTCTTTATGTTTTTGGGAACTCTAGAAGCCATGAGGATGAATGTTGTTTTGGTTATGCTTGAAGGATCAGAACTGAACCAATGGAAGGTGATCATTCCATCCTCATTGTTATTTAAGAGCCTTGGTAGATCTTCAAGACCACTTTCATAAAATGGTTTATTTTTGAGGAAGTGAAGGAGAATAAAGTAGTATATCTAGTGGAAGCTCGATAAGGTCAACTGAAAGTAAAGGGGAATGCTGACCATTTCAAATGAATTGGCTTCCTTTTCTTCAGAGATAGTATCAATCGATCATTTAGAAGATACTATTTTCATGTAAGGTCTCTATCCAGGGTTCAAGTATCACATTATTTCTTCAGAGAAAGTCTTAAAGGGAATCCTTTAGTAGTTGATAGTCCAGTTTCTTTTGGTGATCATGGAGGTTCCCCATCTGGTGAGAAGTGTGAACTGGATGAATTTTTTCTAAAATTTCCCCTTTTTTTAGTTTCTAAATTTCATTCATCAGACCAATCACTTGTTTTCATCTAGTGTGGTTAGTTTTGGCACTCTAATCTATATTTCCTTAATCCTATAAAGGTTTGTCGTCGGTGTGGCCACTTGTGATACCTGAAAAAGTTTCGTAAGTTTCATTTCTGAAAGGAGTTTTGGTTTGGGATTATCAGTTCCTAAATGTGGTGCATAAGATGATTTAAGAGATCGGGGCTCCATCCATAGGTCTAAGAGTGAAGCTTTTAACACAGTGTATGAGATGCCAGGTTTGGGGGATATACACCCAACATGTTTCCTCTGATGTCAAGGTGGAGACTATTAAAGTTTTCCCCTGTTTTGGATTTATATTCTTGGGAAACTTTCATTTTAGTGGCCTTTTTATCCTCTTTCCTAAAATTTCTATGGGGTTTCCTTGTGGATGTGAACTCTTAAATGGATATTATTCCTTTGGACTGGTTTTAGTTATTGGGTGGTGCCTATTTGGAGATGCTTTTGTGTTATAGATCATATGACTTGTGTTTTAATTCAGTGTTTGGTTTGAATTTATTTATTTGGGTCCCCACATTATAGGGTCGGTGTTATCGTGATAGATGATTTCTTAAAATGATGGGGAGACCCACTATGGGTCTCATTGATGTATTCTATTACAATGGTCAGGTGTGACATGGGAATTTAAGAGGTCACACCGATGTTATAGGTTTTCTCTAAATTTGTGAGTTGTTTTGGATTGGGAAATTAAGGTTTGTATAGAAACTTAAAATGGTGGGGAGACCACTCTAGGAAAAATATTGTAGTGAACCCAGTAATCTAGTTATTTTGTTTCCTCTTTGGTAATTTTGAATCCTGTCACCAGTGTGTTTCTTTATTTCCACCCCACATGACCCTGATTGTAGTAGTTGTTTGTCTTGGATAGTGGGTCATGTGACAGATTCTCATAGATATCCTAAACATACCACGATGATACCCTTTATTGATTTTTATGATAGGGGTCAGTGTGTTCCATATCTTGAGTTTGTGTTTGGATACTTGATCCTCTTTCATTGAATATTTTGTTGGATGGTTCAAGTTCCTTGTCCTAGTTCATTATCTATTTTAGTGTGGGTCCATTTCATTGAGAATGACTTCTTTATAATCATTTTGGGTTCGTAGTTTTGCAATAAGAGTGAGTTTTTGGTTTTTTATCTTTGGATGGTAGAGGTTTCATTTCAAGTGATAGGATGTATTTTCTTCATATCTCAGTCAATTTAATCTTTGGTACTTTCTAGGGGTATAAAGTGTCATGGTGGGGAGAATTGCCACACCTAGACTCTAAAATGTTAATTATTTTTAACCATTTAATTATTTTTAGCTTTAATTTTGAGTTTTGGGCTAGTACAATTTTTAAAATTTTAATTTTTGGGATTTTTAATCATAGAAACATAGTTAGCACATGGTTAGTAGAAACCATGCGTAGACTCTGTGAGGGTGTCTTCAGTTTTTAGCAGAGGAAACTGTATGGCCGACACATAGTTTCCCTAACTATTCATACTTCCCATATAGGGTTTCTAGGTTCTCTAGTAGAGGTGCATGGTTAGTGAATGGTTTGGCCAACCATGCAACCAAACCATGCGCAATTTCCTGGATTTTGAAAAAATATTTATTATTTATTATTATTATTATTTTATTATTGTTATTATTATTATTATATTTTATTAATCCCTCAATTTTTTCTTTTCCCCCTACCCATATCTATTCTTGATTCCCCTCCCCTAGTTTATAACACCCCAGCTCGAAGGGGCTCCTCCACACGCGACACCCCACCTCCTGACACTTCTCTGTAGCCAATTTCTTCCTCGCCTCTTCTTTCCACATCCTCTGATAAGTTTATTATCCTCATCCCCCTCCTCCACCTACTCCTACATCTATTTCTTAGTTTCCCTCTCCCATTGAGATTCATGTTACCCACCCAAGCCCTAACCTTATTTTGGGTTTTCTTTTTGTTGGTTCTTGGTTCCTAGGGCTCATGGGGATCAATTAAGGCTTGTTCTATCCACAGTTGTCAAAGGAAGTGGGTTATCCATGGAGTTTAGGTATGTTTTATTCCATTTTAACTCTTTGGTAGAATTTTAATTTTAATTTTTTTTGAGTTTCTGGTATTTTTCTCTAGTGTATTTTGGACTGCCATTCATAAGGGCGACCTACACACATATACATGGGTAAGGTGTATACACCCACATACACACCCTCTTTGTACATATTACATAATGGTGAGGGTAATATATACATTATAGTTAGGGGTATTTATACATATGTATAAATGAATGTTCATGTAAGCATAAAAGAGTTGATTTAGATTGCCTTAATCAAAAGCAGCGTGTTTTGTGGTTGGTTCCCTATGTCCGAGCATCAAAATTGAATATTTGATTGCTTGTATGTTTCTAAAGGGTGTTTTAACTATTATATATTATGTTTATTTTATTAAAAATGGTTTTGATTCTTCCCTAGTTTTTCCTATTTTCCTATAATCTTTGATATGTACACCCCTTACTAAAATATGTTTTCAATCTTGTCTCAAGAAATTAAATATTTTAAATACTCAAATGTGTTTCAAATGATTTTCAACACATGTATTGGAAATTACAAATATGTTTTGTTCCCTTAGACATTTTTCTATAAATACTTAATAGTGTAAATGATTTCCAAATAGCTCCAAGGTTGTTTCTTAAATGATTTATAATGGGTCATGGGTGTTTTCAAATATGATTTGGTGTGTGTGTGAGATGGTTGTGAAATTTATTTTCCCCTAAAATTTTGTTAAATATAGTGCTAGATATACGAGTTTTGTTTTTGAATGATAGTGAATTTGTGTGTGGTTTGAAAAACGGGAATTTCCATATTTTGAAAAATAAAATAGAGCATATAGGAAACCTAGGTATCTATGTGGGTTGCTATTGACTATTAATCCATTTGGGATTGTTGGAAAATGATCCTGGATCTCTAGAAATTTCACACTACAACACCAACTAAACAAATGATGATGAATTGGGGACCACTAGAACTCTGTCTGTGACATCTCTAGCAGATCATGCCTAAGAACGTTCTATATATATTGATCATTGAGGTGCGAGGATCCTAGGGCCCTAAAACCCTAGATTCTTAGGGATTATCCCATGGTGCTTACTATTATTTACCTCTATTCTTCTATGGTACTGGTTTATTAAATGATTTATGCTTATTTTTCCTTTAATTTAAAAAATAATGAAAAACTTATTTTACTTTCCACTATTGTGTAACAACAAATGAAATGATTCCTTACCACATGATCCTTTATGTAAATATTTTTTTGAAAAAATGCATCCCCTACTTAAAATGGGGTTTAAGGTAAAAGAGAAAAATGGTTTTTAGAAGCTCTAGTCTCTTACTTATTTTGGAATGGATAGAAACCCTTATTTTATTTATTTTTATTTTCAAACAAGCATGACTTGGTTTTCTTTTTAAAGGTAAGACATGGGTAATAGTTCATTTGGGCATGCTAGTTGATTTTTAATACTCACACCTATAGATCTATCTTTGTTTTTACCTTCTTGTGTGGCTTCCAGTTTGGACTCAGTTATCATGGACTGGAACAGGATCAGTGGATGGTGGTGACCCACAAGGCCACATGGAGGTATGTCTAGTGTTTGTTTTTTATCTGCCACTTTCTTTGTTCTTTTCCACTACGAGTGTTAGCTTTGTTTATTTTGTTTTATTTATTTATTTTTCATGGGATAAATTATTCCCAAATGATTCATTCTTGATGCTCGACACTATTTGCGAGCCTGGGAGGATCGAGAATGCCTCTTAGGCCTTATCATTGGCTGGATCGAGTGACGAGTTCAGGCTTGTCCTAGGTTGGTTCGTGACATATAACCCACAATTTGATACATCATTAATGAAATAAAATATATATCATATATTATATCTATTAAATTCTATTAATAGTTATACACATTTTATAAAATGAAATTGATCTCTTATAGGATATGAGATAAATTTCACCAAGAATGAAACATTTGATAAAAAATGAAATTTATCTCATCTATGAGATGAGATAAATTTCATGTACACTGATACATCTATTATGAAAGGAAATTTATCTTAGGTTTAAGATTGGATAAATTTCTTGCAGAGTTATATCATATACGAGATAAGATAAAATTCATACACAATAATAACTATTTTAAAAATGAAATTTGTTTCATGTATGAGATGATATAAATTTCATGTATAAGATCATATCTTTTAAAAAAATGAAATTTATTTCATTTATGAGATGAGATAAATTTTATATACACATATACATCATTTATAGAATAAAATTTATATCATGTATGAGAGAGATAATTTTCATGTACAATTATACTTATTTTATGAAGTTAAATTTATTTCATGCATGAGATGAGATAAATTTCATATAAAGTAATAAATATTATAAAATTGAAATTTATTTTATGTATAAGATGAGATAAATTTCTTGTACCATATCATATGTTTCAAAAAATGAAATTTATCTCATATATGAGATGAGATGAATTTTATGTACACCAATACATCTATTATGAGATGAAATTTATCTCATGTATGAGATGAGACAAATTTCATATACAATGATAAATCTTGTGTGAAGTAAAATTTATCTTAGTTATGAGATGAGATATATTTCATATACTTTTATCAGTTTTATAAAAATACAATTTAATTCATGAATGAGATGAGATAAATTTCACAAACCATATCATATATTAAAAAAAGTGATATTTATCTCATAAATTAGATGGGATACATTTATTACATGCTAATAATTTTTTTATGAAATGAAATTTATCTCATGAAACATTGATTAAAAAATTTTAACAACAATTTATTTTCCCAATTCCAATATTATTTTTAAAAAATATTTTTTATACCAAATTATATGTAATTATTTTAATTTTATAAAAATATACTTTTCAATTTATAAATTGACATAAAAAAGTTTATTAATATCAAAATAGAATTATTTTTATACATTTGTAAACTTTTATGTTTTTATAATGGTTAGTTTTTTATATAAATTTTATTTAGATGTTGGGTTAAATTTTATTTTTATAAATGGTGAAATAAATTGTTTCACTATGTATTTAAAAAAATTATATTTTTTATTAAATTCTTAAATACATTTTATCTCAAATAGTGCATAAAATGTATTTAATTTATAAAAAAATTATCAAATAAAACTATTTTCATATTTTACCATTTTTTTACAATTGATGATAAATTTTTAAATTATAAATAAAATTAGTGTAATACAATATAAGCTTCAAATAATGTATTTTTTTAAATTATATTTTGTTAGTAGTTTAATTGAAATCTATTTTTTTAAATATAGTGGGATTATTTTATTTAACAGTAAAAAAATTAAAAAAATTTATAACTTAATTTTTTTTATAAAAACCTTTTGTACTACAATTGTGTTTAAATTTAATTTTTATGATGTGTGAAATAATTTTTTTAGAATAATATTTTTAAAATAATAATTGTTTTATTTTTTTAATATTTTCTATTTTGAGTGTGTGAAAAATTAATTTCTCAACTAGTATAAAATGAATCTATGCAATGTGTATCAAATAACAACTAAATGTTTAGTTGAGTTTGTGAATTGAAATATTATGATATTTATATTTTATAAATAAAAAGTATACTATTTTTTATTAATTATAAGTGATACACGAACATAGAATAAGAGAGGGAGTGTTCTATATTAATGAGGGTGGATGAGGGAGACTTAATTGGAGGAGAGAGGATAAATTTACTATATGAAAATATCAAAATAATAATAATAATAATGGTTCATATGTGTAGTTGATATTTATTTATTTCAATATATGTGATCAAAATTATTTTTCTACTTCAAATTTATTTGGATATAAATGCGAGATATAAAAATAATCATGGAATAAAATTTTGTTTTTTAAAATATAAATGTTACAAAAATATTATTAAAAGTTAGTGAGATAATTTTTTTATTATGAGTGTAAAATATATGTAAAAATTGAGAAATGATATGTTTTGATATTTCATTTCATAAAAAATGAAATTTATTAAGGTAATATGTGAAATAATTTTTTATAAGTTTTGAAAAATTAATATTAGACAAGATAAATATTATTTTTTGGCAGGAATTTTCTTAATTATTATTTTTTAAATCCTAAAAGTATATAAATTAAAAATTTATCATCAAAAAATAAAAAATATCACATATAACATATGTGATAAATATTCATTTATAAACATATGTATTGCAGGATATCAAAATAATTTCACTTGTAAATTTTTTATTATAAATGAAATTTATCTCACTAATCAAATGAGTTAAAGTGTAAACAACTTTAAAAAATTGTATATTAGAAACATTTTTTAGATATGATTATGTACAACCCTCTTTAGTTTATTTTTTTATGTAATTAACAACGGTTTTATCAAAACCATTGATAAATTAACATTTAGTCACATTACAATGGTGCCTAAACCTTACTTCACTTGATGAATTTTTGTCCCAATTCATTGTATGATCTTGAGGAACTCCTCATTGGAGGTTTTTGTAATGATTGATGGTTTAAAGATGACACTCTAAAAGACGGGGATTTGGACTTGAACCATAATAAAGAAAAAGAGATTGGTTCTCGTCCTTTCACATCTTATAGGGACTCAATCATTGGGAGGATTTTCAAAAAGGTTTCAACAATTCATGTTGAGGTGAATTCCAATGAAATCTATGAAGGATTGGTGATGTGCAAGAATTAAATTTTTGGATGTATTTTTCTTCCTAGCGGAGATATTCCATGTGTTGGTTAGAGTGGGGAACTCAAGAGGGGGATGAATTGAGTTTCCAATGAAAATTTTATTTAACAAATTTTAAAAACTAAATCCACCAATATGGTAAAAATCACCCAATTAACAAAAATAATAAAAATATACAATTTCATTTTTTTAGAAGGTTTTAAAAATTTTAATTACAACTCAGTTAAAATACTCTAGAAAATACTTCTAACTTTTGAAACTAATCTAATAGTATCAAACAGAATATATAAAACACTAGTTTAAGTTAACCATCATTGTACAGTTTTTTTAATAAAATATAGATAAAAACTTATTCAATTCAAATATAAATAAAACAAAATAGAGAAATAATAGTAAAACAAGTTACAACAAATAAATCACAATTGAAATTAACAAGGGGTTTGTTCTCAAACTGAGACTTAATCCCCTCTACCTAGAAATCAACTCATTCCAAGCAGTTTATTATTAAATAAAATGGTCGACAAACTGGACCAGGTTTTTCAGAAGACATAACATAAGGCTATCTAGGCACATGGCCTCTTCCATAGTTCTACGTGGGAGAAATGAAATAAAAAAATAGCTCTTAGGTAGTCCAGGAAAAGTATCCTCTTCAATAGTTTTATGTGGGATAACATATATATAAAAAGGAGAGAGATAGAGAGAGATAAAGAGAGACTTTCACTCTCCAGTACAACTTAGGATTTGATGATTAAGATTTATAAATACAATACACATAGAAAAATAAAAAATAAATAAAACAAAGTAAGAGAAAGAATGAAAAAATATACAATAGAGTATGTTGCTCTGTTATTCTTTAGGTAGTTATTCTCTTCTCATAATCATATTCTAATTTAAAATAGATTCACAAATATGTTCAATAGTTTTCTTATTGTGTCTTCAAAGATCAAGATGTCATAGATTCTTGGAAACAAAGTATTTTCATCATTTTTAATTAGGAAGAAATTTAGTGTTAATGTGTTCACATGTGTATCTATGTTCCTTACGCTATTCAAATTTGTGCACATTTTTCTTCTATTTAGTTTACTTTCAAAATAAATTCTCTAAAAAATAGTAGTTGATATATCATCATGAAGATCCTCATTTTTTTCCAACAAAATAAGGTTCATTAAATTCTCCAACAATATTTAATTCTGTATAGAAAATCATTTGGATTGATAATTAAGATATAATAAAACAAGAATTAATTTTAGAGGTGGATTTTTTAAAGTTTTACATGTCATTATCCATGGTGGAGATCACATTAGATATGCCACAAAAACATTCCACAATCATTTCATCACTTTGAAAAATTCATAGTTGGGTATTTTGATAGGTTTTATAGTTGACAGTTTGTTCTTATGGTCAATTGAATGAACTTTCACTCAATTATTTTGTTATTTCAGTTGATATTTTCTACTTACAATTGATTATATACTTTTTAACATTCTAAAAAGATGATACAGTTGATCTATTATGCAAGATCTCTGAGTCACATGATCACTTTCTTGTTTGTTCGGTCGCACCATTAGCTCTACGGTCAGTAGGATGATCTTACAATTGATCACTTCCTTTGAATTTTTTATTACAATAGATTCTTAAGACATCATGAGGTTATTTAGTTATTCTTACATTCATTTATTTCCCTTTTAATATACTTTTCATGGATGATCACTTATAAGCTATAGTCATTTCCAAACTTAACAAAAATTCAGAGAATGCTTTAGCTTTTATGAAACATTTAATGGATGAAATTAAACATAAAAATGATCTGTGATTATTAAAAAAAGAAATTTCTTAGACTAATCCAACAATATCCTCCATTTTTATGATAAAAAATCATGAAATAAATAAAATAGTAAAAATAGTAAAGTTTATGATCTTCTATAACCATACACATAAAGGATTATAAACATGATGAAAATTATAAATATAATTTATTTTTATCTCCCCCTTTGAGATTATCAAAAATAATTCAAGAAGAGAGAAATAATATAAAAAGTAGTTGCATTAATAGTTCAAAAAGGTACAAAATCCCTATCATAGCCTAATTAGAATCGGAATCCATAGGGATGGTAGGGTCCTTTCCTCTACCAAGATCAGGTGCATGCATAGAGGGAGGAATAATAGGTGGTCCTAGAATGGTGATACCTTTAGATACTAAAATTATGTGACTAAGATATTGGGATAGAGTAAGGCCAAAAGTTTCGATTGGAGGTATAGGTGAGGTAGAGGCAGGAAAGGTAATCGAGGTAGATGCACTGGTAGAAACTGAAACAGTTTAAGGTAAAGGTAGGGCAGGAGGATCCAACATAAGGGAATTGGAAACATACATATAAGGTTCTAAGATTCTGGTGATATCAGACATTGCTCGAGTTTCATGCTCCATGACATTAAGAAATTCATATTTGTAAAACATGAATTGATTTAGCAGAAGATTGATGACTAATAAATTATCTACTATAGACTTAAATACAACATTCAAAGAGGAATTTTGAGATCTATGGATAAATATCAGAACTGATTTTTAAGACTATCCTTAATGTAAATACTATTGAGATAATACAAGACAATAGACTTGAATATATATTTATCATTGAGAGAATTGGTGGATTTATTTTGAATTAAATTAAATTGCTTCTCACTATGAGTAGAAATGTCTATCTGAAATTGATTTCTCACATCATTTAGAGAGGATAGAAAATTATATATCTTTTCATAGATCAGATTTTGAAATAGGTTTTTATCAATAGAGACTAAAATAGGAGGATATTATGTAGCAGTGAATGAAGGTTGAGCAGAATTGGTAAGAAATTCCAGATATCTCTTATCCAAAGTAGTCAACATCTCAGATAGATCTTCTTTGAGTACTCATATTTGACTTTAAAAACTCTAAATTTTCCTTTTAAAGGAATTAACTACTTGATGCACATGATCAAAATTTAGAAACAACTTTAGCTGAATATTGAAAAATGATATTTTAAACAGTATAAGAAACTTCTTCCTCACGGTCCATAGTAATTTCCAGAATGACATTCAAGCAAATATGATTTAATAGCTTAAAAATGTCATTCTTAAATTCAATAAGACCATCAAAGGTTAGCACTTAATAAGAATCATAAGAGGGTTCAAAATCTTGAGATGGATCAATTATTTCTTGTTCAAAAGAAACTTTAGGATAAAGATCAACACTCAAATTATAGGAATGGGTAATAAACTTAGGATTCTGTTTCCAAGGTTATTCTTTGTGAGAGAATATCCCAATATTTCTTCCAATTTATTTTAATGAGGACTCATATTAATTCACAGAATATTCCATGGACATAACTTATATCATTGGATAAGATTCATATAAAGGATCTCCTTGAAAAGAAACTTTAAGAGCATCCTTTGGAGAGGTAGGAATAGCTAAGATCTATAAAAAATACTCATTGGATTCAGGTCTGACTAGACTTTCTAGAGTAAGAGTAGAGGGTTTCACTGACACAATAGGGTTTTCTATGGTTATAGAAACAACAACACCTTCTGGATTTAGTGAATCACCACCACATTCATCATCATCATCATTATCATCATTCCTCTCACTAGGCTCACTACCTTGAGAAGCATCTTTACCAGATTGATATTTCTGACTAATGTGTTTATCAACCTCTTTTTCATCCAGATCAATAAAAACTAATGGAGAAGACACATCCATATTTAAAAATGTATTTTCTAGAATAATTTTTTCACTAGAATAAGAGGTATTAAAAATTGGATCTACTCATATGTCAAACATATTTTTAATCTCCACCGGTATAGGATCCACATCCTTATTTTAGAGCCTGTAAGGATATGTCTAAATAACATATATCTAGGGATTCTCCCCCCTCAATTGTTATAAATACAATTTCAACAGGATCAGCTAACACATGAACTTCAAGATACTTTTCTACTTCAACTAAAATAACATAAGGTTGAGGAACATCAAGAATATGAGATATTAATTATTCTTTCATTATTTTTATCTCAAATTGATCTTCATGAACAAGAGGTCTTTCTAGAAATTCCTGAAAATCATTTATAGATTCTTCATCTAGATTTAATAGGGATTAAAGTTATTCTTCATATTATGAGTAGTTGGATTTAACTATTTCATCTGGTTCTAAAATAGTAATATTTATATCTTTTGGACTTGTGGGATGATAAATAGTATTTAATATTTCATAAATATTCTCCTCATTAACCACCCAACTCTTTCTCTAAGGATTCCGACTAATTTTCATTCTCTTATAGGTAGTCTGATTTAAATAGGATCCATTTAGAATCACGCTCCTTTCAAATCCTATATTAACTAGGATCTTCTATTCCAAAAAGACATAGATAATCTTAGGGTGAGGAAGTGTGTTGAACCTAGATGAAGGTTTGGTCAACTCTTACATATGTATCATTAAAAAATAATGAAAAATGATTTGAATACCATGAACCATTAGATAAAAAAAGAAAAAAATACTTATATATGATAGAACTAAAATCTCCCTTCCTTGGGTAGATACACAACTGAATAAACTTTTACAAGATTCTACACTCTGCACTAATCTCATTCATAGAAGGACTTATTAAGGTTCTTCTATTCTTTAATTCTTACATGGAATTACAAAACTCAAAATGAGGATGATATATTATATACAAGATATGATAATCATTATATTCTCTAATATGAGGAACTCTAAGACAATCATCCCTGAAATTTGAAGTAAACTCACATTTTTGACCATCAATGACTATTTGAATGACATATTTGTATTCACCGACTTCAAAAACCATATTCAGATAAAACTCTCTGACTAAACATGGATAAAAAGTTCAATATTCATTTAAAATCCAAATTTGCTAGTTTTGATGCAGAATGAATATACAATAAGTGAATGGCTAGTTTTAAACCATTCAAAATCCACTTCTCTTTCAGCTATAACTTTGTATTGAAATAGATGTCATTTTGATAGCTTCTTTGATTTGGTTGTACTTAAATTTGATCACTTGGATGATTCAAGAGCATGATCTTCAAATTATCTTTTTATATCATCTGATCAAATTGAGAGTCACAAATCAAGCACTAGGGATTCAAAGAAAGAGGGTTCAAAGGAAAAGAGGGATTGGTTCAGGTTTGGAAAATAAACGATTCAACTTTGATTTAACACTTCAATTATTTATGGATTTATTTTTATAGTAATATAAGAGAAATAACAATATAATTTAATAGAATTAAGTATAATATAATAAAATAAATAACTAAAAAAATATTCGGTGAATGCGAAACCTAAAAAAAATAAATTAAAAAAAAACAATACAATTTAACTAAAATATATCATACCTAATTCATGTTTGACATAATTTATCCTCTCACTATTCAAAGGTATTGTGAATATTTTATCAAGATAATGTTCTATACCAATGAATTGTAGAGTGATATCCCATTTTTGAAAATGATATCTCAAAAAGTGATGTCATATATCAATATGTTTTATTCTCAAATGTGATACAATATTCTTAGAAATATTTATCGCATTTTTGTTATCACAATTTTTTGGGTCATGTTAAAATTTATATGCATAGTACAATAGACCTTGTTTTATCCATAAAATTTGGTAATAACAACTTCATGAAACTATGTATTCAAATTTAGTAGTAGATTGCGAAAAAAGTTATATTTCTTACTATACCATGAAATTAGAGACTTGCCTAAAAAGTGACATGTTCCAGAAGTTATTTTTCTGTTTAACTTAAAACTAACAAAATTATCATCTGAATATATTACTAAATCAAATTTATATCATTTAGAATAAAACAATCCCATGTTGTTTGTATTTTTGAGGTATCTAAATTTTTTTTTCACAATAATAAAATGAGATTATTTTATGTTTGAATGAAAACATGCACACATGAACACACTAAACATAATATCAAATTGACTAGAATTCAAGTATAGTAAACTTCCAATCATACCTCTATAAGTGGTTTGATTAACTGGTTTTCCATTTTCATCAATGTCCAATTTGCTGATTGCACTCATGGGAGTATCGCTAGCTTTAGTGAAATCCCTACCAAAACATTTCAGAATATATTTAATATAATTTATTTGATTTAAAATAATTCCATCTTTATTTTGAGAAATTTGAAAACAAATAAAGAATTTAAGTTCACCCATTAAATTCATTTCAAATTCACTTTTCATCATTTTTGAAAACTCAATACATAAAGAATTTCATAAAGACCCCAAAATTATATTATCAACATAAATTTTCACAACTTAAACATATTTTTAAATTATTTTAATAAATAAAGTAGGGTTTTATATCCCATTAGTAAAACCTTTTGAAATAAAAAAGGATTTGAACCTATCATACCAAGCTCTAGGATATTGTTTTAAACCATATAATTTTTTTTTAATTTAAAAACATGATCCGTAAAGTGGGGGTATTGGAATCTAGGGGATTGTTGAACAAAAACATCCACAACTATATAACCATTTATGAGTGAAATATTGACATCCATTTGATATTTTTTGAAATACAAATGTGATACATAGGAAAAAAACATCCTAATGGATTCAAGTCTAGATAATGGTGAAAAGTTTTACTCATAATCAATTACTTCTTCTTAAATGTATCCTTATGCAACCAATCTAGATTTATTTCTAATTATTATTCACGACTCACTAAATTTGATTATAAAAACCCATTTTGTTCCAATAGTTAAGTAGTATTTGGGTCTTTAAACTAATTTACATAATTTATTTCCTTCAAACTGATTTAACTTTTCTTAAATATCCATTACCCAAAATTCATCATTAATTGAATCATTTATGTTTTTAATTTCTGGATGTGATAGAAAATCTAGATATTAAACATGATTTCTTAGAGAATATCTAGTCTAATTTAATTTGTCTAGATCACCTAAAAATGCATCTACTAGATGATATCTATGAGTTTTAATACCTCTATGAATTAAAGTGTTTGACACCTGATTATCATCTATAATTTTGGATTCATAATATTCACTAGATCTTGAATAATTATTTATAGAAGTTTTGGAAGTATTGAAACTAGTTTTGGTATTGATTTCTAGGTTAGAAAGACCATCCTCAAAATTTTCTAAAGGTTTCTTAGGCTCATGTGGATATGTCTCATCCGAATTAACATTTATAGATTCTTCCACAATATTGGTCCTTTTATTAAAAACCTTGTATGATTTAATGGACATAGAATATCCGAGGAAAATTCCCTCACCACTCTTGGATGAAAAAATGTCTAAATTCTATTTTGTATTTAGTATAAATACTTTAAAAACAAAAAATATTAAGTAATTATCTTTTGGTTTTCTACAATTCCATAATTCACAAGTGTTTTTCTTTAAAATAGGTCTAATTAAAATTAAATTAATTATACAATAAGTTGTATTTACAGCCTCTTCCCAAAAATAGAAAGGTAAATCATATTAATTAAGAATAGTCTAGAAAATTTCTTTAAGGGTTCTATTTCTTCTTTCTACTACACTAATCTACTATAGAGTACTAGGATAAGAAAAGTTGTGACTATATCCATGCTATGAATATAATGATTCAAAATCCTGATTTTTAAAATCACATCCATGATCACTTCTTAAGGTTTTAATTATAATTCCACTAATATTTTCTATAGATCTAGAATATTTAGAAAAATATGAAAGATATTCAATTTTATGAGAATGGGAAAACAACCATCTATATCTTGAATAATCATCCAATATAATATAGGCATACTATTTTCCTACTAAACTATAAACTATAGAGGATCCAAAAAAATCTATGTCAACCAACTCTAAAGGCTAAGAGGTTGAGACTTATTTCTTTAGTTTGAAAGATATTTTATATTTCTTTCCCTTTTAGCAGGGATTATAAACATTGTTAGTTGGGAATTCTAGTTTGTGTAGATACTTAACTAAGACTTTCCTAGTTAGATTTATAAGTGAGTGAATATTGCAATGACCTAGTCTCCTATGTCAAATACAATATTCTTTGTGAAAAGATCTTAAGAATGAGATATTATGAGAAAATAAAGAATCTAAATCTACAACATAAACATTATCATTTTGGATTATAGTATAAACTAAAGAATTTTTAGAATAAAAAACATTTTAAGAATTGTTTTCAAACCTAACATGAAAACCATCATCACACAATTGTGAAATTATAAGCATATTATACATTAATCTATCTAAAAACAAAAATTTTGAAATTAAAATTGTACTATAATAACCAATTTGGAAAAGTATAATAATTATCCCTTTGGCATTGTCAGTAAAATTGATATGTACACTGTCCATTTTGATTAGGTTCTTGAAACTTGAGCAGTCCCCAATCATATTTCTGGGGAATCCATTGTCCAGATACCACCGTTTCTTACTGTAACTTTTTAAGTAGGTTACCGATAAAATAGATTTAAACCAAAAATTATTCTGGTAGCCATATTTTCTTTAGTCCAGAGATGTTAGTAATAAGTTATTTAGGATTACTTAATTATCTTATTGGTTTCCTATAATAATATCTTAGAATTTAAAAAATAAATAGTTTATTAGGTCCAATAGAATAAGAAATGTTAGAAGTGTTGGAAAAAATGGAACTTGGGACAAATTTATTCTTATGTACCTTACTCTATCTAGGTTGGCATCCAATTAGAGTAGTATAATTAGGATTAGTCTATTTACCAAGAATCTATGTAAGGGGTTTTCTTCAATTTGTGATTCTCTCCATATATTTCTTTAGTTTATCATTAGAAATTTTTTAATTAATTTTTCTCTTTAAGAAATTAAGCATTATTATCCTTTTATACTATAAGATCAGCTTTAAAGTGAGCAAACATATCGTGATGATTCTTTAAATTTTTATACTTATCTTTTAATTTATTAAATGCGTCTTCCATCATATCATAATATTCAAATAATTCATCACTATGAAAATTATAATCATTATTTTCAGTTTCAGAATTATTTGAAATGTGAGAAGAAGATTTATAAAAAGAATTTAGTACCTCATATTTGTATGTCATTAACACATATTATCTTTATTATTTATCGCCTCTATGCTCAAGTCTGAATCACTCAAACTATCCTTAGAGGCACTCCAAGTGGACTTCATAGACTTTTTATACTTTTTAATATTTTCTTCATACTTTTTCTTATATTTTAACTTGGTATAGTCTACTTTGATGTGTTCTTTTCTCTTGAAGTCATTAAAAATTACTTCATTAGTAGAATCATCCCTTTTCCTATCTTTTATTCAATTCATATTTAATTTTGTAATTGTATTTATTAGAAAAATTATTTTTTTTGGTATAATTACTTAAAATGTATGGGTAGGTGAGACATTTATTCATCACTATCTGATGGTGATTCCTTATCACTTGAACTTTTAACTTTGACCTTCTCTTTTTGTTTAGTGTTGGGAGTACTAAAGTCTACTGACTTCTTTTTAGGTTCATTCAATTCCTATTTATTCACTTATAGTTATTCTTCATACATCACGAGCTTTCCAATGAGCTCCTTTACTAGTAGTGTACTAATGTCACAAGATTCTATGATGGATAAAAATGTTCCTCTCCATCTGTTTGGTAAGAATTTGAGAATTCTCATGACTTGATCTTTGTCATTAATTTGTTTTCTCAATGCATTAATTGTGTTATCAATCTCATTGAATAATAGATAAATGTTATAGATAGATTCATCAAGATTCATCTTAAAAGTATCATGTTTAATAGTATAAGTATTCATGAATATTTTTTTAACATTAGAAGTTCCTTAATGGGATATATAAAGAGTATCCCAGATCTCATAAGAAGTAGCACAAACAAATATTTTGTTAAACTCATCTTCTTATAAGGTAGAGTACAATGAATTCATACCTTTACAATTACAATCATATGCTTCCTTAGTGAAATCAATCCAAGAATTTTTAGTAGCTTTAGGTGTTTCATACTTACCATAAATTACTATCCAAATATCAAATCCCATACTTTCTAAATGAATTTTCAATTTTATTTTCCAATGATAATAATTTGTTCCATTAAAATAAGTAGGGCGATTAGTGGCAGTTACTTATTATTTATGACTATCAATAAATAAATAAATTTAGATAAAATAGAAATATAATATCATTAAGTACAACTATATCATAGTAAAAAGATATTTTAAATTCCTCTGATAATAAATGTTAGTCGGAGTAGACATCTTAAGAGGGGGTGAATTGAGTTTTCAAAGAAACTTCTATTAAAAAAAATTTAAAAATAAATCACCCAATATGGTAAAAAACACCCAGTTAACAAAAATAGAATAAATTTATAATTTTATATTTTGAAAAGGTTCTCAAAAGATCGATCATATCTCAATTAAAATACTTTGGAAAATTATTTTTACTTTTGAAACTAATCTATTAGTATCAAACACAATATATAAAAACTAGTTTAAGTTAATTATCAGAGTAGAGTTTTGTTTAATAAATTACATATAGAAAATAATTCAATTTTAATATATATAAAACAAAATAGATATATAATAGTAAAATAGGTTACAAAAAATATACCGTAATGAAAATTAATAATGGGTTTGGTCTCAAGTTGAGACTTAATCCCATATACTTGGAAATAAGCCTATTCCAACCAGTTTTTTATTAAATAAAATAATAAAAAACTCAGATCGGGTTTTATGGAAAACATCACACAAGTTTATCTAGGCACATAGACTCTTCCATAGTTCTGTGTGAGAGAAATGAAGTAAAACAACATCTCACAGGCAATCCAGGTGAAACAGCCTCTAACATAGTTTTACATGGGATTCTAGATAAGTAAGAAAGAGAGAGAGAGAAATATTCTTTCACTATCCAATTCATATCAGGAGATGGTTCTTAATATTTATGAGTAAAATTCACAAATAAAACTCAAAAATAAATAAAATAGAGTAATATAAAGAATGAAAAAAAGATGCAGTAGAGTATGTTTCTCTATTATTCTGTAGGTAGTTCTTCTTTTCTTGGAGTTATCTTCTAATTTCAAATAGATTCACAAATAAATTAAAATTTTTTCTTGTTGTGTCTTCAAAGATCAAGATATAATAGATTCTGTAAAATAGAGTATATTATTCATTTTTGGTTAGGAAGAAATTCGATGTTAATGTGTTTACATGTGTACCACTGTTTATTTCTCTATTCACATCTTTGTATACTTTTATTCTCTTTATATTCCTTTAAAAACATCTTCTCTAAAAAAATCCATTGATAAATCATTATTAAGATCATCATATTTTGTTAGAAAAATATGGTTCATTAAATTCTTATGATGACATTTAATTCTGCATAAAAAAGTTGCGGGATTAATAATAAGGATATAATAAAACAATACTTACCTTTTAGAGGTATCCGATTTAAATTTTTCCATGTCATCATCCATGAAGGCAGTTGCATTTGATATTCCATGTTAGCATTCAACAATCATATAAACACTTGGATAAATTACTAGATAGATATCTCAATAGGTCGTACAATTGCCAATTTTATATTACGGTCGATCGAATGAACTTACAGTAAATTATTTTGTTCTTTCAGTTGATTTTTTCTATTTATGGTAGATTCTATACTTTTTTCTTATTCAAAAAAGCTAATATGGTCGATATATTATATAATATCCACGAGTCACACAATTTCTTCATTGTTTTCTTGGTTTCACCATTATATCTATGATCGATGGTTTGATCTTGTATTTTATTATTTCTTTTTCATTTTTGATTATGATGGACACTTGATACATTGTTCGATTATTTAGTTCTTCTTATAGTAATTTTTTCCTTTTTTCATAAACTTTACATAGATGATTACTCATAATATATAGTCATTTCATGACTTAACAAAAACTAAATGAATTCTTTAGCTTTAACAAAGCACATAATGAATGAGAGTGAACATAAATATGAGTTATTAATCATTTAAATAAGGAATTGTTCGGATAATCCAACACCATGACACTAGGATGACCTCATAAGTAGAATATTTGCCTTATGGGTTTTTTATGATTGTAATTATGTATTTCATGGCCCTATATTATACCAATGCCTCTTTTCTTATGAGGACATCAAACAAAAGGCATGGAGCCTTAGATTGTTATACTTGAAATCTGGTATGTTTCGTGTCTATAAATGGTCACTATATTTAAATATATCCAATGTCAGTAACATATTTTCATTTGTTTGTATTTAGTTATATGGTATCAACTGGATCCCTTGGCACCCAAATATTATCTATGGTATTTCAACATAAATTGGTGCCCATATTCGCCTTGATATAAAGACTAAAATGGTAAGATTTGTTCACTAAGCTATAATTATAATAGAGACTGATGTTAGTGAAGCTTGCATTGATAAGGCAATCTTTTAAAATAATGACATTGAGATCAATATTATAGTTGAGTATGAAAGGCTTACTCACCTATGTGAGGAGTGTAATTAGGTTGGACATCTAAGAGAAACCTATAAAAGAATTAGTACATGCATGAATTATGTCTTTTAGGGGAACTAGGAAAATCACTATAGGAGGACCTTGCAAGAGAAGGTTATTTATTCCAAGCTTAGGGAATCTAGCCATCAAATTGAAAGGGATGAATCCACTGGTACTTCCATTCCAGTTGTGTAGGGGATCAATTTAGATATCACTAGGCCATATGCTACTACTTTGAAGTAAGGATTCATATTGGAGCTTGATTATTTAGTTAATGGTAGCTAAAATAAACCTCATACAGACATGGATCTTGGTGGTTAAGAGCCTACTATGAAGGATTTTGGTGTATAGTATCTAGAAGACACTTCTTAGGGGATGAATGATCATTGGGAGCAGGGGAGTCCTCCACTCAACTAGAAGCAACCACATAGACAAGTTGATGTTGTTGTTGATGAGTTTGTGGAGTGTATAAGGGATGACCGTAACCATTAATATCTTGAATATTCCTTTAAATACAATATTGATAAACAAATAATTCAATAGAGGCACTTACTTTCCTCTATCCTTTAGAAGGGGAAACAAAATATGGATGCTTCACCTGCCTATAAGATACCCAAAGGACCTTATAAGAGTGTAGAAAAGGTGCTAAATAAAGTGAATCCTTGGAATAAGGTGTTCATTAAGGGGAGAGGGTGTGATAAATATTATCTTTAAGAAGAACCTACTAGTCATGTCACTCTAGCTAAGAAACAAAACCAAGGTACTAATCTAATAATATTGAATGGTTTGGACATATCTTTTTCAACCATTTATCTAACTCTTAAGCCAATCAAAGGACTTTAATGAATGATATTTCCTTGTTAGTTCAAGGGGTGACTAGTTACAAAGTTGTTACTCACAATCCAAGGTTAATATCCAACTATTTTTAATTGATGTATGATGTTATAGAGGATGATCTCACTGATAAATGATAAGATATAGGTCCCACTACTTATAATTCTCCATTATATGGCATGGATTTAGAGAAGTGACAGAAGATTAATTTCCCTCCTCATTTCTATGAAGTAATGAAATCCATTTGTGATAATTTTGGAAAGTCCAAAACTAAATAATGTATAAAGGAAAGAGATATTAACTAAAAGGGAAACTCAATTCAAAGGATCTTGTGTAAGAGAGGTCACCACAAGGACTTACTGATTCCATAACAAATGGTTTTATTTTTTGATTGAGGTTGTATTCAAAAAATTCAAGCATTGAATATTAATCCTAAAGGATTATTTTGAAGTATTGTAGTTCTTCCCCATTAACATTGAACATAAAATTCAATCCCTACTGGAAATCCAGCATTTCCCAACGGTTTAGAACCGTTGGGAAAGGCTGCAGAACCGTTGGTATATGTTATACAAACGGTTCTGCAAACCATGGGGAAGTAAGCCGCTGGGAAAGGCTTTTCCCAACGGTTTACAGAGAACCGTTGGGATAGGTTATAAAAAATCAACCTATCCCAACGGTTCTTCCAAACCGTTGGGAAAGGCCTTTCCCAACGGTTTGGCCCGTTGGGAAATCAACAGAGAAATTCGTTCCCAACGGTTTACAAACCGTTGGGAAAGGTTTTTACCAACGGTTCATAGAACCGTTGGTAAAAATAACCATTCAACATGATATCCTAACGTTTTCAAACCATTGGTATAGGTTGTTTTTACCAACGGTTCCTTGAACCGTTGGTAAAAACAGCTACATAGAGCCTATGCCAACGGTTTTGAAACCGTTGGCATAGGCTTTGCTGTGCAAATTGCATAGCAGCCTGCAATTTGCACAGCAGGTCTCGGTTTCAATTCAATTTTCAATCCAA
This sequence comes from Viscum album, assembly GCA_963277665.1. Lineage (NCBI taxonomy): Eukaryota > Viridiplantae > Streptophyta > Magnoliopsida > Santalales > Viscaceae > Viscum > Viscum album. Next base: position 209,416,971 of record OY728128.1, on the reverse strand, counting down.
TTATGCCCTCGTTTTCAATTCATTTTTCAATCCAATTATTTTACCTGTAACACATATAATGCATACATATAGAGAACAAACCAACACATACAAATAATGCAAACCAACCAACCAACACATATAATGAATCCTGAAAATATACACATCCATAATTAAAGTAGAATTCATAACATAATTATAAACATACATAATTCATTTAGAATTCATTTTAAAATTTAGATGACAATCATATGTGGAATCCGGAATTCAATTCATAATTTGATTGGTTTTTCATATACCATATATTTTTAATAGAAATGATATCCATTTTAAACAAAATACATACATCTAGATTGATACCGGTCACACCGTGCCTCAGATTGAGGCGAGGTTAACTCTTACACGTCACAAATGACTCATTGATCGTTGTCCTAAAGTATCAACATATTCCGAAATCATTTGGTCGGTTTTACGTATGTCAGTTGTTGTTTTCACTTAAAATGAAGTGTTTTTTAAATAAAAGAGAGACACTTTGAATGGTGTCAGCCACACCGTGCCTCGTATTGAGGCAGGGTTAAATTGTACACATCACAAATGACCCATAGACTGTTGTGCTAAAATATAAACACAATCAGAATGCGTTTGGTTGGTTTTTCGTATGAATTTAAAATGTAGTCCATTTTAAAGAAAAGAGATACACTTAGAGTGGTCTCGGCCAAACCGCGACTCGGATTGAGGTGTGGTTGACTCATACACATAACATATGACCCATGAATCGTTGTCCTAAATTTTCAACAGATTCCGAATGCGTTTGGTCAGTTTTTCATATGTCAGTTGTTTATTTCACTTATAATCTTGTCCATTTTAAACAAAAGAGACACAGTCAGAGTGGTACCGGCCACACCGTGTCTCAGATTTAGACGGGGTTGACTCTTACACGTCTCAAATGACCCATGGATCATTTTCCTAAAGTATCAACACAATCCGAATGCGTTTGGCCAGTTTTCCGTATGTCAGTTGATGTTTTTCACTTAAAATGATGTCCTTTTGAAACAAAAGAAATACACTTTGAGTTGTGCCGCCCACACCATGCCTCTTATTGAGGTGGCGTTGAATCTTACATATCACATATAACCCATGGATCGTTCTCCTAAAGTTTCAATGGAAACCGAATGCGTTTGGTCAGTTTTCCGTATGTACTTAAAATGTTGTCCATTTTAAACAACAAAAAGTCACTTAGAGTGGTCCCAACCACACTTAGATGACAATTAAATTAGAATTCATAACATAATTATAAACGTACATAATTCATATAGAATTCAATTTAAAATTTAGATGACAATTATATGTGGAATCCGAAATTCAATTCATAATTTGATCGGTTTTTTCTATACCATATATTTTTACCTCAAATGATGTCCATTTTAAACAAAATACATACACCTGAAGTGATACCGGCCACACCGCACCTCAGATTGAGGCGGGGTTGACTCGTACACGTCACATTTGACCCAAGGATCGTTGTGCTAAAGTATCGACACAATCCGAATGCGTTTGGTTGGTTTTCCGTATGCCAGTTGATGTTTTTCACTTAAAATGACGTCCTTTTGAAACAAAAGACGGACACTATGAGTGGTGCTGACCACACCGTGTCTCCAATTGAGGCGGGGTTGATTCGTACACGTCACATATGACCCATGGATCGTTCTCCTAAAGTTTAAATGGAAACCGAATGCATTTGGTCCGTTTTCCGTATGTACTTAAAATGTTGTCCATTTTAAACAAAAGAGTGACACTTAGACTAATCCTGACCACACTGCGACTCAGATTCATCCCGGGTTGGCTTGTACATGTCACATATGACCCATGGATCGTTGTGATAAATTATCAAAAGATTACGAATGCGTTTGGTCGGTTTTGCGTATGCCAGTTGTTCTTTTCATTTATAATCATGTCCATTTTAAACAAAAGAGACAGAGTTAGAGCGGTGTCGGCCACACCGCATCTCAGATTAAGATGGGGTTGACTTGTACACGTCACATATGACTCATGGATCGTTGTGCTAAAGTATCGATAGAATCCGAATGCGTTTGGTCGTTCTTCCGTATGTCAGTTGATGCCTTTCACTTAAAATGACGTCCTTTTGAAACAAAAGATGGACACTTTGAGTGGTGTTAGCCGCACCGCATGTCGGATTGAGGCGGGGATGATTCGTACACGTTACATATGAACCATGGATCGTTCTCCTAAAGTTTCAACGGAAACCTAATCCGTTTGGTCGTTTTTCCGTATGTACTTAAAATGGTGTCCATTTTAAACAAAAGAGAGTCACTTAGACTTATCCTGGCCACACCGCGACTCAGATTCATCCCAGGTTGGCTCGTACACGTCACATATGACCCATGGATTGTTGGGATAAATTATCAACAGATTCGAAATGCGTTTGGTCGGTTTTCCGTATGTCAGTTGATGCTTTTCACTTAAAATGACGTAATTTTGAAACAAAAGACGAACACTTTGAGTGGTGCCGGCCACACCACATCTCCGGATTGAGTTGAAACTACCGTGAAACATTCTAATTATTATTTGTGATGCGTACGTGTAGACGGCACATCAATCGGACATGCGGTTTGCGCGGTACGACTCAATATTCGTGTTTTAAGTGATGGGCGCGCTTCGTAAACGCGCGTGAGGGGGGTCCAAACGAGCCGAACAAAGTCAGAATGACCTGAAATCAGACGAAAAATACGGGAGAGTGATTTATGAAGTGGTCGAGTAGACGTCACGTCAATCGGACGTGCCGTGTGCCCGCGGTGACCGACAACGCAGTTCTGGTGTCATAAACGGCCAAAACGGGCGTCCAATGGTCAAATTCATAGAGGATGACCTCATATTGAGCTGAAACCACCGTGCAACATTCTAATTATTATTCGTGACGTGTGCGCGCAGACGTCACGTCAATCGGATGTGCGGTTTGCGCGGTACGCCTCAACATTCATCTTTTAAGTGATGCGCGCGCTTCGTAAACGCACGTGAGGGGGGTCCAAACGGGCCGAACGAAGTCGGAATGGCCTGAAATCAGACGACAAATACGGGTGAGTGATTTATGAAGTGGTCGAGCAGACGACACGTCAATCGGACGTGCCGTGTGCCCGTGGTGACCGACAACGCAGTTCTGGTGTCATAAACGGCCAAAACGGGCGTCAAACGGTCAAATTCATAGCGGACGACCTCAGATTGAGCTGAAACCACCGTGAAACATTCTAATTATTATTCTTGACGTGTACGTGTAGACATCACGTCAATCGGACGTGCGGTTTGCGCGGTAAGACTCAATATTCGTGTTTTAAGTGATGCGCGCGCTTCGTAAACGCGCGTGAGGGCGGTCCAAATGGGCCGAACGATTTCGGAATGGCCTGAAATCAGACGAAAAATACGGGTGAGTGATTTATGAAGTGGTCGAGCAGACGGCATGTCAATCGGACGTGCCGTGTGCCCGCGGTGACCGACAACGCAGTTCTGATGTCATAAACGGCCAAAACGGGCGTCCAACGGTCAAATTCATAGCGGATGACCTCAGATTGACCTGAAACCACCGTGCAACATTCTAATTATTATTCGTGACTTGTAAGCACAGACGGAACGTCAATCAGATGTGCGGTTTGCGCGGTACGGCTCAATATTCGTGTTTTAAGTGATGCGCGCGCTTCGTAAACGCGCGTGAGGGGGGTCCAAATGGGCCGAAAGAAGTCAGAATGGCCTAAAATCAGATAAAAATACGGGAGAGTGATTTATGAAGTGGTCGAGCAGACGACACGTCAATCGGACGTGCCGTGTGCCCGCCGTGACCGACAACGCAGTTCTGGTGTCACAAACGGCCAAAACGGGCGTCCAACGGTCAAATTCATAGTGGACGACCTCGGATTGACCTGAAACCACTGTGAACCATTCTAATTATTATTCGTGACATGTACGTGCAGACGGCACGTCAATAGGACGTGCGGTTTGCGCGGTACGGCTCAATATTTGTGTTTTAAGTGATGCGCGCGCTTCGTAAACGCGCGTGAGGGGGGTCCAAACGGGCCGAACGAAGTCGGAATGGCCTGAAATCAGACGACAAATACGGTAGAGTGATTTATGAAGTGGTCGAGCAGACGACACGTTAATCGGACGTGCCGTGTGCCCGTAGTGACCGACAACGCAGTTCTGGTGTCATAAACGGCCAAATCGGGTGTCAAACGGTCAAATTCATAGAGGACGACCTCGGAATGAGCTGAAACCACCGTGAAACATTCTAATTATTATTCGTGACGTGTACGCGCAGACAGTACATCAATCGGATGTGCGGTTTGCACGGTACGACTCAATATTCGTGTTTTAAGTGATGCGCGCGCTTCGTAAACGCGCGTGAGGGTGGTCCAAACGGGCCAAACGATTTCGGAATGGCCTGAAATCAGACGAAAAATACGGGTGAGTGATTTATGAAGTTTTCGAGCAGACGGCACGTCAATCGGACGTGCCGTGTGCCCGCGGTGACCAACATCGCAGTTCTGGTGTCATAAACGGCCAAAACGGGCGTCCAACGGTCAAATTCATAGAGGACGACCTCGGATTGACCTGAAACCACCGTGCAACATTCTAATTTTTATTCGTGACGTGTACGCGCAGACGGCACGTCAATCGGACGTGCGGTTTGCGCTGTACGGCTCAATATTCGTGTTTTAAGTGATGCGCGCGCTTTGTAAACGCGCATGAGGGGGGTCCAAACAGGCCGAACGAAGTCGGAATGGCCTGAAATAAGACGACAATTACGGGAGAGTGATTTATGAAGTGGTCGAGCAGACGACATGTCAATCGGACGTGCCGTGTGCCCGCGGTGACTGACAACGCAGTTCTGGTGTCACAAACGGCCAAAACGGGCGTCTAACGGTCAAATTCATAGCGGACGACCTCAGATTGACCTAAAACCACCGTGAAACATTCTAATTATTATTCGTGACCTGTACGCGCAGACGGCACGTCAATCGGACATGCGTTTTGCGCGGTACGGCTCAATATTCGTGTTTTAAGTGATGCGCGCGCTTCGTAAACGCGCGTGAGGGGGGTCCAAATGGGCCGAACGAAGTCGGAATGGCCTGAAATCAGACGAAAAATACGAGAGAGTGATTTATGAAGTGGTCGAGCAGACGGAACGTCAATCGGACGTGCCGTGTGCCCGCGGTGACCGACAACGCAGTTCTGGTGTCATAAACGGCCAAAACGGGCGTCAAACGGTCAAATTCATAGCGGACGATCTCAAAATGAGCTGAAACCACCGTGTAACATTCTAATTATTATTCGTGATGTGTACGTGTAGACGGAACGTCAATCGGACGTGCGGTTTGCGCGGTACGGCTCAATATTCCTGTTTTAAGTGATGCGCGCGCTTCGTAAACGCGCGTGAGGGTGGTCCAAACGGGCCGAACGAAGTCGTAATGGCCTGAAATCAGACGAAAAATACGGGAGAGTGATTTATGAAGTGGTCGAGTAGACGGCACATCAATCGGACGTGCCATGTGCCCGCGGTGACCGACAACGCAGTTCTGGTGTCATAAACGGCCAAAACGGGCGTCCAACGGTCAAATTCATAGCGGACGACCTCGGATTGACCTGAAACCACCGTGCAACATTCTAATTATTATTCGTGATGTGTACGCGTAGACGGCACGTCAATCGGACGTGCCATGTGCCAGCGGTGACCGACAACGCAGTTCTGGTCTCATTAACGGCCAAAATACTGTCCATTTTAAACAAAATAGAGACACTTTGAGTGGTGTCGGCCACACCGCGCCTCAGATTGAGGTGGAGTTGACTCGTACACGTCACATATGACCCATGGATCGTTCTACTAAAGTTTCAACAGAAACCGAATGCGTTTGGTCGGTTTTCCGTATGTCATTTTTTGTTTTCACTAAAAATGAAGTCCATTTTAAACAAAATAGAGACACTTTGAGCGGTGTCGGCCACACCGCGTCTCGGATTGAGGTGGCGTTCACTCGTACACGTCACATATGACCCATGGATCGTTCTCCTAAAGTTTCAACAGAAACCGAATGCGTTTGGTCGGTTTTCCGTATGTACTTAAAATACTGTCCATTTTAAACAAAAGAAAGTCACTTAGAGTGGTCCCGACCACACCACATCTCGGATTTAGGCAGGGTTGACTCGTACATGTCTCAAATGACCCATGGATCGTTGTCTTAAAGTATCAACACAATCCGAATGCGTTTGGCCGGTTTTCCGTATGCCAGTTGATGTTTTTCACTTAAAATGATGTCCTTTTGAAACAAAAGACATACACTTTGAGTTGTTCCGACCACACCGTGCCTCGGATTGAGGCGGGGTTGATTCGTACACGTCACATATGAACCTTGGATCGTTTTCCTAAAGCATCAACACATTTCGAATGCGTTTGGTTAGTTTTTTGTATGTCACTTTTTGTTTTCACTTAAAATCTTATGGAAATTCATATAGAATATTTTTATATCATATTTAGTATGGATTAGATTTTAGTTGATCGTGCTATGAAACATTTCAGAGCTAATGAAATTAAGGAAGGTGGAGGGGCTGTCCGGGGGGCTGTCCGGGGGGGCTGTCCGGTGGGTGTCCGGGGGGCTGTCCGGGGACCAAGGAGGAGGGTGGGGGGGCTGTGCGGGGTCTGTCCGGGGGGTGTTTGGGGGTTGTTCAGGGGGTTGTCCGGGGTTGTTCAGGGGGCTGTCTGGGGGTTGTTCAGGGGGTTGTTCAGGGGTTGTTCAGGGGTTGTTCAGGGGTTGTTCAGGGGATTTTCCAGGGTTGTTCAGGGGGCTGTCCGGGGGGTGTTTGGGGGGTTGTCTGGGGTCCAAGGGGGAGGGTGGGGGGTTGTCCGGAGGGCTGTCCGGGGGGCTATCCGGGGTCCAGGGTAGAGGGTTGGGGGCTGTACGGGGGGCTGTCCAGGGGGCTATCCGGGGGGCTTTCCAGACATACGCTGAGGTGGATCATCGGTCTCTATAGTATTATCAAATCTTCGACGATTCATTCTATATGGATGATCCTTTGGAAAAAATTGTCGATGTCCCATAAAACTGAAACTACAACGATGTTTCAGTCTTCTGGATCGTGTATTCTTCATACAAACTGGACATGACAGTTTTCCCTTTGTGCTCCATCCAGACATCATTGCATAAGCCGGAAAATCATTGATCGTCCACATAAGCACAGCACGCATCTGAAATATGTCTTTTGAACATGCATCGTATGTGCGCACACCCACATCCCAAAGAAGTTTCAACTCTTTTATTAAAGGTTGCATGTATACATCAATATCAATGCCGGGATCAGAAGGACCAGATATGAGTATACTCATGAAAGTGAAATATTTTTTCATACACAACCATGGAGGAAGATTATAAATGTGTATAAAAATTGGCCATGTGTTGTGCGAAGTAAGCATCTGCCCAAACAGATTAAAACCGCCGCATGAAAGACCCAGCCTCACATTACGCATGTCAGCTGCAAAATCAGGATGTCGAGCATCAAATCTCTGCCATGAAAATCCATCTGCAGGATGAAACAACTCATCATTAGTCTTCTTTCTCCCGGTATCATGCCATCTCATTTTTATTGATATGTCATCAGACATAAAAAGATTCTGGAGTCAGGGGATCAATGGAAAGTGCCACATTACTTTCTGTGGAACGCGGGATGGTGTTCCATTAGATTTTGACTTCCAGCGGGATGTGCCACATTTTATACATTCATTTCATTCAGCGGTTTCTTCCCAGAATAAACTGCAATCTTTCGGGCAAGCATGAATTTTGTTTATGGAAAATCCAATTTCTTCAACTAACTTCCATACCATATAGTAGTTTGAGGGAATATCTGCATCATCTGGAAGTAAATCCTTCAAGAGGGTAAGAATGTAATCGATTACTGTATTAGAAATCCCATACATAGTTTTTCCATGAAACAATCGGATTAAAAATTCCAGCTTTTTCATTTTATCGCTTTGTCGATATACTGGAGTCATGGCAGCATCATTCAATTTTTTCACCCTATCAATATCATCATTTTCACTAGATGCATCAGTTATCCTCATATCGACGTCTTCTTGAGTCGAAATCCTTTCTTTTTCATGATGACGAATAAACGGAAACCAATCATCTAACAAATTCTCCATTCCAGTCCTTTAATTTCGATCATCACCAATTTGAGATTTCATTTTCTCCCCATTGTGATACCACACAAAGTAGTTTGCTTGAAAACCATTTTTGGTTATGTGGTAGCTGACTTCTTCACGACTCAACCAAGGTCTACCAACACAATTGGAACATGGGCAGTGTATGCGACCACTATCTGAAGCATTGTGAAATGAAAAATCTATAAAGCTCTCCAAATTGTTTTGAAAATCGCTTGAGATACGATCGGTTTCATACATCCAACTTCTGTCCATTCTGTAAAAAGAATTCATATAAGTCATTTTGTCATAAACAATTCAATAGGATTGAACTTTAATAGAAAATACATTTAAGTAAACGATAAAGGAATAAAATAATCATGGTATCAACTACACATGTGAAAAAAACATACTAATGTGTTATTGAAAAAATGTAAAACCAACAGGAACTTAATGTGTTATCACATCAGAGCATGCCTCATCCCATAACCATATTAGTAGGGTATCCTCATATGCGATTTACCTTTTTGAATTAATATTCACTTCCTCACTAGGTACCTGAGTAGATTTCATAGATATAATCATCTCACATCCTGTAAGGCTTCCATTATGTATGATCTGCAGAATAATTTGAGTGATCATGAATCATGCATGGGATCTTCCCATGATCACTATAGATTATGAGAAGGAATTATGATAGGTCACGTGAAGAACATTAAACACATATTTTAGATAATTTGAGACATAATATAATAAAATAATGTATAAATCTATGGAATTTGGGATAAAAGGTGGGTTGTCCACGGGGGTCGATGATGTTCGGACGGGGGGTTCACGAGAGCACGGCCACCCCCTGTGGCCAGCCCACCCACCCCCCCTCGACAGCCCGCCCACCCCTCCTTGATAGCCCGACCACCCCCGTGGATAGCCCGTCCACCCTTGTGGACAGCCCGCCCACCCCCGTACCCCCCTGGACACCCCGTACCCCCCTGGGATAGCCCCGCCCACCCTCCCAAACAGCCCACACCCCCCTCCCCTACAACCCCACCACCACCACCTAGACATACCAACCCCCCTGGACACCCCACACACCCCTCCCCCACTAGAACACCCCACCCAGACCCCCAGGACAGCCCACACCCCCTGGACAGCCCCGCCCACCCCCGTGGACAGCCTTTCCCACCCTCATGGACAGCCCCGCCCACCCCCATGGACAACCCACCCCGTGGACACCCCCTACCCCCTAGACAGCCCAACCACCCCCGTGGACAGCCCACCCACCCCCCCTCGACACCCCTTCTCCCTATGGACAGCCCCCACCCCCTTGGATAGCCCTCCCACCCCCCTGGACACCCCTACCCCCTGTGGCCAGCCCACCCACCCCCCCTGGACAGCCCGCCCACCCCTCCTTGACAGCCCGGCCACCCCCGTGGACAGCCCGCCCACCCCCGTACCCCCCTGGACACCCCGTACCCCCCCGGGATAGCCCCGCCCACCCTCCCAAACATCCCACACCCCCCTCCCCTACAACCCCACCACCACCACCTAGACATACCATCCCCCCTGGACACCCCACACACCCCTCCCCCACCAGGACACCCCACCCAGACCCCCAAGACAGTCCACACCCCCTGGACAGCCCCGCCCACCCCCGTAGACAGCCTTTCCCACCCCCGTGGACAGCCCACCCACCCCCTCGACACCCCTTCTCCCTATGGACAGCCCCCACCCCCTTGGATAGCCCGCCCACCCCCTGGACACCCCTACCCCCTGTGGCCAGCCCACCCACCCCCCCTGGACAGCCCGCCCATGCCTCCTTGACAGCCCGGCCACCTCCGTGGACAGCCCGTCCACCCTTGTGGACAGCCCGCCCACCCCCGTACCCCCCTGGATAGCCCCGCCCACCCTCCCAAACAGCCCACACCCCCTTCCCTGCAACCCCACCACCACCACCTAGACATACCACCCCACCTGGACACCCCACACACCCCTCCCCCACCAGGACACCCCACCCAGACCCCCAGGACAGCCCACACCCCCTGGACAGCCCCGCCCACCCCCGTGGACACCCCTACCCCCTAGACAGCCCAACCACCCCCGTGGACAGCCCACCCACCCCCTAGACACCCCTTCTCCCTATGGACAGCTCCCCACCCCCTTGGATAGCCCGCCCACCCCTCTAGACACCCCTACCCCCCGTGGCCAGCCCACCCACCCCACCTGGACAGCCCGCCCACCCCTCCTTGACAGCCCGACCACCCCCGTGGACAGCCCATCCACCCTTGTGGACAACCCGCCCACCCCCGTACCCCCCTGGACACCCCGTACCCCCCTGGATAGCCCCACCCACCCACCCACCCTCCCAAACATCCCACACCCCCTCCCCTGAAACCCCACCACCACCACCTAGACATACCACCCCCCTGGACACCCCACACACCCCTCCCCCACTAGGACACCCCACCCAGACCCCCAGGACAACCCACACCCCCTAGACAGCACCGCCCACCCCGTGGACAGCCTTTCCCACCCCCGTGGACACCCCCGCCCACCCCCATGGACAACCCACCCACCCCCGTGGACACCCCCTACCCCCACAATCCATTATCCAAAACATATCAAATTGGTTTGAACACAATCCATAATTCCCACAATCCATTATCCAAAACATGTAAACGTCCCAACTCTGATTTACATGTTTTGAACACTCTCCTTCCAAACATAGAATACAAAAACATTAAATAAGTCTTCACAAACACAAACAATATCCTATTTAGATATTAATTTCAATAATCAATTAAACCACCAACACCTGGAAAAAATCTATTCATTAAAACAACTACAACAATATGGTTGAGATCAAATTTTACCTATTCATATGGGGGTGTACCTGTTGGGATGGGGGTGCTGGTGTTCGGATTCGCGAGAGCAGTGGAGTCGGATGGGGTTCGCGAGAGCACCAGAGCGAATAGATTAGGGCTCTGTCCGAATGGGGAGAGGAGATCGCGATCTGCAATTTGGGGGAAACCTTTGCCAACAGTTTATAAAAACCGTTGGCAAAGGCACACCTTTCCCAACAGTTCACTGGAACCGTTGGGAAATGTGTGAGTTTAGCACCCTTTCCCAACGGTTCCAGTGAACCGTTGGGAAAGGGTCCACCGAAATTCTCTTTGCCAACAGTTTTCTTAAACCGTTGGCAAAGGCTCACTATACCAACAGTTTAAGCAAACCGTTGGTATACTGCCGTTGGGAAAAGACTAAATTCCAGTAGTGAATCTAAACTTGGGTTATAAATTTGAGACATTTCATGGAAAGGGGGGCCATGGATCATGGGTAAGGATGCTAACGATGGGTCAACTACATTATCTTTAGAAAGTGAGCAAGAACCTTGGTAGAGAGAAATGTTGTGGAGGCATGGAAAATATCCACATGGTATGGGAAACCATTAATATTGTAGTGGTAGTCATTTATAATTTTAGTCTCAATTATTTTCATATATATTTCCTTGCACTCTTATACTTTTTCTTGATGAGGTAAGCCTTTATATTGTTTGACCCTATTTGTCCTCTCTTGCACTTTTTTTTACCTTTAATAAATAGAAAGGTCCCTTTTACCCTATCTTACAAATATTTAAAATAATAATAATAATAGAATATTACATGAAATAAAATTCCTCCATGACTTGAATCTGAGTGGGAACCATCAAACCCTCCACAATTTAATAAATAATAAAAATAAGTAAATAAATTATACAACTATGAATTTTAATTATATAAAAAAGAATAATTCCTTGTGAAAGTGCCACTCTAACTATCACAACTTGTCCCCCGGGGACCGAGCTGTGACTACCCCAAGACCACCTTCTATAGGCCAAGGGTTGGCGACTAGCACTGGAAAGGCGTAACCCTAAAAACTGGAAGAAATTGCATTTAAAACTGTACAAAAACACATACCAAGAACACAACATGATGTAACCACAAAGTAAAACTACAGTTGTAAAGGTGTGTACTGAAAGTAAAGGGGGCCAGAATACAAGCCCAAATAAAAAGATTCAACTAAAATTAAAAATAGAAAACATATATTGAGATCATCCATCGAGGATCCAACTTGAAGGGTAGGTACAACTCATATCCACAACTCTCCACGTTAACCGTCACCGCCGTCAACCATCAAGTCCTAGCTCCCTGAGTCTTAGTCAAGGATGACCGTCGTCTGCACAAGATACAATAAGGTATAGGTGATGCCCATGTAGGGGTGAGTATAAAAATACCCAGTAGGGACCCTGAGACCCCTGAAGGTCTCTTAGAATTCCACAAAGTAAAACCAAAAAGCATGATTTCAATCACAAAGCACAAAGTAAAAGACTCAGCTCAAAAACCAGGTATAACTAAAGTACATAAGTACAAATGATTAGTTGTAAATATTGATCATCTTATTTTGTCAAGATTCAATACAGCAGACCATATAGAGTCTGAACCACATAGGATCGATAGGTACTAACCCCCACTGACCCACACAGGATCTGACCTACCCCAGATCGATAGGTACTAACCCCCGCTGACCCACACAGGATCCGAACTGCCCAAGATCGATAGGTACTAAACCTCTCAAGATCCACATAGGATCTGACCCACATAGGATCAGTATGTCACTGATCCATAATGGGCTGCTCTAAGGATAGTCCTCGTTGGGTCGCGCACTGCTGATCCACATAGGGTCACTAGAATGCTGATCCACACAGGGTCGCTAGAATGCTGATCCACACAGGGTCTCTAGAATGCTGATCCACACAGGGTATCTAGGTGCTGATCCACACATGATCTCAAGGTGCTAATCCACATAGGATATCTAGGTTCTGATCCACACATGATCTCTAGGTGCCAACCCACACAGGATCTCTCGGTACTAACCTCTATATGATCTATCTCCAACCTCCATCTCTCATCCAACCATTGGATTCTCAATCAAAACATGCTTGATCCCAGGAGGAACCACTCCTCAAGCCATCTATTATTTTTCAACCAGCATGAATTCCCATGAAGAAGTTATTAAAAGATCTGTCACATTAAAAGTGTTCCAATGCAACAGACATCACATCAACCAGACGCCCGGTCTGTAAGTTATTGGCATTTTAGTGCCAAGGGCCCGGTTGGATTCGGGGTCGATCCAACCCATCCATACTCCAACTTTCTCCAAAACTCAGGTGGATTATCTCAAAAGGACCGTCTTTCTCCAAGTATCCCAGCGCCGTAGACGGTTCTTCAAATAGACGTCGGGTTTGCAAGATATGACTCTTTAAGCAAAAATGAGCCTGAATGGGTCTAGGTCTGGTCTGACTCAGTCGGACTAACCTGGACTAACTTGATCTAGGCCGACCTGACCCGGTTCAGGGCTGACTTGGCCTGGCCCAAACCGGCTTGTCCCAACCCCATTGGGTTGGGTTACGAAAACTCGGCTTGCCGGCTGGCACAACCCGCATGGGGGTCACACGGTTCGCCTCCCGAACAGCTCAAAGATCCATTCAACTCTTTGATTGGTGGCTCCAGGTGGAAACTCCTAATTGTCTGTGAGACCCACAGAGAGTGGGTCCCCTCCCTTTGCCGCAGCTTCGATGTCGCGGCCTGCACCACCGCGACACGTGACGACGCGCCGCCTCGCCGTCACCACAGTCGGCCGACGTCGACTGCCCCTTCGATTTACCGTGGTGCCTTCAGGCACTGCCTCTCTTACCTGTCCGACGAGCGCCGGATTCCGCCATCGTCGTTGGCACCGGTTTCCTATGCCGCCACCCCAGTTCCGCACCGATGGAGCTTCTACGGGCCACTGATTGAGCTTTGGTGGTCCGTTCTTCCTTCTAGATGCGCCTACGACCCTCTCTGGATACCACCATCAATTTGTGCCTCCCGGTTTCAGCTTTCCATCAAGTTGAAAATCTTCCCAAGAAGAAGGCAACAAAATTCAAGAGGAGGAGGGTCCGAGCCTTGTTCGTTTGGCCTGCACCATCTGCGTTAGCATTATAACAAGTGGGAGTAATTTATACATCATATTAAAATAATGATAAACCTAATCCCAAACATAAAACCCCTACCTCGAGATCTCTGGGGACGTCTTGGTGGTAGATGATCCTTGTTTGTGGAAGCTTCCGATGTTCGATGTTAATCCCTCTAATGACGTCCATTCTTTTATTCCTCATCAGTGGAAGACATCACGTCACTTCGTCAGAGGTTCTTCTCTTGATGAAGCCGTGTTAAAAATTCTACCCGAGCCTCACTTAAGTAGACAGAGGATGAGAGTTTAATGCAATGAAGCTTTAATGAGGTTCATTAATAAGTTAATTAATGCACCTATCATATCTCAATAGAGTGGTTATGAAAACAAAGGTTCAAGCCATTAATTTATTGACAACTCAGCGACCCCACCACCGCCGCTCAACCGTTGGAGAAAAATAAAATAACATTGTTAAGTTATTTTTTTATAAAGTCCAAAATTTATATTTTTCTCCCGACCAACTGCAGTCAAATTGAAGCCTCCCTTAAGTGAATCCCATCACTGCTTATTCAATGATTCTCTCATATTTCAATTCTGAGCATCGGTTCAAAAGTTAGAAAATGATGCTCGTATGTTTACTAAACATACCTTAAAAAATTTCAAAATTTCGTTCAGGGAACACCGGGCCTCTAGAATCGTAATAATCCCAAATAATTTAAAAAAATTACATGGAATTTATGGGTCTTTACATTCTCCCCACCTTAGGGATTTTCGTCCCAGAAAGATACAACAAAACTAGGGAAAGAAATGGGGGTACTGACTACATATCTGAACCTCTCACTCCCATGTTCTCTCCTAGAGATTCCCGTGCTGCCAAAAAACTCACACCCAAGGAATTGACTGCCCATAAAGGACCCTCTCCTGTCAATCCTCTATCTTCACTTGGAACTCCACAAACGTTTCCCCATCATCAATGTCTAGCTTTCCCCAGTCGATAATGTGCGATGGATCATGCACATATCTCCTCAGCTATGACATGTGGAATACATTATGCACCCGATGCATCTGTGGGGGAAGATCTATATGGTATGCCACCTCACCTACTATGATAAGGTTTTGGAAAGGTCCGATGAACCCCATAGATAGATTTTCCCCCCAACCAAACCTTAGGAATCCTTGACTAGGTGAGACCCGTAGGAAGACATGGTCTCCCTCCTCAAACTTCAAGGGTCTCCATCTCCTATCGACATAAGACTTCTGCTAGATTTTTGTAGTATTCATCTGCTCCTAGATGATCTACACCTTCTCTGTGGTTTCCTGTACCAAATCTGGACCCATAAGTACTAACTCCCCTGGGTCTATCCAGCAAAGAGGTGATCTGCATGGTCATCCATATAAGGCCTCAAATGGATCCATGCCGATGGTGGAGAGATAACTGTTATTGTATGCGAACTCCACTTGGGGAAGGTGGTCCTCCCAACTGTGGAAAAAATCGAGGACACAAGCATGAAGCATGACCTTGAGTGTCTGTATGGTCCACTCCATCTGACCATCTGTTTGAGGATGGAAGGAGGTGCTCAAGCGTAGTTGAGTCCTGAATGCCTCATAAAATCCATTCCACAAGTGGGATGTAAAATGAGTGTCGAAATCTGAGACGATTGTTGATGGAACCCCATGTAGTTGTACAATATCTTGCACGTAGAGGTGTCCCAATCCCTCTACTGATCCCTACTCTCAGATGGGTAGGAAGTGGGCTGACTTGGTGAGTCGGTTAATGATCACCCAGATGGAATCGTGGCCCCTAGACATATGTGGTAGCCTCTTCATGAAGTCCATGGATATACCATCCCACTTCAACTCTGGTACCTCAAGTGGCTGAGCTAAGCCCGCTGGAACCTGATGCTTGGCCTTTACTTACTAAAAAGTGAGGCATCAGGATACAAACTTTGCCACTGCTTTCTTTATCCCTGGACACCAGTACTGACGATGGAGGTCTTGGTACATATTTTCCACTCTAGGATGTACTGCTAAAGGGGATTTATGGAACTCCATCAACACCTCCTCTTGTATCATCACTAGTACCATGGTGCATCCTCTAAAGAGGATGACATGCTCCCCACCTTTAGAAAGTCCTTCAGGAGCCTGTCCTAAGGATATCCGAGAATGTTAGGCATCACAGTCAATGTCCCCAAGATGTGCCTCTCAAGATCGCTATAGAAGAGGGGAAGTGACAATAATATACTGGAGGTAAGCTTCTCCATCTCTATCTACTAAGGACATCTGCAACGCGGCTAGCTACTATGTCGCCTCACTCAGCAGATATAGACTAGACCTCCTGTTGAGTGCATTTGCTACTACGTTCCCCTTCCCAGGAGTATAGACTATCTCAAAGTCATAGTCCTAGAGAAACTCTAGCCATCATCGCTGTCTCAGGTTCATGTCCTTCTGTGAGAAGATATACCTGAGACTCTTATGATCAGAGTAAACAGTAAACCATTCACCCATCCAGTAGTGCTGCCACATCTTCAGTGCGAAGACCACTACTGCTAACTCTAGGTCATGGGTAGCTTAGTTCTACTCATGATGTCTCAACTTCCGTGAGCCGTAGGTGATCACCGCTCGCTCCTGCATCAGGACACAACCTAGTTTGGTCCTTGATGCGTCACAGTAGAATACATACCCAACACCCACTTCTGGTAGCCTCAAGATGGGGGAACTCATCAGTCTCTGGCTCAGCTCCTGAAAAATCTGCTGGCACTTCTCCATCCATAAGAAAGGATTCCCCTTCTTCTTCAAGAATGAAAAGGGTGGAACAAATCTTGAAAAGTTGGGTACGAATATCCGGTAGTACCTAGCCAATAATAGGAAACTCCGTACCTCAGTTACACTCCTGGGTGGCTCCCAAGAAAGAAATGCCTCTATCTTCACTGGATCCACTACAACTCCAGCCTCAGAGATAATGTTCACTAGGAAGTAGAATTCCTATATCCAGAATTGGAACTTCGAGAGCTTGCCATAAAGCTGGTTCTCTCAGAGTGTATCTAGAACTATCTGCAGGTGCGTGGTGTGCTCCTCCTCCGACGCCGAGTATATCAAGATATCTTCATTGAAGACCACCATGAAGTAATCGAGGTATGGCTGGAAGATCCTTTTAATAATCCCCATGAAGACTACTGGAGCGTTGGTCATGAAAAAATGCATCACCAAGAACTCATAATAGACATACCAATATCTAAAGGCTGTCTTCGGTACGTCCTCGCCCCGTACCCTGAACTTTTGATAGCCTGATATGAGGTATGTCTTTGAAAACCAACAAGCTCCCTTCAGTTGTTCGAAGAGATCATCGATCCTCAGAAGTGGATACTTATTCTTCACAGTCACCTGGTTCAGGCACTGATAGTCCACACAAATCCTTAGACTCTGATCTTTCTTCTTGGAGAAAAAAATCGGGGATGCCCATGGAGAAACACCGGGCCTTACGAACCCCTTTCATTGCAAGTCCTCCAACCATACCGTCAGCTCACGAAGCCCTCCGGGAGCCATCTGATATGCTGGTGTAGATATTGGTTCCGTCCTAGGGTATAGTTCGATGTGAAAGTCTACCTCTTTTTGAGGAGGTAGTCCCAGAACATCATTAGGGAAGACATCAGCATACTGGTCCACCACTACAGGATGACTCGGACTCCTCACGTCAACTACTCTAAGGGTGAGGCTGGACAACTGATGAGAAATTGGCTGTACCCTCCTCAGAGATAGTCCATCCTATGATGCAAAGGTTTCCTCCTCACCGGTGACGGTAAACCTGATCCCATCCTCATAGAAACACCACACTTTGTGCCTAAAATAGTCGATATGACCATGGACTGTGGATATCCAGCCCATACCCAAGATGACGTCGTAAGGACTCGATGCTGCTACTAGGAGATCCCAGCCGAATCTCTTGCCTCATATAGTGAGCTCACACTTCCTGCACCAGTGTGTAATCATCGAATCTTCTCCCGTAGGGGTCTCTAATTGCAAGGATCAAGCCAACAGCTCCGTCAGAATCTTTGAGCTCCGAACGAGTGCCATGACAATGAAAGAGTGACTGAAACCATGTCTATAAGTACTACAGTTAGGGTGGAATAGACACAGATTATAACTCTAATAATATCCAGAGCGCCGTGGTCATAGGCCTCTGCTGAATGTAGCTGTCTCGCCCGTATCCACCTATCCCTGTGGTCGGGGTGGACCACCTGGTGGTGGTGGCAGTAAAACCTCAAATCGCAGCCCACTGCCTACTGCATGGCCTACTCCTCTAACATGTCTGTCACCTTGCAGACCTCCTCGCTTGAATCTCTGCCTTTTCCCCAGTGGTCCCTCGACTATCTACTGATTGTTGGTATGACGGGTCTTGCAGTCACGAGCCATGTGGCTCTAACCACCGCACGTGAAGCACACTCTGCCTCCCAGCTAACCTCCTCTGCCTCGCAAGATTTGCACCTCTGACCCTGCATCCCGGGGTCATCCATTGGAGGGTCTAGCCCGATTGGACCTTTGCGTCATATGCCTACTACCTCCTGTAGATGACTGGACTACTTTCCATCCAGTGGTGGCTCTCACCATTAGTACCTGCTCAGCTAAGAAGCTCTCCACCAACAATGCTCGCTCGATCACTCCAGCCTGCGTCGTGATATTCAGTGATATCATTGATGCTCTGATATCTCACCAGAGACCCTGATCAAAGGTCTGGGCCCTGAAGAATGGGTCCCATACCATGTCGGTGGAGTAGATCGAGAGTTCAGTGAATCTCGCCGAGTACCGGGCTACTGATAAGCAGCCCTGTTGTAAGTGCATCAGCTCCTGAATACGCACAGAGCGTAGTGTTGCTGAGATGAATTCTTCCCTGAAGAGGCTCTAAAATTCTGTCCAGGTGAGGGTCTCCTCATCATGTAACTATAGCATCAGACTCCACAATATTCCTGCCATGCCTTGGAAAAAATTAGAAGCTAGGATCACCATCTGCTCTACTGGTGTCCCAACTAGGCGGAAAACTTGTGCCACAACCTCCGGCCAGTCCTCAGCTACTTGGGGATCCGTCTCGCCTCAAAACCTTAGAGGCCACTTCCACTGGAACTTGTTAAACATTCTCAGTTGGCGTGCACCATCTGCCAGTGGGGCTGGTGGAAACTGCTACCCAATGGGTGGTGGTGCTGTTGGTTTACCACCCGAAGGTGCTAACATAGTAAGAGGGCCCTGCACTGAAGCCTTGATACTCGATGGGCTGTCATCATGTACTCTCTCAGGAATCCTAACTGGATGTCAATGTGGAGGCATCCTAAAAAGAAACCAGTGCACCATGGTCAACAAGTTATACTTGGTGAGCTGAATCAAAATAGATCAAAGTAAAAAAAATTCTAAAACACACGCAATCAGTGTTTTCGTGAAATGAGTCAGAAATAAGAATTCAGGGTCCTGGTGTATGGATATGTCGGCCACCACACCAACATTGGACTTCTTGAACTGAAAACCACACTCAAAACACTTAACACTATTGCTCCACTAGAAAGATCAGAGTCCTAGTTCTTTGGTAGAACTGACTCCTCTAATACCACTTTGTCACGACCCGTCCCCCGGGGCCCAAGCCATGACTACCCCAATCCCACCTTCCATAGGCCATGGGTTGATGACTAGCACTGGAAATGCGTAACCCTAAAAATGGGAAGGCATTGACTTTAAGCCTATACAAACACACAAACCAAGAACACAACAAGATACAACCACAAAGTAAAATTGTTGTGGTAAAGGTGTGTATAGAAAGTAAAGGGATCCATAATACACACCCAACTGAAAATACACAACTACAACTGAAAACAAAAAATATATCCTAAGATCGTCCACTATGGATCCTACCTAAAGGGTAGGTAAATCTCATCACCATAGCTCTCCACGTCAACTATCACCACCGTCCACCGTCAGGTCCTAGCTCCTCGAGTCCCAGTCAAGGCTTCCCGTTGTCTGCACAAGACACAACAAGGTGCGGGCGATGAAAATGTAGGGGTGAGTATAACAATACCCAGTAGGGACACCAAGACCCTTGAAGGTCTCTCAGAACTCCAAAAAGTAAAACCACTAAGCATGATCTCAATCACAAAGCACAAGGTAAAAGACTCAGCTCAAAAACTAGGTATAACTAAAGTACATAAGTGCAAATGATTAGTCTTAAACCTTGATCATTTTTTTCTATCAAGAGGTACTGATACTAACCATATAGAGTCTGAACCACATTGGATCGATAGTTACTAACCCCTGCTAATCCAAATAGGATCTGACCCGCCTAGGATAGATAGGTACTAACCCCCGTGGATGCACACAGGATCTGACCCACCCATGATCGATAGGTACTAACCCCCACAAGACCCACACAGGATCTAACCCACACAGGATCAGTATGTCACTGATCCACAAATAGCTGCTCTAAGGATGGTCCTCATCGGGCCGCACACTTCTCATCCACAAAGGGTCACTAGAATGCTGATCCACACAGGGTCGCTAGAATGATAATCCACACAGGGTCGCTAGAATGATGATCTGCACTAGGTATCTAGGTGCTCATCCACACTGGATCACTAGGTGATGATCTACACATGATATCTAGGTGCTTATCCACATAGGATCACTTGGTGATGACCCACACATGATCGCTCAGTACTAACCTTCGTAAGATATGTTTCCAACCTCCATCTCTTATCCAACCATTGGATTCCCGCTCAAAACATACTTGATCCTAGGAGAAACCACTCGTCAAGCCATCAGTCGTTATTCAACTGGAACGAAATTCCAATAAGAAGTTATGAAAATATTTTTCACGTTAAAAGGGTTCCAACACAATAGACGGTGTGTCAACTGGACGCCCGGTCTGTAAGCTATTGGCATTTTAGAGCTGAGGTCCCAGTTGGATTCAGGGTCAATTCAACCCAAAAATAATCCAACATTCTTAAAAACTCATGTGGATTATCTCAAAAGAACCTTATCACTCCAAGTATCCCAGCGCCATAGACGGTTTTTCAAATGGATGTCTTGTTCGCAAGATATGACTCTTTAAGCGAAACTGGGCCCGAATGGGTTCGGGTTCGGTCCGAACCAGTCTTGGCTGACCCAACCCGATCTGCCTCTGACCCGGTGATCTCCGGTGGTCCGTTAATCCTTCCAGATGAACCTATGTCCCTCCTGGGATGCCGAAATCATTGCGTGCCTCCCGGTTTCCACTTGCTGTCGAGTTGAAAATTGTCCCATGAAGAACGCAACGAAAATCAAGCGGCGGAGGGTCCGAGCCTTGTTCATTTGGCCCGAGTGAGTTCTAGTGGTCCGTTCTTCCTTCCAGATGCACCTATGGACCTCCCGGGATGCCTCCGTCATTTCATGTCTCTCAGTTTCCACTTTCTGTCGATTTAAAAATCGTCCCACGAAGAACGCAACGAAAATCAAGCAGCGGAGGGTCCGAGCCTTGTTCGTTTGGCCCGCTCCCTCCACGTTAGCATTATAACGAGTGAGAGTAATTTACACATCACATTAAAATAATGATAAAACCCTTTCCAAACATAAACCCCTACCTCTAGATTCATTGGGGATGTCGCGGTGGTGGATGATCCTTGTCCGTGGAAGCCGCTGGCGTTCGTCGTCGATCCCTCCAACGACGTCCAAGCTTCCGTTCCTCATTGGTGGAAGATGCTGCATCACTTCGTTAGAGGTTCCTCACTTGATGAAGCCATGTAAAAACTACAACCCGAGCCTCACTTAAATAGACAGAGGATGAGAGTTTAATGCAACAAATCTTTAATGAGATTCATTAATAAGTTAATTAATGCACCTCTCATCTCTCAACAGAGTGATTACAAAAACAAAAGGTCAAGCCATTAATGGATTGACAACTCAGTGGCCCATCCATCACCGTTCAACCGCTGGAGAAAAATAAAATAACTTTGTTAAGTTATTTTATTATTTTTTTATAAATTCTAAAATTTATCTTTTCCTCCTAACCTATCATGGTCTAAGTGAAGCATCCCTTAAGCGAATCCTGGTGCTGTGGATTCAACGGTGCTCTCAGATTTCAATTCTGAGGACCAGTTAAAAAGTTAAAAAATTCCAACCATACGTTTACTAAACTTAACTTAAAAAAAGTTCAAAATTCCATTCTGGGAACACCGGGCCTCAGAATCACATGCCGTTAATTTTTGCAAACTCGTAATAATCCCAAATAATTTAAAAAAATTTGCATGGAATTTCTGGGTCTTTACACCAACATTATCTCAATCCCAACCATTTCCCCTAAAAAATATCATCTCAAGTTGATATGGGAACCTAATGGTTAAGTTGACAGCTAGGATGGTGCTAGAGGGGATAATTTTTTTACATGGGGGTAGATTGTTTAAAACTTCTTTTAATCTATTTTAAAATTCAATACAAGAGTATTAATTGGATAGAAAAAATTCCCTTATTCACATTTTAATATACAACCATGATTATTCCCATTTTAAGTATGTTTATTTTATACTTTTTGAAATAGATGAAAAGTAGGTTTATTATAATAATATTTTTTTATCTATTTTAAATTTATTATAAAAGTATTAATAAGTTGTCGAAAATGACATTCTTCCTATTTTAATGTATCTCCACACTTATACATTGTTTATTTATTATACATTTATTATAAGTATCTATTTACAATAATAATAGTTTTTATATATTTTCATTTCTATGTGTTTTTATGTATTAAAATAATTTATATAACATCACATTTAAAAAAAATGTTTATATACACATATACATTATAGATACAAATAAATAATGTATAATTATCAATAATTTATATTTAAAAATAAATAATTTACTTATAATGTATATATATTATTAGAAGTATTAACATTGGATATATATTTTAATATAATTATATATCAATAAAAGTAGATTAATAAAGAAATACACATAAATCAAAATAGAAAAAATGTGTATTTATGTTCAATATAAATGTGTGTACACTTACATGCATTCATATATATATATATGCATATATTTAAAAAAATAATATAAAGATAAAAATATAAACAAATTGAAATAGTATATGTATATATATATACACAATTTTAACTAAATATTTCACTGAAAATTAATATAATAAATATGATCATAATTTTTATAGTGTAAAAAATTATACTATTGTTAATAAATTTTCATTAAAAATTTATATTTGAATTTTTTAAGTTTCTATAGGAAATTAAATTTCAAGTAGAGTTTTTTGGTGGTAACATGACATTTTCATCGTAAATTTTCATATAGAGTTATCATTGTGAATTGTTATTGAAAATTTCAATTGGAATTTTGAAATTTTCTCTTGGAAATTAAATTCACCATAGAAATTTCCACTACAAATAGGAAATTTTTATATAGTGTGCGAGAGATATCCATTGAAAATTTATACTATAATTTTGGATGTTTCCATTGATAATTAAATTTAAAAAATAAATTTCCATTGATAACTATAAATTTCCATAGATATAATAAAAATATATAATTTAAATTTACATCGGGAAATTACACTGTA
Organism: Viscum album; assembly: GCA_963277665.1. NCBI lineage: Eukaryota > Viridiplantae > Streptophyta > Magnoliopsida > Santalales > Viscaceae > Viscum > Viscum album. The sequence goes on along the minus strand of OY728128.1, from coordinate 209,393,233 downwards.
TATTTATATTAATATATTTACACATTATATGTATGTATATATTAATTCAAATATACACTTGCAACTTTCATATGAAATTTATAGTTTAAATTTACACTTTAAATTTACAATGAAAATTCACATTGTATTAATATTTTTGTAAGTATATTTGTATGTATTTATAATTTAAAATGTAATATTATAGTTTGTATTTATATTATGGTGTGTGTGTGAGGGATATTTTTAAGGAAAATTTTCATTGTTTATGTTGTGTAGTAAATATACACTAGAAATTTATAGTGTAAATATCCATTGGAAATTTTCACGGAAAATTTTTAGTGTCAACATTCATTGAAAATTTACAATATAAATTTATAGTGCAATTTTATAAAATATTTATGTATGTATACATAAATTTACACTAATAATTAATAATTTTCAGTGTGAATTTTCATTAAATTTTTTTATTGGTTTTTTGGAAGTTTTCATTAGAAATTAAATTTCATGTATAAATTTCCACAGGTAAAAGAATTTTTTTGATGTGAATTTTAATTGAAAATATAATATTGGAATTATAGAAGTTTTCATTCAAAATTGAATTTATTATCAAGATTTTCACAGATAATTAAAAACTTTCACTATGAATTTCCATTGAAAATTTTGATTAAAAATTTGGAAGTTTATTAAGAAATTAAATTTCATGTAGAAATTTCTATTGGAAACTAGAAATTTTCGATGTATATTTATATGTATTTATAAGGACCCAACCTTAATCATTAAATTTTCTAATTTATTGGAACTATAATTCACATTCTTACAATCCTGAGTATCTTTTTGGTCTAGAGTTTTAGAGAATTATTTTATAACTCATACATAACAACTCATATATTACAAATTATACACTTCTATTCAATACCCATTTTTTTCGTAATATAAAACTTTTAAAATGAGAAACATTCTATTTTCATGAAATATCTCCAATAATTTCATCATGACATCATATTTTCTCTTACTAATACTCAATCCCTATGATTTTTTTAAAAACATGGTATAAGCACAAAAAACTCAGAAAGGGACATAAAAATAAAGAAAGAAATCATTAATCCATGAATACTTATAAAAAATTTTCCCTTTTCAAAATAAACTTTGATCTCAAATAAATATTTTCTTACCCATTAAATCAACTTTCTAGCAAAAATATTTCCATAAATAATTTAATAAGAAATATTAAAGGAAAAATAAAACCCATAAAGGTTTCTTTGAAAACATGAAAAAGTTAAGAAAACTTTTTCACAGATTTATAATTTCACCCTTAATAAGTAACATATACTTTCCTTTAAACATAAACAAAATAAATTATCTTGAGAAAAAATGGTATTTTTATAAAAAATATCAAGAATAAATAAAACATAAAGGAAACTTGTGGAATCATTTTCTTATCGTACTTATTTATAATATAACCATCACGACTACCACATGATGTAACCCTCATGGATACTATGAAATAACCCTTACAGTTACACATAAATTTAACCATTGCATTTACACTTGGAATAACCATTACTCTCAACTTCAAACATAAAAAAACCCAATTCACTATAGGGATATCTTGGAACCACCCGTATTTGGTTTATTATAATTCCAACCATCATCTAAATAGTTCCCAAGAACTATAATATAATTATAAAACATGAATGCTTGCATCATAAAAACAGTTCTTGATGGAAATCACTTGTTTTTAAAAGAATATTTCACACATACAAAAGAAAAAATTTTCTTTGAAAATAACCACATAATAATATATAACAATATTCAAAACATTAAGGCATCATAAAATTAGGAAAATCTGTTCATGCTGTTTAAGTTAAAAAATAAATTCCTTTTGATTTTTGTAAAAAGAAGTATTAAAATATGATTTTCTAAAACAAAGTCCCTTACCTTGAGTCTGACTCCTCACATACAATATTTATTTTCCTAAATAATAAAAACAAGTTAATTTATACTTTATTAAAAAACTTTACAAGTTTAATGTAATGTCCCAACCCTAGAATCCTAGAGCCAGTGCATTATTTTAATACATTGGCTTGCTTACAATGAATAAAATCCCAAGGGATTTAGTAGTTTAGTAATTTTGGAAATCTAGATACATACATAAGTTCAACATTACAACTTCAAAAAATACAACATATAAGTTTTATTGGGAACATCCACCACTCTAAGATTATCCTTGGAGGTCAATCATAAAAAAAATTATTCATGTCCTAAGAAAATGAAACATAAGAAAGGGGTGAGATAAAATGATCAGTAAGGGTAATAAATACATCAGAAGATATTATAAACATCAACAATAAGGATGGTGAATAATTGAAAAAACATTCCTCTATAAATAATAAACTTGAAAACATTAAGGAAGGAATACTAGCAGAGTAAATAATGCCATAATAAAACATAACCATGGGTATTCAACTAGTTGAATAACCACACGACCTTTAAATTACTAGATTCACAATGAGGTAAATTCATATTCCAGAAATTCTAAAATATACCATCAAGGCCTCTACCAAGATGTCTAAAAATGATTGAGGCCTCGGACAAAACCATAAATATTCATTTTTCAAGGCCTCGTGCCAAGACCATAGTTTGTCTCATGAGACCTACCAATCCACCGAGGGGATATAGAGGGCCCCAACCAACACTTACTAAGTCCAATGCATTCCTCATATAAACGGGGATAAACATAAATAACATATACATTCATATTGAAACTAACATATGAAATGTAAATAACTTTTCTCGAACAATTATCATAAACACTAACCATTCAGAGTAAATTGGTGAATGGTTTTAAGATAGAACATACACTATCAAACTAATTATAAACCATTAAATTAAATATGGTAGATGATATAATAATAGATAAACCTCAATGAAGTACAATATTCAATAGGGATGTTGACACAGATAAGATACATTTAAATGATACCATTGAAAATTTCTCGAGGAAATAATCCTTAAACATTCCAAAGTGTCCCATACCACCTTGAAATATTAAAATCATAATCCCTTAGAATATAATGAGAATAATGAGACTATTGATATGATATACCAAAGTGCAGTACATACACAACATTCAAGGAATAAGTAGTTAACAAGGCGTATATCACATAAAAGTTAAAGTGAGATGAGAAAAATTCATTTTACTTTGGAAAGAAGAGTTCTTTTGGAAAATAATTTGTATTTGTCTGAAACCTAGTTTTAAACATTTATATCCCATAAAATAAAAGGTAAGGACATTTATATTATATTTGAGGCACAAGTGATGTCCTACTGAAGTGAAATCGTGTAAAAAGTGTTTTTAAAGAAGCTTTAGAATTAAAACATTTTAGTGTAGTTTAAGAAATTCATTAAAGGCGCAAAGACATGTTTGATATCATAATACTAGAAATGAACCAAAATATATTTTTCATAGTAAAATTCATGAATTTAAAAAGATAAATATGTATTAAAATAGATTATTGGGTGAACTTCAAAATAGGTAATAATCTGAGAAGTTCTTTGAATCGAGCTTGTATTTCAGGAAGAATTTTCGAAAGATCCTTTTAAAAATTATAACTACTCATAAATGAAAGTAGGATTATTATTGGTAAAAATATATATAAAATTAACATATAATTTATGATGAGTACATAAAATAATAATATCATTGAGGTGAGTAGAGAATAAGAGAAACCATAATGAAAATAGAGTTTCAGGTAGAAAATACTCGTAACTTTGTAATCTTTTGAATTGTATGCCCCAAAATTAACAATAATTAAATGAAACATTTAATATCATCAAAATAAATGGAATAATGGTATGAAAAATAAATGGTTAGTATACATATACCATACACAAGTAATAGTAGTGAATACAGGATATCTCACAAAAATAGAAGTGAGACAAAGAAACCCTTACCTTAAGTATGATGGTGTTCTTAACTTTGTCTTAGTATCCTGGATAACCAAATTAAATTAATTAATTAATATTTATATAACCTATTATACATTTAATTTATTTATTATAACCTTATTAATTTCAGTCATGGAATATTTGATGGGTTAAGAGGTTCAATTTCATTGTTCGGGTCTATTTGTTTCATGATCGGTATACTTATATACATGAACGTAGAATCATGTAAAATGAGGATTTTTGTCCATAACTGAAGTTATATGTTAGAAGTTTACATGGTGGTAAATTTCATTTGGTAACTTGGAGTGAATATGAATCATTATTTAAATCATTTAATGAAAACTGTTTGGGTTAATTTGCGGTTTTTAAACACAATGAACTCTTTTTGCTTTATAAATCAAAACCATGTGTTCAAAAAGATTCCATAATCATAGATGAGAAATAATAAATATATTATAGTATTTTTAGACCATAATAATGGTTTCATGGCCATAATTTAATAGGTTAATAGAAATTGAAAACCCATCATCCTTGAATGTGGTAGATTAGCACATCTCAGGTGGTGTTTTCATTTTTAGTATAAAATAATGGGAAAGGAGAGATGATGAAAAATTATTCATTTATCATGAAAAAATTCCAGTACATGTAAGATAATGGACTCATAACAATATTTTTAAGAAATGAGGAGAGGAATGAAAAATAAATGAACTCAAAATAAAATAAAAGTTGAGGAATCCCTTATGAAAATCCAGCAGCCTAATGACGTCACTTAAAAATTCATAAAATATATTGATGAGAGAAAAAGGGTATATAATCATTATTAAATAATATATACAGTAATGGGGATATGTAATTACATATAAAAACATGATATAATTGAAATTTAAGGATAATGACATAATAAGAGTGATTGAAAAAGAGAGAGATTTTGAGATGAAAATTCTGCAGCATAAGGGCAATACAACATAGTTTTATAAAACATTAAAAAGAGAGGGGAAAGGGGTAACACAATCACAAAAGACTCATAAAAAATAATTTGAAAAGAATAAAATGGAAATAAGAACATGGTATGAAAACTTGAAATACATACCACATAAAAGATAACTTGAAATAAAAGAAATGAAAAAAAGGAATTTACCTCTTGAATCCACCTCCTTGAGAATCTCTTTAAGGTAAGGGGTTTTAGTATTTTCAAAAGACCAAGAGCTTCTTGGACTTGGGTAGTGACTAGGGGAGAGTATTTGGGTAGACCTTTTAGGAGATTTATGGCTTATAGGAGTGAGGAGAATAGGGAGTGATGAGGGTTTTTATAGTGGAGGAGAGGAGTGAATTTTGAATATTTTATTCATCAATTTGTTATTTCCATCAGGACAACAAAAAATGTTGTTTCATGTGACCCCTAATAGTGATATTTTCATGTGAGTTCTAAAAAAGTGGCCTTAAATCACTCTTGATGTCATAAATAACATATTTAATTGATAATTTGTATATACGATATTTTGCCATATTTCACTATTCATAAAAAATTCGAGTATTTCAGAAAAACCCCTAAAATTAACCCTAACCATTTTTTGACATTTATAATTCAAAAATTAAATCTATTTTTTGAATTTAATTTTCAAAATATTTTTAACTTAATTTTTAAATAAAATCATAATTTATTCCAAAAAACAATTTTAAAACTATAACTCATTTTATAACACATTGAGAAATTAATCACGGTCCCATAAAATTATATTATAACCATAAGAAAATAAAGTAAAAATTTATAATTACATTTTATGAAAATAAATTTCTATTTTAAATTATTAAATTAATCATAAAATTTTAATTAAAATATTTATGACATATAAAAATACCAATACTTATACTATGATCATTTTTTCACTTTTAAGATGTCTAAATTGTTTTTATACATTCAAGGGTGAAGTTTCTATTTTTTTGGCCAACTTAATATTCATTAATATTCATTACTATTCATAATGGTATGTTACTATTCATAAGGGTATGTTACCACTCATAAGGGGATGTTACTATTCACCAAAAATTAAGTTTGTCTTATCAGACTCTAAATATCTTACTGATCGCAACCGTGTATGTCAGTTTTTTGAAATTCAAATAAGAAAGGTGGAAAAATTATGTTTACTTGACAAGGTTATAAAAAAGTGGTGTTTTGTAGAGACTCATTGTTTCATGCATTCTATATTAAATATACTTGTAAATTCTTGGGGTGTTGCATTATCCCCTCACAAAAATTTCGCCCTCAAAATGTGAAAATTAACTTTGAAAGTGAATGGTTGATACTTGAAAATTCCCTTTTGGGAAACCCACACCAAGAATATGGTTAAAATATCCTATTAATAAGAGGAAAGGGAAATGCATTAGTAACTTACAAAACAACTCATTCTAATTGGACAACATGGTCCTGGAAGAATAATCAAACCATCATGTAGTGACATTAAACTCTAAAACCCCATACAATGATCAAATTAAACCATTTCGTAAATGCTTAAAATTCAAAAAATATAATTATTTAACACATTATAATTAAGGTATCTAAATTTCCATGATGAACATATCATTAAACCTTAATCAACAAGAAGTTGTTCTAAAATACACATTCTAAACATGTGAATAACTTCATTATGTATCCTCTTGAAATATGTTAATAACTTGAATTACCATAAAAACCATATTGGAAACATGCATTCTTCCATATTCCTTAAGTAAGATACATGTTATTGGATATATTCCTTAAATCCAAAAGTGATGTAAACTCCATCGATGATAGCATATACCACTTCTCAACAAGTCAATAATTAGTTCCAAGGTAGTTAGTATTTATCTGAATCAATCATTTCATCATCATTATCTCAACATTAGATATATATATTAAGGGTTGTATTTCCCTCAATTATATATTCTTTTTCTAAAATGTTTAACATTTTTATGAATCAATTTTACTTTATACCATTAATCATAAGACCAAAAATCATTAATGAAAGAGTACGGTAGTACAATCCTTATATATATCATAATTCATACAACCATTATGTTACTGAAAAAATATTCAAATGGCATGATTCTTGACTAGGCATATTAATCATTCTAATTCATCCACGATAGCATCATAACTTGATCATTATCCAAAATCATCATTTGGGGTATATTCCTTTGATTCTTGGGACATTGATTCACATAGTGTCCCATCTCCTTGTAGTTGAAGCATTGAATATAGGAAATGTTTTTCTTTGTCTTGAAATTATGAGCATGGTGGCCATTTTCTCTACACTTTAAGCAAACTCCTTTTCCTCTCAATCATATACCAAGGTGTTTCCTTCCTCAATTATCACATGTGAAAAAATATATCTTTCCCTTCTTCCATTTATCCATGTTTTTCCCTGCCATCCTCTTCTTCTTTTTCTTCCCTTAAAAGACATAGGACTCAAAGAAGTCTTTAAATACCTTTTCAACACATGATACTATTTCCTCATATTATGAGGATACTTGGGAGACAATATTCCTTTGAAATGATGGCTTGAGACAATTAGATATATGATCCTTCTTACTCTTCACATCACATGCATTGGTGAAGTTCTCATTCCCTCTGGTAGGTTCCATTTCTATTCAATTCCATATTATATATTAGCTGGTAACATTATGAACTCTCTATGACTCTAAACATGGTATAACACATAGAATAAATTTATGCAACGTAAATCCTAGAACCATATACTTTGGTTATTTTGGGGGCATAAATCCTTCATAATGGTGGGTAAATAAAATGTGAAATATCCTAAGCATATCCCCTGGGAGTGTTAAACCAGGTGTGCAGTAAGGCCCATTGTCGTGTACTAGGATACCTCGGGTCAAGCCCAAAACTCCTTATCGGAGTTTTCACTCCTAGGTACATCTGTGCCAAAACCACGTCCACTTTTAGTATCCAGATAAGGATATATTTTACAGGAAGATCGACATAATCTATTCCTTACCAAGATTCCATGATGTTCTTCCATTTTTATCCTCATAGACTATCTTAGGTGTCTGTTCCCTAATATAAGTTTTATAAATCTAGTTTATAAGTTTTCTACTAAACTTTCTTTTAATACCAACTGTAACACCCCAAACCCAGAATCCTAGAGCCAGTGCATTATTTTAATACCTTGGCATGATTACAAGCAATAAAATCCAGAATGACCGAGTAGTTTAGTAGTTTTGGAAATCCAGATATATACATAAGTTCAACATTAAAACTTGAAAATAAATACAACATATAAGTTTTATTGGGAACATACACCACTATAAAATTATCCTTGTAGGTCAATCATAAAAAAATCGTCATGTTCTGAGAAAATGAAACATAAGAATGTGGTGTGCTCAAATGCTCAGTAAGGGTAAGAAATATAGTGAAAGATATCATAAACATCAACAATAGGCATGGTGAATAATTCAAAACACATTCCTTTACAAATAATAAACTTGAACAAATTAAGGAAGGAATATTAGCTAAGTAAATAATGTCATAATAAAACATAACCATGGGTATTCTTCTAGTCAAATAACCACATGAAATTTTAATTACTAGTTTCATAATGAGGGAAATTAATATGCCATACATTCTAAAATATTCCATCAAGGCCTCAGCCAAGACATTAAAAATTATTAAGGCCTCGGCCAAAACTTTAAATATTCATTTTGTCAAGGCCTCATGCCAAGACCATAGTTTGTCTCCTGAGACCTACCGATGCACCGAGGGGCTATAGTGGGCCCCACCCGATAGTTACTAAGTCCAATGCATTCCTCATATGAATAGGGATAAACATAAATAACATATACACTCATATTGAAACTAACATATGAAATATAAATAACTTTCCCTGTACAATAATCATAAACACTAACCATTCATAGTAAATTGGTGAATGGTTTTAATATAGAACATCCATAGTTAAACTAATCATAAACCATTATATTAAATATGGTAGATGATATCATAAGAGATAAACTTCAACGAAGTACAAGATTCAACAAGTATGTTGACATAGATAAGATACATTTAAATGATACCATTGAAAATTTCTTGAGGAAATAATCCTTAACAGTCCAAAGTGTCCCATACCACCTTGAAATATTAAAATCATAATCCCTTAGAATATCATGATAATAATGATACTCTTGATATGATATACCAAAGGGCAGTACATCCACCAAATTCAAGGAATAAGTAGTAAATGAGGCGTATATCTCATAAAAATTAAAGCGAGATGAGAAAAATCCATCTTACTTTGGAAAGAAGAGTTCTTTTGGAAAATCATTTGTATTTTTCATAAACCTGGTTTTAAACATTTATATCCTAGAAAACACAAGGCAAGGAAATTTATATTACATTTGATGAACAAGTGATGTCCCACTGAAGTGAAATCATGTAAAAATGTTTTTAAAGATTATTTAGAATTAAAACATTTTAGTGCGGTTTAAGAAATTCATTAAAGAGATTTTAAAGAGAAAAGACATGTTTGATTTCATAAAACCAGAAATGAACCAAGATATCTTTTTCATATTAAAATTTGTGACTTTAGAAAGATAAATATGGATTATAACAGATTATAGGGTGAACTACAAAATATGCAAGAATATGAGAAGTTCCTTTAATCGAGCTTGTATTTCGGGAAGAATTTTTGAAAGATCCTTTTAAAAGATATAAATACCAATAAATGAAAGTAGGATTCTTATTGGGATACATATATAGAAAATTCACATAGAATTTATGAGGAGTACATAAGAAAAGAATATCATTGAGGTGAGTAGAGAATAAGAGAAACCCGAATGAAAATGGAGGTTCAGATAGAAAATACTTGTAACTTTGTAATCAATTGAATTGTATGCACCAAAATTAATAATAATTAAATGAATAATTGAATATCATGAAAATAAATTAAATAATTATATGAAACATCAATGGGTAGTATACATACACCATACACAAGTAATATTAGTGAATGCAGAATATCTTATAAAAATGGAAGTGAGTTGAAGAAACCCTTACCTTAAGTCTGATTGTGTTCTTCACTTGGTCTTAGTATCATAGATAACCAAATTAAATTCATTAATTAAGATTTAAATAACCTATTATACATATAATTGATTTATTATAACCTTATTAAGTCCATTCATGACCTTTTTGATTGGTTAAGAGGTTCAATTTCATTGTTCGAGTCCGTTTTTTTCATGATGGGTATACTCATATACATGATCGGAGAATCATGTAAATTGAGGATTTTTGTCCAGAATTTAAGTTATATGTTATAAGGTTACGTGGTTTCAAATTTAATTTGGTTAATTGGAGTGAAGATGAATCATTATTTAAATCATTTAATGAAAACTATTTGGGTTAATTTGTGGTTTTTGAACACAACAAACTCATTTTTCTTTATAAATCAAAACCATGTGTACAAAAAGATTACAGAACCATAGATGAGTCATAATACATATATTATAGTATTTTAAAACCATAATAATGTTTTCATGACCATAATTGAATATGGTAATAGATATTGAAAACCCATCGTCCTTGAATGTGGTAGATTAACACATCTCAGGTGGTGTTTTCATTTTTAGTATAAAAGAATGGGAAAGGAGAGATGATGAAAAATTATTCATTTATCATGAAAAAATTATAGTACAAGTAAGATACTGGAGTCATAACAACATTTTGAATAATGTATGAGAGGAAAGAAAAATAAAGTAACTCAAAATAAAAGAAAAGTGGAGAAATCCCTTACGAAAATCCGGCAGCCTAACGACATCACTTAAGAATTCATAAAATATATTGATGAGAGAAAAATGGTATATCAAAATTATTACATAATATAGAAAGTAAAGGGAATATGGAATTACATATCCCAACATAATAAAATTGAAATTAAAAGATAATACCATAATAAGAGTGCTTGAAAAAGAGAGAGATTTTGAGACAAAAATTTTGCAGCATAACAGCTATGCAACATGGTTTTAGAAAACATTAAAAAGAGAGGAGAAAGGGGTAAACAATTCATATAAGACTCATAAAGTAGTATTTTAACAGAATAAAATGGAAATAAAAACATGGTATGAAAACTTTAAATACATACCACATAAAAGAGAACTAGAAATAAAAGAAATGAAAAGAGGAATTTACCTCTTGAATCCACCTCCTTGATAATCTCTTTAAGGGATAGGGTTTTAGTATTTTGGAAAGACCAAGAGATTATTTGACTTGGGGAGTGACTTGGGGAGGTTATTTGGTCATAAATTTTATGATATTCAAGGCATAGAGAAGTGAGGATAAGAGGGATTGATGTGGGTTTTTTATAGTGGAGGAGAGGAGTGAATTTTGTATATTTTATTCATTATTTTATTATTTCCATCAAGAAAACCAACAATGTTGTTTCATGTGACCCATAATAGTGATATATGAATGTGAGTTCGAACCAAGTGGCCTTAAATCACTCAGTATTTCATAAATAGTGTATTTAACTGATAATTTGTATACACTGTATTTTACCGTATTTCACTATTCACAAAAAATTTGAGTATTTCAAAAAAATCCCAAAAATTCACCCTATTTTTTTTTCAGTGTGTAGAATTTAAAAATGAAATCCATTTTTTGAAATTAATTTTCTAAATATTTTGAAATTAATTTTTAAATAAAATCATAATTTTTTTCTTCTTTTAAAAGGGAATCCTCGAGAGTGGCCTTTTCGAACCCTCCACACACGAGAACCCCCTTCCCACGAGGAGATCATCCGGAGATGCCCCAGCTGGGAAGGATCCGTTTCCAGCCAATATGAAATTGCGTCCCATGGGGTAACACCTCAATCAGCGATGGTTCATCACAACAATCCGTCAGCTAGGTGAAGTGCGCCCATTCTACCCACCCGATGAGACACCGGGTGACCCGGCAAGATGAGTGGTACATGGGAGGCGAAAATTCCCCCAAGAGCGGGCTCCTAGGAATTGAACCCCAGACCTCAACAAACATCGTTTTTATGGACCTCAACCTTTCACCACTACGCCACCACCAAAGCGGAAAATGTGTTATTGGGTAACGAGGTATTGGGGTGGCCTCCCCACCTGCACGCCGCAAGTCCCCAGAAAGGCCCAAGGTGGCCAAACCTTGGGCTTAGTCCAGTTCCCAATGGGGTAGAGGGGTCCACCAGAGGTTTGTTAGTATATAGTGTGAATTTCCTTGCAAGGAATCGAACTCAGAACCATTGGGTCAGGACGCCACTGCCTTTAACCAACTCACCCGTGCCCCGCGGGTAGAGAAACATGTTGTTGGGTAATGAGGTATTGGGGTGGCCTCCCCACCTGCGCGCTGCATGTCCCCAGCAAGGCCCAAGGTGGCCAACCCTTGGGCTTAGGCCAGTTCCCAATGGGGTAGAGAGGTCCATGAGAGGTTTGTTAGCATATAGTGTGCATTTCCTTGTAATTAAAACATTTATGACATACAAAAATACCAATACTTATACTATGATCTTTTTTTTTCACTTTTAAGATGTCTAAATTGTTTTTATACATTCATGGGTGAAGTTTTTATTTTTTTGGCCGATTTACTATTTATTACTATTCATAAGGGTATGTTACTATTAAAAAGGGTATGTTACTATTCATAAAAATTAGGTTTGTCTTATCAGAATCTAAATATCTTATTGAAAGCAACCGTTTATGTCAGTTTTTCGAAATTCAAATTATAGAGGTAGAAAAATTGTGTTTAATTGGCTAGGTTATAAAAAAGTGATATTTTATAGAGACTCAGTGTTTCATACATTATATATTAAATCTATTTCTAAATTTTTGGGGTGTTACATTTAACCTCACTTATTACCATGTTATATACAATTGCTTAATCATTTAAGTTCTCATCAGACGTTTTGATGATATTCGATTCATAAGTACAAAATGACTTCAGTCGGTTGACTATGGTGAAAGAGTTAATTATTCCATAATCTACATAATAATATTCATGGAATAATTATAATTTTTTTACATAAATTATATTTTTAAATCAAACCATTAAATATGGTTATGAAAAATGAACTACTTTATAATCATGGAGACGATAGGCCGTACGTACACCTGAGTAACGTTTTCATTTTTTTAAAAGGTTGGGGCCGAAGCCTCATTTTTATTAATAAAGCAAAGAAAATACCTCTTTTAACTGGGTAGAGGGAGACCCATTACATATCCTGAAGGCCCAGTGGGCTTGTAGCCCATTACATAGCCTGTAGGCCCAAATTTTTGGCCAAATTCCTATTCTGTGAATAGTAACCCAGCTGCTACAGTACCCGCTACAGTACCGCCGCCGCTACAGTGCCCTGCCACCGCTACAGTATCCACAGATCAACAGTTCCGCCGCTGCTACAGTACCCGCTATAGTAATGCTACAGAACCTGCGCCCAATGGGTTTTGAACCCCCATTTTTCATGTAGTATTACGGGATTCTTACCACTAAAGCAAACCCCAACTACATGAGTAACGTTTTCATATTTCAATAATCATTTTAGAAAGAAGTTAAGTATCATTTTTTATTTCCATAATGATAATAATATATTAAATATAATATTAATTATTTAAATATACTTATATATATCATTCATTTGGTGTGGTGATGAAAAACACATCACATCACTTTGTGGAGGTGGTAGTCCACACATACACATAGATGACATTATCACTTTTTTGTGTGTGGAATGGTAAGAAATTAAATGGTATATTATCTTTTAATAATGATAATATTTAATTAATATCATATATACGCATTAATTCCATCATTATACTAGTCTTGAGAAATGGGGATGGAAAATGAATTACATCGGTTCATGAGGCGGTAGTCCATCGTACACATGAACGATAAATTATTTTATCATTTGATAGAAGTAGAGATATATTTAGGTCATGAAAATAACATAATAACATCTAAGTATATAGATTATACTATAGTTATTATTTTATCATGGATTAATAAGGTTTTAAAGAGGTGGAATAATAAATAAAATAGAAATTCTTTATTAAAAACAATACCTATTCTTTGGACAATCTCTGTTTCTTAACACCTTAAGACCACTAAGGTTTGTGTTCTGCAAAAAAAAAGGAAATATATAATGATTTTTGGGATTATAATAATGGATTTTGGAAAGTATTGGATAAATAAAAATAGTTTTTGAAGTGTGAATAAATGATAAAAATATGTTCCCTTTTATAGGAGACAAGAGGGACACTCTTAGAATTTCACAAAATATTAAATTAATATAAATTTATTTTTAATTAAAAATGGCTCCAAAGTGATTTATTTCAAATATAATATGATTATGGGTCGAAATAATCTCATAAAATAATTTTTAGATAAGTTCAGGTCATATTATTACCCTTATTATTTTGTTTTAACTCTTATTTAAGCCCTTTAACTCTTACCGTGATAACATTGATTTTTACTCTTTGAGTGTTAATATTGTTACATTAAAATTAAAAACTATACATAAATGGATAATGGTTTATATTTTAAAATTTTATTAATAATTTGGTTAAATTTATGTTTTTTATAATTTTTATATCATTTAATAAAACATTACTTATTTTAAAATATCATTAATGTTAATTTTGACACTATTTGTTTCTTTTACTTTTAAAAATATTAATAAAAAAATATAATTTAGATTTTTTTTAATATATAAATAAAATGTAAAATTAATCTATAAAATTAATGAATTACATTAATTATCTCATATTATTTTTATTTTAATATTTTTAATATCATTTATTTGATTTTTCCATTAATTAAATAATTATTGCATCAGTATTGTGTAAGCATGTAAGGTAATTATTTCATCACTAAAAATTAAAAATAAATTACCATGTTTAATATAAATATATTATATTTCAAAATAATTTCTATAGTCTCACATATAATTTGGACAACACCATATTAAAAATATTATACTTATTAAAAACAAGAGTGTGACATGATTGAGTTTTCTTTAAATAAAATATTATAAAGGATATAATCTAATCCAGGTGGCCATAAATTGTCATTTAACCAAAATTTTAATGATTATGGACAAATATTAATCATAAAATTTAATTGGTTCAAGTTTTAGGTTCATTTTCTAGTATGTAGAATTTTATTGTTACACTTAATTACCAGATTTACCCTTTACTGTGGTAACAAAAATTACTAAGGTTACTATTTATATTGTCCAAAAATAAAATTAAACTATTTACTAAATTTGGACCTCATGATTCCAAATATGGAATCAATTTTCCAAATTTTCAAACACCAAAGTTTCATTGTTTAATTTAAAATTAAATCAGCAAAACACAAGGAATAATAGTTTTTTTTGGAAAAATGCCCTTTTTGAGCATAAAATGGTTTTATAGTAAATTCAAGTATAAATTTCATTTGAAATTCCATAATTGGATTATTTTAAATCAAAATTAACAAATTAAATTTTAAAACTAATCAAAAATATAATCTTAATTTATAAATACTTTTAAAGAAAATACGATTTTCAATAAAAATTGGTATTTTCATTATTCATTGAAAAATAAAACTTTTCATAAAATTATAAAAAATTAATTATAAGACAATTTTTTCATCATGAATTTAAAAATAAAATTATTTTTTTTCAAATTAAAATTATATTACTTGAAAATTAAACTTTTAAATAAAATCTTATAAGAATATGTCTATATAATTCAAGAATTCAAATAAATATTAAAATGATTTATTCTATCATTACCTGGGTTGTTACATTCTCTCACATTTCAGAAATTGCGTCCTTACAATTTTATCCACTTATCAAACAAGATAGGATACCTTTCCCTCATATCATTTTCAGATTCCCATTATACTTCTTCAACCATATTGTTTTTTCACAAAACTTTAACTTGGTGAATTACCTTGTTCTGCAATACCTGCTCTCTAAGGTAAAGAATCTGAACCGACTATTCCTCATAAGAAAGGTTATCTTAAAAATTAAATACTTCATGTCTCAAAACATGATATGAATCCGTTATATAGCTTCTTATCATTATAACATGAAAACATTATGTACCTGGGATAAATTTAGAGGAAAAGACACTCAGTAGGTAACTGATCAAACTTTATCCAAGATTTTATACGGTCCAATGAACTATGGACATAGATTTTCCTTCTTAAAAAACTATATAACACTTTTACATGAATATATTTTATGAAAAACATGATCACCTACCTCAAATGATAGGTCTTTCCTCAAGTTATCTACATAACTTTTCTGTCTTCTCTAAGATATCTTTATATATTATTGGATCGTATTCACCATCTCAGCCATTTCCTATACTAACTTTGGTCCTATAAACATCATTTCTCCTAATTAATCCCAAAAATTACAGGTTCGATACCAATCTCTATATAATGAATCAAAAGCTGCTATCTGTATACTGGAACAAAAATTGTTATTATAAGAAAACTCAACCAAACAAAGATAATGGTCCCAACTTCCCTTATAATACATTGAACAAGCTCAAAGAATATCCTCCAATGTTTAAATTGTTCAATCAGACTGTCCATCATATTAAGGATAAAAGTAGCACTGAAATTTAATTCATTCCCCAAATACTTCTATAGTTCTTTCCAAAAAATTATAAGTGAATTTGGGATCATGATCAGATATAATGGAGATAGGTACTCCCTATAATCAAATTATCTATTTGACATAAAGTTGAGAAAGTAGATCTAAATACACAATATCTTGAATAGGAAGAAAATGTGCATATATAGACAGTAGATCAATAATAACCCAAATCACATTGTTACCATGAGAAGTCTTTGGTAATCCCACTATGAAATCCATGATTATATTTTCCCATTTCTACTATGGAATTGGAAAATGATGAAGCAACCCCTTTGGTATTCTTTGTTCTACTTTAACCTCCAGATAAGTAAACCATTTCATAGAAAAGTTATATATATCTCTTTTTATTCCATCCCATCAGTAATACTCTCAAAGACCTCTATATGTCTTATTACTATGAAGATTAATAGAGAATGGGGAACTATGAGCTCAATTTAACAACTCCCTCTTCAATTGGGAATCACAAGGCATGAAAACTTACCCTTCTTAACCAATTATAACTTTTTATGTCACTCATGATCTTCCTTCTGAGATTGGTTAATTTTATCTAATAGATACAATTGTACTAACACCTAAAAAAATAGAGGAAGTTTATGCATTCACAACTTCTAGGAAAAAATTATCAAATTAGTAACCAAAGGGTCATGTTAAAAGAATAACATGGTTAATATAGAATTATTTTTTTGAATCAAATCATTGACCACTTTGTTTTTTTTGAAGATGATAATGAATCATGCGATTATAATCCTTTATCAATTCCATATATCTTCTTTGTCTCATGTTCAAATCCTTCTGAGTAAATATATACTTCAAACTCTTATGATCAGTATATATTTCACAATTGGATACATATAAATGATGCCTATCATTTTTTAAATAAAAACCCATAGAAAATAATTCCAAATCATGTGTAGAATAAATTAACTCATTATATTTCAGTTTCCATAAAGCATAAAAAATTACCTAATCATTCTGTATTATAACACAACCAATTCCCTTCAATTAAGCATCATTTTAGATGAAAAAAACACCATTCCTATAGGGTAGGACCCAAACTCAATCATTAACCAATATCCTTTCCTAAAAACAATTATCACATTATTTTTTCCAGATAAATTTAACTCCTTTGCATGTTAACTTAGTTAGTGGAATATATAACCATGAACCGTTTTCAACAAAATACTAGCAATAGCCCAATAATCTATGAAAACTATGAATCTCATTAAAATTTTCAGGTTTTGGCCATTCATAAACCAATTTTTTGGTAGGATCAACTATTATTCCATCTTTTTTTATAGCGTTCTTAAGGAAAGAAATATGTTGTTACCAAAAATCACATTTGATACATTTTCCAACTTATTTTATTTGAGGTTTTGTAGAATAATAGTTAGATGTTTTTCATGATCCTTGTTACTTTTTTAATAAAAAAATATCATCAATAAAAAAACCAAAAAATTATCCAAATATTCATAGAAGACTCTATTTATAAGATCCATAAATATAGTAGCATAATTTGTTAAACAAAAGGGAGCAACTAAAAACTAATAATGCACATATCTAGTATGTAATGATATTTTTGAAATGTCATCCTCCTTCACCTTTAGCTGATGGTACCCTGATCTCATGTTAATCTTTGAAAAATACTAATATCCTTATATGTGATTAAACAATCCATCTATACAAGGAAAATGATACTTATTATTAATAGTGATGTTATTTAATGATCTATAATAAATTAAAAACATCATAGAACTATCTTTATTTTTAACAAATAAAATGGGAACACCCCATGTTTAAGTGCTAGGATGAATAAAACCTTTATCTAATAACTTATCTAAATTATTTTTTGATTCCAAAATTTCTACTTGAGCCACTCGATAAGGTATTTTTAAATTAGATTAGCATCAAGAACTAATTTAATAGTAAATTAAACTTCCCAATCACGTATAACATCGAGAAAATCAACCAGGTACTCATTTACCACTAGTACATCATTAATATGAAAATTGTAATTATTTTCAAAAATATTTGAAATATTAATTTCATTTCCATATTTTGACAGTTTCTTGGCTTCTTGATATGTTATCAATGCTATGGGTTAATTCTTGTATACAAACTGAAAATATTTCTAAAAAGAAACTTATTTATCCTTATATTTTGTCTTAATATAAGAAATAAAAAGACAATATATACCTATAATAACATAAAACTCTACTAGAGGCAAGACAATAAGGTTTGAAGGTAATGTATTTTCATATACTATGACAGGAATATTCTTATAATTTCTTTTTACCTTAATATTTCCCCCAACTGTTTTTACCTTAAGTAATGGATTCATTTATTACAGTAAAATTTACAATTTACCTAAAAATTTCTTAGAAATGAAAGAATATGTAGACCCATAATAAAAAAACACATTAACATAATATTAATAACAAGTAATGTACCTAATACAACTTTGTTGGATGAAAGGAAATCTACTGAAGTTTTTGCAAAGGACTTTAATACACCTTTCTGCTTATAGTCTGGATGCTTCCTATCATTCAAGTACTTGTTTAGGCAGGTATGTGTATAATTCCCCATCTCACTAGATTTAAAACACTTTACTATTTGATTATCAAAATTTAAATTACCACTACCAAGATATTTTTCATTGAAATCGCGGTCCATATGCACAAACTTACCACATAAAAAACACTTCCTAGATTTGATAATGCATTCCCTAAGGTTCATTTTACCATACTTTCTACAAACTCAGAACATGATTTTCTTACCTTCAAATTTCATTTATTGATTATCCACCATTTCCTACCATTTAGAACTTCTCTCCTTCTTGTTTTCAAAGCGCACATGATCATAAAAAAACTCCATTTCTACCCTCTCATCATAACAAAAAAATTCTCATAACTTTTGAATATATGGGAATCCAATGAACTTTGATATCTTGGCTTTAATCCTAAGTAAAAAACAATTGATTTTTCTATCAATATCATGAATAAATTTAGAGTGTACCTGGCCAATTGAGGGAAATTTTATTTTTTAGGAAACTACTGAATCTTTCTCCTTTTGTTTCAATTATAGTAATTTCTTTTCCATACTAATTCAAATAGTTTTAGGAAAATATATCTCAAGGAAAATATTCTTAAATTTATCCCATTCCAAGGCATAAATCTCTTATCTGTACCTAATATTCTTCACCATTGAAGACCACTAGTTGGATTCACCTTCAAAACAATAAATTTCAAGATGAACCTTTTGATGATATAAACACCCTATGAAATATAATATCTTTTGTAGGGATTTAATCTACCCCTTATCTACCATTGGGTTAGAAGATCCATTAAATGTAGGAGGGTGTTTCCTTATAAAATGTTCCACTATCATCATGTTACCTTATGGTAGATATGGATAATCTCTTTCATGGATTCCAATGCCATTTATAGCCTACGTAAATAAGAAATTACTACCACTAACTACTTAGTTCTGATTCAAACCTTCCAGGTTACTGATTTGGAATAATATCATCTTATTGGTGCCTTCTAACTTCAGATACCATGTTTCCTCTAGGGAGAACCATTTTGTACAAACATATTTTAGATAAAGTAACATGGTAATATTCAAATGCTATATCATTTCAATATAAACATAAATCAAAATATTTTAAGGGTATAATATTAACATTATCCTAACCTCTAAAGTTATTTAAACCATCCTCTAATACCAACTATAAGCACCTGACCTTAATCATTACATATTCTAATTTCTTTGAACTAGAATTCAAATTATTACCATCTTAAGGATCTTTTGAGTTTAGAGTTTTAGATAATTAGGTCAAAACTCATACATAAAAACTAGTATGTTACAAAGTAGACACTTCTACTCAATATCAATTTTTTTTCACAATATGGAACTTTTAAAATGAGACACGTTTTCTTTTCATGACACATCTTTAATACTTTCATCATGAAATATTTTTTCTTCTTACTAATACTTAAAACCTGTGAAAATCATTTTAAAAACTTGGGATGAGAATAAAAATATTATTAAGGGACATAAAAAGAAAGAAATAAGCCGTTAATACATGAATAATTATAATTTTTCCCATTTTGAAAGAGAACTTTAAACTCAAATAAATATTTTATTACCCATTAAATCACCTATTGTTCACAAATATTTCCATAAATCAATTAATAAGAAATATTAAAGTAAAAAACCCATAAAGGTTTCTTTGTAAACATGAAAAACTCATTAAAACTTTTTTAAAGAGTTATACTCTTCACCCATAATAGGTATCATATACTTTCCATTGAACAAAAACCCAATAAATTATCTTGTAAAAACATAGAATTTCTGTAGAAATAGAGAAAAAATAAATAAAACATATAGGTAACTTAGGGAATCATTTTCTTATAATACTTATGATGTAACTATCACAACTACCATATTATGTAACCCTAATGTATACCATGTAATAACCCTTACGGTTATACATAGATGTAACCATTATAGTTACACTTGAAATAACCATCACAATCAAATTAAAATATAAACATACCCAATGAATTAGAGGTATATCTCAGACCCACACATATTTGGTTTGTAATAAAACCAACCTTCATCAGAAATAGTTCCCAAAAACCATAATATAATCATAAAACAGGAATGTTTCCATCATAAAAACATTTCTTAAGGAAAATCACTTATTTTTTAATAAAAATACTGTGCACATACAAAGGAAAACATCTTATTTGAAAATAACCATGTAATTTTGTAAAGTAATATTCAAAAAATTATTCCATCATGAAAGTGGTAAAATACATTCATTCCATATAAGTTAAAAAACAATCTTTTTGAATTTTGTAAAAAGTAGCATTAAAAGAGGATTTTTTAAAAAATAAAGTCCCTTACCTTGAGTCTGAATCATAATGTAGGAACTTTATATTCATGAATAATAATATTATCTTAATTTATACCTTATTTAGTAACTTTTTCAAGTTTAATATCACTTATTACTATGTTATATACAATTACTTAATCATTTAAGTTCTCATCAGACATTATGATGATATTCGATTTATAAGTCCAGAATGACTTCGATCGATAGACTATGGTCAATGAGTTCATTATTCCATTATATCCATAATAAAATTAATGTAATAATTATAATTTTTATACATAAATTATATTTTTAAATAAAACCATTAAATATGGTTATGAAAAATGAACTACGTCATAATCATGGAGATGTTAGGTTGTGCATATGCATGAGTAACATTTTCAGCTTTCAATGATCATTATAGGAATAAGTTAAGTATGATTTTTTATTTAAAAATGGATAATAATATATTAAATATAATATTAATTCTTTAAATATTATTATATATATCATTCATGTGGCATGGTGGTGAAAAATGAATCACATCGCTTTGTGAAGGTGATAGTCTGCACGTATGCATGAATGATGTTGTCATTTTTCTATTCATAGAAAGATAAGAATATAAAAGGTATATTATATTTACAGAATGATAAATATTTCATGAATATAATATATAAACATTAATGTCATCATTATAACCAGTATTGAGATATGGGTATGGAAAGCGAATTATATTGGTTCGCGAGGCGGTAGTCTACCATACACATGAACGATAAATTATTTTCCTATTTGATGGAAGTAGAGATAGATTTTGGCCATGAAACTAACATAATAACATATAAATATATATATGATACTATATTTATTACTTTATAAGGGTTTAATAATGTTTTAAGGTGGTTTAAGAAGAAATAAAATAGAAATTATTTATTAAAAACAATACCTCTTCTTTGGAAAATATTTTTTTTAACACCTTAAGACTGCTAAGGTTGGTGTTATACCTAAAGAAATACCACTATAATTATTTTTGGGATTATAAGAATGTATTTGGGTAGTTATTTTCTGAAAAAATGGATTTTTAAGAGTGAATAAACGAGAAGAAGAGGTACCCTTTTATAGGAGAGGGGAGGAACACTCTTGGAATTTATCAAAAATATTAAATTAATATAAATTAATTTTCAATTTTAAATGAATAAAAAGGGAGTTATTTATAATATAATATTATTATGGGTATAAATAATCTCATAAAATATTTTTTTGACAATTTTAGTTCATATTCTTACCCTTATCATTTAGTTTTAACCCTTATTTAACCCCTTTAACTCTTACCATGATAACATTGATTTTTACTCTTTGAGGGTAAATATTGTTACTTTAAAATAAAAAACTACCCATAAATGGATAGTGGTTGATATTTTAAACCTTATCCTAATCCCTTGGTTGAATTTAATATTTTTCAGTAATTTTATATCATTTAATAAAATATTATTCATTTTAAAATATTATTAATGTTAATTTTGATACTATTCATTACTTTGACTTTAAAAAATATAAATAGAATAATATAAATTGGAAAAAAATATTTTAATACAACTCTAACATGTTAAATTAATCTATAAAATTCACATATTACAGTAATTATCTCATATTTTATTTATTTTAATATTTTTGACTTCATTTATTTGATTTTTACATTAATTAAATAATTACTGCATCAGTTTTGTGAAAGAATTTAAGCTAATTATTTCATCACTAAAAATTAAAAATAAATTATAATGTTAAATATAAATCTATTATATTTCAAAATGCTATTTATAGTAGAACATATATTCTTTATTATATCATATTCAAAATATTATACTTATTAAAAACAAGAGTGTGACATGATTGAATTTTATTTAAATAAAATATTATAAAGCTCATAATCTAATCCATGTAGACATAAATGGTTATATAATTGAACCTTTAACGATTATGGATGAATATTACCCAGGTTCAGTCCGGGATGTGGTTATATTAGGAAGCAACCACTAACAATGTTCTTATATTGGATGAATGAGAGGGTGTGTATTTTCCATCAGTACTAGACCTCATGAAATTCTCCATGGGGATTACTTGCTAAGTAGCATTGAATCTTAGGAAATTTGGAGTAGAAAAAAATTAATATTCTAGGATAGGGATTTTTGTTTGTTTTCTGATCTTTGGGCCTTGAATGACCTTGTATTGGGCTTACTGACTTGGTTCTATGGGCTATGTAAGGTCCCCCCTCAACCCAATAAAAAATGGGATTATAAAAAAATTAATAAAAATATAATGGACTTTGGGATTTCATGTATTTTTAGGGTAATTTTATAGTCCTTATCATTTTATTATTACCCTTAATTACATGATTTACCCTTTATCATGATAACAAGAATTACTAAGGTTATTATTCATATTGTCCAAAAATAAAAGTGACATATTTATTAATTTTGGACCTTCTGATTCCAAATATGAAAATACATTTTTAAAAATTCCAAATACAAAAGTTTTAGCATTTAATTTAAAATTAAATCATCAAAATTCAATGAAAAATAGTTTTTCAGAAAAATTCTATTTTTAAACATAAAATGTTTTTATACTAAATTTAAGTATAAAATTCATTTAAAAACCATAATTAGATGATTTTAAATTAAAAGGAACAAATTAAATTTTAAAACTAATATAAAATACAATTTGAATTTGTAAATACTTGAAAGAGAATACAATTTTCAATAAAAATTGGCATTTTTTTACTATTCATTGAAAAATAAAACTTTTCATAAAATTCTAAAAAATTCATCCTAATATAATTTTGACATGATGAATTTAAAAATGAAATTAATTTCTTAAAATTAAAATTCTATAATATTAAAATTAAACTTCTAAAAAAATATTATAAGAACATGACTACATAATTTAAGAATACTAATAAATATTAAAATTATTTATTTTATCATTACCTCGGTCGTTACAGTACGTATATATATATGCATTGAAAATTTTCAGTATGAATTTGAATTAGAAAATTACATTGTATATTTATATTTATATGTATAAATATATGTATGTATTTTCATATTCATTCAAATATACACTAGAAAATTTCATTTAAAATTTCAAATGTAAAGTTTCACTGTAAATTTCTATTAAAAATATGTATTGTTTATTTGTATTAATATTTTTTCCTTATATGTATGGATGTGTTGAAATTTTATAATATAAATTTACACTTAAAATATACAATGTTATATCATAATGTATATTTATATTATAATGTTCATGTGTGGGTGTGTTATTATCAATAAAAAATTTGGTTATTTATGTTTTGTAATAAATATACATTGAAAATTTCCATTGAAAATGCACATTAAAAATTAATTAGTGATAATTTTAATTAAAAATATTCAATATAAATTTACAATGTAATTTTTTATTGAAAATTTATGCAATATAAATTTGTGTGTGTGTGTGTATATATATATTGAAACAAATAGGAAATATTTTTAAATAAACATGAGAAATAACACAAAGAAATTCAGGAAAAGAAGAGGACCAAACATGAGTCACCTTAAAGCCTATTTGAGAATCTAAAATGAGTGCCACATGATTACCATCCCTATGAATAAAGGAGAAATAATATGAGTGAAATTTAACTGAAAGACCCCATATCTTATCAAGAATAGACCTAAAGATTTTTCAGTTTTCCTTTCGAGACTTTATAGCATATGTAATTGTTTGTAAATAAGATTAAATGATAATATTATTGATATCACGAGATGCTACCACGTCCAAACTGGTAATAACCTCCATGGATTCGATTACCAAAAGATTCTAGTTGGGGTTTGTGATAAGAATCCATAATATTTTCATGATTATTGCAAGGGGATATGACAACATCGATCCCTTTTTCTTTATTAATGGAATCATCAATATTCATTTTAACAACCCCAGAAGGAGGAGGAGACCATTTCATGATAGATCCTTCAGCCTTGATCAATGGCTTGGATACTTGGTTAGATTTTCATATTGTCAACCAGGATAAGGTTTTTTGATCTATATACAACCCCCCTTAGATACATGATTGAAGATTGAATCATTATTCATAAAACAAACCACATCCAATCTTAAATACATTGATTGCACACCATCTCTACAGACAACGTAAAAGTACAAACCCAAACAACCTGTTTCACTTCAAACAAATGACTGTATCAATCACTCTACACATTATGATCATATTTCCACAAACCATACATAATATAATAGTTAAAAAGGGAGTGGGAGGTTAACTAGAAATCCATATCACAAAGGGGGCATATAGAATCCTTGAAGATATGAAATCTGATAACACTTCATAGACTGGTAGGATACCCTTACATATCTACCAGAAAAAAACTTCACCTTAGGTTTCACATCAAGATGCTATAAGTGTTTCCAAGGAAAATCATCTGGGTGTTCAGAGAAGCCAACAAAAAGTCTATATACCAAGAACACTAAATAATAGCCTGACTATTCCTTGCTCCAGTAAACCTGGTCACAACCGAAATCAAGAATAAGAGGGAATAACTGGATGGCCCTTTAACCAGATAGATTAAATAAAGAGGCGAGTTTCTCTTGATCACATCCACTAAAATCATCCAAAAGTAAATAAAAAAGTGGTATCCTTAGAACCAAACACTAGGGAGGAATGGGGCCTAAAATTATGCCCCTCACATATCCAAGGGTCTCTCCAAACCTTCAACTTATCACTATATTCCACTATCCAATATAAACCATGATCAAGTATGTGTTTACATCCCCACACACTCCTCCAAAAATACTATCTTGGGTCCTAAATTAGAGTTCAAAAGGAGGATTATGGGGAATATTTTTCCTTTAAAACTCATGCACAAAGAGAGTCAGGGTCCTAAAACAACTTCTAGCCCACTTTATCTTGTAGAGTTTCATTAAATCATTATAAATTCATAAAACCCATACTCTAAAAGCCTTAGGATAACAAATATTATTCTAGGAAATATAATGATTTCTATCCCTTCCTTCATTGTTAACCCACCAAAAATACACAAAAGATGAGTGAAGTTGATAAAAGAGGACATCACGAAGATAAAATATGGACATAATGTAATATGGTATTTCCTAGGATTTTTTATAAGAAAGTATTTTATTTCTTTGTAAATTTATTTCCCCGACCACCCTTGGATCTTCTTTTCCACCTTGTCAAGAATAGAAGAGAATACCTCTTTTTATGATATTTCAAAGATAGTGGGGAGACCCAAATATTTTTTATGCTTTTAAACCATATTAATACCACAATATATATATAATAGCATCTTATAATAATCCTATAACCCTATGATGAAAGACATATATGGTTTATATAGGTTTAATTTCTTCCCCAAATCCTATTCATACATCTCAATAATGTGTAAAATCATAGAACGTTCCTATGGGGTAGCTACAGTGAAGAGGGGTAAATCATATATTAAAAATAAATGGGTAATAAGAGGACCACTAAAAAAATATTTACACTATGAATGGATATATTCAACACAATATGATTCAAAAGATTAGATAATGCATTAGAAACTAGAATAAATAGGTAAGATGAAATCAGATCTCAATGACACAAGCCTCTGGTGGGTGTCAAGCTATTATTAAGATCTATATTTACCTAAATTATAAAGGAAACTATAGAGTTTAATTTCATAATAAATCCAATACACTTATCCCTTAAGTCCATTATTGAGAGAATGGAATCCAAAAATGACCATTCAATATGATTATATTCCATTTTCATATCACCTTTAAGAGAAAACACCCTACTTATTACCATAGAATGAGTTTTTATAGAATAAAAAACCTCATGAGTGATAAAGGAATTATATATGATAAACCTTTTAGGGAAAAAATCACTTTGTTAATCGGAAATATTATGATGGAGAAACCCCTTCAAATGGTTAGACATGAATTTTGAAAAAATTTATAAATAACATTACACAAACTGATAGGCCTAAAATCCATAAATTTACACAGGAAAGAGTCATTTTAGATTAAAGTTAGATGGGAATTGTTGATTTTGTCTAGTTGGAGTGGGTTCCACAAAATATCCTTAATAAAATTAACAATATGTGTTCTAAATATATGATTATATTTTTTAAATAAAATTGCATGGAAGCCATCCAGTCCATGGGATTTGGAATAATAAATACTTTTGAGGGCCTAAAAAACTTCCTCTTTAGAAATTTTTGGCTTGGCTTGCAAGTTCATATCTTCTGTGACAACTTGTAGAAACCCAAGACCCATACTCCTAGATATAGTTATAAAAACATGCAATATATTTTTTATTTTTAAAAAAATAACTAAAAAAATATACATATGAAGGACTGTTTATTTCTAGATATTTGGAAGATTAGGAAGACCTTAATACATCTAATAGATTATTCAAAAAAAATCTACAAACAAAAATTGAACTTTACTCGAGGAATATCCTTAAAAAAACTAAACACCATTTAACACTAACTAATACTCTGAAAAATCATTTTAAAATGTAAATTGAGCACAAAATTGCTCAGTAAGGGTTTTTAAAAAAATATTTAGAACCCTTTTCCTTTTCAAATTATGTAAAATCCTTTTGAAAAAATTTAATTTTATATTACATATAAAACATTTTATATAACAAAAAATTTCACTGAATAATAATTTAGGGTTCTCAAAATCCATAAAATAATTTCCCTTCAAAAAATTAAAATATATATTATTTTTAAAACTTAATATCCATTGAAAACATAAATTCTATTAAAATATACCAAATTTCTCCTTTAAAAACATAAAAACTTCACTTTTAAAAATAATATCTCTTTATGGAATATAATTTTACTTGGAAAACATTAAGAAACCCTTATGTCCCTTAGTAATATCAACTTTAGAAAAACATCCCCTTAAGGTTGTGGATTCACTCCCCATTCCTCATCATCACATTCAATAACCAAGTGCCAAATTATGTAATTTTTTTCTTAAAGTTTTCCTTTATCATTATAAGTATATTAAAAAACTATCAAAAACACCGTATATATATATATGTTTAAATTATTTTCAAATAGTAAAATAATTACAAAAGCCATTATAATTTAAAAAAATCTTCCTTTCAAGGAGAAAAACCCATACTTTCCTAAAGATTAACGATAATCTAAACATTCATAAGCAACACTTATAATTAATACTTGGAAATTAAACAAATTATTTTCATTAAACATATGAAATTTAAATTATATATATAGTGTATGGCCATACCTATAATCATGAATGATATTTATAGAAATAAAATAACATTTTATACATAAAATGATAAAAATTTTCACTTTAAAATAAACCTTTAATTAAAAAAAATTCCCTTTTTAAAATGGGGATTTTAAAGAAATAATTGAATTTAAATCCTTAAGAAAATAATTATTTTAAAAGGGATTTTTATAAAAAAAATTTACCATACAATAATGGTTTTGTTTAAAAATAAACAGATGTTTAATAAAATTTATTTCTATATTATGTTTTTATAAATCATAAAACAATAGTTTATTAAAAATAAATTTACCTTATAATAAGTTTTTATAATAATAATTATAGTTTTTAAAAAATATTTTAACTTACATTTGAACGAGTTTCAAAATAAATATTAATTTAATAAAAATAATCTTCTTCCCTTACCTTACAACTTCTTAGGTAGTGATATCACTACTTATAGAATTTGGAAGGGAATAAGGAATGGGTAAATAGAGGATGAGGGTCATGAGAATTTAGGTTTCCAACGAATAAAAGGATGAATTTATATATCTTATTCAAACACTGAGGGATTATTTTTTAAAATTTCCAATTTTCATCATAAAGTCAAATTAAATAGTTTCCATATTAAATGCAGTTTGCACTGTGATCTTGATATGTTTCTAGAAATATTTTTGAGAAACTATCCTATATATCAGGTGCATTATTTAACTTGTCTTGTTTTATTATAAATATAAAATGGTGTCTACTACATGCTATTCCTAAGTGTTTAAGAATCTATGCATGATTTGGAATCACTCATTAGACACTGTTGGAAAAGGATTAAAAATAAATAATGAACTCGATCTTTATCAGATTTGAAAAAATGATATATATATTTTATGAAAGAACTATGGATGATATGAATTATATATATATATATATATTCACACACACATCAAATGGTGAAATGAGCATTTTTGAAAATTCTCATGGAATATGATATGCCAACAATGATATTTTTGAGAGAGTTTTTCATAAAAGTTCGGTTGTTCTAATATTAAATATATTTTTATAGAGAACATATAATATATAAATTCACTCCATCATTTCAAATGGCACCAAAATATATACTGGTTTTTTTGTTTATATATATATATAAATCTCTTCCTTGCATTCCATGTTCATTATGAATGACTCACAACATCAAAGTGGCATAATTATATACATATATTCATCAGTTCGTAAATACATACACACACACATATATATATAATTCAAATCAAAATATGATACAAAGATTATGAGGAAGAACACAACACTGATCAAGCCATTGTTATGGTTCATAAAGTGTCATTAAGTTGTAGTGAATGAAAGACTATTACTATGACATGGTGTTTAAGTTATTAGGTATAACATGCGAGGGAAGGAGGTGATGTCTCAAGAAGATTTGATATATTTTAAAAAGAGTATTATATAACCCTAATTATATGCATAAGTTTTTATATGGGTGAACAAAACCCCATGTTGTGCATCCCACATCAGAGATTCTCTTAGTTGAGCACTCACATATATGATTCTAAGCTCCATAAGCACTCTATGTGAGTATCCTAGGGTTTTCTCCTAAAACCACACTGCACACACTAAGATCATAAGATGAAACTCACTACACAAGACCACATACCTAAGCTATCACCCAAGCATGATCCTTTTGGTGCTATGTGTCTGATATTCTAGCCCTCACTAGTGCGTAAATAACCGATGGGAACTCCATCCACTGAGATTAGAACATTTTTTTCTTTTTTTCTTTTTATACTAAGTAAATTAATTTAAATAATTTTCTTAAAATGAAAATTTAATATATTTTAATTATATAGTGTATTAATATAGTTATTTTATACATATATATACCAATTAAATTTTTTTATTTCAAAAATTTATTCGAATATTTTTAAAAATATATTATTTTCAACTAATTACAAACATATTTATATTATTTAAAATTTACATTTATAATGTGTTGATATTTATCACAAAATAACTATTAAATAATAAAAATTATACTTATAGAACTTCTCATGCGATAAGAAAACTAATGATTTTATAAAAATTTTAAATTTCACATTCAAAAGATTCCAATGGATATCCCTAACAATGGCCATGTCCCTTATCATTTAAATACCCACTTAAGAGGAATTTTTATAATCCAAAATATAAAAATTATATTTTCTCACTCATAAATATGGTTCCCATATTTTCACTACAATAACACCTTGATATTTTAGAAAAGAAAACTATGTTTGATAGCATATTCGACATAAAACACTAACCTTAAATGAAACAAAAAATATATAATCATTATAACATAGATGTAATGTCATGAATTTTCTAAAAGGCACAAATAGTTATATTTTGGTTTAATTTTTTTGGCATTTTAAATATTCCCTAAGGGAGTTAAGGAGGTCACATGGGTGTCCAAATCTTATTCAGATCCCAAAACCTGAATTTTGGAAGAGGTAGACTAGGCTGCACGATTAGGAGAAACCGTGCAGCCTAGCCTGCATGATTTACCTAACTGTGCAGCTTGATATAGTGGGGTACTAATGGATGCATGGTTTTTATGAAACCATAATAACCTAAGAGAACAACTGTGCAGGATTGCATACCTCTTGGATAGAGGCCATTCACATGGTTGGTGCATGATTTGGTCAACTATGTAGCCAAACTGTGAACCCTAATCCGTGTGAGTGAATTTCCAATTTTTCCCTTAATGAAAATATTATTAAACCCCACATTCATCCTCCTTTTACCGAATACTATAACTTCCCTAATTCCCAAAATATATTCCTCCTCCTCTCCATAGGTTTTGAGATATATTCCTCATCCAGAATCCAAATCGAGATCCATCAAAGGTGATGGATAGATAAAGGTATGCTCTCGAGTCCTCTTCCTTCTATTTCAAGTTTCTATTAGCCTATGTTTCTATATTTATGTGAAACATATTTCCCTATATTTTTAGGTAGTTAGACCATTTATTCAAAATCTTTTGTTCTAGACTGATTTAAGAATCAACAACAGATGAGTGGAGCGCTACTAGACTAATGTATTTGGTCAAGGTATTTCTTGCTTGTTTCATAAATTTTTATATGGTTCACCATTGTTAATCACACCCAAACCTTCTAGATACATCACTAAATTATCAAATAAATTATATTTAATGTGTTTCCTTGTCTGAAATTACCCTAGTGAGCAGAAAATCACCACTTTAAGTGATATCCTTGAATTTGACCACATTTATGGGTGTGATTCCTTTTTTAAGGCCTAATAACCTTAATACTCAAGTTGATAGAACACCTTTGAGGTGTTTTGAACCAATAATAAATTCCATAATTAATTAATTGACTTAATATTAATGGTAGTCCACGAATTTTCCTTCTTTCTTGATGCCTATGCTACATACCACAGTTGAACTCCTTGGGTGAAACGAATTGTGTTAAATTGGACGAACGATACAAGTGAGATGCCTTAAGCTTTATGCTTACGTCTCATGCCACGTTCCTTGTTAAATGTGACTTTATTACATATTTTTCCTTGTACTTATTCTTTATTCCCATTTGATCATGATATAGGCTATGTTCCTTATGCTTTAAGCTTGTTGCATTGTTCCTCGTGCTAAATTCATTATGCCATGATTGTTGGGATTGAATTTTATGACTGGGATATAATGTTTAGCATGTAATATTTCCATTAATTATTAATGATATGTGATCTTGGTTTATATAAATTGACTACTTTCATGATGGGAGAGAACATGGGTCCCAACTTAAGGACGTCGTGGATAGACTCATCATGCTTAGCTTGGATCTATTTGACATGCCAAGAGAGATACTTGGATTTCCTTGTACGAGATCTCTGGGAAGATTATCTTATATTCATTATTGAAATTGGTTACCTAGGGGGAGAACTATGGACATACTCATTGGAAATATGTCCATGACGTGCCCCAGGTGATACTTGATCCCCTATGTAAGATACTTGGTACATACTCAGAGTGTACCATGCCTTGAGTGGTATGAGGGATGTCATTACAAGTCACCTTGGATGGAATATATGCAATTGGTCATATCAGAGGCCCCTATAATGAACATTGGGATTCCATTATGGATCACCTTAGTTGGGCTTAGGTTTTCATTGCTGGATTTGACAAATTTCCATTCTTATTCTTTCTGTGATGCCTTTATTAAATTATGAGCTGGTTGATTGATGTTATAGGGACATGTCCGCAAAGAAAAATCACATGATTAGGGTTGGTCCACACTTGTAATATAATTTATGATGACTCATATACATACCTTATTACTTGTACATGTTCCTTTGGTTCATATATACAGATTAGGTTGAAGTAGGTGGTATTGATTAGGTGTCTGTTTAGGACCTCGTACTGAAGTATCTATCTATTTATTTAATTATTTACTTGAATTTACTCTTATTGGAACACTATTAATTTTCTATTTCAAAAACTAAGTTTAACTAGACATAGTTGGTGGTGGACTTCTGGGATTATATCTCACAGCCTGCTCAAGCATCCTTTTGGTACCCAAACAAACTTTATGATTATAGGAACAAATAATGGGAAGTGGATGAATTTCAATATTTGATTGATTTTTATAGGATGGAGTATGGGGGAATAAGACCAATCCTATTCTTGATATTCTTATAGTAACATATTTTTATTTTCTGTTTATCTTGATAGCATGTGCTATATTTCTATATCCCTTGTTCCTCATGCATTATTTTTTTATAGTGACCTATCATCATTTTGTATCCATTACTGAATATTCCAAATATTATATTTTATTTGGTATGTTACTTATTTATTATTCCCACTATTATATATATTTTATTTCTTGTTCTATTATGGAAGGTTACTAGTCCGTTATATAGTATCTAATTCTGGTATCTTTAATTTCTTTTAAACTGATATTCCACACTCTGATCAATAAGGAAATAGTATCCCCATGGAAGCACCCTAGGTCATCACTTCTAGTTAGAATCCTCTATAATTTGGGGAGGAGCACTTGAGGTCATGTGGTCCACTGTCTCGGGGCACCGTCAAGTGGCATATGGGACAGGATGCTACACTAGCCGTTAAATTAGCGGGTATGAATAATATTTACTAGTCTATGATATATATATATATATACATAAATTTAATACTCAATATAAATTATTGATAAATTATTATCAAATAATCAATCAATTTTTATTAAAGAAATTTTATTCTTTAAAAATATGTTTTCTTCAAAAATGATTTTTATTGTTTCTTATGAGAAAATATTATAATTAATTTTTAAAATTTTTGAAAATTTATTTTATAAAATTAAATTAATTTTTTAATTTATAATATCAAAATTTAATTATGATGGATTTTTTGGATTTTTTAGAAAATACTGATTTTTTAGTGAATAGTGATAAATACAGATTTTTTGTAAAAATGCGATTTCTTTTCAATAAATGAAATAATTTGAAATTCCTATTATGTTTTAAATATTAATTAGTGTAACATAATTATTATTTAGTTATATTTAATCAACTTAGTTAATTTTTAATCAAATTTATATTGGATATTTTTCTAAGTTTGTTTTTTGGTTTTAAAAATGAGAATTTTCTAAAACTATTTTAAAGTGCATAATGTTCCTCCATTTAAATTAATTAAAATAATAACTAATGAGGAATTTTTAAGTGAAATTTATAGATTATATATCAATAAATATTAATTTATATTCATAAAATTATTATTATTAATCATAGAGTTAATATAAAATGATCTTTTTCTTGAAAAATACACTTCCTGAAAACCCACTTTTTCATCGTGCTTGTGTGTTTTTTTTTAAATTAAATTTTACCATTTATATGAATTTTATTTGGTAAAATGGATTCCATATTTTTAATTATCATAATTTATATTATATAATAAGGTTAACTTAATTTTTGACTATAATTAATAGTGTAAACAATAAAAATTAATTGCCATTGTTAAGGTAAAACTAAATTTACTGGGGAGTTAAACTAAAAAGATAAGAGTTTAAATGACCTAAAAAAATTGTATAAAATATATTTTAGGACGATATTTAGAACTTATCATGTTTAAGTCTCTATAGTTGTCCATTTTTTAGCCTTTTGGCATGTGAAAAACATGGATACATATTTTTATTTTCAAAAATAAAAAGTGTGTCACTCACGTCACTTATAAAAGTAACTCACTCACCTTTCCTATTGACAACTTAAAATCCATTTGTATCAGCTAATACCTGAAAACATTTCTTTCTTAATTCCCTTACCAAATCCTAGAATCATTTTTATGTTAAAAAATCCATCCTAAGAAGGATTTTTGTGCTCACCTAAGGAGGTTTCCTGAAGAAATGGTATCATGGAGATCACTCAAAATCGGGGATCGATCTCACTTAGGGCTTTCTGTAGATTTTTCTCCCACTTCAGGATGGTGGTGGCCTTTGTTCTAGTCCCTCCCCCATGGTAGGGGAGGGACCTTCATTATCCTTCAAGGCAGCGAAAATTCCCTTCCCCCCTTTTCTCTTCCTGAGCTCCTTCCCACATTCCCCCAATGCTGTTTATGCCCTAAGATTCCTGATTTATACCAAGGTTGACCTAATATAATGATCTAAATTGTGGAATTAAATTAATCTTTGTCTCTCCTTAGTTATACTTTGATCTCTTTATTCTCAAAGAGATAGCCTTTTGTGTATGTGTTTTACTGGTTTGTGTTTGGTTCATGGAATTTGCAAGAGTGGGCTACTATAGGGTTTCTTGATAGAAATAACATCATGATATGGTTCACTTCCGATGAGTATTTGCTCAAAGCTTGGGATTTTTTACCACGAAGCTAAAACAGGTCATGCTTCTTTCTCTTCATATGGTCCAATGAATTTCACTTGAAATGTGACTTTCCCTCGGTCCCGATGTGGGTGAGCTTCCCGAACCTTCCTTTACCCTTTCAAAATTCTATGATCTTTAGGATTCTAGGAAACCTCATTGTAAGGTTCTTGTATTCTGATATCCATACTATATCTCTTTTCTATCATGTTAATCCTCATTCCTATGTGGAAATTGATGTCTCAAGAATGTTTGGATAACAGTAGGAGAATAGTAGCGTTTTAGACAACAAGTCATTTTCAAATCTTGGGTTGATTTATATTCGGTGTGTATGAGAATGTGTCACTCTTTGATGTTTTTCAGAAGGGGGTATAGATAGCCGGTTATGCATGTTGGTTTTTATGCAGTTAGAAATGAAAAGTCTCCTACGACCAACAATTTTGCAGGCTCCTCTGGTCAGGGACAGGTGGTTACGAAGATAGTGGAAAAGGAAGCCCAATGAAAATTTTGGGATTGAAATCCCTTGGTTATTAAAATATTCAATCGTCTGAGGATGGAACTAGGCGTTCCTCAGACTTTTGTGGATGATCCTTCAAAAAAAGGAGGTTGGAGATGGGGAATAAATCTATCTATACTTTGGAGCCTCTTATGGTGGATGATGAAGATTCCAAGACCTCCTTGGGTGCATCACATGAATAGGTGGTGTGCCAAGGGAGAGGTAATTCCGATAGAGGTTAGGCAGTGGACCCTATTGGACATATGGAGGGTAATAATTTAGGTTATAATGACTTGATAAATGTTTTAAGGGGTGCAGACTCAACCAGGATTAATCCTTATAGGGAGGAGGAAACTATCGAATTGGGTAATTGATTTAAATGATTGGAGGTTGAGAAACCAGTATAGGAGGTCAAAAGGGACCCATTTAAGCTCTCCTTTTACAGGTATAAGTATATTGGGATACAGTACATTGTAGGTGAATTAGAGTAGGAGGGTCAGGGAGAGGGGTCTCCGAGCCCGAAGAGTAACAGGAGCTGAAAGGGAATCCGTAAAGAGAGGAAGGACTACTCCTTTTTCCTCCTCCAATGGATACACGATCAGTGAAGAATGTGAAAGATAAGAAGTAATATGGAGAGTCCAATAATAAAAATA
Source organism: Viscum album (assembly GCA_963277665.1). Lineage (NCBI taxonomy): Eukaryota > Viridiplantae > Streptophyta > Magnoliopsida > Santalales > Viscaceae > Viscum > Viscum album. The sequence continues at coordinate 209,356,462 of OY728128.1, read as the reverse complement.
GGAATTAAGGTGATGGTTTTGAGAAATCCTGGGAATCGCTTATGAGATCCGAAGAAGAAGTGGTCGATCAAGTTCTGTCTATAAATGCAATTGAAGAGGAAGCTGTTATAGTGATGGGGAGGTCATTAAGGGTGTATCTCAATGAGGATCAATACAAATATATCAATAAGAAGTATCTAATTATTGTTGGTGTATTCAATAGTGATAAGATCATCCTTGAAGAGTATATATAGTCCTAGGATTAGTTGGCCTTTCGGTTTGAAGATCTACTGATGGAGGAACCAGACACTCAGGTAACCAAAATCTCTTGGAAATTGCTTAGGGAGAATATATATGGTAGGATTAAACTATAATTCAATGAATCTATTATCTATTTTTGTGATTTAACTCATGGTTTATCACTTTTCCCTTAAAATTGTTCGAATAATAAAATTTTAATTTTCAGTTGAAGAAGTGGTATCATGCTTAACCGAGCATCTTTATTTTATTACTTCTTAAAAATACTTAAAATATCATCCAATTTTTATTATATAATAACACTAGTATATAACATAATCTTATATATTATTATTTTAATGGAATAACCTAATTCCAACTCCTCTTCCATCAAATGGGATACCTAATCACTATTCTTTTGTACAACAGACAACCGCCTCATGAACTGATGTCCTTCGTTTTCCATCATCACCTCTCATGGATTTTTGTAATGATGGATTTAAAATATATATATTATATTTAATATATTTATACTTATAGAGTTATTATATCACATATACCTTTTTTTATTTCCATTATGTGAGGATATGATAATGTCGCTCATGTGTACGGAGGACTACCGCCTCACAAAGCAATGTGATTTTTTATTCACTGATATTTTACATGGAAGGTGATAAGGATAAAGTTAATAAATAAATGTGATATAAATTAAATAATAATTATATTCATGTCATATTTAACTTTATTAAAAGATAATATTTCTTTTTCTTTCTTACACTTAAAAATGATAACGTCATTCGTGTACATGTGGACTACCCCCTCCACATAACGATGAGATACTTTGTTCATCACCACATCAAAATAATGATATATAAGTATATTTAAAGAAATAATATGGTATATATAATATTTTTATCATTTTGGAAGGATAAAATATTACTTACCTTTTTTCCATAATGGTTGTTGAAAAATTGAAATGTTACTCATGTGTACGTATGACCTACCATCTCAATGATCACAATATAGTTAATTTTTCATAAAAATCTCTAATGATTGGTTTTAAAAAGTAAAATTTATGTATAAATATGATAATTATTTAATTATTTTTATTCTAGATATGTTTAATAATTACCACTTTGATCAATAACTAAACTACCGAAGTAATATCTGACACAAAAGCCAAATATCATCCAAACACCCAACATAAACTTTATTAATTAAGTAATTATATATAACTTGGTAATAAGTGCAAGTGAAAGAATAATAAACTTTAAAAAGGTTATAATACAAGTATATAATTAATATAAGTTTATTATTCAGGAAGATAAAGAACATACGTGATAAGTCAGACTCAAGGAAAGGGACTTCGTCTCAATCTCCTTTTGTTGAGGCATATTTTGATGTTATGAACCTATATTCTTTTTTAAGGTGTATATATAGACTCTTTGACATGTTATATCTTGAATTTATATATTATTATGATATTTAAGGTTCTGTTTAATATTATTATTTCAATAGGATTATGATTCAAGTGTTTCCCAAGTGATAAGGTACTTTTCTCTTAAAAAAATACTCTTTTAATGTTTTTATTCCAAGAATTTCTATTCTATGTCCATGTTATTAAAAATATTTTATGAATTTTTTATGGGAATAAAATATTTATAAATTAAATTTTATGCCTATTTTTATTTAATTTCAAATTTTTTCAAAAGTAAATTTTTATGTGTTTTATATGGAATTTTTTGAAAAAGGAAAAAAAGGAATGTTCTATTTTTAATGTATACAGTGACAACGAACTTTTCTACTTCCATGACCATTATTTTATTTATGGATTCCTTTGAAATATTTAATGTTTTATTCAATAAAAACCCTATTTCCTTTTTATTATTATTTTGTTATTGAAAATGTGTTTTTAAAAATGAAAGGGTATTTCAATATCTAAAAAGGTGTTTCATATGGGTTTAAAATATTTTTTAAAAGGTTTTTATAATGAAAAAGTGAAATAATAAAATGTTTTATTCATGATATGATAATTTAGAATGATATTAAAAATAGGTGAGCCAGGAATATCTTATATGATGGGATAAGACCCATTATAGCTCATGGGTGAGACTGATATAGCTTATATGAAGGGTTGAGCCCTATTATAGCTCATGAAAATGGGTGATACTGATACAAGTTATAGAAAGGGTTCATCCCCATTATAGCTCAAGGGTGAGACCGATATAACTTATATGAAGGGTTATCCCCATTATAGACCTCTAATTCACTGGGTAATGTTACTTTTCTTAATATTCAAGAAGAAGGGAGTTACTAAATTGTTTTTCCTATGGATTTAACTAGGCTCTAGTTTCTTCTGACATGGGTTTAAAACATGTCATGAATGTAATAATCTAAGGTTTCAAAAATGGGTTTTAATTTATTGATATGGATTTTAAAGATTTTATTTGAGAAAAAGTGTGTCTTTTTTATGTGATAATTTATTTCTTTTTCTCAAAGAACATTGAGATAAATGTAAAAAATTTCATGGGTTTTCATGTTTTTCACTATACTAATGGTTTTCTTTCTTTTTTATGTCCCTTACTCAGCTTTTTTGTGCTTATAACACATTTTAAAAAGTTTTTAATAATGTTTAAGGTTGGGTAAGGGAAATGAATAAGTAAAGTTGAAAATTTTAAATCTTTTACATTAAAATAAATCATGATTTATTTTAAACGTTTTATATTTTGGAAAAATGGATATTAATCAAAAGTGTCCAATTTATATTATATAGTTTTTTTATGTTTGCTTTATGAAACAATTATCTAAAACTATGAACCTAAAATGATCCTCAAATTGAAATAAAGTGAATTATTGAATAAAAATCAAGATTATTTTATGTTTAAGGATTGAAACTTATAGTTGGTTTTAGAGGCTAGTTTAAATAACTTTAGAGGTTAGGATAATATTAATAGCCTACATCTAAAATATTTTACCTTATATTTAAGTTAAAATGAAATATAATTTGAAGATTACCATGTTTATTCATCTAAAATATTTTTATCAAGATGTTTTTCCATAGAGGAAATTGGGAAACTATAGTGGAAAGGCATCGAGAGGAAAATATCCTTCCATATCATCATTTTGAGATGGTTGGAATTGGAACAAAAAAATTTGTTGAAATAATGGCTCAATTGGAAAAGCTATTAACAGTGGTGGTATCTATACTAGAGAGGATCCTGATATAACCCAAAGGATTATGTGTATAGTGGGGAATTTATTGAGGTAACATACCCCATCATTCAGTGGATCATATGATGAGTGGTATCTGAAGGATTGATCAATTCCCTGAAGAAGAAATTTGAGGTCATGGGATGTTTAGAACACCAAAAGGTAACCCTTTCCATTTATTATTTTTAAGGTGAAGCTGATCGATGATGGTCCTTAGTTAAGAATATAGTGGGAGAAAGATGATATTTTTTTCCTTGGATTGGGAAACATTTAAGAATATCTTCCTTGAGAAATAGTTCCTTAATGTTGTTTGGATTAGGATGGATAAACAAATTTTCGAATTGAAGCTAAAGTTTAAAGATTCAGTGGATGCATATGAAGAAAACTGTAGAAGATTGTCTAGGTATGTGCCAGATTTTATTCGGCACACTGATAGTAAAATTAATAGATTTTACTCAGGATTGAAACCAAGTTTATGATGATATTTGGATGAATGAGAATTTAAAAGTTATGATAATGTTGTTCATTGTGATGAGAAGGTTGAGTTAGAGTTTGATGACACTTAAGTTTCATAAAATGATAAGAGTAAGAAACAGTCAAGGTGGTAGGAAATGGGGAAGAAAAAAACTAATAAGTCTGAAGGTAGGACCAAAAAATGTTCCAAAGTGCAGTAAAATACATTTTAGTTAATTATTTTCTAGATATAGAAAGTGTTATCAGTGTGGTACGTTTGGTCATATGGTTCCTTACTATAATGAAAAGAGTCCTGAAAAATTAAATAATGATATAAAACCTATCCAATCAATGGTGAGATGTTTTAGCTGCAATGGGCTAGGATATTATGATAATGTGTGTTTGAAGCTACTTAATCAGGTTGGAAATCATGAGGATCAAAAATAAAAATGTGTACAAAAATCATTTGTTACTAGTACAATTGATGTTAGGCCATCAAATGTAGTAGTGGAAGCTCTAGGGAGCTCATAATTTTTCGAAGGATAATCATAAGTTAAATGTTTTATACACCCCTTTTTAGGTTGAAATTGACGAGATCTTAAAGTGATTAATGAAATGTTCGGATACATTTTTTTGGGTTTATGTATATGTAAGGCTTTGGTTTAACCTAAAGTATGCCTTTAATTTTCTTAGAAATTAGTTTTAAGGTATTGATAAAAATTAGGGTTTATAAGATATTTTATGATTAAATTTATTTTTAAGTATGTTTATCAAATTTCTAGGAATGTTATAAGGATAAAATTTTATGAAAAATGATAGCTCTATGGCCGAGAAACCACCTATCACAACCGAAAAGGCCGTAGGGCTTGAACCCCCAACCAAAGGTCAACAAGAGTGAAACGCCTAACACTAACCTATGTGATGTATTGGATTGTATCTAATCATTATTTTAAATTAAAAGGTTTTAAATATAATGATAAATTTTATTTTCTGAACATATATTATATTATATAGAAAACCATAAGATTAAAAAGTGATTTGGTGATTAGGTGATTAATGTTGTTTCGGAAGAGGATCACTATAATTTTGGGAAACATCTTATCTTATGATAACTATTTTAGTTATAGTTAATTTCTAAATATATGAGGAATATATAGTTGTACTTTAAAGGATTATGTGATCCATAATATGTTGATTTTAGTGCTTTAATCCCAAATAATTCATCTTGGATACTCATTATCGGGGAAAAGATGGGATTGTGGTTGAAATTGATTAAACGAGGAAATTATACCAGACAAGTATATTTCCTTATGATTTTAGTCAATATGGTAAAATACTTACTCAAATATAATAAAAATATATTTAAAAAGAAAATTTTATCCTATTAAAATTATTTATGATTAATCAAAAGGTCTTTTAACTCATTACAAATTTATGTTTTTGAGGTCCTTAACTTTCTATTGATCATTCACTTTCTTGTGAACAATGATCTCTATCACTCTCCATCATTGTTTGGACATTACACGTTTCTTCCATGTATAAATATTCACTTCCCATCTATTTTCTTCTACGTTGAACCCTATTATGTGTCATTCTAGAAGACCTTTTCCCTTCATTTTCTCTATTATCAAGAGGATGTTTTATTAACCCTTTTTACAATATGGGTTTCTTATAAAGGTATTTTAAAATGTAAAACCTTTTATTACCAAGATAAATTTAATATTTTGAGAAAAAAATTTATTTAAGGGTGGAGGATGTAACACCCTAATATTTTAGAAAATAAAACTATGTTTGATAACATATTCGACATGCAACACCAAGCTTAAACGACACATGAAATATATATAACCGTTATAACCTAGCCATTAAATTGGAAGGTATGAATAGTATTAAATAATTTATGATATATATATATATATATATATTAATTTCCTACTCAACATAAATCATTGATAAATTATTAGTAAATAATTAATAAATTTTTAGTAAATTAATTTTGTTCTTCAAAAATTGGTTTTCTTTAAAAATGTTTTTATTGCTTTTTGAAAGAAAATATTAAAATTTATTTTTGAAAATTTTATAAATTTTATTTGATAAAATGAAATTAATTTTTTAAATAATAATATCAAAATTTACTTAGGATGAAATTTTTGGATTTTTTAGAAAATATTGAATTTTTAGTGAATAGTGAAAAATACCAATTTTTTGTAAAAATGTCATTTCTTTTCAATAAATTAAGTAATTTAAAAGAACCATTATGTTTTGAATATGTTTTAATGCAACATAATTATTATTTATTTATATTTAATCAAATTAATTAATTTTTAATCAAATTTATATTAGATTTTAGTATAAGTTTGTTTTTGGGTTTAAAAAATGGATTTTTCTGAAAACCATTTTAAAGTGCATAATTTTCATCCATTTTAAATTTAAATAATACCTAATGAGTAATATTTTAAATTAAATTTATATATTATATATCAATAAATATTAATTTATATTCATATAATAATTATTATTAATCATCTATTGAATATAAATTCATCTTTTTCTTGAAAAATACACTTCCCGAAAACCTGCTTTTTCATCACGTTTGCAGGTTTAATTTTATTTATTTTTTTAAAATTATGGTAATTTAATTTATTAAAATGGATTCTATATTTGGAATAAGTAAAATTTATATTATATAATAAGTTCAACTTAATTATTTAGCATAATAAATAGTGAAAATATTAAAAATTAATTACCACAGTTAAGGTAAAAATTGATTTATAGGGGTGTTATATTAAAAACATAAAGGTTAAAATGAACTAAAAGATTGTATAAAATATATTTTATATCCATATTTAGACCTTATAGTATATAATTCCCAATAATGGCCCATTTTGAGCCTTTTGGCATGTGAAAAACGTAATTACACCTTTTTTTTAAAAAAAATACAATTGTTCCACTCACCTCATTTATAAATGGCCGCCCCTATCCTATCATATTTACACTATAAAATTAATTTTTATTAGAAAATAACTAACAAAATATCTCCCTTAATTCTATACCCACATCCTAGTATCCTATCTTTGATTATAATTCCATCCTAAGATGGACGTTAGTGCTTACCTAAGGAGGTTGCCTGAAGAAGAGGTATCATGATTAACTGAGCATCTTTATCTTATTTCTTCTTCCTACTCCTTAAAATATTCTCTAATTATGAATATATAATAAAAAATAATCTCCCTTATACTAAGATTTTATTATGTTTATTTAATAACCTAAATCCACTTCCTCTTCCATTAAATGGGATACAAAATCATCATTCATATGTACGATAGACTACCGCCTCTCGAGCCGACATCATTTATTTTCCACCATCGCCTCTCATGGATTATAGTAGCGATGGATTTAATATATATATATATATATATATATATATATTATTTTTGTAACATATTTATACTTATATATTTATTATACCACACATAACTTTTTACTTTCTATTCTATGGGGGATACGACAACATCGCTTGTGTGTACGGTATACCATCGCCTTACGAAGCGATGCGATTTCTCTTTAAATAATGCTTTACATGGAATTTAATAAGGATAAAGTTAATAAATATATGTGATATAAATGAAAAAATAAATATATACATGACATATTTATTATTATGAAAAGATAGAATATCATTTTATTTCTTACACACTACCACAAAACATGGCATGGGAAGCACTGCCTTTTATCAGTGCTAAGAAGAAAGTGCTGATAAAGGGGTGAGACTTTATGAGTGCTAGTTAAAAGCACTGACAAATTTCCCCTTTATCAGCACTAAAGAAAGCACTGATAAAGGGTACATTTATCTGTGCTATTACTAGCACTGATAGAAGTTTTTATTATTAATTTATATAAAATTATTATATTTATATTCAAAAATAATGTTTATTTATATACATTAAATAAAAAACAAATGTTTATAATTAATATATTTTTTTTAATAATTCATATATATATATATATAATGTTTTAATTGAAAAAAGTTTTTCTAAGATTATAATTAAATATATATATTTGTAATTAAATAATTATAAGATTATAATAAATTACATTAAATAATAAATATATTTTTTAGATTTATTATATTTATTAGAGATTTATTAGATTTATTAGATTTATTGTATTAATTTATTGTATTTATTATATTTATTATATTTTTTATATTTAATATATTTATTTTATTTATAAATATATAATACCTTTTAATATATATATTTATAATTAATATTATTGAATATATGTGTGTTTTCCAATGAATTTGGTTAACGAATATATTGATCATGCGTATGTGTTATGTACCATACATGAATTCATTTATACATTATATCTCATTGTCCATTGATGTGGTATATTGATTAATTCATAATATTACCCATATGAACTATATATGTTCTAACTTATAAAACTACATTAAATATATTTAAATAATAAATATATTTTTAATGATATATATAAATACTTTTCAAATATATTTTTAATTATAATTTTATTAATATATATATATATATTAACAATTATATACAAATATTTATAAATATATACTATTTATAGTTATAATTATTAATAAATAAATATTTATTTATCCTATATATTATTTTAAATAAATATATAAGAATATAAATAAATTATTAAAATTATGCTTTTATATGTGCTTTTTTAGTGCTGATAAAGGCCTATATTTATCCGCGCTAAAAAAGCGCTGATATAATTAGTCTTTATCAGTGATATAATTTTATAACTGATAAATAGGTATTTTATGAGCGCTTTTTTAGCGCTGATAAATATAGGCCTTCATCAGTGCTAAAAAAAGTGCTGATAAATGTAAGTTTTATCAGTGCTTTTTTATTTTAGCACCGGTAAAACGTACCTTTGTCAGCACTTTTAACTAGCACTGATAAAGGTTCCAGTGGTCTTTATAAAAGTACCCTAACAGGCTCCTCCTCCCTCGCACCCTCTCAAGCCTTCACGGAAGCTAAACCCTACACCGTCGACCCCTCCTCCACCGTGACCCTCCTCCTCATCCTCCACCGCCGCTACCTTCTCCTCCTCATCCGCTGCGACCCCTCCTCCGCTATGACCCTTATCCTCCTCCTCCTCCGTCGTTGCTGCCTCCTCCTCCTCCTCCTCCTACGGCAGATGACTTATCCTCCTCCACCAACGCCGCCGCCTCCTCCTCCTCCTCCTCCTCCTCCTCCTCTTTATTGCGCGATCCCCTTGTTCACGTGACCTACTCCGATGTTCCCTCCTCATCTAATGACCATCTTAGAAGCCTCCTCTATCGCACACAAATTCCCCCCGGTGAGTCTCTTTTGTAATTAATTTTTACTCTTCTTCATTTGAAAGGCAATTGGTGTGCAAAGCTAGTCTTTGGGTCACTGTGAAAGCATTGGATACTGGTTCGGATGTGGTTTTTAGGAAATCTGGATTCCTTTTGGAATCTCAGAGGTTGTTTTTGTTTGGTGATGATTAGAGTCCGAGAGGATATTCTGAGCTGGAGATAGATGACGTGGTCTTGGAAGGATTATATTGGTTTCATGTTGGTTATTAGGTGATAACATAATGGATAGTTTAATTGGGTCAGTTTTTGACTGTGGAATCACATCGGGGCCCAGATTAGACCATGATATATTAAGATGAGCATGGGATTCCCCCAATGATCAAGGAATCATGCTCTAGTACTTAATTTAATATTGGTGGTGGAAGTCGAGAATTATTTAGTTTGGTTATCTAGATTTTAATTCTAAATGAAATAATATGTTTGGTTCAGACTATGATGTGTATTATTGGTAGGTTTTGGATTCCATCATAGTTAGTAATTTAGATTAGAAAGTGAGATAACATGTTAGTGCCTGCCAACCCTTTTGAGGTAGTTCAGGTGGAGGATGTTCGAATTATGCTATCATGTGATGTTATATGTAATGATTTTACACATGCCTTGATTATTTAATATTGTTTTTTGATGGGATGTTTTTAGATATATCTAAGGATTTATAAGGAAAACATTTGTGTTTAGGTTGTACTTGGATAGTGGAGGTGTATCTGTGGAGTTCAGAAATTTGGGAATGAAGGAGAATACCGAAATTGTACTATAATTATCATGTGTGGTTGGGTAAGTTTCATTGTACATGGCACTGGGTGTTTCATTAAAAACTTGAAAATGGATTTTGGTAAGAAATTTTGTTGGTGGGAGGCACCATGGATCGAAATTTGCTTTCATGAGTTAAGTATTATGGTGGGGAGTGTCTTAGAACATGTGATTGACTAAACATTGACATGATATTTTCTCAAGATGGGAAAGCTTAAGTAAGTAACATCTCATCATCTCAGTGATGGTTATGTGCCTTGGCTCAGGATCAGGTGGCACTGTGTCTTCTGTTGGGTGCTACAATTTGAAAGCATGTTGGGAGTTCAGGAATATAATGAATTTGTTTGACTCCAAATAGATAACTGATAGTAGTGATTCAATAGTATAACCACTAGGAAATATCAAGTATGATAAGCACAATGGTGGAGAGCTTTTAATGCCTCATCCATATTGGCATTTGAATTTTCAGGAGGAGATGGAATTTGTTTTCAATTAGTGGAAAAAACATTTTTAAAAACGAGGGTTGGATATAGAACCTAGAAGTTGGGACATATTAAAGGTGTTTTTCAATATAGTTTGAGGCTCGAGATGTGTCTTAGGTTCTTAAACAAGTCACATAAGCTTTAGGAGTTGAAATTATGGTTTTGGGGGTAGCAGCCTAGGGAGCATGGTTTGCACATGATTAGTGATAACCATGCACCACAATAGTAAAGATTTGTTTTCATAGGCACAAAGTTTTTTTTAAATCATTTTAGAGGCCTTAGAAAACCATAAAAAATTAATTAATAAATTTTAAAGGCATTTCTCATGGTTTTCACACTGTTTGTTAAACCATACACATTAACCATGTGAAATGGTGTGTCCTGAACAGTGAAGACTGTATAGTTTGCACATGGTTTTGAAAACAATACGGACAAACCATGAACACCTTTAAAAAGTAAAGTTTTACAAAAATTCCCCTATGAAACTTTTATGTTTTAATGGATTTTCCCATTTTCTCATCCAGAACCCCTCTGCACTACTCCACCCTCCCCCTCCTCTCCTCTTGGGTGGTTCTCCCTTACCCGGTGTATGTTTTATCTTTCATCACTTTTATTGGAGATCATAGTATAATTTTACCTCTCTTATTACTTATATTTTAGTTTTATTTCATTGTCATATAGTGTTCCACTTGTTTAAGTTAATATGCCCTATGTTTTTTTACATTTTTTTGGTTTCTCATTTTCACCCATTTTAGGCTGAATCAAAGGACGATATTTGGAGAGTGAGGTTTTAGAGGTTATGGTATAGTGATGATCAATGCATCATATTCCCTTTAACCTAGATTATATTATCTCATTGTTGACCATGAGTGTGGATTCTAGATGTGTTTTTACCAGGAACCATTATGGTTTGGCCATCTCCTTTGTGTTGTATTTCTTTCTCATATGGGACCCATTGTGGAATGGCCCTATGTGTTGTGTTGTGATGCATGTTTTCCCAGATTTTCTATGTGTTGTTTTGTGATGGATGTCTTGTTCTCCCTTATATTTAGGTCCTATCCAATTAATTCCATCAATATCTCCACATCATTCAGCCCCCAAGCTTATCATTTACACATTCCACATCACTTGTAACTATATTATGAATAAAACCAAACCTACTAAGATTCAATGATGATTGTAAGATATTTCCTATATATTTGTCTATAGGTCATGAAGTCATCACATAAGTTTTAATCACATATTAGTTTATAATTTTTACATCACACACTAGGTTCAACAAACATTACTACCATAAAAATGAGTAAATCCTTAGCAATGACTACTCTAATATCCAATCTATAAAAGATTTATCAGATATGATACTATTAGGACCCAACCCCATAGGAACTCCAATGGAGTTGGGAATATATCAGTGTCTAACCCCCCAATCCTATATTTAAATGGACATGGGTCAAATACAATTAGAAATGTAATGATATGGCCCAGGCTGGTATCATAACCAACAATTGACCAGACTTTACCCTAACCTAAGAGGCATTAATGATTCCTACGGGATGGAAAAAATCCCCTGAAAAAAAGATACAATTAATGTGGAATATTTTACCCCTAAATTAGAGTAAATTAAAAATGATATTTCTCCTAAAAACCAGACATGTACCATTCATAATTTGAACATCTAGAAAAATAGTAGATATGAAAAAAATAAATAAATAGGAAGTAGATATCATAGATGGAAAATAAAATCCCACTATTGACCAATACAATTTTTTAACCAGACATGTCCCATTCATAAATCTCATTTGACCTATTTTTTATAGGTATAACATATTAGTTCTCATTTTGTGTTTTCTTTTCGGTTGGAAATGTCCTCTACTGCATGCCTCTCCTCTCCCATGAACGCAACTCTTCCGTGCGCTGAACAACACCTTCGCAGTGAGTTTTCTCCTCTTACTCATTTGTTTCCACTTGTTCACATGTTATTAATATTTTATATTGATGGCTATTTTGTGAAATGTATGGGCTAATTACCCGCTAAAAATCATGGTTATCGGTGGTCTTTATTTGCGCACTAAATGAATTGCATGTTGGTTAGTTCCTATTGAACATTTGAATATAAAAATTGGTAATTTGTATATAATTGGATAATGAATTAATTACCCAAGATGATAAAAATTCTATGATAACCCCTGAATTAACAAAAAAAATTGAATAAGGGATGTTTTGTAAAATCTGAAGTTGTGTTTGTTTGGTTTGTATGATGTTGTGATTGTGAGCACAATTGTGTGTTTGTATGGTGTTGCGGTTGTTGGCATGATTGGTATTCCATTTGTTTTCCATGTTATAGTTTCTCCACCATTTAGTATCAATCCAAACCTTGTAACTCCTTGAACCTAGAAGCCTAGATTTGGTGCATTATTTTAATACATTGGCATGATTACAAGGAATCAAGTCCTGAAGGACCAATCAGTTTAGCAGTCTTGGAAAATAGATTATATACATGAATGTTACATTAAACTTTATAAAATACAACACAACATAAATAATCCTTTGAGAATGCCATTATCCCCTTATCTTAACCCTAAATATCAATCGTAATACACTTCTTGGAATCCTAGGAAAATAAAACACAAGAAAGGGGTGAGCTTAGATGCTCAGTAAGGGTAAATAATTTATCGAAAGCTATAAACTTTTAAGGCAAGATGTGTAATAAAAACAACAAAATTTTAAATCTATACTTGAACATAATATGGAGAAAATAAATCCAACATTACCATATAAACATGCACATGGATATTCTACTAGTCGAATAATCACATGTAATAATTAATTTCATAATGAGGGAATGCCTAATGCTAGACATAATTACAACATATTCAAGGCCTCGTGCCAAGACTACAAATAATTTTTTTTTCAAGGCCTTGGGCCAAGACACTAGTTTGTCTCATGAGACCTACTGATGCATCGAGGAGCTATAGTGGGCTCCACCCATCACTTACTAAGTCCACTACATTCCTCATATAAAAATGTTGAAACATAATATAAACATTTGTATTAAAACTAGAATACAAAATTTCAATACATTAACCATAAACCGTGAATGGTATAAAAAATATCACATTCATAGTCAAACATATCACAACTCATTCAATACAATATTGAAGATTGTATTTATAATAAATCAACCTCAATCAAGAATAAAATCCAAAAAGGTTGTTGAAATAGTTGAAAATGATTAGTAAAACTCTTTGAGAGAAATATCCTTTTTTCAAGAAAACATTTAAAAGTCACACAATTTAGAAATGAAGACATTTAAAGAAATTTTTAAATCAAAGTGTCCCATACCACTTTGAAACTTTTTAAAGGAATTAACATTTTAAAACATTCATGTCCATATAAATAAATCCTTAAAAACCATTTTGAAACATGGAAATTAATGAGAATGATTTAGAAGAATAAATATTTAAACCATTTAAAATTATGATATAGTTAAAGAGTACCTTAAAATAATCATTTTTAAATGTATTTTATTTAACATGGACATGGGTAATAAATATTTCCTAGAAAATACTTACACATAAACAATCTCAGATAATAATGAGATTGAGGAATTAACCCTTACCTTGTACTTTCCTTTAGTCGAGGGTGTGTTTAACCTCTTTTATGAAGACCATAGTATGTTATTAAATTATACCAAAACCATATTAATATTTATGATATCATACATGATTCATTTATGACTTTATACTACCCATTTAATAATCATTTCCCTGTTAAATTAACATTTCGGGTAATAATCGCTTTCTTTATCGTACTTGTTTTAACTTGTTATTCTTGATCGTATCACATATATATTGATTTAAATACTTACATGATTTATATATTATATATATTTATAATATAAATATGTATATTATATAGTTATATGAAATGGAAAACATCGTTTATGGAGACAGTAGGCCGTACGTACGTATAAACACTGTTTCCGTTTTCATATCATATGAACGGAACTATGTGAATAAGATATATGTAAATATATATATATATATATATATATTCACTATCATTATTACGTCATATATTATATACTTATTAATAATATATATTTTTATAATCATCGTTTAATGGTGAATGTGGAAATAAATCTCATCGCGTCGTGGAGACGGTAAGCCGTACGTACACACGAGCGACGATATCATTTCCTTAATGATTAAAATGTGTGGAATTGGAAGGCATTATCATGTTATTTTCATTATTTTTACCCATAGTACTCATTATTATATCCATCCAAATAAAATAGTGGTGAATAACAAATTATACCACGACGTGGAGATGGTAAGCCATGCGTACACACACATGGTGACATTATCCTTCGTAGGATGGATAGAATAATGAATATGGTTGTACCATATTTATAATAACCTAACCGTTTATATAAGGTATTGGAGTTATTATTTTTTATGGAAAAAATAAATAAAGATAAAGTGGAAGAAGAATATAACTTTGAAAGAGGTGATGAAATTATTACCTCTTCTTTGGGTGCTTCCTTTTGATTTGAACAAAAGGGTTCCTTAGGTTGGATTTCTTCTCAAGGGAAGGCCTCTAGGTTGAAGTGAGGATAGTTGGGAGGATATTTGGGCATGGGTTAGCTGATCCAAATGGATTTTGAGGTGTTAATTATAGAGATGAATAAGTTCCCATTTATAAGAGGGGTGAGGGGTACCTTTGGAAAAACTTGAAATATTATTTTATTATACAATAAAATTCAGTTTCTAATGGCGCATAATGAATTTATTTCGAGACTTAGGTTGTTAGGGGTATAACTATTCTCAACCAATATGTTTTAGACAAGTTTAGGTTACCATATTAACCTTATCTTTTATATTTAACTCTTAGTTAAATAGTTTAACATTTACCATGTCTCCTTGTATTTTTATATTATATGGTTAATAAAATTACTATAAAATTCCAATAGAACCCCAAGTGGTTCAGTTTTGACATATATTTTATTATATAAGTCCTTTGGACGAACCTTATATTTTTAAGACTATTATATAATTTAATAATATAGTATTTGTTTTAAAAACTCATTTTTGTCAATTTTGATACTATTTAATAATTGATTTTTTTAAAGTCATAAAAACTTAATCACTTCGAAAAAATTTTATTTTATCATCCATAACATGTAATATTAACCTATAAAGTTAGTGTAATGAATCAGAACTTTCAAATTATATTTATTTTAATATTTATAATATCATTTATTTGATTCTTTTATTAATAAGGAAAATACGACATCATCATTGTGTCATAAATAAATTTAATTATTTAATGTATAAAAATTATAAATAAACTACCATGATGTAGGAAATATTTTTATCTTTATAATTAATATTTATTGTCAAATTTATCTTATGTATAACCCTATATTAAAAATGGTTTAGTTATTAAACTTTGAATTTAACACTTTTAACTATTATTTAAATAAAATAATAATAAATGTGCTAAACTAATCCAAGTGGACCAAAAGGATCACATTTTATTCCTAAGGTTGGTTTTTGTTGAAATTCACTTATTCAATAGAATTAAGACATATGTTAGGCTAGTTATAATATCATTTTTACTTTTAATTACCCTATTTACTTTTAACTGTGGTAAATAAAAGTAAAAAGTTACTATTCACCAAAAATTATTTTCTTCTTATTGAACCAAATTTTACATAATGATGTTAACTTTTTCTCTCGGATTCTTGAAATTCAATTCACCGAAGTGGTAAAATTATGTTTTATGCAAATTTGCAAATGTGCCTAGAAGGTGGGTAAAAGACTTTATGAAGTTCAATAAAATTTTATACATCTAATTTTATTATAAAATGGATCCAATGAATTACATTGAAATTATATATATTATATATATATATTTTTACTTAAAATAAATTTAAATAAAATAAATAATTATTTAAATAAAAAGTCGGTTTTGAATAATAACACAGTGTTTTTCACTATTCATAAAAAATGGAATGTTTTCAGAAAAATACAAAAAATTCACCCTAAGATAATTTTGATATTCCGAATTCAAAAATGAATTTTATTTTACCAAATTAAAAAAATAGAGGTTTCATTAATTAATTTAAAATTAATTCCTGTTGTCAAAACCAAAGAGTGGGTTTTTAGAAAGTTAAAACTATCAAAAGATTGACAGGTGGTTATGTCAAATTTAAATATAAAATTACTTATACTGACCTAAATTGTATTAAATGATAAAAATATAATCTAATTATACTTCAAAACCATTAAAATTCATAATTTAACACTATAAATTATTTCGATTAAAAAAGTTGTTTTGAATTAAAATTTAGTATTTTTCCACTATTCATCAAAATATGAATGTTATCAGAAAAGTACCAAAAATTTATACAAACTAAATTTTTATGTCCTGAGTCTAAAGAAGAATTTAATTTTTTTAAATTGAATTTATAAAAGTGTCAAATATTGGTTTTAAAAAGGGTTCTCTATTAAAAGGTGGTAAAATTTCATTTTTTGAAAAATACATCTTTTATTTGAAAAAAAATAATTTATTCTTATATTATGTCTAAGAAACTCATAATATGGATTCTCAAATTATTTGGAGTATATAAAATTTAAAATTCAATTAATACTATTTATAACTGCTTTTTAAACGGCTAGTTTGGTAAGTCATGGTGCGCTCGAACTCAGTGTTGCGTGTAGCGCAAGTTATTGAGTTACTTTGAAGAGATAACATACTATAAAATATTGGGATTTTACATTCTCCCCTCCTTAAATAAATTTCATCCTCTCAATTTGATTTTTTTTTTCAAAAATAAAAGTTTTAAAATAGAAAATACCTTTGTGGACAACCCACATCAGAAATTGGGTTAATAAAATTTAGTTTTCATAAGAGGGAAAGGGAAATAAAAAAGTCACCACCAAATTAGGGTTTCGAATAAGAGAACATTGGTGCCAATTATAGTTGGAGGAAAAATGTAAATATTTATAGGGAGTGATTGGGGTCATCAATCACAAAATAGTGTCAAATTTAGGGCCTCAAATCCATCAATCTAAGATGATTTAAAATATCATCGGTTCAACAAAACATAAGGTATTAGGATAACATATTTTTGGTTTTAAGATCCCTTACCTAAAGTTTAATAATTAATTTCTATATAGAATAAGAGAAAAAAATAGAAAAAATATACTTGACAAGTAGAGTTTCATCCTTTAACTAATTTCTACCACAAACTCATCTTTCACTCCAAAAGATAACAGAACTCAAAAATATTCTATTTATCCTAATTGTATAGGGTTCCAAAAATAATGAATTTATAACTCATTTGTCAGAATATTTAAATAAAACTAAATTATACAAACCATGACATTATATAGGCCAATGGTAGGTGATGCACCCTTGTCGCCCTTCGGTTGCGGGTTCAAGTCTCACGACCTTGCTAGACGCAACTGGTTGTCACCCGACCACCAGGTTGTACTTTTTATAACAATCCAAAAATAATCATAAGAAATTCTTTAACCTTAATAATAGTATCCAATGTTAAAATTAATCCATTACAATCTTTAGACTTATCCAAAAAGTTCTGTCCAAAATCACAGTCCAAAATTTTTAAGGAAGGTAAAAACAATGAAGATTCTTTTCGCCACGTAATAAAATGTGAATACCTTCATCATATATTCTTTTAAAACACGATAACACCCTAAATTACCATAAAACCTTATTGATAACATTCATGCTCCCTTATTCCTTATAGAATACGGGATATACACCTCATATCCAAAAATGTTGTAAACTCCAACAATAATGGAATAAACAAACAATTAAATAGTTTCAAAGTAGTCAATAATATCGAATATAATTTATTCAAATCAATCATATCTTATTCCAAATTCACTACCTCAGTATCTAAACCATATTAAGGTTTATCTTTCCTTCAACCATGTATTTTCCAAAAAATTTAACTTTCTATTGAGTCAGTTTTCTTAAAACCATATAATCTCAAATCCTTAATGAAATAATACTGCAGTAAAATCCCTATTTATTTCCATAATTCATATAACAAATACATCATTGATACAACACTCAAATGAAATAATTTTTTAATAACCAAATAATAACACTAGTCATTCCTCTTCATCTACGGTTGTATCATAACTTGATTATCATCCAATAGCATCATTTGGGGGTATACTCTGATGATTTGGAAATTTATTAATGTAGCGTCCCTACTACTTAAAGATGAAGCATTGTACATTTGAAACCTTTTTATTACCCTTGAAATCACGTACTTGGTGTCCTTTTTTTCCACACTTATTACAAACTCCCATTCCCTTCAAGCATTTACCAAGGTGATTTTTTCCACAGTTATAACATATGGAAAAATCCTTCATTCCCCTCTCCCCTTTATCCATCTTTTTCTCTACCATCCTTTTCTTCTCTAGCTCCCCTTCAAAGACATAGGACTCAGAGAATTCTTTACTTATCTTATTAAAACATGATACTATTTCTTTATATGATGAGAATACTTGGGAGACTATTTCCCTTCTAAATGTCATCTTAATACCATGAAAGATATGATCCTTCTTAATATTTGGGTCATGCGTATTGCTGGAGTTCTCATTCCTTATACTGGGAACCATTTCTAAACAAGGGAATATACTAGGTTGGTTTATGAATCGCAATGCATAATTCCAAAATTGTAAAATTCCTAACGTAAATTGAAAAGTTTATTCATATAATCCATAATCATAAAAATGTTTTCTTTGAGAAAGTATTTACTCCTAAATCCTTCATAATGGTTTGTAAAGAAAATGTGAATTATCCTAAGCATACCTCCCAGGAGTGTCATAACCAAGAGTGAAACAAGGCCCGTTTTCATGTACCAGGATACCCGGGTCAAGCCCGAATTTTTTTTTCAGAGTTTTCACTCCTATCCACATCTGTTCCAGAGCCGCCTCTACCTGCTCGTATCCAGACAGGGATGTATTTCTTGGAAAATTCAAAAAATCTCTACATTACCAAAATTCTAGAAATTTCTTCTATACCAATCATCAAAATTTATCTTAGGGTAATGTTTCAAAATCAGAGTTTATCTAAATCTATTTCCAAGGTTGTTGATAAACTTCCTCTAATACCAACAGTATTTCCCCGACCCCAGAAGCCTGAAGTCGATGCATTATTTTAATACATTGGCATGATTACAAGGAATCAAGTCCCGAATGACATATCAGTTTAACAATCTTGGAAAATATATTACATACATGAATGTTACATTACACTTTATAACATACAACAAAAAATAAATAATACTTTGAGAATGCCATTATTTCCTTATCTTAACCTTTCATATCAATCATAATACACTTCTTGGAATCTTGAAAAAAAACATAAGGGGTGAGCTTAGATGCTCAGTAAGGGTAATAATTTATAGGAAGTTATATAAAATTTTAAGGCAAGATGTGTAACAAAAACAACAGCGTTTTAAACATAAACTTGAACATAATATGGAGAAAATAAATCAAACATTACTATATAAAAATGCACATGGATATTCTACTAGTCGAATAATCACATGTAATAATTAATTTCATAATGAGGGAATGCTTAACGCTGGACATCATTACCACATAGTCAATGACTCGTGCCAAGACTACAAATAAATTTTTTGTCAAGGCCTTGTGGTAAGACACTATTTTGTCTCATGAGACTTACCGATGTATCAATGAGCTATAACAGGCTCCTCCCATCACTTACTAAGTCCACTGCATTTCTTATATGAAAATGTTGAAACATAACATAAACATTCATATTAAAACTAGCAAATGAAATGTCAATACATTAACCATAAACCATGAATGGTATAAAAAATAACACATTTACAATAAAACATATCATAAATCATTCAATAAAATATTTAAGGTTGTATTTATAATAAATCAACCTCAATTAAGACTAATATCCAAAACGGTTGTTGACATAATTGAAAATGATTAGTAAAACTCTTTGAGAGAGATATCCTTTTTTCATGAAAACATTTAAAAGTAACACAATTTAGAAATGAAGACATTTAAATGAATTTTTTAATCAATGTTTCCCATACCACTTTGAAACTTTTGAAAGGAATAAACATTTTAAAACATTCATGTACATATAAATAAATCCTTAAAACCCATTTTGAAAACATAGACATTAATGAGAATGATTTAGAAGAATAAATATTTAAAACATTTAAAATGATGATATAGTTAAATAGTAGCTTAAAAGAAACATTTTGAAATGTCTTTTATGAAACATGGACATGGGTAATATATATGTCCCATAAAATACTTACACATAAACAATCTCGGATAGTAATGATATTGAGGAATTTACCCTTACCTTGTACTTTCCTTTAGTAGAGGATATGTTTAACCTCCTGTATGATGACCATAGTATGTTATTAAATTATAATAGAACCATATTAATATTTATAATATCATACATTATTCATTTATGACTTTATAATACCAATTTAATAATAATTTTCATGTTAAATTAACATTTCGGGTAATAATCGCTTTCTTTATCGTATATGTTTTAACTTGTTATTATTGGTCGTATCACGTAGATAATTATTTAAATACTCACTTTATTTATATATCATATATATTTAGAATATAAATATGTATAATATATAGTTACATGAAATGGAAAACACCGTTTATGGAGACGGTAGGCCGTACGTACGCATAAACGCTGTTTCTGTTTTCATATCGTATTGAACGGAACTAAGTGAATAAGATATATGTAAATACACACACACACACACACACACACACACACACAAACACACACACACAAACATATATATATATATATATATATATATATATATATATTCAGTAGCATTATTATTTCATATAATACATACTTATTAATAATATATATGTTTATAATCATCGTTGAATGGTGAATGTGGAAGTGAATCTCATCGTGTTGTGGAGACGGTAAGCCATACGTACACACGAGTGACGATATCATTTATTTAATGATTAAAAGGTGTGGAATTTGATGGTATATTAATTTTACAGAGACATAAGAATGTTATTTTAATTATTTATATACATATTACTCATCATTATATCCATCCAAATAACATAGTGTTGAATAACAAATTACACCACGGTGTGGAGAGGGTAAGCCGTACGTACGCACACATGGTGACATTGTCATTCGTAGGATAGATAGAATAATGAATATGGTTGTAACATATTTATAATAACATCAAAGTATGTATAAGGTACTGGATTTATTATTTTTTATGGAAATAACAAATAAATAGAAAGTGGAAGAAGAAGATAACTTTGAAAGAGGTGATGAAATTATTACCTCTTCTTCGGATTCTTCCTTTTGATTTGAACAAAAGGGCCCATTAGGTTGGGTTTATACTCAATTTAAGGCCTATAGGTTGAAGTGAGGATATTTGGGGGGATATTTGGGCATGTTTTTGCTGAGCCAAATGGCTTTGGAGGTGTGAATTTGAGAGAAGGGGAAGTGCCCTTTTATTAGAGGGGTGAGGGGCGCCTTTGGAAAAACCTAAAATATTATTTTATTATACAATCATATTAGGTTTATAATGGCTCTAAATGAATTTATTTAGAAACTTAGGTGGTTAGGGGTTTAAATCCTCTTAAATAATAGGTTTTAGACATGTTTAGGTTTCCATATTAACCTTATCTTTTAGATTTGACTCATAGTTAAATAGTTTAACATTTACCATGTCTCCTTGTATTTTTATATTATATGGTTAATAAAATTATTATAAAATTCAAATAGAACCCAAAGTGGTTAATTAATGACATATATATTATTTTAAAAGTTCTTTTTCCAAACCTTATATTTTTAAGACTATTATATAATTTAATAATATAGTATTTGTTTTAAAAACTCATTTATGTCAATTTTGACACTATTTAATAATTGATTTTTTTAAAGTCATAAAAACTTAATAAATTCAGAAAAAATTTATTTAATCATCCTTAACATGTCATATTAACCTATAAAATTAGTGTAATGCATCAAAACTTTCAAATTATATTTATTTTAATATTTATAATTTCATTTATTTGATTCTTTTATTAATAAGGAAAATATTGCATCATCATTGTGTCATAAATAAATTTAATTATTTAATGTCTAAAAATTATAAATAAACTACCATGATGTAGGAAATATTTTTAGCTTTCTAATGAATACTTATAGTCGAATTTATCTTATGTATAACCCTGTATTAAAAATGGTTTAGTTATTAAACTTTGAGTTTAACACTTTTAACACTTCTTTAAATTAAATAATAATAAATGTCATAAACTAATCTAAGTGGACCAAAAGGATATTATTTTATTCCTAAGGTTGGTTTTTTTCAAAATAAACTTATCCAATAGAATTAGGACATGTGTTAGGGTAATTATAATATCATTTTTACCTTTAATTACCCTTTTTACTTTTAACCGTGGTAAATAAAAGTCAAAAGTTACTATTCACAAAAAATTATTTTATTCTTATTGAACCAAATTTTACTTACAGATGTCAACCGTGTTTCTAGTATTTTTGGAATTCAATTCATAGAAGTGGTAAAATTATGTTTTATGCAAATTTGCAAATGTGCCTAGAAGGTGGGTAAAAGACATTATAATGTTCAATAAAATTTTGTACATCTAATTTTATTATAAAATGACTCCAATGAATTACATTGAACTTATATAGGTATTATATATATATTTAGACTTAAAATAAATTTAAATAAAATAAATAATTATTTATATAAAAAGTCGGTTTTAAACAATGACGTAGTGTTTTCCACTATTTATCAAAAATTGAAAGTTTTTAGAAAAATACCAAAAATTCACACTAAGATAATTTTGATATTCCATATTCAAAAATGAATTCTATTTTACCAGATTCAAAACATTTATGTTTCATTAATTAATTTAAAATTAATTCTCGTTAAAACCAAAAAGCAGGTTTTTAAAAAGTAAAAACTATCAAAAGATTGACATGTGTTTATGTCAAATTTAAATATGAAATTACTTATAATGAACTAAATTTTATTAAATGATAAAAATATATTATGATTATACTTTCAAACCATTCATATTCATAATTTAACACTATAAATTATTTTGATAAAAAAGTTGTTTCCAATTAAAATATAGTATTTTTCACTATTCATCAAAATATGAAAGTTATCAGAACATTTCCAAAAATTTATCCATACTAAATTTTTATGTCCTGATTATAAATAAGAATTTAATTTCATTAAATTTAATATATAAAAGTGTCAAATATTGGTTTTAAAAAGGGTTTTCCATTAAAAGGCGGTAAATTGCATTTTTTGAAAAATAATTCTTTTGTCTGAAAAAATGAATTTGTTCTTATATTATGTATGAGAAACAAATAATATGGATTCTAAAATTATATGGTGTATATAAAATTCAAAATTCAGTAAATACTATTCATACATGCTTTTTGAACGGCTAGTTTGGTAAGTCGTGGTGTGCTCGAACATAGTGTTGCATGTTGCACAAGTTATTGAATTACTTCAAAGAGATAACATACTTTGAAATATTGGGGTGTTACAAACCTTACCCATTTCAATGATACAACCACTTTTTTACTAGTGAAATTCCACTAAATCGTAGAAAACCACTTCACTAGAGGACTCTATGAGACACTTTATGGACACCCTAGTCAAATAACCATAACAACATATGCAATGAATCCTTCCACCCACAAGAACTATGTTGAAAATCATACCATCTATTAGTTTAGTACCATAGTTCTTGACTCGAGACATTATGTTTATAGAGAAACAATAAAAAACCGGTTTACAGTAATGCATATTGATCACATGTGGGATACTAAAACATTCTAGCACAAGGGATTTTCATTGCTAGTTCCATTGATCAGGTGGTTGGGAAGATGGGTGTGATCTACTTTGGTCCTGAGTAATGCATGGAGAGTTAAGGGTATTGTTTACCATAGCTAGTTCTATTGATTATAGTTGGATGATGACCCTAGTTGAACATCTTATGTGTAATTATTTTGTTAAATATTAATATTACTGAATCAAATAGGATGAATATGAACAAAGAATGGATGAATGCAAATCAGTTGACAAAAGAGTATGAAGATGGCATAAAAGATTTTATCAAGTTTTCAAAAGATCATGCATATGAACCTTGTCAAATCCTTTGTCCATGTTTATGCTATTGTTATTCAAGACAAATTAGTCCAGAGGAGTTGGAAGAACACCTGATCTGTCATGGAATAGATTTAAGTTTTACATGTTGGAATAAACACGGGAAAAAATGAATGTAAGTAGTGGTTGGGATAACACTACATTTTATGGATCATCTTATATGATTACAATCATCAATAACGAATATTATTGTATGGTGGATGTGATTACAGATGTAAATGATGATGAATATCATATTGAGGAAATGACAAGGACAGTTGAAGATGAACTTTGTGATTTCCCAAAATTGTTTTAGAAGTTAAAGAGTTTTTTGAAAGATGCCATTATATGTCGATTTCACTAAATATACAGCATTTTCAGCTGTACTAAAGCTTTATAATTTGAAATCAGGGAATGGGTGAAGTGATGCCAGTTTTACGGAACTACTTTCTCTCATGAATGACACAATCCCAGAAGATAATGAGCTCCCATGCTAAACATACGATGCCAAACGAATGCTACGCTCGATGGGTATGATATTTGAAAGAATACATGCCTGCCTGAATGACTATATACTGTTTTACAAGGACCACGAATCACTTAAATAATTCCCAAAGCGTGGTGCTTCTTTATACAAGAAAGATGAATCCAGTCCTACGAAAGTTGTATGGTACTTTCCAATAATTCCAAGGTTTAGGTGCCTATATGGAAGTGAGGAGACTGTAGGAAAATTGACATGGCATGCAAATACAATAATTAAATATGGGAAACTACATCACCTGAAAGACTCTTCTCATTGGAATAGAATTGATCATGAGTATCCTAAATTTGGAAACGATCCAAGAAACCTTCGTCTTGTGTTATCTACAGATGAAGTGAATCCTTTTGGTTTTCAAAGAAGCAGTCACTGTACATGGCCGGTTATGTTGGTAAATTATAACTTACCACCATGGTTATGCATGAAATGAAAATACATCATGTTATCTATGCTTATATCAGGACCAAAACAACTGGGTGATGATATTGATGTTTATTTTTCTCTATTGATCGATGATTTGAAATTATTATGGGATTTAGGTGTTACGTTGTATGATGCTTACAAAAATGAAGATTTCACTTTGAGAGCCATGTTGTACGGGATGATAAATGACTTTACTGTTTATGGAAATTTGTCAGGATATAGAATTAAAGCAACTCAAGGGTGTCCCATTTTCAAACAAGGTACACAGTCAATTAGGTTGAAACATTAATCAAAAACCATGTTTCTAGGAAATCACAGATTTCTACCCCGATGACATAAGTACCGATCTTGGAAGACATCATTCGATTGAATTTCAGAAGAATGTATAACACCGTCTCCACTAATAAGTGATCAATTTTTTGAGAAATTAAAATATGTGGACACTACTTTTGGTAAACCATTTTCAAAAAACCTTATAAAAACCTATTGGATAAAGAGATTGTTTTTTTAAATTACCATACTAAAATTGTCTGTATATGAGAAATTTTCTTGATGTTTTGCATGTTGAAGAAAATATATGTGATAGTGTCATCGACACGTTGCTTAATGCACCTGGAAAAACAAAATATGGAATTAAGGCTAGGTTAGACATGGTTGAGATGAGAAATGAGAAGAGTTGGCACCAGTGGAGGGTGAAAACAAACATTTCTTCCTCCTGATACTTGCACTCTTTCCAGGCAGGAGAGATATCAGTTTTGAAACTTCTTGAATGATATAAAGGTTCCATAGGGGTATTCATCAATTATTAAGAACATCGTGTCAATGAGCGATTTAAAGTTAAAGGGTCTGAAATCACATGACTACCATGTTTTGATGTTAGATCTAACTCCTAGAGCAATATGTTGCATTTTGTCCATGAATGTATGCCATACATTAATGAAGCTCTGTTTCTTCTTCAAAGCTATATGTATTAAAGTTATAGACCTGGTGAAATTGCCAACTATGGAAAGAGAAATTGATGTCATATTATGTGAAATGGAAATGTTCTTCCTGCTTACATTCTTTTATATGATGGTTCATTTGGTGAGAGATATTCGACTATGTGGTCCTGTACATTATATATTGATGTACCCCATTGAATAGTATTTGATTATTTTTAAAGGGTAGTCAAAAATAGAATTCATCCAGAGGGTTGTATTATGGAGCGATATATTGTTGAGGAAGCCATTAAATTATGTACCAAATATTTGTATGGTGTGGAAAACATTGGGCTATCAAAATATCATCACACTGGGTGGATTTAGGTTGAAGGAATTTCTGGAAGATAGGTTGTCACAATCAATATTACAGATTGTAAGTAGTCCCACATTTACGTTTTTCATAACAGTTTCGACGTTGACCCATATGTTCAAACCCACAAAGAAATTATTAGGCATTTAAATCCATATAGTGATGAAAAATGGATATCAGATACACATAATAAATAGTTTATAGGATGGTTTCGGGACCATATTTTTAAGAAGTTAGAAGAAAAATTTTAGAACGACTTCGATGGCTAGCCAGAGGACTAAGTGAGTATGTATTATCTTACAATGCTTATATAGTTAATGGTTATACATTCTATACTAATGAACATGATGAAGACAGTACCATGCCGAATAGTGGAGTTACACTTGTGGCTAAAGCGATGCATGTTTCCAGTGATAAGGAAAAAAATCCAATTTATGCGAATATTTCATACTTTGGCATCATCAAACAAATATAGGAGTTGGATTATAAAGAATTCCAAGTGACGATTTTTCAATGCAAGTGGGTTGATAACAGGAGTTATGTTAAAATAAATGGATTAGGATTCATGAAAGTTGATTTCAGTAATTAATTAGAGAAAAACGAACGATTTATAATGGAATCACAGGAAGTAAAAATATTTTATGTTTTAGATCCCACAAACCGAAACTGGTCAACTGTTCTATTATTGAAAAAAAACTGAAGCGTCAGATGAAAGTTCAATGTAGAATGACCCTTTCATTGGGACTTCACAATCATTTTGCAACATTCCCAGTGTAGATGATGTTTTTTATGTCAGAGGAGACCATAATGAAGGTATTTACATAGTCGATAGAGGGGTCAAATCTCTTCAGTATTAAATAAAGAGAGTTCAATAATTAGGTTATTTTTTTTACTATAATATACATTGTGTTACATTATGTTATTATCTATTCACTTATGCTTTTATGTAATCTAAATTAAATGTTAAACCACTTCTGCAGATAATGAGTTCTTCACCTGCTGATGAGCCCAATCCTGAGGCATAACATGTCTCCCAACCTGCTGTTTCTGGTCCCAGTGTAGAGCAACAACATGTTTCTCAACCTATTGCTACTGGTCCCAGAGTTGAGGTACAAGTGGTTTCTCAACCTGCTACTACTAGTCCCAGTGTCACTGTTAGTACTCCGAAGGAACATGATGATGATGCTGAAACTAAGAAAATGGTAGGCAATAAAACCCCGACGACGCAAAAAAAAAACAAGAGCGATGTAGTTTGACAGTGTTAGCCAAAATCCTTAAGGAAAAAGCAAAAGGCATCACATTTTTTGTGGGATAGAATAAATAAGGCCAGTATGTTAACCCCAACAAAGCCATGTTTAGTAGCTACATTGGAATTGTCACTTTGTAACGCATGCTGATTGATGTACAGTCATGGAACCATGTTTTCACTAGGATGAAGACACTAATGTGGGAATAGATTACGGTAACATTATAATATCATTTATTTAATTTATTAAAATAAAATAAAATACTAAAATATTGACTTACCCTTCATCATCTCTTATAGAGTGCATTTATAGTAGATGCCTCATATAAGGAATATGTATTAATAGTTATAGGAAGGATTACTAGAGGCTTCCACACAATTTTAATGAAATATCATCTTAAAGATTCTGAAGGGAAAATCAAGCCGCACCCAACACCTCTTTATGAACACTTGATATCCCAAGGAGCGTGGGATGCGTTTAGTATTTATCGTGCAGAGCAGAATTTTCAGGTACATTGTGTCTAGTAATATGTTGTTTGACGTTGCTTGTATTCATCACTTTGATTGACAACTTTTTATTTATGAAACAAAAAACTAAGTGCTGAAAATAAAGAACTCGAAAAAAAACCAGTGTCCCCCTACTGTAATGCAAGGATGGGGTATGCTTCACTTGAGAAAAAATTGGTACATATTTTAAATCTACCGTAATAATTTTATGTGATATAAAACAACACCATAACAATGTTCCTATATTTTTATGTAGATTGATAAATAAAAATAAAAATCCACTTCCATCCCACACCATGTGCTGTGGAAGGAGGCTCGTGTAAATAAAGAGGGGATACTAATAGATGAAAACACACAAAAAGTTTGGACAAAATGTGTAATTATAACATAATATAAATTTGAGTTTCTTTAAATCGCTATTACATAACAATGACTACTTATTTTCCTATATTTCCTATCTGACATAGTCACAGGAATCAAAAACACTCGCACCAGATGCAGACATACATTCATCAGCCTTGAAGCAGCCAGAACAGTATGGCCGCATCTGAGGTACGAGTTTTGGGGTGACACCCCAAACATATTTTTAGAAAGAAAAAAAAGCAGAGGATCAAAATAAGGAAATGAAAAATATGAGACAAATAGTAGCTATTTTTCAAGAATAATTACAATACCATAGAGAGATTATAGCAAGTTTGATGGGGGAGGAAAAGAGAAGAAACAACTCAACAACAACTAGTGCGTGAAGATCCCACCCCACCCCCACCAGCTTTGAGGTGAGCCATTCCCCTAAAAAACTTTACTTAGCTAAGGTAATCAATGTTATAATAATTGTTTCCATGAAATTTGAATCACATAGACACTAATACCTTTCTTTCACTGATATTGTACATGGTGAATATGATTGTGATTTATATTTATCAAATCCCACCTATCGCCTAGTAGCGAGGGCTACGATGTTCAATATGCAGAACGACATGTTGCATAACAGACTACTTCCAATAGGTCATGTCAGAGTGTCAATTAATGTAGATAATGATCCAATCAGCGAGCTATATATTCCAAATGATGATGATGACATTCATATAGTCAAACAATATGTTGGAACATTCATCGCATGACTATCAATTCTTGTAAAAAAACATATCGATAAGGAGGTATTCATTTACAATTTATTTTTCAAGATGAACCATTCACATTTAATGAAAAAAGTTCCAAAATGATTAATATTATTACATAATGAAAAAGGGAAGGGGGTGAAACAAAACATCGACTCAAAACAATCTCAAGGATCAACCAACTGATTGAAGCGATCTACTGAGAGCACCTTCACCCCTCCCGTTCTATATCTACATTTAATATCATTGCAGGCTCATGTGGATACAAAGTTGATAGAATTAAATACTCACAAAGTTGATTTTGAAAAAAATATGTACGAAGAGGAGGAATCATATTTCATTAGTGCTGATAATGTAGATGAAATTATCAATTATGAATGGCTAAGTGCCTCAGTTGTAAATGTATACATGAGGTATGTTTTCATGATTTGATTTTACAAAAGTTGATATACTATAATAATTATGACAAAATAAATTTCATATTTTTCATAGGTGTATATATGAAAAACAATTGAAGTGATTTTCCCATGAATTTTTTTTCACTCATTAGTCCTCACATCACCTATTCAAAAGAAGAAGTAAATGATGATAAAGAGGGTGAAATAATTTCATCACTGCTCAAATAGTTTGAAAAAAAATTACGGATAACAGACTCTTTTTAATACCAACAATGAAGGGGTAAAACTTTATAATTTAATCATATCAACTATATTTTCATTTATTTCATTACTTATTCCTTTTTTTTCTTTAGGTAGCATTGGATTCTCATTGCGGTCAATTTGGATTCTCCAAAGATTTATTTTCTAGATTCAATGCATAAATATCCAACAAAATGTCCACGCATGATGGTGTTTATCAAATTTTAATACACTAGATCCATCATTTTAGAACTAAAAATATAGTTATATAATTTATATTATATTTTAATGAGGATTCTGTTATGATAAGGAAGTGCATCAATATCGTCTACTTCATGGAATGAATCCAGGGCCTACGGAGAAGAACACCCACTATATCTAAAACCAGATAAGTATCCTGGTATATATAATAATATTTCACTATCCGAACACATATAAATATAAATTACTTATTTTTATCGATGTTTTCATAGTGTAAAAAAACAAACGGAAAGGGATGTGGTTATTATGTTTGTAAATTTATGAAATAGATCGTATTTCATCAACAAAATAGCATCCATGAAGAGTTATTTTTAAAAAAATTACTAGATCATTTAAAATATTTATTAATTATTTTTGTATTTATATTTTATCAGTACTACCATGGCTGTCTCAAGAAATCATATTTACAAGATGATATAGATATGTTTAGAAACAAATGGGCATCATTCCTAATGGAAGATTGTACAAAAATAGGATGAAGTTGAATTCCTACTACTTATGTTATCCTTATATGATCATTGATATCTCCCTTGTTTACACTTATTGAGAATCTATGATCACACTTTTTATGTTTCATATCATTAGGTTATGAAGAATGGTTTTAGAAATGATTTGTCTTTCTGGTAAAGAATAACTTAATGAGAGACTCTTATGAATTAGTTCTTTATGTTTCCATGTTTCCAAAAGCACTAGACCTAAACTATTATGGAATGGATAATTTATATTCTATATTTTGGCCATTTATTCTACTGTTTCTACTAATGTAGTGTGTTGGAAGAAAATTGGTTCTGCATCACTCAAAATTTTAATAACAAAAATGAGGATTCTTTGTGCACTTTACCACTGTTGGTTAACTACCTCTTAGCATAGCATTTGATCTGATCTTCCAATCCAGAGTCCTCGTGATTCTCTCATCCCACACCATGTCTATGATATCATCATTGAGGATTCACTTTTCCTTCCCTTCCTACACCCATTTACTAGGTAAATGGGTGCAGGAAGAGAAGGAAAAGTGAATGCTGAATGATGATATCATACAGATGGTGTCGGATGAGAGCATCACACGGATGCCGGATCCAAAGTTCAGATCAGATGCTATGATAATAGGTAGTTAACCAACAATATTAAAGTGCACAAAGAATCATTAGTTTTGTTATTATCTTATATCTGGACCAAATAAATCTTCTGGAAAGATGTAAATGTAATGTTGTGATATAATATCTCTATTTTAACGAAAAATTATATAATGAAATGTTGATTTGATTTTCATTATTACATGAAGGGTTCATTTATTTTAGAAGATTTCTGTCCATGTGATATGCCTTTATGGGAAGAGAAATGATGCTGTGTCTGCTCAATCACAGAGGTAATCTTGATGTTTGAATAGTAAAAGCATTGTCCATAGAATTAATGCATTGTTTCATATTTATGTATAATTTATTTCTTTTATGTAAGTGTAAAGACCCGTAAAATTCAAGGAAAATTTTTTCTTAATTTTCTTTAGAATTTTACAAGAGCGCGGTTTCAGACGGCACCTGATTCCGAGGCCCGGAGTGCCCGGAATTAATTTCCGAAGTTTGGCTCGGGTACGTTCAGTGAACGAACGAGCGGGATTTCCTAACTTTTGATCCGGTGCTCGGAATTGAAATCCGAGGGCACCGATGAACTCGCAGCGCCGATATTCGCTTTTTGAGACCTTTTCGGGAGTTGCGTTTGTTGCGGGTTGAAAGTTACATTTTGGGGTTTTTCAGTTAAGTTAAATAAAATTTGTGCAAAACAAATTTTATTTTAACTTATTTTAAAAACCTACCAAAGGAGGTTAGAAGTGGGACCCACACCCACTTAACCTCCCTTGGGAGGATTAAGTGTGGTGGGGCCCACACGAAACCCTTTTTCTTTTCAAATTCCTTAACCTCTCAAAACCCTTCCTCTTATTTATGTAACTCTCCCCTTCTTTAACTCTTGCCAATTTATCTTTTCATTTAATTTTGTCAACTCTAGACTTAATTAATGAATTGAATTCAACTTTTGAATTTTGAAAGGTTGGCAAAGTGAGAATAAAATAAGATGTAGTCTTATTTTATTTTTGGTTGATCGTTTGTTCCCTTGAGAGCTTTTGAGAGCATTCCTCTTCATCTTCAACTCTGACGAAGAACGAAGAACGAAGAACGCTCAAACTCTGACGAAGAACGAAGAACGACGCCTCTCTTCTTCGTCCTCGGTGTCAACGAGAGGGAACGCCGCTTCCTCCTCGGACCATCTTCGTCGGCGTACAAGTTTCGCCAACGACGTGACTCTTCGAACGCATCCCTTCGTCATCGGATTTGACGAACGGCTTCCGCGACACCCGACCTCCGCGACGCCGTCTTCCGCGGAGCGTAGCCGAACCTTTGAATCTTAAACCCGAGGTAGGGGTTGTCGAATTTCTTTTGGATTCCTCATTTTATTCTTGATCGTGCTTTTAGCAAGATTAACGTGTGACATGATTTTCTTTAAGTTGCGTTATTATTATTAACGCGAGGGGGGCCGGACCGCACGAACACGGCCGAACCCCCCCTCCAACGTTCTTGTTTAATTCTTGCGATGGAAGCAAAGTGGCGTGGTGCCGTCGCACCACGCGGTTTACCGTGCGTTTATTTTACGCAACGCCGTCGCGCTACGCCGAGGAGAATCTTCAAGAACGCGACGCCGTCGCGCCGCGTTGAAAAGAATCGAAGCACGGCGAAGGGGCGCGGTGCCGACGCACCGCGCCGGATGACGAACGCCGCGGCCGGTTCCGGGCCTCGGCGGGACGAGAAGACCGCGGCCGGTTCCAGGCCGCGGCGGGACGAGGAGACCGCGGCCGGTTCCGGGCCGCGGCGGAAGGAAAGACCGGCGGCCGGGCCGCCGGCGTCGGAAGCCGAAGAGGGGACCGGATTTTCCGGTCCCGTTGGAGAAGACCGGCCGGCCAGCTGGCCGGCCGGATGCCATTAAACCGGGGAATTAAATTCCCCGGCCGGTTTACTAAACCCCCCTCTTAAAGAGAGGGGGGGGGGGGTTTAAAGGAGGGGGGGGGGGGGGGGGGGCAGCCGGCCCCCCGGTTTCGCTTCAGCAAGCCCCCCACGAGCGGGGGGCATTTTTTTTAAAAAAAACGGCGCGGCTATGCCGCGTCGTCAGAGGGAAAAGCGGGGGAGTTTGTCCCCCCGCGTGCGGCCACCCCGCGACCCGCCGCCGCCACCGCGGCTCGCCGCCGCCGCCACCGCGGCCCGCCGCCGCCGCCGCCACCGCGGCCCGCCGCCGCCGCGCCGCCGCCGCCGCGCCGCCGCGCCGCCGCCGCCGCGCCGCCGTCGCCGCCGCCGGCCGCCGCGCCGCCGCCGCGCCACCCCCGGGGGGGGGGGGGGGGGGGTCGGGCTGGGTTGACCCGGACCCGGACCCCCCCGTTTCGGACCAGTTTCGGTTTTTGGCTCATAACTTGAGCCTCGGACCTCCGAATGACGAACCGTCTGCGGCAACGCGATCCTTGGATCGAGACGGTCGTTTCGGTATATCGCACTCAAGGTTTCGGATTACTTTGAGTTCGGCCGGGTTGGTTCGTTCACGAAACCAACCGGGCCTTCGGAGCGGAAACGCTCATATCTTGAGCTACGGACGTCCGATTGACGCGCCGTCAGTCGCGTAGTGTTCCTCTTAGTGAGACGGATCTTTTGGCATACTCCGCCCGAGGTTTGGACGCAGGTGGAGTACGGTCGGGTTGGTTTTGCCTTAAAAAAAAACCAACCGGGCCCCGGAGACGAAAATGCCAATAACTCTCAGACCGGGCGTCCGATCGACGCGCCGTCTGTTGCGTTGAGTTCCTGTTGACGATACGGAACTTTTGGATACATCAACTCCGGTCTTCGTGACAGTTGATGTATCAGCCTCTCGGCTCGTGGAGCGGACCCTCCGTACGAGCTTGCTGTGTGCGGGAACCCTAGTGCTGGCTGCGACTGTTCTACTGCTACGACTGCTACTGTGACTTTGACGACGACAGTACAGAGATCCTGTGTGGATTTGACGACGACAGTACAGAGATCCTGTGTGGATTTGACGACGACAGTACAGAGATCCTGTGTGGATTTGACGACGACAGTACAGAGATCCTGTGTGGATTTGACGACGACAGTACAGAGATCCTGTGTGGATTCGACGACGACGACTACAGCACTCAGCGATCCTACGTGGATCAGTGCTACAGGTTCTGTGTGAGCCCGATCCTGTGTGGGTCCTTGCGCTCAGTGGTTCTGTGTGAGCCAGCGCCTACAGGTTCTGTGTGAGCCCGATCCTGTGTGGGTCTTCTGCGGGGGTTAGTTACCTATCGATCCTTCGTGGGTCCGACGACTTAGATGGATCAGTGATCATCTTTATCGTCCTTGAAGAAGTATACCTGTGTGAGCTGAATCCTGTTGTTTTCCTGTGTGGATTGTGTTGTGCAATCCTGTGTGGATTATATTTTGCTTTCCTATGTGGAATACGTATACTTTCCTGCGTGGACTGAGTTGTACTTGGGCTCGGAGGTTGGAGTGTATTTTAATTGATGACTTAGGTATATGTATGGGCATATACCTAAGCTGTGTCAGTTGTTACTTCGTGTTTGTACTTTTCTTCGTGGTTTATCCTTTGTGGATTTGAGAGACCTTCAGGGGTCTCGGGGTCCCTACTGAGTAGCTTATACTCACCCCTGCACGGGCTTCGCCCGCACTACGTTGTGTTGGTTGCAGACGACGGACAGCGTTGACCTTAGCTGAGGCTTGCACAGCGGGACGGTACCCGGAGGTGGACCACTGGGCGGGACGTGCACGGAGCAGACGGCGGGACCCGTGGAGCAGAGGAGCTATCTGTACCCACCCTTCAGGTGGGATTTCCAGTGGACAGCTCGGAGTAGCGGCCTTTACTTTACAGTTGCTGTTTTTCCCTTTTCGAGTTGTACTTTACTTTCAGTTTGGGTTTGTATACTGGCTCATTTACCTTTCCGCACTTTCAGTCGTACTCTGCTTGCTTAGTGTTTACCTTCCGCTTGTTTACTCTGTGGTGTGTGTTTACTTTTCAAAGGCAATGCCTTCCCTTTTTACCGGGATTTACGCCTTGGTGCTAGTCGCCAGCCCCTGGCCTATGGAAGGCGGGCTTGGGGTAGTCACGGCACGGACCCCGAGGGCGGGTCGTGACAAATTGGTATCAGAGGAGTTCGGTTCTACCGCGAACTCTGATCTTTTCTATGTGAAGCAATAATGTTTAGCGTATTGAGTGTGGTTATCAGTCCAGGGAGTCCAGTGTTGGTGCGGCGGCCGACGTATCCGTACACCAGGACCCTGACTTCTGATTTCCGACTTAATGCATGAAAACATTGATTGCGTGTGTGTTTCAAGTTTTCTTTGTGATTACTTGTGTCAGCTCACCGGGTATACTGATCTGCTTTATGAAAGTCTCAAGTTTTCCTTGTGATTACTTGTGCCAGCTCACCAGGTATACTGTTCTAACCGTGGCGCACCTGTTTCCTTTTCAGGATGGCCCCACGACGGCAGCCAGCTAGGGTTCCGAGAGTCGAGCGAGACGACAGCCCACCGAGCGACGAGGCTTCGGTGCAGGGCCCTTTGTCAGCAGTGGCACCGGCAGTAGCTTTACCCGCCGATCCCCCGATGCTTCCAGCAGCAGCCGCTGACGATGCACGTCGCCTCAGCGCACTGCATGAGTTTCAGCGCCAGCGACCGCCCAGGTTTCGCGGGGAGACGGATCCCCAGGCAGCAGAGGACTGGCTGGAGGCAGTGGTTCGAGTGTTTAGGCTAGTGAGGACACCAGCAGACCTCATGGTGATCCTCGCTGCGAGCCTACTACACGCAGCAGCAGGACGATGGTGGAGCTTGATGCTCCAGGTGCACGATGAGGCATCTCTTCTTTGGACGGACTTTGAGAGCATCTTCTGCTAGGAGTTCGTCCCAGCCACCCTTCGTGCGGTGCGTATCCAGGAGCTTCTACAGCTGCGGCAGGGCAGCATGACGGTCGCTCAGTACTCGGCGAGATTTACCGATCTCTCGCGCTACTCGACCGACATGGTACGGGACCCATTCTTCCGGGCCCGGACCTTCGAGCAGGGTTTGAGACACGAGATCAGGGCATCGCTGATCTCCCTCAGCATACCGACTCAGACAGGAGTACTGGAGCGGGCCCTTCTGATCGAGAGATTCCTTGCTGAGTCTACACCAGCACAGAGACCCACCGCAGGACGGCACGTGGCAGAGTCATCTGCAGCTGGCAGTCGGCGAATGACTC
Source organism: Viscum album (assembly GCA_963277665.1). Taxonomy (NCBI): domain Eukaryota; kingdom Viridiplantae; phylum Streptophyta; class Magnoliopsida; order Santalales; family Viscaceae; genus Viscum; species Viscum album. Next base: position 209,319,423 of record OY728128.1, on the reverse strand, counting down.
AGGGGTCCAGACAGACCAGACCTCAGGGCACTGGCTCAGCAGTGCAGGGCACACAACGCGGAGCCAGTCTTTCGAGTGGAAGACAGTGCTATGCATGCGGCGGGCGAGGCCACATGGCTCGTGACTGCCCGACCCGCCATGCGGAGGAGCAGCAGACGGTTGAGGAACCACCTAGGCAGAGGCAGAGGTTCGACCGTGGCGGTCCGCAGGGAGGAGGCGGACGAGGCAGAGGAGCTGGACGAGCAGCTGGTGGTGGCCGACGCTTTGAGGCTCTACCACCACCACCACCAGGAGGTCCACCCCGACCGCAGGGGAGAGCTCAGCTTCAGGCAGCCGAGGCCTTCGATCATGGAGCCCTGGGAGCCGATGGACAGGAGCAGAACTAGTGGATACATCCTTTGTACTTCTGGTTCCTTGTTGCTTTTGTGTAGCGTCTTGTATTACGAGCTGCAATAATAAAAGACGCATACCTTGTGATGTTTTCGTTCCTGTCCTCTATCGTAATGTTACTAAGAGGTTCCAGTTTTGGCTGTTGACTTGACCCTCACTTGTGAGACATCTACTGGAGGAGACCCAGTTACCACACACTGATGCCGACAGTGTGACTCAACCCTTGGAGGCGAGAGTAACGGTTGAATCTCTTAGTAGTAGCGTCGAGGCCTTACGACGTCATCCTTAGTATGGATTAGTATCATCCATGTTAGGATTGACTGTTTTAGGCAAAGAATGTGGTTCATCCAGGGGATGAGACTAGATTTCTCTTTTCGGCAAAAGAGAAATCTTGCAGCTCTAGTGGGACCTGAGATGGTCCAGGTCATCCAGGGGCGAATGAGTACAGCTCAGAGCCAGCAGAAGCCTTATGCTGACAGGAGGCGGAGGCCACTGGAGTTCGAGGATGGCGACCACGTCTTCTTGCGGGTCTCACCTCGACGTGGTATTCAGAGATTTGGCCAAGGCGGCAAGTTATCTCCGTGCTTCAACGGACCCTTCCAGGTTCTCAGCAGGATTGGTGAGGTGGCTTATCGCCTGGCTCTACCACCTCAGTTGCACCGGGTGCACGACGTCTTCCACGTATCCCAGCTGAGGAGATACGTGCACGACCCGACACACATCATTGACCATGGGGAGCTTGACGTTGACAATGGGGTGACTTTTACGGAGGTCCCGGTGGAGATAGAGGATCGACAGGAGCGGGTCCTGCGTGGGCGATCGATTCCTCTTGTGCGCATCTGATGGCAGCACGGGAATCTCCAGGAGGGCACAGGGGAGCGGGAGGCTCAGATGCGTGCTCAGTACCCTCATTTGTTTCCCTAGTTTTTGTTGTAGCTTTACGGGGACGTAAAGCCCTGAGGTGGGAGTAATGTAAAGACCCGTAAAATTCAAGGAAAATTTTTTCTTAATTTTCTTTAGAATTTTACAAGAGCGCGGTTTCAGACGGCACCTGATTCCGAGGCCCGGAGTGCCCGGAATTAATTTCCGAAGTTTGGCTCGGGTACGTTCAGTGAACGAACGAGCGGGATTTCCTAACTTTTGATCCGGTGCTCGGAATTGAAATCCGAGGGCACCGATGAACTCGCAGCGCCGATATTCTCTTTTTGAGACCTTTTCGGGAGTTGCGTTTGTTGCGGGTTGAAAGTTACGTTTTGGGGTTTTTCAGTTAAGCTAAATAAAATTTGTGCAAAACAAATTTTATTTTAACTTATTTTAAAAACCTACCAAAGGAGGTTAGAAGTGGGACCCACACCCACTTAACCTCCCTTGGGAGGATTAAGTGTGGTGGGGCCCACACGAAACCCTTTTTCTTTTCAAATTCCTTAACCTCTCAAAACCCTTCCTCTTATTTATGTAACTCTCCCCTTCTTTAACTCTTGCCAATTTATCTTTTCATTTAATTTTGTCAACTCTAGACTTAATTAATGAATTGAATTCAACTTTTGAATTTTGAAAGGTTGGCAAAGTGAGAATAAAATAAGATGTAGTCTTATTTTATTTTTGGTTGATCGTTTGTTCCCTTGAGAGCTTTTGAGAGCATTCCTCTTCATCTTCAACTCTGACGAAGAACGAAGAACGAAGAACGCTCAAACTCTGACGAAGAACGAAGAACGACGCCTCTCTTCTTCGTCCTCGGTGTCAACGAGAGGGAACGCCGCTTCCTCCTCGGACCATCTTCGTCGGCGTACAAGTTTCGCCAACGACGTGACTCTTCGAACGCATCCCTTCGTCATCGGATTTGACGAACGGCTTCCGCGACACCCGACCTCCGCGACGCCGTCTTCCGCGGAGCGTAGCCGAACCTTTGAATCTTAAACCCGAGGTAGGGGTTGTCGAATTTCTTTTGGATTCCTCATTTTATTCTTGATCGTGCTTTTAGCAAGATTAACGTGTGACATGATTTTCTTTAAGTTGCGTTATTATTATTAACGCGAGGGGGGCCGGACCGCACGAACACGGCCGAACCCCCCCTCCAACGTTCTTGTTTAATTCTTGCGATGGAAGCAAAGTGGCGTGGTGCCGTCGCACCACGCGGTTTACCGTGCGTTTATTTTACGCAACGCCGTCGCGCTACGCCGAGGAGAATCTTCAAGAACGCGACGCCGTCGCGCCGCGTTGAAAAGAATCGAAGCACGGCGAAGGGGCGCGGTGCCGACGCACCGCGCCGGATGACGAACGCCGCGGCCGGTTCCGGGCCTCGGCGGGACGAGAAGACCGCGGCCGGTTCCAGGCCGCGGCGGGACGAGGAGACCGCGGCCGGTTCCGGGCCGCGGCGGAAGGAAAGACCGGCGGCCGGGCCGCCGGCGTCGGAAGCCGAAGAGGGGACCGGATTTTCCGGTCCCGTTGGAGAAGACCGGCCGGCCAGCTGGCCGGCCGGATGCCATTAAACCGGGGAATTAAATTCCCCGGCCGGTTTACTAAACCCCCCTCTTAAAGAGAGGGGGGGGGGCGGTTTTTAAAGGAGGGGGGGGGGCAGCCGGCCCCCCGGTTTCGCTTCAGCAAGCCCCCCACGAGCGGGGGGCATTTTTTTTTAAAAAAACGGCGCGGCTATGCCGCGCCGTCAGAGGGAAAAGCGGGGGAGTTTGTCCCCCCGCGTGCGGCCACCCCGCGACCCGCCGCCGCCACCGCGGCTCGCCGCCGCCGCCACCGCGGCCCGCCGCCGCCGCCGCCACCGCGGCCCGCCGCCGCCGCGCCGCCGCGCCGCCGCCGCCGCGCCGCCCCCGGGGGGGGGGGGGGGGGGTCGGGCTGGGTTGACCCGGACCCGGACCCCCCCGTTTCGGACCAGTTTCGGTTTTTGGCTCATAACTTGAGCCTCGGACCTCCGAATGACGAACCGTCTGCGGCAACGCGATCCTTGGATCGAGACGGTCGTTTCGGTATATCGCACTCAAGGTTTCGGATTACTTTGAGTTCGGCCGGGTTGGTTCGTTCACGAAACCAACCGGGCCTTCGGAGCGGAAACGCTCATATCTTGAGCTACGGACGTCCGATTGACGCGCCGTCAGTCGCGTAGTGTTCCTCTTAGTGAGACGGATCTTTTGGCATACTCCGCCCGAGGTTTGGACGCAGGTGGAGTACGGTCGGGTTGGTTTTGCCTTAAAAAAAAACCAACCGGGCCCCGGAGACGAAAATGCCAATAACTCTCAGACCGGGCGTCCGATTGACGCGCCGTCTATTGCGTTGAGTTCCTGTTGACGATACGGAACTTTTGGATACATCAACTCCGGTCTTCGTGACAGTTGATGTATCAGCCTCTCGGCTCGTGGAGCGGACCCTCCGTACGAGCTTGCTGTGTGCGGGAACCCTAGTGCTGGCTGCGACTGTTCTACTGCTACGACTGCTACTGTGACTTTGACGACGACAGTACATAGATCCTGTGTGGATTTGACGACGACAGTACAGAGATCCTGTGTGGATTTGACGACGACAGTACAGAGATCCTGTGTGGATTTGACGACGACAGTACAGAGATCCTGTGTGGATTTGACGACGACAGTACAGAGATCCTGTGTGGATTTGACGACGACAGTACAGAGATCCTGTGTGGATTGGACGACGACAGTACAGAGATCCTGTGTGGATTCGACGACGACGACTACAGCACTCAGCGATCCTACGTGGATCAGTGCTACAGGTTCTGTGTGAGCCCGATCTTGTGTGGGTCCTTGCGCTCAGCGGTTCTGTGTGAGCCAGCGCCTACAGGTTCTGTGTGAGCCCGATCCTGTGTGGGTCTTCTGCGGGGGTTAGTTACCTATCGATCCTTCGTGGGTCCGACGACTTAGATGGATCAGTGATCATCTTTATCGTCCTTGAAGAAGTATACCTGTGTGAGCTGAATCCTGTTGTTTTCCTGTGTGGATTGTGTTGTGCAATCCTGTGTGGATTATATTTTGCTTTCCTATGTGGAATACATATACTTTCCTGCGTGGACTGAGTTGTACTTGGGCTCGGAGGTTGGAGTGTATTTTAATTGATGACTTAGGTATATGTATGGGCATATACCTAAGCTGTGTCAGTTGTTACTTGGTGTTTGTACTTTTCTTCGTGGTTTATCCTTTGTGGATTTGAGAGACCTTCAGGGGTCTCGGGGTCCCTACTGAGTAGCTTATACTCACCCCTGCACGGGCTTCGCCCGCACTATGTTGTGTTGGTTGCAGACGACGGACAGCGTTGACCTTAGCTGAGGCTTGCACAGCGGGACGGTACCCGGAGGTGGACCACTGGGCGGGACGTGCACGGAGCAGACGGCGGGACCCGTGGAGCAGAGGAGCTATCTGTACCCACCCTTCAGGTGGGATTTCCAGTGGACAGCTCGGAGTAGCGGCCTTTACTTTACAGTTGCTGTTTTTCCCTTTTCGAGTTGTACTTTACTTTCAGTTTGGGTTTGTATACTGGCTCATTTACCTTTCCGCACTTTCAGTCGTACTCTGCTTGCTTAGTGTTTACCTTCCGCTTGTTTACTCTGTGGTGTGTGTTTACTTTTCAAAGGCAATGCCTTCCCTTTTTACCGGGATTTACGCCTTGGTGCTAGTCGCCAGCCCCTGGCCTATGGAAGGCGGGCTTGGGGTAGTCACGGCACGGACCCCGAGGGCGGGTCGTGACAGTAAGGAATATAAATCTAATCATATGTGATATCAATGTATGAAATGTTTAGGTCATTATAGTTGGTATTAGAGTAACTGGCCTATTCAAAATCGAGCAAATGCATTCAGTTGTTTTGATACTTTAGAGAGATGCTCCACAAGCCGCCTATAGATCGTGTCGGCTGAGCTTGTCATTAACCCTGTCCCGCATGATCAAATAAGTCGACACCATAGACAGTTCCTCAACTTCCTTTCCATTATATCATATCTTTTTAGACATGTGTGAGTGTGCCAAGTCTTTCAACACATTAGTCGCCACACTCGTGGAATCACGCCTGTTCTTCCTCAATTCCCTCTAACTCTTTTGATGTTCCAACACTTGGAACTTATTTATTATTTTTTCCTTTAGTTGTATACAACACTGCCGAACAACAGATGTAATAGTAGAAACAAACCCACCTGTATCATCACTACTGTACTCTGTTCCAGCCTCTTTAGAAGGAATTTTGATGTTCCTTGGCTCAAATGTTTGATCAACCAAACTTTTTCTCTCCGTTTTTTATAAAACCTTTTAAAGAATGTGAAAATGTTAAAAAAGAATATATCAATCTGCCAAGATATGATAAAATCATGTCGTGACAAGTTCTAATTATGAGATAGACTCCCATTCACCACCCATAACTCACTGTTTTCACCTTTAGTCAAGAAACCCCCAAAGAAATCATCTTGGGTAGCTTCCAATCTACTGGGGCAGGACTGTAACTCATTTTTCTTGTGAAAATGAGTTCTAAAGATGTTGTAATGTCAACATATAGACTAGTTTTCCAAGAATCCAAGTGTACGTCCCACTGGTAAGAACTATTGAGTAAATCCACAACTACACAACATGTCTATTTTTGTGAAGATATGAAATTATTTGAAGCATCCTCATCGATTTTGATTCTTATTTCTTCTTCCACCATGGAAAAAATTTGGCATATACATGCTGAATATCACCATGAAATTTCTAGATACATGATAAATTTTTAGCTAAATAAAAGATAGCCTTTGAAACCTTAGAGGCCTCCTCTAGCAGTGAATCAAACCACCTAAATTACCCCAGAATGATTCATTCCCATGTCAGTCCCAAAAAAGCAGCAGTAAACTCCAAGGTGGAAGTAATTCTTTGAGGATAGAGATTTAAAACACAATTTCTACGTGTATTGAATATAGATCCCGTAGGTAGTCTGTTCATTCCAAGTAGCTTTATGGTGTTAATTTCAATGTTGTAGCCTTCTAAAAAAAATTTCTGTACTGGTTATTCCGAGGATATTGTGGTTGAGTCGATAATTGAGACAACATCCCTTGTAATTCCAACCCTCCCATATAGAATTGAGAACTTAGAACTTGCTCCATGTTGTGAATCTTGTAACTGCTGAAATGCGGTTTGATACTAGTAGTCCCAAAAGCAAGATCATATTCATTTCCATCAAACATCAGGTTCACATCTTGTTTTATAATAATTCGTAACATGCTCTTTGACTCTTCTATACCTACACCTCCCTTGTTAATTCTTTCCTAGTTTGTGTCCATATATGATATATCCTTGTCAGTGCGTAACTTTGAGTCCGTGAGGTTATTTTGCTGACATCTCTCAGTCCCCTTGTTATCATCTTCATCTCAACTCATGACGATCTCCTCCCTCATCTGACCACCTTTTTGTAGAAGGTTCACCTTGCGTATTGATAGAATTTTCTTCTACTAAGTACACATTCTGCCCCTGCACCAGACTGATCCAATTCACTTCGTTGCACCCGGATTCCTTTGTTATGATAGTCCCCTTTGAATGGTTCTTTCTTTGAAGGCATTCCACCAGCAATGTGAGAATGTGCAGGCCGCGTTCCCACTCTAGTCGACTCACGCAGCTTAGTTGGAGCGTGTCATCTATATCCTTGAGTTTTTGGTCCACCATGTTGATCCTAGTCATTTTCTCTTCTCCCCAAGAAGAATTTTTCGGTAGTTCAGACCAAATGATAAAGACCTCATGCCAATCAAGAAGCAAAAAGACCTGTATTAATGAAAAAAAACTACGTGTACCTAGAATTATAGCTTTTGAGAGAGAGGAAAGAAGGTAGAGGACAATAAAGAGAAACCCTTGGGAGGCCCCTTGGCTCACCCACCCCATCTTGGAAGCCGTCTCACCAAAAAAGAATATACCTGCCCCCTATCCACGTCCCATACCCTCCTAAAAATCCATCTCCCCACACTAACCACTCTCCCCAACCCTACAACTCTAACCAACCCAACAACCCTCCCTCCAAGAGAGTTATAATATTACCCATGTATATAGATGGATCATCTCCCAGGGATCCCCTATCGATGCCCTAGATAAAACGAACCAAGCTCACCCTGATCTGCTCATCAATACATGGCCCAATGTTTTCCATCTATATCTTTCTTGCCTGTACCAAATCTTGTACCTGGAGATCATGATCATACCAACCCTTCGGGGCGTCATCCCATGAACACTTAAGCAGCACTGTATCTGTAACACCCCGAGATTTTATGAGATAGATTATTTTTAATTTCTTTTATGTCTTGTGTTGTACTCTACACCAATATTAGCTTTCAATATATGCAACACTGTTTTAGCTTGCAGTATACACAACACTATTCTTGGCCCGTGTTACACACAATTTCCAGTTCATTTGATAGAAATTATTCTACGCAACATTGAGTATAGATTTTGTTCAATGTATAAATTAACTAAGTTTAGATTATTTTATACACAACACCAAAGGAAGCTTTCTCTACATGAAACACTGACTTGGCTTGCGTTACACGTAAGAGCGACCTTCCTCGATAGTTTGCATTGTACGTGATACCGAGTTTTCACTAAACAATGATATATTATTATTTAATGGGATATAAAATATCCATTATAAATATTATTTACCAAATTTTGAATTTTATATCATTGTAATTCATTATACACATTTTCTAGAACACAATATGAGAAAAAAAAATCAAATTTTCAGATAAAAGAAGTATTTTTCAAAAAATGTGGTTTTGCCACCTTTTGATGGAGCACCCATTTTAAATCTACTTTTGACATGTTTATAAGTTCTATTTGACAAATTAAACTTCTTATTTGGAATTAGGATATAAAAATTTACTTTTGATAGATTTTTTATATTTTTTTGATAACTTTCATATTTTGATGAATTGTAAAAATACGCTAAATTTTAATTAAAAACAACTTTTTTCATCGAGATAATTTATATGGTTAAATTATAATATTGAATGGTTTTAAAGTATAAATAGAATATATTTTTATCATTTAATATGATGTATTTAATTATAATTAAATTTACATAGAATCCATAGGTAAAAACATTTCAATCTTTTGCAATGCATTAAATTTTAAAACCCATTTTCTCAATAATGGGATTAATTTTAAATTAATTACTAAAACTTATGTGTCTTGAATTTGGAAAAATATATTCTATATTTGGAATAATTAGGTCCACATTATGTTAATAAGATACTTTTATTTTTGGGCATTATGAAGAGTAACTACGGTAAATTTTATTTACCATAGTTAAAGGTAAATTAGGTTATTAAGGGTAAAAATAATATTATAAAATTACCCTAACACTTGTATTAATTTAATTGGACGATTATATTTCGCCCTAAAATATACTTGGGTCTAAATGGTATCTATTGGACCCCACTTGGATGAGATTGAGATAATTAATTTATTTTATTTAATGAAAAGTGAAATATGTCTCACTCAAACTTTAATATTTAAATTATTTTTAATATAAGTTTATACAGAATATAAATTCGATTATGAATACTCATTTAAAAGCTAAATGTTTTTATTTATCATGGTAATTTATTTGTAATTTTTATGAAATATATAATTACTTTAATATCTTATACATTAATGATACAGAAATTATTTATTTAGTGAAAAATCAATAATATAGTTTTTATTAAAATAATAATACCTATCAAAATGCCCAAAAACTTGATCAAACCTTATTATTAGAGTATATATAAACCATAATAATACAAGGGTCAACTTTTTGAACATTTGGAGCCTTATAAAAGAGATTATAACACTTATATTATATTATTTTAAATGATGTCAAAGTTGTCACCTTTATAATTTAATAAATACAACATTTTAAAAGTTGGGTTTTTTAGAAGATAAATTTGATTAAAAGTATTTGTATGAAATCTATTGTATTTATCTTCAACATAGTATTTTATTTTTAATTTTTATGCAACGAATAAGTATATTAAATAATTATACCAAAATGTTGTAGTAATTATTTTATTAACAGAAATATCAAATAAATGGTTTTAAAAATATTAAAATAAATATTATATGAACTAATTAATGTCCTTAAAGATTTTTCTTGATAAATATAAAATTTTAGTAATCTATTAAATATTTTATCGAATCTATCTTATGTGTGTATTTTATTTAAATTCAAATAAATGAATAGTGTCAAAATTGACACTATTGATATTTTATAAACAATAACATGTTATTAAATTGTTTAAAAATAAAAAAAATATATAAAAATTAAAAATTGAAAATTATATGCTCTAAAATTTCATAAAGTATCCAATTATGGATAATTAAAAACACATAAGTATTTATAACCATTTAAAATTTAGAATATTATTACCACAAATAAAATTAAATAGATTAAATAAGAATAAATCAAAATGATAAGGTTTAAAATAATATAAAAAACATGTATAAATTTTATTTTTTGATGATATTAGAACCCTATATCATCTCATCTTAGAAGTTTAGTCATTTTGGAGATTTTTATGTGGGGTTTGTGTTTAATATAAATTAATATTTTTGAGGTTTCCAAAAGTGCCCCTCTCCTCTCTTATAAAATGACACATTATCCTTATCCTCTTCACTCCATTTTGAGACTTCAAACTCGGAAAACCCTGTCCATTTCCCTTATACACATTCCTAGAAACATAGTATAGGTCATGTTCTTCTTAAAAAAACCAACTTTAGTTCCCAAAGAGGAGGTTTAGAAGAGGCACGTCGAAGAAGAGGTAATATCCTTTACCGATTCTTTCAAACTTCTTTCTTCTTCTACATCCTCTATATGAGTTGTTTAATTATTAAGTAATAACTATAGTATAACTTGTATAATAATATGTTATTATGAATATGAAACAACCATATTTCATCTTCTATCCATCCTATGAAAAATGAAATCACTACACGCGTGTACGTACGACCTACCGTCTCCACGCCGCGGTGTAATCTATTTTTCATCACTAAAATACTTGGATGGGTATAATAATGGAAGAAATAACTATATATGATTATTTTAAAGTTATATTGATTCTGAAATATTATACGCAATACACTTCAATACAATTACAAAATCATGGGAATGATATCGTCGCTTATGCGTACGTACGACCTACCGTCTCCACGATGTGATGCGATTCATTCTACATGATCTTCATTGAAGAATGTTTATATAAATGGATTTAATGAATAAATATGATATATATATAACACTAATAAAACTATTTAAATGATATAACTATAACCTAAAAAGAGGAATAAGAATTTATCTGACAAAACATGCATAAGAACATAAAGGTGTTAACACCCGAATAACGAGTAACAATGAAATGTTACTAATAAACAGATAAGAATATGATCATATATGATATCATAAAAATGACTATGATTATTGAAATAGTCAATGAAATTATTAAAATAATTATAAAGGTGGTTCAGATACGTACAAGGCATATCAGACCTAAGGTAAGAAATAATTATTCCAATTTCATTCTTATCCGAGATTGTTTATTCATAAGTATTTACTAGGGTTATATTTATCATCCATGTCCATGTTTTCTAAAAATGTTTTCATAAAATGTTTAATATTTTTCAATGTATGTTTAAATTCATTTTTACCCTTTTTTTGACTTTTACCACATGGTATGGAAGGAATCTTTCTTTTGTTTACCATACGAGATACTTTTTGACTTTTTCAGCAATAGTATGTGGAGAATGTTTTTTAACTTATACGGCGTGAACGGATTTTTGAGTTTTCATAATGACTTATTTCTATGAATATTCCTCTACAATATTTCATGATTATTCTCAAAAAAATTATTTTCTTTTAAAATTGCACACCATTTTGAGAAAATAAAATTATTTTGAAGAAGAAATGATATTTTCCTCAAGAATTCATTTCAAGTGTTTTATCAAAAATATTTTCCATCTAATATAACATTATTTAATATGATTATGTTTCAAGTATAATGTCACTATTATTTAAATGGATTGATTTTATTAATGATGAAATGATATCCATTGTTTTATATGGATTATGTTATGATGAGATGATGTTTATGAAACCCATTTTATTCGTTGGGTTATGATGAATGATTTATGTTTATTTTGTGGCACACATAAGAATGATTTCATTATGAGATAGGTGATACCTATATCTCCCTATAATTCATTGGGTGAAGATTTATATCTCATGAGAGATACATGGCTGGAACAATAAGTAATCCGTTTCAGTAATACAGGGTTGGAACAACAAGTAAACCCGGTTCATTAATGGACTTTGTTCACTATGATGGTCTTGGAAGAAGTGCCTTGGATACTATGGAAATAATAATATGTGACTGACTGAAAATTACTTTTTTATTATAAAACACTTTTAAGGGAAAAGTGAGAAACCAATAAGTCCCTAAAGAAAGAAACAAAACACCCCACACAGAGAGAACCCAGAACAAACTACAGGATCTACCCCTCCCTAGCAGTTACTCAATGACTACAAGACTTCACCAAGCTGGACCCTTTAGCAAGAAGTCCCATGAAAAAATTCACAAGCACGAAACCAATGGAATGCAATACCCTATCAATCATCCAAGTCCAAAAGGCCGGCCCTGGTGAAGACTTTATGCTCTGATCCCCTTCTGATGCAGATCCAAGTAGATTGCTGGAAACAATGCACCAAAGAATGCAACAACACTGAGAAAAAGGAATCCAGAAGCTGACACAACACTTAAAAAAATACTATCATGAAAGCAAACCAATACCACAAACTTAACCAAAATACTTAAAGATTAACTTGATTTTAACCGAGTCCATCTCCCTAAACAATTTCCAAGAAATTAATGAAATATCAGTGGTAGGCGCATCCTTAAGAAGATCCTCTACTCGAATGGCCAGCTTATCCCATGTCTGAATATACTCTTCAAGATTGATCTTCCCAATATTGAAGCCCCTAACTAATATCAAGTCCTTCCTATCTATCCAAGCATATTTTTCCTCAGTAAGAGAAATTCTTAGCAGTCTCCCCATAAATTTAGCGGCTTCTTATTCAGTTACATTGAGATATAAAACTTGTTCCACCAGTTCTTCTTCTGAGCTCATGATAAAATCCAAGGAGTGTTCATCCAAAACACATGTCTTGTCGTGTTTTTCTAACTTCTTGTCTTTCAATTTATTCACTGACCGTGTCTCCATAGGAAGAGGTAAGTAGGAGTAATCCTTTTTCCCCTTCTGACTACTCTTTCGCCCTTCCAAAGATGTCCTGACCCGAACACCATCCATCTCCTGAACTGCATCATTAGAAATTTTCAACAATCACTCTCCATAGATAAGCTCATCATGAAACTCCTTCAAATTTAATTCCTGAGGCTGTAAGTCTGAGACCTCTTTAACAACACAATCCCAAGTCCTACCCCTCTCCAAATCGAGTCACGTGTCATCAACTTCAATACACAGAAAACTGTTTCAAATTTGGACATGCATTTTAGGGCTTTCCAAACTCACTATTCCTATGTGCTTATTGGTTTTCCATTATTACATGTTTTATTACAATTGTATTATTTCATGGTTAATGTTCCTTTATAATCCATTCCTTACGTACTACCAAGATTTATGTCATTGCTCAAGATTTTGATGTTTAAATTTTATGTTCATGTTTTTACATTCAATTGTTTATGGTTTGTTTTATGTTATCCATGTTTAGCCTTTATGAGCATTTGAGATCACCCTTTCTATGTTTTCTTTTCCCCAAGATATAAAGAAAGGATTTAGGTAAGAAAAAAGGGGAAGATCTTTATGGGATATGTTGAAGATCTTTCATCATGATTAGAAGATTATGTTCCAAGTATCCAAAGACACTAAACTAATACAATCATTGGGCGTATATTTTTTTTATGTATTAATTATTCCAATAAAGTAATGTAATGTCCATGTACATCAAGCTTGGGTCTCTATAGTTGGTATCAGAGAGAAGGTTTAGTTAACCTTTGGAAACTAGGATGCAAAAACTTTAGTGTGATCCCTAGAGATATTTCTAAGGTATGTCTAGGGATGTCCCTAAGGTTAATTATAAGTATAAGTTACAATACTAGAATTATGATAACAATAATGAATAAACTAGGACTAAACCTAAGATATTAGAGATTGATAGTACTCCCCCTTGATTATGTTGTTTTCCTAGTATGTTTTTTTCCTCTCACACTTTCTTTTTGGGTTTTAGATAATGGATGGAACCCGAAGGAACCATGTTAATCATCAATTCACTGGTAAATGAAACGATTATCACCCCGAACAACCAAACGTTATGGGATATGGAGTGAAAAATCGTATTTCTATAGTTACACAAGATATGAATCATTTTGGACTTCCAAATGAGCAGAGAATGGAACAATATTCTATTGAGTCCTTAGTGAGGCAACAACTACCTTCTTTTAGTGGGTCTTATGATCCAATTGTTGCTGAAAAATGGATCAGAACCATTGAAAAGATATTTTCCATACTTCACTGTTTGGAACATGAAAAATTCATTTGGGATGTTTACCATTTAGAAGGCGAATCAGACCAGTGGTGGACTCTAATTCAGAATATAAGGCCCCAAGATGAAATTGAATCCATGGAATAGGATGATTTCAAGAACTTATTTTTCAATAAGTACTTTACTCGTATTATTTGAATGAATATGGAAAAGGAGTTCCTTGAGCTTAAGAAAAAGGATGATAAATCTGTTGGTATATACAAGGTGAATTTTACAAGGCTTGCAAGTTATGCATCTGGCTTTATCATCCAACCTAAAAGTAAAGTTGATTGATTCTTTAGTGGCTTAAAACCAAATATTCAAAGGGAATTAGATATAAGAGACTTCAGTAGCTATGAAGAGATTATGCATTGTGCTATCAAGGTATAACTGTAAGTTGGTTTTACATATCCATCTCATGGTTTTGACAAGAAATCAAAGATGGAGTTCAAGTAAAAATATCAAATCAATGGTGAAAAAAAGATGAATGTTTTGTTATGCTCAAAGTTTGGAAAGAATCATGGTGGAGATTGTCTTTAGGGGACTCAAAAATGTTTTAAGTGTGGAAAATAAGGTCATCAAGTAGATGAGTGCCAAAGTAATGGGAAAATGGTAGCTAATGATGTGAATAGAGAAAATACTATAGAGAATGCACCACAAAAACTTCAATGCTATAAGTGAAAGGAAATGGGGCATTATGCTAACCAATTCCCTAATCCAAGGGTTAATGATGATTTACCTCAACAACCTTTTAAGGAAAAAGACAAAGGGAAGTCACATGCGATCACTATTGGCGATTTTGAGTATGACAATTATGTAGTGGAATGATTATGTGTTCATGTAATGGGATTTCAAAATAGTGTTGTGGAATATCCTTTATAGTATTATGGAATATTGGAATATCTATGTATTGGTCTATTATGGTTTTACATAATTATATGGTACCAATAACCATGAAAAGTAATTGTAATATTTTTGGAAAGCACATGATATGATGATAATGAAGGGACAAGAAGGAAATAATATTATTGATAGTATTAATGAGCTCATGACTGATAAAAGGACAAAGTGATATAATGGTTTGAGTATATAGAATTTTTGGTATATTTGGTGTATGAAAAGAGTTAATTTTGATAGAATTCATACTGTCACTATGGTTCTAAGGTAATTTATTTTATTATCATTTTTGAAGAGAATACATGATTAAGGTATTCACATGTTTGGAATGTGACAAAAAAGATACATCTTGTGATATATGTGGGATAAATGATGGTATTCACATGCTTGTTATATGAAATTTATGGTAATTTTTTTCTTTGTACTGTGAGATTGGAAAAAAGTATTTTCGATAAGAATAAAGGTCAGAATGGTTTAAGTTGGACATCAGATAGTATTGTTTTTGGATAGAAATTTTTTATATTAATTCTGGAATGTTATAATAGTATAGTTTTAGAAAAAGAACAAACCACAGGATGGGTGAAAACCTATCGTGTCAGACAAGGATGCATGAATAGAACCCATAACCGAAGTACGACAAGCCTTTATCGCCTACCACTGGCCTACATAAATTCCCTGGTTAGTAAATATTATTTTTATGATAGATTAAGTATAAGTATATATACGATTAATCTCACCATAGATGGACTTATTTATATTTGATAACTTGTGCTAAACGTTTTATTGAGACAGATGGAATTTCCTATCATTCTATCGCATGATCAGCTTACACTTCACGAATGAAAAATTCAATTTCATTTCTTTAAATTATAGATGAAGTTGAAATTATTCAAGGCACGACCAGTGATGAGATTGTACTGAAATAAAGTAAGTATTTCTTCTCATGCTCTTCATCATTAGGGAAAGGATCTTGAAAACCAAAAATGTTATCCCAGTACCTTTATATATGATTAATCAGATGGCACCTTAGATCATCACAAATTTTTGGATTTGTGATTATTGAATTTTTCTTAGACATTTTCTCTACCACTCTCCATCAGAACTTGATGGTTAGATTTCTCTTTCATATCCATGTTTTCAATTCCCACCCATGTTCACCTATGAGTTAATTTGGATAACTGTTATGTTTCTAACATTCCTTTTTAAAATGAAGTTTTTGTATTCCTTTTTATAATGTGGGTTTCCATGAAAGAAACTTTCAAGTAGTAAATGATTTATAACCCTGACGAATTTCGAGGGAGAAATTTATTTTAAGGGGGGCAGAATGCAACCCCCCGAGATTTTATGAGATAGATTATTTTTAATTTCTTTGATGTCTTATGTTGTATGCTACACCAATATTAGCTTTCACTATACGTAACATTGTATTAGATTGCAGTATACGCAACACTATTCTTGGCTCGTGTTACACACAATTTCCAGTTCGTTTGATAGAAATTATTATACGAAACATTGAGTATAGATTTTTTTCAATGTATAAATGAGCTACATTTGGATTATGTTATACGAAACACCAAAGGAAGCTTTCACTACACTCGAAAATGACTTGGCTTGCGTTACACGTAAGAGTGACCTTCCCCGATAGTTTGCATTGTACGCGATACCGAGTTTTCACTAAAAAACGATATATTATTATTTAATGGGATATAAACTATCCATTATGAATAGTATTTAACAAATTTTGAATTATATATCATTGGAATTAATCCTACACATTTTCTAGAACACGATATGAGAAAAAAAAAATCAATTTTTCAGATAAAAGAAGAATTTTTTAAAAAATACAGTTTTGGTGCCTTTTGATGACACACCCATTTTAAATATAGTTTTCGACATGTTTATAAGTTAAATTTTAAAAATTAAACTTATTATTTGGAATAACGACATAAAAATTTATTTTGGATAAATTTTTGATATTTTTCTGATAACTTTCATATTTTGATGTATAGTAAAAATACGCTAAATTTTAATTAAAAACAAATTTTTTCATCGAGATAATTTATATGTTTAAATTATAACATTTAATGGTTTTAAAGTATAAATAGAATATATTTTTTCAATTTAATATAATTTATTTCATTAGAATTAATTTTTCATTGAATTCATAGGTAAAAACATTTGAATCTTTTCCAATGTTTTAGCTTTTAAAACCCATTTTCTCAACAATGGGATTAATTTTAAATTAATTACTGCAACTTATGTGTCTTGAATTTGAGAAAATGGATTCTATATTCGGAATAAGTAGGTCTAAATTATGTTAATAAGCTACTTTTATTTTTGGGAAGTATGAATAGTAACTACGATAAAATTTATTTACCATAATTAAAGGTAAATCAGGTAATTAAGGGTAAAAATAATATTTTAAAATTACCCTAACACATATATTAATTTAATTGGATGATTATATTTCTCCCTAAAACATAATTGGGTAGAAATGGTATCTATTTCAACCCACTTGGATGAGATTGAGACAATTAATTTATTTTATTTAATGAAAAGTGAAATATGTCTCACTCAAACATTAATAATTAAATTATTTTTAATATAAGGTCATATAGAATATAAATTATATTATAAATACTAATTTTAAAGCTAATTTTTTTTCTTTATCATGGTAATTTATTTTTAATTTTTAAGAAATATATAATTACCTTAATAAATTATACTTTAATGATGCATAAATTATTTATTTAGTGAAAAATAAATAATATAGTTTTTATTAAAATAATAATACGCATCAAAAGGCCAAAAAACTTGACAAAAACTTATTGGTTGAGTTAATCTAAACCATAATCATCCAAGGGATTACTTTTTGAACATTTGGAGCCTTATAAAAGAGATTATGACACTTATATTATTTAATTTTAAATGATGTCGAAGTTGTCACCTTCATAATTTAATAAATATAAAATTTTAAAAGTTGGATTTTTTAGAATATAAATTCTATTAAAAGTATTATTAGGAACTATACTAGATTTATTTTCATCATAGTATTTTATTTTTAATTTTTATTCAATAGATAAGTATATTAAATAATTATACAAAAATGCCGTAGTAATTATTTTATTAAGAGAAATATCAAATAAATGGGTTTAAAAATATTAAAATAAATATTATATGAACTAATTAATGTCCTCAAAGAATTTTCTTGATGAATATGACTTGTTAGTAATCTATAATTTTTTTTGAATCTATCTTCGGTGTGGGCTTTATTTAAATTTAAATAAATTAATAGCGTCAAAATTGACACTATTAATATTTTATAAAAAATAACATGTTATTAAATTGTTTAAAAATAAAAAAAATATTTAAACATTACAAATTGAAAATTATATGGTCTAAAATTTCATAAAGTATCCAATTATTGACAATTAACACCACATAATTAAGTATTTATTACCATTTAAAATTTGGAATTTTATTACCACAAATAAAATTAAATAGATTAAATAAGGATAAATCAAAATGATAAGGTTTAAAAGAAAATAAAAAACATGTCTAAATTTTATTTTTTTATGATATTACAACCATATATCATATCATATTCTATGTTGAGTCATTCTGGAGTTTTTTAAGTGGGGTTTTTTTTTATTATAAATTAATATTTTTGAGGTTTCCAAAAGTGCCCCTCTCCTCTCTTATAAGAGAACCTCCTCCCTCTCCTCTTCACTCCATTTTGAGCCTTAAAACTCAGAAAAACTATATACATTTCCTTATCCACTTTCCTAGTAATATACTAGAGGTCCTGGTATTCTTAAAAGAACAACTCTAGTTCCCTAAGAGGAGGTTTAAAACAGGCACATTGAAGAAGAGGTAATATCCTTTACCAATTATTTCAAACTTATTTCTTCTTCTACATACTCTATATGAGTTGTTTCATTATTTAGTAATAACTCTAGTATCACTTGTATACTGATATGTTATTATGAATATGAAACAACTATATTCCATCTTCTATCCATCCTGTGAAAAATGAAATCACCACGCGTGCGTACGTACGGCTTACCGTCTCCACGCCATGGTGTAATCTGTTTTTCATCACCAACATACTTGGATGGTTATAATGTTGGAATAAATAACTATATAATATTATTTTAAAGTGATATTTATTCTGAAATATTATACACCATACAATTCAATACAATTCCACAATCATGGGAATGATGTCATCGCTCGTGTGTACGTACAACCTACCATCTCCACGATGTGATGTGATTAGTTCTACATGATCTTCATTGAAGAATGATTATATAAATTAATTTAATGAATAAATATGATATATATAATAATAATACCATTATGTAAATGATATAACTATAAACTAAAAATAGGAATAATAATTTATTTGAAAAAACATGCATAAGAACATAAAGCTGTTAACACCTGAATAACGAGTAACAATGAAATGTTACTAATAAACAGATAAGAATATGATCATATATGATATCATAGAAATGACTATGATTCTTTAATAATTCAATGACATTATTTAAATCATTATACAGGAGGTTCTGATAAGTACAAAGCATATCAGACCTAAGGTAAGGGATAATTATTCCAATCTCGTTCTTATCCGAGATTGTTTATTCGTAAGTATTTACTGGGGTTATATTTATCATCCATGTCCATGTTTTATAAAAATGTTTTCATAAAATGTTCACTATTCTTACATTTACTTTTAAAGTCATTTTTATTCTTTTTTTACTTTTACCACATGGTATGGAAGGAATCTTTTTTTGTTTACCATATGAGGTACTTTTTGACTTTTCTGAAAAAAGTATGAGGAGAATGTTTTTTAACTTATACGACATGAACCGATTTTTATGGTTTCATAACACCTTATTTACATGAATCTTACTATACAATATTTCATGATTATTCTCAAAAAAATTATGTTCTTTTAAAATTTCATGACATTTTGAAAAAATAAAATGATTTTGAAGAAGAAAGGATATTTTCCTCAAGAATTCATTTCAAGTGTTTTATCAAAACTGTTTTCCATATAAGATGAAATTATTTAATATGTTTATGTTTCAAGTATAATGTACTTATTATTTAAATGGTTTTATTTTTTTATGATGAAATGATATCCATTTTTTATATGGATTATGTTATAATGGGATGATGTTTATGAAACCCATTTTATTCGTTGGGTTATAATGAATGATTTATGTTTATTTTGTGGTACATGTAATAATGATTTCATTATGAGATTGGGGAGACCTATATCTCCCTAAAATGCATTGGGTAAAGATTTATATCTCATGAGAGAGACATGGCTATAAAAAAATGTAAATCTGGTTCAGTAATATAGGGTTGGAACGACAAGTAAACCCGGTTCAGTAATGGACTTCATCCACTATGATGGTCTTGGTAGCAATGCCTTGGCTACTATGGAAATCATAATATGTGCTTATTATTTTACCATAATTACATGCTTTATTCCAATGATATTCTTTCATGGTTAATGTTCCTTTATGATCCATTCCTTACGTACTTCCAAGATTTATGTCATTGCTCGTGATTTTGATGTTTAAATTTTACGTTCATGTTTTTACATTCAAATGTTTATGGTTTGTTTTATGTTCTCTATGTTTACCCTTGCTTATCATTTGAGCTCACCCTTTCTATGTTTTATTTTCCCTAGGATATAAATAAAGGTTTTAGGTAAGAAAACAAAAGGGTAAGATCTTTATGGGAGATGTTGAAGATCTTTCACCATGATTAGAAGATTATGTTCCGAGTTTTCAAAGTCACTAAACTAATATGATCTTTGGGTGTATCATTTTTTTATGTATTAAGTATTCTACAAAAGTAAGTTAATGTTCATGTACGTCAAGATCGTGTCTCTACAGTATCTCCACCCTCTTTACAGTCCACTGAATATCGTCTAGGTGGTATCCCACTAAATACCAATCATGATGGTCAAACGACCATATCATTGTATATATAAAAATATCAAAAATAGAAAAGGTTGTAACAGGTAACACATCTCACCACCCTCAAACTCCCTTACCACACCATGTCACACAACAAATGGTCTCAAGGGCGCTTACCTACCCATATCAAGGTTAGTTATCAAGTATTATCTAGTCTTATGGACCCCACCTACTCAAATTAGTGTCAAGAATCACATATAATCCAGCCTCATGGACCCTTTCCTACCCATGATAAGGCTAGACATCAAATCTCATGTATCAATTCGGGTTAACTGAGTATAATTCCACTGAAGGGGCTATATAGTGAAAACACTATTTAGTTTCTTTGTTGACACTTTAAACAACTCACCCCCAATCATCATCTATGTCTACCCTTATCAGGGTCAGGACCATATATCAGATGTATATAAAGTCACATACAAATCTCATTAGAACCACATGTTTGGGTTGGCTGAGTAGAATTCCACCAAAAGAGTCTAAGTAAGAAAACACTACTTAGCTTCTTATCTAACACTTTAAACTGTCCAACCCTCTTAGCTCAATCCAGATTCCCAATGAAAATCATAAGAAATTATACATCATGTGAGCCTAAGTGCCTATCATGATGCATAATCAAACCTCCCTTGCCATATTGGTCTAAGAGTCAAAATCCACATAATAGCTAAATATCACACCCAAGTGTGCCACCTGATTTGGAAATCAAATCAACTATAAAAGAGCAAAGTAAAACATCAATTTATTTCTATTGGAAACTTAGTATGTCCCCTGTGCATGGGGATGAAAGCACCCAAACATAAGATCTGTACCTAGTCCTAACATACTCCAAAAGACAAGTGACATACTCAAAACTGATCAAACCCATTCATATTGTTTTAACATTTTAAAATAACGATCTGTGACTCATTTGTGACGTGTAGGAATCAGCCCCACCTCAATACGATGCACAGTGTGGCTGGTATAATTAAAAATGTGTCTTTTTTATTAAAAATTGACTTTTTATTAATGTATTATTTCATATTAATGTTTAATTTATTTCATTATTGTATTACTAACATAATATTTGTTTTCTTATATAGGTATATTTTTTTATTGAGTTCAGATGCTTTTTCGGCAACTAATACCATGGACACCAATTTTTGAGAGGGGATCATGGATGCAAAAAGGATGAAACATTAATGTTTTTAACTATGTGTTGTATTGTTTTAATTGTAACCACATAAAACTTTGTTTGAAATATATATAACAGTGTTTTTTTTGTATTCATGATGTCAAGTAAATTTATATAGCATTGTTTGTGAAACTCTTGTCTGCGCTGTTTCATTCTTATGTGCTTTGTTTGCGTGTAGGTGCTATTTTGTGTAGATATTTTGTGTGAAAGTGATGTTTTGTGCTGTTTCTGTGTAAGTGCGGGTACTGTTTGTGTGTAGGTCCAGGTGATGGGTGTGCTGTTAAATAAACAACACATTACAGGTAAGTCGGCCTTTATCAGTGATATTTTGAGCATTGATAAAGGTGGCCCTTTATCAGTGCTAAAAAAGAACTAATAAATTGGGCCTTTATCAGTGCTCAAAATAGAACTGATAAAGGTGGACCTTTATACGCACTAAAAAAGCGATGATAAGGGGGGGGGGCATTATCAGCTCTTTTTTAGCATGGATAAAAGGCCCCCTTTATCAGCACCTTTTAGAACTGTTAAAGGGGACCCCCTTTATCTTCGCTGTGATTAATAGTGATTTTATAGTGCTGTTAAAGGAGGTTTCTAGCACTTATAAAATCCTTATTTTTCGTAGTGACACTTAACAATGATAACATAATTCATGTAAGTGTGGACTACCTCCTCCACGAAGCAATGTGATTATTTTTTTCATCACCACATAAAAAAATTATATATATAATTATATTTAAATAAATAATATAGTATATATTATACTATTATCATTATGGAAAAATGAAATATTACTTACCTCATTTCCATAATGATCATTGAAAAATGGAAATATTGCTCATGCATAAGTTCGACCTACCATCTCCATGATTGTAATGTAGTTCATTTTTCATAACCATATTTCATGATTGATTTTAAAAAATATAATGGATGTATAAATATGATAATTATTTAATTTTTATTATTATATATATGTTTAATAATTAACTCTTTCACCAAGAATCAATCTACCAATGTAATTTTTTAAACATAAGAAAAATATCATCGAGACACCTGATATAAACTTAATTGATTAAGTAATTGTATATATCATAGTAATAAGTGAAATAAAATAATAATAAAATCGAAGAGGGTTCTCATGTAAGTAAATAATTAATATACGTTTATTATTCAGGAAGATAAACAACATACATGTAAAGTCAAACTCAAAGTAAGGGACTTCATCTCAATCGCCTTTCATTGAGACATTTTTTGATGTTATGCACCCATATTATTTTATAAGGTGTATATACAACCCATTTGATATTTTATATCATGAATTTATCAATTATTATGACTTTTATTTTTTTTTTAAAGTTATTCATTCATGTGGACTATGATTCAAGTTTTTACCATGTGATAAGGGACTTTTATTTTAAAAAAATCTTACTTTAATGTTTTCCTTTCAACACTTTATCTTCCATGTCTATGTTTTTAAAAAAAAATTATGAATGTTTTTATATGGAAATAAAATATTTATAAAGTAAATTTTATATCTTTTTTACTTAATTTCAAAGGGTTTATAAAGGAATATTTTTATTTTCTTTATATGTAATGTTTTGAAAAATGAAAAAAAGAAATTTTATATTTTTAACATATATAATGATACTGAATTTTTCCACCACTGTGATGGTAATTTGATTTATGGATTTATTTTTAAGATTTAAATTTTTATTAAATGAAAAGCCCCTTCCCCCTTTCATGATATTTTGGTTTTGAAAATGTTTTTTTAAAATGAAAGGGTATTTAAAAATCTTAAAAGGTTGTTCATAAGGGTTTAAAAAAGTTTTTCAGAAGGGGTTTATGATGAAAAGGTAAAGGAATAAAATTTTTATTCATGATATGGTACATGAGAATTATATGAATAATGAGTGATCTTGATACAACTTATATGATGGGTTGAGACCCATTATAGCTCACAGGTGTGCCCGATATTGCTTAAAATATGGGTTGATTCGCATTATAGCTTATGAAAAATGGGTGAACCCAATATAGTTTATACGATAGGCTGAACCCCATTATTGCTCATGGGTGAGCCCTATATTGATTATATAAAGGGTGATACCAATTATATCTCTCTAATACATTGGCTAATGTTCCTTGTATTAATGGGAAAGAAGGAGGAAGATACCAAGGGGTTTCTCCTGTGGATTTTATTGGGATCTAGTTACTTCTGAAAAAGGGTTAAAACGGGTTATGAATGTGATTCTCTAAGTTACAAAAAAGGATTTTTAACTCATTTATATGGGTTTTAATGATTTTATTTGGTAAAAAATGTATCTTTATCATTTAAAAATAATTTGTTTATTTCTCTCAAATAACACTGATATAAAACTAAAACATTTCATAGGTTTTCATATTTTTTCACTGACCTAACAGTTTTCTTTAATTTTATATCCCTTACTGAAATTTTTTTGCTCATACCTTGTTTCAAAATGTTTTCATAGGGTTTAATTTTGGGTAAGGTAAAGGAATAAGTTAATTTGAATGTTGTGAATTTTTCCATGAAAATAAATCATGATTTATTTGAAATTTTTTATATTATAGAAAAAATAGATACTAATTAAAATTATCCCCTTTGTGTTATATG
Source organism: Viscum album (assembly GCA_963277665.1). Lineage (NCBI taxonomy): Eukaryota > Viridiplantae > Streptophyta > Magnoliopsida > Santalales > Viscaceae > Viscum > Viscum album. The sequence goes on along the minus strand of OY728128.1, from coordinate 209,294,815 downwards.
GTTTTATTATGTATTATTTTTGACCAAATTATCTAGAACTCTAAACTTGAAAATATCCTCAAAGTGAAAGAAAATTAATTCTTGAATAAAACTCAAGATTAAGCTATGTTTAATGTTGGGTACCTATAGATACTTTGCATTCTTAATCTCATTATATTTTGAGGATTCATAGTCATGGATGATCCTAAATATGTAGGCTATGATTTTGGAGTTATCATGTTTATTTTATGTTTCCCTATTTTATTTCTCATGATCATTAAAAATTTATATTTTTTAGATATCTAGTTTGCATTAGACTTCTGAAAATATGTTCTTGAAATGAAATTAGTGTATTGTTTTTAATAAAATTAAATTCATCTTTTTTTAATCCTAGAAGACTTGTTTATTTATAGTATTTATTTAAATCACATATATACATTAAAATTTTAAGATGTTACATTCTACCCCCTTAAAGAAATTTCAGTCTCAAAATTATTTATATATAAGTAAACCCTAAATATAACTTCCCAAGATTTAGTGTTGATGTTAAAAATACCTAAAAAAATAATATTTTTACTTTCACCAAACATTAAAATTATTATTTTATATCAAATTTATTGTAATAACTCATAACTTCAACAATATCTTCAATTTTTCCATTGGCATCACTCATGAATATAAAGTGTCCAAGTGTCATAATGGTACCTTAGGATATTTTCAAAATATTCTATTTTTCTTATCCGAATGAAACTTGTGAAATTTTCATTATATTGATGTAAACATTGATAAACTATTGGGAAATTACTATCAATATATAATTTTAAAAAATCTGTTTAAACTTGATCTCTTTAAAATAGTCATAGAGAGTTTTCTTCAAAAGTTTCCAAATCATCATGATATTACCAAAAAGAATAAATTTTATAATTTAATACATATAGTTTGTGTAAAATTTTCCTTATTAAATAGATTCTATAAAATCACCAAGTGTTTCATATGTTTTAGATAAATTGAAGAATTTTAAAATACCCTGGTGGTAATTTTCATTCCTATCATAGTCAGAATGTTAAGATTGCAAGATTTTCCAATAAAAAATCCATAAACCTAAAAAAAAAGGGTATGGTAGAGTTACTAGATACCTTATAGAGATTATTTCAAGTAATATAGATATTGGGAAAATTTTCAAAGTAAATTGAACATCACTTCAGAACAATATTTGCAAGAAGATCTTCTGGAAAAGATAGAGGAGTTGTTTGTGATCTTTCTTCTTTAATTTTGAGACTGATCCTCAGACGGAAAAATTTACATAATAGGGAATTTATTAAAAATAAATATCTTCATAAAATTAATCTATCCTTAACCAAATCACCATATTCTTTAAATTTATCTAAAATTTTCCTTTGATACCAACTGTGACAATCCATGCCCCGCACTCCCAGGTCTAGTGCTAAAAACATGTTTTATATTTTTTTATTTATAAAAATTTAATAAGAAAATATAAAGATTAATTTTTAGGTCACTACTACAAAAACGGGCAAGGGAAGCGCGCCCTTATAACAGCGCTAAGCAAAACCGCTGATAAAGGATACCCTATATCAGCGCTAAAATTACAGCGCTGAAAAAGCTAATTTTTATCAGCGCTTTCTTAGCGCTGATAATAGTAATATTTATCAGTGCTAGAAAAGCGCTGATAAATATGATCTGTATCAGCGCTAAAATTTTAGTGCTGATACAGGTGGTCTTTATCAGCGCTCAAAAAGCGCTAATAAAGGTTCGCCTATATAAGCGCTAAAAAAGCGCTGATACAGAACACCTCTATCAGCGCTCAAATTTCAGCGCTGATATAGGGTATCCTTTATCAGCGCTCAAAAAGCGCTGATAAAAATTATCTTTATCAGCGCTAAAAAAGCGCTGATAAAGAGACCCGGTATCAGCACTATAAGTTTAGCGCTGATAAAGGTAGCCTCTATCAGCGCTTTTTTAGCGCTGATAAAACCTTAGTCGACTTTTTTATAAATTCGGTCGCACAGTGCCCTCGTTTTATCGCAGCTAAAGCTCTCGCGGAACCGTAACCCTGCTACTCTTCTCCCGAATACCGCTGCTGTGTTCGCTTCGCCGGAGCTTGCCGCCCTCGGTATACTCGCCGTCCTCCACTGCCCGCAACACCCTCGGCCGACCTCCACCGCCTGCCGCCCTCGGCTTCCCGCAACGCCCTCGGCCGCCATTCTCTGCCGCCCTCCGCTGCCCTCGGCCGCTCTCCGCCGCCTCCGCCGCCCTCCGCCTCACTCGGCCGCCCTCGGTCGCCCTCCGCGGCCGCCTTCCGCAACCCGCAACGCCCTCGGCCGCCGCCTTAAGGTAACAATCCTAGATTTTCTTCCAAGTCATTCCCTCAATGTCGTAGGTTAAAAGTGCTCCATGAAAATATCCTAGATTTTCTTCCAAGTCATTCCCTCCATATGCTCATCCCAAGACTAAATATCACAGTAGATCATTGTTGGCCCCCATAACATATACGCTACCAACTCTACCCTATTCTACTAAGGAGTAGAAAAGTTATCTAGAATATTCTAGATGAACTAAATTTAGAACTTATCTACCTTGGGTCCACCCTCTCCAGAAAACATCAGAGGGTGTTGCAACTGAACCTCTATTTTCAAGTCAAACACACTCGGCACTTCCAACCCTTGTCATTTCTTCATAAATTGTATAAAACAAGAAAGGTAATCCAAAAACTACTATTCCCTCTATCACTCATGATTAATGGGGGAACCTGTACCACTACTAGAATGAATCCCGAGTGCCTATACAAATCATAATAGAGATGATAATGAATTTTAAATTGTATAATGGATTATTTATTTTAATTATTCGTTCTTTATCTCACATGCATTTTAAATATAGTTTTTGTATCCTGAGTGCCTATACAAATCAGATAGAAGCTCTAGTGGATGCATTTGGTTTCTCTCTGATAAAGGTATCTCTCATCGATTGGAAATCCTCTATATCCTGTTATATCCTCCTTATAGAGTGATAGATAATCATCTTTTTAGTGAATCTAATATTCTTTTTTATGAATCTTGATTATAGGTTAGACTACTTGATCTCCTTCCAAGGAAGTGGTTCCCTTCTACTGTATTTGGAAGTCTTCTTTTGTGTAATTGAACCATAAATACTAATATTTGAGATTCAAATAGGATGAATATGAATAAATATTGGATGGATTCTAATCGTTTAACAATAGAGTACGAGAACGGAGTGAAAGAGTTCATCAAGTTTGCAAAGGATCACACAAAGGATCCTTCTCAAATCCTTTGTCCGTGTTTACGTTGTTGTTATTCTAGACTACTTACTCCAGAGGAGTTGGAAGAACATTTGATATGTCACGGAATAGATCAGAGTTATAAATGTTGGAATAAACACGGAGAAAAAGCGAATGTAGCTACTGGCTGGGATAAAACTGCGTTTTATGGATCGTCAGATATGAAAACAAATATAGATAATGAAGAAGACCGTATGGAGGATGTGATTACAGATGTCAATGATGATGAAGATCGTATTGAGGAAATGACAAAGTCAATTCAAGATGAACCCCGTGATTGCCCAAAATTGTTTGAGAATTTAAAGAGTTGTGCAAAGACGCCATTGTATGCTGCTTGCACTAAGTATACAACATTGTCAGCTGTACTGAAGTTGTATAAATTGAAAGAAGGCAATGGATGGAGTGATGTCAGTTTTACGGAACTACTTTCTCTCTTAAATGACATGCTCCCGGAAGATAATGAGCTCCCAAGCCGGACATATGAAGCTAGAAGAATGCTACGCTCGATGGGAATGATTTCTGAAAGAATACATGCCTGCCCGAAAGACTGTATATTGTTTCGAAAGGAGAACAAATCACTTACAGAATGCCCAAAGTGTGGTGCTTCTCGATACAAGAAAGATAAATCCAATCCTACGAAAGTTGTATGGTACTTTCCAATCATTCCAAGGTTTAGGCGTTTATATGGAAGTAAAGAAACTGCAAGACAATTGTCGTGGCATGCAGATAAAAGAAATAAAGATGGGTTATTACATCATCCGGCCGACTCTCCTCAATGGAAGAAAATTGATCATGAGTATCCTGAATTTGGAAAAGATCCGAGAAACCTTCGTCTTGCGTTATCTACAGATGGAGTGAATCTTTTTGGTTTTCAAACCAGCACTCATAGTACATGGCCTGTTATGTTGCTAAATTATAACTTGCCACCCTGGTTATGCATGAAGCGAAAATTCATCATGTTATCTATGCTTATATCAGGACCAAAACAACCAGGTAATGATATTGATGTTTATCTGACTCCTTTGATCGAGGATTTGAAGTTATTGTGGGACTCAGGTGTAATGTTGTATGATGCTTATAAAAGTGAATACTTCACGTTGAGAGCGATGTTGTATGGGACAATAAATGATTTCCCTGCTTATGGAAATTTGTCAGTCTATAGCATTAAAGGAACTCAAGGGTGTCCCATGTGCGAAGAAGATACAGAATCAATTAGGTTGAAACATTCATCGAAATCTGTGTTTCTAGGACATCGTAGATTTCTACCTCGTCGGCATAAGTACCGATCTTGGACGACATCATTCAATGGAAGTTCAGAGAAACGCACAACACCGTCTCCACTAACAGGTGATCAGCTGTTTGAGAAAGTAAAAGATATGAACACTGTTTTTGGTAAACCATTTTCGAAAAACCTTACGAAAATCGGTTGGAAAAAGAGATCAGTTTTTTTTGAATTACCATACTGGAATTGTTTGTACGTCAGACATTTTCTTGATGTGATGCATGTGGAAAAAAATGTATGTGATAGTGTTATTGGAACGTTGCTAAATGCCCCTGGAAAAACAAAAGATGGAATTAAGGCAAGGTTGGACATGGTTGACATGGGAATACGAGAAGAGTTGGCTCCCGTGAAAGGTGAAAATAGAATGTTTCTTCCTCCTGCTACTTATACTCTTTCTAGGGCAGAGAGATATCAGTTTTGCAACTTCTTTAATGATGTAAAGTTTCCAGAGGGGTACTCATCAAATATCAAGAACATTGTGTCAATGAATGATTTGAAGTTAAAAGGTTTGAAATCACATGATTGCCATGTTTTGATGCAAGATCTAATTCCTATAGCTTTACATTGCATTTTACCCAAGAATGTTCGTCATACGTTAACCAAACTTTGTTTCTTTTTCAAAGCTATATGTAGCAAAGTTTTAGAACCGGGGAAATTGCCAGCTATGGAAAAAGAAATTGTCATCATATTATGTGAATTAGAAATGTTCTTCCCGCCAACATTCTTTGATATGATGGTTCATTTGATGATTCACTTGGTGAGAGAGATTTGACTTTGTGGTCCTGTGCACTATAGATGGATGTATCCTGTTGAACGGTATATGAAGATTTTGAAAGGATATGTCAAAAATCGAAGTCGGCCAGAGGGTTGTATAGTGGAGCGATATATTGTTGAGGAAGCCATTGAATTTTGTATTGAATACCTATCTGATGTGGAAAGCATTGGTCTCCCGAAATCTCGTCACACTGGACGCATTGAGGGTGAGGGAATTTCTGGAAGAGAAGTTGTAACAATCAGTATTACAGATCGGGAGCAGGCTCATCTTTATGTTTTTCATAACAGTTGGGAGGTTGCTCCATATATTGAAACTCACAAAGAAATTCTTAGGCAGTTGAATCCATCGAGGGCTGAAAAATGGTTAGCAGATACACATAATCACCAGTTTATAGGATGGTTTCAGGACCATATTTTTAAGCAGTTGGATGAAAATCCGAATTCAATTTCAGAACGACTTCGATGGCTAGCCGCTGGACCAAGTGTGTATGTATTATATTACAGTGGGTATGTAATTAATGGTTATACATTCTATACGGATGAACATGATGAAGAGAGTACCATGCAAAATAGTGGAGTTACACTAGTGGCTGAAGCGATGCATGTTTCTGGTAGTAAGGATAGAAATCCAATTTATGCAAATATGTCATACTTTGGCATTATCAAACTAATATGGGAGTTGGATTATACGACATTTCAATTGCCGATTTTTCAATGCAAATGGATTGATAACAATAGTGGTGTTAAAATAGATGAATGGGGATTTTTGAAAGTTGATTTTAGTAAAGAAGGGTACAAAGACGAACAGTTTATAATGGCATCACAAGCGGTACAAGTTTTTTATGTTCCAGATCCCGCAAACCGAAAGTGGTCGATTGTTCTCTTATCGTCCAAAACTATTGAGGGTTCCGATGAAAATTCAGTTGAGGACGATCCTTTTAGTGGTACGTCACAATCAATTCGGAGTGGTCCCAATGCAGATGATGTTTTGTATGTTAGAGGAGACCACAATGAAGGGATTTGGATTGTCAATAGAGGTGTCAAATCTCTTCAACCTTTGAAAAAAAGAAAGAGAGTTCAGTAAATAGGTTATATTTTGTTTGTAATATAGATCTTGTTATCTCATGTTATTATCTTATCATTACAGAATTTATGTAATTTGAATGAACTGTTCAACCACTTTTGCAGATAATGACTTCTGCACATTCTGGTGCTCCTAACCTTGAGACTGAACAAGTCTCTCAAGCAGCTGCTGCTGCGGCTGCTGCTGCTCCTGCTGCTCCTGCAGCTCATGCTGCTGCTACTGTTGCTCTTGATGCGGCTCCTGCTGCTCCTACTGCTGTGGCTCCTACTCCTCCTCCTGCTGTGGCTCCTGGTGCTCCTACTGCTCCTGCTGCTGCTCTTACTGCTGCGGCTCCGGGTGCTCCTACTGCTCCTCCTGCTGCTCTTGCTGTTGCGGCTCCTTCTCTTAGTGTTGAGGTCCAACAACCATCAGCACATGCCGTTGATATCATAGTAGATGAACATATAGATTATGTTGATATTGATGAAATGGTCGGGAATGAAGGACCGACGTCGCAGAAATCACAGGTGCGTCGTAGTTTGACAGTGTTAGCCAAAATTCTTAAGGAGAAAAGCAAAGGCATCAAATTTGAAGTCGGATGGAATGCACGAGGCCAACATGTGAATCCCAACAAGGCTATGTTTAGCAGTTACATTGGAGTTGTCACTCGGCAACGCGTGCCGATTGACATAGATTCATGGCACCATGTTGTGTCCGGGTTGAAGGCTGTGATCTGGGAAGAAATTACGGTAACATTATGAATTTATTTCTTTAATTAACTAGAAAATAAAATGATGAAACAGTGTCTTACTCTTCTCAATATCTTGCAGAGTACATTTATAGTAGACGACTCACACAAGGATTATGTACTAAGGCTTGCAGGAAAGATTCATCGAGGTTTTCGTACTATTTTAACAAGATGTCACCTGAAAGATTCTAAAGGTAAAATAAACCCGCACCCACCCATTGTCTATGCGCACCTGATATCCCAAGAAGCATGGGATGCATTTATTGGCTGTCGTGGGGATGAGAAGTTTCAGGTACATTGTGAGTGATAATACGTTGTTTGAGGATACCTGTATTCATCACTTTGATTGTCAATATTTCATTTATGAAACAGAAACTCTGTACTGAAAATAAGGAACGTGCATCAAATCCAACATACCCCTATCGTAAAGCAAGGATGGGGTATGCTTCATTAGAAAAGAAAATGGTACGTATTGTAAATTTACAGTAATATTGTTAGGTGCCAATAAACAACATCATAATTATCTTTCTATGTTTATATGTAGATTGATGAATCTAAAACCAAATTCACTTCTATCCCACGTCATGTGCTATGGAAGGAGGCACGTGTGAACAAAGAAGGGAAGTTAATAGATGAGAACACACAAAAAGTGTGGGAAATATGTTTAAGTATGAAACGATGATAAAAAGATTTGTTTAAAATTGCTATTACATAAAAATAATTAGTTTTTTTCCTATATCTGACAGTCACAGGAATCAGCTACTCCTGTAGCTGATACAGACCTATTATCGACGGCTTTGAAGCAGCCAGAAAAATACGGTCGTGTCAGAGGTGCAGGGTTTGGGGTGACACCCCGAGTATATTTTGAGAAGAAGAAAAAAATAGATGATACAGAGAAAAAATTGGAACAAATGAGCGAAAAAATAGCAACCCTTGAAGAACAATTGCAATGGCAGGGAGAGTTGCTAGCAACTTTTATGGGTGGGAAGCAAAGGGAGGACAAAACTCAGGAACAACCACCGCATGAACATCCTGCCCCACCCCCCACTAGCTTTGAGGCGAGCCATTCACCTAAAAAAAATGTCTTAGCCGTGGTAATCAATATTCTAATAACGGTTCCCATGAAATATGAATCAGACAAACACTGATAATTTATCTGTACTGATCTTCTACAGGGTGATAATGATTGTGATTTATATCTATCAACACCCACCTATCACCTTGTAGCGAGGGCTACAGTGTTCAATATCCCAGATGCCACACTGCATAATAGACCACTTTCAAAAGATCATCTGAAAGTGATGATTACTGTAGCTCATGAGCCAAATGCAATGCTACCTATTCCACTTGATGACGATGATATTCATACGGTTGAAAAGGCTATGGGGACATTCATTGCATGGCCGGAACAACTTGTAAGAGTACATGCAGACAAAGAGGTATTTATTTCCTTTTATTTTCAAGCTAAACCCTTAACAATTAAAGAAAAGAGTGTCTGAATCAATGATTGTTGTTATAGACGGAGAAAGGAAAGGGGGTGACTAACATCGGCTCGAAACCATCTAAAGGATCGACCAATCGATCCCAAGGAGCTACTGAAAGCACAATAACACCACCTGTTCTCTTTCCACATTTACTAGCATTGAAGACTCATGTGGATACGAAGCTAAAAGATGGTAATAGTCATATAGTGATTTTCGAAGAAAATATATACGGAGAGGAAAGTCAAGATTTCGTTGCTGCTGAAAATGTAAATGAAATCCTTGAAAACGGTTGGTTAGGCGTCACTGTTGTAAATGTATATATGAGGTATGTTTCCATGAATTGATTTTCTAAAAGCTGATCTAATGTGCAAATTATGACTATATGCATTTTATATTGATGACAGACACATTTATGAAAAACAGTTGAAGGGATTTTCCCATGAGACAAGATTTGGACTGGTTAGTCCTCATATCACATCAACACACCAAACAAAAATAGAGTCATCAAAAAGGGATGCAATAGTGAAGGACTTGCTGAAAACATTTGAACGCAAGATTACAGATGACAGACTTTTCCTAATACCAACCATGCAGGGGTAATACTCTACGATTAAAGCATATCAATTATATTTTCACTTTTTTTATTACTTATTCCTTTTTGTGTTTTTAGGCAACATTGGTTGCTAATTGCGGTGAACTTGGATACTCCGAAGATTTATTTTCTGGATTCAAAGCTAGGATATCCATCAAACCGACCATATATGATGGAGTTTGTGAATCTGTAAGACACTACATCTTACGTTTTGGGTCTAAATATCAATTTATATAATATATATTATCTTTTACTGAGGATTCTGTTATGATAGGGCGGTGTACCAATATCGTCTAAATCATGATATGAGGACAGGGGCTAAGCATAAGGAGCCGAGCAAGTACTACGTCTGGACAAATATCAGGGTATATATAATAAGATTTCACTATCCAAACACACCTCAACACAAGTTATTTATTCTCCTAATGATCAATTTTTTTGCAGTGTCCAAAACAAACAAACGATAATGATTGCGGTTATTATGTTTGTAAATTTATGAAGGAGATCGTTTTTCATCAGCAAACTAGCATCCCTAAAGAGGTATTTTCAAAAAAAATTACTAGTTCATTTAAGTTATTTATTAATTCTTTATTTTTTTATTTTGCAGTACTAATATGACTGCCGAAAAGGCTCATACTCACAAGACGATATAGATGTGTTCAGAAACGAGTGGGCCGCATACCTAATGACAGATTGTACACAAATACAATGATGATCTGACTTGGGGACATGTACAATTGGTGGTCATTTTTGAGAGGGGTTAAGGGGATCAAAAGATGAAATATTGTTGTATGTAAATGTTCGTAGCAAAATTGTAATTGTTATTAAATAAAACATTCTTTCTCCAATGAGTCATTTTTCCATTTTAACAGATGATATGCACCAGCAACATGCAAGAATGTTGAACCACTAAAATGGTCGCTCTCTTGTTTAAAATGGACACCACTTTAATTGAAAACAACAACTGACCTACGGAAATCCGACCAGACGCATCTGGATTGCCTTCATCCTTTAGGAGAACGATCCACGGGTCCTTGGTGACGTGTACGAGTCAACTCCGCCTCAATCCGAGGCACGGTGTGACCGCTACCACCCAAAGGGTCGCTCTCTTGTTTAAAATGGACACCACTTTAATTGGAAACAACAAATGACCTACGAAAATCCGACCGGACGCATCCGGATTGCCTTCATTCTTTAGGAGAACGATCCACAGGTCCTTGGTGACGTGTACGAGTCAACCCTGCCTCAATCTGAGGCACGGTGTGACCGCTACCACCCAAAGAGTCGCTCTCTTGTTTAAAATGGACACCACTTTAATTGGAAACAACAACTGACCTACGTAAATCGGACCAGACGCATCCGGATTGCCTTCATCCTTTAGGAGAAGGATCCACGGGTCCTTGGTGACGTGTACGAGTCAACCCCGCCTCAATCCGAGGCACGGTGTGACCGCTACCACCCAAATGGTCGCTCTCTTGTTTAAAATGGACACCACTTTAATTGGAAACAACAACTGACCTACGTAAATCTGACCAGACGCATCCGGATTGCCTTCATCCTTTAGGAGAAGGATCCACGGGTCCTTGGTGACGTGTACGAGTAACATGCAAGAATGATGGACCACATTTCTTTGGCCTTTGGACAAAAAAACCAGTAAAATCTCCAAAATACCTTCATATCATGCATGAACCAGTAAAATCTCCAAAATACCTTCATATCATGCAGTTCTGAAAAGAGTCACTATTTAAAAGAAAGTCACAAATTTAGATATATCTCGAGATGGTCAATTGTTGATTTCACTTAAAAATAAGTCCATTTTTAACAAAACAGTGACACTGTGAGTGGTGTCGGCCACACCGGGCCTCGGATTGATGCGGTGTTGAATCGTACACGTCACACATGATTCATTGATCATTGTGAAAAAGTATCAATGCAATCAGAAGCCGTTAGATCGATTTGGCGTATGTACGTAAAATATTGTCCATTTTAAACTAAATACATACACTTGGAGTGATACCGGTCACACCGCGCCTCTGATTGAGGAGGGGTTGACTTGTACACGTCACATTTGACCCATGGATCATTGTACTTAAGTTTCAATAGAATCCCAATGCATTTGGTCGGTTTGTCGTATGTCAGTTGTTGATTTCACTTAAAATTAAGTCCATTTTTAACAAAACAGTGACACTGTGAGTGGTGTCGGCCACACCGGGCCTCATATTGATGCAGTGTTGAATCGTACACGTCACACATGAGTCATTGATTGTTGTGAAAAAGTATCAACGCAATCAGAAGCCGTTAGATCGGTTTGGCGTATGTACGTAAAATATTGTCCATTTTAAACTAAATACATACACTTGGAGTGATACCGGTCACACCGCACCTCTGATTGAGGCAGGGTTGAATCTTACACGTCACATTTGATCCATGGATAGTTGTCCTTAAGTTTCAATAGAATCCCAATGTGTTTGGTCGGTTTGCCGTATGTCAGTTGTTGATTTCACTTAAAAATAAGTCCATTTTTAACAAAACAGTGACACTGTGAGTGGTGTCGGCCACACCGGGCCTCGGATTGATGCGGTGTTGAATCGTACACGTCACACATGAGTCATTGATCATTGTGAAAAAGTATCAATGCAATCAGAATCCGTTAGATCAGTTTGGCGTATGTACGTAAAATATTGTCCATTTTAAACTAAATACATACACTTGGAGTGATACCGATCACACCGCGTCTCGGATTGAGGCGGGGTTGAGTCGTACACGTCACATATAACCCATGAATCGTTGTCCTAAAGTGTCAACACAATCCGAAGGCGTTTGGTCGGTTTCCCGTATGTCAGTTGTTGATTTCTCACTTAAAAATAAGTCCATTTTGAACAAAACAGAGGCACTTGGAGTTGTGTCAGCCACAACAGGCCTCAGATTGAGGCGGGGTTGACTCGTACACGTCACATTTGAAGGTGAGTATGCATACACGATAGTTGACCTTCTTAGAGAAGGGTTTCTGGAAGAGTATAAAAGATATGAAGCAATGAAGATCATTAGAGTGTTGGAGCAAATGTGGTTGCTACAAACAATGTGGAAATCGGCTTGTGCAAAGCGACCTAAGTTACAACTTGCCGGTATTGTACTCTATTTTTTTCTGGAAGGTTTCAGTTTAAATGCATTTTGGAATGATCATTGCTAGCCATTGTCTTTTAGGTTTTTTTGACAGCCGAGGGGAAAGGGTGGGGTCTGAAGACATTGTAGGATATGTCGAAGGGTGATTTTGTGTGTGAATATGTTGGAGAAATGTTAACTCCCGCAGTTCTGAAAAGAGTCACTATTTGAAAGAAAGTCACAAGTTTAGATACATCTCAAGATGGTCAGTTTAAAGACATTTTGAGGGACACTACTAAAGACATGCTCAGATATGCACACATCCCCCACTTTTATATCGTTGTCTACTACAATGATCTTCCAAACAAGATATGCATTAGAACGCTCATGATACATAGAGAAATTCACTGGCCACCTTCGAGAATGATCTGAAGCACAAACCATGACAGCATTATGTTTTTAACTTCAGCACCTCAATTGAGAATGTGACACCTTTCAGGAATTGGCGCCATTGTATGTCGTTTCGTCCACTGAATGGGTCTATCCTTTTATTTAATTTTTTTAACTTCAGTCAAATATTCTAGCAAGATGTCGCGGCAGATCCTTCACCATTTTGTTTTGCTGAACATCTCATTACATTGTTAAAAAAAAGCAGGGTGTCTTGCATGGGCAATACGTTCCTGTATTGAAGATGATGCATTATCTAACCAATGAATTGGAGTCCTATCTGGGTACAACCATCATACGATTTTCATGATTATGTGTTCCACAATAATTAAATCAATCATTAGGCTTAAACAAAATAATTAACCATGTGGGTTCGAATAAATGGGAGTGCATCATCTTCAATACAGGAACGTATTGCCCATGCAAGACACCCTGCTTTTTTTAACAATGTAATGAGATGTTCAGCAAAACAAAATGGTGAAGGATCTGCCGCGACATCTTTCTAGAATATTTGACTGAAGTTAAAAAAATTAAATAAAAGGATAGACCCATTCAGTGGACGAAACGACATACAATGGCGCCAAGTCCTGAAAGGTGTCACATTCTCAATTGAGGTGCTGAAGTTAAAAACATAATGCTGTCATGGTTTGTGCTTCAGATCATTCTCGAAGGTGGCCAGTGAATTTCTCTATGTATCATGAGCGTTCTAATGCATATCTTGTTTGGAAGATCATTGTAGTAGACAACGATCTAAAAGTGGGGGATGTGTGCATATCTGAGCATGTCTTTAGTAGTGTCCCTCAAAATGTCTTTAAACTGACCATCTTGAGATGTATCTAAACTTGTGACTTTCTTTCAAATAGTGACTCTTTTCAGAACTGCGGGAGTTAACATTTCTCCAATATATTCACACACAAAATCACCCTTCGACATATCCTACAATGTCTTCAGACCCCACCCTTTCCCCTCGGCTGTCAAAAAAACCTAAAAGACAATGGCTAGCAATGATCATTCCAAAATGCATTTAAACTGAAACCTTCCAGAAAAAAATAGAGTACAATACCTGCAAGTTGTAACTTAGGTCGCTTTGCACAAGCCGATTTCCACATTGTTTGTAGCAACCACATTTGATCCAACACTCTAATGATCTTCATTGCTTCATATCTTTTATACTCTTCCAGAAACCCTTCTCTAAGAAGGTCAACTATCGTGTATGCATACTCACCTTCAAATGTGACGTGTACGAGTCAACCCCGCCTCAATCTGAGGCCTGTTGTGGCTGACACAACTCCAAGTGCCTCTGTTTTGTTCAAAATGGACTTATTTTTAAGTGAGAAATCAACAACTGACATAAGGGAAACCGACCAAATGCCTTCGGATTGTGTTGACACTTTAGGAAAACGATTCATGGGTTATATGTGACGTGTACGACTCAACCCCGCCTCAATCCGAGACGCGGTGTGACCGGTATCACTCCAAGTGTATGTATTTAGTTTAAAATGGACAATATTTTACGTACATACGCCAAACTGATCTAACGGCTTCTGATTGCATTGATACTTTTTCACAATGATCAATGACTCATGTGTGACGTGTACGATTCAACACCGCATCAATCCGAGGCCCGGTGTGGCCGACACCACTCACAGTGTCACTGTTTTGTTAAAAATGGACTTATTTTTAAGTGAAATCAACAACTGACATACGGCAAACCGACCAAACACATTGGGATTCTATTGAAACTTAAGGAAAACAATCCATGGGTCAAATGTGACGTGTAAGATTCAACCCCGCCTCAATCAGAGGCGCGGTGTGACCGGTATCACTCCAAGTGTATGTATTTAGTTTAAAATGGACAATATTTTACGTACATACGCCAAACCGATCTAACAGCTTCTGATTGCGTTGATACTTTTTCACAACAATCAATGACTCATGTGTGACGTGTACGATTCAACACCGCATCAATCTGAGGCCCGGTGTGGCCTACACCACTCACAGTGTCACTGTTTTGTTAAAAATGGACTTAATTTTAAGTGAAATCAACAACTGACATACGACAAACCGACCAAATGCATTGGGATTCTATTGAAACTTAAGTACAATGATCCATGGGTCAAATGTGACGTGTAAGAGTCAACTCCGCCTCAATCAGAGGCGCGGTGTGACCGGTATCACTCCAAGTGTATGTATTTAGTTTAAAATGGACAATATTTTACGTATATACGCCAAATCGATCTAACGGCTTCTGATTGCATTGATACTTTTTCACAATGATCAATGACTCATGTGTGACGTAACACCGCATCAATCCGAGGCCCGGTGTGGCCGACACCACTCACAGTGCCTCTCTTTTGTTCAAAATGGACTTATTTTTAAGTGAAATCAACAACTGACATGCGGAAAACCGACCAAACGCATTTGGATTCTGTTGAAACTTAAGGGAAATGATCCATGGGTCAAATTTGACGTGTAAGAGTCAACCCCGACTCAATCCGTGGCCCGGTGTGGCCGACACCACTCAAAGTGCCTCTATTTTGTTCAAAATGGATTTATTTTTAAGTGAAATCAACAACTGACATACGGGAAACCGACCAAACGCCTTAGGATTGTGTCAACACTTTAGTACAATGATCCATGGGTCATATGTGACGTGTACGAGTCAAACCTGGGGTGGATTACATGGCTTTCCTACATGGAATATATCCCACTACACGTCTTTAATGAGCCAGCTACGCAGTTTATCCCTTGTACAGATACACAGGAAGAATCACACGAGATCGACGTCATGTACTAACATAGGGCAAGGGTGCATAAGAGGACACAAGATCAAAGGGTAACACGTATATGTTTTTTAACATGCCATGTAATTTCCTATTGATATGACATGTATATTCACACAGGCAGCTGAACATTGGAGTTACCCAGGGTAAAGCGACAAGGCATGTGACCCTTTAAATGAAACATAATTTTATGTACCATGATTGATCTCTTTGAACAATATATCAAGGACATATTTCATTAGGGTTGGCTCCCATGATCCTTCCTAGGAGGGTTTTGGTATCTTTTCCGACTTACGGTAGTACGATCGCTTCAGCAGGACGTCCTAGACATAGTTGGAGTCTCTCTGAAAGTCCTGGAGTGAGATCATATATCTATTTTTGAGGTCCAGGTAGAGTCATGTATCAACGCAACCAATCCTACCAGACATCGATCCTATATATAGAATGTTAATCTTGATGTCTCATTACAGTCCCCCAATTTATGATATGTTACCTTTTTTGTATTAATATACATAATTACTAAGGGTGATGGTTGGGAGAGTTAGGATATCCTTTTTATGTATTGCAGAATGATTCAAGGAGCACGGGCTCTGCACGATTTGTCAAAAACAAGTGGCAATCCAAGGAGAAACAATGCATAGTGGAATGTTCTAGTATTTATCTTCTGAGTTGTGTAGGAATATTTTGTGATACTATGTAATGAGGTAGTTTTGGTTTCTGGGTAGATGGTATCTAACTCATGGTAAGAACACTGTTTGGTTGGGTTGTGATCGGTTGATGACATGCTTGTGGTTGATATACTGGTTTTTGTGCAGGTCTGTGGTTGTTATACTGGTTTTTGTGCAGGTCTGCTCGGCTGGCTGTACTGGTGCAGGTTTTTTATTAGCAGCAGGCAGGGATTTAACAGCGCTTTTTTAGCGCTGTTAAAGGCGACATTTAACAGCGCTAAAAAAGCGCTGTTAAAGGAGATATTTAACAGCGCTAAAAAAGCGCTGTTAAAGGAAACATATAACAGCGCTTTTTTAGCACCATTAAAGGTGACATTTAACAGCGCTTTTTTAGCGCTGTTAAAGGTGACATTTAAGAGGGTTAAAAAAGCGCTGTTAAAGGACCCCCCCTTTATCAGCGCTGAGCTTTACAGCGCTTTTCTAGCGCTGTTAAAGCCCGATTTTAGCGCTGTTATTGCCCGTTTTTGTAGTAGTGGGTCTAGATATTTGGAGGATTAGGAAAACCTTAACACATATCAAGATTTATTAAAAAAATGTACAAATAACTATCTAAATTTGTTCAAGATAAATCCTTAATTGAAACCAAACACTGTCAATCTTATACTAATCCTGTGAATTTTTTTTAAAATGTAGGGTGAGCACAAAATTTCTTGTTTATGGGTTTTAAAATAACATGTGAAATCATTTTACTTTGAAAATGTAATAAAATACATTTTAAAACATTTTATTTTATATTACATATAAAATTTTTTATATAATAAATATTTTCCCTAAATAATAATTTAGGGTTTTCAAAATATATAAAATATTTTTATTTCAAAAAATTAAAATTAACATTATTTTTAAAACTTAAAATCCTTTGAAAACATAAAATACATTGAAATAAACCAATATTTCTCCTTTATAAATATCAAAACTTCACTCTTTAAAATAATATCCCTTTTTTGAATATAATTTTACTTGGAAAACATTGAGAAACCCTTATGTAAACTATTATTATCACTTTTAAGATAATGTCTCCTTGAGGTTTTGATCTCACTCCCCATTCCTCATTATCACATTGAATACCAAAGTTCCAAATTTAGAAAAACATTTTTTGTAATGTTTTCCTTTATCATTATAAATAAATTAAAAACCTTTCAAAAACTTCATTTATATATATGTAATTTATTTTTTAATATGTAAATAATAACCTAAACTATTAAAATTTACCAAATTTTTCTTTAAAGGAGAAAAACCCATGATTTCATAAAGATTAATGATACTCTAAAAATTCATATGAAACACTTATAATTAATACTTGGAAATTAAACAAATAAATTTAATTACATGAAAGGAATTTCAAGGATAGCTATAGTACAAGACCATAACTATAATTATGAATGAAATTTATATAAATAAAAGAATATTTTATATTTAAAACGATAAACTTTATCACTTTAAAATCAAACTTGAATTAAAATTAAATTCCCTTTTTAAAATGGGAATTTTTAAGAAATAATTGAATTTAAATCCTTAAGAACATTCTCCAATTAAATGATGGTTTAATAAAAATAGATTCCAATTTCTATAAGTGGTTTGGTTTAAAATTAATATAAGTTTAATAAAACTTATTTCTTTAGGATTTGTAAACCATAAATAATATTTTATTAAAATTAAATTTCCATTACAAAATTTTTTTAGAATAATTACTAGAAGTTTTATATATATTTTTTACCTTACATGATGATGGGTTACAAAATAAATAATAATTTAATAAAGATAATTTTATTCCCTTCAAATATTAATTTAATAAAAATCATTTTGTTCCCTTATCTTACAACTTCTTAGGTAGTGATATCACTACTTACAATGTTTAGAAAGGAATAAAGAATGGGTAAAGAGAGGACCATGTTCATGGGAATTGGGGTTTCCAAGGAGTAAAAGGACATCATTATATACATAATTAAAACACTAAGGGCTTATTTTTTTTTTAATTTATAATTTTCATCGCATGATGAACTGATCATTTTTAACAATGCTTGACGAAGATGAAAATCCTAAAATAATCTTATTGAGAGTGTTTTTTATGAATGTTTATTTTTTATGAAATGGAATGTATTTTAATAGAGAAAATATATATATAAATTCAATACGTTACTATAACTGGAACTAATGTCTACATTTGTTTTTTCAATTTGTTATATATATATATAGATATATATGTATGTATGCATATTTATTCCTTGTATCCCGGGTTTATTGTGAAGGACCCATAGAGTCAAAGTGGCATAATTATATTCACATATTCATATGTTCATATATATATATATATGTCATGACCCGTCCTCGGGGCCCATGCCGTGACTACCCCAAGCCCGCCTTCCATAGGCCAGGGGCTGGCGACTAGCACCAAGGCGTAAATCCCGGTAAAAGGGAAGGCATTTCCTTTGTAAAGTAAAAAAGCACCACAGAGTAAGCAAGAGGAAAAAGGTAAACACTAAGTATAAAACTGGTACAACAGTAGGTGCGGAAAAGTAAAATGGGGCCAGAAATACAAACCCAACTGTAAAAGTAAAACTAAAAGGAAAAAAACAGCAACTGAAAGGAAAAGACGTAGCGTCGAGCCGTCCTCTGGAAGTCCCACCTGAAGGGTGAGTACAAATAGCCTCCACAGATCCTCGGTCCAGCCGTCCGCTCTGAGTACACCCCGCCCAGTGGTCCACCTCCATGTACCGTCCTGCTCTGCAAGCCTCCACCGCGATCAGCGCTGTCCGTCGTCTGCAACCAACACAACGTAGTGCGGGCATAGCCCGTGCAGGGGTGAGTATAAGCTACTTAGTAGGGACCCTGAGACCTCCGAAGGTCTCCCAGAATCCACAAAGGATAGTCCACAAAGGAAAGATACAATCACGAAGTAACATCCGACACGACTTTGGTATATGCCCATAAATATACCTAAGTCATCAATTCTCACTCGGCTCCAACATCCGAGCTCAGGTACAACCCAGTCCACAGAGGAAAGAAAAACGTAAATCTACACAGGATAACACAACACAATCCGCAAAGGAAAGCAAAACGTAAATCCACACAGGATAGAAAAACACAATCCACAAAGGAAAGTAAAACGTAAATCCACACAGGATAGCACAACACAGTCTACAAAGGAAAGTAAAACGTAAATCCACACAGGATAGCACAACACAATCCACAAAGAAAGTAAAACGTAAATCCACACAGGATAACACAACACAGTCCACAAAGGAAAGTAAAACGTAAATCCACAGAGGATAGCACAACACAGTCCAAAAAGGAAAGTAAAACGTAAATCCACACAGGATAGCACAACACAGTCCACAAAGTAAAGTAAAACATAAATCCACACAGGATAGCACAACACAATCCACAAAGGAAAGTAAACATGATTCATCTCACACAGGAATACTTCTTCGTATGTCGATAGAGATGATCAGGTATTGCCACTGATTCATCTAAGTCGTCGGACCCACAAAGGATCGATAAGTACTAACCCCCGCAATGACCCACAAAGGATCTGACCCACACAGGATCGATATGTAACTAACCCCCACACTGACCCACAAAGGATCTGACCCACACAGGATCGATAGGTAACTAACCCCCGTAAAGACCCACATAGGATCGGGACCACACAGGACCTGTAGGCGCTGGCCCACACAGGACCGCTGAGCGCTGACCCACACAGGATCGGACCCACACAGGATCAGTAGCACTAACCCACAAAGGATCACTGAGTGCAGTAGTCGTCGCCGTCGAATCCACTGAGGATCTCTGTACAATCGTCATCGTCACAGTAGCAGTCGCAGCCAGCTCTAGGGTTCCCGCACACAGCAAGATCGTTTGGGAGGGTCCGCTCCATGAGCCGAGAGGCTGATACATCAACTGACACCTAGTCCAGAGTTGATGTATCCAAATGTTCCATATCACCAACAGGAACTCAACGCAACAGACGACGCGTCAATCGGACGCTCGGTCTGAGAGATATTGGCTTTTTCGTCCCAGGGGCCCTGTTGATTTTTTAAGGAAAAACCAACCCGACCGTACTCCACCTGCGTCCAAACCTTGGGCAGAGTATTCCAAAAGATCTGTCTCACTTAGAGGAAAATAACAAAGTCGACGGCACGTCAATCGGACACCTGAAGCTCAAGATACGAGCGTTTCCGCTCCGAGGGCCCGGTTGGTTTCGTGTACGAACCAACCCGGCCGAACCCAAAGTATTCCAAAACCTTGAGTGCGATATACCGAAACGACAGTCTCGATCCAAGGATTGCATCGCCACTGACAGCGCGTCATTCGGAGGCCCGTAGCTCAAGTTATGAGCGAAAGACCGAAAACGTCCGGAGACGGGGGGTCTGGGCCCAGACCGACCTGGCCCAACCCCCCTTGGGTCGGCCCGAACCGGGTCCAGGTCCGACCCGGTTCGGCGCGGCCCGGCCTGGGCACGACCCGGCCGGCGGTTCGGCTCGGCTCGGCCGAGCGGCCGAGCAAGGGAGCCGCGGGGCGTGAAGTCCTCGCGGAAAGAGAAGCCGCGAACCATGTGGGGCCGCGCTGGATCAGCGGACGCGGCTTTGCCGCGTCCTGTGTGTCACCAGACCCACGCGGTCGCAGGTCTGGCTGGCCGCCTCCGCCGTGGCTTCAGCCGCGGCGGTCCATCCGGCGGCGCACCGGGGCACCACTGCCGCCGGCGCCGCCGGTGGATTCTGCGGGCCACCGGAGTTGCTCCGGTGGTCCGAATCCACTTCCGTCTGCGCCGAAGTTCCTCCCGGGTCTCATTCTTCACTGCCAGGCCCTCAAAACGCCATTGCGGCCCCTTTTGTCATCGTCCGCCAATCCACGCATCAATGGAAAACTGCGGAGGGTTGTGAGGCCGTGTTTGTTTGGCCTGCACCCTCCGCGTTAGGTGATAACAATCGGGAATAAATTATCATATGAAAACGTAACAAGATAAAATTTAATAAATTAAAATTGCAATTGATCTAGGTTCTTCGTTTTAAAAGAAACAATCACGGGAATTAAATGTTATTCCCAGATAAAACCCCTACCTCGCCGTAGTCGTCGAGCGTGCGTTCTTCGCAGAATTGATCGTCGCGGAAGGAGGTAATCATCGCGTCGCGGAAGGGCGTCGCGTTGTCGCGGAATATGGTGTCGCGTCGACAAACTCCGAGGTTCAAGAACATGTAGATTTAATTATATTAATTAAATCCATGATGTTGTTATAACCCACAAAGAGATTTAAAAAAAAGAAACCCGAAATCTCCTACCTCAAGCAGTTGGTGATCGGAGATCGTTGCGGGGAAGAACGTCTCGGAAGAAGCGTCTTCAATCTCTGAGGGTGACAACATTCTTTGCGTTCTTCACATTATTCGCGTTCTTCGTGAAGGAGGATGAAGGCACAAAATTTCTGTCAAAAGCCTCTCAACGAGCAATCCTCAAGAAGTCGTGCGTTGGTCTTATTTTATTATTATTCCAACGGATTGTAAACAGGTTAAGAAATAATTAAATTAATTCATAGAATTAATTTAACAAAGTTAACCACCCAATTAATTGGTGCGTTAAGAATTTAAGAAAACGCGTCAGTTGACTTTCATAATGACGGGTTTTCGCGGGGGAGTTACTTAGCGGAAAAGAAACGGTGGGGCTCGTGCGGGCCCCACCTCACAAATATCCTACCAAGAGGGTAGGATATTTTTGGATAGAACCCTATCCGCATAAACTCAGCTTAAGCAGCTTTAAGTGACTTTCAATTGGATTTAAGTGAAATAAAAATAAAGTTGTCGCACACTTTATTTTATTTCTTAACTTAATCCCAAAAATTTAAAACCACACCCAAGAAAACACAACTCCGAAAGAGGCGTTTCTAAGAAAATACCGGCGCTGCGATTCCATCGGTGCCCTCGGAATTTGATTCCAAGCACCGGTTCAAAAGTTAGAAAAACCTGCTCGTCCATTCACTGAACGTACCCGAGCCAAACTTTTGAAAATGATTCCGGGTACACCGGGCCTCGAAATCAGGTGCCGTCAGAAACTGCGTTCTTGTAAAAATTCCAAAGAAAATTAAGAAAAAAAATTTCCTTGAAATTTACGGGTCTTTACATTACTCCCACCATAGGGATTTACATCCCCGTAAAGCTTCACCACAAACTTAGGGATACAAAGGCGGTAATGAGCACGCATCTGAGCCTCCCACTCCAAAGTGCTCTCCTGGAGGTTCCCGTGCTGCCATCTGATGCACACAAGAGGAATCGATCATTCACGTAGGACCCACTTCTGTCAATCCTCGATCTCCACCGGGGCCTCCGCAAAAGTTTCCCCATCATCAACGTCTAGCTCCCCATGGTAAATGATGTGAGTCGGGTCGTGCACGTATCTCCTCAGCTGAGATACGTGGAAGACGTCGGGCAGCCGGTGCAACTGAGGTGGTAGAGCTAGGTGATAAGCCACCTCGCCAATCCTGCTGATGACCTGGAAAGGTCCGATGAAGCATGGATACAACTTCCCGCCTCGGCCAAATCTCCGTAATCCACGTCGAGGTGAGACACGCAAGAAGAGGTGGTCGCTATCCTCGAACTCTAGTGGCCTCCGCCTCCTGTCAGCATAAGAATTCTGCCGGCTCTGAGCTGTCCTCATCCGCTCCTGGATGACCTGGACCCTCTCTATCGTGGCCCGGACCATCTCTGGTCCCACAAGTGCTGACTCCCCAGGGTCTGTCCAGAACAAAGGAGATCTGCAAGGTCTGCCGTACAATGCCTCGTATGGTGCCATCCCGATGGTGGAGTTGTAACTATTGTTGTACGCGAACTCCACCAAGGGTAGGTGGTCCTCCCAGCTGCGGCCAAAGTCGAGGACACATGCGCGGAGCATGTCCTCGAGAGTATGAATGGTACTCTCCATCAGATCATCCATTTGAGGGTGAAAGGCGGTGCTCAGACGTAGCTACGTCCCGAACGCCTCCTGCAACCCCTTCCAAATCCGGGAAGTAAAGAGAGCATCTCGATCAGAGACGATATATGATGGCACACCGTGAAGCCGTACAATCTCCTGAATGTAGAGACGCCCCATGCTCTCCACCGAGCCCTGCTCTCTGATGGGTAAGAAGTGAGCCGAGTTGGTGAGTCGGTCGACAATCACCCGGATGGAGTCGTGACCTCTGGAAGTGCGTGGAAGTACAGTCACGAAGTCCATAGATATCCCGTCCCACTTCCACTCCGGGACCTCCAAGGGCTGTACCAAGCCTGCTAGTACCTGATGCTCTACCGCCACCTGCTGCCAGGTGAGGCATCGAGAAACGAACTCTACCACAACCTTCTTCATGCCCGGCCACCAGTGCTGTCATCTGAGGTCCTGGTACATCTTCGCCACTCCAGGATGTACCGCCAAAGGAGAAGTGTGAAACTCTCTCAGAACCTCCTCCCGTAAGGAAACTGGTACTAAGGTACGTCCTCTGAAAAGGACGTCGTGCTCTGCTCCCAAGGAGAAACCATCGGGTGCCTGTCCTGAGGATATCTGTGCACTCCACGTCTCACAGTCAGCGTCCCTATGCTGTGCCTCTCTGACCCGCTGCAGCAGTGGAGGGGTGACTGTGAGAGACTGAAGGAAGGCTGCTCCATCTCTAACCACGCCTCTAGGGCGCTGGTCAAACTCTGTCTCATCTCCTAGAAGCTCTGTTGACATCTGTCTGACCACACAAAGGGTTTCCCCTTCCTCCTTAACATTTTGTAAAGCTGCAATGATTTCTCCTTTGCCGAAAAGGGAAATCCGGTCTCATCCCCTGGATGAACCACGTTCCTTGCCTAATACAGTCAATCCCATCATGATTAGTTAATTCATGGCATGGATGACGTCGTAAGGCCTCGACGCTGCTACCAAGAGATCCAACCGTTACTCTCGCCTCCAATGGTTGAGTCACACTGTCGGCATCAGTTTGTGGTCACTGGGTCTCCTCCAGTAAGAATCTCACAAGTGAGGGTCAAGTCAATAGCTTTTAACCACCGGTGGATTCCGCGGGCCACCGGAGTTTCTCCGGTGGTCTGAATCCACTTCCGTCTGTGCCGAAGTACCTCCCGGGTCTCATTCTTCACTGCCAGGCCCTCAAAACGCCATTGGAGCCCCGTTTGTCATCTTTCTCCAATCCACGCATCAACGGAAAACTGCGGAGGGTTGTCGGGCCGTGTTTGTTTGGCTCGTACCCTCCGTGTTAGGTGATAACAATCGGGAATAAATTATCATATGAAAACATAACAAGATACAATTTAATAAATTAAAATTGCACCTTATCCAGGTTATTTGTTTTAAAAGAAACAATCACGGGAATTAAATGTTATTCCCAGATAAAACCCTTACCTCACCGTAGTCGTCGAGCGTGCATTATTCGTGGAATTGATCGTCGCGGAAGGAGGTGATCATCGCGTCGCGGAATGGCATCGCGTCGTCGTGGAATACGATGTCGCATCGACGAACTCCGAGGTTCAAGAATATTTAGATTTAATTATATTAATTAAATACATGATGTTGTTATAACCCACAAAGAGATTTAAAAAAAAAGAAACCCGAAATCTCCTACCTCAAGCAGTTGGTGATCAGAGATCATTGCGGGGAAGAACGTCTCAGAAGAAGCGTCATCAATCTCCGAGGGTGACGGCATTCTTTGCGTTCTTCGCGTTCTTCGCGTTCTTCGCGAAGGAGGATGAAGGCACAAAATTTCTGTCAAAATCCTCTCAACGAGCAATCCTCAAGAATTCGTGCGTTGGTCTTATTTTATTATTACGCCAACGGATTTTAAATAGGTAAAGAAATGATTAAATTAATTCATAGAATTAATTTAACGAAGTTAACCGCCCAATTAATTGGTGCGTTAATAATTTAAGAAAACGCATCAGTTGACATTCATAATGATGAGTTTTCGCGGGGGCGTTACTTAGCGGAAAAGAAACGGTGGGGCTCGTGCGGGCCCCACGTCACAATTATCCTACCAAGAGGGTATGATATTTTTGGATAGCACCCTATCCGCATCAACTCAGCTTAAGCAGTTTTAAGTGGATTTCAAGTGGCTTTAAGTGAAATAAAAATAAAGTTGTCGCACACTTTATTTTATTTCTTAACTTAACCCCAAAAATTTAAAACCACACCCGAGAAAATGCAACTCCGGAAGAGGCGTTTCTAAGCAAATATCGACACTGCAATTCCATCAGTTCCCTCAGAATTTTATTCTAAGCACTGGTTCAAAAGTTAGAAAAACCCGCTCATCCGTTCACTGAACGTACCCGAGCCAAACTTCGGAAAATGATTCCAGGCACACCGGGCCTCGGAATCAGGTGCCGTCAGAAATTGCATTCTTGTAAAAATTCCAAAGAAAATTAAGAAAAAAAAATTTCCTTGAAATTTATGGGTCTTTACAATATATACATATATTTATTTAAAATGAAAATCTAACATAGAGAGTTTGAGGAAGAAGATGACACTGATCAAGACATTTTTGTGGTTCATAGAGCATCGTTAGGTCATGGTTAATGCAAGAATGTTGTTACAACATGTTGTTATATATATATATATATTATAATAGTAGTTCCGAGATGATGGAGGAGGAAATTAAGGTATTAGGTTTAGATTGTGGGGGAAGGATAAGATGAGTCATTAAAGATCAGATAGATTAAACAAAAAGGATATAACGACGCTTGTTATATGCGTAAGTTTTTAAATGGTGAACAATACACCATGTTGCATGTACCATATTAGAGATTCATCTGGTTGCACACTTTCATATATTATTCCATGTTCTATAAGTGCTCGATGTGAGTATCCTAGTGTCCACTCTTGAAACCACATTGCAAACACTAGGCTCATGAACCGTGGCTCACTGTGTAGGCCCACCTACCTATGTGCTCACCCAAGCGTGCTCCTCCCGGCACTATGAATCCACTGTGCTAGCCCTCTCCAGTGCATGAAAAACCCATGGGCACCCCAACAACCAGGCTTGGAATATTCTTTTCATTTTATACTAATCAAATTAATTTAAATCATTTTCTTAAAAATAACATTTAATATATCTGAATTACATATTTTATTAATATAATTATATAAATATATGTACAAATTTAAAATTTTTATCACAAAAAAATATTTCAATATTATTATAAATATCATTTTTTAAAATTATTAAAAAAATATTTATATTCTTATAAATACTCAATTTAATTTTATCAGATATTTATATTTATCACCAAATATTTCCAAAATAATAAACATTATACATATAACACTTCTTTAGTGATAAGGAAACTAATTATTTTATAAACATGTTAAATTTACTATTAAAAAGTTCCCAATGTATATTCCTAATAGTGGATATATCTTATCCCTTAAATACCCCCTTAATAGACATTTTTATAATCCAAAATCTGTATATTCTAGTTTTCTCACTCACAAGGATAATTCCTATATTTCCATTAATATACATTCTTACTCTCATTTTCTTTGGAGTATTCATACTAATGGTTGATATTAATGATATAGGCTATGATTTTTTTGTTACCATGTTTATTTTATATTTTACTCTATTATTTTTGATGATCTTTGAAAATTTTATGCCATGCCCTTCCCTATCTTTAGTCCCACTCACCCTAAAAAACATGAGTGACCCCATCAAAAGACAACGACTGAACTCAATGGTGATAAAAATATATTTTTTCCTTGAAATTGATCATCTAAACCATGTCTAAAATTAAGTCAAATATGTCAAGAACAATCACTAAGAAGTCCCACTCCACCTTAGAGTCTTCTATCATCACCCAAATTGCGAGACATTTGAAATAATGTTCAGACCTCTTTCCCAAAGGCATGAAAGATCCTTAGCTTTTCTATATCCCTAGTTTGTTGTAGACTTCTGAAAAGATGTTCTTATAACAAAATTATTGTATTTTTTTCAATAAATTGAAATTTATCTTGATTTAATCTTAGAATAATCTTTTATTAATAGTATTTATCTAAAAGGAATAAATACATTTAAATTCTTGGATGTTACACAATTATTTTAATAAAATCATCAATAATAGTAGGTATGGAATAGCTCTCAGACATGAATAAGTCCTTGAAAAACTCCCAAATATGTTTGTGGATATCTTCCTTTCTTACAAACTAAGAACCATACACCTTTTCTAGCCCAAGAATAGAATTTTTCCAATGTACAGATGATGCTTTTTGATGGAAGAAACTCATATTTTGGTCACTTTGTTTAATAAATTTTTCCCTTAACCACATGAATAAGTAGGTTTATTTATCTCTTAGATCCCCATCAAGCTCCTTCTCCTAATCAGAAATCCTCCTATAGTAGTCTCTTTAATCCCCAATAACACAAATACATACAACCTAGTGTATATATACATATACACATATGTTTATATTATTATTATTATTATTATTATTATTACTTAAGATGAAGGGTATTACAAGAAACTAAACGACACACACCCAAATACCCTAATGGTTCAAGCCTCATCCATCTCCACAAGGAATGAAAAGATCCCATTGGACTTATTTTATTAAAATATATGGCCCAAAGGGTTGGATACATAGCAAAAATAGATCATAGGGAGGTCAAAGGACCAATGACCCATATGCCAAATACATGACCCCCTGAATGATCACCTTGCATTATTCCTTATCATCAGTCTTATTACTATCCTCACCAGTAGTCATCAGACAATGTTATAAGTATTAGATCCATGTCACACACTACCATTAATCATTTCATCATGTTAGCCTTTGATTCACCATGAAAGGGTACCCCGCCACCCCATACCAATAATTCACGTGGGAAGATGCCCAAATGACTAGTTCCAGCACACCCATCCCCCGTTCGAGCCACCCACTCAACGATGCCTACTTGGCACCCCACTATATTACCTACCTGTTGCACCATACTATATGACCGATCCAACTACATTTTTATTCACATGGTAGGGAACACATATGTCACACATAAAAAATATTTGAGGAAAAATGGATGGTTGATTGGTGCCATGACACCCATCCCTCTTTCAAGGCCACCCACCTAGCGGAGCCTGCGTGCTGTCATGCTGCATCTCTTTCCTGTTATATTGAGTCATTTTTCTGGTCCCTCCATTTCACCTGATACACATTAATGATAACCCATAGTCTTTATGGATTGAAGGCTTTTTGATGGATGGATGGAATAGAGACAGATTGTTTGGCCTAAAAACCCATTCAAGATGAATAATACCAATGCTATAGTCCCCCCTGCTACATTACTGCTATAATGCGTATGAAAATTCTCTCCCACCCAGATTTTATCATGGGTTTTGATATTGGATTTCATGGAATTTAAAACTCAAATGACACCCAACTACACATATGTATATATGTATACAATAAAATTTTCACATTAATTTTCCACTAAAACGATACATTTTATATTTATATTATTAAATATATTGCGTGTAGAAAATATACATTTGAAATTATCAATGAAAATTTCAAGTGGAAATCTTCAACAGGAATTTCCAATGAAAATTCACAATGTTTATTTATGTGTTAATTTATTTACACTAAAAAATTTAATATGTATTTTGTTAATAAATTTATTAATCAAATTTCTAGTGTGAAATTTCACTATAAAATTGATGTGAAAATTTTTAGTGTTAAGCTACACTATATGATAGTATGTGTATATATAAATACATTTCATATTTATACACTTATATATATATATATATCTGTGTGTGTGTGGGCGGGTGTATTTGTAAATATTCACACTAAACTTTTCATGTGTATATTCATATATTAATATATATTTATCTAAGTATGCATATAAATAATTATATTAATATATATGAATATAATACTATTAATATATATGAATATACTAACATTGAATTTTTATTATAAATTTCTATTAATAACTAAAATTTTTCATTTGAATTATGGAACTTTTTATTGGAAATAAAATTTTAAATATAAATTTATATTGGAAACATGAAATTTTTATTGAAATTTTAATGGAAATTATTGAAGTATCTATTAGAAATTATATTTTGCGTATGAATTTCCATGGGTAAATATAAATAGATAGTGAAAATTTATATTTAAATTTTGGTAGTTTTTGATGGAAATTAATTTTTTATTAAAAATATACACATATAAATATAAATATAAATTTATTTAAGTATAAATAAATTATATATATATAATAAATGAATTTAAATATAACGATTTTTTGTACATAATAATAAAAACTTAATATATATATAATATAATAATTATATATAATAAATATTATATATAATAAATACCATACATAATAAATATCTTACATAATATATATATATATATAGGATGGTATTATAAAAAGGATGTATACATAAAATTTTCACTGTTTATTATATTAGTGTGTGCGTGTGTGTAAATTTCAATGAAAATTTCCACTGTTCATGCTGAATAGTAAATATACTATATAAATTTTTAATGTAAATCTCAATTGAAAATTTCTATAGAAAATTTCCATTGTTAATTTTCATTGAGATTTTTTTTTATTTAAATTTAAAATATAAAATTTTAATGAAATTTTATACAATATATATGTGTATATGTATGTATGTATAAATTTCATATTCAATGCTTGGACATGATGGATCTCATGTGTCTCAATGCCTAATATGGGGTTTCAAAGACTGTATAGGCGACATTATCAGTCCCTCAGACAAGGTCGATCCTAAAGAAACCTTGTTTTTGGAATACCATGGTTATTCCTTTGATCCAACTTCCCTAAAGATGTTGAAGATCTTTTATGGAGCTCCAAACCTCTCTCTATCACCCTTAGAATATCAGGATGTGGATGATATTCATTGTTGGTATCTCATTGTTAACTTTTGTAGGAACCATCCCCTGTTGAAGATGTTCGAGTGTAATGAAACATATCCAAACCATTGATTGATGTCCTAGATGGAGAGATAATGGGACCTCAGACACTCCTCCCCATATTCCAAAGGCTGCTGACTAGCAGTTGGGGTCTAGGGTGTTTCCGTGGGGAGACTATACCCCCCATATTAGAGTGTACAATACTGAACAAAATAACTAAACATCATCCATAATAATAAATTAGAATACACATAATACATTAAATCATAAATAATGAAATGTAGAAGAATGTAGCCACATAGACCCATGATCATTCTAGAAAAAAATAAATGATTTCTTATGGGGCTGATAAAATATATAGAATAAATAAAAGAAACATATTATTCATGTGGCTCTACCTCCATCCCCAAGCCTCACCTCATCCCAGTATCTAATTACACCCAAGATATCTACCTTGATCATGTAACCCCATGCCTATACCCTACCTAAATTTATGATTATTGAAGTCTTCTTGGGTACCCAAGTTCCATGGCCAGTCAATAAATGAGTGAGTACAAATCAACATGATAATAGTAATGGGGTCTCAAACATAACCAGTAATATAATGTATGTGTTATGAGATATTCTCAACATAATAAATAAATATATTTTAATGTAGAAGCATAAATAAAATGACCACCATTAATCTGTAGGTACTAACATGACAGCTAGGCTCAATTATACTTACTTAAACCAATGCCAGAGTGTCTCTGAGATCATTGAAAAACTATTCCAACTAGTACCAGACCCAACTATTATATAACAGTAGGTGAAAGCACTGATTCCTTAGGGATGAACCTAGGAAATCCACATTATACTAGGTTTATAGTTGATTCATATGGTGATGAACCTAGGAAATATAGTAATGGAGAAAATATAGCTGATTCGTGGGGGAATAACCCCTAAAAATCCATCTAAACCTCAATCACTAGATCCCAACATCTTGGGAATATAATATAGGCATAAGAGGAATAAAAGGGGGTTTTACAAGTTATTATAAATAGATAGATATCATAGAAAAATCCATGTGGATTTCCCAAGACATTATAAATAGATAATAAAATGTTGATTCATATAAGATACCCAAGGAAATCCATACACAACATATACATCTCGAAGGGCAGTTCATCCCTCTTGAAAAATACTCCTATAATCATAATGTGGGTGGACCATCTGGAAAAACCCATCACATATAATAAGGTTTGGCCTCCCAAACACATGACTTACCATTTACACTTAATTCATATTAGGAACACACAATTTATTAGGTTTAAAAGGTGACACCCAAAATCATCATTATATATTCTTGTATACACCCACTCAGGGGTCATCATGTCATTGGGGAACATACTAGATTCCCCTATATGAAATCAGGCATGAGAATCTCACATGTGATCCATTATCCCATTATTTCCACTTAGATCAACACCCATCACTTGAAGGGAATGATATCCCTCAACATCATCGTAATCATAACACAACCTCATAGGCATTGATGGAAAATACCCGCCAACACCTCTCCAGAAAGATGTCATAATACCCATCTCTCATATTAAGTCATCTTAAGACAGTCCACTCACCAAAGATATCATAAATATACCTAGGTCATACCCAATTGGGTGCTCGTATACTAGTCGGGGAGTAATTCTATCCCCATGGTCATCTCAACTAGTTTGAAGGTGATTAGGCATCTCATAGTCACATCAAAACCTACTCAGACCTGTCATGGAAATTAATTACACATACCTACTTAAGGGTGATGAGGGAACCTATACCAGTCCACTATATTCTCTTAATTCATTTAAGTCTCACACCTCAGGTCTATACATTTCATGAATTAAATTTATAATCAAGGCCTTAGTTGGAAGTGGATGTGACGTTAAGCTAGTGCACAAGGGTCCATCATGGCCCTTGACACTTTGTCTATTTCATTGTATTCCATTTTAAAGAAACAATTTATTTTAAATTAAATGAAGATCACCCTCAATGGAAAGACTACATAACATGTGTATATAAATAAAATTCATTTATTGTAGGGGTAATTCTTAAGGTACCACCTACCTCAATTATATATCAATTTTACTTTAGAAACAAATATCGACCACATAACCCGAGACCGGTCCAAGATAAAACATTGATACATTATCCTATTTCAAGTACCTACATCATAAATAATTAATTATAATATTTTATAATTAACTATCCAACTCAAATCAATTAATTACACAAATTTAATTAATTTATTTTTTTGGGAAAATAATAATTGTTTTCTAAAAGCTCACTGAGAAACCTCATCACACTAAAACCATGACCAACCACTCATGGAAGGTCTATGAAACAATTTAGGAACTATCCCAAGTAAAGGTCCTATCATTTGATGCTTGATCAATCACTAATTCCTTCAAATTTTGGTAAAACTCTATATAAAATTATAGAGTGACATAACTTCAATGAAACGACATGCGATCATCGACCTAGGAAGCCATCTTACCACTATACATGAGATTGACAATGATTTAGATGATTTACACCACGTTCTAATATAAATCATTAATAATCATTAACCGAGTTCAACTAAAATCAGAGGGTTATGAAATTTTTTTAAAAATATAAGAGAGGATAAATATTCTAGGATCCATTGTTTAAATACACTAAAAACATCCCACTAACATGAGGGATAAAATGGGAATAGAATATGGGGATAATCTAACCAATTATCTCTCCCTATGTCTACCCTACACCCTAAAACCGTGATGGATAAATTATCAATATACCCCACATAAAAAATTTAGGTGAGGGTATTTCTATGGAATTACCATATGGCCAATGATTCAAACTTTCCTCTCAAGGAAGCCTTGTGATTCCACCCCAGGGGTTGCGACAAAATAGGTTAGCCTCCAACTATGGTGTGAAGTTGGGATCCATGCTATATTATACCTAAGGTACCCCCTGATGACCCCTAAAATTCCCTAAACTATTCTAGAACCCTACCCATTTCAATCCATGGTGGATAGAGACATCCCTAGCACACCATAACCAGGAACCATGTCATGGTGGTGTCTCCCTCACCTTTTTTACAAGTACTAGGGGATCTACCATAGGAAATTTCCACCAACTGTTATCCATAGGTGGATTTATTAAGGTCTGTGATCAACCAAGACTCCTCCCTCTGGCCTAGACACACACCATGGTGTGGTGCTTTCTGTGGTCCCTCAGAACCCCCACAATAATTACACCATGATGTAAGAGACATTGTTTGGTCCATTTATAGGGACAAACTATCATGTGGACTCCTCAAATGTAACACATCCAACCCATAAGAAGTAGGGATGTCCCAATAATCCCTTTAATCCTCTAGGTAATATCCCCTCAGTGCAATGTTGGGGCCTTCCTTGACCAAAATCCACCACAGCATAGCCCTCATGGGTATTCTGTGGTGGCTTCCTACACCAGAAATTTAAACTTAAGGGACACAAAACCTTTAACCACTATTTACCCAAGCACCCAAATACCCATCCAAGAATTGATTCACATCTAAAAAAATCTCCTTGATATTTTATAACTCTTTGAATTCCAATATGAATCCCATTTCTCAAAATAAACCCTACATTGGATCAAAAAATTTAAACTCTATCTGAAAATTAGAACTCATATGGAGTATAGTTTTACAATACACCCACCATAATACATATCATACTCAAGAAGCATCAATTTTTTTCAACCAACAAAATTAACCTTGCTCTAACATCAATTCATGATCAACTAATTGTGTTCTACTCTGAAACATTGAATGAGCTTCCGCTACACAACTCTAACCATGAGGCAAACTATTAATAAAAAATTTGAGCCAAAGGATCATCATCATTACTAATACAAGGAAGGATCCCAGCCAAACCAGTCTATCCTGACATACCATGGTTTCATTGATCAATTAATCCATATTTTTATGGTAATCCCTACCATAAGTCTCAACATACATGGGACAATTCCAATCCATGGTGCTCCCCACCCTAGAATCACTTACTCCAACACATTTCCAATAGTCTAATGACCCACTCAGTATGATTTACATCTTACTTTACCCAATTGTATATTAAAATCACCAATCAAACCTCCTATATTTTACCATTATTGAAAAAACTTGTCCAAACCCACAAATATGCTATGCCATCTTCCGATCATGATGCCTAACCCTCGAAGGCATCACAGAAACATCCTAGCACCCACACTAAAGTTTAAACTTGAATGTCGATGAAATTTCAGAACTATATCACTAACCAAATCATCTATTATGCTCTATTATTGAGAATTGGAATATCACAGATTCATCTCACTCAGATCATCTCAAAACCAACCCGACTGTGGTGTCAACACTTGAATTCCTTCAAAAATCGTATTCAAAACCCAAATATGGAATTCACTAAGGAACTAGATAAAAATTGATCCATCTTTACATCTTTATACAAGAACCACCTCGACTATCCAATGACTGGTCTCATCACAACCATGACCCTACCCATATGAGGGTTATTCCTCCATGACCTTTTCTTCATCAATGGAAATATTTAATGACTAGACATGGCCATCCTACTCACACCCATTCGACAAAAAAAGCATTAACCACCACATATTCCTAACTCATTGGGAACATCATCCATGTCACTTGATGAAATTCTATCTAAAACAAGGACTACACCCTTAATAATCCTATAAGGAACTATCCTACATACAAATTCCCTTACGTAGATCCTTGAGTGAAAAATCAATAGATTCTAATAACACACACATGCAGCTCCTCCTGAGCTATGATCACATCCTATCAATTCTTAACACCATATATCCATAGTGTCATCATCATTATAGAGGAGAGACTCTATGTTCCCATTAAAACTCTAGACCACCATGCCTAAGATGTCTCATTGAATCAATATGTCCTTGACCCATATATGACCGCTAACTAATTCATGTTTCAATGGCACCGCATGTAACCAATGTGTTCTGCCTCAATATCATCCAAAATTAATGGGTGTACACTACCATACCACCCAGTTGGTCAAACTAAATCATGCTACAATGAGTCACATATCATTTCACTGAGGCTCATTATCATAAACCACTAACTATGATCTATGAAATATTAATATCATTTTATCATAAGAACCCTTGGTGTCCCACTGCAAAAAACAAGGCATTTATCCCATGCCAAGGTCCACTACATGATCACCCACCAATTGGAGAATCATTAAAAAACTAATAGCATATACCCATGTTCTTAACTAGATCTCAAAATTACATCCAAAATCAATAGGGTTACACACTTGACTGATCCTTCTCTCCAAAACCAACATCGATACCAAAATCACTCTACGTGATTTACATCTCAAAATTTCAAGGCATCACTATAACAATAATGTAAACCTGATAACATCTCTTGTAAACCACCCTCTCAACCCAAAGAATCTACCATTATTACCCTTTATATGAAACTCACAAGTCTAGGTTAACCCCTATATCAGGTTACCCTCACACATAACACCCAACTCACCAATATCCTGAGCCTCATCTAAAAAGGTCACTATACTTTCTCACCTAGACCATAAATCATGTCTCATGTAAAATAAAGCTCATGAGGAATCATCCTTTCACTTATCTCAAAATTCACCATGAAAATAACATGCTAAAACACCAAATATAGGGTTCTTACATACACATATAGACATCAGGAATTATATTCCAACTTATTAGCATACCTGGGAATTGATTCTCATCAGGCTCTACATATGGGAATACCGCCTAAAGACCAAAAATATCATCCACATATATCTAGAGGCATCATTCAATGATGATCCGTATCAAGTATAACATATTCATACTATTAGGTTGATTACAATAAACCCAGAATCTATTTGGGAAAACAACATATATGTTATTATTAACAATTTAAATAAATGAACCTATTTTCCTTACCAAAACTAGTATCATAATCATCCACTAGGGGTTTAACATGAAGGTAGACAATTTTATTATCAACATACTAAGTCTCTACAAACATCCCTTACAAGAGAGACTGCATAGTCATCATCAAGGTGCATCCCTCTATAGAATCCACTCTATCTATCATCAGAGGGAAATATATCATGGTTAGGCCATGTATCATGTCACAAATAAGTGAATTAGAAAAATTACATATAAGTTGTTTACACTTTAAAAAATTTAACCCTCATCATTATTGATGTCAATCACACATATTCATAGGCATGTCATGTGATTCGTATGTGCCTAATACGATGAATGTGAATAGGACACTTTCCAATAGGCCAGGAGCCAAAAACCAATAAAACATAAATCTAAAACTCAAGTGAATAATTCTAGGTGAAATCACACAACTGTAAAATAAAAAAAATGAACATCAATCCCATATACCTAGTAACCTAAAATTACTACCAAAAGAAGTGTTCATGATGCACCTATATGATATCTATCACATAACCCTACATAAACCTTATCATTGTCTACCATATCCTTGTTAGTAAGGAAAAAGAAAAATGACACTCTGATACAAGTTTGTAACACCCATGATCAGACCATTGATTAGTATCCTAGCTATAGAGTTATTGGAACCTCAGTTGGGCCTCCCTATACACTAGAGGCTACCGACTAGTAATTAGAGTCTAGATCGTCACCATGGGGAGACTATATCCCCATATCTAGGTGAATAATGATAAAGGAAATAACCAAACATCATCTATAATAAGAAATTAGATTATAAAAAATCCAATAAACAATAAATAATGCTATAACAAAATGAAATGCATGAGAAAGAATTTATATGCACTTATAGTCATGCTAATAAATAACAACAGATCACCCACTGGGCTGATCACATATACAAAATAAATAAAAGAAGTATATTGTGTATGAAGCTCTACCACCATACTCAAGCCTAAAATCACCCCTGTATCCAATCCTATATGATTTATCCCACTAGATCATATAACTCCAATCCTTTTCCTATCAGAACCCTCGATCAGTGAAGTCTTCTCTAGTACCCAAGT
The DNA here is from genome assembly GCA_963277665.1 of Viscum album. Classification (NCBI taxonomy): domain Eukaryota; kingdom Viridiplantae; phylum Streptophyta; class Magnoliopsida; order Santalales; family Viscaceae; genus Viscum; species Viscum album. Next base: position 209,257,536 of record OY728128.1, on the reverse strand, counting down.
GTCATGGATTCCTAAATAGGGTATGCATATAACTTAATATGGAACCACCAATAGAGTCCCAAACATAACCAATAATGTAGTGTATGTACTATGTGATATTCTCATCATTATAAATAAATAAACTACAGTGTATAAGTATAAATAAAATAGCCATCATCAATCTTCAGATTCTAATGTGACATCCACGATTGATTATACCCACTTTGGCCTATATTGTAGTGTCTCCAAGCATGTCCCATAATCGTTCCAACTAGTACTATGCCCAAAACTATATAATCATAGGCTCAAGAAATTATTACTCAGAGTGAACCTAGGAAATCCAAATTATACCCTTCATATAGTGAATTTATTAGGGGATGGAATTAGTAAATCCAGTAGTGGAAGGAATATAGCCACTTCCTTGGGGGATGACCCTTTGAGTTCCATATAAACATCAACATCTAGATCCCAAAATCCTAGAAATCCTATATAGGAATAAGCTTAATCTTATGGGATTTCCCAAGAAATTCTAAATAGATAGGCATCACATCCAAATCTTAGGGGATTTCCCAAGACATTTTAAATGTATAGGAAAATTAATATTCCTAGGTGATACCCTAGGAAATCCATACCCTACATATATATCTTATAAGGTAGTGCGTACCGCCCAAAAAATACTCCTATAATGAAAACATGGTTTGGCCATCCACCCAAACCCATTACACATAATTAAAGATGTCCTCCTAAGTATATGAACTAACATTACCACCCAATCCATATGTAGATCACACAATTGATTTGGGTTAATATGACACACAAGGAACCTACTAGGTTCCCCTAGGCTATATAAAATACAAAAACCACACATGGGATCCATTATATCATTCCCATCTCTTAGGCCAAAAAATCATCACTTGGAGGGAATAAAATCCCTTAAAACCATCATAATTGTAACGATTCATGCCTTATTGTTCTATTAATTTGGTGGTTTGGGAGTTGGTGGTGTTTTAAGGAGGCTTGAGGAAGGTTTAATGGATTTTAGGGATGAGATTTTTTTCACAAAGGGTTGTTCATAGTGTAAATACATTCTCATGATGTGAATGGTTGTTTATGGCTTAAAATTTGTTGATTAATAAATTTATGTTTTAAAAGGAAAAAATATTCTTAGTTAACTCACAAAATGAAATAATTATTCATGGAATGAATTAATTCAAGGTTAAGTAACTAGAAAATAATCTTCAAAATTTGAATTGAATCCATCCACATCCCGAATTGGTTTTATATCCTGAATTGTGGAGCATAATGAATACTCACAGTGTAAATCAATATTTCATGTTGTGAATGTATTGAGCTATAGCAAACTAATTTTTTTTAAACCCCCTAATTTAATGCATCAATCTTGGTATTTTATATAAAACTAGGTGTTTTTTGAGGATCTTCCAACCCTATTTATCTATATTTGATCCTTGGATTCATAAATTTGATATTTGGTATTCTGCATTGATTCATTATTTTTTCCCCTTTAGTTTATTCTATTCCTCTCTTGGTGATTCTAGACAGTGAAGTAGTTTTGATTCAAGGAGGGGTTGAGATATGAATTTGATGACCCCTTGGTGTGATTCGGGTTGAATTATGGTTTCCATATGTGGATGTGTTCTTCCAGTTATTTCCCATTCATCTTTTTTTTCATGATGATTTAGAAATATTCTTCGAGGTAGGGGATCCTCGTTCTCTGATTCTTTTACATGAATCTATGGAAATTTTATAATTTTTTCTTCCTTTTGGTGGATATTATGGGTCATCATAAGAATATAACTAATTATCTTACAATAAAATTGAATGGTAAAGGAAGTATTCACATTAATTAATTACTTTTGAGATATTGTCTATGCAATTATGCATGCTTACTGATGTTGATGAAAATCATAGATTTTGGGAGACTTGCTTGTGTTATAATTGTTATGATTGTGGAACATTGGTTGTGTTGATTGTTTGAAATCAGACCGAATAAGAGGTTAGGAACTTATATATGTCTAATGAATTGGGTTCCCATGGATATTTGAATTTTGAGGGAACACCCACACTAATTAATGAAGTAAAGTGATGAAAACCCCCTTCATTGAATCTGGATTTGTGGTAAATTATTTAGGTAACATCATAAGCTCCAAAAACTTAGATCCATCAGTTATATTACATTATTGGTATATAATAAAAGAGTTTCTGTAGGATCAAACAAAATAGTATCCATGTAATATGATATACATACATATTTGAAAACACAGGATACAATATGAACATATTTCAATAATATTACTGTCCCTCCCATCATATCCCTAAAAAGTACAAAAATTCATCCTCTAGGTTTCATGGGGAAAGGAAAATAAATAATGGAGAGATTAGATGATCAATAAGGAGTAGAATATAGAATAATATTACATAACATAAACATGTAATAACTGATATATAAAGAATAAATGAAAAAAATTGAATCCACAATCAACTGAAACCGAGGGAATGTTATATCCATGAAAATAAATGAAAACATGGATAAAAATAATTATTGATCTCATACTGATTTAATACATAATTCCATACATCAAAATATTATATCAAGGCCTTATTCCAAGACAATTACCCTATTATAGGAAGAGGTATACCCCAAAAACCAACATGTTTTGTCTCATGGGACCTGTCAATGCCTTGAGGGGATATATAATCTTTGGCCCCACTCTTCACCTGATAATTTCCAATGTATTCACCATAAGTTTCATAGATATCTTTCATACCATTATTAGATGAACCAATTTCTAAATAAAACATGGATATTCATATAATGATAAATACATGTATCAAATAATTTCCCATTCATTAGAATAATGTGGTTTTTAGAAGAACTTTCCTTAGTAAACTTAGAAGCTATGGGGTATCATAAAAGTAATAGGTGGTACCATAATAAAAGAAATATAGGGGTGAGTGTAACTTAAACGTGTTGGGTTTTCCATGAAATATGGTAATTGGATTCAATATTTCCATTTTTAAGAAACCAAGGAAATAGTAGAAAACATACATCATCATGGTTCATTAAGAGCGAATGAATATTCCAAAGAATATCACATGGGAGTGTATTTCCTATTGTGTAGTCTCAGGACCGCTCATAATACATCAATGTGATGATTGAGTAAATTCTCAACCAACTCTTTTTAGGGTAGTAAACCCCATGTTTATTTGTGCTATAACCACATCCACTTTCCACTATCCTTACATGGATGCATTTTATAGGAAATGACATGCACTTTTACTTTAATAAAACATAGGATGGTTTTTAAAACATGGAAAATATAATCATTGGATCAAAAGAATATGGGAGAGGGATAATAATATAATCATGTAAATACCTTAAATTTCCTGATTCATATGTCAAAAAATTTCCAATGTAAATGTATACACCACCCACAAGAAAATAGGTGGTTATTATAACATAATCCCCAAAGAATAAAAATTGAGATGAAAAAACCCCACTTATGACTTGGGTAGAAATTAAATAATAACATCTTGAAATATAAGGATTAAAAATGATCCTAAAATACTATTAATAAATTAATTTCATGATATAACATCTTAAATAGGTATTATATACACCACATAAAGGAAATTTGGTTCTTAATGAAAAATATAGTTCAAAGAGAGGAATTTTGAGATAGAAAAACCATACCTCTTATCCTAAATTCCTAGAACTTACATTAACCTCATGTATAATAAATATAAACATATTAATAAACTAATTTATAACATTAATCATACCTATTTTCATTCATACTCTTCATAAATAGTCAGTCTATATATAACTTCTCATGATTTTCCACATCAATGTTTATAATTTTGATCATTTTGTAAAGAATTATATTTTCCATGTAAATTTGTTTTTAAATTATATGTAATTATTACGAGTCTGTGAAAATTGACGGTGCATGATTCTGAGGCCCGGTGTGCCCAAAATTATTTTCTGAACTTTTTTTAAGGTACGTTCAGTAAACATGCGAGCGACGTTATCTAACTTTTGAACCAGTGTTCGGACTAAAAATCTGAGAGCACTGTTGAATCTACAGTGCTGGTATTTTCTTAAGGAAGGCTTCAATTTAACCGCAGTAGGTTGGGAGAAAAAGATAGATTTTGTACTTTTAAAAGAATAACAAAATAACAAAGTTATTTTATTTCTCTTTTTCTTTCCTCTAATGGACAAGCGGTGGTGGAAGGACCAATTTCATGTCAAGCCATTAATTGGAATGACTCCTCAATCTTTGTAAAACACCATTGGAATTTTGGAGGTTCATTCATTAAATTAACTTCATAAATTCCCAACGACATTACTCACCCTCCCCCTCTCCTATTTATATGGAGCTCGGGGAGGAGTGTTGGCACGACTTCACCAAGCGAAGAAGCTCTGGAAAAGTACCACGATACTAACCACTTGGAGGATGGGAGTAGTTCTAGTAAGCGGTGAAGAGAACTACTGAATCATGAATGATAAACACCAACTCTTCCTCAAATGTGAAAATTCTCCAATTATCTTAAGGTAGGGTTTATTTCTTGTCTAATTTCAAGAGTTGTTGAATCATTATACTACCCTCTTGCTACCGAGCTAACGTGGAGGGTGCGAGACAAATAAACAAGGCCAATACCCTCCATCTTTTGTTTAAATTTGACGTGTTCTTCACAAGAGATTTATTTGGGTTGGAAAGAACCCGAAACAGTGGGTTTAGTGATGGAGAGAGCATCCCGGTGAGTCCGTTAGAACCTTCGGATGAAAAAACGGGCCACTAGAGCTCACCTAGTGACCTGTGGAAGACCGCCGAAAACTGGAACCGGAGGAATAGGAGATGGATGTGTGCTATTGTGCACCACTGGAAGAGAAGGCTGTAGCCATAACCACGACATGTGAAGATGGCGGCTGGATCAATCTGGCTATGAAAGAGGTGGTGGTGCGCCGTTGCGCACGTCCGGAGAAGGGGGCCGTGGTGGCCAGCATAGGATGACCTCAGACGGAGGAAAGTGATGTGACTTTTCATGCCACTGATGATGGATATAGCTCAAAAGCCGTGGCGGAGGGCTGAGACCTGCTCCCTGTGGGTCCCGCGGGCGACCGGGTTGCGCCCCGTGGCGCCGCCGCTCCGACTCCGAACGGGTAACCCCCCCGTACCATCTAGGGAGAGACCCACTCTAGCTGGTCACACCCCTCATCGGGCCAGGCCATGCGAGCTCAGCGGGCCACGACCTCCGTGGGTCGGGCCGTATGAGCCTAGCAGGCCGCGCCAGCCTAGCGGACCGCACCGCCCAAGCGGGCCGAGATGGTCTGCAGCCCAGCGGGCTGAGCCTGCCAAAGCCCAGCCCAACCGAGATGGTCCATACCAGTTTGGGCCAGGCTGGGTCGACCCAAACCAGGTTGGGGCAGCCCAGACCGGGTCGGTCCGACCTGGTTAGACTGGACCCATACCCTTACAGGCCCAGTTTCGCTAAAAGAGACACAACTTGTGAACCGAGCATCTGTTTGATGAACTGTCTATAGCGATGAGATCCTTGGAGAGAGATAATACTTTTGGTATACTCCACTTGGGTTTTGGAGAAAGTTTTTGTATTTCTAGGTTGGATCGAACCCTAATCCAACCGTGCCCTCGGTACTAAAACGCTTATAAGTGACAAACCAGGCATCCGATTGACGCACCGTCTATCGCGTGGGATCTCTTATGACATGGTAGTCCTTTGAGATAATTATTCGGGTAACTTCATGGAAGTTGAGGTACGAATGATGGATTGAGGAGAGGATACTTCTAGAATCAAGCGTGCTTAGTGCGTGAATCTCGTGGCTGGATGTAATGTGAAGAAATAACATCGATCCCGTGTGGGTCAACATCTATTGATCCTGGGTGGGTTAGCGCTTAGTGATCCGGTGTGGGTCAGTATCTATCGATTTTGTATGGGTCAATTCTTAGTGATCCAGTGTGGGTCAGCATCTATTGATCAGGTGTGGGTCTACAACATAGCCGCTCGACAGAATAAGATGATCTAGATTTACAAAAAATCATTTGTACTTTTGTACTTTATTTATATACCTGGTGTGAGATGTGCCTTTACATTTGTGGTACTTTTACCTTCTTTGTGTTACCATCATGGTGTTACCTTTTTGGTACTTTTACCTTCATGGTGTTACCTTCGTGGTGTTACCTTTGTGGTATTCTTCCCTCATGGATCAGTTGTGCCAAAGGATTAAAAGTTAGAGCCTTATGTTTCCTCATTTATGAGACGAGTATATCTTGATAAATCAGGTATATGTATGGGCATATACCTAACTAGAGTTGATGACTGCTTCATGATTTGTGCTTTGTGTTTGAGGTCTTGCTTTGTGGTTTATCATTTGTGGAACTCTGGGAGACCTTCAAGGGTCTCGGGGTCCCTACTGAGTATTGTTATACTCACCCCTGTATGGGCTACACCCGTACCTTGCTGTGTATTATGAAAACGATGAACATCATTGATCAAGGCTGAGGGAGCTTGGACTGGATGCTGCTCAGAGGTGGACCATTTGACGTGACGCATTGTAGTGACTATTGATCATGAGCTGTACATACCCTTTAGGTAGGATATTTGGTGGATGATCTAGGAGTTATTTTATCCTTTCAATTGTACTTGTAATTTTCACCTGGTGTTGTATTCCGGCCCCTTTACTTTTAGTACACTTTTTACTACAACTGTTTACTTCATGGTTGCTTCTTGTTGTGTTATTGGATTATGTGTTTCTGCATGTTTAAAGGCAATGCCTTCCCATTATAGGGATATGCCTTTTTAGTGCTAATATCTAGCCCCATGACTATGGAAGGTGGGATTGGGGTAGTCATGGCACGGGCCCCGGGGGACGGGTCATGACAAAGTGGTTTTAGAGGATTCAGTTCTACCCAAGAACTAGGAATCTGATCTTTTAAACAGAGAAATATTGTTAATTGTTTTGAGTGTGGTTTTTAGTTTGTGGAATCCAGTATTGGTGTGGCAGCTGACGTATCCATACACCAGGACACTGAATTATGATTTCTAACTCAGTGCACAAAAACACTAATTTCGTGTATTTTTCAAAAGTTTTTTTTTCTTATTATCACTTGAGTTAGCTCACCAGGTATAATTTATTGAACATGGAACACCTATTTACTTCCAGGATTCCACCACATATATATCCAGTTAGGATTACTGAGAGAGTACTCGATGACAGACCACCGAGTGATGAGGCTTCTGTGTAGGTCCCTCTTATGGCGATAGTACCATTGGGTAGTGAACCAGTAGAACCACCACCTTTTGGGAAGCAGATTCCACCAACCCCAACAGTAGAGGGTGAACACTGACTAAGAATGTTTCACAAGTTTCAGTGGAAGAGGCCTCCAAAGTTCCGAGGAGAGACGAATCTGCTAGCGGCTGAGGACTGGCTAGAGGCTGTGGCCAGAGTTTTTTGCTTAGTTGGGACACCAGCTGATCTGATGGTGATCCTAGCTTCCAGACTCTTCTAGGGAGCATCTGGGAGATGCTGGAGTCTAACACTCTAGTTACATGATGAGAAGACCCTAACGTGGGCGGACTTATAGGGCCTTTTCAGGGCAGAGTTTGTCCCAGAAACCCTATGCTCAGTTGGTATATAGGAGCTGATACACATACAACAGGGCAACATGACCGTGGACCAATACTCGGCGAGGTTCACTTATGTCTCTCACTACTCCACCGACATGGTACGAGACCCTTTCTTGAGGGACCAGACCTTTGAGCAGGGTCTCCGATGGGAGATCAGAGCATCGATGATATCGTTAAGCATTCTGATGTAGGCTGGGGTGCTAGATCGGTCACTTTTGGTGGAGAGATTCCTTGTAGAGTAGAAACTGACAACGAAATCCACCACCAGGCGTCAGGTAGCAGATTCATCCATAACAGGTAGTAGATGGATAATGTAGGGGCCAGAGAGGGCCAGACCTTCTTGTGGATGACCTTAGGATACAGGGTTGGTGGTGAGGGGCTCACGGGATAGAGGGGGACATATGAGGAGCAAGCAGTGCTACTCGTTCGGCGGGTAGGGTCAAATGGATCACGACTGCTTGACCCTTCATATGGAAGAACATCAGATGATCAAGGGACCTCCAAGGAAGAGGTAGTGGTTTGAACGACGTGGTCCGTAGGGCAGCGAACATGGTAGAGTAGATGGCCGTGCAATAGGTGTTGGGCGGCGATTCGAGGTTCTATCGCCACCACCTCCAGGTTGTCCACCCCCACCATAGGGAGTAGGTGGACAGTGACGAGCTCATCTCTAGGTAGCTGATGCCTATGATCACGACGCTCTAGAGATGATTCTAGGTACGATCTATGTCTACTACACCTTATTTTCAGTACTTATAGACATAGGTTCCAGTCACTTTTTCTTTGCCATGACTCTCGTTCAGAGATCGAAGATTCCGGTGGAGCAGTTCACTTGATCCTTTCAATTAAAGACTCATATAGGAGAAGATTCGACGATTAAACACTGGTGTCGATAGTGTGAGCTTACTCTAGGAGGTGAGAGCTTTAGATGTGATCTTCTAGTAGCGGCGTCGAGGCCTTACGACGTCATCTTGGGTATGGATTGGTTATCCATAGTCAATGCTCATATTGGCTGTATTAGGCATAAAGTTTGGTGTGTCTGCAAGGAAGGGACTAGGTTTTTCTTCACCGGCAAGAATGGAACCTTTGAAGTACAAGATGGACTTACTCGGAGGAGGGTGTAGCAGATCACAAATTAGTTGGCTAGCCTTACCCTCGGAGCAGTTGATGTTAAGAGTTTGAGCTATCCTATAGTGGTGGACCAGTATGATGAAGTCTTCCCTAATGATGTTCTAGGACTACCTCCTCATAGAGAGGTGGAGTTCTACATCAACCAGTACCCCAAGACGATACCTATATCTAAACCATCATATCAGATGGCTCCCGCAGAGCCTTGTGTGTTATGGGTACAGCTGGAGGACTTGTAGAGGAAGGGGTTCATAGGGCCCATTGTTTCTCTATAGGCAGCCCAAATTTTGTTTTCCAAGAAGGCATATGGGAGTTTGAGACTCTGTGTGGACTATCAGTGCCTAAACTAGGTGACCATGAAGAATAAGAATCCACTTCTAAGGATTGATGATCTCTTTGATCAGCTGAAGGGAGCTCGATGGTTTTCAAAGTTATACCTCAGATCAGGCTATCATTAGCTCAGGGTACGAGATAAGGATGTGAATAAGACGACCTTCAGATATCGTTATGACCACTATTAGTTCTTGGTTATGCCATTCGGTGTGTCCAACGCCCCTACAGTGTTAATGGGACTCATGAATAGGGTCTTTAAGCCATACCTCGATCGCTTTATGGTGGTCTTCATCAACGACATCTTGATATACTCGTTGTCGGAGGAGGAGCATGCCAATCATCTATAGATAGTTCTGGATACACTCTAAGAGCACCAGATTTATGGTAAGCTCTCAGAGTTCCAGTTCTGGATATGGGAGGTCCACTTTTTCGGACAGATTATCTCAGAGGCTGGAATTGTAGTAGATCTGGAAAAGATAGAGGCAATGATTTCTTGGGAGCCACACGAGAGTGTGACCAAGGTGTGAAGTTTCTAGGGATTGGATGGGTACTACTGTAGATTCGTACTCAAATTTTCTAAACTTTCAGCACCCGTTTCAGCGTTGATGAAGCAGGGACAACCATTTGTATGGACATAGATATGCCAGCTAGGTTTTCAGAAGTTGAGGTAGAGATTGATGAGTGCCCCCATATTGAGGCTACCAGAAGAGGGTGTTGGGTATGTAATCTACTGTGATGCATCAGGGACTAGACTTAGATGTGTCCTAATGTAGGAGCGAGAAATGATCACTTATGGTTCACAACAGTTGAGAAAACATGAGAAGAACTACGCTACCCATGACCTAGAGCTAGTAGCAGTAGTCTTCACCTTGAAGATGTGACGACACTACTAGATGGGAAACCATTTTATAGTTTACTATGATCACAAGAGTCTCATATATATCTTCTGACTGAAGGACCTAAACCTGAGATAACAGTGATGAATAGAGTTCCTCCAGGACTATGACTTTGAGATAGTCTACACTCTTGGGAAGGGTAACTTAGTAGCAAACACACTTAGCAGGAGGGCTGTTTTACAGTTACTGAGTGTGGTGATAGATCAACTAGCCGCGTTGTAGATATATTTTGTGGATAATGGTGGAGTAGCTTACCTCCAGTCTATGAATGTCACTCCCCCAATTCTTCAGCAAGTTCAGAAGGCACAACTTGGGGACATTGACTGTGAGGCTCAACGTTCTCAGATATCCTTAGGACAGGCACCTAATGGATTTTATGAAGGTGGGGATCACATCATCCTCTTCAGAGGATGCACCATGGTACCCGTGGTTCCATGGGAGGAGGTGTTGAGGGAGTTCCATACATCTCCTCTGATAGTGCATCCTAGTGTGGAAGAGATGTACCGGAACCTCTGATGTCTGCACTGGTGTCTAAATATGAAGAAAGCAGTGGCGAAGTTTGTTACACGATGCCTCACCTGTCAGCAAGTGAAGGCTGAGAATCAGGTTCCAGTAGGCTTAGCGCAACCACTAGTGGTTCCAGAGTGGAAGCGGGATGGTATCTCAATTTAATTTATGACAGGGCTTCCACATACATCTAGGGTACATGATTCTATCTATGTGATCATTGACCGACTCACCAAATTGGCCCTCTTCCTACCCATCTGAGAGTAGGGATCAGTAGAGGGCTTGGGACGCCTCTATGTACACGAGATTGTATGACTTCATGGGGTGACATTGATGATCGTCTCTGATCATGACACATGTTTTACATCCCGGTTGTGGAGGGGATTATAGGAGGCATTTGGGAATCATCTAAGTTTGAGCACTACCTTTCATCTGCAGATGGTCGGATAGAGCAGACCATTTAGACATTGGAGGACATGCTTCGTGCTTGTGTCCTAGATTTTGGCCGTAGTTAGGAGGATCACTTGACCTTGGTTGAGTTCACATACAACAACAACTATCACTCTAACATTAGTATGGAACCATTTTAGGCTTGTACGGTCGACCTTGCAGGTCACCTCTATGCTGGACAGACCTAGCGGAGTCAGTACTTATGAGACGAGAGTTAGTACGGGCTACCACTGAGAAAGTGCAGATCATACAGGAGCGGATGAAGACTACACAGAGTAGACAAAAGTCTTATGCTGATTGGATATATAGACCTTCATATTTTTAGGAGGGAGACCATGTCTTCATCTGGGTCTCACCTTGATGAAGTTTGTGGATATTTGGCCAGGGAGGCAAGTTATCTCTGAGGTTCATCAAACCTTTTTAGGTTCTCAGTAGAGTTGGAGAGGTGGCGCATCTTCTGGATCTTCCCCCACAGATGCACTGCGTGCCTGATGTTTTCCACGTGTTGTAGATGAGGAGTTATGTGCACGATCCAAATCACATCATCGACTGGGGAGAGCTGGACATCAACGATGGGGTGACGTTTACGGAAGTTCCAGTGGAGATTGAGGATCGATAGGAGTGGGTCCTTTGTGGATGATCAATCCCTATTTTGTGCATTTTCTAGTAGTACGGGAACCTCTAGGACAACACATTGGAGTGGGAGGCTTATATTTGTGCTCAGTACCCCAATTTGTTTCCTTAGTCTATGTTGTGGCTTTCGGGGGCGAAAAGTCCTAACGTGGGGAGAATTTAAAGACCCAAATTTTCCATTTAATTTTTTAAAATTATATAGAATTATTACATGTCTAAAAAAATTGGCGGCGCATGATTTTGAGGCCCGGTGTGCCTAGAATTATTTTCTGAACGTTTTTAAGGTAAGTTCAGAAAATGTGTGAGTATCATTTTCTAAATTTTGAACCAGTGCTCAGATTAAAAATCCAAGAGAACCATTGAATCCGCAATGCCAGGATTCGCTTAAGGAAGGCTTCAATTCGACCGCAGTAGGTCGGGAGAAAAAGATAGATTTTGGACATTTAAAAGAATAATAAAATAACAAAGTTATTTTATTTCTCATTTTCTTTCCTCCAACGGACAAGCGGCAGTGGCGGGACCAACGACATGTGAAGCCATTAATTGGCTTAACTCTCAATATTTATAACAGAACCGTTGAAATTCGAGAGGTTCATTCATTAAATGAACCTCATAAATTCCCAATGGCGTTACTCACCCTCCCCTATTTATATGGAGTTCGGGGATGAGTGTTGGCATGAGTTCACCAAGAAACAAATCTTTTGAAAAGTACCACGATGCTAACCACTTGGAGGACGAGACCAGTTCTAGCAAGCAATGACGAGGGAAACCGAATCACGAATGAAGGACACCGAATATTACTCAAAAGCAGATGTTCTCCAACGATCTTGAGTTTGGGTTTATTTATTTTAGAATTTCAAGAGTTGTTGAATCATTATACCACCCTCTTACTACCAAGCTAACACGGAGGGAGAGGGCCAAAAAAACAAGGCCCGGACCCTCCACCTTTTGTTGAAATTTGATGTGTTCATCATGAGAGATTTATTTGGGTTGGAAGAAACATATAAATGTGGGCTTGATGATGAAGAGGGAATCATGGGGAGTCCGTTAGCACATTTGGATGAAAAAATGGGCCACGGAGCTCACCCGCTGACCCGTGGAAGACCGCCGACAACTAGCGCCGGTGGAAGAGGTGATGGTGGCGTGCCGTCATGTTCTGTCGGAGAATGGGGGCCATAGAATATAGCCGTAGTGGACAGTGGCATCCATCATAGAATGACCGCAGACAGAGGTGAGGGGCGCGACGACATGCCGCTGAAGTTGGCTGCAGCTCAGAAGCCATGACGGAGGGTTGGGACCCGCTCTCTATAGGTCCTGCGGGTGACCTGGCGGCACCTCATGGCGCCGCCACTCTGACTCTAAACTGGGGTAAATTCCACCCCCTTATGCCAGCTAGGGTGGAACCCTCTCTAGCGGGCCATGCGATCCCAGTGGGCTGCACCCTCTAGATGTTGGGCCGCACGAGCCCAACGAGCCACGCCCCTCCGTGGGCTGGGCCGCGCTAGCCCAGCGGGCCGCATCGCCGAGGTGGGCCCGGCCGGTTCGCATCCCAGTGGGTTGAGCCCGCTGTGGCCTAGCCCAACCGGGCTGAGTCAGACCCAGACTGGGTCGGGTCGGCCTAGACCAGGTTGGGCCTAGTCGGCCTGACTTGGTCGGACCAAACCCGGACACTTCCAAGCCTAGTTTCGCTAAAAGAGCCATAACTTGTTAATCGAGCGTCTGTTTGACGAACCGTCTGTGGCGCTCAGATCCTTGGAGCGATAAGGTACTTTTTGTATACTCAAATTGAGTTTTGAAGAAATTTGGAGTATGACTGTGTTGGATCTAACCCGAATCCAATCGGGACCTCAGTACTAAAAAACTTATAAGTCACAGACCTGGCATCTGATTGACGCCGTCTATCACGTTGGATCCCTTGCAGCATGTAGGTCCTTTGAGATAACTCTTCGTGGAACTTCGTGGTGGTTGAGGTATGAACAATGGATTGAGGATAATATCCTCCCATAATCAAGCGTGTATAGTGCGTGACTCTCGTGGATAGCTATAACATGAAGAATGAACATCAATCCTATGTGGGTCATCATCTATCGATCCTATGTGGGTCAGCACTTAGAGATCCTATGTGGGTCAGTATCTATCAATCCTGTGTGGGTTAGCGCTTATCAATCCTATGTGGGTCAGTATCTATCAATCCTGTGTGGGTCATCAGCAGAGCCTCTCGACAGAATATAATGATCTAGATTTACGACTAATCATCTGTACTTCTATACTTGAGTTATATACCTGGTGTGAACTAAGTCTTTACCTTTGTGGTAATTTTACCTTCGTGGTGTTACCTTTGTGGTACTTTTACCTTCATGGTGTTACCTTCATGGTGTTACCTTTGTGGTATTCTTCCCCCATGGATCAGTTGTGATAAAGGCCTAAAAGTTGGAGCCTTATGTTTCCTCATGTATTAGACGGGTATATCTTGATAACTTAGGTATATGTATGGGAATATACCTAAGTAGATTTGACGACTTCTTCGTGCTTTGTGTTTGAGGTCTTGCTTTGTGGTTTATCCTTTGTGGATCTCTAGGAAACCTTTGGGGGTCTCAGGGTCCCTACTGAGTATTTTTATACTCACCCCTGCATGGGCTACGCCTGCACCTTGATGTGTCTTGTGCAGATGACAGACAACGTTGATCCAGACTGAGGGATCTAGGGCTGGACGGTGGTCAGAAGTGGACCATTTGATGTGTCCTACTGTAGTGACTACTTATCATGAGTTGTACCTTCCCTTCAGGTAGGATCCTTAGTGGACGATCCATGAGCTGTTTTCTCTTTTCATTTGTACTTGTACTTTTCAGTCGAGCTTGTATTCCGACCCCTTTAATTTTAGTACACTTTTTACTACAACACATTACTTCATGGTTTTTTCTTGTTGTGTTCTTGGATTGTGTGTTTGTATAAGTTTAAATGCAATTCTTTCCCATTATAGGGATAAAATTTTTCAGTGCTAGTAACCAGCCCCTGGCCTATGGAAGGTGAGCTTATGGTAGTCACGATACAGGCCTTGGGAGATGGGTCGTGACACGTTTATACTAGTTCAATAATAGTAGTGTTTATATTCATTATTCTTACAAATTACATTTTTAATAGGCCATCAAGGTTTCAATTATTTATGATTTATAACAAATTTATTATGTTTCAAATTCCTTTCATGAGTGTTGTAGACCTTATCCTTGAAGATGGAGTAAATGATAATCAGGTTTTGGTAATTTTTAATGAATGAAGGGTGTTTCCTCAATTGATGAATTTGATATTGATATAGTATTTGTTGGCTCAACTTGGTTAAATACCCTAAGAGGAAGGGTTTATTTGGGGTATGATAGATTAAAATAGCCTCCCCTTCAGATCTTGTTTTTTCTGTAAACAAAACACTCTTATCTACCTTTCTTGTAGCAATGTATGAATAGAAATGAAGGCATTCATGTGACACATCAATTTAAGTTGGTTAAACCTCAATGGTCTGCATCCAAGGAGAATACAATGAAAATTTGAAGATGTACCAAATCCACCAAGGCTCACTTCTAAAATAAGGTTCAATCTAGATCACTTATATGCCCTGGCTCACTAACTTTATAAAGCTTAAGGATAACTCACTGCTTCCCAAGGGTCACTCCCTCGATCTATCTTTCGATGGATAACTTATAGTGGAAAATATCACCTTATTCCTCTTACTTTTCCCACTTCTCTGGAAAGTATTTACACATAGTTTATGGATATTTATATTTCTTCTTTATCAATAATGAATGAATCCTCAATTATAAATAGATGTTCTATTGAATCGTTTTCCGGGATGATCCTTCACATATGTGAAAGCACCTAGATGAAACACTTACACATTATAAACAACTTTAATAGACTTAACTTTACTATAGAAATAGAAATTACCACTAATTTGGAAATATATTCAATAGATTCCAAGTCTTCCTTTCACTTTCTTGAATGCAGCAGTGGATAAACTCCTTCTGAAATTATTATAAAATTGTGAAAATCCTTTGTCTTCTTCTTCTTCTTATTCTTCTTCTAAAATAAAATATGACTATGATACTACTCACAGAGTAATGTAGGTGTGTGGATCCTTGTGAAATAATCTAGTGTGATACCCCTACACAAGACTCTAGCGTGTAACCCCTTGTAGGAGATCCTAGTGCGCAACCCCTTCTGCAAGATCCTAGCATGAGACCACTTGCGTGAGATACTTTCACAAGTCTCCTTGTGCGAGACCCTTTCGTGCTTTTTGAAAGATACTAGAATGATACCCTTTCATGATTTGTGAAAGATCCTAGAGTTATACCCTTTTATGCTTTATGTGATATCCTAGTGTGTAACACTTTCCTGCTTTTCATGAGATCCTGGCGTGAGACCCTTACGCATTTTTCATCAAATCTAGATGTGAGACCTTATTGCGTGAGACTTTGTTTAGATCATGGGAAAAACTTACATGATGTCAATCACTTATATTCCATCATGATATCTATATGAAAGCCTCATTTGTGGGATCTCTCTATGAACCTCCTTCCCTGACATTACCTCAGATGAAATGTTTTGGAAAAACTTCTCCAGTCTTTAAAGATGGGTTAAGGGGTATTTATAGGAATAAATATACCACCTTAAATCCAAAAATCATGAACAACCATCCCTTATACTACCATATAAATCAGTACCAGACACTCTGTGAGATTAATTGAAAATCATGTGATGGTCAACGATGTTTTCTTTCAGTGCTTTGTGTGATCCATCGCAAGATCCAAGGAAAATCATGAGAAATGCATGAGATCCCATCACAAGATCCAAATACAATCATGAGAACATTTTGAGATCTCAATGTAAGATCATTTCATACATTCACACTATGCGGGATCGGTCCAATATTCATGCTCTATGAGATCAGACATCTCACCCTCATGAAAGATAAGATATTCATGATTTTATAAGATCAAACATTTCTCTCTTGCATGAAATCAATCATTATCACTTTCACAGGATCAAAAAAATTTCTCTTACAAGAGACTAGTTAATTTATGCTTATGCGAGATCATAAATTCACACTTTCATGAGATCAAGGTGTTCCCACTTGCATGAGATCAAGAATTTCATGCTTTCGTGAGATCAAACATTCATGCTAGATCTTCATGCCTTCTTTCAAAACCAGTCTTTTTCAACAACTTCAAACCATGTCAACAAAGACAATCCATACAAAAGCACCATCAAAAGGGATTTTTTCCTAAAAATATCCCCCTTTGGGTTTTTTATAACTCTTCACATTTTGATACAATGATAAAGCTTCTTCCATATTTCTACCAAAAATTTTCCATTTGTGATTCCATTAGTGATCAAAGATATACTCAACACACACTCTAATCCCACACAAGCCATGATCAACATTAAAAGAAAGAGTATCATGGAAATTTAATAAATAGATCACTTCATTCCCAAAATAGTCAACTTATTTCATCACAAACCCCATATTTCATGATATATAACCATTTATCGAACATATTTAGCACCACCAAATTTAAAACTCTCCATTCTTCACTGCTACCACTATCAACTTATCCGCTGTCTCTATTAAGAAAATTTCTCCCCCTTTTTAGCCACAATTTCTCCCCCTTTATCAATGAACTTGATGATCACTTCATTGTGTTTTGAAATAGGGTAATGAATAAAGATCAATACATTATGGAAAAGACATCAAACCTCAGGGAGAGGGGGTTACACGTCCACAATTTTTCAAGTGCAGGGAGTCGAATGAACTACAAGATCTAGTCGATGATGTTCAAATTATTTTTTTGGTAAGGCCTTCATCAGAATGTTTGCAACCTATAGTTTTGTAGGAACGTACTCTAAATTCACAAGTACTTGGTCCACATTCTCCTTGATAAAATTATACTTCATTTCAATGTAATTTTTTATCTAGTGATGTATTTTTTTTCTAAGATATATATAACTTGAATTTTCACAATGGATTTTGATCAGAGACTTCAATTAAACTCCCATTTCATCAAGCTATTTTTTATCTATAATAAATACATGCATGCTTGAGTAGAATCAATATATTCAACTTCTAAGATGCTCAAAGAAATTAAATATTATTTCTTTCTTATCTAAGAAATACACAACATTCCAAGACAGAATGAAACACCTGATGTTGATTTTTTATCATCTATTGATCCAGCCTAATCTGTATCTGTATAGACTAATAACTCTTGATAAGATTTTTAATTGTAAAAAAAAACAAAATCCACCATTCCCTTAATATATTAAATTATTCTTTTTCGCTTTAACAAATTGGGTTTCCTTGGGGTTGATTTGATATATTTTTTCTTGTAATGTGGGAAAAAATATTAAGTTTTTTCTTTTGCAAGTACAATAGACTTTTAATGACTTTCCTATATTATGTGACATTAACTGCATTTCCTTCATCATCACATGATTGTTTCATCCAGGTAGAATCCAGAGTCATCATCTCCTTGGAATTATCCATTACAAATATTTTAAAAACCTCATTGGAATATTTATATTGGGAAATGAATGTTCCATTCTTTCCCTGCGTCACTTGTAAACTAAGGAAAACATAAATTCACCAATCATTAACATATTGAACTCACTTTTCATGAATTCTTTGAACTATTTACACTGATATTGATCTTATCCAACAAATTTTATTTCATCAACATACACCATCACCATCATCATTTGATTACTTTCATTTTTAACATAGATATTGTAATAAAATCCACCATGATGAAAACCTAGTTTCTTTAAAAACTAATCAAGCCTTGAGGTGATTGATTCAACCCATACAATGATTTTCTCAGCTAACAAAATCTATTCTCATATTCTTGAATGATAAAATCATCTGGTTACACAATACACACTTCTTCTTCTAGAACCCCATTCAGAAATGATGACTTTATATCAATCTAGAAAATTTTGAATTTTCTTTCCACGACAATGGAGAAGAATAATATGATTATCTCTATCCTAGAAATAGGCGAAAATGTTTCATCAACATCGATACCCTCTATCTGGGAGTACCCTTTGTACACTATTCATGCTTTGTTTTGAATCACAACACCATCTTCATCCTTTTTTTTTGAAAGAACCATTTAGTCCTGATTATATTCTTATCTGTTGGTATCAAAACAGTATCCCAAGTTTGATTCTTCTCAATTTGTTCAAGTCTATCATTAATATCTTGAATCCAGTTTTCATCTCCATCTACTTACTCAAAAAAATTAGGCTCTACCCATGATACAAACGATGCTTGTTATAGAGTCTTCATCCCCATTGTCTACATTAGCGCTCTCTAATCACCGATTATGTTCTATCTATCAATTTTGGATTGAATATTTGGTCTTTGTGAAGATAATAGTTTATGGTCATCCTTTTCATTATCTGAATATTATTTAGAATCATCCTCAGAAACTATGACTTCCCATGAGCTACTTATCTATTTATCACTATCCTCTTGAAACTGATCATGTATTTGCTAAATATTCTACTCATTACCTACTATAGTTACATCATTGATTTCAACTACCTTTTCTATAAAATTATTTAAACATTTATATACTTTTATTTTTCATGATTATCCATGAAATATCCCATCATATCCATGGGATTTAAACTTCTTGTGTATTTCTTCTTATTCAGAATGTAACACAGGCTTTCAAAGACTCAAAAGTACTTCAACATTGGATTATTTCCATACCATAGATCATATGGAGTCTTTTATTATTTTGGAAAAAATAACACTCTATTTTATGTGTGTACTGATGTCATCACTGGTTGATTCTAAAACTTCTCTCGAAGGCCTTTCTTAATGACCATTGTTCTAGCCATGTTGTTAATAATCCGATTTCTTCTCTCAACTACTCTATTTTTCTATGGAGTTATTACTACTAAAACTTGGTTCCTTATCCCATGTTTCTTGAGATAATCCTACAATTAGATATGTTTTAATGTTTTTCCATTATCTATTTGGATCTTCATGATTTTTTGACCTAACATGTTTTCAAATTCCCTTCGATAACATGTTATGTAACTGAACACCACAGACTTGTCGGTGATGAATAAAACCCATTCCGTTCTATTAAAATCATCAATTAATATAACATAATATCTCCTACCATTAATATATGTTGGTGAAATTGTCCCACACACATCAATATGTAAAAACTCAAGCAATTTTGTTGAACTTTTCTCTTCTACCTTATATGTATTTCAAGTGATCTTCCCTTTTTTACAAGCATAACACATACGATTATGATCACATCATAACCTAGGGAGGTCTCGAGTAGAATCACATTTCACCAGATATTTCAAGGATGTTTGGATCAAGTCACAAAGAAATTTATTCCATAACCTATTTTCTTCTTCCCTGGATAGAAAGCATATCTTCTTCTCTACTCCCAATGTAGAGATTCCCTTTCATATGTTTTCCCTACAAAACAACTGCACTATATTTTCCCTTAAATACACATAATTTTTTCAAAAATATTATGGAATGTACTGATTCACATAATTTATTGAAACTTAGTAAGTTGTGAATGAGACCTTCAATGACCAATACATCTGTATGTCTCATGTATTTCCCCACAAACATGGATTTTCCTGAGATAATAATTTTCAATCCTTTATCATTACCAAATATCATAATATCTTCCTTATCATACCTAATAAATTTTATCAGTTACATATTTCTTGTCATATGGGAGGTGTATCCACTATCAATGATCCATATTGCAATGTGATACGATGATTTGAATGAAATATCTACAACCACTACCTGTTCATCTCTTTTCTTTCCAATCCATGCCTTTGAATAATATTCTTGATGATGCTCAGAGTATGATGGACCGACTTCATCTTGAAGATACACAAATTTATTTTTTGTTTTTATCTTATTTTATGATACATTGAGCTAGTTATTATGACTACATTCACTATGCTTTGGCACATTTCTCTGTATTGTTGATTGGAAATATCTTTCTATGTGTCCAAATCCCCCACACTTGAAACATTGACCATAAAATGATATCCTATAATATTGAAATTAGTATAGCTTCCTCTGTGGGTCTTATTCCATTTGGTAACTCTTGGCTATGGAATAGAAATTTTGTGAGTGTGCTATATTACCACAACTATAACATTTAATGTGAGGTTAATTCATAGGTGTCACTACTAAACTTTTGGGTTTCCTTTGGGTTCTCTGAATCTTATGGGTCTGATTCTTACCCAAATTAATCTTCAATATCACAGTGGATGCTTATGGTATGACTTCAACCATTACTGCAATACATTTTTGATCAATCACCATACTAGATATAATGTTTAGATATATCATTTTCTTCTCCTTAAATTAATTTGTCTGTTTCAATGGAGTTTCAAACTCTAATTTTAATTTTTCTATGACCTTTGAAAACTACTTTTCTGGAGTCAACAATTTCTCCTGATCTTTCACTTTCCTTTAAAAGGTGAAAACTTCCTCCTCAATATTTTCAAGGATTTTTTATTTATTTTTGATTGTATTATTTAAACCACAAATCACCCTTTTATTTTCTTTATCTTTGATCTTGTATTCACCGATCATATCTGAGTTCTCTAGAATTTAAGACTTAATATTTTTAATTTCACCCATAATATCATAAATCTCTTCTTAATGATCCTATATAAAGAGTTTGGAATCATGAACCAACCTATTGGATTTCATTTTTCTGGCTCTCTAAATGTATATCTATTCAAGTGCAGCTTATAATTCAACCTGAAGCTCAACTATTCCTTGAAATTATCTGTCTTCTTTGTCACTTTCTTCACTTGTTTGGGATTATTTGAAAACTTACACCATAAATATTTTTTCATGATCCTTTCAATCCTTCAACTCGTCAACCTTAGATTCTTATAAACTATCATATTTTTTAAAAGAAGATTATTCTTTTGGAATAAATTTATCTTCAAATATTTCTTAGCTTTCACATAGGATGGAGAATTCTTCATAGGAATTTCGATTTCATCCCCATAATTATCTTGAAACTTATTGGGGAACCTCCCTTCAAGATTTCCAATCTTTCAACATCAAAAGAATGCAAGTGGGATTTTTTCTTAGTACTTTACTTTCCTCTTTTTAAATTTGATGAAAGAAATTACATGACTTCATATGTCTCTTCTTCTTCCTATCCATATACAATAGTGAGCTTATTTATAGCGTTGAATGACACTTATTTAGAATTCCCTATTTCCACAGACTCTTTATCATCATTTCTCATCTCATATAAAAATAGAGTACTGTGCAAGCTATCCATTGTTAGCTCTTTTAGATCTTTATCTTCAAATATAGAAATTTTTGGATTGAACCAAGGTGAAATGTTTCTCAAGATATGATTGAAAATATTTGAATATTCAATAATTTCTTTGATACCATGTATTTGTTCTGAAAAAAACATTCACCCAGTCAAATAATTCATCAATAAAATTATTAGGGTTGAGATCCCCATACTTGTTCCATAGAACTTGAAGCTTTTCTTCTCCGACTTTTGAGTCACCATCATAAATATATTTCAAATTTTACCATATATCATGTGATGAATTATAGAAAATCACCTTCATATAGATAACATTATATAGGTCTCCCCTAAATCATTAATTTCTTTGGCGTCAGCATCCAAATCCATTCAACCACCTTTTGATAAATCACCACTATCGATAGTGGCTGGTATTCCATGCATCGTTACCGTAAAGACATCCATTCCTCAAGATAGAAAGTAGTTCTACATCCAATTCTTCCATAATTTATTTTTTTTAACGAATATTAGAATCCCTTTATTATTGAATACCTCTATTGAAACCCTTTATAGAGAAACACTGATATTAACCTTTCTCTCAAATACCAATTGTTAGCCCTACTAGGTTAAATACCCTAAGGGGGGGGGGGGGGTGAATCAGGGTATGAAATATTAAAACAAATTACCATTATAATATTGTTTAATCATTTAATAAAAGAAACTTCTCTTCTTTTCCCATAGCAATGTATGAATAAAAATGAAATAATTCATGAGACATAGTAATTTTACTTGGTTTACCCTCACTGGGATACATCCATAGAGCACACAATGACAATGTTATGATATAAAAAATACACTAAGGCTCACTTATAAAATAAGGTTCAGGATAGACCACTTTTATTCCTAGGATCATTTCCTTTATAAATTTTAGGGACAACTCACTACTTCCCAAGGGTCACTCCCTCGATCTCTCTTTTTATGGATCACTACTGGTGGAAAATATCATCTTCTTCCTCTTAATTTTCTCAATGATATGAGAAGGATTCACACATAGTTTATAGACATATAGGTCCCTTAATTATAATCCATGAATTAATCCTCAATTATAGATAAATTCTCTATTAAATCTCTTTCTAGCCTGCTTCTTCACTTTTGTGAAAACACCTGAATGAAACACATCCACTTTCCAGAGAACTAAAATAGACTTCCCTTTAATATATATTCAATAATTACCTCTAATTTGGAAATATATTCAATAGATTATAAGTATTAATTTCACTATATTAAATATATATGTGAATAAACTCTTTCTGAAAGTATTGTTGAATGGTGAAGATCATCTATCTTCTTCTTCTTCTTCTTTTGAATTCAAACATGACAATGATACTACTAAAAGGGTAGTGTATGTGCATATATTCTTGCACAAGGCTCTAGTGTGGTACCACTACATGAGAATATAGAATGTAACCCCCTATGGTAGATCCTGGAATGTAACTCATTGCATGAGATCTTGGAGAGAGACCCCTTGAGTGAGATCTTGGTGCGAGACCCCTTGCATGAGATCATGGCATGAGACCCTTTCATGATTTATGTGAGATCATGGTTTGAGAACCATTCATGATTTGTATGAGATATTGGAAAAAGACCCTTTAATTATTTGAATGAGATCCCAGTGTGTAACACTTTCACACTTTTCATGAGATCCTAGCGCGATACCCTTTTACACTTTGTATGAGATTCGGGTGCGAGACCCTTTTGTGCGAGACTTTGTTTATATCATGCGAAACACTTATGTGATGTTAATTGTATATATTCATTCATGATATATCTCTAAAAATCTCCATCATGAGATCTCTAAATTAACCTTATTCTTATATGATACCTTAGATGAAACAATTTGTAAAAACATTGTTAGTTTTTAAGGGTAGGTTTGGGGGTATTTATAGGCATAAATCCACTGCCTTAACTCCACAAATCGTGTAAAACCATCCATTCCACCACCACAGAAATAAGAATCACACACTCAGTGAGATCCATTTGTGAGATTAATTGACAATCATGTGATTATTAGTGATTTTTTTGTTCATTGCGTGATCCATCATGATATCTAAAGAAAATCATGAGCACTACATGATTTCCCTTCGTGAGATCCAATGATAATCATGAGCACTTTGTTAGATCACAATGTGAGATCATTTTGGAAATTTTCACTCCATGATATAAAATAAACATTCACACTCCATGATATCAAACATCTCACCCTCAAATGAGATTAGATATTTTCACTTTCTCAAGATCAAACATTTCACTCTTGTGCGTGATTAATCATTCGCGCTTTTGTGAGATAAAAAATTTCAATCTTGTGAAAGATCGATTAATTCATGATTCTATGAGATTAGACATTCGTGATTTCACAAGATCAACTAGTTAATCCTTGTGCAAGATTATAAATTTCTCACTTTCAAAAGATCAAACATTCATGCTTACTATTCATTCCTTCTTTGACAACCATCCTTTGTCAATAACCTCCAACCATGTCAATAAACACAATCAACCCAATAACACCATCATGAGGGATTTTTTCCTAAAAATATCTATATAAACAAAAATAAAATCATTATTTACACATTTATATAATATTATACCAATAATTAATTTTTATAGTTATCTATATTATAAATTCATAGTATTGTTCAAGTAGGTGGTTAAACCAACCCAAACAAGAGCATACTCTGATTTAATGAATGATTACGTGATGGTTTTTTATAACATCATTATACCAGAAGTATAATGATATTATTTAGTTTTTATTAGTTGGATATATTTTAATTGGAAGTAATTATAAGATAAATTAATGGATATGAAAATATTACATGATTTTAATAAAATATTATCTTCTTAGCTAACTTATTTTAAATGATTAAATTAATGATGATCATTTATTGATCATAAAATTAATAGGATATATAATTTTACATAATAGAAACTTAATTATATCATAAATTTAATATTTAACCTTCAATACCATCCTTATATCCAAACTTATAAGGTGTTGTCGGAAAATGAAACACATTGCATTGTGGTGGTGGTAGCCTGCACATCACACGAACAATGATTTTATTTTTCTTAATGGATGGGGTATATGGATAAATAATTATAATAACTATAATATAGTAAACTTTTAGTATATAATTAATAATAATATCATTATACTAGTACAAATATAATAAATTTTAAGGAATATAATTAATAATAATACTAAGTAGTTGATAATACTCATGATGGGGACTTGAATTTTTCCTTGGTAATCTAATAGAAAATGATGGCCTTATTCTAAGTAATGGTGACCAAAAGATTTTTAAAGTGATAGAGGATTATAGTAATAGAAAAATGGAAGAGTTTCAAGGAAAAATTGTAATGATAATTTAGTCTTGAAGTGGTTAAGATGTTACCCTTTTATATGTAAATAAAAGGGTAGTCTTGGAAATACCCATTGAATTTCAATAATTTAATTTCACTATTAATGGATTAAGGGTTGAAAAGGGAGAAAATGATGAAAGTATTTATTTTTATTTGATATGAACCTAAACCATATATTTTGAAACATGTTTTTAACATGTTTTATCCATTTCCCCATAGTAAAATACCTTTTACAATTTCTTACTTTTTACTTAGTTTACTAATTTTTAAACTTAGTAATTAATGTTACTGAAAAAAATTAAAATTTACCTCATTATTTGAAAACTATTATTAAAAAATTTAAAACTATTTTTTCAAATAAATTTTCTATAGGTATTAAAAGTTCATTTAAAATTAAAACACTTAAACTCATAAAACTATTTTTAGAGAAATTACATTTTTTAGCTTTAAATTTTTGTATAAGGTAAAATTATCTTATATACTAATTATAATGAGATAAATAGAATTATTAATAAAAAAATAAATAATATTAGGCTTCAAATTCAATCAAAATATGAATCTCCCTTAATAAATACTTGATTCAAAGAAAAGACCGAAAATAGTTTTCATATTAAAGTAACATTTTAATTAGTTATAAAAATGTTTTTCATAGGATTTATAATTTCAAAGAATATTTTAAAATGAATAATTTTATCACATAAATTAGTATTTTATTACACTAAATGTTTTATAATACTCTAGGTCATTATTATGTAATGACAAAGTTATACAAATTACACGTTTAATGAAAACCTTATTTTTCGACTAAAAATAAACCTTTTCAGAAAAAGCTCAAAAATTAATAATAAGACAATTTTGACATTATGAGTTTAAAAATTAGTTTATTTTGTTCAATTTCAAATTATAAAATTAATATTTTAAATAAATTCTTGAATGTAGGCTCTTTAAAAGGTGTATTGCGTGATAGGTCTGGATATGGTATTTACCTGCTATAACAGAATATCAGTTGCTACATCCCCCCCCCCCCAAATAATTTCATGATTGAAATTAGAGTACATATTATCTATTGAAAAATTTTAGATTCTCCTTAATTATACCTTATTTAGGATCCCAAGTTGCCTCTTCTATTTTGTGATTTCTTTGAAGGACTTTCACCAAATGAGTTGTCTGATCCCGCAATAATTCCTCTCTAGTGTCAAGGATCTAGATAGGATCCTAATTATAAGATAAGTTAGGTTCCAACTCTATTCCCTTATATGTGAAGACACATGTTGGATTCATCATGTATTTCCTCAGTAATTAAACATATAATATGTCATATACTTTAGAAAGGTGTGACAACATAGCCAACCGGTAAGATACAACCCCAATTCTTTTGAGTATTTCAAAAGGCCCAATGTACCCAGGGCTTAAATTCCACCATTTAACAAATCAAACAAATCCCTTCCATGGAGAAACATTCAAGAACACACTATCCTTGAATTGAAATTCCAAGTATTTTCTTTGATTATCAGCATAATTATTTTGTTTTCTTTAAGATACATTAGTATGATCTTGAATAGTCTATACATTAATAGTTGTCTCCTATATAAGGTTTGGGTTAACTAAATTTATTTATCAAGATTCTTTCAAATAGGTTGGATTATAGCACCTATTCCTATAAAATGCTTTGTATGGTGTAATATGGATACTTTAATGGAAGATATTATAGTATGAAAATTCCACCAAAGGTTGAAAATGATCCCATATACCTTGTAAGTTAAGAGAACATGGTCTCATCATGTATTCTAAAGTCTAAATAGTTCTTTCAAACTATCCATTAGTTCAGGGATGATAGGTGGTGCTGAAATGTATCTTAGTGTGAAGATACCTTTGAAGAATCTTCCAAAATTTAGATGTAAAATGAGGTTCATGATATGATACAATTGATAGGGATTCTCCATGAAGCCTTATAATTTCATTCACATAGATTTAGGCAAGGTTCTCAAGAGGTATATCTTCTCGTATTTCTATGAAATGACCAAACTTAGTTAAATGATCAATGATGATCCATATAACATCATTATTCCTTGGAGTATTTGTGATTACAATGAAAAAGTCCATTATAACATCTTCCACTTATATAAAAGTATAAGTAGGAGTTTCACGACTCTATTAGGATGTTATCTTTCAGCCGTCAACAGATGGTATATTAAGAGTCAGGACACATAGTCTAAAATTTCCCAACTCATACCATTACACCAGAATTTTTATTTTAAATCCCTATACATAATTCTGCTACCAAGGTGTATGGATAAATTTGAGCTATATGATTCATCTAGTATCTCCCTCTTTAGTTCAGGTATTGATGGAAAAAATAACCTTTTCCCAAAAATCATCACTCAAATTCTATAGATGAAGTCTATTAATTTCCTATCATTTACAACTTTAATGTTCCTTTTTAAGTTCTCATAATCATTCTATAACTTCTCTATCTTTTATAGTATGGATGGTTTAACAATTTATTATAAAAGGAAGGACAGATCCCCTTTACTAGAAATAACCATATACGTCCTTACAAGATTTATGAATATAAGATCCTTGTTAATTCTCATCATGGTTAGAAATCCAAGATCCATCCAATTTAATTAATTATCCATATTTTTTCTTTCCCAAGGTGGTAGTTTATTGAGAAATCATAGTCCTTGAGTAGTTCTAATCATCTTATTTTCCTTATGTTGAGCTCTTTCCTAGAGAATATATACTTATAACTTTTGTGGCACACACACACACAAATATATATAAATATCCTATCTTTCACCATAAAAATAACACCTATATATTTTCAAATAAAATATTATAGCTTCCACCACAAGTTCATGAGTTTGATAGTTCATTTCAAGTATTTTTAATAAGATTTATGAATATATAATAACCTTATCATTATGTATAAGGATATATCAAATTACTTTCTTTGATGTATCACTATAAATGATAAATCCTTCCTTACATTATGGTATATTTAATACCGATTAATTAATTAGTATCTTATTAATATCTTAAAAACATTACATACATTCTACTGACCATGTGAATTTAGCCCCTTTTCATGTTAAATTGGTCAATGAATTGGTTAATTGGGTGAAATATGGGGTGAACCATCGATGATAACCTACTAAAACTAGGAAACTTTGGATCTCAGTTATGTTTGTTAGTATATGCCATTATTTTTCTACCTTTTTTTAAAGGGTAAAAATATATTCCATCCTTGAAGTCATTATGGCTAAAAATATAAACTTCATTGAGCCAAAATTCACAATTATTATACTTCTCATATTATTCTTTTACCTGAGGGTCTCCAAAAATTATTTGTAAAAGACTCTCATTCTCTTCACATCTCTTAGAGTATGTCAAGATATCATCAATTAATACGTCTAAAAATTCTTCAAGATACTCATTGAATACTCAATTCATCATATCCATAAATATAAAAGGTTCATTAGTCAATCCAAAATGTATTACCATAAAATCATAATTCCCATACCTTATTTGAAATACTATCTTTGGTATATTATCTTTCTTCACCCATAGTCGATGATTACTAGAGTGAAGAACAATCTTTGAAAATTATTAGGATTCTTGAAGTCAAACAAATAATTCATCAATTAATATTAAAGGATACCTATTATTTATAGTAATGAAATTTATATCATTATAATTGATGCACAATCTCATGGAACCATCTTTTTTTCATGAATAAAACTGGGGATCCCAATGGTGAAACACTAGGTTGTATAAATACATTATCACTCAAATCTTTTAACTCTTTTAACACTATTTCTTATAAGGAGTTTTAGAGATATTCCTTGCATAAAAAACGAGTTCAATAGAGAAATCAACATAACACTCTAGTGGATTACAAAGCAATTTTTTCTAGAGAACCTAAATGAATTTTTGTACCATAAGAACATCCTATATTATTTGGATATATTTTTAATCTATAGATAAAATTGATATTACAATTTTTTAAAAATTTATTTAAATAGAGATACTAGGGTGAGGATCTAGACATGATTTAAATGATGAAGTTTCCACTCTAAAGACAATATATTCAACTTCAACTTCACAAATCGTGATCACTTCCTATTAGAAATAATTTTTTACATTATCCTTTGAAATAAAATACATAACAAGGATCATATCAATGTCAACCTTTGGAATTATAACCACACTTGAAAATATGGTATGCCCAAGCTTCAAAATTATAACTTCCTGACACATCTTTAATGAAATAAGACTCCCACTTGGTTTCTTAATTGATAATTCACTTACTAGGGTTATAGGGAAGTATATAATGTTTTAAGGAAATATGGAAGATATAAAAGAGTGCGAAGATCCAGAATCAAATATGAAATTATCTAACTTTGAGGATATGATTAAAGTATATTCCACCATGTCATTAAGAACTTTGACTTCTTCTATGGTAATCACATAAAATTGTCCTTCTCCATTGGCCTTTTCTAAGGTAAATTCTCTTAATGTTTGGGTAATTGGTTTGTATATTATCCCTTCTATATATAGTTAAAAATTTAATATCAATAGATTCTTATTTTCCCTTAAATTGGCGAGATTTATGGACATTTTTTGTAAATATAACAAACTCTAGTCCCCTTCTTATAAGCCCTAGGGTGTTTCATCCTGAAATTATCACATGTGGGAAATCCCACCCTTCCCTTCTCCCCCTTTACAAATTGTTCTTCCCATGATTTGAAGTTGGACTCTTATTATCCTAATTTCCATTAAATACATATGTCCTAGGGAAATAATTTTGGTTATTAATAACACTTTTTACAGTATCCACATATGAATAAAATTTCAAAGAGACCTATACACTTTGAAGGATCATCTTTATCCCATAAAATAAATAATCAATATTGATTTTTGGTCTATATACATAGTTTGGATCATATCAAGCTTACCTTTTAATGTTATCCTGATATTAAACAACATTTTCCTCATCCTTTTGTTTGATATTGAGGAATTTCCTTTCCATTTATGTTTTTTGTTTATGAGGAAAGTATTTTTTTCATAGAATACGTCCTTAAAAGTTCCCCATTACATGTACTTGATATCATCTTCCTCTTTAGTATTTTGAATTAATGACCACCATTGTTCTACACATCCCTTAAGATAATAGACTTCCATGATGAAATTTTCTTTTTCACTACTTCCAAAAGTAAGAAATATCTTCTCTAGTTACTTGATCCATTATTCATCTACCAATATTTTAGTAGTTCTACTGAATTATAGTGGTTTTTGTTGCATGAAATGGTCCAACATAGTTACACCTTGTTATGGATCACCAGGCCTCTCTATGTTGGTGATGTTATTTTTTATAACCAAGGTTAACCTCCATAATATTGTAATAAAAAAAATTATCCTCAAATCTAGCTTCATTAACTTATTCAGGTGGAATATCCCTTCATTGACTATGGGTGTTGATACAATTCCAATACTTCCCATTAGTCACCATATTTTTATAATGGAATATATATAATTAAATCATGACATTTAATTGTAAAATACAATTACTATTAAGTTTTCTAAAGTGTTCCCTAAAAATATTGATGGTTTTTAATATAAATTGTTCAATCTAACTTGGTTACTAGAGTTCCCATAGATTCAAACAACTTAGTAGTCTTAAAAGATTAGATACATAAATACGTGGAAACATAAGATAAAATATGAATATATTAAAATAAAATTATTATCCCTTACCTCATATCCATAAAAATCACACACATTCCTCCTCTAGGTTTCCTAGGGAAAGGAAAAAAATAAGCGTGACATCAGATGATAAATAATAAGCAGAATATAACAGAAGATTATATAATATAAACATGAAATAGGTTATATGGAAATAATAAATGAAGAAAATGAATCTATAATCAAATAAAACTAAGGGATTTTTATATCCACAATAGTAAATGAAAACATGGATAATAATAATCATTGATCTCACACTGCTGGAATGAATAATTCCATTCCTCAAAACTTTATATCAATGCTTTGTTCCAAGATAATTATCATATTATGGTAAGAGGTATAACCCAAAACCCGAACTATTTTTTCTCATGATACTTGTTGATGCATTTAAAGGATATATAATTCTGAGCCCCACTCTTCACCTAATTATGTCCAATGCATTCACCATAAGAGTCACCAAGATATTTCATACCATTCCATGAGGAACCTCTTTCTAAATAAAACTTGTCTATACTTTTTATTAGACATACAAACATCAAATAATTCCCCATTAAATAGAAAAATTTGTATTTAATTTATAAAATACCTTAATCAAATTAGAATTTGCGGGGTATCATCAAAGTAATAGGTAATTCCCTTATCAAAGAAATATAGGGGTGAGGTTACCTTCAATTTTATAGGTTATACCTAGGAGATGGTAATTAGGTTCAATATTTTCATTGGTAGGAAACCAAGTCAATGGTTGGAAAAATCCTTCATTATATTTCATTTAGAGCCTGTGAATATTCCAAAGCACATCCCATGGGAGTTTCTTTCCAGGTGTGAAACCTTAGGTCCACTTGTTGTGCATCAAGATGATGATTGATTCAATGATCAACCACTATTTTTTGGGTTATTACCCCTAGGTGAATCTATTAAATAATCAAATCCAATTTCTAGTATCTAGATATGGTTGTATTTTTTAGAAAATTACATACAATTTTACTACACCAAAACTTAGGATGGTTTCTCCACTATGGAAATGGTCACTCTTGGATCAAAATAATATGTTAGAGGGGTAACTATATAGAATTTTAGATCCCTTAAATTTAATTATTAATATGGAAAATGTCTTCCAAGGAAATTTATACACCACAAAAATTATAATAGGTAGTGATTTTAACATGAGCCCCAAAGAATGAAAATTGAGATACAAAAAACCCACTTATGGATTGGATAGAAAATCAATAATAAAATATTGATATTTAAAGATTAAAAATGATATTAAAATACCATTAATAAATTAATTTATTTATATAAATCTCAAATAGGTAGTATATACAACACATAAAGGAAGTTAGGTACATAATTGAAAATATGTCTCAAAGAGAAGAATTTTGTGACTAAAAACCCTTAGCTGTTGTCCTGAATTCTA
The DNA here is from genome assembly GCA_963277665.1 of Viscum album. Classification (NCBI taxonomy): domain Eukaryota; kingdom Viridiplantae; phylum Streptophyta; class Magnoliopsida; order Santalales; family Viscaceae; genus Viscum; species Viscum album. The sequence continues at coordinate 209,225,038 of OY728128.1, read as the reverse complement.
TGAAAGTAATTTAAACACATGTTGAATAAAAATATACATCTTAATAACTTAATTAAAAACCTCACTCATATACATTTTCATTTGCACTTTTCATAAATATTATTTCTCAATATGAATTCCTCTGATTTTCTATATCGGTGTTTATAGGTTTGATCGTTTATACTAGTTTCATAATAAATGTTTTTGTATTAATTATTATTCCAAAGTAAATAATTAATAGGTAATTAAAGTTTATATTTTTTATTATTTATATTAATTTATCCTGCTTCAAATTCATTTCATGAGTGTTTGAGGCCTTATCTTTGAAGATTAATTCAATAATAAGCACGTTTTTGGTGATTTTTGATGATCAGAGGGTGTTTTCTTAATTGATGAATTAGATATTAATATAGTATCTAAAGAAATAAAAAAAATTATTTAAAAATTTAAATCATATTATTCCAGTAAATATGTTTTCATATTTATCCATGATATAAATTTATAGTATTGTTTAAGTAGGTCGTTAAACAGACCCAATCATGAACATACCCTAATTTAATTGATGATTATGAGGTGGTTTTTTTGTATTATCATTATTTAAGAACTATAATGATATTATTTAGTGTTTATTATTGTGATATACCAAAATTATAAGAAATTATAATAATAATTAATGGATATGAAAATCCTACATGATTGGATTAAAAAATTATCTTCTTAGAATGCTTATTTTAAATGATTAAATTAATGATGATAATTTATTGACCTTATAATTAATAAGTTCTCTAATTTTATGTAATTAAATTATAATTAATTAATTATATTTATATTTTTACCTTTAATATCATCCTTATATCTAAATTTTTAAAGAAATAGAAGAAAACAAAACATGTTACATCGTGAAGGTGGTAGTCCGCACATTACATGAACATCAATTTTGTTTTTCTTAATGGTTGGGGTATATGAATAAATAATGATAATAACTTTAATATAATAAAATAATAGTAAATAAATGATAATAATATTATTATAATAGTGTGTCTATAATAAATTGAAATGAATACAATTAAGAAGAAAACTAAGTAGTTGATAATACTCGCATTGGGGAATTGAATTTTTCCTTGGAAATATACGTAGAAATGAGGGACTTATGATAAGTAATGGGGAAAAAAAGATTTTTAAACCAGGATAAGGTTATAGGAAGATAAAAATTTTATATTTTAAAGGATAAATTTGAATGATAAGTGAGGCTTGAAGTGGTGAAAATTTTACCCTTTTATAATTGAATAGAAGGGTAGTTTTGGAAATACCCATTTGATTTCAATAATTTAATTTCAATATTAAAGGTACAAGAAATTAAAAAAGAAGAAGCAAGTAAATGGGTGAATTTTGGTCGATCCAAACGCAAAATATCCATTTGGAAACATTTTTATAAGATATTTTGGACTTTTTCTCATATTAAAAAACATTTTACCATTTTTACTTTTTACCAGGATAACTAAATTCTAACCTTAGTAATTAATTTTAATTTTTTTTAAATTGAACTGATTAAATAATTTGAGTCTAATTATTTCAAATTTTAAAAACATTTTATCAAATTAAATCTCTATTGGTATAAAAAGTTAATTGTTAAATATAAACACTTAAAAGTGTAAATATATTTTTAGAGAAATAAAGTTTTTAATATTTAAGTTCATATATAAGGTAAAATTATCTTAGATGCTAATTATAATGGTAAAACTGAATTATTATAAAAAAATAAATAATACGAGGCTTTTAAGAAAAGGAAAAATTGAATATCCCTTGAAAAATAGTTTCTTTAAAGAAAAAACCAAAGAAAAGTTTTTATATTATAGTAACATTTTAATTAGTTATAAAAACATTTCCCCTAGGTTTTGTAAGTTAAAAAAATATTTTATAATGAATACTTTTATCCCTAAAATTTATATTTTATTTTATAAAAGGTTTTATAAATTTCTAGTTTATTATTATATAATGATAAAGTTACATAAATTACAAGTTTCAGGAAAACTGTATTTTTCAAAAAAAAAATCAACCTTCAAAAAAAGATAAAAAATTCATACTAAGCTAATTTTGATATTATTAATTTAAAAATGAAGTTAGTTTATTTAATTTCAAATTTTAAAATAAATATTTTAAATGAAGTCATTAATAAAGGCTATATATGGGGATTATTGCATGGTAGTTTAGGATACTGTGTTTACCTACTATATTAGAGTCTTAGGTTTTAAAATGGAATATGGAAAGCACTTCTAAGTGTTGATGTTATTTTTTTGAATTTGATGTGGTTATGTGGAATATTTTAGGGATTTTGTAGTGATTGTGGTTTCCGGCTTGTGTGTCGAATGTGTTGGAAAAAATAAATGGTTGGTTGGCATGTTATATGACATGGGATAATGTGAAGTAGTTGGATTGTGGTTATTACAGTGAGATGGTTGGGTTGAAGTGATGGCATGGAATCCATTGGGTTGTGGAGATAGTGAATGTGATATGGGTGATATTTTATTCAGTGTGTTTGTGTTAGTTTCCCTATTATCCAATGACTTAATTGAAATGATGAACCAAAATATCATGGGGTGAATTTAGATAAGTATGGTTAGAAATTAATGTGTGGTAATTGGATTAAATGAATTGAAAAATAAATGACATGGATTGGTAAATAAATGAAGTTTGGGATGAAACCCAATGTGTGATAATTGAATTAGTGAATTGAACTTTAATGAACCAATTTGGATTGTAATTGGTAATTCTAGAAAAAGGTTTAAAATATAATTAAAAGTTTAATTTATGTGTTTATGTTTGATTATTTTCTGGTTTGATGAATTTAGTGGTGGAAATGGTTGTGATGAATGTCATGAGGTGTAGTGTTGGTGTTGGGGAGTATGTTAGTGTAGTTGATGTTGACCCATAATTTGGTTATTTCATGCCATCTATTTATCTTGTATTTTCATGTTTTTTTATATGTACCCCACTAGAGTTGGATGGCCTTAACAACACCTATTTTTTTGGGTTTTAGGTGTTCTCCCAAATATACAAGTAGGTGGTGAAACATATTGTTGGATACCTTCTCTTCCCTGCTCTTCCTTTATTCGTAGTGATAATGATATGGGTTGGTGTTGGTGATCACCCTATGATGATGGGTTAGTGTAGGAGAACACCCAATGATGAAAAGTTAGTTTTGGAGATCACTTAGTGATGATGGGTTGGTGTTGGAGATCACAGATGCTGATGAGGACATAATATAAGGCAGGGTTCATGTGTGGCAGGAGGGGGAATGTGGTTGGTTTCCTTCACATTCATGATACCCTACATCCTTGGTTATTTGGATAAGGTTGATATGTGATGGTGATTGATGTTAGCACTATATAATAAACCACGATAGGGTGGTTTTAGGTAGGTATGTGACCCATCCCACATTAGAGATGAATGAATATGTGGTACAATATTCTTGGAAGGGATGAGATCACATGACATTTGATGTTGGGGCATAAGAGTGGAAAAAAGTGGGGAAACTATCAACGGGTGCATTTTTTTATTTTCTTTAATGCTACGTTATTATATTGTACATATTATTTAGTGACCATATCATGGTGAGGCTGATATTGGTTAGTTGAAATATTTAGGGGCATGTTAGTTCTACTGCTATTCACTGTTTCATTAGTATTCTCTTTTCACTTGTACATGAGAGACCTTGAGTATGATCCTACTATATATACATTTTATACTCACCCTAAATATATACAAACTGTTTTTTAGGTTTCCAATAGGATTTCAAGGATCAATATGGGAATTAATAGTTTAGATATTAGAGCTACTATTGAGTCGCGACAACATAAATTGTCTTTTCTTAGTATTACTTGGAGAATATTAATTGTATTTGTTGAAATTGTTCATGAATTGTTTGTTGGTTTGGTTTCCCTTGTTTATATAAGTGATGGAGTTTATTGGTGTTTTATTTATCCTATATCCTAGTCATTTTTATAATATTGATTAAAATGCCTTTCATATGTGATATTTTAATACCCTTAATGCTATTTAACAACTCAAGGCCTACTGAAGGTGGGACTCATGGAACATTATCTCCCTTCACACATTTACAACCTAGGAGGGGTATCTTTGAAAGGATGGGGTTATGAAAGAGTGTTATAAGAGGTTTTAGTTGAGGGATATAATTAATTTTTGGGTTAGGAACTGTGAGTGTTGCATTTTTTGGCAGAGAAACAATGAATATCAATATTGGTATGTGACATAGGTTTGGGAGACCGGCTAGGAAATAAGATTTTAGGTCTGATAGTGATCTGATGTAAGGACCTTGAGTCTACCAAATGACCAAGTGAGGTGGTCCTGCTGATATGTTATAGACCTTGGAGGGATATATGCATCATGATTGTTTGTTATTTGGGTTGAATTGGTTAATTTTGGGGAATTAAATATAATTAATTAAATAAAACTTAATAAAATTACATTCTAATATGATTATGATTTCTACTTTATTTTTTAGGAATGGATCTTAGTTATTATTCATGTGTAGCTCAGGTAGTAGAGGTTCAAAATACTGAACCGTTTGATTGTTAGATAATCAACATGTTAGAGGATAATGAGTCATGGCTGAGGGCTTGGTGTTCCTTTTAGTAATAGAGTATAGGGAAGTATGAGGGGAGCATATAAAATGTGGATATGAAGCACTAATTAGAATACTTGAGATCAATTTTAGTCATATTCAAGATCAAGATGAGCTTTGGGTGCCGTTTGTGGTTAGTTCGATGCAGGGATTTACACGTCAGTGGTGGATGTTGTGTCTTAGTTATCAGAAGGAGGCATATGTGTCATGGTAAGATTTTTATAAGGAGCACCATTTATAATTATTTTCATTGAAAATGAAGGCATCAAAGAGGTAGGAGTTCTCCTCCCTTTAATAGGATAACCTAAATATGATGGAGCTTGGGATAAAGTTCAAGGACCACTTGTATTTTTATATTTATGAATTATACAAGAGGAGTCTAGAGAGTGGTGTATGAAATATGTATTTAACCCAACGATCATATATTCCAACATTCCATTTAAGCTTCCAACGTATTTGGTAGTAAAAAATAAGGAAAATTTTATTGAGAAGATGAATTCTTTGATGGTTGATCCTTGATAGGGAGGAAAATTTTGAATCTTAAGTATAAGTTCATGAGGAAGTGAATCAAGTATGTCTAGGAGTTCGGGGTTCTGATCAGTGGGGAACTAACCTCATCATAAATTTTCATGCTATTTTGTGGCTAGAGGCTCCCAATAATATACTAGGTGATTCCAGTTTTAATTCTATGTTTGTGGGGGTCATGGTCATCATTAGGATTAGTGTCTGATAACCTATGTAAGACAACATTATATAGGAGGCCAAAAAAATTTCTAGCAACACCAACAGTTTCCTATGAGTTAGTTTCATCAGTAAGGTCTACTAATGTTTGTTCATCAGTTGAGAATATTGTGTTTTTTGGCTAATATAAGGAGTTGGCAGAGGGTATTCTCATGATTCTTCCCATCCTTAGGTACCTAGCCCATATCATACTCATGGATGCCATAAATAGAAGAGAATATGAGATGTTCGTGTAAATATTCATGTGATAGAGGTTCCAAAAATAGCAGGGCAATAAGTTGTCCATGGTACAATCAGTTTTTCATCTACCCTAGTTTCTACATTTTTTAATTCAAGAGCCTCTCACTCCTTTTTTAATCTATCTTTAGTCTATTATTTTGTATTTGAGGTGGAGTGACTTCTAGTTCTCCTAGTGTTATCCACACCAAGTGGAGGCCAGACTACCTTGTTTGATGTATGAAGATGGAGTATATTGGTGATGGGGCTGCACCAGTCAGTTGGGGATTTTTTATAAATGAATATATAACAATATGAAGTTTTCCTTAGCATGGATCAGTTTTATTATGTTATTGAAATCATCTATTTGATCCAAAGGAGAGTTTTTTATGTGGAGGTCTATAGAGTTGTGATTGTTGTTGAGAAGAGGTATCATATGTGTGGTAGGAAAGTAGATCCCTTTTATCCTAGTCGGTGGATCTATCAGTGGGGGCTCAGGTGGTGGAAGTTACTAAGGTTTATAAGAAGTTTTTGGATTATATCCTAGGTTTAGTTGTGACATTACTACCGTGACACAAGATTGAGTTTGAGATAGAGTTACAACCATGAGCATCTCTGATTTCGATGACGACCTATCAAATGGAACTTATAGACCTATGTGAGATGGGGCTCTATATTGATGATCTGGTGAGAGGGGTTTTATCCAACATAGTGTATCTCCTTGAGGTTATCTGGTGTTTTTCAACAAGAAGGAATATGATAGTATGAGGTTGTGCATATAATACCTGAGGTTGAATCATGTGATGATAAATAACCGTTACCCCCTTATAAGGATTGATGACATGTTCAACTAGATAAAGGGATCTAGTTGGTTTTTGAATATTGATTTCATCCTGGATATCATCATGTGAGGGTTGAAGAGGGGTATATCCCAAAAACTACATTTTGGTCTAGGTATGGGCACTTTGAGTTTGTGATCATTCCATTCAGTTTTCTGAATGTTCTAGCTATGTTCATAGAGATCGTGAACACTAAGTTTCATGAGTTCCTAGACTAATTAATATTCACGTTCATTGATGATGTATTAATCTAATCAACATCTGAGGAGGATCATTCTAATAATATTGGTGTTTTATTATAGGTTCTTAAACACCATTATCTATATAAAAGTTATTTAAGTTTAATTTTTGGATGTGAGATGGTCATTTCCTTGGGAATTTGGGTTCATTTTAGGGTGCGTCCATGGAATAGTTATAGATTAAGGTAGATCTTTCTTGGTAATCACCTAATAATGTGTAGGATGTTCATAGTTTCCTTAGTATTGTAGTTTATTACTGGAGGTTTGCATTTGATTTCTCTTGAATTATAGACCGATTGAAAATTTTATCCTATATATACCAGGATTTCATCTAAAATGATCAATATCAAGGTTCTTTTAAAATCCTATAGGAGAGACTGATTAGTACCCCAATGCATTGGTTTCAGGAGAAGGTTGTGACGTTTGATGTGTTTTGGGACTTGTCCCTTCTAGGGTTTGGATGAATCTTGATGCAGGATAGGGTGGTGATCTCTTATGGGTCTAGAAAGTTACACCCCATGAGTGTAACTATGCCACCCATGATTTGGATTTGGTGATAGTTGTGTTTGTACTGAGTCTATTAAAACATTACCTCATTGACAACCACTTGGTGGTTTTCATGGGCTATAGGAGCATGGTGTTTGGTCTGATGATATGTGAAGGTCAAGAACCAAGTTCCTGGAGGGTTGTTGCAGACTTTGGGTATCACTAAGTTGTAATGGGAAGAAGTTTTAATGGATTTATTCACTAGGTTACCACAAGCTTCTGGAGGATGTGAAGTAGTTTGGGGAATAGTAAACCGACTAAAAAATCCATCTCATTTTATGGAAATTCATGAATCAAGTGTTATGAATGTTTTGTTGAGTTAGTATGTAGATGATATGGTCAAGCTTCATAGGGTACCGAGGATCATCATCTCTGAATAAGATCCTTATTTTACTCCATGTTTTTGGGGAATATTTCAATATAATTTTGGCTCTCGGTTATTCCCAAGATCTACTTTTCATGCTCATACATATGTTCAGATAGTGCATACCATCCAAACACTGGAGGATATGTTGTGATCTTCCATCATGGATTTTTAACAATCATGGGTAAATTAACTACCTATAGTTGAGTTTTCTTAAAAAATAGCTGTCACTCATCCATGATCATGGATCTGTTTGAGGTATTGTATGAGTTGCTGTTTCATTCTCTACTATACTAGAATAAGGATGGAGATTCAGTGGTTCTTGGTTATGATTTAGTGTATAGAACAAATGCAAAGATCCAAATGATTTTTTAGTTAATGAAGTGTCAAAAAATGTTATAATTTCTATATTGATCATAGGTGGATTCCCTTATATTTTGAGTTTGGACCATGGTACTTGAGGGTTTCCCATTATCAGGTGAAGTATAGGTTTGATAGAGTGAGTAAGATTTATCTCTGGATTTTTAGTCCTTTTGAGGTGTTGGAGCATATTGGTGAGGTGTGTATTGGTTTGTGCTTCCACAATGGCTATAAAAGATCCACACCGTCTTCCACATTTCCAAGATTCAGTGGTATCTTCATGAGGATTCCCACATAATTGACTAAGGATAGTTCAACATTGAGGATGATATGACATTTATAGAGTGACTATTAGAGATCCATGATCATTGAGAGAAGGTATTTCATGGGTGATCCATTCCCATGGTTTATGTGTTGTGGAGTAATGGTGGCTTGAAGGAGTGTACTTGGGAGCATGAGACACCTATGTGTGCACAATACTCTATGTTTTTTCAATATTTTTTCTATTTTTTCTTTAATGGTGTAATGACCAAATATTACTTATTTATGAGATGTCTATTTTCCCTTTCTCGTGGAGCATGTTATAGATTCAAGCATATAAAGAGGGGAGTTTTCAATCCCAATAGAGATGTTTTATATTTATGACACATTTTAAAAATGTGTGGGTGAGTTAGTTCTGACGAAAGAGGAAAATATCTTGATATAGAGGATGGGTTATCATGATTTGTGTGCTTTTGAATGTGTTGTATAATGGTTGTGGCTGTTTTTTTCTTATATTTATATGCTTATCTAGTGATAGTGTTTAGAGAATAATAAGATCCCTAATAGGTATCTTACCGGATGGTTGTTCAGACCCTTCCCTTCCCTTTTCAACTTTAGTTTTGATTCTAGAGGACAATAATCATTTAAGAGGTATCTAATGTAATGGTTTGTGCCTTCTTGAAAAGTTAATTTACTAGTTTGGGATTTAAAGGTGTTTAGTTGAGGCTCAATGAAGGTTTTTTGTAGATTGGGGTTGAGTTTTACTATAGATGGTTGTTCACAGTGTGAAACTCTGTTCATGATGTGAATGGTTATTCTCAACTTAAAATATGGAAACTCAAGACATAATGTTTTAGAAGGGAATGTTGTTCCAGTTAACTCATACCATAAAATAATTATTCACTACATGAATAAATTTCAGGGTGAGGTTCGATGAAATTATTCATATAATCTTTGGTCTTTGAATCAAATCCATTCATGGACAGAATTGGTTTTGCAGACTAAATAGGTGAGAATAAAAAATACTTGTGGTGTGGTTCGACATTCCACGCCATGAATGTGTTGAGTTACAAACTAATTATAAATTTTGGAATAACTCATATTTATCTCATTACTCTTGGTATATGGGATAACCTAGGTGGTTTTAGAGGATCTTCTAGCCCCCTTTCTCTAGATTTGATCCTTGGATTTAGAAGTTTGATCTTCCACAACCCATGGTGATTCCTTGTTTCCCCTTTGATTTCTTCAATTCCTCTTTTGGATATTCTCATTGGTGAAGTTTTTTTTTGATTTATTGAGGGTTTGGGATATGATTTTGATGATCTATTAGTGTGATTCATGTTGATCCAGGGTTTCCTAGTGCGGTTGTGGTCCTCTATTTTCTTATTTTTTCCTTATTGTGTGTGGCAATTCAGAAAGCTTCTTTGAGGTAGGGGATCCTTGTTCTCTCTTTATTTTATGTGGATCTATGTAAAATAGCATGTTTTTGTCTTTATTAGGGTGGATAGTATGGGTCCTCATAAAAATATAAAAAAATTTCTTAAACAAAAATTAAATGAGAAGGGGAGTATTTCCATGTATTTACTACATATGGGATATTGCGTATGTGATTACTCTTTCTTGATGATGTTGCTAAAAGTAATGGTTGTTGGGATCCTTTGTTATATTTTAGTTGTTTTGATTATGTAACCCTTGTTTTTTTCATTGGATAAAATCATCCTGAATAAAAGGTTAAAAACTTATATAGGGATTATTAATTAGTTTCCCATGGAGATCTGAATTGTGCGAGAATACCCATTCCATCTAATGAAGTAATGTTTTGAAATACAAATTTTTTTAATATGAATTTATTGAAAATTGTGGAATAAGGAATACAATTCCATGTGTTTATGTTCTTATTTTGAATCTGATGTGGTTATGTGAACTGTTTTGGTACTTGTGAGATAATGATGGCGACTGACTTAGTTGTGGGATGTGTTGGGAAGTGAAGAAATGGTTGGTTGGCATTGGATGTGATGTGGGATGACGTTTGGTGGTTGGATAATGGATGTTATAGTGAAGTGGTTGGGTTATAGTCATGGAATATCATACTTCATGTTATGGTTGTAGTGTGTTTTAGATGGGTGATTGTATCACCTTGAGATTTTGTGATATATTTCTTTTAAAAAAAATTTAATTTCCTCAATATCTTGCAATTCATGCAACCATGAGTCTAAATGAACAGTAATATAGTATACCATTATAACTTAAAAATTAATTTAACAGAGTGAATAAGAATAAAAAAAATTTAAAAAAATATAAAGGTTTTAGATAAATAAAATAAGAGTAATTTTTAAAAATAAACTTTTTTTAATGTTATTTTATGAACATATTGACCTTATAATATCCTAACATAAAAAATTTCAAAAACAAATATAAAGGTTTTAGATAAAGAATGTAAGAGTAATTTTTAAAAATAAACTTTTGTAAATGGTATTTTATGAACATATTGACCTTATAATATCCTAACTTAAAATCTATATCCATTTGGAATCATTTTCCTTGAGACTGAATTTATTATATTTTAATATTTTAAGAAAGTCCAAGTGTATCATCTCCCCCACTTATTAGAGGACACCCCCATTCTCATTTTTACAAAAATTTGATCCATATAGATAAAAATTACCTAAAAAATTATCTTATAAAGTTATATATCCATTAATTATAGTTTAAAGTCTTTTTAAAAGACCATTTCAATGGTCTTTAAGAAAGGATCTAAATGAGGCCAACCGAAGGAGTGGTAATCGTCTTAACCGATCTATTTCATTTTATTTATTCTTTTACATCCTATAAATCTATGATATTCATCACAAAATAATAAAATATGTATAATCAATTTACTAATTTTTTTTTATGATTATGTCACTACCATTACCCAACCTATTTTCATCAAATGGGAAGTGAAAATATTGCTTGTGTGTGTGTATGAACTACCACCTCCATGTAGAGATGCAATTAATATTTCCATCACCATATTTAATGGATATTTATTTTGATGGTTTTAATTTTTATTTATCATATTTATTTTATAATTATTATTTTTGGATTATAATATCATATCTTCCTTCTTACCTTCGAATTCGTTGGAAAACGATAACGTTTCTTATACGTACATGTGAACTACCATTTCGACAATGTAATATGATTTTATTTTCATTTAAATTTTACCAGGATGGAAATAAGGATATATTTAATGTATATATATATATATATATAATATGATACAATAATTATTATGTAAAGGTGAATTATTATTTACCTATCCAGCTGTCAAAAAGTGAAAACAACTTTCATGTGTATGCATGGGCTACCATCTCCTTGAATTGTGTAATTTATTTTTCTATATATATAATTTATGAAAGACTATATATATATAAGTAATATATATATGATATTTATATCATGATTAAAATTTTATATATGATGGAACCATTAACAAAGTAAAAGGATCGGAATCGCTGAACCAGAACTTCTAGGAAAAATGAAACAGTTAGCACCTGAAAACGGTGATTTTAAAAAGGAATTGTTAATAAATGGGTATTTAAATGTTATAAGTGGATCATATATGATATAATAAGAATTTAAATTATCAAAGTATGTAATAATAATAAATTTAAATATATTATATTGGATGTTAGAGTGCCTTTAAAGCAATTCAAACTTGAGGTATGAGATTTATGTTACAATCTCATTATTTATTAGGCTTGTTTAGGATCAAGTTTTTGATGATGAAATTTTATGATATATATCTCAAGAAACTTATTATTTTTATTATACTATTATTATTTATATTAATTACATGATTTAATTTAATTTTTCTCTCTTCAAGGACTCAATATACTGAAAGAATTGTTTTTTTATGAAAACCGACTTTATTTCTCTCTTCAGTTGAAAATCCATTTTTCTTCCATAAACATGTTTTATAAAAAAAAAATTAAGGAATGTTTTTAATGTTCTAAAATTATTTATTTAAGTCATTTTTAACCACGATTAAAGTTTTAATAAATGGTTTAAAATGAATTTTTTTTTCTGAATGAGGAACTTTTTACTATTTAGAAAAAATGTAAAAGCAATTTTTTACATACACGAAATGAATGAAATTTTCCGACATCATAACTGATCAAAGATTTAAATATTCATTTAAAATATTCCATGGATCATTTCAAAGGAATTTGTTTTCATAATATTTTTCTATATTTTTACATTTTAATGAAGTGTTTTTAAAATGAAAATGTATTTTCCATAAGAAATATTCCATATAATCATTGAAAGTCATTTTATCTATGATAATATCCTTTGATGTTACTTATGATTTCTTGGGTATTTGATCCAATAATGTCATCCAATTTAATTATTTGAATGTATTATGATGATGATTATTTATGTATGAATCTATGATACCCATTTTTCACACGAGTTAATAATGTTATGATGAAACCTTTGCAAAACACTCTTCTTTTACATGGGTTATACTATAACGATATGATGAAATATTTATGAAACCCATTTCCTTTCCATGGGGTATGCTATGATGAATGTTTTATTATCTTTTGAAAAACATATATATGATTTTCATTATGTGACAGGAGGGCCTGAAGTTTTATATCACTCCAATGAATTGGGCAAGGATGGATATCTCATTAGATAATAAGGATTAGAATGGGGAGTGAACCCAGTATAGTAAGGGAATTTATTAACTAATATAGTCTCAAGAGTGAAACTTGACTACAGAATTGGGAGTGGATCCAATACACTATGTTGGTCTTGGGAGTGAACCTTTAAAATGGATATGATTAAATGGGGAATGAATCACATCCACTTTGATAGGTTTGATAGTGGTCCTTTACTACTAAATAAATTATTTTCTACACATTTGTGTATGCAATAAACTTATGTATCATTCAAATGTTATGGTATCATGACTCATATTCTTTTATTCTTTTATAATTCACTTCATATAAACTTTCAATATATATTATATGACTCAAGATTATGATTTATGTTTTGGAGGGTATGGTTTTTAAATGATAAGATCATGTTCACATACCCTTATGGTCATTTTATTCTTAATTAATCATTAATATATACCTTTTTACCCTTATTGAGAATCTAATCTCAACCTTTATTCTGGTTTCTTTCCCTAGATTATAAAGAATGGTTTAATTAGGGAATGTATATATAGAGTGCTATATGGGATATTTTAAAGATATTTAGTTAAATAAGAATATCATGTATCTAGTCTCAAAAGATACTAAATCTTTATGGTCCTCAGGTGTGTATTTGTGAAATTTATTGAATATTCATATAAAACGATATAATATTTATGTATGGGAAGTATGAGTCTTTTTAGTTGGTATTAGAGGGAAGGTTTAGTAAATATTTGGAGATTAGGATTATAGAAACTTGGTGAAAATCCTTAGGAAAAGTCTAAGTATATAATAACATACTAAAGTTTTGGTAAGGGAGATATTATGTGATTTTCCTAGAAATAAATCTTTGTATAGATACTAAAAGTGAATGTAGTTTTGGTACAGATGAATCTAGGGGTATTAACCCCCAAAAGAGTTGTTTGAGTATATATCAACCATAATTATGGTGTGTGGTGATTATGCCCTTACTATGAACATGGTTTGACACTCCAGTGGGATATTATTGGGTTAATTTACATTTTTTATGACCCATTATGAATTATTTGAATGGATAATGACCATGAATGACCTATGTTAAACCTAATGTGTCATAGATTGAAAATAAAGATTCTTGATTTAGACATCCTATAAATGATTTTTTATGATTATGCGGCTTCCCGCTGTTATTATTGTTTCTCACACTATGTTTTTTGATTTTAGTCAATGGATAGAACCCAAAGTAACCATGTTAATGATAAATGCAATAGGAAATGGACTGATTTTCCTCCCAAGAAACAATTTTTTTGGAGATGAAATGTAAAATATTTTCTTTATGCTTACAAAACATTCTCAGTCTATGAATCATACTGAGATTCCAAAAGTGAAAAGGAGGGAACAATAATCTATTGAGTCCTTTATAAGTAAACACACACCTTATTTTAGTCTCTCTAATGATCAACAAGTTGTTGAGTAATTGATTAATACCACTAAAAATTTATTTTTCATTCTCTTTTGTTTAAAACATGAAAAATTTATTTTGGATGTTTATCATTTAGATGGATAATTATATCAATGTTGGAATTTATTAAATAACATGATAAATAGGAAAAAATTGACTCCATAGATTGGGATGAGTTTAAGAGATTATTTTTTTAAAAAGTAATTTCCTCATATTATTCATATGAAAATGTAGAAATAATTCCTTGAGCTAAAGTATAAGGATGATGAATCCATTAGTATATATGAGGAAAATTTCACAATACTTTTTAGGTATGCTTCTAATATTATCATCCCACCCAAAAATAAGATTGATTGATTCTACAATGGCTTAAAACCACATCTTATATGGGAATTATCTATAAGTGACTTCAGTATCTATGGAGAAATAATTTTATGTTCTATCAAGGAGGATATAAAGGTTGGAGTTACCCATTAATCTCACGGTTTTGATATGAAAATAAATATGTAATTCAAAAGAAATTCTAAAAACTATGGAGAGGATAAGATAATCTATCCTTTATGCTAGAAGTGTGGAAAGAAACATAGAGGAAGTTATCTTAAGGAAACTTGTAAATGTTTTAAGTGTGGAAAGGGTGGTCATTAAGCAATTGAGTACCGAATTTATCGGAAGAAAAACTAGCTAACGAGGGAGATAAATCAATACAAAATGAACCACCCACACTCTAATATTTCAAATGTAAGGAGTATGGGAATTATAAAAACTGGAGATCAAATACAAAGGTTGATAATGATGATCTATGTGTGTAACCTCTTAATCCTAGATGAAAATGGAAATATCATGTGATCATTATTGATGATGTGAGGTCTGATAAGAAAGTGGTGAAAGGTACACTTACAATCCACTTTAGAACTACCAATATCTTATTTGATTTAGGATCTATCCACTCATTTATATCTAAATAATTTTCGAAGTGTATCACAATACCACCTCAATGATTAGACATTGAATTATTAGTGAAAACCCCAATGATATGATGATCTCATCTCATGTATATGATTATTTTCTAAATTAATTTTGTAGGAATGTGCTTCCTAAAAATATTTTTATTCTCTATCTAGTTTAATTTGATGTTATTTTGGGCACAAATTTGATTTCTTTACATAAACCCCCCATTAATTTCTAAGGAAGAGAAGTCATTTTTGATACTATGAGCCAATCTATGATTATTTATCAGTGCAATGATAATTATGAACATGAAATGGAAATTGAATCCATTGTATAGGCCTTGATTCATCTTAAAAAGGGGATTTTATCTTATATGGTTGGGTAAAAACTCAACATCAAAGATATTCCTATTATGTGGGAGTTTTAGGATGTATTTCTAGAAGAATTGCCTAGTTTCCCAAAAATCGTAAAGATATTTTTTCAATATAAATAATACATGGTGCTACACCAATTTTAAAGACCCTATATAGATTGTAAATGATTGAGTTATAAGAATTAAAGATAAAACTATATGAGAGTATTGATAATGGATTCATCCATCCAAGTGCATCACCATGGGGTGAACCTGTTCTTTTTATCAAGAATAAATATGGATCAATGTGAATCTTCATTTATTATTGGGATCTGAACAATATTAAAATCAAGAATATGTATCCTCTTCCTCATATTATTGATTTGTTCAATCAATTATGAGGAGCTCAATATTTTTCCAAGATTGATCTTTGATCTGGATATTATCAGCTGAGTGTTAAAAGTGAAGAAATACCAAATAATACCTTCTGTATGAGGTATAGACACTATAAATTTATAGTTACACAATTTTTTCATACTAATTCCCCAATATCATTATGTATTTAATGAATAAAGTCTTTATATATTACCTTGATCAGTTTGTAGTAGTCTTCATAAATGATATTCTTGTATATTTAAAGAGGAAGGAAAAACATTGGGATCACTTTAGGATTGTACTAAAGACCCTAAGTAAGGATGAAATGTATGAAAAATTTAACAAATGTGAATTTTTGTGACAAAAAGTTTCATTTTCGGTCATATAATCTCAAGAGCGGGTATATCAGTGGATCTATCAAAGACTGATGTTATTAAACAATGGTCCAAACCAACCACTATGACTGAGATTTGTAGTTTTCTTGGTTTTGATGGATATTATCGATGTATTATGAATAATTTATCATGGATATATAATATACTCATCAAGTTAACTCATAAGGGAGTTGAGTTCCTATGGACATATGAATGTAATGAAAATTTTCAGGAACTAAAAAGAAGGTTTGTTAGTGCTCCTATGCTAATACTACCTTGTAGCAGAGAAGGGTTTGTGATGGATAGTGATGCATCAAATAAAGGAATGGGATGATTCGTCCTGAAAAATGATATTATTATACCTTATTCCTCATGAAAACTAAAGGTTCATGAGAAAAATTACCCAACCCATGATTTGGAGTTAGCTGTGCTTTTTGAGCATTAAAGATATAGAGGCGTTATATTTATGGAGAAATGTGTGATATATATTCATATCATAAAATTTTAAATCATATATTCACTCATAAATATAAAAATATTCACTATAGGATATGGTTGTACTTGATTAAAGTTTATGAATTCTCAATACATTATCACTCTAGGAAAGTGAACAATGTGATAGATGATCTGAGTCGAAATGATCATGCAGGATTATCTATGATGAGTATCATAAAAGATCCAATGTTTCTAGATTTTCAAATGATGGATCTGAAAATCATTATAGAAGGGGAGAAATATTATCTTTCTCAAATGAGTGATCAAACATCTATACATGTGAATATTAAAAAGTCATAGAAGGAAGAAGTAGAGTTGAAAAAGAAGGTAAAAAATTCTCGTGAGTTCAACCTTGATTGTGATGGAATGATGAGGTTCAAGAAACATTTATATGTACTATAAATACCAAAATCAAATAAAGAGTTGTTGGATGAATCTCATAGTTCATCATTATTTATTGATCATGGAATTATGAATATTTATAGAGATTTGAAATAGTATTTTTGGTGGGATAACATGTAAAGAGATATTTTCAAGTGTGTATATTGGTTCTTTGTATTCTTGATAGTTAAGGATAATAGATAAAATTATAAGGGGATTTTTTAATCATTAACCATACCAAAATGTAATTGAGAAAAAATTACCATGTATTTTGTCATTGGACAACCCAAAATATATAAAGGACATAATGTTATTTAGTTTATAGTTGATCGACATGAAAATCAGAACACTTTATTTCTATCAGATAAGATTTATCCCTTGATCATCTTGCTAGAATATATATTAAGGAAGTGGAAAGGATTCATGGAGTACCACATTATATTGTATCTAATTAGAATATGAGGTTTGAATTGAAGTTCTAGAAAAGTATTCAATGGATTCAAAGTTCTATTTCAGTACAATATATCATCCTCTAACATATGGTTAGTCTAAGATAACCATTAAAACCCCATAGGATATGTTGAGAACGTTTTCCAGGGACCACAAAGGAGGTTGGGTTCAACACATTCTTCAAGATATGTTTTCTTACAAAAATAGATTTCACATAACCATTAAGATGGATCCTTATAAATCCCTATATTGAAAGATGTATAGAAATAATTTTTTGGATGAATTTGGAGAAATAAAGATATTGAGACTTGATATTACTGATGAAATGGTTGTGAAAGTCATATCTATTTATCTAGAAATCAAGCTATCTTAGATTTTATTGAAAAGTAAAGTTGGAAATTGTTAGTGAAATATAGAATTCAAAATTGGCCCTATAAAATTTTCCTTAGAATATTGTTAAAATATTTAAAAATAATGGAAATAATATCCCTAGGTATATTAGACCCATAAAGATTATTTATTGAGCATGGATGGTAGATTATTTCTTAGCACTTCCACCAAACGTCTCCCAAGTTCATGATGTGTTCCATTTATTTCTCCTAATAAAGTACATACCTAATATTTCACATTCACTGAACTCAGAGGTTATACCACAGGAGCATGATCTTTTCTATAAATAACAAATAGTATAAATATTGGATCATAAAGAACAATTTCTGTATAAAAATACTACTCACCTGGTTAAAGTTATCTGGAAGAATTATAAATTTGAAGAAGTTACTTAGGAACCTGAGGATGTGATGTAACTGAGATATCACCATTTTTTTATTCTATTAATGGAATTAAAAGGTTGAAATTCATTTTAATGGGGGGGGGGTGGTATAGTTCCCTCATATTTTATGATATATTTATTTTCAAATAAATTTAATTTCCTTGATAGCTTGTGATGCACTCAACCTTGAGTCTAAACAAACTGTAATATAATATTCCATTATAAAATAACATTCAAGTTAGTGGAGTGAATATGAATAATTTTTTTTAAAATTATGTATAAAGGTTTTATGTATGAAAATTATATTGATACACAAGTACTCAATTTTTATTTAAAGTCATTATATGCCTTAAAAATACATTTTCCTAAAAAATGAGTTTTATTTGTTTTTTAAGTAAATAATATAATTAATTTGTTTAAATTATAGAAAATTTATTTAACATAATAAACTTAATTTTTGGAATCATCATGTAAAAATTATCTTATATTGAAATTTTTCGGATTTTCTGGAAAGATTGATTTTTTTCGATGAATTGTGAAAAAATATTAATTTTATTGAAAACCGTCATTTAGTTTCAAGCATTTATGAAGTTTCATTTTTTTTAAAAAAAATTGTTTAAATGTTAAATTAGTTCATTTATAATATTAATAACCTAATAAAGGTCATTTTAATCTATTTTATGTTCAATTTTGGAATAAAAACTTTTTATACTTATGAAAACATTTTTATGGAAAACTACTTTTCATCGCATTTTGTTGGAAAATTTGAACATTAATTCAGCCACTTCTATGAACTAAATTAGAGAAAATGGATTAAATATTTTTAATCATAATTTATTAATTTTTTAATGAGTCTAAATTCATTTTTGGTCATTATGAATAGTAAAAATAGTAATTTTTTAAGCTTGGTTAATGTTAAAACATGTTTTCCGGGGGGGGGGGGGTAAACCAAAAGATAAGTGTAATTTTTCCAATTAAACCTGTAAAAATAATATTTTATAGAAATATTTATACCTTATGATATCCTAAATTTTAATGTCTATCCATTTGGATGCTTTTATATTGATAATGACTTTATTATATTTTAATCTTGTAAGAAATTCCATGTGTGTCATCTACCCCACTTATAAAAGGAAACCCATCCTTTATATTATTTACATAACTTTTAGCCTTATAGATCAACCAAATCCAGAAAATTTTTATTATAAACATCCCTATTCATGAATTATATGTTCTTGTATTTAAAAAAAAAACATTTTAGAGGTCCTTAAGAGAGGATATAAAGGAGGCCAACCGGGAGAGAGGTAATTGTCTTACCTGAACTCTTTCAATTTCTTTCTTCTTTTACCTCCTATAAATATGTAGTATCCAGAATAAAAAAATAAAATCAACATCCTCATTATGATTAAATTTTATATTTATTATTTAACTATCTTTATCCACCATATTTTTTAACAAATGGGATGTGAAAGTGTCACCCGTGCATTCGTGTGGACTACCGCCTCCACACAATGATATAATTCATCTTCCATTAACATATTTCATGGATGGTTATTATGATTGTTTTAATGTTTATATACTATATTTATGATATAAATTTTATATTTTATTATAATATCACATCTTCCTTCTTACCTTCTAATCCATTGAAAAACCATAACGTCGCTCATGTGTATGTGTGGATTACCACCTCCATGAAGTGATGTGATTAGTTTTTTATTTATGTTTTAATTGGATTGTAATAAAGATAAATTTAATATATACATATACATTTGTTATATATGATATAATAATTGTTATTTAATGGTTAATTATTATTTACATTTTTTTGTTCCATTTGTAGAAAAGTGAAAATAATATTCATGCGTACATATGATCTGCCCTCTCCATAAACAATGTAATTCATTTTTCTATCTCTATATTTTATGGATGAATCTAAATATAAATAAAAAATAAATAGATATTATATTTATATAATTATTAACATTATTGAGATTATATATCCATGATCAAAGTACAAGGACCAGAAATCCTGAACTGAAACTGCTATGAAAAATAAAAGAGTTAACACAAAAAATGACGATTTTAATAAAGAATTATAAATAAATGGGCATTGAAAGGTAATAAGTGGATAATATATGATATTATAATTATTTAAATGATCTTTTTATATAATAATAATAAATTTAAATTTATTATACAAGAGGTTAGATAACATTCAAAGAAATCCGAACTTGAGTTAATAGATTTATGTTACAATATCATTGTTTATCAGGATTGTCTATGATTAAGTTTACGATGATAAATTTTTATTCTATACCCCTCAAAAATATCATTAATTTTCATACCCTATGATTATTTATATGTATTACATGTTTTGATTTGATTTTACTATCTTTAATAACTCAAGATACAAAAATATTGTTTTTTAAGAAAATTGACTTTATTTATCTCTTCGATCAAAAAACTTTTTTATTCCAAGAATATTATTCATAAAAATGTTTTAAAGAATGTTTTTAATATTATACTATGATTTTTAAAGTAATTTTTATCCATTATTTAATTTTTTAAAAAATTTATAAAAAGAACCTTTATGATATTTACTAAATGAGGTACTTTTGACTTTTTACTGAAAATGTGAATGAAATTTTTGGTTTTTTATATGTGAAATGAATATAATTTATAGACGTAATGAAAAATAAATGATTTGAATATTTTTTTTACAAGTTTTAATTTTTATTTTCAAAGAAATATTTTTCCATAATATTTTTTAAAATTTATATATTTTAATGAAGTGTTTCAAAATTAAAAGATAATTTTCCACAAGAAATATTCCAAGAAATAATTTAAAGGAGTTTTTACCTATGATAAAATCCATTGAAGTTAATTATTATTTATTATAGATATTATCAAATTATAACATCCAATTTCATTCTTTATATCACTTATGATGATGATGTTTTATGTACGACTCTATGAAATCCATTTTCCCACTGATTAATTAAGTTATGATGAAACCTTTCAAAAATATGTTTATTTTCCCCAATTTATGCTATTATGAGATGATAAAATGTCTTTGAAACCCATATCCTTTCCATAGGTTATTCTATGATGATATTTTTTTATGATCTTTTGAAAAACATATGTATGATATTCATTATGTCATGGGTTGGCCTGGAATTAAAAATCCCTCTAATGCATTAGGTAAATATGGAAATTTCCTGAGATAATAAGGATTAGAATGGGGAGTGAACCCACTTCACTAAGGGACTCTGTAAAATATAATAGTCTTGGGGGTGATCCTTGAATAACAAATTTGGTGTGAACCCAATCCACTGTGATATTCTTGGGAGTAGACCTCGACTATGGGATGGAGAGTGAACACAACCATCTATAACAGTCTTGGGAGTGAATCTTGACTAAGGATATGATGGAATGGGTAGTGAAACCATTCCACTATAATAGTATTGGTAGTGATCCTTAAATACTAAAGAAATGATTTTCTATACTTATATGTATGCCACAAACTTATTCCTTATTCCAATGTTATTCTCTCATGGCACATTTTCTTTGATTATTTTGTGATTCATGTATTATGAATTTGCGAGATTTTTTCCATGAATCAATATTATGATAAATTTTATGCATGGAATGGTTTTGAAATTTAAGCTCATGTTCTCATACTCTTATGCTCATGTTATACTTAGGTGATCATTGATATCTCCCTTGTTTACCCTTACTAAGCATATTATCTCACCCTTTTTGGAATTTCCTTTCTCCATGTTATAAGGAAAGGTTTAAGTTGGGAATGTTTATGAAGAGTTATATATGGTGAGATCTTTATGGGAGATATAGAAGATATTTCATGAAATAAGATGACTATGTATAAAGTGTCCAAAGACACTAAACCTTTTTGGTCCTCAGAAATTTATTTTTGAAATGTATTAAATATTACTCTAAAAATATATAATATTTATCTATAAAAATATGGGTCATTATAGTTTTCATCAAAGGGTTGGGAGAAATATGCATAATTTTATAAAAGTTCACCAGAAAACATCATTACACCGAAACCACAACTAACCACTCACATAATGTCCATAATGTATTCCAAACAGCACATTGAGTAAAATACATATCCCTTAGCATATATTCAATCACTACCACCAAACAGGGCAAGGGAAGCACTGCCCTTTATCAGCGCTAAGCAGAAAGCGCTGATAAAGGGGTGTGCATTTATCCGTGCTAGATAAAAGTGCTAATAAATGTACCCTTTATCAGCACTAAAACAAGCGATGATAAAGGGTACATTTATCAATGCTATTATTAGCACTGATAAAAGTTTTTATTATTAATTTATATACAATTATTATATTTATATTCAAAACTAATGTTTATTTGTATACATTAAATAATAAACAAATTTTTACAATTAATATATATTTTTTAATAATTCAAATATATATTTATATATATAATGTTTTAATTGAGAAAAGTATTTATAAGGTTATAATTTAATATATATATAATTAAAATATTATAAAATTATAATAAATTACATTAAATAATAAATATATTTATTAGATTTATTATATTTATTAGAGATATATTTGATTAATTCATTTTATTTATTATATTTGTCATATTTAATATATTTAATATATTTATTTTATTTATAAATATATAATAAATTTTAATATATTTATTTATAATTAAAATTATTGAATATATATGTGTTTTCCAATGAATTTGGTCAATGAATATATGCGTATATGTTATGTATCGTATGCATGAATGTTCATTTGTACATTACATGATGTGGTATATTGATTATTTCATAATGTCACCTAGATGAACTATATATGTTCTAAAAAATGTACTTATAAAATTACATTAAATATTTTTATATAATAAATATATTTTATTATATTTTTAATGATATATATAAATATTTTTCAAATACCTTTGTAATTATAATTTTATTAATATAAATATATTAAAAATTATTTACCAATATTTATAAATATATACAATTTATAGTTATAATTATTAATAAATAAATAAATATTTATCTTATATATCATTTAAAAAAAATATAAGAATATAAATAAATTATTAAAATTATACCTTTATCAGCACTTTTTTAGTACTCATAAAGGAATATATTTATCATCCCTAAAAAAGGACTGATAAAATAAGTATTTATCAGCGCTATAATTTTAGCAGTGATAAATAGGTGTTTTATCTGCACTTTTTGAGCACTGATAAAGATATGTCTTTATCAGTGCTAAAAAAGTGCTGATAAAAGACCTATTTATCAGCGCTAAAATTTTAGCACTGATAAATGAATATCTTTATCAGTACTCAAAAAGCACTAATAAAGGTATGTTTTATCAGCCCTTTTATTTTAACAATGATAAAACATACCTTTATCAGTGCTTTTAACTAGCACTGATAAAGGTTCCATCAGTTTTTATAAAATAACCCCAACTGGCCCCTCCTCCCTCACACCTATTCAAGCCTTCGCGGAAGCTGAACCCTACACTATCAACCTCTCCTCTGCCACGACCCCTCCTCCTCCTCCTCCTCCTCCAATGCCACCACTATCATTTCCACATCCTCCACCGTGACTGTCCTCCTCCTCATCCGCCGTAATCCATCCTCCACCGCGACCCTGCTTCTCCTCCTCCTCCACCATCGTTTCCTCCTCCTCCTCCTCCTCCTCCTCTACATCCATGTCCTCCTCTTCCTTGTGCGGTCCCCTTGCCCACGTGACCTGCTCTAGTGTGCCCTCCTCATCCGACGACCGTCCTGACAGTCTCCTCTACAGCACACGGATTTCCCCCAGTGAGTCTCTTATGTAATGGTTTTTTACTCTTCTTCATTAGAAAGATAGTTAGTGTGCAGATTTAGGTTTAATGGACCCTATATTGGTATTGGTTATGTTATTAATTACTAATATCCAAGGTTGAAACTGTATGAATGGGATTATGATCAATCATGTTCTATGGGTCATGGGTGGAGGTTTCAATGAGGGAAGAATTATCGTAATCACATGGAAAGGGTCTTTATATGGATTGTTAATTGGGGTAGAGTGATAGTGATGTGAAATTTATTGGTAAAGACCATGCCTATACTTGATATTTGGATATCTTGAGTTGTGGGCCTTTGTGGTAGTACTGCATAGTTGGATTGAGGGGATGCCTTGGTGGGTAGTAGTGATGGAATAACCAGTGGGTAGGTTGTTTTGTGAGATATATCAAGGATTATTTTAAATCTTATATCATGTTGAGTACACAGTTTGTATTTATTATCCCAGAAAAAATATTTATCATGGCTATATGAAAGTGTGACATCTCCATTAGAACCCTTATAGGTACAATACTTGGAAAGGGGTTGATTATGATGTTAGTGGAAATGATAATGTGGATGCCTTATGGCCTTAAGGGTAATGAAATTAACACATGGGGTGGTGTAGGTTGGTAACTAAATATGAATAAAGATATTTCTTGTTGACATATTGTTACCTATAGGTATTGGGATCATCATGATATATTTTTTAACTATAGGATATGCTAATGATGGATATGTTTAGTGAGGCTTCTTAGGATGGGTCATGTATGAGCTTCTTATGTAATAGCCTCTTACTCGATGCTAGGTATCAATCATTGGCTAGCTAAAATCTAGGATGAGGCTTATCTTCCATGTTTGTTAATTATATATTAATAATTATTATATATCTATGATGAGGATGAGGCTTAGAGACCTTGGGATTGTAATGTAGAGATACTCCACCAAGGTGAACATTCTTTCAAATTTTTAAAGTTTATGTTTGGATATAAATCATGGGGTATTTGTGGTTTTCCACAAGACATAAATTATTTTAGTGGTTCAGATTGTGTTTAAGATTATCTATGTTATACCCTGCCTAGGATCTACTTTATGTATGTTCATTCAGCCAAGGGATTTGTCTTTCATTGGTAGTCCTTCTCAGGCAGTAAGTTGGCTCTTTTATGACCTTCTCATGATCAACTTCTAGTATATCTTATTAGCCATGAGGAATACCTTGTATTAGTGATTTAGATTGTATTATAGGTTTGATTGGCTATTCCTATTTAGGTCCTCTTTTATGTATGTGAGTTTATCCATGGGACCCACCTTATGCTAATGGTTTGGATCATGTGGGAGGTTGGCTATGTTATGGCCTCCATACTATTTTTGGGGGGTGGATATTATTCCATGAGGCATATAGTGACATCATAATTCATGATCAAGATTTAATGGTTCTGACTAGGGGATGAGTGTTATAGTGTATACCTTGTGGTAATTAAAAAATGTGACATCATAGGGTGCACTATGAAATATACCCTTAGGCTATACCATAATGTACCCTATTCTTGAAATGAAAAGATATTTTTTTAGTCTATTTAATAGGAGTTCTCTTAAAATAGATGAATTGGGATTCATGAATGTTGATTTCTGTAAGGAAGGGGAGAAAGAAGAATCATTTATATTGGAATCACAATCAGTATAAGTATTTTATGTTCCAAATACCGCAAACCGAAACTGGTCAATTGTTCTATTATCAACCAAAACAACTGAAGGGTCAAGGAAAGTTCAATGGTGGATGAAACTTTCATTGGGACTTCACAATCATTTCACAGCAGTCCCAATGTAGAAAGAGTTTTTTTTGTTAGTGGAGACCAAAATGATGGGATTTATATAGTCGATAGAGGGGTCAAATATCTTTACCCTTTTAAAAAAAGAGAGTTCAATAATCAGGTTATTTGTTTATTGTTATATACATTGGGTTATGTTATGTTATTATCTGTTTACTGCTGATTTTATGTAATCTAAATTAAATGTTAGACCACTTCTGAAGATAATGACTGCTATACCTACTGATGCACCCAATCTCGAGGCACAACATGTCTCTCAACCTACTCCTGTGGGTCCCAGTGTAGAGCAACAACATGTTTCTCAACCTATTGCAGCTGGTCCCAGTGATGAGGTACAACATGTTTCTAACCATATTGTTGCTGGTCCCAGTGTCGATGCTAGTGATCTGGAGGAACATAATGATGATTCTTCTGAGGAAATGGTAGGAAATGAAACCCTGACAACACAAAAAAACAAGAGCACCGTAGTTTGACAGTGTTAGCCAAAATCCTTAAGGCAAAATCAAAAGGCATAAAATTTGAGGTGGGATGGAATAAGAGAGGCCAACATGTTAACCCCAACAAAGCCATCTTTTGTAGATACATTGGAATCATCACTTGGAAACACATGCCAATTTATTTATAGTAGTGGCACCATATTGCCACCAGGACTAAGACACTAATGTGGAAAGATATTATTGTAACATTATGATATCATATCATTAATTTATTAAAACAAAATAAAATACTAAAACATTGACTTATGCTTCATCATCCATTGCAGAGTAAATTTATAGTAGATGCCTCATAGAAGGAATATGTATTAATAGTTTTAGGAAGGATTCATTGAGGCTTCTGCACAATTTTAATGAAATATCATCTTAAAGATGCTAAAGGTAAAATCAAGCTGCATCCACCTCCTCTTTATGCACACTTGATATCCCAAGGAGCATGGGATGCATTTAGCAACCATCATGGGGAGAAAACTGTTCAATTACATCATGTCTGGTTATACGTTACTTGACGTTGCTTGTATTCATCACTTTGATTGGCAGTTTTTTATTTGTGAAACAACAACTGAGTGCTGAAAATAAAGAATAAGAAACAAAACCAGCGTACCCCTACTATAAAACAAGGATGGGGTATGCTTCACTTGAGAAAAAATTGGTACATATATTAAATCTTCTGTAATACTTTTATGTGACATAAAACAAAACCATAACCATGTTATTATGTTTATATGCATATTGATGAATCAAAATTGAAAGCCACTTCCATCCCACGCCATGTTCTATGGAAGGAGGATCGTGTAAATAATGAGGGGATACTGATAGAAAAACACACACAAAATTGTGGGAAAAATGTTTGAGTATGAAATAATATAAATTTTATTTGCTTTAAATTGTTATTACATAACAATGAATAATTATTTTCCTATATTTTATATCTGACATAGTAACATGAATCAACAACACCCACACCAGATGCAGAAAAACTTTCAACGGCCTTGAAGTAGCCAGAATAGTATGGCCGCATCAGAGGTGTGGGTTTTGTGGTGACACCATGAACATATTTTTAGAAATAAAAAAAAGCAGAGGATCAAACTGAGGAAATAAAAAAGATGAGAGAAACAATAGCTATGTTTCAATAAGAATTAAAATACCAGATAGAGATGATATAAAATTTGATGGGGGGAGGAAAAGAGAAGAAACAACTCAACAAAAACCCATGTGTGAAGATCCTGCCTCATCCCCACCAGTATTGAGGTGAGCCATTCCCCTAAAAAACTTGACTTAACTATGGCAATAAATGTTTAAATAATTGTTTTTGTGAAATGTGAATAACATAGACACTGATACCTTTCATGTACTAATATTTTTCAGGGTGAAAATGATTATGATTTATATCTATCAACTCTCACCTATTGCCTTGTAGTGAAGTCTATTGTGTTTAATATGCAGAACGACATGCTACACAATAGACAACTTCCAACAGATCATGTCAGAGTGTCGATTTGTGTAGCTAATGAGCCGAGTGCTGAGCTACCTATTCCAAATGAAGATGATGAAATTTATATAGTCGAACAAGCTGTTGGAACATTCATCTCATGTTAGTCAATTCTTTTAAAAAAACATGTTTATAAGGAGGTATCTATTTCCAATTTATTTTTCAAGCTAAACCTTTAACATTTAATGAAAAAAGTATGCACCGATGAATGTTATTACAAAAAGACAAAGAGAAGGTGGTGAATTGAAATATAGGATCAAAACTATCTCAAGGATAAACCAACTTATTGAAATGATCTACTGAGAGAACCTTCACCCCGACCGTTGTATATCCACATTTAATATCATTACAGGCTCATGTGGATACAAATTTAATAGATGAAAATGATCACACAATTGATTTTGAAAAAAATATCTATGGAAAGGAAAAATCATATTTCATTATTTATGAAAATGTAAATGAAATCCTCAAGTATGAATGGCTAGGCGCCTCAGTTGTAAATGTGTACATGAGATATGTTATCATGATTAGATTTTACAAAAGTTGATATACTATGTTAATTATGACTAAATACATTTCATATTTTTTGCAGGTGTATATATGAAAAAAATTTGAAAGTATTTCCCCATGAACAAAAATTTGGACTCGTTAGTCCTCACATCACCTCTTCAAAAGAAGAAATAATTTCTTATAAAGAAGATGAAATAATGTTATCCCTGCTCAAATCATTTGAAAACAAATTATGGATGATAGACTCTTTTTAATACCAATGATGACGGGATAAAACTCTACAATTTAATTATATCAACTATATTTTCATTTCTTTCATTACTTATTCCTTTTTGTGTTTTTAGGCAGCATTGGATGCTTATTGTAGTCAATTTGGATACTCTAAAGATTTATTTTCTAGATTCAATGCATGGATATGCAACAAACCGATCACGTATGATGAGGTTTTTCAATTTTTAATAAAATAGATCCAAAATTTTAGAACTAAACATCTAGTTATATAATTTATATTATCTTTTAATGAGGATACTGTTATGATAGGGCGGTGCATCAATATCGTCTACTTCATGGATTGAATCCAGGGACTAAGGACAAGAATTCCCACAAGATCTACAACTAGACTATTAACCTAGTATATATAATAAGATTACACTATACATACATATATAAAAATAAATTACTTATTTTTCTCTTTCTATAGTGTCCAAACAAACAAACGGAAATGACTATGGTTATTATGTTTGTAAATTTATGAAAGAGACTGTATTTCATCAACAAAACAGCATCCTTGAAGAGGTATTTTTGAAAATAATCACGAGTTAATTTAAAATATTTATTAATACTTTGTGTTTTTATATTTTTTCATTACCACCATTACTATCACAAAAACTCATATTCAAAAGATGATATAGATGTGTTTAGAAAAAAATGGGCAATATACCAGATAGAAGATTGTACACAAATGGGATGAAGGTGCATTCCTACTACTTATGTTATCCTTATATGATCATTGATATCTCCCTTTTTTACAATTATTGAGCATATATGATCACCCTTTATTATGTTTTATATCCTTAGGTTATGAAGAATGGTTTTATAAATGATTTTTCTTTCTAGTAAATCATACCTTAATGAGAGACTCTTATGAACTAGTTCTTTATTTTTACATGTTTTCAAAATCACAAGACCTAAACTATTATGGCATCGATAATTTATATTATTTATTTTGGTCATTTATGCAGTTGTTTCTATTGATATAGTGTCTTGGAAGAATATTGGTTTTGTAGCACTCAAAAATTTAATAACAAAACTAAAGATTCATCACTACCATTGGTTAACTATAGCTTAGCATAACATCTGATTTGAACTTACGATATGGTGTCCCCATGATGCTCTTAAAATAGCACTGATAAATGTTTCCTTTGTCAGTGCTCAAAATTGCGCTGATAAATTGGGCCTTTATTAGTGTTTTTTTAGCACGAATAAAGGGAACCCTTTATCAGAGCTGTTAAAAGGGACCCCCTTTATCTTCTCTGCGATTAACAGAGCTTTTCTTGCACTGTTAAAGGTGGTTTAGAGTGATTTTAAAAGACCTATTTGTAGTAGAAAATTAAAAATTACATACAATTTAGGTAAAAAATAAAAATGAAATCATTAGTTGTTGTACCTTTAATGAAATGACAAATGATCATCACCCTTTGATCTCTTCTCACCATCGCATGGGAAAACCCCATCGTTCTAGATGATTTCCACCATTCTTTTGTAGAAATCATCAATATGTCACAACCTGATTCATTTAAAAAAGTGGTATGATGAAAATAAAAATTAAAGGATAATAGAGGATAAATTTACCCAAATCCACCGTCATAACTCACTAACCCCCCCCCCCAAATATGGGGGATCAAAGGGGAGAATAATAGTAATAGGAACCAAATAAATGGCCCTCCCCACATCACCCTATCACTTAATATTAAGGGAAATGGTTGTTAAATTACTAGTGTTACCCAAATTAAAAAAACCAAGATAATCGATTTTTGTGGCATGACCATAGTGTTCATAGAATAAACCCCATGCCCAAAGAATTTCTACGGTCCCACCTTAGGGGTTGTGGTTTAAAAGGGCCACTCCTAGCTTCTAGATGTAGTGTGGAGAAGGGATCTACACCATTTTCCACCATAGGTATCCCCCAAGGAACCCAAAAAATCCCCACACCACACAAAAGACCTACCCCTTTCTCTCCATGGTGGAAAAGGATTTTCTTAGTGCACTAAAACAAGGATCAATAAAATTTTGGAGTCTGCCTCACTATTTTCTAGGAACCAAAGGAATTTTACCCTCCTCATTTTCCATAAGCGGGCCCCCTAGGGGCCATACCCATTAAAATATCATCTATCAGACCATGAAGTTCACCATGTCATGGTGATACACATGGTCCCTCAAAATTATGATAGGAAGCACACAATGACATATGAGATTCTATTTTAACCATGTATAGGGCCATGTAGTGATGTTTCCACCTCGGTGGTAGTACAACCGACCCCTAAATGGAAATTTCTACCCAGTATAATCTTTAATACTCTATAGTGTATCCCCTTTGGGATACATCATGGCCATCCTTGACTATGGAACACCCTAATTCAACCCTCATGGATGCATCGTGGTTGCTGCATACTGCTAAAATTTTAAAGGTAGGGGTACCAATATTTCCACTTCCACTCACCCAAGCACACAAACACCCCTCTAAACCTCAATCCATGTCTAGAAACATCTCCTTGAGATTTTCTAACTCTTAGAATTATAATTTGAATGCTAGTTCACAAAAATACAACTACTTTGGAGTCAAAAATTCAAATTCCATTTGAAAATTATAACTCATAATGAATGAGATTTATATCGACCATTTCATTAATTATTCATGGGGATTAAGTTATAATATGATGGTTGGGATTCTTGAACCTCAACACTTTAATATCCTTCTTCTTTTATAGGATGGTTTTTTTTATTCCTGGTTTGAAAAGTATCATTGGTGTGATAACAAATGATTCCTACTATTCCGATGAATGTCAGGGTACTATAATGATGACAATATTAGCTGAGTGAAATTGGGGATTTAGATGCCCATGATTCCCATACTATGTATAAATCCTTTCATTTTTTAAAGTATCTATATCCAATTTACGTTATTCTTATGAGAGGATGACTTGACACTCTACTTGGTTAATCCATAATGTGAATGAATCGACATTGACATAGATATTTCCTCTCCTTTTCCAAACCACATCCCTCTATCTATTGGAAATAAGGGATTATTAAGACATATTATCTATGAATCACATATTAGATTTTATGTATTCTACTAACTATAAGTCCACTAGTCTGAATATTTCGATCACTATAATCAAAAGGGAGGATCCTAAAAGTAGGCCTAGAAGCTGGATGCTCCTCTTCATTCTTTAATGGAACCATCCCATTTATGAGATGTTGTGGATCAAGATCAACTGAATTGTTTTCCGTCAATGTATTTTTATACCTTTGAATAGAGAGGTCCAATAATGCACTCCAACTCATTCTCTAGAAAATGAGGTGTTAAGATCAAGATGGTGTGGCCACCGGATGTAAATATTTTTCCTTTGGCTAACTTGGTCATAGTTTTCCCACATAGCGCTATTACTCATCTTATTAAATTTGTTAGCTAAGTTGATGGTTTAGGATCAGTTTAAATATGAATTGTCTGCGGTTTTCCTCTAGAATTAAGGAATGTTTTGGTGGGTGTGCATGTTGATTTAGGAAGTATGTTTATTTCTCTATTAGTAAATTG
The DNA here is from genome assembly GCA_963277665.1 of Viscum album. NCBI lineage: Eukaryota > Viridiplantae > Streptophyta > Magnoliopsida > Santalales > Viscaceae > Viscum > Viscum album. The sequence goes on along the minus strand of OY728128.1, from coordinate 209,192,586 downwards.
CTAAAATCCATTTGAATTACTAGTGGGTTTTTTAAAATTGGGAAAACTTTTATCAAGATGAAAAGTAAGGAAATACTCCTTTGTTATAAGGTTATTCTAAATTACCTAAGACTAGTTCCCTTAGGGGATTAAATTAGAAGCTAGTGTGTTCTATATAGAAGTTTGGTGATTCTATAATTGAATATAAGAAAAAACTAGGTTTGGTTTCAAGACCGAGAGAAAACTAAGAAGATAAAAAGAATTTTATGTCTGATGAACATAACTCTCACACTAATAGTGGTAGGAGTCTCAACCATTATTCCCCTTTTATGGGGCCTTGAATGTCAAGATCTAGAATTATTGATATTAGAATAAATCATTCCGCTTTAAATCTCAGGTACTTTTTTCCCATTTCTAAAAATATGATAGGTTACAAATTTGACTGGTTTAAGATATAAATTGAGTAAGAAGAAAATATTTTTCCCCTACTAAATGAGAATATTAAAGGGATTGTTTATAAGGGTATAATTGACTCCAAATTCAGAAAAAATATGTGGTTTTACTAGAGATCTATTTTTTTGTGGTTCATAGTTACATTATGTTAATATTTTTGGTTTTTCAAATGTGGTGTTTGGATGATTTTACCTTTAGTATTTTGGTAATTGGATGGAGTGTAATGGTTACCTCTCAAACAAGAAAGTTATTTTCCCGTAGAAAATAAAATACCAAACTTGGAAAGTATATATAAATTTCTAATGAAAACTGAAAATTTTTAGGGTAAATTTTCTTTGAAAATGTTGATTTATGTTTTATATGTTTTATTTGAAAATTAAATTCCAAGTAGAAATTTCTATTACTAATATTTAAATGTTCACCATAAGTTTTAATTAATAATTTATATTTTTTTGATGTTTTAATTGGAAATTAATTTCTTGTAAAACTTTTCAATCATAAATGTGGAAAAAACATTATGTAATGGTTAAATATGTTTGTGCAGAAACACGAATACGTGGTTTAGGAAATTTGTGGTGTAAATTTATATTGACACATAAATGTGATATAATGATAAAATATGTTGGTGAAGTGTATGTATGTATATATATATAAATATATAAGTTAACACACACACACACACACTACATATATACAAATGTTATCTATGCATAATAATAAAATATATAAAATAATTTCATTATTATAAAATTTATAATATACATTTGTTTCCTACGCTTTCACCGGGGCACACGCGTCTGTCTTGTTCGAGGACAACGATGCTATTTGTTTCCCCTTATTCCCACTTTCCAAAGGTAGGAAGCATCTTTTCCTTATTCAGGGACGTTTAGTCCATGATCTAAATGGGATGGTGGGATGTCAGTTCTTCCTTTTGTGGATTCCTCCTCAGAACTCATCACCTAATCCGGGTCTCCCTTATAGATTAAAACGTTGTTCGTGAAACTCTTCCTAGTTCCATATCTTTATGGACACTAGTTAATTACACTACTTATGTTGGGACATTCCAAGGGGTCCGGTCTGGGTATCAACCTTCGGTCGGGGGAGTAGTCATGTTGGACATCACTGGCATGTCTGGACGATGGAACACTGGCGCGTCTGGGTTTCTTCCCCTTATTATAGGGCTTCTCGAGGGAGTGGAAGCCTGAGTCATCCCACATCGAATGTGGGGAATCATATGCCATTGGCATGTATCTGAGGTTTTCCTCATCTTCCTATGTTTAACACAGGGTATGCCACAGGAAGAATGTTTAGCAGAGATGGATCGAACTGATAAGAACACTGATTAGAGTGGATCAGGTGGGTGGAACCCCTGGGGGGAACACTGATGTTGGGGATAACACATGGTTAGCTACCTGATTGTTTTTAAGGGGAATGGGGAATGAGGTGGTATGATCCCACTGGGATGTGGTGGCCTGGGTAAGAATCAAAATGGATGATGGATGGTTAAGTGGATTGGGTGGAGAATGGGATGGAGTCAACTCGAGGACGATGATGACGTTGGGCTTGAGTCTTGAAGATACCTCATACGTATCCCTATGGTAGGGAATCAAATTCCTCATTGTTCATGTGATGAAGACTTACCGCCAATTTCAACGGTTTACCACTAGATGGGGTCACAACGGCTTTCCACTGGATAGGGTCACAACGGCTTACCATTGGATGAGATCGCAACAGCTTACCACTAGATGGGATCGAACCACAGGGAGGCTTCCTACATACCATTTCCAGGAGACAAGGATCAAATCCCACGTAGTTTGGGATGGTGGATGCAGTTCAGCGTCATGCAAAACAAAAGGGGGCATGCAATTTAATGTCATGCAGGACAAGGGTGGTCCGACATGAAGGGGGGTTGTAACCAATGGTTGTTGGGATTGAACCTCCGGGAGGCTTCCTATGTACCTCACCTTGGAAAGGATCGAATAACTCATAGTTCAGGTGGTGGTAACCAACATGAAGGGGGTCAGAACCAATGGGGTGTTGGGCTTGAACCTCAGGGACGCTTCCTACATACCTTGACTTGGAAAGGATCAAATACCTCATAGTTCAGGTGGTGGGAACTGACATAAAGGGGGTCAGAACCAATGGGGTGTTGGGATTGAACCTTAGGGAGGATTCCTATGTACCTTTCCTTGGAAAGAATCAAATACCTCATTGTTCAGGTTGTGGGAACCAACATGAAGGGGGTAAGAACCAATGGGGTGTTGGGATTGAACCTTAGGGAGGCTTTCTACGTACCTTTCCTTGACAAGGATCAAATACCTCATAGTTCAGGTTGTGAGAACTGATATGAAGGGGGTCATAACCAATGGGGTGTTGGGCTTGAACCTCCGGGAGGCTTCCTACGTACCTTACCTTGGCAAGGATCAAAGACCTCGTAGGTCTGGTTGTGGGAACCGACATGAAGGGGGTCGGAACCAATGTGGTGTTGGGATTGAACATTAGGGAGGCTTCTTACATACCTTGACTTGGAAAGGATCAAAGACCTCATAGTTCAGGTTGGTGTGGGGATTACACTATAGGCTACCCGGAGAGGATGTCACGACCGATGCTTACCCTAAGCCCACGTGAGTCATGCTCGGTGTGAGAAACAAAAGTGAGTAAAGGCCTGACAATCACGCCACAGAAGGTGAATCCAATGGAAGTGGAATGGGGCTTACACGTAGTTGGCGGCCCAAAGAGGAAACATAGGTTTACTCTTGGTTTGCAGCCCGAAGAGATGGAGATTGGGACTTACTCCAGGGTGGAGGCCCAAGTGGTGACAAAGCCCAGGAAGAGAGGTGCATGGATGCTACCTCCTATAAGAAAATCTAGGGACTTACACCACGGTGGTTTCCCTTTCCCCGCAGATAGACGCCGCTCTGATTAAGAGAATCTCATTCCATGTGAGGAATAATCTCACTCCCATGGAGGCCAGTGGGTGTGCAGAATATCCAAGGTGGGGGAACCCCGCGTCTAATGCATGGGGCATGCTTGCAATTTAATGTCATGTACTGAGGATAATGGTGCTTGGCAGTTTAACATCTAGTAGCTCAGATGATATGGGTTTTCTCTGCACCCCAAGGAATTACATAACCGATACCCTCCCACCCTTGAGAGAAGGAAGGAATCGAAAATGCCATGGTTGGGTGTGTTATGGAGCGATCTATTGGGGGGTCCACGTTAGCATGGCTATGAAAAGAAGCAATAGACGTTACTATGACTATGTGAAGAAGCATCAGGTGAAGCAACGCAACAGAAATAATCGCCCAAAGGAATTTGAAATTGCTCTCTGCAAACCTGAGGGGCCACACGGGAAGAGAGCGCATGATGCAGGTGTGTTGTGTATAGGAGAGGCTCGGACAGGGTTCCTCAAGGTGAGAGCAGCACATGGAGCATGTGTAAGAGAATGGGCTGGGGAAAGATAGAAGGTCTGTGCACAAGATGCAAGGATTGCGCACAAGAGGGAAAGGTTGTGCGCAAGATGGATGGGTTGCACGTAAGATAGAAGGGTTGCATACAAGAGGGACCGGTGGTGCGCAAGACAGACTGGCTAGATGCAAGATAGAAGGGTTGTGCTCAAGGGTGCTAGATGCAGAGGGAACGTGCACGCAAAAGGGGATCCCGTGCACGCAAATGACTTGGGGAGAAAATGAAGATCAGGCCTAAGAGGGCCCGTCTGAAGGAGTCCCCTTGGGGGACCTATCGCACAAAATCCAATACCTAAAGGCCATGGAGTTTTTCATGTGGTTGAAAAAGACATGGTTTTCGTGCAGCAGATCATCACTTCATCTTCTGTTACCATCCCCGAAGGGCGGGGATACAGTTCATTTTATAGTCAGAGTCCTCAGAGCAGCGCGTAAGATCTTGGCTTGCAAACTCCTGTCTGACGTTGTCTTGTGCGTGCAAAGGGGGGTCGGGTGTGCAAACACCCATTTGACGTTCCCTTGTGTGCGGAAATGGGGGAAAGTGTGGAAATCTGTGGTGGACGTCGCCTTGGGCGCGTAAACGGGACCGGGCACACAAACACCTGTTTGACGTTGCCTTGTGCGCGGAAATAGGGACGGGCGTGCAAACCCCCTTTTGACATCGCATTGTTCACAGAAATAGGGTGGGCACAGAAAGTCATAGTGGACGACACCTTGGGTGCAGAAAGGGGTCCGGTGCGCAAGAGTTTGCGCCCCGGAAGGCCTCTTGCACGCATCCCCCAAAGCTTACACGCGCCCGCCTCTTAGGCCCCGAAATATCCTCCTTCCGTCCCAGATTCATTCATTGCTCTTTTATCCACTCGATGCAGACCTTCTTTGAATTTCAGAGTAAAAAAATCCCCCCCCTCAGAATCGGAGATAAAATAGAACCTGAAGGTCAGATTTTGTGGGTCCGCTGAAAAAAAGGGAAACCTCTTTGGGAGCGCGCAGAAACGCGTTTTGTGCGTGCAAACTGGTTGCGCGTGTGTGGAAAGTGAATCAGTGCTTTATAAATAGTCTGAGGTCCCCCCAGGCCCTACTTTGAGTTTTTCCGCATGACAATCATTTTGATCTTGTGGGAAAAAATAGTCCTGGTTTGTGCACAAGTTTTCGCGACCGACTCCGGGTTTTACGCGCCCATTGAAATTTTTTTCGTGCCTGTCGACCTTATTTTGCGCCGCCGCTTTTGCGCACCGAATCTTCCTTCTTTCATGACACCAACGGTTTTGCGCACTGAGTCTTCCTTCTTTCGCACTGATCCCATTGGATTTTTTAAAAAATGGCTGCTCAACAGACCGACATCGAGAGGGAAGTTGTCACTGCTGCAAAAAGAACCCAAATGATCGTGAACCCTCATATTCTTCATGCGAGGAGGGTTGTGTCTGATAACCAAATGATTTTCAACATGCTTATGAAGGCTCAATAGGATTACATCTAGAGCGGTAGCCTACCGCTATGGAACTTTTATCTTCTGGAAGAGGTGCTGAGGCTCAGTTTCGATATGGACACACTACAATCGTGGGTGACGCGTGAGGACAGTCTTCCATAATTCCACATTACCAACAATAGCCATCCTAATAGAGAAACATATAACACAACCATCTATGTCTTGAATCTGAAGATCAGGATAGTTGTGGGAAGTAATCCAGTACTCGAGGAATCTCCTGCTACTTATGCAAGTAATTTTAGAAGCAGCATTACAGACAAGAGGAATGTCTGGTAGGAGTGGGACATCAGATGGAGGAGAAACTTTACCAATGAATGGGCATGTGAGTTCTTGGTATGTCAGACATGCGAGGAATTCGAGCCAAAGCTGTGGTCCATTGGGATTTTTGAGGCCATTTGGACGTCGCAATTCCACTTCTACAGATAGCAGGACTTGGTAGCAGAGCTGTCCAGTCATTGGTCGCCTGATACCAACACTTTCCACCTCCACCTTGGGGAGGTGGGAATCATCCTATGGGATGTGTACTGTATCGGGGGAATCCATTTGGAGGGATATCAGTACGACAAGTTCCTCCCGATGGAGAATGTCTGGGGGGATATGACATGCATCCCAATCCTATCATAGAACCTATTGGAGCTGGCCGAGGAGGAGCTCAAAATAAAACACATCCTAAAGGACATATCCTATTTAGGGTGGTTTAGTCTCTTCCTGACCTTGGTCACGGTTATGAAGTTTTAGGGACAAGGGAAGCAATGACCGAACACATCTCCAAGGGGAAATTCCAGATCATATTAGAAGATTTTGGAGATAGGAGAGTACCGATCGTGGGGCTTTGGCATTAATGAAGGTTGATACCCAAATGTGCGGTATGACAGGTTCCTTGCCTCATTTTTTAGTAGATGGTTGTTGACTATGAGAAACACGAGGATGGGAGTCCTCCCAGGGACGTTAGTGATGGCTGGGATTATGGAAGCAAAGAACAAGGTTAACCAAGGGGTGCTATTGTTGGCTAGGCTGTTCAGTATTCTAGGGTGCATCTCAAGGGGAAGTACACCCAGGAAGATTTTTGGTCCATTCTAGATTCTCCACAGCTAGGTCGTAGCCCACTGTGGTGGGTATGACTTCCTGAATTCCATTCTCCCCCTGGTAATGATATGTGACCATCCCTTTTGAAAATAGCTGGAATCCACCCATTGATGCTCTGGGATGAAGGAATCATGCTCAAGATTGGTAGCGACACCAAATTTGACTTCCACCCATTCCGAACCCCGGTCTCCCAAATGGTAGATGATGGGTAGGGTCCACTGGAGCAGAGGGAGTACCTACAAAGCATCCGGGGTGGTGTGCTGGTGGCCTGAATTGATGGAAAAATATTATGCGAACCCTATGTGATGACCAGGTTCGCCAGGTAGTTCGGGTTCATGATGCGGATGCCCAAGAAAGTATACACAGAGGTTTAGGAAGAGTGTCATCCTTGAATTCTCCGCTAGCTGTGGCTTATGTTCACGACGGCAGGCCTAGAAAAAATCATCACTCTTCCCCCAACCGATGTTAATGCAGGACTGTCAACAGAGTATGCCGAACACTGGACGAGAACGTATCCTAAGGAGATTATTTGGAAACTCATTCGGTATATCAAGGCAGCTAGTGAAGATCCAAAAGAGCAGTAAGTTAGACGAGGTGTCATGGGGGAAGTGAGGTAAAGAAAGATTCGGGCAGATAGCGTGGCGCAGGCTGGTACTTCATTGGCATGGGCATCACAGACCGAGAATGTGCCTCTACCCCCTAGGGAAGGGTGGTCTTGTGTACAACCTCATTGTCCGACTAGGGAACTCCTAGGAAAGAAACATAGGTACCTCCTGACACCATCTTCAGATGCTATCTTCCCTTCTTTGTGGTCTTCTTGAAGAACTCTGTGACAGTCAATGTCCACCGAAGAGTTGTGGAAGAGGTTAATACGCACCGGGATCGATCTGCCAGACATAGGGCACATCTGGATATCAGATAGGGTAAACTTTCTTCTTCAGCATGCATACCTGATAACCATGGATATGTACGCATTCTAGCAGGGGCGGTATGAAGAAACGCATATCCTGGTGAAAGTAATACTTGGCCATAAGCATGACCCAGAGAAACTTCCATTTGAGGATGAATGTGTATAGGAAGAAAAAGAAGAAGAAGAAGAATAAGGACATGAAAAATATGAACAAGTTGAAGGTATTGGTATCGAGGGGCCTTTAGAAGCTCCCACTCACCAGCGGAGTTCCCAAGAGAGTGGAAAAATCGTCAGATCTGATGCAGAACTAGAAGAGAAGCTTGAGGTATGGTTTAAACCTTATACTGACCTTTATCTTTTCATAGTCTCATTCCATCAACCAAACCCTATCTTATTCAAGAACACATGGGCAATGGTCCCTAGGAAGCCTTCCCCATAGAGAGCATAGGTATACCTGTGGAGACCGGGGAGAAACCTCGGGGGCCAGTCCTCAGGATCGAGCATAGTGGGGCATTGATTTCAGCTGGATTAGGTGACGATGAGCAAGAAGGAGAGTCCCCAGCCATCCCCATTGTTCAAGAGGAGACAATTCCAGTGATCGAGTTGACAAGCACCGACGGCTTCCCCGTGGCGGTGGCCCCACCATGGTACAAGCATTGGACACTACCGTACTTGTCTCTTGTAAGTCCTTTCTCATTGGTTTTCCTCTTTTCTAGAGAATTCAGCTAATCAAGATACTAATTCCTGATTTAGTTATCGCAATGTTGGAGGCACGAAAAACAGTTGAGTATGGGACATCTGTAGGAGTGGGATGGGCAGTGACCGCATCAGCCTTTACAGAAGCAACCATTCTAGGTGGCCCTACCCCGGTACTCGATGAGCTGGAGAATGAAATGAGGGATGGTAATTCTTCCGAGGTTGAGCTCCAGCCTAACAAGAGTGAAGTCACTAACAATGTGAAGGTTCCCAAAGAAGACCTTGCTACTGAACTCCTCGCCGCTTTCCCTAAATACTGGCCCACAGACCCCAAAGAAATTGACGATTCCAACTCAGATGCTATGGAGGAGAGCCGTATGACACGACGCAAGGTGTGGAAGTGCATCAGATGCTTTCTCAGCCAACCACAGGCAGAATGGCTAAGCCTTATGGGGTCACTCTGCACTTGGCTTCACTTTCTCTGCGCTAGAGGGGTAGACGCTTGCCATTTTCATATAATGATCTGTGATTACATGGTGGAGAAGTCATGTGAAGACAAATGACATTCATATGTTGCCCGACACTGGGAGGATTCAAAGAATAATCAGGCCTTTCTGGAGCCGGAGCAGGAGGTCCAATGACTTGAGGAGAAAATGAAGGAAAGGGAGGAATTCATTGCAAACCAATCTGATCTCATTGAGTGATTGAAGGCCCATCTCGTAGATGGTTAGAATAAAATAGCACAGGCGAATCTCCAAATGATTGGGCTCCAGACTAAACAATCACAGGCACATGCGAGGGCTAATGAATTATGCCCCACTGCTACTATCAAATATAAGGATCTCAGGGAACGGGAAGCAATGCTGGAGGCCACAAGTTGGATGGTGGAAGTATTGCAGCATTCCATCCAAAATGTCGATCCTTAAGGGCCCTATTTTGGCTGAACCTTTAAACATATATTTCTTTATTACTTATAGCTCCGAATTTTATGCATGAATAGACTACTTGCTTATTTATTTTAATGCATTTTGACCACAATCCCAATGTAAATAGCGATCCTCTCATAAGCTCACGTGGGGGCACGCCCTATGTGAGAAATAAGGGATGCTCAAGTTATTACTCCATTTTAATATGGGATTGACAACCATGCTTCAAAGACCTGACTGGAGAATAAATTCCTCAAAATAGAAAAAGTATCACTTCCCCAAGATGCTCTAGTGCACGAGCAGGGTAACACCAGGGGCATTCGACTCAATCCAAACATAGGGGAATGGAAATTGTGAATCACAATACCCAAAGTTAAGAACATTTTAAGGGTGGAGTGACAAAAAATTATAGCTATTGACAGTGTTCAAAACACAGTATCCTTGTTGTGTTAGCCTAAAATGGGGATAAAAAATGAGGGTTGACCACTGACCATGTTCAAAACACGGGGCCTGACTCAAACCATCATCCATTTGTCTTCCAGAACGTTGGCCCTGGACAGTAGGTGAGCCATAGGCCGAGCATCCATACTATTAGGGGGTTCCCTTAGATGTGAAATAGGATGAGGGTCTGAATGAAAGGCACACAAAGCGTGGAGTTGGAGTGATGGTTTTTTCGAATGGAGTCCAACACTCTTGAAATCACACCACCGCAATGAAGGAACATTAAGTGGGTGTATCTATCTGATCATGGATCAAACATACTTCCGAGCATGACCTCTTTGTCAAGGGATCTGTTGCATCCCATGATTAACATGAGGCATCCTGAAATTGTTCAGGGTATAATCGTAGTTTAGTGTCATGCACTAAGGACATATGGACTAGTGCAGTTTAACATCATATGATAGGACGGAGGGTGAAAGGGGAGATCCTAGGAAGGGAGTATGTGGTGCGGTAGCTAAAAACTGACGTGAATGGGGACATAAGGAGTCTTCACCACACCATATATCCCCAGAGGAAATTATTTAGGTCAAGGGACCAAAAATGAAAGTTGGGATGGGCCCAAGGCAAGTTTCTTGGACGTTCCTATGTACCCCATGATGATGGGAGTCAAACCATATGTAGTTTTGAAGGCCCAGTTTAACATCATGTGGGGTGATTAAAGGAATGTGTGGAATGGATACGCCAGTGCACATCCTACCAGAACTACTAAGCTGTAAAGACCTGTAAAATTCAAGGAATTTTTTTCTCTTACTTTTATTTGGAATTTTACAAGAATGCAGTTTCTGACGGCACCTAATTCTGAGGCCCGGTGTGCCCAGAATCTTTTTCCGAAGTTTATCTCGGGTACGTTCAGTGAAAAAACGAGCTGGTTTTTCTAACTTTTGAACCGGTGCTCAGAATTGAATTCCGAGGGAATCGATGGAATCGAAGCGCCGATAATTTCTTAGAAACACCTTTTCCAGAGTTGTGTTTTCTTGGGTGTGGTTTTTAATTTTTGGGGTTAAGTTAAGGAATAAAATAAAAGTGGTGCAACCGATTTTTATTCTATTTTGCTTAACTTAAGATAAGTGGATGATGTGGGACCCACAAAATCCTACCCACTTGGTAGGATATTTGTGAGGTGGGGCCCACACGATCCCCACCATTTCTTTTCTTCGTAAACCACCTCTTTTAATTAAGTAACGCACCCACACCCCCTTCTTTATGAATTCAACCGTTGCATTTAATCTGGATAATAAACGCCTCATTAATTTGGACGTTTAAGTGTTGCAATTAATTCAATTAATTATTTGATTCGTTTTTGAATTTTAAAACGAATGGATTGAGAAATAAAATAAGACAACTCTTATTTTATTAGTCCGATGGTGTTGAGAGAGTTTGGGAGAAAGAGGAAAGGCTTGAAGATCTTCATCTTCCTCGACAAAGAACGCGAAGAACATGAAGAACGCGAAGAACACAAAGAACGCGAAGAACACCATCCTCCAACGAAGGTCGACAAGAACACCAGATCCTCGGAGATCGACGACGTGACGTGATGAATCCTTTCTCCGCGACGCGATGACCCTTCTTCCGCGACGCTTCTTCTGTGACGTTCCTTCTTCCGCAACAAATCCTCGCTTGACGACGCTTGAGGTAGGGGTTTTGGTTTAATTAAATCTATGTGATTTATATCATCGGCATGTTTTTAAAATTTGTTAGAAGCCTTTTTAAAACCGCTAACGCGGTGGGTGCGGATCAACGAACAAGTCCAAACCCACCGTCTCTTCGTTCTTGGTGTGCGGATCGGCGGGCGACGATGAAGCAGGTCACACGAGCGTTTTGAGGTATTCGTAGTGAAGAACCGGTCATGGGAGGGCCATTGGCAAAGACGGCAGGCAAAACCAACCACCGGAGCTCGTCCGGTGGTCCGCAGAACACTCCGCTGGCGCGCCTCGCCGGTACGGTGGCCGGAGGCGGCGGCGCCCAGCGCGCCACCGGGATAGGCCGCCGCGGCTTCAGCCGTGGCGGCAAGCTGCTGGTCCCACAACCGCGCGAGACCGAGGGAGGCGGGACGCGGCGCTCGGCCGTGTCCATTGGAAAGGATCGTCCCCCCATGGGGGCCGCAGTTACAAGCTGGCGGGGGGCAGTGTGCCACCTCGCACCCCCATCTGCTCGGCCAAAACGGCCGAGCCACCCGGTCAGTGCCAGTGCGCCAGGCCGCCAGGCCGGGCCGTGCCCAGGTCGGGCCGGGCCGTGCCCAGGTCGGGTCGGGCCGCGCCCAGGCCGGGCCGTGCCCAAGCGGGCCGGACCCGGACCTGGTTCGGGTCGACCCGGTTTGGGCCGACCCAGGGGGTACCGGGCCGGGTCGGACCGGGCCCGAACCTCCTAATACAGGATCTCTCACGGTCTTTTTCCCATAACTTGGGCTACAGACCTCTGATCGACACATCGTCTGCTGCGATACGATTCTTGGATCGAGACGGTCATTTTGGTATATTACACTCAAGGTTTCGGAGTACTTTGGGTTCAGACGGGTTGGTTCGTACATGAAACCAACCAGGCCCTCAGAGCGAAAACACTTATAACTTGAGCTCCAAACGTCAGATTGACGTGTCGTTGACTTTGATGGATTAATCTTAGTGAGAAGGACCTTTTGGCTTACTTATCTCAAAGGTTTGGACGTAGTTGGAGTACGGTCGGGTTGGTTTTGACTTAAAAACCAACCGGAGCCCTAGGAAGAAAAAGAGAATAACTCTCAGACCGGGCGTCCGATTGACGCACCATCTGTGACGTTGAGTTCCTGTTGAAGATATGGAACTTTTGGACACATCAACTCCGGACTATGTGTCAGTTGATGTATCAGCCCCTCGGCTCGTGGAGCGGACCCTTCCGAACGAGCTTACTGTGTGCGGGAACCCTAGAGCTGGCTGCGACTGCGACGACGATGACGACTATACAGAAATCCTCCGTGGATTCGACGGCGATGACTACAACACTCAGCGATCCTACATGGATCAGTGCTACCGATCATGTGTGGGTCAGATCCTCTGTGGGTCAGCGCTCAGTGGTCCTGTGTGGGCCAGCGCCTACAGATCCTGTGTGGGTCCGATCCTGTGTGGGTTATTACGGGGGTTAGTTACCTATCTATCCTATATGGGTCAGATCCTTTGCGGGTCATTGCGGGGGTTAGTTACCTATCGATCTTGTGTGGGTCAGATCCTTTGTTGGTTATTGCGGGGGTTAGTTACCTATCGATCCTTTGTGGGTCATTGCGGGGGTTAGTACCTATCGATCCTGTGTGGGTCCGATGGCTTAGATGAATCAGTGGCTACATCTGATCATCTCTATCGTCATACAAAGAAGTATACCTGTGTGAGATGAATCTTGACTTTCTTTCCTATGTGGATTGTGTTGTGCTATCATGTGTGGATGTGATGGAACTTGGGCTCGGATGTTGGAGCCGAACTGGAATTGATGACTTAGGTATATGTATGGGCATATACCTAAGTAGTGTCGGATGTTATTTCGTGATTGTATCTTTCCTTTGTGGATTCTGGGAGACCTTCGGGGGTATCGGGGTCCCTACTGAGTAGCTTATACTCACCCCTTCATGGGCTATGCCCGCACTAAATTGTGTTGGTTGCAGACGACAGACAACGCTGATAGTGGTTGAGGCTTGTGGAGCAGGTCGGTACCTGGAGGTGGACCACTGGGCGGGTCGTACTCGGAGTGGACGGCTGGACCCGAGGAGATGTGGAGGTTATCTGTACCCACCCTTCAGGTGGGACTTCTAGTGGATGGCTCGAGGCTGCGGCTTTACTTTTCATTTGTTGTACTCCCTTTTTCAGTTGTACTTACTTTCAGTTTGGGTTTGTATTCTGGCCCACTTACTTTTCCGCACTTACTATTGTACCTAGTTTTTACTTAGTATTTACTTCTGCTTGCTTTCTCTGTGGTGTTTGTTTACTTTACAAAGGAAATTCCTTCCCTTTTTACCGGGAATTATGCCTTGGTGCTAGTCGCCAGCCCCTGGCCTATGGAAGGCGGGCTTGGGGTAGTCACGGCACGAGCCCCAAGGACGGGTCGTGACAAATTGGTATCAGAGGAGTTCGGTTCTACCGCAGAACACATGACTCTGATCTTTTCTATGTGAAGCAATAGTGTTAAGAGTATTGAGTGTGGTTATCAGTCTAGGGAGTCTAGTGTTGGTGGGGCGGCCGGTGTATCCGTACACCAGGACCCTGACTTCTGATTTCCGACTTAATGCACAAAAACATTGATTGAATGTGTGTTTCAAGTTTTCTTTGTGATTAATTTGTGTCAGCTCACCAGGTATACTGTTTGACCGTGGCACACCTGTTTCTTTTTAGGATGGCCCCACGATGGAAGCCAGCTAGGGTTCCGAGCGTTGTGTGTGACGACATCCCACCGAGCGACGAGGCTTCGGTACAGGGCCCTCTTGCAGAAGAGGAACCAACGGAGGCACCAGCGGTACTACCATACGTTGGGCCACCGATGCCACCAGCCCCAGTAGTAGGCGATACACGCCACTTGAGCGCATTGCACGAGTTCCAGCGCCATAGGCCACCCAGGTTCCGGGGATAGACGGACCCGCAGGCGGCTGAGGATTGGCTGGAGGCTGTGGTGAGAGTCTTCAGGCTAGTGGGGACGCCAGTAGACTTCAAGGTGATCTTTGCTGCCAGCCTCTTTCAGGCAGTAGCTTAGAGATGGTGGAACCACTTGTTCCAGTTTTGCGACAGGATGACCTTCACATGGGGAGACTTCGAGACCTTATTTAGGGTGGAGTTTGTACCAGTAGCTCTGCACCATGGGCGTGTTCAGGAGCTGCTGCCTTTGCCGCATGTTTTCCCAATAGTAGCTGAGTCATCTGTGGGAAGTAGACAGATGATTCTTAGGTCCAAGAGGACCAGACCAGCAGGTGGGAGACCTTCGGTTATAGGATCAGTAGTGCGGGGAACCCGGGGTGGAGTCAGAGCTAGGCGTGCCAGAAACAGACAGTGTTTCTCCTGCGGCAGGAGGGGTCACATGGAACGTGACTGTCTGACTCCTCGCACAGTCGATCCGCAGGCGTTGGAGGAGCCACCGAGGCAGAAGCAGCGGCAGGTTCTTGAGCAATAGCCGAGCATTGGACAAGGTAGTAGAGCCCCGGGAGCAGGTGGACAGGAGCAGAACTAGTGGATACGTCCCTTGTACTTATAGTTCCATGTTGCTGTTGTATTCGTGTCTTTGTACTTATTAAAGCTGCAATAATAAAAAGACACTTATCCTTGTGATGTTTTCTTTCCTGCTCTTTTGTTTGGTTGATACTGAGTGGCCCCGGTTAAAACTGTTGACTTGACCCTCACTTTAGATATTCTTACTGGAAGAGACCCAGTGACCACACATTGATGCTGACAGTGTGACTAAACCCTTGGAGGCGAGATTAACGGTTGGATCTATTGGTAGCAGCATCGAGGCCTTATGATGTCATCCATTCCATGAATTAACTAATCTTGACGGGATTGACTGTATTAGGCAAGGAATGTGGTTTATCCCGGGGATGAGACCGGATTTCCCTTTTCAGCAAAGGAGAAATCTTTACAGCTTTGCAGAACGTTAAGGAGGAAGGGGAAACCCTTCATGTGGTCAGACTGATGTCAGCAAAGCTTCCAGGAGTCGAGACTGAGATTGACCAGCGCGCCTATCTTGAGATTACCGGAGGAGGGTGTAGGGTATGTAGTTTACTGCGATGCATCAGGGACCGGACTCGGATGTGTTCTGATGCAGGAGTGGGCAGTGATCACCTATGGATCATGTCAGCTGAGGCAGCATTAGCAGAACTATGCTACCCATGACCTGGAGTTAACGGCAGTGGTCTTCAATCTGAATATGTGGAGACACTATCTGATGGGCGAGCGCTTTACAGTCTATTCTGACCACCAGAGTCTCAGGTATATCTTCTCGCAGAAGGACCTAAACCTGAGACAACAGTGATGGCTCGATTTCCTCCAGGACTATGACTTTGAGATAGTCCATACTCCTGGAAAGGGGAACGTAGTAGCCGATGCACTCAGCATGAGTACGGGCATTCAACTACTTGGGGAGGCGACAAAGTAGCTAGCCGCTTTGCAGATATCCTTCGTGGATAGATATGGAGCAGCCTTCCTTCATTCACTCACAATCACTCCTCCACTACTGTAGCGGGCCAGAGATTCACAACGTGGGGACGCTGACTGTGAGATGCGATGTGCGTAGATATCCTCAGGACGAACACCTGATGGTTTCTCTTTAAGAGGAGAGTACGACATCCTTTTCATAGGACGTACCTTGGTACTAGTTGATTTACGTGAGGAGGTGCTGAGAGAGTTTCACACTTTCCCTTTGGTGGTACATCTTGGAGTGGCGAAGATGTACCAGGATCTCAGACGATAGCAATGGTGGTCGGGCATGAAGAAGGTTATGGCAGAGTTCATTTCACGATGCCTCACCTGCCAGCAGGTGAAGGTAGAGCACCAGGTACCAGCAGGCTTGGTACAACCCTTGGAGGTCCCAGAGTGGAAGTGGGACGACATATCTATGGACTTCGTGACTGGACTTCCACGCACTTCCAGAGGTCATGACTCTATTTGGGTGATTGTTGACTGACTCACCAAGTCGGCTCACTTCTTACCCATCAGAGAGCAGGGTTCAGTGGAGAGCTTGTGACGTCTCTACATTTATGAGATTGTGCGGCTTCATGGTGTGCCATCATCTATCGTCTCTGATCGAGATTCTCGCTTTACTTCCCGGCTTTGGAAGGGGTTTCAGGAGGCATTCGGGATGCAGCTACGTCTGAGCACCGCCTTTCACCCCAAGACAGATGGTCAGACGGAGAGGACCATTCAGACTCTCGAGGACATGCTCCGCGCATGTGTCCTCGACTTTGGTCGTAGCTGGGAGGACTACCTACCTTAGTGGAGTTTTCATACAACAAAAGCTACCGCTCCACCATCGGGATGACACCATACGAGGCATTGTATGACCGACCTTGAAGATCAGCGCTGTGCTGGACAGACCCTAGGGAGTCAGCACTTGTGGGACTGGAGATGGTTCAGGCCACGACAGAGAAGGTCCAGGTCATCCAGGAGCATATGAGGACAGCTCAGAGCCGGTAGAAGTCTTATGCTGATAGGAGGCAGAGGCCACTGGAGTTCGAGGATGGTGACCATCTCTTCTTGCGGGTCTCACCTCGACGTGGATTACGGAGATTTGGCCGAGGCGAAAAGTTATCTCCGCGCTTCATCGGACCTTTCCAGGTCCTCAGTAGGATTGGCGAGGTGGCTTATTGCCTGGCTCTACCACCTCAGTTGTACTAGGTGCACGACGTCTTCCACGTACCCCAGCTGAGGAGATACGTGCACGAACCGACGCATATCATTGACCATGGGAAGCTGGACATTGATGATGGGGCGACTTTTGAAGAGGTCCCAGTGGAGATTGAGAATTGACAGGATCAGGTCCTACGTGGACGGTCGATTCCTCTAGTGCGCATCAGATGGCAGCACGGGAACCTCCAGGAGAGCACTTGAGAGCGGGAGGCTCAGATGCGTGCTCAGTACCCACATTTTTTCCCTAGTTTTTGATGTATCTTTACGGGGAAGTAAAGACCTGAGGTGGGAGTGATGTAAGGACCAGTAAAATTCAAGGAATTTTTTTTTCTTAATTTTCTTTTGAATTTTACAAGAACATAGTTTCTAACGGCACCTAACTCCGAGGCCCGGTGTGCCCGAACCCTCGCTCGACGACGCTTGAGGTAGGGGTTTTGGTTCAATTAAATTTATGTGATTTATATCATCGACATGTTTTTAAAATTTGTCAGAATCCTTTTTAAAACCTCTAACGCGGTGGGTGCGGACCAACGAACAAGTCCGAACCCACCGTCTCTTCGTTCTTGGTGTGCGGATCGGTGGGCGACGATGAAGCAGGCCGCACGAGCGTTTTGAGGTCTTCACAGTGAAGAACTGGTCCCGGGAGGGCCGTTGGCGAAGACGAAAGGCAAAACCGAGCACCGGAGCTCATCCGTTGGTCCGTAGAACACTCCACCGGTGGCCGGCACCGGCCGGCCGCCAAGAGGCGGTGGCGCCCAGCACGCCGCTGGGAGGGGTCGCCTCGGCTGAAGCTGCGGCGGCAGGCCGCTGGTCCCATGACCGTGCGGGACCGAGGGAGGGGGGGCACGATGCTCGGCCGCGTCCGTTGGAAAGGAGCGGCCCCCCATGGGGGCCGCAGTTACAAGCTGGTGGGCGGCAGCGTGC
The DNA here is from genome assembly GCA_963277665.1 of Viscum album. NCBI lineage: Eukaryota > Viridiplantae > Streptophyta > Magnoliopsida > Santalales > Viscaceae > Viscum > Viscum album. The sequence continues at coordinate 209,174,815 of OY728128.1, read as the reverse complement.
CACCCCGCACCCCCATCTGCTCGGCCAAAACGGCCAGGCCACCCGGTCAGCGCCAGTGCGCCAGGCCACCAGGCCGGGCTGCACCCAGGCCGGACCGGGCCGCACCAACCGGGTCGGGCCGCGCCCAAGCGAGCCGGACCTGGACCCGGGTCGGGTTGACCCGGTTCGGGCCGACCCAGGGGGTACCGGGCCAGGTCGGACCGAGCCCGAACCCCCTAATACCAGACCTCTCACGGTCTTTTGCCCATAACTTTGGCTGCGGACCTCCGATCAATGCACCGTCAGCTGTGATGCGATTCTTGGATCGAGATGGTTGTTTCAATATATTACACTCAAGGTTTCGAAGTACTTTGGGTTTGTCCATGTTGGTTCGTACACGAAACCAACTGGGCCCTCGGAGCGGAAACGCTTATAACTTGAGCTCCGGATGTCCGATTGACGTGCCATCGACTTGGATGGATTCCTCTTAGTGAGACGGACCTTTTGGATTACTCCGCTCGAGGTTTGGATGTATTTGGAGTATAGTCAGGTTGGTTTTGACTTAAAAACCAACCGGGCCCCTGGGATGAAAAATCCAATAACACTCAGATCGGGCGTCCGATTGACGCGCCGTTTGTGACGTTGTGTTCCTGTTGACGATACAAAACTTTTGGATACATCAACTTTGGACTATGTGTCAGTTGATGTATCAGCCCCTCGGCTCGTGGAGCGGACCCTCCCGAACGAGATTGCTGTGTGCGAGAACCCTAGAGCTGGCTGCGACTATGACGACGATGACGACTGTACATAAATCCTCCGTGGATTCGACGGCGATGACTACAGCACTCCGCAATCCTACGTGGATCAGTGCTATCGATCCTGTGTGGGTCAAATCCTATGTGGGTCAGCGCTAAGCGGTCCTGTGTGGGCCAACACCTACAGTTCGTGTGTGGGTCCGATCCTGTGTGGGTCATTACGGGGGTTAGTTACCTATCGATCCTGTGTGGGTCAGATCCTTTGTGGGTCATTGCGGGGGTTAGTTACCTATTGATCTTGTGTGGGTCAGATCCTTTGTGGGTCATTGCGGGGGTTAGTTACCTATCAATCTTGTGTGGGTCAGATCCTTTGTGGGTCATTGCGGGGGTTAGTTACCTATCGTTCCTTTGTGGGTCATTGCGGGGGTTAGTACCTATCGATCCTGTGTGGGTCCGATGGATTAGATGAATCAGTGGCTATATCTGATCATCTCTATCGTCATACAAAGAAGTATACCTATGTGAGCTGAATCTTTACTTACTTTCCTATGTGGATTGTGTTGTGCTATCTTTTGTGGATGTGATCGAACTTGGGCTCGGATGTTGGAGCCGAACTGGAATTTATGACTTAGGTATATGTATGGGCATATACCTAAGTAGTGTCGGATGTTATTTCATGATTGTATCTTTCCTTTATGGATTCTGGGAGACCTTCGGGGGTCTCGGGGTCCCTACTGAGTAGCTTATACTCACCCCTGCACGGGCTATGCCCGCACTACGTTGTGTTGGTTGCAGACGACGGACAGTGCTGATCGTGGTTGAGGCTTGTGGAGCAGGTCGGTACCTGGAGGTGGACCACTGGGCGGGGCGTACTCGGAGCGGACGGCTGGACCCGAGGAGATGTGGAGGTTATCTGTACCCACCCTTCAGGTGGGACTTCCAGTGGATGGCTCGAGGCTGCGGATTTACTTTTCAGTTGCTGTACACCCTTTTTCAGTTGTACTTTACTTTCAGTTTGGGTTTTTATTCTGGCCCACTTACTTTTCTGCACTTACTATTGTACCCAATTTTTAATTAGTATTTACTTCTGCTTTCTTGATCTGTGGTGTTTTTTTACTTTACAAAGGCAATGCCTTCCCTTTTTACCGGGAATTACGCCTTGGTGCTAGTCGCCATCCCCTGGCCTATGGAAGGTGGGCTTGGGGTAGTCATGAAATGGGCCCCAAGGACAGTTCGTGACATAAGCCCACGTGAGTCATGCTCGATGTGGGAAACAAGGAGTAGTGATGGGACTTTCCTAGCATAAGAAGGCACATGTTAAGGGTGGTGAGAAGCTCGGTGAATGACGTGTCAATGATATTGACCCACCTATATAATGCACCTATATGCACAAACGAGTAAATCTGAGTATGATGGAATTCCACTTGAACATAAGAAAATGGAAATATGTGAATCATGATGCTCGAGATATGGACCACAATGATCGTGGCGTGAAGATAGGAGATAACGGTTGACCATGTTGGAAACACAGTATCCATATCGCATTATCCTAGAATGGGGACAGAAAAATGAGGGTCGGCCGCTGATCATGTTCAAAACACGGGACCTGTCAAGAATGTCGTCTGAGGTCCTCAAGGACATTAGCCCAAGATAGTAGGTAAGCCAGTGTGTCATGAGACTAGGTCGTAAAGGGGGTCCCTTTAGAAATGGAAGAGGATGAGGATCCAAATGACAGGCTTAGGAATCTTGGACATGGAATAAGGGGAATGTCCCTGTTAAAATTCTAGACTTCAGACATTGCCACAATGCATCTGAGTATGGCAGTGAGGCATATCATAGAGAAGGAGTCGAGTCCCCCTCCAAGGAAAAATGTCCTAAGGTTGGATGATTCCAACTTAATGGTCATAGGATGGTCCATTAAGGGGGATTCATTTAATGAACTACGCGCAGGGTGGTAAAGTGGCCAGACGTGCAGTTCCCATAGGGAGATCTTCATTTAAGGTCATAGAACTCGGACCAGGTGGGGAAAAGACAAATGAGGCACATGGTGCATCCTTTTCAAAACCAGACATGAATGAGGACCCATGAGGCACTCGCCACACCACATGTTCCCAAAATAGTTTGGGCCGAGGGGCCGAAAGAGAGGGGAGATGATTTTAGATTCCTAGGGATGGACCTAGAGACAGGATTTTTGGGCATTCCTATATATCCCATGAGGATGGGAATCAAGCCGTACATAGTTATGGAAGATGTCGAACTGTTTAACATCTTGCAGCAAGGACAGAGAGTGATCTTAGTTTATGGTTATAGAGCCTGAAACATAGATTTTAGGGAATGCGGGAGATGCATGGTGAGGTAATTATGAAACATGGCGTGAATGAGGACCAAGAGTCTAGATCACCATGTGTTCCTTGGGGAAGTTCTAGGTCGAGAGACCGAAAACGAAAGTTAGGCTGGGCCCGAGGAAAAGTGCACGGGCATTACTACGTATCCCATGAGGATGGGAATCAATCAACACATAGTTATATAATATACATGGTAGGATACCAGTGTCATAAATAATGAGGTTGTGCAGGTCTGGCCCTTGCACCGAAAGAAGCGGTATTTGATAGATATTTTTTGTCCTTTAGGATGAATGTGTACTTTTTTTTGAAGCGATGGACCTAAGATAGAATGTCCAGGAATTTCCACAGGAATCAAGCTGTAGGCAGGAATTGAAAAATGCTATGGTGTGTGACTGATACTAAACATGATGCCCCCTTGAGTGAGGATATCACAGTGCAGTGCCATTTTTTCGTCGTGCGGCCAGGACGATAATGTCACAGTTTAGGGTCATGTGATGGGATCAACCATTCATTTTAACTTCATTAAGTATAGACACAATAGTTTAATGTCATGTGGGACTAGGCATCATAGTTTAAAGTCATATGGGTTAGAAATATACAGGATAGATGAGGTTCTAGAGGGAATGTGAACAGTGTGATAAAGCATACCCGATGTGAAAGAGGATGAGGTCCACATCATACCATGTGCGATTCTGAGGAGGAAACCTTGGACCGAGGGGCTAGGAAAGGTTAGAGGATAAGGGGCTGGAGAAACTAGCTCCGAGTTAAGCTGGACCCGAATACAAGATGTCCAGGTGTTCGTACGTATCCCATAAGGATGGGAATCAAGACACACGTAGTTCTTGAAGGTTCCTTTTAACATAGTGTGAAACAAAATACAGTTTAATGTCATGTGGGATAGGAAGTAAGGAGGCTAACTACTAAAAAAGGGTGTACATGGTGCAGCTAATGCAAACCCGACATGAATGAGGGCATAATCCCATACCACGCCACGCAGTCCCATAAGAGTTAGAGCCCAGAAGGCAGAACAGAAGAGATAAATTAGTGGAACTCGAGCTGGACCCAAATACAAGACGTCTAGGCATTATTACATATCCCATGTTAATGAGAATCAAGCCATACATAGTTCTTAAAGAGATCTTAGTTTAAGGTCTTAGAGCTCGGACTATGGAGAAGAGGAATCCTTCCAAGTAAGTGCGGACCTTAACCCGATCCCTAAGCCCACACGAGTCAAACTCATTGTGGGAAATAAGGGAGGAAGAAGTTTTTTGCAATACCTGGAACACACACCAAAGGAAATTCGGTGCAGAGCCCCGAATGATGCCTTTACCATAGCTTTGGTCTTCCTAACGTGCTAATGCGCACTGAGGGATAGTTCCAGGAGTTTCGAAATTCCATTTGGACCTGATAGGGTGGAAAATAATGTGAATCATGTAACCAACATACGAGGCTTGAAGGGGATGGAATGATGATGGAGTAAAACTATTGAATGTGTTCGGAACACAACATCTGTATCATGTGGCTTGAAATAGGAACAACAAATGATGGTCAACTGCCGACCATATTCGCAATGTGGGACTTGTATCGATTTTTTGTCTGAAACCCTCGAGGACGTTGGCCCATAATGGTATGAGATCCCTTAGTCCTAGCATCCATGCCATTTGGGGGTCCCTTCGGGTGTGAAAGATAATGAAAGCCCAAATGAAGAGGAACACGAAGCCTAAAAAGTGGGAGAAAGCATGTCCACATAGAATCTAACACTCCAGGTTCTAGACTAGAGCACTCATGGGCTAATTGGTGAATCATCGAAGAGGGAAGAGGGACCCAACATAAGGGCAGTCGACTCAAAGAGCTGAAAGCAGGGAAAGGGAGCGAAGGCCACTCAAGAGAAAGAGGTATGTGGCGTGGTTGTTATAAACCCGACGTGAATGGGGGCATGAGCCCATACCACACTGTATACCCCTCTTTTGAAAAAATGATGGCCAAGGGGCCAAAATGATAGGGAGGTTTCTAAGAGATGGAGATAGAGTCGAAGACTAAACGTTCAGGTGGTCCTACATATCCCATGAGGATGGGAATCAAGATATACGTAGTTCTAAAGGAAAGGATGACGCAAATAAGGGAAAGATGCCCCAATGAGGGTTGTGTATGGCAAGGTGAGTAACCCGACGTGAATGAGGACATAATCCCACACCACATCATATAACCCTAAGTGAGAACTTGGGCCAGGGGCCTGAAAAGGACGAGGGTCCTAAGGCTAGGCTATGGACTGAATGTCATGGCTAGCTTGCAGTTTAACGTCTTGCAGTGAGGACAAGGGTAGGGGCAATGTATCTGATATGAGGATGTGTACGGTAGGACGAGTAACCCGAAATGAATGAGGAAATAATCCCACACCACACCGTACAACCCTAAGTGAGAATTTGGGCTAGGGGCTTGCAAAGGTCGAGGGGCCTGAGGATGGGCCATGGACAAAATTCATGGACATCTTGCAGTTTAATGTCTTGCAGTGATGATGAAGGTGATCTTAGTTTAGGGTCATAGAGCCCGAATCGTATATGCCTAGTTTAATGTCATATGCATGGAACAAAGAGGGAAAATCATTGTGCTTATGGAATACCACAAAGCGATAATGATGATAGAGGATAACTGTCGACCAACTTTGCAACATATTATCCACCCTTGTGTGACCAGAATTTGGGGCAAGCAATTGAGAGTCAACTATTGACCATGTTCGCAACATGGGACTTGTATCGATTTGTTGCTCAAAATCCTCGAGTTTGTTAGCCCGTAATGGTAGGAGAGCCCTTGGGCTAAGCATCCATGCGACTCGGGGGCCATTTTAGATATAAAAGGTGATGGAAGCCCAAATGATGGGACTCGTGAAGCATGGTAGGGCCTGTTCTCATCGGACAAACGATAAAAAAAGGGAGGGATGTCTCAAGGGGATATGTGTGGCATGGAGAAATAACCCGACATGAATAAGGAAGTGAGTTTATACCACACCACACAAAACTAAATGAGAACTTGGGCCAGGGGCTTGAATGGGTCGAAGGACCTGAGGCTGAGCATCCAGACCAATTGTAACCAGATGACCTCTCATGCGGGAATTGCCTTCATAACTCCTAAGTCCATGTGAGTAATGATTGGTGTGGGAATCAAGGAGGAGGATTAGGCTCTCCCTATCACATAAGGGTCTAACATCTGGGATCACCCTCCCGCTCAAAGTAGACTGGGATTTGGAGAGACGGTGGGGAAGAATGAACCACTACACTCCATGCTTAGGACATATGGGGGTGGTGACAATGAAAAAAGATAACTGTTGACCAGATTCAAAACACAACATCTATATCATGTGACCGAAAATGGGAACAAAAAACGAGTGTCGACTGATAAACATATTCACAATGTAGGAATTGTATCGATTTTTTGTCTGAAACCCTCTAGGACGTTGGCCCATAATGTTAGGAGAGCCCTTAGGTCAAGCATCCATTCCATTTGGGGGTCCCTTCAGGTGTGAAAGATAATGGGAACCCAAACGATGGGGTGTGTGGAACATGAATGCACCTATGCAATTTCAAATAAAGTTGGATAGGAGAAGAGACAGAGATCTTCAGGGGAGATAGATACATGGTACAATCATGTTGAACTTGACGCGAATGAGGGAAAAGGCCTATGCAACACCATGTGTTTTGTCCCAATGGAAGGTCCCGAGGTTTTGGGGCTGGGCCTCTGGATGAAATTTCCAGGAGGTCCTATGTATCCCATGAGGATGGGAATCAATCCACATGTAGTTCTGAAAGGGATATACATTTTAGCGTCATTTGGACATGGTGAAATCATCATAACCCTGACATGGATGGGGTCAAAGAAGCCTACACAATTCCATGTGAGATTCTCAAAAAGAACTATCCCAGGAGGGGATAGTTAAAGAGGGAGCTGGGGATGGACTCAAGACGAGGCATTTGGGCATTCCTACGTAGCCCATGAGGATGTGAATCAAGCCACACATAGTCCTGAAAGGGCCATGATGTTTAGCGTCATATGGTAAGGACGTGGTAGGATTAGAAGAACGAAGGAGGGCACATGGTGTAATCATCATAACCCTGACATGGGTGGGGCCAAAGAAGCCTACACGACGCCATGTGAGATCCTCCATATGAACTATATCCAGGAGGGGATAGTTAAAGAGGGAGCTGGGGCTGGACTCAAGATGAGGTGTCTGAGCATTCCTACGCATCCCATGAGTATGGGAATCAAGACATACGTAGTAATTAAGATGCAGTTTAACATAGTGCAAGACGATGCATAGTTTAAAGTATTGTAGGACTGAATAGTTTAAGGTCATACTGGACAATCATGGAATTTTAGGGTCATGTGGGACCGTACAGTTTAAGGTCATGGAGGACGGTAATGCAGTTTAGGGTCATGCAGGACTAGCACTTTGAGGTAGTATAGGACTGTACAGTTTAATGTAATGCTGGACTATATAGTTTATGTTCATGAAGGACCGGATGGCTCAATAAAATTATTTCTTGAGGAACTTGGCATTGGTGGGAGGAGTTATACGCTCACCATTCTTGGTAATCGGTGAGTATGCGCCATTGTAGTAAAACTTGTGAATGATGTAAGGTCCTTCCCATTTGGGCACCAACTTGGGTGGTTTCCTACCAGGTATCATTGGTGACCTCAGGGCCAATACCAAGTCGCCTTTCAAGAAGGAACAGAGGTGAAAGTTTTTGTTGAAAGATCTGACTATCTTATTCTGGTGCCTTTCCAGATTATACAGGGCACAAAGTCTGTTCTCATTGAGCACTTCCAACTCAACCAGATGAATTTAGGCTACTTTATCTCACACTTTCTGATCATAGATAACTATGCAAAATAAGGGCAATTGAATCTTAATGGGAAGGATGGCCTCTATTCCGTACACTGGGGAATATGGGGTCACCTGGGTGGAATTACGAGTCATCATCTGATAAGCCCAGAGGGAATTGGGGAGTTTGTCCAACCAAATCTTCTTATTCTGACCAACCATTTTATGCAGAATGTTAGAGATGGTTTTTTGAATGCCTCAATCTATTCATTTTCTTGCGCATGATAGCGAGAGGTGTTGTTAGAACATATGTTGTAATTAACGTACAATTTCTTCAGCTCTGCTGCTCAGAAGTTCATGCTATTATCGGTGAGGATGGAATGAGGGACTCTAAATCGGTAGATGATGTTGGAGTTCAGAAATTCAATGATGGAATGGGCCTTTACCTCTTTGAGTGGAACTAACTCTGCGCACTTGGAGAAAAAATCTGTGGCAGTCAGGATGAACCTGCAATGGTGAGCTGTCACCGGTGGATATGGTCCCACGACATCGAGTCCCCACACTGCAAATGGATAAGAGTACTTGGTGGAGTGGAGAGGCTCTGATAGCTGATGCATGAATTTAGCATGAATTTGGAATGCATGGAATCTCTTGGAGTACTCGATGCAATCATGGATCATGGAGGGCCAAAAGTACCCCAGTCTCTGGATCTTGTGAGACAGTTTCATCCTGGTCTGATGATACCCACAAGAACTGATGTGAACCTTTTTCATGACCAGAGAAATCTCGACTCCTTGAATGCAACGGAGGAGAACCCCATCCAACTCATGCTTGAAGAGGATTTGCTCATGGCCAGTGCTGTCCTGAAGGGTGAAATGAAACAGGAGGTGTCAGATTCTCTTACGCCCGACTCGATCTACTAGGAGATAACCATTTTGAAGATACTCAATAAAGGGGGCTCTCCAGTCAGGAGTCAATTAGATCACTACATCCAGGGGACCCGAGGGTCCTGACATGGAGGCCCCAGAGGTAAGGTGCCTTACCCGCAGGACATCATCGTCATCAAGAGTTACAAGAGCAAGGACTCTCCAATGTGCCACATGGAAAATCAGATCATCCTGTTCAGGCTCCGTGAGTGATACAGCCAGGAATTCCATGGCGTCATCTCGACCATTCTGAGATTGAGGAACATGAGTAAATTCTAGCCGAGATCGGAACATGGCAATTAGCTAGAGGGTGAATTCCAACAATGGTATGAGCTCTGGATTTCTAACGACATAGTCACCGTTTATCTGTTTGATGACTAGTTCAGAGTCCCCTTTAACATGCAAATGGGGCACATCAATCTCGAGAACCAGCTTAAGGCCAGTGATGATGTCATGATACTCTACCTCATTGTTGGTGTAGCCTTCTAACAATAGGAATGAGTATGGAAGTATGGCTTGTGCTAGTGTAATGAAGACGATACCTAGGCCTACTCTGTTGAGCCTGTGGTCATTGAGCCTTCTGCCAGTGGGGCTCCCGGAAGCACCATCGAAGTGCATTTTCCAACATGGCATGGCTTGGTCTACTAGGAGGATTGCCTCATCAGGGAAATCGAGATCCAAGGACTGGTTAGCTGGAGACGGATGGGAAGTAAGGAAGTCTACCGATGCTTTCATCTTAATAGCGTTCTAAGGGACAAAACTGATATCGAAATACTGGAGAATCACTTCCCACTGAGCTTGGAGGCCTATCAACATGGGGTGGTTCAGGATGTACTTTAGTGGGTCCACACGGGACACCAGCTGTACCTAATGATACTACAAGTAATGTCACAACTTCCGTACTACGAATACCATCGCAAGGCAACTCTTTTAGATGGGGGAGAATTGGGTCTCCGTATCGAGGAGCATGCAGCTGAGGTAGTAAAGGATTTTATACATCCCCTTGTTGTTCTTCTGGGCGAGAAGGGCGCTGAGAGATCGTTCCAGGGCAGTCACATAAAGGACCAGTGGATTTTTGAAGACCAGTGGCATTAAGATCAGAGGCTGGAATAGATACTGCTTGATTTCCTTGAGTGCATTTTGACATTCTTCATCCCACTCATAGAGTGTTCCTTTCTTCATGAGACGAGAAAAGGGCTTACACTTGCTGGATATATTCGTAATGAATCGGAATATGTAGGCTAAGTGGCCTTGGAAGCCTCAAAGCTTCCGAATTTTTTCGGAAGAGACATATGGCTATTGGTCTTGAGCTTCTCTAGGTCGATATCAATACCCCTGTATCTGACGACGAAGTCAAGAAACTTTCTAGAGGTGACCCCGAAGGCACACTTCAATGGGTTCATCTTCATGTGACGAGAACAAAGGAAGCTGTACACTTTCTCAAGACCTATGAGATAGTCCTAACGCTGGCAAGATTTGATCACCATATCATCCACATAGCTTTCCACTAACGTTCCGATGATTAACTTAAAAATGCGATGCATTGCCCGCTGATAGGTGACACCTGCATTCTTTAAACCGAAAGGCATGACTCGGCAACAGAAACTAAATTGTGGAACCCAGAAGGCTGTGAAATCCTCATCCTCAGGGGCCATTCGAATCTGGTTGTACCCGGAGTACCCATCCATGAAGGATATGGCTTGGAATCCAGCTGTAGCATCAATCAACAACTCCATCATAGGATGGGGAAAATCATCCTTTGGACAGTGACAGTTGAGATCCCGAAAGTCGATGCATACTCTAATCTTCCCATTCTTCTGCCTGATAGGCACAATGTTGGATATCCATTTTGGGTACTGGACCTCCTTAATGAAATTGGCTTTTATGATCTTATCAACTTCTACCTCTACCATGGCACCGTGAGAAGGGTGAATATTTCTGGGAGGCTACTTGAACCCATGATGATTTTCTAGTAGACCTAGGTGGTGGATGGCTACATGAGGATCTAGTCCTGGAATCTCATCATAACTCTAGGCGAATACATCATAATGTTGTTTCAGGAAGTCTATGTTCTGCTGTTGCTCCTCGAGGGGCATGTCGACACATATCAATGAGGGTTTTGGGTCTACCTCGCTACTGAGGTTCACCTGTACCAACTCATCGACTGTGGTAGAGACACCCTCTTTAAAGGTAGGAGGAGCATCCTCCAAATCCTCTTATCCACTTATAAAGGGGGGATCCTTAGTGGGATGAATTTCTTCTGAGTTGGCAGATCCCGATGAGAGGCTGGTTCCAACCTGAGCGGTAGTGGTCACTACATCAGAAGAATCCTATGCTACCGCAACCATAACAATGAATAATGTTGATCCGAACCCATATGGCCTTTGGACCAAGGGGCCACACTTCATGATATCGAAGAAATAGTGGTGCATCGGCTTGAGTTGGATAATTCCATCCCAACGAAACAAGCACATATGATGTATTTCCATTACCATGAGGTGGAAAAATCGATACCTTATGGGGGTAGGAGGCTTCTGGATCACCTGAGCATGATTTATATATGAGTACGAGGTGATATTCAGGAATCTATTAGGCCTAGTAATGTGTCCCCCCCTCGTCCCAGAAACAACGAAGCATTGTCCCATGTCCGGGGTCATAGCCTCCAATCAGTGGATTGGAAAGATGTAGGCATCATCTATATCTATCCACAGGTCGATCACAACCGTGGCATGCTCATCCTCATTGGTCTGAATCTGCTTTTCCTTTCTCTTGTAGTAGTCAGAATCTAGATAGCAGGCCTCATAAGAAGTAAAGGGATATGTGCCACCTTGAATCATGCCCACTCAACCATTGAGGGAGTATTTGAGGCACTGGTGATATGATGAGGGAACTGCCACATGAAAGTGGAGCCATGACCTTCCCATCAACGCATTGTAGGCCTTGTCCTGGGAGGCAACCATAAATTCAGTGCTGGAAATTAGGCCACAAAACTGGGTCTTCAAGCAGATCTTACCAACCAGTTTCTATTCCATCTTATCATAACCTTGGATTATTAGGTCATAGGGACTCAGATCACCTTCATACAATCCCAAATTTCGAAGTGACTGAGTCAGGATTAGGTTAATTCCAGAGCCCGTGTTGACAAGATAACGATGAACCTCCACGCCATTGAACTGGCCAGTGATGTATAGTGGGGAAATGTGCCCCTATATGGGCGAGCCTTCATCTTCTCTAAAGAACGAGATAATATCCTGGCATTCATTATTCTCGACTGCTTTAGCATGAAAGGCTTCTTCGGATGCTACTTCTGTCTCAAACTAGATGGGGCTTCTTAAAGCCTCAGAGAGGGACTTACACATATCTGACGATAGGTGAAGGGAATCAAGGATGGGGAGCCTTGCTGTAATACTATTAAGATGCTTAAGAACATCATACTTCCATGCCAGGCATGAACTTATGCTTGCAGGAGGTCGCTCTTTGACAGGAGGTATGGTGGGTCCTGCTGACTGGACCAGTGGCTGACTAGTACTAGGAATATCCCATTGCTCGCTAGTCGAAGCCTATAGAGTGGCTACCGGATGAGGGCCAGATAACTGAGACCGGCCTATAGTAGGGCATGTCTAGTCAGGGCATGGTCGGGGTGGCTCTGCCTGATCCAGCAACACGAACGACATCAAAAGCGGGCCTGATGCCACCAGATGAGAAGGTTGCACATACTTAACTCTATGCTGAGCCTGTTGCCTGGTTTCGGTAGCATGCACAGCCTGGCTGGAAGTGCTGACCGAGGAACTCTGACAACCCATATATCCATGGCTTCATTGACACTAGCAACAACTAGGGATGTTGGGAGGATCTGCCTGGCACTCCTCATCGTCAGGAATTATGTAGGGATTTACTAGCTCTATAGTGTTAACCGAGGCGTACCCTTGACCGTCACTCAAAGAGTTGTCCACTACTGAACATATTTTGGGAGGGATCTCCATCTCTGGGGGTATGAAGTCTCTGAGAGTATGGGATGATTATGGCATCGACATGGGACTTTTCTTTCCCTTGCGTTGCTGGTGTTTGTTCTTCTGGGAAGAGGATGACTGAGACGATGATACAAAGGTGGTGGCTGCATCTTCTAAAGGCTCTGGTCGATTCAGGCATGCCAAAATGACACCATAGGCATGGGTGACTATTTTGTGAGCCATCTAGTCATCATACATCTAGGATACATGATTCGAAACCTGATGCCACTCGCCCTCGCTGTCGCTGCTGCTGTCTGGCCTCAAAAAGACACATGCCACCTATGCCAAAGATAGACCTAAATGAACTATGTTGTTATCTACTTGCTCTTCAATCTAGTATTTAAACACATATCACTTCTTGAGAGTGTGCCCCAGGATCTGGTGGTAGGGGTAGTAATTAGGGTGATCAGTGAGGTTTACCTCTTCCGACCTTCTACACTCAGGAAAAAGATAGAATCCTCTTCTCCAAGGCACTGCAGAAGTAACCGGGGACCTATGCCTCGTTGAATGAGTAGGTCCGGTTTCTCCTGTACGAAAAGGGGGCCCATGGATCTTGACCCTGACGAGGGGCTGGATGAGCCTGCTGAGGAGGTGGAGCTTGATTATCTAGCCTGGGCGGTGGCAGCGCATTGCGCGGGGGTACCTGCTGATTCTGAGGAGGCCGCTGCTGGGCTGGTGGCTACGCCTAAGGTAGAGGGCCTCTGTGAGGCTATGGAGGCGGATCAACTATAAAAAACTCTAGTCACTTGGGGGCCTCTACTTGGGCCACTGTGGTAGGTTCGTCCCAGGTGACCCTTCTCGCGGGGATCACATGAGGTAACAGACGTGCCTGCCTGGCCTACTGTAAGCCTTCCTCTAGGCGCTGAGCCTTATTAGAGAAGTCTCAGAATCCCTAGAGATAGTTCTGGGTGCCAGAGAGGGGAAAAAATCCGTCTTGACATTCCCTATGCATATTGTCAGCAATTTCTCCTGAGTCAACGACATGTCAAGGGAATACGTGAGTCCATTCCACCGGGCAACAAAGTTGGCGACGTGCTCATCAGGCCTCTGATTACACTTGAAGAGGTCTATGATACTCTTCTTCTGCATGGTGGAACTGAACTGGTAGAGGAATTGCCTACGAAGGTCATCCTAGCTAGTTACGGATTCGATGGGGATCTCGCTGTACCAGAAAAATGCATTCCCTTCCAATGTCTGGAAAAAACATCAGAGTTTGGCGGCCTCCTACTACGCTGGAGTTCCCAACATGGGGCCACACCTTGAGGCAAAGTGGGCCAAGTGCTATGGTGGGTCCCCTGTCCCATTGAAGGGGGAAATATGGGATTCCTGAAAGCCAGGGGTGTTGGCATATCATCCACCGATGCTGGATCAGGCTTGCCATCGGGCAGGAGTGCCACCTGTCGTGTCTCTAATGCCTCGAGACGAGCAATGAGTGCCACTCTTGGATCTTCTGGGTGGGGGTTCATATCTTGATGGGGATCCCTGAAAACCATTGCATTGGCGAGTTCTTCAACATGATAAGGCGGCCCAGTGGCTCGTGGAGTGCCTGGTGGAATGACCTGCGGGATAGCTGGGGGAACTCGAGTTGGGTCCTGAGGGTTGTCATGCCATTCAGGGGGATTAGGTGAGACATACCGTGCCCTCTTGCCGTAGGTTCTAGACTCAACCCTGTCTGCGTGGGAAAGATGGTCAGGGTAAACTAGAGGAAATTTGCAGAGGGGAAGCTATGCCTTCCCCTACTACCCCGTCCTAGAGTCACCGTAGTCTGGTCATTGCTATTCAGATCATTCAGCAAGGAGGTCGTTGACCACCTTCTTCTGTTCGGTGACTTGATGATGCAATGTAACTTTCTTTGGGTCGTCCTCTGCCTTATGCACTGAGCCAGACAGGTTGGAGGGCTTGGCATCTCCAAGGAGTTCCTTTCCCTTTTTGGGATTCTGGATGAGGACTGGTGCCTCGATGGGCACGGGGATACCCAATATGCTCCTCTATTGGCAAGTAACCCTCCCAAATGAATCCAATAGCTATGGAACACCTTCAAGGGGGAGGTCCCCGTCAAGGAGATCTAGCTCATTCTCCTCTTACAACAGGCTTTATATGTTGTCCACGGCTCTACCCGGGGGCATGTCTTTGATATCAGCTGGCAGGTCGGGCTGCCACCAGATTGGAATGAAGATGAGGGCACCATATTTCCCCCAACAACAGATCTGCACATGGGGGAATCCTCTTTGATAATCTTGTGGAGTACCTTGAAACTATGGACGTATCTTTGTTGGAGGGCCTTACGGCGGCCTGACGACTCAGGGCGCTGAGCCACAGGAAGTACAGACAGATCAACCAGACGACATTGCTCTCCAATGTCTTCAAAATGTGCTTAGATCTTTGGATAATCCAATCGCTGGTGATGAAGGAAGAAGTGTGTTTCCCACAGGGTTTTACGGAAATACTTAACTTTCTATGGGGTGAGAGATTCTGGCACATAGAAATTTGGCACTTCCACGGGCCAAAACATCTTAGGAAAGTGGTTTGTAATGAGGATATTCCATAAGCTCCTTATCTCATATTCAAGGTCTGGCCCTTCATTTCCCCACTCGTCAATCATAGGTGGCTGGGGAATAGGTAGTGGTACCGAAGAGGACCGCGGGGATGGTAGGCTGGCAGGTTGAGAGTACGAAGAGAGAGCTGAAAAACCGCCGCATCTCAGGCCATCCTATGAAGAGTGAATTGACTTAGCCATGATGGTGCAGTAAGATGGGATGAAAACCACATTTTTCATCATGGGGGCTATGATTGCTGGCGGGGGACCATGCTGCTACTCGTCCACCATTGGTCACCAGAATAGCTCTCCATGATCTCTAGTAGAGGTAGAGAGTGCTTCTGGTGATGATGGTGGAAATTTCATGATCGTAACGTGTGGAGTTTCCAAATTTTCATCCTCCTAGATATACCTATAGAGGGAGGTGGGAATCTGATGGACCTTGCATTCTGGGAGTACTAGGCTGATGCACCTTGTTCCTACCCTGACCCTTGACAAGGAGGACCTGGGCGAGGGTTCCATCATTGAGTCGTATCCGGCTTCAGAATCTGAGAAGAAAACCAGTTTGATATCAGTATAAATCTTCTCAGTGTTCCTTTTATGGTGGCGATGACCTGCTGTCCTGCCCCAAGATGGTTCTTTAGGGCATGGCATCTTTCCAGCATGAGGAGGTCCTTTGGCCGTACTGGTGCTTGGGCAGAGAGGACTTCTTCCAGATTAAGCCAAGGTGCAGGGAGCACCAGGACAAATATCAAAGGGGATATAGGGAGGACCTCTTTGGGAAGTGATAAAGCGAGTAGGACCTCAACTCGAGCCCATAGGAACACGAGTGGGACCCCCATGCTTGTTTCCCCTAGCAACATCAGTGCAAGGAAGGCCCTCATACTGGTCGAGCCAAACATGGGTAGGGCCTCCCTGTTGGGTGCTGGTGAAGTGAGGCTGGACTTCACCCCTCCAGTTTCTGAGGCAAGGAGAACCTTCACTAGCTGCTGTAAGAACATGGGGAGGGACCCAACACTGAAGATTGACTGTATGTGCAATGTCCCCACACCGGCGGTCTGTGGTAGGGGGTATGACTCCATACCTGATCTAATGAGCACGAGAGAGGCTTCTGTTCAGGGTGACACCATCGTGGGGAGGTCCCATATTCGGACTAAGGGTAGCATGAGGAGGACCTCCATGCTGAGTCTAGAAGTGGGGAAGACCTGCGTTCTCCATGGTGGTGTTATAGGGAGGGCCTCTGTACTGGCGGCGACCACTACCTGCGTCGGTGGCTGGGAGAGTCAACCCAGCTTGCCCGTGGGGCGGTTGGGGCCTCGATCCAGACCAGGTATACAAGTTCCCCTGCTTAATATACACAAGGGGTTAATGATATATGTTGGTGGTGGCCTGAGCCACATTAGTTGCTGACGTTGATGCCCCTGGGCGGGCGTTCTCCACGGCCTGTGCCCGATGCTGGCATCGGGTCAACCAGATTGGGGCCAATGGTGCAGGCACATGGCTTACCTGCTCCTCAACTTGTGGGACTAGAAGGTGGTGCTGCAACTGTCTAGTGGGAGCCCTCCTTGGGGCCCCCTGAAATGGTATCCTGACTGGGCTGGCCCGCACATCTCCTACTTCATCGACATAGGGGAGAGAGTCCTCAAGGTGTTCCGGGGAGAAGCTCCCAAAACGATTATAAGTTGGAGTGGGGAGTAGTGGATCTATGCGCGTACCTTGGGGGTGGCATTGGTGGCGAGGCACAGACGCCTCTAGATCAGGGCGGACCATATCCCAAGTCGGGATAATCCCATCCTCCTCGTACCAGCGTATGAGGTCATTGATCACTCTCCACTGAATGAATTAAGATGGGGAGATGGGGTGTGGGTACTCGACGTTTGTAGGCATGAATATTTTTTCTCAAGTGGTGGAGCCGCGCCGGACTACCATGTTGGCATTGCCCCTGCCCCTGCATTATTGGGCGGGCGGTGATCGAATTCCTGCAGTATCTTGGTTCATGAAAAGTAGGGAGATTAACCCATTAGTGATAAAAGGAAAGGAATCGATGACCAGTGCCCCAATGCCATTCCTTCTTCCATGGCTGGTAAGATGGATCCACACTAACAATGTCGCAGACCAGGATGTCCTACGTTTTGACTACCCCAACTTCTACTGAGTTTCACGCCAGGCCCGCTATTTACTTGGCGGGACCCAACACCGGATAGCTGGATCCAGTGACATTCTAGTCCACTGATGTCTCAAACGCTACTAATATCCATTTTGAAATGAAGATATTCACATCGGGTTCACCATTTGTATTTTTGATGATTTTTCTAGGGCACAAACATCTGATTTGTTTGAGGATGACGATGCTATTTTTTGCATCGCATTCCCGCTTTCCAAAGGAGAGAAACATCTATTCCGTGTTTAGGGATGTTTTCTCCTTGATCGAAATGGGATGATGGGATGTCAGTTCTTCCTTCCGTGGATTCCTCCTTGGAACTCATCACCTAATCCAGGTCTCCCTTATATATTAAGACGTTGTTCGTGAAACTCTTCCTAGTGCCATATCTTTATGGAAACCAGTTAATTACACTGCTTCTGTCAGGACATTCCAAGGGTTCCGGTCATGGTAGCAACCTTCAGTCCGGGGAGTAGTCACGTAAGACATCACTCACGTGTCTGGGTGCTGGAATACTGGCGCGTCTGGGTTTCTTCCCATTATTACAGGGATTCTCGAGGGTGCGGATGCTCGAGGAATCCCACGTCGAATGTGGGGAATCATATGACATAGGCATGTATCTATGTTTTTCCTCATCTTCCTATGTTTAATACAAGGTATTTCGTAGGTTTAACATCTAGCGGAGATGGATCAGACTGACTAGAACACTGATTAGAGTGGATCAGGTGGGTGTAACCCCTAAAGGGAACACTGATGTTGGGGCTAATGCATGGTTAGCTACCTAATTGTTGTTTAGGGTAATGGGGAATGAGGTGGAATGATCCCACCGGGATGTGGCAGCCCGGGTAAGAATCAAAATGGATGACAGATGGTTAAGTGGTGTGGGTGGAGAATGAGATGGAGTCGACTCGAGGACGATGATGATATTGGGATCTAATCTAAAAGAGACCTCATACATATCCATATGGAAGGGAATAAAATTCCTCGTAGTTAATCTGACAATGACTTACCACTGATTGGGGATTTCAACGGCTTACCATTGGATGGGGTCACAATGACTTACCGCTGGATGAGGTCACAACAACTTACCGCCGTATGGGATCACAATGACTTACCACTGGATGGGATCAAACCTTAGGGAGGCTTCCTACGTACCTTATCCAGGAGACAAGGATCAAATCCCATGTATTTTGGGACGGTTGATGCATTTTAGCATCATACACGACGAAAGGGGGGCATGCAATTTAATGTCATGCGGGAAAAAGGTGGTCTGACGTGAAGGGGTGTTGGAACCAATGGTTGTTGGACTTGAACCTCATGGAGGATTCCTACATACCTCGCCTTGGAAAGGATCAAAGACCTCATAGTTTAGGTGGTGGGAACCGACATGAAGGGGTCGGAACCAATGGGGTGTTGGGATTGAACCTCAGGGAGGATTACTATGTACCTTGCCTTGGAAAGGATCAAAGACCTCGTAGTTCAGGTGGTGGGAACCGACAATAAGGGGGTCGGAACCAATGGGGTGTTGGGATTGAACCTCAGGGAGTCTTGCTACGTACCTTGCCTTGGAAAGGTTCAAAGACCTCATAGTTTAGGTTGTGGGAACCGACATGAAGGGGGTCGGAACCAATGGGGTGTTGGGCTTGAACCTCAGGGAGGTTTCCTACATACTTTTCCTTGGAAAGGATCAAAGACCTCGTAGTTTAGGTTGCGGGAACCGACATGAAGGGGGTCCTAACCAATGGGGTTTTGGTCTTGAACCTCAGGGAGGCTACTAACGTACCTTGCCTTGGCAAGGAACAAAGACCTCGTAGTTCAGGTTGTGGGAACCAACATGAAGGAGGTCGGAAACAATTGGGTGTTGGGATTGAAACTCAGGGAGGCTTCCTACATACCTTGCCTTGGCAAGGATCAAAGACCTCATAGTTCATGTTGGTGTGGGGCTTACACTCTAGGCTACCCGGAGAGGATGTCATGGTCGATGGTTACTCTAAGCCCACATGAGTCATGCTCGTTGTGAGAAACAAGAGTCCGCAAAGGCCTGACGATCACGCTGCGGAAGGTGCGTCCGTGGGAAGTGGAATGAGGCTTACACGTAGTTGGAGGACCAAAGAGAAAATAGGGGGATATGAGTGGTTAGAAGCCTGAAGATATGGAGATTGGGACTTACTCTAGGGTGGAGGCCCGAGTGGTGACAAAGTCCAGAAAGAGAGGGATTTGGCACCCAGGAAGAGAGGAGCAAGGATGCTACCTCCAGAATGAAAATCTAGGGGCTTAAACCAGGGTGGTTGCCCTTTCCCTGTGGACAGATTCCACTCCGATAAAGAGGATCTCATTCTATGTGAGGGCTGATCTCACTTTTGTGGAGACCAGTGGGTGTACAGAATTTCCAAGGTGGGGGAACCCTATGTCCGACGCATGGGGAATGGTCACAGTTTAACATCATGTGTTGAGGACGATGGCGCTTGGCAGTTTAACGACTTGCAACACAGATGAGGTGGGTTTTCTCCAAACTGCTAGGACTTACATAACCGATACCCGCCTGACCTTGAGGGAAGGAAGGAATCAGAAATGCCATGGTTGGGTGTGTTATGGAGAAATCCATTGCGGGGTCCATGTTAGCATGGCTATTCGAAGAAGGAATAGCCGTTAGCGTGCCTATGCGAAGAAGCATGAGGTGAAGCAATGCAACAGAAATCATCGCCCAAGGGACTTTGAATTTTCCCCATGAAAACCTGATTGGCCACATGGGAAGAGAGCACGTGATGCAGGTGTGTTGCGCATAAGAGAGGATCAGACATGGTGCCTTAAGGCGAGAGAAGCACATGGATCACACTTAAAATAATGGGTCGGGGCAAGATAGAAGGTTTGTGTGCAAGATGAAAGAATTGCGCATAAGAGGGAGAGGTTGTGTGGAAGATGGACAGGTTGCATACAAGACAGAAGGGTTGCACACAAGAGGGACCAGTGGCGTGTAAGACGGACTAGTTGGATGCAAGATGGAAGGGTTGCATGAAAGGGCACTGGGCACAGAGGGAATGTGTGCGAAAAAGGATATCCCATGCGTGAAAATGACTTGGGGAGAAAATGAAGATCATGCCAAAGAGGACCCGCCCAATAGAGTCCCATCGGGGGACCTGTCACGCAAAATCCAATACCTGAAGGCCATGGGGTTTTTGGGGCATTCATGGAAGACATGGTTTTGGCATAGTAGAGCGTCACTTCATCTTCTGTTACCGTCTCCAACAATCGAGAATACGATTCATTTTATAGATGGAGTCCTCAGAGCGGTGCGCAAGATCCCGCTGCACAAACTCTCGTCTGACATCGGATTGTGTGTGCAAAGGGGGGTCGGGCATGAAAACGCCTGTTTGACGTCGCCTTTTGTGTGGAAATGGGTGCATGCGTGGAAATCTGCGGTGGACGTCGAATTGGGCATAGAAATGGGTCTGGGTGCGCAAACACCTGTTTAACATCGCCATGTGTGCGGAAATGGGGTCGAGCATGAAAATGCTCGTTTGATGTTGCCTTGTGCGTTGAAAAAGGGAAGGTGTGGAAAGTCTTGGTGGAAGATGCCTTGGGCATGGAAAGGGGGCCGACTTGGAAGTTTTTGCAGGCATGAATGCCTCTTGCACGCTTCCCTCAAATCATGTGCGCACCCACCTCCGAGGCCCCGAAATCTCTTCATTTCATCTGAGATTAATTCATTGCTATTTTATCTGCCTGATGTGGCCCTTCTCCAAATTTCGGCGTCAATAACATAATAATTTCAATATATATATATATTATGTGTATTTATATTATTAAAAAATTTCAAATGATAAATTTCAAATATAATAAATACCAGAGCGAATAAATAAATAAATAAATTTATCATATTTATAAATTTATATATATAAGAGAAACCTATAAAAAAGAGTTGTAGGGCTGTTATTTTCCAAAAATGGGTTTGGATTCTTTAGTAAGGACCCCCAACCAAAGATGATATTAATCCCATTTTCCCTCCTACCACTCGTCTATCTCTATTTATCCAAAAAATATTTACCCAATACTGAAACCATATTTTATCCTATCCCCACTCAACTATACCCTCTTCCTTGAATCTATCTTGAATCTTCTCACAACCTTGTCTAACTATTCCAGTTGCCACCTCCCCATCACTAGATCTAGCCCCCTTAATTTTCCTTCTTTAAAATCACTCATAAAATCAGTTCACAAAAATAAAATTATAGAATTAAGAGTAACAACCATAGATTATCTTATAGATTTCTAAATTTTAGAGTCATAATTTTCACAATCCAAGTGCATCAATCTCCTTATAGTGGCATTGTCCTCTATTTTCAGCACATGAACACCCCTTAATTTGTGAAAATAAATGTATTTCCCTTTACTTTTTGTATATTTAATGTAAAAAATAATTTCTTTAATCATTTTTGGGTTTCTATTTTGTGTTCACCAATACAAGAAGACACAAATCTAAAATCCTAATAACATCTCCTCTCTAAATGAATTTTTTCATGAACCAATCAGTTTTATGATTATCACTGCATGGTTTTTTATCATATATGATACCATATTCCACAACTATGGAACTGTAAGCCTACTTCTTCCTTCCTTCCATTATATCTTTCAATATAGTAATTTTCAGGCTATAGGAATGTTCTTTTTTATTATTCCCTTATACTAGTATATCATATTGAATCTTAGAAAACCATTATACATAGGTATATTCCTAATAAATACTTTATATTTTATAAAAATAAACTTTTCGATTGACATTCACCACTATTATGGAGGCTGGGAGATTTCAACATTGGAATCCTGATATGTTTGGCATTGTCAACTTGGGAGAAACCTAATACAACCAATCTGGCGACTTTATTTTTCACATGATTTTTTATTATTTTATTTATGTGTATTTTTATTCCTATAAATAGGGTGTGTTGTATGTGTTTTAATACCATCCAATATAAGGAATAAAATTTTTCCCTATATTTTTTTCTTTTATTTTTGTTGTTATCACTGCTAGTGATCTATGTCTGGGATTGGTTCTTTAAAATCCACCTTTAGTGGTATTAGAGGGTTTGAAGGTTATTTTGGCGTGTCTTGAGATATCCATCTACATATGGTATTGATATTATATGGTGGTGGATGGAGTAAGATGATGTATATTTAGTTTCATCCTTCCTCATATTTTTCACAAAACCCCTTTGTTGTGATTTTCCAAAAAGGGGAAATTTTTTTAAACTGCATTTGTTGTACCCCATTTTGTAATTCACTTTTGATAAATTGTAAATTTTTTACTTTATCTCCTCCCATCATCACACCTCTCTCTCTCTATCTCCATTTTTTTGAAAAAAATTTACTCCTCATTTTTAACCATTATATCAATCATCTCTATGGCCCTTTTTTACTTATATTACAAAAAAATCATTTCCTTCATTCACTTGTATCATTAAAAAAAATAACAGTCTGCACTTTCCGATATCCACGTGTTCCCTTATTTATTTAAATTACAATCTAAAATAATTTTAAATTTCCGTGGAAAAAGATACTAGACAAGTGTTTAATCTTAAATTGAAAAAGGATAATTATCATAATCAATTCATCCAAATTCGAGTGCTACTTAGTAGCCAAGATTTCATGAACATCATGGATGATAGATACAACAAGCCATAATCCAAGGAAATAGAGATTACTCTTTCAGATGTTCAAAAGGTAACTATTTTAGAAGAATGGAAGAAATATTACAAGGCCAAATATTTCATTTATTATGGCCTTAATGAATCCAAGTTTGAGATAATTTCTTCATAAAAATAATCAAAGGAGATATGAGAAATCATTCACAATGAATTCAAAGGGGATGAAATAGTGATGTAGGTAAAACTTCAATCTCTTAGAGGTGAGTTTGAATCCCTTTTTCTGAAGTATTTCTAAACCATTTCCAAGTATCATACACATGTAATGGTTGTTATGAACAAACCATGAATAAATAGAGAAAATATTGATGAAATGTGGGTATATGTAGAAGTTTTGCGATCCTTTGACCCAAAATTTGATTACATAGTCATTTACCTAGAAAAAACTAAATACATGGTGATGATTTCCATCAGAGAACCCTTGGGATCTCTATAAGCCCACAAAATGATGGTGAACCACCAGAGTGATACTAATGGAGAAAATAATTCCTTATAATTGAATTTGTATCTCAATAACTCTGAAAAGGAGAATGGAGAGACCATTTTAAGAGGATGAGTTAGAGGATTTCATAGACATGAATATGATTAAATAATAGGATGATGAGGTAGAATAATCAAAAATAGGGGAGGCCAAGGATATCATAATTATACTTCATATGAATGAGGAAAAGGAATAATGGGAGGATTCAACAATGATAAACCAAATGAAAATAGAAATCCTTAGTTCTATAATTGTCACAAATATGAACAATATAGCATTGAATGTTGGAGTATGAAACCCATGGATAATGTCAATAAGGCGGAAAATATCATTGAATATGGAGATATTTTTGGAGATTCCTTTATATTGATGGAATTAGAATTAAAAAAATAAAGATATATGGTATCTTGACTATAAAACTAGAAACCATGTGAAAAGATACAAGAACTTGTTTACAAATCTATATAAGAGGGTTTGAAAAATGATTTGAATGGGTGATATCTTAATAATATTTCCCATGGAAGATGAGATATTTTGATCAAGAAAGCATATTGAAACCTTTCTTTCATCTCTGATCTCTACTATATACCCAACATGAAGACCAACATATTTTGTCTTGGGAAATTAGTGTAAAAATGATTTTACATAAGTATAAAAAATAAACAAATTATTATTTTTTTATGGAGAAGGATGGTCACAAAATATCCTATTATGAAGAACCGCATGTTTATGTTTATGATCCACCTGACATACCCTGATGTTTGATGATGGTACTTGATGATAAATACTGGCTATGAAATCTTAGGTTCAAACAATTAATCTTTAAAAGTTTAAGATTATTAGGAATAAAGAAGATGGTGAATGGGATTATTATCATTTGAAATTAGATTCAAATATGTGAAACTTGTATTCTAAGGAAGCAATAAAGAAACAAAATTTCAAATAAGGCTAATTGGAAAGATATTTTTCTACTAAATTCATTCCACATCAATGTTTGTGGTCCATTAAATCCAAAATAAAATGGAAAAGGAAAGTACTTTCTAAAGTTTATTGATGAATATATTCGAAAAAATGGATATAAATCCTCATTATGATTCCATTAGTGTTTGAAATCATCAAATAATTAAAGGAATCAGTTGAAAATCAAAGAAAATATCATATAAAAAATTGGAATCTAATCGTGGTGGGGGGTATAAATCCAATGATTTCCATGAGTACCTTAAGAAACATGAAATAAAACAAAATTTGACACTATAATGTACACCTCAACTCAATGGAGTAGTTGAAAGAATTTTTTTTACCACTATCAACATGAAAAGAATCTTGTTGAAAGATAAAGGGATGAACAATTCTTTCTAGGATGAAGCAACATTGTGTGTTCTGTATCTACTCAATAGATTAATAATAAAAAAACTTAAAGAAAATATGCCACATAAAGCATGAAATACCCACATGCCTAGTGTAATTCATCGTAAAGTTTTTGGTTCTATTTCAAATGTCAATATTCTAGAGGTAAAATGAACAAATCTCAATGAAAAAGGACTAAAGTGCGTCCTTATGGAACACAATGATCAAGAAATGGGATATCAGTTATATAATACCATAACCAAGAAGATATATTCAACAGAGATGCTATATTTAAATAAAAGGAGTCTTATAAATGGAATCAAAATGAATATTAAAGAGTGGTAGAACTCAATTTTATAAGAAGAAAATGTTAAATAAATACCAATGGAGGGACAAAGAGCTGAAGAACCAATTATGGTTTCACCACAAACTTTTACATCAAAAGGTATTTAACAATAACTTCTTGATATAAAAATACAATTTTTTTAAGACTTACAAAAATATATGAAATCATATAAATAATATAGGAGTATGTAAATTTGCATTACCTCTTGTAAAATTATAATCCAATTAGCATTGAGGAAGCTAAATTTGACAAAATATGGGGGAAATTGATGGATGATAGAATCTATTTCATTGATGTTACCAGAGGATACAAGAAAAAGGAAGGAATTGACTATGTTAAACTATTTTCACCCACTATACAGATGAATACGATCATATTATTGATCTCTATAGCTTCCCATCCCAAATGGAAGGTTGATCATCCAAATGTAAATTTAGAAGTTCTAAATAGTTTTTTAGAAGATGTGATATAATTAGAAACCTAGCCATTTCTTAAATTAATATAAAATCATTTTAAAGATAAACAACATAATAGTATGACACATAGAGGATCCAAAGGATTAGTGTCTTGGAAAAACTAGGACAATACATAACAATTACAACATCAAGCATAAACATTTATTTAATTCCTTCTTCTCTATCTTCTTATTGGCACTTGACCCCTCCATAGTACATGTGGTCACCTGAAGATATACATCAAAAGGGGTGATATAAAGTCACAATAAGAGGATATATAAGAATAATATAACAATGGGTGAGCATAACCATAACATAGGCAAAGGATCATGAACATGAGAGGAATCATTAATAAGATACTTGAAATGTGGCAATGCATAAAAATGAAGCATCATGTCTTAGTGGTTAAATACCAAACATACTTGTGAACAAAAATATCATCTTGTTCACACATAATTTCACTTTACTCATGATATTAAACACTTTAACCAATTTATTGGAGTGCTTTATAATTCCAGGAACACCCATAACATTGAAACATTCATATTGTGCTATATAATTCCGGGTACACTTGTCATATCATAACATTATCATTTATCATGAATGCCACAATGAACATATATCTAAAGTGAACATAAAAAAACCACATAAAGGAATGGGTTTTATCTCATAATAACACATTCATAAACATTGGGTTCCCAAAAGAAATAGGGAATAACATACATGTTACAAGAACCGTCAACCTTGAATGAGAAGTAAAAGGCATGTTCTTAAAAGAAGAGTTCTTTTGGAAAAAATTTTGTTTGACATAAACAAAAGTGACAAACATGTATATCCCAGAAAAGGAAAGAAAATTATGAACAAATGTTTTTTAAGGAGTAACCATATCAAAAAAGGAGTGAAAGAGGGAGAACCTGAAGGATGAAAGTTGGGTTTGAGAATTTCCCCTTACCTTATATCTGAACACTTCATTCACTTTAATGTCCCATATAACCATATTAGATTCATTAATTAACAATTAAATAACATTTCATACAATAATATGGTTCATTATGGTTTCATTAAGTTATTTTATGTGCCTTTTTGTGAGTTATAGAGTTTAAAAAACATTGTTCAAGAATGTTTGTTTTTACGGTTTTTCTTGAGCGGTTCACTTGTATTCATAAATTGAAGTTCGAGTAGAACATTGATAAACATACAGAACTGATATCTCATGTTATTAATGATATTTCATAATTTTAAATGATATTTCATAATTTTAAATGATATTTTCATGAATTATATTATATACCATGTAGATGAATAATTAGATAAGAATTAAATGATGATTGTTTGAGTTAATTTGGGCGGTTTTTTGACCACAACAAACTTGTTTTGTTTAATTATTTAGTAATATGTACATAAATTAGTTCCATAAAATTAAATAGAACATAATACATATAAAATATTCTGGTTCAACCATAAAAATGGTTTCATGACCATATCTGAAGGTATAAATGGAAAAAAGAAAACATGTCATTCTTAAAGGTGATAGATAAACACCTCACGAACAATGTTTTCTTTTATAAATAAAAGGAAGAGGAGAAGGGGGTTGGATGGTATAATGTCCTATTAGTATCATAAAATTCCAATGTATGTATGATACTTTAGTTACCATAACATTTGGTTGAATATAGGTGGGAAGAGAATAAGAAATGAACTTGAAATTGAAAGGAAATTAAAGGAAAGAGGAAGAGAAATTACCTCTTGAATCCTCCTCTTGAGATCCTTCTTAAGGGACCTAGGATTGGTATTTTAATGAGACTAGAAGATATTGTAAGTGGAGAAGGGGCTAGGGAAGATGCTTGAGCAGAGTTTAGACAGGTCTTGAAGCTTGAGAGGTGTGAGGAAATGAGGGTGTGAAGGGTGGTATTTATAGTGGGGGTAGAGGGTTTTCCTTAATATTCGATTCATTAGATTATTAATTTCCCATAAGACAAGGAATAGTGAGTGTTTCATGAACAAGAATAGTAATTTTATCATTTGATCTAGAACCAAGTGGGCTTATATAAGAAGAACATCATACATGACTCTATAATTAGCTTATTTAGCTTATTTTATAAATTCTGGTATTTCACTATTAATCAAAAATTGAAGTATTTTAGAAAAATCCCAAAAATTCACCCCAACCATTTTTCGACGTGTAGAATCCAAAAATGAAGTCCATTTTTCAAAAATAATTTTCTAAATATGATTAATTTAATATTTAATTAAAATCATAATTTACTTGAAAACTACAATTTTAAAAATTTAAACTGATTTTATAATGCTTAAAAATTACTTAAGGAATTATAAAATTATCTAAAAAATAGAAGAAATATAATTGTTAATTTATGAACACATTTTAACAAAATAAATCTTTTAAATTAATTAATTATAATTAATTATTTATTACTTACAAAAATACTAAGACTTTTACAATGTTCAAATTATCACTTATAAGATGCCTTAATTTTATTTAATTATTCAAGGGTAAGGTTACTATTATTTTGGACGATTTACTATTAATAAGGGTAATATTACTATTCGTAAGGGTAGGTTACTATTCATAAGGGTATGTTACTATTTACCAAATATTATTTTTGTTTTATTAGACTCTAAAAATCATCTTGAACACAACCGTGTATGTCAGATTTTCAAAATTCAAAACATAGAAGTGGAAAAACTATGTTTAATGGTTACATAGTATTTAGTATCATGATATTTCGTTGTGATTCCTAATGTGATTATACTTTAGGAAATAATTATAAAAAGGGAATTCCATTAATAAAACTTTCGGTTGTTACATTATTCCTCCCTTATAAAATTTCTCCCTTGAAATTTCATTTTATATAAAAAGGAGAGGGTACTTCTCCCTCATCACCTCTTCTAGTTCCCAAGTATCTTCTTCAAACTTATGTTTCCTCCATAACACTTTGAAAAGGTGGGTGTTCTTGTTGCGTAGAACTTTTTCTCTCTGGTCCAGAATCTCTATTGGCTGCTCCTCATAGGTGATATCATCTTCTAGTTGTACCAACTCTGAGTTTAGTACATGTGAGGTGTCTGGTATGTACTTCCACAGGAGTGATACGTGAAACACATCATGAACATGAGCCATATTTGGGGGAAATGCAAGCCGATAGGCCATGACTCCTATGTAGTCAAGGATCTAAAAGGGGCCAATGTACCTTGGGCTTAGCTTCTCTATCTTTCCAAACCACATGACTCTCTTCCATGGTGATATTCGAAGGAAGACTTTATCTCCAACGTCGAACTCCAAGTCCCTTAGACGGTTTTCAACATAACTCATTTTCTGACTTTGAGCAGCTTGGATGTGTCTCTGGATGACTTGAACCTTCTCCGTCATCTCTTGTACAAGATCAGGTCCAAGTAGCTTTCTTTATCCTAATTTATCCCAATAGGTTGGAGTTATAAATCTATTTCCATACAATGCCTCATACAGAGCCATCAGAATACTCAGTTGAAAGATATTGTTGTATGAGAACATAACCAATGGGAGATGCTGATCCCATCCACCTTTGAATTCTAGAGAGCAGGATCTTAGTATATCTTCAAGTGTTTGAATAGTTCTTTCAGATTGGCCATCCGTTTGGGGGTGATAGGCCTTGATGAAATTTAATACAGTACTAAAAACATGTTAAAGACTCCTCTAGAATTCAGATGTCCACCTTGGATCACGATTAGAGACAATTGAGAGTGGAACTCCATGCAGTGTCACCACTTCCTTCACATATATCTTTGCAAGTTGTTCAAGTGAGAGGTCTTCCCGAATAGTGATAAAATTGGTTGTCCTGGTGAGTTGGTCAACCACAACCCATATCACATTATTTCCCTTCGACGTCTTCAGGAGACCCATGAAAAAGTCCATAGTAACATTCTCTCATTTCAACATGGGTACAAGCAATGGTTGCATCATCCCTTTGGACTTTTGTCGCTATGCTTTAACTTGCTGACATACCAAGCACCTTGATATATATTCCATGATCTCCTTTTTCATGTTATCAGACCAGAAGTGTTCTCGAAGATCACGATACATCTAGGTACTCCTAGGATGGATAGTGAATGTTGAGCTATGTGTATTGTGCAATAGCTCCTACTTTATCCCGGGTGATGAAGGCATAAAAATTCGTGTTCCAAACTGAATCACACCATCACCGTCGATATGGAACTCCTGTATCTTCCCTTCCTTTACTACATTCACCCTATTTTTTATATCCACATCATCCATTTGTGATTCCTTATTCTTCTATTGGATGGTTGGTTGCACAGTCATTTGAGAAAGGTATGATGTATCCCCTGCCCTTATTATTTCTAAATCCATCCTTTGCATATCCAAGAATATAGAGTCTTTTTCAATCCAAAACATGGATAGAGTAGCAGGTTCTTTTCTGCTTAGAGCCTCATCTACATTTTTTGCCTTTCCAGGATGATAGTGAATAGAGCAATCGTAGTCCTTGATTATCTCTAACCATCTCCTCTGATACATGTTGAGCTCCTTTTGTGGGAATATATACTTTAGGCTCTTGTGGTCGGTGTATATGTCACACTTCTCACCATAAAGGTAGTGCCACTAGATTTTCAAGGAAAATATCACAGATGCTAGCTCTAGATCATGTGTCGGGTAGTTTTTCTCATGGATCTTCAACTTCCATGAGGGTAGGCTATCACAATATCATTTTTCATGAGTAAGAAACCCAATACTTTATTTAAAGCATCACTGTATATCAAAAAACATTCTCCACTTTTCGGTAATGTGAGTATTAGTGCAGTGGTCAGCCTTCTCTTTAGCTCCTTGAAGCTTCCCTCACATTCTTCCATCCGGACATACTTTACCCCTTTCCTTGTTAACTTAGTTAGTGGTCTTGACAATCATGAGAAGTTTCTCACAAAATGTCAGTAGTACCCAGCTAATCAAAGAAAACTACAAATTTCTGTGACACTAGAGGGCATCAGCCATTCCTCAATTGCCTTATTTTGAAGGATCCAAAAAAATTCCCTCACTTGTGATCACATGTCCCAAGAATGCAACTTTCTTCATACAAAAGTCACAATTTTTGAACTAGGCATACAACTTCTTCTTTATTAATGTCATCAACACAAGTCTTAGATGTTCTTCATGTTCCTCCAATCTCTTGGAGTAGATGATAATGTCATCAATAAACACTACCATAAATTTTAAAGGTAATGTCTAAAGACTCTATTAATCAAATCCATGAAGATTGCAGGGGAATTTGTAAGTCCAAAGGGAATTACCAAAAACTCATAGTGCCCATACCTTGTACGGAAGGTAGTCTTTTGAATATCTTCCTTCTTCACCTTTAACTGATGATATCTAGAACAAAGATCCAACTTCGAGAAGTATTGAGCTCCTCTTAACTGATTAAACAAGTTGTTAATCCTTGAAATAAGATACTTTTTATTTATGGTGATCTTGTTGAGTTCCCGATAATCGATACACAACCACATTATTCCATCCTTCTTCTTCACAAAGAGCATTGGTGCACAACACGATGATGCACTAGGGAGTATGAACCCTTTTTCCAAATGATCTTGCAGCTACTTCTTTAACTCCTGTAGTTTGATAGGATCCATCCTATAGGGACACTTTGAGATAGGAGTATCTCCGGGTATGAGTTCAATTGAGAACTCTGCCTCACGATCTGGAGGAATTTTGGGTAACTCTACAGGAAATACATCACCGTATTCACTCACGATGGGAATTCCCACAAGGTTGATACTATCCTTTGACTCAACCATTTTGGCGAGGTATGATTCCTCATAGGGAATAAACACCCACACCATTGAAGGGTTTCTCAAAGAAGATTCATGATCTTCTTGAATTTGTAGAGGATCATGGGATGGTTCGGAATATGAAAAGATGTTTCCTTTTCCCGACAGTTGATATGTTCTCTTAATAACGAGAGCCAATCCATTCCCATTATAGCGTCGAATTCCACCAAGGGAAGTATTACGAGATTTGCTGGCAGAATATTCCCATATACACCAATAGGATAATGTCAAACACTTGGGTTCCAATGATTGCATCATTGGGTGATTTTACATATATCTCTACTTCAAGGTTTCTAGGCTTCGATTCTATAGTTCTTGAAAACTTGAAAGATATAAAGGAATGTGTAGAACCAGAATCAAACAAGACTTTTTCTATTCTTGAGTGAATAGGATTTGTACCTTGTAAAACTTCATTATCTTTCTCCACTTCTGTAGTAGTGATGGAATAATCCTTCCCTTGGTCTTTTAGATTTGGTGGCTACTGATGCTGATTACCCTCGAGAACTCGAGGTTTAGTGCATTGTCGTGTATAGTGCCCTAGCTACCTATAGTTGTAGCATTGAACCATGGGTGGTTCTCTCCTATCTTCCACCACATTCTCCTTCCTTTTCATGTATTTTAGACACTCTTGACCATGATGTCCTTCTTTCCCACACTTGATGTAATTCATCATCCCTTTGAGGCAGTTCCCATGGTGGAAATTCCCACATTTTTGGCATGTGGGTTGTTGAGTTTTCTTCCCACCTTTATCATTAGATCCTCCTGATTGAAACTCCATCTTTTGTTTCTTATCACCATATTCGTGAGACCATTCTCCAAACTCCATCTCCACTTTGAGATCACATCGAACAACTTCTTAATAACTCACAAAGTCTCAAATTTCAATATCCTTTCAAAGGTGTGGTTTTAATCCACTAAAGAATCTATCTATTTTTCTCTCATTGTTGATTAAAAAACCCGAAGCATACCATTAAAGCCTTGTGATATTCTCTTATTAGGTTCTGATAGATTCTAATTCTTTTTTTCTTGAGCTCTATGAATTCTCTCTAAATCTTCTTGTGAAGAGTTCTTGGGAAATACTTGTTAAGAACCATTATCTTAAAGTCTTCCCATTACATATCTTCAATTTCCTCCCTTGTCTTTGTGTTCTTAATCAAATCCCACCATTGATAGGCCTCTCCATATAGATGATGAAAAACTAGTGTCACCTTCTCAATATTAGAATAGTGAATCACATAAAAGATATTCTCCATGGAGTTGACCCACTGTTCCGTAACTAGTGGATCAGAAGATCCACTAAATGTCGGTGGTCGTTGCCGCATAAAACCTTTGATAGCCAGTTGCACTCTCTTTGGTGAAGGAGGATGTTCCCCATTATTATGTTTATTGTTCATAACCTAAGATAATTGGGTAAACATCACCATGAAGTTTTTAACTCCACCTCCCAAATCATTGGGGATGTCATTCAGGCAATCATTGCATTTTCCCTTGCTGGAGTTATTGGCCTGAGATCTCCTAGTTCCCACCATTTTATAAAATAGAAAAGGTTAGAACAAATCATAAGTCAACAAGTGATAAATAACTTATTCATTTGAACAATTTATACTAAAATCATAACATATGGGATCCCTATGTAAATATTCTTGTGTTCATATTTGTACTTAGTCTCATGAAAGAGGCTTTCTCTAGGGTTCACTAATCCTATTTCCCAAATTATCTAAACCTTGCCTCTGATACCAACTATATAATACTATCCATTTATTACATTACCATTACATCATTTTAACGATAAAAAACATAATTTTGTTACACATAGAGGATCCAAAGGTTTAGTGTCTTGGTAAAACAAGGACCATACATAGAAATTACAACATCAAGCATAAACATTTATTTATTTCCTTCTTCTCTATCTTTTTATTGGCACTTGGACCCTCGTTAGTGCATGTAGTCACCTAAGGATATACATAAAAATGGGTTAGATAAAAGCCCAGTAAGAGGATATATAAGAACAATATAACAATGGGTGAGTATAACCATAACATAGGTAAAGGATCATGAACATGAGAGGAAGCATTAATAAGATACTTGAAATGTGGAAATGCATAAAAATGAAACATTATGTCTTAGTGGTTAACTAGCACAAATACTTGTGAAGAAAGATAGCATCTAGTTCACAAATAATTTCAATTAACTCATGAGATTCATCACTTTACCCAATGCATTGGAGCGCTGTATAATTCTGGGCGCACCCGTCATATTGAAACATTCATATTGCGCTATATAATTCTAGGTGCACCAGTTATATCATAACATTATCATTTATCATGCATGCCAAAATGAACATATATCAAAAGGGAACATAAAAAACAATGTAAAGGCATGTGTTTCATCTCATAAGAACACATTCACAAATATTGGGTTCCCAAAAGAAAGAGGTAATAACATAAATGTTACAAGAACCGTCAACCTTGAATGAGAAGTAAAAGGTGTGTTATTAAAAAAATAGTTCTTTTGGAAAACATTTTTTTAAATAAACACCAGTGACAAACAGTTATATAATATAAAATGAACTAAAATGATTATAAAATGATTTTTAAGGAGTAACCATATCAAAAAAGAGTGAAAGAGGGAGAACCCGAGTCATCAAAGTTGGGTTCGAGAATTTTCCCTTACCTTATATCCAAACGCTTCCTTCGCTTTAAATTCATGTATAAACATGTTATATTCATTAATTAACTATTAAAAAATCTTTTATACATGAATATGGTGCATTATGGTTTCATTAAGTTGTTTTATGGGCCTTTGGATGAGTTATAGAGTTTAAAAAACATTGTTAAGGAATGTTCATTTTTATGGTTTTTCTTGAGTGGTTCACTTGTATTCATAAATTAATGTTTGGGTAGAACATGGATAAACATCCAAAACTGATATATCATGTTATTAATAACATTAAATAAGTTTAAATGATATTATAATGAATTATATTATATACCATGTGGACGAATCATTAGATAAGAACTAAATGATGATTGTTTGAGTTAATTTGGGTGGTTTTTCAACCACATCAAACTTGTTTTGTTTAATCATTTAGTAATATGTACATAAGTTAGTTCAATAAAATTAAATAGGAAATAATACATATAAAATATTATGGTTCAACTATTAAATTTTTTTCATGACCAGATCTAAAGGTAGAAATGGAAAAAGAAAACATGTCGTTCTTGAAGGTGATAGATTAACACCTCACAAACAACGTTTTCTTTTATAAATAAAAGGAAGATGAGAAGGGGGTTGGATGGTATAATATCCCATTAGTATCATAAAATTATAGTATATGTACGATACCGGAGTTACCATACCATATGGATGAAGATAGGTGGGTAGAGAATAAGAAAAGAACTTGAAATTGAAAGGAAATTAAAGGAAAGAGGAAGAGAAATTGCCTCTTGAATCCTCCTCTTGAGATCCTCCTTAAGGGGCCTAGGCTTGGTCTTTTGATGAGACCAAAAGCTCTTGAGAGTGGGGATAGTTCTAGATAAGATTCTTGAGTAGAGTTTAGATAGGGCTTGAAGCTTGAGAGGAGTGAGGAAATGAGGGTGTGAAGGGTGGTATTTATAGTGGAGGGGGGAGGGTTTTCCTTAATATTTAATTCATTCTTTTATTAATTTCCCCTAAGATACGGAATATAGAGTCTTACTTGACCAAGAATAGTAATTTTATCATGTGATCCCAAAACAAGTGGGATTACCTCATCATAACATCATAAATGACTCTATAATGATCTTATTTAGCTCATTTGGTAAATTATGGTATTTCACTATTCATAAAAAATTCAAGTATTTCAGAAAAATCCGAAAAATTCAACCCAACCACTTTTTGATGTGTAGAATCCAAAAATGAAGTCCATTTTTCAAAAATAATTTTCAAGATATGATTAATTTAATATTTAATTAAAATCATAATTTTCTAGAAAAATAAAGTTTTTAAAATTAAAATTGATTTTATAATGCTTAAAAATTATGTAAGGCATTATAAATTTGTCTAAAAACTAGAAGACATAGAATTGTTAATTTATGAACAAAATTTAACAAAATACACATTTTAAATTAATTATTTATGACTTAAAAAAATACTAATACTTTTACTAGGTTTAAATTGTCACTTATAAGATGCCTTACTTTTATATAATTATTCATGGGTAAGGTTACTATTATTTTAGACAATTTACTATTCATAATGGTCATATTACTGTTTATAAGGGTAGGTTACTATTCATAAGGGTATGTTACTATTCACAAAATGTTATTTTTTGTTTTATTAGACTCCTAAAATCATCTTGAACACAACTGTGTATGTTGGATTTTCAAAATTCAAAACATAAAAGTGGAAAAACCTTGTTTAATGGTCACATAGTATTTAGTATCATGATATTTAATTTTTCTTCCTAATGTGACTATACTTAGGGTATAATTATAAGAACGGAATACCATTAATAAAACTTTGGATCATTATAATATATATTGATCAATATACCACATGTAAGAAAAACAAGTTTAAGGGAGGATGTTGAAAAATAAACTTGTTTTCTTGGAAGATATATACATTCATTGCTGCTATGGAGGCTGAGAGGATTCAATTTTGACAACCCAACATGTTTGGAATGGACGACATGGGATGAAACTACTGAAACCATTTTGGAGAATTTATTTTTCATATATATTTTGTTTATTTTTTTTATATGTCATTTAATTTCTATAAATAAGGAATTTTTTATGTGTTGTAATATGATTCAAGAGAAGGAATAATATGATTCCCTTTATCCACTGTTTCAATTTTTTGGGATCAGCTCTAGTGATCTTTGTCTAGACGTGGTTCTAAAGAATCCACATTTAAATATTTGGTTTATACATATTTAGTTTATTAATTATGTGAACATTACATATCTTTTATATGAATATTTAATATTTGGTACATATTTCAAAACCATATACTAACATCATTTATTTCTGAAAAAATGAAACAAAATATGATATTTTTTGAAATTTATATTCAATTTCATGTAATCATTTATTTTTTATTCATATGTTATATTTTTTTAATATCATGATTTATGATGGGGTGTTACCTAATTGGTACAATCACAATGTAATTCTCTATATGAATAGGGATCAAATCTTAGAAGCTTCCTTGGGGGGGGGGGTTTCTAAATAAATTTCAGGTATATGAAATAGGAGATGATGTAGAATGGGGTGAAGACCCAGGTACATACTGATGAAGTGCAACACATAAGAAGATGGCCTTTGAGCTAGAATGAAGGAGAATCAAGGCCATCAAATGGCTGGTCTTCAGGAAATTATAATTATAATGGGATAACTATGAAGTTGTTCAACACTTATAAGGGGGTGTGATCTATACATTCCAACTCAGGGGTGTCTGTGTTGTCTCGTTTTTTCCAACCTCTATGACCTTAAATAAATAAATAATTTTTTTTGAATATCATTATTTTTTTATCCCTTATCAAATTATAATCCCAAATATGTCATAGATACATAGAAATAGCCAAAAAAATTCTAAAGAAGAATGATCTCAAGGAAAATTAACAATATTTCAATAGAAACATGATGGTCATATTGGTTTGTAAAATAAATTTAATATTATAATATATATATAAATTAATTTACTTTCATAATTAAATTTTTGGTATATAAACCATATCACATTCTTCAAATATAAATAATAAACAACAAAAAAATATTGATATGAATAAAATATCCCCTACTAACTATATCCTACAATGTTCAGAATGCTTTCCAATATCAACTATACCATTACATGGTTTATTTTTTTTCTTCATTTCAAATAATTTTATTCTATTCATTAATCAAGTTACCAATTGATGGTGATTTTTTTGGGTTTGTGTGTGTGGGGGGGGGGGGGGGGGTTGGGGTAGGTTGTGGGGTTAAGTCCCAGGGCCTTTGTGTTTACTACAATTTTCATTCCTTGCATTATGTTTTGTGGAAGAAGATATAGTCACCCTTATATGTTACATAATAATTAACAAATTATTTATGAAATTTTTATTTTAGATAATCAACAACTTTATAATCTACACATTAGAAGAGATACTATGAATCCATATATTCTAATGAGAAAAAATGAGTGAGGGGTTGTTGAATAATGTTCGACCCAATTGTATATATTATATTTAGTTTAAATCTATTTTCCAAATAAATCCATATATTAATTATTGACATGTATTATTTGTATTTATATTAGGTTATTCTAAATAGTACACTATAAATAATAGTCCACCTATTATTGTATGAACAATTTATACCTTTGATACTTATCTAAGTAATTTTTAAATAACACATAAACCATGTTCTTCCTATTCTATTATATTATGTTACATGTATAATGTTTTTTTATTTATCCAAAATATTAATAATTATTGATACATTTTTAAAAATATTGGACGTTTTGGAAATCACTAAAGTAGATACATGCGTTATCATAACTAGAAATGGCCTTCAACAAAAATAAAAAATCACTAATGTTTCAACCCCTTTAATAGTCAATGCCTTTTATCAATGCTAAAAACAACACGAATAAAAGATACCTTCATGAATGTTAAAAAAGAAATGATAAAGTGGCCCCTTTATTAGTGAATTTTTTAGTTATGATAATGTTGTCCCTTCATCAATACTTTTTTAATTCCAATTAATGAAAACTTACCAGTGCTCGAAATAGAACTGATAAAATTTCAGCTACTGGAGTGTGTTGCTGTAATTTACAACACCCCACAACACCAATTGGTGAAATTTAAATTCAATTAAATTTATATCATGATATAATAAAAAAACACTATAAAATTATTAAAAACATATTATGCATTGGTATAAAAAAAATTGGTACAAAAAAATTATATCAATATGTATGATTTATTACAAACATCAACAAATTCAAAAACACTATTTTATTATCTTTGAACCCCCTTCCAAAATAGCATGATTATCTATCATTTGTTTAAAAAACAACCTATGATATATTAAAATAGTTTACTTGTATAAAAAACTATTATTTTTTTGTAATGGTCTAAATAAATAAATTAAACATATATATGATACAATGCATTAATAAAATGTCACTTTTAAACTGAAAACATACATTTCATGTCATACTAGGAACACTGTGTGTCAAATTAATGTGTGATTTTTTTATACACATAAAAATGATTTATGGATCATGTTAATAAAGTATCAAGACAAACCAAGGGAATTTTATTAGTTTTGAGTTTGTGACACATGTTTTAAAATAAAATGTCAATTTTAAATAAAAACATGTACTTTCCGTGATACCAGCCACACTGTGTGTCTGATTAACTTGTGTCTAATTCAAACACATAAAAAACAATTTATGGATATTTTTACTGTAATATAAATTCCCTTAGATTTTTTTTTCTTAGTTAGTAGGGAGTGTCGTTTATTTAATAAAATTTCATTTTTAAACTAAAAACATGCACTTTGAGTCATACCAATCACACAATGTATCAGATTGAAATGTGGTTGATTCTTACAAACAAAAAAATAATTATGATTTTTACCTAAGTTTTCATGTTAATATGAGTTGGTTTTATTATTATTTAGTGAGTGGAACATTTTTAACTAAAATGTCACTTTTAAACTGAATACACACACTTCGAGTTATATCGATCAAAACATATGTCAGATTGATGTGATGATGATTAATAAACATTACATATATCTTATTTATCATTTTATTAAATTATCATGATAATACATGTGTTTTTCCTTATTTTAAATAACTGACATGCATTTTTAACAAAAAAGTGTACTTAAAACCGAAAACAGAGAATTTGAGTCATACAAGGCACATCGTGCATCAGATTTACATGAGGCTAATTCATATATATAATAAAGTACTTATGGATAATTTTACTAAAGTATCAAGGTAATATAAGTTATTTTCCATTTATTTTAGTCATTTAATCATTTTGAACTAACATATTAGTTTTAAAATGAAAACACACACTTTGATTCATACGAGGCTCACTATGTGTTGGATTGACACTGGACTGATTCCTATATTCCAAAAGTGTGTTATGAATTATTTTCTTAAATTATTAATATAATAAGATTTTTTATCATAGTTTTCAGTCAATGACACATGTTTTGAACTAAAATATCACTTTTAAACTAAAGGCATACACTTTGAGTCATACCGGTCACACCGTGTGTTGGATTGACACTCTGTCGATTCCTATAATCCAAAAATAACTTATATATCATTATAATAAATAATGAAGAAAATAAAAGTTAATTTTCATAGTTTTGAGTATGTAAAGTATGTTTTGCACTAAACTATCACATCTGGACTGAAAAACGTCTTTTGAGTCATATCGACCAAACCATATGTCTAATTCATCCATGGTTTATTCCTATACATCAAAAATGATATGGGGATTATTTTGATAAATTATCAAGGAAATAAATTTTTTTAGTAGTTTTGAATACGTGATATGTGTTTCATACTAAAATGTGCTTTTAAACATAAAACACACAATTTTTGTCATAGATGGTACACCATGTGTCAAATTTATATGAATCAATTTCCTACACATTAAAAATGACATATTGATCATTCTACTAAATTATAAAAATGATACAGTTGGGTTTCCTCAGTTTTGAGTATGTGAAGTTTTTGTTTTTTTAAATATTAATTTTTAAAAAAAACACACACTATTAGTCATATCAGCCATACTGTGTGTTAGATTGATGTGAGACCAATTTATATAAATTAAAAATGACTTTTGGACTATTTTTATAAATTATAAATATAATACGATTGCGTTTTCTTAGTTTTGAATATGTGATACATGTTTTGAATTAAAATGTTACTTTTAAGAAAAGACATACACTTGGAGTCATATCAGGAACACCATGTGTCAGATTGAAATGAATATAATTCCCACACATAAAAAATTTATCATGTATTATTTTCACAAAGTATCAATATAATATGAGTTTGTTTTCTTAGTTTGGAGTATGTGAAGTGTGTTTTGTAATAAAATGTCAATTTTAAATAAAAACACTCACTTTCAATCATACTGACCACACCATGTGTTATATCGATATGCAGATGGTTAATATACATCAAAAATGACTTATGGATCATTTCTTTAAATCATCAATATAATCCAAGTGAATTTACATTGTTTCCAATCAGTGATATGTTCTTTTGAACAAAAATGTTACTTTTAAACTAAAAATATGCACTTTGAGTCATACCGAGCACACCATGTGTTAGATTTATGTGTGTTTGATTCCTACATATAAAAAATAACTTATAGATAATTTTAAAAAATTATCAATATATTATGATCATTTTTTCTTAGTTTTGAGTATGTGATGTGTGTTTTGTACTAAAATGTCATTTTAAATAAGAAAACACACTTTTAGTCATACTGGCCATACTGTGTGTCAAATTGATTTTGACCCATTCTTATATGTCACAAATGAATTATAGATCCTTTTTATAAATTATCATGACAATATGAGTGTGTTTTTTCTATTTTCAGTAAGTGATTCCTATTTTGAACTAAATTGTTACTTTTAGACTAAAAACATGCACTTTGAGTTATACTAGGCACACCATTTTTCAGATTGATATAAGGTTTATTTCTACAAATTTAAAATGATTTATGGATAACTTTACTTAATTATCAAGATAGTATGAGTATGTTTGGTTAGTTTTGATTATGTGATGTTCATTTTGAATTAAAATGTCGATTTTAAATCCAAACACACACTTTCAATTATAATGGGAACATCATGTATCAGATTCATGTGAGGTTAATTACTACACATAAAAAATGACTTATGAGTATTTTTCCTAATTTATCAAGATAATATGGGGGTGTTTTCTTGGTTATCAGTGATTGAATGATGTTTTGAAATACGATGTCACTTTTAAACTGAAAATAGACACTTTTTTCATATAGAGAACATTGTGTGTCAAATTGATATGTAGTTGATTACTACACATAAAAAATGACTCATGGATAATTTTATTAAAATTTTCTCATCACCACATTATTAAAAAGGATTCGGTTCCATAGAGAATTCATTACATAACTAATAAAAATAAACAATCAAATAATGAACTAATAGGTCTGTGGGGAGATCATTAAACATGTGCCTCAGTGAATCATCCTTGTTCAAACTCTCATCGAGAATTTATTTTTTGTAAGAATTTTGTGCATATAAAGAGAACAAAAGGCCCAGATACACAGTTAATAGTATTTATTGATAGTTAAAATTCTATTTTATTCTTCCAAAATGACCATGAAATCTATATTAAATCCTTTTGTGCACTTTATAGGCTTAAAATTATTGTAGAAAAATAAATTTAAGATCAAATCTTCATGATATATTTGAAAAATAACAAAATAAGTATTAGATAAAAATGATAAAAGAATTAACTAAATAATCTATGGATAAAGTTATAAGAAAAGTTACTAAATAAGTAGTAGATAAATAATCTCTTCATACTTATTGAATCCTTTATCAATAATTTATTTTTATCTAAGTACTCTATACTCTTTATAGAGCACAAAATGGTCAGAATAAAATCAATTATTAGTGATGTCATTTCTTCATTATCTCTATGAAAATTAAATAAATAATTATTAGATAAAAATGAGATAACGATTAACTAAAAAATAACCAGATAAAATTATGATAAAATTTACTAAATCAGTAGTAGGGAATCACCTATTCATGATATCTATAAATATGTTTACATAATGTATTCTTCCCACTCATTTTAAAGAAATATATTTTGTCTTTTTAATATGTGTATTATCAACTATCATGGTAGTAATGGATAAATATAAATAAACAAATGACTAATAAATATTTTAAATGTAATTGTAATTATCATTGGAAATATCTCTTTGGGGATGATAGTTTGTTAATATAATATAATATTTTTTAAAAAATTTGAATATAATAACCACAATATTTTCAATTAATTTGTTTTAGAGACTAAAAAATCATTAATAAAAACAAGTAATTAGTTTTCATATATGTTTTTATAGTAAAATATTTTTATATATAACCTAATACTTATCAATTTCTAGAAATTCATAGTCTCCTTATACTCATCAACTACCATGATACCATTATTTTGATGATATTTAACCACCTCCCTAAAATATATATTTTTTCATTAAAGGATAATATAAAATGAATAACATTAAGTTTATTTGTAAAGTTTTGAATTTATTTTATTAAAAACTAAAAAATTCCACCATTTATGGTTTATTTGTTGGTAATATAAGCAATAAATCCCAAAAATAAAAATATTTAGTATCCAAATTGTTTTAAATGAGAAATTAGTGAACTCTAAAAAAATAAAAAAAATAAAAAAATAAAAAAATAAAAAAATAAAAAAATAAAAAATAAAAAATATTTTATATTATTAGATTTTATATTTTTCCCCTGCATCAAGTGTATTAAGAATTTTTTTTTTCATATATGAGTTTCTTTTCAAAAATTATGACCAATTAGTCCTCTATTTTTAAATATTAATCTTCTTACAATGATTTTTTTCTATATAAGTTATGTGAGGAATAATGAGTCCAAATTTGTTTTTTAAGGTTTTCCCTTCATATAGTACTCATATGCATTCTTAAAAAAACATGAATAATAATTAACAAGAATTAACATAATAGTTTGATTATAGGAAAAAAAAATGAAAACACACCTCATGTAAACATTTATAATTGAGACTCTCAACCATATATTTTTGAGGATTTCATTTACATTATCAAGAAAAATATAATCTATAATGGCATGTCCATACACATTTTCTTCAAAAATCAATTATGGTCGTATTATTATCTTTTAACATGTTCTATGCATGAACTTGTAAAATTAGTAAATGTTGCAGTTTAACTGGCAGTGTGAAGGCACTTG
Source organism: Viscum album (assembly GCA_963277665.1). Lineage (NCBI taxonomy): Eukaryota > Viridiplantae > Streptophyta > Magnoliopsida > Santalales > Viscaceae > Viscum > Viscum album. The sequence goes on along the minus strand of OY728128.1, from coordinate 209,131,131 downwards.
AAGAAAATAATTTCAATTTATTGATTGATCCTTTAAATTGTTTTATTAAACTCTAGTTCCCATTAATTTTCTCCATCTATACTAACATTATTTGGTTTGAGACATTTTTCATTAATTTTTAAAGGTTTTCTAAAAAAATAAAATTTAAATGAAAGAACTTGTAATTGAAATTTATTTTTACATGATCAAATAACCATTCTATGGAAGTTCTAATAACAAGTTTTACCATGCGAACATTCAGATCATGAAGGGGAATAGGTAACACAATACTCAGATCATGAGATATGTGAATCCCTACTCTCATATAATATTTTGGAAGTTATTTATTATGTATAATATCTCCTTGGATATTTTACACCATTATCATCATAAGCGATGGGTGGATATTCATAGATATAAATCACAATCAATTACACCAAAAAAATAGTATTATAGGAAAAGTATTAGTATCTGCATAATTCAAATTTTATTGAAACAATTATGAAAAAATAGATTACATCTGGTAAGACAGACCTTTGTGGGGAATAACTAGCCATAAATTTTGGGTGGGGGGGGGGGTGAATCATCATATAGTGGTTGTTATTGTATTTTTTTATTCTAATTGATTCTTTCCAACAATATTCAATAATAACTAAGACTTATAATTAATTTTTTCTTATAGATAATTTATTTATGTCTATATCTCATCCATTTTCTTATCTTTATCCCCTTGTGAATTTGTATTCTCAAAATATATTTGAGGTTACACTCCAAAAACCACACGTCTAACATGACCATATTGTTATGGATACTCAAGGAAACTAAAATTATTCATTAATCAGGTATTTATGATGATTATTTTTTATGTCTAAAACAGATAAAAAATATAGGAAAATTAGTAGTCATTTTTATGTAATACTGATTTATGAAAGAATTGTTTTATTTTATCATGCATACCCATGATTCCCATACTTTAGATGTTTTTATATACTAGAAGTATGCCTTTATTTACACAATTATTCTTCCAATGCACACGATGCGGGATGTATGTGAATTTGGATTTTGATTCATCAATCTATATATAAACAATAGAACTTAATTATCCTTTTGTTTCATGCCACATAAAAGTATTATTGTAGATTTAAGATACATAAATTTTTTTTTCAAGTGATGTATACCCCGTACTTAATATATGGTTGTGGTACATTGGTTTTTATACATGAAGTTTATTTTTAGTAGTTAGTTATTAATTTATTAGTTATCAATTCTTAATCAAAGTGATTAATACACGCATTTACAAGTAAATTATTACCATTCACAATGCACCTAAAATGTTTCCTCCTCATGATGGCTAATAAATGATTTACATGTTTCTTAGTTCATCATGTTTAAATATATATATGGTGGGTGTGGGTTTACATTCCCTTCAATATACCTAAGACGATTCTTTGTAATAAATTTCTAAAATGTTCAATGAGACTTTCCCATGACCATTAATACAAATTTTATTTGATATTAATCTAGTATAAATTCACTTTGTATGAGATAATAAAGAGTAAATAATTGTTTATTTTATTGTTTTAGTAAAGTCGAGAAATTATATCATAATATTACCCTAATATATATAAAAATTGACTTCATAATGGGAACAAATTTTTTTCATGTATCCACATCAATAAACATGTTCATTTGAGTGGTGGCCCCAATGTAACTAATGAAAATAGACTTGTTAGTGTAAACATGCTGGATGTGTGCATTCCATGCAACTATAAATTTTATGCCTTTTCTTCCCACCTAATAATTTTGGTTAATAATATCATTATATGATGCTTTTATATTTTCACAGACATCGGTTATTCATGTTATACCATTTCCCCATTTTTAATATTTTCAATATGTTATTCCTTAGGATTGGTAGCATCATCATGTGGAGAAACTTTTTGCTCCTCTGTATTGGGAGAATCAACTTGTTTAGAATATTGTTGTTCCTTAGGATTGAGAGAATCAACATGTGTAGTATACATTATCTATAGAGCTAGTTGAGAACTTAATTTAGATTATGTAAATACAGTTGTGAATACATAATACAATGAGGAAAAAAAATGTATATAAAAAAATTTTATTTTATTATTGACATCTCTTTGTTTTCTTTAAAGGTTAAAGGTATTTACCCTCTATTGAGTATCAAAATTCCCACGATGTAGTATCCTCTTACATACAATACAATTTCTAAATTAGGACCACCAAAAAATTATTGTGACGTTCAAATTAAAGGATCAACCTTAACTGAATTAACAATTGACCCTATAGTGATTTTGTTTGATAACAAAACAACTGACCACTTTCTATTTTTAGGATATGATATATAAAATACTTATACTATCTATGAGAAAATTATTAATGGTTTATCTTTGTACCCTTCATTTCTGAAATTCACCTTAACAAATCCCAATTCATTAATTTTAACTTTTCTTCTATTATAAACCCAATTGAATTAAAAAATTGGTAATTATAATGATGTATAATATAATTCCCATATTTTTTTGATGATAACAATGTATGAAATATTGACATAAATTTTATTTTCGACTATGTTACCAGACATGTTCATCACTTCCACCATAAGTGTAACTCAACTATTTTTCATGGAACTGTATTCTCCATGTTCCTTCATATAAAACATATAACCATTAATCAAATAACCATTATAAGATAATACATACACACTATAACGACCAAAACCTTTTACATATTTTATTATATTTTTTTCAATATAAATATCCAATAAACATAACCAAAGGATCGAGAGGCCTAGTTTCTTTAGAATATTAGGTACATAAAACAAAAAAATGAAATTAAAATAAATATTATTTATTTTAATCTTCATAATGATCTCTTAAATACCTTTGATCTCCTAAAAATTCATAATATAACTTGGGGAATACATAAACAAAAAGAGTGAGCTAAAAATCCCAGTAAGGGAATAAACACAATGGAGAAACATAACATATCAATCAAAAGGTATAACATGATATCATAAATTTGAAAGTATCATAAATAATCATATGAAATCATTACATAAAGAACAAGGAATCATAAGATCATAGAATCATAGTAACATGCCCTCAACATAAAACATGACATAAGCATAAGTCAAGAAAACTTCCAAGATAACATCACATGTCAGATAGAGTCCCCTCATGGATTAGGCTCACTCTATAATCCCATACATATCACCTCATTAGGAAACAACTTTACACAATACATTGGAGTGCTATATGGGTTCACCCATCATAACATGTACAAGATATTAGATTTGGTGTAGTAAGACCAACTATTTGTACTATTACATGTATATTTGATGTATTGAATATTGATAAAACTTATAATTATATATTTTTCATTATTTTGTATGTCTCTAATGTAATAATTTCTTAGATTATATATCACATTGATAAGGTCATAGTATTTACCCGCTATGATGAGAACCATGAAGCACTATGACGATATTCCGAAATAATGTTCTATGGTAAAATAGCATAGTATGATGAGACACATAGTATATAGATCTTTAGGTGTTAGTACTCATAATTAGATGAGGATTATTCTCATGAAGTTCACACTAAGTAATCTCCAAGATAAGATATTATGAGAACACACCCGCCTTTTGGAATTCTGTATGTTTTGGTATCATCGTATATTCTTATATAAAAACTTGTGTAAAGTTCCTTAAACATTAAAATTTTCATTATTTAATTTAATGACTCATGAACTTAGATTTTATGAAAAAACCATGATGACATATTTTCTTAGAGAGGTAGGGTATGCTGGGTGCATCATGATTGAAATGTCATTAATGGATAAATTGTGGAAGGATTTTTCAATTCCATATTTATATAAGTTGATATATCATCCCTTTTATTGGAATAGAAATGTACCATTAAATTCCATGGCCATGGTGAAATGAAATATTTATTTATGATAGTCAAGGAAAGGCGTATCAAGCATATAGGTTATTGATATAGATGTAAAACCTTCTTGATGGGATATTGCAATAATGGGATTATATTACATATTGACCATTCATATGTGGTTGCCATAATTACACAATTAAGCACTTAATTTTGGGTTCCTTGACCCATTTATCCCTATTAATCTTTTACTTTAGTCAAGCCTGCCTAATACCAATGATAAAGAACAATAGAGGGTCATACACTAAGTGTTTCCGATGATCTTGATTAAATTCTATTTGAATTTAATTAATTAAACAAATATTATTCTAAAGACCGAGTGATAATTTTATTCATGTTTTATCGATCAAAAATATTTGTTAATGAATAAAAAATTTAAATATTTATTCAGGTTCTAAATAAATGCTTGAGGAGTTCTAATAGGCCAAGACAATGTCTAATGAAAAATATTAACTAACAAGCCAATTAAATATTTTTTTTTATTTTGAAAATTTAAATGCACCAAAAAATAATAATAATATTACACTAATTATGTTACATGGGGTTTATTAAAGGATATAATATTGTTTATGGTATAGAATACAATTAATGTTTTTTAACCTAAATAATAACACTATAAATAGACAGTTATGTCTATTATCAAGGATGTAAAATAGAAAATTGAGAATTGTTTCACACAAAAAATTATATCTAGACTCATTATATATTCCTATCAAGAATTATAAAAGAAAGAGTGATTAATTCAAGATCAAAAGGATGATCAATCAACATGAATAACACAAGATAATCTTTTTATCACACTAGCACCCGTAGATCAATTGGGGTTACTCAGAGATCAAAGGAGAACATGTGGATCACTGCTAGAGGGATTTTATCCTTGGATACTCATTAAACAGTGAAGTCAAACTAGAAGTGTATTTTTGGACAATCTACATCTATATCAAAGAAATAATACTAATATTAGGTATTCATTTCATCCGATCTAAGTAAATTAATTATAAATTTGACATGTAAGATAATCACTCAGGGTTTCAAGAAAATAAATGTTTAAATAAATATTAATATATCTACCACCACCTCACACTTTCAATGCCACCAGATCCAACACATGATTATGTTTTCCACAAAATTAAATCAATCATAAGGTATAAAAATAAGAATTACCCATAGAATGAAATGGGTTTCATAATCATGTATTATAGAATAACCAGAGGAAATTTCAAAATGGTCTCAATGAAAGAAGGTATTAAATAATTGTTTGATTTTTTTTTTGTGGAAAAAGAATTATATGACCTGTAAATAAATACCAATTTTAATTTAATACATAAAAAATGAGTGGAGGACTAATTTTTGAAATATTCTTTTTTTGTTGGTTTTTAAGAAAAAGTTTAAAAATCCATTAAAGAATTTAAGATCATAATAATTATAATAGAAATAGAAAAGAAATAAAATGGTATTAAATATAATAATAAGTGTTTTTATAACCCATGAAATTTTTAAAACATTTCTTTGAGTGGTAATTTAAAGTAGTCAAAGTAAATAGAGAAGTTCCCTTTAATCATCTTTTTAAAAGAAATCAATAAGGGAACCTTTAAAACATGTATATCCCCATAAAGGAAAGCATAATTACACTTGGTATATATGTTTAGGATATATATACATAATATAGAAGAGGTATATAATAATTATAGAGATATAAGGTATGGTAAAGAGAGAGAAAGTGTAACCCATAAGATATAGGGTGGTTCAGAGAGATCCCTTACCTTATGTTTCAAAATCATTATACATTTTCACTAAAAATCATGGATAATCAAATTAAATTCCTTATTTACTTATTTTAGAACCTTTTAAATTTATATTTTATTTACTATAATTTTATTATGTTAATTTATAACCATTTAAATGAGAGATAATGTTTAAATTCATTGTTCTGAGGGTATTCGTTTCTTGGTTCATTGGTTAGATCACCTATGAATAATTACTGAATTTATTGTCAAATGGGTCTAAAACTAAATATGTTAAAAGATATAGTATTCATATTCTTATAGAAATTTAAATATTCCCAAATATTCTTTTGTTTTCTAACAAAGGGACAACTCTTTTAGTAAAAATATTAACGTTGTTATGTTAGTTCATTTTAGTTGATTCACTGACCATCAAAAACTAAATTTGATTTATTTAATTGAATGATCATTAGAAAATTACAGAACTTTAAATGATTTATATTATACTTATTATTATACTATTTAATCATAATAATATTTTTATGACTAGCTTTCATGGTCGTGGAGAAAAACATAATATGTTGTTCATGGAGGTGGTGAACCAACCATATCATAAAGAAAATTTTCATTTTAGAATATAAAAAAGCACGGTTAGAATTTGGATATTCCATTAACATAAAAAAATACATTATATTTATGATATCAAAGTCATTATTTCTTGTTGTATGGGGGATTCTAGTATAATTCAACATAAGAAATGAATTCAAAAGTAGTAAATTGATAATACTACTTCTTAAATTCCATCTCCCTAAAAAACTCTCTAAGAAACTTTTAATTGGTATTTTTGTGAGACCAGTAGCACTAGGAAGTTGAGGATAGGATTTTTCAGGGATTTGGATTGATATTTAGAAATCTAAAAGTCTTAAAAGTTGTGAGGATAAGGGGTGGTGAGGGTTGATATTTATAAGGGGATGAGATGTATGTTTACAAATATTATATTCATTAGTTTAATATTTTGGCTCAGGAATACCGATAGTATTGATTATTGTGACTATATATAGTTAATGGTGCATTTAATTTTGAACTAGTGGGTTCTTACATCACCCATGACATAAAAATTCATGTATTTAGCTTATAATTTTATGTACTATATTTTACCGTACTTCACTATTCCCAACAAATGCAACTATTTTAGAACAATAATAAAAATTCATCCTAAATTTTTTTTGACATGTATATTCCAAAAATGAAATCCATTTAATTAAATTAATTTTATAAATATAATAAATTTCATTTTTAAATAAAATCCTCATTTATTTGAAAAATATCAATTTTAATATTATGATAAATTTGAGGACCCTTAAAATATTGCTTATGGTGTCATAAGATTATTTTTTTAATTATTATAAAACATAATATTATTTTATAAATACATTTACAAAAATAAAATTTATTTTAAATTATTATATTTATTACAAAATTGAAATTAAATTATTTATATTTTTTAAAAAATTAATACACTCAATTTATAATTTTAAAAACATTTATTTAATTATACCATGGTATAAATATATCATATTTTAATTTTATAAAATAACTAAATATTATTTTACACTTCCATAGGCGAGTTCATTATTATAACAAACATGTTACTATTCTGAATGGCCAAATACTATTCCAATGATCATATTTCTATTCCCATTGCAAGATTGTTATTTCAACGGTCAGATTTGTAACAGTTACATGGGTTACCAACTTACTATAAATAATTTTCATTTAATTAATTATTGGATCACTTATTTTTTCTCTCATGGATATATTATATCATTTCCAAGATGAGTATTGCATTGTTAATATTCTGCTTCATTTCCACAACATTGTTCCTAAGTGTAGTTTTTTTGGTGGATTGATCTGATTCAAAGTTTCATATTTTAGTTTTATAATATTTTATTTTTTATCCCATATTAATATTTTCAATTATTATTATCACATATAAAAATTCTAAATCCCATTATTTTATTGTTTTGTTGATCTTGGATCCTTTGGTTGAGGTTCAGGTTGAGTCATGATTTGAAATTTTCAGTTTTTTTCTAAAAAATGGATGTTTTGGGGTTGTAAGTAAAGGGGACAGGGGTAGCACATAGTTAAGGTAAAACATATGGTTTAAAACAGGTAACTGTGAAGCTTGTTTTGGGGTCTATGGGTAAGGCCCATAGGTTTCACACGGTTTTAAAAACCATACAGAAACCGTGTGAGAGGTTCTGTCAATTTGGACAGTGGTGACTGCACGGTTTGCACACGGTTTGGAAAACCATGTGACCTAAACTTGTGGGTTGCCCAAAATTTTTTAATCATTAAATTTCTATTCCACCTTACTCTCTTTTTACACTAAACCAAGCTCCCTCCTTCTTAGTAATTTTTGGTGCATGAAGGGGTCTCAAACCCTCAATTCACTGGGTCTCCTCCCTCTATAGATGCTTCTACAAGGTTCTACAGTTAGTTTCTTAGGGTTCATGACCTATTTTCTCCTCTTCCTCTTTTTACCTCTTAGTTTCAAAGTGTTCCCTTGGTGGGGGTTTCTCTTTTGGATGTACCCTAAGGGAAGTTATATTGTGTGGTGGTTTTTCTTTGATGCTAGTGTGTGTGGATTATGTCCCAGTCTTGGATATTCCACCTCAAAGAGTTTCGTTGCATTCACACATCATTGAGGTAGGTGTATCCATTATTTTCCTTTAAAAATCATTCCATTAAATTGTTTATCTTTCCTAGTTTCTACCAAATTAATATAATATTTCTTGTGACATGTTAATATAAATTGATTTGGTGTTTTTATAATGTGAAATTGTTGAGAATTGGGTTTTAAATGGTTTTATTAAATATGATTATGTGTTCATGTGTTCAAGATGTTTGATAAAATGTCGCTTGGTCCCTTTTTATTTAATTTAGTTGTTTAAGAGTATGTTTCTCCTTGGATATATTATGATAGTTTAGCTTGATGGTGATACGAACATTGTGTACAAGATGTGGTTCTTTGAAAAGGTTTTGTTTTCTCTCATGGGATTTCATTGGTGTCTCATTGGATGTAGGCACATCCATATGTTCATGGGGGGAACGTATGGATGTGACAAAAAATGATAATGTATTTGTTTAACTTAAAGACCCAGTTTTCAAAACACTCATCCTTTCCCCCTCCCCTAATTCTAAATTTCCTTTAAGCCTACATGTTTTATAAATGGTTCATGGTTTCAAAGTGTATTGAATATGGTTTTAAATGTTATATTAATAATTATGGAATTTTTGGTACATTGGAAAATGTGGTTGGTTTCTAAATGATATGAAAGCCTATTTTTAATATTTAAGTATGTTGTGTGTTTTCACTTTATCATGAAGTGATGTTGGAAATAAAATAAGATATGAAATATTAAGGTCTTTTTAGCATTTTGGACATGAAAGTGGTGTTTTATGTTATTTGGGAAAAGGTTAGGAAATTTTTTATTAATGTTTTGGAATTGATAATGTTAAAGGCATAGTTAATACTTTATAATGTTTTGGAAATGAAAATTGGTTTTGAAGGTGTAAATTCTCAATTGGCTCCCCAGATTATTTTGAGAAATGTTTTGAATGATTGATGTTGCCTTATTTTTACATAGTTTGCCACATCATTTTTATTAATTTTTAATTACTTACTTCACTATTTTTACACTTTTTATCTAATAAATTCACTTTTGTATTTTTATAGTTAAATTTGTCAAATATTCATTTTTTATAACAATTTATGTAATTATGGACCTTAAAATAATTGATTTATTCTTTATGTGTTTTTAATATAATTAATTTTCAATTTGTTTATTTAATCTATATTTGTTTATTTTATTTAATTTTTCATTATTAATAATTATTGAGTTTGCTAATTAATTTACTTTTATTTTTTAATTTTATACAACTTAGTTATGGCTTGCTAGACTATCGGTAGCTAAGCTACCAAAAGCAGGGTTACATTTGCTCTACCGGCAGCCATGTTACCGGTACTATCTAACGGTGGCCTGCTTTCTTTTTGCTTACCGGTAGCCTATTTTGAGATGTAACAGTGACCTTGTTTATACCGGTGACCTTTTTCACCGTTACTCTTTCCTACCAGTAGCTCTTATTTAACTATAACGGTTGCCTTTAATTTCTATCGGTGAGCCCTCTAATTTTTATCAGTGGCGGTGAGAATTTAGTTTGGTTAAGTTAATTCTGCTTGTCTTTTTAATAAGTTTTACTTTATTATGCCCAAGTATTTAATATATATAATCCTTTTTAATTAACTTTGACTTTGTTTGAATAATTAATCGTTTAACTTAGTTACTTTAGAATAGGTTAACTTTATTATTGCCAAGCACTTGAGTATATAATATGTGTTTTTAAATTAAATAAAATGGTTCGTCCTTAATTTTATTAGTTCAATTAGTTAATTAATTAATTAATTAATAGTTTTTAAATATTAATTATATTATTTTATGTATGAAAATTGATTTTTAATTCATTTTATAATTGTTGTAGTCTACCGGTGAGGTAATTAAGAGCTTACGGTGACTTAATTGGGTCACCGATGTTTTTAATTTTATTTCGATGCTAATTTGAAATTAATTAATTTATATAGTTGTTTTAATTTAAGTTTTTTATTATTTTGGCTCTTCAATTATCTAGTTTATTAACATAATTGTTATCAAGTAATATTTTTTATTATAATTTCAATGATATAAAGGTTTTTAAAAATTCTGTTTTACTTTTGTGATGCTTAGTTTCTTTTAATTAATTATTTACAATCTTTATATTTATATTGCTTATGTTTTAATTTGTAGTTCAAAATAATTTTTGAAGGTCACGTAAGTTATTTATTTTAGTTCTAACAGTGACTCTTAATGCAGTGTAACGGTGACCTTTCCCGTTTAAAAGTATCGATGAGGGTTTGCTTTTGGTCTATCGGTGACCTTGCCCTATGCTACTCCTTTTTATTTTACTCTATCAGTAGCTTCCTCACCGATACACCCCTAATATCCTCAATGTTACCCATTTATTTCCCAACCTTACCGATATATTTTCTTCACCGATCTGCTCTTATCTAATCCTCACTGATACTACCTTTGTTTTTTTCACCCCCTCACCGATATCTGCTTTCCCTTATCCTCACTGACAGACACCTTCTGACCTCAACCTCACTGTTATTCACTACCTCACCAGTGACCCCCTGCCTCATTTTTCTCTAACTCACCGACACTTAATCCTCACTGATACGTCCTCCTCCCCCACGCCTTTTCTTCCTCGCCTCCATCATACTCACAGACCAAATTCCATCCTTTTTCCCCGCCTTTCTTTCCCCTGTTTCTTCTCATCTAGAACAAAAAATTAAGCCTACAACCAGTATGTGAAATCATTAAAATTGAAAATCTGGGGCAAGGGTGCCACGTTGCTGTGTGAAGAGGAGGTCCGCAGGGTAGTCCCGCCACTGCTGTGCCACGCTGTAAAGGGAGATCACGCCGCTGGATGCCACTGGAATCAATCAGGTCTGTCCACCGCTGAAAGAAGCTCCAATACCACGCCACTGCTAGTGATGCTGCACCAAGGGCATCCGTCACTGCTGTTGCAGGAGTTGTCTGCTTCGCAGAAGAAATCCACGCATTGCTGGATGCACTGGAGTAGGGGTCGTGCCGGTGCTTGGATGTTGAAGGAGGCCGAGCCGATCCATTTTGCTGTAGAAGGAACCGAGCTACACCTCTATGGTCCGTCGCCGCTGCTTTTGTCCTCGCTAGGGCTGAGGCCACTGCCATACTTTTGTCGTAGCATGCGGTGGAGCCGAGCAGGGAGAAGAACATGGCTGGCCGTCATGGGAAGAAAGGAGGAGCCCGCTGTGCGCCAAATTTGGGAGAAGAAAACCTCCCCCTTGCTGCGCCGAATTGGGGGAGGGAAGAAGAAGAGAGTAAAAAAATTTAAATAAAAAATAATAATAATAAAACTAAAGTAAAAGTAAAGTAAACAGAAAAAGTAAAGTAAGGAAAAAACAAAAGAAAAAGTTAAAGTTAAAAAGTAAACTTTAAAAAAGTCAAATGAATATAAAATAATTTATAAAAGTTATAAATTTTAAACAATTAAAAAATTAATAAAATAGATTAATTATAAATTAAAATATTAAACTAAATTAATAATAAATGAAAATAATAAATTAATACACTATTAATAGTATAAATATATAATTAATAACAATTATAAGTAAACTTAAAATTTACTTATTAATTTAAAAATATTTAAAGATTAAGTTTTAATTCAAATTTCTAAATTAAGATAAACTAATTAATGAATTAGTAGAGAAACTTAATTTGTTAAATAGTAATAATTAAATTATTAATACTTTCTAAATTATTTAATTTCTAATTACTCATTTATTCATGACGTCAAATTTTAATAAATTAGTTAAAAATGATAAACTATAAAATTTAGTATTTATATTTATTAACTTAATTTAAATTAATAATTTTTAACTTATGTAATAGTAAGTGAGTAATTTTATAAATAATTTTAAAATAAAATAGTAATTTTCGGTTAAGATATCTATTCACTAACTTCAATTACTTTTTAATAATTGTTACAACAATAAACTTAAAATAGAAACTATAAAATATTAATTAATATTCTTTGCGTTTTAGTCATTTCATCTTATTTATAACATGTGAAGGTTTATTCAAGATTCAAATTTATGTCCATATTCACTTAACTAACTCAACCGGAGTTAGTTATGTGAGAAATTCTAGCGCGACGTGCTTGTCGCAAAAAAAAACACACATTTTGCAGTGTGTGGGTGCGGAACTTTTGAAGTCAGTAGAAGACGTGTCGTGACATGCAACAGGTGATAGTTGATATATAAGGAAGAGCAAGCATCATATTTGGGGGACGCTCATTATTCATTCCACGCCACACCATCTTTGAGAGCGAAGACTCCCGGGGAGTAGCATGAGAGAAGATATGGATGTGGAGGAGCCCGAGAGCAGAGCATCACTGAGGGAGTTCTTTTCCCTTCTTGTACATAATTTTTACAATACTCTGTAATCGATTATATTCCATTTCTTAAATCAAGATGATCAAAGTATAAATTTTCTTAGCTTGAGAATTCAATTTTTCTAGTAAATCTTTTAGTCTTATTCATTCACTCTACATTTTTCAGAATCATATTCAATCGGTGAGATTGAATAATGATTCTCTATTTTGTTGTTTCACACCTTTAATGTTTTAAAATTCATAAATTCAAGAACTACTGGCGAGGTAATTCTTGAATACATTTATTGAAGCATTAATGTCTTAAACTGTGGAAATTTACGGCGAGTTTTTTTTTCCACTTTTATCCTTTTCTAACTGTCAAACAGTTTGACAGATTTTGGAGTGGCGAACTCCTAAAGTTAGTCTTCTATGTGTTGAGTTTCCTAGCGAGGGAGAATTTTCACTTTTATTTCTTGAGGTGTGACTCCGTAAAGTGTAGTGGAAAAGGTATCCATTAAACCAGTAGGTTCAAATTCTCGAGTGTTACTTTTGATCTGCTCCTTCGACCTTGCTGCTTTATTTTAGTATTTTGTTCTTTTATATTAGTTTTACTGTAGTTCTAAGTTCATCAGTATTTTTGCAATCGATTTAGTCTCTTTCTTAAAGAACATCACAAAAAAAATTTAAAGTAAAAACAACTAAAAAAATGCACACCCACTTCACTACTGACAACAGTGAAGTTACTTTTGAATAAAAACTTAGAGTTCTCATCTACCTTCTTTGTGGTTCGACCCTGCACCACTGTGCTAGTTTAGGTTAATAAATGTAATTTTGAGGGCCATGATGACCTTAGACCTGTTTCAAAATTTGGCACCATTGCGGGGAAGGAACGCACTGAGAATCTAAGGTTTTAATAAAAAAACTTAAAAACATTAAAAAAAATCATTAAAAAAAATATGCTAAAAAAATCTGTGAACATTTGATATGTGTGTTTTCTATTTAAGTTCTATTTGAATTCTTGTGTGTGTTTGATCTAAAACATTTTAAAATAATGGAATGTTTTGAAGGCTTAAACTCTTTCGCTGGACCTCATTGTGTGTGTTGTGGCTATTATGGGCACACTGCCTGACAGTGTGTCTATAACCAGCCACAAAAGGATATTTATAGTGAAGAAAATGAAAACATTGAACTTAGTCTTGACACCCTAGATAAAATTAAACTCATTGATTCTAAACTAGATGCTAGGGTGGAATTAATTAATAACTGGTTAACTCAAACCCATGAAATTCAACTTAGAGATTCTCAATAGAAAGTTCAAAGATTGAAAAGATTAGAAACCATGCTATTGGAATTACAACAGAGGGTTAAAGACCAATAAGATTTTGAAGAAAATGAAAAAGAAAATGTTTATAAAAGATTTGAAAAGAAAACTGAAGAGGAAAGTGATAGTGAGACTGGGCAACAACACTTTATTTCTGAAAAATCTGAATCTTTTGAACCAAATATAGAAATAACCAACTCAATAAACAAAGAAAACATTGAAAATCCCAAAATGAACTTTAATTCTATTGAGTTGGACAATTTTGAAGAAGAAATAAAACAGATTGGAAAAGATAGACCAATTATTTTCATAATTCCTACATTGGAGAAAAATCATTGTTTTAGAAGTTTTGAAAAGGAAGTCACTTGGGTTGAAGTAAAACTTGAAACTAAAAACTTTAATGTTAAAAACTCTTCACCCAATCTTTCTGAAATTCTGAAAAATGAGCCTGAACTTGAAATTGGGAACACTTTGGAAGAGAACCTTAAGCTGGATAACATGGAATCTGTAATATTTGAACTTCAGTTGAAAACTACTCTTCCATGTTTTGAAGCTGTAAACCCAATAATTTCTGAAATTTTAATGGATGATGAGGATGAGGGAATAATATATGAAGAAGGAATTACTGATGAGTTTTCATTTCCCTATTCTCATTGTAACCAATTTTCTGAAACTTTTTGTACTGAAATGGAAAACAGTGTTTATATACATGGGAAAGACTGTTTGAATTTGATCAATCTTGAACATGAGTTTATTGATACTGAGTTGAACATTATTTCCCCTAAACTGAACTTTTTGAAACACACTACAAACTTGGTTTTTGAAAGTGATCCTTTTGAACTTGAACTTAAAGTAGAGGTTGGACACAAATTTGATGATGATTGCAGAATTGATTTTATCGAAGCAGTAGATGTTCATTGTTCATTCACTGATGAAGAACTTTTGGAAGATATTTACAATATTGTTAAACCTGATTTTGTTACTGGTCAAATAAATTCTCTTCCCTGTCTATCACTTCCATCCTCAACTGTGAAGGGTGCTAAGCCTTTTAATGATACTAATATTAGTCCAAAGGGGGAATCAAACTTCAGTTCCTTTGTTCATGATTATATTCAGCACTTAATTGAATCTTTTTCTTGAACCTGCTAATCAGAATTTACCAATTTTCACCCTTTAATGTGAATCCATTAGTTTTGAGTTTAAGAGAGAAATCCATGAAAATAATTCCACACCCTTTGAAGCACCTTGAACTATGTTTTCCCTTCATGTGAACTCAACTATTTATAACTCTGAAACAATTCTGGAAGTGGACATCACTACACCCACAACTGTTAAAGGGTGCTTTTTATGGGTTAATTCAGGCGATGAGAGTTTGGTTGTGTTTAGCTTTAGTGCCCACACAATTCTTTGTTCTATTAAAAATTATTGGGCCAAACACATGTGGTGGTTCCTATTAAGGAAACCACATCCACCTAGTGACTTTGGTTAGTTTCTAGGTGAGTCCGGCTGGGGACTATAAATCTAGCGCTGAATGGGAGGAAACCCATGGTCTTGTTTTGTTAATAAAAAAATTGTGATTAATTAAATTCTAACTGAAGACTTTAAATTTATTACTTCTTGGGAGTCAACCCATGTTCTTTCTTTTGTGATTAATTTTATTTCTGTTCTTGTTTTACATTGAATAAAGTCATGATGTGTTGCCTCTTGTATGCACTGCCTATGCTGGTTATTTGTCTTTGGTTCACATCCTCTATGTTTCTAGGTTGTTGCTGCTTGTGCCAATAAAGGAGTGGAATTCTCATGCTGAAGGTGTAATGAAAAGACCTAGTCCGGGTAGTATCTTACTGCTATTGTTGTTTCATTTTTATGCTTCTTAATTCTTTAGAAAAAAAATCTGCTACATGTTTTTCTTTCTTGGAAAATTCTGCATGACTAAAAATATTCTGCTTGTCTAAAAAATCTGCTACATGTGTTCTGAAAATTCTTCTATATTTTTACTGTATAAAATTTTGTTGTTTGTCACTGCTTAGATTTAAAATTCTGCATGCGCCTCTTTCTAAGAAAAACTAAATTTCATTGTTATTAAAATCATTCACTACATGAAATTAAGTGTGTGGGGGGTACATGCAGGCTATAAAATCTTGTTTTGAATCTGCTTGTATCTTTGAGGTGTTTAGCATGAACTCTGTCTACTGTATTGAACACATTATTGAACTTATTGATTAAAATTCTTACACCCAATTAACTGTGAACTTAAACATTACATGTTATCTTTTGAGATATGTTGAAAATTTTACACTAGACTTCAATGATAGTGCATGTACTTGCTAATGAACCTGCTGATTATTTATTCTTTGTGGAAAACAACATCTTTGAACTTCATTGAGACCCTTTATACATGTCATGTATCTAATTAATTGAAAATCTGTTTTGAACCTTAATTGATTAATTGTTCTTCTCCTTATTTATAAGTCAACTTTGGGGAAAAATTTTGGTTTTATGTGTGGGGGAATTTTGGGGGTCAATTCGTGACTGTGCTAAACTATGTTTTAATGTAAGCCCATCAATTCCCACTTCACTTCAAAAACTTTTTGTAAAAAATGGAAAAAAAAATGAATATTTGACAAATGAAAACACACAACATACTAAAGTGTCAATTGGTTCCCCATATTATAATGTTTCGAAGGCCCAATTGACACTTTATAATGTTTTGGAAACGAAAAGTGGTTTTGAAGGTGTAAATTCTCTACTATCTCCCCAGATTATTTTGAGAAATGTTTTGAATGATCATGTAATGTAACATCCTGGTTGGCACTTGAAAAAGGATTTTTTCGAGATGGGTACCCCTATGGAGGATTCCCCAAGGGTGAGTTATCGCATTGGTGGTGTCAGTGTTTGGGGTATGAAAGTGCAATAGCGACAAGTCTGGTGAGATACACATGTGGAGGCCTCCCCTTTCACCATGTACTATTACCGTGGGGTTCCTAGGAATCCATTAGAGTGTCATGTGATAGTTTCTTTTCAACCCTTATTAGATGGGGTGGTACCCCCATTGAATTTATAGGGATTAGTGGGATGTGTAACTAGATTGGATAGTTAAGAGCATCCAATTGATAGTGAACTATGGAGCTGCACTGTACACTAATAGGTGAGTCTGATCTGAGTACATCTAGAGATCGCTCTTGGGATTTTTAGGAAAATCCCAGGGGTTCTATCTATATGTGCTTGTTTATTTTTCCATTTCACTTAGCTTCCTACTTGGTATCACTTTATGTTATTTTCATCATATCATTGTATCACTTTTTTTGGATCCATGTGTGGAATTTGGTTTCCAAAATGGTAAATTTGTTTTGAAAATGGGAATGTGGCATGTGTTGTATTGAAAAATGGAAAGTTTTTTTTTAATTAAAAATGATAGAAACCCATTTCTTTATATGTATTTCAATATAGTGTTTTTGGAATGTTTCAGGAATGTAAATGTATTGATTCTATGATGGTTTCTTACTGATCTATTTTTCCTCACACCCTACTTGTTCCACTCAGCATTAGTGTACCCAAGCTATCTTGAAAGCACATGTTTCTAGTTCATGTGATCGATTTTGGAGAAGGTTGGTCTTGTGGTTGGTGGTGACTAAGAGGTCACATGGAGATTGTGTAGCGTGATCCAGTATCAGTGCTATATTCAGTTTTTGTTTTTGTTTCCAACTATTGCATTCAAATTTGTTTTTATATTTATTTATATTCTATTATTATTAGTTCTTCGACATGTTCAGTATTTATTCGGTCCTCGTTTATTGTCAAAAATCATTCCCAGAGTGATTACTTTGATGCCTGAAAATATTTTCTATCCCATGGGGATCGAGAACAACCCTTTTGGCCATGTCTCGGACTGGGTCAGATATTGGGTTGGATGACATCCCAACTTAGTTGATGAAAAAACTGTTTCAAAGAAGGCCCTTATTATTTAGGGTGTTAGGTAGTTGGAGACTAGGATTGTTGGGACTTTATAGGTAAGTATGAGAGGGATGTGATGAACCCTTTCTTGTTCCAATCATCATGTTACCAGGGGTAGTCTAGGATTTGTACATTTTATATATTTTTTTGATTAAAGAATTATAATGAAAGAGATCTGATGTCATGTTGTGATCTCACATGGAGTAGTGACCCATGTGGAGTCTAAGTGCATGGTTCAAAGTTTTCTTAGTTGTTAATTCCTACTTGGGGCATGGCCTACTAACCATGTCACTGAGTTAGGTATGAACACTAGTTCTAAATTCCTGTAGTTTGACATAGGTTGTGTTCTATTTTTTCTTGGTTGATGTGATTATTCTTTTAAAATGGAAGTGGGTTTTGGAATGGAAATGATTTATTTTATATGGTTTTGGAGTTTTCAAGAGTGGGTTTTAAATGAAGGTATTTTTGATTGAAAATTTGGTGAATTCTTGGGTTTGATGGTGAAATGGAAAGTGTATCTCTTTGTATTCCTTATGAACATCGGCATATGTGTGGGTATGTATGGAAAGTTCTTGTTGGGATGTGTTCATGGATGTTATAATCAAAAGTGGTCTGAATTCATAACTATAAGTTCATAGGATGTCATGAATGAGTTTTTGATATCACAAGTTTGGATTGTTTTTTTTTTCGAGTTGGTTTTTGAAAGGGAAAATGATTTCCAACATTTTTATATTTAAAATGGATCTTGGAATTTGGAAAGTTTCCTTTGAAGAAGGAAATTTTTAAAATTGAAATGAAATTATGGTTTTTGAAAAGATTATTTTGGTTGTTCTTGTATGTGATTAGCTTGTGAGCGTGTTGTTTTGGCATGAGGTCTCATTCATGGTTATGTTTTGGGTTGATGTTGATTTTGGAGCTGTGTTTTTTTTCATTTAGAAATATTTCTAAGAAAGGTACCCAAGGTTTCAAGTGGTTTTTTCCTAGTTTTTGGTTCTTCTCGGTCGTTGCCTTTATTTCATGGTGATTGAGGTCTGTTAGAGGTGGTGTAATGACTTGATAATGTCAAGAGTGTCTTCATATCATTGGGAACTCTTAAAGCTATTAGAGTTTGTGTTGTTCTAGGTTTGTTTGAGGGTCCATGCTTGGACTAGTGTAAGGTGATTTATCTATCATTTATGAATTTTGGGATGACATGTGATGTGTTCAAGTATATTTTTGTTCGATAGTTTATACCTGAGTAGGTGATGATGAACAAAATGGAATATCTCTTGAGTATTCAAAAACTATAGAGATTAGTAAAGGCCTATGCTAAACATTTCAGGAAGCTGGTTTCTTTATCTTCAGATATTACATCACAGGATCTCTTGAAATATTCTCTTTTCATCATGGATCTTCATCCATAGATCAAGGAGAAAGACCTATCCTCCAAGGATTTTTTTTTGAGAAGTTTGTGTATGAATCATTTTTAGTTGAGTTAGTTTTCAGGGTACTTATAGTGGTGGTTGATGAACCCGTTTTCCTGGTGGCTGTGAAGGTTCCCTATCTAGAAAAGTGTGAATTCTGGAGGAACATATCTTTGAGGAGCCTCTTTCATTGGTTTGAGCTTCCATCTCATTATAGAATTCACTTGTGTGTTTTCAGTGTGGTTTTTTTGGGGAATTAAAGACTATCTTATCAAATCCTTCGAAGACTTGTCACTATTGTGGATGTTTGGGACATTTGGAAATGTTTTGTAGGAAGCGTTTCTTGAAGACAAAGACTTGATCTGAGGATGTCAGCTCTTGAATATGAGTTAGTGGAGGATTCAGTAACCCGGGCTTTAGCCATAGGCCTCAGAGTGAAGATTGTACGTAGTTAGTAATCACCAGGGGTGTGGGAAACCCAATCCTAGATTTTATCTCCCCTGTTGGGTGGAGATGTTTGAAGTTTCCTTGTGTTAGTTTTTGTTGTTGTTGTAAGCTCATATTTCTATTGTGAAACCAGGATAAGCCTATTCAATCACAATATAAGCGGTTTTGTTTATCTGAATGAGAGTTTTTGGATATATTTCTCTCTCTCTTTTGTGTGATAATCTTTTTTTGGATGGGTTATGGTATCTAGTAGTGTTCATTTGGAGGATGTTTGGTTCTTAGGGAATTCGTTTATTGTAGCTTGTGTTGGGGTTCATAATTTGGTTTAGGTTTCTTCTATGGGTTTCTACAGGTGTTGGGGGATTAGTTTGAGTGGAAGGCTTATAGTTCTTATTGGGAGTTCCCTCATCCCCATTATGGTCTCCCTGAGATGGTGTTGCTTGAGTCTTCATGTTGGTGGTGTCAGTTGAGTTCTTATGTTAGGGAGAACCCTAACATATTCTCTCATTGTTCCTCGTTCTATGGTTTTATTTATAATTAGTTATGTGTGTCTTGTGAAGTAAAATATCTCTTAGAGGTTCATGGTTTTGTTTAGATTTATTCAGTTTTTGGATCTAGTTCTATTTATAATTCGGCTTAGTGACTTTCTGAGGGTAGAAAGTGATTGTGGTGGGAGTAATTCTCACACCCAGACCTTGGAAATTCTATTATCTTATTATTTTCTTGATCTTGGATCCTTTTATTGAGGTTCGGGTTAATTCCTAGCTTTAAATTTTTAGTTTTTACTAAAAATGGATGTTTTGGTCTTGTTATCATGGGGTGCACAGATAGCGCACGGTTAAGCGTAACCATGCGGGTTCTCCCAGGTAACTGTGAAACTTATTTTTTTGTCTAGGGGTAAGGTGCACAGGTTTCAAATGTTTTGATAAACCATCTGGAAACCATGTGAGTGGTTCTATATATTTGAATAGTGGCGAATGCAAGGTTTTCACACGGTTTGGAAAACCGTGCGGCCTAACCATGCAGGTCGCCCAAAAATTTTAAATCATGAAATTCCTATTCTAACCTCCTATTTCATTACCATAATCGATCCCCCACCCTCTTGGTCTTTTTTTTCGAAAATAAAGGGGTCACAAACCACCCTTCCCTTTGATTCTCCTGCCTTAGTGGATGCTCCTCCAATTTTCTAAGGTGAGTTTTGTAATGTTTTTGGAATATTTTTTCCTCTTCCTCTTCTCCCCTATTACTTTCATGGTGTTCCCTTGGCGGGGGTTCATCTTTTTTCCAAAATCTAAATGAAGGGATGTTGTGTAGTGGTTTTTCTTGGATATTAAGTTGTATGTATTGTGTCTTAGGCTTGGATCTTTCTCCTCCTAGAGTATCAATGCGTTCACACATCATTGAAGTTGGTGAATACATTATTTTCCTTTCTGAAACATTCCATTGAATGCTTGAGCTTTCCTAGTTGATTCCAAAGTAATATAATCTTGCTTCTAATGTGTTAGTAGAAATTGATTTGGTGTTTTTATGTTGGAAAATTGGTGTGAATTCATTTTTAAATGGTTTTCTTAAATATGCTTACGTTTCCATGTGTGCAAGGTGTTCAATAAAATGTCGCTTGGTCCCATTATATAAAATTGAGTGGTTTAAGAGTATGTTTGGCCTTGGTTACACTATGTTATTTTATTTTGATGGTGATATGAAACATACTTGAAGTATGTGTTTCTTTGAAAAGGTTTTGGATTATATATTGGGATTTCATGGGAGTTTCATTATATGTAGGCACATTCATATGTGTATGGGGTGCACATATGGATGTTCCAACAAATGATAATGTCCTTGTTTAACTGGAAGACCCAATTTTCAAAACACTCAACCTTTCTTCCTCCCCACTTTCTCAATTTCATTTAAGTATACATGTTTTCTAAATGGTTCATGTTCTTAAAGTGGATTGAATATGGTTTTAAATGTTATGTTCAAAATTATTTCCTATTTGGCATCTTAGAAAATATGGTTGGTTTATGAACGATATGAAATCCTATTTGGAATCTTTATGAATTTTGTGTTTTTTCACTTTGGCATGAAGTGGTGTGGGAAATGGAATTAGATTTGAAATATAAGGGTCTTTTTTGCATTATGAGCTTGAAACTGGTCTTTTATGTTGTTTTGGAAATGGTTAGGGGATTTTTTAGCAATGTATTGTAATTTATAATATTGAAGGCTCGAATTCCACTTTATAATTTTTTGTAAATGAATAGTGATTTTAGAGGTATAAATGCTTTGTTATCACCCTAGCCTCTTTTGAAATTTGTTTTGAAATATTATGTGATGTGGAAGCCTATTTGACACTCTCAAAAGGATTATTGTGATATGGGAACCCCTATGGAGGATTACCCATGGGCGGGTAATCACATAGGGTGTGTCAGTGTTTGGGGTATGTAAGTGTGGTTGTGGCAGGTCAAGTGAGATACACATGAAAGGGCCCCCCCTTTCACCATATGCTATTACCCTAGGGTTCTTGTTCATATTTTAGAGGGTTGAGTGATGGTTACTTGTCAACCCTGATTAGATGGGTTGGTACCCCCTTGACTTTATCAAGCTTGGTTGGACATACTACTAGATTGCCTTGTTTAAAGCATCCAATTGGTTATTGACTTTGGAGATACACCATACAATGGTAGGTGTGTCCGATTTGAGTACATACAAAGACCACACTAAGGATTTTTAGGAAACTTCCATGGTTACTATCTACATGTTCTTATTTATTTTCCCGTTGCACTTGGTTGCTTGTTTGGAATTTCTTTATTTTATTTTTAGCATACCATTGTATCACTGGTTCTGGATCTATGTGTGTAATTTGTGTTCAAAAATGGTATTTTTTTTAAAAATGGGAATGCGGCGGGTGTTTTATTGAAAAGGGGAAAGTTTTGGTTGTTTATTAAAAATGATAAAAACCCATTTTTTATATGTATTTTAGTATAGTTTTTGTAGAATATTTGGGGAATAGAAATGCATGGATTGTGTAGTGGTTTCCTAGTGAGATATTTTTTCTCACACCCTAATTGTGCCACTAAGTGTCAGTAGACCTGAGTTGTATTGATGGTACAAGTTTTTGGTTTGTGTGATCTCTTTTGGAGTAGGTTTGTCTTGTGGTTGGTGATGACCAAGAGGTTACAAAAAGACCATATAGCGTGGTCCAGCCTGAGTGTTGTATTCAGTTTCTATTTTGTTTCTAGCTATTGTATTTGGATTTGTTTTTATATTTATTGATATTTAGTTATTGATAGTTCTTATGTGTGTTCAAAATTTATTAAATCTCAGTTTATTGGAAAAAATCATTCCAAACATGATTACTTTGATGCCCAACACTAGTTTCCAGCCTGTGGGGATTGTGAATTCCCTTCATGCTATGCCTTAGACCAGGTTAGATGTGGGATTTAATGGAATCCTAGCTTGGTTCATGACACTTTTGACTATATTTATTATCTAAATTTAATTCTCAAATTAATATCATAAAATTTTGTGGGTTCCATCTTGAGATTCATATGATTTAAATAATATTATGTCACTAAATATGACATAATTATATATCCTAAAGGGAAAATCCATTGATAAAATTTCTTGTTCATTATGAACACTTGGTACCCACGATAGAAATCAAAGACATTCAAAAATTGAATTCGAATTTTTAGTCGAATACTTAAAAATATGGTCTTAAAACCATCCTATAAACTTTCAATTGTATGCATTTGAAATCTCACATTCAACCGTTGATGGATTCAAACGCCTAAGAATTAATTTGTGGGTTTCAAAATCTGAAGAAACCTTTAAATGGTTATGTAAAACATAAAGGTCATACAACTCCTACAATATAATTTTAATTGAAAAAAAATCTATTTTAGAAATTCCTTCACCCACAATTCACCTGTTCTAATGAGATTTTTGTATACCAATGCCCTCCACATTAGACAGGTAGTCATTATGGAATTAAAAAGATTACTCAGTAATATATTACACTGAAATTCATCTTCTAGATGACTTTTATTTTTTTAAAACCATTTCAAAATATTTATATATCATACAATGGGGTATATACATATATATTGTATATAACCACATAACCATATCTCTCTATAAAATTTAACAATATAGTGAACTATGATACTATATAAATATCGTTAGGAAGAAAATTTCTAATTCATATAATACAGAAGAAATTTCCTTTTTCCTGATTAGTAACCTTATCGGGTTTGTAACTTTACAACATATAGCATTGGAAAAAGAAAAAATATTGATTAATGAATTATGGATATTTTTAGGAAAAATGCAATATAAATATTCATGAATTAAATATTGAATCACAAAAATGGAAGTCATATGATTCTAGGACGTTTAACATTAAATCAATCATTGAATTAATATTATTGATATTTTATAAATACACCTATAGAACTTTTACATCACTCAGAAAGCTGAAAAATTGATATCTCTCTTACTTATAAATAGTATAAGTAGTTGGAGTAATAAAAGTTCATATCTCTCCCTTAACTGGTGCCAACTCTTCATGTGTACCCATGTTAATAATTTCTAACGAGGCCTTGATGTCATTATTTATTTTTTTAGTTTTATTTCGTAATGTTCCAATAAAAATATCACATATACTTTATTAAGCACATGACATCAATAAATTTTCTAACCTACAAATAATTCCAGTATTGTAATTCCAAAAAAACTGATCACTTTATCTAACATGATTTTCTACGGTTTTTTAAAGAAGGTTTTACCAAAAGTAGTGACCATATAATTTATTTTCTAAAAACATTGATCACTAGTTAGTGTTGAGTGTTTTTTACTTTCTCCTAAATTCCCATTTAATGATGTCATTCATGATTTTTATTTATTTTATTAGGGTAAAAATTTATGGTGTCTTAAAAACACATGTTGGGGGAAGAAGAGGACGCTTGAAAAGATAATGCAATCACATGATGGTTTGTAAAACTCTAATTTTTCATGAACTATTCTTTTGGAAAAAATTAAATTTCTTTTATGGATTTCATTATACTCAACTCTGAGTTAAGATGGAGCTACACGAGACCCTATCACAGCTTGCGTTACACGTAACATTATGTTTTAACCAAACCATGATATATTATTTACTCATCCATTATAACCATGAAATTAAACATAATGATATTAAAAGAAATAATTTCTTTTAAAATATTATTTATAGTGGTTTTATATAAATAAAACATACTGATAATAAAATGCATACTTTTCAGTGAAGCCTTTTCAAAGATAATGTTTTCTCAATAAAAATGGTTTTTATGTATTTTTGTAAAATATAATAAAATAAATTTTGAAAATTTTATAAAATTAATTTGACAATATAAACTTCATATTCTAATTCATAATTTCAAAATTATTTCATGGTGAATTTTTTGGGGTTTTCTGAAAAGTTTAATTTTTTGTTGAATATGGAAAAATACCACATTTTAACTGAAAACTGACTTTTCGTTTAATATATTTATTAAATATAATTTTATTTTAAATTGATTTAAATTTAAATTATTTATATTATACATATTTTAATAAAATTTAGTTCATTTTAATCAATTTCATATTGAAATTAGATATAAATACTTTGTAAACTTTTGAACTTTTTCGCTTTTAAAAGCTTACTTTCTCATGATGTCTACTAGATTAAAATAAATTATTTTTTGAAACTTATGTGAATGGAATTTGGAAAAATTGATTCAATATTTGGAATCATAATTTTATACTTTCCAATAAGGTAAACATAACTTTTGACCAAAATGAATATTGAAAACAATAAAAATTAATTACCATGGTTAAGGTAAAAATGGGTTTACCAAATGGTTAAACTAAGAAGATAAGGGGTTACAAATTTTTCCAAAACCCATTGGGTGGCCATAGTTAGACCATTATTATATTAGGTTCAATTATTATGTGTCTGGGGACAATTTTACATGAATGTGACCTCTATAATTAGTTGAGAAAAGAAAAAGACAAAAAAAGAACCTTCCTTGCTTTTAATATTTATAAAGCTTAAGGATTGGTAAAAAACATAATATGTTCAGTTATAGATATTATATTGAAAGGTAATTGTTTTTAACATGATAATTTATTTTAAATTTTTTAGGGTTGAAATAATTACTTTAAATGATTAAAAAACACCAATGCATGAATTATTTAGTCAATATCTAAAAAAATAAATGATGCTAAAAATATTAAAGATGAAGTAAATTGAAAGAATTATTGTGTTACATGAATTTTTATATGATTATTTTATGTTACAAAATATTTAACAAGATATATTTGGTTCCCATCATTTTCTTGATTTTTTTAAATTCAAATTGAATGAATATTGTGCCATTGGGGCGGCGCTTGAGTGGTAAAACATGTAATCCTACATCCAAAAGACCAGGGTTAAATTATTGAAAAGACACTTGGGGTATTTATGATTCAGGTAGTGATTTAGGAATTATTTAGTTAGGAATTTCTATATACATGTTGTAGGAAGGTGATAACTTAGGCATTCTGCATGCCTAGTGACACATACGAGATGATGCAGACATGATACTGCATTGGGCCTTCAGGCCACACTCATGGACCACTTTAACTTGGTCCTATGGGATATTTAATGATTACACATAAATAAAAATATAAAAATGTATTTTTTTCATAATAAAAATATTATTAGGACCCATCTACACAAAAAAATGTATACTATCAAAATTGACATTAATGATATATTATAATAAATGATATTTTAAAAAATAATTTCAAATTATTAAAAAACATATATTCTTATAAGTGATTTTTAAATTATAATAAATATATAATATTTTCCATTAATATTTTTTTTATAATAATAGTATTGGATGCTAAATAGTAAACACTCTGTTATCATGGTTAAGGTTAAAACATAGTTTTTTTCATGTTACTTGAACTTATGTGAAAAATAATTTTCAACACACATAGGTTTTTTATTTGATAAATTGGATTTATTATTTATTATAATTGGGTCTAAATTATATAATAATTCTCATTTCAATTTATTCTTAAAGGATAAATTATCTTGGTTAAAAAACTAGTTATTATAGTGAAGAAACAAAATAGTAAAAATAAGAAAACTTTGAAGTTAAGGAATAACATGTTTAAAACATGTGTTTTATTTTATTATGAAGGTATGGAATGACCAAATAATCCCTCAGACCTGTTAATAATCAATTTTTCATCCACTTGAGGTATGATTTACCTCCCAATAGTGAATACTTTTTTTGTTTTTAAAAAAAATGCCACTCCACCTCAACTATAAAAGGGAACTCACTCTCCTCTCATTTGTCACACATTCACACCTCTTTGGTTCAAAACATGACTACCCAAATATCTTCCCAACTTACCTAATGTCATCCTAGAAGTATTATTTTTGGAATAAATTCATCATATGAAGGCCTTTATCTGAACAATAAGGAAGATACCTGAGGAAGAGGTAACATTCATCTATGAGCGTCTTTGTTTTATTTCTTAATCCAACCCTTTAATTCTTATTATATAATGATTATATGATAAAAAAATATTTCATATACTGATATTTTTTATGTTAAGTTCATGACCTAGAAACATATTCTCTTCCATCAAATGGTTTATGAAATAATCATTCATGTGTATGGAGGACTACCGCTTTGCGAACCGATGTCATTCGTTTTTCCATTACCACATCTCAGGGCTGTTCATAATGATGGATTAATTATTTATATATTATATATATGATTTTTATGATGATATTATGATTCTATAATTATTATATCACACATAAATTCATACTATCAATTTTGTGGGAATACGATAACGTCGTTCGTGTATACAGTGGACTACCATCTCATGAAGCGATGTGATTATCTCATGCTTTACATAGAAGATATTAAGGATGAGTTTAATGTAAATATATAAAATATATGAAATAATATGGATTATGGAATGATAATATATATTACCTACTTTTCTTTCTTTCAATCCAATAAGAAAAAGTAAATAGTGTTCATGCGTACATACGACCTACCATCTCCATAAATGATGTATTTAATTTTCTATCAATAAATTACTTTGATAACAATGAATAAATATATACTAAATTTATATTAAATTTATATCATGGTTATAATTATTTATATTATGTAACCTTGATCAAAGTAGGATGAAAAAAATGAAACAAATCAAAACATATACAAAAAACAAAGCGGTTATTATCTGAGACGTAACTTTAACATGAAATCATAAATAAACAGGAAATAAAAGGTCATAATGAAATAATATATGGTATGATATATATGAATATGGTTCTGTAATAGGTGTATAATAAACTTAAATTTATTATATAGGAGGTTTCAATGAGTATGAAAGAAGTCAAGACTTAAGGTAAGATATTTTGTCTCAATTTTCCTTCTTTGAGATGTACTTCATGTTGTGAACGTATATTCATTTATAGTAGTTTATTTTAATAAAAAGTCAAACATGTCACAAAATTGTTTTAAATAAGTAAAAAAATTTAATATGTGATTATCTAGAAGATATGTTCAACCATAAATATTATTTTTAAATATAAAATATTTATCTTCATTATTTTATTTTTTTTATTTTTAGGATTGAAATAATTACCTTAAATGCTTACACAACGATGATGTAGTAATAATTAAATTAATGAAAAAAATGATATTAAAAATATTTAAATAAATATAATTTTATATATTCAAGGTGATCAAAAAATTAATTATATGACCATGACATTTTTAGGTTATAATAAAATATTTGGTTCAAATTTCACTTATTTTTTTAATGATTTTAAAGTCAAAGTAATGAATTGTTTTAAATTTAACCATAATGATATTCTATGGGATTAATAATTTATTAAATTATTTTAAATCACAAAAATATTAAACAACACCAAAGGGGATAGTATAGGGTTTAAAATTTCATTTTCTATGCATTTAAAGTCTATTTGGAATCATTTGGCTCCAAAATCATATTATTATATTTTAATATTTTGAGAAATCCCAAAAACACCCCTCTCATCCCCTTATAAATACCACCCTCACCACCCTTTCTCCTCACACCATATAAGTCTTTAATCATGAACAATATATTCAAAAAAATATCCACCCCAATCTCATTACATAAAAGTGATACTTGTATCACCAAAAGACCAATCCCAAGTTCACTAATGGGTCCTTCAAGGAGGTGATATTCAAGAGGTAACATTCTCAAACTACCTATTTTAATTTCATTTATTCTTATACCATCTCCTCACCTGTTTCATCCATAAATGTACGATAATTATAGTATCATTTATACACTTTTATGTTATATTTATAATGTAATATCTTCTTTCCAACCATTTTTCTCATCTCCTCTTGTTTAAAGAAATTATACAATTGTCCAAATTATAGCAGTTAACCTTCTCTATGGATAATGAGTTTTCATTTTCAGTTACCACCTTCAAGGTTGGCCATCAACTATTTATATGGTTAAATAATTTTATAATAAGCATATTATAAATTATTTCATGTTCTGTAACTATTATATATAAGTTCTATTAAATAAAATAAAACTAATTCGTGATGGTCGGAAGAACCGCCAAAATAAACCAAACATTTATCAATAAAGTTTTATCAAATGAAACATCCTCATGTATAAAAAATGATATATGGGACAATTTAAACTTCTGGAAGTGTATTAATACTTTTTAATTTTACTTTTGTAATTTATTCTATTCTTCAAGAACTTTTACAATGGATATTATATGAGCTCAAAGGGATTTAGGATTTCATAATGGATATTAAAAAAATATGTTTTATTCTTGTTACATGATTTCTAATTATATACCAAGCCTTCCATAGATATTAGACTTTTCAATCCTTTGTTTGTATTTCATGGTTTGTTGTGATTAAAATCAAGTAATAATTTGTGTAAATGGATTGGGTAGCTATAGTTGGTATCAGAGGATGGTCTAATTATTTTTTTTAATAGTACTAGAAAACATTATTAAGAACCCTAATGCTAATTCTATCAGCATGAATAACCTATATTGAAACTTAGGGAAACACATGTCACGATAAACTTTTCATTTATAATTTTTTCCTTCACTATTCATATTTTTATTTTTATATGATAATTATCTAAGTATTAAATCCCCCTAGTTTTATTTTATTTTTTAGTAAATGGATAGAAATTGTAGAACTCAAGCTAACAACCAATGTTATTAGAAATGTGATGATTTCCCTAATGATTTAACAAACCTGATAGAAATGGGAGATTAGAACATGATGAAAGTATTTTCCCAACTAGATCAAGTTAGGAATAATAATTTGAATCATTTATAATTTCCCCATTATACTAAAGAATATAAATTTGTGTTTGAATCCTTTATGAGAAAAATGACTCCTAATTTTAGTGGATATTATGAGAATGATACCCACCAGTAGAAAATCCACATTTATATGTATCATTGGATGTTCTTATATGTGGATGTTTTCGTTGGGTCTTAGACATTAATATTATTATTAATGAGCATTATGAGTCACGTACACTACTATAAACATGACCTTTATCATCGCTAAAAATGGCCTTTATCAGCGCTAGAAAAAGCGCTGATAAAGCCATCGTAGATAAAGGGGGGGGGGGTCCCCTTTATCAATGCTCCGAAAAGTGCTGATATAGGACCCCTTTATGAGGGCTAAAAAAAGCGCTGATAAAAGGGGTCATTTATCAGCGCTAAAAAAAGCGCTGATAAAAGTACCCCTTTATCAGCACTTTTTTAGCGCTGATAATGGGGTCCTATATCAGCTCTTTCTTTTTAGCACTGATAAAGGACCATTTTTTCAGTGCTTTTAAAAAAGCGCTGATAAAAGTTAAAAAAAATTAAAATAATTTAAAATAATTTTAAAAAAATTAAAAATTAAAAATAAAAAATACTGCGAATCGGGTGGGATTTTATAGCGCTTGAGCCCCCCATTTTACAGTGCTTTTCTGCCCCTGTACAGCACCCCACGCACCCCACGCATCCCCTTCACCCTTTAACAGCGCTTGCTGCTATATTCCCCCATGCGCGCGCACCCGTGCCTCCCACAGGATTTGAACTCGAGACCTCCCCCCTGCGCGCCTAAGCCTTTACCACTACTCTATTTTGATTTGTCTTCTAATTCATGATATCTATATATATATATATAGGTATATTTATTCGTATAGTAATATATATTTATATTAATATATATATAGTTATTAGATTATAATATATATATAAAGTTATATTATAATATATATATATAGTTATATTATAATATATATATATAGTTATTTTAATATATATATATAGTAATATTAATATATATATATAGTGATATTAATATATATATATATATATATTTAGTTATATTTATTCGTATAGTAATATATATTTATATTAATATATATATATAGTTATATTAATATATATATAGTTATATGAATATATATATATATATAGTTATATTAATATATATATAGTGATATTAATATATATACTTATAGTAATACTAATATATATATATATGTAGTTATATTAGTATATATATAGTTATTAGATTAATATATATATATAGTTAGATTAATATATATATATAGTTAGATTAATATATATATATATAGTTAGATTAATATATAGGTATATAAATATTCATATATTTGTATTTTAAATAAAATGGATGTTAGTTATTATTTAGATAAAGCTAATATATTTTATATGTAAATATATTTTATTATTTATATTTGTAATTAAATTTTTAGGTATGAATATATAAAAAAATTGTACATATAGTTATATATTTGATTATAAATAGCAGTGCATTATCAAAAAGGATAAAATTTCAAATACATAATATCAATATTAATGTAATAACTTGGAATAAATTCAGTCCCGACCAAAAAAATCCAATAATACCCCATTAAACGAGGCTGAAAATCCACAAAATGTTAAAAAATTTGGGTACCCCGAAAAAAACTCAGTTTTGGAGGCCTTCTGGGCCTCTTTTGGCCTCTAAAAACGCTTGAAAGGGTTCCCTCGAGTCATAGCGACATAGAGCTCGTCGGAGGCTTCGATTTGATATGTGGTAGAGCTCAAACGGACACCCAGATCAAAAGTTATGGCCGTTTGAAGTTTGAGTTGCGTTTTCAACAAATTTTGGATCTTTTTTTAATTTTTTTAATTTTTTTAGTCCTCAAATTGTTATTAAATGACTATTACTCCATAATGATTATCAAATTATTAATTAAAAATATTTTTTTAATTTTTTAAGAAGCCATTTTCACTAAATATCTTATATATATATATTAAGTATAATAAGTGTAAATGTACATTTATACTTGTCTAAAATATATTTAAAAATTATATATTATATTTATATAACAATATAACTATATTTATATATTAATATATTAATTTATTTTTAATTTTTTTTTGAAGCCGACCCTTTATCAGCGCTACTAAACAAGCGCTGATAAAGGGGAGGGTGCTGCGAAAAACTGTTTTTGTGGTAGTGGTACTTTGATGTATTGATGGAAACCATGCTGACAGATGTTCGTGGAGAGGTAGGATACATTGGGTGCGTTATGAGTAATATTGCATTAATGAATAATGTGAGAAATGATTTGTACCATATTTTCTTTAATTGAAGATGATATCTCATGACCTTTGATGGAAATGATATAGCCTAAATAAATCCATGACCTTTGTTTACAATAGAAAAGTCCAATTTCTAAGAAGTCGAAGAAAGAGACATTGACCATAATGGTTGTTGGCACAAGCATGAAACCCTCTTGATTTGAGATATCGAGATAAAAGGATTATATTACAAAGTAATCATTCATATGAGGTATCAAGTCATTGATACATCAACTTATTTCTCTATGGGTTACTTGGCGTGTTTCTAGACGCTAAACTTGGACTTTAGGCAGCTTCGCCTAATGCCACTAAGGAATAGGCCTAGAGGGTCACACACTATGTGTATCCAGAATCTTAGTAAAATAATATATTTTTATTTATTATTTAAAAAGATAAATAAATATTATTCCTGAATGTGGTTTAATAATTATTTTTATATTCTTGATCACATATAAATATTTATTTTCTACTTAGTGAATATAATATTTAAATATTTATTGGAAAATAATTTAGTGATATTTATTTGATAAATAAATTGTCATTATTCAATGCTATATAAATATGATATAGGAATGGAAGACCGAGGTTTATGGTCCAGTGAGAAATAATAAATATTGAATATTTTTTGATTAAATAATATTAAATTTAATTCGCAAGTTAAGAAAATTTTAATAAATAATAATAATAATAATAATAATAATAATAATAATTGACATGGGGTTCCACCGAGATTAAATAAATAATAAAGGGAACTTGTGCAATTTTTTTTAATTAAACCTTAGTGATATATAAAACCAACTATATTATTTTCTCAATAAGACAATTCATTTGTTTCATTATGCAAAATAGATATGGATAATAATCTCAAGACCTAGAGAGATGCCTTCTCCAAGAACCCTCACAAGAATGTAGAGCGGTTGTCCTCGACCTCCCACTCTCGAGTTAGGAGAGATACATGAGAACTCTTTGGAAGCGGTTCTCAAGGCGATAAAAGGAAGACGACACAAGTGCTAGTATCTTTTATTCTAGAACCCAGATATTCCTACACCAATGATCTATGATTTGTAGAAAATTTGTGGATCACAATTAGAGGTAATCTACATTGATTCCTATAATGAAATGAGAAAATAATGTAGATCTTTTGTCAGATCCATCAATAAAGAAATAATTCCATCAAGGAAATTATTTATTTAATTAATTTAATTAAAAATAATTTGTGTTGATTCTATCTCTTGGTTTTGGTGTTCTATACCTTGTATATATTCATTAATTAAATTCCATAAATCCCAACGTTTATTGTTGTGTAAATATTTAATTGATCATCGATCATGTAAAATAGAAAAGTTGGCCACGATCCATCCCATGCTTCTACTGTGACCAGAACCTACAAGTGGAATATGTAAAGTCACATAATTATTTATAATTATTTAAATATCTTGATTATTTTTTCATTTGTGATTTTTTTTTCAATTCAATTTTAATCATTATTTAAATCCAAATTTTGAGATATGCTTCTTCCTCTTTTGTTTCTTGTAGATATAATAAATGCAAGGAATTTTATAAATGAAACAATATCAAAGAACTCCTCTGAAGGTGCCAAGGATTCTGGTCAAATAATATAGGAGTACACGTGGTGTAACTAGATTTACACACTGCATAATTATGTTCAATGAATCAAGAATTACATTAGCACTTAATTCAATGTGTGTGCATTCATGACACATGATGTAGTTAATTCTTTCACCATGTGTTGACCGGGCCATCCTGGTGCACGTTCAATCATATTAAAAACTGTTTAGCCCATGTAAATGATGTGTAGTCCCTTTGAGTCATAGACAAGCCATGTGTTTTAAACACGACCTACCTGGTTGGTGACTGTGTAACTCAGAGTCTACATGCTGTGTTGTCCCTTTTACATGCCATGTACTCTATATTTTCGAGGTATGATTTACATGCGGAGTCCCTAGGTGTGTACCTCATATAGATGATGAGATATGTACACACAATGTATCTTTCTTGTACACACCGTGTACTTATACCAAATTATGCATATTTAACCTTTATTTATTATAATGTGTAAACCTTGAGACATGTTCTAACATGTGGAAATTATGTTAATAGGACACACTATGTGATGGTTATATATATATATATAAATGTTTAATTAATATCTTTATAGTGTTCAAATCTTTATATCATTTATGATTTGTATTATAGTTGTTGCTCTACGTGCATTGAAGTATAACCCGTGACTGAAAAATCATGTAATTCATGTAACCATTAAGTTTTTAATACATATAATGAATGTACATGAAATGTTTTGTATGCTATATGTCACAAAAGTAAAGATGTATATGAGTGTAATACATATTGGGTGGATTCATAAGGGTATTCACCATGTTTCCAAGTAAATTTATTTACACAGTTAATTTTAAATAAATTTATTTAATTTGTTTAAAATTATAATTTATGATAATCTCAAAGAAATTTGAATGAGTATTAATATAAAATAATTGAATAATTAGAGATAACAATTAATTGATTTGAGCGTGATTTATGTTAAATAAGAACTATTAATAATCAAATTCTAGTTTTATTAAATGTGTAAATTGTTTCATGCATGTTGAGGATCATGAGAATAGACTAGGCCTTTGTATGTGATTAGTTTCATTTAATTTGTTATTAAATTGAATTTTTGGCCTGCATACCTTTTCTCCTATTATTATATAGGGCCTACATGCCCATGGATTATTTTATGTAAACCCCTTTCCCTCACTTTCATTTGGGTAAAAGATTATATAATGGATGGAGATCCCAAGATAGTAGAGGTGTTTCATGTTTGGAGCCGAGGCAAAATCAATCCAATAGAGATACATTGGTGGACATGTTGAAAGTTGCAACACGTACCTTAATTGGTTCAATGGTTTTTCCCCCAAGGATAACATTTAGTTTATCAATTTCATGATAAAATAATAATTATTAAAATTTCATTATCATACCACTTTATTATTTTATTTCTATTAGGTTTCATGGTTATTTCATTATAGATGTTTTGTTGTGATCATATAAATTAAAGAAATTAATGAGCATGCAAGATAGAACTAAAATAAATTGTATTATATGTAAATATTATCTAAGAAATGGATAATCACTTAAGTAAATACACTTAATATTTTAAAAAATATAATAAAGATAATAATTTGAACTTTACACATAAAAGGTTAAAATCCCTCAATTATATATATTAAGTTGGTATAGCCTTCCACTAATTTAGTTAAAATCAAACCAAAATTAAAAGATCTTGACCATCCAAAGTTGGGGTGGTTTCAATTATTGGGGAATTATAACTTGAATTTTTTGGTTGACTTAACCTCGTTCACATCAATGGTTAACTAAAAAAGTAATACTTTGTATAACTGAGAGGTATAGGTTGAGGAAATCCAATTTAAGGATTTTTGGATTGGTGAGTCTACTCAGGGGATCAAGGAACTATGATTTAATGTAGTTGGAATTTGGAATGCCTACCTAAAACCCTTCAAGTTTCTTGATTAACCAAATTTGGGGTAATGAGAAGGGGAATATGGATCCTTTCTACTAGTATATCCAAGAAACATGATATTCCAAAACAAATGGTGAGGGCTATTGGGTTTTTATAAAATAGTGGGAGATTAATAAATATAATATTTATTAAATTTTATAAATTTATCAGATAAAGTAATAAAACTATATTTGTCTAATTTTGTAGAAACCATATTAAAATGAAATCAAACAAATCATTTCTATCAGCACTTAATAAGTAAAACCTTTTCACTGAAACATATTTCTAATAATGGAAAAGGCGCCTACTTGTCATCATTTTTCAGGAATGGAAATTATATGTGCTGGAAGAACCTTTTCTTAATGCCCTTAGAAATGAGGCTTGTGATGAAGAGTTAAAACTATATAAGAATTTTTTTAATTATTTCATAGATGTTTAATGTTTTATGCTCTCATCCCTACCCAATTCGATTTTGAAGCAACATGAGAACATAGATTCAAATAACAAGATGTACCCCCTTTGGGGTCTTTATCAAGAGAAGGTAAGATAATTGAGGTATGAGATATCCGATTCTTTTTTCAAAACTAATCTTGGAGAGACTATATGATTTGGGCCTCATGTTGTCAATATTATTGGATATATTGAATTCTTAGACATCATAGGGATTAAATTACCAGATTAGTGGCATAAAAATATCATACTTTCATCACTTCCCAAGACCTTATCCAGTTTTATTGTTAATTATAACATGATAAAAAAGGATAATAGTATTTTAGAACTTCTTACTTTGTTTATACAAGTGGATAAGGATATGGGTCATGATAAAACCATGGTCTATATGGTGAATAAGAAAAATAATAACAAGGAAAAGGGGTTCAAGACCTATAAACAGTCTAAAGATCTCGATCAACATATTTATAAGAAGAGGGATATCTAAGGAAAGGAAAGGAAAAGAAGGAAGTATATTTTGTGTGTGTAAATCTTGGCCAATGGAAGAGGAATTTCAACCAAAATATAGGGAAAACTAAAGGTGTTATTGTTATCCAGTGTAAACTTTCTATATCTATACATTGAGTATTAGATACAGCTTTTGGTTCTCACATCTGTATCCAAATGCAAGAACCAAGTAGATTATGATGGATTTCCAAATAAAAGGTGGATCTGAGAGATACTAATGGTGTGAAGTTGGCTGCTCTGGCCATTGGTGACTACCAACTTCTATTTCCAATGAGAAAGTCTTTAGTTTTAAAATATTGTTATTATGTACCTACAATTACCAAGAACATAATTTATGTATCATGCCTATATGCATATGGGTTTATTTTCAGGTTTGGAAGTAAAAGTTATTTCCTTTATAAGGACAACATATTTTATGGTTGGACACATTTATATAATGGTCTCTATGTATTAAATTATGAAAAACATGTTTTGTTAATTGATCAAGAATCATGTTCACACGACTCATATAACACCATACTTTGTCATCAGTGTCTTGGTAATGTAAACAAGAAGCTTTTGAAAAATCTCAGTCAATATGGTTATTTAATCTTTTCTGAGCTAAAACCACTTGAAATATTTCATGATTGTTTATAAGGAAAAATTACCAAACCACCATTTGGTGGATAGGGTGAAAGGACATAGAGCTTCTAGGATTTGTATACACTAATGTGTGTGGACCATTTCCCGTAGAATCTAGAGTTGGATATTCTTACTTCATATCTTTTACAGATCACTTGTGTAGATATGGATATATCAACTTGATGAGGTATAAGTCTATGTACTTTGAGAAATTGAAGAAATTCAAGAATGAAGTGGAGAACTATCTTGGAAAGAAGATAAAGAAACATTGATCGGATCAAGGTGATGAATATCTTAAACAATATTTCCATGAATATTTATAGGAGTTTGGGATTCTATCTCAAATCACTCCACCTTATACACCATGTTTGAATGGTGTTAGTGAAAGGAGGAACTATACCTTGTTAGAGATGGTAAATCCAATGCTGAGTCATGGAGATATTTCATTATCCTTTTGGAGATATGCAATAAAAACTATAATATACACATTAAACTAAGTAATAACTAAAGTGGAAAATGGAATTATCTTTAAGATGTGGAGTGGAAAGAAACCAATTTTGTTTTACACACGTGTATGAGATTGCGAGGCATTTGTTAGGGCCTTCTTAGGAAACAAACTTGCACCCCGGGGCACAATGTGTATCTTTATAGAATATCCAAAGGAAACAAAGGAATAATACCTATAAAACCCCTCAGACAAGAAATTGAATGTCACCAGAAAAGACTTCATTCTTTAGATGGAGAAAATAATAAAAAGGATAGTGGGAGAAGAATTTAATTCGATGAATTTTATCCTCAAGATACACAAGATTTAGTACAAGAATAGATTCCATAGGTCCCCATGGAAGAAGTAGTTCCTAAAGCACAAGTACTGCATAGAATGGTAAGAGTGTTAAGAGAACCAGAGAGATATGTTTTTATAGTTCATGAAGATGGTGAATCATTATTGGTTGAAAATGATGATCCTCTCTCCTATAATGAATTAGGAGAGATCTTAGAAGATATAAGATGGAAATAAGCCATGAATTTGGAAATGCATTACATGTATCAGAACCATGTTTGGGTTTTGGTTGATCTACCAGTTGATGTAAATACCTTTGGATGAAAATGGGTATTCAAGAGAAAACTGGACATAGAAGGTAAAGTAAATACCTATAATATAAGGCTAGTGGCTAAAGGGTTTAAACACAGTCAAGAAATTGACTATGATGAAACCTTTTCACCAGTTGACATGTTTAAATCTATCAAAATTATACTTGCTATAACTGCATACCATGAATATGAGATTTGGAAGATGGATTTGAAAACTAAATTCATTAATGGGATCTTTTAAGAAGATGTATATATGGCACATCCAGAAGGGTTTGTGACTCCAGGTGATAAAAACAAAATTATAAAGTTGTATAGATTCATTTATGGATTTAAGGAAGCATCCAGGTCATGAAAAATTAGATTTTATGAATCCATAAAATAATTTTTTTTCATTAAGAATGAATGTGTACCCTGTATATACAATAATTTTAGTGTAAATTCAATTGTTATCCTAGTAGTATATGTTGGTGACATATTACTTATTGGAAATTACATACCATTTTTACAGTTTGTTAAGGACCAGTTAAAAATGTATTTATCCATAAAGGACTTAAGTGAAGCTGCCTATGTTAAATGGACCAAGATCATTCGTGATAGATCTAAGAGGCTTCTTAGACTATGTAAAAGTACATATGTTAACCAAATAATTAATAGATTTAGTATGGAACAATCAAAGAGGAGGTTGGTTCCAGTTTCATATGGTTTATATATTTTTATGAAAATGGGTCCTAAAACACAACAAGAGAAAGAGAGAATGATAAAGATTCCATAAACTTCAGTGATAAGATCAATCATGTATTCCATGTTATGTACTAGAATTGATGCTGACTATGCATTGAGAATGGTACACAGGTATCAAGTAGATCTATGAGAAAAGTATTGTACTGCTATTAAGGCTATCCTTATGTATGTGAGAAGAACTAAGGAGATATTCCTGGTATTTGGAGGAGATGAGGAGCTGGTCATTAGGGGTTATACTGATGCTAGTTTTTAGATAGATCATAATATTCTGAAGTTGCAACCAGAATATGTTTTCTATATCAATAGAAGAGTTGTGATATAATTTTTTTTTTAAATCATCCAGTTTTCGCTGATTCTATAGTATATTTTGAGTATACAGCGGCTTCCTATGTAGCCAAGGAAGCTGTTTGGATTTAGAATTTTTTCAGGTGCTTTTTGTGGTACCTAGCAATAAAGACCCTATCACATTATATTGTGATAATACTACAACGATGGATCTTGCAAAAGAGACAAGGTCACACCTATGGACAAAGCACATACTTTGGATTATCAACTCTTGAGGAATTTTCATTATAGTAGTTAAGTTTTTGTAAGAAGGGTTCCCATGGAAGAGAATGTGGAAGAAACCTTGATAAAGGCCCATATTAGTAGAATAATGAGTATCATGTGAGATCTATCAAACTGACGGTTATTACCAGTTGGATCTAGTGTAAGTGGGAGTCCCTTAGAGTTGTTACCCTTGAACCAACTTCTATTTTCTTTTTGATAATCTGTATTCATATTTTTTTTTTAATTTTAACAAGATTCTTATCACATCATGATTATTATTCTGTGTAACATACTATTCGATAATGTCCCAAGAGTAGCTGCCACACTAAAAGTTCATAGCAGTTCCCCTCTATAATGAGATCCCGAAAGTGATATGACACTATTATGAAATATATTTTCTATAGACAGATGCTATTGTTTGATGGACGTAAACGATACATGCTATCAGGGGTGGAGACTCATTGGACGTTGAGACACCTTATCATGGTGTACACCCTTGGTAATATCCAGTAGGATTATGTGATAATGAGACCCACCAATAGGAAATACACATTTATATATGTCACTAGATGTTATTATATGTGAATGTGTCTATTGGTCATTAGACTTGAAGATTATTTTTACTGAGTATTATGATTCATGTACTTTTATGTATTGATGAAAATTGTGGTAATATATTTTCACAATGAGGTAGGATACGTTGGGTGCATCATGAGTAATATTGCATTAATGAATATTGAGATAAAGAATTTTTCCCTTCTATTATTTAATGGCAGTTCATATCTTAGGCCCTTTGATGGAAATTATATAGCCTAAATAAATCCATGGCCATGGTTTACAATAGGTAAGTTCAATTTTCGAGAAGTAAAAGAAAGATACATAGAGCACAAAGGTTGATGGTACCCACATGTAACCTTCTTGATTTGATATATCATGATAAAGGGATTATATTTCACAGTAAGCATTCATATGAGGTATCATCTCATTGTGGAATTACCTTCTTTCTATATGGGTTCCTTATAATTTTTCTAGATGTTATCCTTGGACTTTAGGATACATTGCCTAATGCCACTGAGAAAGAGGCCTAGAGTTCCACACACAATGTGTATCTAGAATCTCAATTTAATAATATATTTTTGTTTATTATTTAACAAGTTGAATAAATATTATTATTGTATGTGGTTTAATAATTATTCATGTATACTTGATCACATATAAATATTAATTTTCTATTTGATTTCAATAATATTTATATATTTATTAGTGAATAATGTGATATTTATTTAATAAAAAATAGCCATTATTCATGTCTTGATAAATATTTTGGAGGAATAGTGGAATGAGTTTAATGCTCAAAGGAGAAATAATAAATATTGAATATAATTTTACTCAATAATATTTAATTTAAATCAAAAGTTAAGTACATGTGGAGAAATAATAATAATAATATTATTATTTGACACGGGGTTCTGAAGGGATTAAATAAAGAATAAAGGTCACTTGTGAAATTTTTATTATTTTAACCCTGCAGATATATAAACCCAATTATATTATTTTCTCAATAAGCCAATTAATTTTTTTGGTTGTGCACAACATATTTTAAGAATCCTCTTAGGACGTAGAGAGATCCCTTCTCTAAGAATGATCCCAAGGACAGAGAGAAATATTCCTCCACCTCCCACTATTGATCCAAGAGAGATCCAGGAAAATGATTTGAAAGCAATTCTCGAGGTGATGAAAGGTGGATGATGTAAGTTCTAGGATTGGCCATGTTAGCACCCCAGATACTCCTATGATGACGTTCAACGATTTTTGTAACATTTGTGGGTCACCGCTAGAGTGAATCTACTTTGGTTCATATAATACAATGATATAAAAACACAGACCCATTGTCAGATCCATCAATGAAGATAGAATTTCATTAAGGTAATTATTTATTTGATAAAATTAATTATAAATAATATGTGAGCATCCTCTCTCTTGGTTTCCTAATTCTATCCCTTGTCAATATTCTTTGATTAAATTACATAGATCATGACATTTATCATTGCATAAATCTTGAATTGCTCATCGATCATCGAAAAAAGAATAGTTGGGAATGACCCACCACAGTCTTCCACTACACCAAGAAACTACATATTTTATACTATTCCTTTAAGGTTGAGATAGATATTGGATATTCTAAGTGGTGTTGGGGGCTTGGAGATAAAAATTAAAAAAATAAGTTTATTATGGGAGGATCAATAGATAAATCCGATGAAGGAAATAAAAACCAACATCCCATGTGTCAAAAGTGTGCGAATAAGCATCTTGAGAATTGTCTAAAGGGAACCAGGAGATGTTTAAAATGCATAAGAGAGGGTAATCAGGTTAGTCATTCTTAAGGGATTTGAATAATC
The DNA here is from genome assembly GCA_963277665.1 of Viscum album. Taxonomy (NCBI): domain Eukaryota; kingdom Viridiplantae; phylum Streptophyta; class Magnoliopsida; order Santalales; family Viscaceae; genus Viscum; species Viscum album. Next base: position 209,088,709 of record OY728128.1, on the reverse strand, counting down.
CCAAAAATGGATAAGAGTAAAGGAAATTTCAGATCAATACTCATCTTGTATTAAATTTTTTCAACTTTAAGAAACACAGAAATTATGCAAGCTAATGCCCTCTGTCGAGGGTTGACAGAGACAATCAATTGAAACAACCTTAATAGAAGAAAGGAAGGGAATATTTTATTACTACTACTATGTTGGATCCCACCAACTATGGGGTTACTGGTAAGTTATTTATTCATTTAAGAATATCAAACAAACTATTTTATTATTGTTCTACATATTCTTTCATATCTTTAAAGTTTAATAGAACTATTCAAACACCAATTCAAAAGATGGAAGTTGAGTTATCTGTGAGAATAGAGAATCAAAAAATTATTTCATATAAAGTATATAAGTCCTCCATGATCAATTTTTTTGGAATGAACCACCCATAAAATATTTTCATACGTTATTTGGTTAAGTTTGACACTATATTGGGATTGGATTAACTATATTTATAAAAAGAAATCATCAACTATTGGGATAGGGATATCACTATTCACATCCCTAGAAATCCTCCAATTCTATATAAGTGTAAGGATGAAGATTAATTTTCTTAAGAATCATAAACCTAGGTGTGTATTTTATTTCTTTATAATCAGGCATATATAGCTCAAATGATTGAGTAAAAGGAAAGGATTATACATGAAGACATTCCCATTGTGAGGGACTATACTGATGTGTTACCTAAAGAATTTTCTGATCTTATTTCTGACTGATAGTTTGAGTTATCAATTTAACTTATACCCAGATCTCTTCCCATATCAAAGGCTACTTATAGGATGGACACCATTGAGTTGGACGAACTAAAGAAGCAGTTGTAAGAGAAATTGGACAAGGGTGCTATAATTTGGAGTGGTTCACTATGGGGTGCTCCAGTTGTCTTCATTAAGAAGAAGGATGGATCAATGTTCCTCTACACTGATTATCATGAGATTAAAAAAATCATGACAAATAACATGTATACCCTGCTACAGATAAATTACTTATTTGATCAACTAAGTGGGTGAAATTATTTCTCTAAGGTGGACCTTCAGTCAGGATATCACAAATTGAAGGTGTAAAAGGAAGATATTCCCAAGAATGCCTTTAGAATGAGATATGGACTCTATGAATTCATAGTGACTCCCTTTAGACCCACAAATGTTTTAAAAATATTCATGTATTTAATGAGTAGAGTCATTTGATATTACCTTGACAAATTATTGGTAGTCTTTATAGATGATATGCTGATATACTCCAAGAGAAAGGAATAACATGATGAGAATTTGAATAAAATGATTAGGAAATTGTAAAGGGAGAAAATATATGAAAATTATAGAAAATGGGAGTTCAATATGGAGTAATTATCATTCTCGAGACATGTTATCTCCAACAAAGAGGTATTTGTGGACCCCTCTAAGACAAAGGCAATTGAGGTGTTGATGAGACCATCGTCTCTAATGAAGATATGTAGTTTCCATGGTTTATATTGGTATTATAGAATATTTTTGAGGAACTTATCATTATTATCGAACCCACTATCCAAGATAACTCTAAAGGGAGTAAAGCTTATATTGACCAGTGAATGTGAAGACTGCTTCAAAGAGTTAAAATAGAGGCTCATCACTACCATAGTACTTACACTACCCTCAAGTGTTGAAATAGTTTTAGTATAAAACAATGAATAAAAGAAGGTATTAAGATGCGTACTGATACATAATGATGTATTAATAGCTTAAACCTCAAGGTAGCTTAAATTTCATGAAAAATTATCCAAAACAAGATCTGGAGTTGGAGGGTGTGATCTTCACATCGAAAATATGGTGAAATTATCTCTATGGGAAGAATTGTGAAATATATAATGATCACAAAAGCTTAAAATATATATTTATAGATAAGGAACTTAATATGTTCCAAAAAAGTTGATGAGAGGTCATCAATTATTATAACTACTATATCCACTACCATCCATTAAAGAAAATACAGTGGAAGATGATCTAATAAGAAAGGATCCTATAACTTTATCAATGATGACAATTGATAAGGGTCCGATATTATTATACTTAAAAGGATATTAATTATAATCATAAGGGACTGAAAATTATCATTACTTTCTCAAATGATTGATCAGGAATCCCTTATGGAGAAGATAAAGGATTCTCAAAGAAATGATGTGGAAATTTAGAAGGTGGAATCTATCAAAAATGAAAAATCCTTGGAGTTAAAAATTAATGAGGAAGGAGTCATAATATTTGGTTCATGACTATGTGTACCATAAAATATTGAGATAAATATGGATATTTTGAATGATTCACATAGATTAACCCTCTTCATCAACCCAGGGAGCACAAATATAAATCGAAATATCCTAGAGCAATATTAGTAGGAGAATATGAAGAAAGAGATAACTAAATATAAATCAAAGTTCCTAGTATGTCAAAAAGTTAAGTATTAAAGAAAAAAGTCTCAGGGGATGATTCAACCATTACCTATTCCTACATGGAAATGGGAAAACATCACCATGTACTTTGTCACTGGACTTATAAAGACATCCAAACGAAATAATTCTAGTTGGGTTATTATGGATTGTATTATAAAGACAACTAAATTTATTACAATTCAATAGGACTTCTCACTTTATTAACTTATATGGATATACATTAGAGAAGCGATGGGGTTTTATAGAGTTCCATTATCGATTATATCCAATCAAGACCTCAAATTTACGATTTTGTTATGGAAAAGTTTCAAACTTGATTTAAATATTGAGGTGAACTTCAGTATAGGTCATCATCCTCAAAATGATGGATAATATTATAAAACCATTCTGACACTAGAATAAAAGATGAGATCATGCTCAATGGACTTCAATGGAAGTTGATATCAATATATTCCACTGGAGAAATTCTCTTACAAAAATAGTTTCTAATCAATCATCTAAATGGCTCTATATGAAGACCTTTATGTGAAGAGATGTAAAAAACCTATATTCTAGGATAAATTTGGTGAATGTAAGATTCTAGGACCTAAAATGGTGGAAAAGGGTAAGGCTATTCAATATAACACAAAATCTTCCCAAAGTTGATAGAAGAGATATGCATACAATCGTCCACAAGACTTAGATTTTGAGGTGGGATATAAGGTATTCATTTATATATCTATAGGGAAGTGTAACATCCCAAGTAAGTAATGAATAACATATATTTTTATCTATGTCTATTAATGATTAATATAGTGTTTTAGAGGCTTAAAATGAAAATAAATACAATCTTATGCGTGGAATACACTAATATTCTTAAAAGATTGTTTTACTGCCTTTTGATGGAAAACCCTTTTATAAATCTATCTTTTGAAAATTTTATAAGCTATATTTGTCAAAATAAAATTATTATTTATGATTGGGACATCAAAATTTACTTTTTGTGAATTTTTGGTATTTTTCCGATAAGGTTCATTTTTTAATGAATAGTGAAAATGTTGTATTTTAATTCAAAACCTCTTTTTAATATAATTTATTTATATGATTATATTATCTTTTGAATTGGTTTTGAAGTGAAATTAGAATATATTTTTACCATTTTATCCAATGGTGGTCATTGGAATCAATTTCACTTTGAAATTGGACTTAAACTAGTGTCAATCTTTTGATACTTATTGTTTCATAAAAACATGCTATTTGTCATGACAGCGGGAATTAATTATTAAATTAATTAATGTGACTTATATGTTTTGAATTTTGTAAAATAGACTTCATTTTTGAATTTTGAATATCAAATATAGCTTAGGGTGAATTTTTGGTAATTTTCTGAAAAACTTCAATTTTTGATGAATAGTGAAACCACTAAGTTGTACTTATAAAAACTGATTTTTCCGTTTAAATGAAATTTTGCCATCTTTGTGTTTTGAATTTAAAAAATCCTACATACATGGTTGTCATTAAGAAGTAAAATGTGGTTCAATGAGATTATAATAATTTTTTGGTGAATAGTAACTTATTAAGTTTTTAATCGCAATTAGAGGTAATTAGTGTAGTTTAAGGTAAAAATAATGCTTTAATAAAATGAGATGAGCTTGACACATGTCCTACCCTAATTGGTTGTGTCATGGCCGACCAAGACAAGCCATGGGTTAACTTTGGGACCCCATGGATCCACTTTGGTTGGGAAATGACATAAATAACTTTTTATTTAATGTTAAAGTAAAAATGACACAAACATGAGTTATGTTACTAAATCAATTTTTATATGGGGTTATACAAGTCAGATTTTTTACTATAAATATTAATTAGAAAGATAAAAAGATTTACTACATCATATTAGTTTTTTTTATAATTTTTAGACATTAAAAAAATTAAATTATTTATTAAATCATGATGATGCAGCGATGACCTCATTATTTAACGATTTAAATAAAATGGAAAGTTAATGTAAAATCTAAAACCTACACATGGTCAAAACCAATTGGATGAGTTGATTTCGAACCCTTATCACCTTATCCTCGAATTATATCAATGTGGGACCTTTTTAATCCGAAACCCATTTTAAAATAAAGTAACTTATCTTTACTTTCCAAGAGTGCCCCTCCTCTCCTCTTATAAAAGGCCCCCACCTCTACCTCCTTACCCACTCTCCCAAAGCCATTGGCTCGGCCAACCCCTGCCCATTTTGTCTCTAAACTTCCCTCTATTACTCCTTAAATCCTCAATTTGGGTAGAAGTCTTCCCAAGGAATCCTTTGAGCTCAAACCAAAGGGAGTTACCCGATTTCAAGGTAATGTCTTCACTTGAGTCCTTTTGTTTTATTTTGCTTCTCCAACCCCCTAAAATCTTTTTATTAATTTATTTTGTAACAACTCCAGTATCTTAAATATACTAGGATGTTTTTATGATTAGGATTCGAGATACACTTACACACACCTACATCTAATGGTTAACGAACATACTGTTTCCGTGGATGGCGAATTTATGCCTCCCAAAACGATGATTGTTCAACATTATTTTAACACCTTAAAAGGTGGCCATTAAGATGTCACTATATTTATATATGATATATAATATGTTTATGTTTTCCTTAAGCTTCTGTATTTTCCTTTTTGGTCATACCTTTATGGTTTCCATTATGGGTACACGCGATATCTTCATTTAAAGAAGTGCGGACTACCGCCCCCTCAAAATGATTTGATTCGTTAAATACCATATGTGGGACGTATAAAGGATGGAACTATGATATTATATATAATATTATACTGGAATTATAATATACCTTTATATTATTATGATTCCATTCTATAAAATACGAAATATAAATGAAAGTAGCGTTCATGCGTACGTACAGCTTACCGTCTCCATGAACGGTGCATTTCATTTCTTACCTCTAAATGATTATGTAATATTATAAAGGCATGTATATACTGGATATATATGACTTATATGATATCTATATCATTAATACCATTCTGGATATAATGGATACATGAACAACTAGTAATTATAAAGGGTTTATTTTTTACTCAAGTACCAATGATCGTTAAAATGACCATTATTAACTTAAATAATTACATAGTGTTAATGACATGGTAATAAGTGATATAAAAGGAATAATGAACTTGAAAAAGGTTCTTAAGCAAGTAGAAATTAACTCAAGTTTATTATTCAGGACATTAAAGAACGATCAAGTCAAGTCGGACCCGAGGTATGGGACTTCGTCTCAATCTCCTTTCATTGAGGCATATTTTGTTTTATACACAACCTTCTTTTATACGGTGTATAAACCCATTTGACTTTTACATTTATCCAAAAGGAGTCTTTTTTATACGAAGCGTTTTACTAAACGACAAAAGGGAATGTTTTTTTCGTACGTATGCGGCGACAACGACTTCTCCACCGCTGTGACCGTTATTTGAGTTTCGGCTTCCTCTACAAGCCATACCTTCTTTTTAAAAGAAAAATAAATACCATGTTTTGATTTTCTTTTATTTTGGTATTGAAAATGGTTTTCATAATGTTTTTATATCAATGTGTTGTATTGATATCTTGTGATTGAAAGGTGGAAATGTTATGTTTCCTTTATGCATGTTTTATGTGATACGATTATGTTGAGGTTCTTGCGCATTATTATGAAGACGAGTGGTTCCGTGATAAACTAAGGGCGGGTGAGCCCGATATAGCTCCCCAATGCATTGGGTAACACGAAGGAGTGAAATGTTAAGGTTTCTCTGAAGATATTTAGGGAATATACTGTGATGGGAATTCCAAACGTAACCAAGAGGGTTACTCCCTACGTAAGAATTTTATGAATTCCTCAAGTTTCCTTTATGTCTTATGATTTCTATGATTTATTCATGATTTGATGAGGTATGTTAAAGTGCATATGTTTTATGGGTAAATTATGATTTCATTCTTATGTATATATGTACCCATGTTTCCTTTCCATATTTTTATATCCCTTACTGAGCTTTTTATGCTCATCCCAAGTTTTTTGAAATGTTTTTCACAGGTCAAGGGAAAGGTACATGATATGATGATAGTGTCAAGGAAGTGTCAAGAAATAATCCATGTTTTATTTTAAATGTGTTTCCATTGATGGGAATGAAGAATACTATCTTTATGTAACCACTTTGTTTATATGTGGAATGTAATGCAAGTTTTATGATATAATTCTCTAAAACTCTAAACCCGAAAAGATCCTAAATGTGTAATCTTGTAATAACTCAAGATTAAGTAAGGTTTAAGGCTGGGGCCTTATAGTTGGTATTAGAGGTCGGTTTAGATAACTTTAGGAGTTATAATTCTTTTAAATGATTATCCAAAAATATTTTTTTATGGTCAAATTGAAATGATATAGCATTTACAGATTACCATGTTGCTTCAACAAAGATATGTCTGTGTTAGGAATTTTTTTTCATAATGGAAATAGAGCAGATTTTCTATGAAGGCATACAGAGTTGAATGACTTTCCGAATCAGCAACCAGAGATGGTCGGAATCAGAATTTATCAGTTTACTGTAGTGGTGACTTAGTTGAATCAGGTGATAAATGGTGGTTGTGTTTATTGATGATATTTTGGTGTTTTCTAAAAGTAAAGAGGAGCATGAAATACATTTAAGGGTTATCTTGCAAACCTTAAAAGAAAAGAAACTGTATGGAAAATTCAGAAAGTGTGAGTTTTGGTTGCAACAAATTTCTTTCCTTGGTTACATTGTTTCTAAAGATAGGATAACTGTTGATCCTTCAAAAACAAAATTTGTGGAAGACTGGCCAAGACCCACAAATGTAACTGAGATTCGTAGCTTCCTTGGTTTGGCAGGATATTACCGAAGGTTTGTTAGAAATTTTTCACGGTTATCTAGTCCAATGACTAAGCTAACTCGGAAGAGTGTTAAGTTTATCTGGACAAAAGAATGTGATGATTGTTTTCAGGAATTGAAAAGAAGATTGGTGAATGCTCCAGTTTTGGAACTTCCTTCCAGGAATGGTGAGTTTTTTATATACAGTGATGCTTCATTGAAAGGACATGGTTGCGTCCTAATGCAGAATGATCAGGTAATTGCTTATGCTTCACGACAGTTGAAAACTCATGATGTAAATTACCCTACACATGATTTGGAATTAGCTGCTGTTGTTTTTGCTTTAAAAATTTGGAGGCATCATTTGTATGGAGTAAAGTGTGAAATATATACTGATCACAAAAGTTTAAAGTATATATTCACTCAGAAAGAGTTAAACATGAGATAGAGGAGATGGCTAGAATTAATCAAGGATTATGATTGTACAATTCATTACCATCCGGGAAAAGAAAATAAAGTGGATGATGCTTTGAGTCGAAAAAGTAATGCTTCATTAGCAATGTTGCCTTTGGAACGTGATCCTTTGGTTAAGGATTTGATGAACTTTGGCATAGAAGTTATTGGTGCAGGAATTTCTTCTGTTTTGTTTCAGGTATCAGTGAGATCATCTCTATCAGATAGAATCAAGCAAGCACAGAAGCAAGACAGTGAGTTGAAGAAAAAGGTAGAGCTGGTTCAGAAAGGTAAGTTGCCTAAATTCAACATTGATAATGATTGCATTTTGTGATTTGGGAAGAGATTGTGTGTGCCTTGTGATTCACAGTTGAAGAGAGAGTTGTTATGTGAAGCTCCTAGTTTTCTGTTTTCAGTTCATCCTGGCAGTACTAAGATGTATAGAGATCTGCGGGAGTATTACTGGTGGGATGGAATGAAAAGAGATATTGCTGATTTTACTGTGAAGTGTTTGACTTGTCAGCAGGTTAAAGCAAAGTGGCAGTTACCGAAAGGGATACTTCAGCCTTTACCAGTGCTAGAGTGGAAATGGGAGAATATATCCATGGACTTTGTTGTGGGATTACCGAAGACATCTCGAGGTAATAATGCAATCTGGTTTATTGTTGATCGCTTGACCAAATCTACTCATTTCCTTACTATACGAGATACTTTTTCCCTAGATCAACTTTCCCGTGTGTATCTTAAAGAGATAGTCAGGTTAGATGGAGTTCCTCTCTCCATTGTATCTGATCGTGATCCCAGGTTCACTTCTAACTTTTGGAAAGGCCTTTAGAAGTCGTTGGGTACTGAATTAAATTTTACTACAGCTTTTCATCCTCAATCAGATGGGCAGTCAGAACGAACAATTCAGACCTTGGAGGATATGCTACGAGCTTGTTCGATGGATTATCAGGGATGTTGGGACCAACATATTACTTTTGTTGAATTTTCATATAATAACAGTTTTCATTCCAGTATACAGATGGCACCATTTCAGGCATTATATGGGAAGCGGTGTCGAACTCCAGCTTTCTGGGATGAAGTGGGTGAAAGGAAGTTGATGGGACCAGAATTGGTAGAAAAGATGGCAGAAAAAGTTCAGATGATTTAGAAACACATGAGAACAGCTCAGAGCAGGCAGAAGAGTTATCCGGACAACAGGAGGAAGGATCTCTCTTTTGAGGTAGGTGATCATGTTTTTCTCAAGGTTTCTCCTTGGAAAAGTGTGATGAGATTTGGTAAGAAAGGAAAGCTGAGTCCAAGGTTTATTGGACCATATGAAATTCTGGAGAGAGTTGGATCAGTTGAATACTGGGTGGATTTACCTCCGAGTTTATCTCAGGTACACAATGTTTTTCACGTTTCGATGTTGAGAAAGTATATGCCAGATCCATCTCATGTTTTGAGTCCAGAAGTAGTTCAGCTGGAAGAGAACCTATCATATGAGGAACAACCGGTCCAAATTCTTGACCACAGGGAGCAAGTGTTACGGAATAAGGTGATTAATCAGGTAAAGGTTTTGTGGAAAAACCACATGATGGAAGAGGCAACATGAGAATCTGAAAATGCAACGAGGGATAAGTACCCCCATTTATTTGATAAGTAAATAAATTACAGGGACGAAATTTTCTAAAGGGGGGAAGGATGTAACATCCCAAGTAAGTAATTAATAATATATATTTTTATCTATGTCTATTAATGATTAAGATAGTGTTTTAGAGGCTTAAAATGAAAATAAATACAATCTTATGCATAGAATACACTAATATTCTTAAAAGATTGTTTTACTGCCTTTTGATGGAAAACCCTTTTTTAAATATATCTTTTGACAATTTTATAAGATTTTTTTGTCAAAATAAAATTATTATTTATTATTGGGACATCAAAATTTACTTTGGGTGAATTTTTGGTATTTTTCCGATAAAGTTCATTTTTTAATGAATAGTGAAAATGTTGTATTTTAATTCAAAACCTATTTTTAATCTAATATATTAATATGATTAGATTATCTTTTGAATTGGTTTTGAAGTGAAATTAGAATATATTTTTACCATTTTACCCAATGGTGGTCATTGGAATCAATTTCACTTTGAAATTGGACTTAAACTAGTATCAATCTTTTGATACTTATTGTTTCATAAAAACACGCTATTTGTCATGATAGCGGGAATAAATTATTAAATTAATTAATGTGACTTATATGTTTTGAATTTTGTAAAATAGACTTCATTTTTGAATTCGGAATATCAAATATAGCTTAGGGTGAATTTTTGGTAATTTTCTGAAAAACTTCAATTTTTGATGAATAGTGAAACCACTAAGTGGTACTTATAAAAACTGATTTTTCCGTTTAAATGAAATTTTTCCATCTTTGTGTGTTGAATTTCAAAAATTCTACATACATGGTTGTCATTAAGAAGTAAAATTTGGTTCAATTATATTATAATAATTTTTTGGTGAATAGTAACTTATTAAGTTTTTAATCGCGATTAGAGGTAATTAGTGTAGTTTAAGGTAAAAATAATGCTTTAATAAAATGAGATGAGCTTGAAACATGTCCTACCCTCATTTTATGTGTCATTTATGACCAATAGAAGCCATGGGTCAACTTGGGGACCCCATGGATCCACTTTGGTTGGGAAATGACATAAATAACTTTTTATTTAATGTTAAACTAAAAATGACACAAACATGAGTTATGTTAGTAAATTTTTTTTTATATGGGGTTATACAAGTCAGATTTTTTACTATAAATATTAATTAGAAAGATAAATAGATTTCCTACATCATAGTATTTTTTTTATAATTTTTAAACATTAAATAAATTAAATTATTTATGACATCCTGATGATGCAGCGATGACCTCATTATTTAACGATTTAAATAAAATGGAAAGTTAATGTAAAATATAAAACCTAAACGTGGAAGAAACAAATTGGATGAGTGGATTTAGAACCCTTATCACCTTATTCTCGAATTATATCAATGTGGGACCTTTTGAATCCGAATCTCATTTTAAAATAAAGTAACTTATCTTTACTTTCCAAGAGTGCCCCTCCTCTCCTCTTATAAAAGGCCCCCACCTCTACCTCCTTACCCACACTCCCAAATCCATTGGCTCGGCCAACCCCTGACCATTTTGTCTCTCCACTTCCCTCTATTACTCCTTATATCCTCACTTTTGGTAGAAGTCTTTCCAAGGAAGCCTTTGAGCTCAAACCAAAGGGAGTTACCCGATTTTAAGGTAATGTCTTCACTTGAGTCCTTTTGTTTTATTTTGCTTCTCCAACCCCCTAAAATCTTTTTATTAATTTATTTTGTAACAACTCCAGTATCTTTAATATACTAGGATGTTTTTATAAGTATGATTCTAGCTACACTTACACACACCTACATCTAATGGTTAACGAACATATTGTTTCTGTGGATGGCGAATTTATGCCTCCCAAAACGATGATTGTTCAACATTCTTTTAACACCTTCAAAGGTGGACATTAAGATGTAACTATATTTATATATGATATATAATATGTTTATGTTTTCCTTAAGCTTCTGTATTTTCCTTTTTGGTCATACCTTTATGGTTTCCATTATGGGTAAACGCGATATCTTCATTTAAGGAAGTGCGGACTACCGCCCCCTCAAAGTGATTTGATTCGTTAAATACCATATGTGGGACGTATAAAGGATAGAACTATGATATTATATATGATATTATACTGGAATTATAATATACCTTTATATCATTATGATTCCATTCTATAAAATACGAAATAGAAATGAAAGTAGCGTTCATGGGTACGTATGACTTACCGTCTCCATGAATGGTGCATTTCATTTCTTACCTCTAAATGATTATGTAATATTATAAAGGCATGTATATACTGGATATATATGACATATATGATATCTATATCATGAATACCATTCTTGATATAATGGATACATGAACAACTTGTAATTATAAAGGGTTTATTTTTGACTCAAGTACCAATGATCGTTAAAATGACTGTTATTAACTTAAATAATTACATAGTGTTCATGACATGGTACTAAGTGATATAAAAGGAATAATGAACTTGAAAAAGGTTCTTAAGCAAGTAGAAATTAACTCAAGTTTATTATTCAGGACATTAAAGAACGATCGAGTCAAGTCGGACCCGAGGTATGGGACTTCGTCTCAATCTCCTTTCATTGAGGCATATTTTGTTTTATACACAACCTTATTTTATACGGTGTATAAAACTCTTTGACTTTTACGTTTATCCAAAAGGAATATTTTTTATATGAAGCGTTTTACTAAATGACAAAAGGGAATGTTTTTGTCGTACGTATGCGGAGACAACGACTTCTCCGCCGCCGTGACCGTTATTTGAGTTTCAGCTTCCTCTACAAGCCATACCTTCTTTTTAAAAGAAAAATAAATACCATGTTTTGATTTTATTTTATTTTGGTATTGAAAATGGTTTTCATAATCTTTTTATATCAATGTGTTGTATTGATATCTTGTGATTGAAAGGTGGAAATGTTATGTTTCCTTTATGCATGTTTTATGTGATACGATTATGTTGAGGTTCTTGGGCATTATTATGAAGATGGGTGGTTCCGTGATAAACTAAGGGTAGGTGTGCCCGATATAGCTCTCCAATGCATTGGGTAACGCGAAGGAGTGAAACGTTAAGGTTTCTCCGAATAGATTTAGGGAATATACTGTGATGGGTATTCCAAACGTAACCAAGAGGGTTACTCCCTACGTAAGAATGTTATGAATGCCTCAAGTTTCCTTTTGTCTTATGATTTCTATGATTTATTCGTGATTTGATGAGGTATGTTAAAGTGCATATGTTTTATGGGTAAAGTATGATTTCATTCTTATGTATATATGTACCCATGTTTCCTTTCCATATTTTTATATCCCTTACTGATCTTTTTATGCTCATCCCAAGTTTTTTGAAATGTTTTTCACAGGTCAAGGGAAAGGTACATGATATGATGATAGTGTCAAGGGAGTGTCAAGAAATAATCCATGTTTTATTTTAAATGTGTTTCCCTTGATGGGAATGAAAAATACTATCTTTATGTAACCACTTTGTTTATATGTGGAATGTAATGCACGTTTTATGATCTAATTCTCGAAAACTCTAAACCCGAAAAGATCCTCAATGTGTAATCTTGTAATAACTCAATATTAAGTAAGGTTTAAGGCTGGGGCCTTATAGGAAGAGATTCCTAATATTTGGAATTAAGGGAATGATAATTCCTAGGTATAATGGACCCTTTGAAATTCTTGATCATATCAAAGTCGTGGCATATCAGGTAGCACTTCCACTGACCATGTCTCAAGTACATGATGTATTCCACGTATTCTTACTAAGGATGTACATACCAAATACCTAACATGTATGGAATTTAGAGGTGGTACAGATGGAAAATGATCTCTATTATGAGGATCAACTGGAAAAGATCTTGAACCATAGAGATAAATTTCTACACAACAAGACTACTCACCTGGTTAATGTACTACAGAGAAACTACATATACAAAGAGGTGACCTGGGAATAAGAGAAAGCGATGAAGGATATGTACCCTAATTTTATTTCAGCTTAGTTTGTAAAATGAAATTTCAATTGAAAAATTTCATGAGGAAGAATGTAACAACCCAAAATATTTCTCTTTTAAAAAAATTATTTCTTGGATAGCTTATGTTGCTTGAAACACCAAGTTTAAACGAACCATGATATAATATTAAAATATTATTATTTTAACATAACCATTATAAAATATTCATTCAATTAGAAGGTATGAATTAAAATAACCATATTATGAAATATATTTATTTATGATTAACAAATAAATAGTTAATTTTTATTAAAGTCATTTTATTCCTCAAAAATATTTTTTCCTAAAAAATTGATTTTATTGCTTTATATAAGAAAATAAATATAATTACTTTTTAATATTTTTGAAAAAATAAAATTTATTTTTGAAATCATCAAGTAAAAATTATCTCATAATGTTTTTTTATAATTTTATAAAAAGTTTAAAAATTTAATGAATAGAGAAAAATATGGATTTACATTGAAAACCATATTTTATTTTAAAGAATTTACAAAGTTAATTTCTATTTTGGATTAGTTTTAAACTTTAAATAGTTAATTTTTATTATTAATAATCTAATTTTTGTGTTTGAAGTGAATTTTATATATGAATTCAGTATACAAATATTTTATACTTAAAAGGGCATTTTTTGGAAAAAAATGTTTTTCATTGCATTTTTACGGTTTAATATTAAATAAAATCCTACCAATTTATTATTTTTAATTTTAAAAAATAAATTACATATTTTGAATCAGGAGGTAAAAATTTTGTAAATAAACCCCTTTTATTTTTTTGGTCAATATGAATAGTAACATTAGTACTTTTTTGTTACCACAGTTAAAAATAAATAAGGTAATTAAGGGTAAAAATAATAAGATACAGATTAGAAAATGAAACTAAAACATTCATAAATTATATTGGATTTATATTTTTCAAACATAATAATCCATGGATTGAATTATTATCCCTTTTTATCCACATTTTTGTCATTAAGTCCATTATAGTATGTTATTTAATATGTGGTTATCTACAAGATTTGTATGAAAATAAATAATATTTTGAAATATAAAAGATTTAAATTCATATTGGTATTTTTTTTAATTTTTAGGCAAGGAATAATTACCTTAAATGCTTACACAACAATATTGTAGTAATTATTAAATTAATGGATAAATAAAATAAATGATATTAAAAATATTGAAATAAATATAATTTGAGATACTCAGGGATATCCAAGAGTTTTCTAGATGACCATGAAAAGTTTAGGATATAATAAAATATTTTTTTTCTAATTTTACTTGTTATATTTATGATTTAAAAGTCAAAGTAATGATTTTTTTAAAATTTAACTATAATGATATTTTATGGGATTAACATTTTATTAAATTATTTAAAATTAAAAAAATGTTAAATATGACAAAATGGCATAATATATGGTGTAAAATATCACCCCCTTTTATTTTATAGTCAATTTTTAAGCAAGTGTTTCTAGAACAGTCTTATTATATTTTAATATTTTGAGAAATATCCAAATCACCCCTCTTATCCCCTTATAAATACCACCCCTCACAACCCCTTATAATCTCACATTACAGGCATTGAATCTTTAAAAATCACTAAACAACACTATACTATTCACTCCCCCCACCTACATGGGCTACTGGTATCACCAAAATAACAATTTCAAGTTCCCCAAGGGGTCATTGAAGGAGGTGATATTAAAGAGGTAACATTCTCAAACTACCTCTTTTAATTTATTTTATTCTTTTACCTTCTCCTCATCCATTTCATTCATAAAATAATAATAACTCAAGTATCATGTATATACTATAATTTTACATTTCTAATGGAATATCTTATATCCAAACCTTTTTATTATCTCCTCTTATTCAATGATAGGAAACCATTGTCCAAATTATGGTGTTTAACCATCTCTGTGGATAACGAGTTTTTGTTTTCCATTACCGCATTCAAGGCTGGTAATAAAACTTTTTTATGGTCAAATCAGTTTTTCATAACTATATTATAACTTATTTTATGTTATGGAATTAATATATATATTTAAAATGAAATAAAATGAAACTAATGTGTGATGGTCGGAAAAATTGCTAAAATAAAATAAACATTTATCATTAACTTTTTATCAAATGAGTCATTATCATGTTAGGATTTTTTTTATAAGGGTCCATTTAATCTTATGTAAGTTTATTAATACCATTTCATTTCACTTCTATAATAGTATTCCGATTTTACCAAAACTTCTATAATTACACACAAGTGAACAGACAATGAAACCATGAAACAAACACCCCCTGAATGACAAAATTAAACCTTATAACTCATCAACATAAACTTAAATGAACTTAATAAAATTATAATTTTTCAAATAAATTTTTTATATGTTATTAATTAATTAATTAATTATTCTAATTTTATTATATAGGTAATTAAGTGAAAGTGTAAAATGCATTCATATATAAGCTAAGGTATCTCTTCAAAGCTTCAAATTTCCTTTGGGTTACACGTTTTCTCTCTTTACCAAAATTTATCACTTAATTATTCTTATGTAATTATCCTATATTTAATGTATATGTACCAAAAATATTTGTGTTTCTCAATTAATCATTATTTTATGTGGAATTACATATTTTAAAAAGGTTCTCTTCTCAATAATACTTGATAATCAAACCCGATTAATGGGAACTTCTCTGTTTCTTACCCATTCTCTAATACACTCGATTTAATGATTTAAACCTCCAATATGTTTCTAATATCACTCAAATTATCATGAAAAAATATTTTAGTTCATTTCTCATTTTATGCAAACAATTATTCCTTTATCATCTTTAAATAATCTTTATTCTTTTCCCTAAAACTACATTTAAGTGGCACATTTCTAATTTTACCTAACCACCCTTTTCCTATATTTAATTCACTTGGAGATAATTATTCTTGATATATTCTTATTTTTTCCTTTATGAATGAACAAGAATTATTTAAATCCCTTGTTTCATAGATACCATTATTTTACACCCTTTGGTTATTCCTTATGATAGGATTACGATACCCATATCTTTCCATGAGTAACCCTAATGATTATTCATTAGGTTTGTTTCTTTATTTAACACACATATGCATGTACATGTAATTATGGGTGTTCTGAGATAGCACCCCTATTTTCTGGGTAATGTTTTAGTATCATGAGATGTTATGTATGGTATTATAGAGTAACCCTAATCCATTATAGGACTCTATCCACCATGTGATATAGACTCGAGAGTTAGCATTGACTCATGTTTATGTCATGTTATATATTGTTGTCAAATTACTATGTTTCTAGGATTATATTGTTAAATTTTATATATGTTATACTTCTATATGTTTATTCCTAATCTATGAATTTTATGCTATCATTTTATGCCTTATAAATCATGTTCTATGCTTCATTCCCATGTGTATTCCCTTACTAGGTTTTTTTGTTCATCCCCTTTGTCTATGTATTAACTAGGTTATCCTATGAAGTTATAGGATCTCAAAGGGATTTTAGAGCTGATTATAGAGATTAATAAAAGTTTTTTTAGTCTAGTTTCTTATTTTTCAAAAAATGTATCTAGTCTTACGAAGACACTAGATTTTTTGATACCTGGTTTGTATTTGATGGAAACTTATACTTAAAATTACGTAATAATATGTGTAAAAGGATTAGTTTTCTATAAAACCTACCTCATTTTCCATAGGTTATGCCTTGGTGAAATGATGAAATGATTATGATACCTATTTATTTTTCACAGTTTATGTTATTATGAAATATTCATGAGTACCATTTCACTTCCTAGGTTCTGATGTGACGAATGTTTTATGATCTTGTGGAACACAAATGTATGATTTTCATTATGTGATGGTGGTTATGTTACAAACAAATATGGTGGTTACTTTATTACCTAGGATGGTGGTTAAGTTATAACCAAGTATGGGTGGGACATATATCTCCCTCCAATACATTGGGAAATGACTTATATCTCAAGAGAAAGAGAGGATTGGAATGGGGTGTTAACCTAGTTTAGTAAGATATATTTGGAATGGGGAGTGAAACTGGTTCAGTAAGATAAGCCTGGAATAGGGAGTGAACTTGTTAAGTAAGTTAGGGATGGAATTGGGAGTGAACCCATTTTAGTAAGACAAGAATAGAACATGGAGTGAAACTAGTTCAGTAAGGTAGGATTGGAAGGGGTCTAGTTCATTATGATAAGGCTAGAATGGGGAGTGAACCCAGTATAGTAACATACGGTAGGAATGGGTAGTAAACCTAGTTCAGGAAAGGATTTTTTCCTCTGTGATGTTCTTGGTTGTGATCCTATACTAATACATAAATTATTTTGTATTCTTATGTGTATAACAAAAATTCCCTATATTACTCCAATGTTATCCTCTCATGGATCGAGTTCTTTGATTCCCTTTTGATTCATGTCTTATGAACTTCCAATACTTATACCATGAATTAATATTATAATCATAGATATGTAGATTTTGGTTTTCATATGTTATGCCCATGTTCTCATACCCTTATGATCACGTTATGCTTATGTATCACCCTTGTTTACCCTTACTGAGCATATAATCTCACCCTTTTATATGTTTCCTTTCCCAAGGTTTAGAGATATTTATTATCTATGACATGTATAAGAAGGGTTCTATATATTAAGAACTTATTGGGAGAGGATGTAGCTCACTTTTGGACTAGTGTTAATTTTTCCAAGTTTCTGAAGGCACTAAACTATTATGGTCCTCAGGTGTTTGTTTGTGTAAAGTAATGAATATTATTAAAAAATATATAATATATATGTATGAAAATCCTAGTTATATATAGTTGGTATAATAGGAAAAGGTTTAGTTATCCTTTGGAAACTTGGATGAGAAAACTTTAGTGAGATCCCATAGGATATTTCAAAGGATATGTATATGGATGTCTCTCAGAATAAGTCTAAGGCTGAGTTAAAGTATAGGAAAATTTCATGTAAATTTGGTAAAGGATAGAGTGATTGGTTTCAAATAAATTATGTCTTTTTCTAGATACTAAAAGTAGATGTGTATTTGGCACAGATATACCAAGGGGTAACTACCATGAAAACACCATATTGAGATAGACTCAATTAAGAACTGGTGCATGATAGTGAACCTTTCTTCACACCTAGTTTGACACTCCCATAGGATATTATTTAGAAATAAACACACTTTACAATACATCATAAATGATATAAATAGACGATCACTGTGAATGAAAAAGGATATCTTATATTCGATATGGTGTCGTCATTTAAACTTCCTATAATTGATTCTTTTCATGATTACATGGTTCCCCACAATGATTAGCGTTGATCACGCGATTATTTTGGTTTTATTTGGTTTATGGAACCCGAAATAATTTTATTAATTCCATGTGTTACAAATAATTTACTAATGAGAAGTCAAATGGGATGAAAACTATAGTGAAGGATATTTTGGTTATCCCTAATAAGTTTTCACATAACATGATTAACAATGTATACCTTAACAGACTCTCAGAATCACCAAAGAAAAGGAGGAAAAATTATGTTCAGGGTTTGGGTAGTGAATACCATGTAGGAAAGAAGATTCAGTTTCCTATGTGTTGAGAATATGGGGAGAAACACCCAAGGGAATGTCTCATAAGAACCAAAATATTTATTGACTGTGGAAAACAAGGACAGAAAGCAAGTAACTGAAATGTGAAAAATGAAAAGTTTAGTTAATGAAATGGATGTGAATATTGGTCTCCCTAAAATATCATCGACATTTTAATTATTTAAATGTAGAAAGTATAGGAATTATGTATGTTGACGTCCTAAGGGGTAATCTCATGAAGAAAATTAGAATGGTTATACGAGTAATGGTTATATTGATGACGATAAAGACACTATTGATGATATATTAAAGAAAATTGGTATTAAAGAATAAAATGATGAATCCTAGTTAATATTTTTATGAGGAAGTGGTGTGATTGAATTATTTTTGTTTTGGGATGAAAAAATTATTAAATATATAAGTATTTTTAGTTTAATTTTATCATTTAGGATTTGAAATAATATATTGAATGATAAAAATGAATAAGAAAAATGTTTTAATGGAAAGGTTATATTTTATAGAAAATGTGTGATTAAGGGAAAGTAACCCTTAATATGTTTATAATGTTAGGAAAATGGTGTTTATTTTTAAAAAAGATATGTTAGATAAGAATAAATTAAATTCGATAATACTTATTACACTAGAACAGTTTAATGATTTGTTAACAAAGTGATTTATGCTATCATGTATGGAGTTTACAATATTTTTGGATTTAAGGAATTTTTCTAGTAATCGATATTATATGTAAGGAATGAAGAACCGTGTATTTTTATATTTTTGTTTTGCTGTAATTATTTTTATTACCTTGTTTCAATAGAATAAATGATGAAGGTATTCACATGTTTTGTATGTGACATTCAGGAGATACTTTATGATATATTGGGGATTGATCTTAAGTTGATTTTGAGAAATTTAGTGACCTTCTTTCTAAAGTATTAAACATTATTCTTTTGAAAAGGTCAAAAGGATAACCATTTATTAAATGGTTTATATTGAACTTTAAATGAGGTTTTAGAGATTAATGTATTATTTTACTATATAAAAATTTATGCATATTGGATAATCTATATTAACCATTTGGTTTTGATGATAACTAAATATAGATGAAATAAGTTATCATTTTATCTATGTATCTTAGGTTCTGTTAGTAATTCAGACATAAAAAATTCACCTTTATTTCTTATAGTAAGTGATGTAGTGTAAACTGACCATGGTACAACCATTGGGTGATATTGTTACTATTAAATGGAATGGAATCAAGTAAGTATTTATTCTCATAAAAAATAATGAAGTTTAGCAGAAGGGATTTGAAATAAAATGGTTCCTTGCTATCATTATTTTTTATTATATCAATGTACTTTTTTAAGCCTCTTTGGTTTATGGATTTTTTATCATTAACTTTCCCCTAACCATGTTCTCTATCACTCTGCATTAGTATTAAGGTGTTAGTTTTCTATTATATGTCCATGTTTTCACTTACCATTGATGTTATCATATTTTTAAACCTAACATTTTTTAGTCTATATGACCTTCAAATATCCCTTTCTATTTTTCAAGAGTATGTTTTATTAACCCTCTTTACGACATGGTTTTATATGAAAGGAACTTTCAAGTATTGAACCATTGATGACCGAGAAAAATTTTGAGGGATAAATTCATTTTAAGTGGGTTAGAATGTAACACAATGAGATGTCATGAATTAATATTTTTATAATAAATTAAAATTCACTTATATATTTCATTTTACACAACACCAAGTTAAATAGGCACTATAGGAAACACAGGCTTAACTTGCATTATATGCAACACTGATTTTAAACAAAACCAAGATATATTAATAATGAAACCGTTATAAATTATCTATTAAACTTAGTGATATGAATAGTAATAATTTGTTTAAATATTAATTATTATTTTTTATTTAAATAAAAAATATTGATAATAAAATACTTAATTTTAGGTAAATCCTTCTTTGTTTCAAAAATATAATTTTCTCAAAAAATGTTTTTTATATATTTTTTTAAAAAAAATTAAATTAATTTATAAAACATATAAAATTAATTAGAGAAAATAAAAATCATTTTTTAATTTATATCATAAAAATTATCTTAGGGTGAATTTTGAAGATTTTTTGGAAAAGTTTCATTTTTTGATGAATAATTAAACATAATGAATTTTTTTTGAAAACTACGTTTTCATTTAATTTATTTATAATTTTAAATTATATTTTAAATTGGTTTTGAAGTATAATTTGTTCACTTATACTTTTATTAATTCAATTTACGTTATTGTAATAAATTTCATTTTGATATTGGATAGAAAAACATTCTAAACCTTTTCTATTTTTCACTTTAAAAACCCATTTTCTCAACATGACCGAAGAATTAATATTAAATTAATTTTTCCACATATATGAATGGAATTTGAAAAAATGGATTCAAAATTTTTAATAATAATAATTTATAATTTATAATAAGTTAAACCAAATTTTTTACCAAAAATGAAAATTGAAATTTTAAATTAATTACTATAGTTAAGGTAAAAAAAGGATTTACTATGGGTTAAACTTAGAAGTTAAGGGGTTAAAATAAACTATAAATTTTCCAAACAACCATTTGATAACCATATTTCAACCCTTATGAAATTGGGTTTTATTATTTAGAGTTTAGGGATAGTTTTTATGAAAGTAACCAATATAATTAGTTGAGTGAAGAAAAAGGCAAAGAAAAGGAACCTTCCTTACTTTTAATATCTATAAATCCTTTGGATATGGACAAAAACATCATATATTGGTTCATAGATATTATTATGAAATATAATTTTTTTTATCCTGATGCTTTATTTTAAATTTTTATCTATGAAATAATTACATTAAATTTTTAAGAAACGCCAATGAAGGAATTATTTAGTTAATAATAAAATAAAATAAACTATAATAGAGATATTAAAAGTGAAGTAAATTGAATGAATTATTGTTTTAAATTAATTTTTTATATTATTATATCATTTTACACATTATTGTACATGATATATTTTAATTTCACCATTTTATTGATTTATTTAAATTCGAATTAAAAGAATAATGTCAAAATTGACATTAATGTTATATTAAAATAAATGATATTTTATTAAATGATTTAAAATGACTAAATTTACTTTATTCCGCCAAATTATTCTTAAATGATAATAGATATCAAATTTTTTCCATTAATGGAATAATTTTTCTTTTATAATGACTATATTGACCCTTAAATAGTAAAAACTCTATTGGTATAGTTTAGGTCAAAATAGTATTTTTTTTTTCATGTTTCTTGTCCTTGTGTAAAAATTAATTTTAAAAACACATTGGATTTTTATTTGATAAATTAGATTTAATATTTATAATCTTTGGGTTAAAACTATCTATTAAGGTCAATTTTAATTTGGTCTTACAAGATAAATTAACTAGGTTAAAAATACTAGTTACTATAATGAAAAACCAAAATGGCAAAAATAACGAAACTTATATGTTTGGGGAAAAAATGTTTAAAACATGTTTTTTATGTTTTAGTGGCGGTTGTTAGAGAAAAAATAATCCACCAACCCATTAATAATGAATTTTTGAGCCACTTACGGTAATATTGGCCTTCTAATAGTGAATACTTTTGTGTATTTAAAAAATGCCACTCCTCCTCACCTATAAAAGGGAACTCAATAACCACCATTATTTACACCTTCAAACCTATTTGGTTCAGAAAATAACTACCAAAATAACTTCAAAAATTACCTCTCCTCATCTTATAGGCATTATTTTGGGCATTAATCCCTCCTAGGAAGGATTTTCTTACAAACCAAAGGAAGATACCCAAAGAGGAGGTAACATTAATCAAAAGAATATTTGTTTTATTTATTCCTCCATCCCATTAAATTTTTATAATTTTATTATTATTTAATAAACTTTTTATAATATATATAATAATATGTTGTTATGTTAAGGTAATTACCTACAAAAATCTCCTCTTCTATCAAATAGGTTATGAAATCATTATTCCTATGTACGGCGGACTACCATCTTACTGACTGATGTTTTCCGTTTTTTCCATTACAACCAATCAAGGTTGGTCATAAGGATGGATTTATTGTTTATATTTTTTATATGTTATTCATGATTTTATTATTATTTTTTAATTATTATATCACACATACCTTCATACTCTCTATGTTGTGGGAATATGATAACGTTGATAGTGTGTACGATGAACTACCACCTCAAGCAGCGATGTGAATCGTTTACACTTCACATTAAAGGTATTAAGTATTTTTTAATGAAAATATGTGATATATATGAAATTAAAAGTATTATATAATGATAATATATATCACCTAATTTTATTTCTTTTAATATAACAAAAAAATATAAATAATGTTCATGTATACATATGACCTACCGTCTCTTTAAATAGTGAATTACATTTTCTATCACTAAATTATATAGATTAATAAAAATAAATATATACTGAATATATAACAGATTTATATCATGGTTATCATTGTGGAGATTATATAACCATTATTAATGTATAAGGACAAAAAATATGAAAAATCAAAGCATATATGATAAATAAAGCTATTATTACCCTAGACATATCTCTGACATGAAATCATTAATAAATGTGAAATAAAAGGTCATAATAAAATCATATATGGTATGATATATATGAATATGGCTCTATAATAGGTTTATAATAAACATATATGTTTTAAACATGAGGTTTGAATGAGTACGACAGAAGTCAAGACTTACGGTAAGAGATTTTTGTCTCAATTTGTCTTCTTTAAGAATTATATTATGTTGTGCACCTATATTATTTCACAATGTGTATATACATCTCCTTTAAAAAATATTATCATGATTTTATTCATCCTAAAGATATTTTTTGTTTCATTTTATGGTATTCGTTCATGGGGCTTATGATTCAAATTTACCAAACTTGTGAAGATTTCAAGTTACAATCGAATCATTTACTGGGATTGTTTATGATTTTGTTTTCGATGATAAAATATTAAGACCAATCTCTCAATAATTCTCATGAATTTTATTATTACTTTTTTATATATGATATCTGAAAGTAATGGTACAATTTTTCCACTCTTAGGTACTTCAAATTATTAATATTTTTTAAAATGAAATCAAACGTTTTTTCTCTCTTTGGTCAAAATTCTATTTTATTCCAAAAAAAATATTTTCTAAAAATGTTTTAAATTTTTTTTAACAGTTACTTATTATTTTAAAAAGATATTTTACCCATGTTTTATTTTTTTATTTTTTTGAAAGGAATAATCATATTGTTTTCCAGACAATTACCATTTAGTTTTCAAATTTATTTTCAAAGAAAAGTATTTTAATTTTTTTTTGTTTAAAAAATTTATTTTAAAATAAAATATATTTTCATCAAAAAATGTCCCAATTATAGTTTCCAAAATACTTTCAATCTAAGATGATATTTTTTGTGCTTACTAATGCTTTACTGGGGATATGATCCAAGGATACCATTCTTATTATTTCTTTGAATGGTTTACTTTTATGACAAACATATGTTTATGAAACTTGTTTCTCTTAAATAAGTTATACCTTGATAAAATACTTATGAAACTCACTTATTTTTCTTTCGGTTATGCCTTGATGAAATGATGAAATTATTATGAAACCTTTTTATTTTCCACAGGTTTTGTAACACCCTGAGATTTTATGTGATAGATTATTTTTAATTTATTTTATGTCTTGTGTTGTATGCTACACCAAGATTAGCTTGAACTATACAAAACACCATATTAGTTTGCAGTATACGCAACACTATACTTGGCTTGTGTTACACACAATTTCATGTTCTTTTGATAGAATTCATTTCATGAAACGTTGAGTATAAATTTTTTCAAATGTTTAATAGTTATATGTTTGGATTATGTTATCTAAAACCCCAAATGAAGCTTTCACTAAATGAAACACTAACTTCTCTTGCGTTACATGCAAGAGCAACCTTCCTTGACATCTTTTGTTGTAAGTCATACCGAGTTTCTCTAAACAATAATATATTATTAAAATATTATTATTTAATGGGATATAAAGTATCCATTATGAATAACATTAACAAATTTTTTAATTTTATATATCATTAACATTAGTCTAATGTATTTTCTAGAAAATGATATAAGAACAAATTCATTTTTTCGGATAAAAGAAGGATTTTACAAAAAATACAGTTTTGCCTCTTTTTAATGGCGCACCAATTTTAAATATAGTTATTAACACTTTTATATATTATACATGACAAAATAAATGTCTTCTTTGTAAAAGGGGCATCAAAATTTACTTTGGTTGAATTCTTGGAATTTTTCTGATAAAATTCATATTTTAATGAATATTGAAAAATACTGAATTTTAATTCAAAATTTCCATTTAATCTAATTAATTTATATATTTATATTATCATTTTAATTTTTTTTAATGTTTAATTTTATTATATTATTATAATTTAATCCAATTTTGGTCATTGGAAGGAATTTCACATTTAAATTGGATATAAACACATGTTAAAATAATGATTGTTTTTACTTCTAAAAAAAACTCACTTTCTAGTTTTGAACATGGGAATTAATTTCAAATTAATTAATGAAAATTATGTGTTTTGAATTTTGAAAAATTTATTCCATATTTGGAATATGTGGGTCAAAAATATGTTAATAGGTTACTTATATTTTTTTGGATATTATGAATAGTAACTACGATAATTTTTACTTACCACAATTAATGGTAAATCGATTAAATTTGGGTAACAAACAGTATGATAAAGGTAATACACTTACTGTAAAACCTGAAAAAATTCTATTGGATGAATTAATGTCGACAAATATCACCTAAGGGTTGGAATTGATTTATTTAATATACATTTTTCCATGAAAGTGATGTAATAATAAATAAAACCAAAGAAAGTGACAACATGTCACTCTCTTATCTCTTATAAGTATAATAATTTTAATATAGTGATAAACATGATAAAAATTTGAAAATAAATAGTATCCAGAAATATAATAAAATTATATATATCTTGTGAATTTATTTATAATTTTTAGGCATTAAATAATTACCATTAATGATGACACAACAGTGATGTATAAATTATTTTGTTGGTAAGAATATCAAATAAATGGTTTTAACATTATTAAAATTAATATCATATGAACTAATTAATGTGCTCCACGAATTTTAAAGGTGAATATTAAATTTTAGGAGTGTACTAAATTTTTTTTTGAATTTATTTTTGATGTTGATTTTATTTAATGTCAAATTAATGAATAGTGTCAAAATTGAAACTATTGATATTTTATAAAACAATATATTATTAAATTTTTTAAAAATCACAAAAATATTTAAATATTACCAAGTGAACATTATATGGTCTAAAATATCATTAATTATCTAATTATGGACAATTTATGATACATAATTAAATATTTATGACCATTTAATATTTATAATTTTATTACAGTAAATAAAATTAAATAGATTAAATAAGGATAAATAAAAATGGTAAGGTTTGAAATAAAATAAATAATGTATAAATTTTATTTTTTGAGATTATTTATAACCATAATCGTCTTATCTTCTAAATAAATGAATTTGGGACCATTATAAACTGAAAATCAATTTATAATAAATTAATATTTCAAGACTTTCCTAAAGTGCCCCTCCTCCTTATAAAAATCCACCAACTCTACCCACTTACTCACACCTTTAAATCCCGTTGGATTGTCAAAAATTAGCTCAAATAATCTCCAAAAATACCACCCTTCCTATTAGAGGCTAAACTTTGGAAAGAAAGCCATGCTAGGGAGACCTTTTGTGCAAATAAAAAGGAGATACTCAAAAATAGGTAATTGTTTTACCACCTCTTTCAAAATTCTTTTTTCTTATACTTCATCTTATTATGAAGCTATCATAATAAATTAATAAATATCTTATATTATACATTATTAGAGTTTATTATAATTATAGTAAAACCTTATACCTCCTTTTATCCATTCTACAATTAACAATATCACCATGCGTGCGTACGTACGGCTTACCGTCTCCATGCCATGGTTTAATTTGTTATTCAAAAATACTTAATTTGGATGGGTATAATGATCAGTATAAAGTATGTAAATAATGAATATAACATGATAATTAATCTTTATAATTACTATACCATCCAATCTCATACCATTTAACCATTAAGTGAATGATATCGTCGCTTGTGCGTACGTACGACCTACCGTCTCCACAACATGATGAGATTCATTCTGTACATTAACCATTCAAGAATGATTATAAAGTATATATAATAAATAATAATTAAATATATTAAATAATAATTCTAATATATTTATGTGTATATATATTCCATTTATTTTCTTCTATTCAATTCAATAAGGAAACAGAAATGACGTTCATGCGTACGTACGACCTACTGTCTCCATGAACGGTGTATTCCATTCCATTTATCTATCTATCATACATATTTTTATACTAAATATATATGATATATAAATAATTTATTAAATAATTTAAGTATGTAAATCATAATCTATTTAATAATATCTAGAATAACAAGTCAAACACGTACGATAAATAAAACGATTATTACCCAAAATGTTGCGTTAACATAGAATTGACAAATAAACAGGTAATATAAATTCATAAGTGAATTTTATATGATATAATAAATATTATTATGGTTCTGTTACAAGTTAATAATATATTCAAAACCACTATACTATAGTTTCAGATACATATGATGCATATCAGACCTATGCTAAGTGATAATTTCGCAATCTCATTATTTTATGAGATTGTTTGTACGTAAGTATTTACTGGGGTATATTTATCATCCAAATCCATGTTTCATAAATATATAATATTATATATATATTATTATAATATTTTTTAAATTCAATTTCACCCATTTGTTAATTTTTATTAAATATTATTGAATGAATCTTTATTTTGTTTACCATACAAGGCAGTTTTTTCACTTTTCCCACAAGAGTATGAGAAGAATGTTTTTTGGAAATTATATGGAATTAACGGATTTTTAAGTCTTCATAAAGACTTAATTCCATGAAACTTACTCTACACTATTTCAAGTTTATTTTCATGTAAATTATTTTCTTTTAAAATTGCAAAATATTTTCATAATAGAAAAAAAATTTGATGAAGAAAGGATATTTTTCTCAAGAGTTAAGCTCAAGTGTTTTATCAAAATTATTTACCATATAAGATGAAATAGGGTTATGTATCTTATTAAATTTCTTTTTTAATTTTTATGATGGAATTATTTTTATGAAATCCATTTATTTTATATGGATTATAATGGAATAATGTTTAAGAAACCCATTTTTTGTTCCTTGAGTAATGCTATGATGAATGGTTTATGTTTTTGTGGAACATGTAAGAATGATTTAATTATGAGATTTTTGGGACCTATATATACATAAAATTCATTAGGTAAAGATTTATATCTCATGAGATGGACATGAATGTAATGGAATGTAAATATGATTCTGTAATAACGGACTGGAACAACAAGTAATCCTGGTTCAGTAATACATGACTGGAACAGAAAGTAAACCCAGTTCAGAAATGAACTTTGTCCACTATGATAGTCTTGGAAGAAATTACTTAGTTACTATGGAAATCATATTATATTATTATTTGTTTTCCAAAAATCCATGTTTTATGCCAATGCTATTTTATGATGGTTGATGTTCCTTTATGATCTATGCCTTAGGTGCTTCCAAGATTTATTTCATGACTCAAGATTTTGATATTTAAGCGTTATGATCACATTTTTACATTATTTTGTTTATGGTTTGTGTTATGTTCTCCATGTTTACACTTAATTAGCATTTGATCTCTCCATTTTTATTTTTTATTTTCCCCAATATATAAAGAAAGGTTTTAGGTAAGAGTACAAAAGGAGAAGATATTTATGGGAGATGTTGAAGATCATTCACCAAGTTAGAATATTATGTTCCAAGTTTATAAAAAAATCTAATACGGTCTTTGGGAGTATATTTTTATAATGTATTAAGTGTTAAAAAAAGAAATGTACTGTTCATGTACTCAAATCTTGGGTTGTTAGAGTTGGTATCAGCCCAAAGTTTTAGTCATCCATTGGGAACTAGAATGTGAAAAACTTTTTCATATCCCTAAGGATATTTTTATGGTATTCCTAGGGATACCCCTAAGGGTAAGTATAACTATAGGTTAAAGTCCTATAATTATAGTAACAATCATTAATAACCTATGATTAAACCAAATATGTTAGATATTGAAAGTACTCCCCCTTTATTATGTTGTTTTCCTAATTTGATTTCATTGCCTCTCACACTATTCTTTTTGGGTTTTAGATAATGGATGGAACCTGAAGGAACATTGTTAATGACCAATGCACTCAGCAATGCAATGATTTTATTCGTAAAAAACCAAATGATATGGGATATGGAATTAAAAATGTTATTTCTATACTTACACAAGCTATGAATAAATCTAGACATCCAAATGAGTAGAGAAGGGAACAATATTATATTGAGTCCTTCATGAGGAAACACCCACCTTCTTTGAGTGGTTCTTCTGATCCACTTGTTTCTAAACAATGGATCTGTACCATTGAAAATATATTTTCCATCCTCCTCTATTTGGAACATGAAAAAGTCATTTTGGATGTTTATCATTTTGAAGGTAAAGTAGACCAGTGGTGGACTCTAATCAAGAATACACAAAAACAAGATGAAATTGAATCCATGGAATGAGATAAGGTGAAGAACTTAATTTTTAACAATTACTTCCCTCTTATTCATGGGAAAAATATGGAAAATGAGTTCCTTAAGCATAATAAAAATTAGGAGGAATATGTTGGTACATATGAAGAAAATTTTACAAGACTTTAAATGTATGCTTCTGGTTTTATCATCCAACCTGAAAGTAAATTTGATCGATTATTCAGTGGATTAAAACCAATTCTTAGAAGGGAATTAACTATTAGAGACTTTAGTGGCTATGAATAGATTTTTCATATTGATATCAAGGTAAAAATGGAATTTGTTGTTACATATAAATATCATGGTTTGGACATGAAATGAAATATGGAGATCTGGGGAAAATCTTAACACATTTGTGAAAAGAAGATGAATGTTTTCTTATGCTCAAAGTGTGGAAATAAGAATGGTGGATATTGTCTTAAAGGTACTAGAAAATGTATTAATTATGTGATGGTAAAACGGTTGCTAAGGATGTGAATAGAGAAAAGAGTATAGAGAATGAACCACCCACACTTAAATGCTACAAGTGCAAGGAAATGGGGCATTATGCTAACCAATGACCAAATACAATTTTTATTGATGATGATCGACGTCAAAAACCTCTTAAGAAAAAGTGAAAAGGAAAATCACATGTGATCACTATTGGCGATGTTGAGTATGATGAATAAGTGGTGGAATGATTAAGTGTTTATGTAATGGGATTCCAAAATAGTGTTGTTGAATCTCTTTTATAGTATTATACAATATTGTAATATATATGTATTGTTCCATTGTAATTTTCCATAAGTATATGGTACCACCAACCAAGAAAAGTTATTGAAATATTTCTAGAAAGCACATGATATGTACATAATGAGAGGATAAGGAGATAATGAGACATTGGATAGTATTAATGACCTTATGGCTGATATACAGACAAAGTGATATCATGGTTTGAGTATATAGAATTTTTTGGTTTTTTGGTGTGTGGAAAGAGTTAATTTTTACAGAATCCATGTCTTCACTACGGTTCTATTGTAATTCATGTTATAACCATGTTTCAAGAGAATACATGATTAAGGAATTCATATGTCTGGAATTTGATAACAAATAACTACATTATGACATATGGGAGATAAATGTTATGTCAATTCAATTCACCTCTTTATAAAGTTTTATATTTTTAGTTTTTGTAAGGATTTTAATGTTTTCCATTTATGGATAGTATAAGTTATATTCCATTAAATGTTTGTTAGATTAATGTATTATCTCAATATAGGTGGACTTATGCATATTTTATGACCTATGTCAACCACTTTGTTGAGACAGATATAATGACCTATTATTCTATCGCATGATCTGCTAACACATAAAGATGAAAAATTCAACTTCTTTTCATTAAATAAGATATAAAGTAAAAATTGTTCAAGGCATGAACAATGATGAGATTTCACCAAAATAAAGTAAGTATTTATTCTAATGCAAAGTTATTTAAAGGACATTGATAACCAAAAATATTATCTACGTACCTTCTTATCCAATGAATTATATGGTCACTTAAATCATTGAAGATTTATGGATTTCTGGTTGATAACTTTCTTCGACCCTTGTTCTCTATCACTATCCATCAGAAATTGATAGTTAGATTTTTTTATTCCACATCCATGTTTTCAATTCATACCTATGTTCTCATATGTGAAAACCTAGTGATGAGTTACTTTGGATAACCATTGTTTTTATAAATTTATTTTCTAAAATGATGTTTTAGTATTCCTTTTTACAATGTGGTTTTCCATGAATGAAACTCTCAAGTAGTAAACCTTTTATAACCTCAACAAATTTCAAGTGAGAAATTCATTTTAAGGGGATATAAATCCACACCCAAATATTTTATGTGATAAAGTATTTTTAATTTATTTGATGTCTTGTGTTGTATGCTACCCCACGATTAGATTGTGCTATGTGAAATACTGTATCCTCTTCTAGTATACACAACACTGTACATGGATTGTGCTACACACAATTTCATGTTCTTTTGATAGAATTAATTTCACGCTACAATTATTATAGATTTTGTTCAATTTATAAAAGAACTATGCTTGGATTATGTTATACGCAACACCAATGGAATCTTTCAGTAAATAAAACAATGACTTGTCTTGCATTACATACAAGATCAACCTTCCTCGATAGCTTGTGTTGTATACAATACCAAGTTTCATTAAACAACGATATATTATGAAAATGTCATTATTCAATGGGATATAAACCTTCCATTATTAATAGTATTAACCAAATTATGAATTTTATATAAATTTAACATTAATCTTCTTTATTTTATAGAACATGATATAAAAAAAATCCAATTTTTCGGATAAAAGAAGTATTTTTCAAAAAATGTTGTTTTTCCATCTTTTGATGGTGCAACAAATTTAAATCTAGTTTTTAAAACTTTTATATGTTATATTTGAAAAATAAATTTCTTATTTGGATGCAAGACATCAAAATTTTCTTTGGATGATTTTTTGGTAATTTTTTTGATAAAATTCATAATTTAATGAATAGGGAAAAATATTGCATTTTAATTCAAAACTTCCTTTTCATCTAAATCATTTATATAGATAGATTATATTTTTAAATATGTCATGACCCGTCCTCGGGGCCCGTGCCGTGACTACCCCAAGACCGCCTTCCATAGGCCAGGGGCTGGCGACTAGCACCAAGGCGTAAATTCCCGATAAAAAGGGAAGGCATGGCCTCTGTAAAGTAAACAAACACCACAGAGCAAGCAAGCTGAAGAAGTAAACACTAAGTAAAAGCTGGTATAACAGTAAGTGCAGAAAGTAAGTTGGCCAGAATACAATCCCAAAATAAAAGTAAAGTACAACTAGAAAGGGAAAACAACAACTGTAAAGTAAAGCCGCAACGCTGAGCTGTCCACTGGAAATCCCACCTGAAGGGTGAGTACAGATAGCCTCCTCTGCTCCTCGGGTCCATCCGACCGCTCCGAGTACGTCCCATCCAGTGGTCCACCTCCAGACACCGTCCAGCTCCACATGCCTCAACCACGATCAGCGCTGTCCGTCATCTGCAACCAACACAATGTAGTGCGGGCATAGCCCGTGCAGGGGTGAGTATAAGCTACTCAGTAGGGATCCCGAGACCCCCAAAGTTCTCCCTAAATCCACAAAGGATAATCCAAAAAGGAAAGATACAATCACAAAGTAACATCCGAAACTTCTTAGGTATATGCCCATACATATAACTAAGTCATCAACTCTCGTTCGGCTCTAACATCTGAGCCCAAGTACAACCCAGTCCACACAGGAAGAAAAACAGAAATCCACACAGGATAACACAACACAATCCACTTAGGAAAACAAAACAGGATTCAACTCACACCGGTATACTTCTTCGTATGACGATAGAGATGATCAGATGTTCCCACTGATTCATCTAAGCCGTCTGACCCACAATGGATCGATAGGTACTAACCCCCGCAATGACCCACATAGGATCTGACCCACAAAGGATCGATAGGTAACTAACCCCCGCAATGACCCACACAGGATCAGACCCACACAGGATCTGTCGGTGCTGGCTCACACAGAACCGCTGAGCGCTGAACCACATAGGATTGGTAGCACTGATCCACATAGGATTGCTGAGTGCTGTAATCGTCACCGTCGAATCCACTGAGGATTTCTGTACAGTCGTCGTCGTCACAGTAGCAAACGCAGCCAGCTCTAGGGTTCCCGCACACAGCAAGCTCGCTCGGGAGGGTCCGGTCCACGAGCCGAGAGGCTCATACATCAACTGACATATAGTCCAGAGTTGATGTATCCAAAAGTTTCGTATCGTCAACAGGAACTCAACGTCGCAGACGACACGTCAATCGGACGCCCGATCTGAGAGTTATTGGCTTTTTCGTTCCAGGGGCCCGGTTGGTTTTTAAGGAAAAACCAACCCAACCATACTCCATCTGCATCCAAACCACGGTCGGAGTAAGCCAAAAGATCCGTCTCACATAGAGGAATCCAACAAAGTCGACGGCACGTCAATCGGACGACTGGAGCTTAAGATATGAGTGTTTCCGCTCCGAGGGCCTGGTTGGTTTCGTGTACGAACCAACCCGGCCGAAACCAAGTATTCTGAAACCTTGAGTGCGATATACCGAAACGACCATCTCGATCCAAGGATCGCATCACAACTGACGGTGCATCGATCAGAGGCCCGTAGGATATGTTATGGGCGTCCGACCGGAAAAGATTCGATAATAAGGGGTTCGGGCCCGGTCCGACCCAACCCGATACCCCCAGGGTCGACCCGAACCGGGTCGACCAGAACCGGGTCCGGGTCCGACATGCTTGGGTGCGGCCCGGCCCGGCCTGGG
This sequence comes from Viscum album, assembly GCA_963277665.1. Taxonomy (NCBI): domain Eukaryota; kingdom Viridiplantae; phylum Streptophyta; class Magnoliopsida; order Santalales; family Viscaceae; genus Viscum; species Viscum album. Next base: position 209,054,472 of record OY728128.1, on the reverse strand, counting down.
CAGGGCCTGGCCCGGCCTGGGCGCGGCCCGGCCTGGCGGACCGGCCAGGCAGCCGGCCCGGCCTGGGCCTAGCGTGCCCAGCGCGCTGGCCAGGCGCTCGGCCAAACGGCTGAGCCGTTTGGCGTGGGGGGGGGGGGGGGGTGCCTGCCCCCTAGTTGTAACCATGAAACCACTTTAATGGGGGTCGTTTTGCTGGCCGGACGGGGGTTTGAACCCTCGGCTGTCCTCCTGTCCGGCCGGCCCGCCCTGGCCGGCCAGTTTCTGCCACCACGGGACTGGCGACGGCCAGTCCCCTCCCTGCTCCGACACAGGCGGCCCAGAACCGGCTGTCGGTCACCCTGCTCCGCCGCGGCCTGGAACCGGCCGCAGAGTTGGTTCGTCCGACACGGCGGGACGGCACCGCACCTCTCTGCCGCGGCCCCGCTACCGGCCGCGGTGTCTTCGGTTTTCTCCGATGCGGCGCGACGGTGCCGCGACTTGATTCAACTTCACGGCGCGGCGCGACGACGCCACGCATTACTTGCCGTACGATCCCGCGCGGTGCGACGACACCACGCCATTCCCGTTCCAACACATTAGAATGAATAACAAGGATAAGGGAGGAGGGTCGGCTGTGTTTGTGCGGTCCGGCCCCCTCTTGTTAATCGAAATCATTTGGTCGTATATCCACGAAGAATGACAAAGTAGAATTCACGAACGAAATAAAATAATTAAACACCTACCTCGTGCGAGCTTGAACGGAGGTTCGTCGAATGAGGATTCGTCGTGAAAAAACCGTCGCAGAAAGAGACGTCGCGGAAGGAGGAAGTCGCGTCGGCGTCATGGTAAACGGCGTCGCGTAATCGGTTTCCGAGAACTCGGCATTCTTCATCGGAGACCGATGTGTTCTTCGCGTTCTTCGTCGAAGAAGAAGAATTTCCTCAAGTCCTTAGTCTTTTCTCCCAAAAACTCCACCACAAGGTTCCAACCCCATATAAAATAAGCTCACCTCTTATTTTATTAACATAACATAACTTTTGAATTTCAAGAGTTTGAAATTCAAACATCCACACTTAACTCACTTAATTAATAACATAAGTTGTCAAAAATTAATGGTGAGTTGAGGGGGTTTAAGAATATGAAGGGGTGAGGTTCTTGTGGGCCCCACCACCCTCATAACCTCCCTTGGGAAGTTGGGTAGTTACCCAACTTCCACCCAAAGCTAAAAACTAACAAGAGGAAATAAAAATTGTAGTTAAATTATTAACTAAACTTCCACAATTTTTATTATATTCTCTCATGAAAACGCAACTCCGGAACAGGTGTTCCTAACAAAAAACCGGCACTGCGGTTCCATCGGTGCCCTCAGAATTCTATTCCGAGCAACGGTTCAAAAGTTAGAAATTCCCGCTCGTTCGTTCACTGAACGTACCCGAGCTAAACTTCGGATAGAAATTCCGGGCACACCGGGCCTCGGAATCAAGTGCCATCTGAAACTGCGTTCATGTAAAATCTCAAATAAAATTAAGAAAAAATTTCCTTGAATTTTATGGGTCTTTACATTACTCCCACCTCAGGGATTTACGTCCCCGTAAAGATACATCATAAGCTAGGGAAACAAATGTGGGTACTGAGCACGCATCTGAGCCTCCCGCTCCCAAGTGCTCTCCTGGAGGTTTCTGTGTTGCCATCTGATGCACACTAGAGGAATCGACCGTCCACGTAGGACATGTTCCTGTCGATCCTCGATCTCCACGGGAACCTCCGCAAAAGTCTCCCCATCATCAACGTCAAGCTCCCCATGGCCAATGATATGCGTCAGGTCGTGCACGTATCTCCTCAGCTGAGATACGTGGAAGACATCGTGCACCCGGTGCAATTGAGGTGGTAGAGCCAGGCGATAAGCCACCTCTCCAATCTTGCTGAGGACCTTGAATGGTCCGATGAAGCGTGGAGACAACTTTCCGCCTCGGCCAAATCTCCGTAATCCACATTGAGGTGAGACACGCAAGAAAACGTGGTCGCCATCCTCGAACTCTAGTGGCCTCCGCCTCCTGTCAGCATAAGACATCTGCCGGCTCTGAGCTGTCCTCATCCGCTCCTAGATGACCTGGACCTTCTCTGTCATGGCCTGGACCATCTTCGGTCCCACAAGTGCTGACTCCCCAGGATCTGTCCAGCACAAAGGAGATCTGCAAGGTCGGCCGTACAACGCCTCGTATGGTGCCATCCCGATGGTGGAGTGGTAACTGTTGTTGTACGCAAACTCCACCAAGGGTAGGTGGTCCTCCCAACTGCGACCAAAGTCGAGGAAACATGCGCGGAGCATGTACTCAAGTATCTGAATGGTCCTCTCCGTCTGACCATCCGTCTGAGGGTGAAAGGCTGTACTCAGACGTAGCTGTGTCCCGAACGCCTCCTGCAACCCCTTCCAAAGCCAGGAAGTAAAGCGAGCATCTCGATTGGAGACGATAGATGATGGCACACCATGAACCCGCACAATCTCTTGAATGTAAAGTCATCCCAAGCTCTCTACTGAGCCCTGCTCTCTAATGGGTAAGAAGTGTGCCGACTTGGTGAGTTGGTCGACAATCACCCAAATGGAGTCGTGACCTCTGGAAGTGCGTGGAAGTCCGGTCACGAAGTCCATAGATATCCCGTCCCACTTCCACTCTGAGACCTCCAAAGGATGTACCAAGACTACTGGTACCTGGTGCTCTGCCTTCACCTGCTGGCAGGTGAGGCATCGAGAAACGAACTCCGCCACAAACTTCTTCATGCCCGGACACCAGTGCTGTCGTCTGAGGTCCTGGTACATATTCGCCACTCCAGGATGTACCGCCAAAGGAGAGGTGTGAAACTCTCTCAGCACCTCCTCACGTAAGGCAACTGGTACAAAGGTACGTCCTATGAAAAGGACGTCGTGCTCTACTCCAAAGGAGAAACCATCAGGTGCATGTCCTGAGGATATCTGTACACGCGAGGTCTCACAGTCAGCGTCCCCATGTTTTGCCTCTCTGACCCGCTGCAGTAGTGGAGGAGTGACTGTGAGAGAATGAAGGAAGGTTGCTCCATCTCTATCCATGAAAGATATCTGCAAAGAGGCTAGCTGCTCTGTCGCCTCCTCAAGTAGCTGAATGCCCGTCCTCCTGCTGAGAGCATCAGATACCATGTTCCCCTTCCCATGAGTATAGTCTATCTCAAAGTCATAGTCCTAGAGGAAATCGAGCCATCACTACTATCTCAGATTCATGTCCTTCCGAGAGAAGATGTATCTGAGACTCTGATGGTCAGAAAAGACTGTAAAGCGCTCGCCCATCAGGTAGTGTCTCCATGTCTTCAGAGCGAAGACCACTGCTATTAACTCCTGGTCATGGGTAGCGTAGTTCTGCTCATGTGGCCTCAACTGATGTGATCCATAGGCGATCACGGCCTGCTCCTACATCAGGACACATCCAAGTCCGGTCTCTGATGCATCGCAGTAGACTACGTACCCAACTCCTTCCTCAGGAAACCTCAGTATAGGTGCGCTGGTCAATCTCTGTCTCAGCTTCTGGAAGCTCTGCTGACATCTGTCTGACCATAAAAAGGGTTTCCCCTTCTTCATCAAAGCTGAAAGTGGTGTCGCAACTCTGGAGAATTCTGGCACAAATCTCCGACAATATCCAACTAGTCCCAAGAAACTCCACACCTCCATCACGGTCCTGGGTGGCTCCCAAGCTATCACTACCTCGATCTTAGAAGGATCCACTGCAACTCCCACCTCAGAGATGACGTGTACCAAGAAGTGGACCTCACGTATCCAGAACTGGCACTTCGAGATCTTAATATAAAGCTGGTGCTCTCAGAGTGTGTCTAGTACAACCCGCAAGTGGTAGGCGTGCTCCTCCTCAGTCGTCGAGTATATCAAAATGTCGTCAATGAAGACCACAACAAATCGATCGAGTTATGGCTGAAAGATCATGTTCATGAGGTCCATGAACACTACTGGAGCATTGGTTATGCCGAATGGAATAACCAAGAACTCATAGTGGCCATACCGACATCTGAAGGCCATCTTCTGCACGTCCTCGTCCCGAACTCTGAGCTGATGATAGCCTGACCTGAGGTCTATCTTCGAGAACCACCGTGCTCTGTTGAGCTGATCGAAGAGGTCTTCAATCCTCGGTAGTGGATACTTGTTCCTCACTGTTACCTGGTTTAGGCGACGATAGTCAACACAAAGTTGCATGCTCCCGTCCGCCTTCTTGGCGAACAAAATCGGGGAAGCCCAGGGTGAAACACTGGGTTGGATGAACCCCTTGCCCTGCAAGTCCTCCAACTGTACCCGCAGCTCTCAAAGCTCGGAGGGGGCTATCCGATATGATGGAGTCGATATCAGGGTTGTCCCGGGGTACAGGTCAATATAAAATTCTACCTCTCTGCGAGGAGGTAGCCCTAGAACGTCATTGGGGAAAACGTCTGCATACTGATCCACCACTGCAGTAAAACCAGGACTCCGCACGTCAACTGCTCCAAGGATGAGACTAGCCAACTGGTGAGTGATGTGATGTCCTCTCCTCCGCGGAAGTCCATCCTGTGCTGCAAAGGCTCCCTTCTCGCCGGTGAAGGTGAACCTGCTCCCGTCGGTGCGTACACATCGCACCTTGCACCTAATACAGTCAATCTATGCATGGACCATAGACAACCAATCCATGCCCAAGATGACATCGTAAGGCCTCGACGCTGCTACAAGAAGATCCCAGCCGAAGCTCTCGCCTCCTAGAGTAAGCTCACACTACCGGCACCAGTGCGTAATCGTCGAGTTTTCTCCCATAGGAGTCTCTAGCCGTAAGGATCGAGCCAACGGCTCTGTCGAAATCTCCGAGCTCCGAACAAGGGCGGTGGATATGAAAGAGTGACTCACTCCTGTGTCTATAAGAACTGCAGCAAGGGTGGAATATACAAATATAGTACCTCAAATCATCTCGGGCGCGCCGTGGTCGTAGGTCTCTGCTGCCTGGAGTTGTGCCTGTCTCTGCCCGCCAGCTCCCTGTGGTCGGGGTGGACCTCCTGGTGGTGGTGGTGGTAGAGCCTCAAAGCGTCGCCCACCACCTGCTGCTCAGCCAGCTCCTCTACCTCGTCCACCTACTCCCTGCAGACCGCCACGGTCGACCCTCTGCCTCTGCTTGGGTGGTCCCTCAACCATCTGCTGCTCCTCGGCACGGCGGGTCGGGCAATCACGAGCCATGTGGCCCTGCCCGCCGCATGAGTAGCACTGCCTGCCTCTCGAAAGACTGGTTCCGCGCTGTGTGCCCCGCACTGCTGAGCCAGTGTCCTGAGGTCGTCTGCCTGAGGGTCTGGTCTGCCTGGACCCATGAGTCATCCATCGACTGCCTGCTGCAGAAGACTCCGCTACATGCCGCCCTGCGGTGGGTCTCGGCGCTGGTGTAGACTCAGCAAGAAAGCTCTCGATCAAAAGGGCTCGCTCCAGTACTCCTGTCTAAGTCAGAATAGTGAGAGAGATCAGAGATGCCCTGATCTCGTGCATCAATCCCTGCTCAAAGGTCCAGGCCCTGAAGAATGGGTCATGTACCATGTCTGTCGAGTAGCGCGAGAGATCGGTAAATCTCGTCGAGTACTGGGTGACCGTCATGATGCCCTGCCGCAGCTGAAGAAGCTCCTGGATGTGCACCACATGGAGGGTGAATGGGACGAACTCTGAGAGGAAGAGGCTCTCAAAATCCGTCCAGAGAAGAGATGCCTCATCGTTTACCTGGAGCATCAAGCTCCACCATCTGCCTGCTGCTGCGTGCATTAGGCTCGCTGCGAGGATCACCATGAGGTTTGCTGGTTTCCTCAGTAACCTGAAAACTCTCACCACTGCCTCCAGCCAGTCCTCGGCTGCATGAGGGTCCATCTCCCCACGGAACCTGGGCGGTCGCTGGTGCTAGAACTCATGCAGTGCACTAAGGCGACGTGCATTGTCAGCTGCTAGGGCTGAAAGCATCAGTGGCTCGGCGGGTAGTGCTACTGCCGGTGCCACTGCTGACAAAGGGCCCTGCACCGAGGCCTCGTCAATCGGTGGGCTGTCATCACGCTCAACTCTCGGAACCCTAGCTGGCTGCCATCGTGGGGCCATCCTGAAAAGGAAACAGGTGTGCCACGGTTAGAACAATATACCTGGTGAGCTGATACAAAGTAATCACAAAGAAAACTTGAAACACACATGGAATCAATGTTTTCGTGCATTAAGTCAGAAATCAAAAGTCAGGGTCCCGGTGTACGGATACGTCGGCCGCCGCACCAACACTGGACTCCCTGGACTAATAACCACACCCAATACGCTTAACACTATTGTTTCACATAGAAAAAGATTAGAGTCTGCGGTAGAACCGAACTCCTTTGATACCAATTTGTCACGACCCGTCCTCGAGGACTGTGCCGTGACTACCCCAAGCCCGCCTTCCATAGGCCAGGGGCTGGCGACTAGCACCAAGGCGTAAATTCCCGATAAAAAGGGAAGGCATTGCCTTTGTAAAGTAAACAAACACCATAGAGCAATCAAGCAGAAGAAGTAATCACTAAGTAAAAGATGGTACAACAGTAAGTGCGGAAAGTAAGTGGGCCAGTATACAAACCCAAACTAAAAGTAAAGTACAACTAGAATGGGAAAACATCAACTGTAAAGTAAAGCCGCAACACCAAGCTGTCCACTGGAAATCCCACCTGAAGGGTGAGTACAGATAGCCTCCTCTGCTCCTCGGGTCCAGCCGACCGCTCCGAGTACATCCCGTCCAGTGGTCCACCTCCAGACACCGTCCTGCTACGCAAGCCTCAACCACGATCAGTGATGTACGTCGTCTGCAACCAACACAACGTAGTGCGGGCATAGCCCATGCAGGGGTGAGTATAAGCTACTCAGTAGGGACCCTGAGACCCCCGAAGTTCTCCCTAAATCCACAAAGGATAATCCACAAAGGAAAGATACAGTCACGAAGAAACATCCGACATTGCTTAGGTATATGCCCATACATATAACTAAGTCATCAACTCTCGTTCGGCTCTAACATCTGAGCCCAAGTACAACCCAGTCCACAAAGGAAGCAAAAGGTAAATCCACACAGGATAGCACAACACAATACACTTAGGAAAACAAAACAGGATTCAGCTCACACCGGTATACTTCTTAGTATGACGATAGAGATGATCAGATGTTGCCACTGATTAATCTAAGCCATCGGACCCACAAAGGATCGATAGGTACTAACCCCCCCAATGGCCCACATAGGATCTGACCCACAAAGGATCGATAGGTAACTAACCCCCGCATTGACCCACACATGATCAGACCCACACAGGATCTGTAGGCGCTGGCTCACACAGAATCGCTGAGTGCTGACCCACACAGGATCAGACCCACACAGGATCGGTAGCACTAATCCACATAGGATCGCTGAGTGCTGTAGTCGTCACCGTCGAATCCACTGAGGATTTCTGTACAGTCGTCGTCACAGTAGCAAACACAGCCAGCTCTAGGGTTCCCGCACACAGCAAGCTTGCTCGGGAGGGTCCGCTCCACGAGCCGAGAGGCTGATACATCAACTGATACATAGTCCAGAGTTGATGTATCCAAAAGGTCTGTATCATCAACAGGAACTCAATGTCGCAGACGACACGTCAATCAAAAGCCTGGTTTGAGAGTTATTGGCTTTTTTGTTCCAGGGGCTCGGTTGGTTTTTAAGGAAAAACCAACCCGACCGTACTCCACCTGCGTCCAAACCACGGTCGGAGTAAGCCAAAATATTCGTCTCACTTAGAGGAATCCAACAAAGTCGACAACATGTCAATCGGACATCCGGAGCTTAAGATATGAGCGTTTCCGCTCCGAGGGCCCGGTTGGTTTCGTGTACGAACCAACTCGGCCGAACCCAAGTATTCCGAAACCTTGAGTGCGATATACCAAAACGACCGTCTCGATCAAAGGATCGCATCGCAACTGACGGTGCGTCGATCGAAGGCCCGTAGCACATGTTATGGGCGTCCGACTGGAAAAGATTCAGTAATAAGGGGTTCAGGCCTGGTCCGACCCGGCCCGATACCCCAGGAGTCGACCCGAACTGGGTCCGGGTCCGGCCCGGCCTGGGCGCGGTGCGGCGCGGCCCGGCTTGGGTGCGGCCTGGCCTGGCGGACCGGCCAGGCAGCCGGCCCGGCCTGGGCATAGCGCACCCAGCGCGCTGGCCAGGTGCTCGGCCAAACGGCCGAGCTGTTTGGCGTGGGGGGGGGGGGGCTGCCCCCCTAGTTGTAACCGCGGCCCCCCTTTAATGGGGCCCATTTTTCTGGCCAGCCGGGGTTTTGAACCCCCGGATGTCCTCCTGTCCGGACGGCCCGCCCTGGTAGGCTAGTTTTTGCCACCACAGGACCGGCGACGGCCGGTTCCCTCCCTACTCTGACACCGGAGGCCCGAAACCGGGCGCCGGTCACCCTGCTCCGCCGCGGCCCGGAACCGGCTGCAGTTTTGGTTCCTCCGTCACGGCGCGACGGCGCCGCACCCCTCCACCGCGGCCCTCTTACCGGTCATGGTGTCTTCAGTTTTCTCCGATGCGGCGCGACGGTGCCACGACTTGATTCAACTTCACGGCGCGGCACGACGGTGCCACGACTTGATTAAACTTCACAGCGCGGCACGACAGTGCCACGACTTGATTCAACTTCACGGCGCGACACGACGGTGCCGCACATTACTTGCCGCACGATCCTGCGCGGTGCGACGGCACCACACCATTCCCGTTCCAACACATTAGAAACAATAACAAGGATAAGGGAGGAGGGTCGGCCGTGTTTGTGCGGTCCGGCCCCCTCTCGTTAATCGAAAGCATTTGGTCGTATATCCACGAAGAACGAAAAAGTAGAATTCACGAACGAAATAAAATAATTAAACCCCTACCTCGTGCAAACTTGAACGAAGGTTCGTCGAATGAGGATTAGTCGTGGAAAAACCGTCGCAGAAAGAGACGTCGCGGATGGAGGAAGTCGAGTCGGCGTCGCGGTAAACGGCGTCGCGTAATCGGTTTCCGAGAACTCGGCGTTCTTCATCGGAGACCGATGTGTTCTTCGCGTTTTCGTTGAAGAAGAAGAAGTTCCTCAAGTCCTTAGTCTTTTCTCCCAAAAACTCCCCCACAAGGTTCCAACCCCAAATAAAATAAGCTTACCTCTTATTTTATTAACATAACATAACTTTTGAATTTCAAGAGTTTGAAATTCAAACATCCACACTTAACTCACTTAATTAATAACATAAGTTTTCAAAAATTAATGGTGAGTTGAGGGGGTTTAAGAATATGAAGAGGTGAGGTTCATGTGGGCCCCACCACCCTCATAACCTCCCTTGGGAAGTTGGGTAGTTACCCAACTTGCACCCAAAGGTAAAAACTAAGAAGAGGAAATAAAAATTGTAGGTAAATTATTAACTAAACTTCTACAATTTTTATTATCTTCTCTCGTGAAAACGCAACTCCAGAACAGGTGTTCCTAAGCAAAAACCAGCGCTGCGGTTCCATCGGTGCCCTCAGAATTCGATTCCGAGCCCCGGTTCAAAAGTTATAAATTCCCACTCGTTCGTTCACTGAACGTACCCAAGCTAAACTTCGGATAGAAATTTCAGGCACACCGGGACTCGGAATCAAGTGCCGTCTGAAACTGCGTTCATGTAAAATCCCAAAGAAAATTAAGAAAAATGCTTCCTTGAATTTTATGGGTCTTTAAAAAATAGTTTTAAAGTGTAATTGGATAATTTTTTTATCATTTAATCCAATTTTATCCATTTTATGTAATTTCACATTTAAGTTGGATTTAAACACTTGTCAATATTTTGATAGTTTTTACTTCTTAAAAAAACTCGCTTTTTTGGTTTTGACAACGAGAATTAATTTTAAAATAATTATTGAGACTTATCTATTTTTAATCTTGAAAAATAGATTCCATATTTTAAATCAGTGGGTCCAAAATGTGTTAATATGTTAATTTTATTTATTTTTTGGATATTTTGAATTATAATTTTGGTAATTTTTACTTACCATAGTTAAAGGTAAATTTGATAAATTAGGGTAACAAACAATATGATAAAGATTATAAAATTTTCCTAAAACCTTCCAAAATCCTATTGGATTTGTTAAATTCCACCAATGTCACCTAAGGGTCATAATTGCTACATTTAATGAATTTTTTTCTTAAAAGTGTTGTAATTATTATTAAAACAAAAGAAAGTGGCAACATGTCACTCTCTTATCTCTTATATGTATAATAATATTCATATAGCGATAAACATGATAAAATTTAAAACATAAATTATATATAGAAAGATGATTAAATTATATACATCAATAAAATTTATTTATAATTTTTATAGACTATATAATTACCCTTAATAATGACACAATTGTTTTGTAGAAATTATTTTATTGATAGAAATATCAAATAAATGATATTAAAGATATTAAAATAAATATCATATGAACAAATTAATGTGATCCAAGAATTTGGTAGGTAAATATGAAATTTTAAGAGTGTATTTAGTATTTTGGTTCGAATTTATCTTATATTTGGATTTTATTTAAAGTCAAATAAATTAATAGTTTTAAAATTGACACTATTGATATTTTATAAAAATAAGATATTATTAAATTATTTAAAAATCACAAAAATATTTAAAAATTATAAACTGAAAATTATATGGCCTAAAATGCCATAAAGTATCCAATTATGGAAAATTGAAAACTCATAAGAAAATATTTATAACCATTAAATATTTAGAATATTATTACCACAAATAAAATTAAATGTATTAAATAAGGATAAATCAAAATGATAAGGTTTAAAATAAAATAAAAACATGTCTAAAATTTATTATTTGAGAGGATTTTGACACATATTATTTTTATTTTATAAATAATTGAGTTTGGGACTATTATAAAACGAAAATAAATTTATAATAAATTAATATTTCAAAACTTTCCTAAAGTTCCTCATATCCATGTATTAAATGGACACCACCTCTACCCACGTACTCACACCTTTAAATCCATTTTTCTCATCCAAAATCTACTAAAATAATCACAAAAAATACATAACCTCCTCTTAAAGCCTATACCTTGGGCAAAAATCCATCCTTGGGATACCTTTTTTGCAAATCAGAAGGAGATAATCGTAAAGGAGGTAATTGTTTTATCACCACTTTCAAAATTATTTTCTTCTTATACATCATATTATTTTGTTTTTATCATACTAAAGTAATAAATACAACATTTTTTATATTATGAGATGTTATTATAATTATTTTATAACCTTATTTATCCTTTTACCCACCCTAAGAATTACAATATCACCATGCGTGTGTACGTACCAGTTATCGTCTCCACGTCGTGGTGTAATTTGTTATTCAACAATACTAAATTTTGATGGGTATAATGATGAGTATAATGGATTAATTAATGAATATAACATGATAATTATTATTTATAATTACTATGACATCCAATTCAATACCATTTAACTATTAAGTGAATGATATCATCACTCGTGCATACATACGGCCTATCGTCTCCACGACATGATGAGATTCATTATCCACCTTAACCATTCAAGAATGATTATAAATTATATATAATAAATAAGAATTCAATATATTACATAATAATGCTACTGGATTTATTTATATATATATATGTCATTTACTTACTTCCATTCATTTTAATAAGGAAATGGAAACAACATTCATTCGTACGTACAACCTACTATCTCCATGAACGATGTATTTCATTTCATTTATTTATCTATTATTTATATTTATATACTAAATATATATGATATATAAATAATTTTTACATTATTTACATAATTAAATAACGATTTAAGTAATAATATCAATAATAAAAATTCAAAACACGTACGTTAAATAAAATGATTATTTCCAAAAACATTTCTTGTACATGGAATTGATAAATGAACAGGTAATATAAAGTCATTAGGGAATCATATATGATATCATAATAATCATTATTATTATTTTACAAGTTAATAATATGTTTAAACCCACTATACAGAAGTTTCAGATACGTACGAAGCATATCATACCTAAGGTAAGGGATAATTTCACAATCTCATTATTTTCCGAGATTGTTTATACGTAAGTATTTACTGGGGTATATTTTTCATCCAGATCCATTTTTCCTAAATATATAATGTTATATATATTTCTATAATATTTTTAAATTAAATTTTACCTATTAGTGAATATTTATTAAATAGTATATAATTAATCTTTCTTTCGTTTTCTACATGAGGTTCTTTTTGACTTTTCTGGTAAGAATACGAGAATAATGTTTTTTTAACTTTTACGGCACAAATATATTTTTACATATTAATAATTCTTTATTTCCATAAATCTAAATCTATATTATTTCAATTTTATTTTCAAAAAAATTCTTTTCCTTTTAAAATTTCACGACATTTTGAGAATAGGAAACATTTGTTTGAAGAAGAATGAATATTTTCCTCAAGAGTTAAGATTAATTGTTTTATCTAAATTATTTTCCATCTAAGATGACATATGGTTATGTTTCTTATTAAATTTATTTTATTGTGTGTATTATGGACATATTTTTATGAAATCCATTTACTTTATATATATTATGATGAAATTATGTTTAAGAAACACATTTTTTTGTTCATTGAGTTATGTTGTGATGAATGGTTTATGTTATTCTAGAAAATTTAAGAATGATTTAATTATGATATGGGTGGGACCTATATCACCCTATAATTCATTGGGTAAAGAATTATATCTCATGATATATACATGACTGGAACAACAAGTAAATTCGATTTAACAATACATGGTTGGAATGACAAGTAAATATAGTTTAGTAATGAATGGCTAGAATGACAAGTAAACCCTAATCAATAATGGAATTTGTCCACTATCATGGTATTGGTAAAAATTCATTGGCTAATTTGGAAATAATATTATGTACTTATTTTTTTTGCAAAATTCCATGTTTTATGTCAATGCTATTTTATCATGGTTAATGTTCATTTATGATCTATGCCTTATGTACATCCAAGATTTATTTCATGACTCATGATTTTGAAATTTAATCTTTATGTTAATGTTTTTACATTCTTTTTTTTATGGTTTGTTTTATGTTCACCATGTTTACCCTTACTGAGCATTTGAGCTCACCATTTTTATATTTTATTTTCCACGGGATATAAAAAAGGGTTTTAGGTAGGAAGAAAAAAGTTGAAGATAATTATGGAAGATTTTGAAGATCTTTCACCAAGTTAGAATATTATGTTCCTTGTTTCTAAAGACAATACACTAATATGGTCTTTAAGTGTATATTTTTATAATGTGTTGAGTATTGCACAAAATAAATGTAATGTCCATGTACATAAAGCTTGGGTCGTTAGAGGTTATGTTATAATGAAATTTTTATGAATATGATTTCACTTTGTGGACTCTGATTTGATGAAGGTTTAATGATCTTTTGGAACACATATGTTTTATTTTCACTATTTAATTTTGGTTGTTTTATAACCAAGGATGGTGATTATGTTATAACTAAGGATGATGATTATGTTTTTAAAAAATATGGGTGGGACCTATATCTCCCTCCAATTCATTGGGTGAATATTTATATCTCATGAGATAGATAAGATGAAAATGGTGGGGGGGGGGTGAACCTGGTTTTGTAAGAAAATTTTAGAATTAGGAGTGAGCCCCATTATTTAATATAGGGTTGGAATGGGGAGTGAATATGGTTAATTAAGATGAGTCTGGAAGTGGGAGTAAACTCAATTTGGTAAGACATGGTTGGAATAAAGAGTGAATCAAGTTCAGTAAGATTGGGGTGGAATGATGAGTGGACCCAATTTAGTAAGATAAGACCAGAATGGGGTGTGAAATTAGTTCAGTAACATAAGGCTTGAATAAGGTGTGAAACCAATTCAGTAAATGATACTTTCTACTATGATGGTCTTATTAGTAACCCTTTACTAATATGGAAATTATTTTCCACTCATGTGTATATTACACAAATTCCATGTCTTATGATAATGTTAATCTCTCATGGATCATGTTCTTTTATTCCCTATGATTCATGTCTTTTGATCCTCCAATATTTATTCCATGACTAAAGATTATGATATTTGATTTGTAGGGTATTGTTTTCAAATGGTAATATAAGGTTCTCATACCCTTACGATCTTTTTATTATTATGTATATCCCTTGTTTACCCTTACTAATCATCTAATCTCACCCTTTCATTTGTTTCCTTTCCCCGGGCTATGAAGATATGAATTATGTATGATAGTTCAAAGAAGTATGGTAGTTGTGAATAATGTAGTGGGATATGGTGTAGCTCACTTATGGACTAGTGTTTATATTTCTGATTTTCAAGGGTAATAAACTACTATAGTCCTTAGCCCTATGTTTTTGTAATTTAATGAATATTCATAGAAAATGATGTAATATCTCTGTATTAAAATCTTGGGTATCTATATGGTTGAACCTTGATTTCACTAGAAATTCATATCAGCTGATAGTTTAGCGCTGTGGAATTGAAACTATTGGATCATCCCTTACTAACTTAAAGTGTCTGAATTAGGAAGCCATGTAACTCTCCAATCACTTCTCAAAAGAAGATTCACACACACAGAGACACACTCAAACATAAAAACAAGTATTCAAATAATGGGGAAATAATGAAGAAAAAATAGTTTTACATGGTTCATACTTTCATCCTATATCCATGGGAAAACACTACAAACTCTTTTTATTAAATAATGTACAATATTTAAAAACACCATAACCAAATAACCCAACATAATTTTTTTTCTAATTCGATATAGTGTACACCAGTAGCTTGTACCACATCCTTATATAGAGGTTCATTATTGGTTAAATAGGTTGAATCACCATCTAGCATTTTCTGTCACCCATACTTTGACCTCACCATTAAAATGAGTCTTCCCTGGAATCAACTGTCCTTTCTGATACATTTTTCATTTCACCCAAAGAAAAGTATCCACAACAAACTTTGAATGTTTTCAAAATTATGAAGTTTCATCCCGTTTGATAAAATTTCTTGTTGTTGATCATTAAAAAAGGTTTAATTAAACTACATGTGTCTAAAATTTGGATGAGATAACTTACACTGACTTAAAGAAAACATCATGATCACAACAATCGCCCACTTGATGGTTACTTCAAGTAATCTCATCGACATCCTCTAACACTTGAGGCTATACTATTCCATATTCTGTATTCATTTCATTTTCAACATCCGAATATCAATTAAATGAGTCCCACTGATCTATAATTTTTCCTTATACTTTCTTGTACTAAAACCATTGTGAACATGTTGGATGAATTTCTCTTCCCTATGATCTTTCATAGCTTAAACACTTTATCCTATAGTTGATACTACATGGAATTTAATTTTAAGTCAATATGTTTCATTATTTCATGAAATACCAAATTCATATAAAGGAATATTGAACTCTTATTATCATATAATAATGTTCACCTTTCAATTATTTTATGAGTTCCTTCACCAAGCACACTAACCAGATAAATTCCTATATAGGTTCTGTAGATACAACATAATCTACATCAGTTGTAGAAAAAGTCACCATTGGTTTTAGTCATGACATCTAGGTAATCATAATTCTTACAATGGTACATAAAAACCCATAGTACTTTTTTGATTTTCAGAATCACAAAAAAAATCGGCATTAATAAAATTTTATATTTTATCATTTTTCTTAATGAATAATATTGTATCTATTGATCCATTTAAGAGTCAAATGATACAATTCATATTTTACCTATGCTTATTCCCATGGTTATACTTGAAATTAATTACCAATCCTACTACAAATGAAATATCTAACAATGTATATATCATCTCATATATCAAGATTCTGACAAAAAAATATATGATATTTTTCCATGTACCAGACCTCATCTACTATTGAAGGTGCCTGCATTGAGGATAACATAATGTGTCCTGTAAGGGGATTCATGAAAAATTTACATTGATTCACTTGAAACATTTCAATAATCTTCCAAAAATACTATTTCTCATCCCCAATATTTTCTTAGCTTGACCAAGATCCTTCATTTCAAATATTCTAGACAACTTACTCTTTATATCCTAAATCTGCTGAATTTATAATCTTTCCAGTAACATTTCATCCTGGCAGAGTTGAAAAATAATGTAAGGTTCATCATTCCAAGACTTCCAAAATCAATAGTGATTGGATTTACTGCTAGTGAAACCTTTCTCATTCATGAAAGCATCGAAATTATAGTTCTGCCATCAAGGTTCTTATTTCAATCCATATAGACTTCACTTTAGTATACGAATAAGGACCCTTTCTAATGGTATTAAAATCCCTTGGGATATATCTTGTATATCTTCTCTTCCAAATCACTAAGAATAAATTAAGATTTCACATCTACATGCAATGAGATTAAACCATCAGACGCAATAATGATTAATACTATTCTAGTTGTATTAGGCTTTAATATTGGTGATTTTTTTCGGAAATATTTGTTTTATTTCTATTAAAATCCAATAAAAAATAATAATACGATATATATTCTACTTCCACCATATTCTTATTTCAATTGATATACCCATTTGTTCTCAAGTTCTCATTTCCCCTTTGACTATTCTATTAGATCCTAATTTCTACTTAAAATTAAGGAATTCACTTCTTCTTCTATGGATAAATCACACTTCTTCATGTCACAAAGAGTTTACGCCTATTCTAAACATTTAGGTTCCCCAATATCTGTTATATGTAATACGTTCATGTTGACCCCTTACTGTAAAACTTGTCATATAACTCTAAAAGGTCTTCTAAAATAAGTTTCTATATTCACTGGAACTTTAGTTTATAGTGATTGAAATTATGATTATCTAATTATTTTTCCTATTATTGGATTGATAGTGATATAAATAATGACTAGAGGGGGTAAAAATTAATTTACAACTTTTTTTATAAATCAATAAGAGTTTATAAAATAATGATCTACATTGAGTGATGTGTTCTTGAAATAACTTACAACAGAAATAAAAATTAAAAACACAAATATTTGTAGTGGTTCAGATAAAAAAGATCCTAGTCCACTCCTCAACCTCTTATACTCCATGAAAAGATTGGTACACACTAAGAACATCACTTTTAAAGGTGTGAGAACCTATTACAGACTCTTACTTTTTAAAATACCAAAAGGTACAACCTAGTATTTTTACAAGAGTCTAAACATAGTCCATGACCTAGATTTTGATCAGGAGTCACACCCAATACTTCCTTTTTGTTGGTGGAATAACCAGATACAGAAAGACTTTATTTTTATTGGGATAAGAATAAACTATATTCAAACAACAACAAAATAAATAAATAAAATAAAACATGAATAAAAAAAATAAAAATAAAGAATTGAATGCTCAAATGAAGTTGAGGATGATGAATCTATATGATCTTTGATCACTTTAATAGAGGAAGGTCAAACATTGTAGTTCTTCTGTGATTATATATAATGAAAATTTTTCTTAGATGTTTCTTGATCATATGAGAGTAGCAAGAATTGTGTCATATTTGTCTCAATGAAATATGAATGAAAGTTTTTATATCCCTTTATTGACATCTATAACGAATTAATATCAATTAATTAAAAAAATTTAGAGTGGCTACATAATGAATAGATTCATGCCCATTTTTTGCGCATAACATGAAAAAAATATTACCATTAAGTTCATTTTTAAATAATGAATTGAATCACAAGGAACTTTCACAAACTTTATTTCTTCATGAAATATCTTCATAAATATTCCAATATGTTAAATAGAATAAATATACATAATTCAGATTTATAAAATAGTTATAACAAAAAAAATAATCTTCTAATTTATTAAAAAAAAAATGTTTCCTAAAATATAGCGTCATAAGAATTTATATACTATATGTATATGTACATAACATGTTCTAAAAATAAATTTTAAGCACATTGTAATTATATTTTTTGAAAAAAATTAATAAAACATCCATAAAAAATATTTGTTTTTAATTATATCAATTAAAAGACAAGAAATATAATTTTAGAAAGACTATTTTGAACCAATGGTATATTGAAATACATAGCGGTAGCTGATAAACTACCATTATGATGATATACCATTTCTTTAAAATATTATTCAACATTGTTTAATGGTATGTTGATCTACCATTAAAGTTAAGTGGTAGATTGATAATTTACCCATGCCATGATATCTGTTAGCGGAAAACAAAATTACCATTGAGCATGAAGTTGCTGCTACCAAGCCACTATGTAGTGGTTGGATTTCTTTTATTTCAACATAATATGCTACTGATGAAGGAATCTATGGTGACCTCACTGTGTAATGGTAGGAGATCTACTAACGGAAGAGAGATCTATCAATGAAAGAGTGATCTACAGGTGGTCAAACGGTCAACTGTTGGAGAGATCTACTAGTGGTCTGTGATCTACCGAAATCTAATGGTAGATGAAATAATGAGGTTAAATATAAAATTTCTATTGAAAAAATATGCTACTGGAACTAGTTGAAGATGCTTAGGAGGAAGAAGAAGACAAATTCAAGCTGATTTTGTTTATCAGATGTAGGTGTGAAATGTGTTGATGATGGTTTCCAAGTACACCTTTTATGTGATAATAATCACATTCTTTTCCTCAAACTAAAATCTACAACTCCTCAATGCAGACAGATGCACTAGAGCTTCATATTATCCTAAAAAATTAAAAACATTATAAAACCTCAAAAACACAAAAATTAGTCTATGAACGAACATGGAAACCTCTACATTATTCATATGGGGTTTGACTATTTACTCTAATGAATAGGAAATAATCAGAAGGCCAAAGTTGAAGATAAATGTGCGGTCTTGATCAAACAGTAGAGATTAGAAAAATCAGGCTAGCAAGCACATGTGTGTATGAGTTTATAATGGGGGAATAGTGAAATTCTCATACAATCCCACATAAGTAAAACACCTAGTTTAAATTTCACTATATTAAAAATGATGCACCTTAATGGCATCGAGCTGTCGTAGGGAATCAACACCCACACACCCCTATCACTCACCTAGGATTTTGACCACCAACATAGCCTATCCACTCCATACTTTTGGTGCACTTTCATAGGCATTAAACATGTGCCTCCACTCTTTATTACTATACATGGACTTCTACTTTGTCTTAGCCCCTTAGGGTACTCTCCCACAAGGGTTTACCTCTAGGTTCCCCTATGTGGTAGCAGGGCTGGACCTTGTGGCATCACCATGGTTGGCACATTTTTTTTGAAAAATTCACACAAAGAGACAGTTCAATAAAAAATCAAAGATTTTTAGAGTAAATGAATAAATGAATAATAGTTAAGTGTGAAAATGAGATTATAAAGAACCAATAAACATTTTAAACACCAATACAAAAGAACGATACTAATTATTATTTAATTTTTTAAAACAATTTGAAGTTAATAAAAATGAGGGGATAATAATTAATCGAAACAAACCAATAAAATAATTAAGGAATATATTCAAACTCTAACAATATACCCCTTTTAGTAAATTCAAAAACCATACATTTATAAAAATTTCAAATAATATTATTCCCATTTTTTGAAATTTATCAAAGACAATATTAAAATGAAATATTTAAAATATTATTTCTATTAAACAATATAAAATACTTATAATTATCAGATAATAAATCTTTCTTAAAAAAATATCATTTAGTTACATTACATATGTAAAACATATTTTAATTTTATCAAGACAGTAATTATATTAAATATAAATGTTAAGCTTCCAAAAATCCCAATTCAAACTTCATACATAGTTTTCTTAATCCATGTGATCTTTGAACAAAAACTCACTGTAACAACATATTCATCTTCATCTGTTGAGAATTCAATGCTAGTTATTTCTTAGAACTCTAAGATATTAAAATTTTACCTAGAAAATGATGCATACCTAGAGTGATTTCCTAGTCAAGTATGCAACCTCTAAATTCAAAACTAGAGTAATATAGTAAATAAAAATAGTTCTCATTAGAATAAAATAATCCAGTAAAAAATTTACCCTTGATATATCAAATTACTATCTTAATAGATTTATGATAAATTTTTTAAGGTTTGTACTGAAATCTAGCACAAAAAATAAGTTGAGAACATTTTATTTGTTACAAGTATAGTGAGATAAAATAAACTGACTATAATGCCTCTATATATTTTAACATTATCACACTTTCTAGATTCATATATATCCTATTTTGAATTAGTACTTATGACATCCCACCTTTTTATAACATAAACTTTCATTACATTACACAAAAGTGAGGATCTTTAAGGGTTAGTGTCTTGGAAACCAGGAACATAATACATGAAAACAACATAAAACAATCTTCTTAAACACTTGAAAGGCTTCTCCTTAAGTTCATCCTAGGTTCATTACTGAATCTCATAACCCGGGGACATACATCAAAATAAAGGGTGAGCAGAAGGCCCAGTAAGGGAAACAAGGGAAACATTTAACATCTGAACTTGAGATACATCAACTATGTCATGAAAAATAACTTTAAGGCATGAGAAAGAAATCATGTGGCATATCATAATAAAAATAAAATTTTTCATAACTTTAAGATGTGGCTACATCATTTAACATAGACAATCATGAACATATCACCAAGGTCCATCCCCAAGGTGTCATTTGAAAATTACCAAGGTTATTCACCAAGATATCGTGAAAATTGTAATATCTAGTGGTTACATCATTACCCAATGCATTGGAGCGCTATCAGGGCGCACCCTTAAATTTTCCTTTATTATCATGTGAGCCACATATATCATCATCAAACATTTCATAAACAACCCATATAGAATAAAATAAATGGGTTTCACTTCATAATCAAAACGTTTTAAAAACTGTTTTAAAGACATGATCTTTACGTCACTTTGAAACCCACGGAAGGGGAGAGCGGGTCTCATGTATGTAAATACTAGAATTTAAAATAGAAAATTTTGATATATATGTGAATACCCATGTAGAAATAAGAGCTTTGAGTATTCACTTTATAACATAAAATAATTTTGAGAAAAGAGAGAGGCATTTTGAGACGAAAATTCTGCAGCATAACAGCTATGTTTTGGGGTTTTAGAGAACATTGAAAAGAGAGGGGACATGGGTCAAACATTCATAAATGACCCATAAAACAGTATAGGGACATAATATAAGGGATATAAGAACATGGTAATGAAATTTTAAAATATACCATATGAAATGAAGAACATGAAAGGAAGACAAAATAAGATTTCTCTTATGAAAATTCTGCAGCCTAACGGCGTCACATAAACTTCAACCAAAAATGAATTGATGAGATCAAATAGGGTCTCTCATAATATGAACATAAAAGATCAGTATGATATATATATAGATCAAACCCCAACATAATATAAAGGAACTTTCAAGACTTGAAATGGAATTAGAACTTTGAAAAAGGAGAAAGGTGAAAGAACCACTTAAAAATTCAGCAGCCTAACGACGCCACTTAAAACATCAAAATACTGAATTGAAGAGATAAAATGGGGTCTCTCATCATATGATAATAAAAGATCAGTATGATAAATTTAGAGATCATACCCCAACATAATGAAAAGTAACTTGAAAGGCTTGACCAGAAAATATAACTTTAAAAAGAGAAGGGTGAACAAATCCCTTAAAAATTCGGCAGCCTAACGACGCCACTTAAAACTTTAAAATACTAAATTGAAGAGATAAAATGGGTTATCTCATCATATGATCATAAATGATCAGTATGATAAATATAGAGATGATACCCCAACATAATAAAAAGGAACTTGAAAGACTTGACATGAAAATAGATCTTGAAAATGAGAAGGGTGAAAGAACCCCTTACAAATATTTCGACAGCCTAACGACGCCACTTAAAACATTATAAAACAAAATAATGAGTGTAAGAGGGGTTATATAATTATATGAACATGAAAAGGGACGTAAGAGGAGTATAAAATAACATCCTTACCATAAGAACATGGAGCATAAAATAAATGACATAAATGATATTTCTTGAAAAGAAAGAGAGAGGTCGGATCCCTTACCTTAAAACATAACTCTTAAAACTCAAAGGTTGGGACCTTGAGAGATTGAGGGCACCTTGGGAGGACTCCTTGGGAGGTAATTAGACCAGAACATAGTTGGGGGAGGGTGGGGAGTCGAAATGGATGAGAGGATGGCTTGGTGTTTATAGGGAAAGTGAGGGGACAAGGCATTCATGGCAAAGGGACACCTCAAAAGTGGTTTTCTCAAAACCATGTGCTCTCCCAAGATATTTCCCATGAAGTTAGGACACATGGGGCCCCCATACAATAATTCATCACCTTTGGTCTATCATACCTTAAAATATCTCATGATATCATCATGACACAGTTATGATGTCATTAAACATACCGAAACCCTAAAACTGTATTTTTACTATTCACTGAAAATTCAACTTTCTCAGAAAGATCCCAAAATTTCACCTTAACCAAATATCAATGATCTGATTTCAAAAATGAACTCCATTTTATAAAAATATTTTTCTAAATATTTTTAATTTATTTTTTAAATAAATACACTATTCACTGAAAATTCATTTTTTCAGAAAAAACCCCAAAAATTACCATAACATAATATCGGTGCTCTGAGTTAAAAAATGAAATCCATTTTATAAAAATAATTTTTTAAATATTTTTAATTTAATTTTTAATTAAAAAACACTATTCACTCGAAAAAACTAATACTTGAATAATAATTTATGAAACCGTTATTTAACCATTTTATTGAATCACATTACTTAATCAAGGTGCCTAGATTATATTAATACTTTCTTTAAGTGAGATTACTAATCCATTTGGACACATTACTAATCCTAATCATAAAATCAATATTCATCAAAAATTAAGTTGATCTTATTAGACTCTAAATTTCGTACTGAATATAATTGTAGAAGACCATTTTTTGAAAATCATTACACATTTATATTTATTTAAGGTTTACATAAACATTTTTAAAATATCCTTTCTCTAAAATTAATCAAAAATATGCATACTATATTTATCCGGTCATTTGAAAATTCATAAACTTCATCATATAAAGAAATTGAAATTTTTATTTAAAACAAAGGATTACACAAGGCAGTTACAGTCTCCTTACATATCCCCTTATCACACCAGCATAGGACCTATGTGTAAGGTGTGCTAAGGTGAGAGAATCCGAGGGAGGCTCGGCCAACATTGCATGAGTAGTAATTTCTATCAGTTTGAACTTCTCGCGAAGGTGATCCCATTCTATCTTCCCACGATGAAGTTCAGCTTGGGTTTGGTCCAGAGCAAAGCCCAGCGGTGCTACCTCCTTCCCAAGTTCTGTTAGATGGGCTTCGATCGGTCCAAGACTACTGGGTGAGGCCATCAAATCTTCTTTCTATATTAATTAACCAAGATTACTTGTATTTAGAGACAATAATCAGAACGTTTAATTCTTAGTGGTCATATTGACTAATGGTCATATAACAGTCAGAACCCAACAGTCTCATTTTAATTATACTCATGTTATCAAATGAAACAGTTTTGTTGAGTATCAAAAATAAAATAACACACAAAATTAGGAAACACGATTTATTCAAAATTTCAGGTCGTTACAGTACTCATTGGTAGTATCAAATTATTATGAGAATCAATACCAAACCTTTTATAAGTTATTTAGTATATTTATCTTGATTTAAGAAAATACAATCTTTCCTTTTATTAATTTGAAAACTGAGGAAAAATTTAGTTCTCCCATTAATCTCATGTCAAATTAACTTTTCATGAGTTTATAGAAATCATTAAACATAAAATAATTTTGTAATCCAAATATTATATCATCAATATAAATTTGTATAACAAATATTTTAATTGAAACTATTTGTATAAATAATGTTGGGTAAAACTTACCTTTAACAAAATAATTTTGTAATAAAAATTGTGTTATTATTTCATACCAAGATGTTAGAGATTTCTTAAGACAGTATAAATATTTATTAATTTTAAAAAGCATGATTTGGAAACTTTTAAATTTTATATTTAGGTACGATTCTAAAATAGGATTCCTCTGAAATTATTTCATTTTAAAAGTGGTTTTTTACATCCATTTTAAATAATTTTATGTTTTGAAAAAATAGGATTATATAATTACAATTTATTCCATCCCAGAAATAGGAGAAAATAGATATTCAATGTCAATTACCTCTTCCTGGGAATATCCTTTAGCTATTAGTATATCTTTATTTTTAGTTATGTTGCCATATTTATCATGTTTATTGTGAAGAATCCATTTAGTTCCTATTATGGGTTTGTCTTTTATAAGTTTGACTAAATTCCACACATTATTTATTTCAAATTGATCTAAATAGTTATGCATAAAATTAATAAAATTTAAATCAATTAAATAATTATCAACATTGATAGGAAAAAAAAATTGAAACAAAAGAAGAGTTTGGATGGTAAATTAAAAATTATTTTCTGGTTTGTATAAAATATTAAACATTTATAATTATTTTTTTAATTGGATGATATTTAACCTTTTTCCATTATTTATGATAATTTTTTGAAGGGACATTCTCCCCCTCAGTTGAAGCATTCTCATTATCTTGTTCATTATATTCACCAAATTTTAATTCCAAACATTTATCATTGTCTTTGTTTGAATCAAAATCCTAATTGTTAGAATTAATTTCATTAAACATAACATGAACATTATCTTCAAAAACTAAAGTTTTATTATTGAAAACTTTATATGATTTTATAGTATTTAATATCCTAAAAAATGTAATCCTAAAAATTAGAATTGAATTTTTCTAAATTATCTTTTATATTTACAATATACACTTTACAACCAAAAACCCTAAAATATCCAACTTTAGGTTTAAACCATTTAAATAGTTCATATGGTTTATTATTTAAAAATGGTCTTATAGAAACTCTATTTAAAACATGGAAATTTGTATGCACAGATTATGTACAAAATTATTTAGGTACACTAAATTCCATTAGATTTCACTTAGCCATTTCATGAATAGACTTATTCATTAATTCTACCACACCATTTTTCGTGATGTCCTAAGGGATGAAAAATAATATTTATAACCATTTTCTTTACAAAATTTATCAAATTCAAAATTAAACAAATCACCACCTCTATCACTTATGATAAAGATGATTGATATATTTTTGATTTTCCTAATAAACATAAAGAAGGCACAAAATTTATATAAAGTTTCATTTTTATGCGATAAGAAATAAATCTATAATAATCTATTGTAATAATCTAAAATTAAAAAAAACATAATTCCTACCATAAAAAAAATAGTTTTTATAGGTCCATACATGTCAATATTCAATAGTTGTAAACATCTAGCATTACTAACATCATTTACAGACTTAAACTTTTCTTTGTGTTTGTTACCCTTTATAGTGGAATCACACATAAAGTACATACTTGTATATAATTATGGTAATTGTAGAACCAGTTCATGCATCAAAATTTTGTGAAATAGTATAAAATTTTCATTCCCATGCCTCTGATGAAAAAAATTTCATCTTCTTAAACATTATTCAAACACTTGATTTTTTTTGGTCTGATATGAGAAAATAAAACCAATTACATATAATCCATCATCACACAATTGTGATATACTTATTAGGTTATGTTTTATGCCAAGTAAATATAATAATTTCAAAACAATAACTATTTTAGATAAAATAACTTCATCAATACCTTTAATATTACATTTATAATTATCTTCAAATTTGAAAATGCCACCATCGCACTAATTAAAAGTTAGGAATTTTTAAATATCACCTTCCAAGAACTTGTATAGGATTATATGTATGTAAAATGAGTCTTTGATACTTCTATGTTATATTTCCTTAAATTAAAAAATTCAAATAGACTATTTTGGTATCCATTATAACTTGGGTTCAACTGGATTAGTAACAAAACATTTTTTAACCCAAATTGATTTAATGTTTTTATTAGTGGGATGTTTATAAAATAAATCCCTAGCAATGAAAGTTATGTTCTATCCAAATGATTTTGTAAATCTCAGGGAAACCTCATTGGAATAATGACATTTCATTAAACATTTAAAACATGTTACACTATAAATAATTCCTTTTTAGATTTTATCAAATTTAGTCTTATTTAAACATGGTGGTAAAATTTTATAACCCAAAACATTATTATTTTTGTTTAGTTTCATCAAATATATCATTTTATCTTATATTTCTCTACCTTTTACAAATGTTGATAAATTACCTTTAAGATTGAAATATTAATATTTCAAATTCATATTATATTTTTTAATAATATCTAAATATCTATAAATTTTGTTATTATATTTAAAAGTCATGTTAATTAATTTATTATTTTCTTGCTTAAGTTTATTAGAATCATGTTTAACATTTGTTAAATAATCTATAACTAAACTAAATTTTTTCTTTTGATCTTTATCATTTACCAACAAAATGTTTTTAAAATTTTCATTTTCTACTTTTATTTTTATCAAAATAGAATTATAAATATATTTAGATTTATCATTATGGGAGACACTTATTTTCATATTATCGTATTACTTTTTTATTTTTTCATTTTATTTAATGAAATTATTTTTTAATCTTTATTTTAGTATACTTTTAAATTATCATGAATCCATAATATTTTAATTCTTTCTATTCTTTAATTAATTTTTTAACTTTATAATTAATTGAATAAAAATTAGAACATGAATAAGAAACATTTTCATCAACATAAATAACATTATGATCAAAATGTATAGGAGTTATTACCTGTGTATAGAGTGAATCACTTACCCCAGGTTGTATACCCATCAAGGTAAGATTCAGTATATCCTATTCACATCTAGAATCACTAATAGAGTCAAAACTATTTGAATAGCCCCAACTTCCAAATTTTTTTATTTTAAATTTTTCCTTCTTTAGTTGTTTGAGTTTAGGGAAGTCTGTATGTATGTTCCTTTTCATACGGTACTTGTAACATATTAATTCTGAGACATCATTATTTTTACTAGTATTATCTTTCTTATAGTCCTTTTTAAAATTCCTCTTGAACTTATACTTTCCGACTTTTTTTCCTTGAACTTGAATAACTTCTTATTAAAATGATCCTTATACTTGTCAATTTCCCAAAACTCATACTTAGAGGCATTATAGGAATCAATAAAAATATTTTCAAATGAAATTCATTTTCCTTTTATTTAATCCTCACTAGTAATGTTTTAAATCTATAAATCATACACTATAAAAGAGGCTATTAGTTTATCTAAGGTATACTCTTTCAAATTCTTATTCTCATCAATGGAAACCTTCTCTGCATGTCATATTTTTGTAAGAGATCTCATTATTATTTTTACTTGAGTTGTGTTTTCCAAAACTTCTCCAAGAGCACTCATATAATTTTTAATACTTTTGAATTTAAAAAACACCAAGTTTACTGATTCTTCATTTCCCATCTTGAAGTCTTTACATTCTTCTAAGACATTCCTAACTAGGTTCCACTAAATTTTTTTGTCCCATAGCGAGTCACTTGAAGTATTCTCCATATATCGTGGGATTTCTTACAAGATGAGTCAAGGATATAAAAATTTCAACTTATGGAAGAGTAAAAAATATTTTTAACTTTATAATTCAAAATATAATTTACCAGATCATTTCCTACAAGTGTCTCCAGATAAAATTTGTGTAGTTTATATGTATTATGCATGATATTCGTGTGATCCACACTTAACTGTTTCAAGAAGGCTTCCATTATTTCTTTCTAGTATTCATAGTCATTTCCTTCGAATAATGGTGGGTTTTTTAGAATCCATCCATCATTTTCATTTACACATTCCATCATAAAATAAACCTTTTATTTTATTCCTTAGACTATTAAATCTAGTATATTAGGTTATCATAGAGTTACAAATAAATAATAGAAACAAATAGATACTCTTAAAATCATTTTATGTAATTTTTTTGATCATTACCATTTTTTGGTATTAGATTAAAATAATCATAGAAGAAAACTATCCTTTAAGAATGTTCATATCCCCTGATGTGAATTTTTATATCGATAGTGATGGAAATAATTTCTAGTGGTAGGTGGGGGGTGAATATACGTTGAAAACATTTATTAGAGATCAATCAAATTTTATTAAATAATGATCTTTGGTGAGTAATATATTCTTTAAATGAGGTGAATCAGAAACAAAAATGAAAGATCACAAATATTTATAGTGGTTTGGATCAAAAATATCATAGTCCACTCCTTAACCTTATCTACTTTGTGAGAATGTTGGTACCCACTAAGAACATCACTTTTAATGGTGTGATATCCTGTTACAGTCTATGACTTTTACAAATACTTGGAGGCACAACAAAATATTTCTATAAGAGACTAACCCTAGTTTTTTACCTGAATTTTGATCTGAAGCCAAAACCTGGACTTCCTTTTTATTGGTGGAATAACCAAAAAAGGAAGGACATTCTTTTTGGTTGAAAAAAAACATAAACTAGACTCAAACAATTACCTATTGAATAAATAAAACATAACATGAATTAAAAAAATACAAAGATACTAGTAGAAGATCAAATGATGTCAATGATGATGAAGATCAATGATCACTTATCACTTAAATTGAAGAAGTTCAAACTTTAAAGTTCCTATGTGATTATATAAAAGGAACATAAGTCACAGAAGTTTCTTGATCATATGAGAGCATCAAGAATTGTGCCACATTTGTCTCACAAAAATATAAACAAAAGTTATTATATCCCTTGATTGAAATCTCAAAATAATTAATCTTTGTTCATTAAAAAAATAATTTCTTAGTGCATATATATAAATAATATCCACGTGCCACTTTTTAACACATAATAAGAAAATAATATTATTGTTAACTTCATTGGTAAATTGCATGTGGAATAACAATGAACTTTCATGGTATCTATTTCTTTATGAAATAACTATATAAATATTCCAATATTTTATATAGAACAAATATATATTATTCATATTTATAATAAAGTTAAAATAAAAATAATAACCTTCAATTTTATTAAAACATAAAAATATTTCATAAAATAGAGCATCATAAGAATATATATATATATACTTCATGTATATGTGTGAAACACATATGATATAAATAAATTTTAACCACAATGTAATTATATTTTTTGGAAAATATAATAAAACATTTATAAAAAACATTTATTTTTAATTATTTCAATTAAAATATAATAAATATAATTTTGAAAATATTATTTGAACTAACGGTAGAAGGAAATACTTGGCTATTGCTGACAAGCTATCATTGCACTGATCTAACATTGGCATCAAACAGGATTTATCATTGTCCAATGGTAGATTGATTTAGCATTGAAGTCGAGTGGTATATTTATAATTTACCATTAGAAGGTGATATTAGAAAGGAAAAGGAAACTACCATCAATCTTGAAGATGTTTCATCCACACCACTATATAGTGGTAGTAGATCTATTTTTGTAGCTTGAAGATGCTACTGACGAAGGAATTTATCATGACATCACTATGCAATGGTAAGAGTTCACTGGTTGAAGAAAGATCCACCAGTAGAAGAGATATCTACCGATGGAAGTGATATACCAATGGTAGAATGATAATACATTGGTCAGATAAATTGGTGGTCCATGATCTAATATATTCTAATAGTATATGTATTAGTGAAGATAAAAGTATTTTTGCTGTTGAAAATTTGGTGCTACTATCACTGGTCAAATATTCCTAGGAGGTCAAAGAAGATAAAGTCAAGATTCTGTTCTCACTCAGATAAAGTTTCATGATGTGTTGAGGATGTTTTCTAGGTATACTATGTACATGATAATTATCACATGAATTTCCTCAAACGTAAAGCTCAAACTCATCCATGCAAGAAGATTCACTGGATATTCATATCATCCTTAATAGAATCAAAAATATCAAAAAACTTAAGCAACTCAAAAAAACAGTCTAAGAAATGTCATGGAGACCTCAACGTTGTTCATCAGAGGTTTGACCATGAACAATGGAGAACATGAAATCACCAAAATGATGATGTTGAAGATAAATGTGTGGTCTTGATTGAACAATGGTGATCAGTCAGAGCGGAATACCAAGCACATGTTCGTATATATTTTGAATAGAGAAACAGTGAAACACACCCATTATTCCACATTGGAAAACGCATGTTTGAAGATGATATATATTATAAAATTCATGGCTTAATAACATTGAGATATCAGCAGGGGATCAACACCTACACACCCTTATCATTCTCCTGTGTTTGGCCCACTGGCATAGCCAGCCCAATCCATACTTCTTGTGTACTTTCTCCAGCCTTATACATGGTCCTACACTTCTTAGGTATATACTTTTAATGAAAAAATGTATTGGACTTTTGGGCTACTCTCCCTTGAGTATTGACCTCTGGGCTCCCCCTACGTGGTAGTTGGGAAGGCCCTTGTGGGCTATCCGTGGTTGGACTAACTTTTTTAAAAAATTCACATTGATAAAAAGTTATATTAAAAATAAAATATTTTTAGAGTAACTAAAGATATGAATAAAAATGAAGTATAAAAATGATATTATAAATAACCAATAAACATTCCAAGCATTAATAAAACAAATGTGATTATCATTATTATTAAAATTTTAAAACAATTTGAACTTATTATAAGTGAGGAGATATTAATTTTTCAAATTTTTTTAAAAAAAATTGACATTAATGTAACTACAACCAATATTTATTTTTTGGTTTCATAATGTAACATGTTCATTTAATATGGTTCAATTACACGGGTCACCATTCTAAAATTTATAAAGGCCCTTACACTTTATAAATTAGATAGTTGGATCCCATTTAATTAAAACCATTAACATTTCATCCCAGGAAAATAATGGTTCATGGATCAAACATGTTAGAATTAGTTTATTAAGGTTCTATCATTAAGCTATAAGAGAAAACACCATTTATGTTGATGTAGACACTTTAATAACCAATTTTTATTTCATAATATAACAATGATTTCAATCACATTAGTAATACAAATAAAAATTTAAATAATAATGAAAAGATACTACAAAATAAGAGAATACAGTAAATTTATAAGACCCCAAGACACCCTGGGTGGGAGGGGTAAATCAAGGTATCAAATTTTCCGTTTAAACGGATGGATCTTTTTCTCATGTTAGTAGGAACATGTTAAACCTGTATGATGGATATGATCACCAATAAATAATTCACATGAAAAGGGACGACATACAAAAAATTTATTTGGTTCGCCACTAAGGGATACATCCAAGGAGCATACATCGATAGGGTGTAGGTCATACTAAAATCCACTAATCTTCAAAAGTTGTAGAGTACATAAGTTTGTTCATAGTCACTCTGTGCTAGGGACACTGCCTTTACAATGCTTTAGGTATAGCTCACTGTGTCCCTCAGATCAATTTCATTGACTCACCCAAGCTTACTACTTTGAGAGAAGTCTAACTTAGTTTATCATGTTGAAGGTTTCTTCAACAGATTTGCATTAAATAATTTTTCCCTAACATAGAATGAGACTATTCTTACATCAAATACATGAGTTGATGCACACATAAATCCATGTTCACTAAAAATTTGAACTTAAAAAAATTCCTTCCATAAATCTCCATTGCAAAGCACATTCCTTCTCAAAGCTCACTGAGTGAATGCATAATACCCCATCTTCATGAATAAACCATTACATAGAAGCATTGGAACTATTCAACACTTTAGTCTTTTCACGATGCTCAATCTTGCATAGAGAACCTTCTTCACAAAGCACCCATGACCTCACAAAATTAGAGTGATTCCAGATTTTCTCTTACAAAATTAGTTCCAATTGAAATGGAGCATCCTTTTATTTATATAATAATCCATTCGTGAAGCTCCACTACAACCAATTCATTTTTTGAATCTTTCAGAAACAACTTTGTGATTCTCCTTCCTTTACAATGGTCCAATGAAATATGGAGTAGTCATTGAGCTCTCTGTCAACACTTCACAGAGTCATGATGCTCCATTTATTGTAATCACACTGAAAGACTGTCTCTATTAGAAAAGCTCCATATCTTTATGGTCATTAACCCTATCTTCAAAAAACACATGCCTTTACCATATTTATTTAGATTTGATTCCATAAAACAACTTTTCATGATGCTTGAATTCCCATAATCATAGAGCACACTGTCACGAACATTAATCCTTTACCAAACACAATTAATGAAGCTCATATTTGTGAAACACACTCCTTTCCCATATTTTAATATGGCCTTCAAGAAAAATTACTTTTTACAATTGAAACCATTTTACAAATTTTAGACCCCAACAATTTAGCAAACACTGGGAAATGGTGCCATCATAAAAACTGTTGTCATCTTCTATTATATGATCTATTTCATTGAAAGATACCTGATCTTACATATGAGGATTGAAATAAAACACAAACCATACTCCATTTCTAGAAAAGTATAGGATTTTTTCCAATAAAATCATGGAAAATGATCACCTAAAAATTTTAAATAGGCGATAAATCTAAGTAATAACCTTTATAGGTATACAAATAAACATGTTCATAAATAACACAATCATGCTATAAAAATTATCATGCATCAATAATATATAATGTAGTCTACATGGCATGGGAATCTCTATGTGGATATAATGATTCATGTAATTATACCTCCTTACAATATCGGGCAAAGGTTAAATTTCAAAAGTTAGTAAGAAGAAGAAATATTCCTATAAATCAATCTAATATATCAAAAAACTATAATAATGAGGAGTATAAGAATTAGTCCAATCCCTGACAATAATATTCTTCTATTATGTGCGGGTTGGCCGAACATAGACATGAGATATTTACCAAGTACCGACACATTCCTAGTCTCCCATTTACCATAACAAAATAACAATAAAAAGTAAAAGAAATATTGAATAAATTTTTAGAATCATTTCCTAGTATCTGCTTATGATAGTGCCTTGATACGGTTGGAGACTAGGACTCAATCACACCTCCCAATATACCAAAGTATTCTGACTAGGAGTGAGGGTCAAGAGGTCATACAACAAGGAGATTATACCCTCTAGATTAGTAATAAATATAGCGTAAGAATAAATAAATGAACAAAATTTGATGATAAAAGATAAAATTATAGATAATAATAAATGAATAAATGATTCATGAATGAACATGATACAATGTACAACAACAAACATACAATTGGTAATGGATAAATAATACAAAAAGCGAAGAAAAAATCACAAAGGGATGCCTCCACAAGCATCTTGATCTATAACTCAGTTCTATTCTCCTAATCTCCCATGTACAAGCATAACTGCACATAGCACAATCCATTATACTGAACTTGCAACTACCTGGCCTGTTCAGTAACCCCAGTGAAATAGAGGCCTAAAAATGGTGTGGCATAAACTCTGTATCCCCCACTAATGATGTATAATTTATTTAAATATGTTAATATAAATTAAATAATTTTGTAGATATTTCAAAATAATATAAGTATAGTTAATATAATTGTAACTAAGTCGGGATTAGGTTTCTTAAGTACACCTAGCCAACCATACCAACTTCAACCTAAGCTGAAATGTCTTTGAGCATGAAATCATGTATATGTAAGCATACAAGGGTGTATGCACGTAGATATATACATTCATTGGTGAGGACCTGTGGCTTAGTGACTAGTCGTCGACACAATAATAATATATTACTATAAGAATGAGTTTATATATATATATATAC
The DNA here is from genome assembly GCA_963277665.1 of Viscum album. Classification (NCBI taxonomy): domain Eukaryota; kingdom Viridiplantae; phylum Streptophyta; class Magnoliopsida; order Santalales; family Viscaceae; genus Viscum; species Viscum album. The sequence continues at coordinate 209,020,509 of OY728128.1, read as the reverse complement.
ACATATACTACATATATATATACATATTACTAGAAAGGACCTGAGTCATAACTCATGAATCTATGTATAGTCATAAGAATCTCATCGATTAATAAGCTATGTCATGATTGATTTCCAACAATAATGTAGAACACAATGATGAGTATCATAATTAATAATGAAATGTCCATGCCTGACATCCTAATCAAGGGGGTATGGAACGTCTTGTACTTTAACCCAAGTGTTGGCACCTCATTGTGTGGATTGTGTTGGACACAATCTTATTTTAATGATCAAAAATAATTATTCTTTCAAATATTAATGATACACATGTTATATGATATAATTTTATATGGTATGACAATTTTTATGATAATTCTACGAAGTATTATGGTCAGTAACCATTAGACGAGAGTCGTCATCAGGACTTGTTACCATCAGACATGAGCTACCATTGGGGAAAGTCACCACTAGCCTTGTCACCTCCAGGATTTTTACCACTAGAGGAGCTACCTCTAGGATGAGCTACTGTTAGGCTTGTTACCTCCAGACTATGTGTCATCATCACCTTCATCCTGAGGTACTACGAGTTTGAGATACCACTAGAAGCTAAGTCACCACCAGTTTCTTGCTACAGTTTCTATCAAAGGACTTTGGCATGAATGGATGAACATATATTTCTATTTGAGGATAATTTGACCAAGTATTCACAACATAGTCAATGTTTATTAAAGTATTATGGACATCCTATAACTTATTATACTAAATATACATAGAGGGCATATATATATCTCTCTTTACATGGTACTTGATTCTTATGACCTATAAAGTAATTACTAACTTAAAAAAAGTGTACAATTGAATATGTGAATCCTGAAAATATTACTGATTCATGTTCTTTGATGATCAAAGACACATAAGAAAATAATACATTATAGATATTGATTGAGGCATTGATAGAGATCAAATGGAACATTCATAAAGATTCATACAATCCTCTGTTATGCTACACTTTTTCAAGATTTAAGCTCAAACTTCTCACCAACACCGACCTGAGTAATTTGAAAATTCTAATCATACCTGATTCAGTGTTACTATATTCTTTATTGCTCTTTAAGTTTTTTGTTCTTCTTTTGAGTAGTGTGTTATTACTCTGTTATAAAACACACACTGTCTCCTTCACCTAATTAGAGAATACTTATTATTGTTTCAATCTTTTACCTTTGTTTTCCCATGTTATTTGTGGATGAGGTCCTTGTGTGGACTGGGATATCTTTACTCCCCACATATAATTGTGGAAGTGACTCTTCATCCTAGAAAATGTGTAGTAGTTGTTTATTTTCCTGATCTAGGTTGTGGATTTTTTCGGATTATTATTATAATCTGCTTAGCTGTACGCGATTTCCAAGTGGAGGGGATTAAGTATCATCTTGAGACTGAACCTATTTTTTATTCCACTATGTTCTTGTGTTTTATTTTATTATCATATCCTATATTTTTTTAATCTATAAACAAAACTATTACTTTTATAATTAATCTTAACTATTGTTTATATTTATTTTTTCTAAGTAAATTGATTTCAAAAGCTAAGGTAATCCTGAGCATTATTTTAGTTGAGACTTAATCACTCTTTGAGACATATTTTAAAAGGATAGATCTTATATAGATATGTTATTTTGATTAATTTTCCAGTTTATTTTTTTAAGAATAATTTATTTTAACTTAATCATTAAAATAATGTTTTATTGGGAATTCAATTCCCCCCTATCTAGTTATTCACTCTGACAAGCATTTGGTATCAAAGGGCTTTTAAAACTAAATTTTCAACTATTATTTTAGTTGTATTATAATTATCTCAATTTTATTTCAATTTGAAAATTTATTTCCTTATAGACAATAGATAAGAAGGATCTCCTAACAATAAAACTCTTTATTTTAATGGTACAAATTTTGCTCAATGTAAAATAAAAATGAAAATTTTTCTAGAAAGTATGGGATTTGACATTTGAACTATAATAAAAGATCAATATAAAATACCACATACTTATAGAATTACCTGGATAGATTATACAAAAGTTGATTACAATAATAATTGTTAGTCTATGAATTCTTTTTTCTAGGCCTTGGGTGATGATGAATTTAATTGAATATGTACTTTAAAATTTACTTTTGAATATTGGGAAATTTTTTTTGTTTCAAATGAAGGGACATAAAATGTAAAAGAAAATAGACTAAACACATATAAAATCAAGTATGATAATTTTAAAACAAAATTTGATGAACCTATTTCCAATATGTATCTTTGGTTCAATGAAATAATGAATACCATGCAATCACTTGGGAAATAGGTGACAGACAAAGATCAAGTGATGAGATTACTCATATGCTTACCAGATAGATGTAGAGGAACATATATGTCAATTAGATAATGTTTTGATGTGAGTAAACTACCTGTCAAGTAATTGGTAGGAAAGTTGATTATGTATGAAGAAGATCTTAAATTAAACATGGAGATCGAATAAGGTGAACCAAAAATAAAATCAATAGCCTTCAAGACTACTACATCCAATAAAAAGAGAAAAGTTACAAGCTAAAGATACTCATGAAGAAGAATCTCATGACGATAGTGATGAAGAGATGACCCCTGTGGCTAGAAGATTCAATAAACTCTATAGAAAAAATAATATCGTGAGGAAATCTAATTTCAAAGGAAATTATGACAATAATGGAAAGTAGAAAATGGTTTGGAAAAAGGATGAAACTCAAAATGAAACCACCTATTATGAATATAAGAGGAAAGGGAACATTAAATATGAATATCAAAAATTGTAATATAAAAAGAAGTATGTGGATAAGGGTAAAAGATTCAAGATATCCATGAAATAAAAATAGAGTGACTCTGAAGATAACTTGATTGATTTTGACTCTAATCAAGAAGATAAGCTAGATAGGGAAAATATGTTCTTTGTGGCAAGCACATCAGAGTTAAAAAATATTCTTCTTTCTTATCCAACTAATATTTCAAACATTTTTGAAAAAATAGAAAATGATGATATTGAGGAAAGCATGACCAATGAAGATCTGTACTATTAATGTAATATGATGTAAGATATCTTTCATGAGATGAAATATAAATATAAGTCACTTAATAAACAACAAGATTTGATAGTAAATTCTAAAAAAAATCTTGCAATTGAAAAAGAGAATAATGATAAATTTTTGAAAAGTAACAATGAATTAAAATTTTCAAATGAATAGTTAAAGAAATACCTAGAAATATTTATCAATGGTAACAAAAATTTAATTCAAATACAGGTAAGGAATGTTTCTCCCAAACATATAACTAGGATAGGTTACCAACCAGGATAGAGAAAAATTACAAAAACCATAGTTACATCTAGTACAAATTCTGAAAATTCATATATTTCCAATACCGACTCAACTAGGCCTAATAAAGTATTTATTTCTAGTCGCATACAACCTGTTTATAAGAAACTCATTTAGAAATTATGGGAGAAAAAATCTCTTATTACTAACATAATTAGACCCAAGAGGATTTGCAACCAAAATATTTTTTGGTATAAACTTTCTTCTGTAAGAAACCTATTTGAAAACCTCTGAAAAAAGACTTTGGTATCTAGATTTTCGATGTTACAGATATATGTCTTGTGTGTATTAAAACATCAAGAATTTAATCAATGTTGATGACAATTTTTTTACTTTTGGTGATAATTCTAAATGGAAAATCACCAGCCTTATCCAAATTGGTAATTTTGATTCAGTATTAATTTATAAAGCCTTATATGTAGATGTATTAAAACATAATTTACTTTGCATTTCATAATTATATGATAATGGATTTTATTTAAAATTTGAAAACAATGCCTATCATGTTTTTTATGATAATTGTTTTTTAATTTTTACTACCATAAGAAATGATAATATTTATTATATTGATTTAAATTATTTATTGTCTAAAAATATTTCTTGGTTAAGTGTCTTTCACAAACAATATTTGTTTTAGCATTGAATAATAGGACATTCCAATATTCCTTAACTTAGAAAGCTAACCCAGAAAGGATTAGTTAGAGATCTACTAAAGCTTTAATTCTCAAATGATTGAGTTTTTAATCCCTGTGAAAAAGGTAAACTTCATAAGATTTCTTCTAACTATATGAAAGTGGTTTCAACCTCTCAACCTCAAGAGTTAGTTCATATGGACCAATTTGGAGCTTCTAGTGTTTCTAGTTTAAATGGAAATCATTATGTCTATGTCCTTATAGATGAATTATCTAGATACACTTGGGTATTATTTTATGCTCATGAAAGTGAAGATTGTTCTTACTTTATTAAGTATTCCAAATCTGTAAAAAATCTTACTGGACTTAGGATTAAGACCTTAATAAGTTATCATGGTTGAGAATTTGAAAATCAAGACTTTGAATCATTTTGTTATCAAAATGGTTATAATCACAACTTTTCTTCTCGTAGGAGACCACAACAAAATGGTGTTGTAGAAAAAAAGAAATGGGGATCTTCAAGATATAGCTTGGACTATGCTAAATGAGTATGAACTACCTGGCTACTCCTAGGCAGAGGCTATCAATACTACCTATTATACTATTATTGGATTTTTAATTAGAACTCTCTCAAAATAACAACTTACGAGTTATATAATAATAGAAATCCAAAGGTTAATTACCTTGTAGTTATTGTTTTCCATACTTTTATTCTAAATAAAAAGGATAATTTCGAAAAAAAATCTTCCAAGAGTGATGAAGGAATTTTCCTTGGATATTAAACTTTAATAAAACGTTTATAGAGTGTTTAGTAAGAGAACCAAAACAATGGAACAATATATTCACAATAAATTTTATGATACCAACCCCAATGAACCTTAGAATATATTATAAAACCTTGAAGATGATCTTTAAACTTTGAATCTCAATTCCAAACCTTTTGAAATTTCTCTGAAGCACACAAAATGTTCACCCAATGAACTGCCAGAACCATAACCAGAAGAAGATCATGAAACAATCATCCCTTATTTTCAAAGACCCATTAGGACTCATTGAAGTCACCCTTTAGATGCAGTTATAGGAAACCTAGATAGAGGTACACATACTAGAGCTTCCCATTTAAATAAAATAGAACACCAAACCTTCATGTCACAACATGAACCTAATAACATTAATTATTCCATCAATGATTAATTCTAGATAATATATATGCAAGAGTAACAAAATCAACATGATAGAAACAATGTTTGGAAAACTCTTTATAGACCTAAATAAACCTTAACTATTAGCACTAAGTGGGTGTTTTGAAACAAGGTTGATGAGTCTTTCACTATAGTAATAAAAAAATCTTGACTTGTTGCATAAGGTTATAATCAAGAAGAATATATTGATTATAAATAAACCTTTTCACCTGTATGAAGACTTATAGACATTAGGATACAACTTTCCTATGCAGCACATTTGGATTTCAAACTATATCAAATGGATCTTAAAAGTACATTCTTAAATTTATTTATAATTGAGGATTTTTTGTTTAACAAACCATGTATTTCAAAATTCACATTTTCAAAATCATGTTTTTAAATTTAAATTGCTTTAAATGGTTTAAAACAAGCTCCAAGATCTTCATATGATAGGCTTACCTCTTCTTATTTCAAAATGTTTTTCAAAAGGTATAGGTGATCCAAATATTTTTATAAAAATAATTTCAAAAGATGATTTAATATTAATATATATATATATATATATATATATATATATATGACATTATTTTTGGATTTGATAAAGATTCTATATGCATATATTTCTAAAAAAATTGAAAAATGAATTTAAAATGAGTTTAATGGGAATTATTTCTTGGATTTCAAAATTTTCAAAGAAAAAATATAATTATCTTAAATAAAATTAAATATACTAAATACCTTTTAAAATGTTTTGGATTAGGATGCACTAAAAGTAGATATACTTCCATGAGTACCACCTATAAACTAAATATTGATGAAGCTAAAAAATTTGTAGATCAAACTAGTTATAGAGGTATGATTTGATGTTTTTTAAACATAACTACTAGTCGGCCATATATTATGTTTAATGTGTGTATTTGTGATCACATTCGAGAAAATCAAATTGAGTCACACTTATTAGGTATCAAAATAAATTTGAACTACCTCAAATATACAACCAATTTAGGATTGTTCTATCCAAGAGGACATGATTTTGATTTAGTGAAGTTTTTTATGAAGATTTGGGTATTTTTTAGTTATATATAAAAATAATATTAGGAAAATTTCATATTTTAGGAAAATATCTTTTATCATGGTGTATTAAGAGAACTTTTTTGTAGCCCTATCCACTGCTAAAGCTAAATACCTAGCTGGAGGTAGTTTCTGTGCACAAATATTTTGGATGAAACATACACGTGCCTATAAGTTGTGATAAAATTTTTGATAAACATTTAAAAAAATCCAGTATCTCACTCTAGAAAAACAATATTGTTGTAATACATCACTTTTTGAGAGATCATTATCAAAAAGGTGATATAACTTTAGAATTTATTGGAACTGAACATAATATTGTTGATATCTTCCCAAAGAATTTGAATTATGAATGATTTAATTACATCAAACATCAGTTAGGAATAATAAGTCACTATTGATGAGTCACCATTGATGAGTCACCATTGATGAGTCACCATTTATGAGTCACTATTTACGAGTCACCATTTATGAGTCACTATTGATGAGTCACCGTTTATGAGTCACTGTTGATAAAGTCACCATTGAATGGGTCAACATTCCTTTTTGTTACTATTATTTTATTACCATTGCTATTATTTTTTCAATTAATTTTTTATTATTTTAAATGTATTTTTTCTTAGAATCCATAAATGATAAATCTATGAAGACAAATCAAATCAATTTACTACCCCTGAAACCCTTGAACTCCCAAACCATTTCCTTTCTCTAGGAATGATCCTATTTCTTCCTTAAGACATCAAATGATCCGAATGGACCGTTTGAAGTGAGTACCAGAGTTGAATCTAGAATTGATGAGGCAATTCCGGAAACACAGAGTATCTGCCAGTAGTATAGATATTGTTTCATGAAATGAAAATCTAAAAAAATGGTTTGTTGAAGCATAAAAGGAAATCAATTCCCAATGAATTCCATCTAGAAATACACCAGTATTAAAAATTATAGAAGAAAATAAATGTATGATCTTGTTCAAATCAAATCACCAAGTTCATTATTTGAGGTTAGACTATTATTTCTATCAGAATGCTATGTATTTTCAGAAATAAAGTTGATGTGATAAAAAGTTTCATTGATAGAGAAGTGATTTCTTTCTCTTAAAAGGAATGGGAGAAGTTCTTAAAAATTGATCATAAAGGGGTTTATGAGGATTTCAATGCAATATTCCAAGGGAAAGTAATATATTCAAATATAAAGAGGCTCTCCTATAGTTGACAGTAGATGGTGCGTTGAAGAGACCTATAGATGTAGAACTCAATGGTGAATGTAAGTTGTCATTCATGTTTGTACAATATGTTTTGTGTCCTTGTAAAGGAGATTTCAATAAGATGTGATATTAGGATATTTAATTACTTTTTTTAATGAAATAAGGTAAATAGATCAATCTATATATATTTTTAACGATTTATATTTATGAGATTTTAAAGAAGATATCAATATCAAACTCCGTAATATATCATAATAAGATATCTTCCATATTAGATGCTAAGGGATTTTTCAATGAAGTAGAAGTAACAGATGATAAGTTTGGTGGTTTTTTTCTTAAAAAATATAATTTGTAAAAGTGATAAAGTGAGCTACAATCCATGGAAGAAATTATGGGTAAGATACAATGCTAAATTTTATGATGAATTCAACCCCATTGATCATCCAAAAAGACCTAAGGACATGGTATATCCTTGTCTAAAACTTGATGAGTTATTTGATTACTATGACGATGTTTATAGTGAAAGAGAGGATCAATCAATGGAAGAATAATAATAATAATTTTTTGTGGAAGTGGGGAGTGATGTGGAGATTCCTAAATCTCCTCCTAATGTTTCAGTTGGACCTATCAGTCCACCAGGTTCTCTGGATACCTGAGAATATCTTTTATATGACATTAATTATACAGAAACCAATATATCTATAGAAGAATATTTTAAAATAAATTCCTCCCAAACATCAAATGACCAGAATGATAATGGAAATAACAGTGAAGAAAATGATTCTAAGGAGGAAGATGGTGATCATGATCATAAAAAATCATATGGAAATGAATGTAAAGATACTGAGGATCATGATGATGGAGATAATGATAATGGATTTGATAATAAAGATGATCAAAATAATGAATGTGGTGATGATCATGGATATGATCATGGTAATTCTCATAATGATGATAGTAATAAGAATGGATATGATCATTCTGATCCTGATCAGTAGATGATTCAAATAATTCCTTTATCACCAGTGGTATCAATTTCTAACAGAAATGAGTAGAAATATAAAGACACTGAGATAGATGATTTAAAACATATTACTAAGGAATATTTGGAAGCTACTAGTGAGGGGGATAATACTCCCAATCCTTTTGATCATTCAAAACAAATGGCTCAATTAGAACATGTAAATAATTTATAGACATCTCATATAGAACCTCCCCCTTCTGTACCTGAAGTTGGTCAATCCTCTCAAGTACCTAGAGAATATCCAATTCATCTTTATAAAATACCTAAAGTTAGTTATTTTTAAGAATGGTTAAAGAATCCTGGTTTTGTTAGACTTGGTTTGGATAATAGTGATATAGATGAAGAGAATGGAAATATTGTTAGAAGAGAAGGATCCTTAGTGGATCAAATTGATTAACATGGGGAGTTTCAACTTTTTACTCCTATAGAGTCAAATAGATCAGCTGAGGCTAAAGTGACTCATAAAGAAAGAGTTCATCATTCTTCTAAATATGTTATACATCATCATGTTGGGAAACAATCTAATTTCTAATCTTTTTTAAAGAAAGTAAATTCTAATTTGGCCTCCATGAGAAGGAATTTAGTTTTAGATTTAAAAAATATATTGATATCTCAACCCTCTACAATTTCAAGGATTAGTAAAGAAAGAACTCTATATATGGTTGTTTTAGTTATATCTCATTTAAATCCAAGTGTTATATTTCATATTCAAGAAATGTGAGTGGAGAATAGAATATTATCAACATGTGTATAATCTTTGAAAGATTTTATAGAGGGATTGACATCCTCTTTTTCATAACATTTGAAGTCTATTTCCTAGAAGTTAGAAGGCATAAATGATGTTTCCTCTACAACATTTGTACCTACTCTTTCTCCAATTAAAATTGATGAAGATATGCTCAGATAGGTTATAAGAGAAGAGATCAGTAATGCTTTGGGTGATGTGACCACTCATGGGGAATGAATAAGAAAAATACATCATCATGGTGAGCATGCCTATAAGATGATAAGGGAACATTCCAGTGATCTTAGAACTCATAAGTACATCATCAAGAAAGAAATAAAGTTATATTTTTCTAGAATTTATACAAATCATGAGATGTCTGATAACTTCAATTTTTTGTCATAAAATTTGAGTTTTCCATCAGTGAAAAGAGCTTTCAAAGAACAATTGAATCAACTGATAGTTCTCACACCAACTTTACAGAGTTTCATGGATGAGAAAAAAGGATTTATTTTGTGATATGGAAAAATGAGGTAATATATTTATGGATGTTATCGATCTCATGAAACCCTTTTTACATGTCCATAATACAATTTTTATTTAAATAGAGGGACTTCGTGTGACTAAATTTCTTTTTACCACAACCTCAAATCCAGTTAGATACAGACCTGCAGTGATTACTTAGTCAGATGATATTTTGCCTCCATAATTCCATCAAATGAGTTTATCACAAGAAGATGCAATCATACACCTCAGACCAGTTATAATTCATGAGACACTTCCTCCTACTAAAACAACCCATTCCCTTTTAAACTATGATATATCATTCACTACTACTATCTCCTCTTAGAATAGAGACAAGGATAAAGGGAAAGATAAAGTGGATCATCCACCATCCTCTATCTAGTGAATCTGATTGGATGAAATATTTTGATAGGGATAATATTCTTGTATTTTTTTATCTTTATATTTCTATAATCAATATCGTTTTTAATCATATTAAATGAAATATATTTCAATAATTCTAATTTAACTTGTCCTTTTTATTTTATTATTCTTCTCTTTTTGATAATCTCAATGTGGGAGAAAAATTGGCATTTATTTTATACATGAATATTATGATTTTTATGATTTTTTTACTTAAGATGTTTATATCAGACATATATCTTCTGAAATGATAATTAGACCATATTTAACTTACATAAATTTATGATTAGCTTTGTTTACTTATTTAGTACATGTCTTATAAAATTCCAAGTTTTTGATCATCAAAAAGGGGGAGAATATTGGCACGTCATTATGTGGAGTGTGTTTGACACTATCTTATTTTAGTGATAAAAAACCATGACTATTTTAGTACTAACGATACAAATGTTGTATAATATAATTTTACCTGTTAAGATAGTTTTTTTTTATAATTCTACTAAGTATTATGATGAGTCACCGCGGGCCGAGAGTCATCTCCAGCACTTATTACCGTCAGACATGACCTACCGCTGAGGAGTGTCACTACTAGCCTTGTCACCACTAAGCTTGTTACCACAGGAGAAGATAAATATTGAATGAGCTACCATCAGACCTATTACCTCTATACTATATGTCACTGTCATAGTCATCATAAGGTACCGCTAGTTTCAGATACCACCAGAAGCTGAGTCACCTCCAGCTTCTTGTTACCATTTCTATCTGAGGACTTTGGCGTAACTGGCTCAATGACTATATCTATTAGAGGATAATTAGACCAAGTCATTAGAACATATTAAAATCCAATGTGAGGATTGTGGATCTCCTCCAACTGATGCTACTATATATAGGTAAAGGACATATCACTATCATTATACATGGTACTCGATATGTATGACATATAAAAAAATTATTGACTTGTGTAAATATGTGCAATTGAATTTGAAAATCCTCACAAGATTACTAATTAATGTTCTAGGAATATCAATGAAAAAAAACCATAGAATCAATTATAGAGATTTATTGAGACATTGAAAGAGACCAGTTGGAACATTCCTATTGATTCCTATGATCCTTGGTTCTGCTATGATTATTTCAAGAATGAAACTCAAACTTCCCGCCAACACTTATTTGAGGAATTTGAACATTCAGATAACACTAGACTAAGAGTAACTATATTATTTTTTTCTCTTTATGTTTATTATTCTTCCTTTATGTAGTGTGTTGTTACTTTGTTATCAAACACACACTATCTCCTCTACCTAACTCGATAATACTAGTTATTTTGTCCTTCCTTTACATCACTTTTCCAATGGAATTTCTGGAAGAGGTACATGTGTGTCATGTTATATCTTTACTCTCCACATATAACTATAGCATGGGATCTTTATCCTAGATAGCTTAAAGCAATTTTTTGTTTACCTAATATAGGTTATGGATTTGTTTGACTATTATTATAATCTTCTTAGTAGTAGGTGATTCCAAGTGGAGGGGATTAAGACTCATTTTGAGATAGAACCTCTTGTTTATTCCACTATGTTATGATGTTTTTTTTGTTGTCATATCCTAGATTGTTTTAAATCTATAAACAGAACTATTACTCTAATAATTAATCTTAACTAGTGTTTATATTTATTTTTTCTAAGTAAACTAATTTCAAAAGCTAAGGTAATCCTTGAAATTATTTTAGTTGAGACGTAGTCACTCTATGAGAAATATTTTAAAAGGATAGATCTTATATCAATTTACTATTTTGATTAATTGGAAACTTTGTTTTATTAAGGGGATTTTATTTTAACTTAATCATTAACCAAAATTTTTATTGGGAACTCAATTCACCCCTCTTGAGTTACTCACTCTGACCAACACTAGGATACTTGAATTTCTAGGTCCAACATTCTCGACCAAGATTGTTTGAAACTCTATGTCCACAAACCTAACCAAGGTTCCTCTATAATAATCTATAATACGACAATCCCACTTTCCCTATGAGCCCTTAACATAGGTGTTTCATAAATAAGAACCTATAATCTCTCAAGGCATATCAGACATTCATTAATACGTTGCATTTATTATTTATAAATATACCAAGATATCATACATTCAAAAATATAACATGTGTCCAATTAAAACAATTATTGTCATTAATAATTCAAATAAGAATATTAATCTATTTAATTTATAAACTAGATGGTCATTGAAATAACCCATATAATAACATGCGTCAAACACACTTCAACAACCTCATTTTATTCAATAGATAAGACAGTGCACCTCAAAGGTGGTTTTATTAGAAAACAGAAGTTTAGTTTTCAAACTATTTTAATCAAAATAAAATTAATTCAATGATCCTGGTCCCTCATAATTTTCAAGCATGATACATGTGATCAAGGTCTATATGGTTTTTCCAAAATATCTAAATTCCTTAAAGAATTTATAATCATGAGAAGGAATTCCAAAAACACATCCAAATGGAAGTTTAATCATTAACCAAGAACAGAACAAATAATGAAATCATACTCACTTCAAGAGGTTGTTTGAGTTGAGGTTGTTGAATTCCATCTATGTTAAGGGTGTCTACAAGCATTAAATTTGTTGTCTAACAATTCAATTCAGAGCATTTCCTAATCGAGGAAAAATGCGACGAAGGTACAACATGCGAAAAATTGAAAATATTATGTAACCTACATGAATTTAAGGGAAATGAATATAAAATACCTACACCATTATTAGGATGGTCCAATAATCTGTTATCAGTATTTGATTCAAACTGGAATGGAAGTAATTTGAAGAATCAGCATATTCCCTGAGAATAGGGTGAATTATCTCACACAAAGATATTGCCAGATATAGAGTTTTAAATAGAGAAAATAAGAAAGTGGAATCACAATCCAATAGATAGTCTTCCAATATAGTTGACTGCATATGATTCAAAGGTCAAATGAGGGAGATACCTCCATTCTTAGAGAAGAGGGAAAGGGGAACTTGAGTGGCCGGTGCATTGTTGAAATGGGAGAGAATATAGTGGGAGAAAAATTAATGTATTTAGGGGAATATTGTTAAAATTAGATATTTTAAAGGTCCACACATTTTTGCATACTATAAACCTAACCATGCACCAATACTAGTTAAGTGGAACTAACCATGCAGGACTGGAACAAGGTTTTGTAGACTATATACAACCCATGATGATCATCACTGCATTTTTCTGTAGAGACCTGATATTGATATACATCCCAAGGTTCATGGTTTTACAAATCATGTGAAACCCTATAAGAATCCACTAGGCCCTACATGGTGAGATTGAAATTTCTCACTAATCATTTACTAATCAGGAACCATCCTCTAGATTTCTAAAAACATATATTTCAATACCCTATTCTCCCAAAACTCAACAAAACACCCAAGAGTCCTATTAAACCTTAATCCCAATCTAAAAAAATTAAGTATTCCAACTCTCAGAATTATGATCTAAATCTCAAATTAAAATTTAACCTGATCTAAAACAAAATACATTGCATTGGGTGGCATAGATCTCATCTAACCACACTGGTTGAATAGGAATGCTTCAACAATGGATCTGTTGACATTATCTCTCATTCTCAAATCCCTCTCTCAAAGAGAATAAATTCATTTGAAAATATTAATGGATATCAAATATTATTTTATCTACTAATCTATGAACTTGTCCAATTATTATAGATAAAAACAAAACTAAAATTTTAATGTATTTTCATGAAGATAATATTCTCTTCTCATCCCACATTCTACCATTGTTTTCATTCAATCTCCATTAAAATTTAAGGTAAATTATTTTATTTAAATCTTCATTAAAATCAAGGAAAGATGGTTTATATCTATCTCTGTAAAAAATAAAGGGAATTTATAATAAGAAATATCTCTTGATTCGAGTGGTGGAGACATAGGAGAACCTCAGGTTCTATTTTGAAACTCTTTATAAAACTGTGTTTGTCCCTCACTATACTTTTATGGAGGGCATCATTTGATTTTGATATGTATATATTGTGTAAATTTGTTTTTTCAACTTTCCATTGTGTTTAATCACCTAATTAACTTTGATATTAATTATATAACATGAATCAAATTTATCATTTATTTCTCATTATATTTCATTTTTAAGCACTTTATCATTTCAATGTCTTTATGTAAATTCCATTACATTTATTTCTTTAATTTTTTGAATGTAAATTCACCCCATTTTAATATTATATTAACTATGACCAATAATTGGTATAAATGGGTGGTTTTTGTGTTTTTATAAAAAATTATATTTTCAAAATTTATTTTTAATTTTAAAAATCTTAATCTATTATAAATATTGATCTTTTTGTAATGGAATCTTATCCACATTCTCCTATTTTTGGTGGCACTGATTATTCCTATTAGAAAAATCATATGTCAACTTTTATTAGTATAATAATTTATCTTGTCTCAAAAATGTTTATTCATGAATATATTCATACTAATGAATAGGAATATAAATAGATTCATTTGGATATTTCTAATTTTTAACTTAATGGAAAATCCAAGAATGCTTTTATTGTGGGATTGACTGAAATGAACTCAATCAAATATCTAATTGCATTATGGATCCTGAAATATATAAATTACTGATGATTACCTGTGAAGGAAGAAATAAAGTTAAATATACCAGGATTGAGATGTTTTGAAATGATTTTTAAATTTCTTACCTATATATAAATGAATCCATTATAATTATGTTTACTTTATTTACTGAAATACACAATGGTATAAATTCTCTTAGTGATGATTTTTCTAGAAAAAAATTCATAAAGAAAATACTATTGGATTTAGCAAGTTCATGGGATCCTGAAGTGATGGTAATCTAGGAATCTGAGGATATAAAGATATAGTGGTTGGAGAAATAATCAGAACCCTGATTACATAAGAAATCACCATGAAATTCTAAGAGGTAAAAGAATGAATCGAATATAAGGAATAAAAAATAACCTTTATTTTAAAACAATTAAAGATGATGATTCTTCCATAAGTAAAAAAACTATTGAAAGAGAAATTGATAAACTTATCAAAAATGTGAACAAACGTTTTATGAATTTATAATTATCCCAACATGACAAAAATAATGATCAAAATGAATCACGGGTTGTGACTTTATATGAATACAATAAGAAGGGTCATATTAAACCATATTTTTCCATCTATAAAAATAAATTTAAATACAAGAAGAAAGTTAATAAATCTTTTAAATTTTTGACAAGTAGTGATAGTAATGGCACCATGAAATCAACCTCTATAAGAAAATCAAGTCCTAAATTTCTAATGGAAAATATCAAGGAAGGTGATGAGGTTAGTTCTCTAATGTCTAATTCTCCTTCTAATTATTCTACACCTTTTTCTTTATCCTAGAGTCTATATAATTTTGAAGATATGAAATATGCTTGTTATCAAACTAAAAATGGTTTTCATGAATTTTATTATTTATATACAGAACATAGTAATAAATATATAAAAATATTAATAAAAAAAATATTCTTTTAAAATAAAAACATGTTTAAGATTTAAAATAATAAAATCATCTAGGAGTTGAAGTTTTAAAATCTGAAATCAAGGATCTCAAAAGATCTCTTTCTAAATTCTCCCAAAGTGAAAAAATATTAACATGATTCGTGGTTTTAAATGAGTTTAAAATAAATAAAAATGGTCTATATTCTTCAAATAATGAGATTTATTCCAAAAATAATACTTTTTAAAAGGTTTTTCTCAAAATAAGTTATGTAATTATTTTTATAAAACTAGGAATTCAATTTATGAGTGTGATTAAAAAAATGGTTCATATGGTTGATAAAAAATAATTCATATTTATTCTAAAATTTCTAAATGAAAATATCATGCAAAACAAGTTTGTGATCTTAAATCTTTGTTATCCAATCACATAAGACCCAATATTTTTTTTCAATATAAATTTTTATTATCTCACATTGTCGAACCTAAAATCTAGGTACTAAAAGGTACTTTATTTTCATGTTCTTACATAATTATTCAACTGGTCTTATTGATAAATTATTTGGTGGATTTTCAATAAAAATGGTGTTTCATATCTTAAAATTATTGATCAATTCTTTCCATCTTGATCCCATTTTTAAATGATCCAATTGAGAGGGGAATTAGATTTTACCTTTAAGGTAATATTTGGATATCCACATGGATCTACATAGAATATTTTATTTTCATTATATTTAGTTTTATTTCTATCTTGATCATCAAGATATCCCTGTCACCCATTTCTATGATTTATTATTATTAAAATATGAGTTGTTATCTTATCTTTTTCATTTTATTATCTTTTTCAAACATGTTTGGTTTTTAAATTTTCATTTTCATTTATTTAAGTTATTTTTTTTTTGAATTATAGATAATAAATATTTTCTATTTATTTTTATTGTCTACTTCTTATTCTATTTTTGATCATCACAATGTGGGATATTCTTTTGGGTCAGTGGGGGGAAAATGTTTTATTAAAAAAATGGGATAAAATGTTTTATTTCAAAGGGGTTATGTTTCTTGGGTTTTAGTGAGAAGTTGTTTAATAATTATAATTTTTACAATCTTTTTATTTAATTTTATCTAATGATCATGTTGAATATATTTATATCAAGAATATTGAATTAATTTTCTATATATTTACCCTCTTGATGTACACTAAATTTATCTTTTTAATCTTAAGTGTTGGTGATCATAATAAAGGGATATGTATTTGTACATCTCTCTCCAAAATGATGTTTTCATTATCACAAACACTCTCATGTGCATATAATTATTTCATTTGAGTTATATTTAGACTTTTAATTTTACATTAATCCATATAATTAATGATCCTTATAGATATATAAAATTTAATTAAAAAGAAAAAATTGTAAAAGGCTTGGACCAATAAATTTTAAAACTTTAAGATCTTGGAATGATGATTATGAACCGTAATAATATCTTTGAAGGAAGTAGAGGAGGTTCTTGTTGAAAATGAAATAGTGTAGGCAACACTTAAAAGCTGGTGGCATGGTTTGCAGCTACCTCAGCCAGAAGAAGTCCATGAGCGAGTTGGTAGAGGAGAACTGGAACACTGTTGGGGGAATTGTAGCTATAGTAACATATAGGTGGTCCATAGATTACTCAGTGGTGGCTATGGGGTATCTTGTGTCTTCCAAATTATTTGTCTAAGATGGAATTTTTTATCAGAAAAAAAGGATATGATCAAATCTCTAATGCTTCTGATCAAACCAAGACCTATCCAGCTCTTGTAGAGCCTATAAATTGAGTCTTTTGGTGGATTAGATCTAATCCCATAAATCCATTTGAATTGTAATTCTTCAACAATAGATATTTAGTCATTTTCTCTCATTCTCCAAGCCCTCTCTTAGGGAGACAACCTTCATTTACAAATCTCAAATGCTCTCACCTTTGTTTATATCTCTCTATCTATCAAATTATCTAATTTTTATATAGATATATGAAACAAAAATTTTAAAGTATTTGTTCCAAAAAACATATCTCTTATCATCCCACCTTTTACCTATGATTTATTTTACTTTTTAAATAGCAATGAATGTTTTCTTTCATACTATCTCTATTAAAAATCAAGAAAAGCTGGTTTCTTACTATATTTATTAAAAAAGGAAAGGTAAAATAAGATATATCAATAAAATAATGTGGTGGATACAAAGGTTCACCTAACATTATATTTAAAAACTACTTATAAAATTGTTTTTGTTCTCTCTATATTTAATTTTTATGTGTTACATCATCCGATTTTGATACACATAAATTGTACAAATTTTATTAGCCTGCATTCCACTATGGTTAATCTATTAATTAACTTTGATATTAACTTTATAACATGAATCAAATTTATCCTTTATCACTTAATCAATCTCATCAGTTTATTCAATTTATCATTTTATAAAATGGTTTGAGATGATCATTGAATGATATTTTAGAGTTCAATGTATTACTACACCAAATGATGCATCATTTGATAAGATATAAAGCAAAAATTGTTCAAGATGTAATAAAAGAAAATATTATGTTTATAGAAACATATATTTACTTATATTCTTATAGAGTGAAATAATTTCATAACTATAGAAATAAAATGGTTTTGAAACAAAAATGGTGTCCTATTATCATCATTATGATATAAATAACCTTTATTCAAACCTATGGTTTATGGTTTTATGGTAAACAAATTTAATCTGAACAAGTTCTCTATAACTCTGCATAAAAATTTGATTGTTGAACTCTTTCATCCATATCCATGTTTCCATTTCCCACCTATGTTCTTCTATTATGGAATCTAGTTACGTGACTGTTGTACTTTTCATTAAATATTATTAAGAAGATGTGATATTAACTATTTATGATGTGGGCCTTACAATAATAGTTTATTTTTAATACCTATATTACTAAGGTTAGGGTTAAATTTAGGGGACAAAATTTAATTAATGTGGTAGGAATATAACACCCCAAAATTCTAATGTACAACATTGTATTCGATAGCGTGAATGACATGCATCACCAAGAGCATAAGGGAATATAATATCCCAAGACTCTACTATATATTTACTATTTCAAATATATTACATACAAGATATAGCTTGTAATTAATAAAACACCTAGTTATCTTTCATTGCACACATGAGCGAACTTCCTTGATAGCTTGTGTTACTTGCAAGATAGAGTTTCACCAAATAACAATGTATTATTAAAAAATTATTATTTAATATAATATGAAATGTCTAAGTTGTTATGTTAGAATTTATGAATAATGTTAAATGGATTATAAAATTGTATGTTTTATAAAAATATATATTGAATTCATTGGTTTCCAACTAACGAGAAACTAAAATTAGAACCAATTGGATATAAATGAAATATTGTTATTTATATGCTTCCAAAGGAATTTTGTCTTAATAAACATAGTTAATTATAATTAGTGAATGATTTTAATGAAATATATATGAAATATATTCAATAAAATATTTTTTATATTCATCCATTTTGTTTGATATGGATAAGATAAGAACAAACCCGATTTTACACATAAAGCCTATATTTTTTTAAAGGAAATTCTACTGCCTTTTAATGGACAACCTATTTTAAATATGAATTTTGACACTTTAGTTGATTTAATATTTAAAAATAAACTCATATTTTAAATATAAACATAATAATTAAGTTATGGTGAATTTTTTATATTTTTTGGAAATATATCATTATTTAATGAATAGTTAAAAAATAATACATTTTAGTTCAAATCTACTTTTTAAATATATTTTATTTATAAGGTAAAATTATATATTATATATTTTTTAAAGTTTAATTAGATAATATTTTTATAAATTAATCTAATTTAGGTAATTATAATCAATTTCACTTTGAAATCGACTATAAAACATAGAAAACATTTGGATGTTTTTACATTAAAACCCTCCAATGTTGTCCCTCTTATGAGAAGAATTTTAAAATAATTTCTTCCACTTATATGATTTGAATTTGGAAAAATGGATTATATATTTATAATCATAATAATTTATAATTTATATTAAGTTAAAATCAATTTTTTATAAAAAACTAGTGAATTTAATTAAAATTAATTACAATTATTAAGGAAAAATTAAGCTTAATGAAGGACTAAACCTTTAACATAAGGGCCCAAATGACCAAGACACTTTTCCAAAACCCATTTTCTAGCCATATTTCTTCCATAAAACATACATTATTGAGTTTCATTTGGTTTTTCAAGATTATTTTTTGGTAAGAACATGTGTACACCTAACTTGTTTCCAAAAATTCCAAGTGAGTCCTTTTCCATCCCTATAAAAGGCCACCACCTCTCCTCATTCCCCACATCTCTCAAACCACTTACATTTGGACAATATCTGCAGAAATAGATTCCCAGAATCCCTTCTCTCAACCTTTAATAATCAATTTGGGTGGGATTCCTTCCAAGGAATCCATTTGGTATAAACCAAAAGAAGTTACCCAATTAAGAGGTAACGTCTTCTCTCAACCTTTTTAGTTTCATTTCCATTATCCACTTTCTATACTCAGATTATTATATGATTTTATAAAAAAAATTATCCTAGATATAAAATGATTTATTTTTGTAAATTTTTCTACCTACACTTACACACACCTCCATCTAATGGGTAACAAACATACAGTTTTTGTGTTCGATGAACCACTACCTCACAAAACGATGATTGCTCAATTTTCCTTTACCACGTATAAAGGTGGAAATTATGATGTAAAATAGATTTATATATGTTATATAGGTTATCTTTAAGGTCTTTATTCTTATTTAATTTTTATTTATGATATTACTTTATTCTTTCCATCTTGTTTAAATAAGATAATTTCATTTTAGGAATTGTGGACTACCGCCCCTCAAAATGATATGAATCATTCATACCATACATGGAACATATAAAGGATGGTTTTAATAAAACATTGTAAAATATATAACATAGATATTATTATTGAATTATAATATACATTTTTATCATTTAGTTTTCATTCATTTAATACAACAATGTAATGGAAGTAGCGTTCATACGTACGTACGACCTACCGTCTTCATGAACGGTGCACTACATTTCTAATCTACAAATATAATAGACTACTGTAAATACATATACACTGATTATATATGATAATTAATTCATAGTTTAAATTATGTATATTATGAAACCATGATCTAATTAATGATAACAATAAATATCAAGTTAAAACATACTCAAGAAACCTAATAAATTAACACCCAAAACAGTGACATTAATGAAAGAGAGTTAACAAACAGTTAATAAAATATTTTAAGGAATTAATATACGATATTTTAAAAATTAGTATGGTTATTTTATAATTTAGTAACATATTTTAAACCACTAAAAATGAGGATAAAGACCACAGAACAATTGTGAGGTTAATGTAACAGAATTTCATCTCAATTTACATTCCATTGAGACTTATTTTTTATTATGTGCCAATTCACTTTTATGTGGTATATATACTTCCTTTTTAATTTAATATCATGAATCCTATTATTCTAATGATATTATAAGTTACATTTAATGTCATATATTTATAGATATTATGAGTCATATGTTTCAATGTGTTATGAAACACATTGGAATGTTTAAAGATTATTCTCCTCAAGAATGTTCTTAATAGTTATCTTTTCAATCTCACTTCCATTCATGATTATTAACTTTATATTGAAACAATAAATTTATTTTAATCATTTTTTATTGTAAATTTACTTTATTATAAGTATTCTTATAAAGTGGATATTAATGTTTCCTATACCAAATATCATTTTTACATATGGTGTTCACTTTGACATTTATTTGATTAACTGGGGAAATATAGATAATTATTTATTATTTATTCAATAAAGTTATTTGACATTGCTAATTTTTTTTATTATTAAATATAATAAATTATTTTTTCTGGAAATGACAAGTGGAGCCTAGATTTTATATAGCTCCTTGATGCATCGATAGGTTCCCATGAGTAAAATAATTTGTCCAAATTAAATGTGTTTCTATCCGTGGTTTTAAACCATCTTGTGAGGACATTTATGCTATAGGTTTTCGTGTTCCTTAGAAATAAAATCCATTAAGAAATAATTTCACCCATTTTGTTTTATTTATTATTCATCCATGAGATTTTGCATCAACATATCTATGGATGCATTTCATTTCAATTCATTGATTAAATGGAATGTGTTTCAATTTCTTACCTTTCCATATTAATTTTTCCCTATCTAGTTATTTTAATGGAATGTGTTATGAATTATTTACTTCTCCTGATTATTTTATTCTCATTGAATCATTATTTTTTCCACTTTAATTACCCTTACTAATCATTTGAGGTCACCCTTATTATGTTTCATTTCTCTAGGTTATGAAGAAAAAATCTTTGATTAAGCTTTCAAAGATAATTTGTTTTTCATTTTATTATATATCTTGTTTGTAATTTATATTTACAAATTTATTATGGGTATAATGTATGTAACCTAGATTTCCAAGACTATTAAACTGATCGGTCCTTTGGGATTTGATTCCTTGTGAACTTTCTAACATAATAAAATAATTCACCAGCTCTGGGATTCTCGGGATGGGGCATTACAAATATTAAATATCAAATTTTTTTGATCTTACATTTATCATTAATCCATAGTCATAAAATAAATTATTCATTTACATAACCTATAAAAAACAATATTTTGAATTTTCTTCTAGTTTATCACTATTTTTTATTAACAAAAGCATAAGTAATGAAACAAAAGATTTTGAGGTGTGAAACTTTTGGCAGATTATCAATTTTTTTTATTAAATTAGACTTTGTTTTAATTTATTGGATATAATTTTTTTGGATAAGTATTATTTTGTGTTAACTTCCTATTCCCAGATATCCTTGATCACACTATAGTTCCCACACATGTATCTATCATTCTTTGTCAAATTCTTGTTCGTCCTCTCTATTACTTCATTTTTTTGCCGAGTTATGGGTATTTTTCTCTAAAGAATAAGCTAATTATTTATAAATAAGTTATGAAATTTGATACCATTGTATTCACCACCATTATTATACCATAATCAATTCAATTTCTAACAACTTTAAAACTCCGCCATGGATTTACACTATATAAAGGCTTCAAATTCATCATATTTATTTTTAATAAAATACACCCATACCTTCATCATTCCATATAGTACCCCCATTTTCTAATGGGTATGTATTAAATTTTGTTTTTATGGATATAATGTATATGGGGGAAATTTGGGAGAGTTTGGTGAAATTTTAATAAGTTTTGGGGGCTAAAGGAGATGCGCACGAGCTATAGACTATTTATCCGAACCGTACAGAAATCCAAGGAGAAACCTTGTCCAATAGAAGGTTTTTGGTAGAGAGCTTCGGCACGGTGTGTGCACGGTTAAGGAGATCGTGAGATGAGGTCATGCGAGATTCTGTTAGATAGTAGATAATTCATGGTTAGCGCACGATTTGTCTAACTGTGCATACAGTTAAAGTGAGATCCTGAAAAAGTGTATCTCACACATTTTTGCCTCTAAACTACTCATTTTTTTTATAAGAGGCCCTAAATCTATATTTCTCTTACTTGAAAATATTTTTACCTCTCCCAAGTTATTTGAAGTCAATATGATTACTTTCCTTGGTGTTTCATACCCAAATTTTTGAGGTTTGTGATCATTCTTCATCATTATAGATCAGTTTCTTAGATCTACTTAGATCTACTTCTCCTCTCCTATTGTTTGATAATATATACACATATTATGGGTTTATCTATGAGTATGTATCCCAAATAAGTTGATATTTGTTCTTTATATTTATATAAAAATATATATAAGGTGATTTCATGAAAAATTGACCTGGTTTTCTTGAGCATTCTTCATCCATTGTCATGTTTCATCAAAACATTTGAGGTAGGTGGCTTCACTCTCATCTCATATTTCTAGAATTTATTTTATTAGTTTAAATTTTATTAAATTGTATTATATTGATTTTGAAATCTTGGTTTGATAGATGGAATAAATATCTTCAGTGATGATTTATCATTTTTGGTAGATTTGTAAAATCATGATAAATTGTTGTGCAAATTGTTTTAGTTTCTTGAAAATAAAATGGTGATTTTAAATTCTGGATTTTATTGAAATTATAAATGGTTTTATTTGGTAGGGAGTTTTAATAAAAAGTCGTTTTATTGAATTTAGTAGTATTTGTAATGGTTTTATTGAAAAATGGGTTTCAATAAAAACGTGATTTTATTAAAAGGGTTGTTTTGGAATGATAATTGGGAATATGTGGTGTGTGTGTTCATATTGCATATAGGAGGCTTGGTTGAAATATTACCTTTTTCTAGATTCTAAAGGGTTAATGTAACATGGGATACAATTAAATTATGATGACTTGGTAGATTGATGAGAAAACGCTCATGAGTATGGAACTATCATCGCGTAACATGTATGGTTGGTTTTGTGGATGTGTGGAATGGATTGGGTATTCCAAAAGAATATTTAGAAATTTTTTTAAATCTTTGTTTATTTATTTTTCTATAAAAATAACTTGTTGGAAAATTGGTTGAAATTTCATTTGTATGCTTTTGGTTATTAATGGTTTGGAAACTTGTTTATATTTAGGTATAAATTGTTTTTAGAAACTGTTTTATATAAACTATTTTATATAATTGTTACTAACTCTTATATCCCAGTATAATGAGTAGGGAAGTCATTGGGGAAAACCTTCTGAGTTTTATACTCACCCCTTCTTTGGAACATTGGTGCTTTTACAGATTCTATCTTCCGGGACATGGGAAAAGGTAATGTATTATACATTTTTAGCACTACTTCGAGATACATAGGTTATTCGGTGATCTTAGAGAATAGAGGTAGGGGTGAATTCAGTCTTATGGTCTTCTTGGAATCATTAGTTGTTTATCCACTATTTACTCTTATAATTGTTTGGTATTTTTCCATTTCACACTTTGAAAGTGGTTTTATATGAATAATGTACTTGATTTATCTTTATTTTAATCATGCATCATATAGTGACCCATTTGGTTATGGTTTGTTGGTTTAATGGTATATTTCTTAAAGCTTTAACCATACAAGACTTATTCGAAACCCTTTGGAATCTATTTCTATCCTTTGTAATCTTGGGGATGTCACTCAAGGCCATGTAATGACTCATTTTACATTCTATAAAATGAGAATTAGTGGGTCATTACAAATAATGTCACCTTGTTTGGTCCTTTCCTAACAAGTAGTTTTCAGTTTCATGGCCTTGGATTTGAATTAGTTCTTATCTATTCCTTAGTTTGTGATCTTAGAAAGGAGTAGGATTGTTAGAACTTGAAATTTGTAGAATAAAAGGATGTAGATAACCTATTTATTCTAAACATCAAGTTACCAGGGAGTTGGGTACTTAAGTGTTTTGAAAACACTTATAGGATCTTGGAATCTCATTGACATGGGTTTATCCAATGAGATGAGAATTGAATGCATTGTAGAGGAATTAATTCCCACTATGATTTCATACTTCATTTGTATAAATGATTTATGATTTTTTGGAAGGTTTAAATTTTAAAAAAATGTAGAATTTTTTTTCAAATGAAATATTTTTAAAAGAGAATGATAGATGTATTTTGGTAATGGTTTCATTCTAAAAAGTGAAAAATAGGATTTTTCAAAAAATGGTTGAAATTGAAAAAGGTTGTTTTTGGAAAAATATTGTCATTATTGATGTTATGGAATTTAAAATACTAATACATCAATTTCTATAGAGTGAAAATTAAAGTGTTTTATGTTTGTTTAGAAAATAGTACACAGTAGGCCTCATAGAAACCAAATGAAAGTAGCTGCAAAGAATGTTGTTGCACCTGAGCCACAGTTGAACAAAGAGCTGGTCTGGAGCATCATCCAAGAATTTTAGGCCGTGGACATGGGGAACCTACGGGATAAGCCAAGGCATGTGGACCATTCCATCTAGTTCATGAAGAAGAATCCACCCATATTTCGGTGTGATTCTGAACCAAAGAAGGTAGAGGCATGGCTCAGTAGGATGAATTATATATTTGAGTTCATCGGCACACCGGTGGAGATAAAAGTTAAATTGGAGACGTATATGTATGAGGATCTTGAATGCCAGTGGTGGGAACTCGTATTGCATTCTAAAGCAGATCAAGGCCTTACTTGGGAGGATTTTGAGGAACTGTTTAATAAACAATTCTATCGCCACACATTTAAGATCTAGAGGATAAAAAACTTCTTTATCCTGAAGAAGGATTATCTCTTATTCATAGAGTATTTAGCTAAATTCATTAATTTATAACACTTTTCACCATAAGTTGCAGCGAGTGTGTCCCTAAAGGAACACATCATTAAACCAGGGATAAGGTAGGAAATTTGATTGAAGATTGGGGTAATCTATATTAATGATTATACAGAGATGGTGAAAATAGCATAGATGGATGAGTGAGAAAAATCAAGAGCTATGGGAGGAGGAATTATGATGATACCTACTAAAAATTGTTGAAACCCCAATGCTGGGAGTGACTGAAAGGGAGATACCTATTTCCAAGGTGGGAGTAGGAATCATAATCTGACAGCTGGATCATTAAATCTTTCCCCATGACCGAAGATCCAAGAGGGAGGCTACAAATGTAGTTCCTTTGACCACATAAAGAGGTAGTGTACAACACCACTAAGGGAATTCCATAATTGCAACAATATGGGACACCTTAAGCACTTTTTTTTACAGTGTAACGAGGTCTTGTACTGAAGAAACTTCTTATGTGTTGCAAGCATATTATGCTTCGAGAGGGCTAGGATATCAAAATTGGTCTCATCATCACAAAAAATCTAACCATGGTGATTCTAAAAATACCATGACTCCTCAGTAAGGGAAATATTATTAAGGAAACAAAGTGAAAATTACAATGACAGAGCAACTATATGGAGAAAAGCAGATGATTATGGATGATCTGGATGAACCATCTACGGTGATAGGTACAATTATGTTGAATTCTACCTTAAAGAAAGTACTGTTTGACACAAGTGAATAGAATTCCTTCATTTATTCTCTTGTTGTAGACCTTCTATGATTAAAACCTGAAATGATTCCATATGTGATAAAACTGCAAACTCTTCTTGGTGAAAGAAAATGTCAAGCCATTGTGTGTTGAACATGTGCTATAACAGTTGATTGAGCTAAGTTTTAATGTTACTTCTCAATGTTGGAGATGGATGTATAAGATGTAATATTGGGTATATATTGGTTAACAATGTTCAAGGATCACATCGACTATTGTAGGTGGATAATTAGTTTCATGACTGAGGACGGTGTTGAGCATCCTTCAATGGAGTGAAGGTTGTTAAGAAGGGTGAATCTAGATTGTTGGCATCAGTAGAGGGAACTATCTCTTACCAGTTGGAAACATTGACTTTGGTATCAATGGAAGAGATTCAATATTTCATTTTTCTAGCAGTGGTGGATCAATTTCAAGATGCCTTTCCTGAGAACTTCTTAGGGTTACAACCTTTTAGGGAAGTAGAGTTTATGATTGATCTTCTTCTGAAGACCAGTAATATTTCACTTATATCTTATAGGATGTCACTAATAGAGTTAAGATAATTGAATGTGTAGTTGGAGGAGCTATAAAGAAAGGTGTTCATTTATCTAAGTACATCTTAGTGGGATCCCTAATCTTGTTTGTGAAGAAATCTAATGGAACTCCTCTGTTGTGCATCGATTATCATAAGATTAACAAAGTTATGAAAAAAATAAGTATCTACTTCCATGAATTGATAATATTTATGATCAATTTATGTGAGCATAGTGGTTCTATAAAATTTACATGCGATAAATATATCATCAAATGAGAGTTCGAAAGGAAGATATTTCAAATATTTCTTTTAGAAAGAGATATGGACACTATGAATATATAATCATGCCTTTAGATCTCACAAATATACCTACAATCTTCATGGATTTGATGAATCAGATATTTCAGAAATATCTAGACTCTTTTGTTGTGATTTTTGTTGATGAATTCTTGGTATATTCAAAGACAAGGGCTGATCACGTGGAAGATCTGGTGATAGTGTTACAAATATTGAGAGTTCACTGTTTGTATGAAAAACTATCTAAGTGTGATTTTTGGATACCGTAGGTATGCTTTGTTGGACATGTGATTTCCAAAAATAGTATTTCGGGGATCCTGAAAAGATAGGAGATGTGATCTCATGGAAACCACTTAAATTTGTCTTTGAGATATGAAATTTTCTTGGTCTAGTTGGTTATTACCGACACTTTGTGCATGACTTCTCACAGATATCCTCACTAATGAAAGATTTGGAAAATAAGAATGGTCAATTCCAATGGACAAATGAATGCCATAAGTCATTCTAGGATATAATAGTTCATCTTAAATAAGCACCAGTCTTGATTTTTCAAGAATCAAGATGGGGATATGTGGTGTATTGTGATGCTTCGTGATCAGGGTTGGGGTGTGTTCTTATACAAGGAGACCATGTTAGGGATTATGGTTTAAGGAAGTTGAGAATGCATGAGAAGAATTATCCAACATATTACTTAGAATTAGTATCATTCATTCATGCCTTGATTACTTGGATCCATTATCTATTTAGTGAGAAATTCACTATGTTCACAAATAATAAGATTTTGAAACACATTTTATCATAGCAAGATTTAAATCTAAGGAAAAAGAGATGGATGGAGTTTCTCCAAATGTTTGACATTGACTAGATGTATACACTAGGAAAAGGGAATTAGGTGGAAAATTCATTGAGCAGAAATTCATATGCTTAGTTAGTGAAAAAATCTTTAACTGAATGGAAGTTGTTGTCGGTCTTAGCCGACATGCATTTGGAATGTGAAGAACAAGGCGATTTTACAGTTTTCTTTTCATCTTTGCTTATTCTTGATTTGGTAATGATTGTCAAAGAGTCACAAACATCTAATAAAAAATGCTTGGTTATGAGTTCAAAACTCGATGATGGGGAGACCATTGAGCATTGAAAAATTGATGGGAGTTTAGTTTTGTGTTTTAGTGGTCGAATTGTGGTACATGTGGATTTTCGTGAACAAATACTTCTTTCTTACAACCATTCAAGATGAGATATACATACAAGAACATAGAATATGTATAAGGTGTTGATAGCACAATTTTGTTGGATAGTCATGAAAAGGACGGTGGATGAGTTTTTCTCACAGTGCATAACTTGTCAGTAGGTTAAAATAGAACATCAGAGACCAGAAGATATAATGCAGTATTTACATATTCTATTGTGGTAATGGGAGTAGATAGCTATGGATTTTGTTACAGGCCTCCCAAGAACGGTCCATAAACATGATTCCATATGGGTGATAGTATATTTTATTAAATAGCTGGCCCATTTCATTCCAATTCATGAAACTTATATAGTGGAGGACCTTTCTAAAATCTTTATCCAATAAGTGGTAAAGAGGCATGTTGTACCAATGTCAATAGTATCATATAGAGATCTGAGGTTCATTTCTCATATCTGTAAATCCTTACAGAAATCCATTGGCACTCATTTGAATACGAGCACGACATATCATCCTCAGATGGTTGGGAAATCCGAAGGGGAAATACAGACGTTAGAGGATATCTTGTGGGATTCAATAATTGATTTTGGTGGATAATGGGAGGATTAATTAACCTTATTATATTTCTCATATAATAACATCTACCAAGACTCAATACATACGGCTCAATTTTAAGAATTGTTTGGCCATCCTTATCTTTCTCCACTATACTGGGTGGAAACACATGAAACTTCACTAGTCGGGATGATCCTTGTATAAGAAACAATAGAGAATATTTATCTGATTATAAAGAGGATCGAAATGGCTAAAAGTTGTCAAATATCTTTTTTGGATCATCATTGACGACCGTTGTCATTTTCCATGAGTGATTATGGGTTCTTGAAGATATCTCTAATGCTTGGACACCATCATTTTGGGAAGCAAGTAATGTTATCTCCTAGATACATTGGACCTTTTGAGATACTGGAACGGGTAGGAGAGGTGGAATATTGATTGGAATTTCCACCATGGTTCAGTTTGGTGCATAATGTGTTCCACATATCTTAGCTGAAAAGAGTATCAGCCTGATCCTGACCATGTGATTATATGAGATCACGTTTACCTAGATCTGGACACTTTTTTGGTACAAATCCCAATACAGATAGTGGATAGGCAAGAGAACACATTTTGTGGGAAAATCATCTGTCTAATATGGGTTCTATGGCAGCATGGTCAGATTCTGGAAGAGACTAGGGAACACGATAAGGAAATGAAAGAGAAATTCTCAGAACTCTTTTAGGGAAAGGATGGTTTTCTACTTTTTGGGGATGGAAAGAAAAATGGTGGAGAGAATGTAGTGCCATCAGTTTTTGGAATGAGACACTTTATTTGTGTTTTTATGGATATAATATATCGGGAAAATGTTGGGAGAGTTTGATGAACATTAAACATGTTTTGGGGGATAAAGGAGAGGCACACAGGTTGCACACGATTTATCTAAACTGAGCAGAAATCCAAGGAGAAACCATGCACAATAGAAGGTTTGAGGTAGAGAGATTCATCATGGTTTTCATATGGTTATTGAGACCATGAGAAGAGGCCATGAGAGTGTCTATTATACAGCATCTAACGCATGGTTAGGGAAAAGGTTTTCTAACCGTGTGAACTAACCATGTGCATGGTTAAAGTGAGATCCTAAAAAAGTTGATCTCACGCATTTTTCTTATAAACTTATCTTTTTTTTTCTCCTAAGAGGACATGAATCGGGATTTATCTTCCTTGAAGATAGAATAACCTCTCCCAAATGATTTATAGTCAATCTAAATTCTTCCCTTGGTGTTTCAAACCCGGATTCTTGAGGTATGTGATCGTTCTTCATCATTATTAACTGGTTTCATAGATCTACTTAGATATAATTCTCCCCACTTCTTGGTTTCTTATATATACACCTATTATGGGTAGATCTATTAGGTTTTATGACATATAAGTTGATATTTGGTTTTTATCTTTCTAGGATAAGATACCTAAAGTGGTTCTGGGATGAATTGACTTGGTTTTCTTAAGTATTCTTCATCTATTGTCATGTTTCATCCAAACCATTGAGGTAGGTGGCTTCACTATCATATCCTCTTTCTAGAATTTATTATCTTAGTCTAAAATTGAGTAAATTTGATAATATTTACTGGGAAATAATGGTTTGATACATGGAAGAAATCTCTTTAGTAATGATTTATCATTTTGGTATATTTGTGAAATCTTCATAAATTTTTGTGAAAATTGTTTTAGTTTCTTGAATTTAAACTAGTGATTTTAAATGGTGGACTTTATGGAACTTATATATGGTTTTATTGGTCTTGGGGTTTCAATGAAAAGTTGTTTTATTGAAATGAGTTGGCATTGTAATAGTTTTATTGGAAAATCATTTTTAATAAAAAGGTCATTTTATTGAAAGGGTTGTTTTGGCATGATCTTTGGGATTATGTGGTGTGTGTGTTAATATTGAATATATGGGGCGTGGTAGAAATATTACCTTTTGTTCAGTGCCAAAGGATTAATGGTACATGGGATACAATTAACTTGTGATGACTTGGTAGATCAATGAGAAACTGCTCATGAGTATGAAACTATTATCGTGAAGCATGCATAGTTAGTTGTGTGGATGTATGGAATGGATTGGGTATGCCAAAGGAATATTGATAAATGGTTTTAAATCTTTGTTTAGTTATTTTTCTAGAAAAATAACTTGTGGAAAATTTGTTTCAATCGCACTTGTATGCTTTTAGTTATAAATTGTTTTGGAAACATGATTATATTTAGTAATAAACTATTTTGAGAAATTTTGTTATAAACCATTTTATATAAATATTACTAAATCTTATATAATAGTGAAATAAGTGGGGAAGTCATTAGGGAAATACTAATGAGTTTTATACTCACCCCTACTTTGGCTCTTTGGTGATTTTGCAGATGATATATTCCGAGACAGTGGAAAAGGTAACATATCACATATTTTTAGCACCAATTCATGATACATGGGATGTTCAGTGATCATGGAGCTTTGATATAGGAGAGAATGAAGTATTATGGTCTTCTTAGAGTCTTTAGTTTTCTATCCATTGTTTACTATGATACTTTTTTATTCTTTCGTTGTTGTACACTTTGAAATTGGTTTGATATGAATAACATAGTTGAGTTATCTTGATTTTAATCATGCATCATATAGTGAGCCATTTTGTTATGGTTTTTTGGTTTAATGGTTTATTTATTATAGGGTAAATCGTCCCCACATATTGTAAACCCTTTAGAATTTATCTGCAGCCTTTGGAATCATGGGGATATCACTTAAGGCCAGGTAAAGAATCATTGTACTTTCAAGCCAATGAGAATTAATGGGTCATTACATGAAATAATTAATGAACATGAAAAAGTATCATTATCCTCAATGAATTGAACCAAATTAGGTCCCCGTGAATTTTTGGGAAAAAGATACAAATTTTAGGCTCTAGGATTCTAGACATTCCAATTGAAAGAGACCCCCTTTTACAATCTAAGCACACATCTCTCAATACTTCTGATAGTTGCATGATCAAGCTTTATAATAACATTATTTTCTATAAAATTTATGTTTTTATCATTTAAGTGACCAAGATTACAATTCCATACTTTCATATTTTTGACGGTTGAAATTAAAACCATTTCACTTCCATCTGAACATTCCGTCAGATAATGGGTCAAATCCTTAACCCCTTATTCCACCACCCTAGATCCTCAAGTCACATTCTAGACCTCATTGTTGAAAGTAGTACCAAATACTTAATAATCTAACTACCTCATTGAAATAAGATTTCAAATGAGAATTGGTATGTGTCTCACTCATTTCAAATGAAGAATACTCCCATTAGATATCCAAATATTTACATCTCCCTTTCCAAACACTTCCAAAACATCATCGTTTTCTAGAATAACTTTCCCAAATATTATAGATACACAAAAATTCATGATTTTGTGGTCAGTAAATGAGAGGAAGGATTCACCATATTCAATCACCCATGAATCCAATTGATTATAAATAGTGTGTAGTAGATCACTGCAATCTTCCATTTAGTTAATGAATTTTGAGATTTCATAAGATTTACTTCTATTGTCTCCCTTTTGATTTATATAGTTCCTCTGAATAGGTCCTCACTTATAGAAATGCCACCAAGTATGACTTGGACCATTATAAGTTCCATGACTCTTCTCTTTGAACTTTTCATCTAATTTTTTATGATTCTTCCAATGAGGTGAGTGTCCCCATCTATTAGTATTCAATGCACTTATGAATGGGTTTTTAACATCTTTTATCCCAATATCCTTATTAAGGATAAAATTATGAATATACAAAAAAACAATATGATACTTTCCATGATAATTAATTACCTCTATAACCATGTCATATTACAATTTTGGTAAATATTAAAGAAGTATTGTAGACCACAGATCATCTATAAAGGTCACTTTCACTCATTTAAGTTGACTTATGATCATGTTAAAATTGTTCACATGATATATGATTTATCACACATATGATAGCCTCAAACTAAACAAACAACTCTTTAGAAACACTTTATTTAAGGTTTTTATTTTTTATGCATCTCCACCAAGGCTTCTATAAGTTCAAGTTATGGTATTCTTTAATTGAAAGTTGAAGGAAACATTCCATGCCAATGTCATCCACACAAACCCTAATACATTTCTATCCATATTTTACCATTAATATTTCTACATATTGTTGGTTTTAACACCTAACAGAGGTATATGCCATTCTAGAATAGATAGTCCTATATCTTCATCTTCTAGAAAGTGAAGTCTATTTTTTTGTACTAACCGATCCAAGACTTTCCTTCATCTGTTGTCATATCCTCCAATTATAGTATGACCAACTGAAATTAAATACGAATATCTGACAAGTGATAAAGTTAACTAAGTTTCCTAGTGTTTCAAAATAGGATTGTCCTTTTGAAACCACTTTCCTTGGAAGAATAAGACACCTAAAAAGTTGATAAAATCACCAGATGGTTAAACCCTGAGTTCATTGGAAACACATATCCACATGTATTTTAGTTACATGGAATTGAAACTACCATATATTCCCTTGTTTTCTTAGAGTACAGTATTTATAAAGTCATAATTCACTCTAAACACCTCTCTAAAGATGAATCACACACACTCAATCATATACACATGCATATAAATAATGGAAAAACAGAAAAGAAACACAATTTTTATGTGTTTTATACTTTTATCCTACATCCATGAGAGAACAATGAAAACTATTTGTGTTATCAGAAGCATGTGACTTAAAAACACAATAGCTAAATAAGTGAGAATAACACTTTTAAATATTAAGAATAGTGAAAAAAACCTACTCTCACCTCCTTATATAGAGGTTCATTGTTGGTAAAATAGGTTGTAATACCATCTCAATTATATGGCCATCCATTAATTGACTTCTTTATTCAAATAAGGATTCTACCAACTCAACCATCCCAACCAATACCCTCTTCATGGAACCCAAAAAAAGTCTACAAAACATCTATAAAAAAAATAGGAACTTCCGATGGTTAGGCTCCTAATGATGATATTCTAACATGGTTGAAGTGAACTACCCATTTCAAATCTTTTGATGAGATACCTTCCTATGATGTGAAGAAAAATTCATGATCCCAAAAAAATTAGGAATGTTTTAAACCTTGTTAACAAATGGGACACCCTATCTTTCTTTTAATGTTATATCTTAAAAAATCAATAAGAGGGAAATTCATTTATCATACTGTAAAACATGGACCTCAATGTGAAATATTTATTTATATAAGTATCATACAATATAACACTTGAATCCCACATCAATTTCAAATATTAGACTAATAAATCCAAACAAGCATCAAAATCATTACCCATTTGTTTTGTTCATAATCTATGAAGAGGCATCATAATGTATTTTCAATTCAAACATAACCATAATGGAAATTTATTATTTACCAACATAATTTTTCATCTACTATGAGTGCTACTTTGTGCACCAGAAGAATCCAATCCATCTATAGATAGTACAAAATAAAGTGTTCTTGGATTTATTCCAAATTAATGATACTCATTACAAATTTTATTCTATTTATGAGAGTATACAAGGTGATGAAGTTCCCTATCTTGACTTCTTGTATTTTCATACCACATCAATTATCTTGTAGTATCCTCAATTCCATATAGGTGTCTAAACCTTTTATTGATTTTAAAAAACTATAAAAATTTCAAAGGACTTGATTATTCTTTATGGTATCAATAAAAACTACACTTTGGGAATTTTTAAGTGATTAATGGTCCTTATGAAACAATATGGTCATTCAGATAGAAATGTATTATTTTAGAGATCATGCCCAGTGAATGTAATATTCATTTAATATCATATGTTCAGAAATGAACATCATTATTTTTTGATATCATATTATTCAAGAGAGAAAATAGTTCAATAAATCTGGTGCCACTCCATCCATTGAATTTGTTTACATTATATATCTTAAATATGGCTATCAATGTTGTATATTTAGTATGAAAAGAATAAAAGGATATATTTTCAAAACTCTTTAACATCTTAAATAACTTTAAACAGTCATGAATTTCAACTTCAATTATCATTTTAATTTCCTCAGTATGATCATTATCATCATTTACATGTGTAATCATATCCTCGATATGATCATCATCATCATTTACACTTATAATCATATTAAATAATCCATAAAACAAAATGTTGTCCCGGTCACTAGCTATATTAGATTCATATCTATATTTAGTCCAACATTTATAACTTTGATCTATCTTATGATAGATAAAGTGTTATTACAACTCTTCTAGTCTAATTAGTCTTGAATAACAACAATTTAAACAAGGAAAAGGGTTTGAGAAGGGATAAATGCATGATATTTTGAAAAAGTGATGAACTCTTTAACCCCATATTCAAACTCTTTTTTCATTTGATTGGTATCCTTAAATTATCAATTCATATCCATACAATTTGATTAAAAAATATTCATATTTAAAAAATAATTAAGTACACAGATGGTATGTGATTAAAATCCTAAAATTCTATTTTATATATATATATATACACACACACACACACAATCATCATTTTTTTTAAAATTAAAAATAATGTATAATTTTACAAAGATGTTTAATTACATTGTGTGAATTATATTAATTATAAAGGGAAACACAATTTTGGTATTATGTTTTCTGAAATTTTTAATTAAAAGATCAATAAAATATTTATTTTTATTGATTTCCCTTAGAAAATTTTGAAATTTATATAGAAATATTTGTGAGTATTTTTAATCATTCAAATAAAATTATAGATCAAATTCAAATATCAACGAACAAAATAATTCATAATTTCATGCAAAATGATTTTGAATTACAGGGGAAAATCATTAGAAATAGTAAAATGATAATGATAATAATAATGGCCGAAAATCGTCCAAGGAAGGGGCCCAAGTATTTTTGATTTATTATTTATTATCGGTAGTAGAAGAATTGAATTACACAAGAAAGAATTTATTATGTATAAAATATATTTATTATGTCTTTTGTTTAATTAAATATTTTATATATCATGATTTCAGAAAAAAAAATATTACGTATTCTATGGAAATTATAAATATATTATGTATGAAACTCATTATTTAGAATATATATTATGCATTTACTGAGTTGGAAATTTTCTTATGTGTTTATATCTTATCTTTATAGTTTTTTACAAATATTTTTTTCTTAAAAAGTGAGAATATAAAGAGATATTTTTATATGATGTTGTATGCTTATTCCTCATTTTTAATTATTTGGTTTTTTTGACTCTAAAATTTATACCTGGGTTAGGATGGATTTTCTTTTTGACGATGTGGAGATCGTTGTTTGAAGAGAAAGAAATACTTAAGTGTTGATAACTTAAATTTAGGAATTATTTTTAATCAATAATTTAATTTTATAAAGGATTATTTCTCACCTAATTAGTTATATTTTAGTAGATAAATATTGGAATTATTCGAAAAATGATATTAGATAAATTTTGGAGAAAAATAAAAAATAAATAAATAAGGATATAAGGTAAAGAATGTACCAGTTAAAGTGATCACATGAGAGAGGCTAGTGCACAGAATACACAGTCATTATTGGGAGGAACTACAGACATATGGTAGTGGCATGGGATGACATGAGGGGAGAACCAAAATGTATAACAAATGGAAATGTGAACCATATCTTAAAATTAAAACATTAGTTATAAATTAGGTGTGTGTTGGAATTAAGTTAAGAACTAAAGGGAAGAACCAAAAAATTGAGAAAACCATGAAAAAAGATCACGAGGATAAAAAGAATCCAACTAGAAGAAATAAAAATTGTGAAAAAGGATTAAAGATAGATTAAACACGAGTAAAGAATAATATAACTTCAATTTAAGGTTCGATTCATCCCAAAACATCGATGGAGGTAATAATAAGATTCAAGTTCCAAGACATATTGAATGTCATGAGAATGGGT
The DNA here is from genome assembly GCA_963277665.1 of Viscum album. Taxonomy (NCBI): domain Eukaryota; kingdom Viridiplantae; phylum Streptophyta; class Magnoliopsida; order Santalales; family Viscaceae; genus Viscum; species Viscum album. The sequence goes on along the minus strand of OY728128.1, from coordinate 208,983,119 downwards.
GATCTATGTTATAGTTCTTTTAAAATAGGGGAATAAGTTTTATCAATTGTAGTAATATGAACTGATAAAAGTATGATTATCAGTGATTTTTTAGAACAGATAAAGGCCTGAATTTATCAGTGCGAAAAAGACACACATAAATCTGGGGTTCGATTCCTGGGAGCCCACTCTTGGGGGAATTTCCGCCTCCCATGTACCACTCGTCTTGCCGGGTCACCCGGTGTCTCATCGGGTGGGCAGAATGGGTGCACTTCACCTGGCTGATAGATTGCTGTATCGAACCATCGCTGATCGAGGTGTTACCCCATGGGACGCACTGTCATCTCGGCTGGCAACGACTCCTTCCTAGCTGGGGCTTCATCGGAAGATCTCTTCGTGGGGAGGGGGCTTCTCGAGTGTGGAGGGTTCAAAAAGGCCGCTCTTGGGGATTCCCTTTTCTGAAAATGAATTAACACTAACTTATAATCACAAATAACTTCTTGGTTTATCAGTATTTATCAGTTAACACTAATAAATCTTTCTTTTACCAGCATTTAATATAACATTGATAAATACTATATGAAAATTAAATTTAAAATTAAATCTAAAATCTAAAATAAATTACCAATTATATAAAGAGGAATATTAAAGTTACGTAATAATAAAAAATAATAAATATAAAAAATAAATAAATTACTAATATATTAAATATAAATAAATAATATTATTTCTATTAAATGAATTAATAAATGTGATTTTATTATTATGAATGCATTAATATTATGATACATGAATAAATAATAATTATTACGTAAGTCACAAAAACACATTAAAATGATTAAATAATATAAATTATATATATTAAAAAAATAAAAATAATGATTAAATATTAAAATAAAAATGAATAAATACAAAAAATGATTTCAAATTAAAAAGATTTAATTTTTTTAAATTAAAAATGAATAGATAATAACTCTATAAATATTTAAACAGAAAAAATATTATAATAAAAATGAATAAATATTAATTATGTATATTTCAATCAAACCAAGAATATTAAGAAATAAAAAATGTATAAATACATTTTAAAAATGAATAAATTATAGAAATATTAAATATATAAATATTAAAAATGAATAAATAAAAATATATTAAAAGCGAGTGAGCATTAAAAATGAACAAGATTGAATAATTAAAAATGAATTAATTAGAAATATATTACAAATTAATTAATGATTTTAATTTTATAAATCATAGAATTGATAAAAACGAGTAAATATTAAAATAAAAAATAAATAATATTAAAAATATAATTTTAAAAATAAGAGATTTATAATGAGTTATTGATTATTATAGAATAAATAATAATTGTACAAATATTTCAATGAAAATATATAAAAATAAAAATATAAAAATATTAATTATATAAATTATTTACATATTAAAAGCGTTGAATATTAATATCTAAAAATGTATAAATAACTATCAGAATTGAATATAGTACGAAAATATTAAATGAATAAATATTAAAATTGAATAAATTTTAAAAACTATTAAAAGTGGTTAAATATAAAAGATGAATTAATAATATTAAATTAATAAATATTAAAAATGAATAAAAATTTACATTTTAAATTCAATAAATTAAAAATAAATTTTAAAAATAAATAATAATAATTATATTAGTTATAAAAATTTTATAAATGAATGATAATTAAAAAAATGAACAAATATTAAAAATTACATTTAAATACAAGAAATTCACAATAAATTACTAATTAAAAATTAATAAATTATAATTGTATAATGTTTTATATACCAAAAATATTAAAAAAATTAATTATATAAAATTACATACATATTATAAACACTGATGACTTTTCCTAAAATTTTGTGTGTGTGTATGTGCATATATACAAACACACACAAATATACTTTAATGAGATATGTCATATTGAAAAAAATTGACTTTTCATGTTATATAATTATATATTCACATAAATATACTCAGACATACACCTTACATACGTACACATACACACATACATACACATAAACATAGACCTACACATATATACACATACATACACATACATAAAAAATGCACATACACATACACATGCATACACGTACATACATATATATGCATATACACAAACATACACGTACACATGCGTATACACATACACAAACATATATAATTAAATACACTTACATACACGTACATATGTATTCATAAAAATATTATCTAAACATACACACATACATTCATACACGCGAACACACGTACATAAACATACACATACACATAAACATACATATACACATACACATACACATACACAGGCCCATACTTATTCATATACTCATTCAAACATACAAGCATAGACGTGCATCCACACACATACACATACACAAACACATATACATACGCATACACACATACATACGTAGAAATGCAAAGAGGCACACAAATACGAGCACATATAGAAACACATGTACACATAAACGTACAGATAAATCTATATAAATACACATAAACAAAAACACACATACACACACAACAAATATATACACATACAATACAAAAAAATGCATACATAAACATACATATATGCACATACAGACATACACATACATCAAAACACGTACACATGTATACACATACATGAAAATATATGTGTATATTTTAAAATATTTAACATTAATATAAATATATAAATTTAAATAACTATATTTAAAAGATTTTATATTCACTTGTATATTTATTTAATTTTTTAAAGAAATATTAGAATATTATATTTATAAGTTCATTTTGTAATTTATGTATATATAAATATATTTAATTTTTTGTATTAATGTAATTTTGATAATTTTATATATATAAAAATTTTAAAATAGTACATTAATATATATTTTATAATATAGTTATATAAATCATATTTATATATTTTATTTACATATATGTACTTATTGATATATAAATAATATTTAAAAATATATAAATATGTATGAATAAATTAAATTATTCATAATTTATTTTATAATCACTAACAAAAAGTTAGGACAAATGAAACCTTTACTAGCGCTAAAAGTAGCATTGATAAAGGGTTGAACTTTATCATCATTTTTTGTTAGTACTGATATAGGGATCCCCTGTGTTAGTGTTTTTAGCACTAATAATGGGAAGTACTTAGCGCTAATAATGGGAAGTGCTAAATAAAGAGGGATATGTAGTAGTGAGTGAATTTAATTGAGAAATGTTTTCTATTATTTCAGTAGGGACACATTCAATTTATATTTTCAATAAATTATTTAAATTGACTCATAAATATTTCTAAAGTATATGAATAAAATTATTTAATATTTTTACTTAATCTTGGAAATATAATAATATCTTTAAAAGGAAATGATATTAACACAATGTTGTGCACCGAAAACTAAATTATCTTTCCATAAAATAATTAATAATACATATTTATATGAATATTGTCACATTAATTTTATGGTCATTAGCTTCATAATGTCTATTTCAAAAAAATAATAGAATATTATATCATATACTTAAACTTAATAAATTAGCTAAAAAATGATTGTTCATTATCAACTATTATTATGTTTTCTTATTATAGATTAGTATCAACCATTTATCATTTAAAATAATACATTAGGTAGATATATAATATCAAATGGTCACAGACTTTCTCGATTCTGAATGTATGAGGTCTTTTTATTTTCATTACAATAACCTTGTATTTGTAATTATATAATAATATATTTCTTTTTTGTTTTTTTTATATTAATTTAAATCAATTATATGAACATGTAAGAATATAAGATGTAAAATTTGGTTGTCCAAGCATAATGTTATTTCATTATTGTAATATTTTCAACATTTAAATTTTTACCCAACTAGAAAATATTTAATAATTTCACCACAATACTTGTTTCAAATATTTCTTTGTAGATACATATTATGACACAAATATAATGAAAGAAATAAAATTATTTGAAAGGAAAAAAGTAATTGTGGATCTTGATGAGACAAATATAATGAAAGAACCAAAATTAATTAAAATTATATAATTTCTAAATTTATCTTTTATAGAGTCCATTGATAATGGTGACCCTGAACATTTCTACAAATAATGTGGTTCAAAATTATAGTTTAATGAAATAATTTGAAAAAGTAGTCCCAAAAAAACCCGAACATTTCATTATGTTGTTTATTTTCTTACTTTTTTTAACCAATATTATATATTATCTTATGAAAAATCAATTCAATGCTTTCATTTGAGAGTGTAAATGATGGACATAAATTATAGTATAACATTTTTAATTGTTCTATTAGATAAATAGGTGCTTCAGTTTATAAAAAACTATATTTTAACTCAAATAATGTTTGATTTAGTTTTTTACTTTTTTTAGTTTTTATAATTTTATTTCTTATTTTTAAGTGATACAACACACATAATTTTCTATAATGAAGAAAAATTATGAGTTTGGATTCCTGTATAAACTAAATATTATGAATGCCAAATCTATGATGTTGGATTTGGAAAAATATTAATATAACTATCATAATTTCTATCATCCCTATGAATAAAACACCAAATAAAATTTATTCATTTCAAAAAATGAAGGCCAAATCATAGAATTCTAAAAATATCTTGTAAATTTACATGTAATACAATCACATTTTTCTAATAAAAAAATAAATGAAATGAATTCATATTTTTTATTTCAAACTAATTTTTTTTATAATAGAATGACTATAGTATAATTTCAAGTTATACTAATTGAGGATTTCAATTTATAAGTATATAATTTTCAACTGAAATTATAAAAATACAATCTCCTACTATATTATTCATTTTTTAAAAAATCCATTAACATTTACAGTATTAAACTTTTGTGTACTCTAAATAAAATATTATGTTCTATATTATAACCTATGATTTAGTTTTTAATTACCAGTATATATTTACTTAAATAAAAATTATAAAGGTGGGGTATAAGAAAACATTATAATATATATTACACATATACTGAAAATCATTCATTTTATAATAAAGTTTAAATATATAAAAAAATGAATACTAAATCACTAACAAGAGATTATCATTAATTGAATAATGAAACACACATATACTCATACATGTTAATTAATAATATTGAATATGAAATATTCAGTTACTTAATATGAAATATGTATAATAGGAATAAGTAATATTCATTTTTCACACTACTATATAAATAATATTTATACTCAAACTGCGATATTTTTTTCTTAATATCTAAAATGAAAATTTTTACTGTTATAAATTATTAATTCGAATGTATATATTTTTTATACACATTTTCAATCTATATATACTCATTATATATTTAACTTAATGCATATATATACAAATTATGCTTATAATCACTATGTGAATTTTTTTCACTATGTACGTATAAGATATATATATCTTAATATGAACATATTTTTGTATTAAATGTTCATATTCAAAATATGTAATATCTATATATTGAAAACAAAATTTGCATGTTCTTTTTTATTTATTACTTAATATTAATTATTTAGTTTATATATAATGAGGTGGTTTTGATTGAATATGAAAATTATCACTGAATATACAATATGATCTATTGTCTATTTATTCTCCTGGGTATCATTGTTATGTTCTCAGAAATATTTTTTTGGTTTCAGATCTCCATTCAAACTATAAGGTATAACCTTGTTAGTTTTAACTTTTATCCTAAACCTTGAATATGGACTCTCCCTTAATTTAACATGCCCCTTGTCATTGTAGATTTTAATTTATGTGATTTCTTGTGCTTGGGGGTCATTTTAAGTTTATAAGGAGTTTCTGAATGAAATATGGAAAATTTATATTTTTTTATTGTGCATTATTTTCACACATGCTTTAGAGGAAACTGTATGGATACCCCTTGTCTATTATTTTTAGTTCATTTTTTACGTCCACAGTTTGTCAGTATGGTTGGCACAAAATTTATTCCAAACCATGTAGATCCTCAGAGAAATAGTGAATGGGATTTGGTGTTCCTAAGTTGAAGTGAATTAATTGGGCATGATTTTAAATACTGGTTGGAAAAGCCTAAAATACCATCTATAGTTTTTTAGTACTGTTTGGAATGGTTGGATAATGGTTTGTTCAACCATGTAACACCCTAAGGTGAACTGTGTGAGTGGTTATTTTTCAGAAAGGTTTGTAAAACTATGATACCAAACGTTGTGACCTACCCATATTGAATAAACTTTGAAATTACACCTTTTCCCTGTTTCATTTTAATCATCCAAACCTCATTTATCACCCCCACTTTCCCAAATAGACTAGGAACCTCCCCCTTGGTAAGATCCATATCCATCCTTTTTTGCATCCTTCTACCTTAGATTCAAGTGGGTTTTCTAATGGTAAGTTCGTATAATCCCCTCCCTGTATTCTATTTCCTTATTTCCATTGTTTACTAGTTCCTTCCATGATTCTTAATATCTATATTGGTTGATTTTTGGGTTTTGGTTTGTATTAATCATGGTAATTTTCAAATTTAGGGGTTTTAGATGGCACACCTTACATTGTGGGAATGTTTGACGTCATAGTTGATGACTTCTGGAATAATCGCTATTGAACCATGGGTTTTTATTTTTTTCATCACTTTTTATTACATGAATTTTATTACATGATGTTTTATAATGGGGTTTCTTTTAAATTTTGCCTATTTGTGTGATCCATAAGGTGAAAATTGATTTAAAAGTGATTTTAAACCTTTTCAAAGAACGATATTTTATTCCCAGTGTTTTGGAAAATTAATAAATATATTTTAATGAATTATTTTGGTTTTACAAGTGGTGGTGATCATCAGATATAGGTTTTTAACAAGTTTTTTGGTAATAATTGACTTTCCAAAAAAAAAACTATTTCGGTGTTTTGAAAGTGTTTAAAATGTTTGAAATGGGTTATTTGATTTTAAAGGGGGTGTCATAACACTAGTTTATTAAATTTTGAAACCTTTTATAAACCTTGGTTTATTTTTATATCAAAGGTTTGAGGTGCTTAATATTTTGAGATTTCCAAATGAGTTAGTTTATTTGAAAGTGTGTTTTATACCATGTGGATTATATCTAAAAACTCTTATATGTATTTTAATTTTTTAAATGTATTTTAAAAGATAAAGTGAGAGATACCATTGATTTTAAAAGGTTCTTCAGATAAAAATGGTCTCAACAGTGGATTGAGACAATTTTGTAAATGGTGAGTGGGCTTAGAATTCCAATAATGTTTCAAAAAGAGAAGACCCATTTGGAATTTTTTATAAAATGTATTTTTCTAAAAGGTTTGATACCTTCTTTCAGACATGTGTGATTATTATTAATCCCATAGTTTCTTATGATCCCATGATGGGATTTTTATGTTTGATACATTTGTATATGTTTTTTATGTTTGATGTATATGGTTCCACTTCTTGTGAGGGTGTGGGATGTGATTCTTGAGTTATTTTCAAATGTTTTATCCTTCAATTATATAATGTTTGATTGTGCTCACATCTATTTGACTCTTCATGGGAGTCATAGGAAGAATGTATGTGACCTGTGTGATAGAAAACACTAGTGAAGATAGTGGGTTGATTAGGGAGTGTTTCTTGGCTACTTCAAGATGGTTATACCATAAGGAGTAGCAAGACCAATTTAAAGAAGTCAATTTTACATGATAATTTGGATGGAAGAATTATAGGGATATTACCTTCTTTTATCATGTTGATGAATCCATTATAGGGAAAATATGTTCTATGATCCTATGGTTGAATGCATTCCACTGACATTATCTCAGAGTAGTTCAGTGGGACTAATATGGATATGGAAAAGTTCAATAGTGTCTACTTAGGTTCCTAGTCTCTAGTTCAGACCCATTAGTACAAGTGTCATAGGACAATTCCCATGATACTAGGATCCTGTTTTGGACATTTTGTAGGATCTACCATTGTGAATTGATTATATCCAATGCCGATTATAATATTTTTTGGAACTTATGTTCTTTTCATTTCCTTACCCTTATTGTATAACATGACATAGTGATTCCTAAATGTGTGATTCCTTCCTTTTTTTGTGAGTTAATTTTTAAATGTATTTAAATTAATTTTTATGGGTTTTGAAAGGTGTAAAGAGTGCATGTTATTTTAAATGAATCTTAAAACTATTTTAATAATGAGTTCGAAAGGTATTATTTGGAATGTATAAATTTAATTTCAAAATAAGTTTGGAGAGGTTTTGATGTAAAAGTTAGTGTGTTTTGTTTGAAACATAGAGTGGGTATGGGTTTTGAAAACACGGTTTTAGGCTAATGTTTCTAGTTTTATGGAATTGTTGTTTTTCAAATACATTTTTGAAAACCATGTGAAAATACTAATCCTCTTTGTGTTAGAAAATTATGTTTCAAAAGGGGTGTCTATTAAATGGTTTTAAGTTGAGGCTTTAGAACATCATTTTGGACAAGAAGTATTGGATAGGGGGATTATTTTTAAGATATTGTGTTCATTTAATGGAAATCATAGAAAAAGAGTTTTTAAGAAATGCCTGATTTATTTATTTATTTATTTAAACACTTATGGAAATTTTTTATTTTTTTATTTTATTTCAAACTATAATTTTTTGGTTTAATGTGAAAGCTATTTCTTAGATTTAATGAGATTTGGTGACCTATTGTGTTGTTTAGATTAGGACTATATTTTATAGGTCTAGGTTCATACCCATTTGTTTCACGTCCTTTGATATTTTGGGAGAGATGTTTGCTTTGATTATGAAAATGGGTCACTCGGTGGATCATTGGAGCTTGTTTGGGATTTTCATTCAATTGAGGTTTTTTAGTCTATTTGGCCTATTGTATTTTATTCTGTAATGCCCTGACCCTAGTTACCTAGAGTCGGTGCGTTATTACATATCATTTCCATGATCATAAGATATAAAGTCTCGAAAGACCGATTACTTTAGTATCCTTGGAAGTACAAGATACATACATAAATTTTACATTAAATCATGAAATAAAGAAAAAACCTAATGTCTCCTTTGAACACACTCATATCCCATATCATATTCCTATAGGTTAATCATGATATACTTATTCACATCCTAGAAAAAATAAAACATAGAAATGGGTGATCTTAGATGCTCATTAAGGATAATAATATAGAGAAAACATTCATATATAAACATAAACATTTAAGGCAATGTATAAGACTAAAAAATCCATTTAAACTTAAACTTCTGCATAATATGGGAAATATAAATCAAATAATACCATTTAATCATTCATATGGATATTATACTAGTCGAATAATCACATTTAATATCAATATCTAATTTCATAATGATGAAATGCATAACACTAGACATCATAATCACATAGTCAAGACCTCGTGCCCAGACTACAAAATAAGATTTTGTCAAAGCCTTGTGCCAAGACACTAGTTTGTCTCATGAGACCAACCGATGCATCGAGGAGCTATAGCAGGCTCCACCCATCACTTACTGAGTCCAATTCATTCCTCATATGAAAAGGTTTAAACATAACATAATCATTCGTATTAGAACTAGCATAGAAAATGTTAATATTTTAACCAGAAACCATGAATGTTATAAAAATAGCACATCCACAGTCAAACATAACTTATTCAATACAATATGGACGATTGTATTATAATAAATTAACCTCAATCAAGAATAAAATACAATGAAGGATATTGACATCGGTGAAAATAATAAGTAAAACTATTTGAAAGAAATATCCCATTTTTCTTGAAAAAAATTAAAAGTCTCACTACTTATCAAAGAAGTCATTTAAAAAAGATTTTTGAATCAATGTGTCCCATACAAATTTCAAACTTTTAAAAAGAATTTTAATTTCAAAAAAAATATTTTCCATATAAATAAATACTTAAAATCATTTTAAAAACATGGAAATTAATGAGAATGATTTAGAAGAATAAATCTTTAAAACATTTAAAATGATATTTTAGTTAGAGTTCCTAACCAAATGAGAGATTCTTGATTAAAAATAATTGAGGTAATAAAAACTTTATAATATCTTGAGAATAAAGGGATTCATAATATAATATAATATAATATGTCAAAGTATAGTATATACACTATATAAAAGTGAATTGGTACATAATAACAATGAAGTCTCAATAGAATATAAATTGAGATGAAATCCATTATAAAGACTGTATCCTTAGGATAAGGATAAATCAATGAAGTATTTATGTGTGAAAAATATAAATACACTCAATATTATTGGATATTCAGTGTAAATCAATCATAGTACATTCACACATATTCTTGTAATAACAACACCAATGACTTGGATGTTTAACACAATGAATGGAAATTGAGTTAAGATTACTCTTATCAAGTTCATATCAATAACTTGAGAATTTATAAATGGAGTGATTATGTGTATAAAAAGTATATACACACAAAGGGGAGTGAAAATTACTATATAAATAAATAAATAGATATTTCAAACATAATATTGGATTAAAATAATCAATGAAGTTTGCATAAAACACAATGAGGGGAAATCAAAATTAGAAATTCCCTTACTGATTTGGTAACTTACGAAACATACACCCCATGAAATAAGGATCATACAATGAAGATATAAATACCCATAAATTAAATTATATTACAAAGGAATACAATCATGGGAAGTACATACACCACACAAAAGGAAATAGTGGCAATGTAGCATGAATCTCACAGGAATAAGAAGTGAGATGAAAACCCCTTACCATGTTGTAATCAATCGAGTCGTAAGACCAAAAATTCATAACCACCAAATTAATCACATAATAAAGTGAATATAAATAGAATCATGATAATATATTTCAAATGGTCATACACAATACACCACATTATATAAATAAGTGGTGGACAATGGAAATCTCACGAAATTATAAGTGAGATAAGAAACCCCTTACCTTATACTTTTCCTTATTCTAGGGTACGTTAAACTTCTGTATAATAGTTAACTCATTTTTATTCAATTATACAATAACCACATACATAAATATGATATCATATATGATCTTGTAATATTGATTTGTTAATAATATTTTAGTAGTATCATTGTTTCGTCTGTTAACTGATTCATTTTCCTTTATATGTTTTGTTACGTAAGTCATGTTTTTTATGGATTGATTCATATACATAATTATATTAATTTCTTAAATATTATTTTTAATTATAATATGAAGATTATTCTTGAATGGTTATGATGGGGAATGAATCTCATCGTGTTCATGGAGACGATAATCCGTACGTACGCACGAGCGACAATATCATTCAATTGAAGGTGAGATCATATATAACTAGATTTTATATCATATATACAGAATCATTAACATGCTATATTTATTATTTAAATCAATTATACATCATTTTTATACCCATCCAAATAATGAAGTGTTGAATAACTACTACACCAAGACGTTGAGATGGTAAGTCGTACATACGCACGTATGGTGACTTTTTCATTCATAGGATAAATAGAATAATGAATATGTTTGTACGATATTTATAATAACATCATAGAATGTAGAAGGTACTAGATTTATTATTTTGGAATGGAAACAACAAATAAAGAGGAAGTGGAAGAAGAAGATAACGTTGAAAGAGGTGATGAAATTATTACCTCTTCTTCAGGTGCTTCCTTTTGATTTGTTCAAAAGGGATCCTTAGGTTGGATTTATGATAAATATAAGGCATATAGAATGTAGTGACTATAGTTGGGAGGATATTTGATCAGGGGTTGTCTGAGAAAAATGGCTATGGAGGTGTGAAATTAAGAGAAGTGGAAGTTCCTTTTTATAAGAGAGGTGAGGGTCACTTTAGGAAAAGCTTGAAATATTATTTTATTATAAGTTCATTTTCGGTATCTAATGGCTTAAAATGGATTTATTTAGAGGTTAAGGTTGGGATGGGTCGAAAATATCTCAACCAATAGGTTTTAGATAGGTTTAGGTCACCATACTAACCTTAACTTTTATATTTAACTCTTAGTTATATAGTTTGACATTTATCATGTCACCTTGTATTATTATATTATATGGTTAATAAACATACAATAAACTACCAAGAGAACCCCAAGTGGTTCATTAATTCCATATCTATTATTATATAAGTCATTTGTCCCAACCTTCAATTTTTAGGACTATTATATAATTTAATAAAATATTATTTGTTTTAAAAAATCAATTATGTCAATTTTGACACTATTTAGTATTTGGTTTTTGTTAATGTCATATCAACTTGATTATTTTTAAAATAATTCATTAAATCAACCATAACATGTCATATTAACCTATAAAAGTCTTTAAATGCATCAAAATTATAAATTTACATTTATTTTGATATTTATAATATCAATTATTTTAATCATTCATTAATAAAGTAATTAATGCATCATCATTATGTCCTAAATAAATTTAATTATTTAATGTCTAAAATTTATAAATAAAATAACATGATGTTTAAATTTTTTTATCTTTCTAATGAATTTTTATACCTGAATTTATCTTATGTATAGCCCTAAATTAAAAATGTTTTAGTTATGAAAATTTGAATTTAACACTTTTAACTCTTCTTTAAATAAAATAATAATAAATGTACTAATCTAATAAAAGTGGACCAAAGAGGATAATATTTTATTCCTAAAGTATATTTTGGTCTAAAACCACTTATACAATAGAATTAGGACATTATTTAGGGTAATTATAATATCATTTTTACCTTTAATTTCCCTATTTACTTTTAAGAGTGATAAATAAAAGTCAAAAGTTATTATTCACCAAAAATTATTTTCATATTATTGATTCACATTTTATATACTGTTGTCAACTATGACTCTCGGATTTTTGAAATTCAATCCACAGAAGCTGTAAAATTATGTTTTATAAAAATTTACAAATGTTCCTAGAAGGTGAGTAAAAGATGATTAAAAGTTCAATAAAATTTCATACGTCTAATATTATTATAAAATGAATCCAATTAATTAAATTAAATTTATATAGGTATTATGTATCTATATTGACATAAAATAAATTTAAATAAAATAAATAATTATTTAAATAAAAAGTCAGTTTTAAACAATAACGCAATGTTTTTACTATTCATCAAAAATCGAAAATTTTCAGAAAAATACAAAAAATTCACTCGATTCTAATTTTGATATTTCAAATTCAAAAATGATGTCTATTTCAGTGAATTAAAAAAAATATTTTTTATTAATTAATTTAAAAAATATCCCCATTGTCAAAACTAAAAAGTTGGTTTTTTGAGAAGTAAAAACTAACTAAAGATTGATATGTGTTTATGTTCGATTTAAATATTAAATTACTTCCAATGACCAAAATTGTATTAAATGATAAAAATATAGTCTAATTATACCCCTAAACCATTCAAATATATAATTTAACACTATAAATCATTTTGATTAAAAAAAAATTTTAATTAAAATTTAGTATTTTTCACTATTCATCAAAATATGAAAGTTCTCAGAAAAGAACACAAAATTTATCTAAACTAAATTTTTATTTCCTTATTCTAAATAAAAAGTTTATTTCATCAAATTGAATATATAAAAGTGTCAAATATAGGATTAAAAATGGTTCTTCCTTAAAAGGTGGTAAAATAACATTTTTTGAAAAATTAATTCTTTTATATATTTAATTGAATTCGTTCTTATTTTATTTCTAAGAAACAAATAATAGGGATGGTAAAATTATATGGAGTATATAAAATTTAAAATGCAGTTAATACTATTCATAACCTCTTTTTGAACGGCTAGTTTGGTAAGTATTGGTGCGCTCAAACTCAGTGTTGCCTCTAGCGCAAGCTATTGAATTAGTTTAAAGAAAACAACTTACTATGAAATCTTGGGGATTTACTTTATTCCCCAATTTTTTGAAATTGAGTCCTTGTAATTTTAAAATTGGGCTTGGGAACTTCATTGAAAGTCCCACATCAGAAGAAGATTCAATAAAACTATCACTTTAAAACAAATAAAGAGAAGTACAAAGGTCACTTGAGATAACCCATACTAGGATAACATGTAGAAAAACATGGATATGGAAGATAAAATATGTGTCAATTTCTGATGGATAGTGATATAAAACATGATCATGAAAAAGTTAACAATAAGAAAACCACAAACTTGTGATGGGTTAAACGGTCATTAATTTCTTAGTAGGAAAAGTAAACGGACAACATTTTTTGTTGTAAGTTCCATTTCATAAAGTTGAGGAATTTATTTATGAGATTGACTAAGAAGATAAAGATATATACATAATTTTTAAGTAGAGTTTCATCCTTTAATAAATTTCTACCACTAACTCATCTTTTCTCCAAACGATGAGTATTCAAGATGACTTGGTCACACCTGATGTGCTAGAATCAACTTCTAGAGAATCACATAATCCAAAAAGGATGAACAACATATTTTCCCTGTCTTTAGATATTAACCCTAACCAAATGGTTAGTAAAAGATCTGATGATCCCCAAAATGGATAATCCTTTATAGAAAGAAATACTAATCATAATTTCCAAAATAGAACAAACAATACCCAAAGTTCAATAAAGACCATTCAATAAACAATTGTCCTTAAAATCCTTCAATATAATCCAAACTAAGAGTGAAACCCAAAACTCCAAAGAATTTAATCACATAGTCTTTCATAGTAAATCTTAAAATTTATCTCCAAATAACATCAACTACTCTAAATGTCTCATACAGAAGTGTAATTAACCAAATTACATATTCTCTATGATAGGTTAATCATTTCCATTAATAACCCAAATCTCTATAAAAAAATAGATTCTTCCAAAATAAAAAACCCCTCATTACTATTCAAATAAAATTCTATAGTATTTTATTTTCTTTAGGCATATAGTATTCCCAACAGAGCACACGTATTCCAAAATAAAATTTATCACTTAATCATCAAATAATTTTCATATAATGAGGATATATATTTGAAAAAACATAAGATCCCAAATTAACTTATTATTGATCAATAAAATCATTTAACTAAAAATAATTAGTTACACTAACCATGGACATCATGTAGTCCAGTGATAGGCGATAAATCCCAATCGCACTTTGGTTGTGGGTTTGATCCTCACAGCTTTGTCTGAAGTGACGCGTTGTCATATGGTATGCGTGTTGTCCTTTTTCAAAAAATATATTTTATAACATTCCCAAAATGAGATAAATTCTCAAAATAACCATAGCATAATTTAACTAGAAATGTTATCTCATATCTTGCATTTTCATCCTAAAAATTAATAACCTGTAATTACCTCAAATTCAAGGATTATATAAACCCAAATGGTTTCTTATAACTATATCCACAAAAGAAAAGATAATTCTTCCTCAAATACCATTTTCACATAACAAACTACATGTTTACACATACAAGATAATTTTATTCCAAAGTAATCGCATAAACAAAGATCATTAATACTTTTAGACATTTCTCTATCCATTTATTTCCACATATGTTCTTCCTTGACCAAGAGGTTATATTATAGAATAAGGAATTCACTCGGGTAATGCCCAGGTCCCCTACATTTATGGAAAATGACTGTAAATGGATTCTTGGGATAATTTTTATTTTCTTCCATAATACTCTTCATTTTTCTTTCGCAATTATTTACTTTATGTCCTTCTTTACCACACATAAATAATTTCTTTGTTTCATTGAGACACTTTCCTAGGCGTCTCCTTCCACATTTCCTGTATGATGGAAATTGAGCTTTATTTTCTCCATGGTCTCCACTGTTGTAGATCTTATCATTCACCTTCTTTCTATTCATTGTTGAGTCCAAGAGTTGGTTAATATATATTTTGTTGATCATATTTTTGGAAAACTGATTTGGAATGAACATGATATATTTTACGCCTATCAACATTCCATTTTGTTGCTCATTTATGCCACCATTCCCTCCTTGTATATCATGTTCAATGTTACTATGAATTCCTTGGAATCCAGCCATTGACTAAAAACAGAAAGCATTGTGGCAGTAACAATAGTCATAAAATAATTTAGAGAATATCATGACATCTTATTTTAAATATAAAACAACTTAGGATTAACAAAGGTTATATATTCTCTTCTTATATTAAAATTGTTCAAATCTGTTTGTAATGATATTGTGAATTATCCTAAGCATATCCTCTGGGAGTGTCATAGCCAATATTACATCAAGGCCAATTGTCAAGAACCAGTTCTGTCACACCCATGATTTTTTTAAATTAATTTTTCATTTAATTTCCATTCCTAATTTGTTTTGGGGGTTTACCACTCATTTTGGTGAAAATGGTGGGTTTTGAAAATTTGGTCCAAACTGTGAGCCTAATTACAGATTTAAAACCAAATTTCATTTCTTCTACAACTCCTTCAGTTTTCAACATTTTATACCCATTCCACATACCAATTGTCATACCATGATATATTAAAATCACCATATCCTTTTGGACCACATAGAAATCCAAAATCATGATGGATTTGGGTTTTTGATTAAGGTAATGGGCCTGCCCGTAAGCCCATTTCCTACTTTAATTTTTTTTTAATTTCAATATCTCATTAATTTTTTAATTTTCTTCGGTGATTCCACCTCCCCCGCGAAGCCACTATCCCTAGGGTCACCCCCATTATCTGTTTGGAATTTTTGGAGCACATTGGACCCCGAAGGAGGGAGATTCTTCTCGGAATTTATCAAATATCCCAGATTTGAAGTGGTAAATTCATTCTTTCATATCTCCTTAAATATCTACCATTTTCCCCATTCCAGTACCCACATGACCTCCTCCTTATCAGTCGAGCCTCGCTATCAGGTTTTGTTACTTTGAGATTCAAAATTTGGTTAATTCGGGGTGATTTTGTCAAGAGTTTTCAGGGTAAGTGTTCCTCCATTCCACTTTTTCCATTTCCTTAGGGTTTAATCCTTCTTTCATGATATTAGAAAGTGTCCAGAACCTAGGGTTTAACCAAGAGTATTTTTGGAGAAAATTTGTGGTCTAGGGCTGGATTTATCATCCTTGTGGTGTCGGGGTGGTGCGGTTTATATTTCGCACCATGTTTTGAGGGATTAGACAATTTCGATAGGTG
Source organism: Viscum album (assembly GCA_963277665.1). Classification (NCBI taxonomy): domain Eukaryota; kingdom Viridiplantae; phylum Streptophyta; class Magnoliopsida; order Santalales; family Viscaceae; genus Viscum; species Viscum album. The sequence continues at coordinate 208,965,953 of OY728128.1, read as the reverse complement.
ATTCCAGGGGTAACCATTTAATAAAGAGTTAGTTTTCTTGATTAAATAATTTTTCATGTTCTTTATATGCTATGAATTATGAAAAAATCATTTTTGGTAGCAATAGTAAAGAATTTGGTATTAAAGTTACATTTTTGTTTAAAGTGTGTATTTTTCAAATGTATTTCATGTGTTATCTCTTGTGATGGTTGTATAAAATGTGTAAGTGAATTATTAGTTTTTGAAAGGGGCTACCAATTTTGGTTGGGTAATGATATAGTGTCATGTGGGCCTAAAACGGGGGGTCTTTGAATGGGTTTTATGTGTATAACCTTGTTATACTCCTTGAAGGAGTTTTATGGATTTGTGTGTTCTCATGGGTATCTTTTGCGGTATTGTTCAAGGTGGTTATATGACATTTTAAAGTGGATTATTTCATGTTTATTGGGATTCCAATCCTATTTTTGTGGGGGGGGGGGGTTTGGTGTGATTTTGGCTTAAAAAGACATTTTTGAAATGGGTTTTATGTGCAAAGCTTGGGTATACTCCTTATAATTGTTTTATGAAAGATTTGAACAGTTTATTGAGTTGTGTAAGAGGTGAAACTATTTCAGAAAAAAAATTAGTAGGATTATATTTTCAAAAGGTACATTTCATTTGTGAAAAGTCTGTTATGTGATATGTATCATCTTGGAAATATTTTATTAAATTTTTTGAAGGAGACATTGAGGTGTGAAAGAGATGTGAATGTGATGTGGACTGTTTTGTGTGAGTGTGATGTGAAAAATTGAATTTTTGATAATGAAAGGAGTGTTATGTGCCATGTGTGTGGGCTATTATATGAGTTTCAATATCTTATAATTGTTTTATAAAATTGTTTAATGGTTTTGTAGAAGTGTTGATGAAATGTGAAATGTGTTGTGGGCTATTTTGGCGTGAGTCGGATTTCAAAATCATTTTAAATGAAAAGTGGAATATTGTGACTTGTGTGGTATACATATTGGCTGTTTGGTGAATTTTTGATGTGGAAATGATATTTTCATCTTCAATGTATATTTCTTGACTTGTTGAACTTGTTTGAGCACAAGGGGAAAACCTGTGTATCTTGGTGGGTGGACGTGTACTAGTATGCTTGTGAATCCGTGGGGTTTGGACTCAGTTTCAATTAGAAATATTGATTCTTACAACTCTAACTAAACTATGATGATAATGATTGGGGACCACTAGGTTATGGGTATGTTCCCTACTAGCGGCTTGTGTATGGGAACAAATATTTCTGATGGTTACTCTCACCGAGATACGAGGTACTTGAGACCCATAACTAGCTAGTGCCTAGGGGTTATTTCCTATTGCTGGTGCTCATTAGTTACTTTATACTTACTCTCAGCATATGGTGTATTTGGCTGGAAAATTCAGTTGCTTGGTGTTTATTTTAAAAGAGTTAATCCTTTAAAATAGCCCACTTTAAAACTTTTTTTATTCAAAGTTGCATATTTAGAAATTGTAACTTGCTTTTCATGTTTTTGAAAACATGCATTCTTTTTGTCTTTAAATGTTTATCACATGGAATCTATTAGTGGTGGTATCCTACTGGGATTTGGATAAAACCCTACTTACACCGTTGGGTGTAAGTATACTTTCTTATTTTGTGTCACAGGTTCTGGTACAGGTTGTATGCCATTGGTTTGTGTTTTTAGCGGTCCATCATGATGCAATGTCGTGGAGATGGCTTGAGCGTGGTGCCTCTTTCCCTATGGAGGTTCTTGGGCTGTAATTTATTGTGTTTGTACCTTTTTAGTTGTCTTAAAACACTGTTTAAAATTGTGTAATTCAGTTCTGAATTTTAGTAAAAGATGTTTTGGTTTGAAAAATCCAGATTTGATTTTTTGGATTCATTAGTTGTTTTAAGTATAAAAACTCGAATAAATAATTCCCAATTTTTAGTTTTTGATACCTGGGAACCTGTGACAGCCCATGGGGATTGGGAACACACTTCGAGCCTTGTCACGGGTCGGGTTTAGTGCCGGTTTCGTTGGATATCAGATTCGGTTCATGACAAGTTCCCGTTCGATTCTAGCTCAAAGCAATGTTTTCGGGTTTTACCCCTAGGAACATCTGTACCATATCCACCTCTACCTGCTTGTATCCAGATAGGGATGTATTGCTTATAAAACCCACATAATATTTACATGACCAAAATTTTTGGATGTCCTACTATAATAATCCCCAAATTATATCTTAGGGTAATGTTCTCTAATCAGAGTTTTTCTAAATCTAGTTTCCAAGTTTTGTACTAAACTTCCTCTGATACCAACTGTAATGCCCCGAACCTCTTTACCCAGAGTCAGTGCATTATTACATATCATTGTCATGATCAGAAGAGATCAAGTTGGGAAATACCTATTAGTTTAGTAGCCTTGTATGTTCTAGATACATACATAAAATTTACATTAAATTATGAAATAAAGAAAAAAAACCTTATGTCCACTTTGAACACACTCATATACCTTAGCCTATTCTTACAGGTCAATCATGATATACTTTTTCACATCATGGGAAAAATAAAACATAGAAAGGGTTTATCTCAGATTCTCAGTAAGGATAAAAATATAGCGAAAACATTCATAAATAAGCATAAACATTTAAGGAAATGTATAAGACTAAAAAAGCCTTTTAAACATAAACTTCAGCATAATATGGAAAATATAAATCAAATAATACAATTTAAGTATTCAAATGGATATTCTACTAGTCAAATAATTGCATGTAATATCAATAGCTAATTTCATAATGATAGAATGTATAATGCTGGACATCATAATCACATAGTCATGGCATAGTGCCAAGACTACAAATAAGATTTTGTCAAGGCCTTGTGCCAAGATAGTAGTTTGTCTCATAAGACGTACTGATGCATCGACGAGCTATAGCGGGTTCCACCTGTCACTTACTGAGTCCAAATAATTCCTCATATGAAAAGGTTTAAACATAACATAAACATTCATATTATAACTAGCATAGAAAATGTTAATATTTTAACTAGAAACCATTAATGGTATAAAAATGGCACATCCACAGTCAAACATAACCTATTCAATACAATATAGACGATTTTCATCCATCCCCCTCTTTTTTGTATTTTAAAGTATCCACCTTTTGGTTAAGTTGGAACCTTACAATGAGTGCTAGGTTTTCATGTATATACCGCTTCCATAAAAACCCTAGTCAAAATTAAAAAATCCACAATTTAGATTTCAAAAGGCAACATTCAAAAAAATTCCAAAATCCACCTCGAACCACAAACATTCCAACCTTGATCCTTCCTCCATCGTTAGAGTCATCAACATTGACATCGCCATCCTCACCTCTAGAGATGATAACCTAAATATTATAATACTGACCACTTTAACTCATCCACCTCAACTGAAGAACCACCAAATATCCACTTCATCATCATCGGCGGCTGAGACATCGTACCCAGGACCAAATAAAACCAAAAAACAAAGATGAACAACACTTTTCCGATAACATCGAGAAAGAAAAATTGAACAAAAACCGTAGAATAAGAAAAAAATCCCCGATTACATAACCTTTTCTACCGCTAAAAGATGACATCTGCAAAAAGGAAGGGAACCAGATCCATCATCGTGGGGGAAAATCACAAGAACATAGAAACTGAAGATATTCACCACCATTCACATCACCAGTGAAATAATACCGCTCCCCAAACATATCCCAAAACCTACCTGGAATCCGTTGCATTCGGTCAACCTAGAGGAAAGCAATGGACCGGGAGGCCTCAGCCGGTAGGAGTGGCAGAGAAGGGGAATGACTAAAGCTAAGCCGTCAAGGGATAAGTAGGAACAATAGGACTGAAACCCTAAAGGAACCTAGAACAAAGGAATTGATGCAGATCCATTGCAAGAACCCCTGAGAAACTAGAAATATGAGACTAGGACTGAAATCCTAGAAGATAGAACTGAAGAATTCGAAACTGAAAAGAGTGAAGAATTTCTGTTGTGACCATCCACCAATGCCTCCCAATCGGCCTTGCTTACCATCGTGCTTGGCTAGGAATGGGGGCAAGAGAGATGGAGAAGATCGAAAGAGAATTGGAAGAAACCCCCAAAAGCAAGGTTGTAGCGAAGAGAACCAAATAAGCGGAAAGGACAAAATAATTGGCCAACGACAGATACTCTCATGAACAGAGGAAGAATCCCCGGGAGGAGAGGCTCTTGAGAGAGAGAGTTGACCGGGAGAGATTGGAGGCATCCTAATATGGATGATTTTATTATAATAAATAAACCTCAATCTAGAATCAAATACAATGAAGGACATTGACCTTGATGAAAATAATCAGTAAAACTATTTTAAAGAAATATCCCCTTTTTCTAGAAAACATTTAAAAGTTGCACTATTTATCAAAGAAGTCATTTAAAAGATATTTTTTGAATCAAAGTGTCCCACACCACTTTGAAACTTATGAAAGGAATTATAATTTCAAAACAATCATGTCCATATAAATAAATCCTTAAAATCATTTTTAAAACATGGACATTAATGAGAAATATTTAGAAGAATAAATCATTAAAACATTAAAAATGATATTTTAGTTAGAGTTCTTAACCCAATGAGAGACACTTGAATACAAATAATTGAGTTAATAAAAACTTTATAATATCATGAGAATAAAGGGATTCATGATATAATATTTCAAAGTACAGTACATACTCCATATAAAAGTGAACTGGTGCATAACAACAATGAAGTCTCAATAGAATATAAATTGAGATTAAATCCCTTATAAAGAACGTATCCTTATGTTAAGGATAAATCAATGAAATAATTATGTGTGAAAAATATAAATACACTCAATATGATTGGATATTCAGTTTAAATAAATTAGAATGCATTCACACATATTCTTGTAACAACAACACCAATGACTTGGATCTTTAACTCAATGAATAGAAATTGACTTACGATTACTCTTATCAAGTTCATATCGATGACTTGAGATTTTTTAAATGGAGTTATTATGTGTATCACAAGTATATACACACAAAGAGGACTGTAAATTACTACATAAATAAATAAATATAGATTTCACTCATAATCTTGGAGTAAATCAATGAAGTTTGAGTAAAAATCAATGAGTGGAAATAGAAATTAGAAATTCCCTAATCGATTTGGTAGCTTTCGAAACATAAACCCCATGAAAGAAGGATAAAAAATGAAGATGTAAATACCCATAAATTAAAGTATATTACACAAGGAATACAATCATGGGTAGTAGATACACCACACTAAAGGAAATAGTGACAATATAGCAAGAATCTCATAGGAATAAGAAGTGAGATGAAAACCCCTTACCACAATGTAATAAATCAAGTCGTTAGACCAAAGTTAATAACCACCAAATTAATGACATAATACAATGAATATAAATAGAATCATGATAATATATATCAAATGGATGTACACAATACACCACATCTAATAAATAAGTGGTGAACAATGGAAATATCACGAAATTAAAAGTGAGATAAAAAACCCCTTACCTTGTACTTTTCTTTAGCCGAGGGTATGTTAACCTTCTGTATAATAGTTAAATCATTGTTATTAAATTATAAAAGAACCACATACATAAATATGATATCATATATGATATTCTAATATTTCTTTGTTAATAATATTTTAGTAGTATCATTGTTTTGGTTGTTAACTGATTCATTTTACTTTATATGTTTTGTTATGTAAGTCATGTTTGTTATGGATATGATGTATTTTATTAATATCCAAAATTATATTAAGTTATTAAACATTATTTTTAATCATAAAAGGAAAAAATTTCTTGAATGGTTATGATGGAGAATGAATCTCATCGCATTCATGGAGATGGTAATTTGTATGTATGCCCGAGCGATAATATCATTCAATTGAAGATGATATAATATATAATTGGATTTTATATCATATATAAAGAATAATTGAAATGTTATATTTATTATTTACATCAATTATACATCATTATTATACCCATCCAAATAATGATGTGTTGAATAACAACTACACCATGACGTGGAGACGGTAAGCCATATGTATGCACGTATGGTGACTTTTTCATTCGTAGGATGGATAGAATAATGAATATGGTTGTACCATATTTATAGTAAAATCACTGTATGTAGAATTTACTTGTGTTTTTATTTTGTTCTGGAAACAACAATGAAACAGGAAGTGGAAGAAGAAGATAAATTTGAAAGAGGTGATAAAATTATTACCTCTTCTTCAGGTGCTTCCTTTTGATTTGATCAAAAGGGCTCCATAGGATGGATTTATGATAAAATTAAGGCCTCTAGGATGAATTTACAGTAGTTGGGAGGACATTTGGGAAGTTTTTAGCCAAGAAAAATGGCTTTGGAGGTGTGAAATTAAGAGAAGGGGAAGTTCCCTTTTATAAGAGAGGTGAGGGTCACTTTAGGAAAAGTTTGAAATATTATTTTATTATAAATTCATTTTCGGTTTCTAATAGATACAAATGGATTTATTTAGAGGATAAGGTGTGGATGGGTCTAAAATATCTCAACTAATAGGTTTTATATAGGTTTATTTCACCATATCAACCTTAACATTTAGATTTAACTCTTAGTTAAATAGTTTGACATTTACCATGTCTCATTATATTTTTATATTATACGGTTAATAAACTAACAATAAACTGCCAAGAGAACCCCAATTGGTTCATTAATAACATATATATCATTATATAAGTCCTTTGGCCGAACATTAGATATTTAGGACTATTATATAATTTAATAAAATATTATTTGTTTTAAAAACTAAATTATGTCAATTTTGACACTATTTAGTATTTGGTTTTTGTTAAATTCATATGAACTTGATTACTTCGAAACAAATTCACTAAATCAACTATAACATGCCATATTAACCTATAAAATTCGTTTAATGCATTAAAAGTATCAATTTACATTTATTTTTGTATTTACAATAACAATTATTTTAATCATTCATCTATATGGTAATTACTACATCATCATTGTGTCATAAATAAATTTAATTATTTAATGTCTGAAAATTATAAATAAAATAACATGATGTAGGAAATATATTTAGATTTATAATAATTTTTATAGTCAAATTTATCTTATATATAACCCTATAATAAAAATGTTTTAGTTATGAAAATTTTAATTTAACACTTTTAACTCTTCTTTAAATAAAATAATAAAAAATATCCCAATCTAATACAAGTGGACCAAAGAGGATCATATTTTATTCCTAAGGTTGATTATTTCTGAAAACCACTTATCCAATAAAATTAGGACAAGTTCTAGGGTAATTATAAAATCATTTTTACCTTTAATTTCCCTATTTACTTTTAACTATGGTAAATAAAAGTCAAAAGTTATTATTCACCAAAATTTATTTTCATCTTATTGAACCAAATTTTTCATACTAATTTCAACCGTGTATCTCAGATTTTTTAAATTCAATCCACAGAAGTAGTAAAATTATGTTTTTTGCAAATTTGCAAATGTGCATAGAAGGTGGGTAAAAGACGGTAAAAAGTTCAATAAAATTTTATGCATCTAATCTTGTTTTAAAATGACTCCTATTAATTAAATTGAATTTTTATAAGTATTATGTATCCATTTGGACTTAAATTTAAAAATAAATAAATAATTATTTAATAAAATTCGGTTTTAAACAATGAATAGTGTTTTCACTGTTTATAAAAAATCGAAAGTTTTCAAAAAAAATACCAAACATTCACTCAAATCTAATTTTGATAATTAAAATTAATAAATTTTTTATATTTAAATGAATTAAAAACACAAAATTTATACTAATTAATTTAAAAAATATTCCCAATGTCAAAACCAAAAAGCGGGTTTTTGAGAAGTAAAAACTATCAAAAGATTGATATGTGCTTATGTTCAATTTAAATGTAAAATTACTTACAATGAAAAAAATTGGATTAAATGATAAAAATATAGTATAATTATACCTAAAAACCATTCAAATATATAATTTAACACTATAAATTATTTTGATTAAAAAAGACGTTTTTAATTAAAATTTAGTATTTTCACGATTCATCAAAATATGAATGTTATCAGAAAAGCACAAAAAATTTATCCAAAATAAATTTTTATCTCCTTATTCTAAATAAAAAGTTTATTTCATCTAATTGAATATATAACAGTGTCAAATATTGGAATTAAAAAATGTTCTCCATTAAAAGGCGGTAAAATTGCATTTTTTGAAAAAATTACTTCTTTTATCTAAAAAATTGAATTTGTTCTTACATTATGTCTAAGAAACACATAATATGGATTTAAAAATTATTTGGAGTATATAAAATTCAAAATGTAGTTAATACTATTCATAAAATGTTTTTGAACGGCTAGTTTGGAAAGTCATGGTGCGCTCGAACTTGGTGTTGCGTGTAGTGCAAGCTATTTAAGTACTTTAAAGAAAATAACTTACTATGAAATCTTGGAGTGTTACATATTCCCTAGATTATTTATATCTATTTTCACTATTCCTATATGTATGTATTATTTATATCTCGTATGGTTTTTTCCGTTATGTTTATATCTAGTTGTGTTCTTTATTGTTTTCTTCTCTACTTCTTATTTATTATTATTGTAAGATGGTAAAATCAATCAAAGGTTTATTTTCTGATCCGCAAGAACTAGTTTCTAGTCCATGGGGATTGGAAATACCCTTTGATATTTGTGATGGACCAGTTTGGGTGTCAGGTTTTATGGCATCCTAGGTCGTTTCATCATAGACTAGTATCAAAACCAAGGTTCTATATGGGACCTAGGTTTTGGAAATCCCTCTTTTTAGATGGGGTGTTGGTAGTTTGGAGGTAAGATTATCGTGATTTAAGAGGTAGTTATAGGGCGAGTGTCATTTTCTCTTTCTCACTTTGAGTCTTGAGTTTCCATGTGAATTTTTTATTTTTTTCTTTGATTCTAGTTTTCTATTTTTTGGAATTGTTGGATTATGGTTTTATACCAATGTAAGTGGGGGCTTGATCCCTAATGTCATGGTGAGTTACCTTAGGTGGTTTTGTTCAATGTTTTTTTGATAGACATGGAGAAGCTAATTGAGGCATGTGGTTGGATTGTAATGCCAAAAAAATCATATAAAAAATCAAATTATTGATTCCATAAATGTTATAGAGACCAATAAATTATTGGCATGTTTTCGTTAACTATATTTCCAAATCATGCATGGTTCTAAATCCTGATTTTATTTACTATTGAGTCCGATTGACCCTTGGATTTCCTAGAGTTTTAGGGAAATGGAAAAAGAGTAATAGTGGGTCTTGTGATGTGTTGGAAACATTGATGTTTTTTAGGATTGTTTTATGCCTTTTTTTCATGTGTTGTGATTTTTTTTGTGGGGGAGAAAATTGTATTTCATGAGAAATTTCTTTTGTATTTAAAATAAGGCCTTCAGTAAGGGTAAATAAGGGAGATATCAACAATCTCATAATAAAGGGTCATCTTAGATGCTCAGTAAAGGTAAATAAGGGAGATATCAATAATCCCCTTAGAATAACATGAGAATAAGGTAACAAGAATAACATTTTAAAACTATACCCCGTAAATAATAGATCATAGACTCGAGTCATGGAATAAATCTAAGCAGTTCACAAGACATGAATCATAAATAAATCAAATAACATGATCCATGAGATCGGAATATTAGAAAAATATATAGATTGTGGAATAAACACAATCATATAAAACCATATATCATGGATACCGACCAAGAAATTCATAACATGTTAGGCTTAGGCTAACCACCCGTGTAACTACTTTTTGGCTTGGGATTACCTCCCATGAACCCATTGAGCTTACAAAACATTAATAATTACTCAATTGATTGGAGGGATATATAGTCCCCACCCATAATATAATTAAAATCATGCATATGTGTTCCAAAATATCTTAAAACATTCATCATATCAGAAAACATGAAAATAAATGGGTTTTATAAACAGTTCATCATTGCATAACTCATGGAAAATACATGATTTTCATAAAAATATTTTCATCATAAGCATAAACCATATAGAGAAATAATAAGAATAGAATCCTTGGATAAAAACCCCATTAAGTCTTAAGTTACATTAAATTATTTCAGTTTATATGGAAAATTATTTTGAAACATAACTTGGAATAATTATTGATGAAAATTACCATTGTATTTTGAAATCAATTTTCATAAACAATCTGTTCGCCGATAAAGGAAAAAAATTTATTTGAAAAAAAACCTAATAAAATTTTAAAGTAAGATTCAAATAAAATATTTTTCATGATGATGGGAAAATATTTTAATGATATTCAAGTTCAAAACACATTTATTTTTGTATTTTTTTGGAAATTCACAATTACCGCATTTGGAAAATGACAAGAAGGTTCCTTTAAACCCATTTTGAAAAAATTAAAAAATGTGTAGAAATTAATTTAAAAAATAATATGAGAATAGAAAAATTATAGTATTTTTATAAAATGTGGATCTTTAATAGAAATATTTCCCAGAAGATACTTAAACATAAAAAACCTGAATATTAATGAGATTGTGAAAGAAAACCCTTACTTCAAGTTTACAATACTTGGAGATCACATTAACCTAATGTATAATAAATTTAAATTTAAATTTATTACACTTATATACCAGAGTCATAATATAATATATTATGACTTTATAACAATTTAACATCCCCTTTTATCAATAATCCATTATTAACATCATTATTTACAGGTGATAACCTTTTCATTTATCATTAGTATATCAGTTTAGTAGTTCTCATCCTTGAAAATTTATCTTGGTTAAATGACATAAAAAATATTAATCATGATATAAATAACATATATTTTCAATACATAAATATTTATATTGATCCATAAAATTTATAGATAGAAAACTAAATTACACCATTCATGGAGATTATTGGTCATACATACACATGAACACTATTTTGATTTTTCAACGGATGGAACCAAAGAAAAGTGAATATTAATTAAAATTTATAGGAACGTGAATATATAATATATATCAAATATATTTATAAAATTCATCCTAATTACCCACCAATTAAAATAGAAATTAAAAACGAATCGCATCGCTTTGTGGAGGTGGTAGTCCAAATGTACGCATGAGCAGCGTTGTCATTTACCAAAGATTTGAAAGGTAAAAAAATAGAGACGATATTATAATTAAAAAGCTATAATTATTTAAAAATTATCATACATAAATTTTAAACCCATCATAATACCCATCCATAAAATATGGTGGTGAAAAATGAATTGCATTGTTACATGGTGACGGTAAGTCATATGCACGTACAAGCAACACACTCACTTTCCATTTGACGGGAAAGAGCATGGATTATGGTGGTTTAACAATAATTTATAAATTTAAGTATTTTTAGGTCACTTAAGATACCATTATATGATTAATATCATATATTTCTAATAGGTTGAAGAAGAAATATTTTGAAAGTGGTATGGTAAGACAATCACCTCTTCTTCTGGAGACCTCCTTTAGATCCTTCATTAAGGAATCTAAGGTTGGTATTTTGAGGAAACAAAACCTCCATAACTTCTTTAATGATGTTCATAAGAGAAAAATTCAGGTATTGTGAGACCTAGAAGGATCAAAGTGGTGTGAAGAAGTGAGGAAGGATGTTCCCTTTTATAATTAATGTGAGGGGTACTTTTGGAATTTCTCAAAAGATTAAAATATAATAAATTCATGATCAATGGATATTCCTAAAAATGGACATTTATTATAATATAAGACAATATGGGGTTGTAACCTCATAAATTAATTGAATTTAACCAAGTTTTAGTGTAATTGTAAACCTTATCATTTTGATTAGCCCTTAGTAAACTAATTTTAATTTTAACTATCTTCACAACCTTTTTAATATTAAAGGGTGTATATTTTTACTTATAAGTTCAAAAATTGACCACAAATTGTAAATTTATGATATTTTAGACCATATCATTTCCAAATTTTCTTATTTCAGGATTTTTATGGTTTTTTTAAAAATTTAATGAAATATTAATTTGAAAAAATATCATTATTATCATTTTTGAAACTTTTCAATTAATTTAACTTTAAATACATAAATAAAATGGGTCAATTTGAATATAATGATTTAAAATGACCCTAATATTTCATATAGATCTATAAAATTCTTGTTTCACATTAATTCATTCAAATTATATCACATTTAATATTTTAAATCATTAATAATAATTTTTTATTAAATAAAGAAATACCGCATTGATGTTTCATAAGAAATTAAGGTCATTATATAATTAAAAATAATTAAAAATAACTTTATATCCTAAAATTTATTTTATCAATATAAAAATAAGCACTTATATTCCTTCATAACATACTTATGTCCAAATTTGGACACATAATATATATGAATAAAAAAGAAAGTGACATTTTGAAAATTTATTTTATTTAAATAATATATAAGTTATTTTGATGGAAAAGTGTCCATTAAATAAATAAAATTCATATATAAGGTGTTAAGGGTTGAATTAAATTCTTAAATTAAGAATTATTATGAAAAATTATGGCCTCATTACTTATTGTTAAACCATCTTAACCCGATTTACCCTTTACCAAGGAGATAAATGTTACAACTGTTACTATTAGTATTGGAAAAAAAATAAAAGGGGCCTAGTTACCAAATTTTAACCCTCTAATTATAATCATTTAATTAATTTTATCTAATTCAATAACTATAAATTTTATAAATTAATATTGAAGTAAGTGCTCAAAGTGAGACAAAACTTATTTTGAGAAGAAAAAAAATATTTTTAAGCATAACACATGATTCATTTTTATTCTATACCTAAAACATATTTGTTGAATGTTTAAAAAAATTTATTAATTAAATAATATATAAATTTACTTAAATTAATTAACCAATAATTATTAATTTATTTTATTTTTAAAATAATTTGTGCGCATAAAAACAAATCTTTCATAAAAAAATCACTTTTATTTTCAAATAATTTTTGTTTTAAATTATAAAAATTTGACAACTAATGAATTCATTTTATAAATTTATAAAAAATAAATTTTACGTAATTTATTTATTACTATTCCTACCCATAAATCTAATGGTTAGGAAACAATGGACACATTATATTTTAGTATTGTTATGCAGTTTTCCTAAACTCGTAGTTACATATAACACAAGATACTGATGAAATAAAATTATTTAAAGAGAAATATTTCATAAAAATATTTTTGTGTTATATTGTATCCCCCATAAAATTAAATTTCCCTTCAAAATTCATTACTCTGATATAATAAAATAAGGATATATTTGTTTCATTACATCCTCGGGTTACCATGTTGCTTCATCGAATTTATGATTTCCCTAGAGAACATTCACCAGGTGAGTAGTCTTATTCCATAGAACTTTATCCCTATGATCCAAGATTTATACCTATTGTTATTCATAACAATTTTATTTATCCAATGGTATGAACACTGATTTCAATAAATGTGAAGGATCGGGTATTTAATTCCTTAGGATAGATACATGGAACAAATCATGAACCTAAGTGGAATTCTGTAGAACTGTCAATAAATTAGCTATCATCCTTATACGATCAAGAATTTCAAAAGTGACAATATACCTAGGGATTATTTTTCCCTTATCCCATAATCTATTTACCATATTATAGGAAAATATTCTTAGAAATACCTTATCACCCACTTCAAACTCTATTTTTTCCTATTGATTATCAATATAACTTTTTTCTCAACTCTGAGATACTTTAATGTGTTGTTGAATTAATATATCCTTATCTACTATTACCTCATATAGATCTATTCCACATATCTTTATTTCTTCACCTTCATTCCATTATTTTTGTGTTATTTAATTCCTTCCATAGAGGGCTTCATAAGAGGCTATCTAAATACTAGAGTGGAAGATACTGTTGTATAAAAATTCCACCAAAGGAAGGTATTTCTCCAAACCACATTATTAAATCCATAGAGAAAGCCCTCGACATGTCTTCTAGATTTTGAATTTTCTTTCAGACTGGCCATTTTTATGAGGATGATATGTAATACTAAAACTTAACTGTATATTAAATAGCTCATGAAGACTCATCCAAAAATTCAAGGTAAACCTCAGGTCCTGATCAGATACAATTGAGTGTGGTACTCTATGAAAACTTTCCACATCATTAATATATATCTTGTAAATGTAATCCAGAGAAAAATAATAGTTTATAGAGATTAAGTGTGCTGAATTTTTAAGTTGATAAACAAAAACCCATATAGAATTATTCAATTTAGAAGTTTTGGGGAGTCCAATGACCAAATCCATGGTGGTTTTTCCCATTTTTATTCTGATATGGGTAATGGTTGTAATATCCTCATATAATCCTATCTCTATTCCTTAAATTTATAATATACCAAACATCAAGAAATATAATTTTAACTACCTCTCTTCATTCCATATCATCTTAAATACTCTTTAAATCATCTATACATCTTCATACATCCTGGATGAATATAGAATCAAGAACTATTAGTTTCATCCATATGATCCTTCTATAAATATAGTACCAAAGGGACACATACATGGTTTTTTAACCTTATTATTCCACCCCAATCAAGGTTGAAATCTTGAACATTTCTCTGCTTCTTTTGGAAATCTACATCTTTAGTCTGTATCACTTTAACCTTTTCTAGAATTGATGGTTTAACACTCATTTGAGCTAGATAAAATTTCTCCCATTACTTAAATATTTCTATCTCCATCCTATGAAAATACATAAATATTGGATCTTTTATGATCCTCATCATAGATTACCTAGAATTATCCTTTCTGCTTATAGAATCTGCTACCTTGTTCACTTCCCTAGGGTGGTAATGTATTGAGTAATAATGATATCCAACCATATTCTTTGGCACATGCTCATTTCATTTTGAGTGAAAATATATTTTAAACTTGTATGATCAATATATATGTCACACCTTTTTCTATAAAGATAATTCATTTATTTCTTTAATTCGAAAATTACCAAAGCTAACTCCAAATCACAAGTTTGGAAAAAAAAAATTCATTGTTCATCAATTCTCATCATAAATAAGGTATAACCATATCATTCTACATTAAAACACGTCAAAGTACCTTATTTTATGGATCACTATATATTATAAACCCTTCTCCACTATAGGGTAGTGTTATCATAGGTGTGCTGACTTTCCTTCTCTTCGATTCCTTAAAACAATACTCGAATTCATCCATCCAAAGGGACATGGATCCCTTAAAAGTTAACTTGTTCATTTGATTCGATATCCTAGAAAATATCTCCACAAATTGATGATAATATACATAAAAACCAAGAAAATTGTGAATCTCAGTCACAATTATTATTCTGGGAAAATGTTCAATAACTTTTTCCTTTGAAGGTTCTACTAATATACCCTCAATTTAGATTATATAACCAAGAATGAAACTTTACGAAGCTAAAATTTCCACTTTGTAAATTTTTAATAAGGATTCCCCTTCATTAGAATCTTTAGCACAATTCTCAAGTGATCTTCATATGAATCCTTTCTCTTTGAATATAAAAAAAATATCATCTATAAATACCACCACAAACTAATCAAGGTAATCTCTAAAGACTTTATTCATTGAATCCATGAATATAGAAGTTGAATCAATAAGACCAAAAGGAGTCGCTATAAAGTTATAGTGTCCATACCTTATATGGAAAGTTGTCTTTGGTATATCATCCTTCTTGACCCATAATCGATGATATCCAGAATGAACATCACTTTTGGAAAAGAATTTATCTCTACATAGTTGATCAAACAAGTCATTAATCCCTTACAAAGATTCTTTGAGAGTTTCTTCATAAATTATTTCAACTTAATTGAGCCTATTCTATTTAGAGTCTTGGTAATAGTTGTAGCACCAAGTATGAGTTCTACTGAAGAATAAACTTCAAGATTTAGTGGAAGACTAGAAAACTCTTCCCGAATGTCATCAATAAACCACAAAAAATAGTCATATATTTAATATTGAGTTTATCGCCAAACATATGAGATAAAAAAACCCTTTTGAATATAAATCATAACCTATACAATGGAATTAATTTCCATCAAAAGTCCATTTTTTCATCACACTGATATATGATCATAGGTTGGTTTTTAATATCAAATATAACTTCACTTACTCAGATATTAATGTGGGATTTAGGTAAATAAATCCAATCCATTCTCAAAATAACAACAAATAAAACTATTGGAATAATGAAAATATCTTTCTTAAACACATTCCCACAAACTCCATCCATACAAAAATCATAGACTTTGGATGCGATCATCATTCCATTAGGTGCATTTATTGCTAATTTAACATATAATCATTAAGGTTATACTTTGATACCCTTAGAAAATTCTTTAAAAATGAAATAGTGGGTTGATATAAAATCAAATAATACATTATTAGTTCTATAGTGGATGATAAGTTTACCTTTCACAATGTCATTATCACACCCTTCCTCAGAAATAGTGATTGTAATGACCCGAATTGTTATAAATAAAATTCCCTTTGTGGTTGAGTTAGATGTATTATTATGTGTTATGGTAGTAGAAAACACATTTCCTAATTTTTTTTTATTATATCCAATCATATTTAAATGACCATTAAGAATCTAAAATGTTAACAATATAGATGTTGAAAAATAATCATATGATTTGTATAAATATAGGGTTTTAAAAAATCCAATTGTCAAGGAAAAAGGAAGTGATAACCTCAACAAGTAATATTATACCCTATGAAGCCCATTTATCAGAGATTCCAAGGGAGATAGAATCCCTGGGATTTTACCTAGACTAATTCCAAGTTGAGATATAACACCTTAAGCATGATCTAAATTGTTTACAAGACATGATTAAGCTCAGTGAGATAATGACCCAAACCAAGTATGCCTAATCACCCTATGAAAGTCTCACCATCGCACAACTTACCCTTAGATAATTTTCTAGAATAATAAATGGATATGTATCAAGATCGTAATAATATGAATATATATATTTTATATAATAATTAATATATTTTCATCTTATTATTTTTAATTTATAAATGCTTTTGGTTTTTATATAATAAAACACAAATTGTATTTTTGGGTAATATTAAAATTCAATTAAGGAATTAGTTTTGACAAATTAATGGATTTTTGAAATAATTTTTTTTATTAAAATATAATTGTTAAATAATTTTTATTAAATATAATTTATCTTATAATTTGTTTGAATTCAAGTTTAATTTTTATATTTTTTTAAAAACTTTTATTGTCAAAAAAACCTAACATTTCTCAATAAATACATATTCTTATTTTAAAAGTAAAAAATCACATATCTAGAAAATTATTTTTATAAAATTAATATTATTTTCAGAATCATCATGTTGAAATTATTATATGGTAATTTTTTCATAATTATATGTGATAACAGAAATTTCAGTTAAAAATAAAATACGTTATAAATATAAAGCATGTATTATGACATCATAATGACTCAAAAATGATGTAATAAATACTATAGAGGGTATAATTGTAAAAATAAGTTAATTTTGTTAATTTTATAAAGCCTTTATGAATCCTCCAGTACTTATAATATATTTTAAGGTTTTAAAACTATTTGTTTATAAAAATGACTCACTAACACATCATAAAGGGTATTATTATAATATGTTCAGCACATTGGCTTATAAAATCATGAAAACCACCTGTATTTGGGAGAAAAAATAGAAAAAACAATGGCATTTTTTATTTTGTGGTTATTTTATTATATTGATTCCAAAACACAAGTTTAAGAAATAATAAAGAACTCCCCTCTATTTTCCTATGTAAACCCACCAAAGATACCATTCCTCTCCACTAAAAACCTTTTATAATGTTATTAATTTTCTATACCTTATTTATAGTCCTCTATAGGTTCTACCAGGCCCTCAAAAATCTCATCCCAATCATTTTTTATCACCATCTCAAGGTAGAGGATCCTCTCCTTCTCCTCTTTATTCAAACATCTCCATTTTCTTTTTCCTTTTATCTCTATTTCCTAACATTGGGATATGATCTCAAATATAACCCATACTTAACCACTTATGCCTAAATTATGAGATACCATTTTCACTCCCATTAATCCCTCCCATGAATATTTATACACCCTCATTATGTTTCCGAAATTTGACTACGATTTTTCATGCCAAACAATTGTGTAGTGAATACCCATACCCATTTCCTATAAAGTGAGTTCACCGTTATGTAATTACACTTATTTTATTAGGTAATTAAATGTATTTATTACACACTAATTTATCTTGGAATAAAATGTGAAGATAAATGAGTACATGTTGTATGATATATGTGGCACACTTATGCATGTGAATGAATTGAAGGTGATGGGTGTGCCTGGAATTATATAATGCTCCAACGCATTAGGTTATGTTTTAGTCTCATGAGATGTGATTAAAGGGATTATTGAGTTAACATAATACATCATGATACTTTTACAATCATGATGTATTGGTAGTTAGCCTTGACCTATGTTTATGATGTCATTTTTATGTTGTTTCCACATTTCCAATGATGCCTTTATGATTAACATGCTATATCATGCCTCATTGTTCATGTTTATTATTATAACTCCTTTTATTCCCCATTTATATTACTATTGTCTAATATATATTACTTTATTCATGTTATTCTATGTTTATTACCTTATTGGGCTTTATAGGTCACCCCTTTCTTTTTCAAGTCCCCAGGTTATCCCATGTAGTTTTAAGTACAAATGAATAATATGAGAATTTTAAATAAGTTTTCAATTAATTTGATGTATTCCAAATTTCAAGTAGTTATGTAATGTCCCTAATTACAAAATTAACTATAATTCATGATCTTATATATTTTATTGTGTGTAAAATTATGTAATAAATCAGGAATTTGTGTGTAATAAAGAGATGAGTTATCATTGTTGGTATCAGAGGAAAGTTTAGTTATTTTGGGATTATGATTATAAAACACTAGAGAAATCCTCATGGATAAGAATAAACATAATAATTCATCCTTATATTTTGGAAAATTATATAGTAATTGGTTTCTAATAAAATAAATCCATGTCTGGATACGATATGTAGATGTGCCTTCAGAATAGATGTACATAGGGGTAAAACCTAACAATGTTATGTTGAGGTAGACTTGATCGGGAATTAGAGTATTGAAATAGGCCTTGTTACACAACTGGTTTGACACTCATAATGGATATTCTTTGGTAAATTTTCAATCTCATTATGAACCATTATTAAGGGGACAAAAAAATTTCCATAAGAGAATATTTTAAGAAATAGATCATCGATAACATAGACTAAAGCCAATAAATTCATTATTGAGGAATAATCATCATTTATATGATATTTATTTAATGTTTTGGATTTCCATTTTTATGTTTAATAGATTTAAAATTATCAACCCCAAGTCAATTTTGGTTAAATTAGATCGTTAGACCCAGAATCAAAAAGTGAAAGGTAGGGTTATCCTCCAGAGTTCTATGAATTCCATCATATCATGTACGTTTTGTATAACTATTCAAACACCACAAAAAATTATGGTAGTATAGATTTCATTGAAAATCGAAAATAGGGAAATTTTTTCCTCCCAAGTATATAACTCGTCCCTTATCAAAACTTATGGGTTGAACTTCCCATATAACATTGAGATACTACCTTTAGTGGAATTTGATAAAATTTTGGACATGGAATGTATTTCCTTTTATTGATCCAATATAAATTGTCACGTGATGTAAATCACTCTCTGTATCAATAATCATCCTTTGATTCTATAAAAAATAAAAGAGAATGATGAATCTTATTTAGCACCAAAATATCAATAATGGATATTATTTCCCTACGAGAAAGTGAATCTATCTCAAATGATAAAGTCTAAAGAAAAGATCATCCTTGAAGACATGCCTGTTGTGAGGGAATACACTAAAGTGTTTCCTAAAGAATTTCATAGTCTTCCTCCTAGATGAGAGGTTTAATTTTCAATTTATCTTATACATTGGTCATTTAAATTATCTATGACTATATAGAATGGATTTTGTTGAACATGAGGAGCTGAAGAAACAATTATAGAAGAGTCTAGATAATGGATTCATAGTCCCATGTGCCTCACCATTGGGTGTACCAATCCTCTTGTTCAAGAAGACAGATGGGTTAATGAACATTTGAAAATATTATCGTAAGCTCAACAAGGTCACAATAAAGAACATTTATCCTCCTCCACAAATTGATGACTTATTCGATCAGCTACATAGATTTGATTACTTCTCTAAGGTGGATTTTCGGTCAGGGTATTATCAAGTAACGGTGAAGAAGGTGGATATCCCCAATACCACTTTCTATGAAAAGTATGTGCACTATGAGTTCATAGTAATTAAATTTAGAATTACTAATGCTCTAGAAATATTAATGGAATTGATGAAAAGAGTCTTTAGAGATTACCTAAAAATTGATATTTTTTATAGATGATAATCTAATATACATCAAAAGTAAGGAGGATTATGAGGAGCATCTAAGCTTTGTGGTAAAGAACTTACCAAAGGATAATATTTATGAAAAGTAAAGAAAATGTGAGTTATGGTTGAAGGAAGTCACATTCTTGGGGAATATTATCATAATAAATGGGATAACTTTATACCCTTTAATAATAGAATCAATTTAAGGATGGATGAGGTTAATATCTATGACGAAAATCCACAATTTTCTTTAATTATCTGGGCACTATCATCGATTTGTGAGAAATTTCTCATGATTTTCAAACCCTATAACCAATATGACTCAGAAGGGAGTCAAGTTTGTTTGGAATTATGAATATTAAGAGTTATTCAAGGAGTTTAAAAAGAGGCTTCCCACTACACCTGTACTTACACCACCCACAACAAGAGAACTATTCATGGTGTACAGTGATACATTGAAGAAGGGATTAGGTTGTGTGTTAATACGGAATGAAAATGTTTTAGATTGTGCCTCAAGGAAATTGAAGGTTCACAAATAGAACTACCAAAAACATGATTTGGGTTTATCTACAATGATATTTTCATTGAAAATCTGGTGGCATTATCCCTTTGGGGAGAAGTGTGAAATATATACGGGTCATAAGAGACTTATGTATATATTCCCACAGAAAAAGATGAATATTCACAAATGAATATGGTTGGAGAGGATAAAGGACTATGAATTCTCAATTCGCTTCTATCATGGGAAATAAAATAAATTTTAAGATTCTCTAATTAGAAAGGATATAAAAATTTTATCATTGATTATAATTGAGAAGGATCTAATCTTCTTAGATTTGAAAAGGATGGACTTGAGAATCATAGAGGAAGTAACATCATCAATATTTCACAGATTATTTCTCAATTGTCCCTTCTTGGAAGAATTAAGGAATCCCATTGAGATGATGTTGGAATTCAGAAGAAATTGGAATCTATAATAAAAGGAAAAAAATCTATGAGTTCAAAATTAATGAAGAAGGAGTTGTGATATTTGGGTCACAACTATTTATTCCATAAAACCTTGAGTTAAAAATGGAGTAGTTTGATGATGCACATAGCTCAATTGTCTCTATCCACCCTGGATGTATATAAATATATTGATATCTTCGATATAACTATTGGTGGGAAAATATCAATAAGTATATTATAGAAGATAAATCAAGAGGTCTTGTATCTTAACAAGTGGTAGCGAAAAGGAAAAAATAAAATGGGATAACGCAACCATTACCCATACCTATATGGAAATAAGAAAACATCACCATAGATTTTTTAAAAGTATAATGAATACATCAGGAGAAAATAATGATATATGGGTTGTGTTGGATCATATTATAAATATTTATCACTTTATTTCAAATCTAGAGGACTTATCACTCAATCAACTTTCAAGGATATACATTATAAAAGTGGTGAGGGTGTATGGAACACCAATATCGATTGTATCTGATCAAGATCTAAGATTTACCTAAAAGGTAGGTAAGAGTTTCCAACATTCTCTAAATACTAGGATAAACTTCATCATGGGATATAACCCTCAAAATGAAGGCCAATTTGTGAAGACTATATAGAAACTTGAGTATATGTTGAGAGTATGGTCATTCGAATTCAAAAGAGGATGGGATGAACATCTTCCTCTGGTCAAGTTCTCATATTATAATAATTCCTACTAAAGCATCCAAATAAACCCCTATGAATCGGTTTATGAGAAGAGATGAAAAACACAAGAATAATGTGACGAAGATAGGGAACAAAAATTGTTAGGTCCTGAAATGGTTGAGGAAAATGTGGAAAAGGTCAATACTATTTAGAAAGACAGCAAGGCTTCATGAAGAAAAAAAATATCTTTGATGAAAATCATTGATGAGACCTAGAACTTGTGTTTAGAGAAAATGTATTCCTCCGCATATCTCAATGGAATAAATTCATGAGATTTGGGAAGAAGGGAAAACTTAGTCCAAGATACATCGATACCTCTTTGATCCATGATCACAATAGAGTGGTGTCCTATCGACTAGCACTCCCACTTAACCTATCTCAAGTAAATGAAGTGTTACATATATCATTCTCAAGGAAGTACATACAAAAATCAACACATGTTCTAAATCCATAGGTGTTACCATTGGAGAATGATCTTTCATATGAGGAGCATCTGGTAAAGATCTTAGATCGTAGAGATAAAGTTCTACAGAATAAGACAATTCACCTAGTAAATGTTCTATAGAGAAACGATTAGTTCAAATAGGCATTGTGGGAACTATAGGAGGTGATAAAATAGAGTTACCATCATCGGTTTTAGTGTACAAATAAAGATTTCAAGGGAAACATTTTCGAAGGAGGAAGATTGTAATGACCCAAACTATTATAAATGAAATTCCCTTTGTGGATGAATTAAATGTCTTATTATGTGTTATGGTTATATGAAACACAATAAATTATTTAGTTTCATTATATCCCATCACATTTAAATTACCTTTAATAATATTACTGATTAATAATATAGCCACTGAATAGTGATAATATAATTAGTATAAATATAGGATTTTAAAAAATCCAATTGACACAGACAAATGAAGTGATTGCCTCAACCAATAGGATTTTACCCTATGAATCCCATTTATTGGAGAATCTAAGGGAGATAGAATCAATATAATTTTACCTTGACCAATCCCTATCTGAGATCTAAAGACATAAGCATCCGAGAAACCATTTATGAGAGAAGTTCAAGATAATTGAGATCACGGTCCAAGCTATGTATACGAAACCACCCCATGAAAGTATCAGAGCCACGTACCTTACCCTTAAATAATTTTATAATATAATAAATGGATATGGTGAAAGACCATAATAATAATAATATTAATATTTTATAGAATAATTAATACATTTTCATCTTATTATTTTTATTTATAAAGTTTTTTTATTTTAATAGAATAAAACACAAATTATATTTTTGGGAAATATTCAAATTAAATTAACGATTTTTTTTGATAAATTAATATAATTTGAAAAATAAAATATTTTATTAAAATATTATAGGTAAATTATTTTTATTAAATTTAAATTATTATATAATTTTTATGAAGTCAAATTTAATTTTTAGAAGTTTTCAAAAACTGTTATTATTAAAAAACCTCTATTTTCCAATAAATGTCGATTCTTATTTTAAAATTAAAAATTCCCATATTAATAAAATTATAATGATAAATTGAATATTATTTTTTCAATCAGAATGTTTAAATTATCCAAAGGTGAATTTTTCATAATATTCTAGGATAATTGATTTTCTGGGAAATAATTAAATACACTAAAAATATACGATATGTATTATGACATCATACTGACCATAAATTGATGTAAAAAATACTATAAAGTCTATCTAAGACCAAATATGCCCTTTTACTTTAAAATAATGTAATATTAAGTTTGTTTTATTAATTTTATCAAGCCTTTATGAATCCTCCAAAACCTATAATATATTTTAAGTTTTTAAAATCATTTATTTTTAGGAATGAATCACTTCTACATCTGAAGTGGCATTATTTTAATAAGATTGGTCCTTAGAATTATAAAAAAATTAAAAACACCCATATTTTTCAGAAAACATAGGAAAAACCCATGGGAAGAATTGTGGATTTGGTTATTTTATTATAGAGTCGAAAACCTATGTTTGAGAAATAATAAATGTTGGTTGGAGTGAGTAACTCAAGAGGGTGGTTGAATTGAGTTTTCAATAATAATTTATGTTAAATATTAAGTTAAAATAAAATACTCTTAATAAAACAAATTGGCCAATTTATCAAAATTGAATATTGATTTAAGATCTGTCCATTTAAAATATTTCTCAAAGAGTGATTAAGTCTCATCTAAAATAATATTTAGGATTACCTTAGCTTTTGAAATCTATTTACTTATACAAAAACAAATATAAACACTAGTTAATATTAATTATCAAAGAAATAGTTTTATTAATAAATTAAAATCACTCTAGGATATGATAATGAAACAAAATACAATAATATAGCAAAATCAACAATTGATTTGGTCTCAAGATGAGACTTAATCCCATCTTCTTGGCAATCACCTATAGCCAAGCAGATTATAATAAAAGTCAAATAAATCCATAACCTAGATTAGGTAAACAAACAACATCTATAAGCTATCTATGATAAATATCCCCTTCCATAATTATATTTGGGGAGTAAATATAGCATAAACCACATAATTACTTCTTCTAAAAATAACATGGGAAAAAATATGTAAAGGATGGAATAAAAGTATTCTCCAGTTACATGCAGGAGACAGTGTGTGTTTGATAAGAGAGTAAACACACACTACTCAAAAGAAAAACAACAAATATCTAGAGAAATACTTAATACAGTAATTATTATTATAGGATTCTTGGTATGTTTGAAGTCCTTATATTAGTGTCGGTGAGAAGTATGAGCTTCATTCTTGAAAAATTATAGCAGAATAGAGGATCGTAGGAATCTGCATGAATGGTCTTAATTATCTCTGTCAGTGTCTTAATCAACATTTTTAACATATTTTGTTCTTCTCTATTGTTGATCTTCATAGAACCTGAATCAATAAGCTTGTGAGGATTCACATATTCAATCGTACACTTTTCTATAAGTCGGTAATCGTTGTATGTGTCATACGTATCGAGTTCTATGTATAGAGAGAGAGAGATATTGTTCATGTATATATAGCAGCATCAGTTGGAGGAGATACAAAATCCTTGAATCGTCTTTGACTATGTCATAAAGACATGGTCAAATTATCCACAAATAGAAGTTGATGTTCATCCATTCATGCCAAAGTCTTTGGATAACAATGGTAGTAAGAGGCTAGCAGTGACTCAACATCCAATGGTATCTCAAACTGGCAGTACCTCAGGTTTATGGTCATAGTTATTCAAAGTATAGTAGTATAAATCCATATGGTTTCTCATTCTAGTGGTATCTTCTCTAGACGTAACAATAATGGTAGAGAAAAGGATGGTGGTGACATAGAGGTTGTGAAAATATAGCGGTGACTCACCACAGTGGTAGCTTCTTTCAAACAGAAAAAAGTCCTAGTGGTGACTCCCAACTAATGGTTTCTCACCATAATACTTATTAGAATTATCATAAAAACAATATTACCATATAAAATTCTATCATACATCATGTGGATCATTATTAATAAAATAATAATGGTTTTATGTTCATTAAAATAAGAGAGTGCTAAACACACACCACACAAGGAGGTTCTAACATTATCCTCATTTTTGATGATCACAAAGCATGTCATTTTATAATACATGTACTAAATAAGTAAACAAATATAGTCAAAAATGTATTTAAGTTAAATTCTTTCTGTGTATCATTTCAGAAGATATATGTGTGATATAAAAAACTTAAATAAAAAGATTAGAAAGATCATAATATTTCTATATAAATTAAATTCCAATTTTATCTCCCCTTTTGAGATTATCAAAAATAAAAGTTGAATAAAATAAAAGAACAAGATAAATTTGAATAATATGAAGATATTTCATCTAAAATGAGCAAAAAAGATATTGAGTGCAACAATATAAAGATACAAAAGTACAAGGACATGATCCCTATCAAAAGACTACATCTAATAAAATTCACTGGTTAGAGGTTGCTGCCTTATCAACTTTCTCTTTCCCTTTGTTGTTGTATCTTTCTTGCTAGGAGACAGTAGTAGTGAAATTTGGTGCATAGGTTATAATAGAAGATACTTTTGTAGCAATAGGAGGGGTCTCAGGCATAATAACTAGTCTTAGGTGTCTTATTACATCAGTTGCTGAACAACCCATACACTGAAATTATAGAGGTAGAAGACCATATGACAGAGTAATCACTGCACATCTGTATCTAACTGGCTCTATGGTTTTGGTGGAAAGAACTATTATCACAATAATTATTTCTATTTTAATAATAGTAGTATTATAGAAATGTAAAAATGGTTTTATTAGTTTGATAAAATCAATAATTAAATTACCTTCTATTTCCATAGCATTCATTAAATCTTTTTTCTCTTCCATGAATCTCTACAGAGTTGGTGGGAGAACTTTCTATTGATTCACTTATTCTTTGAAAGCTCTAGTCACTAGTGGCAACCTCAAACTTTCTTCCAAAAATTTAATTTTATAAAAAATCTCATGGTTTTAATAAATTCTATAAAAATAATACTATATTTTTTTAATGTTATCCTTATTAGTCCGCATATCAATGGTGTATTCCCTTATTATCTTATAGACATACTCACCAACCATATTTTTATTTTATCAAAAACCCACTTTAAAGAAAGGTGGGAACATACAGAAACATTCACTGCAGCATGATACATCCCTCCAGAATCAATGTTCACCCCTTATATAATTCAAAATTAAAAAAATTGAAACACCAACAGCTTCACCTCGCCTCGAAATGTACCACACACCATGTTCAAAATTCAGACATATCATCATCAATGCCTCGAGCCACGAACCCGGCAACCAGACGAGACCGCTTCATCAACCACTCCATCGACACCACCATCACATCACCGCTTTCACCAACACATCGTTGTCATCACCATCGTCGAACGTCAGACCAAATATAGCTTAACCCCAAGCCTTTTTCCAAACACTCACTGCCGAAAAATCATTTGCTCCAATATAGAACCAAAACTCACCAAGAACATCAGAACAAACTAACATCATCCAAAAAGCTGCAAGCAGAAACACCCAACAGAACCGAAGAGGAAAACACCAAAACCCAGATAAAGACATCACCAAAGATGCCCGAAGCCAACGAAGAAGAAGCCACCACATGCCACCGACTGCCCGAACGCACATCCCAAAGCACCTGGAAGACCACCTTGCAAAACCGCCTCGGAAATGGAAGTGGATTCCTAGAACCAGATCAGAGAAGTGAGAAGAATAGAGGCCGGTGAATCCCATCATCGATACTCCCCACCAGGCGACTGACCACAGAACAAAAACCAAAAAGGGGGATGTGAGACCCTATATTAAAGCTTTCAAAAATTCTACTCCTGTTGAAAATCTTATATTCTCCACTTCAAATTCTTGAATATGAAATATAACTCTTGTTTAGAAATAGGATATAACCAACTGAACCAAATAACGACCGATCTCTTCACTAATTTTAGAAGTTGGAGAGGGTTGAGTTATCTATAAATTTTTAAAATATGAAACTAATTTCCTTCTCAATGTGTCCAAATATTAATTTAAATTTCATTGAAAATATTCTAAATCAGATTGTGTCACAACATAATAAGGTATAACATATTGAGCAGA
Source organism: Viscum album (assembly GCA_963277665.1). Lineage (NCBI taxonomy): Eukaryota > Viridiplantae > Streptophyta > Magnoliopsida > Santalales > Viscaceae > Viscum > Viscum album. The sequence goes on along the minus strand of OY728128.1, from coordinate 208,937,998 downwards.
AGGATAAACTCTTTTCTAATGAGCCACTTCACCCTCGACAGATCTATCTATATCCATGAGAATAAAAGGGTGCAACCCCCCCCCCCACACACACACAACTTGATCAATTTGATCGACTAAAGATCCTTTCCTTTTGAAAATATTTTCATGGTCTTCATCCAAATCACTGTAATCTAAACCAAGTCTAACAAAACTAGGATACTTTTCCCAGTATTCAAAAGAACTAACTCCAGGTCTTGTATAATTAATAATTAGAGATTCTCTATCTACTTGAGAGGATTTTCCAACTTTAGGTACAAAAGGGGAAAGTTTTGTATGAGTTCTCTATAAATTATCTACTAGTTCTAATTGATCCATTTGTTCTGACAGATAAACAGTATTGGGAGTCTTATCCCCCTCATTAGTAGATCCTACATCTTCTTCTGTAATAGGTTGTAAATTACCCATATCAGTGTCTTTATATTGATTCTAAATTATGTTAGAAATTGATACCACTTGGGAGAGAGGATTTATTTGAACCACCACATGATCAGGATCAGTAGGACCATCTCTATTCTTATTATTATCTTCATTATGAGAATTACCATGATCATCTCAATGATCATATCCACCTTTATCATTTTGATTATCTCTATGATCAAATCCATTATAATTATCTCCATCAACATGATCCTTAGTATCAATTTATTTTTTATGATCATGATCACCATCTACTTCCTTAGAAGTATTTTCATCACTACCATTTCCATTATCATTCTGGACACTTGATGATTTAGAGGAAGTTGTTTTAAATTGTTCTTCTCCAGATACCTCAATTTCCTCATTATCATTTTCATCTAGAAGTGATTCTCAGGTAGGTAGAGAACCTGGTGGACTAAAAGATCCAATACAAACTTTATAAGGGGGTTTAGGAATCACCATATCACTCCCCACTTCCACTAAAAAATATTCTTCTTCATCTTCCATTTTATGCTCACATTTTTCACTATCAGCATCATCAGAATAACTAAATAAATCATTTAGTTCAAGACTAGGATATACCATTTCCTTAGGTCTTATTAGATGATCAATATGGTTAAACTTATTATAAAACGTTTCATTATCTCTTACCAATCATTTCATCCATGTGTTCCAGCTCACATTTACCCTTTTATAAATTTTATTTCATAAAAAAAACCTCAAAACTTATCTCCAGCATGTTATCCTTATTTTAAAATCCATTAGCATCTAAGTTGGTAGATGTCATCTTAGGATATATTAAAGAGTTCGATCTTGATCTCTTCTTGCACATCTCATAAATATGAATCCTCAAAAATCTACATAGATTGATCTTTTTCCCTTGTTTCGTCATAAATAGGAAGTAAAAATCCTTATATCTCAAATTATTGAAATATCCTTTTCTAGGACACAAAACATGTTTTAAAAACATTAATAATAGCTTGCATTCACCATCATGTTGTTCATCTATAGGTCTCCTATGGGTACCATCTACAGTCAATTCTAGGAGAGCCTCTTCATATTTTAATATTTCACTGTCACATAGAATACTAACTTGAAAATCCTCATACCACCCTTTATGAGGTACTTTTAAGAAATTTTCCCATTACTTTGAAGAGAAAATAATCTTTGTCCATCAATGTGACTTTTTATCACATCCACCTTCTTTCAGAAAATAAACATAGAATTTTTATAGAAATCATATACTAACCTCAAATAATAAACATGGTGATTTTATGTAAATGAGTTAATAGATTTATATTATTCTATAAATTTCAATTCTAGAATATTGCAAGATGTATGCCATTGCACATTGATTTCTTATTCTACACTGACAAACCATTTTTTTCAGATGTGGGTTTCGTTAAACAATATCCAAACTACATGAAGCTTCTTTATGTTACCTGGATTTCCTCATCTCTTATAGATTCTAATCTACTTCTTGCTTCACATGGGTGATTCAAATTAGTCGAAGGCTTAAGAGAGAAAGATTACCATTCTGAGAAGAAGGCAAAGGTAAGGGAGTTCAATGGTTTTAGGGTTAGTTAATCAACTAGATTTATCCCAATAGATTTATTATTTATGGATTCTAAGCAATAATAAATGTAAAATAATAAAAATATAATTAGAAAAGGAATATAAATGGTAATAAAAAATCAACAATAAATTGTAAAGGTGACTCGTTCAATGATGACTTTACCAATGGTGACTTCATCAATAGTGACTCATCAACGATGACTCCTCAACGATGACTCATCAACGATGACTCATAAATGGTGAATCATCAACGATAACTCATCAATTATGACTAAGTTATTCAAAACTTATCATTCCTAATTCATGTTTGATGTATTTTAATATTTCAGAATTCAATGTCTTTATGATGATATTGGTAAGAAGATGTTCAGTTCCAATAAATTCTAAAGTTATATAAGCTTTTCTTGATAATGATCGCTCAAAAAGTGATGTCTTACATCAATGTGTTTTGTTCTAGAGTGATATATTGGTTTTTTTTAATTCGTTTCTCACTTATATTATCACAATTTATAGGAACATGTCTAAATTAGTATCTAATGTTTAGTAAAGTATTTTTCATTCACTAGATCTTTTCTAAGCAACTAGTTAGAGCTATGTATTTAGCTTCAAAAGTTGATAGTGAAACAAAAAAAAATTCTTACTACACCATGATACTAGAAATTTTCCTAAGAGATTAAATGTTCTAGATGTTATTTTTTTCTCTAACTTACAACCACAAAAAAAAGCATCTTAATAACATACTAAATCAAAATCATGTCCCCTTGGATTGAAAAATCCGAAATTGGTTATATATTTGAGGTATTGAAAATTTATTTTGACTGTTAATAAGTGTGAATCTTTTGGATTTGATTGAAAGAGAGAAAACATACACACACTAAATGTAATATCCTTCTGACTAGAAGTTAAGTATAAAAGACTACCAATCGTACCTCTATAACTAGTTTGATCTACTAATTTTCCAGCTTCATCAAGATCTAGTTTTCAGGTGGTACTCATGGGAGTATCACTACTTTTAGTGCTATAAAATCCAAAACATTTTACAAGTTATTTAGTGTATTTACATAGATTTAAGATAGTTCTTTATTTGTTTTGAAAAATTTGAAATCCATGGAATAAATTGTGTTCACCCATTGAACTCATTTCAAATTTATTTTTCATTAGTTTTGACAAATCAACACATAGATAATCTTTATTATATCCAAAAATAATATCATCTACATATATTTGTACTATTAAAACATATTTTGAAATTATTTTCATAAAAATATTTGGATCTACTATACCGTTTGAAAAAAAATTTAAAATAAGAAAATAGGTAAGCCTATCATACCAAGCTCTTGGAGTATGTTTTAAACCATATAAATATTTTTTTGATTAGAAACATGATTCGTAAAATGTGGATTTTGAAATATTAGTTGTTTTTCAACAAAAAAATCCTCAATTAGAAATATATTTAATAATTCACTTTTAGAATCCATTTGATATAGTTTCGAATCCAAATGTTTCACATAGGAACACAATATCCTAAGGTCTTCAAGTCTTACTATAGTTGAAAAATTTTCTTCACAATCAATACCTTCTTCTTAATTATAATCTTGTGAAACTAATCTAGAATTGTTTCTTACTATATTGTCTTATTCAGAAATCTTGTTTCTAAACACCAACTTAGTTCCAATTGTTACAATATCTTTAGGTCTATTAATAAGTTCCAAGAAAATGTTTCTCTCAAATTGATTGTGTTTTTCTGGAGTAGCTATTAACCAAAATTCATCATTGATGGAATCATTAATGTTTATAGGTTCAAGATGAGACAAGAAGGATTGGTGTTCAATTTAATTTATATGGGAAGATCTTGTGTATGTACCTCTATCTAGGATTCCTATAACTATAACTAAAGGGTGGTTTTTATGAGTCCTAATGGGTCTTTTAACAGAAGGGATGGTTGTTTTGAGATCTTTTTCGGGTTCATGTTTTGGCAGTTCACTAGGTGAACTTTCTTCTTGATTAAAAGAACTTTCAGAAGGGTTAGAATTGAGATTCAGAGTTGAAATATCATACTCAAAGAATTTTTAAATATTTTCTTAGGTTCATTGGGTCTAGTTTCATCAAATTTAATGTGAATAGGTTCTTCTATTTTTTTGGTTCTCTTATTAAAAACTCTATAATATTTACTAGAAGTTGATTATCCAAGGAAAATTCCTTCATCAATCTTCGAATAAATTTTTTCTAGATTATCCTTCATAGTTATAATAAAAAAATATCAACCAAAAACTATAAAGTAATTAACCTATTTTTCTATTATTCCATAACTCATAAGGTTTTCTTTTTAAGAGAGGTCTAATTAAAAATCTATTTATAGTATAATAGGATGTATTGAAATCCTTTTCCCAAAATTAGTTTGGTAGGTCATACTCATTTAGCTTAGTCTAGGATATCTATTGAAGATTCCCATTTCTTATTTCTACCACACCATTTTGTTGTGGTGTCCTAGGAGAAGAAAACTTTTTAATATAACTATTTTGAGAACAAAATGATTCAAAGTTTTTATTTTCGAATTATCGACCATGATCACTTTTTAAGGTCTTAATACTAATTCCACTAATATTTTCTACATATTTGGCATACTTAATAAAGTAAGAACCATTTTTACTTTTGTGAGATAGAAATAATACCCATGTGTATCTAGAGAAGTCATCTATAAGGACAAAGAAATAATGTTTTCCATTTAAACTAGAAACTCTAGAAGGTACAAATAGGCCCATATGAACTAATTCTATAGGTATAGAGGTTGAAATCTATTTCTTATTCTAAAAATAAATCTTATTAATTTTCCCCTTTTAGAATGAATCACAAAATCTGTCATTTGAGAATTCAACCTTTGGAAGATCTCTAACTAATATCTTCCTAGTTATCTTTGTAATTGAATGAATATTGAAATGGGATATCTCCTATTCCAAACCAAAAATTCTTTGTGAAAGTCACTTAAGAAATAAATATTTTTAGATAATAAGGAATTTAAATTAATAGAAAGAATAATGTCATTTCATAAAGTAGAAAAAATTATAACATTTTTTTCATAAAAATGATAGGAATTGTTTTAAAATTTTAAATAAAATCCATCATCACAATATTTGGAAATGCTAATCAGATTACATTTTAAACCATCAACATATAATACATTAAAAATTAATAGTGAATATTAATTTCCAATTTAGAAAAGGATGAGGATTTTCCCTTCAACATTTTCAGTAAAAGTGACATGACCACCATTAACATTGATTAGATTCTTGATGTTTGAATACTCACCAACCATCTATCTAGAACATCCACTAACTAGATACCATAGGCTTTTTCTGGAGGTTTTTAAAAAGGTTTCCTACAAAACAATGTTTTTTTAAATGATTTTGGTACCCAAATCCTCTTGGGTCCACTTATGTTAGTAATAAGAGATTTTTGCCACCATAATTTCTTAATGGGTTTCTTATAAATAGATAGTAAGCTTCTATAAATAAATACTTTATTAGGTCCAGTTGAGTAGGTATTAGTAGTATATGAATTTTTATAATTGGTAATGGTTGTAATCCTTGTTTCTTAAATTTTTCTCTATCCTGGTTAGTATCCTATTCCAGTTATATATATGGGTGAAACTTGCTTTCTGAATATTTGAGTTAATGTTTTCCTTCCATTGGTAAATATTTCAATGGATCTATTTAACCTTTCATTTAAAATTTATAATTTATAATTTATTTTTCTCTTTCAAAAATTGATCATTTTTCTCTTTTCAATAGTAAGATTGGTTTTAACATTTACTATCAAAGCATATTGTTTCTTAAGTGACATATATTTAATTTTTTTCTCATGAAAGGTATCTTCCAACATGTTTTAGTAATCATAAAATTATTAATTAGTCATGATTTCCTTAATATCATCATTTTATTCATTTTTAGAAATATTAAAAAAATTAGTAGTAGAATTATGAAGAATATTTCGTACCTCTAATTTTATTTCCTCAAAGAATATATTTTCCAAATCAGTCTTATCTTCTTGATTAGTGTTTAGATCAGTCGAGCTATCTTCGGAGGCACCCTGTGTTTCATTCCTGGTGCTCTTGAATCTTTTTTCCTTATCCTCATACATCTTTTTATATTTTAATTCTGGGAAATAATCTATAATTCGTCATTTATTCTTACATACATAGTAGGTGATTTCATTTTGTGTGTTATCTTTTTTCCAATGCTTTTCTACACTTTCCTTTATTGACATAACTTACTTTGAAATTATATTTTTTTTGAAGAACTTATTTTTATTATATAATATTTGAATCTTCCAATCGTATGGGTCATCTCTTTATCACTTCCATCAAGATATTCTTCTTCAATGGTATATTTATCTAGTACCTTTTCTCTTTTTTTGGTGGTAGTGGTCATTAAGGATGCTTATTTTCTTTTTGGTTCAAATTCTTCAATATCCTTGTCAAATTTAAGCACTTCTTAATACATCATCTATTTTCTTATCAATTCATTCAAATTTATTTTATATACATCATAAGATTCTCTAATTGACATAGATATTCTTCTCCATCTGTCTAGTATGCATTTGAGTAATCTCATCACTTGATCTTTATCTGTCACTTGTTTTCCAAGTGAGTCCATGGTATTATCTATGTCATTGACCCTAAGGCAAATATTAGAAATATGTTCATTAGATTTTATTTTAAAATTATCATACTTGATTTTATATGAATTTAGTCTCTTTTATTTGAAATTTTATGTCCCGTTTTGTGAAACTGATAAGGTATCCCAAATGTCAAAAGAATATTTTTTTAGTAGATATTATATTAAATTTATCATCACCCAAGGCATGGAAAAAATCATTCATCACTTTACAATTATTACTGTAAGTAACTTTTGTAGTATCACTCCAAGTAATTCTAGAAGTATGTGGTATTTCATATTGATCTACTATTACATTCCATATGTCAAAACCCATAATTTAAAAATTCATTTTCATTTTTATTTTAGATTGGAATATCTTATATCATTAAAATAAGGAGTTATATTGGTAGAAGACCCTTCTTGTTTATTATCTTAAAAGAAATAAAATTTAGAAAAGACAGAAATTTAAGATATTTAGAATAAAACAAAAAATCACAGTTGAAAATTTAATTTTATAATCCCTTTGATACAAAATTTTGGTTGGAGTGAGTAACTCAAGAGGAGGGTGAATCGAGTTCCCAATAATTTTTTTTAAAGATGAATTTAAAATTAAATCCCTTTAATAAAAAATTACCAATTAATCAAAATAGCATTAGTTAGAGGAGGTCCAAAATCCTCACATCATCTTTGAATATCTCATGACGAAATTTTAAAATTATCCTTAAATAAAAATAGTCATTGATCCATTCATGCCAACGTCCACATATATAAATGGTAGCAATAAGCTGGAGGTGAGTCGGCATGTGATAGTATCTCAAACTAGAGATACCTCAGGTTGATGGTGATAGTGACTCAGAGTATGATGATTTAATACATGTTGGTATTTCGTCCTGAATGTATCTCCTCTAACGGTAACAAGCCTAGTGGTGATAAGGCTAGCAGTGACAAGGTTGGCGGTGACTTGCCTTAGTGGTAGCTCATGTCTGACGGTAGAAAGTCCTGGCAGTGACTCATTGCTAATGGTGACTCACCGTAATACTTAGCAGAATTATCATAAAAACAGTCTTACCATAAAACATTATATCATAAAACATGTGGATTATTATTACTAAAAAATAATGGTTTGTGATAATAAAAATAATAGAGTGTCAGACACAGTCCATATAAGGAGTTTACAAAAATCAAAAAACCCCACTCTTTTCCTATATAACCCACCAAATCTCCTATTCTAATAAACTCAAAAAACTTGTATCAATTCCTTACTCTACCTTAACTTTTATATAGACCTTATGAGGTTCCCCAATGCTCTTAATAAGTTCTTCCTAAGTATTTGGAATCACCATCTCAAGGTAAGGGATTATCACCCTCTCCTCACCATTCAAGCATCTCTAATATTGGGATATATTCTCCAATATCTCCATTACTACCCCTATTATTCCAAAATGATGAGTGACCCATTTCACCCTCATTAATACCTCCCATTAACATTTATATTCCCTCGTAATGCATCTAAAATTTCCAAATGATTTTACATGCTAAAATAATAGTATAGTGAATTCCTAAACCCATTTACTATCAAGGGTGTTCACCTTTATGAACTTATATTTATTTGATTGGGGGATTATATTTATTTATGTCACAATCCTTGATCATGGAATAAAATTTCATGATAAATTATTACCTGTTGTATGATCTATGTGGCACACTTATATATTTGAGTAAAATGAAAGTGATGGGTGTGCCCAGAATTATATAGTGATACAATTAATTGGGTAATTTTTTAGCCTCATGATACATCACTCAAGGGATTAAAGAGTGAACCTAATCCATTATAGGACATTTCTATCATGATTTCATGTCAGTTATCTATGACATTTGTTTATGATGCCATGTTTTAAGTTGTTTCCACATTTACCAAGTTGCTTTTATGATTATGATGCTATATCTTGACTTATTGTTCATGTTTATGATTATCACTCCTTTCCCCCATTAATATTCCTATTATATAACATGTCTTAATTTCTTCAGGTTATTCCATGTTTATTCCCTTACTAGGATTTATAGCTCACCCCTTTCTTATGTATGTCCCTAGGTTATCCCATGAAGTTTTAAGTACAAAGGAATAATAAGACCATGTTAAGGAAGTTTTCAATAAATATGATTTATTCCTATTTTAATTCCTATTTATTCTTATTTCAATAAAGATGATTTATCCCATCTTCGTGAATGGGATAACCTCGTGTGTACCCACTTTAGTTCATGGGATAACCTCTTGTGTACCCTTTGGTTTCATAAAACATTAATCATTTTCCAATGAATTAGAGGGAGATATAGGTCTCACCCATCTCATAATTAAAATCATACATATGCGAGCCACAAGACTATAAAAGATTCAGCATATCAGAACCCATCAAAACAAAATAGGTTTCATAAACATTACATCATAATATAACCCTTAGAAAAGAAACTGGTTCCCTAAACAAAATTTCACCCTCAAAATATACCACCTAGAGAAATAATTAGAATGGTATCATTGGATAACATACCCTGTAAATATTATTTAACATCCAAGGATGTTATATTATAGAAAAAATAATTTTGAAATATCACTTGGAATAATTCTTGAAGAAAATAACCTTTTTGTTTTGAAATAATTTTATTAAAGATTTAAACTTATAAAAGAAACAATTTTCCTTAAAAATAACCTTATAAAATTTAAAATTAATCTTCAAAGAAAATATTTTTCAGGGATTTAGGAAATTATTTTCAAACTGTATATGTTAAAAAAATCATTCCATTCATATTTTTGTCAAAAAAGTCACAAAGCACCTCATTTAGAAAAAGATTAAAATATCACTTTATTTTTTTTTTGTAAAAAGTAAAACATGGTCAAAAATGAATTTAAACAATAATATTATGATGGTAAATAAATTTTTAACTTTTTTAGAAAACATGGATGTGGAAGATAATTATTTCTCAGTGGAGACTTAAACATAAAAAATCTCAAATATTGATGAGATTTTGAATGGAAACCCTTAACTAGGGTCATCCTTATTTTGAAATGACTTTAAACTATTGTATAATAAATTTAAATTTATTATAATTATATACTAGAGTCATAATATCATATATTACCCCTTTATAACTATTTAAAACCACCTATTTTCAATAATTTATTAATAAAATCATCATTTCTGGGTGTTAACTGTTTAATTTTTCATGGTTATTTCAATATAGTCATTTTATTCCTCGAATATTAACATGGGTTCGATCACCTCCCAAATATTAATAATGAAGGTTTTTTTATTTCACAATATTTATTATTTTAAAATAATTTAATAAAATATTGATTTGATAAAATGTCATTATTGTCAATTTTGACACTATTCATTTAATTTAACATTAAATATGTAAATAAAATAGAGTAATTCGAATATAAAACTTTAAAACGTCACTAATATGTCATGTATATTAATAAAATTCATCATTATTATAAATTAATACAGATTATATCACATTTACTATTTTTTAAATCATTTATTATATTTTTTTTAATACAGAAATATTGCATCGGTATTGGATAAGAAATTAAGGTCATTATAAAATTACTAAAAATTAAAAATAAATTTATCTCATGAAAATAATTTTATTTAGCTCAAAATATTATTTATATTCATTCATATCTTTATTTTTTCCCAATGTGGAAACATAAGATATATTAAAAACAAAGAGAGAGACATTTTTTAACTTTCTTTTATTTAAATAATATATATACATTTTTATGTACAAGTGCACATAAAAAAAATAAAATTATAAATTTTTTTTAAGGTTTTAAATCCATCCATATAATAAGAATTATCATGAAAAATTATGGCCTCATATCTTTTTTTTTCATATTATCCCGATTTACCATTTACCGAGGTGATAAATTTTACCACAGTTATAATTCATATTAACCAAAAATAAATGGGGCCTTATTACCAAATTTAAAAATCCTATTTCAAAATATTTAATTAATTTTATCTAATTTAATATCTATAAATATATGAAATTAATTTTAAAATAGGTTCACAAAATGTGAAAAAACTTCTTTAGAAAATACATTTTAAGCATAAAAGTGGATTTATTCTTATCCTATGCCTAAAAAATATTTTTTTAATGTTTAAAACATTTTATTAAATGAATAATATATAAATTTCATTAAAATGTTTCTCCAATAATTACTAATTTAATTTATTAATAATAAAAATATGTTGCACGCAAAAAAATATTTTTTCTGAAAACCCATCACTTTTATTTTGAAATAAATTTTTTAAAATTATAATATTTAGATAATTAATTTATTAAATTTATAAATGTTCAGACCATATATTTTTCATAATTTAGTTAAAAATATTCATACCCACTAATCCAACAACAAGGCGATAATGGAAACATAATATTTTAATAATGTTACACGATTCTTTTAAACTCATTGTTGCATGTAACACAAGATGTCAAAGAAATAAAATTATTTAAAGAGAAATACTTTTCCAAAAACATAGGGTGTTACATTTTAACCTTATGAAATGTTTTTAAATGGTTATTTTCATTTTTTTAATTTTTAAAATGTTTTATATGTGATTGATCATCCCAATCAAGTGCACATAGTGTTTTAAAGGTGAGATTCCTGAAATTATAAGTGAAACTGATGATTTACAAATTGGTTTTCTGGGAAATGTTACATTTTTACCCCTTTAATGTTTTTAATAAAGGTGTAAAATATTAAAAAACATTTCAAATATAAATTGGTTTTTTTATTTTAAATTTATATTTGCATTTTGGTTTTAAAAATGACTATTTTTTGTTTTGAAATTAGTTTTTTCAGAATTTTAAATTCCCCAAGTTGAGTGAGGATTTTTGGGTTTAAAATTTTAAAATAGTTTCTATTTGGTTATATTTTGTAAAAAGGCCCCAAATTTAATAGTTCATTGGTTGTAAAGATAGGATTTTCAGACTCCTTGTTAAAGGCTTGTGGTATTTAAAGAGTGTTGTGATGAGTTTTGTATTTTGTCAGTTTTGGGACTCCTTGTTAAAGGGCCATGGTATTTATAGTTTTTACACCATTTTGGATAAATTCTAAATGTAATAGAGATTTATTCTTAGTCTCTATCTCTTCAAATCCATTCTTTGATTAGTTTTATATGAGGAATCACTTGATTGTTTGAGGATTTTTCATTTTTCTAAAGATTTTTTCTTATAATTAATTATATTTTTACCACTACATGGACCTATGTCTTTTGGGTGGAGAAAGTTATACAGTGGGAAAATTTTTAGTACACTCCATGTCAATGCATAGCTTACTTTATGTTATTTCATGTGGTTGTGGGGTATTTTATGTTTCAAAGGAGTTCTGGACTAAAATAAGAAAATTTTAGAGTATTTATTTCTGTACATAGTTTACACACATGATTTATATTAAAAAATGTATCTACCCCTGCTTAGATGTTTTTTCAATTTAATTTATTTAGTGTATGGTTTTTCATCTTCAGTGGAAAATAGTTATGATCAAACCATGTGTATCCTAAGATAAACCATATAGTGGATTTGGTGAGTTAGAGTTGAAATTCACAACATGTGAATTATTTCTAAAACCATAAAATACCCTCTAATGTTTTTTGTTCCAATTGGCATGGTTAAAGAATTGATTTTCCAACCATGAATCATCATAGAGTAACTTTTTTGAGTGGTTGTTTCCTAGATAGTGGCCAATGCACTGTTGGCACACAGTTTTTAAAACCATGTGGCCAAACCATGGGGCCATCCTAGATTCATTAAAAAGTGAAAGTAGTATTTTACCTCTTTAATTTTAATAATCTAAACCACATTTCTCTCCCAATCTTACTTGAACGGAATAGGATCTTCCCTCTTTTGTAGGGCCTTATATATTTTATTCAAGTGTTTGTTTTCATAATAAGTGTATCTAAACCCCTCCCTCTATAATATATCCTTATTTCACCTGAATTATAGTTACATGCATGAACTATAATCTATATGTTGGCTGATTTTTTGGTTGGGGATGGTCTAAATCATCTGGATTTTCTCAAGTAGGGGTTGTAGTGGAACTTCATGGCTTCTGGGAGTGTTTTCCATCATTGGAAATGACATCTAGCATGATCACTACAGAAATAACGTATGTTGTAACGTCCCGGATCAGGGTGCCACTCAACGGGTGCCCCGAAGCCGGTTGGTCACATGACCTCAAGCGCATTTCCCCAAACACTAGAGGCTACCAACTAGCAGTGAGGGCCCAAGTCTAATAGTGGGGAAACTATGCCCTAATTTGTCAAAGTGTAGCGCAACGGAATACAAAATAAAACATACAATAATAGTAGAAGCAATAAACCATACATATTTAAAATAAACAACTGTAGTAAAAGATAGCCAACCAATTATGTAGATAATGATGTAACATGTCTCAAGTTCTAAGAAAACATCCAAAACTTGTTACACAACAATACAGTATAATACAATACAGAGTACAACAAAGAAAAACAAAACAGCTGGCAGCATCGTGAGACTAAGCTCGGTCTCATGCTCCCCTACTCCTCAGCAATAATCATGCACCTATATAGGGACCCTTTCCCGTATCCACACCTGCAGCAGCATAGTCTGTTTGGGCCGAAGACATGACCCAAACAGGGTGTGAGAAATAAAACCCAGTAGACACCCACCAAAGGCCCGTACTCAACTGTGTGTAAACATGAAACAATAGTGTGCAAAAAGTAAATGCAATGACTAATAATTACTCAAAAGTAACTAACTTTACCAATTATCTTTCCATTTTAATATTCATTTAATCATTTAATATAAGGAAATCACCACAGTGAATTTTCTATGTGAATAGTCAGTGTCCTCAAACACCCAAACCTTTACCCTCAGGTAATCAAAATATTTCCCTCATGCATTTCCCTCAGGCCTAACAGATATTTCCCTCATTTGTATGAAGTTTCACCCTAAGGTATAGAGTCACTACCCTCAGGAATAAGAAGTGTTTCCCTCAGACGGAATAGAATGCTGCCCTCAGGCTAAGCAGTACCTTTCCCTCAGGCTAAACAAACAATACCCTTAAGCTAAAAAGAACACTTCCCTCAGGCGCAAGTAACCGGGACATTCCCAACATGTAAACAAGAAATTAAAATACCATTCCTCTCAAGGACATCATATAAACATTATTACAATGCCATACCCTCGGGTACCCTGTCCAAACGGCTAAACAGAGGAATGCACCCCCAGGGTGGTTCTGGATCCAAGCAGCGATCCCAAACAATAGTTTATTTTTTCATATAACTACCTTTACAATTCTAGGTATTTAAAACATCCAAGGAATCAGCCACACGACACCCCAACATGGGTTCGTAGCTCAACAGTACACAAAAATGCACTACAGTTGGAAATTAAACACCAAGCCACCTACCTTAAATGCTCCTGATCAGTACACGTGAACAGAGCCTCTAAAAATTCCCATGAACAATAAAGATCTGAGGTAAAAGAAAACCGCATTCAAACACAAATAACTTCCCTTAGAGGAAGAATTGGCAAGAACTACTTAAGGAGAATGAGAGGCTTACTCATACGGTTCCAACAGGACCGACAGAGGCAAAAACAGATTCCAAGGATGCGATCTGGATCTCCTCAAAGGTTTGGCCCCCTCTCCCGACTCCTCCTTCAGTTCTAAGCCAATCCTGTGAATAGGGTTGGCTACTACCCATTTTAAATGAAAAAAACTACATTGCGTGTACTATAGACTACACGGCATGTACTTTTCTAATTTAACCGTTCCTATGGAGGCTACCTTTTTCCCACCGCCAAACTGTTCATTGTCGACATGAGAACACAATGTATATTCCTGATTACACGGTGTGTATTGTCGCTCAGCTGGCGGTTGCTTCCACCACCTTACTATTTGCCTGCCGACTGACTACATGGCATGTAAATACCACTACACGGTGTGTAGTCAGTTTTTACACCTTTCGGCGCCATAATGGCTACACACCCTGTGTACTCATCCTACACGGCCAAAGTACATGGCGTGTGGAAAAGTAGACGGCGTGTAGTCCCATAATTTAGGATTTTTCCCATTTTCCTTATTTTCTCAAAAACACTTAAGGAAATAAGAAAAGAAGAAACATGTACCTTAAGAATAAGAACCAGGTTATTACAAACTTCCCCCCTTAAAGCAATTCTTCCCCTAATTTCCCTGCCAAGGGTAGTGATGATAAAGCTCATAATAGATCTACTAATGAGAATGTACGTCGGTCTCCCACTCCCAGGTTTCGTCCTGCACACGGCCATGCTGCCATAGCACCCGTATGAGAGGAACTGACTGGCCTTGGAGAACTTTCGTGCTCCTATCAATGATACAAATTGGATGCTCCTCAAAGGACACATCGATCTGAAGCTCAACCTCCTCTAGATGAAAGACGTGAGAAGGGTCTGAATGATAGCTGTACAACTGAGATACATGGAAGACTTCATGCATGGCCCGATACCTCTATGGTAACTGCAACTAATAGGCAATTGGCCCGACTCTCTCTAGAATCTCAAATGGCCCCACATACCTCAGTAAAAGTTTACCCTATCTCCTGATCCATCTGTGTTCCAACCTTGGTGAAACATGTAAGAAAACATGATCCTCATCCACGAACTCCAAGGGTCATCTGCGGCAATATGCATAAGATTTCTGTGGAGACTGTGTGGTATCCATGTGCTTCTGAATCAACTGGACCTGCTCAGAAGTCTCCTGCATGAGACGTGGTCCCAGTAAAGCTGCCTCACCTGCCTCTAACCAGCACAAAGATGATCGACATGGCCTACCATATAAATCCTCATAAGGTGTCATCTCAATAGTTACCTGAAAACTATTAATATAGGTAAACTCGACCGGGGGTATATGTTTCTCCCAAGATCCCCCAAATTCTACGATGCATGCATGCAGCATGTCCTTAAGCACTTGTATCGTACACTCTAACTGGCCATCGGTTTTAGGGTGGTAATCTATGCTCAGAAGCACCTGTGTACCCAGTGCCCTATGAAAACTCTGCTGGAAACGAGATGTAAAACGGGTGTCCCTATCTGAGATGATAGAACGAGGAACCCCATGAAGATGTACGACCTCTCGAATATACAACTTTCTGAGCTCTTCAACACTGAAGGTCTCCTTCATCGGCAAAAAGTGTGCTACCTTCGTGAGTCATTCCACAACAACCCACATGGCATCATTGCCTCGAGGTGACCTTGGAAACCTAGTCACAAAGTCCATCGCGACATCATCCCATTTCCACTCCGGGATGGGTAACTGCTGTAAAAGTCCGGAAGGCCTCTGATGCTCTGCCTTCACCAGCTGACAGGTGGAACACCTCATAAAAAAACCAATTATCTCAATATTCATACCCAGCCACCAGTACTGATGTCTCATGTCATGGTACATCTTGGTAACTCTGGGATGAACTACCCAAGCTAAATCATGAAACTACCACATCAGCTCCTCACATATACCCCCTGGAACCCACACTAATCCATGGAAACGCAGAATGTCATCATCGCCTATTGTCTGACCCGAAGAAGGGTCCTCATTTTCCACCGACTCTTTTAGAACTAGGCCTTTAGAATCAGATAGTTGTCTCATCCTCACTCTATCTAGGAGGGTATAAGTCACATCTAATGAAGAAAGGTTGGTCTTCCCCTGAATGTTATGCACCTCCAAATGCATCTCAGAGAATAAATCCATATTCTTCCACTCACCACTGGCCTCCTGCACCGCCTGTATCTGAGTCCTCCTGCTCTGTGCATCAGCTACTGCATTACCTTTACCAGGTGTATAGTCAAGCTCAAAGTTGAAGGACTGAAGGTATTAAACCCACCTTCGATGTCTCATGTTCAATTCACGCTGAGTAAAGATGTACTTGAGACTTTTGTGGTCGGTGAAAACCACAAAATGCTCCCCCAAAAGATAGTTTCTCCAACAGCACAACGCATGAAAAACTGCAGCCAACTCGAGATCATGTGTCGGGTAATTCCTCTCGTGTGGCCTCAAATACCGAGACCTGTACGCAACTACTCGATCGCCCTGCATCAACACTGCTCCCAGTCTAATACCCGATACATCACAGTAAACTGTATAGCTCTTCCCTTGCTCTAGAAGAATCAGGACTGGTGCTGATTTCAAACTTCTTTTCAGGTCCTTAAAGGCTGTATTACAAGCTTCCGACCAAAAGAACTTCACACTCTTCTTAGTCAAACCCATCAACGGTGCTGTTAAGCAAGAGAAGTCCTGGATGAAGCATCTATAGTAACCAGCCAGCCCTAAGAAACTCTGTATCTCAAACACGTTCTTAGGATTATCCGAGGAAACTACTACTCTCACCTTCTTTGGGTCTACTCCAACTCCTACCTCTGAGATGATATGACCCAGGAAGTGAATCTGATCCATCCAAAAGTGGAACTTTGAGAGCTTATCATATAGATGATGCTCTCTCAGTGTACTCAGCACGATCTCAAGATGGGTGGCATGGTCGTGTCGAGTGTGAGAGTATACTAAGATATCATCCACAAAGACTACCACAAAAGAATCCAGATAAGGATGGAACACACGATTCATCAGATCCAAGAAAACTTTTGGCATGTTCGTGAGTCCGAACGGCATAACCACGTACTCCTACAGACCATATCTGCTCCGAAAATCTATAAGAGGTATATCTGATGGTCTCACGCACAGTTGATGATACCCGGATCTCAAGTCAATCTTCGAGAACACTTGTGCTCCACGAAATTGATCAAAAAGATCATCAATCCTCAGCAAGGGATATCTGTCCTTGACCGTCAGCTGGTTCGGCTTCTGATAATCCACCCAGAGTCTAAGGGTACCATCTTCCTTCTTCGAAAAGAGGACCGGAGAACCCCAAGGAGAAGTACTGGGTTGGATGAAACCCTTCACCTGTAACTCCTCTAACTGCATCTTGAGCTCCTACAACTCTGGTGTAGCCATCCTATAAGGAGGAATGGACACCGGTGCTACTCCTAGCACAAGCTCAATAGTGAAATAAACCTCTCACTCCATAGGTAGACCAGAAAAGTCATCCGGGAAGACATCCCGGAAACAATCAACCACTGGAGTGAAATTTTTCTGACAAGTTCCCTAATCATCCAAATATAAAATCGCAATCTGGGCTATCACACCACCTCACCCATGATTCTCTGGTCCAGCTCGACTCACCTGAACATGCCACACGCCCTTGTATAGAAACTCTCTGTCCTCTAGTGACGTGAAACACACCCTATGACGATAACATTCTACAAATCCTTGAAAGGGAACCAACCTGTATATTACGATAATGACATCATAGCTTGTCATCTATAAGACATAGAGGTACCAAAGGAAGTGACACCCACCAACCTCATGGGGGCAC
Organism: Viscum album; assembly: GCA_963277665.1. Classification (NCBI taxonomy): domain Eukaryota; kingdom Viridiplantae; phylum Streptophyta; class Magnoliopsida; order Santalales; family Viscaceae; genus Viscum; species Viscum album. The sequence goes on along the minus strand of OY728128.1, from coordinate 208,919,862 downwards.
TCCCTGCACTGACGCACACCAGCCGTTCCAGTCCCCAACGGAGTGTTTGGCGTCATAACTTTAGAAGAAGAAGAAACACGGAGCCCAAGGCTCTCCACAACAGGCACATATACAAATTTATGAGTAGCACCCGTATTGAAAAGTACTGAAGATAAAACAGAAGCTACTAGAATAGTACCTCTCACAGTAGAAGGTTCGAGATCCTGCTCCTGTTGGGTTTGTTTCACTGCATATATCTGCCCGGTGCTGCGGCCCTACGACACAGCCTAGCTACCTTGAGTTGTCCCGCCCTACTGCCTCTGAGATCCTGGTGTCTGGTTACCACGGCCATGACCACCATCTCTGCCTGCACACCCTGACGTATTCCAGTTTCCCTACTGGTAAGAATCCACTGGTCCTTCTCCCGCACGCGGAGTCTGCACAGAACCCTTCTCACTAGCCACTGATGGAAACGCCCTGCAAAAGTGCTACAGATGACCCATATAGCCACAAGCTTGACACTCCACTGGGTCACATGGAAACTGCAGTCTCTTGTGCCCCTCTTTACCACACTAGTAGCAAAAGACCAGGCCACCTGAAGAAACTGGATGGCTAGTACTGCCATCGTGAGAGAAACTCATCTGTCGCTTCCTCTTCCCGGTAGAAATAGTACCAGAAACTGGTGTCAAACGGCCCTGGCCCACACCACTAGCTTCCCGAAGGTTCCTCTATGTAATCAGCGCCAGGTTTACAATGGAATGTACTGAATGAAACCTAAAAACATTCACTAGCACTCGAATGTCATAACGAAGACCATCCTCAAAGAGTCTAGCCCTCAACATCTCATCACCCACCAGAAGGGGTGCTAAACGCTGAAGCTCGGTGAAACGAGAAGAATAGTCCATCACCGACAGAGAACCCTGCTGCAGATTCATGAACTCTCAAGCTCTATCTTCTCTCAGTGTCTCTGGGAAGAAGAAACCATAGAAGGCTGTCTGAAAATCTTCCCACGCCATGTATTTGTGATGCTCTGTCTGAGTGGTAACATACCACCACCTCTTGGCGGAATCACGCAGCATATAAGTCGTGAGCTTGACCCTCCGCCCTAGAGGCCTCTCAAGATGCTCAAAAATAGTCTTCATAGACCCCAGCCAAGACTTTGTAGCCTGTGGCCCGCCATACCCTGAAAACGTAGATGGATGCTACTGCTGGAAGATACGAGTCAGCTCAGCCATAGATGTGGTAGCCGGCGGTGCTCCCTGAAAGGTTTTCATGAACCGCATAAAGCTTTCATAGAATTGTGGCTTTGCACCTATGTACAGTATAATGGCTAGCACCGCATCTAGCTCTACTGGAGGATCCACTGGTAGCCCATGTCCCACCATCTCTAGAGTATAATAGTCACCGCTCTCCAGGCGAACAATGCATGGTCGTCTCAACGGCATGACTCTACAAGGTCAAACACACACCTTAGATCCAGATTATCAAGACTGAAAATGAAGGGACCAAAAGGGGGAACAGGAGGAAGAAGGCTTCAAATATTTGAAAAACAAGACTACACGGCATGTATACTGACTACACGGCTCGTACCTGACTTCTCTTCCCCTGCCCGGGTCCTTCTACATGGCTAATCCACACAACTCCCATTGAAGAAAACTACATGGCGTGTATATAATCTACACGGTGTTTATGGTGTAATTTTCCAACTGCCCGTGTCATTTCTGACACGACCGACTATGTGGCTTGATACTACACGGTGTGTTATGCCCGCACACAGCGTGTACACCACCCCGTTTCCCTAGCCACACGGCTAAGTCCACATAGTCTCTCACAGGTCAAGACTACATGGCGAGTCCCTCAGGCACACGACGTGTACTATATGAGCTCCGCCAACCCGTGTTGTTAGTTACACGGCCGGATATATGTATCAAAATACACGGTGTGTTCCATATACACACGGAATATACATAAAAGGATTACACCGACCCGTGTTGTTAGTTACACGGTCGGATCCCTGGTCAGACTACATGGCGTGTTCCACCGTGGACACGACGTGTATGTCTTAAGGTCTCCTCTGTCTGTGTTGTTAGTTACACGGGCGGACTCCGGGAAAACACTATACGGCATGTACTTCTGGTACACGGCTTGTGTTCCCCAAGAATTTCCCTTTCCCGTGTCCCTTCCCACATGGTCTATGCAATGTGAAGAGACTACACAACCTGTACTGAGGGTACAAAACATGTACTAAAAAAAGCATTCTTTTCTTCCCGAACATAAGAACACACGGTGTGTGTCCGAGGAACTACATGGTGTGTATCCTGGGTTCTCAAGATAGTAAGACTCAGATACTGATCTGGAACCCAGAAAATACTAAAAAACTCTTAAGTGCCAAATTCTGATCTGTGAGGGACCATACTCCCCACAAATCAAAATTTGGCATCTTATTTGAGTTATAAATACAGTAAACAGCCAATGATCCACCAAATTCCGGTCAATGAGGGCACATCGTCCCCAATAACCAAAGTTTGGCATTCATTCTATCAACAGAATCATACAAAAATACCCTATCACATAGTAGGTATTTATCAAAGCAGCTATCACAACATCATGATTTTCCAGCACAACTACTATCACAACAACATGCAAATTTCTAATGCACCTACGTGGCATGGAAGAATGCATGACATGTGATTTCTAGAATGTGCCTAAATGATGAATGAGATGACATACCCTCATCTCATCAGGTTGCAACTAAATAGAACCAATAGATAAAATATAATCAACACAATCACAAGTGTGTCACCCAACAGTGAAATCAAATCAACTGTAAAATGTGAAAAATCTGAAAAATTGAAAAAAAAAAGAGGTAGACTAGCTTTTCCCTGTACACAAGTTAGCTACGCCCGGGCACAACTTATTACCAACTACCGTTCCTGTCCTATCCCTAACTAAGGCTCCAAATAGTAAGTCAAAGAAAACAACCCCTTTGATACCACTTTGTAACATCCTGGATTCGGGTGCCACTCAACGGGTGACCCGAACCCGGTTGGTCACATGACCTCAAGTGAATTTCCCCAAATTCCAGAGGCTTCCAACTAGCAGCGAGGGCCCAGGTCTGATAGTGGGGAAACTATGCCCTCATTTTTCAAAGTGTAGCGCAGTGGAATACAAAATAAAACATACAACAATAACGGAAGAAATAAACCATACATATTTAAAATAAACAACTGCAACAAAATATTACCAACCAATTATATAGATAATGATGCTAAATGTCTCAAGTTCTAAGAAAACATCCAAAACATGTTCCACAGAAATACAGTACAATACAATATAGAGAACAAGAAAGCAAAAAAAACAGTCGGCAGCATCACGAGCCTAAGCTCGGTCTCATGCTCCCCTAATCCTCAATAACCATCATGCACCTGTATAGGGACCCTTTCCCTTATCCACACCTACAGAAACATAGTCTGTTTGGGCCGAAGACAAGACCCAAATATGGTGTGAGAAATAAATCCCATTAGGCACTCACCAAAGGCCCATGCTCAACTATGTGTAAACATGTAACAACAGTGTGAAAAGTAAATGCAATAACTAAGCAGTACTCAAAAATAACTAACTTTACCAGTTATCTTTCCATTTTAATATTCATTTAATCATTAAATATAAGGAAATCACCACAGTGAATTTTCTATGTGAACAGTCAGTGTCCTCAGACACGCAAACCCTTACCCTTAGGTAATCATAATCTTTCCCTCAGACATTGCCCTTGGGGAAAATAGATATTTCCCTCAGGCATACGAAGTGTCACCCATAGGCACAGAGTCACTTCCCTCAGACATAAGAAGTGTTGCCCTCGGGTGGAATAGAACGTTGCCCACAGGCTAAGCAGTACCTTGCCCTCAGGCTAAACAAACAATGCCCTTAGGCTAAAAAGAACACTTCCCTTAGGCGCAAGTAACCAGGCCATGCCCAACATGTAAACAATAAATTCACATACCATTCATCTCAAGGCAATCTTGTAAACATTATTACAATGTAATACCCTCGGGTACCCTGGCCAAACGACTAAACAGAGGAACGCACCCCCGGGGTGGTCCTGGATCTAAGAAGTGATCCCAAACAATAGTTAATTATCGCATTTAACTACCTTTACAATTCTAGGTATTTAAAAAAGCCAAGGCCTCAGCCACACGACACCCCAACATGGGTTCTTAGCTCAACGGTACACAAAAAAGCACAATAGTTGGAAATTAAACACCAAGCCACCTACCTTAAACGCTCCTGATCGGTACACATGAAAGATGCCTCTAAAAACTCCCAATAACAAAGAAGATATCAGGTAAAAGAAAACCTTGTTCAAATACAAATAACTTACCTTAGAGAAATAATTGTCAAGAACTGGTTAAAGAGAACGAGAGGCTTACCCGTACGGTTCCAACAAGATTGATAGAGGTAGAAATGGATTCCCGACGTGCGATCTGAAGCTCCTCAAAGGTTCGGCCCCCTATCTTGACTCCTCCTTTGGTTCTAATCCAATCCTGTGAATAGGGTTGGCCACGACCCATTTTAAGCGAAAAAACAAACTACACGGCATGTACTATAGACTACACAGCGTGCACTTTTTCATTTAATTGTTCCACTTGCGACTACATTTTTCCCACCGCCAAACTGTTCATTGTTGACATGAGCACACGGCATGTATTCCTAATTACATGGTGCGTATTGTCGCTCAGATGGCGGTTGCTTCCACCACCTTACTATTTTCCTTCCAACTGACTACACGGTGTGTAAATACCACTACACGACGTGTAGTCAGTTTTTTACACCTTTCATCGCCAGAATGGCTACACACCCTGTGTACTCATCCCACATGGCCAAAGTACACGGCGTGTGGAAAAGTACATGGTGTGTAGTCCCAAAATTTAGGATTTTTCCCATTTTCCTTATTTTCTCAAAAATACTTAAGGAAAAGAGAAAAGAAGAAACTCGTACCTCAAGAATAAAAATCGGGTTCTTACATATGTGTTTCTTTGTATTCACTTTTTATTGCATTCTTTTAATTTCTTGATATATAATAATGATTTTTATTTAAAATCAGGCCTATATATATGACCCACGAGGGGTTGAATTAATTTAAAAGATATTATAAACTTTGTAATGGATAGGAATTTTATGGAAAGTGTTTTTGAATATTCCTAAATATATTTTAAAGAATTGTTTTTTTTAATTCGATTATGAAAAATATCTTGAGGTTTTTAAAAAGTGTTCTATTATTAATTGAATTTCAAACTTAAAGTTTGGGTGTTTTGAAAGTGTTTAAAATGGATTCCATGGGTTGTTTGATTATAAAGGGTATGTCTCAACCCTTTCATGTGAAATTTTGAAACCTTTTATTATGTTTGGTTAATTTTTCAATAAAAGGTTTTATTATTTTAAGATTTTGATATTTCCAAATGAGTTTGTTTATTTTAAAATGAAGTGTTATCCCGTGTGGATTATATCATAAACTTGTTAGTGACTTTGAATTTATTCAAAGTTTGCTTAAAATGGGGAGTGTTAGTCCCCATCTAGTTTCAAATGTGCTTTTGATAAAAATGGTTTCACGGTTAGGTTGATATGTATTTTTAAATGGCGAGTTATATTTTCATTCCAATAATGTTTTTAAAATAGAAGGAACCTTTATAATTTTATCATATATGAGTTCTAATATACGAGATGAGAGCATTTTTGAGCCCAGTGTGGTTCTTTTTGAGATTACAGTGGCTTATTATCCCATTAGAGGATATTTATGTTTGATGAATTTTTATATGATTTTTATGCTAGATGTATATGTGGAATATTATTGTGAGGTAGTTGGAGGTGATGCATGAGTTATTTTCAAATGTTTTATCATTTAGTTTTGGAATTTTTGATTGTGTTCATCTCCAATTGACGGATCATAAGAGTTCTTGGTGGATAGTAGGTTACCTATGTGAGGGAAAACCCTAGTGGATATAGTGGCTTGACTAGGTAATGTTTCCTATCTACATTGAGATGGTTAGACCAGAATAAGTAGTAGGACCTTATGCTAATAGTATCTTTTATATGAACATTCAGATAAAGGAATTATAGGTACATTAACTTCCTATATTCAATGGAAGAAGTAATTACACATACAATATCTTATATTATATCATGGATGAAGTCATTACAAGGACATTATCTCTGGTAGTTAGATGTGACTTCTAGGAATATAGACAGGTTCAGTAGTGTAGACCAGGATTCCTTGCCACAAATTCCTTCCCTTTATTAATAGATAGATTGGATGATTCCCATAACACTAGGATACTCTTTGGTACTTCTTAGGGGATTTATCCTTGTGCTTAGATTGTATCCATTAATGGCTATTTTATTATTTGTAACTTATGTTCTTACTTTTTGATTCCCCTTTATGTATAACTTGACATAGTGATGTCTGACTGTGTGATTCCATCCTTCTTTATGTGGGATTATTTCAATATGGGTGAAATTTTATTTTGATTTTTTTTAAAAATAAGTAAATAGTGAATGTGATTTTAAAGGAATTTTAAAACTTTTTTAATAATGAGTTTTAAAGGTATTGTTTTAAATATAGAAATTTATTTTGAAATGAGTTTCGGAAAATTATTAATTTAAAACTATATGATATTTGTTTTTGAATATTCAAGGAGTGTGGGAATTGAAAACATTATTTTAGGACTATATGTATAGTTCTATGGAAGTATTTAATTTAAAATGTGTTTTTGAAAAACATATGAAAATACCAAAACTTTTTAATTTGGTATTTTTTATTTGAAAAGGAGTGTGTATTAAATGTTATTAAGGAGAGGCTTTAAAATGACGTTTTGGCCAATTGGTGTTGGATTAAGTGGTGTGGGATTCCAAGCGATATTTTTTATTTAATTAAAATATTAGAAAAATTATTTTTAACAAAACATGATCTGTTTTTGTTCTTTTTTATAGATACTTAGGATAAAAATCTATTTTATTTCTAACTATCAATTTTAGGATGAAATTTAAAGTCGCCTCTTATATTTTGGGGGATTTAGTGGCCTATTGGGTTTTTTATCTGATACTTATATTTTAAAAGTCCAGGTTCATGCCAGTTTGTTTCAAATCCTTTGATATTTTAGGAGAGATGTTTGGTTGGATGCAGATCATGGGCCACCAAGTGGCTCATTGGAGAAGTTCTATAATTTTTTTTCAATTGAGATTATTTTTTTCATTTGGATTGTTGTATTTTATGGTTTGGATTATGTATATATGTTTTTATTATTTTCTTACTCATTTATCAGTTTTATCTTGTTTGGTTGTTCAATTATGTTTATCACCAATTGGTTGTTTTATTATTTTCTTTTTTTCTACTTATTTATTATTATATAATGGTAAAATCATTCGCAAGGTTCATTATTTTTTTCCTAGACACTAGTTTCCTACCAGGGGGATCTGTAATGCCTTTCAGTCCTTGTGATAGACCAGGTCATGTGTGAGGATATATGAAATCATGGGTTGGTTCATTAAACTCAGTGTGAGGGTTGTGAGGTACAACCATGGTAGTTTTATTCCCATGATCTATGTATTACCCTCAAAAAAAATTTCTTATGAATTTGGGGTATAATCCCATGAAGGTAAGGTATAATCCCATAATGGTGGTGCTGGAAGAGATGATGAATAGTGCGTATTTTAAAATTTCGAGGTTTACATTACATTATATTATCTTATAAAAATATTTATACAATAATTTTTTTGATTTGTTCCCAATATATATGTGTCATTTTTTAAAATAAAAATTTTAATAGACTTTTATTTTAATTTATCTTATGCAATATGAACTATTATTTATGATGTTTCAGATAACTATTAACAAATTTTATACAATTATTGGTCTTGTAAAAGATAAGTACAAGGTTTGGGAATCGTTTCACATGGGGTTGTTGTGTTGGTGTTGGTGTGATATTATGAAAACAGGTTTAACAAAGTGTTGTAACTGTGATTTTTCCATGGTAATGGAACAATACTTTTGAAGATGGGATACAAATGGGTTAATTTAATTCAAAAACCTCTCCAATTACCTTTTTACTACCTTTTTACATTCACTGTAAAATTATAGAATTTAAAAAACTACAATATTCAGTTTCACATAATTATTTTATTCAATTATACACATATATTTTTAATTTGAAAAAAATCATAGACGCAATTATGAAATTTATGAAAATATTCATATAAATTTCTATTAGGTACAAATATTACCATAGTTTTTTTCATGTTATTTTATCAATAATGAAATGGAGAAATAAAAATACCTTTCCATGATGTATGTGTAGAATACATAGTCCATAATAAAACATTTGAGCATCATGTAAGGGAGTTATAAATTGTTTTCCACTACAAATTTGGTTTAGTTTTTTAGCCTTCAATGAAAAGATTATCTATATTAAGGGTAGTTATATATATTATAGTTTTAATTATTAAATTTTCATTTCACACATTAATGTTGTTGGTAAAATGTGAGGATAAGGAAAAATGAGTACCTACTTAAAACAATAATCAACTAAATTAATTAGGAATATTTATTCTCCATCTAGTTGGTTTTTTGAGTGGATAATCAAATTTATATTTGATTGTTTAATGATCAGTGTAACTCTTATTGGATTAAATTTTTTGTTTATAAAAAATAAAATTTTCATTTATACATTTTTTATTGTCTTTATTTTTTCCAAATTGAAAGACTGCAAATGAACTTCAAAAAATATTCTATTAATGATAATTTAAATTGTTTCTTATTCTATTTCATTTACACATACATATAATTATGGAATATCATTCATCATTAACTGAAAATTAATTTTTCTCTTTAATTCTTCAACTTACTCAATTATATGTACATATTTTTTTATCAATATAAAATTCTAGAAATATAAAATTCTATAATATATTGAATTGTGTATATAAATTTCTACATTGTATAAATTTTTTCTATGATTTTACGTATATACCATGAATCCATTCCTCATTAAATATATATATATTGATTCTATAAATTTATCATATATCCATTCTAAATTTTGAAAAAAAATGATAAAAACAAATCATGTGTATATGAATAATTTTTTATATTTATAAATCATATAATATGTCAAATTTACACCCACACACAGAGAGATATATATATTTGTAACTAAAAAATCTCATCCATTTCAAAGAAACATGTGAAATACTAGTATGAAAATATATGAACATATAAATACACATACATATATGTATTTATATTTAATTATATACATAGAATCCCCCATTAGGGTGGTCTAGTGACAGGTGGCTCCCTTTAATTCCTTGAGTTTGGGGGTTCAATTCCAACAGGTTCTTCGATACAATCATAATTACACCAAATAAATTAACAATTTTTTTTCAAGTTAGGGTGTGTAGATGGATGTAGTTTTACCCTATTTCACCTATAAGGAAAAGGGAGAGACTAAGGGCCTTTGAACCACTTGTCGGGTAGAGGTAACCTACTCAATTAGAAGTTTAATAATCGTATTAGTGGTTTAGGGTTTCTATACACACATATATATGTGTGTGTGTGTAAATGCAAAAAAATATGTAAATATATATTAAAATAAATGTATCTATTTAATATATACACACAACCACACACATATATTCAAATTTAGGTGTATAAAAATCCCTTTATTTTTTATAAATACAAAATTTATTTAATAATGACTTGAAATATGTAAATATATATTATCCCACACACACATGTTTTTTATACATATTTATATATACACACACACATACACATGTAAAGATATTAACATACATATGTATTCAAAAATGACACCACACACTTGTGTGTGTGTGCGCACCTAAACCCCTTCTAATTTTTATAAATAACAAAATACTTAATAATAACCATATTAATTTTTTTATTATATAAAAAAATTATATTAATGTTTTTATGATTTTAGTATATAAATACATTATATATATATATATTTTTATTTAAATATATAGTAAATATATGAAATTATATGCATATTTATATATATTTAAACACACACACACATATATATATAATGATAATTATTATAGTAAAATCATAAATACATTTATTTAATGTGTTTATATATATGATCCAGTTAATTAATTATATATATATATAAATACATTATATAAAAATGATATATAAATTAATTTTTAAAGTATGCATGTAAATATATTACAAATTCCATTTACAAATTTAATATAGTATGTGAATGTATTATATAAATATATTTTAATATATGCATGTGAGTATGTACATACATAAATATATATATGTGTGTGTATTTAAATATATAAACATACATTATATAATATATTGATTTGTGTGTATGTGTTTCAATACATAATATATATATATATATATTATTCTAATATATATTAATATTTATAAAAATGTGATGTATGTATGTACGCATTTATTTATGTGTTCTTGTGTTAGGATTATAAGAATTGAACCACACTTTCTCAAGGTAGTGAAATTCAATAGAAACTGCAAAAACCAAGAACAATATACTTTTAACCCAAAACCATATGTATATATATTGAAGAAACAATGTACCACTAACCATTAATTATGGTTGATACTCCTATCTTTAGAAACACTATTTGATGAAAATCACTTAAGAAAAAAATAAAGGACACTTCCCATTAGAGTGTATACATGGATTGACTAGATCACCTAATGCCTGGGTGGGGCCCTTCATGAAACGATGGTATGAAAGGGTCTCAAGTAGAAAAGAAAAGATAAGGTGATAGATTCAGTAAGGAGAAATAAAATGGTTTAGAAGCATTCTTAAAATATCACACACCAACTTAATGGTTAAACCTTCTTTATATGGAATTTAGGGACTCTACATGAGACCCATGGATTTACTCATATGTTATGAAATGTATGAGTAAATTCCATCAGTTAAAAACATTTTAACTCTAGAGAAATCTAATTCTTTCTAAATAATTCATCATATATTTTTTTATTAATAATAGCCACTTGTTGGAAAGTTGCAAAACAATAACTATTAACTTTAAATTTCCAATCTTAGTCGTTGGGTGTTAGATCATTCAATATGATTCACATCCATATAAAAAAGACAAATCATACATTATTATTAGTTTAGAAGTATAAATATATAAAACTATCCATGTTTCATGATATAACTTTAACAAGGAAACATATTTTCCTTATTCTTATAAGTCATACCATTCAATATATACTTATATTATAAAATGATATATCCAAAACATCATATGCTATTGGAATGATGGAATATCTCCATCAATATTCCACTTGTAAAAAATATTCATATTGTTTGTTTCATTTCACCTTATATTATATCATATACGACATCTTATGAAACCATATACAAAACCCTTTTTAATATTTTTCAAAAAAAATTATAAAAATATTATTAATTTTATCTTTTATCACATAATAGGTAATACCTTGTGAATATCCATTGAAAAATCCTTTTAGAAAAAAATAAAACATTTTTATAGAAACTCGTTGAGTTTCTTGAAACTCAATCCTCGTTCAATTAACCATACGATGTAAGAAAATGGGCCCTTATAAAATTTAAAACAAGTATGAATTCACAAATTCGTAAATGTAATCAAAGAGTGGCCTCTATAAAAGTATCAATGTTACTTAGCTACAAAGGGATTTCATGTGATATCCATCAAACACATATATATCTATACCATTGTACACTAGATATATCATAAGCAAAGATTCAAAATTATATAATCTATTTTTACAATTCATTGAGTTACTATGGGACATGAATTATTGAAATTCCATATATTATTCTAATATGTTCTTAATTTTATGATAATAGACTAACCAAGTCAATGAAAACATCACATATTATTCATCTTTGAAAATGATCACATCAAATAACCCTCATCTAAATAGATAATGACATCACATGTACATTATCTAGGTATATCATTTCCGTTACTCTATTTATCTCAATCAAGATCCCATATGTCATACTCATCTTTAGAGAGGAAAAATATCATCTTGGTTTATCTACAACCAAGGATATTATTAGAAACATAACAAATAACCCCATAATTGGCTAAGGCTAAAGGATTATGTAAGAAAGGTATAAAAATTATGAAGTTTCTCATAATAGGTATCTCACCAACCTTAGGTTTGGGTATTCAATATAAAAAATTCACCCCTAGTATACTAAATACAGAGGACATAATGCTCCATGTGGTATACCTCAGGGGTCCTCCAGCACACAAAAATCATTTTGTGCCACATAAGCATGATTAATATCTCTATAAAAAAATACAAATCACACTAACATTTATATTTCATAAAATCCTATAATACTATATGATTAATATCAGTTAAAGATAACTATATGTTGTGATTTGAGAGGTTAATTATCATTTCAATTTACAAAAATATATGTATCTGGCATAAAATAATGATAAAGTGTATATTACCGTTGGTATAACATGAAACATGTTACAATATTAATCACTTTTAATAATACTAACTAAACTATACATAAGTGACTATATGATCATATAACATTTGATAGACTTCTATATCATCCTTATGTTTGTTTCACTTTTAAGGTTTTATTAAACTCATTACATCTCTACATAATTCTTTACACATATCTATGTGATCATATAATAAAACCATCACCCTAAACTATATAGTGTGTAACATCTATAAAGTAAACATGTTTTAATAATGGTGAGATTTATGAATCATGTTCATATTGTATAACTCTTCAAACATACTATTAAAACCCATTTACTTCATAAATTATAATGTTGTGAAATTAATAACTTATGTTGTTTACTTAAACTTTTTTATAAGTTGACCATCATCATCATTCTTGGAAACCAATCCATATTTTTTCCCATGATATCATTATGGTAATAATATATAAATCTTAACATTATTTATATGTCAACACATCTTAAACTCTTTTAGGATATAAAGTGATAATAAATATCTATTTTAATCTTCATAATATAGTATTTTCTACATTTTGAACTTATATAATTCCAGAAAAACATCACAATATCATCTTATACACTATATTCACTTCAAAATATAATGCTAATATTTACAAGGAAATAATAAGTATTTCCTTTAGTCATAATATTAAACAAATAAACTATTTTATCATGTCATATAAAATATTTTTTTTATTTATAGATTTTTTATAAAATAATATTATAAATTAAAATATTCCAATGAGGATTGTGGGATTCTTAATCCTTGATATTTAAAAAAATATCATGGATAAAATCCTTTTATACTAGATAAACAATTTTAACCTCATATTATTTTCAAAAAATGTTATATAATTTGGTAATTCACAATAATGTGTATCAAAAGAATCATCAAATTTATTTAAAACAACATTTGGTTCACAAAAAAAACATTTGATCATATTATAAGTAAAAAATAGAACGGTAAAAAAATCATTATTTTCATCCATTTTAGATTTAAGTAATATTGTATATCCAACTCCTTGAAGTATAAATCCCTTTCTCCATCAGTTTAATGAACACTTGTAATCTATAATATTTATTAATTCATCAATTTAGAATTTATGTATATTTACAACAAATTTGAAGTATAAAGTTGGTATCACATACAATTCAAAATTGAATAATTGAATTATACAACATTTTTAGCCGATGTAGACTCTTTATAATGATTATTTTAATATTTTATCTATTATAGATAGTTTCTTCTTTAATTTCTAGGTTTTCCGTATTGAATGAACATACCTTCCTTTTCTTTAGAATGTACGATGATGTGGAATCTCCTTGATCTTTCTTTTCTCAATTTAAGAAAAAACTTTTACTCCTTTATTGTTGTTGAATCATCTCGGAACTTGATCTTAGACCTCCCATGTCCTTCTCTACTATCTTCAATATATTGGGAAGATTGTGTACTGTTTTATCAAACTCATTTATATTATAATTTATAATAAATGTTAGAATCTATCCAAATGTGATTGTAGAATGAATTATATGGCCATATGAGGACTAGTAGGTGATCATATTCTCTTTAAGTAATTGATGTGGCCAATCATATCGAGTGCATGAGTAGATATTGATGTACCTAATGTCATCTTTCACTGAAAAATAAAATTTGGTAGCTCATAACTCTCATACCTTTCTTGTTCCCGGTAAATCCCTTTTGAGTTTTTTATCTTCTTGTATTCATCCGTGTTTTCATATTGCTTTTGAAACATATAATCAATGGTCATATGAGAGTAGACCCACTAGTGAATCTTTTAAATAATTATCATAAGAAACTATGTCTATTTATTGAATGACTTCGCAAGTTGGTTGCTTAGAAATTGGTTTATCCAACATATAAAAATTTCCTCATTTCTTGAGAACTATTATTAAGTTTTAATAACACTATAGGGAATTACTCCCATACAATTTTTATTTCTCAAAGATAGATCTCAAAGTTATGTTAAAAGATGATGAAGATGCATTAAATCTAAAATGAATGATTTTATCCAAGGACTATCATGATTTTCATTCATTTAATAAGGACTCTTGTTGAATGTACTACAACTATAATAATAACCAATTTTATAATTACATCTATATCTCACTAATAAATGAGTCCACTTTTTTTCCTCTCACCACTTAGTTATTTAGGTTGGACAACATGATAATCAAATCAGACATGACACTTTGATAATTGAGTGGGAAAAGCTTTTCCAAATCCATGATATGGATAAACTCAAAAATATTCTTATGGTATCCTTACTCATGGTTTATAATTTATGTGTGAAATAAAGAAAAATCTATAAATGAGGTACTTACTTCAAAGGGTCACCTCATTACATTCGTTCCAAACAAATGATAATTCAAGGGAACAATTATTTAGAGGAACCTACCCAGTTGGATGATTGAGGTATTGAAATGTTTTTGATTTAAAAGGAATACTACTATTAGTATTTTAAATTTTATTTAATCTCAACCTCTTATCTCATGTATTCACTTTATATATATACATTTTTCTAATGATTTAGTTTGTAATTTTATTCCCTCCACCAAATCAATGGGTTCAAACCATATTGACGTGTAACATATTACAAATCCCATAACTTGTGTTACTAACACAAATTAAAATATAATTATATTTATACGCATCCAATAACATCGTATACATTTGAACTTAAAGGTTATGGGGTGAATCCAAATCATCGGTTCAATTCCCAAAAATGATTTTTTCCAGTTTCAATAGATAATATTTGATGAACATGATAAAGTAAATGAAACAATATTTTATGATAGGATTATTATATTAAATTTGAAATTAATTTAAAACTAGAATTACCAAAAACCATGTAATTAATTTTGATCAAATTCTAATGATGAACTTATCATATTTCCATTATGGTTGACAATCCAGGGGAAGACTCATATAGTTATATCCACACTTGTTCTAAAAATCTCTAATATTTTTGAATCGTTTGGTCCTACCATGGTAGATAAAATTCTTTAATGTTATTCATCATTGACCACAAAAAATGGTTATATGGTTCTCTTTATACTTTTAAGAGTGAGGGAGTATGATTTTTCTCTCTAGGGCTTAAGAGAGTTCTAAAGAGGTTCCATTGTACAAAACAACTCTCACACCTTCTATAAATGACATAATTGGGATATTATACTTAAGGTTAAATAATTAATAATTTCATAGGGGGCCTTTATAAAATTATTTATTCAATTTAATCCTCTTTTTAATTATTTTTATTTTAAATAATTAAATTATTATTGTTATTATATCGCATGACATGCGCTAAGATCACAAATCCGTATATTGTCTTCTTCATACCATTAACTAAGCCTGCTAGTCCTCAGAATTTATTAACCATTGAATAATAAAATATTTATCTAAATAAATAAATATTATTCAATAAATAAATAAATAGCATAATATATTCCCTAATATAAAAAATATATTTATTTAACAAATATTATATTCACTAAACACTTGAATATATATTTATTTTAACATTCACATACCAAAAATATTATTTATATTAATTAATTTACTAAATTAGTGAATAAATATATATTTATTTATTACCTTATGAATAACAAGAAATATATATAATTAAACTCACATGTTATAAACTTAAATAATTGGTGATCAAAATTATGTGATAAACCCAACATGGATAACTATTATTCCATAATCCAAGAATAACGTTTACACATAATATTAAATTTAATGAGATTTAGGATACACTTTTTATGTGACCATCTATGAATACTTTTCTATGGAATTAGATGAATATACCTAATGTCCAAGAATACCATCTAAAAACACATCAAGTGATCCATATAAAAATAAGTTAATGTTTCCACAAAAACAACAATATTATGAATTCTACTATGTAATATAATATTTTTTCATTATATCTCATCAAGAAAGATTCATGATTATTTAATCACCTAATATACATGATTTAGCATTATTTAACTCCAAAAAATGAACTCATAAACGAATTTACATGGCCATGGATTTAACTAGACAATTCTTTTTTCAGTTAAGGGGCCAAATATATCTTCTTTCATAAAATCAAATGGGGAAAATCATTTCGTGGCTTATTAAATTATCATGAGTTCAGTTTTGGTGAATCTAACATATGATAACTCTCCATGAGAATATGTCAACATAGTTTTTATTAATATATCAAAAAAATAAATTCATGATATATATTAAAAATAATCTCAAGTCTATGGAATAATGCACAGTTTTTCATATAGGGATATTAAATGACACATATAACTTATAAAATTCTCATTGGTGAGTCTGGCTTCGTAACCTCCACCTTTGGAGATTTCCAAGTTAAAACATTATGAGAAGAAGTATCAATTTCTTATAAGTCTCTAGTACCTTATAGTAAGACAAAATTTGTATCCCACTAGACAGATTTTATTTATAACACATGACATGCTTTTAAGAATATTTTCATAGCATCTCTAGGTTCTCATTATAATGAGGAACTGTTATAAATAATTTATATGAGGAATATTACAAGGAAATTATCACATTAATTTTATATCAACTAATAATAAACATGTGATAATATATTTATTTATATTTGAGTAGTCATGAATATAAATTCAGTTGGTTCTAGGGAATCATCTCCAACAGACCCCCACCTATACTTGATCCAACTACTAACAAACACATTTTTATATATCACATGATAAAAACGTATCTATTGTGGTATGGATACATCTATTAGACCTTTCAAATTCTCTAATAGTTATTATTTTTATTACAACTTTACTCCTTTGATAAAATCCTTCAAGAAGTTATATCACTGAGTATTTTATTTTTATCCTCTATAATAAACTTTATATATTGGATAATATCATAGTATTAACTTTATTGTAATATATATTGTGATAATACTTCACTATCTGGGTAAAATTCTAAAATCTAGAAAAAAAGCCTTCTTAAACTACATCAGAAGTCACAATTCTGTTGACCTTTGTGAACATAGAAACTACTAGCTATAATAAGTATCCATTTCTTAATACATTAGACTTACTATGATAATAGATTAAAAAAATCTGACGGAAGACTAGTTTTGTATTCCATTGATAACTATTATTCCCACTTCTCCTAGAATGTGCAACTTTCCCATCTTACTTTTTCAATTATTATCAGATAGTTATAATGACCACCTTATGTTCTTATCCGTATTTTATTTGATTTTTCCCACATTGATTTATATAAAAGAAATATAAAAACTCTCTACATTCTTTGGAGTATGTTTTATATTCAAAGTTCAAAAGTTTAAGGAATATTATCATCGTAATAGTCTTCTCATGTGTTTTAACACTTCATCTTAGAGAGATTTCATACCAGGTGGCATTGGAAACAATTCACTATTGAATTATTATATGTTTTATTTTTCAATACCTTGTCAAATTTTATACAAATAAAAGATCAAAGATACCCCATATATCAATTTTTGTAGATTGTGTACCCTAGAACTTGGGTTTCTAATTTAATTAATTATTGGAAACAAATATTTTATCTTATTCTTAACTTACTATAAGACTAAACATTTTTCCCATATGTTATCAACATGTTTGACTTGGAGAACTATAGAATTATCGCTAACAACTTATTGACATACGTATCACTATCATTCAAAATAAAACCAAAATATCAAATGCCTTCTTAAAAATTAATATTATATGACCATAATTATTAATTCAATACATAAATATACCTTTACAACTTGCGTGCATTATTGGTGTTCTTTGATGTCACAAACCCTTTTGAATTAATCATATAGACATTTTCTAAAAGTTTCCAAATCAGGAAGATGGTATTGACATCCATTTTTTCAATTACATGTTCATAGAATATTTATGTGACAAGTTGAATTATATTGGATTTTATCATGATGACTGGTAAAAAGATTTTATCATAGACTATGTCTACACACCACTATAAACCTTTAATAAACCATTATTCTTTATAGGTACTATATTTACCATCTATATTTATCTTATATCTATTTACTACTTGTAGGATTCATTATCCTTATTGAATAATATATCACCTAACTTGGTTAATATAAAACAACATATTTGGTTCTAACTTTATTTCACAATATATGTCTCTATAATAACTACTCCCACTAAATCTTGTTATGTTTCGTATTATTATGAAAAATCATATGGATCTACAGCCATAACTTCATTGAAGTCGGTATTTCTCCCACAATCTCATAATAAAAGTGTTTACTTATTATAGAAAAATATAAAATCACTTAAAATATACTTTCAATCTTAGGGATAGTAATATCTTAATAATTTTTTAGGAAAACTAACAGAGATACACATAGTGTTTTCTTGATGTAATTTTGTTACTAAAAATAAATTTAACATATTATTCTAATTAAATCACATGAATCTATAACATAATTCATATCAATCATATTTTAACTTATATTATATCCATTATTCAATCTATTTAGTATATGGTTTAAGTATTATAATTCTTTTTTATAACTTGTATTAAAAGGAATTATAAAAGACTTGCAATACTTATAAGACACATCATCTATCTTCCTATTACTACCATCCCTACTACGAATCATATAAGTTAATATGTGTTAAGGAATATATCTACTATAAATTTTAATTATCTATGAATGCTTGGTTAAGATATTATTTTCTAGTCCACTAAAATAATATTATATCTTTTACAAATTTTATTCCCTACATCCACCTTACATACCAAAACAATCTTTAAGGAATCCTAGGGAGTACATAAATTTTCCTCTAGCTTCCCCTTAAAATAGTTCACACATATCATGTTTAACTAATTATATAATATTTTTGGATTTATGACCTTTAATATTTAATGGTTTATATTTATTAATACATTACAAAGTAAGTATGTAAAATTATGTAAGAGTTTTAGCACCTGAGATTCAAAACACTCTTCTTGGTATATACTTGACAATCAACTTTAGTTATACTTGACCATGAATTATCTTTCCATAAATAAGTATTAAATAATTATTATAATTTATATTCAACATTAAATTTTGATATTGGGTATTTCTTATTCAATAAATATTAAACTAGAAAATAGTATGTTATACCCTAATAATATTTGTTTAAAATAAGAAATAATGTTTCATTGTGTAAAAAACTAGACACTAAGAAAAAAGTTTCAGTGCCACTCAATAGAAAAAATATTTTTATAAGAACCTATCCACTTCAAAATATTAAATTTTTGATCTTTTCTTAGATGAAATAGGAATCACCATATTTTAGAAACATATAAAATTTTCTGTACTTATTATAATATTTATTAACATCTTTCTTTCCAATATTTAGTCATAAATATGAAAGTAAATTTTTTTATTCAATACTAAAAAAAATAAAATATATACATTATGTAACACCCCAAGATTTTACAAAAAATATTCTTTTTAATTTCTTTAATGTCTTGTCTTGTACGCTACACCAAAAGGATCTTGAACATCATGCATCCCTGACTTGGCTTGCATTACACGCAAGCGCGACCTTCCACGATAGCATGTGTTGTACGCAATACCGAGTTTCACTAAACAACGATATGCTATTAAAATGTTATTAAAACTAGCCGTTATGAATAGTAATACCGTCTTTTTGAAATTTTATAAATTTTATTTTTGAAAATGGACTTCATTTTTGGATTCGGAATATTGAAATTAGCCTAGGGTGAAATTTTGGTAATTTTCTGAAAACTTTCAATTTTTGATGAATAGTGAAAACACTGGGTTACTATTTAAAAACCAACTTTTTATTTAAATAATTATTTATTTTATTTAAATTTATTTTAGGTCACAATTTATACATAATGCCTATATAAGTTCAATGTAATTCATTGGAGTAATTTTATTTTAATTTTAGATATATAAAATTTTCATTTAACTTTTCACTGTCTTTTACCCACCTCCTAGAAGAATTTGCAAATTTACATAAAACTTAATTTTACCGCTTTTGTGAATGGAATTTCAAAAATCCGAGAGACACGGTTGATGTCAGTAAGTAAAATGTGGTTCAATGAGATGAAAATAATTTTTGGTGAATAGTAACTTTTTACTTTTTTTTACCACAGTTAAAAGTAAATAGGGTAATTAAGGGTAAAAATGGTATTATTGTTACCCTAAAACATGTCCTAATTCTATTGGATAAGTGTAATTCGACCAAAAACAACTTTAGGAATAAAATATGACCATTTAGGCCCACCTGGATTAGATTAGGACATTTATTATTAATTTATTTAAAGAAGGGTTAAAATAGTTAAAATCAAAGTTTAATAAGTAAATCATTTTTAATATAGGGTTATGCATAAGATAAATTCGACTATAAATATTAATTATAAAGATAAAAAGATTTCCTAAATAATGGTATTTTATTTGTAATTTTTAGATATTAAATAATTTAATTTATTTATGACACAAAGATGAAGAAGTAATTATCTTATTAATGAAATATTGAAATAATTGATGTTATAAATACCCAAATAAATGTAATTTGAGACTTTTTTTGAATTACACTACTTTTATAGGTTAATATGACATGTTATTATTGATTTAATTAACTTTTTTTGAACAAATCATTCTGTTATGATTTTCACAAAAATCAATTACTAAATAGTGTCAAAATTGACATAAAATATTTTTTAAAAAAAATATTATATTATTAACTGTTATTTTATTCCTAAAAATATAAGGTTTGTCCAAATGACATAGATAAGTTTATATATATTAATAATAAACAACTTGGGGTCCGTTTGGATTCTTATAGTATGTTTATTAACCTTATAGTGTAAGAACACAAAAAGACACGGTAAAAGTAAAATTATCTAACTTAAAGTCAAATCTAAATGATAAGGTTAAAATAGTAAACTAAACTTGTCCAAATTCTATTGGATGAGCTTATTTCGACTCATACCCACCTTAGCTTCGAAATAAATCAATTTGGAGCTATTTAAAACAGAATATGGATTTATAATAAAATAATATTTTTAGTTTTTCCAAAGGTGCCCCTCTCCTCCCTTATAAAAGGGCACCTCCTCCCTCTCTTCCTCACACCACTTTGAGCCTTCAAGCTCGGCCAACCCCTGACAATTTCTTCTCTCCACTTCCCTAGAGACATACTAGAGGTCCTGGTCTTCTTCAAAGACCAATTTTAGTGCCCTAAAAGGAGGTCTCAAAGAAGCGCTTCAAAGAAGAGGTAATGTCCGTTACCGATTCTTTCAACTTTATTTCTTATTCCACTTCTTCTTCTTTAGTTGTTTCATTATGAAGTAATGACATAAGTATAAATCATATACTGATATGTTATTATAGGTATGAAACAACCCTATTTCACCATCTATCCATCCTATGGAAAACGAAATCACCGCGCGTGCGTACGTATGGAATACCGTCTCCACACCGTGGTGTAATCTATTTTCCACCCCCGCCTTACTTGGATGGTTATAATGGTGTAAAGAATGAATATATATGATTATTGTAAAGTGATATTGATTCTGAAATAGTATACATACACTCCAATACAATTCCACGATCATGGGAACGATATCATCTCTCGTGCGTACGTACGGAATACCGTCTCCACGATGTGATGCGACTTGTTCTACATGATTTTCATTACATAATTATTACATAAATGAATAGATTGAATGAATATGATATATATTACACTAATAACATTCTGTAAATGAGGTATCTATAACCTAAAAGAAGAATAAGAATTTTTTCGACAAAACACGCATAAGAACAAAAAAGCAATAAACACCCAAATAATAAGTAACAATGAAGTATTACTAATAAGAAGCTAAGAATATGACCATATATGATATCATAACAATGAGTAAGATTTTTTAATAAGTCAATGAAATTATTTAAATCATTATATATTAGGTTTGGACACTTATAAAGCAAATCGGACCTAAGGTTAGGGAAATATCACAATCTCATTTTTATCCGAGACTGTTTATACTTCGAAATTTACTGGGGTGTATTTTATCATCCACATCCATGTTTCCTCAATATGTAATATTTATATCCTTATAAAATATTTTATATCCAATTTTACCCTTTGGTGAGTTTTTAGTAAAACATATGAAAGAAATCTTTTGTCATTTTCCGTACGACGTACTTTTTAAATTTTTCGACAAAAGTACGAGAAGAATGTTTTTTTAACTTATACAGCATGAATGGATTTTTAAAACATTATTTCCAAGAAGCTTCCTTTACATGTTTTCAAGTTTATTTTTAATCAACTTCTTTTAGTTTATAATTGTATGACATGTTAAGAAAGGAAAAGTGTTTTTGAAGTAGAAAGTATATTTTCCTCAAGAATGGAGTTCAAGAGTTTTATCAAAATTATTTTCCATCTAAGACAATATAGGGTTCTGTTTCTATCACTATTATTACATGGATTTGATTATGGAAATATTTTTATGAATTAATTTATCTTATATGAATTGTTTTATGATGTCATGATGTTTAAGATTCCCATTTTTATTACATGGGTTATTCTATGTTGTATGGTTTATGATTCTGTGGCACACATAAGAATGGTATCATTATGAGATGGGTGGGACCTATATCTCCCTCCAATGAATTGGGTAAAGATTTTATATCTCATGAGATTGACATGGATGGAATGGCAGGTTAAACCAGTTCAGTGAAATAGGGCTGAAATGAGGAATGAACTCGGTTCAGAAATGGACTTTGTCCACTAATATAGTCTTGGCAATGATTCTTGACTAATAAGAAATGATTCTCTATGATTATGTGTGTATGCCACAAAGATTAATGTTTTAATTTAAGATTATTTTGATTACATTTCACTAACATGATTTATCCCATGTTATGAAATTATGATCTCTTTTGCAGGGTAAGATTTCCAAATTGTTATGTTCTTATGAATATGATGTGTTTGATATTTCTTTTGTTTACCCTTACTGAGCATTTGAGATCACCCTTTTATGTTTTCTTTTCCCCAGGATATAAATAAAAGTTTTAGGTAAGAGAAAAAAAGGGAAGATCTTTATGCGAGATGTTGAAGATCCTTCACCACGATTAGAAGATTATATTCCGAGTTTCCAAAGACACTAAACTATTACGGTCCTTATGTGTGTGTTTTTGTAATGTACTAAGTATTCCGCAAAAGTAATGTAATGTCCATGTACGTCAAGCTTAGGGTCTCTACAGTTGGTATCAGAGGAAAGGTTTAGTCAACCTTTGGAAACTAGGATGCGAGAACTTTAGTGACATCCCAAGATATATTTCTAAGGTATGTCTATGGATGTCCCTAAGGTTAAGTATATGTTATAGTCCTAGAATTGTGCTATCCATCTTAGAATTAAACCTAAGATGTTAGATATTAATGGTAATCCCCCTTTATTATGTTGTTTTCCCTAGCGTGATTTTTTCCTCTCACACTATTCTTTTTGGGTTTTAGACAATGGATGGAACCTGAAGGAACCGTATTGATCAATGTAATGGACGATGCAATGATTGTCCTCTTGAACAAACCAACGTTATGGGAGATGGAGTACAAAATCTTATTGTTATACTTACACAAGCTATGAATCATTCTGGACTTCCAAATGACCAGAGAAGGGAACAATATTCTATTGATTTCTTCATGAGGCAATGTCCACCTTCTTTTAGTGGGTCTTTCGATCCACTTGTAGCTGAACAATGGATCAGTACCACTGAAAAGATATTTTCAGTTCTTCAATGTTCTGAACATGATAAAGTCATCCTAGTAGTTTATCGTTTGGAAGGTGATGCTGATCAACGGTGGAATCTTATCAAGAATACGAGGCCAAGAGATGAAATTGAGTCCATGGAATGGGATGAGTTAAAGAACTTATTTTTCAATAAGTACTTCCCTCGTATTCTTCGAACAAAGATGGATAAGGAGTTTCTTGAACTAAAGAAAAAGGTTGATGAATCTGTTGGTATATACGAAGCGAATTTTACAAGGCTTGCAAGGTATGCATCTGGCTTTATCATCCAACCTGAAAGTAAAGTTGATCGATTCTTCAGTGGATTAAAACCAAATCTTCGAAGGGAATTAGCTATAAGAGACTTCAGTAGCTATGAAGAAATTGTGCATTGTGCTATTAAGGTAGAAATGGAAGTTGGTGTTACATATCCATCTCATGGTTTTGACAAGAAACGAAAGATGTAGTTCAAGGATAAATCTCAGAATAATGGTGAAAAGATGATGAATGTTTCCTTATGCTCAAAGTGTGGAAAGAAGCATGGTGGAGATTGTCTTAAAGGGACTAGAAAATGTTTTAAGTGTGGAAAAGAAGGTCATCGAGCAGCTGAGTGTCGAAGTAATGGAAAAAGGGTTTCTAATGGTGTGAATAAAGAAAAGACTGCAGAGAACACACCAACGACACTTCAATGCTTCAAGTGCAATGAAATGGGGCATTATTCTAATCAATGCCCTAATCCAAGGGTTAATGATGATCGACATGAGCAACCACTTAAGGAAAAGGAAAAAGGGAAGTCACATGCGATCACTATTGGCAATGTTTAATATGACAATGATGTGGTGGAATGATTAAGTGTTTATGTAATGGGATTCCAAAATAATGTTGTATATAGTATCGTGGAATATTAGAATATTTATTTATTGGTCTATTGTGGTTTTCAATAATTTTATGGTACCGGTAACCATGGAAAGTGATTGAGATATTTTTGGTAAGCTGATGATTTGCACATAATGAAGGGATAAGAAGATAATGAGATGTTTGATTGTATTCATGAGCTCATGATTGATATAAGGACTAAGTGATATCATGGTTTGAGTATAAAGAATTTTGAGGATTTTGGTTTGTGGAAAGTGTTAACTTTTAACTGCATTCATGTTTTCACTAAGGTTCAATGGGTATTCATTCTTCAAGAGAATACATTATTAAGGTATTCACATATATTATGATATATGGGGGATAAATGATGGCATTACCATGATTGTTATGTGACATTTCAAGTAATCATTTTCTTTATACTATGAGCTTGGACCAAAGTATTTTAGATAAGCCTAAAGATTGGAATGGATTATGTTGGACATAAGTTATTATTGTTTAAGGATAGAACTTTTTTCGATATTATTGATGGGATGTTATAGTAATATAGATTTAGAAAAAGGACAACATGCAGGATGGGCGACAGCCCATCGCATCGGACAAGGCTGTGGGAATCGAACCCACAACCGAAGTGCGACTGGCCTTTATCGCCTACCACTGGCCTACAAGAAGTATCTGGTTAGTAGAAACTAGTTTTATTTTATTACGCGGTATGATATATGAAGTATAAGTTCATTCTTGGAATCGTATACGATTAACCTCACCATATATGGACTTATGTATATTTGATAACTTTTGCTAACCTTTTGTTTGAAACAGATGGAATGACCCATCATTCTATCAAATGATCTATTAACACTTCATGAATAACAAATTCAACTTCATTTCTTTAAGAGATGAAGTGGAAATTGTTCAAATCATGAAAAACAGTGATATTATACCAAAATAAAGTAAGTATTTATTCTAATTCAAATTCTTCAACTTTAGGGAAATGATCTTGAAAACGAAAAATGTTGTCCTAGTGCCCTTATATCCGATGAATCAGATGGTACCCTAGATCATCAAAAATTTATGGCTTTGTGATTGTTGGATTTTTCATAGCCATGTTCTCTACCACTCTCCATCAGAACATGACGATTAGATTTCTCTTCCATATCCATATTTTCACCTATGTTCTCTTATGTGGAAACCCAGTGATTAGTTAATTTGGGTAACCGTTAAGTTTCATACTTTAGTTTTTAAAGAAAAGTTTTGGTATTCCTTTTTATGATGTGGGTTTATATTAAATAAACTTTCAAGTAGTAAACCATTTATAACCCCGACGAATTTCGAGGGAGAAATTCATTTTAAGGGGGGTAGAATATAACACCCCAAGATTTTACAAAAAATATTCTTTTAATTTCATTAATGTCTTGTGTTGTACGCTACACAAAAAGGATCTTGCACAACACGCATCCCTGACTTGGCTTGCATTACACGCAAGCGCGACCTTCCACGATAGCGTTTGTTGTACGCAATACCGAGTTTCGCTAAACAACGATATGCTATTAAAATATTATTAAAACTAGCCGTTATGTATAGTAATACCCACTTTTTGAAATTTTATACATTTTATTTTTGAAAATTGACTTCATTTTTGGATTCGGAATATCGAAATTAAGCTAGGGTGAAATTTTGGTATTTTTCTGAAAACTTTCAATTTTTGATGAATAGTGAAAACACTGGGTTACTATTTAAAAACCGACTTTTTATTTAAATAATTATTTATTTTATTTAAATTTATTTTAGGTCAAAATTGATACATAATACCTATATAAGTTCAATGTAATTCATTGGAGTAATTTTATAATAATTTTAGATATATAAAATTTTCATTGAACTTTTCACCGTCTTTTACCCACCTCCTAGGAGAATTTAAAAATTTACATAAAACTTAATTTTACCGCTTTTGTGAATGTAATTTCAAAAATATGAGAGACACGGTTGGTTTCAGTAAGTAAAATGTGGTTCAATGAGATGAAAATAATTTTTCGTGAATAGTAACTTTTTACTTTTTTTTTACCACGGTTACAAGTAAATAGGGTAATTAAGGGTAAAAATGATATTATTATTACCCTAAAACATGTCCTAATTCTATTGGATAAGTTTAATTCGACCAAAAACAACTTTAGGAATAAAATATGACCATTTAGGCTCACTTGGATTAGATTAGGACATTTATTATTAATTTATTTAAAGAAGGGTTAAAATAGTTAAAATCAATGTTTAATAAGTAAATAATTTTTAATATAGGTATATACATAAGATAAATTCGACTATAAATATTCATTAGAAAGATAAAAAGATTTAATACATAATGGTATTTTATTTGTAATTTGTAGACATTAAATAAGTTAATTTATATATGACACAAATATGATGCAGTAATTATCTTATTAATAAAATATAGACATAATTAATATTATAAATACCCATATAAATGTAATTTGAGACTTTTTATGAATTCCACTAATTTTATAGGTTAATATGACATGTTAGTATTGATTTAATTAACTTTTTTTGAACTAAACATTCTGTTATGATTTTCACAAAAATCAATTACTAAATAGTGTCAAAATTGACATAAAATAGTTTTTAAAAAAAATATTATATTATTAATTGTCATTTTATTCCTAAAAATCTAATCCTAGGAAAAATGACTTATATAAGGTTATATATATTAATAATAAAAAACTTGGGGTTCTTTTGGCGTCTTATAGTATGTTTATTAACCTTATAGTGTAAGAACACAAAAAGACACGGTAAAAGTAAAATTATCTATTTTAAAGTTAAATCAAAATGATAAGGTTAAAATAGTAAACTAAACTTGTCAAAATTATATTGTATGAGAGGATTTATACTCATACCCACCTTATCTTAGAAATAAATCAATTTGGAGCTATTTAAAACCGAATATGGCTTTATAATAAAATAATATTTTTAGTTTTTCCAACGGTGCTCCTCTCCTCCCTTATAAAAGGGCACCTCCTCCCTCTCTTCCTCACACCACTTTGAGCCTTAAAGCTCGTCAAACCCCTGCAAATTTCTTCTCTCCACTTCACTATAGACATCCTAGAGGTCCTTTTCTTCTTCAAAGACCAATTTTAGTGCCCTAAAAGGAGGTCTCAAAGAAGCGCTTCAAAGAAGAGGTAATGTCCGTTACCGATTCTTTCAACATTATTTCTTCTTACACTTTTTCTTCTTTAGTTGTTTCATTATGAAGTAATGACATCAGTATCAATAATATACTGATATGTTATTATAGGTATGAAATAACCCTATTTCACCATATATCCATCCTACAGAAAACGAAATCACCGCGTGTGCGTACGTACGGAATACCGTCTCCACGCCGTGGTGTAATCTATTTTCCACCACCACCTTACTTGGATGGGTATAATGGTGTAAATAATGAATATATATTATTATTTTAAATTGATATTGATTATGAAATAGTATACATACACTCCAAAATAATTCCACGATCATGGGAATGATATCATCGCTCGTGCGTACGTACGAAATACCGTCTCCACAATGTGATGCGACTCGTTCTACATGATTTTCATTACATAATTTTTACATAAATGAATTTAGTGAATTAATATGATATATATTACACTAATACTATTCTGGAAATGAGTTATCTATAACCTAAAAGAATAATAAGAATTTATTCGACAAAACACGCATAAGAACAAAAAGCAATAAACACCCGAATAACAAGTAACAATGAAATACTACTAATAACAAGCTAAGAATATGACCATATATGATATAATAACAATGAGTATGATTCTGGAATAAGTCAATGACATTATTTAAATCATTATACAAGAGGTTTAGACACTTACGAAGCAAATCAGACCTAAGGTAAGGGAAATATCACAATCTCATTTTTATCCGAGATTGTTTATACTACGGAATTTACTGGGGTGTATTTTATCATCTGCATCCATGTTTCCTCAATATGTAATATTTATATCCTTATACAATAGTTTATATAAAATTTTACCCTTTGGTGAGTTTTTATTAAAATACATGAAAGGAATCTTTTGTCTTTTTTCGTACGAGGTACTTTTTGACTTTTCCGACAAAAGTACGAGAAGAATGTTTTTTTAACTTATATGGAATGAATGGATTTTTAAAACATTATATCCAAGAAGCTTCCTTAACATTTTTTCAAGTTTATTTTTAATAAAATTCTTTTAGATTAGAATTGTATGACATGTTAAGAAAGGAAACGTGTTTTTGATGTAGAAAGGATATTTTCCTCAAGAATGGAGTTCAATAGTTTTATCAAAATTATTTTCCATATAAGATAATATAGGGTTCTGTTTCTATCCCTATTATTACATTTATTTGATTATGGAAATATTCTTATGAATTCCTTTATCTTATATGAATTGTTTTATGATGTCATGATGTTTAAAATTCCCATTTTTATTACATGGGTTATGCTATGATGTATGGTTTATGATTTTGTGGCACACATATGAATGGTATCATTATGAGATGGGTGGGACCTATATCTCCCTCCAATGCATTGGGTAAAGATTTTATATCTCATGAGATAGACATGGCTGGAACGGCAGGTTAAACCAGTTCAGTGAAACAGGACTGAAACGAGGAATGAACTCGGTTCAGAAATGGACTTTGTCCACTAAGATAGTATTGGAAATGAGTCTTGACTAATAAGAAATGATTCTCTATGATTATATATGTATTACAAAAAGATTAATGTTTTAAGTTATGATTATTGTGATTAAATTTCACTACCATGATTTATCCCATGTTATGAAATTATGATCTCTTTTGCAGGGTAAGATTTCCAAATTGTTATGTTCTTATGAATATGATGTGATTGATATTTATTTTGTTTACCCTTAATAATCATTTGAGCTCACCATTTTATGTTTTCTTTTCCCCGGGATATAAAGAAAGTTTTTAGGTAAGAAAAAAAAGAGAAGATCTTTATGGGAGATGTTGAAGATCTTTCACCACGATTAGAAGATTATATTCTGAGTTTCCAAAGACACTAAACTATTATGATCCTTATGTGTGTGTTTTTGTAATGTACTATGTATTCCGAAAAAGTAATGTAATGTCCATGTACGTCAAGCTTAGGGTCTCTACACATTACTTATAATGATAAATATATATGAAGTAGAAGAATCTTACTGCTTATTCTTCGATTCACTATATTTCCTCTTCCATTGACCATTCTTAATGAATGTGAATCAAATAGTTCCTACTTCATTTATCTCCCTCTAAATCTTTTATCTCTTTGATGAATCACTAAAAATCCCCATTTAATCTGAAAATTTCATAGTATTTTCATTCTTTTACCATATTTTTATGACTTTCCTACCAATCTATATCTTTTTATCAAAGAATATTTAAAATATTCTAGAGTGACGTCTCCATACAGTTCATTTTGTAATTCATAATGAATATAAATAATTTGGGTGTTAAGTTTGATAATATGAGAATAATGGAAAATTTATTATCTATGTGGAAGACCAACTTCACAAACGGGTCGATATACTTCAATATATTTAAAGAAATATCACTAGATTGGTACCTATATTCTAGTTTACACTTATACATTATAGGGAAAATAACTCTTTTATTTAGCATCTATTTATCCTTTTAAAGCATTTGGTGATGAGTTATCCTGGTGTATACATCCATGTAATTATGTTACATCTTCATCACACCGTACATAGCTCATAACATGATCCAACAGACATTTGAAACATCCTCCTTGTATCTTCTCAAGGAATCATTTTCACCTTCACTCTCTCACTGGGGTGGCTGATTATGAATATGGGATTCCAATATATAATACAAATTTTCTTATAGAAGTGTAGTATACCAGATACTATACCACTCTATGGAATTTATATTGGTGAGGATATTTTATTTAGCAAGGAATGACCATAGTGAAACCAAATTTATACTCTACATTTTATATAATAAATATAAGTATATTTGAGTAATTTTTCTTAATTATTATTTTTTCCATAATAAATAAATTTTATTATTGTCCAATTATTTTATAAAAAAAAAGAAACCCTCACTTTTGGATTTATAACATCTCATTTTTTTGGGTATTATTGTGTCAAGGATCCATATTCCCTTTCTCATAACCCAGAATATGTCCTTGAAAATTACTTGATGGTATTTTGGTAGGATTTACATGACAATTGCATTAACTCTTAGTTCCTTAATATGATATGGAATGATCGACACTTTAACTATGGTTGTATCTTAACATAGAAGATGGAAGTAATTTTTTTACATGGTTTTTTTCTAATGGATTTTGTGTAACTTATGCAAAAATATTATTTATTTTATTTATCACAATTTTTTTAATATTATATGTATTTTTTATAATTAATTAATTAGTCATATTGGATAAAATAATTCAAACATTCTTTTGTTTTATTTTCATATTAACACAATTTTTAATTTATTTACCTTATTTGATTGTGTTTAATCATCAAATAAACTATGCATCACATAAATAAATAAATAACCATGTGATGAAAAATAAAATAAATATGTGATGTGATAATGGGGTTTTATCTCACTAGTTGGTTTATCGAGCAGAGATAAACGAACCTTGATCATAGGGGAAATAAATCCTT
Organism: Viscum album; assembly: GCA_963277665.1. Lineage (NCBI taxonomy): Eukaryota > Viridiplantae > Streptophyta > Magnoliopsida > Santalales > Viscaceae > Viscum > Viscum album. The sequence goes on along the minus strand of OY728128.1, from coordinate 208,887,966 downwards.
GAGTAAATATCTCGATTACATTACATGATTACTCTATTAAGATATTTATCACTTCGGTTGGTATCACCTCAACTTGGGTCCTAAAATATATCTTATCATTGTGAGCTTCATCATTTACATATGTGTAGGCCTATATATAATAATGGAGGAAGGGAATATGTGTATATCAAAACCTTTAATTTAGTAATCAATTATCACTAAAAAATCTTTAAAATAGTTAATTAAATTAAATAAAACCCAAAACATACACAGGTCATTCAAACTCATGATCAATCACAAAAAACAATTACTATGAATTTAAACATTTTCACATTAATTTTTATTCATTTTTTTAATATTGATTAAATTAAATTAATGAATTTATTTACTAATTAAATAATTATTTATTTATCTTAACAATCATTGAGATTCACAACCTATATTAATTTTAAAAAATTAATAATTTTAATTTTAATTTAAAATAATTAAGTGCACAAGGTGAACTGAAAATTCCACACAACATATACACTCGTGGTAAGTTTAAATTCCTTAAAATAATTTAATACTTAAGAGGTGTGTAATCTGGATGTGACACAACATATACCTTTATACATATAATTAAATCAATTTCTATAATTCAATACTTACACAGTATGTTTTGTCACTTGACATGTCATGTGACTTATATTGTTCATGGTCCTTGTCATGATCATGCTCATACAAAGTAGGTATTCCCCCATGGTGTGCCGAAATATTACATAGATTTTTGTTATATGGTTCAATCTACATAATTTTAGTGTTGTGTATGACAACACAACATTACCTAAATATACACAACATGGGTTGTTTTCCAAGAACTTGAATTACATAGTGTGTATGGAAACCTTAAATGTTGCGTAATTATAGAATTTACATAGATAATATTTAATAAGAATTTATTTCCACATGACATGCTGAAAATTATTCAGCATTAACCTGAAGTGGAATTATAGTTATCACATGGATTGTACTTCTAAATACACACCATGTAGTTTTGTATCACTTTGATTATCTGTGTTTTTACTCCCATGACACATTGGTATCAGCATGTACCTTACATGAGTTGGAACATGTTACATGATATATAAAACCAGTTATACTCTGTGTAATTCACTACTAGACACTTACAATACATACCCTAAGTCTTGGTGTGTCACTCACATGGAATATCACATGTTACATGATGTGTATTTCCATATGTATTTTTTGTAATTCAAATTTTATCATGTCACTCAACTGGTAGTAAATGTTTAATGTTTAATGATTCCATGTACATTGAAAAAATAACATGTCATGATATACATAGAGTCAATATCGTGTAATGTTACACAGTGTGTACTCCGGTTTTGAGTCACATAGAACCTATCATGATACATCCCTATTGGAGGTTGAGTCATGATGTGTGATTATGCTACATACCCCCACCCTCATGATGTATTGTGATTGTTGTGGTCCACGCCTTGTGTAGTGGACTTAGGGTAAATGAATTTTAATTTACCATTACACACCATGCAACAGTGGCATTTATCCATCTTCTATTGTACCTCTAGATGAAATCATTAGGAGTTCTTTGAATTTTTTAGTCTGTTCTTGATCATATATGTTCAAAAAAATTTATCTGTCATATTTTTTATTAAGAATAAAAAAATTAAACTAAAACTAATAAATAAATAAAAATTGATTAAACAAGTAACAAACAATTAAAAATTATAATGTTACTAATCTTATAACTCTTTAAGGTTTGGAGGTACAACAAAAATATCATGTTGGTCCCCACCAATGGGATTTCATTGGTTTAAATGTATAATATATAGATAAAATGATGAATGAGACCCCAAAATATTCTAAGATAGAGACTTTCATATTTAATTGGTAATTTATTTAAAACTATAATTTCCTCAAACCAAGGATTTCCTTCTGATCAAATTTTGATGTTTCATTTTTCACAATGTCATTCTAGTTGAGTATCCAATTGAGGACTCCTTTTGTTATATCCACACATGATTCATGAACCTATAAAAAAATCTTGAATCTCTAGGTTATATTATGATATAGACAAGTCCTTATCATCATTCATCATTGGTCACAACAAATGGTTCTACAATTTTCTCTATGATCATGAGATAAAGGGAGGTGGATTTTTTTTCTCTAGGGATTGAGAGAATTATAGAGAGTGTTTTTTGTGAACAACAACTTTTAAACATTTCAAAATGATATAAATGAAATTTTATACTTAGGGATAAACTATTATTACTTTCACAAGGTCCCTTTATCTAATTATTTATTATAAGTAAACTTAATATCATTTATTATTATTATTATATCCAATGACATGGGATAAACTCATGGATAAAAATATAATCTCCTTTGGGATATTAAATTAACCAGTCAATACCCCTTAGAAATTATGAATCTTGAATAATAAAATATTTATGTAAATTAATAAAAAATATTCCTTTAATTAATAAATAATTTAAATATTCACTAATCACATGAATGAATATTTATTTATTAAATATTATATCGATTGAACTCATGAATTAATATTTATTTCAACATTCACATAGATAAATAAATATTTATATTAATTTATTCACTAAATTGGTTAATTGATATTTATTAATTTTTTTATTTATGAATAATAAACAATGGATAAATTCAACTCACATAGTAAAAACTCAAATATATGGTGATTGAATTTATGCAATAAACCAAAGATAAATTACTAATATTACGCAATCCAAGAATAATGTTTATTCTTAATAATAAATTCCATAGAATTAATGGGTTTATGGATACACATAGTATGTAAAACTATAAGCCTCCTTCTCATTGGCATTAGGTGAACATACCAAAAGTCCAAGATTGGTGTCTAGCAACACATCATGGAACCCATAAAGAAAGAATTCAACATCACAATGATAAAAAACTTACTAAAACACTACTTTGTTTTATAATCCCTTTTTCATTGTTTATTCCCACTAAATGAGAATTAATAATTCTAGAATTAAAGAAATACCCGAAGCATGGATGTTATTTTCTCTAAAAAACAATGGAAGGAGTGGAATGAAGACTAGGTGGATGAATTATTTGTATCTTACAACATTCAAAGGGATACATGATCATGTGACTCTAGTATGTTCATGTGAATAGATTATGCATTGCCCATGATATTCTTATGATCTCTTAAATCCCCTTTGAAAAACCATCATGTTCTTGCAAAGGTGTCTAAACAAGAGCTGATGATCATGTGAAGTCTTGAAAACAAGTTCCTCCAATCATTAATCTTTTAAATTGATAAACATAAGAAACTCACCCCAAATCCCTTTATAAGATAAATGTGTAAAAAGGTGGTAGATTCATGGGATGGAGAGTTGTGTTGATTTTCATGAAACTTTCTTATGAAAATTTCAAGACCTCATGGATCCCCCTGAAAACATGTTGACCATATCATGCTAGGGCATGATGTTATGTCACCTCCACAACACAATGGAACTCTGGAATGTTCATTTTTCATGTGATATCCATTTGTCTTCCTAGATATTAGAAGATATTGTCTACAAAAATACTTCCACACCATCAAATTATCCTAAAGTGATCACATGACACATCACTAACAATAAGTGCGACTGTCCATTACAACACTAGCCAACCATTGTGAGATACACAACTGATCTTGGGACATCATGATGGAAAATAAATGGTAAAAGGATGATATCCTTGTAAAATATAAAAAAAGATAAAATGGGAAAAGGGAGAAGCCACTCATTAAGAGAAGATATGTTGATTTTTATGATAAGGGTTTATGTAAATCATGGGATATCTACAAGTCATGTAAAAATTCATCGAAAATACCACCTGATATCATGATAGTACCTTGAGAAGAAGTCTCAATCTAATCAAGGGTTGAAGACAATTCTTCTTCAATTATATGATAATCATTCTACAAGCACTTTGATCTCGCCAAGGATATCAGACATTCCATCTTAGGGGTGTAACAGATGTTTGCAATTTCAAAATGATTATGGGATTTAGTGACTTTCATTTTCCATGTATTATTTTTTAATATTTTATTGTTTTTTAAGACCAAGTGTAGAGACAACATTCAATTCTGAGGAAAGGTGTTCCTAGAACAAATATTTGAAATATATTGAATATATTAAACGGAATGTGAGTGCAATTTACATAAAAAGGTGAAATAACTTCTAAATTGTGGTTGGATCAGAATTTTTAGGGTACCATTGAATTCATAATATTAGGTTTACCCTAGGTGTTACATAACCACTGTCGACATGGGTCATTTGTGGAAATTTCATCATGAACGTGGAAATGAATAAAATAATTATAAAAATCTTTTAATACTTTTCATTGATGATATAATTGATGATTAATTAAATATACTATTATGTTTGGATTCGAGGGTTAGATAAATACCCATGGAACAATTAGAGAGCCATTGGAGAGAGAATTGGTGGATTTCTCTCAGACAAATAGTGACAGGATCATGGATCGATGATCGACGCACAATAGATTTAAAGGATCTTTCTAACAATCATAGTGAAACTCGTTCTTCATTAGTGATTAATACGAATCAAGGTTTGAAGTTATTTTTATTGGATTTTTCCCCATTACTATTTTATATTAAAAACAAAAATCAATCGATAAATGGATTGATTTAAAGATCAGTCAACTTGCAGGATGGGTTAGATTAATCGGGATTTGGGAAAATTTTCTTTGTGATTAAATTGATAATTCTTCAACTGTCGTTATAATAGAAATGAACTGAGATCAATGAAAACATCTATTAGGGTCCTTTTATATATTTTTTCTCTTGTTTCCTCCCCCAATTATTTGTTTATCATGGGCATTCTTCGTTGGCTTGTGATTTGACATATACTAATGGATCGATCATTTTTCACCAATTTCTCACCATAATAATCTGATATCGTAGATCCAGGATAAGTATGAAATTAAGAGGGTTCAACGATGGGAGTGGTGACAGATCAGATGTATTTGGATATCTAATAATATGTTAATTTTTAAGCAATAAAGAACAACATATAAATCCATTTTATGACCATATCAAAGGTTTAGTACTTGTTTTCCATTGATGGTGAGGCACAGAAGAGGCCTTTCCTTGACGTTTCTAGTAAGGTGATTGATGAATTGAAGGCTTAAGGAAATAAAATGAATGCATGTAACCAGATCAGGAATTCAAGGAAATTTTACATTACACAACATCTAAACCAGACCTACATGTCATGTGGGTCCCCCGATGCAGTGGCTAGATATTTATAAGATACTTAAGTATCACATGGTGTTTAAATATGTCACATGGTGTGTGACCTCTCCCTGGTGACTTAGTGTGTACATTAGAGGGTACACAATCATGGGTTGGAGTACATGGGTTGAAGTACATGAGATGGAGCACACCATTTACTCCCTAACACAGACATGGATGAGACCATACTGCAAGGTCTATTCCATGTATTGGTACATTGGAATGGGTACACATGATAAGTCGTGTACTGTAAAATGAGTATAATACATGGGTATCTAACACACCATTTACTTTTACAGGGAAACGACTTGAGGCATGGGTCATTTACATGGGCAGGACCCGGGGGTGTCCTACTGGGTATTGTTATACTCACCCATGCACGGGATTTTACCACACCTATCATGTCTTATGTAAATGACCAACCTTTTGACAGAGTCCTTAACAGACTAGGACAAGATGATTATTAGTGAGACTAAATAGACCAAAGTGTGTTCCTATGGAATTATGATAGTAGTCTGAGTTTTACAGTTAGGTTGGAATTTTGTTTTCGACTCTTTTTCATATGCTTATATTTATCCTTATTTACGTTACATTACTTCTTGTCTTACCCTGGTTGTGGGATTTAGATGTTTGCATGGATGGTTTTTAGTTGTTTTTAAATTTCAGCAATGTATAATCTTGAAGATGTGTGTGTGTTTGAATGAACTTAGACTAAGTCCTCCCATGTTATTGATATACCTACATGGAGCCAATAATTATCCCCTGGACAATTGGAGGTAGGCTTGGGGTGTCGCAGCACGGGCCTCATTGGTATGGGTCCTGACAGAGTAGTGTTAGAGGAGTTGGTTCTTCCTACAAACCAAGAGTATGTGGTATTTGTTTAGGGTAACAATTTTAACTGTTTTAAGTTTGAATTTTATGCCAAGGACTCCAGTGTTGGTGTAGCGGCCAATATATTCATATACTAGGACTCTGATCATCCCTTTTTGACTCGGTACATGAGAATACTAGTTGTATGAAAAATAGAACATTAATCATATAAGAATGGGTTGTATTTTCCATGTCCTTATTCATTCATCTCTCTATATATATTCATTGTTGGTGGTACATCTTGTTTAATTTCAGGATTTATCTATAACATATGCCACATGGATCCAGATTCAAGGCCACAAGGATGATCCCCTCAGAGATAAGGCATTGATATAGTGACCAGTTCTTGGGATTTTACCTCGAGGTGGCACACCAGCTATAACAGCTCCTGTAGAAGAGCCTATGGTACCAGAAATACCAGTGAATGAGGATTGTGGGATGAGCGCACATCCCAAGTTTTAGTGATAAAGACCCCTCAAGTTCAATATTGAGCCTGAACCACAGGCAGCTGAGGACTGTCTTGAGGTGGTGATCCAATCTTTCCATCTAGTCATGACACCTAGAGATCAGATGGTGGTCTTGGAACTGATCCTTTTTAATGTCTCAGTAGGCCAATGGTGTATTTTGGTGACCCAATCTTAATATGGGGAAACTCTTTCATGGAAAGAGTTTGAGCACCTTTTTAGGGAGTATTTCACACCAGATACGTTGATGGATGTACAAATCTAGGACCTTCATATTCTCCATCAAGGAAGCACACCAATAGTAGATTATTCATTGAGCTTTACCACCCTCTCCAGGTACTCAAATGATATGGTTTTTGAGCCAGTTATTTATGGATTGTACCTTTGAGTAAGGACTAATAAGTGACATCTAGTCCATTGTAAAACCTTTATGAATTCCTACTTATGTTGGGGTTCTGGAGTTAGCTTTTTTGATTAAGAGTTTCTTAGCTGATAAGACATAAACAATAATTTACAATAGTGGGTGATCAAGAGAAGAGACCTCACAAGTAGGGATTTGACGTCAGTCTCAAGGAACTGGATGTGTGAGATGTTTCACAAGGGGTTCTGAGAAAGAGGATCTTTGTTTCAGGGCCGGGATGGTGGGTCCAGTCATCCCATGGAGAGGCAGTGCAACTCATGTGATGGAAGGGGACATCTTGTATGAGATTTTATGACCTGTCGTACAACTAACAGATATACTGTGAATGAGCCACTGAGGTAGAGATAAAAGTAGGAGAAGGCATGTTTGAAAGACAACTGATGTGGAAGAGGAGCTGGGAGAGTACCAGGAGGTGGTCGATGCTTTTACTTATTACCACCACTAACCCCAGGTGGTCCATGCTAAGCATGAAAAGCTGGAAGACAGTGGTAGGGGAAACTGCATGTGGTCGAGGCTTATGACCTAGAGTCTCCGAAAATTATATGAGGTATGATATGTGTCTTTTCTACCTTATCTATAATACAAATAGAAATAGGTTCTAGTCATTCCTTTCCTTCCACCTATCTTTTATGAGACTTAGTGATTTCAGTTGATCCCTTGCATCATCCATTACACTTGGAGATTCTTACCGGAGGCGACTCATCAATCACACATTTGTGTCGATAGTGTGGCATGACTCTTAGAGGTAGGAGTTTCTATTGGGATATCTTTTTGGAATCAATGAGGCCTTCTGAAATTAAATTAGGTATGGACTAGTTATCCATAGTTAATTCTCAGATCAACTGTTTTAGGTGGAGGATGCAGTGTGTCCACAGTGACAGAACTAGGTTCTTCTTTATCGATGAAAAGAGAACTCATGTAGTTCAGGATAGACTCATGCATAGGAGGTTGTAGTATATTACTCAATAAGTTGTCTATCCTGACCCTTGGTATAGTGGATGTTATGAGTTCCCAGTTTCCTACAGTGGTGTAGGAGTATGAGGACGTCTTCCCTATAGATGTTCCAGGTTTACCTCTCCACTGAGAGATAGAATTATCCATTAATCTAATTCCTGGGACAAAGCGGATATTCATGACAACATATAGGATAACACCTATAGAGCCTTATAAGATGAGGGTGTAGTTAGAGGACTTGTAGAGGAAGGGTTTTGTTTGACCCATAATTTTACCCAAGGCATTCCCAATTTTGTTTTCCAAGAAGGCATACAGGAGCTTGAGGTTATGTGTGGACTATCAGTGCTTGAACAAGGTTTCAGTGAAGAATAAGTATCCACTACTGAGGATCGATGACCTCTTTGATCTGTTGAGAAGGGCATGATGGTTCTTAAAGGTTGACCTTAGGTCAGGCTATCACCAATTGTGATTATGGGACTATGATATACCAAATATGAAATTCAAGTGTTTTTATGATCAGTATGAGTATTTAGTGATTCATTTTGTCAAGAAGAACACCCCATAAGTGTTCATGAGAAACATGAACCCTATATTTAAGCCTTTATTATACTGGTTCATGGTAGTATTTATCGAAGTTATCCTTGTGTTCTCATAATCTGAGGAGGATCATGTGAGACACTTAAGGATAGTTTTGGATGTACTCCGAGAGAACCAGTATTGCGAGAAATCTCTTAGCGCCAGTTTTGGATTCAGGTGTTCCACTTTTTGGGACATGTTATCTTAAAATATAGAGTGTTAGTACACCCATACAAGTTGTAGGAAGTGTTATATTAGGAGCCACCGAAGAGAATGATGGAGTTTTGGATATTCCTTGGGTTGGAAGGTTATTACCAGATATTCATATATGATTTATCTAGGATATCAGCACCAATGAAGGATTTGACCTGAAAGGGAAAGCCTTTGGGTAGACAGGAAGGTTCCAATAGTCTTTTCAGTAGTTGAGGCATAGTTTGAGGTGCTCTACCATATTGATATTTCTAGAGGAGGGTGACGAGTATATGGTGTTCTGTGATGCATCAGTAACTTGGATTGGTTGGGTTCTGATGCATACGTAGAAGATGATTTCCTAGGGTTCATCTTATTTGATACCACATGAGTATAACTAGACAACCCATGATCTTGATTCATCACAAATTTTCTATACCTTAAATTTTTTGTGACACTACCTGGTGGGGGATAAATTTATCATTTATTCTAATAACAAGTGTTTCATGTTCATTTCTCTAAAAAGGATGTTAACTTACAACATAGGCAATAGATATATTTCCTATAGGATTATGAGTTCAAAATTATATATACTCTTGGTAAGGGTAACTTCGCAGTATATTCTCTCAGTAGGATATATTGTTTGTAGTTACTAAATGAGGTGTCAGATCAGTCGGCCTCATTGTAGTTATCCTTTGTGGATGCAGATGGAGAAGCTTACCTCTAGTAAATGGTTGTCACCCCTCAACTCTTGTGTCGAGTGAGGGAGGCACAACTAGGGGATACCAACTATGAGACCCTATACACTCAGATATCTACTAGGAATTCTCTTGAAATATTTTATAAAGGTGAGGAGCTTGTCGTGCTTTTCAGAGGATGTATAGTGGTACTAGTGACACTTTGAGATGTGTTTCTAAGAAATTTTAATACATATTATTTGGTGGTACATATAAGGGTTTAAAATATGTACTAATAACTCTAACGTTGATTTGGGTGGATAGGTATGATGAAGGTATTTTCAGATTTTGTCTCTTAATGCCTTACTTGTCTATAAGTGAAGGTTGAGAAAACATTTCTAGTGGGTTTACCTCAACCCCTTGAGGTGCCAGAGTGGAAGTGGTATGTGATATCTATGGACATCATAAAGGAATTTCCACATACGTCTAGGGTTAAACATTCCATAGGGGTATCATAGACCAAATCACCATGGCATACCACTTCTTAGCAATTCAAAATCATAGTTCAGTAGTGAACTTGGGACGCCTCAATGTGTAGTAGATAGTCTGACTCCATGGAGTTACATCGATGATCATTTCTGACCATGATTCTTTCTTTACATCCAAGCTTTAAAATGGATTAAATGAGGATTTTAGGACTCATTTACCCTTGAGCACAGTGTTACACCCACAAACTAAGGGTCGTACTGAGTGGACCATTCAGGTTCTAGATGAAATGATGCAATCTTGCGTGTTGGACTTTCTCTGTAGTTGGAAGGATCATATACTGTTGGTAGATTTTACGTACAAAAACAGATAACATTCCACCATCATTATAGTTCCATTCAAGGATTTGTATGGACAAACCTATAGCTCACCACTTTTATAGACTAACATGGGAGATTTGGCACTCATGGTCACAGAGTTGATGAGAGAAATAACTAAGAAGGTGCAGATCTTCAATGAGAGGATGAGGAATACAAAGAGACGTCAGATGTCTTATGAGGGTAGATGATGAAGGACTTTCGAGTTTGAGGATGGACACTATATGTTCTTATGGGATTCACCTAAATAGGGATTATAGAGATTTGGTTGAGGTGGAAAGCTATATCTAAGAATCATTATCCCTTTCCAAATACTCCGTAGAGTTGGAAAGGTGGCGTACCACTTAGATCTACCTCCATAGTTAGACCCAGTACATTACATCGTCCACCTGTCACATATGAGGAGGTACATTCATGATACATTCCACATTATTGAAATACGTAAGATGGACATCAATTATGGAGCTAAATTTGTCGAGTACCCGATAAATATTGAGGAAAAGTAGGAGAGGATCCTTCTTGGATGATCGATTCCTTTGGTGCAGGTTTGGTGGTAGCATAAGAATCTTGAGGAGTGAACATGGGAGTTGGAGGCTCATATTCATCCTCAATACCCACATATCTTAATGTAGCCCTTATTTAGGATTTTTTGGGACATAAAGTCCCAATGTGGAGAGAATGTAGTGACTTGGATTTTATATGTATTATTTTTGGATATTGTATGGATTATTTTCAAGACTAATTTCTGAGATGATGTCGGATTTTGAGGCCCGATGTGTTCTGAATAAACGATTGAAATATATTAAATATATTAAATAGAACGTGTGCATAGTTTTCCTAAAAATTGAATAAATTATAAATGGTGGCCCATATAATAATCATGAGGGCACTGTTGAGTTCATAATACAAGTTTTAACCTAGGCATGACATAAACTTTTTCAATGTGGGTAGTTTGGGGAAAATTCAACATGGGTGTGGAAATGAATAAAATAAATAAATAAATTCTTTTAATTATTTATGTTGACACAGAGATTAGAGAGTCTTTAAATATACTATTATGTTCGAATTCTTGTTTTATCCACATAACCATGGAACCATTATAGATCCATTTGAGAGAGTATTTTAGGATTTCTCTTACATGAACAATAATGAGATCATTTATCGATGATGAACAAACAATAGGTTCAAAGGATCTTTCCAATGATCATGGAACATCCTTATTCTTCATTGGTTATTGATCATAATCAATTTAAGATGTTTTTTTGATAATATTTCTTTCCCCATTATTAATTTCTATTACAAATGAAAATAAATCTAAGAATGGGTTTATTTGAAGATTTATCATCTTCTGGGATGGGTAAGATTAATCGGTATTTGGTAAAATTTTCTTTGTGATTCAATTATTGATTCATTAATTATTTTTCTTATAAAAACAAACTAAGAGGGACATGAACATTGATTGAGGTTTGTTCCTCTTGATTTGTTCTTTTGATTTTCTGTCCATATTCTTCATTCATTCCAGACATTCATTATTGGTCTGTGGTTCAACATATCCTGATGGATCAATCATTGTTCCCCTATCTTTTAATGAAATGATCCAATATTCTAGATCCTAGATCAGTATTACATGATAGTAGTGGGATTATGGGACCGGTAAAGGATCAGATGGATTTGGATACCATATTTTTCATTCCTCGGTATGAAATTAAGAATGATGTATAAATATATTATCTAAACATATCCGAGGACCATAACTTGTTTTTCGACAATGTCAAAGATCCAATGAGGCTTCCCCTTGATTTTTCTAGAAAGTTAGTCGATAGATCGAAGGCCAGAGGGACCAGAATGAATATACGGAATTATATTTGGAATTTTGGGCAATTCCCCATTACACAGCATATAAATCAGATCTACATTCCATGTGGGACCCCCTATGCGATGGGTAGTAATTCGGGAGATACTTAGGTATCACACAACATGTTACTATGTCACAAGAAGAGTGACCTATCCTTGGAAACACAACATGTACCTCGTAGGGGACACAAACATGGGTTAGAGTACACATGTTAGAACACGTTGTGTACTCTGTTACACAGAAACAGCCTGAACTAGAGTATATAGGATATTCCATGTTTTGGTACATGGTCTAAGTTGTGTAGAGTCACACTAGTAGAATGAATAGGCTTCCTATATGATATGTCCTTATAAATGGACACAACTTGACACACGAGCCATTTACACAAGTTGGACCCAGGGTCAAGGAATACGACCTATGACCCTTACTACACACCTTGTACTTTCTTATGCATGGCTTGGATCCCTTGTCCTATGTATATTGGAAAAATTGTATCAGGCTACATTCCCCCAATCCTTTCCCTAAGGGTTATTGTTGAATCATCTCCTAGTTCTAGGACTATGATCCATTCAGTAGGAATTCTTGGACCAGATCATTTGAATCCCTCCATGAGGCCGAGAGTGAGATCCTATATTTGACTTCATGACCTCGGTGGATTTATTGGTATCTTTATGACCTATGCAAGCATTGATCCTCTACTTAGAAGGATAATCTAGAATGAGTTGTTGGTATCACCCTATGGCCTTGGGAGTGATCATCATCTATGTATCATATCTCTTTGGACTATTGTTGATGACTTATAATGAAGAGACTCGATGAAAGTTACATCTTGAATGGAAATCGTAAATTCCATCAGACTCTGGAGTACGTTCTCCCAGCCAAATAATTTGTGGAATCTTTAAGCTGGAATACTAGACTGGAATACTATGGTTGTGACTTATCATTATTCATTGATCATATTAGGATATTCTTAGTATACATGTTATATACATATACTTGTGTATATATGATTTTATTCCCTTTGAATTATGTTTTTTGGTTTCTGGGTGTCCTACTAGGTATTATAATACTCACCCATGCATGGGATTTTCCTACACGTGTCGTGTCTTATGCAGATAAACAACATTCTGAAAAAATTCCCTGATGTATGAGGATCATAAGGTGCTTAGTGAGACTTTATAGATCAAGGTGTGTTTCTATGGTATTCTGAAAGTAGACCCAGTTTTACATTTAGGTCGCACTTTTTTTTTAGACTATTTGTGGTGGGATAATTTTTGGCCATGCATAATTACTTTCTTTCCTATATTACTTTGGATATGGGATTTATATTTAATCATGAATGTTTGTTCAGTTGTTTTTAAATTTTAGCATTCTATAGGCTTGAAGATGTCTGTGTGTGTATAAGTACTTAGGCTAAGGCCTCCCCTATTAGTGATTTGTCTACTCTATGGTAATATTCATCCCCTGGACTATTGGAGATGGCATTGGGGAGTCATGGAATGGGCCCCATTGGGATGAGTCGTGACATGGTAAATCCCTTTGATAGGCTGAGTCTAATAAATATGGTTATGATATAGGGTTCTAATAGCCGTTGTTTATCATGAAATTCCATGGATGACCCATGTCAAGATCATGAAAAGAACATGATGTGAAACTCCCTCAACCAACTCCATCACGTATCTGTGATATATTTGTCATGTAGGGAATAGTATAACTAGGGTTATGAGGCCTATAAATTCAACCCTCTCGACTCAAAAAACTACACACACACACATTATAGTGACTACACCCATAGGAGAAAAGAAGATCAGAATTATCATAGTGTAAAGTGTCATGATAGAAAGAGTATTCCATAAGGTAAAATATAGGGAAAACAATTAGATCATGTAGCATGACAATGTTCTTCATGTGATCACTCAATAGATCACATGAAGGACTTATGGTGGGATAATAGATAATGGGATGAAGTTTATGTGTGTCCCTTGGGTCACACGAAACATAAATAAGATAATTGTTGACAAAATTTGAGGAAAATATACAAAAAGGAATAGATAATGATAGAATATGTATGCAAAATGTATACGTAAATATTCATGTGATTCTCCTAACTAATCCATATCACGTGAATGGACCATGAGATGTCACCCAAGTCTTCTGAAGTCTCTTGGACATGTCGACCAACCCTTGAAAAGTCCCCAAGACATGAATCCTAATCATGAGATATCCTTTTGACTTGTCAACCAAGTCCCATGAAGTCTTCTATAAATGTCCCCCAAGTCATGTGAAAACACCCGAATATGTCGACCAGGTCTTGAAAAGTCCCCAGTACATGTCTCCCAATTCATGAAACATAAATAGTAAATGTAAAAAAAGTATTGGGGAGTCCATTAGACATGTCTCCTATGTCATGTGACACCCTCCCAACATGTCATCTAGGTCATTTGATTTCCTCTCAACATGACATCTAGACCATTTGAAATCCTCTAGAAAAGTTAACCAGGTCATGAATTTTTATTTAAACATATCTTCTCGGCAACCAAGAAATGTCTAGAAATCCTTAGAAAAGTCATACAGACACCCCAAACATGTTAGGTAGAAAATCAGGACATTATTACCATGTCCAATAGACATGATCAGATATACCTTGAACTGAACCATGAGAGCCATGATTAATATCCAAATACAACACATATGACGCCTTCCTAAGGCCCAAAATCTAATGGGAATCCACCTCAATGTATGTCCCTCCATGTCTCAGACACTCTAACACAAGGGACCCAAACTCTCTTATGGGTTAATTTTTCATCATCATCCATCAACGGATTGAGAAGTTAACTAAACTATGGGAACTGATTCTTGTACCAACATGATATGTGGGATGCCTTCCTAAATCTCAATCTCCAATGGGAATCCACCACATTGTAAGTCCATCTATGTCTCAAAAACTCAAACCCATGGGACCCAAACTCTCCTACGGGTTTATTTTAATTCTTCATCCATCAGTGTATTGATATGTTAACTGAAATAAGATAGCTTTGATTTTGACGATAAGTAAGATATGTGGTAATCCTTTATAAGGCATGTGATCCATGTAAAACACCCCTTAAGGACTACCCTAATGTATTATTCCTAATTCCATATGCAATGATATTAATCACTTACTATCATTTATTTCTCACCACAATAATGGATCACATCGTCTTAAGGACTTGAAATGATCATATCATTAAAATCATAAATTTCACATAGTCAAGTAAACCCTAGTTTGTAAGACCTATTCAGCGGGATGATATGACACCCCCATATAAGGGCATCCACATCATGGTAAGTCTTGAAGGAATGGTCAAACTATGATGAATCTGATTCCTATATGAAAATGATATGTCATATTCTTTCCTAGGACTCCAGATCAATACCCAGTGCCTAGGTTCCCTCAAATATGTCTTTTCCACATGATGTTAAATTACAATTTTTAAATGAACTATATGTGTTTTGATTCATATCATAAACTAGATGGGTAGGATTCCTCATAAATGTTCAATCCCATACTCAAAATATCAATCTCCTCATTGGAAGGAAGTAAACTCCAAAGTCCTAGGTTATATGGATTCAAAATATAAGTAGTTACACATTTATAACAAATAATATGAAACAGAGGAAGAAACCTAGATAAATAAAAATAGCCTCATTAATATACCCCCATTACCCATAGAAGGATGAAACACCCAATCATTTTGATAGGGTAACTAATTTCATATAAGTATTAGGAAGAAATTCAAAAACATATCTCAATTCTATAAGAGAGTCACTCGATAAAAAACAACTCCCCCCAAAATGGTGAGATGAGCCTATCCTCCCACCCTCTCAACTAATGTGAGTTACTATATTTCATTGGGTATGAAACCCAGATAGTTTTCCTACCATTGGAATGAAGATTTGTACTCAATTATGGATGTGGGAATATTTAGGAGTTTTTGTTTAGGAAAAAATGGGGAATTTGATTTCGAGAATTATTGAATACATTCAAACCCCCAATATAATCATCATTCCAAAAAACTATCATTAACAACAAAATTGTGAACCCGATGTGAATCTATCAAATAAAAACATTGCTTAGTTGACCATGTGTCATGCCATTTCATTTTTTATCCCCTATACATATGATAATGGTACACTCAAAATGAAATATAGGTTAATTAAGTTCCCAATAAAATATTTCCATTCTCACTATGAAAATTCCATGTGAGAAAATTGGACAAACCGAGAATAAGAATGGAAAATGAATTACCTATGCGTATTTGATTTAGTTTTTTTGTCACTCATGATGATGAACTGATAGGTGAACATGTTCCTTATTGAATTCGTGACTAGATACAACACTCACAAACAACACCCTGAACCGAGATCATATCTTAATCTAGACAATTTTCGGGAACATCAGCTATGGCAGAAACCTCTACAGTTGCAGAATGACCTCACTTACTTGAAACCTTAATCTTTGAGTGTTGAATGTAATAGTTTGGGAATAAAATTAACATGATATGATCCGGACCCTTAAAGAAACATGAAAAGGTATCTAGATTCTAAATTCAATGATCTTGTCTCATTCGGTGAATGATGTAGTGAAACTAGTAGTGCTGATTGCCACTTCAATTCATTTGGGAAGCTTATCCATGGTGCACTAGCACCATCTGTATCAGAGGAAGGTGGATCAAGGAGACATATATGGAGTTATCCTGATTTAGGAGCTACTGAGGAGGGATCCTGTCAACCACCATCACCAGTTTCATCCAACTAGTGACCCTCAATTGCATAATGAGGGAACCACCCAACAAATTTCCACCATGGATACTCATACACGGTTACCAAGGATGTCATGTGGTGAGTGTAAACCTATAGATAAATGGGATTAGGATCATATCCCGGATTTTTATGATGAATCCCACTAGAATATTTCAGCGATATCCAGTGCGAAGGTTCATATTCCATCTCCCTTAGATTATGTCTTCATGTGTATTCCTATATAAATAATTAGGTAACACCATATCCCTACCCCACCCAAGAAGCCCATCAACAAATTCTAATAGAAAATGGAGGAAAGGAGTGTACTTATATCCCCATTTAAATCAAATATATCTAGCTGTACATATTGGAGAAACAAAATTTGTAGGCCTATATTCCTACACACACTTTTCTAAAGTGTTGTTATATTATGAAAATAGATAAATAAATCCACCTAAATATTCTAGAATTGGTACAAATACATGGAAAGATGCATATTTCCATCCTGACAGCCAGAGAAGAACATCACCATGATCAGTATTAATTTTCAGCTACTCTATAGTAATCACAAATTCTTGGTCCCATACAGGAGGATTATCCACACATTTCAATAAAGGATGTTACACTAGATTGAGATTATATTCCCTTCCAACCATCTCTCACCAAGTGAGAGAGGAACATGTCTTGTGATAGTTTTACATTCCTATAAAAAATGGTGGCATACTCCAAAGTCATAGGACTGAGCTCAAATTCCCACTACAAATAGGGATCACCGTGTAAGAGAAACATATTCCTCGTGACAGGCTCTTATTCCTTTCAGTGAATCTACATGTCATACTTTGACCAATCAAATAATCTAACCTTATATCCCTACTTCCGTAGAAAAATGACTACACCAGTATCCTTATGAGGCTATACAGTAGGAGTCTCATATCTATTATACCATTACGAAGGCCTGTCGACATATTCCAATTGGGAATGCATATTGGAATTGGAATAATATCCCCACTTCATTCAGGATTGACCAAAATATTCTGGAAACCACCCAAAGGTAGGCTCATATCCCTGCCAATAATACTTAATCTCACCATCATACTCTAGTAGCTTCTAAATAGTGGGATCATATTCCCATAACTCCAAATGGTAATAAATATTTTCTTGAAGTTGTCATATAGTAGGATAATATCCATGTGAAACCCCAAAAGGTAGGTTGACATATTCTATCTATGAAGTAGAATGAGGTTCATATCCCTGATCTTCTCAATTCCATCCTCATTGAAGTTGTTCAGTGCATATTTTCCACACCTCAAGGTTCCATAAACTCTATAAACAAAGCATGAGGAAACTATTTCCTTGATTTTTCACCATATATTAGTGTAGAGATAGATCACATGTACTATAATCCTGACATTTTCTACAGTTAACCTCCCCATAGTGATATATACCATAGAAAATGAAATCCTCCCCTTTCCTAGACACCTCTATATAGATATCTTCTCAAAACTTATACACCTTTGTATATAGAGGTGCACAAAATAGAGGGTTCAGTCGTATATAGTTCCCCATCAACTATCTGCAAACCTTAACCACAGTTAGTAAGCAACCCAAAAATGTACCTTCAATGGTACGATCAGGTGGATGCATGAAAGGAAGATGAATAGGAGGCCTATTGGGATATATGGAGATATTTATATAGAAAAAAACTCCCAACCATGTTCTATATCCTCACCACTTTTGACTTTGAGATCCCAAATTATCTAGAGAAGGATTTCATGCCTTACCTACACAAAAAATTGTGGCCAAATCATCAGTGATTGAAGGTCGAACACCTCGTCTATTTATGATACAAGGTTCTCCTTAAAACAATAAAAATACTATTTTTTAAAATTGAAATGGCAATTATCTTTATTTCCTATGACCCTAAACTCTGAAAGCACACCATAGATCTACAAAAAAATTTACTTCCATTACACAAAAACTCTTCTACAACTGATCACCAAAACCACATCAGGGATTAGTATCTAAGGATTAGTAATGTATGGATCATTTCACTCTACTACACCCCTAATACATTATAAATTTCTAGATATGGCATTCTGTAATGTCATATCTGATGGAGAAATCAGGGAATCAGGTAACGGGTGATCTAGTTGTTCCATACAACAGAATAACCCAACATAAAATTTAAAAAGATATACTGAACAGAGGTAGAGGAATTCTAAAATATTTTTAATTTGGGCCCCTCAAAACAATGGGAATTTATTTCCAACACGGAAACAGAAGTTGGGGCCAACTAAACAACTCCCCAAAGAAATTTAGTCTCAACATGAGATACCATTCCATTGAACTCATACACAAGGGAAATCGTTCCAAATCGAATAGATCACTATAGTAGATTCCATAGAATTTGTGAAATAGAGAACCCAACCCACATGGATGGAAGAATATTTACTACAACCCCTACCCCTCAGGTGATCAAACCTAAATCTGATTCATGTCATATCGATTATAGATACAAACCAACCTCAAACTACAGGGTCGGGGGAATTGTTATCTCAATAACCATCACCAAGTTCATCACACCCTAAGGGTTTCTTTGAGAAATTAGTGGTGGTTCCAGATCAACCTCATCCCATAGGACTGAGTAAAATTATATCTCAATTCTCATCTAATGAGTCATCAAATCCTCAACCAAAATCCTCAAATCCTGAACAACATGATCAATAATTTACAATTTTAGCCCCAAATAGTCCCCATCCCAAAGAGATAGAATAATTTTCATCACTATAATTATCATAGAGGGAATTAACATTCTCTAAAATGGGAGATTAATGTCTATGTTTAGTATCCCATCTGTTACTCTCGTCATAAGACAAATCTTTTCCTGATGCAAGTGTTGAAGAATCATCCAATTTGGTTGAGGGTAATGGGCTAAAAATATTTCCCAATACACCTAAAATAATATTATTAACCTCAATAAAATAAATTATTTGGATCAATATTCAAATGAAGAGGGATGAAATATAGAAAACACTCCTTGAGAGGAGGGTGACCTGGATGCACCAACTAAGGTTGTAAATATGTAGAATCAAAGGAGGATCCAAAACCTGGAACCTACGAATAATGAGTTATCACATCTAAGATAGAACACTGTCAAGGATAAAGGTAAAGGTGTGGTTAAATAACCCTTAACACTTATTAGAGCTGAAATTCCTTCCATGGAGGAGTTGTTGGAATAGTATGAGAATGAGATTCAAAATATCTCTCAAGTCGACAAAGAGATAATCAAGGGAAACATTCTCACTGGGTATCAGCTTCAGATAGAGATTAATATCCCCTCTCCCACCCATCAAGAATGAGTTGATCCACTTTCTAGAGCGACATATGTGCATCCGACAGGCTCAGGATCCAGGCATCCAGTCTATATAAATGAGTATGTTGAGGATGATCGATACTTTCCCCCATTATGACGATATCCAATCCACCTCTAATGATATCATTCAATATTATCATGGATCAATAATCCACTGGATATGAAAACAAGGACACCTAATCAATCCCATCCTACTCCATGTATATGAGAGGTGTCCCAAATAGTTGTACCTTTGGAACTTCCCAGTGAAATTGAATCCCTGGCTACTCAAATGGAATCCATGGCATGGTGATGTGAACCAATGAAGCCTGAGAATAATTTTTTTCTTGAATGGGTGGATAAATTTGTTCCTCAACCCAATTTTGGAAATCCTACCTTTTCAAAAATTTATAGTGTCATAGATCTAGAAAAATACCTCACACACTTCATGTCCCGATGTGGACTAATGATGGGCCCTCAAGATCAGCAGAAGGAAACAAAACTGAGTTGGTTTGTACATAATATGATAGGACCAACCTTCATGTGATAGATCAAACTTCTAGTGGGGTAAATTGTGGGATGTGAGTACCTTATTCATCAATTATTTTACCATATCAACTCTACACTAAGGAAAACAAAAAAAACGACCTCACAGATTGTAAGAAATGTGAAAATGAAAGATTTTCTTACATTATAGCTATATGGAAAGGTTTAGCCTATTCAATTAGAATCACTCTATCATAGGATAAATCACCAGAACTCTCTGCTGAGAATATATGGGATGAGATCCAAATTAATTTTATCTTAATGAAGTATCCAAGTGGATTCTGTGAGTTTGTAGAAATGGTTCAATTCCTAGAAGATTCTATTTAGTGTAAGAAAGATTGGTCTTGACTCATGCCTTCATCATAGGGTAAATGTATTGGAATGGAAGAAATTGTTTTTATTTCCTTTAAACTAGTAAAAATTCCCAATAAGCACTTAGTAAAGTCATAAATCACCTGGTGCCTCTTTTCTAATGGTAGAAATAACAAAATCAAACTCTACTAGAAGAAAAATAAAATCAGGGTCTGCCATGAATTGAGGAATATATCGATAAATTAGACTCCCTTAGAATTTATTAGGTCCCTAGTAATTTCCTTCCATCCATAGAAAACAACCTTATAAATCTACCACAGCCCGGGGAGCTCAATGAGTTCAATATCACTCATCATTCTGACTACTTCTCTTTCTATGGGAGGATGAGACACACCATCTAGGATTACATCATCTTAAAATATGTTATCAAAATCATGGTTGATTATCAAGAGGTGATTATAGTGAATTCCCTAATATATGTGGATTGTGTAACCATCACCCAATCAGAAGAAGGAGTGATTGTAAAGAATTTTCGGTTAAGCATGGAAACAAATTCGATAACTAGATTGCATGAAATATTTTTGACAGAGAAAATTCCACCCTAAGATCATAGATTTACGATCCAATAATTATCTCATCGCCTAGTGATGTGACATGTAATACACTTCTAGGAGGTGTATAAAATCATTATACATATAAAGAACTAGAATAGGAAGAGTCATATTCAGCTCCTATGTAAGCTCTAAATCTTACAAGATCCATTCCTTCAACTCTTGGACCATGGGAATTTCCGCCACAAATTGGAATACTCTTCGGATGAAGAAATCATATTTAGTTCTATTAATTAAGTAAAATTAAAATATCCCTTCTATAAGGATTAATATGCCTCTGATTATGATTCTCCCATACCTGACCGAGGAACTAGAGGTTGAATGCACAAGAGTTGAGGATACAAGGGAGAACATGTATGTTGTCGAACACAATATATTGGTCACATCCCCCCAAAGGACATATATTAATCCATAAACCATGGGAGATAATTAAAACAAGCCAAAAAGAAATACAGAGGTGTCTCAGATCCCTCTAGCGATCATCCAAGCTGAGTTATCTTACATGGAGGAGATGTGGGTATGTGATTGTCTGATCATCCCAAAAAAAGGGGAAGGTCGATGTGACCTAAGGCACTAGAAGAAGATTATCCATTGACCTTAACATGAGAACCTGGATTGTCTACCTCAAATACTATATCTCCTAAACCAAATAACAAGGATCAACCCCACATTAGGTAGTAGAGGCCATAAACAAAAATGTACGAAATTATAAAATATTTGGAAGTTTCTCTAGACAAACACTCATTCCTAGATTATCACCATCTTTCAAAATAACTCGAAGAGGAACTTATCAAGGACCTCTAGAGTCCATAATATTTCAAGATATAATTCACTATTGTAAAGGTTTACCGATCGGAGACTACACCATTATAATTCCATGTCATCATCTCATTCACATATCAGGACCAGGAAGAGGCCATCCAGGTATATATAATACCACTATATTTTTTGGACAATATTGATAATGTTTACATATAAATGGATCTAATTGGAAATGGTTCTAGGATCAACCACATCCCAATTCAGACCCTTCAACATTTGGGATAAAACAAATGGGATTTATCTTATATAAATCTAACCCATCAGGGGTATGTTAAGAGTGAGAAAATACCTATCAGGAAGATCAATCTCAATTATCAGTTTGGGTAATTCATATCTTTGGATGATTTAATAGTTATCTATAAATAAATAACATATAATTTCCTTCAAGAATAACATGGATTCATAGTCACGTGGTGGAAAATTCAACATTTTATCAGTGTTTGAAGTACCCAATTGATGGTAAGGTCGGTATACTGTATGGTGACTATGCTGCCTTTAAGTATTGTGAAGCCATATATGATGATGATGGATTCAAAAAAAGGATTGAAAACAACCAATGGTGGATGATGATATGTGGTTCGCAACATCCAATAGATTAGTGACTGTCCCTGTGAATCCATAGAGTATGCTCGATGGAGATTATGTGCTACACATAAACCTGATTAAAGAAATAAACTAAATCCCATATTTCTAAGATCCTATTATCCCTAGTGACATCATAAAAGAAAATAATTAGATCCAAAATCTCTCTATAGAAACTATGGTAGTTGGGGATGCCAATGTCTCTTCCCATGGACTCTCTCACCCAAAAAATAATAGATATTCCATCAGATTTCCTACAATGTGGGAAAATTACACTATAGAATTAGAGGTGGGAGAAGAAATAGATGGACTTAGGACCACCCCTACCTCATTTGAGGAAGCAATTTCCCCCACCATCAATGAGCTCGGGTAAGTAAATCATGGAAAAAAATAATACCAACTGGACACATTGATTAGTAACTCTATCTCTATTGTAGAGTAAAAGATGAATATCACATTTATAATGAAAAATTGATATGTGTTCTCTTGGAATGATACAGAAATGCATATGATAAACCCTGATTGGGCCACACACCAACTAGGATTACCAGGTGTTCATTAAGGTTTCAAGAATGCAGCTAAGAGGATGCACCCCTCCCATGATACTAATATAGAATTAGAAGTTGATAAATTGATCAAATAAAAATTTGTTCAATAATTTCAAAACATATGATGGATCACCAAAATTGTCCATATAAAGAAAAAGAACGGGCATATTAGGGTCTACATCGATTATAGAAACCGTAATCAACAATACACTAAGGTCAATTTTACATTTCCAATCATAGAACTCTTTATCAATGAAACTTATGGATTCCAATCCGTTTCTTTAATGGATGGGTATTTAGGGTACAATCAAATAATGATGGTCCTTGAAGATGAGGAAGCCACAAACTCTAGAATACCTCAAAGGATCTTTCATAATCAGGTCATTAAAATTTGATTGAAGAACACTAGATCTACTTACCAACATTCCATGAATAATATACCCATGTCATTGTTTGGATGAATAGAATAATTTTATACTAATGACCTTGTTGTTAAATATTTACATTGATTTAATCACTTCATGGATCTTCAAACAATATTCATCAAGTTTTGGTTGAACTTTTTGAAGATTAACCTAATTAAATACTATTTTGGGGTAATGTTAGGGAAATTACATGGCTTTGTGATATTCCACCATGGTATTAAGGTAGACCTACAAAATATTAGTGAAATATTAGTAATGCATCCCCATCAAAACCTCAAATAACCAAGGGGGTCTAAGGGAACCTCACTTAAATTTGATATTTTATATCTAACTTGGATTGAAATCTCTCACCTTTACCCAATTAATGAATAAGGGTGTTTCCTACTGATTGTTTGAGGAATAACAAGAATTATTTCAAGTATCAATAAATACTTGATGCAACTCATCAGTCTTGATTCATCAAGTGTAATAAAATTCACTCACATTTTATGTAGCCACCATGGAACAATCACTTGGTTCTATCCTCACACATAAAAATGATGCGGGATATGATAATAGTCTCTACTACCTCATTCGATCGAATCAAGTTAGTGGGACCTAGTATTCTGATGTTGAGAATAACTTCCTCACACTCATCTCTATAGTGGAATGGCTAAGAAATTACTTGTAGAAGGAAATATTCTATATGGTCTCTCATATCGACCATCTCCAGTACATCCTTGGACATCCTATAATGATTAATAGTTTAGCTTGAAGGGAAGTTATTCAAAAAATAATATGAAATCCTATTTATTTCACTGAAGGCAGTGAAATAGTAGGCCATGGATGATTTCTTTGAGGCACATCCCACCCCTAAACGTACACTAGTTGTCATCGTAATTCTAAAAAAAGAGGTTTTCCATGCCCATGACACTCCCCAAACAAAGAAATTTATTTTGATGGCACCCAAATAATTCCAATCTGTTAGTGGATAGAAAATATAAAAATAAAAAGAGTTGGTCTAGGGATTGTGTTTTTTTTTCTACAAACAAAGAAATGTTTCTCTTCTCTTTATTACTATTTCAGGACTGCAATAATAATGATCCTAAATATGAAGCCCTCATTGATGTCTTGGATCTATCCTCACACCTTCAGATAGCCTACAAGAACATCAATTGGGATTCAAAGATTCTGATAAAAAATGAATAGAAAATACACCATCAAAAAGGATGAATTAAACCTTATAATTGGCTACATCATAGGAATGACGGAAGAGTTCCCTTTTGAACCAATTTTTCATCATGTTCCCCACTCCAAAAATTCCCAAGTCAACACGCTGGCTAATGTAGAATTTGTTTTTTCTAACCCTAATATAGATGAGGTGGTCTTCCACATCATGCACAGAAGGATGGTCTCATTGATTATCATTGTGAAATGGAAGAAATGAATCATATCAAAACCTCCCAAGAGTGTGAAGAACTGATATTAAACCTCAGATGGACTGAGCCCAAAATTGATTGTCTCCAAAATGGGACTCTCACAATAGAACAAACTAAAAGGGAATATAGTCAATGTTGAGTAGTGAACTTTACCCTTAGTTATGGGATAAATAAGAAAAAATCCATTTATAAATGAGGCTTCAATGGAATTATCCTCAAATGCATAGTAGAGGTTGAGATTCCAACTGTAATGGAATAAGTTCATATAGGCTCTTGAGGTACTCATTAGTATGGAACTAGGTTCTCCCACCAAATCAGGAAGCTTGGTTACTAATAGAAAATAATGATATAGGACTATGTTGAATTCACTAGGAAATTTCAGGCATTATAGATTCACATAGACTTCATCCATCAACTATCATAATTGCTGCATGCTGCGAAATATTCTTATCAATTTTTTGAATGGGAAATTAATGTTGTGGGACATATCCCCCAGCCACAGCTAAGCAGTTTAAGTACAAATTTACTACTACTGGATTCTTTTCCAAATGGATTGAGGTAATACCCTTCAAGGATGTCAAGACAAAGAATATAATTAAATTTATGAAGGCCAAAATCATCATCATATTCTGAGTCCCTCACATGATATTGATGTAAAATGACACCAAATTCTGTTCTACCAAGTTGAAGAAATTG
Source organism: Viscum album (assembly GCA_963277665.1). Taxonomy (NCBI): domain Eukaryota; kingdom Viridiplantae; phylum Streptophyta; class Magnoliopsida; order Santalales; family Viscaceae; genus Viscum; species Viscum album. Next base: position 208,861,704 of record OY728128.1, on the reverse strand, counting down.
CACCAAGAGTACAAAATTGAGTCCAACCATTCATTTTATTATCATGTGGCGGAAAATTGATAGATATAGGCCTTGTATAATACTCTTTCAAATATACTCCCAAATATTTGAGATAAATAAAAGATGTCGTGTCCAGAAAATCTCATTTACGCTTTATGGGCCTACTGTACCACCACGCGATCTTCTACATAGGATACTCCATATTCATTTATGTGTAGAACTAAAGAAATATTTCCCATAGAAGTCTAGTTTACCTTGATTTGAATAGATTTTCGTGGAACACTCTCAAATGATGATCCATCACAAAAGTGGATGGATAAGTTGTAATGGCTCATTGAGAAAAGGTTATATACACTACACAACCTCAAAGTCCATGAAAATCATATCACACAAGCCTTCAGTAAAAAAATTTACCTCTACTCATTCCTTTAAGTAGAACTAGTGTTATCTTTTAGAACCCCAATGATACTAGGAAAGAAACCTCCAAAGCTGAAACCCAAATTGGGAGGGTCTTATATCATACATAGGGTTTATTCCAATAGATCTTTTTCATTGGCCACAATCGAAGGGGAACACATAATTCCCCCACCAATGAAAGGTTTTTCAAAAAATACTTTTCATAGTTTCCATCCAGCATCCAATATCCTAGTTTCATGATGATAAACTAAAAAATATGTCTGGGTCACATGATGATAAACTACACGATTCATCCTTATCACATGACACTAAACTGCATGAGTGGTCTTAATCGTTTGAACTAAAACTATAATACAACATTCCTCCTTACCACATGACATTAAACTTCATGAAAAAAAATAATTCACAAATAACATGTTGTACATGGGAAAGATGTATTCCAATGTGAAATGAAGTCCTTTATCCCTGTGTGTGAGTTACATCCACATAGGGAATATCTTCATCCAAGAATTATCCATGGATTGATTCATGACATCACATGATATGTAGTAAAACCTATATCCCAAATCCTAGGTCTAGCTATACTATATCAGTCTTAGTCACATGATATGGGACTGTGTGAAAACATCATCATCACATGACATCAAAAGGGTGAATTACCTTTTGTACCAAGAATGGAAATCCTTAGGTAACTAGATTAGGAATCCTCATGCCATAAAAATGGGATTCCCCTCACGAGAGGATTTCCTCAATGCTTCAAGTGTTCGCAGGGCCTTATTCATTCTTTTTCACATTGAGGACCTTTTACCTAGGTGTATGATGTTAAAATACATGGTTTTCTAGGAACTATGTATGGCTTGTCTCTTATTCTAATGAGATAGAAAGGGACACCTAGATCTTATATCCTGGCCCAACCACCACTTGATACAAAATGCCCCTACCATTTCCTCTAATTGCCTCTATGTGGTGATAGATTCCTTTTCCATTACTTGTTTCCCACACCGATAATTTCTCATGTGGGCTTAGGAGTTTTGGAAAGGGATTACCCTTATGATTAATAATTATATGTTTTTGATAGAATTTTCATGCTCTTAGATTTTAGACATTAAAATGTATACCATGAGTACTTTCTATATGATGTTAAACTGCATGGTTAATGTCACTCACGTGGCAAAAAATGCACATTACTATGGACCTTGCATGAGAGGACCAATATCTCTGGTGTTGGTCCCCCACACACCTTCATTCAAGAATTACTGGTTGCTGGATTTGTTTCATCATAGGATACATAGTGACACGAGAATCTCTAATCCTAGGTTCATCTGCAATAATAAATGCTAACAATACCCCCCCCCCCACCTATATATGGGTAAAACCTATGTGAAGTGTGTCCCATTAAAAAACTATGTGTGGCGTGATTCCTAAACTCACAAGATATGTAGTGACCACTAGATCTCCAATCATGTGTCTATCTACAACAATAAATGGGAACAATACCCCCTATATATATGGCTCATACCAGCATTGATAGTTTCTTATTCAAGAACTATGTGTGGATTAATTACTATTACCATAGGATACATAGTGACACTTGGATCTCCAATACTATGTTCACCTACAATTATCAATGGGAACTATTATCCCCTCTGTGTACAGGTAAAATCTTTGTGGAGAGTTTCTTATTCAATAATAATGTGTGGCTTAAATCCTAGAATCGTAGGATATGTAGTGACACCCAGATCTCTAATGTTGGGTCCATCCACAACATAAAATCCCCCCTCCCTTCATATAGGTATGACCTGTACAGGGATATTTCATGTAAGAACTACTTGTACCTTGATTCCTGCAATCACAAGATATGTAGTGACACCTGAATCTTCATTATTGGCTTTATCCACTGTGGATAAAATGATATAAATTCACCCCTAATTCTATATGGGATGGACCTATGCAATAATCCATCTAATACCCACTCTTTCTTGGCTTATTCGACTAAGCAATTTTCCTTTGTTTCTCACACCGATCATGGATCATGTGAGGTTAGGGAACCTGGAAACACCCAATGTCCAATGTGACCAAGACACACCTCAGGTTGGGAACCATTTCCAAGTCGCACAACATTAAGCTATATGAGAACATCTTAGTTGGATGATGTTAAACTGCATAAAATACATCTTCACATTGAACAGATCATCCCATCCAATGGTTGTGTATCCAAGAATATTGTATTCTATTCCATCACCTAAAAATGTGTTTAATACACACTAGTGTAGCCTTTAGGATACTCAAACCCTTTTTGATTCACATGTTTTCAAGGTACCAACTTCATAACTTTGATATCTGAGTAGATAAAACTTGTTTCTTTAGTCGATATCTTTTTATTATAACCCTATATACCTTGTCCTTTCATGCTCATGTCTATTCCATATAGAAAACTTATAACATGGACTAGTTCATCCAAACTGAAAATTGGATCCCTAAAAGGTCCCCCTTAAACCCATGAGTTATTATCCTAACATTATTAAACATTATAGGATAACTCCATTACCAATGGTAGACCAATACCCATTGGTTCCCACCTCCAGTTAACTCATATACTCTTTGGTTATGATTTACATCTTCCATAACCCAACTATTTAAGTGGATTTAGATTCTAACTATGTTACACATCTATGTATCATACACATTTTCAAAAAAAAAATATGAACTAGCATATTAGTATCATTCAATTTAAGGTATGCATCTCCTAAGAAGACCCAAATTCTTTGAGTCAGTCACCCATAACCCCTATGTATGAATCAGAACTATATAGATAGATCTCCTTAAAGGACATGATTAGGGAATGATTCCTTCCCCTTAAAATATGAATAGGTAAAACTAGGGAATCCTAACCATAAAATTTACATTTACCTATATATAAAGAAGTCTATGTCACACAAGTTCATTTTTCCTACAAAAAATGCAGATATTTGTATGGATTGATTTTGAACAAGATAAATATGCATAATAAGGGCACTGACATATGGCTACCCACCCATAAGCCTATGTAAAGATAAAAGGTGTTTCATACATCTAAGTAACCCCAACCAATGTAAAGTGTCCCCAAGAATATATTGCAATTTCATGTTGTTTCCACATCCATTCCAATATCATTACTCATGTCTTGGGAACCTTGGGCCATTATGTACAACATTTTCGTCTCCCCCTCAAAAATATGGTAGAGAAATATTAACCCATAAAATTGGTTATTTTTTAACATTTTCTTAATACTAGTTCAACATTAATCATGACCTTAGGCTGCATGCACTTTTGTCAAAGATGTACAACATTAAACTTTATCCTTGGATGGTCCAAATTGCAATACCCTAAAACTACAAGTGAAAGTGACATAGAACTTTTCAGGATTAAAACCTGTAAAGGTAAGCCTATAAAAAATTAATGTCTCTTGTTGATAAAAATGTCATTTCCAAATTTTAGGTAAAAGTTATAGATTTAATAAACAAGGAATAAAACGTATAGTTCCCACTTTGTGGCCCTTGTAAAAGTTGATTCATGATTACTCTATCCATTTGTCTAATAAAAACATAGATTCACGATTTTTTACATCTCCTCACCTTTATTAAATGTTCACTTTGTGGTGAAACAACTTTTAGTGTGTCTGAACCGTTCTTGAATATTAAACTCTTCATAAACCACCTCCATGCCTTTGAAGTCTAAGCTAAAAAAATAGTTATTTGAGTTTGTATACTTTTCTTGGATCCCCATGGACATTCGGTATCCCTGCATATGGATATTCCCTAAAGAAAACTAGTAGCATGGACTTGTTCTTCCAAAGAGGCTCGTGTATCCTAAGAAAGACCCCTTAAATCAATGATTTATTATCCTAACTTCATGGAACATTATAGGATACCTCCATTACTAAGTGTGGAATTGTACCCACTAGTTCCTACTTCCAATTAAATATGATATTCCCAGACCATGATTTACAATCCCCATAACTAGAATATTAAAGTGTATTTGACATCCTCCACATTAATTCATCATGTATTATAACCATTTCTCAAAGGAAGAATGTGACACTCAAATTATGATCCTTTTGATGGCCCGCAACTCATGGTTCAAAACCACATGGCATAGGGCCCAGCTTTTCAAACAAAATCTAAACAACCCTAGGGTTCTAAAACCATTCCTTGGATAGCTTTATCTCCACATTCAACTTCATCATCTATAAATTTGTGTCTTTTAAACTCATCAATGGATCTTGTAAAAGAGTTGGTACACCTTTGTTTGACCATGATATTAAATAATAAGGGCTTTGAACTACCAAATAGAGGCACATCCTCCTTGAAGAAAGGGAACTATGATCTTCACGATCCTGAAAAACACTATGGAAGAAATCAACACCATAGGGTGTTTTCGGTCATCCCCAAAATGTCTTCCCCATTCCATATTCATTGGTTCAAACTCCAGGAAACATGAATTTCACAACCCATATTCCAACTTTCTAGGTGGACTCCGCTTCCCTAATAATTTATCATACACTAATAAAATATCAAAAATATTTCATGACATTGGAAAAGAGTTGGGACATCTCTTTTTGACCATTATATACACTTATAATGGATTTCACCTACTAACTAGAGGCATCTTCTCACCATAGGAAAGGAAGTTCAATCATTATTACTCCTAGAACATAGTGGTAGAACTCGACACATTAAGGTGATTTGTGTTATCCCCATCGTGTTTTAACTACTCAATTTTCATTAAATATGTCATGGAAATAAAACTTTAAACTACATATCATTCTTACATCCTTATTGCATGATGTCAAACTACTTGATATACATGCTTACTACATGACATCAAACTTCATGATAGATTTCTTTACAACTTCGTGTTAAAATACATAGAATATGTTCTTACCGCATTACATTAAACTACAGGTAATACAACCTTACCTTATGAAATTAAACTATATGGATGACCTCCATACTGCATGACATTGAAATCCCTAGAGAACATTTCTTTGAGAGAGATATATTACCAATAGTAGAAGGTAGAAAATAGAAGACCTTAAACAACCAACAATATAAGTTTTGAGTGGGAAAACCTTGAACCAAAACATAGAAATAGCCAAGTTTTAAAGACCTTAAAACATCAAATTGAAAGATAAAAAATGCTAACCAGGTCAAATACCCAAAAAGGGAATCCTAAGAAAAAGTTGAGTCTATGATCACTAGACACAAACATTGTGTGCTCTGGGAAATGTTGATCAATCAAAAAATTTAAAAGGAATAAAACATTTCAAGTTAGAAAACTTTAAGAGGGTGACCTGAGAAAAATAAAATTACCCACCCACTAATTTTCTACCTATATGAAACTTAGGAAAATGTTAGGGAAATATAAGTAAAAAGATGAAAATATTGTAGGTATCAGTACTTATCCCTAGAAATAATCAGGCTATGCTTACTAAGTCCAATGACTTAAGAAAAAAAAAATAATTATCTCTCCATGATATATATTTTATACATTTTATAATTTTATAAATCAAGTTATATTAATAAAATTAGAAAAGGTGCAACAATGAGAAATATCATGTCAGTGGGGATTCATGAAAAGTTCTCAAGGGAAATATCTTGTTAGTTAATCATTAAAATATAGTCGTTTGGGTTTAATTGCTATTATGAAAAGGATGGGTATCACTGATGATCCATAAAACATCAGACCAATGTAATTTCATTAAAATTATGAATAAATGAAAACTTGAAAATGATAGGTAAAGGTAAAAAGATTTGTTCATTGATAGAGTGAAGAATGAGGAATCTCCACATATCAGAGTCTCTCCCATGAATACAAAAATAAAGGGAGCATAAAAATTCTTCAATCCTGTCACAATATGCATGAAAAGGAGATATTGATCACTGTATATTTGTTATACAGGTAGGAAATGGATTGGGGAAATTGATGAACATATTCTATCTCCACCTCCACAATCTGCCGCAATGCCTCTACCCTAAAAATAGCATCAAGTATAGACTTCTCCTCTCACTTAAAGATCCCTTGTTTTCCCAATTAATTTTTATATGATATTTTAATTTCATGTTGAAACTGATATATCTATTCCTGGAGATGGATAATTTCATTTTTTTTAAATGATCGATTTCAACCTACCCAGTGTTGACACATCTGGGTGATCTACCACCTCTAATATGCACTGGGAAGCTTCATTCAAGGCCTCATCCCAACATTATTTTTCGAAGATGAATCCTCTTCATCTAATAAACTTAATTAAAGGTCCCTCCGTTTCTCCCTTAGAGATATAGATTCTCTCACCAGGGAGTGATTGGTGGTATAATCAAAACCCTCATAACTATGGGTGGTAACCATAAACCTAAGATGTCTCATTTGGACCTTCAGATATTCTAAGGGGGGATCTGAAATTAAGTTCCAAAAATTTATCCACACTTTCCACCATATTAGTTTATAAAGTGACGAAAAATCTAAGACTTGAATCAAGACCAACCTAGGGATAGGGATATATTTTTGGACTAAGTCACTATGTGAATTACTCATGCTTATAGTCTTAAATGAAGTGTGTATGAAGCCAACCTCTATGTCAGTTGATTTGGTCAGAGGAATGTTCAAGGAAGAAGGGACCAGAACATCTAAGATTTTGGGTGAAGGTACTACAATTTGTGGCACAGAGGTCTATCGTTTGGTCGACAGATGGTATGATTCCATTAGATAACCAAAAAATGTGGTCAAAGTTGGAAACATACCATTCTCTATTTCAATACTGGAAATTTCTATTTCCCTCACCCCATCTTTAGGTGAAGAGGAAACACCTTCATGTGATGAGTGGATTGGTGGAATGACTTGTGATTTCTATGATTTCATAATTAACTTTCAAACATTAAGGGTTTTAAGAGAGAAATAATTGTTAGATAACATGACACAAATTAAAGTCTAATTTTAGAAGAACTGATCAAATTCTATGAAACACACCCCCATACAAGATAAATCTATATCAAAATAGCTACTAGAATCAGTTTCCTTCAAAATTTATTCACTCAAGCTAGATCAAATGGAGATACCAATGGAACATCATCTGTAGGTGTCAGTCCTTTGGTACTTCAACCATGCCTACTTCTTGATGGGAAAGGCCTAGTAGTGAAGGTTCTACTAGATCAACAAAACACTCATATGTATCCTCTATAAAAGATGTACGTTCTTCTAGGAAGGATTAGTGAGGACATGTATATTTATAAAAACCATGATGAGTTAGATGAATAGTTAAAAAAGGGGAAATTTTTAGTGCAATGCCTATTTGAAGATTCTAGGGGAGTGGGTTCTGATAGTCTTGAGAACATCCTTTTCCCTTTCCTACCTGATGATGGGTCCTCAGAAGGATCCATCACTGAAGGAATAGAGGATAAAACTAGTGGAAGTGTAAATTATGATGCCACAGGGATGGTAATCACTGCCCTTATCAGAGCTAATTGACCTCAAGATCCCTCATCATCAATCCTCTACCCACCACCCAATTTAGTTTCAACATTCATACCCCAAAGAGAAAATACCAAGGATTGTGGGAGTGGTCGGTCTCCTTCAACATCATGTGACATAAATTAAAAAACAAAAGACATCAATATGGTCGAAACAACACCATGATTATTCAAATACAATAGAAAGATCAGTCTTACCACTACCTCGATTATGGGATGGCCTCCTTCACCCACAATGACCTCTAATGCGACCTGAACCACCATTTGTCTCACTATTGGTGAGTATTATATTTAACCCATCAAATGATCTTTCATTGAATCAATGCCTCAAAGTAATTCACTAACCTCAGTAGGTTGTTCCTTTAAAGTAACACCTTTGGGAGCGGTAATATGATAAAATACTTTTAAATGTATCTCTTCTTAGTGTTGTAGTACCTAGTGCTCAACATCATATTTATCTACCCTCTGAATCATTTGTCACTAAAATGTAACCAGAAATAATAGTGAATTCTTGGCATCAATCACATGTGGCACACTCAGTGAAACCATTCTAGTGGATTCTTCTATTGATTATGAAACATATGGTAAATGTTTTAATTCACTATAAGGTTTTATCGGGGTTGTTGGTCTATCCAAAGAGAGTTACTTTCCAAGACCCATATGGATTCAGTAATCAGTGGAAACCTCGTAGCCTAAGAAAATAATGTGGATAATTACTCATTCGAATATGATTGGATCTAGATATAAGAATAATGTTGGCAAAACCAATCTCATCATTGTTTTCAAGGAGGTATATCTATACCTAAGTCCCCTCCACAGTGAAGATATCCAGAACTATCAAGCCACCATTGATGATTCTTGGATTGAACATAAAGAGGGGTAGGAAATTTCATGTGGATATACTAAAACTAATAGAAGAACCAACAAGGTGAATACCATTCATATATAATGTTCCCATCAATGATGGTAGAAAGGATTCCCTCATGAATGAAAATCATATAGATCCAAGACTTAATTCTTCTCCCACCATGGTCAAATATACAACCATTGGGAATTGTGTCATAGGTATTAAATAAGAAGTGGTCATGATGAATCAGGAAATCCATGATCTACAAATACTTTAATTTTATGTGAATCACCCCACTGATACACTACAAGAAGGGTTTGAAATGAAATTTGGTGATGTTTTAGATGCTCATGTAGTCATAACCGCCTAGATAAACCCCCATCTAACCCCATAGTACCTGAAAGGGACCATAAATCATGAGTGGGGATCTTCCCCTATAAATGTGGTGTATAATGTGATATAGTTTGGTCAACATAGGAATGGTGAACCCAATACACCTACCACCTTCCATAGTGTTCACCATCATAAAGGTTGAAACACTGACTCCACCATTGTCCTTTTTAGGAAGTAGGTACCCCCTTAGGTATAAGTAAAGAAATATAACCAACTAAATGGCCTAGTAATTATTGGGAACTACCTCCCATACCAGTTGGTAAATAAACCCTCATAAAATTTTGGATAATAGGAACCCTCAAATCTGTGGGAATCCTTTTTGGGGTAATCTTTCGGTGTTAAGTCAGAAGTTTCCTTATGAATTTTTCCATTCCTTTATGTTTTGTAAATCAAAAACAAATTTCCTTAATAATAATTTCTATTAGTAAGTAAAATTATATGAAAATCCTATTCTAATTTGAATCATATTCATTAACTATTTTAGATAAGTATAACATTATTTTATAAATATACAATAGTTCCTACAACAAATCGTACCCTTACTGAAACTCAAAATCCAACACTTTCCTAATTCTGATTCACCTAAAATTTTGAATCTGATTCATCCTATTTCTAAAATACAAATTTCATAGAAAATAGAATCTAATAAACTTCCTCAATTCTGAATCATTCAGAATTATGATTCTGATTCTATGTTCCTCAATTATGAATCATTCAAAATTTTGAATCCAATTCTCACATCCTAAATTCCAATTCACAAAGATTTGCAAATATGATTTATTGTGTTCCTCAATTCCAATTCTCATATTTCCTTATCTGATTTTATTTTGTTTAAGAATATTATTTTATTAATTTCTTAATGTTACTATAATTTAATAATATAATGTTTTATACAATCATATCCATACACACTTAATGTTTCTCATGATATTTTCTTATACTAAATGATGTCTTCTAATCAGTTATTCTATGAATGTTGTAAGTTCAACCTGTATAGGTCCCTCCAAAATTTCAAGATAAATATGATCATTGGAGGAAAATTTTAACATTGGTGATATTGCCTAAAATACCAGGCCATTTCGAAGATTCCAACACACACTCCCTTATAGATTTTGGAGACACCTGAGAGCTCTGTTAAAATTTCCAAGTGTGAAATCCTTGAAGTGATTAAGTTGAGAACAACATTTTCAACATACATTAGATTTTAATCCAGCTTTGTTTTTCTTTGTACGACACCAAAAATTTATGATTATGATTAAGGGATTCCAAGTAGAAGGAAGATAGAGGAGCCAATTAGTAGCTAAATCGAGTGCTTCTAGCAGAAGGAAGACATACGTTTTTATCACCATATATATCAAGGTCTTCCATGGATAACAAGATAGTCACCGATCTTAGTATGTAGGGCTTACCCTGGTGTGGGTAAGATATAATTTCTTGAAAGTATAAATCAAGGGACCTTTATCCAAGGTGTTTGGATACCCCACTATTTAGGTTAAAAGATTTGAACTTATTTATATGTACTTTAATTTTCTGCTTCAACATGTTAGAGTTAGAAAGTGTTTCTTATACTTTTTATGGTTTAATAACTCTATTATAAGATTATAAATTCTTTAAGGTTGAATATTTTTTAAGTACACCTTTGTGATTATTTCATTAATCATCTTCATTAAACCTAAGGTGATTTTTATTAACCTTACAAAAGAGTGTTTAGTAAATCGGATTTGTTTAACTTTTTTAAAAAAAGTTATCCTTAAGGTTAAAAATGAATGTTTTTTAACTTACAATTCACCCCCACCCCCTCTAGTATATGATAATATACATACATATTGTGATCATATAATTTTTTTAGAGCTGGTCTATGTGATACAGATACATACATTTAGTATAAAAGGTATATTTTCACTGCTCATTTTACTTTCTTTTTCTTTACTTCTATAAGTTGTCTATAATTTATTTTATAAACTTTTTGTTTATAAATTTTTACTACGCTAACTTGTGTTGTTGAAAAATGATATTTTGTTTCATTTTTAAATTGAAGGAATTAATTTCAGATACTTAGATAATCTAAACTATAAAAGTCCACATATCTTTGATGGAAATTATTATGAATACTAAAGAGATGGAATAAAGACTTTTATTATCAATACTGGTCTGGATAACATTTTTATGCTTACTGGAGATTGAAAAATCTATGACAAGGAATTCAAAACTTTTACCAAGAAAGAGAAGTAGGAATATTATCTAAACTTTAAGGTGTAAAATACATTTATTTATTCTATGACAAGGAATATATATATCTAGATATCCTCTTGTGAAGTAGCTAATGGAATTTAGAAGAGACTAGAAGTTACACATTTTGGAACTTCTAAAGTTATTTAGACTAGAAGATCGATTCTTAGAGAAGATTATCATGGTTTTGTTTTTCCTTATGGAGAACCTACAGTTAAAGTTAAAAATAGATTTATGAAGATTGTATATAGTCTATATTCAATGGGAGAAGAAGTCCTAGATGATGATAAGCTTGTATATTAGATTATAGACATTATGCCTAATGAATGGGAATCAAAGAGAACTGATATTGATGAGTTAAGGAAAATTACAACTATTACTCTTGATAAGTTATTTGGAACCCTATTAAATCATGAGAATAGATTAAAGAGATTTTTTGAGAATATAAATAAGAACAATGGAAGAATTTATTTTACTACTAATTCAAAATAGATGAAAGTCAAAACTCATGAGAAAGTAGCTAAGTGAAAAAAGTATAAGAAAATTGTTATTCAGTCAGATTCAAGTGATAGTGATCACTCAGAGAATGAGTTAGCCAATCTTTCATGAAGGATGAACAAGATTTTCCAAGATGGATTTTCAATATAGATATAAGAAAAAGGACAAGAAATATAATAAATGAACTGAAGTCACATGTTATGAGTGTAAGAATTCATGACACATCAGACCTGATTGTACAAGGAATAAAAGAAAAAATAGGAAAATTATACATTATAACAGGAATCAGAAAAGATATTTCAAACATGAAGGAAAGAATGTCTTAAAGGAAAATGATTCTTGGAGTGCAAGTGGTGGAGAATCCTCTGATGAATCTTCTGATAATGAATCTTATAGATAGAAGAATATTAGTCTTATTTCGAGAATACCTATTACTAACCAATGTTTTTTAGAAAAGGTATGCCCTGCTGAATCCTTAACAAATATGTCTTTATAGTCTCACTATCCTGATGAAAATGGATATATTTCTTATGTAAAGACTTGTAAAATTCAAGGGAAATTTTTTCTTAATTTTCTTTGGGATTTTACAAGAATGCGGTTTCTGACGGCACTTGATTTTGAGGCCCGGTGTGCCTGGAATTTCTATCCGAAGTTTAGCTCGGGTACGTTCAGTGAACGAACAAGCGGGTTTTTAAAACTTTTGAAACAGTTCTCGGAATCGAATTCCGAGGGAACCGATGAATTCACAGTGCCGGTATTTTCTTAGGAACACCTTTTTTGGAGTTTCATTTTCACGGGAGGAGTTGTTAAAAAATTTGTGGAAGTTAAAATAAAAATTGAGTTACAATTTTTATTTCTTTTAAGTGGTTTATCCATTGAGTGGAAGTTGGGGTAACCTCCCAACATCCCATGGGAGTTTATGAGAGTGGTGGGGCCCACATGAACCCCACCCCTTCATATTCCCTAACCTTCCATAACCCTCCATTTAATAAGTCAAGTTGAGTTAATTAATTGAGTGGATTAATTCAACTTTTGATTTTCAAATGCTTAAGTTGTGTTATTAAAATAAGTAAAGGACTTATTTTATTTTGTTTGGAGCTTGTTGCATTGTGAGGATTTGGAGAAAAGTTGAGGAGCATGAAGAACTTCTTCTTCTTCGACAAAGAACGCGAAGAACGCAAATAACGACGGATTCCTCGGAGATCGACGACGCGACGCCGGTGAATCATTTCCCCGCGACGCGACTCTCTCCTTATGCGATATCTTCTTCCGCAATAGTTATTTCTGCGATAAACCCTCGCTCAAGGAATTCGACGAAGTAGGGGATTATGCGTTTCTTTTCTTGAATTTCTTCCGTCGTCATTCCTCGTACTTTTGGACCGCTTGTTACCAGTTAACGGGAGGGGGACGGACCACATAAACACAGCCTACCCTCCTCCCCTTTTAATATTGTCTACCTTGTGATGGAATGGAATGAGCATGGCGCGGTGCCGTTGCACCGCGTGGGGTCATGCGTCAAGGTATGTGCGGTGTCGTCGCGCCACGCCGGAGAAAATGGATGGCACCGCGGCCGGAGCGGGGCCACGACGAAGGGGCGCGGCACCATCGCGCCGTGCCGGGCGGACCAAGTCCGCGACCATAGGCCGCGTCAGAGCAGGGACTGGCGACCGGTTCCGGGCCGCCGACATTGGAGCAAGGGGACCGCCCATCGCCGGTCCCGTGGCGACAACAGTCGGCCGGCCGGTCAGTGGAAGAGTCGGGGGTTACAACCCCCGGCTGGCCAGCTTGAGCGGCCCTCCATCATCGGGGACGTGGTTACAGAATAGGGGGGCAGGCGACCCCCCCCCCCCCCACCCGCTCGGCCGAAACGGCCGAGCTGCCTGGCGACCGGGCCGCGCCAGCGCGCCGGGCCGGGCCGCGCCCAGGCTGTGTCGGGCCGCGCCAGCCGGGCCAGGCCGCACCCAAGCAGGCCGGACCCGGACCCGGGTCAGGTCGACCCGGTTCGGGCCGACCCATGGTGTACCGAGCCGGGTCGGACCGGGCCCGAACCCCCTAATACCGGACCGCTCATGGTCTTTTTCCCATAACTTGGGCTGCAGACCTCCGATCGACGCACTGTCAGCGGCGATGCGATCCTTGGAACGATAAGGTCGTTTCTATATATTACACACAAGGTTTCGGAGTACTTTGGGTTAGGCTGGGTTGGTTTGTACCCGAAGCCAACCGGGCCCTCAGAGCGGAAACACTTATAACTTGAGCTCCGGATGTCCGATTGACGTGTCGTCGACTTTTTTGGATTCCTCTAAGTGAGACAGACCTTTTGGATTACTCTGCTCGAGGTTTGGACGCAGTTGGAGTACGTTCAGGTTGGTTTTGACTTAAAAACCAACCGGGCCCCTGGGACGAAAAAGCCAATAACTCTCAGACTGAGCATCCGATTGACGCGCCATCTGTGACGTTGAGTTCCTGTTGACGATATGGAACTTTTGGATACATCAACTCTGGACTATGTGTCAGTTGATGTATCAGCCCTTCGGCTTGTGGAGCGGACCCTCCTGAACGAGCTTGTTGTGTACGGAAACCCTAGAGCTGGCTGCGACTGCGACGACGATGACTACTATACAAAAATCCTTCGTGGATTCGACGACGATGACTACAACACTCAGCCATCCTACGTGGATTAGTGCTACTGATCCTGTGTGGGTCAGATCCTATGTGGGTCAGCGTTCAGCAGTCTTGTGTGGGCCAGCGCCTACAGATCCTGTGTGGGTCTGATCCTGTGTGTTTCATTGCGGGGGTTAGTTACCTATCGATCCTTTGTGGGTCATTGCGGGGGTTAGTACCTATTGATCTTGTGTGGGTCCGACGGCTTAGATGAATCAGTGACTACATCTGATCATCTCTATCATCTTACAAAGAAGTATACCTGTGTGAGCTAAATCTTTACTTTGAATCCTTATCTTCGATATGATTGACTTGATTTCCTATCTGGATTGTGTTGTGTTATCCTGTGTGGACGTGATCGAACTTGGGCTCAGATGTTGGAGCCGAAATGGAATTGATAACTTAGGTATATGTATGGTCATATATCTAAGTAGTGTTGGATGTTACTTTGTGATTGTATCTTTCCTTTTTGGATTATCCTTTGTGGATTCTTGGAGACCTTCGGGGGTCTCGGGGTCCCTACTGAGTAGCTTATACTCACCCTTGCACGGGCTATGCCCGCACTACATTGTGTTGGTTGCAGATGACGGACAACGCTGATCGTGGTTGAGGCTAGCATAGCAGGTCGGTACCCGGAGGTGGACCACTGGGCGGGGCGTACTCGGAGCGGACAGCTGGACCGAGGAGCTGGTGAGGCTATTTGTACCCACCATTCAGGTGGGACTTCCAGTGGACGGCTCGAGGCTGAGGCTTTACTTCAGTTGTTGTTTTCCCTTTCCAGTTGTACTTTACTTTCAGTTTGGGTTTGTATACTGGCCCACTTACTTTCCGCACTTACTTTTGTACCCAGTTTTTACTTAGTGTTTATTTATGTTTGCTTGCTCTGTGGTGTTTGTTTACTTTACAAAGGCAATGCCTTCCCTTTTTACCGGGAATTACACCTTGGTGGTAGTCGCCAGCCCGTGGCCTATGGAAGGCGGGTTTGGGGTAGTCACGACATGGGCCCCAAGGACGGGTCGTGACAAATTTGGTATCATAGGAGTTCGGTTCTACTGCAGAACTCAGGACTCTGATCTTTTTATATGTGAAGAAATAGTGTTAAGAGTATTGAGTGTGGTTATCAGTCCTGGGATACTAGTGTTGGTGCGACGGCCGACGTATCCGTACACCAGGACCCTGACTTCTGATTTTTGACTTAATACACGAAAACATTGATTGCATGTGTGTTTCAAATTTTCTTTGTGATTACTTTGTGTCAGCTCACCAGGTATACTATTATGACTGTGGCACACATGTATCTTTTCAGGATGGCCCCACGACGGCAGCCAGCTAGGGTTCTGATAGTTGTGCGTGACGACAGCCCACCGAGCGACAAGGCCTCGGTATAGGGCCCTTTGACAGTAGAGGCACTGGCGGTACCTTTACCTGATGAGCCACCGATGCTACCTGCCCAAGCCACTGACAATGCACATCGCCTTAGTGCACTACACGAGTTTCAGCATCAGCGACCGCCTAGGTTCCGCGGGCTGACGGACCCTCAGGCAACCAAGGATTGGTTGGAGGTAGTTGTATGGGTTTTCAGGTTAGTGAGGACACCAGCAGACCTCTTGGTGATCCTCGCAGCGAGCCTCCGGCACGCGGCAGCAGGCAGATGGTGGAGCTTGATGCTCTAGGTGCATGAAGAGGCATCTCTCCTCTAGACAGACTTTGAGAGCCTCTTTCGCTCGGAGTTTGTCCCAGCCACCCTCCATGTGGTGCACATCCAGTAGCTTCTTCAGCTGCGGCATGGCATATTGACGTTTTCCCATTACTCGGTGAGATTTACAGATCTCTCGCGCTACTCGACAGACATGGTACGTGACCCATTCTTCCGGGCCCGGACCTTTGAGCAGGGATTCAGGCAGGAGATCAGGGCATCAGTGATCTCCCTCAGCATCCCTATATAGACAGGGGTACTGGAGAGAGCCCTTCTGATTAAGAGCTTCCTTGATGAGCCTACATTAGCGGCGAGACCTACCGCAGGGCAGCACGTAGCAGATTCTTCTGCAGGAGGCAGTCGACGGATGACTCATGGGTCTAGGAAGACCATACCCTCAGAAAGACGACCTCAGGACACTGGCTCAGTAGTGCGGGGCACATAGCGTGGAGCCAGTCTTTCGAGAGGCAGACAGTGCTACGCATGCGGTGGGCAAGGCCACATGGCTCGTGACTGCCCGGCCCGCCCTGTAGAGGAGAATCAGACGGTTCAGGGGCCACCTAGGCAGAGGCAGAGGGTCGACCGTGGCGGTCCGAAGGGAGCATGCGGACGAGGAAGAGGATATGGCCGAGCAGAAGGTGGTGGGCGACGCATTGAGGCTCTACCACCACCACCACCAGGAGGTCCACCCCGACCACAGGGAGCTGGCGGGAAAAGACAAGCACAGCTTCAGGAAGTGGAGGCCTACGACCACGGTGCACCCGAGATGATTCAAGGTATTATCTGTGTCTATTCCACCCTTGCTGCAGTTCTTATAGACACAGTAGCGAGTCATTATTTCATAGCCGCTGCCCTTGTTCGGAGCTCGGAGATTCCGACAGAGCCGTTGGCATGATCCTTATGGCTAGAGACTCCTATGGGAGCAGACTCGACGATTACGCCTTGGTTCCGGTAGTGTGAGCTTACTCTAGGAGGCGAGATCTTCAGCTGAGATCTTCTTGTAGCGGCGTCGAGGCCTTACGACATCATCTTGGGCATGGATTGGTTAACTACAGTCCATGCTCAGATCGACTGTATTAGGCGCAAGGTGTGATGCGTACGCACCGACGGGAGCAGGTTCACCTTCACCGGTGAGAAGGGAGCCTTCGCAGCACAGGATGGACTCACGCAGAGGAGAGGACAACCCATCACAAATCAGTTGGCTAGCCTCATCCTAGGAGGAGTTGACGTGAGGAGTCCCGGTTTTCCTACAGTGGTGGATCAGTATGCGGACGTTTCCCCGACGACGTTCCCGGACTACCTCCTCGCAAAGAGGTAGACTTTTATATTGATCTGTACCCCGGGATAGCCCCGATATCCACTCCAGTATATCGAATGGCCCCTGCTGAGCTTCGAGAGCTACGGGTACAGTTGGAGGACTTGCAGGGCAAGGGATTCATCCGACCCAGTGTTTCACCCCGGGCTTCCCCGATTCTTTTCGCCAAGAAGGCAGACGAGAGCTTGCGACTTTGTGTCAACAATCGTCGCCTGAACCAGGTGACCATGAGGAACAAGTATCCGCTACCGAGGATTGACAACCTCTTCGATCAGCTCAAGGGAGCACGGTGGTTCTTGAAGATAGACCTCAGGTCAGGCTATCACCAGCTCAGAGTTCGGGATGAGGACGTGCAGAAGACGGCCTTCAGGTGCTGGTATGGCCACTATAAGTTCTTGGTTATGCCATTTGGTGTAGCCAATGCTCCAGCAGTGTTCATGGACCTCATGAACAGGATGTTTCATCCATACCTCGATCGATTTGTCATGGTCTTCATTGAAGACATTTTGATATACTCGACCATTGAGGAGGAGCACGCCTACCACTTGTGGTTTGTACTGGACACACTCCGAGAGCACTAAATTTATGGAAATATCTTGAAGTAATAGTTCTAGATATGTTAGGTCCACTTCTTGGGACACGTCATCTCTGAGGTGGGAGTTGCGGTGGATCCTGTGAAGATCGAGGCAGTTCTAGCTTGGGAGCCACCTAGGAGCGTGACTGAGGTGCGGAGTTTTCTAGGACTAGCTGGATACTACCAGAGATTTGTGCCAGACTTCTCAAGATTTGCGGCACCAATCTCAGCCTTGATGAAGAAGGGGAAACCCTTTGTGTGGTCAGACAGATGTCAGCAGAGCTTCCAGGAGCTGAGACAGAGATTGACCAGCACGCCTATCTTGAGGCTACCAGAGGAGGGAGTTGGATACATAGTTTACTGCGATGCATCAGGGACCGGAATCAGATGTGTCCTAATACAGGATCGAGTCGTGATCGCCTTTGGATCACGTTAGTTGAGGCAGCATGAGAAAAACTATGCTACCCATGACCTAGAGTTAGCAGCAGTGGTCTTCGCTCTAAAGATGTGGCGACACTGTCTGATGGGCAAGCTCTTTACAGTATTTTCTGATCACTAGAGTCTCAGGTACATCTTCTCTCAGACGGACCTAAACTTGAGACAGCGGCGATGGCTCGAGTTCCTCCAGGACTATAACTTTCAGATAGTCTATAATCTTGGAAAAGGGAACGTGGTAGCCGATGATCTCAGCAGGAGGACGGGCATTCAGCTACTTGGGGAGGCGACAGAGCAGCTAGCCACTTTGCTGATATCCTTCGTAGATAGAGATGGAGTAGCCTTCCTTCAGTAACTCACAGTCACTCCTCCACTACTGCAGCGGGTCAGAGAGGCACAACGTGGGGACGCTGACTATGAGAGGCGACATGCGCAGATATCCTCAGGACAGGCACCTGATGGTTTCTCTTTTGGAGGAGATCATGGCGTCCTTTTCAGAGGAAGTACCTTGGTACCAGTTGCTTTACAAGAGGCGGTGATGAGAGAGTTTCACACTTCCCCTTTGTCGGTACATCCTGGAGTGGGGAAGATGTACCAGGATCTCAGACGACAGCACTGGTGGCCGGGCATGAAGAAGGTTGTGGCAGAGTTCGTTTCTCGATGCCTCACCTTCCAGCAGGTGAATGCAGAGCACCAAGTACAAGCAGGCTTGGTACAACCCTTGGAGGTCCTGGAGTGGAAGTGGGACGGCATATCTATGGACTTTGTGACTGTACTTCCACGCACTTCCAGAGGTCATGACTCCATTTGGGTGATTGTCGACTGACTCACCAAGTCGGCTCACTTCTTACCCATCAGAGAGCAGGGCACAGTGGAGATCTTGGGAAGTCTCTACATTCAGGACATTGTACGGCTTCATGGTGTGCCATCGTCCATCATTTCCGATCGAGATGCTCGCTTTACTTCCTGGCTTTGGAAAGGGTTGTAGGAGGCGTTCGGGACGCAGCTACGTCTGAGCACCGCCTTTCACCCCCAGACAGATGGTCAGACGGAGAGGACCATTCAGACTCTCGAGGACATGCTCTGCGCATGTGTCCTTGACTTTGGTCACAGCTGGGAGGACCGCCTACCTTTGGTGGAGTTCGCGTACAACAACAGCTACCACTCCGCCATCGGGATGGCACCTTACAAGGCGTTGTACGGTCGACCTTGCAGATCACCTCTGTGCTGGACAAACCCTGGGGAGTCATAACTTATGGGACCAGAGATGGTCCAAGCCATGACAGAGAAGGTCCAAGTCATCCAGGAGTGGATGAGGATAGCTCAGAGCCGGCAGAAGTCTTATGCTGACAGGAGGCGGAGGCCACTAGAGTTCGACGATGGCGACCACGTCTTCTTGCGGGTCTCACCTTGACGTGGATTACAGAGATTTGGCTGAGGCGGAAAGTTGTCTCCACGCTTCATCAGACCATTCCAGGTCCTCACCAGGATTGGTGAGGTGGCTTATCACCTGGATCTAGAACCTCAGTTGCACCGAGTGAACGATTTCTTCCAAGTATCTCAGCTGAGGAGATACATGCACGACCCGACGCATATCATTGACCATGGGGAGCTGGACATAGATGATGGGGAGTCTTTTTCAGAGGTCCAAGTGGAGATCGAGGATCGATAGGAGCGGGTCCTTCGTGGATGGTCGATTCCTCTAGTGCGCATCAGATGGCAGCACGGGAACCTCCAGGAAAGCACTTGGGAACGGGAGGCTCATATTCGTACACAGTACCCACATTTGTTCCCCTAGTTTTTTATGTATCTTTACGGGGATGTAAAGCCCTGAGGTGGGAGTAATTTAAAGACCCGTAAAATTCAAGGGAAATTTTTTCGTAATTTTCTTTGGGATTTTACAAGAATGCGGTTTCTGACGGAACTTGATTCTGAGACCCGGTGTGCCCGAAATTTCTATCTGAAGTTTAGCTCGGGTATGTTCTGTGAACGAACGAGCGGGTTTTTCTAACTTTTGAACTGGTGCTCGGAATAGAATTCTGAGGGCACCGATGAATTTTCAGTGCCGGTATTTTATTAGGAACACCTTTCCGGAGTTGCGTTTTCACGAGAGGAGTTGTTAAAAAATTTGTGGAAGTTAAAATAAAAATTGAGTAACAATTGTTATTTCTTTTAAGTGGTTTATCCATTGAGTGGAAGTTGGGATAACCACCCAACCTCCCATGGAAGGTTATGAGAGTTGTGGGGCCCACACTAACCCCACCCCTTCATCTTACCTAACCTTCCATAACCCTCCATTTAATAAGTCAAGTTGAGTTAATTAATTGAGTGGATTAATTCAACTTTTGATTTTCAAATGCTCAAGTTATGTTAAAAAAATAAGTAAAGGACTTATTTTATTTTGTTTGGAGCTTGTTGCATTGGGAGGATTTGGAGAAAAGTTAAGGAGCTTGAAGAACTTCTTCTTCTTCGACGAAGAACGCGAAGAACACGAAGAATGCTAGATTCCTCGGAGATCGACGACACGACGTCAGCGAATCATTTCCCTGCGACGCGACTCTCTCCTTCTGCGACGTCTTCTTCTGTGACGGTTATTTCCACGATGAACCCTCGCTCAACGAATTCGAAGAGGTAGGGGATTATGCATTTCTTTTCGTGAATTTCTTCTGTCATCATTCGTTGTACTTTTGGACCGCTTGTTACCAGTTAACGGGAGGGGGCCGGACGGCACAAACACGGCCGACCCTCCTCCCCTTTTTATCATGTCTACCTTGTGGTGGAATGGAACGTCCATGGCGCGGTGCCGGAGCACCACGCGGGGTCATGCGGCAAGGTATGGTCGGCGCCGTCGCGCCGTGCATTTGAATCAAACAAGAACGCGGCGCCATCGCGCCGCACCGGAGAAACCCGAAGGCACCGCGGCCGGAGCGGGACCACGGTGGAGGGGCGCGACTCCATCGCACCGTGCCAGGAGGACCAAGGCTTCGGCCATAGGCCGCGGCGGAGCAGGGACTGGCGGCCAGTTCCGGGATGCCATCATCGGAGCAGGGGGACCGGCCATCGCCGGTCCCGTGGCGGCAACAGTCGGCCGGCCGAAGCGGGCCATCCGGCCAGTGGAAGAGTCGGGGGTTACAACCCCTGGCTGGCCAGCTTGAGCAGCCCCCCATCATGGGGGTCGGGGTTACGGAACAGGGGGCAGCCCCCCCCCCCCACCCGGTCGGCCGAAACGGCCAAGCCTCCTGGCGATCGGGCCGCACCGGCGCGCCGGACCGGGCCGCGCCGGTGCGCCGGGCCGGGCCGCACCCAGGCCGGGTCGGGCCGCGCCCAGGCCGGGCCGGGCCGCGCCAGCCGGGCCGGGCCGCGCCAACCAGGCTGGGCCGCACCCAAGCGGGCCGGACCCACACCCGGCTCGGGTCGACCCGGTTCGGGCCGACCCAGGGGGTACCGGGTCGGGTCGTACCGGGCCCGGACCCCCTAATACCGGACCGCTCATGGTCTTTTGCCCATAACTTGGGTTGCGGACCTCTGATCGATGCACCATCAGTGGCGATGCGATCCTTGTAATGAGACGTTCGTTTCGATATATTACACACAAGGTTTCGGAGTACATTGGGTTTGGCCGGGTTGGTTCGTACACGAAACCAACCGGGCCCTCGGAGTGGAAACGCTTATAACTTGAGCTTCGAATGTCCGATTGTTGTGTCGTCGACTTTGTTGGATTCCTCTAAGTGAGAAGGACCTTTTGGATTACTCCTCTAGAGGTTTGGATGCAGTTGGAGTACCGTCGGGTTTGTTTTGACTTAAAAACCAACCAGGCCCCTAGGACGAAAAAGCCAATAACTATCAGACCGAGCGTCCGATTGACACACCGTCTGTGACGTTGAGTTCCTATTTAAGATATAGAACTTTTGGATACATCACCTCTAGAATATGTGTTATTTGATGTATCAGCCCTTCGGCTCGTGGATCGGACCCTCTCGAACGAGCTTGCTGTGTGCGAAAACCCTAGAGCTGGCTGCGACTACGACGACTATGACTGCTGTACAGAAATCCTCCATGGATTCGACGACAACAACTACAACACTCAGAGATCCTACATGGATCAATGCTACCGATCCTATGTAGGTCAGATCCTATGTGGGTCAGCGCTCAGCGGTCCTGTGTGGGCCAACGCCTACTGATCCTGTGTGGGTCCGATCCTGTGTGGGTCATTGTGGGGTTTAGTTACCTATCGATCCTTTGTGGGTCATTGCGGGGGTTAATACCTATCGATCTTGTGTGGGTCTAACGGATTATATGAATCAGTGACTACATATGATCATCTCTATCGTCTTACGAAGAAGTATACCTATGTGAGCTAAATCTTGACTTTCAATCCTTATCATCAATATGATTGACTTGCTTTCCTGTGTGGATTGTGTTGTGCTATTCTGTGTGGACGTGATCGAACTTGGGCTCGGATGTTGGAGCTGAACTGGAATTGATAACTTAGGTATATATGTGGGCATATACCTAAGTAGTGTTGGATGTTACTTCGTGATTGTATCTTTCCTTTTTGGATTATCCTTTGTGGATTCTGGGAGACCTTCGGGGGTCTCGGGGTCCCTACTGAGTAGCTTATACTCACCCCTGCACGGGATATGCCCGCACTACGTTGTCTTGGTTGCAGATGACGGACATCTATGATCATGGTTGAGGCTGGTGTAGCAGGTCGGTACCCGGAGGTGGACCACTGGGCAGGGCGTACTCGGAGCGGACGGCTGGACCACAGAGCTGTGGAGGCTATCTGTACCCACCCTTCAGGTGGGACTTCCAGTGGATGGCTCGAGGCTGCGGCTTTACTTCAGTTGTTGTTTTCCCTTTCCAGTTGTACTTTAATTTCAGTTTGGGTTTGCATACTGGCCCACTTACTTTTCCACACTTACTTTTGTACTCAGTTTTTACTTAGTGTTTACTTCTTCTTGCGTGCTCTGTGGTGTTTGTTTACTTTACAAAGTCAATGCCTTCCGTTTTTACTGGGAATTACGCCTTGGTGCTAGTCGCTAGCCCCTGGCCTATGGAAGGCGAGCTTGGGGTAGTCACGGCACGAGCCCCGAGGATGGGCCGTGACATCTTAGTTTGAAGAATCCTCATTAGAAAAATATACCTTAGCTTCTTTTGAATAAATATTTAGTTTTTCCATGTTTCTTGAAAATGAAAATAGTAAGATCAATATGAAACTTGAAAAGGAAAAAATATAAAATCATTCTTTTAACAAAATAAGAATCGGAACATTCTAAAGATCTTGATTAAAAATCTTTTGAAATTTTTTCTATTTCAAAAAAAAATTAGGATGTAAATTCTAAAAAGGATAAACATTCTAAGGATTATGAAGATGTTACTTTGAAGAAAAATGTTTTAGAGACAAACTCAAATCCTAAGACCAATGAATCTAATGATAAGAATTTAGTCATTAGACAAAAATCTGAAAAAATTTATCTTAAGAAACTCTTATCAAATTTTACTTTTGGTAAAGATAATTTTGATAATATATATTTACAAATTTTTCCTCTTAGGAATAGTTTCAGATTTGGTTATTATCCATCAAAACTAGTTTTTAGTCATAACTATTTTGTGTCTCAATGTTCCCCATTCCGCACTAAGTGTCAGTGTAGTGGACACTAGGAGAAAGTTTGTTCTTTAAATAAAATCAAATCTTTAGGATTTAATAAATTATACTTTTCTAAGAAAATGTGTATTCTATATATTTTACTTTCAAACATTTCTGGAACCAAGAACGTTTGGATTCTAAAAACCAAACTGTTTTATTTTTAGGAAAATAGAGTAAGTACCAACAACAATATATAGTACATGGACTGTGGATGTTACCGACACATGACAAGTAATAAAAACTTCTTTGAAAATGTTATTAGTATTAAAGGTTGGAGATTCACTTTTAGAGACAATGCTCAAGGGCAGATTTTTAGTATATGTAACATCATTCTTCTTGGAAATTCCTTTATTTAAAATGTTTTATATGTTAATGGTCTTACGCCCAACCTTATTAGAATATTCCAATTATGTGATGATGGTTACCTTGTGAATTTTAATAATGAAAAATTCTTAGTACACAATTCTAAGTATGAGTTCATTTTTTCCACCCATCGGAATGAGAATGTTTAAACACTAAACTTAGAAGACGTTATAAGACAGGACTTACCTTGCCTTAGTTTAATAGAAGACCAATATTGGTTGTGGAATAGAAGACTAGTACAATGTGACCTAAGGAACTTATGTAAAATATATAATAAAGGACTTGTTAACGATCTACTGGATACTACATTTGATTCTTCAAAAGTTTGTGACACTTCTAAATATGGAAAGAAACATAAGTCAAGATTTATATCTATAAGTGAGGTTTCAACTTTCCATGCATTATAGTTGGTGGACATGAAATTTTTTGGACCTAAATAAACTTGAGGTATTGGAGGAAAATTATATGTATTTTTTTAGTTGATGATTACACAATATTTACATGGGTCTATTTTATAGAAAAGAAATATGAATCCTATTCTTATTCAATTCCTTTTTGACTAAAGTTAAAAATTTGAAAAACATTACATTGATAACTATTTGTAGTGATCATGGTGGAGAATTTGAAAATTCATATTTTGAAAAAAAAAATTACTAAGAAAGGAATTACTCAAAACATCCCATCTCTAAGAACTCCTGAGAAAAAATGTGTTGTCAAAAGAAGAAATCTAATTCTTCAAGATATATCAAGAACCATGTTGAGTGAATACTCAATTGCTAAATATTTTTGAGATGAAGCTGTAAGAACTGGTTTTTATACTATAAATTATGTTTTAAGTGGACCATTTCTTAATAAAACACCTTATGAGTTATGGATAGCCAAAAACCAAAAGTTTCAGACTTTAGAGTATTTGGATGTAAAATATTCATTTTTAATACAAAAAATAATTTACATAAATTCTTACCCAAATCCAGTGATGGTATTTTCTTAGTATATTATACTACCTTTAAGGCTTATAGAGTTTCCAAAAAAATCCCTTGTACTATTGAGGAAATAGTACACATTAAATTTGATGAAACTAATCCTTTGGTTTTTAAAAAACCCCAACCTACAACTTCAGATGTGTATTCAAAATCTGATTATCAACCTTTGATAAAAGATTCTTCGAATCAGGAGAATACTCTGGAAAATTTTTATGAAGTATTCACTCTAGAAGATTTTATACCCTATGTTGACGACCATTTTTTACAAAACCCATGTCAGATGTTTCTAAGGAATCATCGTAGTGATAGTTTCATTGGTGTTGTAAATCAAATAATAAGGACTTGATGCTCTTTAAGAAATGAGGTAGAGCATCAAGAATTTCTTTCCCAATTCGAATCCAAAAGTCTTGATGTGGCTTTGAGTGATAAATATTGGATTTAAGGTATGCAAGATGAACTAAATTAATTTGAAAGAAACAAAATCTGGACCTTGGTTGAAATACTTAACGAGACTTCTGTAATTAGTGTAAAAGGGGCCTTCAGAAATATATGCGATGAAAATGGAATCATTGTAATAAATAATGAAATATTATTTTCAAAATACTATAATCAAAAAGTTGGAATAAACTATAAAGAAATATATTTTCCAGTACCTAGACTTGAATATTTTAAAATTCTCTAAGACTTTATATAATTCTTTAACTTCAAACTTTTTCAAATTGATGTGATGTGTGATTTTATTAATAGATATGTTCAAGAGGAAGTTTATGTTAACATAAATCCTTGTTTTGGAGACACAAAATATCTTGAACATGTTTTTAAACATACCAAATCTTTATATTATGGCATCCTGTCTTTTTAACATAACTTTTCATTACATTTTACAAACAGAGAACTTTTAAAGTCTACTGTCATGGAAATCAGGAAAAAATACATGAAAACTTAAAACAATCTTTTAAATCCCCTTGAAAAACCTCCTGAAAATTTAATCCTATGTACAACTACTGCATCTCAAAACCTAGAGACCTACATCAAAGGAAGGGGTGAGCAAATATCCCAGAAAGGAAAGCAAGAGAATCAGTTTACTAGTGATATCAATAAGAACTTGATGAAAAACATAAAGACATGAGAAATGGAACTAGAGGAATTTAATAATGAAACTAACATGAACCATTACATGAATATGTGGCTAAAACATTTAATTTAGACATTCATGAACATATCACAAAGTTTCATCCCCAAGGTGTCATAAAAATTACCAAGGTTATTCACCAAGGTATCGTGAAACTTGTCATCTCTAGAGATTAAATTCTTTACCCGATGCATTGGAGCGCTATCAGTGCGCACCCATAATATGTCTTTATTTTCATGTGATCCAAATATATCAATATCAAAAATTTCATAAATAACCCATAGAGAGTAAATGAAATGGATTTTATTTCAAAACTGTGACGTTTTAAAAGTGCTAAAAAATAAGATCATTATGTCATTTATATCCCATGGAAAGGGAGTGAGGGTTATATGTAAGTCAATTATAGAATCAAATATATCATTTTTTTGTATTTATGAACACACATATAAACGAAATAGTTCTGGGAATTCACCAAAATTAAACAAGATAATTTCATGAGAGAAAGAGAGAGAAATTTTGAGACGAAATTTATGCAACATAACAACTATATAACTCGATTTTAGAAAACATTAAAAAGAGAGGGGAAAAGGGTCACCTACTTATAAATAACTAATAACATAGTATAGGTATATAATAGAATATAAATAAGTTCATTGTATGGATATTTTAATGAAATACCATATGAAAAGGAAAATTGAAAGAAAATAGAAAATCTGATTTCTTTTATGAAAATTCGGCTGCCTAATGGCATCACTTAAAAATTTAGAAAATAAATTGATGATATAATAAAGGGTATATCATCATTTGGACATGAAATGTACAATAATAAAAAATTTATAAGAACATACCCTCACATAAGAATATGGAAACTAGAAGACATAACTTGAAGGAAATTATGACTAAAAAGAGGAGGGTGAAAGGTTCCCTTACCTTGAAGAGTAACTTCAAAAGATTGACTGTCAGGACCTTAGGGGCTTGAGGGAACCTTGGGAGGACTCCTTGTGATGAAAAAAGGTCAGATATTCATTAAGGAGGATTTTGGAATGAAATTAATGAGTGAATGGCTTGGTATTTATAGGAAAAGTGAGGGAATATTTAGTTACTTTCCAAGGGACACTTCATCAGTGGTATTTGAAAAACCGTGAGCTTTCCCATGGTATTTTCCCACGGTATTGGCCATTTGGGATACCTCATAGCATATTTTACTATTAAAAAGTTGACTAGAATTATTACATCATCATTGCATCATTAATGAGTTCATTAAACACCAGAAACTCAAAACTATATTTTCACTATTCACTGAAAAACCAAACATTTTATAAAAATATCATAAATTCACCCTAACCTAATATCAATGCTATGAATTCAAAAATTAACTTTATTTTATGAAAATAATTTTTTAAATATTTTTAATTTAATTTTTAATAAAAATCATTATTTATTCTAAAAAACAACTCTAAAACTATAACTTGTTTTGTAACCCCTTGAAAACGTAACCAAGGTCCCATTAATTTATTGTATAACCATAAAACAATAAAGTAAAAATTTATGATTACATTTTATGAATATAAACATTCATTTTAAACTATTAAATTAATTATAAAATTGTTAATAAAATATTTATGACCTATAAAAATAACAAAACTTATATTATGATCGTTTTTCACTTTTAAGATGTTTAAATTGTATTTTTACATTCGTGGGTGAAGTTTATATTTTTTTGGTCGATTTACTATTAATTACTATTCATAAGGGTATGTTACTATTCATACATTACTATTCACTAAAACTCAAGTTGATCTTATTAGACTCTAATTTTCTTACTGATCACAATTGCAGAAGACCATTTTTTTAAAATAATTTCACATTATTAATTATTTAATGTTTACATTAATATTTTAAAATACCTATTTTTACCAAAATTCATTAGTAATATGGAACTATAAATTCATCCTATATTTATCTGAATATTTTAAATTCACTGACTTTTCCATAACAAGAAATAACAATTTTACTTATACAAAAGGATTACACAAGTAACTAAGGTCACGTTACATAGCCCCTTATATCACCTGCATGAGACCTAAGTGTAAGGTGTGTTATGGTGATAGAATTTGGGGGCAAATCAAACAACATTGCCTGAGTGGTGATATAGCATCCCGACCTTTTCTTACATTACTATTACAACATTTCAAAGATAAACAACATAATAGTATTACACATAGAGGATCCAAAGGTTTAGTGTCTTTGTCAAATTAGGACCACACATAACAAATTCAACATCAAGCATAAATATTTATTTAATTTCTTCTTCTCTAGCTTCTTATTGGCACTTGTCCTATCCTTAGTGCATATAGCCACCTGAGGATATACATCAAAAGTGGTGATCTAGAAGCCCAGTAAGAGGATAGATAAGAAGAATATAGCATGGGGTGAGCATAATCATAACATAGGAAAAAGATAATGAACATGAGAGGAGCATAAATCAAAGACTTGAAATGTGGCAATTCATAAAATGAAACATCGTGTCTTAGTGGTTAACTACCACACATACTTGTGAACCAAGCTAGCTTCTTGTTCACACATCATTTTACATTTACTCATGAGATTCATCACTTTACCCAATGTATTGGAGCACTCTATAATTCTGGGCGCACCCGTCACTTTGAAACATTCATAATTGCGCTATATAATTTCAAGCGCACCCATCACATCATAACATTATCATTATCATGCATGCCACATAGAACACATATCAAACATGTACATAAATAACCCATGGAAAGAAATGGGTATCATCCCATAATAAAACATTCATAATATTTGGGTTCCCAAAAGAAAGAGAGAATAACAAACATGTTACAAGAACAGTCCACTTTGAGTGAGAACTAAAAGGGGTGTTCTTAAAAGAAGAGTTCGTTTGGAAAACATTTTGTTGGAAATAAAAACTAGTGACAAACATGTATATCCCAGAAAAGTAATGGCAATGATGAACAAATGATCTTTGAGGAGTAACCATATCAAAAATGGAGTGAAAGAGGGAGATCCCGAAGGAAGAAAATTGGGTTCAAGATTTCCCCTTACCTTGTACCCGAATGATTCCTTCTCTTTAATGTCCTGTATAATGACATTATATTCATTAATTAGAAATACAGAACCATGTGTACATTAATAGGGTTCATTCTGGTTTCCTTATGTCATATTATGTTCCTTTGGATGACTTATAGAGTTTAAAAACCACTACAGGAAAACTGAATATTTGTGACGGGCCATTTGCGGCTGGATCCCGTCGCAAAAGGTCTTTTGCGACGGGGCTCCGTCGTAAATCGCCCGTTGCCGAAAACGGCGTCGCAAATAGGTTTTTTTGTGGCGGTCCCGTTGCAAAAATATTATTTGTGACGGTATTTGGCCCCCCTTCGCAAATAAGTTTTCGTTCATATATAACAAAGGTATTTGCGACGGGCCGTCGCAGATATATTATTTGTGACGGGTCAGAATCTCGTCGCAAATGTGAAATTTAAAAAAAATACTTGCGATGAAAGTATTTGCGATGGACCGTCACAGAAAGGTTTTCCCGACGGGTATTCGTCCCGTCGCAAATGGTACTGTAAAAAACATTTACGACGGGAAGTCCCGTTGCAAATGTACCCGTCGCAAATATTAAAAAAAATAAAAAAAATAAAATTATTAATACAAATCGTATAATATTATATAAAAATAATAATAATATTAATAATATAAAAAAATTATATTATTATAATATAAATAAAAAAATATATAAAATATAATTATGAAATATTAATATAAAATAATAATAATATGAATATTAATAATATAATATAATATAATAATACTAATATTATAATATAAAAAATTAATATAATATTATTATTATTAAACTATCTATATAATAATAATATTAATATTAATATTAATATTAATAATATAAATAAATTATATTATTATAATATTAATAATAAAATATATATATGCTATAATTATAAAATATTAATATCAAAAAATAAAAATAATATGAATAAAAATAATATTATATTATATATTATGAAATATTAATATCAAAAAATAATAATAATAGTACTAATATTATTAATATAAAAAATTAATATAATAATATTATTATTAAAATAAACATACATATTTATGAAAAAATAATATTAATATTATTAATATTAATAAAATTATAAAATTATAAACTTCTCAATATTAACAATAAATATAAAATATTAAAAGTAATATTACTAAAATAAGAATACATTAAAAATAATACTAATAAGTAATAATATATTAAAAAAATAAAAACAAATTAAATCACATAATATTCGTACCAATATGAAAGAGGAATTGTAAATAGTTAATATGACAATAAACTACGAACTCAAATGTTTATTACATCTAAAAAAATCATTGGGGGGTGGATAATCTGGAGGACCTGGAGGACCTGGAGGAGGCGGTGGAGGAAACTCCATCCCTAAACTATGAGTCAGACGACACATATACTCCATATACTCCTGATGTTGCTCCTCATATCGACGTCTCTCCTCATCCTACTACTGACGCATCTTCTCCTGCCATCGACACATCTCCTCATCGTGCTGCTGACTCATCTGCTCCTGCCCCTGATGCAAATCCTCTATAAGCTGACTCTAAGCACGCAGTTGCTCCTGATACTATGAGGCAGAAGATGATGTCTCTCCACGAGCTCCTCTTGAGCTGGACGCCGACATCGCAGCAGTACCATAACAAGCTGCAGGAGTCAAATGAGAGCTGATAACAACTACTCGGCCCTTTTTGAATCCATATTGGGTCGCCTGCATCTATGTCGTCTCATCAAAATGGTGGGCACTAGTATGATCACCCGTCTCGTCTTGACTCTCAGCCTGTGTCTGAGAGGTCGCGGCCTCATATGACTCCTTAAGTTTCAATTAGAAATTAAAATAATGAAAAGATTATATGCATTTAATTTGAAAACTGAAAAGAAAATAATACTGACCACAATCTGACGCTAGCGGTCACCTCTAATCTCTCCAGTAATCGGGTCAGTGTACATCCTTCGATATACGCCATACACCGAAATACCAGGCTGCTCGTCTTCCTATATGAATATAAAATAAACTGTTTATATTTAAAGTTGTATAAAATATTAAAAAAAATTACTTACCAGACGCTCTCTATGCACACTGAATGTACGACTACCGGCTCAATGCGTCACCTCTTGTCTCCCCCGATTCTGTCGACCCAATGCAGATCCCCTCTGAAACCCACCACCCAACCAGTGTGTACATAATCCATCCCAAACGTGAGATGAAATGTACTCTGGTCGGTGGTCTCAACAGGACTCATCAAATTTTGTCACTCCAGCTTTCTTCACATCCGTCTTTCTCAAATTATGCAAAAACTGACGGAAACAGTCACGCATAGACACCACTCATTCTGCGTGGATAGTGGCACACATGCTCTCATCGATGGGATACCATAAACCCTAATATAAAGTTATAAATGAATTAAATTTCAAAATAAATAATATTTAATTACGTACCAGCCAATGATCGAACATGGCGTCCTGCACATCCGCGGGAATCTGATCCCATGTGAGCCAGGGCTGAGAAATATAATTGTGCAAGATAGCGCTCCCCTGTCCAATAGCTATATGTGTAAAACTGTGGAAAAAGAACAAATAATCAAACAATTAGAATATTAATAAATTATAATGAAAGATAACTAAAATACACAGGTTACCATACCACCGCGTGTGTGAATCGAATCCAAGTGGTGGATGTCACTCCAGGATAGGATCTGGAATCATCAGTCTGGCAAGACCACACCCCCTCCCAGTGCTCCTTGTAGTGCCAACAGCCTGAGGGTCAGATGACTCAAGAACCTCATCATCCATAGGTAGATCAGCCTCCAGCAACTGACGAAACGTTTTCGAGTCCATCTAAAACATGAAATGATTGTTATTAGAAAACAGTTGAAAATAACTATTATATATTGATATATATATTTGTTATGATTCAAACCAACATTTTACTGTGTCAATGTTCATCTTCATCATCATCTTCATAGTTGTCAATGTCAATGTCTTCATCTTCCTCATCAACATCATCAATTTCCATATTAGTTCCATTGTCATCATCTCTTGTCATTTCAAATTCAGTTGTAACATCATTTACAACATCGTCACCATCGACCCTTAACTGTGGGGTGTCATCCTCAATATTCATGTCTCTTTGTGAAAAAGATGTG
Organism: Viscum album; assembly: GCA_963277665.1. NCBI lineage: Eukaryota > Viridiplantae > Streptophyta > Magnoliopsida > Santalales > Viscaceae > Viscum > Viscum album. The sequence continues at coordinate 208,828,739 of OY728128.1, read as the reverse complement.
TTTTGAGGAGTGTCCTGAAAAATTTCATTTCCTTGAACTTCAGTAGAACCACATTCAGTTTGAGTAAACTGATTTTCTCGAGATTTAACTTTTATTATACTCCACCAATCATCCAACTCTTTTTCAGTAGCACAATATTTTGCATAATAAATTTTATGTGCCTGATGAGCCAATAAAAATGGTTCATTTACTACAAGAAGACTTTTATGTTTAATATCAACAATTCCATGAGTTAGATGAATATGCAGGCCTCTCTCATTATCTATCCATCGATATTTAAACATTGTTACATAATTCTGTCCCAAATAACACAGTTCAATAATTTCTTCAAGCATGTCGTAAAAGTCAACTTCAATATCTCTATGATGTGATCCCTTCAAACAAACGCCACTATTAATTGTTTTCTTTGATTCCCCATATGCACGTGTATGAAAGCGATAACCATTCACCACATATTCATTATAAGATTTAACCATTTTGGATGGTGGGCTACTCAAAATACGCAATCGACTATCAATCTTATCAGCATGTACAGATACCTGAAAATTTGTAAAACATTTATCTCTATTACAAGTAATAAATTGATTTTATATGTAAAACCAAAAAAGAATGTATGTTACCAGTTTTTGAAACCAGTAGGCAAAATTTTTGTACTGACGTTTTTCTAAGACATCTGCTGTAATTTGTGGAAATTGTTTCTTGATATGATCATCATATAACCTACAAATACAATATGATTAATTTACTATAACAGAATCTATAGAATAAGGGATAAGAGCACTCACTGTAAAATTGGTGACATTTCTTCACAGTTGAGTAGAACATATGTATGAGCTCTATAACGTTCATCATTTGAAAGCCATCTATCATGAACTCCACCAAAGCCAAGTTCGGGCTGACTGAAAACTGATAATTGATTGTTCATATCATTATCAACATTCCCCTTGTTCCGGTCCATGCAGTTAAATTTTGAGGGATATTCAGATTCAAAATAATGAGAGTAGAATAAAGCAATTTCTTCTTGCAAATAAGCTTCAGCAATTGAGCCTTCAACTGATGCTTTGTTACAGACTTTTTTCTTCAATTTCTACATGCATCTCTCAAATGGGTACATCCATCTAAACTGAACCGGACCTCCATATTTTGCTTCATGTGGAAAATGTAATATCAAATGTTACATCGAATCAAAGAAATCCGGCGGAAATATTTTTTCCAATTTGCATATAATTACAACAACAACTTCTTCCAGTTTTCTAAGTGTATCGTAGTCTGTTGTCGCCGCACACATGTCTCGGAAAAAATATGATATATCTATTATCGAATCCCAAATATTAGAATTCAAAAAACCTCTTAATCCAATAAGCATAAGCCTTTCCATTATAAAATGACAATCATGACTTTTTAATCCGGTAATATGACCATTTTTAGCACATCTTCCCAAGTTGGAAGCATAGCCATCTGGAAGTCTCAAATCTGCAATCCACTGAAAAAATAATAAGCGACTCTCTTTGGTCAGTGTATAAGCATCTTTTGGATTCATTAATCTCTTTGATCTGACATTTTCAAACAATTCAAGTTCTGGTCGCCTGCAAATTTGGGCAAGATCTAATCGTGGCTTTACATTATCTTTGGTTTTACCCAGTGTATCCAAAACTGTATGAAATAAATTATCAAAACAGTTCTTCTCAATATGCATGAAATCCATCATGTGTCGGACCAACAAATTAGACCAATATGGCAGATTCCAAAAAATTCTCTGTTTTGTCCAATTGTGTCCTTTCCCAAAACCATGAATTTTCTGTTGGTTTATTGTCGGTCCAAAAGTGATGGAACGTAATGAAAATACAACTGATTCTAACTCTATACCTGAGATCATTTTTGGAGGTTCATCTCTTTCAATTCTTCCTTTTCTGAAATGAGATTTATTCCTCCGAAAAGGATGATCGATTGGATGAAATCTGCGATGACAGTCAAAATAGCAAGGTTTTTTTTCCATTCACGAGCATAAATGCTTTGTTGTCTCCCATACAGTAAGGACATGATTTTGGACCATGTGTAAGCTAGCCAGATAACATTCCATATTCCGGGAAGTTACTAATTGTCCACATCAAAGCAGCTTTTATTACAAAATTCTGTTTCGCAACAGCATCATATGTACCAACACCATGACTCCACAATAAATTTAACTCATCAATCAGTGGTTTCAAATAAACATAAATATTCTTTTTCGGATGTCATGATATTAATAATGTCAAAAAGATATAAGGCTCTTTCATCAACATCCATGGAGGCAAATTGTACGGAGTTATAAAGACATGCCAACAGGAATACTGACTACCAAAAGATCCAAATGGACAAAAACCGTTAGTAGAAAGACCCAATCGCACGTTCCGGGATTCTAAAGAAAAAGACGGATTCACTTGATCAAAATGTTTCCATGAATCGCCATCAGATGGATGAACCAAGATTTTACCATTTGAAATATTGGTTTTTGTGCCATGAAATCATTGTCGTTGTGTTCTGATACATAAATAAATGCTGCAACCTGGGTGTAAGCGGGAAATATCTCAACTGTTTTACAGGAATCAATCCAGACTTCCCTGATTGAGCTTCTTTATACCTCGATTGTCCACATGTGTGACAATTATCCAATGACTCATTTTCACCAGAATATAAGATGCAATCATTTGAACATGCATGGATCTTTTGATAACTAAGGCCGAGACTATGAACGAGTCTTTTTCTCTCATAATAATTAGCAGGCAGCACATTTCCTTCAGGTAATAGTGCTTTAACCAAAGAAAATATCTGATCCAAAAAATTATTTGACATTCCATTATCTGATTTAATAGCCATAAATTTTGCAACTGCTTCTAATTTGCTTATCTTGCAACCAGGATATAATGCATCCTTAGCAGACCTGAACAACTCATCAAATTCAGATGGTGCCAACTCGGGAGGTAAATCAACATCATCCTCAATTTCTATTTGTTGAACAGATGACCCTCCAACATCATGTACTAAATTCTGAACCTGTGATGGATCTGAAATCAAATTATTAGTATCTTCTCTGGAACTATGTTCACCGTGTTGATACCAAAAAATATAATCTGATTGAAAACCATAACGCAAGAGATGTTTCCCAACGATGTCAAATGGCTCAAACGTTCTCAGAGAACATTTTTTACAAGGACACTTAATTGTCCCATCTGAAACAAATTCTGGGTTTGATGATGCAAATGATAAGAAAGCTTCAACACCATCAACATATACAGGATTTAAACTAGAACCGTTTGGATTTCTGCACTGATTTATCAAATCATGATCATCTAATAATGATTGATGTCGATTTCCTTGTTCCATATTCATATATATGATTCTACAAAATTTAAAATCATTACTATTGTTAAATAATTTGATATAAGAAACAATATCCTAAAAAAGAAGATACATAATTACAGTTATTTATTAGTAATTACTAATAATTATATGCGACACAGTTAGTTTGTAATCATCCCCACTAATTATTATTAATTTAGAAATACTTAGCAATACTTGTAAAAATGAAATATGCTTAAATAATGAAATTAAATTTTTTAATCATCGTTGTGAATATTATATTACTAATTATTCTGATTTGTCTGATGGCTCATCTCTTTTTAACTTTCTCCCGACTGAAATTAGTATGAAAAACTTGCTCTGACATACGTTAGAGAACATTTTTCATACTGATTTCAGTGGGAGAAAGTAGAAAAGATATGAGATTTTGAACAAAAGGTGGTTGTCAATCTGCTGGAAATTGTGCCAATTTATAACCATGTACTTGAATTTATTTGATTTTTGATTAATTTTATTAGTAATTATTACTAATTATTACAAATCTCAATATTTCTAACAGATTTTGCTTTATTCTTAACATGTTCAAATCTTAAAGGTTTGTCAATTTTCAGGTCATGCCCAATAAAAAGTTTGGGTCAACCTTGACCAATTTAAACTTTATAATTGTTCTAACTGGGTTGATCATCTCACAAGTAGTGTTGCAATTGGACGACACAAGTAATGAGAAAGACATTACATGGGTTGTCCTATTGCAACGCTACCTGCGAGGTGATCAACCAAGAAAGAACAATTATAGAGTTTACATTGGACACAGTTGACGCAAACTTTTTATTGGGCATGACCTGAAAATTGGAGACCCTTTAAGATTTGAACTGTTAAGAATAAAGCAAAACTTAATGAAAATATTGATAATTGTAATATTTTATAAATTTTTTATAATATTAATAATATTAATATTTTTTATAAATATTAAACATATAATAATAAAATAATTATATTATAAGTATTATTTAACTATTAATATTAGAGTAATATAATATTTTATATTATGTTACTATTTATGTTACTATTTATGTTATTATTTATATTACTATTTATGTTGCTATTTATGTTGCTATTTATGTTGCTATTTATGTTGCTATTTATGTTACTATTTATGTTACTATTTATGTTAATAATTAGAAATGTGAAGATATGCATATAGGTCGGGTGGTTAATCAATCAATGAATGGACAAACAAACGTAATTGACTGATCATCTACCTCAATTTTCCTTTCATTTGTGTGTTGAGATTGACAGAAAACTTCTGCCTCCACATGTAATATGTGCTTTTACTGTCAAAATTATAAACCTCCTCACCTCTATATTAGTGAGGAGGTTGATAATTTTGACAGTAAAAGATGATATTACATGTGGAGGTAGAAGTTTTCTGTCAAGCCTCAACACACAAATGAAAAGAAAATTGAGGTAGATGAGTGGTCAATAACATTTCCTAATTATACTAATTGTTTCCAAATTATACTAATTGTTTCCTAATTATACTAATTGTTTCCTAATTATACTAACTGTTTCCCAATTATACTAATTTTTTCCTAATTATACTAATTGTTTCCTAATTATACTAATTGTTTCCTAATTATACTAATTGTTTCCTAATTATACTAATTGTTTCCTAATTATACTAATTTTTTCCTAATTATACTAATTGTTTCCTAATTATACTAATTGTTTCCTAATTAAACTAATTGTTTCCTAATTAAATATAATTGTTTCCTAATTAAATCTAATTGTTTCCTAATTAAATCTAATTGTTTCCTAATTATTTTAATTGTTTTCTAATTATTTCTAATTATTTCTAATCAATTAAATCTAATTATTTCCTAATTATTTGATAATGATTTTAATTAAATCTAATTATTTCTTATTAATTGTTTCCTAATTATTTTAATTGTTTCCTAATTATTTTAATTGTTTTCGAATTATTTCTAATTATTTCTAATCAATTAAATCTAAGTATTTCGTAATTATTTGATAATTATTTTAATTAAATCTAATTATTTCTTATTAATTGATTCCTAATTATTTCTAATCAATTAAATCTAATTATTTCATAATTATTTGATAATTATTTTAATTAAATCTAATTATTTCTTAATTATTTAATAATTATATATTTATTTCTAATTATTACCAAAACATCCTCGGGGAGTGTTGAACTAAGAGTGAAGCAAGGCCCAATGTCGTGTACCAGGTTACCCCGAGTCAAGCTCGAAACACCTTGTCAGAGTTTTCACTCCTAGGTACATATGTGCTAGAGCCGCCTCTACTTGTTCGTATCCAAACAAGGATTATTGGGTATAAGCACATAAACTAATTATACTATATAGCTAAACATTCTATTAAAAAAATAAAATTAACAATTAAAAATAAAATTAACAATTAAAAATAATTTAACAATTTAAAAAATATAAATACCTTTAATAATCTGCACCTTCTAACTCCTTCCTTCCTCTTCTCGAAAGAAAGAATTAAAACAAAAAAAATTATGCTCAGATATGAAAATGAGAGAGAGAAAAAATGGAGATCTGAATGTTATAGAAAAAAACTAATGGGGTGTATATATAGGTTATATTATTTGTGACGGTCGAATTTTCGACGGGTTACCGTCGCAAATACGAGGTATTGCGACGGGATACCGTCGCAAATGCCTTCGCCCGCATAAAATAGAGGCGGCCGGTAAAAGGCCTTTTGCGATGGGCCCGTCACAAATAGCCATCATTAGCGACGGGCGGCTATCCCCATCACAGTTTTCTATTTATCGTCGCCGGTATTCGCGATGGGGCTCGTCGCAAATACTTTCGCCCGCAGTAATTACGGGCGGCGGGTAAAAGGGTTGTTGCGACGGGCCCGTCGCTAATGCCACACCTTTAGCGATGGGCAGATAACCCCGTCGCAAATTACTATTTACCGCCGCCGGTATTTGCGACGGGAGGATATCCTCGTCGCAAATGCATATTTACTGTCGCCGATATTTGCAACGGGTCCTGTCGCAAATAACTCCTGTTGGATTATCTGTTGTGACGGGTACATAGTCCTGTCACAAAACCGTATTTACTACCGCGGGGTATTTGCGACGGGTTGTAGGTGCCCGTCGCAAATAGGATTTACAGCGGCCTGTATTGGCGATGGGGCCCATCGCAAATAATACCGAGTGAATAGTTTTTTGCAATGGGGAAATTACCCCATCGCAAATACTATTTACCACCACCTGGTACTTGTGATGGGTAGCATTCTACCCGTCGCAAATATCCTTCCCGCGTTTTGGCGCGCAAACCGCGCCATCACAATTGTGACGGGCCCTGTATTTCCGTCGCAAATAACTGACCATTTGCCACGGGAATATATTCCAAACGCAAAAAACCTTTTCATCGGAGTTGTTGCGACGAGAATAAGACCCTCCACAAATACCCCGTCGCAATAATCGTTTTTTCCCGTAGTGAACATTGTTCAGGGATGTTCGTTTTTATGGTTTTTCATGGGTGGTTCACTTGTATTCATAAATTGAAGTTTGGGTAGAACACGAGTAAACATCCAGAACTGATATTACATGTTATTAATGAGATTAAAGGAGTTTGAATGATCTTATAATGAATCAAATTGTATCCATGTGGATGAATAATTAGATAAGAATCAATTGAAGATTGTGTGGGTTAATTTGAGCGGTTTTTCGATCACAAAGAACTTGTTTTAATTTATCCCTTAGTAATATGCTCATAAGTCCATTCTAGAACATTAAATAGGACATAATACATATAAAATATTCTGGTTTAACCATAAAAATGGTTTCATGACAAGATCTGAAGGTAGAAATTGAAGAAGAGAGCATGTCGTTTTTGAAGGTGATAAATTTAACACCTCATGAACAACGTTCTCTTTAATAAAATAAAAGGAAGATGGAAAGGGGGTGGGGTGATATATTATCCCATTTGAATCATAAAATTCTAGTAGATTTATAATACTAGAGTTACAAAACAATCTATATGAAAATAGGTGAGGAGAGATCAAGAAATGAACTTGAACTTGAAAGGAAATTAAAGAAGAAGAGGGAGGGAAATTACCTCTTAAATCTTCCTCTTGAGATCCTCTTTAAGGAAGCTAGGATTGGTCTTTTGATGAGACCAGAAGCTCTTGGACATGGGGGAGAGGCTAGGGAAGATGTTTGGGAAGATTTTAGGGAAGGCTTGGAGCTTGAGAGGTGTGAGGAAATGAGGGAGTGAAAGGTGGCTTTTATAGTGGAGGGGAGAGGGGTTTCCTTAATATAAAATTATTAGTTTATTAATTTCTCCTAAGACAAGGAATAGTGAGTCTTGAACGACCAAGAATAGTAATTTTATAATGTAATCCAGAACCAAGTGGGCTTACATCAGCAGAGCATCATCGATGACTCAATTAATCCATTATTTAGCATTTATTGTAAAATATCGGGTTCTACTATTCATCAAAAATTAAAGTATATCATAAAAATACCAATAATTTACCCCAACCATTTTTCGATGTGTAGAATCCAAAAATGAAGTCCATTTTTCAAAAATAATTTTCTAAATATTATTAATTTAATATTTAATTAAAATCATAATTTACAAAAAAAACAGTTTGTAAGATTAAAACTGATTTATAGTGCTTTGAAAGATTACATAGGGTCTTATAAACATATCTAAAAACTATAAGACATTGATTAAATAATTTAAGAATACATTTTAGGGAAATAAATATTCTTTTAAATTAATTAATTAATTATAATTAATTATTTATGACTTACAAAATACAAAAACATTTACTAAGGTCAAAGATGTCTAAATTTTATTTAATTATTCATAGGTAATGTTACTCTAATGTTGGATGATTTACTATTCATAAGGGTCACATTACTATTCATAAAGGTATGTTTCTATTCATAAGGGTAGGTCACTATTCACCAAAAATTATTTTTGTTTCATTAGACTCCAAAAATCATCTAGAACGCAACCGTGTATGTCGGGTTTTCAAAATTTCAAACATAGGAGTGAAAAAATTATGTTTAAAGGTCACTTATCACTTAGTAGTTCATTATGTTGTGATTTCATGTTATTTTATAACATAAATATAAGAATGGAATTTCCATTGAAAAACTTTGGGTCGTTACATTCTTCCCCTCTTAAGAAATTTCCCCCCCGAAATTTCACTTTACACAAACAGGTGAGGGTAATTCTCCTTTGTTGCCTCTTCTGGTTCCCAATTTGCTTCCTCAAACTTATGGTTCCTCCACAACACTTTGACAAGATGGGGTGTCTTATTGTGTAGAAACTTATCACTTCGGTCTAGAATCTTTACTAGCTGCTCCTCATAGGAGAGATCATCTTCCAGCTGCACCACCTCTGAGTTTAGTACATGTGAGGGGTCTGGTATATACTTCCTCAGTAGTGATACATGAAACACATCATGAACATGAGCCATATTTTGTGTAAGTTCAAGACGATAGGCCATGGCTCCTATGCGGTCAAGGATTTCAAAGGGTCCAATATACCTTGGGCTTAGCTTCCCTTTCTTCCCGAATCACATGACTCTCTTCCATGGAGATATTCGAAGGAAGACTTTATCTCCAACGTCGAACTCCAAGTCCCTTCAATGGTTGTCAGCATATCTCTTTTGCCAACTTTGAGAAGCTTTGATGTGTTTTTGGATGACTTGAACCTTCTCTGTCATCTCCTGAACATGATCGGGTACAAGTTGTTTTATTTCTCCAACTTCATCCCAACAGGTTGGAGTTCTACATCGCTGCCCATAAAGAGCTTCATACGAAGCCATCTGAATACTCAAGTGGAAGCAATTGTTGTATGAGAACTCAACCAATAGGAGATGCTGATCCCATCCACCTTTGAATTCTAGAGAGCAGGCTCTTAGCATATCTTCAAGTGTTTGAATAGTCCTTTCAGATTGGCCATCAGTTTGGGGGTGATAGGTCGTGCTGAAATTTAATTCAGTACTCAAAGAATGTTGAAGGATCCTCTAGAATTTAGATGTGAACCTTGGATCATGGTCAGAGACAATCGAGAGTGGAACACCGTGCAGTCCCACCACTTCCTTCACATATATCTTTTCAAGTTGATCCAGCAAGAGATCTTCCCGAATAGCGATAAAATGGGCTATCTTGGTGAGTCGATCAACCACAACTCATATCACATTATTTCCCTTTGATGTCTTCAGGAGACCCGTGAAAAAGTCCATAGTAACATTTTCCCATTTCCACATGGGTATAGGCAATGGCTGCATCATACCCTTGGACTTTTATCGCTCAGATTTAACTTGGTGACATACCAAGAACCTTGATATATATTCCGCAATCTCCTTCTTCATGTTATCCCACCAGAAGTGTTCCAGGAGATCACAGTACATCTTGGTACTCCCAGGATTGATAGATAAAGTTGAGCTATGTGCATTATCCAATATCTCCTTCTTTATCCTGGGTGATGAAGGCACACAAAGCCGCGTTCCAAACCGAATCAAACCATCATCATCGATATGAAACTCTTGCAGCTTCCCTTCCTTTACTTCATTCACCCTCTTTTGTATCTCCACATCATCCCTTTGTGCTTCCTTAATCTTCTCTTGGATGGATGGTTGCGTAATCATTTGGGCAAGGTAGGATGTATCCCCTACCCTTATGATTTCCAAATCAATTCTTTGCATATCCAAGAAGATAGGGTCTTTCTCAATCTGCAACATGGATAGAGTAGAAGTTTCTTTTCTTCTTAGAGCATCAGCTACCTTGTTCGCCTTTCCAAGATGATAGTGAATAGAGCAATCGTAATCCTTGATTAGCTCTAACCATCTACTTTGATGCATGTTGAGCTCCTTTTGTGTGAATATATAATTTAGGCTCTTGTGGTCGGTGTATATGTCACACTTATCACAATAAAGGTAGTGCCGCCAGATTTTCAAGGCAAAAATCACATAAGCCTGCTCTAAATAATTTTTCAGGTAGTTCTGCTCATGGATCTTCAACTGTCGTGAGAAATAGGCTATCACATTATCATTTTGCATGAGTACACAACCCAAGCCTTTCTTGGAAGCATAACTGTATATCACAAAACATTCTCCACTTTTCGGTAGTGTGAGTACAGGTGCAGTGATCAGCCTTCTCTTTAGCTCCTTGAATCTTCCCTCACATTCTTCCGTCCAGACATACTTTACCCCTTTCCTTGTTAACTTGGTTAGTGGGATTGACAATCGTGAGAAGTTTCTCACAAAACGTCGGTAGTACCCAGCTAATCCAAGAAAAACTACATATTTATGTGACACTAGAGGGCTTGGGCCATTCCTCAATCACCTTTGTCTTTGAAGGATCCACAGAAATTCCCTCACTTGTGATCACATGTCCCAATAATGTGACTTGATTTATCCAAAAGTCACACTTTCTGAACTTGGTGTACAACTTCTCCTTCCTCAATGTCGCCAACACAAGTCTTGGATGTTCTTCATGTTCCTCCTTGCTCTGGGAGTAGATGAGAATATCATCGATAAACACTGCCACAAATTTGTCGAGGTAATGTATAAAGACTTTATTCATCAAATACATGAAGATTTCATGGGAATTAGTAAGTCCAAAGGGCATCACTAAAAACTCATAGTGTATATACCTTGTACGGAAGGCAGTATTCTGAATATCTTCCTTCTTCGCCTTTACCTGATGATATCTAGAATGAAGATCCACCTTTGAGAAGTATTAAGCTCCTCTTAACTAGGCGAACAAGTCATCAATCCTTGGGAGAGGATACTTGTTATTTATAGTTATCTTGTTGAGTTCCCGATAATCGATACACAGCCGCATTGTTCCATCCTTCTTCTTTACAAAGAGCACTGGCACACCCCAAGGCGATGCACTAGGGAGTATGAACCCTTTGTCCAGATGCTCTTGTAGCTACTTTTTTAACTCCTCTAGTTTGATAGGATCCATCCTATAGGGTCACTTCGAGATAAGAGTAGCTCCGGGTATGAGTTCAATTGAGAACTCTACCTCACGATCTGGGGGAATTCCGGGTAACTCTTCGGGAAATACATCGTTGTATTCCCTCACAATGGGCATTTCCTCAAGGTTGAAACTTTACTTCGACTCAACCATTTGGGAGAGGTATGCTTCTTCATAGGGAATCAACACCCAAACCATAGAAGGATTTTTCAAAGGAGATTCATGATCTTCCTTGCATTTGTGGAGGAGCATGGGATGGTTCAGAATATGAAAATATATTTCCTTTTCCTGACAATTGATATGTGCTCTATATAATGAGAGCCAATCCATTCCCATTATATCATCGAATTCCACCAAGGGAAGTATTATGAGATTTTCCGGAAGAATCTTCCTACATACTCTAACAGGAGAAGAGTCAAACACTTGGGTTGAAATGATTGCACCACTTGGTGTTTTTACAGATATCTCTACTTCAAGGTTTCAGGGCTTGGATTCTATAGTTCTGGCAAACTTGCAAGATATAAAGGAATGCGTAGAACCAGAATCAAATAAGACTTTTTCCATTCTTGAGTGAATAGGAAGTGTACCTTGTACGACTTCATTATCATGCTCCACCTCTACAGTAGTGATGGCATAAGCCTTCCATTGTTCCTTTAGCTTTGGTGGTTGCTGATGCTGATTACCCTCGAGAACTCGAGGTTTAGTGCACTGGTTTGCATAGTGCCCTAGCTCCTTACAGTTGTATCATTGAACCATGAGTGGTTCTCTCCTTTCGTTGGCTACATTCTCCTTCCTTTTCATGTATTGTTGACACTCTTTATCATGGTGTCCTTCTTTCCCACACTTGAAGCATTTCCCCATCCCTTTGAGGCAGTTCCCATTGTGTAACTTCCCACATTTTTGGAATGTGGTTCGTTGATTTCTCTTCCCACCATTATCATGAGATCCACCAGCTTGAAACTCTATCTTTCTTTTCTTATCTCTATAGCCATGGGAACATTCTCCAAAACTCCATCTCCACTTTGAGAGCACATCGAACGACTTCTTCATAACTCCCAAAGTCTCGAATTTCAAGAGCCTTTCGAAGGTGTGGTTTTAATCCACTAAAGAATCTATCAATTTTGCTATCATTGTTGATAACAAAACCCGAATCATACCTTGGAAGTCTTGTGAAATTCGCTTCATAGGTTGTGATAGATTCTCCTTCTTTTTTCATGACCTCTATGAATTCTCTCTCTATCTTCGTGTGAAGAGTTCATGGGAAATACTTGTTTAGAAACATTATCTTAAAGTATTCCCATTCCATCTATTCAATTTCCTCCCTTGGCTTGGTGTTTTTAATCAAATCCCACCATTGATCAGCTTCTCCATCTAGACGATAAACGGCTAGAGTCACCTTCTCTGTCTCATAAAAGTGAAGCACAGAAAAGATTTTCTCCATGGAGTTGACCCACTGTTCCACAACTAAAGATCGAAAGATCCACAAAACGTCGGTGGCCATTGCCGCATAAAACAGTCGATAGCCATTTTCTCCCTATTTGGTGAAGGAGGAAGTTACCCATTATTATGGTTATTTTTCATAACCTGAGATAATTGGGTAAGAATTGCCATAGAGTTTTTAACTCCACCTCCCAAATTATTGGGGATGCCGTTCGGGAAATCGTTGCATTGGCCCTCGCATGAGTTGTTGGCTTGATTTCTCCTAGTTCCCACCATTTTCTAAAATAGAAAAGGATAGAACAAAACATAAGTAAACAAGTAATGAATAACTTATTTTTTTAAACAATTTATACCAAAAACATATAATATGGGATCCCTATGTAAATATTCTTGTGTGCTTATTTTTACTTAGTCTCATACTATAGGTTTCCTCTAGGGTTCACTAATCCTAATTCCCAAATTAACTAAACCTTGCCTCTGATACCAACTATAGAATCCCTGCCTTTTCTTACATTACTATTACATCATTTCAAAGATAAAAAACATAATAGTTTTACACATAGAGTATAAAATGGTTTAGTGTGTGGGAAAACTAGGACCACGCATAAAAAATACAACATAAAGCACAAACATTTATTTAATTTCTTCTTCTCCAGCTTCTTATTGGCACTTGTCCACTCCTTAGTACATGTAGCCAGCTGAGTATATACATCAAAAGGGGTGAGATAGAAGCCCAGTAAGAGGATAGATAAGAACAATATATCATGGGGTGCGCATAATCATAACATAGGAAAAAGTTCATGAACATGAGAGGAGTATAAATCAAAGACTTGAAATGTGGCAATGCATAAAATGAAACATCATTTCTTAGTGGCTAACTACCACACATACTAATGAACCAAGCTAGAATCTTGTTCACACATAATTTTACATTTACTCATGAGATTCATCACTTTACCCAATTCATTAGAGCGTTGTATAATTCCGGGCGCACCCGTCACTTGGAAACATTCATAATTGCGCTATATAATTATGGGTGCACCGGTCACATCATAACATTATCATTATCATTCTTACCACATAGAACACATATCAAACATGTACATAAATAACCCATGGAAAGTAATGGGTTTCATCTCATAATAACACATTCATAAGCTTTGGGTTCCCAAAAGAAAGAGGGAATAACAAACATGTTACAAGAACTGTCCACTTTGAGTGAGAAGTAAAAGGGGTGTTCTTAAAAGAAGAGTTCTTTTTGAAAACATTTTGTTGGACATAAAAACCAGTGACAAACATTTATATCCCAGAAAATTAAAGTCAATGATGAAAAAATTATCTTTGAGGAGTAACCATATCAAAAATGGAGTGAAAGAGGGAGAACCCGAAGGAAGAAAATTGGGTTTGAGATTTCCCATTAACTTATACCTGAATGCTTCCTTCTCCTTAATGTCTTGTATAATGAAATTATATTCATTAATTAGAAATCCAGAACCATTTTTACATTAATAGGGTTCATTCTGGTTTCCTTATGTCATATTATGTTCCTTTGGATGACTTATATAGTTTAAAAACATTGTTCGGGGATGTTCGTTTTTATGGTTTTTTTTGGGTGGTTAACTTGTATTCATAAATTGAAGTTTGGGTAGAACATGAGTAAACATCCAGAACTGATATTACATGTTATTAATGAGATTACAGAAGTTTTAATGATATTATAATGAGTCAAATTATATCCATGTGGATGAATCATTAGATAAGAATCAAACGAAGATTGTGTGGGTTAATTTGAGCGGTTTTCGATCACAAATAACTTGTTTTAATTTATCCCTTAGTAATATGTTCATAAGTCAGTTCCAGAACATTAAATAGGAAATAATACATATAACATATTCTGGTTCAACAACAAAAATGGTTTCATGACCAGATCTGAAGGTAGAAATGGAAGAAGAGAGCATGTCGTTTTTGAAGGTGATAAATTTAACACCTCATGAACAACGTTCTGTTTAATAAAATAAAAGGAAGAGGGAAAGGGGGTGGGGTGATATAATATCCCATTATCATCATAACATTCCAGTAGATTTATAATAATGTATTTACAAAACAATTTAGATGAAAATAGGTGAGGAGAGATCAAGAAATGAACTTGAGCTTTAAAGGAAATTAAAGGAGAAGAGGGAGGGAAATTACCTCTTAAATCTTCCACTTGAGATCCTCCTTAAGGAAGATGGGATTGGTCTTTTGATGAGACTAGAAGCTCTTGGACGTGGGGGAGAGGCTAGGGAATATTTTTGGGTAGAGTTTAGAGAAGGCTTAGAGCTTGAGAGGTGTGAGGAAATGAGGGAGTGAAGGGTGGCTTTTATAGTGGAGGGGAGCGGGGTTTCCTTAATATAAAATTCATTAGTTTATTAATTTCCCCTAAGACAAGGAATAGTGAGTCTTGAACAGCCAAGAATAGTAATTTTAAAAAGTAATCCCGAACCAAGTGGACTTACATCAGCAGAGCATCATCGATGACTCAATTAATCCATTATTTAGCATTTATTGTAAAATATATGGTTTTACTATTCATCGAAAATTCAAGTATCTCAAGAAAATTACCAATAATTTACCCCAACCATTTTTCGACGTGTAGAATAAAAAAATGAAGTCCATTTTCCAAAAATAATTTTCTAAATATTATTAATTTAATATTTAATTAAAATCATAATTTATTAAAAAAACAGTTTTTAAGATTAAAACTGATTTATAGTGCTTTCAAAGATTACGTAGGGTCTTATAAAATTATCTAAAAACTATAAGACATTGATTCAATAATTTATGAATACATTTTAGGGAAATAAATATTCTTTTAAATTAATTAATTAATTATAATTAATTATTTATGACTTACAAAATACCAAAATGATTACTAAGGTCAAAGATGTCTAAATTTTATTTAATTATTCATAGGTAATGTTACTATTATGTTGGATGATTTACTATTCATAAGGGTCACATTACTATTCATAAGGGTATGTTACTATTCATAAGGGTAGGTCACTATTCACCAAAAATTATTTTTGTTTCATTAGACTCCAAAAATCATCTAGAACACAACCGTGTATGTCGGCTTTTCAAAATTCCAAACACAGGAGTGACAAAATTATGTTTAAAGGTCACTTATCACTTAGTAGTTCATTATGTTGTGATTTCATGTTACTTTATAACATAAATATAAGAAGGGAATTTCCATTGAAAAACTTTGGGTCGTTACAAGTGATTTAAATCAGCTTGAACTTCTCCCTTAGGCGATTCCGTTCAAGCTTCACATGTTGAAGCTCAGCATGGGCTTGGTATAGAGCAAAGCCCTGAGATGCTACCTCCTTCCCAAGCTCTGACAGATGGGCTTCGTATGACATGAGTCTACTAGATGAGGACATCGACTCTTCTTTCTGTTTTAATTAACCAAGATCACTTTTATTTATAAACAATAATTGTATCGTTAAGATTTTAGTTTCTAACAGTCATATTGACCAAAGGTTATATAACAGTCGAACCCAACAGTATCACTTCATTAATTAAAGGATATTTTTTTTGTGTATAAAATAACACACAAATTTAGGAAACAAAAATTATTCAAAAGTTTGAGACGTTACATTTTCCCCCATTAAGAAATTTTTTTTTTCTGAAATTTTAACTTGTACCCTCAGAAGAGAAATGGTGTGGGTACTTCTGCATCATAGACTCTTCTAGTTCCCACATGGATTCTTCGCATTTGTGGTTCCTCCACAACACCTTAACAAGGTGGGTAGTTTTATTGCGTAGAACCTTGTCTCTATGATCCAAGATCTCAACAGGCTGCTCCTCATAATAGAGGTCATGTTCCAATTGTACCACCTCTGTATTTAGTTCATGTGAAGGGTCTGGTATGTACTTCCTCAAGAGGGATATGTTGAAGACATCATGAACTTGTGATATATTTGAAGGAAGTGAAAGCCGATAGTCCACTGCTCCCACGCGATTAAGGATTCCATAGGGGCCAATGTACCTAGGGCTGAGCTTCCATTTCTTCCCAAACCTCATGAATCTCTTCCAAGGTGAAATTCGAAGAAAGACCTTTTACCCAACATCAAACTCCAAGTCCCTTCAACGGTTGTCAGCATAGCTCTTTTTCCGACTTTGAGTAGCCTTAATTTTTTGTTGGATGGCATGGAACTTTTCTATCATCTCTTACACAAGATAAGGCCCAAGAAGCTTTCTCTCACTAGATTCATGCCAACAAGTATGAGTTCTACATGGATTACTATATAGAGCTTCATAGGGTGTCATTTGAATGCTCGAGTGGAGGATATTATTATAATAGAACTCAAATAAAGAGATATGTTGATCCCATCCACCTTTAAATTCCATTGAGCATGTTCTCAGCATATCCTCAAGTGTTTGAATAGTCCTTTCAGATTGGCCATCAGTTTGGGGGTGATAAGCCATACTGAAATTCAACTCAGTGCTCAGAGAATGTTGAAGACTTCCCCAGAATTTTGATGTGAACCTTGGATCACGATCAGATACGATAGAAAGTGGAACTCCATGTAGCCTTACCACTTCCTTTACATAAATCCTGGCAAGTTGATCAAGAGAGAAATATTTCAGAATAGAGATGAAATGGGAAGTCTTGGTGAGACAGTACATAATAACCCACATCGCATTGTTTCATTTGGAAGTTCTTGGTAGACCAGGGATGAAGTCCATAGTGACATTGACCCACTTCCAAGCTGGTATGGGTAGTGGTTGTAATACCCCTTTAGCAAGTTGTCACTCTTCCTTCACTTGCTGACATACGAGGTACCTTGAAGTGTAGTCAGCGATCTCCCTTTTCATATTATCCCACCAATAATGACCACAAACGTCCCTATACATTTTTTTTCTTCTAGGATGTATAGAGAAAGTAGAGTTATGAGCTTCATCCATCATCTCCTCTATTTCTGGAATCTATGGAACACATAGTCTTGTACGAAATTTTAGTACACCTTCTTGATCAATATTGGACTCAAGAAGCTTCCCATCCTACACAGCCTCAAACTTCTTCTGTAATAAAGGATCTTCTTTATGATATTTCATGATATTATCTAGTAATTACAGTTGAGAAATAATTTGGGTTTGGGTTGATGATGTCCTTTCCCTTATAATTTCCATGTCCATCATTACAAGGTCATTGATCAAAGGATCTCTTTGAATCCACATCATGTAAATAACAACTGGGTCATTCATGATTAATGCATCAACAACTTTTTTTTCTCTTCCAAGATGATAATGAATTGAATAATCATAGTCTATGAGTAGTTCCAACCATCTCCTCTGTATCATGTTCAATTCCTTTTGTGTGAAAATATAATTCAAAATTTTATGCTCTATGTATATATCACATTTCTCCCCATAAAGATAGTTCCTCCATATCTTTAGAGAAAAAATGACTGCAGCCAGATCCAAATCATGCGTATGATAGTTTTCATCATGAGTCTTCAATTATCGAGATGCATTAGCAATGACTTTGTCATTTTTCATGAGGACACACCCAAACCCTATCAGAGATGCATCACTAAAAATAACGAATCCTTATCCATTTGAGGGCAGAGTTAACATGGGTGCAGTAACCAATCTCTTCTTCAGCTCTTGGAAACTTTCCCCATACTCCTTTGTCTAGATGAAATTGAACCCTTTTTGAGTTAACTTGGTTAAAGGATTAGAAAGTTGTGAATTGTTTTTCAAAAACCTCATATAATATCCCACAAATCAAAGGAAACTTTGAATCTTAGTTATTGTTGTAGGTTGAGGCCACTCCTCTACAACTTTTGACTTTGCAGGGTCAACTGTGATTCCTTCATTGGATACAATGTTCCCCAAGAAAAAAAAATTCTGTGACCAGAATTTACATTTTCTGAACATCCCAAAAATCCACTCCTTTTGTAGAGTTTGCAAATTAACCCTTAGATGATCTTCATGCTCCTCATGACTTTTCAAATATATCAGAATATCATCAATAAAAACCATCACAAAGTTATCAAGGTGGTCCTTAAAGACTCTATTCATCAAATCCATAAAAATAGAAGGTTCATTATTCAGTCCGAAGGGCATACCAAAAAACTCATAATACCCATATCTTTATTGGAAGGTAGTTTTTGGAATATCATCTTTCTTAACCCACAATTGATGATAACCAAATCGAAGATAAATCTTAGAGAATAATTGTGCCCCACAATGTTTGTCAAATAAGTCATCAATTCATGGAAGAGGGTATTGGTTCTTAATTATGATCTCATTTAGTTCTATATAATCGATACATAGCCACATTGATTCATCCTTCTTCTTCACAAAGAGAACAGGTGCTCCCCAAAGAGACACACTCGGTCGGATAAAACCCTTCTCCAAAAGATCTTGGAGTTGTTTCTTTAACTCCTCCAGCTCCACCTTTTCCATCCTATATGGGGTCATTGATAAAAACGGGATCCAGGTATGAGTTCAATGGAGAACTCTACCTCTCTTTATAGGGGAGGTCCGAGTAACTCCTTAGGAAATACGTCAACGTATTCCTGGACGATGCAGACATTTTCTATCCTCAAACTCTCATTTCCTTTTTCTTCTTTATTGATCAACTCCAAAAATAAGGATATAGGAGGTTCTTCTAGAGAAATATCAGGTTGATATATCTCTCCTTGGAGGATAAGTGTAGGTTTCCCATTTAAGACTACTGAGGTTTCCTTGCTTCTGCTTTTGATCTTAGCATTATACTTTGAGATCCAGTCCATCCCTAGTATACTGTTGAATTCTAGCATGGGAATGAATACTATATTTTCAATAAGATTGTGCTCACTAAATTAAATAAAAGAGTTTATAAACACTATCGATGCTTGGATAATCCCACCAAGAGTCTGGACAGATAACTCTACTTTTAGCAAATAGGGGGTTGTTTCTAAATTCTTTGAAAACTTGGAGGAAATAAAGGAATGTGTAGAGCCAGAATCAAACGAATTACTTGCTAGATTTGAGAGAACAACAAGAGTACCTTCCACCACATCATTTGGAGATTCAACTTCAGTTGTAGTGATTGAAAAATTAAGACCTTGTTCCCTTGGCCGATGCTGAGGTTGATGGCGATTCACCTCCACTACCCTCGGATTTGGGCAGTGATTGGAAAAGTTCCCAAGTTGTCCACACATATAGCACTGTACATGAGGTACGGAATGCACCATCTTCCCCTTGTTATTAGTGTTTGGAATTTGGGGACTCACCTCACGAAGACAATTCCGTGCAATATGGCCATCTCTTCCACACTTGTAACACTTCCCACTCCAGAGCAAGCAGTTCCCCGAGTGCTTCTTCCCACATTTATTACTCGTGGGACGTTGTACTTGCTTGCATCCTCTTCCATGATTGAAGCCCCTCACTAATCTTTTCTCCATAGATCTTTTCTTGAAATTTGATGTATGAGACCATTGTGTCTCACCAAACTCCAGTTCGAATTTCATCACGCTTCGCACGACCTCCTCATAGCTATCATAATCTTGGTTGGCTAGATTCTTCCGCATACGAGGTATCAGTCCACCGAAGAATCTATCAACCTTAGAATTTGAATCCATGACAAATATAGAGGTGTAAGGTGAAATACTTGTGAAGTTCAACTTTTAGCTTCCCACAGATTCATTCTTCTTCTGCTTCAGCTCGAGAAACTCATTCTCCATTCTTGTTCTCATCGATCAAGGGAAATACTTATTGAAGAATATCCCTCTGAACTCCTCCCACTCCAAAGCTTCAAAATTCACTCTTGTCCTTGTGTTTTTAATCAGTTCCCACCACTTATCAACTTCTACCGCTAAGCGATAAACAACCACGGTAACCTTCTCCTGTTGAGAACAACAGAGCACAAAAGAGATCTTCTCGATAGTGTTGATCCACTGTTCATCAATCAATGGGTCGGTAGATCCACTGAAGGTTGGTGGTCTTTGACGCCTAAAGGATTCAAACGAAAGTTGTTCCCTTAACTATGAGATCATTATCTCAACTTGATTCAAGTTATTTCCCATAACTTGAGTCAGTTAGTTCATCATTAGCATAAATTTTTTTGTTTCGTCTTCCATCAGAGGGTCGTCAGCACATGGTCCATTGCATTCACCATTTGCACGGTTCCTCCTATTTCCCACCATTTTCTAAAAGAATAAAACCTTAGTGATAAGATTATTTCATTTATGAATCTTTTAACTATAAAGGATTTTATGTCTTAAAACTTCATGCTTTAAACAATTACATTTCTCTATAAATTATTTATAATGATTCATAAAAAGCTTATGATTAACCAAACATATCCCCTGGGAGTTTCATAACCAAGAGTGCAGAAAGGCCCATTGTCGTGTACCAGGATACCTCGTGTCAAGAATGAAACTCCTTTTCAGAGTTTTCACTCCTAGGTTCATCTGTACAAGATCCACTTCTACCTGCTCATATCCAGACAGAGATGTATTTTCTTGATAAACCACTTACATAATACTCACCACCAAGAATTATTCCTATATTTAAACTTTTCTATAGGGTTTTTCCTAAAGTTTTAATAGCCTAATATCCATAAATAACTATACTATCCTTTGATACCAACTATGGAATCCCACCTTTTTAACATAACTTTTCATTACATTTCACAAACAGAGGACCGTTAAAGTCTAGTGTCTTGGAAATCAGGAAAAAAATACATGAAAACATAAAACACACTTTTA
The DNA here is from genome assembly GCA_963277665.1 of Viscum album. Taxonomy (NCBI): domain Eukaryota; kingdom Viridiplantae; phylum Streptophyta; class Magnoliopsida; order Santalales; family Viscaceae; genus Viscum; species Viscum album. The sequence goes on along the minus strand of OY728128.1, from coordinate 208,807,211 downwards.
AATCCCCTTGAAAAGCCTATTGAAAAGTTCATCCTATGTACAACTACTGCATCTCATAACCCGGAGACATACATCAAAGGAAAGGTTGAGCGGAAAGCCTTGTAAGGAAAGCAAGGGAATCAGTTTACTTGTGATATCAATAAGAACTTGATGAAAAACATAAAGAAATGAGAAATCAAAGTAGAGTAATTTAATAATAAAAATAACCTGAACCATAACATGAATATGTGGCTACAACATTTAATTTAGAAATTCTTGAACATATCACCAAGGTTCATCACCAAGGGTTAATAAAAATTACCAAGGTTTTTCACCAAGGTATCGTGAAACTTGTCATCTCTAGAGATTAAATTCTTTATCCAATGAATTGGAGAACTATCAGGGAACACCCTTAATATATCTTTATTTTCATGTAATTCACATATATTAATATCAAACATTTCATAAATAACCCATAGAGAATAAAAGAAATGGATTTCATTTCAAAATCATGACGTTTTAAAAGTGCTTAAAAATAAGATCATTATGTCATTTATAACCCATGGAAAGGGTGTAAGGGTTATATGTATGTAAATTCTAGAATCAAATACATCATTTTTTTGTATTTATGAACACCCATTTAAATTAAATAGGTCTAGGTATTCACATAAATAAAACAAGAGAATTTCATGAGATAAAGAGAGAGAAATTTTGGGATGAAATTTCAACAGCATAACGGTTATTTAACATGGTTTTATAAAACATTAAAAAGAGGGGGGATAAGGGTCACCCACTCAAAAATAACTCAGAGCATAGTATAGGGACATAATGGAATAGACATAAGTTCATGGTATGGATATTTGAATGACATACAATATGAAAAGGAAAATTGAAAGAAAAGAGAAAATGTGATTTCTTTTACAAAACTTTAGTACCCTAACGGCGTCACTTAAAATTTAAGAAAACAAATTGATGAGAGAAGAAAGGGTCTCTCATCATTTGTACATTAAATGGATAAGAAGATGGAAAATAGAATACATAACTTAATATAAATCATGACTAAAAAGAGGAGGGTGAAAGGTTCCCTTACCTTGAAGAGTAACATCGAAAGCATGAAGGTTGGGACCTTGGTGCCTTGAGGAAACCTAGGGAGGACTCCTTAGGAGGAAAAAAGACAAGAGATTCGTTAAGAAGGATTTTGGAATGAAATTAATGAGGGAATGGCATGGTATTTATAGGAAAAGTGAGAGAATATTTAATTAATTTCCAAGGGACACCTCATCGGTGGTGTTTTTAAAACCATGGGCTTGCCCATGGTATTTTCCCACAGTATTGGCCACTTGAGACACCTTATAGAATATTTTACTATAAAAAATTTGACCAGAATGATTACATCATCATTACATCATTAATGATGATATTAAACACCTGAAACCCAAAACTGTATTTTCACTATTCACCGAAAAACAGAATATTTTATAAAAATATCATAAATTTACCCAAACCTATTATCAATGCTCTGAATTCAAAAATGTAATCCATTTTATGAAAATAATTTTCTAATTATTTTTACTTTTATTTTTAAATAAAATCATTTTTTATTCAAAAAAACAACTCTAAGATTATAACTTGTTTTGTGACACTATGAAAAAGTAATCAAGGACCCATAAAATTATCGTATAACCATAAGACAATAAATTAACAATTTATGATTAAATTTTATGAATATAAATTCATTTTAAACTATTAAATTCATTATAAAATTGTAAATAATATATTTATGACCTACAAAAATAACAAAACTTATACTATGATCGTTTTCACTTTTAAGACGTCTAAATTGTATTTATACATTCATGGGTGAGGTTTCAATTTTTTCAGCTGATTTACTATTCATTACTATTCATTACTATCCATTACTATTCATAAGGGTATGCTACTATTCATACTTTACTATTCACTAAAAATAAAGTTGATCTTATTATACTCTATTTTTCATACTGGTCACAACTGTAAAAGACCATTTTTTAAAAATCCTTTCATATAATTAATTATTTAACATTTACATTAATATTTTAAAATACCCTTATTTTCAAAAATTCATTAGTAATATGGAAATATAAATTCATCCTACATTTATCTGGATATTTGAAATTCACTAACTTTTCCATAATAAGAAATAACAATTTTACTTATACAAAATTTTTACACAAGTAACTAAGGTCACGTTACATGGTCCCTTATAACACCTGCATAGGACCTAAGTGTAAGGTGTGATAAGGTGATAGAATCTTGGGTCGGATCAAACAACACTGCCTGAGTAGTGAATTCAATCATCTTGAAATTCTCCCTTAGGTGATTATGTTCGAGCTTCACATGTTGAAGCTCAGCTTGGGCTTGGTCAAGAGCAAATCCTTGAGATGATACCTCCTTCCCAAGCTCTGACAGATGGGATTCATAAGGCCCGAGTCTAATTGGTGAGGCTATCGACTCTTCTTTCTGTATTAATTAACCAAGATCACTTGTATTTATAAACAATAATTGTAGCATTAAGATTTTAGTTTCCAATGGTCATATTGACCAACGACCATATTGACTAATGGTCATATAACTGTTGAACCCAATGGTATCACTTCATTAATTAAAGGATATAGTTTTTTTGAGTATAAAATAACAAAAAAATTTAGGAAATAAAAATTATTCAAAAGTTTGGGTCGTTACATATATAGTCTTAAACAAGATCCTATAACCTGGTATGATAGACTTGCAGGATTTTTGTTACAAAAAAAATATGTTAAGGGAACTAATGATCCAACCATTTTTATAAAGAACAAAAACAAAAACGTTTTGGTTATTCAAATTTATGTTAATGACATTATATTTGGATCAACTCAGGAATCCTTAACTAGTTCATTTGTGAATCTTATGAAATATGAGTTTGATGGTAGAGTTAACATTTTTTCTTGGTTTTCAAATTTCTCAAAAAAAAATGAACCTATATATATCAACATAAGTATATTAAATATATTCTCCAAAAATATGGATATGACAACACTAAAAGTATAAGTACTCTAATTTTTACCTTGAATACCCATGATCTTGATAAAGTTGGGAAACCAGTAGATCAAAAAACTTATTCAGGTATGATAGGAAGTTTACTATACTTAACAGCTAGTCATCCAGATTTAATATTTTCAGTATTCTTATGTGCAATATATCAATCTAATCCAAAATAATCCCATTTAAAATAAGTGAAAAAGAATTTTTTTTCTATTTAAAGTGAACTATGGATTTAGGTATTTTCTATTATTCAATAATTGATTTTGTTTTATAAAGTTTTTCAGATACTAACTTTGGTGGTTATAAAATGGATAGAAATAGTAAATCCAAAAATTATTATTTATTAGGAGATTCATTAGTTTCTTGGTCATGTAATAAACACCATTCTATAGAACTTTACTTTGTTGAAGTTGAATATGTGGTATCTAGAATTTTTTATGCTCAAGTGTTGTGGATGCTATACACACTCACTGATTATGACGTGTGTTTTACAAAAACTCTCATACTAGGTGACAACACTAGTTCCATTTCCTTAATCCAAAACTATGCACATCACTATCATGAAAAGAACATATATATTTGACATAACTTCATTAGGGATCACACACTTATATGAGATATCATTTTATAATTCATCGGAATTCAAGAACAAATTACTGATATTTTTACAAAATCATTACCATCAGATATATTTGAATACATTAAAAAAAGTTATGAATGATAACTGTAAGGTGTTCATTCATAGTCGCTTTTTTTAAACTATATCCTAACATTAAGATACTACTTCTCATAGGGGGAGTACACTTGATTTCATTTTTTTTGAAACCTAATAAAAAGTTTTCAAAACAAAATAAAACTTTTCGGAATCTAATATTTCTAAGAAGGATCTTATCAAACACTAAAAAACCATTTGAGAACTCTGACATGTACTTTTTTTACCTATTACTTCTTAACTTTCATTTTCTTTTGTTTGTATTTCAATATTGTTTAAATAAAAACTCCAACAGATTCATCATTCCTTAAATCCATTTTATTTCCTAAAAACCTGAAATGATTAGAACCTATAAAACCTTCTTCAGCATAATCTCTACTGGCAGATCAGATTTGTGTATTGTTAACCATAGGATTATTTCTTGGAAGTAGAACCATCGTCTCTAATGCCTATATAAAGTAGGGGACCCCCCTGTGTCCCTCATCTAATTCTAGATATTTTCACCTGAGTTTATTCCAACCTTTAAAGTCTCTATTCTAATTTTTAGATCTCTTTCTTATGTTCTAGATCAATTTTTTAATGTTCTTGATGTCTCTTATGATATATTGTCAGACTTCAATGCAGTTTATACGAACTTATTAATTGAATATCATGAATTTGTTGAATTATACAATGAAGTTGGAAAATATATTTTTGAGTTTAAGTGTTATGGGAAAACATATTATGTGTATTATAAGAAAGTTGTAGATATCCACGGGATACCGTATGATGGTGAATCTTTCTATCTATATCATAAGTTTCCAGATTCCAAAGGATCTTTTGACAGAGTTAAAATTATTGATTATTTCGTCCTTCAAGGAGTAAAGAAGATGAAGATTTTCAACCTTTCAGATAACTATAGAATCGTGGAATTATGGATTCAAGGTCTATTAATACAAAGAAAATAAGATAATGATACCCTAAAAATAAAAAACATCTTTACTATGGATTTTATTGTTAATTTAAGAAATATTAACCTGGTCAAGTACATCTTTCTCTTAACTAGTAAGATAAAATATGGGTCGATCAAGTCATAGATTCTTGTGTTTCTAGGAATATTGTCCAAGATTATAGCAAATTGTTTGAAAATTTTCAATATCCCTTGAATGTCTAATCCAAAAAAGGTCAAGATTCTTCCTTTAAGTGATGAAACACTTAAATGAATAAAATTTTCATTCAGTGGTAAGAAAAGTTAGTTTTTTGATTTATCAAGAAAATTAGGGGAATTTAGAGAAAGCTCCAACAAACAGTCAGTTAAGCCTAAGAAAAGAAAGTCTCAAGTCTTAAACCAATAGAAAACAACTCAATATTTTGAACCACAAAAGGCAAAGAAACATAAGTCCTTCCCAGATAAAGTTTTTGTAAAGTGGAGATAATACAAAGAGCTAAGGAAAGAAGGTGATTCAGTGTTTGTCACAGATCCCACATAAGCTAAATTTTTGAAAATTCGAGAATCAGAAGAACTTGAGAAACAATAAAAGGAGAAGAATATTAAGAAAAAACTATAAAAAATAGAGATATTTCAGAATTTTTTGATAGATACATAAATAGAATCAGAACAACATCAAGTTCCAAAATCTTTTCTTCAAGGAACTGAACTTCCTCAACAATCACAACTAGTGTAAGTAGAGTCCATCCTAATAGAAAAAAGAAAGAAAGTTGTTTCAATATTAGTTTTGATTATTCATGAATATTATAAAGATGAAGAAGAATAATAAGAATAAGAAAATATCCAAGAGAAAGAAATTGATGGTGAAATTCAACAACAAGAAGAAAATTAGAGGAAGATTCAATCAGATAAGTTATCTATAATAACTTCTCAAGCTTCATATTCTGAGCATGCTTTAGTAGAGAATTAATCTCATGAATATAATGTTTTTATACTAATGTGAATAAATTCAATATGATGGTGATGATGGGGGTAATGATGTAAATAAAGAAGATGATAATGACGAATAAAATTAAGGTGGTGGTGGCGATAAGATTATTCATGTTTCTGATGAAAGGAAAGTGATTAATAAGTCAAAGATATCATAATCGATGAAAGAAAAAGGGAAGGAAGAATATTTTGGAACAACCAAGAAAGATTCATCATAATCTGAAAGATATTCCTCCTTTATAGAAGAATATTTTACTGTTTAGTGTTTGAAGTATTTTGTGAACACCATTCCATAATTCCATAAAATTAAGTCAATGATAAAGATTATTAAACCATTCATAAATCAAAAATTGGACTAAACAATTTTTTTATGGAAAATATGATAAAACTTGAACCTGATTTCAAAACCTTTGTGCAGAATTATGATTCTCATAGGAATTATAATAGAGATATGAAAAAGTTGTCAAAAAATATCAACAAAAAGATTAAGGATTTCGATGATATGTTTTATACAGAAAATGGTGCCTTCAAATAATGGTAGGGAACTATAACAAATATTTCAAATAGTTTCTTAGAAAGGATAAAAATAACAATCAATTCAGTTGCTAGAAGATAGGGATTCATATGGGAAACTAAATTCTCTATCATTCGAGGTGAGAAGAGTGAAAAATTACAAAGTTGATGTGGATGAGAAGATTATGTCCTGGGAAGAAATGATTAAGATCCATAAATAAAATATCTAGAACATTGAGAAGAAGAGTCAAGATCAGGAAGTGCTTCTTGCTAAGTTTCATGATGATAACAAGGAGCAGAAGAAGTTGGAGGCTATGGTTAGGGCCTTAATACCAAAAAAGGATTGATTTCTTTGTATTTTGATATTTTCTTGAAAAAATCCTTTTAATAATGACCATTTTTTATCTCCTTTGTTTTCAAATATGCTTCCTAAAATTCTTTTGGTACTTTATACTATTCCTCATTTCTTTTTTTAAAATCAGAAAGGGGGAGAAGAATGTTCTAAAAATAATATTAGTCTAAGAAGGACAACGTATAATTAAGGGGGAGAATTCTTAAAGAAGAAATCCTCAAGTAAGGGGGAGATATTTTTTTTAGAAATAAATAAAAATTCTTAAATACAAGAACACTATCTTTAGGGGATTTCATAACTGAAGAGAGAGTTAGTCATATTCATTTTTAATTCATATTCCTAGGGGGAGATAATTTTTTCTTTTTTAGTTCAAATATGATGTCTTTAGGTCCTAATATTATTAACTTAATTTGACTGTTTTTTCTTTCCAAAATGGGGGATATTGTTACGTCAAATTTTTTCTTATGACTTTTTCCATTCCTTTATGTTTTGGAAATAATAACCAAATTTATTTAATAATACTTTAAATCTATAAGTAAATTTATATGAAAATAATATTCCAATTAGAATCATGTTTATTAACTATTTTAGATAATTCTATCATTATTTTCTTAAGATACAATAGTTACTAGAAAAATTAGTATCCTTACTTAAACATGGAATACTTCACTTTCTAAATTCTGATTCACGTAAAATTTAGAATATGATTCATCATGTTTCTAAAATCCGAATCGCACCGAAAATTGAATCTGATTCACTTCCTCCATTCCGAATCATCCAGAATTGTGATTCTGACTAAATCTTCTTCAATTCTGAATCATTCAAAATTTTGAATCTGATTCTCACTTCCTAAATTAGGATTCGCAAATATTTTTTAATATGTTTTACCATGTTCCTTAACTTAGATTCTCATAGTTCCTTATCTGATTCTCTTTTTTTTAAGAATCTAACTTTATCAATTTCATAAAGTTACTATATTTACTTAATATAATGTTTTTTACAATCAGATCCATATAATCTTAATTTTTCTCAATTTATTTTCTTTTACTTAATGATGTATTCTAATAAGTTATTATATGATCGTTGTAAGTGCTAGTTGTACAGGTCCCTCCAAAATTTCAAGAAAAATATGATTATTGGAGTTCTCTCTTATAAATACCAGATCATTTGGATGAGCTTGACACACACTCACTTTTGGATTTTTGAGACATGTGAGAGCTCTTCTAAAATTTCCTTGTATAAAAGCCTTAAATTGGTTAATTTTTGAACATCTTGTTCAACATACTTAACATCATCAAAAATAATTAGTTTGCTTTGTGTGACACTAATAGTTGATGATTTCGATTGAGGGCTTCCATGATAATGGAAGATATAGGTTTTGATTTCCTGATTAATGGAGTTCTTATAGTTGAAGGAAGATAGAGGTATCGACCACCTTACAGATTGAGGGCTTGTAGGGATTGAAAGACAAACACTGATCTTCATATCTAGGGCTTACCCTAGTGTTGTTAAGAAATAATTTCTTGAAAGTATAAATCAAGGGACCTTTATCCAAGGTGTTTGGATACCCTACTCTTTCTGTTAAATAATTTTTACTCTTTTATATGTACTTTTATTTTCTATTGTAAATTTTTAAAACTAGAATGTGTTTCATATACATTCTATTTTCTAATAACTCTAATATAATATTTTATACACTTTAAGGTAGAATCTTGTTTATGTATACCTGTGTTCTTATTTTATTACGAATCTTTATTAAACCTAATGTGATTTTTATTAACCTAAAAAAACAGTGTTTAGTAAATCAAATTTGTTTCAATTTTTAGACAACAATTTACTTAAGGTTAAAAATTAAATTTTTAAAGTTACAATTCACCCCCCCCCCCTCTTGTATCTTAGAATCTGCATACATATTTTGATTCTAAATTTGGTCGATTGGATTTTGGATCTGGATGGACTTTTTTGATAAAATAACCCACCCATTGGTTAAATATGATATATTCACTATGAAGCAGGGCCTTTTCGACTAACATGATGAAATCCATGGTGATGGGAGTGGTCCTATATACACCATTCCATAAGAAAATGGTGGGGGACTCATCATATATCTCTCTGAAAATGAGTGTGCCTTAAATATTTTTGACTTCCCAGAGGCTTATACCCACCTCACCATGTGTCAGGTGGAATGTGTTTATAACTAGATACCAAAGGCTGACTAAGTCTCCCATCATGCCCTAAATACAGTAGGCTAAGATCTAGAAGATACAGATAGCCTAATATATTCTGATATTTTTCAGGAATGATGAAAATTAAAAGGTGATATATTATGCACATAAGTTCTAACCCTAATTTGTTCCAAATCTCCCCAAGATCGAAGGTCCCAATTAGTAAACCCCCTGAACCTCAAGCTTATGGAATATTTAAGCATTATCAATCGATAAATATGGATTTACATATCAAGTTTACAATGATTCTTTCCAATTTATATCGGAATAAAATTCATTATTTATCCATATGAGTATTTTTCCTCAGTGATGAAATGGTTTATATAGTATATATTGGCCCAGAAGGTATTATAGGGCTTCAAAATCCAAGAGGAGGAATAATTTATGACTCTTGTAGAATGATAGGAGTTTCATTTTTAAGGTCAAACCAATAAATAGGTAGTAATTTTAATATAGGATATTCCCTGATATTTATCATCATTAGATCTATAAGGCTTTTCTGTGATGACTCGATGATGGTATGATAGTTAGAATCCATGATTACAATAATGTTGTTCTCATGATCCATAGTTGTTGTGAGATATTTATTTGAAGAATTATGATAAATGGAATCCATATTAATAAAAATAAGAAGAAAATTTCCTAAGATTAATGAAATACTATTGAAATAGGTATGTGAATCTAACATTATCATGAAAATATCATGAACCACGAAAGGATTTGTGATCGAAAGACCATATAAGAGTCTATTCCAATCGCACGGCCCAGGGAGTATCTCATAGTCCCATGAACCAGTGTAGGACTCATGATCTCATGACCATTATATTTTCATAAAAACTTCATGATGACCAAGAAATCACATGAGTAAACACGTAAGATCACTCATAGCCTGAAAGGCATCCATACAGCCAAGGAACTAGGTCAAGGTTCATGAAAATAACTGATAGTTGGTTCATGGTCTGAATGAATAATGGTTGAGACAAATAATTCATGTGGAATAAACACATGGTCAAATATCAAGAGGCACTCTTTCCAAATGATCTTGTAATTTGTTCTTGTGGATATATCATGTGAAAAAAATCTTATGATGAGGTCTTGTGAAGGATTTATGTGATGAGAGAAATAATAAGAGCTCTATTATTCAAAGTCACCAATGGAATGAGACCCCCATCACTCCCCTATTTATAAGAAATTTTTTGGAATACGCAAGTTCACCTGGAAGAGAAAACATCGCCAGAGACACTGATCTATAGAAGAACCAAGCACCTGGCAGGAATTTACACTCCTAAAAAATGATTCCTTTACTGAACAGATGCCTCTCCTGAGGGGGGTAATTTTTTGATGCCCTATAAATGATAATAACAAATTCTATAATTGAATGAATACCCAAATCATGGTTATTATTTTCTCCACAAAACAATATAAGGGGTGGCATGAATACTATGTGGCCTAATTACATGAATTTCATAACCTCAAGGAGGAAATGTGACTCCATAACTGTGGGAAGGTCATGTGAATGGATCATTAACTACACATGATTTATTTATCATCTTGTGAATCCCCTTTGAAAAATTATCGTGTACTTGTGAAGGTTTCCACGCAAGTGCCAATGATCATACAAAGTATTCCAAACAATTTTTGCTGATATTTTAACTTTTCAATCGATAAACACCTGAAAATAACATGAAATACATTTATTAAATAAACATGGAAAAGTGAAAGATCTCCATGTGATGGATATTTACATTGATTTTCATGTGATGTGATTATGAAATTTTGAATACCTCACAAATCCACCTGGTGACTTGTAAACCTTGCCATGCGAAGGAATAAAGGCATATCACCTTCATTATAAGAGGTACCATGAACATGTCTATTCGATCATGTGATACCCCCTCAAGTCCACAGAAAAACGGAGGGGTTTTCCATGAAAATTCTCCCACACCATCATGATGTCCAGTAGTGATAATGTAATATGTGACCCAAAAGTAGACTTAATTCCCATGATAATGATCACACACCATCATGAAATCCCCAACTGATCACTCAACTCCTGAAAAAATATCCAATGATTAAAGGAATAGATCCTTGTAAAATAAGGTGTCAAATTAAATGTGAAAACCCATAAGACTCTTGTTAAGAGAATATATGTTGATTTTCATGTGAAGGGGTTATGAAACTTGTGTTTTCACCATTATTCATGTGAAGACACTAGATAATCCATATTTATTTTTCTAGAGGCCCTTAATAAGGTATATTAGTCCCAGAAAGTATCCTAGACAAGTCTTCTTCGATCATGCAAGAGCCATTCTTCATGCACTTTGATCACTTGGAATATATCACACATATAAGATTAAAGGTGTAAAATTCATTTGACTTGTGAACATGATTACTTAAAATCCATTTGATAGGATGGGTCTAATAAATATGGAGATGACAGAGTATTCTCAAGGTTTTGGTTTATCATGTTGCTCAATGGATGACCCGTAGAAGGATCATGAAAATGCATTATGTGATACTTCCTCCACTGACTCTAGATTGTGTCTATGATATAATAACCATTCAAGAAGGTATATAACTAGGGCAGTGAGGCCTATAAATGCCTCCCTCTATATAAAAACAAACGATACACACATGACGGTGACTACACCCATAGGAGCACATAAGAGTGGACTTATGAAATTGGAAAGTCATGCAATCTCAAGAGTCTTCAACCAGGTAAAATTTGGAGAATGACTTAATAGATCACACTGAATGATTATGTGCATCATGTGACCACTCTATAGATCTCTTGAAGGACTTCTACAATGGCATCCAGGTTATGTGAAGCAGTTTTTGCATGCTGAATGAGTCCTTTGAAACCTAAAAAAGCTAATTCTTGACAAACCTTGAGGTACATATGCAAGAAGGAATATAAAAGGATGGAATACTTATACGAAGAAGAATATGATAATCTTTAAGTGATTTGTGTGACTAATCCAGATCATGTGAAAACACCAAGAAATTTCACCCAAGTCTTGAAAAGTCCCTTAGATATGTCAAAAAAGTCCTAAGAAGTCCCCATGACATGTCATACAGATCATTAGATTTCCTTTAGGCATGTTAACCAAGTCTCACAAAGTCCTTAGGGATTGTCACCCAAGTCATACACTCGTGGTCGGACATGTCGACATGGTCTTTCAAAGTCCCCACGACATATCTCCCAAGTCATGAGACATCACAGGGACATGTCACCCAGGTATTGAATAAACCTTTCGATATGTCTCCCAAGTCATGTGATGTCCTCCAGAAATGCATCATGTTCATCTGAAGTTCTCCATACATGATAACAGATCATGTGATGTCCTCTAGACAAGTTTACATGATCATGTTGTTGTCCTTGGACATGTCTACTAGGAAACCAAGACATGTCCAAACATCCTCAGATATGTTGTATAGACATCCCAAGAATGTAATGAATAAAATTAGGAAATCACTTGAAAACAATCATGAAATGATAACCTTTTCTAGTAGTCATATTTGGACATATCACAAATTGAACTACGAGAAATCAAATTCATAACGAAATAAAATTAATAGGATGACTTCCTATGCCCCAATATCTAATGGGCCTCCACCTTGGTGTAAGTCCCTATTTGTCTCAAAAACTCTAACACATGGGTCACACACTCTCATATGGGTTCATTTTCCTTCCTCATCCATCATCAGAGTAAGAAGTCAACTTAACTATGAGAACTCTGGTTTCTGTCCAAATAGGATATGTAGGATGCCTTCCTATGTCCAACGCTCCAATGGGAATACACCACGGTGTATGTCCCTCCATGTATCATACACTCTTACCCATGGAACCCAAACTATCCTATGAGATCATTTTTCTTCCACATACATCAATGAGTTGAGAAATTAATTAAACTATGATAACTCTGATTCCCGCTATAATATGGATATAAAGGAATCCTTACTAATTCCTAAGGTCCATGTAAAAACCACCATAAGGACTTCCTTAGTGAATAAGTCATGAATCCATACAGAATGATATTCATCACTTGTTATCCCTTTTTTTCTCATACCAATCATGGCTCATGTGCACTTAGGGATTTTCAATGGTCATATAATTTTCATCATAAATTTCTCCTAGCTAGGGAAACCTTAGTATATCATCCCCATTTAGTGACATGGCATGACTTCACCCATATAAGGGAATCCACCTCATGGTTTTTCTAGAAGGAAAGGCCAAACTATGATGTCTTTGATTCATGTTATAAACATGATACATAGAATACCTTCCTAAGGACCAAGCTCAATACATAGTTCCTAACAAACCTTTATATATGCCCTTTATTCATGATATTGAACTGCATGGTTTAAAAAAATACATAATTTTTTCTTCTTTTCATAAACAAGATATATAGGATGCCTCATAAAGGTTCAATCTTATCCTTGAAATATCTATCACCTCCATAGATGGAATTAAACTCCAAATTTCTTAGTTATATGGCCTCAAAATATAAGTATCTACCCATTGCTATGAAATTATTAGAAATAGATGAAGAACCCCATATACATGTAGATGGAATCCTTAATAAAACCCCCCTTTTACACATATAAGGATATGAAACTTGATCATTTTATTAGGCTAATCAATTCCATATGAAGATTAGGAACATATTCACGAACATATCTTAAATATATAAGAGAGTCCTGAAATAGGAAACATATCCCCCCAAAATGGTGATATGAGCTTGAACACCCATCCTCTCTACCAATGTGAGTTCCTAAGCACCATTGGGTCTGAAATCACAAAAGGTTGCCTACCGTTTGATAGAAGGTACGAAATAAATTATGGATTTGGGAACTATTGGGAGTTTTCATTAATGACTAAAATAGTGAATCTGATGGAGAGAATTGTGCAATAAATTCACCCCCACTACTAAAAAATTGGCCTTTAACAGTGCTAGCCTTTATCAGTGCTTGACAAAAGCACTGATAAATCGTGAATTTGATCATCATTTTTTTAGCATTTATAAAGGGTAACATTCATCAAAAATTTATTTTTAGTGCTGATAAAGTGTACACTTTATCTATGCTTTATTTTTATCACTAATAATGGGTACCCTTTATCTGCACTTTATTTGTAGCGCTGATAAAGGCAACCATTTGTCACCATTATATTTTTAGCATTGATAAAGGGTACTCTTTATCAGTGCTTTATTTTTATCAATTAAAAAGGGATACTTTATTGGCACACATAAAGATCTAAATAAAAATAAATAAATAAATAATAAATATGATTTTATTTAAAAAAATATATCAAAAAAATCAGAATTAAATAATTATTGATAAAAATGAATGAATTTATTATACTATATATAAATTATAGATACTAATAAATACTATATTTTAAATATATAGATATATGTAGAATGAATATTAAATAAATGAAAAATAAAATAAAAATAAAAATTCAAAAGAAGTAAATTAAGAAAGATATTAAACATTTTATTGATTATATAATCATTGATAATGTTAATAAATAGTATACATTAAATATATATACATATATATATATATGAATGTATATAAATATGATTTATATAATAAAAAATATTTCTTTTCATTAAATAGACATATATTTAGGGAATAATGGTTTATAATTAAAATTTAATATGAATTAAAAATACAGACTAATTTCCTAGACTAATGGACATAATTGAATGAAGTTTGATTTTTCAATTTAACATAGATTAAATGTGTGTTATATTGATTTCACATATACTTAATTAATGAATTTTTATATACAACAAACAAGTGCCAACGAGCTTTAAACTATGTGGTAGAGGCTCTTTTATGGCATCCAAAAGACCTAGGATCAAATCCGAATAGGGGAAGAATTCATGAGTACTATAGCAGCACTATAGTAGGTTAATGTAGTGGTACTGGAGTAGTGGCAGAACTGTAGCAGTGGTGACACTATAGTGATTGAGGGTACTGTAGTAGGAACTATAGAGGTTGCGGTACTGTAGCAAGAACTATAACAGTCTAGGTACTATAATAGAACTATTCACTGAAGTGCCATTTGGGCAAAAAAAAGGGCTTTTGAGCTCTGTATTCAGACCACTTGGTCTTGGTCCTTCGGGCATTGTAATGGGTCTCCCTATACCCAGTAAAAAAGAGTTCTTTGCTTTAATAATAAAAATGAGGCTTTGACCCCAACTTTTAAAAATATATACAACGAACACACACAAAACTTATCTGCATTTTCAAGGTGCGTTTATTTTTAATTTATTCAATTGTACTCATTTTTAACATATATGAACATAAGATTAAATATTCCTTAATAATGTTAAAAATATATTTGTAAACAAATATTTACAAATAAATATATTTATAAATTTACATTTAATATATTTATAAAATTGTAGATTTATAAATATAAATAAAATAATTTTATTTTTAAAAAAAAGTATTTATATAATTATAAATAAATAATTATATATTTTTGAATAATTAATAAATTTATAATAAATTTATTTAAATAATAAATATATATTTACTATAATTATATTTATATATATTTATTATATACATATAATTATATAAATATATATAATTATATAAATTTTATTTTTTAAAAATATTTATATATTTATAAATAAATAATTATATATTTACATAATTATAAAATTTTAAAAAATATATTTAAATAAAAAATATATTTAACATATTTATATTTATATATATTTATATATATTTATTAAATATATATATTATTATATATATATATATTTAATTTTTTTATTTATAATTATAATTATAAATCCTTTATCAGCGCTTTTTTGGATGTTCTAATAAAAGTGTCTAAAGCTATTTAAAAAACTCTAACCATACTTGAACCTGTGGGATATTAGAATCTTTCCATGGAAGCCACCCTCTTTCAGTGCTCCTCCTTAGTGAATCAAAGCTCAAATCAAGCCTCGAAAAAATCCAAGGGTCAGATAAATTGAAGGCTCGAACATAAGTCTTTCTCTACTTTATATCAAATGTAAGTTTTTCTCTAATTTCACTTGGGGAACTAGGGGAGTAAAACATCAATGGTTTTGGCCTTGGTGGAGGTTGTTTTAGAATTGGCAGTGTGGTGAGTTAACCATTTTAGATATTTTTCCATGGAGTTCATCCATTTTGATGCCTGGGTTTTTTAGTGTGTAAAATACCTATATTATGAGCCTTTCCAGCTTCACCCCAAATCTATATGAGCATATCCTTCCTTATCAATTTCATCTATGAATTAACGTAGTGGATTTTTGAGATACACTTTAATTTATGTGAAAGTGTGGATGAATCATGATTTATTTTCATTAGATAAATAGTGGAATTAACTATATGGTAGAAGTCCCATCCCATTTACATCATCTATATAATTTTATATGTATCAATTTCTCTGATGGTGGTTGGGAAGCCTATGAAATTTCTTCCTTTTGTATTAAACTTACTTTTTATTTTCATATTTGTGTATGAGAGACTTTAGATGAGGACTGATGTTTTGTAGATCTGTTAATTTTGTGATTGGACTTCGATTTATGAGTGAAGTAAGGGTATTACAATTTTAAAATGTGAACTCACATGAGTCTTTCCATCTTGATAGAGTCTAGTGTGTATGGGATATATGTTTCAAGGTTTGGGGTGGTTTTCTCCCTCGTTTGTGATATATCATGTTGATATGTATTTTTTATTTATGCCAACTACTTTATGGACCTCCCTAGAATCTCAAGTATGGGTCAATGTGTATTAGATGGCCCCCCTAGAATCCTTTATATGTGTATATCTAATGTGATGACCTCCATAGAATCATTGTTATGGGTCATTATGGAAATATTACATCCTGATAGTCTTTAGATGTTTTCAAATATTTTAGATACCATTAATATTAAATGTAATAATTCCTTAGGTTGTTACACCACCTATTCCAGAAAAATAGAATTAAGGTTATCAAATTCTATATATTAGAAATTATTTTTAGGTATTCATTATTTTAGGTATACATGTATTGGTTCCACCCTTAGGAATCTCTGATTACCACCCATGTATATGAAATAACCCTATTTATTAAAATATTTTATAAAAACATTTTTATATCTTTTATTTGATTGAATGATAATTTATTATCCTCATTTATCAAATTTGGGTTTCCTGTTACTCCTTAATTAGCTATATTATATTTTAATTTGTTTAGGGTATTTAATAATGACTTGGTGTGTGTCAAACAATAGTTATTATTGGAATTTGTTCCTTAAGACTCACCCCCTTCTCTTTTCTAGACAACTATCATTCTCAACGGTTTCATCTCCTAAATTTTTATTGCATTGTGTGGCTTGAGACTCACCCCCATGTCATTTTAATTAATTATACTACTTGGGGTAGTATTCCTTCCTTGGATGACTAACACTTCGAGTATTTGAAGAAACATATGTGCTTGTCCACAAGGGATGGAGGATGTGTGTCAAATAAGAAATCTAATGATAAATGTTTGGGAGATGAGCTAATGAGAATTAAAGTTGTCTATAACTTTAAACATTGAATGAATTCAGAGTATAACACCTACCATAGTGGATTAATTCTTTTCTTAAATTCAATTACCCATTTTATTAAAAGTGTGCTGAAATTATTTGAAATAATCAAATGATGGGTTTCCATTGTTTGAATTGTCTATAACTTTCACCTTTGAGAATGAATATCTAATGTGTATTTATTTATTTATTATAAAAAAATTAGTATTTTATAAATCTAATAGGATGAAAATGAATTGAAAATGGATTCACACTAATCATTTGACTAAATATTATAATGATGGAGTTAAAGAGTTCATCAAGTTTCAAATAGAGCATGCATATGACCCTTCTCAAATCCTATTTTAGTGTTTACATTTTTTTATTCAATAAAAAATAATCTTAGAGAGTTGGAAGAAGAATTGATCTGACACATAATAGATTAGTGCTATAAATTTTGGAATAACATGAGGAAAAACAAAATGTGCACGGTTATTGGGATGATAGTGTGGTTTATGAATCATTTGATATGAATACTAGTGTAAATGATGATGGATATTTCATGGAAGAATTGAAAATGGAAATTGAAGATGATTTTTTTGATTTTCCACAGTAGTTTGATAATTTAAATAGTTGTGAAAAGAGACCATTGTATACCAATTTGTACTAAATACATAAAATTGGAAGCTATATTGAAGTTATCTAATTTTAAAGCTGGAATCATATGGAGTAACACCAGCTTTACAAAACTACTTGGTTGCTCAATGGTATGAAACTAGAAGAAATTGAACTTCCATTTTGAACATATGATTTTAAATGAATACTAAGTTCAATAGGTATGATATTTAAAAAAACACATTCTTTTACAAATTATTTCATATAGTTTCAAAAGGCCCATGAATCACTCATAAAATGCCCTAAATGTGGCATAGATCGATACAATAAAATTGAATCATATCCTCCCAGATATGTATGGTACTTTCCAACTATTACTTGGTTTAGAAGACTATATGGATGTCAGGAAACTTTAAGACAATTTACTTGGCATGGAGATACAAGAATAAAATATGGGAACCTACATCATCCTATAGATTCTACCCAGTGGGATAAAATTTATTACGAGTATCCTGAATTTTGAAGTGATCCAAGAAACATTTTTCTTGCATTATCTGTAGATATAATACATCTTTTTTGTTTATAAATTAGTACACACTATACATGGACCTTCATGTCAAGAATTATAATTTTCTGCCATAGTTATTCATGAAGCACAAATACATTATGTTGCCTCAACTAATATATGAACTAAAGAAACCCAGTAAGGATATTGATGTCTATTTATATCCATTGATTTAAGATCTATAATTGGTGTGGTATATAGGTGTTATAATTTATGATGGTCATAGAAGTGAAGAATACATATTGATTTCCATATAGTATGGGATGATAAATAACTTCCCCTCTTATAAAAATTTATCAGTCTATAGTATTAAAGGAATTGTTGGGTGTCCTATTTGTGAAAAAACACACATACTCAGTTTGGTTCAAACAATCCTCAAAGATTGTGTTTTTAGGACATCTAAAATTTTTACCATGATGTTATACATACTGATCCTAGATGACAGCATTCAATGGGAAAATCAAAAAGGTAAAAAACCATCTCCAATAATAGTTGATCGACTGTTAAATAAACTAAAAGATATTGAAATTTTTTTCGGAACACTATTTTCAAAAAAACCTTATGAAATCAGCTTGGTAGGAGAGATCTATTTTCATTGAATTAAAATATTGGAACTGTTTGTATTTTTGAAATTTTATAGATGGAATTCAAGTAGAAAAAAATGTATTTGATATTTTTATTATAACGTTACTAAATATTCTTAGCAAAAAAATAAGGCATCAATGCTAGGCTAGACTTGATTGAAATGGGGATAGAGGAAGAGTTTTCACTAGTGGAGGGTAAAAGGCATATTTTTCTTCTGCTAACAGCTTACACTCTATCTAGATAGGAAAAATTAAAAAAATCTTTTCCTTGATAGTGTATAATTTACACATGGGTGTTCATAAATTATAAATAATGTCATTTCAATGACTTATTTGAAGTTATAAGGAAAAAAATCACACGACAGTCATGATTTAATGGAAGATTTGATTCATGTTGTTGTCTGTTTCATTCTGCCTCAAAATGTATGACATACATTAATCGGAAAATACTTCATTTTCAAATCCATATGCAGTAATGTTATAGACCCAGAGATGTTTTCAATCATGAATAAGGATATTGCAGTCATGTTACGTGAATTAGAGATGTTCTTTCCACTATCATTCATTTATATAGTGGTATATCTAATGGTTCACTTGTTTAGAGAGTTTCAACTATGTGGTCTTCTCCATTATAGATGGATGTACCCCATTGAATGGTATACAAATATTTTGAAAGGGTGCATAGGAATAAGCCACTCCTCAATTTGACACATGGTGTGACTGGTATGACTCCAAGGGAATCATTTTACTTAAAATTGACATCGATTTTAGTAAAATGGAAAATTAACCTAATAAAAACCTTGAAAACACAATCATATTGTTTTGATACTTTAAAAAAAGGATTCATAGGTCATTTTTGAAGTACAGGAATCATCCTCACCTCAATCTGGTGAATGCTGTCACCGGTATGACTCCAAGTGCATGTTTTTATTTAAAATTCACATCAATTTTAGTAAAATGGAAAATTGAAATACTCAAAACTGATAAAAAAACATTTTTATTGTCTTCAAAATCTACTAAAATTAACCATATGTTATTTTTTACATGTCAGAATCATACACACCTCAATCTGTTACATGATGTTCTTGATATGACTCAATGTGTCCGTTATCAGTTTAAAAATGAAATTTTAGTTCAAAAAGTGTCTCTCACTAAAATATAATCAAACACACTCATATTTTAATTATAGGTTATGAAAATGATTAATAAGT
Source organism: Viscum album (assembly GCA_963277665.1). Lineage (NCBI taxonomy): Eukaryota > Viridiplantae > Streptophyta > Magnoliopsida > Santalales > Viscaceae > Viscum > Viscum album. The sequence continues at coordinate 208,786,934 of OY728128.1, read as the reverse complement.
CATTTGTGGTGTTTATAAATTTGTTTCTAATCAAACTGATATACAGTGTGATTGAAATGATTCAAAGTACGTGTTTTCAGTTTAAAATGACATTTTAGTAAAAAATAAAAATGACATAATCAAAATTATGAAAACACATTCATATTATTTTGATACTTAGGTAAAAAAATAACTCATTTTAGAGATGTAGGAATCATCCTCACCTCAATCAGACGCACAGTGTGGCCAGTATGACTCCAAGTGCGTCTTTTTATTTAAAATTGACATTAATTTTAGTAAAATGGAAAACTAACCTACTCAAAACGGGGAAAACTAATTTGGATTATTTTGATACTTTAAAAAAACAATTAATATGACATTTTTTATGTGTATGAATCAGTCTCACCTCAATTCAATGTATGGTGTGACTGGTATGACTCCAAGTGTGCATTTTTATTAAAATTGAAATCAATTTTAGTTAAATGGACAACTGACCTACTCAAAACCAATAACACACATTAATTTTGTTTTGATACTATATGAAAATGATCCATAAGTTATTTTTCACATGTAGGAAATATCCTCACCTCAATATGATACATGATGTGCCGGGTATGACTCAAAGTGTCTATTATGAGTTTAAAATCGGTATTTTAGCTCAAAAATTTTAACTCACTAAAAACTGATCAAAATCACTCATATTTTATTTATAATTTAGTAAAATTATTCATAAGTCGTTTCTTGGCATGTATAAATAAATTTCACATCAAACAAATACACTACGTTATTAGAATGACTCAAAGTTCTTGTTTCTAGTTTAAAATGACATTTTAGTCAAAAAGAAAAGTGACGTACTAAAAAATGAGAAACCATGTTCTGATTATTTTGATAATTTTGGAAAATGATCCATAATTCATTTCATTTCTGTAGGAATTAGTTTCACCTCAATCAAATGCATAGTATGGCTAGTATGACTCTAAGTGCATATTTTTATTTAAAATTGAAATTAATTTTAGTAAAATGGAAAACTAACCTACTCAAAATTTAGAAAACACTTTCTTATTGTTTTAATAAAATTTTAAATTGATAAATAAGTAATTTTTAATGTGTAGGAATCATCCACACATCAATGTGATAAAATATGTACCCGGTATGACTCAAAGTGTCCTCTTTAATTTTAAAATTGACATTTTACTTCAAAAAATATTACATACTAAAAACCAATCAAAAGCATAGATATTCTCTTGATAATTTATTAAAATGATTCATAAGACATTTTTGAAATGTTAAAATTGGTTTCACTTAAAACTAATACCTGATGTGATCATAATAATTTAAAGTATGGATTCCCAGTTTAAAATGACATTTTAGTAAAAAAGACAAGTGATGTTCTGAAAACCAAGAAAACATGTTCATATTGTTTTGAAACATTATTATAATGATCCATAAGTCATTATATATGTGTAGGAATCATCCTCACCCAAATCCAATTACATTTTTACTAACATGAATCAAAGGGTGCCTTTTTATTTAAAATTAACATCAATTTTAGTAAATTGGAAAAATAACCAACTCAATACCAATCATACACAATCAGATTGATTTGATACTTTATTAAAATGATCCATAAGTAATTTATGATGTGTAGAAATCAGACTCACCTCAATATGATACACGATGTTCCCAGTATGACCCAAAGTGTATGTTATCAGTTTAAAATCAACATTTTAGTTCCAAACGTTTTACTCACTGGAAACTAACCAAACACACTCGGATTTTTTTTATAATTTATGAAAACTATTCATAAGTCATTTTGGATTTGTAGGAAATTATTTTACATCAAACTGATACAATATGTGATCAGAATGAGTCAATGTTTGTGTCTTTAGTTTAAAATGACATTTTAGTAAAAAAGATAAGTTTCATACTCTAAACTGAGAAAACACATTTGAATTGTTTTAATAATTCATTAAAATGATCCATATTTCATTTGATACATATAGGAATTATCTACACCTCAATCTGATACACATTGTGACTGGTATGACTCAAAGGGTATCTTTTTATTTAAAATTGACATCAACTTTAGTAAAGTGGACAACTGACCTACTCAAAACAAAGAATATTCATTTCGATTGTATTTATGCCTTATTAAAACAATCTATAAGTCATTTGTGACATGTAGGAATTGGCCACACATCAATATGATACCCAATGTACCCAACATGACTCAAAGTGTATGTTATTAGTTTAAAATCAACATTTTAGTTCAAAAATTATCACCCACTGAAAATTGATCAAACATGCTCGTATTTTCTTGATAATTTAGGAAAATTATTCATAAGTCATTTTTGATGTGTAGGAATTGTTTTCACATCAAATAGATACATGATTTGATCAGAATGATTCAAAGTTTGGGTTTCTAGTTTAAAATGTCATTTTAGTAAAAAATGAAAGTGACGTACTCAAAACCATGAAAACTCATTCAGATTGTTTGGAAACTATAGTAAAATGATACATAAGTCATTTGAGATTTTTATGAATCATATTCACCTCAATATTATGCACGATGTTACTGGTATGACTCCAAGTGATTCTTTATATTTAAAATTAACGTGAATTTTAGTAAAATGGATAACTAACCTACTCAAAACAGATAAAATGCATTCAAATTGTTTTAATACTTTACAGAAATGATACATAAGTCATTTATGCTGTGTAGGAATCAGAAGTACCTCAGTCTTATACATTATGTTCCTGGTATGACTCAAAGTGTCCATTATCAGTTTAAAATTGACATTTTATTTCAAAAAGTGTCACTCAATGAAAACCAATCAAACGCGCTCAAGATTTATCTTACACTTATTTAATTAATTTTAAAAGATATAATTCTTGAATAAAAACAATAAATTGTGTGACATGGAAGAATCAACCACAACTCAATATGATACACAATGTTCTTGGTATGACTCAAAGTTTATTTTAAAATTACACTTTATGTTAATTTATTTATTTATATTATTACTAATATAAGAATTATTTTCTTATATAGGAACATTCTTTTTCTAGATTATGGTTAGATTTTTTGAAAATATCTTGAGTCAGGGTTAGTATCAAAATAAAAAAGAACATTAATATTTTTGAATGTATGTAATAATTTTTACTTATGTTATTGGATAAACCAATGTTTGAAATGTCAATAATATAGAGTTTTTTATCATGTATATGTGTTTTAAATTTCGTTTCATTTAAATTATATATTGGTACTTTATTTTCTTGATATCTTCTGGTGTTTTTGGTGTTGTAGTGTGTTTTGACAGCATAGTTCACTGGTGGTAATGTGTGTTGTGACAACAAACATTAATATGCCCCTTTATTAGTGATTTTAAAAGCATTGACAAATGGTTCCTTTATTAGTGATTTTGAAATTATTGATAAATGGGTCCTTTATCAGCACAATTGAAAGTTTTAATAAAGGATTCCTTTATCAGTACTAAAAAATACTTGATAATGTGTTCCTTTATCAGTTCTCAAGAAATCACTAATGAAGGTGTTATTTATCAATTCTTTTTTAGTGCTGATAAAGGTTCCCTTTATCAATGATTTTTTTGTTCTCATAAAATAAAAGTTCATTTAATATCGATCTAGTTGTCAGATCTTGTCTATCACTACTAAAGGACATTTTTTATCATCATTAAAGGCTTATTTTTTAGCACTTCACAATCATCGTCATGCCTAAAAATTTCATTGGAAAAAGTTATGATATGTCCTCAAGAAGGATGCATACTTGTGTTATCACCCTATACGATTGATTCATATTTCTTTAAGTTCGAGAAATGAAATTTTCAATGAACTTATATGTTCATGGATTTAATCAAACAGTTTTGTATTAATAAATGGGATAAATATTTCATCTTTTATCAAATCAGAAGGGAAAAATATTTTATTCACTTTATAAATTTATTTTATATCACTTATGAAACACCCAATGTATGTTATCTCACTGTAATCATATGTCATCACAGTTTTTATCCATACATCAAAATACATTATTCATGATATACATTAATAATAATCAAAAGTCTAAGTACCTATACACCTGTCCTAATATAGGTATATCCAATGACACATATAACATATGGAATTCTTATTGGATGTTTTTTCCTCACATCCCCCTCTCATAGAGATTAACAAGTGTGAAAATTATGACAATACATTTCAGTGTCATATGTGACCCCAACACTAGATAATTAATCATCAAATGTGTCCCATTAGATAGATGTTATCTAGACCATAGGATATGTGTTTAAGAATATTTTCATAGCATCTCTAGGATCTCATTATATCAGGGAACTACTACAACCTCTCAATGTGAAATAAACTATAAGGACATTATAAAATTAATGTTACTTATAAGTACAATAATAATCTCATAATATATTTATTAATATTTTAGTAAGAAAAATTACATAGTCATTTGGTCATAGGGAACCAACTCTATCATTTGGTCCATAAAATCATTTCATGTAAAGTCTTAGAATTATATTAAATCAATAATACTCACAAAGAGTACTCTTAGTGTGATATATAACCACCCTCCACTTTTCTAGATAAGGCATAAGCCTCCTAACTAGTGACACATCTAACCCAATGTCCCTTTACTCAAGGTTACTTTACTCTAGAGAAACCTCAATTCCATTATAATTTTAACATCACATATGTATAAAAAATAATTTACTTCTTAACTCATGCTCATAACCTATTATAAACCAAACACATGGTAGAAGGAAACTAAATCAATTACCATACCTAGCATCTAACCCCATATATACATGTATGAAAATTTTTAGAAGTAGTTTGAAACTTTAAACTAAATAAACCATATATATATAATATTAAATTAATATCTATGAATAATGCTTGGAATAAATAACAATTCATATATATAAACATGATATAAATTTTTTCTCAACAATTCATAAATAGATAAATTAAAAACCTATTATAATTTATCAATGTGGTGTGTACATACAATAATCAGAGAAATATAAACACATTATATTTATTTCCAATATGAACTCCATCATGTTGTTCAATATATGAAATTGTAGTTAAATATATGACATTGAATGAAATATAAACATTTTTTATTAGAATTTTATTGTTAAAATAATTAACTGAATCCAGATATTGTATATTTCACTTTATTTAAACCCTAAACATATCAATTATCAAAACTTATTTTCATATGGTTTAGATAATATATTTAATAAGCCCTTTTGATTTGAATAATTTCAAATTAATAATTATGAAAAATTCTTAACATAAAATAAACATTAAATTAATACTTATTTATTAATTTTTAATAATCTCATACATTATTCTTATAGTTTTCATATAAACATTTTATATCCAAATTAGAAGTCCTACCATATAATTTCAATGATATTTAATATTAACATTTAATATTATGAGTATTTATTTAATAAATGTTTCATAAACATATAATTAATTAATTATAAAAAATTTATAATTAATTAATTTATAAATATTTCATAAATTAAATAAGTATCCCACAATAAATTTTTATTTAACTTTTAAAAAGTTTAATTTAATTCATAATTAAAATTAAGAAAAATCTATTTTTTCTTTATGACATATTTTACGATATAAATTATGTCATAATCAGTGACTGGATTTATTATCCATCATATTTTATGATATAAAATGCATATCTTTCAATCGGTCATGATGATGTATGTAACATAAAGTTAACAACACTGGGAAATCACATCTTATGACACTTGATCTGCATAGCATTAACACTTCGGTACCTGGGATGTCGTCTATTATGATATATGGTATATCAAAATGTTGACACAATGCTATATTTTTTTTCCAAATTTATAATACATATCAATGATATTGTACACTAAAAATATCTATATCATACACCATATAAAACAAATTAAGTGCATAACATTAAAACATGCATCAATAAAGGGAAATTGAGATGAAATTATTTACCTCAAGTTCAAAATTACCATGTATATCCTTTAACTCATGTATAATAAAATTATATAAATTAATTAATTAGTTTTCTAAACATTTATAGGTTTATTAATTTATCATTAAATCATTTGTTTCATTTAATTTTATGACATATTCAATTAATTAATTAGTCAAGTTTGTGTCGTGTGTTTTTAGTACATTTGGTTCATTGTTGTAAAATAAATTAAGTATGTTGATCATTATGAAAGTTGTAATATTATTTTCATTTCTAGAAAAATAATCATGTAATAATTAAAATTCTATATATTAATTATACTTTCAAAACTATCAATGAAATTAGGTTTTGAAAATTGAATTATGTTACAATCATGGAGATGGTAGATCATTTGTATACATCAGTAACATTTCCATTTTTCAAATAAACATGGGAGAAAGAAGGTAATTATTATTTTATATTTAAATAATGATAATTATATCATGAATATCATATTATATATTTTAATACTTTATATATACCACCAATTTTATGTGGTGCTAAAAAAACAAATCACATCACTTCGTGGAGGTGGTAATCCACATGTGCGCACGAACGATGTTATCATTTCTATACAAATGGAATGGTAATAAAATAGGTGATCTATTATCATTATAGAATTATAATTGTTTAAATAATATAATATATATACATATATATATATATATATGTATATATATATTTATTTAATGTATCACTATAACCAATCGTGATAGGTGGTAATAGAAAATGAATTACATTAGTTCGTGTGGCGGTAGTTCACCGTACACATGAATGATGGTTTCGTTTTCAATTTGATGAAAAATAGAGATGGATTAAAGTTAATAAATAAAAATAATAATATATTAGTATATGATATATATGTTGATATATCAGAAATATTAGAATAGTTTTTAAATATTTATAATAAGAAATGAAACTAAAACATTCAGTTAAAAGTAATACCTCTTCTTGAGACAACCATAGTTGATTTATAACTTAAGTCCTATAAGCTTTGTATTGTGGAAAAAATAATACCTCTAAGATATGTATTGGGATTTTTTTTAAGGGATTTGGGTAGGTATTAGCCAAATATAGTGAAACAAATTTGTGAGAATGTGAGTAGATTGGGTTCCCTTTTATAAGTGGGGGGAGGGACAATCTTGGAATTACATAAAAGATTAAATTATATATATATATATCATAATCATTCAAATTGGAACCAAGAAAACCAAAATTATTAGATTATATGTTATAGGGTAATCATATACTCAACCAAATACATTTATATAAGTTTGGGATACATTTTAATCCTTATCACTTTGTTAAACAACTTTAAACTCATTTTAACCATAATCGTGATAACTTGCCTTTTCACCATGATAACTTAACAATATGGCCCAGAATAAAATTGTTCTTTTAATAAAACTTTAACAATTTAATTCTAAATTAATAAAATATTTTATGACATTAAATTTATGAATTTCTAAGAAATTACTTTTATTATAAGAACACAAAATGCATGAAAAAGAAATTTTTAGGAAAATACCTGATTTAAGCATAAAAATTGATTTACCTTGAAATAAATTAATAAATTGTCTTCGACAATTGTTTTTGTTTAGATAATAATAAAATTAATTTTTTTACCATTTTTACAAGTATAAAACTGACTGAATCTTCCAAACATGCTATTATATACAAATTTCTAAAAATAGTTTTAAATTTAAATAAAATATAACTTATATTCGTAAAATTCAATTTTAGGATCCCAAATTCAAAAATAATGTTTTAAATTAAATTATTTAACTTCTTATACATATATTTTGTTGAAAACCACTCATGAAATAGGGAAATTTTAAGTGTTACTGAGATTTTAAATCTTTACCCTATAGTTTTAGCACAGTTTTTCCTGGTTTATCTTTATTGAGGTGAGAAAAATTTACTATGGTTACTATTCCCAAAAACAAAAAATTATGTTTACCCTGTTAAATTATATAAATTTTTATGATCCCCAATATTGAATCTATTTTATAAAATTCAATTCACAAAAGTGGTATAATTTTATCTAAAATAAATTCCCAAAACATAATGAAAATAGTTTTTTAGAAAAATGTGTTTTTAAGCCCAAAAATGAAATAATAAAAAAAATATGTATAATGATTATTAAAATTTTATTATTTATAAAATATCTAATTAAATAAAAATTATTTTACATTAATATCAAAATCAATTCATAATGTGACATTTTTATGAAAATTAATGATTATTTTACAAAAAAACGGTATTTTTGGTATTCACTAAAAGTGAAATCTTCTCAGTAAATTCCCAAAAATTAAAAATAATAAAATTTTGATGTAATGATTTAAAAAATTGTGAAAATTTTATCAAATAGAATTTATAAAAGTGGAGTAAATATATTATATTATCCTCTCACAAAAATGAATGAAACCAATTTTTGAAGAAAATGTATTTTTAAATCATAAAATGACATTTATAAAAAATGAGTGATTATTAACTAAGAATTGACCAATAAATTTGTTTTTATTAGTACCTATATTTTATAATGTGGTTATTCCTATTAATATCATCTAATTCAATGGATAGGTTATATCATCCATATTTAAATAATAATATTTCATATTTCATCAAGGCTTGGTGTTACGTGTTGTATAGTGTTATTTTGAAATATATGGGTGTTACATTCTCCCCCACCATAATAAATTTTGTCCTGGAAATTTGACCTTGAATTCAGTAATAAAGGGTTTAAAATTTTAAAATACCATTGTTAAAACCCTACATTGTAAAATGGGTAAATAAAATATCATTTTGATAAGAGGGGAATGTCAATATGAATGTAACAAATTACAAGGTTTACACATAAGATAAGATTAGTTGGATGTAAAATATATGTATATGGATGAAAATTTTATGTCCAAATAATGATGGTGAGGGGTAGAGAAAATTTATCATAATTAATTTTTTGATCAATAAATAAAATGAACAAAAAACCATAAATCAACGAGGCATTAAAAATACAATTGATTCATCTGAAATGAAGGTAATAGGATAATTTTTTTATTTCAATATTTCTATTCTTATAGTTGAGGAATTTCTTTACCATATATAAAAATAACATAATAAAATATAATTTATTTATATTCTTCAAATCCCTAAATATAATTTATTCCTTTGGTTTTGTGTTTCACCCTATTTCTACCTTTATCTCATCATTCTTTGAAAATAATGAGTATGAATATTCAATTCCTGAGACACTATAATCAACATCTTATTGACCATGAGGTATATAAAAGGACACAAATATATTCTTATTGTATTTAGTAAAACGTACTGGCTAGTACAAGATAAGACAATACCAAAAATGAATAAAACATCATATGAATAAATAATACATTAATATCAAAAATTCAATAATAAAACCAAATGTTAAACATAGATCATTCCATAAACAAATAAACTTATATAATAATTAACCTTAATAACATAAACATCAAATAATTTTTCAACCATCAAGGTTATCCAATAAAATTTATCTAAATTCTAAAAATCTAATAACATTCTTCATAAATAATCCTTCTTGTTGAACATAAGGGTTACATATACCACATCCTAAAAAACGTATCCCAAAATATTATTAATCACCTCAAGATACCTTCACTTAGAACCTAAAAATAGGTTTCTGAACCTAGAAATTATGATCAACATTAAACTTATAAACCCCTGATAGTATCCAATACGCTTAATCTGACCTCACATGAAAATATCCCAATATCTAAAGTTATCTACACCCTCCTATGATGCCAATTATAACACCCCCAAACCTAGATTCGAAGATCTGGTGCTAAAAACATAATCATTGCATTTATGGACTGGATTTTGGTAAAAATGATCCAATTTTAAACCTTAAAAACATATAATATCAAATTGATAAATTTGGACACTTGCATACCTAAGGAACATTTAGGTTGTGTTATATAATTAGGATAAAGTATTACATAGAAACTAGGATATATAAAAAAATTGTTTCTAAGAATCTACATCATCACTAAATAACTTCTTCACATCTAATAACTTTCTTAGTCATAACATACATAAAGACTTTATTTATAACCTAGGTAAATGGGAAACATAATAAGGGTGAGCACAAACTCTCAATAATAGTATACATAAGCATTAAAAATTGAATTTAATTAGGGAGAATTAGATGATCATGTGGGTATGATGACATAGTCAAAGTGCATGAGCATAAAATAAGAGAATTAATACCCATAAAATTGGATCATGGCATAAATCCTTAACATAAGACTAGAGTAATTCAATTAACCAATCATGAGGCATGAGAAAATAATCCATGATCAAAGGATTGATTATAAACTCATAAAAATCATTGATAAAATATCAAGGTATCATAGAAAATCATTGTCATATAATTCTTACAATAAATTTTACAAATGGAAGAACCTACCTAGTAAATTCTAACTATATCTTAGGATAAACTAATAACCAGTTAACTCTATCTCTTTACCCAATGAAATAGAGGGCTATAATAGACCCACCTATAATAAATCATACAATGTAAATTAAGTATTTGAGCTCACTCCCCAATTCTATTTTCATCAATAATGTCCAAGTACTAAATCATGAAAAAAATTTAGAAGACTTCACTTTTCAGTATATAAATAATCAATATTATTTAATAGATTGATTTATCCAGTGAAAAGAAACATGTTCCATGAAAATATCATTAAAAAAATCATAATCCATCTAATGAAATAATTGTGATGGTATCATTAAAAAATATCCCAAATGGGGCATAAGTAAAATCAATGTTTGTTTTTGTTGGTGAAAATAAATATAATTAAGATTTTATTAAGGAAAATAACCTTTCTACTTTGAAAATTACTTTTAAAAACTAGAAAATTTCAAAATATTGTGAAAACTATGAAGTCATGGGTCTATTGTTCAAATGTGAAAAGGCTTGTTTCCTTCTCCTTTGGGTTTTTTTTTGAGTTGATCCATGTTCAGTGAAAGATTATGGCTTTGAGAAGCTTAAAAGTGTATTTAGTGTCATTTATAGAAAAATATGATATAACAAAATGAAGTGGAGGTGGTTTTACCACAGTAGTGATATAGAATTGAGGTCACACCATAGAGGAAGGGTTTGCACTGTGTTGGTGTTGTTTCTTAGGGTTTCCACTATAGCCTTCATTGTGGAGGGAAATTAAAGGAGGCTATATCATTAAGGATGAAACCATGCCACAAAGTCTTCTTTATGTTAGTTATAGATAGTGGGACTATTTATTGGTTTTTGGGTTTTATTCCTTTTATTAGGTTGTTACAAATTAAATTTATGGAGCCTAGTCGGAATTTAAGGTAATTGTGATGGGCTATTTGCCAAGAACTTCCTTCGCAAAAGGTCATTTGTGACGTGATTCCATCGTAAATACCTCTTCACGGATTTTGGGGTCGTAAATGTTTTTATTTGTGACGATCTTCCAAAAAGAATATTTATTTTCGATAGACAAAGGGTTTGTCACAAAAGAATCCCATAAGTGTTCTTAAATAACCATTTGTGACGATCAGGCGCCAAAGGTTCAAAAATTTATTTGTGATGGATGTATCCATTCATCACAAATAATAAATTTTCCAAAAAAAACAAAATGAAAAATAAAAAAAAATATTTAAAAAAATATAAAATAAAATTAATAAAAAAAATTAAAATATATAAATTAAAAAATGTAAATATTAGATAAAATAAAATTAATTTACCACATAATTATACTAATAAAATTAAAATAATTTAAAATATTGAAATTAATTGACATATTAAACATATTAGAAAAATAATAAAAATAGTATATGTATTTAAGAATAATTAAAAAACCTAAAATTAATTAAAATATGATAAAAAATTTAAAAAAAATTAAAAAAGTAAAAATTTTAAAATTAATTATAGAAAATTAAAAAAATTAAAACAGACATAAAAGTAATATATCTATTAAAAAATAACATGTTTGTCATACCAAATTGCAAAAAATCATAAAAACTTCATAAATCATCAACTATTATCTGGTGGAGGAGGATCACCCAAATGATCAGGGGAGGATCGCTCGAAGTACTAGGGGGGAAACTACATACTAATTCCACATACAAGTTACCTCATATACTCCATAATTTTCTCATCTCTCAGACGCTACTACTCAGGCTCCTCCTCCATCTCCTCATAAATAAAATTTTATTAAAATGTTTTCTCTAAATTAATTTTATCATCATTATTAAAAACCAACCACGTTTATTTATTTCAAATGTTATATATATATATATTACATAATTTCTTAATCAAATATATTAACATCAAATTTATTATTACACTTTTATAAAAAATTAACATAAAAAATATTTAGACATATAATGACTCGAGCACGCTGGTAAAATATGAAACTTTTTTGCGAGAGAGTAATTGCGGTGGAATTAATTCGGTCATAAAAAGTTTTTCTCTCTGAATTATTTATGACTGGCATTGAATTTCATTGCAAATAATCTCGACTCATTATGACAGACTAAAATATTATATAAATACACATGTCAATATATATATAAATATATATATTTATATGTGTGTGTGTGTGTGTCAGAAACATTACAGGTTTTTTAAACCTGATATATATACATATATATAAATACACATGTTAATTTATATATATATATATATAACATTACACATTTAAAAAAAATATTTTTATATTCATAAGGTATTATATATATATTAAAAGATTTTTTAATTAATATAAATACATCCAATATATTCTGAGAATTTTTTTAAACCAATATACATATCTAATTTATATATACAGATATATATATATATATATAATCGGACATGTTTATCGATTTATTAATTAATATATATATATATATACATATATAAAATCACACATGTTTACACACACACACACAGATATATATATAATCACTTATGTTTATATACACATATGTTTACATAGATATTTTTAAAATCGCACATACATGTTCATAGATTTATATATATATACATATATGTCTATATAATTATAAATGTACATGTTTATATATATATATATATTCACATGTTAATATATATATATAGCCCCATATACAAATAAAAAATTATGAAATTAGAAAAATAACTCCAAATCAATTAAAAATATTTGCATACCAGATTAACAGGTATGTGTTGAATAAAAAATAGTATAAATCCTAAATATCATTTCAAGAACCCGTAAAAATTCTAAAAACATATTAAAAGTTATAAACAAATAAATTATTTATCAGTAATGATAAACAGATAAAATATTAGCCCTGATAGACATAATAAACATATAAATCGATAAACTATTAAATTTATGGTTTTTCAAAACCAAAAAACATAATAAAAGATATAAATATCAAAAATAATGAAAATTAAGGGAAGGGGAACCCATACCACAGAGATTCAAACATGGACCTACTAACAAACAACAAAAACAGGGTTTATTGAGGTATAATGGCTTTTGGGGCAGTTCAATAATGATGTGGGTCGTCTGTGTGGAAGAGGAAGAAAGAGGGTAGGAGGAGAAACAATGGTCATATATGTTAAATTAAAGGATTTTTTCGATGGTGTATTTGCATAAGAATTAATTCTGTTACAAATAGTGTTTTTGGTCAAAACTATTTGTGATGGAAATTTTTTTCTTTCCCAAATTCTATGAAGCTAACGAGCATTTGTGACAGATTTCTTTAACTGTCACAAATACTTTTGGTGTTGGGCGGCAGGAATGCCCACCAAAAGTATTTGTGATGGATTCAATATTCATTCGCAATTAATTTTTATTTGAGATAGAATATTGAGTCTTTCAAAATTAATGATACGGTAGGTACTATTTTTGAAGGACCATTTTCATGCCACAAATGATTCGTCTCAAATAACTGAATTTCTAATACTGGTGGTCATTTTAGGTTTTAAATAGTGAATTAACTTGGTATTTATTCATACATAATGGGTCTTCAAGGATCCTCTAAAAAATATTATTTCCCCTGTTAATTTTTTCATCATTTTAGTGTTTTAAATGGCTTCAGGCATAACTATATGCTACAACAACTCACTTTACACAACAGTGGTCTGATGTTATACGCAGTTTTATACTACAGTTCTCTTTCTGCATTGTGGAGGTTGAATCTTGAAACACTCCATATCGTAGAACTATATTCTTCCCTGGGGTGGTTCACTGATAGTATTACCATACTACAGTTGTTCATCCTATTCCATGGTGGTCTCTTCCAGTGCACCTCTTTTCTGTGGTGATGCACTATGCTCTGTGTTGGTCTTATTCTATCACACTTATACCTAATAGTAGTTATTCTATATTTCATGGTTCCTAATTCTATAATTCTCCTAGATGGAATTTCCATCTTATGTCGTGGTACCTTCTAGGGTCTTCTTAGGAGCCTTTTTCTATCATCATCATTTCATGAGTGGTTATTTTTCTCTTCTAATAGGATATTATAACTTCTATTGTCAATTATTAACTCTGGGTGAGAATTGTTTTTACACTTTTAGATTTTTTCTTCTCTGTCTTTCTCTAGAACCCTTTTCATGTTGGATTAGAACATATTCTAGAAGTCCTTTTCATATGAGGCATTTCACTTTTAGAGATCATGATTCGGGTGTTGAAACCATGACAAACCTTGACAGTGAGATTAACAAGGAAATGGTAGAAATTTCCTTACCAATTAGGTCTCTCGTATACACTTTTTTCCACTTTATGGTTCATGAGTTAATATAGGTTGTGTTCTTCATTGATAGTGATTGCTTGAGGGTGTGTTCGTTGTCATGTTACCCATATATGATTTTTTTCCATGATATTTTTTAGGGTATATTATTTCCATATTCGATTTTGATTCACATGATGTTGTGATGCTAATACGATTCTCATCGTGTCATGCTATGTGTGTTGATCTGTTTTTAACTTATTATTTATTTTAATTTCCATTAGTGGTTGGTTCTTAGTACACCTAGAAGGTGACCATCATGGTATAGTTACCCCTTATAGGGTAATTGCGCATGTTTTTCAATAATGAAAATGGTGGAACACGATATCATTGTGATCAGATGGTACTTGATGCCTTGCATATTCTAAGTAGCATGTCAACTTGATGCCTCTTGGACTCTGAGTATCATGTCAACTCAGTTACTTGCATATTCTGAGTAAAATTCTTACTTAATGTATTGTGTACATCGAGTTATATTCTAAAATCCTTATGGATAGTTTTTTATCATTTTTATGACTCTTTATCATCATTCTTGATTGGAACAAAAGCTAGTGTAGATGTGGGTTTATCGCATCTTGGATAAAAAAACCACTCAGTATGTGATTTTTTTTATTCTTGAATTTTCATTTCTTATTGCCATGGAATACACTTTTTTTAAAGTACACAAGTTGGTGGTGTGATACTAGGTTTTATTACTCACACCCTACTTGGGAATCTCGATGCACATACAGACTTCATGTATAGGGATCCAAGTAAAAGAAATGGTCCCTTGGATGACGATTGAGTTGTGGATCATGGAGATGGTGGTAGACTGGTATAGACTCTAGAGGTATCCAAATTGTTATTTATTTATTTATTTACTTACTAAAATTTTATACTCTAGTTTGGCTTGAGACTTTGGTATCATGTTTATTAATTGTATGACACGTGTGAATTTGGTTTATTTTATTTCTTCATATAACTCTGATCAAAATATTATTTATTATTTTGTTTTATTATTTTTGATATGAACTAATACTTAGGTTATAGTCTTCATAATGATGGAAAAATATCCTCGCTTCTAGTTAGAAGCCTCTTGTGTATGAGGAGGTGTGTATAAGGACATGTGGCACTTCGATTCATACCCGATGGTCCAAGGTGAGTCATTACAAAATGGTATCAGAGGTCTAGTTTTATTCAATTATTTTGGACTAACCTAGGATACGCTATAAAGGGGATAGTTTTATGGGACTTGAGTAGGTGATTTTCTATTTTCCCTGACAACTCATGTGTAACAGACCTCGGAGTTATCATTGAGAGGATTACTATTGCAGTTTTATGAGATTTTGGGTGTGTTTATGCATCATTACTACATATGTAGGATCACACCTGATGTTGTGCTATTAGTAGTTCTTTAATTTGACGCCTTTTATTATGTTATCTATTAAGGATATATTCTATTTTTTTATATATCTATGATGATATTAATTAGTTTAATTGAGCATATTGATATGTTTTAGTATCTATATGATGATTGTGAATAAATTTCATGAAAGATACCCTGAGTTAGTGATAGGAGGGATATACCTTGGGTTGTGGGTATAAAAATTGGTCAATCCATTGTGTGATCCCATAAATTGGTTAATAACCTTCCTTAACGTTCTAATGTTATCTTCATGTTTCAAAAGAAACCACCTCTCCTATGTTTGATGGGACTACCAACTATATAGGAAGGTACTGTAGAGCACACTCTTGTACCAGATGACACACTCAATATTCATGTATATTTTTAAACACATTTTAATGTATTTAATCAAATAAAATTTATATTTTAATGTCAATTGTAACATTTTATGGTTTTAGAATCCTTTTGTGTTTATTTAGAAAAAATGGAAAAATTTTGGAATTTAACTATTTTAATTTATTTAAGTATTTTGGACATAACTATGTATACACTAACATAATATATGATATATTTTTTGTAATATTTAATACATCTTAGGATTCATTTAATTATATTGTACCTAAATATGAATCTGTCATTTGAAGGCCTGAAATATTCTCACAAGCCACGCCTAAAAATATATGTACATATTTGGATATTGTTGAAGATGGGTTTATATATTGTACATGTATTGCAAAATGGAGTTGAAAGTAGACAATTATAAAGAGAAGATATGGGGGAAAAACATTCATAACTCTGTCCCCACTTGATTCAGCTGATTTTAAGGCCATAAATCCATGGTAAAATTAGATTTTTTGAATTCAATGATTCTGCCCATCCAGAATTAATTCTAAGATTTAATGGGACATAACATTTTCTGAAAAAGTTGGATGTATCTGAAATTTTTTGGGTAGATATAGGAGAATTTTTTGAAAAACTTTTAAGAAGAATAATTTCCCAAATTCTATAATTAAATGGGTCTACCACAAGAAAGAATTTGGTAGAAAAAAATCTAGAGGACATCTTAAAGGTTGATTTGGAAGATCATGAATTTGAATACTAAAGGATGGAACCCCCTTTGCCTATATATGGAGGGGTTCACCCATAATGAAAGAGATAAGAGTTTGATACCATAGAAATATTCCTCCAAGGAGATCCAATATGCTTCACTTTCTTATTTCTAATTTATTTTTCATTTCTTTTATTTATTTTTTTAGTTATATTTTAATCACAATTTGAATTTTATTTTATTAAATAAATTATTTCATACATTTTTCTTCAACCAATTGTATTAAATTCCTTCTTCTTCCTCTCAATTATTATTATTCTTATATTCTTTTATTTTCTTATGCATTTAACACTCTTGTATATATTTATTCATTTATTTTATATTTTATTTTATCTATCTCTCTAATCACAATTCTTTTTATTTTATTTTCAGCACCGACCATTATTCTTTTTATTTCTGTCTCATTTAATTTTTTATTTTATTTTTATTTATTATTATATTCTATCTAATTCCACAAAGTGATCTCTAACTTCCACTAATGAGAGGATGAAATGAGGCTTAGCATTGGAGAGGTCATGGTGTCCTTGAAATTTGCATAATGTTTATTTTATGTTAGTTGTATATTTGAGTAGATTGCATGGCTGAGATGAATGTCCCCAAAGCGGAAATTTTCCCCCATGACATGATACCCAATTTATTTATTTTATTTTTTTAAAATATTTTCCCTCTCTTCATTGGATAACTCTTCACACAATGGATTTGAGTGAGTCAATGGATGAAATAGTATCGATAGTGTCGAGTCCAGGAAGATGGAACACCCTCGACCAAGGTGTTTCATTAACCTTGATTATAGTAGGATATGAAATTGAAATTTCTTAGGCATTAAAATACTTCACAATTTCTAAATGAAAAGAATAGTAATTCTCCATGAGATTTAATTTTTGGATTGTTATACTAAAATCAAAAAAATAACGGATAATAATTATTGAACCCAAAATAGAGCCAAAAACCATGTTTTTTCTTCCAAATTTCATTATATTTTGTGTTTCATGTTAGTTTGTTTTAAATTTTCTTTTTTCATGTTAATCCATAAAATAAAAAACCCAAAATATTTATTAGTGTTTTTATAAAATAATTAAATCTATAAAAAATAATTAGTTTAGGTGGATTTAGAATAGGTGGGTGAGCAAACTGAGAAGCACCTCAAGTGAGATGGACATAGTTTTCCACTATGTTTCACTAAGAAATTAATATTCTTTTCCACACCCAAAAAAATGAATGCAACAGAACTATAATCATTGACATGTATATTATCATTAATTTTATCTTATTTTACAACTTTCATATTTAATATTGTTTCTAATTTCATTAAAACCCCAAAAAAATTATTTTTCATAATGAATTAAAATAACTATTATTCTACAAGGAATGATGATTACTCCCCATTATAAGAATCCATAGTTGAATAAACATGGTATATAGAAGATATTTTTTCCTTATTTTCTATAATGATCTGGGGATCCAGAAGATATATCATAATATAAGAGAAATTCAAGGCCCTCATCAAGGATCTTAGAGAGACCCTCGAACAAATAGTGGTTGAATGATTGGCCAAATAGTCAATTGATTTGTAGGAATACTTCAATGAATTTTATTAATAAGTTTCCAGGACACTCGAAGAGGTATCCTTACATTCTCACAAAACATTTGAAGTTGTTCCCCCATTGAAATTTCTAGAACAAGTGGAAAAGAAAAAACTCAAATAAAATATTCAATAACTAAAAGATATAGTGAAAGATCTTCAGGGAATAATGGATTGGATAACTGAACATTTCAAAGTATCCCTTGAGCAACCAAGATATAATCCTCTTGTCCTTCATAATTTCTCTGAGGAAATCCATAATGATGAGGACAATCTTAGGGAGTATCCATAGCCTAACCATTTAAAGAGTCATATCGAAGAGATCCTTGAGGGGGAATAATTTTATGATGATTTAATTGTATCTTTTTAACAAGAACAAAATGAATTTTGGAATTAATGGGAGGAACTACTTGATCTCTTCCAACCTTGAAAAGAAGAAGATTCAACACCATTAATGGAAGACACCACCCAAGTAGTGGAATTTTAAGTAAAGATGGAGAAGCCCGACTTCCTACCTCAATACATTAACATAAAACACCAAGAGGAACTTACCATTGAGGGAAAGATTCAAACTGAACAGACTTGGGGAGTTGAAAATTTCTTTAACTATATATCTTCTGATTTTGTTGAAATTAAATTCTGCATCACTCCCAAGTATTTTGATTATAAATATTCAGAAAATATTTTCCATGCCTTAGAGGAAGATAAGGAAACTATACTTTCACATGTTGAGGAACACATGGAGCTCCCTTGATTCAATGAATATAAATCTGAGGAATCACATGATAAAAACCAACTTACTAATCCTACTGAAATAGGGAAATAGGCTTCTAATATTAAAAGGGAGATCTTAATTATTAAAAAATAAAATTTAAAATTTATTCAAGTAAAAATACCTACTTATTCTCCCTTCAATCATTCAATTAATACAACCTATGTGAAGCTAGCACTAAAATAGAAGAAAGAGGTTGCACACATATAAACTAAAGAAGAAGATGATTTATACTTCAGCATATCCATGTCATTATAGTTGTACCTAATTTTGAAGGGGGATCTATTTTACTCTATCTATGGATCATTCCTCACCAAGAAAGATAAACCAAAATCAAGGAAACCAATATATGTTGGTTAAAATCAAAGAATATTCATCCACCATAAGACTTTGGATAATAGTTGATACTTCCCTCTTGAGGTAATATAAATTCAGGGCCCACATGGGGGATCATACCAAGAATTATTTCTTTCAATTTCATTATATTAATTTAGATTTAAATTTTAGTTTTATGGAATAGTCCATCATGAAGACCAATTCCTCTTATCTTTTTGAGTTTTAATGACATGGTCCTTGAGTTTTAATGAGTAATTTTCTTTTATAGTTTCAGGATGGTAGAAGGAAGTCCCTAAAATTTGAATTAAGAGGAATAATCTTCATGAAAATGGGGTTCACTTTTTTTTTATCTTTTAGACTCCCTCTATTTTTTATCAAAACATGTTTTGAGATTTAAATTGAAATTTTATTCCCATGTTTGGATTATGATACAATTAATTAATCTAGGATACATTAGTTTCTTGGAATATTATGATTCCATGTTTTATATTGCAATATTAATAATATTGAATGAGTAAAATGGATAATTTGATGATTAAGGTGAATCATGGATATTAAAATGAGGACTCATTATTTGAGGGAATTACTTGATTCATGTAAATTAAATTTACTAAAACAGGCATGCCTTTAATTTCTAAAATTCATGTGATTTGACTTATTATTATTATTATTCATTTTTTGATTGATTTTACTAAATCATATGTCCCCTTCTCAAGATTATTTCTGGACCAAATACTTTCTATTTATTTTAAAGCATATTTCTTGAGTGATATTGGGACATGTCACCTACAAAAACATGAATTTTAACTTTTAAAAGATATTAATGTGAAAAAAAATAATTTGAAATTATTTATAAACCTTGTGAAAATATCTTATTCTTTAAATTCCACCATTGCATTATTCATTATTTATCCCATAGAGACTATGAATGACTTTATTAAGAATCATCCATATTGTAATCCATTTTTATACTCTCCAACCATGCTCTTAGTATTTGCATGATATTTTAAAGTTGAAGTGTGGGGGTGAAGGGAATCATAGTGTAAGGGATGATTTAAATTGTAAGTAAAAAAGTGTGGGGTGATATTTTGTAAATAAAGAAAGGTTTTTGATTCATTCAGTATACTTAATTATTTTCCCTTATTTGAAAAAGAATTAAAAAAATTTGTTGTGACTTATAAGAATAAAAATAACCATCACATGACCAATGATTTTACTCATAAGTGATCAGGCGGTGGATGTGGGGTTTATTCTATGTAAAATTTTTGAAAAATAAAAAAAAAAAAAAAATATATATATATTTTGAAAAAGAAATATATATATATATATATATGTAGATAAAAAACCATCATGGTGAAAATTATTCATTATGCTTAACTTTGATCATGAACGTTTCTTTGAATGTTTAAGGGAAGTTGGAGTTTCCACTTTAGAAGGGAGAATTTAATTTATATTTTAATTTTTATATCATACAAATTGATTTAAGATATAAACCTCATCCTTGATCCTTAATATTAAAACATAAATTTCTTACCAACCTTATGTCCCAGAGTCATTTGAACCTTTAATGCAAGTCCCCAATATTTCATGTGCCTTTTTTATTTACAAAGTGGAGAAATTTGTTCCTCTACATTCCTATAGATAAGGAACATGTTCTCATGATATGAGAATAAATATAATTGAATTATATCATTAGTTATGAGAAAAAATATTTATAAGTGTGTTTGATCATGATTTGGAATATTTAATAACAATTAATTGAGGAGTTTGAATGAATTAATGGAGAAGTTTCCTTCATTTTTTAGAAAGGGAAAAGTAAAATACATAAATTGATTGTTTCTTTGAAAAAAAGGGAAATTTAATTCATATTTTATATGAAATTTGATAATTTTATTTGAAAATGATGATTTTTTAATTTTATTCTATTGAAATTTGAATACTAATAGAATTAGTGCCCTTTTATTTTTAATGTTGATATTTTATGATTTAGGAAAATCATGGTTTAAGTGTGGGGGTATTGACATGATCAATTTCCATGAATATCTCTAAACACATTTTAATGGTTTTAATCCCCAAAAAAGTGATATTATAATGTCAATTGTCATATTTTATGCTTTTAGAATCTTTTTGTGCTTAATTAGAAAAAAGGACTAATTTTGGAATTTAACTATTTTAGTCTATTTAAGTATTTTGGCCATAAATTTTTTATAAATTTATTTATTTTATGTAACTAATTTTTTATGATTTAATACATCTTGGGATTAATTTAATTCTACGACATCCAAGGCTGAATACATCATTTTAATGTGCAAAAGAAGCTCACAAGTTACTCCAAAAAATCTATGAAAAAGTTTGGAGATTTTTTATGATGGACCTATATCTCATACATGGATAAAATAATTTAGTTGAAATTATACAATGACAAAGTGAAGAATTAGGGGAAAAACTTTCATAACTATGGACCCACTTGATTCAACTAATTTTAAGGCCATAAATGCATGGGAAAATATGATTTTGTAAATTCAAAGATTATGTATTGATAGAATAAATTTTCTATGTTAATAAGACATAAATTTTTCAAATTAATTTGGATAAAGATAATCTTTCTTGGGTAAAGATAAGATATGTTTTATGAAAACTTTCAAAAATAGTACATTCCAAATTATGCCATTAATTGGGTCTACCAAGAGTAAAAATTTGTTTGATAAAATCTAGAGGAGATATTAAAGGGAGATTTGGAAGATCTTGAATTTTAATACCAAAGGATGGAACCCATGTGGCCTATATAAAGAGTATTTCACCCTTGATGAAGGGGATAAGAGTTTCACACCAAGGAGGTATTATTACAAGGAGATATGAGCTTCTAAACTTTCATATTTTTGTTTTATTCCTCTTTTCTTTTATTCCTTTCTCTTATTTTTACATTAATTGTAATTTGAAGTTTATTTATTAAAATTAATTAGTTCATGCATCTTTCTTCAAATAATTGTACTCCACTCCTTATCCTTCCTCTCAATTCTTCTTTTTCTTATTCTATTATATTATTTTATTATTCTTTTTACACACTTATATATATTTATTCTTTTATTTTATAATTTATTCTCTCTCTCTCAGCCAAATTCATTTTATTTTCATAAATTTATCTTATTTTCATCATCCACCATTATTATATTAATTTTTAATTTCATTAATTGTTTTATATTATTTTATCTCATTCCCACTTCTCTCATATTACACAAAGTGTTCTCCTACTCTCGATAATGGGACGCTGACCAAAGGATTGGCCTGGGGTAGGTTAAGTTGTTCTTAAAATTTTCTTAATTTTTTTTAAATTTGTGGTAGATTTCAGTAGCATGTATGGGTGAGACGAATTTCCCTAGTGTGGTGACTATACCCCATGACATGAAGATCAATCTGTTTATATTCATTTTTTTAATCTATTTTCCCTATCTTCATTTCCAAAATCGTCACATGAACAATTTTAGTGAGTCAATGTATGAGAAATCATCGATAGAGTGAGGTCCTAGAAGATGGAACACCCTCAAACAAGGTGTTCCGTTGACCGTGATTAAAAAAGGAGGTGAAATTGAGATTACGTAGACATTATAATATTTCACAATTTCTAAATTAAAATAATAATAATTCAATATGATATTTCATTTTTGAATTATCAAACTACAATCAAATAATTAAAGGTGGATAATTATTGAACCCAAAACTAAACCCAAAAGAATTTTCATTATTCCAAATTTCATTTTTTTATCATAGCATGTTAGTTTGGTTTAAAGTATCATTTTTGATGTCATTACATAAAATAAAAAAATAATAAAAAGATTTATTAGTGTTATCATAATATAATAAAAACCACAAATAAAAATAATTAGGTCTATTTAGAATAAGTGAGAGAAAAAAATGATAAGCTCCTCAAGTAAGATGACCCTAGTCAACTAGTATTTTGTACTAGGAAATTAATTTTCTTTTTCCACACCCCACGACATGAAGGAATCACCCACTCTAGTAGTTAAGAAGTTGGACTACTTCACCTAAGATTATTTATCCTAGTTCCCATCCAAGGTGTGAGAGTCAATAGGACCATGGTTGACTATGATTGATATTTTCAACTCCAACACCCTCTACATTTACATGTAACTCGAGTCCCATGGAATTTTGAGGATTTTATTTGAATGTTTGAGAGGATTTCCCACCTATTAGAGATCACAAAGGATTATAAACTGAATATTGAAAAATTTATTTAGAAGGAAATGGACGAATGTTGATGGGATGTAATTATTTTGGAAGGTAGGTGAGAGGTTTTTATTGTGGGTGACATTCAAAGACCTTTTTTGAGGAATTATTTTTAGGTATGATGAGCCTGGTCGAGAAAAATAATTTATAGAACCTTATCTGGGGGAAATGATAGTGTCAACATAAATAGATAAATTCATAAAGATTCTTCATTTTTATCCTCTCATGGGTGGTAATAAGTTTTGGAAATCTTTGAATCTTAATATTGGACTTTAACCAATGTTTAGACACATGGTAAATAACTTTGATCTAATGACTTATACACAGGTGCTTTGTGAGGATATAGAAATAGAGAAGGGTTCGTAGGAGGATCAGGTAGATGGCTTAGTTTTACCCTTCATTTCTCGGACTAGTGAATCTCCTACAACTATGAAGAGTATGACCTTTCAAATTAGAAAGATGAAGGATGGGGACATACATAACGATAATGGCATGTAGGTTGATTATAGTATAGATTCATAAACACCCTTGGGTGGAGTTCCACTATGATTTAACTATGTAAAGTTCAAGCACAATCATAAGTTACATATAAAACCTTAGAGAGAATTTCAATGGTGTGGAAATATAGGGTATCTTTAGTAATTTTTGTCTAGATATTTAAGGATGAGGTTACATAGAGGAAGAGAAAAATCACAATCTATGACCCAGGGATATGGTTGGGTTCCTTCATAGTAGAATTAGACTAGTCATGCATCTTGACATAGGGTCGGGGAGCTATGGTAGTTCATGTCTATACAGTGGGAGTGACTCTAGAAGATGGTGGTGAGGGACTATCAATTATTCAAGTTAAGTTTTTTATCATTTCTAGTTTATCTAATTTTTCATTATGCTATCACTAGTAAAATTTTGGAGTGGATTGCATCGCAGAGATGGTGTTTAGAGTAGGTATAGACTATATGAGTACATGGTGATTCCATTTTGATTTAATAATGTTCCAAAAGGGATCATGGATCTCATGAAACAGATCTTTCACCCATACCTATACTCGTTCATCATGGTGTTTCTTAATGACATCCTTATCTTCTCACTGACCCGATAGTAGCATACCATACATCTTGAAATAGTATTGAGTATGCGTTGAGAACATCATATTTATTCCAAGATATCAAAGTGTGACTTTTGGATTCATGATGTGAAATAATTATGTCATGTGGAGTCTGAGATAGGCATATCTATACCCAAAGAAATGGGAAGCAATGATATCCTAGACACATCCCCGCAACGAGTTTAAGATAGGATTTTTGTAGGTTTAATAGGATTTAACTAATGTTTTATACATGACTTATCTCATTTATCAGAAGTTGTGAATACATTGATAAATAAAGGAGTGAATTTCCAATGGTTAGACTAGTGTAAAAATTTGTTTCTTGAGTTGAAGAGGTGGTTGACTACAGATCCAGTGTTGATACATCTCGATCTTGGTATCAGTTATGTTGTTTAATGTGATGCATCAACCAATGTATTAAGAGTAGATTCGGGTAGGGGGAGTTTGTAGTATTATATGGATCATTTAATATGAGCACCCATGTGAAAAACCACTCTAACCACTACTTGAATCTTCTATCTTTGGTCCACACCTTGATGTGTAGGTAAAAATATCTCTTTAGAGAGTGGTTTTTTGTCGACACTAACCATAAGATCATTTTTTATATCTTCACATAGTAAGACCTGAATTTGTGGTAGATGTACTATATAGAGTATCTATATATTTTTTACTTTGAGATGAATTCTGCACCTAGTAAGGGTAATGGATTTGTATATTCACTTAGATTTAGGATATAGGTATCTTCAGATCTTTAAGAAGAGCCTTAAAATTAGTATGGTCACATGATGAGCTTGTTGATTGACAGTAGAATGTATGCTTCTAATGGTCAAGGATCGATGTCATGTTATTCATTATTGGTCATATTATCTCCAATACACCAAGTAAAGTTTGTAAAGGAAGCAAATATTGTGTGTTTTTTGATGTAGGAACAACTATCTGGGGGTGACTTGATACCCTGGTGGCCCTTGGAAGATGATCATGTGATCCAAGTTTATGGGGAAGTTTTAGACCTTTTTTACTTCAAGGAAGATTTTATGATAGATTTATATACCTCTAGGTGGTAGGTATATCCTGGAGTGACAACAACATACTGCGACTTCAGGGGATAGTTCTAGTGGTCATGGATGAAGAGGGACATTGTTGGGTTGATCTCTTGATTCTTTACCTTCGAGAGGTTAAATATCAAGCACCATTAACCTGGTGTGTCTTACTCCAACTACTTATATTTACCATATGGAAGTGGGAGGATGTCATGATGTATTTTTTGATGGGGTTACCGAGAACCTTAAAATTCATGAAGCTATATGGGTGATTATTGATCAGCTGATAAAATTTTATCACTTCTAGAAGATCCATGAGACTCATTCTATTGAAAATATGAGTAATATTTATTTTTATGAGGTAGTACGTTTATATATATTACCCTTGATAAATATCTCTAATATATACACATATTTCATGTCCTGGTATTGGTAGGGATTGTAGAAGGCCTTAGGGAATCAACTGATATTGAGAAAGACATACCATCCTCTAAAAGATGGAAAATATAAGAGGATAATTCGCAAACAAGGGGATATTCATCAATCTTGAATCCTAGAAATAAGTTTAGTTTAGGAATATCATTAATCCTTAGTTTTTTTCATATTATAATATCCAATAGGATTCAATTTAGATTGACCCTTTTAATTCTGTATTTCGGAGGTCATGTAATTCAATTCATTATTGACATGTGGGTGGTGAGGTAGTAGTTGTGGGGCCCAATATGGTTCAAGAGGACTTTGAGTGACTGCATATAATTAAGTAGAAGTTGATAATAGCTCAGAGAGGGCATAAATCTTATGCTAACCATAGGATGAGACCTTTGGAATTCAACATTGGAAATCCAATTTTATTGAGGGTGACTCCTTGGTTTGGAAAGCGAAGTTTTATAAAGAAAGAAAAGATATCCCCACATTATGTTGACCCATAAAGATCACCAAGAATGTTGGAAAGGTGGCATTCCATTTGGACCTTCCTTCATACTACCAATGTATGAATGATGTGTTTCATGTATCTCAACTCTGAAGTTACATTCCCTAAATTGCACATGTCATCGACTGTGAGGATGATGAGATTGATCCTAATGTGTTATATGAGGAGCACCCAATATGGATCATAGATCAAAGATAGAAATTACTTTTAGGGAATATGATACCACTTGTATTGAGGGATATATTGTAAAGTCATAAATATTTTTTTCAAATATAGAAAATATCATTTTTTTATTCTACATTGATTTTTTTGGTTGAACCATGTTTGGTGAATGTGTCTAGCTTTGAGAAGAATAAAAGTGTGTTTAGTGACCTTTATGGGAAAAATTTTGTACAATGACAAAGTGGTGGTGGATACAAAGTATTGGTACAATG
The DNA here is from genome assembly GCA_963277665.1 of Viscum album. Taxonomy (NCBI): domain Eukaryota; kingdom Viridiplantae; phylum Streptophyta; class Magnoliopsida; order Santalales; family Viscaceae; genus Viscum; species Viscum album. Next base: position 208,759,188 of record OY728128.1, on the reverse strand, counting down.
GAATTAAGGCCATTCCATAGAGGAAGGCGTTCCACCATGGTGATTTTGTTTCTTAAGGTTTTTACTATACCCTTCAATATGCATGGTAGTTCGAGGAGGCTGTTTCGTGGAACCTTAGACAATTCCATAGGGATTTCTCCAAATCAGTTTTATATAGTGAGATCATTTATTGTTCTTTGAGTGTTATTCCTTTTAATATATTTTTATGGATTTTATTTGTGGATATTATTTCAGGTTTTAAAGAGTGAATTAATGATGGATTTTTAAGGTATAACTGTGATTTGAAGATTCCTTGAAAATAATGATTCTCCAATTCATTTTGGAAACATTCTAGAGTTTTGAAGGGTTACAGACACATCTCTATACTAAAGTAATTTTTCTTACTCATCAGTGATTTTAGATTCTATGTGGTTCGATTCCATAATTATCTTTTTGTGCCAAAGAGGATGAATTCTACTACACTCTAAGATACAATATTCTATTCCACAATATGGTGGTTCACTAACATTACAACCACTCCCCAGCTATTCATCCTATACTATAGTGTTCTCTTGTATATTATTGTTGTATTGTATTGGTTTACCATACAATATGGAGAAATTATTATGTGAAACTTCTATACAATAGTGGCTCTTCTCTATGTCATGGGACCTAATTCTGTACTTCTCCATGTCGTAGTAAACTACTTTCACCACAGTTTCTTTCAGGGTATTATTGGGAGCCTTGTTCCTCCTTCGATGTTTCTGGAGTGACATTATTTTCTCATATCACTGGAAATGAATTATGTCATTTTCTACAATTCACTCTCAGTAAGAATTGGTTATACCAATTTTTCTTATTTCTTCTCTGCCATTATCTAGAACCCATTTCATGTTGAATTAGAACTGAATCTAAGATTCCTTGTAATGCCAGGTGTTTTGGTTGGTGAGGTAAATATTAGGGAGAAGACATCTTGATGTACCTTAACATCATCATTGAAAACCTTAAGTTATGAAGTTCCTTATTATTTGGGGATCTCTTATACACTTTTCCCATGGTATGATTCATGTTTTAGTTGGGTTTTTGTTCTCCATTGATGGTGATTACTTGTGGATGTGGGTGTTTTTGTGTTGCCTATATATGATCCTTTTCCATAATATTTTTCAGGGAAGATTATTTGATTTTTTTTATTACTCAAATGATTTTTTAATGCTTCTATGTTTCCCATGATGTTATGTTATGTATTTTTTTAATACTTTCCCTTAGGGGTTTGGTGATTAGTGCACATGGAAGGTTGCCATGATAGTATAGTTACCTATTATATGGGAAGTGATAATGTTGTGTAGTGATAAAAATAATATATCATGATAGCCTTATGGCCATATAGAACTTGATGCCTTGTGAATTCGGAGTAACATGTCAACTCAATTCCATGTGGATTCTAAGTAGCATGTCAACTCAATGCCTTATGGATTATGATAAACATGCCCAATGGATGCATTTTAGAAACCAATTGACATGTAAAAAACCTTATCGCTAGTTTTTATGATTATTTTTATGACTCTTGATCTTCATTCCAACATGTAGAAGAAGCATGTTTGACCAAGGATTTTGTGTGGATTGGTTAGATCACATTCACTTGGTATATTATTGCATGTTGTTATACTTGAATTTTCATTTATTATTATCAAGGAATACACCTGTTTTACATGTGAATACTTGTTAGGAGATCAATTATATTGTCATACTGAATTTTATCACTCAAAGACTTCAGGGGCATCCCACTGCACATGAAGACTTCATGTATATGGATCTGAGTGACAGAAAGGGGGCCATGGATGATGGTTGAGCAGTTGATCATAGAGCTAGTGGTAGAACGGTACAAACTCCAGAGGATTCCATAATCTTTTTTAATTATTTATTTACCAACTTTACTTTTATACTATGGTTTGGATTTTCACTTTGGGTGCCTGTTTATTATGTGTACGATATGTGTGCCTTTCAATTATTTATTTTTCACTTGAATTATAATAATTGTATTATTTATTATTATATTTCAGAATTTCATCCATGAGATGATACCAATGGTATAGTTTTCCCTCAAATGAACTTATACCCTCACTAAGAGGTGGAAGCCTCTTGCATACATGGAGTCACTCATGAGGTCATGTGGAACTTTAGTTCAGGCCCAGTGGTTGAGGTTGAGGTATTACAAAAAAAATATTTGAAAATACAATTGGAAACATATAAATTAAGATTCAAAGAAAATAATTTTCATTATAGTGGAAAAATATATTCCTTTAATAAATGTTAAAATTAATCATTTTATTCAAACTTTTTTAAAGAGAGTCAAAAGTAGCCCATGTGGAAAATGTTAGGAAATTTACTTCTAAAACATTTTAAAAGAAGGCCAAGGATCATGTAAAATAACTATTGGAAATAATTTATGTCTTTGAAACCAAATTCTTGAAAATATTTTATAAATCATTAATAAGTGAAATATTTCATATATAAAAGTAGATACAATATTAGTATCACTTACAAAAATATTTCTTGATGTTTTTTAATCAATAAAGAAGGAAATGGAAATTGAACATGTAAAAAAATTCCTAACTATAGGATAAGAAAATAAATGTGGATAAATAAATTAATATTATATAATTTCCACTAAAGAACCTTAAATGTAAACAATCTCAAAAAGAAATGAGATTGTAGACTAAATCCTTTATTGCTTTGGTAACATTTGAATCAAAAGTAATGGAAAACAATTGTATGATATGGATCTATAAATACCATTAATTTCATGTTTTCATTATTAAAAATTCATTCATCTGGAATTAATTACACCATAGGGATAAATCATTTTTCATGACATTAACCACATCTCAAGAAAATAATATTGAGAAACAGAAAACCCATGAAAAGATCATAACTTTTGAAGTGATAATCAGCACATGAAGTGATTATATGAACTTAAATAAAACCACACAACACAAGTGGAAAACATAATAAAACAATTTATATTTTAATTCACATATAATCAAAGCATAAAAATTAAATGATGTAGAAGTATAACCCTATGAATGAAAATTGAGATAAGAAAGCACTAAACACTTAGTAATATTCAAGTAAAATATAATTGAATAAAATAATTTGAATTGTATCATAAAATACCGTTTATTGGAAATTATTCTTTTAATAAAATATAAAATGGGAGTTATATAGAAAAAATTAAAAAACAATTGGTGTCTAACATTAAAAAATTCCTCAATGAAGGGAAATTGTGACAAAATCCATTACCTCGAACCAAAATTTCCATGTATGTCCATTAAGTAATGTAAAATAAAATAAATAAATTATTTACTTGTTTTAGAAACATTTCTAGGTTTATTTATTTATCATTAAATCATTTTTCATTTATTTCCATGGAATATTTAATTACTAAATTAGTTAAGTCTGCATTAGGTATTTTAAGGATATTTGGTTCTTTGTTACAAAAATGAATTCGACATGTTGATCATGGTAAACGAGATAGTTTTGGTAGAATCACTAAAATAATAATCATGAAATAATTATCATCTTTATAAATTAATTATACTATTAAAATCAACCATAAAACCTAGTTATGAGTGAGGAATTGTGTTACAATCCTATAAATAGTAGGTTGTACGTACGCATGAGTAATGTCTCCCATTTTCAATGAACCCGAGAGAAAGAAGGTAAGTATTATTTTATTTTTAAAAAATTATTATTATATCATAAATATTATATTATCACTTTAAATACATTATATATACTATCCATGTGATGCGTTGATAAAAAATAATCACATCGCTTCATGAAGGTGGTAATCAACACATATGCATGAATGACATTATCATTTTTCAATGGATGGAAAGGTAAGAAAATAGATGATAAATTATATTTAAGAAATGACAATTATGTCATGAATATAATATATATACATTAAATCATTCATTATAATCATTATTGTGAGGCGGTGTTGGAAAAATAATTTTATCATTTCACGAGGAAGTAGCCTACCGTATAGATGTACGATGGTTTCATTTCCAATTTTACAGTTGAAAGTAATGGATTATGGTTAATACATTAACATAATAACATATAATTATATTAGAGATAGTTATTTTCTTATATAAAAATTTTTGGTATAGTTTTGGATTTGGTGGAAGAAGAAATAAAACTAAAACATTCTTTTAAAAGTTATACCTCTTATTTAGACAACGTCCTTTTCTTTATAACTTAACCCCTCTAAGGATGGTATTTTTTCTAAAATATGACCGCTAAGATGGGTATAGATATTTTATAAGGTCTTAATGTAAGTATTTTCTAAACTATAGTGTTCAAAATGTGTGAGGAAGAGAGGATTGGAGGTTCCCTTTCATAAGCTAGTGGCGGGGCACTCTTAGCAATACTTAAAATATTAAATTATATACATATATCATAATCAACTTAATCAGAACCATGGAAAAACAGATTTTAATATAAGATGTTATAGGTTAAAAATAAACTCAATAAATCACAATTAGACAATTTTTTGATACATTTTAAGCCTTATCTCCAAAATAAACCGCTTTAAACTCATTTTAACCTTAATCGTGATAAATTAATTTTTTCCCATGATAAGTTAATTATACGAACAAAATTAAAATGGACCTTATAAAAAAATCAGTTATGATTAAAAAATTTGAATAGATTTTTTTAGGTAAAATTTATTATGTTTTTGTAATTTATCTTCAATATAAGAACACAAAACACATAGAAAATAGCTCTTAGGAAAATATCTGATTTAAGCGTAAAAATTATTTAACGATTAAATAAAGTAATAAATTGGTTTTAATGATTTTTTGGTAAAATAAAAAAATAGGTAAGTTTTTTAGGCTTTTTTGTTAATCCAAAACTGAATGTAATCATTCAACCCTTCCATTAAATTCAAATACCCAAAATGGTTTTCAATTTAAATAAAATTTAACTTATTCTCATAAAACACAATCTTGGCTTCCCAAATTTAAAATAATATTTTGAAATTAATTATTTTCTCTTGAAAATATATTTGGTTAAACAAAACTCATAAAAACGGTATGATCAAGTGTTAGTGGGATTTTAAATCATTACCCTATAATTTATACCCAATTTTACTTTATTTATCCTTACCAAGGTGATAAATATTTATTGTGGTTACAGTTCATAAAAAACAAAAATTAAGTTTATAATAGTAAATTATATTAATTATGATAATACCAAATACATAATCTATTTTATGACATTAAATTCACATAATTAATAGATATTAATTTAAAATTAAATCACAAAACACAGCGGATAACAGTTTTTCAGTATAAAGTGTTTTTAAGCACAAAAATGATCTTATACCAAAAATATGTGTAAAGATAATTAAATAGTAATTAATTATATTATATATAATTAAATTACAATCATGTTTCTTTAATGTCAAATTCAATTCATAATGGGACTTTTTAATGAATAAAATGATTATGTTACAAAAAACAATATTTTCACTATTTACTGCAAGATCAATCTTTTTAGAATATCACAAAATTTCACTCTAAGATAATTTTGATATGATTATTAGAAAAATGATATAATTTTTATCAAATAAAATTTTTAAAAGTAAAATAAATTATTTATAATATTTTCTCATAAAATAATAAAAACCAATTTTGAGGAAAACATATTTTTGAAGCATAAAATGACATTACTAAAAACTGAGTGCTTATTTCTAAAGAATTAATCAATAAATTTTTATTGAGTAACAAATATATTTATTAATTTATATATTTCTATGCATATCCTTTAATTAAATGGTTGGTTTATATCCATCATATTTAAATAACAATATCTTATGATTCATTTAAGCTCAGTGTTGTGTGTTGTATAGTATTTTTTAAAATCCCAGTATATTACAATAATTGCAAAATTTTACTAGTTAATTTTGTTTTATAACCAAATTAATTAAATTTAGTGGGGTTTATAACTAGATCTAATGAAAAAAACATCAGCTCTAAATTCTCCATTTTCTATAGTTTATAATTTTTTAGGAATATTATAATTAAATAAAATCATGATAAAAAATTATCTAGAGTATTAAGTTTCATAAATAAAATTCCTTATAAAAATAAACTTATTAAAATATTTTCTATTATTTTTTTTATATCACACTTAGACGTATATACAAAAATAAAATTTATCCCACTTGGTATGTGAGATGTTTGTCATATGAAAAATTAATATATTTATTTAAAAATAGAATTTTATATTTCACCTAAAAACGGATGTAAACATAAAAAAATGATTTAAAGTAGATTAATTTTTTTAATGAAATAAAATCAAAAATATCTCATTTATAAGGTAATATAAATTTAAATTTTTAAAATATATTGTATATTAAATTTATCTCACATCCTTAATCAGATAAATTTCATTTTTCTAAAAGATTTATTATTGTATATTAAATTTTTTTCATCTCTTACATGAGATAAATTTTATTTTTTAAATAAGATAATATATAAAAATTATCACACCTTGTACATGAGATAAATTTCATATAGTAAAAGATAAGCCACTATAAATGAAATATGCCTCATCTCAAAACTAAGATAAATTTTTTCCAAGAAAGATGTTTCATTGTAGATTTAATTTATTTGATCACATACATGAGATAAATTTAATTTATATAAATGAGATCAATTTTATTTTATAAAATATGTATCATTGTACATAAAATGTAGGTCAAATTATACATGAGATAATTTTTTTTTAAATCATAGCATGTGAAACTTATTTCTATTATATTTTTTAATATAATAATAGATATTATGGTAATACATGTTATAATAATTATTTTTTAGGTTTTCATTTTGTTAAGGAAAATAAGTGATTTGTATTTAGTGACTTTAAATATTTATTAGTTATCGGTTATAAATTTATAAAATATCTATACATAATTGAATTAGTGTTATTAAGATTTAATTTAACCCAGTATATAAATTTAAATTAATGGGTTGTGGTCCTAATTTGGATCTGAGTTTTTTGTTTCACTACCCTCTCTTTAGAGAAAATATGATCGAGAAGATGGTTAAAGACTTGAAAACCATCTGTCCTATAAAATTTGATTCATAATGGATTCAGGTACACTCAGATTTAATTTTCTTTAATACATTAGTGATGGCGTATTGATTTATATATGGTTCAATGACTTTTAAATTGATTTGAAAAAGAAATTATCAGTAATTGGTGCCAAAGTCAATCATTTCAAAATCATTATTTATTATTTAGATTAAAATTATTTGATAAGTATTTCAATTTTCATTAATGGTTTTTAAATCCAAAAGCATGAACATTAAAGATATATTTTTAGGAAATCATGTGATTTATATTTATGTTGTATTTATTTATAATTTATATAAAGATTCATTGCACTAATAATATAAAAAACATTTAGTAAGAAATAAATTATTTATTACTGATCGCAATATTACTTTTCAAATTTGAAAATTAATACAAAATAAATTTAACTTTAAAATTAGTTTTATTTCCTTATATAATGATACAGAATTAGTATATTTTGGTAATATTTTTGGTATATCCCCATATGAATCTTATGGTATATCAATATGTACTAAAATTAATTTTTTATATAAAATTTTAATTTAAAAAATCAAGAATAAAAATTTTGTTTCAAGATTCGAGTTAAAATTTTTGTATTCCTCATTTTACATAATAATCCTTAATACTTTCAAATTAAATTTATTAAAGAAAAATAATTCCAAAGCTACCTCTTTCGTGTCTATTAATTAATTTGAAATATTGCTATTGATATTTTAATAATTATGTGAATAGTGATCAACCTAAAGAAAGGTTATAATTTAACCAAATAATAAAGGAATATTACATGATAAATATTTGAGTATTTTAATTTTCCTCATGAATGATACATTGGTCGAAATAAAATATTATTATTTGATCGGTAAAACTGTCAATATTTGATTATTGCATCAAGAGTACCACTTATAATTATTATTTTTTCCAAAATAAGAAATATTAATTTTATATTCGGTATATTCTTTAGGGATTACAATTATTTCACCGATTAAATGAAAATTATTAAATTTAAAGTTCAAGGGAATTAATTATAGTTTTAGTATTCATTATTCGTCTTTTGTTACCAATATATCTATAGATATTAGTTACATCATAGGTCTTAGTGATAAAAATTTCCAAGATCTAGAATGAGAATATCCTAATAGTTCTCATTTGCATGTATATTAACCTTTTTCTAATTATAGACCTTCCCCCTTCTCCTATGGATGAAAGTTACATTGATGATAAAAGGGACTTCATGAAGTGTGAACGTCATAATCACATGAGTGACATGATCATTAAGTGTTAAATTCTAGAAAAATTACAGGGTATTATATTTGATGGTGGAGATTCCAAGGAGTTTCTAAATACCTTTGATTTTTTTTTCTAAAACAAATAAGGTTAATAAAATCACTCTTTTAAATAAACATATTTCAATGAAGTTTAAATGTAATGGAAACATAAGGGAGTACATCATGGATATATTGGATATTGCTTCAAAATACAATGAACTAAAGTTAGAGCTATGTAAGGACTTTCTCATGCATTTGGTTTTGATTCCTTATCCTGCATAATATAATAAATTTTAGGTTACCTACTACACCATAAAGGTGAATTGGAAACTTAATGATATTATTCCTGGTTTTTTCAATAGGAAAATTAATTAAAAGTAAATCAGACTAAAATTGATCACTTTTAAATATACTATAAATACAAAAAGAGTGAAAGAGGGACATAAGATTTGGAAAAAGGGATAAGGAAATAGGATTTTTTAGTTACCTACTAATTTTTTAAGAAAAATAGACACATAAATAAAGAGTTTTCTGTGTAATTCAATTTGTATTTAAATAATTATAAACCTATCAATTTTCTTTGTCTTAAATTTAATTTTAATTCTATACTAAAATACACGTGATGGATAGATTCTGGTGGTACCACTCACATAAGTGTGTTTATAGAGGGATTTCTGATGAGTTGAGAAAAATATGATTTAATATGATTCATCTTTGTGTGTAATAGATAATCAATTCTTATTGAAGCTACATAGAATTTTATATTGTTATTAAAGAATAGTTTTTATTTTATTTTAAAAGTGTATTTTTATAATATTTTCATTTAGGAAGAATTTGATTTTTATTTTTTATTTAAAAAAGTATTATGACACTTGTTTATTTGGTCATAGAAATTTAGTATTTTTCAGAATTCAAATAACACGAGAACTGAATCTTTAAATTTGAATCATAATATATATTAATTAGAAACCCAGGATTAATATTATAAAAAATTTCATACTAGTTTACATGGAACAAAAAAATAACCAATGAAGATTCTACTGCATTATAGTACATGCATTTGGGTTATATCTCTAAATGGAGAACTGAAATCCTTGTGTCTGATAAGATACATAATCCACTAAAATTTTAGACATTTTTTTGTGTTTAGGGTATTAATAGAAAATTAATAAACATGGTGAAATTAGGTTCCAACAAATACTATGACATCTTATAACTAATACATACTGATATTTTTGGTTATTTGTCTATAAGTTCTTTAAATGGTTAGTGATATTTTAATACATTCATAAATAAGAATTCAAGATATAACTACCTAAAAATAATTAATTAGAATTATCAATCCTTATATTTTTTTTTAATTTTTTCAAAACAGAATTTGAGAATCAACTTCAGAAAAAAAAATTAAATCCATTCAGTTTTATAATGGTGGTGAATACTATAGTATATTTAACAAATTTTGTAAACAATGCCAAGTAACTTTTTCTAAATTCATAATGGAATGTAGTATTATCAAATAATACACAATTAAATGAATATTAATCATATTTTTCTGAAGATACATAATAAAACACTTAAAGATATGGTAAGATATATGATTAATCATTTTACCATACCAGAATGCCTCTTGGGTGAAGTAATAATGACCAAATAAAATATCCTTAATAGGCTTCCAACTAAGGAAATTAAAAAAACCCTTATAATCTATGGAAAATAAAGGATTGTATCATTAAGAACTTACACATTTGGGGATGTTTTACTATGTTAAGTCCATTTAGGACAAATGAAAATAAATTAATCTTTAGAAATGTTTACTATTATTTTTTTGGGCATCCAAAATGGTCAAGGGGTTACAGATTTCATAATTTCACTTCTTGATACATTTTTGAGATAATAAATTCTATGTTATTTGAGGATATTCAATTTTTAGAGGAATATATTATAAAAATTAATTTTTTAAAGGAATTTATTTAACTTCCTTCAGTTTTTATTGACAATGATTAGATTTATTTCCCTAAAATTTTCCAAAAAGAACATCTAGAAAAATAATGTATATTAAATGAATTAAATATTAAAAATAAATAAGTTTCTCCAAAAAAGAAAACATAAAAATAGGATATTCAAACAAGTCTAAGAATATTCACTATAGAAAGGATAATTTTTATTTTATATGATCATGTCATTTATCCCAAAGAATATGAATTTTACATATGAGTGAGGGAAGATGATCCAATCAAATTTTTTCATGACAAATAATGTTCTAATTCTGATAAGTGAATTAGTTCTATGAATGATGAGATAAATTCTATTAATGACAATGAAGTATGGTATATTTTCAAATTTTCAGAAGCTGTGAAACCTATTAGATTTAACAAGATATTTAAGAACAAAGGGATTCACAGAGAAATGTTGAGAGATATAAGGCTTGTATCATTTAAAAAGGGATTTTCTCAATAACAAGGTATTGATTACAAAGATTATTTATCTAAAGTTTCTTTTAAATACCCTTTTATAATCATTATATAACTTATAGTTCATTTGTTTCTTTTGTTATAGTAGATGGACTTCAAGGAAGGTTACATACCCAGAGAAAGAGCCTATTAGGTCATGGTAAACTCATACATTCTCTATTTTGATGAATAATAAACAATGTTACCTAAAAATAAATGTCATTAAAAATGAATTAAATCTGATGAATGTGGACAAAGAACATCATAACCAAGAAGGGAATATCTTTTCATGATAAAAAATAATTAATTTAAATTAATAATAACCATGGTCTTGGGAATTATTTTCTAATAAAATAAGTTGATCATATGAAGACCATTTGGTTGGATTGTTGTATCACTATGAATATTAAAGGATAAGATCCCCCTTGTGGTAATCCAAACATACTCATATGACCTTGAAGTTTCATCGATGGTACTTTGGGTGCTATCATGATGGTATCGATCATCTTATGTTCCTTATTTTGATCACCAAAAAATCCTTCTAATATAAAAGGATTTATAGTTAATCTCTCATTTATGAGAGGGGGAGGAGGAGGAAAAATTTATCTCAATTCTTGAGAGTATTCTGGGTATTTTTCTAGCTAGGGTAGATAGAATCTTTAGAGGGGTATATTGTTCACAACAACATCTAACCTTAGAAAATTATATAACTGGGTGTTTATAAAACTAGGTTATATAATAAATAATCACACATAAGAGATTAATCATTCCCATAATACTAAGTGAAATCCATGTCTAAATAATAGTAATATAACTATTATTATTATTTAATTTACATATGCTTAATTCACAGATAAAATAAATATCTTTCTTTAAATAAATAAATTTTACATTTATTTAAATGATATTTAATATATCATTCCTACCGGTCCTGATAACTTAGTATGCAGTTCATTATCAAAATTTATCGAACATCGAATAATGAATATTATTCATTCTATAAATAAAGAAATAAATATTTATCATATTCACAGTCCTGAAAATAAATATTTATTTAATATTTACAAAAAAATATATATATTTATTTAACAATAGAAAATATTTATTACCTTATGAATAAATCATGATTCAAATAAATATATATTATTTGTCGGTCTTATGAATAAATATTAATTTAATAATAAACTCACACAAAAATATAATAACTAAATATTTAAAATCAGTAAATATAGAATAAATATTATTCCATAAATTGGATAATAATAATTATTTCAAAAATTAAATTTAGATAGAATTTAAGTGAGATTAATAAAAACACTTAGTTTTACATACTCTTGGCTTCTTTCTTAATGGAATTGGGGGTTTTTCCTTAAGTCTAATATCAATTTCCTGCAACATGTAAAGACACCCAAGAGGAATAAATTAATGTCACAATGAGGACAACCACATACGAACACTCACTTTGTAATATAATCCCTTTATTTCAATATCTCATCTGGCAGTTTCATGATTCTGTCATTATCATATATGCTCGATATGTCTTTCTTTGACTCCAGAAATTAAATCTCCAATACCCAATGAGCATGGAATTTAATAATATAGTTTTATTTCAGTAAAAAGTTTGACATATCGACTTCTATATTAAAGAAATGGATAAATCCTCCCTAAAATTATTCATTGATAGCATATCATGGGTGACGCACCTAATATTCCAAAATTTCCCATAAACTTATGGCATCATGGTTTAGGGGCATATATATATGTACGTGACTCGTGATATGTATTGAGAAATATATTAAAGTCTAAGGATTATTACACACACACTATATAAGAATATCCAATGACATGTGTAACATATGGAATTCTTATAGGTGGGTTTATCCTCATAATTTATGATCATGGAGATTTTCAAGTATGAACCTCGTGTGATGAAATTTTATACTCTTATAAGTACCCAAAATTAATAATCTACATCATTTGTGTCCTATCAGTTGACATCATATGAAAATATAAAATGATGTTTAAGAATATTGTTATATCATTTCAAATTTCACATAATAGTGGGGAACTCTTTTAACCATTTCAATGTGAAAAATAATCTGAGACACTACCACACTAAAGTTATAAATAATAATAATCAATATATGATAAATTATTTCATAATTTCCAATTATATATATATATATACATGCAATCCAAATTATATAGTAGTTTGTTATAGGTAACCAAATCTAATATAATCCCATCTAAACTGGATCAAACATCTAATGACACGTTAGTTCTCACATGTTAAATATTATCCTAATAAATATGGAAATAAATATTGGGCCTACCATAATTTTATGTCTAGGGATGGTATAGACACATTTTTTGTGGGAAATCTACTTACTGCAATGTTTCTACCCTTATAAAATACCTTAAGAAGAAATATCCCCACGTATTCATTTATTATTCCCTTATTATAAATATTAAATCTTATATAATACTACAGTCATATATTATCATAATAATGATAATACTCTTACTATTTTTAGATAAATGAAAAATGAATAAATGATTGTTAAACCACTTCTTAAGCTTCATCAAAAGATGCAGCGTACTTGGTTATTATAGATATGGAAACTAGTGGCAATATAAAGTTTTTCTTTTATATTACCTTATCATTAGTGAAGTACAGGATCATCAATGGTCTAAAGGAAAAAAATAGAGTTATATACCCTTAACTGCTAGTATTAACACATCAACTTTTATAATGAACTCATTCAGTTTTCATTTCCCTAGTATTTTCATATAGATCAATCTATAAGTCTATGTAGTTTCACTAGCTTTTATGTGATATTTTCACTCCATACAACACATAGATCAAACATCCGGGAATATGATGGAATATGGAATAATGTTTTGTTACTAATTATTGTGAAATTTTATTCACAATCTCTACATGTTCCCACACATGTTGTTTTAGAGAGATTCTATTCCATGTGTCATGAAAATAATTTGATCTTGAATTTTTTCATCTTGTCAAATTATATACCATGGCTAGATCAAGAACCTCCATAGATCTAGATTTTTATATCCCATTCCCTAGAAATGGGATTATACTTTAAGTTATAATTGGAGAAATTATTTCCTTAGTCTTATAAAACTAATACGATTTATCATGTTTTTATATCTGTTATTAATATATCTATCATGAAAACAGTGATGCTCCTACTAAGTTCTATCATACAAATGTCACTTATCCATTAAAAATGAATATTTGTTGATTAATATTCATGCTTCTATCCATGAATGGATATTTTTAAATTTTATATCATATTTGAATTCATAGGTTTCACCACTCCTTTTTATTTTGTCAAACAAAAATGTTCTATAGGGTATTTATTAAGGAAACTATCCTTGATATCGAACTTCCCAATAAAAATGATCCTAAAATATAGTTAATATAATTTTAATTCAAATAGATTTTTACAGGAAGATTGAATTAAAGATTTTTTCATAGACTGGGTCTTATACATACTTAATAATAAATCATGATTTATTGGTTTTGACTTGTACCATCCATATATAGTTTCTCTTTAATACTCACAAGTATTATCTAGTCTTGAAACATCCAAAAGATGGTGCCCCTGAATTTTGGTACATGGGTTCTATTACTGAATTCGTATATATTTTTCAAACCTAGAATGCTTCCATTTACAATTTATCTATAGGAATCATAAATCTTAAATAATATTGTTTGTGTGTGTGTATCATACACTAGAGTGAATATAAACCACTTTGGTTTTAATTTCCTACACAATATGTGTCTTCTGAACCACTCTTTCAACTAATTTTATTATAGTTTATGTTACAATGTTAACACCAGTTTATTTTCATCCTATAATTCATTGAATTATATCCTACTCCAACTATTCCGAATACATGTGCTCCCCTCTTACAAATATAATCGCTCTGTACAAATAATTGATATCAATATCTTTAGGGGATATAGAATATTTATTGACGATTGACTAAGTGATTTATTATTGTTCATTTGTAGTTAGTAATCATAATAGATGGAGTTTGGGATTAAATCCACTCTGCATATTAATGACTGATGAATACTTTGATGTGATACACTACGAAAAGACACTAGAGAGGATCCTAAATCTTATACAAAGTGTGTTTATTTATTCACTAAGTATTCATTAAAACACATAAATGAATATCATTATGTAAATGGACTTATCTCTTAACTATGCCTTTATAATTTTTTGAGTAGTTTTTTAAACTATCTCTTGTAACATTGTGGTGTACCTTTATTTCTATCTTTCTATTTTTCAAAAAATAAATTGTGTATTTGTTAGTATACATATTTTTTCAAAAGATACTATAACACCTTTCTAGATATAAATTTTTCTACTACTATCAATTTTACTTGACAAGGAATCATATTTCTACAATTTTGTACTCTTGTTGTTATATTTATATTCATCATTAATTGTCGATTTAAAATATCTATGAATCAGGATCTAGATAACTATTAATTGGGGTTTTAAATACCTTAGAAACATATATTCCATAATAAAATAATGTATCATTGTGTCCAAATGGCCAATAAGAATTTTTTAGGTAATAATACTAAAAAATAGTTCAACTTTAACCCAATGGGAAATCTTGAAGTCATGAAATACTCTATTCTAATATAGAAAGCTCCCTTATTCAACTTTTAGAGAATACATCTTGTTCCTGTAATGTTTTTTTGTTACTTGGTTCTTATGATTCAATAAAATATGTAAAAAAAATTGTATTCAATACCAAATAATTAAAAAAAGACTTAAATTGATGAATATACATTAAGTAAAAACTTACACTTCATTTTTCTATATTTTCTATTCTAATTAACTTTCTGTCCACAAAAGAAGATAATAAAATCTTGTTTCTTTTCTTTCCTATTGATTTTTTCACTCTTTGAAGGATATTTTAAAGTAGCCTTTGACTTTGTATTAATCATAGAGATTGTTACTTTTCCCTTCACTTTTTTACCATAATAATAGAAGGATTTTCATGCTTCATGTCCATGTAAACATGGAAAAGTAGAGTGGGAATATCTAAGAGAGGCTTCACAATTATTTTCAAATAAAATTTATAAAATTTATAGATAATCTCTAATGTAATAATGTAAGTATAAGTTATTTATGAAATTTTCTGTGTATATAGACCTATGAAAATTGATTTCCTCAATGTGGCCAATCGTTTTTACTATGTATGGACCATCTGGAACACACTCTCTAAGTTTTATCATGAATATTTCCTTAGAGATCTCAAAGAAAACCATTCTATATCTCTTTTGATAAATATCATGAATATGATTGGTCATTATATAAGTATCCACAATCTCAGAGTATTTAATATGTTCATCAAAAAGAGATGAAATAATCAAACCCTAAAAATATTGAACACCATTTAGGAATTTTTTTTGTATAAAGTGAACTCTTAATCAGTCTCATCCTTATCAAGTGGATTGTGATTTGGGGATTCTAGCATATAAAGTCTTCATTCATGGAATAATACAATATGAAAGTGTGCGTACCATTACTGGAAGTTACAATCAGTAAGGATATTTTCTTTCTTCATAATTAGTGACACGGATAACATGGTGGATGAACTTTCCATTTTTCTATGATAATATAAAATCTGAGATAACTACTTTATATTACTACAAAATATATGAGATGAAGTAATTTGATTTTATTATTAGTCTCCTTCTATTTTATCAAGTTCCACGACCCTCACCATTGGACTCAGAATGTCCTTTCTAGGGTAAATTCTAGTGGAAAATATCCATATTTCCCTTCTTGTGATCTAGACTATGGCTATGGAAATCATAAGAACATATTGGGGTTGATGGTCTTTCCAACTTCTAGTTTTCAGCTCGTTAATCCATTAAGTGGACTCCACGATCCTATAATCCTAACTTGGATTTTCTTATCCCTTGCCTCCAAATTTTTATTGAATAGACTATGGTTGTTTAATTCATTACATTGTTGGTTAATTCTACCCATCAACCTTGTTAAGAATCCATGATAATAAAAAGTGTCCCAACTATGGATGGAACCAACACATTTACTGTGGATTGTCTTCACTTAGATAATTGAGGGATTTTTACGATATAATATTTGATTGATGATTTTTTGTTTATTAAGAATACATTTTATTATTTTATTATTTTACATATATATTTTGTAATGACCCCAAAATTTCATTTAGTTTTCTTTAATAAATTATTTGGGAATAATACAAGTCTGAGAAAATTGAAGGCGCGTGATTCCAAGGCTCGGTGTGTCCGGAATGAATTTTTGATCATTTTTTAAGGTATATTTAGTAAACTTATGGGCGTAATTTTCTATATTTTGAACTGGTGCTCAGATTAAAAATCATAGGGCACTGTTAAATCCGCAATGCCACGATTCGTTTAAGGGAAGCTTCACTTCGACCATAGTAGGTCGGGAGAAAAAGATAAATTTTGGAATTTACTGAAATAATAATAAAATAACTTAACAAAGCTATTTTATTTATTTCTTGTAATAGTTGAGCAGCGGTGGTGGGACCAATTATGTGTCAATCCCTTAAATGGATTGACCCTTCAGCTTTGTAACCTTGACATTACAACATTAAATATGGTTCATAAATGAACCGAATTAATGTCATGCGACATGGCCAAATCTCGCATCTATTAAATGGAAGCTAGGGAGTGGGTTTTTGACATGGTTGTTAGGAAACTCTGGAAAAGTACCATGATACATTCCACCAATGGAGAATGGATGATTTGATGATAGCCATTGCAGAATCACTCCAGAGGTCAATGGATGATGAATGTCAATTCTCGCAAACCTTCTCCTTCATCCACAATGCCCTTAAATGTGGATGCACCACTATCCGCAGCAATCACCAATGATCTTCAAGGTAGGGGTTTATTTATTAAAGATTATCTTTGATGAATTAAATAATCACCCGCTTGTTATAATGCAAACGCAGAGGGTGTGGTCTAAACAAACAAGGCTGGACCCTCTGCCTCCTCGTTCATGTTGCGTTCTCTGGGGGTAAAATTTCCAACATGACGGAAAGAGGAAACCGGGAGGCATGCAATGACTGCGGCATCCCGGGAGACCCGTAGGTGCATCAAGACGGAAGAACAGACCACTGAAGCTCACCCGGTGGCCCGCGTAATTTCTGTTGGTGTGGCACTGGCGGTGTAGGTGACGGTCGGTGGTCGGTGGTCGCTGGCCATGGAGGAGGGTGGCGCCTCAGCGGTAGGACTGGCAGCTGGAAACTACTGGTCACGGAGGCGGGAGGCGGCGCGCTGTCACGTTCCATGGTGAGACATGTCACGGCTCGAAGCCACGACGAAGGAAGGGGACCTGCTCCTTGTGGGTCCCGCTGGTGATGAGGCGGCACCACCTAGTGCCTCCATTTAAAGAGTCAAACGACTCTTTGAGTCTTTCCAGAGGCGGACCACGCGACCCCCACGCGGGTCGCTCCTGGCGGCGGGCCAAGCCACCGCAGCCCAGCCCAGCGGGGTCGGGTCAGGTCGACCCAAACCGAGACGGGTCAGCCCAGACCGGGTGGGGTCAGGTCAGTCTAACCCGGTTAGACCGAACCCCAACCCCTCTCAAGTCAAGAAATACTTAGAAGGTCATATCTTGTGAACCGTATGTCTTTTTGATGAACGGTTTATGGTGCTAAGATCCTTGGAGTGAGGCGATCCTTTTGAAATACCCCATGAGAGTTTTGGAGAAAGTCGGAGTACATCCAGATTGGATTGACTTCGAATCCAACCGGGCCCTCGGCACTAAAATTCCAATCGATTGTTTTGGAGAAAGTTGGGGCATGACCGAGTTGGATCAAATCTGAATCCAACTGGTCCCTCAGCACTAAAATACTAATAACTTACAAACTGTGCGTTCAGTTGACACAACATCTATTGTGTTAGAACCCTTATGACATGATAGATCATTGGATAACTTCTTCGTGGGACTTTATGTCTGTTTACATACGACCGATGGCTTGAGACACGGTTTCTCCCAGAAACAAGCGTACTATTAGCGATAATATTGTGTCTGGATGAAACGTGAAGAATGAAGATCGATTTTGTGTGAATCAACACCAAGAGATTCTATGTGAATCATCACCCAATGAATCTGTGTAAATCAGCACCGAGCGATTCTGTGTGAATCAGTACCCAGTGATTCTATGAAAATCAGCACCATTTTATTCTGTGTGAATTAGAACTGAGCGATTCTATGTGAATCAGCAACCAAGAATTATGTGTGAATTAGCACCCCAATGATTCTATTTGAATGTGTACCGATCGATTCTGTGTGTATCATCACCCATCAATTATTTGTGAATCAGCACCGAGTGATTCTGTGTGAATCTGAACCAAGCCATTTTTTGTGAATCAATACCTATTGATCTTGTGTGGGTTTTGTGGGGGTTAGTACCTACCGATCATGTGTGGGTCAGTCGAAGTGCCTCTTGAAAGAGTAATATGATCTAGCCTTACGACTAATCATCTGTACTACTGTACTCAGTTATACCTGGTTTGAGTTGTGTATATTGCTTTGTGCTTTGTGATTGAGATCATAATTTTGGTTTTCCTTTGTGGAAATCTAAGAGACCTTCAGGGGTCTTAGGGCCCCTACTGGGTTTTTTTATACTCACACCTGCACGGGCTTCACCATCACCTTGTTTTTTCTTCTGCATAAAATGGGTAGCCTTGACTGAGACTCGGGGAGCCTGGACCTGACGGTGGACGGCGGTGATAGTTGACGTAGAGAGCTGTGTAGACGATTTATACCTACCCTTCAGGAAGGATCCCTAGTAGACAATCTCAGGAGGTATTTTCTATTTTTTATTGTATTGTATCATTCAGTTGGGCTTGTATTCCGGTCTCTTTACATTCAGTAAACACTTTTACTACTGTAGTTTTTCATCTTGGTTAAAACTTGTTGTGTTCTTTAACTGTGGGTTTGTATAGGTTTAAATGAAATCCCTTCCCAATTTAGGGATATGCCTTTTGGTGATAGTCTCCAACCCCTGGAATATTGAAGGTGGGCTTGGGGTAGTCACGGCATGGGCCCAGGGGGACGGGTCATGACCAAGTGGTATCAGAGGAGTCGGTTCTACTAAAGAACTAGGACTCTGATATTTCTGATGGAGCAATAGTGTTAAGTGTTTGGACTGTGGTTTTCAGCTTAGAGATTCCAATGTTGGTGTGAAGGCCGACATATCCATATATCATGACCCTGAATTCTGATTTTGGACTCGTTGCATGAAAGAACTGATTGCGTGTGTTTTGGAAATGTTTTATTTTTTATCTCTTTTGAGTCAGCTCACAAGGTATAACTTATTGATCATGGATCACATGTCTCTTTTCAAGATGGAATTGTGTAGATAGCCAGCCAGGATTCCTGAGAGAGTACATGATGACGGCTCACCGAGTGATGCAGCTTCGGTGCAGGGCCCTCTTACTGTGGTAGCACTATCAGGTGGTGCACCGACAGCACTGCCACCCATTTTGCAGCAGTTTCCACCAGCCCCACTGGCGGACGGTGCACACCGACTAAGCGCGTTGCACATGTTCCAGCGGAAGAGACCTCCTATTGTTTTAGGCAAAATGGATCCCCAAGAATCTAAGGACTGGATGGAGGTTGTGGCTTGAGTTTTCTACCTAGTTGGGACACCAGCAGAGAAGATGGTGATCCTAACTGCTAGCCTTTTCCAGGGCAAATTAAGAATATGGTGGATCCTAACGCTCCAGTTACATGATGAGCCAACCCTCACCTGGACAGAATTTGAGAGCCTCTTCAGGGCGGATTTTGTCCCAACGAAACTATGCTGGGTGCGTATCCAGAAGCTGCTTCACCTACAGTAGGGAAGCTTATTAGTGGCCCAATGCTTGGTGAGATTCACTGACCTCTCACGCTACTCCACCGATGTGGTTCAAGACCCATTCTTCAGAGCTTGGTCCTTTAATTAGGGTCTCCGGTGAGAGATATGAGAGTTGAATATATTTTTGAATATCCCAACGCAGGAAGGAGTGCTCGACGAGCATTGTTGGTGGAGATCTTCTTAGCTGAGCAGGAACCGATTGTGAGAGTCACCATGGAACAACAAGTAGTCAAGTGATCTGCAGCAGGCAGTAGGCCGATGACTTAGAGGTCCAAGCAGACCAGTTCATCCAAAGGGTGACCCCAAGATGTAGGGTCGGAGGTGTGGATCCCGCGAGGTAGAGGGGGTCACCAGGGAAGAAGATTGTGCTCCATGTGCGGCGGCCAGGGCCACATGGCTCGCTACAGCCTGAACCGTCATAATGACGATCATAAGACGGTCGAGAAACCACTGAAACAACAGCCAAGGCTCGAGCGAGGAGGTCCACAGGGCATCGAATGTGGCAGAGGATCTGTTCATGCAGCAGGTGGTGGATGACAGTTTGATATTCTACCACCACCACCCTGAGGTTTTCCACCCCGACCACAGGGAGTAGGTGGACATGGGTGATCTTAGATATTGGCAGTAGAGGCCTACGACCACGATGCTCCAGAGATGATTATAGATACAATCTGTGTCTACTCCACCCTAGTTATAGTACTTATTAACACAGGTTTTAGTCACTCTTTCATTACCATGACACATATTCAGATCATGGAAATTCTGATGGAGTCGTTGGCTCGATCCTTATAATTAGATACTCATACAGGAGAGGATTTGATGATTACGCACTGGTGAAGATAGAGTGACCTCACTCTAGGAGGCTAGAGCTTCAGATGAGATATCATAGTAGCAGAGTTGAGGCCTTACGACATCATCTTGGGTATGGAAAAGCTATCCATAATCCATGCTTAGATTGAATCTTTTATGCACAAAGTGTGGTGTGTTCGTGAGGATGGGATCAGGTTTACCTTCACTGGTGAGGAGGAAACCTTTGCAGTGTAGGATGGACTATCTTGAGGAGGTTTCATCTGATTACTCATCAGTTAGCTAGCCTTACCCTCGATGCATTTGATGTGAGGAGTTTGAGTTATCTGAAAGAGGTGGACCAGTATGTTGATATCTTCCTTGATAATGTTCCAGAACTACCTATTCCCCATGAGGTGGACTTTCACATCGACCTTTACCTCAAGATAGCACTGATATCTACACCATAATATTGGATGATTCCCATAGAGCTTCGTGTTCTAAGGGTACAGTTGGGGGACTTGCAGAAAAAGGGGTTCATAAGGCACAATGTTTCTCTATGTGAGTCCCCAATCTTGTTCACCAAGAAGGAAGAAGGGAGTCTAAGGATTTTTTTGGACTATCAACACCAGAACCAGGTGACCATGAAGAACAAGTATCCTCCACCAAGGATTGATGATCTCTTTAACCAGCTGAAGGCAGCTCGATTGTTTTTGAAGATAGACCATAGATCAGATTATCATCATCTCAGGGTACGAGAAAAGGACATACCGAAGACATCCTTCAAATGTCAGTATGGACATTACGAGTTCTTGGTGATGCATTTTGGCAGGATTAATGCTCCAGCAGTGTTCATGGGGCTCATGAACAAGATCTTCCAGCTATACCTCGATCACTTCGTGGTGTTCTTCATTGACGACATCTAGATATACTCAGCATCGGAGTAGGATCATGCCACACACCTGCAGATAGTTCTTGATACACTCTGAGATAACTAACTTTATAGAAATCTCTCTAAGTTCTAGTTCTAGATATGGGAAGTCCACTTCTCGGGGAACGTTATCTTGGAGGATATAATTGCATTGGAGCTAGGGAAGATAGAAGCAGTTCTTTCTTGGGAGCCACCAAAGAGTGTGACTGAGGTGCAGAGTTTTCTGGGATTGGCAGGGTACTACTGGATATTTGAACCTGAATTCCATAGTGTAGTGGCTCCCTTGTCATCTTTGATGAATAAGGGGCATCCTTTTTTGTAGATAGAGAAGTGTCATCCAAGTTTTTAGAAGCTGAGGCAGAGATTGACGAGTACCCCTATCTTGAGACTACCAGCAGAGGGAGTTGGGTATGTAGTCTATTGTGATACATCAGGGACCAAAATATGTTGTGTCTTGATACAGGAGCAACCGGTGATCACCTACATCTCATGGTAGTTGATACAACACGAGAATAATTGCACTACCCATGAATTAGAGTTAGTAGCAGTGGACTTTGCGCTGAATATGTGGCGGTACTACATGATGGAAGAATGTTTTACAATCTACTCTAATCACAATAGTCTCAAGTATATCTTCTCTTAGAAATACATAAACCTAAGATTTCAAAAATTGATAGATTTCCTCCAAGACTATGACTTTGAGATGGTTTACACTCATGGGAAGGGGAATGAAGTAGAAGGCACACTCAACTGGAGGTTTGGTCTACAGTTATTGAGTGAGGTGACTGAGTAGCTAGTCGCGTTGCAAATATCCTTTATGGATAGAGATCGAGAAGATTTACTCCATTCCATGACTGTTACTCCCCCACTTCCTCAGTGAGTTCGGTAGGCCCTGCTTGGGGACATGGATTATGAGGCCCAATGTGCTCAGATGTCCTCAGGATAGGCTCTTGATGGGATTTTTGAAGGTGGGGAGCATGTCATCCTCTTTAGGGGATGCACCATGGTACCAGTGACGCTACAAGAGAAGGTGTTGAGGGAGTTCCACACATCCCCTTTAGTGGTATATCCTGGAGTGGCGAAGATGTACCTGGAACTCCAGCGTTAGTACTGGTGGACGAGGATGAAGAAATTCATGGTAGAGTTTGTATCTCAATTCCTCACTTGTGAGTAAGTTAAGGATGAGCATCTGGTACCAGCAGGCTTAGCTCAGCCACATGAGGTACTGGAGTGGAATTGTGATGGTATATCCATAGACTTCATGACGAGGCTACCACGTATATCTAGGGGCCACGATTCCATCTGGGTGATCATTGACCGACTCACCAAGTAGGCCCACTTCCTACCTATCTAAGAGTAGGGATTAGTAGATAGACTCGGACATCTCTACGTACAGAAGATTGTACGACTTCACGGGGTTCCATCTCCAATAGTCTTAGATCATGATGCTAATTTTACATCTCTCTTTTGGAAGGGATTGTAGGAGGCATTCGGGACTCATCTACGCTTGAGTACCGCCTTCCACCCTCAGACAGATGGTCGGATGGAGCGAACCATACAAACACTCAAGGACATTATCCGTGCTTGTATCCTTGATTTTGGCCGTAGTTGGGAGGACCACCCGCCAGTGGTGGAGTTCTCATACAACAATAGTTATCACTCCACCATCAGCATGGCTCCATTTGAGGCCCTAAATGGGAGACCATGCAGATCACACCATTGCTGGATAGACCCAGGGGAGTCAGCATTCATGGGTCCATAGTTGGTATAGGATTCCATAGAGAAGGGGTCGATCATCCAAGAATGGATGAAGACTACATAGATCCGGCATAAGTCTTATGTCGACAGGAGATGGAGACCCTTTGAATTTGAGGAGGGAGACCATGTCTTCCGACGGGTCTCACTCTGGTGAGGATTATAGAGGTTTGGCTGGGGTATAATTCTATCTCTGAGGTTCATCAGACCTTTCCAGATCCTCAACAATGTAGGAAAGGTGGAATAACATATAGCTCTTCCCCCCGCAGATGCACTGGGTGCATAATGTATTCCACATGTCGTATCTAAGTAGGTACGTGAATGATCCATCGCACATTATCGACTGGGGCGAGCTAGACATTGATGATGGGGTGACATTTCCAGAGTACCCAGTGGATATAGAGTATTGACGGGGTGTGGGTCCTTCATGGGTGGTCGATACCTCTAGTGCGAGTTCGTTGGCAGCACGGGAATCTATAGGAGAGAACATGGGAGCGGGAGGCTCAGATACGTGCTCAGTACTCCCTTTTCTTCCCCAAGTTTTGTTGTAACTTCAGGGAAGAAAATCCCTAAGGTGGGGAGAATATAAATACCCATAAATTCCATATAATTTGTTTTAAATAAATTATTTGGGATTAATACGGGTCTTCAAAAATTGACATCGTGTGATTCTGAGCACTGTTGTGCCTGGAACGAATATTAGAACATTTTTTAAGGAAGTTTAGTAAAAGTACGAGGGTGTTTTATATCTTTTGAACCGGTGCTCAGATTAAAAATATGAGGGAACCATGGAATCCACATCACTGATATTCTCTTAAGAGAAGCTTTAATTCGACTACAATAGGTCGGGACAAAAAGATAAATTTTGGACTGTACAAAAAAATAACTTAACAAAGTTATTTTATTTCTTTTATATAGCAGTTGAGCTACTGGGGCGGGACCAATGACTTGTTAAGCCATTTAATGTCTTGACCCTTAATCTTTGTAACCTCAACTTTCCAACATTAAATTTGGTTCATAAATGAACGACACTAATATCAGGCGACACTGCCAAATCTCCCGTCCATTTAATGGAATCTTGGGAGTGAGTTTTGGACATGATTGTGACAAACCTATGGCAATGTACTGTGACACGTTCCACCGATGGAGAATGGAGGATTTGATGACACCCATTTAAAAATATCTCCATAGGTCGATGGATGATGAACGTCAACGCTCGTGAACCTTCTCCATCATCCACTATACCCTCAAATGTGGAAGCACTGCCACACGCAGTGGTCACAAAAATTATTTGAGGTGGGGGTTTATTTATTAAAGATTATCTCTGATGAGTTTAATAATCTCCTGCTTGTTATAATTATTATGTGGAGGGCGCGGGCCAAACGAACATGGTCGGACCCTCCACCGCTTCATTCAGGTTGCGTTCGTCAGGGGGAATTTCCTACTCAATAGAAAGTGGAAACTGGGAGGCACTCAATGACAAAGGCATCCCAGGAGACCTATAGGCATGTCTTAGAGGAATAATGGACCACCGAATCATACCCAGGGGCCCACATAATTTCTGTCAGCGTGACACTGGAAACTGGTGTTGGCGGCGGCCAGCGCTCTCCGGCCACGGAGGATGGCGGCGTCGCTCGGCATGCTACAACGAAGGTAGGGGACTCGTAGATGATGAGGGGGCACCACCTGGCACTTACATTTAAGGAGATGAATGGATCTTTGAGCCATTAGGGAGGTGGACCACATGACCCCCATGGCCCAGCCGGGGTGGGCCGAGCCGGGCTGGTCCGCAGCCTAGTAAGCCGAGCCCACCATGACCAGCCCCAGCAGATTATGGCTAAGCCAGGTCGGACCCGAACCGGGTCAGGTCAACCCAAAATGGGGCGGGTCGGCCTGGACCGGGTCCGGCCGAGTCGGGCCAGACCCGGACCCCTCTCAGGCACAAAAATGCTTAGAAGGTCGTATTTTGTGAACTGGACATCTGTTTGATGAACCGTCCATAGAACTAGGATCCTTAGAGCGAGACGGTCCTTTTGAGATACTATACGAGAGTTTTGGATAAATTTGGATTACGGCTGGGTTGAATCAACTTCTAATCCAACTAGGCCCTCAGTACTAAAATTCCAATAACTTACAGACCAGACATCCAGTTGATGCGTCGTCTATTATGTTGGAACCATTATGATGTGACAGATAATTTGGTAACTTCTACGTGGGGCTTCAATCTAGTTGATATACAATGGATGGCATGAGGATAAGTTTCTCCTAGAAAGAAGTGTACTATGAGCGGGAATCATGTGTCTGGATGATACATGAAGAATGAAGAGTGATTCTATGTGAATCAGAACCCATCAATTCTGTGTGAACCAGCACCGAGAAATTATGTGTGAATCATCACCCAACGATTCTATGTGAATCATCACCCAATGATTTGTGTGAATAATCACTGAGAAATTATCTATAAATCATCACCCACTGATTCTGTGTGAATCATCACCGAGAAAATCTGTGTGAATCAGCACCCAGTGATTCTGTGTGAATCATCACCTGTCGATCCTGTGTGGGTCTTGCGGGGTTAGTACCTATCAATCATGTGGGTCAACAGTAGTGCCTCTTGATAGAGTAAGATGATATAGCCTAACGAATAATCATATGTACTATTGTATTCAGTTATACCTAGTTTGAGCTGTGTCTATTGCTTTGTGCTTTGTAATTGAGATCATACTTGTGGTTTTCCTTTGTGGAAATCTGAGATATCTTCGGGGGTCTTAGGGCCCCTATTGTGTATTGTTATACTCACCCCTTCATAGGCTTCACCTACACCTTGTTGTGCCTTGTTCAGGTGACGAGAGGCCTTGATTGAGACTCAGGGAGCTAAGACCTGACGGTGGATGGCGGTGACAGTTGATGTGGTGAGTTATGGAGATGATCTGTACCAACCCTTTAGGTAAGATCCTAGGTGGATGATGTTAGGATCTGTTTTCTATTTTCTATTGTATTGTATATTTCAATTGGGCTTGTATTATGGCCCATTTACTTTCAGTGCACACTTTTACTACTGCAGTTTTACTTCACGATTACATCTTGTTGTGTTCTTGAACTGTGTGTTTGCATAGGTTTAAAGGCAATGTCATCTCATTTTAGGTATATACCTTTCTGGGGTTAGTCGTCAACCCCTGGCCTATAGAAGGCGGGCTTGGGGTAGTCATGGCATGGTCCTCGGGGGATAGGTCATGATATTTTCACTATTAGGTGGATTATAATTAAGTGATTCGATAAAATATTGATGCATAATCCATTTTATTATTTATTCCACCTGAGCATACTTTTTATTTAATTACTTTATTAATGTGATCATGATAGATGATCCATAAAATAAAATAAATAAATTAATTATAAATGATACATACTAAATAATTGGCATGATCAAGAGCATTATCTACTGGTTTTTATATTTAGTGGATGATAAGAAAACCATTGACCCTAGGTGAAACACTCTATTAGAAGATGTTGGATCAAGTTATAGTATAACATCTCTATCTTGTGTACCACCTAGGTTTATTTCAACTTTGATCTATCATAAATTTCCTTTATTCATCTGAGAGATTTATATTTACAAATAATTTACTCACACACAGGTGAGGGGAACCAATGGAATATTTTAAGGGGTTGACATAAAAGAAACCATAGACACACAAGTCCTTAAATAATAAAAGGATTGGATAAAAAAATTTCTATAACTATAATTTAATAATACTAAAAATAATAAACCCATGAAATGAAAAAATAAAAATAAATTCAAACCATACATAGGTCGATCAAGGTCAAGATGATCCCAGAATATAACTAATATGCATTTGATAAAATAACATTAATTTAAATCATTATTAATTAATATAAAAAATTACCAAATTAATGAATTCATTCATTTTATCACAATTTCCATCCAAACAGTTCTTCAGATTCTCATCCGCTGTAATTTTAAACAATTTAAATAAATTAATTTTATTTAAAATTAATTAATTACATGTATTGTACTTTGAGATAACATGACATGTACCTTTAAGAACTACCTTAGATGTTCATTATCATGTACCATGCACTAACATGACATGTTTCATACATGACATGTTGTATAATTACTTAGATTTTACTACCAATAAATAACACACTATAACATGCAAATTAAACAATGTATAATGATTTTAATGAACATGGAGTACATGATGTATGATTACCATACCTAACATGTAGTTCCAAAATTTCCTGTGAATTAATTATGAATTTAATATACACAAACCTATCATATAGCAATTACTATTAATTAATGACACACATAGATGTGATGATTAGGTTTAATAGAGTAATAAATTAATTTTAATTTTTTGTATAAATAGGTAAGATGAAAATCATGTATAATCTAACAACATGTCATAAATATCACTTCAACATAAATCAATGATACACACTTAGGTATTGAACATGCATGTTGTCCATAAATATATATATTGTAAGTGGGGTGTAAAATATTGTTACACATCATGTATCCTTCATGTTTCATGGTTTCTAGTAATACTCATTGTGTATTAACGCATGACATATCTTTGAATATGTGTCTTAAACCACAAAAACATGCCGAATACCTGATGTCTAAGTGAGTTACATATTGTGTAGTCTAGAAAACGGTGTTCCTCCTTAGTCTAATGAACTTTCAGTGTTTAATAAAACCATGTAATATTCAATGCATTATTAAATGAATTGAATTTGTGTTTCATCTTGGTTTGTTGACCAAGGGTACATAGCATGTACCTTAGTCCTATAAACTATGTCATCCCACACTCCCCATAAAAAATTATCAGCACCTATAAATGGTTTATTTTGATGTTCTTTATGTTTTATTAACCCATTTTTCATTATATTAGTGGTAATTCAGAAAAATGTGAGGAGATCTCATTATTTGGAATTAAAGAATGATTGAAAATCAAATGAAAACTAACAGTAAATGTGTATAATGATCAATGATTAATAAATAATTGTATATTTTAATGTGGCCACTCTAATACCACTTAAGGATTCTTTACATATTGAAAGTGCTTATTAGTTCATAACCAACTTTGAATTTATTAGTTTCAAGGAATAATTTCTGATTTACATAATGTTAAACCTTATAACAATTGAATTAAATATAATAAATATTGAAAAATAAAATTATAACCAAAAGGATAGGATCATTTCATGTTAAATTTATAACAAATTTAAATTAAAAATTAAATAGGTCTTAGGAATTATTTCTCCATATAATAGGTTCATCTTATAAATGTTTCTTAGTTCCACTATCATTATGCTCAGAGGATATATGGATATAAACCCTCTAGCAGTGATCCACACATTTTACTATGATCTATAAGAATTAATGATGGAACTCTGGATGCTAGCACTACAGTACCAATCATCTTGTGTCTCTTTCTTTGATTACCACATAATCATTCAATGATGTAAGGACTGATTCTTGATATCTCTATCTTGAGGAAATGAAGAGGATATAAGATTTCTCTTGATTTTTTAGATCATTCCAGATAATTATATATCTAAGGTTGAGATAGATTATGGATGGGTGTGTTATGCACTTGACAACCCAACAGGGCATTGTCAGTTCCCTACGATGCTATGCAAAGACAAAATTTATAAAACTCAAGAAATTCTATCTCAAAGTGTAGTATCTAGCAACTCTGAGTGTCAAACCCAATGGGATAGAGCCTATGTCCTAAATTAATTAAAGAAATTAAAATTTTATTTTGTTAATTCTTTTGGATAAAAAGAAAATAACATCTGGCTTTGTTGGGGTTTGAAATCAAGATGGGGGGATTTCCAGGTATAATTTTGTTTAAGGTCGTGTGCTAGGGAATCAATTGAGTATGGTTTTATTCATGTTTGGTGTCGAAATTGGTTTGACAGGGATCCTTGTTCATGGTTTCCCGCCCTATTCCTATGATCTCACCTTTGGAATGGTTGTCTACTTAGTGAAATCATATAAATAGACAACCCAAAAACCATTTTTAAACACAACTATCCCATATTGTACAATAGTAATGGGGGAAGTAGGCTAATTAATTGAAGCAATAAAATTAAACAACTCAAATCGCACACAATTTTCATACATTACAAAGAGAGATATAATTGGAATTGGAATTGGATAAAAAGTTTACAACAATCCAAAACATGACTATAATGTAGAAAATAATCCCTAAGAAGCACTCCCCCTACAAATCACATCACCTGGCACTATGTGGACTACTCTCTCATAGTGGGAGCGGGCGGTATTGGTACCCGAGGTATAATGGAATTGAAGAATGGCTCGGAATCATCACCCATGGTCTTGCGGATGTCCCATGATGTTCCTTGGATGCTTCTACCCTAGAGTCATGGAAGGACTATCCAGGATGGTATTTATAGGCTTTTCACATCGAAACTCGCAGCTTGCATCACCTTTTTTTCACTACATGTTGACGTCGTCACAACATGTACCTAGGTTACACGACAATGTCTAACCATATGAAATGATATAATAGGAAATTTATAGATCTGGGTTAGATAATAAATATATGTTCATGAATTAATATAGTTGAATAAATTAAATAAAGATTATATCATGAATGAATTAAATATGAGTTCACTAAATTATGTATGTGGATAGATTAAATATTGGTGTGTGTATCTTCCATGAAATTTTATCTATTATAGTCCATTATGAATGGATTAAATGGATGGAATTCATTGAAGTAATTCAATGAACAAATATAATCGGAATAAATGTATGTTGACATGATGAATATGGTTGATGTTTTTTATTAAATGAAACACATCAAGGATGTCTATATAAATGGATGAGATACCTCATCTTGGGTATGACCAGTTATATTCCACTAATGAGTTTTATGGATTCATCATTAGTGGAATTAGATATAATTTCCATGTAAAATCAATGTGTTTCTTACACTGTTAAATGAAGGAAAATTTTTATAAAATCATAACTGGTTTTACCCTTCTCAAGGTAACATTATAAGATAAAATAATGATGAGATCAGCACTCGATGTTACATTAAATAAATAACATAATATGGAATAGAAGGTGTGACTAATGTTAAGTAGTTAATGTAATCTTTGTCTCTCCAACTAAAAAATAGAGCATCTCGGTTTTTAGCCATTTATAAATTGTTTATAAATAATAGAATTAGATATTATGAAATATTTACATAATTTATAAAAGTGTTTCATAAATTAATTAACAAAAAATTGTTTATGGTTAATTATTTTTGAATCAATTATTATAAATATTACATTATATTAAAGATATGGTATTGAGAATAAACTTTTCAAATTTATATGCATTATAAACTGTTTACAAATCATATTAAAAACTATTTCAGAAATATGCAAATTTAAATTATTTTATCAATAAAATAATCATAACCAGTTTAGAATTAATTATATAAGTATTTTTGAAACATTTATAAATAAAATATTCCAAAATATTAAATATTAATATGTAAAATAAATTTTAATAAATTATATGGCATGCCTTGTAATCTTGAGGTAAATTTTATATTTATAAATCATAATGGTAATTTATAAAGAGATTATAAATTAAATAAAATAGGCAAAAATAAAAAGAATTTTTTCGTTAAAATTATGAATTTTTTAAATTGTTTAATTCTATTTTTTTGAATTAAAATGAATTTATTTAAGATATTATTTATACCACATCAAAAAAATTTGGATTATAAAATTTTTATAATTCACAATAATATCATAATTTAAATTGAAATGTAATATAATGAATAATAATAAGGTTCTCATATTGAAAGTGAATTTAAAGTTTTTATATGCAACATATTTTAATATATATAAACAAAGAGTTAGTTTGTAATATATATATATATATGTATGTATGTATATATGTATATTTGGAATATATATAAATGAATTATTTTTTTCATCTTATATATATATTAAATATATAAGTTTAAAAATAAATTATAAAAGTATAGGTGATAGGTTTCATAAATTTTTTTTACAATCCTATGTTAAATATGAAATTTTTATTATTTTGTTGTCATAATACATGAAAAAGATACTTACTACTTATGAAAATTCAATTAAGAATTAAATTGGATTATATATAAATTATTTATCAACAATGAAAAGGAATTTATATGAAAACCTAGGTAATTCTAGAAATAAATCAATAATATTATTTATAATTATTCATTTTATGGATCCATTATCATCATAGTTTTATAAATAATTTGATAATGGTTTTCAAGGAAAAAGGAATACTTTTATTTAGCTAAATTGATTTTCCATGAATTGCATCATTTTGTTTAAAACGTAAACTTTTAAATTTTAGAAATTCAATTTGATAAAGTGTAATTCACTTTTTATATCATCATATATAATTATTCTTATGGTTTATTTTTTATTTTTATGAAAAGATTGGTTTCTGAGTGAATAGTGAAAATGTTGATTATTATAAAACTATCTTTTTTCCAATAAAGTAATTTAAAAGTCTAATAATATTTTAGATTTATTTTTAAAATGAAATAATATAAATTGGATTAAAAATATTCAAAATAATTTCATAGTAATCATAATTTTTTTCATTTTGGTATAACTTCATTTTAATGATTCAAACACAATTTTCTAAAAAAACTGTTTTTCATTGCGCTTTGTGAACTTATGTTAAAATAAATTTATAACAATTACACAAGTCGAATCATAAAAAATGGACTCTATATTTTTTAAAAGGAGTTATAAATTAATTAATTTGGTCAATTTCATTTTTTTCCTTATAAATAGAAACCATGGTTAAAATGTGTCACTATAGTAAAGGGTAAATCTGGCTAATTAAGGTAAATAATTTGTGATACGGCCATAAAATTTCATCTTAAATATTATTTGATAATTTTATTAATATTATTATAAAATTATATTCTTAATTTGATAGATTTTTATCCACTTTACCATGATTGATACATTTATATTATTTAAAATTTTAGATAAATTACATGTGTGTCACTCCACTTACTTGTAAAACAGCACATCCTCTCCACTCTTCCTCACACATTATGATCACTATAAAAGGTTTTTCAGTAGGATGGAAATAATGAATAAATATTAAGAATGTTTGAATAATGTTACTATTTATACTATAACGGTTGTTAAAATTATTTTTGACTAATTTTTAATTTATTCATAAAGGATTAAAAAGGTAATATTTTAAAAAAAAATTGTATGGGTCTTTTTGACTTTTTTTACCAAAAGATAAAAAAAATATTTTTTGAATGTATACGGATTAACCAAATTTTCCCATAATCATAGTAGTTATTCTTTATAAATATTCCTTCACATGTTTACATGGTTTTTCAAATAATACTATATTATGAATCATCTACTAATTTTTTATTTTTAAGAGTTTCCAAACAAAATGGATAATTCTCCTTATGATTATATGAAAATGGAAGGAGTTTTACTAATGGGTTTAAATTATTATTTCAAGAGTTTTATGGTGAAAATGTTAATTACTGTTGGTCAGAGTAGGACACTCATGAGGTGGGTGAATTTAGTTCCAATAAAAACTTATGTCTAAAAGTTTATTTAAAATATTCCCCAAAATTTAAAATAAAATAGGCCAGTTAATCAAGGCAGTAAAATTATAATAGTTTAATTGTTCAAATAGTTTCTTAGATGATTGATTAGTTCTCATTTATAACAATGTGAGATATTGATACAACTTTTCAAACTACTCTAATAATGAAAAAGTGTTCTAACTACTATCCAATACTAATTATCGATGTAAAATTTAGTTTTCTGAAATATTAGTTAAAATAGAGAAAAACTAAATTGAAAGACAAAGTGGATAAAACAAGTGATTCAATCTTAAGAAAATATATAATACACTCCACTTTGTGATCACCTAACACCACGAAATATATATAAATCTTGGATCCACACTATGGATCGAGGTTAACAATAGTACACAAATAATGTCCAGGTCACAAGACTTCTTCCACTGTTCTACATGGGAAAACAAATAACCATGTCACACAAGACCTCTTCCACAATTATACATGGGTGAAAGAAAATATATAAAGATATTTGAGTGAGTATATCTTGTATCCCCCATTTTAATGGAGGACACAGAGTGTGTTTTAATACAAATACACACACTACTCAAAAATTAATAAAATAGTACACATCAGAGAAAAGATAATGAGAAAGGATTAGAAATGATCTGAGTTTTTTTCTACGTAGATCTGGACCTGTTGTATGTAGCATATTTTATTTTTGAGTCCTCTTGTAGAAACAGAGTGTCATGAGTCTAATTATCTAGTTTCTTGTTCGATGAGATGAGTTTTCTAGTTCTTATTATTCTTTGAGTTACTGTTGTGAGGATGTTTGATATTATGATCTACATTAGTTTAGCTCTTAGGAATTGAGAGTTCTTAGTGTGTTATTTAATGCATGGATGTTCTCCAATATTTTTTCATGTAATCCATTGATCACACTTTTTTTATTCTCATTCACCCATATATTTTATTTTCGTGATGACTTTGTTATGGCCGACAGGGAGCATGATCTCGACACCTTGTACTGTCAAATGACAGGACTAAAAAAAACATTAAATATATTAGTGTCATTAAATGACTCAAATATAACTGTTAGAAAAAACTTTTAAATTTAATTAAAAAAAGATAGAAAATTTTTAAGCATGGAACGGTGTCACAATTTCAGTGAGACAGTCACAGTGAGATAGTCGCGGTGAGATGGTCATGATGCCACTTGGAGCGAAGTCTTCTCTTTGGCCTTTGAGTGGTATCACTAGAGTGTTGTATGGTCCTTTGTTAATTGTGTAATCGGTAGCTAGACTATAATGTCAGATAACCAGTTTCTCAGGTAACTGTCTCTATTTGATTGTCAAAAATATTAAAGGTGTCTTGTTACGGTGTCTTGGAAACGATAGCAAGGAAATGGTGTCAGGTCATTTGAGAAAATTTAGAACTGGTAGAAAACATACAGTGTCACAGACTTTGAGAAAATCTGAGACCGGTAAAAAACTTATAGTTTCATAGACTTTTCCAAATATTTGTAAGCTGTCTTGAGAAGAAATATTCACAGAATGGGCTAATATTAAACATAATCATACTGAAACATTGTATAACAGGATTAAACATAGTTTACAAGATTCAAACATGATTTATGAGCAATAAAATATGATTTGTGATTTGTTAATCATGATTTGTGAGCATTAAAAAATTAGTAACATGATTTGTGAGCATTAAACTATAAGGATTCCAACAATATCCCCCTTTTTGATGATCACAAATCAGGGTATTCATAAGAAATATATTTTAGTAAAGATAAGATATGTGAATATGTATGTGATAAGATGTATAAAAAATGTTCTTCTCCCTTGAAGTTCCTTT
Organism: Viscum album; assembly: GCA_963277665.1. Lineage (NCBI taxonomy): Eukaryota > Viridiplantae > Streptophyta > Magnoliopsida > Santalales > Viscaceae > Viscum > Viscum album. The sequence continues at coordinate 208,723,454 of OY728128.1, read as the reverse complement.
TTCTAAAAATTCTTTGTCTTACTTCACCCCCTTTTGGGATTTTCAAAAATAAAAATAAAGAGAAACAATGAATAGAATCAATTAACTTAATAAACAATAATAACGCACAGGGTATTGATTAAAATGATAGAGTTAATTACCATAATGAAGAAAAATACAACACATCCCTATCAAAATACATCCTTTAATTATCTTCAGAGCCATCAGTCTTTAGTTTTCCCTTGGAAGAGATATCAGTAGGATCCACAGGAGTGGAATTAGAAGTGGGAGAAGGTATTTATCCAACTGTAAGAGAAGAAAAAGGCACTCCTTAAAAGAGATAGGGTCTAAGAGATGGTTTGGTGGAAGACCGGGGAAATGGTTTCTCAATAATAACAGATATGATTTGGCTTAGAGACTAAGATACAGACATGGTAGAAAAAGAAAAGGTAGGGGAGTAGGATGGAGTTGGACCAAGCTGCAAAGGGGAAGTTTTAGGAGCTACTATGGAAGCACTTGGCATATGTAGATAGGTATTTAACAACTTAATGAAATTAGGGATAATCTCACCTCTATACTGCATAGCCTTCTCAAAGTCATCTTTATTTTACAGAAACTTATCCAAAAAAGTATTGAAGTCTTTCAGCTTTTGACCTTGAGTCTTGAAGGCTTAAGTGATAGGAGGAATTTTCAAATTCTCTATAAGATACTTGAAGTGATTGTTCAGATCACTCTTAGAATAAATTCTATTAAAGTATAAGTCCACTTTATTAGAGATTTCTTATTGAGCATCATTGGAAATATTTGAATGGATCTTCACCAAATCAAGAACTCTGTCACTATTCATGATGGAAGTAGAGAAAATTTCCCTGTCAACACCACTCAATAGTGATTTAAGCTCTTCTGTGAAAACTGTTCTGATCAGTTCATTTTCCATAGGTTGAGATGGTTGTCAAAAGGCAGTTAAAGTTGTAACAGCTGATGTGAGAGACTTGAGATGATTTATAACCCTTGGTAAACATCCCATATACTCATTGATTATCTTATTAAGTCCAAAAACAAGTGAACTCATGTTATTGACTATCTTGGTGTTTATCTCAGACACCTTTTCATATACTGTAATCAGGTTTGGTTAAATCAATGATTCAACCTTCTATGGGATCTGATCATCGACATATTCAATAGGATGAGTAACAAGAGATTGACCAGTTTGCAAGACTTTATTTATATATTCAACCATAGATTTTAGAGACTTCACCTCATCACTAAACTGTTTGTTCTCAATCCTAACTTCAAAAATTTCATTAGGCATATTCAGTTGAATCTTCCATATAATTTTCTCCAACAGCATGGTAGCATCTATTTCAATGAGATTATTCACAAGAGTAGGTTGAGACTATAACAGCTTCCCAAAGCCAGACAATAATTTTTCTACAAAAAACCTTCAGGTCACTTTGACTCAAAAAATCAAAAGATTTTTTAATAGGTTCAGGAACAGGAACTAAAATTGATTTAGATTCCTAAGTAGGAGATACTTTATTGGCAGAAGTTGGTTTCAATTGGAAAAAAAGTGGAAAGATCTATTCCTTTTATTGAGGCCTCTGGGGTATTATCCACATAAAAATAACTGGGAAACCTATACCAGGTATCCATAAAAATTTGGTCAACTGGATGTGGAAGTTGAACACTTTCTAAGATGGGGTGTTTCCCCCACACAAAAGGTGCATCTCTTGTAGGACTAAGAGACTCAATATCTTGACCCATTCCCAAATTCTCACCTCTACCTGATTCACCCATGTATTCTCTATCATGCTAAAAGGCATGTTCCATTCTTTCCTCAGTAGATAATATTATTTCAGATTCAACATGATATTCAGAATGTTTCACAGCAGTAGCCTCTTCCCCAATAGTTGTCTCTTCCTCATTAGCAAGTTCTTCTTCTATAGTATCCACATATTCAATAATAAAACTTTCTTTAGAATCTCCTTGAACCTTTTCATCAACATCACCTTTATAGAGAGGTGATATCTTAGGAGATACTCTTAAAAAACCTTAAATAACATCATTATCTATTTCTCCATCTGAATATTCCACAATCTCTTCATCTTCAAATCCAAGATCGGATAAATTTTTAGGTCTTAAGGGTTTATCCACTAGGTTAAAACTTTCATAAATTCTCTCATTATCCTCCACCCAAGATTTCTTCCATGGTTTCTATCTAATTTTCATCCTTCTAACTGTATCCTTTGAGATACAGAAAACACACTTCTCAAGTACTTATTCATTATGGACAACCACACCTTTGGAAAGAAAAATAGAAAAAATAAACCTTGAATAAAATAAAGAAGTTGATTTTGAAGTTGTCTTGATCTTCTCACACATGTCAAGTATAATATACTTACAGAGATTGATCTTGTGGCCATTTTTCATAAGATGTATCAAGAATACATATTGATACTTAAGGGTGGTGAAGTCCCCTTTCCTTGGATAAATAAGATGTTGAATAAATTTAAATAGTAGTCTTGTCTCACCATCCAGCACAGAAGAAATTTCCCTTCTCTTCTTCTTATGAAAGTATGTTTTCTTCCTTGTTTTATAGCACATTTACACGTATATACAAAAATAAAATTTATCCCACTTGGTATGTGAAATTTTTTCCATATAAAAAATTAATATATTTATTTAAAAATAGAATTTTATATTTCACCTAAAAAATGATGTAAACTTTAAAAAAATTAAAATAGATTACTTTTTTAAATGAAATAAAATGAAACATATCTCATTTGTAAGGTAATATAAATTTTATTTTTTAAACTATATTGTATATTAAATTTATCTCCCATCCTAAATCAAATAAATTTCATTTTTCTAAAATATATATTATTATATATTAAATTTTTTCTCATCTCATACATGATAAAAATTTCATTTTTTAAAAATAATGTAATATATTAAAATTATCACACCTTATACATGAGATCAATTCCATAGAGTAAATGATAAGCCACTGTAAATAAAATTTGTATCATTTCAAAACTAAGATAATTTTTTTATGAAAGATGTGTCATTGTAGATTAAATTTATTTGATCGCATACATGGGATAAGTTTCATTTTTATAAATGAGATCGATTTTATTTTATAAAATATATAGCATTGTACATGAAATTTAGCTCAAATTATTCATGAGATAAATTTAATTTTTTTAAAAAACTCACAACTTGTGAAACTTCTTTTTGTTAAATTTTTTTAATCTAATAATAGTTATCATGGTATTACATGTTAAAATAATTATGTTTTGGGTTGTCATTTTGTTAATCCCAATAAGTTATTTATATTTAGTTCCTTGAAATATTTATTAGGTATGGATCATAAATTTAAAGAATATCTATATTTAATTAAATTGGTATTGTTGGGCCTTAATTTAACCTAGTATATAAAGGTAAAATAATGGGTTTTTGTCCAATGTTGGATATTAGTTTTCATTTTCACTGCCCTCTCTTTAGAGAAACTGTGATCGTAAAGATGGTTAAAGACTTGAAAACCCTCTACCCTATAAAATTTGATTCATAATATATTTAGGTAGACTCACATTTAATTTTATTTATTCCATCAGTGATGGAATACTAATTTATATATGGTTCTGTGATTTTTGAATTGATTTGGAAAAGAAATTATCAATAATTGGTGTCAAATACAATCATGTAAAAATCATTAAATATTATTTAGATTAAAATTATTTGATAAGTATTTCAAATTTCATTAACTATTTTTAAATCAGAAAGCTTGAACATTTAAGATATATGTTTATGAAATCATGTGATTTATATTTATGTGGGAAATTTTATTATAATTTATATAAATATTCATTGCCCTAAGCATATAAAAACACATTCAGTAAGAAATAAATTATTTATTATAACTCTCAATATCATTTTCAAATTTTTAAAGTGATATAAAATAAATTTAAATTTAAAATTAGTTTTATTTCCTTATATAATGATACAAAAATTGGTATATGTTGATAATATTTTTGGCATATCCCCACATGAATCTTATGGTATATCAATATGTTCTAAAATTAATTTTTTATAAAAAATATTAATTTAAAAAATCAGGAATAAAAATTTAGTTTCAATATTCAAGTTAAAATTTTGGTATTTATCATTTTATATTATAATGGCTAATACTTTAAAATTAAATTTATTAAAGAAAAATAATTCCACAGTTACCCCTTTTGTGTTGATTAATTTATTTGAAATATTAGTTGTGAGATTTTAATAATTATTTGAATAATGATCAAGCTAAAGAAATGATTTAATTTGACTAAATAATAATGGCACATTCCATGATAAATATTTGAAAATTTTAATTTTCCTTCTAAATGATACAATGTTTCAAAGAAAAGATTATTATTTGATCGGTATAATTGTCAATATTTGATTACTGCATCAAGAGTACCACTTGTAATTATTATTTTCTCTAAAATACAAAATATTAATTTTATATTTGGTATCTTCGTTAGGGATTACCATTCTTTAACCCATTACATGAAAATTATAAAATTTAAAGATCATGGGAATTAATTATAGATTTAGTGTACATTGTTTATATTTTATTACCAATATATCTGTAGATATTAATTACATATTAAGGCTTAATGATAAAAATTTAAAGATCTAGAATTAGAATATACCAATAGTTCTATGTTGCATCTATATTAGACTTTTTCTATGTATAGACCTTCCCACTTCTCCTATCGATGAAAGTTCCATTGATGATAAAAGGGACTTAAAGATGTGGGAATGCAATAATCACAGGAATGAAATGATCATTTAGTGTTCAATTCCAAAAAAAATCATAGGGTGTTATATCTAATGGTGTAGATTCCAAGGATTTTCTAAATACCCTTGAATTTTTTTATAAAACAAATAAGGCTAACAAAACAACTATTTTAAATAAACATATTTCAATGAAGTTAAATTGGAATGGAAACATAAGGTAGTACTTTATAGAGATATTAGATATTACATCAAAATATAATGAACTAAAGTTAGAGCTATCTAAGTACTTTCTCATGCATTTGGTTTTGATTCCTTATCTTTCATAATATGCAAAATTTTAGGTTAGCTGCAACACCCAAAAGGTGAACTTGAAACTTATTGAGCTAATTTCTAGTTTTGTTCAATAAGAAAATTAAATGAAAGTAAATAAGACTAAAATTGATCACTTGGAAATCTACTATATATACAAAAGGAGGGAAAGAGGGACATAAGATTTGTAAAAAGGGATAAAGAAATAGGATTTTGTAGTTACCAACTAATTTTTTAAGAAAACTAGACACATTAATAAACAGTTTCCTAAGTAATTAAATTTCTATGCAAATAATTATAAACATCACTATTTTTTCAGTCTTAAATTTAATTTTAATTCTATAATAAAATACACTTGACGGATAGATTTTGGTGGTACCACTCACATAAGTGTGTCTATAGAGGGATTTCTGATGAGTAGAAAGTGATGTGATGTTATATGATTCAACTTTGTGTGTAATAGATTATCAATTCTGTTTGAAGCTACATAGACTTTTATATTGTTATTAAAGAATAGTTTTTATTTTAATTTAAAAGAGAATTTTATAATATCATCATTTAGGAAGATTTTGATTTTTACTTTTTATTTTAAAAAATATTACTACACTTGTTTATTTGAAAATAGAAATTTAGTATTTTTCAAAATTAAAATAACAAAAGAACGGAATATTTATATTTGAATCATAATATATATTAATTATAAACCCTTGATTAATATTATAAAAAATTCATAATATTTTATATGGAACAAAACAAAAAATAAAAAATAAAGATTCTATTGCATTATAAAACAAGCATTTGGGTTATATCTCTTAATAGAGAACCGAAAGCCTTGTCTCTAATAAGAAACTTAATCAACTAAAATTTTAGACATTTTTTTACTTTATTAACATAAAAGTAACAAACATGGTGAAATTAGATTCTAACAAATACTATGACATATTATAACAATACATAATGATATTTTTTGGTTAGTTATCTATAAGTTCTTTAAATGGTCAATGGTATTTTATTACATTCATAAATGAAAATTCAATATATAACTACCTAAAATTAATTAATTATAAGTATCAATCCTCATATTTTTTTAATGTTTTAAAAACTGAATTTGAGAATCAACTTCAGAAGAAGAAAAAAATTCATTCAGTTTGATCATGGTGGTGAATACTGTAGTAGATTTAACAAATTTGGAAAACAATGTCTAGGAAATTTTTCTAAATTCATAATGGAATGAATTATTATCACATAATACAAAATTAAATGAATATTTACCATAGTTTTATGAAGATACGTAATAAAAAACTTAAATATATGCTAAGATATATGATTAATCATTTTACCATACCAGAATGCCTATAGGGTGAAGCAATAATCACCAAATAAAATATAGTTAATAGGGTTCCAAATAAGGAAATTAACAAAAACCCTTATAAACTATGGACAATAAAGGATCATATAATTATGAACCTACCCATTTGGGGATTTTTTACTAAGGTAATTCCATTTAGTCCAAATGAAAAATAATTAATCTTTAAAAATGTTCATTTTTATTTTTTCGACATCCTAAATGGTCAAGGGGTTACATATTTCATAGTGCCACATCTTGATACTTTTTTGAGATAGGAAATTCTATATTATTTGAGGATATTCAATTTTGGGAGGAATATATTATAAAAATTAATTTTTTTAAAGGAATTCATTTCCCTTCTTATAGTTTTTATTGACAATGATTAAATTTATTTCCCTAAAAAATTCCCAAAAGAACATCTAGAAAATCATTGTATTTTTAATGAATTCAATATTCAAAATCAAGAAGTTTCTCCAAAAGAGAAAACTAAAAAACCACATATTCAGATAACTCTAAGTATATTTATAATAGAAACCTATTATATTCAACAAGATATTTCAGACTAATGGGATTCACAGAGCAATGTTGACACATATAAGGCTTGGATTATTTCTAAGGGATTTTCTCAATAATAAGGTATTGATTATGAAGATTATTTATCTAAAGTTTCATTGAAATACTCTTTTATAATCATTATGGAATATATATTTCATTTGGTCCTTATGTTATAGTAGATGGATGTTAAGGAAGGTTCCATACGTAGAGAAAGAGCCTATTAAGTCATGGAAAACTTAGAAATTTTCTATTTTAATGAATAATACACCATGTACATGAAAATAAATGTTATTAAAAATTAATTAAATCTGATGAATGTTGATAAATAACTTCATAACCAATAATGCAATGTCTTTTCATGAAAGAAAAATAATTTAAATTAAGAATTACCTTACTCTTGGGAATTATTTTCTAATAAAAACAATTGATCGTATAAAGACCATTTGGTTGGATTGTTGAATCACTATGAGTATTAAAGGATAAGTTTCTCCTTGTAGTAATCCACACATACTCATATGACCTTGAAATTTAATCGATGGTACTCTAGGTGCTAGCATGATAGTATCGATCATTTTATGTTTCTTCTTCTGATCACCACAAAATCCTTCAAATATAAAAGGATTGATAATTAATATCTCATTCATGAGAGGGTGAGAAGGATGAAAATTTTATCTCACTTCTCGGGAGGATTCCAAGTAATTTTCCCCCTAGGGCTGATAAAATCTTTACAGGAGTGTGTTGTTCAAAACATCATTTAACCTTAAATTATATAACTGGGAGTTTATAAAGCTAGGTTATATAATAAATAATCACACATAAGAGATTAATCATTCTCATAATACTAATTAAACTCCATGTCTGAATAATAGTAATATAACTATTATTAGTATTTAATTTACAAACACTGAACTCAAAGATAAAATAAATATCATTTCATTAAATAAATAAATTTTATATTTATTTAAATGATATTTAATATATCATTCCTATCAGTCCTGATAACTCAGTATGCATTTCCCTCTCAAAATTTATCAAACCTTGAATAATTAATATTATTCATTCAATAAATAAATAAATAAATATTTATAATATTCACAGTCTTGAAAATAAATATGTATTTAATATTTACATAACCAAATAAATATTTGTTACCTTATGAATAAATCATGATTTCAATAAATATATATTATTTTTTAGTCTTATGAATAAATATTAATTTAATAATAAACTCACACACAAATATAATAACAAAATATTTACAATCAATAAATATAGGATAAATATTATTCCATGAATTGGATAATAATATTTATTTCAAGAATTAAATTTAGGTAGAATTTAATTGAGATTAATAAAAACACTTAGTCTATCACACTCTAGGATTCTTTCTTAGTGGAATTCGGGGGACTTTCCTAAAGTCCAATATCAATGCCTCACAATATGTAAAGACACCCCAAAGGAAGAAATTAATGTCACAATGAGGGAAACCGCATATGTAAACTCACTTTGAAATATAATCCTTTTATCTCGATATCTCATCTAATAGTTGCATGATTGTGTCAATATCATATAAGCTCGATGTGTCTTTCTTTGACTCCAAAAATTAAATCTCTAATACACCATGTGCATGGAATTTAATAATATAGTTTTATTTCAATCAAAAGGTCGAGATATCAACTTCTATATTAAAGAAATTGATAAATCCTCCCTAAAATTATTTATTAATAGCATATCACAGGTGATGCACCTAATATACCCAAATTTTCCATAAACGTATGGCATAATGGTTTTGGGGAATATATATAAGTACGTGACTCATGATATGTATTGATAAATATATTAATGTCAAAGGATGATTTCATATACACTAGATAGGAAAATCCAATGACACGTGTAACATATAGAATTATTATAGGTGGTTTTATCCTCATAATCAATGATCTTGGAGATTTTCAAGTATAAAATTCATGTGATTAAATTTTATACTCTTATAAGTACCCAAAATTGATAGTTTACATCATTTTTATCCTATCATATGGCATCATATGATAATAGGAAATAATTTTTAAGAATGTTGTCATAGCATTTCAAATTTCTCATCATAGCAGGGAACTATTATGACCTTTTCAATGTGACAGATACTCTAAGACACTATCAAACTAAAGTTATAAATAATAATAATCAATATATGACAATTTATTTCATAGTATTCAAGTATATGAATATACATGCAATCTAAAGTATAGAGTAGTTTGTTATAGGTCTCCGACTCTAATATAATCCCCCTCTAAACTGGATCTAACTTCTAATGACTCGTTAGTTCTCACATGTTAAATATAATCCTTCTAAGTATAGTTATAGCTATTAGGCCAACCGCAATTCTATGTCTAGTGATGGTATAGCTACATTTTTTGTGGAGAATCTACTTACTGGAACATTTTTACCCTTATAAAATACCTTTAGAAGAAATATCCCCAAGTATTTATTTCTTATTCCCTTATCATAAATATTAAATCTTATATAATACTATAGTCAAGTATTATCATAATAATGATAAAAATCTTACAATTTTTTAGATAACTAAAAATTGAATAAATTTTTGTCAAACCACTTCTTAAGCTTCATTAGAAGTCATAGTGTACTTGGTTATTATAGATATGAAAACTAGTGGCTTTAAAAAAATTCTTGTATATTACCTTATCCAAATTGAAATCCAAGATCATAAATGTTCTAAAGGAAAAAAAATAGGGTTATATCCCCTTAAATGCTAGTATTAACACAAATCCTTTTATAATGAACTTATTCAGTTTTTATTTCTCTAGTATGTTCAAATAGATCAATCTATAAGTCTATGTAGTTGCACTATTTTTTTAGGTGATATTTTCACTCCATACAATATATAGATCAAAAATAAGTGCATTTGATTGAATATGGAATGATTTTTTGTTACTAATAATTGTGAAATTTTATTCATAATCTCCTGAAGTTCTCACATAAGTTGTTTTAGAGATATTTTATTTCATGTCTCATGAATATAATTTGGTCTTGATTTTTTTCATCTTGTCAAATTATATACCACAGCTAGATCAAGAACGTCTATAGATCTACCTTTTTGGATCCCATTCTCTAGAAATGGTATTATACATTAAGTTATAATTGGATAAATTATTTCTTTAGTCTTATAAAAATAATAAGATTGATTATGTTTTTCTATATGTTTTTAATATATCTATCTTGAAAATAGTAATCCTCCTAATAAGTTCTGGAATACACGTGTCACTTATCCATTAAAAATGAATATTTGATGATTACTATTAAAACATCTATCCTTGAATAGATATTTATAAATTTTATATCATATTTGAATTCATAGGGGTCACCACCCCTTCTGGTTATGTCAAACAAACATGTTCCATAGGATATTTATTAAGGAAACTAGCCTTGATATCCTTCTTCCCAATAAAAATGATCATATAATATAGTTATGAAAATTTTAATTCAATTTGATCTTTAAAGGATGACTGAATTAAATATTTTTTTATAGACTAGGTATTATACATCCTTTAATAATAAATCATGATTTATTGGTTTTGACTTGTACCATCTATATATAGTTTCTCATGAATACTCACCAATAGTATCAAGTCTAGAAACATCCAAAATATGGTGCCCCAGAATTTTGGTACATGGGTATCATTACTGAATTCATAGATATTTTTCGACCTTATAAAGGTTCAATTTACAATTTATTTATAGGAATCATAAATCCTAAAGAATAATGTGTGTGTGTGTATGTGTATCATACACTAGAGTGAATACAAACCACTTTGGTTTTAATTTCCTGCACAATATGTGTCTTCTGAACCGCTCCTCCCACAAATTTTATTATAGTTTATGTTAATATGTCAACTCCTGTTCATCTACATCCTAGAATTCATTGAATTATAGATACAATTAATCTGTACAAATAAAGTTGATCAATAACCCTACTAGATATTGAATATTTAATAATGATTTACTAAGTGCTTTGTTATTGTTCATTTGTAGTTAGAAAACGTAATGGATGGAGTTTTGGATTAACTCCACTCCAAATATTAATGATAGATGAATAGTTGGATATGATACACTTCAAAAAGGCACTATTGAGGATCATAAATCTTATACAAAGTGTGTTCATTTATTCATTTAGTATTCATAAAAACACTCAAATGAATCTCATGAAGTAAATAGACTTATCTTTTACCTACTCCTTTAGAATTGAACGATTTGTTTTTCAAACTTACTCTTTTAAATTTGTGGTGTACCTTTATTTCTAAAGTTCTATTTTTCAAAAAATAAATGGTGTGTTTGTTAGTATACCTATAGTTTTTTCTAAAAAGATACTATAACACCTTTCTAGATACAAAATTTTCAGATACTATCAATTTTACTTGACAAAGAATTATATTTCCACAATGAGGTATTATTGTTGTTATATTTATATTCATCATTAATTATCAATTTAAAATATATATGAATCAAGAGCTAGATAACTATTAATTGAGTATTAAAATACCTTAGCAATATATATTCCATAATAAAATAATGTCTCACTGTGTACAAATAGACAATAATAATTTTTTAGGTAATAATACTAAAAAATAGTTCAACTTGAACCTAATGGTAAATCATGAAGTCATCCAATACTCTATTATAATCTAGAAGTAACCCTTATTTAACTTTTAGAGAATACATCTTGCTTCCTGTAATATTTTTTAACTTACTTTCTTCTTATGTTTCAATACAAATATTTTAAACACATTGTATTCAATACCCGATAAGTAAAAAAAGACTTAAAATTATGAATATAAATTAAGTAACAACTTCCACTTTATTTTTCTATAGTTTCTATAACAATGAAATTTCTTTCCATAAGAGAAGAAAATAAAATTGTGTTCCTTTTCTTTCCAATTGATGTTCTCACTCTTGGAAGGTCATTTTTAAGTATCCTTTGACTTTGTATCAATCATGGATATTTTTTCTTTTCCCTTCACTTTTTTATCATAATAATGGAAGTATTTTAATGCTTCATGTCCATGTAAACTTGGAAAAGTAGAGTGGGAATATCTAAGAGAGGCTTCCCAATGTTTTTCATATAAAAATTTATAAAAATGCTAGATAATCTCCAATGTAATAATATAAGTATAAGTTATGTATGAAATTTTCTGTGTATATAGACCTAAGAAAATCAATTTCCTTAATGTGTCCATTCATTTTTTCTATGTGAGGCCCATCTGGAACACACTCTATAAGTTTCAAAATGAATATTTCCTTAGAGATCTCAATGAAAACCGGTATATATATCTTCTGATAAATATTGTAAATATGTTTGGCCATACTGTAAGTATCCAAGATCTCATAGTATTATTTCATGGAATAATACAATATTAAAGTGTGTGTACCATTACTAGAAGTTACTATCACTAACGATATTTTATTTCTTCATAATTAGTCACTTGGGTAACATGATTGATAAACTTTCCATTTTTCTTTTATAATATAAAATCTGAGATAACTATATTCTATTACTAAATAATATATGAGATGAAGCAATTTAATGTTATTATTAGTCTCCTGTTATTTTTTCAAGTTCCAGGACCCTCATCATTGGACTCAGAATGTGATTTCAAGTGGAAATTCTAGGGGAAAACCATATTTCCCTACTTGTGATATAGAATATAGATATGGAAATCATAAGAACATATTGAGGTTGTTGGTCTTTCCAACTGCTATTTTTCAGCTCGTTAATCCATTGAGTGGACTCCACAATCATAAAATCATTACTTGGATTTTCTCAGCACTTTCCTCCAAATTTTTATTGAACAAATTATCCTTGTTTAATTCAATACATGTTTGGTTGATTCTACCCATCATCCTTGTTAAAAATACATAATAATAAAAAGTGCCCCAACTATGGTTGGAACCAACACCTTTACTATGGATTGTCTTAACTTAGATGATTGAAGGATTTTTATGACTTAATATTTAATTGATGATTTTTTTGTTTATTAAGAGTTCATTTTATTGTCTTATTATTTTACATATGTTTTTACTATTAGGTGGATTATAATTAAGTGATTCAGTAAAATATTTATTCATAATCCATTTTATTATTTACTCAACTTAAGCATACTTTTTATTTTATTACTTTATTTATGTGATCATGACAGAGCATCCATAAAATAAAATAAATTAATTAATTATAAATAATACATACTAAATATTTTTCATGATCACAAGATTTAACTACTGGTTTTTCTATTTAGTGGATGATTAGAAAACCACTGAACCTAAGGGAAACACTCTATTAGCCTATGTTGGATCAAGATGTAGTATAACACCTCTTTCATGTGTATCACCTAGGTCTATTTCACCTTCGATGCATCATAAATTACCTCTAATCACCTAAGATCTCTATATTTACATATTCTTTACTCACACGTAGGTGAGGGGAACTAATGGAATATTTTAAGCGGTTTACATAAAAGAAAACATATACACGCATGTCCTTAAATAATAAAACAATGGTATAACACAATTTCTAAAATTATAATTTAATAATACTACTTATAAAAAACCCATGAAGTGAAAAATAAAAATAAATTCAAACCATACATTGGTCGGTCAAGATCAAGATCATCCAAGATTATAACCAATATGAATTTGATAAAATAAAATTAATTTAAATCATTATTAATTAATACAAAACAATTATCAAATTAATTAATTAATTCATTTTATCAAAATTTACATCCAAATTGTTCATGAGATACGCATCCGCTGTAATTTTAAATAATTTTTATAAATTAATATTATTTAAAATTAATTAAGTACATGGAATGTAATTGGAGGTAACATGACATGTAACTTTAAGAACTACCACACATGGTTAGTATCATGTACCATGCACTCACATGACATGTTCTATACACGACATGTTGAATAATTTCTTAGATTTTACTACCAATAAATAATACACAAGCACATGTAAATTAAAAAACATATAAGGATTTTAATGAACATGGAGTACATGATGTATGATAACCATACACGACATGTAGTTCGAAAATTGTGTGATAATTAATTAAGAATTTAATATATAAAAACCTATCATATAGAAAGTACTATTAATTAATGACCCACATACAAGTGTTAATTAGGTTTAAAATATTTATAAATTAATTTTAATTTTTTTATAAATAGGTAACATGCAGATAATGTATAATCCAACTACACATCATATATATCACTTCAACATCTATTAATGAAACACACTTAGGTATTGTACATGCATATTTTACATAAATATTTATAATGTACGTGGGGTGTAAAGGATTGTTACAGTTCATGTATCCTTCAAGTTTCATGGTTTCTAGTAATACTTATTTTGTATTAATGTATGAGATATCATAGATTATGTGTCTTATGCCACAAAAACAAGTCGACTACCAGATGTGTAAGTGAGTTACGTGGTGTGTAGTCTAGAAAACTGTGTGTCGCCTTCACCTAATGAACTTTCAGTGTTTTAATAAAACCATGTATTATTAAATGGATGATATATGAATTGAACTCATGTTTAATCTTGGTTTTTTGACCTGGGGTACATAGCATGTACCTTTGGCCAACAAAACACATCATCCCACACTCTCCATCTAAAAGTTTGAGTACTTCCAAATGGGTTCTTTGGTTGTTCTTCATATTTTATTAACCCATTTTTCATTATATGAGTGATAATAAAGAAAAATATGACAATATATCATTATTTTGAATTAAGGAATGATTAAAAATAAAATTAAAACTAACAGTAAACGTGTATAATAATCAATAGTTAATAAATAATTGTATATTTTAATGTAACCAATATAATACCACTTGAGGATTCATTACATAGCGAAAGTGATTATTAGTTCATAACCAACTTTAAATTTATTAATTTCAATGAATAATTTATGATTTACATGATGATAAATGTTATAACCAAAGAATTAAATCTAATAAATAAGGGCAATTAAAATTAGAACCAAGAAGAGAGGTTATTTTCAAGTTAAATTTATGACAAATTTAAATTAAAAATTTTATCATTCTTAGGGATTATTTATTCATATGATAGGTTCATCCTAGGAATGTTTCTTAGTTTCACTATCATTATGCTCATAGGATCCAAGGATATAATCCCCCTAGCAGTGATCCACACATTTTTCTATGATCTCTAAGAATTACTAATGGTACTCTGGTTGCTAGCGCTATAGTACTAATAATATTGTGTCTCTTTCTTTGATCACTACACAATCATTCAATGATATTAAGAGTGATTCTTGATATCTCTATCTTGAGGAAATGAGGAGAATAGAAAATTTCTCTTGATTTTTGAGATAATTATAGATAATTTTATATCTATGGTTGAGATAGCTTATGGATGGGTGTGTTATGCACCTGACAGCCCCACAGGGCGTCGTTAGTTCCATACGGTTTTATACAAAGACAAAATTTATAAAACTCAGACAATCCTAACTCAAAGTGTAGTATCTAGAAAGTATGAGTGTCAAACTCTTAGGGATAGAGCGTATGTTCTAAATTAATTTAGGAAACTAAAATTTAAATTGTTTAATTTTTTGGAGAAAAACGAAATAATAGCAGGATTGGTTCGGGTTTGAAATCAAGATGGGGTTCATGCCATGTTTAATGATGTTCAGGGTCGTATGTTAGGGAATCAATTGAGTATGGGTTTATTCTAGTTTGGTGTTAGAATTTGGTCAATAGGGATCCTTCTTCTTTGTATCCCACCATATTCCTATGATCTCACCTTTGGAATGGTCATCTACTTAGTGAAATCCTAGAAATAGGTGACCCAAAAACCATTTTTAAACATATCTATCCAAGATTGCACAACTGTACGGGGGAAATTAGGCTAATTAATTGAAGAAATAAAATGAAACACCTTGAATTGCACACAATGGTGATATAATACGAAGAGAGAGAGAATTGGAATTGGAATTGGACAAAAAGATATCTCAATAATTGAAAACATGAATATAATGTATAAAATAATCCCTAATTAGCACTCCCCCTACAAATCACATCACCTAACACTAAGTGGACTACTCACTCATGGTGGGAGTGAGTGTTATTGGTACCCGAGGTAGAATGGTGTCAAATAACAGCTCTGGATCATCACCCGTGGTCTCGTGGATGTAAATTGATGTTCCTTGTATACTTCTACCCTGGAGTCTTGGAAGGGTTATCGAGGATGGTATTTATAGGCTTTTCTCATCGAAACTTGTGGCCCACATCACCAGTTTTTTCCTACAAGTCGATGTTGTTATGACATGTATCTAGGTTACATGACAATGTCTAACCATATGAAATGATATAATAGGAAATTTATAGGCAGAGGTTAGAGAATAAATATATGTGTATGAATTAATATAGTTGAATAAATTAAATAAATATAATATCTTAAATGAATTAAATATGAGTTCACTAAAATATGTATTTGAATGGATTAAATATTGGTGTGTGTATTTTCCATGTAATTATTTCTGTTAAATTCCATTATGAATGGATTAAATGGATGGAATTCATTGAAGTAATTTAATGAATAAATTCAATGGGAATAAATGTATGTTTACCTGAGTAATATGGTCGATATTTTTCATTAAATGAAACACTTCAAGGATGACTATATAAAGGTATGAGATGCCTCATCTTGGGTATGACCAATTATATACAAGCCTACTAATTCTCTTTTCCTCCTAAAACATTATTTATCAGTAAGTGAATATGATAGAACCCATTTCACTTTTAGGATCCTCAATAAATTTTTTGGGATCCTTTTTCTAGTATATTCTCTCAAAGGAATGAAACTTTCATTTGTAGCTTTCATGGTCTTCATCAATGTGTTTTGAATAATGAAATATGGATTCATCACTTCAAGTACCCATGTTTGGATCTTTATTTAAATTATAGGTGTTGATTTTATCGAGAATAGATCAAAAAAATATTATTTTTCTTCCATTACTAAGTTTGTATGATGAACCCTTAAAACTCACTAGTGGAATCAGATCCAAGTTCCATGTAAAATCAATGTGTTTCTTACACTATTAAATGAAGGAAAAAATTTATAAAATCAAAACTGTTTTTAACCCTATCAAGGTTACATTATAAGATAAAATATGGTTGAGATCAACACTCGATGTTATATTAACTTAATAACATAATATGGAATGGAAGGTGTGACTTATGTTAAGTAATTAATGTAATCTTGGTCTCTCCAACTGAAAAATAGAGCATCTAGGTTTTTTGGTCATTTATAAAAAAAATTAAATAATGGAATTAGATATTATGAAATATTAATATAATATATAAAATTGTTTCATAAATTAATTAATAAAAAAAAATTATGGTTAATTGTTTTTGAAACAATTATTATAAATATTACATTAATATTAAAGATATGGTATTAAGAATAACCTGTTCAAAATAATACGCTATATAAAATGTTTATAAATAATATTTAATGCTATTTTTGGAAATATGTTAATTTAAAATAATTTATAGATTAATTAATCATAAACAGTTTAGAAATAATTATATAAATTTTTTTGAAACATTTATTAATAAAATATTCCACAATATTAAATATTAATATTTAAAATACATTTTACTAAACTATATGGCATGCCTTGTAATCTTAAGGTAAATTTTTTATTTATAAATCATAATGGTAATTTATAAAGATATTATAAATTAAATAAATTAGAATAAAATATAAAGAATATTATATTTAAAATTATGAATTTTTTAATTTGGTTAATTATATTTTTTTGAATTAAAAGGACCTTATTTAAGATATTATTTAGACCACATCAAAATTGTTTGGATTATAAAATTTTTATAATTTACAATACTATCATATATTTAAATTAAAATGTTATATAATGAATAATAAGAAAGTAGTCATATTGAAAGTGAATATAATGTTTTTTTATGAAATATATTTTAATATATATAAATTAAGTGTTAGATTATAATATATATATATATATATTTGGAATATATATAAATGAATTACTTTTTCATCTTATATATATATATATATATTAAACATATAAGTTCAAAAATTAATTATAAAAGTATAGGTGATAGGTTTTATAATTTGTTTTTATAATCATATGTCAAAAATGAAATTTTTAATATTTTGTTCTCATAATACTTGAAAGAGATATTTACTACTTAGGAAAATTCAATTAATAATTAAATTGGATTATTTATAAATAGTTTATAAATAATGAAAATGAATTTATATGAAAACCTAAGTAATTATAGAAATAAATAAATATTATTATTTATAATTATTCATTTTATGGATTAATTTTCATCATAGTTTTATAAATAATTTGATAAAAATTTTCAACAAAAAAGGAATAGTTTTATTTAGATAAATTGATTTTCCAAGAATTGCATCATTTTTTTAAAACATAAACTTTATAATTTTAGAAATTCAATTTTATAAAATGGAATTCACTTTTTATATCATCACATAAAATTATTCTGGAGGTTTATTTCTTTATGTTTATGAAAATATTGGTTTCTGAGTGAATAGTGAACATATCGATTGTTGTAAAATTGACTTTTTTCTTCAAATAAAGAAATTTAAAAGTCTAATGATATTTTAGATTTATTTTTAAATTAAAATAATATCAATTTTATTAAAAATAATCTAAATAATTTCATATTAATCAACATTATATTTCTTTTTGGTATAAGTTCATTTTAATGATTAATAATCACAATTTTCTAAAAAAACTGTTTTTCATTTCGGTTTGTGCACTTATATTAAAATAAATTTATAACACTTACACAAGTAGAATCTTAAAAAATGGATTCCATATTTTTAATAAGGAGTTATAAATTTACTAATGTGATCAATTTCATTTTTTCCTTATAAATAGAAACCATGGAAAAAATAGGTCACCACGGTAAAGGGTAAATCTAGTTAATTAAGGTAAATACTTTGTGATACTGCCATAAAATTTCATCTTAAATATTATTATATAATTTTATTAAGATTATTATAAAATTATATTCTTAATTGGATATATTTTTATCAACTTTACCCTGAGTGATACATTTATATTATTTAAAATTTTAGATAAATTACATGTGCATCACTCCCCTAACTTATAAATGGTACATCCTCTCCACTCTTCCTCACACATTTTTATAATTATACCTTAGAAAATTACTACCTAAATATCTCCCCAACATACCACCTCACTTACTAAATTTCTTTTTCTCACCAAAATACCACACCTATAAGGCTTAAGGTGAAAGAAAATTGTGGTTTCTAAAAGAAGATATATAACACTAAACTGGGTATTTCATGTTTATTTCTTCTTATACATCCTTAAAATATTCGTTAACCATGATAAAATAATAACATAAGTATATTAAATATACTAAAATGTTATTATTATTATGGTATAACCATTTTTATTCTCCCTTACCCATCCCATGGGAAAATAAAACATCTCTCATGTGTACATATGGAATACCACCTCCATGAAGCCATGTGTTTTTCTTTTCCTCGCCATTATATAACTAGTAACAAATTTGGATAAAATAAATATATATGATATTTATTAAATAATTATGATTCTATAAATATGATATATTACTTAACTTTTACCCTTTCTATTCATTGGAAATTTGATAGTGCCACTCCCGTGTACGTGTGCAATACCACCACCACGAAGTGAAGTGGTTAATTTTTCATTTCCACTTTAAAATATTTGTCATTAGGATGGAGATAATGAATTAATATGTTATTTATTACATATTTATGAATCTATAAAACTAAAATATTAAATAATTTATTTATTTTAAACTCGATATAAAAATTAAAATGCCATTCATGTGTATGTACATACTTTCATCTCCATGAAATGACATGATTCATTTTTTATGACCTCCCTGAAGGGTTGGATTTAAAAGTATATTTAATGAATAAATATTTTAATTATAACATTATTAATATTATGGAGTTAATAGAACCGTAATTTTTATGATCAAATTCAACACACTGATGTTGTTTTGAGGTTATAAATCGAACAGCCTAAAAATGTCCAAGGTGAACTTAAGAATTTCAATAAATAAATAAATAATGGTAAAAAATGAAATAAAATTAATAATATTAATGAAATTAAAATTAATAGAGTTATTAAAAATTTATAAATATAATATAATTTTATTATTTATGATTTATATAGCATACGAAGTTATATATAACATAAGTTAAGGTATTTTCTTTTAAAAAGTTGTTTGAAATGTTTTAAAATCTTTCTCCTCCTTGTTTAAATTAATTTAAATGTTTGAAGAATGTTATTGTTTATAATATAATGGTTGTTAAAATTATTTTTTAACTAATTTTTAATTTTTTCTTACTGGTTTTAAAATTTAATATTTTAAAAATTTATGGTGCTGGTCATTTTGAATTTTTTTTACCAAAGATCAAAAGAATATTTTTTAAACGTATAGGGATTAACCAAATTTTCCCATCATCATATTAGTTCTTCCTTATAAATATTCCTTCCTAATTTTTCATGTTTTTTCAAGTAATACCATATTCCCAGTAATCTAAAAATTTTTTATTTTGAAGAGTTTCCAAAGAAAATGGATACTTCTCCTTATGATTATATGAAAATGGAAGGAGTTTTACTAATGGGTTTAAATGGTTATTTCAGGTGTTTTATGATGAAAATGTAAATTCTGGTTGGTCAGAGTAGGACACACAATAGGGGTGACTTGAATTCCTATAAAAATTTCTATATAAAATTTTATTTAAAACATTACCCCAATTTAAAATAAAACAGGTCAGTTAACCAAGGTAGTAAAATTATAATAGTTTGGTTGTTCAAATAGTTTCTCAGAATATTTATTAATTTTCAGTTATAATAATATGATATATTGATATAACTTTTGAAACTAATCTAATAAGGAAAACTATTATAACTA
Source organism: Viscum album (assembly GCA_963277665.1). Lineage (NCBI taxonomy): Eukaryota > Viridiplantae > Streptophyta > Magnoliopsida > Santalales > Viscaceae > Viscum > Viscum album. Next base: position 208,702,429 of record OY728128.1, on the reverse strand, counting down.
CTTTATAATACTAACTATCAAAGTAAAATTTAGTTTTCTGAATTTTTTTTAAAATAGAGAAAAACAAAATTGAATTAAAAAGCGGGTAAAACAAGTGGTTCATTCTCAAGAAAAGACCAGATACACTCCACTTGGTGGTCACCTATTTCCAAGAAATATATATAAATCTTGGATCCACATCATAGATCGGGGTTAACAACAGTACACAAGACTATTTAGGTCAAAAGACCTCTTCCGCTATTCTACATGGGAGAAAAACAACCAGGTCACACATGACCTCTTCTATAGTTATACATGGGTGAAAAAAATTGTAAAAATATATTTGAGTGAGGATATCTGGTATCCTCCAATTTAATTTTGGAGATAGTGTGTGTTTTAATAAAAACACACACACTACTTGAAAAGTAATAAAAGAGTACACATTAGAGAAAATATAATGTGAAAGGATTAGAAATGATCTAAGTGTTGTTCTATGCATCTCTAAGCTTATAGGATGTAGCAGATTTTATTTTTGAGTCCTCTTGTGGAAACAGAGTTTCATGAGTCTCGTGCTCTGGTTTCCAGTTCAATGATATGTGATTTTTAGTTCTTCTTCTTATTAGAGTTACTACTGTGAGGATGTTTGAGATTCTGATCGACAACATTTCAGTTGCTAAGAATCAAGAGTTCTTCATGTGTTCTTCAGTGCATGGATGTTCTCCTATATTTTTTCATGTGATCCATTTCTCGCTCTTTTTTTCTTCTCATGCACCCATATATATTATCTTTAGGGTATCTTTGTTATGGCCAACAAGGAGCAAGATCTCGATATCTCATACTGTCAGCTAACAGGACTACAACAGAATGTTAATAATATCAATGTCATTAAATGACTCAAATATAACTGTTATTAAAAAAATTAAATTAAATTGAAAAAGATAAAAAAAATGGTTAAGTATAGAACAGTTTCAGAGTTGCAGTGAGACATTCATGGTGAGATAGTCACTGTGAGACAGTCGGGATGCCACTTGGAAGGATGTCTTCCCCTTTTCATATGAGCGGTGTCACTAAAACGGTGTCTGGTCCTTTATTAATTTTTGAATCGGTAGCGAGACTATGGTGTCAGATAAGTGTTGTCTCATGTAATGGTGTCTAGTATTTTTTCAAAAATATGAACGATGTCTTATTATAGTGTATTGGAAATGGTAGCAAGGAAACTGTGATAGGTCCTTTGTGAAAATTTAGAACTAGTAGAAAAATTACGGTGTCACAGACTTTGTGAAAATTTGTGACCGGTGGGAAACATACGGTTTCATAGACATAACCAAACATTTGTAAGCTATCTTAAGATTAAATATTCATATAATGGACTAAGATTAAACATAATCGTACTGAAACATAGTAGAACAATATTAAACATAGTTTAAAAGATTCGAACATGATTTATGTGCATTAAAATATGATTTGTGATATGGGAAGCATGATTTGCGATCATTAAAAAATGATTAACATGATTTGTGAGCATTAAAATATGAGGATTCCAAAAATATCTCCCTTTTTGATGATCACAAATCATGGTATTTATCATCCATATATTTTAGTAAAGACAATATATGTGAATATATATGTGATAGGTTGTATGAAAACTATTTTTCTCCCATGAATATCTTTTTTCCATAAATTCTTTGTCTTATTTCTCCCCATTTTGGGATTATCAAAAATAAAAAGAAAGAGAATCATTGAATGGAAGAAATTAATATAATAAACAATAACAGTGCACATGGTATTGAGTAAAATGATAGAGTTAATTACAATCATGAAGAAAAACACAATACATCCCTATCAAAATACATCTTTAACTTATTTTCAGAGCCATCAGTCTTTACTTTTCCCTTGGAAGAGATATCATGAGGAGACATAGGAGTAGAATTAGATGTGGGAGAATGGATTGATCCAACTTTGAGAGAAGTAAAAGTCACTCCTTCAAATATATAGGGTGCAATAGATGGATTTGCGAAAGATCATGTCAATGGTTGCTCAATAATAACTGATATGATCTGGCTCAGAGCCTAAGATATAGACATGGTAACAGGAGAAAAGCTAGTAGAGGAGGAAGGAGTTGGACCAGGCCACAAAGGGGTTGTTGTAGGAGCCACTATGGCCGCACTTTTCACATGTAGATAGGGCTTTAACAACATAATCAAATTAGGGATAATCTCACCTCTATAGTGAATAGACTTCTCAAAGTCATCTTTGTTTTATAGAAACTTATCCGACAGAGTATTGAAGTCTTTCAGCTTCTGAACTAGAGTCTTGAAGGCTTGAGTGATTGGAGGAATTTTCAAATTCTCTTCAATATAGTTGAAGTGATTTTTCATATCATGATTAGAATAAATTTTATTAAAGTAGAAGTCCAATTTCTTAGAGATTTCTTATTGAGCATCATTGGAAATATTTTAATGGATCCTCACCAAATCAAGCACTAAGTCACTATTCATGATGACGGTAGATAAACATTCATTATCAAACCACTAAATAGTGATTCGATCACTTCTGTGAAAATTGTACTGATCAGATCACTGTCCATAGGCTGAGATGGATGTCCAGAGGAAGTTAAAGATGTAACAGCTGATGTGAGAGACTTGAGCTGATTTAGAAGCTTTGATAAACATCTATTATACTCACCGGTCATCTTATTAAGTACAAAAAAAGTTCACTCATCTCTTTGACTATATTGGTGTTTCTCTCAGCCACTTTTTTATATATTGTAATCATGTTTGGTGGAATAAGAGATACAACCTTCTATGGGATCTGATCGTTAACATATTCAACATGATGAGTAACAAGAGCTTGACCGGTTTGCAATAATTTCTTTATATATTCAACAATATATTTTAGAGACTTCACCTCATCACTCAACTGTTTGTTCTAAATCCTAACTTCTAGAATTTTATGAATCATCTTTGGTTAAATATTCTAATAATTGTTTCCAACGGCATTGTAGCATGTCTTTCATTGAGATTAGTCACAATAGCAGGTTGAGACTCCAAGAGCTTCCCAAATCCAAACAACAAGTTTTCTCCAAAAACATTCAGATCACCATGACTCACAAAATAAAAATATTTTTTAGTAAGTTCGGGAACAGGTACTAAAAAAGGTTCAGATTCCTTAGTAAGAGATACTTCTTTGGTGGAAATTTGTTTCAATTCAAACAAAGTGGAAAGATCTATTCCTTTTAATGAGGTCACTTTGTTATTATCCACATCAAAATAACTTGGAAACCTATACTAGTTATCCACAAAACATTGGTCAACAGGATGGGGATTTTTAACACTTTCTAAGCTGGGGTATGGCTCCCACTCAATAGGTGCATCTCTTATGGGACTTAGAGACTCAATCTATTAACTCATTCCAAAATTCACAGCTCTATTAGGTTCTCTCATGTCTTATATAGAAAGATAAAAGGCATTTTCCATTCTTTACTTAGTAGATAATATTATTTCAGGTTGAACTTATTCTTTAGACTGTTCCACAGTAGTAGCCTCTTCCTCAAAAGTAGTCTCTTTCTTAGTAGCAAGTTCTTCTTATACAGTAGGAACTTCTTTAATACTAACACTTCCTTAGAATCATCATAAACCTTTGCATCAACATCACCTATAGATAGAGGTGATATCTTAGAAGATACTCTTACAAAACCTTCACTAACATCATCATCTGTTTCTACATACAAATATTCCACAATATCATCAATTTCTAATCCAGGATCGGCTACATTTTTAGATATGGAGGGATTATTAGCTTGGTTAAAACTTTTATAAATTCTATCATTATCTTCCACCCAATATTTCTTCCATGGGTTCCAGCTAATTTTCATCCGTCTAACTATATACTTTGAGATATAGAAATCACACTTTCCAAGTAATTCTTCATTATGTCCAACCACACCATTGGCTATAAGAATGGCATAAATAAATCTTGAATAAAATAGAGAAGTTGATTTTGAGGTTTTCTTGATCATCTCACACATGTGAAGTATAATATACTTACACAGACTGATCTTGTGCCCATTCTTCATAAGATGTATCAAGAGCACATCATGATACTTAAGGGTGGTGAAGTCCCCTTTCCTTAAACAAATAAGATGTTGAATAAATTTAAACAATATTATTGTCTCAAAATCCATCTCAGCAACAATTTACCTTCTCTTATTCTTATAAAAATATGTTCTATTCCTTATTTTATAGAACATTTACACATATATACAAAAATAAAATTTATCGCACTTGGTATGTGACATGTTTTCCTTATGAAACATTAATATATTTATTTAAAATTAGAATTTTATATTTCAACTAAAAACTGATGTAAACATTAAAAAAATTAAAATAGATTACTTTTTAAAATTAAATAAAATGAAAAATATCTCATATATAAGGTAATATAAATTTTATTTTTTAAAATATATTGCATATTAAATTTATCTCACATCCTAAATTAGATAAATTTCATTTTTCTAAAAGATTTATTATTATATATTAAATATTTCTCATCTAATACATGATATAAATTTCATTTTTTAAAATAATGTAATATATAAAAATTATCACACCTTGTACATGAGATAAATTTCATATATCAAAAGATAACCCACTGTAAATGAAATTTGTATCATCTCAAAACTAAGATAATTTTTTTATGAAAGATGTGTCATTGTAGATTTAATTTATTTTATCGCATACTTGAGATAAGTTTCAATTTTATAAATGAGATCAATTTTATTTTACAAAATATGTATCATTATACATGAAATTTAGCTCAAATTATACATGAGATAAATTTAATTTTAAAAAAAATCATAACAAGTGAAACTTATTTTTGTTGTATTTTTTTAATTTAATAATTGTTATCATGGTATTACATTTTAAAATAATTATATTTTGGGTTTTCATTTTGTTAAGGCCAATAAGTGATTTATTTATAGTGCCTTGAAATATTTATTAGGTATGCGTTATAAATTTATATAATATTTGTACTTAATTAAACTGGTGTTACTGGCCCTCAATTTAAACTAGTATATAAAGGTAAACAAATGGGTTGTGGTCCTAAGTTGGATTTTAGTTTTCAGTTTCACTACGCTCTCTTCTGATAAAATGTGATCAAGAAGATTTTTAAAGACATGAAAACCCTATGCCCTATAAAATTTGATTCATAATGGATTCAGGTACACTCACATTTAATTATATTTAATCCATCAGTGATGGAATATTGATTTATATATGGTTCTGTGATTTTTCAATTGATTTGAAAATGAAATTATCAATAATTGGTTTCAAAGCCAGTCATGTAAAAACCATTAAATATTATTTAGATTAATATTATTTGATAATTATTTCAATTTTCATTAATTGTTTTTAAATCATAAAGAATGAACAGTTAAGATATTTGTTCATGAAATTATGTGATTTATATTTATGTTTGAAATTTTATTTATAATTTATATGAAGTTTCATTTCTCTAAGCATATAAAAAACATACAGTAAGAAATAAATTATTTATTATAGGTCACAATATCACTTTTCAAATTTGAAAAGTGATATAAAATAAATTTAACATTAAAATTTGTTTTATTTCCTTATATAATGAAACAAAATTGGTACATATTTATAATATGTTTGGGATATCCAAAAACAAATCTTATGGATTATCATTCAGTGAAGATAATATAACACATTTCATTTTTAGGAACCTTAATAAATGTTTTGGGATTATTTTTCTAGTATATTCTCTCAAAGGAAGGAAAATTTCATTTATAGCTTTCATGATCTTTAAAAATGTGTTTCGAATAACGAAATATGGATTAATATCTTCAAGTACATATCTTTTGTTCTTTATTTAAATTATACATGTTGATTTTATCAAGAATATATCACAAAAATATTATTTTTATTTAATCTCTATGTTTATATGATGAACCCTTAAAACTCATTAGTGGAATCAGATACAGGTTCCATATAAAATCAATGTGTTTATTACAATGTTAAATGAAGGAAATTTTTTTAAAATCCAACATATTTTTACCCTTCTCAAGGCTACATTATAAGATAAAATAATGTTGAGATCAACACTCAATGTAACATTAAATTAATAACATAATATGGAATAGAATGTGTGACATATGTTAAGTAGTTAATGTATTCTTTGTCTCTTTAACTAAAAAATAGAGCATCTGGGTTTTTGATCATTTATAGATTTTTTATAAATAATGGAATTAGATATTATGAAATATTTTCATAAGTTATAAAAGTGTTTCATAAATTAATTAACAAAAATTTGTTTGTGGTTAATAGTTTTTGAAACAATTATTAAAAATATTATATTAAAATTAAAGATATGGTATTAAGAATAACCTTTTCAAATTTATATGCTTTATAAAATGTTTATAAATCGTAGTAAAAGCTATTTTGAAAATATGTTAATTTAAAATAGTTTATAAATTAAATAATCATAACCAGTTTAGAATTAATTATATAATTTTTTTTGAAACATTTATTAATAAAATATTCCAAAATATTAAATATTAATATTTAAAATACATTTTACAAAATTATATGGAATGCCTTGTAATCTTGAGGTAAATTTTTTATTTATAAATCATAATGGTAATTTATAAATAGATTATAAATTAAATAAATTAGACCAAAATATAAATAATCTTATCTTTAAAAATTTTTATTTTTTAAATTGGTTAATTATATTTTTTTTAAATCAAAATGACCTTATTTAAGATATTATTTCGACTACATCAAAATTGTTTGCATTATAAAATTTTTATAATTCACAATAATATCAAATATTTAAATTAAAATGTTATATAATGAATAATTAGAAAGTTATCATAATCAAAGTGGATGTAAAGTTTTTATATGAAAAATATTTTTATATATATAAACGAAGTGTTAGTTTGTAATATATATATATATATATATATGTGTGTGTGTGTGTGTGTGTGTGTGTGTGTTTCTATATTTGGAATATATATAAATAAATTATTTTTACATATTATATATATATTAAACATATAAGTTTAAAAATTAATTATAAAATATAAGTGATAGGTTTTATAAATTTTTTTTACAATCCTATGTTAAATATGAAATTTTTATTATTTTGTTCTCATAATACATGAAAAGGATATTTACTACTTATGAAAATTCAATTAAGAATAAAATTGGATTATTTATAAATTGTTTATCAATAATGAAAAGGAATTTCTATGAAAACCTAGGTAATTATAAAAATAAATCAATCTTATTATTTATAATTATTCATTTTATGGATTCATTATCATTATAGTTTTATAAATAATTTGATAAAGGTTTTCAAGGAAAAATGAATAGTTTTATTTAGCTAAATTGATTTTCCATGAATTGCATCATTTTGTTTAAAACCTAAATATTTAAATTTTAGAAATTCGATTTGATAAAATGGAAATATATTTTTATATCATCACATATAATTATTCTTAAGGTTTATTTTTTATTTTTATGAAAAAGATTGGTTTCTGAGTGAATAGTGAAAATATCGATTATTATAAAACTATCTTTTTTCCAATAAAGAAATTTAAAATTCTAATAATATTTTAGATTTAATTTTAAATTAAATTAATATACATTTGATTAAAAATAATAAAAATAATTTCATAGTAATCATAATTTTATTTCATTTTGGTATAACTTTATTTTAATGATTAAAATACAATTTTCTAAAAAAATTGTTTTTCATTGCACTTGGTGAACTTATGTTAAAATAAATTTATAACACTTACACAAGTCGAATCATAAAAAATGGTTTCCATATTTTTAATAAGGAGTTATAAATTTTCTAATGTGGTCAATTTAATTTTTTTTCCTAATAAATAGAAACCATGGTAAAAATGTGTCACCATGGTAAAGGGTAAATCTGGTTAATTAAGGTAAATACTTTGTGATACAGCCATAAATTTTCATCTTAAATCTTATTGGATAATTTTATTAATATTATTATAAAATTATATTCTTAATTGGATAGATTTTGATCCACTTTACTATGAGTGATACATTTAGATTATTTAAAATTTTAGATAAATTACATGTGTATCACTCCCAATGCTTATAAAATGGCACATCCTCTCTACTCTTCCTCGCACATTTTGATCGCTATAAAAGGTTGGTCATTAGGAATGAAATAATGAATAAATATAAATAATGTTTGAATAATGTTATTATTTATACTATAATGGTTTTTAAAATAATTTCTAACTAATTTTTAATTTATTCTTAAAGGTTTAAAAAGGTAATGTTTTTAAAAAAATTGGTACGGGTCATTTTTCATTTTTTTACCAAAGATCAAAACAATATTTTTTAAATGTATACGGATTAACCAAATTTTCTCATCATCATATTAGTTATTCATTATAAATTTTCCTTCACAAGTTTACAAGATTTTTCAAATAATACTATATTCCCAATCATCTACTAATTTTTTATTTTTAAGAGTTTTTAAAGAAAATGGATACTTCTCATTATGATTATATGAAAATGGAAGGAGTTTTACTAATGGGTTTAAATTTTTATTTCAAGGGTTTATGATGAAAATTTCAATTCTTATTGGTCATAGTTGGACACTCAAGAGGTGGGTGAATTGAGTTATTATAAAAAAATTATTAAAAAAATTATTTAAAATATTCCCCCAATTTAAAATAAAATAGGCTAGTTAACCAAGGTAGTAAAATTATAATATTTTGACTGTTCAAATAGTTTCTCAGAAGATCGATTATTTCCCAGTTATTAAAATATGAGATATTTATACAAATTTTGAAAGTAAATTAATAAGTAAAACGTGTAATAACTGTTATCCAAGACTGAAAATAAAAGTAAAATTTAGTTTTCTGAAATATTAATTTAAAATAGAGAAAAACTAAATTGAAAGGCACAGTGGATAAAACAAGTGGTTCAATCTCAAGAAAAGATGTAATAAACTCCACTTTTTGATCACCTATCACCAAGAAATATATATAAATTTTGGATCCACACCATGGATCAGGGTTAACTATAGTACACAAGATTGTCCAGGTCACAAGACCTCTTCCACTTTTTTATAAAGGAAAACAAACAAACAGGTCACACAACACCTCTTACACAATTATACATGGGTGAAATAAACTGTAGAAAGATATTTGAGGGAGGATATATTGTACCCTCTTGTTTAATAGAGGAGACAGAGTGTGTTTTAATACAAACACACACACTACTTGAATTGTAATAAAATAGTACACATTAGAGAAAAGATAATGAGAAAGGATTAGAAATGCTCTGAGTGTTGTTCTATGCAAAAATGGACTTGTAGGATGTAACATATTTCATTTTTGATTCCTATTGTGGAAACATAGTGTCTAAAATCTCATTCTCTAGTTTCTAGTTCGATGAGATGTTCTTCGAAGTTCGTCTTCTTCTTAGAGTTATTGTTGCGAAGATGTTTGAGATTCTGATCTACAGCAGTTTAGCTGCTAGGAATCGAGAGTTCTTTGTGTGTTATTTAATTCATGGATTTTCTTCTATATTTTTTCATGTAATCCACTGCTTGATTTTTGTTTCTGCTCATTCACCCATATATTTTATCTTCGGGATATCTTTGTTATGGATGACAGGGAGCATGATCTCGACAACTCATACTGCCAACTGAAAGGACACCAAAAGAACATTAGTTATATTAGGTTCATTAAATGATTCAAATATAACTGTTAGAAAAAACTTTTAAATTAAATTGATAAAGATGAAAAATGGTTAAGTATGGAACAGTGTCACAATTGCATTGAGATACTCACGGTGATATAGTCACAGTGAGATAGTCATGATGCCACTTGGAACGATGTCTTCTCCTTGTCCTTTGAGCAGTATCACTAGAGTGGTGTCTGGTCCTTTGTTAATTGTGGAATCGGTAGCGAGACTACGGTGTCAGATAACCAGTTTCTCCAGTAACAGTCTCTATTCCTTTGTCAAAAAATATGAATGGTGTCTTGTTATGGTGTCTTGGAAATGGTAGCAAGGAAACGGTGTGAGGTCATTTGTGAAAATTTAGAACAAGTAGAAAACTTATAATGTCACAGACTTTGTGAAAATTTGAGACCAGCTGAAAACTTACAGTTTCATAGACTTATCCAAATAACTTAAAGTTGTTTTAAGAAGAAATATTCATAGAATAGACTAAGAAAAAAAATCATACTTAAACCAAGTAGAACAATATTAGACATAGTTTACAAGATTCAAACATGATTTATGAGCATTAAAATATGATTTTTGATATGTGAAACATGATTTGTGAGGATTAAAAATTGATTATCATGAATTGTGAGCATTAAACAAAGAGGATTCCAAAAATATCTTCCTTTTTTTATGATCACAAATCATGGCATTTATAATCCATATATTTTAGTAAAGACAAGATATGTGAATATATATGTGATAAGGTGTATAAAAAATGTTCTTCACCCATGAAGATCCTTTTTCCACAAAATTCTTTGTCTTATTTCTCCCCCTTTTGGGATTGTCAAAAATAAAAGAAAGAAAAAAACTGAATGGAAGCTATTAAGATAATAAAAAATAATAGTGCACTTGGTATTGAGTAAAATTATAGAGTTAATTATAATCATGAAGCAAAATGTTATACATCCCCATCAAAATACATCCTTTAATTATCTTCAAACCCATCAGTCTTTGCTTTTCCCTTGGCACAGATATCAAGAGGATCCATAGGAGTATAATTAGAAGTGGGATAAGGGATTGATCCAATTGTGAGAGATGAAAAAGGAACTTTTTCAAGGATAGGGGGCCCAAGAGATGTTTTGGTGGAAGACCGGTGAAATGGTTGGCCAATAATAATAGATCTGATCTGGCTCAGAGATAGAGATGCAGATATGGTAGCAAAAGAAAAGGTGGTATTGGAGGAAGGATTTGGACTAGGCCGCAAAGGGGCAGCTGTATGATCCATTATTGCAGCACTTGGCACATGTATATAAGGCTTTAACAACTTAATAAAATCACGGATGATCTCACCTCCATACTGCATAGCTTTCTTGAAGTCATATTTAATTTACAGAAACTTATCCAATCGAGGGTTGAATTCTTTCATCTTCTAAACTTTATTCTTGAAGTCTTGAGTGACGTGAGGAATTTTTAAATTCTCTACACGATACTTGAAGTGATTGTTCATATCATGCTTAGAATAAATTCTATTAAAGTAGAAGTCCAATTTCTTAGAGATTTGTTCTTGAGCCTCATTAGAAATATTTGAATGGATCCTCACCAAATCAAGCACTCGGAAATTATTCATGATGAAAGTAGAGAAACTTTTCTAATCAACACCATTCAATATTGACTGAAGATCTTCCGTGAAAACTGTTTTAATCAGGTCATTTTCCATAGGCTGGGATGGTTGTCCAGAGGCAGTTAAAGTTGTAACAGCTGATGTGAGAGACATGACCTGATTTATAACCTTTGGTAAACATCCCTTATAATCATCTATCATCTTATTAAGTCCAAAAACAAGTGCACTCATCTCATTGACTATCTTGGTGTTTCTATCAACCACTTTTCCATATATTGTAATTAGGTTTGGTTAAATCAGAGATAAAACCTTCTGTGGGATCTGATCGTCAACATATTCAATAGGATGAGTAACATGAGCTTGACCGGTTTTTAAGACTTTATTCGTATATTAAAACCTACATTTTATAGAATTCACCTCATCACTCAATTTTTTTTCTCAATCCTAACTTCCAGAATTTCATGAAGAATTTTTTGTTGAATCTTCCATTTAATTTTCTCCAACAGCATTGTAGAATCTCTTTTACTGAGATTAGTCACATGAGTAGGTTGAGACTATAAGAGCTTCCTATATATAGACAATAAGTTTTCTCTAAAAACCTTCAGATAACTTTGACTCACAAAATCATAATATTGTTTAGTAGGTTCAAGAACAGGAACTAAAACAAGTTCAGATTTCTTAGTGGGAGATACTTTTTGGCAGAAATTGGTTTCCATTGAAAAAAAGTGGAAGGATATATTCCTTTTACTGAGGCCTCTATGGTATTATCCACATCAAAATAACTGGGAAACCTATACCAAGTATCCATAGAACTTTGTTCAACCAGATGTGGAAGTTGAACACTTTCTAAGTTGGGGTGTTTCTCCCACTCAAAAAGTGCATCTCTTCTAGGACTAGGCGACTCAATATCTTGACCCATTCCCAAATTTTCAACTCTACCAGATTCACTCATGTCTTCTCAAGGAATCTAAAAGACTTGTTCCATTATTTCCATAGTAGATAATATTATTTCAGGTTCAAATTTTTCTTCAGACTATTTCATAGCAGCAGACTCTTCTTCAATAGTTTTCTCTTCCTCAGCAGCAAGTTCTTCTTCTATAGCAGGCACATCTTCAATACTAACACTTCCTTTAGAATCATCCTGAACCTTTACATCCACATCACCTTTAGAGAGAGGTGATATCTTAGGAGATAATCTTATTAAACCTTCACTGACATCGTCATCTGTTTCTCCATCCAAATATTCCAAAATCTCATCAGCTTCAAGTCCAAGATCAGCAATATTTTCAGGTCTGGAGGGATTATCAAATAGGTTAAAACTTTCATAAATTCTTTCATTATTCTCTGTACAATATTTCTTACATGGGTTATAGCTAATGTTCCTCCTTATAACTATATCCTTTGAGATAAATAAATCACAATCCTAAAGTACTTCTTTATTATGGACAACCACACCTTTGTCAATATGAATAGCATAAATGAACCTTTAATAAAATAGAGAAGTTGATTTTGAAGTTGTCTTGAACATCTCACACATTTAAAGTATAATATACTTACACAGATTGATCTTGTTCCCATTGTTCACAAGATGTATCAAGAACACATATTGATACATAAGGGGTTTAATGTCCCCTTTCCTTGCAAAAATAACATGTTGAATATATTTAAATAGTATTCTTGTCTCACCATCTAGATCAGCAGCAATTACCCTTATCATTTTCCTATATCCTTTAAAACATTCAAGAACCTATTCTAGGATGAACACATTACTAGGTGGAGGATTACCTCTTTGGTAATCCTCACAAATTCCTTAATTAGGTATTCCTATACAACCATCCCACATCCTCATAGAACAAGTACATCTTTGACCATTTACTCAGCTTCTCACTACAAAATTATCTTTAGAATTGAATGAGAACAAAACATATTAATAAAACTCATAAACTAGCTATGGATAAATGGGCCTTTTCTCTTTTGTGTACTACTTCAACCATACCAATTATTCCAATACTTTCAAAACAAGATACTTGCTTGTCAACAGCCATTTTTTAAAAATTTCTTTCTCTGCCACTACTGTTTGATCAACAAGGCCTGGATTCAGCAGTTTCTCTAGCATGATTTTCATATCCTTTTTCACTTTATTCTGAGATATGCACTTCTCAAGAGTCTATGAAAATGGATGCTTCATTTTGGGCATCCAAGGTGGGTTTGAGAAGGATGAAAGGTTGAAAGAGGGCTAACAGTTTGAGAGAGAAGTGTTTCGGATTTAAGAGAAGATAGCTCGAGTGAATAGAGGGGTGAAAAATATTAGGTTTTTATCATTTAGGGATTTCAAACATCGTAAAAACAAATACAAATTATAAAATAAATAAAATAATTGATACAATAATACGGAAAAAAATTCTAAAAATAGAAGTATGGTTAATTACGGTGAGACCGGAACAGGTAGTCACTATGTTAGAATTACAGTGTTACTCTAAACAGTGCGACCGTATCATTAAGATAGTAAGTATGCAACCGTAATTTAGAGACAGTAACTGTGAGAACATAAGTGTGAGATATCAACTATAAGATAGAAACCTGTGAAATTGTGAATCATGAAACTTTAAACTATGATACAGTAGACTATTCACTTAAGACTTATCATTCCTACCACATGTACGATGTAATTTATTCTTTCAGAATTTAGTGGCTTAGTGAATATATCAGCATGATGATGTTCAAATCCAATGAATTCCAAAGTGATATCATATTTTTGATAATGATCTCTCAAAAAATGATGTCTTAAATAAATATATTCAGTCATTGAATGTGAAACAGGATTCTTTGAAATATTAATAGCACTTGTGTTGTCACAATTTATTGGTACATGTCTAAATTGATATCCATAATCTACTAAAGAGTTCTTCATCCCAAAAAAATTTTCACAACAACTACCATCATCTATGTATTCAGACACAAAAGTAAATAATATAAAAAAGATTTGGTTTTTACTACATCATGATACTAGAGACTTGCCTAAAAAGTTACATGTTTCATAGATACTTTTTCTATCTAACTTACAACCACCAAAATCATTATTTGAATAGCTATATAAGTCAAACAATTGTCCTCTAGGGTAGAATAGTTGTAAATTGGTTGTATGTTTAAGGAATTTTAAAATCCTTTTAAATGCATTTAAATGAGACACTTTGGGGATTTCTTGAAAATGTGCAAAATTTTAACCATAAACATAATATCATACCAACTATAATTTAAGTAGATTAAACTTCCAATCATTCCTCTATAAGTGGTTTGATCAACATATTTACCATTTTCATCAAGATCCAACTTACAAGTCATGCTCATTGAAGTATCACTACTTTTAATGATATCCAAGAACAAATGTTTTATAACACCTTTAGTATTTTTTTGATTTAAAATAATACCTTCCATAGTTTTAAATATTTGAAATCCAAGAAATAATTTTAGTTCACCAATTTAACTCATTTCAAATTCATCTCATATCATTTTTGAAAAAATAAATTCATAAAGAATTTCTGGAAGATCCAAAAATAATGTCATCTATATAGATTTCAACAACTAAAACATCTTTAGAAATTAGTTTATAAAAATAGTAGTATCATAAATGTCTTTTTTAAAACCTTTAGAAATAAGAAAACTACATAATCTATCATCTGAAGCTATTGGATCTTACTTTAAACCACATAAAGATTTTTTTAATTTAAAAACATGATTTGGAAAGTGAGGGTTTGTAAAACTTGGGGGTTTTTCAACAAAAGCTTCCTCAACAATATACCAATTTTGGATTGCACTCTTGAAATAAATTTTATAAAGTTTTAAATTTAGATTTCTTGTTTATACAAGAAAGATTATAATGGATTCAAGTCTATAAATTGGTGAAAAATTTTCTTCATAGTCAATTGCTTCTACTTGAATATATGCTTCTGCAACTAATCTATCTTTGTTTCTAAGTATGTTACACACTTCATCTAATTTGTTCCTGAAAACCCATTTAGTTCTTATGGTCAAGGTGTCTTTGGGTATATCCACATGTTTCCAAACTTTATTCCTTTCAAATTGATTTAGCTCATTTTGCATATCCATCACCCAAAATTCATCATTTATTTCCTTATTGATGTTTTTAGATTCAATTTGTGAAAAGAAAGATTGATTTTCAACATGATTTCAAAGAGAAAATCTAGTTTGTGTTCCTTTATCTAAATCTCCAACTATTTCATCTAAAGGATTGTTTTTAAGGGTTCTAACAGATCTAGAAAAAAGGGCTAGTTATTTTAGTTTTTTCATCTAGTTTAGGTTCATTATGGATTGAATTTGGAGAATTTCCAGAACTAGAGGTTTTAACATATTCTTTTACATGATAGTCATAAGATTTATCATTAATTTCCAGATTTGACATTTCATCCTTAAGATTCTCTAGGGAGGTCTTAGGTTTATGTGGATATGTTTCATCAAAATTTACATGTATAGATTCTTCCACACATTTGGTTCCCTTATTAAAGACTCTATAGGCTTTACTAGAGATTTAATATCCTCAAAAAATTCCTTCATCACTCTTGGAGGAAAATTTATCAAGATTAAATTTAGTATTATGAATATAGACTTTGCAACCAAAACCTTGAAGTAATTAACCTTTGGTTTTCTATTATTCCACAACTCATAAGGATTTCATTTAATAATATATCTAATTAATACTATGTTATTAATATATAATGTTGTATTGAAATTTTCTTCCCAAAATTATTTAGTTAGGTCATACTCATTAAGCATTGTTCTAGTAATTTCTTATAAATTTCTATTTCTTCTTTCTATAACTCCATTTTGTCGGGGTGTCCTCGGGGTAGAGAAGTTATGACTATATCCATTTTGTGATAAAAAGGATTCAAACTCTTCATTTTCAAACTCACCGCTATGGTCACTTATTATATATTTTATCCTAAGACAACTTAATTTATTTATAGATTGATCAAACTTGGTGAAGTAGTTACACGCTTCACTTTTGTGAGCTAGAAAGTAAGTCCAAGTATACCTAGAATAGTAAGCTACAAGAACATAGACATAGTGCTTCCCTTTTAAACGAAAAACTATAGATAGTCCAAAAAAATCCATGTGAACTAACTCAAGAGCTTGAGAAGTTGAAACTTCTTTCTTTGGTTTGAAAGAGATTTGGTGTTGTTTACCCTTTTGACAACGATTAAAAAATTTATTATTTGGGAACTCATGTTTGGGTAGATCTTTGACTAAAACTTTTCTAGTTAGCTTTATAAGTGAGTGTATATTGTATTGTCTTAGTATTCTATGCCAAAGACAAGTCTCTTTTTTAAATACACTTAATCATGACACATTTTGAGAAACTAAAGAATCTAAATTAATAGAAAAGTCATTTTTATTTCTAAAAGCAGAAAATATTAGTTCATTTTTAGAGGTAAAAACATTACCATAGTAATTTTCAAATTTAACATGAAATTAATCATCACATATTTGTGAGATACTAAGAAGATTATATTTTAATTCATCAAAAAAATTAATTTAGAAATTAAGACTAAGTTAGAGTTGTCGATCTGGCTGAGGCTAATTATTTTTCCTTTAGCATTATCAACAAAGGTGAAATTCCCACCATCAATCATTATTAGATACTTAAATCATGAGTAATCTCCATTCATGTGTCTTGAACATCCACTGTCCAAGTACCATAAGCTTTTACAGGTTCTCTTTATATATTTTTCCTACAAAATATTCAAAAAAATAGATTTTGGTACCCATATTATTTGGGTCATGTAACAATAGTAACCAGTGATTTAGGAACCCACGTCTACTTCATGGTTTTCCTATAACAATTATGAAACATATTTGTAAAATATACTATATTTGGCCTAGAAAAACTAGAGGTAGTAAAACAATTCCAAGAATTGGAACTAGTAGCAGAATTTTCGTTTTTAGGTAGAAAAAAAAGATTTTTCAGATTTAGTTACAAACTTGTTTTTTGTTAGATTTCATTTCCCAAGTTGGTATCCTATACCTGTAATGTATCTAGGGGAATTTTTTTTACCAAGATTCTCTATAATAGTATTTTTTTCCCTTGATAAATTTCTCTAGGTATTTTTTCAATTGCTCATTAGATAACATAAGTTCATTGTTCTCTTTAAGTAATTTAAATTTTTTATCTTTCTCTATAGTGAGATCAAATTCGATAGTAGTAGTCAAGGAATGTTGTTTCTTTAAATATTTTTACTTATCTTTTAGCTCATTAGAAGTGTCTTCTGGAATTTGGCAGTATTTAAATAATTAATCACTAGTCTTATTTTCAGAATCACTTTCATCTTCAGAATAATAGGAATGGTGTAAATGAGACTCAAGGGTTACCTCAGATTTTTTTTTTCATAAAACACATATTGGACTTACTAGACTTTTCATCATGTGAATACTTAGAATCACTTGAACCTTCCTCAGAAGCACTCCATGTTTCCTTCATGTCCTTTTTATAATATTTATCTATTTCGTCATATGTCTTATTATTTTTTAACTTAGGATAGTCTACTTTCACATGTCATTTTCATTTTCATTCATAACTAACTATTTCACCAGATTTGTCACTTATTTTTCAATAATTCTTCTAATTTCCCTTTTAATCATATCTTCCTTTGAAGTTGGGATTTCTGAAAATTTTATTCCTTTTATATAACTTCTTAAATAATAAGGCTAATTGATCTATTTCCTCATCACTATCTTGTGATGATTTTTCACTGTTGGAACCTTCTGCAGGGTCTTGTAATTTCTCCTTTTCCTTGTGTTTAGAGGTAGTAGTCTTGAATGCCATATATTTACTTTTGGGTTCATCCTCCTGTACATTATTTACCTTCAATTCGTCCTAATTCATCATCCATTTTCCTATCAGTTCTTTGAATAGAAACTTGTTAATATCACAAGATTCTATGATTGATACAGAGGTTCCTCTCCATCTATATCGGAAGCATCTGAGTATTCTCATAATTTTCTCCTTGGATGTAACATCTCTTCCCAGAGAGATCATAGTGTTCAAAATTTCATTAAACTTGAGATACATGTCATAAATAGGCTCATCAGGCTTAATTTTAAAGTTATAATATTTAATAGTATATGTGTTAAGTCTCATTTCCTTGCCATTAGAGGTTACTTCATGTGAAATAGATAAAGTATCCCAAATTTCATGGGTGGTTTTACATGCAGAAATTCTGTTGAATTCTTTATCTCCTAAAGAATGGTATAATGAATTCATGGATTTGCAATTATTGTTATAATAATCCTTTGAAGGGTCATCCAAAGTATTTATATCAGTATAAGTAATCTTATATTCATCTATAATTGAAGACCAAATATCAAAACCCATAATTTATAAGTGTATTTTCATTTTCATTTTCCATTGTACATAATTTGTTTCATTAAAGAATGGAGGTATGTTGGTAGCATCACCTTCTAATATATTATCCATACTAAATAAATAGGCTTTTCAAGAACTATAAATTTATAACTAACAGAAATCTAAGGATCTTTAAAACACAACTACAATCACAGTTGAATTGATACCAAATGTGGGTTAGAGTAGGACACTCAATAGGGGTGAATTGAGTTCTTATAAAAATTTCTGTTAAAAAGTTTGTTTAAAATATTCCCCCAGTTTAAAATAAAACAGGCTAGTGAACCAAAGGTAGTAAAATTATAATAGTTTGACTATTAAAATAGGATATTAGAATATTTATTAATTCTCAATTATACCAATATGAGATATTGATATAATTTTTTAGACTACTCTAATAAGGAAAAAATAGTCATAAATATTATCCAAGACTAACTATCAAAGTAAAATTTAGTTTTCTGAAATATTAGTTAAAACAGAGAAAAACTAAATTGAATGTAACAGTGGATAAAATAAGTGGTTTAGTCTCAAGATGAGACCTAATCCACTCCAATTGGTGATCATCTACCACCAAGAAATATATATAATGCTTTGATCCACACCTTGGATTGGGTTAAAAATAGTACAAAAGAATATCCAGGCCACAAGACCTCTTCCACTGTTCTATGTGGGAAAACAAACATCCAGGTCACACATGACCTCTTCCACAGTTATATGTGAGTTAAAAAAAGTGTAGAAAGATATTTGAGTGAGTATATATTATATCCTCATGTTTAATGTAAGAGATAGAGTGTGTTTTAATACAGACACACACATTGTTCAAAAACTAATAAAATCGTATACAGTAGAGAAATGATAATGAGAAAGGATTAGAAATGCTCTAAGTATTGTTCTATGAAGCTTTGTAATTTTAAGATGTAAAAAATTTTATTTTTGAGTCTTATTATGGAAATAGTGTGTCGTGAGTCTCATGTTCTGGTTTCTAGTTCGATGAGATGTGCTTTGTAGTTATTGTTCTTCTTAGAGTTGCTGCTATGAGGATGTTTGAGATTATGATCTATAGCAATTCATCCATTAGAAATCGATATTTCTCTCTGTGTTCTTCAGTGTATGGATTTTCTACTATATTTTTTCATAAAATCCACTACTCATTCTTTTTTTATACTTGTGCATCCATGTATTTAATCTTTGGGATGTCTTTGGTATGGCCGACTTGGAGCACAATCACTACACCAAATACCTCGTACAGTCAGCTCAGAGGACTTAAAAAGAAAATTAATTATATTAATGTCATTAAATTACTTAAATATGACCATTAGATATAACTATTTAATTAAATTGAAAGAGACAGAAAAAATGGATATGTATGGAATGATGTCAAAGTTGCGGTGATTCAGTCACAGTGAGATAGTCACGGTGAGACAGTAATGGGGAGACATTCATAGTGCCACTTGGAACGGAGTCTTCTCCTTTGTCTTTGAGCATTATCACTAGAGTGGTGTCTAGTCCTTTGTCAATTTTGGAATTAGTAGTGAGACTAAAGTGTCTGATAAGCAGTGTCTCAGGTAACAGTGTCTAGTCCTTTGTAAAAAAAATTAACAGTGTCTTGTTACGGTGTCTTGGAAATGGTAGAAAGGAAATGGTTTCAGGTCCTTTGAGAAAATCTGAAACCAGTATAAAACTTATGGTGTCACGTACTTTGTGAAAATCTGAGACCGGTATCAAACTTATGGTGTCACATATTTTGTGAAAATCTGAGACCAGTAGCATACTTATGGTTTCATAGACAAAGACAAATATATGTAAGTTATCTTAGAATAAATATTCACAGAATAGATTAAGATTAATCATAATCATACTGAAACATAATATAAAAATATTAAACATAATTAACAATATTCAAATATGATTTTGGAGCATTAAACATGATTTGTGATATGTGAAACATGATTTATGAGCATTAAATTGTGATTAACATAATTTTCAAGCATTAAAACAAGACGAGTCCAACAATTCTTATAAATAAAAATTTCATGATATAGTACTTGAGTATTATATATGATTATGGATGAGTCTGGTATATCTCATGATGATATGTGAGCCTAATATAGCTCTCCAATGCATTGAGTAATAATGTAGTCTTCAAAGGAGAAAATGAGGGAGAGAACTGGGATAGTTACTCATATGTAATTAACTAGGATTTATTTATTCTAATAGGGGTTAAACATGATTAAAAATTGTTTATTGATATTATTCTCCATGTTACCTATATTATTCTTGAAAAAAATGGCTTTTCGGAAAATCATTTGATTTTATAAGGTAAGGAAAGTTAAAAGGTGATAGGTTTTTTTTCAAAATATTATTTTCATGCATTCCAAAATTCCTCGGGATTCCTTTATGGTTTTATCTATTCTTTATAATGGTTTTCAAAGCTTTTCTTAGAAAAAAATGTAATTTTCACTTAGGAAATGTTTTATTTATATACCCAAAGTTTTTTTCTGAAAAAGGTAAATTTCCCCATGGGTTTTCTGGTATTTCAGTACAATAACAAGATTTATTTATTTTTATATTTTTTATTGGGATTTGTTTTTCTCCACCCACATTTTAAAATGTTTTTCACATGCTCTAACGATTATTATAAATTTAAGGAAGTTCCATATTTCCATTATAGTAACTTTTCTTAAATGAAGAAAATGTGACTTGAATGAAACAAGAGTATAAACTTAAAGATTTATTTTTATGGAAAAAATATAAAATTTGATAAAGTAACTACTTTGTTATGTAATTTTTTTATTAATTGTATAAAAATAAAAATAAAAAAGATCCAATAAATTTAATAAAGTGGAACCTTTTTATAAATCATATAATTATGTGTTGTTTATGTTATGGATTGCAATAGTTTTAGAATTAACTAACAATAAAATGTTTATGGTTAATTTTTTTTTTTTTTGAAACATTTTTTATAAATATTATATAAATATTAAAGATTTCCAATATTTTAAATTAATATCGTTTATAAAATATTTATAAATCATAACGAAAATTTATTAAACATTTTAAAAAATTTATATGGAATCTTTTTAATAACTAAATAAACTTTATATTTAGAATTTATAATGATAATTTATAAATTGTTTATTAATAACATAAATATTGATTAAATATAAAGGAGTTTATATTTAAATTATGATTTTTTACATAATTAATTAATTTCAAATGTTTAAATTAAAAGTAATTCCTTATTTAAAGATATTATTTAAATCAGATCAAAAAATTTTGTTATGACTAATTTGATCAAAGTTTTAAATATCGTAAAGTATATAATATTTATATTATGTAAAATTTTATATAATATAAATTGAATTATAAAATGTATAATCCATAAAATATCATATATTTAAATTCAAATTCTATATAAAATAAAATATAAAAGTTTTTATATTAAAATTTGATATAAAAGTGTTTCTGTTTAGGGTTATTAAATATCGATAATTTTAAGATTAATTATAAAAATCTTATATTAATTTTATAATTATGAACAATTCATAAATTATTCTCATGATAAAATTTAATAAACATCCATTTATTTGATTTTTATTCCTTACTTTATTCATGTATATAAAATTTTCTATACTATGAATATTGTGTACAAAATATTTATGTAATAAATTTCTTCTAAGATATAGAACCTTGCATTACATGCTAGGGATGACTCCACAATATTTAGTTTTCATATACATTGACCATAGTTTATAATTGAAGTTTTTATCTTTAGTTTAGTTGTTGGTTATAGTTTTTTTATATTAGGGTTTATATTTATTATTAATTACATTCAAACATGAGTAAATTCTCCCTAGAGAGAGGGACTTCATGTCATACTATCCATCATCTTGGAGGCTTATTGCTTGTTCTCGAAAGGTGAGTGGTTGGGTATCTATCACTATAAGATTACTTGTATAGAGATTATAAATCTCATATATTTTTAGATATTTACATGAATAGTTCATCTATATAATTCTTATGATTTATTCATATATGTGTGAATATGTTTTGATTTTAATTTTGGGTGTGTAACTTGAATTATGGATTGTATAAATGGTTACACATTAATCTCGTCTGAACATATTAATTTGGTGGGTGGAATAGATACTCTCAACTAAATCATTATAATCATGAATATATAAATAAATAAAACCTGATACAATAAAGATTATATAATATATATTATTTATGAATTTAATATGCATTGGTGTATATAAAACTGGTGAGAATTTTATAATAAATAAATCCCCTAAAATGCAATATGTAATATTTCTTTCAAATTAGAACTTTTCATTACCTTGATCATCCAACTAGGTAGGTTCTACCAAAGCAGGGTGCCTCTGGATTATCTTCGGTAAGGAAAGAAAGTGATGGGTGATACTGGGTCCTCCTTGGGTAGGTTCTATAAAATAAAGGTTCATATGGATTGTCCTTTGTTTGATTGTTCTTGTAATTTACTTTGGAGATAATTTAGATGGGAAAATCTTAGGAAGGATATAGAAGGAATAAATTTGATTACATCAATATAATGGATTTAGGTTAATATTTATCAATTAAACTATCCAAGAATTCTAATTTTTATGCTTACGATGATTCTTTACCTAAATAACTAAGAGGTGAGTGGAACACCAAAGAAAACTCTTAGTAAAATATGGATCTTCGATCACTAAATATATATGATTTACAGGATCATCAATTTTAGTTTTGTCACTTTCATTAAAATTCATTGATGATAAGATATAATACATGACATTTATCTAATAAAAAAAATATTTTATATATAATAACATCATCATTCTCAAACATTCATAATTAATCCTTGAAAAGTATAATCTTAAAATAATTAACTTTTAATACTTATAACTTAATAAAAGTTCATAAGTAAAAAAAATTCAATGTATTAGAGAAATACATTCCCAAGTGACCAAATAATGAAATTTTTAAACAAATTAATCTTGATGCTTTAGATAAGCATAAATTCATAGATGAAAAATGACCTAATGAACTTTAGTCTTTTATCATATACTATATACAATTTAGTATTCTAATAACTTAGTGTAAATAATGTTTTTCTTAGGGATGGTTTTGGTCAATGAATTTTTTCACCTTCTCATATATGAAAATATTCATGTCAGTTAAAAATGTTATGAAAACAATTCTCCAGTTTTGGAGGGTATATGATACCAAATGTATATTTTATAAGTTTATTAAATATATAGGAGTTCAAGATCAGGGGAAAAATATCTAGAGATTGTAATTTTTATTCTAGTGATGAAGTAAAAAAGTTGTTATATCAGGGATTTGAATGTATGAAAAACTCATATGAATCTATGTAACGGATATGCATCTTTATATTAATTATCACATGTAATAAGTGTTTGGAACTAAAAAGGTATAATATAAATTATTAGATATAATTCAATTGATTTTAATCCCTTTTTAGGATCTACCATATATAAAATATGAAATTTTTGTAAAAACTGGAAATGAAGAAACTTCTATAAATGAATATCATTCATTGAAGATAATCTACATCTTGTTTATTTCATTAAAAATCCACATAATGTTATCAATAAATATCACCAAGGGTATCCAAATGTTATACCCTATCCATAATTTATATTTGAGTTGATCCAAATCACACATCATATGTGTGGGACTCCCCCTAATCCATGATGTGGTTGCATCTCGTGAAGTGGAAAAAGTGGGAGAAAGAGAACATAAGGTTTCATGGCGGGGGGATCCAAGAATGATGTGATAACCCATGCATACCATCATATGGTAGTGGGATTAATAAATCCCTTCAGGATAATCCTTGATATAAAAAACATTAAATCATTCATTTTCAATGTATGAGTTAATTATTTGGTTAGTTTGTATATTCATCATAGGAATGAAACCCCTATCACATGTTTCATCCTATGAAACAACCAATAAAATTATATCAAATATGGGGAAGTGACTTAGGAAAAGATTAAAAATAAAATAATAATTTATATATAATAATATACCCAATAATGCCTGAAAATCATAATTTTCATGCAATTGAAAATAAAGCTTATATATATATATGCTATATATCTATTAATATCCAAATTTCAATAAAGCCCAATAAACATTGTACCATTTTATTATATATTTTATTTTATATAGTAACTTGTGAAGTCATATCCAAAAAAAATTGGACATATTTGAAAACATTTTTGTAAATCTATCATTTACTTCACCAGGTATTACATCATATGTAATACCTTGTGAATACTTATTCAAAACACTTTTGGATTAAGTCTAAAATAATTTATGAGTAACTCTCTAAGTAAAAAATCAATCCCCATTTAGTAAAATATAAATTGTAACCCCATGGGACTTTATATAATTGATAAAAAATAAGAATCTATAGATTCATAAATGTATAAAAGATGGGCCTCTAGTAAATATTCAATGATACTTAATATTTAAGGGGATTTTTCATGGTCTCTATCAAAAACATATATCTGAATACTTATGTCAACTAGTATACATTATATAAAAATTTTAATTCTCATATTTTCCCTTTTTCCAATACATAAACTATCCATGGGGCATATAACATGTCAATTACATATATCCAACTTATATGTTCTCGATTCTCAAAGTATAGACTGAACTGGTCTATGAATACATCACAAGTCATTCACCCTTATGGATAATCACATAACATTTCCCTTATCTACATATATATATATATATATAGTTTTGGTGAGCCCGCGCACTACCACAATCTATATCAATTTAGGGATCAAATGTCATACTCATCATACAAGAGGATAAATATTTTCTTGAGTAAGCTCCAACTGATGACATGATTAGTAACATACTCAACCACCAATGTATTAGCTGAGTTAATATATAGACTTTTATAAGTAGGGTATTAAAGTGAAAACTTTCTCATACTAGGTACCTCACCAACCATAGGTTGTTTAGACTCAAATATGATCCATGCATCGCTAATATGCCAAAGATATATGTATGACACTTTATGTGGTATACTTTGTGGGTCATCCAGCAAATGAGAAGAATCTTATTATTTATTTTTTTCCTCATTAAAATATTTTGAATATCTAAAAAATAATCTAAATTATGATAATCATAACATTTTATCATAAACTACAATACTCCATGATGAACATCAGTTTTGAATTACTCAAATTCTCGCTTTGAGAGGTCAATAATCATTACACTTAACAAAATATAATTATATATACATGCACAGTTATACATCCAAAATAAAAGGATGATAAAGTGGATATTGAATTTTATATATGATAAATTTTAATATTCTTAATCTCTTTCAATAATTCTTAACAAACCCTAACATAAGTATCTATCTATCATATCATATATGATAATCTTCAAGATCATCTTTATGCATGTTTCACTTTTAGTTTTTATTTTAACTCATTACATCATATAAAATTCCTAACATATATCCATGTGAATATATTAAAGAAAAAAACTCTCCCATTGAACTCTTTAGTGACAGATTACTATAAAGTGTTCTAGATTAAATAATGGTGAGACCTTGGAATCACATTAATAACATTTCAATTTTTGAAAGTATTCAAATTCCTTAAATTCAAAACATCAAATGTTAACATGTCAAAATCTATTGTCTAATTAGTATTATTAATAAGTTCATCATAATAATCATTGTAAGCATTTCTAGTAAACTTTTTTCTATAAACCTATCATAAATAATGTAGCTATTTACATTATTTATTTACCTTCACATCCTAAACACTCTTAGGATATATTGTTATTAATTTTTTTATGGTAACTAATGAAACTATTTTCATTTCTATTTCCCAAAATACCCTAAAATATTTATAATATCAAGTGAAATTCACTTTGTAATTTTACAGGTAAAATTCTTCAACAAAAAGTGTCATTCACTTTTCACGATAATTAAATGTGAAACTTCACATTTTTATTTATTTTTATATATCTTAAACACTTTAAAATATTAATAGAAAAAATAAATTAATATCATACTAAAAAAATAATTTATTTTATATCATTGAACTTTTATAAGTTCAAACATAATTACACTAGCCTCTTATATAATATATTTTTTTATAATATCTTACTAAGTTACCCAACCCTATTTATATTAGGAAGTAACATTTACTTTATTTTAGTATTAATAGTAAACCAATAAACTGTATTTTCATACCATAAATGGTGCACTATATAATTCAAGAACTTTTGTTTAAATAAAGATTATTATTCCAAATAACCAATTGATGGGTGGGAATCACATTCCAAAATTTCAAAAAAATAGCTGGATAAACACATTATCTTTTATAAAAATATTTATCCTTATCTTCTTATCAAAATAAGTTATATAATAAAATTAATATATAAATCATGTGTATACATTTAATCCTCACATGTTGTTCATAAAAATTCTTTGATAGCTAATAACTTCTCTTATTATATAAGATAAATGATATTAAGATACATATACTTTACAGAGATCCATATGAACATGATTAATTCTTTTAAAATCAAATATTTAAAAATAAAATATTTTTTCATCATTTTAATGTGAAATAAAATAATAATAAATTATTCTCTTGATTTTGAACTCTTGTATGACAGTTGTAAAATATACATTTGGTATCACACAGACTACAAAAATAAGGAATTTATTTCTATAAATCCTATACTATGCATGGATATCACATGGATTTTCTTAAAACTATTTCAAGCATGTCTATAATCTATCATATGGAATTATTACCCCTTATAACTAATAACCCTAGGTTTTAAATACCTTTTCTAAAAACTTAAAGAAACATTGCCAAACTTTTCAATAAATATTTCTTCTTTTTATTTAAACTTTTACCCAATAGTACTTACCATAAAACATTAATATCCTAGATATCATATGCACAATTCATCTATACTTAGCACTTTAAGAATATTTGGTAATCCTTTATAAAATTCATTAACACTATCAATATATTTCCAAAAATGACATTATGATGAATTCTCTAAATAGAAAAAATCATTTTAGTCCTCATTTAAATCATATTATAGAATTAAAAAATTATAAACCATGTGTATTAAAATAACTAATCTAATTTTATTAAACAACACATGTTTACATGATTTTTGCAAGATAAAAATGAGATAGTACCTATCTTATGAAAAGTTTATCCAAGATTTAAGTATCAAAATTATCAACTTTGAAAATCCTTTTCATTTTTAATTTAATATCTAATCTTCAAATATTTTCTGTTTCTAACCTTTGTTATATATATAACACTTGTAGATCATATAGTAAATATCATGTATCTATTAAAATAATAAAATTTAATTATATAACCCATAGAGCTTTAAGGAAACCTTTAGTCTCACGAAGTCTTTAATATATTCAATCATATTGAATATAATCCGGCATACCCAATCTTATTGAATATATGATACTAAAATTCCTTAAATTATTAGCATACTCAATCACATTGAGTACATGAATGGAGACTAATATTCCTTTGGTTTTTTTAATCTAATTATTTTGAAACCTTAATAGAATCATTTTATACTACCATAAGCATCTAGAGTCATATGTTGAACATCTTAAAAACTGGATTACTCATAAATATATATTTCTCTAACACATTGAATATTTATTATACTTTAATAACTTTTAATGTTAACATTCACTATTAATAATTTTTCTAAATTTTCCAGTCTTAAGAGTATCTTATATTAAACTTTTCCTTATGAGAATTAATATAAGTTTAGTTTAATGATGATAATGTTATTCATCTAAAACAAATATATTTTATAAAATCAAAACCATGTTTTATTAACCATTTAGAAATTACTTTTATTAAATATTCTCCCACTAAAATGAAAACCCCTTTTGAAATTCACCATACCCATTAGTGGCATAAGATCCATATTTCACTATGCAATGATTCCACTATGAAATATATCTCACCAATTATTTATTTAGTTAAAGAATTTTCTCAATCATACCATATATTATTCTTGGATAATCTAGTGTAATTTTTGTTTCTAATCCATCATATGAATAAATTCAACCAATTCCTCTTGAAACCTAATCTTATTTGGATGTTCTACCTAGTGTAACCCAAAAAAACAACAACAAGTTAAAAAAGGATAATATAAGGTCAAATAGCTATAGTATAACCTACCTAAGAAAATTATTGTTAAGGATAATCCCACATTGTTTCTTTTTTGGTGTTGTATTATTCATGAAAATATATTTTTAAAATCCGGTGGACCGTATTCCATATTAAAAATTCACATGATTTTTTATCTTAATTTTAAATTCAAAGGAATAGATAAATGAATAGATGGAATGGATAATAAAGGGAGTGTATGGGGTTATATATAATATGAAAAAAACATTATAAATTAGGAAGTGACTCGGGCAGATATATGGATGATAGTTTTTGAACATGGGCAGTTGCATACAGTGGGCTACAATGAGCAGTGGAAAATCAGGTTGTGCAATGGATATTTAGACGTTCTTAAATGACACTACATGTTATATTTTTATCTCTAAATTGTGATATTTTTTCATGTGACAATTATCATAGAATATATGGAGTGGTATTGAGTTGTGATTTTCACATAGGTTTTCTACACTCTATCTATAATTTAACTTTCAGGATTTTACTTGGATTTTATAGATACCTATATTATAGTGGAATCTTTAAATGTTTCCCTATAGTTTTTAATCCTCTAAATGAGAGGGTTTTTTCATGTTAAAAATATTTATCTACATTTATTTCTTGGAATTATTCTTTCACATCAATTTTCATCAGAGATCCTCATGATATTTTTGTCCCAATTGAGTTTTTATCTGGGGATCGATTTGTTTCCTCCATAGCAACTGGTATCAAAGGAGGGTTATCTATTTTTCTTGATAATTGTATATATTTTATTCACACCAAGCAATTTCCATCCATATTGAACTATTTAATGGTAAAAATTATTTTACTCTATGATAACAACAAGTGAAAAATATTTTGACTTATAAAAAGAAAATAAAGGTGCTGAAGAAAAAATAAGAGAAATTAGAGAAGATGATAAATGGTGACTAGCAGGTTATAAGAGAATTATTTAAAATAATAATCCATATGTATTTGGAAATAATACAATATTTTATGTGATGAATCAAATATATTCGTAGGATATCTGAGTGAATCTTGAAATAGTGTATAAATCCAAATCCCTCAAAATCATTTATATCTAAAAAATGATTATATAATTTATGAATGGTAGATAATAGAGATATAGGTAAATATATGGAAATTTTAAATAAAATTATGATGGATCTTTCTTTGGAGGTAGTCAATATTGATGATAAAGGTTTTGCGGAACCTATTGAAAGGGAAGAAGATAAAACTTTTCTTATCTTAGGTTCATTACCAGATTCATATGATAATATTTCCCCCACATTGTTGTTCAGGAAAGATACTCTGGAGTTGGATGATGTGATTTCATCATTTTTTATGAACGAGACTTATTGAAATACAAATGATGGTGATTCTTTATGTAACACCTTGAAATTCTAATGTATAACTTTTTATTTTGATAACTTGCATGACATGCATTTCCAAGTGCACAAGGGGATATAATATTCAGAGACTCTATTATATAATTAATATATTCAATACATTCAATACATGATATAGATTTTAATGATTTCAACACCGATTTATCTTGTGTTTCATGCAACAACAACTTTCCTCGATAGCTTATGTTAGACGCAAGACCGAGTTTAACCAAATAACAATGTATTATTAAAACATTATTATTTACTATAATATGATATATCCAGGACATTTTGTTATCAGTTATGAATATTATTAACTTACTTATAAAAATTTGTGTTTTATATAAATATTAAATTAATTCATTGGTTACTAACTAATGAGAAATGAAAAGAAAAACCAATTGGCTAAAGAATGAAATATTATCATGCTTCCAAAAGAGTATTGTTTTAATAAAAATAGTTAATTACAATTAGTGAACAATTTTAATGAAATATATATGCTATATATTCAATAAATTATTTTTTTATATTCATACATTATGTTTTATATGAATAAGATAATAAAAAACCCTATTTTACACATAAAAACATATATTTTATAAAGGAAATTTTACTGCCTTTTAATGGAGAACCCAATTTAAATCTGAATTTTGAAACTTTAATTGGTATAATATGTAAAAATAAACTTCATATTTTAAAAAGAAACAAAATAATTAGGTTATGGTGAATTTTTTATATTTTTTGGAAACATGTCATTTTTTAATGAATAGTTAAAAATACTCCATTTTAGTTCAAAACTGGTTTTTCATTTGATTTATTTATAAGGATAAATTTTATTTTATATTGGTTTTAAAGTTTAATTAGATAATATTTTTATCAATTAATCCATTTTATTTTATTATAATCAATTTCACTTTTAAATTGACTATAAAAACAAAGAAGACTTTTTGATTTGTTTTACATTAAAAACCTGCCTTCTCATCCCGCTTACGGATTAATTTTAAATTAATTTCTTCTAATTATATGATTTGAATTTGTAAAAATAGGTTACATATATAATATAATAATAATTTATAATTTATAATAATTTCAACAAATTTTTTGACCAAAAATATTAGTGAAAGTAATTAGAATTTATTACAATTATTAAGGAAAAATGAAGCTTAATAAAGAAATAAACCTTTAACTTAAGGGCCCAAATAACCTACCAATTTGTACAACAACAATTTCATGGCCATATATCGGCCATAAAACTTCCATTATTGAGTTTTTTACTTATTTATAACATTTTTTAGGTGATAACATGTGTACACCTAAATTGTTTCCAAAA
This sequence comes from Viscum album, assembly GCA_963277665.1. NCBI lineage: Eukaryota > Viridiplantae > Streptophyta > Magnoliopsida > Santalales > Viscaceae > Viscum > Viscum album. The sequence continues at coordinate 208,670,728 of OY728128.1, read as the reverse complement.
ATTCTAAGTGAGTCCTTTTCCTTCCCTATGAAAGCCCACCACCTCTCCCTAATCCCCTCACATATAAAACCACTTAGGTTCAGACAATATATACCAAAATAGATTCCCAAAATCACTCCTATAGACCTTGAATCCTAAATTATAGTTTTATGACTTCCATGGAATCCTTTTGGTATAAACCAAAAGTAGTTACCCGATTAAGAGGTAACGTCTTCTCTCACTCTTTTTAGTTTCATTTACAATATACACTCCATAAACTCTTATTATTCTATGATTTTATAACAAAACCAATATAATAAATATACTATTATTTTTTATAAAATGTTTTATACCTACGCTTACACACACCTCCATCTAATGTGTAACGAACATACAGTTTCTGTGTACAGTGAACTAATACCTGACGAAAAGATAATTGTTCAATTTTATTTTAACACATATCATGGTGGAAATTATGATATAAAATTTATTTATATATGTTATATATGATATTTATAATATATTTATACTTATTTAATTTTTATTTATAACATACCTTTATTCTTTACGTCTTGTGTAAATACAATAATTTTTGTTGATGAAGTGTGAGCTATCATCCCCTCTAAGTGATATGACTCATTCTTTCCATATATAGAATGTATGAAGGATGGTTTTAATAAAAATATGTAAAATATATAACATAAATATGATAATATAATTATAATATACAAATTTATCATTTATTTTTCATACTTTTAAAACAACGCAGAAATCTATGTAGCGCTCATGTGTACGTATGGCCAACCATCTCCATGAACGGTGCACTTCATTTCTAATCTCCAAAAATTATGGACTAATATAAAAACATATATACTGATTATATATTATAATTAAGTCATGTTATACATTTTTTATATTATTATACCATGATTTAATTAATTATAACAAAAAGTAACAAGTTAAAACATGCTTGAGAAAACTAGGAAATTAACACCAAAAATAGTGAAAATAATGAAAGATTATTATCAAATGGGTAGAAAAATAATAGAAGAAGGTGATATATGACATTATAAACGTGATTATGCTATAGTTAAAAGTTAATAACTTATTTTAACACCACTATACATGACTATAAAGTCCATACAACAAAAAAGATAGGATAAGGTAAGGGAATTTCGTTTCAATTTACATTTCATTGAGACTTATTGGTTATTATGAACCAATTCAATTTTATTCAGTCTATATACTTCATTTTTAATGTTATATCATGAATTACCATATTATATTGATATTATAAATTTCATTTAATGTCATTCCTTTCTGAAGATTGTGATTCAAATGTTTTTAAAGTGGTATGGGACACTTTGGAATGTTTTAAGATTATTCTCCTCAAGATTGTTATTAATGATTATATTTGCAATCTCACTTCCTTTTCCAATTGATAATTTTCTCTTGAAACGATCACTATATTGTAATCATTTTTCATTGTAAATGTACTTGAATATCTATATTCTCATACAATGGATATTAGTATTTCTTAAACTGTATAACATTTTATATACGGTGTCTACTTTGATAATTATTTGATTGTTTTGGAAAAATATTAATAATTTCATATTCTTTATTCAATATAAGTATTTGATAAGGCCTATTATTTATTTTTATTATTAAATATGAGTGATTTTTTGGACTGGCATTGATGGCTGGAGCCCAAACTTTACATAGCTCCTCGATGCATTAATAGGTTCTCATGAGACGAATAAGTTGGCCAAATTAAATGAGTTTTTGTCCACGGATTTAAACTACAATGTGAAAGGACTTTTTGTAGAGGTTTTAATCTACCTTAAACCTGAAATCCATTAATAAATCATTTCCCTCGTTTAGTTTTAGTTTTAATTTATCTATGAGATTTTGCGTTGACATATCTATGGTTGTAATCCATTCTCATTTTATTGATTTATGGCTTGAATTTTATTTTCTTACCTTTCCATATTAATTATGCCTTATCTAGTTGTATAATGAAATGTGTTCTCAGTTATTTACCTTTCCATAAAGATTTATCCATTATTGATTCCATTTTATTTACCCTTACTGTGCATTTGAGAGTATCCTTATTATGTTTCTTTCCCTAAGTTATTAAAAAGAGAACTTTGAATAAGATTTCAAGGAAATAGTTTATTTTAGTTCATTGTGTATAAAGTTTTATTTTTTTCCCAATGTATTATCGATATCATGTAAGTAATCTGGCTTTCCAAGACTACTAATCTGATCGATCCTTCAAGATTTGATTCATTATAATCATGCCAATGAAATAAAATAATTCATCGGCTTTGGGATTCTGGGGTGGGGGTGATACATTTGGTATCAAATGAAGTTTAGTAGTGACCTTAGAAACTATATTTATAAAACATAGATTAGGTAACACAACCCTAATATAGACATTGAATATAATTATACAAGACCATCCTAGAATGTTGGTAAGGTAGTGATTATGTAGTTATTCCTGGCTATATATCGATGTTTGGATACTAAAAGTGGATATGGTTTTGGAACAGATGTATCTAGGAGTAATAACTCTAACAAGGTGTTTTGGACCTGAATCAGGGTGACTTGGTACATGAAAATGGGCCTTACTATGCACCTGGTTTGACACTCTTGGGTGATACACTTAGGATATTTCATATTTTCTTTACCTTCCATTATGAAGGATTTGAAATTAAAGATTACCCAAAAGTAACCAATGTTTATGATTCTAATATTAATGATGCATAGATTTATGTTATGTGTTATACCATATTTATAGTTATACAATGTTCACAACTTTATGAGATAATCCCATGTATTCAATTATTAATAAATGGTACTTGGAAGGAATAATGTTTTTAGTACTCGTGGAAAATATAAATATTTTCTTGATGAGGGAACAAATATAGCTACTATTGGATCTGAGAAGGTTATTGATATATTAGGGTAGCTTAGTCGGATTATAAAAAATAACCTTACATGAATGGAGAAACCTATTATATGGAGATAATCTCCTATGCTGGATCACTTTCGGTGGAAGAATCCCCCATCGTTTAGTGGGACTACTGATCTAATTATAGTTAAGCAATGGATTAAGTCTCTAGAGAAGATATTTATGACATTGGAATATAGTTAAAAAGAAGAGGTTACACTTGTGGTCTATTCTCTCCAAGGTGACGTTGACCTATGGTGATATCTAGTCTAGAATACAAGTGAGGAAGAAGAAATTGAACTCATATAATGGATAACTTTTAAGGATACATTATTCAATAAATACTTTCCTTGTGATCGACAAATTAAAATTAATTGGAATTTCCTTGTCTTAAAGAAAAAGTAATAAGAGAGTGTTGCATTTTATGAAGCTACCATAACAGGGTTTTCTAGGTATGCTAAGGATTATATACGCAACACAGAGTGAAAGATCGACCACTTCTTTGAATGACTTAATCCATGTATTTGAAGCATGTTAGTGTCTCAAAACATTCCTTCATATGATGAAATAGTTTTATGTGCTATAAAGACTGATAAATAATTCTCCAAGTCTTATGGATTTAAGGTAAACCAATAAGATAAGAGGTCTTATGGACACCATGAAATTAGGAACAAGTCAATGAAGATGAAGGGAAAAAATTATTTTACAACATGTGATAACTGTGGAAATAATCACCTTGGTAAATGCTTGAAAATATTGGGTTTTTGTTATAAGTGTTGAGAAAAGGGTCACCAGGAAAAATAATTTAAATGAAATAGGTAAAATACTTCAATTAAATGATATAACTATAAGGAGATAAGGAACTATCCAAATGAATTCCCAAACATCAAGAGAATATACCTCATAAGAAGCTAAGGGATCAAGGTCAAGAATTTTTTATTGACATAACTGAAGTGGAATGATTAATTTACTTCTATATTTTAATCTAATAAAAATTTTGTAAAAATATTTTTTTACATCATATGATTTATGAAATATATAAGGATTATACTACAGTAATTTTTCAATAAATATTTGAGATCATATGCTGAATGGTACAAAAAAAAGTTTTTCATAAGAAAGTTAAACTTTTCAGAAAACACATGACTGATTAAATGACAACACTTATGTTTCTAATGTTGAGATAATGGTGAAGAAATGATTGATTTGGACAAGTTATGGCTACCGTGGAATTTATTAATGACTTTTTGAAAAGTGGTATATTCCATCACTGATGGAGTTTAAAACATGTTAGTATTTAAGAAGTATATCTAATAACATGTGTCTTACTTAAGGAATAATTATGAATTCATTTTTCTAATAATTTTATACGGTGAATCGAGTTATTGCCATATTTTAAGAGGATACATGATGAAATTATAAACATGTTTGGAATGTGAAAATTTATATATACTTCATGTTTATTAAAGGATAATAATAATTTTATTTTTTAAATTCAGTGATTCTCCTTCAAAAGTGATTAGATCAAAATCTATTAGAAAATTTAACCATTTATAAAACAGATTAACATGATCATTGGATGATATTTTATAGGCCAATGTATTACTTCACTATATGACGCATCATGAGATAAGAGATGAGTTAAAAATAATTCAAGGTGTAATAAAAGGAAAATATTATATTTGTAGAAACAAATATTTACTTGTATTCTTTAGAGTAAAATAATTCCTTAACTATAGAAATAAAATGGTTTTGAAAAAAATTGTGTCATATTATCATCATCTTTTATGATATCAAGAAACATTATTCACACCTATGGTTAATATTTTTTTTAGAAATTTAATCTGAACATGTTATCTACAAATCTCTATTATAACTTGATTTTTGGACTTTTCCTTCCATATCCATGTTTCCATTTCCCACTAATATTATCCTATTAGGGAATCTAATTACGTGACTATTGTATTTTCCTTTCTCTCTTATTAAGTATATGTGATATTAACTCTTTTTATTATGTGGATCTTAATACAATAGTTTATTTTAAATCCCTATATTACTAAGGTCATGTTTAAATTTTCAGGATGCAATTTAATTAAGTTGGGGAGAATGTAACACCTCAAAATTCTAATGTACAACTTTATATTTGATAGAATGCATGACATGCATCACCAAGTATATAAGGGAATATAATATCCCAATAATATTATATATATTTACTATTTAAAATATATTAAATACATGATATAGCTGGTAATTAATACCACACTGAGTTATCTTGCATTGTATGCAAGATTGACCTTCCTCGATAGCTTGTGTTACACGCTAGACCGAGTTTCTCTAAATAAAAATGTATTATTAAAACATTATTATTTAATATAATATGATATATCCTAAACATTATGGTAGAGTTTATGAATAGTATTAACTGAATTATGAAAATTTATGGATTATATAAATATAAAAATTAATTCATTGGTTACCAAATAATTAATAATGAAAATAGAACCAATTTGATATAAAAAAGAAATATTATTATGCTTCCAAAAGAGTTTTGTCATAATAAACCAAGTTAATTAAAATAATTTAATGATTATAATGAAATATATATGTTATATATTCAATATAAAAAATTATATTCATCCATTATGTTTGATATGCATAAGATAAGAAGAAACCCTATTTACACATAAAAACATATATTTTTGTAAAGGAAATTTTACCAACTTTTAATAGATAACCCATTTTAAATATGAATTTTTTCACTTTAATTGATTTAATATATCAAAATAAACTTCATATTTGAAATAAAACATAATAATTAGTTTATCGTAATTTTTTTATATTTTTTGGAAACATATCATTTTTTAATGAATAGTTAAAAATATTGCATTATAGTTCAAAACTACTTTTTCATGTGATTTATTTATATGGATAAATAAAATTTTATATTGGTTTTAAAGTTAAATTAGATAATATTTTTATCTATTAATCCAATTTAGTCTTATAGAATCAATTTCACTTTGAAATTGAATATAAAAACATAGCAATATTTTGGATGTTTTTACTTTCAAAACCTGTGTTGTCGTCCTGCTTACTGGATGAATTTTAAATTAATTTCCACCACATATGTGAATGGAATTTATAAAAATGAATTCCATATTTAAAATAATAATAAAATATAATGTATAATAAGTTAAAATTAATTTTTTACCAAAATTATTAGTTATAGTAATTAAAAAAAATTATAATTATTATGGAAAAATTAAACTTAATAAATGACTAAACCGTCAACTTAAGGGCCCAAATGACCTATAAAATCATGAAACAACCATGTTATGGAAATATATCGTCCATAAACCTTAAATATTGAGTTATTTTTGTTTTTTATGACTTTTTTAGGTTAGAACATGTGTACACCTAACTTGTTTCAAAAAATTCCAAGTGAGTTTATTTCCTTCCCTATAAAAGGACACCACCTCTCCCCATTCCCCACACCTCAAAAACAACATATATTTGTAGAATATACTAATAAATATATTCTTAACATACCTAAACTCGACCTTGAATCCTCACTTTGGGTAGGAATCCTCCGAAGGAAGCCTTTTTGTATAAACCAAAAGATGTTACCCGATTAAAAGGAAACATCTTCTCTCAAGCTTTTTAATTTCATTTCTATTCTACACTACCTATACTCTTATTATTATATGATTTTATAAAAACACAGGTATCCTCAACATACTAGTATATTTTTATGTAAATGGTTTGAAATACACTTATATACACCTCCATCTAATGGGTAATGAACACATTGTTTTTGTGTACATTTAGTTATTGCCTCATGAAACGATGATTATTCAATTTTCCTTTACCACCTATCATGGTGGACATTATTATGGATTCTCTATTTATAAATGTAATATATTATATTTATAATATCTTTATACTTAATTAATTTTTATTTTTAACATATCTTTTATGCTTTCCATCTTGTGTAAATATGATAACTTCTATTGAGGAAGTGTGGACTAATGCCCCCACAAAGCAATATGACTCATTCTTTCCATACATGGAATGTATAAAGGATGGTTTTAATAAAACTATGTAACATATATAAAATATATATGATACTAGAATTATAATAAACATATATATCATTTATTTTTCATTCTTTTAATACAACAACGAAATGAAAGTAGTGTTCAAGTGTATATACGACCTACTGTCTCCATGAACGGTGCACTTCATTTCTAATCTCCAAATATTAAGGAATAATATAAATCCATATATAATTATTATGTATGATAATAATTTGATGGTTTAAATTATTTATATGATGATACAATGTTCTGATTAATGAGAACAAAATGTAACAAGTTAAAACATGCTAGAGAAAACTAGGAAATTAACACCCAAAATAGTGAAAAAAATGAAAGATTATTATCAAACAGGTAAAAAAATAATATAATAAGATGATATATAACATTATAAAAATGATAATGGTTATATTAAATTTAATTACATATTTCAACACCACTATAAATGTGGATAAATAACACACAACAAAAAATTAAGGTTAAGTTAAGGAAATTTCATCTCAATTTACATTTCATAGAGACTTATTTGTTATTATGAACCAATTTACTTTTAATCAGTGTATATAATTCATTTTTAATGTTATATCATTAAATCCCTTATTATCATGATATTATAAGTTTTATTTAATGTCATTCTTTTTTGGAGATTATGATTCAAATGTTTTTAAAGTGGTATGGGACACTTTGGAATGTTTTAAGATTATTTTCCTCAAGATTTCTCTTAATGATTATATTTTCAATCTCACTTTCTTTTGTGATTGTTAATCTTCTATTAAAACAATAACAATATTGTAATCATTTTTCATTTTAAATTTACTTTAATATCTATTTTCTAAAATGATGGATATTAGTATTGCCTAAACCCTATACCATTTTACATATGGTGTATACTTTGACATTTATTTGATTATTTTGGGGAATTATTGATAATTACATATTCTTTATTCAATAAATATATTTTATAAGGAATATTATTTATTTTGATTCTTCGAAATAAGGAATGTTTTAGACTAGCAATGAAGGGTGGATCTCGAACTTTATATAGATCCTCAAAGCATCGACAGGTTCTCGTGAGATGAATAAGTTTCCCAAATTAAATGGGTTTCTATCAATGCTTTTATACCATTTTGTGAAAGGTATTGATGGTATAGGTTTTCATGTTCCTTAAACATGACATCCATTAATAAATAATTTCATTTATTTAGTTTCAGTTATTATTTCTCTATGATATTTTCAATCGACATATCTTTGTATGTATTTCATTCTCAGTTTATTGATTTATGTAATTCATTTCAGTTTCTTGCCTTGCCATATTAATTATGGGTTATCTAGTTGTGTAAATGGAAATTGTGCATAGTTATCTAACTTTCCATATAGATTGATTCATTATTAATTCCTTTTTATTTAACCATACTTATAATTTGATCTCAACCTTTTTATATTTATTTCCCTGAGTTATGAAGAAGAGAACTTTGAATAAGCTTTTAAGGATGCAATTTATTTCAGTTTATTATATAGCATGTTTTATTTTGTTTTCCCAATGTATTATGGGTATCATGTATGTAATATGGATTTCCAAGACTACTAAAATGATCAGTACTTTAGGATTTTATTCCTTGAAATAATTCCAATGTAATGAAATAAGGCACTGGCTCCAAGATTCTGGGGTTGGGGCATTACACATTAGGTAATAGTGGTATTTTTGTTGTGATACATGGATATATAATTAGATATGTCAATTAAGGGAAAAATGAAAAGTTAATTTCTTATATTTTTGTAAGGAGGGTCATGTTCAAAGGCTCTATAAAGATAGGAAAAATAATATTAAGGAATATAAGAAGAGTCATGACAACGATTCTGAGGATACCAACATAAGTCTTTTATGGGGTGAGATTGATTTAATTTTAGTTAGTGTTGATTTTCACAAGTCATATCTATAAAAAAAATTGGTGATTTATTCAGCCTAATTTTACTATATTACACATAATAGGGAATTATTATTTTTATATGAATAAGGTGACTTTGGTATCTTGAAGATGCAAAATAAAGATTCTATTGATCTCATCGGTGTTGGTGATATTTATATTACTATAAATGTAGGTTGTATACTATTGCTTATGGATATCAGACATGTGCTAGTTATACACCATAATTTTATTTATCTTTTTATACTATTGATAATGATGGATTAATTAGTTATTTATAAATGTATGATGAAAATTTTCTAGGTGATTGATGGAATATGTGTGAGGAAAAATAGTTGACAATATTTACCGGATTGATGTAAAGGTGTGCAGTTAAGTGGAGAATATTTCTATAAATAGGTCATCATAAGATTTTTGGAACACATGGTAATCACAATGACCCAAATACCATAAAAAATAATGATGAAATTATAGAAGTTGAAGTACGTCGGGTCAGGTGTTTCAGGTCGTACAACTAATTTCTTTTCTTTGGAGAGTGACACTAGTGAAAAAGCAATTGAAATCCAATATCGAGGTAACGTGTTGAGAGTTATATATTACTCTGATGATATTGAGTATTAGGACCAATTAGTTTATTTAGGAACTCTTTATTACTTGTATATCACTATAATAGGAGAGTGGGGTGTTATTGGATCCAATATTTTTTAACATCACATTGTAGACGTAGGTATGATGAAGACTTCATTGTTTAAATTTCTTTTGTAAGGGGAGTTATAATGTTTATTTCAAAGATGAAAAAGTATGCCATCGTATTCTCTATAAAGGATGGTGTCTAGTGTGAAAATAACTAAATTTTGATCCAACTAAGTTTATTGGATCAAATATCCTTCCTTTATGGATAGAAGGAAAATAATGTTATGGTCCAACCGATGTGGTTTCTTTTTTTGTGTTTTATTGTTCACATATATATGGTTTCCAAATATGGTGGACCACATACCATATTTAAAATCAATATGAGGATTATTATCTTATTTTAAATTCAAAATAAGGGTTAAATGTGTCACAACCAAAAAAATGTTCTTTTTAAAAAAAATGGATCAATTTCCACCCAATATATTTTTATTATGTTTTACAAAAGAAACACGTAGAAATAATTTTAAATTTAATGAGAACATTGAAAATTAAGTGTTGATATTAACTAGTAAAAAGAGGAATAGTATATGGATAGAAATAACATACTATAAAATAGCAATATTCATTTTGGGAATAATATTGAACCTTGATAGAATCGAGGTAAATGATAAAGTGTAAGAATGATATTATATTTATTATGAAATATGATCATTTGAATTTATTATTTTCAACTAACATGGGTAGTCATCATTATAACCATTATTCAATAAAATAGTTACTCATTAATTTTTTAGACATATTTAAGCGATCTTCATGATTATTTATTGATTTAATCAAAGTTGTATTATTTTTAGAGATTATAAACATATTATATTAAAAATAGGTTTTAATATAATTATATAATTTTTAAATAAAATTCAATAGCATTAAATAATGTTATAAAATACTTTTTAAAATGGTAATATATTTTAATAAAGTCCAAAATAATTTTTATAATGGTTAGAATGTTTATTTTTCTATAAAATTTTAGAATTTTATAAATAAGGATTTTTACTTAATATTTAAAATTATGATACTTATAGAATTATGTTTCTGGAAAAAAAATTAATTTTAGTACTCATAATTTCAAAATTATGTTAGGGTGATATTTTTATAATTTTCTGACAAAGGTGATTTTCTGGTGAAAAAGTGAAAATTGTCGCTTTACAAGCACTAGGACTTTGTGAAATAATTATTATGTATGCATTATTTAAAATTTTGTAAAACATTTTATTCAATAAAAATTAAATTTAATACAAACGAAAATGAATTTATATATAAATTTTTTAATTTATAATTTTATACTTTATTTTTTTGAACCCAAAATTGTATTTTTAAAATAAAATTTATTTTTTGTATTATGTGCATTAAATGGGTTGGTTAGGAGGTGTGTTTTGATTTAGGAATACCTTGTAAATCCACCCAATTTATCCCAATAATTAATAATCCCAAAAAAATAATTAATTTTACCCATAAGTAGTTATCGTTTATAATATGATAATAAATATTTAATCCTTTAAAACCCACCCCTCCTCAATTATAAATACCACCCATTCCCCTATCTGATCCACTCAAAATTCATAAACAATGAAGTTATATCCATTTTTCTTCCCAAATAGTCTCTCTAATGTTCCATCAAGGTCTCATGGTTCTATTCTCAAATTTTAAAAATAAAATCTTCAAGGTAATGGAATTGTCCTCATCTTCCTTTTCATTCACGTACTTCATTCTTTGTGAGTCTTCTTAATGTAAAAGATTCCTTCCTTTTATGCATATTAGATCCTACCATTATTGAAAAAATAGTGTTTTTTCATTGGAATAGCTCCATTCTCTCCCATTATTCCTTTTCCTTAGTGCATGTTTTATACTTTCATGCTTTCGAAATAATTTCATCAAATTTTCTCTTTTTCAAGAATCATTATTATATTGTGAAAACCCAAACCTCATTATTACCCATGTAAATAAAAAAAGATGTAAATTCAATATATTTATTTTGGGATTTACCTATATGAAAACCTCATTCCTTTTTCATGGGTTAAAAATAATGTAATTTTCAAGTCCTTAAGAACTTATTTTCTTGATTATTTTATATGAAAATCAATCATTATTCTCCAAGGGTTATTAATGAAATGATTCATTATGATCAATGTACCTCACATGAATTAAAACACATTAATATTGGACCCTTATAGCACTGTAATTTAGTAGATAAAGAATTAATCTCCAATTATGGAATTTTTTATGATACCTTGGTGAATAACCTTGGTATTTATAATTTATTACACCCTGGTGAAAAAAATGGTGATATGAATATTAAAGTGTTATTTTTATGTTTTAGACTCATTTCTATGTTATGATTCAGGTTCTTTATATTATGATATTCCTCATATGTACATGGTTGTTCCTTATTAATATGTCGCTTGGTCACATGTTAAGTGTCTCCTTTTCTTATTCCCTTGTGAGAATTTATGCTCACCCATTTCATTGATGTATGTCCCCATGACATGAGATGTTGTAAAAGTAAATTTGGATGAACCTATGGAGAATTATTTCAAGTTTATTAGAGGAATGTTTATTTTTTATGTTTTTCATATATTATTTTCCTAATTTACAAGTCACTAAACCTTAAAAGATCTTTTTTTTAATCTTGTACCATGTAATGAAACATTTAGATAATTAAAAGGCAGGGCTTCATAGTCGGTATCAAAGGATGGTTTAGTTATTTTTTGAAATTAGGATTAGAAAAAATTATTCAAATCAATAGTGATAAGTTTAAATATAGGTAAACGTTCTGTTTTTTTTGTGGGTATTAAGTTAGGGGTTTTTGAGTGACCATTTTGTCATGACGCGTCAAATTGAATTGGTTTTATATGATTATATTTAGTCTAGAAAAGACCCTAGGTCATATCTCAAGTACTTTTGGTGGTTTATAGTGCATATTTTTAAAAAAAAAGAACTAAAAAGTGGTGGTGGTTTGAAAAAAAATTAAAGAAATAACTTTTTTAATAGTTGAAAAAAGAAGATTTTGAAAATTCTGATAAAAATTGGTAATTATGAGCTCAAAAAACGCATTTTATGTTCATTTTTCTTAGATATTCATTTATTTTTAGAGTAGATATTTGGTTGAAATTAATCATAATCCTGATTAATTTCTAAGATTTTATATTAGTGCATGTAGAAATAAACCTTGACATAACAACTATATTTCCAAGGTTCTACACTTATTCATGGTATAATAAATTCTGAATATGATTTAAATATCAAGAAAGTGGGTAATAAAAGGATTATTTTATCTTACAATTAAAACAACACATGTCAAGCACTTGAAACCTCACACTGATCAATTATAAATTAAGATCATGCCAATCAAAAACATCAAAACAAAAATTAAATTGTGAAATAATGTACGATACATGGAATAAAATGTTTTAATACCCAATTTAATCCAAAAAATTAGCTAATATAAGAATTAAAACTCCCTTGAAATGTGTTTATCTCCATCATAACAAACACTCACTGATTATCTCACCATTGAGAAGAGGAGGAATATCAAGTGGACATCCTTCTTCATTTTAGATATCTCTATGAGGAACGGGATCTCCAGAACCTCCAATGTGATGATAGGAAACCTCTAGAACTCCTAAATGGAAGTGATTCACCTCTTGGTCAGAGATACAAATGGGGTACCAAAGGTGTCAATATATAGGTAAAGTGGATAGTGGTTTTGGGAATATAGATTATGAGAAATCACTTGGACCATTTTTTTGAGTGGGTGGACAGCCTTATCTAACATTGAAAAAAAAGCTAAAAAGTTATTTCCCCAACTATTTAATATCAATTTGTCAATTTTGGAGTCCATTTAATGTATAAAATGGGAGATACTTATCAAATGCAAAACCAAAATTTTGACTTTATTTAGATTCTATTTCTTGGATAAATTATTTCGGTTGGGTATTTTGATGGAAGAATTGGGATTGGGTGCATTCAAAATATTATTATCCTACTAAATTTTGGACTAAACCACCAAATTTATGTCCAATTAGATTCACTTATTATTTGAATTGTGTGTTTTAGTCCACATGTGTTCTTGGGATCCTCTTTAGTTTGGCTCACTTTACTTGAATTCAATCCTAGGCTCTCCAAATCACCTTCACCTATAATGAAATCATTAAAAAGGTGAAATTAACCTTTTTTATAGTGATAAAGATTAAATTATTGAATAAAAATGGAGTTAAATTTGTTATTATATTTTTAATTTTCAATAAAAAATCACTTTAATACAACAATGTAATGGTGAAATAAAATAGCGAATTGTGGTGCAATCACACGCCCACACCTAAAAATTTCACTCCTGGGAAAAGTCGCATTTCCAAAAAAACATTATACACTGAGATATTCCCAACTTCATGAAGATTTAACATTCATTGAAAACTTAATTCTTGATAGAAATTCCATCAAATTGAAAACCACACTAATGAGTTATTCTCAGTGACCATAGAAAAAGATGTCTCATAAATTTTATCAAAATGAAATTCAAGGAGTTTTATGATACCAATATAAGAAAGGAATTAACAATTAAACCATGACACTAAATATCCACATGTGGTTGTGACAATCATTTCTTATTATTCTTACCACTTTCTATCTAGTAAATATAGGTTATTTAAAAAAACATGCTTACTTGATTCATTCCACTAAATCTGCCCTATATCCTTTCTGATAAAATTTCAAGACCCACTCACTTAAGTATTTAGATATTTCAAAACATAATATTCTAATCAATATATCCCCATATTTTTTATATTTCATCACTCCCCTCATTATTTATTTATTTTTATTGTCTTTTTTGTGTTTATTTTTTAATTTTTTTCTTTTTTAGGGTGTACAGTAGTTGGATAAAGGTAAACATGTGTAGCTAAATCTGGTAAAGTAATGAAAAGATTAGATAAGGAACAAACATATGGAAAAATCATTCCAGAAATCTAATAGATATTAACCTTAACTTATATTTACCTTATATTTAGTAAGAAATATTCACACATAATAGTTGATTGCAATGTGGTGTGGAGATATTAAGTGAAATTATTAACCCATAAACTACTCACAAAAGGGTATCAATCATCTCATAGGATTCATAGAGAAACAACCATTTATATCATCAAAAAACAATTAATTTACTAAAAATATCACACCTTAATGTTAAATTCATGTTAAAATCAAATTCCACCAGTGAAAGAATTTTTCATTAAATGTTAAAAAAATAGAAATAGGGAAATTCATCATGAATTTTCAATAATTTCCATGATTAAGTAAGCATCAAAAATGAGTATTCCCACACAAAAAGGTGTAGTGGAAGGTAAAAATACTATGTAGAAAGTAAAAAATAAGACAAATAAGAAAGGTGATTAAAAATATAAAAAACATAGGAAAGTGGGGGGAAGTAAAAATTCTATGTATCAATTGAAAAACAAATAATAAAGAATACAAAATACCCTAACTAACTCAATAATGTATCAACCCCCCCCCCCCCCCACACACACACACACACGCACACCTAGAGTTATCAGTGTCCTCACTATAAGAGAAAAGAATATCGGAAGGAAAGGTAAAACCTAGTGGGCATAACTGATAATTATATTCTTGAAGGGGGAGATCCTCTATTGGGGATTCTAAATGGGTTCATGAATGTGATTCAGCCACTTCCCATTGATGGTTAATGTTTTCTTTTATTTCTCATTTTTGGACTAGAAAAACAAGAAACATATAGACATTAGTAACAATGTACAAGATAAAATATTAGCAACAAAGCTTAAATGGGTGGAACATAAGCCCTGCATTTAAAAGGAGGACCTTATGTGCAATGTGGAATTGATGATAAAGTATGACACGGTTATGAAAATCCTTGGTTCACTCCATAAATATTTGTTAGTTCTCATATGAATCTCTACACAATTCCTCCAACTATTGAATCTTCCACTTCCTTTGGGTACCCACACCATAATGATTATAATTTCATTATTTACCGTTCTAGTAGGTCCAGTGCTCTATCTCAAGAGGGAGGTGACAACAATTCCAAAAAACAATCTAAAAATGTGACATTCCAATATTATCTTTAACGGTAGTACGGTAATCCCATAATGAATCATCAAATCAAAGAGTCCAATATTTTATGTTGGGTTGAACCGTTTTTTCATGAATTTATTTTGCCTCAATATTTTATACCTTGTATTGAACATTGGTTTGTCTTTGATATGTAATAGAAACTTGATTCTCGACCCCATACTGATGCAAAATAGATTGTGTTGTTCGGTTGAAGAAATGATAACACTTGTCAATAATGATGAACCTAGGAAATCCAAACATACAAAAAATTTGGGATCTCAAAAATTCCAAAACTACATTTGAATCATCATTCCTCATAGATCGTTATTCTTCCCATTTTGACATGTAATCTACTTCCAGAAGAATGTACATGTTTCTGAATGAATTGGGAAATGGACTCATAAATTCAATTACCCAACCATCAAAAATTTCATGAAAGATCAAGGGTTTTTGTGGAATTTTATTTCTTTCAGAGATGTTCCCCATCCTTTGACAATGAGGAAAAACTTTGAAAAATCACGGACATCCCAAAAATAGTGTTGGAAAAAATTGACCAAAATCAAGGACCTTGTAAACATCTATTGGGGACCAATGTGGTCACCACATGTAAGAGTGTAAAAAAACCTAAGGATGGACTGAAACTCAAAATCATGAACACAAAACCTAATGATTTGATCACTATATGTATGCTAAAGGTAGGGGTCATCCCAAATGTACCAACATGACTCGTGTTTCAGACGATCATCTCGATCTTTATTTAAATCAGTGAGTATGAAATATGCAGCCCAAATATTTACAATTTCATCATACCAAGGAATTTCATATGGTACTCGATACAATTGATTATTGGGAAACATGTCATTTATGGGAATAAAAAGGGATGAGTAAATGTTCAAGGACAGAAGGATCCTACTGATATGGCCATCCACCATATTCTTTTCTCCTTTTATCCCTACATTATAAATTAAATTTCTCAAGGAGGAGAATCTAGTGAAAGATATTTTTTTTATTCCATTTTTTTAAGGAGATAACAGTGGGATTCATAGTCATAGAACATAATTAATTTGAACCCTAAAAGGTATTAAAAGAATTTATCCCTGGAAACATAATGTAAAGGAATTATTTTTCGATTGTGGTGTAGTTTTCATGGGAAGGTTCTAGTGTAATTGAGGCATAGGATATTACATTTGGATTTTGATAAACCTTTTATGATAAAACTACCCCAACTACATAGTTAGAGGTGTTACAGCTAAAATGGTAAATCCCACAATAGTGGTGGAATTTATGAGGATTATGTGTGATACTATTTAAATTTTTTAAAATCATCATCATAGTTTTTATCAAACACAAATTATTTTTCTTTTTGGAGTAATAAAGTGAGGGGAAGTGTACTATTACCAAATTAATGAATGAAATGATGATAAAATATAGAATGTCCTAAGAAAGAATGCATATCTTGCACATTATTTGGAAATTATAGGGAATAAATGACAAGAAATTTTCATTTATCTATATGGATACCATCACTAGAAATGATATTTATAAGTAATATAACTTGTTGTACCATGAAAACACATTTTTCATAATTTAATATGAGATTATTTTCAATATAGTGATGTAGGATAAAAGCAAGACTACCAAAACACTGATTGAAATAGGAACTATATATTATGAAATCATCCATTAATACTTCCTCGTAATTCTCTGGGTGATATGAAAAAATAATAACCATGCATTTTTGGAAAGTTATTAGAGGAATTGAATAGAAAAAATGGAATCCTCCTACATGAAAATGTGCCAAAGGGGTAAGTAAAGGTTGTCTTTTCCTTATCATTAGGGTAAATATAGATCTTAAGGTATCCATAATACCCATCAAAACACTAATGGTGGTTCTTCCTCGCTAGCCTCTCTAGCATCTGGTCAATGAAAAATCATGTGAAATGGTTATTCCTAGTTTTTAGTTTTATTAGATTTCATTATATACTGAAACGCAAACTATTTTTCAGATGGGTTGGAACCAATTTATTATTTTCCTTTTGATTTACTGTAAGTCCAGTTTTCTTATAAAATTCTAGAAATGGGATGATTCATTTGCAATCAGATATGGGTTAAATAATTTTAGTATCCAATTATTTGATTACCTACTTTTCGACCACATCTAAGAGGTTTGGGTTCAATCTACATTGTTCATGCCTCACTGGTTTAGGCTCATCATTTAATAATATATTATGCATGAAAAAATACGGACTAATATTAGTAATGTAAACAATTTCCCAACCCAATGATTTTTTAGACTTCCACAAAAGTTTAAGTAATTATAATTCATGATCTATAAAGAGTGAACTAGAAACGATAACACACATCTTGTTTCCATTCTCAAGATATTAATATTCTAAATTTTTAGGTAGTGGTTTAAGTTATAGGTTAGGGGGATTTGGTATTTAGGTAGTTAATGTGAAAGTGAGAGGTCAATTATCTCATATAACTACTTAATAGTAACATCCCCTGGTGAGGAATAATCTTTCACAAGCTGATTAATATTACTGATGTTTATAAGATCCTCAGTGCTCAAGAAATCATCAATTAACCAATATGCATGAAATTTTTCTAAACTACTAAAAAATTAAATGCTTGATTC
This sequence comes from Viscum album, assembly GCA_963277665.1. Classification (NCBI taxonomy): domain Eukaryota; kingdom Viridiplantae; phylum Streptophyta; class Magnoliopsida; order Santalales; family Viscaceae; genus Viscum; species Viscum album. The sequence continues at coordinate 208,652,362 of OY728128.1, read as the reverse complement.
ATTACTATGAATTTCTATCAATGAAGAAAACTCATAAAGGGTTCATGGGAAAGAAGAGAATTTTCTTTATGGAAATGGATTACATTAATAAAATTAACTGAAAGTGTCGAATTCTTTTCTAAGGGGTGCTTCATCAAATATAATATGTTGAAGTGGAAAATTTCACCACCAAACTCCATAGATAATTTACCATTTTGGACATTAATTATAGTCTTGGATGTTTTCAAGAAATCCCACCCCCCCCCAATATATTTAGGTAATGTCCATTCATCATATCATTTTCCATTTTAATCATATAAAAATCAACAGAAAAAATTAATTTTTTTACCCTCATAAGAACATGCTCCAACGCACCATTAGGGTGTGTGGTACTTCAGTTTTCTAGTTAAAAAATCCATTTGGGATTCAATCCCCCAACATGTAATGAATAGAAAATGTACTGAGGCATCCCATTTATAGAAGCACCCAAATCAATCATAGCATTAGAAATGAAATCATTCCCTATAGTGCACAAAATAGAGAATGTTCTAGGATCCTTGAATTTTGTGGGAGGTTATAGATCTATCAATGATAATATGTTCCTCCCCAAGATCACTTTTTCATCACCTTGAAGTCTCCTTCAGTTTGTACACAAGCCTTTTATAAACATGGCATATCATGGAATTTTCTTCACATCATCAATCAAGGGAATGTTAACATTAAGTTTTTTTAATTTTTCCAAGATTTATTTATAAATTTCATTATATTTTTATTTCCTTGGTTGGGTGGACATTTGGGTGAATGGAAGAGTAATGGTTGGGCTATGAGGATCCTCGAAAGATACACTCTTTCCTTTTTTTTGGGGGGGGGGGGGTTCTTAAGACAATGATTTTTCTCATTTGGATCTACTATGATGGTTGGAATGATGGTTTAATCATGAAGGGTGACTCTAATGGTATATTAATTTGGTCCTTAAGTTGTGTTCCATTGGTAAGGGATATGGAACTAACATTTATCTTATCCCTAGTGTTGAATATTGGTTGAGAAGGTAGTTTACCCAACCCATGACTTTGGATTTCATCCATTGAGTTGGAGAGTTGGACTAATTCGGTTTTTAGTTATTATATGTTGTCTTAGGCAGTTTGATGGAATTGGAGATTATTTTCATCCATTTATTTAATCATTTATTCAGGTCTATGATAATGTTTTTAGTGGGTTGTAAAGGTCTTTGTGGTGGTTGAGGATTTCTAGGAGGTGGTGGTGGATGACTACTCTACCATGATAGGTTTCATGGTTATTGAATTTTGTTTGAATACCCCCATCCTATAGTATTGGTTGTCTTTTCACCTATATTTTGAAGTATATTATGGTTATTTCATAATGGGTTGGTTATATGGGCAGCCTGGAAAGATTGCCTCACAGCTGACAGAAGGTTCTCTCAGTTGAGGTGATTAGTAAGAATAGTGAGTGTGGGAAGAATAGGTACCATAATCAATGGGAGGAGGAGGTTGGAATTTCCATTTGTAAATAGAAATTTTTCATAGTATGGTACATACCTCTTCAAACTTCATGTCCACCTTCTTCTCAAATTTTGAACTTTTCACCTCATGGACACCACAAATGGGTATATTGGGCCATGAAAAAAATATTTGTGTGTTTTATTCCATGTTTTCAATGAGGTTCCTTGGAAATATTGGAGTATTATAAAAAATTTCACCACATGTAGTAGAATCAATCATGTTATGGTAAATTGGAATTAATCCTTCATAAAAATATTATATTAAAAGTTTATAACTTATTCGGTGGTATGGGAAACTCGAATAAATACTTTTAAATCTTTCGAAGTAGTCATGAAGTGTTTAACCTTGTTATAATCTTATTACATAAATTTATTTCCTTTTAGTTCCAATTTGAGGGGCTAGGAAGTATTTTTCAATAAAAATGTGTTTAATGTCTGCCCATCCTCTAATATGGGAGGTTGACATAATACAACCAATATTTTTTAGTGTCCTCTAATTAGAAAGGTAATTCTCAGAGATTAACCAATTATTCATCCACATTATTATGTTTTAACATCAAACAAAAAATATGAAATTCCGTTAAGTTCTTATGTGGGTCCTCTCTAGCCAATCCATGAAATTTTGGTAATATGTGAATGAGTCCATATTTATGTTCAAAATTAGGTTCTTCACCTTATATTTGAATGTATGAGGGATGGTTATCTACATTATGTGAGGTTATTTATTTAAACTTGTGATTATTTTAATCCATATTATGTAATTTTGTTTCATTATTGATTTTGGTTTCAAAATAAGAAGAATAAGGATCGAGAAGAGTGTTGATGTTCTATGCATCCTCCTTCAAGGTATTTTTTGGTGCTTCTTGGTTTTGATGATGCAAGATCCTCTCTGGTTATATTCAAATGGAATAAATTCCTTTCATGAAGTTAAAATCATGTATAAGGCCTAAAAATGAACATTTTATCAAACAATATAAAAAATAAATAAGAAAATAAGCACACAAATATTCACAAAATAAAAGAAGTTTTCATAAAAACACACACTAAAAACCAAAGAGACCTCTAGAAACAGCACCAAAATTTGACTTCTTTTTCTTGAAATATAAAATTGAATTTTTTTTATAAGATTATATATAGTCTATGAAAAACCCTAGGTAGTATCTAAAAGAGATTTGGTGGCTTATGGTGTGTATTTTCAACAAAAAAACTAAAAAGTGGGGGTGGATTGATTACAGTTTAAAGAAAATAAATGAATTTAAAGAGTTTAATAGTGGAAAAACAATTTTTAATTTGAAAAATATAAGAAAATTGGATTGTATTGAGTTTATTACACACATTTTGGGTTTATTTTTCTTATATATTCATTGATTTTTGGAGTATATCTTTGGTTTAAATTAATCAAAATCCTGATTAATTTCTAAACTCTTATATTAAGGCATGTGGAACTAAACATTGAAATAATAATTGTATTGAGAAGTTCCAGACATTATTAATAGTATAAGAGATTCCAATTAATATTTAAATATCAATAATGTGGGTAAGAAAAGTATTCTTGTGTTGTTCAATCAGAAAAACACAAGTCATACACTCAAAACCTCACACTGATCGGTTAAAACTTAAGATCATACCAATCACATGAATCAAAATATGAATTAAAATATGAATTAAAATATGAATTAATCTAAGATACATGTAATGAAATTTTTTAAAACAAAATTTACTCCAAAATAGTATCTAATATAATAATTGTAACTCCCTTTACATGTGTGATTCTCCCTCAAAACAAACACCCACCATTTAGCTCACCGTTGAGAGGAGGATAAAGCTCGGGTGGATCTCATTATTCATTTTAGTTCTACTTATAAGGATATGGAGATACAAAACCTATAAGGTGATTATATTAATCTTATAAAACTCCAAGATGGCATAACTTTACTCCTTGGTCAAACTAACAAATGGGGTGCCCAATGAGCCAATTTTTAGGCAAAGTGGAAGGTCATTTTGGGTACCCAAATTTCAAGATACCAATTAGACCACTGTTTTAGGTGGGTATGCAGCCTTGTCATGATTTTGAAAAAACTAAAAAATTTATTTCACCACCTATTTAGTATATATTTGTAAATATTTTTATCTATTTAATGAATAAAATGGTACATATTACCAAAATAAAGAACTGAACTTCTGACTTCATGAAAATATTGTTTCTTGGAAATATCTATTCGGTTAGTCCCATTTATGTATCTCTGGGGTCTTATGTCTTTATTAAAGTTGTATACCACTGAATTTTGGATCATTACACAAAATTTCAGCCCATTTTTATGCATTTATTAGCTTCAGTGTGCATTTGAGTCCACATGTGTTCTTGGGATCCTGTGCAATTTGGCTTGCTTTACTTGAATTCCATCGTGTGCACTCCAAATCACCTCCACCTACAATGAAATCATCAAAAAAATTAAAATTACCTTTTCTAAAAATGATAAAAATTAAATTATTGAATCAAACATGAATTTAAATTTTTTATTTTTTTTGTAATTTTCAGTACAAAACCAAATTAATACAGTTGTGTAAAGGTGAAATAAAACAGTGAATAACAATGAGATCACTAAGAAAAAACATTCACATCTGGATACTAAAAGTTGATTTATTTTTTGATCATATTAATATGGGGATTAAAACCTAAAAAAGTTTTTTTAAATATCTTGGCCATCATTCATATGCATTGTGAGTGGGTCCTTACTACACATCCAATTTGACACTTTTAAGGGATATGCTTTGGTTAATCACACGCTTTCACAAACCATTATGAAGGATATATTGAAAATTTAAACCTCTTATAAATATTAAAGTATATAATACTATAATAATGATATTATAAAATATTAATATTAATATTTCCTTTAGAATTGATATTATAATATTCCCAATAGTAATAAATTTTTCACATAGGTTTTCTCCTTATAAGAAAAATTATAGGAAATAGAAGGACTTGTGAAAACAATAGATGAAATAGAAAAAGTGATTACATAATTCCCAATATGTAGGATAGATGGGGTTGAAAAATCCATTTGGATGATGAATCATTTAATTCAATCCATTAAAAATGACTGAAACCATGTAGAATATCCTCTTTCGCCAAGGAAGGAACCACTAACAATTGAATCATTCATCCATCAACGAACACCTATTTTTAGTAGAACCTATGATCCAATAATAGTAAAAAAATGGATCTATACTATTGAAAATATATACTGTGTACTCCATTGTTCAGAATAATATGACATTACTGTCACAACCCGTCCCTTGGGGCCCATGTCGTGACTACCCCAAACTCGCCTTCCATAGGCCAGGGGATAGCGACTAGCACCGAAAAGGTGTATCCCTTAAACAGTAAGGAATTGTCTTTTTAACCTGTATAGACACACTATCCAAGAACACAACAAGAAGCAACCACATAGACTAGAACACAATAAGATACAACTACAAAGTAAACTGTTGTAGTAAAAGAGTGCTGAAAGTAAAAAGGGGCTAGAATACAAGCCCAACTGTAAAGGTACATGTATGAATGGAAGTAAAATACAACTAAAAGAAAAAGGAAAATGGCTATTGGTTCATCCTTTAAGGTTCCTACATGTAGGGTAGGTACAGATCACCTCCTCAATACTCCATGTCTATCAGTCTCCTCTACGTCATGTCACGCCAAATGGTCCACCTCTAAGCACTGTCTAGTCCTAGATCCCTCAACCTCGATCAATGTTGTATGTCTTCTTCACCCGACACAACAAGGTGTAGGCAAACCTCATGCAGGGGTGAGTATAACAATACTCAGTAGGGACCCAAAGACCCCCGTAGGTCTCCTAGAGTTCCAAAAAGAAAAAACCACAAACCAAGACATCAACTCTACTTAGGTATATGCCCATAAATATACCTAAGTTATCAAGATATACTCATCTCATACATGAAGTAAGGACACCACAAAGGTAACACCATGAAGGAAGAAGTACTTCATAGGTAACACCACGGAGATAACACCATGAAGGTAACTCCACGAAGGTAGAAGTACTGCATGGGTAACACCACAATGATATAAGTACCACACTGGTAACACCACGAAAACAATACCAAAAAGGTAGAAGTACCATACTGGTAACACCACAAAGATAGAATTACCACACAGGTAACACCATGATGATAGAAGTACCACATAGATAACACCACAAAGATATAAGTACCACATAGGTAACACCACAAAGACAATACCACAAAGGTAGAAGTACCACATAGGTAACACCACGAAGATTAAAGTACTACATAGGTAACACCACGAAGACGATACCACAAAGGTTGAAGTACCACAGAGGTAACACCACTAAGCTAGAAGTACCACACATGTAACACCACGAAAATAGAAGTACCACATAGGTAACACCGTGAAGATAGAAGTACGACACAGGTAACACCAAAAAGATTGAAGTACCACAAAGGTAAAATACTCAGCTCATAATCAGGTATAACTTAAGTACAAAAGTACAGATGATTAGTCGTAAACTATATCATCTTATTCTATTAAGAAGCATTGCTGCTGACCCACATAGGATTGATAGGTAACTAACCCCTGCGGACCCACACAGGATCGATAGGTAACTAACCCCCACTGACCCACAGAGGATCTGACCCACACAGGATCGGTATGCACTGACCCACACAGGATCGTTGAGCACTGATCCACATAGGATTTGACCCACATAGGATCGATAGATGCTAACCCACATAGGATCGATGTTCTTTCTTCACATTGAATCTTTCCATAGGTTTCTTCGCACCCGATGCGCTCGAGTTCCATATAATCTACCCCTAGAGATATCGGACATACCTCAACCGCCACTAAGCTCCACAAAGGAGTAACCCAAAGTACCACCATGTCGTAAGGGTTCCAACATGACAGACAGTGCTACAATCGGACGCCTGGTCTGTGAGTTATAAGCGTTTTAGCTTCGAGGGCCCTGTTGGATTCGAGTTTGATCAAACCCGACCATACTCTGACTTTATCCAAATATCAAGTGGAGTATACCAAAAGTACTATCTCGATCCAAGGATCCCAATGCTACATAAGGTTCATCAAACAGATGTCTGATTCACAAGATATTCCCCTTTAGGTGTTCCTGGATCCGAATGTGCCTGGGTCTGTTCTGACCCGATCAGACCGACCCGGCCCAACTCGGTCTGGGCTAGGCCGGGGTGGGCTCAGCCTGCTAGGCCAGGGTGGACTCGGTCCATTGGGCTGATGTCTGATCCAGCCCGCAAGAGGGGTGACCCGCAAGGGCGGCCCAGCTAGAATAGGGTCGCCCGCAAGGGGGAAGCCCGCAACGGTGGCCTGACCAGAATATGGCAGCCCACAAGGGGGCGGCTCGGCCGGCGTGGGTCGGTGGCTCATTAGGGTGGCGGCCGGTCCAAGGAAGTGGCACACTGGTGCGACAACCCACTAGGACAACATCCCGCATGTGCAGCGGCCCGGTCTGAGGGCAGCAGCCAGCTCCGAGGGTGGTGGACTGCTCCCTAGGTGGTGGCCCAGTCTGAGGGTGGCAGCCCAGCTTCTGGGCAGTGGTCCAGTGTGAGGATGGTGGCCCGGTGTGAGGTCGGCTGCACGGTTCGGCCCGAAATGGGGGGTGTAACCCCCCCCCCCCCCCCCCCCGGTCACCCGGATTCCCGAACAGCTCGAAGGCCATTCGGTTGGCAAGGCAGTGGTGTCGTGTGGGTGTCGGTCAGTCATTGTGGAAGCCGCTGGAGGTGGGTTCAACCGTCATCGCAGCTTCATCTGCAGCTTCCATTCGTCGATGGTGCGACGATCGCACTTCCTTCCTTCCCGCGGCTTGCCATCGTGTCGGCCACCTCCACCATTCGCTGCAGCTGACGAGTCGTGGCCCTCCTCTTACGGCGTGCATCGACGTGCTCATGGTCTTCCGAGGTGGAGCAAGGAAAGAAAGATAGCGAAGGGTTTGGGCTGGGTTCGTCAGGCCCCCACCCTCCACGTTAGCTCGTAATATGGAGGATATTAAGGGAGTTCAATAAATAGTTGTATCGAACACAAGATTAACCCAACAAGATTCCCCGTAATAACCTCCCGCAAAGACGAATGAATCGCGGGTCAACCCATTAGTCGGTTGACCCGCATTCTTCATATAATTTCAATAATGGGGAAGAGGGAATCAAAAACATACAAACAAAAATAACCCCCTACATGGAAGATATGTCCCCTGATGACGGTCGATGGAACCTCCTTTATCGTTGTCATCGGTTCGTGACTCAGTGGCGCTCATCACCGCTTATTGGAACCAGTCTCATCCTCCATGTGGTTGGTGTCATGGTACTTATCCAGGGCTTTGTGTCTTGGTGAAGCTATGCCAACACCCCTCCCCGAGATCCATATAAATAGGAGAGGAGAATGAGTGTGAAATTCTCAGGGAATTAATTAGGTTCATTTGATTAATGAACCTCCCGAATTCCCAATGCTGCGGTTACAGGAAAAGAAGAGTCAAGATATTTATTGGCTTCACACATAGTCGGTCCCTCCAGCATCATTTGTCTGTTGGTGGAATGAAAGAAAATAAAATAACAAAACATGTTATTTTATTAATCTTTCAAAAGTCCACAAAAATAATTTTTTCACCCAACCTACTGTGGTCGAAGTTATGCCTCCCTTAAGTGAATCTTGGTGCTACGAATTCAACGGTGCCCTCATATTTTTAATCCATGAAATGGTTCAAAAGTTAGAAAATGCCGCTCACGCGTTTAATAAACGTACCAAAAAAAAGTTCATAAAATTATTAGCAGTCACCCTCGACCTACACCAGTCAAGGTTAGGCTCTACCTAAATGAAACAGCCCCCCAACAAACCCAATGGTACTCTCATATTTCAAATCTGAGTTACCATTTAAAAGTTATATATTTTACAATAAAATAATTGTCACTTAATTATTTGATTTACGGCCAAAAACTAACTTTCACTAGTGACCCAAGTATCTTCTTAAAGAGAGCATACCCTCACAAGTTTAGCGGTTGTATCGCATTTTTAATCTGAGTTACCATTAATGAGTTATAAGCATTTGAAAAATAAAATAATTTTATTTTATTATTTTATTTACGGTTATGCCATTTTTGGGTTTTCTCACAGGAGGCCTATGCCAACAAAACTTATGTCACGCCTAGGGTAAACCCACTATCCTGAGCGCAACGGTTCCCTCATATTTCTAATCTCAATAACCATTTAAGAGTTATTCCACTTTTTCAGGAAAACTGCTTACGTGTGCTAATTAAAGCTTAACAAAACTTCGAAGGATCGTTCCGGGCACTCTGGGCCTCGAAATCGTGCGCTGTCATATTTCGCGGTCTTGAAATAATTAATTATAATTATAAAAAAAATATACAAAATTTCTGGGACATTAATTTCTTCCCACCTTAGGGATTTACATCCCTAAAATCCACAACATAGACTAAGGAAACAAATGGGGGTATTGAGCACGGATCTTAGCCTCCCACTCCCATGTGCTCTCTTGGAGGTTCTAGTGTTTCCAGGGAATGAGCACCAGAGGTATCAACCGCCAATGAAGGACCATATCCTATCAATCCTCAATCTCTATTGAAACCTCTGTAAACGTCACCCCATCGTCTAAGTCTAGCTCTCCATGGTCGATGACTTGAGAAGGGTCATACACATATCTCCTCAGCTGGGATACTTGGAAGACCTCGTGCACCCGCTCCAACTGTGGTGGTAGTGCCAATAGGTATGCCACCTCGCAAATCCTCCAAAGTATCATAAATGGTCTGATAAACCTCGGTGATAACTTGTCACCTCATCCAAATCTCCATAGTCCCTATCGAGGGGAGACTTGCAAGAAAACATGGTCCCCCTCCTATAACTCCAAAGGTCTCCATCTCTTGTCAGCATAAGAGTTATGCAGCTCTGTGCAGTCTTCACTTGATGACATGTGAGACATCATGATACCATCTCTACCACTACTTTCTTCATCCATGGCCACCATTGGTGATGCCGAAGGTCCTGGTATATCTTCGCCACTCCTAGATGTACCTTTAGAGGGGACATATGAAACTCCCTCAACACTTCCTCCCGTAGCTCCACCGGTACCATAGTACATTCTCTGAAGAGGATGATGTGCTCCTCACCTTCAGGAAATCCATCAGGTCCATGTCCTATGGATATCTAAGCACGTCAATCCTTGCAGTCAGTGTCCCAAGTTGTGCCTCCCGAACTTGCTAAAGAAGTAGGGGAGTGAATGTCATAGACTAGAGGTATGTTGCTCCATCTCTATCCATAAAGGATATCTGCAACACGGCTAGCTGCTCTGTTTCCTCACTCAGCAACTACAGACCTGACCTCCTGCTGGGTGCATCTGCTACCGCATTCCCCTTCCCAGGAGTATAGACTATCTCAAATTCATAGTCCTAGAGGAACTCTAGCCATCATCATTGTCTCAGGTTCAGGTCTTTCTAAGAGAAGATATACCTGAGACTCTTGTAATCAGATTAGACTGTAAAACGTTCGCCCATCAAATAGTGCCACCACATATTTAGTGCAAAGACCACTACTATTAGGAACTGAAAACTCAAAACTCCAGCAGCAACAAGGGTAAGGCTGGCCGACAGAAGACTGATCGGCCACACCCTCCTATGCATGAGTTTATGATATGCTGCCTGGGTTTCCTTTTTCACCGACCAAGGAAAACCCCATTCCAACATTATAGATAAACCACAAACTTTTTCCTAATATAGTCAATCTGAGAATGAACTGTGGATGTCTAGTCCATACCCAAACTAACGTTGTAAGACCTTGACGCTACCACCAAGAGGTTCCAACTGAAACTCTCACCTCAAGGGTCAGATCACACTGTCGGTGTAAGTGCGATTATCGAGTCTCCTCCCAAAGATACCTCCAGATGTGAGGGTCAAGTCAACAGCTTAATCAGAAACTCTAGGTTATGGACAAGATTCATGTAAGGAAGGAATGATTGGTACCTATGTCTATTAATACGACAGCTAGTAATAGACACATACCGTTCATCGAATCATTCCTAGATCCCTTGGGTCACACTTCTTGACCAGATGCAGCTACTCCCTTCCTCTGTCCTCCATCTCCCTGAGCCTAGTGGGGACCACAAAGGGGGGTGGTTGTAACATGTTGAAATGTACACCACCTTGGGATTCTCTCCTAGCTCTGCTTCCACGTCAGTAGCCCTACAGATTCATCTATCCCTAACACTTCTTCTCGAAACATTTTATATGCCTAATCCTCTGAGAATGGCACTAGTTTCCTGCTTTCCCACTACTAACATTAAATGGTTGTATCCGCTCATCCAAGTAACATTCAACTGAAAAGTTTCTCTCTAGAACCCTAATATAGGTAGGAATGCATAGAGGAATAGTGCTAGCTCGGATGTCCTTAAACACACCATGCTCGGAAGTCTGAGCCCTGAAGCACTGATCGTATCGTATTCATTGAGTACTAGGAATGGTCGGTATTCCTCGATGAATACTCAGCTACTAATATGTTGTCCTTAAAAAGATGTAGAAGCTCTAGAGAACTCCCATCCACCTCCTCAAGCCATTCCTCAGCCGCCTGTGAGTCGGGCTCGCCTCGGAACATGAGGGGTATCTGATGTTGAAACTGGTGTAAGGAATTAAGCCTAAATGTTTCCTCTATAGGTACCGCCAGTTGTAACAATTGCCCAATGGGTGGTGGTGCTACTGGTACACCACCCGAAGGTACCAACGTAGTAGGAGGGCCCTGCACCGGAGCCTCATCACCTGGTGGGCCGTCATCATGTACTCTCTCGGGAAACCTGGGTGTTTATCTTTGTGGCGGCATCTTGATAAGGAACAGGTGTGCCATGGTCATTAAGTTATACCTAGTGAGCTGACTCCAATGAAATCAAAAGAAAAACTTTTCAAAAACACACGCAATCAGTGTTTTCATGCGCTGAGTTGGAAATCATAATTTAGGGTCCTGGTGTATGGATACGTCGGTCTCCATGCCAACACTAGACTCCTCGAACTGAAAACCACACTCATAACACCTAACACTATTACTTCACAGAAAAGATCAGAGTCCTATTTCTTTGGTAGAACTGAAATCCTTTGATACCACTTTGTCAGGACCCATCCCTCGGGTCCCATTCCATGACTACCCCAAGTCCGCCTTCCATAGGCTAGGGGCTGGAAACTACACCGGATAGGTATATCCCTTAAACGGGAAGGTATTTCATTTTTAACCTGTACAGACACACAATCCAAGAACACAAAAATAAGAAACCACACAGACTAGAATGCAATAAGATGCAACCACAAAGTAAACTACTATAGTAAAATAGTACTGAAAGTAAAAAGGGGCCAGAATAAAATCCCAACTGTAAAAGTACAAGTACGACTAGAAGTACAATACAACTAAAAGAAAACAGAAAATAGCTACTAGGTTATCCTCTGAGGTTCCTACCTATAGGGTAGGTATATATCGCCTCCTCAGAACTCCATGTTTGTTAGTCTCCTCTGCGTCACGTCATGCTGAATGGTCCATCTCTAAGCACCGTCTAGTCCTAGCTCCCTCAGGCTCGATCAACGTTGTATGTCCTCTGCACCAAGCACAACAAGGTGCGGGCGAAGCCCATGTATGGGTGAATATAACAATACTCAGTAGGGACCCCAAGACCCTGGTAGGTATCCTAGAGTTCCACAAAGGAAAAACTACAAAGAAAGACATCAACTCTATTTAGGTATATGCCCTTACATATACCGAAGTTATCAAGATATACTCATTTCATACATAAGGGAAAGACACCACATAGGTAACACCATGAAGGTAGAAGTACCAAACAGGTAACACCATGAAGATAACACCACGAAGGTAGCTCCACGAAGGTATAATTACCACATAGGTACCACCAAAAAGATAGAAGTACCACACAGGTAACACCACGAAGACAATACCACAATGGTAGAAGTACCACACAGGTAACACCATGAAGATAGAAGTACCACACAGGTAACACCACGAAGATAGAAGTACCAAATAGGTAACACCATGAAGATAGAAGTACCACACAGGTAACACCAAGAAGATAAAATTATCATACTGGTAACACCATGAAGATGATACCACAAAGGTAGAAGTACCACACAGGTAACACCACGAAGATAGAAGTACCACATAGGTAACACCAAAAAGATAGAAGTACCACATAGGTAACACCACGAAGACAATACCACAAAGGTTAAAGTGCCACACAGGTAACACCACGAAGATAGAAGTAACACATAGGTAACACCACGAAGATAGAAGTACCACACAAGTAACACAGTGAAGATAGAAGTACCACACAGGTAACACCACCAAGATTGAAGTACCACACAGGTAAAAGACTCAACTCATAATTAGGTATAACATAAGTACATAATTACAAATGATTAGTCATAAACTAGATCATCTTATTCTGTTAAGAAGCACTGTTGCTAACCCACACAGGATCGATAGGTAACTAACCCCCGCTGACCCACACAGGATCGATAGGTAACTAACCCCCGCTAACCCACATAGGATCGGTATGCGCTGACTCACATAGGATTGCTGAGCGGTTACCCACATAGGATCTGACCCATACAGGATCGATAAATGCTGACCCACATAGGATCGATGTTCTTTCCTCACATTGTAGCCTGCCACTGGTTTCCTCGCACCCGATGCGCTCGAGTTCCATAAAATATCAACCTCGAGATATCGATCGTACCTCGAACACCACTAATCTCCACAAAGGAGTAACCCAAAGGACCACCATGTTGTAAGGTTTCCAACGCAACAGACGGAACTTCAATCAGATGCTCGGTCTGTGAGTTATGAGCATTTTAGCTCCGAGGGCCTGGTTGGATTTGGCTTTGATCCCACCCAGATGTACTCCAACTTTTTTCAAATCTCAAGTGAAGTATACCAAAAGGACTGTCTCGATCCAAGTATCCCAACACTATATACGTTTCGTCAAACAGATGTCTGATTCTCAAGATATGCCCCTTTAGCTGTTTCTGGGTCTGATTGGGCCCGAGTCTGTTCTAACCCGGTTGGACCGACCTGGCCTGACTTGGTCTGGGCTGGGCCGGGGTGGACTCATCCCGTTGGGCTGATGTCTGGTCCATCCCATAAGAGGGGAAACCTTCAAGGGTGGCCCAACCAGAATAGGATGGCCCGCAAGGGTGGCCCGTCCAGAATAGGGCGGCCTGCAAGGGGGCGACCCGCCGTGTGTGGGGCAGTGACCCAGTAGGGCGGCAGCCCGGTCTGGGGCGGCGGCCCGCTCCGAGGGTAGAAACCTCATCCGAGGGAGGTGACCTAGTGTGAGGGTGGTGGCCTAGTGTGAGGGAGGCAGCCCAATGAGAGGACGGCGGCCCGGTCCGAGGGCGGCGGCCCGATACGAAGGCGGCGGCCCAATCTGTGGGCGGCGGCCCAGTGCGAGGGCGGCAACCCGATCCAGGGACAGCAGCCCAGTCCGAGGGCAGCGGTCTGGTCTGAGGGCGGCGGCCCGTCCCGTGGGCGGTGTCCCACTTCATTCTGACGAGGTGGGTGTAACCCCCCCCCCCCCCCACCGGTCACCCGGATTCCTAAACTTCTTGAAGGTCGTTCGGTTGGTGAGGTGGAAGAACCATGTGGGCGCCGCTCGGTCTCCGCAGAACCCGTCAGAGGTGGTTTCGGCCGCGGCTTCCATTCGTCGATGGCGCTGCGGACGCAAGGCCTTCATTCCTGTAGCCAACCGTCGTGTCAGTCGCCTCCTCCATTCTCCATGGCTAACGAGGCACGACCCTCCTCTTGAGGCATGCGTCGACGTGCTCGCAGTCTTCCAAGGTGGCGCAAGGAAAGCAAGATAGCAGAGGATTCGGGCTGGGTTCGTTAGTCCCGCACCCTCTACGTTAGCTCGCAATATCAATGATATCAAGGGAGTTAAATAAACAGTTGTATTGAACACAAGATTAACCCCACGAGATTCCCTGCAATAACCTCCCGCAAAGACAAATGAATCATGGGTCAACCCATTAGTCGGTTGACCCGCGTTCTTTGTATAATTTCAAGAATGGGGAAGAGGGAATCAAAAACACACAAACGAAAATAACCCCATACCTGGAAGAGAAGTCCTATGACGACGGTCGACGGAACCTCCTTCATCGTCGTCATTGGTTCGTGACTCGGTGATGCTCATCACCGCTCGTTGGAACCAGTCTCATCCTCCGGGTGGTTAGCTTTACGGTACTTTTCTAGGGCTTCATCACTGGGTGAAATCAGGCCAACACACCTCCCTGGGCTCCATATAAATTGTAGAGTATAAGGAGTATGCAACGCTCGGGGAATTAATGAGGTTCATTTAATTAATGAACCTCCCAAATTCCCAATGGTGTGGTTACAAGAAAAGAAGAGTCAAGCCATTTATTAGGTTGACACATTTCTGGTCCCTCCAGTGTCATTCGTCCGTTAGAGGAATGAAAGAAAATAAAATAACAAAACATGTTATTTTATTAATATTTCAAAAGTCCACAAAAATAAAATTTTCACCTGACCTACTGTGGTCGAAGTTATGCCTCCCTTAAGCGAATCCCGGTGTTGCGGATTCAATGGTGCCCTTGGATTTTTAATCCGAGTAATGGTTCAAAAGTTAGAAAATGCCACTCATGTATTTACTGAATGTACCCAAAAAAAAGTTCGGAAAATTATTAACAGTCATCCTCGACTCGCACCGGTCGAGGTTAGGCTCTGCCTAAGTGAAACACCCTCCCCCCCCCCCAATAACCCAACGGTACTCTCAAATTTCCAATCTGATTTACTGTTTAAAATTTTTAAATTTTACAATAAAATAATTGTCACTTAATTATTTTATTTACGGCCAAATTCTAACTTTCACTGGTGGCCCACGTCGGCCAATGTTAGTATCTCCCAAAAGAGGGCATACCCTCATATGTTAAATAGTGGTATCAGATTTTTAATCTGATTTACTGTTTTTGAGTTATAAGCATTTGAAAAATAAAATAATTTTATTTAATTATTTTATTTACGGTTATGCCATTTTTTGGTTTTTTCACCGGAGGCCGGCGCCAAATAAACTCAAGTTACACCTAGGGTAAACCCGCCATCCTGAGTGCGACAGTGCCCTCATATTTCTAATCTGATTAACTGTTTAATAGTTATTCGGATTTTTCAGGAAAACTACTTATGCATGCTAATTAAAGCTTAACAAAACTTTGACGGATCATTCTGGGCACTCCGGGCCTCGGAATCACGTGTCGTCAGATTTCGCGGTCTTGAAATAATTACTTATAATTATAAAAAAAATTATGTGGAATTTCTAGGAAATAACATTTAAATTTTAAGTATATCACTTAGGGGGAGAAGCTTGTCTGTAGTGGACACTGATCAAGTACATGAAGCCAAGGGATGAGGTGGATGCCATAGGATGTGAAGACTTCAAAGAGGTGTTTTCATTAAGTATTTTCATCGTAACCTCCATAACAAAATGGATAGTTAATTCTTGTAGTTTAAACAATTAGTGAGGAGTTACGAGGGTAACTTTACAATCCTTTCATGTTATGGTTCCATCTTAGTTATCGATTCTGATGGGAAGACAAATCAATTATTTGGCAGACTGAGACCCCATTAATAGAAACCATTGGGAATATGAGACTTTGGGATTTATAAAGATATATTTTAATGTTCTCTCAAATTTGAAATGGATTTTTGAGTATCCCAATGGACTCATGGATAGAATGACAATAACAGAAATATGGAACAAAATTTTTTAGACTAATCCATACTAGAAGAAAGTACAACATCCCATGTGCAAAAAATAAAGGAAGAATCATTTGGGGAATTTTATGCAAGGAATTGTAAATTTATAAAAGTGTGTAAGAGATGGATATATATTTTTAGAAATTCATTTATATGTAAATCTTCAACATCTAAATGCTAATGAAAAATGGAAGATGGTGTGAGAACAAACCTGTTGTGCAATTCTATAAGTGTGGAGAACATGGTAATTTCACTAAAAAATGTAAAAACCATATGTTCATGGAGGGAAACTACCATAAACCCCAAAATAGGCCAATACAGTAAGGTTATGATTTAATAATTATAAAGGATGATGTTGAGGATCTAAATGATGTTTTGGAAGGTATACTCATCGTACAATTAAAGTTAGTGAGTATATTGTTTGATTTTGATTTTACAAAATATTTTATTTCTTTCTAGTTTTCAAAGATCATCAAGTAAAACTCAAATATTCTAGTGGTATTGTTGTCTATTAAAACTCCTAAAGGAACTATTCAAGCATCAAATATATATAGGGATTTTCTTATTAACTTTGGTGAGTAAAATATCTCTACAAACTTGGTGGTCATTTCGATGGTGTAATTTGACATAATACTTGGTATGGATTGGTTGTCAAAGTATAATGATAAGATAAAATATAGAATAAAGGAGGTTTTAGTATTATTTAAGAAAAAAACTTGATCATCTTCAAAGGAGTGATTTTATAGACTGATTCTTTCTGAGAAGCACCTCATATTGCCTTATTTATAGAAATTATTAGTGAATAATAGAAAGAAAGAGAGACCCTAAAGATAAGCTATGTTCCCATTGTTTAGGAATGCATTGATATATTTTCTGAAGAGTTACTGGGACCTCCCCTAGAAAGAGAGGTAGGGTCACCAATAAAAAATTTATCTGGATTCAATTAAATATCAAAAAACCCATATAGAATGAAATAAATGGAGTTATAGGAATTAAATAAATTACTTCAGGTTCTATTGGAGAAGGTTTTTGTTTGAATAAGTGTGTCTCCTTGGGGAACATCAATTCCATTTGTAAAGAATAATAATGGATCAATGTGTTTTTTCATTGATTATAGAGAACTTAATTAGATCGTAGTAACTAACAAATATCATCTTCCAAGGATTGATGATTTGTTCAACTAACATTGTGGAGACCAATTATTTTTTAATATTTATCATCATTCTAAGTATCATAAATTGAGTTTGAATAAAGAAAATATCCCAAAGGATTCATTACAAATAAGATATTTCCATTATGAGTTTGTTTTATTCCATTTGGATTGACCAATGCTTCAACCATATTTATGGATTTGATCAAGAGAGTCTTTAGAGACTACCTTGGTATATTTTTTGTGGTCTTTATTTATGATATTATGATATATTTCAAAAGTACTAAAATGTTTGAAGTTCATCTAAGGATCATATTGAAAACTCTAAGGAAGGATAATTTGTGTGGTAAATTTGAAAAATATGAGTTCTGGTTATAACAAGTCACATTCTTGGTAAAAATCATGTCCAAAGATGGAATCTCAATGGATCCAGTAAAGGAAAAGGCCATGCAGGAGTATTCACATCCTACAACTATAACGCATATTTTTATTTTCCTTGGTTTAGCATGATACTATAGTATTTTTGTGAGAAACTTTTCATAGATTTCTAATATATTAACCAAGTTAATACGAAGTAGAGTTACGTTTATCTAGAAAAAGGAGTGTGTAGAAAGTTTTCATGAACTGAAGAAGAGGTTAGTTAGTTCACCTATGATAAATTTACCCTCTAATGGGGAAGGATTTTTCATTTATGGTGATGCATCCTTAAAGGGACATGGTTGTTTACTCATGTAAAATGAAAATATGATTTCTCATCTATCATGATAGTTAAAGCCTAGTGAATAGAATTATATTACCAGTGATATAGAGTTAGTAGCAGTAATATTTGAATCAAATATATAGATTCGCTATCATTATAGAGAAAATGTGATATATACAGAGACCACTAAATTTTTAGGTATATATTCATATAGAAGGAGCTCAACATGCATCGGCAAAGATGGTTAGAGCTAATCAAGGGCTATGATTTCTCCATTCACTACCATCCTAGAAAGGTGAATAAGGTAGATGATGCCATTAGAAGAAATGAAATTTTTAGTCTATCCATCGTACATATTGAGAAAGATCCTATGTTCATGGATATGAAAAGGATGGATCTTGAAATTATAACGGCAGGGAATACATCCTACTTTACCCAAATGATTTCCTAACTATCTATATAAGAGAGGATAAAGGAGGCACAAATGGATTATCTGTGGATTCAGAAGAGGTTGGAACTAGTAAAATAGGGGAATATTCATGATTTCCACATCGACGAAGATTGTCTATTATGGTTTACATATATACTTTGTGTTCCTTCATCAACCAATATAAAGAAAGAGCTATTAGAAAATGCACATAGCTCCTCTTTTTCCATCCATCTAGAAAGTAACAAGGTGTAATCTGATCTTCAAGATCACTTATGGTGGAATAATATGAAGAGAGTGATCACAGAGTAAACCTCCAAGTTCTTGTTATAACATAATGTTAAAGAAAACTGATATAATTCCAAGGGGATGATGAAACCATTTCCCATACCCACATGGAAATGGGAGAATATCCCCACGTACTTCATAACTAGTCTCCTAAATACATCCAAATGAAGCAATGAGATATTGATTTTGGTGGATCAACTCACTAAGACTTACCACTTCATTTCTATTTGGGAATATATCTCCCTTGACCAACTTTCCAAGATATACATAAAGGAAGTGGTGAGGCTGAATGGGACACCACTTTCAATTGTTTTATATCATGATCCAAGGTCAGCATCTAAATTTTGGAGAAGTATTCAACCTAATATTAATATTTAATTGAATTTTATTACATCCTATCTGCCAAAACCAATGACCAATATTAAAGGACCATTCAGACACTTGATGACATGATGCGAACTTACTTAATGGAATTTAAATGTGGATGAGATCAATATCTCTCATTATTTGAGTTATCATACAAAAAAACTTCCACTCAAGTATTCAAATGAATCCATATTAATACATTTATGGTAATTGATTTAGAACTCATACATGTTGGGATGAAGTTGGTGAATGGAGGCTACTTGGACCTGATCTTATGCATGAGATGACAGAAAAGGTCCAAGACATCCAAAAACACATAAAAGATGATTAGATTCTGTAGAATATTTATCCTAACTATAATTGAAAGGAATTGTAGTTTGATATAGGAGATATCTATTTCATTTAAATATAACTATGTAAGAGAGTTATTTATTTTTTAAAGTAATATAAACTTGTCTCTAGGTACGTTGGCCCCTTTGAGATCCTTGGTCACATAAGAGCAGTTTCATATCGGCTATCACTTCCACTAAACATTTCTCAGGTTCATGATTAATTTTTCATATCACTCCAAATTAATTACACACCTAATCCCACACATGTAAAAAATCCAAATGTGGTACAACTAGAGGATGAACTCTCTTACGAGGAGCAGCCATTGAAGATCTTTGACCGTAGCTAAAAAGTTATATACTACAAGACAACTGACCTTGTCAAAGTGTTGTGGAGGAACCATAAATATGAAGAGGGGATGTGGTAATTGGAGGAAAAATGAGGTAGAAGTACCTTTATATATTCTCAATCAATAATATGAGTTGAAATTTCGAGGAAAAAAATATTTTAAGGGGGGAAGAATGTAACAACCCAAAAAAATCTTCTTTTATTAATGGATATCTTGCATCTCAATAACTTTTTATTATATTTTACAATATAAACACATGGAAATACTTTTAAATTTCATAAAATCAATGAACATAATGTATTTATGTGAACTAGTAAAACTAAGAACAGTAAATGGATAGAAAACACATACTATAAACCAACAACACTTTATTTAATTATTTAATTGTGTTATATTCAGTCACAAACAACACCCAATATCATACTGAATATTACAATGGGAAAAAATAGAGGATAAAAAGAGTGAAATATGAAAATTTGGGTCACCTTGATCCCCTAGAATCATCATACCCATGAACAACACTATAATCGAGGAGTACAGTGTAATTAATACAACATAAATTTTGAAAATGATATTGAACCTTGATAGAAACAAAGTGAATAATGAAGTGAAAGAATACAAGTGAATTTTTAGGGAAATATTATCATATTCCTTCATGTTTTTCAACAACTATTATTTGTTATAATTATGACCATTATTCAATAAAATAGTTGGTCATTATTATTTTTTCTGATGTATATGTAATTAAGTGATCTTTTAGATTGTTAAATGATTTATCAAAATTGCATTAATTTTAGAGACAATAAACATATTATATTAAAAATATTTTTTATGATACATTAATATTTTTTAAATAAAAATTATTTTAATCAAATAGTATTATAATTTTTTAATGATAATATATTTTAATGAAATCCTTAAATAATTATTATAATTTTCATAGTGTTATTTTTATATAAAATTGAAAAAAATAAGGATTTTATTTAATATTTAAAATTCCAAAACATAAAGAATTATTTTTAATTAAGTAAACTTTATGTTTGGGCTCATTATCTCAAAATTATCTTTGGGTGAGTTTTGGGGAATTTTCTGACAAAGATAGTTTTTTGGTGAAAAAGTGAAAATTGCTGCTTTATGAGCACTGATTTATATAATATCATTATTATTTTAGCATGATTAAAAAATTTATACATTATTTAATTCAATTTAAATTTGAGTTAATAAGTATAAAAATTAATTTATAAATATTTATTTTAATTTATAAATTTATACTTTACACTTTTTAACAAAAATTGGATTTTTGATATAAAAATTATTTTTTGGATTCTGTGTATTAAATGGGTTAGTTTGGAGGATTTTTTTGGGAATTACTTGTACATCCACACACATTATTCCACTAATAAATAAGATATGTAATTGGTTGTAATTTATTTCTTCAACAAGTGGTCAGCTTATATAATAAAATAACCAATATTTAATCCTTTAAAACCCACCCCCCTCAAGTATAAATATCACCCATTCCCCTTTCTTCTACCCTAAAAATTAAAAATCCATGAATTTAAGGAGATTTTTTCACCCAAATAGTCCCTCTAAGGTTCCCTCAAGTTCTCAAGGTTCCATCAACAAGTTTTAGGAATCAAATATTCAAGGTAAAAGAATTCTCTTATTCTTCCTTTTCATTCATGTACCTGCTTCTTGTGAGTCTTCTTAATGTAAAAACAATATTCATTTTCCTGAACTTTTGACCTTAAAATTACATCATAAATTTTTTTATAAATGGGAGACCTCCATTCTCTCTCATTTTTCCTTTTACTTAATCCATTTTGTATACCATCATGCTGTAGAAATGATTTCCTGAAATTTTCACTTTTTCAATAAACAATATTATATTTGGAATACCAAAATCTATCGTTACCCATGGTAATTCACCTAGATAAAAATTTATTATATTTATTTGGGTATATACATGTATAAAAGCCACATTCCCATTTTTGGGTTAAAAATGTTATAATTTTCAATTCCTTAAGCACTAATCTACTTGATGATTTTATATGAAATCTATTCATTATTCTCCCCAGGTTATTGATGAAATTATTTATTATGATCAATTTGTATCACAAGAATTAAAAATTATTAATGATTCACATTAATAGCTCCCAAATTCATTGGTTAAAGAATTAATCTCTAGATATGTCATGTTTTATAATACCTCGGTGAATAACCTTTGAAATTTTTATTTATGACCCCCTTATTAATAAACCTTGGTGATATACTTATGAATGTGTCATTTTTATATTGTAGACACATATTTGTGTTACGATTCATGTTATTTTTATTATTATATGCCTCATGTTTATATAATAATTCCTTATTGATAGTCCTCTTTTTCACATGTTATGTATCTCCTTTTTTTATTCCCATACTAGTCTTTATGCTCACCCCTTTATTTTATGATTGTCCCCAAGATGCGAGATGCAATAAAATTAAATTAGAAAGAACCTATGAATAATTATTTAAAGTGTATTATATGAATTTTTATGTTTTATAAGTCTTTTATGTGTTATGTTCAAAATTTTGAAATCACAAAACCTAAAAAAACCTCTATATTGTTAAATATTGTACCATATAATGAAAGGTTTATGTAATAAAAAGGAGGGTCATCATAGAATGGGTGGATAGTGTTCCTGATAAAGGCAGTAGCAAGGTTTTTTCATAATATGAGCGGAAAAAGAGGTGTGTAAAAGATGTTAGTGACTCATTCAGATACATGGGTGATGGTTTTTTGGGTGTGGAGAGTAGCGTGTTGTTGGATACAATGAGTAGTAGAAAATTCGGTTTTTTAATAGGTTATTGGAGGTATAAAACTGATGTTGAGTGTATGGTTGTGACTTTATATGGTGATGTTTGGTCATGAGATTATTATTAGAGAAAACACGGAGGTGTATCAAGGTGTTATTTTAATATAAGTTTTCTACACTCTCGTTGTAATTCAATTCTTGGTCTTTTACTTCGATTTTTTGGTATCTCCGATTATAGTGGAAATCTTCAGAGTTACCTCATGGTTTTTTAATCCTCCACATCATTGGGTCTTTTATATATTAAAAAACTCTCAATTTATTTCTTACTATTATTTTTCTACTTCCTTTTTTAGTGAAGATTCTCTGAAATTATGTTTTTATTATTGAACTGACACATTTACTCCCTAACAATTCTAGTGTCACCTATCCTTGATTTCCTTACACAAGATAATCCATTGGAACCTAGATAAGGTATGACTAACCAAGTTAGATGATTGAGGTGTTGAAAAGATCCACTTTGTAAGTAATTTAACACTTAGTATTTTAAGGGGATTTAACATCACCATCTTACCTCAAGTAATTAACTTTTATGTACGCATGATTATAGAAATTTTTAGTCTGGAATCCTATTCCCTCCACCTAATCAATATTTTAAACAATATTGATGTGTAACTCTTTACACAACCCACATGTTTTTGTTTCTCATCCAAAAATATAAGTCAAGTATAATCATACATATCTAAATGAATCATGTGTATATAGTACATGAAATTTTCATGTAAATGCATGGAGTTATATGACATTGAAAATATCCACATGATTAGGAAAAGGCCAATATATATTCAACCCTTTTCACCTTTCTAGACAACACATAAGCCTCTAGACTAGTAGGGAGTCAGACAAAAATTTACATTACCCAAGGAAACTTTACTCAATAGAAAATTCAATTCATTATAAGTCTAAAACCTAATATAAATAAACAATATTCAATAAATAAATTCAATTCCATAACATCAATTAAAAATTGATTTCAAGGAATATGAAAAACTAAATTCATTTTCGCACCTATCATATAATGGAAAGCTCTATTTTCTAGAAGAATTTTAATATTTAAACTAAAGAATATAAGATTCATAATATAATAATTATATCTTTGAATAAAATAGGGAATAAGATTTTAAATAAATTGATAATTCTAATATTTAAATAAAATATAACAATTTATGAAAAACCCATAAATTAATTCTAATAATAATGATTTTAAAGTTTTAGATTTTACATTATGAACATTCCAAAATATTTAATAAAAAAATATTCATTCCAATATGATCTATTTAATATTATTCATTATATGACATTTAATTTTAAAAATATGATATTTTATGAATTGAAAATAAGTCATAATTAAATTTCTATTATATAAAAATTTCACATAATCCAAATACCATACACTCTACATTATTTAAACCTTAATCATATCAATCATAAAATATATTTTGATGTGGTTTACCTAATATTTAAAATAAGAACCATAATTTGAAAAATTAAAATTAAAAAAAATAAACATTTTAAATATACACATTATCATGACCCCCCCCCCCCCAAATGGTTCCCCACCAGGGCTAGTATTGAAGAGAAGGAGTGACCCTGAAATCCCCCCTCTAGTAGACCCTGGGTTAGTGACTAGAATCAAGGGTATAAAACATAAAATGAGAGTAATTTCCCTCATAATATAATATAATCATAAGAGATGTGAATAGAAACACTGATCTACGCCACATTATATAAATAAACCAATATCTCATGGAAGTAAATCCAACAATTGATGCCATGTCATACATAAATAATATCCAGAATAAAATACCAAAACAATTCCTAAAAACAGCTCTAAACAATAACTCCAACCCCAAGCTATCCCAGTCTATATAGTTCACTAAAACCCCTATTAAAAACATATAGAAAAATTAAATATACATATAGTGAGAATAACATGTAAACTCAACATGATCCTCCTTATGACCACTCGTGAAAATTTGAGAAAGGCATGCTAATTCTACCATGAGTAAAGTTTAGAACCAACATGCACCTATCGAGTTAACTACTCATTCTTAGCCTCACCAAGGCTCACTCACCAAGTATCATATACAAGGAAAAATAAGATCATAATCCAAAAAATATAATCATAGGCACCCAATTACAACTTACCCCTAGTTTTCCACTCTCACGCACTAATGTTAAATGTTTTGTGCTCCTATACCTTCCTTCCTGATGTGGGTTGGGATGCAACCTTACCTACCCTAACGCTCACAAGTTACAATTTCCCATGTTTTCATAAGGGAAATTCCACATATCAAATCATCTAATTATAACCACAACACATCTATGATTATCACCTCATAACTATAGTAGTAGGGTGTCATGAACTTAAAGGAAATCAACCTCAATCCCTCCTCCTATCATGAAAATCCCACCTTGCATAACTATCATCTCATCATCAACACTTCATCAGGTGAACAACATGCCACTCCCACATATTTCATGATTATACCAACCTCAAACCATCAAAATCGTTCTACTACAAAAGGGAGAGTGGGTAAGAGGGGGTAGTCATCCATCCACCCTCACCAACTGGGATTTTAAGGAAAACACATGGAACCAAAAAAATTAGTATTGTTATAGAATACATGTCTTTGATAGGGTGATTATATAAATCATAAGAAAATAAATGGTATAAAAGATACACGAAATATCCAAACTATGGGTTCTCACAAACAAGCACCACAAGCTTGACTAGCAACGTTACAGCCACACCACGACACAAACCATTATATTATGCCTCCATTATAACATAACAAACCAATAATCATACAAAAAATAATTGTGACAACTCTCAATTATCATTTAAGAATTAATTTAATCAAATAAATATTTACATCTACCAACCAAAATTAGATTCATTATTCTATTCATTTTCAATATTTAGTAACAAACCATTCACCGCCATTGCCTGCATTTACTCCCAATATTTATCTTCCCATGTATGCCAATATTTTATTTTTAAATTAATTACCACATATTAAGTTCTATCCCACACCCATTAAAATAAATCCCTTATCAATTAAAAATTTAATTATCCGACAATAATTACATTATTACAACCTCATTCAACACAATCAGGAATCTATGATAACATCACATACTTTATCACAACCACATCCACACATCAATAGGAAATATCCATTTCTCTATAATATAAAAGTTTAGGTCGACATCAAACATATTTCAAGTTAATATTATTCAAATAGACCATTTAATCACCAATATTAATTATTATTAAATTTTGTGAGGCTTTCTTAGCATTCAAGCACAATAACAATCAGGTCCTTCAATGGTAATAATTCAAAACACTCTAGGGGATCATCGATGTAGCTAAAAATAGGTAGATTAAAATCTCCATATCAAGGATATCATGTTACCATGGAGATATAAAAATTTATGCAAGCTTTATCACCATTAATTTCACATGCCTTTATAATGGAATTATTATATTTCAATATTCACTACACATTATCGGATTTACATTGTTTAATGATTTTCAAGTACACAAAAGATGTTAAGATACAATAATAATCACATTCCATTTTTCTACTCACTAACTAGAAAATAAAAATTAAATAATTTCAACTACTATGTGTGGAAAAAACTCCCATTTAATTTTTATTAATTTCCATACATGAAATAGCATTAATCAATTACATGCGTTAATTATTTTTCCCTTTTTTTTGATAATTTCAATATTTTTATCTCATTTAAATTGATTTATACTAATTACCTTTTGAATAAAAAAGAAATATAAACTCA
The DNA here is from genome assembly GCA_963277665.1 of Viscum album. NCBI lineage: Eukaryota > Viridiplantae > Streptophyta > Magnoliopsida > Santalales > Viscaceae > Viscum > Viscum album. The sequence continues at coordinate 208,625,777 of OY728128.1, read as the reverse complement.
TGGTTTAATATTAAATGTTAGATAAGATCTTGAATCTCATACCTCATAAAGCTTTACACGTTTTAGTACCAAAAACATAGTAGAGAGAAAATATGTAAAGGACTTGAAATACCAAATAGATTCCTTGGATTATAATTCAAAAAGCTCAAAAGGATTGTATGGTGATGCTTTGATCTCCCAAGATTTATAGAAATGAAAAGGAATTATAAAGAGTTGAAATGATAAGGAAATTGGTTTTTCGAAATTGTAGATATAGTTTTATCCAAATATCCACCAAATACTCATCCAAACACCAATTTTTAAATCATATTAAATTAGTGTCCATTTAATTTTTTTACATAACCCAATCAAAACTCTTATAATTTAGAATGATTAAATATTGTTTCCATATTAATCACAAAATATTTAAAAACAATAGATTTTTATTATTATTTCCATTTATTTTCATTAAAAGTGTTACATATCAATTTAGAGGGAAGATAAAATTGTTAATATAAAAAGAACTGTATACACATGAGAGGTGATCTCAACATAAATATAGGTTCCACTACATTTTCATAGTTTAACGTAACCTCCACATTTCTCACCATCATGCAAGCTTCATAAACTTAACTTCCACCACCACCATGGCCTCCACCACAATGTTGTGCAAGGACCCTAGTCATTTCAACCTTCTATATAGAAGTTCATAGTGTAGTCACCCCATACACATTGTTTCATCCTCCCTCACATGAAAATGGTAATCTATTTGAATTACACTTCAATTTTTCATAATTCCCATCAAAAAATCTAAACCGGGGCATTTTAGTAGTCCTTGTTTCACATTGATGGATTCTGCATGAAAAAAATCTTCTAAAACAGCTTTTAAAATGGCTAGTTAAACCATTTCACTGCTCGTGGAACACTCTAAAATCAATATGGTACTTGCATAAACTTAATTAGTCTTGATTTTATGAAGAAAAAACTCATGTGAAGGTAAACTATTTTACCTTTACATGGAGGAAAAGGGTAGGATTCCTCCACACAATGAAAATAACCCACTAAAATGGACACCCATAGTCATTTCACTCACCATGGTACACCAAGATCCATTCTAAAAACTCCAAAATGCTCACCCTTCCAATATTAATATCCCAAACATCTCACCCCACACTTGAGGCTATATTATAGTGACCTCCAAGTAGCCAGAACACTTCCCTAGCTTCCCAGACACCTCCTAACTCTATGAAATATAAAGGAATGGGTAGGAAGGTTGTGAACCATTACAAGAATTTTTTATTTTGGAATTGTTTATTTTATTTATAAATTATTATAAATGAGCATTTATGATCTCTAAATAAACATTTTATTTCTATATCATAAAACATGCTGAATAATTTGAACAAAAGGTATTTCAAATACTAACATTTAATATTTAAGGAATATTTGATAGAAAAATTTTTATAAAAATTTATTAATTTATTATCAACGTTTAATAAAAAATTAATTAATTAAACCTTTAATAATTAATAAATATTCCCAAAATAATTTTTTATTATAACTTATAAACAACTTCTAAATTAAAATAAAACTTTACAATATATAAAAAAATTAATTTTTTTAACTTCCTTTATAAAAGAAACACTTTCTGCATAAAGTTAATTCTATTTACCTTTATACAGAACTGTTTTTCATATAGGTAAAACTTTTAAACTTCACAAAACCTTCTTTTTGTAAGGGTACCATGGGAGTTACTGCCTGCATAAAGGTAATGTAGAATCAACCTTTACACAAATCCATTATGTAATGGTATAAACAATTACCACTATGTACACCCCCTACTGCGTAAAGGTATAATACGATTACCTTTTTCATAGAACAATTTGTATGTAGGTAAATAGGTATAACATTTACATCTACTTATCTACATAAATGTAATTTGATATGAACTTTACATAGACCCCCTACATAAATGTAAAACAAAAATTACCACTATGTAGAAATTTTATACATAAAGGTAGTTAGGGATGACCCTTAGGTAGACCAATCTATGTTATAAAAAGATTCAATTACCTTTTCCCATACCTCTTCTACATAAAAGGTAATTTATTTTGTCCAGAATTCAAAAACACTTTTATTTTCTTCATGATTTATTTATTTCAAACAATATTTCACAAATATAAATCATGGGATGGCTCCAATACCACTGTTTTTAAATAAAAATGTCTGATAATAATTATTAGAAGTTTTCTAAATGATTTAAATCCATTTTCACGGATCATCCATGAATGAAATATGAAACCTATATAAAAACTGGAAATGAAGAAACTTTTTAAGCTCATACTATTAACAAAATAGCATCTATATCTTCTTCATCACATTAAAAATCCATCAAATTTACTTGATAAAGATCACCAAGGGAATCCAAAGGACATTCCCTCTTTATAGTGTATCCATTGGTCGAGTTGAATTGCACATAATATTTATGGGACTCTTAATCCTTCATGATGTGTTAAAATTTCACAATAAAAAAGAGGTAGGAGAAAGAGAAATTCTTGTTTCAAGGAGCTTCATCCAAGAATGAGGCAATCATCCACACCTAAAATTATATGGTAGGGGATTTTTAAATGCCTGGAGGACTCCCTTGAAATCCCATGCATTTTCAATGCATGAGTTAATTATTTGGCTAGTTTGTACATTCATCATATGTATGAAACTCATCTCCCAAGTTTATTCTTACAAAAAGTCCCATTAAATGATATCCAACATGGAGAGGTGACTCAGGAATAGATCATTATAGTTTTCATAGACTTCATGGAATAATATGTCCTATAATTCATTCAAATAATAATTTTGTTCAAGTCCAAATAATGTTTAAATATATAATATATAGAGAGAAATATATTTAGGTCATATATCCATTAATAAGGGATTTTTTCTTAATAAACGTTATTATGAAAATCATGTGATGATTAATTGTGTGCACCAGGTTTATGAATCATTAGATTCTATAACATGTTTGAAAATGGAGACAAAGAAAATAGTGTTTATCGAGTTATTTGTTAAAATAAGAGGTGAGTTGTTCTCATCACTCATCAGTGACATATTCGAAAGAATAATCATATTTTCATGGAAAATTATCAAAATGAATCAAATTCCATAAAATATATGGAAATAATAATTTATTTAATAAATATTCCAAATAAAAGTAAATAATAATTATTTTCTAATATGAAGAAGTCCATGTTGAATATTGGTAAAATATTTTGAGAAGGAATTTTTTGTCTAAGAGACTCGTGGAAATAATTTTAAACAAAGTGAAGTTTAAAGTTAAATAAAATAATCTTCTTCCAGTATAAAACTAATTCATTCTTAAATTAATAACCTAAAGATTTATGATATGTGACATGATAGAAAAAGATAAATAGTTAAATTTAGTTACTATTATAAAATTAATATCACTAATATTCAAGCTTATATAAAAAGTGAAATTCACTTTATAACCTAAAATATTTTATGGTAAAATAGTATAGAGAATTTTAATTGGTTATATGTGTTTACAAAAATGAATTGAATGCCCCTTAATCATAAAAAAATATGATGATATACTGGATAATAAAAATGTAAATTGTTACATTGACCTCATGGAGAAATTTTGATGGTATAGGTACCATATATAATGATAATGTTAAGTTTATAAATATTTCTGACTCAACAAAAAAATAAAACATTATAACATTTGATGTTGTGAAGTTAAGGAGTGTGAATATGTTCAAAGAGTTGAACATTATGAATATGATTCCTAAGTATCACCCTTATTCAAACTATCTTAGTTTATATAAGTTACTCATTAAGAGTTTAGTTGGAGTTTTTTATCATATTATCACATATATATGACACATGAATTACATATAGATGTAATAAATGAACAAAAACAATAAAATATAGTAAACATATGGTTTAGACTAGTGGTTTATCATTTATGATATTATAAATATGATTTTATGTATAGTTTTATTAAATATTGTTAAATGAGTTTTAGAATACAACATTTATCCTGATTTTATAATAAAATCAATCTATATTTATTATTTATTCATGTGTGGTGTAGATTTATTTTATTTGAATGGTCGAATGATAATATCCCCTCAAAGTACAACTTTGATTTATCCCTTATAGTGATTATCATAGAGTATAATGTTCTTTGATGGTATGTTAAGGTTATAATTAATAGATTATTGTACTCATTACAAAAGTTTTTATAAGAGATTCGAATAATATATTCATGAGCAAATAAGTATAGATTTATTAAATGAATTGACTCACCAAAGTAAATCTCATGGAATTTCATAAATTCATTGCTATACTCAGGGGTGTATACTTATTAACAATTCTTATTACCAAAGCTCGAAAAGATATCTAGAATAAGTACCTCCATACATTGATACCTTTATTAAATATGTGAAAATATACTTATCTAATCAAGGGTTGTTTGGGTATGTTATTGATCATGTCAATAGTTGGAGCATAACCAAGATGGGATTTGTCTATTTGTATAAAAAGTAAATACATCTGGACCTTGATTGAATGAAATTGAATAAATTCATGTCCATTCCTAGTTAAATCACATATGATGTTCTTATATATTGGGATGAGTTTCATGTGATGTACTCATCTATTAGATAAATTATATGTGATGTATTCATCAAATTGGTCAGTCTTTTTTAGAGAATCGGGAAAAGGAAAGATAAACTTTACTAGATTGACTTTGTTCAATATCTATTATTCAGTTGATTTCATCTTAAAAAGGGATTATATATGTTTATATATTATGTATATAATACATATTTTGGTGGAAATTTTTATATAGAGATATGATTATGTTTGTTGGAGATCACACCAGACCTTGTAGTAGACTGAGTAGAACTGATACTTTACTAGAGGCCATTCTTTTCTTACATCTATGAAATAGGGATTTTATATTTTTTCAATGAAACTAAGGCCTTCAAGGTCACACAGCTATTCCACTAGATAAGGATTAATTTTCGATCAAAGTTTTTATTCCAAAATGAATAGGGTAATGTAACAGTCCAAACTTTACAACTGGTTACTTTGTGAGAATTCTAGTAATGGTAGTGTTTGTATGATGTTATAAGTTAGTTGAGGAGTGTATGGTGGATTTGTAGCTAAAATTTCATCTTGATAAGGATTCTATAGTGTGGAGGCTTATATTATGGTGTAAATTTATTTTTTTAGCGTGGAGAGATTGGTTGTGGCATAGATCCATGGAGGTAGATTTTTGGTGGTTACTCCATTTTTTACATAGTTTTGACGTAATTACTAAGATGTTGTGTGGATTCCTATAATAGGAATTATTGAGGTTCTTAAAATTTTAGTGTAGTAATGTTGTGGATCTAGGTTCTAGTGTAGTCTTCTTCATAGTGTTTAAATTATAAGTCAAAATAGTTTCTCCTAAGATTTATTCCTTCTCCTAGTTTATAGAATCTATTGAGTGGATTCATTTTTTTTCTAGTATTTTTTTTTGACTAAAACCACTCTAATATAGTCCCTTATCTTACATCATAGTTCCATCTTATGTCATCACCCTTGCACCGTAGTGAGGGTTATTGCACTGTGGTCTTCTAAATCCTAGTTTATCTATAAATTTCCAAACCCCATCGAACCTTAACATCCTCAAAATTTTCCTTCTATTTATTAGGAACTCATGGTGCATATTTAGGTGGTATTTTAACACTACTTAATTAGCTTCTAGCCCTATCCTTGGGATATCAAACCTTGGTGATTCTAAGTATGTTTCATCCACTCTCCCCTAATTTCCCTTCTATGTTCATCATTCAAGGGTGGTTGTAATTGAGGATATGGTTAGTTTGGGTGGTGTTAAGAATGGAGATTGATGGTGATTTTTGGGTTATAGGTTTTTAATCTATCCTTTGTGTGATATTTGTTGTGTGGATTTCCCCTCTTAATTTCATCCTTGAACAACATTTTTGGAAGATTTTTTTGAGGTAGGGGGCCCTTTTTCTCTAATTTTTTAGATTTAAATGTGGGAATATCATAATTTTTTCTTAATTTGGGTAAATGATATGTATTATATTAATGAATATAATTAAATGGATTCATTGAAAATTAATGTGAGGGAAAAATATCTTGAATTTTACTTATTCCTATGATTTTTTCCTATATGGTTGTTCATGCTTATTGTTTTGAAAATTTTGACTTATATTATGTTTCATGTCTTTTATGGTTATTGAAACTTCTAAATCTCATTATGCATGCTTGATTAAACTCACTGTGTAAGAAAAAGGATAATAACAAATATATGGATAATAAAATAATTTCCAATGGAATTTCATATTTTTGTGATAACCCCTTCAAAATAATGGATTAAATGTGATGAAATGTCTTTTTAAAAACTAAAAATTAGAATTATTGTCGTTTTGATGTGGGGTGGTTCGGAAACGGGGCTCATTGGCATAAGATAGATGGGATGCAATGTGTTGTGTTGTGTTAATTTCTCGATAGTTATGGAATAGAATGTAATATATGGATCCAAATGGAATGGGTTGAAATGATTAATGAACTTATAGAATTAAAGGTGGAAGCATGGTTGATGTGGTTGTCATTAAATATAAAAGTAATGGGATTGATTAATAAATATGGTTCGTAATTGGAAAATTTGGAAATGGGTTGACTTGAAAAGGATGATGGAATATATCTTGTGTGGTTCTTGCTTGTGGGGTGTGGTGTATTTATTGGTGGCGGTGATAGTTCAAGAGGTTGTGAGACTTTGTGGTGATGTTGTGAGATATTTGGGTTATCTTTTTATAAAACAATTGGTTGGGATTGTGTCGTATATACCTATCATATAATTTTATGCTATTTTTATATGTACCCCATAAAATTCATGGGTTTACACTGAATCCCAAGGATTTTGGGTTCTGGTGTTCTTCCCAAACATCCATAATGGTGTGTATGAATATCTCACTACCCCTTCTTTACTAATATCTCTTCCTAGTGAGACACTTACACATGGGCTACGATGGCTTGAGGATATTGTTCACTTGTAGTGATGATTGATTAGACTAGAATATACACACAGGCTCTGATAGCTTGCAGATGTAGAGCACTTGTGGTGGTGATTAGAAAGACGATGAGGTAGTCTATAGTGGGGGTCAATCATGGTAGGAGGATGGGTTGAGATTAATTTTCTTTATTCTCACTATACCCTACTATTATGGTTATATGGTATTGGTTATGGGGGGGACGTGGTTGTGATGACATGTTTCACGGGGTGCATGGTATGATGTGGTTTCCCATGTTGGTACCACTATGTTTATATGTTGTATTTGTTTTCAACAGTTGTCAATAATGGTCAAAATAAATAAGGAACTATGAAGTGAATGGATATTGGTTGAAGTGATGATTCCAAGATAATTTTTATGGATTCATAACATTAGATTCCACACTTGGGAAATTATCTATGTTGTTCAAATCAGAAGATTGATGCACTAATCGTGAGTTCAAAGAACTTGTGTCAAAGGATACATAGTGTTTACAATAATTATGTATCATCTATTTAAGGATGATACAATTTCTTTGGAATTCAAGTTCCAAAAAGAAATGGTGGAAGAGATTTGAATATTTGGATGTGATCATGAAAAAAGGAAAAGAGTGTGTGCATGGTCTTGGCATTTTAAGGTGTACATGCATGGGGTTGGAGTACTAAGCTTAAAGATTTCCTTTCACTTAACCATGAAATTTTATGGGCCAAACTTAAAAATATGGGCCAACCCTCAAGCCAGATGAGGAAAGTTCAACCCCAGCACATGTGGGACCTGAGTTTCAACCACGCTGAGGGAACCATCCTTCACCATCCCAAAGTTTGCATAGGTTGGGCATAAGCATTCCTACATGAAGGGTTGTGTATAGGCATGTAGGAGCACACAGGGAAAATCCTATGCATAGTTGGGCCGAAGCTCACACAGAGGGAGAGTGCAGAGCGTGTCTGCAGAGAACATGGTACGGGCGGTACCGTAGAGGGAGAGAGAGTAATCTGGGTAGCAGTTAGAGCACTTTAGTTGATATACTACATGCCACCCGCATCTCCATTTTTATGTGGGGCAAGGAAATGTGGGTTACTGTTCATCATTTAAAAACATGGGTGTAATCCTGGTCACACATCTCTTCTGTAGTCATGACCTAATCATCGTCATTCATCTCACTCGCATCACACATGTTTGAACTAGGACAGTCGATCTCTAGTGGAATCATAATAATACCTCTCCATTGTTATCCTCCTCTCACCACTGCACAACACTGCTTCATAACACCGCCACTGTCTCTTCATGGAGAAAAATACCAATATCCATGGTGGATCCCTGACCAAAGAAGGATTGTCTCGTGATTGAACTGAGATCATGCATGCAATCTACGTCTTGCATGCATGAAGATATCTTGAAGAAGGCCAAAGTAAATGGGGTTGTGAGGCCCCATATTTCATATGAGATTCATGGATGATCTAAGCCTATTTTTTAGCGACTTAAATGAAATTATTAATGCATGCACATGATATTTTTACTAAGAGACCACTCATTTGAAAAGGAAACATCCAAGATATGTGACATATCTTCAAACGAGTTTGAAAATCATTAAAACTAAAGATCTTGGTCATTCAAAGAGAGAATCTCAGCTATTTTAAGAAGATATTTGAAGGGAATATCTCATGGGATTTGGACACGAAAAAGGGATAGACCATCACCTATAAAAGGAGAAGCCACGAGGAATAACTTATTGCTACCTCTTTCATACCTAAGTGCTCCTGTTCAAAAATAGATCATTCCCTATTCTACATTCTACACGAAGAATAAATCCAAGAACCATAGGCTTTAATCAAGTGTTATGCACTCTTGAAGAGTCTCACAAAGAAGGAGACCCACACCCTCTATGTGAATGGAAACCATGATCACATGACAGGTTTTACAAACCCCCATTTTGTTTCGTTAAGGGGATCCTGAAGGTACACAACTGGTGCACAAACACCCTTGTTGTGATTTGCGAAGAAAGATCCACAGAGCTCCCTGGTTCTATGAAGAAGAGTCGCACATCACTTGTGTGTAGAAGATCTGTGCATCCCTTGCATGAGGAAGATCCATGAACCCTTCGGTAAACATCCTCATGTTTAAACACTAAATCCATATTATTTATAGGGTTTCATTTTTTAGGGAAGAATTAGATTTCATGAAGAAGGGAAGTATGTGCTTTCATTCATTCATATGCATGATTTGAAGAATCCCAAGGCATTGTGTATGTACATGTGAAGAAAAAGGAAGAACATTTCCAAATACCTATACCCATTCAGTTAGGGTTTCTTTGTTCATGGTTACACCAAGGTAATTCGTATGCATGCAAAGAAGAAGTGAATGGTGTGTTTATTTTTTGCTTACAACATGCATGAACTCATGTCCATGAATTTATGACGCCCTAACCAATAGAAGAGATAAGAATATAAAGGGAAGAAGAGAAGAGGTTTTATGTGTGTACAAATATTTATACACATTAGGGTTCACACACAAGAGATAATAAGTGGAAGAGAAGAGTTCAACTAAAATCCACAGGCATGATCTCAATCATATATGAAAAAAGAAATGAGAATAAGTGAATTATGATGATTCCAAGTAAGCTTATCCTCAGTGTTTGAATAATCACATAGGATTTTTTGATTCTAGCCAAAGAAGAATGAGTTTTAGTGCATTTATTTATTTCACTAAAGAAGTGGAAAGAAGAGTAAATAAGAACAGAAAGAGGATTCAGTCTTCCGCTAAATAAGAAGAGAGAAGAAAGGAGATTTTCTTGCCTACTACTTTGAAAGTATCCAAGTGAAGTGCACTAAAAAATATCAAGATTAGAACCTACCTTATTAAGAAGGAAGAAGTTTTTTTCAGTGGTAGAATAAAGAACCAGCAAGGAAGCATCAAGTTGAATTAGGTCATCACAAGTTCAGGAAGAGGATTTTTTCCCTTCCCCCTCCAAATTTTAGGGACTCACACTGGGAAGGACTTTTTTTGTTCCCTCATCCCAAGTGTAGGTACCCACACTGGCTAGAGGATTGTTTTCCTAGCCAATCCACTATAATAGTTATCACATTATAGTATAGAATCCATGCAATGGTCATTCACATGCATGGAAAGGATGTACCTACTCTTATTGAGTAGTGAACCTTATAAAAATATCACCTCCATATTTTTACTACTTTCTATTATTGCATGTGATATTGAAGAGATAATAATAGAATCAGGATCCTAATAGTTCAAGTGGTATAGGGATAAAAAGTTTGAATTGGTTTAAAAAGTCCCCAACAATGATTCACTCCCCTCTCAGTGTTAGGTATATCCCAAACTGGTCCTCTCAATTGGTATCAAAGGCAGGAACACCTCTATTGGATTCTCTACAGTGAAGTTCTTATCTTATAAAGAGTTGAGTTTCTTTCCTGATTAATCAATGAAGTGTAGTTTTAATGAAGAATTTGTTGTCTCTGAGCAGAAGATTGTATCTACTAAGACCATGATGAATAGGAAAATTGAGGAGAATATAAAGTTGAAGAAGAAGTCCTTATTATCTAAATAAGAGGAAGTATCCAATTCTACATACCTTAATGACAGTGAAGACATATTAGGCTTGTAAAGTAATGAGAAGGTACCTCAATCTTCCACCAAAAAGATGGACAACCTACCTACCTCAAATGATCTGGAGGTATGTGTGAGTAAATTTGGAAATTATACTCACGGTGAAAATGCTAGCACAAGTGGTGATGATCAAACTACAACCTATCAAGAATTATTTATTGATGGATTAAGAATGATTCTGCCTAGTATTCCTGAAGAAAGTGCATCCCTAGTTTGTGGAGTATTTCAATGTATGCTAGAAGATGTCTCCTAGCTGGAAGAAGAAAATGATGTTTTCAAGAAAGCCTTGTAAGAAAAAAAATTGTGAATGTTTAAAGACCTCTAGAAAATTTGTAGCCTTTGAAGCAATAAAGATGGAACTTGAGATGAGTTCCTCAAAATGGATCAAAATGTTGAAGAGAATTATGGAGTCAATAAGACACTGGAAGAGAAGATCCATGCACTTTAAAATGAGCTAAAGAAGAGCACTAATGTCAGGGTTTTATATTTGGAATAAAATTCCAAGAAGATCATGGAACTTGACACTTTGTTTCAAAACAAAGTTATGATGCATGAAGTTCAAGTTGAAAGATTAAATAATAATTGTAAAGAGAGGATTGTCATTATTTATAACCATAGTATCATCCTCAATATAGAATGAAAAAAATTGGAAGCTCAATGTTCCAATCTTACAAATACACATATTGAGCCCTCATAAAAGAAGTTGATAGTTTCTACTGGTATTCAATGTTCATTAGAGTATTATAAGGGTGAAATAACTCCAATATGTGATAAGAAGATCATTACTTAACTCAATGATCTATCACAAGTAGTTGAGAAAGAACAAGTACAATCCATACCATCGTGTACTAATGTCTCTAAAACTGTTTCTACAAAAAGTGCATGTTGGATGAAAAAATATAAAAAATTATGGATGAATAAAGGTGAGTAGATACCTACCACCATGGATATAGTGTATAGGAAGAATAAGTTGGAAGATGATTCCCCACAGAGAGAACAAAAAATCAAGAAGTCTCGGCAACCTTATACATAATATATCAAGAAGACAAGGTTTGTTGGTCAATATTGGTGCTACAATAGATTTGGGAATTATGCATTGGATTATTGGTACAATCCCTTAAATGAAAAGGCATAGATAAATCCTATATCAAGGGGGAGAAAGACATAAAATTAGAACAAATATCCATAGATCCAAAATCCTCTGTACACTTTAAATATATTTGGAATGTTAGGCAACATCTGTGATGTATGCAATGGGAGTGGTCACAAGGTTGGTACATGTTCATCTAAATAGGTACCCAAATCTTATAAGAAAATAAGATCATATAAGATGGATAAGAAATAAGAATCATCCTTGGTAAGAAACCAAAAGTACATTATAAAAACAAATTCTCCCAATAATATTCCAATAAGGAAAGGAGAGAAGTCCTTGGATTCTAAATCAAAGAATTTGAAGGGTGGTGCATCAAAAATAACTACCAAGAAGGATGACACTTAGAATATACCACTTGAATGGTCCAAAAATGATGCCTCAGAATATTTGGAAATAATTTGGACAATTGAAGATGCACAGGTCAAGGATAGTGAAAAATGAAAAGAAAATATTTCGCAAGAAGATAAAAAGGTTATGTATGTGAGGTGCAACAAGGCTGGTCATACTGTTAGAAATTGTGTTGCACTTATTCCATCTCAAGAATAATTTCTCAAAATGATGAAAGTTTCATCATGAGATTATAGTTCTCTAAAATAACTTGAATAAAGAAGTCTCACACACAAAGATATGGAGGAAGTGATAAAATCCACACAACCCCAATCATAATTAAAGATCAAATGTGAATGTGTAAATAGTGGATCGAATGGAGCATCTTGGTTGAGAAAATCATCTCAACCTTTCTATTTTTGTTTATCAATCAGGGAGGATATATATTATTCCCTTAAATTTTTGTGTATTATATTTGATTTGATAATACAAGGAATTGAATGTGAATCAATTTCTTAGGGGGGGAACCTAAGAATCGTGATGAGAAGTGTTTCCATTAAAGGGGAGACAAATTAATAAGTTTCCAAAGTTATTATTTCAATTAGTGTATACTTTAGTTGGTATCAAATTCAAATACTCTTAAGATTTTTTGAAGACCATTTCATTGGAAAAGGTATGTTATTTATTAATCTCTCATACTTGGTTACTCAAAATAAATATAATTCTATAAAGGGGGAGTAACTGAATTACTCGGTGACATAAGAATAATGGTAGTTCCCCAAGTACACTCATACTTCCTATTGAACTTGAATGTTTTTGATCCATTTTTTGAAGTGAGAGAAGTAGTTTCAGGTTGATTATTTAATCTCACATTTATTACCCTCAGTCGGGAATGAAAGTGGAAAACCCTTGAAGATGCGTATATGGGTTCTCGTCTCAATATGTATCTTGGTCAGTTGATAATGGACAATGTTGTTGTCTAAATAAAATCCTATTGTTTTATACACAGATAATTTCTCAATTTGACTTAGAGTGAAATGATTGATGACACATTTCTTTATTATGTACTGATACCCTCTCTACCATGAACTTTTTATTTATTTTCAATAATGGGGAGAGAAAGTGAAATGAAAGTTCAAAAGTGAGAGAAATAAAAGTCAAGGGGAGAGTGAGGATTCTCATTTTGATATTAAAAATATTCATTTGAGATAAATTTGACGTATTTCCAACAAATACAAAGGGATAGACTGTTGGGACCACTTTTTTTACAAGTTGTATTTGTTGTCAATAATTGTGAATAATGGTCAAAAATGAAGAAGGAACTCCAAAGTGAATAGAGATTGGTTGAAGTGATGATGCCTAGAAAATTTTTAGGGATTCATATCATTTGATTCCATGCTTTGGAAATTATCTATGTGGTTAAAATCATATGATTAATGCACTGATCCTAAGTTCAATGAACTTGTGTCAAAGGTGACACAGTTTTTACAACAATGAAGTATCATCATTTTAAGGATGATTCAAGTTCTTCTGAATTCAAGTTCCAAAAATAAATGGTGGAATATATTTAAATATTTTAATATGATCATGAAAAAATGAAAAGATTATGTGCATGTGCATAGAATTTTAAGGTGGATATGCATGGGGTTGTAGTACTAAGTTTGAAGGTGTCCATGCACTTAACCAAGTATTTTTATGTGACTTACTTAAAAATTTGGGCCAACCCTCAAGCCAACTGAGGCATGCTCAACCCAAACACATGTGGGACCCAAGGGTCAACCACACTAAGGGAACTGTCCTTGGCCAGCCTGAAGGTGGAATAGGTTTGGCACAGGCACACCCACATGAAAGGATGGGTATTGGCTCTCAGGAGCACACCTAGAAAATCCTGTCAATAGTTGGGATGAAGCCCATATAGAGGGTGGGCACAAAGCGTGCTCGAAGATAACATAGTGCAGGGCAGTACCGTGGGGGAGAGAGAGTAATCTAGGTAGCAGTTAGAGCACTTTGGTTGATATACCACACGCCACCCGCATCTTTGTTTTGATGCGGGACAAGGAAATGAGGGTCATTGTTCATCATTTAAAAACATGGGTGTAATCTACGTCACACATCTCATCCGCAGTTGCAACATAATCATCATCGTTCATCTCACTCATGTCACTCATGTTTGAACCAAGACTATCGATCTCCCACAGAATCAGTATAAGACCATGCTATCGTCGTCTTCCACCCGCCGCTGCACTACACTGCCAATGCCTCTCCCAAAAGGGGATGAAAAATCTCCATGGTTGATCCCTAGCCATAAAATGAGTGTCTCATGAACTGAGACCATGCATGCAATCTATGTCTTTCAGTCATGTGGATATCTCGAAGAAGGTTGAAACAAATGGAGTTGTGAGACATCATCTTTCATCCAATATTCATGGATGATCCGAGCCTATTTTTGAGTGAGTAACATGTGATTCTAAATGCATGCAGAAGATCTGTTTACCAAGAGACCACTCATTTGAAAATAAAACATCCAAGATATGCAGTATATCTTCATGTGGGTTTGAAGATATTTGAAGCCTAAGATCTTGATTATTTAAAGAGATAATCTAGGCTATTAGAATAATATATTTGAAGTTCATATCTCACAGGATTTTAATGAAAAAAATATAGATACCCTCGCCTATAAAAAGAGATGCCCTAAAGAATAACATGTTGCTGCCTCTTGCATACCTGATGCTCCTGTTCCAAAACAGAGCATTCTTTGTTCAACATTCTATATGAAGAAGAAAGCTAAGAACTGTAGGCCTTCAACAACTGCTATACACTCTAGAAGAGTATCGCAAAGAAGGAGAACCTCACCCTTTGTGTGAAGGAAAACCAGGATCACGCAATAGGTTTTCCAAACCATCCCTGTGTTTCGTGAATGGGATCTCACGAGTACAAAACTGGTGCACACACACCCTTATTGTTCTTTGTGAAGAAAGATCCATGAACCTACCTGGTTCTGTGATGAATAACTGCACATCTCTTGTGTGTAGAAGGTCTATTCATCCCTTTCATGAGAAAGATCCATAAACCCTTTAGTAAAAATCCTCCTATTTAAATTCTAAAGCCATATTGTTTGTAGGGTTTTAGTTTTTGGTGAAGAAGGGGATTTCAGGAAGAAGGGAAGTATATGCTTTCATGCATTCATATGAAATATTTGAATAAGCCCAAGGCATTTTGTGTGCACATGTGAAGAAGGATTAAGAACCTATCCAAAGGCCTACACCCATTTAATTAGGTTTTCTTTGTTCATGATTACACCAAGGTAATTTGTGTGTATACAAAGAATAATTTAATGGTGTGTTTAGTTTGTGCATACAACATGCATGCACTAATATGAAAGAATTTAAGACACCTTAACCAAGTGAAAAGAGAAGAACAAAATGGGAAGAAGAGAAGAGGTTGTGTGTGTGAACAAAGATTTATACCCATTAGGGTTTAAATGTAAGAGAGAAGAAGTGGAAGAGAATAGTTCAACTAAAATCCATATGAATTATCTCAAGCATATATGAAAAAAGAAAAGAGTATAAGTGAATTATGATGATTCCAAGTAAGTTGATCCCCATTGCATGAATAATCACATATGACTTTGGGATTCTATCCAAAGAAGAAGCATTTTTAGTGCATTCAATTATTGCACTAAACAAGTGGAAAGAAGAACAAAGAAGAAGAGCTAGTGAAATTGTTTTTTCACTAAAGAAGAAGAGAGATGAAATGAAAGTTGCTTGTATACTTATTTTCAAGTAACTAGGTGAAGAGCACTAAAGAAGATCAAAAATAGAACCTACCTTATCAAGAAGGAATAAAATTGTCTTCAGTGGTAGTATAAAGAACCAGCAAGGAAGCTGTAAGTTAAACTAGTTCATCACTAGTTTAGGAAGATGATTGTTTCCCTTCCCCCTCCAAAGTGTAGGGAATCACACTGGGGAGGAATTCTTTGTTCCCCCCTCCAAATTTTAGGGACCCACAATGGATAGAGGATTCTTTTCCTAGCCAATTCACTATAATAGTTTTCACATTATAGTGGAGAATCCATGCACTGGTCATTACCATGCATGGAAAGGATGTAGATTCTCTTATTGAGTAGTGAACCTTGTAAAAATATTGTGTACATATTTTTACTTCCTTCTATTATAGAATGTGATAAGGAAAATAGAATAATATAATCAAGATCCTAATAGGTCAAGAGGTACAGGGATAAAAAAGTTGGAATTGGTTTAAAAAGTCCCCAACACTGACTCACCCCCCTCTCAGTGTCAGGTATATCCCAAACTATTCCTCTCAACCTATGTGGATTTGGGAAGGATATGATGTGGTTTCATAGGATTCTTCAGAAATGGGTACTATGGAAGGTATGGGACTGCTCGGATGTACGACATTGGGGAATGAGAGTAAAATTAGTGGGAAAACTCTCTAGGGTTCCCTTTTTCAATATGCTTCTTATTATATTATTTGACTTGGATGTGCTATTTGGTGATCATGTTATAGCGAGGTTGGGATTAGTTAGTTGAATTGATTAGGTTCATGTTGTCTTGCCATTTGTATACTAGTGTATTAGTATTCTCTTTTCACAATCTCATGAGTGACCTTGGGTATGATCCTACTAAGTATATATGTTATACTCACCCAATATATATACAAATTGTTTTTCTGATTTCTAGTAGGACTTTAGGGACCAAACTGGACACTATGATCTTAAACATCATAGCTTTCTTTGAGTCACTACCTTAGGATTACTTTTGGGTATTTATTTAGAGAATTTATTTGTATTTGTTTAATTTATACATGTATTATGGGATTATTATGGTTTCCCTTTCCCTTTTTTGAGATGGGGTTTCTTGGAAGTTTTTATTATATCTCTGAGACATATTTTTATAATTGAGGGTAACGCCTTCCATATTTGATATGTTCATGCCTTCGATTCTAGTCACCAACCTGGGGCCTACTTAAGGTTGGACTTGGGAGTCATTTTATCTATTCCTTCATTTCTATTCTAACACCCCGACCCCAGAATCCTGGAGCTGGTGAATTACATATTAAATTGGCATGATTATAAGGAAATAAATACTAAAGGAACGATCAGTTTATTAGTCTTTAAGAAACTAGATACATACATGTAACACATTTTATATTGGGAAAGGTAACAAAATACAACACATAATAAAAACTAATAAACCGCATCCACGAGAACTTAATAAATGGTCTCCTATTCATAACCTATTGAAGGAAAACAAATGAAAGGGGTGAGCTCAAATTATTAGTAAGGGTTACAAATAGCAGAATATTGAATCAACAATAATTGAATTATAATCAAATTGGTATAGTCAATATGGCATAGTGAATAAAAGAAAAACACGTGCCATTAA
The DNA here is from genome assembly GCA_963277665.1 of Viscum album. Classification (NCBI taxonomy): domain Eukaryota; kingdom Viridiplantae; phylum Streptophyta; class Magnoliopsida; order Santalales; family Viscaceae; genus Viscum; species Viscum album. The sequence goes on along the minus strand of OY728128.1, from coordinate 208,608,210 downwards.
TAAATTTAGAATGAAACTACATCCATATATTTTTTCAAAGCGAAAAACTCATGGATAGTAATAATTGAAAATGAATAAAAATAATTCTTATTAATTGTAAGTCATGTATCTGGAACATGATACCACTATACCATCGAAATGGTTTAAGTCTATGGGTAGATACGCACCTGATTCTGTTTTGGAAACAAACTCGAAGGATTTGTCACGAACTAATTTATCTCATGAGACATGTCGATGCATTGAGGGGATATAGTGGGACCCTCCCATCACTGCATGTCAAAATAATTCTTTATACATAAATTTAATACAAGTAAAATATGCCTTCTAAATATCCGTATAGAGTAGAGGATACAAATTCATCAATATTTTCATAGTTAAAACAACTTTCCAAATAAACACCATATGTAAAAGGGTATGTGGATTAAGAAAAAAATCATATCTATAAAACCAGAATATGGATATATAATATGTTTACAATTTCAAATGAAAAATGATATCAATGGGGAAGTATATACACCACAAAAGAACGATTAGGTGCACAATACCAAGTAAATCACAATAAAATGGAAACCGAAACAAAGTGCCTTACAACATTCTAATCAATAGAGTTAATAATCATCAAGTGAATCATTGAATACCATGAATATAATGAAAATAATGATATTATATATCAAATGGAATTAAACATACAAAACATACAATAAATAAGTTTCAAACAATATAAATCTCACTGAAATAAAAGTGAGATGAGAAACCCCTTACCTTATGCTCGAATGTGTTCTTCGTTTTATCTTAATAACCTGAATAATAAAATTTATCTTCATTAATTAATAAGTCCATAACCTAATATAATTTTAATTCGTTTATTTTAACCTTATTAGGTTCATTCATGTCCTTTTATGGGTTTAAGAAGATCAATTTTATTATTTTGGAAGCATTTTCTTCCTTGGTCTTCATGGCCAGTTTACTTAGAATCGTGAATAGAAGTTCGTTTGAAATGTGGTTAAACATCCTGAATTGTTAATATATATTATTAGTGACATTAAATAGATATAAATTATCTTATAATGATTTTGGTTATATACCAAGAGGATGACTCGATAGAAAAAAGTTAATGATAAACATTTAGATTAACTTGGCAGTTTGGTGCATAATGAACTTGTTTTCTATTATTATTTTATATAATGAGTGTGTAAGGATTATAGAACATTAAATAATATAAAATAAATATATTATGATTTGGTTAAAAAATTATAAAGGTTTTGGTACCATCCTTTAAGATAGTAATAGAAATTGAAAACATGTCTTCCTTGAATGTGATAAATTAACACATCTTGAATAGTGCTTCAATTTATAGTATAAAAGGAGGGAAAAGAAGATATGATGATGGAATATTCCATTATCATAAAAAATTTCCAGTAAATATAAGGTAATGGATTTTTCATAACATTTTTATGGGAAGAGGTGAGAATTGAAAATATAACAAAGGAACTTGAAAAGAAAACAAAATAATTCAAAAGAGGAATTTACCTCTTGAATCTATCTTCCTTTGAGAGCCTCTTTTTCGGAGAGGATTTGATATTTTGAGGAGAAAAAGGGCCATTAGAAGTAGTGTATAATCATATCTAGAGATTTGATCTGAAATTAGGAAGTTCTTGAAGCTTGATAGGTGTGAAGAAATGGGGGTGTGAGGGGTGGTATTTATAATGGAGGGTAGGAGGGTTTTCTTAATATTATATTCATTAATTTTTTATTTCTCCACAAGACAAGAAATAGTGAGGATTTCATGACCTAGAATAGTAATAAGTTCATTTCATTTCTATATTTGGGTTCTTACATCACTCATGATGCTAGGAATAGTGGATTTAAATTATATTGTATTTATACTATAAATTAATGTATTTTACTATTCACTCAAAATTCAAGTATTTTAGAAAAATATCAAAAATTTAACCTAACCATTTTTTGATATGTAGAATATGAAATTGAAATACATTTTTCAAAAATAATTTTTTAAATATAAGAAATTTAATTTTTAATTAAATTCATCATTTAATCGAAAAAAACCCAATACTTAAAATATTCATCTTCATTTTTAAGGTGCCTAAATTTTATTCACACTTTCATGGGTAAGGTTACCATTCATAAGAGTAATATTACTGTTAATTAGGGTAATTTACTATTCATAAGGATATGTTACTATTCATAAGGGTAAGTTACTATTCACCAAAAAATAACTTGATTCTATCAGACTCCAAATATTACCCTGATCGCAAAGGTGTATGTCTGTTTTTCAAAATTAAAAACTCATAAGTGGAAAATTTAAGTTCAATGGATAGGTTACGACTATATCCTATAATAACCAAGTGTTGTTTCATAGAGACTCAGTGCTTCATGCAATATATACTATCTAATTAATTGAAAGTATTTAAGAGAAACATACCATAAAATGATTGAAGTGTTATATTCTTCCCAACTATGGAAATTTCTTCCTCAAAATTATAGTCCTTTAAATTGATGTGGGTGGTTCTTATTCATAAAATATTCATATTCCCATGTTGCCTCCTCTATTTTATGGTTTCTCTAAAGAAATTTTACCAGACGAGTCAATATATTTCACAATACTTGTTCTCTAGTGTCAAGAATCCTAATAAGATCTTCACAGTATGAAAAATCAGGTTCCAGCTCTATTTCTTCATAGGTGTGTACATGTGTTAGGTATAGTATATATTTATATAATAACGATATGTGGAACACGTTATGAACTTTGGAGAGACTTATTGTCATTAATAAATAGTAATCTATAGCTCCAATTCTTTCTAGAATTTCAAAAAGTCCAATGTACCTAGGGCTCAGTTTCCCTTTCTTACTGAACCTTAAGACACCCTTCCATAGAGATACTTTTAGAAATACATGATCTCCTACTTTAAATTCCAACCCCTTTCTCTATTTGTCAACATAACCCTTTTTCCAAATTTGGGCTTCTTTAATATGGGCCTGAATTTTCCTTTCCATTGTAGTTGTCTCTTCGATAAGTTATAGGCCTATAAGTTTCCTCTCACCAACAGCATCCCAACAAGTTGAACATCAACACCTATTACCATAAAATGTTTCATATGGTGCCATTTAAATGCTATAGTAGAAACTATTATTGTAGGAAAACTCCACCAAGGAAAGTATTGATCCCATATACCTTGAAATTCAAGAGAGCATGATCTCAACATGTCTTCCAGTGTTTGAATAGTCTTTTCAGACTGTCTATCTATTGGGGGTAATAAGTAATACACATATGAATCTCACTATCTAAATCATTCTAGAGTCTTTTCTAGAATTTTGATGTAAATTGGAGATCTCTATAGGAAAAAATCTATATAGGTTCACCATGAAGTCTTAAAACTTCATTAATATAAATTCTTGTCAGTCACTCAAGTGGTAAATCCTCTCTTATATCAAGGAAATGTGCTGATTTTGTGAGATGACCAACAATTACCTATATTTCATCATTCCTTCTAGGTGTCCTTAGTAGTCTTGTGACAAAATCTATCATAATTTCACACAAATTCCACATAGGAATAGTTAGAGGTTGAATGAACCCTCTAGGATTTCGTCTCTCGGCCTTCACTTATTGACAAACTAGACACCTTGACACATAGTCAACAATTTCTCACTTCATGTTATCCCACCAAAAATGTTCCTTAAGATCTCTATACCTATTGGTTCTACCATGGTGTATAGAGAAATTTGAGCTATGATCATCATCTAATAGTTACCTTTTTAGCTCAGGTACTAATGAAATGCATAACCTATTCCCAAATTTCAGAACTCCATCCTCATACATAAACTCTGTCAATATTCTATCATTAACATCATTAATTTTATTTTTTAGATTCTCATCATCAGATTGATATCTTTTTATCTTCTCTAGTAAGGATTATTTGGAAATAATTTTAAAGTGGAAAGATTTTTCCCCTTCCTTAACAATTATCATATCCATATTTAGTAGATCTATGAATATAGGATCTCTTTCAATCCTCATTTGGGTTATAAGTCAATGATCTTTCCGGGTTAATGCATCTGCCACCATATTTTCCTTTCTCAGGTGGTAGTGTATTGATAAATAATAATCTTTGAGTAACTCAAGCTATCTCCTTTACCTCATGTTGATTTCATTCTGTGTAAAAATGTACTTCAAACTCTTTTGATCTATATATATCTCACATATTTCACCATAGAGATAATGTATCCACATTTTAAAGCAAATATTATGGCTTTTAACTCAAGATCATGAGTTGGGTAATTTTTCTCATGATTCTTCAACTTTCTAAATGAATAATAAATAACTTTTTCATTTTTCATAAGGATGAAACCCAATCCATTCTTTGATGCATCATTTTATATCATAAATCCATCATTTCTAGATGGAAGATTCAAAATTAGAGCATTGACCAATATTCTTTTCAATTCTTCAATGCATTTTGTACATTCATTCATCCAAACAAACATAACTCCTTTATGTGTGAGCTTGGTTAGTGGGTCATCTAGTTGGGTGAAATTCTAAACGAAACACCGATAGTAACCTGTTAAGATAAAAAAACTACATACCTCAGTTATGTTCGTTGGTGTGGGACATTCTTGGATTTCCTTTGTCCTCATATGATCAACAAATATTCCATCCTTAGAGACAATATGGACAAGAAAATAAACTTATTGAATCCAAAATTCACACTTGCTAAACTTCCCATTTAATTCATTTCTTCTAAGAGTTTTCAGAATAATCCGCAAGTGATTATCATTGTCTTCATAGATTTTGGAGTATACTAGAATATCATCGATAAATACCACAACAATGTCATCAATATATTCCTTGAAAACTCTATTCATTTTATCCATGAAAATAGATGGTGCATTAGTCATTATAAAAGTCATTTCTGTAAACTCATAATGCCCATTCCTAGTTCTAAATATTCTCTTTGTAATATCTTCCTTCCTCACACATAGCTTGTAATATCCAGATCGAAGGCCAATCTTTGAAAAATATTTGGCTCCATTAAGTTGATCGAATAAATCATCAATTAATGGCGGAGGATACTTGTTCCTGATTGTAATATCATTGATTTCCCTATAATCAATTCAAAGCCTCATGGATCTATCTTTATTCTTGACAAAGAGGATATGGGATCCCCATACAGAAACACTTGTTCAAATAAATCCTTTTTCACTCAATACCTATAGTTGTTTATTCAGACTTACTAATTCCACAGTGGCTATTTTATAGGGGTTCCTTGATATAGGTCTTCCACCCGGAATTAAATCAATAGAGAACTCAACTTTCCACTCTAGAGGATGTCTGGGAAAATCCTCTAGAAATAGATCAATGTATTCTTTCACAATAGGTACATCTTCAATTTGAAGATTTATTTCCTCGCCCATAGATATTTTTTTCTCTTCCTCTCTAAGAATTTCATTCAGTAAAGCTGCTGGGGGTGGATCTAGAGAATAATCAAATATTGAGGTTTCTACTCTAAACATAAGGGATTATACACCATTATAAAAAAATTGAACTTATTTCTTCTTGAAATAGATCTTCACATCATAATATGACAACCAATTTATACTGATAATTATATCAAAGCAGGTCATTTGTATGATTATAAGGTTAGAAATTAAAGAATGTTTATGTGTCATGAGGGGAGTCGATAAACACATATTTGTTACAATGATATATCCCATATGAGGTTTTACTGATAAATCATTTATTAAATCAAATTGGACATGTATAATTTTTTTGGAAAACTCAGAAGATATAAATGAATGCAATGTTCCAGAATCAAATAAAGCATTGACTAAGTTTGAGGACATAATTAAAGTACTTTCCACAAAGTAATTAGGAACTTCAATCTTTGTGGTTGTAATCACATATTATTTCCCTTTCTCTTGTAGCCTTCTCTAAGGCAAGTTTCCTTGGTGCTTAGGACACTCATTTTCACAGTGTCCCATCTCTCTAAAATTGTGGAATTGAACATCATTGACTTGTCTCTTCCCCTTAAATTCAATAGATCAATTACCCTTTTCACCATAATTATAGAAAACTCTCAAGCCTTTCAAGCATTTCCCAAGATGATTCATTTCACTGTTCTCTCACAATGGAAATTTCTGCATTCCCTTATTCTTCATTGGTGCTTCAACTTTCCCATGGTTATTAGAATGCCTCTTCTTATCCTGATTTCCCTTGAAAAATTTTGATCTAGAAAATTTCTTCTCTATTTTGATGGCACTTAATACAATTTCATCGTATGATGAAAATGTTTGAGAAGTTGGTTCCCTTCGAATACATGGCTTAATAACTTTAAATAAATGATCAATCTTTTCTTCTAAATCACGTACATAATCTATAGCATAACTGGTATCTTGTGAAGGTAGCCTCATACTCCACAACACTCTCTTCTTCCCTTTGGTTTAGGCTAAGAAATTTCCTCTTTATTTTAGTTCATTATTCATGATGAAAATATTTTTCGAAGAATATTTCCTTAAATATTCTCAATTCCATAACTTTTATTTCTACTTCCTATGTGGTATTCTGGATCAATGACCACCATTGATCAGCATCACCCTTATGACAAAATACTGTCAGTACTAACTTTTAATTTTCATTGTATCTTAATGATAGAAATATATTTTCATGTGTCTTGATCCACTGCTCAGCTAACACTGGATTCATAGTCCCACTAAAAGATGGGGGCTTATACTGCATGAAACGATCCAATACAGGTGTATCATGGTTATTCAACACAGCCTGAGTAATTTGTCTCAATATGGTCATGATCTAATCTCCTTCAACACTGACTATGTTGACATGATCAGTAGGTAAATCCCTACATTATCCATGGGTATTGATTCCCCTTCTTCCATTAGGTACCATCACTAAACAATGGCATACACAAAATTAGGTCATAGTTCATAATTTCTAACTAGAAAACACTTAGATAATTTAAAAATTTATGCACAACTAATCTCATAATCATAAACATTGTTTATATTTAGTTTTAAATCCTTCATAATGGTTTGTAAATAAAATGTGAATTATCCTAAGCATATCCCCTGGGAGTGTCAAATCAGGTGGGCAGTAAGGAATGTTGTCATGTACCAGGATACCCTGGGTCAAGCCTGAAACTCCTTTTCAAAGTTGGTACTCCTAGGTACATCTGTTCCAGAACCACATCCAGTTGTATTATCCAAACAGGGATGTATTTTCTAGTAAAACCCACATAATATATACTTTACCAAAATTCCAAGATGTTCTTCTATGAATATCCTCAAAGTCTAACTTAGAGTTTTTTCCTATAAATTATGTTTCATAAATCTAGTTTCCAAGGTTTCTTCTAAACTTACTATAATACCAACTGTGACACCCCGACCCCAGAAGCTTAGAGCCAGTGAATTACTTATTACATTTTCATGATTAAAAGGAAAAAATATAGAAGTAATGATTAGTTTAATAGTCTTGAAGAAACTAGATACATACGTGTAACAAATATTACATTGGAAAAGGTAAAAAAATACAACACATAACAAAAAACTAATAAACTGCATCCATGAGAACTTAATAAATGGTCTCCTATTCATAACCTATTGAAGGTAAAAAAATGAAAGGGTTGATATCAAATTCTCAATAAGGGTTAAAAATAGCGGAATCTTGGATCAATAATAATTGAATCATAATCAAATTGGCGTAATCAATATGGCATGGTGAATAAATGAATAATATAGTCCATTAATAAACTGAGAATGAAATTGTATCCATAGATTTTGTTATAGTGAAAACCTCATGGATAGTAATAAATAAAAATGAATAAATATAATTCTTATTAATTGGACTTCATGTATCTTGCACATGATACCACTATACCTTTTAAATGGTTTAAGTCTGTGGGGAGATAGCCGCTTGATTCTATTTTGGAAACAAACTCAAAGGGTTTATCGCCAACTGATTTGTCTCATGAGACCTGTTGATACATAGAGGGGATATAAAGGGACCTTACCATCACTAAATGTCCAAATAATTATTTATACATAGATTTAATACAAGTATAATATGTCTTCTCAATATCTGTATAGAGTGGAGGATACAGATTCATCAATATTTTCATAGTTAAAAAAACTTTCTAAATAAACATTGTACGTAAAAGGGTATACATCTTAAGAAAATAATCATATCAATGAAACCAGAATATGGATATATAATATATTTACAATTTCAAATGAAAAATTATCTCAAAGGGTAAGTAGGTACACTACATAATAACGATTAGGCGCACAATACCAAGTAAATCACAATGAAATGGAAACTGAAATGAAGTCCCCTGCAACATTGTAATCAATCGAGTTAATAATCATCAAGTGGGTCACTTAATATCATGAATATAATTAGAATCATAATATTATATATCAAATTTCATTAAAAATACACAAAATATAAGAAATAAGTGGAAAATAATGGAAATCTCACAGAAATAAAAGTGAAATGAGAAACCCCTTACCTTATGCTCGAATGTGTTCTTCGCTTGATCTCAATGACCTGAATAATCAAATCTAGCTTCATTAATTAATAATTTAAGAACCTCCTATACATTTACTTGATTTATTTTTACCTTATTAGGTTCATTCATGGACTTTTTGATCTGTTTAAGAGGTTCAATTTTATTGTTTTGGAATTATTTTCTTCCTTGGTTTTCATGATCGGTTTACTTGTATTCATAAATGGAAGTTCGTTTGAAATGTGGTTAAACATCTATAATTGTTAATATATATTATTAGTAAAATTAAATAGATATAAATTATCTTATAATGATTTTTTTATATACCCTAAGGATGACTCGTTAGGTAAAAGTTAATGATAAACGCTTGGATTAATTTGGCGATTTTGTGCATAATGAACTTGTTTTGTATTATTATTTTATATAATGAGTGTGAAGGAGTACAGAACATTAAATAATATAAAATACATATATTCTGATCTTTTTAAACCATTATAATGGTTTCATGATTAGTCTTGAATGTAGTAATAGAAACTGAAAACTTGTCGTCCTTGAATGTGATAAATTAACACATCTCGGACAGTGCTTTCATTTATAGTATAAAAGGAGGGAAAAGAAGAGATGATGATGGAATATTCCATTATCATAAAAAATTCCCAATACATATAAGGTATTGTATTTATCATAACATTTGGATTATAATATGTGAGAATATAAATGATAACAAAGTAAATTGAAAAGAAAACAAAATAATTGAAAAGAGGAATTTACCACTTGAATCTATCTTTCTTTGAGAGCCTTTTTAGGGGAGAGGATTTGGTCTTTTTATGATAAAAAAGGATCTTGGAAATGGTAGAGGATATTAAGGAGATATTTGAGTATAAATTAGGTAAGTATTGAATCTTGAGAGGTGTAGATAAATGAGGGTGTGAGAGGTGGTATTTATAATAGAGGAGAGGAGGGTTTTCTAAATATTATATTCATTAATTTATTATTTCTTCACAAGACAAGAAATAGTGAGGCTTCTCTACCTAGAATAGTAATAAGTTCATGTGAGTTCGATATTTGGGTTCTTACATCACTCATGATTCTAGGAATAGTGGATTTAAATTATAATGTATTTATACGGTAAATTAATGTATTTTACTATTCACTAAAAATTCAAGTATTTCAGAAAAATATGAAAAATTCACCATAACCATTTTTTGACCTGTAGAATCCAAAAAGGAACTCAATTTTTCAAAAATAATTTTATAAATATGAGAAATTTAATTTTTAATTAAATTCATCATTTAATAGAAAAATGCTGACACTTAAAATATTCATCTTCATTTTTAAGGTGCCTAAATTTTATTTACAATTTCATAGGTAAGGTTACCATTTATAAGAGTAATATTAATATTCATAAGGATAAGTAACTATTCATAAGGTTATGTTAATATTCATAAGGGTAAGTTACTATTCACCAAAAATTAACTTGATTCTATTAGACACCAAATATCACCCAGATTGCAACCGTGTATGTCTGTTTTTCTAAATTCAAAACACAGAAGTGGTAAATTTAAGTTTAATGGCTAGGTTATGACTATCGCCTATAATAACCAAGTGTTGCTTCATATAGACTCAGTGTTTCATGCAATATATGCTAACTATAAATTGAAATTATTTAAGAGAAACATACTATAAAATGGTTGGGGTGTTATATATATCCCCATAAAATACCTTTAAAGGGAATGAGTCATGAAATATTGGTATCAATTTTTTGGTTAAGAGATTTTTTGGAGATTGGAGTTAAGAATTAGTTTTAATTACATGGATTTGTAGGAAAACAATTAAAGTTGATCTCAATGTGTGACGTAGTAAATGAACAATGGACATAGGATTTTAGGGGGTCCATGGTCCGATGCAAGGACTCTAATCCAATTAAAAAACCAAGTGAAATAGTATCGCTTATTAGATATATCCCTAGTTGAGATACATGTATATTTATTGCTTATGGTAGTGAATGAACAATGAGGTTTTTGAGAAGTTAAAAATGAAAAAAAATTAATTAAATAATCATTAAATTTTATGTGTGTTTCTTTGTCTATTCTCTTATTGTGGTAAATAATGAATTGCTATTTTTTATTGAACTAGTCATACAATATGAATGGAAAGAATAAATTTGTTATCAACTTACATGGAATATTTTTTTGAAACCCTGTTGATATGTAATTTTTTATTCCTTTTCCAGATATAACATGATTCTTTATGGATTAAATTGTGTTTACATTGTTAAAATTCATAGCATGATAAAATATTTTCCTAAACTTTGGGATTGTTTCTGATGCATGTTTAACATATTATTATGTGAGTATTTTATAAGTTTTGAAAACGCTATAAACCATGTTACCTTGAGTATATTTCATACTACCATTCTAAAATGATTATTTCAAAACCATTATCAGGGTTATTATGGTTATCATGCAATTTTATATTCCATTTTTTGTTTTTCATATGTGATATATCTTAAGCATATTTTATGGAGTTATTTTGAAACATAGTTTTGGATATTTAAATTCTAAAATTCTTGGAGAATTATCTTTATGATTATTGATAATTCGTTTTAAAAAATATTTACATGAATTAATTTCTCCTTCCTTTTTATCTTGACTTTTGTTTTATATTATCATTCCATTTACATGTTGTATGCTAGTGTTATAAATTCATATATAGGCTGAAATATGGGTGCCTTTTTATCTCTAAATTTTTGAAAATGACAAGAATTATCAGTGATAATCATTAACAATTTGAAAGTTTCCCAAATCAACAAATCTATATTATATTATAAGCATGGTTAAAAATAATTCTTAAGATAGAATATTAATGTAATTGAATATATAAATGTGAATGACATGCCATGTGTTTCCATTCTTCTTGTGATATGTAACTTACATGTATTATAAATTTATTTTAAGGATGGATTTTGATTTTTTTTTTAACTTATGGGAAAATGATAGTCCTGATTTGTGGAAACCAATTGAGAAGTAAAACAGTTTTACATGATTGATCTTATTCTTCCTATGTAGATAAAATTCATATTTCTGAAATAATTATTTCATGCAGGTTAATTTATGAGTATCATTACATTAGTAGGTGTAGAAATATAAATGAGCATGTCATATTTGAGACATGAAATAGAAGTGTTCCATTCAATATAGCATGAGATCATTTCAAAAATTGCAAACATTTGTACAACCTATTATGAAATTGTTAGACTATAGATATTGGGCATATATCATGTTTTTATGTTGTAATTAGGATATGAAAACAGGACATGTACAAATAATATTTCATCTAAATGTACAATAAATATCATGTTACCCTTATTGGAGTATATAATCCTGTTTTCCTAATAAATGAAATGATTAAAGAATTTTTAGTTTGGGCATGATAAGAATGATGCATATAAATAAAACAAGTTAATTTTTATTTTTTTAATCTAAAATATTATTTAATTTCAAAAAAATTGAAATAATATTGTATATGTAATTATATATTTGATTTGATCCTAATGACCTAGAGTGTAAAAACATTCATATAAATTTTGAAAAAAAAAATCCTTGGTAACAAGATGATTTTAGAATTATTTTCTTAGCATGTAAAGAATGATTCCTAAGACAACAAGTGTGTAGTTTCAATTTTTTTGGAAGAATGTTTCCATAGAGATCAAATGTTTTGTTTAAGTATGTCAATCCTGATTTATAGAGCCATAGTATATGCAGTTTTTGTATTTTATTCAGTTGCATGTTAGCTTTTATAAAATAAAGGCGTATTATTTCCCTTAAAATGAATAAAATAGGTTGAGTGTCTCTTGTGGTTTCATTTTTTATTAATTACTAAATTAAAGTGTTGAAATTATTTTTTGACAACGTGTTTTTAAATTATAAGATGAAGTTTTAAAGGTTTTTTAAGAATAAGATGTTACGTAATGAAGCTTATTCCATGAACCATTTATATCTATTAAATTCAAAACTATGTGATCTTTGAGATGGTATTTATTACTATTATGAACATTTACCCCTATTTTGATTATGATTCTTCCTATGGTTTTATTAATAAAATCACCAACCTACCATTCCCCATTAAGATGTGTTATTATTAAGATGCATTTTAAATTTTTTTAGGCAAGTTAGTGCCACCAAAATCAGATAATATATTGATATGAAAGGTTAAAACCCTTGATTTTTGTGATAGAGGTAGTTTCATGACATATTTTTAGTGTTTTTTGAAATATACTTATATAGTGGTGTGAATGGTTATATGGAAGGGATGTGTATTATGGAAAATGTGGTATTGTGTGGTGTTATGCTTGGTGGAGGGTAGTCATGTGGTCATGTGGGGAGCTTTGTGGGAGAGTTGGTTGGGAAGGATAGCCTTATCTTGGTGTGATTATTATGATGTACTGATATTCTTTATGTGTTGATTGAATTTCTCATGGGTTTTATGCTAAGATTATTGTTTCTCAGTTTAAATACATTTCATCAAAATTCTATTAAGGTTTGGGGCATGTAAAGGATGTTGAGGTTTCTTTTCTGTTGGTGAAATATCTGGATGAATTTTGGGTTTTTTTGTCTATGGGATTATTTCAGAAGGCGGATCTAAGGTGGAGGGAGATAAAGTACGGTGATTTGGGAGAGATTTTTTGGGGGAAATTTCTCAAATTATTCAAGAAAATTTTCATTTCCAAAATAAATATGCAAAAACATTTGAATAATGGTTTGGGTGAAGGTCCCTCCTGAGTAGTTAATAAGATGAGTTGATTAATCAGGGTTTCATGTCTCGGGCTTTGTGGAGGAAGAGAGTGAGCCGATATACTAATGTTGGGGTGAAACATGGTTCTTTGGAGTTGAGTGGTTCAAGGTTTCTTTTTCCTAGGGATTTAATATGTTTTTAGTGTGATGATGTGGGCCACCGTCAGTATGAATATCCTAAGATTCACCATGTTTACCAGTATTTGGTGGAGAGTTAGTAAAGGTAGAATGTCTTGTTTGAGTTATACTCCTTTACCAAAAATATTTTAGTGGTTTTTAAAATTTAATAAAATTCAGTTTAATGATATGAAAATTTAATTATTTATGTTTTTTATGAGGATTTTTGGAATATATATTCTTAAATGGAATGGAATTTTTTAAAAAACTGAAAGAAATCATTTACCAAGGTGTGGTCATTTTGAAAATACGGTTAATGTTTAGGGGTAGTTATTGAGATTTGTTCATGAGTGAGGGGGTTACAATTTGGCTTCATCCGGTGGTGACATCCTATTTGAGAGGTATCCCCAGTATACATGATGGTTTTTGGGAGAATTTTTGTGGGATGGTTTAGGTTCATTACCTGATAAGGATGTTGGTATTTGTTTAGTTCTATTCAAGAGAGGGTGTTGCGAGGGTGAGTTATCTATAAATTCCCAAACCCTAATAGCCTGGAGCTGATGTCTTGCTTTATTACAAGGGCATAAGATACAAGAAATCATATCCTAAATAACCAAATAACTTAGTAGTATTACTAAAATAGATACATACATGATTCTCATAATATTTTTGAAAACACTAATAACAACAAAATTATTATTCAAGAATAACATTATTCTCTTTAGAATATCCATTCATAATAATCATAGTACACTTCATGGATTCCTAGGGAAAGGAATAAAAATAAAGGTGATATTAAATTATCAGTAAGGTTTATGTATAATGTAGATATAATGAATCAATAAATATAATCAGCATGTCAAGGTAAATAAATGAACCCATATTCTATTTAATCAATAAAATGAAAATAAAATTCATCCATAGATAATACCACTATGAAAACATAATGGATAATAATAACTAAAATATTAATGAAGGAAACACTTAATTATTGGATGTCATGTTTCCTAGGAACAAGATACCTTTACCATCAAGACCTTTCTTAAGATGGTTTAAGACAACTGGGTACAAACCAATTCAGTTTGGCTAACTTTATCTCTATAGTCAAGACATTTCACAATATATTTTAAAACTAATAAGTAAAAAATTATTAGGTTTAGACATATTATTTGTCTCATTAGACTATTAATGAATCTAGTGGCTTGCATTAACTAGTCCTCAACCAAAGTATTTCATTTCCAAAACATTCCTCGTCTATCAAATAATCAATTTAATTCAAAAACAATGTGCCTTATCAAAAAATATTTCTATTGAGTATAAGATACATATTTATCATTATTTACCTAGTCAAAATAATCATAAAACATACAACTAAATATGATTAATGGTGTCAATAAAGCACATACTCAACATAAAATTCAACAAATAATGTTTCTATAATACTTTAAAAAGATTTCTTAAAAATTTCATGATAAAAAATCCCTTTTTACCTTGTAAATAATTTTTAAATTCAAAATAGTGTGCACATAATAATTAAATAATTATCTTTGAAAATAAATATGTAAAATTTTAAATGAATCTTTAAACCATTAATATGTCATGACGGTGGAAAATTCTATTAATGTTGTATAAGTCAAAAAACATTTCTCTCACACTTTTATAAGAAAATTAATGAAGTGCCTTATTTTGAAAAATGCCAAGAATATTAATTTTAAAACATTTTAAAAAAAATAAAAAGGGTTAAAAGTTAATTTAAACAATCATTGGAGAGTAGTAAAATCGGTTTACAAAATATTTTATCAAACATGGTCTTGGAAAATAAATATTCCTCAATAGAGACTTAAATTTAAAAAATCTAAAATAATGATGAGATTGTGAAACAAACCCTTAAAACATTGTAATCAATTTAATCATATTCCCCATAAATTAAAATAAAATTGTAAATATCTTGAATATTGAGATATTTATGATATTATATTAATGGGGTTGTATATACACCACACAAAGGAAATAAGTGGTGAATGAGGCATATATCTCGCAGAAGTAAAAGTTAGATGAGAAACTCTTACCTTGTAGATTCATTAATTTGAACAAGATTTAACCACCTATATAATGGTTTAAATCATTTTATTAATTTATACTAGACACATATTTGTATTTATGATATCATATATGATCCTCTTATAATATTTCATTGTTACTCTTGTTTTGGGTGTTAACTACTTCATTTACATATGCATTTTTTGTCATGTAAGTCTCGAATCTTGTGAGAAAAATATAGTTCCATCATCTCCATAATTATATTATGTTCATATAAATAATATTTATTCATTATTTACATTTTTATAATTATTATTTAATTTTTACTTTTGAAAATGAATCGCATCGCGTCGTGGATACGGTAGGTCGTACGTATGCACGAGCGACGGTATCATTCTGTTAATGGTGAAAGGGTAAGTAAGTGTATGGTATATTAATTTTCATATAATAATTATCATGTCATAATTATCATATATATATATATTATTTCAATAATTATACTCATCCAATTAAAGTGGTGAACAAATTACACCATGGCGTAGAGACGGTAAGTCGTACGTACGCACGCGTGGTGCTTTTGTTTTTCAAAGGATGGAGAAAAGGTTGAATTTGGTTTTACCATAATCATAATAACTTCTATAAAAAATATATTATAATATATTAATTACTTCACCATTAAAACAAAAAATAAAGAGTAATTTGAAGAATAAATAAACTTGAAAGGGAAGGTAAATAAAATTACCTCTTCTTTGGCGGACTTCCTTTGTAACTTCTCTTAAGGGACCTAGGATAGAACTTTTGGAATGAAACAAACCTCGATAAAATAAATAATTATGCTAATAAGATAAATTTTCATGTTTTTGTTGAGATATATGGATTAAATTGGTGTAAATAAGTGAAGGAATGAGTGCCCTTTTATAATTGAGGTGGGGGGCACTTTTGGAAACTCTCAAAATATTAAATTAATGTAAATTTATTTTCAATTAAAAATGGATCAAAAATGATTAATTTAGAATATAATATAATTATTGATCTATAAAATCCCATATAATAATTTTTAGAAAAGTTTATATCACATTTTTACCCATATCTTTTGGTTTTAACCCTAATTTAATCCTTTTAACTCTTACCATGACAACATGGATTTCTACTCTTTGAGCGGTTATATAGTTACTATAAAATAATAAAAACCTATAAATGGATATTTTATGATATTTTAAATCCTATCCCAATAAGTAGGACTATTTTATGAATATTAATAAATTAATACCATTTAAGAAAATATCATTTATTTTAAAATATCATTAATGTCAATTTTCAAATTGTTCATTAGTTTGACTTTTAAAAATATCAATAAAACAACATATATTTTAAAAAACTATTTAAATACATCCCTAAAATGTAAATTTAATCTCTAAAATTCGTATATGACATTAATTGTCTCAAATTATATTTATTTTTATATTTTTAATTTTATTTATTTGATATTTCCATTAATAAAATAATTACTGCACCACTGTTGTGAAAGCATTTAAGGCGATTATTTCTTCACTAAAAATGAAAAATAACTTAATATGATAAATATAATTATAATATATTTCATAATAATATTTATAGTTGAATATTCCTTCATTATATGACCATATTAAAAATGTTGTAGTTATTAAAAACAATAGTGGGATAACTTTGACTTTTTTAAAATAAAATAATATAAGGGTTTTCAAGTAATCCATGTGGCACCAAGAGATCATAACTTCATATAAAGGATGATTTTGTTCTAAAATAACCAATTAAATAAAAAATCTGGTATTTGGGTAATTTTCTAATCATTATAATAATTATATTTACCCTAAATTACCTGATTTACCATTAACTATAGTAATAAAAATTACTAAGTTTACTATCCATATTATCCAAAACCTAAAGGGTAATATTTAATAATTTTTTACCTTATGATTAAAAAAATTTACTCCATTTTTGAGAATTCAAAACGCATGTTTGGAAAAAATTATTCTAAAATAAATATTGTATATGGGGAGAGAAAGCGGGTTATTAAAGTGAAAAGTATTCAAAAGATTACTAGGTTTTTAATTCTAATTTTAATATAAAAATGATTCCAATGACCAAAATTGAATTAATGGATGTATAAATTATCTATTTTTACATTAAAACCAATCTAAAATATATTTTAATATTATAAATTAGTTATATGAATAGTTAGTTTTCAATTAAAATTCAGTATTTTTCATAATTCATCATAAAAAATCAAACTTATGAGAAAAAAACCAAAAATTAAGCCCAAGTAAATTTTGAATTTCCACTTTAAAAATGATGTTAATTTTATCAAATATAATTTATAAAATTTTCAATGTTTAGTTCTAAAATAAGTGTGTCATCATAAGGAGGAAAAACTGCCTTTTGAAAAAAATACATCTTTTAAACATAAAATTGGATTTGTTATTCTATTTCTCCTATCAAATCTATTGGATGAATTTAAAAAATAAATAATAAATATGTGTAAAAATAATATATTTAGTTCTATTCATACCCACTAAAATAATGGCTAGTATATAACTACCATATTAAATAATAATATTTAGTTGTTCGTTTAAGCTCGATATATAGTATCTTGTACGCTATCTGACATAGTGTTTCCTTTTAAAAAAATCTAGGGATGTTACATTGTCCCCCATTTAATAAATTTAATCCTTGAGATTTTAACTTGGTCTCATTAAACAAGTTTTGACTATTCAATATTCCTTTATTGAAATCCCACATCGAAACAAGTGTCAATAAAACTTCCTTTTAAAAAGAGGGAAAGGAAAGTAAAAAGGTCACCTGAGTTAACACATACTAGGGTTCCATGTAGGAAAACATGGAAATGGAACAGAAAACTAAAGATCAAGTTCTGATGGAGAGTGATAGAGAATATGGTCATGAGAAATTGAACAATCAAAAAACTACAAATCTGTGATGGGTTAAAAGGTTATAGATTTATTAATAAGAAAAGTAAACGAATAACATTTTTGTTTCAAGATCCTTATATAGATTTGACAAATCCTTTTACTAACTAGAATAATAACTTGAGGAAATATCCTTAATTAACAAGGATATTTTCATACTTTAAATAATCACTACCACAATCCCATATTATTTCCCAAATAATGAGTATTTAAGATGACTTTTTCACACATGAAGCATTAGAATCTACTTCTATAGATCACAAAATAAAAAAAAGTACAACCATATATTCCTCGTATCTTTAAAAATTAACTAAATCCAAAATTCCAAGTATAATATAATATAATTTCCCAAAAATAGTAAACCTTTATATGATGAAAAACTAATTTAATATCCAAAATTTAATAGTAATACCCAAATTTTAGCATAGATCATTCATTAAATAATTATCCTTAAACTTCCTTAAAAATATTCTAGACTAAGATTAAAACCCAAAAAACATAAGGATTTTATCATATAGACTTACAAGATATTATTAACATCTATCACCAAATAACATCAATAACTCTTAAAGTCTCATACCAAAATTCAATTTTCCTAATCATATAATCTCCAAGTGTGATAATCATTTCCATACATAACCCGAATCGACATAAATCCAAAATAAAATCATATATTAATATAAATTAAAATTCATCCATTATTCATAAAATAAAATTTCAAAATATTATGTTTCATTTAATCATATAGGGTTATAAAAATAGTGATTGTATTCTAAAATAAAAAAAATCACCAAATCAATTTCTAATCTCATGGTTATCTATATGATAAAACCTTTATTCCCAAAATGAACTTATCCATTATCATTCATATCAGGTAAATAAATAAAAACTATTTCATACTAACCAGGAAATCACATAGGCCAATGGTAGGTGATGCACCTTTATCTCCCTTCAATTCTGAGTTCAAACACTGGGTCCTTATCGGATGTGATGGTTTTCACCCATCCTATGAGATATCCTTTTTCTAAAACTATATTAATATAATTTTTACCACATTCCCAAAAGTAACATTAATATATTAAAAAATAAAGAAATGTTTTAACCTTAAAAATTATCTCATACAATTCATTTTTCATCCCTAAAAATATAATAACCCATAATTACCATAAAATAAAAGATCATATAAACCCAAAAGGTTATCATTTCATTTAAACTTATGTACCACACACGGTTTCAAGTTAGTAATCCTTAATTTATGATTTTTAAGTATATAAATTATTTGGGTGAAGTTTGGGAGGGATTGAAAACCTTTTGTAATATTTTTTAGGCTTTTCTATAGGTTCACTATTTGAGAAAGGTTTGTGGAAACCGTGAAGATTCTAGAAGAAACTATGCATGGTGAGATAGACTCTAAGGGGAAGGTGCACATGTAGGAGAATGGTTTGTCCAAACCATGTGGCCACCAAGGAAAAACCATAAAAAGTGGGATAATTGTCTTTTTTATGGTTGGTTCATGGTTTTTATAATTGTGTGATCTAGCCATGTGAGTTCCTCCTTTAAGTGGAGGTCATCACAGGTTTAGCACATCATTTTATTAACCCTGTATGGTTAAAAAAAGATCCATAAAAAATGAATCTGTGCTGGGATTATGTTTTAACCCTTTTCTTTGCCCAAAACTGACCCAAACTCCATATTTCTTCCTCCCAAAGTCTTTAAAACCCTTCCCCGTCTATTTGGAATTGATCTGTAGGCATTTCTTATTGCATTGATGCCTGATTATCATGGTAAGTCTCATTTTGTAGTGTTTTTTGGTGTTTTTTCTTAGATTTACTTACAACTCTCTCAGTTCCTGAGATCTAGTTTTTATGTTCATATATATAAGGTTTTTATGCCAATTATAATTATATTTGGATATTTTCATGTCAGGGGAAGAAATCTAAGAGAGGTTTTTGGATATTCAACCTAGTTTCATTGGCATTTTATTCTCGTTCTTCATTTTCATAATAAATCCTCTAGCTTGAACTAGAATAATTAATTTAAAATTGATTGTTTTTTGTGAAATTTATTGTGAAAGTGTTGTGAAATAATTTATTGAAGACCTCTTCTTTGATGGTTTATGGAATTTTGTAATTTGGGTGTTTTAGTGGAAAGTGAAAATGGTTACTTCATTTTAAAATAATGATTTTAAAATGGTTATTTGGCTTTGAGGCATAGAAAAATGGTTTTCAAAAAAATGGTTGTTTTTATTAAAATGGCTTTTTTAAGTTGTTTTAAATAGAAGTTTGGTTTTATTGAAATGGTTTGTTATTATGGTTTCTAATTAAAAGTGTGGTTTTGTTGAAATGGTTGAATTGGTTTGGAAAAGGTTATATTGGAATGTGGTTGGATTAAATGGTTAAGCATGGGTGGAATGGGATGGATAATGGTCGTGAAAGTACCACCATCAAAGGGAATGGGTTATGGATGTGATGTTACACCATAAATGGTAACACAAATCTTGTGTGGTTGTGTGTATAGTGTGTGTGGTGATGTGATATGGAATGGGTAATGCTAATTAAATTCATGAAATGGTTTAAATGAAATTTTTGGTTACTCAACTTGGAACTTGGTGTTGTTTTGAGATAATTATTTTACTTTGGAAACTGTTTTTGAAATTGTTTCCACTTGTTTTATATAAATTGGTTTATATAAATGTGATAACTTTTTCTATAAAAGTGGTGTAAGTAGGGAAGTCTTTTGAGGAAAGCCAAATACGTTTCATTACATGCCCGTGCTTTGGAACTTTGGTGCTTTTGCAGATATTGTTCATCGAGACATAAGAAAAGGTAAAGTAGCACACTTCTTTAGTGGTGCATTGTGATACTTAGGCTATTTTTTATAGTTGGATCATGGAGTATGTTGGAACTTTGGAGTTTTATGGGTTTTCATTGAGTTTGTTGGTTTTGTCTTCCACTTTATACTTTTATGTTAGTTTCTTCCACTGTGTTAATTTTTTGTAGTTTGATTTTTGATATCAATGGTATTATTTTTGATTTGTTTTACATTTTTATCATGCATCATGTAGTGGTATTGTTTTATTATATGTTTGGTTAGGTTATACTATCTTTAAAGGGAAAATCTTCCCTTATATGTTAATGAATCCCTTGGAATTTATTGCCAACCTTTGGAACCTTGGGGATGTCGCTTAAGGAAAATAATGTCCTTAATCTTTATTAAGATAATGAGGAGGGGTAGGATGTTACAACTGGTATCAGTGTTGGTCCTTCAAAATTTATTTGTAGAATAAGTGGTGTATCTTGTTTTTTGTTTGACAAAGAAGTGGTCATCAGTTTTTTCAGTCATGGATTTGAAATTCATTCTAGTTTATTCCTTGAGTTGGGATGGTAGAAAGGAGTAGGATTGTTGGGAATTCAAATGTATAGAATAAAAATACATAGCTAAACTTTTTATGATGAACTTCAAGTCACCAAGGATTTGGGTACTAAAGTATTTTCTAGAAACTTATAGGATTTGGAATATCAATGTCATGGGTTTAGCCAACGAGATAAGAAAGACATCCATTGTAGAAATGTCATCCCACTAGGAGTGAATATTTTATTTTGAGGAATGATTTGGTGAAATGTGTTGATTTTTGAAAAATGTGGAAAAGTTTCAAATGAAATATTTTGAAAAATAGCATAGTCGTGATATTCTTAAAATTGTTTTATTTTAAAAAGAAATTGAAATTTTTTGAAAATGGTTGAACATGGAAAGGTTGATTTTGGAAACAATGTTGTGATAGTATGATGTGGTATAATTTGAAATTTGTAAGACTCTAATTTCTATAGAGTGATACTTATGGTGTTTTTTTTCTTTTATAAAATGGCACAGGGTAGGCATCATAGAAACCAACTGGAGGAAGCTGCTAAGAATGTGGTTTCACCTGAGCCACAGGTGAACCAACAGCTAGTTCAGAGTATAGTCCAAGGTTTTAAAACTATGGATACTAAGGAAAAAAAGGATGAACAACGGAAAATGGATCATTCTATTCAGATCTAGAAGCATAACCCACCCATCTTTCAGGGTGATTTGAAATCAGAGAAGGTGGAGGTGTGGAAAAATAGGATGAATCGTATCTTTGATTTCCTTGGCACACCATCATAGTTTAAATTCAAGTTGGAAATATATATGATGGAAGATCTAACACTCTGGTGGTGGGATTTAACTATTCAGACTAAATTAGACTAAGGCCGTGCATTTAAGGATTTTGAATAATTTTTTAAAAAACAATTCTATCATCATACGTTCAGAATCTCTAAAATAAAAAACTTCTTAAGCTTGAATCAATAGAGCCTCATAGGGATAGAGTACATGGCTAAATTCTTGAGTTTAGTTCTCTTTGCACCCGAAGATGTTTCTAGTGCATCCTTGAAGGCATGGATCTTTGAATCGGGTCTATAGTAAGAGATTCGCTCAAATATTGGCATGATATGTATAATAGATTATACATAGATGGTCAATAGAGTGACTATGGAAGAATGAGCCATATCATGAGCTACGGGAGGAGGGAGTATGTTGATACCTACGGGAAACTGTGGGAACTCTAATTTTGGGGAAAAAATAGAATAGGGAAACCTATTTCCAAGGTGGGAGCATGACAAAGAATCAAGTTGTTGGATCAGTGAATCTTCCCCCATGATGTAAGGGAAAACTGTGATGTTTCCAACGTGGTTCTCTTAGTCACATGAAATGAGAATGTACAGAACCACATAGATCATGCCACAATTACAATTAGATGGTGAATCCTCAACTCTACTGTCATAGTGCCATGAGTTCAGGTGGTGGAGACACTTCCTAGGTGTTACAGGCATCATATGCTTTAATGGTTCAATGGTCATAGAATACATCTTTTTAGTAGAAAAGAGATAGACATGGTGATTCTAGGAATACTATGACTTCTTAAAGGGGGAAATCTAAATTGTAACACCCCAAGAATTAACAAATAAATTTAATATAGAATTTATGAAACATTGAGTCTCTAAAAAACACCACTTTGTTATAACCTAGACATTAAACATAAATTTTCTAGCTCTATGATTTGAATTTTGAAAATCTGACATACACGGTTGCGATCAGAAAGTTATTTAGAGTTTGATAGAATTAACATAATTTTTGGTGAATAGTAACCTACCCTTATGAATAGTAACCAAACCTTATGAATAGTAACTTACCTTTATTAATAGTAATATGACTCTTATGAATGGTATCCACACCCATGAATGTATAAATAAATTTTGGAACCTTAAAAATGAATATGATTAATTTATGTGTTTATATTTTCGATTAAATAGTGATTTTAATTAAATATCAAATTAATAATATTTAGAAAATAATTTTTGAAAAATGGACTTCATTTTTGGATATTACATGTCAAAAATGGTTTGGGTGAATTTTTGGGATTTTTCTGAAATACCTGAATTTTTGGTGAATAGTAAAATACATTAATTTACCGTATAAATACATTATAATTTAAATTAACAATTCCTAGCATCATGAGTGATGTAATCACCAAAATATCTAACTCACATGAATATATTACTATTCTTGGTTATGGAATACTCACTATTTCTTGTCTTGAGAGGAAATAATAAATTAATGATTATAATATTAAGAAAACTCTTCTCCCCTCCACTATATAAACCACCTCTCACCCCCTCTTCCACCCACACCACTCAAGATTAAATCCTTTCCTAAATTCGGTCAAATATTCTTCCCAAGACCTCTCGACACGTCCAAGACCTTTTTTTCTCACCAAAAGGCCAAAAAAAGGCCTTAAAGAGATTCTTAAGGAGGGGTACACAAGAGGTGAACCTCTCTTCTCTTTTCTTTCAGTTTCTTTTTCAAAGTTTCATTCTTTTATTCTCTATTCTCACCTCCCCCCATCCAAATTCCATGATAATTACATTACCTTACATGTACTATATTTTCATTATGCTAATGTAATATTTCATCATAATCCCTCTTCCTCCCTTCCTTTTTAACTATAAATGCAAACACCGTCTGAGATGTGTCAATTTATCACACTCAAGGAATATGAGTTTTCAATTTTAATTAATATATTCAAGACTGGTCATGAAACATTTTAAATGGTTGAACTAGATAATAATATATTTATTTCATCTTGTTTAATGTTTTTTAATCCTCATGCACTCATAATATGGAATAATAATACAAAACAAGTTCACTGTACACAAAACCGCCAAACCAAATCCAAGTGTTTATCATTAACTCGTCGAATGATTCATCCTCATGGTATATTACCCGAATCATTATAAGATAATATATATCTATTTAATTTCACTAATAATTTATTTTAACAATTCTGGATGTTTAATTTCATTTGAAACAAACTTCCCTTCAAGAATACAGGTAAACGGATCATGAAAACCAAGGAAGAAAATGCTTCCAAAACAATAAAATTGAATCTCTTAAACACATAAAAAGGCCAATAATAAACCTAATAAGGTTATACCATGTAAATTAAATATTTATGAGGTTCTGGAATTATTAATTAATGAAGATAAATTTTATTATTCAGGTCATTAAGAACAATCAAGAACACCTTCGAGCTTAAGGTAAGGGATTACTTAACTCGGTTTTCATTCTTTGAGTTAAACATCTATTTTATTGGTTATATTGTTCCAATAATATGTGGGAATGTTATTTTATGGTTTTATAATTTATATCCACATATATTTTTTTTATTTTAATTTTTCACACATAAATATTTCATTGACTTACCCTCACTCTAATGATACAATCTTTGTAAGGGATATCTTAACTCAATTTCCATTTGTTGAGTTAAAAATCAATGTCATTGGTTTTGTATTTTCCCATAATATGTGTGAATGACCTATGATTGTTTTATTCTATATATCCACTTTTATTGTGTGGTTTTATGTTATTCACACATAATTATCTCATTGATTTGTCCTCAATCTAATGATACGTTCTTGGTAAGGGATCCTCTCTCTCACTTTTGTTCAAGAATCTCCCCTACGTTGTGCTCTTTTATTTTTAATACCTAATGATGGGGTATGTTTTAACACCTTTACCATACTTCCGTTATGATATATAAATAATGGGATACCCATTTACCTCTCATTAATCCCTCACAAGAACACTTGTTACCATGCCGAAATGTTTGTAAGGGGTTTTCTCATCTCACTTTCAATTCTTTGGGATTTCCATTGTTCGCCTCTTATTTCTTATATGTGGTATAGGTGTACTGAAATTTGATATATATTATCATGATTATATTTATATTCATTGTATTATATGATTCATTTGGTGGTTATTATCTTTTGGTCAAATGACTCAATTGATTACAACATGGTAACGAGTTGTGTCTCTATTTTCACTTCATTGTGACTTGCTTAGTATTGTGCACCTACTCTTTATTATGTGGTGTACCTACTTCCCATTTGAGAACAATTTTCAATTGAAATTATATTCCATTAAAATGTACATATTCTCATACCATGGATATGATTATTGTCTAAGTCATATACCATTTTACATACGGTATTTATTTTGAGTGTTATTTTGATTGTGGAAGTATTGATGAATATGTATCCTCTATTCTATATGAATAATGTAAAGGAATATTTCTCTTGTGTTGAATATATGTATAAATAATGATATGGACATGTATCAGTAGGTGTGGCCCACTACAACCCCTCGATGCATCAGTAGGTCTCATGAGACCAATCAATTGGTGACAAACCCTTTGAGTTTGTTTCCAAAAAAATCAGACGGGTTTCTACCCAAAGAACTAAGCCATTTTTACAGAATTATGGTATCATGCTCTAGATACATGACGTCCAATTGATAGTAATTTTCTTTATTCATTATTAGTTATTAATATCCATGAGGTTTTCACTATGACAAAATCTATAGATGCAGTTTCATTCTCAGTTTATTAATGGCGTGAGTTTTTCATTTATTCACCATGCCATATTGATTATATCAAATTGTTTACAATTTTGTTATTATTAATACATGCTTCCGATATTTGTAACCCTTACTAAGTGTTTGAGCTCACCCCTTTCATTGTTTACTTTCAATAGGTGATGAATAGAAGATCATTTATTGAGTTCTTTTGGATGCAGTTTTTAGTTATTGTTATGTATTGTATTTTGTAACCTTTTCCAATGTAATTTGAGTGACATATTTGTATCTAGGTTCTTCAACACTACTAAAATAATTGTTCTTATGGGATTTTTATTCCTTATAACCATGCCAATATAACAAGTAATGCACCAGCTCCAGTCTAGAGGGTTCGGGGTGTTACAGTTGGTATCAGAGAAAGTTTAGTAGCAAACTTGGAAACTAGATTAGAAAACATAGATTAGGGAACAAATCCCTATGGTGGTATTTGAGGACAAACATACAAGAATGTCCCAGTATTTTGGTAAGGAAAAGATTATATGAATCTTTCAAGAAATACATCTCTGTATGGATATGAGTATGTAGAGGTGGCTCTGGCACAGATGTACCTAGGAGTGAAAGCTCCGAAAACGAGTTTTAGGCCTGACCTAGAGTATCCTAGTACATGACAACGGGTCTTGCGGCACTCTTGGTTATGACACTCATGGGGTATATGCTTAGGATAATTCATATTTTCTTTAAAATCCATTATGAAGTATTGAAATGTAAATTTTTCCTTAGAGAATCCATGTTTATGAGATTAGCTATGCATAGAATTTCAATATATGTTAAGTTTTTTTCTATTTTAGATTCATAATTTAATATTGTGTATGCCATTATTTAGAAATGGTGCCTAATGGAAGAAGGGGAATCAATAATCATAGAAAACTTTAGGGATTTTGTGTTTTTGTTAAACATATGGTTAGTCTCTATGTATATTCTTTAAGTTAAATCCTTATTTTATAACTTTTCAGATCAAGGAAAGTCAGTTACAAATGGAAGGAGGAGGATCTCAAATGATATTTCTATACCTTCCTGATGAATTTCTTGTAATAATTATTGAAAATTCATGTCCTGATAATTCTGAAACATTTTCTAACATACAACTCACTTGCAGCCAATTGTTTGAGATATCAAACACCTCCACTATACCTCAATATCATCATGGATCATGGGTTGTATTTAATGAAATCCTAATTTCTCAATATTCTCATATTTTCAAGAAAGAAAAATATTATCAAGGCATTTTCAAATATTTTACCTTATCACAATATTTTGAAGAAAATTATGATTTTGAAAAATGTGCTGAAGAAGGAGACCCCTGTGCAACTTATTTATATTTTCTTTTGAAATATAATATTTCAGCACATACTTATGGAATTTAAAAAGGACCATTGATTGAAATTTTCAACTCAAATTCGGTCCAACTATTTTATAAAAATCATGTTTTATCAGATGTTTTGAAATTATATGTTATACATGATTATTTTCTGAAACTATTTTTCTATGAACACCCATATGACCCAAGTTGTACAAGGTGTATCTGGATGAAGGAAGCAAATGATTTTGAAGGATCTCTAAATCATTGTTTCAATGCATGGACCTTCTATTTACGTGAGCAAGATGATAATGAAACAATATGGACACCATGATCAAGGTACCCTCACTTTTTTAATAAGTAAATAAAATTACGAGGACGCAATTTCCCGAAGGTGGGGATAATGTAACACCCCAAGAATTTACAAATAAATTTAATATAGAATTAATGAAACACTGAGTCTCTAAAAAACACCACTTCATTATAACCTAACCATTAAACATAAATTTTCCAGCTCTGTGATTTGAATTTTGAAAATCTGACACACACTGTTGTGATCAGCAAGTTATTTAGAGTCTGATGGAATTAACTTAATTTTCATTGAATAGTGACTTACCATTATGAATAGTAACCAACCATTATGAATAGTAAATTACCTTTATGAATATAAATATGACTCTTATGAATAGTATCCACACCCATGAATGTATAAATAAATTTAGGCACCTTAAAAAGGAAGATGATTAATTTAAGTGTTCATATTTTTTGATTAAATAATGAATTTAATTAAATATTTAATTAATCCTATTTAGGAAATTATTTTTGAAAAATTAACTTTATTCTTTGATTCTACATGTTGAAAAATGGTTTGGGTAAATTTTTGGGATTTTTCTGAAATACTTGAATTTTTAGTGAACAGTAAAATACATTAATTTACTGAATAAATACATTATAAATTAAATTAACTATTACTAGAATCATGAGTGATTTAAGCACCCAAATCTCTAACTAAATTCATATATTACTATTATTTTTCATTTAATACTCACTATTTCTTGTCTTGAGAGGAAATAATAAATTAATGATTATAATATTAAGAAAACTCTTCTCCTCTCCACTATAAAAACCACCCCTCACCCCATCTTCCTCCCACACCACTCAAGATTAAATCATTGCCTAAATTCTGCCAAATACTCTTCCAAAGACCTATCCCGACGTCCAAGACTTTATTTTCTCACCAAAAGTCCAAAAACAAAGGCTTTAAGGAGATTCTCAAGGAGGGGTACTCAATAGGTGAACCTCTCTTCTCTTTTCTTTCAATTTCTTTTACAAAGTTCCATTATTTTGTTATCTATTGTCAACTCCACCCCCCCCCCTCCCATCAAAATTCCATGATAATTATAGTACCTTACTTTTAATATATTTTTGTTATGATAATGGAATATTTCCTCATAATATCTCTTTCTCCATTCCTTTTATACAATAAATGCAAACACCGTCCAAGATGTGTCAATTTATCACACTCAAGAAAGACAGGTTTTCAATTTGCATTAATATATTCAAGTCTGGTCATGAAACCTTTTCAATGGTTGAACCAGATCATAATATATGTATTTTATCTTTTTTAATGTTCTATAATCCTTACAACCTCATAATATGGAATAATAATACAAAACAAGTTCATTGTGCACAAAACAACCAAGCCAAATCCAAGTGTTTATCATTAACTCATCGAATGAGTCATCCTCATGGTATATAACCAGAATAATAATAAGATACTTTATATATCTTTAATTTCACCAATAATATATATTAAAAATTTGGGATGTTTAACCACATTTCAAATGAACTTCCCTTCACTAATACAAGTAAATGGATCATGAAAACCAAGGGAGAAAATGATTCCAAAACAATAAAATTGAATCTCTTAAACCCATAAAAAGGCCAATAATGAACTTAATAAGGTTATACCATATAAATTAAATGTTTATGAGGTTATTTAATTATTAATTAATGAAGCTAAAATTGATTATTCAGGTCGTTAAGAACAATCAAGAACACCTTCGAGCTTAAGGTAAGGGATTGCTTAACTCAGTTTTCATTCTTTGAGTTTAACATCTATTTCATTGGTTACATTGTTCCAAGAATATGTGTTAATGTCATTTTATTGTTTTATACTATATATCCACTTATATTTTATGGATTTTAATTTGTCACACATAAATATTTCATTGAATTATCCTCACTCTAATGATACAATCTTTGTAAGGGATATCTTAACTCAATTTCCATTCGTCGAGTTAAACATCAATGTCATTGGTTTTTTATTTTCCTAGAATATGTGTGAATGGCCTATTATTGTTTTATTCTGCATATACACTTTTATTTTGTGGGTTTATGTTTTTCACACATAATTATCTCATTGATTTGTCCTCAATCTAATGATATGTTCTTGGTAAGGGATCCTCTCTCTCACTTTTGTTCAAGAATCTCCCCTATGTTGTGATCTATTATTTTTAATACCTAATGATGGGGTATGTTTTAGAACCTTACACATACTTCCCTTATGATATATAAATAATGGGATACCCCTTTACCTCTCATTAATCCCTCACAAGAACACTCATTACCATGCCAAAATATTTGTAATGGGTTTTCTCATCTCACTTTTAATTATGTGGGATTTCCATTGTTCGCCCCTTATTTCTTATATATGGTATCGGTGTACTGAAATTTGATATATATTATCATGATTATATTCATATTCATGTTATTCTGTGATTCATTTGGTGGTTATTAACTTTTTGTCATACGGCTCAATTGATTACAACATGGTAACGAGCTTTGTCTCTATTTTCACTTCATTGTGACTTTCTTAGTATTGTGCACCTACTCTTTCTTATGTGGTGTACCTACTTCCCATTTGAGATCACTTTTAAAATGAAATTATATTCCATTTTAATTTACATATTCTCATATCATGGATATGATTATTGTCTATGTTGTATATCATTTTACATACGGTATTTATTTTGAATGTTGTTTTGACTATGGAATTATTGATGAATCTGTATCCTATATTCTATACGTATAGTGTAAATTAATATTTCTCTTGTTTTGAATCTATATGTAAAGAATTATATGGAAATGAAGTGGTGTTTGGGGCCCACTATATCCCCTCAATGCCTCAGTAGGTCTCATGAGACAAATCAGTTGGCGACAAACCCTTCAAGTTTGTTTCCAAAAAATCAGACGGGTTTCTACCCACAGAACTAAATCGTTTTTATGGTATTATGGTATCTTGTTCAAAATAAATGAATTCCAATTAATAATAATTTTCTTTATTCATTATCAGTTATTGCTATCTATGATTTTTTCACTATGATAAAATCTATGGATGCCATTTCATTCTCAGTTTATTAATGGCGTGATTTTTTTCATTTATTCACCATACCATATTGATTATGTCAAATTGTTTATAATTTAGTTATTATTGATTCATTATTCCGCTATTTGTAACCCTTACTGATCATTTGAGCTCACCCCTTTCATTGTTTACTTTCAACAGGTGATGAAGAGGAGATCATTTATTGGGTTCTTTTGGATGCAGTTTTTAGTTATTGCTATTTATTGTATTTTGTAACCTTTTCCAATGTAATTTTAGTTACATATATATATCTAGTTTCTTCAATAATACTAAAATGATCATTACTTTAGGATTTTCATTCCTTCTAACCATTCCAATATAAAAAGTAATGCACTGACTCCAGTCTAGAGGGGTTGGGGTGTTATAGAAATAGGGAAATAAGGAACAAAGTTTCGTGAGAAAGAAATTATATAGATCTAAACATGTTATTGTGGATGATCATTTTGGACCATCAATGGTGAGAGGTGAGATTGATTTTAATTATACCCAATTGAAATATTCTTTTGATATAGTTGCATCCCATTCCTTTATTTCTTCTTGTGATGTTGATTTTTTGTGTGTAAAAGTTGATATTATCCCTTGTTTGTTAAGTATTCAAACTTCGTTGGGCCAAAGATAATGTCAAACCTTGGTGTGTAAAGAATGTTTGATAACTATTTATGGAGCTGATATGATATGGGAGTTCTCTGTACTTGATATGGATGTCTATGATATAATCATGGGCATGTATGTGTTGACAACATTCAAGGATCACATTGATTTTTATTCCCAAATGGTCAATTTTAACACTAAGGATAGCGTTGATCATCTCTTTAGAGGAGACTAGAATGAAAAGGCAGGTGCAATGGGCTTGTTAGCACCAGCAGTTGGAATGATCTCATACCAGTTTGTGGATTTGAATTTGTAATCGATGGAAGAGATCAAGGATAACAATTTTTTAGCAGTTGTTGATTAGTTTTAGGATTTTTTTCTTAAAATTTTATAAGGATTTCTATACATGATAGAAGTAGATTTTATGATTGATCTCCTCTCAGGAACCAGTCCTATTTACCTTTCATCTTATCAGACAGAACCAACATAATTAATGGAATGTAATGTGTATTTACAGGAGATATAAATCAAAGGGTTCATTCAGATGAGCACATATCTATGGGAAGCACCAATCTTGTTTGTCAAAAAGGTGGATATAACTCTTCAGGTGTGTGTAGATTATAATAATATTAACCAAGTTAAAAAAATAAAAAGTATCTACTTCCACACATTGATTATTTTTTCAATCAATGGAGTGGAGCTCAGTAGTTTTCCAAAATTGACTTACGATTAGGATATCACCAATTGCAAGTTTGGAAGGAGGATATCCTAAAAATAGCTTTCAGAAGTAGATATGGCCATTATGAATATTTGGTAATGCATTTTGATCTTACGAATTCACCAAAAATCTTTATGGAATTAATAAATCAAATATTTAAAAGATATCTTGGTTATTTTATGGTGGTGTTTGTGGATGAAATATTAGTGTATTCAAGGACAACGGATGAACATGAGAAACACTTGGTGATAGTTTTGGGAATCTTGAGGGATCATTGTTTGTATGCCAATTTATCCATGTTTGTTTTTCGGATACAATAGGTACATTTTCATGGCCATGTAATCTCTGAAAAGGTTCTATTATGATGCTTTGGGATCAGGGTTGGGATTTGTTCTCATACAGGGAGATCATGTTGTTTCTTATGTCTCAAGACAGTTATAATTTAATGAGAAGAACTAACCAACACACGATTTGGACTTAGCTATCATAGTCCATGATTTGAAAACTTTGTTTCATTACCTCTTTGGTGAGAAATTTACTGTGATTGTGGATTATAAAATATTGAAACATATTTTCTCATAAAGGTATTTGAACCTAATACAAATAATATGGATGGAGTATATCTAAATGTTTGACTTTGTCTTGATGTGTACACTAGGTAAAGGAAATATAGTGGTAGATGTATTAAGCATAAATTTGAATGCTCGGTTTTCAAAAGAGGCTTCAGATGAGTTGCAGTTGATGTCAGTCCTAGGGGACATGTACTTGGATTGTGAAGACTGGGGGAGTAAAGTAATTTTATTTCTAGTTTCAGTGGTTCCTAATTTCATGAAGATGGTTAATGAGGAATAGACATTTGATTTAGAATGCATTACTATGAGGTCAAAACTCAATGGTGGGTAGACTATTGAGGGATGGAGGCTGGATGGGAGTTTAGTTTGGTGTAGAAATCAGATGGTCATACCTATGTCTTGTCAGGAACAACTTATTCATACTTACCACCATTTGATATGGGATGTTCATCTTGGAATTAAAAATATGTATAAGGAATTGAAAGAAAAATTTTGGGGGGGTCGACATGAAAAGAAAGGTGTTTGAGTTTGTTTTGAGATTCTTAACTTGTAAGCACGATAAAGAAGAGCATTAGTGAACAGCATCCATGTTTCAGTTTTTACATATTCTTATTTGGAAATGGGAGAATATTTACATGGATTTTATGAAATGAATCCCAAGAAAAGTTCAGAAACATGATTTAATATGTGTGATAGTGGATCAGATCAAAAATTATGCTCATTTAATCCTTATTCATGAATCTCATATGGTGGAGGACTAGTCAAAACTCAATATCTGAGAAGTGGTAAATAGGCAGGTGTACCATTTCTGGTAGTATCAGATAGAGATCTGAGGTTTAAATATAACTTTTGGAAATCCTTACAGAAATCCCTTGGGACTCAATTGATTATGATTACAGCGTATCATCTGAAGATGGATGGTCAGTCTGAAAGGATGATACAAATGTTGGAAGACTTCTTTTAGTATTGTGTAATGGATTTTGGGGGCTCAAGGGAAGAGAACATACTATTAGTGGAGTTCTCATATAACAAACGTTATCAAGACTCAATACATATGACTCTTTTGAAGCATTGTATGGTATTCTTTTTCTCTATCTACAATGTTGGGTGGAAATAGGGGATACTTTACTAGTTTGGTAGAGCCTTGTCCAAGAGAAAACGAAGAAGATTCAATTGATCAGGAAAGGGATGAAGATGGACCAGATTCATCAAAAATAATATTAAAATCATCGTCAATGGCCATTTTCATTCGAGGTGAGTGATCATGTGTTCTTGAGGATCTCTCCAAGGCTTGTACATCGTCTTTTTGGGAAGAAGGGATAGTTATTTCATCGATACATAGGCACTTTTGAGATACTTAAATGGGTTGGAGAGGTGGTATATTAGTAGGAATTTATACCATGGTTCAATGTTGTGCATAATGTGTTTTATGTATCTCAGTTGAAAAAGTATCATACTGATCCTAACCATGTGATTTGACGGGATCATGTTGACCTAGATTTGGATGCTTCATTGGTGCACATCCCAATTCAGACTGTGGATAGGTAAGAGAAAGTCATTCATGGTAAAAAACATAAGTCTAGTGTGGGGTTTGTCGCAACATGATCAGATTTAAGAAGATATTGGTAAACATGAGAAGTAAATGTAAAATCAATGGATAGAACTCTTTCATAGAAACTACATTTTTCTACTTTCTAGGGTTGGAAAGGCCAATGGTGGGGAGAATGTGGAAACCCTGGTTTTAATTAAGTAACCCTTCATTTATTCTTTTTAAGTATATAAAGTGTTTGGGTAAAGTTTATAAGGGTTTTAAAAACCTTTTGGAATGTTTTTAAGGGTTTTATATAGGTTCATGGTTTGGGAATGGTTTTTGGAAACCATTTAACTCCTACAGGAAACCTTCCATGGTGAGATAGAGGTTAAGGGGGAGGCACATGGCTAGGCACACGGTTTTTCCAAACTATGAATCCACCAAGTAGAAACCCTAAAAAGTGGGAAAGTGGGATTTTTCAGTGTTGGTGAAAATTTTGTCTAACTGTTCGAGCCAACCAGGTGAGTTCCTCCTTAAGGAAGAGGTTGGCGCATGGCTAGCACGCGGTTTGCCTAACTGTGTGTGGTTTAAAAGAAAGATCCACACAAAGTGAATATGGGTTGGGATTATGTTTTAACTCATTTTTTTCCAAAACCAACCCTAACTTGATATTTCTTCTTTACAGAGGCTGTGGAACCCTTCCCCATTGATTTGGAAGTGATCCGGAGGAATATATTGGTGCGTTGAATCCCGATTCTTATGGTAAGTCTCATTTTATGGTAGTGTTTGGTGGTTTTCCTTAGATATACTTCCCCATCTCTCTCTTTATTTCTCATATCTAGTTTCTATGTGGATATATATAAGCTTTTTTATGCTAATAATTATTAGATTTGGATTTTTTGATGTTAGGGGAAGATATCTAAGCCTATTTTTTTGAGATTCATCTTAGTTTCATTGGCGTTTTAATGTCATTCTTCATTTTTGTCATAAATCCCAAGGTAGGTTGCTTCACTCTCAAATCCTATTTCTAGAACTAGAAAAAGTAATTTCAAATAGATTTTTTTATGTGAAATTCATTGTGAAATTTTGGTGAAATGATTGATTTAAACCCTCTTTTGTGATGGTTTACGGAATAGTGAAAATTGGGTGTTTTGATGAAAATTGAAAATGGTAACTTGGTTTTGAAATGATGATTTTAAAATGTTTATTTGGTTTTGATGCATGGAAAATGGTATTCAGTAAAAGGGTTGGTTTTATTGAAATGGTTTTTTGGAAATTTATTTTCAATGAAAGGTTGTTTTAATTGAAATGGTTCATTGATATGGTTTTCAATAAAACTGTGGTTTTATTGAAATGGTTGAATCGGTTTGGAAAAGGTTTTATTAGCATGTGGTTGGATTAAATGGTGAAGAATGGTGGTAATGGGATGAATAATGATTGTGAAAGTACCACCATCAAAAGTAACGGGTTATGGATGTGAACAACTATGTGTATATGTGTGTACGTATATGCGATATAGAATGGATAATGGAAATTAAATTCATTAAATGGTTGAAATGACTTGTTTGGTTTCTCTCCATGGAACTTGGTGTTGTTTTGAAATAACTATTTTACTTTAGAAATTGTTTATGAAAATTTTTACAATTGTTTTATATAAATTGGATTATATAAATGTGTTAACTTATTCTATACTAGTGGTGTGAGTAGGGAAGTAATTTGGGGAAAGCCTACTTAGTTTAATTACTTACCCCTACTTTGGAACATTAGCTATTTTTCACATATTTTTCATTGAGACATAGAAAAAGATAAAGTATCAAACTTATTTAGTAGTGCAACATGATACTTGGGCTATTTGTGGAGTTGGAGCATAGAACATGTTGGATCTTTGGAGTTTGGTGGGTTTTCATTGAGTTTGTTGGTTTTTTCTTCCTCTATGTACTTTTAAGTTAGTTGTCTTCTATTATGGTACTTAATTATAGTTTTATTTTTGATATCGATGGTATTAATTGGAGTTATTTTACATTGTTATCATGAATCATGTAGTGTTATTGTGTTATTGTATTTTTTTGGTTGGGTTGTTATATCTTCAAAGGGAAAATCACCCCCATATTTTAATGAACCCCTTAGCCTTTATTTCCTACCTTTGGCGCCTTGGGGATGTCTCTTAAGGCCAAGAAATGTTCTTCTTCAATCTAAATCCAATTATGAGGAGTGGTATGTTATAACTTGTGTCGATATAATATAAATTCATTATTCCTTAAATAACTTTTTCACGCATACTAAACCAATGGGTTGTGTTTACAAAAAAGTCTCCCAAAATATCCTTAATATTGATTAATTCCCATAATATAAAACCTCAAAAGGGTTCTTAAGAACTTTAAAATCATAAATCCATGATGGTTTCCATAAATATTAAGTTAATGAAAATATATCAACACAATTCCTTAGAAACATCATTATTCTTATAACCATAATACCATTGGTGAAATACTTCTTCAACATATTGTCAATCACATTTGATTTCAAAGTAGTTCCTTTGGGTTCACTTCATTAACAAAAACCAAAATACAAAGTGTAATCATAAAAATATAATAATAAGAGTGAGCTATCAAATAATCATGAAATATTATTGAAAGTATGTCTAAATTATGATACCTTCTTAATCTATGGTTATTTAGATTTAAACTAGGTTATCCATTGTCATTACCAAATCAATAGAATATTATCCAATACATATTATTATCCCAAAATTTTTCCCGAGGGTTATGTCTTCTAATTTATTATTTCCTAAATCTAGTTCCCAAGGTTTTTACTAAACTCCCTCTAATACCAATAGCAAAGACCCAAACTCAAGAAGCCCAAACCCAGTGCCTTACATTATTACAATGGCATAAGATACAAGGAATATCATTCTAAAGGACTAAATAGTTTAGTAGTCTTGGTAAACTAGATACAAACATTATTCTCATAAGACATTTGAAAACACTAATTATGACATAATTATTTTTTAAGAATAGCATTATTCCCTCTAGAATATCCTTGCATCAAAATCATAATACACATCATGGGTTCTTGGGGAAAAGAAACAAAATAAGGGACAACTCAAATGCTCAATATGGGTTATGTACAGTGTAAGCTATAAAAAATCAATAAACATAATCAATATGGAAAGTTAAATAACTGGATGCACATTCCATTTAATCAATAAACTAAGAATAAAATGTATCCAAAGATAATATCATTGTGAAAATATCATGGATAATAATAACTGAAATATTAATGAAGGAAACTCTTAATTATTTTAAATCATTTTTCCCATGCACATAATACCATTACAATCAAGACCTTTCACAGCATGGTTTAAAACTACTTGGTACAAACTGATTCGGTTGGGTTAAATTTTCTCTATTTCCAATACCTTTCTCAAGATAGTTTAAAACTATTGGGTACAAACCAATTAGGTTTATCCAAATGATTTATCTTATGATACTATCTATGCATCAAGTGGCTTCTATTAACCGGTCCATAACCCATGTATTGTATTTCCAAATCTTTCCTCATGTATCAAATAGTCAATTTAATTCACAAACAGTGTTCCCTATCAAAAAATATTTGTATTGAGTAAAAGATGTGGATTTATCATTATTTACCTAGTCAAAATAATCATAGACCAACCAAATAGATATGATGAATGGTATCAATAAATTACATCCTCAACAAAAAAAATTCAATGGATAATTATTTCATAATACTTTAAAGAGGTTATTGGATTATTTCATGTGGAAAATACCCTTTTTCATTTTAAATAATTCTTGAAATATAAATATATTGTACAAAATAAATAAATCGTGTTATTTGAAAAGAACTATGTGAACTTATAAAGGAATCCCTAAATCATTAAGGTGTCATAATGGTAGTAAATTATGTTCATTCCAAATAAGCTAAAAAACATTCCTTTTACACTTTTGTAGGAAAAGTTATAAAGTACCTTGTTTTGGAAAACAATGGAAATATTTATATAATTTTTTTTTAAAAAAGGGGTAAAATAAATTTAAGAAATAATTGGAGAATATTAAACACATTTTTGGAAATATTTTATAAAATATTGTAATGGAAAATAAATATTCCTCAGTGGAGACTTAAACTTAAACAATCTTGAATAATGATGAGATTATGAAACAAAACCCATACCACTTTATAATTAGTGGAATCATATACCCAATGACTTAAAATTAAACATTAAATGCCATGAATATAGTTAGATTGATGACATTATATTAATAGGGCAGTATATACACCACATAAAAGAAATAAGTTGTGAATAAGTCATATATCTCAGAGAAGTAAATGTGAGACAAGAAACCCTTAACTTGCACATTCTTTAAGTTGAGTGTGATTTATTCTATTGTATAATGGTTTAAATAATTCTATAAATTTATACCAGAACTATATTCATATTTATGATATCATATATGATCCTCTTATAATATTTCATTATTACTCTTGTTTTGGGTGTTAACTGCTTTATTTCCCTATGTTGTTTGTCATGTAAGTCCCGGTTCTTATGCACAATATATAGTTCTATCATATCCAGAATGTTGTTAAGGTCATATATATCATATTTATTCATTATTTAAATTTTTATAATAATTATTAAATGGTGAACATGGAAAATGAATCACAACGCGTTGTGGAGATGGTAGGCCATATGTATGCACGATCGAGGTTATCATTCCCTTAATGGTGAAAGGGTAGGGAATTATATGGTATATTAATTTTTCTAAAATATTTATAATTAAATAATTATCATATATATATATTATTTCCATCATTATACTCATCCATGTAAAGTGGTAAACAAATTACACCTTGTTGTGGAGACAGTAAGTTGTACGTACGCATGCGTGATGCTTCTATTTTTTATAGGATGGATAAAAGGAGGAATATGGTTAATCCTAATAAAATATAAGAATATATATGATATTGTAGTTATTAATTTATCATGAAAACAACACATTAAGAGTAATTATAATAAGAAATAAACATTAAAGAGTTAGTAAATATGATTGAGGTGATATATGGCTCAAAGTGGTGTAAATAAGTGAAGGAAGGAGTGCCCTTTTATAATTGAGGTGATTGTAACTTTTGGAAACTCTCAAAATATTAAATTATTCTAAATTAATTTTCATTTAAAAATGGATAAATAAGAGTTATTTCAAATATAATACTATTATGGGTATAGATAATCTCATAAAATAATTTTTATACAATTTGAGGTCACATTATTACTCTTTTATTTTGGTTTTAACCCTTATTTAATTCCTTTAACTCTTACCATGACAACACGAATGCTTACTCTTTTAGGGTTAATATAGTTACTATAAAATGCCAAAAGACCCATAAATAGATCATTGATGAAATTTTTAACAGTATCCCAATCATTAGGTTGAATTTAAGATTTATAAAAAATTTATATAATTTAAAAAAATATTATTTATTTTAGAATATCATTAATGTCAATTTTGACACTATTCATTACTTTGACTTTTAAAAATATCAATACAAAAATATATCCTCAAAAAAAATACTTCCCTAATATGTCAAAGTAATATATAAAATTTATGGATTACATTAATTATCTCAAATTATATTTATTTTATTATTTTTGATATCATTTATTTGATATTTCTATTAATAAAATAATTACTGCATCACTATTGTACAAGAATTTAAGAAAATTATTTATTCACTAAATATTAAAAATAAATTAATATGATAAAGTTAATTCCTTTATATTTCAAAATACTATTTATAGTCAAATATTCCTTGTAATGTCCCTAATCTAGAGGCCACTAAACTGGTGCCCCAAGTTGAGTCGACACATGACCTCAGGTGTGCCTCCCTGTACACTAGAGGTTGCTGACTAGCAGTGATGGTCTAATGTAATACATGCGGAAACTATACCCTCTTGATTAGAGTAATCCAAAATTGATAAATAGATAAATAATTGAAAATTGGATAACAAATAACTATGAATCCAAATCCATTTCCTAAAACTGAGTACAAGACCACAACCAAAAGTAAACATGCTATGTAATGTCAATACCCTGTCAAGTGCAACGAAACCCCAAAAAATAAAGGGAAATATAATAATACCCAAAACAAGTCTCGACTTCAAGTCTGGATCCCTCATCCATGCACATCCCATGCCCAAATCAACCCTTTAGCACCAGTCCTTTACCCCTATCATGATCATAAACCATGAAATCTTCTTGGGTACCCAACGGTGACTCGATCAGGATGTCACTACAACATAGTAGGCAACCACAAACAGTGTCTAAAAAATAACCAGACCAAATAGACAGTGTATACTTGTACTAAAATAATTACAATATAACCAAAAGATAAATTAGGTTCCATTAATTAACATTATTCACTTAAACCATTTTCATCATTTGTTTATGGGTTGGGCAATTCATCTATAACATAACAAACTATGTTGGTCAACTATTATGCATAATGGATAAGTCAAGTTCCTCATCTCACTAGGGAAAACTTTTCATGACAAATACATCACACTTACCTTGGATCCTCATTCCAGGTAATATCAACCAATGCAACTGTTAGGGGCCTAGAGCCTCAGTCCGAATCCCTAACCCGATAATTATAAGGGTGGATCTTAGAGCCTCATTCCAACCCAACTCATAGGTCAAGAACATCAGTCAATACCAGGTATACCACTAATCCATGTGCACATTATTTATTAACCATCTCTCACATAACCCATTTCAATAAACCATAATCAACCAATACACATAACATTAAAAATTTACGGCTCAAC
Organism: Viscum album; assembly: GCA_963277665.1. Lineage (NCBI taxonomy): Eukaryota > Viridiplantae > Streptophyta > Magnoliopsida > Santalales > Viscaceae > Viscum > Viscum album. Next base: position 208,566,797 of record OY728128.1, on the reverse strand, counting down.
CAATATATAAATCATCTACATGACTTAACCAATTAAATATTCTCATTTACAACCATAAATCATTTAACACATTCACTTTAATTCATTTAACCCATTCTGATATTCCAAACAACCCTTTATGCCATGTCAGCAACTAGGTAACTCTATCATTAATGCCTTTTAAAAAATCAATCCAATGCTTCATCATATTTATCATGAGCTCTATTTCATTATAAATCAATTTCTTTCTTAATATTGTCATTTTCCATGTTCAGATAATGGTTCACCCCATGGGTGGCCCTATAATTGGTATAACCAACCTTAATACATCCAACGGGGACTTTAAGGGCTTCAATTCATCTCTTAGACAACTAATTTACCAAATATAAATAAGGCATTGAATGCACAACAACTAAAACAAGAAATAAAAACCACATACACATAAACAAAACATAAGGACTATGGGAAATAACTTGTAGACTAATTACCTTGATTCTTATGGTGAATGCTCACTTAACCTTATGCCTTGACTCTGATTCTAACACCATTTGAATCCCCAACCTAAGATCCACTATATTAGTTTCGTTTTAGGGTTTTAGAATAATAACAACAACTACACAAGACCAAATCTGAAAAAGAGAAGTAATATGAGGGTTAGAATCACCCAGATATTTGATTCACACCCAACAGCACTCCAAACAGCTTAGAATCGAAGGTGATTAGTCCTCTATAATCTTGGGGTGTTTTGGTTCATCCCTAGGGTTTCAGGAGGAAGAATGGAGAAAAAAACATTTTAAAACACTTATGTCTTGAGAAAGAAAATGGTAAAATCCCACTTTTTAAGGGGTGTACGTTTTGGCCCCATGGCTGGCCAAAATATGCGCAAACTGTGTACCTCCATCTATCCAAGAGGGGTCCATGTCACACGGTTACCTGGGAATCCCACATGGTTTAAAAACCATGTGATAATAGTGCGGGATAGATCTGTATAAGCCTGTATCGTTAGTCCTTCCTCCATGTATGGTTTCTTCAAACCATGCACCCTTCATCCAGGCATTCATGTTTATGGCACAAAATTACTCCTAACCATACCCTAAACATTACCATTTTTTCACAAAACTTGAACCAAGGGCATAGTCTTTCCCTAAGAAATTTCTCACTATGATCCACAATACAAATTGGATGATACTTGAAGGACGCATCTGCCTCAAACTCAACATAAATTACCTGATAAGGGTCTGGGTGATACTTTAGAAGCTGTGAAAGATGAAAAACATCATGAATAATGGTATACTGCTATGGAAGATCCAACTAGTAAAACCATCAGTCTGATCCTATCTACTATCTCAAACGGTCCCACATACTCGGGCACCAAGATAACCTGTTTCTGAATCTGAAAGTGACCCAACCTTGGTGACACCTAAAGAAAAAAAATTACATGCCAAAAATTCAAGAGGTTGTATATGTTGATCCACATACAAATATTTCCTACTATGAGCCATATCCATATGTTTCCAAATTAATTAAACATGTTCTAACGTCTCCTACATGTGACTTGGTCCCAAAAACTCTAACTCTCTAGCCTCCATTCAACACAATGGTGATCTACATGGTATACCATAGAGCACCTCATATGGTACCATCTGAATCATCCCCTGGTAACTATTTTTATAGGTAAACTCAACAAGTGTCAGGTTCTTCTCCCACAATCCACCAAAATATAGGACATAAGACCTCAACATGTCCTCTAGCACCAGAATAGTATGCTCTAACTGTCCATGTGTTTGTGGGTGGAAAGTTGTACTCAAAAACTCCTAGTTACTAAGAACTTTTTATAACCACTACCAAAATTATGAAGTAAAACATGTATCATGATCTGAAACTATAGTACGCAGAACCCCATTCAACTATTCTATCTCCTGAACATACAACTCACCCAATTGATCGATGGTGGAGGACTCTTGAATTGTTAAGAAATGTGCCACATTGGTCAATAAATCCACCACTACACAAAATGAATAATTCTTCCAAGGTGTTCTCATAATACCCACCAAAAAATCCCTCATCATGTCATCCCATTTCTATTCTGAAATGGGAAATGGATGCAACAAACCACCCAGCCTTTGATTCTCTATCACTACCTACTAACATGTATAGTATTACATCACAAAACCTACAACTTACATCTTCAACCCAGGCTACTAATACTACCTATAAATATCATGATACATTTTGGTCAAACTAGGATGCACCATCCACTTCTAGGCATGGAACTCACACATCAACTCTTCCCGCATACATTTAGGAACTACAACAAGGCCATGAACAAAAATGAATTCATCATTACCAAAATTCTAAATAGAAGGTGTATCCCCATATAAAATACTTTCTCTCAAATCCAAATACTCCATATCCTCATACTACCTCTCCTTAATCCATCATAGAAGTGTGAAATAAAATCTCAGGGATGAAGGGGTCTTCTTTCCATTCCCATCCTGAAATTCCAGATGCATCTTAGTAATCAAAATCATCATCCTCCACTCAACACTAGATTCCTAAAACTCATGATTTTGAGTTCTCTGACTCATAGAATCTATAACACTATAACTTTTTTCTGGCATATAAACCAGCTCAAAATCAAAATATTGCATGTATTCAGCCCATCTTCACTATTAAAGATTCAAATCATGCTGGTAGAAAATGTACTTAAGGCTATTATGATTGGTATAAACAATAAAACTCTCTCCCAACAAGTAATGTTGCTAACAAATTAAGGCATAAACCACCACGACCAATTCAAGGTCATGAATAGGATAATTTCATTCATGAGGCCTCAACTATTGTGAACCATATGAAATAACATGATCATTCTTCATTAACACTTCCCTGAACCTAACAATGTATGCATCACAAAACAAGGTATACCCCTTACCCGGATCAGGTAGGATTAAAATTGTGGAATTTTTCATCCACTTCCTTAATTATTGAAAAGCATTCTCACATGCTTCAAACCACTCAGACTTGATGCCCTTCTTGGTCAGACTCGAAAGCAATTCCCTAAGCTGAGTCACCACATGACCTCAGGCACGTCTCCCCATATGCCAGCGGCTACCAACTAGTAGTGAGGGTTTAATGTAATACGTGGAGAGATTATACTCTCTTGATTATAGTAATACATAGTAGATAACAAGATAAATAAATGAAAATAGGATAACCAATAACCATGCATCCAAATCCATTTCCCAAATTGGGTAAAAGTCCACAAGCAAAAGTAAACATGTTATGTAATGTCAATACTGTTTCAAGTGTAAGGAATACTCCAAAATAAAGGAAAACTAAAGAATCCCCAAAACTGGTCCCGACTCCAATTCTGGATCCCTCAACCATGCACATCCCATACCCAAATCAAACCTCTATAACTGGACATTTTCCCATATCCTAACCTGCACCTATGAGATCTGATTGGGTACCCAACAGCGGCCCGATCAGGGAGTGAGTAAAACACAGTAGGCCACCACTAACAATGTCTACAAAATATCGAGTCTAAATAGATAGTTTATTTATGTAATAAAATAATTAAAAGATAAATAAAAGATAACCTAAGTGCCATTAGTTAAAAATATTCACTTAAACCATTTTTATCATTTTTTTCATGGGTTAGGAAATTCATTAATAATACAATGGCCTATTTCGGTCAACTACTATGCATAAGGTATAAGTAAAGTTCCCTATCTCACTAGGCAAAACCTTTCATGGAAATTAAATCACACTTAACTTGGAGCCTCAATCTAGGTAGTCTTAACAAATGAAACAGTTAGGGTCCTAGAGCCTCTTTCTTACTACCTAACCCATGCATTCTAAGGTTGGGGATTAAAGCCTCAATCTAACCCGGCCTATGGGCGTAAAACATCAATCAATACCCCCACATAACACTAATCCATGTTCATATGCTTTATTAACTATCCATTACAAAACCAATTTCAATAAACCATAATCAACCAATATGAATAACATTCACAACTCATGGTTTAACTAATACATAAATCATCTTCATGCCTTACCCATTTATATATTCTCACTTACAACCATAAATCATTTAGATCATTCACTTTAATTAATTTAACATTTTTCGATATTCCAAACAACCCTTTATTCCATGTCAAAAACTATGTACATCAATCGTTAATGCCTTTTACCAAATCAAGACAATGTGTCATCATATTTATCATGGGATCTAATTCATTAAAAATAAATTCTTTTCTTAACATTACCAATTTCCATGTTTGGATAATAGTGCACCCCATAGGTGGTCTAATAATGGGTCTAATCAACCTCAATGCAACCCATGGAGACATTGAGGGTTTCAATTCATCTCTCAGCCAACCAATTTACCAAATATCACAAAGGAATCGAATGCACAGTAATGAAAACACAAAAGAAAAACCACATACACATAAACCAAACATCATGAATATGGGATATAACTTTTATACCACCTACGTCAATTCCAAATGTGAATTATTGCTTAACCTTATCCCTTGACTCGGATTTGAACACCCTTCAAATCCCCAACCTAAGATCTGCTGTAAAAATAGGGTTTTATGGCTTCCAAATAGGAATAAAAACTACATGACCCCTAATACGAAAAAGATAAGGAAGAGGAGTGTTAGACTCACTTGAAGATTTGATTCTCACACAACAGCACTGTAAATGGATTAGAATCGAAGGATATTGATCATTGGGAAGCTTGTGTCATTTTTATTCATCCCTAGAGCTATAGAATGAAGAATGGAGAGAAATCCCAAGTTAGAACACTTATGGACCGAGATGGAAAATGGTAAAATATCACTTTTTAAGGGGTACATGATTTGACAACACAGTTGGACAAAACATGCACCAACCACATGCCTAACTTGATCCAAGAGGAGGTCAATTCGCATGGTTTCTTGGGAATCACGCATGGTTTGACAAACCATGTGCTGACTGTGCGGGATGGCTCTGTCCATTCTCGCACAGTTAGTCCTTTTCCTTTTCATGGTTTCTTCAATATGTGTACCCTACCTCCAAGAATACATGGATATTGTGCATAGTTACTCCTACCTATGTGCCAACTATGTGATATGGATTTCATAGCCATTTTTTCTTCTTCCGTGTCCCAATCCCCCTAAACACCCCTGAGTCTCATAAAACACTCAGTAAACTTTCCTTCAACTAAAATTAGGGTATTCAAACCAGAATTAAAACAAGAAAATACCTCACTAGAATTCTAATATATTATATACCTTTTAGATATCATCATATTAAAAATATTATATTTATTAAAAACATTAGTGTGAAAAGTTTGACTTTTCATAAAATAAAATAATATAAGGGGATTAATGTCATCCAAGTGGTTCCATGACATCATAAATTCGAACCAAGGATGATTTTGGTAAACACTCTCTCATAAAATAAAATTAAGAAAAGTTTTATGGTAATTTTATAATTCTTATCATAATTATTTTTACCCTTAATTACCTGATTTACCCTTAAACGTGGTAATAAAAATTTGTAAGTTTACTATTAATATTATCCAAAAATAAAAGGGACCTATTTAATAAATTTTGACGATGTGATTCAAAATATGTAATATATTTTTCAAAATTCAAAACACATATATGGATAAGATTATTTTAAAATTAATCCAATAGATGGGGTGAGAAAGGGGGTTTTAAAGTGAAAATGTTCAAAAGTTTGCTAAATTTTTATATATAAATTCAATATAAAAGTGATTCCAATAACCTGAATTAAATTAATAAATTTATAATTGATATAATATTACTTTAAAATAAATTTAAAATATAATTTTACTTTATAAATTATTTAGATGAAAAGATAGTTTTCAATTAAAATTTAGTATTTTCAGTATTCATCAAAAAAATTAAACTACTCAAAAAAATACCAAAATATAAAAAAACATAAATTTTTATATTCCTATTCAAAAATGAATTATATTTTCTCAAATATAATTTATAAAAGTTTCTATGTTTAGTTTTAAAACAAGGGTAGTATCAAAATGTGGAAAAACTACCTTTAGGAAAAATACATATTTTTATGCATAAAATTGGATTTGTGCTTATCTTTTTTATATTAATTATATTGGATGAATTTAAAAACATTTTATAAACTTGTATAAACATAATATAGTTATTCCTATTTATACTCACCAATATAACACCTAGTTTATTAGTGCTATATTTAATAATAATATTTAGTTGTTTATTAAAGCTCAAAGTGGCATATCGTGTATGCTATATAACATAGTGTTTACTTTTAAAAAAATGTTAGAATGTTACATTATCGCTCTGGTTCACAAACTATGGAGGTGTGGTGGATTAAAGGAGAGTACCTGGTAACATGAGACACAAATACATGCTTAGGATCCCGAGTGGCTTGAGTTTTGGTTTTTTTCTTAAGTGATGAAACACTTATAAATTATTGGTATATGATATGTGATTTATCCCTTTTGTTGGTGTGATTTACTAGTGGTAGTGTTTTATTTATAACAAGATCCTGAGAGGTATGTCACATAGTTTTTGTTTGGACCCCCTTCCTCTTTATTTTCTAGGTTTAGTTTTTATTCTCAAGGGTGATAATTATTTGAGAGGTGTCTAATGTAATTATCCAAGATTTCTAACACATTAATTTGTTCGAATTTTTGTAATGGTAGTGTTTAGGGGATATTCCAAGGTAATTTAGGATTAGATGGTGGAGATATAGTTGAAATTTTATCTAGGGAAGAGCTCTGTGTCATATAAGATTATTTTTCACCATAAAGGTAGTGTCTATGACATGGAGGGATCAGTTGTGGAATGGAGCCTTAGAGATGGAGTTTTAGTGGCCTTCAATTTTAGGCATAGTTGTGGTGTGGTTACTAAACTATAGAGTGGATTCCTAGAGGAGTTATTCTTGAGGTTCTTCTAATTTTGGGGTAGCTGTATTAGGGAGATTGGTTATGGAAAATACTTTTTCATTACATTTGAATCTTGTGGCATGGTAGTTTCTTCTACATCATAGTCCCTATCCTAGTTTATAGGAACTACAGCATGGACCTCTCTCTATTCCTCAAACTTGGTTTTTACCAGTACTGTTGTGGCATACTCCCTTCCCTTTTATTTAAGTTACATCCAATTTCATCACCCTTGAACCATAGTGAAGGGTGTTATGATATGATCTTATTAATTCTAGTTTGTCTATAAATTTTCAAACCCCATTGAAAGTTATATTTAACCGGTTTTTCCTCTCAGTTCTTGGGAAGTCCTAGTGTGTCTCTAAGATTTCTTTCAGCTGTACTTATTTTCTATCCAACCCCATCCTTGGGAGCTCGAACCTTGGTGATTCTAAATAAGTTCCCTACACTCTCCCCTTATATCCCTTCACTGTTCTTCATTCAAGGGAGGATATAGTTGAGGATATGGTTAGTTTAGGTGTTGTTAAATATGGATATTGATTATTCTTAACATGTTATAGGTTTTTGATCCATCCTTGGTGGGATCTTGGTTATGAAGATGTCCAGTTTTTATTTCATCCTTGCATGGAATTTTGGGAAGCATTTTTTGAGTTAGGGGACCTCATTATCTCCTTTTTTATATGTTCATGTGGGAATATCATACTTTTGAATTACTTTGGGTAGATGGTATGTATCTAATTATAAAATATAATTCAGTTTATTTATTGACAACAATTGGGAGTGGAGAAATCACATGATTTTTACTCGTTCCTATGATCTTTTCCTATATATTTTTGCATGCTTGTTGTTTTACCAAATTTCACTTATATTGAGTTTGGTGTGTTTTTTTGGTGGTTGAAAACTTGGAAGTTCATTATTTTTGATTGATTAAAATCATCATGCCTTAAAAATTATAACAATTTATGTCTAGATAATAAATTAGTTTCACATGGAATCTCATATTTGTGTGAGAATACCCTTGAAAATAAGGAATTAGATATTATGAAAGCCCTTTGTTAAGACTAAAAATGAGAAGTGTGGTGGTTTTTATGGGAAGTTTTTGTTAATCATGGTTATTTGTAATGATATGGATGGGATGTTATATATTATTGTGTGTTAGTTCCTCGATAGTGATGGAATGTAATTTTAACAATGGAACAAAATGGAATGGGTTGGAATGATTAATGAACTCATAAATTAAAGTGAAAGGTGTGGTGTATGTGTTTTTCATTAAATATGAAATTAATAGTAATGATAAATAAATATGTTTGGTAATTAGAAAATATGGAAATGGTTTTACTTTAAAAGGAATATGTAATGTGGATTGTTTGCTTCTTCTTTATGCAGTGTGGTTCATTTCAAGGTAGAAGTGATAGTGGAATAGGTTGTTGAACTTTGCGGTGATATTGTGTGATATGTCGGTGATCTTGTTATGAAACCCTAGTATGGTATTATGTGTTATCTACATATCATATTCTTTTATGTTATTTCTATGTGCACCCCACATGAGTCATTTGTTACACTGACACCCAAGGGTTTTAGGTTATGAGTGTTTTTCTAAAATATCCATGACTATAAGGATGGATGGATAACTTCTACCCCTTCCTCACTCTATATTCTAGGTGAATCTTGGTCACATGATGTGACTTCTTGTATATATAGTCCACTTGTAGTGATGATTGAAGAGATTAACATATACAGAGGATCTATAATGTTTTGCGGATGTAGTGTACTTAAGGTGGTGAATGAAAAGTGGATGAGGTGGTACATATTGGGGGTCATGCATGGTAGAAATAAGGAATTAGGTTTATATACTTCATATTCATGATACCCTACTATTCTGGTTATATGGTAGTGGTTATGTGAGGATGTGGATGCAATTATATATTGCACATTGTGTATGGTACGATGTGGTTTCCCATGTTTCTTTGGGTAAGATATGATCTAGTTTCCAAGGTGTCTTTGAGAATGATTATTATAAAATTGATGGTAGCTCCAAGACATATGATATTGGGGTATGAAAGTGGTAAATCAATGGAAAAGTAGTTCCGGATACCCTTTATCAATATTATTTTTATTATATTATTACCCATGGATGTGTTGTTTGGTGAGCGTGTTGTGGTGAGGATGGGATTGGTTAGTTGGTCTGCTTAGGTGCAAGATGGTCATGGTGTTTGTCCATTAGTAAATTAGTATGCTCTTTTCAAAATCTCGTGAGGGGAATTGGGTATATTTCTACTGAGTATACATTTTATGCTCACCCAATGTATATAAAAACTATTTTTCAGATTTCCAGCAGGTTTTCAGGGATGGAGTTAGGCATTACTAGCTCAAACATCATATCTATCATTGAGTCACTAACATTGGATTACTTTTGGGTACTTAATTAGAGACTCTATTTTCATTTGTTTAAATTATACATACATCATGGGATGGTTATAGTTTCCATTTTTCATTTAGGATATGGAGTTTCTGGGAAGTTTTCATTCTATCTCCCAGTCCTAGTTTTATAATTGAGGGTAATGCCTTCCATATGTGATATTTTCATACCCTTAGTGCCATTTTCCAAACCAATTCCTACTTAAGGTAGGAATAAGGGGTCATTATCTCTCTTCATTTATTTTTAACCTAGGATGGGAACCTTTGGAGGAAATGGTTCATCATATGTATGATAAAAACTATATCTAAAAGGATTTTTTGATGGATTGACAAAGATTTGTAAAGTTTTGAATAAAGTCCTTATTTGATTTTAGTGTAAGTTGGAGATTGTTTTATATGAAATAAAATATATATATATATATATATATATATATATATAAATGAATTAAATATGATTTTATGTATCTTCCTATTTGAATGGTGTATAATGATCCATTTTGGATGAATTTGGACTAAATGCTAGAGGCCAAAACTATACACCAGACCACAACTTTGTGTTCCACCCTCCATAGTGTGGTATTTGGGATTTACAAGGGGAAACACGCCCCTGCTCTTGGATTCTGGAGGCCAAAGACCCCCATCCCAAGTTCTGAGACTATAAAAATGTTGACTCGTTATCACAGTACTGACCAATGACACTGGAAATTCACTGTAGTGTTGAGTCAATAAGGTTTCTTATGAATTTTCCATTCCTTCATGTTTGGAGAGATTTTTGAGTCAATAATGATTATTTATGAATTTACCATTTCTTCAGGTTTTGAAAATCACAAACACCTTATCTTAAGGAAAATTTTATTTACCCTATGTGTTACTTTCATAAGGAAAATTTTCCTTCCCCAAGGAAATTTATCCTTTCCATGTTTTTCATTGTTCATTTTGTCTCTAAGTATAAAATTTGGTTTCATATCCAAAACCTTGGAATCATATATATACTTAGATATAAATCGTTTTTTTTTTCAGGATCCGAATTCAGGTTCTGAACTCTCTGAAATCAGACTCCGAACTCTTTTGAGTTCTGACTCCGAGTTCTCTGAATTCAGACTCTGAAGTCTTATGAATTCAGACTCCGAACTTTATAAGTTCAGACTCTAAACTCTTATGAATTCAGACTCCGAACTTTGTAAGTTCAGACTCTGAACTCTTATGAATTCATACTTCAAACATTGTATGTTCAGACTCTGAACTCTTATGAATTCAGACTCTGAATTCTACTGAATTCAAGACTCCAAATTTGCTTGAAATTCAAACTCCTTAATTCTATAGAATCCTAACTCCAAATTATTCTGATAAACAGAATCCTAATATCCATGTATTACAGACTCAGAATAGTTTTTTGTTAGACTCGGAACTTTCATTTTTACTTACATTCTGAAAAATGAATTTGATTAAGTAACCATATTTTTTCTTACACATGTTTTGGTTATAAAACGATGTCGTGCATTCAGTTACTAACTAACCTTTGTTTGAGTGACACATGTATAGGTCCCTCCTAAATTCAAGTAAAAATATGACTATTGGAGGAGGGAGTCGACCGTTGAAGTTGTTCCTATAAATAGGAGCTCATTTGAAATAGATTGAAACTGTTCTATGACTCTAGAGATTACATGTTGTTGAAGTGATTTCTAGAGAGAGAATCTCATGCTTAGTGTGTACTAAACATCTTGTTCAGATTTTCTTCGTACAAATCTGAATGTTGCTGAGTACATTTGAGGGCTTCTGGGGATAGGAAGACAGAGGTGCTGACTACCTTAAAGCTCGAGGACTTCCTTACTGAGGAAGACAGAGGTGCCGACTACCTTGAAGTTGAGGGCTTGCGGGGATAGCAAGACAGACTCCGATCTTCGTATCGAGGGCTTACCCTGGAGTGGGTAAGATAGACTTTCTTGAATGTATAAATCAAGGGATCTTTATCCAAGGTTGTTGGATACCCTTCTCTTTGGGTTAAAAGATTTACTACTTGTTACTTGTTTGTTTCAAGATTTTCATTACATTTTTTTTGTTAAGGAAAGTATAACTATTTTATACTTCCTTAAATTTGTATACTATGATTTATTAAGATTCTATATGCTTTATGGTGGAATATTTATCTTTGTAAACTTTTGTTAAGTTTAATTTTTGGAACCATCTTTTTCGGAATCACATTCTCAGAATCACTTTTCTAGAATCAAGCAAGTTTGTAGAACTTAGAGGTTTTTTGAATTACCTTGTTTAACCTTGTTAAACTAAAGAAAGGTTTCTAATAAACTTTAAAAGTTCCTAAATAATTTTTAAAGTATACAATTCACCCCCCCCCCCCCCCCTCTTGTATATTGAGAATCTTACGATACTACAATCAGTATCGTTCATTATTTCGATCCTACATTTGATATATAAGAAGAATATCGTTCTCCATACCATATTAACATGTAGTAGTGTGGACTTTGGCATGATACTATAGTATAGATGACCAAGAAACACTGAAAGGGTACTATAGAATCTTGGGATTTAGATACATTGGTAATGTATCTCTGTAGACTTATTTACATCAATACTATAGCAGCTTGGACTTGGGTGGCTATGACATTGTAGTGGTGCAGACTTGGGTGGATGTGACATTGTATCATAGTGGAATAACTATGCAATTGGTGTAATAGTACATCATCTTCTTTATTAGATAATTCGAGCTAGGGTTTCTTTGTGTCTGAAACTCTAAAATTCTATTTTTAATTTTTATCCCAAATTAGTGAAGTTTTTTTTCTTTCTATGGATGAAGGGATCATTTCTATAACCACATAAATCTATTTGTCTTAATATCTTCTTCTCATTTTTTTTTGTTTTACCATCTTTTCTTCATCTGCAAACCTTTTCTATCACTATGACCCTCCGTGTTTCCAAAACACTTACCATGCAATTTCATAAATTATAATCCATTATTAATGGATTAATTTTCATGTCTTCATTGAATCAATTAAATGAATAAGTTCAACAATAATAAACATATTTCGATACATTCAATATGGATGATATATTTCATTTAATTGAATTCATCAAGGATGGATATATAATGGGATAATATCCCTACCATTAGGTATGATAGATTGTTTGAAATCCTTTTGATTATATCTTCCTCACAAAAACCTTTTATCACTAATTTAATGTTCTGACACCCCTACCATGTTTTTAGGATCCTCAAGAAATGTTATAGGATCATTTGGATGATATAATCCCCCAATGTTAGAATGATTTTGTTTTTTTCTTTTGTGATCTTCATCAAATGTGCATAGAGTAATAAAAATGGATTAATCACTTAAAATGTGCATGTTATGTTATTTATTTAAATTGTAAAAATTGATTCTATCAAGTATAAATAAAAAATGTGGGTTTTTTCCTCTTCCGAGTTTATATGATGTACCCCTAAAGAATATCATTATGCATAACAACATCTAATGTTAGAAAGTGATATAACTGAGTATTTTTTAATCTTAGTTGGAGAATAAATAAATTCAAATTAAACCCTAATCATTATCATAATCCTAAGTGAATACCATGTCTAAATAATAATATTTTTTATTATAATTTACTTGACATTCACATAACTTGTGAATAATAAAAATATCATTTATTTAAATAAATTAATTAATATTTACTTAAATGATATTTAATCTATAATTCCTACCATACATGATAACTAGATACACACTTTCTCCATGGAATTTAAAAAACATTAAATATTAAATATTATTCATTAAATAAATAATATTTATTTATTTATAAGATTCGTGGTATTATGAATAAATATTTATTTAATATTCAGGTAACTAAATAAATATTTATTTAACAATAAACATTATTTATTACTATGTAAATAAATTAATATATAAATAAATATATATTAACCAATGGTCTTAAAAATAAATATTTATTTAATATAAAAATTACACATAAATATGGTGACTAAAAATTTTTAATCAATCAATCCTAAAAAAATATTATTCCATGGACCATAGAATAATATTTATTATAATATATAAAATTATATAGAATTTAATCGAGATAAATAGAAACACTATGTGTGTGACCCTATAGGATTATTCCTAAATGGAATTAGGTGAGTCATATAAATTACAATGAAAATTTCTAATAACACGTAAAGGAATAAAGTATTAAAAAGTCAAATTCAAAACAATGGAAACAGCATATGAACACTCACAGTGTAATATAATCCATTTTTCTCAGTATCTCATCAAGTAGGTGGCATACTTAGGCCATATATTGGTCTATATTTAAGATGCAAAAATACCCAATATTTGGGTGAATTGAACTTTTAAAATGAATTAGGAAATATTATATTAGATTTATAAAATTCATGTTATTATATTATAAATAAAAGAAGGAACATATGATATTTTTATAGTGGTTTAGATCTAAATGATCCTAGTCCACTCCTCACCCCTATCAAGAACTAAGAGACATGGAAATTATTATAACCACTATAATGGAATCTTATGATGACTATTTTCCACCTAGAGTCACAAACCAATTACAAATCATTTTCCCCCCGGAGTCTCAAACCCAAACAAACCTATCTTTTTCTATATGGAGGTATAACCTGAACAGTATGCCTTTTTCCCACCTAGAGGCACAACCAAATTCCTGAGTTTTGTATGGGATTCACAACCCAAAATCCTAAATTTTAATGGGTAGTATAACCCTTAATGATTACACACACAAAAATAAACTGAAATAATTAAATCCATATAACCATATGAATACTTTACAGTCTAGGAGTCAAGGAAGCAAGGAGCTCTATAGGAGTAAAGGATTAAACATTTTTACTTCGGATGAGTGTATTAGTTAATCACTTAAATATGTATCACTTGTATAGTTCAATAATATCATCAACCTTTTATATATAAATGGATCTATCAAAATCCTTCTATAGAGTTATTTTATACCTAATATATTTAAATCATTAATAATGTTGTGGTTTATCTTACCCAATATTTCAGGTGATATTTTCATTGAATGTGTATGTAAAACATATAATCTATAAAATTAAAAACATGTTTCACGGTAATAAAAAATTATTATAATTAATATAGTACCAACAAATTATTATAATCAACATTTAAATCCCCTGAAAAACACCCATAAACTATTCAAATTAGCACAAAATTTAATTTGAAACTTACCTTTTCCCAGGAAACCAGTATGAAACATTAACCCATGTGGTGATCATTCAATAATACATAAAATTCTTCAAAATAAAGTTCCAAAGTATTAAAATAATTAATAGGAATTTAAGGAATAATTTAATCAAGATAAATATGCGAAAAAAACATGCAATAATTAAAAATATAAAAATATAAAAAAAATAAAGCTTTTTTTAAGCTAAAATGTGAAAAATGAATTAAGTGACCATAGAAAGGTGATAAAACACTATTTTATTGAATATTTTATTGATAATAAATGATATAATTTCCTCACATTATGTTAAATATATTTAATTATAATGTATTTGGGATTAGATCATTCATTTAAATATTTGATGAAAATTCCAGTTTTACCCTTTATAGTTTACTGTAGTATTTCAAAGATAAATATTTTTATATTTATTATTTGAATTTTATATTTTGTAACAGTGTTTAAAACTTAAGTATATACAACTTTTATTCAGGACACTAGAGCTAAATAGTGCATTTGGTTGTTGAAAATGGTCTATGAATTCAAAGTTGGTCTGGACTCTCCAGAATGGAGAAGCTTCTTTATTTCGGCCATAACTCCTTCATCTGGACCTTTATTAAGCCCAAATATTTAGAGGAGATATAGGACCCCTATCCAAAGATATTATCCTTCTGAAAGTACGGCCAATTCACGCTTTTTGGTGGTCAAATGGGCAGTTCAAGTTGGAATAAAATATTTGGCCGAATTTCCACATTCACACTTGAAACCACTTGTAACCTCTCCTCCCCTCCCCTCTATAAATTGGATTTTTTCTCATTTGTATGGGTTGGTACGTGCATTGGGAAGTTGAGTGAAGAGGATAAGTGGATCCACTCCAATTATCCAACCATTTCAATAAGGGTAGCTCTTGAACCAAGGATCCCTTCGACGAAGCCTTCTTCTTCTCCTTCATGTTGTAATGATTTTATTTGTGTAATAAACTTCTTTATTATTATTTTATTTATTCTATTTTCTTCTGTTTTATTTAAATTTCTTCTTATCTTAATCTTCCTATTTGGTCTTTAATTCTTGAGTATAAGATTTATTGGGTTATACCCATTATAAACCTTTGCACATGCAAAACGCTTCTACGATGATTACGCCACCATGGAAGAGTAGTTCTTTTTAGTAATCGATCAACCTATATCATTATTCATTCATTTATTTTGAATCAATGAGCTACTGTAATTTACATAATATGATCCATGAATTGTGTTTTTAAATTACAAGAAACTAAGCAAGCAATTTAACAATTAATACAAAACACATGAGGTCGAGATTTTGTGTAAATTGTGAGAGCGCGATCTTAATCGGTAATACAAGACCACACGGGATAAATTTGTAGAGTTAAAATATAATCCCTAAACACAATTCATCCTAATTTCTAGAATGGATATGTGCTCTAATTAACCACTGACCATAACCTATCTTTAGAACAACAATCAAAGCAGGGTGTTGCGATTGCGTGTTCCAAAGCTAGCCTAAGGTTTAAGTAATTTCATCTTTGTGGTTAAGTTAACTCTCGTAGGGTTCGATGGATAACAAATTAGGGGATCATAATTAAGTGTATATTGATTTAGATGATAATTATTAATAAGTAAATGAAGAGGTAGAGTTATATTGATTACGCCTTTGAAAATATATTTCTAAAAAAACATCTTCTTGTTGTGTCATTTTAATCAAAATTCATTTCAAAACTAAAAACAAAAAAAATATACAATATTCTTCCAGAAAACTTATTCTAGCTTCATAAACTCTAACAAACACAATCCTTTAAAGTAGTGTTTTTATTCTATTCTATTTTATTTTTTTTAGAATACCTTTAACAAGTTGTTAAATTCACTTCCTCCTTTGAGAGACGACCTTGGTCAGCCACTCTGCTGCACCTAAGTACCCCAAAATCACATTAATCATTTGAAGGCACCCACGACAGCGCTCTATCAAATTGGCATCGTTTCCGGGGAGGAAATTACTTTATTCAACCATTTAGAGATATTTATTTTATTTTCCATTTTATTATTTTCTTCACCTCTCTCTTTCATCTTTCCCCTTTCTCAAGTTTTCATTTTTTTCATCCTCTTCTTTTCTTTTTGGACCATCAACTCAACTTCTCATTTTTATTTTACTATGGTCCACCCACTTTCTTTATTTTCATTTTTATTTGATATATGACACGAACTAATACCGAATATCTCTTATATCTTGACCCTGAGATTGAACGTAGCCTTAGGGATCGAATCAGACATTCTCAGTCTACGGGAAGTTTCAATATTCAACTAGTTGGTGAATTCCTCTCTTCTAGAAACATTGAAATTGGAAGCAATTAAAATTCAAACATAAAATAGGATCTAATGGCTGGAAATAATGGAAATAAACTTAATAGAACCATTCGATAATTGGTTGCACCTGATATTAACTATCAACCAAATTGTATTACATACATGAATCTCGAATCAGACTTTGAGTTAAAATCTGGGTTAATTCACCTTCTTCCAAAATTTCATGGCTTATCTGGTGAGGATCCAAACAAACACCTTAAAGAATTTAATGTGTTTTGATCAACCCTTAAACCAATAAATATTTCTGAAGATCAAATTAAATTAAGAACATTCCCATTCTCACTTGATGGAGCTGCGAAAGATTAGATGTATTATTTACAACCCAAGGATGTAACTTGTTGGAACGATTTAAAACGTATTTTCTTGTAGAGATTTTTTCCAGCATCAAGGACCATTTCCATTCGTAAGGAGATCTCTGGGATCAAACAAGCACAAGGGGAGTCAATGTATGACTACTGGGAGCGATTCAAGAAGTTGTGTGTAAGCTTTCCACATCACCAAATCAGTGAGAAACTCCTCATTCAGTACTTCTATGAAGGACTCACACCTATGGAGAGGAGCATGGTGGATGCCGCAGTAGGAGGGGCATTGGTGGATAAGACACCAGTAGTTGCACATGCATTTATCGACAAGATGGCCCAAAACTCCCAACAATTTGGTGATAGAGGTACACCACATGTCAGGGGAGTACATCAGGTAAGTCCTTCTTCTCTTGAAAGTCATTTGATTGATACCAAGTTGGAATAATTGAACACTATGGTGAGGCAGATTGCTTTGGCTCAAAAGACATCTCAACCCCCTCTTTCAAGGCCTTGTGGTATTTGCACTGAGAAAATCCACCCAACTGACTGTTGCCCATAACTCCAAGAAACAGAAGATTGTGCAGCAATGTTCCCTAGGAGACCATATCAGCAACAACAACAACAACCATATCCCCAAAAGAAGTTTGAACCAACATATAACCAAGGGTGGAAAGA
Organism: Viscum album; assembly: GCA_963277665.1. Taxonomy (NCBI): domain Eukaryota; kingdom Viridiplantae; phylum Streptophyta; class Magnoliopsida; order Santalales; family Viscaceae; genus Viscum; species Viscum album. The sequence continues at coordinate 208,548,873 of OY728128.1, read as the reverse complement.
TCAACCGGACATGAGGTATGGATCTGGACAACAATAAAGGTCACCCTTTCAACAAAACTTCCAGCAGCCTCCGCCTTACCAGTAGGGTTTCAAACAACCCCAAAGGAGATTTGAAGCCCAAGCATCAGCAAGCCAGCAACAAGGGAATCCCCCACCCAAGGTAGATTCTAACACTGATGACCTTTTGAATCAAATTGTTCTTAATCAACAGAATGATCTAAAGAGTCAAGGTTTGGAGCTGAGGGAGTTGAAGACTCAAATGATCCAGATTGCCACCGCCCTCCATGAACTTGTAAGTAAGAATTCCGGAAATCTACCTTCCCAACCCACCCCAAATCCAAAGGGGAATGTTAGTGCCATCACATTGAGAATTGGGAAGAAAATGAATGATACATATGTACCTACCATTCCACCGGGATTCACCTCAAATCCGGAGCAGCCACATTCCAAACCAACTGATGAGCAATCCAAGGAGAAAGATAAAGGTAAGAAAAAGATTGATGATGTTCCTTCTAAACCCATTCCTTTTCCCAACAGGGTTGTTCAAACCAGTAATATGGCTGAAGAAGCAATGAAAAAGGAGGTTTTGGATACATTCAAGCGTGTGGAGATCAACATTCCTCTATTTGAAGCCATTAAGCAAATTCCAAGGTATGCAAAATTCTTAAAAGAACTTTGTACCAATCTAAGAGGGCTCAAGGGAAATGAGAGGATCAACCTTGGAAGGAATGTCTCAGCACTCATTACACCAACTCTAGCAATGCCAACAAAGTGAAAGGATCCCGGGACATTCACCATCCCATGTACCATAGGGGAGTTTCACTTCTCCGATTCTCTTTGTGATTTAGGAGCTTCAATAAATGTGATGCCTCACTATGTATTCTCTTCTTTACAGGTTGGTGAGTTGAAGCTGATGAGAGTAGTGGTGCAGTTGGCGAATAGATCTACGGCATATCCAGCGGGAGTTCTTGAGGATGTACTTTTCCGGGTAAGAGACATGATCTATCCAGCGGATTTATATGTTCTTAACATGGAGGATGATCAGGTAAGTTCGCATGCCCCCATTATCTTATGTAGGACCTTCCTCAAAACTACAAAAACTATCATAAATGTCAATGAGGGTACACTTTCCATGGAATTTGGGGATAAAGTTGTGATATTTAATGTTATGGATTCCATGAAGTACCCCTCAGAGGATCATTCTGCATTTGTTATCTCCCATTTTGAATATGCTTAGGGATATTATGAGTATTGGTTCTAGTTTGATGTCTAAGAGTACTTCCACACCCGTTTCTAAGGAACAAGACTCTCTAAGATTTTATTTTGAAATGGAATCATATTCTGATTTTGATCATGTGAACTCTGATTATGACATGGATATAGAGTATGCTGATGGATTTGATGCTTTATTCTCTAATTTTGATGATGTATATTCTGATACTGATGCTCTTTGTGCACATATTTCAGTTCCTTCTATGTCTCCATCCATACTACACCCTCCTTAATTAGAACTCAAGCCATTGCCACCAAATCTGAAATACTCATACTTGTTGAGTGGTGAGAGATTACCTATTATCATTGCTAACAATCTCCCTTTTGAACATCAAGAAAAGATTTTGAATATTTTTAGGGAGAACATCAGGGCGATTGGGTGGACCTTGGCTGATATATCAGGTATTAGCCCCTCCATTTGCATGCATAGGATTATCTTGGAGGATGGGGCTAAACTGGTGAGACAGCCAAAAAGGAGACTCAATCCCACCCTCCTGGAAGTTGTTAAAAAATAATTTGAGAAATTTCTCGAGGCTGGTATAATATTTCCCATTTCAGATTCTCAATGGTTAAGTCCTATTCAGGTTGTGCCTAAGAAGAGTGGTGTTACTGTTGTTAAAAATGAGAAATATGAGTTAGTTCCAATGAGGGTGAAAAACAGTTGGCATGTGTGTATTGATTATAGGAAACTAAATCAGTCCACTCGCAAGGACCATTTCCCCCTCCCGTTTATTGATCAAATGCATGAGAGACTAGCTGGGAAAACACACTATTGTTTCTTGGATGGATTTTCTGGATATTTTCAGGTTCCTATAGCTCCGAAGGATCAGGAGAAGACTACATTCACCTGTCCCTTTGGCACATTTGCCTACCGAAGGATGCCATTTGGACTTTGCAACGCCCCAGGTACCTTCCAGAGATGCATGGTGATTATTTTTTCTGATTTTATTGAGACCTTCATGGAGGTATTTATGGATGATTTTACAGTGTATGGGTCTTCATTTGATGAATGTCTAATTAGTTTGGGAAAGGTGTTGAATCATTGTATTGAGAAGAATTTGGTCCTGAACTTTGAAAAGTGTCATTTCATGGTAGAGCATGGCATTGTCTTAGGGCATGTAGTGTCAAAACATGGGATAAAGGTTGATAGATCAAAGGTATATATTATTTCATCCTTACCATATCCTTCATGTGTGCATGATGTTAGATCTTTCCTAGGGCATGCAGGATTTTATCTGTGCTTCATCAAAGATTTTAGTAAGATTACTCTTCCTATGTCAAAATTACTTCAAAAGGATTCTGATTTTGTGTTTGATGTTTCTTGCAGAAATTCATTTGATGAGATAAAACAACGTCTGACCACTCCACCTATCATACAGCCCCCACGGTGGAAGATTCCTTTTGAGCTTATGTGTGACGCCTCCAAATTCGCGGTTGGAGCTGTCTTATCTCATAGGGTGGAAGGACGTTCACATGTGATTGCCTATGCATCAAGTACATTGGATTCAGCCCAATCAAACTACACTACCACAGAAAAGGAGTTTCTTGCTGTCATATTAGCTTTAGATAAATTACATTCATATTTATTGGGCTCTAAAGTAGTTGTTTTTTTTTGACCATGCTGATCTGAGGTACCTCTTGAAGAAGCCAGATGCAAAGCCATGACTTATTCATTGGATGCTCCTTCTTCAAGAGTTTGACATCAAGATAAAGGAAAAAAAGGGGTCAGAAAACTTGGAGGTGGACCACATGAGTAGGCTTAATCACACACTAGAGGATGACACCTTGGATTAGGTACCACTTCGGGACACTTTCCCCGATGAGCATCTTTATTCCATCTCAGGTACGCATCCTTGGTATGCAGATTTAGTTAACTACCTTGTTGCCTCTGAAATCCCTGAAAATTTAAAGAAACATCAAGTCCAAAAATTAAATAGTGAGTCAAGATTTTATGTTTGGGATGATCCATACTTATGGCGCATGTGTAGTGACCAAGTTATTAGGAGGTGTGTTCCTGATCATGAGTTTGAGTCTGTTTTGCAATTCTATCATACACTTGCATGTGGTGGACACTTTGGACCCCAATGGACAGCTAGGAAAGTTTTAGACTCTGTATTATATTGTCCTAGCTTATTCCATGATTCCCATGTGTTTTGTAAGTCATTCTCTCATTGCCAACACACTGTAAATATTTCAAGGAGACACGAGATGCCCCAACAACCCATTTTATTCTGTGAGATTTTTTATGTTTGAGGAATTGATTTTATGGGACCTTTTCCTAGTTCCTTTGGTTTTTTGTACATTTTGGTTTCTGTTGATTATGTGAGTAAATGGGTGGAGGATGAGGCCACTAGGACTGATGATTCTCATGTTGTTGTGGACTTTGTCAAAGCACAAATTTTTTGCAGGTTTGGAGTACCAAAGGCCATCATCAGTGACCAAGGGATACACTTTTTCAATAGGAATTTTTCTTCCCTCCTTCGAAAGTATGGGGTGACACATAAAATATCAACACCATACCACCCCCAAAAAAATGGCTAGGCTGAGGTTTCAAATCGTGAGTTGAAACAAATTTTGGAGAAAACTGTGCAGCCAAATAGGAAGGATTGGAGCAAGCGCTTGGATGATGCATTGTGGGCTTATAGGACAGCATACAAGACCCCCATTGGTATGTCCCCATTTCGGATTGTTTTTGGGAAAGCATGTCATCTCCCAGTGGAAGTCGAGCATCGGGCATATTGTTCTATAAAGAAATGCAACATGGAATTGGCCCAAGCTGGAATTCAAAGGAAGTTGCAAATTCAAGAGCTTGAGGAGATTCGACTGTCATCGTATGAGAACTCAAGGATCTACAAGGAAAGATCGAAAGCAGTTCATGATAAAATGATCCATAAAAGGGAGTTTCATGTTGGAGAGAAAGTCCTACTCTACAGTTCATGACTAAATTTGATGCCTGGTAAGTTGCGTTCCAGATAGTTAGGTCCTTATATTGTATCTAATGTTTTTCCTTATGGTGCGGTGGAGATCACACAAGAGGACACTGGAAGGATCTTTATAGTCAATGGGAAATGTTTGAATAGATACATTGAGGGACTTACTACTGATGTAGTGGATTTTATCACACTGCATGACCCCATCATCACTTGAGCACATCAGGCTGTTCCTAACCCTTTCACTTTTATATTATCTATCCTATTTAAAAATTATGCATTTCATGTGCATATATCATCTCATGGGTTAACATTGAGGACAATGCAATATTTTAAGTGTGGGGGATGGAACCTTTTAGTTTAGTAATTTCAATTGTTTTCCTGTTTAAAAAAAACCAAAAAAAATTGTGCGTTTTTCAAATTTTGTGTGTTTATTTTACAATTTTCTGTGCTTTTTTGAAACTTTTGAGATGAAATGATTCTCATCACCATTTTTAAATCCATATCAGTAATTGAAACAATTTACCCCTTGAAACTAAGCTTAAATGAATTCTGAAATGACTTTGTTTCAAGTTCAAATATTTAGTAATTTCATGAAAAGTGCACTGAATTTTGAATCCCATGCCACATCTCATTGTCTTTATATTTGAAATCACTTTCCTGTGAGGCTTCTAAACCATTATTTTCATATTCTTTACATTCACCTCACTTCTTGAGAGAACCAAACCATGCTTGATTTAACTAGAATTTGATCTATTCCTGTCAAAACTTGAGGGTTTGAGGTACTTATGTTTAAATGATTGAGGCATTTGTTTGGTATTAAAGCCCATATTTCAAAGAATCATTTTTTATAATGGCCTACTTTGAATATTTAATAATTGTATCCCTTAGAATCCATGCACATACTATTAGGTTAGCCACATTACAAGCCAATTTTCCCTATCCAACCAACTCTTGAAGTGAAATTGCATAATCTAGTTGATCTTAAGTGTGGGGGAATCTATCTTGTGTTGTGCCACCACATTCTGTGATACTTTGGGTGGAAAATTAAATTCTAAAGATATGTGTTTTATTCTGAAGAAAGTCATTATATTGAAAGTTGTGCCTTTTTTGGAGCTTTCATGACAAGTGAAGCTGTGCCTTTTCTGGAGCTTCTAATTGAGGTGGAAAGTTGTGCCCATCTAGAGCTTTTAAGAAAATCATGTTTGAGAAGATTGAAATTTTTGATGATGAAATGATGAATGGTGTAAAACTTTCATGAATTTTCATGATGATGGAGATGAATTGATACTATGGGGATTGAGGAGAAGACCATATTTAAGTGAAAATTAGATTAATGCAATTTTTCTTCAAAAAGAGTCAAGCCCTCCTCATTCAGCCTCATAATTTTTCACATCTAAATCCTACAAACTGAAAGCCACAGAACAACCATGAAAAGTACTCATGATAAACATATGTCCTTGACTCACATCGGGTAGTGATGTAGGAATCTATCAAGCCTCTGGTGACCCTTTTATGAGTTTGGATGAGAAATACATTGCAAAAAAATTGACATTTTTCTGATAAGAGAAAATTCAAGTGAGGTAAGTGTTTTGTGCATGGGAGGATAAATAAAGTGGAAATATATTGAATGATATAAATGAAGAACTTGAAATAATGGTTTTTTATGAGGCATGATATCTTTTTTTTCTTGGGGTGTAATTGTTTGATCTCAAGGATATGTGTTTTAAAATTGGTTTTGATTTGATATTGATGTTTACTTGATATGAGGTTTTGCTCAGGATTGCAAAAGGGTAAGTGTGGGAGAGTTGATAAAACACTATTTTATTGAATATTTTATTTATAATAAATGATATAATTTCCTCACATTGTGTTAAATATGTTTAATTAGAAATTATTTGGGATTAGATCATTCATTCGAATATTTGATGAAAATTCTAGTTTTACCCTTTATAGTTCACTGTAGTATTTCAAAGATACATATTTTTATATTAATTTTTTGAATTTGAAATTTTTTAAAAGTGTTAATAACTTAATTATCTACAACTTTTACTCATGACACTAGAGTTAAATAGTGCATTTGGTTGTTGAAAATGGTCCATGAAGTCAAAGTTGGGCTGGACTCTCCAGAATGGAGAAGCTTCTGTATTTCATCCATAACTCCTTCATCTGGGAATTTATTAAGCCCACATTTTTAGAGGAGATATAGGACCCATATCCGCACATATTATCCTTCTAGAAGGATGGCCAATTCACGCGTTTTGTGGTCAAATGGGCGGTTCAAGTTGGAATAAAATATTTGGTCGAATTTCCACATTCACACTTGAAACCACTTCCTCCCCTCCCCTCTATAAATTAGAGTTTTTCTCATTTGGAGGTGTTGGGACGTGCATTGGGAAGTTTAGGGAAGAGGAGAAGTGGATCCACTCCAATTCTCCGACCATTTCAATAAGGGTATCTCTTGAAGCAAGGATCCCTTCGACGAAGCCTTCTTCTTCTCCTTCATGTTTTAATGATTTTGTTTGTGTAATAAACTTCTTTGTTCTTCTTTTATTTCTTCTATTTTATTCTGTTTTATTTAAATTTATTCTTCTCTTAATCTTCCTATTTGGGCTGGAATTATTTAGTATAAGATTTATTGGGTTATACCCATTATAAACCTTTTCACATGCAAAACGCTTCTACGATGATTACGCCACCCATGGAAGAGTAGTTCTTTTTAGTAATCAATTGACCTCTATCATTCTTCATTAATTTATTTTGAATCAATGATATAATGTAATTCACATAATACTATCCATGAATTGTGTTTTTAAATTACAAGAAACTAAGCAAGAAATTGAACAATTAATACAAAACACGCGAGGTCGAGATTTTGTGTAAATTGTGAGAGCGCAGTCTTAATCGGTAATACAAGACCACACGGGATAAATTTTTAGAGTTAAAATATAATCCCTAAACACAATTTATCCTAATTTCCAGAATGGATATGTTTTATAATTAACCACTGACCATAATCTATCCTTAGAACAACAATCAAAGCAGGGTGTTGCGATTGCGTGTTCCAAAGCAAGCCTAGGGTTTAAGTAATTTCATCTTTGTGGTTAGGTTAACTCTCGTAGGGTTCAAGGGATAACAAATTAGGGGATCATAATTAATTTGATATTGATTTAGATGATAATGATTAATAATTAAATGAATAGGTATAGTTATATCGATTACGCCTTTTAAAATAGATTTCTAAAAAAACATCTTCTTGTTGTGTCATTTTAATCAAAATTCATTTCAAAACTAAAAACAAAAAAAATATACAATCTTCTTCCAGAAAACTTCTTCTAGATTCATAAGCTATAAAAAACCCAATACTTTAAAGTAGTGTTTTTATTCTATTCTATTTTATTTATTTATAATACCTTTAATATGTTTTTAAATTCACTTCCTCCTTTGAGAGACGACCTTGGTCAGCCACTCTGGTGCACCTAAGTACCCCAAAATCACATTAATCATTTGAGGGCGGCCACGACAGAGCTCTATCAAAAGGTCTTAATTTTGGTTCAACACTTTTCCACATTTAAACTTGTAGTTAATTATTATTTTTTTCATGTGGTCACTTAATTTTTCTCATGATGTTACTTCATTTTTTCATACAGTCGCTTCATTTTAATTCATGTGATCACTTAATTTTTCTTTATGTGACCACTTACGTTTTTCTCATGTGGTAAATTTAATTGTATTCCTATATATAGAGACCCTCCTTTTAATTACAGAAACCTTTCATTAAATGGTATAACATTTAACAATACAAAGTATCTTTTGAGGTTTAGTGTCTTGGAATTTAGTAACATAATATATGAAAAACATAAGAAACATAACCATTATTATAACCTACCTGAAAGGATTCTTAATAGGTTTTTCCAATGTTACTTTTACTACCTCACATATCTTATGGACATGCATCAAAGAAATGGGTGAGCATAAATCCCATCAAGGGAATAAACAAATAATATTCTTAGCATGTGACCAAGAGGTGTATCAATAAGGTAAGATCATATGAAAATGAGTCATATCATAATAGAAAGAATATAAATCATAACAGGGAAATGTTTCTATGATATAAAGACAAGTCATCATAAGAATATCAACAAGGTTTACCACCTGAGTGTCATAAATCAAAATTACCATGGTTATACACCAAGGTATCATTAAACATGTCTTCTATAGAGATTAATTCTTTACCCAATGAATTTGAGTTCTATCAGGGTAAAATTTTCATATGTATTAATTCATGTGATCCACATTTATCAAAATAAATCATTTCATCAATAAGATAAGGAGAATAATTATTGGGTTTCATATAAAATCATCAAGTACATAAGTTCTTAAGGATTTGAACATTACATCATTTTTAACCCGCAAAAAGAGAATTTGGGTTTCATATATGTAAATAACCAAATAAATATATTAAATTTACATCTTAGAGAATTATTATCAATAATTAAGAGGTTTGGGTATTCAAAATATAATAATGTTTCATTAAATATATAACATTTCATGAAATGATTTTGGTAGCATGATGGTATAAAACATGAATTAAGGAAAATTAATAATGAGACATAATAGAGGTATTCAATAGATAAATAAAAAATTTGTTGTTATGTGAAGATAAAAAGTGCCTGCAAAAATAATATTTTACATTAATAAGACTCACAAAAAGAAGGTTCTTGAATGAAAATGATGAAGAGGATAATTCTTTTACCTTGAATATTTTCTTTATAAAACTTGAGAATGGAACCTTGAGACCTTGAGGGAACCTTGGAGGGAATCTTTGGGAGAAATAATTACCATAAATATTTGGATTATGAATTTGGAGTGGAGAGGAAAGGGGAATTGGTGGTATTTTTACTTGAGGATGGTGTGTTTTAAAGGATTAAATATTGGTTATTTTATCATATAAGATAACCACTTGGGGTCTCAATAAATTATAACCTATTTTATGGATTATTAATGAGTGGTAGAAATTATTTTTATTTCCAATTCATTACCAAACCAAAACAAAAGTCCCAACCAACCCATTTAATATGTAGAATCCCAAAAATATTATTTAAAAAAAAACTAAATTCTATTTAAAAAAGTATGCTATTTATTTATAAATTAAAATTGATATTTATAAATTAATTTTTATACTTATTAAATTAAATTTTTATTGAAAAAAATTTTTCATAAATATTTTAATCACGGTGACATGATAATGATGTTATAAAATCTGAGTGCTCGTAAATAGGCAATTTCACTTTTTCAGAAAAAAAAATTGTCAAAAAATTCTCAAAAAACCAAAAGATAATTTTGATGTGATGAGTAAAAAAGTAAAGTTCATTTCATCAAAATAATTATCTAGGTATGATAAATTTAACTTTTAAATAAAAATACATGTTTATTAAAAAAAATTAATTTTATTTCAAAATAAACTTTCTGGCCAATATAAAAAGTATTTAGGACTTCTTTAAAATATATTATCATTTTATAATGTGTTTTATAAGAATAATTCATCAAAATATATTTTATTTAAAACATATAATTTTATCATAAAACATATTTTTAATAGAATATGTTTATAGTCTCTAAAAATAATACAATTTCCATTAAATCATTAAATAAACCAGAGGATCACTAAAATACATCTATGTAACAAACAATAATAATGGCCAACTATTTTATTAACTAACAGTTATAATTTCAACCAACCATATTTATTGACAAACATAAAGGAAAATGATCATATTTCCCTATAAATATACTATCAGTCTTATACTTCTTCATTAATTAACTTCGATTATATCAAGGTTTACTATCATTTCCAAAATGAATAATATATTATTAAATATTTGTTCCTATATTATAGTGAAGATCAAGGAAATGATGATTCTAGGGGATCAAGGCAGCCCAATTTTTTTTATTTCACTTTATTTATCCTCAATTTTTTTGCAATTCTAATATTCTGTATGATATTGGGTGTTGTTTTAAAATAAATATAATGTTATAAAATAATGAAATAATGCGTTGTTGGTTTCGAGTTTGTTTTTTCTATACCTTTAATATTATTAGATATACTAGATCATATCATCACATGATGTTCAAGGTTCTTATGAAATTTAAAATTCATTCTATGTGTTTATATTTTAAAACATAATAAAAAAATTTTGAGAAGTAAGTGATCCATTATTAAAAGAAGAATGTTTTTTGGGTAATTACATTCTTCCCCACTAAAAATAATGTCATTATTGAAATTTCAAATCATATTCTTGGTTCAGAACAGATGAGGGTACATCTATCTCATTGTTTCCTCAAATTCTCATGTTTCCTATTCATATTTGTGGTTCCTCCATAAAACTTTGACAAAGTGACTTATCATGTTTCATATAAGATTATCTTTATGGTCCAAGATATTCATTGGATTCTCCTCATAAGAGAGGTAATTATCCAATTGTACCACCTCTGGATTCAATAAATGTGTGGGATCAGGTTTATAATTCATTAGTATTGATACGTGGAACACGTCATGAACTTGATCCATGTTTGGTGTGTAAGTGTTATCCAATAGACCAATTCTTATGATTTCCCAAACTCGGTTCAATCTGGAGTAACTAAAATCGGTCAGACACATGGCTTCAAGTGCTCCTCCCAATATACCAAAGGATGGGGACTATCAACGAGGTCCTAGAGTGTGACAGTGGGGAGACTTTACCTCAAGTTAGAGTGGAGCACATCAGAGATATAATAGATGAATAAATAAAAAAATCATAATGGTGAATAATTTTGGTAGTGGAAATGAGTATAAACATGCATGCAATTAATAAACAACTCAATAATAGTAAATTATATAATATACAATTGGATCATGGAATTTATCTACAAAATAAAGGGAGTAATATATGGTAGTAGGCATATAATACAATACATGCTTTAAAAAATATTAAAAAAGAAACAAAAAACAATCAAATAATCTTGAGCTCTAGCTTGGTTATCTATTATCAAGATCACATCCTAAAACAAGTAAGTTAGGTGTCCAAAGTAGGATTTTTCCCCTTGTCCAAAATTGTGATCATATAATCTTTCCGAGTACCAACTATGGTCCGGATAGGGTGTGATACAAATATCAATAGGCCACCTCCAATGTAATCTATAAAATATAGTCTATGGATATAAACTGAAATAGTGTATAGATATATATATAAGTAACACAATGCTAAATAAACAACCCATACCCACTTCAGCCTCAGCTGGTGTCTGAACAAGTAACTATTTAATTAATTGATTGATTAAAATTCCTTTAATGATTAAGAAATCATATGTAAATGTGTTAGGGATATTTTTGCAACATCTTGGCCCAATTGAACTCTAATATGGTAGCTAGATCGGTGGGTCACATGGCCTCAAGCACGCCTCCTCGTATGCATAAGGCTTTCAACTAGCAGTGATGGTCTAAGGAGGTGATAGTGGGGAGATTATACCCTTATAATCAGAGTCGCACAGAGGTATAACAAAAACTAAATAACAAGAAATAGTGGAAGAAGTAAATAGTTAACAACTGAGGAGTAGAATAATAATAATAATCACTAAATATAAGCAATGTTCAATTCCAATATAGAATAGATGCATGCATGTCCTGAAGGTGATACATAAACAAAATGTAAATTCATACAACATGCTACAATATTCAATACAGAATAAGAAGAAAAGAAAGGTAAATTAAATTACCAAGGGTGATATCCATGAGTATTCCATGCTCTATCTCAGTCCTGTTCTCCTAACTCCTAGGTACTAGCTAAACATGTTGAGAAATCAACTAAGGTCCTACAAATATAACTTTTACTTGGGTACCACAGTGTAATGGAAGCCCGGGTAGGGTGTGAGATAATAATCATAGTAAGTTACCACCCATAATGTCTACGACTAAATCCAGTTTGTAAAATATAATGTAAAGTAGTGTGTAGGTATAAGAAGAAAGATAACAAACAATGTTGAATAAATACACATCAACTTGCCTAGGTTCCTAAGAGACACCTAGCGACTATACCTGGTTCTTCTCATAGACAAAATACACGTCTGATCCGAAACTAAATATATAAATTAATAATTATATATATATATATATAGTTTAGTTATATATTGAATAAACCTATATGAACCAAGTGTGTACGGACACCTAATGGCCATATACCTGGAATACCAGTTGCTTGTTGGACCGGGGCATAACTCAAACATCCATAACTATTCTAACGAGCCTATAAGTTAAAGCCAAAGATACATTCCCTACATAGAAAGAAGAGAGAGAGACTTCATGAAAAAATTCTTAGGGTGGTGAGTGATCCATCATGTCAATACTCTAATCATGGAACATGGAACCTCATCCCAATGTCCATATAGTATCACTAGTGTGAGACACTATGAACTCAACACCCTATATAATGGAGTTTGATCTATAACCTTATCAACACCCCTTACCATCGTATCAAAGCCACTATAAAGGTGTAATTATATTTATCATAAATATCAATGAGGTAACACCTCTCATTATTTACATTTATCAATTCCATATAAAGGAATCATCAAATTTATAATATCGTACATAAGGAGTTACCTCCTATGAATTTCATTATACAAGTGCAATTTCATTTCAATAATTACAATTTAAATAAGCATTCACACAAAATAAACAATAGGACTGACCTTACCACCCTTATAAACCATTAATTCATTTAAGGAAGATAAAACAATCATTCATATGTTATTCATAGGCCTGGCCTTACCACCCTTAAAAGTCCAACGTGGAACTTAGGAGGTGAAACTCTCATTTAGACAAAGACATGCAAGGGGTAAAACCATTATAAATCCAAGTAGAATGATTAGAAGGAATTTTGGCATTCAAAGAAATTAATTAAAATGGTAAAATAATTTGGTACACCCATGGGATGTCCATATATGAAGTTCCAATCCTCTAAACTACCAAACATGATTCAAAGGATGTCTATCATGGTGAAGTATTAAATTTTATATTATGGAACCAATCATAAAGAAATGCATGGAAAAGGCAGGCAGGTGAAAAAATGGAAACATTTACAAATAGACACAAACTTTGGTAATAAGTCATAGACCACCTACCTTGTACTTAGGATGACCTACTTGTCCAATATCAAGCATTTATTTGGTCTGGTTTAGAAGAAATTTAAGAAACAGAACTTTTCCCTAAAAATATGTAAAATTATCTCTCACCAAAATAGCATAGTATATGGAATGAATAACTTCAAATAGATTAGAGATGATTTAAATGCTTATAGATATAGACCCATAGAGACTAAAGGAAAATGATTCGGACAATGAATGAAGGATCAATCATGAATCCTATCTTGGCTTGGAGGAGATCTCAAAGAACTAAGGGAAGTAAGTTCATGTGGTTAGAGGAGATAAATAAAGGAGAAAAGGAAAAATTATAAGTAATTAATGAAATTTTGGTCATTTTTCCCTTAAAAACTAGGTTGCGCGGTTTTACCGCCTGGTTTGGCGAAATTGTGCACCAACGTTGTAGTGAATAGTGCATATGTACTGTCTATTTGGAACTAACCATGCATTCTTGTCACATGACTTCAAAAAAATATTCCAATACCATCTGATCCATATCTACACCTCTCCATAGGCAGTAGGGTTTGGCGGCACATTTTGGCCAAACTGTGCGCCAAACCGTGCGATGAAAAGTGAAAAGGTACTTCCTATTTGGCACTAAATGTGCAAGATTGGAAGATGGTTTGTAAAAACCACATATAGAAGATGTGCTTCATATATTCACCTCTCCATAGTCCACATGGTTTTCTTTTGGGGCCACACGATTCCATACAAACCATGTGCCCTCTACAGATCCTCCAAACATGTAATTTTTGGCCTGGATGCTTACAAAAGTCAACAAGAAATCCAAGGGACCTCTTAGGCCTTCAACCAAGTCCAAAAAAATACATTTAAGTGTTCCAAATCTCAAAATTACATTTCTAATCTCGGTTTTCAAAACTTTTATCTAGTAAATGAAAAAGTTTAAATTCCTTTGGTTTTTCATCCATTCTAATAACATAGATCATTACAGTTGTAATTGGAAATAATAATAATAATAATAATTGAGTATCCAAGGTGTATCCAAGGAATCCTTGACCTTAGGGGTCAAGTCAACTCAAATTAGAAACTCATGTAGTCTATTTATAATGGTATGAATATAATCCAAGGGACTCCCCCAAGTAATTCCACAGTAAAAAAGTCTATCCAAGTCCATGGAGCATGTCTATAGTAATCTTCGGCTAAGCATGACTGGGCCAATGGTTCCATGACCCAAACTAATGGGTCTTGGGTGGAAACTCCCCAAGCCCACCCCTAATAGGTCAGGGGAAAGTTTCTATTTCCTAATAGGCCTATCAAATATATGGGAGGACTTTTTCTAAATTACATGTACGCATGCACCCACAAACACCTCCATGAAACAGTGTATAGATATAAAAAGTTGGGAACTGAAACTGTATGCATAAATATATCCCAAACAAGAGTACAACAGAATTGCTAAGAGTTTAAAAGTGAAAAAAAAACATTCCCACCAAAAACAGTAGAAGCATACAACCTTCTCAGTAGGAGGGGATCAATGTTAAAATCAAATGTCGAAAAGCTCCTCGGCCGAGCTCTGATAAACACCTCAGTCTATCTCACTAAGATCTACCTGGCTCGGAACCTCCAAGGACTATATCCAATAGAATATAGTATGCACAAGATATAACACATATGGGAAAATCTCATGTAAGGGTGGGTATAAAAACACTCAATAAGAACCCCAAAAACCAAAAAGAAAAAGGGAAAAACTGAAAGGAAACAGTCTACTCAACCTAGCCAGAGGGAACCCAAACAAGAGAGAAACTCTATCTCGAACCATCCTTAGTTTCACATGAATATTCATCTCAGTCCACAAGGGGTGTTAACCCAGACATGTGACAATACTATAAGCACTCCCAAAATCACCAAGATATAGTCATACCATATTCCATTTCTCATGAGGTTCTGACATCATATCCAACTATAGGATTCTACTTGAGGATCTAAAGGTAACACTGAACTAAGAGAACAAAAACCATGAGTTCATCCATCCTATATGGAACCTATCCAATACATACATTCCATCATAAACAATTATACCATTCTTGGTGATACGTTTGAGAGAAAGTGCTCCATTAGGAATAACTCGCTCAGTCTAGCTCTAGTTCCCAACACTAGAGGTTCCACCAATGATAACTTGTTCCATGTGCAAGGTCATAAGTATGAAACTAGAGAGACATGCCCCACACCACTATACATAGTTGAGGGGTCACTTCCCCAGAATATTCACCACGTTCATCCTCTTTAATGAGAGATAATGGAGGGACCTGCACCTCCCCGTTGTCCTGCAGTCAAGGGAGTAATATCTCCTAACTAACTATTGAAACCTTTTTCACTCTTGTATGAAGTGTCCCTCACCTCAAACCATCAATAGAGCACTAAATCCCAGTTATGTACCACATTTAATGAGTGTAGGGGGGAACTCCTTGTAACTATACTCAACAACAAAGGTATCTCCCACTCTAGTGGAGGACCCACTCCCTATTGCTAGTCACGAATGGGGGAGTACTACTCTTTAGATAGAGGAACCACACTATAACATGAAAGGGGGGTATTACTCAACATATGAGGATTGACGCCCTGGAATGATAGGGGAGAAAAACTCTATGGCTAGAGGACTCACACCCTGGAATGACAGGGGAGTACCACTCTACTAGTATGGCTATTATGGGGAACTCTCCCCCTAACATGATAGGGGAGTACCAACCCAAGGCTAGAGGACCCACTCCCTGACATAATAGTGGAGTACCAAATCTCCCAAAACAACATTAATGGATGACTCACACCCTAGTATGATCCGGGAGTTCTAACTCCAAGTATAGAGGACCTGCACCCTAATATGATAGGGGAGTAACAACGCTATCTAAACATCACATATGGAGGAACCATACCCTAACACGACAGGGGAGTACTGAATTCATGTATAGAGTACCCAAACCTTGTTCCAATAGGAGAGTACCTACTCTATTTTTTCAATAAGTATGGAGGGCCCATACCCTATCACGATAGGAGAGAATTGTCTCCAACTACTCAAATGATATGAGGAAACGCGTTACCTATTACAATAGGGGAGTATTGTCCCCGAGATAACTACCACATGGGTAGAGAACCCACACACATGATGTGGGGAGTCCTTTCTCTACCAAAGTAGAAAGGTAAGGGAAATTAATTCCTGAATGCAACAAGGAAGTACTAGTCCCAGCATCTCTCTCAATGAACCACACCAATATACAGCATTGGTCAAGCACCGTTGAAAGGAGCATCATGATTATCATAATTATCATTATAATACTACAATAGGTAGGGTATTTTAAACCTGTTACAATTGGGGACAACCTCTCTACCGGCCTAAAGAGACCAGGGGACCCATATCCTAAGGTGATATGGAAAGGTATCGACACTAACGTCAGTAACCCACCCTGATCACTACCCAAGGTTAAGAACTACTACTACAACATATTGATCATAATATTCAACATCATAACTCCTAGGATACTATGAAGTCCACCATCATGTTCTATGTGAAAAATTACTCAAGATAGGATACTAACAAGCCTGAATCTGAGTTCTAGAGAAGGAGATACGTGAGGTGGAAGATCACATAAAGATCTCAAGAAAGTACATGGTATGCACTAGGGCCCACACAACATGTGAAACCACCCGATCACTTGGTTGTGTCCCCTATTTTCACTGATTGGTAGGAAATGTAGGCATACATGGCATGTACAGCTCGTATAAGGCGTATCCTACCTCAACCAACTCCCAACTGTGTTCTTACTTCACATAGCATGACTAGTCGTGCCTCACACACGACGTGTATCACCAGGTACACAGATTATCTAGGATAAATGGCCTCTTGTATAGTGACCCTAACATTTTACATATATCATTACATGATTTTAAAAATAATACAACATCATATTACAAGCCAAGGATCGTGAAGTCTAGTGTCTTGGAAGACTAGGTACATAAAACTGAAAACATGGGACTAAATAAGACTTTTATTTATTTAATATTTATAAAGAGATACTAACTTCCATTGTTCTCATACATATTCATAGGGAAACCTTGGGATGTCATGAAAAAAGGGATGAGCTAAAAGCCTAGTAAGGGAAAAAACATAGTAATAAATCTTTAGCACCTGGGTTATAAGGCATGGAATAATGAAAATAAAAGGCATGGGGCACATGGAATCATAAGATATAAACATGGGATCATATAAAAAAGTATACATAGTAATGTGGAAGCAACATAAAACATGAATTTATCATGATTCAATGCTCGTTTCACATATAGGACCACAATTCAAGGCTAACCACGAAGACCATTGCACATGGTAGCACAAGTCAAGGCTAACCGCCAAGACCGTTGCACATAACACCTCATGAGACTCAACTTTACCCAATTCATTGGATCTATATCTGGGAGAACCCATCTTAACATGTTCAAGAATATTCTTTCCAAATATATAATCATACATAATCAATCATAAACATTAGGTCACCCATGGAAAGAAATGGGTATCATAAACAGGTTATAAAGCATAATGAATTCTCATATCATAAAACTATCCCTGAAAGAAAGGCATTAGAACATACATGTAAATTAATAAGGTAAAATAGACATTTACGATTTTAATTTATTTCAATTATAATTGAAAACATATAAAAATAGTATTTAAGTATTTTTAGCATTAAAACATTTTAGTGCGGTTTTAAGGAAAACACTAACAAGAATTTAAAATTGAAAAGGGAATAATCTTTTATAAAAAACTAGAAGTGATCCAAGAAGGTTTTAATAATAAAAACACTGGTTTTATAAAAATAATTTTTTCTTAAAACATATCTTATATGTCACTTGGAATTGGGTATGAATTCAGGAAGTTCCCTTAAAGGGGTTTTCTTTTCGGGAAGCATTGAGGATGGAACAACATAAAAACATGTATCTCCCCAAAATAGAATTATGATTGGACCTTGATAAATGATTTTGGAAATATAAACAGAAATTAGAATCTTTAAATAAATAAAATATAGGATTTAATTTGGGTAAAAAGAGATTAATAATAACCTAAAGGAATAATGGAGGTTCGGGTAGAATTCCTTACAGAATATCGGCAAGGTATCGAATGTACTTGGAAGGGATTAATGAGAGATAAAGGGGTTTCTATTCTTTTATAAATAATTAGGGTAGTATAGGGTAAGTAATAAATCATAACCCATAATTATTAACTACACATAAAAGGATATAACATAGAGGAGATTCTTGAATAAATGTGAGAAAGAGAGGATCTTATACCTTAAGTTCGATGGTGTTCTTCACTTGATATTAATAACCTGAATAATAAAATTAGATTCATTAATTAATAATTAAAGAACCTACACTACATTATATTGATTTATTATAACCTTATTAAGTTCATACATGTCATTTTTGATGAGTTAAGAGGTTCAATTTCATTGTTTGGGAGCATTTTCTTCCTTGGTTTTAATGATTGGTTCACTTATATTCATGTTCAGATAAACATGTATGATGGGAATGGTTTTCCAAAATTGAAGTTATATAAAATTAGTGAACATATAGAAGATTACATGGTTATAAAATTCATTTGGTTATTTTGTGTGAAGTTTAATCATTATATAAAATATTAATGTTAAATGCTTGGATTAATTTTCCAATTTTTCTCATAATTAACTGGTTTTGTATTATTATTTTACATCCAGTGTGAAAAAGGATTCAAAAACATCACATAATATAAAATACATATTTAATATACTGTTTTAACCATAAAAATGTTTTCATTACCATAATTGAAGTTGGTAACAGAAATTGATAACCTGTCGTCCTTGAATGTGATAAATTAACACATCTCAGATGGTGTTTTTGTTTCTTTTGTATAAAAGAAGGGAAAAGGAGATATGATAATTAATTTTCCCATTATAAAAAAATATTCCATTATGTTTATGTTACTAGATTTTTCATTCCATTTGGATGAGGATAGGTTAGGAGAGAAAAAATAACAAAAGAACGTGAAAAGAAAATGAAATAAAAGAAAAGAGGAATTTACCACTTGATTTGATCTTCCTTTAGAGCCTCTTAAGGGGAGAGGATTTGGACTTTTTAGGATACCAAGGGCTTATATATGTGGTGGAAGATCTTGGGAAGATATTTGAGTAGAATTTAGGCATAGAACAAGACTTGAAAGTAGTGAAGAGAAGAGGGGGTGTGGGTGGTTTTTATAGTGGAGGGAAGGGGGGTTTTCTTAATATTTTAGTAATTAGTTTATTATTTTTCCATAAGACAGGAAAGAGAGATGATTCGATGACCAAATATAGTAATATGTGCATGTTAGTTCTAACCCAAGGTTCTTACATCATCCATGAATAAATAAATAGTGTATTTAAAATATAATGTATATATAAGGTAAATTACCGTATTTTACTATTCATCAAAAAATTTAAGTATTTTAGAGAAATCAAAAAAAATCACCCTAACCATGTTTCAATGTGTAGAATCCAAAAATGAACTCCATTTTTCAAAAATAATCTTCTAACTATGATTAATTTAATTTTTAATGAAAATCATAATTTTCTTGAAAAATACAAATTTTAAAACTATAACTGATTTTATGTTGTTTTCAAAAATTACATAAGGTATTATAAAATTATCTTAAAACCAAAAGACATAAAAAAATAATTTATTAATAAATTTTATAAAAATAAGTTTCCTTTTTCAATTATTAAATTATTCATAAATTTTTAATTAAATATTTATGACTTATAAAAATACCAACATTATCATGTTGCCACTTATAAGATGGATAAATTTTAATTATACTTTCATTGGTAAGGTTACTATTTACATGGACAATTTACTATTCATAAGGGTCATATTACTATTCATAAGGTTAAAATTACTATTTATAAAGTTCAGTTACTATTCACTAAAAAATAAGTTTGTCTTATCAGACTCCAAACATCTTACTGATCACAATCATGTATGTCATATTTTCAAAATTCAAAACACATAACGGATAATATTATGTTTAATGGTCACATAGTACTTAGTATTTCATTGTGTTGTGATTTCCGATTATTATATAACATAATTATAAGAATAAATTTTCCTTTGATAAAACATTGGGTCGATACATTATTCTGATATTATGAAATTTCACCCTCGAAATTTCGTTTTACATTCTAACCCATAAACAGGTGCGGGTACTTTTTCTTCATTTTCTCCTCCAGTTATCATGTTGCCTCTTTGTACTTATGGTTCTACCATAGTACTTTGACCAGTTGAGTAGTCTTGTTACATATAAATTTATCTCTACAACCCAAGATCTTCATTGGCTGCTCTTCATAAGAAAGAACATTCTCTAACTGCACCACCTCTAAAGAGATTATATGTGAAGGATCTGGTATGTAATTCATTAATAGGGATACATGGAAGACATCACATACTTTAGACATTGTAGGTGGAATTTCCAGTCGATAGGCCACATCCCGACATGATCAAGAGTCTCGAATGGGCCGATGTACCTAGGACGTAACTTTCCTTTCCTCCCAAACCTCACGACCTTCTTCCATGGAGATATTCTTAGAAATACCAGTCTCTAACTTTGAACTCAAGGTATCGTCAACGATTTTCTACATAACTCTTTTTTTGACTTTGGGCTTCCCTGATGTGCTACTGAATGGTTTTCACCTTATCCACCATTTCTTAGACCATTTCAGGTCCTAGCATCTTACACTCACTGAATTCATCCCAACACACTAATGTTCTGCACCTTTTCCCATAAAGGGCTTTGTATAGTGCCATTCGAATGCTCGAGTGGAAACTTCTATTGTAGAAGAATTCAACCAGTGGAAGATGTTGGTCCCATCCTCCTTTTAAGTCCATAGAACATTCTCCCAATATATCATCTAGTGTCTCAATATTTTTCTGATATTGGCCATCAGTTTGAGGATAATAGGCCGTACTGAAGTTCAATTCAGTGCTTAGAGCATGTTGGAGACTTTTCCAGAACATCGATGTGATTCTCGGATCTCGATCGGACACAAGAGATAGAGGTACTCCATACATCCTTACCAATTTTTTTATATATATTCGTTCAATTTTATCCAATGAGAAGTCCTATCAAATCAGGATAAAGTGATCTATCTTTGAAATATGATCCAAAATCACCCCTATTGCATTGTTTCCTCTGGATGTCCTTGGAAGTCCAGTGACAAATTCCATGGGGATGTTCTCCCACTTCCATGTTGGTATGGGTAGTGGTTGCATCATCCCCTTATACTTTTGTCTTTCAGCCTTCACTTTTTGACATATCAGGCACTTTGTTGTATACTCAACAATCTCTTACTTTATATTGTCCTGCCAAAAGTTCTCTCGGATATCTCGATACATATTTGTGCTCCCTGGGTGAATAGAGAAGGTTGAGATATGTGCGTCATTCAAACGCTCCATCTTTATCTCTGGTGTAATACCCCGACCCCAATTACCCAAAATCGGTGCATTATTACGTAACATTAGAATTATACAAGGAATCATGTCCCAAATACCAATCAGTTTAGTAGGCTTGGAAGTACTAGATACATACATAAGTTTTACATTATATCATGAAATTAAAAAACAACATTGTGTCCCCTTTGAACACTCTTATATCCCTTATCCTATTCCTGTAGGTTAATCGTCATATACTTCTTTGCATCCTGGGAAAAATAAAACATAATAAAGGGGTGAGCTCAGATACTCAGTAAGGATAAAAATATAGCAGAAATTTTCATAAATAAGAATAAATATTTAAGGGAATGTATAATAATAGAAGACAAGCCTTTTAAACTTAAACTTCAGTATAATATGGAAATGATAAATCAAATAATGCTATTTACTTATTGACATGGATATTCTACTAGTCAAATAATCAAATTTAATATCAATAGCCAATTTCATAATGATGGAATGCATAATTTCGGACATCATAACCACATAGTCAAGGCCTCGTGCCAAGACTAAAAATAATATTTTGTCAAGGCCTTGTGCCAATACACTAGTTTGTATCATGAGACCTACTGATGCATCGAGTAGCTATAGTGGGATCCACTCGTCACTTACTAAGTCCAATGCATTCCTCATATGAAATGGTGAAACATAATGTAAACATTCGTAATAAAAGTAGCATATGAAATGTCAATATTTTAACCACAAACCATGAATGGCATAAAAATAGCACATCCACAGTCAAACATAACTCATTCAATACAACATGGATGATTGTATTATGATAAATCAACCTCAATCAATAATAAAATATACTGAAGGATATTGACATAGATGAAAATAATCATTAAAAATATTAGAGAGAAATATCCCTTTTTTCTTGAAAACATTTAAATATCACACTATTTATCAAAGAAGTCGTTTAAAAGAGATTTTTGAATCAAAGTGTCCCATACCAATTTCAAAATTTTAAAAATAATTTTAACATCATAACATTTATGTCCATATAAATAAATACTTAAAACCATTTTTAAAACATGGACATTAATGAGAAAGATTTAGAAGAATAAATATTTAAAACATTTAAGAAAATATTTTAGTTAAAGAGTTCCTAGCCAAATAAAAGACTCTTGAGTACAAGTGATTGAGGAATAAAATTAATCAAAACACTATAATATCATGAGAATAAATTAATTCATGATATAATATGTCAAAGGACATTATATACACCATATAAAAATGAATTTGTGTATAATGACAAAGAGCTCTCAAAGGAATGTAAATTGAGACGAAATACCTTATAAAGACTGTATCCTTAGATTAAGGATGAATCAATGAAATAATTATGTGTGAAAAATATAAATAAACTCAATATAATTGGATATTCAGTGTAAATAAATCATATTACATTCACACATGTTCTTGTAAAAACAAAACCAATGACTTGGATGTTTAACTCAATGAATGGAAATTGAGTTAAGATTTCCCTTAAAAAGTTCATATAAATGGAATGTGAATTTATCAATAGAGTGATTATGTGTATCAAAGGTATATCCACATAAATGGGAGTGGAAATTACTACATAAATAATAAATAGTTATTCTACACATAATCATTGAGTAAAATAATCAATGAAGTATCCGTAAAACCCAATGAGTGGAAATTGAAATTTGAAATTCCCTTATCGATTTGGTAACTTACGAAACATAAACCCCATGAAACAAGTATCATACAATGAATATTTAAATACCCATAAATTAAATTATATTACACAAATAATACAATCATGGGCAGTACATACACCACACAAAAGGAAATAGTGGCAATATAACATGCATCTCACGGGAATAAGAAGTGAGATGAAAACCCCTTACCTTTAAATTCTCCATAGTCGAGGGTATGTTAACCTCCTGTATAATAGTTAAATAATTGTTTTTAAATTATAAAATAACCATATACATAAATATGATATCATGCATGATCTTCTAATATTGCTTTGTTAATAATATTTTAGTAGTATCATTATTTTGGGTGTTAATTGATTTGTTTTCGTTTATATGTTTTGTTATGTAGGTCATGTTTTTTATGGATAGGATATATTTGATTCATATTAATAATTATATCAAGTCTTTAAACATTATTTTAATCATCAAATAAAAATTAGTCTTGAATGGTTACGATGGGTAATGACATCTCATCATGTCGTGGAGACGGTAAGTCGTACGTACGCACGAGCGACAATATCATTCTTTTGATGGTGAAATAGTATATAATTGTATGGTATATAATATATAAATAATCATTAAAATGTTATATTTATTATTTAAATCAGTTATAATCATTATTATACCCATCCAAATAATTAAGTTTTTGAATAACAAACTACACCACAACTTGGAGACGGTAAGCCGTACGTACGCACGTATGGCGACTTTGTCATTTATAGGATGGATAGAATAATGAATATGGTTTTACCATATTTATAATAACATCACAGTATATAGGAGGTACTAGAGTTATTATTATTGGTATGGAATCAACAAAGAAAGAGGAAGTGGAAGAAGAAAAGAACTTAAAAGAGGGTGGTGAAATTATTACCTCTTCTTCGAGTGCTTCCTTTTGATTTGATCAAAAGGGCTCCTTAGGTTGGCTTTATGATAAAAGGAATGACTCTAGGATGTAGTGACATTAGTTGGGAGGATATTTGGTCAGGTTTTGGCCGAGACAAATGGCTTTTGAGGTGTGAAATTAAGATAAGGGGGAGTACCCTTTTATAATAGAGGTGAGGGTCACTTTAGGAAAACCTTGAAATATTATTTTATTATAAAATAATTTTCGGTTTATAATAACTCCAAAATGATTTATTTATAAGATAAGGTGAGGATGGGTCGAAAAAATTTAAACCAATAGGTTTTATACAAGTTTAGGTTACCATTTTAACCTTATATTTTATATTTAACTCTTAGTTAAATAGTTTAACTTTTACCGTGTCTTCTTGTATTCTTACACTATATAGATAATAAACTTAATCTAAAATTTCAATAGAACCTCAAGTGATTCATTAATGAGATATATAATATTATTTAAGCCCTTTGGATGAACCTTAGATTTTTAGGAATATTATATCAACCAATAATATAGTATTTGTTTTAAAAACTAATTTATGTCAATTTTGACACTATTTGTATTTTGTTTTTGTGAAAGTCATAAAAACTTTATCACTTCGAAAAAAATTTATCTAATAAACCCTAACATGTCATATTAACCTAGAAAATTCATGTATGGCATAAAAACTTTCAAATTATATTTATTTTAATATTTATAATATAAATTATTTTAATATTTCATTAAGAAGGTAATTATAGAATTATCATTGTGTCATAAATAAATTTAATTATTTAATCTCTAAAAATTATAAATAAAATACCATTATTTATGAAATATTATTATATTTATAATTAATATTTATAGTATAATTTATCTTATGTATAACCCTATATTAAAAATGGTTTAGTTAATAAACATTGAATTTAACACTTTTAACTCTTCTTTAGATTAAATAATATTAAAAGTCCTAATCTAATATAAGTGGACCTAAAGGGTCATATTTTATTCCTAAGTATATTTTTGGTCGAATTACACTTATCCAATAGAATTATTACATGTGTTAGTGTAATTATAATATAATTTTTACCTTTAATTACCCTGTTTACTTTTAATCGTGGTAAATAAAAGTCAAAAGTTACTATTTACCAAAAATTATTTTCATCTTATTGAACAAACTTTTTCTTACTGATATTAACCATGTCTCTCAGATTTTTGAAATTAAATTCACAAAAGTGGTAAAATTAAGTTTTATGCAAATTTTCAAATGCTCCTAGAAGGTGGGTAAAAGACGGTAAAAAGGTTCAATAAAATTTTATACATCTAATTTTATTATAAAATGACTCCAATGAATTACATTGAACATATATAGGTATTATATATATATATATTTACTTAAAATAAATTTAAATAAAATAAATAATTATTTAAATAAAAAGTCGGTTTTAAACTATAACGCAGTGTTTTTCACTATTCATCAAAAATTGAATGTTTTCAAAAAAATACTAAAAATTTACACTAAGATAATTTTGATATTCTGAATTCAAAAATTAATTCTATTTTACCAAATTCAAAACATATAAGTTGAATTAATTAATTTAAAATTAATTCTCATTGTCAAAACCAAAAAGTGGGTTTTTTTAAGTAAAAACTATCAAAAGATTTACATGTGTTTATGTTAAATTTAAATGTAAAATTACTTATAATGAACTAAATTGTATTAAATGATTAAAATATAATATAATTATACTTCCAAACCATTAAAATTAATAATTTAACCCTACAAATTATTTCGATTAAAAAAGTTGTTTTGAATTAAAATTTAGTATTTTTCAGTATTCATCAAAATATGAAAGTTATCAGAAAAGTACCACAAATTTATCCAAAATAAATTTTTATGTCCCAATTCTAAAGAATAATTTAATTTCATTAAATTTAATATATAAAATTGTCAAATATTGGTTTTAAAAAGGGTTTGTCATTAAAAGGTGGTAAAATTGCATTTTTTGAAAAATAATTCTTTTATCTAAAAAAATGAATTTGTTCTTATATTATGTCTAAGAAACACATAATATGGATTCTAAAATTATATAGAGTATATAAAATTCAAAATTCAGTTAATACTATTCATAACCGCTTTTTGAACGACTAGTTTTGTAAGTCGTGGTGCGCTCAAACTCTGTGTTGCGTGTAGCGAAAGCTATTGAATTACTTTAAAAAAATAAATTACTATGAAATATTGGGGTGTTACATTGTTCCCCCATTTTTGTAATTGTGTCCTCACAATTTTATAATTGGGCTTGGGAACTTCATTTAAAGTCTCACATCGGAAAAAGAGTCAATAAAACTATCACGTTAAAAGAAAGAAAGAGAAGTACAAAGGTCACACGAGATAACCCATACTAGGATTCCATATAGGAAAACATGGATATGGAAGATAAACTAGGTGTCAAGTTTTGATGGAGAGTGATAGAAAACAGGACTAGGAGAAAGTTAACAACAAGAAACCCACAAACTTGTGATGGGATAAACGGTCATTAGTTTCCCAGTAGGAAAATCAAACGGACAACATTTTTTGTTTTAAGTTAAATTTCATAAAGTTGAGGAATTTATTTATGAGGTCTACTAAGAAAATAAAGAGATATACTTACTTTTTAAGTGGAGTTTCATCCTTTAATAAATTTCTACCACTAACTCATCTTTTTTCCAAACGATGAGTATTCAAGATGACTTGGTCACACCTGAAGCACTAGAATCAACTTCTAGAGAATCACATGATCCACAAAGGATAAACTATATATTTCCCTTGTCTTTAGAGATTAACCAAAACCAAAATGGTTAGTATAAGATCAGATGGTCCCCAAAAAGGATAATCCTTTAGAGAAAGAAATATTAATCTTAATTTATTAAATTAAACCAACAATACCCAAAGTTCAATAAATACCATTCAATAAACAATTGTCCTTAAAATACTTCAATATAATCCAAACTAATATTGAAACCCAAAACTTAGAAGAATTTAATTACGTAGTATTCCACGTTAAATTGTATCTCTAAATAACATCGACTACTCTTAAAGTCACATACTTAAAAGTAATTAACCAAATCACATATTCTCTATGATAGGTTAATCATTTCCATAAATAACCCAAATCTCTATAAATCCATAATAAAAACATAGATAAAAATCCCCCATTACTCCTCAAATTAAATCCCATAGTATTCTATTTTCCTTAGGCATATAGTGTTCCCAACAGAGTGAACGTCTTCCAAAATAACATTTATCACTTAATCACCAAATATTTTTCCTATATTAAGGATATCCATTTGATAAGACATAAGATCCCAAATAAACTTATTATTGATCAATAAAATAATTTAACTAAAAATAATTAGTCACACTAACCAAGGACTTCACGTAGTCCAGTGGTAAGTGATAAATCTTAATCTCACTCTGATTGTGGGTTCGATTCCCGTAGTTTTGTGTGACACGACAGGTTGTCACATGGTCTTAATGTTGTCCTTTTTCAAAAACTATATTTTATAACATTCCCAAAATGAGATAAATTCCTCAAAATAACCATTACATAATTTCACCACAAATGTTATCTCATATCTCGCATTTTCATCCCAAAATTTTATAACTTTTAATTGCCTCAAATTCAAGGATCATTTAAACCCAAATGGTTATTTATAAATATATCAACAATAGAAAAGATAATTCTTCCTAAAATAGAATTTTCACATAAAAAACTTCTAGGTTACACATATAAGAGAAAAGTCTTCCAAAGTAATCCCATCAACAAAGAGCACTAATACTTTTAAACATTTCGTCATCCATTTATTTCCACATAGGTTCCTCCTTGACCAATAAGTTATCCTACAGAGTAGAGAATTCACTTGGGTAATGCCCAGGTCCCCTACATTTATGGAAAATTACTATAAATGGATTCTTGGGATAATTTTTATTTTCTTCCATATTACTCATCATTTTTTCTCAGCAATTCTTTACTTTTTTCCATATTTTCCACACATAAAGAATTTTTTTGTTCCATTGATACACTTTCCTAGGTATCTCCTTCCACATTTCCTATATGATGAAAGTTGAGCTCTCTTTTCTCCATGGTCTCTACTGTTGGAGCTCTTATCATTCACCGCCTTTCTCTTCTTTTTTTAGTCCGAGAGTTGGTTAATATATATGTTGTTGGTCATATTTTTGGAAAACTGATTTGGCATGAACACGATATCTTTTATACCTATCAACAATCCATTTTTTTTCTCATTTCTACCACTGTGCAAACCTTGTACATCATGTTCAATGTTACTATGACTTCCTTGGAATCCAGACATTGACTAACACAAGAAAGCATATTGTGAGTACTAAAATAATTTATAGAATATCATAATAGCTTATTTTCAATCTAAAACACCTTAGGATTAACCAAGGTTATTTATTCTCATCTTATATTAAAATCCTTCAAATCGGTTTGTAAAGAAAATGTGAATTATCCTAAGAATATCCCCCGAGAGTGTCATAACCAAGAGTGCATCAAGGCCCGTTGTCATGTACCACGATACCCCAGGTCAAGCCCAAAACTCCTTTTCGGAGTTTTCACTCCTAGGTACATCTATGTCAGAGCCGCCTCTACTTTCTCGTATCCAGATAGGAATGTATTTCTTGGAAAACCCACATAATATTTACATTACCAAAAATTTTGGATGTTCTTCTATACTAATCCTCAATGTCTATCTTAGGATAGTGTTTCCTGATCAGAGTTTTTTCTCTAAATCTAGCTTTCAAGGTTTGTACTAAACTTCCTTTAATAACAACTGTAACGCCCCGACCCCAGTTATCAAGAATTGGAGCATTATTACATAACATTGGCATGATACAAAGAATCATGTCCTGAAAGACCGATCAGTTTAGTATCCTTGGAAGTACTAGATACATACATAAGTTTTACATTACATCATAAAATAAAAAACAACAACATTGTGTCCCCTTTGAACACTCTTATATCCCTTAGCCTATTCCTGTAGGTTAATAGTAATATACTTCTTTTCATCCTGGGAAAATTAAAACATAAGAACAGGGAGAGCTCAGATTCTCAGTAAGGATAACAATATAGTGAAAACTGTCATAAATAAGAATAAACATTTAAGGCAATGTATAAGACTAGAACACAAGCCTTTTAAACATAAACTTCAGCATAATATGGAAAAGATAAATCAAATAATGTCATTTAATTATTCACATGGATATTCTACTAGTCCAATAATCACATATAATATCAATATCCCATTTCATAATGATGGAATACATAATTTCAGACATCATAACCACATAGTCAAGGCCTCATCCCAAGACTACAAATAAGATTTTGTCAAGGGCTTGTGACAAGACACTAGTTTGTCTCATGAGACCTACCGATGCATCTAGGATCTATAGTGGGCTCCACCCATCACTTTCTAAGTCAAATTAATTCCTCATATGAAAGGGTGAAACATAATCTAAACATTTGTATTAAAACTAGCATACAAAATGTAAATATTTTAACCACAAACCATGAATGGAATAAAAATAGCACATCCACAATCAAAAATAACTCATTCAATACAATATGGATGATTATATTATGATAAATAAACCTCAATAAAGAATAAAATACACTGAAGGATATTTACATAGATGAAAATAATCATGAAAACAATTTGAGAGAAATATCCCTTTTTTCTTGAAAACATTTAAATGTCGCACTATTTATCAAAGAAGTCATTTAAAAGATATTTTTGAATCAAAGTGTCCCATACCACTTTGAAACTTTTAAAAGAAATTTTAATTTCAAAACATTTATGTTCATGTAAATAAATACTTAAAACCATTTTTAAAACATGGACATTAATGAGAAAAATTTAGAAGAATAAATATTTAAAACATTTAAAACAATATTTTAGTTAAAGAGTTCCTAACAAAATAAGAGACTCTTGAATAAAAGTAATTGAGGAATAACATTAATCAAAACATTATAATATCATGAGAATAAAGGGATTAATTATATAATATTTCAAAGGATATTATATACACCATATAAAAGTGAATTGGTTCATAAAGACAAAGAGGTCTCAAAAGAATGTAAATTGAGACGAAATACCTTATAAAGACCATATCCTTAGATTAAGGATAAATCAATGAAATAATTATGTGAGAAAAATATAAATACACTCAATATAATTATATATTCAGTGTAAATAAATCATATTACATTCACACATATTCTTAAAAAAACAAAACCAATGACTTGGATGTTTAACTCAATGAATGGAAATTGAGTTAAGATTTCCCCGAAAAAGTTCATATCAATGGAATTTGAATTTATCAATAGAGTGATTATTTGTATCAAAGGTATATCCATATAAAGGGGATTGTAAATTACTACATAAATAATAAATAGTTATTCCACACATAATCTCAGAGTAAAATAATCAATGAAGTGTGCGTAATGCCCAATGAGTGGAAATTGAAATTTGAAATTCCCTTACCGATTTGGTAACGTACGAAACATACACCCCATGAAAGAAGTATCAGAAAATGAATATTTAAATACAAATAAATTAAATTATATTACACAAATAATACAATCATGGGCAGTACATACACCACACAAAAGTAAATAGTGGCAATACAGCATGAATCTCACGGGAATAATAAGTGAGATAAAAACCCCTTACCTTGTACTTTTCCTTAGTCAAGGGTATGTTAACCTCATATATAAAAGTTAAATAATTGTTATTAAATTACACAATAACCACATACACAAATATGATATCATACATGATCTTATAATATAGATTTGTTAATAATATTTTTGTAGTATCATTGTTTTGGGTGTTAACTGATTCGTTTTCCTTTATAGGTTTTGTTACGTAAGTCATGTTTGATATGTATAGGATGTATTTTATTCATATCCATAATGATATCAAATATTTAAACATTATTTTTAATCATCAAATGAAAATTAGTCTTGAATGTTTATGATGGAGAATGACATCTCATCGCGTCGTGGAGACGGTAAGCCTTACGTACGCACGAGCGACAATATCATTCTTTTGATGGTGAAATCATATATAATTGGATAGTATATCATATATAAAGAATAATTAACATGTTATATTTTTTATTTACATCAGTTATACTCATTATTATACCCAGCCAAAAAATAAAGTTTTTGAATAACAAACTACACCACGATGTGGAGACGGTAAGTGGTATGTACGCACGTATGGTGACTTTGTCATTTATAGGATGGATAGAATAATGAATATGGTTGAACCATATTTATAATAACATAACAGTATGTAGGAGGTACTGGATTTATTATTTTGGTATGGAATCAACAAAGAAAGAGGAAGTGGAATAAGAAAAGAACTTGAAAGAGGGTGGTGAAATTATTACCTCTTCTTCAGGTGCTTCCATTTGATTTGATCAAAAGGGGTCCTTAGGTTGGCTTTATAGTCAAAGGAAGGAATCTAGGATTTAGTGAAAGTAGTTGGGAGGATATTTGGGCAGGTTTTGGATGATCCAAATGGCTTTTGAGGTGTTAAATTAAGATAAGGGGAAGTACACTTTTATAAGAGAGGTGAGGGTCACTTTAGGAAAACCTTGAAATATTATTTTATTATAAAATAATTTTCGGTTTCTAATGGACCTAAAATGATTTATTTATAAGCTAAGGTGGGGATGTGTCGAAAACCTCTCAACCAATAGGTTTCATACAAGTTTAGGTTACCATTTTAACATTATCTTTTAGATTTAACTCTTAGTTAAATAGTTTAACTTTTATCGTGTCTTCTTGTATTCTTACACTCTATGGTTAATAAAATTACTCTAAACTTACAAGAGAACCTCAAGTGGTTCATTAATGACATATATAATATTATTTAAGCCCTTTTCCTAAACCTTAGATTTTTAAAAATATTATATCAACCAAAATATAGTATTTGTTTTAAAAACTAATTTATGTCAATTATGACACTATTTGGTATTTTGTTTTTGTGAAAGTCATAACAACCTTATCACTTCTAAAAAAATTATCTAATAAACCCTAACATGTCATATTAACCTATAAAATTCATGGATGGAATCAAAACTTTTAAATTATATTTATTTTAATATTTATAATATAAACTATTTTAATATTTCATTAAGAAGGTAATTACCGCATTATCATTGTGTCATAAATAAATTTAATTATTTAATCTCTAAAAATTATAAATAAAATACCATTATTTATGAAATTTTATTATATTTATAGTTAATATTTATATTATAATTTATCTTATGTATAACCCTATATTAAAAATGGTTTATTTAAAAAACATTGAATTTAACACTTTTAACTCTTCTTCAAATTAAATAATATTAAATGTCCTAATCTAATAAAATTGGACCTAAAGTATAATATTTTATTCCTAAGGATATTTTTGGTCGAATTACACTTATCAAATAGAATTAGTACATGTTTTAGGGTAATTATAATATCAGTTTTACCTTTAATTACCCTTTTTACTTTTAACTGTGGTAAATAAAAGTCCAAAGTTACTATTAACCAAAAATTGTTCTCATCTTATTGAAACAAATTTTACTTACTAATATTAACCATGTCTCTTGAATTTTTTAAATTTAATTCATAGAAGCATAAAATTTAAGTTTTTTGTAAATTTGCAAATGCTCCTAGAAGGTGGGTAAAAGACGGTAAAACGTTCAATAAAATTTTATAGATCTAATTTTATTATAAAATGACTACAATTAATTAAATTTAAATTATATAGGAATTATATATATTTTTTGAATTAAAATAAATTTAAGTAAAATAAATAATTATTTAAATAAAAAGTCGGTTTTAAACTATAACGCATTGTTTTTCACTATTCATCAAAAATTGAATGTTTTCCTAAAAATACTAAAAATTTACCCTAATATAATTATGATATTCTGAATTCAAAAATAAATTCTATTTTACCAAATTCAAAACATATAAGTAACATTAATTAATTTAAAATTAATTCTCGTTGTCAAAACCGAATAGCGGGTTTTTTAAAAAAAGTAAAAACTATCAAAAGATTGACATGTGTTTATGTCAAATTTAAATGTGAAATTACTTAGAATAACCTAAATTGTATTAAATGATAAAAATATAATCTAATTATACTTCCAAACCTTACGAATTCATAATTTAACCCAATAAATTATTTCGATTAAAAAAGTTGTTCTCAATTACAATTTAGTATTTTTCGGTATTCATCACAATATGAAAGTTATCAAAAAAAAGTACCAAATATTTATCCAAAATAAATTTGTATGTCATGATTCTAAATAATAATTTAATTTCATTAAATTGAATATATAAAAGTGTCAAATATTATTTTTAAAAAGGGTTTTCAATTAAAAGGTGGTAAAATTTGATATTTTGAAAAATACTTCTTTTATCTGAAAAAAATGAATTTGTTCTTATATTATGTTTAAGAAACACATTATATGGATTCTAAAATAATATGGAGTATATAAAATTAAAAATTCAGTTAATATTATTCATAACCTCTTTTTGAACGACTAGTTTGGTAAGTCGTGGTGGGCTCAAACTCGATGATGCGTGTAGCGCAAGCTAATGAATTACTTTAAAGAAAATAACTTACTATGAAATATTGGGGTGTAACATATGGATCGGATGGTACACATAATAGTGACCCAAATCTTACAACTCCTTCATCATCAATCCAAAACTCAGAGTATTTCTCGTTTCTAATGGATTCCACCCTTTTCTGAATTTTCACATCTTTTCTTTGAGTGTCCTTTATTTTCACTCTGAGGGATAATTGAGAAATCATTTGAGAAAGGATTTATTATGTTACTACATTAATTATTCCCATGTATATAATCTAAAAATATAAGAATATTGGATTCTTTTCAATTCTCGTCATTGATAAAGATGTAGGATCCTTTCTACTTAGAGCATCTGCCACCTTGTTTGCCTTACCAGGATAGTAATGGATTGAGCAGTCACAATCCTTGATGAGGTCTATTAGTCATAGATGGTTCATATTAATCTCTTTCTATGTGAATATATATTTTAGACTCTTGTAATCAGTATATATCTCACACTTATCCCCATAGAGATATTCCCTCTATATTTTTAATGCGAAGATCATAGCGGCCAACACCAGATCATGCATAGGATAGTTTTGCTATTGGATTTTCATCTTCCTTGAGGCATAGGATATCACTTTATCATTTTTCATCAGCACAAAACCTAAGCTCTTCTTTGAATCATCACCATACACCACAAAGAGTTCTCCACTTGTTGGGAGTGTGAGTATTGGTGTAGTGATAAGCCTCTTTTTCAACTCTTTAAAGAAGTCTTCACATTCTTGAGTAGTGAAAAACTTAACTCCCTTTCATGTCATCTTGGTCTTTGGTTTTAACAATCATGAAAAGTTCTTCACAAATCGTTGATAATACCCAGATAGACCCAGAAAGATTCAGATCTCTGTTATAGATGTTGTCCTGGGACACTCTTCAATTGCCTTTGTCTTGGAAGGGTCCACAGATATCCCTTTTCTCATGATAACATGCCCCAATAATGATACTTCATCTATCTATAACTCACATTTATTTTACTTTACATACAGTTTCTCCCTTTGTAAAGTCTTTATCATAGTATTCAAATGCTCCTAGTATTCCTCCTTGCTCTTGGATTATATCATAATATCCTCAATAAATACAACAAAAAATTTGTTGAGGTAATCTCTAAATACTTTATTCAATAAATCCATGAAAATTTATAGAGAATTAGTGAGTCTAAATGGCATCACTATGAACTCTTAGTGTCCATACCTCATTCGAAAGGTAGTCTTGGGAATATCTTCCTTCCTCACTTTAATTGGTGATATCCTGGCTAAAGTTCCTCCTTAAAGAAATAACTGGGCC
The DNA here is from genome assembly GCA_963277665.1 of Viscum album. Taxonomy (NCBI): domain Eukaryota; kingdom Viridiplantae; phylum Streptophyta; class Magnoliopsida; order Santalales; family Viscaceae; genus Viscum; species Viscum album. Next base: position 208,513,407 of record OY728128.1, on the reverse strand, counting down.
CATGAAGCCGATAGAACAATTCATCTATCTATGGAAGGGGATACTTGTTATTTATTATGATTTTATTGATCTCATGACAATCAATGCATAGGCACATTTATCAATCCTTATTCATTATTAAGAGGACTAGCGTAGCCCATGGTGAAGCACTCAGGTGTATAAAAACCTTCTCTAGATTCTCCTATAACTTCTTCTTCAACTCTTCTAGGTATATGGTGGCCATTATATAAGGTTTCTTTGATATAGGTATGGATCAAAGAATAAGTTCAATTAAGAACTCAACCTCTCGATCAGGAGAAATACCAGGCAACTCTTCAGGGAATACATCAGTGTAATCCCTCACAATGGGCATGTCTTCAAGCATGGTTATCTCCTTTGTCTCAATAATTTGAGTTAGACATGATTTCTCATAATGAATTAATATAAAAAATATAGACAATTATTATAAAGTAGATTCATATTCCTCTCTACACTTGTAATGAATTTGAGGATGCTTCGGGATGTGAAGAGTGATCTCCCTTTCTCGACAGTTGATGTTGTATTTGTCTAAAGATATCCAATCCATGCCCAAGATAACATCAAACTCCACTGAAGGAAGTATGAAAAGATTTTCTATGTGGTTAATTCAACAAACATTTACCGGGGAGGAGTTATAAACCTTGTACATAATAATTTGTCTATTCGTTGTTCTCACAAATAACATGTCCTCCAAATTCTAAGGTGGTGTTTGAATAATTCTACTAAACTTGTAAGATATGAAAGAATCCTCAAAACTAGAATCAAATAGTTAATTCTCTATTCTTGAATGAATAACTAGCATACTTATCACCACATAATTTTTTGGCTCCACCTCAACAGTAGGATAGCATAAGATCTTCTTTGTTCCCTTGGAGGTTGTTGTGGATTTCCTCTGAAAACCCTTAGAATAGGGAAATTGTTTGCATAATGCCCATGTTCCTTACAGTTGTAGAACTACACCACTAGATGAGATTTTATCTGATCCTTACATTATTCTTCCACATTAGTGGTATTATTCATATCTCATCAGAGGTTTTTATCCAGATGACCCATCTTTCCACATTTTAAGCAATTTTTTTCCCTTTAGACAGTTCCTAGGATGCTTCTTCCCAAAAAAATTACACGTGGGACGGTTGAACTTATTTCCATCATGTAATTTATTTGTAGAACCGCCCACATTATATTTCAGTTTCCTATTTTTGTCATTGGGCCCACGATACAAATGAGAGTCTCCAATATCCATTTCAACCTTAAGGGAACAACAAACAATCTCCTCATATCTATAGAAGTCTTGAATAACCAATGATTTTTATATACTTATCTTTAGTCCACTAAAGAATTGATCCACCTTGATTTTGGTGTTTATGAAAAATCCAGAGGTGTACCTTAAAATCCTTGTAAAGTTTGATTCATACACCCAGGTTGACTCATCTTCCTTCTACTTGAGTCCAAGGAACTCTCTTTCCATCTTGAGATGGTGGGTTCATGGAAAATATTTATTGAAAAAACATTCTCTTGAAGTCCTCCTAATCTATGGAATCCATTTCCTCTTGGGGCTTCATATTCTTGATCAGTTTCCACTGCTGATTAGCTTCCCTATCAAAACGATAGACCGCTAGCAAAACTTTATCTTATTTTGATCACTCGAGGACAAAGAATGTATTTTCAATGGAATTAATCCATTGTTCTATGAGGATGGGATCAGAAGATCCACTAAACATGGGAGGACTTTTCAGCATAATAGATTCTACAAAAAAAATCTCTTTCCTTGGGGGAGGAGGGTGTTCCATGTGATTCAAGTTATTTTTCATAACTTGAGCCAGCTGAGCGAGTATTGTCATGAAGTTTTGAGCACCTACTCCCATCATATTTGGTATATTATTAGGGTAATATTCACATTCCCAATCATATTTATTATTGTAATGTGTTCTTATATTTCCTTCCATTAACTAAGAAAAATAATGTGCAATTATAGGGCTTGAATACTTAGCTATTGAGAAAAAAAATGAAACTTTGAACATAAAAGGATAAAGTTAAAAAGGAGAATTATATCCGAACTTGTGATTCTAGAGGTTTAAATCTAGGTTATATTTGATATATTTATTAACTTATATTCTTATGGGATTTTTTTGTTCCCTTAATAATGGTTTTTAATAAGTTCATTAATTTACCAAATCATATCCCCTTGGAGTTTCAAACCATGAGTTCAGCAAGGCCCGTTGTTGTGCACCAGTTTCCATTCAAGTATAGCTCAAAGCAATGTTTTAATGTTATAACCCTAGATACATTTGTACTAGAGCCACCTCTACCTATTTTTATCCATACATGGATGTATTTTCTTGATTAACCACTTACTCTATACTTACCAAAATTTAGAGGTGTCTTCTTATACTTAGTCTCATCCTTAAGGTTCTTACTATAGTCCTCTATTAATAATATCTAAAAATAACTAAACCATCCTTTGTTACCAATTATAACTACCCTAGTCTTTTAAAAATATCATTACATGATTTTAAGAATAATAAAACATCATATTACAAGCCAAGGATCCTGAAGTCCAGTGTCTTGGAAGACTAGGTACATAAAATTGAAAGCATGGGACTAAATAAAACATTTCTTTATTTAATATTAATAAAGATATACTAACTTCCATTATTCTCATACATCTTAATAGGGTAACTTAGGGATGACATGAACAAAGGGATGATCTAAAATCCCAGTAAGGGAAAAACATAGTAATAAAGCATTATCGCATGGGTTAGAAGGCATGGAATAATTCAAATAAAAGGCATGGGACACATGGAATAATAACATATAAACATGGGATCATATAAACATGGATTCAAAGTAATGTTTAAGAAACATAAAACAATAATTTATCACAATTCAAGGCTTTTTGCACATAGAGGAGCACAATTCAAGGATACCAACCAAGACCATTGCACATGGTAGCACGAGTCAAGGCTAATCGCCAAGACCATTGCATATAATGTCTCATTAGACTCAAATTTATCCAATAAATTAGAGAAATATATCATAACACCCATCCTAACATATTCAAGAATATTATTTCCAACATCCTATCTTGGTTAATCTTGTTGGAAGATACTCTAGGCCCCCTCTTCCCTTTAGATTCAATAAAGCATGGGTGACTCAAAATGGCTGTAAGGATTTGGTTTAAAGAGTCTGGAATTCTGTCCAATGCAGAGACGATGTCTATGCTTGTATCCTCAAGCTCAAAACTCTCAAGAAGAATTTAAAAAGTTGGAGTAAAAACTGTTTCAGCTGTATTGACTCTGATATTTCCTCCCTTCAGAACTTGCTTCATCAAGATCAAGAGGTCAACACTCACAACAATTTCTCTAATAATCTCATGGATAAAGTTGAGATGACATCCAAGCTTAATAATCTTCTCAGCCTCAAAGATGCCTTGCAAAGGGATGCTTTCAGGGTTAAGTTGTTGAAGGATGGTGATAGAAATTCAAAATTCTTTAACTCCCTCCATAAAATCAGAAAGGTCTCTAGGCCTCTCTCCTTGATCAAGGATGGTGATCATTTCATTGATAACAGGAGGGACCTCTTGGAACACGTTGTCTCCTATTTTAAGAATATTTTTAATGGCACATCCTCTACTTTTTCTCCTGAGGAGAGTATTATTCCAAGGCTTGTTCTTCAAGATGAAAAATCCACTCTTACCTCTATACCTTTGGATTTTGAAATCAAGGAGGCTGTTTTTAGCCTCAAAATTGAAAGCTCTCTCAGACCAGATGGCTTTGGGAACTACTTCTTCCAGACTTATTGGGATATCATCCAAGTTGATGTTTGCAGACTGATAATTCATTTCTTTAAAGGTGGATCTCTTCCTCAAGGGCTAAATGCTCAGTTTCTTTCCCTTATTCCCAAAGTTGAGAATGCTAATGAGATTCATCTTTTTAGACCGGTTATCCTGGGTAACACCATCTTAAAGATCATTAGCAAAATTCTTGCTAACAAACTCTCTCATATTGCTTGAAAAATTGTGTCTCCTAACCAGTTTGGTTTCATTAAAGGAAGATCAATCCAGGACTGCCTTATCACTGCATCTGAATGTGTCAACCTTCTTAAGAAACCTGCATGGGGTGGAAATATTGCGCTCAAACTTGATGTCAGGAAAGCTTTTGATACGATGAGTTGGCATTTTATCTGCAGTGTTCTCTCCTTATTTGGATTTGATAGTGTTTTTATTACCTGGATCAAATCCATTCTAAGATCTTCTCACATTTCCATTCTTCTTAATGGTTTGCCTGAAGGGTACTTTGACTGTTCTAAAGGGGTTAGTCAAGGTGACCCTCTATCTGCAATTATTTTATCCATCGCTGAGGACTATCTCAGTAGGATTTTTTGCATCATGGCTGGTAATGGGAAAATGAGATCAATTTCTGCTGGTAGGGAACTTCTGGATCCCACACATTTGATGTATGCTGATTACATTATTCTTTTCACTAAAGGGGACAAAAGAAACATTAGCAACATCAAGAGAGCACCACTGCATTATGAAAACATCTCTGGTCAAGAGATCAGTTGGGGGAAATCTTTTGTCTACTTTGGAAGAAATATCTCTAGAAACAGGAAGCTGGACATTATCAGGGGTTTAGGAATTCATGAGGGATCTCTTCCCTTTATCTATCTTGGGGATCCTTTGTTTGGGGGAAGATCGAAGGCCTGCTACTTTTCTGCCATCATTAGCAATATCTGAAGGCAACTCTCTTCCTGGAAGAGAAAGTCCCTATCCATGGCTGGTCATGTTTGTTTGGTGAAATCAGTTATTACTTCTAAGTTGGTTTACTCCTTTATGGTTTATAAATGGCCTAGTTCTATCATCAAAAGCATTAATATCTCAATTAGGAACTTTTTCTAGAGCGGTAGCATGACAGAAATAAATATTTCTACTATTTCTTGGAACTCTTGTTGTAAGTCTTATGACTAGGGGGATTAGGTATTAAGAATCCTGGACACTTTAATGACTCTTTTAAGGCCTCTTTTTTGTGGAAGATCATGAATAGTAATTATGAATCTCTTGGGTTTCTCCGGGCTAGATTTCTGCATAAACTCAAGACAGGAAACTGTAACTACTTCTGCTCCTCGGTGTGGCCTACTTTTAAGTTTGTCTTTGCATCTATTTATTCTCACTCCATATAGATTGTTTCCAGGGACTCTTCTCTCCCATTTTGGAAAGGGAATTGGACTGGAACCCCCCTAATTAACTCTCTTGTGGGAGAGGAAAATAATCTGAATCTGGACACTTCTATAAAGGACCATCTATGCAGTATGGAGAACCTACCGGATCACATTGTTTGCATTGTGGACAAATATGTTTTCTCATCCATAGATGATTTTTGGGCTTGGGAACCTTCTGTCAATGGGTTCCTCACATCCAAACTGTTTTATAGGAACTCTAATTTCTACTCACCTGACTTGAAGTGTCTTGGAAACATGAATAGGAATTTTATCAGGTCGTCACGCTCCATTCTTGTATGGAGACTGGCGCATGGGAAGTTTCCCACGGACTGTTTTCTTCAAGCATGTGGAATCTCATTAGGTTCCCGATATGGTCTTTTTCATCAACACAAAGATGGCATCAATAATCTCTTCCTAAGCTGCGCCACTACTTCTTCAATGTGGAAAGTCGTTGCTGATATTTTTTAAGTGAGCCTCCCACGGGTTTCTTCAATTCGCGAATTTATAATGAGTTGGCAGGGGCTTGCGCTCTCACCCCTTCTCAAGATTCTGTTTTAGGTCTCTACGGAGGAACTTATTCACTTCTTATGGTCTGCAAGAAATAAAGTCCTCCATGACAGTTTTCAATTCACTATTATAGCTGCTATTTCTGCTATCCTTGTTGTTGTTCGGGACTCCAGGCCCCCTTTGAAGAACTAATCCTCAAACTCGATTCATGATTTCACTGTCCTCAACAGGATTGGTGTTAGGGGTAGACATCCCCCCCCCCCCGGTATGTTTGAGGTTTTTTGGCAGCCCCCCTTTGTGGGATGGATTAAAGTCAATTCTGATGGCACCTCAAGAGGTAATCCTGGTCCCTCTGGCTATGGTTCCATTTTCAGAGATCACAAGGGGGCTGTCCTTGGCTGTTTATATGGTTCCTATGGCCTTATTTCATCTCTTGAATCTAAAATGATCGGTATTATGTCAGCGGTGGAGAAAGCTTATCATCGTGGTTGGAACAATATCTGGCTTGAATGCGACTCCACCACTATTTTTCTCACCATTAGTAATGGTTCCTCTCATCTATCTTGGAATCTTACTAATCGGTGGACCAAATGCTTGGATCATCTTTTTTCCATGAACTATTTCATCACTCATGTCTACAGGGAGGTGAATTCGGTGGCAGATGGTCTTGCAAATAAGGGCGCCAATGGAATTGACTTCTTATGGTGTGATGTGATCCCTGATGACCTTCTCCCTTCTATTCATAGGGACCAATGTAAACTTCTTATCTTCATACTTCTATAAGTTTGACATTATTTTTTTCTAATAAAATAGGCTTTCCCTCTTGGGCAAGTGCTCATCTTAAAATTAAAAAAAATGGGTATCATAATCATGTCATAAATCATAATGAATGGGTGTATCATAAAGATGTACATGAAAGAAATGAATTAGAAAATACATGGAAATTAATAAGGTAAAATAGGTATATATCATGGTAAGTGATGTTAACTAGAAGTGACAAGATGTAAAAAGAGTATTTAATAATTTTTAGCATTAAAACATTTTAGTGCGGTTTTAAGGAAAACACTAACAGACATTTAAAATAGAAAAGGGAATAATATTTTGTACAAATCCAGAACTGATCCATGAAGGTTTTTATAATAAAAAAACTAGTTTTAAAAAAATGGTGTCTTAAAACATATGGTATAGTTCACTTGGAATTGGGTAGGAATTCAGGAAGTTCCCTTAAAAGCGTTTGCTTTTCAGGAAGCATTGGGGAGAGAACCACTTAAAAACATGTATATCCCCAAAAGAGAATTATGATTGGACCTTGATACATGAGTTTAAACATATAAAAATAAATTATAAGATGTAAATAAACATAATATATTATTTAATTTGAGTAAAAAGAGAGTAAGATTAACACGAAGGAATACTGGAGGTTCCGGTAGAATCCCTTGCGGAATATCGGCATGGTATCGAGTGTACTTAGGAGGGATTAATGAGAGAGAATGTGGTTTCTCTTCTTTTATACTTCATGAGGGAAGTATGGAGGAGTTTATAAATCATACCCCATCATTAGGAACTGAACATAAAAGGACATAACATAGAGGATATTCTTGAATAAATGTGAGAAAGAGAGGATCTCTTGCCTTAAGTTTGACAGTGTTCTTCGCTTGATATTAATGACCTAAATAATCAAATTATGTTCATTAATTAATAATTCTAAAATATAGACCATATTTTATTAATTTATTACAACCTTATTAAGTTCATACATTTCCTTTTTGATGAGTTAAGTGGTTCAATTTCATTGTTTGGGAGCGTTCGCTTCTTGGTTTTAATGATCAGTTTACTTATATTCATGTTCGGATAAACATGTATGATGAGAATGGTTGTCCAGAATTGTAGTTATATAACATTAGTAAAAAATCATAAGATTACATGGTCATATAATTCATTTTTTTATTTGGAGTGAAGGTAAATCATTATATAAAATATTAATGATAAACGCTTGGATTAATTTGGCAATTTTGTTCATAATTAACTTGTTTTGTATTATTTTTTTACATCATGTGTGAAAATGGATTTCAGAAAATTACATAAGATAAATACATATTTAATAGTCTTATTAAACTATAAAAATGGTTTCATGGCCAAAATTGAATATGGTAATAGAAATTGATAACCCTTCATCCTTGAATGTGATAAATTAACACATCTTGAATGGTGTTTTCGTTTCTTTTGTATAAAAGAAGGGTAAAGAAGATATAATAATGAATTTTATCATTAGAATAAAAAAATTACAGTACATTTATGGTACTATATTTTTCATACCATTTTTATGAGGATAGTTTAGGAAATAAAAGTGAACAAAGGAACAAGAAAAGAAAATAAAATAGAAATTTACCTCTTGATTTAATCTTCCTTGAGAGCCTCTTAAGGGGAGAGTATTTGGTCTTTTGAGGATACCAAGGGCTGATAGAAGTGGGGGGATATTGGGTATAGATTTGAGTAGAATTTAGGAAAGGAAAAAGGCTTGAGATGAGTGAAGAGAAGATGGAGTGTGGGTGGTTTTTATAGTGGAGGGGAGGTGGTTTTCTTAATATTTTAATTATTAGTTTATTATGTTTCCATAAGACAAGAAATAGTGATGATTTCATGATATAAAATAGTAATATGTTCATTTAAGTTTTAACCGTAGGTTATTATGTCATCCATGACTCAATAAATAGTGTATTTAACAAATAATGTATATATATGTTAAATTACCATATTTTACTATTCATCCAAAAATTCAAGTATTTTAGAAAAATCCCAAAAATTCACTCTAACCATTTTTTGATGTGTAGAATCCAAAAATGAACCCCATTTTTCAAAAATAATTTTATATATATGATTAATTTAATTTTTAATTAAAATAATAATGTTCTGGGAAAATACAAATTTTAAAACTATAACTGATTTTATAATGTTTTCAAAAATTATATAAGGTCTTATAAAATTATCCTAAAACCATAATACATAAAAAAATAATTTATGAATACATTTTATGAGAATAAATTTTCTTTTTTAATTATTAAATTATTCATAAATTTTTAAAAAAATCTTTATGAATTATAAAAATACCAATACTATCATATTGTCACTTATAAGATGGATAAATTTTATTTATACTTTCATTGGTAAGGTTACTATTTTATTGGTTGATTTAAAATTCATAAGGGTCATATTACTATTCATAAGAGTAACATTACTATTCATAAGGGTTAGTTACTATTCACCAAAAAATTAAGTTTTTCTTATCAGACTCCAAACATCTTACTAATCACAACCATTTATGTTCGATTCTTGAAATTCAAAACACAAAAGTGACAATGTTATATTTGAAGATCGCATAGTACTTAGTAGTTCATTATGTTGAGATTCCTTGTTATTATATGACATAATTATAAGAAGGAAATTTTCATTGATAAAACATTGGGTCATTACATTATTCACCCCTTATTAAATCTCTCTCTCAAAATTTTGTTTTACAATATAAGATATAAACAGGTGCAGGTACATTTCCTTCATTGCCTCCTCCAGTTCCCATGTTGCCTCTTCGTACTTATGGTTCCGCCTTAGTACTTTGACCAGGTGATTAGTCTTGTTACATAGAAATTTATCTCTATGATCCAAGATCTTCATTGGATGCTCCTCGTAAGAAAGATCATTCTCCAATAGCACCACCTCTGAAGAGATTACATGTGAAGGATCTAGTATGTGCTTCCTTAAGAGGGATGCAAGGAAGAAATCGTGTATTTTAGAAATTATAGGTGGAAGTTCTAGTTGATAGGCCACATCCCTGACACTATCAAGCATCTCGAAGGGACCGATGTACCAGGGACTTAACTTTCCTTTATTCCCACACCACATGACCTTCTTCCATGGAGATATGCGTAGAAGTAATATGTCTCCAACTTTGAACACAAGGTCTCGTTGACGGTTGTCTACATGACTCTTTTTTCAAATTTGTGCTACCTTGATGTGCTGATAAATGGTTTTAACCTTCTCCACCTTTTATTCAACCATTTCAGGTCCTAGAAGCTTAGACTCATTGACTTTATCGCAAAACACTGGTGTTCTGCACCTTTTCCCATAAAGGGCTTTGTGTGGTGCCATTCGGATTCTTGAGTGGAAACTATTTTTGTGGGAGAATTAAACTAGTTTAAGATATTGGTCTCATACTCCTTTAAATTCCATAAAACATTATCTCAACATATCTTCCATTTTCTAAATAGTTAGGTCAGATTGGCCATCGGTTTGAGGATGATAGGTCGTACTGAAGTTTAGTTCAGTGCTTAGAGAATGTTTGAGACATTTCTAGAACTTCATGGTGAATCTCAGATCTTGATCGGATACAATAGATTGTAACACCCCGCCCCTACCTCATTGGATTGAGGAGGCGGTGAGGGTTACTTGGCCTTAAGCGACATTCCCAAGGCGCCAAAGGCTGGAAATAAATGTCAAGGGCTTCAAGAGAAAAGTGGGGAACGATTTTCCCTAAATAGGATAACCCAACCAACCAACAACCAACAACTATAATTGCATGCATTTCAATTTAACCAACCATCCATAGAAACCAAAGGTTCATACAACCAAACATTACCAAAACATCAGAGTACAAATGTAAACTAAAAGACAGCCACGACAATCTATGACACCTCCACAGCTCCACTCCCGCTCCAAACTCCATGCTCCACCAAGCATCACGAGGCATCGATAAAAGAAGGATATTCCTTACCTTTTCCCATGTCCCAGTAGACTTGTAACACCCCGCCTCTACCTCATTGGCTTTAGGAGGTGGTGAGGGTTACTTGGCCTTAAGTAATGTTCCCAAGGCACCAAAGGCTGGAAATAAATGCCGAGGGATTCTAGAGAAAAGTGGGGAACGATTTTCCCTCAAGAGGATAACCCAAACAACCAACAAACAATAACTATAAATGCATGAATTTAAATTTAACCAACCATCCATAGAAACCCAAGGTTCATACAATCGAACATTACCAAAACATCAGAGTACAAACGGAAACTAAAAGACAACCACGACAATCTGTGACACCTCCACAACTCCACTCCCGCTCCAAACTCCATGCTCCACCAAGCATCACGAGGCACTGCTAAAAGAAGGATATTCCTTACCTTTTCCCATGTCCTGGTAGACTACATCTGCAAAGACACCAAAGTGCCAAAGCAGGGGGTGAGTACAACTACTCAGTAGGATTTCCCCAAATGACTTCCCTACACACACGCCACTAGGATAAACCATTAGAACATTCATATAAAACATTTTATACAAAACAATACCATTTAAAAACTTATTACAAAATCCAAACATACCACCTAAAGGTAATCCACAACAATCAAGCCACACGTCGGTTACCATGTTCATATTTCACTTACAAACCCTAGCTACAAACATCACATAGTCAAGCAATCAACCAACAACGGGGGTACTTTCTCGGCCAACCCGTTCACAACTCGACAAGTGGTACTTTCTCAGCCACTTGCCTAGATGGTGGCCCTTCCATCCATTTTCCATCCATTTTCCTGATTATAGTGGCACTTTCTCGACCACTCTACAACATCACAACACATTCCAATACAACATCCCATCCATATCCACACAAGCACAAGCCACACAAAAATCACACATCATTGCAAACACCTTCACATGCCATTTTCATGCTCAAGTTCATTTTTATTTTAAAATCATCATTTTAAAATCATCCAATTGAATCCATTTCCAACAAAACCCATTTTTACCCAAAAAACCCAATTTCATGCCAAAAAACCCCCCAATTTCATCACTCATAAATTTCCCAACAAATTTTCCACATGATTTACCAATTAAATTTCAAACAAACAATTTAATTGTAAATGCACCACACAATTCCACCAAGTGGAGTCGAGAGAGAAGACACCTACCATTAGGGTTCCCGAGAAATCGATCCACAAGCAACCGCACCTCCAAAACTGGCGAACGCACCCCCGAAATGTCTCTAGATCCTCTTCCCTAACACCCACAAGCCTTAAAAACATCATCCATGGCCACAACAACCCTATATATAAACACAAAAAGTGTAGATCTAGAAAACTAAGAAGGAGGTAAGAGTAGATCTAGAGGAAAACACAAAGAAACCATGGGAGAGGACTCACCTGGGAGGAAACGCCTTCAAACCCTCTTGAATCCTCTTCAAAACCCTTCCAAAAAGAGGGGGAGAGCCCTTATAGTCCCTAAGAACCGAAAATCCTGAGTGAGGCTCGAGTGGGAGGAAGAGAGGGGTGTTTTAGGTCAAGTCCGAGGGAGCCCAGACTTAAAAACCCCAACTTTAAGTGGTCACACGGTTAGCCCGCACGGTTTGGAAAACCGTGTGCTAACCGTGTGCATGCCACTGCCTCGAGAGCAAGGGCCCGCACGGTTTCCTCGCATAGTTTGGAAAACCATGTGCAGGCCGTGCAAAGCCTACTGCCTCCCCCTGCACGTTTCCTAGAGCATCCGCACGGTTTTCACTAACCGTGATCAAACTGTGTGCCCCTTTAAAAGCCTCCAAATTCATTCTAAACTCTCCCAACCTCTTCCCAACTCATCCCATGCACTTTAAACCATGCACCCCTTTGAATTTTCTAACAGTTTCTAGAACTTCATGGTGAATCTCAGATCTTGATCGGATATAATAGATAGTGGTAATCCATGCAGCCTTACCACTTCTTTGATATATATTTGTGAAAGTTTATCCAATGATAATTCCTCTTGAATCATGATAAAGTGAGTTGTCTTTGTAAGACAATCCATAATGACCCATATAGCATTTTCTCCTCTAGAATTCCTTGGAATTCTTGTGAAAAATTATATGGTGATGTTCTCCCACTTCCATGTTGGTATGGGTAGTGGTTGCATCATCCCCTTAGACTTTTTTCTTTCATCATTCACTTGTTGACATACCAGGAACTTTGATGTATACTCTCCAAACTCCTTCTTCATATCGTCCCTCTAAAAGTTCTCTTGAAGATCTTGATACATATTTTGTGCTCCCTGGGTGAATAGAGAAGGTTGGGCTATGTGCGTCATTCAAAATCTCCTTCTTTATCTCTAGATCAGATGGTACACATAATCCTGACCCAAATCTTACAACTCTTTCCTCGTCAATCAAAAACTCCAAGGATTTCCCATTTCTAATGGATTCCACCCTTCTCTTAATTTTCACATCTTTTAATTGAGCGTCATTTATTTTCACCATTAGGTATGGTTGAGAAATCATTTGATAAAGGATTGATGATGTTTCCCCCATAATGATTCCCATGCCCATCCTCTGAAAATCTAAGAATATTGTATCCTTTTCAATTCTCATCATTGATAAAGATGTAGGATCCTTTCTACATAGAGAAGCTGCCACCTTATTTGCCTCACCGAGATGGTAGTGGATTGAGAAATCATAATCATTGATGAGCTTTATCCATCTTCATTGGCACATATTAAGCTCCTTTTTAGTGAATATATATTTGAGACTCTTGTGATTAGTATATATCTCACACTTCTCCCCATAGAGATAATGTTGCCAGATTTTTAACGGAAAGATCATAAAATCCAAATCAATATCATGTGTAGGAAATGTTTTCTCGTCTATTTTTAGTTTCCTTGAGGTTTAGGCTATCACTTTATCATTTTTCATCAGCACAAATCCAAATCCCTTATTTGAAGAATCATTATACACAACAAATAGTTCTACACTTGTTGGGAGTGTGAGTATTGGTGCAGTGATAAGCATCTTTTTCAACTCCTTAAATAAGTATTAACATTATTGAGTCTAGAAAAACTTCACTCCCTTCCATTTCATCTTGGTAATTGGGTTTAAAAATCATGAGAAGTTATTCACAAAACTTTTCACCCCATGGTGAAGCACTCAGGAGTATAAAACCCTTCTTCGTATTCTCCTATAACTAATTCTTCTTCTCTTCCAGGTCTATGGTTTACATTCTATATGGTGTCTTTGATATAGATAGGGATGCAAGAATAAGTTCAATTCAGAACTCAACCTCTCAATCAGGAGGAAGATCATGCAACTCTTCATGGAATACATCAGTGTAATCCCTCAAGATGGGCAAGTCTTTAAGAATGATACTCTCTTTTTTATTAATCATTTGAGAAAGACATGATTGATCATAAGGAATTAACATCCACACATGAAAAAATTATTGTAAAGGAGATTCATCTTCCTCCTTACACGTGTAAATAATTGGAGGATGTTTTGGGATGTGAAGAGTGATCTCCCTTTCCCGACATTTGATGTTGGATTTGTGTAAGGATAACCAATCCATGCCCAATATAACATCGAAATCCACTAAAGGAAGTATGAAAAAAAAAATAGGAGGTTAAATCCATATACATTTACTAGGGAGGAGTTATAAACCTTGGATTCAATAATTTCCCCATTCGCTGTTCTCATAGATAACATATCCTCCCTATTTTGAGGTGGTGTTTGAATAGTTCTACAAAACTTACAAGATATGAAAGAATGTGTAGAACAAGAATCAAATAGTATGTTCACTATTTTTGAATGAATAACTAGTGTACCTATCACCACATAATTTTTCAGATCCACCTCAACAGTAGTGATAACATAAGCCCTTCCTTGTTTCCTTGGAGGTTGTTGTTGATTTCCTTCGATAACCCTTGGCTTAGGGAAATTATCCACATAATTCCCATGTTCCTTACAATTGTAACACTACACCACTGTATGAGCATTTAACTTAACCTTCCTTTCTTCTTCCACATTAGCGGGATTCTTCATATCCCATTAGCATTTTTTATCCAGATGACCCATCTTTCTACATTTGAAGAAATTCTCGGTTCTGTTTAGAGAGTTCCCAAGATGATTTTTCCCACAATAGTTACATGTGGGATGGTCAGGATTCTTTCCATCATGGAATTTATTTTCAGAACCTCAAACATTAGATTCAATTTTCCTTTTTTTCTCTGGTCCCATGATACCACTGAGAGTATCTGATATCTATTTCAACATTAAGGGCACAACGAACAATCTTATCATAGTTGTCGAAGTCTTGAATCGCCAACAATTTTCGTAGACTTAGCTTTATTCTTCTAAGAGATCCACCTTAATTTCAATGTTCATGACAAATCCAGAGGCATACCTTGCAAGCCTTGTAAATTTTTCTTCATATGCCTCAATTGACTCATCTTCCTTCTGCTTGAGTCGGAGGAACTCTCTTTCCAGCTTTAGATGAAGGGTCCAGGGAAAATATTTATTCAAAAAAATCTCTTGAATTTCACCCAATCTATGGAATAAATTTCCTCTTGGGGCTTCGTATTCTTGATCAGTGTATTCCACTAATCAGTTTCCCCATCAAAACGATAGACTGCATGCACAAATTTCTCTTCTTTAGAGCACTAGAGGATAGAGAATATCTTTTCAATGGATTTAATCAACTTTTCCATGAGGAAGGGATCAGAAGATCCACTAAACATGGGAGGCAGTTTCTGCATGAAGGATTATATGAAAACTTTCTCTTTCTTTGGGGGAGGAGAGATTTCTATGTGATTCAAGTTATTATTCATAACTTGATCCAACTGAGCAAGTATTATCATGAAGTTTTGAGCACCCAATCCCATCATATTCGGCATATCATTAGGGAAATCTTCACATTCCCTGTCACATTGATTGTTGGCATGAGTTCTTCTATTTCCTGAAATTAACTAAAAAAATAAAATACAATTATATGGCTTGAATAATTATATTTTGAGCATAAAAAGGAAACTTTAAACATAAAATGATAAACTTGTAAAGGAGAAGTATACCCTAACTTGTGATTACCTAGGTTTAAATCTAGGTTATCCTTGATCTATTTATTAAATTTTATTCTTATGGGGTTTTTTTATTCCATTAATAATGGTTTGTAATAATCTCGTGAATTTACCAAATCATATCCCCCAATAGTGTCAAACCTAGAGTGTAGTAAGGCATGTTTTCATGCACTAGTACTCGTTCGAGTCTAGATCAATGTGATGTTTTTAGGTTTTACCCCTAGATACATTTATTCTAGAGCCACATATACTTGTTTATATCTATATAGGGATGTATTTTCTTGATAAACCACTAACTCTATACTTACCAAAATTTAAGGTTGTCTTCTTATACTTAGTCTCATCCTTAAGGTTCTTACTAAAGTCCTCTGTTCCTAATATCCAAAAATTACTAGACCATCCTTTGATACCAACTATAGTGACCCTATCCTTTTATAAATATCATTACATTATTTAAAGAATAATAAAACATCATATAACAAGCCAATGATCATAAATTCTAGTCTCTTGGAAGACTAGGTACATAAAACTTAAAACATGGGACTAAATAAAACATTTCTTTATTTAATCTTCATAAAGAGCTCATAACTTCTATTCTTATCATATATATTTATAGGGTAACCTAGGGATGACATGAATAGAGGAATGATCTAAAATACCAGTAAGGGAAAAACATAGTAATAAAGCTTTAGAACATGGGTTAGAAGGTATGGAATAATGAAAATAAAAGGCATGGGACACATGGAATCATAATATATAAACATGGGATAATATAAAAATGTATTCAAAGTAATGTGTAAGAAACATAAAACATTACTTTAGTATGATTCAAGGCTCGTTTCACATGGAGAAGAATAATTCAAGGTTAACCACCAAGACCATTGCACATGGTAGCACGAGTCAAGGCTAACCGCCAAGACCGTTGCACATAACATCTCATGAGACTCAACTTTACCCAATTAATTAGAGAGATATCTGGTTGCACCCATATTAACATGTTTAATAATATTCTTTCCACATATATAATTATATAGAATCAATCATAAACATAAGGACACCCATGAAAAGAAATGGATATCATAATCATGTCATAAAGCATAATGAATGGGACTATCATAAAAGTGTCAATGAAAGAAAGGAATTAGAACATACATGGAAATTAATAGGTTAAAATAGGCATATATGATGGTAAGTGATGTCAAATAGAATTAAAAATATGTAAAAATAGTATTTAATAATTTTTAGCATTAAAACATTTTAGTACAATTTTAAGGAAAACACTAACAAGCATTTAAAATAGAAAAGAGAATAATATTTTGTAAAAAAACAGAATTTATTCAAGAAGGTTTTCATAATAAAAACATTGGGTTTATAAAATAAATGTTTTCATAAAACATATGGTATAGTGCACTTAGAATTGGGTATGAATTCGGGAAGTTCCCTTAAAGGGGTTTGCTTTTCGGGAAGCATTGAGGAAGGAACCACTGAAAAACATGTATATCCCCGAAAGAGAATTATGATTGGAACCTGATAAATGATTTGTGACATATAAAAAGATATTATAAGATGTATATAAATATAATATATGATTTAATTTGGGTAAAAATAGCATAAGGATAGATCAAAGGAATAATGGAGGTTCGAGTAGAATCCCTTACGGAATATCGGCATGGTATTAGGTGTACTTAGGAGGGCTTAATGAGAGAGAAAGGGATTTATATTATTTTATAAATCATGAGGGAAGTATGGGGTAGGTGTTAAATCATACCCCATCATTAGGAACTACACATAAAAGGACATAACATAGAGTATATTCTTGAATAAATGTGAGAAATAGAGGATCCCTTACCTTAAGCATGATGGTGTTCTTCTCTTAATCTTAATGACCTGAATAATCAAATTAGGTTCATTAATTAATAATTAAATAATCTCCATGACATGTTATTTATTTATTATAACCTTATTAATTTCATTCATTCCCTTTTTATTGAGTTAATAGGTTCAATTTCATTGTTTGGGAGTGTTTGCTTCCTTGTTTTTAATGATCGGTTCACTTATATTCATGTTCAGATAAACATGTATGATGAGAATGGTTGTCCAGAATTGAATTTATTTGAAATTAGTGAATATCCTGAATATTAAATGTTTATAAAATTCATTTGGTTATTTGGAGTGAAGGTGAATCATTATAAAAAATATTAATGAGAAATGCTTGGATTAATTTGGTTATTTTGCTCATAATTAACTTGTTTTGTGTTATTATTTTACATTATGTGTGAAAAGGATTACAGAACATCACATAAGATAAAATATTTATTTAATAGTCTATTTCAACCACAAAAATGGTTTCATGACCAGAATTGAATATAGTAATAGAAACTGATAACCCTTTGTCCCTGAATGTGATAAATTAACACATCTCGGATGGTGTTTTTGTTTATTTTATATAAAAGAAGGGGAAATGAGAGATGATATTGAATTATCCCATTAGAATAAAAAAATTACATTACATGTATGGTAATGGATTTTTCATACCATTTGGATGAGGATAGGTTAGTAAATAAAACATAACAAAGGAACATGAAAAGAAAATGAAAGAAAAGAAAAGAGGAATTTACCTCTTGATTTAATCTTCTTTGGGAGCCTCTTAAGTGGATAGGATTTGGTATTTTGAGGATACCAAGGGATACTAGACGTGGGGGGGTCTTTGGTAGATATTTTAGTTTAATTTTGTCAATTCTAAATCCTTGAGATGAGTGAAGAGAAGAGGGAGTGTGGGTGGTTTTTATAGTGGAGGGGAGGGGGTTTCTTAATATTTTAATTATTAGTTTATTATTTTTCCATAAGAAAATAAATAGTGATGATTCCATGACCAGAAATAGCAATATCTACATTTTATTTTTAACCCAAGGTGCTTACATCATCCATGACTCAATAAATAGTTTATTTAATATATAATGTATATATACGGTAAATTACCATATTTTACTATTCATAAAAAAATTCAAGTATTTTAGAAAAATCCAAAAAAATTACCCTAACCATTTTTCAACGTTTATAATCCATAAATGAACTTAATTTTCAAAAAAAATCTAAATTTTATTAATTTAATTTTTAATTAAAATCATAATTTTCTTGAAAAAATTCAAATTTTAAAACTATAACTAATTTTATAATGTTTTTAAAAATTACATGAGGTCTTATAAAATTATCTTAAAACCAGAAGACATAAAAACAATAATTTCTGAATAAATTTTATGAAAATATATTTAATTTTTTAATTTCTTAATTATTCATAAATTTTTAATTAAATATTTATGACTTATAAAAATACCAACACTATCATATTATCACTTATAACATAGATAAATTTTATTTATACTTTCATTGGTAAGGTTACTATTTACTTGGCCAATTTAATATTCACAAGGGTCATATTAATATTCACAAGGGTAACATTACTATTCAAAATTTTCAGTTACTATTAACCAAAAAATTATGTTTCTCTTATCGGACTCCAAACATCTTACTGATCGCAATCGTGTATGTCAGATTTTCGAAATTCAAAACACAGAAGTGACAATATTATGTTTAAAGGTCACATAGTACTTAGTAGTTCATTATGTTGTGATTTCATGTGATTATATTAAATAATTATAATAAGGTAATTTCCATTGATAAAACATTGGGTTGTTACATATTGGCCATGTAATTTTCCCATGCTCATGTCTGGCACACCATGTATGTGTAATTTTTCCATGTAGTCTGACACAACCATGTACTATCACAGAGATACCCAGGTCAGGTCCTCTGGACACATAATATGGGTCACTACATAGTGTGTAACCTCAGTACATGGTGTGTAGTTCCCAAATAGAAAGAACACATGGTGTGTCCCAATAGTCCACACACAATGGAGACGATAATTCCAACAGTAATTTCACTACGAGTCACTTGATTCACCCCATTTTCCCCCAAAATCTGTAGTTCGGCCTTGAAGGGATCTCTAGAAACCATAATAGGGTTCTACAACCTTAAAAAAACACATAACAAAAATTATAGGGACTAAAACTCAAATACACGGACCTCGAGGGTGAAATTACAAAGTTTCAGGTCCAAAACGACACTCTGATCATGCCACTCCTCCATATGATGATGATCAGTACCAAGAACATAGATCGGTAGCACCTCATCACCTTAATTTGGGTCAATTTTTTCCATTATCAAAAGGGGGATATGAGGATTTACTCCCCTTGTGTCATGCACACAAAACGTGGGAGCAGGAGGGGTCTAGGTTAAATTTATTAATTAAATTTTCAATTAATTAATAATCTCACCACTCAACGACCCTCCAACTCGCCCTTGGTTGCGTACCCAACACAGACAGCTTTATGTCACACCTAGGCTAAACACAGTGTTCTAAACTCAACAGCAGTCTTAGAATTCCAATCCAAGACTCTGATCGGGAGTAATTCCACATTTCAAGAGAAACTTCAAATGTGTGCCAAAATATATTTTATAATTTTAATATCACTGCACCGAGGCTCTTCAGGCCTCGGAATCCCACACCGACTCAGCGCTTGGCTTCAGAAATATTTTTATAAATATTCCAAAGTATTATAGTTCAAAGGCCAAGTAACTAAATTATCCCCCTATTAAGTATTTTTATCCCCGAAAAGTGAAATCCTAACCATAAGGGAAAGAAATTGAGCTCTCTAGTGGAACTCCCATGCCAGTGATCTCACCAAGGGTTCTCATGCTACTTACAAGCACACACTCAGGGGAACCACCCTTGAAAAATCACACTCAAATCCAACTCCAACTAGGTCAACATCTTGCAACATGCGGAACATCTCTCCTCAGCTACAACATGTGTAAAAACACTAAACACCATGGTCCATAGGAAGTCATAGGGTCTAGTAGTACACTGCTTCACTAACCTAACTCAGATGTCGACATAACCCCATAGTTCACATACACCCTTGGATGAACTGAATCTCAACATCCTCAACTATCTTGTATTCAAGGTTGATGATGAGAATGTGAGAGTGCCGAAAAATAGGGCTTCCCAAGTGTAAACATTGGATCATACCGAGCCCTTCATTTGTGAACCTCCAACTGTAACACAGCTCACCAAAATAGAAAAAATGTCCATACCCACTCTTAGAATCTCAACTATGTATGGATGGTAGGAAACCAACCCACACTACAAAAACATTGTAGATCTAACTCCTCTACTATGAAGCAGTTCCATGAAAGGTTCTCCCTCCCTCATGGCTTCCAAACATAAGGGTTAATTAGAAAACCTCCACTGAAAATGTGAGGACCTTATCTAACACCCCATCACACAACCCTTCCTTGAACACACAAGTTTAAGAAACTCATCCACCAGACCTTGACACTATCCAATTTGGGAGGCACTGACTCACTTGTATGGTTTTAATTGCATCAAAGAAAAAACTTCTTGGTGGGGAAAGCATCCCTATTTCTGATGAGACAAAATCTATTTCAAACAAAACCCACACAGGGTTCCACTGATTCCTCGTGTCACCCTATTTAAACCTCAAGAAAAAAAGCAGAAAGAAAATAGTACCTCACAATAGTGTTTAATAATTACAACTATAAAAACTAGAAAGGATATAGAGTGTACCTCTATTCATCCTCAGAGCCTCCAGGTTAAAGACTTATATGTCCTGCATCTATCCTCACCCCCATCCTCTAGCACTCTAAGCCTAGATAGGACCACCTGGGGGTAGTGGTGTAAACCCCTCAAACCATCTGCCACCTCCTACTGCTCTCTTAGCTCCTCTTCTACAGCTTTCATATTGAAGTTAGTGCCCTTGAACCAGATTCTATGTACTTTATGATAAAAATTTATTTATTGTTTCTAATATTAATAAACTACTTATCACATCATGATTGTTATTATGTGTGACACAGTATGTGATTATGTTCTAAGAGTAGCTATCGCGCCAAAAGGTCATAGCAGTTCCCCACTATGATGAGAACCCAGAAGTGCTACAAAACTATTCTTGAATAGATTTTCTATAGTTGGATGATATCATTTTAGGGACACAAATGATACCATCTATCAAGGATATAGACTCATAGGACATTTAGTCACCCTCTCATGGTGTACACCCTTGGTAATATCCAGTAGTATATGATGAGAAAGAGACCCACCAGTAGGAAATCCACATTTATATGTGTCATTGGATGTTCCAACCTATATATTTTTGTATTGGTCCTTAGACTTTAATATTATTATTAATGAGTATTATGAGTCTCATACTTTGATGTATTTATGAAAACTATGACAATAGATGTTTGTGGTGAAGTAGGATACATAGGGTGCATCATGATTAATATTACATTATTGAATAATGTGAGAAAGGATTTACCCCTTTTTTCTTTAACAAATGTTTATATCTTAGTCCCTGTGATGGGAATGATATATCTTAAATAAATCTAAGGCCATGTTGTTCTATATTCAAATTCTATTTTTGGAAATTCAAAGAAAGGGACAATGAGCACATAGGTTGATGTCACCCACATGCAACCAACTTGATTTGAAATATCATGATAAGTGGATTATATTACATAGTAAGCATTAAAATGAGGTTTTATGACATTTCAGCATTAACTTATTCCTATATGGGTGACTTGGTGTGTTTCTAGATGTTAACCTTGGACTTTAGGCCTCTCTGCCTAATGCCACTAAGAAAGATGCCTAGAGGGTCTCATACTAAGTGTATCCAGAATCTTAGTTAAATAATATATTATTGCTTATTATTTAACAATTTGAATAAATATTATTCTTGTACATGGTTTAATAATTATTCATGTATTCTTTGTCACGTATAAATATTTATTTTCTATTTTAGTAAATATAATGTTTATTTATTTATTGGTGAATAATGCAGTGATATTTATTTAATAAATAAATAGTCATTATTCAAGGTCCTATTAATATTATGGATGAATGGTAAACTGAGATTTTAGGTCCTGTGAGAAATAATGAATAATGAATATTATTTGATTAGATAATATTTAATTATAATTATCAAGTTAAGAACATGTCGAGAAATAATGATATTATTATTATTTGACATGGGGTTTCGCTTGGATTAAATAAATAATTAAGGGAACTTGTGTAATTATTTTATTTCTACCCAAGAATTATATAAACCCAATTATGTTATTTTCTCAATAGCCAATTCATTTTGTCGGTTTTCCACAAAAATCTTAGAGAATTATCTTAATCCTAGAGAGCTCCCTTCTCCAAGAAACCTTCTAAAAATAGAGAGTAATCCTCCCCCACCAAATCAAGGAGAACACTTTGGAAGTGGTTCTCAAAGCAATCTAAGGTAGACAATGCAAGTGGAAGGATCTATTGTACTAGAACCCATATATTCCCATGGGGATATCTATAGATTCTTGGAACACATGTGGATCACCGCTATAGGGAATCTGCAATTGAAACCTACAAAGCAACGACGTAGTGATGCAGATATGTTTCATGATTCATCAACAAAGAAAGAATTCCAAAAAATTCAAAATCTTTAATTAATTAAATTAATTATAAATAATATGTTATGATCCTCCCTTTGGTTCCAGTGTAGTTTATATTCTCTTATTCATTGATTTAATTATATTGATCGTAATGTTCAACATTGTGTTAAATCTCAGATTAATCATCGATCATGAAAAAAATCAGAGTTGGGAATCGCCCATCACATGCTTCTACTGCACCTAGAACCTAAAAGTGGTATTAGAGGGGTCACATAATTATTTATAATTATTTAAAGATCAATATTTATTTAGGGATTTTAATTTAGTTTTTCAATTCAAGTTTAATCATTCTTTTAATCAAAATTATGTGATCTAGTTCTTCCTCATTTTTTTATCATATACCTAATCAAAATGATTAATTTTATGATTAAAATAAAATCGAGGAACTCGTCCAGAGGTGCCAAAGTTTTTGGCTAGAAAACATATAAGTACACATTGTGTAATCAAAATTACACATCTTGTACTTTTGGTCAATGCACCAAAAGTTAATTTAGTAATTACTCAAACCATGTGCATTGATGACACATGGTGTAGGTAATTGTTAAACCATGTGTTGACTAGGATAAGCTAGCACACGATCAACTGGGGTACACACCGTGTAACCTGCGTACACAGTGAGTAGTCATTTTGAGTCAAAGATAGGATATGTATTTCAATACATGTCCTACATGACTGGTGACCATGTAATTTTGAGATCACATGGTATGTAGCCCATTGGACATGTTGTGTACTCCAGTTTATGAGGTACGATTCACATGCCTAGTCCCTAGGTGTGTACCTCAGATAGATGGTGAGAGATGTATGAACCATGTAGCTTGGATGTACATGTTGTGTACTTATAACAAGTGATGCAGATTTAAAAAAATGTATTTTACTATTTAATCCTTGAGACATGTACTTGAGTGTTATCGTCAAGATTGGACACGCCATGTGATAGGTTTTAATATACAAAAAAATTAAATATTTAATTAATATCTATGTAATGTTTAGATCTACAGATCATGTATAAGTTGTATTACTAGTTGTTACTCTATGTGCATTTAAGCATAACATGTGGCTGAAAAATCATGTAATTTGTGTAATAATTTGTGAAGTACATTTCATGAAAGTACGTAATAAGTCATGTATGCTATATATCAAAAATAATAAACAAGTACACAAGTATAATATATGTTGAGTAGATTATCACAATTATTCACCATATTTCCTCCAAGCTATATTTATGTACACAGTTAATTTTAAATGAATTTATATAATTTGTTTAAAATTATAATGGATGAGAATCTCAAGGAAATTCATATGAGAATTAATATAAAACAATTTATTAATTAAATATGATAATTAATTGATTCGAGCATGATTTATCTTAAATAAGAATGATTAAAAATTGAATGTTTGTTTTATTAAATACGTAATTTGTTGAATGCATTTAGATGATCGTGATCTAGACTAGAACTTTTTTATGTGATTGGTTTTATTTAATTTATTGTTAAATTAAATTATTGGAATGCATGCCTTCTCTCATTTTAATATGTAGGGCATGTGTTCCCATGGTTTCTTTTATGTAAACCCCCTTTTCCCCTCACCTACGTGTGAGTAAAAGGTATATGTAATGGATGGAGCTCCCTAGATAGTGGGGGTCATTCAAATTCAGAGTCATGGTGAAACCAATCTAAGGATATACATAGGTGGACAGGTAGAAAGATGCAACATGAACCTTAATTCATTCAAGGTGTTTTTCCCCTAGGTCAATGGTTAGTTTATCAACTGCTAGATAAACTAACCACTAGTAAGATATCATGATCATACCACTTAAATTATTTTATTTCTATCAGTTGCATGATTATTTCATTATGGGTGTATTTTTGTGATCACATAATTAATTAATTAACAAGCATGCAAGATAGAACTAAAATAAAACATCTTATGAATAAATATTATCTAAAACATGGTTAATCACTTAAGTAATCCCACTTAATATTAATAAGCATTTGATAAATATTATAATTGAAATTTATGCATAAAAGGATAAAATCCCTCAATAAAATATTAAGTCGGTATATCCTTCCATTACTTTAGTTAAAATCAAAACATAGTTCAAAGTGCTTGACCCATAAAAGTTGGGGTGATTTCAATTATTGGGAAATTATAACATGATTTTTTGGGTTGACTTAACTTGGTTCACATCAATGGTTTACTACTAAAGAAATATTTGGTGCAACTGAGAGGTAATGGTTGAGGAAATCCAATTAAGGATTTCAGGATTGGGGGGTCCACTCAGAAAATCAAGGAACTGTGAGTTAATGCAGTTGGCATTTGTAATGCCTATCTAAAATTTCTTGACCAACCAAATTTGGGGTAATAATAAGAGTAATATGGATATTTCCACCTGAATATCCAAGAAATAAGATATTCTGAAGCCAATGGTGAGGGCTATTGGGTTTTAATAAAATAGTGGGAGGCTAATAAATATAATATTTATTTATTTGTCTAATTTTATCATATAAAGTACTAAAATTATGCTCATAATATTTTTTAGATACATCAATAAAATTACATATAACATATAATTATGATCCATAATTGAAAAGGAAAACCTTCTCGCCAACACAAATTTTCAAGAGTGGCAAAGAATCCTACGTGTCATCATTCGCCATGAAAGGAAATTGTATGTGCTAGGAGAACCTTTACCATTTGTGCCTAGTAGTGAGGCAAGTGATGAAGAGATATCTCTCTATGAGAAACATCTAAATGATTCTACATATGTTCATTGTTTGAGGTTATCATCCATGTCCAATGATATTTTGAAGCAATAAGAGGACATTGATATGTATAGCATGATTTCTCCCCTTCAAGATCTCTATTAAGAGAATCTGAGACAAGAGAAGTATGATATCTGAAATTCCTTGTTTACAAATAATCTTGGAGAGTCTTTGCTAGCTAGGCCTCATGTAGTTAAGCTTATTGGATACATTGAATGCTTGGGCATCTTAGGGATTAAATTCCCAGATGAGCTGCGTACAAATATTATAATTTCATCACTGTCTAAGACTTTATCAAGTTTTATTATTAATTATAATATGATAAATAATGATAATATTCTTTAGGAAATTATTACTTTAATTCAATAAGTGGATAAGGACATGGGGTGTGATAAACCCATGGTCTTTATGGTGTATGGGAAAACAAAGAATAAGGAAAAGGGTCCCAAAACTTATAAACAGTTTAAAGCTCGCTATAACCATCCTTCCAAGAAGGAGTAGATCCAAAGGTAGGGAAAGGAAATTTAGGTAGTATGTTTTTCATGTGGCAATTCAGGACACTGGAAGAGTAACTTCACCCAAAAGAAAGAGGAAGATAAAGGTGTGTTCATTATCAAGTGCAATCTTTTCATTTCTACACATTGGGTATTAGATACAACTTGTGATGCTCATATCTATATCCAAATACAGAAACCAAGTATATTTCATACAATTTTTAGAGGAGAGGTGGGTCTGTGAGTTACCAATAGTGTGAGGCTATCTTCTTTTACCATTGGTGACTACCACCTTTCATTTCCAATAGGAATGCTTTTGGTTTTATGATATTGTTATTATGTACCTACAGTTACCAAGAACATAATTTATGTGTCATGTTTAGATATATATGGGTTTATTTTCAAATTTGGAAATAAAAGTTTTTTATTTTATAAGTAAAACACATTTTATGGTATTCGGAATTTAAATAATGGTTATTATGTATTAAATTATGAAAACTAAGTGATAGAAATGGATACGGAATCATGTTCACATGACTTGTATAACACGCATCACTGTATTGGTTATGTAAAATAGAAGTGTTTGAAAAACCTATATTAAGATGGTTATTTAGATTCTTCTAAGGTAAAACCACTTAATAGATGTCATGATTTTTTATAAGGAAAAATCATCAAACTTCCATTCGATGGACAGGGTGAAAACGCTAAAGAACTTCTAGGATCGGTACACACTGATGTGTGTGGACCATTTATAGTAGAATCTATAGGCGGATACTCTTACTTTATAACTTTTACTAATGAATTGAGTAGATATGGCTATATCTACTTGATAAGGTATAAGTCTGAGTCCTTTAATAAATTCAAGGAATTCAATAATGAAGTAGAGAATCATCTTGGTAAGAATATAAAGAAGATTCGATTGGATTGAGGTGGTGAATATCTTAACCAGGAGTTCATCAACTTTCTATGGGAGTTTGAGATTCTATCTCAAATCACTCCACCTTATACACCACGGTGCAGTGGTGTTAGTGAAATAAGGAACCATGCCTTGTTGAACAAGGTATGATTGATGATGTTTCATGCAGATCTTACATTATCCTTTTGGGGATATGCATTACAGATTGCGGCATACACATTAAACCAAGTACCAACTAAAGTGGAAAATTGAATTCCCTTTGAGCTATGGTATAAAAAGAAACCCATTTTATCACATTCACATTTATGGGGTTATTGGAAGTTTTTTAAGGCCTTCTTATGAAATAAACTAGAACCTTGGGGAATGAGGTGTATATTTATAGGGTATCCTAATGAAACAAAGGGATACTACCTATAAAACCCCTTAGACAAGAAAGTGATTTTCGCCATAAAAGTTTTATTTCTTGAGAGGGAGAACATCCTCAAAAAGGCTAGAGGGAGAAATATTGAATTCGGTGAAGTTGATGCTCAAGATATACAAGAGTTGGTACAGGAACACATTCCACAGGTCCACATGGAAGAATCAGTTCCTAAAAAAAGTACTATGTAGAAGTGTAAGATACATAAGAGAACCAAATAGATATGGTTTTCTAGTCACTGAAGATGGTGATTCATTATTGGTTGATAATGATGAACCTGTCTCCTACAAGGAGGCAGTAGAGAGATCAAAAGCTGAAAGATGGAATGAAGCCATGAATTCTGAAAAGGATTCCATGTTTCAAAACCAAGTTTGGGTTTTGGTTGATCCACCAGTTGATGTAAAGACTGTTGGATGCAAATGGGTATTCAATAGGAAACTAGATATGTAATGTAAAGTAAATACCTATAAATCAAGTCAATTGGTTAAAGGGTTTAAATAGCGTCAAGGAATTGACTATGATGAAACATATTCACCAGTTTCCATGTTTAAATCCATTAGAATTCTACTTGTTATAACAGCTTACCATGACTATGAGATTTTGTAGATGGATGTAAAAATAACATTCCTTAATAGGAACATTCAGGAAGATGTCTATATGAAATAACCAGAAAGGGTTGTGACTCTAAGTGATGCTAAAAGAATTTTCAAGTTGTAGAGATCCATTTATGGATTGAAGCAATCATCCAGGTCTTTGAAGATTTTATTCAATGAATCCATCAAAGAATTTGGTTTTATGAAGAACGAATGTGATCCATGTATTTAGAAGAAGTTTATAGGGAATACGATCATTATCCTAATATTATATGTTGGTGAAATATTATTTATTGGAAATGACATACCAGTCTTACAGTCAGTTAAGGACTCGTTCAACATGTGTTTCTCCATTAAGGACAAAGGTGAAGTAGACTATATTCTAGGGATCTAGATCATTTTTGATAGATCCAGGAGGCTTCTTAGACTAAGTCAAAGTACATATGTTGACTAGATACTAAATATATTTAGTATGAAACAATCCAAGATGGTATTGGTTCCAGTGTCACATGGTTTACATCTTTCTAAGAAAATGTGTCCTCAGAAAAAACATGATAAAGAGAGAATGAGTAAGATCCCATGTGCTTTAGTGATATGTTCAATCATGTTTTCCATTTTATGTGTTAGACTTGATGTTTACTATACACTAAGAATGGTAGGTAGATATCAACCAGATCTAGTAGAACAGCATTGGACTGCTGTTATGGTTATCCTTTGGTATCTAAGAAGAAATAAGGATACGTTCCTAGTGTGTGGAGGAGATGATGATCTTTTCATTAGAGGTTATACTAATGCTAGTATTTAGATAGATCATAATGATCTGAATTCACAATCAGGATATGTTTTCTGTCTCAACGAAGTAGTTGTGAGCTAGAAAATAGTTAGTTGGCATTGATTCTATAGTAGAGTCCAAGTATATAGCATCTTATGATGCAGCCAAGGAATCCATTTGGATTTGGAACTTTTACCAAGATCTTGATGTGGTACTTAACAGTAAATTCCCTATCACATTGTATTGTGATAATATTGTAGCGTTTGATCTTTCAAAAGAGTCAAGGTCACACCAACGGACAAAGAATATACTCTGGAAGTGTCACCTCTTAAGGGATTTCTATCAGATGGTTGATGTTTCAATGAGAATGGTACTCATGGAAGAAAATGTGGTGGACCCCTTGACTAAAGTCCTATCACAGAAGAATCCTAAGTATCATGTGAGAGCTAGTGAACTGAAGGTTTTTAGTAATTTTCTCTAGTGTAAGTGGGAGTAAGTTGGATTTTGTTCCCTATTAGAAACTTCTATGTAATTTATGATAAACATGTATTCATTATTTTGAATATTAATAAAATACTTATCATGTCATTATTGTTCTTATGTGTGACATAGTATGTGATAATGTTCTAAGAGTAGTTATCTCAATAAAAGGTCATAGCAGTTCTCTGCTATGATTAGAACCTAGAAGTGCTATGACACTATCCAGAAATATATGTTCTATAGTTGGATGATATCATTTGAGGGACACAAATGATATAGGATATTAGGGGTGGAGACTCATAGGACTTTGAGGAACCTTCTCATGGTGTATTCCCTTGGTAATATCCAGTAAGATATTATGATAACGAGACCCGCTAGTAGGAAATCCACATTTATATGTGTCATTGGATGTTCCCATCTATGGACATGTGTGTTGGTCCTTATACTTTAATATTATTATTAATGAGTATTATGAGTCATGTACTTTGATGTATTGATGAAAGCTATTATGATAGTTTTTCACAGTGAATTAGCATACGTTGGGTACATCACAATTAATATTGCATTAATGAATAATGAGATAAAGGATTTGTACCTTCTATTATTTAAATAAAGTTGATATATCAATTCATTTGGTGGAAATGATATATCTTAAATAAATCCATGTCCATGGTGTTCTATAGGAAATTTCTATTTTTTTAAATTCAAATAAAGAGACATCAAGCACATAGGTTGATGGAACCAACATGTAACCTGCTTTATTTGAGATATCATGATAAAGAGATTATATTACATAGTAAGAATTCATAAGAGGTATTATATCATTGTGTCATTAACTTCTTTTTATATGGGTTCTTTGGCATGTTTCTAGATGTAAACCTTGAACTTTATGCCACTCCACCTAATGCCACCGAGAAAGTGTCCTAGAGGGCCGCACACTAAGTGTATCCATAATATGGTTGCAGTGATGATAGGGTAAAGCGCCCTAGTATAGGTTGTTGATTCGGGCTTTGGAGTAGGGGATCATAGTACCAAGTTGAGGCTTGCGATGTTGGGATACCTTTTTGGCCTTTTTTTATTTTGGGATACTTGTATTGTATTGCCATGTACTATTCTGGCTGTTTTCTAGACACTTGTACCATCTTGATCATTTTTTTATATGAGACACTTTTTGTTATTATTATCTATTCATGTCTACTTGTCTCACTTTCATTTGTTTAATATTTATTTCACTTCTTCTATTGTATACATTTGACTTCTGCTATAATACTCTGGTAATGAGGGAATTGTCTCCCCACTGACTCACCTAGGCCCTCACTGCTAGTTGGCAGCCTTTGACATTTGGAGAGATGCGCTTGAGGCCTTATGACCAAACTAGCTCGGAGTACCGTTTTGGGTGACATCTGGGTCTGGGACGTTACAAAGTGGTATCAGAGGTATTTTTTATTTTCTATTTTGACTTACTATTTGATGAAATTAGATAGGGATAGGAAGAAAATGGATTTTGGTAATAAACTGTGCCCGGGGGTAGCTACCCCCTATACAGGGAAAAGGAAAATTTCCTTGAATTGAGTTCTGATTTTCTGGATTTTTACTATTACAGTTGATTTGATTTCACCATTGGGTGACGCACATGATTTCTGCTATTATTATCGATGCAATTTTGGGTTCTATTTCATTTGCAACCTGATGAGATGAGGGTGTACCATCTCATGCATCATATAGACACTTGTTAGAATCACATTCCATGCATTATGACATGCCATCTAGGATACATTAGATATTTCATGTTGTTTTGATAGTTAATTTGATAGTTGTACCTATTTTTGTATTAGTTGGGTGCAATATATAAAGGTGTGACATCATCTTTCAATCCACAAGGATTATGGGCCCTTATGAATTGGGAAATGATGCACCAATGAAATGAAAGTGTTAAATGAACTTGTGATATATATGGTTGAATGGGAAAAAAGTTTTGGGTTCATGAGGTGTTATGGGCCCTCATGGATTTGGAAATTGGTAAACCCTTGGAAAAATTTCCTGAATAACTGAATGTGAAATGGAAATGGAAACTTGAAATGGTGAATGTAGACTTGACCTAGACCCGGATTTTGAGTGGGAAAGAGGAAAAGTTTTTAGTGGTTCAATGGTTGTTCTTTATATAGTCTTGGATTTAGGAGTAGGTTGTGGGTTTGACTCAGTTTCTAAGAGGGTTTTGACCTATCCTATGCTAGTGAGCTTTGTGATTTGATGTTTTTCTTTCCTAAGGTGTGCGTTAGAAATTTTAGAGAAATTCCACCATGGTGAACTCTATTGGTATGCCATGATGGAGGCGATGACCATATGTAGGAGACGGTGGTCCATAGGCTACCGCTTGATCCTCCTATAGTGCCAGCTATGGCACCTGAGGATGTTTCGGACACAGGTGTCGAGGAACAGTTTCGTGAGGGTTTCTTTCCCTATATGTAGACCTTCTAGGGAGCACCGTAGCCAGCCTTGACTATGAATAATCTAACAAGGGTGTTCCAAAATCAGTATCCTCCTACATATTCAAGGGATGGTGGACCACAGGATTCGGAGCTATGGCTAGAGAGCATGTTAGTGATTTTTGAGCATCTGGATATGCCTCCAGAGTGGAGGGTCAAGCTCACGACTTATATTCTATGTGGAGCAGAAAATTACTGGTGTGATGTTTTGAACCAGGCTGATGGGTTGCATGGTATGGGTTGGGATTAATTGAAAACTTGATTCTAAGACTACTTGTACCCCATGACTCTTTGAGTAGAGTGAGCGAGTGAGTTTATGCGTCTGGAGCATGGTGGGATGACAGTTATGGAATAATCTGCATGCTTTATAGAGTTGTAGTGTTTTTCACTGATGTATCTTACTGATGAGCTATCAAGGGTGAGGCACTTAGAATAATATCTCATACATTCTATCAGGTCTCAAGTCAGTGTGTTCAGGTTTCCTTCTATCACTAATATTGTGAATCATGCACTAATTACAGAGAAGAACTTGAGGGAATATGGGGGTACATAATAAGGGGTGATGTTTCTCGCCTCAGTGGATCTAAGTATTCAGGAAGGAAGTGTCGTTTCGAGGCTTCCCATGATGTGAGTGCTAGTAAATCTATGGGTGTAGGCATCTTGGTTTTTTTCCATCAGTGTGTTAGGCGAGGCCACATGAAAAATTAGTGTGATCGCAACTTAGTCGAGTGTCGAGCATGTGGTAGGATGGGGCACATGCAGTGGTTTTGCAGGACCTTCCCTCCAGCTGTGAGTGGTAAAAGGTCAGCTCTGACGTCAGGTTCAGAAGTAGGGTCTTCAGCTCTGCGTTAGGCTGGGAGATGGAGCAGTGCAGGCCGGTCAGGCTAGGGTAGTGGTTGTCCTGGTTGTGGTAGCCAAACACTGGGTTCTCAGATACAGTAGGGCAGATAAGCTCAAGGTAGCCAGGAAGGGTCACAGGGTCATGGTACAGGCCAAACTTATATAGTTCAACAGACCCAACAGGAGCAGGATCCTGGACCATCTATAGTGAGAGGTGCTATTTTAGTATCTTATACTATTGGATCTTCTCTTTTTGATACAGGTGACTCTCATAGTTTTATCTCTTCACTAGTATTAAAGAGCCTTGGGATTGTGGTTTTGCTTTCTGAGGGAATTTTGATGATAGAAACACCATTGGGAGTTAGAACAGGTGAGGTACGCCAGTGTATGGAGTGTTCCCTTGAGGTCGGATGGTGTCACTTCATCTATGATCTTTATGTCCTCGAGATGATAGGGTTTGACTTCATTCTTGAAATGGAATGGCTCATTTCTTATCAAGCATATGTTGATTTCTATCATTGGAGGGTGACTTTCACATCACCAGGGGGTGTAGTGTTTATTCACAAGGGTGAATGGGATGTACAGACGAGTAGAGATGGACCCGAGCATCGTGGGCTTGGTGGGATGACTACCCGGATTGCTAGTTTGTTTATGGATGATCAGGGAGTGAGTCAAGTGGACTTGTCTTTCCCGATTACTTTTTTGGTTTACCTCCTAAGAGAGAGGTGTATTTCTCCATCAAGCTAGTGCCATGAGCTTCACCCGTATCCATTCCTCCATACAAGATGGCTATGACAGAGTTGCAGGAGATTAAGAGGTAGTTAGAGGATTTAGAGGCAAATGGGACTATCGGACTTAGTACTTATCTATGGGGTTTGCTGGTCCTTTTTATGAAAAAAGTTGGATGGAATCCTTAGGATATGTGTGGATTATCATAAATTGAACCAGATGACGATTAAAAACTAATATCCCTTACCATGGATAGATGACCTGTTTGATCAGTTTTGAGGAGCTAGAGTGTTCTTGAAGATCGACTTGATGTTAGGATATCACCAGGTGTGTGTTCAACCTGTATACATACCTCATACAACCTTTCTTAGCAATAATGGGTTTTACAAATATTTTTTTATGTCATTCTGTCTCATGAATGCGCCAACTATTTTCATGTCATTGATGAACATAGTGTACCATCCTTATTTGGATTATTTTGTGGTGGTTTTCATGGATGATATCTTGGTGTATTCTCGCAATTTACACAACCATTCCAATGATCTTGAAATCATTTTGAATATACTGAGAGAGCATCAGTTATATTCTAAGCTCACAAAGTTCCACTTTTGGATGGATCAGATTCACTTCTTGGGTCACATTATCTTAGAGACAAGAGTGTCAGTGGGCCTAGAGAAGGTGATAGCTATAGTTTTCTAAGAACATTCCAAGAATGTTTTTGATATAAGGAGTTTCTTGGGGTTAGATGGATACTACAGGCATTTTATACAGGACTTCTCACACTTAGCAGCGCTGTTGACATGCTTGACTAAGGAGGGTGTGAATTTTTTGTGGCCAAAATCTTGTGAGACAACCTTTTAGGAGCTGAAAGGGAGGCTGACATTAGCACCAGTCCTGATATTTCAAGAGCAGGGTAAGAGCTACATAGTTTACTTTGATGCTTCATGTATTGGGATGGGGGAAGTTTTGATACAGGGAGATTGAGTAGTGGCATATGGGTCTCGGAAGTTGAGGCCTCACGAGAAGAATTACCCTACACATGATCTTGAGTTAGATACAGTTTTTCATGTGTTTCATTGTTGGAGACACTATTTATTAGGAGATCATTTTGTGGTGTTCATGGACCACAAAAGTCTCAAGTATATATGTACGCATTGTGATCTGAATCTGAGGTAGCGAAGGTGGGTGGAGTAACTACAGTTCTTTGACTTCGAGATTTCCTACATGCCTGGTAAGGGCAATGATGTAGCTAATGCACTTAGCAGGAGGACTCAAATACAGGCAGTGCAACATACCATTAGCAAGTGATATCTTATTTCATTGTTTTCTGAGATGCATCTGGAGGTGCATGACAGACAAGGGTAGATTTTCTTTCATCCTTAGCTGTTACCTCTACCGTGATGGACAGATTTAGGATGAGGAAGATATTGAATTCAGAAGGCCTATTTCAATGGGAAGGTGTGGTAAGTGAGGACCCTCCTCCTGATTGGATGGTAGGCAATGATTATATCCTTCAAATCTATAGACTTGTATGGGTTCCAGTGGATAAACATGAGGAGTTGAAGCGGTAGTTTCATTCTTCAGCATGGGCAGTTCATCCTATGGTTACCAAGATGTATCGTGACTTGATAAGTCAGTAATAGTGTCCCAGAATGAAGAGAGAGGAAGCTGGTTTTGTTACTAGGTGCTTCACCTCTCTGTAGGTGAAGGCAAAACATCAGCGACCGGTAGGGATTTTACAGCAGTTACCTATCCCAGAGTGGAAATGGGGTGATGTTTTAATGTATTTCGTGACTAGTTTTCCAAGGTTTCCTCAAGGTAATGATGTTGTGTGTGTTGTCATTGACAAGCTTACGAAGGTCGCACATTTCTTTCTGATCAAGGAGAACTTTAGTGTTGATGATCTTAGAAAGTTTTACATCCAAGAGGTGGTAAAATACAGATGGAACCTTATGGGGATTTATATGGTAGGCCATGAAATTATCCCTTGTGCTGGTTAGAGGTAGGAGAGGCAACTTTACTAAGACCGCATCTCATGCAGGAGACTTTAGAGCAGGTCTAGTTGATTCAGAAGTGGATGTATATTGCACAGTCTTGTTAGAAATCATACGTTGATCACTATAGAAAACTTCTAGAGTTCATGGTTAGGGATCGGGTTTTCCTATGTGTTTCACTGAGGTTGGGACACAGGTGGATCAAGAGACAAGGTAAGCTTTCACTGAGATATATCAGGTTGTTTGATATTCTGTAGAGGGTTGGGTTTGTTTCCTATCATTTGAAGTTACCTTAGAGGTATCGTTCCATGCATGAAATCTTCCATGTATCTCATTTGTGCCACTATCACTCAGACTCATCTCACATTTTTCAGCCCGTGGAGGTTGAGTTGCAGGTTGATGCATCCTTTGAGGAGCATCTGATTCGTATCGTGGATAGGAGCATGAAGGTTCTTCAAGTCCAGTCCATTCCTCTAGTATGGGTGCTATGGTAGCACAGCCATTTAAAGGAAGAGACTTTGGAGAGGGAGGCTGATGTACATGGCCAGTGGCCGGAGTTTTTCTCATGTGAATCTTGACCACCCTTCATAGAGCAATTCGGGGATGAATTGCTATAAGGGGGGAAGATTTTAAGAACCTGGGTTTTTTATGAGGTAATGATCCCTTTATGTTTAGTTTAAATATTTTATTATGGAATTATGTAAATTCTTATCTTGATAATGGGTGTTTTGGAGGTGTTGGGGCTTTTTCGGAGTCCAGAACCAAGTTTTGGGCTGAAAATGACCTGGCACATTGTTTGTGTAAGGCCTGTGCATGGTTATTTTAAAACATGCAGGAGGTCTGGAAATAACAGGTTTTTGGATAGAGTGTTTTGCATGGTTACCATACAGTTAGTGAAACTGTGTGGGGTAACTGTGCGAGGTAGCCCTCTTAGGCAGAGGAGTGTGCACGGTTTTTTCACGGTTTGGGAAACCGTGCGGGTAAATCGTGCGACCATTGTTGTGTGTTTTTTTTAATTTTAAATTAAAATAAAATTTTATTTTTTAAACCAAAATCAGTTTTATTCTTCCATGTATAGAATCTCACCTTTGTATCTCCCCTTTTAGGTTCCTTAGATAGGCTTTGATCCCTACTCTCTATCTATTATCTGTTTTCATTGTCGATTGTCTCTATGTATCTACATCGGTAAGGCCTACATTCTTTTCTAGTCATTCTTGATTCTTTAGAACAATGACTGCACTATTTTTATTTAGGATCATATGCCCTAATATTCCATTCTTCATCCATTATTTATATTTCTTCCAAGCCGGGATGAATCAGGACACGATACTGGACGAGATGTATACTACCAAGGTGAGGTAGGTTGTCTATACTTTATTTCGACTTTTCTTGGTTTTTTTTAGGCGTTCGGCCAAAATTCCATTCATCGAACTTTTTGACAAAGACTTGTTTCTGAGCGAGTAGCTTTTAGTAGTTGTAGTTGGACCTAGAGAGATTGACCATGCATTTTGTTTCAGTGTGTTGGCACACATTGCTCGTTTCGAGGTCACCCAAGGGGTGTGCCTTAAGGGAATAGCTTATTTATACCTATTTAAACCACCCAAGGGGTGTGGGCTTATGCTTTCCTAGTTAGAGGAATCCCTTAGATGACTTGATATCTTTAGTAAGCTTGTTAGGAGATGTACTCCTTGATCATTGAATATCTTGTTATGCCTCATCTATTTTGATAGCTTGGCTTGAATGAAATGTGTTTATATGGGTGGGTATACCTATATGTAAATGATTAATGGTATGTAAATGGATTATGTTGGAGGGTAGTCCCATATGCTTTCGATAAATGGTTTTCATGAGTGGGTATACTCTTGGATTATGCTTGTTGACATGAGTGGGTATACTCA
Organism: Viscum album; assembly: GCA_963277665.1. Taxonomy (NCBI): domain Eukaryota; kingdom Viridiplantae; phylum Streptophyta; class Magnoliopsida; order Santalales; family Viscaceae; genus Viscum; species Viscum album. The sequence continues at coordinate 208,475,867 of OY728128.1, read as the reverse complement.
CATGGTTATGAATGTTTAATTAGAATGCTTGAATGATTGTTTGAATGGTTTGATAGATTCCTTGGACTGTTCTCCTTGGATCTGGAATGTGATAGTGGATGCCTTGGGTTGACTTTACCCCTTGGGTCTTGATTCCATGGGATTCCTTGGGCCTTTCTACCCCATAGGATCTGGCTTGCTTGGGCTCTCATAGGACTTGATTTTGACTGGCTCCTAAGACCCCAACTAGTGCCTAACCGAGTTTCCACCAGCGATTACCATGGGACTCGATGGGATTCCTTGGACACGTACCCTGGATCCAACCCTCTGTAGTCTAGACATTGTTACATAGATTCCTTGGTCTGCTGACACTTTGATCCGGCCCTTGCGGTCTGCTACTTCACTATACGGCATGGTCGTGGGATGCTACTTCACTATACAGTGTGGTTGTGGATCACTTGACTTCACTATACAGTGTGGCTATGGATTTCTTGATATATATAGATGTACGGCATGGACATGTGACTTTCTTGCTATTTGGTTATAGCTTCCTTGTTAGGAGAAGAATCTCTTTTGCAGGTATCCTTGAGGGTTGTTCAGTTTTACTTTACAGTAAACTTATGACATGGGAATATGCACTTACTTACTGGTTTTTTACACTTTCTAGAACTTTGTAGAATTCCTGTTAGAACTGTATAGACCTGGGTGGTTTACTACTAGGATTTTTATCTCACACCCTGTTTGGGCCTCCTTGGTGATCCAAATAGATTTTATAGTTGCAAGTGATTATAAGGGAAAGTTCCCCAGTACAGGTTGTTGATTGTGTCTTTTGAGTAGTGGAACATAGGAACAAGCTAAGGCTTACGATGTCGGGATACCTTTTTGGCCTTTTTTTCTTTTGGGATACTTTTATTTTATTTCCATATAATGTTCTAGATGTTTTCTAGATACTTGTACCATCTGCATCATTTTTTTATATGATACACTTTTGGTTATTATTATGTATTTTGGTCTTCTTGTCTCACTTTCAATTTTCTGATTTTTATTTCACTTATGCTATTATATATATTTTAGTTCCACTATTATACTCTAGTAATGATTGAATAGTCTCCCCACTAACTCACCTAGGCCCTCATTGCTAGTCAGTAGCCTCTGGCATTTGGGAGATGCATTTGAGGACTTGTGACCAACCAGGCTCGGAGCACCGTTTCGAGTGGAATCCGAGTCCGAGACATTACAGAGAGTTTAATTAATCATGTCAAAGCCATTATAACCACTCCATATGCCTCTCACCAAAGTAATAATATTTTCCCCACAATATGATGAAATTTAATAAAGAATAATGCTTGAAATCCATCAGGCTCGAGATCCTTCTTCAAGTGGATACTATTCAAAGATTAGACAATTTTATCTATCGAGATCTCTGCTTCAAGCCCCATATTTATAGTAATAGTAACATTTGGTTCAAAACCATCAAGAAAATCTATAGATAAGGTCACTCCCTTATACTTGTAGAGGTTTCTTTAAAATTCCTAAACTGTAAGATCTTAGGTTTTCCTATAAAGTACGAATATTTTTTCAGTTTAAATTCTTTTTTATGGCCTTATATTAGTGGAAAATGATATCATGGGTGAATAAGGGGTGTCTGAGGCTTTTTAGGAGCCCATATCCTAGATTTTTGGGAAAAACATATAGGCCCCATGGTTAGGGGAAATCATGCGGTATAGGTCAGATGGTTACCCCTAACCGTGTGGGGCTTGATAGTGTGGTACATGAGGTCGAATGGTTTGAGGAAATCATGAAACCTCAAGTGCATGTCTGTTCAGGGGACTCTATATTTTTTGACAGATCCTAAGACACCGTTTTTTCATGGTTAGGCAAATTATGTGCACTAATCATGCAAGGTTCCCCTTCAAGTAGTGAAGGGTGCACATTTGGTGCATGGTTTTTCTAACTGTGTGGCCAAACACTATAGCCCATTATTTCTTGGGTAAATTGCCATTTCACTCTTAAAAATCTTAGAACCTAAAATAGAATTATTTCTTCCTTCAGTATGGATCTTTTAGGTGTTGATATATCCCCTTTAAAGCTCTTCCATAGACTTTGATACAATTTCTTTGTCCATGCTCTAATTTAAGCATTGATCATCTCATTGGATTCACACCAATAAGTTCTTCGATAATCTTGTGTCATTATTAATTTGAATTTGTATTAAATGATTTATTTAGGTGCATGATAATAGGCCTTATTTTTAGGTTCTTCATCTGTTCTTCATTTTTCTCTTGATCTGGACTGAATCAAAGATCAATATTGGACGAGTTATCTATTACAGACCTACGGTAGCTGTTCAATACCTTTCCATTATGGTTTGGTGTTTTTTTGAACTAATTTCTATTGTACCGCATGCCAAACATTCCGATATTTTCCCTAAAATTAATTGAGTTCTTGAATTAAATGTAATGGAACCTATTAGGGATGCTCACTATCTTCTTTGAGATTGTTAGATGTTTTTTCCCCATCCTAGGCCACCCATGGGGTGTGCCTTTGTTTTATACATTTTTTCATACAACCCATGGGATGTGTGTGAGAATACTAGTTATAAGAAGACCATATAAATTAATGATAATTTAATTGAGACATTTGAAGAATATTTGACTCCATTTCCATGTGTTTACATGAAATGACTTGTTTAAATTATTTGAATGGAATTAGTTATATAATTTTGATAAAATCATGGAATGTAATTGTTTAGGAAATGATTAATGTAATGAGATGATGAATTGAAATGTTAATGGATTCCTTGGTTAGTATACCTTAAATCTTGTTTCGATTAGATGAAATGGACGTTTCTCCCATGGATATAGATTAAAATAGTGGATTCCTTATACTTTTTTTTCTTGGGACTTGATTTCGTAGGATTACTCAGGTCGTGCTACCCCTTGGATTCATCTTGATTGGGCTCACAGTGGACATGGTTTATTGACATTATCCTTGTACCCCACCCAAGTATTTACCAAGTTTCCATAGAGATGCTTATGGGACTCAATGAGGATGTCTTGGTCTTCTATACCTTGGATCCAACCCTTCATGGTCTGACACTTTGATTACATGTCATGACCATTGCGGATGACTAGATTGTACGGTGATACCATGATGAATGATATACTAGATTATAGGACATGAATGTGGTAGTGGTTTTACACTTGGTTGTATGGTGTGGAAATGGTGGATCTTTTGGCATGTTTAATGGATGGCCTTGGTTAGGGTATCCACTTATAGTTGGTAGAATGGATATCATTACTTATATATTAATATTTTACCACTGCCTTGATATGGGAGCCTGACTGTTATTTGCTGGGAGCCTTGTTGGGCTAGATATTTTTACTTTATTTATATCACATATGCCTTGGGGACTTTTTTTTCCTTTCTTTTATACCTATTATATACATTTCACACTACTTTATCTTGTATTGCACAGCCTATATTTGTTATATGCACTATTAGTGGTATCATACTATGTGGAATCTCACACCATGTTCGGGTCATCGTTGGGAACTTGGATATATTATATATATGCAAGTAAGGACCAGAGTAAGTGCTCATGGTACAAGGAATTATTTGTGACATACTTAGGAGCAGGAGAGCACAGGACTGAGCTAAGGCTCGTGATGCTAGCTAGGATAGTTCTTTTAGTATTTTTAGTATTTTGATATAGTATTGTACTAGATGATTGTATACTTATTTTTCATCTTTTTATAGACATGACATGTCTTTTTGTATATGAGATTACTTCTAACATTGTTTATTTACTTCTATCATGGATATTTATATTATATCAGGATGATTTATTATTTTTTCTATTGACTGTAATTTTTTCTATAGCTATGATACACTCTTAAATGAGGGAATAGTATCCCCACATACACACCCTAGAACCTCGCTGCTAGTCATAAGCCTTTGGCATATAGGGAGGCATGCTTGATGTCATGTGACTCTTCGGCTCGGGGCATCGTTTAGTGGCATCCAAGTCGGGCTGTTACAAAGTGGTGTCAAGTTATTTTTATTTTCTATTTATTATTATTTTTAGATAATAGATAAGTGATTAATAATGACTTTAAATTTGGTAATGAGTTGTGCCTAGGAGTATCTAACCCACGTACAGGAAAAGATAAATTTTCTGCAACGGAAATTTTTTTTTATAGATTTAGCTTATTACGCTTGATTTGATTCTATCATTGGGTGATGCACTTGAATTATGATGTTATCATTGATATGATTGAGGATCTGTTTTATAATTTCCCAATGAGATGAGGGCATTCATCTTATGCATCATTTTAGGAACCTTTCAAGATTCACATTCCATTCATTATGTCATTCAATATAGGATTCATTTCTTGACTACATGACTTTGTGATATGTGTCATGTGTGATATATTTGATATCCTTCTAGGGTTCTTGCAGGAAACTGAGAAACATACTTAGTACTTAGAGTTTCTGTCATAACCTAAGTTGTGTTTTCCTGATTAGGCTGCAACAAACACCCTAAGAAGCCAATTGTGGAAATTTGAGTAATAGACCATTGGCCGCATGGACAGAAATGTGTTATGGTATGGATTAAGTAGATTCCATATTTTTGTTCATGAGGTGTATGGAACCTTATGGATTGGAAGTGGTGAACCATTTGGTTCGACCATTTAAAGATAAATGTGAAATGAATTTGAATTCAAATGGAAATTTAAATGGTGAAATAGAGAACTTAACCTTAACCTGACTTTTTAGTGGGTTGTAGGTGGTGTCTCTAGTGGTCTTTATGACTATTTATTTTTAACCAGTCTTGGATTTATGAGCATAATTCAGGGTGAAACTTGTTTTTAGGAAGGTTGTATTGTACTATGTTTTAAACTATGATCTTTTGGTTATCAATATTTTATGAGGTGTACGACCTCTAGTCGTATGCCAAGAGGGTGGTGAAGAACATGCTCTAGAGGTGGTGGACCATGGGATACTAGTAGATCCTCTCATAGTTCCTACTAATCCACTAGTGGTTTTTCTGAACACATGTGTTGAGGCATAGTTTTGTGAGGGGTTTTACGCTATATGAAAATTTTTCATGGATAACCACAACTTTCCTCATCTATGGAAGAGCAAGCGTGTGTGTTCCAGTAGCATCATCCTCCCATGTTTTCAGGGTTGGAGGTCCATAGGCTACTAATATGTGTCTTGAGACTACAATGTTAATATTCGAGCATTTGGAGACACCTCCTGATAGAAGAGTAAGGCTCACGACATACATGCTTCTAGGAGAAGAAAAGCTCTAATGGGATGTTTTAAACTAGGATGATATGCTCTGAGATATGATTTGGATGGATTTCTAATCCATGTTTTATGAATAATTTTTTCCCAATAATCTGAGAGAAAATTGGGCCAATGAGTTCATGCATCTGGAGTATGGTGATATGAATGTTATGAAATATTAAGTAGGATTTATAGAGCTATAGTTTTTTGTGCCGATATATCTTAATAATGAGGCATCGAGGGTGATTCTCTTCAAGGAAGGTCTCAGACATGTTTTTCGATCTCATTCCAACGTGTTTGGGTTGAAAACTATTACTAAGATAGTGAATCAAGCAATGATTATAGTGTGGAACCTAAGGGAAGTTGGGGGTGTGTAGTAGGGTAGTTTAGTCTCTCGACTTAGTATTTTAGTTTCATGTGGCAGGAAGCACCGTTTTGAGGATTATCATGAGGGGAGTACCATACATGATATTAGTGATGGTAGATTAGTTTTCTATCATCGACATGGCATATGGGGGCATATGAGGAATCAGTGTGATCGAGACCCATTCAAGTGTCGAGCATGAGGCAAGATGGGCCATATATATCATTTTTGTAGGACCTTACCTCCATTAGTCAGTGGAAGGGGGTCTGATCTGACTCTAGGTTTGGGATTGGGTTTCACATATCCATATTAGGATTGGAGATGAAGAAATATCGGTATTTCAAGACAAGGTGGTGGTTATGGTGAAGCATCTAGACACTAGTTTTACCTAAACAGCAAAGTGGTCCTTCTCCGGGTAGTGAGGTTATGTCACAGCACCACAATTCAGGCCAGATATATTTTATACAACTTATCCTTGAATAATAGATTTTTATTACATATACAATGAGAAGTGTGATCTTAGTATCCTATACTCTTATATATGCTCTTTTCGATGTAGGTGCATCACATAGCTTCCTATTTGTACATGTTGGGGAAATCCCTAGGATTTTTGTTTAGTTTTATGATGGTGTGATGATGTTAGACACTCTGTTGGGGATTAGAACAGAGGATGTACATCAGTTCAAGGAGTTCCCCATTGAGATTGGTGGGTGTCACATCATATGTGATCCTTTCTTCCTCAAGATGATAGGGTTTTATGTTATACTTGGTATGGACTAGTTGGTTGCTTATCGAGCTTATGTTAATTTATATCATTGGAGGGTGACTTTAATATCACCAGAGGGTGAAGTTTTTATTCACAAGGGTGAATGGGATGACCAGGAAAGTCGATCTAGAGCAGATCATCAAGGTCTAGGTAGGATGATAGGCCAGAATTCTAGTTTATATATGGATGATCAAGGAGTACGTCAAGAAGACTTTCCTCTAGTCATTGATCATTTAGTAACATTTTCTAGGATAAATTTTTTGGTTTACCTCCTAAGAGATAGGTGGATTTATCTATAAACCTAGTGTAAGAAGCTACACTGGTATCCATTCCTCCTTATATGATAGCTACTATAGAGTTGTGGGAGCTCAAAATGTGACTAGAGTATTTGGAGGCAAAGGGGTTTATACAAACCAGTACTTCTTCGTGGGGTTCACTAGTCCTTTTGTGAAAAAGGTGGATGGTACCCTCAGGATATGTGTGGATTACCAAAAATTGAATGAGTTAAAAGTTAATAACTGGTATCCCTTTCCATGGATATATGACCTTTTTGATCAGCTCTTAGGAGCTCGGGTGTTCTCGAAAATTTATTTGAGGTTGGGTTATCACCAGGTGCATTTTCAACCTATAGACATACCTCATACAACTTTTTGTAGCAGGTATAGTCTATATAAGTATCTAGTTATGTCATTTGGACTCATAAATGAACAAAAAAATCATGGCACTGATGAATCAAGTTTTCCATCCTTATCTAGATTCGTTTTTGGTGGTTTTCATGGATTATATCTTGGTGTATTCTCACAATCAACATGACCATTCTAGACATCTCGAGATCATTTTGGATACACTAAGAGATAATCATTTATATTCTAAGCTCACAAAGTTCCACTTCCGGATGGATAAGATTCACTTCATGGGTCATATTATCTTAAAGACATCAGTATCAATTAACCCAGAGAAGGTGGTAGTTGTAGTTTCCTAGGACCATCCCAAGAATGTATTTTATATAAAAATTTTATTAGGTATATATGGAGAATAAAGGTGTTTTATATAAGAAGTATCACACTTGGAAGAACTTTTTATAGGCCTGACTAAGAAGGGTGTGATGTTTGTTTGGAAAGATACCTATGAGACATCCATTCAGGAGCTGAAAGGGAGACTGACTTCAGCATCGGTCCTGATTCAACTAGAGATAGACATGATATATCCTATGTATTGTGATGAATTAGTTATCGGGCATAGATTAGTTACGATGTAGATGGATAGATTCATGGCATACGAGTCTCATCAGTTGATGTAACATGAGAGGAACTACCCAATGCATGATCTTGAGTTAGTTACAGTTGTCTTTGCTTTATGTTGTTAGAGACATTATTTACTGGAAGATCATTTTATGGTGCACACAAACTAAAAAAGCCTCAAGTATATATTTACACAGTGTTATCTAAATCTGAGGTAGTGAAGGTGGGTTGAGTACTTAAAGAATTTTGATTTTTATCTTTCCTATACACCTAGAAATGGAAATTTAGTGGTCGATGCACTAAGAAGTAGGACTCAAATACAGGCAGTTTAGGAGGCCAATAGCGAGTGGAATTTTATGGATATTTTTTAGAGATACACTTGGAGGTTCATGGTGGTCATGGGAAGACATTTCTTTCATCATTAGTTGTAACCTATACCCTTCTGGATAGAGTGAGGATGAGGTAGCTATTGGATCTTGAGGGCCTAGTCCTACGGGAGAGTGTGGCGGGTGAGGAACCAGCTCTTGGTTGAACTATGGATGAGGATGAAATTCTATGCATACATGGTTGCATTTAGGTTCCATTGGACATATGCAAGGATATTATTCAATATTTTAATTCCTCGGTTTGGTAAGTGAACCCCAGCATCACGAATATGTATCATGAACTATACCATCAGTATTGGTGTCCAGGTATGAAATGTGAGGTAGCTTCTTTTGTTAAGAGGTGTACCACCTATTAGCAGGTGAAGTGGGAACATCAATGACCAGTGGTACTTTTACAGTAGTTAACCATTATTGAGTGGAAATAGGATGGTGTCACGATGAATTTCGTGACCGGTTTGATGAGTTATCCTCGAGGTAGTGATGATTTTTGGGGTTTTGTGGATAGGATCATGAATATTACTCATTTCATGATGATCAGGGAGACCTTCTTAGTGAATGAGCATGAGAGGTTGTATATCCGTGAGATGGTGTGGGTTTATAAGGTTCATCATTCTATTTTTTCAGATAGGGATGCACAGTTTACATATTTTTCATGGAATATTTTTTAGAGTTAATTGGGTACATAAGTACTTCTAAGAATATAATACCACCTTCTAACTGATGGCTAATTAGAGTGCATGATTCAGGTGCATGAATACATGATAAGAGAACATGTCTAATATTTTTTTGGGATCTTGGGAGAGAAATATACCCCTAGTTGATATCACCTATAAAAATTGCTATTATGAGACTATACAGATGGAACCTTATGAGGATTTTTATGGTAGGCCATTCCATTGGCCTCTATGATGGCTATAAGCTAGTGAGGTAACTTTACTAGGACTGGATCTTGTGTAGGAGACTTCTGAGTAGGTCCAATTGATTAGAAAGGGGATGGTCACTATACATTCTCAATATAAATCTTATGTTGATCATCATCAACTACCTCTAGAGTTTTACGTTAGGGATCGGGTCTTTTACATATCTCATTGAGGCTGGGACACAGACAGATTGAAAAATGGGGTAAGCTTTCACCGTGATATGTCGGTCATTATAGATTCTAGAGGGAGTCAAACCAATATCCTATCATTTGTAGTTACCTCAAAGGTACCATACCATGCATGGCATCTTCCATGTATCTCAACTATACCATTATCACTCAGACCCATCTCACACTCCGCATCCAGATGAGGTAGATTTACATGTATATATGTCATTTGATGAGCATACTATTTGTATCATTGATAGGAGAACAAAGGTTATCTAAGTTAGTTCAGTTCCTCTAATAAAATTTCTATAACAGCACGGTTGTTTACAAGACAAGACTTGGGAGATAGAGGCTGAAGTACGTTCTCAGTGGCCGGAGTTATTCTCAGACGAATCCTTTCTAGCCTTGGAATGGAAATTCAAGGATAAACTGCTTTAATGGGAAAATATTGTAAGAACCATGGTTTTCCTATGAGGTATAGATATTTTATTTTTCAGTTTAAATTCTCATTTATGGTCTTATGTGAGTTCCTAATGAGATCATGGGTGAATCGGGGGTGTCCGGGGCTTGTTTAGAGCTCGAAGACTAGATTTTTGAGAAAAATAGACATGACACGTTATTAGGTGAAACCATATGGGACAAGCCACATGGTTATCCCTAACTATGTGGGGTTCGATAGTGGGGTGCAGAAGGTTTCATAGTTTGAGGAAACCATGCAACCTCAGGCATACACTCGTGTAGGGGCCTCTATATTTTTGACATAGCTTGGGTCACAGTTTGTTCATGGTTAGGCAAAATGTTCACACTGACTGTGTGTGGTGCCCCTTGAAGTAGTGAAGGGGGCATGGCTGGAACATGGTTTGGCCAACCGTGCAGCCCAGTATTTCTTATAGAAATTACTATTTCACCCTTAAAAACCTTATAACCTAAAATATAATTATTTCTCCATTTGGTGGATATCCTTGAGGTGGTGATATCTCCCCTTTGAATCTATTCTATATAATTTTATCATGTTTCTTCATTCGGTCTTGGATTTGAGTATTGATCATCTCATTAGATTCCCACTGGTAAGTTCTTCAATCATATTTTATTGTTCTTAATTTGATATCATATTGATGGAGTTATTTAGGTGTAAGATAATATGCCCTATTTCTAGGTTATTCATCAATTATTTGTTTTTATCTCAATCTGGACTAAATCCTGGCTCTATAATGGATGAGTTCTCTACTAAGGACCTATGGTGGGTGGTTTATACCACTCCCTTTCAGTTTGGTTTTTTTAGCTAGTTTCCATTATACTGCATGCCAAAATTTCCGATGGTTCCCCTAAAATGAATTGAATGATAAAATTAAATGTAATAGAACCTATTAGAGATTCCCACTAGTTCCATTGAGATAGTTAGAGATTGTTTCCCCAACCTTGGCCACCAATGGGGTGTGCCTTGGTTTTTTTTATTTTTTTATACCACCCATGGGGTTTTTATGAGCTTTCCTAGTTATCATAAGCCCTTATAAATTAATGATAATTGAATTGAGACATTAGGAGAAGATTTGCCTCCTTTCCATGGGTTGATAGGAAATGAATTGTTTAAATTGTTTGAATGGAATTGGTTATATGAGTTGGATAAACACATGGATTGTAATTGTTTAAGAAATGATTAATACAATGAGATGATTAATTGAAATGGTAGTGGATGACTTGGTTGGTATACCTTGTATCCTGATTCTATTATATTCCATGGATATTTATCCAATGGATCTTGATTGTGGTAGTGGACACCTTGGACTTGTTTTATCCTTGGGTCATGATTCTATAGGATAACTTGGACCTTGATACCCTTGGATCTGGCTTTCTTGAGCTCATAGTGGGCACATTCTGTTGATATGATCCTTGTACCCCACCCAAGTCTTTACTAAGTTTCCATTGAGATGATCTTGGGACTCGATGATGATGCCTTGGTCTTCTATAACTTGGATCCATTTCTTCATGGTATGACACTTTGATTACACGAAACGTCCATTGTGGATGAATTGATTATACAGTGAGGTTTGATGAATGATACATTATATTATGCAGCATGGTCGGGTAGTGGTTTTACACTTGGTTGTACAGCGTGGACATGGTGGATATTTTGGCATGTTTTATGGATGTCCCTAGTAAGGGTATCTACTTACAGTTGGTATACTAGACAACATTACTTGTTTATTGATATTTTACTACTACCTTCATATGGGAGCCTGATTTTTGTTTGTATAGAGCCTTTTTTGGCTAGATAGTGTCACTTTACTTGTGTCACATATGCCTCGGGCACTTTGTTTATTTTTTACTATAACTGTGATATACATTGCACACTGCTTTAGATTGTATTGTACAGCCTGGATTTTTTATAGACATTGTTGGTGGTGGCCTACTGAGTGTTATATCACACCCTTTTCAGGACATCGTTCAGTGCCCAAAAGGACTATATAGATGTAGGTAGGGACCGAGGAAAGCACCCATAGTACGATGCTGAGCAGGGAAGCATAGGACTGAGATGAGACTAATGATATTAGGTGGCATAGTTCTTTTGGTATTTTTCATATTTTTATATTTGTATTGTACTATATTGTTTTATACCTATTTTATAGATTTATAGAGAAATGAAATGATACATTGTTTTGTATAAGAGTTTACTTATAACATTGTTTATTTATTCATATCTTGTATATTTAACTTCTATCAAGATGATTTACTATTTCCTTTATTGACTATTATGTTTACTACTACTGAACTACACTCTTACATGAGGGAATAGCCTCTTCACAGACACACCCTAGGCCCTCGCTTCTATTCAGTAGCCTCTTGTGTATGGGGAGGTGTGCTTTAGGTCATGTGATTCACCATCTTAGGGAACTGTTTAGTGGAATTCGGGTCAGGATGTTACACACACCATCTCTTTAATCTCTATTTTATCTATATTATGGACTCTATTATCCTTTTTGAGTTTAGAAATAAGGTTTCTCCTTATCATTAATGGATTCAAGTGGAAAAAGTTTGTGTTATAATCAAATTTCTAAAAGAATGAATCCTTGGAATGGATAAAACAATAACATTCCTTATCACAAAGCACCCTATCAAACTTTTTCTCCAAAGAAACATAATTTTTCACAATGTTAGATGAAGTAGGACTCATATAGAAGCATTTTAGGTCCCTCTCAATTGTGGCTATCCTTTGATCAAAGTTATCAAACTATTGGAGAATTTGGTTCTAGAAATGTGAAGAAAAACACCCAATATTATCCCAGACCCACCCATTATATTAAGCCTTATAATATTTGAACACCCCTTGACAACTGTCATTTTGGAGCCAAAAACTTTCAAACTTGAACCCACACTTGGAATGATGGAAGTAATTTGATGCCTGAGTATGAATAAAAATAGGGAAATGGTCTGATGAAATTAGTGGGAGGTGGGATACCTCATACTATTGAAAGAATGAACACTACTAGCTTAAAACTATAAATATATCAAGTCGCTCATAGATCCTTGAATCATGATTGTGGTTGTAGAACCAAGTAAACGTGTAACACCCTGAGTTTTTAAAAGAAGAAAATTATATTCTATGGAGTAAAGGGAACACAACATTGAGTTTATCTTATGATACATATAGTAATGCGTTTCTTAAATAACATGTTTTACACGCAACACTCATTTTTTCTTATGTTACATGCAACCCTAAGATTTTTATGTTTTATAAAATATTTAACACATAACACAAAACTTAAAGGATAGATGATATATATTACTATTATAACCTAGACATTGTAAAGATGGTTATGAACAAGATTAGCAAAATTATAAAAATATGATATACATATATTTTTTGGTGACTAATTAATGATAAATAATAATAAAACCCTTTTTAAACCCTTAAGTGTATATGCAAACCATACAACATACAAGGAACAAGCTCTATAGGAGGATGAGCAAGGAGTTTTCACTATAGTATAAGCTACATGGATTATAAGAATGAGAGGGTATGGCACCTGCCATCAAGACAAGCATGTGCATGCACGGGATATCCTTGTCAAACAGCAATGTGAATTTAGAGAGCTTATTTCACGATGAAGATGCGGGGGAGGAATAGTTCCAAGTAGTTAGTCTGGGTTGTATGTAATGTTTGAAGCCTACGAGCAATGAATTCCTATAAGGCCTATGGTCCATGTAATACTTACTCCTATGGACCTTGTAAGGGTTCCACCTCACCCCTTGAAAGTTGTATTATCAAAATAAATAAAAAATGAAGGCCTTAGGGCCATTGGATGATAAAAATAAATCCAATTTTATGCTTAAAACTATATTTTTTTACAAACAACCAGTTTTGTTGCCTTTTTATGGCACACTTATTTTAAATCTAATTTTTGAAACTTTTATAAACTATATTTGATTGAATTAAATTCATTTTTTTAATTTGAATATAAAAATTTACTTTGGGTAAAAAAATTATTTTCTTGAAAATATTGATTTTTCAGTGAATAGTGAAAAAAATGAATTTTGTAAAAAAGTCATTTCTTTAAATAAATTAAGTAATTTAAAATTATAAATATGTTTTGAATGTGTTTTAAAGTAACCTAAGTATTATTTAGTTATATTTAATCTAATTAATTACTTTTGAATCAACTTTATATAGGTTTTTAATGTGAGTTTTTTTTTGGGTTTAAAGATATGTTTTTCTAAAACCTGTCTTAAAATGCATAATGTTTCACCTTTTAAATTAATTAAAATAAAACCTAATTATGAATGTATTAAATGAAATTTATATATTATATATCAGAAAATATTAATTTATTTTCAAAAAATGATTATTATTAGTCATAAGGTTAATATAGAATCATCTTTTTCTGGAAAAAAAATACTCTTCTTAAAAACTCGTTGTCTTGCAGCAACTGCGGGATTAATATTAAATTATTTTTTTGCAATTATATGAATTGAAATTGGAAAAAATGGATTTTTTATTTATAATTAGAATAATTTACAATTTATATTAATTTCAACATAGTTTTTGACCAAAAAAATTTGTAAAATCAATTAAAATTAATTACAATGATTAAGGAAAAACGTATTTACTTAGTGGTTAAACATTAAACTTAAGGGGAAAATTACCTAGAATCTTTTAAATATCCCATTTTATGGAAATATTTCGACCTTATACCTTTTATTTAAGATTTTTTTTAAATATTGGATCCACTTTACATGGAAAAAACATGGGTGGAATTCCATCATTCAAATATTTATAAGTTTTCCACTCACCTCCCTTATAAAACACCTCCACCTCTCCTATGCTCTTGACACATCTCAAGCCCTTTGGATTAGAAAATACATGAAAAAATAACTTATAAAAATCCCTAAACTCATCATAAAATCCTTACTTTGGACATAAATCCAACCAAATAAGTCCTTTTTTCAAACCAAAGGGAGTTACCCGAAGAAGAGGTAACATTCATCAACATGAATTTTTATTTTATTTCCTTCTCCACCCCCATTAAATTGTTCTTATATAATGATTATATATTAATATAAGTATAAAAAATATAATAATATGTTTTATGTTAATTTTAAAACCTAAACCCATACATAATTCCATGAAATGGGTTATGAAATCATTATTCATGTATACGACGGACTACTACCTCACGAAACGATGTCATTCGTTTTTTCATTACTACCTCTCATGGTTGGGAATAATGATGGACATACTATTTATATATAATATTTATTATATTTGAAAAATATTTATAAATATTTATTCAATGTATCATATACACCCTTTTTTCATTTAATACTGTATGGTATATGATAATATTGCTCATGTGTACAGTGGATTACCGCCTCACGAAGCGATTTAAAGAATTTTTCACTATCATGTTACATGGAAGGCAATATGGGTAAGTATAATGAAAATATATGATATAAATGAAATAATTATGATATTCATGACATAATTATATTTATGTAAATATAATATATCATTTTATTCTTACCATTTCACACACTAAAAAGGTGATAACGTCATTCATGGACGTGCGGACTACCGCCTCCTCGAAGCGATGTGATTATTCTTTTTTCATAACCAAATCACAATAATTATATATATATAAGTATATATAATTGAATAATATTTTATTTATTATATAATGATCATTCTTTAAAGACAAATGTTACTTACGTTTTTTCCATAATGATCATTGAGAACTGGGAACATTACTCATGCGTATATATGACCTATCATCTTCATGATCATAACATTGGTTCAATTTTCCTAAATATCACTCCTGATTAATTTTAAGAGTAAAATTTATGTATAAATATGATAATTATGTCATGATTATTATTTTGGAAATGTTTAAATAATGACCTCATTGACACATAATCCGAATATGGTTAAAACATCCAAATTAAAAATAATTGATTAAATAGTTGTATATAACTTGATAATAAGTGAAATAAAAATAATAATAAACTTTTAAAATTTTATAAATCAAGAAAATAATTAACATAATTTCATTATATAGGTTGATAAAGAACAAGCATGACAAATCAGACTCATGGTAAGTGTTTTTCTCATCTCACTCTTATTTATATGATATACATGTCATATTCACCAATTATTTTTGTTGTATGAAATATATAATGACCATGAAGTAATTTTATGTATCTTATCCTTAAATTTATTTGGATATATATATCCATTTTATGATCTCTCTTTCATGGGGTTTAAATTTTCAAAGTTACCAAAGTGGTAATGGATTTTTGTCACAATTTGCCTTCTTTGAGACTTATGTCATGTTATGCACCTATATTATTTTATGAGGTGTATATATATCCCCTTTGACATTTTATACCATGAATATCCTTATTTTCATGATATTATAATTTACATTTAATTTTATTCCTTCATGGGGATTACGATTCAAGTTACCAAAGGGTAGGAGTCTTTTGTTACAATATTATCATTTATCAGTATTGTGCATGATTAAATCTATGATGTTGAAATATTATAATTCTTATGAATTATATTATAATATGTTTATTCGTGTTATTTTAATATAATAGTATCATTTTTTCACTCTTGGGTACTTAGAATAATTGATAAAAATTTGATAAAATCTGACTTTGATTCTCTCTTCATTCGGAAATCTGTTTTCTTCCAAAGACATGTTTTATAAAAATATTTTCAAAAAAAAATTAACCTTTTTAAAATGATTTATTAAATAAATTTTTACCTAATTTTACCTTTTAAATAAATTTTTTCAAAGTAATATTCTTGTCACTTTCTGATCAAGGCACTTTTTTAACCTTTTTATCATACAAAGGAATGTTCTTTACGGCATGCATAGAATTACCTACCAACATAACCATCATTTATTTAAAGATTCCTTTGAATGTTTATAATTTTATTTTTAAATAAAAAAAATTCTTAATATTATATAAATTCTTGGTTTTTAAAAATTATTTTCAAAGAAAAGGATTTTTGAAATGTATTATGTTTTGAAAAGTGATTTTCAAAATGAAAAGGGTATTTTTCTCAAAATATTTTTAATGGTATTTTAAATTTATTTCCATTCATCAATATCAACAACCTCTGTTGTTATTTATGCTCAAATTGTGATATTTTTTAATGATACCATCATCATTCCTTCTTGGTATGGATTAAGATTATTTCAATGAGATTATTATAGAACCCATTTCTTTTCCACAGGATAACCATGTTTCAAAGAAACTGTTGTAAAACCCATTTTATTTACATGGTTAATCATGTTTCAAAGAGATTGATTTGAAACATATTTCTTTTCCATGGGTTTATCAGATTACAAAATGATAATGATTGTTTCTATGAGTTTCGTGATGAAATATCTATATACTTTATTCATGATGTGGTTCTTGGACATTATAAATGATGGGTGCACCCAAATAGTGTTAAGTGGGCTTGTTATAGTTTAAATGATGGGTGTGTAGAGATAACACTCCAATACATTGGGTAATGATTATTTTATTTGGATAATTATAATATAATTTAGTCATATGGTTATTATAATTATTAAGGGTTCTATAAGGGCTTTTTAAGTGTTTTATGAGAAGATGTTCCAATATACCAATATGTTTTATCTATGCTTGATATGGGTTTATGAATTTTCACTTGATCATGATTGATATCACATGGATTATAATTATTGATTATTATGTATATTTAATTTGTTAAATCCTTATGCCATGTTTTCATGTTTGATGATCTTTATATTGATGGGGTTTAATATTATTATGTTATACTCATGCACTTTGATTATGTCATCATAAAATTATGATCTTCTTATGTTCACTAATGAAATTACTTTGTTAATTCTTATTTTTTCTCTTAATGATAATTTGATCTCACCCTTCTTATGTATCTTTTTCCCCAGGTTATAAAAAATGAGGTTGAATGAGTTAAGTATAGAGGGTATTTCTTATGGATGATGATGATGTCTTATGTGAAAAATAAAAGTTGAGTTTAGTGGGGGGAAATGCTAACTTAAAGTTAGGTGAATTATTTATGTATGAGTTTTTCATAATTATCTAAAACTATAAACCAAAAATTTTCTCTAGGTTATAAGTGATCCAATTTTTCCTTGTGATGTTTTAAATTTCAAATGAAAAAAATCAGGTCGCCATTATAAGCATCAAGGCTGGAAATGTAAAGTTTGTGATTTCAGCACAGGATCTAGGAGTGTGGGTCTTGGTATGTTATAGTTGGTATCAAAGGTAGGTTTATATAACTTTAAAGATTAGTATGTTATCATGTGAGGTTATATTTAGGGTTATTGATACCATCATTGGTCTATAATATTAAGGTTGTTCAAAAGTTCAATATTGTGGACACCTCATTTAAGGGTTTTAAGTAGTAAAAAATTTTGAGGTTATCAGTGACATTTTAGGATATGTTTTATTAGGTTAGGATATTTTTAACCCATAGGATCAAAATGGAGTGTTTTATAGAGTAATTTTTTTAGAATTAAAGAAAAAAATGTGAAAATACATATGCTAAGTGACAACCCATCGCATCTGGCTAGGTAGTGGGTCTTAAACCCATAACTAAAGGATGGTAAGGGTTTCGCGCCTATCACTAGCCTACGTGATGTCTTAGTTAGTAAAAAAAATTCATAGGTTAAGATTGAGTTTATTTTTGGAAACATATGGTATTTTATTTGAGTAATAATGGTTGATTTATCTTATAAGAATATATGATTAAATCCTTATAATCCTTGGGTTTTATACTTAGTTAGGAAATATTCGAAGAATTTTAAGGATAGTTATTTATGGAATGATTTGGTTTGAACTTTGGGTATTACTATTGAATATTGAATATTAGTGTATCATATGAAGGTTTATTCATTTTGGGAATTATCATACCATGTGATAACCATTATGGTTTTGGTTAATGTTTAAAGATAGGAAGAATAGATTTTTATCCCTTTTATGGTTATGTGGTCTTTAAATTTTGATTTTAGTGATTCATTAATTAAAAAATATTCTTGAATACTCATCATTTGGAGAAAAAGATGATATTTTAGTGTAAATTGACAAAAGGATGAAATTTTACTCATAAATTAAATATATTTCCATATTCTCTTAGTCTATATGGTAATTGAATTCATCAACTCTAGGAAAAGGATCTTGAAACAAAAGTTTTATCCTAGTACCCTCAATTCTGATGAACCAATGATATTTTCAATCATCATGGATTTATGGGTTTTAGGCTCTTAACTCTCCATAGATCATTCAATTTTTTGGGATCAATGACCTTAATCACTCTAAAATTATTTGTTCATTTCCTCCATTCCCACCTATGTTCTCCTATTTGGAAACCTAGTTATGCATTACTCCATATAACCTTTGTACTTTATTTTATCTATTATTAAAAGGATGTTTTATTGATCCTTTTTACTATGTTGGTTTACAACAAATGTATTTTCAAATTTCCATCCTCAAATTACCAAGATAAAGTTCAAATTATGAAGATGAAATTTATTAAAGGGGGGAGGATTTAACGCCCCAAGTTTTTAAAAGAAAAAAAAATTATTCTATAGCATAAAGGCAATTAAATACTTAGTTTATATTATAATACATTCAATAATTATTTTCTTAAATATATTTCATTACACGCAACACTCGATTTTTCTTGTGTTGCACACAACCCCCAGATTTTTATGTTCCATAGCATATTCAACATGCAACACCAAACTTAAACGACCCATGATATATATTACCATTATAGCCTAGAAATTGGAATGGTGGTTATGAAAAAGATTAACTAAATTATGAAAATATGGTTTAAATATATTATTTGGTGACTAATTAATTATAAATTAAAATAAACCCCTTTTAAAATACATGGAAATCTTTTTTTGAAAACTATTTTAATGCGCACAAGTGTGTTTTATGCCAATAAATTAAAAAAATCACTATTTTTTTTATATATTAATTAAATTTATATATTATATATTAAATATAATGGCTAACATTCATCCTATGTGTTTTCTACACAAGAGATAAAAATAAATCTAATTTTATGCATAAAACTGTGTTTTTTCAAAAAAATAGCTTTATTTCTTTTTATGACGCACTTATTTTAAACTAATTTTTAAAAAAATTATAAAATTTATTAAATTAAATTAAATTAGTTTTTTTAATTGGAATATTAAAATTTCTATTGGATGAAGTTTTTGGATTTTTCAGAAAATATTGATTTTTTTAGTGAATAGTGAAAAATACTGATTTTCTTAAAAAAAATATTTCTTTTAATGAATTAAGTAATTTAAAAGTCTCAATATGTTATGAATATGTTTTAAATTAACCAATTTACTATTTAGTTATATTTAATCCAATTAATTACTTTTGAATCAACTTTATATTGTTTTTTATTGTGAGTTTGTTTTGGGGTTTAAAGATGGGTTTTTCTAAAAACTGTCTTAAAATGCATGACGTTTCACATTTTTAATTAATTAAAATAATACCTAATAGGTAATTTTTTTAAATAAACTATATAGACTATATATAATTTAATATTAATTTAGTTTCATAAAATTATTATTATTAATCATTGAGTTAATATAGAATTATTTTTTTTAGAAAAGAAATGCTCTTCTTAAAAACCCACTGTCTCACATCAACTGTGGGATTAATATTAAATTAAATTTTACTAATTATGTGAATTGAATTTTAAAAAATATATTAAATATTTATAATAATAATAATTTATAATTTCTAGTAAGTTCAACTTAGTTTTTGACCAAAAATATTATTGAAAGCAATTAAAATTAATTACTATGATTAATGTAAAAACGAGTTAACTTAGTGGTTAAACTTTAAACTTAAGGGAGAAAATGACCTAGAAACCAATAAAGAATGAATTTTATATCCATATTTAGACCTTATACCTTCTATTATCTAGTTTTTTTCATTATTAGATCCACTTTACTTGAAACAAATGTGGGTGGAATTACCTCTTTCAAAAATTTACAAGTTTTCCACTCTCCTCCCTTATAAAATGCCTCCACCTCTCCTCTTATCCTCATACCACTCAAGACCTTTGTATCATCCAATAACAACCCAAATAACTTCTCAACTTCCTATAATAATCCTATAATCCTTACTTTTTGATTAAATCCAACCAAGAAAGGCCTTTGGTGGAAACCAAAAGGAGTCACCTGAAGAAGATTTAATGTTCATCAACAAGCATTTTTATTTTATTTCCTTCTCCACCCCCTTAAATTATTCTTATACCATTATTTTATAATAACCTCAGTATCCTAAATATATTAATATGTTTTTATTTTAATGGTATGACCTACACACACATACTTCCATCAAATGGGTTATAAAATCTCCATTCGTGTGTATGGTGGACTATCGCCACGCATAATGATGTCATTCATTCTTTCATTACCACCTATCATGGTTGGGAATAATGATGTATATACTATTTATATATGATATTTGTGATATTTATAATATAAATATAACTCTATATTCATTATATAATATACACCCTTTTTACATTTTATATCATAGGGGATACGACAACATCGCTTGTGTGTACAACTGACTACCGCATCGCGAAGCGATATGAAGCGTTTTTTACTAACGTGCTACATGGAAGGTAATAAGGGTAAATATAATAAACACATATGATATAAATTAAATAATTAATATATTAATTATATAAATATATTTATGGAAATAAAATATATGATTTTCTTCTTACCATTTCACACACAAAAAAAGTGATAACGTCATTCATGGACGTGTGGACTATTGTCACCTCGAAGCAATGTGATTCTTTTTTAATCACAAAATCACAATAATGATATATATAAGTATATATAATTAAATAATATGGTATTTATGATATAATTATAATTATATAAAGATAAATTTTACTTAACTTCTTTCCGTAATGATCATTGAAAAATGGGAACGTTACTCATGTGTATGTGTGGTCTACCATCTCCAAGATCATAACGTTGGTTCATTTTTCATAACCATATTTAATAATTGATTTTAAGAGTAAAATTGAAATATAATTATGATAATTATTTCATGTTTATTATTATGTATATGTTTAAATAATAACATCATTGACCTTAGTCGACCTACCAAAGTCAGTTTTCACACATAAGGTGAATATAGTCAAACATCCGACTTAAAATTAATTGATTAAATAGTTTTATATAACTTATTAATAAGTGAAATAAAATTAATAATAAAATTTTAAATGTTTCTAAATCAATTAAATAATTAAAATAAGTTTATTATTCAAGAATTTAAAAAACAAGCATGACGAATCAGACTCGGGGTAAGGGTTTTTCTCATCTCACTTTTATTTCTGTGAGATAAATTCCATATTCACCACTTATTTTTGTTGTGTGGTGTATATAATTATCATGAAATTATTTTATGTTTCTAATTCTTAAATTTATGGTGATTTACATATCCATTTTATTATCTCTCTTTCATGGGTTTTATGGTTTGAAACATACCAAAGCGGTAATGGATTATTGTCAAAATTTTCCTTCTTTGAGACTTATGTCGTGTTATGAACCTATATTATTTTATGAGTAGAATATAGATACACTTTTATGTGTTATATAATGAATATACTTATTTTTATTATATTATAAGTTTTATTTAATGTTATTACTTCATGGGGATTATGATTTAAGTTACCAAATTTGTAAGAGTCTTTTGTTACAATCTAATCATATATCGGGATTATGTATGATTAAGTCTTCAATGTTGAAATATTATAATTCTTATGAATTATATTATCCTGTGGTTATTCATATTATTTTCATGCAAGGATACCATTTTTACACTTTATTACTTAATATAATTGAGAAATTTTTTTAATAAAATCCAACTTTGTTTCTCTCTTCGATTAGAAATCTATTTTCCTCTAAAAATTTGTTTTCTAAAAATGTTTTAAAAAATATTTTAAACCTTTTAGAATGATTTATTAAATAAATTTTTATCTATTTTTACCTTAAAAAAATGTTTTCAAAGGAATATTCTTGTCTCTTTCCAATGAAGGCACTTTTCTAACTTTTTTCCATGAAAAATGAATGTTCTTTACAGCATGTATGGAATTACTCACTAATATAACCATCATTTCTTTGAATATTTCTTTGATGTCTTACAATATTATTTTTAAAGAAAATTATTTCTTTAATATCCTGGAAATTATTTTTTTTAAATGATTTTTTAATAAAAATATTTTTAAAATATTTTATGTTTTAGAAATTTATTTTCAAAATGAAAATGTAATTTTCCTCAAAATGTTTTTAATTGTATTTTAAATGTATTTACATTCATCAATGTCAACAACTCTATTTGTTAATTATGCTCCAATGGGGATATTTTTTAATGATACCATCCTCATTCCTTCTCGGGATGTATTAAAATTGTTTCAATGAGATTGTTATGGAACCAGTTTCTTTTCCACTGGATAACCATGTTTCAAAGAGATTGTTATTAAGATCGTTTAATTTTCAGAGGTTAATCATGTTTTTTAATATATTTACATGAAACTCTTTTTTTCCATGGTTTTATCAAGTTATAAAATAATAATTATTGTTTCTATGAGTTTTATAAATAAATATCTATGTTCTTTATTCATGATGTGGTTCTTGGAAATTATAAATGATGGATGTGCCCAGATATCACCAGGTGAACCTGTTATAGATTATATAATGGGTGTTCCCAGATAGTGCTCAAATGCATTGGATAATGATTATTTTATCCAAATAATTATATTGGAAGTCGGTCGTATGGTGATTCCAATTTATAAGGATTCTATAAGGGTTCTCTAAGTATTATATATGATGGTGTTCCAAGATACCAATATGTTTTATCTATGCTTGTTATGGGTTTATGAAAATTTATCTTTAATTTTTATTATAATTATATTGAAAAATTATTAAAAAATTCTAAAATAAATTCTTGTTTAAATTTTCAGTGAAAATATATTAACACATAAATAAACAATGTAATTTTACACTGAAAATTTGAACTGTAAATATCATAGGGAAGTTTCCATAGAAAATTTTCAAATCAAATTTTCACTTAAAATTATACATTATAATTTTTTAGGGAATTATCAATGGAATTTCTTAGTGCATACATACATGGATACAAGTAAAATTACACTTAAATTTTACAGTATAAATTTATATATGGAATTTTCAATGTAAATTGACACTGAAATGTTTTCAAGTAAATTTTTGGAATCCATATTTGAAATTTCTAGTATATGTTTACTAAAAATCATAAACATTAAAATTTTTCACTTAAACTAACACACACACGCATTAATATAAATACAAACTACAATTTTACAATATAAATTTATAGTACATACATACATGCATATAAATATATTAATACAAATAAAAAATATAAATTTTCATTATCATTTTATAGTGAACATTTAAATGGAAAATTTCAAGTGAAAGTTTATAATGTATATTTGAATGAATATATTGTAAATCCCTAAACCCGTACATCCAGATTCAGTATTAAAACATGTTTTATATTTTTTTATTAATAACTAATTTAAAAATGCATAGTAAATTATACAAACAAAGATCTTTTCTAGTATAGTTTCTAGAGTATTAGGAAAATACCTTACATAAAGTCAAAGTTTAAAAAAATAATTACAAAATAACTAATTGGCTTTATCAACACATGTAACTTAATATTCCTTTGGTCTTCTAAGGAAACCTATGAAAAAAAAGATTAAAACTTGGGATGAGAAAAATGATCTCAGTAAGGGACATAAAAAGAAGGAAATAACCCATTAGTCCATGAATATTTATAAACACATGAAAGATATAATTCTCACCCATAAAAGTAACATATACTTAATTTGTAAAAACATGAGGTTTCCATAAAACTTAGAAAGAATAAAAAACCATTTTGGTAACTTGGGGAATCATTTTATTATCATACTTACGTAAGATTGTGATCCTCATGGATATCATAGGATTTGTAATCCCCACAGCTACCTAATGATGTAACCCTCGCGACTACCTTATGATGTAACCATCACATTTATACTTGAAATAACTATTATGGTCAAATTCCAACATAAAAATACCCAATGCATTGGAGGGATGTCATTGAATCACCCATTATTATAAAAAATTCCAAATAACCATAACATAATCATTAAACAAGAATAATTGAACCATAAAAATCATTCCTTGAGAAAAAATCACTTATTAAAGGAATACTGTATATATACAAAGGAAAATATTTTATTTGAAAATAACCATGTAATATTGTAAAGAAAACATCAAAATATTAAGCCTTCATGAGATCAAGAAATTTCACTCATGCCATATATATTAAAAACATTCTTTTTTAATTTTTTAAAAAGATACATTAAAGATAATTTTTAAAGGAAATGTCCCCTACATAAAACCTGAAGAAGATCCCTTTTTTAAAAAATTGAGGGAAATTAGAAAATTACAATTTAGAAAAAATTATGTCCATATAAATATATTCATAAAAACCATTTTTAAAACATGGAAATTAAATATGATGATTTATAAGAATAAATCTTTAAAATATTTAAAATAATGTTTTAGTTAAAGGGTCCCTTACCTCAGGTTTTAATTCCTTAAAATGTGTTAAAACCTTCTGTATATTGGTTTAAATAGTGTTATTAATTTATTTCATAACCATATTAATATTTATAATTCCTTACATGATCATAATATAAGATATCGTTACCCATTTATTAATAATATTTTGTTACTTCCATTATTTTGGGTGTGTTCATTTTATGGATTCATGGTCGAATCATTATGGATTTTCTTGTAAAATGGTAATAGTACTCTAGAAGTGAGAACATATATATTTAGGTCATTTTAAAAAAATTATAACTGAATTTAAACTTTCCATTATTGTGGTAAATGGAAATGAAAACTCATTATCTACGAAGGCGATGAATTGACACACTATGGACAACGATTTTGTTTTTTAGAATAAAAGAATAAATTAATATATTTGATGATAGATATACCATTAACACCATAAAATTATAGTATATATATGGTACTGTAGTTATCATGAAACTATGGATAGGGGGTGAGGATAAGGTAAGAGTGAGAAAGAATTTAAAAGAGAAGAATGAGGAATTTACCTCTGGAATATTTCTACTTGAGAACCTCCTTAGGCACTTGGAATTGGTCTTTTTGTGAGACTAGAAACACTATAATTTATAAAGGGATGGGGAGAAGGGAATTTTTCAAAATAGATTCAAGCAATATAGCCTAAGGTGATGAAATTAAGTGAAGGAATGATCCCCATTTTATAATTGAGGTTAGGGTCAAATTAGGAATTACAAAAAATATTAAAATATAATAAGTCTAATATTGGGGTAAAGACTTCCAAAAGGCATAAAAAGATAAATGGGATTACATTTTCGATAAAATATTATCATATTGTTCTATATTCAATATTTGTTTTATTTTTAAATAATTTAATAACATATTTTATTCATGAAATATATTTTTTGTCAAGTTAAACACTATTCATAACTATGATTTTAAAAAGAACCAAATTTTTTTATTATATCATATATATATCATAGTTATCTATATAATTCATGGATTTCATTAAAAATATCAAATTATATTTATTTTAATATTTTTAATAACATTTATTTGATCTGTTCATTAATTAACTAATTACTACATCGTCATTGTGCAAGCCATTAAGGTGATTATTTATTCGCTGAAAATTAAAAAAAAATATATGAGGAATATAAATTTCATAGATTTAAAATGAATATTTATGATTGAATATATCTTCTAAAAAACTATATATTAAAATATTATACTAATTAAAAACTATAGTGTGAATAACTTGACTTTCTTTTAAATAAAATATTATAAGGGTCTTCGTCATATCCAAGTGGATCCAAATGGTCATTAATTAGACCATTGGTAAAATTTGGTTGAGATTTAATTAACCAAAAATATTTATTCAAATTTTTAGTTCATTTAATGGTTCTTATAATTTTAATTAAAATCATTTTATTGATTATTCTTCTGCTTGCACAAGCATTGCATCAATGTTGCATAAGCATTAAAGTTAATTATTTATTATATAAAAAAATTATCATAAAAATAAATTAATTAGGTTCAATATAATATTTTATATTCATTCATTAAGTATATTTACTCATATACATGTCAATACAACTACAATAATTTTTTAATTTGACTTTTCTTGTCTTGTGCAAGCATTACACATTTATTTGGATTAGATTCATGTTATACAACTCTAAAATTAGAAAATATAATCCAAAAATAGTAATTATAGATAATAATTAATGATTAATCTATGAAAATAATTTTTATAACTTAATTATTATTTATAAGGAACCAAATTTGACTTTGTCAGTGTTGTGCAGACACTGCATCGACACTGACAATAATTTTTATACTTATCATGAAATAAATTTTAATTTACATGTTATGAATTATTTATTTTATAATATTTATATTATAATTTCATAATTTATTCATTCCATAAGTTTAATAAATTTTATTTCATAATTGTGTTTTGATGATGTCATAAAAATACTGTTTTATAAAAACAATATTTTTTACTATTCACGGAAAATTACACATTTTTCTAAAAAATCTCAAAATATCACCATAGAATAATTTTAGTAATATTATTTCAAAAATTAAGTTTATTTTATCAAATACATATTATATAATATCTAGAAATTAATTATATTATTTCTACATAAATAGTAATAAAATCATTTTTAAAGAAAACATATTATTTTGAAGAATAAAATGACTTTACTAAAAATTGTGTGTTTATTTTATAATAAATTAAAAAAACATTCATATTTATTTTTAACTTTATATTTATTTCACAAATAATTTATTCCTTTTTATTCTCACTAATTTAATGGCTTTGTTATAACAGTCACATTTAAATAATTAGTTGTTCGTTTAAGAGCGATCTAGCATAGTGTTTCTCTTTAAAATCTCAAGATGTTACATTCTTCCCCCCTTAAATGAATTACACACTCAATATTAATTTTTAATACATAAAATTATGAATTTACATATTTATAATTAAGAAAAACTAGAACTTATAAGGAAACCTAATTATCTAGGAGTTCAAAAGACAAAAAATATCTAATCTCTAAAGTTTTCTAGACTGCTCCTCTAATACCAAATGTAAAGACCCAAACCCACACTTATGGATTCAATACTGAAACATGTTGTGTATTTTCTTTATTAAAATGTAATTTAAAAATAAATAGTACATTATAAAACTGAAGATCTTTTCTGGTCTAGGTTCTGGAGGATTAAGAAAATACCATACATAAAATCAGTGTTTACAAAAATAACTAAAAAATAAATAACTAGCTTCATCAGAAATTTTAACTTAACAGTCCTCTGATATTCTAAGGATCCCTATGAAAAAAAACTTGGGATGAGAAAAAAGATCTTGATAAGGGACATAAAAAGAAGGAAATAAACCATTAGTCCATGAATACTTATAAACACATGAAAGATATAATTCTCACCCTTAAAAGAAATATATACTTACTTTGTGAAAACATGAGGTTTTCATAAAACATAAAAAGCATAAAAAAACCATTTAGGTAAATTTTTGCATCATTTTATTATTATAATTATGTAAGATTGCAACTCTCTTGGCAACAATATGATTTTTAACCCTTGTTTCTACCTTATGATGTAACCCTCACAGCTACCTTGTGATGTAATCATCACAATTACACTTAGAATAACTATTATACTTAACTTAAAAAATAAAGATACCCAATTCATTTGAGGTATATCCTGGATACACCCATCATTATAAACAATTCCCAAGAACCATAACATAATCATTAAACAAAAATACTTGCATCATAAAAATCATTCCTTGAGAAAAATCACATATTAAAAGAATATTGTGTAGATACAAAGGAAAACATTTTATTTGAAAATATCCATATAATATTTTAAATAAAACATCAAAAGATTAAGGAATAATAAAATCAGGAAAGGCCGCTCGGACCATATATGTTAAAAAACATTATTTTTTAATTTTGTAAAAAGAGACATTAAAGAGGATTTTTAACGAAAAACTCCCTTGCATAAAACATGAAGAAGATCCTTTTTTGAAAAATTTGGGTGAAATTACAAAATTAAAATTTTAAAACATTTATTTCCATATAATTATATTCATAAAAATAATTTTGAAAACATGTGCATGAAATAGAATTATTTATAAGAATAAATATTTAAAACATTTAGAATAGTGTTTTAGTAAAAGAATCCCTTACCTCATGTTCGAATTCCTTAAAATGTGTTCAAACCTCTGATATAATGGTTTAAAGAGTGTTATTAATTTATTATAGAACCATATTAATATTTATAATACATTACATGATCTTCATATAACATATTTCCACCCATTTATTAATAATATTTTCTTATTTCCATTATTTTAGGTGCGTTCGTTTTATGGTCTCATGGTCGGTTCATTGTGGATTTTATTATCAAATGGTAATGTTAATCAAAAATTTATAACATATATATATATATATTGGTCATTTAAAAAAATTATAAGTGAATTTAAACTTTCCATGATTGCGGTAAAGGGAAATAAAATCTCATCGTCCATGAACGCGGTGAATTGACACACCATGGATGACGATTTCATTTTTATAAATAAAAGAAGAAAATAATAGATTTGATGATGGATATGAAATTAAAACAAAAAAATTACATTATATATATGATATTTGAGTTATCATTAAACATTGTAAAGGGTTTTAGGATAAGTTAGAAGTGACAAAGAATTTAAAATAGAAGGATGAGGAATTTACCTCTTGATTATTTATCCTTGAGAACCTCCTTAGGCACATGGAATTGGTCTTTTTGTGAGACCAGAAACACTAGAATGTGTTAAGGGGTGAGGAGAAGAGAATTTAATAGAAGATATTTGAGCAAGATGGCTTAAGTTTATGAAATTAAGTGAAGGAATAAGTCCCCTTTTATAATTAAGGTGAGTAGAAAATTAGGAATTACATAAAATATTAAAATATAATAAGTCTAATATAGGGGTAAAGATTTTCAAAAGGCCTAAAAAGATAAAGGGGTTGTATTTTTGACATAATATTATCATATTCAGACATATTTAATATTTTTTTGATTTTTAAATAATTTATTAAAATATTTTATCCATGAAATATAATTTTTTTCAAATTAAACACTATTCATAACTATGATTTTAAAAACATCAAAAAAAGATTAAAATTCGAACCAAATTTTTTATTATATCCTTGAAACGTCATAGTTATCTAGATAATTCATAAATTACCATAAAAATCTCAAATTATATTTATTTTAATATTTTTAATAACATTTATTTGATCTATTCATTAATTAAATAATTACTGGTAATGACCCGAACAGTTATAAATAAAATTTTCCATTGTAATTTAATTAAATGTATTATTATGTAATGTGGTTATAGAAAAAATATTCACTTATTTGGTTTTATTATATCCTATCAATTTTAAAATACCATTAAGCATCATTACCATTGGTAATATATCCATTGAGCAGTGATCACATGATTAGTATAAATATACAGTTTTGAAAAATCCAATTAACATGGACAAAGGAAATGATGGCCTCAACCGGTAGGATTATAACCTATGAATCCCATTTATCAGAGCTTCTGAGGGATATAGAATTGCTATTATTTTCCCTTGACCAATCCCAAGCCGATATCCAGTAACTTAAGCATGAACAAAACCGTTTATGGGAGAAGTTCAAGCTCATTGAGATCACAACCAAAACCATGTACATCGAACCACCCCATGAAATTCTCACTGTCACACACATTAATTTTAGGGTGTTTATGGTGTATTAAAGATATATGTATCAATAACCTAGAAATATGATTATCTATATTATTTTTTATAGAATAATGAATATATTTTCATCCTCCTGTTGTTACTTTATAAATGATTTTTATTTTGATAAAATAAAACACCAATAGTATTTTTTGTTAATATTAAAATTCAATTAAGGGATTTATTTTTATGAATTAATGAATTTTTGAAATAAATTATATTTTAATAAAATAATTTTATTAAATAATTTTTATTGAATATAAATGATCATATAATTTTTATGAAATCACATGTAATATTTATAAGGGTTCAAAAACCGTTATTGTCAAAAAAACCCATCATTTCTCAATAAATGTTGATTGTTATTTTAAAAGTAAAAATTAATATATTTATAAAATTATTTAGATAAAATGAATATTATTTTTGGAATCATCACATAAAAATTATCCAACGGTGAATTTTAAATAATTTTTTGAGATAGTTGAATTTTTGGGTAAAAATTAAATACCATGTAAATTACTTTGCATATTATGACATAATAATGACCCAAAAGTGATGTAATAAATACTATAAAGGGTATCCATGACCAAATATATGTTTTAACTTTAAAATAATTTGATTTTAAGTTTATCTTATTAATTTTATAAATCCATTATGAATCCTCCAAATCCATTAATATATTTTAAGGTTTTAAAATAATTTATTTAAGAGAATGTCTCACCTAAACATAATCAAGGGAATTATTTTCTTAATTTTATCCCTTGGACTTATAAAATAATTAAAACCACTCCCGTTTAGAAAAAACCATGGGAAGGTTTTTTTTTTTTTTTGTTATTTTATTATATAGAGTCCAAAACCTAAGTTTAAGAAATAATAAAGAACTCCTCACTATTTCCCTATATAAACCCACCTAAGCTCTCATTTCTCTTCACTCAAGATCCTTGGAACACATCCTTACTCTTCCCACCCCTCTCTAGAGTCCTCCCAAGGTTCCCCCAAGCCCTCAAGAATCTCCTCCCAAGCATTTGGAGTCACACACTCAAGTAATGGATTCTTTCCTTCTATTCTTTATTAAAGTTTATTTATTATCTTATGCCTTCTATTTCCAATTAATAATGTTGGGATATATATTTCGATATCCCTATCACTACCCATTTTATGACCAAATGATGATAGACCCCTTTTTTAATGACCCAAAATTCTATCAATAAAAATTATCTTCTTATAATTATGTTATATAGTATAAATAACATAAACATCACATAGTGAAAACAATACAAACTTTATAAATGAATAATGAATAAAATAAGAGGTATTTATATAAATTAAGGAACCTATACCAATGGAATAGTTACTTGACCTTTGGAATAGTAATGTTACCCTTATAAATAGTAAACTGTAAAATAGAATAGAAACCTCTCCTATGAAAGTATAAATAAAATTTAGTAATCTTATAAATGAAAATATGATATAATTATATCATAGTATAAGTAAATAAATGTTTTAAAAATTATTAATTAAGTATTGATATTTTTATAAAACATAAGTGTTTATTTTTAATTTGATAAAAATATAATTTTTTAAAAGAAATTTTATTTCTATAAAATTTATTCATAAATTAATATTTTGTTGTCTTATGATTATAAGATAATTTCATGAGACCTTAATTAATTTTTTAAAGTGTTATAAAATCAATTATAATTTTAAAATTAGTATTTTCCAAGTAAATGAATATTTTAATTAAAAATTAAATTTCTCTTATTTAAAAAATTATTTTCATAAAATGAATTATATTTTTTAATTATACACCTCAAAAAATTGCTAGGGTGAATTTTTTGGATTTTTCTAAAATAGATGAATTTTTAGTGAATAGTGAAATACGGTAATTTACGGTATATGTACATTATAAGTTAAATACGCTATTACATGAGTCATAAATGATGTAATAACCATAATATCAAACTCACCTTAATTATTTTAATATATTTAATAATAATTCTAAAACTATTCATAGTCATGAGGTAAAATAATAAACTAATGAATAAAATAATGAGAAAACACTCCTCCCCTCCCCTATAAATACCACCCCTCACCACATCTTATCATCAAATACCCTTATCAGAGTTAAATTACAAATCCATTATATTTTATATAATTTAATTTTATTGTTTTAATGGAACAACCCATCATCTTTTCTCTTCCCCTCTTCTTTTATTCTAAAAATGAAAACATCATTTGTGAGGTGTTGATTTACCGCCTTCATAGACGACATGTTTTTATTTTTCAATTCCACCTTCAAGGCTGGTCATAAAACCATTTTTTATGGTTAAAACAAATTATATTATATTTATTACATCCTAGTTAATATTTTTGAACTAGTATATATACATGATATTAAATAATGAAACAAAACTAGTTCATGATGACTGAAAAAACATCAAATTAATCCAAACGATTATCATTAAAGTTTTATCTAATGAATCATCCTTACATATGGAAAAATGATATATAAGACCATTTAATATTCTATTATTTCATTAATAAAATATAATTTTAATTCTAGACAAATATTCTTATTTTACATGATTTTCCATACATGTATACAAGTGAACCAATCATGAAAACCAAGGAAACAAACACTCCTAAATGATGAAATTGTATCTTATAACTCACCAAAAAGGCCATAAATTAAATAAATAAAATTATAATTAATAAAATACATGTATAAAAGATTATAAATTAATTAATTAATTTATTTAATCTGATTATTCATGACATTAAGATATAGTGCAGAACACTTTCGGACATAAGGTAAGGGATTCTACCCAAACCTCCATTTTTCCTTCAAGTTACTCTTTTTCTCTATTTACCTCAATGTAATGATTCTTTATTTTTTTTAATTCTTCTAAATTCTATGTATATGTTCCAAAATCATGTATCTATATCATATTATCCTTATTTGATGGGGAAATACATGTTTTAAAAGGGTTCTCTTCTCAATTCTTCCTGAGAAGCAAGCCCGATTAAAGAGAACTTCCCGTTTTCTTACACATTTTTAAGTACACTCCATAGTCTTTTTTAATCCACCATTATTTTTATAAAATCACTCATTTCATCATGAATAACTACCTTAGTTCATTTCTGGTTTTATGAAAACAAACATTCATTTTCCTCTTTAAACGCTCTTTAATATTTTCTTTAAACCACACTAAAATGTTTCATTTCTAATGTCTCTTAAACACTCTTTTTACATGTATTCACTTCAGTTTGACATAAATTATAATTATATATTCCTATTTTACCTTATGAATGTCCATGTATGATTTAAATCCATTCTTTCATGGAAACCATTATGATATTCCCTTTTGTTATGTCTTATGACATGATTATGATACCCAATTCTTTCCATGGGTAACCCTTATGTTTGATTATTCATGTGGCACACATATGAATGAACATGTTATGATGGGTGTGCCTAGATATCATTTCAATGCATTGGTTAAAGTTTATTCTCATGAGACGTCATGTTTAATGGTCTTTGTGGTTATCCTTGACTCATGCTCCATGTGCAACGGTCTTGGTGGTTAGCCTTGACTCATGCTCTATGTTAAATGGTTTTGGTGGTTAGCCTTGACTTGTGATCCTCTATGTGAAATGATCCTGGACTCATGTTTATGTCATGTTGTATGTTGTTGAAACATTTTTATGATTCTATTTTTATATGATCCCATGTTATGCATGTTATGAACCCTTATGATTATTCTTTTTTCATGTATTTTTATGTCATCATGTTATGCTTTCTAACCCATGTGTTATGCTTTATTCATATGTTTATTTCCTTACTAATATTTTAGCTCATCCCTTTGTTTATGTATTCCCTAGTTTATCCTATGTATGTATAAGGGCTCAATGTAAGTGAGGATCTCATAATGTCTGACAAATAAAGAGTTGTTTTAATTTAATCCCATGTTTTCAGTTTTATATACCTAATCTTTCAAAGAAACTAGACTTTACTATCCTTGGATTTTAACTGGTGGTTATTTATGCTTAAAATCATGTAATAATATGTGTAAAAGGTAAGTGTCACAATATTTGGTATTAGAGCATGTTCTAGTTATTTTTGGAGATTATGACTAGAGCACTTTAGTAAGAACCCTAGGGATAATTCAATCACCATTGATAGCCTAGATTTAAACTTTGGGTATCACAAGTTAAGATATACTTTTCATTTACAAGTTTGTCCTTCTATATTCAAGGATTTATTTTTATATTATTATTATATAAGTATTCAATCCTCCCCCCCATTGTAATTTCTTTTTCTTAGTTAATGGTTGTAAATAGAAGAAAATGTGCCAAAAATCAATGTGATAGGAAATGTGATGATTTCCCTAATGATGTGCCAAATATGATGGGGAAGGGTGATAAAAACTTCATGACAGTGATTTATCAACTAGGTCAAGTTATGAATAATAACTTGAATCACGTGGAACACCCTCCTTCTTCTAAGAAAGAGAAAGTTGTTATCTAATACTTCATGTGATAAAGGTCTCCCATCTTTAGAGTATATTCTTATCCCGTCATCTCAGAATAATGGATTAACAATATTGAGAATATATTATTGGTCCTAAAGTTATCATAAGAAGAAAAGATTGTGATGGTATTCTATCGTTTTGATGGGGAAGCTGGTCAGTGGTGGACACTGATCAAGAACACAAAGTCCGACTAAGAAATTGACTTCATGAAATGGGAAGATTTCAAGAAAATATTTTTCAATAAATATTTTCCCCAAACACTCCATCTTAATATGGAAGGGTAATTTATTAGATTAAAGAAAAAGGAAGATGATTCTATTGGATCGTGTGAGGAAAAATTCACATGGCATGCATGATATGCCTTTGGCTTTGTCTTGAACATCGAAAGCAAGGTGGATCACTTCTTTAGAGGACTAAATCCAAGTCTACAAAAAGTGTTGAAGATTAGAGACTTTGACATTTATGAAGTGATTTTATGTTGTGAACTTAAGATAAAAATGGAGATTGGAGACTCTCATTGGTCTCATGGGTCTGGTGATAAAAAGTGGGAAATTGAGTTTAATATGGGAGGATCAACAGATAAATCTCATGATGGAAAGAAGACCCAACACCTGATGTGTCAAAATTGTGGGATGAATTATCCTAGAAACTGATTAAATGTAACCAAGAGATGCTTCAAATGTGGAATAGAGGGTCATATTAATAATAATTTATGAAGGGATATGAAGAATCCCACTAATTTGGAATAAGAAGGGAAGGTTCAGATCAACACTCAACTTGTAGTAAAGTGTTTCAACTTTAACGGAACATGGTAATTATTTAAACCATTTCCCTAATTCAAGGGTTATTGGAGGCAATCCACAACAACAACATCTAAGCCAGCAAGTAAGGGAATATATTATCACTAATACTAAGCTGGAACTTGAAAATGATGTGGTGATAGGTATGATGTTTATTCATTCAAGAGTATCAAATGTATTATTCTATTTCAGTTCTATGCATTATTTTATATCTTTAAAGTTTAGTATAATTATTTAATCACCACCTCAAAATTTGGAGGTTGAGTTATTTATGAGAGTAGAAAATGGGGCAATTATTGCATCCAAAGTTTATAACTCCTCCCCGATTAATTTTTATGGACTAAACCTCCCAATAAATCTCGTCATGCTCCCTTTGATAGATTTTGATGCTATATTGGGCATTGATTGGCTATCTTTATATAAATCCAACATCGACTGTAGGTAAAGGGAGATCACTCTTCACATCCCAAAGCATCATCTAATTATATAAAAGTGTAAGGAGGATGATGAATCTCTATTAGAATCATTATATCAATTTTGGATATTATTTCCTTATGAGCAAGAATATCTAGCTCAAATGTTTGAGACAAAGGAGATGATCATGTTCAAATACATGCCCATTGTGAGGGACTATACTGATGTATTCCCCAAAAGTTGTTTGGTCTTCCTCCTAACTAAGAAGTTAAGTTCTCAATTGAACTTATTCCTGGATCTTTACCTATATCAAATAAACCTTATAGAATATCCACCATTGAGCTAGAATAACTGAAGAAGCAGTTACAAGATAATATGGACAAGGGTTTTATACACCTAAGTGGTTTACCTTGGGGTGTGTCAGTCCTCTTCATCAAGAATGGATCAATGTTCCTCTATATTTATTATCCTGAGATCAAAAAAATCAATATAAATAACAAGTATCCTCTACCACAAATAGATGACTTGTTTGGTCAGCTACGCGGGGGTAGTTATTTCTCTAAGGTGGAACTTTGGTTGAGATATCACCAATTAAAGGTGAGGAAGGATGATATTCTCAATACTAACTTTAGATTGAGGTATGGACACTGTGAGTTCATAGTGATGCCTTTTAGACTCACTAATTCTCTAGAAATTTTCATGGACTTAATTAATAGAGTATTTAGAGATTACCTCAATTAATTTTTCATAGTCTTTATTAATGATATTCTGATATACTCCAAGATCAAGGAGGAAAATGAGGATCATTTTAATATTGTGCTAAAAACTTTTCAAAGAGATAAACTATATGCATAGTACAGAAAATGTGAGTTATTAATTGAGGAAGTATCATTCTTGGGGAATGTTATCACCAGCAAAGGAATATATGTGGACCCTTCTAAGACAAAGGAAATTGAGGAGTGACCCAGACTGACATATGTAATGGAAATCCATAGATTCCTTGGTCTAGCTAGGTATTACTGACAATTTGTTAAGAACTTCTCATGATTATCAAACCCACTAACTAAGCTGGCTCAGAAGGGAGAAAATTTTGTCTGGACCAGTGAATGTGAAGATTGTTTCAAAAAGTTGAAAAATAGGCTTATCATTGTGCTAGTACTCACACTCCTAAAAAGTGGGGAATTATTTATGGTGTATAAAAATGCTTCAAAGAAGAGATTAGGTTGTGTACTTATGAAAAATGATTAAGTGATAGCCTATGCCTCACAGTAGTTGAATATTCATCGGCAAAACTATCACACACATGATCTGGAGTTAGAGGCTCTGATCTTAGCATTGAAAATGTGGAGGAATTATCTCTATGGAGAGAAGTGTGAGATGTATATTGATCATAAGATCCTCAAAAATATATTCACATTGAAAGAGCCTAATATGTACTAGAAAATATGGTTAGATATCATCAAGGATTATGACTGCTCAATCCACTACCATCCAGTTAAAGAAAATAAGGTGTAAGATAATCTAAGTAAAAAGGATCTTGTATCTTTATCAATAATGATAATTGAGAAGGATCCAATATTCTTATACCTTTAAATGATGGACATGGGAATAATTAAGGAAGGAACATCATCAATCCTTTCTCAAATGATTTCTCAACCATCCCTCATGGAGAAAATATCGGATGCTTAAAGAAATGATGTGAAAATTCAGAAAAAGGTAGAAGCTATCAGAGATGTAAAATCCTCAGAGTTCCAAATGGATGAGGAAGGAGTCATGAGATTCTAGGTTACGACTATATGTACCATCCAATATAGAGGTAGAGAAAGATATTCTGAATAACGTACATAGCTCAACCTTCTATATTCACCCAGGAAGTATGAAGATGTATTGGGATCTCTAGGAGTGCTATTGGTGGCACAATATCAAGAATAAGATCGTTGAACATACAACAAAATGTATGGTATGTTAGTAAGTGAAGGATAAAATAAAAAAGTGTAAGTGGATGATGAAACCATTACCCATACCAACATGGAAATGGGAAAACATCCTCATGTACTTTGTCACCAAACTTATAAAGACATCCAGAGGAAACAATGCTATATGGGTTGTTTTGGATTGTATTACAAAGATAGGTCACTTTATTGCAATTCGAGAGGACTTCTCCTTTGATAAACTTCCACAGATATACATCTGATAATGGTAAGGATGCATAGATCACCACTATCGATTATATTTGATTGAGATCCAAGATTCACCTCCAAGTTCTAAAAAAGCCTCCAACATGCTCTAAAGACTAAGCTGAACTTCAGTACATCCTGTCATCCTCAAACTTATGGCCAATCTAAGAGAACTATTTAGAAACTGGAATACATGTTGAGATCATGTTCTATGGACTTCGAGGGAGTATGGGACCAACATCTACCTCTAGTCGAGTTCTCTTACAACAAAATTTTCCACTCAATCATCTAGATGGATCCATATGAATACCTTTATGGGAAAAGATGTAGAACACCAACATGATAGGATGAGGTCAATGAATGTAAGCTACTAGGACCTGAAATGGTCGGAGAAATGGTAAAAATGTGAAAACCATTCGGTAGCATATTCGGGCATCCCAAAGTCCACAGAATAGTTATACAGACAATCATCGATGATACCTAGAGTTTAAGGTTGGAGACATGGTATTCATTCACATATCTTCATGGAAGATGATCATGATATTTGTAAAGAAAGGAAAGCTAAGTCCCAGGTACACCGGCCCCTTCAAGATTCTCGATCGTGTTGAAGCTCTGGCCTATCGGCTAGCACTTCCACCAACCATGTCTCAATTACACGATGTATTCCACATATCCCTCTTGAGTAAGTACATAATAGATCCCTCACATGTAATGAATTTAGAGTTTGTACAATTGGAGAATGATCTCTCTTATGAGGAGTAACCAGTGAAGATCTTGGATCATATAGATAAAGTTCTACACAAAAATACCGCTCACCTAGTCAAAGTAATATAGTAGAGCCATAAGTATGAATTGGAAACATGGGAACTAGATTATGTGATAAAGGAGAACAACCCTCAATTTTTTTCAACATAGTTTGTAAAACAAATTTTTGTGGGAAAAAATTCATAAAGGGGGAAGAATGTAATGACCCAAAATTTTATCAATGAAAATTCATTTCTTATAATTATGTTATATAGTATAAATAATATAAACATCACATATAGAACATAATACAAACAATACAAATGAGTAATGAATCAAATGAGAGGAATTTATATAAGTTAAGAAACATATACCAATGGAATAGTAACTTGACCTTTGGAATAGTAATGTGAACCTTATGAATAGTAAATCGGACAATAGAATAAAAACCTCACCTATAAAAGTATAAATAAAATTTATCAATCTTATAAATGAAAATATTATATAATTATATTATAGTATAAGTAAATGAATGTTTTAGAAATTATTAATTAAGTGTTGATATTTTTATAAAACATAAGTGTTTATTTTCAATTTTATAATAAATATAATGTTTTAAAAGAAAATTTATTTCCATAAAATTTATTCATAAATTAAAATTTTTTTGTCTTATGATTATAAGATAATTTTATGAGACCTTAATTAATTTTTCAAAGTGTTATAAAATCAGTTATAATTTTAAAATTAGTATTTTCCAAGAAAATGAAGATTTTAATTAAAAATAAAATTTCTTGTATTTAGAAAATTATTTTCATAAAATGGAGTCCATTTTATAATTCTACACATTTAAAAATGGTTAGGGTAAATTTTTTGGATTTTTCTAAAATAGTTGAATTTTTGTGAATAGTGAAATACGGTAATTTATGGTATATATACATTATAAGTTAAATACATTATTCCTTGAGTCATCGCTAATGTAAGAACCATAATATCAAACTATCCTTAATTATTTTAATATATTTAATGATAATTATTAAATTATTCATAGTCTTGAGGCAAAATAATAAACTAATGAATAAAATAATGAGAAAACACTCATCTCCTCCCCTATAAATACCACCCCTCACCACCTATTCTCCTCAACTACCATTATACAATTTACATGATAACTCTAATATATTTTATAGACTATAATTTTATTGTGTAAATGGAATAATCCATCATCTTTTCTCTTCCCCTCTTCTTTTATTCTAAAAATGAAAACATCGTCCATGAGGTGGCGATTTACCGCCTTCATGGACGACATGTTTTCATTTTTCAATTCCACCTTCAAGGATGGTCATAAAAAAAATTTTATGGTTAAAAAGGATTATATTATATTCATTACAACCTATTTAATGTTCTAGACCCAGTATATATACATGATATTAAATAATGAAACAAAACTAGTTTGTGATGATCGAAAAAATATCAAATTAATCCAAAATGATTATCATTAAAGTTTTATCTAATGAATTATCCTCACATATGGAAAAAATTTATATATAATACCATTTAATATTATTTATGTTCATTAATAACATATAATTTCAATACTTTACAAATATTCTTATTTTACATGATTTTCTATACATGTATACAAGTGAACCAATCATGAAAACCAATGAAACAAACACTCCCAAACGATGAAATTGTATCTTATAACTCACCAAAAAATCCATAAATAACTAAATAAATTTATAATAAATAAAATGAGTGTATAAAAGGTTCTGAATAAATTAATTAATGTATTTAATTTGATTGTCTAGGACATTATGATCAAGTGCAGGACACTTTTGGACATAAGGTAAGGGATTATACCCAAACCTCCGTTTTTTCCTTTGGGTTACTCTTTATCTCTCTTTACCCTAATGTAATGCTTCTTTATTTTTTTGTACTTATTATAAATTTTTTTTATATGTTCCAAACTCATGTATCTAGATCATATCATCCTTCTTTGATGGGGAAATACATATTTTAAAAAGGTTATCTTCTCAATTCTTCCCGAGAAGCAAACATGATTAAAGGGAACTTTCTATTTTCTTACCCATTTTTAAGTAAACTCCATATTATATTTTAAACCACCTTTATTTTTCTAAAATCACTCATTTCACCATGAATAACTATCTTGGTTCATTTCTGATTTTATAAAAACATTCATTTTCTGCTTTAAATGCTCTTTAATATTTTCCTTAAACCGCACTAAAATGTTTCATTTCTAATATCTCTTAAACACTCTTTTTACATGTATTCACTTCTGTTTGAAATAAATTATCATGATATATTCCTATTTTCACTTATTAATTTCTATGAATTATTTAAATCCATTCTTTTATGGACACCATTATGATGTTCCCTTTTTTTATGCCTTATGACGTGATTATGATACCCAATTATTTCCATGGGTAACCCTTATGCTTGATTATTCATGTGAGACATATATGAATGAAAATGTTATGATGGGTGTTCCTAGATATTTCTCCAATTCATTGGTTAATTTTTATTCTCATGAGACGTCATGTGCAATGGCCTTGGTGGTTAGCCTTGACTTGTGCTCCATGTGCAACAACCTTGGTGGTTAGCCTTGACTCGTGCTCCATGTACAACAGTCTTGGTGGTTA
The DNA here is from genome assembly GCA_963277665.1 of Viscum album. Classification (NCBI taxonomy): domain Eukaryota; kingdom Viridiplantae; phylum Streptophyta; class Magnoliopsida; order Santalales; family Viscaceae; genus Viscum; species Viscum album. The sequence continues at coordinate 208,433,941 of OY728128.1, read as the reverse complement.
GACTTGACTCATGCTCCTCCATGTGAAATGATCCTTGAATCATGATTATGTAATATTTTATATTTTTTCACATTTTTGTGATTCCATGTTTATATGATCCCTTGGTATACATGTTATGCACCCTTATGTGTATTCTTTTCAGGGTCTTTTTATGTCATCATGTTATGCTTTCAAACCCATGTGTTACACTTTATTCATATGTTTATTACCTTACTAGGATTTTTATCTCATCCCTTTTTTCATGTATTCCCTAGGTTATACTATTCAAGTATAAGGGCTCAAAGGAAGTTAGGAGCTCATAATGGAAGATAAATAAAGAGTTGTTTTATTTTAATCCCATGTTTTTAGTTTTATGTACCTAGTCTTCCAAAGACACTAGACTTTACTATATTTGGCTTGTAAATGATGATTATTTATGATTAAAAACATGTAATAATATGTTTAAAATTTTATGGTTGTTATACCTTTCTCTCTCATTAACTTTTTTTATGAATTTTTAAGTGACGTTGTTATGCTGCTAAAATTTCACCATGATTTTTCCATACCAAAACAGTTGTGTAGTGAATATCATACCCATTTACTATAAAGGGTTTTAACATTTATACAATTATACTTCTATGAATTGGTACTTAAATTTATGTATTCCACACTCCATGTTTTTAGAATAAAATGTGATGATAAATGATTTCATGTATTATGATCTATGTGGCACACTTAAGTATGAGAATGTAATGAATGTGACGGGTGCGCCCAGAATTATATAGCACTCCAATCTATTGGGTAATGTTTAGTATCATGAGACGTAATGTTGGTATAGGGAGTCAATCTAATTTCTTTATGGTACTTTATCCATCATGATTTTTTGGTAGTTATCCTTGACCTATGTTTATGATGCAATGTTTTAAGTTGTTGCCACATTTCTCAGGTTATGATTATCATGATATATCATGTCCTATTATTCATGTTCCTTTTATGCCCCATTGATATGACTATTTTCCAACATGTATTAATTTCGTCATATTATTCCATGTTTATTCCCTTACTAGGCTTTATATCTCACCTCTTTCTTATGTATGTCCCCAGGTTATCCCATGCAGTTTTAAGTGCGAGCATGTTAAGGAAGATTTCAATAAAGATGATGTTTTTATGATTTTAAATTATTGTGTAATGTACCTAATTCCAAAATAAACTATACTTGTCTATATTTCAGGTTTTATTAAGTTTAATCTTATGTAATAAATCAAGTATTAATGTAAAATAAAGAGCATGGTTGTTATAGTTGGTATAATAGGAAAAGTTTAGTTATTTTTGGGATTAGGATTAGAAAACTCTATCGAAAGACTTAGGGATAAGACTAAGTATAATAAAACATTACTAAATTTTGGTAAGTATAGAGTAAGTTATTTATCAAGAAAATACATCTTTGTCTGGATACTAATAGTGGACATGGTTTTGGAAAAAATGTACCTAGGGGTAAAAACTTAGACAAGGTGTATTGGGCCTAACTTGGTGTAACATAGTACACAACAACGGGCCTTATTGTACACCTAGTTTGACACTCCTAGGGGGTATTCTTTCGTGAATTCATAATCTCATTATGAACCATTATTAAGGGAAAAATACCATAAGAATATACATTAGGAAATAGATCATTGATAACATGTATTGAAGCCTATAAATTCATAAGTTAAGTAAATAAATGTAATTTATATGTTATCCCTTCAATTACATTGAATTCCCATTTATGTGTTTAATATTTTAAAAACATTCATCCATAATTTTCCCTTTATTCTAGCCAATGGTCGAAAATAGAAGAAATCAGGTAAACAATCAATATGATGGGAAATGTGATGACTGCCCCAATGAGATGTCCAACCTGAGGGGGGCGGGAATCGCAAAATTTGTGATGATACTCTCTCAGCTGACTTAGGTTCTGAATAGAAACCTGTATTAGGAGGAGCACCCAAATACCTCTAAGAAATAACAAGCTATTATTGAGATCTTTATGCGAAAAATGCCTCTATTTTTCAATAGATAATATGATCCCTTAATCATGGAAAAATGGATCAACTTCATTAAGAAGATATTCTTCATCCTTCAATGTTCTGAAAAAGATAAGGGTCTACTGGTTGTTTATCATATGGAGGGATAAACCGATCAGTGGTGGAATTTGATCAATAATATAAAGCCTGAGGAAGAGATCAAAGTAATGGGGTGGAAGGAATTTCAGAAAATGTTTTTTGACATATATTTCCCTTTCACTCTATGAATTAAATTGGAAAGGTAATTCCTTGCCCTCAAGAAAAAATACGACGAATCTATCAGGGCGTATGACGCAAACTTCACAAGACTAGCATGATATGCCTCCAGTTTTGTCATTACCCCCAAATATAGGTTGACCACTTCTTTGGTGGGCTAAAATATGGTCTATGAAAATACCTGGTGATCCGATACTTTGATAGCTATGAGAAAATTGTCTAATGTTCCCTAAAAGTCAATATGGAGATCAGAGAATCTCAAGGGTATCATGGGGATAAGAAGCGGAAAGTGGAGTTCAATTTTGGCAGTCCAATGGAGAAATCTAATAGTTCCAAGAAATTTCAACATCCCACTTTTCAATGGTGTAGAAAGAATCACCCTATAAATTTCTTAAGGGGTTAGGAAATGATTTAGGTGTGGGAAGGAAGGGAACCTAGCTAGTGATTTCCAATCGGAGAAACCCACTACTGCAATGGAGGAAAGGAATGCTCTAGTCAACCCTTAGCGCATTGTTCATTACTTAAACTGTAGGGAACCGGGGCACTTTGAAACCCAATGCCCTAAGTCATGGGTTTTTGGAAAAAACCAACAACCTCCAAGGCAGTAAGGGTGATCTTTTTCCATCACAAATGTTGAGATAGATACCGACAATGAAGTGGTGATAGGTACATTAGTTATTCATTCAAGAGTAGAGAATATACTTTTTGATTTTGGTTCTATGTATTCCTTCATATCATTAAATTTTAGTAGAACTATTCAAACACCACTACAAAGTATGGAAGTAGAGCAGTCAGTGAAAATGGAAAATGGGAAAATTATTGCATCCTAAGTATATAACTCCTCCCCTATCAAAATTTTTTGGCTGAACTTCCCAGCAAACCTTCTCATATTGCCTTTGGTGGAATTTGATTCAATTTTGGGTATGGATTGGTTTTCCTTATATAAATCCAAAACAAATTTTTGTGATAAGGAAATCACTCTCTATATTGTGGATCAATCCCTAATTTTGTACAAGTGAAAAGAGGAGGATGAATATTCTTTAGCACCAACATCTTAAGCATAGATATTTTTTCCCCACGAGAAAGTATATCTAGCTCAAATGATTGAGTCTAAGGAAAGAAACATCCTTGAATACATGCCTATTGTGAGGGAATATAATGATGTGATTCCCAAGGAATTGTATGGTCTTCCTCCTAGCTAAGAGGTTGAATTTTCAATCAAGCTTATACATGGTCCATTTCCATTATCTAAGACTCTGTATAGAATGGTTGTTGTGGAACTTGAGAAGATGAAGAAACAACTACAGGATAATCAGGATAAAGGTTTCATACACCCAAGTTCTTCATCATGGGGTGCACTAGTCTCTTCATCAATAATCAGGATGGGTTAATGCATCGTTGCATTATTATCATGAGCTCAACAAGATCACGATAAAGAACAGTTATCCTCTTCCATGGATTGATGAATTGTTCGATCAACTATGTAGAGCACAATACTTCTCCAATGTAGATATATAGTCAGAATATTATCAAGTTAGGTTGAAGAAGGAGGATATATCTAAGACTGTTTTTAGTACATGGTGTGGGCACTATGAGTTCATAGTAATGCCTTTCAAACTCACTAATGCTTCGGTAATCTTCATGGACATTATGAATTGAGTCTTTAAAGTTTACCTTGACAAATTTTTGGTATTCTTTATAGATGATATTATAATATTCTCCAAAACCAAGGAGGAGAATGGGGAGCATCTGAGTACTATGTTAAATACCTTGCAAATGGAGAAGCTTTATGAAAAGTACAGGAAATATGAGTTCTGGTTGAAGGAAGTCTCATTAATGAGGAATGTCATCACAAGAAATAGGATATCTATAGACCCTTTAAATACATAAGTAATTAAAGGTAGTCGAGGCCAACATCTATGAAAGATATCTATAGTTTCCTTGGATTATCTAGGTACTATTTTTGATTTGTGATAAATTTCTCGTGATTGTCAAACCCCTTAACCAAGATAACTCGGAAGGGAGTCAATTTTTCTTGGAATGATGAATGTGAAGAAAGATTCAAGGAGTTGAAAAAGAGGATTATCACTGCCCATGTGTTCACACTACCCACAAGTGGAGAAATTTTCATAGTATTCAATGATGCTTTGAAGAAGGGATTGGGATTTGTGTTGATGCAGTATGACAAAGTCATGCCCTATGCTTCCAAGTAGTTGAAAGTTCACAAACAGAACTACCCAACGCATGATTTATAGTTAGTTGTAGTGATATTCACTTTGAAAATATGGAGGCATTATCTCTTTAGTGAGAAGTTTAAAATATATATGGATTAAAAAAGTATCAAATGTATATTCACATGGAAATACCTGAATATGTGCCAAAGAAGATGGTTAGAGCTAATCAAGGACTATGATTGTTCAGTACACTACCATCCTGCTAAAGCGAATAAAGTGGTGAATGCTCTAAGTAGAAAGGATCAATCAATTTTATCATTAATGAGAATTGAGAAGGATTCAATCTTCTTGGATTTGAAAAGGATGGACATGGGAATCTTAAAGGAAGGAATGTCATCAATCCTTTCACAAATTATTGCTCAACCATCCCTTCTAGAGAAGAAAATGGATGGTCAATGAAATGATGTGAGAATTCATAAGAAAGTGGAAACTATAAGAAAAGAGAAATATTCATAGTTCAATGTTAATGACATAGGTGTTGTGAGATTTGGGTCAAGACTATGTGTACCATCAAATCCTGAGTTAAAAATGACCTGTTGGATGATGCACATAGATCAAACTTCTCCATCGACCTAAGAAGAACAAAGATGTATTGAGATCTCTGAGAGAACTATCGGTATGACAATATGAAGAAAGAGATCACTGAATATATATTAAAATTCTTGGTATGTCAGCAAGTGAAGTCTGAAATAAAGAAGTTTAAGGGGATGATGTAACCATTACCCATACCAACATGAAAATGAGAAAACATCTCCATAGAATTTTTCACTGGACTTCTGAAGACATCCAGAGGAAACAAAGTTATATGGGTTGTTGTGGATTGTCTTACAAAGACATCTCACTTTATAAAAATTTGAGAGGACTTATCACTCGACCAACTTACATTGATATAAATCAAATAAGTGATGAGGATTCATGGAGTACCACTATTGATTGTATTCGATCGATATCTGAGATTCACCTCTAAGTTATGGAAAAGTGTTCAACATGATCTAAACACTGAGTTAAACTTCATCACATCTTATCACCCTCAAACTGATGAAAAATCTGAGAAGACTATCCAAACACTTGAGGACATGTTGAGAGTATACTTAATTGACTTCAAAGGAGGATGGGACCAACATCTTCCTCTGGTTGAGTTCTCTTACAATAACAGTTTCTACTCAAACATCCAAATGGCTCCTTATGAAGCACTTTATGGGAAGAGGTGAAAAACACCAGCATGCTGGGATGAAGTTGGGGAATGAAAATTGTTAGGTCCTGAAATGGTCGATGAAATTGTAGAAAAATGTTAAAATACCATTCAGCAACACATCAATGCTTCTCAGAGTTGATAGAAGATTTATGCTGACAATCATCGATGAGACCTAGAGTTTGATGTTGGAGACATGGTATTCCTATGCATATCTCCATGGAAGAAAGTGATGATCACTAGTGCAAAAAAATGTTTTTTACGGTGGTTATTTTTTAGTTTTTATGTCAATTTTTGGTCGACGTTATTACAGAAGATGTTATAAATATTGTTTTTTATGTCAGTTATTTTAAAACCGACGTCAAAAACAAAAAACCGAAGCATTTTTCACATCGGTTACTCAAAAACTGATGTGGAAAACGCTTTGGATTCATGATGTATTACGTCAGTTATTTAAAAACCAATGTTGAATATACTTTATCACGTTGGTTATTGTATAAACAACATCCTAAATCACACCTCCGAGGTATTTATCATGTCGGTTATGCAAATAACCGATGTGATAAAGTAGTCTGCCAAGTGGTTTTCCACGTCTGTTAAATAATAACTGATGTGAGAACATATCTACTATGTCGGTTATTTTATAACCGACGTAAAAAACCATTCCTTTCCATTTATTACGTCGGTTATGAAATAACCAACATAAAATTCATTCCCATGCATATGTTACATCGGTTTTCAAATAACCAATGTAAAAACCAATCCCGGTGCATTTTTTTCGTTGGTTATAAAATAACCAACGTAAAAACTAATTTTTTTAATTAAACCATTCAACAAAAATTATGAAAATCCAAAAGAATACATGAAATAGAACAAAAATAGACCCCCCCCCCCCAGCATACTGTAAATCCCCCCCCCCCACACACACACCCCTAGAAACCCCCCCCCCCCACCCCCACCCCACTGGACACCCCCCCACACACACACACACACCCCTGGACTGCCCACCCACCCACCCTCCTAGACATCCCCCCATACCCCTGGACACCCCCCCCCCCACACACACACACAAATATTCCCATCCATAAGAATACCAGAAACAGAACAAAAACAGACCCCCCCCCCCACCCCACTGGACAGCCCTCCCCCACCCCCTGAACAGCCCTCCCACACCCCTGGAAATCCCCCCACCCCACTAAACAACCTACCCACAACCCAAGAAACCCCCCACCCTCCTGGACAGCCCCCCACCCCCTGGAAAGACCTCTCACCCTCCTAGACACCCCCAAACCCATGGAGACCCTAGACACCCCCCCCCCCCACACACACACACACACCCTTGGACTGCCCTCCCACACCCCTAACCCCCCCCCCCCCCTAAACACCCACTCGACTGCCCCCCACCCTCATAGACACCCTGGACACCCCCCCCCCACCCCACTGGACAGCCCTCCCACGCCCCTAGAAAGCTACCACCCCACTAGACAGCCCTCCCCAGACCCCTGGACAACCATCCCACACCCCTAGAACCCCCCCCCCCCCCCCCAAACACACACACACAAACCCCTAAACATACTCGGGATTTCTCCTCACCCTAATGGACACCTAGGACACCCCCCACCCCCTGGACAGCCCTCCCACACCCCTGGACAGCCCTCCCACCCTCCTGGACATCCCCCACCCCACTGGACAGCCCTCCCCCACCCCCTGGGCAGCCCTCCCCCACCCCCTGGACAGCCCAGCCCACCCCCTAGACAGCCCTCCCACACCCCTAGAAACCCTCCCCCACCCCCTAGATAGCCTTCCCACAACCCTGGATACCCCCCACCCTCCTGGACAGCCCCCACCCCTTGGACATCCCTCCCTCCCTCCTGGACACCCCCCACCACCATGGACACCCCCCCCCCCCCACACACACACACACACACCCCTGGACTGCCCTCCCACACCCCTGGAACCCCCCCCCCCCCCCACCCACCCACCCCCCCACCCCCCCCCCCCCACACACACACACCCCTGGACACCCCCTAGACTGCCCCCCACCCTCATGGACACCCCCTGGACTGCCCCCCACCCTCATGGACACCCTGGACACCCCCCCACCCACCCACCCACCCCACCCCATTAGACAGCCCTCCCACACCCATGGAAAGCATCCACCCCACTATATAGCCCTCCCCAGACCCCTGGACAGCCATCCCACACACCTAGACCCCCCCCCCCACACACACACACACACCTGGACACACCCTAGACTGCCCCCACCCTCAAGGACACCCTGGACACCCCCCACCCCACCCCCCTAGACAGCACTCCCACACCCCTAGAAATCCCCCTGACCCCACTAGGAACCCCCACCCCCCCCCCCCACCCCCCAAGACACCCCCTGGATAGCCCTCCCACCCTCCTGGACACCCCCCCCCCCACCCACCCACCCACCCCACTCGACAGCCCTCCCCCACCCCTTGGACAGCCCTCCCACACCCCTAGAACCCCCCCACCCCACCCCACCCCACTAAACAGCCTGCCCACAACCCTGGACACCCCCCCCCCCGCCACCCTCCTGGACAGCCCCCCACCCCCCTTGACAGCCCCCCACCCTCCTGGAAACCCCCCACCCCCATGGACACCCTGGACACCCCCCCCCCCCCCACACACACACACACCCCTGGATTGCCCCCAACCCTCATAGTCACCCTGGACACCCCCACCCCACTAGACAGCCCTCCCACACCCCTGGAAAGCCCCCACCCCACTGGACAGCCCTCCCCAGACCCCTGGACAGCCATCACACACCCCTAGAACCCCCCCCCCCACCCACCCACACACACACACACACACCTGGACACACCCTGGACTATCCCCCACCCTCATGGACACCCTGGACACCCCCCCCCCCACCCCCACCCCCTGGAAAGCCCTCCCACCCCCCTGGAAAGCCCCCTGACCCCACTGGGCCCCCCACCCCTGGACAGCTTCCCACCCTCCTGGACACCCCACCCCATTGGACAACCCTCCCCACCCCCTGGACGGCCCTCCCACACCCCCTAGACAGCCCATCCTACCCCTGGACAGCCCTCCCACACCCCTGGAAACCCTCCCCCACCCCCTGGACATCCTTCCCACAACCCTGGACACTCCCCCAACCTCCTGGACAGCCCCCCACCCCCTGGAGAGGCCTCCCAGCCTCCGGGACACCCCCCCACCCCCACCCCCACTGACACCCAGGACACTCCCCCCCCCCCCCCACACACACACACTCCCCTAGACTTCCCTCCCATACCCCTTGAACCCCCCCCCCCCCACACACACACACACACACCTGGACACCCCCTGTACTGCCCCCCACCCTTATGGACACCCCCACCCACCCACCCCACTAGACAGCCCTCCCACACCCCTGGAAATCCCCCACCCCACTAGACAGCCCTCCCCAGACCCCTAGACAGCCATCCCACACCCCTAGACCACCCCACACACACACACACACCACTATACATGCCCTAGACTGCCCCCCACCCTCATGGACACCCTGGACACCCCCCCCCACCCACCCCCACCCCCCTGGACAGCCCTCCCACACCCCTGGAAATCCCCCTAACCCCACTGCCCCCCACCCCACACACACACACACACCACTAGAAACCCCCTGGATAGCCCTACTAAGCTCCTGGACAACCCCCCACCCCCCCCCACCCCCTCCCCCCACCCCCTCCCCCCACTGGACAGCCCTCCACCACCCCCTGGAAAGCCCTCCCACACCCCTTGGACAGCCTAGCGGACCCCCTGGATAGCCCTCCCACACCCCTGGAAACCCTCCCCCACCCCCTGGACAGCCTGCCCACAACCCTGGACACCCCTACCCTCATGGACAGCCCCCCACCCCCTGGATATCCCTCACACCCTACTGGACACCCCCACCCCCATGGAAACCCTGAACACCCCCCCCCCCACACACACACACACACACAAACACACCCCTGGACTACCCTCCCACACCCCTAACCCCCCCCCCCACACACACACACACACACACCCTTGGACACCCCCTGGACTGCCTTCCTACCCTCATGGACACCCTAGACACCCCCCACCCCACCCCACTGGACAACCCTCCCACACCCCTGGAAAGACCCCACCCCACTGGACAGCCCTCCCCAGACCCCTGGACATCCATCTCACACCCCTAGACCCCCCCCCCACACACACACACACCTGGACACACCCCGGACTTCCCCCCACCCTCATGGACACCCTAGACACCCCCCCCCCCCCCAACCCCCTATACAGCCCTCCCACACCCCTGGAAAGCCCCCTGACCCCACTAGGAACCCCCCCACACACACACACACACACACCTGGACACCCCCCTGGACAGCCCTCGCACCCTCCTGGACACCCCCCCCCCCCCCCCCACCCCACTAGACATCCCTCCCCCACCCCCTAGACAGCCCTCCCACACCCCTGGAACCCCCCACCCCCACCCCACTAAACAGCCTGCCCACAACCCTGGACACCCCCCCCCCCCCCCGCCCTCCTGGATATCCCTCCCACCCTCCTAGACACCCCCGACCCCCATGGACACCCTAGACACCCCCCCCCACCCACACACACCCCTAGATAGCCCCTGGACTACCCCCCACCCTCATAGACACCCTGGACACCCCCCCCCCCCCACACACACACACACCCACCCCACTGGACAACCCTCCCACACCCCTGGAAAGCCCCCTGACCCCACTAGGTACCCCCCCCCCCCCCCCCTCACACCCCTGGACACCCCCTGGACAGCCCTCCCACCCTCCTAGACACTCCCCCCCCCCACACACACACACACACACTAAACTAGACAGCCCTCCCACACCCCTGGAAACCCCCCCACCCCACTGGAAACCTCCCCACACCCCTGGAAACCCCCCAGACCAGAATCCATACCAAAAAAACCATCAGAACTAGACCAAAACAATAAGTAGTGCAAAATTAAACAGTCACATATATAACATTCATAACTTACAATTTCCACACACACAAAAACCTAAATCCAACCTAAATGACTATCAAATACACAATTATAATGACAATATTTAAAATTATATTTTACACTATAAACAAACTAAAATCTAATCAAACCAGTAAAATAATTTGACCATTCCACTTGTAAGTGTTTGACCTCTTGAGCACTATAGGGTTGAGGGTCATCGAAGATACAAAAAACTAAGTAAACTATATAACAAAAGAGTTCTGAAAGTAAAATGGGTTGGAAATACAAGCCCAACTGTAAATTACAAGGAAACTGAAAGTACAAGTACTGGAAAAAGGGAAAACGGCTCCTGGATAATCCACCGGGAAATCCTACCTGAAGGGTAGGTACAGATAGCCTCCATAGCACTCCACGTCTGTCTGTCTCCTCCGTGTACCATCACGTCGTGTGGTCCACCTCCGGGTACTGTCAAGTCATGGTACACTCAGCCTCGGTCAGCATTGTCCGCCGTCTGCATCCAACACAATGAGGTGCGGGCATATCCCATGCAGGGGTGAGTATAACGATACTCAATAGGGACCCCGAGACCACCAAGGTCTCTCAAAATCCACCAAGGACAAACCACATAGTATGAAATCAACGGATAGCGATTACTTAGGAATATGCCCATACATATACCTAAGTTATCAAGTAACCTATCTCAATCATGAGGAAAACATAGAAGTCACTGACTCAGCTCACACAGGTATACAATTTTTGTAGAGAGATAGAGATGATCACATATATCCACTTAATTATCTAAGCTATCGGACCCACACAGGATCCAGGACAAGCAGTTAGAACTTTTGGACCCACACAGGATCCAGGAACAGTAGTCGGAGCTGTCGGACCCACACAGGATCCAGGACCAACTATTCTGTCGAACCCACACAGGATCTAGGAACAGAAGTCAGAACTGTCGGACCCACATAGGATCCAGGAACAGTAGTCAGAACTGTCGGACCCACACGGGATCCAGGAATAGTAGTCAGAGCTATCGGACCCACACAGGATCCAGAACCAGTTCTTCTGTCGGACCCACACAGGATCCAGGAACAGAAGTCAGAACTGTCGGACCCACACAGGATCCAGGAACAGTAGTCAGAGCGTAGCCAGCCACAGGGTTTCCACAAAGCATGCTTGATTCTGGGAGGGTCTGCTTCTCAATCCAAGAGTCGATATGTCAATTTCCACAAAGTCCCATGAATAAGTATCTCATAGGTCCGCCACATCATAGGGGTCTCAACACAATAGACGGCGCGTCAATCAGACGTCCGGTCTATGAGTTATTAGCCTTTTAGTCCTAGGGGCCCGGTTGGATTCATGTATGATCCAACCTGACCATATCTCACTTAAACCCCGAACTCCAGTGGGGTATACACAAAGGGATGGCTATGCTCCAAGATTTCCAGTGCCACTGGTGGATCGTCAATCGAACGTTCGGTGCCAATGGTATGGCCAAAGGAAGTAAAGGGTCAGGAGTGGGCTTGGGTCTGGTCCGACCCGGTCAGACCGACTTGGCCCAACCCAGTCTGGGCCGACCTGGTCTGGGTCGACCCGGTCAGACCAGTTGGGTCTGGCCCGACCCATTGGGCGGGACAGCCTATTAGGTTCGGCCCGGCCCGCTGGGCCCAGCCCAGCGGGCCGCGAAGGCGGTTCAGCTCGGGCTCGGGGCCATCTCGGATCGTCGCGAAGGCGCGGCTCAGCCCGAAGGGCGTGACCGGGCCGGTTTGGGCAGGGCACCGCGAGGGGGGTCGGAACGTCGGCTCGGTCAGGAGGCCGCAAGGGGCCGGTTTTTCAGCTCAGCCGAGAGGTCATAAGGGGGGTCCATCTCGAGGCAGCGCGCAGGGGTGCGCGTAGGCCGGCAGGCAGCCGGTTCAGGCGCGACCAGGCGGGCGGCCGGTTCGGCCAGGGCGCGGCCAGCGTGGGCGGCCAGGTGGGCGACCAGGCGGGATGCCAATCAGGTGGCCGGTTCGGGCAGGGCGCGGCCAGCACGAGCGGCCAGGTGAGCTACCAGGCGGGTGGGCGGTTCGGGCAGGGCGTGGCCAGCGCGGGCGGTCGGGCGACCGATTAGGGCGCGGGCCGGCGAGGGGTTTCGTCGGGGCGCGCGGGTGGTGCGGGCGGCCGGACGGCCGGGAGGCCGAGCCGGCGCGAGTTCGGATGAGGCGTGTGGGAGGCGCGGGTGGCCAGGAGGCCAGGCCGGCGCGGGCTCGGCTAGAGGCGGTGCGGGATGCCGCGGTGGAGGCGCAGTTCACAGAGGCTACGGGTAGCGCGGCCTTTGTCATTGTCGCCTCTGTCGCCTCGTCGTGTTACGTTGCCATACTGAAGAACTCCACAAGAAGGAAAATCGACTGAGGATGTGAGGCCATGTTAGGTTGGCACACATCCTCCGCGTTTAGGGAGGTATCAATTGGATCATCAATAAAAGTAGATGAACAATAACACGTCCATAAAAAATTCCTTTCTAACTATAGAAGAAGATAAGAAAAGGTATATCATCATCAAGTAATAAACCTCCTACCTTTGATTTGTCGTTCGTCATTCGTTGACGGAGTCGCGGAAGTTGGTCGTCGAAGACGTCTCACGATGGTTGAAGCTTCGAGGAAGAAGTTAAAAAAGGTCGGCGTTCTTCATTATTCGTTCTTCGTTGGGAGATGGGGTTCTTCGTTGGAGAACTCTAATTCTCCCAAGCTCTCCTCTCAAAAGCTCCCACCAAATGAGAATTTCCAAGCCCAAAAATAATATTAGTTTGTCTATTATTTTAGATATTGGCATGAAATTCAAATGGATAATTAAATTAATTAGATAGTCTCCACCTAATTAATGTGAAGGGTTGGCACAAATTAAATAAAGGGGAGTTGAAGAGGATCCCTTATATTAATTGGAGCTTGATAGTTTCTCCACTTTAATGGGGAGTTTCAAGGGGTTAAAAGCCCGGGTGATCCCCACCTATTTTATCCCCACATGGGAGGTTGAGTTCGAGTGGGGCCCACCACCATAACCTCTCATGGGAGGTTAAGGTGTGGTGGCCCCACCTCCAACTTCCAAGATGAGGTTTTAACCACCCAACACTCACTTGGTGGATCAAATAAAATAAAGTGATGCACACTTTATTTTATTATTTTTCCATGAAAACCCAAAATCTATCTTTTAAACTCGACCCACTACTGTTGAAGTGAAAGTATCCCTAAGCGAATATTGGAACTGCAAGTTCAACGGTGCCCTCAGATTTTAATTCGAAGCACCGGTTCAAAAGTTATAAAAACCTGCTCATACGTTTACTGAACGAACCCGAAAAAAACTTCAGAAATTGATTTCAGGCACACCGGGCCTCAGAATTATGTGTCGTCAATTTTTGCAGATTCGTAAAATTCCCATGTATTTAAGAGAATAAAAATTCCACGGAATTTACGATTCTTTACATTCTATCCAACTCAGGGATTTACGTCCCCGTAAGCTATGAATCGAACTAAGGGAACAAGTGGGGGTACTGAGAACGCATCTGAGCCTCCCGCTCCCATGTGCTCTCCTGGAGGTTCCTGTGATGCCAGCGAATGGGCACCAGAGTTATCAACCGTCCACGTAGGACCCGCTCCCGTTGATCCTCAATCTCCACTGGAACCTCTATAAAAGTCTCCCCATCGTCGATGTCCAGCTCTCCATGGTCGATGATGTGAGAAGGGCCATGCACGTATCTCCTCAACTGAGATACGTGGAAGATGTCATGCACCCGGTGCAACTGAGGTAGAAGAGCTAAGCGGTAATCCACCTCGCCAAATCTGTTGAGGACCTAAAAAGGTCCGATGAATCTCGGAGATAACTTTCCTCCTTGGCCAAATCTCTGTAGACCTCGTCGAGGTGAGACCCGTAGAAAGACGTGGTCTCCATCCTCGAACTCCAGAGGTCTTCGTCTCCTATCGGCATATGAATTCTGCCTACTCTGTGAAATCTTCATCCACTCCTGGATGATCTGTACCTTCTTCGTGGTAGCACATACCATCTCTGGTCCCACTAGTTCAGACTCCCTTGGGTCTGTCCAGCACAGTGGTGATCTGCAAGGTCGACCATACAAGGCCTCATAAGGCACCATCCCTATTGTGGAGTGATAGCTGTTGTTGTAGGAAAACTCCACCAAGGGTATGTGATCCTCCCAGCTACGAACGAAGTCGAGGAAACATGCACGGAGCATGTCCTCGAGGGTATGAATGGTCTACTCGGTCTGACCATCTGTCTGAGGATGGAAGGCGGTTCTCAAGCAAAGCTGTGTCCCAAAAGCCTCCTGCAACCCCTTCCATAGTTGGGAAGTAAACTGTGTGTCACGATCGGAGAAAATCATCGAGGGTATACCATGTAAATTCACAATCTTCTGCACATAGAGGCGTCTCAAGCTCTCTACTAAACCCTACTCTCTGATCGGTAGGAAGTGGGCCGACTTGGTGAGTCAGTCGACGATCACCCATATCGAATCATGACTCCTAGATGTACGTGGAAGCCCCGTCACAAAATCCATGGATATCCCATCCCACTTCCACTCTAGAACCTCTAAAGTTTGTACCAAGCCTGCTAGTACCTGATGCTCTACCTTCACTTTCTGACAAGTGAAGCATCGAGAGACAAACTTTGCAACTGCCTTCTTCATACCTGGCCACCAGTGTTGTCATCTGAGGTCCTGATACATATTCACCACTCCTAGATGTACCGCTAGAGGGGAAGTGTGGAACTCCCTCAACACTTCCATTTGAAGTGCCACTGGTACCAAGGTACATCCTCTGAAGAGGATGACGTGCTCCCCACCTTCAAAAAATCCATCAGGTGCCTGCCCTGTGGATATCTGAGCTAGTCGTGTCTCGCAGTCAGCATCCCCATGTTGTGCCTCCCTGACTCACTGAAGAAGTGGGGGAGTGACTATAAGGGAATTTAGGAAATCTACTCCATCTTTATCCACAATGGATATCTGCAAAGCGGCCAACTGCTTCGTCACCACACCTAGAAGTTGTATACCAGATCTCCTGCTGAGAGCATTTGCTACAACATTCCCCTTCCCAGGAGTATAGACTATCTCGAAGTCATATTCCTGGAGAAACTCAAGCCATCACCGCTGTCTCAAGATCAGGTCCTTCTGAGAGAAGATACTTAAAACTCTTGTAATCAGATTACACAGTAAAATGTTCACCCATAAGATAGTGTCGTCACATATTCAAGGCGAAGACCACTGCTGCTAACTCCAGGTCATGGGTAGCATAGTTTTTCTCGTTATGTCTCAGGTGCCGAGAACCATATGATATCATTGCTCACTCCTTCATCAGAACACACCCAAGTCTGGTCTCTGATGCGTCGCAGTAGACTACGTACCCTACGCCTTCCTCTAGAAGCCTCAAGATGGGGGCACTAGTCAGCCTCTGCCTCAGCTCCTAAAAGCTCTACTGGAATCTCTCTGACCACACGAAGGGTTTCCCCTTCTTCGTCAAGGCTGATAGTGGTGCTGCAACTCTGAAGAAGTCTGCTACGAAACTCCGGTAGTATCTAGCTAAGCAGAAGTCCCTCTCCTTTCGGGGAGGTAAACCTGGAAACATATTTTTAATGGATGTCCCCAAACTCTGCCACTTATACTGAAAACTCAAAACTCCTACGCATGAGTTTATCTTATGCTGCCCAAGTTTCCTTTTTCTGACGACCAAGGAAAACCTTATTCCAACGTTGAAGATAAACCACAACCTTTTTTCCTAATGCAGTTAATCTGAGTGTGAACTATGGATGTCAAGTCCAAACCCAAACTAACGTCGTAAGGCCTTGACGCTGCCACCAAGAGGTTCCAACTAAAACTATCGCCTCAAGGGTTAGATCACACCGTCGGTGTAAGTGTGATTATCGAGTCTCCTCCCAAAGGTATCTCCAGACATGAGGGTCAAGTCAATGATTTAACCAGAATCTCTGGGTATTGGACAATATTATTGGAAGTAAGAAGTGATTGGTACATATGTCTATTGATACGGCATCTAGTAGTTGACATAGATCGTACCTCGAATCATTCCTAGAGCCCTTGGGTTACATTATTTGACCGCATGTAACTTCTCTCTTCCCCTATCCTCCAGCTCCCTGAGCCTGGCAGGGTCCACAAAAAGGGGGTGTTTGTAACATGTCGAAAATTACACCACCTCATGCTACTCTCCTAGCTCTGCTTCCACGTCTACTGCCCTGCAGATTCATCTGTTTGTAACACTTTCTCTTCCTGAAACATTTTACACACCCAAGTCTCTGAGACTGGCACCAGTTCCTTGATTCCCACTACTAACATTCACTGGTTGTATCCGCTCATCCAAAGAACATTCAACCACAAAGGTTCTCTCTATCACCTTAACATAAGTAGGAATGCATAGAGGAAAAAGTGATGGCTCGGATGTCCTTAAACACACGTCGCTCAAAGGTCCGAGCTCTAAATCACTGGTCGTATTTTATTCATTGAGTACCATGAACGATCGATACGCCTCGATGAATACTCAGCTACCGACATGTCGTCCTGCCAAAGCTGTATAAGCTCTAGAAAACTCTTAGTCACCTCCTCAAACCAATCCTCAGCTGCATGTGAGTCGGTCTCGCCTCGGAACCTGAGGGGTATCTGATGCTGAAACACATGTAAGGCACTAAGCCTATAAGTGTCATCTATCGGTACTGCTGGTCGTAACTACTAACCAACAAGAAGTGATATAGCTGGCACACTACCCAAAGGTACCATCTCCGGCATCGTTCCACGTACCGAAGCCTCATCACTATGCGGACCATCCTCATGGTCACTCACTGAAAAAGACTATTAGCTAAGATTACCATCTGCTCTACTAGTGTCTCAATTAGGTGGAAAACTCTAGTAATCGCCTCCATCCAGTTCTCTACTGCCTGGGAATCTGTCTCGCCTCAAAACCTCAGAGGTCTCTGCCACTGGAACTCGTGCAACGTGCTTAGTCAGTGTGCACCATCTAGCGGATGGTGGCATCTGCTACCCAACGGTTGGTGGTGCTGCTGGTACACCACCCAAAGGTACCAACATAGTAAGAGGGCCCTACACAGGAGCCTCGTCACTTGGTGGGC
The DNA here is from genome assembly GCA_963277665.1 of Viscum album. Lineage (NCBI taxonomy): Eukaryota > Viridiplantae > Streptophyta > Magnoliopsida > Santalales > Viscaceae > Viscum > Viscum album. The sequence goes on along the minus strand of OY728128.1, from coordinate 208,416,154 downwards.
CATCATCGTGTACTCTCTCGAAAACCATAGCTGGTTGCCTATGCAGCAGCATCCTGATAAGGAACAGGTGCATCACGGTCAATAAGTTATACCTAGTGAGCTGACTCAAAGAGATCACAAAGAAAACTCTTGAAACACACATGCAATCAGTGTTTTTGTGCGCTAAGTCGAAAATCAGATGTTAGTGTCTTGGTGTATGGATATGTTGGTCTCCGCACCAACACTGGACTCCTTGTACTGAAAACCACACTCAGTACCCTTAACACTATTGCTTCACAGAAAAGATCAGAGTCATAAGTTTTGTGGTAGAACTGAATCCTCTAATACCAATTTGTCACGACCAATCCTCTGGGGCCCGTACCATGACTACCCCAAGCCTGCCATCCATAGGCCAATGGCTGGCAACTTGCACCAAAGGCGTAATTCCCTAAAACTGGGAAGGAGTTTCCTTTATGAACTATAAAAAAACACAACAGAGCACACAACTGGATACAAAACACTAAGTAAACTGTGTAACAAAAGAGTGCTGAAAGTAAAAGGGGCCTAAAATACAATCCCAACTGTAAAGTACAAGGAAACTGAAAGTACAAGTACTGGAAAAAGGGAAAACGGCTCCTGGATCGTCCACCGGAAAATCCTACCTGAAGGGTAGGTACAGATAGCCTCCACAGCACTCCACGTCTGTCCATCTCCTCTGTGTATTGTCACACCGTGTGGTCCACCTCCAGGTACCGTCCAGTCCTAGTACACTCAGCCTCGGTCAGTGATGTCCGTCGTCTGCATCAAACACAACGAGGTGCGGGCATAGCCCGTGCAGAGGTGAGTATAACGATACTCAATAGGGACCTCGAGACCACCAAGGTCTCTCAAAATCCACCAAGGACAAACCATAGAGTATGAAATCAACAGATAGTCATTACTTAGGAATATTTCCATACATATACCTAAGTTATCAAGTAACCCATCTCAATCATGAGGAAAACACAGAAGTCACTGACTCAGCTCACACGGGTACACAACTTTTGTAGAGAGATAGAGATGATCAGATATATCCATTGAATCATCTAAGCTGTCAGACCCACACAGGATCTAGGAAAAGTAGTCAGAGCTGTCACACCCACACAGGATCTAGGACCGGCTATTCTATCGAACCCACACAGGATCCATGAATAGAAGTCAGAACTGTCAGACCCACACAGGATCCAGGAACAGTAGTCAGAACTATCAGACTCACACAGGATCCAGGAATAGTAGTCAGAGCTGTAGGACCCACATAGGATCCAGGACCAGCTATTCTGTCAGACCCACACAGGATCTAGGAACAGAAGTCAGAACTGTCGGATCCACACAGGATCCAGGAACAGTGGTCAGAGCGTAGCCAGCCACAGGCTTTCCAAAAAGCATTCTTGATTCAGGGAGGGTCTGCTCCTCAAGTTAAGATTAAATACGTCAACTGCCACAAATTCCCACGAATAAGTATCTCATAGATTTGCCACATCATAGGGGTCTCAACGCAACAGACAGACGTTAATCGGACGCCCGGTCTGTGAGTTATTAGTCTTTTAGTCCCGGGGGCCCGGTTGGATTCGTGTACAATCCAGCCTGACCGTATCTCACTTAAACCCTAAACTCCAGTGGAATATACTCAAAGGGACGGCTATGCTCCAAGATTTCCAGTGCCACTGGTGGATCGTCAATCGGACGTCTAGTGCCAATGATATGGCCAAAGGAAGTAAAGGTTCAGGAGTGGGCCTGGGTCTGGTCCGACCTGGTCGGACCGACTTGGCCCAACCCAGTCTGGGCCGACCCGATCTGGGTCGACCCGGTCAGACCTATTGGTTCTGGCCTGACCCATTGGGCGGGCCAACCTGTTAGGTTCGTCCTGGCCCGCTGGGCCCAGCCTAGCCGGCCGAGAGGGCAGTTCGGCCCGAGCTCGGGGCCAGTTCGGCCCGGATCATTACGAAGGCACGGTTCGGCCCGGAGAGCGTGACCGGGCCGGTTCATCCAGGGCACTGCAAGGAGGGCTGGAATGCCAGCTCGGTCGGGAGACCGCAAGGGGGACGGTTCTCCGGCTCAGCCGAGAGGCCGTAGGGGGGCTTCTCGAGGCAGAGCGTGGGGGTGCACGGAGGTCGGAAGGCGGCCAGTTCGGGCAGGGCGCAGCCAGTGCGGGCGGCCAGGCGGGTGGCCAGGCAGGCAGCCAGGTAGGCGGGCGGTTCGGGCAGGGTGTGGCCAACGCGGGCGGCCAGGTGGGCGGTCGGGCGACCGGTTAGGGCACGGGCCGGCGCGGGATTCCACCGGGGCACGCGGGCGGCCGGACGGCCGGGAGGCCAAGCCGACGCGGGTTCGGACGGGGCGCGCGGGAGGCGCTGGCGGCCGAGAGGCCAAGCCGGCGCGGGCTTGGCTGGAGGCGGTGCGGGACGCCGCGGTGGCGATGCGGTTTACGGAGGTCGCGGGTAGCGCGGCCTTTGTCGTTTTCACCTCCGTCGCCTCGTCGTGTTACGTCGCCATGCCGAAGAACGCCACAAGAAGGAAAATAGACGGAGGATGTCAGGCCATGTTAGGTTGGTCTGCACCCTCTGCGTTTAGGGAGGTATCAATTGGCTTATCAAGAAAAGCAGATGAACAATAACACGTCCGCAAACAATTCCTTTCTAACCGTTGAAAAAGATAAGAAAAGGTATATCATCATCAAGTAATAAACCCCCTACATTTGATTCATCGTTCGTCGTTCGTTGACGGAGTCGCGAAAGTTGGTCATCGAAGATGTCTCACGACGGTTGAAGCTTCGAGGAAGAAGTTGAAGAAGGTCAGTGTTCTTCATTCTTCATTCTTCGTTATTTGTTGGGAGATGGGGTTCTTCATTGGAGAACTCTAATTCTCCCAAGATCTCCTCTCAAAAGCTCCCACCAAGTGAGAATTGTCAAGCCCAAAAATTATATTAGTTTTTCTATTATTTTAGATATTAGCACGAAATTCAAATGGAGAATTAAATTAATTAGATAGGCTCCACCTAATTGATGTGAAGGGTTGGCACAAATTAAATAAAGGGGAGTTGAAGAGGCTCACCTATATTAATTGGATCTTGAGAGTTTCTCCACTTTAATGGGGATTTTCAAGGGGTTAAAAGCCCGGGTGGTCCTCACCTCTTTTATCCTCACATGGGAGGTTGAGTTCAGGTGGGTCCCACCACCATAACCTCTCATGGGAGGTTAAGGTGTGGTGGCCCCACCTCCAACTTCCAAGAGGAGGTTTTAACCACCCAACACTCACTTGGCGTCTCAAATAAAATAATTTTTTGCACACTTTATTTTATTATTTTTCCATGAAAACCCAAAATATATCTTTTAAACTCGACCCACTATCATTAAAGTGAAAGTATCCCTAAGAAAATATCAGCACTGTGAGTTCAACGGTGCCCTCATATTTCAATTCTAAGCACCGGTTCAAAAGATATAAAAACCCGCTCGTACGTTTATTGAACGTACCCGAACAAAACTTCAGAAATTGATTCCGGGCACACCGGGCCTCAGAATTATGCATCGTCAATTTTCGCGGACTCGTAAAATTCTCATGTATTTAAGAAGAAAAAAATCCACGGAATTCCTAGTTCTTTACATTAATTAAAAGGATAGTATTTAACATGTATAATGAATAAATCAAATGAAATATTATGGCAAAGTTTAAAAGGAAATCTTACAATGTCAAAGTTTAAAAGGAAATATTACCATGTCAAAGGTTACAAGTGTTCCAGTTGTAATTATTTCATACATAAATCTTAACATATAATATCTGCATTTGAGGACGCCTTGTTGTTCATGACAATTCTGTTTGAATGAGTGTAAATTCAGAATATTATTTTTATGTAATACATCAAAAAGTACAAATTATAAAAGGATATTTACCTTTACTTCTACATATTTGATCTTGGCACTCTTTTTCTTTGTGTTTTTTCAAAAGTAGACCCATCCCCTGTTAAAAAATAATATGAATAAAATAAATTTATAATTCGTTATAATATATACAACTATTAATAAATTTAAACTTACTTTTCCAACATATTCTTAAAACTTTCATTCACATTGCCATGGACAGAGCATATCCAATAAAGTGTTTTCTCCCTTGGGAAAAAACGCCTAACATCCAATTATCACTGATAAAAGATAATTTAAGGTTAGTGGTTTTTTATGTTAAAAAATAATGAACTCTTTTCCAGAGATATGTTTCATACCTCTCACAAAAAGGCATCATCCAACATTGTGTGGTTATATTCTGTTCAAATCTTTCAGCAATATAAAGCATTATTTATTCCTCATCCAATGCATGTGCTTCAGGGGAAATCAAATGTGGGTCCATGAATCCATATACATCTGTCTGCGCATTCTTCTCACACATGTTATAAAGATACCTAATACAAAATAGACATAAGTATACATTTTTAATAAATATAACGTAGGGAAAAGGTGTTAAGACTTACATGGAAAAAAATCACCATGTTGATGCCCAACTTATCTCCAGTAACAAGCTCCATGATATTAGTTTTCACAATCCCCACAGTTATTGCACATCCACAAACATGAGCTTCCATTGGAAACTCATAATGATCCCCTAACAAATTTGAATATCTTGACAATCTATTAAGACTAGTAGAATCTGTATCTGATGTCATAGCCATTTGTCTTTGTTGTTGTCTATACATTATTTCTTTACCTTTGAAGTATTCCTATAAAAATAAATAGAAAAATATATTAGTTTTTAGATGTTAAAACAAATTTAATAAAAAAATAAAATAGCAGATATAACATACATACCTCTATGGTAATGAGTCGCAGAAGTCTGGATGGACAAATTAAAAAATGGCTAATATTATGTCCAACTGTCGTCACCTCATCTGTAGGTAATGGTACTTGAACTGATTTATCTATAATATCCTGTATAGTGACCCTATGATGCTCCACCTCTAACTGTTGATGATGAACTGTATCTCCTATATAATATACCAGCCCATATTCAACTATATGATGTTGAGGATCATCAACATACAACTCGCAATAAGTAGGAAGTTGCGGCGGAGGAGTAGGATAAGAAATGGGGTATGTAGGCTGTGGTGGGGGAGTGGGAGCTACCGGTGGAGGTGAAGGATAGATAATGGGGTCTGCAGGGGGAGGTGGAGGAGTGGGAGCTGCAGTCTGAAATTGTCTTTGCATGTCTGTAAACATAGACTGTACCGACACTCTAATATTTTCCTCCATCGTAGCATTAATATTATGAACTTCAGCCTCCAAGGATTCTATTTTTTTTATAAACACCCTCAATGGAATAAGTAGAAGAACATGGTAACACTTTTCTTACCGATACATCTGTCGGATATCCTTGTAAATGACCACGATGTTCGGGCATTCCCAATGTTGCAGATAAAATATCTTTCATCCTAGCAGCTGTAAATACCCTCTGTGATCTCTTCTCCTCAAGAGAATCTTGTATTAATTAATTGACCATTTCTATAATGATTCAAATTATATGAAGAATATAGTTAACTTAAATAAATAAAATAAATATCTTACAATCCTCTCAGCTATGATTCTCAAATCGTTCGAAATATATTGCCCCTTTTTGCCCATCCGAGCTCTCTTCCATTTTTCATGTCTAGATGGAGGGGATGGAGGGGCAACCTCTCCAGAGCTTGAAGACTCAACTCTTAGTTTTTGTAATTTTTCCGCCATCATTTTTTCTTCCAATAAGGTATACCCTCCCTGAGATAAACTATGAGGGTATACATTTTTAGATTGGATCTCCTGATGAGATTTCCTTATTTGTTGTAAATTCAGAATAAGAAATCATTAACGAAACATTAATAAGATCATTTATATAAGAAAGCTTATAAAATTTTACATTGCCCTTACCAAAAATGAATCTTTTCTTCTACTTTCAACAAATTGTCTCCATGTGTCTTCGTCTATGAAAGGATATATATGACATGGATTGTCATGAATCCTATGACCAAAAATGAAATCAGATGTGAGGGTTGATTTGAAATCCCTCTATCTCCTAGCAGTCATCGATAAGCATTTCTTCCTGACTCCTCCAGTGTCAGGAATATCAAATGTCATCTGATAAAGAATAGGTAAAACATATTATACTAAAAACATTTAAAGAATAGGCACACAATAGAAAAAGAACTTACCAAAATCGTCTCCCACAACTGAGATATTATCGCTTTGTCCACACTTCTCCAATCATCATACAAAATGTTTACTTTGCTCTTACCCTGAGTTGATATAAAACTCTTAAAATATTTTGCATTTGGACCTCTAGGAATATCATTCTCATCAAACTCAACGAGTATCCTCAAGTCCTGCGTATGGGAAAGTGATAATTTTAGTAAACGTGTGCACTCATGTTTACCAACTCTTGAACTCTTTGTCATTATGGGAGAACATGAGGAAGATTGGGGAACATCAAGATGTGCATGTGAATGTTCCTCCCTAGAGGTATGATCATTATGCTCATTTCCAAAATCATGTGGTTGATCAACTGATTGATCCGTCATTATCCTTCAAATCAAAAAAAAAACATTAGTTCACAAATATACAAATTCAAATATTACAATACTAATGTAAATAGAAAATGGAAAATTGAACTAAGTTACGTAATAGTAAACATGGTTAATATGGTAATCATGTTAAACAATGGAAAAGATGGTAAATGTAGTACCCCCGGTTTGAGGCATGTGACCCTTGTTTCGTTTCGTTTGTGCTTTTTTAAGTGGTTGGTTGAAGTTTGGACAATTCTGGGAAAAAATTTTAAAGTTGTGGAGGTTGTTCAAGGGCGCACGGTTGGCGCACGGTCTGGAAAAATCGTGCGGCCAGCCCAGGAAATTGTGCACCCTTGACAGCGGGCTCTGCACGGGCGGTGCACGGTTTGTCAGACTGTACGGGCAAGCCGTGCGAAGTCCCTAGGTGAGACAGTGGCAACCGCATGGTTGGCGCACGGTTTTCCAAACCGTGAGGGGTAACCGTACGACCACTTAAAGTTTGGGTTTTTAAGTCCCGAGCCACCCAGGATTTCTCATTTTCCCCTCATTCTTCCTCCCACTCGTGGCTCATGTGGGAGTTTCGGTTTTCAGATGTTGGGGGAGCTCCTTAGCTCGTTTTGGAGGAAAATCCAAAGGGTTTTTTGGTAGATTGAAGTTGGTTCTACTCAGGTAAGTCCCTATTTTGGTTCTTTGAGGTTTTGGTTAGGTTTAGCCCTGTCCCTCTCTTAGTTTCCTAGATCTACAAGGGTTTCATGTAGATCTAGTGTTTTTTTGCCTTTGTGTGTTAAAGGTTGAGTTTGATGATGTTAGGGAAGGGTTTTTGAGGTGGTTTCGAGGAGGCGTTCACCCGGTTTGGAGTGTGTTTGGGCGAAGGGTCGATTTCGCCAAACCCTAAGAGGTAGGTGGCTTCTCTCTCAACTCCACTAGGTTGAAATGTGAAGTTCATTTAAAATTAAATTGGTTGCTTTAATTTAACTGTAAGCATGTCGTGTGAATTTTGTTGGAAAATCAAATGGGTGGTGATTTGGGGGTTTTAGTATGAAATTGGAGGTTTGTTGAAATGGGCTCAATTGGTTAATTTTAAATTGGTGATTTTAAAATGGTAATGATTGTGAGCATGAGTATTGATTTCAATAAATTGGTGATATTGAAATGTGTTTGGCATGGAAATGGTATTTGTTGGTATTGACAATAATGCATGATTATTATTGTGGCTTGTGTGGAAATAGGTGATATCATTGGGTGGATGATGTTGGGATGTGGTGGAGTGGACGAGAAAGTGCCACTATAAAAAGGGGATGGATAGTAGATGGAAGGGCCACCATCAATAGCAAGTGGGCGGGAAGTACCACTTGAGTGGATTGGTAATGAATGGGTTGGACGGGAAGTGCCACCAAGGTTTTTTGTGTGCTTTATTAGTGATGTTTTTAGATGGCTTATTAGCCAATAAAAACACATATTTTGATTACATTTTAATGGTATTAAATGTTTATTTTTGATCTTATGGGCCTGAGTTAGTGGATTTTAATTTTGAACATCCATTCTCTTCATTTGTGCACTCCATGCCTAATATGCACCAATTTAGGCCCAATATTTCATCTGATTTAAAAGAATGTAATTATCCATATTTTAATTTGATATTTTTGGAAATGGATATAAACTTAAATATGAACATTTTTCATTCAGGGATCAATGGAGGATTCATAAAGGATGATGAGGATTTTTGGCGAAGAAAGGAAACAATTCTGGAGAAGGTAGATTGGATATCATCCCACTGATCGGACTTTGCGGCCCACAATACAGGCCCAATGAAGCCCAAAATTCATGGGAGGATATAATACATATATAGAAACAAATAATTCTTCTGTAGCTAGTGCTAATTCGTCCTCAATGGTGATGATTAAAGCGGTCCAAGTTGAAGATTCAATTCTGGGCCAGATTCTGCGGCCCAGAAAAAGATACCACTATTTCAATCATATCTCCCTAACCACAAAGTATTTTTGGCTGAAATTTTACAGTCTGTTAGGGAACATCCGGGGATTCATTTAAGTATTATAGGTCCCACTCAAATTCGGCCTTCTTGAAGGCCCTTTAGGCGCGTCTTTCCGGTGGATGTAAGATGGATGCAACTTCGGGGCAAGAAGTGGAAAAGTCTATCATCATTAATGTTCCACCCACCTTTCCCCAACATAATTAATTAAAGGCACATGGGATGTTGGGGGCTCGGACAAGGATTCATTTTTTCCTATTTAAGGCAGTAGTGGTGGTGTATTTAGGGATCTTGGTGCTTTCTTTTCATTGTAATGTTATTATGCCAATTTGCCTTTGTAATGTTCTTCCTTCTCATGTAAGTTGTTCGAATCACCTTAGTCTTCAATAAAAGTTCTTCTTCTTCTCTTGTTCTGTTCTTCTCCTTATCACCTTGATACTTTTGCCTTAAGGTGTGAATTTATTCACACCAAACCTTGTGATTTTGTTCACACAGCGGTGGAGTGATCGTTTCATTGTTTTATTTTTTTTCTCCAATCCCGCTTCTTTAAGTCGACTTCCTGCTTCCATTTATTGAATAGCATAAATGGAGGGATAAACCTTTATGGGTTGGTCCTAGGGAGTTGCATGGGGAAGATTGGATGTTATTTTATGATCCTAAATTCTGTAATAATTTCATTATTTTAAGATTTCTATTTGATGATTTATTTTCTTCTTCATCTTTGCCAACTTTAACAATGACACATTTCGAGTGCTAGTGCGATCCAATTCCTTGGAGTGATCATTAAATTGATCCTACAAGTGCATTGGTGATTAGCCTTGGAATTTTGTAGGGATTAAATTGGTGAATGATGTTGAGGAATTATATCATTTTGTGGATACATCTTGAATTAGTGAAATGAATGTTATAAGAAAATAAATGCATCCAATCTAACCCTAGTAACAACTTAGGATCAACCCATCTCCATTAATTGTTTTAGACTAAGTAATTGTATGTTTTAATTTATTTTCTTTAGATTAAATCAGTAGTTATTAAAATCAAATCAATCCAAATAGTTGGCCACTCCATAGCCAAATCCTTCCAGAATCAAAGTGTCTCTCGGTTTCTTCTTCGGTCCCTGTGGATTCGACCCCTACCTGTACTACAATGACCGCATACCTGTAGGGTAAATTTGGGCGCAACCAAATTTTGGCACCATTTCCAGGGACCAAGTAAGTTCCTTAGACAAAAACCTTCTTTCCTCACCCCCATTCTTCTATTCTCACCCAAGATCTCTTATCTTTTCCTTTTCTCACTTTTTTTTTCTTTTGGCGCATGTCCGCATTCACCCGCGATAACTCAAACAGACTAGTTAGGGTGGAAAGTCATAGGATAGGGGAGTCAAGTACAACATTGGATCCTAATCTTCCTAATACCCCAGAGTTAAAGATTGAGTCAATTTCAATGGAGGGTCTTCAAAGAAACCAACTCATAAACCCGGGCGGGAACCAAAATGGAAATCCAAATGAGGCAGCCCCAAATTTGGGGAATGCAGTCGATCAAACCATGAATGACTACCTTACACCTACCTGGACCAATGCACCCTCTTGAATTAGGCATGCTGCCCTAGGAGATGCGCACTATGTATTTAAACCTCATGTCCTAAACCACCTTCCAACTTTCCGTGGGATGGAGTCAGAAATGCCTTACCTTCATGTCAAGGAGTTCAATGACATTGTTGAAACCATGTGCTCACCACATCAACTTGAGTCAGCTAAGATGAGGCTCTTTCCTTTCTCACTTAAGGATCGAGCAAAGAACTAGTAAAATAATCTGAGACCTTCATCAATCCACACTTGGAACCAACTGCAAAGTGAATTTTACAAAAAATACTTCCCCCATCACAAAACCATTGCACTAAAAAAGAGCATCCAAAATTTTTTTGAAAAAGAGGGAGAGTCATTTTATGAAACATGGGAGAGGTTCACAGACACCCTAAACATAGTTCCACACCATGGTTTTTCTATTCCTGAACAAGTAAGAATTTTCTATGAAGGTTTGGGCCCGGGGAACAAACAATTCATTGACATTATGTGTAATGGGACCTTTAAAAACAAATCCACAAATGATGCTTACGAGTATCTAGAAATCCTTTCTGAACAAAACCAAACATGGGGAACATCACCTTATTCTGAAAATCCATAAAGAACTGCTGGAATGCATACACTTAGAGAAGAGGAAATCCTTAGGGCGAAACTTGCAGCACTCTCTAGGAAGGTTGAAGAGATGGACCATAGGAAGATCAATGAAATCCAAACTGTAGACTCTGTTTGCACAATCTGTGATAAACATGACCACAAAACAGACAACTTCCCAACCATTCCATCCATCAAGGATGTTCTTTTAGGAGGACCACATGCTGAATTCAATGCCCTAAACTTTCAAAAGCCTCAATACCCAAACACATTCAACCCAAGGTATAATGACCACCCAGACTTCTGATGGAAATATAACCAACAACCTAGCCAACCACAAGGACCAAACCCCTACCCTACACAAAATTTTCAAAACCATAACCAATTCCAACCACAACCAGTCCAATACCAACATCCTCTAGTCCAATACCAACAACCCATCTAACAACCAAAGTATCCCCCTGGGATAACCCAACCAACACAAACACATTCCAAAATTGTCCCTCTCCCAATCCTTGAACAACTATGCAAACAAATGGAAAGGATGAACTCAGAAGTCTCTTCCCTGAAACAAGAACTTCAAACCATCAAAACTAGAAAGGCACTCATGCCCACACAGGCCATTCCACAACAAACATCAAGGGGGGAGACAAGTTGCACTCAAACAACTCATGAACAACTAAAGGCTGTGACAGTTTTGAGAAGTGGGAAATCAATTGAGAAACCTGAACAAATAGTTCAAAACCCACCTGAAGATTCAAACTCTAATGAAAATTCAAATGAAACACATGAACAAACTGAAGATACTAATAAATATATGAAAGAAACAACTCTTCAAAAAACAACCCCACAACCTGCCCCATTTCCTCAACGCATGAGGGGGAAAACCAAGCTGGAATTGAGTGAAACATTGAGGGAAATATTCTCACAAGTAAAGTTGAACATTCCAATCCTCGATGCCATTCAAACCATTCCTGCTACTCAAAATACCTTAAGGACCTCTGCACATTTAAACGGAAATTCTCACATAAGAACCAAGTCCTTCTAGCAGCAAATGTTAGCACAACAATCCAAGGAACCCTTCCTCCAAAGATGAAAGACCCGGGATGCCCTTACATAAATGTTGAACTAGGAGAGAACAAAGTTGTCAAAGCCTTGTGTGATCTAGGAGTCAGTGTGAACCTCATTACTTATGCTATGTATTGTCAGTTAGGGCTCAAAGAACTCCAACCCACATCTGTCACTCTTCAACTTGTTGATCGTAGTATTCGAGTTCCAAAGGGGATCTTAAAGGATGTTTTGGTGAAAGTTGAAAATTTCATTTACCCAGCTGACTTCATTGTTCTAGACAATCACCCAAGCTTAGGTACTAGGGAGCAAACCCCAATCATCCTTGGTTGTCCCTTCCTTACAACAATAAACTCTATTATCCGAGTCCAAAATGGGAACATGACCATCACCTTTGGAAACATGAGTCTAGACTTGAACATCTACAATGCAAACTCTCAAATTGGGGATGATGAAGAGATCCATGAGGTTAATTGGATAGGTAGTGTTGATAGTGAACTCAGGGAACATCAAGGAATTACCGAAGGGTGTTTAAGTCAAGAAGAGATTGATTTTCTTTGTTCACATGAGGGAAATTTGTCTCCTTGGCTTGAATCTCTTTCAGATTGCTCTATTGATGATTTTATAGAATCACCAATCAATGATACCATGGGTGAAATCAATAACATCAAGTCCATATCCCTTCATGAAACTACTCTAGCTAATTTAGTGGATAAAAATTGTCTTCACAAGGAACCAATTTTGTCAAGAAATCTGAACAAAGAAACTGAGTTCAATACAAAGTTTCATCCTTTCTTGGAAAGTTATAACCACTCTGATCTTGAATTTAAAGTTTTACCTTCATCACTCAAGTATGCGTTCTTAGGGGACAATCAATCCTTTCCTGTTGTCATTTCTTCCTCTCTTGAAGCCAATCATGAGAGGATGCTTCTAGATGTCTTTAGGAGACACAAGAAAGCCATTGGATGGACCCTATCAGATATTCCTGGGATTAGACCACTTATCAGGACTCATAGAATTGTTCTAGAATTCGATTCAAATCCATGTCGTCAACCTCAGTGGCGACTCAATCCTAATCTCATGGAAGTAGTGAGAAAAGAACTTTTGAAATTGTTAAAAGCTGGTATCATCTATCCTATAGCTGAGAGTGAGTGGGTTAGCCCAATCCATGTGGTTCCAAAGAAGGATGGAATCACAGTAATAACCAATAATGATGGAGAGATGCTTCCAACAAGGGTTAGTAGTGGATGGAGAGTCTGTATTGACTATAGGAAGCTCAACTCTTGTACCAAGAAAGACCATTTCCCCTTACCCTTTATAGATCAAGTCCTCGAGCGAGTGGCGGGTCATCAATTCTACTGCTTCCTAGATGGATTCTCAGGGTATAATAAAATCAAAGTCTCTTTAGAGGATCAAGGAAAAATGACCTTCACTTGTCCATTCGGCACTTTTGCCTTCAAGCGCATGCCCTTTGGGTTATGTAATGCCCCTGGTACCTTCCAGCGGTGCATGATGGGAATCTTCTCGGACATGGTGGGGGATTGTTTAGAGGTCTTCATGGATGATTTCTCCATATTTGGGGATACTTTTGAGGGATGCCTTCTAAATGTTGAAAAGGTTTTGTCAAGGTGTGAGGATAATAATCTCATACTAAATTGGGAAAAATTTCATTTCATGGTAAGGGAAGGACATGTTCTAGGTCATCTGGTATCTGGTAGAGGGATTGAAGTTGATAAAGCTAAGGTTGACATCATTAGTCACCTTCCCTCTCCTAAAACTGTTAAGGAAGTGAGGTCCTTCTTAGGACATGCTGGTTTTTATAGAAGGTTCATTAGGAATTTTAGCTCTATTTCTCGACCACTTTGTGCTCTATTGGTAAAAGATGCTCCATTTTTATGGATAGAAAGCTGTGAGGAATCATTCTCTACACTCAATTCAACTCTTATATCTCCACCTATCATTCAATCTCCAAATTGGAAACTTCCTTTCGAGCTCATGTGTGATGCAAGTGACTTCGCTTTAGGAGCAGTCTTAGGACAACTGTGTGAGAAAACTCCATGTTTCATTGATTATGCAAGCAAATCTTTAAATGGTGCACAAATAAACTACACCACCACTAAGAAAGAGCTGCTTGCCTTTGTCTTTGCTTTAGAGAAATTCAGGTCTTATCTCTTAGGATCACCCATCATTGTCTTCACTGACCATTCATCCCTAAAATACTTATTCCAAAAACAAGATTCCAAGGCTAGATTGATTAGGTGGGTCCTTCTTCTTTAAGAGTTCGATTTAACCATTAAGGATAAAAAAGGGTGTTGAAAATGTTGTAGCTGATCACCTCTCTAGGATGGAATTAAAAGACAACTCACACCACCTCTCTGTGTCTGATTCATTTCCCGATGAGCACCTCTATTCAGTGAGTGATTTCCCTTGGTATGCTGACATAGCAAACCATTTAGTGACGGGTGACATTCCAAAATTCCTGGGGACCCAAACTAAGAGTAAATTCCTTTCTGATGTCAAACACTATGTGTTTGATGATCCTTACCTCTTCAAGTTCTGTCCTGATCAAATCATCAGGAGATGTGTTCCTGATTCTGAACAAGAGTCCGTTCTAAAATTTTGTCATGGAGATGCATGTGGAGGCCACTTTTCTACAAAGAAAACCACTGCAAAGGTCCTCCAAAGTGGTTTCTACTGGCCGAACCTCACTAAGGATTCCTTCCAATACTGCAAAAGTTGTCCTCAGTGTCAGCAATTGGGATCCATTTCCAAAAGAAATCAAATGCCCCTCACTCCCATTCTGGTCGTCGAAATCTTTGATTGTTGGGGAATTGATTTCATGGGACCCTTTCCAAACTCTAAGGGATACCTCTACATCCTCTTAGCTGTTGATTACGTCTCAAAATGGGTTGAGGTCATTCCCACCAAGACTAATGATCATCAAGTTGTGATCTGGTTCCTAAAAGAGCATATCTTTTCTAGATTTGGAATTCCTAGGGCTATAATCAGTGATCATGGAACCCATTTCTGTAATCGCCCATTCTCTTCACTCATGTCTGAGTATGGAATTTCTCATAAATTTTCCACTGCGTACCATCCTCAAACCAATGGTCAAGCTGAGTTAGCAAATAGGGAGATTAAGTAAATTCTTGAAAAAACTGTCAACCCCTCTAGGAAATATTGGTCTGAGAAACTCTTGGATGCTCTTTGGGAATATCGTACAGCATTCAAAACCATCCTAGGAATGTCACCATATAGGTTGGTTTATCGAAAATCATGCCATTTACCTGTTGAAATTGAGCATAAGGCATTTTGGGCAATAAAGAAAATGAATTTCGACATTTCTTTAGCTGAAGAAAAGAGGAAGTTAGATCTTAATGAACTTGAGGAACTTAGGATGGAGGCGTATGAAAATTCAAGGATAAATAAATCTAGAGTTCAAGCCTACCAATCTATGAATGTCAAAGTCAAACAATTTGAACTGGGAAAACCTGTGCTCTTGTATAGTTCAAAACTTCATTTACACCCAGGAAAGTTAAAGTCTAGATGGTCAGGTCCTTTCATAGTGCATCATGTGTACCCCCATGGGGCAGTAGAGATTCGGGATCCCACAAGTGGTAACATTTTTAAGGTCAATGGTCATAGGTTAAAACCATTCATTGAATCATTCAATAAACAGGAAATAGAGGTTGAGTTAACAGAGCCAACCTATGAACTTGAAAAAAATGGATAGATTTAGGATCCATGTCGGGCTAACGACGTTAAACAAAAGCGATGCACGGGAGGCAACCCGTGGTCTTTATGTTTCTAATCTTTGTGAATCATTTTTTTTCCTTCTTCATTTTGTTATTTAAATATATATATATATATATAGAGAGAGAGAGAGAGATTTTTGACCTGTTCTTCTTTTATGAGTAAGGATGGGTATGAAAGGGGAGCATTGTATTCATCTGTGTCACGCGGTGTGATCCCTGAGTAATACCTTACCCAGAAAATATAAAGAAGAAAATGTATCATCAGTTTGTTTTATTTTATTTTATATTTTTGTAGGTATTTTTTTTTAAAAAATAGATTGTTGACATGTTCTTCTTTTATGAGTAAGGATGGGTATGAAAGGGGAGCACCGTATTCATCCGTGTCACGCAGTGTGATCCCTGAGTAATACTTTACCCAGAAATTTAAGAGAAGACAATGTATCATCAGTTTATGTTATTTGTACATTTTTTTTAGATTAAAAAAATACAAATATATATATACATATATTAAAAAAAAATTAAAGGCATGTCATAGGTCATTGGGAAAAGCTGGTCACAACCGTCCAAGCCATTGAGAGACAAACCAGAACTGAAGGGAGACATGGGAATGCATTTTCAACATCAACCACTAGGTGACTTCATTCCATAATTTTTATTTTCAATGTCTTCGTTGAACTTCTATCCTACCCCTTCTATGTTTCAATTCTTTAAACACTGGGGACAGTGTTATTCTAAGTTGGGGGGGGGAGATGAAAATCTGTGGAAGGAAAAAATGTCATTAACCTTGAACATGATAACACACATTCCAAACTCTGAAATTGGATATCAAATAATTTTGCATGTCTTGATTCTGATTTTAATGCAAGTTTATGTTCATGTGCATAGTTATTGGAAAGTGCGGTTGTCCGATGTGATTTTTCACTGTTATATTTTCATCCATTTAAAAAAAACACAATGCACATCCTCTAGATTGTGGGGTTTTAGTTTCAGTTCTTGGGGACCCATAATAAATAGCATAGGATTGGCGATCATTTTAATTTTAACATGAGTATTCAAAAAAAAAATTGCGCGTAGAGCAATGAATTGACCTAATGTGTGGCTTTCGGCACTTGGGGATCGTGACTCCGTAGTTGTCTGGCCCAGAGTTGGGAATTTTATCTCTATTTGTGGTAATTTGAATTTGTTTTTGATTGAGTTAACTCGAGATGATGCCCGAGTATGTGAGCTTCACTTGGTTCCCTAAGGTCTTTGAGCCTGGGAGTCATCGGCAAAGTCTTGCTACATGGGTTGACTCGATTGAGTTCAATTTCAATTACCATGGCAAAATTGCAAAAAAAAACCCCAAAAAAAGAAAATAAAAAAATGAGTACTCATCTTATTATTAAAATTTGATTTCTCCTAGCGCTTCCGTCTTTTCCCCCTCGAATGGAAATGAGCCCCCATGTCTATTGTGATGCACAACACTGCATCATGCTTAATTGAATTTGGATGAAATATGGCAATGAATTTGAAAAAAGGAATGGGCTTGGGCTTGAGATATGATTATGTACATAGCTTGTTTTAAATGATTTTGATTGGTTTCATAATTGTTTGGTATGTGATTTTTGGGTGAGAAATGTGTATTAAAATGTTTTTGGAAAAGGTCATTTGAATTTCATTTTTGTGAGATATATTTTGATCGGGATTAGCAAAAATCAAGTTGGTGGGTGTGATTAGCCAATAAAAACACATATTTTGATTACATTTTAATGGTATTAAATGTTTATTTTTGATCTTATGGGCCTGAGTTAGTGGATTTTAATTTTGAACATTCATTCTCTTCATTTGTGCACTCCATGCCTAATATGCACCAATTTAGGCCCAATGTTTCATCTGATTTCAAAGAATGTAATTATCCATATTTTAATTTGATATTTTTGGAAATGGATATAAACTTAAATATGAACATTTTTCATTCATGGATCAATGGAGGATTCATAAAGGATGATGAAGATTTTTGGCGAAGAAAGGAAACAATTCTGGAGAAGGCAGATTGGATATCATCCCACTGATCGGACTGTGGGGCCCACAATACAGGCCCAATGAAGCCCAAAATTCATGGGAGGCTATAAAACATATAGAGGAACAAATAATTCTTCTGTAGACAGTGCTAATTCGTCCTCAATGGTGGTTATTAAGACGGTCCAAGTTGAAAATTCAATTCTAGGCCAGATTCTGCGGCCCAGAAAAAGATCCCACTATTTCAATCATACCTCCCTAACCACAAAGTATTGTTGGCTGAAATTTTACAGGCTGTTAGGGAACATCCGGGGCTTCATTTAAGTCTTCTAGGGCCCACTCAAATTCGGCCTTCTTGAAGGCCCTTTAGGCGCGTCTTTCCGGTGGATGCAAGATGGCTGCAACTTCGGGGCAAGAAGTGGAAAAGTCTATCATCATTAATGTTCCACCCACCTTACCCCAACATAATTAATTAAAGGCACATGGGATGTTGGGGGATCGGCCAAGGATTCATTTTTTCCTATTTAAGGCAGTAGTGGTGGTGGATTTAGGGATCTTGGTGCTTTCTTTTCATTGTAATGTTATTATGCCAATTTGTCTTTGTAATGTTCTTCCTTCTCATGTAAGTTGTTCGAATCACCTTAGTCTTCAATAAAAGTTCTTCTTCTTCTCTTGTTCTGTTCTTCTCCTTATAACCTTGATACCGTTGCCTCAAGGTGTGAATTTATTCACACCAAACCTTGTGATTTTGTTCACACAGCGGTGGAGTGATCGTTTCATTGTTTTATTTTTCTTCTCCAATCCCGCTTCTTTAAGTCGACTTCCCGCTTCCATTTATTGAATAGCATAAATGGAGGGCTAAACCCTTATGGTTTGGTCCTAGGGAGTTGCATGGGGAAGATTGGATATTATTTTATGATCCTAAATTCTGTAATAATTTCATTATTTTAAGATTTCCATTTGATGATTTATTTTCTTCTTCATCTTTGCCAACTTTAACAATGACACATTTCGAGTGCTAGTGCGATCCAATTCCTTGGAGTGATCATTAAATTGATCCTACAAGTGCATTGGTGATTAGACTTGGAATTGTGTAGGGATTAAATTGGTGAATGATGTTGAGGAATTATATCATTTCGTGGATACATCTTGAATTAGTGAAATGAATGTTATAAGAAAATAAATGCATCCAATCTAACCCTAGTAACAACTTAGGATCAACTCATCTCCATTAATTGTTTTAGACTAAGTAATTGTATGTTTTAATTTATTTTCTTTAGATTAAATCAGTAGTTATTAAAATCAAATCAATCCAAATAGTTGGCCACTCCATAGCCAAATCCTTTCAGAATCAAAGTGTCTCCCGGTTTCTTCTTCGGTCCATGTGGATTCGACCCCTACCTGTACTACAACGACCGCATACCTGTAAGGTAAATTTGGGCGCAACCAATGGGGCTTGTGAGTGAAATATGAAAATGGTAATCGGCTTGTGGCATGATTGAATTGGCTTCATTGCGTGGCATGGTTGATTTGGATTCCTTGTGTGGCATGTTTAGCTTATGGCATGTTTGGCTCATAAACAATTGGTAGCTTGGTTTTGCTTTATATAAAATGTTTTATATAAATGTGCTAACGGTTTTATCCTAGTGGCGTGTGTAGGGAAGTCAGTTGGGGAAATCCTACTGAGTAGTTGTACTCACCCCCTGCTTTGGCACTTTGGTGTCTTTGCAGATGTCGTGTACCGTGACGTGGGCAAAGGTAAGGCATCACCCTCCTTTAGTGGTGCATTGTGATGTTTTGGTGGAGCTTGGAGCTTGGTGTGGAGCTATGATGGTGTCATGGCTCATGGTGTTTTGTTGTTTAGTTTCCGTTTTGTACTCTAATGTTTTGTGGACATGTCTAGTTGAATGGTTTTGGGGTTTGTGATGGAATTGTTAATATCACATGGTTGGGTTTGATAGTGCATGCATCTTTAGTTGTTGGTTGGTTGAGTTGGGTTATCTTCTTAAGGGAAAATCATTCCCCATTGTTCCTTGAAGCCCTCAACATTTATTGCCAGCCTTTGGCGCCTTTGGAACGTCGCTTAAGGCCAAGTAACCCTCACCACCTCCTCAAGCCAAAGAGGTGGGGGCGGGGTGTTACAGTAAACGTGGTAAACATGGTAGTGTAATTGTCATTCAACAAAATCGATAAATATATAAAATTGCGTAAAGGTAAACTATGATAAACAATGGTAAACTATGGTAAATATGGTAAACTACACTAAACAAAATTAAAATAAACAAAAATGTCTACTCATTTGTTTTAATACGCGTTTTAATAAAGAAAAAAAATTACAATATCTAACATTTTATGAAAATAATAAATGTAAACAAGAAATAAACATATGTTACCTGTAATATTAGGAATGTACAAATGGATTGTTTTCCCAAATTCCTTCGTCATGATCGTTCCTTATGGAACAAACCATGTCTTCAACATGTTCATCATTATGTTCTGTTAATCTTTCCATGGAAGTAGAGATCTCACATAAACCAGCATCTTCATCAAGTTGATCCTCACCAACATATTGTTTTTCCCATGTAAAACAACAAACCACTGCATATATGATTGATCAACTACATAAAAAATTTGTTTTTCATGTGTTTCCATTATAAAAGAATCAGTTGTGCCTTCCAATCTATTCAGATTAACAACTGTCATTCCAAATTCATCGTGTCTGACACTGTTGTTACCGATAAACCATTTACAGTTAAAAATATGAACTTTAATTTTAAAGTAATCAACCTCTCGTATTTCTTCAATAACTCCATAATATGCACTTGATGCAGAAATTGGGTTTTTGTCTTTAGAACTCGAAAAATACATTGCTTCTGTAAACACCAATACACCACTATTCTGAACTGTACTTATGTTGTCATGGGCTTTCATATAAAATGTATAGTCATTAATGTCATAACCGGACCATGTTATCACATTTAAACATGGACCACCCACTATCCATCCTAATGTCTCTGATACATCTGATCTATCAATCAAGGTCTTTTTAATCCATGACAAAAATGTTTTGTTGTGCTCATTCAAAATCCACATTTCTTTCTTCTTTGGATGACATTGTTTCAACTCATTAATATGCAATGTGATATATGGTTGAGCGTCAGCTATGTTATTCAAGATGTATAATTCTAACTTCTTCATCTGTTCAGCTAACAACGATTTGACTTTCAAGTCACGAATCTCTTTTCCCTCATTATTAACTCATTCATGGCGAGATGGAGGCAAACCTATGTGCTCTGCCGCACCCAAGTAGCTCGTACAAAACTCCGCAACCTCCTCAAAAATATATTTTTCAATAATGGAGGCTTCAGGTCGATATGGATTTTTAACA
Organism: Viscum album; assembly: GCA_963277665.1. Lineage (NCBI taxonomy): Eukaryota > Viridiplantae > Streptophyta > Magnoliopsida > Santalales > Viscaceae > Viscum > Viscum album. The sequence continues at coordinate 208,395,249 of OY728128.1, read as the reverse complement.
TACCCCTTCAATATTTTCATATACCTTTCAAAGGGATACATCCAACGAAGATATACAAGTCTACAAAGCTTTATTTTTCGAACCAGATGAATCATTAAATGCATCATTATATCAAAAAAAGATGGAGGAAAATACATTTCCAATTGACAAAGTATAGAAATTACATCCTTTTCCAAAATGTTCAAATCATTCACACCAATCACTTTATTACAAATTGAATTGAAAAAATAACACAACTTCATTATAGTCGTTCTGACATGGATGGACAATATTCCACGCAATGCAACTAGTAGAAGTTGTTGCATCATGATGTGACAATCATGAGATTTCATACCTATCATATCCAATTGGTTTTAAATGGTCATTAATATAACCCTTGGACGAATATGGTCGAGATATAATCAACCAAAAATATTTCTTCAAATTTTTAGGTCATTTAATGATTCTTATAATTTTAATTAAAATCATTTTATCGATTATTATTCTGCTTGCACAAGCACTAATCAGCGTTGCGTAAGAATTAAAGTTAATTATTTCATATATAAAAATTTAAAATAAAATACTATCATAAAAATAAATTAATTAGGTTCCATATAATCTTTTAGATTCATTCATTAAGCAGATTTACTCATATTCACGTCAATACAACTTCTTTAATTTGTTAATTTGATTTTTCTTATCTTGTGCAATCATTGCGTAGACATTTGGATAAAATTCATGTTATATAACTCTAAAATTAGAAAATATCATCCAAAATATCAATTATACATAATAATTAATAAAGAAATCGTGCAAATAATTTTTGGCACTCAGTTATTATCTATAATAAACCAAATTTGACTCTGTCAATGGTGTGCAACACTGTGTCGACACATATAATAATTTTTATACTTATCATGAAATAAATTTTATTTTATGTGTATTGAATTATTTCTTGTATAATATTTATATTATAATTTCATAATTTAGTCATTTCATAAGTTTAATAAAGTTTATATCATAATTATATCTTGATGGTGTCATGAAAATACTATATTAAAAAAATTGTATTTTTTACTCTGCACTAAAAAATAATTTTTTCAGAAAATTCTCAAAATTTCACCATAGACTAATTTTGATATGTTTATTTCAAAAATGAAATTCATTTTATCAAATACATATTCTAAAAGGTCTAGAAATTAATTATATTATTTGTACATAAAAAACAATAGAAAACATTTTTGAAGAAAACATATTTTTTTGAAGAATAAAATGACTTTACTAAAAATTGTGCGATTAGTTTATAAGAAATTACTAAAACATTCATATTGATTTGGAACTTCGTATTTATTTCATAAATCGGTTATTTCTTTTAATTCCCACCAATTTAACGGCTAAATTATAACAGTTACATTTAAATAATTAGTTGTTCGTTTAAGCTCGATGTAACATAGCGTTTCTCTTTAAAATCTCATAATGTTACATATATACATACATACACATATGTATTTGTTCAAATATAAATATATGATGGAATTTTCCAAAGCAAATTTACAATTTATGTGCATACATACATGTAAATTTGCATTGAAAAATTAGAGTGCACATTTTCTGTGTATATTTCCTACAAGATTATACTATTTAAATTCAAGTATAAATATACACACGTAGTAAATAAATATTTTTGAATACTCAAATTTGTGTGCAGTAATTAATTTTTTTTGCAAACGTACACACATACATGTAAAAATACTTGAAAATATTCCTAATAATATATATACTCTTTAAATTAAATATTTATAAAAAAACATATACAAAAGAATACATGTATAAAACATGTATATGTGATTAAGTATATAAATAATTGATATATGAATATTTATAATAATTATTAGTAATTATTATAAATTTATTTCAGTGTATAACTATAAAAATGTCTAGATCTATGATAATTATTAGAAATTATTATATATTTATAAATATATATATGCTAATTATTATTTATTAATATACATTTCCTTTTATTTAGTATTATTTTATATTTATTATTGTTTTCTATTGTTATTTATCTTTATTATTAATGTGATATATTTGTTATTAATGTTTTATATTTATTAAACATTTATTTTTTTTATTGTTATTATATATACTGATTATTATCTGTTATTAAACATTCAGTTTTTATCTAACATTACATAGGTTAAAGTTTTTAAAAATTTGGTTTAGAGGGGCATTTCGGTCTAATAATCAATTTGATTTTTAAAAATAGTTTTTTTAAAATGGTTTAGAGAACTTAGTATTTTTGTGAAGTGGAATATGGTTTTTGAGGACAAACGGGTCAGTCCGCGGATCAATGAATTCTATTTTTATGTTTTCTAATAATTTAAATGTCTCCATTTATCCTTAAAATATTAAGGTGTATTTTTTAAATTCTTTTTTCAAGAAAATAACATTCTAATAGAAAAACTCCAGCGGAAGTTGTCGACCAGTTAACTCGCCGTGCGCTGACAATCGCGGCCGCTTGTTCGCATCGAACAGACATTAATGAATGGGGTACGAGCCCAACTACGGACACGCATCGGTAACGACAAGGCACCGAATGCAGGGCGACGTGACTATCAGGAAATGTCAGTCGACTTTGTGGGGCTGGACCCCACGCGTGCCGTCAATCGCGTGACCGACGACACGGCATCTGGAACGACCGTTACCGTTAAATTAGTTAGCGGCTATTGCTTTTTATTGAATTATAAATAAACTAGTATTCTCCCTTGTGCAAGGATTAAAATGTTGAGTAGCATGTTTAGAAGTACATTCATTGATTTAAAACCAATGGGTATCCAACATGAAAAAACATCAGGATCTAAAAAAGTGTATCATACCCAATTAACCATCATCTAACTTAAAGAAAAGTATCACATAAATTCACAAAAACATCAGGATATCATACCCAATTAACCATCATCTAACTTAGAGAAAAGTATCACATATATTCACATGAAAATCATCACATATATTCACATGAAATTTCATACCAAATGTGAATTCCAACTGAACATGAAATGTATGTCAAGTATTATTATTATGATAATTGTTGATGGGAATGAGTTTAAAAATCGAGAGAAAAGCATATGAAAGAAGATAAATTCATAAAAAATTGCAAACACATCGATCAGTGTCAAAATGATCCCCTTAGAAGTTAATTGTAGCCTTGATGCTATAGTTTTTTTAATACTCCTACACATTTTGGTACATTTCTAGCGAAGGATATATGTAATCCGCAATATATATAATCAAAAATAATATATACATGGACATAACTAAAATAAAACCACTAAAACATCAATAAAAATAAAGGACATGTTAAGAACAATATATATATATATATATATATTTATTTATTTATTTATTTATTTAATATAGCTTGTGTGTTAAAATAAGAATATGAAATGCCATAATAGAAATGACACAGTTCAAAAAGTTCAAACCACCTTCCAACTCTTCTTTGTCCACATTTACAGAGTGATTTGGCACATGCAAAGAACCAAACCATCAATTGACATGACATGACATCTGAACCAAATGCAAATCAAGTACAAATATATTACAAGTATTAGGTTTCAGAAAAATGGCTATCAAGCCAAACAGTGCCTTATTGAACTCAGTGAAAATAAGAAACTTTGATTTTAGGGTTTTAGTTAAAAGAAACATAAAAATCATACACATGCCATAATGAAAACGAAAGAATACCAAGCCACCACTGTGAACTATGATAAACAACTTCCCAACTTCAATGCTGCTCTCTTCCCATGATTCTCTCATCACTGCCTCCGCCAAGCTTTCTCCTACCTAAAATGTGAGAAACATATTCATATCAAGAGACATCTACAATGACACGCAGCAAAAAAAAATATAATAAACATTAATAAATTACACAATATTGCTATCCCATGCGCAATCGAGTCAAGTCGAGTCAATGCAGTATACTACTCGGGTTTGAACTCAATTAGTGATTTTCAAGCATGAACTCAACTCAACTTTAAAATCAAGCTATTTCAGTTTGCTCAATTAAGCTTGATTCTAGAAGTAATAGAAGAGGAAAAAACAATAAAACAATATATAAATATATATTTATATTTGAAGGAGCCACCATAAATACATATGATGGAGAGCTATGCCACCCCAAAAGGGTCTCACCTAGCTCGAGCCTCGAGCAGAAATTGATAACATGACAGGATAACATGACCAGAAAATGACACAAAATTAGCGGGCTTGGGTTTGAATTTCCTACACGATTAATAAACAGGCTGTGTTCATGTTAAGACGATTAATAATCATGTCATGTTTAGGTTGATTTGGCCAAGCCTAATTTGACACGAAATTACGTATTTAATGAAGCATGCCATAAACTGAACCATTTAATTAAACGTGTCGTATTTACCAGTGTCAGAAATTGACCCATTTAACCCATTTAACTCGTTAAAATTTTGTATGTTCGTGTTAATCATGTTGGTCCGAGTCATCGTTTCATATTATTTAAAACGAAACAGTTCACTAATAATATTAAATGAGTCTTGTCGTGTTACTCGTGTAGTAAACATGTCATCTTCGTGATTGGATCTTCTGACACATTAAATAAACAGGTTGTGTCCGTTTCGAATATATTTGTGTACGTGTTAGCGAATGACGCAACTCAAACATGACCCACCAACATGAATTTCCACCCATAGCTTGAACTCAATTAAGCTGAATCGGACAAGTCCCCCAGATATATATTGTGCATGTCCAGGATACTTACAATATTAATATCAAAAAACAATTATGTTAATAATTGAATTCAGCTAAACCAAATCTTGAGTAGCTTGTGAGTATCATTGAATCATTTACACCAAGAATTTCCCACCACACAGTGTGTCCAGGGCATGACCAAAGTAATCAATTGTATTAATATGAGTACCTCTAAAAAACAAGTAAGGCAACTCCACATCCAGGGTACAAACCGTGATTGCCTACTTAAAAGCACACGTTCATTTTCTTTGTCAATAACTAACATGATGACAACTTGAAGCGAACATGAGTGGATTAATGAAAGCCAGGACAGTAAATGTATTTGGGAATACATTCGATGTTAATTGAAATGAAATTAGCATAACCATACCAGAGAGACACGGGGGTAAATTCTTTTCTTACAAAGCTCATTTGGGCTTTATCTTCTTTTCCATACTTCCATGGAGATAGTTTTCCCACCACAATTCCCACAAAAGTGTGATGAATTGTGCCATTCTAACAAAGCCCTTGCCTGGTATTAGTTCAAAAACAAAAAATATAACGAACAAAAAGTTTAATTTTTGTTGTGCCACTGCGTATCTACACACCGTTGTTACAGTAAAAATGCATGAAAAGAAATGAAACGGTTCAAACATGTTTAAAAAGTTTAAAGCACCTTCCAACTCTTCTTTGTCCACATTTACAGAGATTGATTTGGCATATGCAAAGAACCCAATCTTCAATTGGCATGGGATTCTATCTGGACCAACACAAATCAAATACAAATATATTACAAGTATTAGTTTTTTTAATACTCCTACGCATTTTGACACCTTTATAGAAAACGATATATGTAGTATGCAATATATACAATCAAAACTAATATATACATGAACAGAAGTGGAATAAAACCACAAAAACATCAATAAAAATAAATGAAAGGACATATTAAGATCAATATATATATATATATATATATATATATTTAGTATAGCTCATGTGTTAAAATAAGAATATGACGCATCTTAAAAGAAAGAGTAACAAATGAGGTGGTTGTGAACTGTTCTAATTTTTACCTCATAATGCGTCTATTGAGAGGGATCGTGTGTTAAAATTAGAATATCAAGCTTCAAACTAGCACATTTACAGTCATGTATAATAGAATAAATTACTGTTAAAACAATACCAAATGTTAGTAAGAAATATGAAGAGATAAATTTTAGTTCTTAGTACATATAACTTACAAAGAATATACAAACCTAAATATTGAAAAACCTGTACATTTGAAGTAATTATTGTTAAAACCTGCAAATTTACAGACTTGATACATATAAGTTATAGAAAAAATTGAAACTTGCACATTTACAATCATGTATATTAGAAAAAATTAGCGTTAAAAAAACACCAAATATTAGTGAAAAAAAGAACAGATGTATTTTAGTTCCTGATACATATAAGTTACCAGAAATATGCAAACCTGGATTTTCAAAATCTTGTACATTATTTGAATTAATGTTTAAATTTCAATAAATATAAATTCAAAATTTTAAAATAATCGAACTACACACCTTTTATATAATTCTCCCAGTCCAGCCCTTTTTCATGGCGCATTGCAAAATCATTGTGAATAATGTTGTCAATGATGCTTGACCTGAAAGCATAAGTCAAATTAATAAAATGATAACAATACAAGTGCTTCATTGATGAAAAAATTAAACATATTAATTTTAAGCTTGCAAATAAAACGATATCACAATTTCTACATTCAAGAGAAATATTATAAAGTGGATAAAGAATTAGTAAAATCAATTGTAACAATCTAATTATAACCTAGCAGAAGTCAATCTTAATGATAAATTGGGAAATAAAACATTATAATGGAGGAAAAACTTATGGTAATCAAATTATACTGATTTGAAATTACAAATTATTACCACCAAGACCCCACAATGTGGAAAACCTGTTCATGCATAAAAAGTTTAGGCCTGGTGTAGATAGAATCTGGAAGCAGAAAACCTGAATGCATAGTTCACAAAAAATACAATAGAAAAATGTAAGTACAATAAAGGTGAATACAGAGCTGATTTGTCATCGATAAAGCTCTACATGTGGAATGCGTGAATAAAACGAGGGGGCACGTGGGAGAAATGTGTGCGAGGGTAACAAAGATACTATGTGCCTGAGGTTGTATTCGAGAGTTGTGCAGTAGAGACAACGAGAGGAGAGGGACACTGAGTACTGTGTCGGTGAGATGGAAATTCCTGGAGATTTGGACTGAAATCATCCAAGAAGTAATTATTAAAAGGGGATAGCATTTGCAGGGAAGCCATGTAAGCTATGAGGAATAGGTTTTCCAGGATTAGTAGTAGGCAGATGCACACAAACGCCGAGTAGATCATACGACGACGATATGGAAAAGACTTGGAGAACTGGACCAGAGGTAAGGGTAGAGAAGAGAAGATTGAAACATGGTACGGTTTGCGGGGGGAAGCACGTGAAGGTAGGGAAAGTAGATTCCTAGAAAAAGGAGGCAGTCCGATGCAGATGGACAACGAGTAGAAACAACGACGTCGAGATGAAGAGAGTTGGAGATATCAACCGGAGGCGTGGTAGAGGAAGACACGATTGACAGTGGGTAGGGTTTCAACGAAGTATAAGAAGGAATGGGGAAATGGTTTCACAGGAGTGGGAAAATGGGAGAGAGATGTTGCACGTGGAATGGAAGAAGGTCGATGCTGATGGACAGTGAATTGAAACAGCGGTGATGAGATGTCGAGAGGCAAGGTAGAGGAAGACACGATTGGAAGGGGGTAGGGTTTCGGTGAAGCAGAAGATGGAATAGGGAATGGTTTTTGCGGGAGTTAAAAATCGGAGGGAGATGCTGCGCGGGGAGGATGACACGTGTTGGATAATCCATGAGGATTAGTATATATAATAGATAATCAATTAGATTAAATATATTTAAATGTGCAAATTATACCATAAGACATTATATATATATATATATGGCAATTTGTGTTTAGTATTTTATGAACAAATTAGTAACGTGGATTCGAAAAGTTGGAAACCTATTGATATTTTATGAAAACTGATTTTTTTAAATGCTTTGTAATAAGAAAAAAAACATATATTAGCATTTGACATAAAAAAGGGGAAAAAATAATTAATGAAACAAAAAATCAAGAACTTTAATTTTTTAAACATAAATCTCGAGATATGTCAATTATCATTAAAATATTTATTGATAGGTGTTTAGGACATGTCCCCACGCCCGCACATTTTGAGTCTGTGCACCTGATTTTCAAAAAAAGACGGTCACTGAAACTTTATTAGTGACGTTTTGAGTTGTGCATTGGTTAAGAGGCTGAGAGGTTAATCTCATATCACTCTCTTGGGAGAGGGGGATTATTGCTTATTTAACTCTCTTACATATTTAAGACATACTCATGAATTCTTACCAATAACATTATTATTACCGGTTACCTCTATGCACATGACTGATTAGAACCATACATTGATACTAACATCTATATATACCAAAAGTTCCCAATCTTTTTTTAACTTTGTGATTATGCTACCATTACTACAAAAGATCACTTTAACAATATGGGTCCTTTATTAGAGAAAAATAAAACATTGATAAAAAAACAATTATCAATGTTTTTATTTAAAATAGACAAAAGGTCCCTTTATCAGCACTTCTACAAGCATTGATAAAAGGGCATACTGCAGTGTGATGTTATGGAACATTACATCACCATAAACAGGGCATACTGCAATGTGCTATAACAACACACCACAATACCAGAAACAACACCAGAAATTAGTAAAATCATATAAAAAGATAGAATTTAAATGAAATAAAATTTACAATACAAATACAAGAAAAAAAAAACACAATTATAGAGCAAAACAATGCACCTGTATAAAAGAACAAACCACTCCTGCTCGAGCAAAAGAACACACCTATATATGAAAACAATTCTTATGTTAATAATAATATAAAGAAATAAATTAAATAGAAAGTGTTAATTTTAAACTAAACTTTAAGACATATCAGAAACACTGTGAATTGGATTGAGTTGCGATTGATTCTTTCACATCACATTATTTATTATTCATCTTTAATAATTATCTCTACAAAAATTAACTAAAAAAGTATAAGATAAAAATGATAAGAAAATTAATTAAGTAATAATAGATAAAATGATGAGAGAACAATCTAAACTCACTTTCTTGGTTTTGGCGATGTGATTCATGTTTTAAACTAAAATGACACTTATATATTGAAAAGACGCACTTGGAGTTATACCGGTCACACCGTGCATCAGATTGAGGTGCGACTGATTCCTACATGTCCCAAATTATTTAAGGATCATTTTACCAAATTATCAAAATAATTCGAATGCATTTTATTAGTTTGGAGTACGTCACTTGTGTTTTTTTATTAAAACACCATTTTAAACTGGAAACATGCACTTTGAGTCATACCGGTCACATCATATGTGTGCTTATTGTGAAACTGATTCCTATACATCATAAATGAATTATGAATCACTTTCTTAAATTATCAAGATAATTTGAACTAAATTTCTCGATTTTCAGTGACTGACACTTTTTGAACTAAAATGTCAATTTTAAATTGATAACAAACGCTTTGAGTCATACCAGGAACATAGTGTATTGAATTGAGTTGCAGCTGATTACTACATGTCAAAAAATACTTATGGATTGTTTTCCTAAAGTATAAAAACAATCATAATATGTTTTCTCTATTTTGATTATGTGAGTTGTTCTTTTTAGTAAAATTAATGTCAATTTTAAATAAAAAGACGCACTTGGAGTCATACCGGTCACACCGTGCATCAGATTGAGGTGAAGCTGATTCCTACATGTCCCAAATGACTTATGAATCTTTGTTATAAAGTATCCAAATAATCCAAATGTGTTTGCTCGGTTTTGAGTATGCCACTTGTGTTTTTTACTAAGATGTCATTTTAAATTGGAAACACGCACATTGAGTCATACCGATCACATCGTGCATGAGTTTGATGTGATACTAATTGCTACATGTCGCAAATGAATTATAAATTTTTGTCATAAATTATCAATAAAATCTGAGTGTGTTTGCTTGGTTTTTAGCGAGTGACACTTTTTTGTACTAAAATGTTAATTTTAAGTGATAATAGACACTTTGAGTCATACCTAGCACACCATGTATCATATTGAGATGTGACTAATTTTTACACATCATAAATGACTTATGAATCATTTTACTGATGTATCAAACCAATCCAAATGTATTTTCTTGATTTTGAGTATGTTAGTTGTCCTTTTTAGTAAAATTAATATCAATTTTAAATAAAAAGACGTACTTGGAGTCATATTGGTCACACTGTGCATCGGATTGAGGTTTGGCTGATTCCTACATGTCCCAAATGAATTATGATTTTTTTTTGAAATGTATCAAAACAATCCAAATTTGTTTCCTTAGTTTTGTGTCACTTATGTTTATTACTAAAATGGAAATTTAAACTAGAAACACACACTTTGATTCATACTGATCACATCATGCGTGAGTTTGATGTGAGATTGATTCCTACACGTCACAAATAAATTATGAATTTTTTTCTTAAATTATCAAGACAATCTAAGTGCATTTTCTCAGTTTTTAGTGAGTGATACTTTTTGAACTAAAATATCAATTTTAAATTGATAACGAACACTTTGAGTCATATCAGACAAATTGTGTATCACATTAAGGTTCAATGATTCCTAAATGTAAAAAATGACTTATAGATTGTTTTCCTAAAGTATCAAAACAATCCATATGCGTTTGTTCAATTTTGAGTATGTCGGTTGTCTTTTTTAGTAAAATTAATGTCAATTTTAAATAAAAAGATGTACTTGGAGTCATACTAGTCACACCATGTGTCAAATTGAGGCATGAATAATTCCTACAAATCCCAAATGACTTATGGATCATTTTTCTAAATTATCAAAATAATATGAAAGCATTTTCTCAGTTTTGAGTACATCACTTGTGTTTTTTAATAAAATGTCATTTTAAATCGGAAATACACACTTTGAGTAATACTGACCACATCACATGTGATTTTGATGTGATACTGATTCCTAAAAATCCAAAATGGATTATGAGTCATTTTCCAAAATCATCTATACAATCCAATTATGTTTTCTCGGTTTTCAGCGAGCGACACTTTTTTTTGTACTAAAATGTCAATTTTAAATTGATAATAGAAACTTTGAGTCATATCAAGTACATCATGTATCATATTGAGATGCATATGATTTATACATATAAAAAATGACGTATAGATCATTTTCCTAAAGTATTAAAATAATATGAATGCATTTTCTTTGTTTAGAGTATTCAATTGTATTTTTTAGTAAAATTAATGTCAATTTTAAATAAAAAGATGCACTTGGAGTCATACCAGTCACACCATGTGTCAGATTGAGGTGTAACTAATTCCTACACATCAAAAATGACTTATAGAACATTGTCCTAAAGTATCAAAATAATATGAAAATGTTTTCTCAGTTTTGAGTACACCACTTGTGTTTTTTACTAAAATGTCATTTTAAACTAAAAACACACATTTTGAGTCATACCGATCACATCGTATGTGGGTTTTATGTGAAACTGGTTCCTACATGTCAAAAATGAATTATGAATCATTTTTCTAAATTATTAAGATAATCTGAGTGTGTTTTCTTAGTTTTTAGTGAGTGTCACTTTTTGAACTAAAATGTCAATTTTAAATTGATAACAGACACTTTGAGTTATACCAAGCACATCATGTATCATATTGAGGTGCGACTGAATCATACACATAAAAAATTACTTATGATTCATTTTTCTAAATTATCAAAACAATCCAAATGTGTTTGATCGATTTTGAGAATATCAGTTGTCTTTTTTAGTAAAATTAATGTCAATTTTAAATAAAAAGACACACTTGGAGTCATACCGGTCACACTGTGCATTGTATTGAGGTGTGGTTGATTACTAAACATCTCAAATGACATATGTATCATTTTACTAAAGTATCAAAGCAATCCAAATGTTTTTTATTGGTTTTGAGTACACCACTTGTTTTTGTACTAAAATGTCATTTTAAAATAGAAACACGAACTTTGAGTCATATCGATCACATCATGTGTGAGTTTGATGTGAGAATGATTCCTACAAGTTAAAAATGAATTATGATTTTCCCTAAATTATCTGGATAATTCAAGTGTGTTTTATTGGTTTTCACTGAGTGACACTTTTTTGTACTAAAATATCAATTTTAAACTGATAACGGACACTTTGAGTCATAACAGACAATCGTGTATCAGATTGAGGGTTTGTTGATTCCTACGTGTTAAAACGACTTATAGATCATTTTCCTAAAGTATCAAAATAATTTGAATGCATTTTATCAATTTTGAGTATGCCATTTGTCCTTTTTAGTAGAATTAATGTCAATTTTAAATAAAATGACGCACTTGGAGTCATACCAGTCACTCCATATGTCAGATTGAGAGGCATATAATTCGTACACATCCCAAATGACTAATGAATCATTGTACTAAATTATAAAAACAATATGAATGATTTTTCTCAGTTTTGAGTACGTCAATTGTATTTTTTACTAAAATGCTATTTTAAACTGGAAACATACACTTTGAGTCATACTGGTCACATCTTATATGGGTTTGATGTGTGACTAATTCATAAATATAAAAAATTAATTATGAATAATTTTACTAAATTTTAAAGACAATATGGTCATGTTTTCTTGGTTTTTAGTGAGTGATACATTTTGAACTAAAATGTCAATTTTAAATTGATAACAGACACTTTGAGTCATACCAAACACATCGTGTATCAAATTGGGGTGTGGTTGATTCATACATTTCAAAAATGATTTGTGATTTTTTCCCTAAAGTATTAAATAATATTAACGTGTTTTCTCAGTTTTGAGTATGTGATGTGTGTTTTAAACTAAAATGTAAATTATAAATGAAAAACATATTGTTCGAGTCATACTGATTACACCATGTATCTGATTGAGGTGAGTCTGATTGAGTATGTGATGTGTGTTTTTAATTCAACCATATGCACCAAGCCATAAAATAAAGAAATGTTCCATTTGGATGGAAGAATAAACCCCATGCTGCCTGAAATGCCTCATCCAAGAGCACCATGTTCTCTCCTTTTTGGCTTGTTGCAGATGATTGAAAAAAAATATGACTTCCCAAAAGATCCGTGAAAAAAAATATTAGATAAAAATGATAATAAAATTAACTTAAAAATATCAGATAAAATGGTGAAAATTTAACTAAATAATTAGTATGAATTGACCTTTTCATGATGGTTATATACATTTTCGACCCATTTCCTTGTTGTTGTTATCTCATTTGTAGCCTCAAAGTCCAATCTATCGTGATCACAAGCAGCTTAAAACAAACCACCCTAACTTGAGAAAAAGAATCCACCTGTATAGAAAACAATTCTTATATTATTAATACTATAAATAAATAAATTTAAGATAAATATGAAATTATAAATTAATAAAATGTTGATTTTAAACTGAAACCACACAATTTGAGTCATACTGGGTACACCGTGTATTACTTTGAGATATGGTTGATTCCACCATGTATTTTTATCCCATAGTGCATTCAACACTCTGGGTCATCTAACAATATTGTAATTTGATAACTCAGAATGTTGAATGCATTGGAGAATAAAAAGAAAATTGAATAATCATAAGTGAATCATCCTTATTGAGTGCATGATCATAATAAAAGAGTGAATCGTCCTTGTTGACAATGTCATTTATTCATAGAAAACTTTAACCATTAGTGTAAACCCATTATCATTCATTGATTTAACTAAAATAAATTTTTAAATATGAGTATTTATGGAACATAATAAAATCTATCTTACCCTTTCTCCATCATAGAGATTACAAACTCCATGATAAACCATTTACCTTCTTTGATGGTAAAAACATCAGTGTGACCTATTATGTATTTTTAGAAGACACTAAACTCCATTATAAATTATTTACCCCTTTTTGACAGAATTAAACTTCAGTATAGCCCTTTATAGCATCCAAATGACACTAAAATCTAGGGCATCCATTAAGTCTTCTTGGATTGTGCTATAGATTAGTATACACTTTTCAATATTTTGGGTGATTATAAACTCAAACATTGCATCATAATTATTTTTTCATCAAAATAAGAATATACCTATTCTCATGTTTTTTATTGATAATAATTATGAGTTTTTTATTAATGAGCTTGTGAACATGGATCATTTTACATAATGAATGTGCACATGCATAATAAATGTTACTTGTATGGATTTGAAAAGCATTTGTGATATTATATCATGAATCTAATTGATGATCAAATAGCCCAAATAATTCCACCACCCACCAAAGTGAAACCACTATATTTTTATTTTATCAAAATTCATGATTCATTTGATGAAATTTTTTGTTTCTTTATTTTTTAGAGGTTTTGGATCAAGCTTCTAGATTATTTTTCAAAGGGGTATTTGTTCATATTTTCTGTACTTCACAATTTCATTTGAAGAATATTTTTCATTTTCAAGGATTTATTCATAAGGTAGTTTCTTTTCATTTGATGTAATGTTTCATTTAACATGATCCCACCTCAATGACCAAGATTTATCAATACTGGTTATCCTCCAATTGTTCTCTCATACACTACTGGCTTCAGCGGTTGATTACACACATATTTATTAAAACATTTGAGTTGGATTATATAATTTTTTGATGATTGGATTGGTGTTGTATGACTCTCAAGTGACTATTGGATCCACTACTAAGATATTTTCTTTGTAGTGTAGAGAAATTATGGGTAAGAAACTATATCTATTTTTTTTGTTATTTTTAAGTTTGTTCTTAGTGAGGGGTTTCTTTGAAACTTTAGTAATATTTTATTGTTCTTGGAATGTGTTAATAGAAATTGTATCCTATGATAATGTTTTAAAAAAATAAGTGTTGTTTATTTTGTTACTAAAAAAAATTCCTCCACTTAAATTGCTGTATAAAATCACTTAAACAAGTGGTGATTTTTTTTCAATAAGCCAACTGAAACACTTTCACCATGGATCTTATCTTAAGTGAAAAGTGTTTTGTGAAATTTTTAACATTTTTTCTCAAACATAACCTTGAAATGATCTTCATTCAACTCCATTTCCCAATAATTTTATTGTTTGCAAGGAAACACTTTGTATCCTATTCTACCTAGGTCTCTGCCTATGCCTCCTCCTCCACCTCGGTCTCTAACTTTGAATTTGACTCCACCTCAACCTTAGCCTCCTCCTCTGCCTCCGCCTCCACCTGTACCTCCACTATTGCCCCACAATTTTATTGTTTGCAGGTCAGTACTTTTAAACTAATTGATTTCCTCCATGATACTTCTCCTTGAGAAACAGATCAAAAATAATATATAAGCATTCTAACACTAATTATTCACACCCCAGATATATTTATAAGGTCATAGCTCTCACTAGATCACAAATATAGCAGAAAATCACCTAAATTTGTTATCGAAAAATATTCTAACAACATGTACGCTTCCCACTCATCTATAAACAAATTTACTTATTCTTTTGAGTATGATGGTTTTTAGTCATCTTGATTGTACTAAGAAAATATAGACAAATAAATGATTAAGAAACACATTTAATGAAATTGTAATTACCTTAAAAAATTACCTGTTGGGGGGGGTGCTGGTCTTTTCATGCTTTATGATATCTCTCATAAATTTGAAAACATAATATCCATAATCAGTTTCATTATATTATTTTGGAAACATCTGAAACATTGAACAAAATAATTAAATTGTTTTGAAATATATTTCATATTTAAATATTTCTATATATACCTTAATCTATTTCCATTTGTAGTAATCCACAAGATTTATCTGTTCAAACACCGACTTCATGCCATGATTTAGCTTATATTTAGCTACTACCCTATCATAATAAAATTATTATTAAAACACATATTAAAACATATAATATGAATTTTATCTATAAAATGTTGATTATAGTGTATTACAAATTCATAATACACATCATGTGTGGTCGTTTTGTTGGATATTCATGAATTAGATAAAAAATAAATAAATATTAGGGGTATCCAGATTAACTGCAATTAACATTCAGTGCTGCCTAAAAACCAAAAAAATAAGTAAGGAAAAAATTAAAAATATATTTTATGTGATTTAATTGTAGAGTTTTAATTATTCAATATAGGCATCAAAAAGTGCATGTCATCTGGTATTGTTTTATCAAACGCTTCGAGTAGATCATATTTTTTATTCTTAATTTCTTCATTATCCAAAGTAAGTTATTTTTTGTAGAAATGATATAGGGATAAATAAATCCAAATCATGCTTCATAAGATTTCCCCTTTATATATTAGTAATATAAACACCTGTAGAAAATTTTAATATTTATTATCTTTAATGAACATATTATCTCACTATTTGGACATACGTATTATGAAAATGTACCTTATTTATGTATTCAAAATTGATAATCCCGACCATTCATGCTTGAGAATATCATTTATAGTCTCGAGACCGATTACATCTGTCATGGAAGTTCCATACATTTATTTTTCTTATGGAATGTAAAACATATTTTCATCTTTAAATGTGATATCGACATAAAGTTGTAATGATAATAAATGTTACTCTAGAACTTGTGGGGATAAGGTATTTTTGGAAGGTCTTTTTGATTTATTGTTCGATTCACTAGACTGTATTGATTTCAACTTTCATTTCCCTATTGCTTTATCCATCTATAATATCATTGTTGGAGTTGGTTCCCTAGAACAAAATTCTTTGTACATTATGATAACTTACATTCATTGTTTTGAATATTAATAAATTCCTTATCACATCATGATTTTTCTTCTGCATAACATTGAATGTGATAATATTATAAGAGTAAATATTACACTAAAAGGTCATAGCAAATCCCTACTATGATGGGAACCAGAAGTTCTATGATACTATTCTTGAATATATGTTCTATAGTCAGATGATATCATTTTAGGGACACAAATGATATAGGCTATCAAGGGTGGAGACTCATAGGACTTTGAGGCACCTTCTCATGGTGTACTCTCTTGGTAATGTCCATGAGGATATTATGAGAACAAGAACCACTAGTAAGAAATACACATGTCTATGTGTCATTGGATGATCCTATTTATGGATGTGTGTATTGATATTTAAACTTTAAGATTATTATTAATGAGTATTATGAGTCGCACATTTAGATGTATTGATGAAAACTGTGACGACAGATGTTCACGGTGAGGTAGGATATGTTGGGTTCACCACGAGTAATATTACATTAATGAATAATGCGAGAAAGGATTTATCCCTTATGTTCTTTAACGAAAGATAATATCTTAGGCCCTTTGATGGAAATGATATATCCTAAATATATCCATGTCCATGGTGATCAATAAGCAATTTCTATTTCCAGAAAGTCAATGAAAGAGACATCGAGCATATAGGTTGATGGCACTGGCATGCAACCTACTCAATTAGAGATATTGTGATAAAGGGATTATATTACACGATAAACATTAGTATGAGGTGATATGTTGTTGTGGAATTAAATTCTTTCTTTATGGGTGCCTTGACATGTTACTAGATGCTAACCTTAGACTTTAGGCTACTTCGCCTAATACCACTGAGAAAGAGGCCTAGAGGGCACACACTAAGTGTATCCAGTATCTCAGTTAAATAATATATATTGTTTATTATTTAACAAGTTGAATAAATATTATTCCTAATTGTGATTTAATAATTATTCACGGATGCTTGATCACATTTATTCTGACACTAGTTATTTAAGAGATTATATTGTGGGAGGAATATTTAATAAATATTTATTTTCTATTTAGTGAATATAATATTTTTATTTATTAGAAAATAATGTAGGGATATTTATTTAATAAATAAATAGAAATTATTCAAGGTATAATTATGATGGATGATTGGTGGACCCAGTTCAAGGGTATAGTGAGAAATAATAATGTTAAATATTAATTTATTAAATAATATTTAATTATAATTCACAAGTAAGGCATGTGTCAAGAAATAATAATAATGCTATTATTATTTGACATTGGGGTTCTATAGGATTAATAAAATAAACAAGGGAACTTGTGCAATTAAGTTATTTTAACCCTAGCGATATAAATACCCAATTATGATTATTTTCTCATAACCCTAGCCCAACAAATGGTCATGCACAACAGATTGGAGAAAAGCTCTCAAGCCTAGAAAGTTCATCCCTCTCCAAGAACACTCTCAAGAATGAGAGAGATCCTCCCCCATCGGATCAAGGAGAACACAATGGAAGTAGTTCTCAAGGTGATCTAATATTGACATTTTAAGCAAAAGGATCTTCCGCACTAGCACCCGAAGACCCCGTCAGCGACATTCAGAGATTCATGGAGCATGTCTGGATCACCGCTAGAGGAATCCTATGCTTGGATTCTACAATTCAATGATGAAACATAGTAGATCAGTGACCAGATGTATCAATGAAGAAAGAATAACCTTGAAAGTAATTCTTATTTAATTAAATTAATTATAAACAACATGTGTTGATCTACTCTCTCTTGGTTATGGGTTAATAAACTTTACTTTTTCTTTGATTCAAATCCATTGATCACGGTGTTCATCATCGATTGATCTCAGATTAATCATTGATAATGGAAAAAAGAAAAGTTGGGCACTGCTCCTCCTTCACTTCCGCTACACTCGGAACCTTCATGTGGTATCAAAGTGGAAACTTTTTTGTTTATAATTATTTAGTTTCATTGATTATTTATGCATTCATAATTTAGTTTTTAAATTTGAGTTTAATTGTTCTTTAAATCTGAATTACGATATCTATTTTTTCCTATATCATTTCTCATATATCTGATAGAAACAATTAATTTTATGATTAAAATAAAATCAAGTATCTCATCTAAAGGTGCCAAGGATCCTGACTATACAACACTGGACTACACGTTGTGTAATCGACATTACATGTCGTGTAGGCATGTTCAACGCATCAAGATTGGTTCGGTAAACAATTTGAAATTTTACATTTATTAGGGAATTAATTACATCATTAATGCACTGCATGTTGACAAGGATTAGATGGTGCATGGTCAGCCGGACTACATGCCATGTGGCCCACTAGACATGGTGTGTAGTCCCTTCAGGTCGGGGGTCGGGCTGTGTATTCTATACACAGCCTACCCCACCGGTGACCGTGTAACACAGAGTCAACATGGCGTGTGGCCCACTGGATACACCGTGCACTCCAACATTTCTAAAGTATGCCTCACACATCGAGTCCCTAGTCATGTACTTCAAATAGACAGTGAAGGGTGTACACACCATGTAGATTGGATATACACGCTGTGCACTTTTATGAAAATTATGCAGATTTAAAATTTATTTATTTTACTATGTAAACCTTGAGACATGTACTTGCGTGTGGTCATAAAGATAGGACACACCATGTGATAGGTTTTAATATAAATAAATATTTAAATGTTTAATATCTGCATAATTTTCAAGATATGCATGTCATGTATGAGTTGTATTACAATTATTATTTTACATGCATTAAAGCATGACATGTTACAGAAAATTCATGTAATTCATGCAATCATCTGTGAAGTACACGACATGAAATTACGTGATAAGTCATCCATGCTATATGTCACAATGAATAATGTGTATAAAAGTATAATACATGTTGATTAGATTTGGACGGGTATTCACCGGGTTACCTCTAAGGTACAAGTTTTGTACACAGTTAATTTTAAATGATTTTTTTTAATTTGTTTAAAATTAGAAAGGATGAGAATATCAAGGAAATTCAGATAAGGATTACGGTAAAAGGATTTATTAATTAAATATAATAATTAATCTATTAGATAAATATATATCTTAAATAATAACGATTATGAATTGAATGCGAGTTTTATTAAAAGTGTAATTTGTTGCATACTAGTAGATTATCATGAGATAGACCAGACCTTTGTATGTGATTGGTTTCATTTTAATTTATTATTAAATTAAATTGTTTGTATGCATTCCTTCTCTCCTAGTTAATATATAGGGTCTGCTTTCCCATGGTTTCTTTTATGTAAACCCCCTTTTACCCCTCACTTTCATGCGAGTAAAAGCATATGTAATGGATAGAGCTCCCAAGCTAGTGGAGGCGGTTCAAGTAAGGAGGTGAGGTGAAACCAATCCAAGTATGCTAAAAAGGTGGATTGGTGGAAATTTATAAACATGAACCTTAAATGGTTCAAGTGTTTCTCTCCTAGGTTAGTAGTTAGTTTATCAACTGCTAGATAAACTAACCATTAGAATAATACCTTGATCATACCCTTTATTTTATTTCTATCAGCTGTATGATTATTTATTCTAGATGTTTTGTCATGATCACATAATTAATGAATTATCAATCATGAAATATGGAACTAAAATAAACTAGCTTATGCATAAATATTATCTAAAGACATGGTTAATCAATTAAGTATTCCCACTTAATATTAACAAGCATGTGATAAAGATAATAATTTGAAATTTATGCATAAAGGATAAAATCCCACAATAAAATATTAAGTTTGTATAGCCTTCCATTACTTTAGTTAGAATCGAACCGTAGTTCAAAGTTCTTGACCATCCAAAGTTGGGGTGCTTTCAATTATCGAGGAATTATAACATGAGGTTTTGGGTTGACTTGACTTGGTTAACATCAAGGGTTGAATGCCAAAGTAGGACATAGTGTAATTGAGAGGAAAAGGTTGAGGAAATCTAAATTAATGATTTCAGGATTAGGGAATCCACTCAATGAATTAAGGAACTATGAGTTAATGCAGTTGGCATTTATAATGCCTACCTAAAACCTTTCAAGTTTCTTGACCAACCAAAGATGGGGTAATGAGATGGGGAATATGGATCCTTTCCACTTGAATTTCCAAGCAATAGGATATTCTGAAGCTAATGGTGAGGGATATTGGGTTTCAATAAAATAGTGAGAGACTAATAAATATAATATTTATTTATTTGTATAAATTTATTATATAATGTACTAAATCTCTTATAATATTATTTATAGAAACAACATTAAAAATGACATAAAAAATATCACTGTGATCCATACTCGAGAAGGAAAACCTTCTCACCGACATGAATTTCCAAGAGTGGAAAAGGTTCCTACGGGTCATCCTTTTCCATGAAAGAAAATTATATGTGATGGAAGAACCTTTACCAATTGCGCCTAGAAATGAGGCAAGTGATGAAGAGCTATCTCTCTATGAGAAACATCTAAATTATGCTATAGATGTTCAGTGCTTTATGCTATCGTCCATGTCCAATGAGATCTTAAAGCAACATGAGGATATGGATGCCTATAGAATGATGTATCACCTTTGGGATCTCTATTAAGAGAAGGCGAGATAAGAGAGGTATGATATCTCCAATGCTTTGTTCACAACTAATATTGGAGAGTCTGCACTAGCTAGGCCTCATGTAGTCAAGCTTATTGGCTACATTGAATGCCTGTACATCTTAGGGATTAAATTACCAGACGAGTTGCGTACATATATCATACTTTCATCATTTCCCAAGACCTTATCTAGTTTTTTTCTGAATTATAATATATGAAATAATGAGAAGATTCTATCGAAACTTATGACCTTTATTCTCCAAGTGGATAAGAACATGGGGTGTTATATACCCACAATCCTTATGATGAATAAGAACATGAAGGAAAAGGAAAAGGGGCCCAAGACCTATAAACAATCTAAATACCCCGAGCACCATCCTTCTAAGAAGGGGAAGATACAGAGGCAGGGCAAGGAAAAGAAGGTAGTGTGTTTTGCATGTGACAAGCCAGGACACTGGAAGAAGAACTACACCCAAAAGCACGAGGATGCTAAAAGTGCATTCATTATCAAGTGAAATATTTCCATATCTACACATTGGGTATTAGATACATCTTTTGGTTCTCACATATGTATCCAAATGTAGGAGCCCTGTAGATTTTGGAAAATTTCTAGAAGAGAGGTGGATTTGAAAGCTGCAAATGGAGCGAGGCTGACTACTCTTTCCATTGGTGACTACCACCTTTCATTTCCAAAAAGAACGATTTCTGTTTTACATTATTGTTATCATGTACCTACAGTTAACAAAAACATAATTTATATATCAAGTTTAGATACATATGGGTTTATTTTCACGTTCATAAATAAACGTAGCTTCTTTTATAAGAACAACACAAGTTATGGTATGAAACATTTAAATAATGGTCTGTATGTATTAAATTATGGAAACTAAGTGTTGTAAATTGATAAAAAATCAAGTTCAAATGACTCATATAACACCCAGTTGTGGAATCACCATCTCAGTCATGTAAATGAGGAGCGTTTGACAAAGCTCTGTCAGGATGGTTATTTAGACTCTTCTGAGCTAAAACCACTTGATAGATGTCATGCTTGTTTATAAGAGATAATGACCAAACCTCTGTTTGGTGGAAAGGGTGAAAGGGCCACAGAGCTTCTAGGATTGGTACACACTAATGTGTGTGGACCATTTCTAGTAGAAGCTAGAGGTAGATATTCTCACTTCATAACTTTTACTGATGACTTGAGTAGATATGGTTGTGTCTACTTGATGATGTATAAGTCCAAGTCCTTTGATAAATTCAAGGAATTCATGAATGAAGCAGAGAATCGTCTTGGTAAGAAGATAAAGAAGCTTCCATCAGATCGAGGTCGAGAATATCTTAACCAATATTTCATCGAATTTCTATGGGAGTTTTGGATTCTATCTCAACTCTCCCCACCTTATAAACCATAGTGGAATGATGTTACTGAAAGAAGGAACCATACCTTGTTGGACATGGTAAGGTCAATGACGATCCAAGAAAATTTTCCATTACCCTTTTGGGGATATGCATTACAAAATGCAGTATACACATTAAACCGAGTACCAACTAAAGCGGAAAATGGAATTCCCTTCAAGCTATAGAGTGAAAAGAAACCCATTTTGTCACATATACATGTATGGGGTTGCAAGGAATTTGTTAAGGATTTCTCAGGAAACAAACTAGCAACATAGGGAACAAGGTGTATCTTTATAGGGTATCCCAAGGAAACAAATGGATACTGCCTACAAAACCACTCAAAAAAAAAAGTGATTGTCCCCAAACAAGCCTTATTTCTTGAGGGGGAGCACATCCTCAAGAAGGATAGTGGGCGCAAGATTGAATTTGATGAAGTTAATGCTCAAGATACACAAGATTTGGTACATGAACAGATTCCATAGGCCCCTATGGAAGAACTAGTTCCTGAAACACAATTACCATGTAGGAGTATAAGAGAGGTAAGGGAACTTGAGAGATATGGTTTTATAGTCACTGAGGATGGTGACTCATTATTGTTGGACAATGATGAACCTCTCTCCTACAAGGAGGCAATAATGAGATCAGAAGTTGCAATATGTCTAGAAGCTATGAATTTTGAGATGGATTATATATATTAGAACCATGTCTGGATTCTGGTCGATGTGCTAGTTAATGTAAAGCCTATTGGGTGCAATTGGGTATTCAAGAGAAAAATGGACATGGAAGGTAAAGCAAGTACCTATAAATCAAGGCTAGTAGATAAATGTTTTAAACAATGTCAAGGAATTAACTATGATGAAACCTTTTTTCCAGTTTTTATGTTTAAATCCATAAGAATCATACTTGCCATAATAGCTTACCATGACTATGAGATTTGTCAGATGGATGTCAAAACTGCATTTCTTAATGAGAACCTTCAGGAAGATGTCTATATGACACAACCAGAAGGGTTTGTGACACCAGGTGATGCCAAAAGGGTTTTCAAGTTATAGAGATCCATTTATGGATTTAAGAAAGCATCCCAGTCATGAAATATTCAATTTGATGAAGCTATAAGTGAATTTGGTTTCATTAAGAATGAATGTGGGCCATGTGTTTATAAAAGGTTTAATGGAAATGCAGTCGTTATCCTAGTAGTGTATGTTGATGACATATTACTTATTGAAAATGATATACCAGTCTTACAGTCAGTTAAAGACTCATTAAAAAAGTGATTCTCTATGAAGGAATTAGGCGAAGCAGCCTAAATTCTAGGGATAAAGATCATTCGTGATAGATCCAAGAGGCTACATAGACTAAGCCAAAGTACATATATTGACTAGATACTAAAGAGATTTAGTATGGAACAATCTAAGAGGGGATTTATTCCAGTATCACATGGTTTAAATCTTTATAAGAAAATGTGTCCCATATATAATAGGAGAATGATAGAATGAGTAATATCTCATACACTTTAGTGATAGAATCAATCATGTATGCCATGTTATTTACTAGACTTGATGTTTCCTATGCATTGATCATGATAGGAAGATATCAAGAAGATCTAGGAAAACAACATTTGACTACTATTAAGAATATCCTTAATTATCTAAGAATAACTAAGGATATGTTCCCAGTGAATGGACGAGACGAGGATCCAGTCATCAGGGGGTTTGCTGATGCTGGTTTTCAGGCAGATTAGAATGATATGAAGTTGCAATCAGGATATGTTTTCTATCTCAACAGAGGAGCTCTGTGTAACACCCAAAGACTTTACAATATTTCCATTTATGAATAAACTTAATTTTATTGCTTTATTTCTATTTATGAAACACCATGATAATATTACGCTACACACAACAATGAGTGGGCTTACATTACACATAGGATCCAATTTTACCGAACAATAGTATATTAATAAAATATCATTATTTAATAAGATATATAAACTAGCTGTTAAATTAGATGTTATGAATAGTATTAAACAAATTTTGAATTTTATACATTCCATATAATTTTAACGTCCATCTTATGTGTTTCTTAGACATCATATAAGAACAGATTCATTTTTTTGGATAAAAGAAGTATTTTAAAAAAAATACAGTTTTCCACCTTTTGATGGTGAACCCATTTTAAATCCAATATTTGACACTTTTATATATTCAATTTTACAAAATAATCTTCTTATTTAGAATAGGGTCATCAAAATTTAGTTTGGATAAATTTTTGGTGTTTTTATGATAACTTTTATATTTTGATGAATAGTGAAAAATACTAAATTTTTATTGAAAAAAACATTTTTAATAAAAATAATTTATAGTATTAAATTATACATTTGAATGGTTTTAAAGTATAATTAGATTATATTTTTATCATTTAATATAATGTAGTTCATTGGAATTATTTTCACATTAAAATTAGATATAAGCACATGTCAATCTTTTGATGGTTTTTACTTTTGAAAATCTTGTTTTCTTGTTTTGTCAATGAGGATTAATTTTAAATTAATTACCGAAACCTCTATGTTTAAAATTTTGAAAAATGTATTCCATATTTTGAATCATTGGATCCAAATTATGTTAATATGATACTTTTAATTTGGGCATTATGAATAGTAAATTTAGTAATTTTTTATTACCGCGGTTAAGGGTAAATCAGGTAATTAAAGGTAAAAATAATATTATAAAATTACCTTAACACCTATAAAAATCCTAATGGATGACTAAATTAGACCCTTATCATCTATGGTTCAAAATAGAATCACTTAATGGCCACTTTCCCTTAAACATGACATTAATATTATTAAAACCAATGAATGTGACAAAATGCAACACTCTCATTTTATATAAGTATATTAATTCTAATATAGGTATAAATAGGAGATAACATAAAATATAGGTATTCTATGGAAATCTAAAAGAAATACCTACATCATAGAAATTTATTTATAATTTTTATAGATTAAATAATTACCATCAAGGATGACACAATAGTGAGAGAGAAATTATTTTATTAATAGAAATATCAAATAAATGATTTTAAAAATATTACAAGAAATGTAATTTTAATTAATTAAGGTTATCCACAGATTTTATAGGTTAATATGACATTTTAAGAGTATGTTAAATGAATTTTTCCCAAATTTATCTTCTGTGTAGATTTTATTTAGAATCAAAGAAATGAATAGTGTCAAAATTGACACTTGATATTATATAAAAATAACATTTAACAAATTAGTTAAAAATAATAAAATATTTAAAAATTACAAAGTGATAATTATATGGTATAAAATGGAATTAATTATTCATTTATTATCAATTTATACCATATTAGTAAATATTTATAACCATTTAATTTTTAGAATGTTATTACCACATTTAAAATTAAATAGATTAAATAAGGATAAATCAAAATGATAAGGTTTAAAATATAAGAAAATCATGTATAAAGTTTATTGGTTTAGAGGACTTATACCCATAATAATATTATATTGAAAAAAATCCACTTTTAAGCCTTTTTTATTTTAAAATTAATTTATATTAATTTAGTTGTTTTGGTATTTCCAAAGGTGCCCCTTCCCTCACTTATAAAAGGGCACATCTCCTTCTCTTTTAATCACACCTATAAAGCCCTTTGGCTCATACAAAACCTACCCATTTACTCTACCAACTTCCCTCAAATCATCCTATAGGCCACAATTTGGGCATAACACCATCCTAATGAGACCTTTTGTGCCAATAAATAAGAGATACTCAAAAAAGAGGTAATTGTTTTATCACCTCTTCCAAAGTTCTTTTCTTCTTTTACTTCCTCTTTATTTGTTGTTTCCATATCAAAATAATAACTATAGTATCATACATATAATGATATGTTATTATAATTATGGTAAAACATTATACCTCCTTTTATCCATCTTACAAATAACGATATCACCATGCGTGCGTACGTACGACTTACTGTCTCCACGCTGTGGTGTAATTTGTTATTCAATAATACTTTATTTGGATGGGAATAATGATGATTATAATGGATGTAAATAATGAATATAAAATTATAATTATTTTGTATAATTAATATAATATCCAATTTCATATCATTTAACCATCAAGTGAATGATATCGTTGCTCGTGCGTACGTACGACCTACCGTCTCCACTACGCGATGAGACATATCTTCCACGTTCACCATCCAAGAATGATTATAAAAATATATTATAAATAAGTATGAAATATATGACATAATAAAGATACTTAAGTAATATATATATATATATACATGTATGTACATATATTTCATTCACTTACTTCTATTCAATATGATAAGAAAACGAAAACAACGTTCATGCGTACGTACGACCTACCGTCTCCATGAATAATGTATTCCATTTCATATATATATATATATATCAATTATATATATTTATATTATGAATATATATGATATATAAATTATTTTATACATTCTTTAAGTAATTAAATCATGATCTATGTAATATGATCAAGAATAACAAGTCAAAACACGTACGATAAACAAAGCGATTATTACCCGAAACGTTGTTTTAACTTGGAATTATTAATAAATGGATAATATAAAGTTATAAACTAATCATATATGATATCATAATAATTATTATTATTCTTATATAAGTTAATAATATGTTTATAAACATTATATAGGAGTTTCAGACACGTACGGAGAGATCATACCTAAGGTAAGAGAATTCCATCTCACTTTTAATTTTTGTGAGATATAAGCCATGTTCACCACCTATTTCTTGTATGTGGTGTATGTATTTACCCTATTATATTTCATATCATGAATAAATTTTATTCATGGTATTTAAAGTTTCATTTGAAGGTATCGGGCTTATAATTTAAATGTTCAAAGTTATATGGGACGCTTTGAATGTTTGAAGAATTAATCCTTTGTCCATTTCAATATTCTTAATACTATTTATATAGATATAAAAAGGATTATAAAGGAAATTTTATTTCTATTTTTATGTTCATTAAAATGTTTTAAAAAATGAATCTTTTAAAGGTTTTATGTAAGGGTTAATTTCACAATCTCTTTATTATCCAAGATTTCTTATACGTAAATATCTACTGGAACATCCTTATAATCAATATAAATGTTTCTTAAAATGTAATTCAAAATATTATAGACAATTGTTTAAAGTAATTTTTAACCATGTTTTAATTTTTAAAAAACGTTTTCAAAGGAATCTTTCCATCATTTTCCAAACGAGATACTTTATGACATTTTTGGCAAATTAAGCAAAGAATGTTTTTTTTAAAATATACGGCATGAGCGGCTATATTCTGCCATTATGATACCTTAACATTTTGAAGCTTTCCTTACAAGATTACAAGGTTATTTTCTAAATATAAATTTACTTTTATAATTTCATGAATTTTAAATGATTTTAAAGTAAAAAAGAGATATCTCTCTCAAAGAGTTTTAATGATTTTATTAGATCACTTTCATCTATGTCAACATATTTTTCTGAATTTAATGTTTAATTAAGGTTGATTTATTATGATAAAATCATCCATATTGTATTGAAGGTTGTATGATATTTTTGAGTGTGGATGTAAAGACCTGTAAAATTCAAGGGAAATTTTTTCTTAACTTTCTTTGGGATTTTACAAGAACGCAGTTTCAGACGGCACTTGATTCTGAGGCCCGGTGTGCCCGGAATTTCTATCCGAAGTTTAGCTCGGGTACGTTCAGTGAACAAACGAGCGGGAATTCCTATCTTTTGAACCGGTGCTCGGAATCGAATTCTGAGGGCACCGATGGAACTGCAGCGCTGGTAATTGCTTAGGAACGCCTATCCTGGAGTTGCGTTTGCTCGTTATGAGTTGTTTAAATTTATGGATTAAGTGTTAGTGAAATAAAATTTTCGTTAAGAATTTTATTTCCCTTTCCATGAGTTAGAACCTAAGTGTAGGAGTTAGGGTGGGACCCACTGTTTGTTAGTTTTTCTTGAGTGGATTAAAGGTGAGGTGGGGCCCACACGAGCCCCCACCTTTTCAAATCCCTTAACTCCCTAACTCCTCTTAACCCCCCACTTAAGTTGTGTAACTCTTATAACTTTTTAACTTCCCATTAATTGGGTGACTTTACCTCTCCTCTCATTAAGTATACCAACACCCAATTCAACTATTTAATTTAAGTTTTGAATTTTTGAATTGTGGCTTAAGTTAATAAAATAAGGGTGAGCCTTATTTTATTTTGGTTGGATGTTGTGTGTGGACAATTGAGGAGAGAGCTCTTCATCTTCATCACGAAGAACACCAAGACTTAGACGAAGAACACCAAGACTTCGACAAAGAACGCTGTCACCGTAAGAAGAGATCGACGTGCCGTCTCTTCTTCTCTTCACAGCCGGTGTGTTTCCGAAGATCAACGACACACCCTCTTTCGATTTTATTCCCATGTCAACGAAAAGGAGACGCCACTTCCTCCTCGGGCATTCTCCGTCAACTTACGGAGCTTTACCTCGCGATGTCGTTTTCCGCAGCGAACCCCCGTTCTAGCTACGCTCAAGGTAGGGGTTTAAATTATTTAATTATTTTCGTTCGTGAATTCTACTTTGTCGTCCTTCGTGAATTTACGACCAGTTGCTATCGATTAACGAGAGGGGGGACGGACCGCACAAACACGGCCGACCCTCCTCCAATTTTGAATGTTGTTTCTAATATGGTTGGGACGGAATGTCGTGGTGCTGTCGCACCACGCGGGATTGTACGGCAAGTAATGCGCGGCGCCGTCGCGCCGTGCCGTGAAGTTGAACAAGGACGCGACGCCGTCGCGCCGCGTCGAAGAAAACCGAAGACACCGCGGCCGGAGCGGGGCCACGGAAGAGGGGCGCGGTGCGATGGCACCGCGCCAGACAAACCAAGCCGGGGCCGGTTCCAGGCCGCGGCAGAGCAGGGTGACCGGCGGCCGGTTCCGGGCCGCCGGTGTCGGCGAAGGAGGAAGGACCGGCCGTCGCCGGTCCTTGTTGGCAGAACCGGCCAGCCGGTGCGGGCCGGCCGGACAAAGGGAAACTGGGGGAATTAATTCTCCCGGCCGACCAAGTAAGCGGCCCCATTAATGGGGCCGTGGTTACAGGGAAACCGGGGGGGCAGCGTCCCCCCCCCCCCCCGCGAGCCGGAACGACTCGACCGCTTGGCCGAGCCAGCTGGTGCCAGCGCGCCGGGTCGCCGGCCGGGCCGACCCGGACCCGGGTCGGGCCGACCCGGTTTGGGCCGACCGGGGGGTCTCGGGTCGGGTCGGTCCGGGCCCGAAACCCCCGTTTTCGGACCGTCTTCGGTCTTTTGCCCATAACTTGGGATACAGACCTCCGATCGACGCACCGTCAGTTGAGTAGCGATCCTTGAATCGAGACGGTCGTTTCGGTATATCGCACTCAAGGTTTCAGAATACTTTTGGTTTTGGCCAGGTTGGTTCGTACACGAAACCAACCGGGCCCTCGGAGCGGAAACACTCATATCTTAAGCTCCAGACGTTCGATTGACGTGCCGTCGACTTTGTTGGATTCCTCTAAGTGAGACGGATCTTTTGGCTTACTCCGCCTGAGGTTTGGACATAGGTGGAGTACGGTTGGGTTGGTTTTGCCTTAAAAACCAACCGGGCCCCTGGGACGAAAAAGCCAATAACTCTCAGACCGGGCGTCCGATTGACGTGCCGTCTGCGACGTTGAGTTCCTGTTGACGATACAAAACTTTTGGATACATCAAATCAGGACTATGTGTCAGTTGATGTATCATCCTCTCAGCTTGTGGAGCGAACCCTCCTGAACAAGCTTGCTGTGTGCGGGAACCCTAGAGCTGGCTGCGACTACTACTACTACGACAACTGTACAGAGATCCTCAGTGGATTCGACGGCGACGACTACAACACTCAGCGATCCTATGTGGATCAGTGCTACTGATCCTGTGTGAGTCCGATCCTGTGTGGGTCATCGCTTAGCGGTTCTGTGTGAGCCAGCGCCTACAGATCCCATGTGGGTCCGATCCTGTGTGGGTCTTGCGGGGGTTAGTTACCTATCGATCCTTTGTGGGTCAGATCCTATGTGGGTCATTGCGGGGGTTAGTACCTTTCGATCCTTTGTGGGTCCGATGACTTAGATGAATCAGTGGATATATCTGATCATCACTATCGTCATACGAAGAAGTATACCTGTGTGAGCTGAATCTTATTTTGCTTTCCTATGTGGATTGTGTTGTGATATCCTGTGTGGATTTAGGTTTTGCTTTCCTGTGTGGACTGGGTTGTACTTGGGTTCGGATGTTGGAGCCGAACGAGAATTGATGACTTAGGTATATGTATGGGCATATACCTAAGCAGAGTCGGATGTTACTTCGTGATTGTATCTTTCCTTTGTGGATTATCCTTTGTGGATTTTGGGAGACCTTCGGGGGTCTTGGGGTCCCTACTGAGTAGCTTATACTCACCCCTGCACGAGCTATGCCCGCACTACGTTGTGTTGGTTGCAGACGACGGACAGCGCTGATCGTGGTTGAGGCTTGCGGAGCAGGACGATACCTGGAGGTGGACCGCTGGACGGGACGTACTCGGAGCGGTCAGCTGGACCCGAGGAGCAGAGGAGGCCATCTGTACTCACCCTTCAAGTGGGATTCCTAGTGGACAGATCGTCATTGCGGCTTTACTTTTCAGTTGTTGTTTTCCCTTTCCAGTTGTACTTTACTTTCAGCTTGGGTTTGTATACTGGCCCACTTACTTTCCGCACTTACAGTTGTACTCTGTTTTTACTTAGTGTTACTTCTACTGCTTGTTTGCTCTGTGGTGTTTGTTTACTTTACAAAGGTAATGCCTTCCCTTTTTACCGGGATTTACGCCTTGGTGCTAGTCGCCAGCCCCTGGCCTATGGAAGGCGGGCTTGGGGTAGTCACGACACGGGCCTCGAGGACGGGTCGTGACAGTGGATGTGCTATTTTTATACCATTCATATTTTATAGTTAAAGTAATAACATTTCATATGCTAGTTTTAATATTAATGTTTATGTTATGTTTCACCCTTTTCATATGAGGAATTCATTGGACTTAGAAAGTGACGAGCAGATCCCTCTATATCCCCTCGATGCATCAGTAGGTCTCATGAGAAAAACTAGTTTCTTGGCATAAGGACTTGATGGTGTGGTAATGGTATTGTCATAAATCCTTGACGGTATGGTAATGGTCTTGGCATGAGGCCTTTACAGTATGGTTATTATGTCCGACATTATGCATTTACTCATTATGAGATTTGTTATTGATATTGCAAGTGATTATTAGACTAGTAGAATATCCATGTGAAAGTTTAAATGACATTATTTGATTTATTCTTTCCATATTATGCTAAATATTATGTTTAAAAGTCTTGTGTTTCAGTTTTATTCCTTGCCTTAAAAGTTTATGCTTATTTATGATAGCTTCCATTATATTGTTTATCCT
Source organism: Viscum album (assembly GCA_963277665.1). Classification (NCBI taxonomy): domain Eukaryota; kingdom Viridiplantae; phylum Streptophyta; class Magnoliopsida; order Santalales; family Viscaceae; genus Viscum; species Viscum album. Next base: position 208,363,061 of record OY728128.1, on the reverse strand, counting down.
TACTGAGTATTTGATCTCACCTCTTTCTTGTGTTTTATTTTTCCCTAGGATGTGAAGAAATATGTTATGATTGACCTGTAGGGATAGTATAATGGATATGAGTGTTTTCAAAAGAGAAAAAGTGTTGTTTTTCATTTAATGATCTAATGTAAAACTTATGTTTGTATCTAGTATATCCAAGGCTACTAAACTAATCGGTCCTATGAGATTTGATCTCTTGTGATCATTAAAATGTAACAAAATAATGTACTGACTCTGGGAAACTGGGGTTGGGGAGTTATAGTTGTTATCAGGAGAAGTTTAGTAAAAACCTTGGAAACTAGATTTAGAAAAGCATTGATTAGGGAACATCACCTTAAGATATACTTTGAGGATAAGTATAGAATAAAATCCTAGAATGTTGGTAAAATAGAGATTATGTGGGTATTCCTATTAAATAAATACCTATCTAGATACTACAGGTGGACATAGTTCTAGAATAGATGTACCTAGGGGTAAAAACTCTAACAATGTGTTCCGAGCTTGACTCGGGGTAACCTGGTACACAACAATGGGCCTTACTAACCACCTGGTTTGACACTCTAGGGAGATATTCTTAGGATAATTCACATTTTCTTTACAAACTATTATTAAGTATTTTTGACTAATTATTCCCCCAAAGAAACCATTTTTATGATTATAAGACTAGACATGTATAAATATTCAATTTATGTTAGGAATTTTCTAGTTTTTGGATTATACTTTATGATATGATCTAACTTAGTGTATGTCATCATTTATAAATTTCTTCCTGTAGAAGGAATGTGAACCTCACCAATGCACATGACCCAAAGAGTAATAAGAATCATATCTTTCATTGTCTTAAGCATACATTTCTAAGGGAAATAGTCTCCCATGTCTTATCATAATATGAATAAATAATATCATTTGTTAATAATATAAGTAAATAATTCTAGGAGTCCTTTGTCTTTGAAGGGAAGTAAGATAAGAAGAGGATGGTAGAGAAAAAGATGAATAAATGGAATAAGGGAAAGAAGAATTTTCCCACATGTGATAACTGTGGAAAGAATCAACCCGGTAAATGATTGAAGGGAATAAGATTTTGTTATATGTTTGGAGAAAAAGGACACCAAGTTCATGATTTCAAGAGTAAGAAAAAGGTTTCTAATATACAATGGTTCAATTTCAAGGATATTGGACACTATACGAATCAATGTCCTAATCGTCAAAGGAATATACAATAGATAATGCTATTGGATAATTATCAAGTTATGTTACAACCTCAAATAAAGAGGAATGATTAATATGCCTATTCAAGAATTATTTTATTGGAATATTTTATTATAAATGTACTGGTTATAAGAATTATGGATTATATAAGGATTGTACTGTAGTACAATTTCATTAAGGATTTGAGATTGTATGGTACCAAGTAAAGTGACATAGTTGCAAGTTAAACTTTTTGGAAAACATACGGTTGAGGGAAATATAACCCTTAATATGTTTCTGATACTGAGATAATGAAGTTAGAATAAATATATGATTGATTGGGATAAAGTATATTGGATATTATTGACTACCTAGGAACTTATTAATGGTTTCTTTATTTCATCATTGTTGGAGTTTACAACATTTTTTGATTTAAGGATAATATCCAATATTCCATGTTTTACGTAAGGAATAGAGAAGTATGAACATATTCAATAAGGTTTTATAGTAATTCAATGTATTAAAATGTTTTAAGAGAATACATGATCAAGGTATTCACATGTTTGGTATGTTACAAAAAAGGATCTACATTATGTTATGTGACATTCCTTATAAATTTTTGGACTGTGAGTTTGGATAGAAGTATTTTGAATAAGTCTAAAGGTTGGTATGGATTATGTTGAACATTGGATAGTATTTTTTAAGGTTAAAAAATTTCATAAGATTATTTTTGGAATGTTATAATAATATTGTTTTAAGAAAAGGGTAACCCGTAGGTCAGGTGATAACTCGTCGCGTCTGGAAAGGCTGCGAGACTTGAAACCGCAACCAAAGGGCGACATGGGTGAAACACCTACCACTTGCCTACGTGATGTCCTGGTTTGTATATCATAGTTTTCTTCATTTAAATTTTATGAAAAATGAATTATAAGTTCAATTTTGTAACCTTATATGATTAAGATAAATATTTTTTTTTGAATTTTATTATCTTTTGAGAGAAAGATGAGTTTGTGGTAGAAATTAGTTAAAGGAAGGAACTCTACTTATCAAGTAAGTATGATTCCATGTGTTCTAGTCTATGAATTAAATTAATTCTTCAACTCTAGGGAAATAATATTGAAACCAAAAATGATATTGTATTCCTTTTCCTATGAATCAAATGGTCCCTTAGATATTCGTAGATTTATAGCATTGTGATTGTTAAATTTCTCCTCATTATGTTATCTATAACTCTCCATCAGATCTCGATGGTTAGATTTTTCTTTCATGTCCATGTTTTCCTACATGGAACTCTAGTATGTTTTATTTTTGGTAAACTTAATACTTCACTTTATTTATTTTAAAATATAGGTCTCATTAATCCATTTTTTGATGTGGGATTCCAGCAAAATTTCTTTGAAATGTCAAACCCCTAGTTTTTGATACTGAGTTTAAATTGAGGGGAATCAATTTATTGAAGGAGAGGATAATGTAACAACCAAAGACTTTAAAATATTTTCATTTATGAATAAAATTAATTTCATTGCTTTTTTTTATTTTTATTAAACACCATGTTAATCTTACTCTACACACAATAATGAGTTGTCTAGCGTTACAGGCAAGACCCAGTTTTACCAAACAACAATATATTTATAAAATATTATTATTTAATATGATATATAACCTAGCCGTTAAATTAGAGGTTATGAATAGTATTAACCAAATTCTTAATATTATATATTCCATATAATTTTAACATTCATTTTATGTATTTCTTAGACATAATATAAAAACAAATTCAATTTTTTTGGATAAAAGAAGTATTTTTAAAAAAATGCAGTTTTGCCGCCTTTTGATGGCCCACCCATTTTAAATCCAATATTTGACACTTTTATATATTAAATTTGACAAAATAAACTTATTATTTGGAATATGGACATCAAAATTTAGTTTGGATAAATTTTTGGTGTTTTTTTGATAACTTTCATATTTTGATAAATAGTGAAAAATACCGAATTTTAATTAAAAACATCTTTTTAAATAGAAATAATTTATAGTTTTAAATTATACATTTTAATGGTTTTAAAGTATAGTTATATTATATTTTTATCATTTAATATAATTTAGATCATTGGAATTATTTTCATATTAAAATTAGATATAAAAACATGTCAATATTTTGAAGGTTTTTACTTTTGAAAATTCGGTTTTATCATTTTGTCAACCGGTATTAATTTTAAATTAATTATTGAAACTTGTGTATTTAAAATTTTTAAAAATAGATTCCATATTTGGAATCAGTGGGTCGAAATTATGTTAATAATCTAATTTTATTTTTGGGCATTATGAATAGTAACTTTAATAAATTTTTATTATCGCAGTTAAGGGTAAATCATGAAATTAAAGGTAAAAATAATATTATAAAATTACCTCAACACCTATAAAAATACTATTGGATGACTAAATTATACATTTATCATCTATGGTTCTAAATTGAATCACTTAATGGCCACTTTCCCTTGAATTTGACATTAATATTATTAAAATCAATGAATGTGACAAAATGACATTCTCTCATTTTATATAAGTATATTAATTATAATATAGAGATAAATAGAAGATATGATTGAATATAGGTATTATCTGGAAATCTAAAAGAGTTACCTACATCATAGAAATTTATTTATAATTTTTAGATGTTAAATAATTACCATTAAGGATGAAAGAATAGTGACACAAAAATTATTTATTCATAGAAATATCAAATAAGTGATTTTAAAAATATTAAAAGAAATGAAATTTGAATTAATTAAAGTTATCCATGAATTTTATAGGTAAATATTACATTTTGGTATAATAGTAAATAATATTTTTCAAATTTATCTTCTTTTTTTTATTTTACTTAAAATCAAACAAATGAATAGTGTTAAAATTGACACTATTGATATTTTATAAAAATAAAATTATATTAAATTATTTAAAAATCATAAAAATATTTAAAAATTACAAAGTGATAATTATAGGGTCTAAAATTTTATGAAAGATTCAATTATGATCAATTAAAACCATATAAGTAAATATTTATAACTATTTAATATTTAGAATGTTATTACCACAATTAAAATTAAATAGATTAAATAAGGATAAATCAAAATGAAAAGGTTTAAAATAAAATAAAATCATGTCTAAAGTTTATTGGTTGAGAGTATTTTGACTCATCCTCATATTATCTTAGAAATAATTCACTTTTGATCCATTTTTATTTAAAAATTAATTTATATTAATTTAATAGTTTTGGTATTTCCAAAGGTGCCCCTCCCCTCACTTATAAAAGGGCACATATACTTCTCTTTTAATCACAACTCTAAAGCCATTTATTTTGGACAACCCCTGCCCATTTCCTCTACCAACTTCCTTCAATTCATCCTAGAGGCTTCACTTTGGGCAGAAAACCATCCTAAGGAGACATTTTTTGCAAATCAAAAAGAGATACTTGAAAAAGAGGTAATTGTTTTATCACCTCTTTTAAAGTTCTTTTCTTCTTTTAATTCCTCTTTCTATGTTGTTTCCATATCAAAATAATAACTCTGGTATCATACATATACTGAGATTTTATTATAATTATGGTGCAATCTTATACCTCCTTTCGTCCACCCTATGAATAACAATATCACCATGCGTGCATACATACGACTTACTATCTCCACACCTTGGTGTAATTTGTTATTTAACAATACTTTATTTATATGGATATAATTTTGAGTATAATGGATGTAAATAATGAATATAACATGATAATTATTATTTATAATTAATATATCATCCAATTACATACCATTTTACCATCAAGGGAATGATACCGTTGCTCGTGCGTAAGTACGAACTACCGTCTCCACGATGCGACAAGACTAATCTTCCACATTCACCATCCAAGAATGATTATAAAAATATATTATGAATAAGTATGAAATATATGACATAATAATTCTACTATAATATATATATATATATATATATGTGTGTGTGTGTGTGTGTGTGTGTGTGTGTACATATATGTCATTCACTTACTTCCATTCAATACGATAAGAAAACGGAAACAACGTTAATGCGTACGTATGAACTACCATATCCATGAATGATGTATTATATTTCATATATATATATATATTATATATTTATATTATGAATATATATGATATGTAAATCATGTTATACATTTTTGAAGTAAGTAAATCATGATCTAAGTAATATGATCAAGAATAAAAAGTCAAAACACATACGATAAACAAAGTGATTATTACCTAAAATGTTGCTTTAACTTGGAATTGTTAATAAAAAAGTAATATAAAGACATAAAAGAATCATATATGATATCATAAATATTATTATTATTCTTATATAAGTTAATAATACGTTTAAAAATATTATACAGCAGTTTCAGACACGTACGGAGAGTATCAGACCCAAGGTAAGGGAATTCTGTCTCACTTTTAATTTTCATGAAATATAAGCCATGTTCACCACCACTTTCTTGTGTGTGGTGTATGTAGTTCCCCTATTATATTTCATATCATGAATACATTTTCTTCATGGTATTTAAAGTTTCATTTGAAGATATCGAGCTTATGATTTAAATGTTCAAAGTTGTATGGGACACTTTAAATGTTTGAAGAATTAATCTTTTCTCCATTTCAATATTCTTGATAATATTTTACATAACTATTTATATGGATATAAAATGATTATAAAGGAAATTTTATGTCTATTTTTATTTTCATTCAGATGTTTTAAAAAATGAATCTTTTTAAGGTTTTATATAAGGGTTAATTTTACAATATCTTTATTATTTGAGATTGCTTATACATAAGTATCTACTGGGAAATCCTTATCATCAATATCTATGTTTCTTAAAAATGTAATTAAAAATATTATAAAAAATTGTTTAAAGTAATTTTTACCCATGTTTGAATTTTTTAATTTTTTTAAAAGAGATATTTATGTCATTTTCCAAATGTGTTACTTTATGAACTTTTTTAAAAAGTAAGCAAGGCATGTTTTTTTAACTTATATAGTGTGAGTGGCTATATTCTTTCGTTATGACGCCTTAAAATTTTGAAGCTTCACTTATAGGATTACAAGTTCATTTTTAAAACTATTTTCTCTTTTATAATTTCATGGCTTTTAAACGACTTTAAAGTGAAAATGAATATCTCTCTCAAAGATTTTAATGATTTTATTAGATCACTTTCATCTATGTCAACATCCTATGCTAGATTTAATTCTTCATTAAGGTTAATTTATTATGATAAAATCTTCCACATGGTATTGAAGGTTTTATGATATGTTTGACTACAAATGTGCTATTTTTATACCAATCCTAATTTATGGTTAAAGTATTAACATTTCATCTACTGGTTTTAATACGAATGTTAATGTTATGTTTCACCCTTTTTGTTTGAGGAATGCATTGGACTTAGGAACTAATGATCTTGGCCCTCTATAGACTCTTGTTTCATTGGTATGTCTCATGATACAAGATAGTGTCTTGGAAAAAGTCCTTGAGGGTATGGTAATGGTCTTGGCATAAAGCTTTGACAGTATGGTAATGGTCTTGGCATGAGGCCTTGACAGTATGGTTATGATGTCCAACATTATGAATTTCCTCATTATGAGATTAGTTATTGATATTTCATGTGATTATTTGAGTAGTATAATATCCTTGTGAAATTTTAAATGGAATTATTTGATTTATTCTTGCCATATTATGCTAAAGATTATGTTTAAAAGGTTTGTGTTTAATTTTTATACATTTCCTTAAATGTTTATGCTTATTTTTGATAACTTCCACTATATTGTTTATCCTTACTAAGCATATGATCTCACCCCTTTCTTATGTTTCATTTTTCCCCAGGATGCGAAGAAGTATGTTATGATTGACCTGTAGGGATAGTCTAAGGGATAAGAGAGTTTTCAAAGGGGATAAAGTGTTGTTTTTTATTTGAAGATGCAATGTAAAACTTTTGTTTGTATCTAGTATTTCCTAGGATACTAAACTGATCGGTCATTAGGGATTTGATCCCCTGTGATCATGCCAATGTAATAAAATAATTCACCGACTCTGGGCAACTGAGGTTGGGGCGTTACACTGTGAGCTGGAAGAGTTCAATGTAGTGAGTTGTAACTGATTATAAAATAGAGTCCGAGTATATAGTGTCTTTTAATGTAGCCAAGGAAGCCATCTAGATTAAGAACTTTTTCCAGGATCTTGATGTTGTACCAAGAAGTAAAGACCTTATCACATTTTATTGTGATAATACTACAGTGTGGATCTTGAAAAAGATCCAAGGTCACATCAACAGACAAAGCACATACTCCGAAAGTATCACCTCTTAAGGTATTTTTATCCAAGGGGTGAAGTTACAGAGATCTGAGTATCCATGGAAGAGAACATGATGAACCCCTTAATTAAAAGCCTATCTCAGTAGAATAATGAATATAATGTGAGATCTAGAGGACTGGAGGTCGTTAATAGTTGGATCTAGTGCAAGTGGGAGTCTATTGGAGTTTGTTCCCTAGAACTGAATTCTTTGTAGTTTATGATAACTTACATTCATGTTTTTGAATATTAATAAATTCTTTATCACATCATGATTGTTCTTCTACATAACATTGAATGTGATAATTTCTTAAGAGTAATTGTCACACTAAAAGGTCATAGCGGATCCCTACTATGATGAGAACCCATAAGTGCTATGAAACTATTCTTGAATATATGTTCTATAGCCAAATTATATCATTTGAGGGACACAAATGATACATGATATTAGGGGTGGAGACTCATAGGACTTTGATGCACCTTTTCATGGTGTATGCCCTTGGTAATGTCCAGGAGGATATTATGAGAAAAAGACCCACCAGTAGAAAAACCACATTTCTATGTGTTATTGGATGTTCATATTTGTGGACGTATGCATTGGTCCTTAGACTTTAAGATTATTATTAATGAGTATTATGATTCCCACACTTAGATGTATTGATGAAAATCGTGACAACAAATGTTTGTAGTGAGGTAGGATATGTTGGGTGCATCATGAGTAATATTGCATTAATGAATAATGCAAGAAATGATTTATAACTTCTATTATTTAATAGTAGATAATATCTTCAAACCATTGATGGAAATGATATAACCTAAATAAATCCATGAACATGGTGATCAATAGGCAAGTTCTATTTCTAGAAAGTCAAGGAAAGAAATATCGACCATATAGGTTGATGGAACTGGCATGCAACCTACTAAATTAGAGATATTATGATAAAGGGATTATATTAAACGGTAAATGTTTATATTAGGTGTCATGTTGTTGTGGCATTAACTTCTTTCTCTATGGGTGCCTTGGCGTGTTGCTAGACGCTAACCTTGGACTTTAGACTGCTTTGCATAATGCCACTGAGAAAATTCCTATAGGGTCACTCACTAAATGTATCCAGAATCTCAGTTAAATAATATATATTGTTTGTTATTTAAAAATTTGAATAAAGATTATTCATGACTGTGGTTTAGTAATTATTCATAGATTCTTGATCATATTTATTATGACACCATTTTTTCAAGAGAGTATATTGTGGGAGGAATATTTAATAAATATTTATTTTCTATTTAGTGAATATAATATTTATATTTATTAGAGAATAATACAGTGATATTTATTTAATAAATAAATAGACATTATTCAAAGTTGAATAAATATGGTGGAGAATGGGATGACCGAGTTCTAAGGTCCGGTGAGAAATAATAATGCTGACTATTATTTTATTAAATAATATTTAATTATAATTTTCAAGTAAGGCGCATGTCAAGAAATAATAATAATATTATTATTATTTGACACGAGGTTTCGTTAGGATTAATAAAATAAATAAGGGAACTTGTGCAATTATGTTATTTTAACCCTAGTGATACAAATACCCAATTATGATTATTTTCTCATAAACCTATCCAAGAAAATGGTAGTGCACAATGTATTGGAGAAAAGATATCAAGCATAGAGAGTTCATACATCTCCAAGAACACTCTTATGAATGAGAGTGATCACCCCCCACCAGATCAAGGAGAATACTTTGGAAGTGGTTATCAAGGCAATCGAAAGTGTACATCACAAGCACATGGATCTTCTGTGCTAGCACCTGGAGACTCCTTCAGTGATTTCCATGGATTCATGGACCACATGTGGATCACTGTTAGAGGAATCCTACACTTGGATTCTATAATTCAATGGTATCTCACTACATATATGTGGCTGAATGCATCAACGAAGAAAGAATAACCTTGGAGTCAATTCTTATTTAATTAAATTAATTATAAAGAACATGTGTTAATCTCCCTTCTCTTGGTTCCAGGGTAATAAAACTTTTTTGTTATTTGATTCAAATCTTAATCATGACGTTCAACGCCACTTGATCTAGGATTAATCATTGATAATGAAAAAAAGAAAAGTTAGGCACTGCCCCTCATACGCTTCCGCTGCGCCCAGAACCTTCAATCATACCTCACTTCAGACCCCTTTTCATCAATTATTACTATTTTTTCATATGAAAAAATTTGTTAAACACATAACCAATTTATCTTTATAATATTATATGGTCATTATATGAAGTTTCCAATAGCATCATTGATCATTGTAGTATCTGAATCATCAAGTGGAATAGAAAACTCAGCAGTCGGCTCATGAAATACCTCAATCCTCTCATGTGATATTTTGGTAGGTCTTTACAGTGTAGATTGTCTTATGGGATATTATAAATCATACCCATCACAAAAGGGTGGTACATGGGTGTTGACATATATAAATCACATACAACAATACCCTGTAGAATTTTAGTATTATAAAGTTACCAAAATTTTTTTTATTCAAATTTAGGAGAAAGAGTAATGAAAACATTGATTTACTTGGGTAATATATGTGGTTGGGGAAAATGAATATACTCAAAGCTAGTGGGGTCATTTGGTTCATGTGCAGATCTTTGCTCCACTACCGGTTCACTTTGATCCTTTCTCATACACTGGTCTTCCAAATCAGACCAGACAATAATATGTTACAGTGAGTTTATTTGTGTCTGTAATCATCCCACTATATTATATGTATCTTCATGTGGTTTTATCTTCTAAAAATATGTTCAAGAAGACACTCCAAAACCTAATCCTCTAATGTGACCATATTGTTTCAGCCACTTCAAAGCTACTGAAAGAAGTTTTTCTTCTAGTAAGGTCATTGATGATACTTGTGTCTAAACCATAAAAAAATGAACATAAATAGATATTTTATGTAATAATCTTATAAATTATAATGAATTACTATTATTATATACTTACACATGTTTCCCATAATTTTTTTCTCATCAATTAGTTTACCCTCCTTATTTACGCGAGTCTTCTTCCATAGCATAGGATGTGGGATATAAGTGGCTTGAGATTTTGATTTATAAATCTATATATAAACAAAGGAACATATGTTGTTTCACATCACATAAAACTTTTAGTTTTGATTTAAAATACATACCAATTTCTTCTCTAGTGAAGCAAACCCCATCCTTGCATTGCGATATGGGTACATTAGTTTTGATACACATTCTTTATTTTCAGCGCTCTTTTTTTGTTTCATAAATTAATTTTTTTGAATCAAATTAGTTAAAACAAATAGTTTAAAATAATATATTATTGACTTCAATGCACCTGAAATTATTTATCATTATGGAAATTGATGAAAACAATCCATGTTTTCAACTTTATAATGTGTGCATAACTAATTGGAGGGTGGGGATTTAATTTCCCCTCAGTGTCCCTAAGATCTAACTTCATAAGAAGATTCTGGAAGCCCCTATAGGATTTTCCGGTGGAAATTAAGATTTTTTTACAGAAATCTTCTAAAATAAATGAACTCTACAAGGAATAATGAAAATTAAATCAAAGTTTCATTATATAAATTTTCAGTAAAGTAGATAAAGTATATCATAGAATTACCATTATATCTTTCCAAAGGGTTTCCACCATTATAGGTTGGAGGTGGAACCATGAACCAATATCAATCAGTATATTCATCCTCATTGTGACCCAAACATAATTAATGAACTTTTATGGGTTAATAGGTTGGTCGTGTCGATTACAACCAACCTCAAATTTTATACCCTGAATTCTTGCCTTGATAATTTTATTCAACACTAAGATGTAGTGTCATTGTTTTTTTTCATCAACATGTTGTTGATCGCCTAATAATTGTGCAGTTTCATCATCAATGGTCTATTCTTCCTTGGGATTGGTAACATCATCATATTTAGAAGACATTTTCTGTATGGGTAGTAAAAAATTTAATTTTTCTTGAATAAAAAAAATGTAAACATAGAAAAAAGATTTGAGAAGGGTCACATGCGTGCTCTATTGAAAACATGAGGAACTCTTTAACTCCATATTCATACTCTTTTTCCAAATGATTAGCATGCATCCATTTTGAAGGAAATGGGTAATTGAATTTAAGAAACTAATTACTCCAATTTGGTAGGCATTATCTTCTAAATTCATCCAAAGGTGAAAGTTATAAACAACCATCATCCTCATGAGATTCGTCCCCCAAATAGTTATTATTTCATTTTGTTGCTTGTGACTCATCCTACATCTCTTCTAGAAATGCACCTATGTTGGTTGAACTACTTTGAGTAATAGTCATCTCATACCTGATACCCATGTTCATTTTGGATGACTACTGCTCAGAGTATTTCAATCAACATAGAAGAGATGGGGGATGAGTCTCAAGAAAAAAATCAATAATAACCATCGGGATATTAAGCTGGTGAGGATGAAAATTGTCTCATTAAAAATTATTAAATTTCCACATCCTAATTTAAAATTACAAATCTCATCTAAAAAATTCTAAAAGGTCCCTAAAACTACCATAAGAACAACAAATCATCCCCATTGAGCTGCACCGACTCTAATCTATGTTACCAGTCCTTTTCCATCACATGTATCTCAAATATAAGAGATCTATATCCACTTAGGTTCACATGTAGGTTATTAGTATAAAAATAAAAAAGTAAATACTAATATCCCCCCTAAATTATACAACATAGCATATATTTGAGTATATGTTCAAAGTAATGAAACTAAAAATACACATGTAAGTCAAGTCATTATGTACTAACCAGGACACCATGATAATCAAATGCACAAACTTCATTTTACACTAGTGAATTATACTAATCATACCATAAGTTATACCATGGTTGTTCCCTAACATTTAAATCAATTAATTAATAAGAGGTTAACATTTTCATCACAGGAGGAACAAAAATTATTTATCTCCCTTTGGAAATAACCACATCACAGGTACCATGAGATTCAACCTCATACCCCTAGCATCCAAGAATATGCATCAGGGATAACCATCACATGTACTTATTGCATCTAAATCACAAAAGGGGTATAACATAGCCATTTTTATTATGAAGTTTATTTTCAATATAGGGAAGTCTTAAAATAATTGGTTACTTTAGGAAAGAACCACAAAATGGGTTCCATAATACACTAGTTAAACCAAACTTCTAAAAAACCATAAATAAAAACAAACAACAACACAAATGTCACATGGCCCTCACCCTAGCCCTCGATGAATCACTAACATGAATATAGTAACTCACATTCTAACATACCATACCTATCCCACACATAATACCCATAATATTCTAATACATGATAAAAATTATTTTCATCACATCCACACATGTATTTCTTATAGAAAAATATGTTAATCATACATTGAGAGGTATATTAAAAATCATTTCAAATAATATCGAGTGATTATTCAAAGAAAATATTATAAGGCATGATTTATCAAAATTTCAAAAAAAAAGTTACATATTACATTTAATAAAATAATTTTCAAAAAAATACTCTAGAGAACAAATTATTAGAAAATTAAATAAAAAACATTAGTTAAACAATCAGTAAAAAATTCATACAAAGATAAAAATGAAGACTTGCTAAATAAAAGTCACAATTTTTTTCCATTTCCTAAAATTCTAATGTTTATAAAAAATCATGTTACATTTTATAATAATTCATATAGTTCCCTTAGTCAAGAAATTATTTATTAATGGGTATTGGTTCATTTTAAAAATAAATATTTTTAAAACCATATTTGTGTATGATTACAATAAAATAATTTAAAGAATATATTTATCCAATAAACATATATATATTATGAATCATTTCATCTAAAAAATAAATATTAAATACATATATAAAAACTATAACTAATCTGGCATCGTAAACATCAAAATCCTTAATCAAATAATAAAACATGATAATCACTAAAATATTTCTATTATAGCATGTGTAATACATAATAATTGATAAATATTCTATATAACCCATGTTTTCTAAAATTTAACACAATTAAAACCATTCACTGTCATTAATTATGTTCAAAACCAATCTAAAACTCTTATTAATGGAGTTATTTAATTAGAATTTAATTATTTAAATCATAAATAAGATATTTCAATGGTTAATAAACAATAAATTTTTTATTTTCAAAAAATACTCTAAAAAATACATTATAAACTCTTACATATCCTGCACAACCTAAATATTTTATAATTCCTTAGGATTCCAAAATGGAAAATTATTTGTCACTACGACATAGAGGATGGAATTTTGAGCTAGAAGATTACCTATGAAAAATGATTAAGCCTAAAATGGGCATAGTGGAAGGTGTATAAAATGTACCCGACATCTCTAAAAGTTTTTCAAAAACTAACTACAAAATAACCCTATGTTGTGGAGCTCAATGTATCTACTTGCAATTTTACCTATGATAAATATGGGTCCCTAAAAGGGAATTTTGAATATCATGGTTAAATACATGAAGTACATATATGGACTACATAAATGTATGCTATGGTGTTGTGTAAAGGTAAATCAGACTGCATAAAGGCCACGTGAAGTCCAAATGGGTAGCGAGAATAGATCATGTTGTATTGGTCATTATGTTGGAATTCTAATTTGACTATGAGAAATTGGAATACATCTATGGTAATTTTAGAAGGGTAGGGATTCCAGATGAGGGGATGGAAATAAGTAGGATAAGGTTTGGCACCCATTGAAGAACATACCAAATTTAAGAAGCATAAGGAATTATTGTTTTCCAGTGAAGAAGTAGGGTTCTCCATGGTTGAGAATAGCACAAAAACACAAACTGAGGAACCTAAACAACCAATCAATGAGAGGGGAAAAGGAGAAAATAAAATACCTTGTATTCTAGCCTCGATTCATCCAAGAGAACGTAGAGGAGGAGTACCGATAGTAGGGGAGTTCGGTGATACCTTGAGAATCATGACTAAATCAGTTGTAGTTAGGGTTATTTTAAATATATCAAAGACACTTTTATCAGTGCTTACAAAAAACATTGATAAAGATACCTTTTAATAACTCTAAATTAATAAGCACTAGTAAAAGAAATCTATATCAGTGTTTTTTTAGCACTGATAAAGATGCCCTTTATCAATGTTAAAACTTTAGCGTTTATAGTGGATTTATAATTATAATTTTAAATAATTTTTTAAATATATTTATAAAGTTATATTTTTATTATTATATTTTTTTTAAAAAAGAAAGAAAAAAAGGATTTATATAATAAAAGCGGTGTTATAAGAGTCAAGAGGAAGGTAATTTACATTTATCACGTTGAAGAATATGAAGAAACTCAAAGGGTATGCTAGAATGATGAGTGAAAGTATCCTTAGAGGCACCTTTTTTTTCAAGGAAATCAACAAGTTGATTGGCTTCATGATAGACATGCGTGATAATGTAATACATTGAGGCAAGAGTGTCCAGACAATTAACCCATTTAGATGTGAGCTTCCATGCAAGATGAATCTGACCCATTCTAACCGCATGGATGATGGTGGTAGAGTCACTTTTGAACCCAACATTGATCCAATTTATTTGGTGAGCAACAACAACAACCTTGATAAAACCCATCATTTCTACTTCAAGAGAAGTTTCATGTCCACATGAACCATGAAATTCTTCTAAAAAATCACCTTTATGATCTTTGAAAGAAACTCTGTAGCTGGAAGGTACTCAGTTTCCTCTCGAGGTGCCGTCCAAATTGAATTTTATCCAGCCTGCAAATGGAGGTAAGCAGAAGACTTCAATGGTGCCAATAGGTTTAGGGTAGTTTCTATGTATGCATAGATTTATCAAAATTATGATATCCCCGATCGAGTTGTCACAACATTCCCCATGTAAGGTGTTTTCTTGTTGAACTGTAAGAAGGATATCAGAGTGTGCTGCTCTGGGGTTGAAAGTGACATTGTCATGTATACACTTATTCCTGCTTCTCTATAATGTATAAATAACTTCCGTGCATGCAACCATAAAGAGAATGTGGACCTACTTTGATAGTCAAATCGCTGATAATTCAAGCAGAAAAGATGAAGTGTTCAAAGCGTGCAGTGGGTGGAGTTCGAATAAGTCAAAAAACAAATTACAGAGAGATGTAGTGGTATTTCATGATAGAAAAAGATGATTAACATCGTCCTGATTCTCATGAAACAAGGCCCACCTTGAGCATAGTGAGATTCCCACACATTGCAGATTGACCTCAACTGGAAGCTTATTAAGGTGGAGATTCCATAGAAGTGTAAAGCGATATGGTTGAAACCATTTTTTGTTGAAGTTTTCAATACCTGTATAGTTTCCCTGAATAAGATGATTGTAGAAACTCTTGGAATCTAGAACTCCATTTTTACTTGGTTCCCAGATGAGAATGTCTTCCGTGTTCATAAAATCACATGAAGATACCATGAGAGAAATCTATGATGGTAGCATATTACTCTGATCAACAGGACCCTATCCTTACTAAAGGATGGAGACACTATTCCTAATGACATAAAAAGCCTCTCAAATCACATAGTTTCCTTCTACACGAACCTCTCAATTGTCCCAAAAAAAGCAAAGAATTGATGGAGTGAATTATTCCAAAACTCATCACTGAAGCTAATAACATCCTTCTCACCTCAGTTCCAATGGATATTGAAATCATGGATGTTTTTTTGGGCTTAAAAAGGGAAGATCTCTGGGCCCATATGGTTTCACCAATCACTTCTTCCAATTTTATTGGGATGTCATTCACAATGATGTTTTCAAACTAGTTAAACACCTTTTCACAGATGGATCTCTCACTCAAGGATTTAATGTCCAGTTTATTGCATTAATCCCTAAGGTGAAGAATGCAAGTGATATTGGTCAATTCCGATTGGTGGCTCTGGTCAACACCATTTACAAGATCATCACCAAAATTCTGGCCAGCTGTCTTGCTCATGTATCTAAGAAAATCATTTCTTGGACTCAATTTGGTTATGTCAAGGGAAGAAAAATTCAGGATTGCCTTATAACTGCCTCTGAATGTGTGAATCTACTCTAGAATACTACTAGAGGAGGAAATATAGCTCTCAAACTAGATATCAAGAAGGCCTTTTTCACTATTGACTGGGGATTTATTGGTCACATTCTTCATGAGTTTGGATTTCATATGATATTCATTCAATGGATTAATACACTGATTAGCTCTACTCATATTTCCATTCTTGTTAATGGGTCTATGGAAGGCTACTTCAAGTGCTCTATAGGAGTGAGTTAAGGAGACCCCCTTTTTGCTATCATTTTTGCAATTGCTGAAGACTATCTCAGTAGATTGCTACTTCACAAGACCGATAAGGGAGAAATCAAAACAATCAGAGCAACTAGAGGTATCTCTGCCCCCTCTCACCTTCATTTTGTTGATGATATCATCATTTTTACTTAGGATGATAAGAGAAACATCCAAAATATCAAGAGTACCTTACTCTATTATGAAAGTGTTTCAGGAAAGGAGGTTAATTGGAGTAAGTCATTTATCTTCTTTGGAAAGAATATTTCAACCTCTAGGAAATCTTGCATGATGCAGGATCTTGGCATAAGGGAAGGATCTCTACCCTCCACTTATCTCAGGGTCCCCATGTTCCTTGTAAGACCTCGCTCCTCTCACTTTGTAGAAGTTGTGAGCTAGGTTAGAAGAACCCTATCCTTCTGGAAGGGCAAGTCACTCTCAATGGCGGGTAGACTTTTCTTAGTCAATCATGTGGTCATATTAAAACTAGTTTACTCCTTCATGGTGTACTCCTGGCCTGTCTCCACCATTAAAACCATCAACTCTCTCATGAGAAACTTTGTTATTATAATTTTATAATTATTTAAATATATAATTATTTATTTATAATTACATAAATACTTTTTTTAAAAAATTATATTTTTTATTTATAATTATAAATATATAATTTTATAAATATAATAAATATACATTTATAAATACATTTATAATTATTTATTTATAATTATAAATTTATTTATATCATTATATATATATATATTTAGTAAATTTATATAAATATAAATATATTAAATATATTTATTATTTAAATGTATTTATTATAATTTTATAATTATAAGTATATTTAGATCATTATATATATATATTTAATTAATAAATATAAATATAAATATAAATATAAATATAGTAAATATATTAATTATTTAAATATATATATATATATATATATATATTTATATATATATGAATACTTTAAAACAAATATTTATATAATTATATAATTATATATAATTAAATAATTATATATATAGGGTGCAACTCAGTCCCCCTGTGGGTCTCGGTGAGGTCTCAAGTTCATGTCTTGCTGAGTACATCCCTGCATTTTATGTTGTCTTCTTTTCTTTGTAATGTTGCCCCTTTTCCCAAATAAATTGAGGCTTTAGCCTCAACTTATATATATATATATATAATAAATAAATATAAATATAAATATCGTATATTCATTATTTAAATAAATTTATTATCATTTTTTAATTATTTAAATATATATAATTATTTATTTTTAATTATATAAATATTTTTTTAAAAAATAATATTTATTTATTTATAATAATTATAAATATAGTAAATATACATTTATAAATATATTTATCTACAAATATTTTTTTTTAACATTATTAATGAATATATAATCTTAAATACATGCATTTTAAAAATTAGTGAAATTGAATAATTAAAAATGAGTACAATTAAATTTTTTTTAAAAAGGGGACAAGTTTTATTAATTAAATATAAATTATTAGATAAATATGGATATATATTGAAGTAAAGATGAATACATATTGAAAATACTAAAACCTAGTAAATAAATAAATACAAATAAATAATTAAAATTATTAAATTAAAAAAAGAATAAATAATACCTAACTATAATAATATTAAAAATAAATAAATAAAATTGACTAATTAGAAACAAAATATATTAAATGTATCATGTTATAATGAAATTCTAAAATATACTAAAATTTGAATAAATTATATAAATATTAGGTGTATGTGTTTCTATTTAATATTTCATTAATTACATAAATATTTTTGTGTGTGCGTTGTATATAAAAATTAATTAATTTCATATATATATGTAAAATCAATTTAACACACGTTTGATATATGTTATTTTGAAAAATCAAACAACATTAAAAATGAAGATATTAATATGTTTTTAATTATTAAATTTTATTTATTTTCTATATATTTATATTTAATATATATTATTTAGTACTATTTATAATTACTATTTATATAAATATATTAATCTTATTCATTTTTATTAATAATTTTTTCATTAATAATTTTTTTAATAATTTTGAAATTTATTCATTTTTAATTTTTTTTGTTTTATTATTACAATTTATTCATTTTTATTTTTTTGATTAAGTATTAAAATGTATTCATTATATATATATATATTTAATATATACTATCTATTAATATTTATAATCTATATATATGTATATTAAATTTATTCATATTTATCATTTATTATTTAATTAATAAAATGTTTAATATTTTTCTTAATTTACTCATTTTTAATTTTTATTTCTTTAACTATTTGATTTTATTCATTTTAAATATCTATATATTTAATATATATTATTTATTAATATTTATATTTTTTATATATGTATATTCAATTTATTCATTTTTATCAATAATTATTTAATTAATAAAATTATAAATATATTTTTTTAATTTTTATTTATTTAATAATTTCATTTTATTCTGAACCTTTATCAGTGCTAAAAAAGAATTGATAAAGGCTACACTTTATGAATTCTAAAAATAAAGAGCTGATAAAAGTTACCCTTTATCAACGATAAAAAGAGATAAAGGGTACCGTTTATCAGTGCTTTTTTAGCGCTGATAAAGGTCAGTATTGTTAAAGGTCTATTTTGTAGTTGTGTATGTTTAAAGTAGCATGGTTGGGTGTTCTAGAGTTCATGTCCATTTGTGATGAAGTTTTTCTAGCTTCCATGGTAGGTTTCTGATGCTGCAACCTCACAAACCTAAGATTTTCAACATGGGTGCTGCAAATTTTGCATGTGTAGCAACTGTTCCTTTGGCAGCCAAGGAAGATGTCCATGGTAGGTGGAGGATTGGTAGGAGTTGTTTTAAACTTGATGCGTCCCACCATAGCTATATAAGTAGCCCTTTTGGAGCCTCATGAAATCATCCATCTAATCTATATAGTTCATTCTTTTTGATAAAGAGAGCCAAGAGAACTCCATTATATTAGAGAGTTGGGAGAGCTCCATGTGTGTGAGAGAGAGGTGTAGAGAGGGAAATCTTGTAAAATTTATTCATTTCAAAATAAAGACTAGTTTATCCCTTTATTATTTTCTATTAGTTACTAGTAAATCACAACAAGTGGTATCAGAGTCATTTGCGGTGAAAAGATGACAAGCAGTGGAGATTTTCTGGTGAATAGAAAATTCATGTTTTCTAGAATCATGTTTTGAAGGTAGATTCTGAAAGTTCATGTCGAGGTGATTCCAATGGAATAAAAAACATGTAAAACAAATCTAAAATGATCTCCCTAGACTTTATCAAAGTTTAATCAAAGTTTGGGGTGCTACAAATCCCCCTTACTATAGAGTAAGATAGTATTTTGGTGCTAGCGAGATTTCCGAAAAGATTCTGGTAGGTGCTCCAGCACACCACATCAATGCCACATCATCACCATTTCGCTTCCATGTCATCGGTTGATCTTGGTCATTGACACTGGTTTGATCATATCTTGATTAATTGGAATCAGTTTTCGATGATTTAGGAGTTGATTCCACCATTTTCGAGTGCCCCAAATGTAGAGACACACTCCATTTTTAAAATTTCTATTCCAATTTTTACAAAATTGAAATTCAATGGAGGGATCATCCCTAGGAGGGATTATCATATTGACTTCTTCAGAATACTCCATTTGGAAGTCTCGAATGAAATATCTCTATAATTATAAGGACCTCTTTGACCCCATTAAAAAAATGAAGTCCACCCCAATGCTACCAAGGAAGTAGAGTGGAAGAAGATGGAAAAGAAGATGATGGTAAAATATGTCAATGTATTGATCATAATATCCGCCACCACATTTCTCAAGATATTAGTGTGTATAAAATATGGATGAAGTTAAAGAACATGTACCAGTAAAATATTTCTCAAAAAAAAATTCTCTTATTAAAGTGATTGATGAATCTTTAACTATAGAGTAAAAGTACTATAGCAGAACACACCAACAAGTTCTAAAGCCTGGTGAATCAATTGGTGGCTACAGGTAAGACTATGACTGATGAAGATTAGGTGAACCACCTGCTGTGAAAACTCCCCAATATTTGGGATACATAGGTGGTATCCTTTAACAATTTGGTTCCCAGAGATAAACATAAAATTTCAATGTTAAAAGATTCACTATTCAATAAAGAGGGTCTAAGGAAGGATGCAAGCTACAACCAGCAGCAAGCTCTCATCCTGGAGAAGCGAGGGAGAAAAAAAGATGTGGATGAGGGGTAGAAAGTAGAGGCTAAAAATAGAGTAGAGGAAGGTCTATAGATGATAGGAGACAAGAATACAAATTCTACCATTGTGGTAATAATGGGACACATGAAGAAGAACTCCCGAAAGTTTCTTTAAGAAAATTCCAAAGTAGCAACCAATAAATAAGAAATGGAGACGTGTGTGTGAGCGTCATCAGAGAAGTTGTGCTTTTCTCCAAAGATGAATAAGAGACTTTCTTTCACACATTAGGCTAAGATGCAGAATGGATGGTCGATATTGTAGCATCGTACCACATCACTTCACATCATGAGTATTTCTTGACATATCAAATCAGCGACTTTCGTGTAGTCAAGATGAGGAATACCAATTTAGTAGAGATTATTAGCTTGGGTAATATACAAATCATGATTTTTTAAAGATGGTTCCCTTAAACCAATTACTTTTTACTTTAGATTACATGAATATTCAAATGAGTGAATATTAATATAAATATATTATCGCATATTTATTATTCTTCTATATAACATTGATGTTATAATGTCATAGAGTATCTTTCATATTGAGAAGGTCATATAAGTTTCCCGATATAATGAGCACCATGAAATTCCATGAATATATTCTTAAAAATAGTTATATGGTCAGATAATTTAATATGATAGAGTGTATAGTATACAGATCATCAGGTGTGGGTACTCATAAGTGGATGATACTTCTTCTCATGAAGTTCACACTTTATCATCTCAAAGACAAGAGATTATGAGAGCAGACCCGTAGGTAGGAATTCCGCATGTTTTGGTGTTATAAAATATTCCTATGTATGAGTGTGTGTAATTGTCCTTTTACTTTAAGATTATTATTAATTCATTTTATGACTTGCGCACTTAGATGTATTTCATAAACCATGAAAATAAAAGTTTATAGAGAAGTTGGATATTTTGGGTGCATCATGAATAACATGTTGTTAATTAATAAGTCAAGGAATATTTTTTCCATTCCATCTTTATGAGATTTGATATCTTATCCCTTTTATTGAAATATAATAGTCTCATTAAATTCCATGACCATGGTGTAACAATGTTTATTTTAGAGAGTCAAATAAAGACATATCAAGCATATAGGTTGGTGACACAGATGTGCGACCTTCTAGATGAGATATTCTGATAAAGATATTATATTACACAACGATTGTTTTTATGTGGTTTTTTATATTAATACATTGAGTTTTTTTTCTTGGGTACCTTGACCAATTGTTAGACAATAGTCTTGGAATTTAGAAGTACCTAACTAATTCAAACGAGAAATAATCCTAGAGGTTTGCACACTAAGTGTTTCCATTAATCTCAATTAAATTCTATCTGAATTTAATTATTGGAATAAATATTATTCTCATGAACAAGGAATGATTTTATTCATGTTTTATTGATTAATAATATTTATAAGGTAATAAATAATTATTTATTCATTAAATAAATAATTTATTGAACTATTTGAAAATTTAATAAATTTTTATTCTATATACAGCAGATAAAATATTTATTTTATTTATTGAATATTTAATAAATATTTATTCATTGGTTTTTGAATAAAATATTTATTTAATTGAATAAAATATTTATTTAGGTATTTAATAAATGCTGAGAAGTTCGAGTGGACCAAGATCACGTTTGGTGATAAATATTAAATTTTAAGCCGATAAAATAATATTTATCATTGTGCGAGTTAGCACCCACCATAAAATAATAATAATAATAATAATAATAATAATAATAATAATAATAATAAAATTATTATTATTATTATATAGAATGAGGTTTATTAAGAATTTTAATATTATTTAAGGACCGATACGTAATTAAAAAATATTTTAACCTAAACCCTAGCTCATAAATATATGGTTATATCTATTGTATAAGGTTAATTAATAATTGATGATAGATAATAATTGCGAATAATAGAATTATCTCTCTCTCTTAAATTACTCCTCTCTTCCTCTCAATAATGAGAATAACTCCTTCAATCTTGAAGGATCTTGGACCAATCAAAACGAACAACACAAGATATTTGATTCATCGTGCTAGCACTCAGAAATAAATTGGCACTGCTCAGTGATCAATGGATTATGTTTAGATCAACAATATAGGGATGCTACAATTGAATCCTTACAATGCAATGAAGGTAATCTGAAAAGGGGTTTCAGACGATCAACAACATATTATACTGATAAAGTTACTATAACGAGGTAACCACTTCTTCCAATATTAAATAAATCAATTATAAATTTAACATGAACAAATATTCTTATTAGGGTTTCAACCAACTCCATGTTAAAATAAATGTTAATATATCACCCATCTAAAAAAATTCCACCATTCCTAAAACCATCAAGTGGTATTAGAGGGGTCACATTTCAAATTTATAATTATTTATTTGATTGTTGATTTATATGTGCAATAGTTGTTTGATTTTTATTTTATGAATTATTTGTTCTTTAATTAGGTTGTTTAAATTAAAATTCCTTTAACATTTTATTTTATTTGTTCCCGATTCACAATTTCTTAAGTATAAGAATAGATGAAGACCAAATAGAGATTCCATTATCAAGTGTCGAGGAATCTGATTGGATAGCATGAGATTACACAACTTGTGGTCAGAGTACACATCGTATACCCAAGTGAAATGCACCTAACCCTATCATGGGATACATGACATGCCAAACAATAACTATACATGGTGAGTTTATTGCACACTGCGTGTAGACTAAGTAAAACTAGAACATGGGTTTTTAGATTACACAACACGTTGTTGGTGTACAAGTTGTGTAGTCTACATGAGTTAGTGGAAAAATTCACACTATCTGTGTGGTCATTATACACCGTAAAACCATGTGAGACTGAAATCCTAAAGCATTAATGATATAAACAATGCGTATGTGGTTTACATGAAATGTATTTCATCATTTTTAAAGTCTGGAATACACGTTGGTCTATTCAACAAGTTATGCAGATACACGCCATGAGCGATACTGATGCACCTGAATGCATCATTGAATTCATGTGGGAATTGATCAGATTAGAAATTTATATTCCAAAAATAAACTTACTACTAGTTCATAGTAAAGTAGTAGTGTAAGGTTTAACCCACAGGGATCACTAGTAATAAAGAAACCATTCGAATAAAACCCTTTGAAAGGATTCCTCACATTCAGTCTTCAAGATTGGGAGTTTTAAACAACTAGGTAGTTTGGATTTAATTCAGATAACTAAGAAGGGATAAGGGTCAATTTCATGGATTTATTCAAAAGATAATATTAAATTTAGCTTGGAATATTCTTAAAACTTAGGCTACAAATTAGTGCAATGGTCACCAATTGGTTTTTGTCAAACCAATTGGATATACCTATAATGTAACCATCACTTAGTATGGGTATAATTAAGTACCTAGATGCATTATTCTTAGCTTATATGTAGAAAGTGTCACGGGTTAATGTTCATATCCTTCTCAATTCCAATTTGGTAAGGTTCATCCAATTTTACCTTCCATGGTCAAGGATGGTCAAGAGAATATGATGAACAATTATTTTTAACATAATTAATAGTCACAAGGTTACCAAAGTTCAGTTCATGGATTAATTAGTCTCAGAAACACCCCTACTCTTGATCCCTAACCCTAAGAAGATTATCTGTACATAATGGTATTGATCGAAAGTAAAGGAATATAAAACATGCTAAGTATAATCATGAAACAATTTATAAATAGAAAATCCTCAAGTAAAACAATAAAGAATCAATATTAAGCTATAATAATCAATGTAAATCCAACAAAAAATTTACTCAGAATGAAGAAACAACAAAGGAATAACAATCATTCATGAAGAATGATAATTAGTATTGAAAAATAGTGTAGAAATATAAATGGAATTGAAACAGATGAAGAATAGTTAACAAATCAAAAGGTTTTGATAAAAAACTAAAGGAATTAATTAAAAACAATTTGGAAGAAAAAACAGATGTAAATATAAGAAGAAAAACTATAGAAAAACATAGGTCACATAACTTTTTTCCTAAAAATTACATGATGTGTAAAGACATCACGTCGTGTAATGGATTTAAGTGGATTTTTCCCAAAATATGCATGTCATGTAAGCTAGCTACATGTCATGTATTTGATATCCACAATCTCCTCCAAAAATTTGGCCTGTATCTTTGAATGGGTTGGCTCTTAAACATCACACGTCGTGAAAACTCTACACATCATGTAAATGAATTACAACTATGAATATAAAACAAAGTGTAAGTAGAAAAATTCAGTCTTCCTGAATCATTCCTATAGAGAAAATCAGTCATGCCTCATATTTCAATTCTTTATCCATATTCTTTCTTCCTTTAATTACAATTTCATAACTATTCCTTAAATACTATACCCATTTTTAAATGTACCTCACAATAAATTTTCTCTCATCACTCCAGGTAAAATGCATTAGGAGATATTCTCATGACCTGAATACATGTTCCTAACCATAAGCATTCCTTGGTTCTAACTTCTCCACATCGTAAAAAAAAATATGAGGGATTCAACAATAGGGTTCAAATTCCTACAAGGATGAGGGATGGTGGGTAGAAAATAAAAATCAAGATCAAAATAAGGGTAAACTCTAAATTATAATGCATGAAAATTTTGAATAGAGTAATGAAGTAGCTCCTTCTGAATAAAATGTGTCCATGCTCTTATAGATCAAGGTGGGTCCATGAGAAAATCTAGTAAGTATCAATAATATTCCCTTGTTCCTTTATTTTTATTTTTATTTGTTTTTCGAAAATCATTTCTAGTATAGGTATCACATCCATCTCCTAACCACATATGATCCATCATAGGATATCATCAGTCTGGTAATAATGATTTTTGACCCTCCTAATACACAACCAGATATACTTTTCATTTTCTTTCTATATTTATTTTTTCAAAGGAATAATGTAATTAAAGAAAATTCCAAAATCAATCATGGACCATATCACATCACACTAGTGAAAGTACCACTATACGTCTCCTCAATGCTAACATCCCATGTCCATCAGTAGTGAAAATTAACCTACACCTATTCAAAGGATAATCATGCAACATAATAAGATAAGGGTAGGAAGGGATAATAGGATTAAAAAGGATCCATCCTTACAAGGTTATTTATGGATACTATGGGATAAAGAAGGAAATATGTACAGGTAGGTCTTAGGATAAAATGGATTACAAAGATTGGATCAACCATTTTAAAAATTTATTTGTTCAATAATATCCTTAATAAGATCTCAATGAAATTTCTTATAGGTTTACATGTCCTAAGTATCTCTAAATAAATATTGTCAAAAAATAATATAATAGTATAAGTCTAGAATCCTATGAAAAATGGTAGTATAAAAAAATAACTAGAAATCACTCAGGGTATAAAATATAGTAACAAGTTGATACAAAAAATTGTAAGAATCTTGAATTTGAATTAAATTACTCAACTCAGAAATCATGCTAAAAATTATAAATAGGAATAAAAAATGGTTTCAATAATATTTAACCTATCCTTTTCTTTTATTTAGATGGGTGTAATGATATTTCAAGTTAAAAGAATGTTTTAAATTAAAAATATATCTTAGAGAAGTGAAAACAGACAATAATCCAAGTATATCGACAATAAGGATCAATAAAGACTCACCACACTTAAAATGAGATTGTTTCTGCACTGTTATGGAATACCTCATGGAAGATATATCAATAAATGCATAGATAAAAATGAAATGTCAATTTGAAATTGAAATCAGGGAATCAAGAGCCCCCTATAAGGAATTTCATGCCATGGAGAAACTAGGTGGATGGTGATTGTAAATTGGGTAACTATATAAATTGTTAAAAAAAAATACCTACACTAGATAAAACATTATTACAAAGGGTTAAAATAAGATTGAATCAGAAAAATGGTAGGTGCACATTATTGAAAGTAAAGAAAAAACATCTCAGTTAAATGCAAGAAGGTGAGTATAGTAATGTTTGAGATTCCCTATGAACAAAAATGAAAGAAAAAAAGAAAATAATGTTCCCAATAACATGAATGAAAATAACGAAAATAAAATAAATATGGATTGCCTCCTATAAAGTTCTAAAAAATTCATCATTATCCAGATAGATGGAAAAAGGTATTAGTTAGTGTCATGCATCTGCTCAGAGGTATGCTACCTCCTATTGGAATTAGTGGTTGTGTCATCGATCTCGAGGGGAATATTGGTGAGATTAACCACCTCAGGAAAGTACCGACCATGAACCTCATATGGTAGTAAAATAATCCAAGAATGTCGTGGAGGGGACCTCTGCTGATCATTGATATCAAGTGAGAGATCCTTAAGTTGGAATTCTACCTCATCTAGATGATGAGACATCCAATGTAGGAGGGAAGATGGTGGTGGGATAGGCGCGTCAATAACTATAGAGGATATAGAAGATCTAGACATGGCTAAATTAATGTATTAGTGAAGTGAAAATAAGCTAGCAATTAGTGAAGAAAAAAATTGTATCCCATCCATATTTAAGTTATGATATAATAGGGAAAATTCAATATAAGTAGTATAAAAATGGAAACCCAAATTGAGTAAAAAAGGGGGAGGGGAACGAGACATAACTTAATAGTAAAATCAATGTCTCTGACATCCACATCATGAGTCCCCTCTCGAACATAGGGTTCTTGTAGCTGGACCACCCTATCGATGTCATCTATTGATAAAGGGGCCAGAGGATCGACTGTTGAAGTGGGTGTAGAGGTGATGTAGCTGTCTCAGTTGATGAATGAGGAGGTGAGGTGTTGATCCATACTGGTAGTGTCTCTGGTAGTTGGATTGATGAATGGTACCTCTGATGGAGATGGAATGGCGTGGGACCTTGCCTTGTCTATCTTAATTTGTAAGGAACTCCTGTTAGGATGTAGGGTCGATAAGATTGAGAGGTAGCTCTACCAAGGAGGGGTGTGGTGTGTGAATGGATGATGAAGAAGCAGTAATAGGTGGGTGTGGGTGGGTTGATGAAGCAGGATCTGGTGGATGGGTAGGGGTGGTGAAGTAAGATGGGTTGGTGAATGGGATGTAAATACGAAGACATAACTATCGCTAGTTCTCCAAGATGACTTGGAGAAATGGGAAGAGTTCTATAGGAATGGGTGGATGGGGTGAAGATGCAGTTGGTGGAATGGTGGTAGTGGTGAAATTAGGGGAATGGGGTGTGGTGGAGGGTGGGATGGTAGTTTTAATAGGGCAATATGATTAGAGATTATGATGGAGGTGGTGGTAGCAGTGGGTGCAAGGACATGGGAAGGGAAGGCTGGGTTGTCTGCATGCTAGGCTGGCACCTTGTTAGTATCCTCAACATAAGTAAGTACCCACTGGTAGATGATGCCACTCTTTGTCAGCAACCCCATATTATAAAGAAAAAGGAGGATGACACTCCCCAGTAGGCCAAGGGAAGTGAGATACTAGGCTGCATAGAAGGCACTGAGATGCCTGGCCATATGGGTAATAAAGAAGCCTACCATCAAAATTCCTTGAGTCCTCCTCACCAGGGTCTGTTAGAACTCACAAAACTGAATAACCATGTTGACAGTAGGGTCACCCATGGCTTAGGTAAGAATGATGACCTCAATCTGGATCACACTCCCAAGAGAATCACCTCGAGCCAACTAGGTGTGAGCTAAAGCTTGATGTAGGATCCGAAGAGTAGCACCACAGATCTAAGTGTTCTTAATTGTTCAAGGATCATAGGTACTCCATGGATCTCAGGTGACCCTCGAAAAAAACCTTTCAACATTGACCTTGTTAGGATTGAGCTATAATGTAGGTAATATTGGGGAGGTGATGAAGTCGGCAGAGTAGATGCTGAGGTAGATAGAAAAATCACTATGGGAGATCTGCTGAGGCATATCTATGAGTATGAATTAGACAGAGTCGATAATTAGTTTAAATGTGTCCAAGGACTCAAGTAATTTCTCCCTGAATGTCTCCTCACAAACCTAGGTGATTGGAGAGAGGTAAAGTAGTCGATGAGATCAAGGACCTCATAGTGGATCAGGATCCAATCATGTACATCAAGGTCTAGTTTCTTATTAATCCTCATAGGCTTCTCCTAGAGGTGGACTAACCTAACCTCATTCTTTAGTGAAGAGAAGTAGAGGTAAGGGTGGAGGTGTGGGTGGGAAAAGCCCTGTGACCCACTATATTTTTGACTGAAAATCATCATAGGGGGAAGTAGAGGTAGATTCATTGGTAGAGAAGGAGGTGGAAGGATCTACATGAAGTGGAGGAAGATTCATCCACTGCTTGAGTTGCAGAGGTATTTCATCATTCTTGGGTGCACAAGTGGTGGGAGAGGTGCAAACAATTATAGTTCTGGCCATTTTAGATGGAAGGAAATGAGTAATGGATAGGCGATGGAGAGACCAGATAGGTGAGGAAGAGGGGAGATAAGAGGAGGAGGGAGCAATGGTAGAGGGAGGGAGTGTAAGAGGTTAGGATCAAGGGGGTTGTGCATGAGATAGGATAAGGGATGAGGGGGGGGGGAAGTAGATCTGAACTTAAGGTTCACAACATTTTAATGTTCCTGAGAGTTACACATCATGTATGAGATACATGATGTGTAAGTTTCGATTTTTTAAATTTTTTCAACCTTCAACATTTACACACCATGTAAGGGTTACATGGTGTATATTTTTCCTTTTGTGACCCTTTTTAATCTAGGTCCTCTTACACACTTATAGAAGATATAAACTTTCCTAAATAAAAAAATAACCTATTATAGACTATTGAACCTACCTTGAGTTGCCTCCCAGTCAGCGATTTATTTATTATCTAGAGTTATACATGTTTTTATGTTGAAGAATTCAACTATGAAGAGACACCCTTTATAGAAAAATTATTGAAAACAAAGGGGATGAAATGTGAGACTACCTTCCTCATCAGAGGTTCAATGCAATTTGTGTTCTTATGAGCACTGGATTCCTTTTCAATAGGAGATAATTTCTTATTTCCATTCTTATTGGTTAAATGGTCATCTTTCTAATCAATAAGATAGGTTTGTTGACAATTCAATGACTCATCACTTTTATTAGTGGCCTTCAATAAATTGAACACAACCTATTCTTCACACACTATGAATATCAATATCCCATGGTTAACATAATAAATACATTTCCAATGGCGAGAAATGGTCTCCCAATATAAGAGGAACATATCCATCTTATTCTATGTCCATTATGAAGAAATCTATAGGGAAAATGAAATTTTTATCTTTTACTAAGATATCCTCAATAAATCCTTGAGTATTATTAACTGAGCAGTAAACATGATAGAGTGCCACATTTTTTTTGGTTTTAGTTCACCAATCCCCAAATTCTAGAATACACTCATAGGAATGAGATTTATACTTGTACCTATATCATAGAATGCTCTCTCAAGATTACATTTCCCTATGGTGAAATTAATTTTGAAACTTAAATGGTCTCACATTTTTAGAGACAGATTCCACTAGAAAACTGTGGAGTATTATTTATTTAGGGAGATTAATCCCAAGTTTTCCATATTTCTTTTACTTAAGAGGAAGTCTATAAATAATATTTCATAGACCGGTACTTTATAAATTACTTTATCAAATGGAATTTTGATGTGCAGCTGTTTCAACATCTCAAGGAATTTTTTATACTATCCCTCTTTCATTGCTTGTTTCATACTTTATGGAAAGGGTAGAGGTGGCTTGCATGGTGGTGGTTCCATGTATACATTGTCCTTTTCAATAATTCCTTGTGTGGGAGCTTTTATAGTTGATTATATATCCTAATTTCTCTCCTTATATACTTTATCATATTATTGTAACTATTTTTTCTTATCTCTACACGAATGTTGAAAGTTTATCATATTTACACTTCTAAAAACTATTGCCTTAGCCTCCTACCTTGAATGAGATTCAGTATTATCAGGGAAAGTACCCGGTAGTCTATTAAATAAAGTTTTAGAGAACTACCCCATTTGATCATACAATTTGTGTAGGGAAGACTTGTGGTTTTACATATCAGTTTTTTGGGTAATCATAATTCAGTATGCTTTATGCGTGAAGTAAGTGAGTAGGTTTTCAATATTGGATTGAATAGGTTTGTCTTGTTGTGATGGTATTAGTGGATCATATTGATACTATTTCTAATGAGTTGGTGGAAAATGATAATATCTAGGAAAAGGTTATTAAATTTTATGTTATGGTCGAGGAGCTGGACCTTGCGGTGGGTACCTAGGTGGTTCTTAATTCCTTTTAGAAAAATATCCACTCCTCTTCTAAAAATAACATTAACTAGGTTTTTGTGGTTTCTGAACCAGTCTATGCTGAATTGTTTTCTATTTTTGGTATGGTTGAGGCTATTGGAATTTTTGGACTTACTGATTGTAATTTATGTAATAAAAATCTTGGAATTGTGGTTCCCATATACCTATCCTATAATATTGGTATGGGTGCAGTCCTCTACACATCTCAAAATATTTCATTTCTATCATAGGAGAAGAAGGGGGTGAAGGTGAAATAGGTAGCTTAAATAAATCAACCTTTATAGTTAGGGATTCAAATCGGTATTCTAGGTGGGTGGTTTCCTCCATCTGATGGATTCTTTGTTGAGGCGGTCCTCTATCAATTTTCCAATGACTGGTATTGTGGGATACCTCATCAAGAATGGATCGAACCACTTTTGGCATCTCAATCATGAGCCTGCCATCAACAGTAGTGTCTACTAAAATTCTTGAAGTAGGTTGAAGTTCTTGATAAAACACTCGAATTTGAAGCCACACATCTAGTCTATGATGAAGGAACTTTATGGAGAGATCCTTAAATATATCCCTAGATTTCCAAGATGATTCTTCATTTTCCTGGTTAATGTTATAAATTTCATTTCCTAACTTCCACATTCAGATGGGTGGGAAGTATTTATCGAGCGATTTATTGTATAGATCATCCCAAATAATGATGGACCTGGTTTCTTGATTTTTTATCAAATCCTTGAATTTGTATCATAAGGATAATGGGAAAAAATGGAGTGTTATTACATCAGATAGCATGACAGGGTTTCAAAAGGTATCACAAACCTTTAAAAAGTTGGAAATGTGTTTGTGGGGATCTTCACTTTGAAGCTCATTGAATTGACCCATGTTCTAGATCATGTGTATTAATCAAGGTTTGATCTTAAAAGTGTGAATGTAAATGGGAGGGTGTGTAATGATCAACACAACACCACTTATGCAAAATAATCCTTAGTCCGTTATGGTTCCCTCTTGCAGCGATGGTTGTTCACCCTGATCATTTGGTGGTGCATATTGGGGGTTTTAAAGGTATGGTGGTGGAAGATATTTTCACTCAGCCATTATTAAATGGTGACATGAAACAATTGTTTTGTCAATTTCAGGATTGAAAACAAGTAGTTCTTCTACATCTAGGATATTTGAATGAGTCAAATTTCCTTGATGCATGCACTAGTTGGAAGAAGCTAGACACATGTTCTGGTCTATGAGCAGAAAATTGTTAAAGGAAAATTGAAAAGATAAATAAGAAAAGTGAGATGACTGAGGTAATCCAATGTTTGATCTAAAGGATATTGTGCCTAGGCATAAAAAATCCTCAGTAAAGACACTAAAATTTTATACACCTGCATGCATCATTGAATTCAAACAGGTGTTAATCAAATTATAACTCTATTCCTAAACTACACTTACTATTAGGGTGTAGTAAAGCGGCAATGTGGGGTCGAACCCATAGGGATCACTGGTAAGAAAGAAACCATTCAAACAAAACCATTTTAAAGGATTCATCACATTCACTCTTTAAGATTGGGTTTTTCTAAAACTAAGTAGTTTGGATTTAATTCAGATAACTAATAAGGGATAGGGATCAATTTTAGGGATTTAGGCAAAAGATAATCCTAAATCTAGCTTAGAATAGTCCGACGACTTAGGCTGCGAAGTAGTGAAAGGGTAAAAATTGGTTTTTTTTCAAACCAATTAGATATACCTATGATGAAACTATCCCTTGGTCTGGGTATAGATATCAACATAGATGTATTATGATTAGAATCTATACAAGAAGCATCACTAGCTAATGGTCATAGCCTGCTCAACTCCAATTAGGTATGGTTCATCAAATTGCACCTCCCATGGTTAAGGCTCTATAAGATAATGTGATGAACATTTATTTTAAACCTAATTACTATTCTTAGGGTTATCTAGGTTCAATTCATAGATTCATTAGGCTCAAAACCCCCCTACTCTCAACCCCTAACCCTAAGAAAATTTTCTATAAATAACGATATTGATCAAAAGAAAAGAAATATAAAACATGATAAGAACAATCATGAAAAAATTTAGAAATATAAAAACTACAATTAAAATAGGAAAGAATCAAGATTAAACAATCAAAATTAATGTAAATCCAATCAAAATCTTACTCGAAACGAAAAAATAATGAAGCAACAACAAGTATTGATGTAGAAGGATGGTCAATGATGAAAGAGAGTGTCGAAATAGAAATAGAATTGAAACAAATAAATAATGGATGAAGAATAGTTAATAAACCAATTTTTTTTGATAAAACAACTAAAGGAATGAATTAAAACCGGGTTGGAAGGAAAAACAGATGGAAATAGAAGTATAAAAATGAGATAAAAACATTGGTCATGGAATTTCTATGAAAAGAGGATCACTAAAAAATATATAGGCTCGTAAAGTACATGATGTGTAAAGCCTTCACACAATGTAATAGATTTAAGTGGATTTGTCCTGATATCTGCATGTCATGTAATATGGCTTCACGTAATGCATTTGAGATCCAAAATCTCTTTCAAAAACTGGTTTATATCTTTGATTGGGTTGGATCTCAAACATCGCATGTTGTGTAAACTCTTTACACTATGTATTTAATTCACATTCAGTGGGATTATAAATTTGAAATTTGTATGATGTGTAATGTATGTACACATCATGTATGAGCTTCACATTATGTAAAGTCTTAATGGGTTGGTTTTTGGATCTTAAGGCATGCTTTGAATGAGGAATACACATCATGTATGTTATACATGATGTGTAAAGATTATTTTTTCCACTTTTTAGAATTTATCACTTTAAGTACAAAGTTCTTAATTATCCAAAAAAACCAAAACCCAATTAATTATGGAATAAAACATGAATAAACCTTAGATAAATGTATCCAATATGTAAATATAAATTTATCTTATCAGATACATGGTGTTTAGTTAGTCTGTACACATCTTGTATTTGTCATTGAAAAACACACCAAGTTCTTTGGTGCATTACAAAAACACACAAAAATGTGACACATGGCATGTGACTATCATGTACACACCATTTAGTCTAACTGAGGTACATGATTGAATCCCTTGGCATCTAACCCAAGTACATGGAAACTAAGGTAAATGGTGTGTATCTCATAAGTACATGTCATGTAGTATCCCAATAAAGGAAATAATTAAATTAAATTGAAAATTAAAACATTAAAGCCATATTTTATTTATTGGTATACTTGGTTTGTTTGAAAATTTAATATTGGTTTTAAATAATTTTAAATTCTTAATTAATTTATTGTAACAAATCTGTGATTATGGGTTTCTCTATTTATTTTCCACGAATGCCATTAATTATGGGTATCTACAAATGAATTAGGATGGTTATTAAGATGAAAAAATAATAAGAAATGAATATTAATTGGTTGGAAATACCACCTACCTAAATACTTTCTAGTAATTTTCATGGCCTCCATCTGGATTATAAGAAATGAAATATGGATCCTTGCGACTAGAATGTCTAAAAGAATAGACATTTTGAGTTCAATGGTGAGGGACATTGATACTTGATAAAATAGTGGGATAATTAATAAAATTAAATTTATTATGACTCAAAAAATTAGTAATCAAGTAAATTACTAATCAACTATTTTAATAATTATAAAAAATGGAAAGAAAAACTAAAAAAACAACATGATCATTCCTTAATGTAGGGTATGTCCTTAAAAATATTTTTTTTGGATATGGTACAATTGTTTATGAAATAAACTATTATATGAGAAATTATATTACCTTTTGGAATCATCTATTCCTATTCCACCACCCGAGCAATAGAGAAATGATGAAATGGTAGCCTACTAGAGATATGTTGGGGGTGCTTTCTATGTCTGTTGTATTATATTATCAATTCTATCTTAATATATAATGATTCAACATAAATACATGGATTCTTACACCATAATATCTCATATCTAATATCTTGATAATGAGAAATAAAGGATTAAAAATAAATAAGATTGTTAATGAAATATATCAATGTAAACTAGAATAAGGCAATTTAGCCACTAATCATGATTTCAAAATGATGGGGTATATTGATCAGTTGAAAAAATTAGGCTTACACTTGGATAATAAATTATCCATTAACCTTATCTTATAATACATACCACATATATTATTCATATTTTTACAAACTCGAATAAACAAAATGGATAAATCGCTTGAGAAACATTTTTTCATACTTCACCAAGCAGATAAGGATTGGTTGAAACTTGTTTCTCCACCTCTTTTTGTGAAAATTTTGAAAAACAAGGCTGAATATCCCATGGATAATCCAAAACCAAAATATACTTTATGGAGTCCTTCAAAGAGAAGAAATATTTAAAGGTATAAGAATAAAAATAAGGCTATTTTTTGTGGAATTAATGGGCATGGGGAAAGAAATTATAATTAATTGAAAAAGTAAGTAGTTTCATTAACTTTAGGAATATTCATCAAGTTTCTATTTGTTTCTTTTGTATTAAATAAAATATGAATACAACATAAATGTATTTAAACATATGAAATTATCATGAATAAAAAGGTTATATTGTGAACTCAAAAGGAGTTGAGAAATGGTGATTCTTATGTCATCCAAGGGGAGATCACTATTTCTCATTTTCAGATTGGATTGATTCCAGTTTGTAAAAAGTGTTACCAAAATACTTATCTCAGTGTTTGGATAGTCATAATGAGACATTATTTCATTTTTGGAATAAATGTTGTTATGTTACTTTAATACTAAACTAAAAGTGAAATAAGTTGACCTGTTTATACCCATACGTGTGTTTTAGTCTCAATTTAGCTAAGATATTGGATATACAAAAAAAACTAATTATCATTTTTTAGATAAAGAAATATTTATAAAAAAATTTACACAACAAAACTTTTAGAATTAGTTCAACATGGCCATGTGAACTATTATGAAGATAAAGATCACTTCATACACTTCATGATATTTATTTATGAAATTTTAGAAATTCTCAGTGTAGTAAATGAGTACACATGGTAAAGTTTGAGTAATCTTAGAGTTGAATTATCAGAAAACATCTTATCCAAGTAATAATTTATCATATATGTGGAGTAAAGGTTATCCCTAATTGAAATTTCCTTATATACATCAATTTCATGATTTTAGTAAAAATAATATCAATGATGAGTCTTATATATATATATATGTTGAAAATATTCCAACATTCCTTCCAAGGAATGTTTTGAAAATAAAAGTGAAAAAACTTAACATATTCAAACCATATTGTCTAATGGATATCATATCAATTATCATGTGATAAGAATCTATTAGGACACTACCATAAGTGTTTATTGAAACTAGTTTGTTAAAATCCTGCATTAACTATAAACTAACATCAAAACACAAAGGATCATATGAGTTAATGATCTTATAGACACTAAAGATATTAATGTCTAGTAAAGATTGAATATATTTCCTTAAAGTAAGGAAATCTATTTGAAGATAGTGGGAGAAGACTTAACTTCTATGGGTTAAGGATCTGGATGCACATGAGTTGGAATAGGAATACAGGACTCCACTAAGCTTAGTGGGAGGCGTAGTTCCAAAGACACATACTGTGTAGGAATATATAACTAAATAGGTGTTTTATGTTCACTTCGGTGGGTGATATATATATTATTATTTCAGAATAAATATTCTTATAAATAATTAGTAAATGGTAATATGATGAGGTTGAAAAGTATATTTAAATTCAAGTAATGGACTCCATGTATCAAGATTCAGGGACTCTATATTTTGAATGTTTCTAAGTCTTGATACAACTGGAGAGTATTCAAGAGAAACAGGAAATATATAGTACAAGATGGTACTAGTATATCATGATAGATTATTGAAAGGTTTAGTATATGAAAAAACTTATCCACCACTCACCATTACTAAAATCGTTTTTGAACTCTACTTGTCAAAATATATTTCTATGATCATTATATTGGGATATTGATTGTCAAGTCTACCTCACTTAGAGGAATTATTATGGAAGATCTCTATATAACGTGACCAAAAAGGATACCCTATGTATATGTCTACTATAAATAACTAAAATGGGTTGGTGACAATAATAAATTCTAATAATATATGAAAATTATATAAATTCATTTATAAATAAATCATGTATAATGTTTATAGAATATTTTTTTGGATACAAATGAGTGACATGTATCTCTATCTAGTTAGTGGGAACACTATAAGTTTTCAAGATATATATATTGATAACATATATATAAAAAATGTTGTGTCTTACCAGTTTGTTATGACTAAGTAATGAAATTTATCCAAGTATGATTTAAAGTAACAACCGGGTTCTAGGGAACAAGATATAAAAGATATATCCATGAGTTTTCTCAATTAATTCATAGTACATATATTAACTAAGTATTGAATAATATTTGTTGTAATAATTCAAGATTGATTTTTTTTGGCATATAATATTTCTAGTAGAACATGTATAGGCATAGGAATAGATTATTGAGATTGTTATAATTTCACAAGCTTAAGTTCTTGGAATTTATCTCATGTTCCATGATATGTAATGAAACTATATATAACACCCCAAAATTATAAAGTAAAACTTTGTATTCAATAGAATGTATGACATGCAACACAAAATGAATAAGGGAATATAATTTCCCAAGAGTCTACTATATATTTACTATTTTAAATAAATTTAACATATGATATTGCTTGCAATTCGCACAACAATGAGTTATATTGTGTTACATGCAAGAGCGACCTTCCTTGATAGCTTGTGTTACATGCATGAGCAAACTTCCTCAATATATTTTGTTACATGCAAGAGTAACCTTCCTCGATAGCTTGCATTACACCTAAGACCGAGTTTCACCAAATTACAATGTATTATTAAAATATTATTATTTAATATAAAATAATATAAACTAGCCGTTAAATTAGCTATTATGAATAGTAATAATTAACTTTTAAAAATTATGGTTTACACCAATATAAAATGAATTCTTTGGTTAACAATTTATGAGAAATGAAAATAAGAACCAATTGGATATAAAAAAAATTATTATTATTTTTATGATTCCAAAGGAGTTTTATATTAATAAACACAACTAATTATAATTAGTGAATGATTTTAAAGAAATATATATGTAATTTATTTAATAAAATATTTTTTATATTTATACATTAGGTTTGATATGCATAAGATAAGAATAAACCCTATTTCACACATAAAAACCTATATTCTTATAAAGGTAATTTTACCACCTTTTAATGGTGAACATATTTTAAAAAATAATTTTGATACTATAATAAATTTAATTTGATAAAATAAAATTCATTATTGAATTAATAATTTCAAAATTAACCTAGGGTGATTTTTTGGTATTTTTCAGAGAAACTTCATTTTTTGATGAATAGTGAAAAATACTGCATTTTAGTTAAAAACTGCCTTTTAATTTAAAAAATTATTAATGTTAAATTATGTTTTAATATTTTATAAAGTAAAATTATATCAATAATACATATATTAGTACAATTTATTTTACTGTAATCAATTTCACATTGAAATTGAATATAAAAACTGAACAATCTTTTGAACATTTTTCTACTAAAAAACCTATCAAACCGTCTATCTGCAAGATTAGCATTAATATTAATTTTTCAAATTCTATGAATTGAATTAAAAAAATGGACATAAAAAATTGTAATAATTATTATATTTTGAGTCCAATAATATCAACTTAATTTTTTACCAAAATGATTAGTGAAAGTGATTAAAATTAATTAAAGTGATTAAGGTGTAATTAGGTTTAAAAATGGACTAAACCTTATATTTAAGAGCCCAAATGACCTATACCCTTTTAAAACACCCATTTTATGTCCATAATTAATATATTAACCTTCAATTATTTATTTTTGTTCGCCTTTTAAAACTTTTTTTAGGTAAGAGCATGTGTACACCTAACTAGTTCTCAAAAATTCAAAATGAGTCATTTTCCTTCCCTATAAAAGGCCATTAACTCTCCCCCTTCATCACACCTCTCAAGACACATTGTATCCTAAAAACTCTTCCCAAATAGTCTTCTAATTTCCCTAACCTAATCTTATAATCCCAAACTTAGTAATAAAGCAATACAAGGAAGCTTTTGGTTCAAACCAAAAGAAGTTACCCAATTAAGAGGCAACGCCTTCTCTCAAGCTTTTTAGTTTCATTTCCATTATTCAAACCCTATAATCTTATTATTTTATTATTGAATAAAAAAATTATTCTAAATATAATAGTATGTTTTTAACTTAATATTTCTACCTAAACTTACACACAACTCCATTTAATGGGTAACAGACATACTATTTTAGTGTATGATGAACTACTGCCTCAAGAAACAATGATTGTTCATTTTCCCGTTTACAACTTTCATGGTTAGAAATTATGATGGAAAAACTATTTATATATATTAGAAATGATATTTATTATTTATTTATGATTATTTAATTTTTTTACAACACATACTCATATACTTTTCATCTTGCGTTAATACGTTGACATTGTTTGAGGAAGTGTGGACTACCGCCCCCTCAAAGTAATGTGATTCATTCACATGATCCATGGAATGTATAAATGATTATTATAATTGAAAATATGTGACATAAAGAAAATATGTATTATTTAAATTACATAATTACCTTTCAGTATATATATATATATCAATTTCTTTATTATCCTTTCATACACTAAAAAGTGATAACGTTAGTTGTGGACATGTGGACTACCTCCTACTTGACACGATGTGATTCCTTTTACATAATGATAATTTTATATATAAGTACATATGACTAAATAATATGGTATTAATGATATTATGATAATTTTGTAAATATATAATTCTACTTACCTTCTTTTCCTAATTATCATTGAAAAATGAGAACATTACTCATGCGTACGTACTACCTACCATCTCCATGATTGTAACATTGGTTCATTTTTTATAACCATATTTAATGATTTATTTCAAAAGTATAATTGATTTTTAAATATGATAATTATTTCATGATTATTATTATTTATATGTTATATATTGACCTTTTTTACCATAGTTGACCTACCAAAGTTTTTTTTACACATAAACTGAATTTGGTCAAAACACCTGATGTAAACATAATTTTTTAAGTAGTTGTATTGATTAGTCACTGAAAGTGGCTAATATTAATTGTTAATATATTTAAATTAATTTTTACAAAGTCCATAAACATTGTTTTTAGTGCATTACATAAATAGAACTTCATTTCTCATCTAAAATGCAATTCTTGTTTTAAATGCAAATTTGGGCCCAATTATTCATTTGTTTGTGTACAACATTTTATTAATTTTATGAATTTGAAATTTTGGGATATGATTGATCACTTTGTTTGGAACATTTTATCTTTTAGATCCGATGGATGAATCCCAAGGGAAGATGGATAATTTTGCGCGCGAATGCAAAAAATTGCTGGAGAAAGCATAATGGGCCTAAGGCCCATCAAACAAATGTGGGGACCACAAAACAAGCCCAATGAAGCTCAAATTTATACAGTATAAAGATAAAAATATGAGTATCATTTTATTAAACAGTGTCCGGAGCTAATTATGAATTTTTCATGATGATAAAGGAATCTGAAGCTGAGATTTAA
This sequence comes from Viscum album, assembly GCA_963277665.1. Lineage (NCBI taxonomy): Eukaryota > Viridiplantae > Streptophyta > Magnoliopsida > Santalales > Viscaceae > Viscum > Viscum album. The sequence continues at coordinate 208,321,852 of OY728128.1, read as the reverse complement.
ATGGTGGACCCGACATTAATGCACATAAAGTCGTCCCACCATTTAGAACATAACTTCCAAAGGGTTGAGACAAATGTCCTGAAATTTTTACATCGGATAGAGGAGACATGGACGAAGATATGTGTCTTCTACGAAAACTCAAGATTCGTCCTCCATCAATTAAATATTCAAATGTCAAAATGGTGGATGAATCTGGACAATTTTCCGGGTCAACTTCGAAACGTCAATTTCCTTTTGATTATTCACCCTTGTTTTGACTCTATTAATTGTTGGGGGGTGAATTGATTGTGGGGGGTGGACCTAAGGATCCTAATATGCCTATATAAGGAGATGGTGGTGAAGGAAATTATCATCTAACATTTTTATTTGAATCCATGTTTTTCTTTCATACATTGTATTTCTTTCAATTGTAATTTCCTGCTTTCAATTTGTAATAACATCATCAAGTTTTCCCATGTAAGTTTTTCTTTCATGTTTATTATTTTAATAAAATTTCTTCTTCTTATTCACTTTTTATTTTCCTTTTCTTTACACGTTGATACCGTTGAATCAAGGTGTGAAATTATTCACACCAGCACTTGTGAATTTCTCACACAACGGTGGAGTGTTCATTTTTATTAATGTTTTTCTTCTTCAATTCCACTTCTTTAAGTCGAATTATCGCTTCCATTGATATAATAGCATCTATGGAGGGATAAAAATTTATGGTTTGGTCCTAGAGAGTTGCATGCAATGGATTGGATGTTATTTCATGTACTTTAATTTTTAAATCTATTTGTTATTTTAAGATTTCCATTCGATGAGTTATGTTCTTCTTCATCTTTTCCAAGTTTAACGATGACACATTTTGAGTGCTAGTACGATCTATTTAATTTGAGTTCTCAGTAAAGTGATCCTCAAAGTGAATTGGTGATTGGCCTTGGAATTGTGTAGGGATTAAATTGGTGAATGATTTGGGAGAATTATCTTGTTGTTTGGATACGTCTTCAATTAATGACATGAAATTTTTAAGAAAAGAAATGCATCCAATCCACCAAAAGAAACAACCTAGGATCAACCCATATTAATTAATTATCTTAGATCAAGTAAATTTGTTTTTTTAATTATTCTTTAAATTAAATAATTAGTTATCCAATCAATTCAAACCCATGTTAGCAACTTCACAGCCCAACCTCCATAAAGCATGTGTTTCTAAAGGTTACTTCTTAGGTCCCTATGGATTCGACCCCTATATGTACTTCAACGACCGCTTATACCTGTAGGGTAAATTTGGGTGCAACCAAATTTTGGCGCCATTTCCGGGGACCAAGTAAGTCACCTTAGAACATCTTTCTATTCTCCCTCATTTCTATTTTCTCATCCCCATTTATCTTCTCTTTTCCCCTTTCTATTTTTTTGACCCCCGAAAATCACGATTCCAAATTTTCAAATAAATCCAATGGAGTATAATAAAAAATATCCCTTCACAAACTCAGGATGGAATCAGTTTGAAAATCCACATTGGGAATCACCAACCTTTTTTAATCAACCTTTGAATGAATACCCCACACCTGATAACATGAACGAAATTTGTAATGATGAAGGTTTAAAAGATCAATTTCCATACCTATAAAGAATGATTCAAAAGATGAATAATGAGGAAGTCCATGATATCGAAACATCTATCAATCCTAATCCTGAAACAATTATTCAAAAATTGTGTGAACAAATGGAAAAAATGAATTCAGAGGTATCAAGTTTTAGACAAGAACTACAAAGCATTAAAACTTGTGTGGACCCCATTCCCACTCAAACCATCCCTTACTCAATATTGATAGAAGAATCTTGTAACACACAAACCCCTCATGCCTTTATTTAAGAACCAACCTTAGGATTTGGGATAATTGGAGAGGATCGAGGAGTTTTTGAAGGGTCTTTAAATCAGGAGGAAATTGATTTTTTGGATTCGAAAGAGGAAAATTTTACATCATGGATTGAGTTTCCTGAATATAACTCCATTAATGATTTTTCAAAAACACTAATCACTGAAAAATTGGGAGAAATACCAAACATTGATCCCATACACACTTCTGATATTCAACTGGACAATTTTCAAGATGAATCTTATTTTCAAAATGAACCAATTCTTTCTAAATTTTTTGGAGAAGAAACTGATTTTGATTTAATTTTTCAATCTCCTTTAGGAAATTTCATTGAAACCGAGCTCAAAATTATTTTACTTTCTTCCGAACTCAAGAATATCACTATAGAAGATAAGAAAAACCTTGTATTTGTAGTTCATTCTTCTCAAGAAACCAATAATTTTGGAATGGTCATTGATGTCTTAGGAAAGACTAGAAATTCAACCGAATCAACCATTACCAAATTTCCTTGGACTTACACACTCATTATTGACCATGGGATTTCACATGAATCAAATTCTAAAAAAATCAATCTTAATCAAGTTGAAGTGGACAAAAATGGGTTCCTAAAAATGTTCAAAGTTGGAATTGGATAAGTTGGGGGGTACAAGTCGAGCCAACAACGTTAAACAAAAGCGTTGCATGGGAGGCAACCCATGGTTTTCATGTTTCCAATCATTTTGAATCATTTTATTTTTCATATTATAAATTACCATAAGCTGTTGACCTGTTCTTCTTTTATGAGTAAGGATGAGTATGAAAGGGGAGCGCCATATTCATTCGTGTCACGTGGTGTGATCTCTGAGTAATACCTTACCGAGAAAATATAAAGAAGAAAATGTATCATCAGTTTGTTTTGTTTTGTTTTATTTTTATGTTTTTATAGGTTAAAAAAAATAAAAGGACATGCCATAATTCATAAGGAAAATCCATTCACCACCATCCAAGCCGCTGAGACTCAGATCCAGGATTGATGGGAGACTATGGCATGCGCTATCATCATCAACCACCAGGTGACTTAATTCCATGATTATCATTTTAAATTTCTTCTTTGAACTCCTCTCCTACCCCTTCTAACTTTTCTTTTCTTTAAACACTGGGGACAGTGTTATTCTAAGTTGGGGGGGGGATAAAAAATGATTTTTTTTTCAATAAGAACATGTATGGAAAGAAAAAATTCCATTAACCTTGAACATGATAACACACATTGCAAACTCTGAAATTGGATATCGAAAAATTTGGATGCTTTGATTCTGATTTTAATCCAAGTTTAAGTTCATGAGCATAGTTTTTGGAAAGTGCGGTTGTCTAATGTGATTTTTCAAAGTTTACATTTTCATCCTCTTAATAAAAATGCCACAATGCACGTCTACTGGATCGTGGGTGTAAATTTGAGTTTTTGGGTCCCTTTTATTATAGCATAGGGTTCTGGGATCACTTTTAGTTTAATTTGAGTATCTAAAAAACAACAACAAAAAAATAAAAAAAATTAAAAAAAAATGATGACCACATAGAGCAATGTTTTGTCCAAATGTGTGGCATCTGACACTTGGGGATCGTGACTCTATAGTTGTCTTACCCAGAGTTAGGCTTTATATCTCTATTGTATAGAATGGAATTGACAATATGTGTGGCGTCCGACACTTGGGGATTGCGAATCCATAATTGTCTTGCCCAGAGTTAGTCTTTTCATATCTATTGTGGATAAAAAAAATCATCAAAAAAAAAAAAAATTAAAAAAATGGATACTCATATTAAGGTTTAATGTGATTCCCACCTAGCGCTTCCATTTTTTCCCCTTGAACAATAAAATGGGCCCCATATCTTTTGTGATGCACAACACTTTATCATGCTTAATTGAAATTGGATGAAATGTGGCGATGAATTTGAAAAAAGGAATGGGCTTGGGCTTGGGATATGCTTATGGACCTAGCTTGTTTTAAATTATTTTGATGGGTTTTCATAATTTTTTTGGTATTAGATATTTGGGTGAGCAATGTGTATTAAAATGTTTTTGGAAAAGGGGATTTGAATTTCATATTTGTAATTTATTTTGCTCGGGACTAGCAAAACTCAAGTTGGGGGGTGTGATTAGTCGTTGAAAGTGGCTAATATTCATTTTTAATATCTTTAAATTAATTTTTCCAAATTCCATAAACATTGTTTTTAGTGAATTACATAAATAGAACTTCATTTCTCATCTAAAATGCAATTCTTGTTTAAAATGAAAATTTGGGGCCAATCATTCATTTGTTTGTGTACAACATTATATTCATTTTCTGAATTTGAAATTTTGGAATATGATTTATCACTTTGTTTGGAACATTTTATCTTTTAGGTCCGATGGATGAATCCCAAGGGAAGATGGAGAGTTTTGCGCGCGAATACAGAAATTTGCTGGAGAAAGCATAATGGGCCTAAGACACATGAAACAAATGTGGGGCCCACAAACCAAGCCCAATGAAGCTAAAATTTATACAGTAGAAATATAAAAATATGAGGATCATTTTATTCAACTGTGTCCGGAGCTAATTCTGAATTTTTCATGATGATAAAGGGATCTGAAGCTGAGATTTAAATGGTGGACCCGACATTAATGCACATAAAGTCGTCCCACTATTTCGACCATAACTTCCAAACGGATGAGCCAAATGTCTTGAAATTTTTACATCTGATATAGGAGACATGGAATAAGATATGTTTCTTCTACAAAACCTCAAGATTCGTCCTCCATCAATTAAATATTCAAACGTAAAAATGGTGGATGAATCTGGACAGTTTCCGGGTCAACTTCGAAACGTCAATTTCCTTTTGATTATTCACCCTCGTTTTGACTCTATTAATTATTGGGGGGGGGGTGAATTAATTGTGGGGGGTGGACCTAAGGCTCCTAATATTCCTATATAAAGAGATGGTGGTGAAGGGAATTATCATCTAACATTTTTCTTTGAATCCATGTTTTTCTTTCGTCCATTGTATTTCTTTCAATTATAATTTCCTGCTTTCAATTTGTAATCACATCGTCAAGTTTTCCCATGTAAGTTTTTCTTTAATGTTTATTATTTTAATAAAATTTATTCTTCTTATTCACGTTTTATTTTCCTTTTCTTCACACATTGATACCGTTGAATCAAGGTGTGAAATTATTCACACCAGCACTTGTGAATTTCTCACACAATGGTGGGGTGTTCATTTTTATTAATGTTTTTCTTCTTCAATTCCACTTCTTTAAGTTGAATTATCGCTTCCATTGATATAATAGCATATATGGAAGGATAAAAATGTATGGTTTGGTCCTAGAGAGTTGCATGCGATGAATTGGATGTTATTTCATGTACTTTAATTTTTAAATCTGTTTGTTATTTTAAGATTTCCATTCGATGAGTTATGTTCTTCTTCATCTTTGCCAAGTTTAACGATAACACATTTTGAGTGATAGTACGATCTATTTCCTTTGAGTGCTCAGTAAAGTTATCCTCAAAGTGAATTGGTGATTGACCTTGGAATTGTGTAGGGATTAAATTGGTGAATGATTTGGGAGAATTATCTTGTTGTTTGGATACGTCTTCAATTAATGACATGAAATTTTTAAGAAAAGAAATGCATCCAATCCACCAAAAGCAACAACCTAGGATCAACCCATATTAATTAATTGTTTTAGATCAAGTAAATTTGTTTTTTTAATTGTTATTTAAATTAAATAATTATTTATCCAATCAATTCAAACCCATGTTAGCAACTTCACATCCCAACCTCCATAAAACATGTGTTTCTAAAGGTTACTTCTTAGGTCCCTGTGGATTCGACCCCTATATGTACTTCAACGACCGCTTATACCTGTAGGGTAAATTTGGGCGCAACTATGTATACAAAATGGTAATATGTGAAATAAAATTAATGATAAACATGAAAAAGGCACTCAATAAAGTATAAAATTAACATATGTTTTTTATACAGGATGTTAAAGGACTTTCACCTAAAAGGAAAACAAGGTAAGGGATTCTTATCTCACCTTTTTACATCTGTGAGATAAATGTCATGTACACCACTTACATATTTTGGGTGGGGCATCTACTGACCCTTTTTTATATTATAACATTAATCCTTTTATCTTCATGGTATATTAAACTTTAATATAGTATTATTCCTTCACGAGGTTTATGATTTAAAATGTTTCAAAGTGGTATGGGACACTTTGGAATGTTTAAAGATTATTTTCCTAAAAAATAACTTTAATGATCTGTCAATTATATTTACATTCATGGAAAATTTATGAAATTTTTCAATAAAACCATTAATTTTATCTCATATTGTTATTCATGACCATTTTAAAGCATTAATATCACTTCCACTCTTTGGTACTCAAGTTGTTTTAAATTTTTTTAGGGAAACCTGACTTCATTTCTCTCTTTAGTTAGGGAACCTGTTTTCTTTTAAAAACCACGTTTTATTAAAAAGATTTCAAATTTTTTTTAAAATGATTTGGTAAATAAAATCTTACCACTTTTTTCCTTTTACCAATTTTTTTAAAGGAATATTCTTATCACTTTTGGAACATGGTATTTTTCATACCTTTTTACCGTGAAAAAGGAATGTTATTTTTACCTTGCACGACATGTACAGATTTACCTGACATCATTCCTTCGAAGATACCTTTGAATTTTTTAAAGGTTAAATTTTAAATAAAATGTTTTTAAAATTTATTTTCAAATAAAATTATTTTCAAAAGTTTTTTCAAAACCAGATGATATTTTTCTCAATATTTTTTTAAAAATATTTTTTTATAATATTTCCTTTCATTATCGACAATAACCCTTTATTTTACTCTACTTGGGGTATGTTGTATTAATACCATCCTTAATCATCATAATGATGGTTTATGGATGATATTTTCAAGGATAGTACTCACATTTACTTCCCTAATTTCTTTTCCCCTTGAAATATTCAATCTCTTATGGTCATTGAACATTGAATTTCACCCTAATTATCCATTTCAATTATCATGGATATTCCTACTGCCTAAACCTTATACAATTTTACATATGGTGTATAATTTGAAAATTATTTGATTATTTGGGTAAATATTGATAAATCTGTATCTCTTACTCCTTACAGATATTTGATAAGGCACATTGTTAAATCGATTATTTGATATATATGGAATGTTTTGGATTGGTACAACATGGGTGGGGCCATGTTATAGATGGTCCCATGATGCATCGATAATATCATGGGATGAGTCATTTGGATATCTTACTTATATGGGGTTTTACCCAGCATTTTTTAAACCTTCTTGTGAATGGTATTGATGGTAAAGGTACCATTTACCAGAGAAACATGTACCTGGGAAACATGGAATCCAATAATAAGGCATCTCCCTCATTTATATTCATTTATTATTTATCCATGAGATTTTTTCATCTATATATATATGGATGAATTTAATTTTTTGGTTTCAGTTATTATTCATCCATGAGATTTAGTATCGACATATCCATGGATACATTTCATTTTAAGTTATTTAGATGTCATATTTTTTAGTTTCTTACATTGCCATATTTATTTTTCCTTATCTAGTTATTTGAATGGTATGTGTTTCTAGTTATTACCTTTCCATATTTTTTACACTATTCCATTCATTTTATTGATTATATGGAATCCGTGTTCAATTATTCACCTTTCTATGTTGAATATTCTCATTGATTCATTATTGCTTCCAGTTTACTTACCCTTACTAATCATTTGAGATCACCCTTATTATGTTTCCTTCCCCAGGTATCAAAGAAGCATACTATAAAATATTTTCATGTATTTACTAAATTTATTAGAGTTACCCTCGAAGTTATTTATATATATTTTTTAAAGAATAAAAAAAATTATGTTGTAAGTAGTGTAGTCTTTTGTAATACAAGACTCATTTATATATCTGGTTTACCAAGACTACTAAACTGATTGGTCCATCAGGGATTGATTCCTTGTAATCATGCCAATGTAATTTATAGCATACACCTAATCTGGGCCTCTAGGTTGGGTCGCTACTGTTGGTATTAGAGGATGTTTAGTAACAACCTAGGTAACTAGATTTAGGAAAATGTAGGTTAGATAATATAACCATAAGGTAGAATTTGAAGATTAGTATAGAATAAAACCATATATTTTTGGTAAAGTATATATTATGTGGGTTATACAAGAAATAAATAACTCTCTAGATACAACCAGTGGAAGTGGTTCTGGAACATATGTATCCAGGAGTAAAAAATCCAACAAGGTGTTCTGAGCTTGACTCGGGGTAACCTGGTACATGACAATGGGCCTTACTGCGCACCAGGTTTGACACTCCAAGGATATTTTCTGAGGACAATCCACTTTTTCTTTAAAAACCATTATAAATAATTTAAATGGATAATTAAAATAAATAACCTAGGTTAAAAATAAGGTGTTTTAGATTTAATATAAGGTGTCATGATTTAGAAATCCAATAAATTAAATTATGGATAAACCCTAGACCAAGGAAGGACCTACAACGAGATAAAATGAATGAAATATTTATGTATAGAGGTTGTATTTAAAACCTTTGTTAAATATATATTTATTAATTAAAATTATTTCAAGGATTTACATTATATTTATTTAGGAAATTATATTAATATGGTTTTAGAAAAGGATGATCTATTTTCTGGGTGACAACCAATCAAATCCGGCAAGGCCGTGGGTCTTGAACCCATGACTGAAGGATGATAAGGGTTTCATGCAAACCATTGACCTATGCAATGTCCTAGTTAATTTTTAATTGTTTTTAGTTAAAAAATTTGATGAATAAATGTTAATTATGAACCATTAGTATTAATTTTGATGATTAGAGGTTAATCTATTAACCGTATTGGTTTTGGAAGATAGTTAAAGAAAAATAGTTGGAATTTTCACTCTTTTATAGTCCTTATAATATTTTATAAGTTTATTTTAGTGATTCAAGAATAAAAATTCATTATTTGTAATTAATTTCTTAGAGTATAGAAATTAATTAGAGTTTTATCAAAGAAAAACCAAAATTCAGTATTGTTCACATGAAATTGAAACCTATCAGGTATTGATATTTCCTTATATTCAAGGTCTGTAAAAGAATTTCCAAACAATAAGAAAATGAATTAGAAATAAAATGTTATCCTAATAACTTAATTTATGTTGAAATGAAGGTAACTTAAATAATCATAGTTTTATGGATCTTAGGCCCTCAACTTTCTATCGATCATTCATTTGTTTGTGATTGATGACCTCATTCAATCCCTATAAATATTTACGCTTTCCCTCCAAGTACGTATCACTACTTTCCACTAATTTTCTCATAATTAGATACATAGTTACATGGTTTTCCATGTGAACTTTGTACTTTCCATTATCTCTTTTATAGTGGAGGAATTATGAAACCTTCTCACGATGTAATATTTAAATGCGGGAAATATCAAACAATCTATCACCAAGATCGAGTTTAAATTGCGAGGACACAATTTAATTAAGGTGGGGATAATGTAACACCTTGAAATTATGGAGTAAAACTTTGTATTCAATAGTGTGTATGATATGAAACCCCAAACACATAAGGGAATCTTATATCCCAAGACCCTACTATATATTTACTATTTTAAATAAATTCAACACATGATGTTACTTGTAATGCACACAACACCAAGTTAGCTTGACTTACATGCAAGAGAAACTTTCCATGATATCTTGTGTTACACACAAGAGTGACCTTCCTCGATAGGTTTTTTACATGCAAGAGCGACCTTCCTCGATATATTTCATTACATGCAAGACCGAGTTTCACCAAATAACAATATATTATTAAAATATTATTATTTAATATAATATGATATAAAATATCCATTAAATTAGGTGTTATGAATAGTGATAAATAAATTATAAAAATTATGGTTTACACCAATAAAAAATAAATTAATTGTTTAACAATTAATGATAAATAAAAATAAGAACCAATTGGATATAAAAAGAAATATTATTATTTTTATGTTTCTAAAGGAGTTTTACCTTAATAAACATAACTAATTACAATAATTGATTTTTTAATGAAAAATATATGTTATATATTCAATCAAATACTTTTTATATTTATCTATTAGGTTTGATATTCATAAGATAATAACAAACCCCATTTCACACAAAAAACCCTATATTTTTATAAAGGCAATTTTACCACCTTTTAATGGCGAACCTATTTTAAATATTAATTTTGAAACTATTATAAATTTAATTTCATAAATAAACTTTATTATTGAATTCATAATTTCAAAATTATCCTTGGGTGATTTTTTTGTATTTTTATGAGATACTTCATTTTTTGATGAATAGAGAAAAATACTACATTTTAGTTAAAAACTACCTTTTCATTTAAATAATTATTAATGTTAAATTATATATATTTTTTGAATAAAGTTTAATTATATAAATAAAAAATATATTAATTCAATTTATTTTACTATAATCAATCTCATATTGAAATTGAATATAAAATCTCAACAATCATTTGATCATTTTTCTACCAAAACCAGTTAAATTGTATGTCTGTAAGATTAACATTAATCTTAATTTTGACGCCTCTATGATTTGAATTTAAAAAAATAGACATTAAAAATTATAATCAGGATTATAATTTGATTCCAATAATATAAACTTAATTTTTTACCAAAATTATTAGTGAAAGTAATTAAAATAAATTACAGTGATTAAGGTGTAATTAGGCTTAAAAAAAAGACTAGACCTTATATTTAAGGGCCCAAATGACATAGAAACTTTTTAAAAACCCATTTTATGTCCATAATTAGTCCATCAACCTTCAATTATTGATTTTTGTTGGTTTGGTATGACTTATTTAGGTAATAACATGTGTACACCTAACTTTTTTCCAAAAATTCCAAGTGCGTCCTTTTCCTTCCCTATAAAAGGCCACCACCTCTCCCCCTTCATCACACCTCTAAAGACACATTGGATTGTCCAAAATCCTCCCAATTATTATTAAAAAATAAATTCCATAATAATATAAGCCTCCACTTGGGAAAAAATTAATCCAAAGAATCTTTAGGTTTAAACCAAAAGAAGTTACCCGATTCAAAGGTAATGTCTTCTCTCAAGTTTTTTAGTTTAATTTCGATTCTTAAACCCCTATACTCTTTTTATTTTATGATTAAATAACAAAAACAGTATTATAAGTATACTATAATATTTTTATTTTAATATTTATACCTAAAATAACACACACCTCCATCTAATGGGTAACAAACATACTGTTTCTATGTATGGAAAACTACTGCCTCACGAAACGATGATTGTTCATTTTTCAATTTACAACATTAATGGTTGGAAATTATGACAGAAAAATATTTATATAGATTATGAATTATATTTATTATGTCTTTATGTTTCTTTAATTATTTTACAACACATACCCATATACTTTCCATTTTGCATTAATACGATAACATAGTTTGAGGAAGCATGGATTACCACCCCCCTCAAAGCGATGTGATTCATTCACATGATCCATGGAATGTATAAAGGATGATTATAATTTAACATATGAGATATAAAAAAATATTATATTAATGAAACAATTACCTTTATGTATGAATGTATATATCATTTTCTTTATTATCCTTTCATTCACTAAAAAGTGATAATGTCGGTCGTGGACCTGTGGACTACCAGCTCCTCGACACGATGTGATTTATTTTATATAAAGAGAAATTTATATATAAGTATATATGAATAAATAATATTGAATTCATGATATTATTATCATTATGGAAAGATATAATTCTACTTACCTTTTCTCCATAATGATCATTGAAAAATGAGAACATTACTCATGCATACGTACGACCTACCATCTCCATGATTGTAACGTTGGTTCATTTTTCATAACCATATTTAATGATTTATTTTAAAAGTATAATTAATTTATAAATATGATAATTATTTCAGGATTATTTTTCTTTATATGTTATATATTGGCCCCTTTGACCATAATTGACCTACCAATGTTGTTTTTGACACATAAATAGAATTTGGTCAAAACACTCGATGTCAACATAATTTTTTAAGTAGTTGTATAAAACATGTTAATAAGTGACAAAAAAGTAATTATAAACACTAAATAGGTTCTCAAGTAAGTATAAAATTAACATAATTTTATTATATAGGAAGTTGAAGGACATTCACCCAAAAGGAAACACATGTCAGGAGATTCTCATCTCACTTTTTTACATCTGTGAGACAAATTTCATGTACACCACTTACATATTTTGTGTGGTGTATCTAATAAAAATTTTGTTATATTATATCATTAATCTTTTTAATTCATGGAATATTAAACTTTCATTTAATGTTATTCCTTTATGAGGTTTATTATTTAAAATGTTTCAATGTGGTATGAGACAGTTTGGAATTTTTAAAGATTATTTTCCTCAAAAACAACTTTAATGATCTTTCAATGGAAATTCCATTAGAGGAAATTTTATGACCATTTTCAATAAAACCTTTAATTTTCTCTCCTATTGTTATTAATGACCATTTTCAAGTATTAGTACCATTTTCTAATCTTTGGTACTCAAATTGTTTTAAAAATGGTTTTAGGAAAACCCTACTTCATTTCTCTATTTAGTAGGAGAAATTTTTTTCTTCTAAAAGCCATTTTTTATTAAAATGATTTCAAAATTTTTACCCCCTTTTTATTTTACTAATGTTTTAAAAAGAATCTTCTTGTCTCTTTATGAACAAGGAATTTTTATTACCTTTTTACTGTGAAAAAGGAATGTTCTTTTTTACTTCGTATAGAATCTATAGATTTATCCACCATTATTCATTTGAATCTCCCTTTTAATTTTTGAAATGTTAATTTTTAAGGAAAATGTTTTCAAAAATGATGTTCAAAGAAAATTATTTTCAAAAGGTTTTTCAAAACAAAAGGATATTTTCCTCAAGAATGTTTTTAAAATATATTTTATAATATTTCCATTCATCAAAGAAAAAAACCATTTATTTTACTCCACTTAGGGTATGATTTACTGATACCATCCTTAGTCATCCCAAGAATGGTTTATGATTCATTTGGCTAAGGATATTATTTACATTCACTTCTTTTACTTCTTTTTCCCCTTGAAATATTCAATCTCCTATGATCATTGAACATTGAATTTCCCCTAATTATCCATTTCATTTATCATGGATATTAATATTTCCAAAGCCATATGAAATTTTACATAAAACGTATACTTTGAAAATTATTTGATTATTTGGGTAAATATTAATATATCTGTTTCTCTTACTCCATAAAGATATTTGATAAGGAACATTGTTAAATCGATTATTCGATATATAATTAATGTTTTGGACTGGTATGACATGGGTGGGGCCTGGTTATAGATATCCCCTTGACACATCAACAGTCTCATGGGATGTTTCATTTGGCCAACTATATTAGATGGGTTTTAACCCAGCATTTTCTAAACCGTCTTATTAAAGGTCTTGGCGGTTAAGGTACCATGTACCTGGGAAACATGGCATCCAATAATAAAGCATTTCCCTCATTTATATTCAGTTATTATTCATCTATGAGATTTTTTTTGATATATCTATGGATTTATTTAATTTTCATGTTTCAGTTATTTTTCATCCCTGAGATTTTGTGTCGACATATCTATGGATACATTTCATTTTTAGTTATCTATATGAAATATGTTTCAGTTTCTTACCTTTCCATATTTATTTTTCCTTATCTAGTTATTTGAATGGAATGTATTTCTAATTATTACCTTTCAATATTTTTTATGCACTTCCATTAAGTTTATTGATTATATGGAACGTGTGTTCAATTATTTACCTTTCCATATTGACTATTCTCATTGATTCATTATTGCTTCCACTTTACTTACCCTTACCGATCATTTGATCTCAACCTTATTATGTTTTTTCCCTAGGTAACCAAGAAGTTTATTATGAAAGATACGCATGGATTTACTAAATGGATTAGAGTTACCCTCAAAGTTATTTATTTATATTTTAGAAAGAAGAAAAAAAATGTTGTAATTAGTGTAGTCATTTATAATACAAGACTCATTTATATATCAGGTTTACCAAGACTACTAAACTAATCGTTCATTTGAGGATTGATTCCTTATAATCATGCCAATTTAATTGATATCAGACACCAGATCTAGGCTTCTGGGTCAGGTTGATACATTTTATATTACTAATTCATGATGCATGGTATGTAAATATCAAATAGATCCAACATAACTACATCGACTTGTCATTATAACTATCTAATATTACTTGGAAAGTATAACTAGATGAGTTCTTGGTGTTTGGAGAAGTGGAAATACAAGTGATCAAGTGAATTCTAAACTTGAATTCATTTAGTTCAATTTGATCTAGTATCACAAAAAAGGCTAAGGTAATATGAAAGATAAACTTATTACAACTAGTGTTTTTCATATATACAATATATGTGTATGTTTCATCTTCTGATTCATCTTAATAAGTAGTTTTAGAGACTTCCTATTCTAATTTTGGGTTATACAAAAGGAAATATATTTATCATTTTATGATAATATTTGACTATAGATTTTGTTAGGATGTTAGGATTCTAACATAGGAATGAGATGTGGATACTAAGTTATATCACTACTTGAGAGATTTTCTTAATATAGTAATATTATAGTAAATATATTCCCCACACATACATGTGTCTTTACCAACTCTATCCACAAAAACATGGTAGGCTTAACATCCATATCCATACTCAACCGAATTATGTCATTTCATGTGAGGACTAATTGGTCATTAGGAGTTCTCTCTAGTAAAAGTGAGAGTTTGTTGGATTTGGTACCCCGTAATAACCAAGTACGTTTTACTTTATATTACATGAATATTCAAAGGATTTCATGTTAATATAAATATCTCATAACATATTTATTTTTCTTCTGTATAACATTGATGCGATAATGTACTATATTATCTATCACATTGATCAGGTCATATAAATTCCCCAGTATGATGATAACCTTGGAATTTCATGATGAAATAATTAAAAATAGTTATATAGTTAGATAACTTACCATGATAGGACACAAAGTATATAGATTTTTAGGTGTAAGTACTCTTAAGAATATGATGCTCCTTCTCATAATGTTTACCCTTTATAATCTATAAGAATAGTGATTATGAGAATATACTCGCTAGTAGGAATTGTGCATGTTTTAGTGTCATCATATATTTCTATCTTTGAGCATGTATAATGATCATTATAATTTAAGATTATTACTAATGCACGTTATAACATACACACTTAGATTTATTTTGTAAACAATGTAGATAACAGTTCACATCGAAGTTAGATACATTAAGTGCTTTATGAAGGACATGTTCCTAATTAATAATCTGAGTAAGGATTTTTCCATTCCATATTTATATAATTTGATATCACATCCCTTTGATTAAAATATAAGTGTCCCATTAAATTCCATGGTCATGGTGTAATGATGTTTATTTTAGAGAGTCAAAGAACGAAATATCGAGCATATAGGTTGGTGACATTGATGTGCAACCTGCTTGATGAGATATAATTATAAAGGGATTATATTTTGAAATGAGAATTCATATTTGGTTGTTGATGTCAGAGCATTAATTTCTTTCTCTTGGGTGCCTTAACCCATTTCTAGACTGTAATCTTTGACTTTAGGCATACCTGCCTAATGCCAAGGAGAAAGAATCTTATATGGTCACACACTAAGTGTTTCTGTTGATCTTGATTAATTTTTATTTGAATTTAATTATTGGAATAAATATTTTTCTCATGACCGAGGGAAAAAATTATTCAAATTTTATTGATCACTAATATTCATATGTTAATAAATAATTATTTATTTATTAAATAAATAATTTATTTTATTACATGAATATTTAATAAATATTTATTTTATTTATTTAATATTTAATAAATATTTTTTTTTGGGTTGTGAATAAAATATTTATTTACGTGAATAAAATATTTATTAAATTATTCAATAAATGTTGAGAAGTTTGAGTGGACTAAGATCACGTCCAATGATAAATATTAATTTAAAATCCCATAAAATAATATTTATTATTGTGTGAGTTAGCGCACACCATAACATAATAATAATGATAAAATGATTATATGGCACGTGGTTTATTAAATATTGTAATATTATTTAAGGACTGGTACATAATTAAATAATATTTTAACCTAAACTCTATCTATATAAATTGATGGTTATGTCTATTGTAAAAGGTTAATAGAGAATTAAGGATAGATAATTTTTGTGCACAACAGAATTATCTCTCTCTCTCTTGAATTTATCTCCTCTTCATCTCAAGAATGAGAACAACTCATTCAATCCCTATGGATCTTAGAGTGATCAAGATGAAAAATGAAATATATTTCATTTATTGTGTTAGCACCCATAAATCAATTGGGGTTTCTTGGAGATCAAAGGAGTACATATAGATCACCATTAGAGGGATTCTACACTTGAATCCTTATAGCACAGTAAAGGTAATCCGAAAAAGGATATTCATTTTATTAACAACATCTTCTTTAATGAAAGATCCTAAGATGAGGTAACTGGTTATTCTGATCTTAATTAAATTAATTATAAATTTAACAAGTAAAGATATTATTTTGGGGTTTCAGGAAACTCTATGTTAAAAGAAATTTTAATATATCTCCCACCCAAGGTACTTCAACTGTGCCTGAAACCATCATGATGAAAATTTGATACACAATCACCCTGAAGCATTTTTGGCATGTCCAAGCCTTTAGCTGAACCTATTTTTAGGGATAGACTTTAATCAATAATGATATGACAAAATATTCAGTAATGGAGCATGGAAGATGACAAAAGGATCCATTTTCATTAACTATAGACACATATGTGGTATGTTGTACAAAACTAATTTGACGATATGTAAAAAAACCTCAACATATTGGAAGGAGAGATTTCATACAATATGTGAAATAGGAGTCTCAGTCACATGAGTGAAATGGGGTTATTAACCCGATTAAAAAGAAGTACATTAGTATGGACAATGATTCATCACTCAATCCTTAAAAATACTGCTTGTATGGGAAGAAACATATAGACTCATTCAATACTTATTCATCAAGGAGATTAGGGTTACTGGATATGGTGCACTATGATGTATGTGGTCCCATGGAGTTGGATTCACTGGGTGGTAACAAATATTTTGCATCCTTTATTGATGATACATCTCAAAAGGTTTAAGTGTTATTATTATAGAGAAAGGAATATATATTGCACTAATTCAAGATATTCCACGCCATGGTAGAATGTTAAACTTTAAGGAAATTAAATTATCTTTATTTATAAAATGGATGAGAGTACACATCTGGGTAATTTTATGCCTATTATAGGAGTCAGGGAATCCAATATGAGAAAAAGGTCCCATGCACCCCAAAACACTATGGAGTTGTAGAAAGGATAAACAAAACTTCCATGGAGAAGGTTAGGAGCATGATGAGTTTGGAAAATATTCCTAATCCATTCTAGGGAGAAGCAGTTCAGGTTGCATGCTACCACATCAACAGATCACCATCGATTATCCTAAATTTTGAGATTCTTTAGAAGAGATGTCCAATTAAATATCTCTCTTACTCTCATTTATGATTATTTTGATGGTTTGAATTTTCATATGTATCTAAGGAGTTTAGGCAAACACTAAATGTGAGATCTATTATATACATCTTCATTGGCTATTGATATAAGGAGTTTTAATTCAAGCTTTTTTGGGCATGTATTGTCTTAAAAATACTCTATATTAAATGTTGATTTGGATGCTCACAAATAACCTTGTTTGTTTTATAATTAAGTTAAGTTAATAATGTTTTAGTAATATATATCATGTTTTTATTTATATTTTTGATGGAATGCAAGCTACGAGATGTGTTATGGAAACACTATTCAAACCCTATGTTTGGTAAATGAACGTATGGATCATCATCCCTAAGCTGTGATGAATAGTTTTTGTATATAACAATAACCCTATACTGAATATTTAGTGTATGGATTTGAAACCCTATGTTCGGGAACCAATGAATTTATAGAATATCAACACTTTATTGGAGTCTAGATTTACTGATCAAATTCTATGTTTGGGAAATTAAACGTATGGTTAATAAATTCTAATTTTGGATTATTACTCTAAAAGGATAAAAATATGGATGATCATCTATACATTACTTTGATCCCTATAGTACGTGTAGATAAAAGTATGGTTTAGGAACCTTATGTTGGAAGGAACCCTATGCTACGCGGTTCAAACCTACATTTGTCGACTTTTTATCAGAGTTTTTAAAATTGATATTTTATCCGAATTACTTACAATGGTCTTGGTAGAATATCAAGATTATTTAAATATTCTATTTGACTAATTCAAAGCTCGTTATGATCAATTCAAAGAACTTTTTTTATTGGAGAAAATCACTCATGTTCTTAAGGGAAGTTACGACTCCCCTAGTTAATTCAAATTAAAATTTCCATGATCTATTAGGTGAGTTTCCTAGATCTGGAATTCTGAAGTAGGATTTAAACTCTATATATTATACTAATTACTACTACAATGAATAATCGATTCTGAAATAGGCTACACTTTGGATACATACATGTCCAATCTTTTACTACTGTAAGATTACTGCTGTTATCTGTTGATACTTTTATTTAAAGATAATTTTTCAACTGGGATCATATCAGAACTATTATTTCTTAAATAATTTCATTTCTGAAGAAGAATATCCATCTACTATCAATTGATGCTGCTATAATTGTGAAGTTCAACCCAATACAACTTCAAATCAAACTCTTTTGATTTATTGG
The DNA here is from genome assembly GCA_963277665.1 of Viscum album. NCBI lineage: Eukaryota > Viridiplantae > Streptophyta > Magnoliopsida > Santalales > Viscaceae > Viscum > Viscum album. Next base: position 208,303,023 of record OY728128.1, on the reverse strand, counting down.
AGTTTCAACTGCTCAAACTCAATTGTGGTGGATTGTCAGCTTCTTGATCTAAGAAGTGGATAACTGGTTCTTTTTTAAAGATCCAAAAGGCCTTGTCTATCCTTTTCTTTAAAGTTTTCGACTACCTAGACTTAGTTATGTATTTGTGGTCTCATGATAGGAGGATCATTCTAGTGAAATTCACTAAGCTCTCATAGAGAGTAATTGGTGGAGTGGACTAGGGGACCTTTGTGCCCCAAACCACTATAAATTTTATGTCTTCTTTATTTCTATTTATCCTATGATCATATTTCATATAGAAGAAAAATGATTCATATATTTATATTTCACAAAGGGATTCAAAATCCAGAATTGTGGATGTTTCTTGGAAATACATAATTCATTGCCTCTTGTGTTACTTTGTATTATTTCTACCTAACAATTGGTATAAAAGGATAGAATTTGGATAAATCTATAGAAATCTAAAAAGTTTAAGGTCCATACAAATATGGACATAAATGATCTTAGAGAATTAATATATATGGTCTGTTCTCCATACTTTATTGGTGAAAATTATCGATGTTGGAAATATCGAATGATCATATATCTGAAAAATATTGGATTCAGAGTCTATTCTAAAATAATCACTTCCTATAAGATTACTAAAAACAAGAGACTTGGGATGAATCAACAGAAGTTGAGTATGATATAAACTCAAAATAAATTAATGCTATTATTTGTGGAGTTGGTCTAGATGAATTTAATCATGTATCACTATGCCCTACAACCTATGATATGTGGAAAACTATTCCAGTTTCCTATAAAGGAACAAAAAATGTTAGACAAATGAGGTATACTATAGAAAAACTAAAGTTTGACACCTTTAGAATGTTTTATGGAGAAAGAATTATGCAGATGAATGGAAGGATAATAGAAATTTTCAATAATATTATAGCCTTAGTATAACCCATCAAACAATCTGATCATGCTTTGAAAGTATTCAGAGTACTACCTTCAAAATGGAATGGCATATCTACTTCTATTCACTAATCATCACCTGCCAAAGATCTGATTATGACATAACTAATTGGGACACTAATTATGTATGAATTAGAAATGAAATTTGAAGTTGGAGATCATAATATTGCAATGAAAAAGGAAAATACTAATCTGAAAGTTACATCTTAGAAGCATAATTGAAAATCAATACAAGAAGTCAAAATTGGGAAAAATTCAGATTCCTCAGATTTTGAAATAAAATTGGCCGAGCTATCCAAAAAAGTTTAGTAAATTATATAAGAAAAAAAGAGTCTTCAAAGAACACTTTAAGAAAAATGATAAAGAACCTAGAGATGTTTGATGCTATGAATTCAAAAAATTGGGTCACATGAGACCTGATCGCACTCAATTGAAAGATGCATGGAAGAGAATAGAAAATAAATATAAAAAGAATGATGATTACAAGAATAAAGGTAAAAGATCAATGAAATCTATGTGGAGTGTGTTTATAGAATCTATTATCTCCTCACAATCTGATTCAGGGAAAGAGCCACAAAAACTAAAAGCCAACATGTGCTTTATGGCTAAAGATAAAGAAAAGGTACATTCCTATTAATCTTATGATTCTGATACTGATAGTTTCTAGAGTGGTAAACTAACTGAATATTGTACAATGTTAGAAGAGAAATATTATTCTTTATTTAAGAAACATAAATCATTGAAAAATATTCATAATGCTATATTAGGAGAAAGGGATACTATGCTAAAACAACATCCGGATTTAGTTGAAATTTTTCATTCCTCTACATCAAACTGTATTGATCATGAAAAAAGGATTAAATAATTTCAATATGAATTAGAATATTATAATTTTAATGTAATTACTTTTACTAAAGGAGAAAATTTTTTAAATGAAATCATTAGAAATAATTTTATTAAAAGTGAAACATTTGGAATAAGAAGTAAATGTGAGAATTAAAAATTATATAAAAATTATTTTTTCCCCAAATCAAAAAAATACTACCTTTTATTTTTGTGGAACAAAAGGTCATTACACTAATAATTTTTATTTGAAAAATCCTCAAATTAGTGGTATTAAAATGTCATTTATTTCTAAAAAAGTTTCTGAAGAAAGTGATATATATTATGAAAAAATAAAGTATATCTAGATTCCCAGATCAATGGTTGCTAACACTGCCGAACCTAAGAAGATTTGGGTTCCAAAAAAACATTTGTGTAATTGCTTTTCCAGGAAATTGGTCACAAGAATAAAAAATCCATAATTTATATGGATAGTGGCTATTATAGGAACATGAGTAGAGACTCAAATTGTTTTCATATGATGACTCAAATGGATAGAGGTCTAGTCACCTTCGGTGAAAATGTGAAAGAAAATATTGTTTGAGTTGGTATTGTTGGAAATCCAAAAACAATCTCAATCAACAAAGTACTATATGTGTAAGGTCTAAAAAACATCCTCATAAGTATTTATCAACTCTGTTATGATGGTTTTTTATATTGATTTTTCTAAAAATTAATGCAATGTGTTTAAAGAAAAATTGATTAAATTTAAAGCACCTAGAACTAATTATGTTTACAATTTGGATTTAAATTCCTTATTTAAATAGAAATTAAATTGTTTAACTGCTAATATAAATGAGACATGGATTTAGAATATATGTCTTGGACACTGTAATATTTATTATTTATATAAATTGTCTTAGAAATAGTTAGTTTCTGATTTACCGTGTCTTAAATTTGATAATGAAAGATTCTATGATGCATGCCAAATTAGAAAACAACAGAAATATTCATTCAAATCTATTTACAAAAATGATACATCTAACCCTTTAGAACATATTCACATGGACCTGTTTGGAGTATCCAAAGTATAAATTTGGACTGGTAAATTATATGTTTATGTTTTAGTTGATGATTATTCATGATTTACTTGGGTATATTTTTTAAAACTCAAAATCAAAGTTTTCACTATTTTTGATTTTTTTTGTAAAATTGTTCAAAATGAAAATGGTTTTAAAATAATTTCATTGAGAAGTGATCATGGTGGAGAATTTGAGAATCAAGAATTTAATTATTTTTTCTCAAATATGGTTATTAAACACACCTTCTCTACACCAAGAACACCTCAAAAAATAGAATTATTGAAAGAAGAAATAGAACTATTCAAGAAATGGTAAGGATTATACTGATTGAATATAGTCTTGCTAACCATTTTAGGTAGAAGATGTAATAACATCCTACTTTATCATGAATAGAGGTTTAATAAGGCCTATTTTTAAAATAACTCTCTATGAACATTGGAATAAAAAAACTTAAAGTAAAGTACTTTAACGTTTTTGGATGAAAGTTTTATATATTGAATACTAAAGACAACCTTGGTAAGTTTGATCCAAATGTTGATGAAGGAATATTTTGGGATATTCCGCAACTTATAAAGCCTATAGATTGTTTAATAAAAATTCAAGTATTGTTAAAGAAAAAATTCATGCTAAGTTTGATGAAAATGATCCTTTTATTAAAGAGAAAGATCAAATAAATAGAGTTACTGAATCATTTGATAACATGAGACTTGAAAACCCTAAAGATGATTTTGAAAATGATATTAATAAAATACAGTGTAGTTTAAAAGAACATGATTATGAAGAACCTGAAAGTTTCTTACCTAGAAAATCTAGAACACTAAAGAACCATCCTTTAGAAACTATTATTGGAGTCCTAGATACAAGAATTAGAACTAGAAAAAATATAGGAAACCTAGATGAATTATCTCTCTTTCTATATCAGTTAGAATCCAAGTCTATTAAAGAATCCATAGAAGATGAAAGTTGTATGCTTGTAATACAATAAAAACTAAACCAATTTAGATGGAATGAAGTTTGGGGATTTGTAAAAAGACCATCCAATTATCCAGTTATAGGAACAAAGTGGGTCTTAGAAAGAAATAGGATGACCAAGGATTCATAACCAGAAAATAAATCTAGATTATTAGCTCAAAGATATAACCAAGAAGAAGGTATAGATTATGATGAAACCTTTTCCCCTATATCTAGATTAGAAGCTATTAGAATAATTTTATCTTATGAATCACATATGAATTTTAAATTATATCATATGAATGTTAAATCTGACTTTTTAAATGGATATTTAATGGGGAAATTTTATTTTGAACAACCTACTGGTTTTGAAAATCCTCAAAATCCAAAATCCATTTTTAAAATTATTAAAGCTCTTTATGAACTTAAACAAGCACCTAGAGTTTGGTATGAAATATTAAGTTATTTTATTTTGAAAAAATGGATTTACTGTTGGATTTAAAGATCCAACACTTTTTAATAAAACTATTTGTTATAATATTCTATTAGTAAAATTCTATGTTAATGATGTTATTTTTGGTTTAACAAATAAAAATATTTATAAAGATTTTTCAAAACTAATGCAAAGTAATTTAAAATGAGCATGATGGGGGAACTGAATTTCTTTTTAGGACTTAAAATTTATAAAAAATATTATGGAAATGTTTTAAAACTAAGTAAATATATTGTTGATTTATTAAAAGTTTTTGGACATGAGAACGACAAGACCTATACAACTCATATGTGTAACAATATAAAACATGATTTAGATGAAGCTGGAAAACCAGTTGACAACAAGTTATATAGAGGTATGATTGGTAGTTTGTTATACATTACTTCTAGGAGATTAGACATTATTTTTTATGTATATTTATATGATATATTTTAGTCAAATCCAAAATAATCCCATCTTACCTCTATTAAAATAATTTTTAGATATTTAAAGGGAAATGTTTTTAAATATCTTCTATACTCCAAAACTTATGATTTTAATTTAATTTCATATTAAAATTATGATTTTGGATGTTTTATATTAGATAGAAAAATCACCTCAGGAACCTGTCACTTTTTAGGAAAATCTATAGTATCATGGTCAAGTAAGAAACAACACCCAGTTTCATTGTGAACAGTTGAAGTAAAATATGTGTCTGATGGAAGTTGCTGTACACAAGTATTGTGGATGAAAAACACTCTACTGAACATTGTACTAAATTTCAATAGTATACCTATTTTATGTGATAATACTATTGCTATAAATATTTCAAAAAATTCTATAATCCATTCTAGGACTAAAATTTTTTATATTAGGCATCATTTTCTAAGAGATCATGTTATTAAAAAAGATAAATCTTTATAATTTGTTAACACCGAATATCAATTAGATGACATTTTCACTAAAATAATTCTGAGTGAAAGTTTTGATTTTACTAAGGGGGAGTTAGGATTATTTAATTTTAAATGATTATTTACTAATCTATTTTGTTCTCAGTATCTCTGTTTTTAACTCAAATAATCTATATAGGTTTTATATAATTGTTTATTATTATTATTGTTATTATTTTTTTGCATATTGATAAGATTTAAAAATAATTTCGCTTCAATTTATTTTTATTTTTATTTTCAAAATAAAAACATAATGAGTATATTCTCAAAATATGTAAGAAAATCGACAACCTTATCCCACTCGTCTTCTTCACGCCCCTTCAGTTTACCAAGTTTCTCTCTATCTCTCTCTCTTATTTCAGTTTACCAAAACCCTAAACCTTCGAACCTTCAATTTCAAAACATTCATAAATGGAACTTCCAGGAAGACCTAGAGATGCTGATTTGGGTGTGTCTATGCATCCACTAGTGAAGTATCACAATGTTATTCAAGGTAATGTGGTTGATTTTGAATATCTAAATCAAAAAAATATTTCATTGAAGGAAATGATTCAATTTCAAGGACTATATTTTTATTTCTAATATAGTAATACTCCTTTTATTTTTGATATAGAGGTAAAATAATTCTATAGGAATGCTGAGTTTAGTTTTAGAATTGATGAAGATACAATAATTTTTAAGATTCAAAATACTAAGATTAATATTTCTTCGATGGATATAGCTAAGTTGTTATGCTGTACCCATGAGTGAGATATTCACTTTAATTTAAGAAGTATCAACAATGAGAAGTATATGTCAGAATACATTATGTTTTCTATGTTTGGGAAAAGAATCATCAAGAAAGTGTTGACCAAGGACCTTGCTCTTAACAGAAGGGTCCTTATGACGTTTATTTAGACCAGGATTTTTATGAATAATAGAAGAGTTAGATAAAGTTCTATACCCTGATATGTACATTCTTTTTTTGCTTCTAAATCAAATTATGTTAAGTTTCCATTAATTTATGGTGAGGTATTTAATTCACTACTACTATATAGAGGCAAATATGGGATATTATACCAATGGAAGAATCATTTAGTTTTTGCTGCATAGAAAAGGAAGAATCCTAAATATACTTCTTGGATATAGATTTCATCATTATAACATTCTAAATTCTAGGACTTTTAAGAAACTGTGATATGTTTGGACCAGCTCTTGTAATTGTATTTTATTGGTTAGATTTGAACAATAACAAAAGTTGGTGGAGGATGATCAGGGGGAGGAAAGGATGATTCCATCTTTCAGTTCTGTAGGAAAGAGGCTTGATGAAGAGGCTGAATCTAGACCTGAAGAGGGTCATCTTGTTCAGAGAAAAAGGGTTTCAATCAATATTCCTGATACTGTGGATGAAGCTGAAAATGTAGTTTATCAAGAGGCTCAAGTGAATGAGGCTTTTGAGCATGATGTTCATGGTTAAAAAGTTTACAGGGAAGATATTCCGAACCCTGCTATCCTTTATCTCATAATACCTAATTCTATTGCTGAAGAAGTATTTGTATTGAGAAACAGATCAGAAATCCTTGGAGATCCAAGTTTGGCTATGGTGGAAGGTGAAAAATCTATAAGGAATATCACTTAAGAATCTTTTGACTCTTATGATGAAGTTTTAATTAGAAATTTTATGCATTTAGAAAGCAATAAATTGTCTTTGAAAGAGGATTTAGAATATGAGAAGAAGAAAGTTGAGGAGATAAGGAGTTCAACTATTCCAAGATCTGAGTTTGAAGAGCACTTCAAACTGAACTCAAATATGTTCAAGAAAAATTAGTTTTAGTGTAATATATTGAAATATTTATAGTGATAATGGCTAGAGATTTCAGATCTCTAAAAGATGAATATGTTAAATAGTCTTAATTTGATGAGATGAGACTTATGTTTGGGAGAGAATTTCAGTCTATCAAAGATAGTCACTAGGATTCATCCTCTACTCATCAACCAACTTATCCTAACCTAATAAAATTATTTTAAGCTACTACAGTTGTGATATATGAATTTAAGAACAAACTACACACTCTCCAGTGTAATAGTATGCCTCTCAATGTGCTTATGGAAATTCAGAATGATTTAATCAGTTAGTTAAAATCTAATGAATTCTGGTTGAGACCAGTTATTCATCAAGTCAGAGATAGATTAACAGCCTTTATTGAAACAAAAGAGTCTGTTAATGAATTATTTAAGTTGAATCTGGTGGAAGGATTAAAGGTTTGTAAATATTCAAGAAATATTCTACAATAATGGATAGATTTCTTCAAAAACCATTTTCAAAGTCTATTAATGAAGCTTCTTGAAATTTAGAGTGCTTTAAAGACCAATCCTCATTCAGCTGTAGAGACTATAACCCATGGAGATTCATAACAAGGAATCCAATATGATAGAATCCCCTCATTTTGAATACCTCTTGAGTTGATTTTTGGGATATACTCATTAATTTTCAAACATTTGATCTGCTTTGAAATTTAATTTAGTTTAATTTTATATTTTGGGTGTTTTTTTTGTTATTTTGTTATATATATTCAAATTTATGCTGCCAAATCACATATCTTACTACTTATAAATAGTATACTATAATATTCCATTATAGTTCAATGTGATATCAACTGTGATTTATGTCATTTTTTCTTTCAAAACTTTCTTTTTGATATCAAAAAACGGGGAGAATATTTGAAAACCACATTTCCTATTTTGAGGAGAATATTTTCATATTTTTGATATTTTTGGGAGACATATTTTTTAATCTAAATAGTAATATGAAATCAAAATATTTTCTTAATATTTACAATTCTTATATTTTTGATTAATTATTTTATGGGTTTTTTGATTATCAAAAAAGGGGAGATTGTAGGGTGTGTATTGTCTCAACAATACTCTATATTAAATGTTGATTTTGAAGCTCACAAATACCATTGTTTGTTTTATAAAGAAGTTATGTTAATAATGTTTCAAGAATATATATCTTGTTTTTATTTATATTTTTGATGGAATATGATCTATGAGATATGTTATGGAAACACTATTCAAACCCTACATTTTGTAAATGATCATATGGATCATCATCCATACGCTACGCTGAACAGTTGGAATATGAAAAGGAAACCATACTATAGATATTTAGCATTTGGATCAATAACCCTACATTCGGGAATCAACAAACCTATGGAATATCAACTCTACGTCGGAGTCTGTATTTAATGACCAAATTCTATATTCTAGAAATTGAACGTATGGTCAATCAGTGATACATTTTGATTCTTATGCTGAAAAGGATAAATGTATGGATCATCATTCATACGTTACTTTGATCCCTAAATTACACGTAGATAAAAGTATGGTTTTGGAGCCACATATTGGAAGGAACCCTACACAACGTAGTTCAACCCTACTTTTGTCTACTCTTTATTGATGTTTTTAAAATCAATATTTTTTCCATATTACTTGCAACAGTCTTGGAAGAATATGACACTAATTGGAATATTCTTTTTGATGGATTCAAAGCTCATTATAATCAATTCATTGAACCATTTTTATCAAATAAAATAAATCCTATTTTTAAGGGAAGTTATGACTCCCCTGGTTAATTCAGATTTGAATTTCCGCCATCATTTATGTGACTTTATTTAATCTATAATTACAAAGCAGGCTTTATAATCTATATAGTATACCAATTTCTACTACAACGAATGATCGATTCTGAAAGAGGATACACTTTAGAGACATACATGTCCTATCTTTTACTGCTATAATATTTCTGCTGTTATCTGTTACTACTTTTATTTGAAGATCATTTTGCAACTGGGATCACTTCAGAAATATGATTTCTCAAAGACTTTCATTTATAAAGAAGAATATCCATCTACTATCAGTTTCTGCTATTGTAATTGTGAATTTCAACCCAATGAAACATCAAATCAAAATCTTTTGATATATTGGAGTTTCAACTGCTCTGAATCAGTTGTGGTGGAGTATCATCTTCTCCATCTAAGCTGTTGATAACCAGTTCCTTGTTAGAGAACTAGAAGGCCTTGTTTATCCTTATTTATAAAGGTGTCAACTGGATACACTCAGTTGTGGATTTGTGGTGTTGTGATAAGGGGATCATTCTAGTTAAATTCACCAACCTTGAAGAGAGAGTAATTGGTGGAGTGGACTAGGGGAACTTTGTGCCCCAGAATACTATAAATTTGATGTGTTCTATATTTATATTTATCCACTTCTTATATTTACAACAGTAGAGAAATGCTTCATATTTTCATATTTCACAAAGGGATTTAAAATCCAGAATTGTGGATGTTTCTTGAAAAGAAACTATTAACGCCCTCTTATGTTGTATTTTATTATTCCTGATTAAAAAGCTTTGGGCCTCAAAGGTGATGAAATTGATAAAAATCATAGATGTCATGTTCCATGAGGATAATATGATCAAGGAAATTATAAATACTAGAATGTATTGAAGGAATAATGTTAAGGAATAAATTCTTAATCCAACACCTTTACCCAAGATACTTGTCATTGAAGAGGAGGAGGTGCAATAAGACTCATCAACAGTGGACTAGGAGGCAGTAGAGGAGGATATTGAGTAGGGGGAGACTCAATCCATTACATAAGAAGTTTCAAAACCATCATAGGAGATAAATGATGTTGTGCCTCTATAACCTAATAGTTCACAGGTTCAAAGTTCTCCATGAGGAAGGATTCCATAAAAAATATATTCATATATGGTGTACTTATTGCTAACTAATGAGGGGGACACATAAGGATATAAAGAATCATATTGACATTCATTATCATTATATATATGAAGTGATGGATCCAAAACTAATGATACTTGTGAAGATACATGTGAAGGATAACACAATAGATATGTTGAAAACGTTGATTATTTGAGATAAGTTATACCTTTGTAGATTCTCTAGTAAATTATAGATTGAGGGAGAGAATTGAGGGAATTTTTTCAGTTGCCTTGGTAGGTGGCTGGTTCACTAACCTCGCCAACCTAATATTTATGACATGGATGTTTCACATTCTATATGTGCAACCCTTGTTCCTTTTTTAGCCATGAGAGAAGTCCATGGTAGGTGGGGTATTTGTGGGAGTTGTGTCAAATTTGACACCTCCCACCTTGTCCATATAAGGAGGCCTTGGGGAGCCTCCTAAAATCACCCATTTAAGCCAGAGATATCCTTATTTCTGAAAAAGGGATCCAATATAAAACCATTGCATTAGAGAGTTGGGATATATCCATATGAATGAGAGAGAGAGATAGGTGTAGAGGGGGATCTATTATTAATGTTATTCATGATGATATAAAGGCCAGTTTCTCCCTCTATAATCCTCTCTCAGTGATTAGCAAATCAAAAAATTTTGGGAGACAGTGGGTGTTGTAGAGTTGATATCAGACCCTTGATAGTGGTTTCCTATGTATTCCTATGAAGAAAATTACAACACACAAAGTTCATTGTAACTTAATGGGATATATTGTATCTTTTAAGTTTGTGTGACAAGGACCAAGTGAAGTTTCTTTTAAGGTTGTGCAGCCATGACCAAGTAAAATTATTTTTAATATTATGTGCCTAAGACCCATTAAAATGACTTTTAATGTCATGCATCTAGGAAATATGGGTTTTTGGGATTGAACCTCAATGACGAGTCTTACATATCCTGGTTAATGGGAATCATAAACATAACATCTCACCACCTTAGGTCATTGACCGATTCACAGATCATAAAAAAACTATAATACGTTGGGCATGCCTCCCTATACATTAAATCATATTTGCTAGTATCACGAGTCTAAGGAGGTATAGTGGGGATACTATACCTGTATATCAAAGTAGAAAAATAGTATAAAATAATAGCAACATACGCATCCAAATAAATAAATTAATGCATTGACATCTAGATATGTTTCAATAGATAAATAATACCTACTATGCCATAATGAAAGAACTGTATACTAAACATTTTAAGCATTCATACAAAAAAAATAGGTCATGAAGAGATAAAACTGGGAAACAAATATGACAATTGTTCTAAGTTTTATCCTGGTCCAAACTATCATGCTCCAACCTAGCAGTCCAAATAAAACCAAGTGTCAAGCCCTTGCCTTGAACCTATACACAGAATCAAGTAGTATCTGCTCGGGTACCCAAGTGCCATGGAGACCTGAGTAGGGTGTGATTACAACTCAATAGGTCACCACCATCAACATCCTTAAATAACCAATTTGTATAAAATTCATACAGAAGTGACCTAATAAAATAGTTCCAAATACAACCATTTAAAACATTTAAAACAAAATTCATAAATAAACACCAATCTCGGGGGCCCATATTCACCCTGAGAATGATATATAACTACTTCAGCCAGCTCTAGGGTGTCTCTATAGAAACTCAGGTTTTTTTAATTGTTAATCAATTTCATGCATTATTAATATTCATGAATTAAATTTTATAGATATTTGTTCATTGTAAGAATATTAATTATTTTTTCAATAAAAAATGAAATAGTTTTATTCTTACTAATTTTTTATATGTATTATATAATTTTATTAAAAAAATTAATTTTTAATTTTATAATTTGAATTTTGAAAGAGGATATAAATTTTTAGATCATTAATTCAAAATTATCATACATTGAATTTTATAGATGTAACGCCCCGAACCCAGCTACCCAGAGTCGGTGCATTACTTCGTAACATTGGCATGATCACAAAAGATCAAGTCTCGAAAGACCAATTAGTTTAGTAGCCTTGGAAACACTAGATGCATTCATAATTGTTACATTACATCATAAGGTGAAAAACTACAATAAAAAAGTCTCCATAGTCCACACTCATATCCTCTACTAACTATCCCTGCAGGTCATTCATAAAATATTTCTTCACATCCTGGAAAATATTAAAACATTGAAAGGGGTGAGCTCAGATTCTCAGTAAGGATAACAATATTTCGGAAGCTTTCATAAATAAACATAAACATTTATGGCAATTTATAACTAAAACAAAAGCCTTTTAAACTTGAACATCAACATAATATGGCAAAAGTAAAATGAGATAATGCCATTTACTTCTTCACATGGATATTCTACTGGTCGAATAATCACATGCAATATCAATAACCACTTTCATAATGATGGAATGCATAATGCCAGACTATCATAACCACGTAGCCAAGGCCTCGTGCCAAGACCACAAATAAGATTTTGTCAAGGCGTCGTGCCAAGACACTATTTTGTCTCATGAGACCTGCCGATGCATCGAGGAGCTATAGCGGGCTCCACCCGTCACTTATTAAGTCCAATACATTCCTCATACGAATAGGTTTAAACATATCATAAACCATAACATAATCGTATCACATAAAACATGCATAAAGGAAACATAAAATTTCCACATTTCAATCACAATATATCAATACAACACATTGATATAATAAAAACGCTTTCAAAACCATTTTCAATACCAAAATAAAAGAAAGTTAAAACTTTGTATTTATTTTTCATTAAAAAAAATGATGGCTTGAAGAGGAAGCCGAAACTCAAATAATGGTCATGGCGGCGGAGAAGTCATTGTCGCCGCATAAGTACGGAAAGAAAAACATTCCCTTTTTTTCGTTTAGTAAAACGCTTCATATAAAAAGATTCCTTTTGAATAAACTTAAAATTCAAAGGGGTTTATATGCCGTATAAAAGAACATTGTGTATAAAACCAAATATGCCTCAATGAAAGGGGATTGAGACGAAGTCCTTAAAAAGATCATTTTTTTATAAAGTACATCTATAATGTGTATTCACTATAAGTACACATAAATCAAGTACAAATACAAGATAGGACATAATAATATCATGACATAATTTGAAAGTAGGAGATTAACCCAAAGAATGGAAATTGGGTTAAGAAGTTCCCTTACCTCGCGTCTTGTCCTGACTCGACCGTTCTTTAACCTCCTGAATAATAAACTAGAGTTAATTTTTATTTACTTAAGAACCTTTTTCATGTTCATTATTACTTTTATATCACTTATTACCATGTTATGAACATTATGTAATTATTTAAGTTAATAACGGTCGTTTTGTCGATCTTTGGTACTTGAGTAAAAAATAAACTTCTTATAATTACAAGTTGTTCATGTGGTGAAATATCCATTATATCCAGAATTATATTCATGATGTAGATATCATATATATCATATATATACATTATATACATTCATTTATAATATTACGTAACATTTAGAGGTAAGAAATGAAATGCACCGTTCATGGAGACGGTAAGTCGTACGTACGCATGAACGCTACTTTAATTTTATTTCATATTTAATGGAATGAAATCATAATGATATAAATGTATAATATAATTCCAGTATAATATAGTTTATAATACCATTTAATTCATCCTTTATACATCCCACATATGGCATTAACGATTCAAATCACTTTGAGGGGGCGGTAGTCCGCACTTCCTAAAATGAAATTATCGCGTTTACCCATAATGGAAATCATAAAGTATGACATAAATGAGAAATAAAGAAGAATAATTAAAACATAAACATATTATATATCATATATAAATATAGTTACATCTTAATGGCCACCTTTTAAGGTGTTATATGAGTGTTGAACAATCATCGTTTCGTGAGGCAGAAATTCGCCATCCACAGAAACAGTATGTTCTTTAACCATTAGATGTAGGTGTGTGTAAGTGTAGCTCGAATAATTCTTATAAAAACATCCTAGTATATTGAGGATACTGTTGTTGTTACAAAATAAATGAATAAAAAGATTTTAAGGGGTTGGAGAAGCTAAATAAAACAAAACAACATTAGAGAAGACATTACCTAAAAATCGGGTAACTCTTTTTGATTTGAGCCAAAGGCTTCCTTGGGAAGAATTATGCCCAAAGTGAGGCCTCTAGGAGTAAGGTAGGGAAGTTGGGAGGGTATTTGGGCAGAGTTTGGCCGAGCCAAATGGCTTGAAAGTGTGAATGAGGTGGTAGAGTTGGGGGCCTTTTATAAGAGGAGAGGAAGGGCACTCTTGGAAAGTAAGGCAATTTTACATTATTATACAATTATTTTAGGATTATAAAGGTCCCACACTTATATAATTCGTGTATAAGTTTACAAGGGTTCGAAATCTACCCATAAAATAGTCTTTGGACAATTTTAAGCCTTGGATTGTACATTATCTTTTCATTTTATTAAAATCGTTAAATAATGAGGTCATCGCTGCATCATAATGATGTCATAAATAATTTAATTTATTTAATGTCTAAAAATTATAAAAAAAATACTATGATGTAGGAAATCTTTTTATCTTTCAAATGAATATTTATAGTCAAAAATATGACTTGTATAACCCCATGTAAAAATTGTTTTAGTAAAACATTTCATGTTTGTGTCATTTTTTACTTTAACATTAAATAAAAGGTATTTATGTAATTTTCCAACTAATGTGGCTCCATGGGGTCCCCAAGTTGACCCATGGATTGTCTTGGTCGGCCATGGCACATACAATGAGGGTAGGACATGTGTCAAGCTCATCTCATATTATTAAAACATTATTTTTACCTTAAACTACACTAATTACCTCTAATCGCGATTAAGAACTGAAAAGTTACTATTCACCAAAAATTATTTTAATCTCATTGAACCACATTTTAATTCTTAATGACAACCATGTATGTTGGATTTTTGAAAATCAAAACACAGAAGTGGTAATATTTCATTTAAACGAAAAATCAGTTATTTAACTACCACTTAGTGGTTTCACTATTCATCAAAAATTGAAGTTTTTCAGAACAATGACAAAATTTCACCCTAAGCTATAATTGATATTCCGAATTCAAAAATTATGTCTATTTTACAAAATTACAAACATATAAGTTTCATTAATTAATTTTATAATTAATTCCCGCCGTCACAACAAATAGCGTGTTTTTAAGAAACAATATATATCAAAAGATTAACAATTGTTTATGTCCAATTTCAAAGTGAAATTAATTCTAATGAACACCATTGGATAAAATGGTAAAAATATATTCTAATTATACTTTAAAACCACTAAATAGTATAACTTATCACTATAAATTATTTTGATTAGAAAAGTTGTTTATAAGTATTTTTCACTATTCATAAAAAATTAGAAGTTCTCAGAAAAATACCAAAAATTCAACATAGGCTAATTTTGATATTCCGAATCTAAAAATGAAGTCCATTTTGAAATATAAAATTTCTATAATTTTAAAAAGTGGTTATTACTATTTATAACGGCTACTTTGATTAGTCGCGGTGTTTTAGAACTCGAAGTTGCGTACAATGCAAGCTATTGTATTATTGAATGAGAAGCGTATCGTGGAAGCTCAGGGTGTTACATTCTCCCCTCCTTAAATAAATTGCATCCTCTCAATTTGAAATTTTTCTTTGAAAATAAAAGGTTGAAAAGAGAAAATACCTTTGTGGAAAACCCACATCGGAAATAAGATTAATAAAATTTAGCCTTAATAAGAGGGAAAGGGAAATGAAAAAGTCACCACCCAATTATGATCTCGATTAGGAGAACATTAGTGGAAATTAGAGACATATAATTGGAGGAAAAATGTAAATATTTGTAGGGAGTTATTGAGGTCATCAATTACAATCAACTGTCAAATTGAGGGCCTCAAAGCCTTCAATCTATGTTGATTTAAAATATCATCAGTTCAACAAGACATAAGGTATTAGGATAACACATTTTTTTGTTTTAATATCCCTTTACTAAAGTTTAAGAATTAATTTATTCATTGAATAAGAGATAGGTATATATATATTTATGCTTGACAATTAGAGTTTCAACCTTCAACTCATCTTTCACTCAAAAAGATAATAGAACTCAAAAATATTATACTTATCCTAATTGTATAAGGTTCCAAATGTTAATACATACCATTTAGATTAGTAAAATTATTTTGTAATAACTAGGGACTTCCTGTAGGCTAGTGGTAGGAAATAAAGGCCTGTCGCACTATGATTGTGGGTTCGATTCCTGCAGCTTTGTCCGACGCGATGGGTTATGCCCCACCCTGCAGGTTGTCCTTTTCCTAAAACTATAGTATTATAATATTCCATAAATAATCTTCATAAATTTTTTAACCTTAAACAATACTATCCAAAGATCAACTTAATCCACTCCAACCTTTATAGTTATCCAAAATACCTCTGTCCAGACTTTCTCTAAAAGGTATCTTAATTCCAAAAATCAATTTATCAGATTCCCCAAACAAATTAAAGTTTCTCTTTTTGTCACATACTAAAAATATGATTACCTTAATCATATTAAAACCTTACTAAAATTAACAAGTACTGCAGTACAATCCTTATATATATATATCATATTATTCGAATAACCATAATATAATCCATGAGTCTAAAAGCACCAATACATTAATTATTCTGCTTCAACTGTAGTAACAGCATAAGATTTTCCTTGATCCCTTGGCCTTTTCTGAGGTAAGTTTCCATGACGCTTAGGACATTAATTTTCATAATGCCCCATTTCCCTACAATTGTAGCATTCAACATTGATAGCCTCTTTCTTTCCCTTGCAATCACGCGCCTGGTGACCTTTTTCTTCACATTTATAACAAACTCCCATTCCTTTTAGGCAAGTACCAGGGTGATTCTTCCCAAAATTATCGCATAATGGAAAATACTTCTTTCCCTTTTTCCCTTTATCTATCTCTTGTTCCACTATTCTATTATTTTCTTGCTTTGCTTTAAACTCATGAGACTTAGAGAATTCCTTTTCCGTCTTGATTACACACGAGACAATATCTTAGTATGTTGAGAAAGATTGTGATACTAAAGCTCGACGGAGAAATGGTTTTAAACCATCAAAGAAACGATCAATCTTACTTCTTGGGTTACGTATATAATCTGTAGCATGTCTCCATAACCTTGTAAAGTTGGCCTCATACTTTGCGACATTCTCATCCTCCTTTTGTCTCAGACTCAAAAACTGTCTTTCCATATCTGCTCGATGGTCATGAGGAAAGTATTTTTCTAAGAAAAGATCTTTGAACTCCCTCCATTCCATATTCGATATGTCATCATCTTCCTTTGTGTTTTGAATCAATGACCACCATTGATCAGCATCTCCAGTGAGGCGGTAAACTACCATGATAACCTTCTCCCTTTCGCTACTCCCCAAGGCGTGGAATATTTTCTCTAAGGAGTTTATCCATTGCTCAGCTACTAACGGATTTGTACCCCCATTAAATGTTGGTGGTTGTTGCCTCATGAAGTGGTCTAACATTGATCCTCCACGTTGCGGATCAGGGTGCTCCATACGAGTAAGGTTATTATTCATAACCTGAGTGAGTTGTCCCAGTATGGTAATAAGTTGATCAGCACCAGTTGTATCTCCAGATACACAATAATTATCTTGAGTAGGAGGGAAATCCCTACACGGAGTGCGTGCATTGATACGGTTTCCATTCCTTCCACTAGGCACCATTTCTAAACAATGGCATAAACTAGATTAGTTTATTAATTAAAATACATAATTCCATATTTGTAAAACACTTTACATAAATTGAACTATTTATGGATATAATCCATAATCATAAAAAGAAATGTTTTCTTTGATAAAGTATATACTCATAACCCTTCATAGTGTTTTGTAAATAAAATGAGAATTATCCTAAGCATATCCCCCAGGAGTGTCGTAACCAAGAGTGCAGCAAGACCCGTTGTCGTGCACCAGTTCCTGTTCGAGTCTAGCTCAAAGCGGTGTTTTCGGGTTTTACCCCTAGGTACATATGTGCCAGAGCCGCCTCTACCTGCTCGTATCTAGACAGGGATGTATCGCTTGAAAAACTCACAAAATCTCTATAATACCAAAATTCTAGGAAGTTCTTCTATACTAATCCTTAAAGTCTATCTTCGGGCTATGTGCTCTAATCAGAGTTTATCTAAATCTAGCTTCCAAGGTTAGTACCAAACTGCCTCTGATACCAACTGTAACGACCCGACCCCAGCTACCCAGAGTCGGTGCATTACTTCGTAACATTGGCATGATCATAAAAGATCAAGTCTCGAAAGACCGATTAGTTTAGTAGCCTTGGAAACACTAGATACATTCATAATTGTTACATTACATCATAAGGTGAAAAACTACAATAACAAAGTCTCCATAGTACACACTCATATCCTCTTCTGACTATCCCTGCAGGTCATTCATAAAATACTTCTTCACATCCTGGAAAATATTAAAACATTGAAAGGGTTGAGCTCAGATGCTCAGTAAGGATAACAATATTGCAGAAGCTTTCATAAATAAACATAAACATTTAAGGTAATGTATATCTAAAACAAAAGCCTTTTAAACTTGAACATCAACATAATATGGAAAAAGTAAAATGATTTAATGCCATTTACTTCTTCACATGGATATTCTACTGGTCGAATAATCACATGAAATATCAATAACCACTTTCATAATGATGGAATGCATAATGCCAGACTATCATAACCACGTAGCCAAGGCCTCGTGCCAAGACCACAAATAAGATTTTGTCAAGGCCTCGTGCCAAGACACTATTTTGTCTCATGAGACCTGCCGATGCATCGAGGAGCTATAGCGGGCTCCACCCGTCACTTATTAAGTCCAATGCATTCCTCATATGAATAGGTTTAAACATATCATAAACCATAACATAATCGTATCACATAAAACATGCATAAAGGAAACATAACATTTCCACATTTCAATCACAAGATATCAATACAACACATTGATATAACAAAAACGCTTTCAAAACCATATTCAATACCAAAATAAAAGAAAGTTAAAACTTTGTATTTATTTTTCATTAAAAAAAAATGATGACTTGTAGAGGAAGCCGAAACTCAAATAATGGTCACGGCGGTGGAGAAGTCGTTGTCACCGCATAAGTACGGAAAGAAAAACATTCCCTTTTTTTCGTTTAGTAAAATGCTTCGTATAAAAATATTCCTTTTTAATAAACGTAAAAGTCAAAGGGGTTTATACGCTGTATAAAAGAAAGTTCCGTATAAAACCAAATATGCCTCAATGAAAGGGGATTGAGACGAAATCCTTAAAAAGATCATTTTTTTTATAAAGTACATCTATAATGTGTATTCACTATAAGTACACATAAATCAAGTACAAATACAAGATAGGACATAATAATATCATGACATAATTTGAAAGTAGGAGATTAACCCAAAGAATGGAAATTGGGTTAAGAAGTTCCCTTACCTTGCGTCTTGTCCTGACTCGACCGTTCTTTAACCTCCTGAATAATAAACTAGAGTTAATTTCTATTTACTTAAGAATCTTTTTCATGTTCATTATTCCTTTTATATCACTTATTACCATGTTATGAACATTATGTAATTATTTAAGTTAATAACGGTCGTTTTGTCGATCTTTGGTACTTGAGTCAAAAATAAACTTCTTATAATTACAAGTTGTTCATGTGGTGAAATATCCATTATATCTAGAATTATATTCATGATGTAGATATCATATATATCATATATATATAGTATATACATTCATTTATAATATTACGTAACATTTAGAGGTAAGAAATGAAATGCACCGTTCATGGAGACGGTAAGCCGTACGTACACATGAACGCTACTTTCATTTCTATTTCATATTTAATGGAATGAAATCATAATGATATAAATTTATAATATAATTCCAGTATAATATAGTTTATAATACCATTTACTCCATCCTTTATACATCCCACATATGGCATTAACGATTCAAATCACTTTGAGGGGGCGGTAGTCCGCACTTCCTAAAATGAAATTATCGCGTTTACCCATAATGGAAATCATAAAGTATGCCATAAATGAGAAATAAAGAATAATAAGTAAAACATAAACATATTATATATCATATATAAATATAGTTACATCTTAATGGCCACCTTTTAAGGTGTTATATGAGTGTTGAACAATCATCGTTTCGTGAGGCAGAAATTCGCCATCCACAGAAATAGTATGTTCTTTAACCATTAGATATAGGTGTGTGTAAGTTTAGCTCGAATCCTTCTTATAACAACATACTAGTATATTGAGGATACTGGTGTTGTTACAAAATAAATGAATAAAAAGAGTTTAAGGGGTTGGAGAAGCTAAATAAAACAAAACAACATTAGAGAAGACATTACCTAAAAATCGGGTAACTCTTTTTGATTTGAGACAAAGACTTCCTTGGGAATATTTCTACCCAAAGTGAGGCTTCTAGGAGTAAGGGAGGGAAGTTGGGAGGGTATTTGGGCAGAGGGTGGCCGATAAAAATGGCTTGAAAGTGTGAATGAGGTGGTAGAGGTGGGGGCCTTTTATAAGAGGAGAGGAGGGGCACTCTTGGAAAGTAAGGAAAGTTTACATTATTATACAATGATTTTCGGATTCTAAAGGTCCCAAACTTATATAATTTGTGGATAAGGTGATAAGGGTTTTAAATCTACCCATCCAATAGTCTTTGGACAAGTGTAAGCCTTGGATTGTACATTATCTTTTCATTTTATTAAAATCGTTAAATAATGAGGTCATCGCTGCATCATAATTATGTCATAAATAATTTAATTTATTTAATGTCTAAAAATTATAAAAAAAATACTATGATGTAGGAAATCTTTTTATCTTTAAAATGAATATTTATAGTCAAAAATATGACTTGTATAACCCTATGTAAAAATCGTTTTAGTAAAACATTTCATGTTTGTGTCATTTTTTACTTTAACATTAAATAAAAGGTAATTATGTCATTTTCCAACTAAAGTGGCTCCATGGGGTCCCCAAGTTGACCCATGGATTGTCTTGGTCGGACATGGCACATCCAGTGAGGGTAGGACATGTTTCAAGCTCATCTCATATTATTAAAACATTATTTTTACCTTCAACTACACTAATTACCTCTAATCGCGATTAAGAACTTAAAAGTTACTATTCACCAAAAATTATTTTAATCTCATTGAACCACATTTTACTTCTTAATGACAACCATGTATGTCGGATTTTTGAAAATCAAAACACAGAAGTGGTAATATTTCATTTAAACCAAAAATCAGTTATTTAACTACCACTTAGTGGTTTCACTATTCATCAAAAATTGAAGTTTTTCAGAACAATGACAAAATTTCACCCTAAGATATAATTGATATTCCGAATTCAAAAATGATGTCTATTTTACAAAATTACAAACATATAAGTTTCATTAATTAATTTTATAATTAATTCCCTCCTTCACAACAAATAGCGTGTTTTTAAGAAACAATATATATCAAAAGATTAACAATTGTTTATGTCAAATTTCAAAGTGAAATTAATTCTAATGAACACCATTGGATAAAATGGTAAAAATATATTCTAATTATACTTTAAAACCACTAAATAGTATAATTTATCACTATAAATTATTTTGATTAAAAAATTTGTTTTTAAGTATTTTTCACTATTCATAAAAAATTAGAAGTTCTCAGAAAAATACCAAAAATTCAACATAGGCTAATTTCGATATTCCGAATCCAAAAATGAAGTCCATTTTGAAATATAAAATTTCTATAATTTTAAAAAGTGGTTATTACTATTCATAACGGCTACTTTGATTAGTCGCGGTGTTTTAGAACTCGAAGTTGCATATAATGCAAGCTATTGTATTATTGAATGAGAAGCGTATCGTGGAAGCTCAGGGTGTTACAATAGAATCCTCCAAAAAGTTGATTTTTGGGTGAATAGTGGAAAATATCAAATTTTAAACCATATTTTCCTTTTAGGTATTTAGAAAGTCATATTCTATTTTGGTCTAATTTTAATATTTCATTAGTTTTTAGGAAAAATAATCCAATCAATTTCATTTTAATAAATATTATACTTGAATTTGGTATAAAAATGTTTTTATACTTAAAAAAGACATTTGTCTGGAAAACTATTTGTCATCGCATTTTTGGGTTTGTTTTTTAATTAATTTATTCAAATTATAGAAATTGAATTTTTAAAATTAAATTAATATTTGGAATAATAATTTCAATTTTTTTTAATGATTCCACTTTAATTTTTTTTATCATGAATAGTATTTTTTGCAAAAAAATCAGTTAGCATGGAAAGAGTTAAAATGAGTTAAAAAGATTAAAACTAAAAATATAAGGGTTAAAATGACCTAATTTTTTTTATAAATCCTATTGTATGGTCTTATTTCATCCATATATTATCCACTATTAAAAAATATTCCTTTTTTGATCCATTTAGATTGATTAAGACATTAATATATTTTAATATTTTGAAATATTCTAAGTGTATCCTCTCCCTCACTTATAAAAGGACACCCCCTATCCTCTCTTATTCACACTTCTAAATCATTTTATCTGAGACAATACCGACCCAAATAATTTCCTAACATCCCTTTCCATGTTATATAGGTATTATTTTGATCATAATACCATCCTAGTAAGGATTTAGGTTTAAAAATATGGAGGTTATCCAAATAAGTGGTATAATTATTATTAGAGTATTTTATTTTTTACTTATTTTACTTCTTTAAAAACCCTCCTAACCATTGTTATATAATAAAATTAGTACTTCTATTATTTTTATGGTATAACTATTTTTATCTACTTAAACATCTAATGAAAAATAAAATTACATCCCTTATGCATACGTGTGGACTACCACCATACGAGACGATGTATTTCTTTTTTCATCATAGAATCTTATGGTTGGTAATAATGATATATAAAATTGAAATAATAATATATATATATATATATATATATGATATATATGATATAAATTTCATTTTTCAATGGTAAATAAATATTCTAATTATTTTATTCCCATCCATGGAAAAATAAAAACATCGCTCATGCGTACGTGCAAACTACCAACTCACGAATCGATGTATTTTATTTTTCATCACCACATCAAGTGAATGATATATGTAGGTATATTTAAATAAATAATATTATATTTATGATATAATTATCATTATATAAAGATAAAATATCACTCATGTTTGTTGAAAAATGAAAACATTACTCATGCATACATATAGACTACCATATCCATACTATAACATAAATATTCTTACATGGTTGGTTATAAGAGTAAAATAAATTTAAAAAAATTATAATTATAACACTATTATGACTCTATAAATGATATAACAGTGATCCTTCTGACCATAGTCAACCTACTGATGTCATTTTGGACTTATGAACCAAACATCCTCGAAACATACAAATTCAAATTATTGAATTAAGTGATTAAAAATGAAATTGTATTAAGTGAAATGAAAGGAATAATAAAATATAATAAATTTTAAAATGATAATCAAGAAATGAAATATTTAATAAAATTTTTTTATTCAGGAATATAAAGAAGGTACACAACAAGTTTGACTCGAGGTAAGGGAATATTTATCTTAAAACCTCATTTTAAATTTGATTTATGTTATAAATATTTTTATTTCTTGTACATATTATTTAAAATATTTTATTTATGAATTAATATTTACATAAATAAATTATGAATTAAATTTTATGTCTCTTTTTACTTTCTTTCAAAGGTTTTTAAAAGGAATATTTTATGTATTTTATAAAGAACGTTTGGATTTTATTTACAAAAGGAAAAAGGAATATTATATTTTAACATATATGATGCCAAATAATTTTCCTACCACTAAAAATGTTATTTTATATTTTTATTCCTTTATAATATTCCATGTATTCTTTAAATAAAAACCCTCCTTCCCTTTGTTCTGGGTATTTTAGTTTTGAAAATAGTGTTTTAAAGGAAAGAGATGTATCAATATCTGATTTTTTCATGACGGGTTAAAAAATATATTTTTATGACTTTTATGATGGGAAAGAAATATTTTTTATGATTTATATATGTTATGTTACTAATAAATTTCTTATGATGATGGGTGAGGATGATATGACTCTCCAATGCATTGATTAATGATTATGTTCTTCAGATAATTATTTTGGAATTAATTGAGTAAGTTATTCCTTTTGTAAGGGTTCTTGTAAGGGTCCTTTGAAGATGATGTCCCAAGAAAGCTACATGAATTTTCTATTATTTTTAATTATTTTTCATAGATTTATTTTTATTTCATAAAGTAAGCTAATGATATTTCGTTTAAATGAATGATTCCTCTATTTAAAGGTAAAAATATTTGTTTTTATGAAAAGGTTTTTCACATGTTATCATGTTTTATAAGAAACACACGTGATTATGAATTTTCCTTTATGGTTTCTTATAAAGTGTCTTATGAAAAAAAATTCAGCCTTAAATATGATTTCTTGTCTAATAAATTATTATTTGAGAACAATGTTTATTATGATAAATGAAAACTATCTTATATGATATCATGGTTTTTAAATGGACTAATTATATTATTTTATTCTTTGTTTATGTCCCTTACTATTTTTTTATCATACCATATTTTAAAAGGTTTTTCATAAGTTTTAAGTATGAGTATAAACAATGATGAAGTAAAGTTGAAAATCATGAATATTTTTCACGAAAAGAAAACATATTTTATTTTAAAAGTATAGTATTTTTAAAAAATTGACATTGGGTGGAAGTGACCACTTTG
This sequence comes from Viscum album, assembly GCA_963277665.1. Lineage (NCBI taxonomy): Eukaryota > Viridiplantae > Streptophyta > Magnoliopsida > Santalales > Viscaceae > Viscum > Viscum album. Next base: position 208,278,142 of record OY728128.1, on the reverse strand, counting down.
TAATGCATGAGTTTGTTATGTAATAGTTATGAAATAATTATCTAAAACTCTAAACCAGAAGAGATATTATATAATGAAAGAAAATTAATTCTTACTAAATAATTAAACTATGGGTTGAATAAATAATGGGTCCTTATAGTTGGTATTAGAGCAGACTTTAGATAAATTTATAGGTTAGGTAAATTTAAGTAAGTACCCTTAAGAGATTCTAATTCATTTTTACCATGATAGAGAATGTGAATATTACTATATTTATTCATCTAAAATATGTCTGTTTAGAATAGTTTTCTATAGAGGAAACAAGGAAGCTATGGTAAGAAGGCACCAAGAGGATAATATATATAGCACCCCTAGACCCATACTCCCAAATCTAGTGCCAAAAACACATAACTTAAAAAATTATCTTTGATACATATCTATGATGGAAATATATTTCACACATTTAAAAACCTCGTAAATTTTAGTTTAGAGCTTTAGATAATTAAGAAAAATCATTAACTAATAGAACCTATGTATTCTCATCATATGGAAACTTTTCTCTCTCTACTATTTATGAAGCTAATAAATCCATAATGAGTCTTTTAAATCACCCATAAATTCTCCACACAATATACTCTTCTTGGATTAGAATACTTAATATATTTTTTTATAACCTAGGGAAATAGAAACATAAGAAGGGGTGAGATAAAATCCTCAATAAGGGTAAATATAATAACAAACCATAACATGAGATATGTGAGGAATATCATGATATAATAATGAGCATGGAATAAAGACATGAGAAATGATAACATAATAGCATGGAAGAAGAATGATCATGTTATAAGAGCATAACATAATAGGAATCTTGTAGCTAGATAAACATGACATCACATGTCAAGTCTCCTTGCCTTGTTAGCATAACATAATTGGTTAGGGTAACTTCCCATTCTCAATAATTATCTAGGATCACTACCCATGCACTATGATATATCAGGACATGAAAACACTAACCAATGAAATTGAGGGATATATAATTATGGACCCACCCATAACATATTGAAAATCATATATATGTGTTCCAAATTGTTTCAATCAACATATCATATAAAACCAGAAAATAAAATGGGTTTTATATCCTTTTCAAGTGGTTCCCTAAGGAAACATTCATGATGAAATGATAAACCCATGAAAAATAAATCAGTATCCGATAACCTTAAGAATAATTATTGGTAAACACCACTCAAAAAATATGATTATTCATAGGGAACTTAAAATATATAGAAAATGGATTTTCGGTTTAGACAAAAATTTCCTAAATTAGTTAATGTATTTAGAATCTAGGAGAACACCCTTCAATCATGTAATGAAACATAGGGTATTCAGAGAAAAAAATAATTGGAAGTAAATGATGAATATACAAGTGGATGATTTGGAAATAAAAAATCAGTGATGGATCATACCATAGATGTAAAATATAAATTTTCAAGCCATCCAGATAAAAAAGGTGTATGGTATCATTTAAATAATATTCTTGATCAAGAATACAACATAGATTAAGGATACTCTTAGAAGAATTAGGAAAATTTATTTGAAAATAAGAATTTCCATTTTCCTTTGAAAACATTTAAAAAGTAATATTTTATTAAACCATGAGCATAGTAATTTCCTTTTCATTGGAAACTTTAAAGCATAGAGAGGAAGTCTCTTATAAAATGAAAAAGGTGGTGAAAAGATACATTCACCCGAAAACATGTAAAAGAGATTTATTTTGGTAAAAAATGACCCATACTAAATCATTTAAAATATTTAATTATAAATTTTTTAACAAATTCAATGTAGTTGAAAATTCCCTTTTTAAAACAATTTGTAAAGAATACATTTTGGAAAATTTTAAAACATTACTTTAGAAGATTTTTTTTAAAAATGAATCATGTGGAAAATGTTTAATGTTTATAATAACCATTTAGTGAAACCCACACCATAAAAGGATAATAAAACATTAATTTATAATAGGTTAAAAGAAGTATTATGGTTACTTTTAACATTGTAGAAAATACATCTAATAGGTAAAACATGGATATGGAATAAAAATGTCTATTGGAAAGTATGAGAGTTATTCTTGTCAAAATTGTGATTTTATTTGAGGAAGTGTTTCACAAAATGGGGATATTAATTAATAGAATTAGTATCCCTGGATAAAAAGTAAATATATTATTTTAAATATAATGGTAGGAAAAATATATTTGGAGGATAAAAATCAAGAAGAGATTTGATGACTCATGGGAAAAGGTATTTGAGTGGAGAAAACAATTACATCTTGAGTAATATTTTAATCAAAACCCATGAAAGAGTAAGAGATTTAAAATTATCCTAAAATATTGCGAATAAAATATATTTCATGATAACAAAACAATTGGGAAGTATATAAACCATATAAATGTAAATTGATGTATAAAGTAAAACATGTTTTAATAAAGGGAGTTTGAGACAAAAATAACTTCACTTATTTTCCCTATTAGTTAATCACACTATATCTACCTATAAAACAAAAATAAATATCTTAATTATCTATTTTATAACCTTATTAATATCTATAACCCTTTTATATACTTCATTTATAATTATTTACTGTGAATATGGTGGTTCATTATAGCTTATTTTTAATATCAAGTGTTAACACTTTTAATTTTCTTGTGTGTGCATTGTAATGTTAATGTTGATACCTAATCTTTGATAAAAATTTCATAATTCAAATATTAAATAATATTTTTTTTAAATATATACCATTATTATTTATAATGTTCCAATTTCATCCCATGATATTTTCAATTATGACTCTTGAAGATGAAGCCGAAGACAAACTTGTTTGAGCAGTTTTTAATGAATACAGATGATATATTATTAACATGTTTAGATATTAATATTATAACTAAAAAACCATTAAAAAATTTCTAATACCTTATTATTTCATGTAATTAATAGAATATAAAATTCATTAATCATTCACTATATAAACATTACAACAACACTCAAGTAGGTGGTAAAATGACTAAAGCAAAAGAATGTAGTAATAATAGAATGAGTAAGAAAGTGATATTAAATAATTTTAATATAAAATATAAAAAAGCTTATAAATTTAATATATATAAAATATGTCCATAAAATCCATTAATATAATCATTAATTATTGGTGGTGTTGAAAAATTAAAGTCATCATTCGTAGAGATGGTAGTCTAAACGTACACACGATTAACGAACCCATTTCTCAATGGATGGACAGAGTGATAGTATATAAAAATTTATAATTTTAGAATTATAATAATTTTATAAACATCATATTATTTTACTAATTACCCTATTAGTTCTATCTATGTTAGGTTTTTAAGATAAATAAGTCACGTCTTTCATTGAGGTGGCAGTCTACATATACACATGATTAACAATATCATTCCTTAACTAATGGATGAAATTATGGTAGATGTAAATGCTAAACAAAATTTAATAATTTTATAAGTGAAATAAAAAACATAAATATTCATAAAATCCATCCTTGATACCATACCTAATAGGCGGTGATGAAAAATGAATCACATCACATCGTGGAGGTGGTAGTCCACACATACACATGATTGATGCATTTGTTTATCTTAACAGATGCTATGGAATGAATGAATAATTATTGTGAACTTAATATAACAAACTTTTATTATATATATTATGATTAATTAATTAAATTAAAAAAATTTAGTGTCACGATCTAAGCCAAAGTTCTATCCAACACGACACCCTACCTGTTCTGTGGCATGGCCCGAAGGGCATTCCCAATCCCCACAGGCTATAAACTAGTACATGGGTATCAATAACAAGATTTAGGAATGATTTCACCCATTTAGATAAACATAAATAAAAAAATAAACATTTAAATAATGAATATCCAAAACCAAACAAGGAATAATAATTTCTATATTTAAGGTTTTAAAACATTAACTAAAAACCAAAATACTACAATAGAAGGGAAACAAAAAAACATCCCAAAAACCTCTGTGAAACATGAGGGGAATCACCATCAATCCAACACCACTAACAACTACAACAAGTGAAACATTAGAAACCAGATCTGCCATATCATGAATACACAACTTACCTTCACTATGGTTATGCATAACAAATTTAACATACACCCAACGATGTATGCAGAGTGTGAGATGAATCCTAGTATGATTCCACCCAAAATAAAAGGTTACATGCTATGATATTAGAAGACAAATTAATGTGTACATTTCCTTTAAAACATTGGAAACATTTATAAAAAGGCATTTTAAGGGAAATCTATTTTTAAAGGAAAAAACTTTTAAAGAAAAACCTTTTTCAAATGATATTTATTGAAAATAAAAGTATACACAAGGTCTACTATATACTGATGTCTACCATCATATCACATAAGTGTTATGTCACAAGAGAACACCATAGGAAAATATCTATAGGTAACTAGATCTAGCAGGAACTAATAAACTTCATGCCTCAGTGGAAAGTGGTATAACAACCACTACTAACAAATTTCTCATGCATACACCACTAGGATGAAACATACCACTGGCCTTGTGGTCTCCGATCATATCACATGTTTATTTAGTGTTATAAATTTCAATCATGCCAAGTGAATCCGGACCTTTACAATTTCGAATCACTAACATACTAGTTATAGTTTTCCCACCTAGATTCTCAGGATTCCCTTTGAGATCAATTTAAAATTTATATTTCACATATATCAACACTTTTACATACACATACAAAGAATTATAAACACATCGGGAAATAACTGCTTTAATAAATAATCACATGGAAACCACCATTTTCAATAAAAAACCACCTTGCATTTTACACACACCAAAAACCATTTGAAAACACTTTCCAGACTTCTTTCATAATCCATGAAACCCATTTGGAAACATTTAATGAAAAATTCATAATTAATCTAACCATTTCAATGGGTAAACCCTTTTCAAATCTACACATAAACCAATTTTATTTAACACGCGCTTCCATTCATTTACAAAATTCACAAGTCACATTTAAAGTAGAAAAAAATTCCAAAGTAATCCATATTTATTTGAAATCCCACTTTTAAAATATTATTACCTCAAGTTCCTTTGAAAATAAAATTTACACCATTTACATAATCATTAAAACACTTCCAAGAAGCACCACAATTAAGCGCACACAAAATATTGCCATCTTTCTTTATAAAATCCATTTCCATTAGATAAGCATGAAAAAACCTTACAAGAAACATTTCAAACCAAAAAAATAAATCATATAGAACATATAATTAACCAAGAAAGAATATCAAATCATCTAAAAATTTTAGAGCACAGAACCACCTACCTCACAGTTGGAGACTTTCAAAAAATTGGTGAAAAACTGAAATGGAACCACCATAAGACCCTAACAATAAAATATCAACCAAAATAAATCAATATCCTCCCTAAAATCACAAGATCGAACCCCCTCTAGGTCAAATACCCACTAGAAAACAAAACCCAAAAGAAGAAGGAAGTGGAACCCTAGAAAAGAAGGAGAAACCAAGGGAGAGATCGCTAATTTGATAATTATTTGATGAATCAACACCAAATACACAAAAATAAGGTATCCCAAGGGATTTAAGAGGGATATAGGGATGTTTATAGGGATGGAGAGGCCGAATGGGGCAAGAAATAGAGGATTTGGGGTTAAATCCTGAAAGGACACAGAGGGAATTTTCATATTTTTAATGACCTTGAAAATTCACACTATATTCCCGCACCATTTACTAAATTGTGCAGAAACTATGTGGACTTTACGGCCTAATAGGAACATTCCACATGTTTATCCCACATGGTTTAGAAACCATGAGATAACCATGCAATTAGCCAATATCCAAAATTTCACCTTGGCCACACGGTTCGGAAAACCGTGTGCCACCTGCTATTAATCCAAAAACACAATTTTTCATTAAAACCCATGGGGGAAACCCATGGAAAAGCACTAGACTAAAAAAAAAAATTAAATACCTCAAAATTAAAACCTTTCACATCCATAACTCGAGATGAAAACTAAGATCCCAAAATAAATTGGAAAAATGATGAAAATAAAAATCTGTGTGTGACAATTCCACCCACCATAAAAACTTTCCGCCCCTGTAAATTCATTCCAAGGTTTTATCTAAAAACAAAAAATGATACTCCTCTAAAACTCAAGGAAATTCCTTAAAAACATAAAAATGAGGAGAAATAAATAAAACCCCAAACAGAAATAACAATTCAAAAGTTTTAACTCAGGAGGATAGAATGGACTCCACACCATACACCTTATACCCCCAGAAGTTTCAACCCCTCCATTTGGTCAATAAAAATAATGTAATTCTCATAACCCCATAATATAACATCTAAATCCAAGAGCACTTTAGAAATTACCAAATGAAACTCATAACTCTTACCTAAAATGAAAAAAATGAACCCAAACCACTTCTTGAAGAGAATCATAAAACTCGAACCATAGCCTTTTCAATTCTTTATTGGAAAAAAACTATTGGGCACACTCCAAAAGACCCATGTTTTATTGGAAGGAAAACTCAAATCCAACATATCCAAATGAAACTTCCCAATGCCAAACTTCACAAAATAATGAACCAGATTATCAAAATGGGATGCCCAAAGAGACTCCCCACAATGAAAAACAAACTTAAACTTAAAAACACTAAGAGAAACCACAACAATACCCATGATGGGTGTCCCCACCATTTTAAAATTTCAACCATTTTCAAAAAACAACACCCACCATGGTCCATACCAGAAACTTTTCCCACAATCCAAAAAATAAAAACCGACAAACCCCTCCACTTGGGGAAGAAAAATTGATGAGGAAAACACCCAACCATGAGACAAGATAAAATCAAAACCAATTTATGAAGTCCAACTTCACAAGGAAAACCAAACAAGGATCCTTATCTAGAAATCTCAACCACTAGAATCTTAAAAAAATGAGACTACTATGCCTCTTTACAATGAATGATGAATTCTCAAACCGTAAGGGTCGCAACAAAGAGATGTGGCCTCAATGAACTTTCTTCAAAGTGGAACTTTCTATAATAAAGAAACTACCATAGAAGACATAAAATATCTCAATTCTAGTACTTGAGAAAAATTCCAATCCAAGATCCCTCAAACCTCCTCGATTCCTAACTATGTACCATATTCCCTTCAGGGCCTATGGTTGGAGCCCTGATGTTTGAAGTATCTCCTACCTTGAAGTCAAGAGCTAAAGTTACCTAGTTGAAACTTCTTCTTTTGGTTTCATGAGTGACCACAAAATAGACCAAGTAGAACCCAAAGAACACAATACTCCATGAGACTCACTTTTCTCTAATATGGAACTTTCACCTAGAGAAGGGATAATAAGATGCACACTCATTATTCTCTTTCACCTAAAATGAGGATAAATGCAAATAAGATGCCAATAGAACACACATCCATTTAAAATGGAAAAACTAGGAAACCAAAAAACACCACCATACTCGACCATTACAACCAAAAAACATTATGAGGGAAGGGACTTTAAATCGAGCCCCAAACAGTGCACTAATCCCCTAAATCTAAATGGGAACCTCTTATGACCAGACTTTCCACACTAATGGTATAACATGATCCTATGTGTAAAAATGAGTTAATGAAAGATCAAGATGACCCTTTTAATCCCACAACCAACACCAATAGCTTCAGGCTGATTCTCCATTTCCTTAATGGAACTTACTTAATTGCTTCTATAGATAAGGGGAAATCAACTGCCTCAAGCACTCCCACTTCATTCCACCTCAAGATAAACCAAACACCTTACCACATTGAAAAAAGATACCAAATCAAACTCTAACAACTTCAAGCATAAAGGTAGAAAACATCATCTTTAAAGAGTCAAGAAACTCAAGGAATCTGATTTTTTTTATTTTCTTCATCCACTCTTCCATTTCATGGGGATCTTCTTAACTATAATATAGAGGAGGATTCGAATTCTAAAACACAAGAAGAAAGTGTATGTATTGATCAATTGGAGGGTCTCTCGATGGAGAAAAAACCCGTGGACACACTTTGAATTTCCATTGAATCTTATGGGGGCGTACACTAACCAACTAAGAAACTGAGAACCCAACCAAACAAATATATTGACCAAAACTCATCGCAAACTACTCCAAACACATAAAAGGGAAAAAATGGACGTCTTCCCAAAACATCTTTCAAAATAATCCACTAACCATTATTTCAAAACCAACTCACCGATTATAACTCATACTATAAAGACCATTCAATCAAGAAGAATTTTAAAACTCAAAACACCTCACAAGAAACATCCCCAAATCAAAATGAGACACACTACACAACCACTGGTTAGCAAACATCATGTCTTATCTTAAAATAACTTTTGAAATGAAAAAAATCTTGGTGGGTTGCACACTCACCATTGGTACTCTATGGAGCCCCAAACATGAATATTCTCGTGCCAAACTGGGTACCCACCACCTCATGTCAATTAGGGAACTCATCCACTCATTCTATTAACCGTCCACATTTCCACACATATCCATGCATGTTCTCACTCATGAAAATACGAAAGGTCAAAATAAAACTTTTCCACTTCCCAAAACAAAAGATTCAACCTATGTCTTCAACTTCTCAATCCACTTAAAATTTCAAAAATTCATAAATCTTTTCAAAAGATCACTAAACACCAAATCAAAACCCATTTCGAACTCCACACATAAATACAAAACACATCATTCCATTCAAAACCATTTTCAAATACCAATTCATCCTATTGAAAATATTTTTAGTAGCTCAAGAAATTCTATCCCATCAAGAAAAATTTGATTAAAAATCATTTATTTTATTTGAAAAAAATTTCCAAAACTATCTTGAAAAAATATTTTTCTTTTATAAAAAACCGATTTTGATAAGCCCCAGGTTCTGGTTACAGAGACTTAATTCTTAATAAAGTCATTCCCACTTTACCCAAAAATCCTTTTACAAAAATCAATTTTTCCAAAGATTCCTTGAAAATTATTCAGAAAACACATTTTCCATATTTCTAAAACCAAACAGTTTCCACTTTAAAATCCTATTTTCAAAATTTTCAAACAAGGGTTTTCAATTTTTTTTTCAGAACCCAAGAGGACACAAGACAATTCCCAAAAGTAAAACTAGCGTCGATGGGTGACTTGGCCATATGGTTGGTGGCCATACTCTAATCATACCAACATCACATATAGTATTCTAGGACCATGTTCCCAGCTCCATATGGCTTTCTAGGCCCTACAAGCTTAGTAAGACCACTATCTCAACTCTTATTTTATTTCCCAAACACCAAACAAACACCAAGGACCAATTAAACCAAACAAAACAATACTTAAAATGGAAACTTGAGTCCCACCATGAGGTGTGTTGGACAAGAACCCTATTCATAACCAAAATATCAAGCCCTGGTAGTCCTAACTTTTTTTTATCTAGACTCATCCCAAATAACATGACCAGAATAGAACATAACCTCCTATGATACCATTTGGTCACGAACAAAGTCGGAGTTCCCTTCAACCCGACACCCAAACCAATCCATGGCATGGCCCGAAGGGTGTTACCAATCCCTATGGGCTGGAAACTAGTGCCGGGGTATCAAAAACAAGCTTTGGGAATGATTTCACCCATTTAGATGAACATAAATTACCAACCAAAAATAGACATTTCAATAATGAATAACTAAAACCAAACAAGGAATAAGAATTTCCAGATTTATGGTTTTACAACATTATCTAAAAAGAAAAAATTCTAAAATGGTAGGGAAACCACAAAATGTCCCAAAAACCTACATGAAACATGAGGGTCATCTCCCTAAACCCACCACCACCAACACCTGCAACAAGTGGAATACTAGCAACCAAATCTACAACATCACCATGAAACAAATTTACTTTACGTGGGCCATACTTAACAAATTCCACATACACCCAATGGTTTATAGAGGGTGTGATATGAAACCCAGTATGATTCCACACAAAATAAAATTTTCCATGCTAAAACATTAGAAGAAAAATTAAGATGCACATTTTCTTTAAAACATTTGACACATTTCTAATAATGCATTTTAAGGGAAATATAGTTTTAATGAAAAAACATTTAAAGAAAACCTTTTTCAAATGATATTTCTTGAAAATAAAAGCATACAAAAGGTATAATATATGTTGAAGGCTAGTACCATATCACATAACTATTATGTCACAAGAGAGCACCAAAGACAAATACCTATAGGTAATTAGCTATAGTGGGACCTTATAAACCTTGTACCTTGGTGAAAAGTGGTATAACAACCATATACTAAAGTTTTATCATGAAAAATCAATTAGGATGGAACATCTCACTAGACTAGTGGTATCAGATCATATCACATGTTTAGTTAGTGTTGTAAATGTTAATCATGCTATGCAAATCTGGGCATTCCACTTTCGAGTAAACTAGAGTCAATACATTAGAAGAATCTTGTCATGTCACTTCCAAATCACTAGTGTATTAGTTCTAGTTTTCCAACCTAGATACCCAAGATTCCCTTTTTTTTTTTCTAAATTTCACATCCACATATCACATAGATCAATACTTTCAAATACACATACCAAGAATTATTAAAACATCATGAAATCACATCTTTCACAAATTATCACATAGAAACCACCATTTACCATAAGAAAATACATTCCTTTTTACACACACCAAAAACCATTTGAAAACACTTTTTGTACCTCTTTTATAATCTAAAAAACCCATTTGGAAACATTGAAAAAAACACATAATTAATCCAACCATTTCCATGGACCAAGCCCTTTTCAAATCTATACATAAACCGATTTTATTTAAAACATGCTCCCCTATATTTACATAATTCAGAAGTCACATTTAAAGAAACAAAACATGTCAAAATAATCTATTTTCTTTTGAAATCCTGCTTTTAATATATTCAAACCTCAAGTTCCTTTGAAAATACATTTCTCACCATTCACAAAATCATAAAAACATTTCCTAGAAGCACCATAATAAAGAACACACAAGACATATCCATTTTCCTTTATAAAAACCATCTCTATCACATAAGAATGAAAAACCCTTCCAAGACACATTTAACACAAAAAATAAATAAATCATAGAGTACTTATAATTAACCATACAAGTATATAAAATCATATAAAAATTTTAGAGCATGGAACCACATAACTCACACTTGGAGACTTTTGGAAAATTGGTGCGAAACTACAACCACACTACCACAAGACCCTAACAAGGAAAGATCAACCAACATACATCAGTGTCCTCCCAAAAATCATAAGATAGACCCCCCCTATAGGAAAAATACCCACTAGAAAACAAAACCCCAAAGAAGGAGGAAGAGAAACCAGATAAAAAAGGATAAACCAAGAGAGAAATAACTTACTTGTTGCTTCACTAATGAATCCACACCAAACACCCCAAAAGAAGGGATCCTAAGGGAGCCGAGAGGGAGAGAGGGAGGTGAATAGGGATGGAGAGGTTGAATGGGGTGATAAAGGGAGGATTTGGAGTTAAATACCAAAAGGAAACAATTGGGATTTTTAGATTGTTAATGATTTGGACAATTCACATGGTTTTCCCACATTTTTTACCAAACTGTGCGACAACCATGCACCCCTTACTACCTAAGAGGAACATTCCTCATGGTAATCATGCATGGTTTACAAATTGTATGTTAACTATATGATTATCCACTATCCAAAATGTTACATTGGTCATTTGGTTTCCTATGCAAGGTCATAGTTTTCCAAACCATGCACCAATCGTATACAACCGACTGTTAACCTAAAAACTCAAATTTTCATAAGGGGGAAACCCATGGATAAGAACTAGAATGAAAATAAACTAAGGAAATACCTAAAAATTAAAACCCATCACACTCAAAACTAGATATAAAAACCAAGATCCAGAAATAAACTGGTAAAAATGACAAAAACAAAAATCTGGGTTCAATAGTTAAGAAATATTAGTAAGAGGAAAATTAAAAATAAATACTAAGAGGATATTAATACTCACATCAGGAACTTTGATTTTCCTTGGAATTATCCATGGAAATGAAGGTATTAAGCTAAACAAAGAAGGAAAAAGTCTTAGGTTCTTGGGAGAGGGTTCTAGGATGAAAAAATGGGCATAGTTTCACTATGTAATTCTAAGGAAAGGGTGTGTAAATTAGGGGTGTATGCGGTCCGTTCTATAAGTGAAGAAAAAGAAACTTTTTATGGAAAGAATGTTATGTAAGGGGAAATAATGTAATGACATGAAATTTAGTTGAGGAAGGTGATGTAAGTTTGGTAAGACAAGTAGGAAAGACTTTAAAATCTAAAAAATTACTTCTAGATGGTCTATAGTTCATATAAACTTAGGAAAATTTGTGCCCATTAGATTACTCTCTTAAACACTAATTAGTCTTAATTAAATATTAATCATGGTAATTACTTTATTACTAAAAATATAATGGGACCCTTCCCACCAAAATTTTATGCGAAAAATTTAAATTTATCATTAGTTTAATTTAATTAAATTTATAAATAAGTGAAAATTTACTTTTAAATTAAAACATATAATATTTCAAAAATAACTTTTATAATAAAATACCACTTATGTTCAAAAATGTTAACCATGGGTTTGTAAAAATGATATATTAAATATTATATATATATATATATATAATTATAGATAAAATGAGTTTCATAAATATTTAATTCATTCTTATGTTATGATAATATTGTAATTAACAATAAAATTAGCCGAAACCTGTTTTTTTCACTATTCACATAAAAATTAAATATTTCAGAAAAATATCAAAAATTCATACTACGATTATTTTGGTATTTAAAATTCAAATATGAAGTTAATTTTATCTAATTATATTTATAAAAATTATATATTTTACTTTTAATAGAAAATATAAAATATATAGATAAACTTCTTCTATTTTAAAAAATGTCCTTCCTAAACATTAAGTGTTTCGAATATTATTTCATACCAATTTTATAATTTAAATAATTTAAATATTTTATATCATATATAGATATATTATATGTTATAATAATTGTCACAAACCAACCTAGATACCTTAGTACCCTGATACTCGATCTGACCCTAACACTGCTCGAAGGGCATTCCTGATCCCTATGGCTTGGCGCCTAGAACCTAACTTCATAAAATAAAAAATAGGGAATTTTTTTTCCAAATAAAATAATATAAAAGATTAAAAGTCAATATGATCAATACTCCAAAAGGATAAAGTACTATAATCAAATAGGTATAATAGTACTCAACAATAATATAACACCCCGAAGGGAACTACAATGTCATCCAAACAAATATATCAGAAACTCCTATGTAACTAGTGGACAATAGCTCCACCAGTCACCATCACCACTCCACAATCCAAAGGATCAAGAACATCCACCACCTCCAAGTGGAACTTTCCCTTTTTTCAGACCTATTATAAGAAAGTCTATAGACACCCAAAGGCAAAGGTAGGGTGTGAGATTTAAATCCCAATAGGGTATAACCAAGTTTTCCATAATCAATTCCATAATAATACACCATTTATTCTACCAGTTATAATAAAACAAGGTATGGAATTTAATTTTCATATTTTAAACCAAAAAATTCTTTTATAAGAAAAGGATGTCAGATATATCAAAACATCCTTGAAATATTCTTAAATGAATATTTTATATAAAATAATTTATATAAATCTATTTGCATGAATAAAATAGGTTAACTAATCAATGGAATGCATATCAAATAAAATAACTCATAATACCATGGAAAAACACCCAATGTGACGTTAGTTAATAGAACAAGCATCCTAACACATCTCATTGGTGATCATGATTTATAAATAGTGTGTATACATAATCAAAACCTCAATAGGGGAAACCAGGATGGGAAATAAATCTACCCCCCAATAGGGGAACTCATCACGAATGTTTAGAGATGACTTGGTTTAGTTAGTGTTTTCCTCATAAATCCATTGCTATGGGATCAAGATCTTAATATGCATGCCCCAACCACCTACTAAATACCCAGGCTCCCATGTTCTTCAATCAATAAATCAATAAATAACATTGGAAATCAATCATTTTAAAACATTTTAAAATACAATTTCCCAATTTCAATTTTCAACATGCCTTTCTCTTTTCAATACCAAATCACATATTTTAATTATTTCATTCCATTTCAAATCACTTTTCAATTTAATACATTTTCTCAAGTTCAAAATCAAGCCATTTCATCAAAGTGATTTCCAAATCAAGCCATCATTTTTCAAAAATTCACCCCACAATTTCAATTCCATTGAAATTGGGGTTTTTCTCAAATCTCATGCCCATTTCAAATAAAATACCAAATAATCACAAACCCATGATTTTAAATCAATTAAAAATCCATTTAAATTTAATATATAAATTAAAGGTTTCAATCATTGAGAAAATAATTATGGAACCACCTACCTTTAAATCAAGGGATCATAATGCACAACACCCACAATGGGGTATGCCAATGAAGAATGAACGTTCGGAAGATGAAGGAACACAACCTAGAATCAAAATCCAAAAAATATATTTTATATCCATACATTACGTGATGATCTATACAACTCTAAATAGGAGATAAATAGAGATCATGAGAAATTACATGAGAGAAGATCCACTTACCAAGGGTAGATTGAATGAGATCAACACCACTTTGCTCCGCCATGAAAAGGGTTTGAATGAGACAAAATCGACTCTTAGGAGCCTCTAAGGATGAAAAAATTAGTTAGGGTTGAATAAGTGTGATTAGAATTTGAAATTGTGGGTTTGGAATTTTTAAAATAAATTTTGGAGGACTTTAAAACCATGAACATGGTTTTCTATGGAGGGCCGAATAGTTAGACAAACTGTGTGCTCATATGGGTCTTTTGTTTGAGGTACATGATTTGGCTGCATGGTTACACTAACTATCTATGAACCATGAATTAAAAAATATCCCTGGGGTCCATTTTTTGTAGGGATGGATGCA
This sequence comes from Viscum album, assembly GCA_963277665.1. NCBI lineage: Eukaryota > Viridiplantae > Streptophyta > Magnoliopsida > Santalales > Viscaceae > Viscum > Viscum album. The sequence continues at coordinate 208,263,029 of OY728128.1, read as the reverse complement.
GAGTTTGAAAAAACTGTGAACCTCCTTCCAATGGATCTCAACAGGCTGCACAGTTTTCCTTAAACATGCGGCAACCATGCATAGCCCAAAAGGCTTACAAAATTCTCCAAATTTCACCCAAAACACTTTGATACAAGACAAAACCAAAAGGAGATAAAAAAGCTTCAAATAATACCTTAAATAAGGTATTGAGTTGTTACAACCTCCCCACCATAAAAAAATTTTCTCTCCAAAAAACTAGTCAAGAAGTTTTCATATGAAATATATGAGGCCACTTTTCTCCCATTAGTGCCTCAAACTCTGAAGTCTCATGAGAATCAGAACCATATTTCCATACAAAATGGACCAAAGGTATCATCCTCCCCAAAAGTTCATTTTTCTCTTATTCAACTATTATGACTGGATGCTCAGTCACAGATCAATCAGGTTTAACATCAATATCCTCCCAGATCAAGACATGATATGGGTCAGAAAGATACTTCTGAAGCTATGATACATGTAAAAAATTATATATTTACATGAACTTTTATGGAAGTATAATATAGTAATCCACTTTCCCCACCTACTTGACAATGTAAAGTTGTCCCACAAACCATGGTGCAAGTTTCCTAGGTTTCCCAATCCTTTGTTGACCAAAACGGGGTGAAAATCTCAAAAACACCTTCTTCCCAACTAAAAACTCTAAAGGTCTACAATGAAGATCAACATTATATTTTTTCCAGCTATGTTCCATAAACATTCTCTGATATATCAACTAAATATTTGTTGTCATATCTTGGACCAAACTCGGTACAATCAATGGAGTTTCAAAAACCTCTGACCAACAAAGTAGAGATTTTCATGGCTTTCCATAAAAGGCCTTAAAGGGATCCATCCAAATTTTAGACTGGTAATTGTTGTCATAAGAAAACTCAACCTGTCCCAAATTGACATCCCAACTTCTACCAAAATAGAGAACTAAGGCAGGTAACATGTCCTCATGAGTTTGTATAGATCATTATATATGGACAACCATTTATGGATGATATGTCATGCTCAAATGTAATGGAGATCTTAGTTCCTCCTGAAGGACTCTCCAAAATTTAGAAGTAAAACAAGGATATCTATCAGAGACTATATTAGGTGGAACTCCATACAAATGAATAATGTGTTTCACATAGATATTTATCAAGTCCTTAACTTTTGTTGTGTCATAAATGGGTAATAAGTGATCCAATTTCTTTATCCTATTATTCTAAAACCTTTTCGCATTATTTCCTGAAGGGGTATGTGGAAACCCAACCAAAAATTCCATAGAAATATCATCCCATTTCCAAGTCAAAATAGTTCGTGGATAAAGAAAACTCAAAGGTATCTGGTGCTCGACCTTGATTTTATGACAAGTATAACAATAAGAATTTTTTTTAGCAATTTCTCATCTCATACCTGGAAACCAAAATTTTCACCGCATGTCATGAAACATATTCATGGTACCTGGGTGCACCGCCCACTAGGAATTATGGAAATCCCACATCACATATTTCTTTATGAACAAAGTTCCAACAAAATGATTCCAAAAAAATAGGATTCCCCTAGAAGAGAATGTACACTCACCAAAGGTCTCCCCATTATAAAAAAAGTCCATAATGGTATAAAATTCATCATCAAGCTACTACTCTTGAAGTATCATCTAGAGAAGAGTAGTGGTTAAATGAACACTATCCAAGATGACCTTGGACTCTTCTTCCTGGAATCCTAAATGTAACTGTGCAAAAAGAGCACTCAAGTTACTCTATTATGAAGATTCTTCCACAGACTCGGTCAGAAGTTTCCTAATCAATGAATCAACAACAACATTCCCCTTCCCCAGAGTATAAGAAATATCAAAATCAAAAGACCATAGGTACTCCACCCAATGCCTTGGATGGAGGTTTAAATATTTTTTAGAGAAGATATAACTTAGGATCTTTCACTTCTAGAAACTTGGGCTATACCCATGGGGCTATACCAATGGTTTGAATAAACCATTGGTATAGCCTCCCCCACCCTAATGGGTTGACCTAGCTATTGGTATAAGATAATTAAGTGAAGGATATCCCAAAATTTTTTAAAAAACCTTTGGGATAGTGAAGTATTTGCCAACATTTTTTTAAACCCATTGGGATAAGCCTTCCCCAAATTCAGAACATGGGAAACCCTCCCATCCTCCCATCTATATGTAATCCCAAGCCTTAGAAGCACTCCCATTCAGATATAATCCTAATATCATAGTTGTGTGAACGCCTCCCCTCCTCCTATCTAGATCTCATACCGATCCATTACAGTAGCGGAATTTGACTGTCTTCCCAACTGACCAAGGGAAGATCTCTCTTCTTTATTTTTTTCATTCTTCTTAAATATTAAATCAATGTGTTGAAAATCATTGAGGTATTCTATCAACCACCCATTTTATTTTTATTTTTTTCCTAAAAAAGAATGGCACATTCTTATTTTCATGGGTATTTAATTTCTTTTGATCTTGTGGTTGGATTTAGGCATTCATATATTCAGTTAATGTTTGTTTGGGTTATTTTAGACTAGTTTGGTTTTTTTGGGTTTGTTCTATTCAATTTTGGATAGGTTCATTATTGTTTATTCTTCTTCATTTTGGTTTTAGTTAGTTTAGTATAATCTCTATATTTCTATTTTAAATTCATACAACTGCATCATTATTTGGTATAGAACACCCCCTTGTAGCATGAAATCATAAAAAAATTACTACACAAATGTTTAATTTTTACTAGTTATGAATGGATTATGATTTATCATTCATATTTATTATTATTTGATAAATTCAACCCGATGTGTGATCTTAGGTAATTTATTTTGTTGACTTATAATATGACATGTCTATGTGGGAATCTTCAAAACCTTTTATATGATTAACTAATCTAATTTTGTTATTAATTAATTAAAATTTTCATGATTTTCTATGAAATTATTTCCTCTATAAAAAATGGGTTTTTTAGATTTATGATTTTTCATATTCAATGATTATTTAAAAATAAAAAACAATCCCCCGTACACGGCTGCAGTGGCTGGGAGGTAGGGGTTTTGGAGAGCTGGTCACATGGTTGAGCCCTCTGGTCATTTATTTATGGGGTTTTGTTGTAGCGTTCATGAGCCGCCAACATTTAAGAAAACAAAAAACAAAAAATATTATTTTCTATGATTTTAGTAGAAGAACAGAAAAATAAACATGAGGTTGCTAACACCACCATGAGTCATCTACAAACTCACACATTAGGACCTGTAATAGATCTATAAAACAATAATCTAAATTTCTGCCCCATTGTCCTCAACCTCTATTCAGGGTTGGTTCTGAAAGTATTCTGGGTAGAGAGTAACCATGGATTCATGTTGTTGAAGACATGATGTTGGACTTTAGACCTCTGTTACTCCCGATTATAACACTCAATGGAAGGGTTCATGAAGTTCCAATTTATGGGTGGGAGATGGTGCACAAATCGACGTCATACGCCGCCCCATCATTGTTCTGTGTCAGCGTCTGTGCCTGAGAGGTGGCGTTGGTTGGTGGGGTTTTTGATGCTGCTCATGCTGTTGTACTGGGAAGTGGTGAATTTCTATGACTGCAGGTTAGTAGCCTCATACGTGATGAATTCCGGGTATCATGTCATATTACTCACCGATGTGGTGGTGGTACGGGTGTCGATCACCACCTCCATGAACTGGTCATCATACTAGTGTTATTTCTTGAGTGTTGGGGTGGTAGCGTAGGTATGGTACGCCTTCAGAATGAAGTATTTGTTCTTATTTTTCTGCTCCTGCTGGTCCGTGGTAGCGCCAAAACCATAGTTAGTTGGGATCCTAGTGAATGATGGTTGATCGGAAGGACTAGAGGTCAACTGTGTTAGGGTGAGGAGATTTTCTATTTCTCTACGATCTCCACTAAATAATTATTTTTCAACCATCATAGGATGTAAACGAAATTCTATGGATTATTTATGGGTATTATTCTTAACCTATGGATACATATACTTTTACATTAATGAAAATTAAATATTTCTCCCCACCTGCAAGAAAACATCCATTTCAATTTTGGATTGGTTCATTATTGTTTGTCTTGCTTCATTTTGGTTCCAGTTAGTTTAGTACAATATATATATTTCTATTTTAAATTCATATATCTACAACATTATTAGGTATAAAACATCCCCTATCAGGATTAAATCATCAAAAAATTACTACATAATCAATATTATGTCTATAAAACATAGATAACATCTCAAAAGACATCTATTTCATTTTCAGTGAAAATACTTCTAGTATAAATATCGATCGTATTTTCACTAAAATTTTATACTAATAAGCATGCACTAACCCAAAATAAAAATAAAAAAGAAAACCCAACCAAACTAAATCGACTAGAACTAATCTAATAAAAACAAATAGAATTAAACAAATTGAATAGAACCAATGTAAATAGAGATGATTTGAACCAAACTAACAAACATAGAACCAAACTATCCTAAATTGAATCAAAATAAATTGAAAAAAACCATATGCACTTTAACTAAAGATAGACAAGACCAACCAGATAAAACTAGACCAAATCAATAAAAACTTACCTAACCTATACTGAGTAAAATTTAATTTAAATTAAACTAATTAGATTACATTAACCAAAACAAAAATAAACCAAATGAAATGAGCCTGAACCAAACTAAATTGAAGGGGAGTGTCACTAAGGAACCTTTATAAAGGTCCATTATGCCACATCAATTTATTCACTAAATTACATCTCATTTAAATAACACCCCTATGCATTTATATTCCACAAGAAACATTTTCATAATTAAATCCTTGACCCTTGATGGATTTGGCACATTACACGACCACAAAAATAGGTTTTCTCAATGCCACCCTTTAACAACACTAAAAAAGTGTTGATAAAGGGTACTTTTAACAGTGATAAAAAAGCGCTGTTAAATGTATCCCTTTATCAGTGTATTTTAGCTCTAATAATGGTAACCCTTTAGCAGTTCTTTTTTTAGCACTGTTAAAGGGACCCCCTTTATCAGTACTTTTTTTGTAGCACTGATAAAGGGGGGTCTTTATCAATTCTTTTTTTTTCTAGCATTGATAAAGGATATATTTCAAAAAAACCTCAAAAATAATATATAAATACATAAATATATAAATATATTTATCTTGATATAAATATAATATATATATTTTAAGTATATTTTAGATAAGTATAAATATACATTTATACTTAATATATAAGATATTTTGTGAAACTGGATTATAAAACATTTTAACAAATGTTATTAATTAATAATTTTCTAATTATTATCAAGTAATAATCATTTCACAATAACTCAAAGACCCAAAAAATAAAAAAACTAATAAAATATCTAAAATAAGTTGAAAAAATAACTCAAACTTCAAACAGCCTAAACTTTTTGTCCAGGTATCCATTTGATATCTACCACATATCTAATCGAATCATGCGATGGTATTTACACCATTAATGATTTTTAGAGGCAAAAAAGCCCTTGAAGGCCTCCAAAACCGAGTTTTTAGTCGGGGTACCCTAATTTTTTAACATTAGATGGATTTTCAGCCTCATGTATGGAAATATTTTTTCCCTTTTTTAGTGGGGAACAAATTTATTCCCAGGTATTATATTCATATTGATATTATTACTTTGAAATTTTATCATTTTTCCCAATTTATTGTTATTTTTAATCAAATATGTAACAATATATACATATTTTATATATATTCACACTTAAAAATTTAATTTTATAAATAAATAATTAAACATATTTATATAAAAAATATATTTCTCAATAGATAAACCTTATTTAAATAAAAACTAATATCCTTTTTATTTGAAATACAAATATATGAATATTTATATACCTATATAATGTGTGTGTGCGTATATTAGTGTGTGTGTGTGTTAACAAACTGATACATATTATCTATATATTCTAACATATGAATATAAATATTAATATTTAATATATCTAAATATATATAAATATATATAAATATGTATAATTATACTTACAAATACACATATATATAATATATATACATGTGCTTGTATGTTGTATATATGTATTTTTTATTTATAAACACACAAAAAATCTATTTTATAAATGTATTTAAAAATAATCTTATAAATATATTTTAATATACGAATAAATATACTGATAAAATAATATAACTAAATATATATATAAATAAATAGATTTAAATTTATATTAACATACAAATAAAAAATAAATAAATAAATAAATAAATAAATAAATAAATAAATATATTAATATAACTACATATATATAAATATATATTAATATATGAATAAATAAAACTATATATATATAAATATATATATCAATAAAAATGCGATGAAATGATACCAAGAGTAAAAAACATAATGATGAGTTGGTTGAACTTGTAGATGAATTTGTATTGTAGAAACTTTATGTTCGATATCCTGATTTCGCAGCAGATGAGCGTAATGCGAGGTTGGGTATTTCATGTGATTGTTTTAATCTCTTTGGGCAGATGGTTACTTTTCACATCACAGGGTCAATTTTCATACACATTCATAACCTTTATCTCTTGATGTGTATGAAAAAACCTTTCACTTTCATTGGTATACCCATATCCGGGCCTTCTAATTCTATAAATGATATAGATGTATACATGAAACCTTTAATAATAGATTTGAAACATCTTTGGAATGTGGGTGTGTGCAAATACGATGCATGTTCTAAAGACATATTTCAGATACTTGTTGCGCTTATATGGACGATCAATGTTTTTCCTACTTATGTAGTGATGTTTGGATAGAGAACAAAGGGAAAACTAACATGTACTATTAGTATGAATAACTCATGATCTAGAAGACTTAAATACCATTATATTTTTAGTTTTATGGGACATCAATTATTCTTTCCAATGGACCATCTATATAGGAATAATCGTTGAAGATTTGAAAATACCATGGAGACTGAAAATCCACCTCTATGTATTTCTGGAATATATGCTCATAATGAATTGAAAGATTTTAGTTTTTCATTTTATAAGAGTTATATGAAATATAGAAAGAGGAATAATGTTTCCACTTAAACCAGTTACAATTGAAAGAAGAGAAGTATCTTCTTTGAGTGGCCTTATTGGTCAACCAATTTTTACGTCATTTCTTAGACGTAATGCACATTGAAAAAATATGTAAAATGTTTCTTTTAATTCTTCTAAATATCAAGGGAAATTAAAAATATGAATTATGATCTCAGTGTGACTTGGTGGATTGGGGCATCAGTCCAAAAATGCATCTTGTGTGTATTAGTGAATATAAATGGAAAGTTCTATGTGCTTCTTATGAGATGAAACCTACTTAAAAAATTAATTTCTAGAAGTAATAGAGACTATTAGAGTTCCTGATGGATATTCAAGAAAAATATTAAAATGGGTCAACAAAAGAGATTTGAAGTTGAAATCCCTGAAGACTCATGATTATGACATCCTTCTGCATGAATTGATTCAAATAGAAATCCATCATCTTATGTCCAATAATGTAAGGGTGTTAGTTATTAAGTTGTGCCATTTTTATAGATATTTGTGCTAAAATGTTGTCAACGTCTTTATTTCAAAAAATGTTGGTTGAGGAACCATGATTTTTTTGTGAGTAAGGGAATATATTTCCTCCATCATTTTTCATATGTAGGCTGCATATAACTATCCATCTTCTAACAAAAATAATTCTTGGAGTAACTTTTTCTTTTCATTGGATATATCGAACTGAAATAAATATGTACACATTGAAGTCTTATGTTTGGAATAAGAATCATCTCAAAGGTTGTAGCATGAAAGGTTACTTGGATCAAGAATGTTTGGATTTTTGTTCAATGTATTTGTATGATCTAACTACGAGATGGAATAGACCAATGAGGAATGAATAAGAATAGTATGAGAAAATTGAACCCAATTTTCCATCACTTCCTAAATAATGGGAATTTTCGGATCATATACATTGAACAAATTAAGCCTTGAAGAGCAGAAGATAGAACCTCAGACAGTTTTGTTTAATTGTGATTTGTTCGATGACTACATCATGTAAATTGAACATGTATATCTTATCTCATATCATGTAATTTTACACATCTATTAAAATATTTCTAATTTTTTCAATATGGAACACAAATAAATGATAATTAGAAAGCATCGTTCCTTATCTTTGATAAGAAGAGAGACTTTTCATAGCAAAGAGTTTTCTTTTCGGTTGAAATTTGATGTAGAAACATTACTGTAATAATTAATTAAATAAATATTTAATTAAGTTTAATATTCATTTATATTTCAATTGTTGAATTTTTCTACTAACTATGGCATTTGGTCCTAATTCCATGGTTCATGAATGCGAATCAATTGCGATCCATGAGTATAGATTTATTATCACTGAATGAGAAATGAACATGAGAACATGACATGATGGTGTCATGGTAATTGCCACAATAGACTGTTATTCCAGTGCATCAGAAAGTATACCTTGACATGAAAATGTATCTTATTATAAAGTTGTTTAGAAAATACTAATATTGGATTATTACACTCATGGTCAATTCACTATAGTGAAATTCAATTGGTTTGATTCGATGATGAGGAATGAAACATTTATTGATGATTGTGGATTTTAAGTTATTTACATGGATCACAGTCTTGCTACCAATGAACCATATGTATTGGAATCAATGGAGAAACAAAATTTTTATGTGAAAGATCACCTTTCACCAGAATTTGGTGTCATTATTGAAGTAATCTCAAGACATATTTTTTTATTATGGTGATGATGAAATTAACACCATCCCAACACCCATTGGCCCTGATCCATTTATTACTTATGATGAATCTAATAGTTGAATTTTCAGAGTTGATTTTGAACCAGAAGTTGTGTTGGGAAATATATAGAATCATCCATCTGTGTTCTCTGTTATTTTGGTTTAGCTCGACTTTAGTTTTTAAGGTTGGTGCTATTCAAATTGATTTACTATTTATTACAAATATTTTGTATCCAACTTGACCTTCGTGTGAATTTTCAATATTTACTAGTTTCAATTTTCATTGAGTTGCATTTTCTAATATTGAATTGAATAGTATTCAATCCTAATAGACAACACAAAACTAAAAAAATTAAATTAGAACAAAAAACAGGATAAATTGAATTGGATATATTAAAATAATTGATATGAAAATCAAAACCAATGAAAATAATGACATAATAAAAAAAGGGAAAATAACCTAACCCAAAATATAAACCAAATGACCTAAGATAAATAAAAATGGACAAATGAACTAATCAATCAAAAAAATTAACCAAATGACCTAAGAGAAATAAAAATTAACAAATGACCTAATAAATTGACCATAATGACCCAAATGACCTAACCAGAATTGAATTAAATTGAAAATTGAAGAAAAATATATAATACCCATGATAAACATGCTAATTTTAATGTATTTATTTTTCTAGGACATGTATTATGTTTTGATATTCTTTCCACAAAATATAAAATGCTTTTATTATATCACTAAGAATCCTATATTTGGTTTAAAAATTGGTATTCCTTAATTAAGACATGTCTCATATTATTTGTTTTTTGGTTTAAACATTAGTTATGGACTTATAATTAATTCTATATTTGTTTTGAAGTGTAGGAAATGAAAATTTTTTAGGAGATATTAAGAAAAATATGATACAAAATAATCACCGAATGGGTGAGATTGGAGTCCCTCCTTTAGTGCCAGTTGTGAGTATTTTATTTCAAATATATATAATAATAAAATATAATGTCTTTTTATTAATTTTGTTTTTAAATTTTAATCGTGATCCACCACCTAGGAAATAGTTATTCTCTAAACAAGATATTGGTTTCTGTGCTCAGGCTGATGATACGTGGGGGGAGGGGGAATAGAGTTAGGCACTCCACTCGGTATACCCGATCACAACCCATCCCTCCCCCTAACATTATGTCTACTACACATTCTAATCCTATTGTGTCTTTAGAGAAACAAAATATATTTAGGCTGCCAATGTTTTCACCACCATTTTAATATGATCCTCCTCACCTATATTTCCCTTATCTGACGATAGTTCCTACTCCCCATCCATATCATGCATTTCCACAGATATCTATGTCATATTTTTTTCTTTCTACTACCCTCTCTCTAATATTCTACATTCTTGATTATGAAACTTATATTTCAACACATTCTGAACCTCTAGAGCATACAATGGGACCCAGTCCATCTATACATGTTGACGTTCATTTAGAGCCTAAGGATCCAACATCACCCACTGATCAGACTACCTTAGGTATATTTCTAGAACCATTGTAAATTTTTTTACTATAATTTATTTTCATTATAAGATGTATTGATATAATTTTTGTTTTTTATTTAAAAGATGGATCTTCCAATAGGTTGTGTGGGAATACATGCATGTGTATGGTGTGGAACTTCCATACATGGATAATGGTTGAGTATAATAAGGACAACCAAATGATTGAAAAAACTGGGAGGGAATGTAGAAGTTTTTTTGGAGATTCTTGTCTAATACTCTAACATCATTCCCATCAAACCAGTCGTCTGGAAACAAATACCAAATTAAGTAAAGGATAATTCTTGGGTGTAGATATGCATAAAAAATTCATTTAATTTAATGTTATATTTTTATTGTATTTATATAAATTAATATTTAGGTACCAACATTGTTTTAATTTTCTCGATGGTGTGGTTTTGAGGCCAGCACAGATCATGGAATTAGGTGATCCATAGAGAGCCTATAAAAATGATTTGTATAGTGTCAAACATTTTAGAGTGGTTACAGTTTTAGAGGCCACACCTGTCATGAATGACTACCCAATAAAATATCATCAGGAAATTATTTCTCATTGGATGAGTACTGAGTTCAATGTATTAATAAAATTATAGGGTTTTAAATGGAAATTACCATGATTTTCATTAATACATTGTTTTATATTATGAAAAATTCTTTTTTAGTAATTTTTGGAAAAAAACACCAAAAAAACAAGGATGATATGAAATACCTCCACACATTGGGGAAGACTAGGATGCCAGATCATGAGAGGAATCAAGTATGACACTCATTTATAATTTTTCATTAGTACTTTCACATTCATTTGTTTCCTCTATATTTAATTCCATTTATGATTAGGATAGATAAATGACCAAGCATTCTTTTGTTTATTATTGAAATTATTTAGTGTGTTATGAAATTTAAAGATTTGTATTGTTATGTTTGTGATCATTTCATGAACCTATACAGTCACTGATCATTTTATTAAATCTATATTATTTTAATAGGAAAAGGAACTCTGATATTGATTCCACTTCTCTTTAAAATTTTTAGTGATAGAACACTAACACCAAAGGGAAACTTCCTAACTCCTCAATATTACTCACTAATACTTGAAAGGAACACATCTTTATCATGCAATCAAATTCACAATAATATAACTATTTTTGTCATTTCACTGTGTAAAAATAGGCTATACTTAATCTCCATGTTCTTATGCTACGCATATCAGCTGTGAACATCAATATAATAATAGCATCACCTTCCATGAGCCATCATGGAAATTACACCTTTTTTCTTTGGAATGATCTTCAGTTGATCCAATTCTTACGTCAATCAAATTATTATATTCTTTTAAGAATGACTATTATCTATGATATCTCATTCATCCCTCTTTACCCCCTTTAATTTTTGTTTTTAAAAATCACCATCAATTATAGAGATAGATATATATATATAGTTGTATTTTAATGAATTTCCTTTTTTTCTATTCTTATATAAATTTTCCATTTTTACCTCACCAAAGTTCTATAATTCACAATGATTCAGAAGATTTTTTTTTCAAATACACTCGTTAAAATCCATGTCAAATCCATCCATTTAATTCCACAATTTCCCTCATAAAAGATAAGATATCAGAAATATAAAAACCTATTGACTTATTTCCTTTACAAAAATGGTTAATATAATCACAGTGTAATGTTAATGTTCTTGTAATGACTCAAACTAAAACTCCTACCTACAACACTAGCTCTATATCATTAATTCCTTCATCATGATGTGATAAAAATAAAAAACAAGATACAACCACATTGGTAGAATATCCCATTATGAAATATATGATGATCAAAACATGATACACCAAATATTCTCAATTTCCAATATATTTTTAGCATGATCAACTACTTCACTGTGTAGACATCTTTAAATAGGATGAACCACTAAAATAATCCCAACAATCTTCACATAATGTCCATCATTCCCACAACATGATGCATTAATTTCGGTTCTGTGATGAGGGTAGAATTATTATATATAATTCACTTGTATAATTGCATAATATTATTATAACTCTTATGTATCATATGTTTTTACAAATAGTCAAGGTGTGACCATCCTTTCAATCATATGACTTTATCAATCATATATTATGATATAATGTATATCATAAACTACACCATTTAGGTTTATCAATATTTTTTTAATGATTTATGAACCATTACATATTGATCTGGTTACTCTTACATATCATCTTAGTTACCTTTAAAAACACTATTCACACTATAATCCTCCTTTCCATGGTACAACTTCTTCAATAATAACTCTTATGTATAATTCCCTTATTGTGTTTCCTTTACCAAATTTATATACCCTGGAGGATATTACATGTCAATGTGACGCTATAAGGCTTTACTAATTTTGAATCTTATAACATATATTTCATATGTAGGGATCTTAAAAAATTTATCATTTTATAATAGCTCAACTATCATCATGATCTAGGTTCTCACACAATAACCTATCTTTGTAAGTCAATTGAATTATTCCACTTCAATAATTTTTCTTTTAGACCCCCCACTTAAAAACCATTTTCTGGGACACATAACCATCCATAACAACATAACTTACTAAATATATTAACCTTCTATTTTGGACCCTTTGATATTATTGAACAACTTCCAATACATCATATTTATATATAAATATAATAAAAAACAAGTATTTTCAATAAATCCACCACTGATCAATCAACATGTGTTGAAAAAAAATCCGACACTAACACTAATATTTAATTAGATGATAACAATTTCAATAGTTATGCTATGTCAGTTCTCTCACACACAACCTATACATAAATAACTTCCCATAGTAATAATAATAGATACATAATACCCATGGTAGAGGAACACTCATCCCATATAATAATAATCACTAAGAGGTTCTATAAAATAAATCAATATTCTATATATTCCACCCCTTGAAAAGATTATACATATCTTATTGAATTCATTATTCTAAAGTAATTATTTAGTTTGACATAATTATTTTTTTGAGGAGGAACAAGATTTTAAATCTCATTTAGATCTTTAGAATTACAGAATTAAAAAAACCATGAAAAAACATTATTTTAGTCATGATTTGGATCACAGTTATAGAATGAGGGGTTCTAAAGAACACTAGGATCTCATGTGATGGAGAATCGAAATTTCACTTGTATCATTAAGTCAAAACAACTCAAGTAATAATTTTTAAATCTCAAAATGATCAACTAGGGAATGAAATGTGTATTACAGTGATGACCTATTCACTTATATATATGTTATATCTATTGATGACCCATTCATTGATACTCAATTATAATTCATCTACCATATGATTTTATTTTTAGATTTATTTATAATTAATATACATTTGATTTTAGTTATGAAATTAATTATTAATAACTTATTTTTAATTATGGTTTTCTGCATTCAATTTCATTTCTAATGGATATTTTAAATATTGATGGACATGTGCCTCCAGAAAAATTGTTTTAATCAACCAGAAAGACAAAATATGGAAGTTCGGTAAACGAACTAACACACCAGAAGATTATAAGTTTTAATTTGTTGATTTAAAATTTTATTATTTATTTTGTAACTTAATAATACATTTATATTTGTAACAATGTTCTCTGGAGGCCCTTGATTCCCTGGAAGCTGACAAATTTGGTCCAAACGATCACTAACATTAGGTTTTGGGAGATGAGTACCATGGTAGAGTATGATGTCGTCTAGGGAAGAGTATTGTCCTGTTAAGGTATAAGCCCACTTTAGGTTCCATTTATGGTAGTATTGAGTTTAAAATCTAATTCATGGGCAGTACAGGCTAAGGATATGGCATAAAAGGATGGAAAAATAGTCATATAGGAGCATGAAAGGAATGAAAGGGCGACACTGAATTTATGAAATTTGTGGAAGTTTTATTTCCATCACTTCTAACAGATTATTCCATGTCTTGTAATGCATATATTTCGAAGATGCTTATGTTATATAGTGCATTAGGCAGTTGTCCAAGAGGTGGTCAGGATGATGATTTTCCTAGTGATGTCAATGGTAATAATGACAGTAAGGAAGAGGGAGAGGGTGATGGCGATGAAGAGGGTGAGGATGAGGATGAGGATGAGGCCAAGGATGAGTCCAATGATGAGGGAGAGGATGATGATGAAAATAATTACGGTGATGAGGTGAAAATTTTAGCTTTTCATTTTTTACTGATATTTTTGACATTTTATGTTTGATGACTTGTTATGAATGAATATTTGTGATGTTTTGTAAGTGTGTTATCACTAGTTGAATGTAATAATTGGTTTCCTATGTTATCATTATTTTTATATTGGTTGGTGATGTCAGTTTGTTGGTAATTGACTAAGGTAGAATAATGGTGCTGTTTAATTGTTTTTTGTTTTATTCCTGTTGTTTATTTGTTGGTTTTGAAGGCTGTTTGTTTACTTTATGTTCTGTGGTTAGGCCTGGGAAATAGAGGGGGGGAGGGGTCTAGATAATGGTTTCAAAACCATTGGTATATCCTTAAACCAATGTTTCACTATGAACCATTGGTATATACCTATCCTAATGATTATGAATTGTTGGTATAGACCTATAAAAATGATTCAAACCATTGGTATTGTCCTATTCCAATGGTTTTGGACCATTGAGATACATCTATACCAATGGTTATCATTAAAGTATTGGGTAAACATAATTTTTGATGACCTTATACCAATGTTTTAGTGAGAACCATTGGTATATGAATTTACCAATAGCCTTTTGACCAATAGTTTGGAGAACCATTAATATTGGATACACTAATGGTTATATAGACTATACCAATGGTTTTGAACTATTGGTATAAGGTCAAATTCTAGTAGTGTTGTGATCATAAAACATGGTAAACCTTTCTCCGAAATGGTAATGTTGCAAACTCTTAAGAACACGCATCACAACTATGATTTACAGGTTACGTGTTGGATAATTATTCTAATGTGGAATAACATATCAAGGACCATAGGATACCATGTGATCACCATGCATAAGAATGTACCCCAAAACCAAACTCGATGCATCACAAAATACCACATAGCCTAGCCTAGCCTATGGTAGAGTCAATACTAATTCATAATTGAAAATTTATTTCATCACAATAAAAGAACTCTGAAATTTATCATCCCAAGTGAACCTCACTACCTTCTAAGAAAGAGTGGTTATCGAAGAAGCCAACTATGATAAATCCATTACAGATTAGTGATAATACCCTGCTACACCCAAGAATCTCTGAATCTCAAAAACATTCTACGATTTCTCCAATGTCATAATAGATTTCAACTTATTAGGATAAATTTAAATACTATGTCTAGAGACTACATTCCCTAATAACATCACTTCTAGAATACAAAAATCCCATTTTGATAGCTTAGCATAGAGTTGGTGATTTCTCAACATTTCTAGAACTGGTCTCATATGATGCACATGATCCTCCTCATACACAGAGTAAACCAGAATGTCATTCACAAAGACCACCATGAACGTGTCAAGATAATCATGGAATATTCTTTTCATCAATTCCATAAATAATTTAGGTGAATTGTTTAGACAGAAAGGCATGAAAAGATGCACATAATCGCTATAAATACTCTAGATGGTGGCCTTCTGAATTTTAGATTATTTTATTATAAACTGGTGAAAACCAGATCAAAGATCAATCTTTGAGAACCACATATCCCCTTTAAACATGTCAAAAATATCACCAATACATGGTAATAGATACTTTTTATTTCCTGTAAATTGATTGATTTGTCAATATTCAACAAGAGGAAAAGTTTTCTGTCAAATTTCATGGAAAAGAGAACACTCACCACCCAAGGTGATACACTCAGGCATATAAAGACTTTCTATAATAGATCATCAAATGAAGTCTTTAATATTTTAACTCTGCTGGTTCCATATGGTAAAAAGTAATATATACTGATTGAGTACCTAGAACTAGATCAATTGAAAACACTACCTCTATTACTGGTAGACAACTGGATAAATCAGAAGGAAACACATCTGGAAACTAGATAACAACTAGAGAGCGATCATCACTCAATGATTCCTTCTTTATAAAAAAGAAAACATTGATATTTCTTTCCCCAACTCTATATTAGATGATTTTTATCTAATCGAACTCCAGTCCCATTATCCCTAAAAGGAAACAATACACCCCATTGGGTGGAGTAAAGGAGACCCACTGAAAGTAATATTCAATTCAGGCGTTATTTGCATTCAGTCCATCCATCCCATGAATGACGCCAAGAGGTTTCATATAGAGAATTAAAAAATTCCAGGAAAGCTCAATTTCTAATAAAGAGAAGACAAAAGCTGGACAACGGAGACCCTTCTCTCTCCTTTTCCCAAGGGTAAAATTAATATCCATCACATAAGACAAAATCTCTATAAGAATATTTAGTAGGTTTAAAATATGTGTTGATATAAATGAGTGAGAAGTATCGATATCAAATAAATAATTCTCTAAATATGAAGCTATAATGATGGTACCTCTTGTAGTCACTGGAACTGTATCAACTTCCTATGGAGACTATTCCACTACATAAATAATATTTGTTCTATATTCTTATGATTAGAACCCATTTTTACAAAAAGAATCCAATTTCACAATATTATTTTTAGGAACTGATGAGCTTTTTCTACTGTTCAGAGCAGAAAACATAGGAAGAATTTTTGTAGGTGGCTAGAGTTGTAACGCCCCGACCCTAGATACCTAGAGTCGGTGCATTATTAAATAACATTGGCATGATCACAAATGATCAAGTCTCGAAATACCGATTAGTTTAGTAGTCTTGGAAACACTAGATATATCCATAAGTCTTACATTACATCATAAGGTAAAAAAAACTACAATAACATCTTGTCTTCATATCCCCTCATACTATCCCTGTAGGTCATTCATAAATTACTTCTTCATAATCCTGAGAAAAATGAAACAATGAAAGGGGTGAGCTCAGATGCTCAGTAAGGATAACATTATAGCAGAAGCTTTCATATATAAGCATAAACACTTAAGGCAGTTTATAACTAAAACAAAAGCCTTTTAAACTTGAACTTCAGCATAAAATGGCAAAGATAAAATAAAATAATTCCATTTACTTACTCACATGTATATTCTACTAGTATAATGATCACATGCAATATCAATAACCACTTTCATAATGATGGAATGCATAATGCCATACTATCATAACCACATATCCATGGCCTCGTGCCAGGACTATAAATAAGATTTTTCCAAGGCCTTATGCCAAGACACTAGTTTGTCTCATGAGACCTACCGATGCATCAAGGAGCTATAGCGGGCTCCACCCATCATATATTAAGTCCAATACATTCCTCATATGAACAGGTTTAAACATAACATAAACATTCGTATTAAAACTAGCATAAGAAATGTCAATACTTTAACCACAAACCATGAATGGTATAAAAATAGCACATCCACAGTAAAACATAACTCATTTGATACAATATGGAAGATTGTATTGTATCACATTAACCTCAATCAAGAATAATGAAGGATGTTGACATATATGAAAATAATCATCAAAACTATTTGAGAGAAATATCCCCCTTTTTCTTGAAATCATTTAAAAGTCACACTATTTGTCAAGGAGCCATTTAAAAATAGATTTTTGAATCAAAGTGTACCATACCACTTTGAAACTTTTAAAAGGAGTTTTAATTTTAAAACTTTAATTTCCATATAAATAAATCCTTAAAACCATTTTTAAAACATGGACATTAATGAGAAATATTTAGATGAATAAGTCTTTAAAACATTTAAAAATGGTATTTTAGTTAGAGATTCTAACCAAAAGAGATACAATTGAATACAAATAATTGAGGTAATCAAAACTTTGTAATATCATGAGAATAAAGGGATTCATGATATACTATGTCAAAGTACATTATATACACCACATAAAAGTGATTTGGTGTATAACAACAAAGAAGTCTCAATGGAATCTAAGTTGAGATGAAATCTCACATAAAGGCCGTATACATAGGTTAAGGATAAATCAACGACATATTTATGTGTGACAAATATAAATACACTAAATATGATTGGATATTTAGTGTAAAACAATCAAAGGACATTCACACATAATCTTGTAAAAACAACACCAATGAATTGGATGTTTAACTCAACAAATGGAGAATGAGTTAAAATTACTCTTATCAAATTCATATCGATGACTTGAGAAATTATCAATGGAGTGATTATGTGTATCAAAAGTATATCCACAGAAAGGGGAGTGGAAATTATGACATAATCAAATGAATAGTGATTCCACACATAATCTTGGAGTAATATAATCAATGAAATATGCGTAAAGCCGAATGAGTGGAAATTGAAATCTCAAATTCCCTTATCGATTTGGTAACTTATGAAACATGCACCCATGAAAGAAGGATCATACAATGATGATGTAAATACCCATAAATTAAAGTATATTACACAATGAATACAATCATGGGTAGTACACATACACCACATGCAATAAATAAGTGGTGAACAATGGAATTCTCACGAAATTAAGAGTGAGATAAGAAACCCCTTACTTTGTACTTTTTCCTTGGTATATGGTAGGTTAACCTCCTGTATAATGGTGAAATAATTTTTATTGAACTATAAAATAATCATATACATTAATATGATATCATATATGATCTTTTAACATTGCTTTGTTAATAATATCTTAGAATTATCGTCGTTTTGGGTGTTTACTTACTCATTTTCTTTTATATGTTTTGTTACGTAAGACATGTTTTTCATGGATAGGTTGTATCTTATTCATATCCAGAATTATATAAAGTTCTTAAACATTATTTTTAAATCATCAAATGATAATTATACTTGAATGGATATGATGGAGAATGAATCTCATCGCGTTCGTGGAGACGGTTGTCCGTACGTACGCACGAGCGACAATATCATTCTTTTGATATTAAAATAATATATAATTGGATGATATATCGTATATAAATAATAATTATCATGTTATATTTATTATTTAAATGAGTTACACATCATTATTATACCCACCCAAATAATAATATATTGAATAACAATTACACCACAACGTGGAGACGGTAAGCCGTACGTACGCACGTATGGTGACATGTTATTCAAAGGGTGGATAGAATACTGAATATGGTTGTACCATATTTATAATAACATCACAGTATATATAATATACTGGAGTTATTATTTTAGAATGGTAATAACAAAGAAAGAAGAGGTGGAATAGGAAAGGAACTTGAAAGGGGTGGTGAAAACATTACCTCTTCTTCGGGTTCTTCCTTTTGATTTGATCAAAAGGGCTCCTTAGGTTGGCTTTCTGATCAAACTAAGGCCTCTAGGTTGTATTGAGGGAAGTTGAAAGAGTATTTGGGCAGGGTTTGGCCGAACCAAAAGGCTTTGAAGGTGTGAAAAAATGAGAAGGAGGAATTCCCTTTTATAAGAGGGGTGAGGGGCACCTTTGGAAAAGCTAGAAATATTAATTTATAATAAATTAATATTCGGTTTCTAATGGCTCAAAAGTTTATTATTCAAAGTTTAAGGTGGGGATAGGTCTAAAACAATTCAACCAATATAATTTAGACAGGTTTGGGTCATTATATTAACCTTATCTTTTAGTTTTAACTCTTAGTTAATTAGTTTGACATTTACCATGTCACTTTGTATTTTTATATTATATAGTTAATAAACTTACTATATACATCCAAGAGACCCCCAAGTGGTACATTAATGATATACCTATCATGATATAAGTCTCTTGGACTAACCTTAGATTTTTTGAAATTTAATATCAATTAATAATATAATATTTGTTTTTAAACTCTTTTATGTCAATTTTGACACTATTCAATAGTTGATTTTTGTGAAACTCATAACAGAATGATTACTTAGAAAAAAGTTAATTAAATAAATCCTAATATGTCATATTATCCTAGAAATTTAGTTTAATTCATTAAAAGTCTTAAATTATATTTATTTGGGTATTTATAATATCAATTATTTTAATTTTTCACTATTATGGTAATTACTGCATCATCATTGTGTCATAAATATATTAAATTATTTAATGTCTAAAAATTATAAATAAAATATCATTATGTAGGAAATCTTATTTTCCTTCTAATAAATATTTACAATTGAATTTATCTTATGTATAACCCTATATTAAAAATGTTTTAGTAAATAAACTTTGATTTTAACTCTTTTAACTCTTCTTTGAATTAAATAATAATAAATGTCCTAATCTAATCTAAGTGGACCTAAATGATAATATTTTATTCCTAAGGTTTTTTTTGGTTGATATAAACTTGTCAAATAGACTTAGGACATGTGTTAGGGTAATATTAATATCATTTTTACCTTTAATTACCCTATTTACTTTTAACCGTGGTAAATAAAAGTAAAAAGTTACTATTTACCACAAATTATTTTCATCTCATTGAACCACATTTTACTTCTTGATATTAATCGTGTCTCTCGGATTTTCGAAATTCCATTCAAAGAAGCGGTAAAATTAAGTTTTATGAAAAATTCAGTTTTTTTTTAACTACCACTTAGTAGTTTCACTATTCATCAAAAATTGAATTTTTTCAGAACAATGCCAAAATTTCACCCTAAGATATAAGTGATATTACGAATTAAAAAATGATGTCTATTTTAAAAAATTCTAAACATATAAGTTGCATTAATTAATTTTATAATTAATTCCCGCTGTCACAACAAATAGCTTGTTTTTAAGAAACAATATATATCAAAAGATTGACTATTGTTTAGGTCCAATTTCAAAGTGAAATTAATTCTAATGAACCCCATTGGATAAAATGATAAAAATATATTCTAATTATACTTTAAAACCCCTCAATAATATAATTTATCCCTATAAATTATTTTTATTTAAAAAGTTGTTTTTAATTAAAATTTAGTAATTTTCACTATTCATCAAAATATAAGTGTTATCCGAAAAGTTCCAAAATTTCACCCTAGGATAAATTTGATATTCCGAATCCAAAAATGAATTCCATTTTGAGAGATAGAATTTATAAAATTTCAAAAAGTAGGTATTACTATTCATAACGGCTAGTTTGATTGGTTGTGGTGTGTTAGAATCTCGAAGTTGCGTACAATGCACGCCATTGCATTATTCAAAGGGAAACGTACCACGAAAGCTTGGGGTGTTACATTCTCCCCTCCTTTAATAAATTGCGTCCTCACAATTTTTAAAATTGTTCTTGGGAATATAATGGAAAGTCCCACATCGGAAAAAGAGTCAATAAAACTATCACTTTAAAAGAAAGAAAGAGAGATATAAAGGTCAACCAAGATAACCCATACTCAGATTCCATGTAGGAAAACATGGATATGGATGATAAACTAAGTGTCAAGTTCTGATGGAGAGGGATAGAAATCATGATTAGGAGAAAGTTAAAAATAAGAAAACCACAAACTTGTGTTGGAAAAAATGGTCATTAGTCTCCTAGTAGGAAAGTAAATGGACAACATTTTTTTGTTTTAAGTTACATTACATAAGGATGAGGAATTCATTTATGATATTGACTAAGAATATAAAGATATATACTTACATTTTAAGTAGAGTTTCATTCTTTAATAAATTTCCACCACTAACTCATTTTTTTTAAATGATGAGTATTCAAGAAGACTTGGTCACACTAGAAGAGCTAGAATAAACTTATATAGAATCACATGATCCATGCAGGATGAACTATATATTTACATTGTCTTTAGAGATTAATCAAAACCAAAATGGTTAGTACAAGATCTAATGATCCCCCAAAAGGATATTCCTTGAGAGAAATAAACACTAATCTTAATTTCCAAAATTAAACCAAAAATACCCCAAAGTTAAATAAATACCATTCAATAATCAATTGTCCTTAAAATCCTTCGATATAATCAAAACTAATATTGAAAACCAAAACTTATTAAGAATTTAGTCTTCCACGTTAAATTGTATCTCTAAATGACATGAATTACTCTTAAAGTCACATACTTAAAAGTAATTAACCTAATCATTTCCATAAATAACCCAAATCATTATAAATCCACAATAAAAACGTATATAAAAATCCACCATTACTCCTTAAATGAAATCCCATACTACTCTATTTTCCTTTGGCATATAGTGTTCTCAAAAAAGTGAACAACTTCCAAAATAACATTTATCACTTAATCACCAAATCATTTTCAAATACTAAGGTTATTAATTTGATAAGACATAAGATCCCAAATCAAATTATTATTGATCAATAAAATCATTTAACTAAAAATAATAGTCACACTAACCAGGGACTTCACGTAGTCCAGTGGTAGGCGATAAATCCCAATCGCACTTTGGTTGTGGGTTCGATTCCCACAGCTTTGTCCGACGCGACGAGTTGTCACATGGTCTGCGTGTTGTCCTTTTTCAAAAACTATATTTTATAATATTACCAAAATGAAATAAATTCCTCAAAATAACCATAACATAATTTAACCACAAATCTTATCTCATACCTTGCATTTTCATCACAAATTATGATGACTTATAATTTCCTCAAACCCAACGATCATATAAAACCAAATGATTATTTATAACTATATCCACAAGAGAAGAGATAATTCTTCCTCAAATATCATTCTCACTTGGACAACGTTAGGGTTACAAATACAAGATAAAATTATTCCAAAGTAAACCCTTCAACAAGGATCACTAATAATTTTTAAACATTTATCCAACCATTTATTTCCACATAGCTTCTTCTCTGACCAAGAAAATATCCTATAGAATAGGACATTCACTCGGGTAATGTCCAGGTCCCCTACATTTACGGAAAATGATTGTAAATGGATTATTAGGACCATTTTTATCTTCTTCCATAGTACTCTTCATTTTTCTTCGGCAATTCTTCACTTTATGTCCTTCCTTCCCGCACGTAAAGCATTTATTTGTCCCATTGAGACACTTTCCTGGGTGTCTCCTTCCACATTTACTGCATGATGGAAATTGAGGATTTATTTCTCCATGGTCTCCACTACTGGAACTCTTATCATTCATCACCTTTCTCTTCTTTGTTGAGTCCGGTAATTGGTTAATATATATATTGTTGATCATATTTTTTGGAAAACTGATTTGGCATAAAGACGATATCTTTTACGCTTATCAACATTCCATTTTGTTTCTCATTGCCACCACCGTTCCCACCTTGTACATCATTCTCAAAGTCACTATGTATTCCTTGGAATCTAGCCATTGAATAAAACAAGAAAGCATTGTGTGAGTAATAGTAGTCATACAATCATTTAGATTAACATGTCACCATATTCTCAATTTGAAACACATTAGGATTAACCAAGGTCATTTACTCTCATCTTATATATATAATACTTTAAATCGGTTTTTAATGAAAATGTAAATTATCCTAAGCATATCCCCCGGGAGTGTCGTAACCAAGAGTGCAGCAAGGCCCGTTGTCGTGCACTAGTTCCTGTTCGAGTCTAGCTCAAAGCAGTGTTTTCAGGTTTTACCCCTAGGTACATCTGTGCCAGAGGCGCCTCTACCTGCTCGTATCCAGACAGGGATGTATTGCTCGGAAAACTCACAAAATCTATACAATACCAAAATTCTAGGAAGTTCTTCTATACTAATCCTCAAAGTTCATCTTAGGTCTACGTGCTCTAATCAGAGTTTATCTAGCTTCCAAGGTTTGTACTAAACTTCCTCTGATACCAACTGTAATGCCCCGACCCTAGATACCCAGAGTCAGTGCATTATTACATAACATTGGCATGATCACAAAGGATCAAGTCTTGAAAGACCGATTAGTTTAGTAGTCTTGGAAACACTAGATATATTCATAAGTCTTAAATTACATCATAAGGTAAAAAAAACTACAACAACATCTTGTCTTCATATCCCCTCATACTATCCCTGCAGGTCATTCATAAATTACTTCTTCATAATCCTGGGAAAAATAAAACATTGAAAGGGGTGAGCTCAGATGCTCAGTAAGGATAACATTATAGCAGAAGCTTTCATAGATAATCATAAACACTTAAGGCAGTTTATAACTAAAACAAAAGCCTTTTAAACTTGAACTTCAGCATAAAATGGAAAATATAAAATAAAATAATGCCATTTACTTACTCACATGGATATTCTACTAGTCGAATGATCACATGCAATATCAATAACCACTTTCATAATGATGGAATGCATAATGCCAGACAATCATAACCACATAGCCAAGGCCTCGTGCCAAGACTATAAATAAGATTTTTCCAAGGCCTTGTGCCAAGACACTAGTTTGTCTCATGAGACCTACCGATGCATCGAGGATCTATAGCGGGCTCCACCCGTCACATATTAAGTCCAATGTATTCATCATATGAACAGGTTCAAACATAACATAAACATTCGTATTAAAACTAGCATACGAAATGTCAATACTTTAACCACAAACCATGAATGGTATAAAAATAGCACATCCACAGTCAAACATAACTCATTTGATACAATATGGAAGATTTTATTGTATCACATTAACCTCAATCAAGAATAATGAAGGATGTTGACATAGATGAAAATAATCATCAAAACTATTTGAGAGAAATATCCCCCTTTTTCTTGAAATCATTTAAAAGTCACACTATTTGTCAAGGAGCCATTTAAAAATAGATTTTTAAATCAAAGTGTCCCATAACACTTTGAAACTTTTAAAAGTAGTTTTAATTTTAAAACTTTAATGTCCATATAAATAAATCCTTAAAACCATTTTTAAAACATGGACATTAATGAGAAAGATTTAGATGAATAAGTCTTTAAAACATTTAAAAATGGTATTTTAGTTAGAGATTCTAACCAAAATAGAGACACTTGAATACAAATAATTGAGGTAATAAAAACTTTTTAATATCATGAGAATAAAGGGATTCATGATATACTATGTCAAAGTACATTATATACACTACATAAAAGTGATTTGGTGTATAACAACAAAGAAGTCTCAATGGAATCTAAGTTGAGATGAAATCTCTCATAAAGGCCGTATCCTTAGGTTAAGGATAAATCAACGACATAGTTATGTGTGACAAATATAAATACGCTAAATATGATTGGATATTTAGTGTAAAACAATCAAAGGACATTCACACATAATCTTGTAAAAATAACACCAATGAATTGGATATTTAACTCAACAAATGGAGAATGAGTTAAAATTACTCTTATCAAATTCATATCGATGACTTGAGAAATTATCAATGGAGTGATTATGTGTATCAAAATTATATCCATAGGAAGGGGAGTGGAAATTATGACATAATAAAATGAATAGTGATTCCACACATAATATTGGAGTAATATAATCAATGAAATATGCGTAAAGCCGAATGAGTGGAAATTGAAATCTCAAATTCCCTTATCGATTTGGTAACTTATGAAACATGCACCCATGAAATAAGGATCATACAATGATGATGTAAATACCCATAAATTAAATTATATTACACAATGAATACAATCATGGGCAGTACACATACACCACATGCAATAAATAAGTGGTGAACAATGGAATTCTCACGAAATTAAGAGTGAGATAAGAAACCCCTTACTTTGTACTTTTTCCTTGGTCAATGGTAGGTTAAACTCATTTATAATGGTGAAATAATTATTATTGAACTAGAAAATAATCATATACATTAATATGATATCATATATGATCTTTTAACATTGTTTTCTTAATAATATCTTAGAATTATCATCGTTTCGGGTGTTTACTTACTCATGTTCTTTTATATGTTTTGTTACGTAAGCCATGTTTGTCATGGATAGGTTGTATCTTATTAATATCCAGAATGATATAAAGTTCTTAAACATTATTTTTAAATCATAAAATGATAATTTTACTTGAATAGATATGATGGAGAATGAATCTCATCGCGTTCGTGGAGACGGTGTCCGTACGTACGCACGAGCGACAATATCATTCTTTTGATATTAAAATAATATATAATTGGATGGTATATCATATATACAGAATCATTATCATGTTATATTTACTATTTAAATGAGTTACACATCATTATTATACCCACCCAAATAATAATATATTGAATAACAATTACACCATGACGTGGAGACGGTAAACCGTATGTACACACGTATGGTGACATGTTATTCAAAGGGTGGATAGAATACTGAATATGGTTGTACCATATTTATAATAACATCACAGTATATATAAGATACTGGAGTTATTATTTTAGAATGGTAATAACAAATAAAGAATAAGTGGAAGAAGGAAGGAACTTGAAAGGGGTGGTGAAAACATTACCTCTTCTTCGGGTTCTTCCTTTTGATTTGATCAAAAGGGCTCCTTAGGTTGACTTTCTGATCAAACTAAGGCCTCTAGGTTGTATTGAGGGAATTTTAGAGAGTATTTGGGCAGGGGTTGGCCGAACTAAAAGGCTTTGAAGGTGTGAAAAAATGAGGAGGAGTTCCCTTTTATAAGAGGGGTGAGGGGCACCTTTGGAAAAGCTAGAAATATTAATTTATAATAAATTCATATTCGGTTTCTAATGGCTCCAAAGTTGATTATTAAAAGTTTAAGGTGGGTATAGGTCTAAAAACATTCAACCAATAGAATTTAGAGAGGTTTGGGTAATTATATTAACCTTATCTTTTAGTTTTAACTCTTAGTTAATTAGTTTGACATTTACCATGTCACTTTGTATTTTTATATTATATAGTTAATAAACTTACTATATACATCCAAGCGACCCCCAAGTGGTCCATTAATGATATACCTATCATGATATAAGTCTCTTGTCCTAACCTTATATTTTTAGGAATTTAATATCAATTAATAATATAATATTTGTTTTAAAAACTCTTTTATGTCAATTTTGACACTATTCAATAGTTGATTTGTGTGAAACTCATAACAAAATGATTACTTCGAAAAACGTTAATTACATAAATCCTAATATGTAATATTATCCTATAAAATTAGTGTAATTCATTAAAAGTCTTAAATTATATTTATTTGGGTATTTATAATATCAATTATTTTAATTTTTCACTATTATGGTAATTACTGCATCATCATTGTGTCATAAATATATTAAATTATTTAATGTATAAAAATTATAAATAAAATATCATTATGTAGGAAATCTTATTTTCTTTCTAATTAATATTTACAATCAAATTTATCTTATGTACAACCCTATATTAAAATTGTTTTAGTAAATAAACTTTGATTTTAACTCTTTTAACTCTTCTTTGAATTAAATAATAATAAATGTCCTAATCTAATCCAAGTGGACCTAAATGATAATATTTTATTCCTAAGGTTGTTTATGGTCGAGATACACTTGTCCAATAGAATTAGGACATGTGTTAGGGTAATATTAATATCATTTTTACCCTTATATACCCTATTTACTTTTAACCGTGGTAAATAAAAGTAAAAAGTTACTATTCACCAAAAATTATTTTCATCTCATTGAACCATATTTTACTTCTTGATATTAACCATGTATCTCGGATTTTCAAAATTCCATTCACAGAAGTGGTAAAATTAAGTTTTATGAAAAATTCAGTTTTTTTAACTACCACTTAGTAGTTTCACTATTTATCAAAAATTGAAGTTTTTCAGAACAATGCCAAAATTTCACCCTAAGCTATAAGTGATATTCCGAATTCAAAAATGATGTCTATTTTAAAAAATTCTAAACATATAAGTTGCATTAATTAATTTTATAATTAATTCCCGCTGTCAGAACAAATAGCATGTTTTTAAGAAACAATATATATCAAAAGATTGACAATTGTTTAGGTCCAATTTCAAAGTGAAATTAATTCTAATGAACTCCATTGGATAAAATGGTAAAAATATATTCTAATTATGCTTTAAAACCACTCAATAATATAATTTATCACTATAAATTATTTTGACTTAAAAAGTTGTTTTTAATTAAAATTTATTAATTTTCACTATTCATCAAAATATAAGTGTTTTCCGAAAAGTTCCAAAATTTCACCCTAGGATAAATTTGATATTCCGAATCGAAAAATGAAGTCCATTTTGATAGATAGAATTTATAAAATTTCAAAAAGTAGGTATTACTATTCATAACGGCTAGTTTGATTGGTTGTGGTGTGTTAGAATCTCGAAGTTGCGTACAATGCACGCCATTGCATTATTCGAAGGGAAACGTACCGTGGAAGCTTGGGGTGTTACAAGAGTGACCATACAAACTACATATATCCGGTTACTCAGATCATACCCTTTTCGAATGCCCAAACATTTCACACTTGATGCAAGTCAAAGGGCCTATTCTAAGAAATATACGAGGTCTCAAAGAAACCTAATGTATAGAACCACCATGAGACTCATCACGCTTCCTATTTTATTTAAAGGAATTCATTGAACTACCACTAGGATAAAAAGGAACACATGTAAACCCTAACTTACCAGCCATGTCAACCTCAACCATCAGCATCCTATTTAGTATGTTAGCATTCAAAGTAAAATTTTGTAAAAAAACATGTGATTTGATATTAGGTCAAAGATCCATCTCGAACCCTCATGCCTTCAACTTCTCATTCGATATAATATAATTTGAAAACTATACAATCCTGACAAAGGGATTCACATACAGTGTCATAGTCCTGTCAGCCTACTAGAGGCCAAAAAAATCCATATCATTATCCATTACAATAGATTATAGATATAAATAATTAGTAGAAATAACTCTAAAATCCTTCTACTCCAAACCATCATGCTTCTTCACCGTTATTATTGAATCCCACTATCTGTTTCTAGGCCCTTCCAACTTGATGGTATGACATTTCACCTTAATATCTTAAGGAATTTATAGGAAATCAAAAAGGCACTCTATCTTGTTCAACCAATCTTTAGAATCTTGAGGACCATTATTTATTTGTAAATAAGGTGTCTTATGGTGATAAAAATCTTGAGCAAGATACCAAGATTCATCCCTTTGAGGTTCCACAACTAGAGCCTGAATGAGAATGGGTGCAGGTGCCTATCCCAAAGCTTAGGCAACACACACAAAAATCTCAACAAGATTCTGGTCCATAGGAGGATCCACTCACCGTGGTTCACCAGAAGCTTCCTCCTGGGGCCCATTCACATGTATTCTTGGAGTAATTATGCTGCACAATATCAAAAGACCACTAGATACATTAGAAGATTACTCAGATCAATAACTCAAATAAGAAAAATGAGAATTTAAATCCCATCATATAATATTCCAATATTTGGATTCCAATATACCCAAGTAAAAAGAAGGTAAAATACTATAGTAAGATCAAAAAACCCTTAAATAAACCTTCCCCCAATCACCAATGGTTACTTAAGTCTCATTACAATGATATCTGGCCAGAAACGCACTCACAACTACTTCATAAGTCCCATAAAGACATCCCTATCCACATACTAACATCAAAGAAAGATGAAAAAACTTAACCTATGATACCACTATGTAACACCCCAAGATTTAATTGTAAGTTATATCTTTAAATTAATTCAATAGCTTGCGCTACACGCAACACCGAGTTCGAGCGCACCACGACTTACCAAACCAGTTGTTCAAAAAGAGGTTTTCAATAGTAGTAACTAAATTTTGAATTTTATACACTCCATATAATTTTAAAATCAATATTATTTGTTTCTTAGACATAATATAAGAAAAAATTCAATTTTTAAGATAAAAGAAGTATTTTTCAAAAAAAATGAAATTTTACCACCTTTTAAGGGAGAACCCTTTTTAAATCCATTATTTTACACTTTTATATAGTAAATTTAATGAAATTAAATTCTTATTTAGTATTGGGACATAAAAATTTAGTTTGGATAAATTTTTGGTACTTTTTTGATAAATTTCATATTTTGATGAATAATAAAAAATATTAAATTTTAATTGAAAATAACTTTTTTAATCGAAATAATTTAAAGTGTTAAATTATTCATTTGAGTGGTTTTAAAGTATAATTAGACTATATTTTTACCATTTAATATAATTTAGGCCATTATAAGTAATTTTACATTTAAATTGGACATAAAAATATGTCAATCTTTTGATAGTTTTTACTTCTTAAAAACCCGCTTTCTGGTTTTGTCAATGGAAATTAATTATAAATTAATTAATGAAACTTCTATGTTTTGAATTTGGTAGCATGGAAATAATTTTTGGATTTATAATATAAAAATTATCTTAGGGTGATTTTTTTGGTATTTTTCTCAAAACATTCAATTTTTGATGAATAGTGATAAACACTGCGTTATAGATAAAAAACCAACTTTTTTACTTTTAAGAATTATTTTAATTAAAATTTTATCTTAAAATAGATAAATAATACAAATATTTGTACAATTTAAGTCATTGGAGTTATTTTATAATAATATTATATATATAAAATTTTATTGAACCATTTTAACCTCTTTTTACCCACCTTCTAGGCACATTTACCCACCTTCTTGGTACATTTGCAAATTTGCATAAAATGTAATTTTACCGCTTCTATGAATTGAATTTAAAAAATCTAAGAGAAATAGTTGACATCAATATGTAAAATGTGGATCAATATGATGAAAATAATTTTTGGTGAATAGTAACTTTTGAATTTTATTTACCACGTTTAAAAGTAAATAAGGTAAATAATGATAAAAATAATATTAAAATTACCCCAAAACATGTTCTATTTCTATTGGATAAGTTTTTTTTACCAAAATAAACCTTAGGACAAAAATATGATTTTTTGATTCACTTGGGTCAGATTAAGACATTTATCATATTTTATTTAAAGAAGAGTTGAAAGTGTTAAATTCAAATTTTAAAAACTAAAACATTTTTAATATAAGGTTATAATTAAGATAAATTCTACTATAAATATTATTTATAAATATAACAAGATTTAATAAATCATTTAATTTTATTTATAATTTTTATACATTAAATAATTAATGTTATTTATGACACAACGATGAAGTAGTAATTACAATATTAATGAAAGATAATAATAATTGATATTATAAATATACAAATAAAGGTAAATTGAGACTTTTGATGCCATACACGAATTTTATAGGTTAATATGACATGTTAGGGTTTAATTAATTTATTTTTTAGAAGTAATCAAATTTTTATGACTTTCACAAAAACCAAATACTAAATTGGATTAAATTTACATAAATGAGTTTTTTAAACAAATACTATATTATTAAATTATATAATATTCTCAAAAAATATATGGTTCTACCAAAGTACTTAAATAATTATATATATTTCATTAATTAAACACTTTGGGTTCTCTTGGAATTTTATAGTAAGTTTATTATCCATGTAATATAAAAATACAAGAAGACATTGTAAAAGTTAAACTATTTAAATAAGAGTTAAATCTAAAAGATAAGGTTAATATTATGACCTAAACTTGTCTAAAAACTATTTGTTGAGAGGATTTAAACCCATCCCCACATTATCCTAGAAATAAATCCATATTTATCCATTAGAAACTGAAAATTATTTTATAATAAAATAATATTTCAAGCATTTCTTAAAGTGACCCTCACCTCTCTTATAAAAGGGTACTTCCCCTTCTCTTAATTTTACACCTACAAATCCATTTGGCTCTGCCAAAAACAACTCAAATATCCTTATTACTACCCTCAATTCAACCTATATGACTTAATTTGATCATAATTCCAAATTAAGGAGCCCCTTTTATCAAATCAATAGGAAGCACCTGAAGAAGAGGTATTTATTTCATCACCTCTTTCAAAGTTCTGTTCTTCTTCCATTTCCTCTTTCTTTATTATTTCCATATGAAAATAATAACACCAGTACCTTATACATATTGTGATGTTATTATAAATATGGCACAACTATATTCATTATTCTATCCATCCTATGAATGACAAAGTCACCATACGCGCGTACGTACGACTTACCGTCTCTACGTCGTGGTGTAGTTTGTTATTCAACACTTCATTATTTGGATGGGTATAATAATAAGTAAAATTGATGTAAATAATAAATATAACATGTTAATTATTATTTATATATAATATACCATCCAATTACATATGATATCAGCATCAATATAATAATATCAACGCTCGTGTGTACGTACGACTTACCGTCTCTACGACGCGATGAGATTCATTTCCACGTTCACCATTCAACGATGATTATAAAAATATATATTATTAATAAGTATGTAATATATGAAATAATAATTCTACTGGATATATATATATATATATATATATATATATGTATGTATGTATTTACATATTTCTCATTCACTTACTTCCGTTTAATACGATATGAAAATGGAACCGACGTTTATGCGTACTTATGGCCTACCATCTCCATAAATGGAATCTTCCATTACATATATCTATCCATTATACATATTTATATTATGAATATATATGATACATAAATAAGGTTATATATTCTGGAAGTAATTAAATCTTGATATTAGTTAAATGATCAAGAATAACAATTTAAAACACGTATGATAAAGAAAGCAATTATTACCTGAAATGTTATTTTAACATGGAAATTATTATTAAATGGGTAGTATAAATTCATAAATGAATAATATATGATATTATAAATATTAATATGGTTCTATTATATTTTAATAACATACTATGGTCATTATACAGGAGTTTAAAGGTACCCTCGACCAAAGTAAAGTACAAGGTAAGGGTTATTTCCTCAATCTCATTATTATCCGAGATTGTTTATGTGTAAGTATTTATTGGGAAATATTTATCATTTATACCCGTATTTCATAAAAATGCTTTCAAAATTAATATTTTAAGGTTTTATGGGATGGTTTATTTAATTAGATCATCCTTTTAAATGTTTTAAGGATTTATCTTTTTAAATATTTTTTATTAATGTCCATGTTTTGAAAATTATTTTAAGGATTTATTTATATAGACATGAATGTTTTGAAATGATGATTATTTTCAAATGTTTCAAAGTGGTATGAGACACTTTTATTCAAAAATATATTTTAAATTACCTCCTTTATAAATGCGTGACTTTTAAATGATTTCACAAAAAGAGATATTTCTATCAAAGAGTTTTAGTGATCATTTTCAACTATATCAACATCATTTACTAGATATTATTCTTGATTGAGGTTGATTTATTATAATACAATCTTTCATATTTCATTGAATGAGTTATGATATGTTTGAATGTGGATGTGCTATTTTTATATTATTCATGGTTTATGGTTAAAGTATTGACATTTCGTATGCTAGTTTTAATATGAAAGTTTATGTTATGTTTCAACATTTTCATATGAGGAAAACATTAGACTTAATAAGTGAAGAGTGGAGCCCACTATAGCTCCTCGAAGCATCAGTAGGTCTCATGAGACAAAATAGTGTCTTGTCACAAGGCCTTGGAAAAAAAATTTATCTGTAGTCTTGGCATGAGGCCTTGACTATGTGGTTAAGATGTCCAACATTATGCATTGCCTCTTTATGAAATTAGTTATTACATGTAATTGTTTGAATAGTAGAATATCCATGTTCATGTTTATATGGTTATGTTTGATTTATTTTTTCCATATTATGTTCAATTTTATGTTTAAAAGGCTGTTGTTTTTATTACACATCTTGCCTTAAATTTTTATAGCTTCCGCTAAATTATTTACCCTTACTGGGCATCTGAGATCACCCCATTCTTTTGTTTTATTTTCCCTAGATCCCAAGAAGTGTTTTATGATTGATATTTAGGGTTAAGCTAAGGGAAAAATGGCGTTCTCAAAGGATTATTTATGTTGTGTTGTATGTTATAAAGTGTAATGTAACGTTCATGCATGTAATATATTTTCCAAGACCGCTAAACTGATTGGTCCTTCGGAACATTATTCCTTGTAATCATGACAATTTATTAAAATAATGCACCGACTCTGGGTAAATGTGGTCAAGGCATTACAATTGGTATCAGAGGAAGTTTAGAAACAACCTTGGAAATAGATTTAGATAAAATCTGATTTTGAAACATTACCTTAATATATACTTTGAGGATTAGTATAAAAGAACTTCCTAGAATTTTGGTAATGTAGAGATTTTTTGAATTTTCCAAGAAATACATCTCTGTCTGGATACGGGCTGGTAGAGGTGGCTCTGGCACAGATGTATCTTGGGGTAAAACGTGAAAACACTACTTTGAGATAGACTTGAATGGGAACTGGTGCATGTCAGTGGGCCTTGCTGCACTCTTGGTTATGACACTCCAGGGGGAAATACTTAGGATAATTTACATTTTCATTAAAAACCATTATGAAGGATTTATTAGTAAATATGTCATCAAAGAAACCATTTTTATGATTATGAGACTAGATGTGTGAAAATCTTCAATTAATTTTGAGGGTTTCTCTAGTTTTTTTATTAAAATTATGATATGATCTAACCTAGTGTATTTCGTCATTTAGAAATGGCACCCAGTAGAAAGAATGAGAGCTCCATCAATACACATGATCTAAAGAGTAAGAAGGATCATATATTTGATGATCTCAAGCCAACATTTAGAAGGGAAATAGTATCCTACATATTCTTATAATATGATGAAATAGTATCGTGTGTTAATAAGATAAGTAAAGAATTATTTGAGTCATATGGATTTGAAGGGAAGCCAGAGAAGAAGAGGATGGTAGAGAAAAAGGTGGGTAAAGGGAAGAAGGGAAAGTAGTATTTTCCTATATGTGATAACTGTGGAAAGAATCACCCTGGGAAGTGCTTGAATGAAATGAGTGTTTGTTATAAGTGTGGAGAAAAAGGACACCATGTTCGTGATTGAAAGGGTAAGAAAAAGGTTTCAAATGTAAAATGATTTATCTATAAGGAGTTGGGACACTATGTGAATCAATGTCCCAATCATCAGAGTATACCCCAAATGATGCTATTGGATAATAATCAAGTTCTGATACTACCACAGATGAATATGAATGATTAGTGTTCTTAAGTTGTTATTAAAGACTTGTGTCAATTGAGTACAAGTTATATGAATTATAATGTATATAAGGACTGTACTGCAGTACATTTTCATTAAGGATTTGAGATTTTATGGTTCCAAGTAAATTGACACAGTTCCAAGATAAACATTTTGGAAAATATATGGTTGAGGGAATATAACCCTTAATATGTTTCTGAAACCGCGATAATAATTTTAGAATAAGATATAATTGAGTTATATAAAGTATATTAGACATTATTTACTACCTTGGAACTAATTAATTTTTTTTATTCCATCATTGTTGTATTTTACAACATTTTTGGATTTAAGGAGTATATCAGGGATTCTATAAGAAATAAGGGATCATGAATGTATTCAATAAGGTTTTATGGAAATTCACTGTGTTACCATGTTTTAATAAAATACATGATGAAGGTATTCACATGTTATTATGTGGAATAATAGATCTTCATTATATTTACCTCCCATATAAATTTTTAGACTGTGAGTATACACACAAGTATTTTTGGATAAGTCTAAAAGTTGGAATGCAGTAAGTCGATCACTTGATATTTTGTATGATGTTAAAGTATAATTTATTGGATACTCTAAACTAACCTTTTGGATTTTAGTAAACATATATAGGATTAAGGAAATAATGGTGGACCTTATGATTTATCAAATGATCATTAGGCATTAAAAAATAATTTTTTAACTGTAATTTCCTAGTGTAAGGGATTGAGTGAAAATAGATCAAAGCATAACCAAATTATGAGATTATGATTAAGATAGGTAATGAAATCAATTATGGTTTCTTGAGTTCTTATCTAGAGAGTAAATTAATCGATCCTTTTCCAAAAAAAGTATCAAAAAAATGTGTTATCCTGATACCTTATGTTTTTTTGAACTGATGATACTGTAAATCATCATAGATTGATGGCTTTGAGGCCCTCAATTTTACATTTTTTGTTCACTAGGTTGTGATTGATGACCTCAATCATTCCCTATAAATATTTACATTTTCCTCCAATTTTGTGTCTCTAATTTCCACCAATTTTCTCCTATTCAAAATCCTAATCTGGTGGTGACTTTTTAAATTTTCATTCCCTCTTATTAAGACTAAATTTTAGTAACCCTATTTCTGATGTGGGTTTTCTACAAAGGTATTTTCTATTTTCAACCTTTTATTTTCGATTTTTTTAAATTGCGAGGATGCAATTTATTGAATTAGGGGAGAATGTAACACTCCAAGATTTCATATTAAGTTATATCTTAAATGTAATTCAATAGTTTGCGCTACACGCAACCCTGAGTTCGAGCGCACCACGACTCACCAAACTAGACGTTCAAAAAGTGGTTATGAATAATATTAACCAAAATTTTGAATTTTATATACTCCATATAATTTTAACATCCATATTATTTGTTTCTTATACATAATATAAGATTGAATTCAATTTTTCAGATAAAAAAAGTATTTTTCAAAAAATGAAATTTTACTGCCTTTTAATGATGGACCCTTTTTAAATCGAATATTTGACACTTTAATATATTAAATTTAATGAAATTAAATTATTCTTTAGAATAGAAACATAAAAATTTAGTTTGGATAAATTTTTGGTACTTTTCTAATAACTTTCATATTTTGATGAATAATAAAAAATACTAAATTTTAACTGAAAACAACTTTTTTAATTCAAATAATTTAAAGTGTTAAATTATTAATTTGAGTGGTTATAAAGTATAATTAGATTGTATTATTATAATTAATATAATTTAGGTCATTTTAAGTAATTTCACATTTAAATTGGACATAAACACATGTCAATCTTTTGATAATTTTTACTTCTTAAAAACTTTCTTTTTGGTTTTGAAAATGAGAATTAGTTTTTAATTAAATAATGAAACTTCTATGTTTTGAATTTGGTAAAATAGATATCATTTTTGGACTAATAATATCAAAATTATCTTTGGGTGATTTTATTGGTATTTTTATGAAAACTTTAAAATTTTGAAGAATAGTGAAAAACAGTCCGTTATAGATAAAATCCGACTTTTTCATTTAAATAATTATATTTAATTAAAAAATTATCTTAATATATATACATAATACATATATTAGTACAATTTAAGTCATTTAAGTCATTTTATAATAATATTAGATATATAAAATTTTGTTGAACCTTTTTAACGTCTTTATACCCACCTTCTAGGCACATTTACCCACCTTCTAGGCACATTTACAAATTTGCATGAAATATAATTTTACCGCTTCTATGAATTGAATTTAAAAAATCCAAAATACTTAGTTGATATTAGTAAGTAAATTTTGGTTCAATATGATGAAAATAATTTTGGGTGAATAGTAACTTTTGAATTTTATTTATGACGGTTAAAAGTAAAAAAGGTAATTAAAGGTAAAAATAATATTAAAATTACCACAAAACATGTCCTAATTCTATTGGATAAGTGTTATTCTACAAAAATCAACCTTATAACAAAAATATGATCTTTTTTTATTAACTTGGGTAAGATTAGGACATTTATCATATTTTATTTAAAGAAGAGTTAAAAGAGTTAAATTCAAATTTTAAAAATTAAACAAATTTTAATATATAGTTATACATAAAATAAATTTGAATATAAATATTCATTAGAAAGATAAAAATGTTTCCTAAATCATGGTATTTTATTTATAATTTTTATACATTAAATATTTAATGTTATTTATTACACAATGATTAAGTAGTGATTATCCTATTAATGAAAGATTAAAATAATTTATATTATAAATATCAAAATAAATGTAGATTGAGACTTTTGATCCCATCCCCAAATTTTCTTGGTGAATATGACATGTTAGGGTTGATTTAATGTATTTTCTGTGAAGTAATAAATTTTTTATGACTTTCAAAAAACCAAATACTAAATAGTTTCAAAATTGACATAAATGAGTTTTTAAAACAAATACTATATTAATAAATTATATAATATTTCTAAAAATATATGGTTCAGAAAAAGAAATTAAATAATGATATATTTTTCATTAATTAAACACTAGGTTTTCTCTTGTCATTTTATAATAATTTTATTAACCATGTAATATAAAAATACAAGAAGGCGTTTTAAAAGTTAAACTATTTAAGTAAGAGTTAAATCTAAAAGATAAGGTTACTATGGTAACCTAAACTTGTCAAAAACATATTTGTTGAGAGTATTTAAACTCATACCCACATTATACTTAAAATCAATTCATTTGGATCCATTATAAACCGAAAATTATTTTATAATAAAATAATATTTCATGATTTTCCAAAAGTGACCCTCACCTATCTTATAAAAGGGTACTCCCCCTTCTCTTAATTTTACACCACCAAAGCCATTTGGATCGACCAAATTCTACTAAAATATCCTCCAAACTACCCTAAATTCATCCTATAGGCCTTACTTTGATCAGAAATTAAACCTAAGGAGCCCCTTTGATCAAATCAAAAGGAATCACCCTAAGAAGAGGTAATTATTTTGATAACCTCTTTCAAAGTTATTTTCTTATTCCACTTCCTCTTTCTATTTTTGTTTACATACCAAAATAATAACTGCAGTACCTTATACATACTGTTATGTTATTATAAATACGGTACAACCATATTCATTAATCTATCCATCCCATGAATTACCAAGTCATTATACGTGTGTATGTACAACTTACCGTCTCCACGTTGTGGTGTAGTTTGTTATTGAAAACTTCATTATTTGGATGGGTATAATAATGAGTATAATTGATTTAAATAATAAATATAAGATTTTAATTATTCTTTATATATAATATACCATCCAATTACATATTATCTCACCATCAATAGAATGATATAATTGCTCGTGCGTACGTAGAGCTTACCGTCTCCATGATGCGATGAGATTCATTTCCACGTTCACCATTTGACAATGATTATAAAAATATATATTATAAATAAGTATGTAATATATGACATAATAATTCTACTAGATATATATATATATGTATGTATGTATTTACATATTTCTCATTCACTTACTTCTGTTCAATACGATATGAAAATAGAAATGGCGTTTATGCATACGTACGACCTACCATCTCCATAGACAGTGTTTTACATTTCATATATCTATCCATTATAAATATTTATATTCTGAATATATTTGATACATAAATAATGTTTTATATTCTGGAATCAATTAAATCATGATATAAGTTATATGATCAAGAATAACAAGTTAAAACATGTATGATAAAGAAAGAAATTATTACCCGAAATGTTATTTTAATATGGAAATTATTATTAAATGGTTAGTATAAAGTCATAAATGATTCATATATGATATCATTAATATTAATGTGGTTCTGGTATAATTTAATAACATACTATGGTCATTATACATGAGGTTAAACATACCCTCATCCAAAGGAAAGTACAAGGTAAGGGTTATTTTCTCAATCTCATTATTATCCAAGATTGTTTATGTGTAAGTATATACTAGGAAATATTTATCATCGATACCCATATTTCATAAAACTATTTTCAAAATGAATCTTTTATGGTTTTATGTGAGGTTATATTTAACTAGATCATAATTTTAAATGTTTTAAAGATTTATCTTTCTAAATATTTTTAATTAATGTCCATGTTTTCAAAATGATTTTAAGGATTTATTTACATGGACAAGAATTTTTAGAAATGATAATTATTTTCAATAGTTTCAAAGTGTAATGGGACAATTTGATTCAAAAATCTATTTTAAATGACTTTATAAATGAGTGAATTTTAAATGATTTCACAAAAAAGGATATTTCTTGCAAAGAGTTTTACTGATCATTTTCAACTATATCAAAATATTTTACTGGATATTATTCTTGATTGAGGTTGATTTATTATAATACAATATTCCATATTATATTGAATGAGTTATGATATGTTTGAATGTGGATGTGATATGTTTATTCCATTCATGGTTTATAGTTAAAGTATTGAAATTTCATATGATAGATTTAATATGAATGTTTATGTTATGTTTCAAAATTTTCATATGAGGAATGCGTTGGACTTAGTAAGTGATGGGTGGAGGCTAATATTTCTCCTCGATGCATTAGTAGGTCTCATGAGACAAACTAGTATCATGTCATAAATCCTTGGAAAAAAATTTTATTTGTAGACTTGGCATGAGGCCTTGACTATATGTTTATGATGTCCGGAATTATGCATTCCATTATTATGAAATTAGTTATTACATGTGATTATTAGACTAGTAGAATATCCATGTGCATGTGTATATGGTAATTATTGATTTTTTTTCCATATTATGTTCAATTTTATGTTTAAAAGGCTGTTTTTTTATTACACATCTTTCCTTAAATGTTTATATCTTTTTCTAAATTATTTACCCTTACTGAGCATCTGAGCTCACCCCTTTCTTATGTTTTATTTTCCCAGGATCCTAAGAAGTGTTTTATGAATGATATTCTGGGTTAAGATAAGGGAAAAATGGCATTCTCAAAGGATTATTTATGCTTTATTGTATGTTAGAAAGTGTAATTTAATGTTCATGTATGTAATCTATTTTACAAGACTGCTAAACTAATCGGTCCTTCGGGACATGATTCCATGTAATCATGCCAATGTATTAAAATAATGCACCAACTATGAGTAACTGGGGTCAGGGTGTTACAAATTTATCACAAACTACCACAAATACCATAGTCCCTTAATACCCTAGCCAACCCTGACATGGCCTGAAGGGCATTCCCGATCCCAACGGGTCAGATACTAGCACCTGACATTATACAAGAACAAATAGGGAATAAATTTTACAAAAAAATAATGAAAGATAAAATATTACAAGTCAATATGCTCAATACTCAAAAGGATAAAGTACCAGAATCAAATAGGTATTTTAGTACCCAATATAAATATAAACATCCCAAATAAAATTGTAACGTCAAATAGATAAATATCTCAGAAATTTCAGTGTAACAAGTGTTTAGGTTCAAAGCATAGCGTATGCGTGCGATGGGTCATGCCCAAATTTGATTTTTTCCATGAACGATGGTCAATACGAAAACTACACAAA
Source organism: Viscum album (assembly GCA_963277665.1). Lineage (NCBI taxonomy): Eukaryota > Viridiplantae > Streptophyta > Magnoliopsida > Santalales > Viscaceae > Viscum > Viscum album. The sequence goes on along the minus strand of OY728128.1, from coordinate 208,221,424 downwards.
GATAAATTTCATGATATACAGAATTGAATCAAAGAATACAGACAAGGGATAGAACACAAGAACTAAGAGAGAGTATCATCACATATTATTTATAATTAATTTAATTAAATAAGAATTACCTTGATGGAATTCTTTATTCATTGATAGATCTGACAACAGATCTGTGACATTCCATCATTGAATTATTGGAATCAAAGTAGATTCCATCTAGCGGTGATCCACACATGTTCCAAAAATCTTCAAACATCATCATAGGAATCTCTCTGTGCTAGCACGGTAGATCCTAGAACTTTCATCGTCCTCCTTTGATCACCTTGAGAACCACTTCCAAAGTGTTCTCTTGGATCTCTCTTGACTTGAGGGTGGGTTGTGGAGGAAGATCACTCTATATTATTGTGAACATTCTTGGATAAGGGATCTCTATAGGGCTTGAGAGAATTCTCCAAATCCATTGTGTGCAACCAAACAAATGAATTGTATTATTGATAAAATAATATAATTGGGTTTATATATCATTAGGGTTAAAATAAAATAATTACACAAGTTCCCTTTATTATTTATTTAATCCCTGCAGAAACCCACACCAAATAATAATGATAATAACATTTCTCTACATGCGCTTAACTTGTGAAATAAATTAAATATTATTTAATCAAATAATATTAAGTATTTATTATTTCTCACCGGACCATTAAACTCGATCTATCATTCCTCTATAATATTTATCAGGCCTTGAATAATGAATATTTATTTATTAAATAAATATCACTACATTATTTCCTAAAAAATATATAAATATTATTTTCACTAAATAGTAAATAAATATTTATATACGATCAAGCATACATGAATAATTATTTAACCACATCTGAGAATAATATTTATTCAACATGTTAAATAATAAATAATAATATATTATTTAACTGAGATTCTAGATACACTTAGTGTGTGACCCTCTAGGCCTCTTTATCAATGGAATTAGTTGAAGTATCATAAAGTCCCAGGTTAGCGTCTAAATACACACCAATGAACCCTTAGAGAAAGTAGTTAGTGACGCAACGATGTGATACCTCATACGAACAGTTACTATGAAATATAATCCTTTTACCATGATATCTCAAATAAAGAAAGCATTATGGTAATGTTATCAACCTATGTTATCAATTTATCTTTCTTTGACTTCTCATAAATTGAACATATATTTTAAGAATAATGTTGTAGCACTTCCAGTTTCTCATCATAGTGGGGAAATTATATGACCTTTTAGAATGAAAACTACTCTTTGGACTTTATCACATACTATGTTACATAGAAGAACAATAACAATGTGATAGAGAGTTTTTTAATATTCAAAACCATGAATACAGGTTATCATAAAGTAAACATAAGTTGGTTCTAGAGCACCAACTCCAACAGACTCCCTCATTAACTATATCTAACTACTAACAACCTTCAATCCACTAGATCTCACATGATACTCATGATTTTATTAAGATGTGCCTTTAGTTAAGTGGTCCACCAAGTTCTCTTCTAGGTGAAATCTGCTTACTGCAACTTCATCCCTCTGATGAAAATCCCTCAAGAGGAGATAATTCCGAAGTATGTGCTTTGTCTATTGATGTGACCTTGTCTCTTTTTCAAGATCCACTGCTGCAGTATTATAACAATACAACATGATAAGATCTTTACCTCTAGGTACCACATCAAGCTCCTTGAATTTTTTTTGAATCAAAACAGCTTCATTGGCTACATCATAAGCTGCTATATACTGGGACTCCACTATAGAATCAGTGAAAACTGGCTGCTTTGAACTCTTTCGGCTCACATCTCGTCTGTTGAGATAGAAAAAATATCCTTATTGTGACTTTTGATCATTATGCTATATCTAAAAACTAGCATTAGTATAACCCTTGATGACTAGCTTCTCGTCTCCTCTATACACCTGGAACATGTCCTTATTTCTTCTCAGATACTTAAGGATAACATTAATAGCATACCAATGTTTTCCTCCTGGATTTGATTGATATCTACCAACCATGCTCAATGCATAGGTAAAATGAATTCTAGTACATAAAATGGCATACATGATTGATTCCATCACTAGAGAATATGAAATATTTATCATTCTCTCTTTCTCATGTTATGTCTAAGGACACATTTTCTTATAAAGATGTAAACCATGTGATACTGGAACCAAAACCCTATTGGATTATTCCATACAAAATATCTTTAGTATCTTGTCGACATATGTACTTTGAATTAGTCAAAGCATCTTCTTATATCTATCATGAATGATCTTGATCCCTAGAATATAGACCACTTCATCTAATTACTTCATGGAGAAACACTTTTTTATCCATTTCTTAATTTCCTGTAAGGCTGATTTGTTATTTTCTATAATTAATATATCATCAACATATAATACTAGGATAATGACCACATTTTCGCTGAACCTCTTATAAATATATGACTCTCATTCATTCTTAATGAAACCAAATTCTTTTATGGATTTATCAAATCAAATTTTTCCTGACCTGGATGCTTTCTTCAATCCATAAATAGATCTATGTAACTTGAAAATCTTCTTGTCATCACTAATCGTCAAAAAACCTTCTGGTTGTGTTATATATACATCTTCCTAAATATTCCCATTAAGTAATGAATTTTTGAAATCCATCTACAAAATCTCATAGTCATGGTAAGATTTTATATAAAGTAGAATTCTAATTGATTTAAACATGTAAACTGGTGCAAATGTTTCATCATAGTAAATTCCTTGACGCTGTTTAAACCATTTAGCCACTATCACCTATTTATAGGTATTTATATTACCTTCCATGTCTAGTTTCCTCTAGAATAACCATTTGCATCTAATAGTCTTTACATCAACTGGCACATCGACCAGAACCCCAAATCGGTTCTGATATATGGAATGAATTTCAGAACTCATGACTTCTCTCCATCTTGAAACACCTGAGCTCTCTACTACATCCTTTTAGGAGAGTGGTTCATTATTGTAAACCAACAATGATTCACCATCTTTGGTGACTATAAAACCATATCTATATGGTTCTCTTACCTCTTTTATGGTCATAAGAAGTACTTGTGTTTTAGGAACTACTTCTTCTATAGGGACATGTGGAAAATGTTACTATACCCACTCTTGTGTATCTTGCGTGTTTCATTGAATTCAATCTTTCTCCTACTATCCTTTTTAAGGATGTGCTCCATCTTAATAAGGATGACTTGTTTGGCGAAAATTACTTTCTTGAATGAGGGGATTTATATATAGTATCTCTTTTCTTCATTAAGATATCTTATAAAGATACAATTTGTGCCCCATGGTGCTAGTTTGTTTCCTAAGAAGGACTTAACAAAATCCTCGCAACCCCATACATGAGTGTGAAACAAAATGGATTTATTTCCACTCCATAACTCGAAGGTAATTCCATTTTCTGCTTTAGTTGGTACTCAGTTTAATGTGTATACTGCAGTTTGTAATTCATATCCACAAAATGATAATTAAATATCTTCATGAATCATCATTGACCGTACTGTGTCTAACAAGGTTCAATTCATCCTTTCACTAACACCATTCCACTATGGTGTTTAAGGTGGAGTGAGTTGATATAGAATCCCAATCTTCCATAGAACTTTGATGAACTATTAATTAATTTATTCACCACCACGATCCGATTAATGCTTATTCATCTTATTTCTAAGCTGATTCTATGCTTCATTATTGAATTATTTGAATTTATCAAAGGATTTGGACTTATACCTCATCAAGTAGATAAACCCATATCTACTCAAGTCATCAGTAAATGTTATGAAGTATGAATATCCACCTCTAGCTTCTTCTGGAAATGTTCCACACACATCAATGTGTACCAATCCTAGAATCTCTGTGGCCCTTTCACCCTGTCCAGTTAATGGTGGTTTAGTCATTTTTACTTGTAAACAAGCATGAAATATTTTAATTTTTTTTAGCACAGACAAGTCTAAATAACAATCTTGATAGATATTTATTAGATGATTATCATTTAAATGACCAAGATGATATTTCCAAAGCTGGGTGTTGTATGAGTTGTGTAAACATGATTCATTATTAATTTTTAACACTTGGTTTTCATAATTTAATCCATAAGTTTATTTATTTAAAATTTTCATGCCATAACATATGTTTTCCTTATAAAAAAAACTTTTTTTCCAAACTTGAAAATAAACCCATTTGCAACTAGACATGATACAAAAATTATATTCTTGGTAACCATAGGTACATAAAAAGAATCTTTTAAAACCAAAATCATTCTCATTGGATATGAAAGGTGGTAGTCACCAATGGCCAGAGCAGCCACCCTCTCACCATTAGTATTTCTTAGATCCACCTCTCCTCTGGAAATATGTTAGAATCTACTTTGTTTCTATATTTGGACACAAATGTGATCACTAAGAGATGTATCTAATACCGAATGTGTAGGTATGGAAATATTACACTCAACAATGAACACACCTTTATTTTTCCCTAGCTTCTAGGTAAAGTTCCTCATCCAGTGGCATGGCTTTCCACACACAAAACATACTACCTCCTTTTCCATGCCTTGCCTCTGGATCAACCTCTTTTTGGAAGGATGGAGGTCTGGAGCTTTAGAATATTTATAGGACATGGTACCCTTTTCCTTGTTCTTACTTTTCTTATTCATCATAAGGACTATTGGTTTATAACACCCCATGTCCTCATCCACTTGGATAATCGAAGTAAGTAGTTACGAAAGACTCTTCTCATTATTTCTCATGTTATAATTAACAATAAAACTAGAGAAGGTCTTGGTAAGTGATGAAAGTATGATATATGTATGCAACTCATTAGGGAATTTAACCCCTAAGATGGCTAAGTGTTCAATATAGCCAATAATCTTGACAACATGAGGTCCAGCTAGCACAAAATCTCCATGCTTAGTTATGAATAAATCATTGTAGATATCATATGTCTTTTGTCTTGCCTTCTATTAATAGAGACCCAAAGGTGAGACATCATGATATACACATCCATGTCCTAATGTTGCTTTAAAATATCATTGGGCATGAATGATAGAAGGAATCATTGAACATATATGGAATCATTCAAATGTTTCTCACAGTGTGATAACTCTTCATCACAAGCCTCATTTCTAGGTGCTCTAGGAAAAGGTTCTTCCAACACATATAATTTCCTTACATGGAGAAGGATGATGAATAGGAGCCTTTGTTATTCTTAGAAATTTTTGACAGTGATAAGGTTTTCCTTCTCAAGTATGGATCACAAAGATATGTTTGATGTCATTTTATTGCTATTTATATAAATAATATTAGGATACTTTTAGTGATTTATCTGATAAAATTTAGAAAAATATATAAATATTATATTTCTTAGTCTCCCACTATTTTATCGAAACCTAATAACCCTCACCATTAGTTTCAAAATATCCTCCACCTTGGACATCCTAGTGGTAAGGATCCATATCCCCCTTCTCATTACCCCAAATTTTTTTAGTCAAGAAACATGAATGGTTTTAGGTAGGAATCCCAAATTCCTACTGAATTAACTCACAGTTCCTTGATCCTCCGTGTGGAATCCCCAATCTTGAAATCCTTAAATTGGTTTTCCTTATCCTTTTACTCTGAGTTACACCAATTCCAACTTTGGATCTCAACCCTTGACGTGAGAAAAGTTATGTTAACCCAAAAAATCATGTTAGAATTCCTTGATAATTGAAATTACCCCAAATTTAGTTGGTTAATCACTTTTAACTATGATTAGATTTTAACTAAAGTATTGGAAGGCTCTATCGATGTAATATATATAATTGAGTGATTTTATACTTTTATATATAAATTGAGAATTATTATCTTTATTACATGCTTTTTAATAATAAGTGTATTTACTTAAGTGGTTAACCATGTATTAGATAATATTTATGTATAAGACAATTTATTTTAGTTCTATCTTGCATACTTGTTAATTTCATTAAATTGTGTGATCACAAAAAAACATCCATAATGAAATAGCCATGAAACTTGAAAGAAATAAAATAATAAAATGGTTTGATCATGACTGTTTACTAATGTATATTTTATATAGAGGTTGATAATCTAACCACTAACCAATGGGAAAAACACCTTGAACCAATTAAGGTTCGTGTTGCAGCTTTCCCCATGTCCAATAATGTATTTCTCTTTGATTGGGTTCACCTCATCTCCAAAATTGAACTGCCTCCACTAGCGTGGGAGATCCATCCATTACAAATGCTTTTACTCACATGCAGGTGAGGGAAAGGGGTTACGCAAAAGAAAACATGGGCATGTAGAACCTACATAGTAAGATGGGACAAGGCACACAAGCCAACTATTTAGTTTAATAATAAATTAAATGAATCCAATCACATACAAAGGTCTTGTATATGCTCATGATCATCCATATTCATGCAACAAATTACACATGTAATAAAACTAGCATTCAATTATTAGTCATTCTTATTTAAGATAAATCACACAAAATCAATTAATTATTATCTTTAATTAATTAATTATTTTATCTTAATTATCATCAGAATTTCCTTTAGATTCTCTAGCTTCATAATTTTAAACAAATTTAATAATTTTTTTAAAATTAACTATGTACATTAAGTGTACTTTGGAGGCAACACGACGAATACCCATTCGAATCCACCCAACATGTATTATACTCATATACAGTTTTACTTTTGTGACATATAGCATACATGACTTATCATGTACTTTCATGCCGTGTATTATCAACTTAATAATTACATGAATTACATGATTTTTCGATCATGTGTTATGCTTCAATGCATGTTGAGTAACAATTATAATAAAACTCATACATGATATATAGATTTGAACACTACACATATATTAATTAAACACACACACACACACATATTAAAAACCCATCACATGGCGTGCCCTATCAACATAATGACCACACACAAAAACAGATCTCAAGGTTTACAAAGTATAATAAATAAATTTTAAATATGTGTAATTTGGTATAAGTACACATAGTGTATAGGTGAGCTACATGGAATTTACGTCTCTCACCATCTATCTAAGGCACATGCCTAGGGACTCGGTGAGTAAATCGTACCATAGAAAAAATTAAGTATGTGACATATAAAAGGGATTACATGGTGTGTGGACTCTGAGATACATAGTCACATGTCAGGTAGGTTGTGTATAAAAAATGGTCCATCTGTGACTCAAAGGGACTGCAAGACATGTATGTGGGCTACCTAGCGTGTACTCCAGATGACCGTGTGTCAGGATAGCTTGGTTTACATATAATGTAATAATTAACTACACTTCATGTCATCAATGCACACACATTGAATTAATTTCCGAGTTAATTCATAATGCATTGAACACAAGTACATATATTGTAACTCTGGTTACACGGTGTGTAATCTTGTGCTATCCGATGTATACTCTTGTTCTATTTGAAAAAAACATCATCACCTCTAGATGAGTTTATTAATTTTATTATATTCATAAAATTAATCATCTCAATTATATCGATGAGAAATGAGGGAGAAAGAAGAAAATATCTTAATTCAGATTAAAAGAATGATTAAACTTGAATTGAAAAACCAAATTAAAATGAGAAAATTAATAAAAAATATTTAAATAATTATAAATAATTATGTAACCTCTCTCTGACTCAAATTTTAGGTTTTGAGCGAAGCAGAAGCATGCGGTGGGTCATGCCCAACTTAGATTTTTTTTCTATGATCGATGATCAATCAGATATTTACACAATGATAAACATTGAGATCTATAGAATTGAATCATAGAATATCAAGAAGGGATAGAACAAAAAATAAATAGAGAGGACAATCACATATTATTTATATTTAATTTTATTAAATAAGAATTACCTTGATGGAATTATTTCTTCGTTGATGGATCTGACAAAAGATCTACATTGTTCCATTGTTACATTATATGAATAAAAGTAGGTTACCACTAGTGGTGATCCATATGTGTTCCAAAAAATCTTTGAATGTCTCTATAAGAATCTCTGGGTGTTTTCATGGTAGACCATAGATCTTTCCCCACCCTCCTTTGATCATCTTAATAAACTCTTCAAAATAATTCTTGTAGATCTCTCTTGACTTGAGAGTGGGGGGTGGAGTAAGATTTCCCTACATTCTTAGGAGTGTTATCGGATAAGGGATCTCTCTAGAACATGAGAAAATTCTCCAAATATGTTGTTCACAACCAAACAAATGAATTGTATTATTGAGAAAATAATATAATTGAGTTTATATATCACTAGGGTTAAAATAAAATAAATTCACTAGTGACCTTTATTAATTATTTAATACCTATGTAACCCCATGTCAAATAAATAATAATAAAATTATTATTTATTGACATGTGCTTAATTTGAAAATTAAATTAAATAATATTTAACCAAATAATATTCAATATTTATTATTTCTCATGAGACCATTGAACTCAACCCATCATTCCTTCATAACATTTATCAGGCCTTGAATAATAACTATATATTTATTAAATAAATATCACTGCATTATTCTCCAATAAATATATAAATATTACATTCAATAAATAGAAAATAAATATTTATATGTGATCAATAATTCATGACTAATTATTAAGCCACATATGGGAATAATATTTATCCAACTTGATAAATAATAAATAATATTATATAATTTAATTGAGATTCTGGATACACTCAGTGTGTGACCCTATATCCCTCTATCTCAGTGGCATTATATAAAGTATCCTAAAGTCCAATGTTAGTGTCTAGAAATAAACCAAGATACCCATATAGAAAGAAGTTTAATTCCACAATGACATGATACCTCTTGAAAACACTTACTGTGTAATATAACCCCTTTATCAATATATTTCAAATCCAGTAGGTTTCATACTAGTGCCATAAACCTATATACTCGATGTTTCATTCTTTGAATTTCTATAAATTGAGCTTGGATTTTTTAAACCACAACTATGGATTTATTTAGGCTATATCATTTCCATAAAAGGGCCCGAGATATCCAATTTTTTTAAAGAACAGAAGGGATAAATCCTTTCTTGAATTATTCATTAATGTAATATTACTCGTGATGCACCCAATGCATCCTACCTCACCGTGAACATATTTCACCATGGTTTTCATAAATACATCAAATTATGTGACTCATAATACTCAATAATAATAATATTAAATTCTAACAACCAATACACATGTTTGAAGATAGGAACGTCCAATTTGACATTAAATGTGGATTTCTTAATGGTGGCTATCATTCTCATAATAACCTGTTGGATATTACTAAGGGAGTACACAATGAGAAGGTGCATCAATGCCCTATGAGTATCCACCCCAGATAGACTATATATTTTTTTACTCAAATTATATCATCTAGTTATAGAACATATATTTTAAGAATAGTTTCATAGTGCTTCTAGGTTATCATCATAGTGGGGAACTACTATGACCTTTTAGTGCAACAAATACTATTAGGATATTATCACATACTATAATACACTTAAGAAAAATCATGATGTGATAATAAGTTTATTAATATTAAAAATATGAATACAGTTTATCGTAAAGTATATAGAAGTTGGTTCTAGGGTACCAATTCAAAAATAGTGGACAACAGGTACATCGGTCACCATCACCACTCTACTGTACAAAGGATCAAGAACATGCACTACCTAAAAGCATCTCTTTACCTTTTATCAGAACTAGAATAATAAATTCTACAAATTTCCAAATTAAAAGGTATCTTTTGAGATATAAAGACTAGTAGGGTCTCACCAATTTTTCCATAATCAATTCCGTAACAATTTACCATTTATGCTATTGGTTACTATAAAACAAGGCATATAATTTCATTCACATAATTTAAACCAAAAACATGATTTCAAAATAAAATGATAGAAAATATATAAAAATAAATTTCAAATAGGATTAATTGAAAATTTTACTTATAACAGTTTATATAAACCAGTTGTCATGAATAAAATAGTTCAACAAATCAATGGTATGCATATCAAATCAAATAAGTCATAGAACTTTGGTCAAATGTACTATGGTACATTAGTTACTAACTATAGGATCCTCACACATCTCTAAAGTGATCAAAACTCATAAATAGTGTGTATATACAACTAACACCCTAATAGGGTAACCCATTATAGGAAACCAATCTGCACCATAATGAGGGATCAAATCACAAGTATCATAAGATGACTTTGTTTAGTTAGTGTTTTCATCCTAAATTAAATTCTAGGGGATCTAGATCCAAGCATGCATGTACCAATAAACTGTTAACTACAAAAGCTCCCATGTGATTTAATCAATCAATCAATCAATAAAATTTTCCATCAATCATTTTAAATCCTTTTAAAATTAAATTTCCCAATTTTAGTTTTCAACATGCCTTTTTTTCAAAACCAAATGAAGGGTTTTAATTATTTCATCAAATTTAAAATTATTTTTAAATTCAATAAATTTTCTCTAGATCTACATAAATTTATTTTATCGAAATTATTTCCAAATCAATTCATAATTTTTCAAAAATTCATCCCAAAATTTCAATTCCATTGAAATTTGGGTTTTTCTTAAATATCACACACATTTCAAAACCAAGATAAAATCATTACAAATCCTTTTTTTTAAATAAATAAAAAAATAATTTCAATTAGTCAATAAATTAAAGGTTTCAATATTAGGGAATGGAATTTTAGAACCACATACCTTTAAATCATGGGATCACAATATACAACCCCCATAACATGGAACACCAATGATTAAAGAAGGCATGCAAGATATACGAAAACAACCTAGAATCAAGTTCCAAAAAAACAGAGTTTAGATACATCAATTATGTGATGATCTATCTGACTATGATGAGATAAATTTAGGTCAGAAGAAACTATATGAGAGGAGTTCCACTTACCTAGAAGAGATCAAACATGATCAATGAAGCTTCGACCCCCCAAATAAAGGGCCTGGAGGAGCCAAAATCTACTCTTGGGAGCCTCTAAGGATGAAAAAATGGGTTAGGGTTGAATAAGGTTGATTATAATATTAAAATGTGGGTTCATGATATTTAAAATAACATTTAGAGGACTTTAAAATTGTTCACACAATTTTTTGTGGAGGGCCGTACAGTTAGAGAAACTCTATGCCCAAATTTTCACCCCTACTAGTCTCCTGTTTGGGGTGTATGGTTTGGCCACATGGTTAGAATAACCGTCAACCAATTTTTCATTCACCACTATACATGGGGTGCATGATTTTGAGGGATATACACCCAGTTTGAAATAACTATGTGCCTCATTCAAGATTCTATCAATAGGCCACACAATTTACTAGGAAAAATAGTATGGTTTTACCTACCTATGAGCCAATCGTAAATAGAAAAAAATGATTCCAAAAGTCTCCAAATTTCACCCAAAACACTCCAAAATATGACCCAACCAAAATGATATAAAAATAATGGTCAAGGAATACCTAAAATAAGGTTATGAGATGTTATAATAATGATATTTTGAATATGATTGTTTTAATTTAATAATGTATCCTGACTTTTGTTTTAGTGCATGTGAAGAAATATATAAAAACCAGTATTATTTAAAGGAGAAAATATATATAAATAAATATAGTGATTCTACATTATCCCCTCTATAAATAAAGTGGGTCCATAATTTTTTTTACAAAAATATTAATTGTGGATGTAAAAAAAGATATAAATGACTCAATATAAAATTTCAATTGAAATATCTGCATTAATATCATAAGTAAAACTAGAAGGAAAATATTATTCCTCTATCGAGTTAACTGAATGATTAATTTTACATCAACTACTAAATGATTAATTTCCTCATTTTCCACACAAAAAGAATTTTCCATTTCCTTTGAGACATTCTCCCATGTTTTTGTTTCCACATTTATGACATGAATGAAATTAAATATTTTCCCCTTTATCATCTTCATCACTTGATCTTTTAGGAGACTCTATCCTTATTTTATTTAGCTTGTTTTAGACTTAAAATATGTTCATATTGTTAATCATATTTCTTGGTAGTTTATTTGGAATAATAATAATATTTCTATCCTCAGTTCCTGTCACAATAAATTATAGGTTGTGACAATCACTACATTGTCTGTTGCATTCATCTTAGCTCATTTATTTCTTGCTCCAACCATTACATTATGTAAAATTTTAGTGATGATAATACCTAAATTAGTAAATGTAAATATGGAAAACTGTTATCATAAAAGAAATAAATTAATAAAATATGTCCATACCCTAACTTATGAGTCTTTAGATTCAATCTAGGTCATGGTCATTTCACTATCAGGTTATCTAATCTTGTTAATTTCCATGAATGAATATTTTGAAATAATTTATAATGGTTTGAAAAGAGTATGTGAATTAACCCAGCATATCCCCAGGGAGTTTCAAGATAGGTAAACAATTTTTTCCATTCACTATGCACCAGAATGATGATTGAGATACACTCGACCAACTATTTTCAGGGTTGTCACCCCTATATACATCTGTACCAAAACTACATTAAATTACTAGTATCCATAAAATGATGTAATTACTAGTAAAACCACAAAATCTCCACTTTACAAACATTTAAAGAGGTTCTCATATACTTAAACTCATACCTTGGGTTTCCACTAATGTTTTCTTATCATAATCATCAAACGACATAAAATATTCAACACCTCAAACCAAAAGGTTTATCTATACCATTAAAACGAAGATCATACTTACCTTATAAAATCATTGTTTAATTCCAAAATTTTAAATCATCTTCAACCAATAACATACTAACCTATAAAGTTATCTAAAAACTAATCTAATTCCAATTACAGTGCCCTACTAGACCCATGAACTCAAATCCAGTGCAGAAAGCACTTAACTTACAACATGGGATTTGATACAGATTTATGATTACAATATATATTACAAATTTATAAATTAAATACCTTTTCCTTTATAGTTTTATATAATCATGAAAATTACTAACTAATAGAAACCAAGTCTTCTCATCAAATTGACACTTTTCCTCTCTATAATACATAATAAGATAATAAATCCATAACGAGTCTTCAACATTTCCAATAAATTATCCACAAAAGATACTATTCTAGGATTATCATACATAATACTTTCATTAATAACCTATGGAAATGGAAACCTAAGAAGGGGTGAACTCAAAATGATCAGTATGGGTAAACATAATAATAAAGTATAACATGAGAGATGCGAGGTATAACATGATATCATAACAATAATGGAATCAAAACATGGGAAATGATAATGTAAGAGGATGCAATAATCATGTTAATATTACAAGACAATTAATGTTCAAGTTACATAAATATAACATGATAAGTCATGGCTCCCTACCTTGTTAGCATAACATAGTTGTCTAGGATAACTACCCACACACCATAGTTGGCTAGGATTACTTCCTAAACACCATGATATCTCATAAGATTGAAACATTACACAATACATTGGAGGGATATATAACTTCCTTCCCACCCATCACATAATGAAAATCATAGATATGTGTGACACATGGTTTTGATCAACATATCATAAAATGGAAAGTAAATAAAATAGGTTTTATATCATTTTCTAGTGGTTCCCTAAGGAAGAATTCATGATGAAATGATAAAACCATGGAAAATAAATTGGTATCCAATTTACATAATAATAATTATAGGTAAATACCACTCAATAAATATTATTAATAATATGGTATTTATACTTCATAGAAAATGGATATATGGTTTAGAAAATAATTTCCCCAATCAATTGATGTATTGGGAATCTAGGTGAACACCATTCAATAAATCAATTGAACACATGGAATTCAAAAAGGAAAATAATTAGAAGTAAATCATGTCTATAAAAGTGGATGATTAGGAAAGAAAAATAATTGATGGATCATACCATAAATGTATAATAAAATTTCATAATCCATCCAGATAATGTAGGTGGATGGTATCACTTTAAGAATACCCTTAATCAAGAATAATACTTAGATGGAGAACACTCTTAGAAGCATTGGGAAAATTTATTTTAAAATAAGAATTTCCCTTGGAGTTTGAAAAAATTATAAAAGGAATATTTTATTAAACCATGAGAATAATAATTTTGTTTTTTTGAAAACATAAAAGTGCATATATGAATTCTCTTATAAAATGAAAAAGGTGGTAGAAAGATATGTTCACAAAGTAATGTTTAAAATAGATTTCTTTAAATAGGAAACAACCCATACTGAAACATTTAAAATATTTAATTTTAATTTTTTATGAAATTAAAGGTATTTGAAAATTTACTTTTTAAATTTTTTTTCAAAGAATTCATTTTGGAACATTTCAAAACATTATATTCAAAGAAAAAAGTTTTGAACAATAATCATGTGAAAAAAATTAAAAGTACATTAAAAACATTTAGTAAAACCCACATCATAAAATAATTATAAAACCTTTAATTTATAATATACTAATATAAGTATTACATTCTTATGTAACATTATATGAAGTACATTTAATAGGTAATACATTGATAGGGAAGAAAAATATCCATCGGAAATTATAAGATTTATTCTTATCAACATCATGATTTAATGTGAGGAAGAGTTTCATCAAAGGGGAGGATTTTAATGAAGATAATTAATATCCCTAGATAAAAAGTAAATATACCATTTGAAAAGATAATTTTAGGAAAAATATACTTGGATGATCAAAATCAAGAAGAGATTTCATAACCTACTGGAAAAATGAATTGAGTCAAGAAAACAATTACCACTTGAGTAACATTGTAATAAAACCATTCAAGTAATAAGAGATTTAAAATGAATCTAAAATAACATTAATAAAATATATTTCACACTAATATAACAATTGGGAAACATATAAACCATATAAAAGTAAATTGGTTCATAATTTAAAACATGTCTCAACGAAGGTAGTTTGAGACAAAAATATCTTAAATTATTTCCATGCTATGTTGGTCACACTCTAACTTCCTATAAAAAAACATAACTATCATAATAATTTTTTAATAACATAATTTATCTCTATAACCCTTTTATATACTTTATTTATAATTATTTACTATGAATATGGTGGTTCGTTGTAGCTTATTTTTAACCTCAAGTGTGAACACTTTTAATTACATTGCACATGATTTGTAATGTTAATATTGATGTCTAATATTTGATATTAATTTAATAATTCATAGATTAACAATTATTCTATAATTTATTTCCCATTAATATTTATAATGTTCCAATTTCATCCCATGTGATTTTTAATTATGACTCTTGAAGATAAAGTTGGAGACCAACTTGTTCTGAAAATTTTTAATGAATGAAGATGATATATTTTTAAAATATTTAGATATTAATATTAGAACTACATAACATATAAAAAATTATCAATAAATTATTAATAAATTTAATTAATAGTATATGATATTCCTTAATAATTCACTATATAAATATTACAAAATTGCTCAAGTAGGCGATAAACCGACCAGAACTAAAGCGTGTCGTAATGATCGAATGAGTAAGAAAGTGCTATTAAATATAGTTAATATAACATTTATAGAATATTATACATTTTATATATACCATATATATCCATAAAATCCATTCTTATAATCATTAATTATGGATGGTGTTGATAAGTGAAATTCATCATTCAGAGAGGTAGTAGTCCGCAAGTATACATGATTAACAAACCCATTTCTCAATGGATGGATAGAGTGAATGTATATGAAAGTTTATCATTTAAGAATTATAATAATGTTTAAAAAAAATTTATTTCATTAATGACACTTTTAGGTCCATAAATCTTCAGTGGTTAAGAGAAATAAGACAAATCATTCAGGGAGTCGATAGTCCACACATACACATGATTAATGTTCTCATTCCTTACGAATGGATGAAATGATTGTAAATGTAAAATATAAAAATTTCATAATTTTATATGTGATAAAATAAATAAATATTCATAAAACCCATCCTTTATACCAGCCCTAATATGTGGGGATAAAAAACAAACTACATCACGCCATGTAGGCGGTAGTTCGCACATACACATGATCGATGCATTTTTTTTCTTAGAGGATGCTATGGAATGAATGAATAATTATTGTGAGATTAATTTAATGAAAATTAATTATATATATGATACTTAATACATTATATTATCAATTTTAAGGACTATTATAAAGAGTAAAATTAAAAATAAATACTAAGAGGAGAGTAATACTCACATCAGGAATATTGATTTTCCTTTGAATTATACTTAGAACTAAAGTTATTATGATAAATAAAGAAGGAAAAAGGATTAGTTTATCAGAATATGGTTCTAGGATGAAAAAATTGGAATATTTTCACTAAGTAATTTTAAGGAAAAGGCGTGTAAATAAAGGGTGTAAGTTTTCCCTTTTATAAGTGAAGAGAAGGGAACTTCCTGTTGAAAGGAATGTTAAGTCAAGGGAAAAAATGGAATGGCATGAAAGTTAGGTGAGGTAGGTGAGGGATGGTTAGTAATACATCTAAGAAATTATTTAAAATCTAAAAAATTACTTATATAAGTTCTATAGGTCATATAAATGTATGAAAATTAATGCCACATTAGATTACTCTCTTAAACACTAATTAGTCTTAATTAAATATTAATCATGATAATTAATTTATTAATAAAAATATAAGAATAAAATTACCACTAAAATTAAATGTGATGAAAATAAATTTAGTCTTAATTTAATATAATTTAAATTATAAATATGTGAAAATTTACTTTTAAATTAAAACATATAATATATTGAAAAACAACTTTTATAACAAAATACTGGTTATTTTTAAAAATGTTAATCATGGGTTTGTATGCATGATATATTAAAAATAAAAAATAAATATATTTTAATTTTGAGAAAAATGATTTAAAAAATATTTAATTCATTATGGTGTTATTATAATATCTTAATTAGCGATAAAATCTTCCAAAATCAATATTTTTCACTATTCGCCTTAAAATTAAATATTTCAAAAAAAATACAAAAAATTAATACTACACTGATTTTAGTATTATAAATTAAAATATTAATTTAATTTTATTTAATTCTATTCCTATAAAACTATATATTTAAATTTTAATAAAAATAATATAAAATATACAGATAGAGTACTTTTATTTTAAAAAATGACCTTCTAAAACAGTAACTGTTTCTAAAATATTTTCATACCCATTTTACAATTTAAAGAATTTAAAACTTTTATATAATATATAGATATATTATATGTTATCATTATGATCTTTCAAATAAGATTATTTTAATTTTATAATGTATCAAGTACTTTGTTTTAGTGCATGTGAATAAAGATATCAAAATCCATATTATTTAAATAAAAAATATATATTGAAATCAAGGGATGTTACAATATAATTCTAGATCAGAAACCTTGATTAGTTGAAATTGGAATATAGATTTTTTTATTGTGATGGATTAGTTGACGCATACTATAAATAGTGGTGATATACATAAGAGAGAGAAACCATGTTCACCATAGAAAAACATGTTTATTGTAAATAATTTCATGAAACAACACCCTATATCATTTAGTGGATCGTCTAACCTTGTTATAACTGAAGGATAGGCTAAATCCTTAGAGAATATATTTGGATTCAAGAGTGTTTTAGAATATTAAAAGGAAACCCTTTCTTATTACTGTTTTGATGGTGAAGCCGATCAGTGGTGATCAATGTTTAAGAATATTAGAGAAAGAAAAGATACCTGTAAGAACCCAATTCTTTCTCTAAGGTATGAATCTTTAATTTTTAGTTTATACTTATGAAAATGTGGGAAAAGATATCAAGTTTTGGAAGTATTTTTATTACATGATGTGATTGGGGCCTATATGCTATGTACTTTTATTTACACACCATGTACAGAGGACTACACACCATTTAATCCCAGTACACGGCTATGTAATGTCCTAGAAACAAATTGCATAAAAACGAAATGTAGTTTCAAGTACAAGTTTTGTACTTTTCTTTTTTTATTAAATCGGTAAGTAACATCGTTTTTTGAATATGGATAGAAACAAGCCATTTTGACAAGCATAACACCTAGGAAAAATCCGAACGGTAATTCTTCTCCCTTTTTATCGTCTGGAAGTTGATTCGAACACCATTGAATCTGTTAAATTCATATTGATGAGTGATATATTCCTATTGATACTTTATTTATAATTTCTTCTCTTCACCTAGTTATCGAGGGTTGAATGTTTTTACTCACTTTGTAGATCTACTCTTTTTTAGGTGTAATTGAAGATCGACATTGGATGAGGAGAGTCATACCAACACGGGGTAGGTGGTATTGTGCCTTTCGTTGATCGTTGAGTTGATTATATATGCCAGAGTGCCACAAGATCACTTTTATGGTGTCTTGTGAATGAATTATAAACCCTGTTATTTCATATTTATGATTAGGTAATTAATTAGATGATTTGAAATCATGTTTAGGGTTGTGAAACTTGATTTAGGGCCACCCCATGTGTGTGTTTCCATTGGATGGCTATTTGGTTGAGAATGCCAAAGAGGCTTGAATTGATTTTACATTCTTGGTTTGTTAAAGTGAACTGCTTATGTGATATTAATTCCCCACATGAGATAATTAAATGATTAATCTGTGTGATAGTTTAATTTTCATGTGATACTTGTTATATGAACTTTTCCCACATGAGTTGTTTAAATAAAAATCCATTTGATAGTTTAATTCAAATGTATTAATTTTGTTATGGAATTAAATTATGAAAAAGAGGTGTAATTATCCATGGGCGAGCCATAGTCTCAATTAAAAGAAAAGGTCAGGATCATGCGACTAATTTCACCATATGTATACCTTGGCTGAAGGACAGTCTTGGTTAAAAGACCATGGATGAGCTCAAGAGGTAATTATGTAAGGGACTTGGGCAAGCCATTATCGAGTGGATGGGCTCAATGAGGCTTATTTAAAATTCCATGAAAACCCAGTATTCATTGAGGGATACACATGCTGATCTCTATTAGAAAATGATTAAATAATTATTACATCACGATTTGATGGTTACTTTTATATGAGGGGACGTCGGGCCTAGGTTGGACTTTGATAATTTTATATAATTCAAGGAAATTTAATAATGAAATAGATGAATTATGATGCATTTGACAAGCCAAATCACAATCTTGGATTTGGTCTTCACTTATACATGTTTACATTGTCTTTCGAGACATCTGTTGTGCTTAATTTTGAGTACTAATAGTTTACTACTATCCCTATTGTAAACTGCCTATTATATATATCCACTGATATATTAGAACATAACCTAGGTGGTTTCTTATTGAGATTTAGTTTCACAACCTATTTTGGTCATGCTTTTTTACCCAAAGAGATTATACGATTGCAAGTGTTGATCAGGGAAAGAGCCCTGCTATAGGTACTAGATGTGCTGCATATGAGTAGGAGAGCATGGGACCAAGATGAGGCTTGCTATGCTTTTCAGTTTATTTTGGTTCTTTTTTTCTTTTGATACATATATTGTGTATTACTATAGTGTACTTTTTTGGATGTTTTCTTAGAATGTGTGACATGCTGAATCATATTTTGTGTGGAATGAGGTTTGGTTACTTGTAATGTCAGTCTTCCGCTATTTACTTCAGTTGTATACTGTTTACTGTTTCTGCTATTGTATTATTATTTATTATGCTATGTTACATTATTACAATGAGGACATAGTTTCCCCACAATCACACCCTAGGTCCTTTCTACTAGTTGGAATCCTCTAGCCTTTGGGGAGATGCAGATGAGGCCATGTGGCCAATTGGGTACGGGGCACCGGTCGAGTGGCGTCTGGATCTGGGATGTTACAAAGTGGCATTAAAGGATTTATTTTCTAGTTTTCTTTATTGTTTGGAAATAATAATAAGGGATAGAAATTCAATGGGAGTTGGTGTTAAGCTGTGCTCAGGAGTAGCTACCTCGCATATCGGTAAAAGCCAAATTGCCTCGAATTGACTTGTGATTTTTTTTGATTTTGAGATGTTACAGGTGATAAAATTTCACCATTGGGGGACACACTTGTTTTGTGCTGTTATTATTGATATTATTATGGTTCTATTTTTATTGAAACCTGATGAGATGAGGGAATGACATATCATGCACCATATAGAAACTTTTTAGAAATCACATTCCATGCATTCTTGCCATGTCATTTAGGAGAATTATTGATCGCATGCTATTATGATAGATGATGTGCTAGATATACATGATCTTTTGATAGGCACCATGATAGATATAAATACTGTTGTGATAGGTGTATCAATATGTGTTATGGTTCAAATTGGATGGATGCCAAGCTTTAATCCATGAGAAGTATGGGCCCTCTTGGATCAGAATTTTGGGGATCATGTTTTGTCCATGAGATTAAATTTTGTTATTATGTGTTATATGTGATTTGAAACATTGATTTGCGAGGATTATAAGCCTCATAGATCAAAATTTGGAACGCTGTTGCTTAACTTTTCAAAATAGGGGTTCTGGGGAAGTTTCAGAGGCTTACTATCTAAAAACCCAGACAACATGACATGTGGGTCCATGAACACACACCATGTGTTCTTCTATTCAAGAAGAAAATATTTTTTTTAATTACATGCCATCTACTCTGAGTAAACATTGCATTATAGATGACAGTGTGTCCAACCTTGTGATAGAGAACATGGGACATTGGGTTTTGAGCAGAACATGTCATGTGCATTAGGTACACCCTGTGTAGTTTGACATAGGTAGAGACCACATGTCTCTAGCCATGTAAAAGTACATTTCTAGGAGGAGAGACTTGAGTACACCCCATGTGTTAGTCTTACATGCCATGTACCCAAGATGTTTACACACCAAGGTAGGTGGAGGTACACGCCCATGTGAGAGCTTAAGTGTACATGTCTTGTACTCTTCTTTTTCAAACATTTGTTGGTTTTATTATTAGGTTTAGTTCTAGAACTCTTATACTACAAACCACAATGATCTTGAACTGAGGCGTGTGCTTGACCTTGAAGAGTCATGCCTCCAAAATGACCTCCAGTTGTGTTCCAGGAGAGTGAATATGATCATTCCCCAGAGGAGGTAGGCTATGGGCTACCCGTAGACCCTCCAGTCGTGCCAGTTGCGGTACCAACTGTAATAATGGATGTAGGTGATGATGCATAGTTCTGTGAAGGATTTATGAGGTTTGTGAAAACCTTTTAGGGAGAACCAAAACCGGACACGTCTATAGAAGAACTGACACAAGTGTTCTAGCAGCCGCATCTGCCCACATTTTATGGGGGAAGGTAGGCCACAAGTTGTAGAGTCACAGATAGATGCCATGTTAATGATATTAGAGCATATTAAGATGCCTCCTAAGAGGAGGGTCAAGATCGAGACTTACATACTATGTGATTCCGCCATGATTTGGTGGGATGTTATGATAAAGATAGTGCGTCAGTAGGACATGGCATGGGAATATTTTCAGATAGTATTCTATGAAAAATTCTATCCTGAGATGCTGAGGGATGACACGAACCATGAGTTTATGCATCTGGAGAAGGGAAATCTATTAGTTATGGATTACTATGCCTAGTTTTCTGAGCTCTATCACTTCATACCTATTCTGATTGGTGATGACCTGTCAAAGGCTAGGCGATTTGAGGATGGTATTTGGTACGAAATCTGCTCATAGGTGAATATATTCCGTCTGACTACTGTATATGATATATTGAACAAGGTGATGATAAATGAGCATAATCAGAGGGAATATGGAGGTGAGATATAGGGCAGTTTGGCACCAAGATTTGGTACTGTTTCTTATAGTAGCCGGAAGCATCGTCTGGAGCTTACATGCGGTGAATCCAGTACTCAGAACACATCTTTCGCTAGCCAGATGAGGTGCTTCCAGTGATGAAGAGTAGGGACTACTAAAACTCAATGCCCAATGGAACCCATCGAGTACTGATATTGCAGTAAGATAATCCATTTACAATGTTTCTGTAGGACATTTCCTCCATCATACCAACTCCACATTCAGGACCAGTGTCATAAGCTTCTCACTAGTTAGGGAACTGCAATACATCAGGACCTTCAGGTTGAGGTAGTGGTTGTGGTCATGGTAGCCAGACCCCAAGATCTCAGCAACAATGAGGTGGGTTAGATCAGGTTATCCAGGAAGTCTCTTAAGGCCATGATGCAAGCTAGACTTATGCAGTGCAACAGACCTAGCAGGAGTAGGATCCCATACCTTATATTATCAGAGGTACTATCCTAGTCGCCTCTATTTTAGCTTCAGAACACTTTGATATAGGGTAATCACATAGTTTCATATTTATTGCCATTTTAGAGATCCTAGGTCTTTGTGTTTTTTACTTCTAATTATGTTATGAAACTAGACACTCCATTAGGGATTAGAACGACAGATGTGCGACAATGCAAGGAGCACCCCCTTAAAATTCATGGGTGTCACTTCATTTGGGTTGTCTATGTCTTAGATATGAGAGTCTTTGATTTCATACTCAGAATAGACTGGTTAGTCTCATTTCAAGTCTTTTTTTATTTCTATCATTACAGAGTGAGTTTTACATCACCATAGGGAAAATAGTTTCTACTCAAGGGTGAATGAGATTTATTGGCAAGCTGATCTAGAACTGAGCATCCTGGTTTGAGTGGGATGATAAAAAATATTTCCAGTTTATATCTAGATGACTAGGGGACACCAAATATGGATTTTCTTCCAGTGGTTGATCATTTTAGGGATGTCTTCCCAGATGTCTTTTTAGGTTTACCTCTAGTAATATAGGTAGAGTTCTCTATCAAACAAGTACCTAGAGCTGCATTGGTATAAATTACTCTTTGTAGGATGGCTACGAGAGAGTTTCATGAACTCAAGAGGAAACTAGAGGATTTATAGGCTAAGGGTTTCATCCGACCCAGTACTTATCCTTAGGGGTTTCTAGTACTTTTTGCAAAAAAGGCAGACGATACCCTCAGGCTATGCATATATTACCATAAATTGAACAAGTTGATGATTAAGAACTGGTATTCTCTTCTTCAAATAGATGATCTATTCAAGAAAATTTGAGGATCTCAGGTATTCTCTAAGATAGATTTGAGATCCAGTTATCATCAAGTGCTTGTTAGACCATTAGACACACCTGTCATAGCCTTTAAGAGCATGTATGGTCTATATGAGTATTTGGTCATGGCATTTAGTCTCACAAACACGCCTGCAATGTTTATGGAACTAATGAACCAAATTTTCCATTCTTATCTTGATTCTTTTTTTGGGGCTGTTGTGGATGATATCTTGGAGTATTATTATAATTGACATGACCATACCACCCATCTTGAGATCATTTTGAGTATACTAAGAGAGCATCAGTTATATGCTAAGCTTATAAAGATCCTCTTATGGATGGATCAGATTCACTTACTAGGTCAAGTGATATCGGAGACATGAGTATTAGTGGTCCCGAAGAAGGTGAGATCAGTAGTTACCTAGGAGAATCCCAATAACATCTTTGAGGTGCAGAGTTTTCACAGGATGACTGGTTACTACATGCATTTCATATAGGACTTCTTACGCTTATCAGTGCCAATGACGGGATTGAAAAAGAAGTGTGTGAAGTATGTATGGTCAGATTCTTGTGAGATGACCTTTTAGGAGCTGAAAGGGAGATTAACATCAGCACCAATACTAATTTTTCAAGAGCCAGACAGGAGTTACACTATATACTTTGATGAATCAGGTATCAGGCTGGGAGTAGTGATTATGCAGGGGGATCGAGCCCTTGTGTACAAGTCTTAGCAGTTGAGGCCACATGAGAGGAACTACTCGAAACACGATCTAGAGATAGCCGTGGTTGTTCATTCCTTATGCTTCTGGAGTCATTACTTATTAGGAAATCATTTTTTGGTGTATACAGACCACAAAAGTCTCAAGTATATATTTATTCATCAAGATCTATATCTGAGGTAGAGAAGGTGGGCGGAATACCTTTTTTCTTTCAAACTCAAGATTACCTACATGCCTAGAAAAGGAAATGCAGTGCATGATGCACTAAGAAATAGGACTCAGATGCAGGCGGTGAAGAAGGCCAGTAGCGAGTGGCACCTTATGGAATTGTTCCTCGAGATGCACAATAGTCAGGGAAAAAATTTTCTTTCATCCTTAACTATTAACTCTACTTCACTGGAGAAATTTAAGATGATGCAACTATTAGATTTGGAAGGCCTAGTTCTACATGGGAGTATATCAGATGAGTAACCTCCTCCTAGTTGGACCATTGATGAGGACGAAGTCCTACCGTTATAGGGTTTTGTATGGGTTTTGGAAGACATGTGTGAGGAGATGATGCATGATTTTCATACTTCAGTTTGGGCGGTGCATCCTGGTGTCACCAAGATGTATTGGGATTTACATCATCCTTATTGGTGGCTAGGTATGAAGACAGATGTAGCTGTTTTTGTCACAAGATGTTCCACCTGTCAGCTGGTGAAGGAAGAACACCAACTACTATAAAGACTTTTGCAGAAACTACTCATTCCCGAGTGGAAATGGAATGAAGTTGAGATGGATTTCTTGATGGGTTTACCAAATACTAGAAAGACTTTTTCAGCAACTACTCATTCCCGAGTGGAAATGGAATGATGTTGAGATGGATTTCTTGATGGGTTTACCAAGGTCACCCCAATGTAATAATGAAGTATGGGTTGTGGTTGACAGCCTTGCGAAAGTTTCACATTTCCTCCCGATGAAGGAAACCTTCGGTGTTGACGATCTTTGGAGGTTGTACATCCATGAGATTGTATAACTACATAGGGTCCCACATTCTATCATTTTAGATAGGGATTCCTAGTTTACTTCTCATTTCTGGAAAGGGAAATAGAAGGATTTGGGTACATAGGTTCTTCTAAGTACAACTTACCACCCCCAGACAAATGGCAAGTCAGGGTGCAAGATTCAGGTGTTGGAGGACATGATTCAGGCATGCATCCTAGATTTCGGGGGTTCTTGGGAAACACACGTAACCCTTATTGAGTTCTAATACAAAAATAGTTTCCAGAATACTCTTTAGATGGTGATATATGAGGCTTTGTATGGAAGGTCATGATGATCACCCCTGTGTGGGCTGAAGGAAGGAGAGGTAGTGATGTTGGGTCCTCGTCTTGTCTAGGAGACCACTGAGCTAGTTTAGTTGATTCGGAAGCAGATGAATACTACATAGTCTCATAAGAAATCATACATCAATCACCATAGATGAACTTTGGAGTTTAAAGTCAGGGATTGAGTTTTTCTACGTGTTACACTGAATTTGGGCATAAGAGGATCAGGAGTTAGTGTAAGGTTTCACCGAGATACGTCAGTCTGTTTGGGATTTTGGAGAAGGTCTGGCCGGTTGCCTATAGATTGTAGTTACCTCATAGGTACAGGGATATTCATGATGTCTTATACATTTCTCATTTACAACATTACTTTCCATACTGATCTCTCACCTTTTACCCCGATGAAGTGGAGTGGCAGGAAGACACATCCTTTTAAGAGTGCCCCATTCATATTGTGGATCATAGCATGAAGGTTTTTCGTGGCCGGTCTATTCTTTTGGTATAGGTGCTATGGCAGTATGAATGAGTGTAGTATGAAACTTGGGAGAGGAAGGATGATGTGCGATCATAGTGGCCAGAATTGTTCTCAGATAGTTCTTCATCACCTTTGGAAGGGCAATTCAGGGATGAATTCCTTTAAGGGAGGAAGTTTGTAAGAACCAAGTTCTTCCTCTAAGGTTAAAATCTTTCCTTTTCAGTTTGTACTTTTGAAAATGGGGGAAAAGAGGTCAAGGGCTAGCTGCAGGCCTATTACATGACATGACTAGGGCCTACACGCCATGTAATTTTATGTACACACCGTGTATGGAGGGATACAAACCATGTAATCCCAGTACACGACCATGTAATGGTATGACCAGAAATTATACAGACACGAAATGAAGTTTCAAGTACACGCTATGCAATTTTCATTTTTTATTAAATCAGTTAGTAGTGTCATTTTTGGTAGATGGACATGAACAATCCCTTTCAACAAGCAGCATGCACAAGAAAAATCTGAATGGGTTTTCTTCTCCTATTTCATCTTCAGGAACCCGATTCGAACATCATCGAATCCATTGAAACCGTATCGGTGAGTGATCAATTCTTCTTGAGCCTTTATTTACTATTTCTTCTCTCAACCAAATTATTGAGGGTTTAGAAATTTTACTCATTTTTTAGATTTACTTAGTTTTAGGTTGAATACATATTGAAATTAGACAAGGAGAGTCATAATCACTCGATGTAGGCGGTCTTGTTCCTTTAATTAATTGTCGAGTCGATTATATATTCTAGAGTGCCACACACCCACTTTTCAGGTGTCTCTTGATTGAATAATAAACCTTGTTATTTCATATTGATGATTATGTAATTAATTTTATTATTTGAAAGAATGTTTAGGGTTTTGAACCTTGATTTAGGGCCACCCCATGGGTGTGTTTCCCTCGAATGGCTGTTTGGATGAGAATAACTAAGAGGCTTAACTCAATTTTCCATTTTTGCATTGTTAAATTGAACTTCTTATATGATATAAATTCCCCAAATGAGATAGTTAAATGATTAATCCATGTGATAGTTTAATTTTCATGTGATACACGTTATGTGAACTGTTAACATGTGAGTTTCTTAAATGATATGCCATGTGATAGTTTAATTCACATGTGATGCTTTTCTTATGGAATTGAATTATGAAAAAGAGGCATAATTAGCCATAGGAGAGCCAAAATATCAGTTAAAAGAGAAGTTTAGGCTCATGTGACTAATCTCACCTTATGTATACCTCAGGTGAAGGATGATATCAGTTAAAAGACTATGGATGAGCTTAATAGGTAATTATGTAAGGGCTGTGAGTGAGCCATGATAGGGTGGTCAGGCTCATTAAGGCTTATTTAAAATTCAAAGAAAACCTAGGATACACTGAGGGATACCCAGAACGATCTCTATTAGAAAATTATTAAATGATTATTATTTCATGATTTGACAATTACTTTTATACGGGGGGGGGGGGGGGGGTCATTGTGCCTAGGAAGAACCTAGAGACTTTTATATAATTAAAGGAAATTGAATAATGAAATGAATGAATTATGAAATGTCTGCCAGGACAAAGCAAAAGCTTGGATTCAATATTCACTTATGCTTGTTTACATTGTTTTCTATGACATCTGTTGTGTTTTCTTTTGAGTACTCATAGTTTTCTGTGTTCCTTATTGTACACCACCTATTATATATATATATATATATCCACTGATAGATTGGCACAGACCTTGGGTGGTTGCCTACTAGGATTTAGTCTCACACCCTATTTGGGTCATGCTTTTAGGGCCAAACAGATTATATGATTATAGGTGTTGATCAGGGAAAGAACCATACTACAAGTACTTGATATGGGTTTTAGGAGCAGGAGATCATGAGACTGATCCGAGGCTTGTGATACTTCATAGTTTCTTTTTGTTTTTTTTGTTTTTGAGACATATATTGTGTATTACTATAATGTACTTATTTTGGAAATTTTCTTAAAACATGTGACATACTGCATCCTCTTTTGTGTGAAATGAGGTTTGGTTACTTCTAATATCTGTCTTCCGCTATTCACTTCAGTTTTATGTTATTTACTATTTCTTACATTGTATTATTATTTCATTAGTTGTGTTACATTCTTCCAATAAGGGAGTAGTTTCCCCACTATCACACCCTAGGACCTCATTGTAAGTCAGCAGCCTTCGGTGTTTAGGGAGATGTGCTTGAGGCCATGTGGCCAATCGGGTACAGGGCACCAGTCAAGTGGCGTCCAGATATGGGATGTTACAATACCAATGCCTTGGAATAGGATGAATTAAATATATTTTCTGTGATAATTATTTTCCTGAATTTTGTTCAAATTAGAATGGAAAATAAATTCCTAGAATTAAAGTATAAGAAGGAAGATTTAGTGGCCACGTATGAAGAAAAATTCACCCATTTGGAAAGGTACGTACAAAATTGTATCCTCAATATTTATAGTAAAATTAATTAGTTTTCCTGGGATTTAATCCAAGATATAAAATTAATTTAGATTATCATGTATTAAAAAGTTATGAGAATCATGTTAAAATCTATTTAAAAGATAGAAATGGAGTTTAATAATGATCATGTATTCCCTTAGAAAAAACAAAAAAAGAGGTCTATATGACAGGAAATGGGGAAACATCCATAAAATAAATCTGAAGGTAAGAAAATTAAATTTTTATATTGTGATATTTTTAGTAAAAAAGACACTAGATAATGTTTTATGAAAAAGAAAATGTGTTTCTTATGGGGTAATTTTGGGCAGGTGGCTCATTACTGCAAATAAATTTATCACAATAATGACCAAAGAAATAATGAAAAGTGAGGAGTAAGATGTTTGAATTTTAATGAAATGGGTTATTATGTGAGTAATTTTTTGAAGATAAGAATAAGGTATGTAAGTCATCAATTTAACAAATAAAAAGGTGTGTTAAAGTCCTTTCTAACTACATCGGTCGATTTTGGAGAATCCAGTGATGTGGGGTTTAGTACATTACTTGTTTATTTAGATTATGCCAATGTCTTGTTTTTTTGGGTCTTATAAATTATTTAATTTCTGAGATATTTTATGATAAATTTGAAATTTCACCTCAAGAAATGAAGTTATAATTTTTAATAAAAAATTTGGAAGAAGTATTAAGGAATAATTTTTTTAATAATATTGCTATTATTGTCTAGGGAAAGGTTTTACCTATAAACATTTTTGTCTTTCCCCTTATAGAGTTTGATGATATTTTGGGTATAAATTGACAATTTTTTTGTCATGCTAAGATATATAATAGAGGTAAATTAGTTGTTTTTATAATGTTTTTTATTTTTTAATGAATAATGAATTCATACCTTTGATAACATTTCAAGAATATGAGAAATTGATTAAAAATGGAAATGAATGTTACCTTGAACATATTGTTGAGAAGAAGGAAACTATTCAAATTGGTGTTGTTTTGATAATAAATAAATATTTGGATGTATTTTATAATTAATTTCCCAATATTATACTTAATGGGGAGATTAAATTTACTATTTAATTATTGTCAGATGCTCTTCTAATATCAAAACCTGCTTAACAAATGGCTTATGTTGAAATATTTGAATTTAAAAAGTAGTAATTAGAGTTTCTAGATAAAGGATTCATTTATCATGGAACTTCACCATGGGGTGATCATATTTTATTTATTAAAAAGAAATCTGATTCTATGTGTATTTTCATTGATTATAGAAAATTGAATAATTTCACTATTAAGAATAAGAATTTGTTGCCTCATATAGATGGATTGTTTGAAAAAATCCAGCGAGCTTAGTTTTTTTAAGGGTGATCTCAAATATGGGTACCATTAGCTAAATATGAAGGAGGTTGATATTAAAATTATTGAATTTTATACTAGGTATGGGAAAATTATTTTTTTGGTTATGCCCTTTGGGTTTACAAATTCCCCAACTGTATTTATTGACCTTATGAATTGATTTTTCCATGAGTGATTGGATAAATTTACGGTTGAGTTTATTAATGGAATCTTGATATATTCTAATAGTTATGATGATCATGAAAAGAATTTGAGGGATATTTGTGAAACCATAAAACAAAATAATTTATATGTAAAATTTCATAAATATGAATTCTAGTTACGACATATTTATTTCCTTTGACATATTGTAAATTTAGATAGAATAACATTTGATCTAACTAATAATAAAGAAGTTTAAGAATGGCCAAGACCTAAAAATTTCACTGATATTCATAGTTTCCATGTATTAGTGGGTTACTATAGATAGTTAATTGAATGTTTCTATGAATTAATAAAAATATTAGTTATTGCTCTAGTTTTGAACCAACCATCCAAAAATGGCGATCTTATTATCTATAGTGATGCTTCTTTGTAGGTTCTTGGTTGTGTTCTTATATAGAATGATTAGGTAATTTCTTATGCATCACATCAATTGAAAAATCATGAGTTAAATTTTCCTATGCATGACCATGAACTTGATGTAGTGATTTTTTGATTTACTAATCTGGAGACATAATTTATATGGAGTAAAGTGTGAAATATATACTTCTCACAGAATGTTGATGTATATATTCACTTAGTAAGAGTTTAACTTGTGGAAGATATGATGAATGAAACTAATTAATTATTATCAATTCATGATTCATTACCATCTAAAAAACAAACAAAGTAGTAGATGATTTATGTTGAAAATATAATGCATCATTAACTATGTCTTGATTAGAACATGATCCTTTGGTAAATTATTTTTAGAATACTAGCCTAGAAATTGTATACGCATGAAGTTAAAATATTGTTTTTCAGGTTTTAGTGTATTCATCATTGTTAGATATAACTAAAAAAATCTCAAAAGGAGGATTTTATTTTACAAGAAATCATATAATTGGTTAGAAAAGGTAATTTTCCTAAATTTAACTTTGATAGGGAAGGTGTTTTCATATTTGGAATAGGTTGTGTGTTCTAGTTATCTCCCAGTTGAAAAAAAATATTGAGCAATCACATAAATATCCATTTTCTATTAATCCTAGTAGTACTAAGATATATAGATACCTTTAGGAACGTTTTTGGTGGGAAGGAATGGAGAAATAAATTATTCATTTTACTATGTAATGTTAGACTTGTCAGTCGTTTAAATCTAAATGAAAAATACCAAACATAATGCTTTGGTATTTTCCAATGCTAGAGTGGAAGTGATTAAATATATCTATGAATTTCATGGTGGGATTTCAAAAGACATATCAAGTTAATAATGCAATTTCGATTATTATTGATTGATTGTCTAAATAAGAACATTTTATTCATATTTGAGAAACATTGTCTTTGGATCATATTTATCTCATATATATAAAAGTGATAGTCATGTTACATGAAGTTACTCTCTCAATTATATCTTACCATGATCTTAGGTTTACTTCTATTTTTGAAAATTCCTTCAAATGAAATTAAGTATTAAATTAAATTTCAATATACATATTCATCCTCAAACTAATGGATAATTAGAGACAATGATTCATCATTTGGAATACATATTTTGAGATTTTATGATGGATTACCATGAAATTTGGGATTATCATCTTTCACTAGTTATATTTTCTTATAATAATAGTATTCATTCTAGTATATAGATGAAATGTTTTGAGGCATTATATAGAAAATTGTGTTGGTATCCCTCTTATTGATTTCAATCCAAGGAGAAAAAGTTATTGGGACCAGAATTAGTAGAATATATGGTTGATAAAGTGAAGGTGATTCAAGAAAATATGAATGTATCTCAGAGAATTCATAATAGTCATTTGGATAATCGAAGGAAAAATATTTCATTCGAGGTAGGCAATCATGTTTTTCTTAAAGTATCTCTATGGAAAAGAGTTATTCATTTTAGTAATAAGGGAATTGCAAGTCCATGGGTCATTAGTCCATATGAAATAATGGATAAGACTAGATCAATTTATTATCGAATGGACTTTCCTTCAAGTTTATCTTAGGTACATGATGTATTTTCTATTTCATTATTATAGAAGTATGTTCCATATGCAAATCATGTTTTGAGTCTTAAATTAGTTCATATGGAATAGAACATCTATTATAAGTAAAAACCTATTTATATTATTGATCATAGAGTGTAGGTTTTTCATGATAAGGTAATTCACCAGGTTATGTTTTTTTGGAAAAAAACTATGACTGAAGAAGCAATATAAGAATCATAAAATGTCATGAAGAAAAAAATCCCCACTTTTTTAAGTAATGAATAAAATTAGGAGGATGAAATTTTAAAAAGGGTTGAAGAATTTAAAAACCTAGGTAATGTTAATAGTAAATCAATTTAATTCCTTTTTAATATTTATGAATTTATGTTATATAGTTATATTCATTATAAGAATATTATGTAATTTTTCAATCAAAAAGGAAATAGTTTTACTCTTGCTAAATTTGTTTATATATATTATATAATTTTATTTAAAGTATTAATTTTAAAAGTTTAAAATTTTAATTGTAAATAAATCATATGATTTCCAATATCATAAATTTAAAATTAGCTCATAGTGAATTTTGGTGAATTTTCTAAAAAGTTTGTTTTTTGGGTGAATAGTAGAAAATACTGATTTTTAAGAAAACTTTATTTTCTTTTCATGTATTTAAAAATTCAAATACTATTTTGGATTGGTTTTATAATTACATTAGTTCTTTTATATTAAACATAATATAATATATTTTATTGGAATAAACATTATACTTGAACTTGGTATAAAACCATCTTTAGACTAAAAAAGGAATATTTCTGGAAAACCGTTCTTCATCGCATTTTTTTATTTTTAAATTAATTTTTTCCACTTATAGAAATTGAATTTTATAAAATATTATAAATATTTGGAATCACAATTTCCATATTTTTTGATGAGGCCACCTTCATTTTTTGTCATTATGAATAATAACTTTTGTAAAAAAGTCATTTACCATGATAAGAGCTAAAATGGGTTGAAATGGTTAGAACTAAAAATATAAGGGTTAAATTGATCTAAAAAATTGTTTAAATACAATTTGATATACATATTTCGACACTATCTTATGTATTATTTGAAAATGGTCCATTTTGGTGCCATTTTTCTGGAGTAATACTTTTATTTATTTTAATATTCTGAAAAATTCCAAGTGTGTCCTCTCCATCACTTATAAAAGGACAACCACCCTCCTATCTTATTCACACTTAAAAGAGCCTATTATCCAATCCAATCCTTGACCAAATACATTAATAACACTCCCATACACATCCTATAGTTATTGGATTGATCATAATACCATCCTAGGATGGCTTTAGGTATAAACCTATGGAGGTTATCTGAAGAAGAGATATAGTTTTTATCCAAGTTTTCCCAAAAATGATTGACTTTAGCTAATGAATTATCATTAACCCCCATGAACATGTTATTATAAACCCTGAAGGAATCATGTTATAATCCAAATACACCCATTGAAGTTTTTACCTAGATTCCATCAATATTTCATATTTGAGCCGTCAACCATCCATTTCTACTATCATCCTATAGCACAAGCATAGATGCACCATTGACCCAATCATGTTCAGATCACCTCAATTCATCTCAATCCCATAGATGATTATCATACACCATTTGATACAACATATGAGTCAACACCTATCATTTATCAATGAATCCTTTTAATTCGACCTCATTTTTCCACTGGTCTCAAAATGCAACATTAACCATCCATAGATCAATCTCAATCACCCCAAAACCACTCACATCATGGTCATAACTACACAACTGGAATATCAATCTGCACTATAGTATCATACATATTATCTCATCCCTGAACCCTTTCTTGATCTCCATGTACCATTATCCATCCACCGTCGAACATGATGGCTAGACAGAGACAAGATTTCCCATCCTTGAACAACATTGTGAAACTTAATTTAACATCCATTTTTGGATCAGGAGACCATTACCTAAGGTGTTCACTAAGAACCCACCGATATAAATGGCCTCACATTTAAATAATCCATGGAATACTCGAAACCATCAAACTCATTCCTTATTTATTTTATTTCATTAACCTAAACATGTATCATCATAACTACATGTGTGATACTCCTCCTAAGCCACACTCTTTCATTTTTTATGTCAATATCTCAGGCTTCAATTGAGGTTCATCCCCAGATGGGTCATGTAATATCACCCAATCCATCCCAATTCCCATAACCAATACTAAAATGTCACAATTCTTTATCGAGATACTCGAGTCACTATGATCATGGGCTCTCATCACTTTTAAACTGAAGCCCAACCTATGTGCATGAATTCATTTATTAAAAAATTATGGAATGTGATTTTTCACCACCCCAAACTATAAGATTAATGGAACAATACATCTTCAATATATACTTGAATTCATTATTCCATTAAAGATCAATGGTTTCAAAATCCTGTGAAACTAAATCATAATGACTTGACTGAAGCTCCAGCTAGTCACATTTCATCAAAACTAGGCATGTACATCCAAGCCATTGGCCATGTCTCTCCCGCATGCCTACCTCACTAACTGTTGAGAACCCTCAAAACATTTCAAAACTAGATCATGTCCTTGAGACATAAACTATTCAAAAAACCACTCATTACATGAGAATCATTATAATGCTACCAATGATTTATTTATGATCCCACTATACTCCCAAAGTAACATCCTAAGATGACAGGTCCAAACACCTGATCAATCATGCCATTGAAAAATGTGAGCACTACTAAAGCACCAATACTCTGAGTTCTTTTCATTAAAGAGAGTACTAGGAATTTCCACATGCCTCAAAAAAATTCCCTTTAAAGGGTTTTATTATTCATAGGAACCTCATACTCAATTCACCTCATAGTCAATAGGTCTACCCCACATGTACTGTCATCCCAAGGAATATCATATGTCTAAAACCACAGATCTCTAAGAACCTCCCATGATTTGGTTTCTAATAGAGTGTTTATACAATCCTTATTTTCCCCAATTCTACCATTTAGGATTCCCATAGATCAATCAACCAGTAACCATACTAGGGAGTTTGTAGGGATATACATATAAATGATCTTTCCCTCATGAACTAGCTGTAATACTGAAGAAAACAACACATAAGTGCTTCTCCCAAAACTCAAATGCTTCTAACATGACAACATCAAATTTCTAGTAGCACCCTTTGTGCACTAATTTCATAAGTTAAAACATATACTCGTACCTCACATACCCAGGGGAACTTCTAAAGACCAAATAAAACCTTACATGGGTCACCCATAAAAGGTCACAAGGCACCAAATCCTATATTTTTAGTCACACCAAGAATTTCACTAGGATCCCCCAAATAGCCCACTCATAAAGCCTCACATAAGACAAAAATTTTGGATGGAAAATCACCCCCATTCCAAGGTCACATGTAAAAAAACCTGCCAGACTTCCACTATAGGGTCTCAAATATAGGTTGAGTCCATTATAACTGATTCAATCTCAGATCATTCATAACTAATAGGGTCACAAGCTGTCATGACCCATCAACGCTTCAAAACATAAGAAAAGAAACATATTAAGGATGTTATATAAGTCAGGTTCTCTTAACAGCCTCGACCACCCAACATAGGGTCAAACATCAGACACCCACCAAATCCATATGATATATATATATATATATATATATATATAGGGTCCAAAATTTTACACTTTCCTATTTTTATTAAACTAGAATTTTCCATAATAAATGCTCAAATAAATAAAAGGTTAAGTACATGTTATAGATTAAAAATCATTGCAAATTGTGATTATCATTTTATTTAGATATTGCTGCACAATAATCAAGGTAAGAAAACACATAATTTACTTTTAACCATTTACTTTAACTAGAAGTGTTCATAGCCGGGGCTCAGTTAAATAAGATTTAAATTACAAATAATAGAGAAAAACACTATTTAAGTTGTAAGTAGAATTTTACTTAGTGGATACACCATAATAGTCAAGAAAAAAAATCAAACAATTCATTTAACCCTTTAGTGGGATAAATTATGTAATATTCCACCATAAACTTATACAAAAACACCGTATAAATGGGTATAGAAACGTTAAATAATCAACTTGTTTCATAGTCAAGGTAAATACTCTCATATAATCACACAAATATTATGTGAATCTAGCATGCTTGATATGATGAATGAATACAACCTCTCTTTCCATACTGATCCAAGAGAAAATTTTAATAAATCAATAATCTCACAATCACGTGCATTACAATAGGAAAAATCAGATCAACTATAAAACCAAAAAACATGTACAATAGCCCTATCTCTAAAAATATGATATTCACTCATACATGGGTTGACCATTCCTAAGCATAATTTCCATACCATATCCCGACACATTCCTATTATCCAATCCACCATGACCAAATAGTAAAATAAAAGAAATATAACTTTGATACCACTTTGTAATATACCAATTCCCTAAACCATTGATAGATGCTTGGGAAAGTGGAATACTGAAATACCTCAGGCGCACCTCCCCACATGCCATAGTATTCCAAATAGTATCATATTTCTAAGGTGTTTTAGTGGGGAGACTATACCCATATATTAGAGAAGAAAAAAAGAGGGAAATATTGAAAAAATACACATGAAAATAAATAAATTACCGCAAAAACATCCAAGAAGGTTGAAAAAAAACTAACAATTCTACAATGAATGAAATTTATACTAAACATTAAATGTATTCTTGCAATAATAGTAGGTCACTGAGAGATAAAATTGGTAATAACTCTAATAATAGTTCCAATTCCTCATCCGATATCAAATCCTATGCTCCAACTAAGCAATAAAAACTAAACCATGTGTTGAGCCCCTACCCTAAAACTATACCGGAAATCAAGTATCATATGCTTGGGTACCCAAGTTCTATGGAAACCTGAGAAGGGTGTGATTACATCTCAATATGACACCACTAACGAAATCCCTAAGTAACCGTTCTAATGTGAATACAGAAGTGATCCAAGTAATCAGTTACAAATATAACTATTTAAAACATTTAAAACTAAATGCATAAAAAATTCCTGTCATGGGAAAATAATTGGAAGGACCTAGCCTTAAACATTACATAACATTTAGTTTTAATCCAAGAATTAATTCTCTTACATTTGTGTATATTTATGGTTTAGAGTGACTTTAGAATAAAATTCTATTTTTGATATACCCAAGAAAATTTATGATTTAGAGTTTTAGAGAATTAGGTTATGACTCATACATAGAAAAACCATATTTTACAAAGTTTACACTTCTACTTAGTATCAATTTTCCCACAAAACAAAACATTTAATATATAAAAATTTATTTTTCATGAGATATATTCACAATTTTCATCTTGACCTTATCCTTTTCCCTACTCATCCTTAAACCCCTATTAAAAATATTTTAAAATATGGTATGAGAAAAAATATCTCAATAAGGGAAATAAAAAATAAATAAATCTATTAGTCCATGAATACTCATAAAAATTTACATTTTTCAAAATAAACATTGAGCTTAAAATAATCATTTTATTACTCAAGAAATCAAATTTTCCACCAAAATATTTCCATAAAAAATTTCATAATAAATATTAATGGAAAAATAAAAAACATATAAGTCTTTTTAAAATCATGAAAAATTCATGAATTTTTTTTCACAGAGTCATACTTTTCACCCTTATAAATAAGCTCATTTCTTACGTTTTTAAAATCATAAATTTACATAAAAGCCCATAATAATAATAGATACGACAAATAGGTGACTTGATGCATAATTATCATATCACTTTTACAAATGGAATAACCTTCATAGTTACACATGTAAAAACATTCATGATTATAAATGGAATAACCATTATTGTTACCAATGGAATAATAATCACAATTACAAATTAAATAACCTTAAAAGTAAAATTATAATATAAATATCACCCAATTCATTAGAGATAGATCACATACCCACCTATACTTGGTTTATAATAGACCTACTCATCATTATAAAAAATTCCCATAATCTATTTCCTAACTGTAACACCTGAACGATTTCATAAAAATATTCTTTATAATCAAAAGAATTTTTTATATCCTTATATATTCATTTCCCTTAAAAAAATTCCAAAACTAAAATTACTAGAAAAAAGGAAAGTAGGTTTTTCCTTTGATGAAAACATGGAATATTATAAATAAATACATACATACAAAAATAGTTACATCAGTGGTAAAATCTTTTGATGTTGTATACATTAAAATAAAACATTCATTTTATCTCTTATAAAGAAATTCAAAACATTCCATATAAAGATTCCATTTTAAAACCATTATAAGAAATGGATATAAAATTTTATTTTTTATTAATTTTTGTACATATAAATATATATATATATATATATATACTATTTTTAATAATATTGATATGAAAGATAAATATTTAGAAAATAAATATTTAAAATATTTAAAACTGGGGTTTTAAAGTAAAGAGTGCTTTACACAAAACCATAAAAAGAATAATTTATCTTAATTTTTTTAAATAAAGTCAAATATAGTAAAAAATTAACTTTATAAATAATTTAATCCTAAATGATAATTTTCTTAAAACATTTACAGATCATTTATATAGAAGAAAAAGGGTTGGAATGGAAACTTTAAAAGATGTTTTTTAAAAGAAACCCCCTTACATGGAGTCTAATTTGTCACATATGTTCTTTATATTACTAATAATAAAACTATGTTAATTATTTATATTCTTAATAAAGTTTTTAAATTTTATTATTCTGTTTACTATGTAATAATCAATTACTTAAATGGTTAATTTCTTGTTGGAAGTTTTGAAGATATTTAGTTTCTATGTACAAAATGAATTCGGTAGGTTGACTATGGTCAAAGTCATCATTATTTTAAAATCTCCAAAAAAAATTAAACAATTATAATATATATATATATATTATAGTTTTAAAACTAATTATGAAAAATGTAAATGAAAAATGAACTACATTACATTCATGTAGATGACAATTCGTACATATGCACGAGTAACCTTTCCATTTTTCAATGATAAAGATGGAAAGAAGTTAAGTGTTATTCATATATATAATTATAATTATGTCATAAATATAATATTATTTATTTAAATAAACACACACACACACACACATATATATATGTAATCCATATTATGTAGTAATGAAAAATGTATCACATCGCTTTGTGAAGGTGGTGATCCATACGCACACACGAATGACATTATCATTTTTCAGTGAATGGAAAGTTAAGAAATTTGAAGATATATTATCTTTAAATAATGATAAATATGTAATTTATATCATATTTATACTTTAATTCATCATTATATCCATCCATGATAGGCGATGATGAAAAATAAATTACATTAGTATGTGAGGTGGTGGTCCGTCGTACACACTAACAATGGTTTTGTTTCCCATTTGATGGAAGAATGAGATGGATATAGGTTATGAAATTAACATAATAAAATATAAACTTATGAGAGAAAATATTTTTATTATATCAGTGTGTTTGATTATTATTTTAAGGATGTGTAAGGAGAAATAAAACTGAATCATTCGGTTAAAAGATATATCTCTTCTTTAGACAATCTCATTTTATTTACACCATAATACATCTTAGGTAGGTATTATGAATAAATAAGATCTATATAATGAGTGTAAGTATTATAGGAAGGTATTTGGGTAGTTATTTTCTAAAATATAATGATTTTTAAGTGTGAATAAAAGAGGAGATTATATTTTCTCTTAAAAGAGAGCGGAGGGGAACACTTGAAATTTCTTAATGTATTAAATTAATATAAATTAATTTTCAATTTGAAATGGATCAAGAAATGATATGATTGAAATTTAATATGATTATGAGTCAAAATAATATCATCCAATTAAGTTTTAAGAAGTTTATGTTATGTTTTTAACCTTATTATTTTTTTAACCCTTCTTAACCCTTTTAGACGATTACGGTGATAACAATGTTTTTTACTCCATAGGGGTCAAGATAGTTACTATAAAATGAAAATTGGAAACTAAATGGATCATGGTTGATATTCTCAAACTTATAAAAATAAATTTTCTGAATATATAAATTTTTATAAATGTTATATAATTTAATAAAATATTATTTATGAGAAAATATCATTAATGTCAATTTTAAAACTATTTAATTTCATTGAATTTAATGACATCTAGAAATCAAAGGAATTAGGATAAAATCAGTTAAAAGTTACCTAAAATGTTATATATATCTAAAATATTATTTTAATATAAAAAATTAATTTAAATTATATTACTTTTAATATTTTTAATATCATTTATTTTTTTTATATTAATTGAATAAATATTATGTCATCATTGCGTAAGAATTTTTGGTAATTATTTCATAAAAAAAATTAAAAAAAAATTACTATGATAAATAAATCATTTATCCTTAAAATTACCATTTATAACCAAATATACAATCATTTTTTACCCATGTCAAAAATTTAAAGATAATAAAACAAAGAGAATTCCATTTTTGACTTTTCCATACATAAAATATTTTAAAGGTAAAAATCATATAAAAATGGAAATAAAAGGTCATATATTAAAATTTGGATGATTATTGATGAAATATATTCCTTATATAAAATTTAATCAAGTTTTAGGTAACTTTTTAGACTTCCGCATGTTATTTTTACCCTTAATTAATCCATTTTACCTTTACTATGACAATTTTTTTTACTATGATTATTATTCCAATGAAAAAATTAAAATAGGGATATTTAACTTTTTACCACAAAATTAAAACTGTTTAATAAATTTTTTTAATATTTAATTCATATAAGTTTCAAAATTTAATTTAAAATTAAAATTCAAAATGCAATGAAAAATAGTTTTTTAGAAAAATGGTTTTTTAAGTATAAAAATATTTTTACACTAAATTGAACCATAAAATTTATTCTAATGAAATTATTTAAATTATTAATAATATTAAATAATTAATTTTACCTTTAAACCATTTGAAAAAATATAACTTCATAAATTCTTGATTCAAAATTTAGTTTTCAATAAAAATCGTTATTTTCACTATTCACTGGAGAATCAATTTTTTAGAAAAGCCCCAAAAATCCACTTTATGATAATTTTGACATGATGATTTAAAAATGATATCCTTTTTCATCAAATAGAATTTATAAAAGTTCAAGAAATTAATCATAGTATTCTCTCATGAAAAGTAAGAAAAACCATTTTTGAAGAAATTTTTTTAAAGAATAAAATTACAAATAAATACTGAGTGATTATTTAATAAGAATTTATCAATACAGTTTTATTGAGTTTTAAATTTATTTATATTTAATAATGTATTTAATCCTATTCCTACCAAAAAATTTAACATCTTGGTTATAATGATCATATTTTAATAATAATATTATATGATTCATTTAAACTCAGTGTTGGATATGTGATACACTATATAACATAGTATTTATTTTAAAATATGAAGATATTACATCCTTATCCCTTTAATAAATTACATCATAATAATTTAAACTTTATCTTTATAATAAAAGGATTGAAATTTTAAAATACCTTTGTTGAAATCTCAAATCATAAAAAAAGTTAATAAAACTTCCTCTTGAAAATAGAGAATGAGAAGTATGAAGGTTATCTATAATTACAGATATTATGTTTCTAAATAGGATAACATTATAGGGAAGTGAAAATATGTAAATGGAGGAAAATGCAATGTATAAAATAATTATTGGGAGATAAATAGAATATTAACCACAAGAAAGTGAATGATCATGAGAATGTCAATGATCATAAAAATATAAACAAAGAGGTGTGAAAAAGACAATCAATTCATAAAAAATGAAGGTAATAGGATAACATTTTTGTTTTAAGATCCTTTTTCTAAATTTATGGAATTAATTTACCATATAGATTAAGAATATAAGAAAATATACTTACCTGCCAATTATAATTTCGTCCTTTAATAAATTTCCACTGCAATCTCATATTTTTCTCCAAGAGATGAGTATTCAAGATGATTTTTTCATGATAGAAGCACAAATAAACTTCCAAAATATAAAATAATTTTATACTGGTATGAAAATATATTTCTGATGTCATTATAGATTAACCCAAACCAAAATGTTTAGAAAATGGTAAGATAACTCATGGAAATGAATAAACCTTTTGTTAATGAAATACAAAATTAATCTCAAAGTCCACAACAATAAAATCAAAAGGTAAACTTATTTCATTTTATAAATAACTAAATAGAAAATTATTTGAAATATTTATAACTAAGATTGAAATCCAAAGATCAGAAAGATTTGAACACACAGTCTCCCAAGACTAATTTAATGTTAGTCACTAATCAAAATTAGTCACTAAAAAATTCATATTCCCAAAAATTTATATTCATTAATCATATATACTCTAAAACATGCTAATAATTTCCAAAAATAACTTGAATCACAATCAATAAAAATTAAGATCACAATGTTACTAAATGATAATATAAGATTTATTCCCAAAATAAAATCCAATCTCATCCAAAAATATTTCCATTTAACTTAATCATATTATTTTTACAAAATAGTAAAATTATTCCAAAATAATATAAATCACTTTATCAAAAAATTACTTTGGAATCCCAAAATTATCTATATGACAAAATAAAACAAACCAAAATCATCTTAATATTTATCAGAAAAATCATTTTAGTAAAAAAATGTCATACTAATGAGGAAATCACAAAGGCCAGTGGTAGGCAATGCACCTTTTCAACCCTTCAATTGTGGGCTTAAGTCTTACATATTTACTGGATGTGATAGGTTGTCCTTTTACTAAAAACATTTTAATATAATTCCAAAATTTTTCTCACAAATATGATGAACATCCTAAAAAACATCATTAATAATCAAATCAATTTTTAACCATTAATGGTTTCTATGAAACTTATTTTTAAAAAAACAAAATAATCATAATTGACTATCATTTCCTTAACATCAGGCATAAATAATCCAAATTTTTATTTATTATTTTATCATATGTCCCTAAATGAATGTCTCTAAAAATTATCACCTTTTAGATACACCACTCTTCAAAGGTGTAAATTCCATCTAACATATGTTTCTAAATTTTGAAAAAAAAATATTCTATAGAACAATCCTTAGGTGTTTCATGATTCACATAATATTTAGAATATATCATAAAATCATTGATAAGCACATCCTTCATTCAAATTCCTTCTTAAAATTTTAACCATGTTTTATATTATTATTATTTAATACTTTATTCCTATAAATCAATGATATGAAACATATAATTATTATTCATCAATATAAACTCAATAATGTTTTATACTTATAACATAAAAAGATAATTATTACCTTAAATCTTGAAATTATGGTTTTCTTTTATGCTGTTAATACCCCTTTGTCTTCTAGCATGAAGTCTATATCTCTAGAAAATAAATAGTCAACTACTTGGTGGTATTTTCCATGATGAATGAGAAGGATCAGTTATAATGTTGAAAAAAATGAATTAAATACTATGATCTATAGACTTTTCAGAGAAATGAAAAGGTGCTGGACAGATAAAATAATTTATGTTAGGTGATTTGGATGTTCAAGAACTTTCAAAATCATTTGAACAATATTTTGTCATGATAGTGATGATTAAATCATCAAGAGGGATAATAAGGTTTTATTATATCCTTTTCCTTTCATATTGATAAATGATCTTTAATCTATAGAAATGAACATCATTAAGAAATGGAATGAATTATTGCATGTTAAAATGAAAATGGACCTTGTAAAGGCAATACCTATAGAAATTATATAATACTTTATCCTTCAAATAATTTATATATAATTTTATTTTACTTTTAAATCCAATATCCAAAAAAATGTTTCTCCTTAACATACAAACCCTAATGGTTATATGGGACTACTAACTTATGATTTCAAACGAACATATTTACCCTTAAAGTGTTATAAATCTTTTAATTATATACTTATAACATTACCCTAACCTCTAAAGTTATCTAATAGTTTTCTATAGTACCAACTGTAAGGATCCAACATTAAACATTAAATAATCCCTAGTTTTAAGTCAATAACTCATTCTCTTACATTTGAGGATCTTTATGGTTTAGAGTGACATTAGTCTACAATTCACTTTCTGAAATACCTGATGATCTTTATAGTTTAGAGTTTTAGATAATTAGGTCATAACATATACATAGAAAAACCATATTTTACAATGTGTAAACTTATAATTAGTATCCATTTTTTACACAAAACAAAACTTTTAAGATATAACAAGTTTTATTTTCATGAAATATATTAACAATTTTTATCTTGACAATATCATTTTCCATACTCATCCTTAACACTGTGAAAAACATTTTAAAATGTGGAATTAGAAGAAAAATGTCCATAGGGTACATAAAAAAGAAAGAAACCCAATAGTCCAATAATACCCAAAAATTTCCCCTTTTTTAAAATAAACTTTGAAGTTAAAATAAACGTTTTCTTATTCAATAAATAATTTTTTTGTCCAATATTTTTATTAGACATTTAATAATAAATCTTAAAGAAAAATTAAAAATCAG
Source organism: Viscum album (assembly GCA_963277665.1). Lineage (NCBI taxonomy): Eukaryota > Viridiplantae > Streptophyta > Magnoliopsida > Santalales > Viscaceae > Viscum > Viscum album. Next base: position 208,176,971 of record OY728128.1, on the reverse strand, counting down.
AAATATTATTTGCAATCATGAAAAATTCATGATTTTTTCCCAAAGTTATACTTTTCACACTTAAGAAGTATAATATTATTTCCTTTAAAAATAATATAGTTGATTACCTTTATTAAATCATAATATTTCAATAAAAAACCATATCAATCATAGATAAATCATATAGGATAAATGTGTTATAATTTTCATATCACTCTTATAAATGGAATAACATTCGTGCTTTCACATGGAATAACCTTTATGTTTATAAATGGAATAACATTTATAGTTACCAATGGAATAAACTTCATGGTTAAAAATATAATAACCTTTATGGTCAAATTCCAACATAAATATTACATAAAGAATTGAATTTCTATCATGGAACCACCCATCCTTGGTTTATAATAGATTCAGACGTCATCATAAAAAATTCCCATGAATCATAACATAACAATAACACAATAAATTTTGTATAAAAATATTATTTTTACCCATAAGAAAACATTTTAATATTTTGATATATCTCTTTCCATTAAAAGACAATTTTTAAAATTAAATTCTCAAAAAAAAGGGAGTGATGGATTTTCTTTGAAGAAAACATGGAATATTATAAATTAATCCTTATATAAAATGATGGTTATTATGGTGGTAACATTCATTAATAGCATATATGTTAAAATAAAACATTCCTTTTGTATTTTGTAAATAAAATGAAAATATTCAATAAAAATATTTCTTTTGAAAACAATTTAAGGAAATAGACATAAAATTTCCTTTATAATTAATTTATTTCTATATAAATACATATAAAATGTATTTTTAAGAATATGTACATGGAATATAAATATTTAGTAAATATATATCTAAAACATTAAAAATGTGGTTTTTAAAGTAACACATCCCTTATGAAAAAACTTAAAAAGATTCATTTTTTCTTAAAAAATTATAAAGAAATTAAAAATTATCAATAATGAAATTTAGAAAACATTGAATCATAAGTAATAATTTTCTTGAAAAATTTAGAATTACATGGACATAGAAGAAAAATTGTTGAAAAGGAAACTTTAAAAGAGGTTTTTTAAAATAAAGTCCCTCACCATGAGTTTGAATCATCACATATATTCTTTATTGTCCTAAGTAAAAAACATATTTTAATTATTTACATAATCAAGAACATTTTCAATTTTATTATTACTTTTACTATGTTATAATCAACTTATTAATTAATTAAGTTTACATTAGAAGTTTTTACAATATTCATTTCATAAGTCCACAATTAATTCAGTATGTTTACTATGGTTAAATAGGTCATTAATTAATTGTAACATCCCTCCACTAACCATTGTCTTAGGAAGAGGTGGAGACATCACTAGGCCTTAGATGGCATCTAAAAGACACCAAAGTCTGGAAATAAATTCCCAAGGCTTCATAAACATTTGGGGGATAGTTTTACCTTTGAAAGTAATAAAACCAAACTGAAACACCATAACCAAAATAACCACTATATAATGCATAAGAAAAATGTAATACATCTCTAATAAACAAAACCAAACAAAACTACATCATAGTATAGTTTAAAAACAAAAAAAAACTCAAATATAAATTAGAAACCATCTTAGAAACTCCCAACATGCTCCAAGATCCATGTTCACAATCCATTACATTGTATCAAGATGCATCACTAAATAAATGATATACCTAACCTTTAACTATGTCTCAATATACAATATATACAAATGCACCAAAGTTCCCAAGAATGTGGTGAGTATAAAACTCAGTAGGATTTCCCAAAATAACTTCCCTACTCACTCTAATAAGATAGAACATGTTAACACATTTATATAAAGCAGTTTAAAACAATTTGAATAATTTTACATCAAATCCCAAACTATTTATAAACAAAATAGTTTTCCACAGAAAGAAACCAAAAAAGCCTTTGAAACCTTATTTCTAGGATTTCAACAACATTCCATTGAACTAATTCTCAAATCTTGATTTAATATATACTATTCCATTTCCACACACATCCACGACACACCCACACAAAATCTTGGTGTTACCATTAATAGTGGAAGTTAATGTCCATACTTTATCTCCTTGATGGTGGTAAATCACAACCACTATCCTTCCCATTCACTCATGCCCAATAGTTATTCCCAAATCTTGTTAACTCATTTCAAACAAATCAATTATTCCCTTTTTTAAATCATGTTCATAAAAACTTTATTTTAATCCACCAAACATAATTTTGAAACCCCCTTTTAAAATTATATACAACAATTTTCCAAAAAACCATCAAAATACTATCATTTCCAAAATCATAATTTAAGAAAGAATTTCCATCCAATAACACCATTAATTTCACTACAATTTGTAGAAAACAATAAATTTAAAATAAGGCCTTCAATATCTAACAAGATGAGTCTATAATGAAGTAACCTACCTTACAATATTAGGTTAAAACAAAGAATAACACAAAATCTTCAATAAACAAAGCTTAGTTCTTCCAAAAACCACCTTATATCTGGTTCCCTATCATCAAAACAACCATATAAAATCATTATTATCATCACATGATTTGGATCTATTCCCAACTAATTAGACCCATGAATCCAAGAGAGTGAAGAGGAAGAAAACTAATGTAATTCCCCAAGAATAATCACTCACCTAGGAATTTGGCCTCCAACACACCATTATTCACTAATAGATCACTTCTGGATCAAAGAAGAAGGTATCTACAACCTTGGGATGGAGAGGATCTCAAGTTAATCACTTTTTAGGTAAAAACAAGGGATTAAAGAGGTGATTCAGATTAGATCTAAAAAATATGGATATCATTTTTAATACCACACGGTTAGGGCATATGGTTATTAAAACCATTCAATAATCATGTGTTAGACACTGAATCCAATAAATAGTAGCTCATTTGGATCACATGGTTGGAAAAACTATGCACCAACTGTGATATACCCCTCTGTTCAACATCACATGGTTTCTCCTGGGTGGCTACACGATTTGGACAGACCGTGCACCCACCCATAGACCAATATTTTTTTTTCAATGTTTCCTGGGATGTGTTGCATGGTTTATACTAATTGTGATCAAACAATTCACCTCCATAATGCTCCAATTTTTTTCAAAAATCCTCTAAACATCCCAACACTTAACCCAAAAACTTTATATACATAGAATACATAAATAAAGGGTTAATTACCAGAAAATGGGTGTGGTAAATTAATAATCTATAAATAATAATCATGAAATAATTATCATTTATATATATATAAATTATAATTTTCAAATCAACTGTGAAATATGGTTATGAAATATGAATTATAGAGATGGTTGGTCGTATGTATGCATAAGTAACATTTCCATTATTCAATGATCATGATGGAAAGAATTTAAACATTATTTTGTCATTATATAATGATAAATATATTGAAATATCATATTATATTTTTATATAAACTTATATATATCATCCATATTATGCGGTGATGAAAATAGAATCACATTGCATCATGGAGTTGGTAGTCCAAACGCACACTCGAACGACATTATCATTTATTAGTGAATGAAAAGGTAAGAAAGTAGATGATATATTATCTTTAAAAAATGATAAATATTTCATGAATATCATATATATACATTAAATCTATCATTATATCCATCCATGATATGTGGATATTTAAAATGAATTACATCAGTTAGCGAGGTAATAGTCTATCGTACACACGAATAATGGTTTTGTTTCCAATCTGATGGAAGAATGATATATATATATATATATAGGTTATGAAATTAACATAATAAAATATAATTATATATGAGATACTGGTGTTATTATGTCATCATGGTTGAATAATATTTTAAGGAGGTGGAAGAAGAAATAAAACTAAAATAACCGGTTAAAAGCTATATATCTTCTATAAACAATCTCCTTTTTCTTTACACCATAATCCCTCTAAGGTTTGTATTATACATAATCCATGACCTATATAATTAGGGGAGATATATTAGTAAGGTATTTGGGTAGGTATTTACTGAAACAATAGGATTTTTAAGTTTTAAGAAAGGAGGAGGGGAGTGCCCTTTTATAAGAGAAGGGAGGGGCACTCTTGGAATTTCATAAAGTATTAAATTAATATAAATTAATTTTCATGTTAAAATAGATCCAAATTTATATTATTCTAATATAAGATTATTATTAGTCTAAATATTATCATAAAATAAAATTTGGATAATTTTAGATTAGGTTTTTACCCTTATCATTTGGTTTTAACCCGTGTTAACCCTTTTTGATGATTATAGTGATAATAAAGTTTTTTTCAACTTAGGGGCCAAGATAATTATTATAAAAGGAAAATTGACCAATAAATGGAACATGGTTGATATTTTAAACCATTTCCCAATAAATTGGATGAATATATAATTTTTATAAAATTTAAATTATTTAATTAAATATTATTTTTTATAAAATATAATTAATGTCAATTTTAGATCTATCTATTTAATTTAAATTTAATAACATGATGGAAAAAATAATTAGAATATAATAAAAAAAAATTCCGTAAAATTTGATATTTCTCAATTTTTTATTATAATAATTCATTTAAATTATATTACTCTTTATATTTTTAATATCATTTATTTTATTTCTCTATTAATTGAATAAATATTGTGTCGGTATTGGATAATAATTTAAATTAATTATTTTATTATAAAAAATATAAATAAAATACCATGATAAAAAGAATAATTTATCTTTAAAAAAACCATTTACAACTAAACATACATTCTTTTTTCCTTATATCAATAATTAAATGCTAATAAAATGAAGAGAATGACATTTTGACTTTTCTTGACATAAAATATTATAATGGTAAAAATAATAAAAAATGGAAAAAGGTCGTATATTCAATGTTTTTATGATTATGTATGAAATATATCATAAAATAAAATTAAGGCATATGTTAGGGTTACCTTTTAGTCCTCATCACATTTTTTATCCTTAATTAACCAATTTTTCCTTTACCATGGTAACAAAATTTATTATAATTACTCTTTGTAATGAAAAAAAGAAATGAAAAATATTTATAAAATTTATACCTCATGATTCCAAATATATAATTAATTTTTCAATATTCAATTCAAATAACTGACAGAATTTAATTTAAAATTAAAAGAGAAAAGGTTATAGAAATAGTTGTTTAGAAAAATGCCTTTTTAAGTATAAAAATGTTTTTATATCTAATCCAACAATTAAATTGACTAAAATGAACTTAGTTGGATTATTAATAACATTAGAGAAATAATTTTACATTGAAACCACGTAAAAAATTTAACTTTATAAATTCTTGAATCAAAATACAATTTTCAATAAAAAGCAATACTTTTAACTATTCACTAGAAAATCAATATTTTCAGAAAAATACCAAAAATTTACTCCAATATAATTTTGAAATATTAAATGTAAAAGTAAGATAATTTTTATAAAATAAAATTTCTAAAAGTTATAGAAATTAATTATTACATTCTCTCACAAAATACAATAAAATCCATTTTTAACGAATAAAATGAATACTAAAAATTCAGTTATTATTTACTAAGAATTTATGAATACATTTGTTTTGAGTTGGAATTTTACATATATTTCATAAATTAATTAATCCTATTCATAATAACTAATTTATTTTCAAAATTATAATGGTATAATTTACATAATAATATTTATTGGTTTGTTTAAGATCAGTGTTGCATATCTTGTACACTATCAAACATAGTATTTCTTTTAAAATCATTGGATTTACATGAATTCACCCTGGGAATGGTACAAAACTTATTTATCTAGTTCTAAAGTGTCTTTGATAATGTCACAATGAACATTCCTACCCATATCCCACTGGGGGTAATATACCCATCCCTAACCAAACTGACGACAACTAGGGGTAATATACCCATCCTCGGGTCCCCAACATGCACCCAAGGGCCAGATTCACCTCAAGTTTAACCATCAACCAGTGTCTACTTAGGGATCAGATTCACCCTAGATTTAACCATAAATTTTCTACCAAATATCTTGGGGGTCCTGTTTACCCTATGTTTGTCCAACACAACCAAGTCCACCCTAGGGTAGTGTTCACCTTGGGTGTAATAGACACAACCAAGATTCCAATATAAGTCATAAAATCCCTTCCAAATTTCCATTTCAATAACCAAAATTAATTTACCATTTCCAAAAAAACATTTCCAATTTACATTTCAAAAATACCATTTTGAAAAACAGTTTCCTAGAAATATGAAACACACTCCATCACTACCACTTTATACTTCTATTTAAAAATAAATCTAATTAACCACTTACAAAATACCAGTTCAAAAATGAATTTCTAGATTACATTTCAAACACCATTTATCAAAACCATTTACCATTTATATTCCTGCATTTATTTTAAAGGAACCAAACCAATTTTCTAAAAAAAACCTTGTTTTAAGGTTTCCAATTTCACAATAATAATTTCTAGAAAAAAATCATTTATTTAGTCAATTTACAAAGTCATAATCACTACCATGGTTTTACACTGGGAACCACCAAACAATAAGGATTAATTCATGTATAAGGGAGGTTTGACTAAGATAAGGACATTCATAAGCATTAAATTTAAATTAATTCAAAGCATGAAGGGACCTCAATGACCACACGATATATGCAATTGACAATTTTAATGACCGTGGGTTTGGTCTAGAGACCACCAAACTTGTGTGAGGCCTATTCTCTTGATTATTTACTCGGGAATCACTAACTATGATAATATAATATCAATGAACAACACTCATCCAATCACGAACTTATCTCACACCCAAAAAACCAAGCCTAATTAATTATAACCAAATTACAATTAATTAATAACTACTGAAAAATTATGCATGACAATTAAATTTGGAATAAATTTCCATTTACTCACCAAATTTTCCCACCACACCTAAAACAAGAACAAACCTTCTCTAGAGTTCTTTTCTAAGTTCCTAACACTTACTTGGGTGAAAGACCTATCAACTGAAACTAAAACAATAATAAATTTCATTCAATTTAACTGAAAACCCTTGAAAAACTCACATGGATACATAACTACATCAAAATGATGAGGGATAATATAAAGTTGTTATATCAGGATGTACTCTATCTAGGATGTACAAAAGATCCATAATCTTGGGATGATTCAACCATTATCTAGTGGAATCATCACTCAAAACACTAATTGGATCAACCAAAATTAGAGAGAGAGAGGAGGAGGAGAGGAATGGAGTCATAGCCTTACCATAGGATCTTGACCACAAGCGATGATATATGAAATAAACAAGAGGAGGTGATCTCACCATGGGAAGAGAAGAGGGGGAGGGAAATCATGCTGGGCTATTAGGTTAAGGGAGAAGATAAAAATTGGGGCTTTTGTTTATAAAATCATAAAGGAAAAAGGGGAGAACTCTAATTTTTTAGGGGCACATGGTTTGACTGCATGATTTTCTAAATCATGTTCCATATGTATGGTTTTAACTACCACCAACACCCCACATTTCATAGTTGGTATATATAGTTTATGAAGTATGAACCAACCGTTCAAATTAGATCAAGAACCCTCAATAAAAACTCATATGGTTTGTCTACAACTGTGTACAATCTTTGCACTATGTCCTCGATCCAAGTCACCATGCATAGTCTCCTCTAAAATCTATACAGTTTTTATTACATCATGTCCTAGCTGTGAAACTCAACTATTCCCAATGAAAAATGAACTAAAATACTTCCTATGCTTAGGGTTCTTTATGGTTTCTCCTAAACCGTGCTCCCCAAATTATGCACCTTGAAAAAAAAAACAAAAAAAAACCTTTAAAACTCAACCTGAAGCTCCCAAAACATATTCTAACAATAAAAACACATCTTAGGACCCAAACATATCAGAAAACAACCCTTTAATATGTTCCAAATCTTGAATTCTCAATCCAAACACTATTTTTAATGATGAAACATCTAATAAATGAAAGTTCAAGTTTCCCCAAAAAATTCAAACCCAACCATTCAGATGGGGTATTTCAATAACCCAATTTTTTCATTTCTTATAGTTGAAGATCATGTAATATTACTAGTTCATACAGTTTAATATCATGATGTAAGGGAATATTCTATACAATTTAATGTCATGCAACTAATACTAATTGGAAAATAATGCCGAACAATTATTTGTGGGATAATTACATATGGATGACCCTTTTTGGTTCATAATGCTTTTTGGTAACTAAATAGAAGAGGGTATAGTTGAACTCATATGGAATATAGGCTATTGTGGTAAGGTGGATTTCAAGGAATATGGACCATTAAGTATGAGTTGTGGAATATTATTGAACAACTTGTATGTGAATCCTTGGCTCATTAATTATTCATAGAGATGAGATCATTAATGAGGATATGATTGGGGGCTTACACATATGGAGGGGGACAATATCTTACTTGATAATAGTAAGGATACATGTGTGGATATAGATATATTGGCTAAGGGTTCCTGACCTAGTTGGTGACTTAGATGACAGTAGTTATAGGGAATTAAACCTAGTAAGAGGTCCAATAGTAGATCTTAGTCTCATTAAGTGGGGAAAACAAGTCTAATGGATGGTTAGGATAATCAGATGCTGGATGCAGGGAGACCAAAAAAAACATGAGCTAGGGGATGTTTCCCTAGCATCATCATGACATGGACCATTATTATCAAGGGAATACATGATTATAATTACCCTAAGGGTCTTATTAGTCGGGTGGAAAACATAGGTAAGTGATATTATAGGAGAATAGATCCCTCTTATCAAAATAATATATGACAGAATAGGTTCACTCTAGCATGTGTAGCCCAGTCATATAATTTAGGAGGCCGAGGTGTAAGTACCCGAACTCAGTAGCCCAGATCTGGTGCCTTATTTTATTACATATGTATGATTAAAATAAAGTCTTATATCGAAGGAATTACTAGTTTAGTAGTTTTGGAAAATAGGATATGAACATTAGTTCAACATTAAAACTTAAAATGAAATACCTAATAGCAATAGATTATACCTCCAAGTCATTCATAATATTCATCTTTACAACCTAGGGAACATAAAACATATAAAATGGGCGAGCTCAGATGCTCAGTAAGGTTAAGTAATACAGTGAAAGTTATCATAAAAATAAACACTTGGCATGGTGAACAACTAAAAACACATTCCATTAAAAATATACTTGAGAATAATATAGGAGGTATGAAAACTGATTAAATATGTCCTTATAAAAAATCATAAGAGAATGAAACATAACCATTGATATTCTACTAGTGGACTAATCACATGTTTTATAAATTACTAATACCATAATTAGGGATTTCACAATTCTAGACATCTGAAACATATTTTCAAGGCCTCGGCCAAGACATCTAAAAATACTAGGGTAAGGTATCGACAAAAACCAGATTTTATTTTGTCTCATGAGACCTAAAAATTCATAGAGGGGATATAGAGGTCCCCACCTATCACTTTCTATGTCCAATTCATTCTTCATATGAAAACGTTAAACATAAACATCATGTACAAATGCAATGTAAATAACTTTCCCCAATCTGTAAATATAATCACTAACTATTCTATGTAATGAATTAAATGGTATCAAAATATTACATCCACAATAAAAATGATAATAAACCATTTAATCCAATATGTTATATGATAAATATAAGATATTTACCACAATAAGACATAATATTCAACAAAGGTGTTGAAATAGACCAAAATACTCTAATACAGTCATCAAGGTATTTTTGAGAGAAATACACTTTTACTTTGAAAAGAAGAGTTTTTTTGGAAAAATATTTTCATAAAACCATAAATTAACTAAGGTAGTTTTTTCATTATTAAATTAGTGGTTTTATAGAAATAATGGTGGCTTAAAATAGATTATATATTTTTCTTGGAAATAGGTTATAATTTGAGAAGTTCTCTTGAATTAGGCTTGTTTATCGGGAATAATTGTGAAATATATTTATAAAACATTTAACTCCCCATAAAATAAAGAAGGATCCTGGTTGGTACACATATATAGAACATTAAAACATAATTAATGTGGAGTACATAATAATAATTTCTAATTTAATTGGGATTAATAGAGACAAAGAGTAACCTGAAAGAGAAAGGAGGTTTGGGTATAAAACCCTTATCTTGGGTCTGAATGTGTTATGCACTTGAATTTTAAATTATGGATAATAAAATAAAACCCATTAATTATTTTATTAAGAACCTTATTTACATGTTTTTAGTTCTTTTTAATTTTATTATGTTCATTTATGTCCTTTTGATGAGTTATAAGATACAAATTTATCGCTTGGGAGCATTCATTTCGTTGGTTTTCATGATCAGTATAATTGCATATGATAATAGAAGTTCATGTGGAATGAGTATAATTATATAATATTAAATTTATATTATATTGATGAACATAAATTAGTGTAAATTTTTATACTTGTAATTTTATTATATAGTATGAGTATGAATCATTAGATAAAACATTTAGTGATAATCGTTTAGATTCTTAAGGCGGTTTTTCGATCACAACGAACTAGTTTTGTTATTTTATTTAATAACATGTATAACTGATGGTTCATGAATCATTAAATAATATATAATAAATATTTTATAATCTTTTTCAACCATAAAAATGGTTTTGTGACCAAAATTGAAGAATAAATTGAAGAACAAAACTTTATCATCCATGAATGTTGTAAATCAGCACCTCTCGGACGACGATTTTGTTTTTAAAATTAAAGAGAGAGAGAGTAAGGATATTGATGATGTATCTTACTTTAATATGATATAATTATAGTGTATATGTATGATAATGTAGTTACCATGATCAATTGTATATAGGAGGTGAGGAGATAACAATAAAATAAGAACATAAAATAAATTGAAAGAAAAAAGGGGGAGGATTTTACCTCTTGAGTACACCTCCTTGAGAACCTCAATAAGAGATGGTGTTTTGGTCTTTTGGCCAAAAAAATATCTCCTATGGGTAGATACTTGGGAATAGTATTTGGGAATAACTTTTAGAATCTTCAAGGCTTATATAATTGAACAGAAGAGAGAATGTGGGATGGTTTTTGTAGTGGGGGAGAGGAGTGATTTTTGAATATCTTATTCATTATCTTATTATTTTTCTCAATATAAGAAATAATGTTTGATTCTTGTGACCAAAAATAGTAATAGGTGAATTATATTTCAAATAAATTTCCATATACATTATACATGACTCAAGCATGATGCATAAATTCATTTATTTAGCATATTTTGTAAATTATTGAATTTTAGTATTCACCAAAAATTCATGTATTTTAGAAAAAAACAAAAAATTAACCTTATTCATTTTTCGACATGTTGAATAAAAAAATTAAATCAATTTTATCAAAATATTTTTCTAAATAAGTTAAATTTAATTTTTTAATAAAATCATTATTTACTTGGAAAATACATATTTTAAATTTAAAACTGATTTTATAATACTTTCAAAAATTAATCAAGGTCTCATAAAATTATCCTAAAATAATATGAAAACAAAATATTTATTTACAAATATATTTTTCGAAAATGAATTTTATTTTATATAAATTTATTAATTTTAAATTGTAAATAAATATTTATTACTCACAAAAATATCAACACTTTATTATTATTTTTAAAATATTTACTCTCATTTATATGGCGCATAAATTTTATTTATATGTACATGAGTGAGGTTTATATTTATAAGGGTACACTATTATTCATAAGGGAAAGTTACTATTTATATGGATAAGTTACTATTGACCAAAAACGTAAGTTGATCATATCAGAGATTAAATATCTTACTGATCGTAACCGTAACCGTGTATGTCAGTTTTTCAAAATTCAAATCATAAAAGCAAAAAAATTATGTTTGGCGGTTAAGTGATAAATATCTCCTATAATAAATTGTTTGTTTCTTAGGAGATTAGTGTTGCATGTATTCTATGTTAAATTTATTTGTGAAACCTTGGGGAGTTACATTCTCCCCCCTTGCAAAAATTTTGTCCTCATAATTACCAGAATGTTACCTCATAAAAAGATTTGGGTAGGTCTTCATCATAAGTTCCTCAAGATCCCATGTTGCCTCTTAAATTTTATCATTTTTTCCAAGAAACTTTACTAGTCTTGTCATTTGATTCCTCAACACCTATTCTTTATTGTCCATAATCTAGATAGGCTCTTTACAGTAAGATAATTCAGCTTCCAATTCCATGCCTTCATAAGTGAGTACATGTATTGGGTCTAGAATGTACTTTATCAGCAATGAGACATGGAACACATTGTTTACCTTTGAAAGGCTAGGTGGAATTTCCAAAAAATAATCCATAGATCCAATTTTCTCTAGAATTTCAAAAGGAACAATGTACGTGGGGCCCGGTTTACCTTTCTTCTCAAATATTATAACACCCTTCCATGGAGTTACATATAAGAAAACAGGACCTCCCACTTGAAATTCCAAATCCTTCCTTTAATTCTCATCATATCCCTTTTTCCTACTTTGAGCTGCTTTGATATGGTTTTGAATAGTCTTTAACTTTGCTGTTGTTTCCTCCACAAGCTTTGGGCCCACAAGCTCCCTTACACCAACGTCATCCCTAAACATTGGTGTACGACATCTCTTTCCATAAAATGCTTCATATGGTTCCATTTGAGTACATTAATAGAAACTATTATTGTAGTAAAACTCCATCAAAGGTAAATAATGATCCCACAAACCTTGAAAATAAAGTGATCATGATCTCTATATGGATTCTAATGTTTGGATCATCCTTTCTGATTGTCCTTCAATTTGAGGGTGATAAGAATTACTAAATCGAAGCTCAGTATCCAAATATTTCTGGATAATTTTCTAGAATTCTGACATAAATCATGGATCATGATCAGACAAAATCAAGAGAGGATCTCTATGAAGTTTTACAACTTCATTGATATAGAGTCGTCTAAGGCTCTCTAGTGGGAAATCATCCCTTTATAGTGAGGAAATGTGCATATTTCATAAGTTGATCCACAATTACCCATATTGTATCATTATTTCTCTGAGTTTGGGTTAATCCATTGACAAAATCCCTGGTAATGTCATCCCTTTTCCATGAAGGAATTAGTAGAGGTTTCATGAATCCTCTAGGATGTTGTTGTTCAGCCTACACTTGTCGAAAGACTAAATATCTTGATGCATAATCAACAATTTCCCACTTCATGCTGTCCCACCAGAAATTTTCCTTCAAATATCAATATATTTCAGTACTTCTAGTGTTTATAGAGAAATTATAGCATTGGGAATCATCCAATAACTCCCTTTTTAGCTCGAGTATGGAGGGAACTCATAGCTTCTTCCCAAATTTCAAAATTTTATCTTCACAAATGAAGTCAACCAACTTCACATCATTCATACCATTAATTTTATTTTGAAGATTCTCATCATCATATTGAGAAATTTTAATTTTTTCCAATAAAAATGGTTGGGAAACCAATTGAAAAAGTAATGATGTTTCACCTTCTTTGATAATTTCCCTATCCATATTTACTAGATCCACAAATAAAAGATCCCTTTCAATGCTTATTTTTTTTGAAACTCTACGATCCTTCATTCTCAATGCATCAAATACCTTATTTTCCTTTCCTGGGTGGTATTATATGGAACAATCATAATCCTTGAGTATCTTAATCCATCACCTTTTCCTCATGTTGAGTTCTTTCTGTGGAATATACATTTTAAACTCTTGTGATATGTATATATCTCACACCTTTCTCCATAGAGATAGTGTCTCCACATCTTCAAAGAAAAGATTATGAATGCTAACTCAAGATCATGATTTGGATAGTTTTGTTCATTAATTTTTAACCGCCTTGATGCATAGGCCATAAATCTTTCATTCTGCATAAGGACACAACCAATTCCTTTCTTTGGTGAATCACTATATATTATAAATTCACCATTTCTTGATGGTAGATTCAGGATCATAAAATTCACTAATATACTCTTCAATTCTTCAAAACATTGTTCAAATTATTTTTTCCATATGAAATTAACCCCTTTATGAGTAATCTTAGTCAATGAGTTGGCTAAACGGGTGAATTTCTGAACAAAACACCGATAATAACCCGCTAAACCAATAAAACTACGTACCTTGGTTATGTTCGTTGGAGTGGGGCATTCTTGGACATCCTTTGTCTTCATAAGATCAACTAATATTCAATCCTTAGAGACAATATGGCTAAGAAAAGAGACTAACTAAATCCAAAATTCACACTTTCTAAAGTAACCTTATAATTCATTTCTTCTAAAAGTATTCAGAATAATACACAAGTGATTCTCATGATCTTCATAGCTTTTGGAGTATATTAGGATATAATCAATAAATACCACAAAAAATTCATCAAGATATTACTTGAAAACTCTATTCATTACATCCATGAAAATAGAGGGTGCATTATTTAGTCCAAAAGGAATTACTGTAAATTCGTAATGCCCATACCTATTTCGAAATAATATCTTTAGAATATCTTCCTTCCTCACAGTCAACTGATTATATCCAGATCAAAGGTTAATCTTAGGAAAAATTTAGGCTCTGTGAATTTGACCAAATTAATCATCAATCAAAGGCAGGAGATACTTTTTCTTTATTGTAGTATCATTGATTTATCTATAGTCAATGCACAACCTCATGGATCCATCTTTCTTCTTGACAAATAGAAGAGGGTCTCCCCATAGAAAAACACTCAGGAGAAAAAATATCTTATCAATCAATTACTTTAGTGGTTTATTCATTTCAATTAATTCCACTATGACCATTCAATAAGGAACCTTTGATTTAGGCCTTTCAATGAAAATTAAATCAATAGAAATCGCATTTTACCGATCCGAAGGATGTCTAAGTAAATCCTATGGAAATATATAAATGTATTATTTCACAATAGGTACATGATCAATTGGAATATCTCTTTCATAACTCATATATATTGAGTTTTCATCCTCCCCAATAATTTCATTCAATAGATCTTCTGGGGTTGGATCTAGATAAGAATCCGATGGTGATCTTTCTGCTCTAAAGATATTGGATTCTACACCTTCCTCACAAATCGTAATTTCGTTCTTCTTATAATATATTTTTGCATAATATTTTTAAATACAATAAATGCTAAGGATTATGTCAATGTAGACCATAGTTTGATGATAAAATTACAAGATAAAGAATATTTACATGCCATAATGGGGACTTCCTAACACATATTTGTTATAATGAGACTTCCCTTAGGGGTTTTGACTGATAACCCATTGTTAATGTAAATTGAAAATATTTATTTTTTTAAGAAAATTGGGAATATATAAAGGAATTCAATGATCTATAATCAAATAAAGCATTGGTTATGTTTGAGGAAATGATTATAGTACCTTCCACCACATTGTTAGGAACTTAAACTTCAGCAGTTGTGATCAAATAAGATTATGTTTTCTCCCTTGGCCTTATCTGGGGAATGTTTCCTTTATACTTAGGAAAATAATTGGCATAATGTCCCATATATTTATAATTGTAGAATTGAACATTGGTATCTTCTTTCTTTTCCTTTCAATCTTGATATTGGTGGAATCTTTCTCCATATTTGTAATAGAATCCTTTTTTTTCAAGTTGGCTCTAGGGTGTTTCTTTCCACAAGTATCACATATTTAAAAACTCCCATTTTCATTATTTACTTTATCCATTCTTTCCTATACCACCCACTTATTCTCTTTCTTTCCTTTAATTTCATAAGACTTAGAGAATCATTTCTCTATCTTGATTGCACATGATACTATATCCTATATGATGAGAACATTTAGGAAACTAGTTTCCTTTAGAGTAATATTTCTGAACCATAAAAAATCTATCAGTCTTGGACCTTGGATTATGTATGCAGTCCACAACATGCCCTACTAACCTTGTGAAGTTAGCTTCATACTTTTCCAATCCTCATCCTCTTTTTGCCTCATATTCATGAAATTCCTTTCTATATCTGTGCATTGTTCACGAGGAATGTATTTTTCTAAGAATATTTCATTAAAATCCCACCATTCCACATTTTCAATATCTTTATCCTATTTTGTGTTTTGAATTAGTGACCAAAATTGATCATCATATCTTAATAAATGATTAACTTCCATGAAAACCTTCTCACTTTCGTTACTTCCCAAATCTAGAAATATCTTCTCTAAGGAACTTATCCCCTTATCTACTAAAAATGGGTTTGGAGTCCCATTAATTGATGGAGGATGTTTTCACATAAATAAGTCTAATATTTCTCTTCCATGTTTTGGTTCTGGGTGCTTCATATGGGTAAGGTTATTGTTCATAACTTAATTCAATTTTCCCAATATAGTTATAAGTTTCTCAGCACCAATCACATCTCTGAAAGCAACATCATTATCTTGCATAGGGAGGAAATCCCTAGATAGGATACACACATTTAGGTGATTTCCATTCATTCTAGTAGGTTCCATTTTTAAATGATTGTATACACTATATTAGGTTATAAATCATATTTCATAATATCAACTAGTAGAATACATAACATAAATTGAAATCCTAGGCATAGCTAATCCCATAATCATAAATATGGTTTCTTTGAGGAATATTTATTAAATCCTTTATAATGGATTTTAAAGTAGATTTGAATCATCTTAAGCATATCCCTGAGGAGTGTCAAACTAGGTGTGTAGTAAGGCTCATTGCTGTGTACATGGTTACCCCAAGTCAAGCCTGAAACACCTATTTAGAGTTGTTACTCCAACTCCTATGTACATCTGTGCCAGAACCACGCCCACCAGTAGTATCCATATAGAGATTTATTTTCTAAGAAGGATCACATAATATATTCCTTAACAAAATTCTAGGATACTATTGTTTGTTTATCCTCAATGTTTATCTTAGGTTTTGTTCCCTAATCTACATTTCCTAAATCCAGTTTCCAGGTTCTCAACTAAACTTCTTCTGATACCAACTTTAAGGACCCAACCCCAGTATCCCAGAGTCAGTGCCTTATTTTATTACATTGGAATGATTAAAATAAAGTAGTATCTTTAAGGAATGAATAGTTTTTTAGTTTTGGAAAACAAAATACAAACATAAATTTATCAATACAACTTGAAGTGAAATACATAATAGAAAATCCATATGAATCCAAGATTATCCCTACAAGTCATTCATAATATTCATCTTAACAACCTGGAGATAATAAAACATAAGAAAGGGGTGAGCTCAAATTCTCAGTAATGGTAAGTAATTCAGTGGAAGTTATCATAAAAATAAACACTGGGCATGGTGAACAACTAAAAACAAATGACATTAAAAATATACTTGAGCATAATATGACAGGAATGAAAACTGACTAAATATTTCCATATAAATGATCATTAGAGATTAAAACATAACCATTGATATTCTACTAGTTGAATAATCACATGGGTTATCAATTACTAATATCAGAATGAGGTAATGCATAATGTCAGATATCTGATATATATTTTCACGGCCTCGACCAAGAAATATGGAAATACTAGGGTAACGCGTCATCAAAAAACCAATTATGTTTTGCCTCATGAGACCTACTGATGAATTGAGAGGCTATAGTGGGACCCACATGTCACTTTTTATGTATAATGAATTCCTTATATGATTAAAGTTAAACATAAACATCATGTACAAATGCAATGTAAATAACCTTCCCCAATATGTAAACATAATCACTAACCATTCTATGTAATGAATTGAATGGTATCAAAATAGAACATCCACAGTCAAACTAATAATAATACATTTAATCCAATATGGTTGATTAAAAACATAGGATATTAACCTCAATAAGACATAAAATTAAACAATGGTGTTGAAGTAGACCAAAAAACTAAAATACTATTATCGAGGAATTTTTGAGAGAAGTACACTTTTACATTGAAAAGAAGAGTTCTATTGGAAAAAATATTTGCATAAAACAAGAAAAAAACTAATTTAGTTTTTATATTTTTAAATAAGTGGTTTTAGAAATAAATGGTGGCTTAAAATATATTATATAGTGTACTTGAAAATTGGTAAGAATTTGAGAAGTTTCCTTGAATCGAGCTTGTTTATCGAGAAGAATTGCGAAAGATCTTTATAAAACATTTAACTCCCCACAAAATAAATAAAGACTATGGTTGGTAGAAATATATATAACATTGAAATAGAATTTATGGGGAGTAAATAAGAATAATTATGAATAAAATTTGTATTAAGAGAGACCAAGAGTAACTCAAAAGAAAAAGGAGGTTCGGGTATAAAACCCTTACATTGTGTCCGAATGTGTTCTGCACATGAGCTTAGCATCCTGGATATATAAATTAAATAGGTTAATTATTTAATTTAGAACCTTATTTATATTTTTTTGATCCAGAATAATTTTATTTAGTTCCTTTATGTCCTTTTAATGAGTTATAAGATACAAATTTATCACTCGAGAGCATTCATTTTCTAGGTTTTCATGATCAATATAATTATATATGATAATGGAAGTTCATGTTGAATGGGTATAATTCTCTAGAATTGAATTTATATGATATTGATGTATGAAAATTAGTGTAAATGGTTATACATATAATTTTGTTATATATTATGAGTATTAATCATTAGATAAAACATTTAGTGATAATCATTTATATTCTTATGATGGTTTTTCGATTACAATGAACTAGTTTTGTTATATGTTTTAGTATTATACATAAATGATGGTTCCTGAATCATTATATAAGATATAATACATATTATAGAATCTTATTTGACTATTAAAATGGTTTCATGACCATCCTAGTAGATGAAATTGAAGAATGAAACTTCATTGTCCATGAAGGTTGTAAGTCGACACCTCCCAAATGTTGATTTTGTTTTTAAAATAAAAGAGAGAGATAAAGACTAAGGATATTGATGATGGATATTTCATTATCATTATATAATTTTTGTATATAGATGATACTGGTGTTACCATGATAATTTTTATAGAGGATGTGAGGAGATAATAATAAAGAAGGCACTTAAAAGAAATTGAAAGGAAAAAGGAAGATGATTTTACCTCTTGAGTACATCTCCTTGAGAACCTCCTTAAGGGAAGGGGTTTTGGTATTTTGGAAAGAAAAATTGCTCTTGGATGTGTAGAGAGACTATGGAAGAGTATTTGGTAAGAAATTTGATATGCTTAAAGTCTTAGGGTAATGAAGAGAATAGGGAGTGAGGAGTGGTTTTTAGAGTGGAGGAGAGGTGTGATTTTTGAATATCTTATTCATTATTTTATTATTTTTCCTGAAAAATTCAATAGTGTTTGATTATTATGAAAAAAATAGTAATAAGTGCATGTGATTTCTAAACAATGATCATTTACATCATCCATGACTCAAGAATGATGTAGAAACTCATTTATTTAGCATATTTTGTAAATTATAAAATTTCACTATTCACAAAATTCAAGTATTTCATAAAAATCCCAAAAAATCACCCGAACCATTGTTCGACATGTATAATTTAAAAAATGAAATCCATTTTACCGAAATAATTTTCTAAAAAATAGAAATTTATTATTTAAATAAAATATTTTTTACTTGAAAAATATATATTTTAAATTTAAATAATGATTTTACAATACACTCAAAAATTAACCAAGGTTTCATAAAATTATCCTAAAATCATAGGAAAACAATATATTTGTTGAAAAATAAATTTTATAAAAATAAATTTTATTTTAAATAAATTTATTAATTTAAAATTGTAATTAAATATTTGTTATTCACAAAAATATTAACACTTAATTATTAATTTTTAAAATATTCACTCATTTATATTGTAAGATCCCACCCTTTTTTATAGTAATACCAGGAAAATTGTTATGAATTTTTTTTATTATTATTAAGTACCTTTGGGTTGGGGTATGACCTGGGGTGCGTTTGTGTGAAGTTTTTAAGAAATTGGGAAGACAGGGGGATCTACACGGTTTGGGCATGGTTTGGCCATACCGTGCACAAGCAAAACATGCAGATAGTGGAGTTCGGCATAGTTAGTGCATAGTTTGACTAACTGTGTGCCATTTAGTTGTGAGGGTTGTGGATTTCCACATGGTTGGCACACAATTTTCCCAAACTGTGCACCCTTGCTCAAGAAACTATGCACGCAGAATTTAATATCCAAAAATTCATTTTAAAAACACCCGAACCCCCTGATACTCCCATATTTTTACCTTAGATGGGGATTGAAAAATTATTGGTGTTCCCAAAGTCTTCCAGAGGGATTCCAAGGAAATTTTAATTCCATTCACCGAGATTGAAATCCTGGATCGAAGATCCGTTCATGTTCCAATTTATAGATTTTATCCTGATGTTTCTCCCATCATTTTTCTTATCTTTTCTAGATCATTTCATGGAAGATCTCCCCCGTTTCCATAGATCTAAACCTAAGGGTTGAAATCTAGATCTATTATTGTGGATCTAGATCTATATTTTCCAGATCTTGATGCCTTTGATCTTAATTTTGTTTGAGAGTTTTAGATCCGAAGCTTGATCGATGACGTTGTGCCGCTTAGATTTTGGAGATTTCCATTGGGATAAAATCTTTCAGTAAATTGAGATAGGTGGTCTAAATCAAACTCCCATAGTTATTATTTATGATATGCATACGTGATTTTATAATTTCCTAGATTCCCTTGAAAATTGATTTCCTAAATTGGAGTAATTAGGAAAGTGGCATTGAAATAAATTTTCCTTGGTGATTAATTAATAATTGAATCACAGAACAAATTAAGGGGTGTTACCTAAATAGATATTTCGAATATTTTTTTTTTGGGTTGAGATATTTTAATTAAGTTATTGAATTTATTTTGTTAAGATAATTAATTGGGGGGATTAATTATGAAATGACATGGCTATGTAAGATAATTAATTGTAATAATTAATTATGTTCCTTAATGTTGAAAAAAGATAATTAATTGTGAGAATTAATTATATTCTATAATGTTGATCAATGGTAATTAATTGTGAGAATTAATTATGACAAGTTAAAATTTGATAGGGATAATTAATTGGGAATAATTAATTATGGAAAAAGAATTGTGTTGAATGATTAATTAATTGATGAATTAATTAATGGACTATGTGATTAGTTAATTGTAGAGTTAACTAATGGCCTTTGAAATGTTTAACTAATCATTGTATTAGTAATGGAATTATGTTGCTAATTCTTGTGAATTAATGAATGATTAAATTGATGATATTTTTGTGGTTCTATACATGGCGTTCTAGACCAATTAGAAGTTGGGACTCAGACATGGAGTTCCTACCTATTAGTTATCCAAGCTTGAGATTATGGGGTTCTAGGTATGAAAACCTACACTGAATAAGAAAAGGTGTGACAGGCATAACAAACTACACTCAATGAGATATTGGTGTTAGGAATGACGACTGACACTAAATGGTTTATGATAATGAATGATGTTTAAAATGGGAAACATGAATTGAAATTTTTCACAATGTGATAATTAAAGATTAAATGACAATGTGATAAATGTTTAATTATGAATTATATTTATTGCTTCATAAAAATTCATGCACTATCTTTTGACTGGACTTTCTTTAGACACCGTTGGTGGTTACCTACTGAGTTGTACTTACACCCTATCTGGGATGCATAATCGGCATCCAAGTAGACTTTGTTGTTGCAGGATAGGATAAAGGAAAGGTCATGGGAAAGGTTACTATTTGGGATTGGATCATGGGAGAGGGAACTAGACATGGTTCAGGACAAGTGTGGGAGTCATTGTGTCTTTACATTCAGTTTCATTATAGACACTTGACATTTTCATTTTCATAACATGTTTTAACTTTTAGTTGAGAATTGTATTTTTATGTTTTGGTTATCATATGACATGGATTTTTTCTATTTATTTATATGCCTCCACACTTGGTTATTTTTATTTAATTACATTGGTATTTTATTCTTATAAAAGTGGGTATAGTCTCCCCAGGACTGACTTACCAGACCCTCGCTGCTAGTCGACACCCTCTGGCGTATGGGGAGGTGCGCTTGAGGGCACATGGACAACTGGTTCGGGGCTCCGTTTTGTGGCACATATATTGGGATGTTACAAAGTGGTATCAGAGGAGTTTTATTTTCTTACTTCTTCTTTTTTCCTACTGTTTTGGGAAAGGTAGACATGAGACTAGGAATAGTCGAGGCATGGTAATGAGTTCGTGCATGGGAGTTACAAACCTATGTATGGGGGATAATCTGAGTACTCATGGGGGGATTGTTTTCATTGATGTTTGTTGATACAGTTGGATATCATTTCACCTTGGGTGATGATCTTTTGGTATGATGTGATATTTGTTTTGAAAATTGTCCAATTTTGATTCGTGGCCTAAAGAGGCACAATAATTGAGTCTACATGGATCAGTCGAGGCACTCAGGGTCATTGTGACATGCATCATTCAAGATAGTCATGGGAAAACTGGTTATGGGTGAGTTTTTGAAATTAAACTATTTTTTATTGTTGTGATATTGTAATAATGATTCAAAATGTGAATAAATGTGTGTCTAATGAGAACCTTGATTGATGAAATGAGTATGATTAATTAATTAATTATTGAATTAATTAATTTGAGATAATGTTATTAATTAATGGTTGGATTAATTAATGAGAATGAATGTTCCCTTTTTATCCAAGACCCATGAGTAGGATGGTTTAGGGTAGTGTTAAGGCCACAATGTTGACCGTGTGGAAAGAAAAAGGGGAAAGGACATGTTGAAACTTGTTGGTGATGTGGGAGGAGATGCTCATACTCAAAGTGTGGGAAGGTGGTATTCTACACCATATAGGTCTAGCATCTATAGTTCTACTTGTAGAGGCGGTAGAGGAAGTGGACGTGTTGCTTCAGGGCATGAGTGCCTATATCCACAGAGTGGTTCTAATTATGGGATTCAGATGACACAATAGGGAAGAGGTTCAGTATAGTTACTTGCAGTGTATCCTACACTTGTGGTGAGCAAGGATAGTCCATTGACAGTGAGAGGTACTATTCTAGTTTCTTCTATATTAGCTACTGCCTTGTTTGATATTAGTGCCTCTCATTCCTTTATATTTGAAAATATTGTTAATGTTTTGAACTTGGAGGTGGAGTTTGTAAGCAGGGTGATGAATATTGATACACCATTGGGAACACGGTCTAGAGATACATGTTTGTGAAAATTATTTTTGCAAGAGATCAGTGAGTATCATTTTATTTGGGATATCTATTTCCTTTATATTACAGTATTTGACCTAATTACAGGTATGGGTTGGTTAGTATTATACTAAGTCTACATATATTGTTACCATAGGAGAGTGTCCTTTGTATCTTTAGAGGGGGAAAAGTATATTCATTGTGGAGAATGGGATATCCATGAAGGTGGAGTGGGTCCAATTACTCAACAATTGAGAGAGCCTATACTATATTCCAAGATATCTAAATGTCATTTTTGGATTGATAGGGTACAATTTTTGGGGAACATCATCTTAGAAGAAGGTGTTTTAGTGGACGCAGAATAAGTGCGGTAATTGGATTCATGGGAGCTTCCCCATAGTGTTTTTAATATCTGAAGATTTTTTGGATTATGTGGTTATTATAGGAGGTTTATTTAGAAATTTTCCTGATTGGAAACACCTATTTCAGGTTTGATAAATAAAGGGGTAATGTTTGATTGGACCTAATTATGTGAGAATGATTTTCAGAGGTTGAAGAATCAATTGACATCAACACCAATTTTGATCTTACCTGAGTAAGGTGAGAAGTACACAGTGTATAGTGAAACTTCTGGAATCAGACTTAGAGTTACGTTGATGCAAGGGGATCAAGTCATTTCTTACGGGTCTTAGTAGTTGAGGCCACATGAATGGAATTATCCTATGCATGACCTCATGTTGGAAGCAGTGGTTTATTCTCTTATGTTTTGGTGACAATATCTTTTGGGTGAAAAGTTTACAGTTTTTACAGATCACAAAAGATTGAAGTATATCTTTTCACAGAATTACTTGAATCTTCAGCAGAGAAGATGGGTTGAATATATGCATACCTTTTATTTTGAACTAGAATATACACCCAAGAAGGGGAATAATTTGGATGATTCCTTGAGTAGGAAAACCCATACTCGATTGGTAAATGAGTAAGGTGCACCGTAGAAGATGATGAATTTGATGGAAAAAATGAATTTGGTAGTTTTTTAGAGTCAGGAGAGTATGAATCTAGTTTCTATAGCAGTGAAGTCTAGACTCTTGGGATGGACCAAGGATAAGCAGTATGAGGATCCATAGTGTTTTTACTTAAGAGAAATCCTTGAAGGTGGGGTGACACCTTCATACTAGATAATTGATGAGGATGAGATAATCTAAGTGAAAAATAGGGTTCTTGTGACTATGAGTATTTGAGAGGAACTTATGCGAGAATTTCATTCTTCAAAGAGGGTGGTAAATCCTGGGGTAAAAAAAAATGTACCATGACCTACGAAGGCAATTTTTGTTGGCCTGACATGAAAAAAAGAGATAGCAAGGTTCCTAATAAGATATTTCACCTGTCAGCAGGTGAAGGCAGAGCACCAATGACATGGTGGCCTATTGCAGCCGTTACCTGTTCTGGAATGGACGTGGGATGAGGTGACTATGGATTTCGAGGTAGGAAATTCAAATAATTTAGGAAGAATGATTCTATTTTGGATATTATGGATCAACTAATGAAGGTAGCATATTTTTTTCCTAGGAGGAAAAAATTTATAGTAGAGCAGTTGGGAGAACTGTATGTGAGGGAGATAGTTCGTTAGCATGGGGTGCCACATAATATTGTTTCAGATCGCGATTCATGATTTACTACACACTTCAGGCAGGGCTTATAAAAGGAACATGGTACACATATTCTGTTGAGTTCGGCCTTCCACCCACAGATGGATGGGCAGTCGGAGCATACCATTTAGGTGTTAGAGGATATGCTATGAGTTTGCATGCTTGACTTCATTGGTTCTTAGAAGAATCACTTGACTTTAGTGGAGTTTTCCTATAACAATAGTTATCAGGGAACTATAAATATAACACCATTTTAGTCACTTTATGGTAGAACTTATAGATCACTGCTTTGTTGGTTAGAGGTAGGTGAGTCAGAGCTGTTGGGACCGAGTCTCGTTCAGGAGACATCAGAGTAGGTATAGTTGATTCAGAAACATTTGGATATGTCTCAGATTAGGAAAAAGTCGTATGAGGCTAGATGGAGACAACCCTTAGAGTTTAAAGAGGGTGATCATGTATTCCTTCCACTGTTTACTAGATTGGGTCACCAACGGATACGAAGATAGAGAAAGTTGGCGCCCTGGTTTGTAGGACCGTTTGAGATGCTGGAGAGAATCTAGCCTGTGGCATATGGATTAACACTTCCACAGAAATTCAGCACTATGAAAGATGTTTTCCATGTGCCACAACAACGACAGTATCACTCGGACCCTTCTCATGTGATTGATGTGGAGGAGGTTGACCTAAAGATAGATGCATCCTTTGAGAATCCTTCTATACGTGTGCTGGGTTGCAGTGAGAAATTGTTATGGGGAAAGACCGTGTCATTAGTTCATGTGTTATGGAAACATGGAAGTGTTCAAGAGGAATATTTGGAATTTTATGTATACATTAGGGATCAATGGACCAACATTTTTGGCTCGGAATCTTAGAGAAGTTCGGGAGTGAAGCTCGAGGACGAGCTGTTATAAGGTGGGGAGATTGTAAGATCCTGAACTTTTCTAGTGCGATCTTGGCTGTGTTTTCTGATACTTTGTGGTTTTTATTAAGTACCTTTGGGTAGAGGTATGACCTTGGGTATGTTTGGGTGATGTTTTTAAGGAATTGTTATGTTAGGGGGCCATGCACGGTTTGTGCGTGGTTTGGCCAAACCGTGCTCAATTAAACTATGCAAACAGTGGAGGTCGGCATGATTAGCACATGATTTGACTAACTGTGCACCATTGAGCCATGTGGGAAATGGAAGACCGGATGGTTGGTAGACAATTTTCTCTAACCATGCACCCATTCTTAGAAAACCATGCATGTGGAATTTAATCTCCGAAAATTCATTTTAAAACCACCCAAACCCCCCGAACTGCCATATTTTATCCTTGGATCGAGCTTGAAAATTTATAGGTGTTCTCAAAGCCTTCCGGAGGTATTCCAAGGCAATATGAATTCCGTTCATTAAGATTGAAAGCCTGGATCAAAGATCTTTTCTTGTTCCAATATGTATATTACATCCCGATGTTTCTCATATCCTTTATATTATCTTTTATAGATCTTTTCATGGAATATCTCCCCCATTTCCATAGATATAAACATATGTGTTGAGATCTAGATCTAGGATTTTGGATCTAGATCTATATTTTCAATATCTTGATGCCTTTGATCTTAATTTTGGTTTAGGGTTTTAGATCCAAAGTTTGATCTAAGATGTTGTACCACTCAGATTTTGGGGATTTTCGTTGGGCTAACATCCTTCAATAAACCGAGGTAGGTGGTCTAAATTGAATTCCCATAGTCCTGATTTATGATATGTGTATGTAATTTTACGATTTTCTTTCTTCCCTTAATAATTTCTTTCCTGAAATGAAGTAATTAGAAAAGTGTCATTAAATCGAGTTTTCTTTGGGGATTAATTCTTAATTGAATCATGGAACAAATGAAGGGGGGTTTCCCAAATATATTTTTTGGAGATTTTTAATGGATTGATATATTGTAATTGTGATATGTAATTTATTATGTTATGATAATTAATTGTGGAATGATGTGGCTATGTAAGATAATTGATTGTGAGAATTAATTATGTGCCATGATATTGATCAAAGATAATTAATTATGAGAATTAATTATGTGCCATGATGTTGATCAACGATAATTAATTGTGAGAATTAATTATGAAAAATTGATATTTGATATGGATAATTAATTTGGAAGTATTAATTATGGAATGAAAATTGTATTTATTGATTAATTAATTGATGAATTAATTAATGGACTACGTGATTAGTTAATTTTTGAGTGTACTAATGGCCTTTGAAATGTTTAACTAATCATTGGATTGTAATAGAATGATGTGGTTAATTATTATGAATTAATGAATGAATAAATGGATGAGATTTTTTTGGTGCTAGACATGACATTCTAGATCAATGAGATGTTGGGACTTAGACATGGTGTTTCTCCCCAATAGTTATCAAAGATTGAGATTATCGGGTTCTAGGCATGAAGACCTACACCGAATGAGAAAAGGGGTGCCAGACATGATGACCTATATTCAACAAGATTGTGGGGCTAGGCATGATGAACTAAACCAAATGGATGATAATAATTAATGATGATTCAACTGAGATTCGGGGTGCTAGTCATGAAGAGCTACAAAAAATGATTTATGATAATGAATGATGATTCAAATGGGAAACATGAATTGAAACTGAGCCTAATGTGATGATTAAATATTAAATGACAATATGATAACTATTTAATTAAGAATTGTATTTATTGCTTCATAAAACTAAATGTACTATCTTTTTCCTAGACTCATTTTAGACACCATTGGTGGTGGCCTACTAATTTGTACTCACAATCTATTTGGGCCACCTGATCGGCACCCATGTAGAATTTGTTATTGCCGGACAGGACAAGGTAAAGGCACAGGGATAGGTTGCAGTTTGGGATTGGAGCATGGGAGTGGGAACTAGATGTGGTTTGGGACCTGTTTATGAGTCTTTACTTACTTTATGTTGTATTGTAGGCACTTGATATTTTCATTGTCACAACATCTTTTACCTTTCAGTTGAGTATTGTATTTATTTTTTTTGGTTATCATATGACATGGATTTTTTTAAGTTATTTAAATAATTCCACACATGGTTATTGTTATTTACTTTCGTTGGTGTTTTATTCTGATAAAAAGTGGATATAGTCTCCCCAATACTAACTTACCAAACCCTCGCTACTAGTCAGCACCCTCTGGCGTATGGGGAGGTGTACTTGAGGGAATGTGGACAACTGGTTCAGGACACTGTTTAGTGGATCCTAGGTTGGGATATCACATATATGGTGCATAAATTTTATTTATACATATATGGGTGAAGTTTCTATTCATAAGGGTACATCACTATTCATAAGGGTAAGTTACTATTCATAAGGATAATTTACTATTCATCAAAAATTTATGTTGATCATATCAGACTCTAAATATCTTATTGATCACAACAGAGTATCTCCATTTTTCAAAATTCAAATCACAAAAGTGTAAAAATTTTGTTTATCAGCTTGGTTATAACTATCTCCTATAACAAAGTGATTGATTCTCAAGGGCTCAGTGTTGCATGCATTCTATATTAAATTTCTTTATAAAACCTTTGGGTGTTACATGAGGGGAAAGGGAGAATTGGTAGGATGGTTCCCATGTATGGGAACTTGGAAAAGTTCCACCCAAGTGTTATAATTTGGAAAATTTTAACACTAATGGGGGGATCTGGATGAAGTTTCTCCCAAGTGGGGTACTCAGGTGAAATGTTTCCCTAGTATGGGGGGTGTTGTGATGTGTCACCCTAGTATGATGGGTAGGGTGAAGTGCCACCCTAGTACGTAGGGTAAAGAGAAGTGTATCCCAAGTATGAAACTCTCAGGGTGACTTGGATACGTGAAACCTTAGTATTATATTCTTAGGGTAAGATGTATGCATAATGACCTAGTGTAATATTCCTGGGACGAGGTCCTTCATTCTAGTTTTGGAGGATCCTAGGGGAAGTGATTTTTCATGATATTTTTTTCTTTTTTATGACATAATTACTCCAAATTTTTCAATATTATCCCATTGTTTTGATTTATAAATTCCCTTAAAGTGGATGAGAAGACTTGGGCACACCCTAGTGTTCTTTTCTTGTCGGGAGGACCAAACATGCAACCACCAGAAGAAAATTCTTCAGTCTACTAGTATATCACACCCACCAAATGTTGTAAATGTTATAGTTGGTGACCTAGAAACGAATTCTAAATAATTTATAGTTACTTGTATTCACATTTTATAATATAAATAAAAGTTCTTATCATATCATTATTGTTCTTTTATGTGCCATAGTATGTGATAATGTCGTAAGTTTACTTGTCACACTAAAAGGTAATAACAACTCCCTACTTTTATAAGAGCCTAGAAGTTCCATGATAATATTATTAAATATAAGTTCTATAACTAGATGATATAATTTAACAAGACAAAAATTATATAGGCTATTAGGAATGGATACTCCTAGGACATTGAGACACTTTCTCATAAGGTACACCCTTGGTAATCTTTTGTACATGAGATTATGAGAACAAGTCCCACCAATAGGAAATCTACATTTATGCGTGTCATTAGATATTCCTATCCAAATATATGATTAATTGTCCTCAAACTTTAAGATCAAAATTAATTCATACCATGAGTAACATACTTTTATTTATTTATGAAAAGAGTGGAAACATATGCTCCTAGAGAAGTATCATATGTTGGGTGTGTCACAAGTGATGTTTTGTTAATGAATAATGTGAGAAAGTATTCATATCTTTTATTATTTAATGAAAGTTGATATCTAAGGACCTTTGATAAGAATTTAACCGATTTATTAAGTCCATGGACATGATTTTATTGTCAGCAAGTTCATTTCTAGAAATTCAATGAAAGAGACACCGAACATATAGGTTAATGAAACTAGCATGCAATCTACTAGATTTGAGATACTAAGAGAAATGAATTATATTTCAAAGTGTATGTTCATTGGAGGTTACATTTCATTATAAAATTAACTTCTTTCTTTATGGGATCCTTTTCATGTTTCAAGATGATAACCTTGGAATTTAAGAAATGCCTCCCACTACTATTGGGAAAAGTTGTTAAAGGGTTGAAAACTAAGTGCATTCAGAACTTTAGTGAAATTCTACATGAATTTGACATGTTTTATAAATATTATTCTTATACATGGATTAATAATTACTTATGTTAGTTTTCTTTAAAATATTCAACCCCTATTTATTTGAGATATTATATATATGAGTTGAATATTTAATAATTTTTTTTACTAGGAAATTATTTATTTAATTACATGAATATAAATTATTTAATTATTATGGTTTTTTGCAATTAAACTGTAATACCCCAAGCTTCCATGATACGTTTCCCTTTGAATAATGCAATAGCTTGCATTGTACGCAACTTCGAGGTTATAACACATCACGACCAATCAAACTAACCGTTATGAATAGTAATACCCAATTTTTGAAATTTTATAATTTTTATTTTTTAAAATAGACATCATTTTTGTATTTGGAATACCGAAATTATCTTAGGGTGAATTTTTGGTATTTTTCTAAAAACATTCAATTTTTAATTAATAGTGAAAAACACCGCATTTTTAGTTAAAACTGACTTTTTATTTAAATAATTATTTATTTTATTTAAATTTATTTTAGGTCAAAATAGAAACATAATATATATATAAGTTCAATGTAATTCATTGGATTCATTTTATAGTATGTTTAGATATTTAAAAATTTTATTGAACTTTTTACTGTCTTTTACCCACCTCCTAGGAGCATTTATAAATTTGGATAAATCTTAATTTTACTACTTTTGTGAGTTGAATTTTAAAAATCTGAGAGACACAGTTAATATCAGTAAGTAAAATTTGGTTCAATAAGATGAAAATAATTTTTGGTGAATAGTAACTTTTGACTTATTTACCACGGTTAAAATTAAATAGGGTAATTAAGGGTAAAAATGATATCATAATTACCCTAACACATGTCCTAATTCTATTGGATAAGTATAATTCGACCAAAAAAACATTAGGAATAAAATATGACACCCTTTCATCAACTAGGATTAGATTATGACATTTATTATTATTTTATTTAAAGAAGAGTTAAATGAGTTAAATACAAAGTTTAATAACCAAACCATTTCTAATATAGGTTTACACACAATATAAATTAGACTATAAATATTCATTAGAAATATTATAATATTTCCTACATAATGGTATTTTATATATAATTTTTAGACATTAAATAATTTAATTTATTTATGACACGATAATGATGTAGTAATTACATTATTAATGAAATATTAAAATAATTGATTATATAAATATCCAAATAAATGTAAATAGAGACTTATAATGAATTCCACTAATTTTATAGGTTAATATGACATGTTATATTTGGTTGAATAAATTTCATTTGAAGTGATAAAGTTTTAATGGCTTTAAAAAAAATCAAATACTAAATAGTTTCAAAATTGACATAATTGAGTTTTTAAAACAAATACTATATTATTAATTGATATAATATTCCAAAAAATCTAAGGTTTGGCCAAAGTAATTATATAAGTTTATATATATTAATAATTAACCACTTGGGGTTCTCTTGTCTTATTATAGTATGTTTATTAACCATATAATATAAACCTACAAAGAGAAATGGTAAATGAAAAACTATTTAACAAAGAGTTAAAACTAAACGATAAGGTTAATATGGTGACCTAAAACTATCTAAAACCTATTGGTTGAGAGTTTTTTGACACATAACCACCTTATCCTCTACATAAATAATTTTTGATCCATTAGAAACCGAAAATTATTTTATTATAAAATAATATTTGAAGCATTTCCTAAAGTGACCCTCACCTCTCTTATAAAAGGTCACTTCCCCTTCTCTCATAATCACACCTCCAAAGACATTTGTCTCAGAAAACCTCTGACCAAATATCCTCCCAACTTTCCTCCCTTCATTCTAGAGGCCTTCCTTTGGTCAAAAATCCAACCTAAGGATCCCTTTTTATCAAATCAATAGGAAGAACCCGAAGAAAAGGTAAATATTTCATCACCTCTTTCAAGTTATTTTCTTATTCCACTTCCTCTTTCATTGTGTTTTCCATACCAAAATAATAAATCTAGTGCCTTATACACAATGTGATGTTATTATAAATATGGTACAACCACATTCATTATACTATCAATCCTATAATTGATAAAGTCACCATATGTGCGTACGTACAGCTTACCATCTCCACGTCGTGGTGTAGTTTGTTATTAAAACACTTCATTATTTGGATTGGTATAATAATGATTGTAAATAATAATAAATATAACATGTTAATTATTATGTATATATGATATAGCATCTAATTACATATGATTTCTCTATCAATATAATGATATTGTCGCTCATACGTATGTACAGATTACTGTCTCCACGGACGCGATGAGATTCATTTCCCCATCGTAACCATTCAAGAATAATTTTCATTTGATGATAAAAAATAATGTTTATGAAAATAATATCATTCTGTATATGAATCAAATACATTCTATACATAACAAACATGTCTTATGTAACCAATCATATAAAGTAAAATGAATCAGTTAACACTTGAAATGATGATACTACTGAAATATTATTAACAAAGCAATATTAGAGGATCATATATGATATCATATTTATGTATATAGTTATTGTATAATTTAATAACAATGACTTAACTATTATATAGGAGGTTAACATACCCTTGAACAAGTAAAATTAAAAGGTAAGGGTTAATTTCACAATCTCTTTATTATCTGAGATTGTTTTTACGTAAGTATCTACTGGGACAACTTTATCATCCACATCCATGTTTTCTTAAAAATGTATTTTAAAACATTTTTAATATTTACTAGACTATGGGTTAAATTCATTTATACCCTTATTTTAAAAAATATGTTTTGAAATGAATCTTTTTATCTTTTTCCAGACCAGGTACTTTATGACATTTTTGACAAAATTATAGTAAGAATGTTTTTTAACTTATACGGAAGGTGAGACTATTTTCCTTTATTATAACATCATCAAAGATTACCTTACAATCTTATAAGAATATTTTCAAAATAAATGTTTTCTTTTTATAATTATGTGACTCTTAAATGGTTTCAAAATATATAGAGGTATTTCTTTCAATTATTTTTAATTTCATCTATGTCAACATCCTTTGATGGATTTTAAATTTGTTTGAAGTTGATTTATTATTATAAAAATCATCCATATTATATTGAATGTTTTGTGATATGTTTGACTATGGATGTGTTATTTTTATAGCATTCATGGTTTATGGTTAAAATATTGACATTTCTTATGCTAGTTTTAATAGGAATATTTATGTTATGCTTCATCCCTTTCATATGAGGAATGTATTAGACTTAGTATGTGATGGGTGGATCCCACTATAGCTCCTTGGTGAATCAGTAGGTCTCATGAGGCAATTAGACATGGAATTGGATGAGGCCTTTCCCAACTTGGTATATGGTTTTGGACGAGGCCTAAATAATTTTTAGACATCTTGGCCGAGGCCTTGACAAGATGTTTCAGAATGTCTGTCATTATACATTCCCTCATTATGAAAATAATAATGAAGGTTCATGTGGTTATTCGACTAGTAGAATACCCATGACTATGTTTTATTATAACATTATTTACTCATCTCATATTCCTGCCATAATGTGTTCGTGTTTATTATTTTTAATCGCATGTGTTTTTAATTATTCACTATGCCTAATGTTTATGTTATCTTCCACTATATTGTTTACCCTTACTGAGCATTTGAGGTCACCCCTTTCTTATGTTTCATTTTCCCAGGATATGAAGAAGTTAATTATGATTGACTTACAGGCATAATCTAAGAGTCTTGGATGTTTATAATGGAATAAATTAGTGTTGTATTTCTTTTCAAGTTGTAATGTTGAACTTATGTATGTATCTTGTTTTTAATAATATTAAACTGATCGGTCTTTTGGGACATGATTCCTTATATCATGCCAATTTTATTTAATAAAGCACCAAATCTGGGTGACTGGGGTTGGGGCATTACAGTTAGTATCAAAGGAAGTTTAGTACAAACCTTGGAAACTAGATTTAGAAAAACACTGATTAGAGAACATTACCCTAAGATAGACTTTGAGGATTAATATAGAAGAACTTCCTAGAATTTTGGTACTGTAGATATTTTTTAAGTCTTCCAAGAAATATATCTATGTATGGTCACAGGCAGGTACAGACAGCTCTGGAACAGATGTACTTAGGGTTAAAACCCCAAAACAACACTTTGAGCTAGACTCGAATGGGAACTGGTGCACAATAATGGGCCTTGCTGCACTCTTGGTTATGACACTCCTAGGGAATTTTCTTAGGATAATTCTCATTTTCTTTAAAAACCATTATGAAGGATTTATGAGTATATAACTCCTCAAAGAAAACATTTTTATGATTATGGATTATATCCACAAACTGTTCAATTTATGTTAAGTGTTTTACAAGTTCGGAATTATGTATTGCGATCCATAATCTAATATATTATATGCCATTGTTTAGAAATGGAACCCAATGAAAAGAATGTAAACTGTATAAATTCAAGTAATCTATGTAGGGATTTCCCTCTTACTCAAGATAATTATAGTGGAGCTGGTGATGCAACTGGTGCTGATCATCTTATCACCATACTGGGACAACTCACTCAAGTTATAAATAATAACCTTACCCGTATGGAGCAACCTGATCCCCAACACGGATGATCAATGTTAGACCGCTTCATGAGGCAACAAACACCAACATTCAATGGGTGTAAAAATCCGTTAGTAGCTAATCAATGGATAAGTTCCTTAGAGAAAATATTTCATGCTTTGTTGAGTAGTGAAAGAGAAAAAGTTGTCATGGTAGTTTATCACCTCACTAGAGATGAAGATCAATGGTGGTCATTGATTAAAAACAAAAAGGAAGAT
Source organism: Viscum album (assembly GCA_963277665.1). Lineage (NCBI taxonomy): Eukaryota > Viridiplantae > Streptophyta > Magnoliopsida > Santalales > Viscaceae > Viscum > Viscum album. The sequence goes on along the minus strand of OY728128.1, from coordinate 208,142,016 downwards.
TAAGAAGTATCAAACATGGAATGGAGGGAGTTTAAAGATATTTTCTTAGAAAAATACTTTCCTCATGACCATCAAGTGGATATGGAAAGAAAATTTCTGAGTCTAAGGCAAAAGGAGATGAGAATGTCGCAAAGTATGAGGCTAACTTTACAAGGTTAGAAATCCATGCTAAATATTACATACGTAACCCAAGAAGTAAGATTGATCCTTTCTTTGATGGGTAAAAACCATTTCTCCATCGAGTATTATTCTCACAATCCTTCTCATCGTATGAAGATATTGTCTCATGTGCTATCAAGAGAGAAAAGGAATTCTCTAAGTCTTAAAAATTTAAAGAAAATAAAGAGAAGAAGAGATATACTGAACACTATGGGAAAGGAAATAAGGAAATAGGGAACTGTGATAATTGTGGAAGGAAGAACCCATGTGACTATCTAAAAGGAAAAGGAGTATGCTACAAATGTGGACATAAAGGCCATATTTCTAGTGATTGTAAGGGGAAGAACGAAGCTACCAATGTTCAATGATAGCATTGTAGGGAGATGTGACATTATGAAAATGAATATCCTAAGCATCGGGGGAACTTACCTTAGAAATGGCCAAGCGATCAAGGCCTAACTTATGCGATCACTACTGCTGAGGTTGAAGCCCCGAAAGATGTTGTGGTAGGTAATTTAATGGTTTCTTCAAGTTTAGCCAATGCTTTATTTGATTCTGGATCATTGTATTGTTTCACATCTTCCTAGTCTTCTAAGAAAATTAGATATTTTAAATTTGATTTAACAAGGGATTTGTAAGTCAAAAATTATAAGGGAAGTATCATTGCAACAAAGTTTTGTGAATCAGTCCCCATTAAGGAATTTAAACGATATTTATCTATTTATCTAATCATCATACCCATGATTGAATTTTATATAATCCTCAGTATGGATTGGATGTTGGACCATGATGTGAAAATTTATTTTAAGAAGAAGTAGGTTACAATTATCGATGATGATAAAGAGTACCTTGTCATTAGAGCAGAAAAATCACCATCAGATTCTTATCTAGATCCACCCCCAGTAGATCTAATAAATTCAATTATTGGTGAGGATGAGAATGAATTAATTATGGGTGAGGAAAAGAATGTTTGAATAGAGGACATACCGATTGTTCAAGAATATGTTGATATGTTTCCAAAGGATTTACCTAGACATCCTTCAGAATGAGAAATTGAGTTTTCCATTGATTTAATTCCTTATTCAAGGCCCATATCAAAGAACCCTTATAGAATGGCCACTGTGGAATTTTTGGAACTAAAGAAAAAACTAGCGGAATTGAGTAATAAGGTATTTAATCACCCTATTGTTTCTCCATGGGTAGCCCCAGTCCTTTTTGTTAAGAAGAAAGACAAATCTACGAGGTTGTGCATTGACTACAGGGAGATCAATGCTATAACAATAAAGAACAAGTATCCCCTACCTCACATTGATGATTTATTCAACCAACTTCATGGAGATAAATATTTTTCAATGATTGACCTTCGATCCGGATATCATCAATTGTGTGTGAAGAAGGAAGACATTCCAAAAACAGTATTTCGAACCAGGTACGAGCATTAAGAGTTTACAGTAATGCCTTTTGGATTGACTAATGCACCCTCTGTCTTCATGGATCTAATGAATAGAGTTTTCAAGGAATATCTTGAAGACTTTTTAGTGGTATTTATTGATGATATCTTGGTATACTACAAAATCTACAAAGATCATGAAAATCACTTGTGCATTATTCTAAAAACTTTTAGAAGAAATGAATTATATGGGATGGTTAGCAAGTTTGAATTCTGGATTCAGAATATTTCTTTTCATGGACATATTTTCTCTAAGGATGGAATCTCTATTGATCCTTAAAAGACCAAGGCAATCCAAGAATGGCTAGCACTGAGGAGTATAATTGAGATACACAGTTTTATTGGTTTATCAGGTTATTATCGACATTTCATCTAGAATTTTTTTTGGTTGTATAACCCATTAACCAAGCTCACACGTAAAGGGGTTAATTTTTTTGGAAAAAAGAGTGTGAAGATTTTTTTGAGGAACAAAAGAGAAGATTAGTTAATGCTCCCATATTGACTCTACCATCGGGGAATTATGGTTTTGTTATTTATAGTGATGCTTCGAATAAAGGAAATGGTTGTGTCCTTATGTGGAATGATAGAGTTATTGCATATGCATCATGATAGATAAAAATTAATGAGAAAAACTATCCTACTCATGATCTTGAGTTAGCATCTATAATCTTTTCTCTGAAAATATAGAGAGACTATCTCTATGGTGAAATTTTTTAGATTTATACTGATCACCAGAGTTTGAAGTATATTTTCTCATAGAAAGAACTCAACATTAGGCAAAGACGATGGATTGAACTACTCAAGGATTGTGAGTTCACTATACACTACCACCCAGGGAAGGCCAATAAAGTGGAAGATGCTTTGAGTAAAAAGGACCATGGAGTTTTGAACAAGATGAGATTTGAAAGGGATCCTATTTTCATCGATCTAGTAAATATGGATATGAGAATAACCATGGAAGGTGAAACATCAATACTTTTTCAAATGGTTTGCGAAAAATCTTTACTAGAAAGGATAAAGAGTTCTTAGACTGATGATGAGGAGTTTCAAAAGAAGAATAAAGCTGTAAATGATGGGAGATTGAGTGACTTCATATATGAAGATGAAATTTTGAAATTTGGGAAGAGTCTTTGTGTTCCAAATATACCTGATCTAAAAAGGGAATTGTTGTATGATTCTAATAGATCCAATTTCTCTTTACACCTAGGGAGCACCAAGATGTATAGATATTTGAAGGAACATTTTTGGTGGGACAACATGAAGAGGGAGATTGCGTATTTTGTGTCAAGATGTATGGTTTGTCAACAAGTGAAAGCTGGAAGGAAACATCCTGGAGGAGTCTTGCAACCTCTTTCTATACCTGAGTGGAAATGGGATAATATTATGATGGAATTTGTAATGGGGATACCAAAGACTCCTATAAGGAATGATGCAATATGTGTCATTATTGATCGTCTTACCAAGTCAACACATTTACTTGCTATAAGAGAAGATTTACTACTTGAACGTTTATAAAGACTGTATATTAATGAATTTTTAAGAATTCATGGAGTACCCCTATTGATTGTTTCTGATTGTGTTCCCCATTTTACATCAAGATTCTAGAAAACTCTTCAGAAAGCCATGGATACTGAAGTTCGTTTGAGCACTGCCTACCACCCTCAAATGGATGGACAATCAAAATGGACTATTTAAACCTTTGAAGACAAGTTGGTATCTTTCTCACTTGACATTCAAGGTTTGTGGGATAAATATTTACCTCTGGTAGAATCTTCCTATAATAATAGCTTCCATTCAAATATTCAGATGGCACCATCTGAAGTGTTATATGGAAAGAGACGTCGCACACAGACTTGTTGGGATGATATTGGTGAAAGAAAACTCATAGAGCCAGAACTTTTCGAGGAAACAATGGAAAAAGTGAAGATTATCCAAACCCACATCAAAGCAACTGAAAAGGAAAAATATCTTTGAAGATAACCAAAAGAAGGATTTGGAATTTCAAGTTGGAGACGATGTTTTATTGAAGGTATCTCCATGGAAAGTTGTTATACATTTTGGTAAGAATGGTAAATTGTGTACCATGTACATCGGACCTTTCGAAATTATAGAATGAATTGGAGTTGTAGCTTATCGTTTGGAAATGCCTCCAAGTATCTCCAAAGTTCCTGATGTGTTCCACATATCACTATTGAGAAAATACATGCCTGAACCAATGCATGGAATCACTTATGTGGAAATTTAACTAGAACCTAATCTGTCTTATTGTGAAAATCCTATCAAAATTCTTGATACTAGGGAACAAGTGCTGAGAAACTAGAAGACTTGTCTGGTAAATGTTATATGGAGAAACCATAAGATGGAAGAGGCAAAATGGGAATAAGAGGAACTTATGATGAAGAACCACCTGAATCATTTTGTGAGGTAGTATTCTAGAAATTTTGAGGACTAAATTATTTGAAGGGGGGAAGAATGTGACCCCCAAAGCTTCCATGGTATGTTTACCCTTGAATAATGCAATAGCTTGCATTGTACGCAACTTCGAGGTTCAAACACACCGCGACCAATCAAACTAGCCGTTATGAATAGTAATACCCACTTTTTGAAAATTTATAAATTATAATTTTCAAAATGGAATTCATCTTTGAATTCGGTATATCGAAATTATCTTAGGGTGATTTTTTGGTATTTTTCTAAAAATAGGTAATTTTTGATGAATAGTGAAAAACACTCCGTTATTGGTTAAAACCGACTTTTTATTTAAATAATTATTTATTTTATTTAAACTTATTTTAGGTAAAAATAGATACATAATACCTATATAAGTTCAATGTAATTCATTGGAGTCATTTTATAATCAGTTTAGATATATAAAAATTTTATTGCACTTTTAACCGTCTTTTACCCACCTCCTAGGAGCATTTGAAAATATTGATAAAACATAATATTACCGCTTCTGTGAGTTGAACTTCATAAATCCAAGAAACACTTTTAATATCAGTAAGTAAGATGTGGTTCAATAAGATAAAAATAATTTTTGGTGAATAGTAAATTTTGACTTTTATTTACCACGGTTAAAATTAAATAGGGTAATTAAGGGTAAAAATGAAATCATAATTACCCTAACACATGTCCTAATTCTATTGTATAAGTATAATTTGACAAAAAACAAACTTAGGAATAAAATATGACCCCCATTGGTCCAATTGGATTAGATTAGGACATTTATTATTATTTTATTTAGAGAAGAGTTAAAAAAGTTAAATTCAAAGTTTAATAACTAAACCATTTTTAATATAGGGTTTCATACAATATAAATTCGACCATAAATATTCATTATAATGATGAAATGATTTCCTAAATAATGGTATTTTATTTATAATTTTTTGACATTAAATAATTTAATTTATTTATGGAATAATGATGATGCAGTAATTACCTTATTAATGAAATATTAAAATAATTGATATTATAAATATCCAAATAAATGTAAATTAAGACTTATAATGAATTAAACTAATTTTATAGGCTAATATTACATGTTATGGTTGTTTAATTAAATTTTATTTGAAGTGATAAAGTTTTAATGGCTTTCAAAAAAAATCATATACTAAATAGTGTAAAAAATGACATAATTGAGTTTTTAAAACAAATACTATATTATTAATTGATATAATATTCCTAAAAATATAAGGATCGAAAAAAGGACATAGATAAGGTTATATATATTAATAATTAACCACTTGGGGTTCTCTTGTCTTGTTATAGTAAGATTATTAACCATATAATATAAAAATACAAAGAGACATGGTAAATGACAAACTATTTAACTAAGAGATAAATCTAAATGATAAGGTTAATATGGTGACCTAAAACTGTCTAAAACCTATTGGTTGAGAGGTTTTCGACCCATAACCACCTTATAAGGAAGGTGCAACTATTTTTCACTATTATAAAATCATCTAATCTTCCCTTAAAAGATTATATGAATATTTTCGAAATATTTTTTTCTTTTATAATTATGTGACTCTTAAATGGTTTCAAAATAGAAAGAGGTATTTATTTCAAATAGTTTACATTTCATCTATGTCAACATCCTTTGATGGATTTTAAACTTGTTTGAAGTTGATTTATTGTGATACAAATCTTCCATATTGTATTGAAGGTTTTGTGATATGTTTGACTATGGATGTGTTATTTTTATAAGATTCATGGTTTATGGTTAATGTATTGACATTTTGTATGCTAGTTTTAATATGAATTTTTATGTTACGTTTCAACCTTTTCATATGAGGAATGTATATGACTTAGTATGTGATGGTTGGAGCCCCATATAGCTCCTCGGTGCATCGGTAGGTCTCATGAGACAATTAGACATGGAATTGGCCGAGGCCTTTCACAATTTGATATATAGTTTTGGCCGAGGTCTAAATCATTTTTAGAGGTCTTGGCTGAGGCCTTGAAAAGTTGTTTCAGAATTTCTGACATTATACATTCCCTCATTATGAAAATAATAATGATGGTTCATGTGGTTATTCTACTAGTAGAATATCCATGATTATGTTTTATTATAACATTATTTACTCAGCTCATATTCATTCCATAAAGTGTTCATGTTTATTATTTGTAAAGACATGTGTTTTTAATTATTCACCATGCCTAATGTTTTTGTTATCTTCAGCTGTATTTATTACCATTACAGATCATTTGAGATCACCCCTTTCTTATGTTCCATTTTCCCAGGATGTGAAAAAGTTAGTTATGAGTGACTTGCAGGCATAATATTAGAGACTTGGATGTTTATAATGGAATAAATTAGTGTTGTATTTCTTTTCAAGTTGTAATGTTGAACTTATGTATATATCTTGGTTCCAATAATACTAAACTGAGCATTCTTTTGGGACATGATTCCTTGTATCATGCCAATGTTATGTAATAAAGCACCAACTCTGGGTAACTGGGGTCAGTGCGTTACATAAACAATATTTATTTATTTAGTAACATGAATATTTATTAAATATTTATTCATTTTTTCCAATGAATATAATATTTATATATTTATTGGTGAATAATGAAGTGGTATTTATTTGAATAAATAAATAGTCACTATTCAATGATAAATAAATATTGAGGATGATTAGAGGAAAAAGTTTAGTGGTTCAATAAGAAATGTCATATTTAATATTATTTAAATAAATTTTAATATATTTATTCCAGAAAAATAATATTTATTTTATTTGAAAGTTTATCACATATCAAGTAAATAATAACAATAATGTTATTATTTAGACACGATGTTCACAAGGAATTAATAAAATAATAAGGTTTTTTGTGTAGTTATTATTTTTTATAAACCTAGAACTATATAAACTCAATTATGAAATTTTGTGCGTTCTTTAACTTTATTCAATAATTGTGCATAAAAAAATCTAGGGATAATCCTATTATGCCCTAGATATCTCTCCTCTAGAATTCTACGAGGAAATTAGAGCAATTTTACTCCTACATCAAAATGAATCTTTCTACTTTGAAGGATTTGGTTGCAATAAACAACAATTATTACAAGCATTAGATTCCTCCATGCCAGAACCCTAGAAATTTTAGGATGATGATCTAAGATTTGTATAGGACTTGTGGATTAATTCTAGAGGGAATCTTCCCTTGATTACCCAAATATAATGATGTTATTAAAGTAGGGGTGTATCGACTCATCAAAGAAGAAAGAATTCAACACAAGGTAATTCTTTAATTAAATAAATTAATTATAAATTACATGTGAAAAGATCACATATTTTTGGATCCCAAGAAAAAATTTCTATCTAGTTTTGTAGAGACATCCGAAGAAATTGATGGAATTTTTTTTGGGCACCACAAAACACACTTTCTTTGTACCCCCAAACCATTCAATTTTTATTGAAGGGGTCAGACAATAATTTATTATTATTTAATATTCATTGATTAATTATAAGTTATCCTTTATAGTTTTTTTTCTTATAGTTCATTTTCTCTTTATTCCATAATGTAATTAATTTTTTTGACATATTAATTCTCTTTGTACAATTTTTATAAAATAATAAAAGGATTAAGAAGAGATAGAGAATGATCAGAGATTCCATCAGGAGGTTATGAGGATTCTGGATGGTAGATATAGATATATGTTGTGTGATAGAAAGTACATGTCATGTACCCAAGTTCATTGAACCTAGATGTGAAATGTGATACATTACACACCAAGTTGTAATGACATGTGTATAATTTAATCCACACCATGTGTTGACTATTACATCTTGGAACATGGTCTATCAGACCACATCAAGTGTAGATAGAGTACATAGAATGTAGTCTACACAGTGTAGTGGTGAAATACACAATAATCTTGTAGTCAAATACCTGGAATAACACCACATGGGATTGATAACCTATATAATTAATCATATACATGTAATATGGATAATAGACATTCCTTGAGACTCATTAATCCTCATGTACAAAGAACACATTGACTCAACCATCAAGTTACATGAACACACGACAAGCAGAAGACACAATGTGTAGATTATTAGTACAAACCATGTAATCCATCCAAGATACACACCTAGTCCCTAAGTATTTATCCCAAATATATAAGAAGATAGAAACACAACATGTATATCATTAGTACATGCCTTACAGTCTCCCATTAAATAAGAAAATAAAATTTCACAAATAATAATTAATTGAAGCATTAAGGACCTACTTACTCTATTCTCATTTGATATGTTGACTATGTAATATGATTTGGAGAATTAATAAACACTCAATTAATTACATGTAATTATCTATAATTATTGGTAAAACAATTTATTTTTCATATTTCATTTATGATGGGTATCTCCACTCGACTTTATAGGGTCATTAATATAAAGTTAATTAGTTAATTAATAATTTAATTAAGTTAATTCAAGTGTGTTTATATTAATAATAAAGACTGAAATGAAGTGAATGATGTCTATTTTACTTTTTTGTGTTGATTTTATATATGTGGTTGAACTTGATCTTTGACCTGCCTAGGTATTTTATTAGTTTATTTAATTTTTAATTTCATGGTTTTTGATAATTTATTAAATTAAATAATGGCTCCTGATTCATTCCTCACCTCTCATTATGTTAGGTCCTATGTGTCCAATGTTTATTTTATGACAATACTTTGGTTTCCCTCATATACACGTGAGTAAAATTATATAATAGATGGATCTCCCAGGTGAGTGGAGATGGTTTATGTTCATATCTAAGGTGAAACCAGTCTAGGAGGTACACAAGAGCATAGGTGGAATGCTACAGCTCAAACTAGACATGTTTCCAAGTGTTAATTCTCTGGGTTAAGGGCGAGTTTATCATCCCCTAGATAATACCAACATTAGAGAAACTCACGGTCATTCTAATTTATGGATTTTATTTCTATCAATTGCATGGTTTATTTGATATGGATGTTTAAAAAATTAAATATATAAAGTAAAAATCAAGAATGATACAAATAAAATAAATATTATAATATGTGTAAACTTTATCTTGACATGGTTAATTACTTATGAAAAATCCACTTTATATTAACATGTATGTAACAAGATAATTTTTTTATATGTAGAGATAAGTTCCCTGAAATTAAATATTAAGTTGGGATATCTTTCCACTAACAGAGATTAAATTAAACCATAGTTCAAAGTGATTGAATAGTACAAGTTTAGGATTTATTCAATTATTAATGAATTTTAACTTTATTTTTTAGGTTGAATTAACTTTTTCCACATCAAGGGTGGATATCCCAAGTAGGAATTGGTGTAAATAAGAGGAAAATAATTGAGTTAATTCTTATTTAGGATCTCAGGATTGGGAAGTCCACTCAATAAATCAAGGGGCTACCAGTTAATGTAGTTGGATAGTTATGCATACTTAAAACCCTTCATATGAATTTTTTAGAATAATTCTGGGTTATGAGAAGGGGAATATGGATCATTTTCACTAGAATATCCATGAAAATGGATATTCCAAAAATAATGGTGAGGTATATTAGGTTTGGATAAAATTGTGAGAGGATAAAAAAATAAATATATTATCTAATTTAGTAACGTGGATAAAGTTCTAGAATTAAGCTATTATTTATTTCAGAAATGGAAACCCACATGATTTTAACTATATCACTATGATTTATTCTAGATAAGGGTAAACTTCTCACAGGCTTGAATCTTTAGTAATGGTTTTGGAATTTACGCATTATTCTATGCCAGAAATGAAAATTATATGTGATAAAAAACCATATTTCTAATGTTCCTAATGAAGAGTGTAGTGAAGAAGAACTTTCTATCTATATAAAACATTTGGATGATGCCACAATCATCCAATGTTTCATTATATAATCAATTTCTAGTGATATTTTAAAGAAAAATAAGTAAATGGATATGTATAGTGTCATGTATTACCTTCCAGATATTTATCAAGATTTGGAAAGATGAGATAGATATAAGATCTTCAATTCACTTTTCAGATGAAAAAATAGAGATTCATCACTATTTGGGTTTCATGTAGTCCATATGATTGGATAAATTGTGAAATTACATATCTTATGATTTAAGATCCCCTGATGAGATGTACACATATCTCATTATTTCTTCACTGCCTAAGATATTCTCTAGTTTCTCTGTTAATTATAATATAAAAATAGTAAAATGTATCTCTTAAAACACCTTACATTGATTCTCCATGTTGATAAAGACATGAGGCATGAAAATAATATGGTCCTTATGGTTAATAATAAAAGTAAGAACAAGGAAAATGGAACTAAGTATCATTCCAATTCTATGGTTTCTGAGAACCATCCTTCAAATAAAAATAAAATACAAAGATAGGAAAAGGAAAAGGATGCAGCTTGTTTTTCATATGGAAATCTGGCCCACTGGAAGAATAAGTACACCAAGTTAAAGAAACAATGGGAAGTTATAAGTGAATTATTTATCATGTTCAATATTCCTATATGTACACATTGGGTATTAGATATAGCTTGTGGTGATCTCTCTCTCTCACACACACACATATATATATTCAAATATAGGAACCTAGTATATTTCAAAAGATTGATAAATTAGAGGTAGAATTATGAGCTATCAATGGTTCATGGAAAGACTCTCTATCCATTAGAGACTACCACAATACATTTCTAACTTGGATTCTGTTGATTATAAAACATTTTTATTATGTACCAATTGTTACCAAAAACATAAGTTTTATATCCTGACATCATATAGATGGTTTTATTTTCAATTTTTCAATTTTTTGTATTTTATATGTATATCATATGTTATGGTGTGAGATATTTAAATAACTATATATATGTTTTAAATTAGGAACACCAAGTATTGAAAATTGATAATAAATCAAGTTTTCTTGACTCATTTCACACCCATCTATGGAATCACAGTCTTGTTTATGTAAACAAGAATCTTTTAAAAAATATCAATCAAGATGGATACTTTGAAGTGTGTATTATTACTTCATAACCATTAATAATAAGTTAAATTTATATGAAACTTTATTCATAATGATGTATAATTTGGATTTATTTGAGAAATTCAAAAAATTTATTAATGAAGTAGAGAATAAACATGATAAAAAGATAAAGAATATTTGATCTGATCTAGGTGGTGAATATCTTAACCAATAATTCATCAAATTTTAATTAGAGTGTGGGATTCAATATTAACTCACCCTCCCTATAAAATACAATGGAATTGAATTAGTGAATGGAGGAACCAAAACTTTATTGATATAGTAAGGTTAATAATGATCCATGAAATTATTTCATTATCATTTTGTAGATAAACATTACACAACACAGTATAGACACTAAATCATATACATAATAAAGTGTAAAAGGATATTTCTTTCAAGTTATGGAGTGGAGAGAAACCTTTTTTGTCACATATTCATCCATGGGGTTGTGAGGAATTCGTTAAGTTAAACTCTGATAACAAACTAGGACCCTGATGTGTGAGGTGTATCTTTATAGGGAATAATAAAGAAAAAAGAGGATAATATCTATGAGACCCTTAATAAAAGAAGGTGAATGTCATAAGATAAGACATTTTTATTGAGAGGGATCATATCCTGAAGAAGGATATTGGGAGAAATATTGACTTTAATGAAGTTAAAGCTTAAGATACACAAGAGTCGGTACAAGAAAAGGTTCCATAGGTCCCCATGGATGATTTTGTTCCTAAAACACAAGTACTACATAGGTCAACCAGAGAGGTTAGAGAACCAAAAAGACAAGGTTTTATTGTCACTGAATATGGTGACACATTATTTTTTCTCTTTCCCAAAAGGAGTCATAAGAGATATCATAAGATGTAAGATTAAAAAAATCGATGAATTAGAATATGGGATATATCTATTAGAACCACATATGGTTCTTGGTCGATTCTCTAATTAATGTAAGGTTCATTGGGTTCAAATATGTATTCAATATAAAACTAGACATGGAAGGTAAAGTGAGTTCTAATAATGCCAGACTAGTGGATAATGGGTTTATACGACATCAAGTAATTAACTAGGATGAAATTTTTTCTCCAGTTTCCATATATTAATTCATAAAAATTATACTTTCCATAATAACATTACATGACTATGAGATTTGGAATATGGATATCAAAATATATATCCTTAATGTAAAACTTTAATAATATGACTCTATGACATAACATGAAAGGTTTGTGACTCCAGGAAATGAAAATAATATATATATAAGTAATGGAGATCCATTTATCGGTTAAAGAAGTCATATAGTTCATGGAACATTCTGCTTGATGAAGATATAAGAGAATTATAAATCATAATGAATGAATGTGATCCATGTGTTTTCAATAAGTTTAGTGGTTTTGTGGTCGTATTCTTAGTATTATATATTGATGAAATATTACTTATTGAAAACAACATACTAGTCATACATTTAGTTATGTATTGGTTAAGTGAGACTTTGGTGAAACAACATATATCCTTAAAATCAAGATCATTTTTGATAGATCCAATAGTCCAATTATACTAAGTCAAAGTAACAACATGAACTAAATACTAATGAGATTTATAATGGAAAAATAAAAGAGGTTATTGGGTTCAGTGTCACGTGGTTTGAATCTCTCCAAGAAAATGCATCCTTACACATAATAGGATAGGGAGAGAGAGATAGAATTATCCATATAATATAAGATTACTATGAATACATATTTCATGTCATTTAATTTCATTTATTTATTAAAACTGTGACAATATATTCTCATGATGAAGTATGATACATTGGGTGTATCATGAGTGATGCTGTATTAATTAATAGTGTGAGAAAAGATTAATACATTTTAGCCTTTAAAAAAATCTGATATCTCAATCCCTTTGATTGGAATTAAATTTCCAAATTATTTCCATGGTCATGAAGATGGTATTAGCAAATTAATTTTTTGAATTCTAAAGGAAGAGATATCAATCAAATTGGTATATGACACTAGAATTCAACCTCCTTTATTAGAGATATCAAGATAAAGGGTTTATATTACACAGTGTATGTTCATAGGAGGTTACATGTCATTGAAACATTAACTTATTTCTTAATGGTATCCTTAGTGTGTGAAAGAATATTACTTTCTAGCTGATTCACATGTGGGAGATCAAAGTGAATGGGATGAATATTGTGCCAATTTTGTAGAAGTTGAAAAGGTATGTGATTCTCCCTTATTTGATAGAAAAATCAGCACATTTCTACATATCTCTTACTTTGGAAGATGATACATAATATGTACCTATTGAGGTGGATTTTCCAATGGCCTTTCCCTAATAGATTAGTTTTCAAGCTGACTTACTTGAAAGGGAAGATTTATTTATTGATTATTCATGTTTTAATCTTATTGAATCTGAGATGTTTTATAAATTATCCTTTTATAAAATTTATCATAAAACATAAATGGACCAGGCCTTAGATGTTAAGGGAGATTCCAACCATGTGTTGGTGATCAAAGAAGAAGAAGATATAGATAAGTATGTGGTGTGACTGCCTCCTCTATAAAATATTTCAAACCATTTGGAGGAGGAAACCATGAAAGTCAATGGGGAGTACCCAAATTTTCATTTACCTCCCACTATAGACATGAAATTTAATGATTCTTCTTTATTGAGGGTTGTGAATTTTATTATATTCTTTAGGGATCTCCATTCTTAGTGTCTATTCCCGGACATGATTAAAAGTCACATGTGGTGGTTAATCTCAAAGAAACCACACCCACTATCTAATTTGGATTAAACCGCTACAACTACCTGACTGGGGGCAGTTAAATCATAACACCCACATGGGAGTCCAAACCATGTTTTATCCACTTTTCCTATACTATTTATGTTTTCTTATTTTTCTTATTTTTTCCTTTATTTCATGCCTTCTAGGTCAAGTGTCAGTTGATAGGAGCTTAACTCAAAGATGCCACTCAAAAAAAGTCATATTGTATATTTCCTTTAATATTGGTTTTCCTTTATTTTGTGTGAATTTTCTTGCTTTCCATATTTTTAGGATTATTAATATTTAATTAATATTATAATAATTTTTCACACATAAATTTATTTTGAGAGAGTTGAAATTATTTTTGAAAGAATTAATTTTAAATTATTGTTGATGTGAAAATGTTTCCCTTGATTTAGATTTTAAATCATTTTTATGAGTTCAGAAAATTTTTGGAGTCCATGCCCATGAAACAATGACTCAAATCACTTTTCCAGTCCTGTGAGGTATTCTAAACCATTTTGAAATATTCTTCCAAATACCCACACTTTCTTGAGGGAAACTTGGATTTTGTGTGAGAATCGGAATTTGTGATTTTTCTATTTAGAAGCTCTGGATTTCATGGAATGTTTTTGATATGATTGAGTCATATATTTGGCTAGAAAAATTTTATCTTGAGACCTACCCTTTACAATTTTTCATCATTATCCCTTAGATTTCATGTCTTTCCTTATAGGTTTAAGCCACATTACAAGCCGATTTATCCTTACCTACCTGTACTCTTGGTATTTTTGCATGGATATTTCAAGATTGAGAGTGGGGGAAGGGCCTTTTGTGTGTCTTTTTTGGGATTTGTTTCATTTTTTTGGTGATGTGAGGTGTGTGTAAACATTCTGGGTAGTGGATAATGAGATAATTGGGCTTGATTCCTTTTTTCATTATGAATTATTTCATTTACCCAGTTTTCCTTAAAAAAAAGAAAAAAAGAAAAAAAAGAAACAAAATGGATATGATCTTGAATTTATCATTGTAATTTCTTTTATGAATCATGTAACCTTCAAAAATCAAGGTCATGATTTTTATTCCTTCAATTTATTCAATTTTCAGCTCATTCTCCATGGAAAAAGTCAAAAAAATAAAATAAACTAAAGTTGTTTTTTTCTAGAGCTTTACAAAAAATGAAAAAATGAAAAAAAGTAGGAGAATTTGGATGATATAATTATATGGAATCATTTCCTTTATCATGTACCATGTCATAGAAAAATGGTGTTTAGGGTTGTGTTTCAAACTTTAAAGGGGTTTTGATTGAGTAATTTTTAGTGTTTTCAATTTATTATTCATGCATTATACTTAAGAGTCAAAACCTCCTCTTTTCAGCCTTAAAATTTTCAATCATTTTCTCACCAACCCTAAGACACATAATTAACTTGAAAAAAAACCTCATAATTGAAAATATTTTCATGACTCGCATAGTGGAGAAATGAGAATTTTCACAAGACTATGGTGATGAATGAAATTTCCACATATGATCATAACTCTTGATTCAATTTCTATTGATTGAAGAGTGACTTAAAATTCAATGTGAGGTTGGTTGTGTTTTTTCCATGGATGGATTTACGAGGTTTAAAAAATTTAATTATTAGGATTGAAAATTATATGAAATAGTTTTTCATAGAAGAGACATGATGGAATTTCATTTTGGAAAAGACCATTGATGTTTTCTTGTTTTTAATTGTTGTGTGGATTATTATCTGAATATATAATTATTTCCTGAGAGTGTAATGGTTAAGTGTGGGGGAGTGATAAATAGAACATTTTCACATATTTTATGTTATAATTAATTGTTTTAAGTACCACTATAGTGTTATTCGAGTACCAATTGTCACATTTTTAGGTTTTAGATGAAATTTGAGCTTAATTGCTAAAATGGCCTAATTTTGGGATTTAACTGTTTGAATTTATATATGTATTTCGGTCATAATTTTTTCTAAACTGAATAAAATTGTGAAATTCCTTTTTTTAGATTTACATATATCATGTCCCTTATTTAATCATTCTGGGGTCGAAACTCAATCCACCATTTTGGGGCCCTAAATCATCTCACAATCCAGGCCTTGAAAACAGTGTATAGATCTATAAATATTTATAGATGAGTTTATATCTAGAAATGGGATGGACAAATTGATATTAAATTATAAATAAATCTATATAATTCATTAATTAAGAACCTTCATGAAGGAGGTCATGCGAAAATATTCCCCTAGAATGTTCATAAAGTCATTGGAAGGTGGAGAATTGGAATATAAAGAGTCACGAGGCCAAAATAAATGTCTCGGAGTAAAACAACAATATCTATCTCCACTTGTGTCCTATGAAGCGAAAAGATGGTGTGTAGACAGAGAAAAAATTGGATAACAATAGTTAAGCATGAAAATTTAACAAATTATATTATTAATTTTTCCATCCACACACCAAATTTTGGGGAACATATTTTGGAGCCAAAATATTCTCACCTTTTCCCTATAAATATGTGTCTCCTCTCCCTTTTAGAAGCGTAGTCATTTGAAGGGGGAAAGGTTGATTTTAGTTTCTGTAATATTTTTTATAATTTTATTATATGTTTGTTTTTTTCTTCTTCTTCTATGCATTTATTTTATCTTTGATTTTTTATTTTGTGATCCCCCACCATGATCCTTCTAATCCCCATGCAAGTGGAGGAATAACTCTTATTGTTGTTTTAGGTGGGGGGGAGTAGTCGTTCTTGAGATATTTGTGATTAAATTATTCAATTTTTTTATTCTAAGAATTTCTGTAATGGTGAAATGGTTTTGGTGTAGGGTTCACCCCACTTTCACTATTATTGATTTCTTCTTACTATTTAAATCTTTCTTCTCTTCTTCATTGTCATAATGTTGCATCCATGGTGGAATAACATTTTGGTGATGATCCGATTGAGTATTATCTTGTATTAATAGGGTTAGTGTGAGATAATAAAAATTAATGGGAAGATGTAGAGTGATAGGGTTTATCTCAACATTGAGTAGAATATTTAGAATAAATACTTTTAAAGAACAATTATTTCATAACTATGATCTCCCAAGAATGAAAACAATTATTCTCCTAACATCTTTGTGTGTTTCTTATTTTTCATTATGTTTTTAATTTTCTTATATATATATTATATTTATATTTCATGAATTTCAAACCCCACACACACATATATATATATATATATATTAGTTTGTTAGGTTTATATTAGGTATATTTATAATAGTGATAATTGAAAAATATGTGTGTTGTGAGCGACCTCCTTGTGATCAACCCTATGGTGTTCCACTATGATAAATTATCAAGATAATAAGAATTTAATTGAATAGTGGTTTGCGACCCTAGGGTGTTCCACTATGTTTCTCACAACACACATATTTTTCTAAAGTCACTATTATAAATCTACCTAATATAAAAATAATAAAATAATATTTATAGGGGGTTTGAAATTCATGAAATATAAATATAATATATATGTAATAAAATAAAAAACACAATTAAAAATAAGAAACACATAAAGATGTTAATAGAGTAGTCATTGTCATTCTTGGGAGATCATGGTGATGAAACCATCGTTCTTTAAAAGTATTTATTTTAAATATTCTAATCAATGTTGATATCAACCTTATCACTCAATACCTTCCCAAGAACTGTTATTATCTCACACCAACCCTCCGCACGAAATATAGTACTCACTCACATGATCACCACAATGATATTCCACCCTAGATGCAACATTATGACAATTAAGGGTAGGAAAAAGATTAAAATGGGAAGAAGAACTCAGTAGTTGGGAAAGTGGGGTGAACCCTACACCAAAACCATTTCACCTCTACTAAAATTAATAGAATAAAATAAAGAGAACCATTTAATCACAATGAACTCAAGAACCACCACTCCCCCCATGAACAACAATGAGAGTTAGTTCTCCACTTGCATGGAGATTAGTAGGATCATGGTGGGGGAATGCAAAATAAAAAATCAGAGAGAAAAGAAATGCATAGAAAAAGAAAAAGAAATAAAATAATATATAATAAAAGTATAAAAAATATTACAGAAACTAAAATATACCTTTCCTCCTTGAAATGTATATCTTTGTAAAAGGGAGAGGAGACATATATTTATAGTGAAAAGGTGATATTGTTTTGGCTTCAAAATATATTCTCTGAAATATGGCACATGGATGGCCAAATTAATGATAGAATTTGGTAACTCTCCCTTATTAAAAGTTGTTTGACTATTTCCACTATATATACACACAAAATTTCTACTTCATTGGAAATGCATGGAGATAGATATTGATGTTATACTTAGATACATTTATTTTGGCCTGATGACTCTTCATCTTCCAATTCTCCACTTTCCAATGCCTTTATGACCTTTCTAGAGGCATATTATCGCATGAACTAATTCATTAAAGTTCTTAAATAATTAATTATAAATCTCCATGTGGAATTTCAGATCCATTGGGCCATCATAATTCTAGATATAACATAATATCTAAGTATGTACAAATCTATTCATAGTTTTTGATGCCTGGGTTTTGAGCTGATTTTGGGCCCCAAAATGGTGGATTGAGCTTTGGATATAGAAGGATTAAATGAGGGAAATGATATATGAAAATCTAAGAAAATGAATTTCATAATTTTATTTATTTTAGAAAATGTTATGGCTGAAATACCTAAATAAATTAAAATAGTTAAATTCCAAAGTTTGGTCATTTTAGCAATTAAGCTCAAAATTCATCTAAAACCAAAAAAATGTGACAATTTACAATTAAATAATAAAATGGTGGTATTTAAAACATTAAATTATAGTATAAAATATGTTAAAATGATATCTTAATCAAATACAGAGGATGATTAACGAATAGAGTTTAATATTCTAGTATGAAATGTAATATTAAATATTATTTAAATGAATTTTATTTTATTTATTCAAGAAAAATAATATTTATTTTATTTATGGGTTTAACGCTGGTCAAGTAAATAATAATAATAATTATATTACTATTTTGAAATAGGGTTTTTAGGAATTAAGAAAATAATAAGGGCCCTTGCAGAATTATTTATTTTCTAAACTTAACACTATATAAACCCATTATGACATTTTTTGAAAATTTTAGCTTCATTCCATGATTGTGCATTTAGAAATATAGAGAGAATACTCTAAATCCCCAGAGGGATCTCATATTGAAAGTTATGAAGAATGAAGACCATTTCTCCTCCTCCACAGAATAATATTTTCTTATTTTAAGGATTCAGTTTTGATCAACAGTGATCATCACAATCATTAGATAATCCTTGATAGCGCCCAAATAATTCTATGTTGATGATCGAAGGTCTAAAAAGAACATGTGGATCACCATTAGAGGGAATCTACCCCTGAACCCTTTGAAATAATTCTGGTACGACATGAGCGGCCTAACAATTCATCAATGTATAATAAAATAAGCTAAAGATAATTATTTAATTAAATAAATTAATTATAAATTTGATATGAAAAGATCCTATATTTTCAGATTCTATAAATGAATTTCTATCTAATTATAAGGAGAAATATGAAGAAGTTGATGAAATTTCTTTTTCGAGCACTATAATACATGCTTCTACACTTCCCTATAAGATTTTAGTTAAAGTGGCTACTCTAGAACCAACTTGAGTAGTAATTTTTAATTATCATATCATGTGTACGTCAAGTTTTGCATGATGTTAGCTTACTATAAGAGTTTTGATACTTTTATATTCACTATTAACATGACAATTTCATTATATTATATATTATATCAACATTTTATAGAAATTCTCAACTATAATGAGAATCTTGAGATACTATGAAAATAATCTTAAATATATTTCCTATAGCCATAAATACATCATAACAATGGGATAGAGTTGGTGTCTAACTAATAGGTGTTGGAGACTCATAAGCACTTAGAATTCTTATCATGATGTTTTCACTTGGTGATCTTGAGTAGTGGATATCAAGAGGACTGGACAACCAATAGGTACACCACTTGTTACATACGTCATTAGTTGTTCATATATGAAAACATGTGTATTGAGTTCCGGACTTGGGATCATTATCAATGTGTATCATTTGATCACATACATTTACGCATGATGAAAACCATAACGTTTATATTATAGAAAGGTATCTTTCATTGGGTGTGTCATTGTTGAGTTAATAAGGTTTCTTTATGACTTTTTCTATTTCTATATGTTTTGAAAATCACAAACACATTATCTTAAGGAAAACTATTTTTACTAAATGATTATTTTCCTAAGGAAAATGTCCCTTCTCTAAGGAATTTTTTATCCTTACATTTATTTTCATTATCTCATTTTATAATCTCTCTAAATCAAACTCTTTTTATTTCTAAACCTAAAATTATGATTCATATCTAAAGCCTAGGAATATCATAATTCCTTGGATATAGAGTGTTTTGTTTTTAGACTACGAATTCTCTGAAATTCAGATTCTGAACTTCTCAGAATTTAGATTCATAATTCCTCAGAATTCCGACTTCGAATTCCTCTGAATTAAGACTCCAATTTCTCTGAAATTTAGACTCTTAATTCTTTGAAATTTAGGATTTGAATTATATGAAATTCATATTTTGAATTCCTTAGAATTCAGACCCCGAATTACTCAGAATTCAGACTCCGAATTCTTTGAAATTCAGACTCCAAATTCTCTAAAATTAAGACTCCAATTCTCTGAAATTTAGACTACAAATTATCTAAAATTCAGACTCTGAATTCTCTGAAATTCATACTCCTAATTCCTTAGAATTCATACTCTTAATTCCTCATAATTTAGACTCCAAATTCCTTTGAATTCATACTCTGAATTCCTTAGAATTCAGACTCCGAATTCCTGAAAATTCAGACTCCGAATTCCTTAGAATTCAGACCCCTAATTCCTCAGAATTCAAAATCCGGAATCTTTAGATTTCATATTCCAAATTCTATGTATAATAGAATCTGAATTTCCATGTCTTATAAACTATGAATGTTTATTTGATAAGACTCTTAATTCTATTTTTCCTTATACTCCAATAAATTGATCTGATTAAGAATATTCATTTTCCTAACACATGTTATTGTTATGAAATGATGTAGTGTAATTTTTTTCTAACTAATTGTTGGTTGAGTGAAAGATGTACTGGTCCCTCTGAGATTCAATGAAAAATATGACCGTTGGAGGAGGGATTCGAACATTGGATTTGTGCCTATAAATACGAGAACATTTGAATGATCTCACAACCATTCCATCAATCTAGAGATTACATGTTTTTGAAGTGATTTATAGAGGGAGAGAGAGAGAGACTCTTATGCCTCATGCATATTGAACAAATTTTTTAGTTTGCTTTGTGTGACTCTGATTATTGTTGAGTACAATCGAAGACTTCTGGGGATCAGAAGACAAAGGTGTCGACAACCTTAAAGTTTGAGGGATTTCAGGGATAACAAGAAATATTCCGATATTTCTATCGGGGGATTAACCTAGTGTGGGTAAGAAATACTTTATTGAAATTATAAATCAAGGGACCTTTATCTAAGGTTGTTGTATTCCATACTCTTTGGTTTAAAAGATTTTTTACTTGTTACTTGTTTTGTTTCAAGTTGTGTTTCCACTATATTTTGATAAAGGAAGAAAGTATAACTTTCTTATACTTTCTTGTACCTTTTCATACTATGATAAGTAATAATCTATACTATTTAAGGTATAATATTTACCTAAGTAAAATTTTATTAAAGTTTCATTTTTGGAACCATATTTTCAGAATCTATCAAGTTTTTCTTATAGAAATACTTTAGGGTTTGTGAATTTACCTTGTTTAACTTTGTTAAACATAGTTTTCCTTAAGGTTAAAAAAAGAAAGTTTTTAAACATATAATTCACCCACCCTCTTGTAATTGAGAATCTACATTTTTATTTCGATCCTATAGTAATTGGTGGTTTGACATTGATTGAATGAAGAAGACATGATTTGTAACTTTGGAAAGGAAGCGATATGCCGGTCGTTGTTGAAAAGGATGGTACTAGCTTTATTAAATCCCTAGCCATGATGATCAAAGCAAAGTCCATCCTGTAAGGTCCCAAATAAATAAATAAAGGATGATGACATGAAGTGTGTGCCATGATTTATGATATATTGCGAGACAAATAGATTATATGCATATATTCATAGGAGGTTTTCATTAATATGAATTAAAATTTACCTCTTTAGGGGTCTTGATGGGTTTCCAAAATCCACTCTAGGTCAATGAGTATTACTCAATGATATCAATGAAAAGTCCTAGAGGGTTACATACAAAGTGTATTTGAAAGCTTGGTTATTTATAATGAATTTTATTTTAAGACATAATGGTCCCTAGAGTGGGGATGAGATATGTCCATGTTTGAATGATCATCAGAAATAAATAAATTCAACATTATTTGAGATTATAATAATCTGTATTGAATTTATTTACTCAATGTATTCATAAGTTTTAACTGAATACGGGGAAAATATTTTACAAATAAATGATTTATTATTCAAGGTTCATTTAATATTTTATGGTAGAAGTAATTTGATTTGATGAATCATATTGTATCTTGCAATATATTTTATATGTTATTAGAATGTAATGAATTTTTTATGAAAATTTTGACATGTATACTAAGTTATAAGTGTTTTAAAATAAATATTTATAAGTTAATGTTTATTTTGGGTCCATATTGGTATTTTTGTAAGCTTAAACCTTCCTATTTAAGCCCAGGTGAAGTGAAAATTCATAGGACTATTTATCCTATGAATTTGAGAGCTTCTCACTCATCCATTATACTTCATAGAGATAGGAATAAAGGATTTAAACAATTTGATCCCAGAAATTATTTTCAGATCAAAATCATCATTGTGTCAAAGTCATCAGGGATTCCCCATTCTAACACCCAAAAATCAATGCTTTATATACTGGACATTTTTTGGAGTGCGTGCCGATGATCTAGAGGGGGGTTTGTTTTGCATCTTCAAGCTGTGATCATTGAAGAAGAGTGAAACATGCCTATTCCTTCAATCAAATAAGGTAACAATTCAATTTTATTTTTGTTTTTCTCTTAATCATATGGGATCCTTATGTGGTTATCAAGTTGTGGTTATACTGGTGAGGAATTCATGATGTCGATCGTAGCATAATTTTTTTTTATAAATTCCTATTATTTCAGGATTTTTCTATGCACTTGGTACCAAGATGTGGTATTAGAGTGATCATCAGATTGTTTAATCTAAATTATAATTATATTTTCATGAATTTGAGTAAAAGGCATCGATGGAGTCCCAACACGACTGATGAAGCTTTGATCTGAGGTTGGATAGTTGAGTTATGGATACCGAAGATTGGAGAAACAATTTTTGCGCTAAAAAATGGAAATAAAAAATATATTTTTAACACTTTTCATCTGAATAGTATCAAGGATACTATTAATATGAATAATAATGTAGTTAGCAATACTTCATGTAGAGGGTCTTCCATGATAATGAAAAATCATATTTATATATATTAAAAAAAACACACACACACACATATCATTGAGAATAATAACCCCTGGGTGAATAGATACTAGTGAATATTAACCCATAAATAGTATATAGGAATAGTACTCGAAACCCCTATATGGGTTTTTAAATACACAGGAATCCCAATAAATTAAACTAAAATACCAATTATTTAAAAATATTTAGAGTTTAGTAAAAAAAATGAGACTGTGTGATAATTATTTTATGAATTTAAATTATATTATTTTTTTTAATTCATAATGAATTACCTCGAGTAGAATTAATGTCAAATATAAGTTTATTAAATTATTTTTATTCATATTGATTGATCATGTATCTTGACTGACTAATTTATGTTTGGTATTGTTTTTTTAATATGTTTATTTGTAATAATTATTTAATAAATAACGATCTCAACACTGCCTTATTGTCATTATATGTATATTGTCCTACATTCCAAGATAAAAATTATATATTTTTATTTTTTATTCTCAAGACCCTCTAGCCTACGTGTGTAATGTCCCATGTTTTTGAATTGTGTTAAAAACCTCTCTCGTTTTGAATTTTTGAATTAGTGGGTATAATAAATAATATTTTTGGCATTGGAACTCAATTATTATAGTTTCCTCATTCAAATATCTTTATTTTGGATGGTTTTAGGGGTTTATCTAAAGACTTAGGTGTTTGGAATGGGTTTTGGGAGCATTGGAGCCCCGAAGGCTAGTTTTGTAGTTACAGGTCATAGCACACAGTTTGGGGTAAACCATGAGGCCCCTTCCAGCTAACCACATGACTCATATTTTTAATAAGTATGATTTTGTTAAAAAAATGAATTAGGGGTGCACAGATGTTTGTGAGGTCTAAAATTTTTAGTGGGATATCAGACTGTTTGCACATTGTTCGGAAAAATCGTGCGAAAAGCCACACAGGTAGTGCCCTATAGGCAATACCCATGCACCATATCTCACACTGTTTGGTCATGGTTTGGAAAACTATGTGAGATAACCATGAACCCCCTTTAAAGGTTGAAATTATGGTTTTTACCCCTCCCCTATTTCTTTCCATTCTCCATATTTTCCTCCTTCGTCGTCCTAAACAACAACATGGGAGGATCTGTCTTCCACCTCCTCTTATATTTTCTCTAAAATCTTTATCAATGATCCATTATTCAAGACGTTGGGTGATATAGAACCATAATGGTATGTATTATCACACCCTTACATATCTTCTTCTTTGATTTCACCTCATAGAGTGAAAAATAGGTTTGATCTATTTTACCCTAATTTCTGGGCATTCATCAGAAATATCGATTTATTCAAAACCACTTTGAGTCAAAGGAAAATACTGAACATTAATACATCTATGAGTACAAGGTAGGTGTTGAATACGTTTCTTTTTATTTTTGAATTCCATTGAGGGGTTCATGTATCGACCCGACCCCAGATATCCTAGAGCCGATGTTTGCTACTAATTATATTGGCATGATTATAAGGAATAAAATCTTGATGGGATGAGATCTTAGTAGTCTAGGTAAGCCAGATACAAAAATGGTTCTTGTATTAGAAATGAAAACACTAATTAAAACATATTTTCCTTCTTCTTTCTAAATAAAAATCTTCAAGGATAACTTTATTCGAACAAGTAAATCCCTTCATATATTGTATAGTATGCTTCTTGGATCTGGGGAAAGAAACATAATAAGGGTGAGAACAAATGTTCATAAAGGGTAAATTATTGTAGAAGAAATAATGAATCAATGATAATGATAGTTATGACTTGGAAATTAACTGAAAATACATGCCATATAATAAATACATTGAGAAGGTAATTCATAAACAATATGGAAAGATAATAACTAAAAACACATTCAATTAAAATAACTCGACAAGGAAAAATCAATATGGAAAGGTAAGAAACTGAAACACATGGCATTTAATCAATGAACTGAAATGAAATTTATCCATAGATATGTCAATAAAAAATATCGTGGGTGAATAATAACTGAAACTAAATGAGGGAAATGATTTCTTAATGGATGTAATGTCTATGGAACATAAAAACCTATACGACCAGAACCTTTTAGAAGAAGATTTAAATTAAGGGTAGAAACCCATTTACGCAACATATTTGTCTCATGAGAACCTGCCAATGAATTAAGGAGCTACATAAATTCTAGGTTCCACCCATCATTTCCAGTCTAAAACTTTCCTTATATCAAATAATCAAAATAAATAATATTCCTTATCAAATATCCATATTGAATAAAGAATACAAAATTATCAATATTTTCCCAAATATCAAATAACTTTCAAAGTGTACTCCATATGTAAAATGGTATATTGTTTAGGAAATAGTAATTTCCATGATAAATAAAATAGATAATTTTGGTAAATTCAATGTTCAATGATCATAGGATATTGAATATTTATAGGGGACTAAAAAATAAATCAAGGAAATGAATGTGAATAATATCCTTGTCCAAATAGACCATAAATAATATAGAGGAATAGTAAGGATAACATCCATTAAATATATCCTAAGTGGATTAAAATAAAAGTTTGTTGTTGTTGATTAATGGAAATATTATAAATAGATAATAAAAAAATTCTTGAGAAAAATATACTATTTTTTTAAGAAAACTTATGAAAAACGTTTTCTTTGAAAATCACTTTTAAAAATATTTTCTTTTAAAAGTATCCTTTTATACATGAAAGGGAATATTCAAAGAAATGATGATGAGTAAATCTGTACTTGACATATGAGGTAAAAGAAAATTCCTTTTGTATGATAAAAAGGATTAAAAAAATGCTTTGTTCAGAAAGCAATAAAAATATTCCTTTGAAAACATTAGTAAAATAAAAAAGGGTAAAAATACCCTTATAAAATCATTTTAAAATCATTTCAATTTTTTTAAAAAAACATGGTTTTTAGAACAAAATTGGTTCTCTAACTAAATAGTGAAATGAAGTTGGGTTTTTATAAAAACATTTTTAAAACACTTTGAGTACAAACGAGTGAAAAAATAATACTAATACTTGAAAAAAATCATGAATTACCATAGGATAGGAAAATGAAGGGTTTTATTGATCAATGGTAATATAATTTCCTCAAATAGAAATACCATTGAAATATCATTAAATATATTGTTGAGGAAAATAATCTTTAAAAATTCCAAAGTGGCCCATACCACCATGAAACATTTTAAATCATAAACCTCATGAGGGAATAATATTAATATAAAGACTTAAATACCATCATGATAAATTATTTAATGATATAATATATAATAATGGGATATAGATATATCACACAAATGATGTAAGTGGTGAACATGACAATTATCTCACGAATGTAAAAAGTGAGATGAAAATCCGTTACCTTAAGTTTCTTTCGAGTGAACGTCCTTTAACTTCATATATAATAAAATTATGATTATTTTATAATTTTTTTAGAACCATTTTATGTTTATAATTACTTTTATTTCATTTTTACTATTTTTTGCACAACTAATTAAACAATTTAGTTTACCTTGGGTGTTTTGACCAAATTCAGTTTATGTGTAAAAAATTACACTGATAGGTCACATTTGGTCAAATGATTCATTAAATAACATTTCAAGAATTATAATCATGAAATAGATATCATATTTATACATAAATTATACTTTTATGATCAAGAATTAAATATGGTCATGAAAAATTAACCAACATCACAATCATGGAGATGGTAGGCCGTACGTAGGCATGAGTAACATTCTCATTTTTAAATGATCATTATGGAAAGAAGGTAAGTAACAAAATATCTTTAAATAATGATAATTATATCCTAAATAACATCTTTTGAGTCATATATACTTATATATATAATTATTTTGATCTAAAAGGAATCACATCATGTCGAGGAGGCGGTAGTCCACACATCCACGAATAATGTTTTCACTTTTTAAGTGTGTGATAGGGTAATAAATAAAATGATATATATATATATTTTAAGAATGTTAATTATATAAAAAATATAATATAGAGTTTTAGGTCACATATTTTTAATTGAAACCATCCTTTATATGTTCCATGTATCATGTGAACGAATCACATCGCTTTGAGGGGGCAACAGTCCAGACTTCCGCAACCGATGTTATCTTTTTAACGTAAAATGGAAAGTATTAAAGGTATATGTTATAAAAGGAATTGTCACGACCCGTCCTCGGGGCCCGTGCCGTGACTACCCCAAGCCCGCCTTCCATAGGCCAGGGGCTGGCGACTAGCACCAAGGCGTAAAATCCCAGTAAACAGGGAAGGCATTGCCTTTATAAGTAACAACCACACAGAGTCAGCAAGCGGAAAGTAAAGTGCAGAAAGGTAAAGGGGCCGGAAATACAAGCCCAACTGTAAAGTACAACTGAAAAGTAAAGTACAGCAACTGAAGAAAAGACGGCGGCCTCGTGTCGTCCACTGGCAATCCCACCTGAAGGGTGGGTACAGATAGCCTCCAGGCTCCTCGGGCCCCACGTCCGCTCTGAGCACGTCCCGTCCAGTGGTCCACCTCCAGGTACCGTCCTGCTCCACGCCCCAACCGCGATCAGCGCTGTCCGTCGTCTGCAACCAACACCACGAAGTGCGGGCATAGCCCGTGCAGGGGTGAGTACAACTACTCAGTAAGGACCCCGAGACCCCCGAAGGTCTCCCGAAATCCACAAAGGATATAACACAAAAGAAAGATGCAATCACGAAGTAACATCTGACTCGACTTAGGTATATGCCCATACATATACCTAAGTCCCCAATTCTAGCTCTGCTCACGAGCTCAAGAACAACTCAATCCACAAAGGAAAGCAAGACTCAAATCCACAAGGAGAGTAAACAGTAAATCCACAAAGGATAGTTCAACACAATCCACAAAGGAGAGTAACATAAGATTCAGCTCAACCAGGTATACTTTTTCAGATGACGTCAAAGACGATCACTGATCCGTCTCAGTCGTCGGACCCACGAAGGATCGATAGGTACTAACCCCCGCAAAAAGACCCACGTAGGATCGGGCTCACACAGAACCTGTAGGCAGTGGCTCACACAGAACCGGTAGTAAGGACCCACGGAGGATCGGGCTCACACAGAACCTGAAGCACTGATCCACGTGGGATCGCTGAGTGCAGTAGTCGACGCAGTCCACTGAGGATCTCTGCACAGTCGTCGCCGCAGTCCACGAAGGATCTCTGCTCTGCCGTCGTCGCAGTCCACGGAGGATCTCTGCTCTGCCGTCGTCGCAGTCCACGGAGGATCTCTGCTCTGCCGTCGTCGCAGTCCACGGAGGATCTCTGCTCTGTCGTCGAGGTCACAGCCAGCGCTAGGGTTCCCGCACGTAGCGAGCTCGTTTAGGAGGGTCCGCTCCACGAGCCGAGGGGCTGATACATCAACTGACACGTAGTCCGAAGTTGATGTATCCAAAAGTTCCGTATCGACAACAGGATCTCAACGCGACAGACGGCGCGTCAATCGGACGCCCGGTCTGAGAGTTATTGGCATTTTCGTCCCAGGGGCCCGGTTGGTTTTTAGGGCAAAACCAACCCGACCGTACTCCGCCTGTATCCGATCCTCGGGCGGAGTATGCCAAAAGTTCCGTCTCACTTAGAGGAAACTACCACAGCTGACGGTACGTCGTTCGGACGTCCGTAGCTCAAGTTATGAGCGTTTCCGCTCCGAGGGCCCGGTTGGCTTCGTGTACGAACCAACCCGGCCGAACCCAAAGTCTTCCGAAACCTTGAGTATAATATACCGAAACGACCGTCTCGATCCAAGGATCGCGTAGCCGCTGACGGTTCGTCAATCGGAGGTCCCAGGCCCAAGATATGGGCGAAAGACCGTAGAGGGCCCGAAACGGGGGTACTGGGCCCGGGGCGACCCGGCCCGAACCCCCCCCCGGGGTCGGCCGAACCGGGTCGGCCCGAACCGGGTCGGCCCGACCCGGCCCGAACCGGCTCGGCCGGGTCCGGTCCGGCCTGGGCGCGGCCCGGCCGACCGGACCGGCTCGGCTTCGGCCGAGCGGCCGAAGCGCTGCCGCCGCGGGTCAAACCCGCGGCTTTGGAGAAAACGCGGCCCGCGCGGGCCGCGTGCTGGAAGGCCGGACCGCGGACGCGGTCCGGCGGCTCGCCGCCGCCGCGGCTCGGCCGCGGCGGACTCCTCCGGCGGCGCGCCGGGCGCCGCCGCCCCCGGTCGCCGGCGCCGCCGCGCCGGCGACCCGCGCCGCCGCCTCCTTCCGCGGGCCGCCGGAGATGCTCCGGTGGCCCGATTCGCCTCCCGTCTGCGCCGTTGTTCCTCCCGGGATGCGTCCTCCACTGCGGAATCAACATATGGCCCTTGCGTCGCGCTTTTGCCGTCGCTCGCCAAATCCGCACACAAAGGAAGATCGACGGAGGGTTGCCGGGTCTTGTTCGTTAGACCCGCACCCTCCGCGTTAGTCATAATCAACGGGAGAAACAGGAAAGAAACCAATCAACAATTTTAAATAAATTAAAATTGTTTCGTGATCGGGTTCTATATTTCAAAAGAATAAACACGGGATTTTAAAAAGAATTCCAACATCCCTTACCTTGTCGTTGCCGAACGGGGGATCGTCGCGGGATTTGCTCGTCGCGGAAGATGGAGATCGCCGCGTCGTCGCGGAATCGCTCGTCGCGTCGCCAATCTCCGGATCAAGATCAACGGATTTAATTAGTTTAAATCCGTTGATATTGAAATTAAAAAGGGAGAAGAAAAGATCCGATTCTCACCTTTGTTGCCGAACGAGGATCGGCCGCGGAAGAAAGACGTCGCCGAAGAACGTCGCGGGTAGATCTCGTCGACGTCGCAGATCTTGGTGTGCGTCGTCGAATTCCGTTCGCCGGAGTTCTTCGCGTTCTTCGCGTTCTTCGCGTTCTTCGCGTTCTTCGCGTTCTTCGCGGAGAGGGTGGAGGAACGAAGATTCTCTCAAATCCTTTCCAAGGATTTTTATGTTGGTCTTATTTTATAAACATGCCAACACGAAACCGGTTAAGAAACGATCCATCAATTCGTTGAATTAATTCAACGAAAGAAACGACCCATTTAATTCACGAAGAAACAGTCCATTTAATTCACGAAATAAACCGCCCAATCAAATGGTCTGTTAAGAATTAAAGAAAACGCGTCGGTTGACTTTTCAGTTACTTTGACGGGTTTTCGCGGGTGCGTTACTTAGCGAATGAAACGGCGGGGCTCGTGCGGGTCCCACCGCACAAATATCCTACCAAAGGGGGTAGGATGTTTCTGGATAGCATCCTATCCAGTTCAACTCAGTTCAAGCCGTCTTTAAGTGACTTCAAGTGGCTTCCAAGCAGCTTAAGTGAAATAAAATAAAGTTGTCGCACAAACTTTATTTTATTTCTGACTTAAAGCCGCAAAATTTAAAAACCACGTCTGAGCAAACGCAACTCCGGAAGAGGCGTTTCTAAGCAAATACCGGCGCTGCGATTTCATCGGTGCCCTCAGAATTCGATTCCGGGCACCGGTTCAAAAGATAGAAAAACCCGCTCGTCCGTTCACTGAACGTACCCGAGCCAAACTTCGGAAATTGATTCCGGGCACACCGGGCCTCGGAATCAGGTGCCGTCTGAAGCTGCGTTCTTGTAAAATTCCAAAGAAAATTAAGAAAAAAAATTTCCTTGAAATTTGCGGGTCTTTACATTACTCCCACCTCAGGGCTTTACGTCCCCGTAAAGATACAACAAAACTAGGGGAACAAATGGGGGTACTGAGCACGCATCTGAGCCTCCCGCTCCCAAGTGCTCTCCTGGAGGTTCCCGTGCTGCCATCTGACGCGCACAAGAGGAATCGACCGCCCACGTAGGACCCGCTCCTGTCGATCCTCGATCTCCACTGGAACCTCCGCAAAGGTCGCCCCATCGTCCACGTCCAGCTCCCCAAAGTCGATGATGTGCGTCGGGTCGTGCACGTATCTCCTCAGCTGAGACACGTGGAAGACGTCGTGCACCCGGTGCAACTGAGGTGGTAGAGCCAGGCGATAAGCCACCTCTCCTATCCTGCTGAGGACCTGGAAAGGCCCGATGAAGCGGGGAGACAGCTTGCCGCCTCGGCCAAATCTCCGTAAACCACGTCGAGGTGAGACACGCAAAAAGACGTGGTCGCCATCCTCGAACTCTAGTGGCCTCCGCCTCCTGTCAGCATATGACTTCTGCCGGCTCTGAGCTGTCCTCATCCTCTCCTGGATGATTTGGACCTTCTCTGTCGTGGCTCGGACCATCTCTGGTCCCACGAGTGCTGACTCCCCAGGGTCTGTCCAGCACAACGGTGATCTGCAGGGTCTGCCGTACAACGCCTCGTATGGTGCCATCCCGATGGTGGAGTGGTAACTGTTGTTGTACGCAAACTCCACCAAGGGTAGGTGGTCCTCCCAGCTGCGACCAAAGTCGAGAACACATGCACGGAGCATGTCCTCGAGTGTCTGTATGGTCCTCTCCGTCTGTCCATCCGTCTGAGGGTGGAAGGCTGTGCTCAGATGGAGCCGCGTCCCGAACGCCTCCTGCAACCCCTTCCAAAGCCTGGAAGTGAAACGAGCATCTCGATCGGAGACGATAGACGATGGCACACCGTGAAGCCGTACGATCTCCTGGACGTAAAGACGTCCCAAGCTCTCCACTGAGCCCTGCTCTCTGATGGGTAAGAAGTGTGCCGACTTGGTGAGTCGGTCGACAATCACCCAAATGGAGTCGTGACCTCTGGAAGTACGTGGAAGTCCAGTCACGAAGTCCATAGATATGCCGTCCCACTTCCACTCCGGGACCTCCAAGGGCTGTACCAAGCCTGCTGGTACCTGATGCTCTGCCTTCACCTGCTGGCAGGTGAGGCATCGTGAAACGAACTCTGCCACAGCTTTCTTCATACCCGGCCACCAGTGCTGTCGCCTGAGATCCTGGTACATCTTCGCCACTCCGGGATGTACCGCCAAGGGAGAAGTGTGAAACTCTCTCAGCACCTCCTCTCGTAAAGCGACTGGTACGAAGGTACGTCCTCTGAAAAGGATGTCGTGCTCTGCTCCAAGGGAGAAACCATCAGGCGCCTGACCTGAGGATATCAGTGCACGCCGGGTCTCACAGTCAGCGTCCCCACGCTGAGCCTCTCTGACCCGCTGTAGAAGTGGAGGAGAGACTGTGAGAGACTGAAGAAAGGCTGCTCCGTCTCTATCCACGAAGGATATCTGTAAGGAGGCTAGCTGCTCCGTCGCCTCCTCAAGTAGCTGAATGCCCGTCCTCCTGCTGAGGGCATCGGCTACCACGTTCCCCTTCCCAGGAGTATAGACTATCTCAAAGTCATAGTCCTGGAGGAACTCGAGCCATCTCCGCTGTCTCAGGTTCAGGTCCTTCTGAGAGAAGATATACCTGAGACTCTGGTGGTCAGAAAAGACTGTGAAGCGCTCGCCCATCAGATAGTGCCGCCAAGTCTTCAGAGCGAAGACCACTGCTGCTAACTCCAGGTCATGAGTGGCGTAGTTCTGCTCATGCGGCCTCAACTGACGTGATCCGTAGGCGATCACGGCCCGCTCCTGCATCAGGACACACCCGAGTCCAGTCCCTGATGCATCGCAGTAAACTACGTATCCCACTCCCTCCTCAGGCAACCTCAAGATAGGTGCGCTGGTCAATCTCTGTCTCAGCTCCTGGAAGCTCTGCTGACATCTGTCTGACCACACGAAGGGTTTCCCCTTCTTCGTTAACGCTGAGAGTGGTGCCGCAACTCTGGAGAAGTCTGGCACGAATCTCCGATAGTATCCCGCTAGGCCCAAGAAGCTCCGCACCTCTGTCACGCTCTTGGGTGGCTCCCAAGCTAGCACTGCCTCGATCTTCGCGGGATCCACTGCAACTCCCGCCTCAGAAATGACGTGCCCCAAGAAATGGACCTCACGTAACCAGAACTGGCATTTTGAGAGCTTGCCATAAAGCTGGTGCTCTCGGAGTGCGTCTAGCACAACTCGCAGGTGGTAGGCATGCTCCTCCTCAGTCGTCGAGTATACCAAAATGTCGTCAATGAAGACAACGACAAATCGGTCGAGGTATGGCTGGAAGATCCTGTTCATGAGGCTCATGAACACCGCTGGAGCATTGGTTACGCCGAACGGCATAACCAAGAACTCATAATGGCCATACCGACACCTGAAGGCCGTCTTCTGCACGTCCTCGTCTCGAACTCTGAGCTGATGATAGCCTGACCGGAGGTCTATCTTCGAGAACCACCGCGCTCCCTTGAGCTGATCGAAGAGGTCATCAATCCGTGGCAGCGGATACTTGTTCCTCACTGTCACCTGGTTCAGGCGACGATAGTCGACACATAGTCGCAAGCTCCCGTCCGCCTTCTTGGCGAACAAAATCGGGGAAGCCCAGGGTGAAACACTGGGTCGGATAAACCCCTTGCTCTGCAAGTCCTCCAACTGTACCCGCAGCTCTCGAAGCTCGGCGGGGGCCATCCGATATGCTGGAGTAGATATCGGGGCTGTCCCGGGGTACAAGTCGATGTAAAAGTCTACCTCTCTACGAGGAGGTAGCCCTGGAACGTCGTCGGGAAAGACGTCCACGTACTGGTCCACCACTGCAGGAAAAGCCGGACTCCGCACGTCCACTGCTCCTAGGATGAGGCTAGCCAACTGATGTGAGATGGGCTGCACTCTCCTCCGCGGAAGTCCATCCTGTGCTGCAAAGGTTCCCTTCTCGCCGGTGAAGGTAAACCTGCTCCCGTCGGTACGAACACATCGCACCTTGCGCCTAAAACAGTCGATCTGGGCATGAACCGTGGATAGCCAATCCATGCCCAAGATGACGTCGTAAGGCCTCGACGCCGCTACAAGGAGATCCCAGCCGAAGCTCTCGCCTCCTAGAGTAAGCTCACACTGCCGGCACCAGTGCGTAATCGTCGAGTCTGCTCCCGTAGGAGTCTCTAGCCGTAAGGATCGAGCCAACGGCTCAGTCGGAATCTCCGAGCTCCGAACAAGGGCAGAGGCTATGAAAGAGTGACTCGCTCCTGTGTCTATAAGTACTGCAGCAAGGGTGGAATAGACACAGATCGTACCTCGAATCATCTCTGGCATG
Source organism: Viscum album (assembly GCA_963277665.1). Classification (NCBI taxonomy): domain Eukaryota; kingdom Viridiplantae; phylum Streptophyta; class Magnoliopsida; order Santalales; family Viscaceae; genus Viscum; species Viscum album. The sequence goes on along the minus strand of OY728128.1, from coordinate 208,107,419 downwards.
TCGGGGTCGTAGGCCTCCACTGCCTGGAGCTGGGCCTGTCCCTGCCCGCCGGCTCCCTGTGGTCGAAGTGGCCCTCCTGGTGGTGGTGGGGGTAGAGCCTGAAAGCGTCGCCCACCACCCGCTGCTCGGCCAGCTCCTCGGCCTCGTCCGCCTCCTCCCTGCGGACCGCCACGGTCGACCCTCTGCCTCTGCCTGGGTGGCCCCTCCACCGTCTGCTGCTCCTCTGATCGGCGAGTCGGGCAGTCACGAGCCATGTGACCCTGCCCGCCGCAAGAGTAGCACAGCCTGCCTCTCGAAAGGCTGGCACTCCGCTGTGTGCCTCGTACTGCTGAGCCGGTGTCCTGAGGCCGTCTGCGTGGGGGTCTGGTCTGCCTGGACCCGTGAGTCATCCGTCGGCTACCTGCTGCCGAAGACTCAGCTACCTGCCGCCCTGCGCTAGGTCTCGCCGCTGAAGAAGGCTCTGCCAGGAAGCTCTCGATCAGGAGGGCTCGCTCCAGCACTCCTGCCTGGGTCGGAATGCTGAGGGAGATCAGCGACGCACGAATCTCCTGTCGCAAGCCCTGCTCGAAGGTCCGGGCCCGGAAGAAGGGGTCCCGTACCATGTCAGTCGAGTAGCGAGATAGGTCCGTGAACCTCGCCGCGTACTGAGCGACCGTCATGCTGCCCTGGCGCAGCTGGAGAAGCTCCTGGATGCGCACCGCTCGGAGGGTGGCCGGGACGAACTCAGAGCGGAAGAGGCTCTCGAAGTCCGTCCAGAGCAAGGACGCCTCATCGTGAACCTGGAGCATCAGGCTCCACCATCGTCCTGCCGCCGCCTGCAGGAGGCTCGCTGCGAGAATCACCATGAGATCCGCTGGTGTCCTCACTAGCCGAAAGATCCGTACCACCGCCTCTAGCCAGTCCTCGGCGGCCTGGGGGTCCGCCTCACCGCGAAACCTGGGCGGTCGCTGGCCCTGAAACTCGTGCAGTGCCCTGAGGCGACGTGCATCGTCGGCGTCTGGTACTGGAAGCATCGGTGGCTCGGCGGGTAAGGCTACCGCCGGTGCCACCGCTGGCAAAGGGCCCTGCACCGAGGCCTCGTCGCTCGGTGGGCTGCCGTCGCGCCCTACACTCGGAACCCTAGCTGGCAATCGTCGCGGGGCCATCCTGAAAAGGAGAACAAGAGCACCACAGTCAGAACAGTATACCTGGCGAGCTGGCACAAGTAATCACAAGGAAAACTTGAGACTTTCATAAAGCAGATCAGTATACCCGGTGAGCTGACATAAGTAATCACAAAGAAAACTTGAAACACACACGCAATCAATGTTTTCATGCATTAAGTCGGAAATCAGGAGTCAGGGTCCTGGTGTACGGATACGTCGGCCGCCGCACCAACACTGGGCTCCCTGAACTGATAACCACACTAAATACACTAAACACTATTGCTTCACATAGAAAGAAAGGACGATCAGAGTCTGCGGTAGAACCGACCGCCTCTGATACCAATTTGTCACGACCCGTCCTCGGGGCCCGTGCCGTGACTACCCCAAGCCCGCCTTCCATAGGCCAGGGGCTGGCGACTAGCACCAAGGCGTAAAATCCCAGTAAACAGGGAAGGCATTGCCTTTATAAGTAACAACCACACAGAGTCAGCAAGCGGAAAGTAAAGTGCAGAAAGGTAAAGGGGCCGGAAATACAAGCCCAACTGTAAAGTACAACTGAAAAGTAAAGTACAGCAACTGAAGAAAAGACGGCGGCCTCGTGTCGTCCACTGGCAATCCCACCTGAAGGGTGGGTACAGATAGCCTCCAGGCTCCTCGGGCCCCACGTCCGCTCTGAGCACGTCCCGTCCAGTGGTCCACCTCCAGGTACCGTCCTGCTCCACGCCCCAACCGCGATCAGCGCTGTCCGTCGTCTGCAACCAACACCACGAAGTGCGGGCATAGCCCGTGCAGGGGTGAGTACAACTACTCAGTAAGGACCCCGAGACCCCCGAAGGTCTCCCGAAATCCACAAAGGATATAACACAAAAGAAAGATGCAATCACGAAGTAACATCTGACTCGACTTAGGTATATGCCCATACATATACCTAAGTCCCCAATTCTAGCTCTGCTCACGAGCTCAAGAACAACTCAATCCACAAAGGAAAGCAAGACTCAAATCCACAAGGAGAGTAAACAGTAAATCCACAAAGGATAGTTCAACACAATCCACAAAGGAGAGTAACATAAGATTCAGCTCAACCAGGTATACTTTTTCAGATGACGTCAAAGACGATCACTGATCCGTCTCAGTCGTCGGACCCACGAAGGATCGATAGGTACTAACCCCCGCAAAAAGACCCACGTAGGATCGGGCTCACACAGAACCTGTAGGCAGTGGCTCACACAGAACCGGTAGTAAGGACCCACGGAGGATCGGGCTCACACAGAACCTGAAGCACTGATCCACGTGGGATCGCTGAGTGCAGTAGTCGACGCAGTCCACTGAGGATCTCTGCACAGTCGTCGCCGCAGTCCACGAAGGATCTCTGCTCTGCCGTCGTCGCAGTCCACGGAGGATCTCTGCTCTGCCGTCGTCGCAGTCCACGGAGGATCTCTGCTCTGCCGTCGTCGCAGTCCACGGAGGATCTCTGCTCTGTCGTCGAGGTCACAGCCAGCGCTAGGGTTCCCGCACGTAGCGAGCTCGTTTAGGAGGGTCCGCTCCACGAGCCGAGGGGCTGATACATCAACTGACACGTAGTCCGAAGTTGATGTATCCAAAAGTTCCGTATCGACAACAGGATCTCAACGCGACAGACGGCGCGTCAATCGGACGCCCGGTCTGAGAGTTATTGGCATTTTCGTCCCAGGGGCCCGGTTGGTTTTTAGGGCAAAACCAACCCGACCGTACTCCGCCTGTATCCGATCCTCGGGCGGAGTATGCCAAAAGTTCCGTCTCACTTAGAGGAAACTACCACAGCTGACGGTACGTCGTTCGGACGTCCGTAGCTCAAGTTATGAGCGTTTCCGCTCCGAGGGCCCGGTTGGCTTCGTGTACGAACCAACCCGGCCGAACCCAAAGTCTTCCGAAACCTTGAGTATAATATACCGAAACGACCGTCTCGATCCAAGGATCGCGTAGCCGCTGACGGTTCGTCAATCGGAGGTCCCAGGCCCAAGATATGGGCGAAAGACCGTAGAGGGCCCGAAACGGGGGTACTGGGCCCGGGGCGACCCGGCCCGAACCCCCCCCCGGGGTCGGCCGAACCGGGTCGGCCCGAACCGGGTCGGCCCGACCCGGCCCGAACCGGCTCGGCCGGGTCCGGTCCGGCCTGGGCGCGGCCCGGCCGACCGGACCGGCTCGGCTTCGGCCGAGCGGCCGAAGCGCTGCCGCCGCGGGTCAAACCCGCGGCTTTGGAGAAAACGCGGCCCGCGCGGGCCGCGTGCTGGAAGGCCGGACCGCGGACGCGGTCCGGCGGCTCGCCGCCGCCGCGGCTCGGCCGCGGCGGACTCCTCCGGCGGCGCGCCGGGCGCCGCCGCCCCCGGTCGCCGGCGCCGCCGCGCCGGCGACCCGCGCCGCCGCCTCCTTCCGCGGGCCGCCGGAGATGCTCCGGTGGCCCGATTCGCCTCCCGTCTGCGCCGTTGTTCCTCCCGGGATGCGTCCTCCACTGCGGAATCAACATATGGCCCTTGCGTCGCGCTTTTGCCGTCGCTCGCCAAATCCGCACACAAAGGAAGATCGACGGAGGGTTGCCGGGTCTTGTTCGTTAGACCCGCACCCTCCGCGTTAGTCATAATCAACGGGAGAAACAGGAAAGAAACCAATCAACAATTTTAAATAAATTAAAATTGTTTCGTGATCGGGTTCTATATTTCAAAAGAATAAACACGGGATTTTAAAAAGAATTCCAACATCCCTTACCTTGTCGTTGCCGAACGGGGGATCGTCGCGGGATTTGCTCGTCGCGGAAGATGGAGATCGCCGCGTCGTCGCGGAATCGCTCGTCGCGTCGCCAATCTCCGGATCAAGATCAACGGATTTAATTAGTTTAAATCCGTTGATATTGAAATTAAAAAGGGAGAAGAAAAGATCCGATTCTCACCTTTGTTGCCGAACGAGGATCGGCCGCGGAAGAAAGACGTCGCCGAAGAACGTCGCGGGTAGATCTCGTCGACGTCGCAGATCTTGGTGTGCGTCGTCGAATTCCGTTCGCCGGAGTTCTTCGCGTTCTTCGCGTTCTTCGCGTTCTTCGCGTTCTTCGCGTTCTTCGCGGAGAGGGTGGAGGAACGAAGATTCTCTCAAATCCTTTCCAAGGATTTTTATGTTGGTCTTATTTTATAAACATGCCAACACGAAACCGGTTAAGAAACGATCCATCAATTCGTTGAATTAATTCAACGAAAGAAACGACCCATTTAATTCACGAAGAAACAGTCCATTTAATTCACGAAATAAACCGCCCAATCAAATGGTCTGTTAAGAATTAAAGAAAACGCGTCGGTTGACTTTTCAGTTACTTTGACGGGTTTTCGCGGGTGCGTTACTTAGCGAATGAAACGGCGGGGCTCGTGCGGGTCCCACCGCACAAATATCCTACCAAAGGGGGTAGGATGTTTCTGGATAGCATCCTATCCAGTTCAACTCAGTTCAAGCCGTCTTTAAGTGACTTCAAGTGGCTTCCAAGCAGCTTAAGTGAAATAAAATAAAGTTGTCGCACAAACTTTATTTTATTTCTGACTTAAAGCCGCAAAATTTAAAAACCACGTCTGAGCAAACGCAACTCCGGAAGAGGCGTTTCTAAGCAAATACCGGCGCTGCGATTTCATCGGTGCCCTCAGAATTCGATTCCGGGCACCGGTTCAAAAGATAGAAAAACCCGCTCGTCCGTTCACTGAACGTACCCGAGCCAAACTTCGGAAATTGATTCCGGGCACACCGGGCCTCGGAATCAGGTGCCGTCTGAAGCTGCGTTCTTGTAAAATTCCAAAGAAAATTAAGAAAAAAAATTTCCTTGAAATTTGCGGGTCTTTACAGGAATAAATAAGTATTAAGACATAATTAATAACATATATATAAAATATTAACATAATATACATCATAATTTCTACTATGAGAGGTGGTAAGGGAAAATGAACAATTATCATTTTGTGAGGCAGTAATTCCCCATACATAGAAACTGTAAGTTCATTACCCATTAGATGGATGTGTGTGTAAGTGTAGGTAGAACCATTTATATTAAAACATAATAGTATATTGAGGATAATTTTTTTACATAATAATTGAATAATGAGATTTTACATGGTTGGATAATGGAAATAAGACTATTTAGCATATTGAAAGATGTTACCTCTTAATCGGGTAACTTCTTTTGGTTTATACCAAAAGGCTTTCTTGGAAGAATTTCATCCCAAGGGGAGGATTCAAAGTCAAGGTTAGAGATTTTGGGAATCTATATGGGTAGATATTGGTTTAACCTAAGTGTTTTAGAGGTGTTATGAATGGGGAGAGTTGGTTTCCTTTTATTGAGAATGAAAAGGATTCACATGAAATTTTTGGAAACAAGTTAGGTGTACACATTTTCTTAGCCAAAAATGTCATAAAAAACCAAAAAAACTCAATAATGGATGTTTCATGGAATAATTATGACCAAAAATAGGTTTTTACATGTTTTTATGTCATTTGGGCCCCTAAGTTAAAGGTTTAGTCCCCTAGTAAGCTAAATTTTTCCTTAATAATTGTAATTAATTTCAAGTAATTTCACTAATAATTTGGGTCCAATTTTGTTTGTATTATTATATATTTTAAATTATTCTGATTATAAATATGTAATCTATTTTTTCAAATTAAAATAGTTGAAGTGGATGAAAATGATTTAAATTTATTCTCACAGGTGGGACGACAATGTAGGTTTTTAAAGAAAATTTCTGAATGTTTGCTATGTTTTTATAATCAATTTCCAAGTGAAATTAATTCAAATTAAATAAATTGTATTAATTTATAAAAACAATTCTTAATTAAACTTTAAAATAAATATAAAAAATAATTTTACCTTATAATTAAATTAGATGAAAAAACAGTTTTGATTTAAAATTCAGTATCTTTAACTATTCATTAAAAAATAAAATATTTTAGAAAAATATAAAAAATTCACCCTAAAATAATTATTATATTTTTATTTCAAATATTAATTTCATTTTGACATATTAAATGAATAAAAGTGTCAAAATTCATATTTAAATGGCTTCTCTATTAAATGGTGGTGATATTACCTTTATAAAAAAAATAGGTTTTTATGTGTAAAATAAAGTTTGTTCTTATCCTATGTCTATCAAACCTAAGGAATAAATATAAAAAATATTTCATTTAATTATATATATATATATATTAAATTAATATATCTCACTAATTAATTTAATCTATGAGTGTAATATATTTTTAGCATAAAAGTAGTTTTACATAAAAATATTTACATTATATTCAATTGTTTCTTATATTCATTTATAATTAATTTATAACCAATTAATTCATTATAAATTTTTATAAACCATAATTTTCATATAAAAGTGATTATTATTCATAACTACTAATTTAATGGCTATTTTATATGTCATTACATTTTAGTAATATATTTTTGTTTGATAAAACTTGGCCTTGCGTGTAACCCAAGACATCGAGGAAGGTATCTCCTACGTGTAACACCCACTAACTCAATGTTGCATTCATTGAAATATATAGAATTTATTTTAAATAGTAAATATATTTTAATGTATCTGGATATTAAATTCCCTTACATTCTTGGTGCTGCATGTCATAAATGCTATCGAATACAAGGTTCTTACTTTGGATTTTCGGGGAATCAGTTTCTCCCCACCTTATTTAAATTGCATCCTCACAATTTAAACTCAATAATAATGATATATTTTTTGATACTTCCTATGTTTTAAATACCACATCATTAGAAGGATTGATAAGTCATCCTCTATAAAAGAGAGAATGGAAAGTACAAAGTTCACATGGACTACCATGTAACTAGGTCTATAAGTAGATGAACATCAGTAGAAAGTAGATATACATACTTGGAGGAAAAGTGTAAATATTTATTGGGATTTAATGAGGTCATCAATCACAATCAAATGAATGATCAATTGAAATTTTAGGGCCTCAAAGCCCTAAATTTGTGATGATTTAGAAGACCATCAGTTCAAAAAAAATTAAGGTATCAGGACAACATTTTATTTCAAAGTCATTCTCTTAATTTTGGGTAATTCAGGTACAACCTAAGAATATAAGTAAATATTATTACATGATACATTTTAATTTCATATGTAACATCCTAACTTTTTGTTTTACTTTAATTAAATACTAATTTATTCTTTTACTCATAGAAATTAATCATCAATAATGATTTTTATGCCTGAATCACTGAAGGAAACATTTAAAGGATTGTAAGCCTATAAAAGAGTTAAATGTCTAACTATTTTTCTTTAACTATCTGCCATAACCAATATCGTTAATAGATTAATCTGTAATCCTGAAATGTGATACTACTGGTTCATTATTAACATTTATTCTTTAAATTGTTTAACTAAAAAAATTAAAAATTAACCAGGACATTGCATAGGTTAGTGGTTGGAATAAAACCCTTATCGTCCTTCAGTCATGGGTTCATGACCCATGAACTCACTAGATTTGATTGGTTGTCACCTGACTTATAGGTTTTCCTTTTCTAAAATGATATTAATTTAATTTTCAAAATAGGATATGAATCCTTGAAATAAAGTTAATCACTAAATTTCCTTTTAACTAAGGTTTTCAATACAGACTCAATACATAAATAATTCATTCATTTTTCTTGACATTAGTACTTCCTTAGTCTAGGGGTTATCCATAATATCATTTCATGGATTTCTAAATCATGATACCTTATATTCAATCTAAAACACCTTATGTTTAACCAAGGTTATTCATTTTCATCATCTATTCTGATGCTTCATAATGGTTTGAAATGAAAAAATGGATTATCTTAAGCCTATATCCCGGGAGTATCAGACCAGGTGTGAAGTAGGGATGTTTTCATGTACTAGGTTCCCCAAGTCAGGACCAAAACACATTTTCAGAGTTATTACTCCTAGGTAAATATGTTCCATAACTACATCCAGTTGTATATCCAGACATGGATTTATTTCTTGGAATACCCACATAATCTATACTTTACCAAAATTCTTGGGTGTTCATCTACACTTGTACAAAAATTATACCTTATGGTTTTGTTCTCTAACCTATGTTTTCCTAAATCCAGTTCCCAAGGTTTCTACTAAACTTCCTCTGATACCAATGGTAGCGAACCGACCCTACATAGCCCAGAGCTAGTGTTTTCTACTAATTACATTAGCATGATTAGAAGGAACCAAATATTGAAGGAACACGAGTTTATTAGTCTTGGTAAACTAGATACATAAATTATTATTGTATTATAAATGAATACACTAATTACTGTAGGTTCTGGGCGAAGCAGAAGTGTGTTGGTGGGTGTACCCAACTTTAATTTTTTTTGTTAACAAAGATAAATCTGAGATCCATCATGATAATAAAATACTAGATAATAGGAATAAAATGAGGAATAAAACAAAATAGGGGAGTCCCATAACCATATAGAGGATCATCATATGTTGGTTATAATTAATTTAATTAAAATAGGATAATTTCCTTGATGGAATTCTCTCTTCGTGTATGTTTTCGGTCATGGTCCAATGTGATCCATTGGTGCATTGTAGAATCCAACTATAGGCCTTCTCTAGCGGTGATCCAGAGGTGATCAATGTATATTTGGACGTTGACAAATGTATCTTCGAGTGATTTCATGGAAGAGCCTTCGCATTCGATGTCCTCCTTCGATAACCTTGAGAGCCGCTTCCAAAGCTCTCTCCTTAATCCTATGGGGAAGGATCTCTCTCGTAACTTGAGAGAATTATTAGAGGAAAAATAATTTTCTTTGGGCTTGAGAGCTTTCTCCAAATCCGTTGGGCACAACCACAAATAATGTCTAGGAAAATGAGAATAATATAATTGGGATTTAAATTACTTAGAATAATAAAATTATTTAATTACACGAAGGCATTTATTTATTTCATTAAATTCATAGTAAGACCCCATGTCTAGTAATAACAGTTTAATATTATTATTACTTGACATGAACCCAACAAATTACACCTAATATTATTTAATTAAATAAATAATATTATTTCTCACATATCCCCAAAAAAACTACACTACGTGTATATTAATATACACATTGTGTACTTTTTATTTTCCATTTTCTTTATTTCCTTCTCCACATTTATTAGACCTTGAATAATTACTTTTTATTTCTTAAATAAATATAATTACATTACTCGCTAATAAATATATTATTTCACCCATAATATATTCTATCGAATAACTAGTGTCGAAATAAATGAAATTAGGTATCCTTGAATAATTATTAAACCAAAATCAGGAATAATCTTTATTTAACTTGTAAAATGAATATTTAACTGAGATACTTGGACACACTTAGAGTGTGACACTCTAGGCCTCTTTCTCAGTGGCATTAAGCGGAGCCAACCTAAAGTCCAAGGTTAGAATCTTGCAACTTTCCAAGGAACCCATAAATAAATAAGTTAATGCTATAATGATGTGTCACCTCCAACAAATACTTACCATGTTATGTAATCCCTTTGTCTCGATATCTCGAATCAAGCGGGTTACATGCTAGTGCCATCAAACCATATGCTTGATTATTCTTTCATTGACTTCTTGGAATTTAACTTCCCCATTCCTCACCATGGGCATAGATTTATTTACACTATTTCAATTCCATCAAAGGGCCTGAGATATCTATTTCCATTATGGAACAAAAGACAAAAAATCTTTTGTCACATTATCTATTAATGTAGTATTACTCATAACACATCCAACATATCCTACCTCGCTGCGAACAATGTTTCGTCAAAGTTTTAATCAAGACATCTAAGTGCGCGAGTTGTAATACCAATTAATAATAATATTAATGTTTATGGACTAATAAAAACGTCTAAAGATAGGAAGATCCAATGAAACAATGAAATGTGGATTTCCTATTAGCGGGTCTCATTCTCATAATATCCTTCTAGATATTACCAAGGGAACACACCATGAGAAGGTGCCTCAGAGTTTTATGAGATCTCACCCATAGTGACCTGTATAATTTGTGTCCCTCAAATAAAATCATCCATCTATAGAACATATATTCAAGAATAGTGTTGTGGCACTTGAAGGTTCTCATCATAATAAGGATCTTCTATGACCCTTTAGTGAAACATATATCCTTAGGACATTATCAAATGCATTGTCATGCATAAGAACAATCAATATGTGATAAGGTATTTATTAATGAATAAAGTACATAGTTGTTGGTTCTAGGCCACCAACTCCAATAGACTCTCACTTGGACTAGAGCCCACTACAAAAAACCTTTAACCCACTAGATCTCACATGATATTCATGATTCTTCTGAGATAAACCTTTAGTCAGGGGTTTTCCATGATATCTTCCATGGACACTCTGCTCACTACAACTTCACCCCTTTGATAGAAATCCCCCAAGAGGTTATACTTATTAAGAACGTACTTTTTTCATTGATGCGACCTTGGTTATTTTGAAAGAGCCACCACACAATATTATCACAATACAATGGGATAGGGTCTCTACTTCTAGGCACAACATCAATCTCCTGGATAAAGTTCTGAATCCAAACGACTTCCTTGGCTGCATCAGAAGCCGCTATATATTCAAACTCCACTATATAATCGAAAAAACTGGTTTCTTTGATCCCTTCCAGCTCACAGCTTCAGTATTGAGACAAAAAACATATCATGATTATAACTTCAGATCATTCAGATCTGTCTGAAGACCAACATCAGTATACCCTTTGATGAAAAGCTCTTTGTCTCCTCCATACACCAAAAACATATCCTTAGTTCTTCTCAGATACTTAAAGATTTTCTTAACAGTAGTCCAATGTTTTTCTTCTAGATATTCTTGATATTCTCCTACCACACTCAGTGCATAGGAAACATCAAACCTGGTACACAACATGATATATATGATGGATCCTATAGCCAATTCATATGTGATATTACTCATCCTATCTTTCTCTCATTGTGTCTAAGAACACATTTTCTTCGAAAGATGTAGGCCATATGACACTGGAACTAATCCCCTCTTGGATTGTTTTATACTAAATATCTTTAGTATATAGTCAATGTATATAGCTTGACTTAGTCCAAGCATCCTGTTTGATTTATCATGAATGATCCTGATACCAAGAATGTAGGATGCTTCATCCAAGTCCTTCATAGAGAAACACTTGTTCAACCAGTCCTTAAATGAATGTAAGACTGGTATATCATTTTCAATAAGTTCTATTTCATCAACATATACTACTAGTATTACCACTGAATTCCCATTAAATTCTTATAAACACATGGATCACATACTTTCTTAATGAAAAAAAAATTCATTTATGGATTCATTACATTGAATGTTCCATGACATGGATGCTTGCTTTAATCCATAAATGGATTTATGCAACTTAGAAACCCGTTTGGCTTCACCGGGTGTCCCAAACCCTTATGGTTGTGTCATATAGACATCTTCCTGAAGATTTCTATTAAGGATTGCTGTTTTGACATCCATCTGCCAAATCTCATAGTCATGGTATGTTGCAATGACAAGTATGATTCTTATGGATTTAAACATAGAAAACGGCGAGAAGGTTTCATCATAGTCAATTCCTTTATGCTTTTTGAATCCTTTGGCCACTAGCCTTACTTTATAGGTGCTTACTTGACCTTCCATGCCCAGCTTTCTATTGAATACCCATTTGAATCTAACAAGATTTACATCAACTAGATCATCGACCAGAACCCAGACTTGGTTATAATACATGGAATCCATATTAGATTTCATAGCTTCTATCCATATTGTAGTTTCTGAGCTCTCTACTACATCCTTGTCATAGATAGGTTCATCATTTTCTAACAATAATGATTCACTATCCTTGGTTACTAGGAAACCAAATCTCTCTAGTTCCCTTACCTATTTTAAGCTTCTACACAGTACCTGTGTTTCTGGAACCACTTCCTTGGGGACCTGTGGCCCTTGTTACAGTACCAAATCATGTGTATCTTAAGCATCAACTTCATCAAAGTAAATCTTTCTCCTACTATACTTCTTGAGAATGTGATCCCTCTCAAGAAAGAAAACTTGTCTTACAACAATAACTTTCTTTTCGGAAGGTTTATATAGGTAATATACTTTTGTTTCATTGGGATATCTTATAAAGATACAAATCTTGCCTCGAGGTGCTAGTTTTTTCCCTAATAATACTTTAATAAATGCCTCGCATCTCCATATACTTCTGTGCAAAAAAATGGGTTTCTTTCCATTCCATAACCCAAAGGGAATTTCATTTTCTTCCTTAGTTGGTACTTGGTTTAATTTCTATGATGTAGTTTATAATGTATATCCCCAAAAGGATAATAGAAGATCTGCATGACTCATCATTGAACTCACCATGTCCAACAAGGTGCGGTTCCTACTTTCACTAACACCATTTTAATGTGGTGTATAAGGAGGACTGAGCTGAGATAGAATCCCAAACTCCCATAAAAGGTCGAAAAATTATTGGTTCAAATATTATTTACCTCAATCTGATCGAAGCTTCTTTGTCTTCTTACCAAGTTGAATCTCTACTTCATTCTTGAATTACTTAAATATCTCTAAGTCCTATTACTTATACCTCATTAAGTATATATTTCCATATCTACACAAATAATTATTAAAAGTAATAAAGTAGGAATATCCACCACTAAATTCTACTAGAAATGGACCACACACATCCCTGTGTACAATTACTAGAAGCTCTTTGGCCCTTTCACCCTATCCAACAAAAGGTGTCTTGGTCATTTTACCTTCTAAACAAGTGTGACATCTATCAAGTGGTTTTAGCTTAGTAGAGTCTAAATAACCATCTTGCCCGAGCTTTGTCCAGCACTTCTCATTTACATGACCAAGATGATGATGCCACAACTGGGAGTTGTATGAGTCATGTGAGTTTGTTTTGTTATTGATTTCCAACACATGGTTTTCATAATTAAATACATACAAACCATTATTTAAATGTTCCACACCATGACATATGATGTTCTTATAAAATAAACAACCCTTATTTCCAAACATGAAAATAAATCCATCCATATCCAAACATGATACATAAATTATGTTTTTAGTAACATGAGGAACATAATAACTGTTATGTAAAACCAAAATAATCACAGTTGGCAATGAGAGATGGTAATTACCAATGGACAATGTAGCCAACCTTGAACCATTGATAGCTCGAAGATCTACATCTCCTTTGGAAATATTTCTAAATCTACTTGTCTCCTGAATTTCGATACAAATGTTAGACCCACAATCTATATCTAATACCCAATGTGTAGAAATGGAAGTATTACACTCGATAACAAACACAAATTTAGCATCCCCATGCTTCTGGGTGCAGTTCCCCTTCTAGTGGTCTAGCTTGACACATAAAAAACATACCGCCTACCATTCCTTTCCTGCCTCTAGATATTCCCCTTCTTGGAGGGATGGTTCTTGGGGGATTCAGACTTTTTATAAGTCCTTGGCCAATTTTCCTTGTCCTTATTTTTCTTATTCACCAAAGGGATTGTGGGTTTTTCATTCCCCATGATCTTATCTACCTTGAAAATTAAGTATCATATATTCCGAAAGACTCTTCTCATTGTTTCTCCTATTATAGTTGATAATAAATCTTGTGAAGGTATTTGGTAGTGATGATAGGATGAGATCTGTACGCAACTCAACCACAAACTTAATCCCTAAGATGTACAGGCATTCAATGTAACCAATAATCTTGACTACATGAGGTTCAGCTGGTGAAAACTCTCCAAGATTAGTTATAAACAATGTATTGGAGATCTCATATCTATCCTATCTCACCTTCTCTTGATAGAGATCCTTAAGGTGAGACATCATTCTATACGCGTACATGTTTTCATGTTTCTTAAAGAGTTCATTAGACATGGTCGATAGTATGAAACATTGGAAATCTATGGCATCATCCAAATTTTTCATATAGAGATATAGTTCCTCATTCTTGGCCACTTTTCCAGGGACAATAGGAATAGGATCCTCTAGTACATACAATTTCCTCTCGTGGTGAAGGATGACACATAAACGCCTCTACCACTCCTAGAAATTGGTGTCGGTGAGAACATTTCCTTCTTGCATATGGTTCAAAATTATATGTTTGAAGTCATTTTTTTTATTTATAAAAATTAATATGAGAAAATTTTAGTACTTTGTCATGATAAAACTGAGACAAATAAATAAATTAATACTTATTAGTCTCCCACTATTTTATCAAAATCCAATAGCCCTCACCATTGACTTCTGAATATTTTGGTGCAATAATATTCTAGTGTAAATGATCCATATTTCCTTTTGCATTAACCTACGTAGGGTTGGTCAAGAAACATGAAACGTTTTAGGTTTGAATTCCAAATTCCAACGACATTAACTCACAGCTCCTTGATCCGCTGACTGGACTCCCCAATCCAGAAATCATTTTATTTTGGATTTTCTCAACCTTTTCCTCTTGGTCACACCAAGTCCTGCTATGGAAATCAAACCTTGATGTGAACCAAGTCATGTCAACCCAAAACCCTGAATTAGAATTCCCCGATAATTGAAAGCACCCCAACTAGGGTTGGTCAAGCACTTTGAACTATGGTTCGATTCTAACCAAGATTATGGAAGGTTATACCGACCTAATATTTCATTGATGAATTTTATCCTTATATATAAATCGCCATTTTATTATATTTGTCACATGCTTTTTAATATTAAGTGGGGTATACTTAAGTGATAACCATGTCTAAGACAATATTTCATGCATAAGCTAGCCTTATTTTATTTCCATCTTGGATGATTTTTTTATTCATTAGTTTTGGGATCGTGAAAACACAACCAAAGTAAATAAACCATGCAACTAATAGAAATAAAATAAATGGTATGATCATGAGAATGTTCTATTGGTTAGTTTATCTAGCTTTTGATAAACTAACCCAAGACCTAGGGAAGAAACACCTTGAACCTTTTGGGTTCGTGTTTACAGTTTCCCACCTATACGCCTTTGTATCTCCTTGGATTAGTTCCACAATGGATTCTAACTTGATCTTCCTCCACTATCTTTGGAAAACCATCCATTACATATTCTTTTATCTCACTCATAGTTGAGGGGTAAAACAGGGTTTTGCATAAAATAAACCTTGGGCACACAAGCCCTACATATTAATAAGGAGAAGGCTCACATGCCAAAAAATTTAATTTAAATAATCAATTAAAAGAAACCATTCACATACAATTGTATGGGTCTATCTCATCATCATTTATACATGCAAAAAAAATTTACGCATAAATAAAAATAGCATTCAATTATTTAACTATTTTTTTTATGATAAATCATGCTCGAATCAATTAATTATCTTTAATTAATCAATACTTTTATCTTAAACCCTTTTCTAAATTTATATGAGATTCTCATCCAACATAATTTTAAACAAATAAATTCATTTAAAATTATCTTTGTACGCAACTTGTACCTTGGGGGAAACCTAGTGAATTCCCATTCATATTTACTTAATGAGTATGAATGAACATTACGAAGATGTTAAATTAAACACATATATTTAAAACACCTATCGCATGTATTTTTTCATATTTACTCCCTCACCATGGTACACATCTCAAGTGTTTGTATAATATAAATATAAATTTAACGAATTTTCATAATTTGGATGAGTACACAACATGTATTTCTGACTACACATTGTGTACTATCGTTCACCATCCTTCCGAAGTACACACCCAAGGACATGGCGTGTAGATGTACTTATGAAATCTTCAGAGTACACAAAATGTCCAGTGGTCCACAGGCTATGTAGTTCCTCGTTACACAGTCTCCAGGATGGAAAGCCGTGTATGGGGTACACGGTCGAACCCTAACCAAATGGGACTACACGCCATGTTCAGTGGGCCACATGGTGTGTAATCCAGAAACTGCATGCCACCTGTTCTTGGTCAGCACACCGATTCATTTAATACATAGAAAGACTCCAACCCATGACTTGGTTTGTAGGACCAGTTCGATGCATTTAATTTTGACTACACTACATGTACTAATGAATACACACTTTGTGTTCTAGTTTTGTATGGCCTGGATGCTTTTCCACCTCCAGATGAGATCCGATGTTTTATTTTAATCAAAATTATAAGAAAATATTATTTCTTTAAGGTGAACGTGAAACGAAAGAGGAGGAATAAATATTGAGATTCATATTTGTAGAATGATTAACTTCAATTTAAACAACTAAATTATTAAATGAATAAATCATCCAAGAAAAAAATAAATAATTATAATCAATGATATGATCCCACTGATACCACTTATAGGTTCTGGGTGCAGTGGAAGCGCATTGGTTAGTGTACCCAACTTTAATTTTTTCCATTAACAAGGATCAATTCAAGATCCTTCATGATAATAAAACATCAGATCTTCAGAATAAAATGAAGAAAAAAATAAAAGATGGGAGCCCCGAAACCATTGAGAAAATCACCATATGTTGGTTATAATTAATTTAATTAAAAGATGGGAATTACCATGGTGGAATTCTCTCTCCGATGATGTTTCCAGTCAGGATCTGATGTGATCCATCATTGTGTCATATAATACATGGGTAGTTTTCCTCTAGTAGTGATACACATGTGCTCTAAATATCTCTAGAAATCGCCGAATGGATATCCGTGTGCTAGAGCAGAAGAGCCTTCTCTTGCGATGTCCACCTTTGATCGCCGTGAGAGATTCTACCAAAGCGCTCTCCTTGATCTAGTGGAGGGGGATCTTTCTCATAACTTAGAGTTTTCTTGGAGGAAAAATAATTATTTCTTGGCATGAGATATTTCTCCAAATCTGTTGTTCAGAACCACAAAGAATGGATATGCTAATGAGAATAATTTAATTAGGATTTTAATTACAAAGAATAATAAAATGAATTAATTACATGGAATATTTTATTCATTTAATTTAATTCTTATTAAGACCTCATGTCTAATAATAATAGTTTACTATTATTATTACTTAACATGTGCCCACCAAATTACATCTAATATTATTTAATTAAATAAATAATATTATTTCTCACAAATCCCTAGAAAAACTACAAGGCATGTAATTTTTTTCCATTTTCTTTATTTCCTCCAGCTCATTTATTAGACCTTGAATAATGACTATTTATTTCATAATATAAATATCACTAAATTACTCACTAATAAATATATTATTTTTACAAAAATATATTCTCTTGAATAACTAGTGTCAAAATAAATGCAATCAGGTATCCTTGAATAATTATTAAACCAAAATTGGGAATAATATTTATTCAACTTTTTAAATGAATATTTAACTAATATACTTGGACTCACTTAGTGTGTGACCCTCTAGGCATCTTTCTCAGTGGCGTTAAGCAGATCCTGCCTAAAGTCCAAGGTTACCATCTAGCTATACACTGAGGGATCTATAGATAAAGAAGTTAATGCCTTAATGACATGTCGCCTCCAACAAATGCTTACTGTGTAATGTAATATATTTTTATCGATATCTCAAATTAAGCAGGTTACATGGAAGTTCCATAAACCCATGTTCCTGATTATTCTTTGTCTAACTTCCTGGAAATTGAAATTTCCCATTCCTCACCATGGCCATGGATTTATTTAGACTTTATCAATTCTATCAAAGGGCCTGATATATCTACTTCCATTATAGAACAAAAGGGAAAAATCCTTTCTTGCCTTATTTATTAATAAATCATTTCTCATGACACACCCAACATATCCTACCTTGCTACGAATAGTGTTTCGTCACATTTTTCATCAATACATCTAAGTTCGTGAGTTGTAATAACAAATAATAATAATCTCAAAGTCTATGGACCAAAACACATATCCACATATAGGAACATCTAATGACACTATAAAATGTGGATTTCTTACTAGTGGGTATCATTTTTATAATATCCTCCTAGATATTACCAAGGGCGCACACCATGAGAAGGGGCCTCAAAGTTTTATGATCCCTCACCCCTAATGACCTGTATTATTTGTAACTGTAAAATAACATCATCCAGACATATAACATATATTCAAGAATAGTGTTATATCACTTCTGGGTTCTCATAATAGTAGGGATCCTCTAGGACCAATTAGTGAAACAACTATCCTTAGGAAATTATCACATGCATTGTCACGCAGAAGAAAAATAAATATGTGATAAGGTATTTATTAATGAATTAAGTACAAATTAGTTGGTTCTAGGCCACCAACACCAATAATTACAACATAAATTATTTTTTTCTTTCTAAATAAACAAATTTGAGGATAAATTTATTACAGCAAGTAAATCCACGCATATCTTTCATAGTAATATTCTTCAATTCCTGGGGAAAGAAACATAATAAGGATGAGCTCAAAATCTCATTATTGGCAATGTATAACTGAATAAATAATGAATCAATGAGAATAATTGTTATGAAATGGTAAATAACTGAAAACACATGCCATATAATCAATATATTGAGAAGGAACTACATAAAAAATATGGAAAGTTAATAATTATAAACACATGCCATTAAAATAACTAGATAAAGAAGAATCAATATGGTAAGGTATGAAATTGAAACACATTCCATTTAATCAATGAACTCAAATGAATTATATCCATAGATATGTTGACCCAAAAACTCATGGATAAATAATAAATATAACTAAATGATGAAAATTATTTTTTAATGGATGTCATGTTTAAGGAACATGAAAACCTATACTATTAAGACTTTTCACAAGATAGTTTAAATTAAGGGTATAATCCCATTTACACAACTTATTAGTTTCATGAGAACCTGTCGACACATCTAGGAGCTATTTAAAGTCCGAGCTCCACCCATCATTTCCAGTCCAAAACATTCCTCATATTGAATAATCAAAATAAATAATATGCCTTCTCAAATATCCATATTGAATAAAGAATAATTTGTTTTAGTATTTACACAAAATAATAAAATAAATATCAAAGTAGACACCATATGTAAAATGGTATACGGTTTTGGAAATAGGAATATCCATGATAAATGAAGTGGATAATTTAGGGAAATTCAATTTTCAATGATCATAGTAGATTTCATATTTTCAGGGGACTAACAAATAAATCAAAGAAGTTAATGTGAATTCTATATTTGTCCAAATCAATCATAAACCATCCAATGGAATCATAAGGATGATATCAATACAACATACCCTAAGTGGATTAAAAAAATTGTTTTTGTTGTTTATAAATGAAAATATTATAAAAATATCATAAAAACATTCTCGAGGAATATATCCTTTTGTTTTGAAAAACCTTTTAAAAACCCTTTTTTTGAAAATCACTTTTTAAAAAATTTTATTTAAAAAGTAACGTTTTAGACATGCAAAGGAAGATTCAATGAAATTATGGAAAGTAAATTTTTTACTTTCCATACGACATAAAAGAACATTACTTTTGTAGGGTAAAAAGGTTTGAAAAATGTATTGCCAGGAAAAAGACAATAGTATTCCTTTAAAAATGTTGGTAAAAGAAAAAAATGGTAAAAATGTCATTACTAAATCATTTTAAAAAGTTTTTAGAAAACATTTTAATAAAACAAGGTTTTTATATGAAAATAGTTTATTTGATTAAATATAGAAATGAAGTTAGGTTTTCTTAAAACATTTTTAAAACACTTTGAGTACCAAAGAGTGGGATAATTTTACTAATACTTGAAAAATTTCATGAATTACCAGAGAATAGAAAAATTAAAGGGTTTATTGAATAATGGTAATATAATTTACTCAAATATAAATAGAATTGAAAGATAATTAATGTTATTATTGAGGAAAATAATCTTTAAACATTCCAAAGTTCCCCATACCACCACAGATCATTTTAAATCATAAAACTCATGACAGAATAATATTTAATTATAGAAATAAATACCATGAAGTTAAAGGAATTCATGATATAATATATGAAAATGGGTAGTAGATAAACCACACAAAATATATAAGTGGTGAATACGACATTTTGTCTCACGGATGTAAAAAGAGAGATGAGAATCTGTTACCTTGAATTTACTTTCGAGTAAACATACTTTAAATTTATATATAATAAAATTATCATAATTTTATAATTTATTGAGAGAATTTTTCTTGTTTATCATTACTTTTATATTGGTTTTACTATATTTTATAAAACTACATAAATAATTATGTTTACATCGAATGTTTTGACCAAATTCAATTTATATGTGAAAAATGACTTTGGTAGGTCAACTACGGTTAAATAGATCATTAAATAATATTTATTGAATGAAAATTATAAATTAATTATCATATTTATTCATTAATTAAGCTTTTAATATCAGTCATTAAATATGGTTATGAAAAATGAACCAATGTTACAATCATGGAGACAGTTGGTCGTACGTACGCATGAGTAACATTCTCATTTTTCAATGATCATTATGGTAAGAATGTAAGTAAAAAATATATTTAAATAATGATGATTATATCCTAAACAATATTTTATTGAATCATATATAATTATATATATAATTCTTATGATGTAAAAGGAATCACATCTTGTCGAGGAGGTGGTAGTCAACAGGTCCATGATTGATGTTATCACTTTTTAAGTGTACAAAAGGGTAATAAAGAAAATGATATATATATATTTCCAAACATTTAATTATATCTAGAATATAATATATAATTTTTTAGGTCACATACGTTTAATTGAAATGATCATTTATATGTTCCATGTATTATGTGAAATAATAACATTGCTTTGAGTGGGAAATAGTCCACACTTCCTCAAATGATGCTGTCATGTTAACATAAAGTGGAAAGTATAAAAGGTATGTGTAATAAAAATATTAAAGAATTATAAAGACATTATAAATATAATATATATCATATATAAACATAGTTTCATATATAATGGTCACCATGAGAGTTGGTAAAGGAAAAATGAACAATCGTGATTTCGTGAGGCATCAATTCACTGTACACAAAAATAGTATGTTTGTTACCCATTAGATGGAAGTGTGTGTAAGTGTAGGTCAAACCCTTTAAATAACAGTAGACTATTATATATAGTATACTTGTGTTTTTATATAATAATGGAATAAATATATTTTATGGGGTTGGATAATGGAAATAAAACTAAAAAGCTTAAGGAAAGATGTTATCTCTTGATCAGATAACTTTGTTTAGTTTATACTAAAAGTGTTCCTTGGAAGGAATTTTCCACAAAGAGAGTATTAAATGTCTAGGTGATTTATTTTTAGAATATATATGGTCTATTATTGTAGTTTTAGTGGGGCGAGGAATTGGGAGAGGTGGTGGCCTTTTATTGGGAAGGAAAATGGATGACTTTGAATTTTTGGAAACAAGTTTAGTGTACATATGTTATTACATAAAAAAAAGTCATAAAAAACCCAAAAAACTAAATAATGGAATGTTTTTGGAAGATTTTGGACCATTAAATTGGTTTTTTACAAGTGGATAGATCATTTGGTCATTAAGTTAAAGGTTTAGTCCTTTATTAAGTTTAATTTTGCCTTAATAATTATAATTAATTTTTATTACTTTCACTAATAATTTTGGTAAAAAACAAATATGTTATTATTAAAAATTATAAATTATTCTAATTATGAATATAGAATCCATTTTTTCTAATTTCAATCATAGAAGTGGAAGAAATTTATTTAAATTTAATCTCACAGGCGAGATGACAATGCAGGGTTTTAATGAAAAAACGTCTGAACGTTTTCTATGTTTTAAAAATCAATTTAAAGTTAAATTGATTAAAATGAAATAAATTGTATTAATTCATAAAAATAGTATCTAATTAAATTTTAAAACTAATCTAAAAAATAATTTTACATTATAATTAAATTTGATGAAAAAGAAGTTTGAACTAAAATTTCGTATTTTTAACTATTCATTAAAAAAATAAATGTTACATAAAAATATCAAAAATTTATACTATCCTAATTATTTTGTTTATATTTAAAATATGAATTTTATTTTGACATATTAAATCAATTAAGGTGTCAAAATTCAGATTAAAAATGGGCTCTCCATTAAAAGGTTGTAAAATTTCCTTTATAAAAATATAGGTTTTTTGTTTAAGATAGATTTTATTATTATATTATGTATATAAAATAAAATGGAAGAATATAAAAAATATTTCATTGAATATATAATATATACATTACATTAATATCACTCAATAATTAATTTAATCTATTAGTGTATAATAATTTCTTTAGCCTAAAAATGGTTTTATATAAAAATATTCACTTTATATTCAATTTTTTATTATATTCATTTATAATTAATTTATAACCTATTAATTATTTATATATTTGTATAAAAATTAATTTTCATAAGCTAGTTATTACTATTCATTACAACTATATTAATGGCTAGTTTATATCTCATTGTATTTTAATAATATATTATTATTCGATAAAACTCAGTCTTAAATATATCACAAGCCATCGATGATGTTCGATCGTATGTGTAACACATTCTAACTCAATGTTTCATGCATTAAAATATATACAATCTACTTTAAATAGTAAATATATTATAACTTATCTGTATATTAAATTGACTTACACGCTTGGTGTCATGTGTCTTGCACGCTATCAAATACAAGGTTTTTACTTTGGATTTCAGGGCATCATAGTGAAACTTTTGGCATGCCTATGGGTAGTTGAGAGAGAATCTGTTTCTTGATATTAAATTGAATGTATGACCTTATGGGATGCCTTTTAGCATTCCCTTAGCTTTTTTATACAAGCAATGATGAGTTATAGGCCATTTCTCTTTAGGTGGTTTAGTTGGGGTGATTTATTAATTTAAATTGAACCATTTAAATTAAATTAGAGTGTTCATTTGAATATGAGATATTTAGTTCTATTATATTGAATTTATTCTTTGGGGGTTGAGTTAGTCGATTCAATTAAATTGAATTATTGTGTTTCTTTAAATTGGACAATTCAATCATATTAAATTGAATTTATTATTTAAAGTTAGTTGATTGAATTATATATATATATATATATATATATGAAATACTTGAGTTGCATGTTATGTGATCCATGGGATCGTGGCCGACTCAACATGAGATATTAGAATGGAATGGACATCAGGATTGAGGTGACATGGTCATATGGTTGGGCTTGGCCTAGATTAATTGGGTGGTGTTGACCATCAATTGGGCATCACCGAGATTGGTTTAAGGTGGTGAGACTTTCAGGTTGGGGAAAGGCCCATGATATTGGATGAGATGACCATTTGATTTGAGATACATGGTCATAGGGGCATGAGGTGGCAGTTGGATGTGGATTAGGAACTAATTTGGTGATTACCCCTCACCCGTGATGGCTAAAGCACTAAGAGGAGTCATGATAACATTGGTTGACACATTAATGAGGTGTTTTTGACCACTCGTGTGGGTAGAGGCTCCCAACATTGTAGATTTTTATTTGAGGGGGGGGGGGGTGATTTCTATAGAAATACACATGGAAGGTTAGGAGCCTTCAAATGATAGTGTTGATATATTAGTTGGGGGCTGCGGCTCATCGTTTTATAGGACATCACAATATGATATGATGGTGATTTTTATTTGAGGATATACATCGCAGTGCCTTCAGATGTCAGGCTTTAATCAAAATATTGATTTTGTGTAGGAGTCCAAGGGAAGAGATTATTTTATATGGGCATGCCTTTGAGATGTCAATGGTTTTACTTAAGACATGAGGTGCTAGTCAACATGAGGCACTGGGTGAATTTTGAGGTGAAACTTGAGGGTTCACCTAGGATATTTAATATTAGGGGATACTTTGGGATATGGTCCAAGGATCCTCTCATCTTCAGTGATTCTAGTGTTGGATGAGGTAGGTGGTAGCTTCCTAGTGGTTGTTGAGAACTAGGGAAGATTTTTTTAAATTAATTGGATGTGGTGCTTTGCTTTTATTACAATTCACTTCAATTTAAACACTTATGTTGGGTACACACACTTTTTTGAAATTCTACTAGGACCCATTTCCACACCCTAAATGAGTTATTTTATATGCATGTAGAATTTATGTTGTTGCGCTCATGTAAAGGTTTGGGCTCAGGTGCTGGATCATAGTGGCTTTTGGCATGGGGTGTGGGAATGGGACTTTGAGTTCATGCCCTTTTGGAGTTTCCTTTTTGGTTAACTTTTCTGTTTAGTATGAGTATATGTATATGTATATTTTATTGGTCAGCCATTAGAGACCCATTTTGGATATTGTTTGTATGAACTGACTTGTATGTATGCTGTTTTAAATTTATGCAAGTAGTATGTTGAGCATGATTATTTATTCCACTGATATTGTTCAGTTATGATTCCACTATTGTATATTGTTGATTGTGCTTCCACCATTGGGGTTGTTTGGTTTGAGTATGCTGACTCTTTGTTTCCACTGCATGTTATACAAATGTAGTCGGACCATTATTATATCATTCCACTTAGGTTGTATTCTCCCCAATAGATTAATTTACACCCTTGATTCTAGTCCACAGCCTTTGGCATATGGGGAGGCGCGCCTAAGGCCAGTGGAACCTGACTCGATAGCATTTTTCAGGTGTTTAATCAAATCTGGGAAGCTACAAGTTGTAGTATAGTAGTTATTGAATGAGATTTAGTAGTAGTTTAAGGCTGGATACCAATGAGATTGATATTTCCATTGATGTTATTTTATTCTAGTCATACTATTTAGGTTATGGTAAACTAGAGATTAGGTGTGGTCAGAACTAGGTTCATAGATTATTCTTGGGTGCCTGCAACCCCATGTACAAGGGATAGACCAAGTTACCATGGGTGAGAATTCCTGGTTCATTTTTCTTATTTTACAGTTCCTTTGATTTCCACCTTGAGTGGTATTCTTGGAATTTGATTTTATTATGTTATGATTTGTGACCTTGGCCTAGTATAGAAAGGGATGAGATCTTGGACCATTGTATCGGTGTGGAAAATGGTGTATTCCTGATGATTCTTTTGTTTAGGCACATATTATGGTGTTTTAATTATGAATATTCATGTACCATGATTCAAAATGAAAGTGTGATATGCCATGTGGTGTGATATATGTGTGCGTGTGTGCCTGTAATATATAAATTTCATGTGATATGTGAAATGGTAATGGATCCTATAGGATCGGGAATGTATGATTAAATGGGGTGATGTTGATCACCTGGTTGGACGATGAGGTCGTTGGTTTGAGGTAATGTTGGTTGTTAGGACGCGCATGACCTAGAGTACTGTGATACATGGATCTTTTGAGGGAGGTTGAGGAGTCCATGAGGTCGAGATTCCATGAGGCATGGTTGTGATAATAAAGGGTACGAGAAGTGAGGATTCACTACATATTACTTATTTCCCCATATTCATTATATATATATATATATGTTATATACAGACGGTCTAACCAAGTGGATGGTATTTAGTGTGTTCCTCCTAAATGGATCATATGGAGATTCAGTTAGGTGATGGATTTGTGCCACTGGAGGATGAGAAGGTTGAGAACCTTGAGGTTTAAGAAGAGAATGTAAAATCTCAAGGAAATGCTCAGGAACAGGTTCCAGTACAAGCATGGTATTAAATAGATTTGACAACATTTGGGTTATGGATTGATGAGAAGCTTAGTGAGAGCATGGTACATGTAATCCAAGGTATCGACACGAGAGATCAGGGAGCATATCCATATATCAATTATCTCACTCTGGTGTTCCAATCACAACAATCTCTTCTTTTATAGGGTGAGAGTGATCCACAGGCAGTTGAGAACTGAATAGAGTTGATTTAGATTATATTCGAGCAGTTAGAGATTCCTATAAGGTGGAGGGTCTAGCTAGAAATTTATATGATCATAGGAACATATAAGCATTGGTGGGATGTGTAGGTTCAGGAAGTTAAATATGAGGGACTAGCCTAGAAAGACTTTGAAGCCAGGTTCTTCCAGAATTTCTTTCCTGATACACTGAGGGAAGAAAGGGCTCTGGAGTTCTTTGGCCTTTAGTACGGTGACATGTTTACCATGGACTATGCAGTGACATTCACTGAGTTGCATTTCACTACACTTGGTATGGTGAATGATGAAATTTTGAGGTTGACATGCCTCGAGGATGGTTTATAACCTTCCATTCAGGTGCAGGTAACCATGTTTAGGTTGGACTCATTCTTTGATACAGTGAACCAGACAATCATAGCTGAGGGAAACCTAATAGATAGGTTATACTCGATCCAGGAATTGAATTTGGGTGACTTTATGGGAGATTCTCCATATGGAAGGATGTGAGGTCAAGATGAGTTCTAGTAGTGCAGTCAGACCAAGGACTCATCCAGACCACTTTGAAATGGGTCATCGATGGTTTTCATTCAGTGTGGGAAGGAAAGAATTGTCTGAATTCAGTGTGAGTGGCCTAAGAAGGGGTGTCAGGTATGTGTAAGGGTCAGGAATCTCAAGAGGTTCTTTAGGAAGCCTTCGTAGGTAGCTGGCGTGCAGGGACTGAGGCAGGATCCAGAGTCTAAGAGAGGACTGGGATCAGCACCAGGTGATAGTAGTTGAGTTTCAATAGTATGTGAAGGATGTGGCCTAGAAATTAGGACCCAGTAGTGGGGTTAGTATACAATGGATGGTTTATAACCATAGATAGGTGAAGCCTCAGGTAGTGAGTATTCAATATATGTGGACACCATAGAGCTGCAAGGGGCTAAGTTAGCTAGTGATCCAAGTACGGTCAAAGGTACGCCATTGGAATAACATGGTTCTGTTTTGTTTTCTTTTTTTACATGGATTTTTTAGGAATGTATGTTTGGGTGAAATAGGTGGAAACGTTATATATTTGGACTAACAGGACATTGGTTAGTAGGTTGGCACCAGCTCAGGTACATTATTATATTGTATATATATATATATATATATGAGGTGTGTGACACTAGGTTATATTTGAGAATCTTTGGATGCAAGATTACTATGGTTCTTGGCACCAGGGAATCAAGGATATGCATGTTAATTGAGGTGTGAGGCATATGGTAGTCAATGCGATGTGAGAATTGAAGGATGTGTGAGGTACCTGAACTGTTTTGAGCATATGATGTGATGTAGGACCTCATTGGTTCCATGCGAGACATGGTCATGAGGTGGGAACTGATGTGGTGAAGGATTCTGAGGGGTTTCATGTGAGACACGGGAGCACCTGATGAGGTGATGGAGTGACGATACATCATAGAAGGAATTTTGAGTATGGGAATTGGTCAATGGACCATTTCTTGATTTGATTTTTTTGGGATGTCCATACCAAGGTAGGTCAATCCTAAGGTGGGGAGCCCCCCTTGAGGTGGTTGACCTATGCCCTTGGGGCTGGGGTAGTCTGGGTTATTTATAACAAGATGGGTATTTTCAGTACCATATTTTTGATTTTTTTTATAGCTCAGGGATGATCTATGTTAATGTGGGGAAATTCTAATGTCCCGAGTGTTTTGAATCAAGTATAAAACCTCTCTCGTTATGAATATTAAAATTAGTTGGTATGACAATTTCTTTTTGATCATTAAAAATCAGTTTTGAGAGTTTCCTCAATCCAATATCCTTATTTTGTATGGGTATTGGGATTTATATGAAGCGTTAGGTTTTTGAAAGGGCTTTTGTTAGCATCGGAGGCCCGAAGGACAATTTTAGCGTTGCATGTCAAGGTGTAGGGCTTGGGTAAAATCGTGTAGCCTCTTCTAGCTAACCATGTGACCCATATTTGAACTGAGAATGCTTTGGGAAAAACCATGCATGAGGGGTTCATGTCCATGTGTGAGGTATGCAATTTTTTTAGAGGGATACCACATTGTTTGCACACTATTAGGTAAAATCATGTAGAAAACCGCATGGGTAGTGCCATATAGCCATTTCCCAAGCACGGTGGCCCATACAGTGTGTGCATGTTTTGTAAAAATATGGAAGATTACCATGAATACCATTTAAAGGGTGAAATTATCATTTTTCATACTTGCCTGTTTGTTTCATTTCTTCATCTTTTCCTTATTATTGTTCGCGTACAACAGTTTAGGAGGCTACATCTTCCTCCTCTTGGATTTTCTTCATCTTCTTCATTGGTGATCCATTCTTCAAGCTGTTTGGTGATATAGAACCATATTGGTAAGGATTATAACACCCTTATATCTCTTTTTTTTCCTTTCATTCGCCTCATATAGTGATAAAATTATTTGACCATTTTACCCTATTTTTAGTGTGTTTGAAGGAAATGTTGGTTTCTTCCAAACTGCTTCAAGTCAAAGGCTAATACGAGACATGACCATGTCTATGAGTCCAAGGTAGGTGGTGCATAACTTTATTTTTGTTTTTTCAGACCTATGGGGGGGGAGGTGAATATTTTAGTGCGCCTATGGGTAGTTGAGTGATACCATGTTTCTTGATATTAAATTGATCATATGACCTTATGAGAGTCATTAGGCAATCCCTTAGCTTGTTTATACAAGATATGCCGTGTTAGAGGCCATTTCACTTTGTTTGGTTTAGCTGGGGTGGTATATTAATTTAAATTTAACTTTTTAGATTAAATTGGCACGTTCATTTGAATATGAGATATTCAATTCTATTATATTGAACTGATTCCTTGGGGGTTGAGTTAGTCAATTAAATTAAATTGTTTTATGTGTTTATTTAAATTTCTTAATTCAATCATATTAAATTGAATTTCTTATTTAAAGTGAATTGATTGAATTTTATATATATATATATATATGAAATGATTGAGTTTCATGTATTGAAGATTATATACTAAAATTTAAAATTCAGGGTTTCTTACTCACCTCAAAACACTTTTTAACATCAGAAATTGGTTTTTGTTATTCTAATAAAGAAAAGGCATAATAGAACTATTAGAATGTGTTGATTGTGGACTTTGAAATTGTGATTTAATGATAAACCCAGACCTTACTAATGAATAATATACAATATTAAAAAAATGGTTTTTGGAGAACTCATCCATGTTGTTTGTAACACCCCAATCTTCCATAGTACATTTCCCTTTGAATAATGTAGTAGCTTGCATTGTATGCAACTTGAGGTTTTAACACACCACGACCTGTCAAACTAGTCGTTATGAATAGTAATACCCACTTTTTGAAATTTTATAAATTTTATTTTTCAAAATGGACCCTATTTTTGAATTTGGAATATCAAAATTAGCTTATGGTGAAATTTTGGTATTTTTTCTGAAAACATTCAATTTTTGATGAATAGTGAAAAATACTGTGTTATTGTTTAAAACCAAATTTTTATTTAAGTAATTAGTTATTTTATTTTAATTTAATTTAGCCCAAAATATATACATAACACCCAAAATGATTATACTATTGAAATATTATAAACAAAGAAATATTATAAACAAAGAAATATTATAGGATCACATATGATATCATATTTATGTATATAGTTCTTGAATAATTTAATAACAATGTTTTAACTATTATACATGAGGTTAACATACCATAGACTATGGAAAAGTACAAGGTAAGGGTTAATTCTTCAATCTCATTACTTATCTGATGTTTTTAATACATAAGTATCTATTGGGACCTCTTTATCATCCACATCCATGTTTTCTGAAAAAAGTAATTCAAAACATTTTTACTATTTACTAGACTATGGGTTAAAGTCATTTATACCCTTATTTGACCACATATGTTTTGAAAGGAATATTTCCACCATTTTCAAAACAAGGTACTTTATGACCTTCTCGACAAAATTAAGGTTAGAATGACTTTTTTTTAACTTATACGGCGGGTGCGGCTCTTTCCCACCATTATAACATTGTCGAGGATTCCCATACAAGATTATAATAATATTTTGAAAATAAATATTTTCTTTTATAATTATATGACTTTTAAATGATTTCAAAATTGAAAGAGAGATTTCTCTACATAATGTTTTGATTTCATCTATGTCAAAATCCTTTGATGGATTTTAAGCTTGTTTGAAGTTGATTTATTACTATACAAAACTTCCATATTATATTGAAGGTTTTCTGATATTTTTGATTTTGGATGTGTTATTTTTACACCATTCATGTTTTATGGATAAATTATTGACATTTCATATCCTAGTATTAATATAAATGCTTATGTTATATTTAAACCTTTTTATATGAGGAATTCATTGGACTTAGTAAGTAATGGGTGGAGCCCACTATAGCTCCTCGATGCATCGGTGGGTCTCATGTGACAAACTAGTGTCTTGTCACATGGCCTTAAAAAAATCTTATTTGTAGTCTTGGAACAAGGCCTGGACTATGTGGTTATGATGTCTGGCATTATGAATTTGAACATTATAAAATTGGTTATTGATATTATATGTGATTATTCGACTAGTAGAATATCCATGTGAATAAGTAAATGGAATTATTTGATTTATTTTTGCCATATTATGCTGATGTTTAAGTTTAAAATGGTTTTATTTTAGTCTTATACATTTCCTTAAATGTTTATGCTTATTTATGAAAGTTTCATCTATATTGTTATCCTTACTGAGCATCCGAGATCAAACCTTTCTTTGTTTAATTTTTTCCCAGGATGTGAAGATGTATTTTATGGTTGACCTATAGGTATAGGCTAAGGATATAAGTGGGTTCAAAGGGGACAAAATGTTTTTGATGTATTTATTTCATGATGTAATGTAAAATTTATGAATATATCTAGTACTTCCAAGGCTACTAAACTGATCGGTCTTTCCGGATTTGATCCTTTGTGATCAGGACAATGTTATGTAATAATGGACCGACTCTGGGTAACTGGGGTCGGGGCATTATAGTTGGTAACAAATGAAGTTTAGTAAAAACCTTGGAAACTATATTTAGATAAACTATGATTAGATCACATTACCCTAAGATATACTTTGAGGATTGGTATAGAAGAACTTCCTATAATTTTCGTAATATAGATATTTTGTGTATTTTCCAATAAATACTTACCGGTCTGGATACGAGCAGGTAGAGGCGGCTCTGGAACAGATGTACCTAGGAGTGAAAACACAGACAATGAGTTTTAGGCTTGACTCGGGGTATCTTAGTACACGACAACAGGCCTTGATGAACTCTTGGTTACGACACTCTCAGGGGATATGCTTAGGATAATTCACATTTTCTTTATAAACCATTATGAAAGATTTATGAGTATATACCTCCTCAAGGAACACGTTGTTTTATGATTATGGATTATATCCATAAATTTTTCAATTTTTGTTAAGTGTTTTTCAAGATTGGAATTATGTATTGTGATTCATAAACTAATCTAGTTTATACCATTGTTTATAAATGAAACCTAGTAGAAGGAATGGAAACCGTATCAACGCACGTAATCCATATAGGGATTTCTCTCCTACTCAAGATAATTATAGTGGAGCTAGTGAAGCAACTGGTGCTGATCAGCTTATCACCATACGGGGAAAACTCACTCAGGTTATGAATAATAACCTTACTCGTATAGATCACCCTGATCCACAATGTGGAGGATCAACGTTATATCACTTAATGAATCAACAACCACCAAAATTCATTGGGTGTAAAAATCCATTAGTAGCTGAGAAATGTATAAGTTTCTTAGAGAAAATATTCCATGCTTTTGGGTGTAGCGAAATGGAAAATGTTTTCAGGGTATTTTATCATCTCATGGATGATGTTAATCAATGGTGGTCATTAATCCAAAACACAAAGGAAGACAAAGAAGTATCGAACATGTAATTGAGAGGGTTTGTAGAGATTTTTTTGAAAAATACTTTCCTCGTGACCATCAAGCAGATATGGAAAGAAAAATTCTGAGTCTGATGCAAAAGAAGGATGAGAATGTCGCAAAGTATGAGGATAACTTTACAAGGTTAGTAAGGCATGCAAAAGATTATATATGTAACCCAAGGAGTAAGATCGATCGATTCGTTGATGGGTTAAAACCATTTCTCCACCGAGGATTAGTCTCATAATCCTTCTCACCATACGAAGTTATTGTCTCATGCGCCATCACGATAGAAGAGTAATTTTCTAAGTCTTATGAATTCAAAGAAAAGAAAGAGAAGAAGAGATCTGCTGATCACTTTGGAAATGGAAATAAGGGGAAGAAGGAAAAGATGAATATCCATCCTATGATAAATGTGGGAAGAAACATCCCGGTACTTTGCTGAAGGGAATGAGAGTCTGTTACATGTGTGGTGAAAAAGGAAACCATGCTCATAATTGCAATGGAAAGAAATACGATATCAATGTCGAGTGTTATAATTGTATAGAAAAGGGACATTATGAAAATTAATGTTCTATGCGCCAAGGGGACTTTCCTCCAAAAAGGCCAATGGAGCAAGGCGAAGCTTATAAATTCACTTCTATTGAGGTTGAAGCTATGAAATTTGTGGTGGCAGGTAATTTAATGGTTTCCTCAAGTTTATACAATGATTTATTTGATTCTGGACCATCACATTATTTCATATCATCCCAGTTCTCTAAAAAATTTAGATATTTTCAATTTGGCTTAACCAAGGAGTTGTAAGATAAACATCCTAATTTAAGTATCATCGTAACATAATTTTGTGAATCAGTTCCCATTAGGGCATATAAATGTTCTTTATCTACTGATCTCATCGTCATATCCATGATTTAATTTGATATAATCCTCAGAACGGATTTGACTTCGGACCATGATGTGAAAATTTATTGTAAGAAGAAGGAGGTTACAATTTTCGATGATGATAAGGAGTACCTTATCTTTAGAGAAGAAACGTCACCACGTGATTCTTATTTACATCCACCCCCAGTAGCTTTACTAAATTCAATTATTGGGGTGGAAAATAATGAAATAATTATGGGTGAGGAAAGTAATTTTCGAATAGGGGACATATCGATTATGCAAGAACATGTTGATGTGTTTCCAGAGTATTTACCTGAAAATCCTCCATAATGAGAAATTGAGTTTTCCATTGATTTAATTCCTGGTTCAAGCCCCATATCGAAGACCCCTTATAGAATGGCCACTGTGGAATTAGTGGATCTAAAGAAAAAACTAGAGGAATTAAGTAATAAAGGATTTATTTTCCCTAGTGTTTCTCTATGGGGAGCCCTTGTCCTTTTTGTTAAGTAGAAAGAAGGATCTACGAGGATGTACATTGACCACCTGGAGATCAATGCAATAACAATAATGAACAATTATCCCCTACCTCGCATTGATGATTTATTCGACCATCTTCATGGAGCTCAATATTTTTCAAAGATTGACCATCGATCTGGATATCATCAGTTGTGTGTGAAGAAGGAAGAGATTCTGAAAACAACATTTTGAACCAGGTATGGGCATTATCAGTTTATAGTAATGCCTTTTGGATTGACTAATTCACCCTATATCTTCATATATTTGATGAATATATTTTTCAAGGGATATCATGATGAATTTTTAGTGGTATTTATTGATGATATCTTGGTATATTGAAAAAGAAACAAAGATCATGAAAATCACTTGCGCACTATTCTAAAAACCCTCAAAAGAAATGAATTATATGGGAAGTTTAGAAAGTGTGAATTTTGGCTACAAGAGATTTCTTTTATTGGCCATATAGTCTCTAAGGATTGAATCTCTATTGATCCTTCAAAAACCAAGTCAATCCAAGAATGGCCAGCACCGACAAGTATAACTGAGTTACACAGTTTTATTGGTTTGGCAGGTTATTATCAATGTTTCTTCCAGAATGTTTCCTGGTTGGCTAACCCATTAACCAAGATCACATGTAAAGGGGTTAAATCTATTTGGAAAAAAGAGTGTGAATAATGTTTTTAAGATATAAAGAGAAGATTAACCAACAATCTTATCTTGACTCTACCATCAGGGTACAATGGGTTTGTTATTTTTAGTGATACTTTAAAGAAAAGACTTGGTTGTGTCCTTTGCAGAATGATAGAGTTGTTTTCTATGAATCACAACAACTAAAAATTAATGAGAAAAACTATCCCACTCATTATCTTGAGTTAGAAGCTATAATCTTTGCTCTGAAGATATAGAGACACTATCTCTATGGGGAAAATTGTGAGATTTATACTGATGACAAGAGTTTTATGTATATTTTATCACAAAAAGAACTCCACATGAGGAAAAGGAGATGGATTGAACTAATCAATGATTATGATTGCAGAATAAACTACCACCCAAGGACGAAAAATAAGGTGGAAGATTATTTGAGCTGAAAGGATCATGGAGTTTTGAACAAGATGAGAGTTGAAAGGGATCCTATTTTCATGGATCTAGTAAAGATGGACCTGGGAATAACTAGGGAAGGTTAAACATCAATACTTTTTCAAATGGTTTCCTAACTATCTTTAATAGAAATGGTAAAATGTTCTCAGACTAATTATGAGGAGTTTCGAAAAAGGTTAAAGCTATAAATGATGTGAGATTGAGTAGATGGAATTTTGAAATTCAGGAAGAGACTTTGTATTCCCGATATACCTGATTTAAAAGGGAATTGTTGGATGATGCTCATAGATCCAATTTCTCTACACACCCTGGGATCACCAAGATGTACAGAGATTTGAAGGAACATTTTTTGTGGGACAACATGAATAGGGAGACTGCTGATTTTGTGTCAAGTTGTATGGTTTGACAGCAAGTGAAAGATGGAAGTCAACAGCCTGGAGGAGTCATGCAAACTCTTCCCATACCTGAGTGGAAATGGGTTAATATTATGATGGACTTTTTCATGGGTCTACCAAAGACTCCAAGAAGGAATGATGCAATATGGGTCATTGTTGATCGTCTTACCAAGTCAGCGCATTTTCTTTCTATAAGAGAAGATTTACCACTTGAACGTACAACATGACTATATATTAATGAAGTTGTAAGACTCTATGGTGTATCCCTATCGATTTTTTCGGATCGCGATCCCTATTTTACATCACGATTTTAGAAAAGTATTTAGAAGGACCTTGATACTGAACTTCATTTGATCACTGCCTACCACTCTCAAACCGATGGACAATCAGAATGGACTATTCAAACCTTAGAAGACATGTTGAGATCTTTCTCACTTGAATTTAAAGCTATGTGAGATCAACATTTTCCTCTGGTAGAAGTTTCCTATAACAATAGCTTCCATTCAAGTATTCATATGGAACCATATGAAGCATTATATAGAAAGAGATGTCGCACACCAACTTGCTGGGATGATGTTGGTGAAAGAAAACTTGTAGGCCCATAACTTGTTGAGGAAACAGTGAAAAAGGTAAAGATTATCCAAACCCACAACAAAGAAGCTCAAAGTAAGCAAAAGAGATATGACGGTAATCGAAGGAAGGATTTGGCAAGGCCCGTTTGACAATGCCTCCAAGTCTCTCCAAAGTTTATGATGTGTTCCACGTATCACTGTTGAGAAAATATATGCCTGACCCAACGCATGTACTCACCCATGAGAAAATTGATCTCAAACCTGATCTGTCTTATTGTGAAGAGCCTTTCAAGATTCTTGATACCAGAGAACTTGTGATGAGAAACCGGATGACTCATCTGGTAAAAGTTCTATGGAGAAACCATAAGATAAAAGAGGTAACGTGGGAACTCGAGGAACTTATGATTAAGAACCACCTGAATCTTTTTATACAGTAATATTCTAGAAATTTCAAGGAAGAAATTATTTTAAGGAGGGGAGAATGTAACACCCCAAGCTTGCATAGTACATTTCCCTTTGAATAATGCAGTAGCTGGCGTTGTATGCAACCTGGAATTTTAACACACCACAACTAATCAAACTAGCCGTTATGAATAGTAATACCCAGTTTTTTAAATTTTATAAATTTTAATTTTTAAAAATGGGCTTCATTTTTGAATTTGGAATATTGAAATTAACTTAGGGTGAATTTTTGGTATTTTTTGGAAGACATTCAATTTTTGAGGAATAGTGAATAACACTGTGTTATTATTTAAAAATAACTTTTTATTTAAGTAATTTGTTATTTTATTTTAATTTATTGTAGTTTAAAATATATACGTAATACATATATATGTTCAATGCAATTCATTAGAGTCCTTTTATAATAAGTTTAGATATATAAAATTTTATTGATCTTTTTGCCGTCTTTTACCCACCTTCTAGGAGCATTTAAAAATTTACATAAAACTTAATTTTACCGATTCTGTGAGTTGAATTTCAAAAATCTGAGAGACACGGTTGACATAAGTATGAAAAATTTGGTTCAATAAGTTGAAAATAATTTTTAGTGAAGAGTCACTTTTAATTTTTATTTACCACAGTTAAAATAAATTGGGTAATTAAGGGTAAAAATAATATTATAATTACCCTAACACATGTCCTAATTATATTGGATAAGTGTAATTTGACAAGAAACAACATTAGGAATAAAATA
The DNA here is from genome assembly GCA_963277665.1 of Viscum album. Classification (NCBI taxonomy): domain Eukaryota; kingdom Viridiplantae; phylum Streptophyta; class Magnoliopsida; order Santalales; family Viscaceae; genus Viscum; species Viscum album. Next base: position 208,070,778 of record OY728128.1, on the reverse strand, counting down.
TGATATTCTTGGTTCCACTTGGATTAGATTAGGACATTTATTATAATTTTATTTAAAGAATAGTTTAAAGAGTTAAGTTCAATGTTTAATAACTAAACTATTTTTAATATAGGGTTATACATAAGATAAATTATACTATAAATATTCATTATAAATATAAAAATATTTCCTACATAATGGTGTTTTATTTATAATTTGTATACATTAAATAATTTAATTTATTTATGACACAATAATGATACAGTAATTACCTTATTAATGAAATATTAAAATAATTGATATTATAAATATCCAAATAAATATAAATTGAGACTTCTGATGAATTCAACTAATTTTATAGATTAATATGACATTTTATTATTGTTTAAATAATTTTTATTTTAAGTGTTAAAGTTTTTTATGTCTTTCAAAAAAATCAAATACTAAATAGTGTCAAAATTGACATAATTGAGTTATTAAAACAAATACTATATTATCGATTGATATAATATTTTTAAAAATCTAAGTTTTGGCCAAAAGACTTAGATAAGGTAATATATATTAATAATTAACCACTTGGGGTTCTCTTGGCAGTTTATAGTAAGTTTATTAACCATATAATATAAAAATACAAAGAGAAAGGGAAAATGCCAAACTATTTAACTAAGAGTTAAATCTAAAAGATAAAGTTAATATGGTGACCTAAACCTGTATAAAACCTATTGGTTGAGATTTTTTTGACCCAACCCACCTTAAACTATAAATAAATCATTTTGGACCCATTAGAAACCAAAAAATGATTTTATTATAAAATAATATTTCAAGCTTTTTCTAAAGTGACCCTCACGTCTCTTATAAAAGGGTACTTCCCCTTCTCTTAATTTCCCATCTCCAAAGAAATTTTTCCCTGCCACACCCTTCCCAAATATCCTCTCAAATATACTCCCTTAAACATATAGGCTTTACTTTGATCATAAATCTAACCTAAGGAGATCTTTTGACCAACTGAAAAGGAAACACCCGAAGAAGAGGTAATAATTTCCCCACCCTTTTCTAGTTCTTTTCTTCTTCCACATCCTCTTTCTTTGTTGCTTCCATACCAAAATAATAAATCCAGTACCTTATACATACTATAACATTATTATAAATATGTTACAACTATATTCATTATTCTATCTATCATATAAATGACAAAGTCACTATACATGCGTACGTACGGCTTACCGTCTCCACGTCATGGTGTAGTTTTTTATTCAAACACTTCATTATTTGGATGGGTATAATAATGAGTATAACTAATGTAAATAATAAATATACAATGTTAATTATTCTTTATATATGATATAACATCCAATTACATAATATTTCACCGTCAATATAATGATATTGTTTCTCGTGTGTACGTATGGATTACAGTCTCCAAGAATGCGATGAGATTCATTCCCCATCGTAATAATTCAAGAATAATTTTCATTTTATGATTAAAAACAATGTTTATGAACATAATATAATTCTATATATGAATCAAATACATCCTATCCATAACAAACATGTCTTACATAACCAATCATATAATGGAAAATGAATCAATTAATACCCGAAACGAAGATACTACTGAAATATTATTAACAAAAAAACATTATAGGATCATATATGATGTCATATTTTTGTATATAGTTCTTGAATAATTTAATAACACTATTTTATCTATTATACTGGAGGTTAATATACCATCAACTAAGGAAAAGTACAAGGTAAGGGTTAATTACACAATCTCTTTACTTATCCGAGGTTGTTAATACGTAAGTATCTACTGGGACCTCTTTATTATTCACATTCGGGTTTTCTTAAAAATGTTATTCAAAACATTTTTACTATTTTATAGACTATAGGTTAAAGTCATTTATACCCTTATTTGACTATATATGTTTTGAAAGGAATCTTTTCATCATTTTCCAAACTAGGTACTTTATGAACTCCTCGACAAAATTAATGTAAGAATGTATTTTTTTAACTTATACGGAGGGTGCAGATATTTTCGGCCATTATAACACCGTCGAAGGTTCCCATACATTCTTATAAGAATATTTTCAAAATAAATTTTTTATTTTATAATTATATGACTTTTAAATGATTTCAGAATATAAAGAGTTATTTCTCTACAAAAAGTTTTGATTTCATCTATGTCAAAATCCTTTGATGGATTTTAAGTTTGTTTGAAGTTGATTTATTATGATACAAATCTTCCATATTGTATAGAAGGTTTTGTTATATGTTTTAATGTGTATGTGTTATTTTTACTCCATTCATGGTTTATGGATAAAGTATTTACATTTCATATTCTAGTTTTAATACGAATGTTTATGTTATGTTTAAAAATTTTCATATAAGGAATGTACTGGACTTAGTAAGTGATGGGAGGAGCCTGCTATAGCTCCTCGATACATCAATAGGTCTAATGAGACAAACCAGTGCATTGGAACAAGGCCTTGAAAATATATTATTGGTAGTCTTGGAACAAGGCCTTGAATATGTGGTTATGAAGTCTGGAATTATGCATTCCAACATTATGAAATTGGTTATTGATATTACATGTGATTATTCAACTAGTAGAATATCCATGTGAATAGGTAAATGGAATTATTTGATTTATTTTTTTCCATATTATGCTAAAGTTTAATTTTAAAAGGCTTTTGTTTTAGTCTTACACATTGCCTTAAATGTTTATACTTATTTATGAATGTTTCCACTATATTGTTATCCTTACTAAGCATCTGAGCTCACCCATTTCTATGTTTTATTTTTTCCAGGATGTGAAGAAGTATTTTATGGTTGACCTGCAGGGATAGGATAAGGATATAAGTGTATTCAAAGGGGAAAAAATGTTGTTGATGTATTTCTTTCAGGATGTAATGTAAAACTTATGAATGTGTCTTGTACTTGCAAGGCTACTAAACTGATCGGTCTTTTGGGATTTGATCTTTTGTGATCATGCCAATGTTATGTAATAATGCATAGAATCTGGTTAAATATGTTCAGGGTGTTACATTGTTGGTAGTTTGAAACATAAAATCTCTATAAGTAATAATAATTAACATGACACATGTTTATGATATTTTGGACTATTGGAATGTCTAGGTTGATTAGTATTTTTGATGCATTCATCATAGTTGTGACTATAACAGATACTGAAAAAAGTTTAAGAATAGTAGAGTATTGTTAAGTGTTGAATATTTCAATAGAATAGTAAATAGTTAGATGGATGTGGGAATATATAGCTAGAATGAGTACAGTTCAATCTCTTGGATAGGAATAGTTTCAAGATAACTACCATAGAGGAGTAATTATTGTTTTCCAAGTACCGTGTCATTATATTGGAAAACTCTGCCCATAAGATATAGTTAATTTGTAAGACTCTATAAGAAAATTCAAAAACATTGTTGTTAATTGTAATACTTCGTCCAAATGATGTTAGAAGAGAATCTTACTAATCTCTCATCCCCAAACAATTTGGATCTTTTGGTCGGTAGCCCCGATAGACAGTATTTGGTATGAATGATGTAGATGTCCAATAATTTCTATACCATTTAAAAATAATTTCAAAATCATTTGAAAAACATTAAAACAATATTAATGAGTTATCAATTGAAAATTTTTTATATGTTACAATAAATTATCAAACTCAAGGATATGTAGTGTTAAATAAAATTTTGCACAATGTATTATTTAAAAACATGAAATAAACATGTCTTGAATAATCATAGAATTTTTGAAAATGTGTCGGTAATGAAATGTATCTATTAAGTGTTATTCTGAATCCTTTTTATGAACAATTTCATCAAAAGAAATTAATTCAAAAATTAAAATTGGTAGTTTAACATCAGTTGGTTGAACAGACTTTGTTGAAGTGAAATTATTCTGCAAGCATGTCTTGTCCCTAAGTAGCTGCCTTGATTAGGAGAAATTTGAATGTTTTGTATAATTTAGAAAAATCATTCTTGCATATGTGGTTTGTACTTGGATATTAGAATGTCGTCTTTAATTGTACATTGTATCTTTTTCCCCTACAACAATTTGTTCGCACTAGTGAAAAAACTTTTTAAGAACAGATATCACCTATCATTGATATAAAAGGCTGTCTTGTAATATCAGTAGTACATAATAACAGATTTAAGAAAATAATATAAAAACTATAAAATGGTTATATGGTAAAATCACTTTTTCATTGCCAATAATCAAATCAACAGTAGCTATGTCATACTTGGTTGATGAGTTTAACCACATATTCAATACACCGACTTGTATCTTTAGTGTTTCATTCTCATCAACACTAATCTCATTCAAAAGAGTTATTGATCGTGACATTTTTTTAATTCTTTATATTTTAAATTATATTTCAATCATAACATATTAAGAAGTAATGGAAATCAGGTATATCTATGTATCCACAACGTATAAGCACATTGAAATGTATTTATTATAAATTAAAATATACCTAATAATGGTTATCTAAAATTTCCCTATAGAAAATGCTTTGTGTACAATTAGAGGATGGGTGATATCTATCATCAACAACTATTTTCAAACCCCTCTAGGATGTGACCCTAGATAAGACAACATAATGTTTCCAATGACAAAACATAATATTTTGAAGTTATATGGAAATAAAAGATAGAGATTGGCCTTGACATTTATTAATAGTCATTGCATATGAAACAATTAAAGGATATTGTCTTCTTTGTAATTTGAAAGGACATATATTGTAGGAGTGTGCCATATTTATTATTGGAATGAAAGTTAGATAACTTGAATGAAAACTACCTAAAATTTCTAGTCCAATGACATGGTCACCCAAGTGTGTAACAATCATAAAAGTACCATTACATAATCCCTTTGATTGGTCAACATTTCTAAGTGATATAATGGGTACCACGATCTTTAAATTAATTTTTTCGTAGGCGTCCTAGAGACATTAATACCATTTAAAGCGTTAGTTGTATATAAATTCTCATGACTATCTATATCATAACGATCATTACAAATAGTTTCATGATTCCCTCCCCACAAAGTTTACCACTCCTGGTACGACAATGTGTGAAGAGATATAATGACCCTGAGTCCCGCCTCCAGTAGGCCCTAGGGTGGCGACCGGCACCAACGGTAAAAAAATCTCAAAAAATGGGAGGCATTACGTTTGGTATAATAACCAAGATTGGGAGATAAGATTTATCAACCTCAAAACAACTCCGATACATGTATATAAAGGAAGGCGAAATCCATCCCACAAGTATGTTTAAAGTAAAACTACTAGAAATACAATGAAAAACTCTAAAGTAAATACCAAAAGAACATAGTTAAGAAGTGGCACAACAACTCTACCGATACCCAAGATAGTAGGGTCCAACATGGTCCGTGTAATCTTCTTGGAAACCTAAAAATAGTTTTATATACATGGGCGAGCTTACAAGTATACTCAGTAGGAAAATCCAAGGTCACTCATGCACAAGTGGGAGAAGTATACTAATTACCTTATGAGAAAAAGAGTATAAACTAAAAATCACCTAACTAGGTATAATATCCACCCCAACATCACCAAGGCATGCTCACCAAATAACACAAGTAAAGTAAAGTAAAGTTGTCAGAACATAGATGATATGGTACCCCACACAAGTTCCCACTATTTAACTTCTCATCCCTAATTGTGGACATCCTAACACTACCACACTCTTACACAAGCCCCACTACCACAACCTTCTCGCACACACCTGGTCCACATTCCACATCCCACCCACAAACACCTGGTACACAACCCCATCACACCCAGCTTGTATACACATGGGGTAAAAATCACAAACTCATATCGAAGACACATGAGAAGTCAAAACTCATCTCATCCTGATGACACATGGGAAACACACCTCACCTCTAGACACCTGAGCCTCAAACTGCATCACAACCTTCACGAAGAGTCTTGGCCTACCAATTTCTAGAAGATGGAGTAGAGAAGAGTCAACGACCATCCATCCATCCTCCCACTAGGATGTTGGGAAAACACCCTCATGCATGAAATTTGGGTGTTTGATAGATAGTTCTTAACTATGGTGGGGTGCTCATAGAAATCAAAAGGAACAAAAATTATATAAATATTAGTATCAAACACTCAGACCAACCTATGGGTTTCCAAATATCCAACTGGCTAATAAAAAACTACCCTTGCTACCACCTCTAATGAATAACAACAACAAGACACATACTTAATTCATGACCCATCCAATTCATATAACCAATTATCAATTTTTATTAAAACAAGGAAAAATTATTGATTCCATAGCTACCTAGGAAACTACCAAAAATTGAACACGTTATAAAGGTGCAGTAACCACACTAACCATTTCTAAAGCCAAACAGAGTAAAAAGGACTTGGGTAAATGTATCCACTATAACACCCATTCATAATATACTAGTCTTTGGAAAATTTGGGAGAAATTCCAATTCAAGGTAACACCATCCTTATTCAAAATCATCCCACCCAAACCATCCTCAGTATCCCTACTGTACGAAAAGCACCACATATCACAATAAGAACAAAACTCAACCAGGTTGCAGTACCTCTGCAAAAATAGCCCATGCACAATAACCATAACACAACCCAGATGCAGACCCAATGTCCAACAAGTTCATCCATTCCACAATGAATCAATCTCTCAACCAGAGATACCACTTCACCCTCAAACCATCCACACACAACTCATTAATTTCAACAGCAGCACCACAGAACCCATATGAAGCACAAGACAAAAAATATCCATATATAGAACACAACCATAACTAACAAGGAAAAGTTTATTCAGATTTACCACACTCGTTATTTAATTACACATTGATAGATCAGGGTTTATCACAGAATAAGTTTTATCTAGGGGAATCCATTTAATTAATGAGATATACATGATTAATCGAGTTTTCATGTTCACATTTATTCCATATTATATTACCAAAATGGATTCATGAATACGGTACACAAATAGAGACCACCAAAGACCATGTTTTTTAGAAGCCAGATGGACAATCAAATTCATAATGTACCTCAAAAATAAAATATAAAATAATATAAACATCATCATCATCTTCCCAGTGCCTCACTTATTATATAGGCAGCCTAACCCATTATCATAACAGGTCCATTCATCCTCATAAAAACCTTAATTAAGATTTTGATTCCACCGTATTCTCAAAGATACATGAGTTTACCAACTCCACATGATACACAATTAAAATAGAGAGGAAGGAATTCCTACCTTAAAAAATAGACGATCAAGAACTCATACTTACAAAAATATAGGGTCACATGAGGAGAAGGAGGCTCTAAGGGAAACTGATTCCTAAGGCCATAACACAACGCACATATCTATGGGGAAGAATGGATCTGGGCACACCAAGAGAAAAAAAGAAACACATGGGAAGAGAAGATCTCAAATTAGAAGATCCAGATCCTATATCAATGGAAGGGAGATGGTTTCAAAGTACTTATAATTCATATAGTGGTTTGACCACACGACTCAGTTGTTTCAAAGTATAGAAGGCATTATGTTATTTTTTTGATATAAATATTCTCCTTAGAGATGGTGGAAATGAATTAAAAAATAATTAAACATGATAGGTAACTCATTTAATTTCAAATAAAACATAAACGGGTGAAATTGAAAAAACTGGAAATGACTCACCGATTAGTGAGTCACCGACAGTAAGTCACTGATCCCTGACTCACAGATGTGAATCACCGTCATGACCCACCGATTAAGAGCCACTGATTCAAATAACCGATGCCACTCACTAATGCCTGAACTACTCAGGCTCGACCTACCAACACGCTGACCTACCAATGATCTGACCTACGGATTCCCTCACCTACCAATGGCCTTATCTACCAACACCCTAACCTACTGACGTCATGACCTACTAACACCATGGCCGAACGACACCGAGCTACTAGCGCGGGCTATCGAAGTGAGAAACCAATGAGAGATACTGAAACTAGATACCTATGTTGAGTCACTGATGTGAGCTACTGATACTGAGTCACCGAAGTGAGCTACCGATACGAGCTACTGATGAAAAGACTAGAATTTTGGAAAACTCTTGAAATAAGAAATGATTCCTCCTGGAACAATCCAAACACTAGATTTTGAAAAATTAATGGACCAGGGAGGTCCATGAAATTACATCAGATATATCTAAAACTATTCATGACCTTGAGAATTCAAAACCAAACTCAGAAGAAAGAGGGGTCCGAACAACCACCCCATAAGATACCCCTCAAGGATAAACCAACCTGCATTGATTGATAGCTGAAGTGAAACCTCTACATAAAATAACACCCTCTCTAACATATACTACCTTAAACAACCACACAATCACCACAAAAGCTTAGTAACCATACTTCTTGAACACATTAATTAAGGAATTCCTCCCTCTATGTTGAGATACTATCCATTTTTGGAAACACTGAATCCCCAACACTTGTTTAATCGCATCATCATTAATGCATCTCGATTAAGAATGGTGTCTTCCCATATAATATTTCAAGAAATTATTTAACATTAGTGAAAAAATAAAAGGAACTCGTTTCATAGTGAATAATGTTCTAGAATTACATTACAAGGAAAACAGAACAAGCAAAGCTCAAAATAACTTTGGCTACTGGGTACAAATCTGCATCTCCCTTTTCCAAGTACTCTCCTCAAGGATACCATGCCTCCATAACACACGGACAAAGGGAATGATCTATCCATTCAGAATTATCTCTGGATGATCATAGATCTCCACCGACTACTCCACAAATGTCACGTTATCCTTGAAATCCAACTCTCCCCAGTCAATGACATGAGAGTCATCATGAAGATATCAAAGAAGATGAGAGACATGAAGGACACCATGGATCATTTCCAAATGTGGTGTAAATTCCAATTGGTATGCCACCTCTTGAACTTGTCCCAACACCTTGAAAGGTGTCATGAACCTAGGAGAATGTTTGATCACATTACTGAACCAATTCTACCCATGTCAAGGGGAAACCTTCAATAACACATTGTCTCCAAACTCTATCTACAAGGGCCTCCTCCTTTGATAGAAATATGAATTCTTCCCACCATGAAGTACTTTCATCAATCGATGGACAAGCTACACCTTCTTGGTCATACTCTTCACCATTCCTGGACCAAGAATAGTGGCTTCCCCATCTTCTGTCCATCACAAAGGTGAACGACACAGTCTCTCATAAAAGTCTTCGAATGGAGCCATACCAATGGAAGGGTGATAACCATTATTGTAATAAAACTCTACCAAGGGTAGGTGTTGCACCCAATATCCAATAAAGTCCAAGAAACATGTCCAAAACATGTTCTCCAAAGTTTTGATGTCCCTATATGTCTACCCATGCGTATGAGGGTGGAAGGTAGTTCTAAGGTGTAATTGAGTGCCAAAGGCATGCTTAAATACTCTCCCGACTCATGAGGTAAAACATTTATCCCAATCTAAGACAATGGTTCTCAAAACCCCATGTATCCAAACAAAACCATCCACATACCTTTTCTCCAAGGTATCCACTATGCTTGACTCTTTAATCACAATGTAGTGACCCAATTTCGTAAGTTTATCCACCACTACCAAGATAAAATCATAGCCTATATGATCCCTGGGAAATACTATTATGAAATCCATATAGATGTTACCCCACTTCCATTTGGGGACATTTGGGGGAATCAACAAACTGTTGTGAACACAGTGCTCAACCTTCACCTGCTGGCACACTAGGCACTTTGCCACAAACTCCACCACTACCCATTTAACCCTGGGCCACCAAAACCATTCCTTCAATCCATAGAACATCTTGGAAAATCCTAGGTGTACTGATAAGGGTGAGATATTAAACTCATGGAGAACTCCCTCATGAATCTCCACTGGAACAAATAGCTTCTCATAGAACAACATCTGATTCTAACCATCCTCTTACAATCCCTCTGGAGAATCAACCTTGTTAATACGATCATGCATCACCTCCTCCATTGAGTCTCCCCACCGAGACTCATCCACCATTTGCCTTAGATATTATTTTACTATCATATAAAAATTAAAGCCTCTACCACCATCCATTCCTACATCAAAGTGCAAGGAAGTCAGCTCCTCCATCACCCTCTATGTGTCTTTAAATTATTGAACTACCTCCTTCTGTGACATCCTCCTCAAGAAATCAACCACAAAATTCTCCTTTATCGAGGTGTAAGAGATCTAGAAGTCATAATCTTGGATCAAATTTGTCCACCCCCATGACTAAAAGTTTATATCTCATTGGGAAAAGATATACCTCAAGCTCTTGTGATCCGTGAAGACCACAAAGCACTCCCCAAGGAGGTAATAATGCCAAAAATCAAGCGAGAACATGATTTTTTTGCTTGATTCAGGTCATGGGTAGAATAATTAAGTATATGGGGACCTAACTTCCTCAACTCATAAGAGATCACTCCCTGTTGCTGTATCAACACACACCCCAATCCTAGATGAGAATCTTCAGAGAACCCCTTGAACTTCACACCTTCCTTTGGAAACCGGAGCACTGGAGCACTGACCAACATCCCCTTCAGATAGACAAACTCTATCTAGAACTACTCACTCCACACAAAAGATTTTACTTTTCGGGTGAGATCCATCAATGGTGGTTCAAATTGAGAGAAATCTGGTACAAATATCTGGTAATAGCCTGACACACCAACAAATCTACAAATTTCCACAACATTATTAGTTGCTACTAATGAAACAATAGCCTAAACTTTCAATAGGTATACTTCTATCCCCTATTGAGACACCACTTGTCCATGTACATTCACGTCTCATGTCCAAAACTTACAATTGGAAAAATTCTCATAAAGATAGTGGCATCGAAGAACCTCCAAGATTGTTCTGAGATGGTTGGTATAATCCTCCTCCGACTTCGAGTAGATCCGTATTTCATCGATGAACATGATGACAAAACGGTCTAGGAACTCATGGAAGAGAGAGTTCATAATCTCTATGAACCCAGACGGTGCATTCGTAACACCTAACGACATAACCACAAACTCAAAGTTCCCATACCTGCACCTGAAATTAGTATTCCTAATATCATCCTTCTTCATGCACAAATAGTGATATCCAGACCACAAATTGATCTTCTAGAACCAACTTTATCCCCTTATCTATTTTAAAAGATCATTTATCCTCAGTAGAGGGTAACAGTTCTTGACCTTTACTGGATTAAACCTCTGGTAGTCTATATACAGCCTCAGAACACCATATTTCTTCTTCGAAAACAAGACCATAACACCCCACGTTGACATTATTGTTAGGATGAATCCCTTCTTCATTAGATCATCACTCTGAATCATTATCTACTACAACTCATAAGGTTCCATCTAATAAGGTGCCACCAAAATCAGAGAAGCACTAGCCTAAAATTCTATCCTAAACTCAACATCATTCTAAATCTTTAGATCCTTTAGTGTATGACAGAATGCACGCAAAACAACCAGTCAATGCCAATGATGACATCATATGGCTGCATCTGTAACCAGAAGAGATCCCAACAGGACTGATGTGGTCCCAATATTAGTGTACATCCCCAGAAAACATCAATAAAGATGGACTGACCTCTAACTAGTGTACTCAACACTAGGTGCACACAAATATTCTCTATGTATAGTCACAAAACATGGGCTAGAGAGGGTTCAAATAAGGAGTGAAAATCTCCTGAATCAAAAAAATAACAAGAAAGAGTGTTGAACACACTGATTATACCTCAAATGATCTGTGGCCCCATTGGAACTACTACATATGTGGTATGCAAATGACAATTCCTAGATCCTCTACCCCTTTTCTGTTGACCACCTCCTTGACCATGTTCGGGTCGAGGTCGCCAAGGAACACCCTAAGGTCGTCCTCCACCTAATCTGCCTCCCCTCAGTGGAGTAGGAGACTGCTGTCCCTAATTCTAAAACGGCACAACTGACAAGTGCTACAGAGGCTGGTGATAATCCTTCCCACCTCCACCATACGAGGATTAGACTAGGAATTGACTTTAAAGGTGCTTGTGGACTCCACAAGAGAAATACCAAGGTCCCAAGCCTATGGGAAAAGCACGAGGACAAGAAGGTTGAAACTAAAACTTCTGGGGTCGACTCCCCATTGGACAAAAACTCGAAGGACCTGGACCCTGAGACCTAATTCTAGAAGGCTAGACTTTCGTAGAATAGTGTTGGCTCCCCTATCATGGTAGACCTACTTTTGAGCACATACTCTCAACCACTTCCTCCTTTTTTCATACCTCTAGGTATGTCGGCATGGCGAAGGGAGTAACTAGGTACAAGAGGGAAGGAAAGAGTGCCTCCTCTAAGAATATCTTTTGAGACTCCTCATTTGGAAATAGATCTGGAGTAAGGAGAAGGAAATCCTTGAACTTGGTCCCAAGTTCCCATAACGATATAATACTCTACTAGTGGGAGAGTAGCTCCAATCACTTCTTTGCCTTCATAGTAGACAGAAGGAATTGCACCAATAACTCCTCAAAATAGACCCAAAGAATATTGGTCTCCTTACTCTCCCTCTAGTAACGTATCCACCACTGAAACACATCACACCACATTTGGATCACCACTTGAGGAACTGAGTACTCTGTCGGAGCCCAAATCAAGATGAAAGTGATCAACATCTCTTCAATCGAACTCTTCATCTCTATATCTGAAATACTACCTTCATACTTTCATAGTGTCTTCTGTTGGAAATCATGAAGTGTCTTCTACCACTGATCATCCTCCCCCACTGTGTCAACCCTCCATCAGTCGACTAAGTCAGCCTACTGAGCCTACACTAATCATACTACATGAAAACGATGACCAAGTGCCATATCTAAAACACGCAACTCAAACAAATGGAGTAGCATCCTAAGCCCAAGTACTATAGAATTTTATTTGCGGTTCCTTTTAACTTTTATTATTATTTAATTTACTTTAAAGACCCAACTCAAACAAGTACACAAGTAATCATGATGCATGTACCTTTCCTAGGGTCTCTTCCCCACAAATAGTGTATCCTCACTTGGTCATTTGGTAAGTTTAGATTCCTTGCATCAGATTATGAGGGGCTTTAAAATCTTGTGTCCTAGATAGTCTTCCCTAGTGTATGTCATTCCCCAAGATCATCTTACACTATTTAAATTCCATCCCATGAAATCCTCACTATTCCTAGCTTAAAAATCTATCATATCTCTCAACCATCTGCTTATGATACCATTCTATCATGACCCCCTCCCCACAAAGTGTACCCCTCCTGGGTCGGTAATGTTATAAGAGAGATAATGACCCCCAAGTCCCACATCTAGCAGGACCTGAGGTGGCGAACAACACCAAGGGTATAAAAATTTATCAAAATGGGAGGCATTAATCATTTAATAGTAACCATGATATAGAGATAAGATGTATCAACCTCAAAAAAACTCCAATAAATATATATAAAAGAATCCAAAATTCATCCCACATGCATGTTTAAAGTAAAAATACTAGAAATACAATGAAAAAATCCAATGTAAATACCAAAAGGACAAATCTAAGCATTGAAAAAACAACTATCCTGATGCTTGGGCTAGTAGGTTCTAGCACAATCTGTGTAATCTCACTGGAAACCTGAAAAAAGTTTTATATATGTAGGGTGAGCATTCAAGTATTCTTAGTAGTAAAAGATGAAGTCCCTCATGCATAAGTGGGGGAAGCATACTAATTCCCCTGTGATTAAAACAAAATAAACTCAAAAGCACCTAACAAAGTGTACTACCCCCCCAATCTCACCAAGTCACACTCAACAAGTAATTAAATTAAAGAAAAATAAAGTAGTAAGAACATAAATGATAGGGTACCCAACACCACTTCCCACTGGTTAACTGCTCATCCCTAATGGAAAAGGTCATGACACAAACACTCCCTTATAGAATATTGAAAACAAAATGCTCAACAATAGATAACAGAATTTTACATTTAGAATGGGTTGTCCTCCTACCTAGTAGAAGTAATGATGCTATTCCACTGGATGAAACTTGAAGAAAAACTTTACATTTTGACCTTAGTAGACAAGTTAAGACACTCCAAATAAAAGTCTTACTGGTGCCTCCAAATCTATGAAATAAAAAAACCCTATAACAGAAGATAACATCGACATAATAACACCTATTACCTATTTTTTCTACATTAAGCCTACAATGTAAATATTTTTACTCATTATAAAGGTTTTCCTATTGTAATTAAGTTATTCATCAACAAATTTATTTTGAGGAGTTTCAATTGAAGTATACAGAAGTATCATTAGGGGATAACATTAAATAGATCTTTCATTTGTACAAAGAATGTTTTTTATTTAAATGAAAGCATAAATTTTTATTTGATGATCTTTGCGTGTCAAATATACGAGAGACGATAGAAGTGTTTCAAAAAAATACAATAATAGATTTATATAGTTATCACTATTTTCTCATATAATTAAAGGATTTACTTTAAATATATAAAAAAACTGATATAACTTAGATAGAAAACTCTTTTATTGTAAGGTGAAAGCATGTCATGAAATATAATATTAATAATATATAAAATGAATAAGATAGAAAAAAATCCATTTTTTTCTTTTGAAATAAATTATCTGTATAGTTATAACAATGATATTTATGTTGTGTAGCATGCCTTAAATTATTGTTACCATTATAATTTATTCTGTTATAGAAAAAATTAATAATATAAAAAGTATATTGTAACAAATTGTAATAGTATAATATTTAATTTTTTGTTTGACAAATTCACATATAAAGTAAAATATTTTACCTTGTATTTGAATACCTTTTCATTTAGAATATAGAATATATTTAGTTAGGATGTTTTAGGATTCATGCTAGAAAATATCATGATGAGAAATGGTATTTGAAAATAACATACAGGCGAATAGTCTTCACAAAGCGTGTCCCATTCTCCATTTCGATACATCTTTTAGTGCATCCATAAAATCATTGTCTCCGTTTAATTTTCCAAAAGATGAAAATGACTGTCTGAATGTTTTAGGGGTAATTTTTTTCACTGTTATAATTGAATCATATGAATTCACACCTATAACCTTTATAAGGAGTATCTGCATTTAATAAAATTCTCCAAATGTAGGAATAGTATAGTATATCCATCCAATACCGAATCCATGATTTTGTGGATACCATTTTTTATCTTGAGATTTGAAGACATATCTTGCTGGAAATTTTGCATATGTTAGACTTCTTCCTTCAGGGTACATAACATTTACTTCAAACCAAGCTATAAAAATGGTATTAGAAATGTTTCTATTTTTCAATATGTCTTCAATATTTTCACCATCTGTGTAAGTGACAATGGTTTTTCCTGGTAAATTAAAATGAATCCTTTCTGATGGAGGATATATATAATGGATATAAATAGAGAATATCCGCCAAGAATCTTCACATGGTGAGATGTATCCGTAGTCATAGTATATTTCAATCTCCTCTACACAATTGTCTAACATTTTTCTGCTATTGGTGTCATAGAGTGTTTCTATGACATCATCATGACCCTTGCTTGTATATTTAAAAAGTTATTTGATTGAAGTTGACTGATTTCAAATTTCTATGTTTAGAAGAGATTGATACTTCAATGGAAAAATCAAATTATACGGGAAAACAAACTTGTTATCCAATGCAATTCCATTCTGGACAATAGTACTTCAATAATTATTTATCTAATATAAAACATAACCACCATCATCAGCTGTAGTATGTGTGAAAAATTGTTCTGGATAAAACATTGATCATTTTCAATTCCTCATACAAGGTGAGTGATGATTATAATTACTAAAAGGTCCATGGGTCATAAAATTAGTGTCTGCTTCATGAAGTTTTGGGAAGGTACCTTTATTTAGAATTTCTGTAAAAACAATTATGTTTATGTCCATTGTAGTTATAAATTATTCTTGATGATAAATAAATAATAGAATGTGAACATGTGGAAACCATCTTTTATAAAACTCCACAGCACAAACAACTACATTGGAGACAACAGGGTAAATGAATAAACATATAACATAAAAAATAACAATGATCCTTGTAAAACTTTAGAATTATAGGAACAAATATTTGTACATTTTCGAGATTTTCTGAATAAACATCCCTATCATAAATATTTCATGAGATGTTCGTGATTAATAATAAAAATTCAGGACACTATCTGTGGCCAGTCTGATGGGAAAAGATTTTTTACTCTAACAAATCATGAAATTTCTGGCCACATTGGATTACATGTAAATGTTAAAAACAGATCTAAACACCCTTCCTAATTAAAAATAAACATAGAATCATGGAAATTTTGAATCATATACCTTGGAACAATTGTAAATGTTGAAGGTAAAATGAAATTCTTCCCACATGAAGACCCATCTCAGTCACCTCTAAGGAATGTATCTTGAAACCCATTATATAGTTCAACCCTCAAGCACTTTTGATTAAAGAGAATAAAAGACTGTCTTTGAGACTGAATCATTGTATATTCATCATCAATAAACTATTTCATATTATTTCTTGAATAAAGGATAGTCGATTCATCATTGTAACAAAATTTCAATTGAAAAGAAAAATACTCTTACATTGATACTTTCAAGAGTTTTTCACCTGTAGTGAAGGATTTATCGTGATGTAATTTGTTGTCAATATATCCATCCTATCTACCCGTGAAAACCAATGGACATTGAAAAGGAAAGTACAATGGGTGAAGATCATATATGCATTGTTTTTCACAACCTTTTCATTGAATTATGATATCCCTCTCATGATTAATAATTTCAATGTCACCCACAATGAGCGATAAAATATCTTAAGTTGTTGGTAAGTTATATGTTTGTGCATCCCTTCCTCAGTTTTTAATTAGGCACAACCTTCAATTTGTCACTACCAAACTCGCAAGAACATCCCTTGCAGTTCAGAATTAGCATGCTAAAACCTTTTTCTCATGAATCAATTCTTGTTGTTTTTCAACAACACTTAAATCAATAACATACTTCTATTTTTTGTTATCTAAGATGCATAAGATTTATGTGTTAATAAAATGGTAAAAATTTATATTCAATGATTTTTTACCACTTAATTTAAAAGCTACATGAAGGCTCATATTCTATTTTGATCTTCATTTTTAGTGTCATATACATATATCTATGACAACCTGGGTGGTCGTCCATTTGGGGGAAAA
Organism: Viscum album; assembly: GCA_963277665.1. Lineage (NCBI taxonomy): Eukaryota > Viridiplantae > Streptophyta > Magnoliopsida > Santalales > Viscaceae > Viscum > Viscum album. Next base: position 208,053,493 of record OY728128.1, on the reverse strand, counting down.
AAACTTCCAATGTGATGGTATTTTTTTCAATTTAATCTAAATATATTTGGAGACCCACCATTGTTTACATATTTGTCAACTTTCCCACCCATTTAAGTGAATAAAAACATAGAGATGTAAATGTGAGTGCGTTCTTAGAATGTTTTTGACTATGTAGAGGTATTATTGAAAATGAATGTTCTATGGTATTTTGGACATGTAGGTAATAACTCTAAAGCAATATTTTTCTATGAGTAGCATAAAGATAAATGTGAGATATTTCTGTTGCTAATTTTTTTATTATTCTATTCAAACCATAATTTTGAACTATAATACTCACAAAAGTTAGAAGGATCTCCAATATCTGAATATTTTGAGGAAAAAATGATAAAAATATTTCATGTTATTTGGTAATGTAACATTACTCTCACAAACATGTTTACATAATTAGTGTTGTAATATAATAGTTCATTAAATCTAAATAACCTGTGTGTTTCGCAGATTGAAATTACATTGAATTATCTACAGTAGGTAATATTACAATATTTTTTAATTTTTTATATTTATTAACATTAATAAAATTGGTAAAAATTTCATTGTTGAAAACATAATGTGTATGATGAGAGACATGTAAAATTGAATTCATGATCTGTGTCTTAATTTCTTATAATAGTTTTTTTTTCAATATATGATTCATTTAATTTGGAACCTCTGGTGGTTGGGTTGGACCTACATACTTATTAGTACATCTCCAGAATAACATCATACTTTACAATGTTATGAAATATTATAAAGTTTTTATATATATGCACAAGTAAACTGTGATATTTTAGTTTAAATATCTAGAGTACCTATGGTTGAAAAGGAATTGTAGTTCCCAGAAGTAGTATATTGTGAAGTATTAATTGTAGCAATTAAATGCATAGGAATTAATATTGAAATGATAGACAAAAAAATATGTACTGTGTTTTTTATACTGTGGCTAGGAGGCAGTGCTTGAATCCATTGTGGTACAAGAATTTTTAGACATACATTAAAATGTTAAATAAGAGGAAGTTAGTTATTAATTAAAAGTCTAAGATAATAACCATATAGTTAATGTTAGTAAAATGACAACATGATCATAGAATGGAAGACTATGTTGTATCACAGTATTCATTCGTTGTCTTTTCATGTTTGATCCAGTAGTTAAGGCTTACTGATTAGAACATTATTGATAAACTGAAAAATAGATAGCTGATAAATTATACCAATATATGGTTATTTTTTTTCATTATAAATTCAAACTAATCCTTTTTACCATATTAAAAGGAACTAACCATTTATGGATATCAATGACAGTGGAATGCTTGTTCGTCTTTGCATGTTGTTAGTTAGTGTGATAGATTTAGATGAAGAATAATTTGCAATAGTTATTGATCTAGTAATAGTGAGCTTTTAGAAAAAAATATATACTATCAAAGAGAAATAGGATAGTTTTTCTAATTTGTAATAATTTGTTTTGCATAATGAAATCAAAAAAATGTAATGGACATTGTAAATTGAAGTTACCATCAATGTCTATAAGTGATAATGGCATGCATGCTTCTCTTTGTGTACTTCCTGTTAGTGTTAAATGTTCATTTTTAGTAATATTTTCAAGAGATATTGATCCTGTAGAGGTGAAAATATAGTAAATATTTTCACAGGTTGAATAATAAATAACCCAACAATTTAAGGTGAACCCCATACAAATAAGAGAACCTGTTTACCATTGTTGTCTGAGTAGTCTTGTTTGAAACATTTCCTATCTATATGTCAACAATTATTTCAAGTTTGTATTATGTATATTTTTATATTATTGTCAAGTTTTTCAACATAATAATGTTATACACTCCTGTAATCAGATTACATATTATATATCTTCTAAATCCAAGTAATTAGTCTATAGTTCATGTAATCAACGCCAGTTATACTGACATCAATGAAATATATACTAAATCTACTGGAATGACACTAGAAGAATAATATATTGAATGCAATAAGTTACAATTACCCAAATATGAAACAAATGTTGATGTGATGAGGAAATCAGTATAAACCCTACTAAGAATGATAGCTGAAGAAACAATGTCCTAGAAGAAAAATGATATGGGTAGCTGGAGTATCAAAAAAAGAGATCTATAGTATTAATGTTTCATTAAATCGTGTTTAACTACAAATAATTCATTATGGATATAAGGGAGAAACTTTTCACAACATTAACAGAAAAAACATTCTAATGAAGTCTCAATCTATGGGATCTCTGAATAAGCTATCATTGATGGTTCAGGTTTCACGAAGAAGTTGGTGGGTGCCATGCACAATGGTGGATGGTGATGTAGAAAATGGAACAGATTGTGCCAAGGAAACTAAAGGAGAAGGTGAAAGAAGTCTTGAGTAGGATGAGTAAGGATTGGACAGAATATGAGTGTTGGTAGGAGATGTTAATCTTCACCGATAACCTGAATACGCTGATTGAGGGATAAGGTGAAAGGGGGTCGAACCTAAATGAACTATCTAAGGTGAGAACGTAGGCATCAACCTTCACCAATAACCTAAGACTGTTGGTAGATAGATGTGAAGATGGATGTCAAAGATGAACCAACATTACGATGTGACAATGTAGGAGTCGACATTCTCATGGAACCTGATAGTGGTGTTTGATGGAGTAGGAAATGATGCTCAAAGATGAAGCAATAGTTAGAGGAGAGGTTCCATAAATCGATTTTTAGGGATAACTAGATTGCAGTAGTAGAGGGAGGATAAGTAGGTGGGATAAGTTGATGTATTAATTAGAGGCGAGTAAGGAGGAATTGATATTTAGTGGAAACACTAGAATTGTGAGATGGAAATCGTGAGTAGGAGAGGGAAGATGCAAATGTATTGTAGTGACGCAGAGATGAATTTTTTTAGAGAATATCAGAGAGGGCGACACGTGTGTTGGAAACATCATAGCTTTAGAATAGATATAGATTACTAATTAATACATTTAATATAGAAATATATTCATATGTATTTCATAAAATATGATTTATATAATACAAAATATTTATACATCGCATTAAATAAGTCATATATTTAGTGAATAATGGTTAATAATTAAAAGTTAATATTAATTAAAAATACTAACTAATTACATCAAGTAATGGACATAAATGAACGTTGTTTGATTTTTCAATTTAATATATATCACACATGTGTTAAATTAATTATATATATATATAAATGATTATTAAATTTAACAAGCACACTAATATTTATGAAATTAATGAAATCTTATATAGAAACACATACATCAAATATTTATGTAATTAATTCATATTTTTGTATTCATTTTAGAATATAATTATTAGTTGAAACATTTAATATATATCATGTATTTAATCAGTAAATTTTCATTATTTATTTTTAATATTATTATATTTAGGTATTAATTTATTTTTAATAATTTAATATTTTTTATTCTTTAGGGAATATTATCATTTTATATTATTTATTTTCTATATTTTAATATTTTCAATATGTATTAATATTTTTTTCAATATATATCCACATTTTTTTAGTAATTTATATTTAATTAATAAAAATTATACATTTTTTCAATATTTTTAATGTGTACTTAATTTTAATTTTTCAATTTCCCTTATTTTTTACATACATTAATTTAAGATTATATATTCATTAATAATGTTAAAAATATATTTGTAAACAACTGTTTATAAATAAATATATTTATAAATGTTTGTTTACTATATTTATAAATTTATCTATATATAATTATAAATAAATAAATAAATATTATTTTTTAAAAATGTATTTATATAATTACAAATAAATAATTATATATTTTAAATAATTATTAAATTATAATAAATTTATTTAAATAATAAATATATTTACTATATTTATATTTATATTTATATTTATTTAATATTATATATATATATATATATTTAATTATATAAATATATATTATGATATAAATATATAAATATATATAATGACATAAATGTATAAATATATATATATATATATACATATATATTATTTTCTAAAAAAATATTTATAAAATTATAAATATATAATTACATATTTAAATAATTATAAATTTAGAATAAATATATTTAAATAATGATTATATTTACTATATTTATTCTTATATATATTTATTAAATACATATAATTATTTAAATATATTTAAATATTTTTTATTTATAATTATAATTACAAACCCTTAATTTTTGTAAAAAATTGTGCGCTAATAATGATGCCTTTTATCAGCTCTTTTTAAGCATTGATAAATCTCTATCTTTGTCAGTGCTAAAAAATCGCTGATAAAGATCCCTTTTATCAGCAGTAGTAAATTTATCTTTGATAAAAGAGATCTTCAACAACACTTTTTTGGAATCACTGATAAAGTGTCTGTATTCAATTTAAAGAACCCTAACCATTTGCAAACTAATCACGATATCCAAATATTTTTGTGGAAGCTGTCTACTATTGGTGCTTCTCGTCGAATCCAATCTCAAATCAAGGTTTGAACAATTCCAGTGCTTGAATCCAAGGCTCGAACGATTCATGGGTTAAATGAATCCAAGTCTTGAACGAATCCATGTTTTGGTGAAGATCCCTACTTTATCTCGAATGATTCAATGCAACAATCCAAGGTTTGTTATTTTCAATACCTCCTCAAATGTTGATTGCTTTTCTAGTGATATCTTTTTGAGTTTTTTCTTCAATATATCTTTCAATTAATTATCTATTGATGTTTGAACTTTTAGTATGAATTTCTAATTGGGGGTTTCTATAACTTTGGGTTTCGGTTGACCCTTTAGGGGATTTTCTTATTGTATTTTAACGAATTAAGAATTCCAGACACCGATTTTAACCTTGTAGCATATTAAGTTTAAATGTTTTGAACTTCTTTCCATGGAAATAATGCACACAAAGTTTTTTTAAAATGAAACCCATGGTTTTAATGTTCTGAATTTTATACCTTTGTTTTTTTATTGATATCATATATGAATATCCATATATGTATATGCATTTTGAAATATATATATATATATATATATATATGAACACATTATTTCATGTATATATGTTAGTATGTAGTCATATGTAATATAGATAAGATTCATTTAATAAAGAAAATGATAATTTTTTTATTGGTTTAAAAAATTCTTTCCAAGAGAGACTATTGATGTGTATATTTTAAAATTATGACTTTGAGGTATGTTTGGAACTTATTAAAATTAATTTGATTCCCATTTTATTATTTTGAATAATATTGAATGAAATAAGTTTTTCATTGAAAATTAGTATTAGTAACAAGTGTTAGGGTCTTGTTGGTACCATTAAATGTTTTTTTATAAAAAGTTATCACCATCTACAGAATCCGTCTATATAAGTTTTGGTGTGGTATGATTTTTTTATTTTAAATATAGAGATCTTACTGATGGGTGTTGGAAGGATGTTTGAATAGATATGTTTGGGTTATGCTGATTTTAGATTAATATGTTTTCTAGAAAATTGACCATATCCCCCTTTACTATCATAATAGGGACTGTATTGATGTTAGTGAATAATGAGATACAGTTATAATGTATTGTTTATTAGATTTTATGGGTCCCCACTTTTATCAAAGTCCATACGGGAGTCCAACAATGTAGTATATTTGTTGGTCTCTAGTAGGGTATAAACATAGAAAATTATCATCATGATTATAGGTGGTTCCAACCCAAGTATATCCCGAGTCACCTCATGGGATGTTTTGGAATTTCCCAAGATAACATAGGATTAATTTTATAATATTAACATATAAATTATTTTTTTACTTCCTCCACATTTAATATTGATCCAGTTTATAATGCGATCAATTTTTATTGTTTTTATTTGGTTGTATTATTTTATTTATTTTTTTGTCTAAAGTTTCATTTTCTAGTTATATATTATTATTCATGAGTATGGTTATAAAGTGGCATATTCGATAACCCTATAGTTTTTATTGAGTCTAGAAGTATCTTCATTCAATAAAATATCATTTTAAGGTGAAAATATTTATGAATAGAAGTTATGGAGATTAATGATATTTTATATACAATTAATATTAAATTTAATAATTCTTATAGTTGTTACATAAATTTATCCAAAAAATAGAATATAGGGATCAAATTCTTTATAATTTGGAATAATTATTAGAAAATACTTTTAAGTATTCATCATTTTAGATCAAAATGTATTGGTTCCATCCCTACAAATCTCTGATTAACATCCATGTATATGGAATATCTATTTATTTATTAAAATGTTTTATCAATACATTTTTATATATTCTAGTTGAAGGAACGATAATTTACTATTCTTGTTTATCATAATTGGGTTTCTTATTTCTCCTTAGTTATATTACTTAAAGTATTAGAATTGGTATTTCTCTAACAAATATAGAATTTATAGAGGTCCAATGTATTTATATATATCATAACATGTCCCCACTGAGACCCCTTGAATAATAGAAAAGAGAATGTATGCCCCTAAAATCTCACCTTCAATATCCCATAAGTTATTAACTAGTTCCAATGGTGTAATTATCACAAATGGGATGCATTAACCTATTTAGAGAACACAATAGAGTACAACTATCATTCTCATCAGCTTCATCTTCTGGAAAGTTATTATTCCAATTTTTTGCTTGAGACTCATCCCCCATATCTTTTATATTGCTTTAACTACATTGAGGAGTATTCATCCAATGGATGGCTACTACTAAGAGTAGTTCAAGAAACATAGGTGCATGTTCACAAGTGATGGAGGATAAGTCACAAGAAAAAATGCAATAATAACTATTCAGGGGATGCAGTTGATGAGGAAAAATGTTGTCTATAACTTTCACCTTTTTATGAATTAAGAGGATAAAACTACCATATTAGATTAATTATTTTTTAAAATTTAATTACCCCTTTCCTTCAAATCATAGTAAAATTATTTTAAATAATAAAATAACAGGTTCCAATTGTTAGAATTATATATAACTATTAACTTTGATAATTAATATCTTATGTTTATTTATTTATTTATTTTAAAAAATGAATATTTTATGAATTAAATATGATAGATATTAATAGAAAATGTTTGGATGCTGATCATCTGATAAATGATCATAAATATGGAGTTAAAGAGTTCATCAAGTAAGTAATAGATCATGAATACTACCCTTCTCAAATCCTTTTTCTGTGTTTACGATTTTGTTATTCAAGAAACATTTTTTGGAGGAGTTAAAAGAAAATTTTATTTGTCACAGAATAGATCATATCTGTAAATATTGGAATAAACAATGGAAAAAATAGAATGTTCACACCGATTGGGATGATACTGTGGTTTATGGATCATTTGATATGAATACAGTGTAAATAATGATGTAAATCACATGGAAGAAATGATAATTGTAATTGAAGAAGACCTTCATTATTGTTTAAAGTTTTTTGATAAGTTTAATATATGTGCTAAGAGACCATTTTATATCGGGTTTACTAAAAAAAAAACATTTCCAGTTTTATTGAACTTATATAATTTGAATGATAGAAGTGAATAGAGCGACACCGGCTTTACAGAACTACTTGGTCTCCTGAATGATATGCTTCCAGAAGAAACTGAACTTACATGTTGAATATATGTATTTAAAAGAATTATTTTTTCAATGGGTATGATATTTTAAAAAATACATTCTTGTTTAAATTATTTGATATTGTTACACAAGGACCATGAATCACTCATAAAATTTCCTAAGTGTGGCGCAGATTGATACAAGAAAAATAAATCAAGTCCTTCAAAATATGTTTGATAATTTACTATCATTACATTTTTCAATAGAATATATGGAAGTTGGGAAATAATTATAAAATTGACATGGAATTTAGATACAAAAATTAAATATAGGAACCAACGTCATCCAGTAGATCCTACTCATTGGAAGAAAATTGATTACGATTATCCTAAATTTGGAAATGAGGTGTAGAAACTTCATCTTGTGTTATCTATAGATGGAATCCATATTTTTGGTGTAAAATTTAATACTCATAGTACATGGACATTAATTTGTAAATTATAACTTTCCCCCATGGTTATGCATAAATCAAAAATACATTAAGTTGTCTCTACTTATAGCTGGAACAAAATAACCCGGTAATGATATTAATGCCTATTTGGCTCCACTAATAAAAGATATGAAATTATTGTGGGATATAGGTATTCAATGTATGATTCTCATAGAAGTGAATAATTCTTATTGACGAACATATTGTACAAGATGATAAAGGACTTTCCTGCTTATGTAATTTTTTCAGGCTATAAAATTAAATGAATTTTTGGGTTCCCCATTTGTGAAGACTGCACACACTCAGTTCAGTTGAAACATTTATCAATGATTTTGTTTTTAGGGCGTTGGAAATTTGTACCTCTATGACATAAATACCTATTATGAAAATAATATTTTTATTTGAATATTGGACAAGGTACAACACCATCTCCACTAGTGGGTGATCAACTATTCGATAAAGTATAAGATATTGACACTACTTTTCGTAATTCATTTTCAAAAAACCATATGAAATCAATTTTGAAAAAGAGATCATTTTTTATTGAATTGTTATTTAGTAATTTTTCGCATGTTATGTAATTTATTGAGGTCATGTGTGTAGAAAATAATGTATTTGATATTGTTATTGGAACATTTTTAAATATTCCTAGAAAAATGAAAGATGACATAAAGTATAGGTTTGATACGATTGACATGGGGATAAGGGGAGAGTTGGCACCATTGAAGGGTAGAGGGAAGAAATTTCTTCATCCAGAAACTTACACTCTATCTAGATAGGAAAAATTTCAATTTTTTTCAATTCCTTAATCATGTAAAAGTTTTAATAAGGTATTAATCAAGTATCAATAATTTCATGTTAGTGAAAAATTTGAATTTATATGAAATAAAATCACATTAATTTCATATTTTCATGCAAGATTTGAGGCATTTTTTATGTTCATTATTCCTATAATTATAAGACGTATATTAACTAGAATCTTCTGATTTTCATATCCATACATACTAAAGTTATATACCCGATTTATTTTCCAATCCTTTAATGGATTTTGTAGTCATATTATGGGAATTAAATATGTTCTCCCCACCATAATTATTTGATATAATGGTCAACATGCCGATTCACTTGGTTAGAGTGGTTTAGCTATGTGGTCCTATCCATTACACATGGATTTACCCCATTGAATAGTATAAGATGATTTTGAAAGGGTTTTTCAAGATTCAAAGTAGGCCAAAGGATTGTATTAAATAATTATTTATTTTTGAATAAGATGTTGAGTTCTTTAATGATTAACTATAAGATTTTGGCAACATCTCTCTTCTAAAGTCTCATAACAGGGGATTCCATATAGTCGAAGGTATTTCCTAAAGATATATTGTTACAATTACCTTCAAAAAGTAAGAGAAAGGGCACCTTTAAATTTTATATATTAGTGAATATGTTGATTAATATATCGAATCCCACAATGAGATTTTTATAGATTTTAATCCTTCAAGGCATGAAGGATGTATATCTAATACATATAATAACCTGTTTATAATATTGTTCTTTGATCAAATTTAACGGAGCTATCTGAAGATATGAATTCAATTACTGAATGACTTAGATGGGTAGCCAATGGACCAAATGAAAATGTTATATCATACACTGTTTCTGTAATCAATGGTTATACATTCAATACAAAAGAATATAATGACTTTAGAACGATGAAAAACAGTGGAGTAACACTTGAACATGAAGAGAGGAACATATCTGGTTCTTATAATAGAAATTCAATTTATGAAAATATGTCATATTTTTTCATTATAGAATAGATATGTGAGTTATATTATACAAAATTTTAAGTGCTGATTTTCTATTGAAAATTGGTTGATAACAAGAGTGTAGTGAAAGTTGAGGAAATTGGATTTGTGAAGGTGAATCTTATTGTGGAATATGAAAAAAATGAGACATTAATAATGGAATCACAAGTAGTGCATGAATTTCATGTCTAAGATCCAACAAACAATAATTGGTTGAATATCCTTCTGGTGAATAAAAAAATGGTGGGGTTAGATGAAAATTCAATCAAAGATGACCCTTTCATTGGAAGATCACAATTAGTTCATGATAGTACCAATATAGACAATGTCTTATATGCTATAGGGGACCACAAATAGGGGATTTGGATTCTTAATAGAGAATCCAAATCCTTAAAAACCGTATAAAAATAAAGAGAGTTTAATGAGAAGGTAAAAGTGTTTTTTAATTTACAATATTTTTCCTCATAATATTATATGTTATCTAATACATTAAAATAATATAAATTAAATGTTTGAAAACTCATATAGATAATGTACTCTATACATGATGATATTACCAATCCTTTGGAATAATGGACTCTAATGAAGGAAACCCTTTGGGAATATGTAAATGTAATATTATGATTTAATTTCTCTATTTTACTGAAAAATTTTACAATGAAACTTTGATTTAATTTTCGTTATTCCTTGCAGAGTTCATTTATTTTAAAATATTTTTTTCCATGTTTTATGCCTTTCTGTACCAAAACGTCCATATAATATTTCTCCCTCTAAGCCTTTTCACCCCTATACTGTTGACATTTATCACATTCCATCAATTTCCCCCACATCCTTTACAGGAAGATAAATGATGCTACCTCTGCTCAATCACATAGGTATTCTTGATGTTTTCATAATAAAATCATTTTACATTGAATTAATGTGTCATTTCATATTTATGTTTTCTTTTTAGTATTAATCACATAAGAATTGTTTTATTATAGAGGTGGATTATTTTGTTCTTGTTGGGGTGGTTTCTTCGAAGCTTCTCATGCTTGTGAGGGATTAGACCTTGATGCTACAATAGAGATAATGAAAAAGGAAATGTTCCAAGAATGTATAAAATAATCACGAAATGGTTAATTCCTACTATTTTGTTAATTATTTTATTATCATTTTATCAACTATTTGTAAGTTAACTTCCCCACCATTTTTATCTAATACTTATTTAGTTTTCTTTATAGATCTTTTCAGAAGTGATACTTTTTCTTAATTATCTAAAACAAGGAACTAAAGAGGTAAAATGATATTTTCCCCTAATTTTACCATGATTTTCATTTCTTTTCTTTGTTGAAATTCCAACACTACATCTTGAGTATATGTTCTTAAATAAAAAAATTTTCTGGATAAGTGCATATACTCAATATGAAATGTTGATTGTTGGGAAAATAAGGGAAGTGAAATGATTGTTAACATTGGAAGTTCAGTTTGTTTTGATACTTTTGGGTGTTTAGGAATTTTCTGCACGTCAATACGTTATATGGTGTGACCATTATGACTCAAAGTTCATCTTTTTATTTAAAATTGACATTATTTTAAATAAAGGACAACTGGAAAACTAAAATTTGATCAAAAAAATTATTTCTATTTTTATACTTGAGGATAATGATCCATAAACTATTTTTTAGATGTAGGAATAAAATTGACGTCAATAGGATATATGATGTTCCTAGTATGACTCAAAGTGTCTGTTATCAGTTTAAAATTGACATTTTATTTTAAAAAGAGTCACTCAATGAGAAATGTGAAAACACACATTTATTGTATTTATAATTTATAACAATGATTCTTATGTCATTTTTGACATATAGGAATTAGTATCATGTCAAACTGACACATTATGTGACTGATATGACTAAGAGTGTGTGCTTCTAGTTTAAAATGACATTTTCATAAGAGAGAGAAGTGATGTACTCAAAACCAGGAAAAAAATTTATATTGTTCTGATACTTTATTAAAATGAGTCATATGTTATTTGGGATGTGTAAGAATTATCCTCACCTTAATATGATTCATGGTGTGACTGACATGAAACCAAGTGAATGTTTTTATTTAAAATTGACATCAATCTTAGTAAAAAAGAAAACTTATATACTAAAAACTAAGAAAACACCATAGTATTGTTTTTATTCTTTAGGAAATTTATTTTTAAGTCATTTTTAATGTGTAGGAATTAGAGGTAACTCAATTAGAAAAATTATGTTACTGTTATGACTCGAAGTGTCCATTATCAGTTAAAAATTGCCATTTTAGTTCAAACGGTGTTACTAAATGAAAAATGTTCAAGCATTCTTGAATTATCTTGATAATTTTGGGAAATTATTCACAATTCATTTGAGACAAGTAGGAATTAGTCTCATATCAAATGGATACAAAATGTGAATCTTATGACTTAAAGTGCATGTTTCCTTTTTAAAATGATGTTTTATTAAAAAAGACAACTTACGTACTCAAAACCAATAAAATACATTCTTATTTTTTTGATACTTTAGGAAAATGAATCATAATTGATTTTGGATTATTTTTATACTTTATTGAAATGTCTTTAAGTGTGTATTTTTATTTAAAATTAAAAATAATATTAGTAGAAAAGACAAGTAACTTACTCAAAATTGATAAAACATATTCATATTATTTTGATACTTAAGTAAGATTATATATAATAAATTTTTGACATGTAGTAATAAAATGTATGTCAATATAATAAATTATGTTCCTAGTATTCCTCAAAGTGTCTGTTATCAGTTTAAAATTTCCATTTTAGTTCAAAAAGTGGAACTCACTAAAAAAATAAGAAAATGAACTCATATTTCATTGATAATTTATTAAAACAATTCATATGCTGGTTTTGATGTGTAATAATTATTCATACATCAAAACAACACATTACATGATCGGTATGAATCAAAGTTCATGTTTATAATTTCGAATGACATTTTAGTAAAAAAAGAAAAGAAACATACTAAAAACCAAGAAAACACATTTGGATTGTTTTGATAATTTAGGAAAATGATCCATATGTCATTTAGGACATGAATGAATCATCCTCACCTAAATCCAATGCACAATGTGACTGGCATGAATCCAAGCGTGTCTTTTTATTTAAAATTGACAAATATTTTAGTAAAAAAGACAACTGACATACACAAAACATAGAAATAAAATTCTTATTATTTTGATACATTTGGAAAAAAATCCATAAGTTGTTTTTAATGTGTAAGAATTAGACTCACCTTAATATGATACACAATGTGATGGATAGACAGAAAGTATTCGTTATCATTTTAAAATTGACATTTTTGCTCTAAAAGTGTCACTACCTAAAAACCAAGAAAAATTGAGTTGATTTTATTAAATATTTTGTAAAATGATTCAAAATTAATTTATGAAATGTAGGAATCATCCTTACAAAAAATTGACATACTATGTGACTGGTATGGCTCAATGTGTATGTTTCCATTTTAAAATGAAATTTCATTAAAAAAATAAAAATGACGTACTCAAAAATGAGAAAAACATTCAGGTTTTTTTGATTCATTAAGACAATGAACAATAATTAATTTGAGATTTGTAGGAGTCAGAAAAACCTCAATTCAATACATGGTGTGACTGGTATGACTCTGAGTGCATATTTTTTATTTAATAAGTTTTATTTGAGTTTAAAATGTCCATCACATTGCCAAAACCATGAAAACAAGACTAGATTTATTTTCCCATCATTTTATATTCTATTACTTAATTTAATTATTAATCATGTTTATATTATACTTATTTAGTTAATTTTCACATAAATAATGCTTCAAGATGAACAAGAAATGGTTTGATGTGCAAAAATTAATCGCAACTCAATCCGATACACAATGTTCTTGGTATGAATCAATGTTCGGTTTAAAATTAAAACAATATTTGTAATTTATTTCATTATATTATTACATACATAAGAATTGTTTTCATATACTAGTTCATTCTTTTGTTTTAGAAATGGTGGTTTTTTTGGTAATAGAATGATTCATGTTCTAAGGGAAAATTTAAAGAACATTGATGTTTTGGAATGTATATAATAATTTTTACTTATTAATATAATTATATAAACCATTATTTTAAATGTATATAATATAGTGTTTCTTCTTGGATTTTTTTATAATTGTTTTACATTGAAATTCTATATTGGTACTTGATTTTGATGATTTTGTGATACTGTTTCTAGTATTGGAGTGTTCTATTACAACACACTACAATGTTCCCATTTATCACAGCTACTAAATTCACTGATAAAGTGGTACTTTATCATCTCTTTTATATCATTAATAATAGCCTTGGGATTTTAATTACACTACAATAGTCAGTACATATGTAGCACTGATAAAGTCTCCTGTTAGCACTATTAAAGGCATGTTTTTTAATAGTGAATGTATATGCCAGTAATGTCCAACTCGGTCTCCAATGTCCTACTGAAAACAAGAAAAATAGTTTTCATATACATTGTGTGAGCATAAACCATGGAAGTAGGAATCCTATAGCCACCATTTCTATAATACATTGATATAAAATAATATATATCCATGGTTATATGAAATCAGGGTGTTAGGTTTCATTGGAACACCCAAAAAACACATGAAATTGGCGGTAAAGGGCTACTACCATGGTTTAGTAAACCATGGCCATAACCACCTATGTCCACGATTTAAACAGTGGCTATAGCCACCTATTTCCATGGTTTATACCCTGACCATAACCAAATATTTCCAAAATTTAAACCATGTCCATAACCACCTATTTCCATGGATTAAACCATGGCTACATCCACCTATTTCTCCAGTTTAAATAGTGGTTATAGCCACCTAAATCCATAGTTCCAACCATGGTCATATCCACATATTTCCACAGTTTAAACTATTGCTATTGATTTTTTATTTTTTTAATCATTAATTATTATAATTATATATGATTATATATAGTTTTATATTTATATATATAAATAAATATTTATATATATATACATTTACTATAGCTCAACATATTGGTAAAGTTTTGGAAATAATATAGAAGTGGTTGTAGGATCAACCCTCTTAGAATGCATTTTTTAAGGCTACTACCTTAGTATGAGTGTAAGGCCCCATCCTTAAACATTACATAATCTATAATTAAGAAAATAATTCACATTGAGGATCTTTTTAGTTTTTGATATTTAGAGAAATAAGTCATAACTTATACAAAACATCTTGAATATTTCATGTAGACACTTCTACCAACTAACCATTTTTCTATAAAATAAATAATCTTAAAAAAAGAAACATGTATAGTTCAATGTTTTAGATAACATGAATTTTTCTGGATCCTATCCTTAACCCTATTCATCTTTAATTCCTATGGAAAAAATTTCAAAATCATGGGATGAGCATAAAAAGCTTAGTAAGGGATACACAAAGAAAGAAAACTATTATTTTTTCAAAACAATAAGTAATCCATGAATACATTATCATATGTAATAATTTTCACCTTTAGGAAGTAGTAAATACTCTTCATAGAATAAAATATATCTTATTACCATTTTTTAACCAAAATATTACCTTAAAACCCATAGAAATAACACATAACATATAAAGGTTACTTGGGACATAAACATACTTAAATGGAATAACCATACAGTCGACATCCACACGTATCACTAAATGGAATATCCATACTACCGAATTCTATAATAAATTAATTGAAGGTTATAATATAACCACCCATCCTTGGTTTATCATGAAACCACACATCATTTGTTTTATCACATAACCACCCTTCAAATTTCCAAGTACCCTTACATAATTGTAACTAATAAAATATTTCAAATATCAACATTTCAATAATAAAATTTAATTTTCAATCATAAGATTTCATTTCAAGATATTGAAATAATCAATCCATTTCAGACACCATTTTCAGTACCAAAACACCCAAAAATAGAATAAGGTGTTTCTTTTTCATTTTAAAAATATTAAGGCTTATAGAGGAAGTTAAATAACGTTTACGACTGTGGAGAGGTTGTTGTTACCACATATCTTAAAAACATTTTTTTTGTTGTTTAATAAAATGATTCATAGAAAAAATATTCTATTTGAATTAAAGTAAAAGTCAAAGGGGTTAATTATACACCACATAAAATAAGGAGGTTTATATTATCAAAACATGCCTCAATGAAAGGAGATTGAGACGAAGTCCCTTACCTCGTGTCCGACTTGTCTTTTATGTTCCCTCTTCTTCCTGAATAATAAAATTAAGTTAATTTAAAATTTATTAATTTTTTTTCAAGTTTATTATTCCTTTTATATCACTTATTACCTTGATATACTAATTAGTTAATTATTTTATTTCACATCGAACATTTTGTCGACGTTGGGAACTTGAGTAAAAAATGTACTTGTTATAATTAAAAATTGTCCATGTGGTCAAAATTCCATTATCTCAAGAATGATATTCATGATTTAGATATCATATATATCATATATATATATTCATTATATATGTATTTATAATATTCTATATCATTTGGATGTATGAAAATGGAATACACCGTTCATCAAGATGGTAAGTCGTACGTATGTATTAACGCTACTTTCAGTTATTTTTCATATTTAAAAGAATGAAAACTAAATGATATAAAGGTATGTTATAATTAAATTATAATAATTATTTTATATATGTCATATAATTTTATTTATTCTATCCTTTATATGTTCCATGTATATCATGAATGAGTCATATCACTTTGAGGGGGCGACAGTCCGCACTTTGTCAAATGAAATTATCCTATATATACAACATGAAAAACATAAAAGTGTGTTATAAAATATAATTATATAAGAATAGAGGAAAAATAAATATCATAAATATCATATATAATTATAGTGCCATCATAATGGCCACCATTATAGGTGGTAGGGTAGAATCGAGCAATCATTGTTTCATTAGGCAGCAATTCTCCGTACACAGAAACAATATGTGCGTACTCCTTAGATGGAGGTGTGTGTAAGTGTAGTCATAATAATTCTTATAAAAATAACCTATTACATTGATTTTACTTGTGTTTTTATGTAATCATATAATAATTATATAATAGTTAGTAGAGAAGGAAAATAAAAGAAAAGAACTTGAGAGGATACATTACCTTTAAATCGGGTAACTCCCTTTGGTTTGAACCAAAAGGTTTTCTTGAATTGAATTATGCCTAGGAGAAGGATTCTGGTAGGAAGATAGGTATTTTGGGAGCTAATTTTGGCCGAGGTTTGATGATCCAAGGTTTCTTGAGAGGTTTGAGTAATGGGTTAGAGGTGGTGTCCTTTTATAAGAGGGAGGAGGGGATCTTTAGGAATGTGTGAAATAATTATTTTATTATAAGCATATTTTCGGTCTCAAAAGGTCCATAAATCATAAAATTTGATGATAAGATGAATATTATTCTAAATCCTCTCAACCAATAGGTGTTTGACAAGTTTTAGTTTCAAATTTAACCTTATCATTTAGCTTTAACCCTTAGTTAACTTATTTGACTCTCACCACATCTTCTTGTGTATTCACTCTATATAGTTAATATAGTTACCATAAAAATGATAATAGAACCACAAGTGGTTCATTAATGAAATATTTAACTATATATAAGTCATTTGGACGAATATTATATTTTTAGGATTATTATATCATTTAATAAAATAATATGTTTTTTAAAACTCATTTATGCCAATTTAAATACTATTTATATAATGACTTTTTAAAAATCCATAACAACTTGATAAATTAGAAAAAACTTCATTAATTCAAATATAACAAGTCATAATAATCCATAAAATTCGTGGATGGCATAAAAAGTTTCAAAATAAATTTAATTTAATATTTATAATCTCATTTATTTAAAACATTCATTAATGAGGTAATCATTACATCATCATTGTGTCGTGAATAAATTTATTTTTTTGATGACTAAAAATTAAAAATAAAATACCATGGTTTAGGAAATATTTTTATATTTATAATTACTATTTATAGTTAAATAAATTAACTATAAAACCCCACATTAAAATTGTTTTATCAAAAAATACATGTTTATGATATTTTTATTTTTACTTTAAATAAAAAGTTGTTAATGATATTATCTTACCCAAGTGGATTTCAAAGACAGAAAAAGTTCCACCCAAGTATTGTCTTAGTATACCATGACTCATCCAATAAGTTTATGTCAAGTGTTACATTAGTTTTATATTATTATAATATTATTTTTACCTTGAATTACCCTATTTACCTTTAGCCACGATAAATAAAAATCAAAAGTTAATATTCACTAAAACTTACTTTCATATAATTGAACCACATTTTACTTACTGATGAAAACCAAGTATGTCAGATTTTTGAAATTCAATTCATATAAGCAGTAACATTCCATTTAAATTAAAAAGTGTGTTTTTAGCTTCTATGCAGTGTTTTTCACTATTCATAAAAAATTGAATGTTTTTAGAAAAATACCAATAAATCACTCAAAACTAGTTTTGATGTTACAAATTCAAAAAATGTGTCTATTTTACCAAATTAAAAACATAGAAGTTTTATTAATTAATTTAAAATTAATTTCTGTAGTCATAACTAGAATGCATGTTTTTAAGAAGTAAAAACTCCAAAAATATTGACATTTGTTTATGTCCAATTTCAAAGTGAAATTACTTATAATGACCAACATTGGATTAAATGGTAAAAATTTAATCCAATTAAAATTTAAAACCATTTAAAAATATAATCTAACCATATAAGTAAATCAGATGAAAAGACAGTTTTGACTTAAAATATAGTATTTTTCACTATTCATTAAAAAATGAACTTTATTAGAAAAATACCAAAAAATTACCCAAAGTAATTTTTTATATCCTAATTCTAAATAAAAAGTTTATTTTTTCAAATAAAATATATAAAAGAGAAAAAAATATATTTAAAAGGGGTTCACCATCAAAAGGTGGTAAAACTACATTTAAAAAAATATTAGAGTATTTATGCATTAAATTGGATTCATTATCACTCTAAGCCTATAAATTTTATTGTATAAATGTAAAAATATTTAACATAAATTTTTAATCAAAATATGGTTAATTCTGTTCATTCCCACCAATAAAATGTCTAGGCGTTAACTACCATAATAATATTCTATATATTATTTTTCGGTATAACTCAACATTATGTGCAACATAAGATTTTAGAGAAATATATTGTTACATGTTGAGTACGCTATTAAACATAGAATCACCATTAAAGTAAAATTAATATTTATTTTAGAAATAATAATTAAATATGAAAATGTAATATTCTTTATTTACCTGGGATGTTACATCCTTCCCCTCTTTTGGAAATTGCATCCTTGCAATTTTAAAATTGGGCTTGGAAACTTCATTGAAAGTCCCACTTTGGAAAAAGAGTCAGTAAAACTATGAATTTAAAAGAAAGAAAGAGAAGTACAAAGGTCACCTGAGATAACCCATAATAGGATTACATGTCGGAAAACATGAATATGGAATATAAACTAAGTGTCATGTTTTGATGGATATTGATAGAAAACATGATTAGGAGAATGTTAACAACAAGAAAACCACAAAACTGTGAAAGGTTAAATGGTCATTGATTCCCTAGTAGGAAAAGTAAACAGACAAATTTTTTTTGTCTTAAGTTCCCTTTCATAAAGTTGGAGAATTTATTTATGATATTGACTAAGGACATAAGGAAATTTACTTACTTTTCAAGTACAGTTTCATCCTTTAATAAGTTTCTACCAAAACTCATCTTTTCCCCAAACAATGAGTATTCAAGATCACTTGGTCACACTTGAATCTCTAGAATCAACTTCTTAAGAATCAAATAATCAAAAAAATATGAACTATATATTTCCCTCGTCTTTAGAAATTATTCAAAACCATAACGGTTAGTATAGTATTAGATAAATTATAAAAAGTTATAATAATCTTAATCTCTAAAATTGAAAAAAGAGTACCCAAAGTTTAAAAAAGACCAATAAATTAACAATTGTCCTTCAAATACTTAAACATATTCTAAACTAAGATTGAAACCCAAAATTTAGAAGGATTTGATCACATAGAATTCAACAAAAATGTTAACATTTATATCCAAATAAAATCGACTACACTTAAAGTCTCATGCAGAAAAGTAATTAACCTAATCACATATTCTCTATGATAGGTTAATCATTTCCATAAATAACCCAAATCACCCTATGTCCACAATAAAAGCATAGATTCTTCCAAAATTAAATTTCTACCATTACTCCACAAATGAGATCCCATAATGTTCTATTTTCATTAAGAATATAGTGTTCCAAAGAGAGATATTGTCTTCCAAAATAACCTTTATCACTTAATCACCAAATCGTTTTCCTATACTAATTATATCCATTTGATAAAACATAAGTTCTAAAAATCAACTTGTTCCTGATCTATAAAATCATATAACTATAAATAATTAGTTATACTAACCCGGGAATTCACGTAGTCAAGTGGTAGGTGACAGATCCTAATCTCACTTTGGTTGTGTGTTCGATTGCCGTAGATTTGTATGACATGATGGGTCGTCACACGGTCTCTGTGTTGTCCTTTTTCAAACACTATATAATTTTATAACATTCCAAAAAACGAGATAAATTCTTCATAAATAACCATAACATATTTTAACAACAAATGTTATCTCATACCTTGCATTTTTATTCCAAAATGTAATAACCTGTAAATGCCTCAAATTCAAGGATCATTTAAACCCAAATGGTTCTTTATAACTATATATAAAAAATAATTGATAATTATTATTTGAATAAATTTTTTACATATCAAACTTAAGGGTGACACATACTTGAAAAAGTATTTCAAAGTAATGCCATCATCAAAAGTGCCTTATTACTTGTAAGCATTTCATCTTCCTAAAATCTACCATAACTCAAAAAATACCTTATATGTAGACTTATTACTCATTCAATGTTCTTCATGATCCATTAACCATTCTTTTCCAGCTTATTCCATAATAATTCTTTCCTACAAGAAAAATCATGAATCATATCAAAATATTCAATAAGGTCTTAACATCAACTAAGAAATAATACATACATTTCGTTGGTCATTGTTAGTTTTTTCATCCTCAATTAGAATGTCATTAGGAATTGGTAAACATATATTTTTATGATCCTTCTGATCCCATTCCCAAACCTTATTTATAGGACATCTATTGGTATAATTACCTTGCACACCACATTTAAAACATTCAATTTATCCTTCAAAAACAAAATCTTTCCCTAACCTGGAGTCAACCAGATGCTTCCCTTTTTCTATGGAAGGTTATTGCTTTATGACCTTAATTACCACAACTGAAACATCTTCCCATCATAACCACCACACATCATAACCAGTTCTCATCACAACCTCCACACATCACATCCAATTCTCATTGTAAGCACCACACATCACAACTGATTCCCATTATAGCCACCACACATCAAATCACTTCTTATCCAAACCACCTCACATCACATTTAAATTCTAAAAATGGGATTTAATCATATTTACTTCTTTAATTTCATTGGCATTCTCACACAAAATTAGATTCCATTGGAAACCTATTTGTTAACCAAATACATGTTCTTAGAATTTTTGATATGTGGTGAGTCAAATAAACAAGAAAAACAAGGTTCACTAATTCAACATAAAAAAAAACATATAAAACTTCAAAATAAGACAAATATTGGAATTAAAATAGCATGAATGCTCAACCACATTGGTAAAACAAAAGAAAAAGTAAAAATCATATGATTTCTTCACTCTGCCTTCAATTGTAATTAACTAATTAATTATCCTCATTAATGCGATGAATAATACATCTAAAAATTAAAATAAAAGAATGAAAATACCTCATTTACATCTCAAGGAGGAATGATGAAGGATCCCCCACCTCAATTGAATGTTCAAAGGGAAATACAAAAGAACCAAGGATTGACATCCATTGATCAGAAAGTAATCACTATTAGAATCCTATAAATAGTAATCCTCCTCCAATAACCATTTGAAATAGATGAGAAAACCACTAAAATGAACCTCAAGATAGTAGAGAAATATAATTAAGTAAAAATGAAAAAACAGAGTTACCTTTATCCAAAGGAAACTAATTTGAACAATCCAAATGAAAAAGGGGGTTTGAATCACCAAGAGAGGTGAATCAGGAAGGGTAGGATTATAAGGTGTTGATCAAGAGTCATGTGAGGGTTTGAAAATTACATCAAGGGGGTATCTGACCTCCTATTTTTAAAATAAACTCACTAGAATCAGACACTGTGTAGGGGAGAACCAAAACATCCATGGGGGGCTTTATCAATGTGTGATCTAAACCCCCCACATTAGATCTAATTTTCTTACTCATTCTAAAAATAATATCTGATGAACACTACTGAAGATACCATAATGTGGTATAATTCATAGTGTATTTTTATATTTCTCTATGACTCAAAACCAAAACCTAGAGCTCATCACCCACCAGTTTTACCCTCACCACGCAAAGGGTTACAATAAGGTGAGGCTCTTCTACTTATTTCACATAATAACTCGATTAGATCACCACTCCTTGCACTACAAACTTCTCAGATTTTCCACTTTATCGTGGTGTATATGAAGACCACCATGCCGAAATTCCTGGCACCATGCCTCCCTTGGGAATGTTTATATATCCCATTTCACATAGGATCACACCCATGCCAAAACACCCTCCACCATAGGTTGTGAAGACATTTTATAGCAGTGGTGTCCCTCAATAAGTCTAAAACACCACTTAAAACATATGGAAAACCTCTTAACTCTCAATTAACACCCCTAATTCTAAAAAACACGATGGAAAGGCTGAGAGGGTTTGGAATTTTAAAAATTATATCTAGATCAAATTTCACTTTATCAGTTGGCTTCTTCCCTTCAGCATCTGATTTAGCCACATTATAATCCTTACAAAGGATATTATTATTAAAGAGAATATTTAAACACATAATTATTGATCACTTGTCGACATACCATGGCTTGAAACCAAAATATTTATTTCCTTATCCCATGAGAAGAAAATCCTAGACTTTCCACCAGCTTGTCTTTATCCTCAAAATAATTGAGTGTGTTAGTTAACCATATAAATACTTTGAGGTGTCTAACTTATAGTGACTTACAAACTATATATCTTATATTATATTTTTTTCTATAGTTTTTATTTGACTTTTTTCCATGTATTCTACAGTGTTCATTGCCTCTACTCGGATGGTTTTGAGAATTCTAGAGTGCACGCACATTCATCTTACTTTCTCAGTCAAAGCCCGATTCATTCTCTATGCCACTTCATTTTATTATGAAGTTCTAGGGACCTTCCTCTATATCTTGATCCCTTTCTATAAATAATGGGTTTGAAAGGTATTTCTGTTTTATTCACTACTTTTTTGACTTTATAAATTTCAACATTCAATCATTTTCCCTTTTAGTAAAGTATATTTACTATATATAATTATTGATAAATTTAGATTTATGCTTATAAAAATGAATCTATACTTTCCCAATAGATTCATAAATGAATGTTATAAAGTAAAGGGATATTTTGTGAGATCGTACTGGGGAAATTCCATAGACTTCCACGTGAATAATATATAACTTCCTAGATCAGGGTTTCCATCTATTCAAGTTGAATGAAACCCATTTCCTAGAAAATATATCTCAAAACTTATAATTCTTGTATGACCAAGTTTCATAATTCCTTTACCTGATAGATTCTTCATGTTTTTATACTCAGGTGACCGAACATACACTTACAGATCTTTAGGTCTTTCTAGTTTTAAATTTTCGCCATTTTACTTACATCATAATTTCCTGTCATGTGCAACATACCGCCATTTAATACTCACACCCTAAAGAAGGACCATCAAGTCACCTTATGGATGCCATTGGTGAATTCATTTCTATATCCCGAATCATCCATCCACCCCATATAGATTAGGTTCTTTCAAACACCTAGAGTGTGTCTCACATTATTCAGTCATAGGAAACACCCATTATCCATTTTGAGATTAACATTTACTTTTACAATCACTTTTAAAGCATCATTATCTTATAGATTAAACTTCCTAAATCTTCTAAATATATATTCAATCATGCATTCATGATCGTCCATTGATTGGAAGGATTCACTAGAGTAAACTAACCATGACTCTACATGGATATTAGTGTTGAATATTAATTTATTTTCATATTCCATTATGTTAATGAATTTTGAACATCTAGAATCAGTTCTAATAATACCTTCTTTGAAATTTTTGTTGTTCCTCTAGATGTTTATATGCTTCCCAATGTACCAACACATGAGTCTTGGAATAATAAAATTTACTAGATTTATATCATTAGAATTATATTCTCATAATTTATGATTCCTAGTTTATAGTGATCACCTCCTTCCATCAGCATTGAAAGCATTTTTGTGTCACGACCCGTACCAGTGGGGCCTGTGCTGAAACTTCCCAAGACCGCCTCTAATAGGCCAGGGGATGGTGACTAGCACCGAGTAGGCATGTCACAAACATGGGAGGCATTGCCTTTAAACCTGTACACACACACACACACATTTCCAAGACCACAAAGCTGAAAGGGAAAAAACTACTGAAAATGGAAATGCATGCATACACTAAAATCCTAACCAACATAATACGACATGAAAGTAAAGTACAATAATTTAAAATCCTGGGCCAAAAGTACAAGCCCACCAAAAGAAAGTCTGTAACAAAGTCCAACCTATAAAGAAAGGTAATGGGACTAAAATCCATAGTCGTAGGAACACACCTCAGCCTGCCTGATCTCACTGAGCACCATCCGGTCCTAGTCCACCTAGAATCCTATAAAAGGCTCTCTAATCTGCACAAGACATGACACGTGCGGGAAAAGATCATGTAGGGGTGAGTATAACAATACCTAGTAGGACACCCTAAAACCAAAAAGGAATACAACAAGGGAAAAATACCACAAAGGAATGATACAGTCGTCTCTATACAGAATATGTTTACAGAATATATAACAAGAACATCCATATATACTCATACACGATCGACTATTGAGAAACCACCCCTATGATCCAGCTCAAAGATTCCACTAAGCACGTATCCGGGATAACATACTCCTAAGTCTGAATAAAGAAACAATGCACACATTCCAGGAGAACTCACTCCACAAGTACTGAAGAAAGACACTTGATGTGTCAGATGAGGATCACAACCAGTAGCTATGGGGTGATTCCAAAAACTCAGTATGAACTAACATGCTAAGTAGAGGATTGGCGCCTGGGTAAAGTAGGTCATGTCGATACTGAGAAACTCTACCTAGGGTACCACGAAGGAATAGAGGATCCGCCTCTAAGTCTCACAAAGGGGATTCCAATAACTCTATTCAGGAAGTCCTGCTGAAGGGATCATACTCCTGTTCATAGGAAATGATTCTGGAAACCTTCAGGGGAAAGACCAAGGGGACGAACCCAAAGGAAACTAGTCCAAGTCATAGAAGACAACTAGCTCAATCCATGTAAAACAGGTTACACGGCGTGTAGTAGGATCACATGCCGTGTTCCTTGACTCCGGGTACTGCCCATGTAAACAGACCATGTCTCTAGGAATGTCATATAAAAAATTAACTACATGGCGTGTAGAAGGATTACTCTCCATGTCCGAGTGTCTGGGATTCGCTCTGTGTACGCTGGCCATGTGCCCGTACACGGCCTCAACCCGTGTCTCCTTACCAGTGTACCAGTACACGGGGTATCCCATGTACCAGTACATGGGGTATCCCGTGTATCTAGCTGGGTCTGGCCGAGGAAGGGTATACACGCCGTGTCCTTGGTCATGTGCCCAACCATTGTCTGTGTACTCCTATAGTACACGCCAGGTGGTCTTCCAAAGAACACACACCATGTAGCCCATACTACATGTCGTGTAGTCGGGATTTCTCCATAACGCTGTTCTTCATCCGCTCGCCTTGACCAATATTCCGGATCTCGTTTCTCTTGTCCGTTTGCCGCAAAACTCAAGATCCTTGTTCATTTAATCATCCTAACACTGAATCTGGGTGTTTCATACCTTCAATTTCCTCGAAAAACAAGCATTGATTCATCCGAATAAAAACACCCAAGAATCCATAACTTCCAATCCGTCCTGAATCGTCTGCCTCCATCGTCGTCGCAGCTCCGTAGCATCATCCTGAGGTTGGATCTACAATCTTAGATCATCAATCCAACAAAAAAATGCACATCGATTGATTTACTCCAAGAATGTAAAGTGCGGGAAAGAATGGGAAGTCTCCACGAAGAACGGGGGACAAATCTCAGCCACAAACAAGAGGGATGAACCTCGATCGTTGTTCATGATGATCCAGGTTCATCGCCGTTAGATCAAACCAAAACAAATCAACAGATTTAAATGACAAGGATTAAGATTTTCCCCAAAATCCCCACAAAAGACCCACCCGCAAATACAATCGTTCTACGGGATAATCTGTTCGTGGATTAGTCCACGTTCATCGTAGGAATCAAGAACATGAAAAGGAAAATCAAAATCAAACAACCTATCTAGATCCGCAGCATTCATTGGCGAAGATCCGGTCACTGCGTCGTCGTCGCCAGCGAAACTCATCAAGAACGTCGTCGCCGCATTGGGGGTTTCCTTCAGAGCTTTCCAGAGCCTTCAGGGGAAAATTTAGGGTTATGAGATCTGTAACCCTAATCCCCTGCAATGTCTTTAATTTAAAGGAATTAAGAGACTTCGCTGTAGAAATATTTAATAAAATATTTTTATTAAAAATATTTTATTACGGTAATGTCCAAAAACTAGATTTCACCACCGACCTGCGCTAGCCGATGTTAGGTCTCGCCTAAGGTAAAATCGCTTCTTTGAATGCAACGGTGCCCTCAGATTTCTGATCCAAGAACCCGTTCAGAAGTTATTCCACTTTTTCAGGAAAACCATACACGAATATTATTTAATTATTTAATTAAATTCAAAAATTTGTTCCAGGATCACCGGGCCTCGGAACTGCATGCCCTCTCAGATCCAAGTATCGAAAAAATAATTTCCCATATAATATTAAAAAAATACATGGAAAAATCTGGGACATTACATCCTCCCCACCTTAGGGATTTATGTCCCCGAAAAGCCAAAACAAAGGCTACTCATAAAGATGTTGGTATTGCGCACGGATCTGAGCCTCCCGCTCCCACATGCTCTCTTGGAGATTCCCATTCTGCCACCAGACACACACCAAGTGAATAGCTCTCCCACGAAGGATCTTCTCTTGCCGATCCTCGATCTCTTCTTGGTACTGAGTAAAGGTCTCTCCATCATCGATGTCCAGCTATCCCCAGTCGATAACATGCATTTGATCATGCATGTACCTCCTTACCTGCGACACATGGAAGGAGTTGTGTACTTGGTTCATCTGAGGAGGTAGAGCCAAGAGGTACGCCACCTCACCAACTCTACTCAGAATCTGAAAATGACTGATGAAGCTCAGAGATAGCTTACCACCTTGTCCAAATCTCCACAATCCCCATTGAGGTGAGACCTGAAGGAAAACATGGTCTCCCTCCTCGAACTCCAAGGGCCTCTGTCTCCTGTCAGCATAAGACTTAGCTGACTCTGTGCAGTCTTCATCCGCTCCTGGATGACCTGCACCTTCTCTCTAGTAGCTCGCACCATCTCTGGGCCCATGAGTGCTGACTCCCCTGGGTCTGTCCAACAATGTGGCGACCTACAAGGTCACCCGTACAAAGCCTCGAATGGTTCCATACCAAGAGTGGAATGCTAACTTTTGTTATAAGAAAATTCCATAAATGGTAGATGATCCACCCAACTATGACCGAAGTGAATTATGCAATCTCTGAGCATATCCTCCAGAACTTGGATGGTCGTCTATGTCTGACCATCAGTCCGAGGTTGAAACACTGTACTCAAGCATAACTGAGTCCCAAAATCTTCCCTCAATCCCTTCCACAAACGAGATGTGAAATGAGTATCACGATATGAGACAATCGTTGATGGAACTCAATGAAGTTGAACTATCTCCTGTATGTAGAGGCGTCCCAAGCTCTCTATTGAACTCTGCTCCCGTTTGGCTAGGAAGTGGGTTGAATTGGTGAGTCAGTCAATGATTACCCAGATGGCATCGTGTCCCCTGGACGTATGTGGTAAACCTGTCATGAAGTCCATTGATATCCCATCCCACTTCCTCTTTGGAACCTCAAGGGGCTGAGTCAAACCTGCTGGAACCTGGTTCTCAGCCATTACTTGCTGACAAGTAAGGCAATGAGAAACAAACTCAGCCACACTCTTCTTAATTACTGGCCACCAGAACTGGCGTTGGAGGTCCTGGTACATCTTTTCCATGCCTGGATGAACCGCCAACGGAGATGTATGGATCTCCCATAGAGCCTCCTCCTAAAACGTCACTGGTACTACTGTATGCCCTCTGGAAAGAACAATGTGCTCCCCACCTTATGAATATACGTCAACAGCATCACCTGTGGATATCTGAGCACGTAGAGTCTCACAGCTAGAATCCTCAAGCCGTGCTTCCCTGACTCGTTGTAAGAGTGGAGGGGTAACAACCATCGACTAAAGGTAAGATCCCTCATCTCTATCCATGAAGGATAACTGTTAAGAGGCTAACTGCCTCGTCGCCTCATCCAACATCTGCGAACTGGGTTTTCTGCTAAGAGCATCTGCCACAATGTTCCCCTTCCCAAGAGTATAAATGATCTCAAAGTCATAATCCTAGAGGAACTCTAGCCACCACCTCTGTCTCAAATTCAGATCCTTCTGAGAAAATATATATTTGTGACTCTTGTGATCAAAGTAGATGATAAACCTCTCTCCCATCAGGTAGTTCCGCCACATCTTCAATGCAAAGACTACCACTGCCAACTCAAGATCATGGGTCACGTAGTTCTGCTCGTGAGGCCTTAACTGATGTGAGCCATATGCAATCACCACTTGCCTTTACATCAGGACACAACCAAGACTGGTTCCTAATGTGTCGCAGAACACTACATACTCAACACCCTCTTCTGGTAGTCTCAAGATTGGGGCGCTCGTCATACTCTGTCTAAACTATTGTAAAGCCTGTTGGCATCTCTCGGTCCACACGAAAGGCTGACCCTTTCAGGTCAAAGCTATCATGGGTGCTAAAATACTGGAGAAATCTGGAATGAATCTCCGATAGTAGCCTTCCAACCCAACGAAACTCCAAACCTCCATCACGCTCCGGGGTGGCTCCCATGCTAACACTTCCTCTACCTTGGATGGGTCCACTGCTACACCATCTGCTGAGATAACGTGTCCCAAAAAGTGGACCTCCTGTATCTAGAATTGACAGTTAGAGAGCTTCTCGTAAAACTGGTGCTCTCAGAGTGTGTCCAGAACCATCCTTAAGTGCCTCGCGTGCTCCTCCTTGGATGCCGAGTACACAAGGATATTATCGATGAAGACCACCACGAACCAATCTAGATAGGGCTCAAAGATCAGGTTAATGAGTCCCATAAACACTGCCGGGGCGTTCATCACACCGAAGGGCATCACCAAGTACTCATAGTGACCGTAGCGACATCTGAAAGCTGTCTTCGGTATATCCTCATCCTGTACTCGCAACTGGTGATAGCCTGATTTTAGATCAACCTTTGAGAACCATCATGCCCCTCTTAACTGGTCGAAGAGTTCATCGATCCTCGGTAGTGGATATCGGTTCTTCACGGTCACCTAATTCAAGCGCCGATAATCCACACACATCCTCAAGCTTCCGTCTGCCTTCTTGGAAAACAATACTAGGGCCGCCTAGGGTGAAACACTAGGTCTCACGAAGCCCTTCCTCTACAAGTCTTCCATCTGCACTCTTATCTCAGAAAGCTCTGCAAGAACCATCCAGTATGCTGATCCTGATATCGGTGCCATCCCGGGTTACAACTCAATGCAGAAATCTATCTCCCGATGGGGAGGTAGTCCTTGGGAATCCTCCAGAAAGATTTACTCGTACTCAGCCACTACTGCTGGAAACTGGAAACGCGTAACATCTTCTACGCCAAGGGCTAGGCTAGCCAACTGATGTGAAATCGGCTATATCTTCCTATGCCCGAGTCCATTCTGCACTGTCTGGGTCTCCTTTTCACCGATGAAGGAGAACCTCATTCCATCACTGCAGACACACCACACCCTTCGCGTAAAACAGTCAATCTGGGAATGAACTGTGGATAGCCAATCCATACCAAGAATGACATCATAAGGCCTCGAAACTACCACCAAGAGGTTCCAACCGAAACTATCACCTCCAAGGGTCAGGTCACACTGTTTGCAAAGGTGTGTGATCTATGAATCTTCTCCAGTTGGTGTTTCTAAGCATAAGGGTCGAGTCAACGACTCAACTGGAATCTAAAGGTCTTGAACAAGATAAGAAGCAAGAAATGAATGAATAGAACCTGTGTCTATCAGTATGGAAACCAAAGTAGAAAAGACACAGATTGTACCTCTAATCATTACGGGAGTACCTGGGTCATAAGCCTCTACTACCTGCAGCTGCCCCTGCCTCTGTCCACTAGGTCCTTGAACCTAGGGGGACCTCCTGGGGGTGGTGGTGGTAAAGGGTCAAAATTCCGACCACCTCCACCTGCTCTCCCAGCTCCTCTACCACGTCCGCCACCCCACGGGTCTGTCTGCTCCACATGTTGCCTTTTCCTTGGTGGTCCATCCACTACTCCCATGTTAGTAGTACGTCGGGTCAGAAAATCTCAAGCGAGGTGTCCCCTGGCATCAGATGAGTAGCATCGCCTCTCTTGAGGCAGGCTAGATGCACCCTGTGAACCCTGTACGGCAGATCCTCTATCCTGGGATCTCCTATGAAAACGTCTCCCATGCCTGGGTCCCTGAAGTTGGCTCCCTGCTGCCGAGGTCTCTGCTCCAGCTCGCTCACTACTGACAACTGCTGGATGTCTCTTCTCTTCCAAGAATCTTTCGACCACCAAAGCCCGCTCGAGCACCCCATCATAAGTAGTAATTCTCATAGGGATGATGCTAGCTCAGATGTATCTGCACAAGCCCAGCTCAAAAGTCCGAGCTCTGAAGTACTGATCCCTAACCATATCCATAGAGTAACGTGAGAGGTCGGTAAACCTCGATGAATATTCAGGAACCATCATGGTTCCCTGCTGGAGCTGAAGAAGCTCTTGTATACGCACTGCTCTCAGGGTAACTAGTGAAAACTCCTCTCTGAATAGATGCTCAAACTCTGACCATGCAAGAGTCACCTCATCATGAGTCTGGATAACTAAACTCCAATATCGCCCTACCGAACCCTGCAGAAGGCTCGCTGCCAGGATCACCATCTGGTCTGCTGGTGTCCTAACCAAACGGAAGACTCTGGCCACTACCTCAAGCCAGTCCTCTGCTGCCTGAGGGTCAGGCTCGCCTTGAAACCTGAGGGGTCTTTGTCTCTGAAACTCGTGGAGTGCGATCAGCCTACGCTCCTCCTCTACTGGTACAAAAGGCACTAAACATTGATCCACAAGTGGTGGAATAGCTGGCACACCACCCAAAGGTAAAACTAGGGGATCTGGTCCCTGTATCGAAGCTTCATCACTGAGAGGGTCATCCTCATGATCGAGCTGCTAGATCCTAGCGGGTGCACGTCGCAGAGGCATCCTGTAAAGAAACAAGATGTATAAGAGTCAGTGAGTATATCTGGAGAGATGACTCAAGAAGGACATGGAAAACACAACCCATTCCTATATGATGCATGTACCATTATTTTTTTCCTGCAAGTAGTGTTCTCATGTTCCGAGTCGAAAAGTGAGTTATCAAAGTCCTAGTGTATGGATACGTCGGCCGCCCGTACCAACACTGGGGTCCCTGGCCTCAAAGCTGAACTCTAAACACTTAACACTATTTCCCCAAACCAACTCATAGACTCTCGGTCCTAAGGTAGACCCAACCACCTTTGATACCACTCTGTCACGACCCGTCCTAGTGGGGCCCGTGCCGCAACTCCCCAAGCCCGCCTCCAATAGGCCAGGGGCTGTTGACTAGCACCGAGTAGGCATGTCACTAACATGGGAGGCATTTTCTTTAAACTTGTGCACACAAAAATACACACACATCTCCAAGCCCAAAAATCTGAAAGGGAAAAAACTACTGAAAATGGAAATGCATGCATACACTAAAATCCCAACCAACAGAGTACGACAGGAAAGTAAAGTACAGTAATGTAAAACCCTGAGCCAAAAGTACAATCCCACCAAAAGAAAGTCTGTAACAAAGTCCAACCTGTAAAGAAAGGTACTGGGACTGCAATCCGTAGCCGTAGGAACACACCTCAGCCAGCCTGATCTCACTGAGCACCGTCCGGTCCTGGTCCACCTAGAATCCTGTCAAAGGCTCGCTCGTCTGCACAAGACATGACATGTGCGGGAAAAGCCCGTGCATGGGTGAGTATAACAATACCTAGTAGGACACCCCAAAACCATAAAGGAATACAACAAGGGAAAAATACCACAAAGGAATGATACAGTCATCTCTACACAATATATGTTTACAAAACATATAACAAGAACATCCAGATATACTCATACACGATCGAATTTCGTGAAACCACCCATAAGATCCAGCTCGAAGATTCCACTAAGCACGTAGATAGGAGAACATACTCCTAAGTTTGAAGAAAGATATGATGCACTCGTTCTGGGAGAACTCACTCCACTAGTACTGAAGAAAGATACT
Source organism: Viscum album (assembly GCA_963277665.1). Lineage (NCBI taxonomy): Eukaryota > Viridiplantae > Streptophyta > Magnoliopsida > Santalales > Viscaceae > Viscum > Viscum album. The sequence continues at coordinate 208,020,734 of OY728128.1, read as the reverse complement.
TGATACGTCAGATGAGGATCACAACCAGTTGCTATGGGGTGATTCCAACAACTCAGTCTTAACTAACCTGCTATGTAGAGGATCGGCGCCAGGGTAAATTAGGTCACGTCGATACCGAGAAACTTTACCTAGGGTACCACGATGGAATAGAGGATCTGGCTCTAAGTCTCATAGAGGGGATTCCAACAACTCTATTCAGGAAGTCCTGCTGAAGGGATCATACTCCTATTCATAGGAAATGATACTGGAAACTTTCAGGGGAAAGACCAAGGGGACGAACCCTAGGAAAACTAGTCCAAGTCACAAAAGACAACAGGCTCAAGCCATGTAAAACAGGTTACACGATGTGTAGTAGGATCACACACCGTGTTCCTTGACTTCGGGTACTGCCCGTGTAAACGGCCCGTGTCTCTAGGCTTGTTGTATAAAAAGTAACTACACGACGTGTAGAAGGATTACATGCCGTGTCCGAGTGTCCGGGGTTCGCTCCATGTACGATGTCTAGGTGCTCGTACACGGCCTCAACCAGTGTCTCCTTGCCCGTGTACCAGTACACGGGGTATCCCGTGTATCTGGCTGGGGAAGGGTATACACGCCATGTCCTTGACCATGTACCCAACCTGTGTCTGTGTACTCCCAGAGTACACGCCAGGTGGTCCATCAACGAACACACGCCGTGTATCCTATAGTACATGCCGTGTAGTCAGGATTTCTCTAGAATGCTGTTCTTCATCCGCTCGCCACATCCAATCTTCCAGATCTCGTTTCTCTTGTCCGTTTGCCGCAAAACTAAAGATCCTTGTTCGTTTAATCATATTAACACCGAATCCGGGTGTTTCAGACCTTCAATCGGCTCGGAAAACAAGCGTTTATTCATTCGAAAGAAAACACCCGAGAAGCCATAACTTCCGATCCATCCCGAATCGTCTGCCTCCATAGTCATCGCAGCTGTATAGAATCATTTCGAGGTTGGATCTACAATCTCAGATCATCGCACCAACAAACGATTGCACAAAGATCGAGTTCCTCCAAGAACGTGAAGCTCGGGAAGGAAGGGAAAGTCTCCATGAAGAACGAGGGGAAAATCTCAGCCACAAACAAGAGGGAAAAACCTTGATTGTAGTTCATGACGATACAGGATCGTCGTCGTTAGATCAAACCAAAACAGATCAACAGATTTAAATCACAAGGATTAATATTTTCCTCAAAATACCCGCAAACCCCCCTCGCAAATACGAGCGATCCGCGGGCTAATATGTTCGTGGATTATTACTAGTTCATCATAGGAATAAAGAACGAGAAAAGGAAAATCAAAATCAAACGTCCTACCTAGATCTGCGACGTTCGTTGGTGAAGATCCGATCGCTGTGTCATCGTCGCCGGTGAAACTCATCAAGAACGTCGTTGCCGCGTTGGGGGTTTCCTTCAGAGCTTTCCAGAGCCTCCAGGAAAAAATTCAGAGTTATGAGATCTGTAACCCTGATCCCTTGTGAAGTCTTTAATTTAAAGGAATTAAGATACTTCACTGCAGAAAGAGTTAATAACATAATTTTATTAAAAATATTTTATTACGGTTACGTCCAAAAACTAGATTTCACCACCGACCTGCGCCAGCCAATGTTAGGTCTCGCCTAATGTAAAATCGCTGCTCTGAACGCAACGATGCCATTAGATTTCTGATCCGAGAACCCATTCAGGAGTTATTCCACTTTTTCAGGAAAACCATACACGCGCATTATTTAATTATTGTATTAAATTCAAACATTTGTTACGGGCTCACCGGACCTCGGAACTGCACGCCATGTCAGAGCCTGGTCTCGAAAAAAGAAATTACCATATAATATTAAAATAATACATGGAAAAATCTGGGAAATTACATTTTGGATGGTATTTGGGACACTCTTATTTGGAATTTGTTATTAAGGATAAAATTTTGGACATCTTCAAGCACTAGATTTATCTCTCTATAGGAATTAATAACTCCAGTAATAATACTAACCCATGATTTTGGTAAATAATAAATTATTATTACTACACATACATCATAGATGAATGTAACTTTCCCAAAATCAAGCTAAATTTTGACCATGTTGAAGTTTTTTATATAAATTTTTTTCGAAATATATTATGATAAACTCATGCTAAACAAACATTTCATTAGAAACATTATGTTTAATTTCATTGGTTTCTCGTACAAATATGATAGGTATGGAACTTTTTTAGCTGTATTCTTATTTCCTAGGATGTTACAGGCTACATTTCATGCCAATTACATCCTCACTAAACCAATTACTTTCCTTACTAAATTTTACCATTCATTTATCTCTATTTTATTAGACTACTCTCCACCCAAAATAAGTTAAATATTCTTTTGGATGAGATATTCCTCCATATGTATATTCCTAAATCCATAATCTGTTGAATCAAACTGAATAATATGAACCTTACATTATTCAACCTTTATATCTTTCATTGATAGTAAAATTGACCGAAATTAGTATAATGCTGAGAAAAATGTGAATGATACATGATTTTCCATCCAAGTATGTACTAATGATCTCTAATACAACTTTTTGGGGAGGAATAAATGTAAAACCACCATAATATACTTCTTAAATATACTAGATAATTGCAGTCACTGATTATTTTGTGTTATAGATTCCAAACCAACGTAATTCTTCCAAGATAATAGTGTATCAAATGTTAGGAAGAAAAAAAAACTATACTCACCACATCTAGTCACATTTCTCATACTCTCTCTTCCATCAAACTCACATAAAATCATTCATGAAAAGTAAAAGAAAAGAAAATTAATATGTAACCTCATAGTTAGGTAATTTGGGATTTCATACTACATATTTGGGAGAAGACTACCAACTTTATATTTACAAAATTACAAAAGACTACAAAAGCATTGGATAAAAAGCTAGTGTTACACTTTTATTCCACATACAATAATTACACCTCAGAAATTGGCCCCACATCTACTTTATAGATATCACAGCTAGTTGAATAGGTAGAGCCACCATGTAACAATCATGGTCTGCCATCTGTTGACTTCACCATTCTTCTGTGTCAAGAACAAAATTAACCACTTCAGTTGATTTACTATTTACAGACACTATTCAGTGAACTAACCCAACTTGAAAATATCATCGAAATGTTTCCATTTTTAGTAACCATACCCATTTACTGAAGATGTTATTTCCAATAATCTTAGAAGGATATAATGATCTTTCAGAGTTCTTCCTTTCGGTAATTTGAATATGGTGACATGAAGAAGCTCCACATTCCCAATACTTTATGTGTCTCTTTATTATTCCTCAATGGTGATTTAAAAATTCTATCAAAATAAGATGCATGGGGTATTAATATTTTAGAGGAGACATGGGCACATGGCTAGGTTAGTAACTGAATCCTGTACGCTAGTCGAATCGAGTGCTTCACATGAAAAGACTTGAACACTTGAATAAGGGGAATGTGAATAGTTCACCTAAAGATGTTGAAAAAATATGTTATGAATTGATGGTTATGAGTATATAAAGAAGGAAAAAATTAAGGGGACTTGGGTGAAATGTCTTAGGCACCCCAAAGGATTTGATCACAATTCAACCCTTCTATCACTGGGAATTTTTATCCACCATAAAATCGTTATCTTTTTTAAAAATTATTATAAATAAACAACCTCCCCATATAATTAGATTTATTGGAATATAAAAGATCAATATCTGAGGTAAATGTAACTCCAATGTGAACTTTGCATCAATGGAGGATTATGTTCATTTGTTTGGGACTAGGGTATATTATGTGTTCAAGTGAAATCCATGATAGTAGTTGGGTACAGAGTGCATGTGATACACATCAATACCTAGGTGTAGGATGTTCCCCAAAATTATAAAAAATGGGGGTCCACCCCACTTTTGTGCATCCTCATCAGCTGATTTAAACATGATTCTTCACACTTTCTTTTTACAAAAATAAAATACTCTACTCATGGTGAGATAACAACTACCTCATTCACCCCACTCTTAGCATGATGAGATGGTAAAATTAGCCTAGGTTCTCTGATATTGGTTTGAAACCTTCACTTGGATGAAGTCACCCGGGGTGAAAGGGGTTAGGTGAAGACTCTATGGAAAAGGGTGTTGAGAAAAGATATATGAGTGAAATTTTTTCCATTACCAAATTGTTTTCTCAGTGGTCCCATATTCACCCCAAAATTTCCTTCATTAATAAACCCATTATCAATTTAAATAAGGAATCTAAATTATATCTAGTATTAAAATAATATACCACACTTGAATTACTATTTTAGATGTTAAAGCCACCACCCATATCAATCTATTGATCCATGATGTCACTGAGGGTTATGATAGCTAATATAGTTCATATCTCTTAGAAATTATGTAAGTTATGTGGGTGTAACACAAAAGGTTTCAAGTGTACAATTTACTTCCACTTTATGGACACATAATTTTGATTGATGTGGATATTCTATGACTGGATGATAATCTACCCAAATTATTGTTCAAAGTGTACACTCATCATGTAAATACTAATATATCATCAAATTGGGAATACATCAATGAGGTGGAGGTCGCACCTACATAAATATTGTTTCACTCCAAGGATATCCTAGAAAATAATTCTGAAATATCAGAGTCTCAAATACATTTCTACCCCTCAATCTTCCACTAATCAATAATGAACCAACTATGATATTGGATTAAAGATTGGATTCTATGATCTAGAAGTGGGATTAATCTTTAATGGATGTGGGTATACTCGGTTAGACATACATGTTTCATGTTTTAATATAAAATAATGAAAAAAACCACCAATGATGTTATTTAGGTATCATAGACATATGCCTAAAAATACTCGGATTTGGTCTTAGAGTTATTGAGCTGCTGGAGTCCTCAAACAAACGTGTTTTATCTATCTCATGGGGAAGTGGGGATAAAATTATAGGATGTGTAAAAATTATTTGAATCACAAAAAATTTGAGATATTTTTGATGATTTTCATTCCTCAATGTACAGTTGGAGAGATCTCAGGTGAACACCCACATTGGTTCAGGTTTTACTGAGGGAGGGAACCAATGCTATGAGGAAGGATCCTCACATGTGAATCAATATCAGTTTTGAGAATTAGATGAACATTTTATTGGAACCACATGAATATGGTTCAACCAAGATGTTCCCAATAGGTGTCCCCTCTTTGCATAAAAGTAGGAATGATATCATATATTAAGATTAACTAGAGCATGGAAAAAACAATGAGTGGTGATATGAAATCAACATAATGAGCCCTACATAGGCTTGTCTGGTTGGATTTAATTCCATGTGGATGAGTGAATACCTAATTCCATGCTACATTTCAAACAAATATGTCACACTAAGTATGTTTATTATGGAAATATTATAAAAATAGAATTCAAATTTGAGTTTTAATGTCTGTTATTTAAAAAACTGATGTTAAAATATTTTATTAGGGAGTTTTAACCTTGATTTTTAATAATCGATGTTAAATATATATTTTAATGTTGTTTAATATATAACTGATGCTAAAAATATGGTAATGGGGGATTTTAAAATTAGTTATATAGAGAACCAATGTTAAAAGTAAAATTTCACATCACATGACAACAATATTTCTATTTTTTCACAACAGACATTTCAATTTTTAAATTTCCACCTCAAATTTCTAACATAATATTTTTTTATTATGAATAATAATTTTTCCCATCGAGTTAAAAATATAAATATTCTATATGATATTTAAAAGATGGAGTCTAAATTTCCTTAGAGGATGCAACTTTTGAAGCCATATGATTTCCTTCTTCAAAATAAAATTAATTTAATTAATACCACAAAAGGAATTAAAATTCTTTTTCATTATTTAATTTGGTATTAATAATTTTTAACATTAAATATATTATGTTTTCTTTCAATGGTGTAATTGGAATTGAATTTTTTTTAAAAACATTGACACTTTCTACATAGGCTATTTTTGTGGCATATTTAAAAATTCACTTATAACATGTGTTTTTTAAATTGAGGTAGGGAGTGTCTTTTGATGATGGTTATAAAAATAACTAATATTTAAAATTTTTAATTTTTATAAATAATAATAAACTTAAAATTGTTTTTAATAACTTATGTTACAAATATATTTACTGTATCACTTAGCAAGATGTTACTTGAAAAACTGATGTAAAAAAATAAAAAAAAACTGACATAAAAACCAATCATTATACTAGTGTGGAATCCATATAGGAATAAGGTAATACTATCAGCTTCATGATATTATTACAAGATAGTATCCCCCAATTCCTACCATACATCTATAAAAGGAAGTCCTTGTTCTACATTTTAGGGCCATTCCTTATTTTGTGCGGTTGGATGAAAGAACATTTCAAAATATATGTTATGCATGGAGAGGTTGAGATTCCAAAATATATATTCAGGCCATTTATCTTGGAAATATCTAATATTATTCCACCATCATTGATGTATGAAATTATATGAAGCTTTTTGAGACTAAACCCAAAATTTAATTTCTTCCTATATCCTCATCCCAACTTGAATGATCATGGATGGTGATTTTTTTTGACTATGAGGTACAATCATATATTATGTCCATGAGATACAATGTTCAAGATTATTAAGTTCATTATGAAACATTTTTTGAGGCTTAAACATCACATATATTTTATCACCAATTCTATAACATTCAATAATAGGAAATATCACTACTAACATGTGCCATAATAGAGAAACATCCAACGGTAGCACATCAATTATGGAAAATGATGGTATAAGAGAAAAAAATGTTTGGATCCTGAAACACTCCATGACTAATTTTATTTGGATAATATTTGGACATGTCTACAAGTATATATCATTATTCCCTTATAGTATGATTTCTTGTGGAATCCCTAGGGTCTCTACAACTATAGTTTATAAAAAGGAGAAAGAAGCTAATGAAAGGCTATGTAAGAAATGAATAACCAATAATCCAACTAAGTATTTTGATTAAACATGCTTGTGGTCCACTTGGAAGCTCATATTTTAATATATGATACATAATATATTTTAGATGAGGTGATTGAGTTGATGATAATAGAGTAGTGTGCTGATTGATGATAAGAGCCTCGTCAAATAGATAAAGTTGAAGGAGCCCAAGAATTCTTTGAGAATTCAAGGGGATTCTACTAATGACTCTTTTGATTACCAATTTCATATGAATATCTACTTCAGGTCCAATTGGACTTAAATTACTGACATGGTGGGTTTATGGAATTCAATTTAAGGTGGTGTTTCTATTACCAAACATAGAAATATGAAGGCACCAAAAGACATAAATTTTTTGACGAATCCAAGTGAGGATTAAAAGTGTATCTTTGATCTAGAGATACTTATATGTGACCTGAAAAAATGGTTCCCTATTATCAGATAGGTGAAATATATGATGGTCTAAGGAACTATCAAAGGGGTCACGAACCAGTCTATTAATGGGGAGTATGATGACCTCATCAACCCTGAAGATGCATGGACACATTTATTTTTGGAAACATATTCGTAAAAGTTTACTCCACTTCGAAAATGTACTTTTTTTTCACTTTAAAAATAGAGGAAATTATGAAGGTATATTGGGATTCCCCAAAATACACAATAGGTGGCACCCCAACAATTAGTGTTGTGAGATTGGTTACCCTGGAAGAATAATATTTTTCATCTTACAAAAAGGAGATACAAAAAGTAGAGAGACTATATCCATTTTTCATTCACCCACATCTCGGATATTATCCCATAGAAACATTTTTAGACACTCCTCCATTAAATATACATCAATTTTAGAATAATGAAATTCTGCATGTTCATATTCTTATGGGTGAGAGAGGTAAGTTTTTAAGGTTGCCCTTGTTTTTTTCAAAAGACGATGAAATATTTCTCTGGTTATAGAATAAAATTTTTCTAAGATGGATACTTTTGATTTGATCCTGGAGGAAAATTAGGGACAAAGTGAAGATAAACTCTTTTCTTCTACCATGGAAGAAGTTACACCAGTAGTGGGAAGAAAATTTATATTAGTTGTTCCAACCATCTCCATCAGTTGGTAGGTATAAGGATTAGGTATGGTCACTTAGTGTAAGTATTTCAAATATTCATACCATTTACCTTCTCATGTTAGGGTTGATAGCACTCACTAAAGATAAAATTATAGTGGAAGATATATTGTCCTAGTTCTTCATCCACACTTCTTTGAGAGGGTTTAAAAACAATAGTAAGGAAATGGATGGATTTAAGTATCCCCTAATCAGTCTTGTCGTAATATTCTACTTAATAGGTATACTAATTTGGACCTCAAACTTATACAACTTCATCTATAGAAAGAATTTCCACATTTCATTGGAAATGGGAGACTCTAGATATTACGCCTCTTCAGGTGGTGTAATCGATGACTTGAGATTTGGAAAGAGTGTTTCCTATCAACCCACATAAAATATATTATGAAGGTCCCATGTTTGGTTCTACCCATCACGATTTACTTGATCTACAAGTTGATGGAGAAACCAATATAGAAGGTGGGGGGGGGGGGGTAGGATGCATTAATTGGTTAATACAGGGAGTGGTATAAGATGTTCAATAGGAACCCAATTTTGGGAGATGATTGGATATTGAGGTCATTACCATTATAGATGGGGAGGCACATGCGGTAGGATAAGCCAAGGGTGCATTGTTATAATTTGAATAAAGTTTTGAAAAAGATAATTCTTTGGTGGATTAGGTGAGGACCTATAACACATATGATTAACCCTAGTATTCACCTATTTATGTGTAAATTCCTCATATCCTTTATAGTATTGATGCAAAGAATAAGACCCATTAAAGTAGGTTTTCATCACTACATTATTAATTTCTTAGTGTATGAATAACGAGGTTATTCTATTGCCAACAATCTTAAAGGGTGATTAAAAAATGACCTCCCCCAGTGACCTTGTCTTTAAATATATTACAATATTTGGGAGAAACTCTGAGTTAGATTAGGAGTCTGGAGTCTTTCAACGCACATTTAAACATGGAATGTGGAAATACATTTGTAAATTGATAAAATATCCTAGAGGATCTATATAATAAACTATATAGGAACTTCCATATGTTCACAATACATGGATATATGGTATGAGACTATCAAACTATTTACAATGTGATGATGGGATTCTTCCCTGAGTCGGTGTAATAGAATGTGTTTGGGACACAAATTTCTCAAATAGAATTGAAAATACACTCCATGGACCTCAAATTTGAAGCACTACCAACAAAGTCCCATTACAGAAAAATGAATCCAGAGAATCAACGCCTCATTAAAAAAGGTACAATTCTATTACACAACCTTCTTCCAAAAATGGAATGTAATTGAAGGAGGATTGGTGGAGAATTAAAGGCTATTTGAAAATACCAAGAACATGGAGCTAGATTACAATGATAAAGTGGAGACACTACACCATAAAAAAGAATATGAAGTTATAGAGCTATTTATATTTTGAAAAAATATCAATGAATATTGGTTATCAATGATGTCATAAGATCCTAAGTAGAAAATTTTCTATTGTGTATCACTTCTTGAAACTATATCCTCCATTTTTTTGAGAGATGAAGGGGGAGTCCAATTTGTAGATAGTCCCATTATTTTTTCTTAATGAATGAAAAGATCCTTTATCTTAAATATTTCATAAACCTATATCTCTCATACTTTCCAAATCATCAACCCAGGGAAACTTTTGAAACTATCAAAGATTTATATCAAGATAACTGAGTCCATCTCAACATTAAATGAGATAGATTAAATAAATCATAATTTCCAAAATATTGATCCAGTTATGTAATATGGATATACCCATTATCTCATAAAATTCTTCACTCTGATGAATATAGGTTGTCTAGATATGGTGGGACATACACCATTATCACAATCCATGTTTATCTCACTTGAATATATGATTTGGTTTCATTTTAGATATGTGACCCTAGGTGGTTATAGGTGGGAAAGATATAGTGGAAAATATACCATAACCATAATCTAAGGTTAATATATTTATATTCAACCAATTTGAGTGAATTAGTAATATTAAAATCATAAAGGTAGATTTTATAATGAGAATTCAAGCTGTTATAAAGGAAGAAATATGATGACTACTGTTAGATATTCTCTTTCTTGGATATATTAAGTGGAATTTTTTTTTGGAGGTTGTATACTATAGGATAATTCCATAAAATTATTGTATAAATCAAAAAATATTATCGTTCACTTTTATTTGGTTTCATATTAACATTTTTTATATTCTCCATGTCATTATTGAAAAATAGAGGGACCAAACTACAATACGTGATATGAATGAGCATATAATCCTAGAATGGATCTGTTAGGCCTGTAGATAAATTTTATAGTGGAATTTATTTGTAATATTGAAAAATAGAAGATGATATAGTGTTTTATTTGAGGAGAATTCAACCATCAACCTTCATACACAATTATGAAAGGGAATTTTCTCGTCCTTCTTGATTGAATAGTCACCAACGATTTTCTTAATTACCAACTTCAAATCAATATTTACATCTAACCATAATAATAGTATCTATAATTATATCTTCAAGAATATATTTAGGGCTTAATACTCTACCTAATTGTTGGTACATCCTTCTGATAGTGGGAAGGAATGTTAAAAAACTAATTTCATCAGAGTGATGAAGAAAATCCAAAACCTGACATAGTTATTCTTTGGGTATTCCATGATTCTTCATTTTTTCTATAATTAACCATTATTTACATACATTTATATTAAATTAAAATTGAATAATATTCATTAAAAAATATAAAAAATCCATGATATAACCATATAGGTATAGTGTATTTAGAAACTAGTAAACATAAACAACTAGTTCATAAGAGAAATTCATATTCTCCCACTGATTTCATCATAACTAGACCCCGTTTTAACATGTCTTACTTAATACCCTTCTTTATGACATGAGGAAAAGAAACATATGAAAGGGTGAGATCAGAAGCTTAGTAATGGTAAAGAAGGGAGATATTAATCATATCATAATTATTAGACATAAGAAGGAAAAATTTTAAAATATTATCCAACATATGAAAGATTGTGATATCATTCCATGTGATAAATCATAAAACTTCATAATAATCAGTGAAAGTAATAAGAACATTTATAACATTAAACTTAAAATTTTGCTTCATATACATAAGCATAGAAAATAATTTCATATTAGTCAAGGATCATCACTAAGACTATCATTGTAGACAAAGTCCATTACTGAACTAAGTTCACTCCTTATTCTGGACCTGTACTATTGAACCAAGATCATTTCATGTTCCATCCATGTATATCTCATGAGATATAAAATTTTACCCAATGAATTAGAGGGAGATATTGGTCCCAACCATCTCATAATGAAATCACTCTTACGTGTTCCATAATAACAAAAATCATTTATCATAACCCAAGGAATAAAATGGGTTTCTTTAAACACCATAACACAATAAATGTAAAATTAATGGATTTAATAAATAACATTCCATCATAATGAAAATAAATACACAAGAAGAATAAGGATGTTATAATTGAAACAAAACCCTATTAAATAATTCCATATTAGATGGAAAATAATTTGTATATAACAAATGAAATTAATTATTGAGGAAAATATCCTTTGTTCTTCAAAAAGAATTTCTTTTCTCAAAACACCGAAAAAATATAATAGAAAAGAATTTATATGAAAATAAGAATGAAATATTGTATAGGAAGATTCATGGAAATATGGTGTTATGAAAATGTAAAAATCAATTCATGTTGGATAAGTTAAAAAAACATTCACCTTCGTTTTTTTCCAGAAAAGTCAAAAAGTGCCTCGTATCAATAATGATAAAAGATTCATTTAATAACATTTAATAAAAATCTAAAAATAAGTAAAATTGACTCTAACTGATTTTATAAGAATAGAAATAATATTTTGGAATACATAATTAGGAAACATGGACATGAATGATAAATATACCCCAGTAAATACTTATGTATAAACAATCTTGGATAATAACAAGATTGAGAAATTATCCATTACCATAGGTATGATATCATTTGTTTGTATTCTAAACTCATGTATAATGATTTAAATAATGTAATAGAATAATTTTAAAAAAAATATTCATTTTTATGAGATCATATATGATCATATTAACATTCGTTTGTTAGTAACATTATTACTAATCCATCAAGTGTTAACTTGTTTATTTTCTCACACATGTCTTGTTGGATAAGTTCTTATTCCTATTATTAGGTTATATTAATATTATTTAAAAATGAAAATTTTATAATATAAATCATATTTATTCATTATATTAATTTATATAATCATTCATTAATGAATATCATGTAGAATGAATCACATCGCATTGTGGAGACGGTATACTGTACATACACACAATTGAAAATATCACTCCATTAATTGTTGAATGGAATTGAAGTGGATGATGTATAATATTTTAGAATAAATATTATGTTATAATAACAATATATAGTTATTTTTTCCATCATTATACCAATCAAAGTAAGGTGGTGGTGAAAAAATGATTACACCACAGCGTGGAGACGGTAAACCTTACATACGCATGCGTGGTGATTTCGTTTTTAATAGGATGGATAATAGGTGGAATATGGTTTCATCCTAATCATAATAATATCAAAGTATATATGTGATACTGGAGTTTTTAATTTATAATGAAACAACACAGGAAGAGTATGTATAAGAAGAAAGAAGTTTGAAAGAATTCATAGAGGAAATTACCTCTTCTTCGATGTGCTCCTTCTAAATCTCCTCTTATAGCACTAGAGTTGGTCTTTGAAGAAGACAAGAACCTCTATAATGTAACTTTGGAAGTTGAGAAATGAGATGGGTAGGGTATGACTGATCATGAAATCCCAATGTAATGTGAAGGGGTGATAGAGGCTGTGCCCATTTATAATTGAGCTGAGGGGCACTTTTGGGATCTCCCAAAATATTAATTTATAATAAAATCAAAACCCGTAAAAAATATCAAAAATGTCCTAATTTATAAAATTATATGATATAGGGTTTTAATATCATCAACCAATAAGTTTTTTATAAATTTTTATTTCAATTTATACCTTATCATTTTAATTAAAACTTAGTTATTATATGTAATTTTTAACTATGGTAACAAATATTTCAATATTAAAAGGGTGGAATATTTACCTATTTGATGTCAATTATAACATAAATAAATAAAGAAAAACATTTTATACCATATAATAATTATTCTATATTTTTAAAAATGTTTTATGATTTTTAAATAATTTAATAAAACATTGTTTTTATAAACAATCAATAGTGTCTATTTTGACCTTATTCAATTCATTGATTTTTCAAAATATTTAGATTATCAGTTAACTTGGAACCAATTTTTTTATTATAGTCCTAAGAGATAGAGGTAATATAAAAAAATCATTATACATAATAATTAGCCAAAACTATTTTTATTTTAATATTTTTAATAATATTTATTTGATATTTCCCTTAATAAAATAATTACTACAAAAGTTTTGTGTATTTATTCAATTTTATTATTTTTAAATAAAAATTAAAAATAAAATACTATGAAAAATTTAATCCCCTACATTTTAGAAGAATACTTATAATAAAATATATGTTATTTGTAGTCAATCTTTAAAAATGTTATACTTATTAAAACATTAATGTGACAAGTTTGTCATCACTTTAAATAAAATAATATAAGTATCATAATATCTTCTGTAAGGATCAAAATGGTCAATAAGTCGAACATTGGATGATTATGGTAAATATATATTGGAAAAATAATATTTGGTAATGTTTTTGGGTCTTTTAATGGATATTATTATTTTTATAAAAATTATTTTTTTATTTCTCATCGATTAAATAATTACTGCAACATTAAAGTATAAGTGATTTGGGTAAATATTTATTTCCTAAAAATTAAAAAAAATCAGGGAAATGAAAAAAATTTTATCTTAAAAATTATTAATTATAATTGAATTTATCTCATGTATAACCTTATATTAAAAATGATATAATTATTAAAATTTGAGTAAGACATATTTAACTTTCCTTTAAATAAAATAAATTAAAGGTTGTAATCTCATCCAAGTGGCTTCCAAAAGACACCATTTAGACCCAAAAATTATTTAGGTCTAAAAAAACTCTTCCAATGATATTAAGAAAAATATAAGGGTAATTTTATAATTTTATTTTAACACTTAATTATCTGATTTACCCTTTTACGTATTGATAAAAAGTACCAAAGTTACTATTAATAATGCCCAAAAATAAAAGTAAGATATTTACATAATTTTTAATTATTTATTCCAAATATGGAATCCATTTTTTAAAATTAAAATAATAGAATTTATAGTAATTAATTTCAAATTAATCTTGTTTTTGGAAAGAGAGAATGAGTTTTAAAAATTAAAACACTACAAAAGATTGAATTGTTTTTACATTTGAATACATTGTAAAATTAATGATAATGAAATAAATTATATTAAATGATAAAAATATATTCTATTTTTACATTAAAACCATTAAATATTATAATTTAACCATATAAATTATTTTTATGAAAAAATTTGTTTTCAATTAAAATTTACTATATTTTTACTATTCATCAAAACATGAAAGTTCTCAGAAAATATCAAAAATTCATCCAAAGTAAATTTTTATATATCTCTTACAATTAGCATGTTTATTTTTTCATGTAAAAATTATTAATGTGTTAAAATCTTAATATAAAAGGGGTTCACCATTAAAATTCGGGAAATTAATCTTTTAAAAATTATATGTTTTTATGCATAAAATAGGGTTTATTCATACCCTATTCCAAAAATATCTATTGGATGAATTTCAATTTTTTTTATTAAATATATAAAAAATATATTTCATTAATTTCATTTACTAATTGTAAACAACTTAACAAAAATTCAAATATATAATTGTTTATATATTTCATTCACAATACATTTTCATATGTTAGTTATATTTATTTCTGCTAACCTAAAAACCATGATATAATGGCCATTTTATACTAAGGGATCTACACGGTTCATTTAAACTCACGATTTCATAAAATGAAAACTATTGATGAATTGAAATTATTTAAATAAAATATTTCATAAAAACATCTTGGATTTATATTCTACCCCCTTAAACTGAATTTCTCCTTCAAAATTAATAATTTGGACACAAATAGATGAGGATACATTTTCTTCATAAAATCCTTAAGTTCCCCCATAGATTCCTCAAACTTGTGGTTCTGCCATAAAACATTAAACAAGTGAGTGATCTTGTTTCATAGTATGTTTTCACTATGATCTAGAATCTCTATCGGTTTTTCTTCTTAATAAAGATATTTCTCCAGTGGAAAGACTTTCTATTTTAGTAAATGTGAAGGATTAGTTATATACATTCTCAAAAGAGATTCCTGGAACACATCATGAACTTAAAAGAGATTCGATGGATATACCAATCGGTAATCCACCTTCCCAAAACGATCTATAATTTCCAATGGATGAGTATTCCTAAGGATCATTTTCCCTTCTTTCCAAATCTCATTACTCTCTTCAAGGGATATATTCATAGTTACTCCTTGTCACCCAATCCAAACTCTAGGTATTATCATTGGTTTCTGGAATAACTTTTTTTTGAATTTGAGATGATCTTATGTGTTGTTGAATAGATCTAATATTTTCTTCTGTTTCATAAATAAGATTAGGTCATAATAGCTTTATTTTCTCAACTTTAACCAAAAAAGTTAGAGTTATACACTTATTTATATAGAGTGCTTCATAAGAAGCCATATCAACATAGGAGTGAAGTCTATTATTATAAGAAAATTCAACCATAGGTTGGAATTGATCCCAACCACCATTGAAGTACATAGAGAAAGCTCTCAATATGTATTCTAGAGATTGAATTGTCCTCTCATACTGACCATATGTCTATGGATGATAACTAGTGATGAAACTTAACTATGTATCTAGAGCCTGCTGAGGACTTCTCTAGAAATTTGAAGTAAACCTTGGATCCTGATCAGATATAATGTAAAGTGGTACTCCATGCAATTTTTCGAAATCCTTTACATATATCCTGGCAAGACGATCAAGATATAAATCCTCTAAAATAACAATGAAGTGTTCTGAAATCTTAAATAAATGAAATATATCCCATATAAAATTATGTAATTTATATATTTTGGGAAGTTTGATGACAAAGTCCATAATGATGTTTTTTCACTTCCATTCCCGTATGGGTAATGGTTGTAACATCCCCATAAACTTCTATCTCTCAGCCTTAACTTTCTAATAAACCATGTACCGAGAGGCATATTCAACAAAATATCTTTTCATTACATCCAATAAAAAATACTCTTTATGCCCCTTTCACATCTTTGTGCTTCAAAGATGAATAGAGAATGGAGAACTATGATCCTCATCCAACAATTCCTTCTTTAATTTTAGTATGGGAGGAATACAAATCTGGTTCCTGAACCTTATTATTCCAACACAATCAAGGTTTAATTTAGGAACACTTCTCACCTTCTTTCGTATCTCTACATATTTCTTATGCCCCTCCTTAATCAGCACTTTTACAGATGGTTGAACATTCATTTGAGAAATATAAGATTCCACCCTTACTTTAAATTTTTTGGATCTATCCTTTGAAAATATAAAATATTTGATATTTTGTGATCCTTATCATGGATTGGCTAGAAATTTCCTTTAAAATCAAAGAATATTCCACCTTTTTCTTTCCCACAGTGGTAATATATTGACCAGTCATAATCTTTAATCGATTCTAACCATCTTATTTGACGTATATTCTACTCCTTTTGTGTGAAAATATACTTTAAACTTTTATGATCAATATAAATATGACACCTTTCACCATAATTATAACGTCTCCATATTTTTATAGCATATATTACTGTATCTAACAACAAATCATTAGTTGGGTAATTTTTTCATGGATTTTCAATTGTCATGAGGCATAAATATCACTATATCATTTTTCCGGGGAACACAACCCAAGCCCTTCTTGGATGCATCATTTAAATTGTAATCACTTCTCCACTATAAGGTAGTGTGAGCACATGTGAACTAGCTATCCGTATTTTTAGCTCTTTGAAATTCTCTTCACATTCCTCCATCCACATGAAATTAAATCCTTTCTCAGTCAACTTGGCGAGTAAATTAGATAGTTATGAAAAATATTTTACAATACATCAATAATATCGTTCCAAACCAAGGAAACATTGGATCTATGTTATTGTTGTTGGTCTTGGATAACATTCAATAACTTCTATTTTTGATGGAACCATAAATATCCCCTTTCTTGAGATTATGTGATAAAATAATGAAACTTTCTAAAACCAAAATTCACACTTGGTAAGTTTTTCATAATGCATCTCCTTTATAAGGGTATTTAGTAAAATTATTATGTGGTCTTCATTCTCTTACTTTCTCTTTAATTAGATAAGAATATTTTCTATAACAAAAACCAAAATATGATCAATATAATCTTTAAAGACTCAATTAATTAGATCGATGAAGATATAGGGGGAATAAGTAAGACCAAAATACATCACTATAAATTCACAGTGTCCATACCTTGTAAGGAATGTCGTCTTTGGTATACCATCCTTCTCATTGTTTATTTGATGATATCTTGAATGGAGATTAATCTTGGAAATGTATTGAGCTATGTGTAGTTGGTCAAATAATTCATCAATGTGGGGAGGAGGTTATTTGTTTTTGATAGTGATCTTGTTAAGTTCTCGATAATCAATGCAAAGTCTCATTGATCAATCTTTTTTTTTTTGTGACAAATAAAATAGGTGTACCCCAAGGTGACATACTAGGGAATATGAATCCATTTGCCAGATTATGTTGGATTTTCTTCTTCAATTCCTGAAAATCAATTAGGTCTATTCTATAAGGTGCCTTTGAAATAGGCATAACCCCCGATATGAGTTCTATTAAAAACCCAACTTCACGATTTGGTGGTTGACTTGGTAATTCATCCAGAAAGACATCATCAAACAATCATACAATGGGTTTATTCTTAATTGTGAGTTTCTACCCAACCATTTGAGATAAATAAACATAATTTATAGGAATCAAGACCCATAAGATGGAATAAATTTCTTCTGAAAGGTTATATCCCTACTTGCATTGATAGACGATCATAGATTGATATGGAATATTAAATGTGACTTCCCATATATGGAAATTGATATGAGATCCATATAGATAATTCCTATACATTCTAATAATCACATAAAATTACACTACAGGAAGGGTTATAAGATTCAAAGGAAGCTCTTTCCCACAAACATAAATCTGAGAAGTAATTTAAAATTTTATGCGACCGTAGTTCCATTAAAAATTTTCATAGGTAACCCAACATCTAATTGTTGAGGTAATATAGAGATACCCTTTTAAAATTATTTAGAAATAAAATTTTTGGTGGATCCAAAGTCAAATAAAACATTTTATAATTTAGAGTGGATGATAATTTTACCTTTCAACACTTTATTATCATACTCCACATCACCTATAGTGATCTCCTGTGACTTTACTTAGTATTTATACTTAAGAGTTTTCTAATGTTGATCATAATCAATAGCCCATTGATAAAGGAATTTATTGGAATAATTCCCCATTTTCTTTTACTTGTAACATTCAAGTGTATGAGGCTCATTTTGTGTAGCCTTTTATCTATTCACATCATTAGATATCTTTTTCCCATTACTTCATCATTCAGCTTTCCGATGACCTTCTTTTCCACACTAATATCATTTTCTAGTCACATTAAGATAAATTACTCCATGTTTCTTTCTACATATTTATTATGAGGGAAAAATCATAATATTTTCAGTGTGGTCTTTATATTATCCACTGAATTCAATTTTTCTATTCTTATCAAATTCATAGGATAGATGGGTTACTCCAATCTCTATATCAACCTTGAAAAAACATTAAACAATTTCCTCGTAGCTATTGAAGTCCCTTATGGCTAATTCCATTTAGATACTTTGTTTTAAGCCACTAAACCATTGATCAATTTTACTCTTAGGTTGGATAATAATTCCAGAAGAACACCTTGTAAGTCTTGTAAAATATGATTTTTATGTACCAACGAATTCATCATCCTTTTTATTAAGTTCAAGAAAATATTTCTTTATATTTTTTCAAAGAATAAGAGAAAAGTATTTATTGAAAAATATGTTCTTGAACTCATCTCATTTGATGGATTCAATTTCATCACTTTGCCTCCTATTCTTGATAATGTTCTACCGCTGATCGGCTTCAGCATCCAAACAATAGACTGCTAAGATAACTTTATCATTTTATGAACATTGGAGAGCTAAAAATATATTTTTAGTGGTACTGATCAATTTTTCAGCCACTAACAAATCAGAAGACCCTCATAAAGAAGGTGTACGCTACCTCATCATGAACAGAATATAATTTCATTCACTCCTTTGCTTGGGAAAGTTAGGTTGACATTGATTTTTGATTTTTTATTCCATATACCTTTAAATTTGGTTTCTTTGGAGGAAAATCATGGAATTGATCATCACATTCAATGTTAACACGATTCCTCCAAGTTACAGCCCTTGAATGAAACCAATAATCCTAGTGTGAGCAACACTCACCATTATTGGAAAACCACATAATCAAGAAAAATATTTCAATTTTGGACCCTTTTGGTTTTATCCTAGCTTATTAACAATAATGTCTAAAACTATAGTGTTGTAACTAATACTTTGATATATCAATTGGGTTTTTACAAAGATTTTCTCATCCTAGTTTCAGAAGGATAACTACACCTTTCTTATGATTCCAAAAATAAGACCCATACTTTACATACATTGATATTTTTTAAATAAAAGAATATTCATTACAAAATAGATAAAATCCACCACTGGACCGCATATGTATTTTGTCTTTAGAAACTGGGAGACATAAACAACTGGTTCATATGACATCTTCATTGTCTCCCAATTATTTCTTCATAACTAAACCCTTTTTGAAATATATTACTCAATACCCTTATTCATGACATGGGGATAAGAAACATATGAAAGGGTGATCTCATATTCTCTGTAAGGGTAATAAAGGGAGATATCAATAATATCATAATCATAGGACATAAGAACAAAACGTTTTAAAATCTTATCCTACATATGAATGATCGTGATACCATACCATTGAGTAAATCACAAAAGTTCATTAGAATCGATGACCTTAATCCCAAACGTTATAACATAAGGCATGATTTTTTTGGAATATACATAATCATTGAAAATAATTTAATATTAGTAAATTCACATTTACAAGACTACCATAGTGGACAAAGTCCATTACTGAACCGACTTTACTCCTCATTCCAACCTTGTACTACGGAATCGAGATCATTTCCCATTCCAGCCATGTATATCCCATGATATATAAATATTTTACCAATGAATTTGAGGGAGATATAATTCCTACCAATATAATAATAAAATAATTTTTATGTGTTCCATGATAACATAAATCATTCATCATTACTTGAGGAATAAAATGGGTTTGTTTAAACATAATAACATAACCCAGGTAAAACTAATGGATTTCATAAATGGAATTACATCATTAAAAAAATCAAGCCATAAGAACAATAAGGATATTATAATTTAAAAATAATCCTATTAAAAAATTTAAAATTATCTAGAAAATAATTTTTATATAACACTTGAAATTAATTATTGAGGAAAATATCCTTTCTTCTTCAAAAATGTTTTCTTTTCTCAAAATTCTATTCAATTTTAAAAGAAAATAATTAATTTCTAAATAAAATTTAAAATAATGTAGAATAATATTCATAGAAATAAGGTGTTTTAAAAATGTAAAAACCCATTCATGCAGTATAAGTTCAAAAAAACATTCTTCTCTTAATTTTGCTGAAAAAGTAAAAAAGTATCTCGTATAAAAAAGGAAAAATGATTTATTTCATACAATTTAATAAAAATTTACCTATGGTTAAAATTGACTATAAACAATTTTATAATAATAGAGGAATATTTTTGAACACATAATTAGGAAACATGGACATGGATGATAAATATACCCCAGTAAATACTTACGTATAGACCATATCTGATAATAATGAGATTGAAAAATTATCCCTTACCTTAGGTATGACTTTTTTTGTATGTATATAAAACACCTGTATAATGATTTAAATAATGTAATTGAATTATTTAAGATTCATATTCATTTTTATGATATCATATATGATGATATTATCATCAGTTTGTTAGTAACACTATTACTCATCCGTCAGGTGATAAATTCTTTATTTTCTTACCAATGTTTTGTTAGATATGTTCTTATTGATCTTATTATGTTATATAAGTATCATTTAAAAATGATATTATTATAATATATATCATATTTATTGATTCCATTCATTTACATAATCATTCTTTAATGAGGATCTTGTAGAATGAATCACATCACATCATATAGACTGTATACCGTACGTACACACGAAGGACAATATCATTCCATTAATTATTGAATGGTACTGAAGTGGATGGTGTATAATATTTTATAATAAATATCATTTTATAATAGTAATATGTAGTTATTATTTCTATAATTATGCCCATCCATGTAAGCTGGCGGGGAAAAATAGATAACCCCACTACATGGAGATGATAAGCCTTGCGTATGTATACGTGGTGATTTCATTTTCGTAGGATAGATAGATGGTGGACTATGGTTTTATCATAATCATAATAACATAATATTATATAATTTATACTATAGTTATTACTTTATAATGGAATATATCCTTAAGATGAAACATAAGAAGAAAGAAGTTTGAAAGAATCGGTAGAGGAGATTACCTCTTCTTCAACGTGCTCCCTCTAAATCTCATCTTAAAGTAGTAGAGTTGGTATTCAAAGAAGTAAAGAGCCTATATATTGTAACTAGGGAATTTTATAAATGAAATTATTAGGGGATATCTGAGCATAAAGGCTCAAAGTTAAGTAAATGGGTGAGGGAGGAGGTTTCCTTTTATAATTGAGGTGAGGGGAACTTTGGGATCTCTAAAAATATTAATTTATAATAAAATCAATCCCCATGAAAAAGCCACAATATTTATAAATTTCTAAAGTTAAATGAGATTGGGTTATAATATCATAAACTAATAAAATTTAGACAAGTTTTTATATCAATGTAAACGTTATCAATATAATTAACACTCATTTCTTCTATTTAATTTTTAACTACATTAAAAACTATTTATATATTAAAATGGTGAAATAATTACTTATTCGATGTAATTTAGACCATAAATTAAAAAATTAGAACATATTAGATCATATAATAATTATTATATATTTTTAAAATATTTTTAATGTTTTTTAATAATTTAATAAAACATTATTTTGATAAACAATCAACAGTGTCAATTTTGACACAATTCAATTCATTGATTAATAAAATTATAAATATAACAAGTTAAAATAGAATAAATTATTTTATTATTTTACTAAGAGATAAAGGTAATATATAAAATTCATTGGAAATATTAATTATCCCAAATTATATTTATTTTAAAATTTTTAATAATATTTATTTGATATTTACCTTAATAAATTAATAACTACAACAGTTTTGTCTAATAATTTAATACTATTAGTTTTGAATAAAAATTAAAAATAAAATTCCATGAAAAAGATAAAACCTATATCCTTCGTAATAATACTTATAATCAAATATATGTTCAATATAATCCACCATTAAAAATGTTATACATATTAAAACATTAATGTGACATGTTTAACATCACTTTAAATAAAATAAAATAATTATCATAATATATTCTATAACGCTATAAATTGCCGACAACTCAACCCTTGGATGGTTTTGGTCAAGCTATACTCGAAAAATAATATTTGGTTATGTGTTTGGGTCTTTTAATGGTTATTATCACTTTAATAATAATTATTTAATTGATTTTTTTATAAATTAAATATTTTATTCATCATTAATGTTTATGTTTTTAAGGTAATTATTTATTTACTAAAAACTAAATGATAAGGGTTCTATGTGAGAAATCAAGGGTTTACACAAAGTGGATGATGGGTTTCTCTTCCACAGAAAGCATCATAATAATAAAATATTGGATATGATGATTAAGATCAATAAAGGATTTCTAAAAATCTTAGTTCTAGTGATAAAAAACTCATTTATTCATCATATTATTTAATGGTAATAATTTTCTAGTGATGTTGATTATGAAGTTCTGTCTATAAGAAAAAAATCCCTATAGTCCTATCAACTCTTTGAGCTTTTGAGTAGGTGTAATTTCAAGTGTTTACTTGGCCTTTTTATATTAGAATTTTATAATGTAGTGGAATAATTTGAAGATGAATAATTTTCTTGATGTTACCAAAAAATCAAATTTTAGGGGATTCAGATTCACATTGTGTTTCTTAGTTTATTGAAAACTTTCTGAAGTTTGACAAGAATATTATAGTGTTATTGAGTTGTAACCACTAGATAATCTATATAGAATTCTGCGATCAAGCATACAAGGTTATTAAAGTAATGGTTAATGGAATATTTATGTTTCACTATAATTATTCAAGCCAAAGGGAATTACTTGATAATAATATACCCCTTGGAGGTTTTAAATACAGTGGCCTCCTCATCTTAAGGGGAAATTAGAATATGGTAATAGCATATATATCTATCCCTAAAGGAACAACTTTGAAATCTGACTATCACATCAATCAGTATGTTTATGATCAAGACTAGGAAATAATTCTTTGGGTTATATCAGTTTAGATTCCTAAAATATATGTAGACTCAAATTTTCTCACTCATTTTATTAATGGGGATGGTGGTGGTGATATAATTTGAGTATTGAACTTACCCAATAATGTTGGTCTTGATGAATTTTTCAAATTTGACTTATACTTTAGTTGAATGGGTTTGAGTAATTCTATGGGGTTTCTTTTTAAATCCATAGTGGTCATATGTAAAACCAATGTTATGGGGATCAAAATGAGAATCCAACATAGGTATTTAAGTTTATTTTCATGAAAATACATCTCAATGATATTTTAGAAAGGTTATGCGCTCTTAAGAACTTGTATATAACCTACCCATTATTATCAGTTTAGTTAAGGTATTTTTAACCTTCTTACATTCCAATGATCTTTTATGTTTAGTTTAATTGAGAATTAGGAAAACCCATAAATTTATATAGGGAACTCTTTCACATGCTGTACATGTTTTTCTCATAAAAAAAGGCTTATAGCTTTGAACTATTTTTTAATTCTTGAAACACTTGAATATTTTAATTCTAGTAATTATTGCTCTTATTTTTACCTTTCTATAGTTCTTATATATCCTTAATCAATGTGAAAAATATTTGAAAATACAAGATGAACAAACAAAATCTTAGTAAGAGATATTAAAATTAAGGTAACTCATCAGTCCTTTAGAAAACATGAAAACCTATATTAACGTTTCCATTTCCATTTAATAAAACATGATGTCAAATAATAAAAAAAATAATCTTTAAATCATATTTTTTGAACAAAATTTTTCATAAAAAATTCAACATATAAGCATAAAAAATATTCATAATCATGAAGGTTACTTGGGACACCACAAATATTATCATTCTTTCAATATCCCAAATAATTAAATAACCTACTTGGTTAAGAAAATATTCTTTATATTACGAGATTATGTTTATCTTACTCTTTCTTCACCAATACTTCATATGGGTAACTTATATCAATTTAAATCAATCCACTTTTGAGGTGTAACTTATTATAAGTTGACTCCATTCACATTACCCACTTATTTGAAGTGCTATAATAGACCCACCCATCAACATATATAATTAAAATGAACCAAAACACGAATAAAACACATCTAGGATTTTTTATTTTCAATATAAAACTCATAAAAAAATAATCCTGAATCAATGAGTATAATAACATTTAGTTATCACATAAAAATAAGAAGAAATACCCTTAGTTTGAAACCTTTTAAAAATTAAAAATTCCTAGAATAATGGGTATAGGATTTTCATTAATAAAATATGGAATTTTTTATAGGATTATTAATAAATAATAATGACTATAATGGTTTTAAAAGGAAATCATGCAGTAAACATTAAAAAAACATTCTGTTTTTTCACTTTTTTAGATAATTTCAAAATTATTTGTATGGAAAACATAAAGAAATTAATTTAGGAAAAATCATGGTTAATAGAAATTGAAATTAATTAATTATTTGATTATAAAAAAGAGAATTCATGAAATAATTTTAATAATATGGATATATTTGGAAAATTTTGTGAAGTAAAACTTTTAAACTTTTAAAATAGGGTTTTAAAGAAAAAAACCCATACCTAGTGTTCTGAATCACTTTGTACGATTTTTACCCTCCATAATAATATAATTATTTAAATTATTCACTATCTTCATAAAATTTTATGTTCATTTCTTTACTATGATTCCTATAATTTCATTTGTTATATTGTTTTAACTAGGTGTTAAATTTGTACAGTTTATAATGTTCATTTTGGTATTGTTTAGTTCATAATATCCAGAACAACCTCAGAATAGAGAAAAGTATTTCCCCTATAGTTACATAAGCATTGAATGTTTTAAATTATAGTTTATATATTATTATATAAAAAAATGAGTTTAATTGGTCATGTAATTGTAACTTTTTTATGAATCATCATTGAAAAGATTGTTTTTTATGGTTTAAAATAACCATTGTTGTTTACTTTTAATTCCATTATTATGATGTGTGTTTATTATTTTTTGAATTTTGAAAACATGTTAAATTCTTTATTACTGTATTGTATTACCATTATTTTGCTTTGTTTAGTTATTCATGATATAAATATTATAATACAATTCATGTAGGCGATAAAATTGATCCAAATAAGAATTTTTTTGAACAACAGAATGAGTTAGAGTATATTAATATATAGAGATATTATAAAAAAATTAATGATTTTAAAATAATGTTATAAAAGAGACCATTCATAATAATTATGAGATAGTTGAATAATAATAATAATGGTTAAGAGTTTATTACTTAAAATCATATCAATATACCCATGTTAGGTGGATAAATTTTACGATGAACCTTCATTATTAATACTATCAATGGTTCTGAATAATTATCTTTATAGTAACTTAATAATGTTATAAATTTAATTTTTATTTATTCAATACTTTTATGAAATTTTAAGTTGGTAATAAATAATTAAACATGTTATTCATAGATGTGGTAGTCAGCATGTCCGCATGGGTGATTATTTCATTTTTCAAAGGATGGAAAATAAATAAGATAGATAATGGTTTATCATTAAAAAATAAAAATTTTGCTACAAATATCATATTTATTCTTTAAATAAATATTTATATCCATCCATGTAAGATAGTGAGGAAAAACAAAATATGTCATACTTGGATGTGGTAGTTTAAACGTACACACAAACAACATTTTCATTTTTCTATAGATGGAACAAGAGTAGAGAATGGTAATTCCATAAAAATAATAAAATTTTAATGTAGTAATTATTCTGATTACATAAAATTAGGATGGTGAGGATAAATTTAAAGGAGTTGTAATAAGAAAAAAACTTGAATGAGTTTGGTTGGAACATATACCTCTTCCTTGGATAATCCTTTTTTGAAAACACTTTAAGGATTCTTAGATTGGTATTTTGAGAAGAAAAAAAGATATAGGTCATGAATAATAGTTATGGGTATTATTTAGGTTGATATTTTTCAATCTATAATTCTCAATGTGTGTGAAGATGTTTGGATATGATGGGTCCTTTTATAAGTGATATGAGTGAAACTATTGTAAATAATATTAACATTAAAATATTAAAAATTTATTTATCATTGTCAAGTGGAAAAAGTAGAAATATATTCAAATATAGGATACTTTAGGTCTAAATTAACTCGTTTACTCAAATTTATACAATTTTTAGTGTTATTTTTTGTCTTATCTCTCATTTTAACCCCTATATTAAAACTTTAAACCCCTATTATGGCGAATACTTTTTACTGTGGTAATGATTATTTATGAAAAAAATGAAATTAAAATTATTACATAATTTTAGAATTATGATTAAAAATGTTAATTTTATTTACAAGATTTAATTTCTATAAGTGTTACAAATTTCTTTTAATATAATTACACAAAAAAAAGAAAAATAGTTTTCAGAAAATTTTGTTTTTAATCATAAAAAATGTACTTACACTAAAATCATGTATATAAATGTTCAAAAAGAAATTTACTAGTTTATTAATAATATAAAAAGAGTTATGTGACTGAAAAACCTATCTAATACTGAATTTATTATTCTAAATTCTTAATTTAAGAAAAGGATCAAAACAATTCACTTATTATAATAATACGTTACTTAGGTTTCAAAATACCAATCATAGGTTTTTGAATTCGACGTAATGTTTTAAATGTTTTATTGTTGTTATTAAATATATATTTTTAATATTAAAAATATTTTAATAACTTTAAATTCATTCTTATATAATGATAATGTCATAAATGTGGCTGTATTTGCAAAATCAGTATTTATCACTATTCACCCCAAAATGAAACTTTTTATAAAAAAAATTCACTCAAAGACAATTTTTACATGATGGATTCAAGAATTATGTTAATTTCATCAAATTAAAATTTTAAAATTCCTAAATTTATATTTTAAATGCAAATAAAAAATAAAAAGAAAAACTATTTTTATAGAAAAAGTACCTTTTAAACTTTTAGTGTTATTAATATTATTTCATGAAAATTAATAATTAAACGAATTGTAATATATTAGTTCATAAATTTAATTATTAAATATTATAATCATAACCTTTTAAATCCAATTAGTTTTAATTTTTATGATAAAACATAGAATAAATTAAAAATAATTCTTTAAAAATCAATCCTTTTTAGCATTAAACCATATTAAATATTTATCCTCCAAATAATAGTATTTGTAATTGATTAATTTATTATTATTTACTATAGTTTTTAGGATTCTTCTAAATTTCATAATAATTTTAATATAAGGTGACACAACTCGCCTTAGTTTCATGTTGAATTAAATATAAGCAATTGAATATAATATTATTTAAAATAAAATAATTACTAAAATATTAGGGGTGTTACATTATCCCTGTCACATACATGACTTATTTTAAAGTTAAATTTGATTTAATTTCCATTCATGCTTTTATTTGAGGGTTTCCCAAGCATTTATGGAGGAATGGGGGAGTTTTTATGAATTGGGCCAAACCGTAAGCCCAATTCCAGATTTAAAAATAAATTTTGATTCCTCTATAACACCTTTATATTTCAACATTTTTCATCCATTCTAATTCCTAATTGTCATAACCTGACCTATTAACACCACCATATTAATTTTTACCATTTATAAATCCATAATCATGCTGGATATGAGTTTTTATGTAAGGGATTGGGCCTGCCCGAAAGCCCATTTTCTACATTAAAAATACATTTTAATTCTTTAATATATCCTTCACTATTTGCGTTTTTTCAGTGATTTCAACTCTCACCCGAGCCCATTTACCTAATCAGAGACCCCATTCCCTCCTCCAACAATTTTCAGCTCTATAGAATCTCCAAACTGGTTGAAACTTCACTGGATTTCAAAAATAGTCCAGATTTGGAGAGGTAAATTGATCCTTTAATAACTTCTTCTATTTTTACTCTTTTTCCCCCATTACAGTTCCTAAAATATCTCCTAATATTTGTTAGAACCTCCCATGAATGGTTGGATGTTTTCAAATTAAGATGATGGTGGATTTTGGTTCGTTTTCTTCAAGATTATTTTGGGTATGTGTTTCTCTCTTCAATTCCTTCCTTCTCTTTAGGGTTTCCTCCCACTTTCATAAATTTATAGAGTGTCCAGAAGTTAGGGTTCATACCTAGGGTTTGATTTGGAGTATTATTGGTGAAATATTATGGTTTAGGGTTTGTTTTAACATCCTTGTGGTGCGGCGGAGGTGCGGTTGAGGTTTCACACCAAGATTCAAGGGTTTTGACTCAAAAGGTAGGTGGTTCCATGTGTAAACAATTATTGATGGGTTAGCTTGATGTATTTAACCAGTTTTTATGTTCCTCATATGTTGGATGTGGTGAAAAAACTATTTATGACTGATTTGGTTATGTGTTAAATTTTATAGTCGCTTTTTAACATGAAATTGGGTGTTTTCATGTGTAACCCATGGGGTTTTATTTGGGTGTGGTTTATAACTTATGAAATTGGTTTATTAAATCTTATTTGGCCATAAAATTCTGGTTTGGTAATTTACTAGTGTCATGTGGTCCTAAAAAGAAGGTTTTTGAATAGGTTTGATGTGTAAAACATTGTTATACTTCTTGAGGTCATTTTAGGAAAATGTGTGTTTTCATTTGTATCTTTTGTGGTATTATTCAAGGTTATTTTATAACACTTGAATGCATTTTTATAAATGTATATAGGGATTCCAATTATATTTTTGATAGTAATTGGTACGGTTTTGGTCTTAAATGGGGGTTTTGAAATGGGTTTTTTTTGTGCAAGACATAGTTACACCCCTTGAGTTATTTTATGAAAATTGTGAATGTTTTGTTTGGTTAAAAAAAGTGGATAAAAGGGTGTATATGTACTATTTTGGGGGTTTGTTAACCTAATATGGGTTTTTGAAAGGTATGGTGGTTATTTAAGATTTCAAATAATTTTTTTAAAATGTTTTATAAAGTGCTGAAATGTTTTAGAAAATGGAAAGAGAGCTGCAAAACATGGTTGTGGGTTGTTTTGTGTGAGTGTGTTGTGAAAATTGAATTTTGTTGATTAAAATGGTATTATATGTTATTTGAGTGGGTGGTTATGTGAGTTATAATGTCTTGGAATGGTTTATAAAAATTGTTTAAAGGATTTGTGGAAGTATAAATGTAATGTGAAGAGTATTGTGGGCTATATTTTTATGAGTCGGATTTCAAAATCAATTTGAATGAAAAGTGTACTTTTGTGACTTGTGTGGTATACATGTGGGCTGTTTGGTGAAATTTTTATATGGAAATGATATTTTCAAGTGAAAATTATATATCTTGACTTGTTGAACTTGTTTGAGCACAAAGGGAAAACCCGGGTATCTAGGTTGGTGGACGTGTACTAGTATGCTAGTGAATCCATGGGGTTTGGCCTCAGTTTCACTTAGCAAGATTGACGCTTACAACTCTAACTAAACTATGATGATGATTATTGGGGACCACTAGGTTATGGGTATGTTCCTTACTAGTGGCTCGTGCACGAGAACAGATATTTGTGATGGTTACACTCACCGAGATACGAGGTACCTCGGACCCACAACTAGCTAGTGCCTAGGGGTTATTTCCCACTGTTTGTGCTCACTGGATATTTTGTTCTTACCGTCGGCATATAGTATGAGAGTCTGGAAAATCCAGTAGCTATGGTATTTATTTTAAATGTTTTTATTCTTTAAATTATCCCAGCTGAAAACTGTTTTTATTTAATGTTGCGTCTTTTAGAAATTTTAACTAGCATCTCATGTTTTTTGAAAACTTGCATGATTTTCATCATTAAATGTTTATCACATGGAATATATTGGTGGCGGTATCCTATTGGGCTTTGGCTCACACTGTACTTACACCCTTGGGTGTAAGTAGACTTGGTTTTTTTGTTGTCGTAGGTTGGATACAGTTTTTAGTTCCAGTGGTTCGGGTTTCTGGCAGGTCCTTGGTGGTGAAGTCGTGTGGAGATGGCTTAAGGGCGGTGCCCATTTCCATGAGGGTTCTTGGGATGTCCTTATTTTTTTACCTTTGTAATGGCCTTTAAACATAGTTTTATCTTATGTAATTCAGTTTTGAAATTTTGTAAAAGATGGTTTTAGTTGAAAAATTCAGATTTGTTTTATTGAGTTTGTTTGTTGTTTAATGTTTATAAAATCGGTTAAATCGTTCCCAATTATCATTATATTATACCCGAGAACTTGTGCTAGCCCGTGGGGATCAGGAATGCCCTTCAGGCCTTATCACGGGCTGGTTTTGGTGTCGGTTTTGGCGGCGACCAGATTCCGTTCGTGACAAAATGGTATCAGAGGAGGTTCAAGTTAACTCTTTGAGTCATGTTATTTGGGGAAGAGTCAGCATAGTCTGGATTTAGGTTTGTTGGGACATGTAATTCATGTTATGGGTAGTATTCCTGATCACCACACCTCATAATGGTATTCATGTTTCCAGGAGAATTCGGGATTTATCTAAGTCCTTTGGTTTTCTTGGTTCGATGATGATTAGGGGAAATGAAAAGAGAGTTGGGTTAATGGTCCTAGTGAGCTCGCAGGGCCTGGAAATCCATGTGGAGCCAAGGATATTCCCTAGAACACTCTCTGTGACAGTGAATTGATTGGAGTATGGATGCCAACCATATGCCCAAATCACCCACAGAAACTAGTTTCCTCTCACATTGTTTTGTTCTTAGGTTTTGAAATCTTGGCACTTTGGTTTTAAAAAGTGTAAAGTTTTTGTGAAATGATTTTCAAATAAAGAGGGAATGGTTTGATTTATGAAATGGTGGAACTGAATTTTTAGAATTGTTTTGAAAGGGAAAAGGGTGTGCTAACACCTCTTTTGAAATTAGGAACTATATTGAAGTTGGTTTTGAAAAGTGTTTCCAATAGAGTTTTCTAAACAATCAAAGGGTATTTTAATGGGATGAGATGTTTTTAAATTGATGTGAATATCTTGAAAGTGAGTTAGTTTCTAAATGGTTGTGTCTTTTTGAAAATGTTTGTAATATGTGAGTTTGGATTTTGATCTCGTGGTTAGCGGTTTTGAGAAAAAGGATGTGTTGGTTGACCATTTTGGTTTTAAAAAGTGGAAAGAATTTTTGTTTTAACCTTAGGTATTTTCATGAGAAACCACATGCATGGGGTTATATGGGAAGATGGATGGTTTATGACATGACTAGATGAGTGACGGGATGGATATGAGGAGGGTTCCCGGTGTGGCACAGAAACATGCATGTGTAAGGCCCATGGGGTACCATTGGTGGATGCGCTAACCGCTGAACCATTTTTTTTCAAATAAATATTTTTAAAGAGAAACATGATGTCTTGATGAATTGTTTGAGATGGTTTATATTATCTGTTTTTGGAAAATTTTGATGTTGTGGGATGTTTTGAGTCCAAGAACCCCTCCTCTTCGAACTGTGTTTTGAGTTTGTGTTCGGTCGTTAAGCTGGGTAGAAGGACCAGTTAGTAGTCTCCTCCGAGATATGTTTCGGGACACCTTTATGGTGGATCCCTTCATGTGTTTGGATCTAGTTTGTGGAACTTTTTGACCAATGGACCATCTTGGTTGGGTCTTTAGGTTCTCTTGTTGTGTAAGGTATGCCCCCATTAAGGGTTAATACATAACTGAAGTGCAAACCAGATTTTTTTCCATTCTAAAATCCTCCAATTGATCAATATAAGGAATATTTTTTTCCTCGAGATCTGTAGATTGATTCTACACCCATTCCTTTATTTGATTTTTAGATCCTCTTGTAACAGGAGAGTGCTCGTAGAAGGATGAAATAGACCTTAGTTTCTTAAGTTTCCTAATTCGTTAAAGGTGGATGTGGTCTTGGGTTGTTAGTATGGATGAGTGTCTCGATTGTGTCTAAGGGGGCCTTTGGGTTCTTCAAAGTTTTTATGAAGCATGAGTTCATGTTAAACCACTGGTGTGGGAAATATTGTCACGATAGGATATTTTAGCCACTTTCTAGAATTGTGTGTTGTTTGGGGATGTCGTATAAGGTCCCTCCCTATGAATTGTTTATATCAGTCGCAATGGTCATGTTTGGTGATGCCTTATGATGTCATGTGGTCGATTGACCGTATAGGTGAAAGTCATGAAATCCTCCGAGAGTCCCTATTATGTTGGGTGAATGTCTCCCTTGGAAAAACTTCAAAATATTCCATTTTAGAGGATGGTGAGTTTCGGTGTTCTTTACTTCTATTGTTTCTCACCCGAACAAACAAGGATTGTTGTTTGTGCATTTTCTAAGACCTTGTTTCAGTGAAACATCAGGTTAGGGTAATGTGAGTTTGGAATGTGTTATGTCATGGATAACATATTGGGGATTTCGGTGTACTTGTTGGTTTCATTGAAAGAATAATTATCATTCAAGGGGTTTCCAAAGCCTAACTGCAAGGCCGAAGATGCTTCAATCATTTGAGCTCCAGCCATAGGTCTCAGAGAGAAGCTGTCTCATAGTCAGGGGAAATCCTAGGGTCGTTTAAACCCTTGTATAATTTCATATCCTCATCATTAAATATAGGAATATTTTAAACCTCTAGTGTCATCATCTTTTTTCTTTTGTTCCCGTTCGGTGGAAATAAGTGGAGGGCCTTGTACCCATGACCTCGCGTAATGTCATTCCCTCCCACTTTGGTTTCCATGGAGTCATTAGAGAATGGTTGGAAATTTGGATAAAAATAATGAGGACACAGTTTGTGCATGATTAGTAGTGACCATGTTCTAGGAAGCCATGCAGAAAGAATGATCTTCACAGCTAGTGCACAGTTTCCTAAATCATGCAGACTAACCGTATAACCTTTCCAAATCTTTAAATTTTTTTTGGTCCTGTCTATGTTGGCCCATGCTGGTCAGTTAAGATGGTTAATTATTATGGTGGGGAGACCCACTATGATTCTCATGTACATTCCTTCATAAACATTGAATGGAATTATACCCTTTGTACTAAGGAGTCTGTTCAGGCCTCCCCTGTTAGTGTCCTGATTCCGTCTCAGAAAAATATAGGTTGTCTCTTTTGGCGGGGAGCCTATTTGTGTCCACCCTATACCAATAACTCAGATTTATCCATGGTCTTGGATTTGTAGTAGGTAGTCTTATTTGGAACTATCTAGCTACCAACATATTCCTTGACTAAACATTGGGATTGGAGAGTGCCCAATGGTTTAGTTAAAGGTAAGTGTAACCTTGTTCGATGTTGTTGTTCGTTTGGGTGAATTGTTTGAGTCTTATTCGGATAGTGTTTGAGGAGTTTTCTTTTGCGATAAATTCTGAAGGTGGTTGATCATTCAGGAAAGTGGTGTATGTTTTGGTTGTGAGATTAATCCTTATTTGATCACTGGAGGTGTTTTGGCATTTGGGGGTGAAACCTGGCAAGGGAGTACCTCTTGGTTTCTCAGTTGGGTTTGGTTGTTGCTTTGGCCTTGATGTGACTTTCTGGGGTGGAAAGTGTTCATGGTGGGGATAATTGTCACATAAATGACTTATTTTAAAGTTAAATTTAATTTAATTTCCATTCATGCTTTTCTTTGAGGGTTTCCCAAGCATTTATGGAGGAATGGGGGAGTTTTTATGAATTGGGCCAAACCGTGAGCCCAATTCCAGATTTAAAAATAAATTTTGATTCCTTTATAACTCCTTCATTTTTCAACATTTTTCATCCATTCAAATTCTTAACTGTCATCCCCTGACCTATTAACACCACCATATTAATTTGGACCATTTAGAAATCCATAATCATGGTGGATATGGGTTTTTATATAAGGGATTGGGCCTGCCTGAAATCCCATTTTCTGCATTAAAAATAAATTTTAATTCTTTAATATCTCCTTAAGTATTTGAGTTTGTTCGGTGATTTAAACTCTCACCTAAGACCACTTACCTAAGGCGCGACCCCATTCCCTCATACAACAATTTGGAGCTCTATAGAATTGAGAAACGGGTCGAAACTTCACTGGATTTCAGAAATCGTCCAGATTTGGAGAGGTAAATTGATCCTTTAATAAATTCTTCTATTTTTACTATTTTCCCCCATTCAAGTTCTTAAAATATCTAATAATCTTTTTTAGAACCTCCCATGAGTGGTTGGATGATTTCAAATTCATATGATGGTGGATTTTGGGTTGTTTTCTTCAAGATTATTTTGGGTATGTGTTTCTCTCCTCAATTCCTTCATTCTCTTTAGGGTTTCCTCCCACTTTCATAAATTTATAGAGTGTCCAGAAGTTAGGGTTCATAACTAGGCTTTTATGTGGTGTATTTGTGGTGAAATATTATGGTATAGGGTTTGTTTTCACATCCTTGTGGTGCGGTGGAGGTGCGGTTGAGGTTTCACACCAAGATTCAAGGGTTTTGACTCAAAAGGTAGGTGGTTCCATGTGTAAAAAATTATTGATGAGTTAGATTGATGTATTTAACCATTTTTCATGTTCCTCATATGTTGGGTGTGGTGTGAAAACTGTTTATGATTGATTTGGTTATGTGTTAAATTTTATAGTCGCTTTTTAACATGAAATTGGGTGTTTTCATGTGTAACTCATGCGGTTTTATTTGGGTGTGGTTTATAACTTATGAAATTGGTTTATTAAATCTTATTTGGCCTGAAAATTCTGGTTTGGTAATTTACTAGTGTCATGTTGTCTTAAAAATAAGGTTTCTGAATAGGTTTGATGTGTAAAACATTGTTATACTTCTTGAGGTCATTTTAGGAAAATGTGTGTTTTCATTTGTATCTTTTGTGGTATTATTCAAGGTTATTTTATAACACTTGAATGTGTTTTTATAAATGTATCTAGGGATTCCAATTATATTTTTGATAGGAATAGGTATGGTTTTGGTCTTAAATGGGGGTTTTGAAATTGGTTTTGTGTGCAATACATAGTTACACCCCTTGAGTTGTTTTATGAAAATTGTGAATGTTTTGTTTGGTTAAACAAAGTGGATAAAAGGGTGTATATGTACTGTTTGGGGTGTGTGTTCACCTAATATAGATTTTTTAAAGGTATGGTGTTTATTTAATATTTCAAATATTTTTTTGAAATGTTGTATAAAGTGCTGAAATGTTTTAGAAAATGGAAAGAGAGCAGCAAAACATGGTTGTGGTCTGTTTTGTGTGAGTGTGTTGTGAAATTTGAATTTTGTTGATGAAAGTGGTATTATATGTTATTTTAGTGGGATTTTATATGAGTTATAATGTCTTGGAATGGTTTATAAATTTTTTGTAAAGGATTTGTTGAAGTGTCAATGTAATGTGAAGAGTGTTGTGGGCTATTTTTGTATGAGTCAGATTTCAAAATCAACTTGAATGAAAAGTGTACTTTTTTTGACTTGTGTGGTATACATGTGGTCTGTTTGGTGAATTTTTGATTTGGAAATGATATTTTCAAGCGTAAAGTATATATCTTGACTTGTTGAACTTGTTTGAGCACAAAGGGAAAACTCGGGTATCTAGGTGGGTGGACGTGTACTAGTATGCTAGTGAATCCGTGGGGTTTGGCCTCAATTTCACATAGCAAGATTGATGCTTACAACTCTAACTAAACTATGATGATGATTATTGGGGTCCACTAGGTTATGGGTATGTTCCCTACTAGTGGATCGTGCACGAGAACAGATATTTGTGATGGTTACTCTCACCGAGATAGGAGGTACCTGGGACCCACAACTAGCTAGTGCCTAGGGGTTATTTCCCATTGTTTGCGCTCACGGGATATTTTGTTCTTACCTTCGGCATACGGTATTAGAGTCCGGAAAATTCAGTAGCTATGGTATTTATTTTAAATGTTTTTATTCTTTAAATTAGCCCACCTGAAAACTGTTTTTATTTAATGTTACGTCTTTTATAAATTTTAACTAGCATCTCATGTTTTTTGAAAACTTGCATGCTTTTCATCATTAAATGTTTATCACATGGAATCTATTAGTGGTGGTATCCTATTGGGCTATGGCTCACACCCTACTTACACCCTTGGGTGTAAGTAGACTTGGTTGTTTTGTTGTCGCAGGTTGGGTACAGTTTTTAGTTCCAGTGGTTCGGGTTTCTGGCAGGTCCTTGGTGGTGAAGTCGTGTGGAGATGGCTTAAGGGCGGTGCCCCTTGCCATGAGGGTTCTTGGGCTGTACTTAGTTGTTTTTTTTACATTTTTAATGGTCTTTAAACATAGTTTTAACTTATGTAATTCAGTTCTGAAATTTTGTAAAAGATGGTTTTAGTTGAAAAATCCAGATTTGTTTTATTGAGTCTATTTGTTGTTTAATGTTTATAAAATTGGTTAAATCATTCCCAATTATCATTATATGATACCCGAGAACTTGTTCCAGCCCGTGGGGATCGGGAACGCCCTTCGGGCCTTGTCACGGGCTAGGTTTGGTGTCGGTTTTGGCGGTGAACGGATTCGGTTCGTGACAAAATGGTATCAAAGGAGGTTCAGGTTAACTCTTTGAGTCATGTTATTTGGGGAAGAGTCAGGATAGTCTGGAGTTAGGTTTGTTGGGACATGGAATTCCTATTACGGGTAGTGTACCTGATCACCACACCTCAAAATGGGATTCAAGTTTCTAGGAGAATTCAAGATTTATCTAAGTCCTTTGGTTTTCTTGGTTCGATGATGATTAGGGGAAATGAAAAGAGAGTTGGGTTAATGGTCCTATTGAGCTCGTAGGGCCTGGCAAGCCATGTGGAGCCAAGGATATTCCCTAGAACACTCTCTGTGATAGTGAAGTGATTGGAGTATGTATTCCAACCATATGCCCAAATCACCCATAGAAACTAGTTTCCTCTCACATTGTTTTGTTCTTAGGTTTTGAAATCTTGGCACTTTGGTTTTAAGAGG
The DNA here is from genome assembly GCA_963277665.1 of Viscum album. Taxonomy (NCBI): domain Eukaryota; kingdom Viridiplantae; phylum Streptophyta; class Magnoliopsida; order Santalales; family Viscaceae; genus Viscum; species Viscum album. The sequence continues at coordinate 207,982,894 of OY728128.1, read as the reverse complement.
TGTAAAGGTTTTGTGAAATGATTTTCAAATAAAGAGGGAATGGTTTGATTTATGAAATGGTGGAACTGAATTTTTAGAATTTTTTTTAAAGGGAAAATGGTGTGCTAACACCTCTTTTGAAATCAGGAACTATATTGAAGTTGGTTTTCAAAAGTGTTTCCAATAGAGTTTTCTAAACAATCAAAGGGTGTTTTAATGGGATGAGATGTTTTGAAATTGATGTGAATATATTTAAAGTGAGTTATTTTCTAAATGGTTGTGTCTTTCTGAAAAGTTTTGTAATATGTGAGTTGGGATTTTTATCTCGTGGTTAGCGGTTTTGAGAAAAAGGATGCGTTGGTTGACCATTTTGGTTTTGAAAAGTGGAAAGAATTTTTGTTTTAACCTTTGGTATTTTCATGAGAAACCACATAAATGGGGTTATATGGGAAGATGGATGGTTGATGACATGACTGGATGAGTGACGGGATGGATATGAGGAGGGTGCCCGGTGTGGAACAGAAACATGCATGTGTAAGGCCCATGGGGTACCATTGGTGGATGCGCTAACCGCTGAACCATTTTTTTTTCAAAGAAAGGTTTTTAAAGAGAAACATGATGTCTTGATGAATTTTTTGAGATGGTTTATATTATCTGTTTTTGTAAAATGTTGATGTTGTGGGATGTTTTGAGTCTAAGTACCCCTCCTGTTCGAACTGTGTTTTGAGTTTGTGTTTGGTCAGTAAGCTGAGTAGAAGGACCGGTTAGTAGTATCCTCCGAGATATGTTTCAGGGCACCTTTATGGTGGATCCCTTCATGTTTTTGGATCTGGGTTGTGGAACCTTTTGACTAATGGACCAGCTTGGTTGGGTCTTTAGGTTCTCTTATTGGATAAGGTATGCCCCAAATAAGGGTTAATGCATAACTGAAGTGCAACCCAGATTGTTTTTCCATTCGAAAATCCTCTAGTTGATAATATATAAGGAATATTTTCTTTCTCGAGATCTGTAGATTGAGTCTACACCCATTCCTTTATTTGATTTTTTAGATCCTCTTGTAACGGGAGAGTACTCGTGGAAGGTTGAAAGAGACCTTAGTTTCTTAAGTTTCCTGATTCGTTGAAGGTGGATGTGGTCTAGGGTTGTTAGTGTGGATGAGTGTCTCGATGGTGTCTAAGAGGGCCTTTGGGTTCTTAAAAGTTTTTATGAAGCATGAGTTCATGTTAAACCACCGGTGTGGGAAATATTATCATGATAGGATATTTTAGCCACTTTCTAGAATTGTGTGTTGTTTGGGGATGTCGTATAAGGTCCCTCTCCATTCATTGTTTATATCAGTCGCAATGGTCATGTTCGATGATGCCTTATGATGTCATGTGCTCGATTGACCATATTGGTGAAAGTCATGAAATCCTCCGAGAGTCCCTGTTATGTTGGGTGAATGTCTCCCTTGAAAAAACTTCAAAATATTCCATTTTAGAGGAAGGTGAGTTTAGGTGTTCTTTACTTTTATTGTTTCTCACCCGAACAAACAAGGATTGTTGTGTGTGCATTTTCTAAGCCCTTGTTTCAGTGAAACATCAGGTTAGGGTAATGTGAGTTTGGAATGTGTTATGTCATGGAAAACATATCGTGGATTGCAGTGTAGTTGTTGGTTTCATTGAAAGAATAATTATCGTTCAAGGGGTTTCCAAAGCCTAACTGCGAGGCCGAAGATGCTTCAATCATTTGAGCACCAGCCATAGGTCTCGGAGAGAAGCTGGCTCGTAGTCAGGGGAAATCCCAGGGTCGTTTAAACCCTTGTATAATGTCCTATCCTCATCATTAAATATAGGAAGATTTTAAACCTTTGGTGTCATCATCTTTTTTCTTTTGTTCCCATTCGGTGGAAATAGGTGGAGGGCCTTGTACCCATGACTTCGCGTAATGTCATTCCCTCCCACTTTGGTTTCCATGGAGTCATTAGAGAATGGTTGGAAATTTGGATAGAAATACTGAGGACACAGTTTGTGGATGATTAGTAGTGACCGTGTTCCAGGAAGCCATGCTGAAAGAATGATCTGCACAGCTAGTGCACGGTTTCCCAAATCGTGCAGACTAACCCTATAACCTTTCCAATTCTTTAATTTTTTGGGCCTGTCTATGTCGGCCCATGATGGTCAGTTAAGATGGTTAGTTCTTATGGTGGGGAGACACAATATGGTTCTCACATAAATTCCTTCACAAACATTGAATGAAATTATACCCTTTTTACTAAGGAGTCTATTCAGGCCTCCCCTATTAGTGTCCTGATTTTGTCTCGGAAAAATATAGGTTGTCTCTTTTGGCGGGGAGCCTATTTGTGTCCACCCCGTACCTATAACTCATATTTATCCATGGTCTTGGCTTGGCAGTAGGTAGTCTTATTCGGAAGTATCTAGCTACCAACATATTCCTTGACTAAACGTTGGTATTGGAGAGTGCCCAATGGTTTAGTTAAAGGTAAGTGTAACCTTGTTCGATGTTGTTGTTCGTTTGGGTGAATTGCTTGAGTCTTGTTCGAATAGTGTTTGAGGAGTTTTTTTGGGGATAAATTCTGAATGTGATTGATCATTTTAGGAAAGTGGTGTATGTTTTGGTTGTGAGAGTAATCCTTATTTGATCACTGGAGGTGTTTTGGCCTTTGGGGGTGAAACCTGGCAAGGGAGTACCACTTGGTTTCTCAGTTGGGTTTGGTTGTTGCTTTGGCCTTGATGTGACTTTTCGGGGCGGAAAGTTTTCATGGTGGGGAGAATTGTCACATAAATGACTTATTTTCATGTTAAATTCCATTTAATTTCCATTCATGCTTTGCTTAGAGGGTTTCACAAGCATTTATGGAGGAATGGGGGAGTTTTTATTAATTGGGCCAAACCGTGAGCCCAATTCCAGATTTAAAAATAAATTTTGATTCCTTTATAACTCCTTCATTTTTCAGAATTTTTCATCCATTCCAATTACTAATTGTCATAAACTGACCTATTAACACCACCATATTATTTTGGACCATTTAGAAATCCATAATCATGGTGGATATGGGTTTTTAAATAAGGGATTGGGCCTGCCTGAAAGCCCATTTTCTGCATTAAAAATAAATTTTAATTATTTAATATCTCCTTCACTATTTGCTTTTTTTCAGTGATTTAAACTCTCACCCGAGACCACATACCTAAGTCGCGACCCCATTCACTCCTCCCACAATTTGGAGCTCTATATAATCACGAAAGGGTCGAAACTGCACTGGATTTCAGAAATCGTCCAGATTTAGAGAGGTAAATTGATCCTTTAATAACTTCTTCTATTTTTACTCTTTTTCCCCCATTCCAGTTCCTAAAAGATCTAATAATACTTTTTAGAACCTCCCATGAATGGTTGGATGTTTTAAAATTCAGATGATGGTGGATGTTGGGCTGTTTTCTTCAAGATTATTTTGGGTATGTGTTTCTTTCTTCAATTCCTTCCTTCTCTTTAGGGTTTCCTCCCACTTTCATAAATTTATAGAGTGTCCAGAAGTTAGGGTTCATACCTAGGGTTTAATTTGGGGTATTTTTGGTGAAATATTATGGTTTAGGGTTTGTTTTCACATCCTTGTTGTGCGGCGGAGGTGCGGTTGATGTTTCGCACCAAGATTCAAGGGTTTTGACTCAAAAGGTAGGTGGTTCCATGTGTAAACAATTATTGATGAGTTAGCTTGCTTTATTTAACCATTTTTAATGTTCCTCATATTTTGGGTGTGGTGATAAAACTTTTTATGATTGATTTGGTTATGTATTAAATTTTATAGTCGCTTTTTAACATGAAATTGGGTGTTTTCATGTGTAACTCATGGGGTTTTATTTGGGTGTGGTTTATAACTTATGAAATTGGTTTATTAAATCTTTTTTGGCCTGACAATTCTGGTTTGGTAATTTACTAGTGTCATGTGGTCCTAAAAATAAGGTTTTTGAATAGGTTTGATGTGTAAAACATTGTTATACTTCTTGAGGTCATTTTAGGAAAATATGTGTCTTCATTTGTATCTTTTGTGGTATTATTCAAGGTTATTTTATAACACTTGAATGTGTTTTTATAAATGTATCTAGGGATGCGAATTCTATTTTTGATAGGAATTGTTATGGTTTTGGTCATAATAGAGTATGACTTCACTAATTCTTAATTTATATGATCTATATGATCTCCTTCTCAAGATTTCCTCCTTAGAAATCAATTTTCATAATTTCCATACTCCTCACATTTGAAACATTCAATTATTATTGAATCATTATATATAAATTTATTCCCATCAATTACAATTAGAAAACTATTCTTTTTTCATCAGTAATTTATTGCTTTATTCCCCTTTTAACTCTTATAAAACATCTTCATGTTCCATTGAGATATTTCCATGAGTTCCTTTTACCACATTCTTGACACATAAGATAGAGAAACTTTTTTTCTCCATGGTAATTGTCATATGAAATTCCATAAATGTATATTTTTATATTATTTGGTGTGTTTGTAAATTTAGTTTAGGTTGGATTGTTAATAATAAATTTAGATAATTGGTTATGTATAACCACAAGATTCCTTACTCAAGTTCTTACAACTTTTGGTTTATTGTTTGAACAAATTCTAAATCTTACATTACAACCCTTTTCAATTTTGTTTCTTTAAATTATATAAATTTACTAAAACCAAATGTGTTACTAAGATTATATCGAATAAAATCATAATAAACAATATTATGAATAGAATAAAAACTCTTATTTCCTTTAAAATGTCATATTCTATTTAATACAATAGGTTTAACAAAAAATAACCATAATTATCATTAAAAAATAACCTTTAAAGTTATATAATATTCTTATAATTTGATTATAAACCTATATATTAATCCCTATAATTTTTTTAAAATAAACCGATCTAATAAATATTAATCTCTAAAGTCTTCTAAAATTATTCATAAATACCCACTATAAAAACCTTTACATAACCAACTAATAATTATTTGTTTAATAATAAGAATTTTTAACCTTATTATATTCCAGATATATTTTAGGATTATATTTTTAAACAATTAAGAAAACCAATATATTTATATAGGAAAATATGTCGCACAATGTACATTTTTTTTCACAAATAAAGTTATTATTGTCAGACTCAAATTCCATTCTTAAAATACATTATTATTTCAAGAAAATCCTTTATTACTACATGTTAAACCATTATATAGTTAATATACATACTTAATCCATAATTTTTTTTTGAAAAAGTGATATAAAAAAACTCAATATCATATATAGAAATAAAGGAAACCTGTTAGTCCTTAAAAAAAATAAAAAACCCATATGAATGTTTCCCCATTAACCTAATAAATCTTAATATCAAATAATAAATTACTTACTATTGAATTAAAATTGTTATCCAAATGTTTTGAATAAAACATTTGATATGAAATAATAAAGGGAAAATGTAAAATAATGAATGTTACTTGGGACATTATAATCATATCATTCTTTTAATGACCCTTAAAGTGAAATTTTATACTCAGATAATTACAAATTATTCATAGGAGTTGCTTATGTTAAACTAAATAAATCATCATTACATCTCAATAGTATTACCCTATATCCAGTTAACTCTATTCACAACATAGGGGTAACTTATAATGAGTTCAATCCGTCTACTTTACCCAATGCACTGGACGACTATAACGGACCCACCCAACATCTCATATTTTTTCATAAAGACCACTATATAAATAAAACAAATAAGGTATTGAAATTTCATAATAAAACTCACAATAAAATATCTTCTAAACCATCATCATAATCACTTTGGGTTATTATATAAAAATTAAAGGAAATACCCATTTTTATTACTCGTAAAAATAAAAAATGCTTAGAATAGAAGGTATAGGATTTGTTTTTGAAAAATTATAGAAAATTATATAGTAATAATAATAATTAATAACATATAGTATGGTTTTAAAATGAGGTTATGTTGTAAGTGTTAAAAACAATTTTTTAAACTTTTTAAAATAAAATCTAAATGAGCTATATAGAAAATGTAAAAAAGACCACTTTTAATAATTTTGTAAAGAATGTAAAGTTAAATAGAATAGAGTTATTATTTATTTGATTATAAATAATAATATTCTTGGAACTATTTAAATAACATGGATATGGAGGAATAATAGTAGAAAGTTCAACTTTAAAACATTTAAAAAATGGTTTTAAAGAAAAATCAATTACGTCAAATCCAGAATCGCTTCGTATGAATTTATCCCTAATGAATAATAAATGAAAAAAAATTATTTACTTTTTTGGAACCTTTTAAATGTTTATTTTATTATTATAATCCCACTTATTATATTTAATGTCATATTTCACTTAGGTTCCAAATTAGTATAGTTCACATTGGTCGTCTTGGGATTATTTAAATCACGATCTCCAAAAAAAATTTAGTATATTTTTAATAGTAAAAAGACTTATCCCATTTGTTACATAATATATTAATGTTTCATGTTATTGAGAATATATTATTACTAAAACATAAATTTTTTATAGGTTATGTAATATTTACTTTTCTATAAATGTTCCATGATATGCTTGTTTTTGACGGTTTAAAATAACCATTTTTGGTAACATTTAATTCCATTATTATGATGAATGCTTGATCATTTAAAAATTATATTTATTTGAAATTAATACTTATAACTTAATATTTCTAGTATTTATTGTTTTTAATCATCCATGAAAAAAACATGTTACCATCATTCATATTGGTGGTAAAAGTGACCAACACAAGAACTTGTTTTAACAAATGAATGAGTATGAATATATTATTATATAGTAATATTATAACTTTTAAATAATATTAGTGAATTAAGATTTTTTATAAGTGTGATAAATTAAATTCATGAAGTGGAAGATAAATAAGAAGAAATAAATTTTAGAGGGTATCACTTAAAATGTGTATCATTTTTCTGGATTTTTAGGAAATCAAGCCTGTAAGGTTGTAGTGAAAAATGAAACATTTCATTTCTGGAGGCGGTAGTCCATATGTAGGCATGTGCAATGTTATTATTTTTTAATGGATAGAAATTAAAGAAAGTATATATTCTTTTATCTATGTATAATAATAGTTATTTTATAGTAATATTTATTTGATAAATAAATCTTTAATACCAAACATATGAGGTAGTGATGAAAAATGAAATATGTTATCCCTGAAGGTGGTAATCAACATGTACACAAAAATAATGTTTTCATATTTATAAAAATCAAAAGTATGTGTAAAATGATTGTTAAAAAAACATAATAAAAATTATGTATATAAATTATATGGATTCCATTATTTTAGGATTCATATAATATATTTGAAGGAGGTGGGAGAAGAAATAAACTTGATAGAGCTTGGTTAGAAAATATACCATTTCCTTAGACAATATATTTTAAAAAACACCACATGGATTGTTGGATTTTTATTTTGTAAAGAAAAAAAGATATATGTTGTGGATATTGTTTTTTGGGAGTTATTTGGGAAGGTCTTAGTTGAGATAGTGTGCTCAATATTTGTAGATAAGTGAGCAGAGGAGAGGTCATTTTACAAGTTTGAGGAGTGTCACTTATATAAATAATCTTAAATTTAAATTTTTATAAATTTCATTCTCATGATAAAGTAGAAATAAGTTATAAAATGTTAAAATATATTATAATATAGATTCTACTTCCATTATTAAAACAAAATTTGGATAGATTTTAATTATATTTTTTGATTATCTCTTAGTTTAACCCCTTCATTGACCATTTTAACCATTAATATAATGACTAATTTTTACCATGGTAATAATTTTGGATGAAAAAAATGAAATTTCTATTATTAAATAATTTAATAATTATGAGTAAAAATATTTTTTTAAAATATTCAATTTCTATAAGTGGTAAAAAAAATTTCTAATATAATTTCACAATAAACAATGAAAAACATATTTTAGAAAAATGACTTTCTAAGCATAAAGATGGATCTATATCGAAATCATATATAAAATTGATCCCCATAAAATTTATTGGTTTATTAATAAAAAATTATATTTATGTGTCTTAAAGTCCAGTCCTAAACCGAATTTAACTTTGTGAATACATAATTCAAAAAAATCGACAAAAGAATTCATTTATTAGAACAAAATTTTGCTTAGGTTTCAAAATGCCAAATTAAGGTTTCTAAATTCAACATAATATTTATAAATGATTTATTTTACTCCTTAAAAACATATTTATTTTATATAAAAGTTATTTCATTTACATTCATGTAATTCTTATAACATGATAATTTTATAAAAGTGATAGTATTTGCAAATTTGGCATTTTAACTATTCACATGAAGATAAATATTTTCCAAAAAATCGAAAAAATTACCCCTAAAAATATTTTGATACAAATAATTCCAAAATTAAGTTCATTATTTAAAATTTAAATTCTAAAATTCATAATTATATCTTTTAAATGAAACTAAAAATTTAATGAGAAACTTCTTTTGAAAAAAAGAACTTTTTAAGGTTACATTTTCTTAACCTTATTTCTAATCAACTACTAATTAGATGAATTTCTATATATGATTTAATACATTTAAATATTAAATATTAATATAATCATATTTTAAAAGTGATAAATTTAAATTATTAGGATAAAATATAGAACAATTTTTGAAAAAGTTCTTTGAAAAAATTTTCATTTTAAAGTTAAATTATATTAATTATTTATCTTCTATATCTATGATTTTTTATTAATATATTCATATTTAATAGATGTTTTTTTATAAATATCATATTTTTTATCAAATTTATTGTGGCTCATTTTAGTTTTGTGTTGGGTGCAACATGACCTATAAAACATTTTATTATTTAAAATAAAATATATTCCAAAATATAGGGGTGTTACATTATCAGGAAATTTCATCCTCATAATTTTTAATTTTCTCTTTCCAAAATTAGCATGTCATAAAATAGTAATTAGGAGTATATCTTATCATGATAATTTATTTCAAATTCACCTCCAGAAAACTTTTTATTTGTTAATTAAATATTTCTAAAACCATGTATGTATCATTATAAGACCCATAATTATTAATGAGTTTTTGAAAGCATACCATGGAACTAAGTGATATTTTTCCATATAAGACTATATAAATTTATCTTCATCTTTATTGATTTTGGGTAATTATTTTTTTATCAAGGTAGATAATGAGAAAATATACTTGATTTATTTCATTCCTTTTATAAATTCAATTTCATCATCTGGAAGCATGTTTGATCCATTTTCAACTTTGATTCATTTCAAATTTGAATGATAAATTAGTAAAATGGATTTTTTTTCCATAAATCCTGAAAAATAAACTATTAAAGGATTATATGATCTATGTAATGATGTCTAGTTATTCCTCTTGATTCTACCTGATTACAAGAAACCAAAAGGATAGACTAAGTATTAATAAACCATTATATAAGGAAGTAATAATTGAATATATAAAACCTCAATATAAATAATAACACTATAAGTTTAACTGAAATCATTCCATTAATAATAAAAACTTTTCAAAATGCACCTAAACAAGTTCGATACCAAAAAATAAAAAAAACATATCCTTCAAAATTCAACTTAAAATTTATCTGAAAACCACATTAATAATTCCAAAAGTCACATATCAAATTTTTAAATAACATAATCATATATTTTATAAAATAAAATTCAATTTTCAAAAAATAACCCAAATAAAAATAACATAAAACCACTACAAAATCATATATGTTTCCAATTGTGAACTGAATTTTTAGTCTTAAAATTATATTATCTCTTTTTATATAAAATAACATATGAGCCGAAAATTTTGTATTCACTATAATTATATAATGTTATAACAAATATATAAAAAACTTATTTTCAAATAATTTTAACCACCTAGTCACTAAATAAATTTCAATCCCCGACGTAATCTATATTCTTCATCATATGTTCCTTAATATATGATAACATTATTCCAAAATAACCATATTTATAACATCAAAGCACATTAAAATCCTAAATTTATATATCCCTTATTCATGCATTCTTCACAAAACTCAATAAACTGTTACCAAAATATTATTGACCACCTTAGAATATTAACATATAATACATCAAAAGGGAATCTATACCTTTGAGCTTATGATCATGATTAAACCTAACCAACCATAAATAGAATTACTTTATAAATAATAAAACCTTATATGTAGACAATTCAATCATTAAACATCCATTATAAACCTTTAGAAAATATTTTCCATTTTATTACATAATAGTTCATTCCTATAATAAAAAATTTGAATCATGTCATAAGATTAATCAATCTTAATGAAATAATTTTTCTAATTTTAACAAAATAATTCATATAATTTATATTTTTTTAACATTCTCTTTGTATTTAGTTTTAATAGCATATAAGGTTTCTAAATCATTATTTATTAAATCTTAATGATCCCCTTCTTGTGATATCTACTTAGGACATTGATTTACATAATACCCATACTCCCAATATATAAAACTTTTTATTATTAGTGATACCTTCAGAAAAAATTCATTCCCATCCATTTTTTTAACCATGTTATTAATTTTTAATTTTTAATTTATTTCTATATGACCTACTTTACCATATACAAAACATCATCCTGTTCCATCAAGACATTTCCTTGGGTGCTTCTTCCCGTATTCTAGACTTATAGGATATTTAATATTTTTTTACTTCATGATATCTATCACCTAAACTACCATGAAAGTATATTTTTATATTAATTCATATGTTAGGAAATTTATCTAGGTTTATATTGTCAAATATGAATCAAGATAGATAATTAGTCATAACCATAAGATTCCCGACTCTAGCTCCTAACCCATTTTGTTACTCATTCACAAAAGCTATGTGTTTTACTTCCCACCACTTGTTAACATGGTTTGTTTTTAGTTTTATCCATTTACAATGACCAAAATTGTTAGAATGATAATATAAAATAAAATTATAATACACCATCTTATAAATAATATAACCGCTAAGTTTTCTATTACTATGTCATATTCAATTCAAAACATTTGGTTCTGACAAAAAAACTATAACTATTATTAACATTCTTAACTTTATATTTATAGAAGATTCCTAAAATATGATTCTAAACCAACATGTATACCCATTTTGTTTTAAATTATACTCATAGAACAATATCCTAACCTCAAAACTTATCTAAACCTATTCTCTATCACCAGCTATAACAAACCATAATTATGAGTTTAATAATAAATATTTTTAACCTTTTTATGTTAACCTAATATTACTAGTTTATAGTTCCATATAATTATAAAAAACAATCAGCTTACCATTTCCTCCTTCACTTAGAGGGTTTTGAGGCTTTCCAAGCAGTGAAGGGTATCATCCTCTCCTCCAGTTTATCCTGCTTTCCTCATATTTGGTATTCCTTTCCTTTTATTGCTCTTATTCTTCTGAGATATTATTCCCTCATATGGTATCTCTTTTGTTCCGGTCTCACTACTTTGGGTCATCATCCTTTTCTATTTCGACATTTCTATCTATGCTTGACCCCATTTTTTGTTCAACAAGCTAGTGAGCAGTACTAATTGGGATGTGTAGGCGGTAGCTCGCAGTGGGAGATCCATCAAGCCATTGTCCTTGCTTCTTCCCCCTTTTTGGTTGGTTTTTTCCAGGGTCTCTAGAGAGGTCTTGGTTCCTCCTATTTCACCCCCAATCTTCTAGCCTGATTCGATATACATGACCCCATATTGGTTGGGTGTATTAGTTTTTTTGGTTGGGTTGGGATTATAATGGTGGAATAGTGGAAATCTAGAGGCTTCTTCTCTTGGTTTCTTCTGCTCTTTTTCTTCAGTTCTTCATGTTTGGTGTTTCTTTCCTTGTTTCTTCATGTTTGTTGTATTATCATTTTTATATCTTGTTTTTCTCTTTTATTTTTATGATTTTTCAATGGTTTTGGGTTTATTTGTTTTAAGTTTTGATTCGGCTCGCCAGTTTGTTTGGTTCAATGTTCTTTCGTGATAATGATGTTGGTTTTTGGTGTTCTTCACCTAGTGGTGGCACCCAAGGAAGGGTTATGTGGTCAAATATCACTTTTGATGCATTTTTTTTATCATTAATCTACTCTGGCTCCTGGGATCCACCAATCATCTCCTAGATGGATTTTCATGGATGTTATTAAGGATCTTGGAGAAGAGAAGTTCGAGCAGTATATGGAATTTCATGTGGAAATTATTTTCGGTGGATTCATCTCTATCCCTGGGCTCCCAGAGGGCTTATTCACTATGTTAGTTGGTAGGGTGACTTTAGCCTCTTGGTTTTATGGTTTTTGGTGATCTATTTGGGTTTTATATGGTGGTAATGATGGATTAAAGTCGAAGGTATCTCCGAAAAACTATGGGTGGTTCTCACTGGCATTTTTCTGTGGTTAAAGGTTAGATTCGCATCAGAGTTCATGAAATGTGGTAGGTTATCAACTAATTCGGTTATGGTTTCAGTTTTAAATTTGAAATTTGAATTTTTAAAATTGAAATCTTAACTTTAAATGGATGGTGATGTGGATATCGATGAAATTTTATGTGGAAGCCATGAATGTGGTGAAGATAATGGCGGCTAAGAAGATGTAGATTACGATGTGAAATTTGGAGGCTAATTTTGGATCTTTGTTTTTTGAATTTGGAGAATTTGGTTTTAAATTTGAATTTGATGTGGGGGTTAACACTAGCCTGAAAATTGGTGTTTTGAAAATATAAAAAATATTATTTAAAGGTGAGACCTTGATACTATTCTTATATGTACATAAGCCTTGTTTAAATTATTTGAAAACATGAGATGAGAAAAATGAAACTCAATAAGGGATATAAAAATAAAGGAAACATGTTATGCCTTTGGAAAACATGGAAACCTATATAAAAGTTTTCCCTTTCTTCTATCAAATCTTGATCAAAAATAATAAATTAATTTCCCTGAAAAATAACTTCTTCTCACAAATAGATTCATAGAACATTTCATAAGAAAGCATAAATAAAAAAGAATAATCATGAATGTTACTAGGGACATTATAATCATATCATTATTTCAGTCACCCTTATAATAGAATTACCTACTTGGTCGATTAAAAATTTTACATATGATTATGTTATGTTATGCTAACTCTACTACTATTACATCTGCATAAGAGTAAATTATATCTAGTTAACTCTATCCACTTCATTGAAGTAACTTCTCACCAGTTGAATATGTCAATATTATCCTATTCATTTGTGGACAATAAAAGACCCAAACATAATCTATAATGAACAATAACCATAACATGAATTGAAAACATTAGGGGATACAATTTTATAATAAAACTCATAAAAATTAATTTTGAAACAATAATAATAAACACTCGCAACAATCTCATAAAAATAATAAAAAATACAATTTACTATAACTGTTAAAAATGCGAAATTCCTAGAATAATGGGTGTAGGATTTTCATAAAAAAAACATTAAAAATTTATATTAATTTGGATAATTAATAATGTCTATGATGATAGGAAAATTTTTTCATGTATTAAATTTATAATAAAACATTCTCTTTTGACTTTTGTAAAGATATTCAAAATGAACCTTAAAAAAATCGTAAAGGTGACTGCTTTTAAAAAATTTGTAATGAAATTAAAGGTTAATTGAAAATGACCTTATTAATTCATTTGATTATACATTTTCACATTGTATGAATAGTTTACATAACATGGATTTTTATGAAAAAGAGTTGAATGTAAAACATTAGAAGTTTTAAAAAAAGGGTTTAAATAAAAATCCTTTACATTGATTCCCAAATCACTTCGTAAAACTTCTAACATCCCTATTAATAAAATTATATTAATGTTTTACTTTATTAAAATGATTTTACAATTTTATTTACTTTTTTTGTTGCAATAATTTCATTTATTATCATGTTTCACTTAGGTATTAAATCGATATAGTTCACATTGTTCATTATTTGGATTGTTTGGTCTATAATCTCTAAAACAAATTAGTATTTTTATATTATAAAAAACATTTTTCAAATAGTTACATAATATCTAAATTTTTCATGTCATAGGGTCCATATCATTCTAAAAACAAAAAAATTTATTAGGTTATGTAATAGTTACTTTTCCGTAAAAATTCATTGATAATCTTGTTTTTAACAGTTTAAAATAACCATGGTTTTTTTACTTTTAATTAAATGTTTATTATGAATTTTTCATCATTATAGATTTATTTAAACAACTAAAATTCATAATTATGACATAATATTATGAGTATTTATGTTTCTTTAATCATTCGAGATAGAGACATTTTAACATCATTCATGTTGGTGGAAAAACCAACCTAAACAAGAAAATGGTATAATGAATAATTGAGTAAGAATATTTTAATTGTAAGGATATTATCACATTTAAATAAGCCTAATTATTTCAAAATTATATTATAAAATGATAAATAATATTCATTATGTGGTATATGAATAAGAATAAATAAAGGTAAGATGTTTGTACATATAAAGTGTCTCAGTATACTCATTTTAGGCGATTTTACGAGAAAATTTTTATGTCAATAATATTAATAGTAACGAAAAATTATATTTATAGAATCTTAATAATGTTATAATTTTTATATTTATTTATTCAATTCCTTCGCGAAACCAACCATATAAGGCGGTAATGAAAAATGAAACATGTATTTCAAGGGGAGGTAGCCTGCACGAATGAAAGAATGACATTTTCATTTTTCAATGGATAAAAAAAGGTGGATAATTTTTCACTTTTTTTGAAGGATAATTCTGTTATAAATATCATATTTATTATTTAAATCCTTATTTATAACCATCCACATGATATTGTGATGAAAAATAAAATACTTTATCCATGGATGTAGTTGTCTACATGTACACACTAGAAACATTCTCATTTTTATATGGATGGAAATAAAGTAGAGAGTGGTTATTCTATAAATATAATAAAATTTAAGTATATTATTGATAATGATTCAATTATATTACTAATTTTATAATATATTGAAAGTATACAGAAGAAGAATGGAACATGAAAGATCTTGGTTAGAATATCTACCTCTTCTATGGACAATATCTTTTGAAAAAGACCTTGAGGCTCCTTGTATTTGTATTTTAGGAATAAAAAATATGTTCTATAGAGATAATAGTTTTTAATGGTATTTGGGTAACTGTTGGAAGATATATGGTTATTAAATTTCATGGATAATTGAGGATTGGAGAGTTCCTTTTATAAGTGATAGGAGTGACCCTCTTTCAAATAATTTTAACCTTAAAATATTATAATTTTTTTTTCATGGTCAAGTGGAACCAATTGGAAGAATTATAGAATATTGGATAATTTACTATCTAAATACTCTCTTAAAATACAATTAAATAAGTTTTAGTGATATTGTTTTGCCTTATCTATTAGTTTTACCCCTTCATTAACCCCATTAACGCTTACCATAATGACTAATTTTTTCTATGGTAACATTATGGAAAAATATGAATTGGAAATTACTATGGAATTGTAACATTATAGTTCCAATTTTTAAAATAAATATAAAATATTCAATTTATATAGGTGGTAAAAATTACGTTTAATATAATTACACAAAACATAATGAAAAACAGTTTTTAGAAAATGTCTTTCCAGGTATAAAAGTAAATTTACTCAAAAATAATGTTTAAAATTTATCCCTGCTAAATTTATTGGTTTATTAAAAAAAGTGTTATTTGACATAAAAACCAATATGATACCAAATTTTAATGTATAAATATTTTATTTAATTAAGGTGTCAAACCAATTTATTTAATTCAATAATAAATATCATAGGTTTCAAAATGTCAATAATTGGTTTATAAATTCAACATAATATTTTAAAATGATTCATTTTAGTTATTAAATATATATTTTTAATAAATTTTTTTCATAAGAATTCAAGTCATTCTTATATCATGACTATTTCATAAAAGTGATAGTATTGTTAGATTTATTATTTTTTACTATTCACCCAAAAGTCAACCGTTTCAAAAAATTTAAAACATTTACCCTTAGATAATTTCTATATATGAAATTAAAACATAATTTTATTTTAATCCCATTCTAATGAAAAAATTTATAAATTTATCTTTAAAATACAAAAAATTTACAAGAAAATTACTTTTATTGAAAAATGATCTTTTAACATTTAAGTGCTCTTAATCTTGATTCATATCAATTAATAATTAAATTAATGTTAATGTATTAGTTTGTACGTAGAAATTTTACGAATAATCATAATCTTCTTTTGAGAGTTGTTAATTTAATTTATTAGGATAAAATGAAAAACACTTCAAAAATATTTATTTGAAAAAAATCCTTTTTAAAATTAAATCATATTAATTATTTATCTTCTAAAATGTTCCATTTTTAAAATCTTAATATCTTTTTATTTACTATTTGATTTATTCTTATTATTATATTCTTTATAACATTCATCTATTACATCACGACTCATTTTCATTGGGTGTTTGGTGTAACATAATCAAACAAACATAGTATTATCTAAAAGAAAATACATTCTAAAATCTCTAAGTGTTATAGTATATATACTTCTCTTTTGTATTCATGGAGGAACTATTCATCCAAGGTTGTGGGTCTTCCTCCATACATAGATTAACTTTTTTGAGCTCATAGACATTGATATAAAAACCTCCCTCAAATACTGGAGGATCATATCAATGATATTCTCATTCCTCTTATTATTTATCATTAATATTTATTGTAGAAGATAGATGGGAACTTTGATATTGGGTAGAAAATATGAGGAAATTGTCATGACATCGTTCCTCTGAATATTAATATTCGTATAATGTAAATAATTCCCTTATTATATTATTGAATGGGCCTAAACCTTTTTATTTTATTTATATAGGTTATATGTATTATTTTCTAAGGATAATTAGTTATTTTGAATGAATATTGGTTAGACCTATATAACGGTAAAGATACTTAGAGATCGGGTTGACACAGATGTACTCTGTGTAATAAACCAAAACTTTTATCATTTAAATTTACTTATTATAATTATTTCATATGGAATAATCACCTAGAAAACAAAATATAAGCATTATAAATTTTGAATGAATCAAATAAAAAAGAATTTCTAGATATAAACAAACCTATACTATTGAAATAGTAACTTGAGATTTGAAACAGTAATGTAACCCTTATAAATAGTAAACTAGCCAATATAATAGTAACCTCATCAATGATAGTGTAAATAATATTTATCCATTTTATAAGTGTAAATATGATATAATTGTATCATAGTATAAGTGAATAAATATTTTAAAATTATTAATTAGGTATTTGTATTTTTTTAATTCATAAAGATTTAATTACAATTTCTTGACAAATTTAAAAATTTAAAACAAAATTTATTTTCATAAAACGCATTCAAAAATTATTATTTTTATGTCTTTTGAATATAAAATAATTTTATAAGGCCTTATTTTATTTTACAAAGTGACATAAAAGTAGTTTTAATTTTAAAATTTGTATTTTCCAAGTAAAATATTATTTGAATTAAAAATTAAATTTATCATATTTATAAAATCATTTTCATAAAATGATGTTCATTTTTCAATTATACACATCAACAAATGGCTGGGTTAGTTTTTTGGATTTTTCTGAAATACGTGAATTTTTGGTGAATCGTCAAATACTGTAATTTATGGTATATATGCATTATAAATTAAATACACTATTCCTTGAGTTGTGGATGATTTAAGAACCGTTGGTCCAACTCACATTATGTAATTTGTATTTTTACTCTCAATAATCTACACAATTTTTGTCTTAAGAAAATATAATAAACTAATGAATTAAATAATGAGAAAACACCTCTCTCTTCTACTATAAATACAACCCCCACCTCTTCTCCTCACACCTCTAAAGCCTTGAGCCTTTTCAAAATTCAACCTAAATATCCTCCCAATCCACTCCCCTAATATTAGAGGTTTTTTTCTTAATAAAATACCAAAATAAATCCCCAATGGAGGTTCTCGAGGAGAAGAATCAAGAGGTAAAACCCTCTTCCTTTTCTTTTAATTTTTTTTAAAGTTCCATTATTTTATTTTTATCTCCTGAACTCTCCTCATTCAAATGGTATGATAAATTTAGTACCTTAAAAATAATTTATTTTTTTTATTCTAATGGATCAATTCATCATCATCTCTCTTTCCCCCTCCTTTTATACTAAAAATGAATACATCATCTGTGATGTTTTAATTTATCACATTCAGGGAGGACGATGTTTTCATTTTCCATTAACATCTTAAAGGATGGTATGAAACCATTTTTATGGTTGAAACAGATTATTATATATTTAATATATATTATGTAATGTTCTTTAATCTTTTTTAATTCATGATATTAATTTATTAAATAAAATGAATTAGTTGTGATCGAAAACTGCCAAAATAAACCTTAATGATTATCATTTACTTTATCTAAATAATCATCCTCATTCCATAAAACCAAATGATATATAAGACCCATTTAACCTCAAAAATAACATTAATAATATATAAGTTTAATTAGGGATAATTAAACCCACTTTATATGACCTTTCTTACTTGTATACAAGTAAAACTATCATGAAAACCAAGGAAACCAATGCTCTTAAACGATGAAATTGAACCTATTAACCCATCAAGAAGGGAAATAAATGAACTTAAAAAGCTTATAATAAATAAAATACATGTATAAAGGGTTATATAACTATTAATTAATTAATATAATTTGATTATCTAGGACATTAAGATCAAGTAAAGAATACCTTCAGACCTATGGTAAGGGATTCTACAAAAAACTCCATTATTCATTTGGGTTATTCTGTATCTCTTTTTACCGAAATGAAATTATCTTTTATTTTTGTTTACATCTTATAATTTTTTTTACATGTTTCAAATTCCTGTATCAAGATCATTCTATCCTTTTTGGGTGATACACATTTGTTTAAAATGTTCCCAGCTTAATTCTTCTTGAAAAGGAATCCAGATTTAAGGGAACTTCTTGAATACTTACACAATTTCAAGTACAATATATAATATCTTTTAAGGATCCATTATCAAAATAAATAATTTTATTATGAAAACATTCTTGGTTAACTTTTGGTTTTATATAAAATATTAATCCATTTTATTCATTAAATGCTCTTTAATAATTTCCTTAAACTTCACTAAAATGTTTTAAGTATCATGTTTCTTAAAAACTATTTTTACATGTTGTCAATTCAGTTTTACATCAATAATGATTATTTACAACTATTTTCCTATATTAATATGCATGTTATATTTAATTTCTTTCTTTTGTGGACACTTTTATGATTCACCCATTTGTTATGATTTGTGAAATGATTATGATGCTTAATTCTTACCATGGGCAATCCTTATGTTTTTGTTTTATTCCTTATGTATGATTCCTCATGTGGAACACATATTCATTAAAATTTTATGATGGTTGTGCCCAGATTTCACTTAAATGCATTGGGTAATTTTTAGTCTAATGAGATGTTATGTGCAATTATATTGGTGGTTATCCACATCTCATTCCCCATATGTAATGGTCAAGGTGCTTAGCCATGAATCATTCTCCTCTATGTAAAATGAGCCTTAAATCATGCTAAATTCATATTTTATGTTTTTTTACATTACTATGATTCCATTATTATATGATCCCATGTTATGATTACTTATATTTAATCACTTTCCCGGCCTTTTTATATAATTTTGTTATGCCTTCTAACCCAGGTGCTAATATTTATTTATACAATTATTCCATTACTCGGATTTTAGCTCATCCCTTTGTTCATATTATCCCCATGTTATCCTATGTTGATTTAAGGAATCAAAGGAAGTTATGATATTTTTATGAATATTAAATAAAATATGATCTTATTTTGTGATCATGATGTTTAATTATGTACCTAATCTCCAAGACGCTATACTTTATGATCCAAGGATTGTAATTTGATGTCTAATTATTCCTAAAATCATGTAATTATATGGGTAAAGTCTTGGGTCACTATAGTTAGTATCAGAGGAAAAATATTAGTTATTTTTGGAGATTAGGAATAAAGAACTTATAAAACTTAGGGATAAGTCTAAGTCTAAGAAAACATCCCTAACTTTTGGTAATTATAGAGTAAGTGGTTTATCCAGAAAAAACATCCTTGTCTTGATACTACAAGTGGAAATGGTTTTGGAATAGATGCACATAGGATTAAAAACTTCAACAAGGTGTCCAGGCCTGACTCATGGAAACCTAGTACACAAAAATGGGGATTAATATGCACCTACAATGATACCCTAAGGGGATATGCTTATATAAATTCATAATCTCATTACAAACCATTATTAGGGGAATAAAGATAATTCCCATAATAATATATTTTAGGAAATAGATCATGGATAACCCAGATTGAAACATAGAGAATCATAAGTTTGGATATACTTTTCTATTAAGAGTTTATCCTTTTATGTTTAAATTATTCTTTTTATTCTTATTATATAAGTATTCAAGCCCCCCAATTGAACCTTTTTCTATTAGTTAATGGTGGGAAATATAATAACATGTTCCAACAATCACTGTTATAGGAAATGTGATTATTTTCCTAATGATATTCTGAATATGATTGGGATTGGTGATGAAACATTTATGATAGTACTTTCTTAGGTGGATCAAGTTATGAACAATAACAACAATCTTGTGGAATTCCCTCCTTATCCAATAAAATAGTTACTATCGAATCATTCATGTGGAAATCACATCCCATGTTTAGTAGATCTTCTGATCCCCACCACATAGAATAGTGAATTAAATCCTTTGGAAAAATATTCTCTTCACTCTAGTTTATAGACGAAAAGAAATTTTTATTGGATGTCTATCATTATGATAGGGAATCAGATCAGTGGTGGACACTGATTAATAATACAATGTCCAAGGAGAAAATGGACTCCATGGATTGGGTGGAATTCAAGAATTTTCTTTTCAATAAAAATTTTCCCCGAACCCTCCATCTTATGATAGAAATAGAGTTCCCCAGACTTAAGAAGAAGGAATATGATTCTAAATTGGCATAGGAAGAAAAGTTTACAAGGCTTTCAAGATGCGCCTCCTACTTTTTCATGAACACCAAAAGAAAGGGGGATCACCTATTTAGTGAACTAAAGATGAGTCTATGAAAATCATTGGCAATTCGAGACTTCGATAGTTATCTGGAGATTGTCTGTTGTTCCCTAAAGGTTAAAATGGGGTTAATAGACTCTCAATGGTATCATGAGATCATTTAAAAACAATAGAAAATTAAGTGTAACATTGGTGTATCCACAAATAAATCCCTTGATGGAAAGAAGACTGAATACCCAAAATGTCAAAATTGTGGGAAGAAGCATCCTATGAATTGTCTAAAGGGAACTAGGAAATGTTTCAAATGTGGAATAATGGGGAATCTATCTAATAACTACCAAAGGGACATGAAGAATTACACTAATGTGAAAGAAAAAAAAAGTTTTAGGTCAACACTCTGCCTATAGTATAGTGTTTCAACTATAAGGGAAATGATAATTTTTCAGACCAATTCCTTATGCCCAGGGTTTTTGGTGGAAATCAACAACAACCTCCAAGGCAACAAGGAAGGGAATATACTATAACTACTAGTGAGGTGGTTCTATACAACAATGTGGTGACAGGTCTACTAGTTACTCATTCAATAATATCGAACGTGCTATTTTATTATAGTTCTATGCATTCTTTCATATCTTGAAAGTTTAGTAGAACTATTCAAACAGAACCTCAAAATACAGAGGTTGAGTTATCTTTGAGAACAACTAATGAATAAATTATTGCATCCAAAGTAAATAACTCCTCCCAGGTTAATGTTTGTGGACTGAACCTCCCATAAAATATTTTCTTACTTTCTGGGTTGGAGGTTGATTCTATTTTGGGCATGGATTGGCTATCTTTATTCAAATCCAACATAAACTATCCGAAAAGTGAGATCACTCAACACATCCTGAAGATTCCCTTAATTCGTTACAAATGTAAGGAGGAAAATGAATCTCCTTCAAAATCATCATCTAAATTGTGTATATTACTACCTTATAAGAAATAATATATCACTCAAATTATTTAGACAAAGGAGATGATCATGCTTAAATAAATTCCAATCATGAGGGATTACACTAATGTATTCCTAGTAGAATTTCCTAGTCTTCCGCCTGATTGAGAGGTTGAGTTATAAATTTAACTTATTCATGGATCTCTACCTATATCATAGAATCCCTTATAGAATGGACATCATTGAGTTGGAATAACTAAAAAGAAGTTATAGGAGAATCTAGATGAGGGTTTTATATGCCTAATTTCTTTACCATGGGGTGCACCAGTCCTCTTTTTCAAGAACAAGTATGGACCAATGCACCACTGTGTTGATTATCATGAGCTCAATAAAATCATGATAAAGAACAAGTATCCCATTCCTTATATAAATGAATTGTTAGGTCAACTATGTGGGCCCTGTTATTTCTATAAGGGGGACCTTCAGTTAAGATATCCCCAATTATAGACGGGCAAGGAAGATATTCCCAAGACTGACTTTCAAACAAGGTATGACCATTATGAGTTCATAGTGATTACCTTAAGACTCACTAATTCTCAATATATTTTCTTGGAATTAATGAATAGTGTCTTTAGGTATTACCTCGACAAATTTTTGGTAGTCTTTATCGATGATATTTTGATATACTCTAGGAGAAAGGAGGAACTTGAAGAGAATTTGAATACTCTGTTGAAGAGTTTGTGAAGGGATAAATTTATTCAAAGTATAGTAAATGTGATTTTTTATGGAGGAAGTATCATTATTGGGCCATGATGATACCAAAAAAGAGATATCTATGGACCGTTCCAAGACAAAGGAAATCAAAGAGTGGCCAAGTGCAACATCTATAACAGAGATCTATAGTTTCCTTGGCCTAGTTGGGTGTTACCAAATTTTTTTGAAGAACTTTTCATGATTACCACACCCAATAACCAAGATTACATAGAAGGAAGTAAAGTTTTTATGTACTTAAGAATTTGAGGAAAACATTAGGAAGATCTATAAGAGGATTATTACTATGACATACTCACACTGTCGTTAAGTGGAGAAATCCTTGTGGTGCACAATGATGATTCAAAGAAAGCAATAGGCTGTGTACTGATTTAAAATAATAAATTGATAGCCTATAACTCAAGGTAGGTGAAAATTAATGAGCAAAACTATTCTATGTATGATCTGGAGTTAGCGGCTGCGATCTTCACGTTGAAAATATGGTGGCATTATCTATATAGGGAGAAGTGTGAGATATGTACTAATCACAATAGTCTCAAATATATATTAACACAAAAGGAGATTAATATTAACCCGTGAATATGGTTAGTTCTCATCAAGGATTTCTACTGCTCAATCCATTACCATCCTGGTAAGGAAAATAAGGTGGCCGATCCTCTAACTAGAAAGGATCCTTCATCTTTATCAATGATGATAATTGAGAGGGATCCAATATTCTTAGACTTAAAAAGTATGGACATAGGAATCCTTAAGGGAATAACATCATCCTTCCTTTCCCAACCATCTCTTGTAGAGAAAATAAAGGATTCTCAAATAAATTATGTTTAAATTCAGAAAAAAGAGGAAACTATTAAGAATGTGAAATCCACTGATTTCAATATCAATGAGGATGGAGTTGTAATACTTTGGCCACAACAATGTTTACCATCCAATACATGGATAAATAATGATCTTTTAAAAAAACATGAAGCTCAACCTTCCCTATTAACTTAGGGATCTTGATGATTTATTGATATCTTTGGGAGAACTTTGGGATAGAAAATATGAAAAAGTATATCACTGACTATACATCAAGGTGCATGGTATGTCGGAAAGTGAAGACTGAAAGGAAAAAGTATAAAGCGATCATGCAACCATTATCCATAACAACATGGTTGGGGGAGAATATCACAATGGACTTTGTCACCGTACTTTGAAATAAAGCCATAGTAAATAATGCTATATGGGTGATTATGGATCGTCTTTCAAATATAACCCAGTTTATCATAATTTGAGATGACTTATCATTGGATCAAATTGAAAAGATATATATAAAAGAAGTGGTAAAGATGCATGGAGTACCACTATCGATTATATCCGATCAAGATCTGATATTCAACATGATGTTCTTGAAAATTCTCTAACATGATCTAAGCATTGAGCTAAAATTCAGTATGTCATATCATCCTCAAATTGATGGCCAATTAGAGTGAACTATTCAGACCATAGAAGGCATATTGAGAGCATATTCTATGGTATTTAAAGGATGATGGGGCCAACATCTACCTCTGGTTGAGTTCTCTTAAAATAATATTTTCCACTTGAGCATCTGAATGGCTCCATATGAAGACTTTTATTGGAAAAGGTGCTGAAAACCAGCATGGTGGGATGCAGTCAGTGAACGTAAGCTTCTAGGATCTGAAATGGTCAGTGAAATGATAAAGAACGTGAAAACAACCCAAGAACACATTAAGTTATCCCGAATTTGACAAAAGGGATATGAATAAAATCTTCATCGGGACCTTGTGTTTATGTTTCGATACATGGAATTCCACTACATATCTCCATGGAAGAGGAAAATGAGATTTGGTAAGAAGGGGAAGCTAAGTCCTAGGTACATTGGTCCCCTAGAGATTCATGATGGTGTTAGAGTTGTTGCCTAATGATTTTCACTTCCAACAACCATGTCTCAAGTATATTA
Organism: Viscum album; assembly: GCA_963277665.1. NCBI lineage: Eukaryota > Viridiplantae > Streptophyta > Magnoliopsida > Santalales > Viscaceae > Viscum > Viscum album. The sequence goes on along the minus strand of OY728128.1, from coordinate 207,957,979 downwards.
TGTATTCCACATATCCTTCTTGAGTAAGTACATACCGGATCCCTCACATGTACTAAATTTATAGGTAGTATAGTTGGAGAATGACCTTTCTTATGGGAGTAGCTAGTAAAGATCATGGATTGTAGAAATAAAGTTTTACACAACAAGAATACTCACCTGTTAAAAGTACTATAGAGTAACCATAAATATCAATATGCAACATGAGAACCAGAGGGTGCAATGGAGGAAAATTACCCACACCTATTTTCAACATAGAATATAAAATGAAATTTCGATGGCGAAATTCCATAAGGGGGGAAGAATGTAACGACCCAAAACTTTTATCAATGAAATTCCTTTATTATAATTATTTCATATGCTATAATGAGATATATAACACAATAAAAGCTTTATAAATGATGAATGAATGAAATATGAAGAATTTATAGAAGTTAAGGAACCTATATCAGTGAAATAGTAACTTATTCTTTTGAATAGTAATATAACCCTTATGAATAGTAAAGCAAACAATTGAAAAGTAACCTCAACAATGATATTATATATAAAAACTATCCATTTAATAAGTGAATATATGATATAATTGTATCATATTATAATTAAATAAATATTTTAAAAATTATTAATAACGTTTTGGTATTTACATAAGTCATAAATATTTAATTACTATTTTATGACTAATTTAATAATTTAAAAGATTTTTTTTTCCATTAAATGTATTCATAAATTTGTATTTTTATGTATTATTATTATAAGATAATTTTATTAGACCTTAGTTAATTTTAAAAAGTGTTATAAAAGAAGTTTTAAATTTTAAATTTGTATTTAACAAGTAAATGATAATTTTAATTAAATATTAAATTTATCATATTTAGAAAATTATTTTCATAAAATGGAGTTAATTTTTGAATTATTATTTCCAAAAAATGGTTAGGTTGAATTTTTGGGATTTTTTTAAAATACGTGAATTTTTTGGTGAATAGTATAATACAACAATTTAAAGTATATATACATTTTAAATTAAATACACTATTCCTTGTGTCATGGATGATGTGAGAACATTTGGTTCGAAATCACATGATATTATTACTTTTTTTTAGTCTCAATAATCAACACTATTTCTTTTCTTGAGAAAAATAATTAAACCAATGAATTAAATAATGAGAAAACACCCCTATCCTCCCCTATAAATATCACCCTCACCATCTCTTCTCCACACAAGTATCAAACCTTGAAACCTGTCTAAAATTCACTCAAATAACCTCCCAATACTCTACCCTTTTCCAGGAGATTTTTTTTATTAATAAAATATCAAAACAAATCCTCTAAGGACGTTTTCAAGAAGAAATAATCAAGAGGTAAAAACTTCATCCTTTTCTTTTAATTTCTTTTCAAGTTCCATTATTTTCTTTTTTTTTCTCTTAAAATTCCCACATACAAATGGAATTATAACTCTAGTTACATATATATAATATAATTGGGTTATTCTAATGGAATAATTCATCACCATATCTATTTCCTTCTCCTTTTATACTAAAAATAAAAACATTGTTCGGGATGTGTTAATTTATCACATTCAGGGACGACAGACTTTTCAATTTCTATTACCAATATCATGGATGGTCATAAATACATATTTATTGTGAAACCATATTATAATATATTTATTATATCTTATATAATTTTATTGAATCACTTTTTACAGAAGATATTAATTTATTGAACAAAATGAGATTCTTGTGATCCAAAATCACCAAAATAAACCCAAATGATTATCATTAACTATTTATCTAATGATTCATCCTCATGAAAAAAATATATATAAGAAAAATTCAACCACTATAATATCATCAGCAACAAATTAGTTCAATTTTGGATGATTACCCACACTTTATATGACTTTTTATACATGTTTACAAGTAAACTAATCATGAAAACCACGGAAACAAATGCACCTAAACAATTTAATTAAATGTTTTAACCCATAAAAAAGGTCCATAAGTGATCTTAATAAACTTATATTAAATAAAATAAATGTGTAAAGGGATTTTGCACAAATGAATCTAATTTCATTATCCAAGACATTAAGATCAAGTGAAAAACACCATCATACATAAGGTAAGGGATTCTACCCAAACATCCATTATTCCTTCAAGTTACCCTTTCTCTCTTTTTTCCCAAATTAAATTAATTTTTTTAAAATCTTATAAATTCGATATATATGTTCCAAAATAATGTATCAATATCCGTTCATCCTTATTTTTTGGGATATACATGTTTTTAAAAGGTTCCATACTCAATTCCTCCCGTTGAGCAGTCTTGGTTTAAGGGAACATTATGAATTCTTACCCAATTTCAAGTGCACTCTATAATCTGGTAAATTTATGTTATTTTTCTAAAAATAATAATTTAATTATGATAACATTTATGGTTCACTTCTGGTTTTATATAAAATATTATTCTATTTTCCTATTTAAATTCTCTTTAATATTTTCCTTAAACCACACTAAAATGCTTTAATTAAAATGTTTATTAAAAACTCTTTTTACATGTTATCACATAAGTTTGACATAAATAATCATGATATATTCCTTTTTTAATTTATTAATGTCCATGTATTATTTAATTCCTTTATTTCATGGACACTTTTATGATACACCCATTTATTATGCTTTATGACATGATTATGATACACAATTCTTACCCTAGGTAACCCTTATGTTTACGTTTGATTTCTTATGTATGACTCTTTATGTATAAAACATATTCAAGAAATATTTATGATGATTGGTACCAAATATCACTACAATGCATTGGGTAATGTTTAGTCTCATTAGACATTATGAGCAATGGTCTTGGTGGTTAGCCTTTACTCGTGATCCATGTGCAACGATCTTGGCAGTTAGTCTTGGGTTGGGCTCCTATATATGAAACAAGAAATGAATCATTCTAAAGTCATGTTTTATTATTCTACTACATTACTATTAATACCAGATTATATGTTCCCATGCTAATATTCAATATATTTAATCATGTTCCATTCCTTTTTATATCATTTTGTTATGCCTTCTAACCTATGTGCTAAGATTTATTATTACATTTATTCTATTACTATCCTATTAAAACATCCCTTTATTCATGTTATCACAGGTTATCCTTTTCCCATGTAAGGGATAAATGTAATTTAGTTGATCATTATGAAGATTAAATAAAATCTATTCTTATTTTGGAATCATGATATTAAATTATGTACCTAATCTAGAAGACACTAGAATTTACAATCCTTGGGTTGTAATTTTATGTTTAGTTATGCTTAAAATCAGGTAATGACATGGGTAAAGGAATTGGTTAATATATTGTGCAGTGATATTCTATTTCTTTGGTGACGATTCCTCTATAGATACATTTTCCAGACCTATATATGTAAGAAAAGTGATTTTATTTTTTTTTGTCTTATTTACAAATGAAACCTGCATGGATTTGTAACCTCCCTGATTTGTATTTATTTCCTAATTTAGTTTGTGGTAAACACATAATCTTTTCTGAGTTTTCTTCATGGATTTATTCGATCAATTTAAAAATTATTGGGAGAGGTAACACAAATGACATTATCTACCCTTAGTAGATTTACCTCCCTTTTATAGAACCCTATATCTATATAATAATATTTTTATGACTCAAATGGGGAATCATCATTATACACTACCCCAATTTGTCAATTAACTAGCTATTTGAGGCCCTTTTGGTATGGTGAAGGCACTAAAACAAGCACATGTAGCTAATACCCCCAATAAAACGTTCATGAATATATATTTGTGAAAAAACATAAAATAATAGTCGGAAATGAGATATTTAAACTGGGATCTGATTTTGATTTTACCAAGTGTCCCATAATTAATTTTATCATACCCTTGGATTGTTGAGATATATGATGAAAAACATTCTTCACTATATCACAAGTTCCTGAGTGTTCATATTGAGATGAGACTGATCCTAAAACAAATATCAATTTTGGCCCGATATAACTTGATGTCATCAATATTTACTGATATATCAAGGTTCTAATGTTCCCATGTATGAAAACTTCTCAGTCCCATTATATTATGGAAATGACGTCATGATAATTAGATGAACTAGTCTCCACCTGAAAGGTCTTAGTTGCAGTAACTTTGTTCTCAAACTCTTAAGGGATTAGAAGAACCTTAATAAGTATATATATAAAATCTATGGATATGTGATAAAATTCTTGTATATAATTATTATATTGACCAACACTGATATGCTTGAGAATTTTTTACTTCTGGACTAAGGGTCTGCACTCCCCATCTTGAGGATGTTCCTTAGTATAGGATTTTGAAGTCTATGAAGACTACATCGACCATGCTTTCCCTTAACTAGATAAAGGGGGTGTCTTTTTAGTCTATGGGTTGAAATGATCCATATTTTTTGAAATTTTATGTTGACCAAAATATTATATATATATTAGTTATCCATATTGTATAATTGGATCTAAATGATACATGAATGATTTAGGATCAGATCAATGCTCTAGTTGAGCTCATTATAGTTCTAAATTTGGGGTTCTGTGGTCTATATGGCTTCAACACGAACAATGTTTGAGTTTTGGGGTCTATTCAAAATTCATCATCCTAAACCTCTAATACTTCCTATACTTTTATAAATTGGTAATTGAGGTTCATATATATATTATTCATCAATTAAGGGGTCTATCAAATTCATGAGATAGACTAAGCTACATTGTGAATCCTCATCTAATGAGAATCACATTTTTTAGGGAAGTAGTGGTTTCATTATTTTGTAGGATGGTGTACATCATTTGAGTGATAATGTTAAGAATTATTAGAGGGTATAGACTGTATTGGGTACTGTTCTGGGATCTTACTCTTATGAATTCTCCTATTTATGTGTATTTCATTGACTTTTGGAATATTTCTACGATATAGATATCGTCTTTGACTTCAAAATGGGGGTAAAAAATATCTTTTTTAGTTGATCTTTGAGTTTGGATTGGGATCGATTGAAAACATTTTTGGTCATCCAATCATCAATATTCTGTGCAGTTCTATCTAGGACTTTCTGAAACTCTTCTTATCCTTTAGAAGAGGTGACCGAGATATTTTCCACCCGTGCCTTGGGTTTTCCTAACAAGACTTGGTCAGAGTAAACTATATTCTGGAGTATATCCTTGAAGATGAAGCAGTCTTGGGTATTGTTGTACCAGTGTCCAATGGAAGGTGTAATAATCTAACTGGCCATTTAGACCAACTTAATTGGGTTTCCTAATTTCTAATAGCTTAATCATGTTATTATCCATGATAATAATGAAATATTATAAAACTTTTATTCTCTAAAATGAATATAATATATTCTTTCAATCATCTATTTTTTGGAGAATTTTCTCCTCCTTTACCTCCTAAATAGGGTGATATTTTTTACTTCTATCATTCAAGGTGATGTACCACATTATTTTCTACAATCTTGGGGGTTTGAGCCATCATTAGTATTTGTTTGAGCAGGACTAATATAATCTATGCTCTTATATGATTCTTTCATCGTGTTTATAACATTATCTAGTGTTGGACTTATACTACAATATGTAATCTTCAAGGCACTATTACATGAATGCAAACTATCGAAAACTACCAGGAGGATTCAAAAGTATTAACAATGTCAACAACTCATCATGGATATTATTTATACAATTATCTAATATATGTTTGTTTAGGAGGTGTAAATTCAGGGTGTTGGTTAGTCTCTTCCATATGTAGATGAAATATTCAACCCTCCCATTTTCACATTATTTTTCCATTTGAGAGGCAAAGGATTATTTCCTTTTTTAGAGTTAAGATAAATTGATGAAGGAACTACCACTAAATATTTTATTAGTCGGTGAAAGAATCAGTCGATATGTTGTTCTACCCAGAAAATACTGATCCCTCTAGTGTTTGGAGGAAACAACTAATATTTTCTCCTTATTACTGCTTACATCTTCCCATCATGCTGATTTACTATGATTAATAATGTGTGAGATATTTCTTTTGTTCTTTTGTACTGGTGAATATTAAGAAAGTTGGATTTTAGAATCTATGTGGTTGAGGAGTCATGTCCACCCATTATAGATTGGTTTTCCTATTGAGCTGCACCATTTCACACCTCCCTTCCACAGATTCAATTTGAGTATCCATAAACATGATGTAATTATTGAGATATAGTAAGTATTTTAGCTAGTCCGACACATGAGTAGAGGAAGTGAGAAAACCCTGATATAGTTGAATCTATTTTGTCTGTTATTGATATCTAGTTTTAGATGGACTAGGGTATCTCACTTTAAATGTTTGAAACTATTTATTTATTGGTGGAAATTATGGATAATATTCAACCAAAATTTTTACATAAACCAATTTTGTAGATCCAAATATAGTTAGGTGGACATACTCTTATCTTAGTAAACATGAAACACCCTGCCATTAGATATGTACTAGATGAGAAACATTGGCCAATGTATGGGAGTTTTACTCAGAAGAAATATTAATAAAATGTAATTTGATTTTGAGTTATCTTAATCTATCCAATTTAAATTCATATTGAACTATATTATACTCAGCATAAAGGAGTTCATCTTCTTCGGGTGGTGAGTGGGCTATATTTACAACCATTCAATTCTCTTTATATTTTACTGATGCCCACTGAGTATGATGTAGCTGAATATTTAAAGGAATAACATATCTTGACTATACCTATAATATTGGGTTCACAAATCTCCTTTATGTTTTTTTAATGAAAAACACATTTTGAATAGATGTTTCCTCAATGTGAAATTCCACTTCAGTATCATGCTTTGTGGTATCTAGGGAATAACATCAATAACTGTCACTACCATGAAGTGTGTAATGAGAATCATGTTTTCTTCAACCTGAAAATAGTAAGTGGATGTCCCCCCATCTAAATTTTTTTCAAGGGATATATCTTAAAACAAATTGATATCCACCTTATTATTGGACCATATTTTCTTATGTATTCTGCAAGGATTGAACATTCAACTGACCTCCTCAATAATCCTCATGAATTAATTTATGGATGGTGATCTTGTGGGATTCCCCAATAGCCTTCACCAAGCACAATTCTAATGAATGATATGGATCATAGAGATAAATAAAATATGAGGGTGATTCCAATGAAGTCAGTCCCGGCCTGTGGAATACATAGTTCCTTATATGGGAATATGGTAATAATTCCCCCAGTCCTATAGGATAGGGTTGAATAGGACCTAAAACAACCATAAGATCACTTCACTCTCTATTTTATGATCTCATGAATGGTGGTAATGGTAAAAAATAATCCAATCCCAATGGGATGTGGACTCTCTTATAATGATACCAAGGTAACTATTATTGTTGCATTTTTATATTTTTAGGCCTCTATTTTGGAATGACCTAGATAAAACACTCATTCCAGATGAGAGTTCCTTACCATATAGGGTTTTCATGTTGTTTCAATCATAATCTAACGAAAATGGGAGGCCTGTTTGACCTTATTGGAAGCTTCATGAAAGAATAAATCAATTTATATTTCTTCTAATGTAAACCAATTATAGGTTTTAGAAACAACAAATATTTTTTGGATAGATCCAATAAAATATGGAGATCACAAGTGCAGAAAACGTTATTTATGTCACCATTTTTTACGTCGGTTATATATAACTGACGTGAGAATCTGTGAAATGTGTTTTTTTAGGTCGGTTATTTAATAACAGACGTAACAAATGCGTTGAGTAGCTTCTTTACATCAGTTATTTTAATAACCGACGTTACAAATCGCGCATGTTCGGTTTTTACGTCGGTTATTTTATAAGCGACGTAAAAAACCAAAGCCTGAGGGATTTTTAAATTGGTTATTTGATAACAGACGCAAAAAACCAAAGCGCGAGGTGTTTTTTATGTCGGTTATAAAATAACCGATGTAAAAAAAGAGTTATCTACGAGTTTTTTACGTCAGTTATAAAATAACCGATGTAAAAAACGTCATATCTACGAGTTTTTCACGTCAGTTATTTTATAACCGACCTAAAAAACGAGATATCTACGAGTTTTTTACGTCGGTTATTTTATAACCGACATAAAAAATGAGATATCTACAAGTTTTTTAGGTCGGTTATAAAATAACCGACGTAAAAAACCAAAGCGCGGGGGGTTTTTTATGTTGGTTTTCAAATAACCGACATTATAAATTTAAAAAATAGTTTATAACGTCGGTTATATAATAACCAACATTATAAAACATTTAAAAATTTTAAGCCCCGTGGACTGTCATTTACATTTTTTCGATCGACAGTCTGCCGGCTCGTCTCTCTCGCGCAGTAAACCCTAATCGGCTCGTCGATCGACCTGCATTAAACTCGTTTTGGCTTCATCGTTTATCATCTTTAGTCTCCTCGGATCTATCATCTCAACTCGCAACACTCAAGTAAGCATTCCAAGAATTTATTTCGTTCATTTTTTTTCCCGGATAGTCTATATTTTTGTTTTGTGATTTTTTTGTTTAAACTAGGTTAGATTCTTCCATTTCGAACCCTATTACATATTTTTGAATATCGTTGGCACCGGACATTCGTTTTTATCTTGAGTGTCTTGTTTTTTTTATTTCTTTATAAAACAAATTTTGATATATTACCTTGAATTTAATGACTCAAAATCCTCCTATGTTGGAAACATATTTGGGGTTATTTATTGAAGGAATATGGCACAATTAAGGAAAGATTTGGAATATTTCCTGATTTGACCGGTTTGAATTTCATTATCAAAAAGAAATTTGAGGTATGGTTGATTCATCCATTCCTTTTATCCTATATTTCATTTAACGCTCAGGTTCATCTAACAATTTTGTAGTTGGATAACCAATAATGTTTATGTGATTATAAAATTAAAAGAAATTATCTTCATATATAGTGAATCATCCTTGTTGAGTGTCTTATCATAGAATAGGAATCAATCATCCATATTGAAGATGTCATTTTTTTAGAAAAAAAAACATTAATGTAAACCATTTATCATTCATTAATTGAACTAAAATAAATATTTACACACGTTTTATAATGGAACATAATAAAATAAATATTTATCATTCACCCTCATAGAGTCTAATAAATTTATGATAAACCATTTGTTTTATTTAATGGAAACAAATTCACTTTTACCCACTTTGTATTTTTAGAAGACACTAAACTCCCTTATAATTTCACCCTTCTGGGAAGTATTAAACAACATTATATCCCTTTAAAAAATCTAAATGTCACAGAAATATCGTGCATCCATTTTGTATTATAGGACTCTACTATAGATAAGTATACCATTTTTTATATTATTAGTTATGATAAACTCTATCATAACATCATTAATATATGTTTATAAAAATGGGAATATCACAATTCTCATGATTTTAGTTGAGAATAATCATAATGTTTTTTATTAATGATAATATAGACATGGGTAATTTTACAAAAAGAATGTGAACTTGAATAATGAATGTTACTTATATGTATTTCACAATATTTTTTGATTTTATGTCAAAAAACTAATTGATGATCGAATACAACAAATAATTGCACCACCAACCAAAGTGAAACCAGTGTATTGTTCTATTTTAGAAATTCAGGATTCAATCAATGAGATTGTGATTTATTTATTTTTTAGAGTTTCTGAATCAAGATACTAGATTCTATTTCAAATGGGTATTTGTTTGTTTTTTGATGTTTCATGATTTTATTTGATGTAGGTTTTTCTTTTTCATGTATTACTTCATAAAGTTGTCTCGGTTCATTTGATTTTGTGTTTCCTTTGACACCATCCCCCCTCAATGACTATGATCTCTCATTGCCAGTTTTTCTCTAATTGTTCTCTCATACACCTTTTGGATTTTATGGTTGATTACAAATATATTTATTCAAATATTTAAGCTGGATTATATGCATTTTTTAGGATTATATTGCTATTTTATGCCACTTTATTTATTATTCTATCCAATACTAAGACCCTTTCTAGTAAGAAAAATTTCATAAGAAATACGATTGGACTCTTCATCATATTTCATGAAACATTTTTAATAATGTCACGTTTAAAAAAAAATGTTATATCAAAGATGTGGAAACGGGTGGTGTTCGGGGGGGTGTCCAAGGGGGTGGGTGGGTGTGAGTGGCTTTCCATGGGGGCGGGGGCCTGTCCAGAGGGTTTTGGGGGTTGTTCAGGGGGGGGGGATGTCTAGAGGGTTGGGGGGTGTCCAGGGGGGTGTTGAAGGGGTAGGGGTGGGGGGTGGTGTCCAGGAGGGGTGGGGGGGTGCTGTCTAGAGGGGTGGGGGGCTGTCCGGAGGGTTGGGGGTGTCCAGGGGTGGTCCAAGGGGGTGGGTGGGAGTGGGGGCTGTCCAAGGGGGTGGGGGCCTATCCAGAGGGTTTTGGGGGTTGTTCGGGGGGTGGGTGGTGATTCTCAGGTTTACTCCATTTTCTCCAATTTTCTATCAACTATGTAGGCGGTATGGTTTTCTTTGATTCAATGAAATTTAAAACTATTATATCTAACTATAATTTGTTTTAAAAATAATATTCAAGAATATTTTCTTAAATACCCATAGATTTTTTTTTATATTTTAAATTGTTTTACATTCAAATTATGATTTTTTTCATATAAACATATATTTGTCTTATCTTAAAAATATATATTTTTTGTTGATATTTGTTATAGGTAATAATGAGTCGAAGTTGGATTACGACACATCAAATGAGCAATGAATTTGAGGAAGGTGTTGATGCCTTTCTAAATTTGCAAAACGAAATGTTCCATGTAGTGAAATTTTTTTCTGTCCATGCCTGAAATGTTTGAATATGAAGAAGTTGAAAAGTAGAGAGATAAAAGATCATCTGATTTGTCAAGGTTTTAATCCGAGTTACAACCCTTGGATTTGGATTGGTGAAACTGGACGGAATTTCCCTGATGATGATGATTCGTAAGATGGTAACTCCGATGGAATTGAAGAAATGATTCGCGATATTGTAGCAGAACAAATTGAGATAGAACCGACAGTTGCACGTCTATATGGTGATGTTGAAAAACCATTATATCCTGGTTGTACAGATTTTACGATTTTTTTGGTGGTGTTAAGATTGATTAACCTAAAGGGGAAACATGGATGGAGTGACAAAAGTTTTACAGAGCTACTACAATTGATGAAGGACATTCTTCCAAAAGATAACGATCTTCCAGATTCACATTACAAAGCCAAGAAAATATTATGCCCGATGGGATTGAGATACAAGAAAATACATGCCTGTCCGAATAACTGTATTATATATAGGAAGGAATATGAATTTCTGTCAGAGTGTCCTAAATGTGGGACATCATGGTATAAGGTGAAAGAAAAATCACAGGCTGGTGTAGAGATTATAAAGCTCCCTTCAAAGGTATTTTGGTATCTTCCTATAATTAATCGTTTCGAACGTTTATTTGCTAATTCACATGATGAAAAAAGGTTAAGATGGCATGCTGAAGAGTGGGTATGTGATGGAAAAATATGTCATCCAGATGATTGTCCACAATGGAAGAAAATTGATGCGCAGTATTCTACATTTGGAAATGAAATTAGAAATCTCAGACTAGGGTTGTGCACAGATGGAATGAATCCATACCAAACCCTTAGTAGCACACATAGTTCATGGCCTGTTTTATTGGTAATTTACAACCTCTCTCCTGAAGTTTGTATAAAGCGCAAATATTTCATGTTGAGTATAATGATCTCTGGTCCAAAACAACCCGGTAATGATATTGATGTTTACTTGTCACCGTTGATTGATGATTTGAAACTGTTATGGGATGATGGTATTAGGGTGTATGATTCTTATAAAATGGAATATTTTCAACTGCATGTAGTGCTTCTGTTCACTATAAATGACTTCCCAGCATATGGAAATTTGTATGGATATAGTGTTAAAGGGCATAAAGCATGTCCAATTTTCGAACAACATACTTCATATTTTCAATTACATCATGGGAGGAAAACAGTGTACATGGGTCATCGAAAGTTTTTGCCTATAGAACACCCTTATAGAAGACTAAAAAGGCATTCAATGGATCACAAGAATTTGATACTGCTCCAAATCCTTTATCCCCTGATCTGTATTTTGAGAGGGTGAAAAACCTTGATGTGACATTGAGAAAGACACAGAAATCTGGTAATGATAGACATATTTGGAAGAAAAGGTCAATTTTTTTTGAGCTACCGTATTGGAGGTATCATGAAGTTAAACATAATATTGATGTCATTCATGTGGAGAAGAATATCTGTGATTCTTTGATTGGAACATTGTTAGATATTAAAGGAAAGACTAAAGATGGGTTGAATGCAAGATTAGACTTACTATCAATGTGAATACTTTTGGAGTTAGCTCCCACTCCTAAAGGAGGACGAACATTTCTTCCCCCGGCTTGTCATACATTATCAAAGAGGGAGAAAATTAGCTTCTGTCAGTGTCTTCATGATACCAAAGTGCCTCAAGGTTATTCTTCTAATGTAAAAATTTTTGTCTCATTGAAGGACTTGAAGTTGATAGGTATGAAATCACATGATTGTCACGTCATGATGCAACAAATTCTACCAGTTGCATTGCATGGAATATTGCCCATTCGTGTCAGAAAGACTATAATGAAGTTGTGTTATTTTTTCAATTCAATTTGTAACAAGGAGATTGATGTGAATGATTTGAACATTTTGGAAAAGGATGCAATTTTTATACTTTGTCAATTGGAAATGTATTTTCCTCAAACTTTTTTTGATATAATGGTGCATTTAATGATTCATCTAGTTCGAGAAATAAAGCTTTGTGGACCTGTATATCTTTGTTGGATGTATCCTTTTGAATGGTATATGAAAATATTAAAGGGGTATGTTAAAAATCTATATCGACCTGATGCCTCCATTATTGAAAAGTATATTTCTGAGGAGGTAGCAGAGTTTTGTACGAGCTACTTGGATGCGGCACAACACAGAGGTTTGCCTCCATCTCGCCATAAACGAGTTAATAATCAGGGAAAGGGGATTCACGACTTGAAAGTCAAATCATTGTCAGCTGAACAGATGAATAAGTTAGAATCATACATCTTGAATAACATAGCTGATGCTCAACCATATATCACATTCCATATTAATGAGTTGAAACAATGTCATCCAAAGAAGAAAGAAATGTGGATTTTGAATGAGCACAACAGAACTTTTTTGTCATGGATTAAAAAGACTTTGCTTGGTAGATCAGATGTATCAGAGACATTAAAATGGATAGTGGGTGGTCCATGTTTAAATATGATAACATGGTCCTGTTATGACATTAATGGTTATAAATTTCATATGAAATCTCAGGACAACAGAAGTGCAGTTCAGAATAGTGGTGTATTGCTGTTTGCAGAAGCAATGCATTTTTTGAGTACTAAGGACAAAAACCCAATTTTTTCATCAAGTGCATATTATGGATTGATTGAAGACATATGGGAGGTTAATTACTTTAAAATTAAAGTTCCTGTTTTTAACTGTAAATGGTTTAACGGTAACAACAGTGTCAGACACGATGAATTTGGAATGACACTTATTAATCTGAATAGATTGGAAGAAACACCCGATTCTTTTATAATGGCAACACATGCAAAACAAATTTTCTATGTAGTAGATCAATCAGATATGTAGTGGGATGTTGTTTTACAAGGGAAAAAACAATATGTTGGTGAGGATGAAGTTGATGAATATGCTGATTTATGTGAGATCCCTACTTCCATGGAAAGATTAACAGAACATAATGATGATCATGTTAAAGACATAGTTTGTTCCATAAGGAACGACCACGACGAAGGAATTTGGGAAAACAATCCATTTGTACATTCCTAAAATTACAGGTAACATATGTTTATTTCTTGTTTACATTTATTTTTTGCATAAATGTTAGATATTGTAAGTTTTTTATTTATTAAAACATGTTTTAAAACAAAATAAGTACATGTTTTTGTTTGTTTTAAGTTTTTTTAGTTTACTTTATCATGTTTATAACCATTACATGAATTATATATCTATTATTTTTGTTCACTGACAATTACTTTACCATGTTTACCATGTTTACCAGGTTTACCATTTTTACCATGTTTACCATCTTGACCATCTTGACCATCTTGACCATCTTTACCATCTTTACCATTTTTTAACATGCTTACCATATTACCAATGTTTACTATTATGTAACTTAGTACACTTTTCTATTTTCTGATTACAATAGTATTAACATATTTGAATTTGTATATTTTGAACTGACGTTTTTTTTATGTGAAGGATAATGATAGATCATTCAGATGATCAACCACATGATTCTGGAGAGTAGCATATTGCTGGTCATACCTCTGGGGATGAACATTCACATGCTCCTATTACGACAAAGAGTTCAAAGGTTGGTAAACGTGGGTGCACACGTTTACCAAAATTATCTCTTGCCTGTATGCAGGATCAGAGGATATTTGTTGAGTTTGATGATGATGATATTACTAGAGGTCTGAATGAAAAAGATTTTAAGAGTTTTGTAGCAACTCGGGCTAAGAGAAAAGTAAGAATTCTGTATGATGATTGGAGAAGTGTGGATAAAGCGATTATCTCTCAGTTGTGGGAGACGATTTTGGTAAGATCTTTTGTCATTGTTTGACTATTATTTTAATGTTTCTAGTATATATAATATGTTTAACCTCTTCTTTATCAGATGAAATTTGATATTCCTGACACTGGAGGAGTCAGGAAGAAATTCTTATCGTTGGCTGCCAGGAGATGGAGGGATTTCAAATCAACCCTCTAATCTGATTTCATTTATGGTCATAGGAGTCATGAAAATCCATGTCGTATATATCCTTTTATAGATGAAGACACATGGAGACAATTTTTTGAAAGTAGAAGAAAAGAGTCATTTCTGGTAAGGGCAATGTAAACTTTTATAAACTTTCTTATATAAATGATTTTATTAATGTTTTGTTAATGATTTCTTATTCTTAAATTATAGAAAACAAGGAAAGCTCATCAGGAGATCCAATCTAAAAATGTATACCCTCATTGTTTATCTTGGGGAGGGTATGCATTATTGGAAGAACAACTGATGGAGGAAAAATTTCAACAACTAAGAGCTGAGTCTTCAAGCTCTGGAGAGGTGGCCCCTCCATCCCCTCCATCTAGACATGAAAAATGGAAGAGAGCTCGGAAGGGAAAAAAAGGGCAATATCTTTCGGAAGAATTGAGAATCATAGCTGAGAGGATTGTAAGATATCTATTTTATTTATTTAAGTTAACTATTTTCTTCATTTAATTTCAATCATTATAGAAATGTTCAATTAATTAATACAGGACTCTCTTGAGGAGCAGAGTTTAGAGGGGACATTTATAGCTACTGGGAGGGAAGATATTTTATTTGCAGCATTGGGAAGGCCTGGACATCCTGGTCATGTAAGAGGATATCCGGCAGGTGTATCGGTAAGAAATTTGTTTCCACATTCTTAAACTTCTAACATTGAGGGGTTTTATAAAAAAATAGAATCCTTGGAGGCTGAAGTTCATAATATTAATGCGATGATGGAGGACAAGATTTGAGAGTCGGTGCAGTCTATGTTTACAGAAATGAAAAGACAATTTCAGACTGCAGCTGCCACTCCTCCACCTCCCCCTGCATACCCTATTATTTATCCTCCACCTCCGCTAGTAGCTCCCACTCCCCCACCTCAGCCTACAGACCCCATTTTTTATCCTACGCCTCCGCCGCAACTTCCTACTTATTGCGAGTTGTATGTTGATGATTATCAACATCGTATAGTAGCATATGGGTTGGTATATTGTATAGGAGATACAGTTCATCATCAATAATTATAGGTAGAGAATCAGAGGGTCACTGTACAAGATATTATAGATAGATTTTCTAGGGTACCAATACCTATAGATGAGGTGGCAACAGTTGTACAGAGTATCGACCATTTTTTAATTTGGCCATCTATACTTCTTCGACTCATTACCATAGAGGTATGAATGTTATATCTTTTATTTTATTTTTTTATTAAAGTTGTTTTATCATTTGAAAACTAATATATTTTTTAATTTTTTTTACATGAATACTTCAAAGGTAAAGAAATACTGTATAGACAACAACAAAGACAAATGGATATGACATCAGATACAGATTCAAATGGTCTTGACAGATTGTCAAGATATTCACATTTGTTGTCGGGTTATTATGAGTTTCCAATGGAAGCTCATGTTTGTGGACGTTAAATAAGAGTGGGGATTATAAAAACTGATATCATGGAGCTTGTTACTGGAGATAAGTTGGGCATCAACATGGTGCAATTTTTTTCCATGTAAGTCTTAACACCTTTTCCCTGTGTTATATTTATTAAAAATGCATACTTATGTATGTTTTGTATTAGGTATCTTTATAAAATTTGTGAGAGGAATGAGCTGACAGAAGTATATGGATTCATGGACCCTCAATTGATTTCCCCTGAAGCATGTGCATTAAATGAGGAACACAGAATGGTTTATATTACTAAAAGATTTGAAAAGAATATAATCACACAATGTTGGATGATGCCTTTTTGTGAGAGGTATGAAACACATTTCTCTCAAAGAGTTAATTATCTTTTAACATAGAAAACCACTAACGTCAAATTTACTTTTATCAGTGATCATTGGATGTTAGGGGTTTTTTTCCCAAGGGAGAAATCCCTTTATTGGATATGCTCTGTCCATGGTGATGTGCGGGATAGTTTTAAGAATATATTGGAAAAGTAAGTTTCAATTTTTCAATAGTTTTATATATTATAATGAATTTTAAATTTACCCCATTCGTATTATTTTCTAGCAGTTCATGGGCCTACTTTCGAAAAAACACAAAGAAAAGAGGTGCAAAGATAAAATATGTAAATGCGAAGGTAAATATCCATTTATAATTTGTACTTTTTGATTTATTATAGAAAAATAATATATTGAATTTACACTCATTCAAACAGAATTGTCATGAACAACAAGGCCTCATCGAATGCAGATATTATATGTTAAGATTTATGTATGAAATAATAACAACTGGGACAGTTGTTAATTTTGACCTCGTACAATTTCCTCTTAAACTTTGCCATAATATTTCAATTTGGTTTATTCATTATACACGTTTACTACTTTCTTTTCCATTTGTAGCTTTTTGATGACCCTAAACCCTATACTGCTGAAGACATCAAACACTTACAAGTGGAGTGGTCAAATTATTTTACAGGTTTGATTGACTTTTAGTTGTTTGTAATGTAAAATGTAATTTTGAATATTGTCGTTGTAATTGTGTATTTGGTAGTTGTTTAGATTGGATTTAGTTTTTTTAAAGTTGACAGTGTAAGTTTTGAATGTTATATAAGTGAATGTTTAATTTTGCTCTTCTTCTTGTTTTGGTTTACTTATGATGGTTTTTCTGGTATGGATTTGGGTCTGTGGGGGAGGGGTTCTAAGGGTGTGGGGGTGTGTTCAGTGGGGTTGGGGGGTGTCCAGCGGTCGGGGAGGGCTGTCCGGTGGGGTGGGGGGATAGTCCATGGGGGGTGTCAGGGCTGTCCAGGTGTGTGGGAAGGTGGTCCAGGGGTGTGGGAGTGCTGTCCAGGGTTGGGGGGGGGGTATATATGAGGGTGGGGGGGGGGGGGGGGTTTCCAGGGGTGTGGTGGGGGCTGTCAAGTGGGGTGAGGGGGTGAGGCGGTGCTGTTCAGGCAGGTGGGGGGTTGTCGAGGGGTGTTTGGGGCTGTCCGGGGGTTGGGGGGCAGTCCAGGAGTGTGGTGGGGGCTCCAATGGGGTGGGGGAGGGTTGTCCAAGGGGTATACATGAGGGTGGGAGATTCAATGGGGTGGGGGAGGGCTGTACAGGGGGTATAAATGAGGGTGAGGGCTCCAACAGGGTGGGGGAGGGCTGTCCATGGGGTATACATGAGGGTGGGGGCTGTCTAGGGGGTAAGTTTTATATGTTATCAATGTACATGCTTAATTTTGATCTACTTCTATTTTTGTGGTACGATTTCTTGATTTTTTTTGGTTGATTCTGGTAGAGAGCATATGACTGCATTCAATTTAAAAAAAATTGGGTTTATCACGTCAGTTATTTAATAACCGACGTGATAAACCACCTCCCCCCAGTTTATCACGTTGGTTATTTAATAATCGACGTGATAAACCCCCCTCCCCCCGGTTTATCACGACGGTTATATAATAAACAACGTGATAAACCCCCCTCACCCCGATTTATCACGGCGGTTATATAATAAACGATGTGATAAACCCCCCTCCCTCAGTTTATCATGTCGGTTATTAAAAAACCGACGTGATAAACCCTCCTCCCCCCCCGGTTTATCACGTCGGTTGTTTAATAACCGATGTGATAACCCCCCCCGCCCAGTTTATCATGGAGGTTCTATAATAACCGATGTGATAAACCCCCCCGGTTTATCATGTTGGTTCTTTCATAACCGACGTGATAGACCATTTCCCCGTCCTTTTATCACGCCAGTTTTTTAAGAACCGACGTGATAAACCATTTTCCAGGCCTTTTATCACGCCAGTTGTTAAATAACCAACGTGATAAACCCTTCCCATTTTATTTATCACGTCGGTTCTAAAATAACCGACATCATAAATATCGCGATTTTATGTTTTTGGCGTCAGTTTTTAAATAACCGACGTCAAAAACGTTATTTATAACGTCGCCCGTATTAACATCGGCTAGAAACCAGCGTAAAAATTGAAAAATAACCAACGTAAAAAACGTTTTCTGCACTAGTGGATACTGAAACTAAGATGTAATTCGAAGTGATGACCTTGGATTTTTCCTTTTCTAGTGAGACTTATTGGGAAGTGAGCAAGTAAAGTTTATAGCTCTGTATTCACCCAAACCTCTAGAATGCATGTCATGTTGGGAATTAAAAATAAGTTGGTGTAGTCCCTTTATACTGATGGTAAAGGAATGATAAAGGAATTCATTATAGATACCTTTTTCAAGGGGAATGGGGTATGAATCCCTTGGGAGGCCTCCCCGACATATTATTGAGGGCATGTGACCATAATATATTAGCGATGATTATGGATAATAGGTTAAATTCATGGAATATTCCGAACAAAAGTGGGGATATTGATGAACTCCTACATCACCCTATGGTTAGGGAGATATTTATTGTTTCTATATATGTAGAGGCTCTTGAAATAGTTTAATGTTGTAGGAGGGGACACATGATTTTTCATGCTTCATCTCTATTGGGATAACTGGTAGGGATTCATCACCTTGAGGCTTTGGTGAGAAAACTCTAATGTTGGGATAAATCCCCCAATAAGGTATTACTAGTCCATCATGTTAGTTACCCATCATTAAAGGAGATAGGTAAGTGAAAATATACTATTGGGTTTTGGAGCCATAACCCTTTTCATGAATAAGGTATATATCCATCTTGTGATAAAAAATTGACAGATGTTTGTTGGGATGCAACAATTTGAATTAAAGAGAGCTTTGGGAGGTTTTGTAAAAATCCATAATGGATCTAAAACCATAAAAAGAAACCCAAAAGTGTATAATGTCAAGTAATATAACGGTAAATTTTTTACTTTAATGGTAAATTTATTTCCATTAGTCATATCATTTTGTTTTCAATTTCCCTTCACACTCACTCATTTTGAGTCAGTGTGAAATTACTTTCCAAAGGCATGCATGCATTGGGACATTACTGGCGACTCTTTAAGTTGAAAATTGGTCAATAAGATGGGTGGTTTGGATCATATTACCCTTTTTGGGTAATTTTTTTGTTACTCTCAAACTCTTAAATATTTAATACATATTCATGAATCCTTCCATGTAATAATATTATTTCCAGTTACCTTAATGCAAGTGATTTATAACAACAATATATCGATGTGGAAATATTTATATATCATAGGTTATACATATTTATTTTACATAGTTATTATTCTATTTTTAAATTCACATAATTGGTCCCTCTAGAGTTTATCCCTATCCAGGGAGTTGGTAGGTGTGTTGATGTTTAGGTAGGGCCATTGTGAGGGGCTTCCTTTTTATCTGTATGAAGGGCATAAGAAATCACATAGTTTAGTACCTCTTAATAAGACATGTAATACATTTTAAGGTCACATGATAAGGACCCAGTGAAGGTCCTTTTAAGGTTATACATCCATGAACTAGTGAAATGAATTTTATTGTCATGAATTAGGGACCTATCGAAGTGCCTTTTTAGGTTTATGCGTATCATACCTATGGGATATTGAGATTGACCATCAGTGTGGTATCTTATGTATCATGGTTAATAAGAATCATATCACATATAGTTTATATATAGATATTTATGTTCATGTAATTGGATAAGTTGAGATAATTTAATTTCATGTAGTAGGGATATAATATGTGCAATTAAAAGTTGTTCATTTTGGACTTCTAGGTGAAGGTCTTCTAGTAATTATTTTTATGGATCTTATACATGGAAGACCCTTTCTAGTTTATAAAGTGTGTTGGAAACTAAAGAGAAGACTCTATAGTAATAATCATAAATAATATGGTCTATTTAGGTAAGGTGGATCGTGGAGAATTTTTCCCCTGGAGAAAGAGTTAGGGATTATGCAAGGGAGACCTATACGTGGATCCTTGGGTCCCTAATGAGTAATAATAATGGGTGAAATAGATATAACCTAGATCCTTGTATGTATGTGATAAATACTAGCCTATATCATAGTATACAATATATCTATATCATAAAATATGATATCCATATTTCTTTGCAATTCATAGTTCCATGGAGAGGCATATCGTATTATATGATATGTTGATATCTCATTGAATGGAATTAGATTCCTTACCACTCCCTACACATTCATATTGTATGACCTAGGTATTTCATGAGGAATTATATAAGGGTATAAAATCTTTTATTTCTAACCACTATGTGAGAAAAACATTGAATACAATTTTATTAATTGTAAAATTTGGTATGAGATACTATTGCCTTTGATTAATATACTAGGTGATTGTTAATATTTCAACATTCTGATTTCTTATACCTTAAGGGCTGCCATTTCTGGATCCATTAAATGTGATTTAAAACAGATAATAATTTTTTTATAACATGCATATAATTCATGTGTTGTCTGAAGAAATAAATCATTCATATTTAATGCCTGAGTTAATACATGTGTCATCAAGGAGATTATTTGGTGATATATAAAGACAATTTCCTTAGGATGACATGGGTTATGCCGAAACCATTTTTTTGGCTCTATAACCCAAATATATATTCTTGTTCATTGTTTAATCTTGAATAACTAGTATACTATGAATAATACACTCTCTCAATCATTAAGTGATTTGGTATGACCCATGGATACCTCCAGAGGTTGGAGGCTTATGTATTCCCCTCCAGTGATCATCAAACCCATTCAAAGCATGGATGAGAGGTGATGCTGGTTCTATTTAATGGTAGTTACATGGTTTATAGTACATTATTCATTTATGGTATTTAATATTTAATTTATCCTTACATGGGTGATCTTAGGTTAGGAATTTTATAGCTTCCATTGCTTCTATTAAGAGTTAATAGACCCTCAGTAATCCCACCACTGGTATCAGATCCACCCATGATATTAGTATTATAAATTCATATGATAAAATGAAGAAATAATAATCATAATACATGTCATATTATAAGTCATAAAATAATATATAACGTTAGTTATGTGGGTTTTATAGCACAATATACGATATGAGATTTTGTAAACTGCAATACAGTTGAAACCCTTAGATTTTTTCTTTTTCTAGCATCCAACATATACCTACTCTGAAGTATGATTTCTTGTGATAATTAATTTAAAACATAGTATCAAATTTTCAATATGATGTCATTGGATATAATAAAATAGGATATGTTTCATTATATAAAATGATACATATTGTATTCAATATGAATGATATTTCCCCATAGGTTTATCAGATTCAACAACTCAACTATCAATCATAAAGTATAATGGATAGAAGATGGTGAACTATCCTATCAATTTTAGCAAATGACATGACATGGATTTTATAATGCAATATATATCATAACATATGACTCATAATTTAGCATAAAATACAATTGGGATAGAGAAATTTTATTTTTATTTATTTTCAATTATAAACTCAATTAATTATTTATAAAATATTTTTAAATAATGGAAATTAGAATTTTTGGAATATTTATTAATTTATAGGGTTTACGAAATATTTTACTATTAATAGTTTATAATTAATTAATAAATATATAACAAAAATTTATTAATAAATATATCATTAATATTAAAGGTTAATATTAAATACTTTTTAAACATATTTATATAAAATTTACTAAGGATTATAAATAAATTGTTAGTTTAGAAATCCCAAGGTAAAATTTATTAAGAATTTATATATTAAAAAATAAGGTATAATATAAAAGTGATTATATTTAGGAAAATTATAAAATATTCATAATGAATAATTTGAAATGGTCAATTTAAAACCATCTTATTTGGAAAATATATATACCCCACAACAATGTTTTGGTGGTTCATTTATTCACAGAATTATGTAATAATATTTTGTGTTATTTAAATTATGATTTTTTTTTCACATAATTTAAATATAAAATGTTTATGTTTCAAAAAATATCATATATTATTAAATATAATGATAATTTTTAAATTTCGTATTATGAATATAAAGGGTTTATATTTAAAGTTGTGGAATGTCCATTAAGAATAACTAAATAATAAATTGTTCATAGTCAGATTTTATTTATAAATTGATGCTAGATATTTATGTGAGGGTTATATATTTGAATTATTTATTTATTAAAAGTTTACTCATGATATAAAATATTGGTTTTATATAATCTATCATCCAAAAATCTACTAGTATGATTACTGTGGTTGGTGGGGTGCCCAACAATTTGGAATTGAAGGGAAGTATGATGCATTGATTCTTGGTAGGGGAGTGACATAGAATTAAGACTAGTGAAACCATTTGAATAGTGATACAGCATTGTGCAACTTGTTCCGTTAGTGTCTTAGGCCACATATTGGGCCTTCGGGCTATTGGGCCTTCAAGGAATATAATGAACTTCGGGTTAATGAGTCTTTGATCCATCATATATAATAAAATAGGTGTGGTGGGTGCTTACTATTCCTTATGGGGAGGGATGAGGCTCATCCAGCTAGGTTACCTAAGTGTGTGTGTTGTTCGGATTCTTGTAATCCCATCTACCTCTAATAAATAAATAAATTATTTATACAATTAATATGTGTATACATTAATTTTGAAATTTAAACAGCTTATAAATTTCTAACACTTACATTAAATGTAATGTATGCTAATATATGATTTACTTTTTATCTATATATTCATAAATTTGTAATAAAAGTTATTATCTTGAATTTAGTTGTTAAAATAATTTATGCATATTACGTTTTAGGGTTATGATAAATTAGATTCTATCTTGATTAAAGACTCTCCAGGGTGAGGGACTTGGAGCCAGACTACCCACCGGTCTAGAGGCTTATGGATTTTTCTAGAAAGGTGAGGGGTTAGTTATATATTACTTTAGGGATATTAATTTGGATATTATCAATTTCACATAACTATGAATGTATACAATAAGAGTTAATTTACATTATGGGAGATTTTCATTTGGATGTGTGCTAATATTCATGGATTCTATTTTGGGGTGAGTAACAAAAATTGTGGGTTGTGTGAGGAGTCACACATTGATATAGATTGAATTTATTAATTGATTTGATATAATTGGATTTGAAAAGTAAAATTTTATAAGCATGAATATAAAAAAAAATAAGATTTGATAAGATGGTGAGGCTAAATACCATTCAAAATATTAAGTGTGAGATTCCTTCCAAAGTGGCACATGTCAAGACCTTTATCATCCAACTGGGTAGTTTCATGCCAATGTAGGGTTCTATTAGATTATCAACTGTAATGAAAGCTTGTTATAATTTTACCATAATAGTTAGGGAATTATCCATGTCATTTTATTTGGGTGACACTTTTCTTGGAAACCTTAATAGTTAGGATACCAAAGGAATAGAGTTGGGGTTATCCACTTGATGGATTGGACATTATGATATTTTCTTTACCATGAAAGAGTCATATATGATATGATTACGATGATTCCATATAAAACTAACTGATTTGTGATATTAATACTAAATAAATATAATCTTTTAGTGAAATATAAAAATTGGCACACTGGGTTTAATGAATTTAGAAAGGAGTTATCATTTTAGTGAGATACTATTCAATAAAAATCCTTATTAATTGATAATAAAACATGATACTCATTTAGTTAAAACTTATATTCTATTGAAATAGTATCATCATAAAACATATCTTTATGATTAATCCATTAATAGTTATTTTCTTAATGTAGTCAAAACCATGGACAAGTAATTAAAAAAAGTTATTAGGTATGATAAATAATTTGTGTTAGAGTAACCACTTATCATGTAACCATGTGTTGATTTTTTTAAAAATGAATATATATTTTTTTAATAAGTATAATTTTTTTAAAAAAATAACAAATGATTTTATTACTAATCATATGTTCAATATGATTGATTATGGTAATTATTTGGTGAGATTATATGTTTCATTAAGCATTTTTATGGCTAAGGAATACATATTATTATCAAATATGTAAATGTTTCAACAAGATGAATAATATTAAGTAAAGTGTTCTTGATATTCTTAAGTGTTGAGAAGAGTTGAATAAGGAATGTAATGTTTGGTTTTAGTGTTTTGTAAATAGTGAAAGTGGGGAAGAATATCAGAAATAGAATAACAAGATTTTTTTCGAGAGTCCAACAATGTTTCTTCAAGTATCCATACAAATCCATTTAAATTTAATGGAAAGAGGAATAATGATTCCATATGATGTAACTAATCAAAGATACCTAAGTGGTATATATGATTTCATTGAATATCCATGTCAAGTATAAATGTTATAAAAATTAATTCTTCAGTTTTGATGGTTTTATGATAATGAATATATATTTTACATGTGTGATAAGTATAAAAAAGTTCAATGAAAATGGAAGAATTTATATATCTTCGAGTTTTGATTCAAATTATAAATCAAGGGTTTCTACATAAAAAATTATAATATAAAGAAATGAATCATTATTTGATGAAACTAAGGATGTGTATCTTCATTTCATTTCTCTTTTATGATAAGATAATTTTTTCATTAACAAAGAGTTGTTTTGAATATTATGAGATGATTAAATATTTACACATGGTTTTTGATTTATTATAATATATAAAAAGTTTAATGAAGTTATGGATAAAAATGTTTTATCTAGGTTAAAATATTTGTCTAGATGTTTGTTAAAATATGGAAGGAAATGTTCCTAATATCCATATCTGGTATATTATGAAAAATAGTTTTATTTTTAGAGAGAGTGAAGTAAATACATAGAAAAAAATATTTGATATAGATTCAGTAATTTATCTTATAAATATTCCTATTTAAATGAAATAAGTTTTATTCACTAATATAATGGATTTTGGAGTTTAATATTAATAAAATATTTCGGGAGGATATATTAACTAATAGACTAGTGGGTGTATGTCTGAATTTGGACAAGTTCAATGTTGATAAGTAAAAGTTTATACCAGTTTAATTTAAGTGATTCTAACTTAGTATCCTAAAGAGTTTCTAAATTTTAATGTCGATGAAAAATATAAATAGTTACAATATGTTACTATAAAAATTCAGTTTCATTATTTTATAAAAGATTATTCTAACCAAATTAAATTTCAATTTATCCTAATGTAGTTAAGGATGTGCTCATAAAAGATAATGTAAATATTTATATTATTTCAACGAGAAATTTGGATGGAATAGGGTTCCAAGGATGATAATTTTAAACTTATAAAAGGATTTAAGTAGTCAATTTTTTTACAATGAAATATTTCATGTTATGATGTTAATAGGTTTGAATATATTTAATGATTTTAACATTAGTAATATGTTTCCTAAATATCACCATTATTAAAACATTCTTAGTTCATATATGTTTCTTTATAAAGAGTATTGTGAGAGTGTTTCTTTAAATGGTCACATAGATATGTAAAAGTAATTATATATTGATAGAATACACATTAGCCTATAAAGTGAAATAAACAGAAGGTTAATCTGATAGTTTATCATATATGATACAAAAAATTGGTGATTATGTTGGGTTCTATTAAAAATTCTTAAAATGGTTTTAAGAATATAAAATAGATCATATGAAATCTAATATTAATTTTATTATTCTTTCACATTGGCGATAT
The DNA here is from genome assembly GCA_963277665.1 of Viscum album. Classification (NCBI taxonomy): domain Eukaryota; kingdom Viridiplantae; phylum Streptophyta; class Magnoliopsida; order Santalales; family Viscaceae; genus Viscum; species Viscum album. The sequence continues at coordinate 207,931,540 of OY728128.1, read as the reverse complement.
AAATTTTCATATAGATATGTTTTTCAAAAAGTGTAATGATAACTAACCTGTCAAATTATGACTTTGAGTTATCCTTAACTAATGTTTTTAATGGATTGTAACATGTTACGATAAAATTGTAAGGTTTATGTGAGTAGGATTATTGTATCAACATATAGAATATGCTCTTGAGGAATAAAAAAGTGTTTTTGTGCAATGGTTTTCCTAATAAGATCCCACATGGAGTGTTATACACTATGTATTTGGTATACTAAGGATGATTGTACCATATTAGGGATTCCACTACAAGAGGTTAGAAAAATAAATTTCATGATAACCTTTATAATTTGATATCTTGCTTCAAAAATTCACAACTGATGTAGCTAATCAAGTTGGGTTTGGTTATGTTGCAGATAACGTCATCGACTGGATCTCAAATAAGATGGGATTTTTCTTCTCATATGATGAGTACATAATCTAGGACCTCGATTTAGATAGATTAGGTAGTGAGATACCATTCTTATAGAGTAAATATTATATGATTATGTATTTGGAAGTGGTAAATGTGACGTGCTCATCCATTAAGGTGAATGACATGTGATGTATTCTTTGATCGTGTCAGTCTATACTTGGAGAGTTATGAATATATGAGTTGAATATATGGTATTCATATACTCCATGTCCCTTGGTCACTCGATGCCTTGGAAAAGAAAATATATCACATTTCATGCCATTACACACCCCAATATGACAATATTCCTTAATTTTATTTGTTCACGAGTCGCTACTTTTTTATTTCTCTTTATGAGGAATTTTTCTCCATAAATAAAGGTTTATTGGAATGAAAATAATGTCACATGGTTAAAGGAAATAGTTTTCCAATCTATGCAGAAACCATGTGAAAACATATATAATCTCTCAGAAGAAACCATATAGACAACACATAGTTTGACAAACAGTGTGGCTATCCCTTGTAAAGTGTCCTTGAGGCCCAGTAGAGGGAACATTGTTAGTGCATAGTTTGACTAACAATGTGACCACACCATGTGATGTGTCCATATGGATTAAAATTTTAAAATAACCATTTTACATTAATAAAATAAAACCCATTAAGGGGTGTTCTTCTCCTCATCCTCATCCTCATGCTCAATACACCCAAAGGGAACCCATCTACGAATGACCTCCCTTCTCTCATCCCTCATTTTTGGATGAATTTTGTCTTTATTATTCATAATACCATCTCAGGTAAGAATTTATACTCCTTATATCTTTTCTTATATTTTTATTGTTCCTTTTATTATCCCCCTTACGGTGTGAGTGACATGGTTGAAATATAATGAAATTTAGGGTTTTTTTGGTCGGTTTTTTGTTTTTAGAGTTTGTGGATTCATATTAAAAAATATTATACCCATGATTGATGAAGGAAAAAAATTATTCATCAGTCCAATGATTTGGGTAGGTTTTATTTTTCTCTTATTCCTTAGTAGAATTTTTAATTAGGTATTTTGTGACTTTTTGGTTTCTCATATTTTTATAGAGAACCCTGGACTTCCTTTTTCTGGATTTGTGCCACTATTGTCAAATTAAGTGAGTTCATCTTAGGTTTGATGTATTTTACCCTATGTCGAAATATTTAATTTGAAATATATAATTTATTATTATTTTTAAATTGATATTCTGTTATTAAATAAATTTTATATGATATGGAAAATGGTTATGATTCTTGTAAATTTTCCATGTTATGTTTTCTGTGATTTCTCTAAGCTCCTAGAAAGGGTTTTTATTATAAAATCCTGTTGTTTAGCTAGTTTGGAAATGTAAAAAATTTAAAGAGTTTGAGTTGTTTTCCAACTAATTTTTACTATATGAAATGGAAATTCTAAAATATGATTTGGTCTTTTGAATGATTTTTATAAAGTCTTAATGGAATGGTTTGGTTTTTGTTGAATCTTGAGGGGATTCTTGATATTTTGTATCACTAAATGTGTCTTACATAAACATTCATATGTAGATGCATATATAAGTACATGATTTGTACATATTCACTCATGGATATGAGAACATGTACATTGATTTAAGGGGTTTATATATATATAACTAGGTGTACATGTGTTTAATTGTGAATAATGGTTTTGGAACATGAAGGTTTTGGGAAAAAAGTGGCTTTCTAAGATAAAAGTGTTTCCTTTTATAATTATGAGGCATGGTTGGAACTTTATGGTTCTTCCTCAAAAATGAAAAACCTAATTATGGAAGGAATCTTGGTTGTAGAATTTGGATGGTTATTGAATGTAGTGAAATGTGTGAATGTGTGTAATGAGTGAATGTATGTGGTGTAAGCCTGATAAGGGGGATTTTGGATTGTTAATGAACCATGGAAATAAAAAAATGTACTGTGTACAAAATGGAGATTGGAGGTGAGAATGTGAATGGTTATTTTTGTTAAAAATATGTGATATGTATGTATGTGAAATATTAGTAAACTCTTTTCCATTTTAATGACATGGGAAGCCATTTTTAGTTAATAGGGAGATCTAGGTGAATATGTTTCACTAGTTTTGTATTATGCTGTGACTAGTGTCATGGAGATAGACTTACTCTTCTTGTGGGATATTCCCCTCACTTGAACTAGTGAGGGTGATGATAGGTGTTAGGGTGAGTTGATTTTGGATACCTAGTACTAGTAGAGAGTGATTATGATAATTATTATATCTATGTCCAAGGACATATTAAATATCTCCTAAAATCCCATGAAACTTATTTTATATACAAACTACTTTCATCTCTTTTATCACTTTTGTGATATGTTTTTCACTATTATGGTTTCTACTAAAATGAATCTTTTATAACATGATTTTTCATATAAATAGTTTTTTGGAAAGTATTTCATTCTTTGGAAACTATTTTAATAAATAAAAATGGAAAATGGTTTTTTGAGACATCTTCTTACTAATTTCTTTAAAAAGGAAATAAAAACCTTATTTTAATATATTTATATTTCAAAGTAGCATGAAATGATTTTTTCTTCAAACGAAAGGCATACATAATTTTTTATCCTTAAGGATCCCTATTGAGAATATCTATTCTCACACCTACATTATCATTTTTTTCAGTTTCTAGATGAGATTTTATTACATAACTCTTGGATATATCATGATTCCATTATAGAAATACTACAATAGAGGCCTGTAACAATAGTTGAAATGGCCTTTATCAGCACTAGAAAAGCGCTGACTACATTAGTGAGGTTAAAAGCCCTAGTCTTTTATCAGTGCTAAAAAATCACTGAAAAAGGGAATTTTTTCCGTGCTTATAGAAGCAATCAAAATGTGTACCTTTATAAACAATTATAATAGCACTAATAAAATGCCTTTTATCTGCGTTGATAGAAACACTGATAAAGTAGACCTTTATCAGAACTTTTAAAAGTACTAATAAAGGGAAATACTCTAGTGTGCTGTAACAGAACACCATAACATGAGAAACAAACCAAATATAAAAATAAAATTCCCAATATATGATTTAAATTAAATGAAATTTACAAAAAAAAAAGAAAAACACTATATTATAGACATTTCAAACATTGATGTATACAATTACCAAAATATAAATTATAGCATACATTAAAAAACATCAGTATTGTTTTGTATTTTAATCCGAACTAGAATCATGTTATTTATAAAAAAACCACCCCATCTCGAACAAAAGAAATTCACTATATAAGGAATTGTTTTTTATATTACTAATATAAAGAAATCCATTAATAGAAAGTGTAAATTTTACTAGAATTGATGTCAATTTGAAATAAAAAGATGCACTTAGAATCATAACAGTCACACCACACATTAGACTGAGGTGAGATTGATTCCAAAACATCTAAAATTACTTTCATGTTGTTTTAATAAAGTATCAAAACAATCAGAATATGTTTTCATGGTTTTGAGTATATCAGCTGCTTTTTTACTAAAATGCCATTTTAAACTGGAAAACAAACTTTTGACTCATTTTGACCACATCATATATCAGTTTGATGTGAAACAGATTCCTATACACCCTAAATGAATTATTAATTATTTTCCTAAATTATCAAGAAAATATTAGTGTGTTTGATCAGTTTTCCATGAGTAACACTTTTTAAAATAAAATGTTGATTTTGAATTGATAACAGACACTTTCATTTGTATCGGGAACATCTTGTATTGGATAGATGTGAAACTAATTTTTAAAGTCCAAAAAAGACTTATAGATCATTATTTTAAGGTATCAAAACAATCTGAATGTGTTTTCTCAGTTTTGAGAAGGACATTTTCCCATTTTACAAAAATTGACGACAATTTTAAATAAAAATATGTACTTTGAATCGTACCGGTCACACTGTGCATCAGATTGATGTGTGTTTGATTCCTACACTTCCCAAATGACTTATGGATTCTTTTCCTAAAGTATAAAATCAATATGAATGTTTTTTATTGGTTTTGAGTATGTCACTTTTCTTTTTTACTAAAATGTCAGTTTAAAATTGAAACAGGCACTTCAATTCATACCGATCACATTGTGTGTTGAACTAAGGTGTGGATGATTCCTACACATAAAAATGAATTTTGGATCATTATAATATAATATTTAAACAATTTTAATGTTATTTCTCAATTTTGAGTAGGTTAGTTGGTATTTTTACTAATGTTGATGTCAATTTTAAATAAAAACATGCACCTAGAGTCATACCGGTCACACTATGCATCAGATTGAGGTGAGACTAATTAATGCACACCCCATATTACATAAGGATCATTTTCCTAATGTATCAAAACAATATGAATGTTTTTTATGTTTTGAGTAGATCAGTTTGTTTTTTTCCTAAAATTGATGTCAATTTTAAATAAAGATGCATATGGAGTCGTACAGGTAATACCATGTATCAGATTGAGGTGAAGTTAATTCCTATTACTTCTAAATAACTTTTGGATTATTGGCATAACGTATTAAAATAATATAATTTTTTTTCTTATTTTTGACTGCATCACTTTCCTTTTTTACTAAAATTCCATTTTAAATATGAAACAAACACTTTTGACTTATTCTGACCATATCATATATCAGTTGGACTTGAAATGGATTCCTACACAACACAAATGAAATATGAATCATTGAACTAAATTTTAATGAAAATATGAATGTGTTTGATTATTTTTTACTAAGTGACACTTTTTGAACTAAATTGTTTATTTTAAACTGATAAAAGACACATTGAGTTATTTGTATTTGTTACTAAAATTAATTTCAATTTTAAAAAAATTAGTACTTTGAGCCATACCGGTCACATCATCTTTCGTATTGAGGTGAATATGATTACTACATGTCCCAAAGTCTCAAAAAATCCTAATTGTCAATGTTACCCTAATTTCCATCCACTGCATTTTTTGAACTACCAACAATGCATGAGAAGCTTTGAACAAACCACGTCAACTCGAAAAAGGAATCCACCTATATAAGAAAACAATTATTATGATTAATACTGAAAAGAAATAAATTAAAAATAAATATGAAATAATACATTAATTTTATTGAAAATGATTTTATTTGAAAATATCAAGATTACCTATGTGATTGAGCAGTGGAGTGAACTTGAAGGAATGTGATAAATGTCAACATAATAGGGGTGAAAGGTTTTGAGGGAGAAGAAGTTCATGGAAGTTTTAGTGCATAAATGAATAAAAGATGGATAGAGAACCCCAAATAGAATAAAATAATCCACCTGTATAAGAAAATAATTATTATATGGGTAATACTAAAAATAAATATATTAACTATAAATATGAAAAAATACATTAATTATATGGACAATGATTTTACTATGAAAACATCATGATTACCTCTGTAATTGAGTAGAGGCAATGTCATTTCTCTTAAATCAAATGCAGTGGTGGTAACATTAAAGATGGTGATAAATGAACCACTACATGGGTGAAAAGGATTTGAGGGAGAATAAATCTATACCAGTTTTGGTGTAAAAAGGCATGAAAGATGGACAGAGCACCCCAACTCGAGCAAAATAATCCACCTGTAGAAGAAAACAATTATTATGCGAGTAATACTAAATAAAAATAAATAATATATAAATATGAAACAATATATTAATTATATGGATAATGATTTTACTATAAAAACATAAATATTAACTCTATAATTAAGCAAAGGTAGCTTAATTTCTTTTCCTGAAAGTGGATGTAACTTGAAAGAAAGTGATAAATGCACTACCAAAGAGGTGAAAAGGTTTTGATGAAGAAGAAGTTTGTGGATGTTTTGGTACGTAAAGGAATGAACGATGGACAGACCAACCCAACATGAAAAAAAGAATCCACCAGTATATTTTTTTTGTGAGTAATAATAAAAGGAAATAAATTAGAAATAAATATGAAACAAATAATTAATTCTATGGTCAATGGTTTTACTGTGAAAAAATCAAGATTACCTCTACGATTGAGAATAGAGACTGTCACTACTGTTATTTCCAAGGAATTACACATGGATATATATCTTCTAAAATAAACAAAACATAAAAGAAATAATGAAAATTAAATCAACAGTTCATTATATTTTTTTTGGGTAAAATAGAGAAAGTATATCATAACGTTACTTTTACATATTTCCCAAGGGTTTCCTTCATTAGAGTTTGTTTTATCGAGGGATTGGTAAAATCATAGTATGAAGAAGAAATTTCCACATGAGTAGTCAAACATTTAATTTATATTATTTTAATACAATATATAACATATAATATTATGAGTAAAAATTATAATATATTAAAAAACATTTTTACCTTCTCATTGAACTCTTTTTTTAAGGTTTCAAGGATTTGGTTCCTCTATCGAGAATCCAAATCCCCTCTTTATGGTCCCCTATGAAATATAAGACATTATCTAAATTGAGACCAACATGAACTAATTATGATGTACCAATGAAAGGGCCATCCTTGATTGAATACATAATTTAATTGAAGAGAAAACAATCTCGGATCATTTTCTTGGTTTTGGCAATGTGATGGACGTTTTACACTAAAATGATACTTATATTTAAAAAAACATATTTGGAGTCATACTGGTCACACCATACATATAATTGAGGTAGATATGAATCTTACATGCCAAAAATGACTTACGTATTATTGTACTGATGTATAAAAACACTCCAAATGTGATTACTCAGTTCTGAGTAGGTTAGTTGTCCTTTTTACTAAAATTGATATCAATTTGAAATAAAATAGAGGAATTTTGTGTCATATTGGTCACACCATGTGTTATATTGATGTTTGTATAATTCTTACACATCCCAAATGGTTTATGGATTATTTTCATAAAGTATCAAAATAATTTGAATGAGTTTACTCAGTTTTGAGTATGCCACTTGTCTTATTTAGTAAAATGTCACTTTAAACTAGAAACGTGCAATTCATCTCATAATTATCACATTATGTATCATTTTAATGTGATAATAATTCATACACATAAAAAATGACTTATTTATCAATTTACTAAATTATCAATACAACCCAAGTGAATTTTCTCAGTTTTCAAGGAGTGCCATTTTTTGAACTAAATTATCGATTTTAAAAAGATAACAAACACATTCAGTCATATCAGGTACACCGTGCATCATATTGAGGTGAAACTGATTCTTATATTCCATAAATGATTTATGGATCCATTCCCTAATGTATGAAAACAATCTGAATGCATTTTCATGGTTTTGAGTAGGTCAATTTTCCTTTTTATTAAAATTGATGTAATTTTTAAATAAAAAGATGCACTTGGAGTCATACCAGTCACACCGTGCGTCAGATTGTGGTATGAATGATTCATACATTTCTCAATGGTCATATGTATCATTTTAATAAATTATAAAATCAATATGAATGTGTTTTCAAATTTTTAATACGTCACTTTTTTTTCTTCTAAAATGTCATTTTAAACTAGAAACACACACTTTGACCTTTACCGATCACATCATATATCAGTTAGACGTATGAATGATTCCTACAAATCATAACAGATTTATGAATTGATGCATTAATTTATCAAGAAAATAAATGTTTTTATTTCAGCGAGTTACAATTTTTAAACTAAACTCTCAATTTTAAACTGATTACAGACACATTGAGTCATAACGGTTACACCATGCATCGAATTGAGATGCGGCTGATTATTGCGTGTCTCAAATGACTTATGGATCATTTATCTAAGTGTAAATGAATTAAATGAATCCATAGACCTCTTTTTATAATCATATGAAACCATATCATTTTTTAATAAAATAAAACCTATTTAAAAAAACAAAGTTTTATCGAAAAAAGAAATATAAAAAAACACTCAAACAATTATTTTTTAGGAATTTTTTCAGATAGTTGTGGATAAATTTCAGGATAAAAATAATATTATTTCATCATTAACTATACCTCCAACTAAAATCAAATAAATGAATTTCATTAACATACACTCATCACCTGAAATTACACTATAAAAACCCAACACCCTCGGGCTGCATAGCACGACATTTGCGTATTCTGATTCTTCCGTCTATAGCTTATCCATTTATTTCTCATCATTTAATCTATAATTTATCTAGTTGTGTAGAGATTTTATCTAGATGTAATTTTTGGAAATGGAGACGCCGAGTTAATAAATATTGTTAATGGTGTAATTTTCATAAATGGGAGGGATTTCCCTTTTTAGATAACATAATGAAGTATAAGGGGAAGTGCCTCCCTTTTACTCTATTATGTTCTCTAAAAGGGGGAATGCCTCCCATTTGTGAGAATTACACTATTAAAACTAGTTATTAAATCGACACTTCCATTGCCACCAACTATTTCTAGAGAAAATCTCCACACAACCAGAGAAATGATAGGGTAATGGGCATAAAAGAAATAGAGAGGGTGGAGAAGAAAAATAACAATACGCAACTAAGCTGTTTATGGGTATTGGGTAGGAAATGTGTAATTTCAACTGATGAGTTACTGTTACTGAAATTAATTTATTTGATTTAAAGTGGAGGTATAGTTAATGATGAATTTATTTCATTTTTATCCTCAAATTTATCCATAAGGATCCGAATAAAATTTTAATAAAATAATCGGTTGAGGAATTTTTTATATTCTATTTTCTAGATAAAACTTGTTTTTTTAATTCGTTTTATTTTACTAATAAATGATAGGGTATTATATGATTGGAAAAAGAGGTTGATAGAGGCGTGTAATTTGTTCACACTAACCTCGATAGGTGATAAACCTAAATGGGGTTCACGCCTTCCACCATAAAAAACTATAAAATGGAGCTCACTGCTCATTCGATACATAGATAAATAAAGTGAATCCACCAAAATATTATATATTTATATGTGCAGTCTGTTAGTTACATTATTTTAATATAGTTATATATATAAATGTATATTATTTATCATATTTAAATTTATTTTAATATACAATATATTATTCATTGTATATATATAATACTATTTTTTCTAATGATTCAAAAATACTAATAATAATACTTTTTTAATTATTTTAATTATAAATAATTATTATTTTGGGTAATTGAATATAATATATAATTATTTAATTTTTTTAAAGCATAATTATTTCAAAAATATATATATATATATATAGTTACCTAATTTCATTATTTTGAAATTAACATGAGTTTATGATATTTTATTGGTTGTTTAACTATAAATTAAATTACAATTAATTAAATGTATATATGGACCAAAAATTTATACATAGATCTAAAATGATGAATACCTAAAAATAATTTCTAATATATAAAAATTTTCAACTTCCATTGTAGTTTCAAACAAACGATGTAGCAACCTAAAGATTCCAGGGAGGCCATCTAATATGCATTAATCCATCCTTGAGATTCTATGGAGGTCCACAAAGAAGTTGGATGAAAAAATAATACACATCAATAAGATATATCAGAAACAAACGAGAAAAACATACCAACCCTTGCAATGTCTATCCTATACACATTTAAGCACATATATATAAAATAGAATTTATAATACTTATAATTTCAAAATGAATGCTGATTTAAAAATAATTTTTAATGAAAATAAATAAAACCCCTTCCTAATTTGGAATTCAAGAACCATAATTTGTGAATAAATAATTATAAAATCACCCTTACAATATATGTTTTGAAAAAGAATGTAAATATATAGAAAGATATATATTTACATTTATATAAATATATATCTTTATAAAATAAACTTAAATTGATAAAAATATATACAACCCTTACAACATAATATCAAAACATAGTAAAATAAATAAAACACTATACTAATTTTTAAAATAAAGTGCCATTGAAAATAAAAAATATATGTTATAACCCTTACTAAAATTTATCTTAAAATAAGACAAAACAATTATGAATAAATAAATATTCATGGAAAACCCCTTAAATATGAATATTAAAACATAATTTAATTAAATAAATTCCATTAAATGAAGTGCATAAAATTAGATTCTGTTGCGACTTTGCACCATCATCAGACTGAGAATTAGTTTTCTAAATCAATTTTGTTAGAAACTACAGAGGAAATTGATTCAAAACAATAAAGAAAGCTGGGGTATAGATGAAAACAGTGAAGCAAATAGATTTAAAACAACAATTTAAAAAACCAGAATAGGATATCCAAACTAGTAGTCATGAAAACAATAGATCATACACAAAATATAAATAGAATGTAAGAACTGGATCATAAATACAGAAAGAAAACTATAACCTAAAATGGAAAATTGAAGAGCCACATATTTAGATTTTTGAATGATTAATACAGAATAAATAATAACCTATAAAGTAAAACACATGCCTACCTCTCTAGATTGATGAAAATGTGAGACCCTCAGATCCAGGTCTCAATGGTTTCTTTGAAAAACATAACTGTAACCGAACATTGGATGCTGAAAAATGTTGGAGAAACTAAAGGTCATTTTTGTGTGTGATTCAAGTGGGTTTTTTGTGATTTGAGTTTCAATTCACTAAGGAGGAGCTTCAGAAATGGATGACATCTGTCGAAAGCTTCTGATATCTCGATAGTTTCGTAACTGTTTAGGTTTTTTAATTATACCAAGACACTTTTATAAGGGATTTTAGCACTGATTAATGTAGGTCTTTATCATTGTTAAAAAAGCGCTCATAAAATACATATTTATCAGTTCTAATATTTTAGTGCTGATAAATACGACTTTTATCAGTGCTTTCTTAGTACTGATAAAGCCTCATCTTTATCAGCGCTATTGAAATCACTGATAAATATTTCTTTTATTTTCACTTATTACATAAGTGTGGATACAAGATTTATAATTATAATTATGAATAATTTTATTTAAATATATATACTTAATAAATATATATAAATTAAAATAGAGTAAATATTACTTATTTAAATATATTAATTATAATTTTATAATTATTTAAATATATAATTATTTATTTATAATTATATGAATACTTTTAAAAAACAATATTTATATATTTATATATATTTAAATAATTATATATATATATATATTTAATAAATAGATATAAATATAGATATAGTAAATATATTCATTATTTATGTAAATTTATTATAAATTTAATATTTATTTAAATATATATAATTATTTATTTATAATTTTATAAATACGTAAAAAAATATTTTTTAATTTATAATTAAAATTATATAATTTTATAAAAATATTATGTATATTTTAAAATATATTTATTTTTGAATATATTTACTTATAAATATTTATTTATAAGTATTTTTTACAAATATTTTTTTATCATTATTAATAAATATCAAATTTTAAGTGCATGTGTGTTAAAAATGAGTGAAATTGAATAAATTAAAAATAATTACATGCTAATAATATTGATAAAGTGGATAAGTTTTGTGTGTGTGCATTGTATATAAAAATGAATTAATTACATATATATGTGAAATCAATATAACACACATTGATCCATGTTAAATTGAAAAATAAAACTACATTCAAGAATATGGGAATTACTTTATGCAATCAGTCTGTATTTTTAATTCTTATTAATATTTAATTATAAACCCTTATTCATTAAATAAATGAAAATATAATGTAAAGAGCATAATTTTTTTGTAATAAACCAATCATATTTATATAAATTAATATATATTTATATATTTAATATATACTATTAATTAACATTATCAATAATCATCTAATCGATTAGTGGCTGAAGAGTCAATTTTACCTTCAGTAGATGAACCCATAAAGGGCACTGTGACACTAAGGTTTTTCCTATCACTTCCTTAATCCTCTACGTCTTAGTTTGGTGGTATATCCTCCTTGGATTTATTATTTAGCAGCTTGTGGAGTGCGACTCGTGACTTTGTGGGCTCGACCCGATGACCATTATTGGCTGCCTCCTACTTGCATAACCCCCGAATTTGATAGGGCTTTTCACAGTGGCATAGTGAAGGCTTATGGTTGTGTCCCATTTCATGCAACCTTGTTTTCACGTAAAAAACCGGTGCGTTGGGAGGTTTGTTAGGGGCTTTGAGTGTAGTTGTGGATGTGGTGACGAGATTGCAGATCTGGCTTACGACGAGGACCTTTTCTAGCTTGTTGGCATTCGAGTGGATGGCTAATGGGATCGTTTTTGCCCCATGAGTTCTTGGATCATTTTATGGTTTTGTATGAATTGATGTGGGTATTGCAGGTATGATTAGCAGTTATTCGGTCAGAATCTTATCATCTTGTGGTTTCCGATTTTCAAAGATTGGTTCGTGTCTTGAACTTCTTGACCATTGAGTTGTTTTGTGGGTAATAAAGAGGAAACAAGACCTGAAAATTTTGAAGGATTTTAGGCCTCCAGCATTGAGGATTTGTGAATGTACTTTGGGGGAATGCAAATCAACTTCTCATAGGTATGATTTTGGTGTTTTTTAACTATTGTGTTGATGTATTTGAAATGGTGGAGCGGCTGGTTGAATGTGTTGAATCGAGGAATCAATTTTTGGTATTGTGAATATTTGGGTCTCTACTGGTTCGTGGTTTCTGCATCACTGCATCTTTCTCACAAGGGGTTTCTCTAGATGGGGCTTAGAGAAGAGGGTTTCACCTAATCATCACTATAGATTTGGATGTTTGTGAGGGTATGGATTTTCCATTGGTTCAAGGTATGTGAATTCATGCACAGGATAGTTTTCCGGCAACGAGGAGTATGAGGAAGTTGATTTTATTGTCTTTGATGCTGGGTAGGGGCTCTTCTATGACAACTTGGAGTTGTTTGGCCTAAAAATTATGTTCCATGGTGATCTGGTTGTTTTAAGTCAAGGAGTCCTGTATGGTTTCTCACTTTTTCCTCAGACGGGTTTGAATAATAAAAATCTAATTTTTAGTCAGTCAGTCAATAATCTTCTAATTAGTAAAATGTTTAATATTTTTCTCAATTTACTAATTTTTAATTTTATCTTCTTTAATTTTCATATTTTCATATCTATATAATTTATACATACTATTTATTAGTATTTATAACTTATTTATTGTATAATAAATTTATTTATTTTTATGAATAATTATTTAATTAATAAAATTTGTGATATTTTTCTAAAAAAATCATTTTAAATTTTTATTTATTTAATTATTTCATCATATTTTTTTAGATATTTATCATTGCTAAAAAATAATTAAAAATGAATCCTTTACGAGTGCTAAAAATATAGCACTGATAAATAGTACCCTTTATGAGTGATAACAATAAATAACTAATAAAGGATATCCTTTATAAGAACTAAAAATAAAACACTAATAAAGGGAACCATTTATCAGTGTGAAAAATAAAGTGCTGATAAATGGATAAAATTTTCATCACTTTGTTTAGAGCTGATAATGATTCTATTATCTGTGGTTTTTTCTAGCACAGATGAATACCAGTCTAGTTAAATACTGGTTTTGTAGTAGTGTTTATGGTGTTCTATGAGGTTATGTGGCGATATGTATAGTTTTATTTATTTTCGGATACTAGTGTTTATTTTATTTATTTATTTGTATATTTATTTATTTTTTCTGTTTTTCATTGACAAAATCACTTCCAATTGAGTGAATATGGATGCACAATACTAGTTTTCAGTCTAAGAAGATTGAGAATTCCTCTCAGGCCTTATTTCTGGTTGATTCCAGTGCCTTGATTGGGGTGGACCCAGGTTTTTTTGGTAAAAAATGGAATCGTTGAAAGTTTGTGTATATTATTTAGGGTTTTCCGGTTGATTGGACCTAGTATTATTAGAATTAAAGTGGCCAGTCAAGAGTAGATTCATGATCACCACCTATTGGAATGGACTCTTTAATTTCCCAGGTGGTCTAAGATATTTGTTCCCTGAATATGAATTTGGTTCTCAGTTGTTTTCAAGGTTTTGGGTTTTTTATTGAGTGTTTATAATTGGAGTTGAGAATTTATGGGTTGTTTTGAGAAACATCAATTCTTAGAGTGGTTTTTTGGAGTGATTTAGAGGGTTCCTGGTTACTATTCAGGGTCTGGAAAATAATGAATAGACGTGTGAGTGTCTCTATTGAACTCTAGTGAGCTGCACATGGTTGGAACATTATTTTCTAAACCATGCTTCCAAACTATGAACAATAGCTTTTCTTTTAAATTTTGAAATTTTGGATCCTTGACTATTGGATTTCTTATATTATTCGTTATTATTGGTTTAAATCGTTTTTGGGATGTTTCTTTGTAATTATAAAAAAATGTTTGGTCTATCAAAGTTTTATTTCTAAAATTTAAACCTTGAGTTATTTGTAAATGAAAATGAAAATTGTTTCTAGATTTTGAAAAGTTTTGTAAAATATTGATGGAATGTGATTTAAGATTTATAGAAATATAATGAAAATGGTTTTTGAAAAGGAATTTTAATGTTTTTATGAGTGAGTATTCTTGGTTGTTTCTTTTTATTGTATCGAGATCTCCATTTTGTAAATTTTTTGTTATGTTATGTTGGTGGAATGGTTAAAATAGAGTTTTGGTTTGGACAATGTATTTTTGTTTGGAAGATATAGTTTTGGTTTCTGATATGTTTTGATTTTGTTTTTTTGACTTTTGATTTTGGGGTAATCACAAAAAAAGTCTATGTAAAGAGTGGTTGATCAATTTTTAGAGTTCCTTATTTGGTATTATAGGTGAAGATTGGTTTGGGAAATCAGTGATGGTCATCATTTAGTGGTTTGAGTCTTTATTCTTATAGTTATTGGAATCTTTGAGAAAATTCTAAATAAGTGTTTTCCATGTATTCTCCATTGAAAACTACTTACGGAATACCAATTATTTTAGTTATCATCCATTTTGATGAGGGTACACGCCTTAGTGTTGGTGTCAGTTATTTGAAGGGAAATTCATGGGTGAGTGGTTGGGATAACTGGGTAGGGTGCTTTGTTTTTCGAATTAGTTTGGTTTAATAAGGGTGAGTGTTTCAAGATTTAGTCTATTTTTTCCTACCTGGAATTGATATTGGTGCCCATGTTGATCTTGGCATGGGATGTTTATTTGAAGAATTGTTAGTTGTATATCATATTATTACTCCATTTTGTTAGTCCAACTTGGCATTATTTTGGGAAATTGTACTTCTAGTTCTTATTTTTAGAAAGTGTTATATTTTTCCCATGTTTATCTTGGCATGAATTGGTGGTGTTCATTGTTTTGAGAATTATTTATCATAATTTTTCTCTCTCTCTAGGACTCATGAGTTGTCTCATTTTGTAGATCAATGTTATACTAGAGTCTTAATATGGTTGGGAGGCCACCCTAAAAGGAGCTCATGATGAACCCAATATTGATGCTTTCTTGATGGGGTCATCCCTTATTCTCACCCAATGTTACCTTGATCATAATAATTTTGTTGTCCTCGAACATTGGTTGTGTAACTTATGCTTTTTGAGATCTCGAACATGCCATGATAATTTTTTTGTAGTGATTTCAATGTTAGGGGTTAGAGTGTTCCTTCTTTTGAGGTTATGATTTTAGAAGAGAGTCCCTTATGTTGATTAATTTATTTGACAGTTTTATTTAAGTATTCTCTCGAGCTATTTATTTTTGTGTTGGTTAAATTTTTGAGGATGGTATCCTAGTAACCTTTGTAATTTTGAGGTTTTGGGTTTGTAAAGGAAAGTGAGTGTTTGTTATTAGTCTTCAGATCTTGATGTTATCGTCTCATGTGGTAGTTTTCCCTTTCTTGGTAACTTGATCACCAAAATCTTTTGGAATTTTTGGGTGTTGTAAGTGTCATGGTTCGGATAATTTTCACACCCATACCTAAAAATGTTCTTTAATTTTACATATTTTGGAGTTCCTATTTATTTTTTCCCTTCCATGATGATTTTATCTAAAAATGAGAGTTTTTGGGTCTGAAAATAATGTCACATGGTTAAGGTTCTGGATTTTCCAAATTTTTAGAAAACCATGTGACAACTTATACAATTTTATAGTGGTAAACACATGGATGACACACAGTTTTCCAAACTATGTAGCCTACCTATGTTTAGTGTCTTAGAGCCCCATTAAAGGGAACCTGGTTGGAACATGTTTGGGCCAACCATGTAACCATACAGTATACTGTGACCGGTGGAGTTAAAATTATAAAATTCCCAGTTTACATTAATAAAATAAAATTTATAAATTGGTTTTTCCCCTCACCCTCACCCACAAACTTGACACGCACTAGGGGATCCCAACCGCGTGTGAACTCTCTCCTCTCATCCCTTCATTTTTGAATATTTTTTCTCATAGTTATTCTTATGATTAACTCAGATAGTTTTTTATCCTCCTTCTCTCTATTATTTTATTTTCATTACAACTTTTATCCCACCCCTTATGGTGTGAATACCATTGATGAATCCTAACCAGTTTTAGGTTTTTTTGGTTCCTAGGGATTGTGGGGTCAAATTTAGTGCTTATCTTTCCATGAATGTTGAAGGTAATGAATTATCCATTGGTTTGGGTAGGTTTTCTTCTATAAAAATTACTTATCCCAATATTAAATTATTAAATTTATGAATTTTGGGTTTCTCATATTTTTTAGACTGCCTTGGACCTCCTTGAGGTGGATTTGAGCCACCATAGTCAAAGGCTATGAGTTATTACTCTATTTTAGGTTGGTTAACCTATGTGACTGACATTAATGGAAAACTATGATTTATTTATGGTCTTAAATTTTTTCCATCATATATAAATTGTATATGCTATGGAAAATGGTTTTTATTACTAGAAATTGTTGTTATCATGTTTTTTGTTGTTTCTTTATGCTCCTGACATAAATTTTTCATATAAAATAAATTTTCCCAGTTTTTTTGATATGTAAAAAACTTTATGTGTTTTATTACATTTCCAAATTATTTTTACCATATGAAATATAAATTCCCAAATATGATTTGGTCTTTTGACCTAATGTTTTAAAAGATTAATTGTATGCTATAGTAGTAAAGGAATCCTTGAGGGAATTATCGATATTTTCTCATATTTAATGTGTCTTATATATATATATGCCCCCACTTTGAACATTTTAACTCATGGTGATGTGAACAATTACATTGTTTTTGGGGTTCTTATATAAATAATAAAGTGAATATGTGTTTATGTGTGAAGTATTATTTTGAAAATTGAACATTTTGGGAAAAAGTGATTTTAATAGAGATTTGTGTTTCCTTTTAAAATGATTAGTCCCAGTTGGCACATTGACATTTATTCTTATAAATGAAAACCCCTCTTAAGGTGGGCTCCTTGGTTGTGGAATTGCAATAAGAATTGAATTACAGGAAGTGTTTTAATGTGTTAAATGGATGGATGTATGTGATGTAAACTTGGTAAGGGGGATTGTGGATTGTTAATAGACCATAGAAAGTATAAAACGAGCTATTCTTAAAAGGGAGTGTGTAAGTGATAAAGTGAATGGTGGATTTTTAAAAAAATCTGTGATATGTATGTATATTGTATCTTGATAAACTCACCAGTTTTTTTACATCATGGGAAGCCTTAGGTTGATAAGAGGGACCTCTAGGTACACTTGATAAACTAGTTTATTATTATTATTGGACTAGTGGCCCTGATGTGGACTCGATCTGCTTGTGGGATATGCCCCTTAGTTGAAGTAGTGATGGAAATGATAGGTGTTAGGGATTGTTGATTTTAGATAACCATTACTCATAGATATTAATTATGTGAATTTTTATGGAAATGCCCTAGGCCTTCTTGAATATCTTCTAAGATCCCTTGAGACAATTTTGATATATGAACCACCTTCATCTGTTTTGTAAAACACTATCAAATGTTTTCCAATTTCATGATTTCTACTCATGTTATTATTTTATCACATGATATTTCATATAAATGGATTTTATGTAAAGTATTTCATTATTGGATACTATTTTGCAAAATAAAAATGAAAAACAGTTTTTAGGAGGCATCTTCTTTCTATTTTCATTAAAAATAAAATGAAAACCCAATTTTAATATATTTATATTTCAAAGTATCTTGAAATGACTTAATATTTAATGGTGAGGCCTATGGTGTGGTTTTTTCCTTGGGAATCCTTGTTGAGAATCACTGTGCTCATTCTTACAATATCATTTTTTGAGCTTGAATTCCATCACTCTTGGAGTGTGCTTGGTTCCATAGTTGGTGGTGACCTACAAGGTCATAGAATGTTATCTTTAGTTTTATTTCTATTCCATTTATAATGTTTATTTTATTTTTATATTTTTATTTATTTATTTTTTCAATTTTTCATGGGATAAATCGTTCCATATTGAGTTAATATTTATGTTTTCTACTAGTTTCTACATATAGAGGATTAAGTTCTTTTCTTAGTCCTTATTGTGGTATGGATCGTGTTCCATGAGCAGGGTTGACTCAGGTTGGTTTGTGATATGTTAGCATGAGATTCAGTTGGGTAAAATAGGTATATATAAACATGTTCTTGATAGAGATCACACTAGATACATTTTTAGATTGAGTTACATTGATACTCTTATGGTTGTGCTTTGATTAAATTTATAGATTTAGAGATTCATGTTTTTATAAAATATATAAAGGGCTATCGGGATACACATTGTTGATGAATGAATGAGAAAGATATATAATGTTGTTTGACAAGTATTACATCACGCCACCCATATCAATTAGTATCACACCATAATACCATTTTTAAAGATGAACCACCACCATGAAGAGTCTTTCCATTAGGATACCATAAAATGAATCATGTAAGGTAACCTATCCATTACAAAATATAAATTATTGTTGTAAAGGTGATGTATGATAGGTTCCATCAGACCCATATCCCTTTCAAGATACCCACCTGGAAATACCTGCATTGTGCCCTACTGCATCACCTTCCTATCATGCTGCATCATCTATCTGGTCCTAATGTGCAGATAGTCACATGAAATGGAACCTACATACCATATCAAAAATCCCTAAAGATAGATGATTAGTATATTAGATCCTTACACTCATCCAACTTCTAGTTTTTCCACCTAGTGGTGCCTATGTGTCTCTATACTATATCACCAACCTATTTCTCTGAGTCATTCTAATAGTCTCCCCATGACACCTACTAAAAACCAATGATGGTATAAAGACCTTGTTTCATGATTTCTTCTTATATAAAAAGGCCCACTGGACTGAAGTCTCTAATATATAGTTTGAGAATCCTAAATTAGGTGAGTAGTGTTGCTATTATAGTACCGCAATAGTACTGATGTAGTACTTCTATAGTACCTAGAATGAGATTAAATTATATGAAACTACCTAATCATTCACATTTGATAACTGAGATATTTAATAAGGCATGAAATATAGGCTTGAAATCATTCATTTAATGCCACTATATTGGTAAACCATAAAATAAATTTTTTTTAATCCTTAAAACATGATATTAGATATGATTACCTTTATTAATATTGAAGCTGATCCTTAGCATGTTAAAATTTATATTTATTCCACCTTAATGGATATTATTTATTGATCTATTATATGTGATATAATTCAATAAATAATCCATTAATAATATGAATATTATTCATGAATTTTCTAAAGAATTAGCTCATGCCTAATTAATATATGAGTTAATGTATGAGTCATTAAGGATAAACTTCAGTGATGTATAAGGACCACTACCATGAGATGGTATCAGTTATGCTCAAAACATTCATTCGAGTCTCCAAAACACTAATCAATCTAATTATTCCTTTCTTTTACCCTATAAACTAGTATTCTATGAAGGAAAAATACTACCAATCAATTGTTGAGAGATTTGGTTCAACCCATGGATACCTCTAGAGGTGTATTATGTTTTAAAGTTCACCGATCATCATCATCCCCATTTAAAACATTATGAAATGTGATGATGTTTCTACTTAGTTATAAGTACATGGTTTATAGTATGTTATTCATTTCCAATATCACATAATTCATTTATCTTCCCATGGGTGATCTTGGGTTGAGGATTTTATAACATAATTTATTCATATTAAGAGTTAATATAATCCTAGTAATCCTAACAATGGGATTATTAATGGGGAAAATATTTGGGATTACACCTATGGAGGAGTATAGTATAATTCTTGTGAATAGGAAGGATGTGTGAGAGGCTTATGCATATGCCGCTTAGTGATTAAAAACCTATTTGGTGACTTATGTGAAGGTATATTTTGGGGATTATAGCTAGTGTACAGCACAAAAAATACATCATTGGATCATTAAGTGTGATAAATAATCCCACTTGATTCTTGGATTGTTTTAATACTAGATATAGGGGATGGGTATTTAGGTTCCCATATATGGGTCCAAGTGAAGGATAAAACTAGGTGTTAGGTTTGAAAAAAATCGGTGTCTAGGAGTGATACTTGGGTGAATTAGCCACCAGGTGTGAGACCTAGGTGAATTGTCATGAAAATAGGGCACCTCGATGAAGTTATTCTCTATATGGGTACCTGGGTGAAGTGTTTCCCAATTATAAAGGGTATGATAAACTATCAGCCATGTTTTATGGGTAGGGTGAAGTGTTACACTGATATAATGGGTATGTAAAAAATCTCAGCCTAGTATGAAGGGTAGGGTAAAGTATTTATCTAGTACGAAGGGTAGGGTGAAGTGTCACCATAGTATAGAACTCTTGGGGTGACTTGGATGCATGAAACCATAGTAATGTACTCCCATAGTTACCTGGTAATGTGGCAACCTAGTGTAGTCCACCTGAGATGAGTTTCTTCACCATAGTTTTAGAGGTTCCTAGTGAGAGTCCACATTCATGAAGGATTATTCTTAGGATGACACAATTACCACAAATTTACCCTTAATATCTGAATATTTTCCTTATAAAGTCACTTATAAGGGATGAAAAGACTTGGGTGCATAAGAGGGTTCTCTCCAAGAATGACTTGAGTCCTCCCTAGTGGTGTTTCAAAAAGATCCTCAAAATAGGATGCATGGGTGTATTTTTATTCAAGGGGATACTAGGTTGTATGGATTGGTGGGTAACTGAATCCTACACCAAAATTGGGTTGAGTAATTCATGTGACAGAAATTGAGAAGGTAAAATGGGGGCATGCTGTAATGCCCCAGCCCAGAAGCCCATAACCGGTGCATTATTTTACTATATTGACATGATTACAAGGAATCAAACCCAAAGTACTGATAAGTTTAGTAGTTTTGGGAATATATATTACATTTATGATACCCATAATAAATTGTAAAATAGAACATAAAAACATGGTAAAAAATAAAATAAAATGAACAACATAATTCAAACTCATTCAAAGGATTCCTCTTCATAACCATAAGAAATTAAACACAATAAAGGTTAGCCGAAATTCATAGTAAGGGTATGTAGTGCAGAATAAATAATGAATAAATGTGAATAAATCCACATGGAAGGTAAATAACTGATAACTCATGCCATTCAATTAACTAGATAAGGAAAAATCAATATGGAAAGGAAAGAAATTGAAACATATTCTATTTAATCAATGAAGTGAGAATAGAATGCATCGATAGATTTGTCGATGAAAAATCTCAAGGATAAGTTATAAATGAATCCAAATGAAGGAAAATATTAATTTTCGCACATCATGTTTGAGTCACATGAAAAACTATACCATCAAGGCCTTTTACAAGATGGTTTAAAACTACATATAGTAACATAATTAATTTGGCCAACTTATTCGTATTATAAGAACCCATTGATGCATCGAGGGGCTATATAAATTTTGAGACCCACCCATTATTTCCAATAAAAATAATTACTCATATTTAATAATATATATATAAATAATATGCCTTATTAATTTTCCATATTGAATAAAGGATACAATTTTATCCATATTTCCCCAGTTAATCAAACAACTATCAAAGTGAACACTGTATGTAAAAATGATATACGGTGTATGAAATAATAATATACACTATGTGAGAATATGTATATTAACTGTAATTTCCAATGAAAAATTATTACAATAAAGTGATTATTAAAAAATAAATTTAAAAATCAAAAAATGAAGTGATATTTGAAAGATAACCATTAAGAACTTTATTGAGGAAAATATTCTGTAAACATTCCAAAGTGTCCAATACAAATTTGAAACTTTTAAATCACAATTACCACGAAGTTATGACATTAAATGAAACCTTTTACATCATGAGAGTAAATATATTCCTAATATAACATGTCAAAGGGTAGTATATGTACTATATAAATGTGTATTTGTGTATAACGACAAATAAGTCTCAATGAAATGTTAATTGAGACAAAATCCATTACCTTGAGTTTAATTTCAAGTAAAAAACCTTTAACCTCCTATATATTGGTTTTCAGAGTGTTAATAACTTATTAAATAACAATATTCATGTTTATAATATCTTATATTATATTCTTATAATATCTTATTACCCAATTGATAACAATCCTTCACTATTTTCACTATTATGGGTGTTGATTGCCTAGTTTGTCAAGTATGTTTTAACTTGTCACTTGTTGTTATGATTAATTAGATAACAGTTTAATTATATACAGAATAAAAAATATTATTTAAATATAATATACATTTATTATATATGTATTTATAATAATTCATAATATTTGGAGATAGGGAATGAAATGAACCGTTTATAGGGATGGTAGGTCATACGTATACTTGAATGATACTTTCATATATTTTCTATATTAAAATAATTAAATGTAAAAGAAGTATATTATAATTTCAGTAACATATATATTTCATATATATTACATATTTTTATTAAAAACATCATATATATGATCCATGTATGGTGTGGATGAGTCAGATCACTTTGAGGGGGCAGTAGTCCACACTTCCACAAACAATGTTATCTTATTTCCAAAAAAAGAGTGCATAAAAGAATATGTTATAAAAGAATTAAATAATTTTAAAGAATTTGTTAATATAAAATATAAGATATATTAATTGAGTTTCCATCATAATTATCAACCATTAGATATTGTAAAGAAAAAATGAACAACTTCATTTTACGAGGGAGTAGTTCCCCAAACAAATAAACAGTAAGTTTGTTACCAATGAGATGGATGTGTGTGTAATTTCAAGTATAAATATTATAATAAAAACATATAAATATATTAATACTACTTACATTATTATATAATCATGGAATAACTATAATTTAAGGAGATTACAATGGAAATAAAACTGAAGATCTTGAGGAATGATATTACCTCTTAATTGTGTAACTCCTTTTGGTTTGAACCAAAGGGCTTCCTTGGATGGATTTTTGAGAAGTTTAGGATTATATGTTTAGTTTAGGGATGTTTTGGATATATTTGGGTAGATATTGGTCTAGCCAAAGTGGATAGGGTGGCGTGAGGTAGTGGGAGGAGAGGAGGCCTTTTATAGTGGAGGTGGAGTGGCACTCTGGTAAATTTTTGGAAAGGGAATTACACCCATGTTTTACCTAGTTAAAGTGGATAACATAATAGTAAAAGTTAGATCTTAGTTATGATAGGGAATAGATATTACTAGAAAATGGATTTTTTACTACCGTCTAAGTCATTTTTCCCTTAAGTTTAAGATTTAGTCCCTTATTAAGCCTAATATCACTTTAATCATTATAATTAATTTTAATTATTTTCAATAATATTTTTGGTCAAAAACTATGTTGAACTTATTAAAATTTAGAAATTATTATTATTAAAAATATTTAATCCATTTTTACTACTTCCAATCATATAATTGGAAGAAATTAGTATAAATTAAATCCTAGAGACTTGTTGAAAATGTGGGGTGTTAAAATAAAAACCAAAAAACATTTTCTGGGGTTTTATATTCGATTTAAAATTTAAGTTAATTCCAATGACCTAAATAGGAATAATTTATTAAAAGTTTATCAAATTAACCTTCAAAAAAATTTTATCTATAATTTTTTCATTTAAATAAATTAGATGAAAAATCAGTTTTGAATTAAAATTTAGTATTTCTCACTATTCATTAAAAAAATGAAACATCATAGAAAAAAACTATAAATACACCCCAGCCTAATTTTTATGTTTCTATTTTAAATATTAAGTTTATTTTGACATATAATATTTTTAAAATTTAGAAAAAATGTATTTTAAAAATGTTCTCCACTAAAATGTTGTATACATGCCTTAATAAAAATATAGGTTTTTTTACGCAATGTGAGTGTTGTTCTTACCTCATGCCTATAAAATCTACTGGATGAGTATAAAAAATAATTTATTGAATAATATATATATATATATCATTAATATCACTCAAAAATTGAAATTAATTAAATTTATTAGGATAAAATGTATTTATTATCATAAAAATATTTTTATATAAAATCGTTAACTGTATATTAAATTGATTATTATATTAATTTATAATTAATTTTAAACCAATGAATTAGTTGTGAAATACATTGATTTTAAAAAGTTAGTTACCCATTTTTATAACTCAAAATGTAATGGATAAGTTATATATAATTATATTAAATAATAATATTTTAATAATATATTGTTGTTTGGTAAAACTTGGTCTTGCGTTTAACGTATGCCATTGAAGAAACTAATTGTTGCATGCGACGCATACCAACTCATTAAAAATTTCATTACAATATATATTAAATATTTAATTTATATTAAATATTAAATATAGAGTAAATTCTTGGTGTATTATATTCCCTTACACACTTGGGGATAATTGTGATACATGATTTAAAATACAATGTTCTTAATTCAGAATTTCTTGTTTTTACACATGTTGAAAAATTATGAATTATATATTAGTGTAAAAACTATCCATGGATGGAACTGGGTGTATGATGAAGTGCGTAAAGAAGAGTTTAGAGAAATATCTTGGGCATGTCGAAGTATTTGAGAAATATTCCCCCTATATCACCAATAATTTTCATTCACATCAAAATCTCTATTTGTACAAAAAATGAGCACCAATTTAGGTTCAAAATAATTAATTTTCTATTATCACATATTTTTCTGCATTGATATGAAAATGTTATAATTATTTATTTTATTATTTATATTAGTATTCAATATTAAAATTAGGAAGTCCAAATCTTTGAAATTATGTTTTTTTTGGTTTTTGAAATATATTTCAAGAGATATGTATGACCAAAATTGAGCTTGTATGAATATATAAGAAAAAATTTAAATGATGGTTTATATGTTTGAGTTACCAGATTGGCCCAAATGATAGATAAGGAATTTCTCATTTTCTATTTTGAAAGGGGAATGTTGTAGTTCATATATAAGAATAAAAAAAAGTAAATTTGGACTATGGCTCATCCAAAATTTCAGATGAGATTTTGATGAGTTCATATATAAGAATAAATATTTCCTTTATATAAAAAATAACTCATATTGTATTAGTCCAATATATCAATCCATCAGTCGAAGAACCCTAGGAAAAGAACCATGCATACTCAATGACACATCAAGGGATTAGTTGGGAAAAAAATATTTGATAAAAGGCATGTGAGCATTGGTATTTCTCATAGAAACATGATACATAAAAAATGAGTGGCTGAGTCACTAAGTGGTTCGTTGGTGAATATTACACACAATTCATAGAGAACAACTCAATTTCTATTTTTCTAATTTCCTAAACATCACTACAATATACTTTCATGTTTTATAAGTTATTTTACCATACTTAAATTCCCCAAAATTTTAGGTTTTGTGTTTTATAAGAATAACAAAATGCATTACCTAATATAACCCATAATTTTCACAGTATTACATAAAAGGGATTTATCAGCACACAAAATAACTTTTATAATTGTCCAAAAACAACATTTATATTAAAACAAATAAAATATTTTCAAAACGAAACAATAAATTTACATTGCACCATTTTAATACAAATAAATTTACATTAAAACATTCCAAAAAATTATAATTATAATTGATATGTACTATTATTTAAAAATAATTCAAATTTCCAAAAAACTAAAAAAGAATCCAACTCATAGGAGGCTATCTCCCTAGATCAATCCAACCCCATAGAAAAAAAGAGTGTATATATAATAATTTTATTAATTTTAAAAATTTTAAAAAATAAAGTAATTATGCTTCAATAATGAATAAATATAACACAAAAATTGGAAGCATAAATGATAAAACATAACAAATAATGAATTATTAATCTTTTTCTAAAGTATCACCACAATTTGACTGTGTTTTCACAGTTTTGAGTATGTGATATATGTTTTGAACTAAAACACCAATTTTAAATGAAAACACACACTTTGAGTCATATCAGACACACCATGTGTCAAATTGATGTGTGATTAATGGTTATATGTAAAAAATGATTCAAGAATTTTTTTTCATAAATTATTACTACACTATTAGAACTTTTTCTCGATTTTGAGTATGTGACATGTGTTCTGAATTGAAAGGACACATTTAATTTGAAAACACACATTTTTAGTCATATCAACTACACCGTGTTTCATATTTATATATGGTTAATTCATAGTGGTCTAATATGAAAAAGACTAATTTTTATAAAGTACCCTGATAATTCGAGTATTTTTTATTATATTTGATTATGTGATGTATGTTTTGTACTAAAATATTACCTTTTAAATGAAATCATGAACATTCAATCATAAAAGACACACTATGAGTTGGATTGGTGTGTTTTTTTATTACTAATGGTCACAAATGAATCACAAATAATTTTTATAATGTATCATGACATTCTTGATTCTAGTTTATCTGTTTTCAGTATGCGATGTAATTTTTGAAAAAAAATGTGACTTTTAAAATGAAAACATATATTTTTAGTCATATCAACTACACTTTCTCTCATATTGAAATATAGTCAATTACTATATATCATGAATGAGTTATTGAAAAATTTCATAAATTATCATGGAAATCCAAGTTCATTTTTTTGGGTTTGAGTTTATGATGCACGTTTTAAACCAAAATGTCACTTTCCAATGAAACCACACTTTTAGTCATGACTGAATTTTTTTATTAAATTGATGAGATTTTAATATATACCTATCTTAAATGATTCCTCGATAATTTTTTTAAAATATCCTGACAAACCATTTTTAACATATTTTAGTATGTAACATGTGTTTTGAACTAAAATGTTATGTTAAAATATATGCACATAGTTTCACTCATACCAGCCACACTATGTGTCAGATTAACATGTGGTTAATTTTTATCAGTAAAAAATGAAGCAAGGATAATTTTAATAAATTATTATAAAATTAGATAATTATTTCTCATTTTTCAGTAACTGACACGAGTTTTGAACTAAAATGTCACTTTTTAGACAAAAAATATGAACTTTTTATCTACCAGCCACACTTTGTGTCAGATTGATGTAAAATTAATTAAAACATTCCATAAATGAATTATACATCATTATCTTAATGAATCATGGAATTCCATGTCTGTTTGATGGGTTTTGATTATGTGATGCGTGTTCTAAACTAAGATGTCACATTTAACTAAAAAAATACATTTTTAGAAACACATGCCCCACTACGTGTCAAATTAGTGTGCAGTTACTCATACATCCAACAAATTAATTACCAATAATTTTAATAAGGTATCATGAAAATCCAAGTGTGATATCTTTATTTCTAATATACAATGCTTGTTTTACACTAAAATGTAAATTTTAAATTTAAAACTTGATCTTTCAGCCATAACGACCACATCGCATGTTGAATAAATGTGCCATCAATTACTAAATGTTAAAAATTAAAAATTTATTTTGTTATAAATTAACATGATAACATGATATTTTTTGTTGGTTTTGATGATTTTAACACATTTAGACTATAATTTCACTTCAAAATTAAAATCATGCACTTTCAGTCATACTAGCCACACCGTGAGTTATATAGATTTATGGTTAATTATTAAATTTAAAAAATAATAAACCTTTTAAAGCATCATGATAATAAAATAAATTTTTTAACATTTATACTATGTGATAAATGTTTTGAATTGATACACCAATTTTAAATATGGAACACTTATTATGAACACATATAACTAAAATAATAAAATTGGTGATAAATATCTTTTCAAGAATGAAAATGGAGAATTAATATTATAAATAATAATATTAAATTTTCTAACAACGACATAAATATAATATAATAAACTAAAATAAAAAATACACCTTAAAAATTGTAATAATAATAACAAAATAATACTTATAATTTTTTTGTTTATAGACCTCATATATAAATTTTCATAGGATTCCCCTTACAAATCCTGCTTGTATGTGAATTTGAATAAGTACTCAGAAGATATTATTAACTACAACCATCTGAGCGTGAAACTTGATTTCATTTATGTGTGAACATATTTCATTGTCCAAATAATTATCATTGATGATGATAATTAATATGTAAAAGAGATATATTCATATAAAAATAAAATCATGTCACCTGGTTTGGTGGTTATAATTGAAAAAACTACTAGTTATTAATTGAAAATATCATACCCACTTGATTTTTAAACCCCTTTTCAGTTAAAAATTATCTTTTAATTTTGTAATGCTTCAATATTACAGGTCATTTGATAAGATTATAATTTCATAAAAATAAAAAAAATATCACCAATCAATATAGTCATTGATAAAAAAATTAACTATTTAATTTTTAGATAAATCATATCTCATTCATCTCTAAGAAATAAAAAAAGCTCAAAAATAATAGGAAGCCACCTCTTTATAATGTTTTCAAAAATTCTGACACCATAGAACCTTCCAAATCATTAAAAAAATTGATCTACTATTTTGAATATGTGAATTATCGATTAAAAATGTTATATTGAAAAAAATATAGACAAATAATTTATAAATATCATAAATGAAAATTTAATTATATTTTGAAATATATCTTCAGGAATTCTAGTTGTTGGAGGAAATTTGATATTTTTTTTAATTTAGAATTGTAATGACCACAAGCAATTTTTTTAATTTGTTTCAGACACTGCAAAAACATTGAGAAATATAAGTAAATTTTTATATATGTTTTGATAATGAAATATTGTTATATATACCCAAATACTTATGTAGTTGTTCAAGTATGTATTTTTCTTATATGGTGTGATAGTCCTAATACCATGGTTTTGATGTTAAATAAACATAATCCTATCTTAAAAAAGTGTTTTTTAAAATAAAATTTAAAATATAAAATTTTAATTTTATTTGTAAAATATTGAATTTATTGTATTAAAAATTCATATTTGACATTATATATGGTCAATTTTTTGAATATCTATTCATTGGGTCTAATAAATATATATTTGAAGTATACAAATTTATAGTATAAATAATATTTTATTCCCTAAAAAACAAAATGGAATATGTAATTGAAAAAAATGAAAATATATTTTATATAAATAGAGTTTTAATTTTTACCCCTGCATTGTAGGAATTTAGAAGATCATACAATTTTCTATTTTATTTTGAAATGATGTGGAAACTTGGTGGTATTTAACTAAAATTTCATTTTCTTCCATTGACTTTTTCTCTAGAAGAATCATGATAAATAATGAATCTATTTTTTTCTCCACACGTATTTCCCAATACATTGGTTTGAAAGAAAATCCTATATATAAATGAATTGTAATTAACTGTGATAAATATAAAACATAAATTATCGAAAAAATTAATTGTTAAAAAGTACCACATGAATACATTCACAACCGATACTCCCAACCATTCATTCTTATGAATTTCATTTACATTAGGAAGTTCAATCATGTTTGTGATTACCACTCTATACATTTTTTCTTCTATTCAATGGGTGCCAAATAAAAAAGTTAAAATGTTTCATATTCGTTAACTTAAAATGTTAATAAATATTTTAGTGTAATTGGTGGGCTAAAGATACCCTTGGTATTCCATTTTGATATATTATTTGATACTTTAGATTATCCTGGTTTGATCTTCCGTTTCTCCTTATGTTTATCATTATATTATAATGTACCTTTTTCCATACATTTTTTCACTAATTATAAAAGGTTTTGTATATAAAATAGATTTAAGAGTGTATACCTACTTATACTAATTTATATTTATAAAATTAAATAGAAATTCAATGAAATTTATAATATCATATTAGAAACTCACTGAGGTTTTAAAATAAAACTATGTTCAAGAGTGTGTTCTACACACAATAATGATATTAAATGACCCGTGAAATATATATCCACTATAACCGAGAAATTAAATTAGTTGGTATGAATAGTATTGACTAATTTATGAAATATATATATAAATGTACTAAAAAATATAAATTATATATAATTGTTTAGTAAACAATCAATCAATATTAATTAAAGTAATTTTATTTTCCAAGCATTTGTTTTCTATAAAAATGATTTTTATTTATTTTCATGTAAAAAATATATAATTAAATTTTAGAAATTTTAGAAAATTTATTTGAGAAAATTATATTAATTTTTTAAATTTTAATATAAAAAATTTCTTTAGGGGAAATTTTGGTATTTTTTTTTGGAAAATATCGATTTTTCTTTGAATAGTTAAAAATACCGATTTTTTCAAAAAAAATCATTTAATTTTAAATAAATAATGAAATATAAAAGTATTATTATGTTTTGATTATGATTTATAGTAACATAATTTTTATTTATTTATATTTAATCTACTTAATTTATTTTTAGTTATCACTATATAAGATTTTAGAATATCTTTTTTTAGATAAAAAATTTATTTTTCTGAAAACTGTTTTAAAGTATACAATGTTTATCTATTTTAATTATTTAAAATAATAACTAATGGGTAATTTTTAAATGAAATTTATATATTATATATTAATAAATATTTACTAGTATTCATAAAATTATTAATATTAATCATAGAGTTAATATAAAATCATCATTTGTTGGAAAAATATAATTCCTGAAAACCCACTTTTTCATCGGGTCTACATGTTTTGTTTTAAATTTAATTTTTCTATTTTTATGAATTTAATTTGGTAAAATGTATTCAATATTTTTAATCATTATAATTTATGCTTTCTAATAATTTTAATTAAATTTTTGACTATAATGATTAGTGAAAACAGTAAAAATTAATTACCACATTTTAGGTGGAAACAGTTTTAGAGGGGTGTTAAACTAGAAATATATGGGTATAAATGTCTAAAAAAACTTGTATAATATATATTTTATGGAAATACTTACAGATTATTAATTTTAATTATAAATAATAATGAGTTTTACATTTTTTTATGTGAAAAATGGTGGTACAACTTTTTGATTTAAGAATATAAAATTTTGCAACTCACGTCACTTATAAAAGGCCACCCCTCTCATATCTTATCCACACAATAAAACCCGTTTTGGTTGAAAAATACATGACCAAATCACTTCAAAAATGTCATTCAATAATCTGATAATCATTTTTTTCCTTAGAAATATTTTCTAACAATACTTTTGGAATAATCCTAAGAGGTGGTCCAAGAAGAGGTAAACTTCCTAACTATGAATTTGTGTTTTATATATTATTCAAACTCATTAAAATATTATTCAACTATGCTTATATGATAAAAATATTATATCCTATATACTAAAATATTATTATATTATCTTAATTAGATAAATCCATCTCCTCTTCTATCAAATGGGATACAAAATCATCATTCGTTTGTACAATGAAATATAGAATCATAAACTGATGTCATTAAGTTTCTATCATCTCCTTTCCTAGATTATTTTAATAATGAATTTAAATTTCATATAATATATTTTTAAAATATTTATACTTCTTGAGTTATGATACCATTTCATAACCCATCCCAAAGGGGTCTGTGCCTTGACTGCCCCAAGCCCACCTCCAATAGGTCAAGGGTTGGTGACTGGCACAGAGTAGGTATATCCCACAAATGGGAGACATTTTCCAATGTGCCTATATACACAAACACACATTTCTAAGCCCAAAATTCAAAAATGAAGAAATATAGTAAGTATACAACGAATGCATACACTAGGATAACAACCATTGAGTATGAAAGTTGGAAATTTGAATGTAAATAGGGTCAGAATACAAGGCCACCAAAAGAAGGGCTCAGTAAAAGTGAATGCACAATTTCCTAAAATAGACCCATAGAAAATCCAACCTAAAGGGTTGGTGTATGAAAATTGTCAGAATCCATATAAGTACACCACGTCCATCTGATTTCTCTAAGAACCACATGGTCCCAGTCCTCTTAGGACTCTGTCAAAGTGTCGATCACCTGCACAAGACATGACACGTGCAGGAAAAGCCCGTGCTGGGGTGAGTAAAACAACTCTCTGTAGGACTCCCAAAAAACATAAAGGGAATACAACAAGTGAATAGTAAAGTCAGATCAACACTGGTATATTTCTATAGCACATATACCAAGGATATCTGGGTATACTCGGCACAAGGTAAAGAGGTAAGTCACAACCAATCACTGCCACATGATTCTTCACGAGGTGTGGTTATTCCTAGAGGACAAACCCCTCAGGCCATGATATCATCAGAGACTCTCATGAAGAGGTCCTACAAATTTGGGCCCAACCCAAAGAGAAATGTACTTTTCATAAATCAAAATATAAAGAGTGGGGATCCTTACCATAGAATACCCAAAACCCAATCTATATTTTCCCACAACATATGGGATCCTTCTTAGAGAATACAAACAACCCTGCCGATGCTGCTCATAATGTAGGGGATCATTTTCAGATAATACGTACACCCTATCAATACAGCCCACTAGATGGAGGACTAATGACTTTCACTCAGAGGTCTTGTCAATTCCCAAAAAACCCCATCAAGGGTGATAGAGTATCACTCTAGTACTAAGGAGGGATACCACAACTATATTGGGGACTCATCCTCTATAGGGGACTACTATCCAGTAATGTGGATGTAATACTATACAAAACCATCGAGGAAAGAAACAATGGAATCTATCCACCAATAATTATCCAAGATAAAATCCCACCATGCCATCCCAAATAGGGCCACCTCATCGCAAGTGTCCCAAAACCGTAGACAACACATAAAACAGACCTTTCATTTAAAAGTTACAACCATTTTTTTGAAAAAGGTCTTACCCCGGTCCGATCTAGGTCTGAACTGACTCGACAGAAGAGCCCCAACCCACCAGCCAAGCTGACTTGGTTCTGTCGACCTGAATCGGCCCAGTCCAATCTTACCCGAACTGGCCAAGCCTGCTCGGTCTAGCCCACGAGGCCGCTGGAGTGGCCCGACATCCCCTGGTCCACCCTGGACTGCGGGCCGGTTCACTACGCTGTATACAGTCCACCCCAACCACGCACCTCTCATGCTGACATAGCATCGTTTCACATTCCACATGTTCACCCCTTTGCACCACCTTCCCCATAGCCTTCCCACCATGGGTTCCTCTGATGTCGCACTAAGATGGATCCCATCTCATTGCCGCATCTGCAACCTCACCTCGCCGCATTCCCCCATCAATATCGAGCCTCCCGCCATGACCTATGCCTATCGCCCGCATTGAACCTAACAAAACCACCCTACCATGTTATGCCTATGTCATCTTCCCCCACTGGTGGCCTCGCCCCACCAGCTCATTGTCCGACTGGAAGGACCCCTCAACCCGTGCTTCCTGGCTCGAACCAGTTAGAGCCTCCACCTCCATCCGCCGCTATGTACCACCACCTTACATCATCATTCTAGCCAAATCGTGCCACTCATACAGTCACAGGTCCTCTAAGTTGTCGAGGGTTCAGATCCTTGATCTTGGATTGTTTCTCCATAGACTGAGGGTGAAACGTTTTATCATTAACATAAGGGTTTCAAAGGTGAAGAACACATAAATAACATGATAGATTTTGGAGAGAAAAATAGATGAAAAAACCTCTAAAATATGGATGTTTCCCTTTGTTGATGATGGATTTTATTCATACTTGTTATAGGGATCATGAATAATGAAGCAATCATGCAGATTTATCCCCATTTAATTCCCTGAAAGTTTAAATTACCATCCAACAAGAGATCGAACTACGGATCATCCTATCAGTGGGTGGGACTGTATTTTTCATCGAATTTAAGAATAGGGAATGAATCTTAGAGAAACAACACCACACCTAGAATTTGGATTAGTTGTTGATGATGGGAGAAGCTACGTCTTCGTCATTATCCGATCCATTGAATCTGAGGTTCGTCGATATTGATTTTCTAATCCATCAATTTTTGCTAGAGGGAGCTCCTGTTCTTTACCTTAGAGGATTTACAGGGTTAGATCGTAACCCTGGATTCCTAAAAATAGGCAACATTTAAAATTCTACTAACACTGTGTCAAAATAAAATATTTTTTATTATATATTTTAATGATGTTTACGTCCAAAATATATCTTTCATGGTCTACTTTCACTTTTCTATGTTAGGCCCTGACTAAGGTAACATCACTTTTATGAACACAATGGTGCCCTGGAATTTCTGATCTCGACACATGGTTAAGAGTTATTCCAATTTTAATGAAAAACTACCTGGCAACATTATAAAAAACTAAAAATCATTCAAGGAATTGTTTTGGCCACACCGGGTCTCAGAATCACACATTGTCTCATCACCTAGTCTTAGAATTTTCCAAAGTAATTTATAAAAATAAAATTGGAGAAAATATAAGTCATTACACTCTTCCCAACTTAGGGTTTTACATCCCCATAAGCCAAAACAAGGGATTATAAACAAATAGATGATGGTACTGAGCACATATCTAAGCCTCCTTCTCCCAAGTTCTCTCTTGGAGATTCTCATGATACCACCAAATGACCACTAAAGGAATCGACTTCCCATAAAGGATCCTCTCTTTTTGATCCTCTATCTCAATCAGGTATTATGCAATAATCACCCCATTGTCAATATCTAGCTCACCCTAGTCGATGAGATGTAAGGGATCATGCACGTACCGCCTCAGCTATAACACAAGGATGACTTCATGAACATAATGGAACTACAAGAGTAGAGTTAGTTAGTATGCCCCCTCACCAACTCTACAAAATATTTTAAAAGGGCCTATGTATCTGAGAGATAATTTTCCACCCCGACCAATTCTACACAATCCACATTGGAGTGATACACGAAGGAACACATGGACTGGTTCCTCTAACTCTAGAGGCCTCTATCTCATTTTAGCATATGACTTTTGCTGGATATGTTCAGTCCTCATCTACTCCATAATGATCTGAACCTTATCTATAGTAGCTCACACCAACTTTGGGGCCATGAGTGCTGAATCTCTTGGTTCCATCCAGTAATTTGGTTGTCTTCATGGTCACTCACATAATACCTCATACGGTGCCCTACCAATGGTTGAGTGGTAGCTCTTGTTGTATGAAAACTCCACCAGTGGTATGTGATCCTCTCAGATATGATCGAAGTGAAAGATGAAATCTCATAGAATATCCTCTAGAATCTGAATGGCCCTCTCACCATCTGTCTCAGGTTGAAACACCGTGATCAAGCATAGAGGAGTCCCAAACACCACTTATAATCCCTTCCACTATGGAACCCAAAGTTGTTGGGTCAATCCCATTAGAACCTAGTGTTCATCCTTCACTTTATTTCAAGTAAGGAATTAAGAAAAAAAATCTCCCATGACCTTCCTCATCCCTCTCCACTGAAACTGACGTCAGAGGTCTTCATACATCTTTACTACACCAGGATCTACCTCCAAAGGGGATGTGTGGAACTCTTTCAGAACCTCCTCCCACAACATGACTGGTACAACTGTGCACCCTCTGAAATTAATGACATACTCCCCAACTATCTAATATCTATTAGTGGCATGTCTTGGGGACAACTAAGAATGTCGGGTCTCATATTCTATATCCCCAAGTTATGCCTCCCTGACTCAGTATAATAATGTAGGGGAGAAAACCATTGAATCGAGGTAATCATTTCCATATCCATCCATAAGGGAAATTCGTAATACAACCAACTTCTCAGACTCCTCACTCTGGAACTCCATTCTAGATCTCATGCTGAGAGCATTTTCCACCATGTTCCCCTACCCAAGATTATAGAAAATATTGATGTCGTAATCCTAGATTATCTCTATCCATCGCCTCTATCTCAAATTTCGGTCCTTTTGTGAGAATATATTATTGAGACTCTTGTGGTCAGAGTAGATGTTAAAACACTCATCCATCTGGTAGTGTCACAACATCTTCAATGGGAATACTACCACCGCTCTCTTAGGATGATGGATCACGTAGTTCTTCACATGTCGTATCTACTGGAATGAACCATATGCAATAACTTATTTACCCTACATTAGTATAAAACCAAGTCTGGTCCTGAATGCATTAAAAAACACTACATACCCAATGCCCTCCTTTCGAAATCTCAAGATGGGAGCGCTCATCAACCTCTACATCAGCTCCTTAAAGTACTACTGGCACTTCTCTGTCCACAAAAAATTGCTGCCTCCTCTATGTCAAAGCCTTCAAAGGTGTTGCTACTCTGGAAAATATGGGTAAAAACCTCTAATAGTACATATCCATATCTAGGAAAATCCGCACCTCAGTAACACTCTTGGGTTTTCCCCAAGAAAGAACCACACAAATCTTCCCTAGATCCACTATGACTCCATCCTCTGAAATGATATTTCCTAGAATATGGACCTAATAAATCCCAAACTGAAACTTTGAGAGTTTCAAATAAATATAGTTCCCTCAGAGTGTGTCTAGAACCATCCTCTAGTGTATCACATGCCTCTCCTCAGACACCAAGTACGCTACGATTCCATCAATAAAAACCACTCCAAGACGATCTAAGTAAGGCTGGAAGATCCTATTCCTGAGTACCATGAATACCACCAGACCATTCATCATGAAAAATGGAATCACTAATTAGTATTAGTTTCCATACCGACATTTGATGGCTATCTTTTGTACATCCACATCCCATACACGAAGCTGATGATATCTAGATATGAGGTCAATCTTTGAGAAACACCTTCCTCCATTCAGCTGATCGAAGAGGTCATCGATCCTCATTAGTGTGTATTTTTATTCATAGTCTCTTGATTTAGGTATCGTAATTCCACACGTAACCACATGTTCCCATATTTTTTCTTGGTGAAAAAACGGGGGCCTCCTAGGGTAAAACGTTCAGTCTCATGAAGCCCTTACTCTATGGGTCCTCCAACTGTACCCTCATCTCACAAAGCTATATGGGATCCATATGATATGCTGGTGTAGATATCAGTTCCATCATAGGGTATAGATTAATGAAGAAGTCAAACTTCATATGGGGAGGTAATTCAGGGACAACCTAATGAATTAATTCCTCATACTCCACCACCACTATAAGAAACTGAGGACTCCTATCATCTACTATACCAAGGGTGAGGCTATCCAACTGATGAGTAATTTTCTGCACCCTTCAATGAGTTAGACCATCCTGAACAACATGAATTTCATTTTAACCTAAAAAGGAAAACCTGGTCCCATCACCACAGGAACACTTCACTATGTGCTAAAAAAGACAATTTGATCATGGTCTCTAGATAACCAGTTCATACCAGGAATGACGTTGTATGGCCTATACGACTCTACTAAGATATCCCAACTGAAACTCCCACCTCCAAGAGTATGGTGAAACTATTGGAACCTGTTTTTAATCATCAAATCACCTATTGTAGGAATATCTAAGCATAAGTTTCAAGTCAATGGTTCAACCAGATTCTCCAACCCCGAACAAGGTCTGTGGTAAAAATAGAATGACTAGAACTAATGTCTATATAAACTACAGATAAGGTGTAAAATACATAGATCATACATTTAGTTATCCATTAATAAGTTAGAATCATAAAATTACACAAAGGATGGATCTTTTCCTTTGTTCGTGTCGGCTTTGATTCATCCTTATTAGAGAGAACATGATGAATAAAGCAATCACATAGATTTAACCCCCATTTAAATCTTTATAAGCATAAATTTATATTCCGCAAGTGATCGAACCATGGATCAATCTATTAAAGGGATGGTCCACATTAATTTTTTAATTTAAGAATAGGGAAATAATAAAAAAGAAACAATTCCCTACCTATAATTTGGATTGGTTGTTGATGAAGGGAGAAGCTTCGTCGTCATCGTTTGTCGATCTATCAAATCCAAGGCTCATCAATCTTGATTTGAGAATCCATCGACATTCATTGGAGGTATATTCTTATCCTTGACTTAAAGGATTTAAAGGGTTATGTTGTAACCCGAGATTCCTTATAATAATTTAAATTTAAAAGAAAACTAATGTTGAGTCAAAATAAAATATTTTTATTAAATATTTTAATATCGTTTATGTCCAAATGATAACTTCAAAGGTCTACCCATGTCGGTCGATGTTAGGCCCCTCCTAATGTAAATTTTATGTTATTAATGAAAGGGTGCCCTCATATTTCTGATCTAGACACCCATTTAAGTGTTACTCAATTTTTAAAGAAAAACTGCCCGCCGAATTTATTAAAATCTGAACATCATTCATTGAATTTTTCTAGGGACACCAGGTCTCTGAATAACACGTCGTCTCAGCACCTAATATTTGAATTTTTCCAGTTAATTTATAAAAATAAAACCAGATAATATATGATTCATTACATACCACATATAACTTTTTTACACTGAATTCCATGGAGGGGTATGAAAATGTTTCTCGGGACTACGATGAACTACTAACTCACGAAGCGATGTGATTCATATTTCTCTAATGATTTAAATGGAATGTATTAGGGATAATGATAATGAATATATGAGAGAAAACAGAATTATAATTACAGTCACAACTGATTTATCATTCTGAGGATATTATATATTATTTTATTTAATACACTGTAATATGATAACGTCGTTCGTGTATGTTTGTACTACTACCTCCATGAAGAAATGTGATTATTTTTTCATAAACACATCAAAAAATGACATGAATAAGTATATTTAAAGAATTAATGTGGTATTTATGATATTATTGTAATAATATAAATATAAAATAATACATATCTTCATTCCATAATGATCATTGAAAAATTGAAATGTTACTCATGCGTACGTACGGCCTACCGTCTCTATGATCATAACATAGATAATTTTTCATAACCATTTTCATGATTTATTTTAAAAGTATAATTTATGAATAAATATGATAATTATTTCATGATTATTATTCTTTACATGTTGAAATAATGAACTCTTTGACTATCGTCAACACACCAAATCCGTTTTGAAACAATGAACTGAACGTCATCAAAATACCTGATATGGACTTAACTGATTAATTATTTAAATATATCATTAAGAATAAATATAATAAATTATTTAATTATATGGTATTAATCCTAGAAAAGGTTAGTATGAAATAAAATAATTTATTTAGGTTTATTATACAATATCTAATGGACATACAACAAATGTCTTGGCTCGAGGTAAAGGTTTTTTCTCTTCTCACTTTTATATTTTGGAGGCATATTATATATTAGCCACTTATTTTGGTTGGGTGGGGTATATAATACCTATGAATTTATTTTAGTTTTATTTAACTAAAATTATTGGGATTAACAAATCTGAATTTGGTTCTCTCTTTCATGGAATTTTGAACCAAATATTACCGAAGTCGTAAGGGATTTTATCTCAATTCACTTTCATTGAGGAATATTTTATTATCATAAAAATCATATCTTTATATGGTGTATATGAAAAACTTTGACATGTTATATCATTGATATAATTATTTTAATGTTATTTAAAGTATCATTTTATGTTATTATTTCATGGGGATTACGATTTAAGAGTTTCCAAAGTGGAAAAGGCGTTATGTTGTAATCACCTTTCTTTTTAGTATTACATATATTGAAGGTCATTTTTTTGGGAAATCATATGATATTATTTTATTGAACAACATATATTTATTCTTTATTGGTTAGGAATGTGTTTAACTCTTTTTTAAAATTTCTTCCTTATTGATTAAATAAACATTAAGAAATTCATTTTTAAGTGATAATGATATTGTATTTTATTTTAGATATTGTATATTTTTCTTCAATATCCATGTTTCATAAAATGGTTTTAGAAATATAGTTTTTTTAAATAATTTATTTCTTGTATATACGTTTCATTATATTTTACCATATTTTAAATGCCTTTGAATTGAAATTTCTTAACTTTTTCCAAGTGGGTAACGTTTGACTCCCCTTTTCAAAATGCTTTGAAAATAATGTTTATTATTAATATCTATGACATAAAAAGATTTTATTATCATCATTTCCATTATTTTACATAAATTTTTCTTTATATGTTTCCAAGGTTGTTTTCATATAAAATTACTTTCTTAATATTTTTTGAATTTTTAATTTTTAGAAGATATTTTCAAAATAAAATTATATTTTCCTCAAAATTTTTTTCATTAAACTTTCAATGGTATTTAAATTCCTCAACATCCAAAAACTTTATTGTTACTTATAATAAAA
Organism: Viscum album; assembly: GCA_963277665.1. Taxonomy (NCBI): domain Eukaryota; kingdom Viridiplantae; phylum Streptophyta; class Magnoliopsida; order Santalales; family Viscaceae; genus Viscum; species Viscum album. The sequence continues at coordinate 207,890,504 of OY728128.1, read as the reverse complement.
ATGGAATTTTATTTAATGATATAATCCTAATTCTTTATATGGACAAATTATAAATATTTCAATGATATTTCTATGGAACCCTTTTATTTTCAACAAGTTAATCATGTTTCAAAGATATTTTTATGGAACTAATTTCATTTCCACAGGTAATTATGATTGAAAGAGATTTTTCTAGAACATTTTTCTTGTAAAAGTGTAAATAATGTTTCAAAGATATTTTTTTGGAACACATTTATTTTCCATTAGTTATTCATGTTTCCAAGATATTATAATGGAACCCGTTTCTTTTCCATGAGTTAATCATGATTCAATAAGATTGTTATGAAACCAATTTTTTTTCTATAGTTCAATCATGTTATGAATAGAATAATCATTTTTAGGAGTTTATTTATGAAATGTATGATCTATGTACTTTATCCAGGTTGTGGTTCTTAGAGATTTCATATACGATTGGTTCGCCCAGATAAGACTAAGTGATCCCATTATAGCTTATATGATTTGTGTGACAAGATAGCACTCCAATTCATTAGGTATAGGAGTCGAACATATGGTTATTCCATTTTTAAGAGTGATTATAAGAGTAAAATGAAAATGATATCACAAATATAATAATAATTTTATCTCTGCTTACTATGGGTTTATAAGGTTTCCTTTGATGAAGATTGATATCATATGGCTCATGATTATTAATCTTGATGACTCTTACCTTTGTTAAAGCCTTATTCCATGTTTTCATGTTTGAAGATATTGGTATTGATGGGTTTTAAAATTCTAATGTTTTACTCATGTACTTTGATTATATAATCACACCCTTATACCTATCTTATACTCATTGATGAAATTCAATTGTTAATGTTTAAATTTAGCCTAAGTGATTATTTGGTCTCACCATTCATATATTTCAATTTCCACTTGTTATAAAGATTGAGATTGAATGAATTATGTCTTGTAGGGTTCCATATGTATGATGATGATGACCAAATGTGGAATATAATAAAATGGGTATAATTGGAGGTGAGATTTTACTATTGGATATGTGGACTATACCCACTGACATATCCCAATGGTTTGGCCTAACAGTTATGATAGGCTATTTTAGTGAACACTGTCCTATTGGTTTTTTAAAAACCATTAGGAGAGCTATATCTATGCCAATTTTTTTTCCAACTATTGGTATAGGTATTCATCAAATTTACTATAAGGGAACCTCTCCCCCCCTTTTATCCAGATCTAATCCCGATACCACCATGGAATGTGCCCCTCCCCTACTCCCATCTAGATATAATCTAAATCCCTAGAAAACAATGGATTTTGACTGTCTTACCAATCGGCCAAGTGTTGATCTCTCTTCATGATTTCAGGTCATTCTTCTAAAATATTAAATTTGTGGGTTCTAAATCAATGAGGTATTTCATCAACTATATATTTTTTATTTTTCATCTATAAAACCAATTTAGATTCTTATTTTTGCGGGAATTTAATTTCTTTTAATACTGTGGTCGGATTTAGGCATTATTATATTTTGTTCATGTTTGTTTGGGTAAGTTTAGACCACTTTGGTTCGTATTGGGTTTGTTCTGTTAAATTTTTGATTGGTTCATTATTATTTTTTATGTTTCATATTTTTCCCAGTTAGTTTAGTACAATATCTATATTTTTATTTTAAATTCATACAACTATAACATTATTAGGTATGAAACATCCCCTTACAACATGAAATCATAAAAAAATAACTACAGAAATATTTAATTTTTAGTAGTTATGAATGGATTATGATTCATAATTCATATTTAATTGTATTTGATGTATTCAACCCGATGTGTGATCTTAGTTAATGAATTTTGTTGACTGGTTTCTTAACATGTCTAAGCAGTTAACTTACATGAATTTAATATGTTTAACTAATTTTATAATTCTTATTGATTGTTTATGAGTTTAATTATTTTTTATGAAATTGGTATCTTTATATTTTTTTAATTTATGAGTTTTAATAATCAATGATTATATAAAAATTAAAAATATTTTTTTTTATTTTCTATGTTTTTAATGATTTTGTAGCAGAATTATTTTTTACAAAAATTGTTATTGAGAATTGATGCTTGTAGATGGTGGAATTTTTTTCTTATGGATTTATATGGTTAAAATTTTATATCTATGCTATGGTTATATGTATACAGAAAATAAATTATTCAAGTATCTTATTTTATAACATATATAGAGTAAAAATTTCTAAACAATACACAAAGAGAGTCTTTTGTAGGTCATTTAACTAGAAAATGTATTTTTATACCAACAGTTTCTTGGTGAAACAATGATAAGATCGAATAAAAAGAGGAAGGGTAAATGTGTTTTGAATTTGTTTTAAAACCAAAATAAAACTAACAAGTAAAAATAGTGAAAAGGAAAAATTCATGTGATAAAAACAGATTAAAACTATTAAAATTACACAATGAAGTAGTTTATAGAAAGAAAGAGTGATTTATTAATGCCAATTTTGATTAGTTAATGAGTTGTGCGAGATAGTATTTATAGAGACCATTGAACAATATTTCATTCAATGAAACAATAATTATCATGGTAGTGTAATGGTAAAGATCTATCGGTGATGTCACCTTATAGTCACCCAGCTAATTAAATGTTTCTCTACCATCTCTAACAAATAATTATTTTTCAACCATCATTTTATGTAAACAAAATTCTTTCATTGAATATTGATGATCATTCTTATTCACCTATCAATACATAGAATCATACCTTAATGAATATTAAATATTTATCATCACCATTTAGTTTACCTACATATGAATTTTGGATTAGTTTGTTATTGTTTGTTCTGCTTCATTTTGGTTCTAGTTAGTTTAGTCCAATATCTATATTTCTATTTCTATTCATACAACTGTATCATTATTAGGTGTGGAACAAACCCTTTCAGTATGAAATCCTCAAAAAAAGTACTATAGAATAAATATTATGTCAATACATCATAGAATACTTTTAAAAATGAATATATTTCATTTTCATCTAGAATAATTCTAGTATAAATATATACTACATTTTCACTAATATTTGATACTAATAGTTCTAAATCCCTAATCACAACTCCATAAGAATTTAATCCACAATAGAATGCATATTATTCCACAAAACCCATCAAAGTAAATCTAGATTTTATTTCTAGATCTAACACATAGAATATTCCATGAATTTTTCTAGCTGAAGGTGATGTTCCATAATATAAACCATATATCATCCAGATCCAATTTAGATAATAGTTCAAAACACGAATAATGAATTACATTTACTAATAAACCCGAACATTAATTTATATATAAAATATAAATCATTGTCTATCATAACCATTAAATGTATTATGTATAACCACCTCACCTTATTATAAATAAATACCCATTACATAACTTTTCACTCAAACTATAATATAAAACTAAACTGACCAGACCCAATCCAAAATACATTAAACTAAGACAAAATAAAGAAATTAGAGCTAAAAAAATGTGAATAGAAATGACTTAGACTAGCCCAATAAAAATTAAAGTATGTTGAAAATACCCAAATCAACCTAACTTGAATGGGAGGAAATGGATCAAAATTAACTCCTAACAAAAAAAACAAATTTATATGAAATGTCCAAACATAAACTAAAAATAGAACCAAACAAAATTAGAAAAAGTGAAATGTACCATGGACACGAAGTTCAAGTCTAATTAAACTGAATTCAAATAAAATGATTAAACCCTAAGAAAACTGAATTATTTTCAACTTACCTAAATAGGCATGGAAATAAATGAACTGAACCAATCAATCATTTACAAACTGCAACCTAACTAAAATAACAAATCTTATCTATATTATAAATTAATTCACTCAACCAAACCTATTAAATTAAATTGAAAGGACTCAATTTGACCCAAGTAGACTTCAGTAGACCTGAACTACACTAAAAGGCATCAAAATAAACCAAAATAGAAAGAATTTAACTAGATTGAACATAACTAAAAGATATTCTATAGTAATGATAAAAAATGAACTAACTTGAAAAATCTTATATAAAACCCTAATATACATGCACTGACCAAAACCAAATAAATAAATCAATCCCAACCATTCTAATTTGACCAGAACAAAACTAATCATAAAAAAATAATGATAAAAAAATTCAATAGAACCAATATATAACCAATTGAACCAAACCATATCAAACAACACCCAACCAAACCAAATATAATTGATTTGAAAAAAAGTAAATAGAACCAATTAGAGCCAAACAAACTCACTTTTAATCAAAATATCCCAAACTGAAACAAATTAAATTAAACAAAACCATATGCACTTGAAGTAAAAATACACAACCCCAACAGAATCAAACTTAACAAAATTAATAAAAACATACCTAACTTAACCCAAATAAAATGGAATTTAAATGAACCTAACTAAATTTAATTAACCAAAACAAAAAAAAAATCAAAAAATGAACTTTAACAATAACTAATTGAAGGGGAGCTTCTAGGGAACCTTTCTTAAGATCCTTTATGCCTCATCAATTTATTCACTAAATATCTTCTCATTTAAATAACCCCCTAGGTATTTATATTCCATAAGAAACATATTCAAAATTAGAGCCTTGAACCTTGATGGATTTTGAACATTATTAATCAGTAATATAATTGAATTAATCATAATTTTTTTATATTTATAGTATTTTGTTGTATAAATAGCATTTAATTATATTTTATATTATGATTTTCATATAATTTTTTTTATTTAGGGTTTCATATAATGTAAACAATTATAATTTCTGTAAATATATTTTTATTTAAACATCAATGTTATTTAATGGATTTGGTGATATGAAAAAAAATTCTTATAGAATTGATAAAAGTTTGATGTTTGAAACTGATTGGATCTCAAGTGATTTTCCAAATAAGTCGGATATATTTTTAGATTTTTCATTTAATAATGTTTTAGATAGTGGTCACATACACTACCCATGTTATTATTGTGTTGGAATACCTTAGTTGATTCATGAATAAGTTAGCTACCATATAACCAAATATGGTTTTCAAATAAACTACAATTTGTGGTCTTATAATGGGGATAATATACAATATCAAATTGATCATGAAAAAAATGATAGGACTGGATTGGAGAATTTATTGGATGACCAGTTTCCATTTATTCATCATCATGAGAAGGAAGGGATGTCTAACGATGAATAATTAGACACGAGTACACCTGATACATGTAATGAAAATGATGATGTTGATAGGGCTTAAATTTTGAATGATGTTTTCACGACTCCAATATATCGACAATGTGGTAAAATGAAAAATCTATAAATTTTAATCCAATTGTTCCATGGGAAAACCACATATTTTATTTCTAATATATCCAATGATTATAATGTTACCTTCTTTAAGGACTTAGTTCCATGTGATGTAGAAGTTCCCTTAAACAATTATATGGCATGAATGTTAGTTGAGGAACATGAATTTTCAAAAAAATCATGCTTTCCCAAAAGATTATAGATTATTATTGGAGGAAACGACATAATAAAATGATTGTATAAAATGTGGCACATCCCAATGGAATCCAAAATATGATGGAACACCCTATTGTGTGCCACATAAAGTAATGTTGAACATTCCATTGATCTACAAAATCCAACATCTTTTCAAGTCTGAAAAAATATCAATAAAAATGAAATAGAATGATATAGAGAGAATGAAAGATGATGATGAGTTGGTTAACCATGCATATATATTTTCTTGGAAAAAATATATTGTTCTATAACCTAAATTCATAGCTAATGTTCATAACGTGAGGTTGGGTCTTTCGTGTGAAGGTTTTAATTCATTTGGGAAGATGCTCACTTCACACAACATGTGGTTGATTTTCATACACATTTATAACCCTCCTCCATTGATGTGTATGAAAAAACCATTCTCATTCATGAGTATAATCATATATGGACCATCTAATCCCTAAAATGATATAGATGTATACATGAAACATTTTACAAAAGAGTTTAAACATATTTGGAATGCAGGTGTCTGCACATGTCAAGTTGTTATGAATAATACATGATCTCGAACACTTAAATATCATTAAATTTTAATTTTTACAGGACATCAGTGATTCTAGAAAATAGACCATCTATATATGAATAATCACCGATGATTTTAAAATACCATGTAGAATGATAATCTACCTCAATGTATGTCTAGAACTGTTGTAATGAATGAATTGAAAAGTTTTATTTTTCCATTTTAGAATGGTGAGATGAAATCTAGAAAGGGGAAGAATGTTTCCACTGAAATGAGTAACAATTGGAAGAAGAGAAGTATATTCTTTGAGTTTCCTTATTAGACAACAAATTTCATTTTCTATTTACTAGACATATTGTTCCTTGAAAAGAATATATGTAAAATATTTCTTTTAATTATTATAAATATCATGGGAAACAAAAAAATGATGATCCACAATATAAATATAAAACAGTGGATTGGGTCATTAGACTAGAATTGCATCCTATGTGTATCAGTGAAAATAAATTTATTTTTTCATGTGCTTATTATGTGATGAAACTAGTAGAAGAAAATAATTATCTTTAAGTACTAAAGACTATAAATCTTCTTGACGGAAATTCATGAAACATATCAAAATGTATTAATAGAATTGATTTGAAGATGAAATCTATTAAGACTCTTGATTATCACATCATTCCAAATGAATTGATTCGAATAGAAATCCATCGACTTCTATCAAATAAAGTTTGGGTGCAACTAATTCAGATATTTGATCTTTGATAGATCATTCTACTAAGGAGTTTTTTAAGTATTTATTGTAAAAAATGTTGGTAGAGGCCTCATTAATTTTTCATGAGTTAGAAAAAATATTTCCCCCATCATTTTCACAAGCATGCTACATCTAACTGTCCATCTTCAAATCAAAACACTTCTATAAGGACCTGAATATTTTCATTATTTGTATCCAACTGAAATAAATATATTAACATTGAATTCTTATATATGTAATATGAATCATCCCAAATGTTCTATCATGAAAGGTTACATGGATCAAGAATTAATAGATTTTAGTTCAGTGTATTTGTTTGATCTAACTATGAGATAAGAAATACCAATGAGAGATGAAGAAGAATATTATAAAAAAATTGAACACGATTCTCCATCAATTACCCAAACATGGGGAATTATCGGATCATATACATTGAACGAATTAACCATTGAAGGGTAGGAGATGGTGCGTCACACATTTTTGTTTAACTGTGATTTTTACAATGACTAAATCAAGTAAATTTAACATGTATTTATTATCATATCTAAAATAATTTTACACATCTATTAAACTAATTCTATTTCTTCAGCATGGAACATAGAAAAAATGATAAATATTAAAAATAATTATATATCTTTTTGATGGAGAGATACTGATCATATAAAGTAGTGTTCTGATCATTTGAAATTGAAGTTACAAAATATTACTGTAAAAATCACTAAAATAAATATTTAATTAAGTTTAACAAATATTTATATTTTAGTTATTGATTTTACCTACTAAATTTTTCTCCGAGGAAATAAGAGCTTTGGATTTTGGTCATAATTTTGTGGTTCGGGAATGAAAATCTATTGTGATCAATGGGTACATATTTATTATCATTGAACAATAAATGAACACAAGAACCCAATAGTTTGATGTCTTGGTAATTTACAAAAAATTCTATTATTATAGTGTATCAGACAGAAAACCTCGATATAAAAAGTCATCTTATTATGTATTCATTGAGAAAATAATAGTATTGGATTATTGCTCTCATGGTCGAGTCACTATGATGAAATGTAATTGGTTTGATTCAATGATGAGGCATGGAACATTTATTGATGATTGTGGATTTTAAGTTATTAACATGACTCACACTCTTTCTACCGATGAACCATATGTATTGGAATCAATGGTGAAATAAGTTTTTTATGTGAAAGATCTACTTTGACCTAAATTCTGTGTCATTATTGAAGTAACCCCCAGGCATATTTTTTATGATGGTTGTTATGGAATTGACACCATCCCTACTCCCATTGGGGATGATCCATTTATTACTTATAATGAATCCAATATTTCAATTGTCACAGTTGACTATGGACGTTGTGTTGTGGTGGAAAATATATATAATCATCCATCTATGTTCTCATTTATTTTGGTTTAGTACAACTTGGGTTTTTATGGTTGGTAAAATTCAAATTGTGTTACTAATGATTAAAAATATTTTGTATCCAAATTTATCTTCAAGGGAATTTTCAATATTTGTTGGTTGAAACTTTCTTTGAGTTAAATTTTCTTATATTAAATTGAACAATATTCAAACCTACAAAACAAAAGACATAAAAAATTAAATTTAACAAAAAAAATATTAATTGAAATGGACATATTAAATTAATTAATATAAAAATAAAAACCAATGAAAATAATGACTTAACCAAATAAATTGTCAAATGAACTAACCCAAAATTTGAACCAAATGACCTAAGACAAATAAAAATGGACAGATGACCTAATAAATTGACAAAAATGAAACAAATGACCAAATAAAAATAAAAATGGACCAATGAACAAATCAATTGACCAATATTAACCAAAAAACGTTACCAAAATTGAATTGGATCGAATTGAAAATAGACGAAAACTATATCATTCCTATGACTAACGTGATAATTTGAACGTATTTTTTCTATGAAATCTATTATGTTTTGATATTCTTTCTACTATATATAATTTTTTATATCACGGCATATCCTATATTTTGTTTGAGAATTGTATTTCATTAATTAATTATTGTCTCATCATATTTCTTGTTTTGGTCACACATTAATAACAGATTTCTAATTAATTCCATAATTATTTTCAAATGGTGGAAATGAAGAAAATCAAGGAGATACGAAGAAAAATGATGATAGAAAATAATCATTGAATGAGTTTTATGTGCATTCCTCCTTGAGTTGTGATTATTTTATTTCAAATATATATATTAATAATATATAGTTTCATTTGATAAATTTAGTTTTTAACCATTAATTAAGATCCACCACTTTGGAGAAAGTTATTATCCAACCATCCTAGTGGTTTGAGTTTCGAGCCTAATGATACGAGGGGGGGGGAGGTACTAGAGCTAGGAACTCATGTCGACATACCTGATCACACCCCATCCCTCCCCCTGGCATACCATCTACCACAACTTTTGATTCCACAATTTCATTAGAGACACCTAGGATATTTAGTCCACTCATTTTTTCAAAACCTTTTTTATATGATCCTCCTCACATAAATTTCCATTATCCAATAATGATTCCTAATCCTAATCTACGTTATGCACTTTCACATCCATATATGCCATATTCTTTTCCACCTACTTCCTTTTCCCTGAGATTATACATTCCTGTTTCATCAACTACCGATCTGACACATTCTAAGCCTATGGATCATACACTGGGACCCACTCTATTTGTATAGGTTGATTTCCCTTTAGATATCGGGGATCTACTGGCACTAACTGATCAAACTACCTTTGTAACGACCCAAAGTTTCATTAATGGAAAATCCCTCTTGATCCAGTTAAATGTTTCTTTATGAAAAATGTTTTTATAAGATGTCAACTTCTTTAGTTTTATGTTAAGATTTGTGACCGTTACTTTTATAGCCATTGAACAGTGATCATCTGAGTATTATAAACATAAGGCTTTAACGAACCCATTTCTACTCAGACAAAGGAAGCGATGGCCTCATCCAGTAGAATTTCCCCTTACGAAGCCCATTTGTCGAAGCTCGGAAAAGAGGTGGCGTCTTTGGGATTCGCCCTTGACCAATCCCAAGCTGAGCTTTATTATGTCAAGCTTGAACGGGACCATCTACGGGAAAATTGGAAGTTGATAGAGATTACCACTCGAGCGATGTTATCCGAGCCAGCCCAAGAGTCTGTCACCATCGCACACCTTACCCTTAGGTCTTATGCGTCTATTTTAAGGGGTTATGTAACAAATAAGTAGCACCATGTTCATGTACATTATTTTTGTATATAATAATTTCTAGTCATTTTTTATACATTGTAATTAGTTTTTAAAGTACAAATGGTGTTTTTAGTTATTATTTAATTAAGAATTTTATTTTATTAAATTAAAGGTTTTTTGAATTAAATAATATTTTAATAAATATTAGTATTAATATTAAATTAATTTTTATTAAGTATAAATGATATTATAATTTTATGAATGCAATTAAATTTTTTATTAAGTTTTGAAAGCCATTTCTGTCAAAACCCGTGAATTTTTTATAAATGTCGGTTTTTATTTTAAAAGTGAAAATTCACATATTTAGAAAATTATTTAGATAAAATAAATATTATTTTTGGAATCAGGATGTCGAAATTATCCAATGGTGAATTTTTCATAATTTTATGAGAGTCAAATTTTTGGGTAAAAATTAAATACCATTTAAATATATAATGTGTTTTATGACATCATAATGACCCAATGGTGATGTAATAAAAAACCATAATCCTTATGTTCGGCCAATATGTGTTTTATAATTAAAATAATGAGGTTTTGGGTTTGTTTGACTTACTTTTCAAAGCATTAATGGAGCCCTCAAGACTTATTCAACACTTTTCCTTTTTAAATTAATTTCCATGGGAGTGTGACTCACCTCCACATAAGAAACCCTAATTTTTTAATAAGTTCGGACCTTGGCCTTGTGAAATATTTTTTTCCTCTTTCGTTTTCCAGAAACCATGGGCAAATACCATGGGATGGTTTGTGGTTTGGATTATTTTAATATAAGGGGTCCCAAACCTAAATAATAAAGAATTCCCTCACCTTTCCTATATAAACCCACCCAAGCTCCCACATCCCCCTCACTCAAAGCCCTTGGAGTTCATCCAAACTCTGCCCTACTCTCTCTAGAATCCTCTCAAGGTTCCCCAAGACCCCAAGAAGCCTCTCACAAGCCTCTCTCTAGCCTTTGGAAGCACACTTCCAAGTAAGGGTTTTTTTCTTCCTTTCTCATTTTTGTCAATTTTCATTAAGTTGTATTGCCCTTTTAATTTCAATTATGAATGTTGGGGTATAGTTTATAACCTCCCCCATACTTCCCTCTTATTGTTTTAATGACGGGAGACCCCTTTCTCTCTCATTAAATGCCTCCCATGTACACCCGTTACTATGCCGAAATTCCGAAATGAACTTTTTTCTCCTCTTTTATATTCAAGCAATACTTTTGTATCATGAATCTAAATTCCTTTTCAATTGTTGGGACATGTATCTATATGAACTCCTTACTGTCCATTACATGTAAATATGATGAGGAACCCCTTTCTCTCTCATCAACCATTTTTATGAATTCTTATGTCATGCCGTTACGCTGCCGAAATCGCACCAATTTTCTAAGCCAATGTCATTGTGTAGTGAATACCATGCACATTTCTCCATCAAGGGTATTCACCTTTATGCACATTTACATATTGATTGTAACGTTTCTTGTATGAATTCCACATTCATTTATCATGGAATAAATGATTATGTTTTATGAATCCATGTTTTATGATCCATGTGGCACACTTATGCATGAAATGAAATGTTTAAGAAGGGTGCACCCTTATAGCGCTCCAATGCATTGGGTAAAGTATAGTATCATGATACGTCATGTGAAATGAGTGTTGACTCATGATAATTCAAGTGTAACGAGGGTTTACTCGTGCTTCAAGTGCAATGAGGGTTTACTCATGCTCCATGTGCAATGTGCCTTGGCTCATGCTAATTCAATGTTAAGTGTTGTTGCCACATTTCCATGTTATGATTATCATGCTTTATCATGCCTTTATGTTCATGTTACTCTTAAGCTCTATTTATATTCCTATTGCCTAACATGTATTGAACTCCTCATGTTATTCATTGTGTACTCCCTTACTGGGCTTTATAGCTCACCCTTTTCTTATGCATGTCCTCAGGTTATCCCATGCAATGCTAAGTACGAAAGAATGTAGTGGTCATGTAGAGGAAGTTTTCAATAAAGATGTTGTATTTCATGTTTAAATTTTTTATGTAATGATCCTAAGCCCCAAAGACACTAAACCTCTCGATCTTATTTGTTGTATCAAGTGAAGTTATATGTAATAAAGCTTGTTTAAGTTGTAATATAAAGTAGGGTTGTCATAGTTGGTATCAGAGGATAGGTTTAGTAATTTTTGGGATTAGGAAACCCTAGTAAAGCCTTAGATACAAGACTAAGTATAATAAAAACATCCCTAAGTTTTTTTAAATACTAAGTAAGTGGTTTATTAAAAAAATACATCCCTATCTGGATACGAGCAGGTAGAGGCGGCTCTGACACAGATGTATCCTAGGGGTAAAACCCGAAAACACCGCTTTGAGCTAGACTCGAACAGGAAATGGTGCATGACAATGGGCCTTGCTTCACTCTAGGTTACGACACTCCTGGGGGTTATGTTTTGATAAATTCACAATCTTAGTATGAACCCTTATTAAGGGAAAAATGCCCCTAAGAATATATGTTAGAAGGAAGATCATGAAAATCCTGGATTGAATCCTATAGAGCCATGAGTTAAAGAGATTAAAGTTTATTTATTAGTCATAAACTTTTGTATTTGGATTACCCTTTATGTGTTACACCTAACTTTCATTTTATTCCAGCCAATGGCCGGTAATAGGAGAACTCGAGCTAACAACCGTTGTGAAGATCAGTGTGATGATTGTACTAATGCGATGCCCAATCCAATGGGAGCGGGAATCACAAACTTTGTCACGCTTGTCTCTCAGCTAACTCATGTTTTGAATAGAAACACGGGTCAAGAGGAACTTTCAACCCCCCTAAGAAAGAACAAGTCGCTATCGAGAGCTTCATGAGACAAAGGCCTCCTACTTTTAGTGGATCATCTGATCCCACGATCACTGAGCAATGGATCAACTCCATTGAAAAGATCTTCTCTATCCTTCAATGTTCTGAGCAAGAGAAGGTTCTCTTAGTGGCTTATCATATGGAGGGTGAAGCTGATCAATGGTGAAAATTGATAAAAAAATACGAAGCCTGAGGAGGAGATCGAGGCTTTCAAATGGAAGGAATTCCGGAAGATGTTTTTCGATAAATATTTTCCGCGCACCCTTCGTCTTAATATGGAAAGGGACATCCTTTCCCTCAAACAAAAAGATGAAGAATCTGTGGGAGCATACGAGGAAAACTTCACAAGGCTTGCATGATACGCTTCTGGCTTTGTCGTTACCCCCGAATTCAAGTTTGACCGCTTCTTTGGTGGGCTGATGCCTAGCTTGCGGAAAGCATTAACAATCCGTGAATTCGACAGCTATGAGCAAATTGTCCGATGTGCCCTCAAGGTTGAAATGAAGACTGGAGAATCACAGGGGTATCATGGGGAAAAGAAGCGTAAAATGGACTTCAATGCTGGTGGTCCGATGGATAAATCCAACGACGCTAAGAAGTTCTAGTACCCCACTTGTCAAAAGTGTGGAAAGAAGCACCCTGGAAATTGCCTTAGGGGGACAAGAAAATGCTTCAGGTGTGGAAGAGAAGGGCACCTAGCTGTTAACTGTCAGCAAGAAGGACCCGCGGCTGCGATAGAGGATATGAATGCTCCGTTCGAACCTCAACGCGTTGTTCAATGCTACAAATGCAAAGAACCTGGTCATTTTTCAAATCAGTGCCCTAATCCAAGGGTTATCGGAGGCAACTAGCAACTTCCAAGACAACAAGGAAGAACGTTTTCCATCACTTCTGTCGAAGTGAACCCCGAAAATGAAGTGGTGATAGGTATGCTAGTTATTCATTCAAGAATAGTGAATGTACTTTTTGATTCAGGTTCTATGCATTCTTTTATATCTCAAAAGTTTAGTAGAACAATCTCTGCACCACCAAAAATCATGGAAGTAAAGATGTCGGTGAGTACGGAAAATGGGGAAATCATTGCATCCCATGAGTATAAGTCCTCCCCTATTATAATTTGTGGATTTAATTTCCCGAAGAACCTCATAATACTCCCTTTGGTGGAATTTTATGCAATTCTTGGCATGGATTGGATTTCCTTATATAGGGCCAACATAAATTGTCGGGAGAGGGAAATCACACTCCATATGGAGAATCGACCCCCAATTCTTTACAAGTGTCAGGAGGAAGATGAATCTCCTTTAGCTCCATTATCTCAAGCATGGATATTAATGCCTTATGAGCACGCATATCTGGCTTAGATGATTGAGTCCAAGGAAGAAACCACCTTTGAAGAAATGCCTATTGTGAGGGAATTCGCTGAAGTATTTCATGAGGAACTTCCTGGTCTTTCTCCAAGAAGAGATGTTGAGTTCTCAATTGAACTTATACCTGGAGCGCTACCAATATCCAAGACTCCATATAGAATGGTTATTGTTGAGCTTGAAGAGCTGAAGAAAAAACTACAGGAGAATCTAGATAAAGGGTTTATATGCCCAAGTGCATCACCATGGGGTGCACCAGTCCTCTTCGTCAAGAAGAAGGATGGGTCAATGCGGCTTTGCATCGATTATCGTGAACTTAACAAAATCACAATAAAGAACAAGTATCCTCTCCCAAGAATCAATGAATTGTTTGATCAGCTGCGTGGAGCACAATACTTCTCCAAGGTGGACTTGCGGTCGGGATATTATCAAGTAAGGGTGAAGAAGGAAGATATCCCCAAGACTGCTTTTCGTACAAGGTACGGGCACTATGAATTCGTAGTAATGCCTTTAGGACTCACCAATGCTCCAACAATATTCATGGACGTGATGAATAGAGTCTTTAGAGATTACCTAGAAAAATTTGTGGTAGTCTTTATAGATGATATTCTAATATACTCCAAAACCAAGGAGGACCATGAGGAGCATTTAAGAACTGTACTGGAGACTTTGCGCAAGGAGAAGCTCTATGCCAAGTACAACAAGTGTGAGTTCTGGTTGAAGGAGGTCTCATTCTTGGGCCATATCATCACAAGCAATGAGATATCTGTGGACCCCTCCAAAACAGATGCAATTGGGGGATGACCGAGGCCAACATTGGTAACTGATATCCGTAGCTTATTGGGGTTAGCTGGATATTATCGATGATTTGTGAGAAATTTCTCACGATTTTCCAACCCACTTACCAAGCTAACTCGAAAGGGAGTAAAGTTTTCTTGGAGTGATGAATGCGAAGAAAGCTTCGAGGAGTTGAAAAGGAGGCTTATCACTACACCCGTACTCACTTTACCCACAAGTGGGGAACTTTTTGTGGTATTCAGTGATGCCTCAAAGAAGGGCTTAGGATGTGTGCTAATGCAGAATGATAAAGTGATATCCTATGCTTCAAGGCAATTGAAAATCCATGAGCGAAACTATCCAACACATGATCTGGAGTTGGCTGTGGTGATCTTTTCCTTGAAAATCTGGTGGCATTATCTCTATGGAGAGAAATGTGAGATATATACTGAACACAAGAGTCTTAAATATATATTCACACAGAAAGAGCTTAATATGCGCCAGAGAAGATGGATAGAGCTCATCAAGGATTATGATTGTTCAATACATTACCACCCTGGGAAAGCGAACAAGGTGGAAGATGCCCTAAGTAGAAAGGATCCAGCGATTCTATCAATGATGAGAATTGAGAAGGATCCAATCTTCTTAGACTTAATGAAGATGGATGTGGGAATCATAAAGAACGGAACATCATCAATCCTTTCACAAATGATTGCTCAACCATCTCTTTTGGAAAGGTTAAAGGATGCTCAAAAGGATGATGCGGGAATCTAAGAAAAAGTGGAAGCTACAAAAAAGGGAAAATCCTTAGAGTTTAATGTTAATGAAGAAGGAATTGTGCGGTTTGGGAAAAGACTATGTGTTCCATCAAGTTTGGAGCTGAAGAAGGAACTTTTGGATGTTGCACATAGTTCAAATTTCTCTATTCACCCAGGGAGCACAAAGATGTATTGAGATCTCTGAGAAAACGTTTGGTGGGATAATATGAAGAAGGAGATCGCTGAATATACATCAAAGTGCCTGGTGTGTCAGCAAGTGAAGGCAGAGAGGCAGATGTCTAAGGGGATGATGCAACCATTGTCCATACCAGAATGTAAATAGGAGAACATCACCATGGACTTTGTCACTGGACTTCTAAGGACATCCAAAGGCAACAATGCAATCTGGGTTGTTGTGGATCGTCTTACAAAGACTGCACACTTCATTGCTATTCGAGAGGATTTCTCTTTGGATCAACTGGCACAGATATATATCAGGGATGTGGTACAGTTGCATGGAGTACCACTATCTATTGTTTCTGACCGAGATCCAAGATTCACCTCTATGTTTTGGAAGAGTCTTCAACAAGTTCTAAATACTGAACTGAACTTCAGTACGACCTATCATCCTCAAACTGATGGCCAATCTGAGCGGACTATCCAAACACTTGAGGATATGTTGAGAGAGTGCTCAATGAACTTTAAAGGAGGATGGGATCAACATATTCCTCTTTTTGAGTTCTCTTATAATAATAGTTTCCACTCGAGCATCCAAATGGCACCATATGAAGCCCTGTATGGGAAAAGGTGTAGAACACCGGCATGTTGGGATGAGGTCGGTGAACGTAAGCTGCTTGGACCAGAAATGGTCGAAGAAATGGTAGAGAAGGTGAAAACCATTCAGCAGCATATCAAGGCATCCCAAAGTCGACAGAAGAGTTATACAGATAATCGTCGATGAGACCTTGAGTTTAAAGTCGGAGACATGGTGTTTTTACGCATATCTCCGTGGAAGAAGGTCATGAGGTTTAGAAAGAAAGGGAAGTTAAGTCCAAGGTACATCGGCCCCTTCGAGATTCTTGATCATGTTGGGGATGTGGCCTATCGACTAGCACTTCCACCTACTATGGACAAGGTGCATGATGTCTTTAATGTATCCCTCTTAAGGAAGTACATACCGGACCCTTCACATGTACTCTCTTCCGAGGTGGTACAATTGGAAGATGATCTTTCTTATGAAGAGAAACCAGTAAAGATCTTAGATCGTAGAGAAAAAGTTCTATGAAATAAGAGAATGCCCCTCGTTAAGGTGTTGTGGAGAAACCACAAGTTTGAAGAAGCAACTTGGGAGTCGGAGGATATGATGAAGCTGAGTTACCCACATCTGTTTTAGTGTGGGAAAAGGAAAATTTCGAGGGTGAAATTTCTTAAGGGGGGAATATTGTAACGACCCAAAGTTTTATTAATGGAAAATCCCTCTTGATCCAGTTAAATGTTTCTTTATGAAAAATGTTTTTATAAGATGTTAACTTCTTTAGATTTACGTTATGATTTGTGACCATTACTTTTATAGTCGTTGAACAGTGATCATCTGAGTAGTATAAATATAAGGCTTTAACGAACCCATTTCTACTCATACAAAGGAAGCGATGACCTCATCCAGTAGAATTGCCCCTTACGAAGCCCATTTGTCGGAGCTCGGAAAAGAGGTGGCGTCTTTGGGCTTCGCCCTTGACCAATCCCAAGCTGAGCTTCATTATGTCAAGCTTGAACGGGATAGTCTACGGGAAAAGTAGAAGTTGATAGAGATTACCACTCGAGCGATGTTATCCGAGCATCCCCAAGAGTCTGTCACCATCGGACACCTTACCCTTAGGTATTATGCGGCTATTTTAAGGGGTTATGTAACAAATAAGTATCACCATGTTCATGTACATTATTTTTGTATATAATAATTTCTAGTCATTTTTGATACATTGTAATTAGTTTTTAAAGTAAAAAATGGTGTTTTTAGTTATTATTTAATTAAGAATTATATTTTATTAAATTAAAGTATTTTTGAATTAAATAATATTTTAATAAAATATTATTATTAATATTAAATTAATTTTTATTAAATATAAATGATCTTATAATTTTATGAATGCAATTAAAATTTTTATTAAGGTTTGAAAGCCATTTATGTCAAAACCCGTGAATTTTTTATAAATGTCGGTTTTTATTTTAAAAGTGAAAATTCACATATTTAGAAAATTAGTTAGATAAAATAAATATTATTTTTGGAATCAGGATGTCGAAATTATCCAATGGTGATTTATTCATAATTTTCTGAGACAGTCAAATTTTTGGGTAAAAATTAAATACCATTTAAATATATAATGTGTTTTATGACATCATAATGACCCAATGGTGATGTAATAAAATACCATAATCCTTATGTTCGGCCAATATGTGTTTTATCATTAAAATAATGAGGTTTTGGGTTAGTTTGACATACTTTTCAAAGCATTAATGGAGCCCTCAAGACTTATTCAACACTTTTCCTTTTTAAATTAATTTCCATGGGAGTGTGACTCACCTCCACATAAGAAACCCTAATTTTTTAATAAGTTCGGACCTTGTCCTTGTAAAATATTGTTTTCCTCTTTAAGTTTCCAGAATACATGGGTAAATACCATGGGATGGTTTGTGTTTTGGATTATTTTAATATAAGGGGTCCCAAACCTAAATAATAAAGAATTCCCTCACCTTTCCTATATAAACCCACCCAAGCTCCCACTTCCTCCTCACTCAAAGCCCTTGGAGTTCGTCCAACCTCTTCCCTACTCTCTCTAGAATCCTCTCAAGGTGCCCCAAGCTCCCAAGAATCCTCTCACAAGCCTCTCTCTAGCCTTTGGAAGCACACTTCCAAGTAAGGGTTTTTTTCTTTTGTTCTCATTTTTGTCAATTTTCTTTAAGTTGTATTGCCCTTTTAATTTCAATTATGAGGGGTATGGTTTCGAACCTCCCCCATACTGACCTCTTATTATTTTAATGATGGGAGACCCCTTTCTCTCTCATTAAATGCCTCCCATGTACACCCGTTACTATGCCGAAATTCCGAAATGAACTTTTTTATCCTCTTTTATATTCAAGCAATACTTTTGTATCATGAATCTAAATTCCTTTTCATTTGTTGGGACATGTATATATATGACCTAATTACTGTCCATTACATGTAAATATGATGAGGAACCCCTTTCTCTCTCATCAACCATTTTTATGATTTCTTATGTCATGCCGTTACGCTGCCGAAATCGCACCAATTTTCTAAGCCAATGTCATTATGTAGTGAATACCATGCACATTTCTCCATCAAGGGTATTAACCTTTATGCACATTTACATATTGATTGTAACGTTTCATGAATAAATTCCACATTCCTTTATCGTGGAATAAATGATTATGTTTTATGAATCCATGTTTTATGATCCATGTGGCACACTTATGCATGAAATGAAATGTTTAAGAAGGGTGTACCCTTATAGCGCTCCAGTGCATTGGGTAAAGTATAGTATCATGATACGTCATGTGCAATGAGTGTTGACTCATGATAATTCCAGTGCAATGAGGGTTTACTCGTGCTTCAAGTGCAATGAGGGTTTACTCATGCTCCATGTGCAATGAGCCTTGACTCATGCTAATTCAATGTTAAGTGTTGTTGCCACATTTCCATGTTATGATTATCATGATTTATCATGCCTTTATGTTCATGTTACTCTTATGCTCTATTGATATTTCTATTTCCTAACATGTATTGAACTCCTCATGTTATTCATTGTGTACTCTCTTAATGGGCTTTATAGCTCACCCTTTTCTTATGCATGTCCTCAGGTTATCCCATGCAATGCTAAGTACGAAGGAATGTAGTGGTCATGTAAAGGAAGTTTTCAATAAAGATGTTGTATTTCAAGTTTAAAGTTTTTATGTAATGATACTAAGCCCCAAATAAACTAAACCTCTTGATCTTATTTGTTGTATCAAGTGAAGTTATATGTAATAAAGCATGTTTAAGTTGTAATGGAAAGTAGGGTTGTCATAACCTTAGGTATATTTATAGAACCCCCATATAATTTTTGTACCATAATTTATTTTCTTTATAAGATGAATTTGTATAATATTTTCTTTTATTCTTTAACAGATGGATCTTTTAATAGGAATCTTGGGAGTACACGCATGAGTTTGGTGTGGACCCACTTCACATAGCTGATGGTGGAGTAAAACGAAGAAATCCAAATGATTTAAAAAACTAGGCAGCAATGTAGGAGTTTTTTGATGTTTCTTTCTAAATACATTGACTTCATTCTAGTATAGACACTCTCCCAGAGATACCATCCAAAGGAAGTAATGGATAATAATTTGGAACAAATGTGTATTAAAAAATTCACTATCTTTAATTTTATATTATGTTTATATTTATATGAATTAATATTTTGTTTCCAGATTCATTTTAATTTTCCCAATAACGAGTCTTTGAGTCTAGTATGACTTATGTAATTAGGTCAGATGTGGAGATCCTATAGGAATGTGTTATATAGTTGATATCATGATATATTTGGTATGGATTTAGAGTCCATTACTATTATTAATGACTATATAGTATGATATTATCAGGAAATTTTTTCTTATTTGATGAGTACATAGTTCAATTTATTATTCAAATTTGATTTTTTTTAATGAAAATTAAAATGATTTCCAATAATGATTTCTTTTGTATTATTGAAAATTATTTTCAAGGATTATGAGGAAGAAATAAGAAAACAAGGATTCTATGAAATACCTCTATACTTTTGGGTGGACTACGATTCCAGACCATGAGTAGAATCTGGTATGATAATTGTTTGTAATTTTTCTTTAGGACATGCACTTGATTTTGATTCCTCTTTATTTCATTTTATTTCTAATTAGGTGAGATAAATGATCATGCATTATTTAGTTTATTATTGAAAGTATTTAGTGTGTATTTAAATTTTCGGATTATTACTGTTATGTTTGTGAGCATGTCATGAACCTATATAACCACTAATATTTTTATTAAATGTCTATTATTTTAATAGGAAAGGGGACTGCAATACTGAGACCACATCCCTTTAAAATGTTTTGGGATAGAATCATTAATACCTCACTATATGAAACTAAAATCAAAAAAAATATACTAACATATTATATAAATATTAATGTAGAAAATTAAATTATATAAGAGAAAGAGACTTAGTAATAAATAGTAATAATACCTTAAATTTTAATGTAGAAAATAAATCGCATGATTTTTGTAACAACCATTAGGTTTTTGAGAAAAATTATAATTTATAATAATAAAATAAATTAATCAACTAAATATTTATAATTAAAATATCTATCCATATTAACTGGTTCCAATCACACAATGTTATATCATGATATTAAAACCATGATCTATGTGGTGTTGACCAATTAGAACATAGAATCGGTCATATTTTATTATAAAAAACAAAATTTCATAATTGAATATATGATAATTTTAAAAAAATATAATTAAAAAAGAAAATAAAATTGTTTGAAAGAAACTTCAAATTTAATGATTTTTGATAGATCGAATACCTCATCTGGGGAATTCATCCCTTTGAGGAAATGAAATCCCCATAATTATAGAATATTTCACTATTCTATCAGGAAATCATATCCCGGAACCCCTAATATGGTGAAGCAATACAAGATGAAATTATTGGAAGAGAAAAATTTGGTGATGGGAAGAGATCATACATAATATATGTGAAAGAAAAACACTTTGAATGAACTAGATTAATGGGAAATCATATAAGGGGAACGTAAGAACCCAAGGGTTTTCTCACTCCCATTAATTAGAATTAATTGAGGGATCATCAGGATAGGGGTTTTCAATATAAAACCTCAATCCAAACTATTAAATGACACCAAAAAATTATCCTAATAGTTAGGCATAGAATGATTTTAGTTGTATGTAATGGAACTCGGGTTCCAAATACTAGTTACATCATGGCACGTTTTGGGAATAGAATAATCCATTACCCATAAATAGTTTCCTATAATTCTTATGGAACACTCACATTTTAATGGGTGTAGATACGATAAGGAATGTACATAGTTGGGACACATTATGATGTTGCACATATAGTTATAGTGAATCTTCCCCGATAGAGGGAAGACCCTTTTTCAACCCACATAAAGGATTCATCCTCACATGACATAGAGTGATGAGCCACGTAAAACAAAAATCACCACCCGGTTCACCCTACCACTACTCTGTCAATTGACTATGTAATGGAAATGCCCATTATGCCTCAATCTAATTAATGCTTCATATGGTATGAATGAAAATTCAAATTCCCAGTAAATATCACAACTCAAAAATCAATGAATAATGTCTTATTCTAACCAGTATATAAATTTAATCAAATACAATTATATTTATTTATTTTTCTTATAAAAAATTAATTTTTTCAATCCTTTGATATTGAATATTTATATGTATTTTATAAATAAATGAAATCATTTTTTAATAACATTTATAGTAATTGGTAATATAAAAAAAATATTTTTTATAATAAAAAATTAAATATTATATTTTTATATTCTCTAGATGTATTTATTATTTGGGAATTATAATATTTTATATATGTTTGAAAAAATTAAACACCCTAAAAATTTGTATTTGATTAATGACAACCCAAAAAAAATATATTAAATCAATATATATATAAAATTAGCATATATATATTTGATAGATATAATTCCAACATATACGTAAATCACTCCCTATGGTAATAATCATAGTTAAACAATACCCATGGTAGAGGAACACTCATTCCAAACACTAATGATAATTAAAAGATGATTTTATGTATATCAATATTCATGGTTGTCATTTTATCGAAGGTATATTATCAGTATCCCAAATTGTTTTAACCTAACAAGTATAGTATCAGTAAGGGGTAGATCCATAGGAAACAAGAAGTTATTTTTGCCTTGATTATTAGGTTTTTATTTTCGTCTTAGTGAAGTGTACCGAATTTAGAGTCTATTTTTCTTAATGTCTGGATAAAAATGCAATTGGATTTAAATTTCTTTAGAAAATTACCAAAGAGATAAAGGAAAATACAGAAAATGGGTTTTGATGAAAATATGGAGGAAAATGCGTTGTAGATGTGGATTCTTAGGAGGTTGACTATTAAATAAATTTATTATGAGGTTGTTTTGTTCATAATAACCCAACACTCTAGGTTTAAAATTTGTAACAAGGTTTCCGTGGTCTGGTGAACTTATTTCTAGAGCCGAGGAAACCGAATCCTTGGTCCAAAAGCTAGTGTTTCACAGTTATTTATTTGGAATTGTCCATTTTATAGTCAATGAATACTTCCAATGATTATGAAAGTATTTGTCGTTATTCTTATTTTGAATCCCTAAAAATTCTACCCTTGGACTGGATCAAAATTTTCAGTGATAAAATGAAGTGATTAAAGTAGAATAAGAAGTGGTTAATAGAACAAACACATTCATAAAAAATAATAAAAATTATAACTCTTTCATCTCCTACAACACCAACACACTGGGTATTTACTTAAACATAGAAGAAAAGATAAAAACAGAACCCATAATAGCTGATGTTATCATCACAGAAACTTCGAGGGGAGATTGGATCTTTGGAAGAATGGTAGAATGGAGAAGCAGTTGAATGATGGTAGCACAACATCCGAGATTATTTCCTTGAAACCTTCACCCCTCTTGATTTTTTGAAGTGGAGGCCAAGGCCTCTATTTATAGAAATTAAAAGTACACAACATGGGGAACAAGTACATGGCGTGTACTATTATCAACATAATTTTCTCATCTTTTTCTATACTGGTAGGTGCCCTAACACACTGTGTTTGACTTGGAACACGCTGCCTCCTAGTAGGTGGGTATAAACGGTGTGTAGCATTCCCATACATGGCATGTAATCTCTTTTATCATCCACCAACTGCTTCTAGATGGGTAGACATGGTGTATATATGATCTACATGGTGTGTCAACGTCAGCCATCCACATGGGAATGTAGGATTCTTCTCAACAATTGACCGCTTCTAGAATTCTATACATGGCATGTAAGTTCCGTACACAGAATGTACACGCTTATGGTAACTTCATCATGTACTTTTCCAAGCCAATCCATTTCTGAGTCTGACTGCACACAACATGTATATATGTACACGTCGTGTAGTTGTAAATGTTTCTCAGTTTTCACACAGTTTGTCTGTTTTTCTAGAAATCACCAGAAAAATAACAAGATCACCGAAATCACAATATTTTTCCACTAAGTAGTAGGTTTTTTCTTAATACATTTTCTTCTTTTCAATAATTTATGTTGAAATGTATACACAAATCGGGTGTATCATGTCTATATAGCCCACCATATGGAAACATTATACATATCTTATTGAGTTCATTATTATGAAGTACTTATTTAGTTATATATAATTCTTTTCTTAAAGGGGAATATGATTTTGAATCTTCTTTAAATCTTTAGAATGAAAAAAATTAGAAAAAATCAATGAAAAAGAATTCTTTTAGTCAGTACTTGGATCACAATAATATATTGAGGGGTTCCATAGAACACTAGGACCTCATATGATGGAGAAAAAAATTCCCTTGTATCATTAAATAAAAACAACTCAAGTAATAACTTTTAAATCACAAAATTATCATTAAGGGAATGAAATGAGTTTTATTAAATTATATAAAAACATGATTCTTTTACGTTATACGCACGATTAGAGTGTTTTTAACCCATTCATGAATATTCAATGATGTAATAGTAATACCTATTCATATTATTATTTATTATGGTGACCACACAGCCACCTTATTTTTGATTATTATGATAACCTATACACTTATATATATATATATATATATAATATCTATTGTTAACCCATTCCTTGATACTCAATTATAATTCATCTACCATATGATTTTCTTTTCTGCTTTATTTAGAATTAATATCCATTTTATTTTAGTTATGAAATAAATAATATTAACAAATTATAAATTATGGTTTTATAAAATCAAATTAATTATACTTTGAGGTTTTTAATATCTTAGGATGTGTACCTTGAGAAATATTGATTTGCATGAGTGGAAAGAAAAAAATGGAAAAATAGTAAATGAAATGACATAGTAGCTGAAGGAATGTTTTAATTTATTGATTTAAAATTTTAATATCTATTTTGTAACTTAATAGTCAATTTATATTTTTAACTGTTTGATTTTTAGTCCCTTGAATCTCAAGAAGCTGAAAAGTTTGGTCCAAATGATCACTGACACCAGGTATTGTGAGATGATAACCATGCAAGAGTACGTTGTTGACCAGGGAAGAGTATTGTCCTAACAAGGTATTGGCCTAATTCAGGTTCCATTATTTGGAGTACAATGTAGGAAAAGGCTAATTCATGGGTAGAAAAGGCATATATTAAGCCAGAAAAGGCTGAAAAATGGTCATATAGGAGCATGGACGAAATCATAGGGAAAACGTTGAATTTATGAAATTTACTAAAATATTATGTCCATTACTTCCACAAGATATTGTCGTGACTTGTGATGAATATATGTTAATGATGTGTACATTATATAGTGCATTGAGAATTAGTTATTTTTTTGGTTAGTAAGATGTTGTTCCTGGTGATGTCGATGGCGAGGATGATGGTGAGGAGGAGGGTGAGGATGATAGTGAGGAAGAGGGAAATGATGAGGACACAATGATGAGGGAAATATTGATCATTTTTATTTTTGGCTGATATTTATGACAAATGATGTTGGCTGATGTTTTCTAAATGAATATAAGTGACATTTTCTATGTGTATTATCACTGGTTGAATAAATTAATTGGTCTATTGTGCTATCATTATTTTTATATTTTCTAGTGATGTTTTTTTGTAGGTAATTGGTTATTGTGGTCTAATGGTGTGGTTTCTCATGGATATTAGAGCATATTTTTTCTATTTTTTAGGTCATGTATGTTCTCCAAGTTTTTTGTTTGTTATAGGTTCTATTGGTTTTTAGTTTGTTATAGGTTCTATTGGTAGTTTATATAGGTTTTTATTTGGAATTTGGGGGGGGGGGGTATACCAATGCTTCAATGTGAACCATTAGGATAGGTACATTACAATGGTTCTGAACCATTTGTATAGACCTATACCAACAGTTGTGAAATTTTGGTAAAGGACTATACAGATGGTTCTCAATGAATTATTGGCTAAAGATAAGTTCTAATGACCCTATAAGAATGATTCAGTAAGAGACATTGGTGTAGGCCATTAATAACTTTATTATAACCAACAATTTGGAGAACCCTTTTTATAGGATACACCAATGGTTCTCCAACCTATTCCAGAAGTTTTGAACAATTGGTATATCCTAAAATTCCATTAGTGTTCATCTTTTTGAACAACTTGTTTATAAACCTATGTTGTTAAGAGTGTTTCATAATTATATTAAACTATAAATTTAAATATTCCTTGAAAATTTAATTTATCCAATACTTCTATCTTATATTTTATGTTTTTGATGGTGAAAATTGGTTCACCTTCATCGGTATCAAATATAGAAATGTAATGTTTATATTTTTAGCATCAGATCCAGGAGTGCAGGTTTGGGGTTGTTATAGTTGGTATCAAAGGAAAGGTCTAGATAAATTTGGATATTATCATGTTTTCATGTGAGGTTATCTTAATATTTATGGATAACATCATATGCCTATAATATTAAGTATGATCATAAGTTCAAAGTCTTAGACACCTCATTTAGGTTTTAAGTGATGAGATTTTAAAGTACGTAATAAAACATTAGGATAAATTTTATTTGGTTGATGTATATGTAAATCATTGGTTTAACATGAGATGTAGATTTACATTATTTGGAAACATGATTTAATTAATTGATAACCTTTTTGGTTCATATGATCTTGGGTATTGTGGTAATTACAGGAACTCATGTTTTATCATATAGTGGACCACACGATTGAAAAGTGATTTGGTGAAAATGTGATTAATGTTATTTTAAAAAATATATCACCATATTTTTGGGATTGAATGATTAAAGGTATGAGATAAAATTTGATTCTAAAATACTCTGTAATCTTGACGTTATATAGGAATTATATAATTTTAAATTTTGGTACTAGTGTTGAATTTTAGAGAATAATGAATTATTTCAATATATGATGGTTTTTTCATTTTAGTTAACATATTACCATGTGATAACAATTTTGGGTTTGGTTAATTTATAAATTCAGGTATAATATATTTATTATGCACTTTATGGTTATGTTGTCCTTAAAAGATGATTTTAGTGCTTTTAGTAGATCAAAAAATCCAAGATAAAGAGATAATATTTTGGTGGAAATTCATAGAAGGATGAGATTACACTAATATAGTATATTTACTTATTACCATAATATATATGGAAAATTAATTCCTCAAGTCTAGGAAAAGGATCTCGAAACAAAATTTTTTCTTATTACCATCATTTTTGATCATATTAGTGACCTTTTCATACATCTTTGGTTTACCATTTTGTATTTTTTAATATTATATTGATCATTCATTTTATTGTGATTGATGATCTATGTTACTCTATGTAATTATATTAGCATTATGATTTTTCCATGTCCATGTTTCAAATCAAAACTTTTTTCTTTTTTTTGGGAAACTAGTATGTGTTATTCTGGATGAAAATTGTATGTCCTATTCTTTATTTTCAAGAAAATGTTTTACTAACCCATCTTACGATGTGTGTTTCTGAAAAAAGGTATTTTAAAATTTCAAAAAATAGATTACTAATATAAATTTCAAAATTTAATGATGATTTTTTTTAAAATGGAAATGTATGTAACTTCTGGATATTCAAAAATGAAAATATGTTCTATAGTGTATATCACACGCAATATGTACCTTATACGATAAGAGAAATATATATCCTTTATAACCTAGCCATTAAATTGGTGGGTATGAATTGTATGAACTAATTTATGATATATATATATATATATATATTTAATAACCAACATAAATTATTTTTAAATATTTAATAAACTATCAAACATTTTTTAGTAAATTTATTTTATTCATCAAAGATATTTTTTCTTGAAAAATGATTCTTTATTTATTTTCATGAAAAAAATATTATAATCAATCTTTTTTAAAATTTAGAATATTAATTTTTAAAATTAACATAATTTTGGAAATCATCATTTCAAAATTTACTTTTGTAATATATTTGTATTTTTTCAAAAAATATTGATTTTTCATTGAATAGTGAAAAATATAGATTTTTCTAAAAATGTCATTTATTTTCAGTAAATTAGGAAAATTAAAAGTAAATTTATCTTTTTAATAAGATTTAATGTAAAACTATTATTATTAATTTATATTTAATCCACCTAATTTATTTTTAATCAACATTTTATAGGATTTTATTATAAATTTGTTGGGTTTAAAAGTGGATTTTTCGAAAAACTATTTTAAAGTGAACAATGTTTCTCCATTTTAATTAATTAAAATATTTCAAAATAATTTTTTTAAATTAAATAGATATATTATAAATCAATAAATCTTAATTTATATTCACAAAAAATTTTATTTTAAATCATATATTTAATGTATAATATTATTTTTTTTGAAAATTACACTTCTTGAAAAACCTCTTTTTTGTCTTATTTGTGGGTTTTGTTTTAAATTTAATTTTTCCTATTATTTGAATTTAATTTGGTATAATTGATTCCGTAATTAGAATAATATTAATTTATATTTTACAATAAGATAAAATTAATTATTGACCATAATTAATTTTGAAAATAGTAAAAATTAATGGCCACAGTTAATATTTAAATAGTTTTACAGTGGGCTAAAAAAATAATAATGGTCGAAATGACCTTAAAACATACATACCCAACTCTAAGAATTATATTTTTGGATATAGATCCATTCTAGGAGAACTTTATGTATTATCCATAAGAGGTTTCCCAAGAAGAGATAAAATACCTAACTATGCGTTTTTTATTTATTATTCCACCATGTTAAAATATTATTAATATATGATCATATGATAAAAATAATATAAAATACAAAATGAGATTTTATTATGTTAATTTTATAACATAAATCCATCTTCTATTCCATCAAATGAGATAAAAAATCATCATTTGTGTGTGAGGTGGACAACCGCCTCACGAACCGTTGTCATCCATTTTCCACCATCGCCTCTCTTGAATTATTGAAAGGACTGATTTAAAGTAAAAATATATGATATATTTAAAATATTTATTCTTATTGATTTATGATATCACATTTATATTATTACTTTCTATTATGTGGGGGATACTATAATGGCACTCGTGTGTACAATAGACTACCACCTCGCGAAATGATGTGATTCTTTTTTTAACAAACACTTTACATGGAAGGTAATAAGGATAAAGTTAATAAGTATTTATGATATGAAATAATTTATAATGATACTAATTAAATATTTATTATTATTAAAATATAATATATCATTTTATTTTTTAGAGTAAAAAATGAAAACATCGTTCATGTACGTGTGGACTTTCGCCTCCCCAACGAGAGGTGATTCTTTTTTCATCACCACATCCTAAGAATGATATATGTAAATATATTTAGATGAATAATATGTTATTTATGATATTATTATAAATCAATATTTATAAAATAATACATAACTTCTTTCCATAATGATCATTGAAAAATGGAAACTTCACTCATGCATATGTATGATCTACCGTCTTCATGATTGTAAAGTAATTAATTTTTATTAACAATTTTTCATGATTGGTTTTAAATGTAAAATTGATAAATAAATATGATAATTACTTAATGATTATTATTTTGGAGATGTTGAAATAATGATCTCTTTTACCATGGTCAACGCACTAAATCTGTTTTGAAATAATGAGCCGAATGTCCTAAAAAACACTCGAGGTGGACTTAACTAATTAAGTATTTGAATACATAATTAAAAAAATAAAAAATTTAAGAATAAGGTATTAATCATAAAAAAGGTTATTATGAAATCATATAATTTATTTAATCTAATTATTCATGAGTTAAAGGATATGCATGGAATGTACGGGCTCAGGGAAAGGGGTTTTCTCATCTCCCTTTTATTTCATGGAGACATATGCCATATACACCACTCTTTTTTGCTGTGTGGAGTATATAATTCCACTGAATTTATTTTATATTTATTTTGATGAAATTTATTTTGATTTAAAAATCCAAATGAAATTCTATCTTTCATGTGTTGTTATCTTGTGATTACCAAAACCATAAGGGATTCTGTCTTAATTCACTTTCATTGAGGCATATTATATTATTATAAACCTAATCTCTTTATATGGTGTATATAATACCCTATATCATGTTATATCATGGATATTATTATTTTAATGATATTTAATGTATCATTTTATGTTATTATTACTTGGGGATTACTATTGAGGAGTTACAAAAGTGGAATGGGATTTATGTTACCATCTCATTTCTCTTTAGGATGTTTTATGTTGAAGGTTATTTCTGAGGAAATAATATGATATTATTTTCTGGGAAAAAATATCATTATTCTACAATTTTTATTAATGTGGATAACTTGTTTTATTTTTATTTCCATTCTTATTGATTAAAGAAACATAAATAGAGTAATTTTTAAGTGATATTGATCTTGTATTTTATTTTAGATCATGTATTTTTTCTTCAATATCTATATTTTCTAAAATCTATTCAAATTTTTTCTTTTCTAAAAAATAAATGTTTTCATAAAACCATTTTACATGAAGTTTGACATTATTTTAAAAAGTTATAAAAATAAATTTCTCACCCTTTTCAAAATGGGCCACTTTTGACTCCCTTTTTCAAAATGTTTTGAAAAGATGATTTATTTTTAACATATACGACATGAATGGATTTTCCTGCTAGCATGTACATTATTTTAATTATAGTTTCCTTCTATATGATTCCATGTTTGTTTTAAAAGAAATTCATTTTACCAATATTTGGTGAAGTTTTAGTTTATAAAAGTGATTTTCAAAATGAAAATGTTATTTTATCCAAAAATGTTTTTAATGATATTTTAATGGTATTTCAATTCATAAACATAAATAAAAATAGTTGTTACCTATATTATATTGGGGATATAATATAATGATACCATCCAAATTCTTCTCTATATGAATTCTGATTGTTTCAATGTGATTTTTGAGAAACGTGTTTCATTTGCATGGGTTAATCAAGTTTCAAACATATTTTTATTTAACACTTTTCCTTTTCACAAGTTAACCATGATTAAAATAAATTTTTATAGAAAAATTTTCTTTTCTATGTGTTTATCATGTTTTAAAGAAATTTTTATGGACCCCATTTTTTACCATGGGTTAATCCTGTATCCAATTGATTTTTATTGAAATAGTTTTTTCCATGGGTTAATCAATATTCAAATAGAAATTTATTAAAACCATTTTTCTCTCATAGGATATTCAAGTTATGAAGGAAATAATGATTATCCTTATGAGTTCAATGATGAAATTAATGATCCATGTACATCATTCCTGTTGTAGTTATTGAACATCTATTATATGACCGGTGCACCCACATAGCACCGGTTGATCCCATTAATGCTTATATGATGGGTGAGCGTAGATTGTGCTCCATTTCATTTGGTATTGTCACAAACTTGCCTGAATCCCCTAGTAACCGGATATCGAATCCGGTCTTAACCTATCCAAAATGGAATTCCATATCCCCATGTGTTGGAGAAATGCACATCGCATCAAATAATATGAAATTGGGAATAAACTTACCACAAACACAATGGATTAACGATATTTAAATTTGTATGCACAACATAAAACTCCACTATGAGAACTATATTGTAATTAAAATATCTATAAAAAACGCTAAATACATCATCAACATACTTGAAAATAGGATAAAAACCCAATCCCAATGGACACAAATCTTTACGTCCCAAGGATCAACAACTAGAACAACTTCTATGTGGCACTTTTTATATTCTCAAACCATGAATAATTTTATCTACAAAAACCTGAAGGCATGGGTATGGTTTGAGGTGAAATCCTCGTGGGGTCTCACCAAGGATTCCATAAGAATATGGGACATTAATTAAAAAAAATAATGCTTTTACTTTTTAGATAAACATGCATGGAATTTAAAAAACATATTTAAAAAATTCATGATATACATTTAAAATGATAAAACATTTAAAAATAATGGATTAATAATTTTTTTATAAAATAGTTCATATAAATTCACAAGGCATGTGTAAAATAGTTTACATGTAATAACATATAAAAAAAATTATTAACAAAGAACAGCATGATCATCTGGTAAGAGGTAAGATAGTTCTAGATTATGGGATCCTCACACACTTATAAAATTATAATAGTAATGTGCACATATGTCTCTATGACACTAGCCAAAGAAGACAAATAAACATCCTAACGGAGAAAATATCTTCCAACAAGTTGATGTTAGAGTTGTAAATCATCAATCCATTTGTAAGAAATTACAATAGAATGGTATTTTTTCCTAATAATTAACTAGATACCAAGGCTTTATTGTACCCAAACATTAATCAATAATGAATAATTTTTTTAAAAACATTTTAAAATAAAATTAACCCATTTTTCTATTTCAATATTCCAATTTCCTATAAAAAACCAAAATGGATTTTAAATAAAATCACGAATTTACCAGGATAAAACCAGTAGGGTCTTATAAAAACAATTTATTACATTTTATTTAAATAACAATTTTAAATCCGCTTTACAATTTAATTTTAACAATTTTACATCAAATTTGACAAACAATCCATAATTTAGTGGAATGGGGGGGGGGGGGGAGTTCCAAAATCATCCCAAATTAAATTGAGACCCCCAATTTCTTGGAATTTTATTTTCAACAAACGAATTGAAATAAATTAAATTTATGTAAATAAATTTAATTTAAATTAGGAAATTTAGGTTAAATCAATTAGAAAGCCTTAAACAAAATAACCAACCTCGGGATCATGTGATCACAAATCACAATGCTTGCAATGGGAAACTCCAATGAAGAACATTGGTAAAGGAGATATGAAAATAAATACAATATTCAAGATTTAAAAAAGGGGGATTATATCCTCCCAAATAATGGAGATCTAACAAACCCTACGGTTGAGAGGGGAAGAGATCCAAACAGACCGAATGGAGAATGATTCACAAACCTAGAGGAGATATAAAATGATTCTTTATGATTTGATCCTCCAAGAAAGGGGTTTAAAGGATAAACAATGGGTTCCTGAGATCCTCCAAGACCTATGAAATCATTCAAGGTTGATTTAGTGTAGAGAGGTGGTCAAAAATAGGGTTTTAAAAAAAGTTGTTGAAATTTTGGTGAAATTAAATCCCACACACACGGTTAGCTAGGTAGGGCTGCATGGTTTGTAAAACCATTAACCCTATCCATGCAGCTTTACTTGTGGGGTTTCAAAGTTTCTACATGGTGGGTGCACATCTTTTCAAACCATGCCCCAACTATTAAATGCCTCACTACCCGGGTTTTGATGGATTGCACTATCAGGGAACATGATTTCGGAATAACAAGCACCGACTGTGCACAACCGAGGATCCATTCAAAATTTCCAAAAAATTTCATGAGGTACTCATAAATGAAATACCACCAATGAAAAACCAAAATTGGGGTTGATGTGTGCCTAAAAATAGTAATAGGATGTTCCAAACTCCCCACCATAAGAACTTTTTATCCTTATAAAGCCTATTAGAAAGCATCGATGTCAAAAAGATGAGGCCACTGCTCTCTCATCAGTGTATCTCTCTCTCCCAAGTTTCATGAGTATTATAATTGGGCTTCCAAAACACTCAAACCAAAGTATTCTTCCTCTCATGAAGTATCTTGAATATAGAATCAACTATAATGATTAGGTCTTAAATCATAGATAAATCATGCTTGATATCAAGATTATCCCAGCTCAGAACATGAGATGGATCATAATGATATTTCAATATTTGAGATACATGGAACACATTATGTATTGACATCAACTATGGTAGGAGTTATATATGGAAATAAACCTTTCCCACTTTTTCAACAACCTCAAAAGGTCCCACAAAATAAGGATAATGTTTACCTTGCATCCCAAGAAATCAATGACGCAAACATGGTGAAAATTTTAAGAACACATAATCAAAATCTAGTAATTTCTACAGTCTATGATTTTGATCATCATTTAACTTATATTAGATCTAATCCATCATCATTCCCTGATTAATAAATAGAATCATTTATGTCTCCTCTAGAACCAAGATTATTCTTACCAAGGAACTTTCACTGATCTTTGACCAACATAATGAAGACATAAACGTCCATCCATATAAGGCCTCAAAAGGATCCATTCAGAATATGGAATACTAACTATTGTTATAATAAAACTCAAACATCCCTAAGTGATCATCCAAAGATCCACCAAATTTGAGAACATAGGCATATAGAATATCCTAAAGAATCTTTATTTATCTTTTGGTATGTTCATATGACTGTGGATTGTTGGATGTGTTGAAATAGACCTCAGATCACAGTGACTCTTGAAGGCCTCTCCAAAATCGATAAGTGAATCGAGGATCCCCATCAGAGACTATAGAATATTGAACTTGTTGAAAACGAACAATCTCTCTCACATAGATATTTCCCTACATGAATTTTGTTGCATCCTAAATGTGTATAAAGTGAACTGATCTAGTCATATGATATATCACAAAACATATCACATTTGTTATTCTCTAGGTATGTGGAAACTAAAAAAAATAGAGATATCATCCCACTTCCAAGTCCGTACTGGAATTGGTTGAGGAAAACGAGATGGTATTTGGTGCTCAGCCTTTACCTGTTTAACAAATAACAGTGAGAGAAAAAATCATCAATGCCCCAACACATACTTGGTCCCCAGAATATTCATCTCATTTCATAGAACATATTTTGGGTTCCTAGGTGTAAAAACCACTAGAGATCATGAGAATCACCAATTATGACTTTCCTTACCACTAATGGTTCCGCAAACCAATTATGATAAGATATAATTCCATTTATGGATAATGAACAGTAAGTAATGATCTCCCCACCATAATGAAAGTATCTAATGCTATAAAATTATTCATGAAGTTACTTTTCCTATAGAGTCTTCTTGAGAAGAGTGGATGTCAACTGAAAACTAGCCATGTAAACCTCAAACCATGATTCCTAGACTCCAATTATAAAATGTTAAAAATTGCCATGATGTTCTACTCTTCCAATTATTCTTTCAAAAACTAGGTTAGGAGTTTTCTGTTCACGGGATCTGTGATGAAATTCCCTTTCTGTATGGTATAGGAAATTTCAAAGATGAAATATATCTGGTATTCCACCCAACATCTCCTATGAATATTCAAATATTTTTGATATAATATATAACTCATGATATTGTGTTTGAAATACATGACAAACATTCTCTAAAAAGGTAATGCCGCTAAATCTTAAGCACATGCATCAAAACTACAAGTTCAATGTCTTGGGTTGGATAATTCTTATCACGTTGCCTAAGAATCCAATACCCTTGGAAACAATAGGATCATCCAACATAAGAACAATGAACAAACATGAACCAAATTCTTCATAGAAGACCACATAGCCCAACCCAACCCTTGGAAGAGTAAACACCATTATAACAATCAAAATAAATTTCATCTCATGAAAATAAATCTGATATTTCTAATTCCAAATAAACATAACTACCATCCAAGTTATGGGAGTCATTAGATATAAAATTTTAATAAGTCCTTTGCAATCTGGTGAAAATATCTTTCTTGACCCAAGAAGCTCTGAATCTTG
Organism: Viscum album; assembly: GCA_963277665.1. Classification (NCBI taxonomy): domain Eukaryota; kingdom Viridiplantae; phylum Streptophyta; class Magnoliopsida; order Santalales; family Viscaceae; genus Viscum; species Viscum album. The sequence goes on along the minus strand of OY728128.1, from coordinate 207,854,687 downwards.
AAAGGATTTCATGGTTGTTCCCATGTCAAAGCAGTTTTCACCTTTTCATGGTTAGCTAAAATGCCATATTCCAACACCATGTGTTCCAAGAACTTCACTTCTTTAATCTATTTATCACACTTCTATATCATGGCATAAATTTGGTGATTAATTAAAAATTACATAACTTCTTTCAGATGACATTGATGATCCTCCATGTACATAGAGTAAATGAGGATTTCATCCACAAAGACCACCAAAAAAGTATCAATAAACTAATTAGAAACCCATTTTTTTTAAATATATAGAGACTACCAGATCATTTTTTTGACTAAATGGCATGACTAGGCATTATTAATGACCATACTTTATCCAAAAGGTGGTTTTCTAAATGTGATATTTTTTTATTCTAAAATAATGGGAACTAGATCAAAGATCAATCTTTCAGAACCACTTCAACACTTTCAACAAGTCATACATACCATCAATCACTGGAAACAAATATTTTTTATTTAGAATCACTCTGTTGAATTTCCGAGAATCAACACAATTGCGAAGTGAACCATCAACTTTCTTAAAAGAGGGAACTGGCGCCACCCAATGTGACACACTTAGGAGGATAAACCCTTTCGCTAAAAGATCATGTAATTGAACCATAAAATACTTCATTTCTTCTAGTTACATATGTTAAGAAGAAATAGACACCAATTGAGTACTAAAAACTAATTCTATAGAAAACTATACATCCATTATCAGTCTAAAATTGGACAAGTTGGAGGAAAGAACATTGGGAAACTTGAAGAAAACTGGAGGGAGATCACTACTCAAGATAAAAGCTCCATAGTAAGATTAAGAATATTCAAAATACCAGTCAAAATGAACAAATGTGATGCAACAGTGTCAAACAGTGTTGTTACTAAAGATGAATATATAGTGATGATACCTCTTGTATTTCCTGGACACATATCTGCTTCCTTAGGAGACTCTTACACGGCGAGAAAATGCTTTGTTCTAGATGCCTGTGGTTGGAACATTTCTGTTCATGAAGCATTTGATTATACCATAGTAATTCTTTTAGTAGATGATGTTGTTCCAATATGGGGGTATAATATATGTGGAAAAACTTCATCAAGTGACTTGAGCATCCATAATAACAAAATACTATGGGTTACTTAGTGCAAACTATTTTTGTGTGCGCATGTTTTCCACACTAGTAACACATCAAAGGGGATTTTCCAGGAATTATAGGAAGTTTTTAAAAACCCTACTATCAAGAACCCCCATGTAAATCATCATGACTTCTATTTCCATTAATGGAACTCACACCACTAATGAGAAAAAAATAACCCTTGTCATCGTTGAATTACTAGTCAAGTCCATTTCAACCATCAACACTCTATCATGCACATCACCATAAGAAGGTAGCATCAGTAAGAAAAACTGATAATGAATATTAGACCTAATTCACCACCCAAATTATCGAGTCTCCATCATATCATTTGACAAAATCTCAGGTGAAAACTGTATGAGATCAACAAAATGATTTGTATAATCATTCACGGTCCAATCATCATTGTTGAATTTTCTGAAATATATAGCCTTATCCAACACTATAGACCCTGGACAGAACTGGTCTACAAAACTAAACTTAGAATTTTTAACTCTATGTCCTAATTATTCTTCTCTCTCACCATTGTGTCCCACCATCTCATTTTATGTCCCTATAGCTCGATGGTGGCACATTTTACCTTCATTTCATCAGGCATTTACAAGAACTCAAATAAAATCTTGATATCTCTCATCTAATCCCCAACCAGTTTTGGAGTATTTGATCCTTGGAAATATAGTGGATTTTGGTAAAGGAACTCCTAAGTTTGATTCTGTAGAAAATCCCTCAGAGGTTAGAGAGATGGATCCTAAACGGGAAAGGGTGTAAATACCGATCCATGATCCTGGATATCACACATAATAAATCCAACTAAATTTTTGTCCACATGAGGATTTTCTCATTTTGTTTCATTAGTATATTGCTTATTTATTTGATAATCATGTCCTATGAGATCCATGATACTAAAAAACATCAACAAAAAACATTGATGAGACCATAACATTACATAGATTAATACACTAAAATAGAAACAAGGGAAAATTGATCCCAATAAATAATCTCATAGGAATCATATTTCGTCTTATCCAAATAAAAAGTAGTGGAAAAACTAGAAATAATACTCATGGAATATTTTTAAAACCACCCTTGTGAATTAAGGATCATTATAATGAGATATGTCCAAGACCTCAATCGCAACAATCTCCTAAGCATTGACTATATTACTCAACTACATACTAACATCAAGGCATGATGCTCAACATGCACTTGTGATTCCAACTTGTCACAAACCGGCTCGGATACCCTGGTAACCTAATACCCAAGATGGTCTTAACATGGATTGAAGGGTATTCCCAATCCCTAGAGGTTAGTGAAAATCACCTATCACCAAACAATATGAAAGTGAGAATGAATTTTCCACAAACATAATGAAAGAAAGAGATTCAAATCCGTTTATAGAAAAGAAAACTCCATAGGGATAACTATAACAGAAGTCAAATAAGTATAAAAAAACTATAGTATATCATTAAATTACGATAAAATTGGATGAAAACCAATTACTAAATGGACACAACTCCCTAAGTTCGAAGGATCAACAACAAGAACCACCTCCAAGTGGTGCTTTTCCCTTTTTTGAATCTAGAAGAAGATAATATTCAAACACCCAAAGGAATATGTATGGAGTGAACCTCAATATCATCTTGAAAACAAATCATGATTTATATTTCAAATTATGGAAAAATATTTAAACAATGTCTTAATTTTTTATATATAATACTGTTTATGTAAATTTATAAGGCATGTTTAAATGAGTTTTCAAGAAACAATATATTTGAAAAATAATTAATAATTATAAACATGGTATTTTACCAATAGGTATAATAGTGTCAAGTTATGGGATACTAACATACTTATAAAATGATAATAGAAATGTGCAGACACATCTATATGACACTGACCAAGGAAAACTAACCAAAATCCCACATGGGTTAATATCTTCCAGTAATTTTAAATTAGAGTTATAAAGAATTAATCCATTCTTAAGGAATTCCTATCCTAGCACGTTTATACCTAACAACTCACTAACTACCTCGTATTTCATGTTCTCAAACAATAATCAAGAATGGGAAATTGATTTCAAAACAATTTAAAATACAAATAACCCGATTTCCATTTTAATATTCAAATTTGCATTTTAAAACCAAAATGTGATATTTATAAAATCTCGCCTTTTCCAAGATAAAAACAATTGGTTATTATTAAAAAAATTAATCCACTTACTTGAAATAAAATATTGTAATCAATTTCACAATTTAATTTTCACATATTTCCATCAAATTCCACAAACACACCCCAATTCAAGGGAATATGGGGGCTTTCACAAATTTCCTGCCAAATAAATTCAAATCCCAAATTAACTAGAATTGGGGTTTCAACAAACCAATTTAAATAAATTAAATTTAAATAAATCAATTTAATTTATATCATAAAATGATGGGTTAAACTAATTTGAATCTCTTAAATAGAACCACCCACCGCGGGATCACGAGATCAGGAATCACAAAGCCTACAACGGGAAACTCTAACAAAGTAATTCAAAAAAAGAGATATTAAAATCAAACCAAGATTCATGATCTAAATAAATAGGCATTATATCATTCAACAACATGGAGATATAAAAACCCTAAGGAGTAGAGGATAAAATATGTTCATCTTCATTGATATCAAATCCAAAAATTTAATGTTTATGTTATTAGCACCTAGTCTAGGAGTGTGTGTTAAGAGTTTCAAAAATTTTAGACCATGTGAACCACAAAATCATCATGGTCAATAATTAGCTCGATGATAAACCCACGAGATATATCAATCCATACTCTCATATGATATTTTAGGAGTTTTTTTATTCTGTAGAATATCTCTTTGGATATTGTACATTGTACCCCTAACTATAAGGGGTTGAGTGTAAGATGATAGATGTAAATAAAATTCAATTTATACCTGTAAAATTATAATAAAATTATGTTATGATAAATTTTTTGATTCACATTTTGCAGAAATGATTTTGAAAAAACTAATTATCTTTGGAAATATATGCCTTTGATGGGAATGAATATTCTCAAAATTGGGTGTGTGTGTGGATATTCATATTAGGGTAGTTTTTGTGTTTATTCTTTTCATTTATCCGTTTAAATAATTTTGTTTATCACCCGAACTTGAAAATTAACTTGTTATGCTAGATTATCAATCTATTATTATATATTTTTTGATTTTATAATCTATATACATCCATGTTTTTTCATTCTCAAGGTATTTATATGGTGACACACCAAAACTCACACCTTTAATGTGGTCATATCATTATATACAGTTCAAATCCACCAAGAGTAGTTATTTTTTTTTTCAATAGTGGAAATATATTATTGATTATAAACCATTTAAAAAAATATAAAAAATATAAAAAAATAATTTTTCAGTTTAATTTAATAATGTTTTTATGATAACAAATTAATATTATAACACATGATTCTCATACTTTCAATGTGTTTTTATATTAAATTTTTCCTTTTGGATTTACGTGATTCTAATTCCATTACACATGACTTGGGATAAAAGTGTATTGATATTTTTATTTTTCAATCAATATATAAAAAAAGGAAAATAATAATATTTTTTTCATAACACATAAAATATTTACTATAAATTTAAAAAAAATCATGTGAACCATACCACATCATTTATTTATAGTTAAGGATAACATGGTCTGGTTCCACATTTTTTATTTTCATCACCCCCTTAATATTTTATAAATTAATAATTTTGAATCTATGTGATTAATTCAGGTAATTTTAAAAAATGTATTATCAATTAAAATATCCCTTAACTTTTTCCTCCTACTAGACACCAATGAAATCATACTTAATTTCTTGGTTAATGATATGTATGTATATATATTTTGGGTGGGGTTTTAATTTCCCCTCAATATCCCTTAGATTATATTCCATAAGGCATCGTTCAAAATATTTATGAGCCTTTATAGTGACATTATTATTAATTTCATTATAAGATATTATAATTTAAATGTACTCTATAATATATAATTTAGAGTAAATTAATGTTTCATTATTTTTTTCATAAAAATAGAGAAATTATATCATAATTTTACCCTAATTCCTTCCCAATTTTTTGACTTCAATGCATGAAAAAATTGTTCCACATATATATGTCAATTTTCACATGCATTTTAGTATTGAACACAATATAACTAATTAAAATTACCATGTTGTGATAAATAGGTTGACCACATAAATTCCATTCAAAATCAATTTGTTGACATATAATTATATCATTAGTGAGTTTTTACTAACACTGTCTTTCTACATCACTCCTATATTTGAAAAAATTATCATTTTTCCCACATAATCACCTTTTGGTAGTTACCCACATCCATATTGTTGTTCACCTTAAAACATTTGATCAATGTCAACATCACTAATATGTTATTCTTTGATAATGGTAATATAAACATATATATAATATAAAATTTTTACCACTAGTTAAACAATTAAATAGAGTACACAAACACAATTCTAAAGACATAATATTATATAGAAATGAATAATACATAAAAAAACTAACTAGATACATTTGAATTATTCATTGAACTCTTTTTTATTTAATGATTCATTTTAATTATCCCCTATTTCAAGTATATAAATCTCATCCTTGTTGTTCCCCTCTAACATACATGACAATATTTATATTGGGGCCACCATGAAATTATTTCTAAATCCCAATGAAAGGGTTATCATAAATTGATATTTAATTTGACCCTATAGTTTTTTTCTAACAAAATAATTGATTATTTTGTGTTTTTAGGATAGAGGGAATAAAATAATAGTACTTCCTATGATTCCTTTTTGAAAGGTTCCTATTTGTACCCTTTATTACATAAATTCACTTTCATGAATCCTTGTTAATTGATTTTAATTACAATATTATTATTAACCCATTTGAATCAAAACAAAAACACTTAGAATGTTTTATAATCCAAATAAAATAATTTTCAATGATGAAAAAATATGGAATATTCATATAAATTGAATTTATTTCCTTGGTACTAAATATATGAATCACATCCACTATAATAGTAACTTTATTATTTATCATTTTATTATAAAAATATTGTAGGTATGAGATTAATAAATATAAAGTGGGTGGGGAGGGGGGGTCAATTTCCCTTTAAAAAAGAAAATGAAAATAATCCCAGTTTAAAATTTTATATTTAAAAGAATGAATAAGACAAGAAAATCAAAGTATTTAATTTTAAATAAAATAAAATATAATAATAATAGAATGAATAAAACAGATTGATTTAAATGATTAAGTGATTTTAATATAAAAATGATTAATTTAATAATGAATAATTAATGGATTAAATAAATTAACAAATGAACGATTAAAAGCGATTAATAATGAAAATTTTGGAAATTAAATGAGACAAGATATGTAGTAATGAAGTTAGGAAATATATCCTAAAAATAACCCTTACATCAATCCCCAGAATTGCTTGAGGATTTAGTGTATTAGTCACGTGGATTTCTTAGTAGCCAAGATACCAAAACTTTTCCTTTATTTTTAGGTTATAGAATGAAAATAGATACAATAGTAACTAGAATTTTAATGGTAAAGATAGAAACCTAAAAAAATATTCATTTTCCTTTTATAAAGGAAATCGAAATAAAACCCTCATCGCTTACTTTAATGGTTGTAAAGAGTAAATAAATAAGAAAGAGGTAGGATGAGGATATTTATCATAAGTATGAGATTTGTAGCTTAGTCAAAATTCTCCCACAGAATATGATGAACACTAGAAGATAATGATTATATCATAAGAAAGTGAAAAGTTCTGAAACATTTTCACACACTATATAATTAGAGGGAGTATTTAGAAGAGATATATTTAATAGAAATTAGCATGTTATCATTGGAGATCAGATGTGAAATAGAGTCATTGTGTCATTGAGTATATTTCCATGTTCACCCATGGTTTCTATTTATAGGCTCCAAATGATTTGATGAAGTTATATAATCCTTCAACGATCACTATATGTACAATTTCCAGATTCAATTTATTTTTTGTACATTAAATTACTTTATTGGATTAGTCTAAGCAATGGAACCAAATTCCATATAGCCTCTATTGTGTTTCTAGTGGGTTCCCCACTACTTGCTACTTTCTATTTTATAACATCAAATAGCTTGTGGACTTTTGGGGAGTTCAGGACCACTTCCCATTATCCTGTTCTATGTGGTTCTCCAACAATGTGTCACTAGTGGGGTTCTACTTCATAAGGGATGTAATGATAATTCCATCATTTGGAAGATGGCACTACACCGTCCATTTGATGATGTATGTGTACATGAACTTCACAAAGTGCCTTCACTACTTATATTAATGCTCCTTCAGGGTTAATTAATTCTTCTTCTAAGGAGTATAAATATACTTTATCTATATGGATTTGTATTATATGGTTGTGATCCTAACTTCAAATCACTAAAAATAATGTATTAAAATAATTTAATAGTGTTGGTGATTATTAAAATAAATGAACTATGAGAATCACATTAATTCCCCCCTTTTTTATAATAAAAAACTTGAATAATAATTGAAATTAAATAATATTATTACCATATAAAAAGAAATAATTATCGTGATATTGAGATATTGATATTTCCTCCCCTATGAAAAATATTGAAAATTTATCTCCCAGTTTTCACAACAAAATATTTTATATTACATTAAACAAATAAAATTTATAATTTATCCCCATTTGATATTATTAAAAAATTTAGTTAAAAACTAGTTATAGAAAAATATTCAAAAATAATATTTATTATCATTAATGTTCTTTGGAGAAATATTTTTTTAAAGATAGTTTGAAAATCATTATAAATTTCACAAAATTTATTATCTATATGGTCCAATGAAAGAATTTTTTTTTGAATAAGTTAAGTAAAAAATAAGATTTTTTGATAAAATCAATATTTCAAAGGAAAACAAATTATAATATTGAAATTAGTTTTTTTAAAACAATTCTCTTCAAGGGACATTTTAGTATTAAAAATATTAACTCCCCCTCAATTAATGCCCCATGAGAGTTAAAGGGATCGTTAAAATTAAAAAATAAATCGACTATGAGAATAAATATTTTAAAAATTTAATTCTTAATTATGGTTTATAAGAAATTTATTAATAAACCAATCAAAACCCCCAATAATATCAATCTAGGTGTGCTGTAAAGGCTAAATCACAATGACCTAGATGAAAAATGGGATAAAAACCTAATCAAATACTTTTGAGATAAATACATTAGAGTATCTAGGATAGAAAAACATATAATTTTTTTATTTATATAGTAACGGTTTTCGTGGAGTCTCATACTCACTTTACTTTTCCAAAATTATTAAATTTTATGATTTTTTTTATAATTAGAAAGATATTGTTGAAAATAATTTTAAAAACAAAATTTTAAATATAAAAAACTTCTCTTGCTTTCTATGTGATTAATATATAAGTGTAATAATATAATAATAACAAAAAAACATTTGATTAGGTCAAGGTGATCAAGTTGATGGGGTTATGTGAAGATATCAACATGTTGAAGGATTGTGTAAACAATGTCCAGAAATAAATCACAGTTTTGAACATGATCTCCTAGAAAATGGTGTCTCAAGTAAAAGTTATTATTGTGAGAGTGTTGAATATGGTTTTTAGAAATACTAATCAAACTAGTGTTTTCACACATGGCAAGGAAGGAATAATATGTTATCCCAACGTCAAGGAGATTTTGTTTTATCTATATAACATGGAAAAAAATTCCCTATGACTTTGTATTCTTCTTCTTCTATATAAATAGATACAAATGTTTATTTCTTACTACTATAAGAGATTAGGAAATTTCCTATTAGATGAAAATTTCCACTAGTACTATTCTTTTCTAGTAGGTATCCACCAAAATCAGTATAAAAAAATAATGTTCCAAAGTGTTTTTATTTGGATAAAATTATACAAGGTTTTTATTTACTTTGAAATAACAAAAAATTACCGTGAGGAATTTAAAATGAAATTCCCTTGAATTGGATTGAAAATTAGAAAAAAATAATATACTGAACATGATATATGGATCAATATCATTATTGTAAATTATACTTCCAATCATTCTATGATTTCTCTTTTTGTTGACCAATTGATCAACTTAATCCACATTTAGTTTAAAAGTATTACTCACTAGAATTCTAATTTTTTTACATGTTCTATGCCAAACTACTATAAAACTTCATTACAGAATTTACTTTGGTTTAAAATTTTTCCAATAGATTGTTTGAAAAAAATTGAAAAAGTTGAATTTCAGTGATCATATAAACCTCTTCTAAAAAAAATTATTAATTAAATCAAAAATCTAATTACAAAGAGTTTCTTTATTTAATCCAAAAATAACATCCTTAGCATAAATTTTAATGATTAATTAATAATTTTAAAATGTTTTGAGAAAACATTATTGAATAAGATTTTTCAATTTTGAAATTATTTAATAAAATAATGATTGTTAATCTATCATACCATGTTTTAGGGGATTTTTTTAAAATCATAGAGATATTTAGTTAACATGAATGTTTTTCAGAAATTCCTAATTTTGAAAACAAGGTAGTAGTTACACAAAATCATTTTTGGAAATAAATATATTTTGAATTTGTTTTTGAAATAAATTTGAAAGAGTTTAAAATTAAAATGACAAAAAATATAAAAAATACTCTAATGGATTTGATTCATGCAATGAGGGAAAAATATCAATATAATAAATAACTTGAAGTTGATTATATCTATTAGCACCATGTAGATACTAGTTATGGATAAAACTTATTAGTTCATCAAGTTTGTTTGAAAATCCTGCTTTGTTACAATAATAGAATGATGATCAAGATGTTTCAAAAGAGTCCAAACACTAAAACATGGAAATTTGTTGAACTCCTTTTACATAGAAGGTATATAATTCTCATCATTAACAGAGTTATCAAGGGAATTTAGTTCATGGTGAGAGAGAAAACATTGATGTCCAATATTATTTAATTACAAACATCATGTACAAGTTCTGGTTTATAATTCTATGATAACATTGTCGAGAGGTTGGAATTTTAATTGAATCCATGAATTTGTAAAGGATAGGATGTGGATTCTATAGAATCTTTAATTACTTTAGAAGATTGTGGATTATGAATGGTCATATTGGGTTGGTATACGCCCTCATCACTTTTTAGATGTGATTTTGGAATATTATCATAAAATTTGATATGAATTGAATCATTTATGGTCTTGGTATTTATCTTATTTTTTTAGTAGATAGGAGGGAAACCCATACATTTTTTATTAAACTAATAAACAACTATTTTTACTGGCTAGAGGGAACCCGTTACATGGAATGTAGGAAGAGTGGGTATTAAAGCCCATTACACATAGCTTGTCGGCCCATTTACCATAGAGTCCAGCCCATGAACTAAAGGGGCCTGTGGACCATGATAATATTTCTCATGCATCCTATAAATCTAGTCCCTAATCTATACCTTCTATCAAGAAACAACCTCCATGTCACCACTATTCATCCTTTAGACAGAGCAAGTCATTTCCCTATATTATGGTGTGTTGACACCACCAAGTATTTCACATCAAACACAACCTATCACCACCCCCATCACCTCCACCACCTCCAATGATGGACGTTCAATAATATACCTCAACACCTAATCCACCGATTATTCAATCCCTATGATCTCATTTCATTCCACTAACGAACAGTAGTCCACCACTAGTACCGCCAAACAGCAGCCCATACACTTATATTTCATCACTTCAAGAGCATCTACACCTCCTATAGTTAAAGACATCACATATCCATTCAATTTAAAATGTATTCCCGGAAATTTTGGCTCCCCGGATTTATCCCTATAATTTTTTAATATTATAGGGATACATTAACTACTAGGCCATTACCTTAATACCAACATGGTGTGATGGGTAGAAGTCGACCCCCAGCGGGTGGCCCCATGAATCCCCATAGTGCACCACACATTCCCCAACCTAATAGAGAAATTTATATCATTAGATTTAGGGCCAAAATTTCCAATATATTCTTTTTTATTGTGCTCAAATCATTTACAACTGAAGTCTCTAAATAATCCTACTTTTTTAATTTTTCATTTCTAAAGTTTATATGTGGTTTTCCCAATGATGGGTCTTATGAGGGCATAATTAAGGACAAAGCATGCAGTACTGACCAACTTAGACCAAAAGTGTTGGGGAAGGGGGAAATCAATTAATTAAGTCCTATAAATTTCTTGTATAATCATATTTCATCTTTAAGAAACCCCATTTTGTTAAGTTATTCTAGAGAGGAAAAGAAGTGATGATGATTTTTAGAAGAACAAAAAAATCACTGTTTTGTTTTCAAATTATCCACCTTGGTCACTTATAATTGAAAATATTTTTTATACCTTTTCATTTTCCAATTTCCTTAAAATTTTTATAAATACATTAAAATCATCATTCTTATGGTCTAAGAAGAAAAACTTTGTAAATCTAGTAAAATAGCTAATAATTATAATGGTGTAATTTTTAACATCAATACTAGAAACATGAGTTAGTCTAAAAAGATCAAGGTGGTCTAGTTATAATTATTTAGAAGATGAAATAATATTTTTGGTCTTGAATTAGGAATTTTTTTCTTTCTTAGTCATAAAGGCTCCAAATTAAGTATTCATTAAAAAAATTTTGTAAATCCCGCACTTTCTGGTTATAGATGATCTTGTAAAGTGCAAGATCCTACCATTTTTATAGAGTTATAATGAGCTCAGTTTTAGGTACTATTTTTCCTTGTGTTGAGTAATTTTCATTTGGGTTTTATGTTGTGGTTTTTTTGGTGGAATTTTGAGAAAAATGGAAGAAATATGACAATGAACGGTTGGCGCATAGTTTTCTCTAACCATGCGCCCTTGCCCAAAAAACCTGGAAACCCTAGATAGTGGGGCTTTTCATGGTTGGTGCATGGATTTTTCAATTGTGTTCCCTATTAAGAGTAACCAATAACCCATAAAAAATAGGCACACAGTTAGGGGAAACCATGCACCCCTACTAAGAAAATCAAGTGCAATAATTAAATTAATCCGTAAATTAATTTTAATAATTCCAAAACCCCCATTTCAATCCAAAAATTGACCCCCATTCAACCAAAAACTCTATTTAATGATTTTAGAGCCTCCTTAATAGATTCCAATCCTTCTCTACCTTCATTCAACGTTATTCGATCCTTAAATTGAAGATTCACACCCCTCTCAGTAAGAGGATCTCATCCGGATTGCTTTCCCGTTCATCCTAACATCATCACTAATACAATAAGGGATTTTTTTCTCTATGTTGGTTAGATATATACCTAGTTTTTTGGATATAAATTTAGGATTTTAGATCTAGATATAAGATATCCATATTTCTTGAATATTTATTCAGATTATAGATCAGGATCTCATTCTTCCTCGTTACTTTACTGATTTTTTGGGGATTTCTTTTGGGTCATTGTTAATCGAAAAATTGAATTATGTGGAATATTATTCAACTACCATAGTCATTATTTATATTAAATCTATTTAATTGTATAATTGTTAGATTTATTTAGCATCTATATTTGAAAATTGAATTGAATGATTTGGTGAATTAGTTATATAAGCCATTATAAATTGAATATATTAACTATTGAATTATTTTATGTGGATTGTTAAGATTTATTAATTTGATTTCAAGAATAATTAATTATTGAATTATATATATAATATTTATATTATTTAATTGTATATATTAATTTTTTAATTAATTTATGAGAATTTTCTATATTGAGAAAACATTTGATTGGGATAATTAATTGTGAAATTATTAGGACTTTGTGATTATGAAATTGATACCATTACTTGTTGAATTAATTTTTATAATTATGAATGAAAGTGAATAGATTAATTAATTGGTGATTTAATTAATAGAGTTGATGTGACACATTAATTAATTAATTAATTAATGGGATTTTTAGGATTAATTAATTGTTAAATTAATTAATGGATATGATGTGGTTAATTAGTTATGGGAGTTAATTAGTGATAGGAGAGTGATTGATAAAATATAGAATTAATTAATATAATTATTTTTAAAAATCCAATTGGTTGGGATTATTTTGGCATGGAGTAACGCATGGGTTAACTGAGGTGAGAGTGAGAGGCTTTTGATTTCCAAAGGACAGTGAGAGCCTTCAGGGTGGAAGGTCACGAGCAATTCCATTTTTATTTCCAAGAGACCATGATAGATCTTAGAGTTAGGCAAGGGAAAATACCATGAGATATTTCCTCCTATCATAGGGATCTATTATATTTCATTTAGTCTCACTCACATTTGACCGTTGAGGTTAGAGACGAGTGTGCACATTACTCAAGTTAGACCGAGTTACATGACTTTTTCATTTTATTAGATATGGATATTGATGATTAATGTTAATAATTTAATTAAGTTATATGATATTCCTTTGGGAAAATTCAGACTCTGGAAAGAGGCAAAGTATGTATTGGGGTTTGGGTGTCATCGGAACTCGTTGGTTTTGGTAGTTAAATGAAGAATAATTAGTAATGTGATAATTAGTTACTTATGATTTATACTTTATTCTTTATACAACTCAATACACATTAATATACTAGATACTATTTTAGACACTATTTGTGGTGGCCTAATGAGTTGTACTCACAACCTAATGGGACTGCCTAATCGGTACCCGAATAGATTTTCGGTTTGCGGGACATGATAATGGAAAAGACCTATATAATAGATGTCCATGTCGGGATGGATCATGGTTGATATAACCAGATGTGGTTTTAGATTCTCTTAGGGGGTCATCAATTTTTTTACATTGGGGTGTCCATTTTGACACTTATCATGTACTTCATCATGATATATTTATAGTTTTTTATGATATTATATCTCCAGTTTTGGTCATCTTGTGATCTGGGTATAGTTAAATTTATGGTTATATGTTATTAAACTATTTTTTATTATTTTCTAATGTTGTATTAATCTATTAAAAGAGTGTATACTCTCCCCATGGTCAATATTATACCCTCACTACTGTTCCAAATCCTCTGGCGTATGGGGAGACACCTGAGTTTATGTGGGGAATTGGCTTGGGGAATTGGGGGTGGCACATAGGCCAGGCATTAAAAAGTGGTACGAGAGGAGTTTTATTTTATTTTTATTTCTTATTACTATTTTGGATAGGTATAAATGATACCAGGAAGAGTCAGTCTTAGATTATGTGCTCGTGAATGGGAGTTGTAAAACCATGTACAAGGGAAAAATCCAGTACCTAGGGTGGGATTGTTGATATTGTTGTTTCCTGTTAGAGTTGAATATTATTTCACCTAGTGTGATGAAAATGTTGTGCGATGTGATTATTATTTTGGTTTTTTCTTAGTTTTTTAGTGTTGTGACTTATATCCTAGTAAGGACAAAGAGTAAATTCTGAATACATTATTCTAGGCACTATGTATTTTTTTGTTTCGTGCATTATTTTTGGCATGCACGAGAAAATGAGTTTTAGGTAATTGTTGGGCTTGAAATGTTTTTCACTACTTGTGAAACTAAATTGAAAATGGTTCCTAATATGAAATTGAAAATAAAAAATTTGTATGAATTGTAAATAAATGGATTTATAATGTAATATAAATATTGAAAATGTGTTTACCCATGTTAATCAAGACATTGGTGTAGGATGATTAAGTGTAGTGATAACACCTCGGTTTTAACCGCGTAGCGAGGTTTGGAAAAAGGACTAGTTGTGATTTTTCTCTTTTTTAAATGTGATAATTTTGTGTCATGATTCCTAAAATGTGTATTTGGAATTGTTGATATATTCATTCCTAAAAATTCTTGGTTAGAGAATGAAAAGAGGATATAGCGGGGGATGCTCCACCAGTAGTGGAACTTGAGGCACCGATAGTTTCAGTTAAGGATGTATACAAGACATTCTAAGAGAAATTCACTTGTTTCTTGTAATTCATTAAAGGAGACCTAGGTTGAGTTATGGAATGAATTTATGATCTGATGAGGGAGTTCCAGTTATATAACCCCATGAATTTTACTAGAGAGGGTGAACCTCGGGGAGTTGAGTTATGGATTGAGTCTATTCAGACTATACATGACAACTTAGAGAATCCTACTAAGAAGAGAGTCAAATTGGATTCTAATATGTTATGTGGTTAGGAGAAGAAACGATGGGATATCTAGAATCAATATGGACAACTAGAAATTTTTGAATGGAAAGAATTTCAATTGATGTTCTTGGATAACTTTTATCCAGACACAGTAAGAAAGGAGGGAGAAATCGAGTTCATTAGATTGACTAAGGGGATCATGTCTCTGATAGACTACACTAGACTCTTTATAAATTTTCTTCACTTTTCTTTAATGTAGGTAGAAGATGAGGCTACTTCAAAGAAGATGTTTTAGGGTAGTCTTAAATGGGAAATTAATCCCCAGGTGAAAGAAGAAGAAGTTTTTTAGAATTTTTAAATCATGCTATCATCTCAAAGGGAAAACTAAAGGAGGCTTCCTATGTAAGACATGTGGATTTTTATCGATGATCTATTGGTACACAATTTGAGGGAAATAAGTGTCGTTATTAAAAATTTATCCTGAGCATTGGGAAGAAAAATGGCCATTGAAGGGGATCAGTTACTCAAGATTTTACTTGAGAGGTTTTCCACCAGTGTGGTAGGTTGAGATACTTCTTGAAACATTTTCCATAACAACCAATAGTGTGAAAATTTTGAAGAAATATGCTGGATGTACAAAGGTTTTGTATTCACCCACAATAGATGATTTGTGATGGACGATCTAGATAGAACAAGAGTGTGGGAATGGGGCCTTCTGCACCATAGGGAAGAGGTGTAGGAAAAATAAATTCTACTCATCCCACACTTGTGTATAGAGAGGTTAGAACATCGATAGTGATAGGTACTATTATTATAGATTATACTTTATCTAGTGCCATATTTGGTACTGGTTCCTCTCATTCATTTATATCTACAAAACTTATTAATGGTTTTAGCATGGTTGTGGAGTCCTTGAGCGAGGTCATGACTATATTTACACGATTGTTAGTATGGTCTAGAGACATCTGTTTATGAAAGGGGTGTTCTCTCAAAGTTGTATAGTATCATATTTATGTAGGATATCTAAACCCTATAGATGTTAGGCTTCAATATAATTTTGGGTATGGATTGGGTCATTGCAAACCAATCCCACATTTATTATCACCACATAAGAATGAATTTTACATATTATAATGGGAGAAAATATATTTACCATGGAGAGTGAGATATCAAGGAATGATGAGTAGTTCCAATCACTTAGAAACTAGGAGAGATCACAACCCAGGTTTCTAGTATTTTTTTTATACAGAAAAGGTGTGAAAACTGATTTTTTTCACAAGTAGTGGAATGGTTTTAGTATGTGTTTCTGGGAGACATATGAGGGCTACCACATGAGAGAGACATTGTGTTTACTATTGAGACCATTCTAAGAGAAAATATTGTATGAATTCTACTTTATATAACGGCATAAACAAGGATTCCAAAGCTTAAGAATTATCTATAGGAGTTAGAGGACATGGGATTTTTTCGCCCAAGTACGTCTCCACGGGGTTCATTTGTGTTGTTTGAAAAGAAGGCTGATGGGACTTTTAACTTATATGTTGATTATGGGAATTTGAATCAAATGACTATGAAGAATCAGTATCCTCTTCCCCATATTAATGATATATTTGATCAATTGGGAGGAGGTTGTGTATTTTCAAAGATTGAATTGAGGTCAGGGTATCATTAGCTATGTCTTTAGACTTCTGATACACTGAAGACTACTTTCAGAAGCCGGAACATTTTTTATGAGTTATTCATAATGCCGTTTGGGTTGATAGACATACCTATATTGTTTATGGCCTTTATAAGAGAGATATTACATCCGTACCTGTATTAGTTTATGGCGGTGTTTGTCGATGATATCTTGGTGTACTCCAAGACTCATGACAATCATTCCCAGCATATTGACATCCTTCTGAGTACACTGAGAGAGTATTGGATATACACCAAGCTATATAAGTTTCATTTTTGGATTGATTAGGTACCCTTTTTGGGTCACATAATATCATATGAAGGGGTGTTTATGGACCTAGAGAAAGTATAGGTAGTGGTTTCTTGGGAGCATCCAAATATTTTTTTAATACCTATTTCTTTTTGGGGTTTGTAGATGTCATTAATAATGTTTCTTGGGCCTTTTTATTGGAAAATACACTTAGAGGATTTACCAATAATAGTATAATGTTTAAATGGTCATAATAATGTGATAATTCATTCCATGAACAGAATAAGTGAGGGAAATTAACAGATATGGATCCTACCTGAGCCAGATAAGGAGTATTCAGTGTACTTGATGCTACTAGAATCAAACTCAGAGCTTTGTTGATCTAGGGTAATGGAGTTGTGGTGTATGGGACTTAGCTTTTTTGGAAACATGAAGGAAAATATCTTATGAACAAACTCTAGTTAGAATTTATGGTTTATTCTTTAAAGTGTTGGAGACATTACCTAGGGGGAAATGTTTACTATATATATATATATCACAGGAGTTTGAAATATATCTTTTCACAACAAGATTTGAATATAATATTGTAGACAAGGGTTTAATATATTCATTTTTTTGATTTTTAACTATAATAGATTCTTGGGAAAGGAAATAATGTGGTTGATGCTTTGATAAGGAATACTAAGATGCAGGCTATTCAAGTCTAGTGTTGAGTGTAAGATGATGACATTGTTTACTGAAATGCATGTTGTGGTTCAAGTGAGTCGGGATCAAATGACTCTCATATTAGTTTGAGTGGAATCCACACTTTTGAGCCAGTTTAGAGACATATAGTATGCAGGTCATGAGTTTCAGGGCCTTGATGGAAAGCCTTGAAGGCGGGGATTCACCTTCATATTAGAGCATAGAAGAGGATGATATCATCCATGTCATGAATTAGTTAGTTGTACATATTAGCATGTGAGAAGAGTTGATATAAGACTTTCATACCTTAATGTGTGTAGTACATCTAGGTGTTATTAAATGTACCATTCCCTATGATGACTATTTTGGTGGCCAAGCATGAGAAGGGAAATATTTTTGTTCAGGACACGATGCTACACCCATCAGAATGTGAATACAGAGCATCAATGACCTAGAGGATTATTAAAGGAATTTACAATTCTGTAATGAATGTAAGTTGATCTGAATATGGAATTTGTAGTTGGTCTCCTAAAAAATCCTTGGAATAATGAATCTATTTGGGTTGTTGTGGATTGAATGGAGAAAGTAGTGGATATATTGCCTATACAAGAGACTTTCTCAGTGGAGCATCTAGAATATCTGTATGTTAAAGAGATATTCAATCTACATGTAGTGCCATAGAATATACTTTCAGACTGCGACTCAGTCTTTACCTCACACTTTGGACAGGGCTTATAGAAGGTGCATGGTATGAATGTTTTGTTGAGTACAACATTCCACCCATAAATAGAAGGGACAGTGGAGTGTACTATACAAGTTCTTAATGATATTTTATGGTATGAGCCCTAGAATTAGGTGGATCTTGGGAGAATCACATTACTTTGGTGGAGTTCTACTATAATAACAGTTATCAAGAAATGATACATATCGCACCATATGCAGTTTGTTATGGTAGGCCATGTTGATCACCATTATGCTCGATGGAGGCAGGTGAGTTAGAATTGTTGGGGACGAGTCTCCTACATGAGACGTTAGAGCAGGTTCGGCCGATTAGGAAGTGTATTTATATGGATCAGAGTTTACACAAGTCATATGATAATAGACAATGATGACCCCTAGAGTTTACATAGGGCGATTGTTTATTCCTTTCGGTGTCTCCTTGATTGGGTCACTGTAGGGAAGAGAAGTATGGAAAGTTGGCACCCAATTTCATTGCATTGTTTGAGGTTATGTAGAAAATTAGGTTGCTGTCATACCAAAGTCCCATCCATATAAATATAGGGTTATGTATGATGTTTTTCATGTGTCACAACTCTAGCAGTATCACCACTACCATTATTATGTGATCAATATGGATGATATTAAACTTGAGATATATATATCCTTTAAGGAGCATCTAATACGTGCGTTGGATCGTAGTGAGAATGTGTAGTAGGGAAAGACCATACTTATAGTTAATGTATTTTTTAAACAAGATCATGTGCAAGAGATGACATGGGAAATAGAAGAGGATATTATGTCTCAATAGCCCAGTTTTTTTGACTCAGAGTCTTAGCGATTCTTTAGAGTGCAGCATGAGGATTATCTGTTATATGGTGGGGAGATTGTAAGATACTGACCTTTTTATAGATTTTTCTTGAGCTCAATTTTCTATATTATTTTTACTTTTTTGATTAATTTTCATTTTGGTTATAGCTTAAGGTGTGTTTGGGAATAATTTTGAGAAAAATGAATGAAATAGAGGTGTTTATAGTGGGTGCGTGATTTTCCCTAACCATGTACCCCAACCTTGAAAACCATGAAACCCTAAACAATGGATATTTTCATGGTTGTCATGCAGTTTTTGAAACCTTGACCCCTATTAGGATTAAATGTGATACCCTAAAATAGAGGCATAAAGTTAGGGGAAACCATGCTCCACATCCTAGAAAAATGTGCTTGGGAATTTAATTAACCTAAAAATTAATTTAAAAAATCTCAAGAACCCATTTTAATTCCAAATCAGCCCCCATTCGACCAGAAGCTCTATTTTAGAAGTTCAGATCCATCTAGATGGATTACAAGCCTTTCTAACATATGTTCTTCATGATCCAAATCTTAGATCAATGATGTGAACCCCTCTCCGTAAGAGGATATCATCTTGGTTTTTTCATGTTCCTCCTCCCTTCTTCTCTTTTTCATTAAGGAAAGTTATTCTCCATTTTGATAATATCTTTACCTAGTTTTGTGGATATAGATCTATGATTTTATATCTTGATTTATATATAACATATATTTATTTTTTCACTCTTGATTTTGGTTATAGACCAAGATCTCATTTTTTACCATTACTCCGCTGAGTTTTGGGGTATTCTTGTTGGGTGATTGTTCATTGATGAATCGAGGTATGTGGTCTATTATGAAAATCCCATAATCTTGATTTTATTTATTTGTATGTAATTTTGTAATTTAAATAGTTTTATTGAAAATATATTTTTTAATTGAATTAATCAATTCGATGAATTGATTAATTAAGTGATTGTGAACTATATAAATTTATTCATGAATTAATTTAGGAGAATTTTTGAGATTGATAAATTGTGGGATAAGTGGAATAATTAATTTTTTAATTAATTATGTCTCATTGAAAATATTTAACTGTATAAATTAATTGTTTAATTAATTAATGATAATTGCCTTGATTATGAAATATTTGGATTGGGATAATTAATAGTGGAATTAATAACTAAGAATCTCTGATTATGAAATTGGGAGCATTAATTTTTGAATTAATTATTAGAATGTTGAATGGAAGTAATGTGACTAATTAAATGGTAAATTAATTAATGGAGTTGATGTTACCAATTAATTATTTAACTAAATAAAATGATTTTCATGATTTATTAATTGTTAAATCAATTAAAATAGGTGATTTGTTTAAGAAATTGTGGGAATAAATTAATGAGATGGGTATGATTAATTAGTTTTTGAATTAATTGACATAATTATTTGAAAAATGACCTTTTTTGTGATTATGTTGGCATCGAGTAACACAAAAGGGTTAATTGGGGTGTTAGTGAGAGATTTCATTAGGATGACCATGAGAGATAACCCTTTTGACTTTCAAAGGATCGTGAGAGTCTCCGAAGTGGAAGACCATGAGAGATTCCATTTTGATTTCCATGAGGCCATGAGAGCTAATAGATTTAGGCCAATTAAAAGTCTGTGATAGCTTTACCCCATTCCTAAAAATCTATTATGTTTCATTTAGTCACACACACAGACATTAGACCCATGAGGTTAGAGACCTTTGTGCACATTACTCATGTCAGAATGAAATACATGTCTTATGAATTTTATTAGATATTGATTGTGGTAATGAATGGTAATAATTTTATTTAGTTATATGATATCCATTGGGGATAGTTCAAACTCTACCATGAGGCGATGCATGTATTGGGGTTTGGGAGTCTTCAGAAACCCAGGGTTTGTGTGGTATAATAAAAAATAATTGATAATGTGATAATTGTTAACATGTTCTTTGTGATTATTTATTTATACAAGTGAATACACTATTATTGGAAGGATCTTGTTTTGGAAACCTTTGGTGGTGGCCTACTATGTTTTACTAACACCCAACTCGGGCTGCATAATCAGTACCTGAATTGATTTTTGTTTGTTAGACGGGGTAAGGGAAAAGGACCAGTGTTATATGGATGAGTTGGGATAGAGCATGGTTGAGGGAACTAGATGTGGTTCACGACCCTCTTGGGGAGTCATTAGTGTATTTAATTTTGGGTTTTCATTTTGACACATGGAATTTACTTTAGCATGGCATATTTATAGTTCGATTTTGGTATTGTATCTCCAATTTTGATCATCTTGTGATTCAGGTACTATTATATGTATGGTTATATGTTATTAATTTATTGTTTCTTATATTCTTATTGTGTATTAAATAGATAAAAGAGGGTAGAGTATTCACATGATTGATATTATAGCCTCGTTTCTATTCAGTAGCCTTTGGCGTATGGGGAGGTACGCTTGATGTTATATAGAAAATTGGCTCGAGGAACCTGGGTGTGACACTCTGGTCGAGATGTTTCAAAAAGAGAATAGATATTATAATTCCCAAATATTGAATACCAAAACCAAGGGTCATTATGTTTTATAGATAAAAACCTCACATATTGACCTTCTAGATATTTTAAATCAAAAATATAAATATTTTTAAAGCTAGATACGGTAAATAAAATATTTCTTTTAGAATTTAAAATATCAAAACACACATATTTAAAAGTAATTTTAAAAATTAGATCACATAATTAAAAAATACTTATTATATTATTCTTCAATCCTTTAAAAAATAAAACCTATTTTATTAAAGAAGAGGTGGAGAAAATAATTGTAAATATAACACTAATTCTAACTTTTGAATCATCTCCAAAGATAAATTCTATACCATCAAAATATTTAAGAAAATTTAATTTAGAAGGATCAAAAAATATATTCCTAGATCACACACTATCCATATAACTTCTATATTTTCATATTTTTCTCTTATTATACATATTATTAATAAAATATAAGTTTTTTTACCCATATCTTGGGTCCACTTATGTTATATGATAATGATATTAGAATCAAAACCTATTGAGAGAAGGGTTTTTCATCTAAAAAATAAAAAAAAATGATATATTATTTTTGATCTTACACATCTATAATTTTTACAATTTAATTCATAAATTAGGCATCAAACATTCCTATAATAATTATTTTTTTGAGAAATTCCATTTTCAAAAGTTTTCCTTTTAGATTTTTTGGAATTTGTTTTCGAAAACCAAAACCATATAGATTATTAATAGGTTTATATAAACCCAAAATTTTATTTAAATTAGCATCTCCTTGGATAATATTAAAAATAGAGTTTTTCAGGCTATTTAATTTTAAATTATGATTATATAATATTTGGTTGTTCTATTTATTTTAAAATAAAATAATGCTTTTATTTTAAAAGTTAGTATCTTTCAGAAACCATAAGATTGTGTTTTTGTTTTTTGTTTTTTTATTTTTTAAATTATATGACTAATACCAATTTGAATTTTATTTTTTACACAAATAACATCTTCATAAATTAAATATGTGGTAGAATAAGTATAACTGTAAGAAGAGGGGGAACTCAAAATTGCATAATTTACATCATCACATAACTTGTCATTGGTCATAAAAAACATAGTAATTTCATCTATTTATTCTTATGGGGAAGTGGAGTTCTTTTTAGCACTCCATGTTAATAATTTGGGATATTTATTAGGTTGCTTATTTTATTTTGAATTTTTCTTGGTCAAGGGATAATACCGTCTGATATGACATTTTTTTCAACTAAAACAAGTAACCTCGAATTCTTGATTCCTCCTTTTTATGTTTTCAGTGGATTTATTATTGTTTTTGTACATGTTTATAATCTTTGTAAAATTGGAATCATTAGAGTCACTCCTTGATGATTCGTCATTTTTTTCCTTAAAATAAATAGTTATTTTAGTTTCCATTATGTCTTTAGTTTACATTTTTGCTGGACTTCTCATAGTAAACTCTTGGGTCATGAGAGAACAAATGAGTTACAAAACAACCATGTTTTTCATGTCTTTATCTTATTATTAGGTGGTATCTTTAGTTTACTTATTCCTTGGTAACACCAAAAGTATCTTATTGAAAAAAATTTCTATAAAAAGAGAATCACCAAGGTTTTTTTCCCATAAAAAATATCAATATATCGAGTAAAAAGTTTAGTCATAGATTCACTACGATACATGAATAAACTCTCAATGTATTTTATCAAGATATCTAAATGGGTATCATTGACTTTTTTGTCTCTATCACATGTTACTTTTTAATGTTTCCCAATTTCATGCACCATATTTTAAATCTAAAAAAAATTAAATTCATTTTGGTGCAATCTAAAATGCCAAGCATTCATACTTCTACCATGTGATTCAAAACCAAGAAAATCATCTGGGTTCCATTTATCTTAATTTTTAGTTACAGGATAAAATCCACATTTACAAATTTTTTAAATAGGACATCCAATTGATTTATGAAATGTAGAAATCTGAGTTTTCCAACAACCATAATTAAACCATAAAAAGAGAGATCGACCCATGGATTGTCCTTATCAACTATCATGAGTGATAAAAAATCCATTAATGAAAAAAATATATTTTAATAACTATTTAATGGTTTCCAAAAGTAAAAAATATGTTTTGAAATAATTTTATAACGAATAAAATTTTGAATAAAAACCCTTTTGAAACCAAATATAGTCCCGAGATAAATTAATGGATGAAGGGGCGGGGGTAAATTTACCTTTAAAAATTTAAAGGGTAATAATCCATGTTTGGAAACTTTTCTTTGAAATAAAGAATAAATTAAAAAGAATATTTAATTTCTATAAATGAAACAATAATAAAATTGAATAATAAGAGGAATAATAAAATAAGAGTGATTTAAATGATTAATTAATTTGAATATAAGTACGATTTAGAAAATATGTATTAATTTTTATATTAAAAAAATAAGTAAGTGAATTATTTTAAGTGATAAATAATTGAAATTTAAAAAATTAAATGAGGCATAATATTTGGTAATGAGTTTCCACAATAGATCATAAAAATATCCCCTTTTTCTACATCCTCAATTGATTTTGGATTTAATGTATTAGTCCCTTGGCTTTATTGGTAGCCAGGATACCAAACTATCCATTACATTTTAGGTTATAGTAAGAATCCATATACAATAGACACATTATCTTTAAAGTTAATACAAGAAAAATAAAATGAAATAGACCCTTTATTTTTAAAACTGAATTGGAAAGAAAACCATAGCCCCTTTCTTTAATAGTATTGAGCACCTAATAAAGAAGAAAGTGGTAGGATGAGGAGATTTCTAGGAAGTAATCACTTTATACCTTGGTCTTGATTTTACCAAATAATATGATAAACACATAGAGAGAATGAGAATAATTTAAGAGAGTTAAATGTTATACAATTTCTCTACAAACTATAGAAGGGTTGAGAGGATTTAAAACATGGATTTTAGAGGGAAATTGAGTGTCTTGGTGTCGATGTTTGGATGATAAAGAGAGTCATTATATTGTTGAGTGCATTTATAATTATAAAAAAACCTATCTATTTGTGGGATCCAATTTTTTTAATAATGTTTTGGAACCTTTAGGGGTAATCAAGTTGATGAATTCCACATTCAATGCATTTTTTCATCATTTAATTTCATCCATAGACTAGTCTGATCGATTCTATGTATCCCACACTGGGTACCCAGAAGCCTCCAATGGGTAGACGATGGGCTCCCTAATACTTGGTTCTTTCTCCTACTAGAATGGGTTAGCCGATGCACCTCTAACAACTAGCTGATGGTCTCCAGGGGAGTTAATTATTATTATCCACTAGAACTGGCTAGTCGTCCTTCATCAGGAAGCCGGTGGGGTTCACCTGCATGAGGGATGTCCTGGGCATGCCACAATTTGACTAATGGAATTGTACCTACCAAACGATGCTACCTTAGTCCATGAACTTCACAATGTTCCTTTTCCACTTCCTTCAATTCTCCTCTAAGGATTTTCAAGCCTTCTTCAATGGATTCTAAATATCCTTTAACACATGTTTATGGTTATTTCAAGGATTTATATTATATTTTTGAAAACATATCTACAAAACACTTAAATTAATTCATTAAAACACTTTATGAGGGCTTTTGATCATCAAAATAAAAGAATGATGACAAAGAAAACACATATTGTTCCATTGTATAGAATATATAACTATTAATGACATAACCATTATAACATAATGCATAAAAACTTGTTCCTTTAGATATCCATCGAAGCCATTATGAAATTGAACTCATATTTATAGATAACTCATTAAAAATATGAAATAGAATCACCCAATAATCTTTCAATTATGTGAATTTGATATCTAGTTTTCAGCCCTTGGTAGATTTAAATAGCTAAGAATTAATTTGTGAGCATCAAGATATAGAAACAAATTATACTAAAATGTTAAATGTAAAGTTGGTATTTCTCCAACATTGTGACAGTAATTGTGACAACATCTCTTCCATAAATTCCATCACCTATAAATCGACTGTTGTGATGATATTTTGGGAGAATAATATTTTCTAAATCAAATAGTTTGTTTGTATATAATTCAATGGATTCTTCAAAACTGTATTAATCTACTATACAAATTTCTTTCCAACTTCTATTTTTTAGAAACCCATTCAAAATATTCATGTACCATTCAGTCAAGTACATCTATCTATAATATACAGGGGCACAAAGTTTAATATCTCTAAAAAATTAAACCATCAAGTGAACCATTATATCTGATAATAAATATTGGAATAATATTTTTAAGTATCATAATATAAAAACAATTTCATTCTCCACAGTTCGAAACTTCTTCATATCTATAACTTTATTCCATACAGTGTTGACAATTAAATAATTCTTGGTTAATATGTATCAAATTTTTTGGGATAAATAAAATATTAATCTATTAAAATTAAATATAATAAGAAACATGAAATCAATGTGATTTTAAGACATTTAAATACAAATCAGTCATAAAAATGATATTCTAGATAAAAAATTCCCTTTTAAAGCATTTAAGCCATTAAATATGTTGAAAATTTAAAATAAGTATTATTATAAATAATATAATCCATTAGAATAAGAAAATTAGGTCTTTCATCATTCACCGGTGCCAACTATTACCTTATACCCATATCAATTATGAAAAGCCTAGTCTTAATGATATATTTTTCTTTTTGAGTGAATTCAGTATTATCATAGTGACACTATCAGATATATATATATATATTTTGTACATGCATGAAATAAAGAAAATGTGAGACCTAAAAAGAATTCCAATATGGTAATTCAGAAAAATTGATCTCCTTTACAACCCATTTTATAATGCTTTTCAAAAATGGTTTACCAAAAAAATTAAAATATAATTTACTTTCTAAAATAGTTCATCGGTTGAGGTGATGTACATTTTTTAAATTTCCATTGAATGATTTCATTTAATATCGATATTTGTGTCACTAAGAAAAAAATTTACGATGTCCAAGAAACAATTTCTTTAAAGAATGTTTTATCCTAACTAAGTCTGTACCTTCTTCACAAATGGGACAACATAACATTCATTTAAAGAGATATCAGAAAAAATTTACATAAATACAAAATCCATTTATTATCTTGAACAAAATAGATCTCAATGTGATCTCTTCACTTATATGATTGCCATACAATGTAACTGTAATGTCTCAGATTTTCCGTGTATTATTTTTTAATATTATATGGAATTATTTTGAGACCGGGCGCGAAAACTGAACATGATTCCGAGGCCCAGTGAGCCCAGAATGGTGGTTTGAAATTTTTTAAGTAAAGTGAGACGACACTTGTGCGAGGTTGTGGCAGTTTACAAATAGATTCCTGGATTAAAAATATGAGGGCACCATTGCGTCCGGGGTGATGATTTTACCGAATAATGAGGCTAACCTCGACCGGTGTGGGTCGATGGAAAAAGTTAATTTTCGGACGTTTTAAGTAAAATAAAATAAAATAAATTCCCAAGTTTATTTTATTTATTTGATGGAAACATCCACTGCAGCACGACAACGAGGCAACTATTTCCTTAATAAATGGCGCATCATAATAACTCAAGAATGGAAAGTTGGACTCATTAATACTACAGTGTATTTTTGAATGTCAAATACGTTTCCCTTTTTATTGGGATAATCGAATGTCGATGGTTGGTGAAAGATTGAGAGGAACTTTGGAGAAAACTCTTGGCGACTAACAACGATGGATCAAAGCTGCGAATCACTGCGCCAACAAGGTTGGAGGATCTCGACGACGACGGTAGCACAAACACTTCATCCATGATCGATCCCTTCTTGAGGTAGGGGGTTGTTATTTAATTTTTATTTCACCACTTTTGAATTAAACGAAGAACGCGGATCAACCACATAAAGATGATATGAGAATTATTATGTTCTTACAGGAGGGATTTCTTTGGTATGATTATGGGGGAAATTAATCCATGCCGATTTGTTGTTGATTTTCTACTCTGTTTAAGACTATTAACAGGAGATGATCAATGCCGTGGAAAATGACGACGGAGGTTCATTCCTGTTTTTGTTTGATTGGTTTTCCTTCCCCCATTTTCTTCTCGCGCAATCTTCACGTTCTTCGTAGGGCGACGAACAACGGATTTTTGGGCATCCGTTCTGCGACACAATGATCCCAATTTGAAGAATCGACACACCAATGACCTTGAGGAGGTTCGACGACAATAGAAGGCGACGAATCAGACTGGATCGAGAAGGTCTGTTCTTCAATAATTCTTCACACAGATGGATCGTTGCATGTTTTCAGAGCCGATAAGAGGTTCGAAAACAACTCAATCGGCCTAGTGGTGTTGGGGCAACCAAAACCTGGGAGTTTCATGGAGATCAGATGGCTGTATCGACGAATAGAGCGTCACCGGAGGCACGATGGCGGAGGTCCGCAATTTTGGAAATTTCTAGAATACACGGTGTGTACTTCCGAAGAAAACGCCTTGTAGTACTGGCGGTGGTGGCTAGGGTTTAAGGGGTCAGAGAGGAATCACACGGCGTGTGGCCCTGGGCACACGACATGTTAGACTTTCCCTGAAGCTCGGTGTGTATTTTCGAAAGTACACAGACATGGGTTCGACTACACGACTTTAGGCGACACGGCGTGTACAACATGGCGGAGGCAGCTACGTGGAACTCAGTGTGTATCTAGGGGGTACATGAACACGGGATGGAGTACACGACCGTTTACTCCATCACACGCCCAGAAGAGGCCAGTAGCACTGGCCACCCCATGTACCGATTACATGGGTTGGAGTACACTAGTTGATGACCGTGTACGGACAGATGTCTAGCATACAAGGAGTCAAACCCAGTACTCGAACATGGCGTGTACACTGTACTACACGCCGTGTACTCAGTTTTTCTACACAACATTGATTTCCTCATCAGCATATCGGATGGCTCCTGCAGAGCTTCGTGAGCTGAGGGTGTAGTTGGAGGATTTGCTGAGAAAGGATTTCGTGAGACCCAAAGTTTCACCCTGGGTGACCCCAATCATGTTTTCCAAGAAGGAAGACGGGATTCTGAGTTTCTGCGTGGATTACCGGTTCCTGAACTAGGTGAAGGTGAAGAACAAGTATCTGCTGCCAAGGATCGATGACCTCTTCGATCAGTTAAAAGGGTAACATTGATTCTCGAAGGTTGAACTTAGATCAGGCTATCACCAGTTATGAGTACGGGATGGGGATATACCGAAGACGGCTTCCAGATGCCGCTATGGTCACTATGACTACTTGGTGATGCCTTTAGGTGTGACGGACACCCCTGTAGTGTTCATGTGACTGATGAACTAGATTTTCCAGCCATACCTAGACCAGTTCGTAGTGGTCTTCATCGACGACATCCTTGTGTACTCGGTGTCAGAAGAGGAGCTTGAGAGACACCTAAAGATGGTTCTAAATGTACTTCGAGAGCACCAGCTTTATAGGAACCTCTCAAAGTGCTAGTTCTGGATTTAGGAGATCCACTTTCTGGGATATGTCATCTCAGTAGATGGAGTAGTTGTAGACCCAGCCAAGGTGGAGGCTCTGTTAGCATGGGAGCCACCTCAGAGCGTGATTGAGGTGTGGATATTCCTTTGATTGGTAGGATATTACCGGAGATTCATTCTTGACTTCTCCCAGATATCAACACTGATGACATCCTTGACCAAGAAGGGGAAACCCTTTGTATGGAGGGATAAGTTCTAGTGGGCTTTCGAGAAGTTGATACAGAGTTTGACGAGTGCCCTAGTCTTGAGATTTCTGGAGGAGGGTTTTGATACATAGTTTTCGGCGTCGCATCAGTGATTGCTTATGGTTTGCACCAGCTTAGGCCACACGAGCATAACTATACGACCCATGATCTCGGGTGGTCTGTGGTAGTCTTCGCATTGATGATGTGGAGACACTACCTTATGGGCGAGCGGTTTATCATCTACTCTGACCACAAGATCCTTAGGTACATATTTTCATAGAAATATATGAATATGAGATTGAGGGGTTGTATTGAGTTCCTCCAAGACTATGATTTTGAGATCGTCTATACTCCTGGGAAGGGGAACATGGTGGCTGTTGCTCTGAGCAGAAGATCGAGCTCACAACTACTGAGTGAGGAGACAAAGCAGTTAGCCACGTTGTAGTTGTCCTTTGTGGACATGGATGATGCATCATACCTACAGTCGATGGTTGTCACCCCTCCACTCTTACAACTGGTTGGGGAGGTGCAACTAGGAGATGTTGACTGCGCGTCTTTACGTGCTCAGTATTCCATAGGACATTCTCTTGATGGATATTCACAAGGTAGGGAGCACGTACTTATTTTCAGAGGATGCACTTTTGTACCGGTTGTGTTCCAGGAGGAGGTCTTGAGGGAGTTTCATACATCCCCCTTGGCGGTACATCCTGGAGTGGAAAAGATGTACTAGGATCTCCGACGATAGTTCCGATGGTCAGGCCTGAAGAAGGCAGTAGAATAGTTCGTTTCTTGATGCCTTACATGCGAGCAGGTGAAGGCTGAGCACCAGGTTCCAGTGGGATTAGGTCACCCCTGAATGTTATAGAATGGAAATGGGATGGAATATCAATGAACTTTGTGATAGGCTTACCACAGATGTCTAGGGGGCATGATTCCCTCTGGGTGATCGTTGATCGAATCACTAAGTTGGCCCACTTCCTAGCTATCAGGGAGCAGAGTTATGTAGAGAGCTTGGTGCGCCTCTACATGTAGGAGATTGTTCAGCTTCATGGAGTCCCCTCGACAATAGTCTCCAATTGAGACGTACGTTTCACATCCCGACTATGGAAGGGATAGTAGGGGAATTTTGGGACTCATCTACGCTTGAGCACAGCGTTTCACCCCCAGACAGATGGTCAGACGTAGAGGACCATTCAGCTTCTGGAGGATATGTCGCGAGCCTGTGTCTTGGACTTTGGTCATAGTTGGGAGGACCACCTACCTCTGGTAGAATTTGCATACAACAACAGATACCACTCCACCATTGGTATGACACTGTTTGAGGCCTTGTATGTGAGACCCCGACGGTCACCACTTTGTTGGACCGACCACGGAGAGTCATCACTCATGGGTCCAGAGTTGGTGAGAGCTACCACCAAGAAGTTGTAGGTCATCCGGGAGCGGATGAAGACTGCATAGAGCTGGCATAAGTCTTATGTTGACAGACGACGGAGACCTCTGGAGTTCGAAGAGGGAGACCACGTCTTTCTTCGGGTCTCACCTTGATGTGGGTTACAGAGATTTGGCCGAGGCGAAAAGCTATCTCCGAGGTTCATCAGACCTTTCCAGATACTATGCCGAGTTGGCGAGGTAGAGTACCTCCTAGCTCTACTACCACAATTGCATCGGGTACATGATGTCTTCCACATGTCGCAGCTGAGGAGGTACGTTCATGACCCATCACACTTCATCGACTAGGGAGAGATGGACATTGAGGATGGAGTGACCTTTTCTGAGTACTCGGTGGAGATTGAGGATTGGCAGGAGAGGATCCTTCGTGGGATAACGATTCCCTCGGTTCACATCTGGTGGCCGCACAGGAATCTTTAGGAGAGCACGTGGGAGCGGGAGGCCCATATCTGTGCCCAGTACCCACATCTTTTTGAGTAGCCATTGTTTTGGATTTTTGGGGACGTAAAGCCCCAAGGTGGGGAGAATGTAATGTCTTATATATTCTGTGTATTAATTCTAAATACTATATTGAATTATTTCGAGACTGGGCGCAAAAATGACACATCATTCCGAGCCCCAAGGTTTGTTCCTCCTTTTGTTTGATTGGTTTTCCATCCCACATTTTATTCTCGCGTGTTCTTCACGTTCTTCACAGGGCAATGAACAACCAATCATTGTGCATCCGTTCTATGATGCAACAAACCCAAATTGAAGAATCGAAACCCCAATGACCTTGCGAAGGTGCGACGATGATAGCGGACGACAAATCAGACCGGATCCGGAAGGTCTGTTCTTCAAGCTTTCTTTGAGCGGATGGATGATTGCATGTTTTCGGAGCCGATCGGAGGTCCGAAAACAAAATAATTGGCTTTGTAGTGTCTGGGAAACCAGAACAGTGGATTTTTGTGGTGATCGGATAGCCGAATCGACGAACAGAGCATCACTGGAGGCGCGATGGTGGAGGTCCACGTTTCTGGAAAATTCCAGAATACACGACGTGTACATTCGAAGAACACGCTATGTAGTACTAGAGGCGACAGCTAGGGTTTCAAGGGTCAGAGAGGAATCACACAGAGCGTGATCCTAGTCACACAGCATGTTAGACTTTCCCCGAAGCTCGATATGTATTTTGGGAAGTACACAGACACTGGTTGGACTACACGACTTCAGGTGACACAGCGTGTACAGCATGGAAGCGGTGGCTATGCATAACTCAGTGTGTATCTAGGGGGTACACAGACACGGGATGGAGTACACGACCGTGTACTCCATCACATGGCCTGGTAAGGATAGTAACGCGGGCCACCTCGTGTACCGATTACACGGGTTGGAGTACACGGGTTGATGACCGTGTACGTGCACATGGCTAGCGCACACGGAGCCAACCCCAGTCACTCGTACATGGTGTGTACACTGTACTACATGCCTTGTACTCATTTTTTCTACACGACCAGCCTTACGACACTGGCCGTTGTACACGGGCAGTACCCGAGGTCAGACAAAACGACGTGTAACTTTTCTACACGCCATGCACTTTTTAGAAAACGGCATGGTCCTCTTGTTCACAACAACGTGGAAATCTTTCGTTTGGGTTAGTGACCCTTCTTCTCATTACCCTGAAGGTTAGACAACATTTCCTTTTACAGGAGTATGATCCCTTCAGTAGGAATTTCTGTGATAGAGTCAGACATCCATCCGAGAGGCCCAGATCGAGATCCTCCATCCATTCTTGACCCTAGGTGGTGTCCGGCATCGACGTGACCAACTCCTATGGGCATCAATCCTATACCTAGCAGGTGAATTCTGGATGAGTCACAGTATTGGCCATGGCCCTGACAGTGATCCTCATTTGTGTATCTTGATCTTTCCCACTCATGAGTGTGTCTCCCATAATGAGTGAATCTATCTACTGTAACCCTCTCACTCAAGAGTGTGTCTCCCGTAATGAGTGTAACTACCTATCATGAATTTTCCTGATGAACAGTACTTCTCAGACGGGCATCATCAGAGCTCTAAGACTCGTGGAGTGTGTTCTCCCGGGATGAGTGCTTCGTGGAATCTTCAAACTGAACCCCTAGCTGGGGGTATGCAGTTGTATGACTTGTCTCTAGACTACGAGTATGGGGTTTGAGTATATATGGTTTGTGCTATATGTCCTGTAGACATATACTGTGCATAACTGACTGTACCATTACTTTGTGTACTTCTTTGTTGTTTTCGGGGTCCACTACTAAGTATTTTTATACTCACCCCTACACAGGCTTTTCCCACACGTGTTGTGTCTTTTGCAGACGAGCATCTTTTTGACAGAGTCCAGGGAAGACCAGGATATGACCGAGCTTTCTGAGTTCCCTACAGGACGAGGCGTTCCTATGGCTACGACTAGTAGTCCCAATACCTTTTGTGTTTACAAGTTGAACTTCATAGTTTTTAGAATTTTGTTTTTGTTGGCTTGTATTCTGGCCCAGTTTACTATTAGTACTTTACCTTTCGTCGTACTCTATTGGTTGGGTTTTTTTGTATGTATACATTTTGTTCCTTAGTGTTTTTAAATTTCATCATTTGTGGGATTGGAGATGTTTACGTGTGTACATGTACTTAGGAAATGCCTCCCATGATTAGTAATATGCCTACTCGGTGCTAGTCACTAGCCCCTGGCCTATTGGAGGTGGGCTTGGGGAGTCACAGCGCAGGCCCCACTGGGACGGGTCATGACGGAGTGGTATCAGAGGTGGTCGGTCTACCTTTGGACCAAGAGTCTGTGATATTGGTTTGGGGATACAGTGTTAAGTGTTTCAATTTCGGCTTTTAGGCCAGAGACTCTAGTGTTGGTGTAGCGACCGACGTATCCATACACCAGGACTCTGAGAACCTGCTTTTCAACTTGGTACAATAATACATTGATTGCAGGGAAATAAAAGAATGGTACATGCATTATATAGGAATGGGTTGTGTTTTCCATATCTTTTGTGTTAGCTATCGAGATATAATCATTGACCATGGTACATCTTGTTTCATTACTGGATGCCTCCGCGACGCATACCCACTAGGATTCAGCAGCGCGATCATGAGGACGACCCCCTCAGTGAAGTGGCTTCGATATAGGGATCGGTCCCCCAGGCGTTTCCACCAAGTGGTGCACTTGCTATGCCACCACCAGTGGGGCAACCCGTGGTACCTACAACACTGAACGATGAGGAGCTCAAGCTTAGCGCGCTCCATGAGTTCCAGAGACAGAGACCCCTTAGGTTCCGAGGCGATCCAAATCCTTAGGTGGAAGAGGACTTGATTGAGAATGTGACCAGAGTTTTCCGTCTAGTGAGGACACTAGCAGACCAGATGGTGATCCTCGGAGTGAGCCTTCTTCAGGGTTCGGCGGGACGATGGTGGAGTCTGACCATACAGACTCACGACGAGGAGACTCTTTTGTGGACAGAGTTTGAGTGACTCTTCAGGGAAAAGTTCTCTCCGGGTATGCTGAGGTAAGTATGCATCTAAGAGCTTCTCCAGCTCCAGTATGGCAGTATGACAGTAGATGACTATTCATCTAGGTTCACCAACCTCGCCCGGTACTCGATGGATATGGTTAGGGATCAGTAATTCAGAGCTCGGACCTTCGAGTGAGGTCTACGACATGACATCCAAGATAGTGTCGTGCCTCTATGCATATCGACTTAAGATGGACTGCTCGACCAGGCCATGGTGATCGATAACTTCATAGTGGAGAAGAGAAAACCGACGACAGTCAGCAGCATATAGACCGGTGCGGAGACACCAGCAGTAGGGAGCCGACGTCAAACATAGGGATCTGGATGCGGGAGGTGTCATAGGAGGACCCAAGAAAGAGGATCGAAAATACATGGCTCTTAGGTAGGATCTAATCATCTTAGAGAGAAGCGATGCTACGCGTGCGATGGTAGGGGTCATCTCTCTAGAGATTGCCCAATCCATCGAGCTACTGACAGGGAAGCGGTGGATGGACCACTGAGGAAGAGGGAGAGAGTGGAGAAGACAGAACATCCAGGTGGCGGACATGTCGGAGGAGTAGGGAGAGCTACGGGTGGTGGCAGACATTTCAACTTATTCCATCACCACCCCTAGGGAGCCCACACTAGGCTTAGGGAGCTGGAGGATAGGGAAGGGGACAACTGCATGCGGTCAAGGCATACGACCCAGGGTCTCCAGGGATGATTCAAGGTACAGTCTGTGTCTTTTATACCTTAACTTCCGTACTTATAGACACATGTGCCTATCATTCCTTCATAGCCATGTTTCTTGTACGAAACCTCGAGATTCTGGTAGAATCGTTGACTCAATCCTTACGCTTGTAGACACCTACGGGAGGAGACTCAATGATCGCACACCTTTTCAGACATTGTGATCTTACCCTTGGAGGTGAGAGTTTCGGTTGGAAGCTCTTGGTGGTAGCATCGAGGCCTTACGACATCATTCTCGGTATGAATTGGTTATCTTAGGTCCACGCCCAGATTGACTATTTTAGGTGAAGTGTGCGGTGTGTCCGCCATGATGGAACAAAGTTTTCTTTTGTTGGAGAAAGGGAAACTCAGGCAGCGCAGAATGAGCTTATGCATAGGAGGGTGCAGCCAATCGTTCATGAGTTGGATAACCTTTCCCTAAGATCAGTGGATGTTGTGAGCTCCCAGTTTCCAGCAATAATGGTAGAGTATGAGGACGTATTTTCCAAATATGTACCAGGATTACCTCCCCATCGGGAAATCGACTTATGCATCGACTTACACCATGGGACGACACCGATTTCCTCATCAGCATATCATATGGCTCCCACAGAGCTTCGTGGGAAGATGTTGTAGTTGGAGGATTTGCAGAGAAAGGGTTTCATGAGACCCATTGTTTCACCCTGGGCGGCCCCAATCTTGTTTTCGAAGAAGGAAGATGAGCTTCTGAGGTTGTGCATGGATTATCAGTGCCTGAACTAGGTGACGGTGAAGAAAAAGTATCCACTAACAAGGATCGATGACTCTTTTATCAGCTAAGAGGGGCACATTGGTTCTTGAAGGTTGACCTTCGATCAGGCTATCACCAGTTACGAGTACGGGACGAGGATATACTGAAGATGACCTTCAGATGCCGCTACGATCACTATGAGTACTTGGTGATGCCTTTTGGCATGACAAACGACCCTAAAGTGTTCATGGGACTGATGAACCGTATTTTCGAGCCGTACTTGGACCAGTTCATAGTTGTCTTCATCGACGATATCCTTGTATACTCGGCGTCAGAGGAGGAGCATGTGAGACACCTGCAGATGGTTCTAAACATACTTTGGGAGCACCAGCTTTATGGGAACCTCTCAATGTGCCAGTTCTAGATTCAGAAGGTCCACTTTCTAGGACATGTCATCTCATTAGATGGATTAGATGTAGACCCAGTGAAGGAGGAGGCTGTTTTAGCATGGGAGCCACCTCAGAGCGTGACAGAGGTGTGGAGCTTCCATGGATTGGCAGTATATTACTATAGAGTCATTCCTAACTTCTCCCAGATATCAACACTGAAGAAAGCCTTGACCAAGAAGGGGAAAACCTTCATAGGGACGGAGAAGTTCCAGTGGGATTTCGAGTAGTTGATATAGATTTTGACGAGGGCCCCAGTCTTGAGATTTCTGGAGGAGGGTGTCGAGTACATAGTTATTTGCGTCGCATCAGGGACCGAGCTTGGCTGTGTCATGATGCATAGGCAGGTAGTGATTGCTTATGGTTCTCCCCAGCTTAGGCCACATGAGCAGAACTATGCGACCCATGATATCGAGTTGGCTGTGGTAGTCTTCGCATTAAAGATGTGGCGAAACTACCTTATGGGCGAGCAGTTTATCGTCTACTCTAACCACAAGAGACTGAGGTACATCTTTTTGCAGAAAGATCTAAATATGAGACATAGGAATTTTCTATAGTTCCTCCAGGAGTATGATTTTGAGATCATCTATACTCTTGGAAATGGGAACAAGGTGGCTGATGCTCTGAGAAGAATATTGAGCTCACTGCTACTGAGTGAGGTGACAGAGTAGTTAGCCACGTTGCAGTTGTCCTTCATGGATAGGGAAGATGCAACCTGCCTATAATCAATGGTTTTTTCCCCTCCACTATTACAGCAGGTTAGGGAGGTGCTTCTTGGAGATGTCAACTGTGTGTCTTTACGTGCTCAGTTATCCACAGGATATGCTCCTAACGGATATTCACAAGGTGGGGAGTACATACTTCTTTTCAGAGGATGCACTGTTATACCGGTGGCATTGCAAGAGGAGGTCCTGAGGGAGTTTCATAAATCCCCCTTGTAAATACAACCTTGAGTGGAAAAGATGTACAAGGATCTCCGATGATAGTTCTGGTGGTCAGGCATGAAGAAGGCAGTAGTAGAGTTCGTTTCTCGATGCGTTACATGCCAGCAGGTGAAGGCTGAGAACCAGGTTCTAGCAGGATTAGCTCACCCCCTGAAAGTTCCAGAGTGGAAGTGGGATGGAATATCGATGAACTTCGTGACAGTCTTAACACGGATGTCCAAGGGGCATGATTCTATCTGGGTGATCATTGACCGACTCACTAAGTCTTCCCACTTCCTAGCTATCATGGAGCAAAGTTCTGTAGGGAGCTTGGGATGCCTCTACATGCTGGAGATAGTTCATCTTCATGGAGTCCCCTCGACAATAGTCTCCGACCGAGACGCACGTTCCACATCCCAAATGTGGAGTGGATTGTAGGAGGATTTTGTGACACACTACGCTTGAGCATAGCATTTCACCCCCAGAATGATGATCAAACGGAGGGGACCATTCAGGTTCTGGAGGATATGTTGCGAGCCTGTGTCTTGGACTTTGGTCATAGTTGGGTGGACCACCTACCACTGGTGGAGTTTTTGTACAACAATAGCTACCACTCCACCATTGGTATGGCACCGTTTGAGGCCTTGTATGGGAGACCCTGCCGGTCACCACTTTGCTGGACCGACCCTGGAGAGTCAGCACTCATGGGTCTAGAGTTGGTGCGAGCTACCACCTAGAAGTTTCAGGTCGTTCGAGAGTAGATGAAGACAACACAGAGCTGGAAGAAGTCTTATGATGACAGACGACGGAGACCTATGGAGTTCGAAGAGAGAGACCATGTCTTTTTTCGGGTCTCACCTTGATGGGGGTTATAGAGATTTGGACGAGGTGGCAAGCTATCTCTGAGTTTCATCAGACCTTTCCAGATACTATGTAGAGTTGGTGAGGTAGCGTACTGCCTAGCTCTACCACCAAAGTTGCATCGGGTACATGATGTCTTCCACATGTCACAACTGAGGAGGTACGTGCATGAACCATCACACTTCATCGACTGGGGTGAGATGGACATTGAGGATGGAGTGACCTTTGCTGAGTACCCGGTGGAGATCAAGGATCGGCTGGAGAGGATCTTTCATGGGTGAACGATTCCCTTGGTGTGCATCCAGTGGCATCACATGAATCTATACGAGAGTACGTGGGAGAAAGAGGCCCAGATCTGTGCCCAGTACCCACATCTTTTTGAGTAGCCTTTGTTTTGGTTTTTCAGGGATGTAAATCCCCAAGGTGGGGGAGAATGTAATGTATCAGATTTTCTGTGTATTATTTTTAAATATTATATTGAATTATTTTGAGACCAGGCGTGAAAACGGCACAACATTCTGAGGCCCAGTGAGTCCGGAATGGTGGTTTGAACTTTTTTAAGTTAAGTTATTCAACACATGTGCATGGTTGTGGCAGTTTCCAAATAGATTCCCGGATTAAAAATATGAGGGCACCGTTGCGTTCGGGGAAATGATTTTACCTAAGAATGAGCCTAGCCTCGACTAGTGCGAGTCGAGGGAAAAAGTTAATTTTTGGATGTTATAAGTAAAATAAAATAAAATAAATTCGCAAGTTTATTTTATTTTTTTATGGAAACTTCTGCTACAGTACGACAACGGGGCAACTGTTTCCTTATTAAATGGCACGTCATAATGAATCAAGAATGGAAAGTTGGACTCATT
Source organism: Viscum album (assembly GCA_963277665.1). Taxonomy (NCBI): domain Eukaryota; kingdom Viridiplantae; phylum Streptophyta; class Magnoliopsida; order Santalales; family Viscaceae; genus Viscum; species Viscum album. Next base: position 207,815,334 of record OY728128.1, on the reverse strand, counting down.
AATACCGCAACGTATTTTAAAAAGTCAAATACATTTCTCTTTTTTTTGGGCTAATCGAACGTCAATTCTTGGCGAAAGATTGAGAGGAACGTTGGAGAAAACTCTCGGTGATGAACGATGACAGATCGAAGCTGCGAATTGCTGGGCCAACAAGGTTGGAGGATCTTGACGGTGACGAAAATAGCATGAACTCTTCATCAGTGATAGATCCCTTCCTGAGATAGGGTTTTCTTATTTAATTTTTATTTTCTCTGCTTTTGATTTAAAGGAAGAACCTGGATCAACCACGAACAAGTTGATCCGCAGATTCTTACGTTCTTGCAAGAGGGATTTATTTGGGATGATTATGGGGGAAATTAATCCATGTTGATTTTTTTGTTGATTTTATACTCAGTTTAAGACTATTAACGGGAGTGGATCAACACCGTGGCAAATGAAGATGGAGGTTCATTCCTGTTTTTGTTTGATCGGTTTTCCATCCCCCATTTTATTCTCATGCGTTCTTCGTGTTCTTCACGGGGCGAAAAAAAATGGATCGCTGTTCATCCGTTCTGCGACTCAAAGATCCAAAATTGAAGAATTGAAAACCCAACGACCTTGAAGAGGTGTGACGATGATAGCTGATGACGAATCGGACCGGATCGGGAAGGGTCTTTCTTCAAGAATTCTTCGAGCGGATGGATTGTTTCATGTTTTTGGAGCTGATCGGAGGTCTGAAAACAATGGAATTGGATTCATGGTGTTTGGGCGACCAGAACCAGGGAGTTTCATGGTGATCGAACAAACGAATCGACGAACATAGCATCATTAGAGGCGCGATGGTGGAGGTCCGCGTTTCTGGAAATTTATAGAATGCACGACGTGTACTTCCTAAGAACACACCGTGTAGTACTGGCAGTAGTAGCTTGGGTTTTGGGGGTCCGAGAGGAATCACACGGCGTGTGACCCTCATCACATGGTGTGTTATACTTTCCCCGAATCTCGTCATGTATTTTGGGTAGTACACGGAGATGGGTTAGACTACACGGCTTCAGGGGACACGACACGTACAACATGGCTGAGGCGGCTACATGAAACTCGGTGTGTATCCAGGGGGTACACGGACACAAGATGGAGTACACGACCGTGTACTCCATCACACGGCTAGGAGAGGCCAGTAACATGGGCCACCCCATGTACCGATTACATGGGATGGAGTACACGGGTTGATGACCATTTACGTGAACATGGATAGCATACACGGAGCCAACCCCAGTCAGTCGGACACGACATGTACACCGTACTACACGCCGTGTACTTAGTTTTTCTACATGACCAGCCTTATGACACTGGCCGTTGTACATGGGCAGTACCCAAGGTTAGAAAACATGGTGTGTAACTTTTCTACACGCTGTGTACATTTTAGAAAACGACATAGTCCTCTTGTTCACCAAATCTTGGACATCTTTCGTTTGGGTTAGTGCCCCTTCTTCCCGTTCCCCTGAAGGTCAGACATCATTTTCTTTTACAAGAGTATGATCCCTTCAGTAGGACTTTCTGTGATAGAGTCAGGCATCCATAAGAGAGGCCCAGATCGAGATCCTCTATCCATTCTTGACCCTAGGTAGAGTCCGGCATCGACGTGACCAACTCCATTGTTCGTCGATCCTCTACCTAGAAAGTGAATTCCGGATGAGTCCCAATATCCGCCATGGCCCTGGCAGTGATCCTCATCTGTGTATCGTGATCTTTCCCACTCCGGAGTGTGTCTCCCGTAATGAGTGCATTTATCTACTGTAACCTTCTTACTCAAGAGTGTGTCTCCCGTAATGATTGTAACTACCTCTCGTGACGTTTCCTGACAAATAGTACTTCTCAGATGGACGTCATCAGAGCTATAAGACTCGTGGAGTGTGTTCTCCTAGGATGAGTGCTTCATGGAATCTTTGAACTGAACCCCTAGCTGGGGGTATGTGGTTGTGTGACTTGTCTCTAGACTACATGTCTGGGTTTTGAGTATATATGGTTTGTGCTATATGTCCTGTAGACATATACTATGCATAGCTGACTGTACCTTTACTTTGTGTACTGCTTTGTGGTTTTCGGGGTCCTCTACTGAGTATTGTTATACTCAACCCTTCATGGGCTTTTCCCACACGTGTCGTGTCTTGTGCAGACAAGAAACCTTTTGAAAGAGACTAGGGTGGACTAGGACATGACCGAGCTTTCTGAGTTCCCTACAGGTTGAGGTGTTCTTATGTCTACGAGCGGCAGTCCCAGTACCTCTTGTGTTTACAGGCTGGACTTTGAAGTTTTCAGACTTTTGTTTTGGTGGGCTTGTATTCTAGCCCAGTTTACTTTTAGTACTTTACCTTTCGTCGTACTCTGTTGGTTGAATTTTGTTGTATGCATGCATTTTGTTCCTTAGTGTTTTTACATTTTAGTATTAGTGGGCTTGGAGATGTGTGCATGTGTAAAGGTACTTAGGCAATGCCTCCCATAATTTGTAATATTCCTACTCAGTGCTAGTCACCATCCCCTGGCCTATTGGAGGCGTGCTTCGGGAGCCACGGTGCGGGCCCCACTGGGATGGGTCGTGATAGTTACAGTGAAATCCCACATCAATTTTAGGTTATTTAGTAATGTATGCTTGTAAAATTTAATACCATTAATGACTTTTTTCCTAAAATAAGGATGTAAAACATAATGTACCTACACTTCTTGCATTACAATGGTGACAAGTTATAATTTACCAGTATAATCCTACATGTACTATGAGTTTTACTTTTTTCACCAAAAGGATTCATACTATCATTAAATATACCAAGAAAAAGGTTTCTTATCTCATTTCCAAATTTAGGATACTCGTGATCAACTTTATTTATCTGAGAGATTCTATTGGGTGATATTGTTTCCCATATTGAATTATTGTATTTCAATTCCATTACAACAAAATTATAGTCTCCTCACTTATATATACACATTTAAACATTGAAATGATTAAAAATTACCCTAATAATTTCAAAGGATGTGATCTGTCTTTATTTTATCGAGATATACCTCTTTTAGGGAATTTTCTCAGTGATACCTAGTCCTTGAAAAAAATATACAATAATATGGACATACCTGTATTCTATTAGAGGTAATACCCATTAAACATAACATTATTTTAATATTTTATTTTTAACAAGGAATGTCATTAATTTTGGTAACACACTCTTTCAGAGAGAAATTAGTTCAGTAAAGCTAGTGTCCCTCTATCCATTGACAGATTAAAAAATATATTGCTTCATAAGGATTGGTAATGTTGAATATTTAGTACAAGTTGTATAGATTGGAATCGTTGAACATATATTTAACTTATCATTCAGTTTTGGAAAATAGTTCAAGCCTTCTCAGACCACAATTTTCATTTCCTCAATAGAATCGTCATCATAGTTACAGTTCCACTCATATCAGATAATCTATAAATTGTACTATTTTCCCCATTACTAGATACACTCAGTTTTTCCTCATGTTTATTCCATCTTTTATAACATTGATCTATCTAGTGTTAGTTAAATAATTCATACAACTCATTTGAAAAGATTCATCTTCAATAACAACAACATTAACTGAGAAAAATGATTTGAAAATGATCATTTCCATGCTGTTATGAAAACATAATGAACTCTTTCACCCCAACATCATACTCTTTTATCATATTATTAACATATATCCACTATTGATTCATATTCATCATATTTGGTGGAACAATATTCCTAACTAACAAAAACATAAATACACAGAAGGTGTGAAATTAATGTATCCTTTTTACATGAAAAAATCATATATAATATAACAATTAAAAATGCACATATAAATTATAATACATACATATATAAAGTATATAGAAGAATCGAAATAAAGCCTACACTTTATATTTCATTTCAGAATATATGGGTATAATGTAATTGGTATATATTAATATATTTTTTTTAATAAATATATACATAGATATATCAACAAATTAAATATCTGTGTGTATATATATGATTTTTTATGTATGTGTGTATAAAAATATAAATATACATGTGTGTTTATATATATATATACTAAAAACAATTCGATGTATAAACAATAAATTCAAAGAACATACATGAAAATTATGACACATCCATAAATGAAATATACAAAAAATACATATTTAATGAACACACATACTATTATGATTATATGTGTTTATTTATATTGAAATATATAAATTTACACACACACATAAAAACAAAATCATATTTTCATATTTTTTTTATAAAAGTTGATAAACACAGACAAAAATTTATATATGTATATATGTATGTATATATACACAAATATATGTAGATGGTTATGTGAAGAATAAAAAATTATAGAGTTAGGGAAAATATTTATAGTCGATTACAAGGAAAAAAACACATAACCAATGCTTGATCGGTTTAGAAATCAATATATTGAATTCCCAGAGGTGAATAACACAAAAAATATTGTTTAAAATTATTACGAATAATGATCTTCACTAGATTAAACATTGGATGTGAATATAAACCATTCAATGTAGAAAACATTGGATATAAAGAAAAACAACATAAACAAGAACTGTTTAGTAATCATTTTTAAAAAGATCTAAATCCCATATATCTAGTATTTGAAATCAAATCATCTAAAATCTTGGGCAGATAGATATGAAAAGGTTAGCTTCCTTGAAGGTTTGAGGAATATGATCAAATGATAGCTCGTTTAGGGTTCTTTTAAGAATAAATTAAAACTTTTGTCAATGTTTCCTAAAAATCATTGATAAAAGTAACTTTTATTAGTATTAAAAAGATATGCGCTAATAAAGTGAGATTTTATAAGTGCAAATTTTAGTGTCGTTTAAATGAAAAATTTAATCTTACATAGCTTTATAAATTTCCATTTTAATATTACAAAATCTTCCCAAAGATTCATTTAATATTACATTATCTTTTAACATCACTATTATTAGCACTGATAAAGCCCAATGAAAATTATTTAAACTATATATCTTATTTACGATATATAAAAACATTAATAACTAAAATTATATTTCAACATAATTAAGTTAAATTAAAATATATCATTAATTAAATAAATGTATAAATAAATATAAAAATATTAAAAATTAAATTAAAACAAAAAATATCTTTAGTAAATCACTAATTATATAAATGTATATAATATTAAAAATATTAATTTATAATAATTATTAAATGTATCTAAATATTTTTCATAATAATTAAAAACTTTTATTACTTATATAAATCAATAAATATTTAATACTTACTAATTCTTAATTTATAAAGGATTATATTCAATATATTAATAATTAATTATAAATATTAAATTTATAATCAACTATACTTAAAATAATACAAAATTATTATTTTTTAAAATGATTACATATTTTACAATAATTTTTAATCAATTACATGAAAAATAAAAATGTATAAATATTTTACCTAATATATTAATAATTATAAAAATTAAAAAATTAAAAGTTAAAATTGGAATAAATTAATTAAAATAGATTTTCAGTTGATTTTATATAGATGTATATATATTTGATTATTTATATATAAAAATAATTATAATTAGTAAAAAAAATTGAACCCAATACTTATTAATTATGTTTTAATATTATTATTTATATTTTAAAAATATTATTCAATATTTAAGTGATTAAATATGATTTACGATATATATATATATAATAATTTGTTAATTGTACGATCAAAGATACTAATATTAATAATTGTATACAACAAAAAGATTTATTAATATTACTAATTATATATATCTATATATTTTTTTAATAAGGTTATGGTTTAACCCCTCTTATCATGTAAAGGAAACCCCGTTTTGGAACCCAGTTGAGTGGTAACCCATTATATGACCAGTAGGCAAAGAGATAAAAATGCTTATGGGATACATGGCCCGAATGCCCATGAATATACTATTAATTATATATATATAAATAAAATTATTTGTATTTACATTTTTAAATTCTAAATTATTTTGAAAAATACTATTAGTTATATAAATTTATTAATATATACAGATGTATGTAGTATTAATTATATATAAAAAACCAATTTTTACTTACATTTTAAAATTCTAAATAATTTTTGAAAATACTATTATTTATATAAATGAATTAATATATTTTGTAATGTATCATAAATTATATAAGATAATAATTATATTAAAAAATAATTATATTTTATGAAATAGTTCTAAAATATATTTTAATGAGCACTTAAATATAAATATTATAAAAACATTTTACTAGTTTTCTTAAAAATATATATACTATCCATTATTTATATTTAATTTATTAGGTAAATTTATATTTTTTTTAAATAATATATGTAAAAAATTAATATTACATCTATATGAATAATATTTAAAATTTTAAAATTATACTACATAATGTATAAATATATATATTTGTATAATATTTAGGTTAGAATTTTTATAAAAAATAATATTAGTTACATTTGAATTATATAGTTATAATTTTTTTTAATTATGAATGTTTCTAAATTTGTCTTCTTATAAATTTATTTAATTGATTCAATTATTGATTATATATATGATCGCATGTCAATATTAATACATATGTTTATGTGTGTGAGTAAAATACATGTATGTTTATTTGGTTGAAACAAACACACTCGTACGCATATCTAATAATATTAAATATTTGTATAGTATTAATTTTTTATAATTTATATATAATATAATGTCAATCACATTGAAATAAAATTAATTATATATATATATATACATGACACACATATATAATAATATCAATAATAAATAAAAATAATTATGAATTTTTTTTATAATTTTTATAATTTATGTAATTCATATTAACCATTATGTTACATATATTTTATTACAATCAAAATATATAAACATTTCATAAATGATTAGAAATATAATTTATGAGCACTAAATAAAACATTTATAAGGGTATCGCTTATTAGTGTTATGAAATTTGACTTTTATTAACATTTCTTTTTAGCATTGATAACTGTAAACTTTCATAAGAACTTATAAGAAACAAAATTAAAATATAGAACTAATTTTCTGTGATTCTTTAGTAGGGTACTCAATGTACAATTTTCCCTAAGAACTGGTTGCTTAAACAATACATCTAGTTCATTCAGGAAAGATTACTGTAGCTAGAAAATTGACTTTTTATTGTACATGATCTTCCTAAAATACTATAGAAATTATTTTAAAACACGCTATGAGAATATATTGTTTAATTTGGTTTATAAAAAGGAATGTAACCTCATTAGGACATAAAAATACATTAATTAAATTTTTCTATCATAAGTAACCAACCTTTAAATTAAATAAGATCATAAACTTATATTAAATTATGAAATTAACTTCTTTACTCAAATTGTTTAAAAAAACTCATAATAAAGTATAAAGTCAATAAAATAATCATGACGGTTTCATGGGGAATTATATTCATTTCACATATAATCAATTATAATCACCTATAATGGAAAAACTTAAACGGTTAATTCTGATATAAATTATCCTAAGAATAAATATTTACTTAATACATTGGGATATATATCCTAGGCTTTTATTCCACCATCTATAATCTCCTAGTACTATATTAAGATTAAAATACACAAAACTGTACATTTCAAATCAATAAACATAGGAAAAAATGTTAATACTAATGAATCCAATGAAATGGGACAACCAATTCTATAATGATTTGAAAATAAAATATAATAATATAATATTGATAAAGATAAACAAAAATACAATAAGGGTAATTATTATAAAAAATAAGATAGATATATTTGAGATAAAGACTTCAAAAATAATTAAAGGACTATAAAAAACACCTCACTTTCTTTGAAAATACATATGTGTGATTTTTTCTTTATAAAAATAAATTATAATATGTTATTATTTATTTGAAATTTGAATTAATTTTATTATTTAATTCTATATGTTTATTTTTATTCATTTAATATAATATTTTATTCAAATTTGGCAGTTCCATAACCATGATATTATGTTGTTGATAGTCATGGTAGATCAGAATTATATCCTTATAAAATTTAGTATTAATGACATTTAAGAGTTCAGAAATCCATATGAATTGTTTTATATAGATTAATAATATCTATATTTGTTATGTTTTTTATTTATTTTAGAAATTCCATCACCCATATATATATATTAATAATAAATTAGGAATTTTGGAAATTTTTCATTTATAATGTGAAACATATATTTATATATGTTTGTCATTTGTGGGGATGATACCAAGATGGGATTAATATATACTTATATACATGGGATTATCTTCCACATGGATAGATTTACAACCCAATTTTAATTGAGTTAATCATAATGAATGAAAAAATGAATTAAATAAATTATTAAAATGGTTAAGTGCGGACTCTATCAAACCAGTGCTATATATAGTTATAAAAGTATAAATCCATAATGAGGAATAATTTTTATAACAAATGAATTTAATAAAAAAGTAAATTATTTAATAGACCAAATTGTTTAGTGGAATAGTCTTCATGAAAGTGTGTTTAAAAGGAGGAAAATAATAGAGAATAAAGATAAGGAAAATAAAAGAGAAAATGAAATCGAATTAAAGGTTATGTATAATTGAGTTCGAATTTTTTTCATATAATGTCCTAGAATTTCAGTATAATTTTTTTAAATTGTATGGAATTATTTTGAGACAACACACTTTGAAGACCTGTGATTCTGAGGCCCGGTGAGGCCAGAATGGAATTCTGAACTTTTTTATGTTCACTTAAGTAAACATTTGAGAATATTTTTATAAATTTTGAACTAGTACTCAAATAAAAAATTAGAGGGCACCGTTTAACTCAGAACACCAAGATTCACCTAAAATGGACTTAACATCGACCATCAATGGTCGGATGGAAAAGTTAATTTTTGGACTTTTCATAAAATAATAAAATAACTAAAAAAATGTTATTTTATTTTATTTCACACCATTGATTGGAAGACAATGGAACTATGGTGCAGCGACGACGCACATTAATGGAAGATCCAAAATGGATCATAAATGGAGTGTAACAAATATGATGTTTCATAAATGAAATAGCATAATTACACAACATCGAAACATAATAGAAACATTGCGATGTGTTTTACTTTTATTAGGATAATGCATCGAAGAGTCGGCAATTAATCTGTAGAACTTCTATTGATGAACCTACAGTGAAATTCCTATTCAAAGATGAATGAAGAAGGCCTGTAGGATCACCAGTGACATCAATGACTTACAAAGAATTGGACCGAGAAACAAAAATGCCAACAGATCTTGAATCCCCGAGGGAAGAGCACCTCAACGAAGAACTTAGATCACAGTAGGGGTTTGTTAGGGTTTATGTTTTCCCTATTTCTTATTCTAAAACGACAAATGCAGATCAACCCATGAAGAGGATGATCTGCAGATTTTCAATCCTTGTGGGAGGGTGATGTTTATTGGATTTCAATTTGGGAATTTTTATTGTGGATAGAACACCATCCCCAAACCTCCCCCAATTTTAAAACTCTAATATAGAGGGCGCATGCCAATATGAACAAGGCCTGAGCCCCTCCCTTTGTGTGTTCTTCATGGATGAGGTTTCAAATTGTTGAAAAAGAGGATCTAAGGCCTTAGCAGGGAAGAGGGGATCCCCCGGAGGCCATATGCGCTAGTGACGTGAAGAACAGACCATCGGGGCGGACTCGGCTGTCCGCAGAAGAGCCCGTTGAAACAATGACACCATTGGTAGTATCTGCGGGTAGGTTTTGGCGTTCCGTGGATGCTTGACGGCGGTGGCGGAAACATCCCAACATCAACTACTGGGTGAGTAGAAAGCCGGGCGCGGATTACAGCAGCGTCCCAGCCTGACCGAACCGGTCTGCCTTTGGTAGACTAGGCAGACCAGCAAGACAGAACCATGACCAAATGGACCTGTCCCATGCTAGACCAGGTATAGGTCGTGTCAGTCCACCCCGGCTGGGTCAGTCCGACCGGGTCGGACCAGACCCCAACCCAATCAGCCCCTTTTTTGGTAAAACATTCATATCTTGCAAACTGGATGTCCAATTGAAGAGCTGTTTGCAGCATTTCAACCCTCTCGATAGGGAAGTTATTTTGGAGTAATCTATAGTGGATTTCATAGAAATTTAAATTCAATTAATGGATTGAAGAGTAGGTCTCCCATGATCAAGCATTCTACGTTAGGAAACCCTGTGGTTGTTTGAGACCTAAAGGATGCTGACGAGCGGCCCTTTGTGGATCAGATACTATAGACCAGTGGGAATCATCTTCTGTGTGACCCAGCAAGATTACTTCTCTGTAACCCAAAAGACCCACAATAATTGACAGGAGGAGTACCTCAGTATGACCATAGATTAGTGGGAAGCGTCTTCGGTGTGACCCGACATGCCCACAATGGGTCGCGACTTATGTGTGAACCAACATAAGAATGGTAATAATCAGAGTTGAGTACCACAATAGTAATTAGGTTATAGGGAATTGGATTCTATGTGACCCAAAATGACCACTGTACTCATTGATTAGGAGCTCTCCAACAGCCCACGGTGTTCGACGATGTGATAGATGGTCTTACATTCCTACTCTAGAATATACTCGGTGTGAGCTGTCTTTCTTCGTGATGATTATTCGTGATCATGATTTTCTGTGAGTATGTGGATTTCTTTATTGTCTTTACTTTGTGTTTTGGGGTCCCTATTAAGTATATTTTTACTCACCCATACACGGGATTCATTCACACATGCTGTGTCTGGTGCAGGCGACCACTACCTTAAAGGAGGACTTGGTTGATCTCGTTTCGGTGGTGCCTAGTTAGAGTAGGTGGGCAGTGCATACTTATATGGATTCTTGTAGCTACTCTATACTTACCCATTAGGTGGGGTTTTCATCGGATGACTATCCATAATTTCTTTTTTATTTTCCTTCATTATAGTTAGTCTTTTGTTGGGTTTGTATTCTGGCCCATTTGAATTTCAGTTGTACTTGTACTCAGTGGTTATTTAGTGGAATGCTTGTTCACTTTTCTAGCAATGGTATGTGGTTGTGTGTGCATTCATATAGGTACTCATGCTAATGCATGCCACTTGAAGGTTGATGCCTTCGTCACTAGTCGCCAACCCCTGACCTTCGGGAGGAGGGCTTGGGGTATTTCAGGGCCCGTGCCCCCGAGGACGGGCCATGAAAAGGTGGTATCATAGCCACGGTGGGTTCTAACTCAAAGACTGAGAGTCTATTTTTTTGTTTTTCGGAAACAATGTTGAATGTTTAGAGTTCATATTTTAGATTTGGGGATTCTAGTGTTGGTGCGATGGCTGACGTATCATAACACTAGGACCTTGAATTATACTTTTCAACTCTATACATGAAAACTATTGTTACATAACTGTCTCCTTATGATATTTTTGAATAAGATAAACCTCACCAGGTATAAAATTCTATCTTTGGAACATCTTGATCTATATCAGGATGCCTCCATGGAGATGGCCAGATCAGATTCGAATGTGTGACCATGAGGAAAACCCGCCTAGCGATGAGACGTTAGTTCAGGGACCAGTTCTAGAGAGGTCCCCATCAGGTGGTGTACCGATGTTTCCACCACCCATTGATCAACAATTACTACTGAAGTTACTGGTAGAGGATGCGTGCAGGATCAACACCTTGCATGACTTCCAATGAAACAGACCTCCCAGGATCAGGGTAGAAACATTTCCTCTTTTCACTGAGGACTGGCTAGAGTCAGTAACACATGTCTTCTGCTTAGTGGGGACATCGTTTGAGCATATGTAAATTAGGGTCATGATCCTCTTGTAGTGCTCAGTAGGGTGATTGTGGAGCCTGACCATCCAGACACATGATGCGGTGAACCTCACCTAGGAAGACTTCGAGCATCTTTTTTGGGAGGAGTTTTTCTCCATGAACTTGTGCTCGATACACATCCAGGAGCTGCTTCACCTGTAGGAAGGAAACATGTCAGTGGCTTAGTACTCTGCGAGGTTTACAGACCTATCTCACTACTCCACAGATATGGTGCATGACCCTTTCATCAGGTTCTATGCCATTGCGTAGGGATTCAGATGGGAGATCAGGGCATCCATTGTGTCTCTCAACATCTGCACTAATCCTGGCGTCCTTGATCGAGCCCTTCATGTGGAGAGATTTCTAGCTAAGTAGATATTGACAAACAGAGCCACCGAAAGACCTCAAAAGACATAGTCTTTAGTGGTGAGCATCAATCAGTAGACACAGGGGCCCAAGTGGGCTAGGTCTTTTAGGGGGAAAACCCAGGACTCGGGGTCGGTTGTACGGGGCACCCAAAGAAGAGCGAGTCAGCAGGGAAAGAGGATGTGCTTCACATGTGGTGGTCAGGGACTCATGGCTCGTGACTACCCGACCAACTGCACATATGATAAGTAGATGCACATGGGATTGACAAGAAATAGGTAGATGTTTGAGAGAGGAGGTCCACCAGGTAGTGGGTGTGGCAGGGGAGTAGGCTGAGCTGCAGGTGGGGGATGATGGTTAAAGGTTCAACCACCACCTCCCCCAGGTGGTCCACCATGGGCTCAGGGAGCCGATAGATAAAGTTTAGGCCAACTTCAGGTGATGGAGGCCTACAACCACATTTCTCCATAGATGATTAGAGGTACGTTCTATTTCTTCTCCACCTTGGATTTATTTCTTATAGATATAGGTTCCAATCACTCTTTTCTTTCCAGGAACCTCGTTCTAGGAATATAGATTCCAATGGATCTGTTGACCCGATCATTGCAATTAAGGACTACTAACATAGGGTATTTTATGATTACACATGAGTTCTAGTGGTGTGAGCTTACTCTAGGAGGTGACAGAACCAACTGGGATCTCCTAGTAGCAGTGTGATGGCCTTATGATGTTATCTTGGGTATGGAATGGTTATCCATAGTCCATGCTCAGATCGACTGTTTTGGGCGCAATGTTTGTTGTGTCTGCATGTATGGAACCAAATGTTTCTTTACTAGTAAGAAGGGAACCATTGTAGCATTAGATGGACTTTCATGGAGGAGGGTGCCACTGACCACTGACCTGTTGGCTAGCCTCTCCCTCAGTGTGGTGGACGAGTGGAGTCTGAGAATTCCTATAGTGTTGGACAAGTATGAGGATGTCTTTCCTGAGGATGTTTCAGGATTACCACCTTGATGTGAGGTAGAATTATACCTTGATATGTACCTAGTTACAACACCAATATCTACACTAGAATATCGGAAGGCTCCCGTAGATCTTCTTGAATTAAGGATAAATTTGAAGAAATTAAAGGGGAAGGGCTTCGTGAGACCCATCATATCACCACGAGAAACCCCAACGTTTTTTCCATGAAGGTAGATAGGAGCCTGAAGCTATGACTAGACTTCAGGTTCCTGAACCAGGTGACTATGAAAAACAAGTATCTGCTGTCGAGGATTGATGACCTCTTTTATCAACTGAAAGGAGTGAGGCAGTTCTCAAAGATAGACATCAGATTGGGCTATCATCAACTTCAGGTATGAGATGAAGACGTAATGAGGACAACCTTTAAATGACGGTATGTCCAATTTGAGTTTTTGGTGATGACTTTCGGCAAGGACAATGCCCCAACCGTGTTTATTGCACTCATGAATAGGATCTTCTAGCCTTACCATGATCATTTCATGGTGGTATTCATTTATGACATCTTAGTGTACTCAGAGTCGGAGGAGGAGCTTGCTACACACTTACGAGTAGTCCAAGAAACACTCTAATATCACCAGCATTATGGAAATCTCTCGAAGTTAAAGTTCTTGATTCGAGAGGTCCACTTTTGAGGACACGTCATCTCGAAGGATGGAGTTGTTGTGTATCCTGCAAAGATAGAGGTAGTTCTTTATCGGGAGCCACCCAAGAGTGAGACTGAGGTGCGAAGTTTCTTGGGGTTGGCTGGTTACTACTGGAGGTTCGTGCCTGAATTTTCTAGATTAGCTGCACCTTTATCATCCATGACACATAAGTTATATCCCTTCATGTGGATGGAGAAGTCTCTGTAGATTTTCCAGGAGCTGAGGTAGAGACTGACGAGTGACCCCATCTTGAGACTACCAAAAGAGTGATTTGGGTATGTAGTTTTCTACGATGCATCGGGGACCAAACTAGGTTGTGTCCTGGTACATGGGTGATTGGTGATCGCATACGGGTCACAGAAGTTGAGGAAACATGAGAAGAACTATGCCACCCATGACCTGGAGTTAGCAGTACTGGTCTTTTCCTTGAAGATATGGACGCACTACCTGATGGGAGAATGGTTTACCATATACTCTGAATAAAAGAGTCTCAAGTATATCTTATCACAAATGTACCTAAACTTTAGACAACTGGGATGGATGGAGTTTCTCCCAAACTACGACTTTGAGATAGTCTATACTTCTGGGAATGGGAACGTGGCGACAGACATGCTCACCAGGAGGTCTTGTTTACAACTACTAAGTGAGGTGATAGAGAAGCTGTCTGCAATGAAGATATCCTTCGTGGATGGTGATGGGGAATCCAAACTTTTGTCGATGACTGTCAGTCCCCCACTCTTACAGAAAGTTAGGGACGCACAACTTGTGGATGTTGACTGCGAGGCCTGACGTGCTCAAATATCTTCAGCACAAGCTCATAATGGATTCTCAATAGGTGGGGATCATGCCATCCTTTTCAAAGGATGCACTGTAGTAACAATTATGTTATGGGAGGAGGTGTTGATTGAGTTCCATACATCCCCTTTGGAGGTACATCCTAGTGTGGAGAAAATGTGCCAGGACCTTTAATGTCAGAATAGTGGCATGGGATGAAGAAAGCAGTGACATAGTTTGTATCACGATGCCTCAATTGTCAGCATGTGAAGCCTAAGCATCAGGTCCCTATAGGATTGGAACAACCACTTGAGGTACTCATGTGGAAATGGAATGGTATCTCCATGGACTTTGTGAATGGGTTACCATGCATGTCGAGGGGCCATGATTCTATCTGGGTGATCATTGAATGACTCACCAACTCGGCTCACTTACTCCATCCGGGAGAAGGGATCGTTAGAGCTCTTGGGGAGCCTTAATGTCCCATAGATAATGTGGATTCATGTGGTGCCTCTAAGGATCATCTTATACCATGATTCATGCTTTACATCCTGGTTGTGGATGAGATTTTAGGAGGCGTTTGGACCTCAGCTGCTCTTGAGCATAGCTTTTCACCCCAAGATAAATGGCCTAACAGAGAGGGCTATATAGACCTTGGAGGACATTATTTGTGCTTGTGTCCTTGATTTTGGTTTTAGTTGGGAGGAACACCAACCATTGTTGTAGTTTACATAAAACAACATCTATCAATCCACCATTGACATTACACCATTTGAGGCCTTGCACGGGTGGCCATATAGATCACATCTATGCTAGAAAGACCCAGGGGAGTTAGCACTCATGCTTCCGGAGTTGGTATGGGATACCATTGATAATGTGACGATCATACAGGAGAAGATGATGACTACACAGAGCATGTAGAAATCATATACGGAGATGAGGTAGTGGTCCTGGGAGTTCGAGGAGGGAGCCCATATTTTCCTTCAGGTCTCACCCTGGTGGGGATTGGATAGATTTTTCTGGTGTGAACAGCTATCTTTGATGTTCCTTGGGCCTTTTTAGATTCTTAACAGAGTTGGAAAGGTGGTGTAACACCTAGCTATTCCCCAACATATGCACTAGGTGAATGATGTTTTCCATGTGTAGTAGCTGAGGGTGCACGTTCATGATCCATTAAATGCCATAGACAGGGGTGAGTTGGACATTGTTGATAGGGTGACGTTTGTAGAGTTCTCGGTAGAGATAGAGGATCAGAAGGAGTAGGTCCGTTGTGGATGGTCAATTCCTCTAGTGTGCGTTCGGTAGTAGCAAAAGAATCTACAGGGGAGAACATGGGAGTGGGCAGCTCAAAATCATGCTCAGTACCCACATTTGTTTGATTAGTCATTTTTTTCCTTTCCGGGATGTAAAGACCCATAGTGGAGAGAATTTATGTCCAATAATTTCCATATATTATTTTGTAAATTGTATGTAATTATTTCAAGACAACATTATTTAGGGGCACATGATTAAGAGGCCTGGTGATCCTAGAATGGAATTATAATTTTTTTATGTTCACATAAGTAAATGAGCGAGATGGTATTTAAATATTTTGAACCATTGCATGAATAAAAAATTTGAGGGCACCGTTGAAATTAGAACATTGATATTCAACTAGAATGGACTTAACTCCGACCATTAAGGGTCAAAAAGAAAATCTATTTTTCTTACTTTTTAGAAAAAAATAAAATAACTTTAAAAAAATTTATTTTATTTTCTTTCGCACAGTTTAGTGGAGGAAGAGAAAACTGTGGAGCATTGGTGAGGTACATTAATTGAAGATTCCTAATGAATCGTAAATGGATTGTATTTGATATGCTCTTTAATAAACGAAATAGCATAACGATGCTATGTCATAGCATAACAGAAACTCTGCAATGAGTTTTATTTTTATTAGGCTAACATGTAGAAGAGTTGGGAATTAAATTGTGTAATTTCCTCTGACAAACCTATGGTGAAATTCTTCTGCAACAATGAATGGCGATTGATGGTAGGATCGCCAATGATGTGGAAAACTTAGGAATAATGGGATCAGGAAGTGAATAATGCTAATGGATCTTGATTCCATGAGAACAAAGAACTTCAATGACAAACGTCGATTGAGGTAGGGTTTTTTTGTTTACATTTTCCTTGTTCTTGTTCTAAAATGATGAACACAGATCAACCCACGAACAGGATGATCCCAAGATCATCCATCCTCGAAGGAGGGTGTTGTTTCTGGAATTTCTATTTGGGATTGATTTATTATAGATATAACATTATCCCCAAACCTCCCCAAATTTTAAAAATATAACAAGGATGGCACATGATGACAAGATAAAGGCCTAAGCCCCTTAGCTTGTCCGTTATTGTTGGATGAGTTTTCAAATTGGTGACAAAGGGGATCTGAGGACTTTGCAGGGAAAAGTGGATCCCCTGGAGGCCGTAGGCACATGCAGTGTGATGGACGGACCCCCATAGCAGACCCGATGGTCCGCGGAAGAGCCAACCAATACACCAGCACCGGCGGCGGCTGTGAGTGTACAACATTGCGCCATTATAGCATGTCATAAGGAACTGTCATGGCCAAATCAGGGGGATTCAGCCACCCAGTTGTGTCAGCGTACCAAGGGCATGACACCATATAACATCACAACCAGGCTGAGGTCTCTTAAGTGTGACATAAGAAATGACATCGTGTCAAATACGCGGTGAGCAAGGAGCCCAACACAACATTGGAACCCTCCCGAAGAGTTAGACATCTTGGCATTCTCTATATAGTATTTCAGGGAAATTGAAATTTTATGAATAGAGTGAGGAGAGGTTCTCCCATGATCAAGCGTGCTACGTGCAGAAACCCTATGGTTGACTGAGACATAAACACTATTGATGAGCGACGTTGTATATATTAGATACAATGGCCCAGTGGGAAGAAGGTTCTGTGTGACCTAGAAGGCCCATGACGGGGAGTGGCTTTTCTGTGACCCAGAAAACCCATGTTACATTCACATAAGGAGTACCTTTGTATAACCATAGATTAGAGGAAAGTGGCTTCTGTGTTACCAAGCATGCCCACATTGTGGAGAGACTTCTATGTGACCCATTATACCAACGATACTCTTTAGGGATGAGTACCACATCCGTCCTTAGGTTAGTGGGAGGAGGCTTCTGTGTGACTTGGCATGCCCAATTTACTCATTGAGGAGGAGTCCTACATCATCTCACAGTGTTCGAAGATGTGACTGATGGTCTTACTTTCCTACTCTAGAATATACCCAACATGAGCTATCTTGATTCATGATCATTCTTGGTGATAATGATTTGTGGTTTATTTGAGGATTTCTTTGTGGTATTTAATTTGAGTTTTAGGGTCCCTACAAATTATATTGTTATTCAACCCTACATGGGCTTCACCCACATGGGTTATGTCTGGTGCAAGAAACTTCCGCCTTGACGAAGGACTTGGTGGATCAAAATTCGGTAGTGCCTAGTGATACATGGCGAGTGGGGCATACTGCTACGACTTCCAAATAATTCTATGTACTTACCCATCAGGTGGGGTTTTCATCAGATGGCTATTTAGAGCTTCTTTTTTAATTTCCTGCTTTCCAGTTAGTCTTTTGTTGGGTTTGTATTCTGGCCTATTTGACATTCTATTGTAATTGTACTCATTGGTTGTTTAGTGGCATGATTATTTACTTTTAAATTGTTGGGACCTGGTTGTGTGTGCATGCTTAAATTACTCAGGCTAGTGCCTACCACTTGTAGGTTGACGCCTTCAACACTAGTCACCAACCCCAAGCCTTTTGGATGTGGGATTAGGGTATGTCATGTCATGGGCCCCAAGGGAGGGGTCGTGACATTTTGTCTTTTAAAAATGAAAACGTAAGGATTATACCCAATTTTTGGATTTCATATATGATCTAAAAATATTATATTAGTATTGAAATTTAAATTATAAAGAATCAATTAATTGAAAAGGAAGGGTATATAATACCTTTATTGATATTTAAAACCATTATGTTGATCAAGTTTTTTTGTTGGGAAATTAATTTGGAAGAGTTTATGATATTAATGGAGATAAATTTAAAGAGTATATAGAGATAATAAATGAGGTAAATTCATTCATGAAAATAATATCTTATGAAAAGGGATTGAAACCCCTATTTATTGATAAGATTTGGTGGTGTTTTTACAAATATTCATTCCTTAATGGTTAAGAATATAAATTTTAAGATGAAAGTTTCTCATAAATGGTAAAGATATGTTAGGGAACATCCTTTATCATAAAAACATGTCTCATTATCAATTTGTATAATATTTTAATAATTTATAAATAAATTTTGAGAAAATACCCATTTATATTAATTTACTGAATTATTCTAATAATTTTAGATTAAAATTATCTATATAATTATTGATTTTATTTTATAATATGTATATAAAATATTAATCATAAAATATATCGCTTAAATTATAGAAAATATATATCATGGGAGACTTCAAATTTTGGTTTAGATTCTAATATTGTTTACATTTTCCACAAGGATGCATCTACTTATGAATTATGATTCCCATCATTATTTGGAATGTGCGGGGGTTAAGAGTTCAAGTGAAATGCACATTTATTGCATATGAGGCACGTCGAGTCAGTTTGGTAATGGTTTTTATTCTGGAACACAAGTAAAAAGTGAAGCATATTTCATCTTATACTATATCGATGGGGTTTTCAGATTGCTTGCATGATGACCCATGAAATAAACACATTTGAATTTTTTGGAAGAATAGTATATCAGTGGAGTTTGGGGAATATTCTCCATAGTATATTACGAACAAGTTATGATTTGGGATAGGATAAAAACATAGCTTATTTTCAGACCTACTGTATGGAAACAATATGGAAAATAATATTAATATAAAATTGGATGATGGTTCCTTCACTTCTGATATATAGGTGGCTACAAAACTTGTACTTGATCACATTGAGGGAATTATGGATAGACAGAATAGCTTCCATGGAGGACGGTCCAGGAGGGGCAGTGAAGAGGTGGACTTTATGCGATTTCATCCCTGGATGATGGGTTATAGGGCTCAAAGTTACCTTGGTGAAATTCTAGATGAAGATGAGATCCAATAAATTGTGTTCATAATGAAAAAGAAAATCACTCTAGGTCTGGATGGTTTCCCTAAACCTTTTTTACATTTAGGCTTTGGAGATTATGATGGATCAAGTTAACGGGTGGTCTAAGATTTCCTCATGGGTGGGGAACTTAATAGATCTATTTTTCCTTCAAGGGTGATTCATATACCCAAGATGAAATATCCCATCTACATAATTCAGTATAGACCTATATGCATGTGGAAGTTTTTCTTCAAGATTATAGACATCCTTTTAAACAAGAGAATCGGTTGGGTGATACCAAGGATTGTTCTTGAGGAACAACATGGATTTGTGTAAGGGTGAAACATTCATGGAGCTATTATAATTTTTTGAGAAATGGTGGAGGAATTAAATAAAAAGACTATTGGCTAAAATATGATGGTTAAAGTGGATATGAACAAGGATTATGGTAGATTATAGTGGATCTTTTTATTAAATGTCTTGAAGAAATTTTCCTTCCATGAATGGTTTTACGATCTGTGATTTAGTTGCTATGCATCTACATGGATTACAATTTACCTTATGGAAAAGGGCTTTAGTTTTTTCAAATCAATATTTCTAGTAAGAAAATGATATCCTTTATCTCCTAGAGTTTTTATATAGGATTAGGAGGCTCTAACAAGGAACATCCACAAGGTGCTGGAGGACAGAATGATTATTTATATCAAAACCTTGTTGGGGGATAGTTTGGTGTCTCATCTCATGTTCGTTGATGACATGTTATATTTTTGTTAATGTTATGAAAATATTAGTGGATGGATTCAATAATATCCTAACATCATATGGAGTGTTGAGCAGAAAATGGTTCAAATTCAGAAAATTAAGTTTCTTTATATCAATCAAATGTTTGGGAAGGCCTGGTAGGGCTACTCAGGAAAGGCTAGGCATGAAACTACGACAATTTACAATGGTTTATCTCGGTGCTGTAATTTATAATGACAGAGTCAAAAAGGCCCTCTTCAATGAAATCTTGAATAGGATTAATGAGTGGATATGAAATTATAAGAGTAAATTTATTTCCTTTCACAAGAGAATAATGATTTCAAATAGTGTTCTTATGTCTATTACAATGCATGTTCTTTCGATTATGAAACCTCCCAAAGGAACTATAACCAAAACGGAGAACATAAATACTTATCTTTTTATGAGATGATAATCATGAAGGGTTTTGTCACTCAGATTCTTTGAAATGACTGGCCAAACTAGTTGAAGAGGGTAGTATTGGGCTGTGGAGTGTGGTTGAAACAATGAAGGCCAAGAAATCTAGATTGGCCAGGGATGTGATCGAAGGTCACTCATTATGGGCCACGTTCATTAAAAACAAGTTTGTGGAGGACTGGATGAGGTAATCTAATCCCAAAAGTAGGCCTCCATGCATTGGATGATTCATGGGAGACCACCAACAGGTTATATATGATCATGTGAGATGGATAGTTGGATGTGGTGGCATCAATCATTGGATGCATAACTGGGAAGGGGATTTGATATTCTTTCTAGGATTCCTAGCACTGAGAATACTTTTCAAAGATGCCAACAGATATCCATCTTACTTGAATGGTATTCTAAATTCTGATCCTAATAGGATATACTATTCTATCAGGATGGTTGAGGAACCTGGCCAATGTGTGTTTGTGGGCTCAATGTCTGGTTGTTTTTTCGAGCAGGACTTCAAGAGCCTAATTCATGTTCTTGAAAATAGTGATGAGTAGGATAGAAAACATTTTTGTAAGGCTATACCTAGAAAAATGAATTTTTTTTGTTCAGAGACTGAGGAACCATGCTATATGTATAAAGGATAATATATAGAAGAAGTGGGTGGCCTTAGCATCCTGTTTCTGGAGCTGTGTAAATTCTCAAAGAGAATCAGTTGAGCATGTTTTTTTATTGGGGGAGTGGGTGAGGGTAATCTGGTTCTCCTTGATGAAAATCCAGAATATCAATGGAGTATGGGATTCAATCCATAATTTTATTTAGGACTGGTTCGTAGGCGCTAGCCAGGTAGGGGTAGAAATCAGGGTCTGATGCATGGTCTTCTTTTTTGTCTGTTGGACCCTCTATGAAGTGAGGAATAAGTCTAGATATGATATCGAAAATTCTCAAATCTTACTTCATGTTCTTGTTAAGTTGTTGGTAGAAGATATGTTTACACTAATTGGTGGGGGGGTGGATTCAGAAACATTAAGGATGATAATTCAAATGGTATGCATGCATAGGGTCATAGTTAGACAATAGTGATGGTGGGTTTGTAGGAAGGACCCATGCTGTAGGTTTAAGTTGAACAAAGACTACTCTTGTATGGATGGTATGATGAGGGGGGGGGGTATAACAAGGGACATAAGGTTATAATTTACCCTTGGATTTATCTCATTTTATGGCGAGGTCATGTCAATAGGAGCCTAGGCAAGATCCATGGACACCGAGATGGTGATTTGTAGAAGCTTCAATATACAGATCACCGTAGTGGAGTCCAACGAGCGGTCCTAGTTGGGTTCTTGCCAAAAAATATGGTGACATTACTTGGGATTTAATTTATATCATCATGAACTATAGGTACTTCCTTATCCAAGGCATTCATATTCTTCACACATGGATGGGGGGTAATGGGGCAACCGACAATCCTGGAAGCAAAGGAGTGCCAAGTGAGAGATTAATTTTTTATTCCAATATGGTTCACTTACCCAATGATTCTAAGATTATTTATAAAGGTGAAGTAGAATATCTTTATCATTTTCTCCTCCCAAATATGGGTTTTTTTGTAGTTGTCATTCTTTTTCAATAAAAATTTAACCTTCATTCATAAATTCCTTCATTTTAATATTTTAACCCAAGGGTATAACTATGGCCTCATAGTGTCAATAAATCATTTGAAATGTTTTATTAAGTATATATTCTTTCTTTATCTTCATCTAATGATATCTAAACCTAAGGTCAATCATTGAAAAATACCGAGCTCCCTTGAGTGGATCAAACAAGTCATAAATACATGGTAAATTATACTTGTTCTTAATAGTAATGTTATTGAGTACTTTATAATCCTTGTAAATCCATATAAAACTATCATGAACCAACCTTCCTAAGGACATGAACTAGGTCCAAATGATTTTAACTCCCTTTTAAGTTAACATTGAAATTGATTTAGCTTACTATGTAAATTTTTCAAAAAATTATTAATAAAAACCACTATTCCGAATAACTATGAATCTTTGGGATATTAGTATGTCTGGATCATTATTAAAAAACATTAGCTTCCATAGGATCCATATCTATACCATTTTAATTTACAATATATTGAATGGATGTAATTTTTTACAACAAAATACTCACTTCTACTAAATTTTTCATTAAAATTATTTCCTCTTAAGATCTATATAATAATTATCAAAAGTTTTTCATGACCCTAATAAATTTACAATATATGATAATATCATCAATAAATACCAACATGACTTTATCCAAATATTCTCTGAATAATTTATTCTCAAAATACATAAATACTATAGGTGAAATCATTTAACCCAGGTGAATAAATTCAAAATCATAGTCTAACAACTCATTTGAAATGTTTTCTTGAGAACATATTCTTCCATTATGTTCATCTAATGATATACATGACTCAAAAAAATATTAAAAAAGTATTGAAAACCCATGAGTGGATCAAACTTGTCATAAATATGAAGAAAAATATACATGTTCTTATTTGTAATGTTTTGAGTACTCGATAATCAATGTAAATCCATATAAAATTTTCATGAACCATCCTTCCACGAGCCACGAACTCAGTCAACTGACCCCATGGTTATCTTATAATACATTAGACTTAGTTCCATAACACTATAATCTATTACCCATATGGGTCACTTTTCATGCTAATGGTTATCCCCACAGACCAACACAAATTCTTTTAGTGTGTTTTGTCCACTCTTACTCACACCCTTATAAAATTACCAAGATGTTACCCACCTAGACACTACACTTGGCAAATATCACATAACTGTGGAGTTATGTTAAAGTGGGATCTTGAAAATAAAGGATCAACTTGTTGAAATGGGAAGTAACATTTATCCTTTTATGCCTCACCTTTCTAGGGGTGTTACACTATCCATACCTCTAATGATCAACACCATCATTATGGATCCCAAACCAAAAGCCAAGAAGTGAATCTAAAATTTTATTTAGGTATTGGATCTCATACCATTTTTCAAGTTTCATCTTTACCTTGTCTCTGAACCTGGTTGTCTGACCTCATGGGTATCATGTAATACCTTGGTTGGATTCCTAACATGTCACATGCTATTACAAATCTTAGTCACTTAGAAGACTAATGTTCATTGCCACTAGACAATAGTTATTCTTTTAGTGTGTTTTCTCTCACCCACACACACCTTGGGAAATAACCAAGGAGATCACCAATCTCAAAAATACTCTAGGCTAAGAATGATTAACTGTGTATTTTTAATCAAATTATCTCCTAAAAAGTAAATCACACCTTATTCACATGGGTGATAGCATTTATTATCTTAATTCTCATGTTTCTATGGGTGCTTAAAAAACTATCTTTCTTATAGAAAATAACATATTTTATCCCCAAGGTGATGTTCAAGGATGAATTAAATTCTTGTCAATAAATTCTTGAAATTTTATTTTTTTAACTCTAATGACTATTTTGGATCCATTAAATAAGGAGGTTTTGATATTTTCTTATCATTTTGAACCATGTAAATAGTGAATTCAACATCTCAATCACAAATAATAATAGGAAAATAATTATGAAATTCATCCAAATATCCATTTACTACTAGTACCTCAATATGTGGGATAATATACCTTTCTTATTATATAAGTAGAATAATTTTTCCTCTATTGTTTATTAATTTATTATCTTCTTGATATGTTATCACTAGTATAGATTCATTCTTAATTAAAAACATAATATGTAAGGACCCAACCCCAATATCCTAACGCCAATGCCTTATTTCAATGCATTTCCATGACTAAAAGAAACTGGTATCCTAAAGGAAAAAATAGTTTTGTTGTTTTGAAAATAAAGATACAAACATAAGTTCAACATTAAAAATTGAAATTAAATACATAATAAAAAATCCATATGACTCCAAGATTATCCATGTATGTCATTCATAATATTCATCTTCACAACCTGGGGAAATTAAAACATAATAAAGCAGTGATATTAGATTCTCAGTATGGGTAATTAATACAATTGATGTTATTATCAAAATAAACAGTAGGCATGGTGAAAAACTAAAAACACATGGCTTAAAAAATATACTCAAGAATAATACTAAAGGAATGTAAACTGATTAACTATGTCCATATAAGCAATAATAATATAATGAAACATAACCATTGATATTTTACTATTTGAATAACCACATGGTTTTTATATTACTAATACTATAATTAGGGAATGCATAATTTTTGACTTCTGAAATATATTATCAAGGCCTCGTCCAATACATCTGAAAATAATTGGTTAAGGCCTCAACAAAAACCAAATTAAATTTTTTATCATGAGACCTAATGATGAATAAGGG
The DNA here is from genome assembly GCA_963277665.1 of Viscum album. Taxonomy (NCBI): domain Eukaryota; kingdom Viridiplantae; phylum Streptophyta; class Magnoliopsida; order Santalales; family Viscaceae; genus Viscum; species Viscum album. The sequence goes on along the minus strand of OY728128.1, from coordinate 207,789,912 downwards.
GATACAGAGGGCCCCACAATAATATTATATGATCAATTAACTCCATATATGGGAGTTTCTAAACATAAACAACAAGATCATATGAAATAACTTTCCGCAATATGTACACATAATCACTAACCATTCTGAGTAGTTCGTTGAATGGTATCTAGATAGGACATCCATTTTAAAAATCATCATAAACAATTTAGTACAATATGGTAGATGCAAAAAATTATATATTAACCTCAATAAGACATAAAATTCAACAGATTTGATGAAATAAACAAAACACTCTAATAAAATCATCGAACAATGTTTAAGGGAAATACAATTTTAAATTGGAAAGAAGTGTTATTTTAGAAAAAATCATTACATGAAACCTGAAAGTAACTAATGTTGTATTTTCATGATTAAATTAGTGGTTTTATAAAAATAATTTTGGATTAAAAAATATTATATAGTGAGCTTGAAAATAGGTAAGAATTTGAGAAGTTCCCTTTAATTGGGTTTGTTTATCAGGAAGAATTGAGAATGATCATTATAAAACATTTAACTACCCCTAAAATAAAAGATGGATTATGATTGGTAAAAAAATAAATAAATTTTACACAGAATTTATGAGGTGTACATAAGAATAATTTTGAATTTAATTGGGATTGAGTGAGACAAAGAGTAACCCGAAAGAATATGTGGGTTTAAGTAGAAAACCCATACCTTGTGTCCGAATTTGTTCTACAATTGAGCATAAAATAATTGATAATAAAATAAAATATATTAATTATTTAATTTCTAACCTTATTTATATGTTTTTTATTATGATTAATTTTATGAAGTTGATTTATGGAAATTTTATGTATTATAAGATTCCAATTTATCTCTCAGGAGTGTTCGTTTCCTTGGTTTTCATGATCGATTTTATTGTATATGATGATGAAAGTTCATGTGGAATTGGTAAAATTATCCATAATTTAATTTATATGATATTGATGAAAATTAATTAGTGTAAGTAGTTATACATATAATTTTTTATATATATTATGATCAAGAATCACTAGATAAAACATTTACTGACAATCCATTAGATTCTTACTGTGAGTTTTCGATCACAACAAACTAGTTTTGTTATATTGTTTAATATAATGTATAATTGATTGATCCTAAACCATCACATAAGATATAATACATATTTTAGAATCTTTTTGAACCAAAAAATGGTTTCATGACCAACCTTGAAGGAGAAATTGAAGAATGAAACATCGTCGTCCATGAAGGTTGTAAATTGGCACCTCCCAGATGATGATTTTGTTTTTAAAATAAAAGTGAGAGTAATGATATTGATGATGAATTTATCCTTAAAATGATATAATTATAGTATATATATGGTACTGGAGTTACCATTATCATTTGGATAGAGTATGTTAGAAGATAATAATAAAATAAGGAACTTAAAATAAATTGAATGGAAAAAGGAAGAGGATTTTTCCTCTTGAGTACACCTCTTTGAGAACCTCCTTAAGGGAAGGGGTTTTTGTCTCTTGGAAAGGACAAGATCTATTCTAAACTGGAATATATTAGGGAAGAATATTTTTTCATAACATATAGAATATTCAAGGCTTAGAGGTGTGAATAGTAGAGGGAGTGAGGGGTGGTTTTTATAGGGGAGGAGGGGAGTGATTTTTGAATATCTTATCTATTATTTTATTAATTTTCTCAATACAAGAAATAATGTTTCGTTCATGTGACTGAAAAAATTAATATGTTCATGTGAGTTCAATCCAGTGGCCATTTATGTCAGCCATATCTCATGCATTATACCGAAATTCATTTATTTAGCATATTTCTTAAATTATCAAATTACACTATTCACAAAAATTCAAGTATTTTAGAAAAATCCATAAAATTCAGCCTAACCATTTATAAATGTATAGAATTTAAAAAATGAGCTCTATTTTATAAAAAAATTCTAAATAAGATAAATTAAAATTTTAAATTAAAGCATTATTTACATGAAAAGTACATTTTTTAAATTTAAAACTGATTTTATAATACTTTAAAATAGAAACAGAGCTCTCATAAAATTGTTATAAAATGATAGTAAAAAAATATTTATTTAGGAATACATTTTATGAAAATGAATTTTAATTTAAATGAATTTATTAATTTAAATTTCTAATTAAAATTTTCTACTTACAATAATATCAACACTTAATTATTAATTTTTAAAATATTCACTCTAATTTATATGGTGCCTAATTTTATTTGTACACACATTGGTGAATTTTATATTCATAATGGTACATTAATATTAATAAGGGAGTGTTATTGTTTATAATGATAAGTTACAATTCAAAAAAATGTAATTTGATCATATCAGACTCTAAATATCTTACTGACCAAAACTGTGTATGTTAGTTCTTCAAAATTCAAATCATAGAAGTGACAAAATTATGTTTAGCAGATAGGTTGTAACTATATACTATAAAAAAGTGTTTGTTTCTCAGTGGCTAAGTGTTTCATGCATTTTATATTAAATTTATTTGTAAAACCTGATGGTGTTACATAATCTAATTCTAAAAATTTAATATAACGTCCATTATTTTCTAATATATCTAAGTATGACATCTCGAAAACTAGTCCATATGAAAAATAATTTTAAAACTAAAATATAAGTATTTAAATAATATTTATAGGTAAAATAATTCCACAATTTAGTTATAGATGAATCCTATAAATCATTGTGTTTTAATACCTTCAATTTTTTTACAAACTTTTTAGTCTCTATTTCATGATATGAAATTTATATATTCATAAAAAAATATAAAAAATGATTGCATGTGTGTATTTAGAATCAGAAAAAACAGTATCATAATCTGATTAATAAAATAAGGTTCCTATTACAACTATAGTTAATGGATGAACATCTATGGTAGTAGTATAAAATGACTTTTCCACACTTTTCATATTATGATATTGATGACTTATTCCTTGAATATTTAATTTTGGATATATGTTTTTTATAATGACTCATCTCATTACAATAAATAAATTCACTACCAATAGACCACCTTGATAATATTTGGTTCATCAATTTCCTATCAATAATATTGTTTTTATTCATTTATTTGTTCTTATGAGACACATATAAAAATTTACAACATTAATAACACTTGATTGATCTAATAAAATACTACAAAGAATGATTTTTACAATAGTTTTTGAATTATGTAAATTAAATTCTCTTGTCTTCATATTTCTTTATTGGATATTTCCCTGTTGTTTACCAAACTGACTAATTTCTATTCTTGATATTATGAGATATAAAAGAGTTAAAAAAATTCATTAAACCTTATCATAACATCAAAAAACATCCTCATAACAATAAAATTCACCATTAACAAAATCACTTCATCATCTTGGTTTCAAGCTTATATAAAATCTATAAAATTTAATTCTATAGTACTTAATAAAATTTAATTCATACCTTGATATGGGTGTAGGCAATGTCAATGTCAAATTATTGTTGGTACTCCACCCATCACCAATGATAAAGATTCAAATACTTTTTTGATAATATATAGCTTATGATTTTATGATAAGAGTAAATAATAAACCGTTCTCCAAAAAGTAGTTTCTAAAAATATTACGAGTGTGCACCCAAAATATGAGTTCAAGAACCCGATTGGTATAGTTATATTAATGATGATTATGTTGATGAGAACCATAATTCACCACATGATCACCCAACATGATAACACAATCCAAACATGATCTTGATGGATAACAATAGACCACACAAACCTTTGCAACCTACAGAAGACACAACACTTGAGTTTATGTCAAATTGAGATTCAAACCATCATAGGAAGCCTTTAATTTTGAATCCCAAATTAAATTAAATCCTTTCTATCTTAGGGAGGTTAACAAAGAATCCAAATTTGGAAAATATTTAATGAATCAGTAGTAATACCCAACTAAGACCATGCAGTTATGAATCTCAGAGTCATTACATGGTTCTTCCTAAGAAATTAAGACCATCAACTTTTCATGAATGATTGAGAGACCTTGTTCTGATAGTACATTCCCCAATTTCATTACATATTGAATCTATAATTATAAAATTGAAATCATGGCATAAAGTTCATGATTACTTGTCTTGTCCATCACTACTCTCAGATTTGGTACATGATCCTCTTCCATTTTACAGTAAACCGGTATGTTATACAAAAATACCACAATGTAAGAATATAGGTACTTATGGAAAATACAATTCATCAATACCATAATCATATAAGATCATTGATTTGAATAACTAGTTTAATAAGATACTCACAGTGGATATAACTTTTCCTAAAAGTAGTCTTTCGGATATTAGACTCTTTAATCCCAAGATGGCTATAACTAGACCAAATATCAATAATCGAGAACCACATAACCCCTTTTAACTGATCAAACATGTCATCAATATGGAGTGACAAATAATTTTTATTTATTGAAACCTGATTTAGATTTCTGTGACCAACACACAATAATGGGGTTTCACTGACCTTCTTGGATAAATGCATCAGTGCTTCCCAAGGTGACATGCAGTGTTAAAGGAATCCATTATACATCAAGTCATACAAGTAATCCTTTATCTATTTCAGTTTATCTAGTGCCATATGATAAGAAGGAATAGATATGGGTTCAAATCTAGGTTCCAATTCATTAGATATCTTTACCTCCATATTTGATGAAAAGCCTAAAAATAATGTTGGAAGATCCGTAAATTCAACAGATAATGGAAGAATCTCACCACATGGAGATTCCTATTCTATTTCAAAAGTGTACATGGATATTAGCCAACCCATGTATGGAAGAGGAGGACCTACTAAGCTAGAAATCGTGTCTCATTTCTCTGAAAAATATAGAAATCCATGTTTAGGAAAGTAAATATGACTCATTGAAGATAATAATAAATCTGAAATTTATTAGAAATCAATTATTCCATACAAATAATGATGTCCCTAGGATTCATATAATTAATTAAAAAGTATTATATGAACTTGATTTCCAATAAAGAGAATGTACAAGTGTTTTTATAAGAAACCCTTCTCTCCTTTCCTCCTAAGAGGTTTTTCAATTTCCATCACATAAGGCATGAGTTCCGTATGAGTATTAAATAAGTGCACAATGATGTTTATTAATAAATAATGAGAGACATCAATATAAAATAAAGAAGTCACTAAATGTCAAACAATAATAATGTTTCCACTCAGTATCACATGGATTTCATTAGTTCCTATTGAAGTCTCATCTGTTACGTGAAGAATATTCATTCCTGATACCTTTGGTTAGAACCCCATTCTTATTGAAGCATATTAGTTTCCCACATATCCTAGTTGTAGAAACGATGTGATACCACTTTTTGAAGTGGTAAAAATAGGAAAAACATATAAAAGTTATTTGAGAATCCCAAATATCTAAAAATCTTTGAGACCTCAATGCAAACATGATTTGAGTGCCCAAACAATAAAATTGGAAACAATTTAGAGATCCTTTACCAGATACCAAATTTTATTTAGGAGGAATTCTAATACCAAGGACCACCATCACTATTTCAAAAAATTATTCATTCTAAATTCCCTTCCATTTAAATTAACCAATGAAACTACCACTAGGAGTAGGAAGAAGTATCATCAACCCCAACATATTTACCAAGTCAATTTTAGCAAGAAATATCCAAAACATCAACATACGAGGTAAGCCCCAGTATAATGTTTGGATAGTAGATATATAATTGAAGACACATCCGAAACCTGAAAGCCTACACTTGTTCAACACCATCTCAGGTGAGTATTGAAAAGTTAAAAAAATATTTATCATACCAAATCACTGAACAAGCAGCCTTGAAAAAGATTATAAACTCAATAGACTTAGAAAATAAAATGGTTTTTTGCATTAATTTCCCTATGAAAATGGATGAATACATTATACTATAGTCCTTTATTCATCTTCACTATAACTATAATAGTCCACCACCTCTTGGATGTCCCTTCATGTTTGAAGATAACATATTTTAACTTTTCAGAATCCAGTGTCTCCAAAACTCAAAGAGTAAATCAATCATTCCAAACCAATCCTATAAAACATTAGAATAATTGATTACCTAGAAACATGGCTTCTTTTAATTAATAAAATCATTTAATGATCTCTACTATCATCCATTTAAGGTACAAACTCTATAGCCAACATGGGAACTAGTGAACCTCTTTGGAAAAGATATTTGAATGAACAGAATACTACCATCATGAGGATCTAATAAACGAGAGGGTTTTATTTTTTTTGGGTTCAATAGTAACCCCCACCCAATATCTATTAAAACATCTTCTTAGGGGAATGGTACATTTGAACATGAACATATAACAAAGAAAACACTGTTAAGAGATAAGGTAACATCAACTATTTCAATCAGGCTTCAATTTGAGAAAAAACATAGATTATATCTTGGTAAAATTCTAGAATACAATTGAATAAAACATCAAGGAAACTTTTACCAAACATCCCATGGTATAATAAGGCTTGTAATAATGTGTGATGGACACAAAATTGTACATAAAATACCCTTAAGTCCTGAAAATCCCATATCCTACCTACAATGAAATCTAAAACTCCATACCAACATTATGAAAGAGGATTTACCTCCTTTTATTCCAATTTTTTGTGAAACATATAAGATAAACCAAAAAATCAATAAGAAAATAAATATTGACATGTGTTGAGGGGAATTACATATCCCCAAAGGATGGAAAATAGCACCTGAGCATGAAAAATAAGGAGGGAAAGATTTCTACCTATGAATAATTCAATGAGAAAATATCATGGATATGAATCAGTAAAATATCATTATGCAAAAATAATTTTCAATAAAAATGTTCAATAAGTAGGTAGATACAAGTTCAGAAATTGTATGTTAACCCAAGTCATCAAATAAACCACTAGGACAACAACAGATGGTCTCTATGTAATAAGTGGATAAGAAACTCCACCTGTTACCCCGTCAACTCCCAAGGTCCTGCTAATCAAGAACACTATTATAAAATGGACCGGATACCCTGGTACCCTGACACCTGATCAGGTACTGACATATCCTGGAGGGTGTTCTTGTTCCACATGGGTTGATGACTGGCACCAGACATCATATAAGATAAAAGTGTGAATGGTTTTTCAGACAAAATAGATAATGCAATAGATAATATAATTATAGTGAAAGAAAAATACCAATGGAGAATATAATAGAAACTGAAAAGGTCTAAAACAAAAACCAAAAAAAGATTCACCAAAGTATCATAATGTTAAGATAAACAGCCAATGTCCCAAGGAAAACACCACTTGAAGATCAAACGATCAATATCTACTAACCCCCTATGGTTCTTTCCCCCTTCTTGAACCTGGAAAAAGGAAATATGCATACACCTAATGAAAAAGGTGGGGATGTGAGATAAATCCCAGTATGGTCTCACCAAGATTTCCATTATAAGATTCCAAAAATAAGTAACCAAATATTACAATCAATTTGAAATAAAATAGGTATAGTGGTATTATTTCATATTTAAAACAAAACATTCTATTCATTTCAATTGATGGAAACATTTAATACTATAGATTAATAGAAATATTGTATATTTTTTTTATATGAATAAAAATTATTGTGTATAGAAGTTTTACAAAAAATGGAATATACATATACCATAATAATTCAAAAATTTGAAACATAGTCATCTTAAAGAGTTACAATAGTTCCATTTTGTTATATCCTCACACACTCATATAGGTGATCACAGTAATGTGTGTACACGTTTACTTTAGACATTAGAAAAAGGGGAATCCTCCTCATCCCATAGGGTATAAGATCCACCACATTATTTTTTTTAGTTAGAGTTTTGAGGAATCAATACATTTCTAGGGCATTAACAACCTATAATTTTTATCCTAGTGAAACAATTAACTACCAAGGCTTAAATGTTTTCTAATAAATACTTAACAATGGTAAAATTATTTTAAATCTATTTAAAATAAAATTTCACCATTTCTACTTTCAGTGAGATGATTTCTATTTAAAACCTCAAATATGTACTTTTAGTCAATTAATGAATTTTACAAGATAAAACTTAACATATGTTCTTACAAATTATTTTACCCATTTATTAAAATCAATTTCTCAAATAAATTTTACAAATTCTTTCAATTTCAAATTCACAACCCATATTTCGAATTTCATGTAAATTTCGGGTTTCCCCAAAATTTGATGATAAATAAAGATCAAATCAATAATTCACACTTAAAGTGTTCTTTTAGAATTTAATTTAATGAAATTTAAAATAATCATTAAATTAAAGGTCAAATTAATTGGCCAAAATTATATGGAACCACCAAACCTAACTCAAAGATCATTTATCACAACACCCACAATGGGAAAAGCCATCGAAAAATGTAAAAAATTAAAATAAAAGAATCAAACTAATATTAAAGATAAAAAAAGTTGATATCCATCCACAAATAGATGATCGAACAAACCATAAGGGGGAGAGAAAGAGATAGGAGGGAGGGAATAGGGGAAGAGCTCTTTTCGAAGAGGAATCAACCAATGTTCACTTAGATTCAATCTGAATCATAATTGGTTTAGAGGATCAAAAAATGGTTCTTGAGAGATATAAAGACCTAGGAATGTGATTTATGATGTGTTTAGGTGGTTATGATTCAAAAATATGGGTTTAAAAAATATTAAATTATTTTTTAGTATTAAAAAATATTAAATTATTTTTTAGTATTAAAAAATATCATCCTCACGGTTAATAAGGTATAGTCACACAGTTTTTGAAACCATGATCCCTACCCATGTGACCATATAATAAGGTGAATGGTTTCTATAATATGGGTGTATGGTTTTTCAAACCATGATCCAGCCCTAGAAACACAACTATTTGGTTTTTCAAGGTTTCCCTTGGGTGGGCGCATGATTTTGAAAACAATGCGCCAACCATGCACAGTCCAGAAGTTTCAAAAAAATTCAAAATTTTCACCCAAAGAACCCCTAAATGAGACCCAACCTGATCATTATAAAAAATATGCCTAAGGTGTTCCAGAAAATAGAAACGTGACGATACAAACACCCATTCCCACCATGTATTTATTTCTATTCTCTTGTATATAGAAACAGGAAAGTCTATAAATCCCTAAAATAGAAATTAGGGTGTGTGAAGAAGCATCCAAGAATAATCTCACTAATATTATATAAAAATTTCATATCAAATAAACGAAAAGTATTAATTTAAAATAAAACATAGAATGGTAGTATTTTCACAGTTTATAAAAAAATCTATTCAAACAATTACAATTGTGAGTATGAAATAGGTTCAAAGAGAATCTATGTAAAACAATAAAGAATAAAAAATTCTATTTAAACATGAATGAATAATAATTTCATCAACATTGGAATGCAAAAAATATATTAGAATTCAAGTACCATGGTTTAGAATCATTTGGTTAGTTTAGTTCATGTATTCTCAAACATCTTAGTGGAATATGGATTAAGGTGTGCCAACATCACTAGTTCTCAAGCTTAGGGGAATATAACACCTTGAATAATGAACTCTCTACCCTCATCATAGTTAAGTTAGTTTTTTCATCATTAATCCATTTCTAGGTACAGATAATACAAGATTAGATTGTGTTCTACCCCCTAACTACCCAAGCTCCCATGTGGTTCAAGGAAATCAAACTTATAACGGGATAAAATCCATTTCAAAAAATATAAAATCATTTCTAACAATCATTTCAAATTATCCACAAGTTCATATTTCAAAAAATGAAATTTCATTTCAAAAAAAAACATCATACGATTTTTAGTAATACTCATGACTTTCAAAAACAATTTATTTCATTAAAAATTCATTCAATATTTCATGCCACCATTTCTCAAAAATCCTCACTAAAATATTTCAGCTAATAAGTTATTCACTTAAAATATATTTCCTAGAAATAATTAATTTATTTGAAAATTCATAATCATATAAGTTCAACACACCCATTCCCTATTGAAAAAATCTACAAAGGATTTTAATTCATTCTTGAAAACCCAATTAGAAATCCATTTCAAATCAATCAATTGCTAACAGTTTCAATTTGTAGGAATTGATTTATGGAACCCCAAAAGTCAATAAAGGATTCCTTAATCACCAACATAGGATCAACAATTTAAGATTTGAAAAGACTTTAATCAATCACGGAAGAATCATAGAACTACAAATTGTCAAATCAAGACTTGTATGTATCAATGACATGAGAATCCACAAATCTTGAATATGGAGAGAGATGTGGAAATAAGTATTCATAATAAAATTAAGATTATAATTACCATAAGTGATTCAACTTATCAAATGACAATTTGATCCATGATGAATCATGGCTAGAACATCCAAAACCAACCTTAGAGTGTCTCCAAGTGAAAATGGTCAAATTAGTTTTCGTGGGAGGTGTGTTTATAATTAAATCTAGGATTAAGAGAAAATTAAAGGTGATACTTATCTTCCTTTCAATTCCCCGAACGACATCACTTCCTTGCCACATGATTCAATTAGCTATCCGATGGTTCTAGGAAGATTACATGGGAACCTAGAGATAAAACTAGATGGAAGGTGGTTCTAGGTAGAGTGGTTGCACCATAGGGGATCATACATACAGAACAGTGTGGTTTTTGAAAGAAATTCCTACAGCCAGACTTCCACTGGGAGGCCGGTGACCCTCACAGGATAGCCAATGGATCAAGTATATCTATTCTATTAGCATGATTTTATCCACCCCATTCACTATAAATCTCAGACACCTCTCGACAACAAAAACCATTAAAAATACACACTCCTAACTCTTGAAAAGGCCCAAATAAGAAAAAAATTCCATGAAACAATAATTCCAAATAGGGATCATTTTTAAAAATGAGAGGATAGAAAATAAACCAAGAATCATACTAGAAAAAAGGTGTTGGGATGATTCACTATTGGCTTTAGAAAAACCATTTGTATAGTTTTAGATGATAATGAATGATTTTTTTAACCACTAGTATATCTTATACTAAACCAATACATTAGATGACCCATTGGTACATATCCAATTTTTTTTTGTGGAATTATTTTATAATTTCTCGAAAAAATATTGTATATACAAATAATAGTTGTTTTTTAGAACTGTTTCCACAAGTTAGACTATAAATTATTTAATTTTATTTATAATAATAAATAATTCAAAATGTATAACTATTTTTACACACACACACACACACATATATATATATCTATATATATATATATATAACTTGTTATATGAATGTGGTTTTGTAATTGAATAATAACATAGAGGTATTGGGTTCAAAAGACAATGTATTTTTTTCTATAGCACCTATACTAATTTTTTTTTCAACCACTATTATATGATTATTACAACATTTTTATGGCCAATGGCTCATAAAACCATTGGTACAACCATAATCTAACATAGTGAGGGTAAATTGAATGTTTACAAATATTTTATTCAACTAATTTGATCAAGTTATTTGGTTGAGAAATGACATGGTTGATTGTAGGAAATGAAATGATATTTTTTGAGATTATATAAAGATAGTAAATGAGGGAAAATTTTCAATCAGAGTTATAAATTGTGAAGAGTGTAAAACCCCTAATTATAGACAAGATTTGATAGAATTTTCACAAAAATTCATTATTTAAGGATAATTATTTTAAAGTATAATTTGAAAATGGATAATAAATGGTTAATAGAAGAAAAAACCGATCATTTTTTATTAACATGTGACCAAATATATGGTCTTATTATTTTTATTAATTTATAAAATATTTTTTACAAAAAAAATCATTTATATTAATTACATCTCTTATTCTTGTAAGTTGAGTTTAAAAATTTCTAAATTATATTGGAATTAAATTTATAATATTTATATTAATTATTTATAAATATATTTATCCCTTATTGTATTGAAAATACTTTTAATTTTAAAATATTTTTAATACGTTATCATTTTTAATTTTTCAATGTTGCGTAATCACCGCGTGAGCATTGATAAGTTTTTTTTAATATATATTAGGACATATAAATTAATTTTGATTAATTTAATATGTTTTATATAATTTTATAGTATATTATCTTGTAATACATGTTCTATATATTTCTATAATGTTATTAATCATTTAATAATAGAATATAATAATAGGAAGTTAAATTCATTTGAACTCAAACAATTTTTTTAAAAGGAGTTCAAATGTTTATATCAATATGTAACAAGATCATATTAACATTTTGAATTTGAAAATTAATATCTAATATATCATAAGTATTTTAAATTTTTTTTAAATGCTTCTAATTTTTATGATTTTGATTTTGAAAAAAAATTATAATAAGATGTATAATTCCACATGAACTCAAATTATCCTTTAAAAAGAAGTTTAGAAGTGTTACTAAAACAATAAATATTTTTATTTATATATTGAATTTAAAAATTTATTTCTTAGTAATTTATAATATTCTTAAATATTCAATACCATAGTTTAGTATTTTATAACTTCCCAAAAACACATTTAATAATGGTTCTAAAGTTTGTATCAAACATAAACTCTTATTTTTTAAGGTAATCAAATTTTATTACTCAACCTATAATAAAATTGAAATTGAATTTCGAGATTTTATAGAATAGTGTTATATATATATAATATTATGTCACATTACATATATTTCTCATTTTTTATAAAATATTTTATATATTTATAGATGTATAAGAAATAAAATTCAATTTTAATCCAAACTCTTATTTTTGAAATGCATTTTGAATACAAATGTATAAATCAACTTATATCCACATTGAATTTGATTAATATATTTTAAAATAAAATAAATTATTCTTTTAAAAAATAAATTATAAAAAAATATCATTTATAATCTTTTACCATAAGTTTTGTAAAAAACCCATGATTATTAAAACCAACAACTATACCTTACATTCATCACCTATTGTTATATATAATTCTTATAATTTTTTTTAAATTTCATCTATTTAAAAAATTATTATTCCATATATATAATTATTTTTTGTTAAAATAAATATTTTTTTAATAAATATTATATTTTAAAATAAAAATAATACAATATTAAAAGTATATATATTTTTCAGAGAAAAATAGGTATTTCATTTTTAACAAGAAATAAAATTCTTGTTTCATATCATGCCATAATATTTTTCTATGATACTTGATAAATTAAATATAATTATAAATTTATAAAAATAGTACAAATATTCCAATATAAAATATCATATACTAAATTATACAAAATAAGAAATATTATATAACCTTTGATCAAATAAAATTTTTATTTTATAAAAAACTATTTTTAAACAGATAAATGTAATGAAAATATGTCCATACTATATATTAGGAAAGTCAATTTTTTTTTTAAAAAATGTGAATTCTTCAAGTATAATTCACCTATTATTATTATAAACCCTCCATCCTCGGTGAAAATCCGATTTGGGAGAATGCACTATACTGTAGAGAATATAAAACATAAAACACCGTGATATCGTATTCTTCTACTCTGCCATCGATAAAATGATAGCAGATCCAACACCATTCCAGAAACTACTCCCTACATTGTAATTAAATATTCATTATTTCTTTTAGGAACCACAAAATTTGGTTGCTAAATGGATTTGAAATCTAGTAAACTGATAAGGGACATACTGGGAGTTACCCAGTAGTGATGGTGGGTCTGCCAGAAGGCCCCGTGCTGTAGGTTTAAGTTGAACATAGACTTATCTTATTTGGATGGTGTGATTAGGGGGGATAGTAAGGGACATAAGGGGATAAATTATTCTGAGATTTAGCTCATTTTATAGTGATTTCATGTCAATAAGAGCCTAGGAAAGTGCCATAGACAGCAGGGATAATGCTTTGTAGAAGCTTCAATATTCAGATCACCGAAGTGGAGTCCGACAAGCGGTCCGGGTTGGGTTCATGCAAAAAATAGGTTGATATTACTTGGGATTTAATTTATATCATCGAGAACTGTAGGTCCTTCCTTATCCAAGGCATTCATATTCTACACACATAGAGAGAGGGTAATGGAGAAGCCGACGATCTTGACAGAAAAGGAATGCCAACTGAGAGATTGATTTTTGTATTCCAATATGGGTTACCTACCCAATGGATGTAATTTTATTTTTAGAGGGGATGTGCTAGATCTTTATCATTTTTTCCTCCATGAGATGGGTTATTTTGTACTTGTCATTCTTTTTCAATAAAAATTTAACCTTCAATCATAAATTCCATCATTTCATTATTTTAACCCAAGGGTATAAGTATGGCCTCATAGTGGACATATATCCTTTGAAATGTTTAATTTCGAATATACTCCTGGATTATTTTCAACTGAAAATGTCCAGACCTGAGGTCTATCTTTTAAAAGTACCGAGTTCCCTTGAGTGGGTCAAACAAGTGATAAATACTTGGTAAATGATACTTGTTCTAAAAAGAAGTGTTAATGAGTACTTTATAATCATTTTAAATCCATATAAAACTATCATTACCCAACCTTCCCTAGGCCTTGAACCTGGTCCAAATGATTTTAACTACCTTTTATGTTGACATTTTTATTAAGTTATCTAACCAAGAAAAATTTTCAACAAACGATTTATAAAAACCAACTGTTCAAAAAGACTATGAATCTATGTTATATTAGTTGGTATTATCCATTCTTCAAAAATATTATCTTCAATAAGATCTATAGATACACCATTTTTAGTAACAATATTTTGAATGAATGTAATTTTGTACAACGAAAAACTCACATCTACTAAATTTTCCATATAAAATATTTCCCTTCAATTCTAGAGAATAATTATTAAATGTTTTTCATGACCATAATAATATTTTGAATATATGAGAATATCATCAATAAATACCAACATGAATTTATCCAAATATTCTCTAAATAATTTATTCTCAAAATACATAAATACTATAGGTGAAATCATTTAACCAAGGTGAATAACTATAAAATCATAGTTTCTATACTCATTTGAAATGTTTTCTTATGAATATATTCTTCCATTATGTTCATATAATGATATATATGCTTCAGGAAAATATTTAAAAAGTATTGAACTCCCTTGAGTGGATCAAAGTTGTCCTAAATATGGGGAAAATATACATGTTCTTATTAGTTGTATTTTGAGTAATATATAATCAATGTAAATAATTATAAAATTTTCATGAACCAGCCATTACCAATCCATTAACTTGGTCAACTAAACCCATGGTTACCTTATAGTACCTTGGTCTCCATTCCATCATAGTGTAAACTATTACCCATATGGGTCACTTTTCATGCTAATGGTTATCCCCATAGACCGACATAAATTATTTTTGTGTGTTTTGTCCACTTTTACTCAAAGCCTTGGAAAATTACAATGATATCCCCCACCTTGACACTAATCTTGGCCAATAACACTTAAATGTGGAGCTATTATTAAGTAGGATCTTGAAAATAAAAGATCAACTGGTTGAAATGGGTAGTAACATTTAGCCTTTTATGCATCACATTCCTAAGGGTGCTACACTATACATAACTTTAGAGAAAAACACCATCATTGTGGACCAAAAACCAAAAACCCAAGAAGTGCCTTTGTACTTTCAGTTAGGTGTTGGATCTCATACCATTTTTAAGTTTCCTCTTTACCTGGTCTATGAACCGGGTTATCTGACTTCATGGGCATCCTATAATACCTTGGTTGTATTCCTAACATGCCACATGATATTACCGATCTCATCCACTTATAATACTATTGTTCGTCACCACTAAACAACACTTGTACTTTTAGTGTGTTTTCTCTCACCCACACACACCTTGAGAAACTAACAAGTAGGTCACCATCTCGAAACTACTCTAGGATAAGAATAATAAACTGTGGATTTTTAATCAGATTTGATCCTGAAAGATAAGGAACACCTTATTCACATGGGTGATAACATTTATCATTTTAATTCTCATGTGTCTAGGGGTGCTTCAAAAACTATCTTTCTTCTTGAAAATAACTTATTTTCACCCCAAGGTGATGTTCTGGGATGAATTAAATGCTTATCAAGAAACTCTAGAAATTTCATTTTTTTAACTCTAATGACTATGTTAGATCTATTCAATAAGGAGGTTTTGATATTTCCTTATCATATAGAACCATATAAATAGTGGATTCAACATCTCTATCACACATAATACAAGGAAAATAGTTAAGATATATATCCAAATATTCATTTTACACTAGTACCTCAATATGTGAGATAATATACTTTTCTAATTACATATGTTGGATACTTTTTTCCTCTATCTTATATTAATTTATTATCTTCTTGATATGTTATCACTGTTATAGATTCATTCTTAATTACAAACTTAATCTGCAAGGACCCAACCCCCGTTGGCTAGATCCAATGCCTTATTTAATTACATTGGAATGATTAAAATAAATTCATATCCTGAAGGAACAAATAGTTTAGTAGTTTTGAAAAATAATATACACACATAAGTTCAACATTATGGCTTAAAGTCAAATATATAATAGAAAATCCATATGAATCATAGATTATCCTTGAAAGTAATCCATAATATTCTTCTTCACAACCTAAGGAAATGAAAACAAAATAAAGGGGTGATCTCAGATGCTCAGTATGGGTAATTAATACCATTGAGGTTATTATAAAAATAAACACTTGGCACGGTGAACAACTAAATACACATTCCTTTAAAAACATACTTGAGAATAATATGGAAGGAATGGAAACTGATCAAATATGTCTATATAAACAATCATAATAGAATAAAACCTAACCACTGATATTATACTAGTAGAATAATCACATGTTATATCAATTACTAATAACATAATGAGAAAATGCATAATTTTGGACATCTGAAATATATTATCAAGGCCTCGACCCAGACATCTGAAAAAAATAGGGTAAGGCCTCGAAAAAAACTAAAAATCTTTTTTTTCTCATGAGACCTACCGATGAATCGATGGGATATAGAGGGACCCACCATAATATTCTAATATCAATTAACTTTTTGTGTGGAAGGGTCTAAACATAAACAATAAGAATATATGAAAAAACTTTCCGCAATCTGTACACATAAACATTAACCATTCTTCGTCGTATGGTGAACTAAATCTAGATGGGACATCCATAGTAAAAATTATCATAAATATTTTAATACAATATGGTAGATGATAAACATAAGATATTAAACTCAATAATACATAATATGTAATAGATTTGTTGAAATAGAACAAATACTCTAATAAAATCATCGGGGAATCTTTGAGGGAAATAAAATTTTCCTTTGGAAAGAAGAGTTATTTTGGAAAAAATAATTACATGAAACCATAAATAAACTAATGTAGTTTTTTCATGATTAAATTAGTGGTTTTGAAAAATAATTTTTTCTTAAAAAATATTATATATTTCCCTTGAAAATACGTATGAATTTGAGAAGTTCCCTTGAATCAGGCTTGTTTATCAGGAACAATTGAGAATGATTTTTGAAAAACATGTAAATCCCCATAAAAATGGATTCATATTGGTAATAAATAAATAAAACTCACAAAGAATTTATGAGGAGTAGATAAGAATAATTTATAATTTAATTGGGATTGAGTGAGACAAAGAGTAACCTGAAAGAATATGTATGTTCAGGTAGAAACCTTTACCTTCTGTCCGAATATGATCTGCACTTGGGCATAACATCATTGATAATAAAATAAAATATATTAATTATTTAATTAATAACCTTATTTACATGTTTTTATTTTGATTAATTATATTAAGTTCTTTTATGGACATTTTATGAGTTATATGATTCAAATTTATTGCTCGGGAGTGTTCGTTTCCTTGGTTTTCATGATCGATATAATTGTATATGATAAGGGAAGTTCATCTGGAATGGGTAAAATTATCCAAAATTTAATTTGTAATATATTTATGAAAATAAAGTATTGTAAATGGTTATACATATCATTTTTTATATATTATGAGCATGAATCATTAGATAAAACAATTAGTGACAATCCATTAGATTCTTATAGTGGGTGTTTGAACACAATGAAATAGTTTTGTTATATTATTTAACATCAAGTTTAAATTATGGTTCCTAAAACATTACATAAGATATAATATAAATTTTACAATATTTTTCAACCATAAAAATGGTTTCAGGACCAACAATGAAAGAGAAGTTGAAGAATGAAACTTCATCGTCCATGAAGGTTGTAAATTGGCACCTCCTGAACGACGATTTTTTTAAAATAAAAGTGAGAGAGTAAGGATATTGATGACAGATCTATCATTAACATGATATAATTATATTATATATATGGTTCTAGAGTTACCATGATCATTTGGATATATTATGTGAGAAGATAATAATAAAATAAGGATCTTAAAATAAATTAAAAGGAAAAAGGAAGATGATTTTTCCTCTTGAGTACTCCTCTTTGAGAACCTCCTTATGGGAAGGTGTTTTGGTCTTTTGGAAAGACCAAGAGCTCTTGAAAAAAGGGAAGATACTTGGGAAGAGTGTTTGGGTATAACTTTTAGAATATTCAAGTCTTAGAAGAGTGAAGAGTAAAGGGAGTGAGGGGTGGTTTTAATAGTGGAGGAGAGGAGGGATTTTTGAATATCTTATTCATTATTTTATTATTTTTCTCACTATAAGAAATAATGTTTTATTCTTCTAAAAGAAAATTATAATTGGTGCATGTGAGTTCGAACCAATGGCCATTTACATCAGCCATAACTCATGAATGATTCATTAATTTATTTATTTAGTATATTTTGTAAATTATAGAATTTTTTTATTCACCAAAAAATCCTGTATTCCAGAAAGATCCTTAAAATTCATCCAAAAAAATTATCAAAATATAGAATTAAAAAATAAGTTCTATTTATGAAAATAATTTTCAAAATAAGAGAAATTTAATTTTTAAATAAAATAATTATTTACTTGAAAAATACATATTTGAAATTTAAAAATTATTTTATAATACATTCAAAAATTAACTGAGGTCTCATAAAATTATACTAAAATCATAGGAAAAAAATATTTATTATGGAATAAATTTTATGAAAACGAATATTAATTTAAATGAATTTATTAATTTAAAATTCTAATTAAATATTTACTACTTACAAAAATATAAACACTTAATTATTAATTTTTATAATATTCACTCTCATTTATATGGTCCCTAATTTTATTTATACATACATGGGTGAGGTTTATATTCATAATGGTACATTATTATTTATAAGGGTAAGTCATTTTTCATAAGGATATGTTACTATTCACAAAAAATGTAATTTTATCCTATCAGACTCTAAATATCTTACATACCGAAACCATGTATGTTAGTTCATTAAAATTCAAATCAATGAAGCAACAAAATTATGTTTAGCAGATAGGTTATAGTTACTCCTACAACAAGGTGTTTGTTTCTAATCATATTAGTGTTGCATGCATTATATATTAAATTTATTTGTAAAACCTTGGGGTGTTACATGATCTCATTCAAAAAATTTAATATAACTTCTATTGTTTTTTAATATATATTAGTATTGTTTCTCAAAAACCAATCCATATGAAAATAGTTTTAAACTAAAATATAAGTATGTTAATAATATTTATAGGTAAAATAATGCCACAAATTATTTATAGAGGAATCCTATAAATCATTGTGTTTTAATACCTAGACACGTTTTTTTACAAAAAAAAATTCATTCCCTCTTTCATGAGATGAAATTTATATATTAATAGGAAAATTATAAAAGTTGAATTAATGTGTGGATCTAGAATTATAAAAAACATTATCATAATCCGATTAACCAAATAAGGTACTTGTTACCACTTTAGTTAATGGATCAACATCTATGGTAGTAGTATAAAATGAATTTACCACACTTTTCTTATTTTGATATTGATTATTTATTCCTTGAATATTTAATATTGGACAATTTTTTTTATAATGACTCATTTCATTACAATAAATAAATTCCACTACCGATAGAACACCTAGATAAGATTTGATTTATCATTTTCCTACCACTAATATTAATATTATTCATTTATTTGTTATTATGAGACACATGTCTAAATTTAAAACATTAATAACACTTGCTTGATCTATTAAGATACTACCAAGAATTATTTTTACCATAGTTTTGAAATTATGGAAATTAAATTATGTTATCTTCGTATTTCATTATTGGCTATTTCCTTATTGTTTACCACATTGATTACTTCCTATACTTGATATTATGAGATATAAAAGAGTTAAAAAACATCATTTAATCCTTATCATAATATCGAAAGAAATCCCCATAACAATAAAATTCAGTAGCAACCAAATCTCTACATCATCTTGGTTTCAAGCATATATAAAATCTATTAAATTTTCTTCTATAGTAATTAATAAAATTTAATTCATACCATGATATGGGTGTTGGGAATTTCAAATTAAAAGTATTTTAGGTACTCCACCCATCAACTTGGATAAAGATTTAAATATTTTTTTTTGATAATATATAGCTCATGATTTTATGATCAGAGTAAATAATAAACCCTCCTCCAAAAAGTAGTTTTTAAAAATTTTAAGAGTGTTCACCATAACTATGAGCTCAAGATCAGGTTTGGTATAGTTATATTCATGATTATTAAGTTGCTGAGAACCAAAATTCACCAAATGATCACCCTACATGATAACACAATCCAAACATGAACTTGATGGATCATAATAGACCACATAAAACTTTCCAAACTATATAAGACTCAACACTAGAGTTGAAGTCAAATAGAGATTCAAACCATCAAAGGAAGCCTAAAATTGATAATCCCATATTATATTAACTCCTTTTTAAGTGAGGGAGGTTAATAAAGAACCCCAATTTGAGAAATATGTAATGAATCAGTAGTAATACCCAACTAAGACCATGCATTTTTCAATCTCAAAGTTATTTCATTGTTCTTCCCAAGAAATAAAGACCTTAAACTTTTCAAGATTAACTGGGAGGACATGTTTTGAGACTACTTTCCTGAATATATTTACCTATTGAATCTATAATTAGCACATTGAAAACTTGAAATAATGTTAGCAATTCCTTGTCATGTCCATAACTACTCTTGAATTTGGTACCTGATCCTCCTATATTTTATAGTAAACCAGTATGTTATACAAAAATACCACAATGGAAGAATCTAGGTAATTGTGGAAAATCCAATTCATCAATACCATAAACATATAAGATTATTTATTTTAACAACTAGTGTAATAAGATACTCATTATGGATATAAATTCTCCTAAAAGCAGTCTTTCAAATATTAGACTCCTTAATCCCAAGTTGGCTGTAACTAGACCAAATATCAAAAATTGAGAACCAATTAACCCCTTTTAGCTGATCAAACAAGTAATCAATATTAAGTAACAAATAATTTTTTCTTTATTTCAACAAGATTGAGATTTTAGTGATCAACACTCAATAAAGGGGTTTCATTGACTTTCTAGGCTAAATGAATCGGTGCTTCCCAAGGTGACATGCAGTGTTGAATGAATCCATTAGACATCAAGTCATACAACTAATCCTTTATCTTTTTCATTTTATCTAATGCCATATGATATGAAGGAATAGATATGGGTTGGGATCTAGGCACCAATTTAGTTGATAACATTACCCCCTTTGATGGAAAGCCTAAAAATTATGTTGGATGATCCATAAATTCAACAGATAATGGAGGAATCTCACCACATAGAGATCAATATTTAATTTCAAATGTATATATGGATATAATCCTACCCAGTTATGGAAGAGGAGGACCAACTAGGCAAGAAATCGATCCCCATTTATCTAAAAAATATATAAATCCCAGTTGAGGGAAGTAAATGTGATTCCTTGAAGATAATAATAAATTTGAAATTTATTATAAATAAACTATTCCATCAAAATAATAATGTCCCTAGGTTTCATATCAAGAATGAACAAGTATTATATGATTCTGTTTTTCAATAAAGAGAAATTACAAGAGTTATATCAAAAACCCTTCTCTCCCTTCTTCCTAAGAGGTTTTTCAATTTCCATCACATAAGGCCTAAGTTCCTTGTGAATATTCAACAAGTACATAGTGAAAATTAATAAGAAATAATGAGAGATATAAATATCAAATAAATATTTCACTAAAGGTAAAACAATAATAATGGTTCCACTCAGTATCATATGGCCTGCAATAGTTCCCAATGAAGTCTCATCCATTATGTGAAGAATATTCATTCCTGACGCCTTGGGTGAGAGCCCCATTCTTATTGAAGAATATGAGTTTTCCACATATCTTAGCAGTAAAGATGTTGTGATACCAATTATTGATGTGGTAAAAACATGTAAAAAAATTCTACAAGTTCTTAGAGAATCCAAAAGAGATCAAATCCTTGAGGCCTCATTGCAAGCATGATTTCAGTGCCTAAAAAATAAACATTAGAAACAAGTTAGAGATCCTTTACAAGATACCAAAATTTTTTTGGGAGGAAGTATAATACCAAGGAAAAACATCAATATTTCCACAAAATTATTCATTCTACATTCTCTTCACTTTAAAGGAACCAATGAAACTGCCACTAGAAATAGGAAAAACTCTCATCAAACACAACTTATTGACTAATTCAATCTTAGCAAGACATATCCAAAAACATCAACATATGAGGTAAGCCCCAGTATACTGTTTGAATATTAGATATGTAATTGAAGGCCCATATGAACCATAAAGACTTCACTTGTTCATCACCATCTTAGGTGAGTATTGAGAAAGTTAAAAAAATATTTATCATACCAAATCCCTAAACAATCACCCTTGAAAAAGATTATAGACTCCATAGAATTCGAAACAACCAAGGATTTTTGATTTAATTTCTCCAACAAAATGGATGAAGACATTATAATATAGTCCCTTATTCATCATCACTATAACTATAAAATTACACCACCTCTAGGAAGTCCCCTCAAGTTTGACGATACCCAATTCAACTTAGCGGAATCCAGTGTCTCGAAGAACTCAAAGAGTCTCTCAATCATTCCAAACCAATCCTCTGAAACATCAGAATAATTCATTCCCTAGAAATATGGTTGATTTTAAGGAAAAATATCCTAGGCATGATCTCTATTATCAGCCATTCTTGTTAAAACCTCTATATCCAATATGCAAACTAGTGAACCTCCTTGGAAAAGATCATTGAATGAACATACTACTACCATCATGAGGATAAAATAGACTGGTGGATTTTAATTTTTTTGGTTCAATAGTAACCCATTCCCAATATCTATTAAAACATCTTCTTGGGGGAATTTTTCTATAGAACATTAACATATAACAAGGAAAAATCAGTCAAGATATAAGGTAACATCAACTATTTCAGTCATGATTCAATTTGAGAAAAAAAAATCATAGATTATATCCTGGTAAAATTCAAGAATGAAATTTAATAAAACCTTAAAAAAACCTTTCCCAAACATCCCGTGATATCTTAAGGCCCCAAATAATTAGTGATGGCCAAAAAATTGTTCATAATATACCCTTTATGTCTTGAAAATTCCATAACCTATCTACCATGAAATCTAAAACTCCATACCAACTTTCTAAAAGAGGATTTACCTCCTTTTGTTATATTTTTCATGAAATATGTAAGATAAACCACTAAATATATAAGTGAATCTATCTTGACATGGGTTGATTGGAATTATATATCCCCAAAGGATGGAAACTAGAACCTGAGCATGAAAAATAATAAGGGAATGAATTCTACCTACAATTAATTCAAGAAGACAAAGTCATGGATATGAATTAATAAAATATCAGTATCCCAAAAAAAAGTATGAACAAAAATGTATAATTATTAGGAAGATATATGTTCTAAAATAGTATGTTAACCCAAGTCATCAAATAAACCATTAGGACAACAATACATGGTCTCTGTGTAATAAGTGGGTCAAAAACTCCACCAGTTACCCCGCCGACTCCCAATGTCCCGCTAATCAAGAACACTATCATGAACTGACACTAATACCCTGGTACCTGTACACCCGATCCGACACTGACATTTCCCAGAGGGAATTCTTGATTCCAAATGGGTTGATGACTAGCACCTTTCAACATATAAGTTAAAAGTTAGAATGGGTTTTCCACAAAAATAGAGGAAGAAATAGATACATATAAGTATGGTGAATGAAAAATCCCAAAGGAGACTGTAACAGAAACTAAAAAGGTCTAAAACATAACCCAAACAAATATTCACCAAAGTATCAAAAGTATATGATAAATAGCCAATGTCCCAATGAAAACACCACTTTAGGATCAAACAATCAACATACGTTAACTACTTATGGTTCTTCCCCACTAGTACCTAGCAGAAGGAAATGTACAAGCACCTAACAAAAAAGGTGGGGATATGAGATAAAGACCATTATGGTCTCACCAAGTGTTCCATAATAAGATGACAAAAATAATTAACCAAATAATTCTTTTAATTTCAAATAAATAGGCATGGTGGTGTAGTTTCATATTTAAATCCAAACATGTTATTCTTTTCAATGGATGGAAAAATTTTATACAATTGAATAATAAAAATTTTGTATAAATTTCTTTATATAAATAACAATTCTTGTGTGTATAAGTTCTAGAAAAAATATAATATATATATATGCCATAATAATTCAATAATTAAAAACATGTTCATATTCCAAGAGTTAAAATAGTACCACGTTATGATATCCTCACACACTCATATAGGTGATCAGAGTAATATGTGTACATATTTCCTTTAGACATTGAAAAAAGGGGACTCATCAACATCACATCAGAGATAAGATCCAACACATTATTTTTTTATTAGAGTTTTGAAGAATCCATACCTTTCTGGGGCATTACCAACCTTGAATTTTTATCCCAGAGAACCAACTAACTACTCAGTATTACATGTTATTTAACAAACAATTAACAATGGGAAAATTATTTTAAAACTATTTAAAATAAAATTTAACCATTTCTAGTTTCAATATGTAGATTTCTCTTTAAAACCCCAAACATGGGGTTTTAATCAATTATTGAATTTTACAAGTTAAAACTAAACCTAAGTTCTTATCAAATTATTTTATTCATTTTTCTCAAAATCAATTCATCAAATAAATTTCACTAATTCCATCATTTTTAAATTTACAACCAAATTTTCCAATTTCATGGAAATTGGGGGTTTTACTAAAATCTAATGATAAATTAATTTAAAATCACCAATTCACACTGAATTTGTTTTTTTAGAATTTAATTTGAAGTAGTATAAAATAAACTTTTAATTAAAGGTCAAATTAATTTGAAAAAATAATACAAAACCACCAAACATAACTCAAAGATCATGTATCATAATGTACACAAAGAGAAAAACCATCGAAGAATGTCAAAAATGAAGATAAATGAATCAAATTAATATTCATGATAAAAAAAGTGTTTAGATCCATCCAAAACTAGATGATCTCATAAACAATTAGGGGGAGAGAAATAGATAGTAAGAGAGAGGGAATAGGGGAAGGGATCTTTTGAGAGAGGAATCAACCAATGTTCACCTAGATTCAATAAGAATCAGAATTGGTTTAGAGGGTCCAAAAATGGTTCTTGAGATCTCTAATAACCTAGGAATGTGATTTAAGATGTGTTTGGGTGAAGAGGATGTAAAAATAAAGGTTTAAGAAATTTTAAATTATTTTTTAGTATTAAAAAACATCATCCTTATGGTTTGCAGGGCAGGGCCAAAGTTTTTTCCAAACCATGCTATCTAACTGTGTGCCCCTCTAATAAGGTGAATGGTTTCTATAATATGGGTGTATGGTTTTTAAAACCGTGATCCAGCCATAGAAACTCCACTATTTAGGTTTGCAAGGTTTCCCCAGGGTGGGCACCTGGTTTGGGAAAACCACGCGCCAACCGTGCATAACCCAGACGGTTCAAAAAAATTTCAAATTTTCACCCAAAGAACCCCAAAATGAGACCCAACCAAATCATGATAAAAAATAAACCTGATGAGATCCTGAAAATAGTAACTTGATGATACAAACACCCTTCTTCACTAACCAATTCATTCTATTTTCTTGTAAATGGAAATAAGAAAGTCTATAAACCATTGTAATAAAAATTAGGGTGTGTGAAGCACCATCCAAGAACAATCTCACAAATAATACAAAATAATTTCTTAACAAATAAACCAAATGGATTAATTTAAAATAAAACATAGAATGGTATTCTTTTCAGAATTCATAAAAAAATTCTTTTCAAACAATTCCAATTGTGAGTATAAAATAAGTACAAATAGAATATCTATAAAATAATAAAGAATAATCAATTATATCGAAACAAGAATGAATAATAATTTTATCAATTTTGGAATGCATAAATATTTTAGAATATAATCACCCTAGTTTAGAATCCAAGGGTTAGTTTTGTTCATGTATTCTTAAACATCTCAATGGAATATGGCTCAAGGTGTGAAAACATCCCTAGATCTCAAGCTTAGGGCAATACAACACCCTGAAAAATGAACTCTCTACCCTCATCATAGTTAAGTTAGCGTTTTCATCATTAATCCATTTATGGGTATAGATAATACATGACTAGATTGTTTAATACCCCCTAATTACCCAATCTCCCTTGTGATTCAAGTATATCAATCATATAAGGGGATATCATATATTTCAATAAATGTCAAATCATTTCTAACAATTGTTTCAAATCGACAACAAGTTCATGTTTCAAAACATTCCATTTCATTTTAAAAACAAACATCAATTGGTTTTCTGTAATACTCATGCCTTTTTAAAAAATCATTTCATTCAAAATTCATACAGTATTTCATGCCATCATTTCTAAAAAACAATCACTAAATTATTTCATCTAATCATTTATTCACTTCAAATATAATTTATAGAAATCATCAGTTTATTTTAAAATCCATAATCATATAGGTTATACACACCCATTCCATGTAGAAAAAATCTATGAAGGATTTTAATTCATGCCTGAAACCCCAATTATAAATCCATCAAATCAATCAATTGCTAACAGTTTCAATTTATATGAATTGTTTTATGGAAATGCCAATATCAATCAAGGTTTCCTCAAAAACCAACATAGGATTATCAATTTAAAATTTGAAAAGACTAAAATAAATCAAGGAAGAATCATAGAAATACAAATTTTCAAATCAAGATTCATATGTATCAACCACATGTGAATCCACAAATCTAGAATATGGAGAGATAGGTGGAAATAATTATTCATAATCAAATAAATATTATACTTAGCAGAAAAGATTCAACGCATCAACTAACAGTTCTATCCATGAAGAATCAAGGATCGAACATCCAAAACTACTCTAAGAGAGTCTCTAAGTGAAAATGGTAAAATTAGGTTTTAGGGAGGTGTGTTTATAATTAAATCATAGATTAAGAGAAAATTAAATATGATACTTATCTTTCTTTCATCGCCCCAAAAAACATCATTGCCTTGCCACATGATTCCATTGCATAACCGGTGGTGCGGGAAAGAATACCTAGGCACCTAGGAATACCACTGGATAACTGGTGGTTCTAGGTAGAGTGGTTTCACCATAGGCTATCATACCTACTGACCAGTGGGGTTTCTAAAAGAAATCCCTACAAACAGACATCCACTGGCTGGTCGATGTCCCTCAAAGGATAGCCAGTAAGCCTACTATATCAATTCTAGTAGCATTCTTATATCCACCCCATTCACAAAAAATCTCAGACACCTCTCGACACCTAGAACCATAAAAAAACACACACCTGACTCTTGAAAAGTCCCAAATGAGAAAAAAACCATGAAATAATAGGACCAAATAGATAAAATTATTAAAAATGAGAGGATAGAAAATAAACCATGTATCATACTAGAAAGAAGGTGTTGGGATGTTATGCCATTGTATTTACAAAAAACATTAATATAATTTTAGATGATACCCATAGTTTTTCCTAACCATTGGTATAGCTTATCCTAAACCAATTTATTGGACGACCCATTGGTATAGATCAACTTTTTTCATGGTTTTATGTTATTATTTCTTGAAAACATTTTGTATATACCAATAAGGATGGTTTTCTTAGAACTTCTTCCACAAGATATACTATCAATTATTTAATTTTATGTATAAAAATAAATAATTCAAAATATATAACTATTTTTACACACACACACATAGATATATATATATATATAAATATATATATAAATGGTTATATTAAAGTGGTTACGTAATTGAATAATAACCGAGATGTATTTGGTTGGAAACACAATGATTTTTTTCTATTATAAATATACTAATTATTTTTTCAAACCACTATTATAGGATTATTACAACAGTTGTATAGTTAATGGCTCATCAAACCATTGGTACAACCTCAATCTCATATAATGAGGGCAAATTGAATGCTTACAAATATTTATGTCAACTAATTTGATCATGTTGTTTGGTTGAGAAAAGACATGGTTGATTGTAGGAAATGAAAGTAATTTTTTTGAGATTATATAATGATAGTAATTGAGGGAAAATTTTAATTTAGAATAATATATTGTGATGAGTGTAAAACCCCTAATTATAGACATGATTTGATGGAATTTTCACAAAAATTCATTCTTTAAGGTTTAAGAATTTAATGTTTAAGTGGAAAATGTATAATTTAATGTTAATAGAAAATAAAATTGATCCTTATTCATTAACATGTGACCAAATATTAGTATTAATATTCTTAATAATTTATAAAACATTATTTTTAAAAAAAATCCATTTATATTAATTTGGTGCCTTATTCTTCTAATTTTAGTTTAAAAATTTATAAATAATTGTGGAATTCAAGTTATAATACTTATATTAATTATTTATAAACATATATATCCCTTAATGTTTTTAAAATACATTTAATTTAAAAATATTTTTAGTACTTTATCCTTTTTAAATTTTCTATGTTGTGTATTCACTACATGTGCATCGATAAGTTTTTTTATATTTATTAGGATAGAAAAATTAATTAAATTGATGTATTAATATTTATATTATTTTTTAATTATATTATCATGTAATACATGTTCTATATATTTCTATAATATTATTCATCATTTTATATTAGAATATGACAATAGGAAGTTAAATTCAGTCAAACTCGAACTCTTATTTTAAAAGGAGTTAAAATGTTTTACTCAATCTACAACCAGTTCATATTCATATTTTTAAATTGTAAATTAATATCCTATATATCATAATTATTTTAAAAATTTCTACATTATTTTAATTTTTTTAATATTTATTTAGATAAAAATATTATAATAAGAAGTATAATTCCACATGAACTAAAATTCTCTTTTTAGAAAGTGTTTAGAATAGTTATTGAAACTAAAAAAAAGTTTAATTTTTATATTGAATTTAGAAATTTATTTCTTATTAATTTATAGTATTCTTAAATATTCTATAACATACTTTTTTATTTTATAACTTCCCAAAAACACATTTAATAATGGGTTGTAATGTTTTTATCAAACTATATCTCTTACTTTTAATGTAATCAAAATTTATTTCTCAACCTATAAAAAAATTGAAATTGAATTTTGAGAATTTAAATAATAGTGTTATATATTTATAATATTATTTCAAATTACATATATTTCTAATTTTTTATAAAATAACTCATATTTTTATAAATCTATAAGAAATAGAATTCCATTTGAGTCCAAACTCTTATTTTTTAAAAGTATTTTGAATTTAAATTTATAAATCGACTTATAACCAGATTGAATTTCATTAATAGATTTCAAAATAAATCCTATAATCCATTTAAAAAATATATTTTAATAGAAATGTCATTTATAATATTTTACCATAAGTTTTGTAAAATCCCATGATTATGAAAACCATTAATTATACCTTACATTCATCACTTATAATTATATATAATTCTAATAATTTTTTATAGATTTCATCTATTTTAAAAATAATTATTCCATGTATATAATTAATTTTATTAAAAAAATATAATATTATTAAAAATTATATTTGAAAATAAAACTCATACAATATTAATATTATATATATTTTTTAGAGAAAAATAATTATTTCATTTTAAAGTAGATATAAAATTCTTGTTTCATATCATTGCATAATATTTATCTATGATATTTGATATATTAAATATAATTATAAATTTATAAAAATAGTATAAATATTCTTATATAAAATATCATATATTAAATTATATAAAATAAAAAAAATTACATAACCTTTGATCAAATATTTTATTTTATAAAAAAAACTTTTTTAACAGATAATTATAATGAATATATATCCATAATATATATTAGAAAACTCAAATAATTTTTTTTAAAAAATATGGATTCTTCACGTGGCGTTCACCTAATATTATTATGAACCCGCCATCCCATGTGAAAACCCAATTTGGGAGAATTCACAATACTGTAGAGAACATAAAACATAAAACACCATGTGATATCGTATTCCTCCATTCAGCCACCTATAAAATGATAGCAAATAAAACACCATTCTAGAAACTAATCCCTACACTGTAATGAAATATTCATTAATAGAATTATGGCTTGTAGGAACCACAAAATGTGGTCACTAAAAGGATTTAGCGTCCAACAAAAGACCAAATTTTGGAGTCACAATTTTATTTCAAGTAAAGACTTTTAGCGATCTCTAATGGTGGTTTATGATGGTATACATCTACCCACTACACTGTGAGTTCTCCTCTCGGCATTTTAGATTGATGGGAATGAGAAAAATTGTACCCACTATCCATGGAAGAGGCACGATGGTGAAAGAAGTTTTTTTAATTTCTTTTTGGATTTCTTCAAAAGCATATGTTAATTTTTTTTAAAATGTATCTCAATGGAGGCATCGCTACTAGGTCCTTTTGGTTATGCACAAAGGATGTAGTGGTGATTCATATTTTTTCTATAATTTTTTTTCTATTTTAATTATTCTTTTTTATATTTTTTAATTTTTAATGTTTTATTGATATTTTGTTATGTTTATATATATATATATATATAAACAAAATGTTTCACCATAATGTATCTCTTATTCAAGTACAAGAATTTTATATCCTATAAATATAATGTATAATACTAATATAAATTAAAATTAAAACATGTATTAGACATATAATAAGTAGTAAAAAATAAAATATAATTTCTTAAAAAATGTTGATGAAAAAAAACTCATAAGCTTTGAAATCCACCAAACTTAAAAATAAAAATGTTTCTAGTGTGTGACTTTTATAGATTATAAAATATATACTATAATCCCAATATAAATTAAAATTTAAAAATTTATTAAACAAATAATAAGTAGTCAAAAATAAATGGTATTTATTTAAAAATGTTAATGAAAAATAATTTATAAGACTTATAATCCACCAACTTCAAACAAAAAAATGTTTCAAGAACGTGAATATTTCAGCCTATAAAATATAAATTAGAAGAACAATATAAATAAAAATATAAAAATTTATTAGAAATATAATAAGAAGTGGAAAATAAAAATATTTTCTTAAAAAATATAGATGAGAAATACTTTATAAGCTTTCTAATCTACCAACATGAAACATAAAAATGTTTCAAATACTGGGATTTTCTATAAAATTAAACATATACTATATGACCAATATAATTGATTATTCAAACATTGATTACAAATATATTAATTTGTCTAAAATAAAAATAATTTATTACAAAAGGTTGATAAAAAATAATTTATAAACTTTCTAATCCACCAACTTGAAAGATAAAAATGTTTCAATTATGGGACATTGCAAGACTATAAAATATAAACTATACGACCAATATAAATTGAAATTTAAAAATTGATTAAACTTATAATATGTAGTTAAAAATAAAAATAATTTCTTAAAAATTATTTATGAAAAATTATTTATAATCTTTCTAATCCACTAACACGAAACATAAAATTATTTCAAGTATGTGACATTGCTAGCCTATAATATATAAACTATAAGACCAATATATATAAAAATTTAAACATTGATTAAATATATAAGAAGTAGTCAATGTTTTAGCTTTTATTTATATGGGTATTATAGTATATATTGTATAGGTTTTCAATGCAAAGTAGGTGGCTTTAGATTCTCCTCGACATTCCTTCTTCCCACTCTCACTTCTGAGTAACGTTTCTTATATTCCTTTCATTTTCAATTATTTATTTTATTAATGAAACTCATTATTTAAAGAAAATATCTTTAGGATATCTTTTAAATTTAATTTATATTGTTTTTATACTATATATTTTATAGGATTTTAAAATAATATACTTGAAATTTAGGAATTATTCCTTTGTATCAAGTAGTTTAATTTGAAAGCATTGAAATATAATGTGTGCTAACAATATTAATGAAAACTGAAACAATAGAAAAACATATAAGAAGGGAAGATTTTAATAATAGTATCTTAATTTCAATAGTCATAAAACATATAAATGAACATGTACAATCAATATATATGACTAGGGAGAGGAGATTCCACCCAACATGGTGGTCGGCGAATAGGGAGTCCACGTCGGCTTCGCTGTGGAGTCTAATGACCTGGAGAGGGCTGATCCTTAGGCACCAGAATGTCTATAGTCACATCCTCTACCTGTGTGTCAGTGGGAGGAGCTGTAAACTGCATCTCATAATTTCCTCTTGATCTTTCTCTCACTAGGGTGGTAGAAGGACCTACCATCATTGCAGTAGGGAACCAAGCCTATGATGGAGCAATACCATAGGTTTGCGATGAATCTAGACCCCATGGATATGATAGATCTTGAACCCAAGGATGTGATGGATCTAGAACCAAAGGATACAATGGATCTATACCCCAAGATGGATAGAAATATAGATATCATGTTAGGAAAGGTAGATCATGTTCCACCTGAGGCACATCCTAAATCGGCCGAGGCTGGAATACTAGAGGGCCAGCCTATGCTTATGGAATAGGTGAGGCCTCACATGCTGCATGACACTGTAAAATTTTCCATTGTTGTGGCTCCTCTGCACTTGCAGTTGCTGCAGGATGTTTCTGTAGGGTAGGAAGCTCCTTTCTTTGGGATGGACCCTCGAAGATACTCTCAGAAAAATCATGATAAGATGAACTCAGCTTCCGCGCTTTAGCATGGATGATAGACCATCTAAATACCCTATCATACTCTTCATCAATCACGAAAACCAGATTATTTGAGTGACTAACTTGTAAAGATATTCCAAATGAATTAGAAAATAGTTTAATAAAAAAACTAATGGAAATTTTTTGTATTAAAATATTATGAATCTCTCAGCTGTGTCAGGTAAAAAACAATATAGACCTCAGACTATACCATGGATCATTTTCAACCAAATATTAAAAAATAATTGATTCATAGGTACACCGTAGATACGAAACTATCCACGTTTGTGCCACCAATCGAGAAAGTGGGCATGTACTCAACACCAATCCTCATACTGTCTCCCAGTCAGATTCACCTCATGAAGCTGCTCTATCTATCTCGTATGTAATGGGATTGGCTGAGCATAGAAAAAACTGCACATGAATCTATCAGGCTGCTTCCACTCAAAAATACGGAAGTGATTAAGCAGAACTATAGCCATATAATCCTCATTCCCAACTATGTAGTATGGTGGAAACTAGACCATAATAGTCCAGTATGGAAGCCATGAAATCTAAAATGACATTTTTCCATTTAAAAAAAAAGAAACTTACTAGAAACCATAATTGATGATATTATTATATTTTTTAGACAGTGATAGATTGTATATACCTACCTATTTGGGTAAGAGATAGTTCAACTGAACCTGATATACCCCAAAATGGTGTCTAGAAACCATGTAGAAATTGTGTCACTGACACCACCTATAAAATAAAACACTTATCGTGAAAAATAATGATAAATTAAAGTCAATAACTCCTAGTAGCCTCAGAAGACAATAGAAATGAGTGATCATACCAGCGTCCATGCAGAGCGTCATGTAGCAGCTCCATCCCGATCAGTGGACCAAAAATCTCAGGGAGGAATGTGGGGATATGGGTTTATTCCCACATCTTAAGAAGGATGATGCATCCCCCGAGACCTGTGTGGTCCTTGTGGGATAGCCTTCATGATGCTTTGTACGTGTATGCCAAGAAGGTTGATCCCCAGCTGTACATCCCAGCCCAATTAGAGTCCTATAGTAGGGGTAGATACATCTTATGTACATGAATCCATGATTGATCAGTACACATGGTCCCTCCAATAAGTACAATATATATTCATGAGCATAACGCATGACAATATTCTCTTCATCATCATCAGGTAAACGTGAAGTTTTCACCTCTAACCAAGGAATAGATATCAATGCTCCACCTGTAGCCCTACTGTCAGAAAAAATATAGATGCCTAACAATTAGTGAGTATGGTTGGGCCAAGATGTACGACTAGGTCTAATTATATCTCCCCCCATGGATGAAAAGACCGAGAAGCACTGCCACATCCTAGAGATTGATGGTCATATCTCCGTCATGTAGGTGGAATGTGTGTGTCTCTTGTCTCCACCTCTTCGTGAGGGTAGCAAGTAGGTGATGGTAAAAAAATTTAAACCTGATACAAAAATTCCATAGAAGCCATCATGGTGCATGTATGTTCTAATGGAATGTGAAGGCTCCTTGTGATGAAAATGGCATGCTCGATGCACCCTCATCGATCGATCCTCAACACCCTCAAGTACGACCTAGTTAATATTTGTAGCCTACTGAGTGAGTAGTATGGTATCATCCATCTATATATAAACAAATAAAATAATTCGTAAGTGTAAAATGTAAATATAATGTTATAGTCAATAGAATGTTATGACTTGTAGAATGAAAGACATTCCATGTTTATTCAAATTGTTTTGTTAATTTATTTTTCACCAAAATAAAGGGGTATGTCTTCATGTTTTTCAAAGAATAGAACTAATATGTTTTAATAAATGATTTTACCTAGAAAATGGTGTTTTATAAGAAATGGTTTCATATATTTATATATAAAAACAATTTGTCTTTGTTATGTAGATTTTTATTAGAAAACTTTTTGCCTTTTAATTTATGTATTACTATCCACATGATGGTATGTTTCATGATTATTTTGTCACATGTAAAGTTCATTCTGTAAGACTAACTGAACTTCAAGAAATAATTTGTGGGAAATGAACCACGATATAGGAGGAATGGTGAAAAAGAAGATAGTGAGGACGTAAAATAATTCCATCATTGCCTTTGTTTTCACTATTCCTCATGCGTCGTGATTTATTTCCCACAAATTCTTTCTTGAAGTTCGGTCATTATTACAGATCAGTTTTTCCAACCTCTACTGTTGGTTCTGAACTATAAAAATCGTTTTTATTAGTTGGTATAACCTCACTGTAGTGGTTCACATAGGTAAAACCTAACTCTATACATAGAAAATGTTTTCTGATCATATTTATGATAGTGTAACTAATATTGACAATGATTGTTGATCATATAATCTTTGTTATACTTAAATTAGATAATATATTCTTGTACAATAATACATGATACTATTATTTCGTTATATAAAAGATTATTAGAATATTAGTCACATAATTTTTTGAAATACTAGGTAAATGGAATATGTTTTTGGGTTTATGGTTTATATTTTAGGTCATAGGATTTAGAGATTAGGGTATTAGATATTTGGTTTTGGGTCTTGGTTTTTGGATTTTTTGTAAGATTTTAGGCTTTAGGTTTATGGTTTCAGTTTTAGGGTTTAAGTTTTAATGTTTATGGTTTATAATTTTGAGATTACGGTATATAAAAGATGTTTTTGTGTTTAGTTTTCTTCTATTGGGTTTTGGGTTTTCAAAAACCAAGGTAAAAATGAAGAGATAACAACATATAATTTACAATATGAGATTCTCACAATGAATACAACACGTCATTATAGATTAGAGTGTGAACTCAACCCAACAATATTAGGGCATTGTTCTTAGTTATAACCTTATTGATGACATATGGTGCATATCAAACTCTACCCTTATTCTTGAGGATGAACCATCTCATTATGCAACCTATTGGCCTTTGGTCTCCAAAGGGGATGCCACCGATTGATGTTAGGTATCACTATTGGCTGGCCTTTGGGAATTGGGAAATAATGAAACTCCCCAATAGTCATCCATGGTGCATCATAAAAGTTAGAAATGGTGTCCATAAAGTACACTAGATCAACATATGCTTCCCATGATATGTTTACAGAGGCACATGCTACAATAGTGTGTGAGAATGGAAACCGTACGGCCTGAAAGTTTCCATATTTATATTGCCGCATTTCTAGTAGTACCACCATTTTTTCACCAAATCTATTTATGATGGGGTCCAAATGCCATTGTAATTCAATTCTAGAGTCTAATCCTCGAAAATGGAAGACATGATAAGTAGAATCATCTTCAATATTCTTTTAAATATCTCTTTGAAAGTGTCTTCCACACCATATCCCCTGTTTTATTGCGTTTGATGCTAGTTTTTTTCTATCAAAAAAGTACTTCATGCAATGATATAAAGTCTCCTAAACTAGGGTAGTTATAGGTAACTTCAAAATCAATTTGAATAAACCATTTATGCACTCCACAATGTTTGTGTTCATGTTTCCATAACTCTCCCTCATTCATATGCCAATGTCTATTTTTCTCTTTGAATCCACATCTTATAATCATAAACATCTTGATTATCCTTGGGTATTTTTTCACAATATTCTTCAAACCTCTATTGATCTGACTCATATTCTATATAAAATTGATGATATTTCACATAAATTGTCTTTATGTTTTTATTGAAATAGTAAAAAATAACAAAGACAGTACATACCAAGGCTAGTGATTACCTTTATCATCTGTTCGTTGTTGAATTTTTTATGCACATTTCTATCAATGTGTCTAATATAGAACTAATAATGTGCATTTGGGTATCTCTATGTATATGGATCTGCATTTATTGTTTCATTAATTTCATAATTCCAATCAGATATCAAACAAAAGCCCTGAATGTTGGTGAAATGATTTCTTATACATGCCAAAAACCAACTCTATGATTCATCATTTTCTTTCTCTATAATGGAAAAAGAAAGAAAAAGAGGTTACCAGTTTCCATCTTGTGTTTCCAAAATCAACAATATGCCATTGTATTTTTTTATAGAAACATTCCATCAATTTGAATGAACTGATTGCTGAAGCAAAATGCGGAGATACCAGGGATGGATTCTCCCGACAAGTGATGAAATTGAACATAAGATGGATCAAGTCAGTCATTGTGAGACACATGTTTATTTGTATTAATATGGAAGATCACTTGGTTATGATTCCTCTGTATGGCTAGAAATTGAACCAACACCCCATATGTGATATCCCAAACACCACAGACCTTAAAATTTTCCTTCTGTTTCGCCATCCATGCCTTATTAAAGGAAATATTATTACCGTATGTCTGTTGTATCCTCTCTTTCACAAGGGCTATCGGAACGTCTTGGCATGTCCTAATCATCTCAACAATAATGAAGGACACAAATTCTGCATCCAATGTGGTATGATATTCTGTCAGGATTGGCAGAATGAAAGTATGAGATGCGTCAACCCTCTAGATTCCCCAACCTCCAAATGCAATGTCCGGAATCTCCCTCAAGAGAGATCTACTATCATCCCCATACTTCTCACTCTGTATGATAAATTTAATATAGCCTGATTCTTGAACTATATATGTACAATCCCTCTTAATGTGAAATGTCTTGAGCATGTTTTTAATCCATCTTTACTTGGAAAATTCCTTCTAAAATATACTATTTTGTCCATCTCACTAAACCTATCTGGTACAACTCAGAGAAACTTAGTTGTAGGTGTGAGAACATTATTGTCGAATTTTGGTACACATTTCATTACTTCTGACCAAGAAGTAAAGAGTGGTGGATGATTTATTGTAGATCGAGGCTGTTGTACAACTAATACAATTCTCAAAACTTCCCCACTAAATTCTACTAGTCCCTCCTCATCAGCACTGTTATCACCATATGATCCTTTATTATGAAAATACTCCTCAGGATTTTGATTGAATTATAGATTCAGCAGATCATCTTGGTTTTCCTCTTCCACATAATTTGGAATAGGATCAATTTCATGGGGCATAATATCTTCAACCACACTTGTAAGGATAGTTCTTCGTAAAACTGGACATTTTAGATGTAAATTAGAAACATCAACATACAACTCCATCATGGTACCATCTTACTATTGATAATATAAATTTATTTCTCGGACCCACATTGTATCAGTAACCAATGGAAAAGATAGATTCCATAGTGTTTCCAAGAATTTCAAATGTCTATAGATCAGAGACTTGATCTATTGACCGTGTCCCTGATTTAGGGAACCAAGAATTCTATCTTGAAGGTCACTTAGGGTTACACAATTAGTTTTACAAACCACTACTATTGGTTTTGTAATATACTAAACTCTATTCTAATTTTGAGAAACCTCCCCATAGAAGTACACTCATGAAAACATGACTCTGTAGATCAAAAATGTTTCATTGATCAAAATTATGATATTGTAAAAAATATTAACCATGATGGTTGAGCATATAATATTTTTTAGAATGTAATTTTAGGAGGCATTTTTATAACCTAAAATATTCTAGTAAGGTTTTATTATATAAAATTTTATTAAAATATAATTAACATAATGTTTTGGAATCCAAGGTAAAAAGAAGAGGAAACATCAAATTAGTTTATTTGTCCTTGATTAAATGATTTTTCTGATCATATAATATGAAATGACGAAGAACACTCACATTGAATAACACATGAATTAATTATAACATACAATATATTTGTTTAAATTTTCAATAATATTTGGTTTATATTATATGATTTTCACTTCATATTTGAGGTAAAATCCAGCTTATTTTTAATTGGCATCTTAATAGCATCTTCAAAAGATATGTACTGCAATATTGAACCTTCAAAAGATTCTGAACTTCTAATGAAATATCTTATATGTCATCTTAGATGTCATTAGAGGGAAAAAAACCTTTGAAAGTTCAACAGTGAATTGCATATCCTTCGAAGATGTTATCATGTTTCCAATTAAAAATAAGAAAGATTTTACCTCATGTACAAAGTGAGAGTCATCTAATAAAAACGAAATTCTATTGAAAAATGTCAACGAATTTATTGTATGTTATAAAGAATTTATGTGTTATTTAATGTTCTTATTCTTATTCATCTCACTTTATATGATAATAAGTATTATTACATAATCATTATATGAATTCATTTTTAATCCAAATTTATTTATATATTAATATCTAATTAATCATTCATAAAAATAGATATTATTTATAAACTATATAATATTTATGATACTAAAATTTTAAAACATTTTCTTACATCAGAAACGAGGATACTAATGTTTCTTAGTACAATTTTTACTAAGTTAATAATTTTTTAATCACAAGTTTGATCATTACTAAGTTAATAACTAGTTAATAATTAGTTAATAAATCTTTATTCACTCAATAATAAATAATAACAATCAAATAAAATAACACATGAATGTTCTATAACATACAATAAATACCAACATTTTACAAAAGATCATGGTTTAGATGATATGTGCCTAACCTCAGAAGTGAGGTAAAACCCAACTAATTTTTATTTGGTAGCTTAATAACATCTTCTACAAGTATGTACTTAACATATTAATTACATATCTTTAGATTATGTCATTAAGATACCAAATAAAAATAAACTAGGTTTTACCTCACTTCCAAAGTCACACTCATCTCATCAAAACCCTGTTTAATCGGAAAATGTCAAGGTATTTCTTGTATGTTTGTAAACATTCATTTGTAATTTAATAGGTTTGTTCTTATCCATTTCAATTTATACAGTCATAATTTTCATTATATCAATGACAAGTATTATTATATAATCATTGCATGTATTCATCTTTTAATCACAAGTTATTCAGTAATTTGTCAATAACTAATCATTACTAATAAAAACTATTATTTGTAAACTATATAATATTTATTATAATAAAGTTTTAGAACATCTTATTATATCTGAAAGAATGATATTAATGTTTCTAAGTACAATTTTTAACTAATAAATCATTATTTAATCAGTAGTTAATCATTAATAATTATTCTTTAATTATTTATTATTTCATCATTAATCATATGATATTCATTAGTTAATTTTAATTAACTAATCTTATGTATTCATTTTTAGCCCTAATTTATTCATTAATTAATCTATAAATAACCAATACAAATAATAATAACTATTTATAATCAATATATAAATAATTAAACATATTAATAAATAATATCACTAAAACTAACTAAAAATAATTATATTACTAATAATAACATTAATTATTTAAGGATGTTTCCTTTTACATTCCATTATATATCATTATCCTTATCATTTTATCATTGATAAATATACTGATTTGATTTTTTTATTTTGTATTTTAGTAGTTTATAAAGAAAATATGAATCATCATAAGGATATCCCCCGAGAGTGTCAAAACAAGAGTGCATCATGTCCCGTTGGCATGAACTAGTTCCTTTTTGAGTCTAGCTCAAAGTGGTGTTTTCAGGATTTACCTCTAGTTACATCACTACTAGAACCACATCCACTTGTTTATACCCATACATGGATTTTATTTCCTAGATAACCACATAATCTTTATGCTATCAAAATTTCACAATACTTAATTATAAGTTGTTCAATAGTTAATTTATACTTAATCTATACTTAATCTATACAAAATCATTACTAATAATAATAATAATTATTCCAAACTATATATTTCTAATTGAACAACCTAGTGTACATAATATTTAAAACTAACTAAAATATATAAAAAATGAAATATTTAGATCTAAAAACAATTCAATTAACTAAATAAAAAACATTAAATTAAATAAAACAATACCTACAAATAATGGTTCAAAAAAAACCGGGCCTTCTTTGGGACCACCGAAACCACCACACAAAAATGAAATTTTCTTAGAGGGAGAAGTAGTGGATTGAGAAGATATGGGGGAAAATTTAAGTGAGGATAAGGGGGGAGGGGTTCCCTTTTATATGGTGCTGAGGGAATGTCAGCATTGTCGATGCCTCGTTTCACCTTTTCATGATGCCAAAGGGGGAATCAACGATGCAGCCTTTCTCCTCACCTAAAGGAAAAGGGAATGATCCGCCACTTCTTTTTCCATGTCATTGATCTGAGTTGAAGGAGGTGCAGGGGATGAGAGGCATCATTACCGATTCCACATTCAGGGAATATTTAAAAAAATTAACCTACACTTTTTTTAAATGTAAATTTTTACAGAAAACATATATTAAAAAAACTCATGTTGGGTGTTGGTGTGATGTTGGTTGGGATCACTCGAAGTCATGGGTGGGGGGCTAAAAGTGTTAGGGATGTCGATGCAAGACGAGGATGTTTGATCAAGGGGTGAGTTTCAGTGTTGAGAGAAGTGGTGCAGAAGTGTTTTGGCATCGATAGTGGCGCAATGGTATTTCAGTGCCTAAATTTGGAGGGAGAAGGTGGTGCATGGGAAAATTACCATATAATTTTTAGTTTGGTATTAGAAACTACTTTTGGTGGTTGTTAATACCCTCTTCTGAAAATTTCTATATAGGTTTTTCAAATTCACATCAGGAAAAACCAAAATCTATTATTATGACTAAGGCCATCAATCCCAACTAGATTTTTTTATTTTGGAGACCCTTGGAACGGGAGACTACCAGTGGTGGTTGCAGGGCTTTAAAAAAATTACATACCTTCCCTGGATCCCTTGTCTACCCTCACGCTCTCCCTCGAGAAACCCTACGATGTGCCCATTCCATTCCTTGCCGCACTGCCTCCACCGCACTGCCTCTTCCTCCGGCTCACATCCACTGATCTTCCTCTCACTCATCACACCCACCAGTGCCTCTAGTTCCCCTACACCACCCTTCCTCTCCATCGCAGAACCGCCTATGGCTCACCACCTCCGACTAACCTCCGTCACCCTCACTCTCCCTCACCACACCCACCTCCCCCTCCGGTTCATCTCTACCTTGTCCCCTACCTCTCCATAGTCTCCGGCTCCCACTACCTCACTGAATCCCCTCCTCACCACCTCCTCCTCCTCCCTCAGCCTGGCTCCCTCGGCTCGTGCTTGACCCGTTGCCACAAATTGGAACTTCCATCAAAAATTGCTTCCAGATTTTCCGCACTTTTAGGTGATTCGTAATTTTAGTTATAGGGTTTTCATTGTGGAAACATCCATTACAAATTGACACTTCCATCACAAATTGATTTTGGGAACTTACATTACAAATTTATTTTGGCCAATTCCATCACAAATAATATTTGTTGATTTATTGGGAGTAATTATCATAGTTTCTAAGGTTAATAGTGCAAGATTGGTATTTGATGGTTTTTTTCATGTACCTCATGCGCATGCAGGTTATTATGATTTTTTTTATTTTTATGATTTAGTATTTAACTATCTATAGTTATAGTTTCTTTATATGTTTTGATTATAGTGTATCAAAATTTATGAATTATAATATTAGTGGATCACAGATTCTTTAGTGTCCATGTTGGCTTGCTCGATTTAAAAATATATCATTATTCAAAATAAGAAAGTGTGTTGGATGAGTCTTCCACTTGTTTAAACCTTTAAAAATATATTATTTTTGGATCTATTAATTTCATATTGGCCACTTATCCTTATTTTTTTGAGTGTTTGAAACCCCCCAAGTGTAGGCAAGGCCCCACATAATTGTTCTTCATGTTTTCCGCTAAATATCGCATGTAACATGTGTGTAGCCGGAAGATAATGGTATTTAAAAATTCTTCACAGAAGAAAACCCGACGGTGTAGATAGTTCACTGTAGAACAACCCCCATCTCATGTGTAATCATCCATGCATGGAAATGGTGTATAATATGCCCAATGTTGAAATTAATCCTTCATATCCCATCCCTTTGTTCTTCCAAAGTATGAACCTTCGTGACGTAACCAAACCCTACGATGCAACCCTTATCCTTCCACTATAGCTCATTTTCCTTCTTCCTTACTGATGATGCGGGAAAAAACTTCTTGTCGTATCCTCTTCTCATGAAACCCCAGCTATGACACAGTGCTACACATAATGACACAACTTCCTCACTACTACAAATTTGGTCTTTAAAGCCCCAATAGTGAAGGAACACTTTATGGTGAAGTGAATACTTGTATAAAACCCTTTTCCAAATTCTCTTTAATTTTTTTTATTCAATTCATTCAGGGATATTACTTACGGAATATTTTATATATTCATTGATCTTTTATGAGTTAGTTTAATAAATATACATCACATTCTAATGTATTTCCCAAAAATGGATCATGAAAAACATTTACATATTTTAGTAAAATGCTATGGTAAATATCATTGATTTTATCCACATAAATTTGTTCCATGTGACTCCCATTTTTTATATTATGACCCATATTAAGGAAATTATTTATAAAGGGTTTCCATCATCATACATTAACTGATATGTGAAAATATTTAATTTTTGAATATGAAATGAGTTTTTTGTATAATGGAAATTTATATGAGCTCAGCCTAGGAAGATCCAATTAACACCCTCAATAAAAGTGATTTATACTAAAGTATGAATAAATATGTTTGATGGAAATTAATTCAAACAAACCATTATCATAAAATGTTTTTATTCATATAATGGATGAATTATATTTATATTCAATAAATTAATATGTTTTTGATGGTTGAATTTGAATCTCGATGTACACAAGTATGTAGGTTCAAGATAATGTGAAAAATATAATTATGAAGATTAATTTGCTAATTTTTAGGAAAAAGGCATGTGTATATGGTTATTTAACACTATCTACAACAATTCAGATGTTTTTTTAGAAATTTACTATGTATGAAGATATTTTCAAGAGGCCATGGGATGATGTGAATGTTGAATGGAATTTATAGACATTTAAATGATTTTTAAAAAAAGGAAGCTCAACATATGTAAAATAGATGTACTACATATGTGTCATTACTATCAGCATAGGTTTTATCAAGATTAGTTTGGTGTCATTCAATGTTATAATATGTATGTATTTTATATTTTTATGTGTGAACTTGGTGAGTATATATTTCAGTTTGATCAACATACATGGAACCAAAATTGCCCTAGGTGTCATCTTAGAATCATTAAAATATATAATGGGGAAGCATATCTATCTAGGAGTTTCCTGATGGACATTTCTAGTTTTTTTTCAAGGTCCTTCCAAAATTATCCAGTAATTTAATGGTAATCTTAGAGTTATATCAATGTAAATTAGAATATATAAAGGATATTGAAATGTCTCATCCCTTTTAGGTAAGGGTAGTAAAAAATCATTCATCCATGTAAAGGTAGTTTAATACCTTTGTTAATTTAATCTACTAAATATAAAGGCTACATATGTGTAATTAAATGTTGCGATTTTAACATATTA
The DNA here is from genome assembly GCA_963277665.1 of Viscum album. Lineage (NCBI taxonomy): Eukaryota > Viridiplantae > Streptophyta > Magnoliopsida > Santalales > Viscaceae > Viscum > Viscum album. Next base: position 207,745,158 of record OY728128.1, on the reverse strand, counting down.
AATATCTTGTGTAAATAGAGATCAAATCAGGAGATGTAGTTTAATCAATCATCATGTATCAAATATGATGGTCAATAAAATGTATCATAATACATGTTTTTAGAGACAAAAGATCAAGAAAATGAGATTTTTCATTTAGATTGAATACGGTAAATTTAGAATAAATCTATTTACTCTTAGAGAAGATCCAAACTGAAGAGGTGTTGGAATTGCCTCTTATTTTTTTTGAAATGAAACTTTCACCACTATGTAGTGAATTACGTGTAGATTTTTTAGTGTTCTTGGTGAGACTATGATTTATATGTGATGAGTTTAACACCATAGAAAGAAGTTTACAAGTCAATGACCCATTTATTTGAATTTAAATTAATATATGGATGGGGATAATATCAGTTAATTTTTTTAAATAAATGGAAATCAAGGAGACAAAAAGTAGTTAATAATGTTGAATCTTTAGATAATTTAAAATGAAAAAATGGAAAAAATTCATATGAGATTGAATGATAATTAAAATTTATATTTCTTGTTGACCAATTTATATCCCAAGAATAGTGATATCCTACTTTAATTTTGATGTTTATAGAATCTATATAGAATTATATTTAGTCGATACAAATGATATTATATGAGGAATAATTTTGTATCAATGAAAGAATAAATAGTGATTTAATGATATGAGAGAACTCATGATGAATTCCTGGGATAATTATAAGGATACTAATAAACATATATATTTAGGAGAGATAAAAATGTTCTGAAACTCAGAGATCATTTTGAGAGGAATAAATGATACTCTAAAATTATAAAGAAGAAGTTATTCCAAAATTTCCATGTTCTAGATATATTTTTTAGAATGAAAAATCTATTCAGAAAAACTATTAATGATTTAAAAAAAATAGTTCAACATATCTTTCATTCTCTTGGAGTACAATCAATATTATGTGGGTTAAGAAGAATCAATAAATATGAACATACATTCGGTGGAACAAAATAGAAAGATTATGCTAAGGGTGTCTAATGAGTTATTCAAGTGGAATTTGAATTGTTTTATCAATAATTATATAATATATTTTTATACTGGGGTGTATAACAATTTATTAGAGGATTTTAGTTAGGGTATCTAACAATATTGTTTTATAACCACCTGTATTATAAGTGGTTAATCTATGGTAGGTAATTTTACCCTAAGTACAAGGATTAGGTATTTAAAGATAAAACTTGTAAAGAATTGGTATTCTCTTTCTAGTTTTATAAGTAAAAACAAGTTGAGGATATGATATAATTTTCGGAGATTTAGAAATATTATCATATTCAATTGGATGAATTAAAAATTTAGAGGATTTTTAAATTTATACCATTTATTATACCTCTTATGGGAAGTCAAACCTTAGGCATGACATGTTTCATCAGTCCAAATTTAACCTCTATGATCCATTGAGGTTCATGAGAAATGAAAAATCCTAATTCTATAATTAGTTGGTTTGTTTTAACTTTTGAAGGAGTGAGTTATCCCAACTAGTTGAATAATATGCTACCCTTCCTCATATCACATAGTGTTGAAGTGAGAGATGCTTCAACATTATGTTTTCTAACACATTATTAAGGTTTTTGTGATATAAGTATAAAATATAAATATAGAGATAGATGGAAATGATCTTCATTCCATTTTAATTACTCTCTTAGATAAGTTATATAATAAGTTGATGGGTTATTAAACACTCAATATTAAATTTTTTATTATTAAATGAAAGGAAAGAAAAAGGCCTTGGATTATGGTGGATGAAAATTATGAAGTCCTATAACATGATACCTTACCATGTGGTAGAAATAATTTTTTAGGTCCCTATAGAATAATAAAAAACAAGACCTTCACATGGGAACCCTTTGCTAGAAAAATATTTTGTTTCAAAGTTACCTTAACATCTAGGGTGTTCAACAATGATACGTACTATGATGCGTTTCCTTCATATTATAACCAAATAACTCAAATTACAGACACAACAATACTATCCTAGGATAAACCCAAATACAACACCATAATCCAATTCCACTTCATTGATTTTGATGTTTTAAATCCTGAAGAAAGAAATGATAGTTTCTATTTTTCTAACATCCTCCCCTAAATATGTACCCAGTCCATAGTAAGAACTAAATACCAAAATCAAGGAACCTCTATAATCCTAAAAATGACCCATTGCCCACATTTCCCTAAAATTCAATGATCCATCCATGTTCATGTTAAGAAATGTGTGATGTACGATCCTTTTAAACCATCTACATATAATCCTTTCACTTATTACACCCGTATTTGAAAAAAAACCTTCGATCAATTCTCCTAAGAATAGATGATGACTCCACACCACTAATAAGTGGCTTAATATTGACCACCCATGACATCATATTCACCTGGAATAAATGATATGATAAGTCTCTACCTTACATAGTCTGATTCCACAACTCCCAAAGAACCCACCAAACAATAGTGATTAACTGACATCAGGTCATAATTACCACCCCTATACCTCAGGCCCCTGAAACCATCCTACTAGGAAAATATTGATTTCTTAATGTTCACTAATAATACCAGCTCCTAACATAGGGAACTTCTCATTTCTCAAGCTGAGTCACTTTTAAATAAGAGGGTCCATATTATCTCTACTCCTGAAGATATGCAACACTAGTATCATCAGGTGATGGTGACTTCCTTTATCTAAACTTTATCATATGTTGGTAACACCTGATTTTTCAACCTCCCAATCAGATAATCACCCAAAAAACATCTCCCATGTTATTCGCTATAAAACTCAATTATTTTTTCTATAAAAAAACCCAATATCTTTTTGGTAGATCTCCTCTTGTGTATTTGGATTGTTATCTTTCAAAATTATCATTTTTTGTTTTAAATTATTTATTATAAAATAAATATATTTCTCTGTATCTGGTAATTTTTTTGAATAATAATTTATTTTCATTGGTTAGTTTCAAAGATGTATTTTCAAGGAGATTTTAAATATGCACCCTTGATTCATAAATGTCTATGTCATGCTTAAGTATATAAATTGTTCTTTTTCATTGGTTGGTTTGAAAGATGTATTCATAAATTTCTGTCTCATGCTTATATATATAAATTCTTCAATCATTTATATTTATTCTCCAGTTTATTATTTAGGGAAATAAATTATTTATTTTATCAATGGTCCACATGAAATTGGTCAGTTTTTATTTTAAATTTATTTTTTGATTTCAAAAGTTCCTGTAATATGATGTCTTGTGTGCATTTTACTACTTGTTATAAAGATATTAATATGGATAATAGTTGGATTGATCTTCCAAATCAAAATTCTATAGAATATTTAGAGGGCATTAAGCATTTTATTGAGATCACTGGAGGATTTATAAGTGACTATATTAGTTTTCCATGTAGAAATTGTGAAAAATGATATCAATTCACATGAGATACTGTGAGGTAGAACCAATTAATGAATGGATTTCTAAAAGATTTTAAGAGTTGGAATCTTCTTGGGGAACACTATATTCGTTGTAAAAAAATGATGCAGTTCATATGGATGATGATGTGGGATTGAATGATCCAATGCATGTAATTATTACTGAAATTGTACATGGATTGGCTCCTGAAGGAATTAACATCCAGAATGTTGAGAATGGTGAGATAAATCTACACTCTAGTGTAGATAAATATTCAAAAAAGTTTTTTGAAATAAAGTATGATTCCAAAATGGAATTATATTATGTATGTAATCTTTATAATTAATTTTTATTTATCATGGAGTTGTTTCATTTTAAGACTTTGAATCTGTGGTTAGACACATCATTCGACAATCTATTAGTGTTTTTGAAAAAGGAACTTCCAATCAATGATAACATTCCTAAGTCATATTACCATGATCGTAAGTTTGCAGAGAACTTAAGTTATACATATGAGACCATAGAATCTTGTGCAAACAAATTTATGTAGTTTGTAAAGGAAAAATTCTCTTTGGAAATATTTTTTACATCATCTAAAGATTATAATTTAATGAGATGAATCGTCGAAATAAAGTATGAATGTGATATGATAACCCAACAGGAAGACTCTCATGCATGGAAGGATTTTGAACAAAGACACCCCAACATTGCTAAAGACGGTTGTAATTTTTGATTGGGGATGGCAGCTAATGGTTCCAATCTATTAAAGTCTATGGTTGGTTCAACTGATATAACATGGCCAATGGTGTTGGTTCTATATAATCTTCCTCTGTTTTTTTGAAACAATAGTTTATATTAATTTTCACTCTTTTTATGGACCTAGAAGTCTTGGGGATAAGATTGAAATCTAACCTTTTCAATTTTTTAATGTATTGAAAGAATTTTGGGCCGATGGTGTGATGACTTATGACTATGAAAGGAATGAAATGTTCAGACTGGATGATTCTTTATTGATGGAAATAAATTACTTCTCGGCTTATGAAAAATTATTAGGATATAGTAAAAAAGGTGAATTTTCTTTCCCTTATTGCAATAAAAGTAAAAATTTTGTATAGCATAAACATTCCAAAAAATAGGAATACATGCGTCACAAACATTTTATCCCCCCTCACCACAAACTCTGAAACGAAAAAGTGACATTTGATGGTTCTATATAGTTCAACACTTCACCATATATCATGACAGGAGTAGAAATATTATTGAATATTATGGAAGAAAAAATTTTCATGATATTTGAATTTCAGTATTTGGTGGCTCATCCATTAACTAATATCCTTTGTGCAGATATACAATGAAATCAAAATTGGAAAAAGAAAAGAATTTTTTTTACAATATCCCCTATTTGAAAACTAACATGCTAAGGTATAATTTATATGCCATAAAAACTGAAAAAATGTTTGTGATAATATATTTTGGACCATTTAAGGTGTAAAAGGAAAATCAAAGGACCATGTTAATGCACATAGTGATTTGGAAGAAATAGGTTTTAGGAAATAGTTTCATTTATAGTTGGATAAGGGAAAGAAATAAAATATGTGTGCATAAAAATATATGATGACTAAAAATAAGGAAGATAAATTTCATTCCATTTTGAAGATGCTCATGGTGCCTGATTTTTACTCTTCTAATATTTCAATGTGTGTGAATCTTGCATGTACGACATTGCAAGGGTTGAAAAGTCATGATAATCACATACTAAATAAACGGTTGATTCCTATCACAATTTTTGATTTTTTATCCCCAAATTTTGTTTAACCATTGATTAATATGATTAATTTTTTAGACAACTTTGATTAAGAAATCAATGAATGAGTGATTTAAAAATTTTATAGGAAAAAATTGTACATTCACTTTATCCCTTTGAAAAACTATTTCCTCCTTAATTTTTAGATGTTATGGTTCACTTAAAAGACCACCTAACTAATGAAGTTATGTATTTTGGTCCCGTGTAATTCACGTGGATGTATCCTATTGAGTAGTATCTAAATACATTGAAATGATTTTCACGAAATACATCTTCTCCATAGGCATCAATAACCAATGATTTTTTGATGGATGAGTGAATTAAGTTTTTTGTATAATATCTTATGGATGTCCAAAAAAAATTAATTAGTTCCTATTAGGTTCATAATGGTCTATTTGGAGAAGAAACCATATTTTATATGGACAATATTGAGTTGATAAAAGCTCATCGATATATCTTATTCCATAGCCCACCAATTGCACCATTAACGCTGTAAGTTTCTTATCACATTTATTTTTTAAGTCTTACATGTTTTGATTGAATATATTAAGTTGACCATTTAAACATCACGTTATAATTTATAAGAATCTCATTAATGGGATAAAAGAAGAGATGTCTCATGTGATAGAGTATCAAATTCAACAAAATAATTATGCGTCATTTCATGACTGGTTCAAGGATTTTGTATGTATAAATTAATTTTCATCATGAGTGAAGTATAATACTATTTTCTATTTGCAGAAATCATTTATTAATATAGTCAATTTTTTAGTTTCACAACATCGGGGAGGTAGGTGACCCCACACTTACTGAAGAATTTATCCCACTATCTGAGGGTCCATAAATAATGTCTCGTCATTATAATGCTATAGATACTAATCGATTTCGATTTCACATTAAATATGTTGATGACAAATGAGAAAGAAAATAGTGGTATCAATTCTCCAACCATCGATTATTGTAATTACTATGGTCAAATGATAGAAATCATTGAAGTTTTATATACACAAAGGTTGAAATACATATTATTAAAGTGTAATTGGGTTGATCCAGTGCATGGAAGTAAAGTCAATCAATATCAATTTACATTGTTGAATTTTAACAATATATCAGTCGGAAATGAATGAGTTGGCAATGAACCTTTCATTTTGACATCAAAATCTGAATAAGTTTTCTTCGTTACCTTGCCATAGAATCCCAGTTGGAATGTAGCTGTTGAAATGTCTAGGTGATGAGTTTTTTTATTTGAACGAGATGAACCTCAGAATATTACCTTTTATGAAAAAATATTGATCAACATACCATAAATCATTTTGAATAAGATATTTTTTGGGTAAGAGAGTCCTTCGAAGGGGATTTGGTCGATTTTCATGTTTAACGAAAGGTATAATTGTTTTCCCACTCTTCAGTTTGAAGTATTTTTTTTCAATTGTTTAAACTTTTATAAACTATTTAACCTTTTTTTTAATTTTTTAACTTCTTTTTCTTCAATAAATATTAAAAAATTAATAAATATGGTTGGATAATTTTCAATAAATATTTTAGGAACAATTTACTAAATAAAAAACAAAAAATAGAATATATCACTCTGATATTATTTTTTCTAATTCATTAGGAATGATATTCCCCAAAGTTGAATATAAAATGGTGTGATTTGATATGGTTGGGACAGATCTATTTGGTTATATTTTATTTGTTTTATTTATATTGGTCTATACCGATATGAACTATAATAAGAAAAAAATCATTACCTTAGTAATGTTTTCTATGACTGCAGGCATGTTAGGGGAATATGAACCAGATCCACAGCATTCAGTAGAGCCATCTACGTCTCAGGGTCGAGGTTTGTATGAATGTATTTTTTTTATTTTTTAATTAATTTCTAAACATATATATATATATATATGTGTGTGTGTGTGTGTAATTGTGTATAAAATATTTTTCAATAGGATCTGACTTGACCAATTATTCCTGTAAGAACCCTGTTTCTCACTCTGGTATGGATCCTTTAATTTTTGGTATAAATCTATAATTTGGACCTAATAAGGATGCCTAATGAGTTAGTAACAGTTCTAAGGGGTTTCAGGGACTTTTCAGATCTCAGAACCCATATTTTTGGGGAAAACATACCTGACACACCATTTAGAGAAAACTGTGCAGATTTTGTTTTTTCAGACAGAGCCCCCTCACATGGTTGGCACATGACTGTGCAGTCTAACCATATAAGAACCCCTTTTTCCAAGGTATCTATGCATGGTTGACACACAGTTTCATAAAATTGTGTGGGGGACGACCTTTTGGGAAGAACCGTCTTGCACAGTTTGTGCATGGATTAACAAGTCATGCAGAAAAATTGTGCACTAGTTATTTCTCTAGGCAATTTTTCATTTTTTCCCTTAATGATCTTATTAAGTCACCCCTTCCTCCATAATCTGAATTTATGAGGGATTGACCTATATCTCTCTCAATTTTTGGATTTTTTAAGATCAAACCATGGTATCGGGAGATCTCCATCATTTTACATCTGATTGTGCTTTCATTTGCAACATTTGATGTGTAAAGGTAAGTACTCGAGTCCTCTTTAGTTGTTCTTCTTCTCTTTCACTCTCGACCGAGGTATCACCATGTGAGAAGTTTTCACCTTTACTTAGATCTACTACGATATGGGGAATATCAAGGGATGATACTAGAGGAGGAGGATCATAAAACCATAAGGTGGGTGATCTATAACTCATTATTAAAGTTTGTTGATTTTGGAATGTTTGTGTGGGGATCGCTGATCTCTTCAGGGACCCTCTTTTAATATTACATGTCATGCTTATATTTGTTAGAATTATATGGTTATGCACTTTCCAAATATGTGATTTAGTTTTTTGTTGTTACACCCACAAGTCAATCCAACCCATGTCTAAGGTTATGTAAGAATTGAGTTTTTAGTGTTTTGACACATTTAATCCACCGTTTGGGTGTTCCCTTTCTTGAAACTTCCTAAATGAGAGCCTTCCAATAATAAATGGTTTGTTATTAAACAAGAATTTCATAATGGCTTGTAACCTGTATGCTCACCACTTGAACCACCTAAGGTAAGTGCTTCAAATGAATATAAAATTTAAAATGTAGAATGGCCAGTATACTATGTATATAACTTGTAATTATTAAAAGGGATTGAATAATATTTACATGTCTTTAGAACCCCATCCGTGTTGATGGAAGGTAGTAGAGTGAACCCCAATAATTCAACATTCCTTAATGGTTAACTAAGACATAATTAAATGGTCGCAATGCTACTTGGCCTATCCACACTAATGCAAGATAGGGCATGGACCAATAAATAGAGGTTTTCAACTCTAATTGACCTATCGACACTAACAGGTGTCCATACATGAACCAAATGAATTATCTCATGATTAAAATATCAAATAGGAATTGATTAACTCTAGCTCACCTTGTATTCTGATAAGAGAATAGCTTAAGTCTCGGGAACCCCATTCCGATTCAAGGATGCAGTTTGATTAGGTTGATACCCACCTAGATTCTGGTTCTTATCTATTCCTTGGATTCTAGGTATACTATCATAGGGTCCACTTTCATTATTCTAGGACACCTCAAATTCACTCCTTGGATCCATCATTGACAAGTCGAGGACTTGGATACACTCCATGGACCCAATCATTGCATTGCCCCATTTTACCTTGGATTCACTCTATGGAATCGGTAGGTGCCTTATTTTGTAATGACTTGGATTACACTCCTTGGATTACACTCTATCCCATTATATATACTCAAATACTACTATTTTATCATTTTGTGAGATTTACGTTACCTTGGTTATTTCCCGATAATTCTATCACTGGAAATCATTTTCAAGTTGCCCTATTATGTACGGGGACCTTCACTACTTATAATATCATGGGGTGATGTTAGTATTGGATATGCCTCACATGACCTATTATCATTAAATGGTAATTATGCAATCAACGAACTCGTTACATGTTAAGACACCAGCCAAGGGCTGAAGTTGGTACTTGGGTATTTAGTTATTTTGTACTACTTGTTTAAATTTTATATGCATGCTTGAACACTGCTATATTTCATTACACATGCTAGATGTTATAGACAACGTTTGTGGTGGCTGAATGAGATTTATCTCCCACCCTCTATGGGTTCCATTTAGTACCCGTATTAGATTATATGACTGTAGGTTTTGAAAAAGGGAAGCATAAAGCTTCCAACACTTGATTGTGTGATGATAGGATGGAGTTTGATGGAAGATGATGGAGTTGGATCTCGGGATTATTATAGTAGTCTTCATTTCGTTTACATTTTGGAAAAATTTATGTCTATTGTCATGTATCTATGGTTTCCAGTTTTCTAGTGACAAGTAATTTCATCATCATTGTTTAGTTGATAAAATTATGTTTGTTCTCATTTATCTATAGCATCAGTTTTCTTCTGCTATTTTTTTAAATTTCTTCCACCTTTTACTATTCCTTCCTATGCCATATACTTTTATAATGAGGTTATATTATTCCCATAGACACACCCTAGGCCCTTGTATCTTTTTGGAAGCCTATGGGGTTCAGGAAGATGTTCTTGAGGCCATGTGGCCCACTGGGCTCAGTGCACCCGTTAGGTGGCATCTGGTTATGGGTCATCACAACGTGGTATCATAGGATGCTTATTTTGTTTATTTTATATTTGGAGACAATATATTGGAGAATAGGAATGCTTGGGATTTGGTGATATGTCATTCTTGGGTGTCACAAACCCATGTTCAGGGTAAAAGTCGAGTTACTCATAATACAATTGTTGTTCTATTTTGCCGATTACAGTTGATATTATTTCACTGTTGTGTGATGCACATGATTTTTTCGCGTTGTTGATTTTTAATCTATTGATAATTTATTTCATCCTTAGCCCAATTATATTAGGGAAAGGATAATTTCAAAATGCATCATTATAGAAACCTAGAATTCACATTTCATGCATATTTCCATGCCATTTTGGTGTATCTCACTTCTTGGAATTACTTGATATACCCATGATTGTTGAGGGATTTTGTGAAAGTTTTATTGTAGTTGTATTACTTTGGCTATGATTGAGTGATTTTAGATCTCAATTCTTGTGGTTTTTGGGACCCCACGGGTTGGGTTGAGTAATTTACCGATTCGAACCATTATACTACAATGAAATGGGTTTCATTTCTATTGAGAGGTGTATGGGAACTGATTCATCATAAATGGCTATCCATTACATAGTGAATCATGAAATAGAAAATAAATTGGTTGAACATCCTTATACCACCATGACATGATTATGAAAGGTAAATGAATGAACCTTGAAATTAATTGCAAAATGAAATGAAACTTATACTTGAGCACTTACCGATGCCTGGCCGTCTAAATGGGTAGTTTGGGTAGTATGACTTGGGTTGTGAGTTTTTATTACATTAAATTTATATTAGTGGTACTATATTATATTTCTATGCTTGTTATATGATGTGTTCGTGGTAATTGTAGACCAATTCCACCACGTCGTCCTCGTGTCTTTCTCCAGGAGGGTAGTGACGACCATGCTCCAGACATTGTTGGCCCTGAGCCAATTGTCTTAATTCTAGGAGTGACACATGAGGTACTGCCTACTGTACCTGATATGTGAAAATATTCTTAAGTATGTGACAGTTTCTTACATCTAATGCAGTCCATGAAAGGTGCTACACAGGCTGAACCTGTGATGGATGATCTGACTCACGAGTTCCAGCAGCAGCATCCTCTAACTTTATGAGGGGAAGGTAGTTCTCCGGCTATTGAGTCTTGGATAGAGGCCATGATGTCTATCTTTGTTCATCTAGTAATTTCTCTAGAGTGTAGAATCGAAATTTCTACATACATGCTTCTGGATTCAGCCGAGCGTTGGTGGGATGTGGTTACCCTGGCCGGTCATCATCAAGGCATGTTATGGGTTGATTTACAGACCACCTTCTATGATTAGTTCTTTCCTTAGGCGCTGAGAGATGACAGAGCCAGAGAGTTCATGCATCTAAAGAAGTGTGGAATTTTAGTTATAGAATATTTAACCCATTTCACTGATTTATAGTGTATTGAACCACTTTTAGCAAGGGATGAGATTTTTTGTGCGAGACAATTTTAGGATGGGATCCAGTAAGACATACGAACTCAAGTGAATTTATTTCCCCTTCCTACCTTTTCTGTAATAGTTGATCAAGAACTTATCATTGAGGATAACCTAAGGGATGGCACAAGTACTAGATTTAATGGATCAGTTCTACATCAGGATAGTACTTCTTTCGGTGGCTGGAAACGTTCCCTCGAGGTTTTTCGTCAGGGTAGTGTCAGCCAAATTATCTAGTTTGATAGATTTTTAGTGTGTCATATATGTAGAAAACCAGGGTATAAGAAGACCCAAAGTGATAGGGATCCTATAGAATGTAGTGCTTTCAGCCATATGGGTCATCTTCAGAATTTCTGCAGGACCTTTGCTAAAGCTCTGAGTGAAAAAGGGTTTATGCCAGCTCCACATTCAGAAGTGAGATCTTTTACACCGTGTTAGGTGGGGAGTTTCAATAGCATCGGTAGGTCTTGCTGAGGTGGAGGTAGAGGCTGTGGTAGTTTGATACCTGATCACCTGAAGCACCAGCATATCAGTCTTTATCGGGGTAATCCATATGTTGCTTTCGGCCATGGATCAGGTCAGTTGCATTCCTTCCAGCCGATACCAGAGGATCAGGCTGTGGGACCATCTACATTATAAGGTACTATTCTAGTCACCTATACGATTTTTTCTACATTGTTTGATAGAGGTGCTTCAAACTCTTTCATTTCTGCATCTATCATGGAATGTCTCAGACTGGAGACCCAGTATGAATATGATGTAATGACCCTCAATACCCAATTGGGAATATGGATGGAGGGCATATGATTGTGCAAGTACTGTCCCCTTGAGGTAGGTAGTTACCCTTTCTTGTGGAATCTCTTTGTTCATGAGATGATGAGCTTTTATTTCATTCTCAGGATAGACTGTTCAGTCCACTATCAAGACTTTGTAGACTGCTATCTCCAAAAGATTTCTTTTAAATATCTAGAAGGCAACAATTATCTTTTCAAAGGTGAGTGGGATTTCTAGACTTGGAGAGCTGGACTGAAGCATCATAGGATAGGTGAAGTGGCCACTTATAATTCAAATCGTTTCATAGAGGATCTGGGTTTTCTTCAAACTAATTTCCCTCGAGTAGTTGATTGTTTCAGGGAATCCAATCCTGATGACTTTTTTGGCTTACGTCCTAAGAGAAAGGTAGAGTTTACAATAGATATTGTTCTAGGAGAAGCTCTTATATCCATTTCTCCATACAGGGTGACACCTTATGATCTTCAGCAGCTCAAGCAGTAGATAGGGGACGTAGAGGCCAATGGATTCATACGGCCTAGTACATCCTCTTTGTGTTCACCCATTTCTTTTAATAAGAATGATGATGGAACTCTTCTCCTTTGCAAGGATTAAGAAATGTTAAAGCAACTTACAGTCAAGAAATAATATCAACGTCCTCGAATTCATGATCTCTCCAACTAGATCTGAAGAGAAAAGATGTTCTCTAAGATCGACATGAGATCGTGTTATCATCAGGTGTGATTCAAACCATCAGAAAAACCTTGTATAACCTTCTGTATAATGTATGTTCTATATGAGTACCTTTTTTTGCTGCTCTATCTTACGAACACTCCTTCCATTTTAATGGATTTGATGAATAGGGTTTTCCAACCCGATTTGGACTCTTTTGTTGTTTTTATTGTAGACTCTATCCTAGTGTATTCTTACACACATCACGACCATGAAAAACATCTTGAGAACATTCTAAGTACACTAAGGGAGATTCTGATTTAGTTCAATCTTGATAAAGGTGACTTCTGGATCGTCAAAGTCCACTTCTTGGGTCATATTATTTCAGAATCAATAATATCCATTGATCATGAAAAAGATTGTGTTGTAGTTTCCTTGGAGAAACCTGAGAACATGTTTGATATCATGAGTTTCCTGGGGATGGATAGATGTTATAGGTCATTCATACATTAATTATCATGTCTTTCTTCACCTATTACTGGACTTACAAAGAAGTTTGTTATGTTCATGTGGTTAGATGCATGTGCCAAAGACTTTCACAGGCTAAAAGGGAGGCTTATCGTAGACTGATTCTGATTCTTCCAGAACCTGGTAAAGGTTATATCATCTTCTACAATGCATCTGGAATTGTTCTATGAGCATTGTTGATGCAAGAAGACAAATTCATTTCTTACAGATCATGGATGTTGAGGCCTAATGAGAGATATTACCCAACATTCGACCTCCAGATAGAAGCAGTTGTCCATGCCTTACATTTATGGAGACATTATCTATTGGGTGAGAACTTTTTGGTCTATACAGATCACAAAATCCTCAAATATATCTTTTCTCAGTGTGAATTGAACCTCAGATAGTGGAGATGGGTCGAATATCTACAACACTTTGATTTTTTTCTTACCTATATGCCTAGAAAGGGCAATTTGGTCACTAATGCATTGAGTCAAGAAACTCAAAAACAAGTCGTGCAAGAAGCTAGTGATGACTGGAAGTTAATGGACCTCTATTCTGAACATCATCAGAAGTTTCATGATAGTCACAAGTAGTCTTACCTTTCACTCTTAACATTTACCTCTTCCCTCCTTGAAAAGGTGAAGAGTAGACAGTTTTCAAATCCTGAAGGTTTTTTTCTCCATGAGTGTATATCAAGAGAATTCCCACCTCTGTATTAGTCTGTGGATAGAGAAGACATCCTACATCTCTGTGTACATATCTGTGTTCCAGTAGATATGTGAGAGGAGTTGATGAATGAGTCCCACAATTCTTAGTGGGGAGTTCATCTAGGCATATCAATGATGTATTAAGATATAAGACGCCATTATTGGTGGCCTAGAATGGAACATCAGATTTTAGGCATTATTATTAGATGTTCCACAAGTCAGTAGGTGAAGGTGGAGCACCGGATACCGGTAGGATTGTTATAACCGCTTTCGGTCATTGAATGGAAATGGGAAGATATTTCTATGGATTTCATAGTTGGATTACCTTGGTCGCTGAGGAGTAGTGATTCTATATGGGTACTCATTGACCGACCGATGAAATCATCCAACTTTATTCCTATTCTAGAGAATTTATTAGGTAATTAATTGGGAAGACTGTATGTCTATGAGATCATATGACTACATGAGGTTCCATGTACTATTACTTCAGATGTGGATGCTCATTTCACTTCATGTGTAGGGTAGGGTTTATATGAATCCATGGGTACTTAGGTTATTTTAAGCATAACTTTTCACCCTTAGACCGCTGGAAAATCTGAACGGACAATACATGTTCTAGAGGATATGCTCCAAGCATGTGTCCTTTATTTTAGCAGTTCTTAGGAGAAGCATATTCCTCTCATCAAGTTCACTTATAATAATAGTTTCCCAGAAACATTTTAGATGGATCATTTTGAGGCCTTATATTTTAGGACATACTGTTATCCCTTTTACTGGCTAGAGGCATGTGAGGAATATTTACTAGGTCTTCATCTAATTCAGGAGACTTCAGATTATGTTCAACACATCAGAAAGCGTATGAATACTTCTCAGTCTAGACATAAATCTTACGCCTATCACCATTGATGACCTCTTGAGTTCAAGGCTGGGGATCATGTTTTCCTTCAGGTATCACCCATGCTAGGGAATAGACAGTTAAGAATGTATGGAAAGTTTTCACCTCGTTACGTCGGCCCATTTGAGTTACAGAGAGATTCAAGACATTAGCTTGTCGGTTGTAACAACATCATAGGTACGATTCCATGCATGACCTCATTCACGTCTCATAGATTTTCCAATATCATGACGACCCATCTCAAACCTTTGATCCCAAAGATGTTGAGTAAGATGCAGATGCAACCTTTTAGGAGTATCCAGTATTCATCGTTGACTGAAGAGAGAAGGTTCTCTGAGGCAAGTATGCTCTTCCAATAGGTTTGATATGGTAGCACAGCTGAGTACAGGATGAGACTTGGGAGAGAGAATCCAACGAACATACATAGTGTCCAAAGCTATTCTCAGACAGTGTTTCTTTACCCATGGAAAAAGAACTCGAGGGAGGGTTCTTTTAAGGGGGAAGACTATAAGAACTTGATTTCTCACTCTGGTATGGATCCATTAATTTTTGGTCTAAATATATTATTTAGACCTAATTGGGATGCATAATATGTGAGTAAAGGTTCTGAGGGTGTACGAGGATTTTTCGGAACCTGGAACCCATCTTTTTATAGAAAAAGACATGGCGCATGGTTTCGAGAAAACCATGCAGATGTAGTTTTCTTGGATAGAACCGCCTCACATGGTTGGCGCATGACCATGAAGTCTAACCGTGTGATCACCCCTTTTACCAGTTAACCATGGGTGGCTGGAACATAGTTTGATCAAATTGTGTAAATGATGATGTTTCGGGCAGAAATATCTTGCAGAGTTTGTGCACAGTTTTACAAACCGTGGGGACAAACAATGAACATGCTATTTCTCTAGGTAATTTTCTAGTTTTTTCCTTAATTATCTAATTAAGTCACCCCATACTCCCTAATATATTTTATGTGGGATTTATCAATATCTGTCTCAATTTTGGGCCTTTTGAAGATCAATACATGAAATAAAAAGATCTCCATCATCTGAAATTCAATCGAGCTTCCGTTCATTACGTTGGACGCACAATGGTAAGTACTAGAGTCCTCTTTAGTCGTTATTCTTCTTTTTCACTCTCAACCTAGGTATCTCCATGTGATATGTTTTCACCTTTCCTTAGATCTTCTACGATCCGATGAAAATCGATGGCCAATACAAGAGGAGGAGGATCATACAACCATAATGTGGGTGGTCTGAAACTCATCCCTAAAGTTTATTGATTTTGGAATGTTCATGTGGGGCCCACCAATCCAATCAGTGGACAATCTCGTAAACATACATGTCCTACTTATACTTATTCGAAATGTATAGATAACTTCTTTCCAAATATGTGATTTAGTTGTTAGTCGTTACACCCACAACTAAATATGCCTCATGTCGATGGTTATGCCATTATTGGGTTTTTAGTGTTTTGATATGTTTGAGTCACCATTTGTGTGTTCCCTTGCTTGACCTTACTAATGGTGAGCCTTACTATAATAAATGGTGTGTTGTTAAATGATAATTTCATAATAGAATGTACCATGTATTCTCACCACTTGACCCACATAAGGTATGTGCTTCAAATGATTATAAAATGTGAAATGTGGAATGGAAAGTATACTAAGTATATAACTTGGCCTTATTAAAAGGAAATGAATAAATGTTACATGTCTGCAGCACCCCTTTTATGTTGATGGAAGGTAGGGGAGTGATCCTTCATAATTGAATATTCATTAAGGGTCAACTAAGAATTTATTAAAAGGTTTAAAGGCTACTTGGCCTATCCACAATAATGGAAGAAAAGGATTTGACCAATAAATAAATGGTTTCAACTCTTGTTTACCTATCCACACAAATGGAAGGAAATACTTTACCAAATTAAGTATCTCATGATTAAAATATCAAATATGAATGGACTGAATCAAGCTGACCTTGGATTTTGAGAGGAGAATACCTTGGGGCTCGAGAACCCCATTCCGATTCAAGGATGCATTTTTCTTTGGTTGATACACACCAAGATTCTAGTTCTTGTCTATTACCTGGATGCCTAATATACTACTTCAGGGCCCCATTACATTATTCAAGGATACCTTAGATACACTCCTTGGATCCAGCATTGACAAGTAGGTGCCTCAGATACACTCTTTGGATCCAGTCCTTACTTAGCCCCGTTGTACCTTGGATGCACTCCTTGGACCCAACAGACCCCTTATTGTGGAATGCCTTGGATTAAACTCCTTGGATTGTAATCTTAACCCTTATATAGTCTCATATACTACTGAGTTATCTTTCCGTGAGATTTAAGCTACCTTGGTTATTACGCCAAACTCCCTCACTAGATATCATTTTCAAGATGCCTTGTTACGTCTTGGGACCCTCACTACTTCTACTATCACAGGGTGATGTCAGTGCTGGCTATACCTCATGTGACTTATTAACATTAAATGGTAACTACATAATCAATGAACTGGTTACATGTTAAGACACAATTCAAGGGATAAAATAGGTACTTGCGTATTTAGTTATTTTGTATTTCTTACATTACTTATATACGAATTCCGGCACACTGCTATATTCCATTAGACTAGCAAAATGTTATAGACACCATTGGTGGTGGCCCACTAAGATTTATCTCACACCCTCTTTGGGTGCTCTTTGGTACCCAGAGTAGATTATATGGCTGTAGGTGTAGACAAAGGGAACCATATCGCTTCTAGAACATGATTTCATGATGATAGGATAGAGCATGATAACAGATGACCGAGTTTGATCTTGAAGTGCTTGGAGAAGTCCTTTTTTCCTTTACTTTGTGGAACATGTCATGTCTATTTTCTTGCATCCATTATTTCAAGTTTTCTAGTGGCATTGAATTTCGTCGTCATTGTTCAGTTGATAGAATTATGTTTGTTCACATTTATCTATTTCATTAATTTTCTTCCTCTATTAATTTATATTTCATTAACTATTTACAATTCCTTTATATTCCTTCCACTAGGTTACACTCTTCTAATTAGGGAATAGTCATATCAATGACACACCCTAGGCCCTTGCTACTAGTCAGCAGCCTCTAAAATTTGGGAATATGGGATTTAGTCCATGTGGCCCACCCGGCTCAAGGAACATGTTAAGTGGCATTTGTGTCTATGTCGTCACACTTTCTATCATAAGAGAGGCGCTTGCTATGGAATTTCATCTTGGAATTCTGACATGACTATAGACATATCATTTGATGAGAGATTTCACAATGTGGGGGTGACTTCCCCTTCATTTTTTGTTAATTGGGTCATATCATATGCGACCCACACCGATTTTCATTGACCACACATGACTGGGTTTCTTTCCCTCACGATACATTAGATCGGATATAGAGGTATGTTTAGGTAATAGGAACAATTTAGTATCTTCCTTATGTTTAAAAAATATTAACATGTGTGATTTTATTTTCTTAAATAGACTAATCTGAAAGCGTTTCCTAAGGATTTTCAGCTAGTTTGTGTGGACACAGATTGTATAACGTGGAAATACCATAATGCCAGAGTCAAGAGGGAGCACTGGGTACCAAATTTGGTTTCGCCGAACATTCCGTAAAAAGTCCTGAGAGGTGTTCTCCCATATCAATGGTGTGAGTTAGGTGCATATTGTTCTACTAAGGCTGTTGTGGTTAGTCTATTTTTTTTGATATATATATTTTAAAGATTTTTTCACAATTTATTTGTTTGAAATTTGTATTAATTGAATGTAGGAGGTGTCGGCCCGTCATTCTGAGAATCGAGTGTTATAGGGACCCCCTCACAGGCTCAGGACTCATCACGTGTCTCAGATTTGACATGATGTATTTATTATTCATTTTTAAATTTATTTTTTAATATGATTTTTTGTTATATATCTATATTTTATTGGTCTACAATTATAGGAGAAATATGCACCGACTGATAAAATGTCAGTGTGGATGAGGACTCATGATTGAAATGATCCAGAGGCTGAAACTCTTATAGTAAGTTCTTATACTCATTAACAATACTTACAAGAATCTTTATATAAACACACAAACACACAGATATATATATATATATATATATATATATATATATATATTACATAGTCTCAATTTGAAGCTGAGTTAGCATAGCATCCTAAGGACCATCGATAGCTTGTTATGCGAAGGGATGAGATATTCCATTGAATTTTTAGTCAGGATGGGAATTTATATAGTTTGACCAATAGAATGGGGATTCCTCATTCTATAGATTAACACACTTAGGTTGTGGGTCCTGTTTTTATGGAAGACACAATAGGTGACAAATTTTGAGGCTCGGTTACGTGCTTCCGAGGAGGTAAATGCGTAAGTGATCGCTAAGCATAGAACATTATAGGAATATGGGTGTCTAGGTGATGGTGTAGGGGATCATAAAACAAAGGTTTATACTGAATTTATTTATTTATTTATTATATTATTTTCATTATTAAAATATTCTTATTTTTTATTTATTATAGGCCCCTGCCACACTGGATGGAGGTAGCATCCATGGCCCCAAGAAATAAAATAAAAGAGGAACCTTTGACTCTAGATAAAGTGATCTCCTGTCTTCGATAACTACTAAGTGAGTTAAAAAAAATCAATAGGAACAGTCAAAAATAAATATTTAATTTTCTACATTTTTGGATGATATTGTATGTAAATGAAATATAGGTGATAAAGAGGAACAAAGATTTCATGGTTTATCTTTGATGCTTTTTACTGGAGTAGTGTCAAGGTCAATGACGGAAACACAAGATTTGCAAGGAGAACAGAGTAAAATTTATCCTCTTACTTACTATAACCCAGAAAAAGAATTAATTTTTCTTGATACTAGTATTGAAAATTTTACTATGGAGGAGGATAATATCCCATCTGTTTCTAATTTGTTTGAGGAATATAATTTAAGGGAAGAACATATAGTTCTCAGGGTTGTTGAAGCATTTTCTATATCAGTAGATCATGCACTGGTTACTAATATAATTACAATATAGAGTCCTAGCAAATGGGAGTCAATAATATTCTTAGAACCAAAATGGGTGGAGTAGGAAGAAGATGTTGGTGTGTGGTCCCACTACACTGGAGGATATATGACTAGAACTGGTGTAGTAGTTCTAGGAATTTCTACTAGTTTCACCACTTTTTCATAAAATTGAGGGAAATCACTTCACTTATCCTATAATTAGTTGTGAATAATTTTGAGAGGGGAAGGATATCCTAGTTTAGGTATCTCATTTTCCAAAAGTTTATGGTGAGGTGAAAGCAGTCTGTGATCCTAGGACATAGGTGGTAAAGTTGATGTTGTGTATATATCGATCCCTTGTGGGTTGTAAAATAATCCCAACTATACTGAAGCGATGAAAGTCCTTATTTCATAATGTTGGTTAAAATTAGATGAATATACTTTGGCTAAAATGATACTCGGTTATGGAGATTGCAAGGGTGCGATTGTTTATAGGAAGCCAAAGATGACTAGATTTCCTATAGGTTTGGAGTTTATTACTAATATTCAGTGTAATAATTTTATATATATGAAAATATCCGCCAAGAACAATTGAAGATCATATATAACATTATTTTATTTGGAAATATATTGGAAAATCAATCCACATATATTTGTTTCCCATTTTTTCCCAAATATTCTCAAGAAATCCATTGTCTTCAAAGGGAGAGAGGAGGTTTTCATTAAAGTGATAAAGACTTTGAGTAAATCTGGATGTCAAACATTGGAAAAAGCATGTTTTGATGGGTATGTTGGGGAGAAATGTTATGTTTTTGGGTTTCCCGTTGTATGTTAGGAATGTGGGGAAATTGATAAAAGGTGGGGGAAGTGTGTTAATTTTCTTGATATTAGTTTTTTTGTTAGTTGGTGTTGTCTGGTAGTTGGACGTGGAAATTAAATAATGGAATCCAGTAGGTTGGGAATGAATTATTTCATTTTGAAAATAGCCTATCTGGGTACCAGCTACATGTGATGGTCATTGGGATGGCTTAGAACACCCCTTTGAAAGTGGTCTTTACAAGAGAGATACATCTTCCCCATATCCGTCCTCTCACATCCATTTGTTATTATTCTTATTCTTCTACTTCTTCTAATTCCATTCTACTTTAATTTTTCTTCATATTCTATTGTAAATTACAATTAATGTTTTGTGATCAGGTGTGGTGGGGGATGTCTAGGGGAGAGAGAGAGAGAGAGAGTGTGTGTGTGGGGGGGGGGGGTTGGGGGGATTTGGGTGGGGTGGGGGGAGGGCTGTGTCGGGGGGAAACTGTAGGGGGAGGGGGCACTATCCAGATGGAGGGAAAACTGCCGGGGGAGTGGGGGGGGGGGGGTATTCTCAGTAATAGAATATAGGGTGGGGGCTATCTAGGTGGGAGTGGGGGGGGGGGGGGGGCTATGCAGGGTGGAGGTGGGGAATATGGGGCATTTTAGGGATTCATGTGGGGGGGATGTCCTGGGGGGAGGGGTTGGGGGGATTCAGGTGGGGAGGGGGGAGGACTGTGTAGGGTGGAAACTACTGAGGGGTGGGGGGCACTGTTCAGGGGGGAGGGGAAACTTCTAGAGGAGTGGGGGGAATTCTGAGCAAGGTAATATCAATGAACAGATTTGAATTACTAGGAAATGGATGTGGAAGGATCATTTATAAGTTGGGGAAGGAAGGATATTGTTAAAATTAACATAATATGTTCCATTGGATTCCTTCTGGGCCATATATCAAACTCTATACATGTTCCAATATTAGTTAGTGTCTACTATTATGTTGACATAAACTTTGGAAAAATTCCCTCCAATAGATACTGATATTAGTCTATCTCAGGAGAATTATTATTCTCGTAACCATTCATTCATGAATTATTAACTTCTTACCACACATCCAAAGGCCTTATAGCAACCACCTATGGATGAATCCAATCAAAACACGAAAATGACTTTTGATTGACATGCATAGGTAGGAGAACATTCCACAAATATTTTTGTTCCATTGATATCAACCACACATCAATTTGAAGCATGAATTGATCATTATAATTAAAAGTACATTTTCACATTTATTATAATTGTTGTAATAATGATAAAATAATGTGTGTAGGGGACAACACCAACCAAACAAGTACCAATTGACATGAAATCTTAGGAAAACAGTATTTTTAAAATTTATATTTTGTAGGAAGTATCAGTACATGGATCAGACACCTAAATTGCTCGGTATGATCAAAAGTGGCGTTTCCCCTCAGAGTAGGAGTTAACTAATAAAATGAGAAAAAATGTATCAATACAAACCTATTGAGCTTGTGTTGTCATGAAATCATGGGAGAAAAATCATCAGGATATTTTGGATATATAGGAATCAACACCGCATTAATAAAATTCCAGTGTTTCCAGGTATGATTAAAAACATAATGTAATATTGCTTAGTGTTTATAAAATTTCATATCTTCAATGAAGGGTTCCAACCACAAAAAACCGTTTTATTGATGTGAAAAGATATGAGAATATTACTGAAAGAATTTGTGGTCTATTGAAATCAACTACGTGCCAATCCAATGTGCGGATAGATTGGTACAATAGAAAGTGTCTTGTCACATATATTATCATTGTTGTCATAATGATTGAATCATTTTCCTAGGGGTCAAAATCAACCAAACATGCACCGATTTACGTGAAATTCTAGGAAAATTATATTTAAGACATTTATATTTTGTAGGAAGAATTTGTACGTGGATCAGAAACATGAAGTTCATGGTATGATCAACAGTTGAATTTTCCCCTCCAAGTAGGAGTTAACTGATAAATCATGTAAAAGATGTCAATACCATACTAATGAACTTAGGATGTCATTAAATCTTGAGATAAAAATCATCGATACATTTGGGACACAAAGGAATCAACATCTTATCAATCAGATGCTCGGGTCTCTCGGTTTGATTAAAAACATTAAGTAAAGTTGCTTAGTATTATTAAAATGACACATCTCCCATAAAGGGGTCAAAATGAAAAAACGACTTCTAATTAATGTGAAAAGGTAGGAGAACATTTCTCAAATCATTTGTGGTTTATTAGAATCTACCATGCATCAATCTAATGAACAGATTAATCAGTACAATTAAAAGTTCATTTTCACATCTATTACCATTCTTGTAATAAGAAGAAAATCATGTTTGTAGGGGTCAAAACCAAAAAATCAAGAACTATTTGAAATGAAATACTAGTAAAATGATAATTAAGACATTTATATTCTGTATAATGAATCGGTACATGGATCAAATATTTGAATTTTTTCAGTTGTTCAAAAGTGGTGTTTTCCCCTCAGATTAGGAGTTAAATGATAAATCATATAAAATATGTAAATAACAACCTAATTCATGTGTTTTGTCATGAAATCAATGGATAAAAATCATCGGACCATTTTGGATATATAGGAATAAATGCCACATCAATTTGATACATGTGTCAATCGGTATGATAAAAAACAATTGGCAACATTGCTTAGTGTTATTAAAATGACACATCTCCCATGATTGGTCAAAACTCAAAAAAAAACACATCTAATTGATGTGAAAAGGATTTAAAAAGTTACTCAAAACATTTTTGGTCTATTTAAATCAATCGCGCATTAATACAATGTGTGGATTGATTGGTAAAATTAAAATTTCATTTTCACAACTATTATCATTATTGTAATAATGAGAAAATCAAGTGTGTATGTCTCAAAACTGACCAAACGAGCACGGATTGACATGAAATATTTGTAAAATGGTATTTAAGTCATTTATAATTTTTAAGAAGCATCAGAACATGGATTAGATACCTAAATTTATTAGATTGATCAATATATTGTATCTTAATTTACTTTTAAAAGTCATTATTTAAATTTAAGTGCTGTAAAAAGATATTTGATGATAGATTTTGATTCAATTATGTAAGTATTAAAATATAAAATATTTTTATTATTCTATATATATATATATTTAATAACTGAATAAATATTAATTTTTTTTCTTTTTTTAGTTGTTTCTTTTGTATCTTATTTTAGTTTTATTGAGACAAAAGATTGGAAGGGATTGGAGCTGTTTTGATCACTAAATATGAGAGGAAGTATGTTTTTAATTTATTTTTTTTTCAATATAATTTATTTTTATGGTGTTTCATCTGTTTGGAAATTATTTTTTAATACCATCACTTTTTCTACTGTTTGGGAAGTGAAACCGGATTTTTTTTAAAAAAAAATCCAGGTTAGCGACCGCCATAGGCAATCTCTAATAGGTACATTTTTTTTATTTCTATAGGGACTGCTATATGTAGTCTATTTATTTTTGAATCTTCCTTACTGATTGAGACCGCTAAAGGCAGTCTCTATATGTATTAGTATGTCGAACCAATAGCTGCCACCAAATAGCTTCACAGTAGACGAGCTTTAGAGACCGCCGTTGGCGGTCACTAAAGGCATTCACCACTTGGCCCACTACGACCGCCAATAGAAGTCACTAATAGGTGTATTTCTCATATTTAATGTACCAAATGAAACAATAAATGATATTTAAATATCACACTAGAAGATACCTTACTAGATATTATATTGATCCTTTGTATAGATGTCCTTCACACATGTAATTTCGTATGAAATACAAAATTTCATTCCTTTTATTTAACTAAATCAAGATAACATTGAGGTTGATAATCCACATGTCATTAAAACATGAATAATAGAGGAAAATAATCAGGTAGGATCATGGAGGATGTTAAGAATAATCATGATGGATTTCAATGAATTCTACATGTCTTCATCTTGAGTCACTACAATTTATATGTGGAAACATCATCTCTTCCAAGCCATGTAGGTATTCCATGATAAGGGGAACCCAAACATATTGACTTTTTTATAAAAGGAGAAGGGAGTGTCCTAGGTGAGATTTTTCAGTTTTCCAAATATGTTTAATTTTATATGGTGTTTGTATTTTATTTTGTTCATGTAATCTTATTTTGTGGTTTTAAATACAATTTCCCTTATTTTCATTGGTGATTTTTTGTTCTTATGTCATTATCCCATCTATTAATGTGTTTTCTCCCTCAATAAATTTTATATAACTCAAAAAATGGTTTGATATCCTATTTATAGGCCTGGAGGTAGATTTCATTATGTTCCTATGTTTCATTACATCATTTCATTTATGTTTTAATTCATTTCAAATGGGATATTTAAATGGATTATAGAGAAATTGTCCACTATATCAAGTTATTTCCCACCACCTCCATCCACAACATAATAATCATATATCTATACTTTATCTCATTTGAAATCATATATAATATAATGGCGAGGTTTTGGGAATGATTAATACATTATGGTATTTTGTGGAGACAGGTGATATGTCTATGGTCATATAATATTCCTCACTTAACACAATGAAGGAGGTTTGACTTAGTGTGCTGTAGAGATCTCCAAAATTACACTAAGTATCACAATCTATGTAAGGTAATGTGATCCATGAATGATATAAATTGGGATAACAAATAAATATTAAACAATTAAAATGGATAATAAAGGATTGATGTTGGGAACCTAGAATCTACCTCATTCTCAACAAACATAGGGTGTTTTATTTATTGATTCTATTTATATTAGTTTGATAAAATGACAACCAAATCACTTAAATTTTATGTTATTATTATAAAATATAAAATCATAATAATATAATAGTAACAATATAAGAAAGTTGGGTGATTAGTAAAGGCCCCTTGAGGGAAGACCTTGTTTTGCCACTATATTACATTTCATGTTTATAAATTCTATTTTCAAAGGTGCATGATAAAACTTTTTTCAAATTTTGAACCATTTTAGGAATCTAAGTTGATTGTATTATTTTACTTTTACTTTTAAAGGTTTTTTCAATTTTGGATTAAAAATTTAAAAAATGGAATCTCTTATTAAATCACCCACTCTTTTGAGAAAAACTGTTTTAACACTAGATAGAATAGATAGGGGAGTCTTAAAATAAATCTATAGAGGTTGTTCTTTGATATTTGATTGATTATCTCAAGAAATACCTCAAACAACCCTATTATAAAACATTTTCCATGGAGTTAAATGAGTTCTGTCACTAATTTCTAGAATTTTATTAACATGAAGTAGAGTAAAAGAAGTCCATATTCCATACCACCTTTCAAGAAGGCATCATGGAAACAAAATATATATTCCAAAAACCTTTTATACCACATATTTATAGTTTATTCCTTGTTTCCCTCTAAGACTAATAAACACTTTTAGTCAATCAAAATAAGAGAGTGAATTTTACTTTGGATTCTATTATTTTTGATTTTACATTTCATATTAATCCAATTCACTGTCACTATTTATATTTTATAGAATAAATAAAATTCTTGGCTCTATAAATTTATGAAGAGAATTGATAATATTTGAACATTTAGAAGATGATGGTTTTAGAATTTTTAGATGAAACTCGTAAGAAATTTTTAACATCCCATTACTATTTTAGGTACTCATAATCCCTTTTGAATTAAATTATTACTATGTTAAGTTATAAAAAATGATTTATCTGTGAGATTTTGATAAATGTGTTATAGTCCATAAATTATAGTAAACGTCTTGTAATGTTAAATTAAATATTTTTGGTATTCAACATTAAGATAATGTGAGATTCTGAGGCCCGTAAAGTCGCGGTGAAGACTGAATAAAAATATTAAATATAATATATTAACCACACAATTTTTATTCAATAAAATTAAATAACTACAAATTGGAGTATCATGTGAGAAATATGAGACCATTGTTATGTCCAAAACATGGTATTTATCCTAGAAGGGGTATAAAATCTGAAGGTGTTAGTCATTTGGATGTCTTGATCATGAGATAATGTTATTTAATAATAATTAAATTATTATTTTATTAAAAATAATTAAATATCTCCAAAATATTGTATTTTATGGGAAATACGAGACCATAGTTAGCTCTGGGATGTAGTGTTTACCCAATACAGGGTATAACATTTGTATGCATCAGAAGTTTTAATGGGTCACTCCTGATAAAACCCTTTTTATTTTTAATTAATTAATTATTCTGATTGTTAAATAATACACCATTAATATCTATCAAATGGTTCATTGTTAGAAAAATTCAAGGCCACAGTTGGGTTCAGAAGGGGGGGGGGTTACCCTTGGTAGGGTATATCTTTTATGCACAAAAAACATTTTATCTTATGGAATATTGAGATAAATTATCATCGCATGTGATAATTTAAATGATAATAAAAAAATTATCAAAGAGAGAAATTATCATCGCATGTAAAATGTTATTTCGTTTTGAAATAAAATAGTTTGTTTTGGTTCTAGTAAAAGTTAACGATTGTTGAGAATTGGTTTTTTGACACTTACGATGATAAGGGTGTGAGGATGCATAATGAACCACATAAAGTGGTTTATCATTCCTACTGACATAAAAGACATTGAGGTAGGTGGTTCTGTCTTGATTATCCAAATTGATTAACCTTGAATTTCTTGATTTATTTCCAATGTTGAATTAAATTCAATTTCTCAACTTACATTTAGGTAATTAAATAAAAAAAATTATTACAGTGAATTGGGAGTTTCGAAATGGTTTTGTCTTGAGGAATTGGAAAACCTCCAATTCAATTGAATTGTGGCGTGTTTTAAGGAAATTGGGTAATTTAAATTGCTGAATTTAAATTTGGGATTTGATGGAATTGATTTTGTTTAAATTATTGAATTTAATTGGGATAATGACTTATGAAATAATTTAATTGGTTTCGAATGGATTTCAATCTTTTGTAAAGGGCATAAAAATGTTTTCAGAGAAACCTAGTGGTTTTATCTTATTAATGATTCATTTTTTATTAAAACATATTTTGGTTTTATATAGAAAATTGGAATTTAAATGGAAGTATGTGATTTCATTTTATTTTAAGTAGTATTAAAATAAATTAATTTTCATTTATTGTGTAAGATAACATACATACCTTAGGTAAATTCTATGTTATTGAGAAACACTCTTCGATTAATACAATTTTCTAAAATATACATGCACCATGTCACATCCCTTAGGCGATGGCGATGAGTCCTCTCTGACAATTTTTTAGAGGAAACATGTGTACACATTTTGATGCGATCACTTAGAGTGTGTAGAGTCTTATTGATGAAAATAAAAGTGTACCAATTTGGAAGATGACCATATTGCTCGCTTGTTATTTATATTTGAGATATAAATGTATTCCAATGATTTTGAACTGCTTTACATGCCTTCGAAATTTACATAAACTGTTTTGTGTAACTGTTATATTTAATCCATTGTTTTAGAAATATTCCATTATTCGTAAAGCCATTTCTTAAATTATTTTTTAATCATTTGAATTGTATGGAATGATTTGGTTAATTATGATTTAAAATTTAAAACTTGTTTATATTTAAAAATTGGAATCATTTATTTTGTTAATAATTTATTGGCATATGTTATGGAATCTTGGGTGAGACCCTACTAGACCTTTTGGTTAACACCCTACTTGTGTCATCTTGTGTTTGTTGATTATGTTCTTCCTAGTTTGAGCATAGGGAAAGGATCAGTTAGAGGTGGATCCAGCTGTTGGATATCGGTCTTGGTGAGTTGTGTCCTTTGGGACCTTTGTTTTGTTTCCTTGTTTTAGTACTTGGGTTGTAGCACATTGAGATTTTTTATACCTTATTGTATTCTGGAACTTTAATTTAAGTGGATTTTTCTTTTGATATTCATACTGACTTACTTATTTACTTATGCATTGTTAGTGGAAAAATCATTCCCACTTATAGGTTGTATGATGTCAGGTGAAAGTCGCATGCCCATGGGGATCAGGAATTCCCTTGGGTCTATCTTAGGGATGGCTCAGCTATTGGGTTACCAGGGTACCTGGGTTGGTTTGTGACAAACTGTTATTAGTGGTCCATGTTATTCTTTTGTCTTAAAGTCACTATGCATTTGTAAAATATTGTTGTGCCATATAAGGGTGTTAAGATTGAGTGTTTGTCCAACTCTCACTACAATGAACCTTGTGTCTCAAGGGGTGGTTTGGGAAATATGTCTTATGGATTAGTTCTAGTATTTTACTTATTTTTATTTGGATAAAGTGAAATCCAAATCTTGTTTGTTATTTCTATTGGGAATACAATCCCTTGTTTATCTGTTTGAGAACTTACTAAATTCTATAGTGTTGTAAGATGATATTGGGTAACATCATACCTCCGAGAAGACATGTGAATTGGATCCAGGTGGAGGACTCTGCAGAACCTCAGCAGGAGTATCTAGTTTTGGATCCGAATCGAGTTGAGGCGAACACGTGTACTATCCATGCTTTGGGGTAGGCACCACCACCAGTCCCTATTTTGGATCCACCTATGGATCCTCATGGGGATGTTCTTCGAAATCATTCTCCATATTTCCTTTTCAAAAGACCATATGTTTTGAATGTCTCCACTGATTTTCATTATGCTGAGGAATGGTTGGGTAGGATAGAATGTATGTTTGAGTTCTTGGAGACACCAGACGAGAAAAAGGTGAAGTATGCTATCTTCATGTTGGAGGGGCTAAGGAGAGATGGTGGGACAAGATGGTGGTGGAAAAGAAACATGAGTACTTAGAGTAGAATGAATTAAAGAGTCTTTTCATTGACCAGTTAAATCTAGAATCAATGGTGTTGGTCAATTTTGTGTAGTTTTTTATACCTGAGCAGGCTAGAAAAACTATGGCTCTTACATACATTTAGGGTACTTATAGATGTTCTACCACAACCTTTCCACTCCTCACAGTGGCACGTGATCATTCACATCTCTAAAAATATGCATGGAAATCAAATAATTCACATAAAAAAGGTTTTCATCCCCATGCATCCAGAACGAAGATTCTTCACGTAGTAGAAGTGTCTCTAGGGGAAGGTGATATGGGTATTGTGACCATGAGAGGTACCATTTCTATAAATTTGTCTTTAGTGACTGCTATATTTTTTCCCGATACATCTCAATCATTTATTTGAACATGTACCACTAATATTATTAATTTTATAATGGTGATTTTATCTTATGCAATGGATATTACTACACCCCTTGGTACAAATAGAGAGGAGGGTCTTCATAGTCCTGATTGTGTCTTCTCTCTATCAGATGACTATATTGCTTGTATTTTTCTGGTACATGAAATGAATTCTCTTGATGTCATATTCAGGATATATTGACTCATTCGCATTAAATCCCGGATCAATTAATATATTCGATGGGTTTATCTTATTACACTTAGTGGTGTGCCTGTTGTCTTTCAAGGAGAATGGGACCAAGGTTGACCAGAGCCAGACCTTCTTATCTACTATTTATGAAAGCGATATTAGAATTTTCTTTTGATCTGGTGTAGGATTTAATGAGTGGTGATCTCACTCATGTTTTCTCCAATTTTACCATCGCGGTTCCTTCTGAATTTTCTAGTTTACTCTAGGTAAGAGAGGTTGAGTTTTCTATTGACTTAATATAAGGTACTCAAATAGTTTCTATTCCATTTTACTGAATGGATCATGTTGAACTGAAATCATTGAAGCCCTAGTTAGAAGATCTTCATGAGAAATGCTTTGTATGCTTGAGTGTGTCAACTTGGTTGGCACCGATTCACTTCACCATGAATGACAATGGTTCTCTTCACGTACGAATGGATTACTAAAAACTCAATCGAGTGATAGTAAAGGACAAGTATCAGTTACCAAAAATTGATGATCTGTTTAATCAGTTGAAAGGGAAAAACCGGATGAAATCTCTATGCACATCATTGTTTGGTTGCCTTGTACCTAGAGGAAGATGAATGTGATATGGGTTGTGATTGACAGGCAGACTCGGTAGGCTCAATTTATACCCATTTGATATACATGAAATGTTGAGGAGTTGTGAAGTCTCTATGTGATAGAAATTTTTTGTTTCCCCAGATTTCCATCCAGTATAGTCTCTAATAGTGATCCTTGATTTACTTCTATCTTTTGGAGAGCCCTTCTAGAGATATTGGGATCTCATGTCTATTTGATCAGAACCTATCATTGAAATCTAGATGGCTTGAAGATTGAGTTATATATATATTATATAGGATATGATTCGTGATGGTGTTCCCAAATTTGGTGGTGTTTAGTATGAGAATTTGGGGGTGGTTGAGTTTTATTAAAATAAAATTTATAAGTATTCAATTAGAATGGATCCTTTTGAGGCCTTATATGGTCATCCTTGTAAATATCTATTACGTTGGTCAGATATTGGTGAATATCCCTTGGATGGAATGAGTTTGGTCCAAGTGATGACATCTATGGTTTAGTATATTTATCAGAGAAAGTTTACAACACATATTTGGTATAAGTCTTACGTTGGTCTTCAACGTAGTCGTTCATAATTTTTAATTGGTGACCATTTATTCTTGAAGGTTAAACCCTAGTTGGTTCATCGATGGATTGGGATGTAAAGGAATCTTGATCGTCCTTTTATGGGACCTTTAGTGGTTGTTGAATAGGTGAGGAAATTTGATTACAATTTAGAACTACCATCTTAGCTAACATTGATACATAATGTGTTCCATATATTACAACTATGAATTTATATCACTGATCCAACTCATGTATAGAGCCATAGTGTTCTTTAGATTGAACATGATTTATCTATGATTGAAAGACCAATCAGGGTTGTTGATTTTCAGACCATGGTACTTGATGGGAGGAAGATACTTCTGTTCTGTGTACTGGGACATCATGGTTCTGATTCTCATGAAACGTGGGAGAGGGAGGCACTGATTAGAGAGAAATGACCTCATATTTTTGATGTGGATACTTCTTTGTAGGCTTTCTGGGGACAGATCTTTCCTATGGTGGGGAGGTTGTAACATCCCATTATTTTTTAAGGTACTCCTAAAACCTCTTATCATAAATTTTTAATATCTTATATGGGAAAAATTATTTATAAAAAAAATTCTTATAATTATATTAGAGACCTTAAATTACTGTTGACATATTGTAATGTTCAATTAAATATTTTTTGTGTTCAAAACTGAGTTAGTGTGAGATTCGGAGGTCTAAAAAGTCTCAGTGAATACTGAATAAAAATATTAAATATAATATATTAATGACCCATTATTTATTAAATATAATTAAATAAATCGAAAACGGCACATTGCGTGAGAAGCATGAGACCATCATTATTTCCAAAACACAGTGTTTATCCTACGAGTGGTTTAATATTCAAAGGCGCTAAATGTTTTGATGTCTCACTTGTGAGATAATTTTTTAAATAATAATTAATATATTATTTTATTAAAAATAATTAAATATCTCCCAAACGGTGCATATTTTTGGAAATCCGAGAACATAGTTAGGTTCGGGATGTGATGTTTTCCCTAGACGGGGTATAAAATTTGTATGAGTTTCCAGTTTGGATAGATCCCTCACAAAAAAACCCTTTTTATTTTTTATTAATTAATTATTAAATTTTTAAATAATAAACCATTAATATCTTTCAAAGGATTCATCATTTGAAAAATATTAGACCACCATTGTGTCCGAAATGGGTGGGTTTTCCATTACTAGGGTATAACTTTTATGCACAGCATACTTTTGGTGTTATTTAATATTGAGATAAAATTTCATCACATGTGATAATTTAAATGATAATATAAAAATTATCAATGATAGAGAAATTATCATTGCATGTGATATATATTTTTTGAAATAAAATATTTGGTTTTGGTTATAGGAACCTTTGACGAATGTTAAGAATTGGTGTGATGATTCTTATGCTAATTAGGTCATGAGGAGGTGTATTGAACCACAGAGGGTGACTTATCATGAGGAGGTGTCTTGGACCATATAGAGTGGTTCAATCCCTATTAGTTAAGTTGATTTACCATGAATTTATTGATTTATTTCTAATGTTGAATTAAATTCAATTTCTCAACTTGATTTGAATTGATTAAATAAAAAACCGATTCTACTGAATTAGGAATTTCGAAATGGTTTTAGAAAAAGAAATTAGAAAACCCACCATTCAATTGAATTTGGGTGTGTTTTATTGAAATTGGTTACTTTGAATTGTTGAATTTATATAGTGTATTTGAGGGAATTGATATCGATTAAATTGTTGAATTTTATTGTGAGGATGAATTGAGAAATGATGAAATTGGTGTCGAATGGATTTTAAACTTTTGAAAATGGATTTATAATGTTTTGATAGAAACCTAGTGGTCTTATCTGGATAAAGACATTTTTTTTATTAAAACCCATTTTGTTTTTAAATAAAAAATTGGAATTTAAATGGTTGTATGATATTTAATTATATTTTAATTTGTCTAAAAATATATTTTCCAGCATTTACTGTATAAGAGAACATTCAAGGCTTAGGAAGATTTTGAGTTATTTGGACTCAATATACGATTACTAAAATGTTCTAAAAAAAACATGTAGTAGATCACATCCCTTAGGTAATATTGATGAGTTCTCTCAGACTAGTGTCTAAAGGATGTATTTGTAAATTTTTTTCTGTGATCAGTTTGAATGTGTAGAGTCCTATAGCCGGAAATACTATCATATCTATTTGGTAGTTAACTATGTTTATTGATTGTTATTTATATTTGAGATATAAATGTATGACAATTATTTTGAACTGCTTTACATTCCTATTGAATTTACATAAAATATTTTATATAACTATTTTATTTAAGCCACTATTTATTAAATATTAAATCATTTGAAAATCCTTTTCTTAAAGTATTTTACCATCATTTGAAATATATAACATGATTTTTTCAATTGTTATTTACAATATCAAACCTTTTTATATTTAAATATTTAAATAATTATTTTGGTTAATCAATTATTGGCATCTATTATGTAATCCTTAGTGAGACTCCACATGTATTTTTAGCTCACACCCTACTATTTCTTTAAGGTGTTTGTAAATTATATTTTTCCAGGTTCAGGAAAGGGAAATGATCACTTGGTGGTGGATCTAGCTGCCGAACCATGGTCTTGGTGAGTTGTATCCTTAAGGACTTAGGCCCAGTTTACTTGTTTTAGTACTTGGGTTGTTTTACTTTGGGCATGTTTATTCCTTATTGTATTCTGGTTCATTACTCCATGTAGAGTTTTTTGGGATATTTTTGTGTTCTAAATTCTCTAATTTTGAATTTTCTGTCAAAAACCGTTCATATTTTCATGTTGTATGATGGTAGGTTCTTGTCACTGACCCATGGTGATAAGAAATTACCCATAGTCTATGTTAGGTTTGGATCAGTTATCGGGTTACCAGGGTACCCGAGAGGGTTCATGAAAAATGTGGTGATTCAAGAATAATAATATTTGAATGATCCCATAGTGATTTAACTATATATTTAACAAAAACATGGATTTCATATATATGAGGATTCTATAATAGATTTTAAGGATCACACCTTCTTTAATTACCCTCCCTCCTTAAATCCATTTTCTACACTCTTTCTAGAGAGTGATACAGATTTTATTTTCCTTTTCTATTGGGGGTCTTTACTCCCAGTGCCAACCAATAAGCTTTGAGAAAATTAATATTCAATGGTTTTTACCAAAAACACCCATCCATCTTTAAATTAAGAGTGACAAAAAACAATATGGTTATAGACAGTTTGGCCACAACACCACTCGGGGGATAACCTAAATTTTTTTAATCCCTCTTTCTCATTTTATTTATTTTCATTTGGCTAATTTCAAAGGATCATCTTGTTTTCTTTAATAAGTTTTAGAGAACTGGTGGGAGATTTCATAACTGAAGACCTTAAAAGCAGATTCCATATTATATCTATCATAATTCCTTTTGAATTAGTACCCCAATAATTTTTCTGTTTTCTTAATCTTAAATGATGGATGGTAATAAATAAGTGTGGGGAAGATAATGTAATATGTTCTTTGGGGTTTCATGTGGTTTTTTTGTTTTTGTCCTTTTTAGGAAACATTGTTCTTAAACAAATTTTCATGTTATTTTTCATGATTGAATTGATTTTGGGATTTATTCCATGAATTATTCTGATATTAATATTAAATTATTGTTCATATGAAGTGTTTTTACTTTCCTATGATTTTCAAAAAAATTTGCGAGTTTAACATTTATTTAAAATCCATGATGATGAACACAAAATAAAATTATTATTTTTAATATTGAGAGTTATTATAAAATGTTTGGGAAAATATGTTATGATATCCTAAAATTCATTAAATAAACATGGGTTTTTTATAAATACTATAAGAAATGATTATTCTATTTTCAAAATATTTAGATATCATTAAATGTGTTTAATGTATTTGAGATAATTCTATTAGATTTTTTTACATTTTTTCCATGATACATACCTCGAATATAAAACCTTTTTATACATGAGTTAAATAAGAATTTCATTAAAGGTTATAGCCACATTTCATGATTATGTTTTCCTTAACTACCTTCACTCTTAATATATTTATATGAATAATTTGTGTTTTATTGTGGGGAAGAACTCTCGT
Source organism: Viscum album (assembly GCA_963277665.1). Taxonomy (NCBI): domain Eukaryota; kingdom Viridiplantae; phylum Streptophyta; class Magnoliopsida; order Santalales; family Viscaceae; genus Viscum; species Viscum album. The sequence goes on along the minus strand of OY728128.1, from coordinate 207,709,646 downwards.
TTTTATCTTTGGAAAGTGTTTCATTATATGGTTGAATATATAGGTAGTGTCATCATTTTAGTAACTTTAAAAAAAATATGAATTTGATTCATATTCATTTCAATAGAAATTAATGCCCAATTATCCTTTAAAAGAAATATATAAATAAAATGGAAATAATATATAAAAAACTGGAGGATCATTTAGAATGAGTTTCTCATTATGCTCTATTTTTTGACACATGACTTATTAAAGGAATCAAATATGAGTGAATTTTTTTATGTGGAATTGTGTGAAGAAAATTTCATTTATTAACTAAAATATTCATACACTATTTTTATGAGTAAAACACCATTTTTGGACTTGTTCTTTAAAATTCAACCCAACAACCCTTATCCACCGAAGCCACCATGAAAATAACTAATGATTAAATACATTTTCATTGTTTTATTATATAGAGAGAGAATTATTTTTACACATATATGGTGATATATGTATTTTCTAAGTATGATAATAACTCTATTTTTAATTTATCTTTAGTGAAAGGTTCCACAAATTTTCATTTGATGTAGTTTTTGATTGGTTTGTGAATGAAGAAATAATGTTAAACAAAGATAAATGTGTTATGGGAGAAGAAAAGGGAATTTTTTTCATAAATTAGAGATGATACATTCTATTTTGAAAAGTTTTTTTAAAATTTTATATCTTTTTATTCCTGCATGGATTTAATATAGATATTTGATGATTAATCTAGAGTGAAATGTTTAACTGTTATAGAGTGAAATAACTTAAAAATTAATTAACTTTTTTATTTGAAATTCATCGAGTTAAACTACACGAATTTCATAGTAAAAGGGTTGTTATTAGGTATTTAGTTTATTTCTTGTTTTTAGATTTAATTTGAAAATGACCTAAAATATTGATTTTATTGGATATGTTAGTATTTAGTGATAAAATTTGGATACCCAAACCTTTGAAATAATATTTTTGATGGTTATATTTGAAAATGATTCAAAAATGTATGATTAAATGTGGGCTTATATGGATAAATAGGAATTAATTTAAATCCTAGTTCATATGTATGAGTATCAATATAAGGACATCTAATACATAAGAAATTTACATTACCATATTTCAGTAGGTAATTTTTATAATATACATAAGAATAAAAAAAAATAGTAAATTTGGCCTCTTTATAATCCAGACATTCAATTGAGCCTAAGATGAACTGATTTATAGGATAAAAACTGAATTTACCAAAATACTTTCAAGGTGTTAGTATCCCAATGCCTAATACCAATAATTGAAACATCATAGGAAGATAAACACACACACATATTAAAAGACAAACATATTGTATAACAAACCTATTTTTTAAATGTTCTCTACTCAAAATGAGTAAGAACCTAATTGTAATGATATGATAGACCATGTGATTAAACATTCTACAAGAACATCTATATGGATTATAAATGATCATGGATTATCCTTGAAACCATTATACACAATGATTATCACGACATTTTAATGTGATAATATAGAAAAGATGTATTGAATTTGGAATCTTAACAAGAAGAGAGTCTTTACTGAGAATATAAATCCGTCAAGTGATTATTGCGATTCTTCCATTCCCCCTCATCATCATCATCTTCTTACTCATATCCCTATAATTTTTCATTTTTCCCCATGAATTCTATAAAAGTTAACATTTGAACGTTACCAACTCTTCTCTATCTGAAATGAAATTCTAACACAATTTATGGTACGAAAATCCACTTTAACCTATGTAGTTTATTTTCAATCCAATGGATCTATCTAAGACTAATAGGAACCCTTAAATATGGTTGAGGGTCCTAAATGTTCTATTAAGAGCATTACTTGATGCATGAAGTAGGACAAATTAACAAAAAACTGTATTTCTTATTTTTTATTTATCACAATGTGATACTTTTTATTGTGGAATGATCATTATATTCATAGTAAAATAAATAGTTTCATGGAACGACTGGCAAATTTTCCACTAACCACTCTACAACCTCCTCTTATATTATGGTGAGATAATCTCTTCTATGGAATCTTAATTTTCACCTTGAATTTTAAATATTTTCCTAATTCTCATAACGTAATCACCATGGTGTGATTTTCAATAAGTTATTATTATATAGATTGAGTTTTAATATTATGAATGACCTTTTATGGTGAAATTTTATCCTTAATTGTGAAAAATACTTATAATATTATAAATTATTCTCATTTACATTGAGTCTTCTCTAATATATGATTAGTTATGAAATTATCATCTAAATCATGGTGAAATATCATTTTTCATACTCTACTTGATGTCCACATCCAAGTGTTTTGTGGGATGATCTACACTACTAAAATATGACTTTCTAGAACCTGAAATCGAAAAGATAACTAATTTTTTATAGTATCCACATTGAAACATTATCTTATTTACTTTAATACATACATAAAAATACCATTAAATTTAAATTTTAACCCCTCAATGAATGGTTTGGATATTATGTTATTTATTCTGACAAAATATTATTTTCTTTATTATGCATTTAATTTTATGAATTATGGATTTAATATTAAACATTTTTTAATATTGTAAGACCCACTGTATTGTGTCATGATTTCATCAGTAGTTTCAATACTTCTCTAAAACACTATATTCTCAAAACCAATATTCTTACATGATTCTCCTATCCTCTTGCCATATTCACACCACATGAATCAACATGGTTCACCTAAATTTGAGTACAATATATTAGTTGATTTTATTTGATTATTTTAACAAAAGTAGTCATATGTATCATGTATATATCAACTTCATTAAAATTTAAACCCCATGAAAACCATCACTTCCATGCTTGAGGTCATATTTTTATCTACTCTATAAAAATCCATTGATATTCTATTTTCAAAAATCTTCTTCAATCGAGACTCAACAAAACCCTCCTTTAGATTTTGTTAACTTAAAACCATTGATGAAATTTGAGAAACGATTATTTCTAACCATTGAACATAGTCCACCCTTTAAAATTAATATTAAATTATTATTTAATAATTTTAAATCTATTTTAGTAAACTCAATATAGGAAAAAAACTTTGATTTACATTAAAAAAGTTATCCACTGGGATGACTTATTTTCACTTCCAAAATCTTCTTCCACAACTTCACTTCTCATTTCATCTATAGTCATAAAAAGTATTAATATATGTGAAAACATAATCATCATTTAAAAATTCTAAAAAGAACATTAAAATAGTTCATAGACTTCACCAACTAAGTCACACACACACACTAATTTCAAGTGTTCACCCTTTTAAAAATAGCCCATAAATTAGGAAGAAGATGGCGTGGTTAGCCAAGTAACCCATGAAGAGCCTAAGTTCGACTTGGTTTATATTTAAATTCAAAATTCACATTTATTATACCTTTACACTAGTAATATTATATAAATATACCGGATAGTCTTAAACACTATTGGTGGTGGAAATCATAAAATGTTCATTCCAGGGTTTTGTACTTGAACACATCAATATTATGTAGGTTGGGATCAAGGAAAGTGCCCGACTATGGGTGATTGATATCTTATAGGAAGAGACCTACGTAGCAGGTGATTCAGGATGTTCTCAATATTCTCTTGGGATTTTTTAGGGTTTTTTGTCTTTTTCTATACATTAATACTTTGTCTTCTCCCTTCCATTTATATAGGTTACATTTTTTATTGACGTGACATCATTTTTATGCGACATTTATTTCTATTTACATATGATTATTTTCATATATATGATTTACTTCTACTATTTTCCATTATAACACTTCTAATGATTTATATATGAGCCACCCGTATGATTCTCTCTAATAAAATATGGTATAATATACCTACCATAACATTATATACCCTCACTGCAAGTTAGCTAACTCTAGTGTTCAGGGAGACACACTTGAGGCTGTATGGTCATCAAGGTCCAGTTTCTTAGAAATGAACTGGATTTAAGATGACACAATGTGGTATTAGAGGAATTTATTTTCCTTGTATTAATTTATTGGGTTGGTATACAAGAGACTAGGAATGGGTTGAATCTTGATAAATAGATCATGTTTGAGAATGATCGACATTCGGATGGAGTAAATATCATGTTTTCGGATATAGGACGGTTGTTCCTAGTATCTATTATTATAGTTTATTTTTATTTCATGTTGAGTGAATTTTATTGCATTCCTATTATTTATGGATGTGTGGGATTTATCTCTTACCCTAGTATGAAAAGAAAATAGGTGTGTTCGTTCATCAATTTAGGAACAAATCATTCAAATGTCATTATCATGCTTATCAGTATTCCATTCTTGTGTGTTTATTTTCTAGATTATCTATACACTATGCTTGTGTGAGTATTTTTATTTCTACTTGTATTTCCTTCCAATGAGATAACTTTCCTTGCTAAATATAAGGTACATGTTTGGTTAAATAATGTGCTCACATCAACCTAAATGGTGTTTCTCTATATATCTTGATGATGTGATTATATCTAACCATCCTTATACTAATTAATAAATAGAAATTGGTTTAAATTATTTAAAGAATTAACTATAATAGAATATTGAAAATGGAAAGTAATTGGTTAGTTTTCCATATATTCATGTCTTTTCTTTTGGATGATAGTTAAATGGTGTTTCAATTTCAAGTAATAAATAATTTCACCTTTATAACTTTGGAATGAAAGCCCATACAACGGATTCCTTAAATTCTTGATTTAGACCTTTTAGTTATGTATTATAAATGTATTCTAATGTGATAAACCTACTATGGCTGTTTTGGAATATTAACAATTTATATATTATGGTCTACACTTAAATATAATTCCAATTGTAATATATAGAGCATTGAATCCATAAATTGGGAATGACTACCCATATAAATGACCCCATGTTGGCATGAAATGACCATTATGTGTCAAATATAACATTATATTACTTGGTACATAACCCATTGGGGGTATGTTTGTGATAATTAGGGTGTGATATTTAATGTTTCAGAATCCACATATACGGTGTTTCATATAAATTAATGGTGGAATATTTATTATCTAATTCAATTAATATGATAAAATCCTTGTTTACATTTTTGAATTTTATTATTAAGAGGGGTCAGTTAATTAAAATGTTAGTTTAAATCTAAAGGCTTCTTTCCACTATAAATTTTTATTTAAATTTTCATTAACCCAACTAAGCTATTATAGATTTTTTATGAGAAACAATTCTGGAAAATAAATAATGAGATCATTGTCCTAGAATAATTTCTAGAATTATCTAAATAGTGTATCAAGTACAGTTGTGCTACTATCACTAGTATATTTAATTTTGTGATATGAGCCTCTTTAATGATAATAAAAAATTTAAATTGATACAATGACTTAAATAAATCCTATTAGTGATTTTTATAGCATAGAACCACATGTGGGAATTAGTTCTAATGTTTCATTGAGAGTTACCTAGGATGGGAAAATTATAATGCATTTTCCAGACTACCCTCTAAAACTACCACCCAAACCTAACTACCACATACCTTAAGGGTGTTCTCAATCCCACCAGGATGGTGACTAGTATTCAGGCACCAAATATTAACTTCCGGGAACTATTTTTCTCAAACCAAAGTGAAAAAAATTATGGAATATATACACATAATAGAAAGAAACAATATAGGATAAAAATATATTCCATTATAGATAAATTACAGTGGAAGTGATACAACTGAAAAAGATAGCATACAATCCCCAAGTGACAAGTCCAATCACAAGGAACTACAAAACCAAAATGAAACTCCTATAGCTCTATGGGATAATGTGGGAAAACTCCCCCCATATCACCATTAGCTACCCAAACCCAGTTGTTAGAGAACCTCACCTACTCACTACAACTCCTTGCCTTTCCCTATATAGAAATACATAAACAGGTATTCACACTACTAAAGGGGTATGAATTTTATGAGATAACAGGCTCAGTAGGTCTCAACCAGGTGTTCCATATCAATTATATGAAAAAAATCCATGAATTATCAACTTTTAAAGAAGACCAGACATGATTACAATTTAACAATTTATATCAAAATTGTGGAAATACATTTTAATTTTCTCTTTTACAACCTTTTAAAATAAATCCTTTAAATCAGTTCCAATTAATTATATACCCATATATCATAGAATAAATATTATTTCAAGACAAATCATTCATCACATATCGTATTAATCAATTATAGTAAAACAAAACAGAACAAACCAAATAACCCAAATTGGCAATGAAGAATCGGTCACAACTTGACTTGGATTACACTAGAACATGATAGATAATAAAATAATACAAAACATAGAAAATAAAATATGCATCAATATAGTAGAAATATTCATTGATTCTAGATAGAATATGGATAGCTTATCAGGTGAACCCCCCAATAGTTCTAACAAGTCTCTAGAATAACAGGCCTAGTGAACAGAGGAAAGCCTCATGGGAAAACCCCCTAATAGTAGATCAGACCAAATAATATTCCTTCTACCTAAGTACCCATGGATTTTTATGTACTCTATTTTCCAAATCAATTCATCAAACCATTTTCATAAAACTATTCTTTGAAAATAATTTCATATAACCATTTCACAATGTTTTCAAAACCCCATTTACATTTACTAAAACTAGGGGAAAACCATCTTTTATAAAAATATATTTCCACAAAAACAAATTAATCAGTAATATTATTCTATTTAATTTAATTAAACAATTCATCAAAATATAATCAATGTAGTTCACTAACATAGGATAGTGATGGAATCACACACCTTAAACTCTGGGCACACATGCCCACAAATGAATTCACTATAATAAAGGATTAAAAAATTATAGTAGAGAACCTAGAATAAATTCATGCATTTCATAATTGATTCAATTCAACAAAAGGTTTTTAATATTACATTAAAAAAGGCATACCTCGAGAATAAACACACCCTACACCATAATGAACAAAGGAAAGGACCCCTAGAATGATATCACACAACAGATCTAGGGATAAATAAAGAGAATAATCACCATGGGTAAAGAAAAAGATAATTCAACGACACAACAATAACATGATGAAAGAAACAAATAATCATATATTATTACTCACTTAAAGAGACACAATCCAACCATAATGGAAACAAATCACTAAATGAATCAATCTAGATGAATTACAGGCTCCCAAAATCATATGAAGATAGCTCTAGGTTGATAAGGGAGAGTGTTTTAGAAAAATTAATTAACAATAAATCTATGAAGATCCCTTAAATCCATGGACACAGAATTTACACGGTCTATATTCCCTTTACATGTTATTAAATCCTTAGAACTCAGATATGCTAAAAAAATTGTCTCCTTTTTATTAAAAACTAATATTTTAATCGTACAAGACATGTAAAACAAAAACGTTGTCTAATCCCTTTATACAATGTACATGGTTCATGAAATATTCAATGAACAAATTACACACCATTTATTCCCATTACACAATAGGTATTTCTACAGCAGATAGAAAAAACACCAGTTACCTCACAAAAACCTCAAACCAACTTGGGAATTCTTCAAACCTATGGAGAATGCCACAAATCCATTACATGATTATAGCTTGACTCTATTTATTCAAAGAGACATAAATACCCAAAATTTATTCCATTTATCCTAAAAAATCCTCTCCATCCTTGGGAGTTGCAAGATGTAACCAATTAAATATGAAAATAAGAAATGAGGATATAAAATAAATTAAAGTGGGTAATGGGTTGTTACAAACATGGTTATTTCCCATGGGTCTCTAATGAATTATTATATTTAAAAGGAATTAGATGTCGGGAGGGTGAGCCTAGAGATATTTTTAGTATGGTCTTGGTTTTAGTATTAGTTAATTGTGTAGTGATAGAGTCAGTCCAGTGGTGGTAGAACTCTTAGAGGTAAAATTTTTTGGTAAATGTCTGTGATGAGTTTTTGGGTATAAGAGCTGTCATTTGAGTATCATTATGGCTGATGTAAGACTCTATGTAATGAAATGAAACTAGAGGGGTACACATTTGTTTTTTTGATAAGTTAAGAATTGTTATGTATGTGAGAATCATTTAATGATCTATTCAAGTGGGTTAAACATGCCTAGAGAATGGTCGAAAGACATGATGATCATTTAAATATGTCCTCTTTTATAATATGTGACTTTGAAGGTCATCATCTAGGTTAACAATCACACAGAATAATATGGATGTGGGTCAATACTTTGTGTAAGATATCAAATGATAGATTCTTTGTGTTCTTTTCCCTAAAAATTAAAAGAAAATGGGGGTTCCTATTGCACTACTATGATATCTTGGTAGTATGAATTATTATACACGGTTCCCATCAACTAAGAAGTTATGCAGCGAACTCTATACAGTTCGTTGGTGGTCGGTTAAGTCTCAAGATTGTTTAAGATATAAATTCATGTAACAAATTAAATCTTGTGTTCCAGGATTTCATGAAAAATGGTTATGAGTATGTAGAGGATATATTCATAGGTAATGTCCATAGTAGAGGGACTTGGGTATGTATATCTTGTTTTTATAATGGAGTATTGAGTGTTTAATAGGAGTTTTAGTTATCCTAGGACTTGGGAGGACTATGTAAAATGTATCGCATGTTGTAACACCACTAGTTAGAGTTTTTTTGGATTTTTCATTCAATTTAAGGAAACATGTCAACACTAAATGGGGAGAGTATCACACATGCTTCTAAAGTTGAACCAGATCTATTGAGCATATAAGTGGATTTTTTTCACTATTTTCACATTGATTATTTATTTAAGTGTATTGGACATGTCTAGGAACTAAATTCATTGGTGGATGGAGTATTTTCTATTGGATTAGTTTCCATTCTAATAAATTCTATGAATATAAAACATCTATGTTAAGGATCATTATGTCTTTCATTAGAAGTGTGTCTGTTAAGGGAGTGGGGACCGAACCATTGAAGACCAGTTGGAAATGGTCTAAATAAAATCAGTAGTTACCAAGCTGGTAACTTCAACATCTTTATTCCCAATGGGGATGTTGGGTTTTAGACATAGGTATAAGTTCAAATCTAGTCTAGATTTTATATTCTTGCTTGGGTTGCATGAGAAATATAAGTGATTTGGTAGGTTGGTAGCTTGTCTATGTTTGCAAGGTAGTGTCCTGGAAATATTTTTAGTCGACGAACCAACTGTTTATGAGCATGAGGAGTTGAGTTTGGACTTTATCAGTTTTACCTGGAAGTTAACAAATACCTTTTGAATTTTATGTAATGTAATTGAGATTTAAAGTAGGCATTTAGGGTTGATCCAATCTCCCTTTATATAGGTTGACTTGTATTGGATCATCTAAATACTAGTAAGAATGTTTATTATTTGAATTGAGACTGCCATATGTGAATCATGTCAAATACAGTGAGTGCATATAGGGGAATGAAGCAAAGAAATATAACTTCAGGACATGCTAACAATTTTGTATATTTATAGGAAATTAATAAGTAGGTTTTGGTAAAAACTGGGTTTCCAAATATGTTTGGCACACCTAGGATGGGGTAATATCCTCTAAAATCATCCTTGAAAGATCATAATATATTCCTTTGAATGAGAGGGAATCATGATCATGTAGTGAGGACGTGTTAGTGACAGTAGTGGAGCATTTTCATGAGGAGTAAGATATGGTTATTTTGATGGTATTTTTTATATAAAGATGGATACATTTGGTTATAAATCAGGCTATAAACTATTCATTGTTTATTATGGTAGTCCCTTGGGATCTGATTCTTTTACATTCAATTGAAGGATGGATTTATCATGTCATCGAGAAGTTATGAGTTCTATCAGGGAAATAAATACGGTTCTATGAGATGGTTGAACCATAACCCGACCATGACACACATTTTTTGGGATACATGGTGCCATAAGTTGGTTAATAGAATTTATAGAATGTTTTGAGGGAGCACGACTCAGGGAGAGAGATAAAAATCAATTTATGGAATCTTCAGTGAATTATATGGTTACCTTTTTAGTGCATTTGGAATAGGTGATGTGTAACTTTGGATGGGTGAGTTGTGATGGAAATAATCTAAAATATATTATCATAATAATAGTTTGTACATCATCATAAGTATACTAAGAGCTAATCAACCATATAATGAGCTAAACAAATGTATTTTATGGTTCCATGAGGGGACTCATTCAGAGTTTCACATGAAAAGTAATGTAATGAACGACTTATGGTGAGGAAGACACCATAGACCTTTTCGAGATTTCCCTCATGTGAGAAGGGTTTTTGACATTGTTGGGTTGACCATGGATGGTCGTTTGATTCTTTAATTCCTTTGAATTAATGTTACTAGGTACTAATATATCTCTTGAAGAATTCCATGTGCAGGTTTGAGTAAGGTCTTAGGGGAAGTTTGACTGTAGGCATGAGGCTCAGAGTAGGTTATGAAAATACTAGGTTTCTAGACCAAGAAAGAACCGTTGATTTTACTACATCATTGTAATATAAATTAACGGGAGATAGTTTTTCTAGGAAATGTCACCAGAGGATGGTTAGGGGATTCATTGATCATGCTTGATTGATCTCGTTATGAATTACAATTAAAGTGTCAGAATTTAGTTTTGGATGTGTCAGCTATCGAAGCCCTGTATTTTTAAAAATAGTCATATAGAGTTGTTTTCACTTGAATTATCTTATGCATTTGATTCTGTTCAGTGATGAATCATGTCTGGAAAATCATTGGGTTGATATATGTATAGTTCAAGAGTTGTTTATGGATTTTTTATGAAAATCTATTGTGAACATGGTAGAATAGATTGATTGGAGTTCTACCATTTATAACAAATTTAGGATTGAGGGGAATGTCATAATTTTTCACCGTGTTTAACTAGTTGAGTATTATTCAAATAGAATCATTATGAATCTGTGGACTTTATTTTATATGAAATTATGAAGGTGGAAGGATCATGGTTCAAAAATAACAATTTAAGGAAAAAAATAGATGGTGCATATCGCAATAGGTTGGTTGTGGAGTGAAATATAAATGTGATCACAGATTTTCATATATGCTTGAGTAAGTTCCATCAAGATGTTTTATAAATGGTTTTAAGAATTATATTGCGTTTAATTGACTTATGTAATGAATGTTTAAGTTATGCTTAGAGGCGTGTTGGGCGTTTAGAAATAAAATGGGTCTGTTTTAGCGGCAGTTCATGACCAGGGTAGGTTGATTCATTTTTATTAATACCATTGATTCTTAGGTAATAGATGTTTTAACGTGGGGTGGTTGTAAGATTATGTGTTTTGAATGAGACAGATTTTTATTGGATTTTGAGTTTTTTATTTAGTGGGTGGATCGAATCCCAATTTGAGATTTTGAATGGATTTTTCCAAGATTGAATGATTTAATGTGTTGTACATTGATGATATTAAAATCATGAATTATTCTTATTGAGTCTTGCTATGTTTTGGAAGAATCAATATTCCGAAACTCATTTTGGGAGAAACATATCATGATGTACAGTGTGCGCGTTCTTATGGATATCCATGAAACCTAAAATATGGGGCCTATTTGTATATGTAAATGGTTAGTTTTAATTATGTGATGTGATTAGGAAAAACATGTATTTTGGTGAAGTAGAATAGAGGAAATTTCATGGTTGGTTCCTGGGTTTCCTAATTGTGCACTGAATCCATGAGAGGTGAGGGTATGTAGATAGTGAGGCATGTACCGACTCATAGTTTACCCCACCATGTAGCCAATTTGTGTAGTTCATTAAAGATCCTAAAATTTTCCATTTTCCCATCCTTCCTCTTACACCAACATTCCTTATGCTCCTCCTATATTCAAACATCATCCATTACATGAGAGGTCTTCTCTCCTTCTGCTATTGGATTTGTTATTTGTACTTATTCTGAGATCCAATTCTAGCACCATTCATCACGTTGGAGCCCTCTCAGTATTTCTAAGACATAATTATCTTACATTATATATTTTATTATATTGTAGTAATGTAATATCTACATGAGATAAAATTCTCTATTTATAAGGAATTTTTTTAAATTCTTATTTTCTCTCATTTTTTCTAGATTTATAGTCCAATATCAGTTGAGTGAAGTTTCATATTCATGGGGTATTTGTTCAAGTAATTTTATATAAATGTTTGGATGTTTATGGTTTTTTGTTTCCATAATGCACATTTAACTTTCTATATGTTTCTCCTAAATTATGTATCTACTTAAACCAAATGTCTGGACCATGACCTATACCTTTTTTTAGAACTATTAACATAGTTTGAGGTTTTGTAACCTCATCATGAATCACAACTTTTGGTTTATTTTTATTGACTCTCATTTTCTATGTCATGAAATTAACCAAAACACCAATTGGTTGTGTTTATATTGAAACATAAAAAGGGAAGTGATTGAATTAATCCAAATGTTTTGTTTATTGGTATAAATACTTTAGTTTAACCCATTTTATGACTTGGGAGTGAATTAAAAAATTTATGTATTGAATTATTGCATGGAAAAGATATAAAACATAGACCTTATTCGATATTTTCAATGAAATTATTAAATTTATGTTATTATTGTAAATTTTCATGGATATTTATCATGATCTATGTTTGGTTAATAAAAGAAATAATTTATTACTATTTGACCATAGAAATTGGTTGTTGTGAAATGGTTGTTGATTTTTTATCTTAAACTTCTCATTGTATACTTTGAATTATTGAACAAGGTGCTCCTCTATATTTATTCAATATGCTATATATGATGCACCATTCCCCCTTGGTTTATTATATTGGACATGATTCTCCTAGCCCCTTATTTCAGGGTGTTGGAAAAATCACTCCTATTTATTTATTTGTGATGTGGGACATGAAATTACACTACCACATGGTTAGGGATATTGGATATGGATCCCCACATAGTTAATTCAGATTATTAGACTTTATATATCATATCCTTGGTTTGGATTCTTGAATTTATTCTCTTTTTTTAAAATGATATATTCTTATGATATATGGTTTATACATTTATCTTATGTAGAAGAACTTATGGTTAGCTAGGGATACTATGAGGAACCTTAGTTCCACTTAGATTATATTTACATGTCTTCTTTACATTTATAATACATTCACACTGACTATATTATATTAATAGAATGGATAGTCATAGACACAATTGGTTATGTCCAACTGAGTTTTACTTACACCCTCTTAGGGCCCCCATTTGGTACCCTAACAGATTACATGTATACAGATATGGATCGGGGAATATCCCAGTTATGTTTGATTGAATTTTGTTAAGAATCGAACTTTGTAGTAGATGACTAAGCCAGTGATCAGGATTCTAAAGATAATTTTTTTTTATTTTGATATACATTTATCGTATGTATGCCTACTAGAATGAAAGCATGTTACATTTTTTATAGACTTGACATATTTTGGTATGTGACACTAGTTTCTATTTATGTATGATTGTTATCATCTAGATTATTTACTCTGCTATGAAATATAATTCTTATGTTATTATATATATGATTCACTAGTGTGCTCCACTCTGATAAATGAGTATATAGCCTCCCTACTATTCAATCATATACCCTTTTTGCTAGTAAGCAGCAACTGGTTTATGGGGAATCATTTTTGAGGCCATGTGGTCCCCTGGGTTTTAATTCTTGTGAGAAAATCCATTATAGGACATCCCAAAATTATCATACCATATACTTATATTTATTAAGGTTTAACTCCAATCATTGACTTTATTTTATAAAATGAATCATTAAAGAATCAATTAATGAAAAAATTCTCAATTTTCACCTTGTTTAAAAAAAATATAAATCCAATTTACATTGCTCTACCAAAACATTAATAAATTGGTTTTTGATATAAATTTGTTTTTATTTATAATGATGATTTCTATTTATTGATAAATTGATGACACTATAATTATCACATACGATGAGAAGTTAAAAATTCATTTCCATATTAAGATCTTAAAATTATTTTTTCATTCACTTAAATTGGGTTGATTATTTAGTCAAAACAACATACTCCACCTCAGCAGTACTCAAGGTCATTAATTTTTTTCTTTGTGTTTCATTCCACAAACCTATCTTAAAGAAAGAAAAATACAACATATAATTATATTCAATCATATAAATTTATATCCCAATCAACATATGATAATACAATGATATTTATCTTTACTTTTGTGTTATATTTTAACCTCTAATTTATCATTGTGATGATGTATTTGAGAAAACTCATGGAATCCATAAGATGTGTTTCTTTTGAAACACTTTAAATTCTAGCACAAAATACAATTAAAAAACTATATCTATTCAAGAAGAAGAAAATTGGAGGAAACTCCAAATATGTTTTCTAAACTCTCTTTAACTAACTTCCTTTCTGTGTTGATCCTTTTTAATCATAGTTCTCATTGAGCTTAGATAAGAACATAGATATTAATTCTACATTCCAAAATTATTCAAAAATTCATGGATATAATTCTCTTGATAAATAAACATATGACCCTTAAAAACTATATCATATATCCAAGAATGGATATCTCAAATGTTTTCATCATCTATACAAAAAACTCTTTAAAAATTCAATTTTTGTTAACATTAAAGATAATATCATCCACATAAGAAATAATTATTAAAGACACCTCATTAATATCTTTTTATGTAGTGGTTTATTTGTACTCATCCCTTATGTAATTTCATCTCCTTCAGTCATGAATCAATCTTTACGAATCATTCCTAGGTAGATCGGTTTAATCCATACATCACCTTTTCAACTTGGAAATATATCCTTCATCTTATCTAAGGTGGAATTCATCATGTTTCTCAATGTATAGTTTTTATTCCTTTTATACATTGACAAAGGATTAATTTTTATCAATTCTTAATATATTATAGCTAAATTGTGCCTCTATGAAAAGAAAAATTATAACAGAAAAATTCCTAGAAACAAGTGTGAAAGTGTCATCAAATTAATTCCTTCCACTGATGAGGAAAATTTTCACATGAGACTTGACTTCATCCTCAGTGGTTCTATTTTTTATTTCATAATTTTATGGAATTCCCACTTTGTTTTGATAACATTCATATTTTATAGATTAGGTACAAACTTATATGTGCCATTATTTTTGTCTAATCCAAATACATAGTCACAATAGAAATGTAATATTGATTATCCAAAGATTCTTTAACAACTTTTGGTTAAACCTAGGGAAAAAAATTATCTGTTTTATTCTCAATATTATCCTATATTTAATCAAATTCCCTTGATCTATAATAATATTTTAGACCCCACCAACATTCATAGACTATGAATTTTCTAAAAATGTTGTTCTTAATTACTAGAAATAGCTCAATTACCATCTTCAATCTATGTTTTTTTAATTCCCATCATTTTTATAAACTTCTTCCTACTTTTCAATAAAATATAATTCATCATAATTAGGTATAATAATATTTTCATGATGTGTAACATCTTTCCCTGAGATCTATAATATCTAGAAATTATAATTTTCCACAATTTTCCTTATTTCATTGTTGTATAAATTATAATCTTTTGAATTAAAAATATATCAAAGGAATACACCTTCAACTAATATATGATTGAACTTCCCTTAATTTCACCAATCACCTTGATAATAAAAGTACTAAATAATGACCTAAATTATTCCAAGGTAGGGTTATTATTTTAATAAATCTCATATTGTGTCATATCCGAATTGTGTTTGTATAAAAAATGGTTTTTAATATGTACCAATGTAATAAAATTTCTCTATAAAAACCAAGAAGTATTATGCTTTTCCAATAACGTGTGATCCATTTCTCCCATGATTCTATTCTTTCATTAAACAAATCCATTTTTTTTGTATGCATTGTAATGGATTTTTTATGAACTCTATGATTATAATTTTATGCTCATTTGTTCATTAATGTTTTCCATCTATAACTTCTTCATGTAGAAACCATACCACTTTTTTAAAGATCTTTTAATACACATTACAATCTTCAAGGCCACAAATACGTGTTTAATAAAATTAAAAAATTTAATATGAGTGAGTTCATGAATAAAAAAAATAAAATAATTATCTACAATTTTTTATTTCTTCCTCATATGCCTATAAAAATTTAAATGAATGAGCTCCAATAGGTAATATGTTTGAATCTACATTTTCTTGTATGAAGAATTACCAATCATCCCATTTTGATTATAGATCACATCCAATTTCTCACTCTATATCTTCATTATAGGTAAGTCATGAACATTATCTACTTGGCTATGAATTCTCAAATTCCATTGACCAATGTGACCATATCTTAAATTACATGATTAATTTTATTCTTTAAAGTTCATATAACTTGACTTTTCAGCATTTCAGACCTGAAACAAGTTAAAACATGTTTCCTTTATTTTCATCAAAACCCTTCCATATTAAAATACCTCAAAAAAAAACTCATTCTTATTAAAAACCAATTCATTTAATTAATGGAATAACTAAGTCACACTTAATATTTTTTTTCTTAAAATAATCATAAAATATAGTGTTCTTCAACATTAGATTATCTTCTCCAATGACCATTGAACTGACTCCATTTATATTGAGTGTGAAATTATTTAATATTTTCATTAATATATTATTTCACTTTTTAAAATCATTGAAGGAATTTAAATATTCTGTTATATGTGATGAACATCTATTATCTAGGATCAATGAAAGTATCTTTTTTGATGCTTTGAATGAAACCTCAACCCCAAATGAATTATCCATTACTTTATATTTATTATATTGAGATATCAGAGTATTATAACCTACACTTTGTTGAGGAGGTATTATAATGAGAAAATATTCATAAAATCTACTTGGTTGGTCAAATATTTTAAAATAATCTTCAAATAATTAAAATTTATTTTCAATATCCAATGGATAATTGTTACATTATTTAAATAGTTTTCTTATTTGAGTTTGATGAATCACCCACAATATCATCCTATTATATATTCGCGTGTCATAATGACATTAGTAATTAAATCATAATATACTTTCTATATTCACTGAGTCTCCACAATTGAAATTTTATACATAAAGTGACTACTTTACTTTGAAAGCCTCATGTTTTCTATATATATATATATATATATATTCATTCTTCCTTCTATATTTTTATCCTAAATATCAAATATTTTATTCAAAAAAAAATAATGGTATACTACCAAAACAAATTCTTCATAATATACATATTTCATGACCTATTTAAGTCACCATTTTTAACATATGTCTCCTTTAATTTAGTGTCCCCATAATTCATAGATTACTAAGAAATGTTTTTTTTCCAAGTACTCAATGTTTTCCCAAAATGAAATTGTATTAAACTTTTCAATAATAACAGTCTTTAATATATATCTATATTATTTTTTAAAAATAATAATGTTTCATTTGTACTTTTTTAATTACTTCTCCACTTCCAGAAATTTTTATTGAACATTTTCAAAGTCTTTATCCATTTATTTAGTTAACTTTTCTATGGAAACATTCACTTTCTTTTAATTCCACTAAGGATCCACACAATTGCTGCTCGTCTGCTAGGCCACTAAGGATCCTCCCGACACTTGTTCGTCTTCTACGCCACTAAAAATCCATAAAGATACTACTCATCTTCGAGGCCACTAAGGATCCACAAGGCTTCTGCTCGTCTGCCGGGCCACTAAGGATCCACACAGCTGCTCCTTGCCTATCAGGACACTATAAATCCACACTCCTCCAGCTCGACTGACAGGAAACTAAGGATCCACAACTTCTTCTTGAGTAATAGTTTGTTCCTAAACCTCCACTAAGTCCCATATTGAATAACCCAAAGAAACCTCTTCTTGTAAGGGTTCCAACAAAATAGATGACCCGTCGAACGGACGCCCGATCTGTAAAATACGTGCACTAATGTAAAAAGGGCTATCTTAGTATTATTCCGATCCAATAAGGAAGCATTTGAACACCTTCAAAAACACAAATAGTGTTTCTTAGAAGGAATTCCTCATTTCAAGGGTCCTTGGGCCACAGAAGACGCGTTAATCAGACACATGGTTTGTGAGTTATTGATGTTTCAGTGAAACAGTGGCCGGTGGGGTCTGGGTCTGGTCTGACCCGGTCTTTGGTCCACTAACCCGACCCACATCCAGTATGTAAAGGATCTAGCTCGGTTGGCTAGTTGGTCCCATGGGAACATCCCTGTAACACGGGCCCCGCTCAAGGGGGTGGCTCGTTCCCTGCCCAGTCTGCCTGGCCGAGACACAACCAGATGATACGTCATGCCTCCTGTTGCACCACAGGTCACCGCGAGGCCCCTTCCACACTGTGGTCAATCAACTATGTGCTGGTGTTGATGTGGCTATCCAATATGGTCAGTATAAATTCCCTCATGCGGCTGGATGTCTCGTTCCTCAGGCTCTCTCTAGCGGACCAGGCGCGGGCACCTCCTCCACGAGGCACCGATCAACTCTACATTTCGACACTACTATGCCACACTGATGTGCGTGCCACCTCCCTCCACCCGTGGCCGCCACAGCGGGCCACCAACGATCACCACCAACTACTACCGCCAGAGACGACATCTCAGTGGTTCCTTCAGCGTGCCACCGGAGCTGCTCCGGTGGTCCGTTTCTCGATCTGCCTGTCCCTACAGGCCTCTCAGGTTGTCTCCATCCCTGCCTTGGCCCTAGATTATTTTTGTCACTGATTTGAGGATACATCCACAAATATTGAATGTGTGGATGGACCAAGTCCTTGTTCATGTTGGCCCATGCCCTCCGCATTAGAGGTTTAAAAATATGGAAGGTCCATGGATATAAATTCTACTAACAATAAAATTAATCCTAAATAGAATACCCTAGAATGGAACCCTCCTGCAAGAATGCATGATACCTGGATTAACTAGTTCATGGGTTAATCCACACTCATAATTTATAAAATGAATGAGGAATTCATAAAACAAAAATAAAACCCCTTCCTCATTCTCGTTCGTTGACGTAGTGCTTCATCCTCAAGGGTTAAAGAGGTCGATGGCCTTCATCATTATTCATAGTATGTTGAATTTGAAGATGTCCCACCAGCGTTCATTGTTATTTTAGTTACATTGAAGTTGATTACAACATTCTTGGATTCGTCATTCTTCTTTGGGGAGGAAAATATATTTGAGGTTCATCAATGAATCCTCATAGTTTAATCCTCATTCCACCAACGCGTCAAACTATTAAAAAGAAAAAATTCCGCATCATTTCTGTACACTATAATGTCGCATCATTACACTACATATTAATGAGACATTAATGAGCTCCATTAATGTATCTCATTGCTGCATTTTTGCTGAACCTTAGAGCCACTGTGTTGTCACTCATCAGTGAGAATTGAAATAAAATAACATTTAAGATATTTTATTATTTTTCTCAAAAAGTCAGAAAATTTACTTTTCCGTTCAGCCACTGTCAGACGATGTTATGATCTTTCGAGGAAAATTACAAAATTCTTAGTTAAATGGTGCCCTAAAATTTTCAATCTGAGCACTAGTTCAAAAATTATAAATACTCACTCACACATTTACTGAATCTACCTTAAAAAAAGTTCAAAATTCCACCCCAGGATCAACAAGCCTTAGAATCACGTTTCGTTAGAGTGTGTGGTCTTGAAATAAATCCATATAATTTTTTAAAAAAATACTTGGATATTATGGGGCATTACATTCTCCCCACATTATTTATTTACATCTTTGGTAGCCAAAACAATGGATAATCAAATAAATGGGGTTAATGAGCACGAATCTGAGCATCCTACTCCCATGTGCTTTTTTGGAGGTTCTCAGGCTTCCACTGTACACGCAACAGAGGAATCGACTATCCATGAAGGACATAGACATGTCGATCCTCTATCTCCACCGGGAACTCCACCAATGTTGTCCCGTCGTTAATGTCCATCTCGCCCCAGTTGATGACGTGTTATGGATCATTCACGTACATCCTCATCCATGACACATGAAAAAAATCGTGAAACCAGTTCATATGTGGGGAAAGATCTAGGCGATATTCCCCCTAGCCAACTCTACTAAGAATCTAGAAAGGTCTGATGAACCTTAGAGATAACTTTCATCCCCAACCAAATCTTTTCAATCCCTGTCGGGGTGAAACCTAATGGAAAACACAGTCTCCCTCCATGAAGTCGAAGGGTATCCTTCTCAAATCGTCATAAGACTTCTGCCTATTCTATGCAGTCCTCATCCACTCCGAGATGATATAAACCTTCTCAGTGGTAGCCCATACCAACTTTGGACCAACTAGTGTCAACTCCCTTGGGTCTGTTCAGTTTAGGGGTGATCTGTAAGGCCACTCGTACAAGGCATCGAATGGTTCCATGCCAATGGTAGAGTGATAGCTGTTTTCATATGAAAACTCCACCAGTGGTCAGTGATCATTCCAAATATGACCAAAATAGAGGATGCAAGAATGAAGCATGTCCTCAATTGTATGTATGGTCTTCTCTATCTGACCATCAATTTGGGGATGAAATTCTCTGCACAAACACAGTAGAGTCTCGAATGCCACATGTAATCCTTTCCACAACCAGGATGTAAAGTGTGCATCATGGTCTGAGATGATCATTGAAGGCACACTGTGGTGGTTCACTATCTCATTGACATAGATGTGTTCCAATCCCTCTAATGGTACCTTCTCTATAATGGTTAGAAAGTGTACCGACATGGTGAGTCAGTCAATGATAACCTAGATAGAATCATGGCCTCTGTATGTATGTTGTAACCCTATCACTAAGTCCATTGAGATACCATCCCATTTCCACTCCGGTACCTTAAGTGGCTGAGGGAAGACTGTTGGAACCTCATTCTCATCCTTCACTTGTAAAAAAAGAGGGATTGTGAGATGAACTCGGCCACTACTTTATTCATCCCAGACTACCAGTACTGATGTCGGAGGTCCTGGTACATCTTCACCACTCTAGGATGTACCACAAAAATGGAAGTATGGAACTCCCTCAACATCTCCTCCTACAATGCCACTGGTACTATGGTGCACCCTCCCAAAAGGATGATACATATACCACCTATCGAAAATCCATCAAGATCATGTCCTAAGGATAACTGAGAACGTCAGGCGTCACAGTCAACATTCACCTATTGTGCCTCCTTGACTCGCTGTAAGAGCGGACGAGTAAAAATCATCGACTGAAGGTAATATGATCCATTATCATCCATGAAAGATATCAACATCGCGACTAGATGCTCTGCCGCCTCACTCAGCAGCTGCAGACAGATCCTCCTGATAAGCGCATCTTATACCACATTCCCCTTCCCAGGAGTATATACTATCTTAGAGTTATATTACTAAGGGAAGTCTAGCAATTTCCGTAGTCTCAAGTTCAAGTCCCTCTGGGATAAGATATACCCTAGACTCTAGTGATCAGAGTAGACTGTAAATTGCTCACCCATTATGTAGTGCCGCCACATCTTCATTGAAAAGACCACTGTTGGAAACTCCAGGTCAGGGGTCGGGTAGTTCTGCTCATGCTCGCTCAAATACCGTGATCCACAGGAAATCACTACTTGCTTCTGCATTAGGACACAAACCATTCCTATAACAACCCAAGATTTCATATTAATTCATCTCATTAAAGTAATTCAATAGCTTACGCTACACGCAACACCGAGTTTGAGCACACCACAACTTAACAAAGAAGCCGTTCAAAAAGCGGTTATGAATAGTATTAACTACATTTTGAATCTTCGATACTCTATATAATTTTAACATCTATATTATGTTTTTCTTAGACATAATATAAGAACAAATCCATTTTTTCAGATAAAAGATGTATTTTTTTTAAAATGAAATTTTACCGCCTTTTAATGGTGAACCCTTTTAAAAACCAATATTTGAAACTTTTATATATAAAATTTAATGAAATTAAATTCTTCTTTAGAAGAGATACATAATAATTTAGTTTAGATATATTTTTGGTACTTTTATGATAATGTTCATATTTTAATAAATAGTGAAAAGTACTATGTTTTAATTGAAAATTACTCTTTTAATCAAAATAATTTATATTGTTAAATTATGAATTTGAATTATTTTAAAGTATAATTATATTATATTTTTATCATTTAATACAATTTTGGTCATTATAATTAATTTTACATTTAAATTTGACATAAACATGTGTCAATCTTTTGAATGTTTTTACTTTTTAAAAACCCATTTTTTAGCTTTGACAACTGAAATTAATTTTAAATAAATTTATTCCACTCTTTTGTTTTGAATTTTGAAAAATGTATTCTATATTTGGAATTAGGCGGTCCAAATTGTGTAAATAGTTAACTTTTATAATCATACATTATGAATATTTACTTCAGTATATATTTTATTTACCATGGTTAAAACGTAAATCTGGTAATTAAGGGTAAACAAATATTATTAAAACAATATTAAATTACCCCAACATGTGTCATATTCCTATTGGTTGATACATGTCTGACTTTGGACATCCATGGGTCAATTTTGGGACCACTTGACAGTGATAATGACACCTTATATTAATTAATTTAAAGTAAAGACAGAAATGACATAAACTTATATCTTTTAGTAAAACAATTTTAACAAGGTGCTATATAAGTTATATTTTAGACTATAAATATTCATTATAAATCTAAAAATATTTCATACATAATTATATTTTAAAATAATACATGTAAAGGTATTCACATGTTATTATGTGGGAAAAAAAATCTTCATTGTGTTTACCTTCCTTATAAATTTTGGATTGTGAGTTTGGATAGATGTATTTTTGATAAGTATAAAGGTTGGAATCAATTAAGTTTGACATTGGATACTATTTTTAAGGTTAAATTATTTCTTGATATTATTTTTTGGATTTTCATAAAAAGGACAACCTGGAGGTCGGGCGAAAACCTGTCACGTCCAGCAAGGCTGTGAGACTTGAACCCGCAACCGAAGGGCGACAAGCGTGCATCACCTACCACTGACCTACATGATGTACTAGTTTGTATAATGTAGTTTTTTTAAGTAGTATGAAAAATGAATTATTAATTCACTATTTTTGGAAACCTATATGATTAGGATAAATATAATATTATTGAATTCTATTATCTTTTAGAGTGAAAGATAGTTTGTGGTAGGAATTAGTTGAAGGATGATAATATTCTTTTCAAGTATATGTTTTTCCTATTATTCAATGAATAAATTAATTCTCAAACTTTATGGAAGAGATATTAAATCCAAAAATGTGTTTTCCGAATAACTTATGTTTTGTTTAACCAATGACATTTTTAATCATCATAGATTTATGGCTTTGAGGACCTAAATTTTACCCTTGATTGTGATTGATGACCTCAATAAATCCCTATAATTTTCCCTCCAATTATGTGTCTCTAATTGCCACAAATTGTCTCCTAATCGAGATTATAATTTGGTTGTGACCTTTTCATTTCCCTTTCCCTCTTATTAAGACTAAATTTTATTAACCCAAATTCCGATGTGGGTTTTCCAAAAATATATTTTTGTATTTTTAACCTTTTATTTTCTTAGAACAATTTAAAATTGTGACGACACAATTTACTGAAGAAGGGGAGAATGTAACACCCCAAGATTTGATAGTACATCATCTCATTAAAGTAATTCAATAGCTTACACTACAAAGAACACCGAGTTCGAGCGCACCACAACTTACCAAAATAGTCATTCAAAAAGAAATTATGAATACTATTAACTGAATTTTGAATCTTATATACTTTATATAATTTTAACTTCCATATGATGAGTTTTTTTGACAAAATATAAGAACAAATTCATTTTTTCAGATAAAAGATGTATTTTTCAGAAAATGCAATTTTACTGATTTTTAACAGATAACCCTTTTTAAAACCTATATTTGACCCTTTTATATATTAAATTTAATGAAATTAAATTCTTTATTAGAATCGAGACATAAGAATTATGTATGGAAATTTTTTTTGTACTTTTCTGATAGCTTTCATTATTTGATAAATTGTAAAAAATACTATGTTTTAATTGAAAACAACTTTATTAATCGAAATAATTTATAGTGTTAAATTATGTATTGGAGTTTTTTTAAAGTATAATTAGATTATATTTTTATTATTTAATACAATTTAGGTCATTTTATGTAATTTCATATTTAAATTTGACATAAACACATGTCAATCTTTTGATAGTTTGTACTTTTTAAAAACCTACTTTTTGGATTTGACAACGAGAATTAATTTTAAATTAATTTTTTCCAATTAGGTTTTTTGAATTTGGAAAAATGGATTCCATATTTTTAATCAACAGGTCCAAATTGTGTAAATAGGAAACTTTTATTTTTAGACTGTGAATATTTACTTCAACAAATATTTTATTTACCATGGTTAAAATTTAAATAAGGTAAATTAGGGTAAAAAATATTATTATGATAATATTAAATTTCCCAAACATGTGTTCTATTATTATTGGTAGATAACTATCTGATAATGGGCATCCTTGGGTCGATTTTGGGACCACTTGGAGCCACATGAGAGTGATAATGTCACTTTATATTAATTAATTTAATGTAAAGAGAAAAATGATATAAACATATATCTTTTAGTAAACAAATTTTACAAGGAATTATATAAGTTATATTTCTGACTATAAATATCAATTAGAAATATAAAAATATTTCCTACGTAATGGTATTTTATGTATAATTTTTAGTCTTTATATAATTAAATTTATTTTTGAAACAATGATGATGCATTATTTACCTTATTAATGAAAGAATCAAATAAATGGTATTACAAATATTAAAATAAATATAATTTCGACGTTTTCTTGACATCCATGCATTTTATAGATTAATATGACATTATAAGAATGATTAAATTTATCTTTTTTGATGTAATGAAGTTGTGATGAGTTTCACATAAACAAAATACTAAATATTGTCAAAATTGACATAAATGAGTTTTTAAAACAAATATTATATTATTAAAGTATATAATATATCTAAAAATATAAATATCATCCAAAGGGATTGAATAATATTATATATTTAATTAATTTTACACTTGTGGTTCTCTTGGAAGTTTAGAGTAAGTTTGTTAATCATATAGTGTAAGAATACAAGAATATACGGTAAAAGATAAACTATTTAACTAAGAGTTAAATCGAAAAGATAAGGTAAATATGGCGAACTAAACCTATCTAAAACCTATTAGTTGAGTTTTTTTGGACCCATACTCACCTTATCCTCGAAATAAATCATTTTTTATCCCTTAGAAACTAAAAATTATTTTATTATAAAATAATATTTCAAGCTTTTCCTAATGTGACCCTCACCTATCTTATAAAATGGCACTTCCCATTCTCTCAAAATCACACCTCCAAATCCATTTGGATTTCCCAAACCAACCCAAAAATCCTCCCAACTTTCCCCAAATCAACCTAGAGGCCTTAAAATTATCTGAAATCCAACCTAAGGGGGCCTTTTGTTCAACTTCAAAGGAAACACCTGAAAAGAGGTAATTATTTTATCACCTCTTTCAAAGTTCTATTCTTCTTCGACATTCACTTTATTTGTTATTTCCATACCAATATAATAACTCTCATACTTTATACATACTCTGATGTTATAATAAATATGGTATAAACATATCCATTATTCTATCCATCCTATGAATGATAATGTCACCATGCATGCGTACGTACGACTTACCATCTCCACGCCGTGGTGTAGTTTGTTATTCAAAAATTCATTATTTGGATGAGTATAATAATGTGTATAGTAGATTTAAATAATAAATATAACATTTTAATTATTATGTATATATAATATCCATCAAATTACATAGGATTTCACCATGAAAAGAATGATATCATCGCTCATGCATAGGTACATCTTACCGTCTCCACGACGCAATGAGATTCATTTCCACGATCACCATTCAATGATGATTATAAAAATATATATTATTAATAAGTATGTAATATATGAAATAATAATGCTACTGAATATATATATATTTACTTACATATATCTTATTCACTTACTTCCATTCAATACGATATGAAAACTGAAAAATCATTTATGCATACGTATGACCTACCGTCTCCATAAACGGTGTTTTCCATTTCATATATCTCTCTATTATATATATTTATATTCTAAGAATATATGTTAAATCATGTGTTTTGTTCTTTACATATGTAAATCATGATCTAAATGATATGATCAAGAATAATAAGTTAAATCACGTAATATTAAGAAAGCGATTATTACTCGAAATGTTAATTTATCATGGAAATCATTATTAAATTTGTAGTATAAAGTCATAAATGAATCATGTATGATATAATAAATATGCATATGGTTCTTGTATAATTTAATAACATACTATGGTCATTATAAAGGAGGTTAAACGTACCCTTGACCAAAGAAAAGTGCAATGTAATGGTTAATTCCTCAATCACATAATTATCCGAGATTTTTTATGAGTAAGTATCTACTGGGACATATTTATCATCAATGTACATATTTAAGAAAAATGTTTTCAAATGGAATATTTTAAGGTTTTATAAAAGGTTCTATTTAAATATATCATCCTTTTAAATGTTTTAATTTTTTTTATAAATCTTTTTAATTAATGTCCATGTTTTAAAATAATTATAGGGATTTATTTATATGGACATCATTGTATTAAAATATAAATTCCGTTCAAAGTTTCAAAGTGGTATGGGACACCTCGATTAAAAAATTTCTTCAAATATCTTCCTTTCTAAATTAAGTGACTTTTAAAGGATTTCAAAAAAATAAAGAGATATTTCTCTAAAATAGTTTTGATTTCATATATGTCATCATCTTTTGATGGATTTTACACTTGATTGAATTTTACACATTATGATACAAAAAAAATCCAAATACATATATTCCATACCGTATGACATTCTAATATCATCACTAATGATATGGACAATATAATCCATATGTATATATGTTTCAGGGGAAATGTAGTTTAATATTCCACTTACACTTGATCTTCCGAGACATTGTTCCATTTCATTTTACAATGTATCATATACAATATCTTTTGAAAATATATCAAAAACACATTTTGGATAGTAGAAAATAACATTTGTAATGATATCATAAATTTCACCATGTATCACATCACCTGGAATACCTTGTAAATATCTATCCAAAACAGTTTTTTGGTAAAATTTAACACACTATTAGATTATACCTATGAGTTTTTCAAACCTAAATAGTTATTTATTCAAACAAAAATTGTGACACATGGGCCTTTATACCATTTCAACTGAATATTTATTCATGAATTAAAAAATATAATAAATTAACTACCATTATTAATGAATTAGTTGTACTCAATCTGTGATGGGATTTAGTGTCATCGCTATCCAAAACATGTACCTTTATATATATATACACTATTTTTATCATATTCATCTATGAATTTTTACATGATCCCATGGTATATGAAATAAATAAAACATTGTACTTAAATTTTAAAAATCCCATATAACTACTTATACATTATAAATTCTTCATGTATAGATAGAATTTGTTGATTAATAGATCACATTTCACTCACATTTATAGATGATAACAATAGAATACCCTCACCAAAATAGATATTCACATCTACTATCTTATAGATGTATGGCCATACACTCCTTCATTCCATCTCAATCAAGTTCCCAAATTCTTTACCCAACATATTGGAGAAAAAATCCATTCTGGGTTAAACCTCGTCTGATTTAATGATAAGAAACATACCCAACCACCCCTGATTGTCATACCCTCATGGTTTCTATAATACAATTATTAAGTTATAGAGGTTGTCATACTAGGTACCTTTTTATCCACTATATTAGTAAATCAAAACATGAAACATGGTCATAAGCATAAAAATTTTATTGTGTATGAAACTCTATGTGGTATATTTTTTGGGTCATCAAGTGTATGGAACTTTTTCTGTACCTCATGAGAATATATTATATCTCTATAAAAATACCAATCATGTTAAATAATAAAATCGGTTGCAGCATATAATACTCCATGATAAACACTGATTAATGATAACACAATGTCATACATTGAGAGGTAATTTATTATTACACATAATTTAATATATATTGAAAAATGTGAATGAATGAGAAATTGGAAACATACTTATCTATAACATAATACATTTTCTTTTCTTTATTTTATTTAAAAATATTAGAAAACCCATACACGCACACAAAACCATATAATCACATTACATATGTTATAACACTAGAGAGGACTTATTTTTCTATGTATTTTGGGTTTTTTGAACTCAGTATATCCATATATAATTATTGAGTCATCTATATGTGACCATATGAAAAAAATCATAGACTAAACCCTTTTTTTGAGTAACATCTATGAACTAATATATTTTAAATAATGGTGAGACTTAGTAATAATATTCCAAATTTTAATGTTTTTAAACGTACCATCTAAACTTCTTAAGTCGTAGAATCAAATTTTTGGATATCAAAAACTTTTGTTTGATAAACAAAACTCTATCTTAGTTCATCATATTTTTCTTTCGTAGAACTTTTTCATGAAATTTTTCCCTTCAGACCATTTTCTTAATTATTGTAACTATTTTTATTATTTTTTCTTTACCATCACATCCCAATATATTTTAGGATATAAAATAACATTCAATTTTTGATGATAACAAATTTTATTTTTTATATTTATATTTATCAATATGCCATAAAAACTATAAGATATAATGTAATATTATCTTTGAGTTTCAATAAGTTTAATATTTTATTTGTCACACTTTGAACTTCTCTAGGTCCAAAAAGCATCCCAATAACCTCTATGTCAATATATTCACTTCATATGATTATTATAAGATAAAAAAATCCTTTGTTTCATGAAATATGGTTTTTACATTTAGTGGGAATATTTGAAAACAATCTATTTTATTAAAATCTTATATGTTGTACAATTTGTTTGGAATTATTTTTTGGAATTAATATTTTATTTTATATAATATACAACTGATGAGTGGTGAAATATTATATCTTATATTTAATAAAATATATAGTGTAAACATTTTTACCTCATGTAAATACACTTTTACCGTTCTCTCCTTTTCTAAATTTTTATAGAATGTAATGAATCCTAAACCATTCATATTAAAACTAGCACATAAAATTGTTCATAACAACTCTTGGTTTACAAACAACTACTCTTATCATATGAGAGAAAAGATGAAAATATAAATCAACTATTTTGAACCTTCTAATATTGATAAATTTTTTTGGCATTTAGTTCATTGATATGAAAACTCTTTAATTCATCACATGAAAGAAAATTAAAATCACCATTAATTATTATCTTTATTTTGAACCCCCTATATATTTTTATCATTTTAAAGTAATTTTTTAATAATATTAACTTCAAAATAATAATTTTAATTTTTTCAAAAACCTATTCAGGGTATAGACATTCTATAGAGTCTATTTAACCCATTCAATTATCTTGGACAATTCCATCCTATGGAAACATTTCCTATAATTCAAGAAATCTCCTATATATTTCATCGATTGAGGCTAACTATTAGACTATTTCATGACCCTTCCACCAGGGGTCGCATTGTGACATACCCCAACCTCACCTTTCGAAGGCCAGGGGTTGAAGACTCCTCTAGTGATGATGCTTCTTCTGACTCTTCTGGTGACGATTCTTTATCCCTCCTCCTTCAGTCTTTCTCTTCTCTAGTTTTCATCCCAATATCTTATCGATGGAGTCCCTTTAGGAGATTTCCCCATCTTTGGCTCGATGAAATATCATCTCTTTCCAGGTTTGTGATCTCTCCCCTTTCTTCTCCTTTCTATGGTTCCTCTTGAATCCCCTCTCTACTCAATATTCTCATCACTTCGTCTCTTCATCGTGGTTCATCCGCTCGGATGATGGCACTATGCCATTTCCCTGGCTACTGCTCCTCGCTATGAGCCTGATTTCCTCCACTCCTCTCCAGGTCGGTTTGGGAGAGTTGGATTCTTAAGGTTTTGGGCTTAGCGACTCAGTGGTCATGGATCTTCAAGGCTCCTTAATCCCTTCTCTCTCTGGATCCATCCCCCAGTCTCTCCTACATTCTTGGATTTAGATTTTTCTTGGGATTCATCCCCCATTCATTTTGGTCCCCCATAATCTGAGATGTTTTTGAGTGATTTTTCTATTTTGGGGGACGGTGTTTGTCAAATAAGATGGATTTTTTATAGTGGTTCTAGATGTGATTCTCATCCTATGGTGTTCATTGGGATGTTTTTAGTTGATAACAATGGTGATTTAGTAGTGATGATGATATGGACTTCTGTGGCCTACCTCATTTGTGATCTAATAGACGAAGGGGGAAGATGTCCAGTGTGAGGATGCTTCAGCTTTCATGACAGGCGACGATGATGATGATTATTGGACTGTTCGAAAGCAACATGGCGTGAACGGTGGTGATTTTGATCGTGGGATTCAAGGGATTCATGAGATGTGCACCTAGTGATGATTTATTTTTTTTCTTTTGATTCTGAATTTTGAATTTCATGATCCCTATGTTGTGTTTTTGAATTTTTAATTTAATGAATACTGATGATTTGTAAAAGGTTCAAGTTACCACTTCCCCCTAGAAGGTTGTTTTATGAAGTAATAAAAAAATTATTTGGATGGAGGCATTTTACCGAGTCACTGTATGCGCACACATGCCCAACCATGTCTGAAAAAACTGAAAGGGGAAAAAAGAACATTGAAATAAGTGGGGTAGAATACAAACCCAAAAAAAGACAACTAAAAACTAAAGAGGAACCGTAAAGGTTGTGAACAAGACAGTTGCTGAGAACTCCACCTGATGGTAAGAGTATGGTAGCAATTAGAAGCTATGGGAGTACGCCCTGACGACATGATCTCACTGGTCCGGGCATGGTCCTATGCCTCCAAGTCCACCGTTGAAACATTTGTATTCTGTACAAGACACAACATGTGCGGGTGAAGCCCATGTATGGGTGAGTGACACTGTACTAAGAAGGGGACCCTAGTCTACGAAAGGGAAATACCACAAAGAAACCACAATGAAAATCCACCAAGTATGGCTAAAAAGTAAGATAACAAAGTAAAGCCACAATGTATAGACAACTCACACCAGGTACAATTGAATCATAGTAATAAGTTTCATTGGATATAGTGATGAATGTTTTGTACTATTAATAGTGTCATCCCGGATGAATCGATGCTCATTTGTCAGGCCACTAAGGATCCACGCAACTACTGTTCGTCTGCCAGGCCACTAAGGATCCTCATGGCACTTGTTTGTCTTCTAGGGCACTAACAATCCATAAGGATACTGCTCATCTTCGAGGCCAGTAAGGATCCACAAGGCTTCTGCTCGTCTGCCGGGCCACTAAGGATCCACACAGCTGTTGCCTGCCTATCAGGACAATAAAGATCCACACTCCTCCCGCTCGACTGACAAGACACTAAGGATCCACAGCTTCTTCTTGAGTCATAGTTTTTACCTAGACCTCCACTAAGTCCCATATTTAATAACCCAAAAAAACCTCTTCTTGCAAGGGTTCCAACAAAATAGACGACCCGTCAAACGAACGCCCGATCTGTAAAATACGAGCACTAATGTAAAAAGGGCCATGGTAGATTTTATTCGGATCGAATAAGGCGGTATTCAAACACCTTCCAAAACTCAAATAGTGTTTCTTAGAAGGAATTCCTCATTTCAAGGGTCTTTGTGCCATAGAATACGCGTCAATCAGACACATGGTCTATGAGTTATTGATGTTTCAGTGAAACGGTGGCCGGTGGGGTCAGGGTCTGGTCTGACCCATTCTATGGTCCACCGACCCGACACACATCCATTATGGAAGGGGTCTATCCCGGTTGGCTAGTTGGGCCCATGGGACCAACTCTATAACACGGGTCCCTCTCAAGGGGGTGGCTCGTGCCTTGCCTAGTCTGCCTGGACGGGACACGACCAGATGATACGTTAGGCCTCCTGTTGCACCACGGGTCCCCACGAGGCCCCTTTCCCACCGAGGTCAAACAACTATGTGCTAGTGTTGATGTGGATGTCCAAGATGGCCAGTCAAAATTCTCGCATGCGGCTGGATGTCTCGTTCCACATGCTCTCTCTAGTGGACCAGAAGCGGGAACCTCCTCCACGCGACCCCGGTCAACTCTACATTTCGACACAACTACAGCACACTGATGTGCATACCACCTCCCTCCACTCGTGGCTGCCACCACGTGCCACCATAGATCACTGCCAACTTCTACCGCCAGAGCCGGAACGTCAGTGGTTCCTTCGGCGTGCCAC
Source organism: Viscum album (assembly GCA_963277665.1). Lineage (NCBI taxonomy): Eukaryota > Viridiplantae > Streptophyta > Magnoliopsida > Santalales > Viscaceae > Viscum > Viscum album. Next base: position 207,677,137 of record OY728128.1, on the reverse strand, counting down.
TAGAGCTGCTCCGGTGGTCCGTTTCTCAATCCTCTTATGCCTACGGGTCTCTCAGTTTGCTTCCATCCCTACCTTGGCCCCAGATTATTTTTGCCATGGATTTGAGGATACATCCACGAAGATTGAACATGTGGAGGGAGAAAGTCCTTGTTCGTGTTGGCCCATGCCCTCCGCATTAGAGGTTTAAAACTAGGTAAGGTCCATGGATATAAATTCTACTAATAATAAAATTAATCCTAATTAGAATACCCTAGAATGGAACCCTCTTACAAGAATGCATGATACCTGGATTAACCAGTTAGTGGGTTAATCCGCATTCATAATTTAGAAAATGAACGAGGAATTTATAAAAAAAAATCAAACACCTTCCTCATTGTTGTTCGTCGTCATAATGCTTCATCCTCAAGGGTCTAAGAGGTCGATGACCTTCATCATTATTCACAGTATGTTGAATTCGAAGACGTCCTGCCGGTGTTCATTGTTATTAAAGGTACATTGAAGTTGATTACAACATTCTTGGATTCTTCATTCTTTGTTGGGGAGGAAAATCTATTCGAGGTTCATCAGAGAATCCTCATAGTTTAATCCCCATTCCACCAACACGTCAACCTATTAAAAAGAAAAAATTCCACATCATATCTGTTATGCTACAATGTCACGTCATTACACTACATGTTAATAAGACATTAATGATCTCCATTAATGTATCTCGTTTTTTCATTAATGCTGCACCGCATAGCCACTGTGTCGTCGCTCATCAGTGAGAAAAAAATAACATTTATGTTTTTTTATAATTTTTCTCAAAAAGTCTGAATATTAACTTTTCCGTTCAGCCATTGTCGAACAATGTTATGCTCCTTCTTGGAAAATTACAAAATTCTTAGTTCAATGGCACCCTAAAATTTTCAATCTGAGCACCAATTCAAAAATTATAAAAACTCACTTGCCGATTTACAGAACATACCTTAAAAAAGTTCAAAATTCCACCCCAGGATCAACGAGCCTTAGAATCATATTTCGTTAGAGCGTATGGTCTTGAAATAAATCCATATAATTTTTAAAAAAATTACTTGGATATTCTGGGACATTAAATTCTCCCCACCTTAGTTATTTACATCATTGGTGGCCAAAATAATGGCTAATCAAACAAATGGGGTTAATGAGCTCAAATCTGAGCATCCCGCTCCCATGTGCTCTTTTGGAGGTTCTCATGTTTCCACTTTACACGCAACAGATGAATCGACTATCCGTGAAGGACCCGGACTTGTCGATCCTCTATCTCTACCAGGAGATCCACCAATGTTGCCCAATCGTTAATGTCCAGCTCCCCCCAGTCGATGACATGTTAAGGGTAATGCACGTACCTACTCTGCTACGACACATGAAAAACATCGTGCAACTGGTACATACATGGGGAAAGATCTAGGAGGTATTCCACCTTTCCAACTCTACTGAGAATCTGGAAAGGTCTGATAAACCTCAGAGATAACTTTCCACCCCATCCAGATCTCTACAATCCCTGTCGGGGTGAGACCTGAAGGAAAACACGGTATCCCTCCTCGAAGTCGAAGGGTATCCTTCTCAAATCATCATAAGACTTCTGCCTATTCTATGCAGTCCTCATCCACTCTTGGATGATATAAACTTGTTCAGTGGTAGCCCATACCAACTTTGGACCAACTAGTGTCGACTCCCCTGGGTCTGTTTAGTTTAGGGGTGATCGATAAGGTCGCCCGTACAAGGCATCGAATGGTGTCATGCCAATGGTAGAGTGATAGCTATTTTTGTATGAAAACTCCAACAATGGTCGATGATCATTCCAAATACAACCAAAATCCAGGATGCAAGCACAAATAATGTCCTCCATTGTCTGTATGGTCTTCTCTATCTAACCATCGATTTGGGGACGAAATGATTTTCTCAAACACATCAGAGTCTCGAATGCCAAATGTAATCCTTTCAACAACCAGGATGTAAAGCCTACATCATGGTCTGAGATGATCATTGAAGGCACACTGTGGTTCTGCACTATCTCCTTGACATAGAGGTGTTCCAATCCCTCTAATGTTCCCTTTTCTCTAATGGGTAGAAAGTGTGCTGACATGGTGAGTCAGTCAATGATAAACTAGATAGAATCATGGCCTCTGGATGAATGTTATAACCCTATCACTAAGTCCATTGAGATACCATCCCATTTCCCCTCAGGTACCTCAATTGGCGGAGGAAAGGCTCTTGGAACCTCATGCTCATCCTTCACTTATAGAAAAGAGAGTCATTGTGAGACGAACTCAGCCACTACTTTATTCATCCCAGATTACTATTACTAATGTCAGAGGTCCTAGTACATCTTCGCCACTCCAGGATGTACCACAAAATTGGACGCATGGAACTCCCTCAACATCTCCTCCTACAATTCCACTGGTACTATGGTGCACCCTCCCAAAAGGATGATACAAATCCTACCTATCGAACATCCATCAGGAGCATATCCTAAGGATAACTGAGAACGTCAGGCGTCGTAGTCAACATTAACCTATTGTGCCTCCTTGATTCGCTCTAAGAGTGGGGGAGTAACAATCATCAAATGAAGTTATTATGATCCATTATCATCCATGAAGGATGTCCACATTGCGACTAGCTGCTCTATCGTCTCACTTAGCAGCTGCAGACAGATCCTCTTGCTAAGCGCATCTTATACCACATTCCCCTTACCGGGAGTATATACTATCTCAAAGTTATAGTACTAGAGGAACTCTAGAAATTTCCACAGTCTCAAGTTCAGGTCCCTCTGGGGGAAGATATACCTGAGAATCTAGTGATCATAGTAGATTGTAAACTGCTCGCCCATTAAGTAGTGCCACCACATCTTCATTGAAAAGACCACGATTGGAAACTCCAGGTCATGGGTCGGGTAGTTCTGCTCATGCTCGCTCAAATTTCATGAGCCATAGGCAATCACTACTTTATTTTGCATCAAGACACAAGCCATTCCTATAACACCCCATGATTTCATAGTACGTTATATCATTAAAGTAATTCAATAGCTTACGCTACACAAAACTCCGAGTTTGAGCGTACCACAACATAACAAAAAATCCGTTCAAAAAGCAGTTATGAATAGTATAAACTGCATTTTGAATCTTGGATACTCTATATAATTTTAACATATATATTATGTGTTTTGTAGACATAAAATAAGAACAAATCCATTTTTTAAGATAAAAGATGTATTTTTCAAAAAATGAAATGTTACCGCCTTTTAATAGTGAACCCTTTTAAAAACCAATATTTTAAACTTTTATATATAAAATTTAATTAAATTAAATTCTTCTTTAGAAGCGGGACATAAAAATTTAGTTTGGATATATTTTTGGTACTTTTATGATAATGTTCATATTTTAATGAATAGTGATAAATACTAGGTTTTAATTGAAAACAACTCTTTTAATAAAAATAATTCATAGTGTTAAATTATGCATTTGAATTGTTTTCAAGTATAATTTGGTTATATTTTTATCGTTTAATACAATTTTTTTCATTATAAGTAATTTCACATTTAAATTTGACAAAAACATGTGTCAATCTTTTGAATGTTTTTAATTTTTAAAAACCTTTTTTTAGCTCTGACAAATGGAATTAATTTTAAATTAATTTATGCCACTTTTTTATTTTGAATTTTGAAAAATTGATTCCATATTTGGAATTAGGTGGTCCAAATTGTGTAAATAGTTAACTTTTATAATTATGCTTTATGAATATTTACTTCAGTATATATTTTATTTACCATGGTTAAAGGGTAAATCTGGTAAATAAGGGTAAACAAATATTATTATAATAATATTAAATTACCTTAACATGTGTCCTATTCCTATTGGTTGATACATGTCTGACTGTGCACATCCTTGGGTCGATTTTGGGACCACTTGGAGCCACTTGATAGTGATAATGACACTTTATATTACTTAATTTAAACTAAAGACAAAAATGACATAAACATATATCTTTTAGTAAAACAATTTTAACAAGGTGCTATATAAGTTATAATTTAGACTATAAATATTAATTACAAATCTAAAAATATTTCATACATAATTATATTTTAAAAGAATACATTTAAAGGTATTCACATGTTATTACGTGGAAAAAAGGATCTTCATTGTGTTTACCTTCCTTATAAATTTTGGATTGTGAGTTTGGAAGGATGTATTTTTGATAAGTATAAAGGTTGGAATTGATTAAGTATGACATTGGATACTATTGTTAAGGTTAAATCATTTCTTGATATTGTTTTTGGATTGTCGTAAAAAGTACAACCCGGAGGTCAGGAAAAAACCCGTCACATCCAGCAAGGCTATGAGACTTGAACCCGCAACCGAAGGGTGACAAGGGTGCATCACCTACCACTGACCAACACGATGTCCTAGTTTGTATAATTTAGTTTTTTAAATAGTATGAAAAATTAATTATTAATTCACTATTTTTGGAACACTATATTATTAGGATAAATAGAATATTTTTTAATTCTATTATCTTTTGGAGTGAAAGATAGTTTGTGGTAGGAATTAGTTGAATGATGATAATATACTGGTAAAGTATATTTTTTCCTCTTATTAAAAGAATAAATTAATTATTAATCTTTATGGAAGAGATCATAAAACCAAAAATATGTTATCCTAATACCTTATGTTTTGTTGAACCAATCATATTTTAAATCATCATAGATTTATGGCTTTGAGGCCCTAAATTTTACACATGTTTGTGATTGATGAACTCAATAAATCCCTATAAATATTTATGTTTTCCCACAAATTATGTGTCTCTAATTAAAATAAATGTTCTCCTAACTGAGATCATAATTTTGTGGTGACTTTTTCATTTCCCTTTCCCTTTTATTAAGAATAAATTTTATTAAACCAAATTCTGATGTGGGTTTCCCACAAAGATATTTTTCTATTTTTAACCTTTTATTTTCTTCGAACAATTTAAAATTACTAGGACACAATTTACTGAAGAAGGGGATAATTTAACACCCCAATATTTCATAGTACATCATCTCATTAAATTAATTTAATATCTTATGCTACCCAAAACACTGAGTTTGAGCACACCACAACTTACCAAAATAGCCGTTAAAAAATAAGTTATGAATAGTATTAACTAAATATTGAATCTTATAAACTCTATATAATTTTAACATCCATATCATGAGTATCTTTGACAAAATATAAGAACAAATTCATTTTTCAGATAATAGATGTATTTTTTAAAAAAAGCAATTTTACTGATTTTTAATGGAGAACCCTTTCTAAAACCCATATTTGACTATTTTATATATTCAATTTAATGAAAATAAATTCTTCTTTAGAAGCGGGACATAAAAATTATGTTTGGATAAATTTTTTTTACTTTTCTGATAGCTTTCATTTTTTGGATGAAGAGTTAAAATTATTATGTTTTAATTGAAAACAACATTTTTAATCGAAATAATTTATAGTGTTAAATTATGAATTTGAATATTTTTAAATTATAATTAGAATATATTTTTATCATTTAATACAATTTAGGTCATTTTATGTAATTTTATATTTAAACATGAAATAAACACATGTCAATCTTTTGATAGTTTGTACTTTTTAAAAACCTTCTTTTTGGCTTTGACAATGGGAATTAATTTTAAACTATTTTTTTCCAATTAGGTGTTTTGAATTTGGAAAAATGGATTCCATATTTTTAACGAATTGGTCCAAATTGTGTAAATAGGAAACTTTTATTTTTAGACATTATGAATATTTCCTTCAATAAATATTTTATTTACCATGGTTAAAGGGTAAATCTGGTAAATAAGGGTAAACAAATATTATTATAATAATTTAAAATTACCCTAACATGTGCCCTATTTTTATTGGTAGATACCTGTCTGATAATGGGAATCCTTGGGTCGATTTTTGGGACCACTTGGAGCCACATGAGAGTGATAATGTCACTTTATATCAATTAATTTAGTGTAAAGACAAAAATGATATAAACATATATCATTTAGTAAACAATTTTTACAAGGCATTATATAAGTAATATTTTTGACTATAAATATGAATTATAAATATAAAAATATTTCCTACATAATGGTATTATATGTATAATTTTTAGACTTTATATAATTAAATTTATTTTTGAAACAATGGTGATGCAGTAATTACCTTATTAATGAAAGAATCAAATAAATGGTATTTTAAATATTAAAATAATTATAATTGCAAAGTTTTTATGACATCCATGTATTTTATAGATTAATATTACATGATAATAATGATTCAATGTATCTTGTTTGAAGTAATAGATTTGTGACGACTTTCACATAAACAAAATAATAAATAGTGTCAAAATTTACATAAACGAGTTATTAAAACAAATATTATATTATTAAAGTATATAATATATCCAAAAATATAAATATCTTCTGAAGGGATTAAATAATATTATATATTTAATTAATTAACCACTTGTGGTTCTCTTGGAAGTTTAGAGTATGTTTATTAACCATATAGTGTAAGAATGCAAGAATATACGATAAAAGATAAACTATTTAACTAAGAGTTAAATAAAAAAGATAAGGTAAATATGGTGACTTAAATCTATCTAAAACATATTGGCTGAGTTGTTTTAGACCCATACCCGACTTATCCTCTAAATAAATCATTTTTGATCCATTAGAAACCGAAAATTATTTTATTATAAAATAATATTTCATGCTTTTCCTAATATGACCCTCACCTCTCTTATAAAATGTCACTTCCCATTTTATCAAAATCACAACTCCAAATCCATTTGGATTGGCCAAACCCTGACCAAATATCCTACAAACTTCCCTAAAATCAACCTAGAGGCCTTAACATGAGCTTAAATACAACCTAAGGGGCCCTTTTGGTCAAATACAATGGAAACACCTGAAAAGAGGTAATTATTTTCTCACCTCTTTTAAAGTTCTATTCTTCTTCCACATTCACTTTCTTTGTTATTTCCATACCAATATAATAACTCTCATACCTTATATATACTATGATGTAATAATAAATATTGTACAACCATATTCATTATTCTATCCATCCTATGAATGATAATGTCACCATGTGTGCGTACGTACGGCTTACCGTCTCCCTATCGTGGTGTAGTTTGTTATTCAACACTTCATTTTTTGGATGAGTATAATAATGTGTATAGTAGATTTAAATAATAAATATAACATATTAATGATTCTGTATATATAATATACCATCAAATTTCATAGGATTTCACCATAAAAAAATGATATCATCGCTCATGCGTAGGTACGACTTACCGTCTCCACGACGCGATGAGATTCATTTCCACGTTCACTATTAAATGATTATTATAAAAATATATATTATTAATAAGTATGTAATATATGAAATAACAATTCTACTGAATATATATATATATGTACTTACATATATCTTATTCACTTACTTCCATTCAACACGATATGAAAACTGAAACATCATTTATGCACACGTATGGCCTACAGTCTCTACAAACGGTGTTTTCCATTTCATATATCTATCTATTATACATAATTATATTCTAAAAATATATGTTAAATCATGTGTTTTATTCTTTAAGTATGTAAATGATGATCTAAATTATATGATCGAGAATAATAAGTTAAATCACGTACGATAAGGAAAGTGATTATTACTCAAAATGTTAATTTAACATGGAAATCCTTATTAAATCGGTAGTATAATGTCATAAATGAATCATGCATGATATAATAAATATGCATATGGTTCTGGTATAATTTAGTAACATACTATGGTCATTATAAAGAAGGTTAAATGTACCCTCGACCAAAGAAAAGTGCAATGTAATGGTTAATTCCTCAATCACATTATTATCTGAGATTTTTTATGAGTAAGTATCAACTGGGAAATATTTATCATCAATGTCCATATTTTAAGGAGCGATGAGCACTTACTCTCCCGGCTCTCCCTTCTCCCTCTCTTCTCCGTCTAGGGTTTCAGGAAACCCTACGATGCGGGCTTAGCGGCGTGTTTGAGCGCTTCTCCTTTATCCCCTTCCACTTTTGCCTTATTTTCTCCATATTCTCCTTCTTACTTCCCTATTTTTTGGATGGTCGTTGGTGTCTTCGTTGGAGGACTTGGCCGCTCTCCTTTTCTGACCTCTAGTTCCCTTGCGGCTTTCCCGGTCTGATCTGAAGCGAGGTTTCTAAGAGGTTTTGGGATCCTGTGGTTTAGTGGCTATAGGTTCTCAAGGCTCTTCAGCGTCAATCTTTTTTTGTTTCGAGTTTTCTTCCCCTTATTCATAGTGTCTTTCGGGTTCCTCATCTTCTCCGTTCCCTGCTCTGGCCTCATGTCTATCCGCACCTCTCCGAGGCGGATCAGCTGCGGGGTGACGCTGAGGTTTTGGGATTTGGTTTCGGAGGCCGTCGGAGTTCCAGACGCGTGTCCTTCATCGGTGGTGAGTCTGAGTTTCTCTTCCGCATGGCATTCGGTGTTGGTTTGTAGGGTTCTTTCTGCTTTCATCAGCAAGGTGGGGCTTTGCTGGTCATTTCCTGTAGTTTTGGTGTGGCGATATCATCATCTGTTTGGTTCCCTCTTTGACTATTTTGTTCAGATGATCCTCGTTACGATTTGTGGTCTGGATTTGACTCTATGTGGAGGATTTAGTGTGACAAAGATGTTGTGTCAAGGAAAGCGATCTTCACTAGTTCCCAAGGTTCGTTTCAGGTTTGTTTCAGTTTTTTACGAAGGTGTTCATATTATATGGCGGGGATCTTCTATGGAGAATTCGATGGTGTGGTTCTGCTTCTCGGAAACCCCTTTCCGGCATTCGTCTCTGGTGGTGTTATTATGATGACGGTAACTGGTGGTAATTAAGAAGGCTGTTGACATGACTTTCTATGACGTGCTGATCAAGATTTCCTAGGGTTTCTGTTTGTATTTGGTGGTTTGAAATCCGACTTTCGTATCCCGCCTGATTTACGGTTTCAAAATTTATTGGTTCTTTGTTGATTTTTGGATTTTTTTGGGGTGGATTTGCTTAGTTTGAATTTGGTGTGTGCTGTGTTTATGCGGTTCCCACTAACCCAAAAAGTGGTTTATCTTGAAAATGAAAAAATAGGATTTGGTGAATAGTTCCATATTTAATAAAAATGTTTTCAAATGGAATCTTTTAAGGTTTTATAAAAGGGTACATTTAAATATATCATCCTTTTAAATGATTTAAATATTTATTTTTATAAATATTTTTAATTAATGTCCATGTTTTTAAAATTATTATAGGTATTTATTTATATGGACATCATTGTATTAAAATGTAAATTCCGTTCAAAGTTTCAAAGTGGTATGGGAAACCTCGATTAAAAAATGTCTTTAAATGTCTTTCTTTCTAAATTATGGGACTTTTAAATGATTTCAAAAAAAAATAAAGAGATATTTCTCTAAAATATTTCTGATTTCATCTATGTCCACATTCTTTGATGGATTTTACACTTGTTTGAAGTTGATACATTATGATACAAATCATCCATATTATATTAAAGGTTTTTTGAAATGATTGAATATGGATGGGTTACTTTAATACCATTCGTGGTTTATGGTTAAATTATTAACATTTAATATGCAGGTTTTAATATGAATGTTTATGTTATGTTTCATCCTTTCAAATGGGGAATGTATTGGACTTAGTAAGTGACGGGTGGAGCCAGCTATAGCTCCATGATGCATCGGTAGGTCTCATGAGAAAAAACTAATGTCTTGGCACAAGGCCTTGACAAAATATTATTTTGAGTCATTCCACAAGGCCTTGACTATATGGTTATGAAGTCTGGAATTATGCATTCCATCATTATGAAATTGGCTATTGATATTACATGTGATTATTCGACAAGTAGAATATCCATGTGAATAAGTAAAAGGATTTATTTGATTTATCTTTGCCATATTATGAGGAAGTAAATAATAAATATAACATGTTAATGATTCTGTTTATATAATATACTTTCAAATTACATATTATTTCATCATCAATAGAATGATATATCGCTCGTGCATACATATGGCTTACTGTCTCCCCGACATGATGAGATTCATTTCCACGTTCACCATTCAATGATGATTATAAAAATATATATTATTAATAAGTATGTAATATATGACATTATAATGCTACTAAATATATATATATATACATATATATATCTTCTTCACTTACTTCCATTCAATATGATATGAAAACGGAAACAACGTCTTTGCGTACGTATGACCTACCGTCTCCATAAACGGTGTTTTCCATTTCATCTATATATCTGTTATAAATGTTTATATTCTAAATATATATGATAAGTCATGTGTTTTATTCTAGAAGTATGTAAATCATGATCTAAATGATATGATCAAGAATAAAAAGTTAAAACACGTTCAATAAAGAAATCGATTATTACCCGAAATGTTAATTTAACATTGAAATCATTATTAAATGGGTAGTATCGCTACTAGAAATTTTAGTTTTTGCACCTCCTGAAGTGGGAGACCCCCATTGGAGGTTTCTAAAGAGGGTATTAGTAGCCTCCAAGGGGGCCTCTAATATGAAATTAAAATTCCAGCGGGAATTTTCCCGCACGCGAATCTTCTTTTTCCCTCCCAATTTAGCTGCTACAAATCCAACGTACCACAGTCGACGCCGCCCGGCACCGTACGCCTCCTGTCTTCATGACGTACCATGCTTCCTAACAGCACACTCATGACCAATATCTACGTGCCTAACAATTTCAAACCCTCGCCTCAGACTTCCGGCAACCTCATCCTCATCACACGAATAACCCAACATCCACCTGTCGTCGTGTGTCCGCCATGGCCGGTGGGGGCAATGTCTTGTGTCCCTTGCCACACATATGCCGAGATGAGGACCCACATGAGGACCATCATAATGATGTGTTGATGTGAAACATTAGTGATGGCCAATGTCGTTCGGTAATGGGTTTTTCCAACGAAGCTAATGCGACCGCCAAAAGCGGTCGCTAAATCCTTTTAGTGGCTGCTTTTGGAGGTCTCTAAAAGCTCTAATTCTAGTAGTGTATAAAGTCATAAATGAATCATGTATGATATAATAAATATGAATATGGTTCTGTTATAATTTAATAACATACTATGGTCATTAAAGAGGAGGTTAAACATAACCTCAACCAAAGGAAAGTGAAAGGAAAAGGTTAATTCCTCAATCTCATTATTATCTGAGATTGTTTATGAGTAAGTATTTACAGGGACATATTTATCATCAATTTCCATATTTCATAAAATTTTATTCAAGAAGAATCTATTAATGTTTTATGAAAGGGTCTATTTTAATATATCAACATCTTAAATGTTTCAATTATTTATTTTTATAAATATTTTTGATTAATGTCTATGTTTTCAAAATGATTATAAGGATTTATTTATATGGACATCATTGTTTTAAAATGTAAATTCATTTCAATGTTTTAATGTGGTATAGGAAAATTTGATTAAAAAATGTCTTTAAATGCCCCCCTTTCTGAATTATGTGACTTAAAAATGAATTAAAAAAAAGAAAGAGATATTTCTCTCAAATAGTTTTGATTTAATCTGTGTCAACATCCTTTGATGAATTTTACACTTGTTTGAAGTTGATTCATTATGATAGAAACCTTCTATATTGTATTAAAGTTTTTGTGATATGATTGACTGTGGATGTGTTATTTTTATACTGTTCATGGTTTATGGTTAAAATATTAACATTTCATATGCTAGTTTTAATACAAATTTTAATGTAATGTTTCATCCTTTTATATGATGAATGCATTGGACTTAGTAAGTGATGGGTGGAGCCCGCTATAGCTCCTCGGTTCATCGGTAGGTCTCATGAGACAAACTAGTGTCTTGGCACAAGGCCTTGACAAAATCTTATATGTAGTCTTGCACAAGGCCCTGACTATGTGGTTATGAGGTCTGGTATAATGCCTTCCATCATTATGAAATTAGATATTGATATTACATATGATTTTTCGACTAGTCAAATATCCATGTGAATAAGTAAATAGAATTATTTTATTTATCTTTTCCATATTATGAGGAATTATATGTTTAAAAGGATTGTGTTTTAGTTTTATACATTGCCTTAAATATTTATGCCTATTTATGAATGTTCTCACTATATTTTTATCCTTACTGAGCATCTGATCTCACCCCTTTTTATGTTTTATTTTTCCCCGAATGCGATGAAGTATATTATAGCTGACCGATAGGGATAGTCTATGGGATATGAATGTGGTCAATGGAGACAATTTTTTCATTGTTTTTAATTTTATAATGTCATGTAACATTCATATTTGTAATCTATTTTCCAAGACTATCAAACTGATCGGTCCTTCGGGACATGATTCCTTGTAATCATGACAATGTATTAAAATAATGCACCGATTCTGGGTAACTGGGGTCAGGGAGTTACACGTCTGGTCCCGGATGTGTCACAGAAAAATACATATCAAGAACCCTCCTTAGTTTTTCTCAAGATGGGGGCACTTATCAGTCTCTGGATTAGCTCCTAGACACTCAATTGGAATCTCTCCATCCACACGAAGGATTTCTCCTTCCATGTCAATGCTGATGAGGGTTCTACTAATTTGGAAGAAATCAGACAGAAAAATCTTATAGTACCCAACCAACACTAGGAAACACCACACCTCATTCACATTTCTAGGTGGCTCTCAAGAGAGCACTGATCTAAGGCATCACCAGGAACTCATGGATGGGGCATTGGTCACGATGAAAGGAATCACTATGAACTCGTAGTGGGAAAATGAACACTTGATGGTTGTATTTGGTATATCCTCATCTCGTAGCCAAAGATGATGATTTCCTGATCTGAGGTCTATCTTGGAGAACCACATTTATCCCTTTAGTAGACCTAAGAGATCAAAAATCCTCAATAGTGTATACTTGATCTTCACGGTCTCCTGTTTCTGGAACCTATAGTCCACACGTAGCCTCAAACTCCCATCTTCCATCTTGGATAAAAATACTGGGGATACCCATTGTGAAATGATGGGCCTCATGAAGCCCTTCTCATGAAAGTCCTCTAGCTTTACCCTCAATTCATGAAGCTCTGTAGGAGCCATCTGATATGCAGGTGTGGTCATCACTTTCGTTCTAGTGTACGGATCAAAGATGTAGTTTAACTCTCAAGAGAGAGTTAAACAAATAACATCATCAAGCGAGACTTCCTTCTACTCTACTATCACTAAGGAACTTGAGGACTCATTACATTCACTACAATGAAGGTCGAACCAGCCTACTAAATAGAAATTTTCTACAAACTCCTCTGGCATAGTCCATAAAGAGCTACATGAATTTCCCTTATGTCGATAAAGGGAAATCTGGTTCCATCTCCATGGATAAACCCCATTATTTTCCTAATATAGTCTATCCTGGCATGTGTGGTACTATTTGATACTGAGAATGACGTCGAAAGGCATCAACACTACTACAAAGGGATCCGAACCTATACACTCACCTTTATAAGTATGTTCACACCGTCGGCACCAGTGTGTGTTCTTTGTGTCTCCTCTAGTAGGAGTCTCTAAACGTGAGGGTCAATTCAACGATCATAACCAGAACCTCTAGGTATCAAAGAAGAAGAAGTGGAAAGAAAGGTAAATCACTGGTACAAGTGGCTATTATTATTTTAGCTAAGGTAGAAAGAAACACACTGTACATTAATTCATCCCTGCAGTCCTAGGGTGATAATCCTCGATAGTTTGTAACTGTCTCCACTCCAGACCTACAACATGAATGATGGGAAAAAATTGCACGAGATGTCCCTTTTCCCGAAAAGCATTGAAAATCATACCCTTTGAGAAACTAGCGTGTTCCCTCCTATGAACCCTAGGGTTATGCGACATTCATTGTGCACCTAAAATCCATCGGTCATGTTGAGCCTGCATCTCAGGTGATCATTTTCTTGGATGCTGGTGACACACATTCGAACCTTGTGCCTCATCGATAATTACAAAAGTATCATCCTTGAACCAGAATGGAAAAAAAATCCACCTAAACCATTGGAGGTGGGAATTATTACAGATCAATGGCTTGTGGTAACACTTGTATACCACTCTTTGGGGACATATCTTGCACTGTTCCCAGAATGGACACCTCGTCACTAGGTGTACTATCCTCACAACCACGTATTAGGAACCCAGTTGGCTGTCTCCATGGAGGCATCCTAAAATAGATCAATATGGAAAACAATAAATATATTATACATAGTGAGATGACTCTTATACAAAACAACATAAAGATATGCTTATGGAACCAGTGTTTTCATCTTTAGAGACAAAAAACAGAAATCAGGGTCCTAGTGCATGGAAACTTCTGCCGCTGAACTAACACTGGACTCCCTGGATCTGAATTTCAATCCCAAGACAGTTAATACTATTTCCCAAAAACAAAACAACTGACTCCCAATCCTTGAGTAATAATTGACCACCTCTGATACCACTTTGTCATGACCGGTCCCCCGGGGCTTGTACCATTACATACCCCAAGCCCACCTCCGGAAGGCTAGGGGTTGGCGATTAGCGCCGAATCCGTCATCATATCAGTGAGAGGCATTTTACTAAGTACTTATATGCACATGCATGCCCAACCATGTCCCAAAAACTAAAAGTGGAAAAAAATTATAATGAAACATGTGGGTCAGAATTCAAGCCCAAAAAAAGAGAACTAAAAACTGAAGAGTACATGTTAAGGCTGTGAACAAGCCGGCTGCTGAGAACCCCACAAAATAGTAAGGGTAGGGTAGCTAATGGAATATGTGGGTGTATGCCATGTCTGCCTGATCTCACTAGGCTCCTCCCGATCCTAGGCCACCACATCCACCATCGAAACATCTTTCTTCTACACAAGATAAAACATGTGTGGGAAATTCCCATGTCGGGGTGAGTGACACATTACTCAGAAGGGGACCCTATTCCACTAAAAATAAATAACACTAATAAACCAAAATGGAAATCCACCAAGGCCACAAATTAAAACCATAATGTAAGGCCAAAAAGTATGGACAACTCACACTAGGTACAATCTAAACTATATAAAGAAGTTTCATTGGCTAGAGTGATGGACATTTTGTACTATTGAGTGCCTCATCCCTGATGAATCATAGCTCATCTAAAGGGAAACTATAGATCCACGCGGCTACTTCTCGTCTTCTAGGCCATTACGAATCCACATGAATTTTTCTCATCTTCTGTGCCACTGAGGATCCACTTGGTTGCTGCTCATCTATCAGGAACCTAAGGATCCACAAGGCTCCTGCTAGACTGTTAGGCCACAAATGATCCACAAAGCTACTGCGCGATTCATCTGCTTTACCTCAGCTCCTAAAAATTCCAACTTATAATAACCTAAAGTACCTTCTTTTCATAATGTTTCCAACGCAACAAACAATGTGTCGAATGGAAGCCCGATATGTAAAATATGGGCACTTTAGTTAAAAGGGCCCGGTTGGATTCGAGTCTGATCTCGCTCAGCCATACGAAAAACCCATTCCAAAATACTCATAGATTATCGTAGAAGGAATGCCTCATCTCAAGGGTCCTTGTGCTACAGAAATCACATCAATCAGAAAATTGGTTTTCATGTTATTGAGGTTTCATTGAAATGGGGTCCGGTTGGGTTCGTGTCCTATCAGGCATGGGCACCGGCCCATTGGGCCAGCAGGTCAGGCCCATTGGACCCATGGATCCGGCATGGTAGAAGGGGTCTGGCCATCACCATGCCCAGTCCATGTATGGTGTAGAGGTTTGTCTGCCTGGTTGGGATGCGACCAAATGCCGCGTCTGGCCTCCTACTTTACTACGGGTCGCCACTGGCCCCCTTGTCCGCCGTCGTCAAACGACCGTGGCCTATGGCTGATGTGGTATACCAAGATGGATGGACAAAATTCCAACATGCGGTCGGATTCTATGTGCCACTAGTTCCCCCGAGGATCCTGAATATGGGTAGCTCTTCTACGTGGCTTCGATCGATGCAACATCTCCACGTAGCTGCAGCGCGCTGCCTCCCTCGGCTCACGGGCCACTGCTGCCAGCACTGGTGCACCGACGGTTCCTGTAGTGGGCCACCAGAGTTGCTCTGGTGGTCTTTTTCTCAATCCACCTGCCCATACAAGCCTCTCAGGATGCTTTTATCCCTAACCGGGACCCATATTCTTCTTCTCACCAATTTAGGGATACAAAAATGAAGAACGAATGTGTAGAGGGACCTGGTCCAGGTTCATGTCGGCCAGTACCCTCTGAGTTAGAGGTTTAAAATAGGGGAAGGTCTGGGGATTTCAATTCTTCCATCAATTAAATTAATCTTAAAAATAAAACCCAAGATTGAAACCCTACCCCCAAGAAAACACAATCTGTGGATTAACATGTTCGTCGGTAATCCACATTCTTCGTTTAGAAAAAGAATATGGAATTCATAAAAAGAAAATAAAACCCCTACATTGTTTTCATTCATTTCCATAGAACTTTTCCATCAAGTGTATAATAGGTTGTGGGTTTTCGTCATTCTTTGAGGTACATCAAAGTCGATGACATCCCGCTGACGTTCGTGTTCTTCGTTGGAGGGGGGGGGGGAATCCGTCAAAGGTTC
Organism: Viscum album; assembly: GCA_963277665.1. NCBI lineage: Eukaryota > Viridiplantae > Streptophyta > Magnoliopsida > Santalales > Viscaceae > Viscum > Viscum album. The sequence goes on along the minus strand of OY728128.1, from coordinate 207,660,440 downwards.
TTTAGAGAATCCTCACAATTTAATCCTCGGTCAACCAATGCATGAAAATATTAAAAAGAAAACACTTCACAATGTTTCTATTTTTCTGTGATGTCATATCGTTATGCTACGTGTTCAAAAGCTATTAATGAGTTCTATTAATGTGTCTCATTGCTGCCTCATCGCTGCACCACATCATCTCCTTGTCGTCTAATCTTGGCCAAACTAAAATCCTTTATTGGCGAATCCTGGCATTCTGAGTTCAATTGTGCCCATATACTTTCAATTCGAACACCTGTTCAAAATTAGAAAAACCATATCACACGTTCACTGAACTTACCTTATGAAAAGTTCCAAATTCCATCCCAGGATGACAGAGAATCTGAATCACATGTTTTCAGAGCGTGTGGTCTCAAATATTTATTGAATATAATTTAAAAAACAATAGGGAAATTACAGGCCATTATAGAAGAATCCAATATTCCATTCTTTGATTAAAATTTTATCATTTTTTCTGTCAACATAGAACTAGATATTTACATCACATATTTTGGATAAATAATTCCATGTGTTCATTTTTTTTTGTTTTTATTTGAAATAACATGGAAGGAATATTTAGGGAAACCTATTTAATTATTAATATCTAATATCATGAATAATGGAAGTGTTTTGGAGGTACTGTTTTTGAGAATATAGTTTCAGTAGTACTTCTAATTTTTGGCTAATTTTAAATTCAGAAGGATCATCTAGGGCTTTATATGGATGATCATTATAAGGATACTACTACATTATATAATCAATAATTAGTGGTTTCTTAAAGATTAATGTGCTTTCTGTATGCATGAATCCAACTATTTATAATGATCTAGGATTTTAATAAGGATCATTAGGTCTACCAAAGCATTATTATGGGTATGTGAAAGGATAATCCTTGTTGTTTAAAAAAACATTGGGTCTATGAAAGGATCATGTAGATTCTGTGTAAGGAAGGATTTATATAAGAAAATTTAGGATCTTTTTAAGAATAATGACAGAGTTTTGTATGGATTATTCCTGTATAGATATTCTAAAATTTGGATAACAGCTATTATGGGAACATTTTTCAATCGTAATATATTATTATTCTTGAGATAAACCTTGAGTGGAGATAATAACACCAAAATTAAAGGGAGATTTAATAAAAAAAATGCTTTTATTATTTTAATTGAGGTAATTATTATTTTTACAATTGGTTGGGACCACACACACTATATTGTGAAAAATGAGGGAGGTGATACAAATGGTGATATAGCATATGTTGAGTATTTTTTTAAAAATACATAAGTTGGTGGATGTTTTTGGATCCTATTTTTGGATAGTGGGTCACATCTGGATGGATTATTCTTCCTGTATTTGTATAATAAATTATCTAGTATGTAAAATTTGGAGTGGACTGACCTCCTATAAAATAACTTTTCATAAAAAAGGAATTTAATTATTTTTCTATAAAAATTAGGATGAAAAATATTCCAAAACTAAGGATCATGTCATCTATAAAAACCATTGATGAGATGGAACCATCAATGAGATGAAAAAAAGCACGAGATAACAATTTTCACTAGTAAATCTAAAAACTAGGGGAGAGAGGTTTTTCTAGACTCACATTGCCAAATAATACGGTGTAGTGAAAGAGGTGTTCTAAAATCTCTATCATTGGAATGTTTTTTAGTGATGTTGTTAAATTAAAATAAAGTTGATCATATTGATTATAGTGACACAAAAAGTTTACATATATTATTACAAGATAATTTAACATAAATATCCTACAAGTACAATCCCAAAGATCACGAGGCCTAGTTTATTTGGAAGACTGGGTTCATATTACATCAAAAGGAACTAAAAGCATGGAATCATAATTTAATTCTCCATAATGATCTCCTAAAATCCATTTGAGCTTAAAAAATTTCACGGGATAACATAGGGAATAAATAAATAAAAGGGAGAGCTAAAAACACCAGCAAAGGAATAAACATGATAAGGGAACACAACATGTGAGTCAATCATATTAGAGGATATCATAAAGGAAAAGGATCATGAGTAATCACAAGTAATAATAAAATAAATAAAATGGTATAATAAGATCATGCTAATATATGAAATATGTAAGAAGAATATAACCTGACAAAAACATGAGTCAAGTATAAATTCATACACCATATCAATTGGAGGGTAATGTCCCATAATGGATTAGGTTCACTCCCTAATCCCATGCATGATGTCTCATGAGACTAAAACATTAACAAATTAATTAAAACACTATCTGGGTATAACCATAAAATCATTTTCATGATATATGTGTGACACAAAAATTAAATCAATTATAACGCATAGTATATGAATTAACTCTGGAAATAAAATGGGTTTCATAATATTGGATCATAAAATAATCAAAGGAAATTTCATAATGACTGAATTAGTGAAATGATCATAAGGAATTATTACCTCATAAAAGTAAGAATGATCTAGGTGTATAATATATATATATATATATATATATAATTTATAATCATTCCATATCACTAATCTTAGATATAAATTTAGTTAGAGAGAAACGTTCATAACCTGAAGAAAAGGTTTGTTTAGCGAGATCCCTTACCTTGAGCCTAATTCATCACGTGTATTCATTATCTTCCAAAATAATGAACCTATTTACATTATTTAATTTAAAAATATTATTTATCAACTTTATTAATCCGTTTATTATATTTTTTTTATCATTATACATTCGATAACATAATCATTTAGTTTTAAGTTGGACATTTTGATGATGTTGGACTCATATATCCAAAAGATCATTGGTTGGTTGACTAATGTTAAAGTGATTATTTATTAATGATATAAAAAATAATAATAATTACATAAATATCTTTTTCTATATAATTTATACTTATAAGCAAACAATAATAATGGTTATTAAAAACAAACTATGTTATAATCATGGAGACAGTAATCCATATGTATGCATGAGTAACGTTTTCAATTATCAAGGATCACTATTAGAAGAAGGTAAGTTCTATTTTATTTTTAAATAATGATAATTATATCTTATTTATAACATTATCTATTTAAGTAAACTTATATATGGTATACATGTTATGACCTAATAAAACATAATCACATCTCTTCGCAAGGCAGTAGTCCACCGTACACACGAACAATGTGATCATTTATTCAATGGATGGTAATGTAAGAAATTATAGGAAAAATTTATATGATAGGATTATTAATATTTCATGAATATAATAAATAAAAATAATCAATCCTTATTAATTTACACATAAATCATATGTGAAAAATGAACCACATTACTTCGCGAGGCCGTAGTTCACTATACACATGAATAACATTATCATATTCTCTATGGAATGGAAATTAAGAATTTATATTGAATATTATAATTAAATAAATATTATTATCTTAAAAATATAATATATAATAATTATATAGATTTTAATATTAATCCCTGAGAAGTGGTTATGGAAAACGAAATATGTCGGTTCATGAGAGAGTAGTCTGTTATACATACAATCAATAGTTTTCTCCCATTTGGTGGATGTGGGGATGTATTTTGGATATCAAATTAAATTAATAACATTATAGTAGATTTTATATACTTATTGTTTTTGAATAATAATTATTTATTTGTATTTTAGTGAGGTGGACGAAGAAATAATTCAAATAAGATAGTTTAAGGACATTGCCTCTTTTTCAGAAAACTTACTTTGGTTAACACCAAAAAGCCTTCAATTGTTGTATTTATGATCAAACCAAGGAATCTAGAGCATTAAGACCAAATTAAGTAATGCATTTATTTGGGTATTTTCTGAACCATTGTGTTTTGGAAGTATGTAAAGGAGATTATAATGGGAGGAGTTTTATAAGTGGGTGAGAGGACACACATGGAGATTTTGAAAAGAATGAAGTTCAACCATGATTTTCACAAGAATAAGGGATAAAAATTGTAAATTTTTTAACAATAGAATATATAAGGTATACATATGACTATAAAATAATAATTATACTGTTTTCTGGTCATTTTTTACCCTAATAATATTAGCGGAACCCATTGGTAAATCTGTTTTTACCTTAACAATGATAACGATTTTTTACTATTTTTACTCTTCATTATGGTCAAAAAGTAAGTTAAAATTATTAGATTATATAAATTAATATTATTAATTTTTTTTAATTTTTTTAATAACATTTATCTCATAGAAGTGGAATTATTTAATTTAAAATTAATCCTATAGATATGTAGAAGAAATAGTTTTTCAAAAAATGCACTTTTTTAGCATTCAATTATCATATAATAACTATATTACAAGTAATAAAAGTTAAATGAATTTATAGTAACATTTATATATTTATAATATATAAATAAAAATTATAAAATTCAACATTATGGGTTATTTTAATTAATTAAAATTTGAACACAATATGTACTTTAAAATATTTTTTAGAATAATGAATTTTTAAGCCTAATAATAAACATTTATTAAAATACAATATATATACAGTTTAAATTAAATTAATGGATTTAATATAACTAAATAATAATTATGTTGATTTTAAATTATATTAAAACAATAATTAAATTTAATTTATTAAAAAAATTATATCTTTATAAAAATCTGTTTTTTCACTATTCACGGAAAAATAAATATTTTTCAAAAAATATGAAAATTTCACACTAAGTTAATACTAATATATTTATTTAAGAAATTATTTTTATTTGAAAAATTAATTTTTTTTAAAATTTAAATGAAAACAATAATATTTTCTCACAAATAGCATTAAAAATCATTTTTTAGGAATATTTGTGTTTTGAAGTGAAAATAAATTTATTAAAAAACCCAAGTTGTTATTTTATTGTAATTAATACATAAATTTATATATATTTGGGCCTTTATATATTTTTCATAAATTAGTTAATAATATTCAAACCTTCCCATTTAATAGATATGTTATAATGGTCATAAATAATAATGGTTCATTTAGGCATTGAATGGAATGTCAGATACACTATCAAACATAGTTTTCCCTTTTATAATATTTGGTTGTTACATTAATAACAAAAGTAGGTGTATATTTCATCTATTATTCATGGGAGAAGACAGAATCACCGGGAGGATTAATGCTTTACCGAAGTGTGTGTGAACAGTGAGATGTTTTATTCATGGTTATAAACTATGAGGATTTGCACAGCCACTATGAAACTTGTAATCAAAATAAAAGAGGATAAGTGATTTTATTATATATGTATATTTTAATTAATTGACCTTGTAATACAAAATTTTAGTAGAAACATTAAAAAATCAATTGCATCTCTTTAATTTATTTCATCATTTCATGTCATCTACTATCGAAAACAAGAGTCCAAATTAAAATTTGAACATGATCATTAGTTTGGGATGAAATTAAAATTTTCATAGTCTAATTCACGCACTATCAGGGTATAATTTTTTTTTGAAAAGACATGTGTTATTGGAGATGAGGTTTGATGGTTTACTGATTTCTCTCTAAAAACATGAAAATATTTTTCAGCACTAATGGAATCCCTTTTTTTGATGATATGAACTTTTAGTTATGGAAAAAAATGAATGATAAAATATTTTTTATCATTTTATTTTGAATTTTACATAGAGGATATTAATGGAATCACATCTAGCCTGGAAATTGGAGCTCCATTATATAGATATCTTAAGGTGTTGGATATTGTTTCAAAGGAAATCAATGAGTTTGGTGGATATTTGGATACCCCTATTTACACAAATGTGATGGCATGTAAAAACTCTCATTATACGTGGAAGAAAATTCACAATAGTTAGGATGAAGATTAAAATGTTTTAAAAGCAAAGGTAAAAGTATTGTGGAATTAGTATAATGATTTGATAGTAATCGAAATGAGATATTTGATGTATTATTTTAGAACATGAAATTCATGTGAAATATTTTCCTTGAATTTAGGAGATAATTAAAAATTAATAAATTAATAGAAGTATCATGAGAATATTCCCTTCATGATTTGATAAAAAAGTTTTTTTCTTAGAGATAAACATCCAAAGAAGATGATGTTGGAAAATACCTATAACACTGTTCTAGAATATTAAATAATGAATAATTATAATGAGTATATGGAAAAAGAAAACTCAAAATATTTAACATTCAAATATGTGAAAAAAATATCATTGAGAAATGATCCCAATAAGGAATAATTTTATTAGATGATGTATTTATTTCAATAAAATATTAAAATAGAAAGAGAGATTTTTAAATGATATATTCTACTTGTTTATTTTTTGATGTATAAAATTCCACATCTTACTTCTTATAATCATAATAAATTTCATGAAAATTATGACGAAGAATGAATTATTAAGAAAACATCGAAATGCATGAATAAAAAAAGTAAATGACAAAAGAAATTATGCATGAAAAGGATCTTTTTATCTAATAAATATGAGGTACTAGAAGAAAAAGAAATGTAAGAGGTCGAAGACTGTAGAGGCCTCATTGAATATGTCTTTGTGACTATTATATGCAAGAAACAAGTGGAGGATGATGATGATAAGGTTTCTATAATCAAGGTAAGGATTGATCATGAAGCTAGATTAGATAGTTACCTTTAAAAAATTATATTTGGACAGATAAAAAATATATATAAGGGTGTTGTACATGATTCTAATATCTATATTCATTAAAAAGTATAGGGGAGGTCATAATTGAAAATAGATATTAAAAACCTAAAATTTTTAAAATTTGGAATCATGAAGATGGAAGTTGAGATTATGCTCATAATTGAAGAATATGTTTATATTATTGATGACATGACCAACTCAATGAAATATTTTTTCAAATAAATTGAGGAACATGAAGGTGAAGTTATGAAATTATGAAAAAATTATGATGAAAAGAAATCAATATCACTCCCTACATGATATAGGGTAGTTCAAGTGAACCAACAACTATGGAAATTCACAAGGTGTCCAGTGAAGTAGTTTTAATAATAACACATGTATATAGATTCAAGTGAAAAAGGAATATTTGTTGAGGGAATTGATTATATGAAGAAATCATTGATGTTTGAATAACAACCCCATGCATATAAACCTCTAATGATGGTGTATTTTTATGGTAATAAAAAAATAACTATTCATGCAACAATGGGTTAAAAAAAGACAAAACATTTAGTTGGAATAGTTTATGGGATATGGGAAATACCCAATATATTTTCCTTATGGAAAAATATATTTTATATAGTAAGAGATAAAAAAAATTATGACATAATTTCATGAACTCAATGATGAGAGTATAAGAATCATTATCTTCTTTAAGTTCAAGAGAGGTGGAAATGAATTGAGGTGAAAATGCATTTTTAGTGGAAGGTCTTGGTCACAACCAACATAGTTTAATCTAATTATATGACTATGGTAATGTTTTAAAATTTTACAAAAATTCATGAATCATATAGGGAAAATATGGTTCTACAGTCTTGTAAGGGAGACACACCCATAGAATCCACTATATCAATAATGAAGAAGAAAATAGATGATTTTCATCCTAGGAGGAATAAAATTAACTATGACACAAGACTAATGACCATTTGATAAAAATATTCATAGAGGTATTGGTGATAAAATTATGGACCTCGAGATCTCCCTACACTTTCATGAGTTCACTCTAACATGTGTAATAATTTTCAAAAAGGGAAGATTGTTCGAAGGGATTAAAATCCATAATAAAACATGACATAAATATTCCTTGATCTATTGTACATGGTTTTGTGTTGTATGATGAAACCCATATAAATATATGTAAAATGGTATTATATCTTATTAATTGATTATTACAGTAAGATATTACGATTTTTGGTCATTTATCGCAAATATTATGTGTTTTGGTGCTTCACTCATTTCCAAATATTGGTGTATAAAATTATGAGCATAATATTGAAACACCCCAATATTTATGAATTTATTTTATTTAAATAATATATTCAATATCATGTGTATGAAGAAACATGGAGATCAATCCAACTATGATAGAAATAATATAATTTAAATAAAACACTTATAACATTGCTGTTTATTTGGTAGGAACGAATTTGAATACTTGTGTTATGAAATATATATAGTATGTTTTTCCATAATAATGTAAATATTTTGTGATATATTGATAATAAATTGGTAATAAATTAATATATAATATTTCCATGTTAAAGGATATATTTCTCATAAAACTATTTTTATGTCTGTAAGCGAATTTTTACAGGTTTAATTAAATATTAATGTTTAATGATTAAAATGAAATAATTATATATATATATATATAGTTTAATAAATTAAAATTCATTAAATTTTGGTTTTAAGTAAAAGAATAAGTATAAATTCATTTTCTGCCTCGAAAATAAATTTTATTTTGAAATTATTTTTATTGTATTTTTGTGCGCCAATATTATAAGTAATTACATCCACTAATATAATTTTTTTTGAAAAAATGGAAATAATGTTTGAAATAATATTTTAAAAAATATCTTAGAGTTTATTTTAATAAATTATCTAAAAAAATTGGTTTTTTGAGTAAGTGAAAATAGATTTTTTTTAAAAAATCATTTAATTTATTTAAATAAAGTATTTTATAATTTCCAATCTAATATAGATTTATTCTAAATTAATATAATGTAAATTTTACTAAATAAATATAATTACTTCAATATTAGTCAAAATTATATTTTATTTTGGTATACATTCATTTTTATGCTTAAAAACAAATTTTTCTAAAACCTATTTTTCATTATGTTTTTCACACTTATATTAAAATTAATTTCTCAATTTTCTAAAAATTATATCATTAATATTTGGAGTCAAAATTTTAGTTATAATTTTCAAATTTACTAATAAGGGAACATTTATTTTTGGTCATTTTAGAATAGTAACCGTGAAAATATTTTCCCCATATTAATGGGTATACCATGTAAATTTGGTTACATATAACTTGATAAAGCATTAAGAATATATTTGAAACATGTCTTATTTCTTTTTGATGATTTTATTTGGACTAACGTCTTAGAATATTAAAATATAAAGATAATTGGTGCCATTTTTTTTAAAAATATGTTATATAGTATTTTATGTAATGAATATATACAAAATACTGATTTCATGGTTTTAATTTCAATTATATGTCATAGTAGGGATAAAAATAATTCCTCAATAAATATAAAATTTCATTTTGAAGATAAATAAATTATTTTTTATTTTATGTGATGATATAATTTCCCCAAATCATTATACAACACTAATATATTGATTGTGAAAAGTATAGAAGAATCAAAAAAAAATGTTAAAAAATAAACAAAAACTATAATTTTTGGTTGAGTTTTCGTATGTAAAATATTTTATATGGAATATTAAATTATAAATGATGTTTTGTGTTATTATATTTTAATTAAATTACTATCTTGATTTTATTGAAGTCAAACTAAATATATAGTCTTAAAAATGCATTTAATGATATTTTATGATAAACAATATTTTATTAAATAATTTAAAAATTACAAAAAATACTAAAATTAAACAATTGGGTGTGGTATGTGCTATAAAATTTCATATATAAACCATTTATGATACACTTATCACTTTTGAAGTAAATTTATGACCCTTAAAATCTAAAAAATGTTTTACCACGGTTAAAGTTATAAAGGGTTAACAAGGTGGTTTAGAAAAGAGATAAGTATTAAATTTTATCTTAAACATATCTAAATTTCGTTGGTCAATGATATTTCAACCTTATTATGTCCAAAATTATCAATTATTTCCATTTTTACACATAAAATGATTAGAATATATATTATAAATAAATATTTTAAGTAATTTCAAGTGTTTCATTTCCTTCCCTCATAAAAGGGAACCTCCACATCTCCTTTATTATCAAATATTACGCACTCTAGACCAACCAATTCCTTATCTAACACCTTTTTAGTTTCCTTACTTTATTATTTATCTATTTGCCTTCTCTTATGACCATCTTAGTGAGGATTAAGTTGTAATCCAAAGGAGGTCTCTCCATGAAGATGTAATTATCATTACCAACTCTTTCATTGTTTATTTATTTTTCTATTTCCTTTAATTATATTGTATCCATAATAACATAATTAATGCTGCATCATTAGTATAATAATTTTTTAGTATGATTATGTAAAAAATGTGTTCCACCTTATTTCAATCAAATGGTAAATAAATGTATTGTTTGTTTGTATATGTGAACTACCGCCTCCACGTAGTGATGTGATTCATTTTCCCCCACTGACTCTCATGGGTGGTTTTAAAGATATATTTAGTGAGTATATGTGATATTTATGATATAATAATTATTCTCTAATGATAAAATATTATATTCTTTTATTTCATTTTTCTCATATGAAAATGGATGTATTGTCCATTCGTACTTATATGATTCCATTACCATGAGGGATATTATTAATTTTGAATGTAATAAATTTATAAAAGGATCTAAAATTATATATAATGAATATATATAATAATTATTACTTGAATAATATTTTATAAATGTTATCTTTACGTTATATTGTAGCATTTCTTACTCATTTGATCTTTATATCATGATAATTTTTATGTCACTTTTACAACTACAATGTGTGATGTTATAATGTTTATGACAAGAATGATTAAATATTGTTTAATACTAGTTATGTTTTATAATAATAATATATACATGAAATTATTATGATTTTTTAGATAATGAAACCATGATCAATGTGTAATTATTGAACCTTCCAACCAGAAACATCCCCAAAAAATGAAAAATTTATCACCCAAAACAATGATTTTATTAATGGAAAATTAATAACAAAAATGATACAATGTTATAAGTGTTAGTTGGAGTAAATATGGAATGAGGTGGGAGGGTGAATTTCCTTTAAAAATAATAAATTAAAAGGTAATTTAAAAAATGATATCGATATAATTAATAGATAATGTGATAAATTCAACCAATATTAAACATTAATTTAAATGAATTTTCAACAATTATGATTAGTGGATAGAGAAAATATCGAATTTATAAAATTTATACGCATTGATATAGGAAGATGTAATGAATAAAATAAAAAAATAGATCTAAGATAATTTTATTAAGAGATTGAAAATATTGCATGTCGTGCCCCTACGTCTCCACCCCTAAAATTGAGAGCTATGTTATTAGTACCATGGTTTTAAATGAGATCAAGAATACAAAATACCTTAATCTTTAAAGAATATATTATGAAAAAAATTCCATTAAATTTATTCTATTATATCAAGTAACTAAATATATATGGTAGTATGAGGGGAGAATATTCTTTTGGCATAAATCCGTTACAATTTTTCTCTTTTATCTCTCTTGAACGAGGGATACAATTTATACAAGGGAGATAAAGATAAATGGTGAGATAATTTTATATATAGAAATTAATATGAGCCATTTTATATGGGGATTATAGATTTCTATAGACAATTTAAAAAGATTTCCATTTTCACCATCACTTTTTGATGATATTAAGACTCCCAAAGATTATATTTATAAGATCTATGAGAGCTATAGATGTCTTGAGTCGAGCTAAGGAATTAATAAAACGAGTCGAGAATCGTTAATAATCAATAAATTAAACTTGTATGGTTATGGATTGTATTCCCTTGTGGGTTGACAAGAACCTTACCTTGTGGATTTGTCCTTTGCGGAATAGATATTTAGGCTATGGTGTGTATATTTTTATATTATTTTTTGGGATGTTTTATTTATTTCAAGGTTGTTGTGTCGTGACCAGTAAAATGTTCTTCTAATGTATTTGAAATAGATCATATGTGGTGTATAAATTTACCTTGCATTATGGCCTTACCTAGGATTATATAATTTGATGTTTTACTATATTGTGGTCTTCAAAATTTCCATATGATTATTAGAGAGCATGTTAGACATATATTTACTATGGAATTATCTTTATCATTGCATCATGGTCCCTATTCTTAAGTCATTTTCAAAATAGTATAATTTATTCTGTTAGAGTATTATTTTCTCCAAAATAGGTGTAAAAACAATAACCCTTTCAAACCATAACATTGTTCCATCATTTCACATAAACAATTTTTTTGGTAATTATGATTGTGTTTATAACCAATAAGATTATTACAAGAGTCAACAATCTCCCCATTTTTAATAAGAAAAAACACTTTATATAAACCATAAATATATTGAATATATAACGTATAAAACAAATGTGGTTTTACCAACTTTCATGAAATTATGTATCCCTTTTTATAAAGAAACTTTGAAATCGAGTCTTATATCTTGATTAAACACTATATGAACTTCCAGACATTATTGTATCTTGTACCTCTATCTTAAAAAAATATATCCCATTTTTAATTATAAAAAAATATCTTATAAAGAAAGAGTGTGAGGTAAATAAGATAATTTTTTGGAAAAAATTATAAAGAATTGGTTTAAGAGTTTTCAAAACAACCTTTATATATAAAATTATTAAACCTCGCCTTTCTAATGTATGAAATATTAATTTTATTTTCAAGCTATCATGATTCATTACATAAATGGTTAAAAAATTTAACCTCACATATATGTGTAGATATTTATAATTAAGAGAAAAAATATTATTATATAAAATAAATCCCCATTTATAAAATAAGTAAGTCATATAAAAGAGTGTTATTTCATGGATTTTATAATATTTCCACCACCATGGATTTTACTTTTGAAAAAAACTACTTTAGAGTTGGATTATACATTTTTTTACATCATTATATAAACACTATATGATGTGATTATTAATCTTAGTGTTTTCAGAATATAATTTATCAAATGAAGGATCCTTTTTATGTCAATATTTATGGGTCTGGTAGTGTTAGCACTTAATGAATTAATAATTGAAACAAATTAAGGTCATTTAATTTTGGAAAGTAAAGAACTAGGGACCAAAAATTGATTATATTTTTGAATAAGATTAAAAAATATGTATACTTTTAGGACTCATATATCTAATTTTTTTGAACACATAAAAATATAAGATAAAAATATTTTAAAAAATAGTTTCAAAATATATTCTGAGAAACACAATTTAGATACATCGTATATTTGGAAGAGCTCGCATTATCTAAAAATCTGGAACCCTGGTTATTTTTTAGGATGTAGAGGACATATAATCATATCAATATTTTAATCACCACAGTTTAATTGAGTGAGTTCTTTTAAGCTCTTTGACTTAGTAAACTATATTTTCAATATCTGGCTGGCGTTTTAATTTCAAAACAAAAAATATTTTTCATTTGAAAGAATAAATTTTTGATTAGAAACAAGATTTTTCTAATTAAGAACTTGTTTATATTTTTTTAAGATATTCATATTTTGGAATAAATTCCTTAAAAAATATCAATTTAATTTTATTGATATGAATAATGAATAAAATAAGAATAATTAGAGGAACAAAATGAAAGAGAAAAAGAATAAAAAGTTAGGGAAATTAACATGTAACATTTATATTGATATTATATAAAGAATTTGAAACTCATGTCTCTTAAAAAATTTGAGACTATAAATTAATAAAAAGAATTATAATTCAAAAATTTAATAGGCTGTCATTATTTTATTTTAACATTCTTTTTATATCATGAAATCCATTCTATTTTGACCCTTCTTATTGTATTCATTGCATATCACATATGTTTTTTCAGTTTGGACTTTCTTTTTGTAACATTGAGATGATTTCTTCTTATTTATTTGTTTTTTCACATTTTTTAAATTTAGTTCAATTTTACTTCAAATTTTCATAGCAATGATATAATAATCATCGTCTTTGATTTCATTAAAATCATGGTTCTTGTTGGTTTCATTATCTTCCATTGATTCTTTTACTACTTGTCATATTATAGTGATTTCATATGTAATAAGAGATACGATAAGAACTTTAATTAGTATAATAGTTATTTCCTTTCCTTTTGGGATTTCTACTACTTTGGGATCCCATGTAATCTGAAAAACCCATATGATTTTCTTTACTGGGGTTTCTATAAAAAAACATCACAAAAGACTTTTGACAATTGAAATTTATATCAAAACATCTAAATATTTGGTTAATGGATTCATTTGGATACCTTGAAAATATTTCCAAATATTTCCTAAAAATTTCCATTCTTGTATGTTTACCCTTTTTTGTTTCTTTATGATTAACTTCTAGTAATTTCAAAGTTTCATTGTTTGGTTAGAAAATGTATGTAAAATTAAATTAACTTTTGTAAAGCCATAAATGAATTGGGTTCATGCATTTGACATTATGTTATAAATAAGATATATCTTCAGGACTCAACTTATTAAAAAGTTCATTAGTAAGAATATACTCATGAATAACCATATTTTATATAGGGTAACTTTTGTTAGTAATAAAATATGAGATTTTGGTTTCTAATAGGAATGATCTGTTTTATCAAAACAGGAGCATGAGAATAAGATTCCATTATAAAAATAAAAAAAATTTAAATTGATTAAGATTTTAGAAATCAAAAATAATTTTTACAAGATTTTTTTATTTAAAAAATATAAAAAACAGAAAAATATCATGGATACTAATTCTGGGTTGGAGTAAATATGAAAAGAGTGGGGTTACATTCCATAAAAATATTATATATATCAAGGGAATAAAAAAAGATTTCAATATTATGTAGTGATAAAGTGATAAATTTTTTCCACATTAAAAATATAATTTTAAAGTTGATTAAGAAAGTAATCATAATAGATATTAGACATATTTAATTTATTCACATTATGTGTATCGAGATAGGATGATGCAATATGTAAAATAGAAAAAGAAGGGTGAAAAAAATTTGATAAGGAGTTTAGAAATAGCACATGAGGTTCCCTACATTTTTACCCCTCTAATTTAGATATATTTTAATAGTACCTTTATTTTAATAGAGATAAAGAATCAAATTTCCATTTTTAAATAGATATTGTAGAAAACAACATCCCTTTATTTTTAACTAAGATATCAAGAAAAAAGGTATAAGGTGTGATGAGTGGAGAATAATTTATTAGTTTAATTCAATTAAAATTATTATGTTTTATATTTCTTGAAGGACATATAAAATTTAGAGGATGTAAGTAGGAATATTCAACAATGATGACACATTCTAGTTCCACTATCATTTTGAGATAAGATCCAACCCCTGAAAGGAATCTATTTATAGGATCCCCAAGACATGGATAGGAAATTAGTTAAATTGAGGTATTAAATAGTTGAGTGGATCATTTTTATCCATTAATAAATACACACCATGAGGTTCAAGATTTTAGTCAACTAAAATATGATATGTTCACTATGCAATGGAGGTGGTCTTTACGATGTATAATATTCGAATCATGTCATGGCTCATAGTTAGATTCTTTTGGGTAAGGGTTCTATATATCTAATTTGTTTCTATGAGATGTATGGAATATTCACCACTTGTTTCTTCCATGTGGTGTATATACCGCACCTTTGATAAGTTATATCATGAATCCGTTTATATTAAATGAATTTGGAGTTTAATTTGATGTTATTTCATTCATGGGGGTTACGATTCAGAGGTTTCCCAAATAGTAAGGGTTTATTTTACAATTTCATCTTTATCCAGGATTATTAATGTGTAAGTTTATATTGGATAAATTATATTTTTTAAACTTAAACCCAATTTATTTTATTCTCATTTTTTATTTCCAGAAATGAAAACATTTAATTTTATCTTCCTACCTCAATGTTATGTATTAAATAAATGATGTTTTGAAGGAAAACAATTTTTTTTCTATTTGGTATGGAATCATTTTTTCCAGGTACATATTTTAATTGAATTATTTTTAATTATGATTTTAGTATTGATAAATGTTTTAGTAAATTACTTTATACCCATTATTGAATTTATATGAAAAAATTTAAAAGTAATATTCATTCCATGTTGTCAATGAAGTACATTTCACTAATTTTAAAAAACAAAATTTTTATTTTAACATTTACCAAAATAATGAATTTTACCACCACCATGACTATAATTTTCCCTAAATACATCCTCACATGTTTCAGTGATTTTTTTGAAATATTTTCCATATATTTTTTAAATTTTAAGATTTTAAATAAGTCATTTCAAAATGAAAAGGGTATTTTTCACAAGAAATGATCAAGCGATCTCTAAAAAGTGTTTTGATCTATGTCAAAATTAAATGATGAATCCTATACATTACTAAGGTATACATTAATAATAACATCTAATATTTTACTTGCAATATCTTGTGATCATGATTCTACAATTATTGATTGGAGAAAATATTAACATTTTATATGCTAGTTTTTCAATACGAATTTTGATATTGATTATATATTAAAATAATGATCATTTATTATATGTGACGAATGCATTGGACTTTGTAAGTGATGGTTAGGGCCTACTATAGCCATTGATGTATCTTTATGTCTCATGAGGAAAACTAGATTGGGTATTTAGTGTATTGCATACCTATTTATATATGGTTTCTTTGTGGAAGGTTTTTCTTGTATGATTATGCTGTTTGACACATGAATTATTTCATTATGAAACTAGTTATTGTTATTAATGTGATTATTAGTATTTTTATGACATCAATGGATAAATTATCCTTTAACAATATTAGTTATATTTCATATTTAATTATTGTTTTTATCAACCATTTTATTCATTATTTATTTATTCTATGATAGCTCATGTTGTACCTTTTTCCTTTTTGAGAATCTGCCCCCTTAGATTATTATGTGTTCCTTCCACTATGATACCAATAAAAGATCTATGAATGATTCCAGGGATATAATACAATAAATAATAATGATATTACTATAATTTTATGTTTTATTTAAGGTTTTAAAATTAAATGTGAGACTAATGTATGTTTCTATTCACCTGAGACTTATAAACTATTTGATCCTTCAAGATACAATATAATATATCATGTGTCATTATAGTAAGATAATCACTAGATCCATGTTATGGGAGTTGGGATATTATAATTGATATCATAGTATGTTTAGTAAAACCATTAAAAACAAGATTTAGGAATGCATATATTAAAGAACATAACGATATATTATATTATAGAAATAAATATAATCAGAGGGTCATATCACAAATTCATTGTAAATATAGATTTTATGATTTTTTCTTGGAAATGAATCCCCATATGGATAATGTAAAGTGGATGTGTTTATGACATTTATATACCCATGGGTAACAATTATAAATGGGGAGAAATGGGTATTAACTAAAATATGGCTGGTGCACGATAAGTGGGATAAATATGACACACCAGAATTGACACTCCAAAGGGATATGATTAGCTTAATAAAGTTTTTTATGAACCATTATGATAAATGAGATGATAGAGCCTATGAAAACCTATGAAATACCGTAAGGATTTGGGAAAAACATAATGTTTCATGGGTTTCTAAGGATGATCATAATATGATATGTATAGATAACTTTTGAAGGTTGTATGTGATTGGAGTTTAAGATGATTGACGATATTTTTTAGGGTAATTAACAAAATAAAACCATTTGGTTTGATATGTTTTTAGTGAAGATGTTAATTTTGGAAGAATGATTTAATATTTGGTGGATTTTTGTTTAAAGGTATTAATAAACATTAGGTTTAATATCATCATTAATGTTAATATAATTAATTGGGATAAATTTGTTATTAAATTTATGGAACATATGTTTTATCATATAAATAGCCATGTGATTAAAAATTTATATGGTAACTATGTGACTAATTTTATTTTAAAATTCATACACTATATTTTAATCATTATAATATTAATGTAAATATGATTTGGGGGGAAAATATTGAGTTAATTTGTTGAAGAATATATAATTTTATTTTGAAACTATTGTGATTCAGGTAATTTATGTAAATGATTAACATATTGTATAGATTATATGGTCAAGTTATATTTATTTTAGGTATGTGAATTTATGACTTATTAATGTTAATCAGAGATTATTGTTAGGCTGACATTGAATGAATATGTGGTCAAATGTATTTATTTTTCGGTTTATAATTTATCAAGAGTATTTTTGAAGAGATTTAAGGTTATTTATTTGTGTAATGATTTATGTTGAACATTGATTGTTATTTTTTATTTCTTGTAGATTGTTTTTCATACTTATAAATATAAAAAATTATTTTTTATTTTATCTTTAATTGTGTTTACTATTTTGGTTTTAGTAAATGACCAGAGATAGGAGGAAAATCATATAATAACTTTTTAGGATCTTATGATCAGTTTAAAGTTGATGTTATTTCTCCAATCATGTAAAGTTCGTAATCTTTATTTATCCATTAGAATATGAGATGAAGAAAAGATGTAAAATTGATCGAAGCGAAACTGAAGGGTGAAATTTTCTTTTTGAATTTGAATACAAAACATATGTATTTTTTCCTATTATCTTTCTTGGATGTAAAAAAATCCATCAACTCGGGCATGTGGAAGATTAATTTAAAGAGTATTATCACTTGATTATTTAGGTACTCTTTTAGAAACTATTTCACAAGTATGAGTCATGGAATGGAAAATGAATAGATTAAAAATTATTTTGAAATGATAAGTTTTATAGTCTTAACATGAACAATTACATTCTTTTCAAATTGAAAATTTATCAAAGTGGATTAAAAGATAATTATTTCCACTTCTTATATTTATCTTCCAATCCTTGGATTTTATTATTAAAAACGTTTTATTATTTATCAGACTTGTGATAATATTACAATGTCATAATTTCATTATGGAGTAGAATGTAACACTCCGATATTTCAAAATTTAATTTCATGAAATAATATATTGAATATATTGTGATTTATACAACATTGATTTTAAAAAAAACATGCTAAAAATATTATTATTTAAATAAGGCTGATATAACATTTCCATTGATTTTGTGTGTATAAATATGAATAACTCTATTATGAATTATATTCAGTAATTTTTTTAATAATGGAAATATTTATTTATACATTGATTTTAAATTGGTTAGAAATGATGATATTATCCTCTGAAGGTAAAAGTGATATTTTTCGTAAAACTATTATTATATTTGAAAACAATGTTGTATAGATTTAATTAATCTATATTGAAAAATTATTATAATGATATATATATACATACCTAATTAAACTAACCAATTTTTATTTAATTACATTTAGTAAGGAATGAATGGCAATAATGTCATTTTATTGGTTATAAATACATTTTCTTTAAAAATTGATTTATTTCATTTTTTGAGTGAATATTATTATTAATTTATACCATATTTATAGATTTTATTTGAAAAAATTGACATTGTTTTTTAAATCATCATTTTTAAATTATTTTTGAGTTATTTTTATATAATGTTTTTGGAAAGATTTATTTTTGAGTGAGTAAGTGAAAAATGATGATTTATGCAAAACTTCAATTTATTTTCATTTAATTAATAAATTTAAAAGTTCAATTATTTTTTGAATTTGAGTTTAAATTAAAATAATATACCTTTTAATAAAAATAATCTAATTTATTACCCAGTAATAAACAATATATTTGATTTTTATATAAGTTTATCTTGTTGTCTTAAAATACATTTTTAAAAACTATTTTTCATTGTGTTTTGAATAATAACATTGAATGAAAATTCTTTCATTTCTATAAACTGACACTTGAAAATTGGATTTCACATTTTGAATTATTATTTTCATATTTAATAATATGTTCAATTTCATTTTTATCCATTATAAATAGCAATGATGGTAAATAATTTTCACCATTGTGAAACTGAAATCTTTTAATTAAGTTTAAAATAATGTGATAAGGATTTATAAATATATCAAACACTTCAATTATTTATATTGGATTAATTTTTTTACCCTCCACCTCTAATATTTTAATATATTCTGTACCATTTTTTGGTACTGACCTATAAATTATTGTATGTAAAGAATATATACAGAATTCCGATTTAATAATTTTAATTCATCTTATATGTTTTAGTGGGGATAAAAAGTAGTTATGAGTGAATAGAAAAGGTTATTATGAACATATGTGAACTTTTTGTATGATACTAATTTTTTTTTAATTTTTAGTGGTGATATAATTACCATAAACACTTACACAAAACCGATATAGTGTTTTTGTGATAAGTAGAAAAATCAAGGTAAATTATTAAAAAATAGAAAAATTAAAAGGTTTTGAAAGAATATTATTATTAAAAATATTTCATATTTAATTATAGGGTTTAAATGATGGGGAATACGTATATATTTGTTTTCCATTTTTTGTCTTGATGTATTTGAAGTCAAATTAATTGAATAGTCCCAAAAATGACTTTAATGATAATTTATTAATTTAATTTTATTTAAAAAAAATTAAATCCGACAATATGAATGTAATGTGGGATAAAATGTGTTTCTTGGACCATTTTATAGTCACTTGTGACCATATAAGTAAATTTATGGCCCTTAATGGTCAAAAATTTTGTTACCAAGATTATGGTTTAAATGGGTTAACAATGGGGTTAAACAAAATGAAGAGTTTTCAAATGAAACATAAATAACAATAAATTTTCATGGATGAATGGATTTAGATCTTATCATTTCATAAATTCAAAATTATGTACAATTTTTTCTAATTTACCAGATTGTGATATATATTGTATTTAAATCTTTTTCTTAATTCCATGTGTGTCCTTTCCCTCACTTATAAAAGGGAACATCATATTCTCCTTTATTCAAAATTATTTTTTCACTATAATTATGAAAATACCTAAATTAATTCCTTTAAATATCCATTAAATTCATTCTTGATCTTTGGATCATTCTCAATGGCCATCTTAAGAAGGATTATGGTGTAACCCAAAAGAGGTTTCTCAATGAATAGGTAATCATCTTTACTAACTCATTCAAATTATTTTTTGTTAATATAAATCCTATAAATATATTTTATCCCTAAAAAATAATTAATATAAGATAATTAATAAACCAAATTGCTATTATTATTTTTTTACAATAATTTTTCACCTCCATTACATAAAATACGAAATAAAAGTGTCACTCATATGTACTTGTGGACTTTTACCTCCACATAGCGATGTGATTCATTTTCCATCAATTACTCTCCTTGATAGCTGTAATATTGGATTTTATGAATATATATGATATTTTTGATTTTTATAATTATTTTGTAATTATAAAATATAATCTTATTTATTTTCATTTATCATTTTAGAAAATGGTAGATTCACTTATACTTATGTGTGAACTATCTTCAATATGAGTGATATATATTTCATTTTCAATGTAAGCCTCCAATAGATAGTTATAAAATTTTATATAAGGAATATATGTAATTATTTTAGTATTAAAAATATTATTTAACTGTTATATTAATATTATACCTTTTCATGTTCTTACACATTTGGCCGTTATAACATAATTTCGTTTTAGTCTGTTTTACCACCTACAGGACTAATGTTATATTTTTTTGAAATTAATTATTAAATAATATGTAATAATTATAATAATATTTAATAATAATTTATAAATGGAATTATTAACATTAGGGAGATAATGTAACCATGATCAAGTGAAGGACCATAACTTATGAAATGAAACATGCATGAAAAGTAAAACTACTATCACCCAGAATAGTGATTTAGATTAAGTAATTCCTAACAATATAATTATAAGATTTTATATTTTGAAAATATATGGAATTATAATTTTCAATATATTTATTTAATATTAACATACTATAAATAAATTTATTATATGATTTATTAAAATCACTTAAGAAGAATGTGAGACTTCTAGTATGGGTTTCTTGTATCACTTTTATTTCTGTGAGACTAATGTTATATTCAAGATTTTTTTACATATAGTTTATATAAAACCCATTTAATTTTATATATCCTAAAATTAATTTTATTCATGATTTTTATTGTTTCATTTGATGTTATTTCATTCATTAGGGTTTTGATTCCAATGTTACCCTATAAATAAGTGTTTATTTCATAATCTCATCCTTATTCGGGGTGGTTTTTGTTTACATTTCCTATAGTGGAATCATATGATATTTTTATTTTAAATTAAATATATTTTTTATCATCTTATTATTTCTATAAATTAAAAATTTACTTTCCATTTTCCTCTTTCTAACTACTTGAAAGTATGGAAGAATGTTTTCAAGGAAAATTGACATTGTTTTTTATAGGGTATGAAATAATTTTTTTCATGTCCAATTTTTTAAAATGTTTTCATTATTTTTTTTATATTAATTAATAATTTATTATATTTATTTTTATCAACACTTTAATTTCTATAAAAATATTTAAGGGAAATATTTTTTTCATTTTCCAGACAGGGTACTTTTTACGAAAGATATGAATGTAATATAAGTTTTAACAATAACAAAACAAATGAGTTTTCTTACCATCATGAATATTATTTAACTTGAATAATCCTATACTACATTCCATTATTCTTCTCAAATAAAATTTTCCAAATATTATGGACGTTTTTAGATTTTAAGTAAGTGATTTCAAAATTAAAATGGTTTTTCCTTTTTAAATGTTCTGAGGACATTTTAAAATTATTTTCAACTATTCTAACATAGTTTGAGGAATAATATGATTTACTAAGATATACTATAATGATACCATCAACCATTTTACTCCATATTCCTTATGATAAATTTTCTGTAGTAATTTACTACAGAATGTATTAGCATCCTTTATGATAGTTTTTCAATATGAATGTCTATGTTGATTATGTGTTTAATTATTTTTCATTTAATTAATATGATGAATGAAATAGGCCTATTGAATTACATAAAAGAAACATTATCAATGCTTGATTCATTAGGAGGTCTTATGAGACAAATTACTTGTCCTATTTGGAAAATTCCATACCAATTTATGTATGGGGTCTGAGCACCAAGACTTGATATTAATACTATGATGTCTGTCAATTTTATTATATTATTATGAAACTATTTATTATTATCCATGACATTATTCATGTTATTATTTCATCAAAATATATATTTTACTCTTTTGATGTTATTTATATGTAATATTTGATTATTATTTACCGTTGACATATTATTTTTGATTTCATTATTTTTTCATATAATCTATTGTATGCTTTCCCTTAATGTGCATCTAAACTCCTCCTTTATTTTTTTTACTTTGTCTGGGATACTAAGAATGGTTCTATAAAGGAATCTAGGGATATAATAGAATAAAGAATAATGTTATCACTTTAATTTTATATTGTATTCCATTTATTTGATTTTAATGTGAGAATCATGTATACATCCTATCTCATAAGAGAAATAAACTATTTAATTATTTTGGATTGAATATCAATTATCTTGTGCCAATTTTTTAAGACAACCATCGACTTTTGGTTAATAGAGTTTGTGTGTTACAATTTGTATTTCTTGTTTTTGATATCATGTATGACACATGACAACAATAAAGTAAGATAATATAATATTTGTATACATTATAATATGTATATTATTTAAAATGTATTATAAATATTTTAATTATATTATCAGGGAGTTATCTTGGGTTACATGCAAGATCAACCTTGATCAACAGCTTGCGTTAAACACTAGACTCAGTTTCACCAAATGACAAGGTATTGTTAAAATATAATTATTTAATATAATATGATATAACATATACATTATATTAGAAGTTAAGAATAGTATTGACCAAAATATGAAAATTTATGTCTTATATAAATTGAATTATTGGGTAACCAATTAAATAGAAATGAAAACAAGAACTAATTGGATATAAAAGGAAATATTATTATTTTTATGCTTCCAAAAGTGTTTTTTCATAATAAAAAAATTAATTACAATTATTTAATTATTTTAGTGAAATATATATGTTATATATTCAATAAAGTTTTTTTTATATTAATCCATTAGGATTGATTGGAATAAGATAATAACAAACTTTATTTTACAAATAAAAACCAATATTTTTATAAAGTCAATTTTAACACATTTTAATGGAAAACATATTACAAATCATAATTTTAACTCTATTTTAAATTTTATTATTTAAATAAAATTCATTATTGAATTAATAATTTCAAAATTATCCTAGGGTAAAGTTTTTGTATTTTTTAAAGAAACTTCATTTTTTGATGAATAGTAAAAAGTACTATATTTTAGTTAAAAACATCCTTTTTGTTTAAATAATTATTATTGTTAAATTATATTTTAAAATTTTTAGAAGATAAAATTATATCAAAAATATATATATTAATACAATTTAGAATATTAGAATCAATTTCTCAGTGAAATTGAATATTAAAACTCAATAATCTATTGGAATTGTTTCTACTAAAAGTAGTTAAACCATCTACCTGCAATATTAGTAGTAATCTTAAATTTTCCGCCACTGTGATTTAAAATTTGGAAAATAGACATAGAACATTGTAATAATTATGATATTTTGTGTCTAATTTGATCTTGAGATGTCTCTGATTTTCCTAGTTTTTTTATAGAAAATTTCGTAGAGAATTATGAGGTCGAGCAGTCAGATGGTGTGCGATTTCGAGGCCCGGTGTTCCAAGAATGGCCTTTTGAAAAATTTTAATTTTTTAAATAGCACGTGTGAGTGGTCTTCCTAAAAAATTAAAATAACTCTTAAACAGATTCCTAGATTTGAAATCTGAGGGCAACATTTCGTTTTGGAGGGTAGGTTTACCCTAAGCGCGACTTAACTATAGTTGGTGCGGGCCTCCAGTGAGAAAAATTGAAAATAGAATAACCTTAAAAAATGTAATTTTATTTTTGAAATAATTATAACTCCCAAAAAGTGACTCGTATTTGAAATATGAGACCACCATTGAGCTCATGAGGGCATATTTTCATTAGGCAGAGCCTAACAATGGCCAACACGGGCCCACATTGGAAAATAGTTTTTGGGATGTGACCGTAAATAAGATAATAAAATAATGATTTTTTTTTCTAAAAACTATAACTCAAAAATGGTATCTCATATTGAAAATACAATAGTACCATTGAGTTTGTGAGGGTGTGATTTGATTATTGAGTGCCTATTCTTGATAGGCACAGGTCGAGGGAAAAAGTTATTTTTTTAGAATATTATAGAGAAATAAAAGAATCCTATGAATATTTTTTATTCAAATAGTGTGTTTTTCTACAATGAAACATAGAGTGAGATGATTCAATTCTTAAATGAAATTGGGTAACAATGTTGCAACACAAGCCTAACAAAAACACTATTTCATAAATTAAATAGCGTAACTATAAGATGAATAAGTTAATAGAAATGCAAAAACATGTTTCCTCTTTTAATGGATAATTAGAGCTATAGGATTTCGAAATGACATGAGATATTGGTTTGAGGCTCTTGAGGAATTCCACTGGTGAGCGATGAGTGACGATGAGCAACGAGTCACCAATGATTATGGATGGTAGATAAAGGGTCAATGAGATGACAGATCTTGGCGTCTCTTAGCAGATCACCATGGATTATCGAACGCTGATGTCAACCAATTCTATTCTCTATGTAGGGGTTGTTATTTCAAAAACAATTCACCCATTCTTTATTTCTTAATGAATAACGTGGACCAACCCGCAAACAGGTTCACCCATGGCTCGATTGTTCATGCAAGAGGTTTTGACTCCAGGATGATTTTTGGGGAAATGAGTTTTTTATTTTGTTTCTATTATCTTGATCCTTATAACAGATTGGATCACGAATAAAATGAACAACTGACCATGGTTCGATCCTCATGTTTATCTTTGTGCTTTTCTCCCGCACTTTCTTCATGTTCTTCAAAAGATGGACAAAATTTTATCATTGTGCTACTCTTTCTTAGTGAAATGATCCAAAATTATGGATCAAGGATAGACACAACAAGACGAAGGTGCAATTATGATGGTGGTGATCAGATTAGGGATGTGCATGAGATATTCCATGTGAATGGATTCAGACTAGAAATGGTTGATGACATGGTTTTTCACTCCTGGAGATGGAGAGCGTGAACTAAGGACACTAGAACATCATCCAAATTGAAGAACATACCACTAGAACGTATCCAGTGGCCCACAGAAGAGCCTGATGGCACAACGACACCAGTGGTAGTGGCGACGAAGACACACGGTGGCAGCCGCATGCTAGACGGTGGAGGAAGCATGCCACTGCAACATCTACACGGCTACCATAATAGTGGAGAGCATGGCTTTGAGCCATGGTGGGGTCATCTAGGCCCACGACTCATGATGTGGGCGGGATCTACAGCCAATGGAGCTAGCCTCGTGGAGCAGAGAAGATGTGGCAGACCACTGCGTTTGGATGGTGGAAAAGGCCCACATCTAAGCAGGCTGGGTTGGTTCAGGTGGAGTCGGCAACAACAGTGGACTGAGTTGGACTTATTAGATTGGGGTCGGACTCGGCAGACCAGGTGGGTCATAAGTCGGGTCGGTGGACCCTGTGCCCAGGCGATCTGGCTGGTTCGGACCGAACTCAAACCCCACCCGACCCTCGTTAGAAAAATAGGAATAACTTTCAAATTGTGCATTTCATTGAGGAGAAGTTTGTGGCATTTGGACCCTAGTGAAAACATAATCCTTTTGACATACTCTGTGTGAGTTTTCATGGTTGTTAATATATTACATATGGCCCGAAGATTATATTCTCCCAAAATTAAGCACTATACAAGTGGAACATAGTGGCCCAACAGACTTGCGGACCTCACAGTGGCCCGACAGATGAGAAAAAATCAGTGCCCTGGAAGACAAGTGGACCTTAGTGGACTGACAAAAGAGTGAACCATAGTTCCCTAATAGACGAGAAGACCTTAATGTCTTGGTAGATGAGGGGACCTGAGTGGACCAACAGATGAGGTGAACTTAGTGTTCTGATAGTTGAGTGGACCTCAGTGGCCCTGAAGAGGAGCGGACCTCAGTGGCCCAACAGAGGAGAATAATTCAGATGCCCAAGTGAACTTTATTAGCCCAAAAGAGAGAAAACCCTAGTGGACCATACTTGGTCTGACAGACAATTGTACCTTAATGGACAAACAGATGAGCGGTCCATAGTTGCCTGAGAGACGAGCATGCTTCAATGACTCGACAGATGGTGGGACCTCAGTGGTCCCACAGACCATAGAGACTTATCAGGTATAAGTCCCTCAGTAGTACAAGATTTTCAAAATTATGACTAATATTCACTATTTTTTACTGTAGGTTATACCTATGTGAGTTGATACTAGTGAAATTCATAACATTGCTTCTTAGAGGCTAAACTTCTTGTAGCTCTTTTGTAGTTTTCTTTGTGTTTTACTTTGTTGTATACCTTTGTTTTTTGGGGTCACTACTGAGTACTGTTTTACTCACCACTGCACAAGAAACACCTGCACATGTCATGTCTCAAGAAGATGATCAATGATTTTATGGTGTACTTGGTGGAACAAGGCTAGGTTGATTTTAGAGTGAACTAACAGATGAGATGTGATTTTTCAGCTTCTGATAGTTGTTTATGTACCGTTCCTTTAGACAGGTTCTTCTGTGGAGAAGCTCCAGAGACTAGTACCTTTACTTTTTCTATTTCTTTTGGTCTTTTATTTTGGCCCTGTTTACCTTCATTTTTCTATTTTTGTACCTTATGTGGTTTACTTACTGTATTCACCTTCTAACATCTATAGCTTGGAGTTACAGGTGTGTGTACAAGTTTATAGAGAAATACCTCCCATTTGTTTGGAATATGCCTACCCAGGGCTTGTCCCCAACCCCTAGAATACTGGAGGTGGGCATGTGTTTCTCACAACATAGGCCCCGAAGGACGGGTTGTGAAAGATCAAATTAAATTTTTACAAAAATTATTAGTGAAAGTGATTTAAATTAACTACAGTTATTAAGGTGTAATTTGGCTTTAAATGTACTAAATCATATTTTTTCTAACCCAAATGACCTAGAAACATGTCAAACACACATTGGATATCCATAATTCATCTATGAGCCTTCCATTCATGAGTTTTTTTGGTTTGGTATGGATTTTTTTGGTAAGAACATGGGTATAACTAACTTTTTTTTCCCAAAATTCCACGTGAGCCCTTTTTCTTCCCTAAAAATGGCCACCCCTTATCCCACTTCCTCAAACCTCTCATAAAAAATTGGATAATCCAACCTATTCTCAAGTAGTCTTCAAAATTCCAACCCTAATCCTAAATGTCCCCCTTGGGAATAAATAAATCCAAATAAATTTTTTGATCAATCCAAATGAAGTTACCTAATTAAATGGTAACTTCTTCCATCAAGATTTATAGTTTCATTTCCATTATTGAACCCATATATTCTTTTTATTATATTATTAAAAAAGAAAAATAGTATTATCAATACAATAATGTGTTTTTATGTTAATATTTCTAACTATAATTATAGACACCTCCACCTAATGGGTAATAAACATACTATTTTTATTTATTTCCAACGGCTGCCTCATGAAAGGATGATTGCTTATTTTCCCATTTCCAACTTTCATTATTGGACATTATGGTGGATAGAATGTTTATATATGTCATATATGAAATTTATTATCTCTATAAGATTATTTAATTATTTTATAACACATACCCTTATACTTCTCATTTTTCATTAATATGATAACATCATTTATGGAAGTGTGGACAACTGCCTCCTCAAAAGTGATGTGATTCATTTACATGATCCGTGGAATGTATAAAAGATTATTATAATTGAATATATGAGAGATAAAAATCATCTTTTCTATATTCATGACATAATTAAATTTATATATATATATATATATCATTTTCTTTATTATCCTTTCACACAATAAAATTTGATAATGTTGTTTGTGGACGTGAATAATTCTTTCCCCTCGACACGATGTGATTCCTTCGAAATAAAGAGAATTTTATATATAAGTATATATGATTAAATAATATGGTATTAATGTTATTATTATCATTACAGAAATATATAATTATACTTACCTTTTTTTCCATAATTATCACTGAAAAATGAGAGCGTTACTCATGTGTACGTGCAACCTGCCATCCCTATTGTTGTAACTTTGGTTCATTTTTCATAACCATATTTAATTGTTGATTTTAAAAGTAAAATTGATGTATAAATATTATAATTATGTCATGATTATTACTATAGAAATTATATATCCATTTTTCGATAAACCCCTTCATTATAAACTGGTTCTTCAAGACCATTTTCAAGTATTAGTACCATTTTTATAGTCTTTGGTACCCAAATTTTTTTGGGAATATTTTTCAGAAAACCCTACATTGTTTATATCATTAGTTATAGAATTAGTTTTCTTCTGAAATCCATTTTTTACTAAATTGTTTTCAATTTTTTTTAAATGATTTGGTAAAAAAAATTCTACCTTTTATAATTTACCAATGTTTTTAGTAGAATCTTCTTATCACTTTCCAAAGTAGGCATTTTTTAAACATTAACCAAGAAAAAAGAATGTTATTTTTACCTCATAATACTTGTATGGATTTACCCACCATCATTTTTTTGAAGCCACCCTTGAATGTTTAAAGGGGACCTTTTTTAAGAAAATATTTTCAAAAGTTATATTAAAAGAAAAGGTTAAAAAATATATTTTCCACAAGAATGTTTCTTAATGGTCATTTTATGTTGTTTCCATTCATCAATGACAATAAAAATTTATTTTACTCCACAATTGTTATGTTTTATTCATACTACCCTTAATGTTCCAATTGATTGTTTATGATTGATTCGGCCAAAGAGGTTATTCACATTCACATAGTTGATACATTTTATCCTCTTGAAATATTCCATTTCCAATGATAATTGAAAATTGAATTTCTCCAAAATATCTATATCATTTTAATGGATATGATTATTTCATGAGACACATACCATTTTGCATATGGTGTTTACATTGTATGTTATTGTATTTTTTGGGGAAATATTAATAAAGCCATATACTTTATCCAATATAGATATTTATAATGAACATATTTATCATAAATGCTTTGGACATGTACTTTACAGTTCGAAGAATATTTAATGAAAGCCCTATATGTTAGGGATGGGTTAATGTAAGATCTATGGGTTGGGGACAGGTTAATGAATTCACCTCGATGCATCTATAGTCTCATTGGTAGAATTAGTTGATCGAATTCCTGATTACATGGTATGTGAGTTCTTTTATTTACCATGAAATAAAAATCACTCTCATTGATTCATCATTTCTTCTGCTATATTTTTCCTTTACAAGAATTTGAGATCACCATTATTATGTTTCTTTCCTTAGGAATCGAAGAATCCTACTCTAAAATACCTACTAGGAATTACTAGATGGATTAATGTTACACTCAATGTAATTTATTTTGAATGAAGAGAAAAACATATAGTTGTAACTTTTGTAATCATTTTTAAGAAAATAATTATTTATGTATCTAGTTTACGAATAATACTAAACTCTAAATCCTAGTGGATTTAATTCCTGGTATTCAAGCCAATTTATTAGTAACAGAAACTGATTCCGGGCTATCTGGGGTTGGGGTGATGTTGTGAGTATCATAGGATGTTTATTAGTAACATTTGGAACATGATTTAGGAAAACATAGGATAGAGAACATAAAACTAAGGTATAATTTTAGGATAAGTATCTAATAAAATTCTAAATATTCATTTTGGTAGATATTATGTTGCCTTTCTATGAAATACTTATTTGTATGGATACAAAAAGATAACATCATTCTTACACAGATGTACCTAGGATTAGTAACTCTAACAAGGTATTTTGAGTTTTAATCAGGGTGACCTATTACCTGAAAACTTGCATTTATGCACACCTAGTTTTACACTCATAGGGGATATGATATGGATAGTCCATACTTTTTTGATAAACCATTATAATGAATTCTAGTGGACAATGAAAATGAATGGTCAATGTAGAACATAAGTTGTTTTAGATTTAAAAATATGGTTTCATTGTTTAGAAATCCTAGAAATGAAATTATAGATGAAACCTTGGACAATGAAGGACCTATGTGGAAATAATTAGCTAAAGGTATTTATGTATTGAGGTTGTATTTATAACCTTAGTTAAAAGGCTATTTAGTGATCAACTTAATTTCATGGATGTACATCATATTTAATTTTTAAATTATACTAATTTGGTTTTAGAAAAGGAGAACCTGTAAGACAAGTAACATCAAATAAAATCCGGCTAGGCCACATGTCTTGAACCCATGACCGAAGGATGATAAGTGTTTCATGCTCACCACTAACCTACACAAAGTCAGGGTTAATTTTCCAATATTTTTAGTTAAACAATTTGATGAATAAATGTAAATAACAAAACAATAGTATCATTTTTTAGGATTAGATATTAATCAAGGAACCATATTGGGATTGGATAATAGTTAAATACAAATAGTTATAATTTTCACTATAGGACATATGATCCTTTAATAGTTTTTTTTCGTGATTTTGGAATAAAAAAATAATTTTTGTTAATACATTTTTAGTAGTTAGTGGATTAATTATAATTTGATGGAAGCACAACCAAATGTTTGGATTGTTCATATGAAATTGAAACCTATAAAGTAATAATGATTTATTATATTAATGTTCATTAAAAAATTTACCGAAATTTTGAAAATTGCTTTGAAATAAAATGTTGTCCTAATATAATAATTTCAATTTAACCGATGGTATAATAAATCTTCACAGACTTATGGTTTTTAGGATCTCAACATTATATTGATCATTCACTTATTTTTTATTGATGAAATCAATCACTCCCTAAAAATATTTACTCTTTTCATCCATGTACATATCCTTACTTTCCACTTATGTTCTCCTACATAGAAACATAGTTAAATGGTAGTCCATGTGACCTATGTAGTTTCAATTATCTCTTATATAGGGGATGACTTATGAATATTTCTCACAATGTGGTATTTCAAACATAGGAATTATCAAACAATATATCACTATGATCAAGTTTAAACTGTGAGGATGCAATCTAAATGAGGTGGGTTGAATGTGACACCCCAAAAATCTAAAAAAAACATTGTATTCAATTTTTTGTTTGAAAAACAACCTCAAGAATGTAAGATAATATAATATCCATATTAATTATAATATATTTATTATTTAAAACATATTAAATATATTTAAATGCATGAAAAACTGAGTTAGATTGAGTTACACACAATAGAGACCTTCCTCGATAACTTGTGTTACACTAAAGAACGAGTTGTACAAAATAACAATATATTATTAAAATATTATTATTCTATATAATATGATTTTAAAATTCTATAATGTTAGAATTTATGATTAGTATTATCTACCTTATGAAAATTTATGGTTTATCTAAAATAAATTCTTGGGTTGCCAATAAATTTGAAACGAAAATAAGAACCAATTGCATGTAGAAAGAAATATTATTACTTTTTTTCTTCCAAATGAGTTTTGTCGTAATAGAAATAATTAATTAAATTTTTTTAATGGTTTTAATGGAATATATATTTTATATATTCTATAAAATATTTTTTTTTTACCTTTACCCATTAGGTTGTATACCAATAAGATATGGAAAAACCCTATTTAAAAAATAATAACCTCTATTTTTAAAAATAAAATTTCACTATGTTTTAACGGAAAAATAATTTTAAATCTTAATTGTTGATCTTTTTTAAATTTAATTTGATAAAATAATCTTCATTATTTAATTAATAATTTCAAAATGCTTCATTTTAGTTAAAAATGTTATTTTTCATTTAAATAATTGTTAATGTTAAGTTATATTTTAATTTTTTAAAAGGTAAAAATAGATCAATAATACATGTATTAATACAATTTATTTTATTTTCATCAATTTCACATTGAAATTGAATATAAAAACACAAAATTCTGTTGAACATATTTATATTAAATCTAGTTAAACCATTTTCCTGTATGATTAACATTAATCTTTATTTTTACACATATGTGATTTGAATTTTAAAAAATGGAAATAAAATTTTTTAATATGGATTATATTTTATTTTAATAAGATCAACTTAGTTTGTTTTTTAAAATAATTAGTGAAATTGATTCAAATTAATTATAGTGTTTAAGGTTTAATTAGGCCTAAAAATGTACGAATACTTACATTTACGAGCAAAAATGACCTACACACTTTTCCAAAAACCATTTAATTTCAATAATTCTGAAATTAAACTAAAATTGTTGAGTTTTTTTTATGTCTTTTTAAGGCAAGAACATGCGTACAGTTAACTTGTTTCCAAAAATTCCAAGTGAGTTCTTTTCCTTCCATTAAAAGGCCACCACCACTCCCCCTCAATCACACATATCTAGCAACATTGAATCATAAAAAACCGAAAAAATAGTCAGAAAACAACCCTTCCCTATTCCAAGAATTCTCCCCTTGGGAAGAATGAAATCGAAGGAAGATTTTGTTTCAAACCAAAAGAAGTTACCTAATAAAGAGGAAACATATTCTCTAAAGCTTTTGACTATCATTTCCATTCTTCAACCACTATAATATTTTTATTATATTAATATATAACAAAAAAATTATAATCAATATAGTAGTATATTTTAATGTTAATATTTCTTCCTAAACTTACACACACCTCCATCTAATTGGTAACATACATACTATTTCTGTGTATGGTAAACTACTGCCTTATAAGACGATGGTCACCTTTTCTATTTATAACATTAAATGTATTCCATTATGATTGAAAAATGTTTATATATATTATATATGATATTTATTATGTATTTATGCTCCAATAATTCTTTTACAACACATACCCTTATTCTTTCCATTTTGTGTTAATACGATAATGTTGTTTGAGAAAGTGTGGACTACTGCCCCCTCAAAAGCGATGTAATTCATTCACAAAACCATGGAATGTATAAAGTATGATTATAGTTGAAATAATGGGACATAAAAACATATATATGATATTCATGAAATAATTTCCTTTATGAATATATATATATATATATCATTTTATATATTATCCTTTCACACACTAAAAGGTTATAATGTTGTTTATAGATGTGTGGACAACCACCACCTCGACATGATTAGATTCCGTATACATTATGAGAATTTTATATATAAGTATATATGACTAAATAATATGGTATTCATGGTATTATGATCATTCTAGAATGATATATTTATACATACCTTCTTTTTATAATGATTATTGAAAAATTAGAACATTACTCATGCGTACGTACAACCTACTGTCTCCATGATTTTAACTTTGGGTCATTTTTTATATCCATATTTAATTATTGGTTTTAAAATTATAATTCACATATAAATATGATAATTATTTTGTGATTATTATTTTGGAGATGTTATATGTTTACCCCTTTGATGATAGTTCACCTACAAAATTGTTTTTGACACATAAACCAAATTGTGTCAAAACAGCCATTATAAACCAAATTATTTACGTAGATGTATAAAACATAATAATAATTGTATAACGTAATGGTAAAAATTAAAAAATTTCTCAAAAAAGTAGATAATTAATATATGTTATTTATACAGGATGTTAATGGAATTTCACGCAAAAGGAATCTCAATATAATGGATTTCGTCTCAATTTTCATTCTACTAAGACTTTTTTGTTGTTTTGAACCTAGATTATTTTATAAGGTGTATATAATTCCATTTTACATGATATATCATGAATCTACTTATTCTCATGATATTATAAAATTTATTCAATTTTATTCCCTTACGATGCTTATGATTTAAAATGTTTCAAAATGGTATGAGACACATTGGAATGTCTAAAGGTTATTATCATCAATAATAACCATATTGATATTTTAGTGGGATTTCCATTCGATGAAATTATATTACTATTTTTCGATAAAAATTTTAATTATAATCTAATTATTCTTGACCATTTTCAATTATTAGTACCATTTCCCACACTTTTTTACCTAAAAATGTTTTTGGAAATGTTTTTCATAAAACCCTACTTTGTTTATCTCTTTAGTCATAAAACAATTTTTATTAAAAAACCATGTTTTAATAAAATGTCTTCCAAATTTTTTTTGAAATTATTTGGAAAACACATTTTTATCCTTTTTATTTTACAAATTTTTTCAGAGGAATCTTCATGCCTCATTCAGAATAAGACAGTTTTCTAACCTTTAACCATGCAAAAGGAATATTATTTTTACCTCGCACAGGTTATACAGATTTACCCACCATAATTTCATTTAATCCATCCTTGAATGTTTAAAAGGGTAGTTTTTATGAAAATATTTTACAATGTGATTTTCAATGAAAATGTTTTCCAAAAAGGTTTTCATAAACAAAAGCATATTTTCTAGAAGAATGTTTTAATGATATTTTTATAATTTTTTCATTCATTAATTACAATAACCATATATTTTTCTCCAGATTGGTTATATTGTATTGATAGCATCCATAATATTCTTATGGATGGTTTATGATTGTTTTTTACAAGAATATTATTCACATTCACTTCCTTGAATCTTCTTCCCCTTAAAATATTCAATTTCCTACGGTTATTGAACATTGAATTTCCACTAAATATCCATATCAGTTTACCCAAATATGATTATTTCATGAACAATATACCATTTTTTATATGGTTTTACTTGGAAATTTATTTGATTATTCAGGTAAATATTGTTAAAACCAAATACATTATTCAATACGGATATTTTATAAGGCACTTAGTTTATTTAAAATATATGGACATGCACTATAAGGGTTGGGGAACAGTCAATGAAATCCCTATGGGTTAGACACCATTTCATGTATGATTTAGGGGTTTAAGACCAATTAATGAAATCCTCTTGATGAATCAGTGGTGTCATGAGATGAATTAGTTGCGTAAAATGGAAAATGTTAAACTGTCCCTTAATAGTAAAGGTATCATGTTCATAAGAAACATTAAATCCAATAATTAATCATGGCATTTATTGATAATTATTTTGTTATTATTCTTGCATGAGATTTTGCATCGACATATCTATGGATATATTTCATTTCAGTTCACTGATTAAATGGCATGTTTTTCAGTTTATTACCTTTCTATATTGTTTATTCACTTCTTTATTAGTTTTTTGATTAAGTGGAATGTGTATTAATCTATTTACCATGTCATAAATATGAATCCCATTGATTAGTTATTTTTTATACAATATTTTCCCTTACTAATCATTTGAGATCACCCTTATTATGGTTTTCCCTAGGAACCCAAGATTCCTTCTATAAAATATATGAAAAGATTTACTAGATGGATTAAAGTAATACTTGAAGTTAATTATTTATAAAGATGAAAAAATTATCTTCTAATTAGTGTAATAATATTTAATACAAGACCTATTTATGTATCTAGTTTACTAAGACCACTAAACTCTCGGTCCTTCAGGGTTCAATTCATTTTAATCGCGCCAATTTCATAGTATCAGATACGATCTCTAGATTATCTGGGGATGGGGATCTAAATTTATATTGTAATTGTTTCCTTAATAATTTAAATATTAAACCTTAAATTGGTTATAAATTGATTGGAAATGAAGATATAATATTTTTAATGTAGAAGGGATAATTTTTATAAAACTCTTTTTATGTCCATAAATTAATTTTAATAGATGTAATTAATACAAATTGATAAATTATTGTATTTGAATAAGTAGATTATATATATATGTATGTATCCAATTTATTTTATGTTTCCACTTTACATGATTGTTATATATATTATATTCAAATCATTTAAGTAATTCCAAGTGTGTCATTGGCATCACTTATAAATGGGAACCCCATATTATCCATTATTCACAATGATTTATCACCCTATAGCACCCAATACTAGAACTGATACATTTTTATCTCACTTCCCTTTTTTATTGAGATCAGTGTTTTCACATATGATTATCTGAAGAAGGATTAAGGTGCAAATCAATGGAGGCCTCTCAATGAAGAGGCAGTTGCCTTCACAAAATATATTAAATAATATTTATTATTTCTCTCCTAAAAAATATGTTTCATTCATAATAAAATAAATAATAAAATATATTAAATATACTAATATGTTATTATTATTATTTTAATAACCTTTTCCAAGATCTTTTCATAAAATGGTAAAAAAAGTATCTGCCATGTATATGCGTGCACTACTGCTTCCACGCAATAATGTGATTCATTTCCCATAACCAAATCTCATAGATTATTTTTATTTGGAATGTAATGAAAATATATGATATTTATTATATAATAATGGGTTTTTAAAGACAAAATATTATCTTATTTCTTTTAATGTTACTCGTTAGAAAATGGAAGTATCATTAATACGTATGTATGTACTACTGTCTACACGAGCGATATATTCCATTTCCAATAACCACAAATTATATAATAAAAAAATGTATATAATTAATATAAAATACATATCACATGAATATGATTATATAAATTCTATATAAAGATTATACCTTTATAGGTTCTTACTGATTTGATCTTTGTAACTTGCTATCATTTAGGTCAGTTTTACCACCTATATGAGTCATGTTATACAATTTATGGAATGAATTATTAAATAATATTAAATTATGGTGATATTATTTAATAATAAGATATACATTAAAAGGTTAAAATTATGGAGATTATGAAACCATGATAAAATTTCAAGCACCATGACTTCCAAATTGAAACATTTATGATAAATGAAATAGTTATCCCCCCGACAAAATTATTTTAATAAATAATTATTAATATATGAACATGAATATGTTATAAGTGTATAATATATGATATTATAAGTATTAATATAGTTCTAAAATATTATTTAAATAAATTTAAATTTATGATAAATGAGGTTAAAATAACTTATGAGTAATGTAGGACTTGAGGTAAATGTTTCTCATCTCTATTTTATTCTTTGAGATATTTATCATATTCACCACTTGTATATTTATTATAGTGTATATTCTTAACCCTTTAGAGATTTTATATTTATGTTATTTAAATTTTAATTTTAAATTATTACTTCAAGGGGGGTTATGACTGAAAACATACCAAAGCAGTATTTATTTATGTCACACTCTCATACTCATTCAGGATTATTTATGTTTAAGTTTATGTTAGAAGAATTATATGATATATTTATATTAAACCGCATATATTTTCACATACTTTGGTTTTTTCTATAAATTAATAGTTTTACATTCATTTTCCTCTCCCTTAATAGTCAAAATTCTGAAATAATGTTTTTAGGGAAAAGTGAATTTATTTTTCTATTCAGTCCGGAATATTTTTATTCCATGTCAATATTTTCTGTAAAATAACTTCAATAATGTTATTAATACTCTCAAATGATTGGTTAAATTAATTTTTACCATGTTATAATTTTTTTAAAACGTTTTAAATTAATATTACTCACATTTTTTGAACATGGTACCTTTTTCCAATTTTGTGATCAGAATCTTTAATTTTACATTTACCACATTAACTAATTTTCAATATTTCTACATATTCTCTAACTTGAATTAAACTTCACATGTTTTCATGGTTCTTATCAAAGGATTTTTTATATTCTAGAAATATTTATATTTTAAATAATTTATTTCAAAATGCAATAATTATTTTCTATAGTAAATGTTCGCGGGTTATTTTGAGGAATTTTCATTTATGTCAAGATACATTGATAAATCTTATGATTTATTGTGGATATAATATAATTATTCCCTCCAATATATTACTCTAAATGAATTATTATCATGTTTCTATAGTGATTAATTATGGAAAATAGTATCATATCAAATGATAGTTTTTCAATTTATATGTTTATATGGATTATATATTGATTTATTTTTCATTTATTTTATATAAATAATGCATAATAATTAGTGTATCATGGGTAGGGACCATTATATCCCATATATACATCAATGGGTCTCATGAGATAAACTATTTTTTTATTTGGTATATGACATACCTATTTATGAATAGTGTCTTAGAACCAATCCTTTATGATATGATTATGATGTTCGATATATACATTCTCTGATTATGTAACTGTTTATTGAAATCCATTAGATTATTTATGTCATTATATCATCCATGGTTATATTACCCTTTTATGATTTTATTTATATGGTATATTTGATTAATTTTTATTTCTGTAATATTTTTATGATTTCTTTATTCTAGGGTAACTTCTATTGTACACATTCCCTAACATAGAATATGATCTCAAAAATTATTCTATATCCTTGCCCTATAATACCAAGAAGGTATTTATGAATTATTTTTGGGATATAATGGAAGAAATAATAATGTTCACACTATAATTTTAGGTTTTTATTTCATATATTAAAAATTAATGTGAGAATGAAATGTTTATATAGTCTCCCAATAATTTTAAACAATTCTATCCTTTACAATGCGATATCTTGTATCATGTTTCAATACAGTAAGATAACCATCATCTATGGGTTATTTAAGTTAGTGTTTTATGAAAAATTAAAAATTTATTAGCTAATATTGGTTTGTATAATATAAGTAATCGTGTAGAGTAGTAAATTTAAAATCTTGGAATACAACGCCAGCTATCATTGGTAAAGACTTATGAATTAAAAGTATTCACAGAGAGGAGGAACCAAATTTTCAACAATAATTTTTCTTAGACAACGCTTCTTAAAATTAATCAACTAGAGAAATACCAAAAATAATATTTTATTAAATTAGTATAAATATTAAAATGTAGGATTATTATGAAACACCCTATGATTTTATAATATATCTCTCTTTAAATGAATTTCATTTTTTTTGTATTTCTTTACCCATAACATTGATTTTTAAGTAATGATGACTTACTATTGAATTATTATTATTTAATGTGTAATTTATAACTATGACATGAAATTTGAAGGTAAGATTGGGAAAATTAAAATTTTAAATATTATTCATTACACTTTTGTAAAATGAATTTAATAGTTATAAATTGGTTAATAATAAAAATGAAATCATTTGGAATTAAAAAAGAAATGTTTCTTTTATTTTTTATACACACTGTGTTTTATATTAATATTTTAAATTAATCACTATTGATGAATAATTTTAATGAAAAGTTTATATAATATATTTAATAAAATATTATTAACTTTTACTTAATGGTTTTTTACATTTTCTAAAATAAGAATAAATTTTATTTAATGCTTTAAATTGTTTTTTTCACAAAATTATTTTTTGAGTTTTTTTTCTTTTTTTTAAAAATAATTTATACAAATTATGGAAAATGAAAATTTTTAGAATAGATTTTAAATTTAAAAAATTAAAATTTATAATAATTTATTATCATAAAATCAATTTTTTGTTATAATAAATAGTGAACGATGAAAAATAATTGGTACCACAATTAGTATCAAAAAAGTTGGGGGGGGGGGTTAAACTTAGAGATAAGTGTAAATATGATACATAAAAATTTGTAAATATTAATGGTTGAATATATTTCATTGGTATATTACCATAAATTATAATTTATTTTCACTTGGTTACACTTTCATATGAATTTGATCATATATAATTTAAATATTTTAAGTAATTACATGTGTGTCCCCCCTCTCACATATAAAAGGGAACATATTGTCTTCCCTTTTTCACAAAATTAATCCTTATATATCAAGAAATAACTACCCAAAACCATCCTAGATTACATCCATTAATTATTGATATCCCAATCTTAACCTGCAACCATCATATAAATGTTAAATGTGTAATCTAAAGGATGTCTCTCAAAGTAGAAGTATTTATCTTACCAGACTCCTTAAAGGTTTATTTCGTATTATAATTCCTCAAAAGATATTATATCCATAATAAAATAAATAATATAGTACCATAAATATATTAATATTCTATTGTTATCAGGGTAAAAAAAATTTCTCCCTCCTTTCCATCAAATGGAAAATGAATTTATCGCTTGGGTGTGTGTGTGGACTACCGCCTCCACGTAGCTATATGATTAATTTTCCATCACCATTGTTCGTGGTTGGTTATTATGATGGATTTAATTTTTATATATTATATTTATGAAATAATTATTCCTTAGTAATTATAATATATTTTTATCCATCTTACATTTCCATCCATTGGTAAATAATAACATTAGTCATTCATACATGTGGACTACCACCTCCATGAAGTGATCTGATTCATTTTTCATTTATTCTATATATGAATGTTTAAAAAGATATATTTAATATATATATATATATGATATTGATGATATAATAATTATTTTATAAATTTTAAACGTAATCTACCTTTCATTTTTTTCAATCCATAAAAAAACTAAAAACATTACTCGTGCGTACATACATATTACTGTCTCCATGAAGTGATGTAAATCATTTTTTATGACCAATTATTTTGAATAGTTATAAAAATTATTATATTGAATAAATTTGATAATTATATAATTATTAATACTCTCAATATTATTAAACCATTTCCATGGTACAAAGACTATAACTTATAAATAGAAATATGCATGAAAGATGAAAATGTTCTAACATGAAATAATTATTTTAACAAAGAATTGTTAATAAATGAGTGGGGTCATGTTATAAGTGAATCATATATGGATTTTTAGGTATTTATATAGTTCATTATTATATTTATAAAAAATATATATTTATTATATTGGTTATTTGAACTCATTTAATGAAATATTATATATGAGGTATGGGTTTATGTGACAATATGTTTCCCTTTTGGGATTATCCTTTCTAAATTTACATTAAATGAAATTATATGGTTTTTTTACTTTAAAACCCAACTATTTCCTTATAAAATTCTTATTTATATAATTTTCATGTAATACTACAATTTTCTTCTCTTTGGTACTTAAATTGACTAAGAAATATTTCAAGGAAAATTGACTTTAATTCCTTTATGGCTGGGAATATTTTTCTTCTAGGTCCATATTATGTTTAAGAAAATTTGGATATTTTATTTTCATTTGTAAGTTGATTTCATTATTTTATAATTACCAATATTTTAATTTTATACAAAGTATTTAAAATAATCCCCTTGTTTTTTTTCTAAAAGTAGTTCTTCTTACTAATGGTGTGGTTGAAATATTTATTTAATCTATATCACATGAATGACTTTCCCTATATCATGGGAACTCTTTTATTTGAATATTACATTACATGATTAAATTTTTCTTTTTATATATATGTTTTTCCATAATGTTTTGAAAATCTTTTTGTTTTAAATAAATGATTCGAAAATGAAAA
This sequence comes from Viscum album, assembly GCA_963277665.1. Classification (NCBI taxonomy): domain Eukaryota; kingdom Viridiplantae; phylum Streptophyta; class Magnoliopsida; order Santalales; family Viscaceae; genus Viscum; species Viscum album. The sequence goes on along the minus strand of OY728128.1, from coordinate 207,617,992 downwards.
TTTTATTTTCCTCCTGAAATCATTCAATATTATTTTAATGTAATTTTTCTTCTTTGACATCACCCATGGATGTTACGTATGTCTTAGTAGTGATATTCTCAAATGGTAACATACACTTATTTTAACTTGATATTTTATGATTAATATGTTATGTGGATGATTATATAAAACCCATTACTTTCATATGGTTTAACTACATGAAGATGAAATATTTCAAGAACCCATTTCTTTTTAATGGTAATGCTATTATTATGTAATGATTTGTTTTATTATCTTGTAGAAAATTTATAGTATAATTTTATGTGATATATTTGATCATTATATCCCTCTAAAGAATTATGAAAAAATGGACAAATCATTGAATAAACATGTTAAACATGGACCTTATTTCACATTCAAAATATTAAGCATGAGCCTGGTTTCATGTTTATAAGTTTATGTGAGAACTGATTTCATGTACGTAAGTTATTAGTATACCTGTTACAATTTTTACATATTGAAAATGATATAATCTTATGTTTGTTTCACATTCCAATGTTAATGATATGATCTCATTTCTCATTAGGGTTTATGTTTTTAGTCTGTAATCTTACGAATTTTTTCTTTTGTTGTGACCAAAACTTATGCCAAATGAAGAGTGATCAATGATATTTAATATATTTTTTATGACAATATATTTTTATGATCTTTTTATTATGAACTTATTCTCAATTTTGATCATTTATTGATACCTTTTATGACTACCCTTACTTAGAAACTGAGCTCAACTATTCTTAAGTCTCAATTTTCCCAAGGTTATGAGGAAATATTTTCTATTGGGTTTGTTTAATAAGAGTACTATTATATACAATCTTTCTCATAGATATTTAATGTACTTTATGAAATAATGTTTTTATGAATCTAGTCTCCAAATACACTAAAACTTTATGGTCCTCAAGAATGTATTGTTATTAAATGTATTTAATATTAATATAAAATTATGAAATATTTATATATGTTATACTTGAGTTGAATCAGTTAGTATCATGGGATAATATATTTATTTTTAGAGAATAATATGAGAAATTTTTGTGAGAACCCATTGGACATGTATATGTATAGGAATAAATAATTACGTTTTGGTAAAGTTTACATTTTTTTTCTTAGGAAATATATCCCTTTTTGGATATTAGAAAGTGGATGTGACGTTGGAAAATATGAAACTAGGGTTAATTAATCTGATAGGGGTGTATTAATTATTAACTTGATACTCACTGGTGTTGGATGAGGCCTAAGACTCTATACTTGGCTAGACACTCGTTTGTGACATGATTTGGTTAATTAAACTTTTCTATATAGACCGTTATAAATGATTTTAGTAGTGTATTTTCATGGACTACCTTGGTTAAATGTACGGTTTTACATATTTATGATAAGGTGTCAGGATTTATACATCCTATGATTGATTTTTCATGATTATATGATTACACTATAGGATTATTAAATCACTCACAATGAATTTTGGTATTAAGAAATGGCTAGAAATAGAAGTACTAATGTAAACACTAAATATGATATATAATGAAATGATTGTCTTGCAGAGTAAGAAAATGAAATAGGATATGGAATGTGAAATATTTTGATTATTCCTAATCATTAATCTCAATATATGATTAAAAAACTCAACCTAGGTGAGTTTTATGACCTATCTAGTTTGATAAAAATGTTGTTTTATGGGAGTTCGGTTTACGAGGACAATGGAGAAAGGATGAATGAATTTAATACACGTCAATAATATGGAATGAAGTACCAAAGTGAACACCTTAAAGAAATAGGAGGAATTTTTATTTGTGGAAAATAATGAACTAAATTAATTAATCAATGAAGAAAAATGAATATTTCAATGGAGGTAAATGAATTAAGTCCAAAGGTACCACAAATAGTATATTGTATTATGTGTGGAAAAAATGGGAATTATTTAATTTAATTCCCTAATATATGTAATAACTACATGACCAGGGCTGAGACAATTATATTTCTATCATTTAAGTAAATCATAGTGGTTATGTCACTTTTATCTTCCACAACAATGTTAACTATGTCCTATAAATGTTTGTAAGAATGATCCTTAAAAAATGCTATCATTCTTTATTTCTTGAAATTTGATGTGATTTTTAGAATTTATCATATATTTCTATATATATCCTCTATAAATTTATAGAATAAAAAAATGTTGTTTTATCTTGTGAATCAGCCTATAATTTTCTTCAAATGAGAGGATATCTATAAAATTATAGTGGAAATTACTTCTTCTATAGGGGGCTTACTAGCAATTTTTGAGGTATCTTTATCTCAAAGGTTTGGGGAGAAAATCAAAAATAAAGATATCCATATTCTTAGGGAATATGATGATCTATTTCTTAAGGACATTACTTGTATTCCAATGATCTTTGATGTTGATTTTTAAATAGAACATATACTTGATGATACATCAGTTTTAAATAATATTCTTTGAATGACCCCAGTTGAGTTGAATGAAACAAAAAAGTATCTTTAGTAGAATCTTGAAAATGTATTTATTTTCTTGATTTTTTCACAATATGATGAACCTATTATTTTAATTAATAAGAAATATGAGTTAATGTTTCTTTACAATGATTATCTGAAACATAACAAAATCACATTCAAGAAAAAGTATCATCTAACTCGTATTGATGATTTTTTTGATGAACTATATAGAGATAAATACTTTTCCTAGGTTATGTATATTCTTGATATCATTAATTGAGGGTGACGAAAGAGGATTTACAGAGAAATTTTTTTGTTTGAGGTATGGTCATTTTGAATTTATAGTCTTTCATGAAATAAGGGACTATAATGTTTTATCATGTAGAGTAATATGGAGATAAATTATGCCTCACATCAATTGATTCTTCATGATAAAAATAAACAAAATGAAGATATGGAATTGGAAACAATAATATGTACATTGAAAAAAGTGTAATTATCTTTTTGGTGGATATATATTCTGATCATAAAAGGATGAAGTATATATACATATATAAATAGTTTAATATGATCCACTGAAGATGATTATAGTCAATTAAAGGTTATTAATTCTAAAAAATTACCTCCTTATGAGTTAAAACACGGTTATTGGTCCTAAAAGTTAGAAGTACCATGCTAGTTTTCTAATTATGAGGATCAACAGAGATCCAGAACATAAAAATTAATTTCTGCATCTTATAGAGATTAAATATTTTGAAATGTATTCCATGTTTTAAATCACAAAAATGAATATAATTTAAATTTTACAACATAATTTTTGGTCATAATGCGGAGTAAATATAATTAAAAATTATCACCATGATTACAGTTAAATGGATTAACCCACCCCCCCCCCCGGCGGGGGGGGGGGGGGGTTAAACAAAAGATAATGGTAAAACTAACATAAACTAGTATAAATCTAATTTTTTTGAAGATAATTAAACCTTATCTTTTGCTAAATTCTAATATGGAAATTTTTTTCCATTCTCAGAAAAAAAGTTACTATCTATTATTTAAAACTTTTCTGTAATTTCATGTGTGTCCCTCCCCTTACTTATAAAAGGGAAAATATTCTCTCCATTATTAAAAAACATTAATAATTATATATTTTAAAATACCTATCCAAACAACTTTATAGATAACTTCCCTTCATTATTGATGTCCTGGACTTACCCTAATACCGTTCTATGGTGAATTAAGGTGTAACCCAAAGGTGGCCTTTCCAAAAAAAGCAATCATCTTACATGAAACATTGAAATATTATTTCTTATTATAATTAAATTAAATCTATTTTATCTATCATAAAAAAATTATTCTAGTATCATAAATATAATAACAAATTATTATGATCATGTGAAATCCATTTTACACCTCCTTTATATCTAATTGTAAATGAAAGTATCTCTTGTGGAAACATGTGGACTACTACCTTCAAATAGCAGTCTGACTCATTTTACATCACGATATTTAACGTATTATTATTATTATGGATATAATGATTATATATAGTATTTATAACATAATTATTAATTAAAAGTTATAATATCTAATTTTCATTCTTACTTTCAAATCCATTGGGAAACAATAACGTCGCCCGTGCTTATGTGTTGACTACACTAACACAAATGATGTGATTATTTTTTAATTAATGATTTACAAGGATGGTAATAATGATATATTGGATTATTAAATATGATATTTAGGATATAAAACAATTCTAAAATTTTTAAATTTTATTTACTTTTATTTTGTCTGGTCCCTGAAAAAATGAAATAATAACTCATTAAAACGTATGTATTATCATCTCCATGAAGGGATGTATTTCATTTTTCACCACCAATTTTTCTAAATATTTATAAACATTTATATAATTAATACATATGAAACTTAAATAATTAATAATATTATTTTTATGATGAAACCATGGACTTGGTGATAGGACATAGGCTATAAAACTGAAACAAACATGAATGATGAAATTGTTATCACGTGAGATAATAATTTTAATAAATAATTATTGATAAATGGGTGATAAGACGTTATATGGAAATGAAAAATGGATCTATATGAATGAATATGTTTATTATTATATTTAAAATAAATATATTTTTATTATATAGGAGGTTTGAACCCATATGAAGAAAGACAAGACTGGAGGTAAGGGTTTCTATTAAAATCTCATTTCTTTGAGGGATTATCAATGAAAAATTTATAATGAGAAAAATTTTATTGTTATTCTCTTTTAAAACCCTTATTTTTTATAACATGGTTAGTTTTGGAATGTTCAAGTTATAGTACCATTTGTTTCTCTTTGGAACTTATAATTATCAGAAACGTAAATGTTTTTATGAAAAATCGACTTTTTCCCCTTTGGTCTAGAATTTTTTCTTCAATGTAATTATTTACTTTAAAATGTTTTGAAGAATTTTTTTAATATTAAAAATTTTATTATAAGATTCCTTTTTACCACTATATGACTTTATATAAATTATTAATGGAATGTTATTTCTATTTTCTGAATGAGGTACTTTTTACCAAAGGTGTGAACAAAATCCTTATTTTATCGTATACCACATGAAGGACTTTTCTGACCATCTTGAATACTCATTTTTGGGATATTCCATTACAATAATCATTGTTTTTTCAAAATAAAAACTTTTCCTTAATATTTTTGTTTTTTTGTTTTTTATAAGTTTTTTCAAAATTAAAAGTATATTATTCCCATGAAATATTCTAATGATATTTTAAAGGGATTTTTCAACAATACCAATATCCTAGGATGTTACTTAGGCTTCATCAGGGATATGGTACATAATAAAATCTACTTTATTTTTCTATAACGTTTATTATGATGAGGTTTTATAGATTATACTATAAAACATGTTATATTATTATGGGTTAACTTTGTTAAGGTGAAATATATCTGAAACCATTTAATTTTCCATGGGTTATAATATAATGAAATTATATATGTTGTTATAATATTGTAGAACATTTATTGTTTAAGGTAATGGGATGGGTGGGTTAGTTATATTCCTCCAATCCATTGGTTAAATATAGATAACTCTTGGTAAAAATTTATTTGGTGTGAACTAGATTTCATGATCAAATCATTATGTGTGGACCTGGTTTCATGACCATAAGTCTATAAGATGATAGTATTTACATTACATGTATTAATGGGAAAACCTACCATTGTTTATAGATATTTAAAATTGTTATAAGATTATTCTAGTGGCACATTACTAAGTTTATTATATGATCTCATAGATCATGTTGGATTATTATTTATTTTGAACTCTTATAACATTTTTTGATTGTAAGGAAAAATTATTGTTCTACAAATCATGATAAATAATATTTAATAGAATGGGTATGACTGTATTATGTTATTATAGTATTATCATACCCTTATTCTCACTTATTATCATTTTTTCATATCTCATACGTCTACCCTTTGTGAATATATAATCTCAACCATGTTTATGTTTCCATTTTCATAGTTTAGGAAGAATGGTTTTAATTAGGGTATATGTAACATACCATGATGGGATTCAATCTAACCAGACACCTAACCCATACCATGGAATGACCCATATGGAATTCTTGGTCACCACGGGTTAGAATATGTGTCAGATTATATGGAATCCTAGCTTCATTCATGAAAAATGTTATCATATTAGGTTTTACTCTCTATTTGTGTCGTGCTATTTTGTAGACTATAGATCAATCCAAACGCGTACCATTGGGGCTTGAGGTTCTAGTTGTGAGTGGGTGGTATAAAAAAACAATCCTCATGAATGGAATTGGTTCACCATAGGATTTTGGGGTTTTCTTGGAATTCCCATTTTGGTGCGATGTACATGCTATAGGCTATGCATGGATACTAATCTAGGGTGGAGTGGTTTGAGATGTTTTTGTTATTTTTATGGTTTGGTAATGATTTTTGGAGGTTTTTGGAAGTTGATAATGTGGAAATTGTTTTGGGTGTTTTATTGATGGTTTCCTTGTGTTTTTCTATTTTGTGGAATTATGCCTCACCGGGGACTTCCTACGCAACTACAGGAAGAGGATGGAGAGAGTTTCCAATCACCAGTTGATCATAATTTAGTGGAAGCAGTGGTTCAAGCTATCCTAGATTCAGATCAGCATGCAAGCTCTACTATTGCTCATGTAATGGTGGATGAACTATGTACACGAAAGGGTAAAGCTTTGGGGTTCCTTTTAGAAAAATCTTATTTACTTATAGGGTGATATAGATCCCTTGGAGGTTAAGGATTGGATTGAAAATATCAATATGGTTTTTAGGTTTCTTTATACTCTCGTGGACATTAAAGTGATGTGTGCTTCATTCATATTAAATGGTCACAGTCACAGGTGGTTGGACACAATGTTCCAAGATGGTAATCATGCACACGTGGGATAGAAGGACTTAAAGGTTGTCTTCAATGTTTATTATTTTCCTAATATCATGGTCATTTTTAAGACCTAGGAGTTTCTGGATCTCCATTAGGGGGACCAGGGATTGTAAGAATATGCCAACTATTTCACAGAGTTATTCTGTTTCTTGGTCAATATTGTTTCTAATGGGAACTATATGATCAACGTTTCGAAATGGGGTTATGGATTAATGTTCAGCCCTAGGAAATCTTATTTCATTTGAATATAAATGATGAAATAGTAGATCAATCCTTGATGGTGTAAATTTATCATACCCACAAGTCTAGGTTTTCTTGGGAAGTTCTATTAGTGGTTCCGGACGATGTTGGGTTGTGAGAAATAAAAAAGTATCATGGTGATTAGGAGAATATGGGATGTGGTAGCTTAGGCCACCCATCCTAACCTCCTTCTTATATTACCATAGGTGGTGGGATAGGCATATTTCATTAGTGTAGAAGGACATGGAACATGTGAGCAGCGGGTCCTGTTCAACTTAGACCTTTCTATCAATGTGGCTATTAGGGTCACTTACAGAGGTTCTGTAAGAGTGGTATTCCAACTCGTAGTGATTAGGGTTTCTCATGGAATGTGGAATTACCATCTTAGTCTAGTTCACCAAGGTTTATGGGTTTTCAGTCTGTTGGATATGGTGGTATGGTTGGATCATTTTATTTGTAGTGTCACCTCAAAGAAGAACCACTAGTTGTTAATACCCATTCTTTAGTAGAGACGAAACACCTACATGTTGTGGATCAGACACCAGTAGAATTAGATGAAATAATTGAAACTATATGACGTATTATTTTTGTTACATCAACCATAAATATTGTTTTGTTTAACACGAGTAATTATAATTCCATCATTTCATCTTATCTCATGAAACTGTTAAAATTTTTAATTGAGAATATTCTATATGCATTGGAGTTTGTGTAACCTATTAGAAAGAAGAGGGAACATGTCTTAATATGTTTGTATTATGCTCTCACTATTTCAGTGGTACATTTAGAGTGGGAAATATTGTTTCAATAGATGAATATTATTTTCTGTGATCCATGGTTTTGAATAGATGGTGCATTGAAGGAACATGCCGATTATTATCACTGATGGTTAAGATTCATGAAAAATAATAGGAAACTCCTTGGGTTTTCAAAGTGAATGAGATATTTTATTAGGGTGAGATGGGCCCCCACTCATAGAGTTGGGGAGCATTTCTTTTTATATCTCATATTTTGTGTTGGAGAATGATGGTAAATTATCAAAGGATGGGTTACCTCATGTGGTATATTGATTCCCATAGGTTTTTCTAGATTATTTCTCAAGATTTCATCCATACCTGGATGAATAGTTTACAATCAATTTCATGTTAAGAACATAAATGATATCTATTTCCTCATATCATAAAGTCCACACTGATTTGAGAGAATTCAAGATACAATTGGATGATTTATAAACTTAGGATTTATTCACATGAGTGTCTCACCTCGGGACAACCCTATGGTTTTCACTAAAATGATGATAGATCCCTCTGGTTGTGTATGGATTATTAGAAGTAGAATATCCTAACTACTATAAAAAATAACCCTTTACCCACATTTATGAAACCTTTCACTCGATCACATGGGAAATATGGGTTTCAAAGATAAATATGCATTTTGGGTATAATCGTGTTAGGTTTTGAGAGGTAAAAATTCCTAAAACTGACATCCAAAGCATGTATGGACACTTTGAGTATTTGGTTCTTCCATTCGGGTTAACATGTTATCCCACAATTTTCATGGAACATATTAATTTGGTGCTCCATCAATACCTAAACTTCTTTTTCATTTTTTGTATGGAAGACATCCTAGTTTACTCTGAGACTTATGAAGTGCATGACCAACACTTGAGGATTATGCTAGGTACACTTCAGGATGACTATATTTACTCTAATCTTTCAATGTGTCTTTTACGGATCAAGGAGGTAAAAATTTTAGGCCATGTTAGATTAGAACATGGGGTTTCAATGTTCCCCAAGAAGATTGATGTATTGTTGTTGTGGGATCAAAAGAAGAACGCCTTCAAGATTATGATATTTCTGGGGACTAGAAGTTTATAACAAGAATCTTTTTAGAGATTTATCTTAGCTTTCTTCTCCCATGACTACAATACTCTAAAAATGGGTAATGAATTATTAGATCCTAAAATGTCAATTGTCCTTTAAAGAGTTTGAGATACGTTTGAACACTACCCCTATTTTCAAATTACTAGAATCTAGGATGGGATATGAGGTTTGTTGTGATGCTTCAGGTTCTACTCGTTGGTTCATGTGGGTATATGATGACCATTTGGTGGAAAACATCTCTCCCCAACTTTGACTACATGAAGGAAATTATCCAACTCATGACATGGAATTAGAAGCAATGATTCATACTTTGAAGTCATGGTATCACTATTTCTCTTGAGTTAAATTTTTGGTATATTTAGATCATAAAATCTTAGCCTACATTTTCTAGCTATAGGATCTGAATCTAAGAAAGGTAAAATAGGTGAAACTCTTTCAAGGGTTTTATTTTTAAATCATGTATACCATAATAAAATAGAATGTGGTAGAAGAATCCTAGAGCAGGAAAGTAGTAGTGAAATATTTGAAAGACTTCATTGATGTGTGGAATCTTATAGGGATTCTTTACCGAATTCATCTAGAATACAAAAAGAATAGTGGAGGCACATTGTTAACTAGTGATCACTTAGAACCCTCTCTTTTGGAGCTGATTTGGGAAGAGAAGTTGAGTGATGATTTGTCCCAGCATTCTATATAGTTTCTAAATCATCAAGATGTTCCAAGTGAGTGGTCATTATCTTCAAAGGGGTTTCTTCATTTTAAGTGTCTTTTCATGGTGTTGTTGTCTTTGTGAAAGGTCATGATGCCAAATAGCCACCAGTTTTAGTAGTCCTTTTATCCTACTACCACCATGATTGTTTAATATGTGCATCACTGGTTCTAGTGGTGAGGTATGAGTCGGTATATACCTCAATTTGTATTCAGGTGGTATACTTGTCAAAAAGGTAAAGATGAGCACTATAGACCTCTATTTTTCTCTATACCTACACATTCAAACATGGAATTGGGATGAGATCTCCATGGACTTTATCATTGGCTTACCTCCTACATCTTGTGGAAGAAATTCTATATTGATGATTGTTGACCATTTAACCAAATCATCACAATTTATTCCAATAAAGGATTCAACCAATGTGGATGAGTTAGTTCGGTTCTATATACAAATGACATAGATTCTTTTTGGTGAAATTTTGGAAATTTATTTAGACCAGGAACCATTTTTACCTCTAAGTAATAGGAAGGCCTTTAGAGGGAAATGTGATCTCTAGTAAAGCTGATCATTACATAACATCCTCAAATGGATTTCCCGATGGAGAAAGTGAAACATATCATTAACGAAATTCTTTAGAAATGTTTATTGAATTTCAAAGGCTACAAGATACCATTTGGGATTTGTTGAATTCACATATTATAATTATATGAATCCTCGATAACAATGGATCCCTCTGTGGTTACATACGGTTGGCCATTTTGGTCACCTTGTACAAGAAAAAAGTGTTTCAGATATAATTTTTTGGGACATAGCCTAGTTCAATAGACATCTAAAACAATATATATGATCAGGAAGTGGTTGTTGATGGTGCATATCCACCAAAAAGCTTATTCCATTCAATGATGAAAAATAGGTGAAGTAGTTCTATGAAGACATTCTTTAGGAATGTGTGTTGGATTTCTAAGTCTATGGAATAACCATTTGGTATTTGTTGAATTCATTTATAATAATAGTTATCAAGTTTCAATAATAATGGATCCCATTGAGGTTCTATATGGTAATCCATTTTGGTCACCTATTAATAGAAAAAAGAGGTCGAGACTTATTGTTGAGAGTGATCCTAGTTCAAGAGACATCTAAAAAGGTTTTTAGTTCCAGGAACATGTTTTTCATGGTGGAGTACCACCACAAGCCTTATTCCTATCAACAATGCTGAGCATTGTAACAATCAGTGAGTGATCAGGTGTTTCTGAATGTGGTCCCTTGAATAGGACTTCATCATCTTGGAAATCATGGGAAGATTATGATGTGGTATTTAATACCTTTTGATATTTTGGAGAGAGTTTGTAAGGTGTCATACGAGTTCGATTTTCCATCCTAGTAAATTTCAATTCATGATATGTTCCTTGTCTTAGGAATTAAAAAGTATAATCCAAACCCATTTCACATGATAAATTAGGAATTATTGGAGATAGAGTCTTATTTATCTACGTTTTTAAAACCAAGAAAATTTTTGGATTAAAAAGATAAATACCTTCAGGTTAAATCCATACCATTGGATCACATTCTTTGGTACAACATAAATGGTGGGAACGAGAAATTTCATCGGACTTCCAACATGGAAGAGTAGTTTCTACATTAATTCTATGATCATAAATTGTATTAAACTTCTGATCGTGGAATGTTCTTCAAGATAGGGATAAATGTTACATTTGTGGGAAAATTTTGAGGTATTTTCAGTTTTATTTATGTTCATATATTTATTATGTGAAATTCATAGGATTTTTTAAAAAAAATAGTGTTTTTTAGGACGAAGAGGTGGTGGAAGATGGTAGGTGCATAGTTAGTGGATATCGTGCACACATGATTGTGGCAATGTGCATGTCACATAGCTTAGGTAAGAGACATGAGGGATAAATATGCACCTATGACATTGCAATTTTATGAGGCGTATAGATGGGAACATAGTCATGGTCCCTCCCCTAGGAAATAGTGCAACCTATTTTCCTCTAGGACAGAGGAATCGAATGGTTGGTGCATGGTTTGGAAGACCGTGTAGCCCAACCACCTAGCCTACTAGATATTTAGAAATAATGAATTTCCTAGAAAATCCCTCCAAATATCAACCCAAAATCCCAAATTTTCCCCCATTCAGACTTCACATCTATACTTGAACCTCCCCTTCTTCCCTTCTCCCTTGGGCATCAAATATAGGGTGTCTTTTGGTGCACAAACGTCAAGAAATCCTCAATTAATCCTATTTTTTCTTCCTTTATTCTTTTTTCTTGGTCTAATCTTTCTTATTTATTGGGTTCACTCATCTCGGTTGGATTGGATACCTAAATGCAGTTTCATATTTGTTTCATTAGGTCAAATATTTATGAATGTGGTATATTTCATCCATTATAGGGTCTCCCCTTGTTACTCTTTTAATTTCTTACATGTTTCCAGAAGTTTTAAAGAAAGTGCTAGGTGGTTTCAATATTTGACATTATTTTATGATTTGATTATGTTTGCTTTGGGTTTTAATAATTTTTTATAAATTTTATGGTTTGATTAAAACATGTTTTCTCTGTGTTTTAGTTTGCATAAGGGTTTAAAAGTGATTTTCCTATTATAAGTAGTCATTTTTCATAAATATTTCAATTATTGGAAGTGTGGTTTTGTAAGAGGAGGTTTATGAGACATAGGGTTTGAAATTTAGAAAAATTTAATCCTATATAGCATGGTTGGAAAACTAGGTCTAATAAATTAGGCGAGCCGGTAGGGCCAAAGCCAGATCTCCCAAATAAGGAATGATGTGAAAACACTAACAAAAAATATATGTGATGTTAATTAAAGTCCCAAGTAGGAACATTGCATCTGAGATATTTTTTGTTCACGATGAGTTTGAGGATCCAAAGAACCCACTAAACCAATTTCCTTAGGGATTATTATGATTCTCACGATATGATTTCTATTAATCTTATTATAGTATTTGCTTTTTTTTCACATAATTTCAACGGATGTTGTATTTAAAATTGTATAATTCTTTTTCGTAGAAAATGTGTTTGTTCATTTTATTTAAAATTTAATTTCATGGAATGTATTTTGGGTGTATCCTGCTAAGATCATTGTCTTACACTGTACATACACCCTCAGGTTGTATGTAGACCTTGTTATGTTTTACTCAGGTATTAAAAAATTGTTCTATAGTGGTGATGGTAGACCTGGTTGTTTGTTGTCCTTATTTTGGAAGGTGTTAGTAGAGGTGGAATGAGGTTGATTATCCTCTTGTTACATGGATTTTTGGTTTTATATCTGGTTCCCCTCCTTTAGTGGTCTATCAAGGTTTCTGTTGTAAATGTTAAATTCTTAACTCTTGTTGTAGTGAAATATTATGGTACGTTTCTTTTTGGATGGTGATTATGTACTGATATATTTATCTTTTTGGAGGTTTTTGGTTGATTTTGTGGGAGAAATCATTCCAAAATGTGATGGTTGATGCCCACGTACTAGTTCCTAACTCGTGTGGGTCGGGAATTCCATTCTGTCCATGCCATATTCCATGTTTGGTGTTGCATTAGATGGATGCCCGACTTATTTCAAGATTGTATGTCAAATAATAGTACTATAATAGTTGATGTTTTGAGAGTATATTAATAACAATTTGTGAAATAAAATATTTATGTATATAGTATCCCAATACACAAAGCCTTTAGGATCCTCGATCATGTATTATTGTGAAATGTATTGTATATTCATCTAAAATTATGAAATATTTATATGTTTTACACTCGGGTGGCATCATATTTTGTCTGAATGAAGACAATAACTTTAATGAGATATGTTTTACAATGATTCCAAGACACAAATACATTCGAGTATTCAAAATCAAATGCATTATTCTCAATAAGGGGAAGTATCAGAAGCTCAAATATCAAGGGTATAAAGGAATGTTTATTCATCATAGAACAATCCATATAAATTATATGGAAAATTATTGATAAAATTATCGAAATACAATATTCAACTTTTTTTGAAAATTAGTAGATTTTTCAAACTAGAGATATGAATTATCAATAAAATTGAAAAGAAACTGTGGAAGAAAGTGACGTTTATGTGAGTGGACTAGGGGGAGAACCCAAGGCCATTGAAGACTCAATTGATGATATTGAAACCAAATAAAATATTGTAGGTTCAATAAATAAAAAAATATATCGAGGAAGAGATGAAATTAGTGATAAAAATATGGTGAGAGACAGGGCCACTCTATTTTAAACATGAGTTTTTTAGGATAAAAAATAAATATTCTATCTCAAATAGACTTTGAAATCCTATAATATGCTTTATTAAATAAAAATTCAGTTATGTTTATGCATGAGTAACTAAACCAAATTTAATTGAAAAACAAGTGAAGTTTTTCTATAGATGAATGAAAATAATCTCATAACAACCAAGTGTGTTTTTAGAATAATGTAAATGAAGAGAAAATTGTGACGAGACTCAAAAAAATTATCTGCAAAGGGTATTTCCAAATTAAAGAATTTAATTTTGATGAAATATTTTTGATCATGGACTTGTAACAGACTATATGGATGTTTTTTGACATGGAAGTGTAAATGGGATTAAAAGTGTATAAAATTATAGTTAAATATAAAATATGGAATTTATTTCTAAAAGAAGAAGATTATATAAATAAAATAAATGGTTTTCTTATTAATAAAGAAGAAAGTAATGTGTATTGGATGAATAAGGAATTGTACGGTCTAAAGAAGGAACCATGGGACTAGTATTGTTGGTTAGAAAAATAACTTATAAAGTTCATATTCTAATGAGTTTATGTTTATCACAACATATACATTAATAAGAAAATGGATCAAATTATGTATGTGCTTATATATATGTATCACATCATTTGGAGAGGCTCATATGATGCACACTACATGTTATTTTCATAATACATGAGAAATGTGTTTGAGATGACTATGATTGGAAATCATACATTTTACCTTATCTTATAGGTAGCTTAAGGAATCTATGGAAAATATTTCTAGCAAAAAAATTATTTTGAAGTAGTTCTCAAAAAGATTTATCATAGAAGATTCAGGGCTAATGAAAAATAAAATATCAACCTAGGTTAAATTTTAAAAATATGATAACGACAAAGAGGTTGACATGACTATATTTATAGTGACCATTTTCAGTTTTCCATAATTAGTATCTATAAGAAAAAATATTGTTTTTTCCACTTTCCACCTTGCATGTAACCAATTTTTTCAGAAGGGATCCATTTTCTATTAGAGGAGGGGATGCTTTAATACATCATTAATATAGTGGATTTGAGATATATTGTCATGGAATTTCATTATAGGGGTTATTAGGATTTATATATTCTTATTAGGATGGGTTTAGATGAAAAAATGTCAAAAATAGGTAGTTCTTTTTATATTTGAGGTTATTCAATTTCATAGATGAGTAAGATGGTAGACATATTTCTTTGAGAATTGCATATGTTGAATATAGAGTGATTACTTATTACTGTACTCTGTTACTATTGATTGAGAAACAATATTAATACACAAGTGTTGAAGTGAAATATCCTATTGATATAATGCATGATAACTCTAACACTATTAATATTATAAGAAATAAGGTTTATCATTCAAAGAAAAAGCTCATTATGAGTTAATATCAATTTATTATTGTAATGTCTTTGATTTTACATGTATTATTTTTTTAAATATTATATGGAATCATTTCAAGACCCGACCTTTCGACGATGTGCGATTATGAGGCTTAGAGTGCTCGAAATAAATGTTTGAAATAAATTAAAATTTTAAATTGTGTGTGTGAGAGGTTTTACTATAAAAGTGGAATATCTTTTAAATGAGTGCCCAGATCAGAAATCTGATGGAACCATTGCATTTAGAGCAGTGAATTTATCTTAGGCGATGCCTATCATCGATCGGTGCGGGTTAGCTGCGAGAGTTTGTTTTTAACGTTTAATGAAAGTAAAATAAAATAATAATTTATTTTATTTAAAAGTTTTCTTTTTTGCACAGAGACCTCATTCCTCCTTTTTAAAATAAATGCTTATGGAATGTTCACAGGGTTACCCTTAAAAACCTATGAATTGAGAGAGAGGATCTTGTAGCTTTGGAGGAGAACCCTTTGGCGGACAATGACGACGTAACTTGGATCCAACAAACCTCACCAACGAACACGACGTGGTGGTTATTCTTCAACCAGATCGAGGTAGGGGTTGTTGTTTTGATTCTTCTTTCCCCATTTTTGGATTTAAAGACGAACATGAATCAACCATGAACTTGCTGATCTGTGGATCATGCATTCTTGTGGGAGGGTGTTATTTTCCATTTCCTTCGAGGTTTGATTTTGGATAATTTAATATTGATAATTTTTGGATTACCATTTTGATTCTCCTTGTTTAATCCTTCAAATGGGAGAGGATTAATTTCGTGAAGAACAATGATGAAGGTTCATTTCTCATTTTGGTATGTTGGATATTCATCCTGTTTTCTTCATGTTCTTTGTGGGGCGATGAACAATGGATCATTGCGCATCAGTTTAGTGATGAAAAGATCCTAAATTGGAGATCCGACATCGTGGAGACCTGGAAGAGGTGTGATGGCGATGGTGGCAGATGAATCAACACGGTTCGGTAATTATCGTTCTTCGACCATTCTTCACGTGAATGATCAAAACTTGTTTTCATGGACGATTAGAGGCCCAAAACTGATGGAATCAACCTTGTGATGTCAGGAATACCTTGGATCCGGAGTTTCATTGTAATCAGATGGTCGTATTGAAGATTGGATGAGAGACTAGGGAACGGTGACAATGGGCGTCATTTCTGGAATTTTCCGAAGAATACGTCATGTATCTCAGAAGAACATGCCTCGTGGTACCAGCTAATCAGTAGCTAGGGTTTGAAAAGGCACGAAGCGATGAAATTTTGTGTCCCCAAAGAACACAACATGTGGGTCCTTACGTGGGACTCAGCATGTATCTCGGGCGATACATGGACACGGGATGGAGTACAAGGCTGTTTACTCCACCACACAGCCAGACAAAGCTAGTTACACAGGTTACCCCATGTACCGGTTACATGGGATGGTGCGCAAGGGATAAGGCTGTGGATGGGCACATGACCGCGTACACGAAGTCGACCGCAGCTACCCAGACATAGTGTGTGATATGTACCACCCACCGTGTACTAAATTCCCAACATGACCACCCTTGGGAAATGGGCCATAGTACACGGGAAGTACCCAGGGTCATAAGACACGGTGTGTTACACTTCCACAAGTGGTTTACTTTTCAGTACAGGGCTTGATCTTCTTGTCCACCATGGTATAGACATGTCTCGTTTGGGTTAATTCCAATTTTTCTCATTCCCCTGAAGGTAATGTATCATTTCCTACAATAGGAGTATGATCCCTTCAGAAAGACTTTCCGAGATAGAGTCAGGTATCTATCCGAGAGGCCCAGAATGAGATCCTCTATCCATTATTGAACCATGGTAGAGTCAAGTATCGACGTGACTACTTACACAGGGTGTCGATCCTCTACCTAGAAGGTGAATTCAGAATGAGTTACGGTATCCAACAATGCCTTGGCAGTGATCCTCATCTGTGTATCATGATCTTTTCCCCACTAAGGAGTTTGTTCTCCCAGAATGAGTGCATCAATATCTTGTGAACTTTCCCGACGGACAGTACTTCTCAGACGGACGTCATCAGAGCTATCAGACTCATGGAGTGAGTTCTCCGAGGAGATTGCTTCTGGGAACTTTCGAACTAAATCCCTAGTGGGGGTATGTTGTTGCATGACTTGTCCCTAGATTATGAGTTTGGGAGTTGAGTATATCTGGTATGTGTTCTCCTCTTATATGTTCAGTATACATATACTGTGACTGTGACTTTTCTTTGTGTATTGCATTGTGGGTTTCAGGATCCACTACTGAGTATTGTTATACTCACCCCTGCACAATCTTTTCCCACATGTGTCGTGACATGTGCAAACGAGCATCCTTTTGGTAGAGTCCAGGACAGGACCGAGCATTCTGTGTTCCCTACAGGCCGAGGAGTTTCTACAACTACGAGTAGTAGTCCCTGTACCTCTTTGTGTTTACAGGTTGGACTTTGTAGTTTTTAGACTCTTTCTTTGGGTGAGCATGTATTCTGGACCAGTTTACTTTTAGTACTTTACTTTTTTTTGTACTCTGTTAGATTGGTTTAGTTGTATACATGAATTTTCTTCCTTAGTGGGTTTTTTACATTTCAGCATTGTGGGTGTGTACAAGTACTTAGTCAATGCCTCCCAAGTTAGTAATATGCGTACTCAGTGCTAGTCACCAACCCCTGGCCTATTATAGGTGGGACTGGGGTGTCGTGATGTGGGCCCCACTAGGATCGGTTGTGATAGAGTGGTATCAGAGGTGGTCGGTTCTACCTTAGGACCAAGAGTCTGTGAGATTTTTTTGGGGAAACATTGTAAAGTGTTTTGAGCTCTGCTTTCAGGCCAGAGACTCTAGTGTTGGTGCGGGCGACCGACGTATCCATACACCGGGACTCTGATAACCTACTTTTTGACTCGGTACATGAAAACATTAGATGCAGGGAAATAAAAGAATGGTACATGCATCATATAGGAATGGGTTGTGTTATCCATATCATTTGTGTGAGTTATCCAGATATAATTGTTAACTAGGGTACATCTTGATTCCATACAAGATTCCTCTGCGACGCATTCCTGCTAGGATTCAGCATCACGATCACAAGGATGACCCCCTCAGTGACGAGTCTTCGATACACGGACCAGTTCCCCAGGAGTTGCCTCCAAGTGGTGCACTTGCTATAGAACCTATAGTGGAGATGCCCGTGGTACCTGCAGTACTTACCGACGAGGATCACAGTCTAAGTACACTCCAAGAGTTCCAGAGACAGAGACCCCTCAGGGTCTGAGGTGAACCCGACCCTCAGGCAGCTAAGGACTGGCATGAGGCGGAGACCAGAGTTTTCCGCGTAGTGAGGACACCAGTGAACCATATGGTAATCCTAGGAACAATCCTTCTTCAGAGATCGACATGGTGATGGTGGATTCTGACCACACATACTATCAATGAGGAGACTCTTTCGTGGGTGGAGTTTGAGTGAATCTTCAGGGAGGTGTTCTCTACAGTTACACTGAGATCTGTGTGTATCCAGGAGCTTCTTTAGCTCTAGAAGGGCCATTTGACGGTAGCTGACTATTCATTAAGGTTCACCAACCTAGCCAGGTACCCGATGGATATGGTCAGGGATTAGTACTTTAGAGCTCGGACATTCGAGGGAGGTCTATGAAGGGAAATATGAGCTAGTGTTGTGCCTCTATTCCTTTCAACTTATGCTGTAGTGATCGAGCGAGCCATGGTGATCGAGAGCTTCTTAGTAGAGCAGAGACATCCGAAGACAGTCAGTAATAGGCAGATTGCATCCAGTCAGCCTAGGGAGAGGTGGTACTACTTGTTCGACGGTAGGGGACATCTCGCTAGAGATTGTCTGACCCGTCAAGATGCTGATAGGGAGGTGGTGGATGGACCACCGAGGCAGAGGAAGAGAGTGGAGAAGATAGACCCACCAGTCAGTGGATGTGGCAGAGGAGCAGGGAGAGCTGCAGGTGGGGGAATATGTTTCGATCTACTTCCACCACCACCCCAGAAGGTCCGCACCAGGCTCAAGGAGCTGGGGGAAAGGGGCGGGGATAGTTCCATGCAGTTGAGGTATATGACCTAGGGAATCTAGGGATGATTTGAGGTATAATCTATGTCTTCTATACCTTACCTTCCATACTTATAAACACAGGTACCATTAATTCCTTCATCTACACATGTCCTATGAGAAACCTTGAGATTTCAGTTGAGATGTTGACTCGATCCTTACGTTTGGAGACACATACAAGAGGTGACTCGATGATCACTCACCTTTGTATACACTGTGATGTTACCCTTAGAAGTGAGAGTTTCGGTTGGAACCTCTTGGTGGTAGCATCAAGGCCTTACGACGTCATTCTCAGTATGGATTGGTTATCTTTGGTCCATGTCAAGATTGACTGATTTAGGCGGAGGGTGCGGTGTGTCTGTAGTGATGGGATGAGGTTTCCTTTATTCAAAGAAAAGGAGACCTAGGTAGCACAAAATGGGCTCATGAATAGAAGGGAGGAGCTGATCACTCATGAACTGGCTAGCCTTTCCCTCGGAGCAGTAGATGTTATGAGCTCCCAGTTCCCAGTAGTAGTGGATGAGTATGAGGATGTCTTTCTTGAAGATGTTCCTGGACTACCTCCCCACTAGGAAGTCGACTTCTGCAACAACTTACACCCCACGATGGCTACGATTTCCTCATCAGCATATTAGATGGCTCCTAAAAAGATTCATGAGCTTAGGGTGAAGTTGGAGGATTTGTAGAGCAAGGGTTTCGTAAGACCCAGTGTTTCACCCTAGGTGGCCCCAATATTGTTTTCCAAGAAGACAGACAAGAGTTTTAGGTTGTTGTTGGATTATCGTATCCTGAATCAAGTAACTGTGAAGAACAGGTATCCACTACTAAGAATTTATGACCTCTTCAATTGGCTGAGAGGGGCACAGTGGTTCTCGATGGTTGACCTTCGACCAGGTTATCACGATTTATGAGTACGAGATGAGGATATACCGAATACGGATTTCAGATTCCGCTACGACCACTATGAGTACTTGGTGATGTCTTTCGGTGTGAAAAACTCCCCCATAGTTTTCATGGGAATGATGAACCAGATATTCCAGCCATACATTGATCGTTTCCTAGTGGTCTTCATCGATGACATCCTTGTGCACTCGGCGTCAGTGGAGTTGTACGTGAGACACCTGCGGATGGTTATAGATGTACTATGAGTGCACTGACTTTATGGGAAGCTCTCGAAGTGCCCATTCTGGATTCAGGAGGTCCACAATTAGGGACATTTCATATCAGAAGATGGTGTCACTATAGACCCAGCCAAGGTGGAGGTAGTGTTAGCATGGGAGCCACCTCAGAGAGTGACAGAGGTGTAGTACTTCCTTGGGTTGGCAAGATATTTCCAGAGACTCATTCCCGATCATTACTAGAATTCAAGGTATTTGTGACGGGTTATTTGCAATGGGATCCTGTAACAAATAACCATTAGCGACGAGGCCCCGTCGCAAATAGCTCGTTGCAGAAAACACCATTGCAAAAAAAATTATTTGCGGCGGGATCGTCGTAAAAAATATTTTTTACGACGGGAAACTTCACTATGCAAATAAGTCTCTGATTATATACTGTATATATATATAATCTCTTTTTTGACGGGCTCATCGAAAATATTTTTTTTTGCGGTGGGCCCGTAATCCCGTCGCAAATTCTTTTTGAAAATATTATTTTCTGACAGGCCCGTCACAAATACTATTTACTACAGGCCCGTAATCCTGTCTAAAATACATTTTTTATGAAAAAATTATTTAGACTATTTGTGATGGGATCCCGTCGCAATAGATCCCGTCACAAATTATAAATAAATTTTTTATAAAATAAATTTAATAAAATTATGATTATTGGAAAATTAATTTTAATATTATTAAAATAATAAAAAATATAAAAAATATTAAAATTATCAATATTCACAAGAAAATATCAAAAAATCATAAAATATTATTATGATTATTGAAAAATTAAATTTAATATTCCTAAAATTATAAAAATAATAAAAAATATTAAAATTCGAAATATTCAGAAAAAAATATAAAAAAATCATAAAATATTATTATGATTATTGAAAATTAATTTAAATATTATTAAAATAATAATAAAAATATTAAAATTCTCAATATTCACAAAAAAATATTTAAAAAATCATTAAATATTATTATTATTATTATTATTAGTAAAATAAAAAAATATTAAAAAAATATAATTCTGAAAAAATATATTTAATAAAATTATGATTAATGAAACAATAATAAAATATTTTTAAAATAAAAAAAATAAAAAAAAATCTCAATATTCACAGAAACAAATCATAAAATATTAAAAATTAAATAATGTAATAATTGCACCGATATAAAAGATAGAAACTCTAAATAGTTCATATTAAAAAAAAATTAAATTCAAATGTTTTTTGACATGAAAAAAATCATTGGGGGTCATCTTCTAGAGGAGGTGGAGGAGCTGAAGGAGTTGGCGAATGAAACTCCATCCCTAAACTACGAGTCAGATGGCACATGTACTCCATCTGATCATGATGCTACTGCTGTCATCAATGTATCTCCTCCTCATGCTGCTGCTATTTCTGCCATCGACGCATCTCCTCCTCGTGCTACAGCTGCTGCTGCTGCTGCTAACTTATCTCTTCTTGCTGCTTCTGCAAACTGTCTATAAGGTCATTCTGAGCTCGGAACTGCTCCTGATACTATGAGCCAAAAGATGATTCCTCTCCATGAGCTCCTTTTGAGCTGGACGCCGACATCGCAACAGTACCATAATAAGTACCAAGAGTTACATGAGATCTGATACCAACTACTTGGCCCTTCTCAAAGTCATACTAAGTCGCCTGCATCGATGCTGCCTCATCGAAATGGTGGGCACTGGTCTGATAATTCACCTTGTCCGAACCCTCAGCCTGTGTCTGAGAAGTCACAGCCTCATATGACTCCTTCAATTCCAATTTGAAATTAAAATTGTCAAAATATTATATGTAGTTAATTGTCAAACTGAAAAAAATAAGACTAACCACAATCTGACGATGACGATCACCTCTAATCTCTCCGGTGGCTGGATCACTGTACATCCTCCGATAAACATCGTACTCTGTGATATCGGGATGCTCGACTGCCTATATGAATATAAAATAAACTGTTTATATTTGAAGTTATATAAAATATTTAAAAAAAATACTTACCAGATGCTCTCTATGTGTACTGAATGTATGACTACCAGCTCGATGCGTCACCTCCTGTCTCCCCCGGTTCTGCCGACCCAATGAAGACCTCCTCTAAAATCCACCACCCAACCAGTGTGCACAGAATCCATCCCAAACCTGAGATGAAATACACTCTGTTCGGTGGTCTCTTCACGACTCATCAAATACTGTCTCTCCTTCTTTCTTAATGGATGTCTTTCTCAAATTGTGAAAAAACTGATGCAAACGCTCAGACATAGCCACCTCCCATTCTGCACGGATATCGTCACACATGTTATCATCGATGGGATACCATAAACCCTAAAAATAATTTATAATATCAATTTATTAATAAAATAAATTTCAAAATAAATATTATTTATTTACGTACTAGCCAATGATTGCACATGCCAAGCTGCACAACAACATGAATCTGTTCCCATGTGGTCAGTGACTGAGAAAAATAATTGTGCAAGATAGCGCTCCCCTGTCCAACTACTACATGCACAAAACTATGAAAAAAGAAACATTAATCAAACAATTAGTATATAAATAAATAAATTAATGAAATCTAATTGGAATATACAGGTTACCATACCTCCATGTTTGTGGATCAAAGCCAAGATGTGGACGTCAGTCGGGGATAGGGTCAGGAATCATTAGTCGCACAAGACCACGCCCCCTCCGCGTACCTCCTGAACCACCTTTAGGATGGGGATCAGATGATCCCACTTCCCCCTCATCCAAAGGTAGCTCAGCCTCCTCTAACTCACGCAATAGATCAGAGTCCATCTGAAACAAAAAATGATTGTTGATAACAGATAGGTGAAAATAACTAATATATATATATATATATATTAGTTATGATCATAACCAGCATTTAAATATGCCAATGTTCACCTTTATCATCATCTTCATATCTAACAAGGTCAATATCTTCATATTCTTCCCCGACATCATCAATATCCATATGAGATTCACATTCATCATCCCTTGTCATTTCAATTTCATTTGTAACATCATTAACATCTTCGTTACCATGGGCCCTTAATTGTGGGGTGACCTCATTGATATTTACAATTATCTGTGAAAAAGATGGATTTTGTGTAGTCTCTTGAAAAATTTCAATTTCTTCCACTTCACCCGAACCACATTCAGTTTGAGTAAACTGATTTTCCCGTGATTTCATTTTTATTATGCTCCACCAATCACCCAGGTCTCTTAATGTAGCACAGTACTTTGTGTAATAAATTTGATGTGCCTGTTGGGCTAGTAAAAATGGTTCATTTACTACAAGAAGACTTTTATATTTAATATCGATGATTCTATGAGTCAGATGAACATGAAAGACTCTCTCAATATCCAACCACTGATATTTAAACATCATTATTTAATTTTTTCCAAGATAACATAGCTCAATAATTTCATCCAAAATTTCGTAAAAGTCAACTTCGGTTTCTCTATGATGTGATCCTCTCAAACAAACTCCATTGTTCATTGTTTTTTTGATTCCCCATATGCACATGTATGAAATTAAAAACCATTTACCACATATGCATTATAAGATTTAACCATTTTGGATGGTGGGTTACTCAATATACAGAATCGCTTATCAATTTTATCAGCATGTTGAGACAACTGAAATTTTGTAAAACAAATGTCAATATAATGAATAGTAAAATGAATTGATATTAAACCATCAATAATTTATGTTACCAGCTTTTGAAACCATTGAGAATTTTTTTTGTCTGCGTTCTTCAAGAGAAGCTGCTGTAATTTATGGAACTTGTTTCTTGATA
The DNA here is from genome assembly GCA_963277665.1 of Viscum album. NCBI lineage: Eukaryota > Viridiplantae > Streptophyta > Magnoliopsida > Santalales > Viscaceae > Viscum > Viscum album. The sequence continues at coordinate 207,593,484 of OY728128.1, read as the reverse complement.
TGATTATCATATAACCTAAAAATAAAATAAGTTTACATACTGTAACTAAAATTATAGAATAAGTTATAGAATCACTCACAGTACAAATGCTATCATTTCTTCACATTTGAGAAGAACATATGTATGAGCTCTGTGATGTTCATCGTCTAAAAGCCATCATTCTTCAACTCCACCCAAAAAAAGATTTGGATGATTAAAAACTGATAAATGATTTTCCATTTCATCCATAACATTTCCCTCTTTCTGTATCATGTAGTTTTTTTGAGGGATATTCAGATTCAAAATAGTGATATCATAAAAAAGAAATTTCCTCTTGTAAATAAGCTTAAGCAATTGAGCCTTCAACTGATTCTTTGTTACGTACTTTTTTCTTTATTTTCAGCATGCATCTCTCAAATGGGTAAGTCCATCGAAACTGTATCGGACCACCACATTTAGCTTCATGTGGAAAATATAATATCAGATGCTCCATTGAGATAAAGAAAGCAGGTGGAAATATTTTTTCCAGTTTACATATAATTACAGCAATATCTTCTTCCAGTTTTCTTAGCGCATCATAGTCTGTTGTCACTGCACAAATGTCTCAAAAAAATTATATGTTTGTTATAGAATCCCAAATCATAGAATTCAACAAACCTCTGAATCCAATAGACATAAGTCTTTCCATTATAACATGAAAATCATGAATTTTTAATCTAGTAATATGACCATTCTTAACACATCTGCCCAAATTGGAATCACAACTATCTAGAAGTCTCAAATCTGCAATCCAATGACAAGATAATAAACGACTCTCTTTGGATAGTGTATAAGATTTTTTTGGCATCATTAACCTTTGTGATCTGACATTATCAAATATTTCAAGTTCTGGTCGCCAATAAATTTGGGCAATATTTAATTTTTCTTTTATAGTATCTTTGGTCTTACCTGGTGTATCCAAATCTGTGTGAAATAAATTATCAAAACAGTTCTTCTCAATGTGCATGACATCCAACATGTGGCGGACCAACAAATCAGAACAATATGGGAGATCCCAAAAAATGATTCCTTTTATCCAATTATATTCTTTCCCAAAGCCTTGAATTTTCTGTTGGTTTACTGTTGTCCCAAATGTGAAGGGAGGTAATGAAAATACAACTAATTTCGACTCTGTACCTGAGATCATTTTTGGAGGTTCATCCCTTTCAATTGTGCCTTTCCTAAAATGATATTTGTTCCTTTGAAAAGGATGATCGGTTGGAAGAAATCAAAGATGACAGTCAAAATAGAAAGGTTTTTTTTCCATTGATGAGCATAAAATCTTTGTTGTCTTTCATATAGCAAGGACATGATTTCAGACCATGTGTAATCCAGCTAGATAACATTCCACATGCCGGAAAGTCACTAATCGTCCACATCAATGCAGCTTTTAATGTGAAATTTTATTTCACAGCAACATCATATGTACTAACACAATTACTCCACAATGCATTTAACTCTTCAATCAATGGTTTCAAATAAACACCAATATTCTTTTTCGGATGTCCTGGGATAAATAAGGTCAAAACGATAGAGGGCTCCTTTATCAACATCCATGGAGGTAGATTTTACGGAGTTATAAAGACATGCCAACATGAATACTGACTACTATAAGAACCAAACATATAGAAACAATGACTAGAAAGACCCCATCGCATGTTTTGGGCTTCTAAAGAAAAAGACGGATGCATACGATTAATATGTTTCCATGAATCACCATCATATTGATGATTCAAGCTTTTACAGGTAGAAATATTGGGTTTGTGCTATGATATCATTGACGTTGTGTTATGAGACATAAATAAATGTTGCAGCCCGGGTGTAAAGGGGAAATATCTCAACTATTTTATAGGAATCGATCCAGACTTCCCTGATTGAGCTTCTTTATACCTTGATTGCCCACATGTTGGACAATTATCAAATGACTCATTTTCACCATAATATAAGATACATTTATTTTCAGATTCATGAATCTTTCTAATTATTACCAGTTATTCATATTTATTAATATTTATTTCAATTTATTACTAATTATTGCTAATTATTGAAAATTATTTCTAATTATTTCTATTTATTGCAAATTATTTCTAATTATTTCTAATTATTTCTATATATTTCTATTTACTGCTAAATATTTCTAATTATTCCTAATTATTTCAAATTATTACTAATTATTAATATTTATTAGAAATTATTAGTAATTATTACTAATTATTAGAATTTATTCCTAATTATTATTAATTATTCCTAATTGTTATTAATTATTCATGATTATTACAAATTATTCCTATTTATTACTAATTATTCCTATTTTTTCTATTTATTGCTATTTATTAATAATTGTTGGAATTTATTGCTAATTATTTCTAATTATTGCTAATTATTCCTAATTATATCTAATTATTCCTAATTATTGCTAATTATTGCTAATTATTTCTAATTATTGCAAATTATTTCTAATTATTCCAAATTATTTTAAATTATTGCTATTTATTAGTATTTATTGCTAATTATTAGTAATTATTAGTAATTATTAGTATTTATTAGTATTTATTATTAATTATTACAATTTATTACTAATTATTACCAATTATTACTAATTATTAATATTTATTCCTAATTATTCTTAATTATTACTAATTATTCTTAATTATTACTAATTATTCCTATTTATTACTATTTATTGATATTTATCACCAATTGTTATTAATTACTACAAATTAATTTTTTACATCACTAATTATCGTTAATAATTAATAATTAATACTAATTATTAAAAATTAATACTAATTATTAAAAATTAATAATAAAAATTTCAATTTATTAGTACAAATAAATATTAATGACAAAACAACATAAATTTAATTTAATTACAACTAATCAACAATAAAAAAAGTAACATAAGAAAATGAAATAAATAATAAATTAAAAAACATAAATACCTTTAAGACTGATTTTCTATTGATGCAGACGGCTTCACAACATCTTCGTGAACCAAAAAATTAACTCAGAAAAATTCTCTCTCTAAAATCCGTGTTTAGAGAGAAACATGTTCTAAAATTTGAAAGGAATGAGAGGAAAACAGATGGGAGTATATATAGGTATGATTATTAGTGACGGGTATCCCGTCGCAAAAAGTATCTTTTGCGATGAGACCCATCGCAAATACCTATGCCCGCATTAATTACTGTTGGCGGTTAAAAAGATATTTGCGACGGGACCCGTCACAAATAGTCCCTACCGACACACCTTTTTCTATGGGACGATATCCCGTCGCAAAAGGATTTAAACTGCCACCGGTTATTGGCAACGGGCCCCATCGCAAAAGGTGACCCGTCGCAAAAGGCTATAAACCGTAGCCAGTTATTTGTGACAGGCCCTGTCGCAAATACTTAACTATTTACGATGGTGGGATCCCACCATTACAAATTACTTTCGCGCGGTTTGCCACGGTATCCGCGCCAAAATATTTGCGATGAGAGACGAAATCCCGTTGCAAATAGTTGGTTATTTTTGACGGGTCGTTACCCCCGTCGAAAATAACCTCTTAGAAGGATATTTTGCGATGGGATATATTCCTGTTGCAAAAGGCCCGTTGCAAAATGCCATTTTCCCACAGGGGATTTCTCATGAATATCAACACCAATGACAGCATTGACCCGAAAGGGACAACCGTTCATGTGGGCGGACAAGTGCCAGTAGGCTTTCGAGTAGTTGAAACATAGTTTGACGATCGGCCCGATCATGTGATTACCGAAGGAGGGTGCCAAGTACGGCATTTTCTGCAACACATTATAGACCGGGGCTGGCTGTGTCCAGATGCAGAGATGGGTAGTGATTTCTTTTGGTTAATGCCAGCATAGGTTACATTAGCAGAACTATGTGACCCTCGATCTCGAGTTGGTATTGGTAGTCTTTGCGCTGAAGATGTGGCGAAACTACCATATGAGCGAGTGGTTTATCATCTACTCTAACCACAAGAGCCTCAAGTACATCTTCTCACAAATGGATCTGAATCTGAGGCAGAGGAATTGGCAAGAGTTTTCCCATGACAATGATTTCGAGATAATATATACTCCTAGGAAGGGGAACAAGGTGGAAGATTATCTTAGGTGAAGGTTAAACTCGTAGTTGTTGGGCAAGGTGACAGAATATCTAGTCAAGTTGCAGTTATCCTTTGTGGATAGTGAGGATGCAGCTTAAATACATTCGAGGGTCACCACCCCTCCACTCTTACAGCGAGTTAGGGAGGCACATCTTGGGGATGTCGACTATAAGGCTTTACGTTCTTAGTTATCCACAAGACATGCTCCTGATGGATATTCTCATGCTGGGGAACACATACATCTTTTTAGGGGTCACACGGCTATACCCACGGAGTTAGGGGAACAGGTCCCAAGGGGGTTTTGTACATCCCTTTTGGTGGTACATCCTAGTGTGGAAAAGATGTACCAGGATCTCTGACGATATTTCTGGTGGCCAGGCATAAGAAGGCAGTAGCAGAGTTCATTTCTCGATGCCTTATATTCCTGCAGGTGAAGGCTGAGAACCTGGTTCCAAAAGGATTTTCTCACCCCTGGATGTTCCTTAGTGGATGTGTGATGGAATATCGATGGACTTCGTGACTGGATTACTATGAACGTCCAAGGGGCATGATTCCATTTGTGTGATCGTTGACCGACTCACCAAGTTGGCCCACTACCTAGCTATGAGGGAGCATTGTTCTGTAGAGTTCTTGGGATGCCTCTACGTGCAAAAGATAGTTTGGCTTTATTGCTTCCCTTTGACAATAGTCTTGGATTGAGACACCTGCTTCACATTCTGGTTGTTGAAGGGATTGCAGAAGGCTTTTGGTACTCAGCTACGTTTGAGCACGACATTCCATCCCCAAAATGATGATCAGACGGAGAGGACCATCCAGGTTGTGGAGGATATGTTGCGGGCCTGTATCTTGTACTTAGGTGACATTTGGGAGGACCACCTACCATTGGTGGAGTTTTCATACAAAAATATCTACCACTCCACTGTTGGTATGGCACCTTTTGAGGCCATATATGGGAGACCCTACCGGTCACTACTTTGCGGGACCGACCCCGATGAGTCAACACTCATGGGTCCAGAGATGATATGAGATACCACTGAGAAGGTTCAAATTTTCTGGGAGTGGATGAAGACTGCACAGAGTCAGCAAAAGTCTTATGCTGATAGGTGACAGAGACCTCTGGAGTTTTAGGAGGGAGACCTGGTCTTTCTTCATGTCTCACCTCGACACGGGTTACAGAGATTTGGCTGGGGCAACAAGTTATCTCAGAGGTTCATCAAACAATTATAGATACAATGTAGAGTAAGAGAGGTGGTGTACCACCTAGCTCTACCCCCCACAGTTGCATCCAGTAAATGATTTCTTAAACGTGTCCCTATTGACGAGGTATGTGCATGACCCATCACATGTCATCGACTAGGGTGATATGAACATCAAGGATAAAGTGTCCTTTGCCGAGTACCTGGTGGAGATCGAGAATCGGTATGAGAGGATCCTTTGTGGGAAAACAATCCCCTTGGGGCACATTTGGTGGCAGAATGGGAATATTCAGGAGAGAACATGAGAGCGAGAGACTCAGATCTGTGCCCAGTACCCTCATCTTTTTGAGTAGCATTTGTTTTGGAATTTTGGGGATGCAAAGCCACAAGTTGGGGAGAATTTAATGTGTAGAATTTTCAATGCATTATTTTTTTAAATACTATATGGAATTATTTCGAGACCAGACCTTTCGAAAACGTTCGATTTCACGGCTCAGAGTGCCCGGAATAAATGTTTAAAATAAATTAAAATTTTAAACATCATGTGATATGTTTTCCTGTAAAAGTGAAATATCATTAAAATGGGTGCCGAGTTTAGGAATCTGAGAAAACCATTGCATCCAGAGTAGTGTATTTACCTCAGGCGAGGCCAAACATCGATCAACATGGGTCAGATGCGGGAGTTAGTTTAGGAAGTTCAATGAAAATAAAATAAAATAATAATTTATTTTATTTAAATGTTTCCTTTTTGCACAGTGACCTAATTCCATCCTTTTTAAATACCAACTTATTGCAAGTTCATAGGGTTAGCCTCATAACCATGTTAATTGAGAGAGAGGATCTGGGAGATTTGGAGGAGAACCCATTGGCGGACGACGATGACACATCTCGTATTCAACAAACCTTGCCAACAAATGCAAAGTGGTGATCGTTCTTTATCCCGATAGAGGTAGGGATTGTTGTTTGGATTCTTCTTTCCCCCTTTATGGATTTAACAACAAACGTGGATGAACTACAAACATGTTGATCTACAGATCGTGCGTTCTTATAGGAGGATGTAATTTTCGGTTTCCTTCAGGGTATGAATCGGCAATTTTTAATTATGATAATTGGTGGATTACCATTTTGATTCAACTTGTTTAACCCGTCTAACGAGAGCGTATCAACGTCCTGATGGACGATGATAGAGGTTTGTTCCTTATTTTGGTGTGTTGGATTTTCTTCCTCTTTTCTTTGTTTTCTTCACGTGGCGATGAACAACGGATCATTGCACATCAATTTTGAGACACAATGATCCCAAATTGGAGATCTAACATCATGGAAACCTAGTAGAGGTGTGACAGTGATGACCACAGACGAATCGACTCGGATCTGGAATTAGCGTTCTTCGACTGTTCTCCGCGTGAATGATCAAAACACTTTTTTGGGGCCGATCGGAGGCCTGAAACTACTGGGATCGACTTCATTATGTCGGGGAGACCATGAATCTGGAGTTTTTTTGTGATTAGATAACCAGATCAAAGACTTGAGGAGAGACTGGGGTGCAGGAGTGATTGGCATCTTTTATGAAATTTTATGAAGAACTCAACATGTATCCCCGAAGAACACACCATTTGGTACCATCTCAGTGGTGTCTAGGGTTTTACGAGGGATGAAGTGATGACACAACATGTCCCTGAAGAACACGGAGTGTCGGTCCTTACGCGGGACTCGTCATGTATCTCAGGCGATACATAGACATGGGATGGAGTACACAACATTGTCCTCTACCACACGACCAGACCTGGCTGGCTAAATGGGTTACCCCATGTACTGGTTACATGGGATGGTGCACACTAGATAAAGCCGTTTACGGGAACACGACCATGTACACAGATCTGACCCCAGCTACACAGACATGGTGTGTGGTTTGTACTACACAAAGTGTACTAACTTTCCTACACGACCAACCTTGCGACATGAGCTGTAATATGTGGGCAGTACCTAGTGTCAGAAGACACGGCGTGTGACACTTCAACACACCATATACTTTTCAGTACATGGATTGATCTTCTTGTCCACCGTGTCTTGGACGTGTCTCGTTTGGGTTAGTCCCCTTTTTCTCATTCCCCAAAAGGTCATGTATCATTTTCCTACTACAGAAGTATGATCCCTTCAGCAAGACCTTCCAAGAGAGAGTCAGGTATCCCTCCGAGTGACCCGGACCGAGATCCTCTATCTATTATTGACCCTTGGTGGAGTTAGGAATCGACATGACTACTTCCACAGGGCGCTGATCCTCTAACTATTAGGTGAATTACGGATGAGTCTCAGTATCCTCCAAGGCCTTGTAAGTGATCCACATCTGTGTATCATGATCTTTTCCCCACTCAGGAGTGTGTTCTCTTAGAATGAGTGTATTTATCTATCGGGGGCTTTCCTGGAATGCAATACTTCTCGGATGGACATCATCGGAGCTATCAGACTCATGGAGTGAGTTCTCCCTGCTGAGTGCTTCATGTAAACTTCAAACTGAATCCCTAGTGGGGGAATGCTATTGCGTGACTTGTCCTTAGACTAAAGGTTTGGGATTTGAGTATATATGGATTTTGTTCTCATATTATATGTTCAGTAGAAATATACTATGTTTAGATGATTGTGCCTTTCCTTTTTGTATTGATTTGCGGGTTTCAGGGTCCTCTAGTGAGTATTATTATACTCACCCCTGTATGGGCTTTCCTCGCACGTGTCATGTCTTGTGCAGAAGAGCAACCTATTGACAGAGTCCAGGGTGGACCAGGGTAGGACTGAGCTTTCAATGTTCCCTATAGGCCGAGGTGTTCCTACGTCTATGAGAATCAGTCCCAGCACATCTTTGTGTTTAAATTTTTTCACTTCGTAGTTTTTATACTCTAGTTTTTGGAGGAATTGTATTCTGAACCACTTTACATTCAGTACTTTACTTCATGTCGTACTCTGTTGGTTTCATTTAGTCTTATTCATGCATTTTTTCCCTTAGTGGTTTTATTACATTTCAGCATTGTGGTCATGGATATGTGAGTGTGTGTACAGGTACTTAAGAAAAGGATCCCATTTTAGTAATATGCCTATTCGGTACTACTCATCAGCCTCTAGCCTGTTGGAGGAAGGCTTGGGGAGTTATGGCGCGAGCCCCACTTGGATGGGTCATTACAATTATAGAGAATATATAATAGAGGATAATAAATTGGGAGTATGTGTCCACTCAAAATAAATATTCTAATATTATGACAAAGGCACTACACAGAACTGATTTTGAAAAGCATCAGTTAGCATTTTGGATCCAACTGACTACCTCTAGCTAAATTTTTTGGAAAATGGGTCAACACTCCCCCAAATATTTTGTTCTCAATAAGAAGTTATGTTTTTATCAAATATAACTTCATGTATTTGTAACCTTCATAGTGTTCATTGAAAAATGGTAATATAGAATGATTATATTACAGTGGGGGTAAATTTATTTTGAAATGAATAAATTTATGAGTGTTCTTTCTATAGAAAATGTAGGTGTAATCATATACTAGTGTTTTGAATAGGGTGGAGTAACTAATTGATTTATTAGTGGGATTTATTTTTATGGATATATTTTTTAGATTTCATGGTGAACAAAGAAGGTTTTTATTGAGGATATTTTCATTCAACTATAGTTTCTCTTATAAATCCTGGGAAAAGGGGAATTAGAGTTAGTGAATATTTAAACAAAAATTATCTAATTTAATGAAAAAATATTAGTTGTTGTTTTGGAATATGTCTGATCATTTTTGGTTTTTTAAGAAAATAATTAAGAAATTTATTTTTAATTTGTTACAGAACTAAAATAAAATATTTTTGATAAAAATACATTAGGGTTTCTTTTATGATATTTTAATTGATTAAAATATGGAAGGAATATTAAATGCATCATATTTAAGTGTGCATTGCTTGTTTCTTGAATTCCAAAAGAAGTTAGGGAGTGTTTTGGATGATTTCTTGAAAAAAAGTTTTAGAATCTATTTTTTTTTGATAAGTCCAAAACCCGAAGGATTATATTTTATTTCACAAAGTTGAATTAAGTAAGGATCATCTTGGAATGTTTAATCATGGTTACATGGTTATATTAGGATAAAATTTTTCTATATTGACATGAATGGAGATATTTGTAATGATCAAGTCTCTGCTTAAGGATCACATGGATTGTATATGAATCAAATTGGGTGTATGGATTGTCTAGGATACATAAGAATCATTTGTATCCATTCAATTAACATCATGATTCCATGGAAGGTTGGTTTTTTTGAAAAATTTATTTTTGATACATGTAAATATGATGTAAAAAATTCATAAGGATCATTACATTGTGATTTTTTGAATGATTTCCAATAACTATTGTAGGTATACTTTGTCAATAAAAATTTATCACTAATCTTAGGAACAACCTTGAGTAAATATAATATATCCAAAAATCAATGTATGTACCATCCATAATGTTTTGATTATTTAAAGAGTGATTAAGGATGATTTTGTGGTATATTTTGGGACACAGTCACCACATCATAAAAAATGAAGGAGGTGACATAAAAGGTGTTGAAATGTAGGTTGAATTTATTTTTAAAATACATGAGATGAAAGGTATTTGATGATCCAATTATAGGATAGTGGGTTATGTTATGTACAGTTTATTTTCCTTGGTATGGTATGTTGATATATCTGAAGTGGAAAATATGGATCAAATATGCCCCTTTTAAAATGAATTTTCATTAGAAAGGCATGTGATATTTTTCAAAGATATACGAGGAAAATAAATCTTCCCAAAATAAAGATAATATCATCTCTAAAATGAGGGAGGATATTGAATCATTATGGAGAAATATATAGTTTAATAGAGGTTATTTTTCATTCACAAATCTAAAAATAGGTGGAGTATCAGTTTTAAAAAATCATACGAGAATATAATTATGACCACAGAAAATGTGTTTGGAGGGGCCTCTTACTAAAAACCATTTGAGTGCACTTATTCAATCAGAATATGGAAGATTATATTGATACACCAACCTTGGTGTAATTTTCATCTATAATTCATAGAAGTATTATGAAACACTATAAGGAATTGTGTGTTCCCAAAGTGTGAAGGATCAATGAGATTTAATTTTTTCATGGTTGTAAACTTTATGGGTTAGTGAAACCACAATAAACATGTAATAAAAAGTAGTGATCACTATAGATTCAGGTGAACAACCATACTCCCATGGATTATGTATTGATTATTTTTTTTTAGAGAACCAATTAAAATATCCATTGCATCTATTTTTATTGATTTCATTATTTAATATCATCTTTAAGAGAAAAAGATTATATCCGACTAAAAATGTGACAAAATTATTTGATATCGATGAATTTTAATGTGACATACGCTAATTCACCCCAATCATGGAATAATCATTTTTTTGGACCAACACATTTAATGCTCATCTATCCTAAATAGTTTGAAAAAAATCATTTTTTATGAAATTTATTTATATTTTTAAAACATTTCAAATGATGTTTTTAAAATTAATTAAATATCCACACCAATGGTTAGATAATATCTTCCCTCATACCAAGTCAATGGAACAATCAATCACATTAAGTGTATAATTTGAGACTAAGGTTCCTTTTATTATCTTTTATTAATTCCTATGAAACATTATGTTAATGATTCTATTATTATCATTTGAATTGCGAAATACTTATTAAACAAATTCAATATTTAGTTACCTAATTATGTATCACCCTTACACATTGAATTTTCTTACTTACTTAAGAAAAATTATTAATTTTTTTTACCATGAAAATAATTTTCCTATGTTGAGAAACTCTTTTTTCTATGTTTGTTCTCTAAGTTAATCTTTATGATAATATTTACATATATATATATATATATTATTTAATATTTTATTAGATGAGTATCAAATTTTACAGTATTCAATAATTAGGTTTACAAAAATTTTCCCCTAATAGAATGAAGATCTATTTTAAATTTCATCATATACATTTGTGGTATATGATAAAAATTACTATAAAAAATGAGTCTTATTTGATATCCCTCTTCCTAATTAGATATTTAGATGAAAAATATTTCAATCATATTACAAATTATTCATAGATAGTTATATGGAAAACTATTTTTCGGATCCATCGTATAGACAAAATAAACATTGTTCCTTTAAAATCCAAAATCATAGGGTTTTCCAATTTAGTGTAACCCAAAAAAAATTAAAAAAACTAGAAAAAACACTTAGGGAAACCACATTACTAACTATCCATGAAAAACATAATCCAAGCTAACCATTCTTTAGCATGAACCTATCAAGGTGGATGATCTTGGTCTTGATTTTTTTTTTCAATAAATGGAATCTAACACTTAGTATTATTTAAACGGGATTTAATCACACCATATTTTATCTTCTATCCCCTTTTCATATATGAATTATTATAATTATTTTGTTTTTAATCACTTTTCCTTTAACCAAAAAAAATATTTTCAACTCATATTGACGTTTAGAACTTTACACAACTCATAACTTGTGTTACTGAAAGAAATTAAAATCCAACTACGTTTAAAAACATTCAAATGCGTCCAATGAATGAGGTATATGAAAACCTATCTGATAAAGGGTTAAAATAATTTGAAATCAGTAATCTCTAGATGATTAAGAATATAGTGAAAAGTATACAATACCCACATATTATGATAATAAATAGGCCTCCAAGAGCCTGAATAATCTGACTCAAAGTCTGTTTACCCTGGTTTACTTTAATAAATAGAGACCTCAATTACATTATAATTATGGACTCGAATATGTAAAAACTACAACCAAACATTAAATTCATTCCCTAGCCTATTTTATGATAAATAGAAGGTAGAATAGAACTAAATTGATTGTCATACCTAGCGTGTAACTCTTTATATGAATGTATGATAACTTATAGAAGCAGTTTAACTCTTTAAACTTAAAGAATACACTTTTTAATATTATAAAAATTATATCTATGTATAAAGTAGGTAATAAAATAAATAAATAAATTTTTTATATATTTAAACATGAGATAAATAAATAATTCATAATTCATAACTAAAAAAATTATAAACACATTATAATGTAGCTATACATTAAGGAAATTCGATAATAAAAATAAAGTATTACATTTGTATCGAATATGAGTTCCTTCATATTATATTTTAATATGATATTTACATTAAATATATGACATGTAAAATATAAACATTATATTTATGAATTATTCACATATTGTATAGAATAACATACATTAAATATTATTTAATCCTTGATAATATAAATTATTAAAAACACCTTTTGGTATGGTTTGGATAATTTCACATATAAAGAATTTAATTTGAACGATTCATTTTAAATATTATCACAAATTCATAATTTTAAATATGGTATTCATTAGTTTTTTTACATATTTATTATTTTCTATAAACTTTATAAGTTAAATTTATAATTACTATATAAATATTATATATCCCAATAATAAGTCATTCTATAAAAATTCAAAAGTTTTTTAATATTATCATTTCTTATTATAAATATTTATTTGATAAATGTTTCCTAAAAATTTAATAATTAATTATAAAAACCTTATAATTAATAAATTAATAAAAAAACATTAAATTAAATAAATATCATTAAAAAACTTATTCTATAAAAAATAAACATTAAATAAATTATAAAATTTATTAATAATTCAAAAATTAGAAAAATATTTTTTCTGGATATATAATATTTAATGATATATGTAATATTTTAATATAATAAACTGTTCAAAACTGAAAATAGACCTTATGATTGGAGTTATTATTTACAATGATTGATAAAATTTCATTATCAATTTTATTTTATTATATATCTATATTATATGGTGTAAAATTCCTATTTCTACTAACAACAAGTTCAATATCACCTTAGTGATATGATACCCATTTTTTGGGATAATCTTAATGTCATCATACATCGTGATTGAAATATATCATTTTTTATGTTATACAAAAAATAAATAAATTATATTGTGTCATATAGTATGATATCATATATTGTATGGAGGTATATCAGAGTCTGAGATATCATAAATACAAATTTTTTCAACTCTTCAAATTATTGATCATTTAATTCATGTAATATATTATAGAAAGATTTTATCTAATAATTCTTAATTTATTACATGTTTTCAAGTACAAAATAGAGTAATGGATCTCTTATACCACTAGAGGTTTTCTAAGGATCAAACAAAACAAGTTCATGGTAGAAAAAGATAGTGGAAACCTCAAATCCTAAGATCACGGTACTATAAAAACTGATATCATGTATAAATTAAATAAATAACTTTTAGCTTGAATTTTTTATAACCATTTTTCATGTTATTTAATGATAGTGGTTGATAATGATTGCTAGGAAATACCATTGGAGTCTTCTCATTATGGTTTATCTAGGTACATATCATAATTAAAAAATGCTTGGGAAAGACCCTCCTTAGAACCGTGGTATGTGTGTTTCTTGGTAGAAAATGGTAGATGAAGGGAGAGATGTGGATGTGAGAATTAATATGAGTCTATGTAAAATCCATACACACCATAAAAATTCATAATTACACTTTCTTTTTCTCTATGGGTTTCTCCCTATGTGTCGACGTATTTATTACTACATTTGTAAAATATAAGGAAATGAAAATAATATAGTTCTAACCTTAAAAAAATTAAAATAATCCCATAAATTTATTCGTATTAAATGTGAGATATAAAACATATCATATACAAAAGACCATTCAAACATCACATTTTGCTTCTCTTTCAATTGTAGGGTGTTTTTGTGTTTTATATTATATGATTCATTACACCATGTTATTCCAAGGAGAGGTGACATGATATCTCCATTCCATATTGGACAATATAACCAAATAGAACATCACATAAAATAAATCATTTCGCATGATATCCCCAAACTAACACCTTGGAAATGATCAATATACATCATATATATATAGACATTATGACCTATCTCCTTTACTATAATCATTTTGATACATAGATAAGAAATTTTCTTTTGAGATTTATAATTTTCTTAAATTTAAAATTTGAATAAACTATTTTACTTAATTTTTTTTGAATCTTTATTCATTGAGGGTCTCCTTGGAATTTAATCCTCACACTCACAATCTTTTTTTTAATCGTGGATAACTTTTTATAAAATATATAATAGATCAAAAATTTAAAAATATCAGTGGTATCTTTCCTTGATCAATTTACTTTCATCTTCTCACATGTCATTATTTTAATGATATGGCTTTATCAAATTTCTTTTCAACATCATCTTCTACATCAGAATAAAATTCTTTATATAATTTTTTTCTTTTTCTATTTTTTAGGATTTAGAGGATATTTACCGATTATCATTTCTATTCTAATTTAAAATGATCCTTTTTATCATCTTATATGAAATATAAAATCTAGAGAAATAATAAAATATATTTGTACCAATATTAATGTATTTCATTTATTAAACCATTACATAAAATATTTATGGTAAGATATATAAGATATTTTCATGAAACATATAGTTCTTAAGATTCTCACAAAAACATATTATGATGACCATAATTTCATTAAATCATGTGAAGAATTAATTGACCATTTTATCATTATTCATCTTGATATATTCATATTTGATCTCAAAACTAGTAGTTTTTCTTGATTCAATTTCACATAGACTAAATAAATAATATCCAATTTATCCTAAATGAATTTTTCTAGAGTGATCCATATAATATTAAGAAACAATTTTTTGGAAATATATAGCAAGATGAATTTGAAATAATGAAAATCATTCTCCAAATTCACCCTATAAACTAATATCATTAAACTACCATCATCATGAGTTATAAAATAATCAGTAGCAACCATCAAAACATCTTCACTGATAAAAACTGATATTCCAACATATGATATTTTTATATGTATTAATTATTCCCATTAGATGTGGGAATCCAATTTTTTTTTATCGAATTAATATAATCAAAGACCAATGAAAATTTTATATTCAGAATCATCATTTATAGAAGACTTTTTTTCATCAAATACCAAAAAGATGATCAACTTTGAATGGATCCTACAATGAAATGATGCCACTTGAAAGGGGTCTCACATGAATAATTACTATTTTGTTGGATTTGAATAAGTTAATTTATATCCTCATTCATTTTTCATTCAAAATTAATTTCAAACCAAACAAAATGAAATGAAATATTTATATACAATGACCATGAAATTTGAAGGCATATAAATATTAAGAAAAATATATTTTTACAAGGTTACCTAAAAAAATTGTATCTACATCCTTGTAATGATACTGTAAAACAGATGATCAAACATTCCACTAGAATCTCTATGTGGATTATAAAGTGGTCAGGATTATCCTTTAACCAACTATAAAAAATTTTCTCTATAATTATGTAATTTGATCTCGCACAAAATGTTTCAAAAAATCCAAAATCATAAAAAATAGACCATTAACCATGAAATTAAATCCATCATGTTCTTATTATGATTCTCCCACTACCTCATTATCATCTTATTATTATTCTTATTCTTCCTCTTACCATTCTCTTTATTTATGATCTTACTATTAATATTTTTATTTCCTCTCCAATTCTATATACTCTCATAGTTTCAAGTTACCTCCTCCCCTATCTATAAAAAAATATTCTCACATTATTTTAGGTAAGAAATTCAATTTAAAAAATTCCTACTTATTTTCCAGATTTCGGATTTGTCCCAGACTTCTACCCACCCTTTTCAATGATTGATGGTCTAATGGGGAAATCCTAGAGTATCCTCTAAAGCACTAAATGGGATACATTAGAAGAATATTTAATTTTGTTTTTTATTTTTCATAGCATGATAGTAAATATTTTAGTTTGATAATTACATCTATGAAATAGTAAATAGATTCATGGAATGAACATATTGTTTTCCAACAATTCTTCAAAAACCTCAGTTTATATTATTGAATGCTAATCACCATAACTAAATTATAGTTTTCTCCTTCAATATAAAATGTGTTACCAATTCCAATGTATTAATCATTAAAATGTGATTAAAAAGATGTTACTATTATATATATGGAGTTTTACTCTTCCAAAGACCTTTTATTTCATGATATCTTCCTTCACATTTTAATCTATATTCACTTTACTAATTTATTCTTATGTACTCCATGTCCAGTCTTACATGTACATTGTTTTCTTATGGTCACCACTAATATAGAACAATAACCATATAATTGAACTCCTCATCTATGTGCATTGTTAATATAGCTAAACCACTATGGTGTGGCTCTATATAACATAGAATCTATAAGATCATCAATTTATATTGGTATATTAATTGTAAATTTATTCCCTTAACAAGAATACCATCACAAAGACATTATCATATTTAAACTTTAATCATTGAATGGACCTTTAGAGTATATTGTGATTTACTCTTATCCCACTATTTTTTAATCTTACACATTATGCAATATTCATTGTAGTTTTACCCATATCATGGCATTATTGTATCATTTCTGACTCTAAAAATTCTCTAATAATACATCTTCTAAGAGTCGATATTATAATGTGATATTCCAAACTTCTAGACCAGCTTCACCTCGCATGAATAAACAAGGTTCAACTGAATTTTATTGTGATTTATTTATTGATTAATTTTATAAATATTTTTACACAGAAATAAAACACGCATGATATCCATATCATGTCACGACCCATCCCATGGTGCCCATGCGGTGACTACCCCATGCCCGCCTTCTATAGGCCAGGGGCTGGCAAGTAGCACCGAAAGGAGTATTCCCTAAAACAGGAAGGCATTAACTTTAAACCTATACAAAAACACAGTCTGAGAACACAACAAGAAGAAATTGTGATGTAAACTATTATAGTAAAAGTTTACAAAAATAAATGAGCCAGATTACAAGCCCAACTGGAAATGTACAAGTACAAATAAAAATTAGAAAAAAACTAAAAGGTGGAAAGCATCTCATGGATCATCCACTACGGACACTACCTGAAGGGTAGGTATAGATCTCCTCCATAGTACTTAGTGTCTTTACCTCACCTCCGCTTCACGTCACATAGAATTTACACCTCCGAGAACTATCCATCCCTAGTTCCCTCAGCCTCAATCAATGTTTTACATCGTCTTCCCATGACACAACAAGGTGTGGGAGAACCCATGTAGGGGTGTGTATAATGATTCTCCGTAGTGACCACAAGCCCCTGAAGGTCACCTAGAATTTGAAAAAGAAAAACCACATGGTAACACCATGATGTTAATGTACCACACATGAAATTTACAACATAACATAACCTCAATAACAATCACAAATGAAAGACAGATCACACTAGTATTTATTCTAGGGGTAGTAACAAGTAACATCCCTAGAAACAACAACAAAAGCTGAGGAAGTTGGAGAACTCCTCCTCTATTGAGTACTTTGGGCCTGCTGCGTTCCACAGAGGCACTTCCCAATATCCTTGAACTGCTGAAGCACTACTCCCCATCTCTTACTGTGGGTGTGTCGGGCCACACAGAGCCGTCCCCCAACCCAAATGCTTTCTGCTAAGGTACTCTTCCCCATTGCGTAATGCAGCTGGTTCCCACCGTGGCCTACCAGGTCACAAAAAACCACCCACCCCATGGTGGTCTACTAAGTTACTCCTCCCCATCACGTACCGCGACCATCCAGTAACTCGAAGAGGAAAAGTCATCAGTCGTCAGGTCTCAGCCAGTTGTTGGGTTCCGTATGTAGTGTGCTTGGGTGAACCAATCCCCAGTCCATCAATAATATCTCAACCAGCCTGAAGTCACACAATGAAGTAACCTGACGATCCTCTAAGTCATAATGGTTCCAACGCAATAGACAGTGCATCAGTCAGACGTTGTATCTGTGTGTTATTGGCATTTCAGTGACAAGGGCCCGGTTAGATTCGGCTGTGATCCAACCCAGCTGAATTCCATGTTTATCCGAAACTATAATGGAGTAACGTAAAAGTGCCATCTAGATACAAGGTTCCCAAGCCACATAATGTTCTTAAAAGGGGCGTATGGTCCTCAAGATAAGCCCCTATTAGTATTTTTGGGCCCGGTTGGGCCCATGACCTGTCCGACCTGGTTGGCCGACCCGGCCCGACCTTGTCTGGGCGGGGCCGTGGTGTAATTGGAACGCTGGGCCGATGTATGGTATGGCCTGAAAGGGGGGAAGCCCGATCCAAATAGGGCGGCCCACAAAGGGGCGACCCAGCCTGCTAGGGGCGGCGGCCCGGTCCGGGGGCGGCGACCTGGTCCGGGGGTGGCGGCCTGACTCCGACGGTGGCGGCCCGGCTCTGAGGGCAGCGTCCCGACTCTGAGAGATACAACCCACCTATAGGGTGGCATACAAGATTGAGGGAGGCATCCCGGGTTGAGAGAGGCGGCCTGCAACAAGGGAGGCAGCTCGGCTCGAGGGCGGTGGCCGGGCTTGAGGGCGGTGGCCCGACTCGAGGGCAACGACCAGAGTCGAGGGCAGCAGCTAGGTTCGAGGGCGGCGGCCGGGGTGGAGGGCGATGGCCCGCTTTGAGGGTAGGGGATAGAATCGTGGGTGGCAGCCCGTTCGAGGGCTGAGGCCTGGCTCTGAGGGAGGTAGCCTGGCTCCAAGTCATTGGCCCAGTTTGTTCCGATGAACCCTCCGGTCTCCCGGATTCCTGAAAGGCCAAATGCCGTTCGGTTGGTGAGGTTGCAGCGCCACGTCAGTGCTACTCGTTAGCCGCATAATCTACTAGAGGTGGGATCGGCCTCTTCCGCGGCTTCTGTTCACTGGTGGTGTGTCAGTTGCACCGACTTTCTTCTTGTGGTCGGCCGTTGTGCTGACCCTCTCTTACATTCTTCACACTTGACGATCCGTGACATTCCTATTACGGCGTGCATCGACATGCTCGTGGTCTTCCTAGGTGGACCCAGGATTGCAAGATATTGGAGGGTTCGGCTGGGTTCGTTAGGCCTGCGCCCTCAGCTTTAGCTCATAAACATGAGGGGGTTAAGGGTTTAATAACAATTGAATTAAAAAACAGGTTGAGCCCCACATGATTCCCCACAATAACCTCCCATAAAGAAGAAATAATCATGGGTCTACCTGTTAGTCGGTTGACCCGCGTTCTTCATATAATTATAATAATGGGGATGAGGGAAACAAAAACACACAAAAGAAAATAACCCCTCTACCATGAAACATTGGAGAGCACTCGCGGTTGATGGAGTCTCGTTGTTCGTTGTCCCCAAAATAACATTCGCAAAACATAAAATTTCTATATACCTACTATGGTCAAAGTAAAGCCTCCCCTATGCGAATCCTAGCACTACAGATTGAACGATGGCTTTATATTTTTAATCTGAGCAGTGGTTGAAAAGATAGAAAATGCCACTCACGCATTTTCTGAATGTACTTGAATAAATGTTCAGATATTCATTCCAGCCACACCAGGCCTCACAGTCACACACCGTCAATTTTCACAAACCGATAATAATTCCATATAATTAAGGAAAAAAATTTACATGGAAAATGATGGTTCTGTTATGCCAGCTCTCTCTGTGTTATCTCATAAACATGATGGGGTATAAGGGGTTAA
Organism: Viscum album; assembly: GCA_963277665.1. NCBI lineage: Eukaryota > Viridiplantae > Streptophyta > Magnoliopsida > Santalales > Viscaceae > Viscum > Viscum album. The sequence continues at coordinate 207,573,453 of OY728128.1, read as the reverse complement.
AAACAATTGAATTAATTAATAAGATTATCCACACATGATTCCCCGCATTAACCTCCCACAAAGATGAAAGAATCATGGGTCAACCCGTTAGTCGGTTGACCTGCGTTCTTCATATAATTTCATGAATAGGGAAGAGGGAATCAAAAACACACAAACGAAAATAATCCCTACCTTGAAATGTTGGAGAGTTATTGCGATTGAGGGAGTCACGTTGTTCACCGCCCCCACAAAAATCTATCCTCACCAGCAATTGAACGTCAAACTTTGGTTCAAGAATTCGGTGTCGCACGTCACATCTTGCTGGGGTTGACTCCATCCTCTAAGGGATCAGCGTTATGGACCTCCAAAAAAACTTCGTTTCTTAGAGAAGCTTGTCTGATAAACCTCCCCCCAAGACCTATATTTATAGGATAAGTGGAGAGTAAGTAATGACAGAGGGAGTTAATGGGGCTCATAAATTGGGAATCTTCCTAATTTCCCAAACATCGTTATTACTAAAGGTTTGTAGGTCAAGATATTTAATGGATTGACACACCATAGACCCCACCTTTTAATTGGACCATTATAGGTCTATGAAATAAAGTAACAAAAAATTATTTTATTTCATTTCATTTGAAAAAAATTTCAAACCATAAATTTTTCTCTAGACCGAATGCAGTCAAAGTAAAGCCTCCCTTAAGAAAATCTAGGTGCTGCAAATTGAATGGTGCCTTCGGATTTTTAATCCTAGTAGTAGTTCATATGTTAGAAAATTCCTCACACGTGTTTACTGAACATACCCAAATAAAGTTTAGAAATTCATTCCGGGCACATCGAGCCTTGGAATAACGCGCATTCAATTTTCATAAACTCTTTATAATTCTATAAAAATAAGGTAAATATTTACATGGAAAAAATATAGGTCGTTACATTCTTCCCACCTTAGGGTTTTATGTCCTGGAAATCCACAGCATAGACTAACGAAACAAATGGGGGTATTGAGCACAAATATGAGCCTCCCGCTCCCATGTGCTCTCCTAGAGGTTCCCGTGCTACCAAAAAACACGTACTAGAGGAATCGACCACCCACGAAGGACCCTATCCCTTTGTTCCTCAATATCTACTGGAACCTTCATAAATGTCTCCCCATCGTCTATGTCTAGCTCACCGTGGTCGATGAAGTGAGATGGGTCGGGCACGTATTTGCTCAACTAGGATACATGGAAGACGTAGTTCACCTTCTCCAACTACGGGGGAAGTGCCAAGAGTTATACCACCTCGCTTATCCTCCAAATTATGAGAAATGGCCTGATAGACCTCGGTGATAACTTGCCGTCTCGTCCAAATCTCCACAGTCCCCATCGAGGAGAGACTCACAAGAAAACATGGTGCCCCTCCTGGAACTCCAAAGGTCTCTGTATTTTGTGAGTATATGTCTTCTGTATGCTCTGTGCAGTCTTCATCCAATCCTAGATAATATGCATCTTCTCAGTGGTATCCTCTACTGACTCTGGACACATAAGTGTTGACTACCCAGGGTCTGTCCAGCATAGAGGTGATCTGTAGGGTCATCCATAAAGGGCCTCATTTGGTTCCATTTAAATGGTGGAGTGAGAACTGTTATTTTATGAGAACTCTATAAAAAGAAAGTGATCCCACAACTGTGGCCAAAATCTCAGATGCATGCACAAATCATGTCCTCTGGCATCAGAATGGTCTGCTCCGTCTAACCATCCGTCTGAGGATGAAAGGCAGTGCTCAAATGCAGTTGAGTGCCGAATGCCTCCTGCAATCCCTTCCACAAGAGGGATGAAAAACACATGTCATGGTTAGAGATGATAGTTGATGACACCCCATGAAGTATCATGATCTCATATATGTATAGGGATCCTAAGCCCTCTACTGATCCCTGATCTCAGATAGGTATGAAGTGGGATGACTTGGTGAGTTGGTCAACAATCACCCATATGGAATCATGTCCCCTGGAAGTACGTGGAATGATTTTCACAATGTCAATGTAGATCCCATCCCACATCCACTCCGTCACCTCTTGTGGCTGAGCTAAGCCCATTGGAACATGGTGCTCAACCTTCACTTGATGACAAGGGAGGCATCGTGAAACAAACTCTACCACTCCCTTCTCCATCCTTGGCCACCAGTGCTGACACTGAAGGTCCTGGTACATCTTCTCCCCACCAGGATGCACTACTAGAGGGGGTGTATGGAACTACCTCATCACCAACTCTTGTAGTGCCAATGGTACCATGGTCCATCCTCTAAAGAGGATGAACTACTCCCCACCTTCAGAAAATCCATACGGTGCCTGCCCTGAGGATATCTAAACACGTCGATCCTCACAGTTAGTGTCCCCAAGCTACACCACCCTGACTCACTGAAGAAGTGGGGGTGTAAATGTCATAGACTAGAGGTATTTTGTTCCATCTCTATCCATGAAGGATATCTGCAACACAGCTAGCTGCTCTGTCGCATCACTCAGCAATTGTAGACCAGATCTCAGGCTGAGTGTATCTTCTACCATGTTCCCCTTCCCATGAGTATAAACTATCTCAAAGTCATAGTACTGGAGGAATTATATCGCTCTCCATTTTCTCAGGTTCAGGTCCTTCTGAGAGAAGATATACCTGAGACCCTTGTGATCATAGTAGACTAAAAAGAATCCACCCATCAAGTGATGTCTCCAAATATTCATGGAAATGACCACTGCTGAAAACTACACGTCATGGGTGTTGTAGTTCTGCTAATGATGTCCTAGATATCATGAACCAAAAGTGATCAATTCTCTCTCATGCATCAGGACACATCCAAACTCAGTTGTTGATGCGTCGTAGTAGACTACATACCCAATGCCCCCTTCTAGATGCCTCAGGATTGGGGAACTCGTCAATCTCTGCCTCAACTCCTAGAAACTCTGTTGGCATATCTCCTTCCATAGGAAAGGTCCCTTTATTTTTCAATGCTGAAAATGGTGTTTAATAACTAGAAAAGTCAGTCATGAATCTTCGGTAGTGTCCAACCAACCCTAGGAAACTCTGCACCTCTGTCAGACTCCTAAGTGTCTGCCATGCTAGCATATCCTCTTTCTACTCTTGATACACAGCAACTCGAGACTCTATGATAACGTGTCCCGGAGTGTGGACCTCCCATATTCAGAACTAGAACTTTGAGAGTTTACTACAAAGCTGCTGCTCTCAGATTATATCCAGAACCATCAGTAGATGATAGACATGCTCTTCCTTCATTACCGAGTAAATCAAGATGTCATCATTGAACACCACCATGAATCGATCGAGTTACGGCTGAAAGATCATGTTCATGAGTTCTATGAACTCTAATGGGGTGTTAGTTATGCCGAAAGGCATAATAAAGAACTCATAATGGCCATACCAATAGCTAATGGTTGTCTTATGGACATCCTCATCTTGTATCCTGAGCTGATGATTTCCTAATTGGAGGTCCATCTTGGAAAACCAGCAAGCTCCCTTCACCTGATTGAAAATATCATCAATCATTGGTAGTGGATACTTATTCTTAACGGTCACCTTGTTCAGGTGATAATAGTCCACACAGAGTTTCAAACTCCCATCTTCCTTCTTGGTGAACAAAATCAGGGATTCCCATGGAGAAACACTGGATCTTTTGAACCCCTTTACCTACAGGTCTTCATACTGTACATGAAACTCCTGAATCTCCACAGGAGCCTTCCGATATGCTGGTGTAGATATTGGTGTTTTCTCGGGGTACAGGTCGAGGAAAAAATCTACCTCTCTATGTGGAGGTAGTCCTGGCACATCATCAGGAACGATATAAGCATACTCTTCCACCACTATAGGATAGCTTGGACCCTCAACATTAACTGCTCGTAGGGTAAGGATAGCCAACTAATGAGTAATCAGCTTCACCCACTTCTGGGTAAGTCCATATTGTGCTAAAAAGGTTCCCTTCTCACTAGTAAAGTAAAATGTGGTCCTGTACGTGTGGAAACACGGAACATTGCACCTAATACAGTCAATCAGAGCATGGAATGTGGATAACTAGTCAATACACAAGATGACATTGTAAGAATTTGACACTGGTACTATGATATCCCAGCCGAAGCTCTCACCTCCTAGAGTAGGCTCACACTACCGGCACCAGTTCCTAACCATCAAATATGCTCCCGTATGTGTCTCTATCCATAAGGATCGAGCCAACGACTCCACAATAATCACCGAGATCTGAATGTGGGTCATGGAAATAAAAGAGAGACTGAAACCTATGTCTATAAGTACTGCAAATAAGGTGGAGTAGATAGATAATGTACCAATAATCATCTTCAGTGTTCCGTTTTCATAGGCCTTAGCTTCTTGGAGCAGCGATTTTCCCTATCCTCATGCTCCCTATGGTCGGGGAGGACCACCTGGTAGTGGTGGTGGTTGAATCTCGAAATGTCGCCCATCACCTGCTTCAAGACCAAATCACTTTCCACGTCCGCCACCCCACATAACTCCTTTCCCAAAACTCTGCCTCTACCTCGGAGGTCCCTCGATAGTCTTCTAGTCATCGGTACGATGGGTCAGGCAGTTGCGAGCCATATGACCCTACCTGCTGCACGTGTAACATCGTGTGTCCCTCTTCTATTCCCCTCTGCCTTATTAGGCTCGTACCTCTGACCCTGTGTCCGGGGGTCATCCAATAGAGGGTCTAGTCAAAATAGACATCTGTTTCATCTGCCTACTACCTCTTGAAGATGACTCAACAACTTATAGTCTGGTGGTAGCTCTTGATGTTAGTGCCTGCTCAGCTAGGAATCTCTCCACCAAAAGTGATCGCTCAAGTACCCCAGCCTGCGTTGGAATGCTGAGGGATATCATAGATTCTCTGATCTCCTATCAGAGACCATTATCAATAGTTTGGGCCCTGAATAAAGGGTCTCGTACAATGTCTATGGAGCAGCAGGAGAGATCTGTAAACCTCACAGAGTACTGGGCCACTCTCATGATTACCTTCTGTAAGTGCAGCAACTCCTGTATACACAATGAGTGTAAGGTTGCTGGGAAAAACACTCCCCTGAAAAGGCCCTCGACGTCTACCCAGATGAGGGTCGCCTCATCGTGTATCAAGAGAATTAGGCTCCACCATCTCTTTACTGCAACCTGAAAATGGCTGGAATCCAGGATCACCATAAAATCAACTTTTGTCCCAACTAAGAGAAAAACTATGGCTACAGCCTCCAGCCATTCCTCAGCCGCCTATGGGACTGTCTCTCTTCGGAACCTCGGAGGCCTCTACTGATGGAACTCGTGCAATGTGCCTAGTCGGTGTGCATCCTCTAATGGAGAGGCTGGTGTAAATAGAAGTCCAACGAGAAGTGGTACTTTTGGTACACCACTCGAAGGTTCCAAATTCATAAGGGGGCCCTATACCGAGGCCTCAATGCTCGGTGGGCTGTCATTGCATACTCTCTCAAGGAACCTAGGTGGATTTCTTCGTAGAGGAATCCTTAAATGAAATAGGTTTTCCATAGTTAAAATTTATACCTGGTGAGTTGACTCATGAAAACACAAGAAAGACTTTTCAAAACACACACAATTAGTTTTTTCATGCACTGAGTTGGAAATATGAATTCAGGGTCCTGGTGTATGGATACGTCAGCCTTCACACCCACACTAGACTCCCTGAACTGAATTCCACAATAAAAAACATAACACTATTTCCCAATAGAAAAGATCAGAGTCTTAGTTATTCGATAGAACCGACTCCTCTGATACCACTTTGTCATGACACATCACCTGGGGCCCGTTCCATGACTACCCCAAGCCCGCATTCCATAGGACAGGGTCATCCAACTACCACCGAAAGTTGTTTTCCCTAAAACAGAAAAGCATTTCCTTTAAACCTGTAAAAACACACATTCCGAGAACCCAACAAGAAGAAATTGTGAAGTAAACTGCTTTAGTAAAAGTGTACTAAATGTAAAGGGGCTGGAATCAAATCCCAACTATTAAAGTACAAGTACAACTAAAAAGTAAAAAAGAGATGAAAGGTGAAAAGAAGCTCTTTGATCATCCACTGCGGATACTACCAGATGGGTAGGTATAGATCGCCTCCACATTACTCCACATCCTCACATCTCCTCCACATCACGTCATTCCCAATATCTACCTCCGACCACCGTCTAGTCCTGGATCCCACGACCTTGATCAATTTTGTACATCATCTGCACAGGACACAATAATGTGTGGGCGAAGCCAGTCAGGGGTGAGTATAATGATACTCAGTAGGGACCCCGAGACCCTGAAAGTCTCCAAGAATTCCACAAAGAAAAACCATAGGGTTACACCACGAAGGTAAAGTACCACAGAGGTAATGTACCACATAGCATAACCTCGATCAAAATCACAAAGTAAAGACAATTCACGCCCAGATTTAGTATTGGGGTAGTAACGAGTAACACCCCCAGTCAAAATGCCGAACGACTCGACTACTGGAGAACTCATCCTCTATCGAGTACAGTGGGCCTGCCGCATCAGACAGAGGTACTTCCCACTAACATTGAACTACTGAAGTATTGCTCCCAATCTTGTACTGTGGGTTTTCCAGGTCACACAGAGTCCCCCACCCCCAACACAGTCTTCTTAGGTTCTCCTCCCCATTGTGTACCATAGCTACTCCCCACCATGGCTCACTTGGTCACAGAGAACCAACCATCCCCCATCATGGTCTGTTAAGGTACTCCTCCCCATCTCATACCACAAACATTGAGTCACTCAGAGTGATAAAGTCAACAATCGTCAGGTATCAACCAACTGTATTGTTCCGTACGTAGTGGGGTTGGGAGAACTGTTCCCCAAGCCCTCAGTCATATCTCAACATGCACGAAGCCTCACAATAAAGTAACCTGACAATCCTCAATGTCATAAGGGTTCCAAATCAATAGATGGCGCATCAGTCAGATGCCCGATCTGTGGGTTATTGGAATTTCAGTGCCAAGGGCCTGGTTGGATTCAGTTGCGATCTAACCCGGCCAAAGTCCATGTTTCTTTGAAACTCTAATGGAGTATGGAAAAAGTACTGTCTGGCTCCAAGGGTCTGAACACAGTAGATGGTTCATCAAACGTGCATCAGATCCTCAAGATAAGCCCCTTTGAGTGTTTCTGGGCCCAGTGGGGCAAGGGTCTGGTCCGACCCAGTCAGACTGACTCGGACCGACCTAGTCTGGGCGGGGCCGAGGTGGACTCGGCCCGCTGAGCCAATGCTTGGTCAAGATTGCAAGGGGGGAACCCGTACGGACAGCCTTGCCTAATTATGCCGGCCTGCAAAAGGTTCGCCCGACCAACGTGGGGCGGCAGCATGCGAGCGCTGCGACCCGGTCAAGGGGCGGCGACCTGGTCTGCGGGCGACAGCCAGCTAGGGCGGGGGCCTAGTCCTAGGGAGGAGACCCGCTCCGAGGGAGGTGGCCTGGCTCTGAGGGTGGCAACCCAACTTTAGGGCGACAACCCGGCTCAAGGTTGGGGGGCCGCCCTGAGGGCCGCAGGCCGCGTCGAGGGCGGTGGACTGCTTTGAGGCTGTCGGGCCGGCTCTGAGGGTGGAATCCCAACTCAAGGGTGGAAACCCGCTCTTAAGGGGTGACCTGACTCGTGGGCGGTGACCCAGCACATGGGTGGCATCCCGGTCTGAGGGCGGTGGCCCAGCTACAACGACAGTATCCCGACTCAAGGGTGGCAGCCTGGTTTAATTCGATGCGGGGGGGGGGGGGGGGAGGTGTAACCCCCGAGTCTGTAGGATTCCCGAATGGACTAATGGCCTTTTGGTTGCTATGGAAGTAGTGCCGCATGGGCACCTCTCGGTTTCCACAGAACCCACCAGAGGGGGTTCGGCCTCCGCTGGAGGCGGGTTCGGCCTCTAATGCGGTTTCGGATGTGGCTTCCATTTTTCGGTGAAGCGGCGGTCATGTTGCCTACCTTCCCATAGCTAGCCATCATTCTAGCCCCCTCCTCCATTCTCTACGGCTGATGAGCCTCCAACTACCTCTTGCGGTGTGCGTCGATGTTATCGCGGTCTTCGAAGGTGGTGCAAGGATATCAAGATGGTGGTGGGTTTGGGATGGGTTCATTAGGCCCATGCCCTCCTCGTTATATGATAAACATTATGGGGTTAAGGGTTGAAGAACAATTGGATTAAACAACATGATTAACCCCTCAAGACTCCAGACAATAACCTTCCACAAAGAAGAAAGGATCGTGGGTCAACATATTATTTGGTTGACCCACGTTCTTCATATAGTTTCATGAATGGGGAAGAGTGAAACAAAAACACACAAACGAAAATAACCCCCTACACTGAAACATTGGAGAGCACTAGCGGTTAAGGGAGTCACGTCGTTCTCCATCCCCGCAACAAGCTATCCTTGCTGCCGCTGGAACGTCAAACTCCGGCTTTGGATTTCGGTGTCACACGTCAACTCCTACTGGGGTCAGTTCTATCCTCTAAGTGCCCAGATTTATGGCACTCCAACATAACTTCATTTCTTGGTGAATCTTGTCTGATACCTTTGTACCAAATCTCAATATTTATAGGAGAGGGGTAGGGTATGTAATGATGTGCAGAGTTAATGGGGCTCATAAATTAGGAAGCTTCCTAATTTCACCAACGTTGTCATTACTTAAGGTTGTCTGGTCATGCCATTAATGGTTTGACACACAGTCGGCCCCACCCTTTAATCTATCCGTTGGAGGTTTATGAAATAAAATAACAAAAATTATTTTATTTTATTTCATTTAAAAAAAGTCGAAAACATAACTTTTTATCTGGATCTACTGTGGTCAAATTAAAGTCTCCCTTAGTCGAATCCCAATGTAGCGGATTCAACAGTGCCCTCACATTTATAATCTGAGTAGTGGTTCAAAAGTTAGAAAACGCCGCTCATGCGTTTTTTGAACGTACGTGAAAAAAAATCTGAAATTCATTCTGAGCACACTGATCCTCAAAATCACAGCCTTCAATTTTCATAGACTCATAATAATTCCATATAATTAAGGAAATAAATTTACATGAAAAAATCTGGGTCTTTACATATCACGTTTGTTGTAATTCTATAAATTATACCTTTGAAAAACATGATCCTAATTTTTATGGAATCATCCTTTCCGACTCAAAAAAAACTCCACCAACACTATGGTTAATATAATCTCCTTCAAATATTTCACAAAAAAACATATTGATGGGAATGAGAGTATTTTATAAAAGGTCCATAAGAAAATAAATGTCTCAATGACACAATATTAAGAGAATATGGAATAATAAGTCATGGGGTTACAACTTAGTGGATATTACACAGAACCCATGCACACTACTTTACGACCCGAAAATGTTAATCTTGTCTTATAATGTGGTTTCCATCCTAGAATCAAAAAACTTTCATGATCATACATAATATTGTAGTTTGTAAAGAAATTAAAACACATAGTGACATCGACATCCTCTATTAAACAACATGTAAAAGTCCATCAACACTACTTCCACACACCAACGCAATTCATGAACTAAAATCCAAGCCTGAGACAATTTTTTCACCACTTGAAACAATATGTGAGGTATCATAATCACTCTAGAAGACACTACACTATCCTTTGTATTTATATGCTATACAGAGGGCATGAATTAATTCAATATTATTTAAAATTAAACATTTCTTTCCTTTTTTGGAAAAAATCATGAAACCATATTGTAGGCCACTAAATGTGTTGCTTATGCCTATAGAAGTGAGTAAACAATCATATAGGGTTATAGAGTCTATTAACTAGATTCCAAAAAGAACTTAATCAAGCTACATGTATTCATGTAGGGTTAAAGAATATCACATTGAAAGATCCTATCATCTGATCCATGAAATGATTCAATATAAAGAAGAACCCAAGAATATCAATAGTTCTTATAAGAGGAGAAGGGAGTATTTTATATAACTATTCCTATATCCATATATATGTGTTTTATTATAGGATTTTCATTTCATTTTTTCCATATAATTTCATTATAGAGTTATTGACATAGTGACTTTTATTTTCATTAGTCGCTGCTTGTTCACTTCTACTTCTCACACATATTCATATGATTTCTCATACCATACATCTTCTATAAATCCATGATTATTCAGTTATGACCTAATGGTAGGTCATGAAGGATGTTTTTATGGTGTTCATATGTCTCATGGAATCATTTAATTTAAATATTATTTCATTTGAGATGGGATAGTGGGGTTTTCAAAATATTGTTTTGAAAATGTCAACTTTCTCAAGTTATTTATCACTTCCTCTTTATACTCCTTAATATATAATTTCTCATTTCCTTGTATCAATACAACTCAAAAATTATTGAATGAGTATTGTTGAGTCATCAATACTTTATGATGGGTTTTGGTGTTTATTGGTTATATATCAATAGTTGTGGCATGTTAGTTACTCAGCACTGTAAAGGTGACGAGTCTTGGTGTGTGGAGGAGATCTACTAAATTACACTAAGTCTCAAAAATATATGACGAGAAAGGTAATTATTGAATGATATTTCCTGGGTTATAAAAATAGGATTAATTAATTAATATATATAATAAAGGACCCATGTTTTTAATGTAGTATATACCTCATTCTCACTAACCATTTGGGGTTTTCATTTTTTCAATTTATATTAGTTTAATCACATTGAATCCAACCCCCTTCCATTTTCTATTGTTTTCATATAAATATAATCCAATAAAATATAGTATATGAAAAACTGAGAATGAATGTTTATTAGTTAAGGAACCTTTAGAGATGATCATAGTTAGGCACTATATTTCACTCTAGGTTTATAAATTCAATTTTCAATGGTTCAGGAAAAACCACTAGTTATATCTCCAATAAAAACCCCCAAATGGAGTTCAATAAACATGATTTGTGGAGGAGATTACTATACCAATTTTTTAATAGAATATGTTAATATCTTTTTAAAAATATAATGTGTGAGGTGCCTCATATTATCACTCCATATTATGATGCTAAAAAAATCTATAAAAATTATACTTGACATAAAGTGACATGAAGTGCGCTAAAATGTGTTAAATTTACATCATTTCCACAAGTTAAACATTATATCTCACAAATGAACACATAATACGAATCATATAAGGGTTAGTGTATGTGAGGATCATTTTTATAAGAAAATTATCTTATGATACCTGTGATCATTTCTACACAATCAAACCATACAACACTAAAATATAGACTACTCATAAGTTACACTCAACTTTATAACCTGGGGAATGAAATCATAAGAAAGGGGTGATAATAAATGATCCAAATAGGGAAAATTATCAAAATTTCATCAAGGATTTGATCAATACCATATGATAAAACCAGATAATAAGAGTAATATATTATTAAAAATAATATGGTATAATAATATATATCTGAAATTGATTATAGAATGATATATAATCTCAAATAAACAAACATATACCATGGAAAAAAAGTGAGTAATCAAGATATAATAAACATGATCCTCGTATCATAATCATAGGACTATGTCAAGGGAATTCCATATTCCCATGAAACATTGCATAACAAAAAACATGGTATGAAACATAAGTATAATGTATCATAATGTTTTTGAGTTGGTACTTGAACCCACTCCTTCACGAGTCACTAAAAACTCTCAAACATGGTAAGAAAACGTAATTGAACCTATTTATACATGTGAAATGAGATATAAACTTCTAAAATATACAGTAGAGGGTGATACATGATCCCACCCATCATCATATTTACAAATTTGTGCAATAAGATATAAATCTTTCAACATATTGTGGAACCATGTAGGAAAAAAAGATTTTTATATCATTTTAAAATGTTTTCACGTTACATGATATCAAGAGTTGTGTAGTTGATACCAAAATTTCACTAACCCCAAATGATTATTTCATAAATAAATTTAAAAGGTGATAAATTAAACATAACTATATATGAGTTAGATATTTTAAATAAAAAATTAGAATATAAACCATTAAAAGTGATCATGGAAAATATTTACTAACATTACTATAGAGAGATAAAATTATGAATTAAACTCAAATTCATGAGGGTAACATGAAAAAAATTATAAAAACAGATTTAAAAGAAATATAAATTTTGGATCAAATGAGAACCTAATGGTTTTATATTGGAAATTAGGACTGTCAGATAAAAATATGAAGATGAAGGGGAAATCCATCTTAATATTCAGAAAATGACTTCATTGAAACCCACATAATAAATAGTGTGATAAATATTTAGTTTTTTAAGAGTTATGTATAAATTTCATAATTTACACAAATAAAACATATTTGGTTTTTATATAAAAAAGGATAACATTGGAGGTATGATTGAATATGGATATGGATGAAAAAAAGATCATTTGGAAAGAATGAGATGTATTCTTCACATCATTAAATTTTTTGATTTGAGAAGTATATCAATAAAATTCCTCATAAAATAAGGAGTAAATTCATTATAATAATGTAGTAAAACTATCATGTAATAGAAATTGTAAAAAATAAATAATTATGTCTCATAAAAAGAAGTGATGTCAAGAAAAACCACTTACATGAAATTCAACATAGTTAAACATTATCAAACCTACTGTATGAAAAAATAACTATTTTAATATCCTATTTAAAAAACATATTCAAATATATGACCATTTATAAAATTCGATTTTAATCATTTATTAGAAATTATAGGCTATTTGTATTTTATTTTCATCAATAGATGTTATGATCTTTGAGTTTTTGTTTAGTACTAGTTTTATAGTTGAAATGTCCATTCTTATTTCAAGATTAAAATTTCATCATTTTGAGATTATTATTGTTACTTAAATAAATTTTTTATTTTTATTTATTCTATTGTAATTTTATATAATATTTATTTTACTTATGATTCTAGATGATAAAGTTAGTTTCAAACTTGTTTTAGTAATTTTTAATGAAAAATGGTTGTAGAGTAATAATAGTAAAATGTTAATATATCTTTTCTAAAAATAATAAAAAAAACAACATGTTCCCCTAAATTTATAATAAAACCACTATTAATGTTTCCATTAACGTCATCCATGAGATACATTTTTAGCATTGATCATGTAAGTAGTTATATTGACCCAAACTAGAACAAGTTATAATGAATGGGTGATTATGTTTATGAAAGTAATTATTTTGGCCTAATATCACTATTAAAAGAGAATAATGATATTATTTATATGTTATTAATGTTTTTAAAAATATTTTAATAGATGTGGATAAATAATTAAATACTATATTAAACCAATATAACACATTCATGGAGGCGGTAGTCCACATGTGCACAAGAGCATTGTTGTTGTTTTCCAAAGAACATAATGAATGTTGGAATTAACTTACATTTTTAGAGTATAAATATTTTTTTAAATCAAATTTGTGGACAATATTAATCCTTTTAACTATGAATGTTATTTGGTAATGAAAAATGGATGAAGTTGTATATAAAGGTGGTTGTCCTCCCATAACACATGCTATATTTTTGTTTTCTAATTGTTTTGGATGACGATGGAAAATCGTTGTCCCATAAACATTATAATATTTCAATAAAAGTATGATATTGATATAATTATTTCAACATTTTTTGATAATATTCGGAGGAGATAAAAGAATAAATAATGGAAAGTAAAATAAAAAGGCGTAACTGAGGATGTTACCATTACCCTTGGAAGATATCCTTTGAGAAATGGATTAAGGCTTTGAGAGGAGTTTTTATTAGAGGAATAAGACCTATAAGCAGTGAATAAGACTGTTGGGAAGTTATTTATTAAGGTTTTGGTTTAATCTAAGAGGCTTGATGAATGATTAGAAGGATTCTTTTTATGGGACTTTTTATAGATGAGATGAGGGACATTTTTGTGATAATATAAAAGTTAACGACAAAATTCAAAGATAAACTGGATTAATAATGAAAAATAATGAGGTGTGGAAAAATGTATGGTTGATAAAAGATCAACAAAAATTTAAAACCTGTTATTAACATGTATTTATAACTTTTAACATTTGATTGTTCACTTTTACCATTTTTTGTTTTTACCATAGTAATTATTCTTTTTCTATGTAATTCACTTTTGGTGATAAAAAATTAAAGGATACTTATAAAATAATTTTTTTGAAATGATTACAAATATTAAATCCATGTTTTAAAATTAAATTTCAATCAGTGACATAAATTATTATCATTAATACTGAACAAAACACGTAAAAACCATTTTTAGAAAATTGGATTTTAAGCATAAAAATAATGTCTAAAATAAAATTATGGGTGTTTTTGATTTACATGAATATAATTACTTCATTATTATCCAAATTATAGTTATTTTACATAAAATATGATATAAAATTGTATACTACCTTGTGGGTTATAGTTAAAATAAATAGAAAACATAGATTTTTTTAGATTATAAAATTAGATATGTTTTTAAAATTTTAGGAGAATGTTTTATAAATAAAAAAATTTATTTTAAAATGATTTATTTTAATTTATAAATATATATATTTTTTATATAAAAAATGTTTCATAAAATTTCGAATCACTCTTCTACTATATCATATTCATAAAAGTGGTAGTATTAAAAAATCACTATTTTCTAGTTCTCACTAGAAATTCAAACATTTTTTAGAAACATAAAAAAAATTCATCCAAATATAATTATTACATTTTAAATTAAATAATTATTTTTATTTTATAATATTTAAATTTTAAAATTTTTAAATCTATTTTTAAAATTAATATACAAAATATTACGAAAATGTTAGTTTTTAATGTTGTTATTTATGTTATTTATATTATTTCTTATAAATTTATAATTTCAATTATTTTAGTATATTAGTTCACATATAGTAATATTTCAAATTGGGTTAATTTAAATTTTTATTATAAAATATACAACACTTTTGAAAAATTGTTATTTGAGAATGAAAAATCGTTTTTAATATTAAGTCATATTATTTATTTATCTTGTAAATGTAAGAAATTTTAGTTGAGTAATATCATATTATCTAATAGTAGTTTTAATATTCTCACACTATTCATAATTGTAATCATCTAATAAGTCAGGACTCTTTTTAGTTATGTTTTTCATGGGAAGTAAGCTATCAAAAATATATTCTAAAATATCTGGGGATGAATTCTTCCCCCTTAAACGAATTTCATCCTCATAATTTTAATTATCACTCACTAAATAAATTAGAGAAGGATAAATAAAACATAGAAACAACCCAAGATATATCCACTATTGGGATACTAATAATACTATCATAGGTAATATAATGTTTTCAATCATAATATGCCTATCAGAATATTGATTTTTTCACTATTTATTTGAGCTAAAAATCCATAAAGATTTTGTATAATATATCCTATAAAATTATTAGTTTTCTTATAATGATCATAGTCATACTTACATAGATAAATGTTAATAGGTTATTTTAAAATATGGAATGTGATTTTCATATTTGGTTAGTTTATAAGGATTCTACGTATAGGTAACCAATACATTTCAAAACATTCATCAAACTAATAGATGGATAATAATACATGAATTAATAATAATCCAACAAACATTTAAGGTGATTCAATTAGAATTTATATTAAAATGATACCACCATGTGATTTTATTTAATTAAATTCTAAATAGTTACTAAAAACATACATGACATAAGATTTCTAAAACTTATGAGTGTAGAGTAAGGGTACCTGTGACAACATAGTTATCAAAATCCACATCAATAGTAACCATTGTAAAGATCATTACTTTCATTGTCCTAGAGGGTTGTTGGGGTTGATTTTCATTTTAATCCCTTGTATTAGTGCTCTAGTTAGTATAGTTATCAAATTCCTCATATCTTAAAAATCAAATTTCTTATAGATCCCTTATAATAGAATTAATTTTATCTATCTTGAAAACCAAACACTTACCTTTTAGATGGAAGTTGTTTCGAAAATGACTAGCTTTACTATAGATTAATCATCTCCTTGTTCCTTTTTTAAAATTACCTAGGTGCTTCTTACCTCATTTTTGAGATGTAGAAAGTTGAATCTTATTTCCTCCATTGTCTTCATCAGAAAGAATTCCATGATACTCCACCCATATCTTATTTGGTATGTTTATATTTTTTTAAGAGATAAGTTATTATTCTTATATCAAGATATTTGGGTTGGTATAACTAATAGACTATCAATTTCCATTTTAATCCAATTTGGTTTTTCATTCGTATGTTAAATAATTTTTCTATCACACCCAATGTGTATTTGGTTTCATATTTACCTATCCATTACATTATTATTTTGAATTTAAATATAATCATTTTATTATTTCATATAATGGAAAATATTTACATTGAAGGAATAAATCATAAATGACATGTGAACCATAACCTATAAATTTATATACCTTAATCATCTTTTATTATTATTATCTATTTCTTAATTGGTTCTGAATCTATGATATAAAAAGATACTCAAATCCTTTATAATGGGTCATAATTTGAATGTGATTTAACCAAAGTATATCCCCAGAGTGTGTATGGACACTGTGTAGTATTAGGACCACTCACCATGATCCTTGTGAAGATCATGTTGACACTTAACCATTATTTTTTCTGAGTGATTACCCCCTGGGGGATTGGTACCATAGCTATATCCAATTTCCAGCATCCTTAAAGTGACATAATTCCAAAGAAAACCAAATAAACAATAATTTAGTGAAATTTTAGGATGTTAACATATAATTAGACATATCTCTTTGGTTATTACTAATGTTATATTATCTTAATCCATAAAAATAACTAAATTAATCCTAAGAAACAACTAAACCCTGCTCTAATACCTACAAAGGCAGCCTAGATCTGCACTCTCATGTTCAGTTCTCAAAACCTTTTCTTTAAACACTTTGTTTTGATCCAAAGTGAGATAAAAAAAGATAAAATATGTTTATTCTACATTCTTTTCATAAGATAGAATTCACATATCAAAATTATATTACAATCCCAAAAATGTAAGGTTTTCTATATTTGAGGATTATCTACATAAGAAACTATTTTATTATAGTTGTGAACATTTTCTCTATAATAATACATTACTAGACTCAATTGTAGGATTCCCAGAAGTTATATTCATATTCATTATATATCAAATGAAAACATAAGATATGGGGTGATATCAAACACTCAATAAGCGAAAACTAATCCACATATCATTCAAGGTTAAATAATAAGTATATGAGAAAACATGATCAGCGGAGAAATATATTATTAGAAAGAACATAAAATAATAAGAATTATCTATAAGACATGAATGAAGGAACTATAATCACAAATGAAAACACATATACAATTCAAATAGAGTGTGATATCATGAGATAAGAAACATGACCCATGGATTATAATTATTGGAAAATGGAATTGAAATTTTACATTCCCTTGAAAAAAAGCATAATAATAAACCTTTTGAAATACAAAATCCCATGGTATGATCATATATGTTAGTCACTAATCCTGCCCAATCCTTCATGAGTCACTAATTGCACTCAAACTTGGTGGAAAACAAATTTTCACCCTTGTAATCATGTCTCATGAGATATAAACTTCTAAAAAATGAATTATATTGTGATATTGGAACCCTCCCATCATAATCCACACAGATGTGTGCCATAATATATCAATCCTTAAACATATCATGAAAACCCATGGGATGAAAATGGATTTTATATCATTTCCCTATAGTAATTAATAACATGTAATAAAAATAAAATTAGCTGATACTAAAATAATAATCACCCAATAAGAGTATATCATAAAATATTTTGATGGGGATATATAAAACATAACTTCTAACATGTTAGATATTTTGAAGATTAAAATTGAATGAAAACAATATAAATAGATTTTAGAAAAAAATTATTATCATTTTCAAAAGGTGAATATATTTTGAATTAAAAATTAAATTCTATTATGTAGTAAAATAATATTTTAAAACACTACATTTAAATAAATCCAAATAATGGAGAATTTGAAAAAATAAAATTTTTATATTGGAAATGTGGAGTTAAACATAAAAATGTATACTTGAAGAGGGAAGCATTTTTAATGTTTTTAAAATAATGTTATTGAAACCCATATGAGAAATATAGTTAGAAATAATTCATTTGAAAAATGGTAAATAAATTTTAGGATTATCATGAATAAATAAGATTTGGATTTCAAAATAATAATGCATAACATTAGCAGGAATATTTAATATGGACATGGAAGAAATGGTGATCACTTAGAAATATGTTGAATTATTGTCAACATCATCAAATTTTATGAAGAAATATGTTCCTCAATGTAATTACCCATAAAAGGAGTAAATCTATTATAATAATAGAATTAAATAATCATGTAATAACCATAGTAAACAATTTTTCATTATGGATAATGAAAATATGTATAGTTAATAAGACCACATTACCCAAAATCCATCTTAGCTAAATGTTATATAAACTCTTATATATGAAAGAAAATCAGATAATAACCTATTTCAGATCCTTATTCATACAGATAAAATTCTATAAACCTTTTTTATAATTATTTATAACAAATATATTGGTTAGTTATGTATTATTTTTATCATTATATTTATTGAATTTGATTTTTTTATTAAAAAATGTTTCATAGTGGTGATGTCCATTAATTTTTACAGATTCAAATTTTGTATGATTGAGATTATTTTAGATACTAAAATATTTTTTTTATAATTATATATAATGTTATAATTTTATTTAATATGTATTATAGTTGTGATTCCTAACGTTATATTTTTTATCGAGCTTGTGTCGGTAATTATTAACAAATAAAATTGTGGTATAATAATACTAATTGACATATTATTATAGACTTTGAAAAACTATAAATCAAGTTTTTTGATCATTAATGTCTAATAAAAATAGTACTAATTCTTCCAAATTCATCCATAGTATATATTTATATCACTATTCTCTAGGTGGTTAAACTATCCAAAATAAGAACAACCTAAAATCTACATGTGAGTATGATTAAGAAAGATATTATTTTTAGCCCACAATATGTATGAGTTTAATATTTTCCATGATTTTTAATGGTAGTTAATTATGGTCCAAGAAAAATAAATATTTCGGTGATGTCAATAAGTTTATGAAGTTATAGAGAATGATGTTTCAGAAGGTGAAGTATCCAGGATATCCAAACTTGATATTATAGTGAGTATAACTTGAATAAATGGATGAAGAAGAAAGATCCCAAGAATGATTATCCTAAGGATGTTATTTTAATGGATTTGAGTATATAACTATAACAATTATTGAATTCGTATTATGTTTAGAATATATGTGTTGATTTTTCTGAGGATGTGAAATTGTATATGATAATGGAGAAGATCATGAAAATGTTTATTTGCAAGAAGTTAATTTTAAGATGAATCCCATGAAATATTTTTCTTCATGATGGTTAATTTGATGGTGACCCTGAATTTTATAGATGAGGGTGATATAATGTTATATATTGAATATTTTCCTAACACCATTTATATAAGTCTTCAAAAAATGTCCATATATTTTATATAGGAGGAGGCAATAGTGATTTGTATAGATGATTTTCCTAAATCCATTTTTGGGAGTCTTCTAAAAATGCTTACCAACCATTATATTTTCAACGAGGGACCACCTCAACCACATATGTGGGACCCTATGGTTAACCATGTGGGAGGTATTAGAACTATGTTTCCAGCTATGGTGGTATTCAGATGTTTGATCATAGCTCATGAGTGGAGGATATAAGTGGGTGCACATAGGGCTTACATGTAACATATGCTGTGCGAGGGTGGGAAAACTCAAGTGATGTGTGTCCTATACATGTCTTGTGTAAAGACTGTATATGGGTGAAGATCACCCAATAATATGGAATGAACCCATAGTAGCATGTGATGGTTTATATGGTATTGCCAGACCACATGAGAAATTATTGTTGGATCAAAGGCCAAAGTTACTATTCACCAACTTAAAAATTATATGGGCATATGACCTCCATCTGATCTTATGCATTATAATTATCATCCAACTTCCAAATAGTCATCCCTAGCCTCTATTCATATATTGTACTTATGAAATCCCTAACACCACCTTTTCATTATCAAAAGAAACACCCGCTATCTGAACATCTTTGATGTTTGAGATGCGATTCTATGATAATGCCATCAGACCATTTGGAGAACCGAATATGATCAATGAAGCATGAAGAATCATTTAATGAATAAAATTAATTGTACTGAGGACAATACTAAAATATAGTGGGATGACAACGAATCTCAACTTAATGAGGTAGTTCACGTTTAAAATATCACTTGATGTTCATCTCATTCACGTTATCAAATTCATCATGAAGGGAAGGAAACCATGTTTTCCAGTATATATTAATTTAGAAACACAGAACATATCAACTTTGGTAAGATAGTCTTAACACAGATAAAATTTTATAATTTTTACATGACAAGAAAAGTGGGGCTATGGAGTTTAATGAATGAATGAGAGATGGTGATGCTTGTTTATAAGAGAGGGTGACCAAAAGGATTCCAAGCTACCAAAACCTTGAGAGGTGTCATTTTTATTATGAAAATGGTAATATGTATATAATAATTACAAAGATAAGAGAGACCATGATCCTACTAGGATACATGAAGAAGAGTGTTTTTCACAAATCTATATCCCAAAGGAGAAATTCACACTAAAATCGAGTAGAGGAGAATATATCATGGGCCATAGACTTGTGTTTATCACCATCAATGTGCTCCACAAAGAAAATGATCCATGAATATCTCTACATGTGAGAAAAATAACTTATTAGTGAGATATTAGTTGATAAATTCAATATCACTAAAAAAGGTTATCCATGTATAAATATTTTTAGAGAATAAATTTTCATTTCTTGCACTTGTGTTCTTTGGATGAAGAAGGGGAGGGTTCTGGGAATAGAAAAAGTGCTTTATGGGTTATTCCCAACACATATTTTGGATTTAATTTATGATTAATTTTATATTTACATGATAACAATATTATTATCACTAGAATTGAATAAAATATTAATTATTGTATGAATTCTAGAACCAAGATGTTCGATCGTCGCTTATTATTTATAAATAATTTAAACTACTGAGGATTACTTTGTGACTAATTATTTCATAATTAATGGATATGAAAACTTATATAAATATTTCCATCATTATGTTGTAGGAATCAGGAGTAGATTCCACCAAGTGGTGATAAAAAATGTTCCATGAACCTCCAAACATCACCCTAGGAATATCCATGTTCTAGCATAGTAGATCTGGACGCATGCACTATTTGTGTTAGGCTGCCTCGAGAATCTCTTGGAGAAGGATTCTATTTAACCTCTCCAGACTCAAGAGTGGTGGTGGATGAGTTATTATCTATATTAATGTGTGTATTCTAAGAGGGGAACATTTCTTGGTCTTTGATAAAATTATCTCTAAATTTCATTGTGCACAACAAAATGAAATGGAACCCACTTGTGAAATAATATAAATGGGCTTAAATACAACTAAGGTTATAAAATAATAATATAATATGCACCATTATTATTTTTCATAGTTCCTATAGAACCTCATGTCTTTAATAATAATATTATTGTTGTTGATTGACATGTGAAAAACCAGTGAATTAAATTAATACTTTTTTTATTTTAATAATATCCAATATATATTATTTATTAGAAGACCAAAAAAATCAGCTCGACATTCCACCTAAATATTTAACAATACTTGAATAATGATTATTCATTTAATAAAAAAAATTCACTACATTATTCTCCAATAAATAAATAAGTTTTATAATTTACAATTAGACAATAAACATTTACTAAATATTCTACTCACCAAACATTATCTTGAATAATTTGTGATGAAATATATACAATCAAGGAAAAATGAATAATTTTTAAACCCTATGTGGAAAAAAAAATTATAAAACTTTTCAAAATAATAAATAATTATTATATTTATCTTACAATCTAGATACTCATAGGGCATGACCCTCTATGCCCCTTTCTTAGTGGCATTTGGGAAATTTTAACAAAGTTCAATGATATCTTATAGATGCACACCAAGGCATACATATAGAAATAATTTAATGATAAAATGACATTAAACTACCTATGAATGCTTACCATGTAATATAAATATTTTATCTTGATATATATAATCAAGAAGGTGGCATGAAAAGGAGATCAACCTACTTGCTCGATGTATCTTTAATTGAATTTCTAAAAAATGAACATTCATACAGAATACCATGGACATGGATTTTTAAAGGCCCTATCATTTCCATAAAATGAAATTACATATATGCTTCCGTTAAATAACAGAAGTGAGAAATCATTTTTTATATTATTAATTAATGAAGTATTATGTGTGATTCACCTGAAGTATCCTAACTCGTCACAAACATCAAACATCATAATTTTCATAAATACAAAAAATTAGTTGACCTATAAAATCCATTAAAAATTTTATTAAACTATTAGGTAAAATACGCACGCTCTTAGATAGAAACATCCAATGAATCATATAAATTTGGATTTCATACTGGCATGTCTCTTTCTCATATTATCCTACACTAGAAATTTCCATGAGAATACACACTAAAAGGTGCCTAAAATTATTATGAGTCTCCACCCCTAATAAAATGTATCATTTGTGGCCTTTAAATTATTTCTTCTATCTATAGAACATATATTTTTATAACCATATCATGTCACTTCTGTGATATCTTAATAAGAAAAAAATATTATGACATTTTAGTGTGATGACTACAGTTAAGACATTATCACATGCTCTATTTTTTAGAAAAAGATCCCAGATGTGAAAATAATATTTTCAATATTCCAAAATATAAATTAAATTTATCAAAAAGTATATAGAAGTTGGATAAATGGAACTAGCTCCAACACACTCCCACATTCACTAGAGTGACCAAGTAAATATGTTCAGGCTACAAGCTCTATAATTATACTCTTTATTTATATGATATAATGATTTAGTCATGGGATCTACTATGTTTTCATACATGAATCTATTCTTATATAAACATCTCACCTCGATGAATAATCCATCAAAATGCGATACTTCTGTATTATATTCTTTTCTCTTTGGTCTGACCATGGCTATTTGGAAAGAGCTACCACTCTTGTATTATGATAATAGAATGTGATAGGGTATTTAATTCTTCATACCACATATTCCTCCTTTAAAATGATTAATAAAAAATGAATTCCTTTATTTCATAATCATATTCAATATACTCAAACTCCACTAGAGAATTTGTGACAACTAGAAACTTGGAACTCTTCAAGCCCAAAGATACTCTGTTGAGATTGAAAAAATATCAGGACTATAACTTTAAAATGTTATAATCTATCAAAAAATAGAATTAGTATAACCCATGGGGACTAGTTCTTCATATCCTCTATACACCCTGAATATATCCTTATTTACTTCTAGATACATAAGGATAACCTTAAAAGTATACAAACAATGTTCACCTCGATCATTTTGATATCATCTTATCATGATCAATGCATAGGAGACATGAATTACAATACATATCATGGAACACATGAATAATCTATTCACCAAAGAATATAATAACTTAATCATTCTCCCTTTCTCCTATTGTGTTTAAGGACCATTTTCATAAAAATATTTATACATTATGACACTAGAGGAAATCCACTATTGGATTATTCCATGCTAAATATGCTACTTACATTTTCAATTTATTTTCCATGAATTTGTCTATGTATCCTCTTATATCTCTCTCAAATGATCTTGATACATTGAACATAGGTTGTTTCACCTATATCCTTCATAGAGAATTTTTTTTAAATTTTATTCAACAGAATGTAAGTTTAGTTTTTCATTTTGAGGATCTAATATTTCATTGAAATATAATACTAGGATAATGTCTGAATTCCCACAAAAACACTTATAAGACATAGATCACAATAATTTTTTTTATGAAACAAACATCTTTTATAGATTCATCGAATTCAATGTTCTGGGACCAGGATTCTTGCCTCAGTCTATAGAAAGCTCAATGTAACTTGAAATATCTTTTAGGTATCACATAGAGTCACAAACCACTATAGTTGCTTCAATGAGAAATATTTTCTAAAGTGTTTTGTAAAGGAAATGTATTTTTCTATCCATATTCCAACTTTCATAGTCACGGTAAGTAGCAATATCAAGTAGAATTATTATGTATTTAAATTAGAAACTATTGAATAATTTTCACTGTAGTTAATTCCTTGGAAATATTTTAACCTTTTATCCACAATACATTATTCATGGGTACATAATTTACCTTCGATGTTAAATATTCTATTGATTACCCATTTTAAACATACCGGATTTATATTAATTAGTGGATCTCCCACAACCATTACGTGGTTATGATATGTGTAATCTGTTTCAGAATTATTAGTATCTTTCCATCTTACATCTTCTAATCAATCTAATAAATTTTTGTAGGATAAACATTCCTTACGAGATACAAATAAATATTCAATATCTTTGGTTACTAGAAAAACACATATCCCTAGTTATCTTACCTTTATGTTTCTCTTATAAAATACTTGTGTTTTATGAGAGACTTCCCTGAGGAATAGTGGAATCTATTCCTATACCAAATCTTGTTCTTCTTGAGCCTCAATTACATAAAATTCAATATTCCCCCCACTATATTTTTTGTGGATGTTATCCCTCTCAAGAAATATCACTTTTCTGATGATAATAACATTCTTTTATAAGGAATTGTTTAATTAGTAACCCTTAGTTTCATTAGGAAAGCCTATAAAGATACAATTTTTTTCATGAGGTGGTATTTTTTTTCTTATTAAGGGATTAATTAATGTCACACAACCCCATACACATGTATTCTATAAAATGGGATTCCTTCCACTCTATATCTTGATGGGAAATCTGTTTTCCACCTTAGTTGGTACTCATTTTAGTATTCAGGCCATAGTTTGTAATGAATATTTTGGAAAGGATAATGGAATATCTCTGTGACACATCAATAAGATTACCAAGTTTATCATGATATGGTTCCTCTTTTCACTAATTGTATTCTAGTGTGGTGTGTAAGGTGGATTGAGTTTGTATAGAATACCAAAATACCATATAATTCAGATTAAGTATTGGTTAAGATATTAAAACACTTGAAATTATTGAAGATTATTTATCTTCTTTATAGGTTCATTCTATACTACATTCTGAAATTCTTTTAATTTCACAAAGGACTTAGACTTATACCTATTCATTTCAACAAAACAATATCTACTAATGTGATCCGTAAAAGTTATGATGTAAAGATATCCACATCTAGATTCTTCCTAAAATTTTCCCCACACATCAGTATGTACCAATCCTAGAAGATTTGTATCCCATTCACCATTATAATCCATTGGTGGTTTAGTCATTTTCCCTATAAACATGCATGAAATCATTCAAGTGGGTTTATCTTAAAGGTTTTTAAATAACTATCTTGAAAAAGTATTATCATATGTTTCTCATTTATATGAACAATGTGGTGATGCCGTATTTAAGAGTTGTATGTTTCCTAAAAACATTTATTTTTTCAATTTCCAATACATGGTTTTCGTAATTTATTAAAAAAGTCCATAAATAATATGTTCTATACCATAAAATATGTTTTATTTATAAAATAATAAACTATTATTTAAAAATAAGAAAATAATACCATATATTTCTAGGTAGAGAATATAAATTATATTCTTGGTAACTGTTTGAATATAACAATAATCTCTTAAAAAATATCATTTCTATTTGAAATAAAATGTGGTAGCCTCCAATGGCAAGAGCATCCAACCTAAAATCATTGAAAATTCACAAAAACTCCTATCATTTGGAATTCTTTTGTAATATAATTCGTACCTACATTTCGATTAAAATTTGAGAACCACAAGATCTATATAATTCTCAATGCATTGATGTAAAAAGATTATGCTCGATAACAAAAAAAACATTTAGATTATATTTTCTTAGGGGATTAGTTTCTATTCTATTGGCCTTAAATATCTCTTAAAAAACATACAGCTTCATTTTTATTTCCATTTCATTTGGATCTTCCTATTCCTAAAAGGATAGTGCTTAGAAATTTATGACTTTTTATTAGTCTTGGGACCCTTTTACTTGTTCATTCATTTCATATTCATCATAAGGTCTGTAGGGTTTTGACACCCGATTCATTTTTCCAGTTGGTAAATTAGAGTAAGAAGTTATAAAAAATCTTATCCTTATTTATCATATTATAATTAACAATAAAACTGAAGGAGGACATGGGAAGTGAGGTAAGAATTATATCCTTTTTCACCCCACCTAGGAATTTAACACCCAATATGTCTAAGAATTCTATGTATCTAATAATCGTGACTTCATGATTCCTAAATGAATCTAACTCTAAAATCCTGGTTATAAATAAAGGATTTGAGAAGTTATATCTCAATTTTATTGGATTCTCTTAAGGGAGATCCTGAAGGTTACACCTCATGATATACACATCCATTTCCTCAGGTTTTTTAGAATATAATTATTCATGGATGCTAGTATGAGTGATTAAATATATGTGAAAATGTTTAAGTGTTTCCCACAGCGAATCAACTGCTCCTCATTATCCACTTTACCAAGGACTTTAGGAATATGTTCTTCTAGCACATACAATTTCCTTTCACTATGCATGATAATGGGTAACATAATTTTCCACTATTATCCTTCCCCATTATTAATCACATTGATATGTTTAATGTTATTTTTACTTCCCTTTCTATAAAAAATGAAATGAATTAATTTTTTTGGATTATAAGTTGATAAAGAATTATTATATTATATTAATTAATCTCACACTATTTTATTGAAACCCAATATCACCCACCATTGGATTTGGAGTATTGTGTTTTGTGTCCATTCTAGTGGATGGGGTCCATATTACGCTTCTCGAAACCCCAAATTATGATGATAAAGTAATTCGAAGGGTTTTTGGTAGGAATTTCAAATTCTAACTATATAAATTCATAGTTCCTTGATCTATTGAGTGGACTCCCAAATCATGAAATCCATTAATTGGATTTCATAAACCATTTATTCATAGTTATAGAAAGGACTTATCTAAAAGTATACCATTGATATAAAATAAGTTATTTCAACCAAGAACTTCAAGTTAGTATTTGCTAATAATTGAGATCCCTACAAATTTTTATAGTCAATCATTTCAAACTATGGTTTGATTTTAACTTAAGTAGTGGAAGGCTATATCGAGTTAAATTATATATTGAGGGATTTTATCTCTACATGTAAATTTTCCATTTTTTATTTATTACATTCATGTTAATATTAATTTTATTTAATTAAGTGATTAATAGTGCCTTAAATAAAATATAGGAAAAATATAATTTAGTTTAGTTATATATTTCATTCTTGTCAATTTATTAATTCATTTGATCATGAAAAAACATCAATAATGAAACTAACCACGAACATGACATATATATAATAATAAAGTAGTTTTATTAGGATATTTTACTAATGGTTAGTTTTACTAGTGGATAATAACCTAACTCTTGACTAAAGTAGAAAAAAACCAAGGACCCTGAAATGGTTCATGCTGCAGCTTTCCACCTATCCACCCATGTACATCTTTGATTTGTTTCACCTCAACTCAAATCATGATCTGCCTAAAATAGTATGGGAGGTCAATCAATTATACAATCATTTCCCCACTTAAAGGTGAGTAGAATAA
This sequence comes from Viscum album, assembly GCA_963277665.1. Lineage (NCBI taxonomy): Eukaryota > Viridiplantae > Streptophyta > Magnoliopsida > Santalales > Viscaceae > Viscum > Viscum album. The sequence continues at coordinate 207,545,553 of OY728128.1, read as the reverse complement.
AAGGATGGGATAAGGGGTTTAAATAAAAGAAACCATGAGATCATAAACCCTTGCATAATGAGTGGATGAATGATGCAAAATCCATCAATTTAATTTAATATTAATTTAATAGGAAACCAATCATAAACAATGGTCTTGTATATTCTCATGGTGAGTACCCATATAAACTACCCCCTTGTATTATATTCATGAATTTTTTACTCACATGACAAGTTAAATACACAATTTAAGAAATAATATCATTGAATGTATTATCAATATAATGATCACACAGAAAATGTGGTATTTATGCAGTCTATTATGATTCATTTCACCTATATTATCGACTATATTAGGGATTATATATGATATGTAGTTTCAAAAATTATGTATAAATTAATTATACATTTAGAATATATATAAAACCCATTACAGGGTGTGTACAATCAGCTTATGTCAATCCAAAATGAATGTTTATATGTTTAATGTTGTATAAAAAATTAATTTTAAAATTTCCATTGTTTGGTAATATAATATACTTAAAAAATATTTTGGAATTGAATGTATATTTATGACAATTTATTTTCTACACACGATTTGGGACATAACTAGTAACTATGACATGAAAATAATATATTACTAAGTATATACACTCGATACATGGTGTGTGGTCTACAAGTTTCATAGTCACCACTCATTTTATCAATGTAAGATAATACAAGTACCACATTTTACTAATGTTTTTCATGTCATCTTTGGATGTTATACACAGTGTTGTCTAGTTGACCATCCAAAAGGGAAGCTTGGTAAAAATGTAGCGTATTTAAATACACATCACATGTAATAAATGCTAATGGATTTAATGAATTATGAACTTTTTCTTTGTGCATTGAAAATGAGTACACAACGTGTACTCAGAAGTAACACAAAGTGTACTCTTGTGTTAAGGGGACTGAATCATTGGAACCTCAGGATGAGTTTTTCAAAGGTAGTTTGTTTATAAAATTATTCAATTTGATTATATTTGTGAGAAAGAAGGGTAAGAAGAGAAGATATCCATATTTTGATAAAATAATTATTAAACTAGAATGGAAATATTATGATAAATTAATAAATTAATCAATGTTCTTAAAATACTTATAAAAAATTATGGGCTACTATGATACATTTTTTAATGTTCCAAGCATTGTGGAAGCACCACATGGGGACAATTGATGATTAATCCAATATTTAAATGAAGATATATACCATGAAAAATTTAATAGAATCAAATATTAATTAATGATTGAATAATGGAACTACGACACAACATCGTAAAAAATAATTTAAAAATAATTTAAATAAATAAAAATTACCTTGTGATGATTTAATTCTTCATTTATGGTTCTGAGAACGTCTATACATCATACCATCATTACGTTGTAGTATTATAGAGTATATTACCTCTTGAGTTGATCCACATGTGTTCCATGAACCTCTGGGCATCACCATTGGAATCTCCGAGTGCTAGTAGGTAGATCCTAATTCTTGTATAGTTCTCCATTAATCTCCCTAAGAATCTCTCCATGAAAAATTCTGTCTAATATCCCCACTCTTGAGAGTGGTGGTGGAGGAAGATCATTGTCCATTATTAAGATCATTCTTAAATAGGGATATCTCTTGGGATTCTTGGGAATTCTCTCCAGATGACATTGTGAAAAAAATTGAATTGACCACCCAAATGAGAAATAATTTAACAGGGTTTAAATACAACTAGGGTTAGAAAATAATAATTACACATGAACCCTTACTATTTTTCTTAATTCCAACAGAAACCCATGACTATAATAATAATAATAATATTTCGTAGAATTCAAAAAACATGGGAATTAATTTAATTATTATATTATATATATAATATTCAATATATGTTATTTCGCACTGAGTAATTAAACATGGTATTCCAGTCCTCTATAATATTTTTTTGGGCCTCAAATAATGACTCTTTATTTTTTAAATAAATATCACTGCATTATTCTCAAATAAATAAATTAATATTATATTTATTAAATATAAAATAAATATTTTTTAAATATTATGTTCATAACACATTCTCTTGAATAACAAATGATTTATTATTATTCCACCTATAAGAATAATGTTTATTAAAGTTTTAAAATAATAAAGAATAATATTGTTTAATAGATACTCAGGATATAATTAGTGTGTGACCCTCTGGTCCTCATTATCTGTGGTATTAAGCGATGCATCCCAATGTCAAAGTATAACATCTAGAAACACATAAGGCACCTATAGAAAAAAAATCAATGTTTAAAAAGAATTAAAAACCGTTAAAATGACTACTATGTAATATACTTCTTTTATCATTATATCCCCAATCAAGAACTATTCATTCTAGTTCTATCAACCTAGGTTCGTGATATCTCTTTCATTGAAATTACAAAAAATGAACTTTCCTAGAGATCATAATGGAAATGGATTTATTTAGGCACTATCATCTCCATAAAAGGGATTTTGATATCAACTTATGTTAAAGAAAATATGGTATAAATCATTTCCCACACTATTCATTAATTAGGTATTCCTTTTTATGCACCCAAAGTATCTATAAAGACCTAGTATATTCATACAATTATATTTAATATTTTTCATTGAATACCCATTACATTGAAAAAACACATTCCTAGGGTCCATAATAGTTTTTTTCCATTGGATATAGAGAATACATTCATCTCATTTAGAGAAATATATTCACGATGTTCCAATATGATCTTCCACTTTAGTACTTCTACTTATGTTCTTTATTTATATCTTAGGGAAAGGAAACATAAGGAAGTGTTACATTAGATGATCAGTAAGGGTAAACATGGACGATATATAAGAATAACATAAACATAGGGGTATGAGAACATAAGTACAACATTTTAAGATCATATCATTCATATTATAGATCATATACCTCAGTCATGGCATAATTATTATTTGTTCATGAGACATGAATCACAAGGGACTAAAAAGAATAAACCATGAAAGTATAACATAGAAAAAATAATGGAATTGTGGTAAACCCATAAACGTGTAATTTAATTCACTATAAGTCAAGTCACATTTCATAAACATATAAATGACCTTCATGGGGCTGCACATACTATATAGGACACACCAAAATCTGTAGTCATATACCTTTCCTTATAATGGACGGGCTTTCCCCTTGTTTCTAGAGTACATTAGACCAGCCCAATTATATTCAATCCTTATATCAGGAAAAATAAAACATCAACCAATGAATTTTATGGAGATATAGGTCTCCCCCATAACATAAAAAAACTATACATATGTGTTATATGATAACATAAATTAAATCATAACCTATAAAAAATGGGTTTCATAAACAATTCACCCTAACAGAACTCATAGAAAAGAAACAGAATTAATAAGTACCAATCCATCATAAATATAAAACATTTGGAGAAATAATAAGAATGGAATAATAAGATACTATCTCTAGTAAGACATATGTATAATCAAAAAATGTTGTATTAGATGAAAAATGATTTTGAATGACCATTTGAAATAATTATTAAGGAAAATATCATTCTCACTATAAAAAACGTTTTTCAATTACAAAAATTTAGAAAATCCTTTTCACTGAAAAAACCATGATTAATATAATAGAATATTTTAAAATATTTTAAATATCATTAAAATAACCTTCCTTGAAAATTCATATAAGATCATTTAAAATTTTTTCAAATCATTTTTAGAAAACATTATTTTGAAGGAACACAGATTTCCATCCAAATAGAGAATAACATTACATGAAACATATAATACCTTGAAAATATGGATATTCATTGTTGTTTTTTAAATATTAGTATATAAACCTCAGAAAAAAATATAGGTGCATAACATAACATGTTTCTCAAAGGGGAAAAACTGAGAAAAAAATTAAATTACCGATTTGGTAACTTTTAAGCTGTAAACCCCAAGAGAGAGAGATCAGAAATGGGATATGATAATACCCATAAAATTTAAGGAAAAAGTACATAGATTAAATTTAGGGGTAGTATATACATAAAAATAAAATGAGTAGTGAATATGACTTATGTCTCGAGGAAATTAATGTGATTATAGAAATCCTCTTTCCTTATGAATTTATTTGCATTATACACATGAAAAAATGATATATAATAATTATAAGTCTATTATAAATCAGAAATATAACCATATTCATATATATAATTTCATATATTGTGCACTTGTGACTTTATATTACTCATTTATTTAAAATTCTATGTTAAATATTGTTTTAAGTAATAACCGCTTTGATTTTCCTACATGTTTTAACTTTTTATTCTTGGTTATCGTACTTAGGTCATTATTTATCCTTCTCCAGAAAGATAAAAAAGATAAAATACTCATATATAAATATTTATTATCTATTTATTTATATTGATTCATAAAATAATGTGGTGGATAATAAAATACACCATTCCTGGAGATGGTAGGTTGTACATACAGATTAATCTTACTTTGATTTTCTTATCAAACTAAAAGAAATAAAAGTATATGATATATTATCATTCCTAGATAATTTTTATTTCACACACACACACAAAAAGATATATATATATATCATATATATTAATTAAATTCATCATTATTACCATACATATAAAATATAAATGAAGAATAAATCACATCACATTGTGGAAAAGGTAAGCCATATGTACACAAGATGAGTGTTTTCATTTTTAAAAGAATAGTATGTAAAATGGTAAATATGAAATTATCAACAGAGACGAATAATTATGTCATAAATATGAGTCGTAAACAGTGACCACATCATAAATTATATTATAAACAATGGTGATGAAAAATGGATTATATCACTACATGGAGAAAATAAGTTGTATCTACACACAAGTGATACTTTCACTTCTAGTTTGAATATAAAGGGGATGTATAATGGTATGTTAAAAGTTATAATAATATTTTATTTTTAATATTTAGTATTGTTAATTTTATATTTTATGACATATATCATATATCTATAAGAGTTATATAAGAGTATAAATATAGAGTGATCAGTTATTGTGATTACCTCTACTTCGAAACGACTCCTTCAGATATCCTCTAAAGATATTCATAGTTGGAATTTTAGAATGAAAAACAACTATAGACAATTGTTATTGATTTTTAGAAGATAATTGGAAATATTTTGGTCATGAAATAAGGTTCAATATGGTGAAATGAGATAAGGGAGGATGTTTCCTTTTATAATGAAGTTGGGGGGAACTTTTGGAATTTCTCAAAGATTAATATATAATAAATTAAATCTATATCCACATACCACAAAATGGAATAGTATTCATAGATATTGTCGGATAGGGTGGTAATACCATCAACCAATATATTTTGGACAAGTTTTGGTATAATTTTAAACCTTATCATTTTGAATAACCCTTTGTCAACCTATTTTAATTTTAACCATTGAAACAACATTTTCAATATAAAAAGGTAGTGATTTTTAATTATAAGGTTTCAATTTCACCATAAATGGCCTATTTTTAGTATTTTATCCATAATTAATTAAATTTACACTTATTTAAGATTTTTATTATTTTTAACTAATATAATATAATATTATTTTCATTAAATATCATTACTGTCAATTTCACAAAATGTTCACCGAATTGACTTTATGAAAATAAAAAAATCCCAAAATATTCTACAAAATTCATTTAATACACCAAAAATATGTCATATTTACCTCTAAAATAATTTTATCTTCTTAATTAATTCAAGCTATATCCTTTTTTATATTTTTGTCACTTAATTGAGTTTTTTAGTAATTGAATAATTACAACATCATTATTGTGTAATTATTAATGACAATTATTTTTTAAATTAAAATTAAATATAAAATTCCATGATATAGAAAGAACTTTTATATTTCATAATAATAAATATATTAGATCATATATTCTATTTAGACCCATATTAAAAATATTATATTTATTAAAATTAAGAGTTTGACATTTTGTCCCGCTAATTAATTTTATTAATATCAATTTGATTTTCAGCTAAAATGTTCATTAAATTATTTAATTTAGAACCTTGTGTGTTAAGGTCATAATTAAAATCATTTAATTATTTTTTGGCAAGTTTTAGGGTATTTTTATAATAGTTATAATAATAATTTTATCATTAATTACCTAATGTATCCTTAATAGTGGCAACATAAATTTTCCAAATTTACAATTCTAATTTTCAAAAATGGGGCCTATTTACTAAAATTTGAAAATAAGATTCCAAATACAGATTATATTCAAAATAAAATTCAAATAATATATAATAATTAATTTAAAATAAATCCCACAGAATAGAAAACAATGGTTTCTAATGTAAAAATGATTAGATGATTGAGATGTTTTTATATTAATATCAATGTATAATTAATTCTAATGACCTATATTAGATTAGAAAATATTAAATTTATCTAATTATACATTAAAATAAATCAAAAATATAATTTAGCATAATAAATTATTTAGGTGAGAAAACAATTTTTAATTAAAAATTATTATTTTCCACTATTCATCAAAACATGAAACATATCTGAAAAATACCAAAAAAACAACCAATTTTTTTATAATATTATTTTAAATATTTATTTTATCTTTTGAAATAGTTCTTATAAAAGTGTCAAAAAATGGGATTTAAAACAAATTTCCCATCAAACGACATCCAAACTATCTTTTTAGAAATATTTATATTTTATGAGTAAAATTGAATATATTCTTTATATAATCTTTAGTAAACAAATAAGTTAATTTTAAACACTATATTGAATATAAATTTAATTAATATTATCCCACAATAAATTTTTTTATTTATTTTTATAAAACTCACATGTGCATATTTAAATAGTTTTTTCTGAAAATCATTTTCTTTAATTTTAAAAAGGGTTTTATTTTCATTTATTTTTAAGTGGTCACTAAATAATTAGTTATTCATACATGAATGAATTATATTTTTAAAATTTAGTTATTCCTATTCGTTTCCTCCATTATAACGGCTACATTATAATTATCTTGTTTAAATAGTTACAAAAATAAAATTTAGTTTCATAGAAACTCAGTGTTGCGTGTAACACATGAAAATATGGAGTTGCGTGAAATGCAAGAAATCAAATAAATTTTAGTTTATTCAAAAAAAAATGTTCATAAAAACATTATGTGTTACATTCTACCCCAATGAAAATTTATGTCCCTCACAAAATTTTTCACTATAATGCAAACAAATGAGGATACATCTACCTCGTCATAACAACAAGTTACCTCATAGCTTTAGAAAATTGTGAGTTTCTGTATAAAACATCAACTGAGTGAGTGGTCTTATCTTTTAAAACATTATCACAATGATCAAGAATTTCTACTAGTTTCCCTTCATAAGAGTGAACTTTCTCCGGTCGTAAGACATCTGACATTAGTACATGTGAAGGATCAGTTATGTACTTCCTTAGAAGAGATACGGGGAACACAACATGAACTTGTATGATATTTTGTTGAATTTCCATGTGATAATCTACAATTACCATAAAATCAAGAATCTGAAGAAGAAATCATGTTGCTGAAATTTTATATTTAACTAAGAAAAACAATGGGAGTTGTTTTAGAATTTTTTTGTCTGAATCCCACATTGTAAAAAGGATCAATAAAATGTTTTCCTAAAAGTTTGAAAGTATAAGGTAATAATCACCACATAACTGGGATTTTTATTATGAGAACATTATCAGATAGTGAAAACATGGACATGGAAGAAAACTCAAACTACCAAGTTCTGATAGAGTGTGATAGAGAATATAGTCATGAAACATTTAGTCACCATATAAATTCAATTATGTGATGATCGAAAGGACCATATTATTCCTCACAGTTGAAATTAATAGGATAATTTTTTTGTTCCAAGATATTATTCCTAAACTTGAATGGGTTCACAAGAAGATATACAAACTTGAATTAATTCCTTCTGGTAACAACAATCCTTACCATTAGTTTTTTCCTTGATCAATTTCCATTTTGTCTTTGACTCTAAGAAATTAGGATGAAATTGTAATTACTAAAGTACTACTGGATCATATGATCCATAATGGTAATACAATTTTCTCTTTATATCTCTCATTATAATAAAATAATGGTAATCATAGGTTATGAAATAAACATAAATCTTCACATTGTGATGTATCATATTAATATCTAAATCCTTATAAAATGTTCAACATATACAATTTCATAAATCATTACCATTATGAACTGTCCAAAAGATTAAAATTCAAAGAATTCAGAAGATGGTTACTAAATTTCCACAATCAACATATCATTAATCACTCAAATAGCTTGATGAAGATTTTAAATATCGTATATAAAATATTTTAAGACCATCATCACATATTCTGTTGAAACATGATAATAATCCGAAAAACAATATTGTATTCACGTATGATTCTTCATTCATTTTATAATAACGTTTTTTATAAGAAAACATTTTAATATGAAGCTTGGGATTATACTTGTACCAATAGACTATGTAATTTAATTATTCCAGAATCCAAGTATATAATCACTTGAAATTACTCTAATTGGATGGAAAATAATATTTTCATAGAGCTTATTCATTTTAAATAAAATAATAAAATTCCTATTAAAGGAGTGGAGGTTAAGTAGTTCTTATATATCATGGTTCACTTCATTCATTATGATAGCATAATAATTTCACATTTCATTTTTACTTAGAGGTTTTTGTGGCTTAAAATCGAAAATATTTCTTTTAATTTGGAACTTGTTAGCGTCACACGAAAAGTCCATTAAATTGAAAAATTAAAGGTGAACTCTTTGAAGATTTCTCTTTATTCCCATCACTTTAGTAGTCCAATACCTAATGAACTTCATTTATACACATAAAACATTAACCAATCCTCTTAATAATGTATCTTCCAGGTTCCATTCCACACATTGGGAAGAAGGTAAATATAATCTTTTTTATCCATAGTTTTTATATTTCCCATAAATTCTATCCTTATTTTCTTATCACATCCATGAGATGTATGGGAAAATTAAATATCATTTTTTTAAATAATAAAACGAAGGTAGTTACTAAAAAATTTGTTATTTAACTCATCATAATCTATGGATTCCATTTTATCTTATTGCCTCAGACTCATGATAATTTTCTAACACTATTTCTCTTTCTCTTGAAAAAAATAAGTTCACTACTTATATATTTTTCATTACGAAAAATATAGAATGAAAAAAATATTTTCAAGGGTACAGGTCCATTTTTCAGTAACTAGTGGATTAGTCATTCCATTAAATAGAGGTAGTTGTTGACTTGATAAGAATTTAGGAAAATGTTATCCCCTCTTTGGGTCATTTGGAAGCTCACGATGACTCATTTGTCGATATGGTTATGTGGTTATAGAAATTGGTTTTATAATTCTATATTCCATAATATTCGATTTATTAGGACGACCAAAATTGAATTTTCCTTTCTATTCATCTTTAACATAGTTCCTTTGGGTTCTATATATTAACTATAATTACAAATCATAATGGGAGAATCACAATTCAATGTCATAAAACCACATACTCAAGGAAAATTGATTATAAAATTTCAATATATGACACCTTAGGTTTAATCCTAGATTAATATTAATCTTTAACAAAATTATAGTATTGTAACCCATACTTATATTTATCCTTTTATATCAAACTAAGGTTTTCACATCCTTGTATCTAATGGTTGAAAAACATTTCTCTAATACCAACTATTAAAAATCAATATTTTCATCCATGTATATAACATATTTTTAGATAATTATTCATTACATTTCTAAAACACTTTCTTGTAGATTATAATAGTTTATTTCCTTTTTAAACATGGAATACATGCTTCTAGTTTTGCGAAAGATCTTAAAAAACCACCATAAAAATCTTCCCTATTAGTACCCCTACTTAAAACTCTCTTTATAACATGGGGAAAGAAAACATTACATATAGTGATATGAGATGCTCAGTAATTGTAAACATGGAAGATATATAATCATAACATAAACATAAGGGCATTATATCATAAGTATAACATTTGAGGATCACACCCTTTATATCAAGGATCATATACATTAGTCATGGAATAAAGATTGAAAGTTCATAAGACATGAAGCAAAATTGAGTCAAAATCATAAACCCTGAAAGAATAACATAGAAATAAAACATAGAATTGTATCAGACACATAAACATAAATATAATTTCCTATAAGTCATGTAACATTTCAAAACATTAGTAGGGCACTTCATATGGGCTTCACCTTCATTGCAGGACACACCACCATCCCCAGTAAGTATAATTTTCATATAAGGGATCAGTTTTTCACTTCTTTCCATTGTGGATCAAGGTCACCGAATTGTTTACCATGATTATATCATGGTATATAAATCATTACGCAATTAATTGGAGGGAGATATAGGTCCAACCTTTCACATAATAAAAACCATACATTTGTGTTCCATAAGAATATAAATCATATCAAAACCCATAAAAATGGGTTTCATAAACATTTCATCATAACACAAATCATGAAAATTAAAATATAATAAGTACAAAACCCAAAAAAAATAATCCATTCATAAAAATAACTATAATGTTATCATTGGATCATATCCCCATTAAAACCTATATAATATCAAATAATGTTTTTAGAGATAGAAAATGATTTTTAAGGATCATTTGTTATACTTTTTGATAAAAATTTCATTTGAACATTGGAAAACAATTTTTTAATAAAAAAACAATTATAAAAATGTATTAATTGGAAATAACCTTGAAAATTTATAGTGAAACATTTTAAAACTATATTAAACATCATTGAAACAATCTTCCCTAAATATTCATATTAGATCACATAAAACATTTTTAATTTTTTAGAAAACATTATTTTGAAGAAAAAATGATTTTCAACCAAATAGGTAATAAAATTATTTGAAATTTTTAACATGAAGAAAATATGGAGTTCATGATAAAACATATATATAGTAATTATATAAAAATAATAAAATAATATAGGTGCATGAAATAACTTCTATATCAATGTAGGGAAATTGAGACAAAATTAACTCATATATTTGGTTACATTTGAAGCATAAACTGCACGAAAGAGGGATCATTAAATGGATATGTAAGTAATAATAAAAGTTAAGGATAAATGTCATATATTAAATTCATGGGTATTATATACACCACATAATAGAAATGAGTGGTGAATAAGGCATATGTCTCATAGAAATAAAAGCGAAACCAGAAATCCCCATACCTTAAGACTTGAATTCCTTCAAATGCATTAAGAATACCTTTATAATAAATATTAGTTTATTATAAATCCAAAACAGAACCATATTAATATATTTAATACCATATATTATTTACATGTGACTTTAGTTTACTCATTTATTAACAATTCCATGATAATGTTTTGTTTCTGGTAATAACTGCTTTGCTTTTCGTACATGTTTTGACTTGTTATTCGTGATCATCCTACACAGATTATTTTTTCATATTATACCGAATGATAAAAAAATATATAAATATCACACATATATATATATATATATATTATCTATTTATTTATGGTTATTAATAAAATTTAGAGGTTTAAAATTAAAAATACTGTAAAGAGAGACGGTAGGTCGTACGTACGCATGAACAATGTTTTCATTTTTTTTCATATTAAACAAATTAAAAGTATATGACATATTATAATTTGAGAGATAATTTTTATTATATATATTGATAAAATACATCCTTATTTCAATCCATGTGAAATATAGATGAAGAATGAGTCACATTGCATTGTGGATATGGTAATCCATATGTACGTATGAGTGATATAACAATTTAACAAAGGATCATATGGTAAAAATTTAATCATTGTATTATAGTTAAAGAAGTATAATTACATCATAAATATAATATATAAACATTAAAACCATGAAAATTATATTTTATAAAATATTATGAAGAGAAATGAATTGAATCTCTATGTGGAGACAGTAAGTTGTACGTATGCATGAGCGATAATTCTACATCTTGTTCGATGGTAAAGAGGATTTTAAATTGTGTGTTCAAAATAAGAATAAAATTTAAGTATATATATAATTATTAAGTTATTATTTTATGATACATATCATATATTACGAGGAGGTGTAATAGAGTATAAAAAGGTACTGACCAGTTTGAGCGATTACATCTTCTTCGAAAAGACTCCTTTAAATATCCTCTAACGGATTATAGAGTTGGTATTTTAGAAAAGAAATCACCAATATAATGTGGATAAGGAAGTTTAGAATAAATTTTTTCATATTTCGGTTGATAATAAGGCTCAATGTGGTGAAATGGGATGAGGTAGGAGGTGTCCTTTTATAAGGAAGGTGAGCAAGACTTATGGACATTCCCAATTGATTAATTTATAATAAATTAAATATCAGTCCATGTACCTAAAAATGGAATGGTATTAGAAGATAATGTGGGATATGGTATTAATAACATCAACCAATAGATCTTATACATGTTATGAAGTAATTTTAAATCTTATCATTTTGATTAACCCTTAATCAAACTATTTTATGTTTAAAAATGGTAACACAATTTTCAATATAAAATGGTGGGTATTTTTACATATAATGTATAAATTGGACCATAAAGGGTCCATTTGTGAAATTTTAGAGTATAATTAATCTCCTTGGTCATCATTTAGTATTTTTATTTTTGAACCAATTTAATAAAATATTATTTTCATGAAATATCATTATTGTTATTTTTAACATTATTCATTCCATTGAATTTAATGAAATCATTAAATCAAGAGAAGTTAGAAAAAATATATTTAATATCCCCTTAATATTTTATTTTAACCTATAAAATTTCTATATCACCTTATGTACTTAAATTATAACCCTTTTAATGTTATTAATATCACATAATTGAGTCTTTAATTAATTGAATAATTACTACATAATCACCGTGTAATAATTTATGATAATTATTTCTTCACTAAAAATTTAAAACAAATATCCCTAACGTAGAAAGATATTTTTCATTTCATAATAATGTATATAGTTTATAATATATTCAATTTAACCCCATATTGATAATGTTATAATTATTAAATTTAAGAGTGAGACATTTTGAAACTCCCATTGATTTTAATAAAATTGAAGTAATTTTCTTGTAATAGGTTCCATTAAATTATTTAATTTAAAAACTCATGTGTTAATGGTATTATTAAATTTATTAAATAATTTTAGGGAATGTTTCATGGTATGTTTCTAAAACTTATAGATTTATTTTTACCCGTAATCATCTTATCTATTCTTCACCACGGTAAAAAAATTTAAAAAGATAATATTCATATTTTATGAAAATAAAAAATGGAATATTTAATAAATTTGGACTTTATGATTCCAAATATGGAATTAATTTTTCAAAATAATGATCATATAATATGTACAAACTAATTTGAAATTAATCCCATAGATGAGATGAGACAAGGTGTTTTTTACACCAAAAGTGTTCAAAAGTATGAAATGTTTAAATATATAATTCCATTTTGAAATTGATTACAATAACCTAAATTATAATAAAGGGTTTAAATTTTTTTTTTTGTAATTTAAAATCAATAAAAACTAGAACATGACACTATATATTATGAATACAAATACAACTATATTCAATAAAAATTCATTATTTTCCACTATTTATTACAACATGAAACTTATCAAAAAAACAAAAAAATTAAACAAATGTAATTTTAGATTTTTAATTTCAAAGAAGATGTTTATTTTATCAAATATAAAATATAAAAGTTTAAGAAAATATATTTAAAACATGTTTTCCCTGAAAAGGAAGGAAACTATCTTTTTATAAATTTATATATTATATGTATGAAATAAGTTATGATCTTTATATCATGTCTATAAAACACAAAAGATAAATGTTATAAAATAGATAGAATATATATTTAAATGACATAATAATAAATGGGTGATATTTTTATTTATTGGTATAAACAATCGTTGTTCATATGTAAATAGTTATTATGAAAATAATTTCCTTTTATATTATAAAGGGTTTTATATTAAATTATATTTATTTCATCACAAAATAATTAATTATAATATAAAGTTATGTAATATATTTTTATGATTTAGTTAATCTTGTTCATATCCTCTATTATTATGGATAGATTAAAAATTTCATGCTTAAATAATTATAATAATTAAACTATATTTCAATGAAACTCAAGGTTTCAGGAAACACTAGTTATGTAGGTCTTGCGTGCAATGAGATACATAAATAAATTTTAATTTATTCAAAAAAACTATCTTAATTTTTTATGTCATAGTATCATAATTCACAACAAATATCTTTCATCACCATTTTCATCAATACATCAAATTTTGTGACTCAAAATAACCAAGAATAATAATCTTAATATCAAAGTACTGACAAACATGTCTATTGAAAGGAACATCCTATAAAAAATATAAATGTTGAATTCCTACTGGAGGGTATTGTTCTCGTAATCTCATATACATGGGATTGCTAAGGTAACACACCATGGGAAGGTGAATCAATGTCTTATTAGTCTCCCCCCTCATATCTTGTATGATTTCATTCCCTAAAATATTTTATTCTAGATATATATCATATATTTAAAAATACTAACATAGAACTTCATCATTCTCATCATACTCAGGAAGTGCTCTGACCTTATAGTGCAACCACTACTATTAAGACATTATCACATGCTACGTTTCATGGAAGATCAGTAATTATGCTATAAAGAGTTTATTAATACTTTAAACTATGAATAAGAGAAATTATAATGTACATAAATTTTGGTTCTAGTTCCCCAAATCAAATAAAAGATTGAGGTCTTGGAGGAATACATTTCACTTTACATGAAGAAGTAGAAGAAGAAATCACATACCTGTTTAAATTTTCATGAGTCTATTAGTTTAGTAATGCCTGAATATGTACATATAATTCATATAATTTTTTGAGGAACATAAACCTTGTTTTTTAAAAGGATACACGAGTTTAAGTGAAATAATAAAACCAATTCATAAATATAACCTAAAATAATAAGGAAACCTATATATTTTATAGTGTTTATAACTTTTTGAATAGCCAAGTATGTTTTGTTACACATTAATGAAGTTTAATAAATTCATAAGTGATATGGTTTTCATGAAAAGAGTTTAGGTAACAGGACACTAAAGCTGGGAAGAATATCATAAGTCTTTAATTCTGAGTTTTTAGTTTATTTATGTTTTTCAAAATCATTCATTTAGGAATTAATATTGAAACTATAGTGTATTTAAGTTGAAAAGATATTTTATTGTAATAATAAAAAATTATAATTGATATTA
This sequence comes from Viscum album, assembly GCA_963277665.1. Lineage (NCBI taxonomy): Eukaryota > Viridiplantae > Streptophyta > Magnoliopsida > Santalales > Viscaceae > Viscum > Viscum album. Next base: position 207,530,086 of record OY728128.1, on the reverse strand, counting down.
TAACAATTATTCATATTGTGTATCAATGAATTATCATAATTCCAAATATATTTATATTCAGATCATTAATTCTGAGGAAGAGAAATAGTTTTCCTACCTATAAAATGATTGTTATTATGGGCAGAAAAATTGTGACGATCTTGATATGAGAATTCATTATTTTAATAATTAAGAAAGATAAATGTGATTTTTCTAAGAAAATTTTAATAAAAATTGGTGACTGAGCTAATAAATGGTGATTATAATTTGGGTCAAGAATAATTTTGACATTTTCAGTCCCCAAAAATTCAAAATATTGTTACTGATGTTAGAGAATAAAGAAGATTTCATATTTCTCTTATGAATAGAAGATGTGTTTATTTCCTGCATATATTCATGTAACAAGTGAATAAGATGGATTTTAATAAATAATAGAAGTGTGATATATAATAGAAGTCTCAACTAGTATAAAAATATCTTAGTGTAAAAAATACCCTTCACTAGAAGGGGAATACTATCTTCAAAGGATTTATAAATAAACATAAAAGATATTTTAAACAACATCTATCATTTTAATACAGTTAAACACAAGTGTAGTGATAATCCCTACCTAATGTAACAATATCAAATGATTATTTTATAGTGGTATTGTTGTATTATATTATATAAAAATCATGTTGAGGACTAGATACTATTATTGAGTAGTTAAACATGTTAAATTATCATGTTCCATATTTATCTGATTTCATATACCTTTCTAGGGTACAAAAAATATAATCTGATAATTAATCTCCTAATAGGTCTAAATAGTAAAATGGATAAATATTTTAGTAGTTGAAAAATTTCCCAACATTGATTTAACCCCATATTTGTTTTAAATGTATCCAAAAGTGGTTCTCTCAATTAGTATCATAGTAATGTTTTTATAGTTTAGATTCCCTAAATTGTATAAATTTCATTTTAAGAGCTGGGTTTCTTAACTATGTTAGTAAAAAAGTTATTTTTTTGAGTATTATCTTATACATGAGAATATTTACATGTCATCCTAGACCATGATGAATATGAGAATAATAAAAAAAATGTGGAGATTATGTTAATCTCATCTAAATATTTGGAAGGATCAGTTTCCCTATTCCCTTCTAAAAATGGATAGATATCAGGCTTGGAATGTAAAGATTTAGTGGATCGTGTTTCCACTAATGAGAAGCATAACAGTACCCCGTCCAGTGATCAATAAGTGTGTAAAAAATCTTTCACAAACTACATGAATGAAGAGAATCTTAGAATAAATGGGGATGATAATCTGATTAAAACTTCTCAAGATATATTAGATAATATATATTAGGATATATAATTTATTTTATTCTCACCAAAATATTCTATATTATTTGTTGAGTCTTTAAATAAATTAATGAAGTAATGACCATGTTAGAAGATGAATTAGATTGTATGTATATTTATTTATGAGGAAAAAATATAGAATATTTAAATATTTCAATATAGTTTGGATCCTTTGAAGAAACAAAGGGGGAGGTTTGAATACGTTCCTAAAAATGAATTAAAGAAGATTTTTGAGAAATAACGAATCAAGATTATAACAACCCTCCTCTTTATTTCACACGTAAACATAATTTAGTAAATAAAATATTCACAAGATACAACATAGAATAAAGATAGGACTATTGTTGTTCGGGCTTAGGAACATTAAATAACAACTTAAAACATGAAATACACATCTTTATTGAAAACTTACTTTTCAGAACCCCACACATTCCTTCGTACTTAGCATTGCACGAGATAACCTGAGGACATGCAAAAGAAAAGGGAAGCTATAAATCCAAAAAAGGGAGTAAACATGGAATAATATTAATAATTCATTACATATTAGATAGTAGTCATATCAAATGAGTATAAGAGAAACATGAATATAAAGGCATGATATAGCATGATTATCATAACATGGAAATCTAGAAACAAAATTTAATATGATATTAGCATGAGCTGAGGATCATTACACATGGAGAATGATTAAAACCTTATTAAACTTGAATTATCATGAGTAAAACCTCATTTCACTTGACGTATCATGATACATGTCTTTACATAATGCATTGGAGTGTTATCAGGGTGCACCCTTCTTAATCGTTTCATTTCATGAATAAGTGTTCCATATAGATTATATAACATGGATTCATTAAAAATAATAATTTATTCTATGATAAATTAATATTGAATTAATACATGAATATCTATAAAAAATAAATAAATTTTCATAAAGGTGAACACCCTTGATATAGAAATGGTCATGGTATTCGCTACACAATGACATTTGCATCGAAAATCATGGTTCAATTTTGGCAGCATAATGATGTGACGTAAGAATACATAAAAATATTTGATGAGAGAGAAATGGTTGTATAATAATATGTACATGAAATTGACTATAAGGGGGGTAATGTATATACATGTACCAACACATATAATGGAATTTAGATTAATAATACAAAATAATTTCTTGAATGTAAATGAGAAGAGAGAAATTCCTTACAGAATTTTGGCATGGAAATATTTGTACATGGGAGAAATTAATGAGAGATAAAGAGGTATCTAATAATTAAAACAGAAGTATTAATTTATAGGGGAGGTGGTAAATCATACCCCAATATTTTTACTGAAAATATAGGGGTATATAAATATAAAGAAACTTGGAAAAAAAATTAGAGAGGAAGAAATACCTTACAAGGAAGTGTGATCCAATGGATTGGGAGAGGATTTAAAGAGGATTATTTGGAGCTTTTGGAGCCTTGGTAGGATAATGTACAGATTTTTACAGAGTAGGGATGTGATCCAAGTGGTTTGGGTGAAGAGAATTGGGAGCCTGGGTGGGTTTATATAGTAAATGAGATGGAATTCTATATTATTTTCATTTTGGACACAACACATTAAACATATCAAAACCACAAACCAACCCTTGTTTTTTCCCACAGAATTGTCCAAAGGGGATTGGAAAAAATTATTTTATAAGTCCAATGGCATATCTTGTAAAAATATTATCCTGTTTTATGTGGAGGTGAGTCACACTGTCATGGAAGTCATTTTAAAAGATAAAATATTTTGTAAGTCTTGCAGGGTCTACTAAGGCACAATAAAATTAATAAAAAAAATATAAAATCATCTTATATTAAAGATAAAACATATATTGGAAAAAATAATTTTTTATAGTATTTTATTGCATCAATATTGGGTCATTATGATGTCATAAAATCATTATATATTTAAAAGGTATTATATTTTTACCCAAAAATTCGATAGTCTCAAAAAATAATTAAAAATGCACTGTTGGATAATTTTGTAAAGCCCCGACCCCAGTTACCTAGAGTCGGTGCATTATTACATAACATTGGCATGATCACAAGAAAGATCAAATCTCGAAAGACCGATTGGTTTAGTAGCCTTGGAAACAGTAGATATATTCATAATGTTTTACATTACATCATAAAGTGAAGAACTACTTCAACAACATAATGTATCCATAGTCCACACTATTATCCCCCCATAATATCTCTACAGGTCATTCATAACTTACTTCTTCACATCCTGGGAAAAATAAAACATAGAAAAGGGGTGAGCTCAAATGCCCAGTAAGGATAACAATATCGCAGAAACTTTCCAAAATAAGCATAAACATTTAAGGCAATGTATAACTAAAACAAAAGCCTTTTAAACATGAACTTCAACATAGTATGGAAAAAGTAAAATGAAATAATGCCATTTAATTATTCACATGGATATTCTACTAATCGAATAATCACATGTAATATCAATAACCACTTTCATAATGATGGAATGGATAATGCCAGACTATCATAACCACATATCCAAGGCCTCGTGCCAAGACTGCAAATAAGATTTTGCCAAGGCCTTGTGCCAAGACACTAGTTTGTCTCATGAGACCTACCGATGCATCGAGGAGCTTTAGAAGGCTCCACCCATCACTTACTAAGTCCAATGCATTCCCATATGAAAAGGTTTAAACAAAACATAAACATTCATATTAAAACTAGCATACGAAATGTCAATACTTTCTCCATAAACCATGAATGGTATAAAAATAACACATCCACAGTCAATCATATCACAAAACATTCAATACATTATGTAAGTTTTGTATCATAATAAATCAACTTCATATAATCATAAAATCCATCAAAGGATGTTGACATAGAATAAATCAATATTATTTGAGAGAAATATATCCTTTTTTTTTGAAATCATTAAAAAGTCACACATTTATAAAGGAAGTAATTAAAAAGAGATTTTTGAATCAAAGTGTCCCATAACACTTTGAAACTTTTGAAAGTAATTAACATTTTAGAAATATTCATGTCCATATAAATAAATCCTTAAAAACAATTTTGAATACATGGACATTAATTAAAAAGTTTTAGAGAGATAAATCTTTAAAACATTTAAAATTCTGACTTTGATAAAGAGTACCTTTCCGAAATTCTTAAAATATTCATTTTGAAATCATTTAAAAGTCACATAATTATAAAATAAAACATTTACTTTGAAAATATCCTTGTAAGCTTGTAAGGTAAACTTTGACAATTTTATAACGGTGGTAAATAGCCGCACTCACCGTATAAGTTAAAAAAAACATTCTTACCTTAATTTTGTCGAAACGGTTAAAAAGCACCTTGTTTGGAAAATGACGGAAAGATTACTTTATAAACCTCTTATAAAAATTCAAACAAGGGTATAAATGACTTTTACCCATATTTTATTAAATAATAAAAACATTTAGTAACTCATTTTTATGAAACATGGATGTGGATGATAAAGAGATCCCCGTAGATTATTACGTACAAACAACCTCGAATAATGAAGTGATTGTGAAATAACCCTTACCTTGTTCTTTTCCTTGGTTGAGGTATGTTAAAATCTTGTATAATGGTGAAATAATTGTTATTAAATTATATAAGAATCATATATATTAATATGATATCATATATGATCTTTTAACATTGATTTGTTAATAATATCTTTGAATTATCGTCATTTCGGGTGTTAACTTACTCGTTTTCTTTTATATGTTTTGTTACATAAGACGTGTTTGTTATGGATAGGTTGTATCTTATTCATATCCATAATGATATCAAGTCCTTAAACATCATTTCTAAATCATCAAATGATAATTATACTTTAATGGATACGATGGAGAATGAATCTCATCGCATTCATGGAGACGGTAGTCCGTACGTATGCACGAGCGACAATATCATTCTTTGGATATTAAAATAATATATAAATGGATGGTATATCATATATACATAATCATTAACATGTTATATTTATTATTTACATGAGTTACACATCATTATTATACCCATCCAAATAATAATATATTGAATAACAATTACACCACGACGTGGAGACGGTAAGCCGTACGTACGCACGTATGGTGACATGTTATTCAAAGGGTGGATAGAATACAGAATATGGTTGTAACATATTTATAATAACATCACAGTATATATAAGATACTGGAGTTATTATTTTAGAATTGTAATAACAATGAAAGAAGAAGTGGAAGAAGAAAGGAACTTGAAAAGGGGTGGTGAAAACATTACCTCTTCTTCGGGTTCTTCCTTTTGATTTGATCAAAGGGGCTCCATAGGTTGGCTTTCTGATCAATCTAAGGCCTCTAGGTTGTAGTGAGGGAAGTTGGTAGAGTATTTGGGAAGAGTTTGGCCGAACTAAAAGGCTTTGAAGGTGTGAATAAATGAGAAGGAGGAGTGCCCTTTTATAAGAGGGGTGAGGGGCACCTTTGGAAAAGCTAGAAATATTAATTTATAATAAATACATATTCGGTTTATAATGGATCCAAAGTTGATTATTTAAATATTAAGGTGGGGATAGGTCAAAAACCACTGAACCAATATAATTTAGACAGGTTGGGTCATTATATTAACCTTATCATTAAGTATTAACTCTAAGTTAATTAGTTTCACTTTTACAATGTCTCTTTGTATTTTTATATTATAATGTTAGTAAACTTACCATATACATCCAAGAGACCCCCAAGTGGTCCATTAATGATGAACCTATCATTATATAAGTCTCTTGGCCGAACCTTAGATTTTTAGGAATTTAATATCAATTAATAATATAATATTCGTTTTAAAAACTCTTTTATGTCAATTTTGACACTATTCAATACTTGTTTTTTGTAAAAATCATAACAGAATGATTACTTCGAACAAAGTTAATTGAATCAATCCTAACATGTCTTAATAACCTAGAAAATTAGTTTAATTCCAAAAAAGTCTCAAATTATATTTATTTGTGTATTTATAATATCAATTGTTTTAATTGTTCACTATTATGGTAATTACTGCATCATCATTTTGTCATAAGTAAATTAAATTATTTAAAGTCTAAAAATTATGAATAAACTATTCTTCTGTAGGAAATATTTTTAGCTTTCTAATGAATATTTACAATCTAATTTATCTTATGTATAACCCTATATTAAAAATGTTTTAGTGAATAAACTTTGATTTTAACTCTTTTAACTTTTCTTTGAATTAAATAATAATAAATGTCCTAATCTAATCCAAGTGGACCTAAATGATAATATTTTATTCCTAAGGTTGTTTTTGGTCGAGATAAACTTGTCCAATAGAATTAGGACATGTGTTAGGGTAATATTAATATCATTTTTACCCTTAATTACCCTATTTACTTTTAAACGTGGTAAATAAAAGTAAAAAAGTTACTATTCACCAAAAATTATTTTCATCTAATTGAACCACATTTTACTTCTTGATATTAACTGTGTCTCTCGAATTTTCGAAATTCCATTCACAGAAGCGGTAAAATTATGTTTTATGAAAAATTCAGTTTTTTTAACTACCACTTAGTAGTTTCACTATTCATCAAAAAATTGATGTTTTTCAGAACAATGCCAAAATTTCAACCTAAGCTATAATTGACATTACAAATTAAAAAATGATATTTATTTTACAAAATTCCAAAAATATAAGTTGCATTAATTAATTTTATAATTAATTCCCGCTGTCACAACAAATAGCGTTTTTTAAGAAACAATATATATCAAAAGATTGACAATTGTTTAGGTCCAATTTCGAAGTGAAATTAATTATAATGAACACCATTCAATAAAATGGGAAAAATATATTCTAATTATACTTTAAAACCACTCAAATTCATAATTTATCACCATTAATTATTTTGATTAAAAAAGTTGTTTTTAATTAAAATTTAGCAATTTTCACTATTCATCAAAATATTAAAGTTATCCGAAAAGTACCAAAATTTCACCTTAGGCTAAATTCAATACTCTGAATCCAAAAATGAAGTCCATTTTGAAATATAAAATATATATAATTTCAAAAAGTATGTAGTACTATTCATAACGACTAGTTTGATTGGTTGTGGTGTGTGTTAAAACTCGAAGTTGCGTGCAACACATGCTACTGTATTATTCAAAGGAAAGCATACCGTGGAAGCTTGGGATGTTTCATTTTAATTTTTTTGATGTCCCCATTTAGTCAAAAAGTTTAAAATATTGTATTTAAAAAGGGTTCACTATTAAAAGTTGGTAAAAGTGCAATACTGAAAATGAGTTTGTTCTTACATTATGTCGAAGAAACTCATAATATGGATTCTAAAATTATAAGGATTATATAAAGTTTAAAATTTAGTTAATACTATTCATAACCTTTTTTGAATGGGTTGTTTGGTAAGTCATGGTGTGCTTGAACTCGGTGTTGCGTGTAGTGAATGTTATTGTATTATTTTGAAGAAATAACACACTATGAAATCTTGGGGTGTTACATTCTCCCCTCCTTCAATAAATTGCGTCCTCGCAATTTGAAATTGTTCTTCGAAAATAAACAGTTCAAAATAAAAAATATATTTGTGGGAAAACCCACATCGGAAATTGGGTTACTAAAATTTAGTCTTAATATGAGGGAAAGAGAAATGAAAGGGTCACCGCCAAATTATGATCTCGATTAGGAGAACATTGGTGGCAATTATAGACATATAATTGGAGGAAAAACATAAATATTTATAGGTAGTGATTGAGGTCATCAATCACAAACAAGTTTAAAATTTAGGTCCTTAAATTCATCAATCTACGATGATTTAAAATACCATCGATTCAACAAAACATAAGGTATTAGGATAACACATTTTTGACATTTCAAAATATCTTAGTTGAAATCCCACATAGAAAAATGAATTAATTAGGCCTCTATGTAAAATAAAGTGTGGAAAGTATGAAGATTACCGAAAATAACACATACTAGGGTTCCATGTAGGAAAATATGGATATGGAAGAGAAATATAACCATCAATTATCTGATGGAGAGTGGTAGAGAACATGGCTATGAAAAGGCCAACAATCCCAAAGCCATAAATTAGTGATGATTTAAGGTACCATCTAGGACAAAATTTTTGTTCTAAGTTCCTTTTCTTAATGTTGAGGAATTTATTTATGAGATTGGATAAGATCATAAGAAGATATACTTACTTTATAATTAGAGTTTTATCCATTAATAAATTTCTACCACAAACTCATCTTTCACTCGTAAAAAATTCTATTTATACTATTCGTACAGGGTTCCAAAATAAACGAATTTATAATTCATATACTAGATCTTTTAAAAAAACTACATTATTTAATCCAGGACATCTCGTGGGCCAGTGGTAGGTGATACACCCTTGTCGCCCTTCGGTTGCTGGTTCAAGTCTCGCGGCCTTGCCGGTCGCGACGGGATGCCGCCCGACCTCTGGGTTGTCCTTTTATGGCAATCAAAAATTAATCTTAAACTAGAAGTTATCCAAAATACATCTTTCCAAACTCAAAATCCAATATTTATAAGGAAGGTAAACATAATGTAGATCCTTTTTACCCCGTAATAGCATATGAATACCTTCAGCATGTATTCTTTTAAAACACTGAAACTTCCTAAATTACCATAATACTTATTGATTACATTCATTCTCCCTTAGTCCATATAGAATGCTGGATATATTTCATCAATCCAAAAATGTTTTAAACCCCAATAATGATGGAATATACAAATAATTAATCAGCTTCAAGGTAGGCAAGAATATCCAATATAATTTATCCAAATCAATCTTGTATTATTCTAAAATCACTACCTCGGTATCAGAACCATATTATGGTTTATCTTTCTCTCAGCCATATATTTTCCAAAAATTTAACCTGTTATTGAGTCACTTTTCTTTGTTCCACACAATCTCAAGTTCTTAATGAAATAGTACTGCAGTACAATCCTTATATACTCCATAATTATTATAACAATTACATTGTTAATAAAACACTCAAATGACATAATCAACATAAGAACTCCTATCATTCCTCTTCATCTGTGGTAGTATCATAACTTGATTATTATCCAATAGCATCATTTGCGGCATAGTCTGATGACTGGGACATACATTCGCATAGTGTCCAAAATCCTTGCAAATGAAGCATTGTACATTTGAAACCATTTTCTTACCCATGCAGTCACGTATTTTGTGCCCTTTTCCTCCACACTTATAACAAACTCCCATTCCTTTCAGACAAGTTCTAGGGTGTTTCTTCCCACAGTTATCACATATGGGAAAATTCTTATTTTCCCTCTTCCCTTTATCTATCATTCTCTCTTCCATCCTTTTCTTCTCTTGCTTCCCTTCAAAGCCATAGGACTCAGTAAAATCTTTACTTATCTTATCAACACATGATATTATTTCTTCATATGATGGTAATACATGGGAGACTATTTCTCCTATAAATTCTGGCTTAAGACCCTGAAAGATATGATCCGTCTTTCTCTTTGGATCATGTGCATTGCTGGAGTTCTCATTCCTTCTACTGGGCGCCATTTCTAAACAATGGTATACACTAGATTAGTTTATGAATAACAATACCTAATCCCAAACATGTAAGAAACATAACATAAATTAAATAGTTTATGGATATAATCTATAATCATAAAAATTTCTCCTTTGAGGAAGTAAATCCACATAAACCCTTCATAATGGATGGTAACGAAAATGAGAATTATCCTAAGAATATCCCCTGGGAGTGTCGTAACCAAGAGTGTAGCAAGGCCCGTTGTCATGCACCAGTTCCCGTTCGAGTGTAGCTCAAAGTGATGTTTTCGGGTTTTACCCCTAGGTACATCTGTGCCAGAGCCGCCTCTACCTTCTCGTATCCAGACAGGGATGTATTGCCCAGAAAACTCACAAAATCTTTACAATACCAAAATTCTAGGAAGTTCTTCTATACTAATCCTCAAAGTCCATCTTAAATCTATGTGCTCTAATCAGATTTTATCTAAATCTAGCTTCCAAGGTTTGTACTAAACTTCCTCTGATACCATCTGTAAAGCCCCGACCCCAGTTACCTAGAGTCGGTGCATTATTACATAACATTGGCATGATCACAAGAAATATCAAATCTCGAAAGACCGATTGGTTTAGTAGCCTTGGAAACACTAGATATATTCATAATGTTTTAAATTACACCATAAAGTGAAAAACTACTACGACAATATAATGTATCCATAGTCCACACTATTATCCCCCATAATATCCCTGCAGGTCATTCATAACATACTTCTTCACGTCCTGGGAAAAATAAAACATAGAAAAGGGGTGAGCTCAAATGCCCAGTAAGGATAACAATATAGAAGAAACATTCTAAAATAAGCATAAACATTTAAGGCAATGTATAACTAAAACAAAAGCCTTTTAAACTTGAACTTCAACATAGTATGGAAAAAGTAAATGAAATAATGCCATTTAATTATGCACATAGATATTCTACTAATCGAATAATCACATGCAATATCAATAACCACTTTCATAATGATGGAATGCATAATGCCAGACTATCATAACCACATAACCAAGGCCTCGTTCCAAGACTACAAATAAGATTTTGCCAAGGCCTTGTGCCAAGACACTAGTTTGTCTCATGAGACCTACCGATGCATCGAGGATCTATAGCGGGCTCCACCCGTCACTTACTAAGTCCAATGCATTCCCATATGAAAAGGTTTAAACATAACACAATCATTCATATTAAAACAAGCATACGAAATGTCAATACATTCTCCATAAACCATGAATGGTATAAAAATAACATATCCACAGTAAATCATATCACAAAACCTTCAATACATTATGGAAGTTTTGTATCATAATAAATCAACTTCATATAATCATAAAATCCATCAAAGGATGTTGACATAGAAGAAATCAAAACTATTTGAGAGAAATATCTCCTTTTTTTTAAATCATTTAAAAGTCACACGTTTATAAAGGAAGTAATTAAAGAGAGATTTTTTAATCAAAGTGTCCCATACCACTTTGAATCTTTTGAAAGTAATTAACATTTTAGAAATATTCATGTCCATATAAATAAATCCTTAAAAACCATTTTGACGACATGGACATTAATTAAAAAGATTTAGAAAGATAAATCTTTAAAACATTTAAAATTCTGACTTTGATAAAGAGTACCTTTCCGAAATTCTTAAAATATTCATTTTGAAATCATTTAAAAGTCACATAATTATAAAATAAAACATTTACTTTGAAAATATCCTTGTAATCTTGTAAGGGAAACTTTGACAATTTTATAACGGTGGTAAATAGCCGCACTCGCCGTATATGTTAAAAAAACATTCTTACCTTAATTTTGTCGAAAAGGTTAAAAAGCACCTTGTTTGGAAAACGACGGAAAGATTATTTTATAAACCTCTTATAAAAAGTCAAACAAGGGTATAAATGACTTTAACCCATATTCTAGTAAATAGTAAAAATGTTTAGTAATTCATTTTTAAGAAAAATGGATGTGGATGATAAAGAGATCCCAGTAGATTATTAAGTATAAACAACCTCAGATAATGAAGAGATTGTGAAATAACCCTTACCTTGTACTTTTCCGTGGTTGGGGTAGGTTAACCTCCTGTATAATGGTGAAATAATTGTTATTAAATTATACAAGAATCATATATATTAATATGATATCATATTTTATCTTTTAACATTGATTTGTTAATAATATCTTTGAATTATCGTCATTTCGGGTGTTAACTTACTCATTTTCTTTTATATGTTTTGTTACATAAGCCGTGTATGTTATGGATAGGTTGTATCTTATTCATATAAAGAATTATATCAAGTCCTTAAACATCATTTTTAAATCATAAAATGATAATTATAATTTAATGGATACGATGGAGAATGAATCTCATCGCGTCTGTGGAGACGGTAGTCCGTTGATACGCACGAGCGACAATATCATTCTTTTGATATTAAAATAATATATAAATGGATGGTATATCATATATAAAGAATCATTAACATGTTATATTTATTATTTACATGAGTTACACATCATTATTATACCCATCCAAATAATAATATATTGAATAACAATTACACCACGACGTGGAGACGGTAAGCCGTACGTACACACGTATGGCGACATGTTATTCAAAGGGTGGATAGAATACTGAATATGGTTGTACCATATTTATAATAACATCACAGTATATATAAGATACTAGAGTTATTATTTTATAATGGTAATAACAAAGAAACAAGAAGTGGAAGAAGAAAGGAACTTGAAAAGGGGTGGTGAAAACATTACCTCTTCTTCGGGTTCTTCCTTTTGATTGGATCAAAGGGGCTCCTTAGGTTGGCTTTCTGATCAAACTAAGGCCTCTATGTTGTATTTAGGGAAGTTGGGAGAGTATTTGGGCAGAGTTTTTCAGAACTAAAAGGCTTTGAAGGTGTGAAGAAATGAGAAGGAAGAGTTCCCTTTTATAAGAGGGGTGAGGGTCACCTTTGGAAAAGCTAGAAATATTAATTTATAATAAATTCATATTCTATTTTTAATGGCTCAAAAGTTGATTATATAAATATTTAGGTGGGTCTAGGTCTAAAAACACTCAACCAATAGAATTTAGACAGGTTTGGGTCAATATATTAACCTTATCTTTAAGTATTAACTCTAAGTTAATTTGTTTCACTTTTACAATGTCTCTTTGTATTTTTAAATTATATGGTTAGTAAACTTAAAATATACATCCAAGAGACCCCCAAGTGGTCCATTAATGATTAAAATATCATTATATAAGTCTCTTGGGCGAACCTTAGATTTTTAGGAATTTAATATCAATTAATAATATAATATTTGTTTTAAAAACTCTTTTATGTCAATTTTGACACTATTCAATAATTGATTTTTGTAAAAATCATAACAGAATTATTACTTCGAACTAAGTAAATTTAATCAATCCTAAAATGTCATGTTAACCAAGAAAATTATTTTAATTCCTAATAAGTCTCAAATTATATTTATTTGTGTATTTATAATATCAATTATTTTAATTTTTCACTATTATGGTAATTACTACATCATCATTGTGTCATATATAAATTAAATTATTTAATGTCTAAAAATTATGAATAAAATATAATTATGTAGGAAATCGTTTTATCTTTCTAATGAATATTTAAAATCGAATTTATCTTATGTATAACCCTATATTAAAACTGTTTTAGTAATTAAACTTAGATTTTAACTCTTTTAACTCTTCTTTGAATTAAATAATAATAAATGTCATAATCTAATCCAAGTGGACCTAAATGATAATATTTTATTCCTAAGGTTGTTTTTGGTCGAGATACACTTTTCCAATAGAATTAGGACATGTGTTAGGGTAATATTAATATCATTTTACCCTTAATTACCCTATTTACTTTTAACAGTGGTAAATAAAAGTAAAAAGTTACTATTCACCAAAAAATTGTTTTCATCTAATTGAACCACATTTTACTTCTTGATATTAATAGTGTCTCTTGGATTTTAGAAATTCCATTCACAAAAGCGGTAAAATTATGTTTTATGAAAAATCCAGTTTTTTAAACTACCACTTAGTAGTTTCACTATTCATCAAAAATTGAAGTTTTTCAGAACAATGCCAAAATTTCACCCTAAGCTATAATTGATATTTCAAATTCAAAATTGATATTTATTTTACAAAATTCCAAACATATATGTTGCATTAATTAATTTCAAAATTAATTCCCACTGTCACAACAAATAGCGTGTTTTTAAGAAACAATATATTTCAAAAGATTGACAATTGTTTAGGTCCAATTTCGAAGTGAAATTAATTATAATGAACACCATTGGATAAAATGGTAAAAATATATTCTAATTATACTTTAAAACCACTCAAATTCATAATTTATCACCATTAATTATTTTGATTAAAAAAGTTGTTTTTAATTAAAATTTAGTAATTTTCACTATTCATCAAAATATTAAAGTTATCCGAAAAGTACCAAAATTTCATCTTAGGCTAAATTCAATACTCTGAATCAAAAAATGAATTCCATTTTGAAATATAAAATATATATAATTTCAAAAAGTAGATATTACTATTCATAACGGCTAGTTTGATTGGTTTCGGTGTGTGTTAGAACTCGAAGTTGCGTACAACACACGCTACTATATTATTCAAAGGAAAGCGTACCGTGGAAGCTTGGTATATTTCATTTTAAATTTTTTGATGTCCCCATTTAGTCAAAAAGTTTAAAATATTGTATTTAAAAAGGGTTCACTATTAAAAGTTGGTAAAAGTGCAATACTGAAAATGAATTTGTTCTTACATTATGTCTAAGAAACTCATAATATGGATTCTAAAATTATAAGGATTATATAAAGTTTAAAATTTAGTTAATACTATTCATAACATCTTTTTAATGGCTTGTTTGGTAAGTCATGGTGTTCTTGAACTCGGCGTTGCTTGTAGTGCAAGTTATTGTATTATTTTTAAGAAATAACACACTATGAAATCTTGGGGTGTTACAAATTTTGAAATCTTGATTACAAAAATAATATTCATTTTATGAAAATAATTTTCTAAATTTTTGATTTTTGACTTTTAACATAAAAACTAATATTTATCGAAAATTTATGGGTTTTGACAAAAACATCTTTCAAAAAATTAATAAAAATTTTCATTCTGTTCATAAAAAATTATATGATCATTTATATTTAATAAAAAAGAAATTTATTAATAATATTTTACTAAAATATTATTGAATTAAAAAATCCATTAATTCATCAAAATAGATTTCATAATAGAATATCATAAAAAAAACTACTTTTGTATTAAAAAATCATTACAAAGTAACAATAATAAAATGAATGTATATTCATTATTCTATAAAAAACCAATGAACATAATCATAGTGATAGGTTATTGTAAAATAACCCCTTATAACACCCGCATAAGACCTCAGGGTAAGATGTGCGGTGGTGACAGACTCTTGGTGTGGCTCAGATAACATCACTCGGGGTGGCAATCTCTATTAACTTCCACTTCTCTCGTAGGCAATTCCTTTCAAGATTAACATGTTTAATCTCATCATGGGATTGGTCAAGAGAAAATCATAGTGACGTCGCCTTCTTTCTATGATCCGAAAAATGGGCTACGTATGGAGCAATTATATTGGATGACACCATCACTTCCTTTGTCAGAATAAATTGGATTTATTAAATCCCTATATTTATACTAATGATCTAATCACAGTTCAAAGACTATATTAGATACGGTAACAATTATTAATGGTATTTTAAAATTCAAAAAACATAATACCAATGAAAAAAATACATTTAATATAACAATTCTACATAATAATACATTTAATCAGATTAAGAGAATTTTTTATTATTAAAAGTTTGGGTTGTTACAATATTCCCCCTTAAGAAATTTCACACTAAAAATTTCCTTTTCCCATACTTAAACAGATAAGGGAAACTATACTTCATCACTTACTCCAATTCCCATGTTGCTTCTTCAAACATGTAGTTTATCCACAACACTTTGACGAGGGGCACTGTCTTATTTCAAAGAAGTATTTCGTTATAATCTAATATCTTCGCTGGATTCTCTTCATTGGAAAGGTAATCAGCTAATGGTACCACCTCTAGATTGAGTACATGAAATGGGTTAGTTATATACTTTCTCAAAAGTGATACATGGAGTATATCATGTAGTTGAGCTAGTTTAGTGGAAGTGCTAGTTGATAGGCCACTGGTCCAATGCGATCAAGGATCTAAAAAGGGCCGATGTACCCTGGACTAAGCTTTACCTTCTTTCTAAATCTCATATCTATCTTCCATGGTGATATTTAGAGGAATACCATGTCTCTAACATCAAAATATAGGTCTCATTAATGATTATCAACTTATCACTTCTGTGGACTCTGAGCATCTTTAATGTACTATTGGATGGTATTAACCTACTCTACCATTTCTTCGACCATTTATGGACATAGGAGTTTTCTCTCCCCAACATCATCCCAACATGCCAGTGTTCTGCACATCTTCCTATATGGGGCCTTATAATTAAAAATTGGGATGCTTGAGTGGAAATTTTTATTGGTAGAGAACTCAACCAGAGGAAGATATTTATACCATCCTCCTATCAATTCCATTGAGCATGCTCTCAATATGTGCTCATGTGTTTGGATAGTCCACTTAGATTGGTCATCAGTTTGAGGATGATTAGCCATAGTGATGTTTAGCTCAGTATTTAGAGCACGTTGAATAATCTTACAGAACATAGAGGTAAATCTTGGACCTCTATTGGATGCAATAGATAGTGGAACTCTAGGAAGCCTTAACACTTCTCTGATGTATATCCTTTCTAGTTGATCCAATGAGAAATCATACAAAATTTCAATGAAGTGTGAAATATTTGTAATATGATCCAAAAAAACCCAAAAATCACTTTTTCCTTTGGATGTCTCCAGAATTTTGGTAACAAAGTCCATGGGGGATTTTGTCCCATTTCTACATTGGTTTGTGTTATGGTTGAATCATCCCCTTAAACTTCTACCTCTCAGCTTTCACTTGCTGGCACACTAGACACATTGATGTATACTTAGAGATCTAATTTTTTATGTTATACCATCAATAATTCTCTCAGAGATATCGAAACATCTTTGTGTTTCCTGGGTAAATGGAGAAATTATAACTATGTGCATCATCAAGAAGTTCATTATTTAACTCTGTATTTGATACAACATTTTGTCTTTTCCCAAATCTCACAATTCCTTCTTCATTAACATCAAACTCAAAGGATTTAACTTTTTTGATAGTTTCTACATTCTTCTGAATTCCCACATCATCATTTTTAGCATCCTTCAACCTTTCCAAAAGATATGGTTGAAAAATTATTTTTAAAGGATTGATGATGTTAAATTCCATATGATTCCCATATCCATCTTCATCAAATCTAATAATATTAGATCCTTTTCAATTCTCATCAATGATAGAATCGTTGGATCCTTTCTACTTAGATCATCCTCCACCTTTTTCTCATTCCTATGGTGGTAATGGATTTAGAAGTCATGGTCTTTGATCAGATCTAACCATCTTCATTGGTGCTTGTTCAACACTTTCTGTATAAATATATACACTTGAGGATTTTTTTATCCATATATATTTCACACTCCTCCCCAAAGAGGTAATGTCACCAAATTTTTAATGAAAAGATTACTACATCCAACTTCAGAACATATCTGGGATAGCTTTTCCGATGAATTGTCATCTTCCTTGTGGCATATACAATGCATTTTTCTTTTTTCCTCAAATTACATCAAAGGGAGACTTATAAAATTTTAAATAAGAATATTCCCAAAAAATTTAACCTGTGACACAACACTTATAGATTATTTTCCCTAATGAATTAATATATTTCCTACTGGGAACTAAATGTTCTAAGAAAACATAAAAGATATACTAATAGTACATGAATTGAAATAATTTATGACATATAGTATTTTTCAGTAGTGGTTACATGAAATTCATTTAGGATTATCCATATTAGCATAGTACTTCTGCTGCTCCCTTGATCACGAAGATTGTTTATGCTTATATTGATTCTCATTACTTACAATAGAGAATCGTCTTGGAAAATGACTAACTTATCCACATTTATGACATAGAACTATATAATATTCCTTAGATAGAACTTTGTTTCCATTCTTCACATTATCCATTCTATCATGGCAATTGTATACTTTGTGCCCTTCCTTTCCACATATAAAACAACTCTTAAACCCGTTTGTGACATTTCCCTTAGTGCCTCTTTCATCCCTTATTGCCTGAAAAAATTGGGTCTTCTTCCCCTTGTCACATTTATCATAAATACTTTCATGAGATGTAATCTTCCTACTCTTTTTATGTCATTGGGAATTCAACAATGTACCAATTGTTAATCATGATTTTTGATAATGGGTTTGGCTTAGTCATGATATGTCCTACATGAGCTCCCATTTTATTTGGAATCTCATTGGGAAATTAATTATGTATTCTTTCACATTAGTTTTTTTTCATATTCCTCATATTACTGGCCATTTCCTAGAATAAAAGGAAAATTAGGGATGAGTCTCTTAAACAAAGTTAACACATAAATGGGAATCTAATGATAAAAATGGATAACTTATAAGTTATATTTATTTCCTTAACTTATCAATGTTTTCTATGATCTATATCCTAACATATATTCTTAGGGGAATTTTTTATTCCCTTAATAATGGTTCATACTATGATTATGAATTTACCAAATAATATCCCCCAATAGTGTCGTAATCAAGAGTGCATCAAGGCCCATTGTCGTGCACCAGTTCCCGTTCGATTCAAGCTCAAAGCGAGGTTTTCAGGTTTTATCCCAAGATACATCTATGCAAGATCTGCCTCTACCTACTCATATCCAGATAGGGATGTATAAGATTGATAAACCACTTACCCAATACTCACCCAAATTTAGGGTTGTTTTTATTATACATAGTCTCATCCCTAAGGCTTTCACTAGGGTTTTCTAATCATAATCCCAAAAATAACTAAACCTATCCTCTGATTCCAACTATAAAAACCATGCTCTTAATTTCACACATAAACATAATTTATTACATAAAAAATTCACTTGATACAACATATAAGATCAATATTAATAGTTTATTTGGGGCATAAGAACATAATATAACAACTTAAAACTGGAAAATCACATCTTTATTGATAACTTCTTTTACATGACCATAAACATTCCTTGGTACTTAACATTGCATGGGATCACCTCAGGACATGTATAAGAAAAGAGTGAGTTATAAATCCTAGTAATGGACTAAAAAAGGAATAAAATAAAGAATATATTACATATTAGGGAATATTTATATCAACAGAGAAAAATTGAAACATGAACATAATGCCATGATATAAAATGATTATCATAACATGGAAATGTGGGAACAACATTTAACTTGATATTATCATGATCCTAGGCTCATTGAACATGGGGATTTATTAATCCCTCATTGTAATTGAATTATCAAGAGTAAAAACTCATTTCACATGATGTATCTTTATACTAGTCTTTAACCAATGCATTGGAGCGCTATCAGGGCACACCCTTCTTAATCTTTTAATTTCATGTATAAGTGTGCGACATAGGTCATATAACAATGATTCATTAACAATAATCATTTATTCCATGATAGAAGAATTTTTAATTCATAAATTAAACTATATAATCAATAATTAAATGTTAATTATGGTTAATACACTTTATAATGAAATGAGAATGGTATTCACTACACAATGACTTTGGCTTGATAAATCACAGGGCAATTTCGGCAGTATAACGACATGACATAAGAATTCATAAAATTGGTTGATGAGAGATAAAGGGATGTATCATAATATTTACATGACATGGAAACTAATGTGGTAATATAGATACATGTCCCACCATATTTAATGGAATGTATATTCATAATAGAAAATATTTTCTTGAGTGTAAATGAGAAGAGAGAAATTCCATATGAAACTTCATCATGGTTACAGGTGTACAGGAGAGGAATTAATGAGAGATAAAAAGGTCTATCATCAATAAAAAATAAGGAGGGAAGTATAGGAGATGTTATAAATCATACCCCAACATTTTTAATTAAAAAGGAAAGGGTATAGCAACATAAAGCATCATGGACTAAAAAGAGAGAGCAAGAAACCCATTACATGGAAGTGTGATCCAAAGGCTTAGGAGCAGATTTAACAAGGCTTCTTAGGATCTTTTGGTGCCTTGATAGGATAATAGAGTGAGTAAGAAAGATTATGGAAATTCTCCTATGGTTTTGAGTTAAGAGATGTGGGAGCATGGGTGGGTTTATATTGGGAATGAGAAGGAATTTGTTATTATCTAGGTTTTGGACACCACACATTAAACTAATCCAAACCACAAACCAACCCATGGTATTTTATAGAGGGTTCTAAAAAAGGGAATTGTAAAAAATCATTTTATATGGACAATGGCCAAACATATTAAAATATTAAGATTGCTTATGGGGAGGTGAGTCACACACTCAAGGAAATCATTTTAAAAGCTAAAATGTTTTATAAGTTTTCGAGTGTCCACTAAGGCACAATAAAATTAATAAAAAAAATATAAAATCACATTATTTTAAAGTTAAAACATATATTGTCCGAAAATAATATTTATATATTATTATTATATCACTATTGGGTCATTATGATGTCATAAAAGACATTATATATTTATACGATATTTAATTTTACCCAAAAATTTGCCTGTCTCAGAAAATTAAGAAAAATAAACTATTGGATAAATTCAACATCTAGATTCGAAAAATAAAATTAATTTTATCTATAGAATTTTCTAAAAATGTGAATTTTGAATTTTAAAATCAAAATAGACATTTATCAAAAAATTTGGGTTTTGACAAAAACAACATTCAAACCTTTATGAAAATTTCATTTATATTCATAAAAAATTATACGATCATTTATATTGAATAAAAATTAATTTGGTAATAATATTTTATTAAAATATTATTTAATTCAAAAATCTATTAATTCATCAAATTAGTTTTCATAATTGAAAATTAACTAAAAATACTATTTTTTTTAAAAAACCCTTTAAAAACTAAAAATAATAACATGATTGTATATTCATTATTCTATAAAAAATAATTCACATAATCATAGTTCTAGTGTCTTGTTACATAAACCCTTATAACACCCACATAAGACCTAAGGGTAAGGTGTGCAATGGTGACAGACTCTTGGGGTGGCTCAGATTACATTGCTCGGATGGAAATCTCTATTAACTTCAACTTATTAGGTAGGTGGTTCCATTCAAGATAAAAGTGTTAAAGCTTGGATTTGGATTGGTGAATAAAGAATCCCAATGACATCACCACCTTTCCGAGCTCTGGAAAATGGGCTTCATACGGAACAATTTTACTAGATGAGGCCATCACTTCGCTTGTCTGTGTAAATTGAATTTTTTAAGCCATATATTTATACTAAAAATTTGATCACTCTTTTATGACTATATTATCATTGGTAACAATTCATAAAAGTTTTTAATATCCAAAAACATAAATCCAAAGAAATTCATATGTTTTCTATAACGATTTTACAGTGTAATTCATTAAATTAGATCTAGAAGTATTTTCACTAGTAAATGTTTGGGTCCTTATATTTATTAATCTAGAAAAAAATATCCATGATAATAAATAAAAATAATAAAATAATATTAATTTAAAGAATTTACAATTAGAAAACTGATTGAAGAAGATAAAATATCAATACCATTTTTTAAAAAACAATGTTAATAAATAAGAATAGTATGTTTATAGAATATACAAGGAATGGGATGAGAATGTGATTATAATTGAAGATCAGAAAAATAACCTCAAAATGAAATTTCCTGAGTTCGAAATTTAATTATACAATATTGAGAAAATACATGTTGAGAAGTCAATAAATTAGGTGACCATTAATACTTATCCTTAATGATCACAAGAGGAATCTATGGACAAAATACCTACAAAATGTGATAAGAAGATTAAAAATTCCATTAAATATATATGTCATGAATATGTGAATAAATAGCTACCATTCATACCATCTAGTATTAATGTTTCTTAGTATGATATCATGAACAATGCATTCCAGAAAACCAAATATATACAAATGTAAAATAATAATGGTGATGAGAAGTCTATCACCATGACTAGGGTGGATAGAAAAATGTGTGTGTAATGTCACAACCTGTACCCCAGGGCCCATGCCGTGACTACCCCAAGCCCTCCATCCATAGGTGAGGGGTTGGAGACTAGAAAAGGAAAGGAATATACCTAATATTGTAAGGCATTTTCTTTTTACCATTCAGACACACAGTTCCGAAACACAACAAGAAGAAACTACACAAACTTTACCACAACTGGATATAACCACTCTGTAAATTGATGTAGTAAAAAGAGTGCTGAAAGTAAAGGGGATGAAATACATGCCCAATTGAAAAAGTATGAGTAAACCTAAAATGTACAAATACAACTGAATGGAACAAAACAACTCCTGGATTTTCTACCAAGGATTCTACTAGAGTGTAGTTATAGCTCACAATTAGTAGTCCTTGCATAATGTCACACCAAAATATCCATCTCTAAGCTCCATCCTGTCCTAGATCCAACAATCATCCAGTCCTAGCTCCCTCAACCTTGATCAATATTGTACGTCATCTACACAAGACACAATAAGGTGTGGGTGAAGCTCGTGCCTGGGTGAGTATAACGAAACTCTGTAGGGACCCCGAGACCCTCGTAGGTCTCCCAGTGTCCCATGAAGGAAAAACCACAAATCATGATGCAATAAACATCAAATATACTTAGATATATTCCCATACATATACCTAAGTTATCATGATATACTCATCTCACACAAGAGGGGATAACACCACAAAGGTAACACCACGAAGGTAGATGTACCACACCAGAAACACCACGAAGGTAGAAGTACCATACAGGTAACACCACGAAGGTAGAATTACCACACAGGTAACACCACGAAGATAACACTATGAATGTAACATCAAGAAAGTAGAAGTACCACATAGGTAACACCACAAAGACATAAGTATCACACATGTACCACCACAAAAATAGAAGTACCACACGGGTAACACCATGAAGATAACACCACAAAGGTAGAAGTACCATGCAGGTAACAATACAAAGTTAGAAGTATCACACAAGTCACACCATGAGGATATAAGTCCCAAAAAAGTAACACCATGATGATAGCAGTACCACACAGGTAATACCATGAAGATAGAAGTACCACATAGGTAACATGACCATGATAGCACAATGAAGGTAGAAGTACCACACCGTTAACACCACGAAGGTAAAAATACCACACAGGTAACACCATAATGATAGTTCACCAAATAGGTATAGTACAACGTAGCATAACCAAAAACTAAATCACTAAGTAAAGACAAATCAGACAGAGTCTCAGCTCAAACCAGGCTTTCAGTGATGTATAGAAGTATAGATGATTAGTCGTGAAGCTAGATCATCTTATTTTCTCAAGAGGCACTGTTTCTGACTATATGGAGTTTGAACCACATAGGATCGATAGGTACTAAACCCGCAATGATCCACATAGGATTTGACCTACCCAGAGTTGATAGGTAACTAACCCCCACTGACCCACATGGGATCTGACCCACACATGATCGATATGTTCTGGTCCACATATGATCACTGAGTGCTGACCCACACAGGATCTGACCCACACAGGATCGGTATGCGCTGACCCACCCAATATTGCTGAGCGCTGACCCACATAGGATCCGACCCACACAAGATAGGTATGCGCTAACCCATACAGGATCACTGAGCGCTATACTCCACATGATCTGTCTCAAACCTATGCATCATTTCCAGCCAATGGATTCCTTTAACTCAGTGCACTCGAGTTCCGTAGAATTTTCCCTCAATATATCTGTCATAACTCGACTATCACTAAGATCCAGAAAGGAGTAACCCAATGTACCACCATGTTGTAAGGGTTCCAACACAATAGACAGTGCATTAATCAGACACCTAGTCCGTGGGTTATAAGCGTTTTAGCTTTGGTGCCCGATTGGATTCGGGATTTGATCCAACCTGACCATACCTTGACTATCTCCAAAAATCAAGTGGAGTAAACAAAAAAAGACTGTCTGGAACCAAGGATCCCAACGTTGTACAAAGTTCGACAATCGGACGTCTAGTTCTTAAGATATGGCCCATTATGTAATTTTGGGCCCGTTCGGGCCCGGGTCCGGTCCGACTCAGTCGGACTGACCCAACCCGAAGTGGGATAGACTGTGAAGTGGTGGACTCGTCTCACTAGGCTGAGGTCTAACATGACCCACAAGGCGGTAGCCCGCAAAGGGGGGTGGCCTGTAAGGGCGACCCGACCAGAATAGGGTATCCTGCCTAGAATAGGGCAGCCCGTAAAGGGGTGGCCCGGACCATGTGTGGGGGCAGCCCGGTCCGAGGGCGGTGTCCCGGTCGAGGGAGGGGGCCTAGTCAAGGGCGACGACCCAGTCGAGGGTGGCCTCCCGATTGAGGGAAACAACCGGGTGAGGGTGGCGGGCAGGTCGATGGCGGCAACCCGACTGAGGACGGCAGCCCGGTTCGGTCCGACGTGGGGGGTGGGGGGGGGGGGGTGGGGTTGGGGTTTAACCCCTCTGGTCTCTCATATTCCCCAATGACCTGGAGGCCATTGGTTGGAGAAGTGACGATGCCATGAGGGCGGCGCCCGGTCGCTATGGAACCTGCTGTGGGCGGGTTCGGCCTTCTCCGTGGCTTTGGTTGCGGCTTCCATTCCCCTACAACGTGGTGATAACGCCACCTCCCTTCCCACGATTGACCATCATTTCGGCCGCCTCCTCCATTCTCTATGGCTGAAGATCTGCGACACTCCTCTTGTGGCGCGTGTCGACGTGCTCGCAGTCTTCTATGGTGGCGCAAGGAAAGAAATATAGTGGAGGGTTCAGGCTGGGATAGTTAGGCTCACACCCTCTACGTTTTCTCGTAATATGGTGGATGTTAAGGGAGTTCAATAAACAGTTGAATTTAATAAAATTTTAACCCCACAAGGATACCCCACATCTACCTCTCACAAAGATGAATGAATTGCTAGTAAACCTATTAGTCGGTTGACCAATGTTCATCATGTAATTTCAAGAAACAGAGAAAAGGGAATAAAAAATGCTCAAAAGAAAATAACCACTATATTGAAACATAGGAGGATTGTTTGTGCTTGTCGGTGTACTGTGTTTTTAGTTCCCACGATTGGCTCCAAAAGGTGCAACTCGCATGACACCCATTGGTGTTTCAGTGTCATCTGTCACCTCCTAATGGGTTTGATTCATCTTCTAAGGGTATACCATTATGGTGTTCCTTCAGTAATTCACTTCCTAGTTAAGCTCTCAGATACCCCTTCCCTAGCTCCATATTTATAGAAGAGGGGGACGGTAAGTAATGACACAAGGAGTTAATGGGGATCATTAATTAGGATGCTTCATAATTTCTCCCAACATTTTTTTCACTTATATTAGAGGGTCAAGAAATTTGTTGGCTTGACACGCTACCAGTCCCTCCTTACCGCTTGTCCTTTGGAGGAGTAGAATAATAATAATATTATAAAGTTAATTTATTTATTCTATTAAAAAGTTCCAAAAACACACTTTATCTCCAGATCTACTATGGTCGATGTGAAGTCACCGTTAAGAAAATCTCGGTGTTGCGGATTGAACGGTGCCATCAGATTTTTAAATCGAGTAATGGTTCAAATGTTTTTAAATGCCGCTCACACATTTACTGAACGTACCCAAAAAAAGTTAGAAAAATTAATAATAGTCACCCTCGACTCGCGCCGGTCAAGGTTAGGCTCTGCCTAAGTGAAACACTCCATAAGAAACCCAACAGTAATCTCATATTTTTAATCCGATTAAAATTTAAAAGTTATTAATTTTTACAATAAAATAATTTTCACTTAATTATTTTATTTACAGCCCAAAACTATCTTTCACAAGTGGCCCACGCCGAACAAGGTTAGTATCTACTTAAAGAAAACATACCCTCACGAGTTCAGTGGTGGTATAATATTTTTAATCTGAGTAACTGTTTGTGATTTATAAGCATTTGAAAAATAAAATAACTTAATTTAATTATTTTATTTACGGTTATTCCATTTTTTGGTTTTATCACCGGAGGCCTGCACCGACTAAACATATGTTGCGCCTAGGGTAAACTCACCATCCTAAAAGCAACGGTTCCCTCTGGTTTTTAATATAGGAAAATGTTTAAGAGTTATTTGAATTTTTCAGGAAAACTACTTACGCGCACAATTTAATGTTTAACAAAACATCGACAGACCATTCCGGGCACTTCAGGCCTCAGAATCACACACTGTCAGATTTGATGGTCTCAAAATAATTAAATATAATTAAGAAAAGTATACAAAAATTCTAGGAAATTACATGAAATCTGGTTCCCCATGAAGATTCCAACATGTTATCAAGAAAAATTAAAATAATTATATAGAAGAAATAAGAAGACCAATGTTTATGGGTCAACGTTGTTTCTGTAATAGATTTGGGCACTGGGTATTGGAATTTGGGTCCAATCCTATAACTGAAATAGAAAAAAGGAATCTCATTTCAAGTAACATAAATCCATATATAACGATTAATCATACATAGGTCAAGAAAAATATTTATGCTGTAAATGGATTTAAAAAACTTAAATTTATGAAAAATGAATTTTATATAAGTTGTCACAAGAAAGGTGAATTATGATCTGAACATTTATCCAAAGATGATGTGAAAATAATAACATAAAGGATCTCTAAGAAATAAGTGTCTACCTTGGCAATATAGAAGAAGATTATTGTAAACAAAAACACAACCAAAAATATTTTAGTAAAGAGATGTTAAGAGACTTTTGACTTCAAATGAAATATATTGAATAAAATGGTTGCATCTAAAAGAACTACTATGATGTATAAAATTCATAATGATACATTTAGAATATCCCCACATAGTTATAATGTTACTAATAAAATGTTTGTAATATAGCTAGATGATTTAGAGGGAAAGAGGAAAATAAAAAATGGATAAGATAATGTCAGTAAAAAATAAAAGAAAAGATTCCACATGCTGAAGCAAAATTACTTGAGTGGTTGTTAAAACAAGAAAAATCTTGAGTTAATAATCTTATGTCTGAGATATTTGAAATATATATACATTTGGAAATTTTTTTAACAATTAATCTATAACAATAAGTAGAACTTAATGTGAGTAACATTGTATCATCCACAAAGGTTTGTTATAAAGAAATAGTTTTCATATAAGTATATGTGAATGTGATGATATCGATGCTATCCCAACATAAACCATATTATAATTTCAGATGTTCAAGCATGAGGGCTGACAGAAATTGAGAAACATGGTTTAGAAAACAATCTCTACCTTCTTGTTTTAATTCTGAATCATGAAGATCAACCTCATTACAATAATCATTGTGTATTTTATTTTTTCTTACACTGTATTGAATTGAAGGTAAATAAATTTATTAGGGGGAAACCTAATAAAAAGTTAGTGTGATCAATTAATGATATAAAAGATGAAGAATACAAAATCCTTTAATGGTTTCTAAATGGGAATTTAAATACAAATATGAGAGAGGATCATCATTTATGATGCTAATTAATATACATTCATACCCTAGTAAACAAGGATAAACAATATATTATCTTTTTTTATGTTATAATCTCTATCCTAAGGAATAATTATTTAATTATATCATCATTGAAGAAGTTATAGAAGTTGAAAAATCCATAAAACCACATGTTGAAGATTCAGAAGGGTTTATTATCCAAATGGAACATCTTAAAATTCCTTCTTGAAGATATTTTTCATTGAGAAGATGTTAAAGACTGTTTACCTTGAGGAGGACACAAATGAAGAAAGTTGAAGATACTTCGAGAATCACAAAATCAATTGGAATTAAATATAATTAGTTTAGAATGTTCTTGAAGACAATTTCTTAGGAAAATCATTGTTTTCATAAATCTAGAATCTCAAGATTGTAAAATAAAAAAACATAACAAAAAATGGGTAGTAATTTAATTCCTGGTTCCTTTTGCGTATTTTTTTCATTATTAGGTGTAGTGGTTTATTTTTGTTTTGGATTTTTTTGGGATCTGTTTGGTATTATGTATTTCTTGTAGTAGGTTGTTCACTTCGAATGTTGGCTGTCAGTGTAAGGATTCATTGTAGAGTTTCTCGATCGCCTCTCTAATCTTAGTGGAGGATCCCTTCCATAGGGGGTGGGTTATGGTGGTCAACCTGAACATCAATGGAGTACTTTTGGTTTGGGATGATGAGAACGGTGTGTTAGGGTGATCATCTTGACTTTCTCTAGTGCAGAGACTGATGACCATGATAATGGTCATGCAGATACCTCTTCAGTGTGGTTTGTGTTTTGTGGTCGAATGTGATGAATTCATCGGAGAGGGCTTTTTTAGCACCGAAAATTATATGCGATCCTTGTGGTTATTCTGACCTGCAATTTCCCTCCTTTTCTCTGATTTGGATCTAGGTTTCCCCCAAAATCTCTATGTTTGAGCTACGCAGTTGGGTTCAAAAATATTTTGGGATGTGATTTTGAGTGGGTGGCATCAGGAGGAAGATAATTTCGACTACTTGATCCTAGGTGGAAAGGAGGGTTTGACTCTGGTGATGAGGATGATGGTGGTTGGCAATGAAATGATAGATGGTGAAGCATGATGAGGGCTTGCTCGTGTTCTGAGTTTGGTGATGATAATCCTTTTACATTTTGAATTTTGGAAATCTTTGAGCGGTATTATTATTTTAGAATTTCAAATAGGTGGCATCTTGAAGTGGTTGAATTTAGAAACTTGTGGATTTGTTTTGGTTTACACTTACCAGTTAAAAGTGTCATTCAAAAATAAAAATATTTATTTTGGTGGTGATACTAAGGTTTCATATCATTTTTATTGCACTTGACTATTTTGATTTGTTTTCTGAATTGAGTGTATGTGATTCATGTTAATTATTCTTCCAAAAATTTAATATCTCATTGAGTATCATTAGAATTAAATAAAATTAGACAACGCATTGTGAATAGTATACACGTTCTAATTTCATGAGATATCATTTGTTGTTGGTAAATGAAATTTTTGGTTGTCTAAATCAATTCCACTAGTTTTTTACACTGAGCATGAATGATATATACATTGGTGAAATTATGGATGGAATATTACTTACATTTATATTGATAACTATAACCCATTAAACACTATCTTTTTTCCATACGGGTTATAGAAAGTGAAATAAAGAGATTGAAATTTAATGTTGTGTCTAAGAAGAGAAACATTCACATATTGACAGATTCATTTGAAAATATTTTTGGATGTATTTACAAAAAAATACAAAGGGGGGATTTTTTTACCCACTTTTTGTATGATATGAATTTTTTATTAATGATTTTTATTAGTAAAAAGTGGTGTTAAATGAAATACAAATAATTCATTGATTTCAATAAGTTAAATAAGTAAGAATGAAGTAAGTTTCTGAAAGTGAAGTATCGATGATATCCAAGATTGATATCAAAGTGATTATATCATAGATTAATGGATGAAGTATAAGGTAATCTTGTCTTATTTTCATAAGGATTTTATTTTGAGGAATTTGATATTATAACTGTTATTTGTTTTGAATTAGTATCAATTTCAAAAGATATGTGTCAATTTTTCTGGGGATGACACATTGTTTACCATAATTGAGAAGATCATGAAAATGTTTGATTCCGTGAAGATAATTTGATGTAAATTCTGATTCAATGTAATGTCTATTCTATGATTATTTATTTCATCGTGTTAATGAATTTTATATAGAAGGAGGATGTGGTGTTTTATATTGATTATTTTCGTAACTCCTTTTATGCGAGTCTTCCAAAAATAGTTATAGGAGGAGGCTATGGTGTTTTGTAATAATGATTTTCTTAAATCATTCAATTAGATTCATATAGAAATGTTGGAACACTATTATTAAGCCAACCAATGAATACCTCAAGAACACATGTGGGACTCTAGGATTGACCAAATATTAGGTAGTCAACCTCAACATATGGCCATTGAGGAGTTAGGTTTTGGGAGTATATCTTCTGTATAAAGCATATAGGTCAATGCGTAGGAAAAATGTCTTTTATGAATGTTGTTCTAGAATGAGATAGTTCTTGTGAGGAGTGTCTCGTATAGGGTGCGTATGTAGAGTGTATGCTGGTGTTGATCCCATAATTCCATGTATTGAACCCTTAGAATCCCAATACAATTTATATGGGAGGACCCCACTGCTAGATAAATATATTTGAGATCAAAAGCTATGAGTGTTGTCCATCAAAATAGTAAATATGTAGAAATATCATCTATGCCCAACCAGATGTGATCTGATAATCACCTAACTACCTTTTTGTCATTTGTAACCTCTATTCATCTATTACACATATGGTCTCGCCAACATCACCTGTTCATTTCCAAAAAAAGTCCATATTTTGGGATATCTATGATGATTTAACCAAGTATACACTATCTTTTCATTTTATCATCTGGGTGAATCAAAAGGATTCTAATAAGCATGAAAATTAATTTCCATAAATAAAATTGATAGTATCAAGGATTATATGGATATAAAGGATGTTTTTTCTGTCTATAACACATGAGGGTTTTTCTCTTTGAAAGATCATGAAATGTGTATCTAATGTAGGATACCATATTAATTGATGGAAAGGATGGTATGTTTTTTCAATTAGAATATTTTTGAAATTCCAAAACTATCTACTTTTGTAAGATAGTCCTAAAATGACTTAAATTTTAGATGTTTTATGTGGCATAAAATGTAGATCTAAGGCAATGAATGAATGAACAGGAGGAGGTGATACTCACATATAAATAAAGAGGGAATGAAATGAGTCTAAATTATTGAGAAATTGAGAGATCACATTTTAATTTTGAAAAAGAAAGCATCCACATTGAATAATGAAGAAGAAGGAAGATATCCATGAGCTTGCTAGGATACATGAATACTGGAGTTCCACATTCATCTGTAGCTTGGGTAAGGACCACAAAAGATGATTTTTTTGAAGGAGATGATCCCAC
This sequence comes from Viscum album, assembly GCA_963277665.1. Taxonomy (NCBI): domain Eukaryota; kingdom Viridiplantae; phylum Streptophyta; class Magnoliopsida; order Santalales; family Viscaceae; genus Viscum; species Viscum album. Next base: position 207,498,930 of record OY728128.1, on the reverse strand, counting down.
AGATTTTCAAATTTTATTTATAACTCTTGAAGTGATTAATGAAGAATAAGTTCCATGAATCTCTCTAATTACAAAAAGAATAAGTGATCCACAATCCAATTCGTGAGTATTCCACTCTCCCTCTGTTTTGGGAAGTAGTTCTACATATTGGAACTTGTTGAAAACAAACCATGGTATCATGAAATTATATTGCATAAATGAATAAGAAATTTTTATTTAGGTAATATATTTAATTTACATGAATATGAAGAAGATTTCACATATCTATTCATGTGTGTGTGAGCCAATTAGTTTATGCATTCTAAAATAAGTACATACAATTCATATAGATAGTTTTAGATACCTAAACCTAGTTTTGTGAAAGAAAGCATGAGTTGAAGTGAAGTGATAAAGATAATTTATAAAAAATTTATAAAATAATAACACAATATATACATTTACTAGGATTTATTATTTGTATAAGACAGATCAATGTAGTATTACACATGAATAAATATTAATAAATGCACTTGAAATATCATTTTCTTGAATAGAGTGTGGTGATCGTTATACTGAACCTAGGAATAATATCAAAATAATTCATATTTTTGTTATCAATGTATTATGCTTAGGAAAGATCATTCATTCAATAATTAATATGGAAACTATGAGGTGATTCATCTTCATAGAAAATTTATGCCAAGAAGAAAAAAGTAGAACTAATACAATAATAATTGTTCATATGGTGTATAGAGGACTTCTAAAAATTCATTCTATAGTTATATTGAAATCATTAAGATTGAAAAATAGAAAGATTTTTCCTATATATATTTTGATTATTATTATGTATAGAATAACCATGAAAATGTTGAGCTAAGATCTCATTGTTTCAATAATCGAGAAGGATGTTTGTGATTCTAACAAGATGAAGATATTAGGAGTTGGTGACTAAGTTAATAACTACTAATTATCAATTAGGATGAAAAAGAAATTTGAGAAATCACTACAAAAAATATTCACAATATCCTAACTAAAGTTAGAGGTAGAATTATAAGGAGTGTATTTCTATTTATTGCTACGAATAGAAAAATATTTACATTCCTGCTACTATGAACATTAGTAATGATGAAGAAGGATGTTAAGAAAAAAGCACCACTATGACATCCAATAGAAGTCTAAATATCTAGAAGAATTTCATTGTGCTTCAATGTAACTTAACAAGAAGATAAATACTGTCTTTATTAAAAGAATAAATATCTACCTCGGAGCTATAAAAAAGCACTGTCATTTTAATATAGTTCAAGAAAAGTGAAAGTATATTCCCTTCATTTTTTAACCTTGTAAAAGGATCATTTTCAAGATGTTGTGTGGAATTGGATTATTTTTAAACCATACTAAAGAAAAGGTAACAATTTTGAGTGGTAACCCTTCTAAATAAATCCACATGACATATTTACATAATTTTTTATTCAGGCATACAATAATGTAAAGAGAATAAGATGATCAAGATACTAACATGTTTAATAGTTAATGGTGATAAATATTATAATTTGGTAAAAAGTTATTAATACTGATTGACCACCTCCTAGTATTGAGGGTATCACAAATTGTCTGTATAAATTATTTTAGAATAATATCATTATTCAAGAATAATAATGAAATTATTTATCTTTTATAAAATGGTTTATGTTATTTTAAGAGAGTTATATGCATAATTAAACACTTTAGTGGAAAATGAAATATGTCACCTTTATGGTGGAGGTAGTCTCTACCCACACATGAGAATCATTCTTATTTTCCATAAAATGTAATGAATATAATAATTAGTGAATGATTTAAAATATTGATAATGTTATATATGAAATATTTATTTATAACAATTGTACTTTGAACCTGCGATGTAAGCAAGTTATCAATAACTGATCACATTGTTTATAGAGGCGACTATCTACACGCAACACAAACAACATTTTAATTTATTGAATTGTTCAAAGGAAGGTAGATAATTGTTATCCAATAAACATAATAAAATATAAGTATAATAATGACAATGATACAATAATTTTAACTTGGTCATATTAGATGATGAAAGATAGGAATATGTGTAATTTAGAATGTTACATTACTCATTTGGAGAGAACCCCTGTGAAATGGATTAAGTGTTTGAGAGGAGGTATTATTAGACGATTGAGACATTTAAAAAATTTCTATGATTTTTTATAGTTTTAAGGTAGTTTTTTCCAAATATAAGAGGCTTGACGTTTTAAGAAATGTGGTTTGGTGATAGCCCCATTTATATGGGAGAGGAGTGGAATATTTTTATATTAATATAGTTGGTAAAGTCATTATTAAAAATTTAAGAGTATAATTAATGGAAAATAATGGAGTTGGTTGAGAGTTAAGGTCAATAATTCCTCAACCACACATAATTAAACATGATTTTAACATGTATTTAGGTCTTTTACTCTTAGAATTTTCAGTTTCACAATTTTTGGTTTTTACCGTTGTAATTTTTTTTACAGATTTATTTACTTTAAATACTAAGAATAAAATTCAAATTTTTAAATAATTAGTACATTGAGATTACGAATATAAAACCCTTATTAAAAATATAATTTCTTAAGGTGATAAAATTTAAATTTAATAATATTGCACACAATGTGTAAAAACCATTTTTAGTAAAATTATATTTTTAGGCATGGAAATAATGTTTAGGATAAATTTATAAAAATTATTTATTTACATAAAATTAACTGGTTTACTATTAATAAAATTAGAGTATCAAACTTCTGGATACATAGTCCAAATAAGCAGAATTTTTTTTATTATATAAAATTATTACTTTAGTTTCAAGAATGTTTACCATGGATTTTATAAATTTAGCATTTTATTTTTAAATGATTTATTTTAAATTGTAAATATATTTATTTTTTAGAAAAAATATTTCTCAAACTTTCAAATCATTAATTTACTTTGAAAATTCCACAAAAGTGACACTACTTAAAAAATCATTATTTACCACTATTAACTCAAAATTCAACATTTTCAGAAATATAACTAAAATTTATCCTAATATAATTAAGAAATTTGGATTTAAAAAATGAAGTATATTTTCTAAAATTAAAATTCTAAAAATTTATAAATTTGGTTTTAAAATTTCAATAAAAAATATATATGGTAAATATTGTTTTAATAGAAATTAATTTTTAAGTGTTCTTAATATCATTTCATATAAATTTTTAATTAAATTAATATTAATATATTAGTTGAAATAAAATAAATTTTTAAAGGGGATAATTTAATATATTAGGATAAAATATAAAACTCCCAAAAATAATGTTATTTGAGGAGTAATATAGTCCTCTTTAAAATTAAATCATATTTATTATTTCTCCATTAAAAACAATCAGTTTTAGTTATGTAATGAAATTTTATTTACCAATGGTTTCATTATTCAAAAAATGTTCATAATAATATTAATTTAATATGCCCCTGCTCATTTTAGTTCGATGTTGTGGGTGAAATGAGATATCAATAAAATTCAAACTCTTGGTGTTTCTTCATATAAAATTTCACTCATTTATAAATAATTCATCATGTGTACATTATATATATGTAATAAGTTTATAAAATCACACACACACACATTCAAGAGTCTATGAAATTGGGAAATGAATGATGGGGCAATTTTAAGATATTATTGTAAGGATTTTGTCACTTAAATCATTTATTTTTATTGTTTATATATAATTATCATGGATAATATGCATTATATATTCCCCTAATATCATTTTAAACCATTTAAATTTCTATTAATTTAATTATTGGGTCAATATTTCTAACTATAAACGGTTGAGTAATAACTATGGAATTTATAAGGAAATTAGGCAAAATATATAAATAATATGAATTTATAACAATCTTACTTTATAGAGAAATTTAAATATTATCTATATGAACTCCTTATAAAAACCCATATCATGAAATATTGATGTAAGAAAAAAAATATTTATGGTAATGGAATTAGACATTCTTTTTCAACTTCATTAAATTATGATAGACACCCAATAATATAATTTTGTTATAGATCCTCCTTCTAATTTATAATATCATGTGTCATAGTGAAATAAATTTTTATATCTATACTTTACATTTTATTTATATTCCATAATTTTTTAATAGTGATAAAATTAAAATAGATAAAATTATTATAACAAATATTTGAGGTTTTCAATTTTACCTAATGTATAATTTTTTCATCATTGAAAAACTCTAATGAAACACTCAAACATCAATTTTCTTCTAAAACATGTTCTTCATTTTGATATCATTTTTTATGTTAATACCATTTTTTTAAAGACCATTTATCTTTAAGATTGTAATAATATGGGTTCTCTATAAGTATGACTTTCCTTATTCTTGGAATTTAGTATCCATTTTTGATTCAATGGAAATTTTCAGTCATTTTGACATAATATATAATTCTAGTGGTTTTTTTCGAATTCCCCATAATGTTTTTTAATTTATGGTAGAATTTAATTAAAATGTATGAAAATATAATTTCCTTTTAGTGAGACTTCCCAAAGGAAAAACCAACATATATATTTATTTCTCAATAATATATTTCATTGGAATTGATATTTTTGGTAATTTTATATAGATATTTAGAATTTATGGTGTAGATGGGGAGACATTTATTGTAAATAAAAATGATTATTATATTATTTGACATTGAATTTACAAATATAGTAATCATTTATATGAAATTATATAGGATGTAGGGTTCGAAGTTTCTCTCATTAGGGAATCCAACACTATAGTGATATTCATTTCCAACGAATGGGGAATCTATAAGACTATGGTATGGTACTTTAATTTCAATGCTTCCTTATGAAAAATTAAAATCCCTCAAATCTATCTTGATGTTATACCAGATTATGATATATTTTTTACCTAAAAATTATATATGTCAATGAATAAATCATGAAGAATATAATAAAATTATATTGGTCAAAATACTACTTATAGATTTTGTTTAATCAAAAGAGATAATTTTGAAATTCCAAAACTTATCTGTAAGTTTCAAAAATATAGAACATAAATTCACACGTCTTCTGTTATTTATGTTAATCCTTATCTCATGACACATATAATGGTAATTGTTTTTTAGGATGGCGTATATTATTATTTGTGATATTTTATATTTAAATTTTAGTCATTTTTCAATAATTGGGACACTTACATAAAACTATGAAAAATACTATTTCATGAAATATATCATAATATTAGTTATAAAATAAAGAATTTAATGATACTAAGAATGAGATATTTAAATTTATTGATAAAAATTTGTTGAATAGAGAAATTTTCTCATTTTAACCTTTTCTATAACCTTTAAGGTACTTAATGATTTATTAACAACTGTAAATTTAAATATTAGGAATCTGCATGATGAGAAATTACAATTACAGACATTTGGTTTAGAAATTAACCTTTATGTCACCGTAAAACCACAATAGATGGGGGTGATCAATATTTGTGTGATGACACAAGAATGAATCATCAAGCACCATATGATAATTGATTGGTTTATGTGGATTATGTTACATATCCCAAATGGTTGTGGAGAATTTGGGTTAGAATAGAGGGATGTAATTCTCACACGACTATATAATAAATGAGAATGGATGAAAAACCTTGTCTCACATGGATTTGTGAATTATTTCTTAGCTAGATTGATCCATATAGTGATGGTCTCCCAGTCTATAGCCAGATAACCAAAAATGTGGTGGTGTTGTAAAGCAACATGAGGATGAAATGTCAATATTTTTGGAATATATTTGATTCATGGGGAACCCAATAATTTCCTCATTGAAGAGAGGGTGCATGGGTGTGTATGGGGCAACTAATTTTGAGGCCAAAAATTTGGTAGGACTCATATTAACACCCTAGACTGGATAAATCCCCATTTCAATAATTTTTAGAATTTTTAGGAATCTATATTAATGAATATTTGAATATAATTAAGAAAATGATAATTATTATTAAAATAATAATAATTTTTGTTTTTAAATATTGAATAAACGAAAAGGAAAGACTTTTTGAGATGTACTGGATTATTTTAGTGAATGAATTAAAAAAATGTGAAATAATATATATAGAAATTGGTATATTATTATTGAACTTTATAAATTATAATATAAAAACTAAGATAAATATAATCATTATTAATCTAATAATAATTCCCCTTAAAGAGATATTTGGGTATTGTGAAATAATGTCATTAAGTGATAAAAATGGTGAAGAATTATTCAAGTCGAACATAGTTTACTCTGCATGTGATAATATTTAAGAATGAAATAATTATCCTTTTTTAAAATTACAAGTGCTATAATGATAAAATATTATAAACGGAAATTAATAAGTAACAACATGAATTATTAATGACTTATTTATGATATTTTGATGATATAAATGTTATATTATGAATTAACAATGTTGGGATAGATTAAAATTGATTGTATTAGATTCATTAAAAAGTGATATGATTAGTTTTACATTAATGATGATATGATTAATGATAAATGAAAACAAATAGTGAATTATCATTGGATTAATGATTAATTTAATTAGTGTGACAAATGTGATTCAATTACCAAAGTATTGTTAAATATTTTAACATAAAGGGAGTTTTAAATAAGATATTATCAAGGATTTCAGTGAATATAACTTTAATATATTAATATATTTATATGTGTGATATTTAATGAAATAAAAAATCGGAATTAAGAATAATATTTGTGCAAAGATAGCAATGGATAATAATATTTTTTATCCATTAATGGAAATGACATAATGAGCTCCTTGAGGATAATGAAATATTCTATTAATTATAAAGGACCTTTTTATTGTAGGTATTAGTATATAGTATATGGATTATAATTCATTCAATGATAATGAATAATGATACTCGTGACATTATAAATTAAAGAGGTGTGATATTTTAGAGGGATGATCAGTTTGAAGGTAGGGATAACTGGAATATTGCTATTGCTTTATAACTCTTATGATAAGAAGAATATTTTAAGAGGAATGAAAATAAAATAACATTAATTTAATAAATATTGGGCTCTAAGGGGCTAGTAGAATAAAAATTCATGGATATTATTTTGAAGGAATCATAGATTTTAATGTGGGAAGCCTTTGAGGATATTTAGATGTATTGTTGATTTCAGTAAAGATATTTCATTGTCCCCTCATTTAATTGGTGGTGTTTTGGAATAGTGAATAATGGATAGTTATGGAGATGAAATTCTAGTATTTTACTTTACACACATAATCTAACTTATGTTAGAGTGTGAAGAGGTAATTTCACCTTCTCAAAAATAGTTAATGGTTGGTATTCGGGACAAAAAAATTATTTATTTATTCACATTAACAAAATGTTTCATGATAGGTGTGTTTAATGACACACATTAATGTGATATTTGATGACTATATAGAGTGTTTAAACTCATTATATCCCACAATAATGTGACTAATATGGATTAAGAAGAACTATATTACTGTAGTGACTCACCCACATGTCTAGGTTTTGTTTATCTTTCATATCTCTATGTTTATGCATATTGTATACTCAAGTTTTGAATCTAATATGATATGGGTATGAAAATATTACTTTTTTTATAGTTATTATAAATTTAATCATCAAGTTTAAAAATAGATGAATAAAACTGGGAAGATATTATATTTTATGATTTATTATTTATTTATATGGAACTCATATCCATATATGGTGGATGAGTTCAAATATCCATTGTGGGGGGGGGGGGTGGGTGGGTGTATTGTTACTCTTAAAATAGAGAGAGTATTATGATATTTACTCTTCAATGAAGGGTTGAATCATAGAAAAATGTCCCTTTTACACTTAGGTATTTTAAGTCCTCTCTAAAATTGAGAGGATTGAATTATAGTAAAGTGAAGTTGGGGGCCAAGGTATTTTTGACCACTGGTAGGACACCGTTCACAATCCCCATTCATATTGTCATAATTTGGAAACATAGATAATATATAAATATATGTAAAAATATTTTTTTTCATTATGAAAGTGATAAATGAGTATCTTAATGTGGATTTATCATGAGTGTTATTATGATTTAACATGATTTGTTGGGTTGTTGCCTCTATCTACACTTCCTTTATTTTTGATGCACTCAGATTGTAGTTGTTCATTGGGTTGGATCACTAATTGGGATGACCATACTAATTATAACCTCTCACCCCTATATGAAGAAAAATTTATTGAACAATTTTTTCCCATGAAAATCTTCTAATACAGATGGTTGATGAATATAGAGGCAGGAGAGGGATAGTGAATGATGTTGATGAGGATGGGGAGTTTTTGTTTTGAAAAAAACCTTAATGTTATCTGTTATTTTTATTTCTTCTATTTTGGATTTTTTTTCTAGGTATTAAGTTATTCATTTGAGTATTATACAATGTTTCACAGCTATATTATTATTTATTTTCATGTTATTTTCCATATGATGGTGAATCACTTTTATTATGGTGGATGTTGTTTCATGATAGAAAGTGAGTATTAATATATATAGGTATTACGACCAATTATATTCAATGGATACCTTATTACTAGTTTCTTGTATTGGGATCATGGTTATCTTCTTTAAATCTCATGGAATCTATCCATTGAAACATTCTGGGTGGAACAAACTATCAATGTGGTCCCACAATATTGTGTATGGAACCCATATGACAAATGAACTTAAATCACTGAAATACAAGACACAAAAACCTAAATGAACTCATAAAAGAATTATCAGATTATAATAATTTAATGAATATGAAACAACGAGAATATAATTCTTATGGTTTAGATTTCAGTCCTAATACACGATTGTTAATATGATTTACTTTGATTAAGGAAAAATAATACAATTTAAAATTTTGCCCCCTTTTATATCATTGTAATTGATTGACCCTATTATATATAACACTGTCGAATTAGAGAAAATGGTCTCCATATATATAGATTCACATGGGGAGTTCCTCCACATAGCTTATATATTTGTGAAATAATATTTATTCAGTCTGAAGATCCCACCACCTCAAATCCTTCACCCAGTACACAGTTCCTACTCCCTAAATTGTCACATTTTTACTATTATTCCTAATCCATGTGAATCTCATGTTTGTTTTACATTTTTTATAAAATATCTAGTAGAAAAAATTATATGATAATCTATTACATTTTATTATTTAAATATAAAAAAATACATATGAAATTTCCACACAAATTTCATCAAACCAAGATGAGTGGTATCATATTATAGTCATCTTATAGTTTCCCCTTCTGATCAACCTCATATATCCCACATGTGTTCTGAATTTATTAACTTCCATACATAAATACTACTATCCAACCATTTCCAACCCTGGAATCAGAAGTTGTATTTTTGAAATACTCTATCCATTAGACTAAAAATTTAGTAAAAAATGATTTTATCAATCATGAATGAAATATAACTATTCCCTATATTAGAATCATTTTATAGGTTTCACCACTAAGTCCTCCATAAGATTTAGTAGACCTCATCTATTCATAAAAATTTATATATAGATTCATGTTTTTTAAAATATAATTCAGATAATCCCAACATAGTTTAGTCCTATAATATCCTCCACAAAACCAAGAATATGACCATTTTTATCATATCTACAAGATTTTGAGATCCTTATTCCTTATATATATCCAAAAAATTCATCCTATAAAAACATCATTAGGAAATTATGCATCAACTAATCATTTTTATCCTCAAATTAAATGTCTTCTTATTGGCCAAGTGAATCACACACTGTGAGTAATAAAATATCATCCCCTTATCGTTCTTTTTTATGATATCCAAAAAACCCCTTCATCCAAATATAATCAAGCCCAACATCCATTAATTAAAATATTCTTCTAATGTGGTAGACATAAAAACTAAAGATTAATGAATTGAAATATATCTAACATTCTTCCCACTAAATGTGAACATTTATCCAATGAATCTCTTTTGAGTGTATGAATCTCATCGAATGTTATATTCTATAAACCCCAACAATGAATCATCCATTCAAAAGAAAAAGGTTTATATTTCAGAACCCTTTATGCACCATAGTGTCGAAATCATATCATCCAAATATTTGCTTCTAGGAATTAGCATGGATCCATGAACAACCCCCACCAGTTTCACATTTCCTGCTTAATTTATAACCAAAACAATCACTAGGAATTTAATAGTTTATTAATATGGAATGTGTGTCATGTAATATACATTGCATTTTGATCATGATGTCTATCCATACCACATTTAAAGTATCTATCCATTGGTGTAGTCCGAGGCTTCTAGTCATGATGAAGAACACCACCACCTTTCATATGTAATGTAAATAATTTTGGTACAAAGTACCTAAATTTAATTCCCTCAAAACCCACAACCCACAACCCTATGATTTTTTTTCTAGACCAAAATCCTTCATATATAAACCTTTATATTATTCAATATTAAACTCCTAAATCCCTTACATTACTAGAAAAAATAATAATTTTAGCAATATAGAGTAGTAAGATGATGAAGCTCTCATTATTGAACATATTTTTGTATTAGAAATAGTTATTATTTCACTAGATGAAATTTAATTACACCCTGAAGTCATTAAAAATAAGATATCACTTCATTATCATATGATTTAAATTATAAAATCTTCAATCTAGCTTTAATTCATGTTCATGGTTATGATACTCAAGGGAAATTCATGGGTTCACCATGTATTTTATAAAATATGTCCCATTTAAGACATTTTTTCTTCACATATGACTGCTTTGGATGAATTACATTCATGTAAACCAAGAAAAGTACCATCAAGATACTAATATTTTTATATTATAGTGAAAATATATTATATAAATCCACCAATTGGCTTTGTTGAAACACCTTCGTGATTTCGTATGCCTTGTACCATTGACTTCCATATTCTTAATAATTTATCCAATACACTCAATTATTATGATGTAATATCAACCTATAAGGAATTCCTATTACATTACATGTTTTGTAAATATGGGGGAATCAATATCATCCCTCATGTAAAACTACCAACGATGGGAGTCTTTTATATTATTGGAATCTTTTGATCTTTAGGGATCTCTATCATCCATGAGTAGAAAATAATATAGATCAATCTATTACCTTTTAACTTGGTTGCTTATACAATTAGAGCTCCAAAAATTTCTATAAATATCATATATATATATATATATGTTAAAAAAAATAATTATATTTATCTTCAAATGATATTTCTGAAAAAAATCAACCAGGAGCTTCATATATCCAGGATATTTTTGGAACATACATCCATTAAAAGACAATCAGTACTTGTCTCGCACCCATTATATATTCATGATATTCTAGTTTTTATAGTATATATGGACTTATTGAATTATACATAAAATCCATGGATTCTAGACTTCTATTTAGTCAGAATTTAGTTTTTGATGACATTTTTATATCATCATCTTACTTATCTATGTTCTAATCCTTCCCCGTACTCCCATCATTAAAGAAAACCTTTTGAATTATGAAAATATATTAATAATTTTTATCCTAGAGTCACAAACCAAATTCGTTTTCACAATACCTACCAAAGTAACATGATTATGATTTATCGTCAAGATATTTATTCTTCTTGGAATCAATGTGGACATTGGAATATGATTCAAATACTTTGATGTATATGGATTCAATCTTTCTTATAAACCAAAAATTCTATAACACCACACAAAACACCTTGGGAAATCCCACCTGAATTATCATACTTCTTTCCTTTTCAACAAATTTTTAATTGACCCTCTCCATGACTCCCTTATGTTCCAAAGTACCATGTATAGTATTCTAAAAATGTATTCCATTCCTCCTAGAGAGCCTCTAGTGACCTCTACTTCTATACCCCCCAATTATAATACCATAGGTACATAATTTTTCAACAGGTCTCCCTTTCCACCATGGATCTATATGAAGTATGTTTTAGACACTTTAGACACATTCTTGATAAAAAATACAGAAAAATTTCTGGTCATATCGTTTACAATGGTTACCAAGTAAAATGATTCTCTGTGAGAATGAACTAAAGTTGTCCCCTATACATCTACACTTACTAACTCTAATTTTGGTAATTTGTTTTCTACATTTCATTTGTAAGGACACATTCCACTGAATTCTAAAGATAAAATCTGCACATTTACATTACATGAAGGTACTGATCATTGGTATACCTTTTGAAGAGAGGGATTTCATCACTTTCTCACTTATGTTACACGGATGATCATTCAAAAAAATTATGGTTGTTAATTATCTAAGAATAATTTCACATTTTGATAATTATTTGTTGTTGAATGTCCCATCCTTTAATCTTTTGGCCACTTCCATTTGATGGTGATAAATTTTACATGCTCCATCTAAAAATTTTGCATAGAAACCTACATCATCTTACTATACAATGAAAATTATGTTCTTCCACAATCTCGATATATGAAACATGCCATTAAGAAATAGTATACATTAATACATTGTCCATAATGAGATGTCACCCATTCCCAAAATATCAATAGCTTTATCATCAATAATATGAATCTTTCCATATTCTCTATGATTTTTTTTATAGTTTCCCTCATATATTTTGAGTGAATTGACATTCTAGATTCTAAAAATCCAAAACTCTAGAATACTAGAAACACTAAATTAATACCACTCTTATATTTTCATAAAGTATTCATTGATCTAATTACTTAAGTTATCAATAAAAATTCAATCTCTACTCATTTCAATCCTTATTCATGAGTAAATTGTTTCCAAAATTACTGCACATTGGAATAATATCCTCTAATATACCGTTAATATGGATTATTTTTTCCATCCCCTTCCCTATGTCCTTTACATGTTGTGATATTCCACTTCCTTCTATAATGGATTAATTTCATGAATATTAAATCCAAGTAAAACCTATGGGCCGAGAGTCAAATCAGGGTGAGAGGAAATATAAACCTTTTTTCATTTTTTACTAATTTATATTTCTCATTAGGATCCAATTTTTTTCTAGTAGAATCTGTTTTCATACAATTGAAATATTATTATTCTTTATTGAGTCTTTTAATAATTAATAAATCAATAATAATGTAAATCATGAAAGGGTGCATGGTTATTTACTTGGCTCACCTGTATTGAGCTATATCCAAGGAGAACACATTGATGATGTATTAATTTGACAAAAGCCACTATATCACAAGTTCTTTAGATAAATTTTTTTCTATGAACACTCTATTCCATGGGATAATTCGTTATAATGTTTTGTGTTCAGTCACTCCTCACCATTTTAACATATATAGAAATAAATGCATACTATTAGAGGGGGGAAGTTATAGAAAGAACATGGTATATAATATTCATCCACATCAAGGAATAATTTGACAAAAAATAAAATCTTCCAATCAGGTAATAAATTATCAAAGTAGAAATAAAAAACATTAATTCTGTCAATTTTTTTTAAAACCCACACTACTAAAAAATAATCCTTTCAATGTTCTAGAAAAGGACTCTTTCAGTGCTTATAAATCAATAATAATCAAAATGTTGTTTAAATAATAAAACATTTAACAACTCTAAAAAAAATTGTTAAAGGACTCATTTAATAGTTCTAAAAATGAACTTTTAAATGGTTCCTTAAACAAATTTTTTTTACCGAGGATAAATGCCTCTTTATCAAACTTTTCTTCCACGGTTAAATGGGGTCTTTAACTAAGCTAAAAAACTGATAAAGGATCCAGGGACAATGGGTATATAATTTTTTAACGAGCCACCCACCCCACTTATAAGTGCTTCCCACCCACCCACACCTTTACCAGCACTTCAGATACCCTTTTATCGGTGCTTTAGATATTCCAAGCATCCTGCTTGTTCCCCTACCTCAAGATAGTTTCGACCCCTAGACCTTCTGTATATACTTCAAAGACATTCCCACTCCCTAATACTTTTTTGTTTCAAAATTTATGATATATCAATATATTTATATATATTTGGTTTAATTTTTTTGTTTATATATTTATATATATGTGTATATAAATGTTTATATGTTAATAAATATAATTTTTATGTAAATATGATTAATTTATTTGTGAAATTATTTTTTTATTTAGATTACACGAAAAATATGTATATATATTTATATATTTGATCAAAAATAATTCTATTTTATATAAAATGATCGAATTTAAATTCCATAATATCAATATGAATGTAGTTTCTGGGAATAAATTCATCACCAACTTTAAAAGGCATGACGATCCCCATAATCAAGGCTTAAAATCCATCGAAAGTTAAAAAATTTGGGTACCCCGACCAAAAACTATGTTTTAGAGTCCTTATTGTCCCTTTCTTTCTTGAACAATTAGTGATGTGGTTCCCCTTGTTCCTAAATGTGTAGATCTCATCGCATGCTTTGATTTGATATGTGGTAGCACCGAAACAGACACTCAGATCAAAAGTTATGGATGTTGGAAGATAGAGTAACATTTTCATCTTATTTTAGAAATTTTATTTTTTGTTTGATTTTTCTATCTTTAATTTGATGTTAAATGACTATTAATGAGAAATAATAAGAAAATTATTAATTGAAAATATTTTTTAGTTATTTTATAATCCATTTTCACAAAATATGATATTTATTATGTGTAAATTCATATTTACGATATCTGAAACATATTTCAAAAAATATATACTATATTTATATCAACATAAATATATTTATGTGTTAATATATTATTTTTAATTAAATATAATTTTTTTGAAGTATGATTTTATCATATTTTGTATAAAATTACTAATAAATGGGTGTCATTATCTAGTTTTATAACTCGGTCATAACCCCCCTTTATCAACACTTTTTATAAGGGCTGATAAAAGACCTCATTTATCTACACTTGTAAAAAACAACCCATAATGGTTCCCCTTTGACCGCACTATTAAATATCCCCTTTAACAGTACATTTTTCAGTGATGAGAAAGGGCGACTTCAACATTTTTTAGGTAGTGCTGTTAAATCCCTAGCACTAGATAAACATAGTTTTATAGTACTTTCAAATGAAATAATATAAAAAGTTCAAATTTAGTAAGATATAATATCCATTTGAACCAAGGTGATTAAGGGTTGAGTTTGGAGATATTTTGTGTTTATTATCAATAATTTTCTTTGATGATAATGGATTTAAAGAACACTGATATATGTTATATAGAAGATAAAAATTTTAAATAAGATTAAAATAATTTTGGACAATGACATTTCTTTAGTGGTTATAATTTTTTTTGGAGTTTAAAATCAAATGTTTTTTGTGATGTTATATTAAATATTATAAGAAAAAGAAGGTTTTAAATGTTCAGAGTGCATATATAATGTTGTAATTTGGAGGTATAAAATGTAATAATGCAAAAGAATTTTATGTTAGGTTGTTTTGTGAAGGATTATTGTGACTCTATTAAAAATTTGTTGGAGTCGACATCAATTACAATGAAGTGGTGGTGTTTTTAAGAGAACTCTGAAGGATGGTTCTCTTTTGAATTATTATGGGTGTTGGTTCATAAATGAGATTATTGGTGGATATATTTTTTTTGTAACATGATGGTTTGAGTAATAATTTTGGTTGATTAGTCTATTTTCTCGAGGACTTTGGCTAAAAATACATTGATTATCCATTCATTATTGGAGGGTTAGAAATTTTCCAATACATGAAGTTTAATCATGAAAAAATTAGTATGAAATTCATATTTAAAGGTATTATTTACATATGAAGGAGAAGATAAAATTTAAATTTAAATCTCACCTAGAAACACCCCACTCTAGGAAAATATGTCTTAAATAATTGAAGTCTCAAAAATGATGTTTTTAAGAATAGTGCAATACATGAGGCATATTTATGAAAGTGGTGTTTACAATGTAGCTCACGAAACGTTATACCAAATTTTATGGGTATGTTAAAAAATTATAGTATTACATTGCTTGAGGAAACTCCTATAGTTCATAGGGAATCTTACGAAGATAGTACATTTTGAATAGTGAACCACACATGGCTTATGTAAAACACAATTTCATAAGTCTCGGATTATTCATAGATTATTCCTTTAGTTTTATTGGTGGTAAAGGATATAATCAATGAATCATATTTTATGGTAAATTATCAAATTAAAAGACATATTTTTATAGAAAATGTGTCTCCCATTAATTAGTAAATGTAGTGTAGGTTTCATCCTAAGTGATGAGAAAAGTGTAGTCGATAGATGTTATGTGCAGGAGGAAGAGGGATATTCCCAAAAATATTGTACAATTAGTGAGCCCGAGAAAAAGTGAATATAGATAAAAAAAATTAATTATCTTATAATAGAGAATTATATTTGATTAGTATATTAAAAACACATCATCAACCTATACTCCTTGTATTATCACTTACCTATTATCAGAATAAAAAGTATCTTGTCTAGTATTTTAATTGCTCTATTTGTGATAATTGTGTTTGTGTGATTAAGAATGAAAGTTTTTATATCTTTCTAAAAATGTGAGGTGATGAACATAATAATCAGAAGAACAATTTGACAATTGGATTCACCCCTCTACTCTAATAGTGTCTCAGGTTTCATCAATATAGATATAAATGCAGTTGAAAAATTAATACACAGATTAAGCTCATATAGAAATAAATAAAACATAGAATATTATATCAAAATAAAAATACTCCTTTAATGGATATTACCAATTAAAAATATTATCAAAAGTGTATATATGATATTTTAACCTAATCCATGGTACATATGTTCTTATCCTCGGAAGCCCTCAACTTTGACTCATCAAAATGTGGTTATGTTTTCCTATCCAAAAAATATTTTCATCATCTATGATCAAAAACACTAAGATATTCCTTCCTATACCTAGAATCCCTTTATTATAATGATAAAAAAAGATTACCAAAATGTAACATTGATCATTTATTATGAGAACATCATTACCAAATTCTCTAAGAAATACTCTTATAACAAAAAATTACAATAATTTAAACTGAACTTGGATACAAGATGCTTCAAGATTCAAAATTAAATAATACATCTTTTAAATATTTCAATTACTATTATAATAATAATCATTTAATTAACAATCCCATTATTAAAAAAATTCCAATGGTTATATTCCTCATTATTTTTGGAAGTTGTAACATAATTAGCGATGTCTTTTTCATCTTCTAATAAAATTAGTGCATCTTCACATATTTTAATGAAATAAATATCCCAACAAATTTGGGATTTTACTTGTGAAATTAAATATAGCATGAAATTAAATTCATTTTATTTTCATCTTTCACGCTAAAATTAACTAAAAACTGATATTTATAATTAAAATAAGCTCACTAGTATTTATATTGTGATTTCTATAAAAAAATAGATGTAAACGAGTAATTGACATAATAATCTCCTCATCAATTTTCCCAATTTTATAAATAATTTTTTCTATATAAAAATCAATAAAACATATTAATAATATTATTTAATAAATTTACCTAGAGAAAAATGTAAAAGGATAACTTAACAATATATAAGGAAAACCTAACAACATTTACTCTCTATCTCTTCCCCTTTGTGATTTTCCAAAATAATTTCTACTCATTTGGTAATGAATTACATATATGTATGTTAATTGAATCTCACCACCATATTTTTATAATTATCACCATTTTGAGATGAAACAACGTGATAAAAAATCCCAATACAAAAAAAAATTACCATAAGAATAATTTTTTCGATATTTCTTTGATTTCATAAAATATATATATATTTTTGAAAAATCATAAGCATAAAATAAATAAAATTCGTGGAATTTTCTATTTTTTGGAATGAAAAAATATATTAGTCTACAAGATTTTTCAACAATTGATGGTTTAGAACCCTTATTAGACAATGCATCCTTTTGATGACTCGAAAACATAGTTGTGAAAATTATTTATCTCCTTATGGAAATGATTAGTCTTATGAAATTTATAATGAACGATAAGATAAATAAGAATGAACCCTTTTAAGAAGTTATCTTATGATACCAATGTATGTTCTTCTATTTCTAGAGATATTTCAAATGAAAATTCAAATAATATTTTCTTATCTTGTTCTGAATTAAAATTAAACTTTCTAAAAACATTATTGAAAATGCTATTCTATTTCCATCTTTCATAAATATAATTATCGTAAAATATCACAAGTAAATTAATATAATAATTTTACATTCATGAAAAGAAATAAATTTTGCATTATGTATTTGAAATTCATAAAATATTAAAATCATAAAATATCTTGATGTAGATATGAAATTCCCTCAAGATATATTAAAATAATTTTGTAAAAAAAGAATTTGATCCATTTTTTAATGTGTTTTTCAATGTTATGATATTGGATAAACAAGAAGTGAGTTAATGATAATTTTAAATTAACTACTCACTACTTTTTAAAAATATATTATAATCTTTATAAATTCATGGGTATAGTCAAAATATCAGTATTTTAGTTTCTAATCCAATAATTTAAAGAAAAATAACTCATTTTTAATGTTTGATCACAATGAAAATGGTAGCATACCTCTATATTCTTATATCTAGAGTGATGTTATGTATTTATAAATATTAAAAATGAACATTTATTAACTTAAATGAATTTATTTTGAATAAATTTGAAACCAAAATCCTATGAGTGTGATACTCATCCACAACACCTGAGGATATTAAAATATGGCATCCCCATATTTAGCTTCAATTTTAGAGAATGAAACTGAGTGTTTTCGCTTACTGAATGAAAAAACTAAATCCCCTCCTAGCAAATAACATGATTTGAAAGTAAAATTCTTAAAATAACAACATCTACATTCATTATCTGAGTAACTTTTGAGTATAAAATCAATTCCATAAGAATAAAATACAATATGTTCTGATGAACCTTTTGAGTAACAGAAAATTATATTACCTATTTTATATGGGATTCCTTTGTATTATGCTTAAATCGCTCTTACAAACATACTAAAAACATAATGTGTGGTTCATTGTATATTAATTATAGTAAACATGTTATTATACCTCAATAATGTTTTTGATCAACCAATTTACTAGATTCATCAATATCTAGTTTTATTGAGTTACATACTAGAGAACTATTAATTTATGCATTATCAATATCCAAAAATTTATTTAAATCAATATTATAGTCATTTTGTGTTACAATGATTGCTTTTTGTTTTTGGGAAATTTGAAAATCATGGAAAAATTATTGTTCACCCATCATTTTCATTTGAACCTCAATATTTATTTGTATAAAACAATCAGAATGATATTTATGAGGTGAGACAAAAATAATTTCCTAAACAGAAAATTGAAAAATGATGGTATCTTTACAAAATTTATTTACAAAATGTTTCATATAAGATATTTTATTAAAAACATTATTTTTTAGTAAAAATCTTGTTTATATACAATAAAAGGTTATTGGAGCCTGTGTAAGGCTCTAAAGAGAATTGAGATGTTGATATTTATTTTGAAATTAGTTATATTATAAAACTAAAGGTTATTAATCCTATGTCAAGTCAATAAGTTTTCCCTATGGCTTTTTCATTTCTCTATGTTTTGAAAATCATAAACACATTATTTTAAATAGAATTATTTTTCATAAGGATTATTTTCTAACGAAAAGTTTCCCTTCACTAAGGAAATTTTTATCCATTAGTTTTTTTCATGGTCTCATTTTGTAATCTATTATATCCAAAATAATTTTATTACTATTAAAAAAAATCAGTTTCATATCTAGAACCTCTAAATCTTATAATTCCTTTTATATATAGTTTTCTATTTTCATAATCCTAATTCTCTAAAATTTAGATTCCTAATTATTTGAAATTAATGTTCTGAATTCTCTTGAATTCAGACTCCAAATTCCTCAGAATTCAGACTACAAATTCTTCATAATTTAGACTCTGAATTTCATAGAATTAAGTTCTCGAATTCCACATAATTCAGACATT
Organism: Viscum album; assembly: GCA_963277665.1. NCBI lineage: Eukaryota > Viridiplantae > Streptophyta > Magnoliopsida > Santalales > Viscaceae > Viscum > Viscum album. Next base: position 207,478,806 of record OY728128.1, on the reverse strand, counting down.
GAATTCCTCAAAATTCAGACTCCAAATTGATTATAATTTAGACTCCTTATTTTTAAGAATTTAAACTCTGAATTATTGGAATTCAAACTATGGAATCTATAGAATTTATATTATGAATTATTTGTAAAATAGAATCTAAATATCCATGCCTTATAGATTCTGGTTTATTTATTTTGTTAGACTTTCAATTCTATTTTTTCCTTAGAATCTAAAAAATATATTTGGTTAAGTAATTTAATTTTCATTACACTTACAATTATTATGAAAGGCTCTCATGAAATCTATTTCTAATAATCATTGGTTGAGTGACATAGGTACATGTACCTACTATATTCATGGAAAAATATAACCATTGAACGAGGAAGCTAACTATTGGAGATGTGCCTATAAATAAGAGCTTATTTGAATGAGATCAAAATCCTTCCATCAATATAGATATTACCTGTTGTGAAGTGATTTCTAGAGGGAGAGAATATAAATCCCCAACCTTAAACTTTACTTAATCTTGATTTAATACAAGATTACACATTGAGGATCTTTTCAGGTTTAGAGTTTTAGAGAATTAGATCATAAAACTTGCATTATATTCCACATTTAAAAAAAGTGGTTACATAAAAGATAGTATTCATTTTTTCCCATCAACGGAAAAATATTTAAAATAAAACATGGATTCTTTCTTAACACTTCCTTGATACTATCATCATATCTTGTACCTTTCCCTTGACCTGTGAAAAACATTTCAAAAACTTGGGATGAGCATAAAAATCTCAGTAAGGGATATAAAAATATATGGATTGGAAACATGAGTACATGTATACATAAAAATGAAATCATACTTTACCCATAAAACATAAGAACTTTAACATACCTCATAAAATCATGAATAAATCATAGAAATCATAGGACAAAATGGTAACTTGAGGCATTCATAACATTCTTACGTAGGGAGTAACACTCTTGGTTACGTTTGGAATACCCATCACAGTATATTCCCTAAATATCTTCAGATAAACCTTAACGTTTAACCCCTTAACGTTACCCAATGCATTGGAGAGCTATATCAGGCTCACCCGCCCTTAGTTTATCACGAAACCACCCGTCTTCATAATAATGCCCACGAACCATAACATTATCGTATCACATAAAACATGCATAAAGGAAACATAACATTTCCAGTTTTCAATCACAAGATATCAATACAACACATTGATATAAAAACATTATGAAAACCATTTTCAATACCAAATTAAAAGAAAAGTAAAAAATTGTATTTATTATTCTTTTAAAAAAAGTTATGGCTTGTAGAGGAAATTGAAACTCAAATAATGGTCACGGTGGCAGAGAAGTCGTTGTCGCCGCATACGTACGACAAAAACATTCCTTTTTTTCATTTAGTAAAATGCTTTGAATAAAAAAGATTCCTTTTGGATAAACGTAAATATAAAAGGGGTTTATACACCTTATAAAAGAAGGTTGTTTATAAAACAATATATGCCTCAATAAAAGGAGATTGAGATGAAATCCCATACAAAGACGATATCCTTGGATTAAGGATAAATCAATTACATAATTATGTGTGACAAACTAATATGCCAAATATAAGTGGATATTAAGTGTAAAACAATCAGATGTTATTCACACATATTCATAGAACAACATATTCAAGGAGTATAAGCTTATCCCAAAGAATCAAAATTGGGTTAAGAAGTTCCCTTGAAAAAATTTGACAGCCTAACGACATCACTAAAAAAATCCGAAAATGAGTTGATGAGAGATAAAAAGGGTATCTCATCACATGGAAATAAAATTTAAATCACTAATGATATAGAATAAAATATCCCAACACAATGTTAGGTGAATTAAAATACATAACAAAAGAAGTCTTTTAAAAAGAGGAGGGTGAAACATTCCCTTACCGACATGGGTATCTTTCGAAACAAACACCCCGTGAAAGAAGGACAATACAAAATTGATGTAAATACTCATAAATTAAAGTATATTACACAATGATTAAAATAATGGGCAGTACATACACCACTCAAAGGAAATTGTGGAAAATGTAGCATAAATCTCACAGGAACAAAAGTGAGATGAAAAATCCCTTACGAAAACTCGGCAGCCTAACGACGCCACTTAAAACATCCAAAAATAGATTGATGAGATCAAAAAGGGTATCTCATCATATTAAAATAAAATGTACATAAAGAGGAATATAAAAGTAAATCCCCCATCATAACAAAGAGGAGCTTAAAAGAAGTGACATAAAGGAGAGTACTTAAAAAGAAAGAGAGAGGTTAGATCTCTTATGAAAATTCGGCAGCCTAACGGCGCCACTCAAAACATCCAAAAATGGATTGATGAGAGAGAATAGGGTCTATCATCATATGAACATAAAAATTACAGTAAGATTAATATAAAAGAACATCCCAATCACAAGAAAGATGATCTTAAAAGGAATGACATAAAAGAGTGTACTTAAAAAGAAAGAGAGGAGTAGGATCCCTTACCTCGGGTCCGACTTGACTCGATCGTTCTTTAACATCCTGAATAATAAACTTGAGTTAATTTATAAATTCTTAAGAACATTTTTCAGGTTCATTATTCTTTTTATATCACTTATTTCCATGATATAACCATTATTTAATCATTTAAGTTAATAATGTTTGTTTTGTCGATATTTGGTTCTTAAGTCGAAATTGGACTTCTTACAATTACAAGTTGTTTGTGTGGTCAAAGGTTCATTATATACAGAATGATATTCATGATTTGGATATAATATATATCATATATATCCAGAATATACATGTATTTATAATATTACATAATCATTTATAGGTAATAAATGAAATGCACCGTTCATGGAGACGGTAAGCCGTACGTACGCACAAACGCTACATTCATTTCTATGTCATATTAATGGAATTAAAACTAAATGAGAGGTTTTTATATTTTAATTCCAGAAGTATATTCATCATTTATATGTAACATACATCATATATAATAACTTTAAATACATCCTTTATACATCCGACATATGACATTAACGAATCAAATCACTTTGAGGGGGCGGTAGTCCGCACTTCCTAAAATGAAATTAATGTGTTTACCCATAATGTAAACCATAAAGGTATGCCACAAAATATAAATACATAAGATTAAGTAAAACATAAACATATTATATATCATATATAAATATAGTTACATCTTAATGGCCACCTTCTAAGTTGTTATATGAGTGTTGACCAATCATCGTTTCGTGAGGCAGAAATTCACCATCCACATAAACAGTATGTTCTTTAACCATTTTATGTAGGTGTGTGTAAGTGTAGATCGAATGATTCTTATAAAAACATCCTATTATATTTAATATACTGGAGTTGTTACAAAATAAATTAATAAAAAGAGTTTAGGGGATTGGAGGAACAAAATAAAACAAAAGAACACAAGTGAAGACATTATCTTAAAATTGGGTAACTCTTTTTGATTTGGGATCAAAGGCTTCCTTGGGAAGACTTATGCCCAAAGTGAGGCTTCTAGGAGTAGTAGAGGGATGTGGAGAGGGATAATGAGCAGGTGTTGGCCGAGCCAAAGGCTTGAGAGGTGTGGGTAAGGTGGTAGAGGTGGGGGCCTTTTATAAGAGGAGAGGAGGGCCAGTCTTGTAAAGTTACAAAATGTTACTTTATTTTAGAATGAGTTTCGGATTTTAATGGTCCCAAATTGATGTGTTCCTAGGATAAGGTGATAAGGGTTCTAAATCCACCCATAAAATAGGTTTTTTACATGTGTAGGTCTTATATTTTACATTATCTTTCCATTTTATTTAAATCGTTAAATAATGAGGTCATCGCTGCATCATCATGATGTCATAAATAATTTAATTTAGTTAATGTATAAAAATTATAAAAAAATACTATGATTTAGGAAATATATTTATCATTCCAATGACTATTTATAGTAAAAAATAGGACTTTTATAACCCCATTTAAAAATTGTTTTAGTAAAATAACTCATGTTTGGGTAATTTTAATTTTTACATTAAATAAAAAGGTATTTATGCCATTTTCCAACCAATGTGGCTCCATGGGGTCCCCAAGTTTACCCATGGATTGTATTGGTCGGACATGACTCATAAAATGAGGGTAGGACATGTTTATAGGTCATTTCATATTATTAAAACAATATTTTTACCTTAAACTAGACTAATTACCTCTAATCGCGATTAAAAACATAATAAGTTACTATTCACCAAAAAATTATTTTAATCCCATTGATCCACATTTTACTTCTTAATGAAAACCATGTATGTCTGATTTTTTAAATTCAAAATACAAAGGTGGAAAAATTTCATTTAAACGGAAAATCAGTTTTTATAAGTACCACTTAGTGGTTTCACTATTCATCAAAAATTGAAGTTTTTCAAAAAATTACCAAAAATTCACCCTAGGCTATATTTGATATTCCTAATTCAAAAATGATATCTATTTTACAAAATTCAAAATATATAAGTTTCCTTAATTAATTTAATAATTAATTCCCGCTGTCAAAACAAATAGCGTGTTTTTAAGAAACAATATCTATTAAAAGATTGACACTAGTTTAAGTCCAATTTCAAAGTGAAATTAATTCCAATGACCACCATTGGATTTAATGATAATAATATATTCTAATATCACTTTAAAAACAATTTAAAAGATAATCTAATCATATAAATAAATTAGATTAAAAAGAGGTTTTGAATTGAAATACAACATTTTTCACTATTCATTAAAAAATGTACTTTATCGGAAAAATACCAAAAAATTTACACAAAGTAAATTTTGATGTGATGATTCTAAAGAAGAATTTTATATCGTCAAATATAACACATAAAATTGTCAAAAAGTGGATTTAAAAAAGGTTCTCCATTAAAAGGCGGTTAATCGACCTTCTAATGAACATTAGAATGTTTACGCTTAAAAATGGAATTCATTCACATTTTTAATCCTCTAACATTTATTGTAAAAAGTAAAAATATTTAACGAACATATATAATAATTTTGTAGTTAGTTCTGATCATTCCCACCATTACAATGACTAGGCGTTAACTACCATTTAAAATAATATTATTTTATTATTAAAGTGCAACGTAAGATTCCCAAGAAACTCGTTGTTGTGTATTGGGTACGCCATCGAGCATAGCGTCCCCTTTAATGTAATATTAATATTTTATTCTCAAATATGGATAAATATAAAAATGTCATATTCATTATTTACCTGGGGTGTTACATCCTTCCCCCCTTTTGGGAATTGCTTCCTTGCAATTTTAAAATTGGGCTTGGAAACATCCTTGAAAGTCCCACATCGGAACAAGAGTCGGTAAAACAATCACTTTAAAATAAATAATGAGAAGTATAGAGGTCACTCGAGTTAACCCATAATAGGATTCCATGTAGGAAAACATGGACATGGAGGAGAAAACATACGGTCATGTTCTGATGGAGAGTGATAGAAAACATGTTTAGGAGAAAGTTAACCACAAGAAAATCACAAACTTGTGATGTGTTAAACGGTATTTGATTCCCCAGTAGGAAAAGTTAATAGACAACATTTTTTTTATTGAGGAATTTATTCATAAGGAAACATAATTACTTATCATGTTGACTTTCTCCTTTTATTAGATTTCTTACATGAACTCATATTTTCTCCAAAAGATGAGTATTTAGGATGAATTGTTCACATTAAGAGTACTATAATCAACTTCTAGAGAATCACCTAATCCACAAAAGAGAACTATATACTTCCCATATCTTTATACCTTAACCAAAACCAAAACCAAAAAGGTTAGTACAAGATTAGATAATCCAAAAAAGGATAACCCTTTATAAAAAGTAAATCTATTCTTAATCTCAAAAATTTGTCCAACAAAACCCAGAGTTCAACGAGGACCATTTGATAAAAAATTTGTCAATAAAATTCTTCAAAGTAAACCAAACAATGATTGAAACACAAATATTTTAAGGATTTAGTCACATAGTCTTCCAAGGTACAAATTAACTTTTATCACCAAATAACATCAGTTGCTCTTATATTCTCATATTGAAAAGTAATTAACCTAATCACATATCCTCGATGATAGGTTAATCATTTCCATAGATAACCCAAAATAAACTTACTATTGATTCCTAAAATCATCTAACTAAAAAGAATTAGTCAAACTAACCAGGGACTTCACATAGTCCAGTGGTAGGCGATAAATACCGGTCGCACTTTTATTGTGGGTTCGATTCCGCATCTTTGTCCGATGCGACGGGTTTTCACACGGTCTGCGTGTTGTCCTTTTTCCAAAACTATATAATTCTTAAAAAATTCCCCAAAATGAGATAAAATATTTAAAAAAGATCATAACATATTTTACCCTCAAGTTTATCTCATGCCTTTCATTTTCCATCATAGCATATAATAACCCATAATTACCTCAAAAGTAAGGATCAAATAAACTCTAATGGTTACCTTTATAATTATTACCTGAACTTCTACATCGATTGGTAATCTCGTACATGATTCATTACATATCAAACCAAGGTTCATGTGTTTGATCATGACTCCTTGATAGTTGGTTTAGAACTACCACTAGTTTCCTCATTTAATCCCCCATTTTATCAAGTATCTTAATCAGAGAACCACCACAGTTTCCGTCCAACCTGTTGTCTCTTTGGTTCCTGCTAGATCCATCCATTCACTAAAAACAGAAATGTCAGTGTGAGTATATCAACAATACCATCGTGTAATAATGACGAAGGTAAACACTATGATATACATACTCATTCACTTTATCTAAAACTAGGACTCTTTCTGAAATCCTAACCATTATGGTAATGTCACTTTTGCTTAAAGAATAACCTAACCTATAAATTTATCTAAACCGACCTCCGATACCAACTATAAAGCCCCATCCTTAAACCTTACTTAATCTTGTGTTAATACAAGATTACACATTGAGGATCTTTTCAGGTTTAGAGTTTTAGAGAATTAGATCATAAAACTTGCATTACATTCCACATTTAAACAAAGTGGTTACATAAAATATAGTATTCATTTTTTCCCATCAACAGAAAAATATTTAAAATAAAACATGGATTCTTTCTTGACACTTCCTTGACACTATCATCATATCATGTACCTTTCCCTTGACCTGTGAAAAATATTTCGAAAACTTGGGATGAGCATAAAAAGCTCAGTAAGGGATATACAAATATATGGAAAGGAAACATGAGTACATGTATACATAAGAATGAAATCATACTTTACCCATAAAACATAATCACTTTAACATACCTTATAAAATAATGAATAAATCATAGATATCATAAGACAAAAAAGGTAACTTGAGGCATTCATAACATTCTTACGTATGGAGTAACCCTCTTGGTTATGTTTGGAATACCCATCACAGTATATTCCCTAAATCTCTTCGGAGAAACCTTAACGTTTAACCCCTTCACGTTATCCAATGCATTGGAGAGCTATATCGGGCTCACCCGCCCTTAGTTTTTCACGAAACCACCCATCTTCATAATAATGCCCAAGAACCATAACATAATTGTATCACATAAAACATGCATAAATGAAACATAACATTTTCACTTTTCAATCACAAGATATCAATAAAACACATTGATATAAAAACATTATGAAAACCATTTTCAATACCAAAATAAAAGAAAAGTAAAACATGGTATTCATTTTTCTTTTAAAAAAATGGTATGGCTTGTAGAGGAAACCGAAACTCAAATAACGGTCACGGCGGCGGAGAAGTCATTGTCGCCGCATACGTATGACAAAAACATTCCCTCTGTCGTTTAGTAAAACGCTTTGTATAAAAAATATTCATTTCGGATAAACGTAAAAGTAAAAGGGGTTTATACACCATATAAAAGAAGGTTGTGTATAAAATAAAATATGTCTCAATGAAAGGAGATGGAGACAAAGTCCCATACAAAGACGGTATCCTTGGATTAAGGATAAATCAATTACATAATTATGTGTGACAAACTAATACACCAAATATAAGTGGATATTAAGTGTAAAAAAATCAGAGGTTATTCACACATATTCATAGAATGAGATATTCAAGGAGTACAAGCTTATCCCAAAGAATCAAAATTGGGTTATGAAGTTCCCTTGCAAAAATTTGACATCCTAACGGCGTCACTACAAAATTCAGAAAATGAGTTGATGAGAGATAAAAAGGGTATCTCATCACTTGGACATAAAATTTAAATCACTAAGGATATAGAAGAACATATCCCAACATAATTTTATGTGAATTAAAAGACATAACAAAAGAAGTCTTTTAAAAAGAGGTGGGTGAAAGGTTCCCTTACCGACATGGGTATCTTTCGAAACATACTCCCCGTGAAAGAAGGACAATACAACATTGATGTAAATACTCATAAATTAAATTATATTACACAACGTGTAAAAATAATGGGCAATACATACACCACTCAAAGGAAATTGTGGCAAATGTAGCATAAATCTCACGGGAATAAAAGTGAGATGAAAAATCCCTTACGAAAACTCGGCAGCCTAACAACGCCTCTTAAAACATCGAAAAATGGATTGATGAGATAAAATAGGGTCTCTCATAATATTAAAATAAAATATAAAGAAAGAGGAATATAAAAGTACATCACCCATCATAACAAATAGGAGCTAAAAAGAAGTGACATAAAGGAGAGTACTTAAAAAGAATGAGAGAGGTTAGATCTCTTACGAAAATTCGGCAGCCTAACGGTGCCACTCAAAACCTCAAAAATGGATTGATGAGAGAGAATAGGGTCTATAATCTTATTAACATAAAAAATAAAGTAATATTAATATAAAATAACATCCCAATCACAAGAAATATGAGCTTAAAATGAATGACATAAAAGAGTGTACTTAAAAAGAAAGAGAGGAGTAGGATCCCTTACCTCGGGTCCGACTTGACTTGATCGTTCTTTAAAGTCCTGAATAATAAACTTGAGTTAATTTATACTTGCTTAAGAACCTTTTTCAAGTTAATTATTCATTTTATATCACTTATTTCCATGTTATAAACATTATGTAATCATTTAAGTTAATAATGTTTGTTTTGTCAATATTTGGTTCTTAAGTCGAAAGTGGACTTCTTACAATTACATGTTGTTCGTGTGGTCAAAGGTTCATTATATCCATAATGATATTCATGATTAAGATATCATATATATCTAGAATATACATTTATTTTTAATATTACATAATCATTTAGAGGTAAGAAATGAAATGCACCGTTCATGGAGACGGTAAGCAGTACGTACGCATGTACGCTACTTTCATTTCTATGTCATATTAATGGAATTAAAACTAAATTAGTGGTATGTATATTTTAATTCAAGAATTATGTTCATAATTTATATGTAACATAAATCACATATAATAACTTTAAATAAATCCTTTATACATCCCACATATGGCATTAACGAATCAAATCACTTTGAGGGGGCGGTAGTCCGCACTTCCTAAAATGAAATTATCGTGTTTACCCACAATGAAAACCATAAAGGTATGAAAAAAAAGAAAAACACATAAGCATAAGTAAAACATAAAAATATTATGTATCATATAAAAATATAGTGAAATCTTAATGGCCACCTTTTAAGGTGTTATATGAGTGTTGAACAATCTTCGTTTCGTGAGGCAGAAATTTTCCATCCACAGAAACAATATGCTCTTTAACCATTTGATGTAGGCGTGTGTACAAGTAGCTCGAATTATTCTTATAAAAACATCCTAGTATATTGAATATACTGTATTTGTTACAAAATATATGAATAAAAAGAGTTTAGGGGGTTGGATAAGAAAAATAAAACAAAATAACACAAGTGAAGACATTACCTTAAAATCGGTAACTCTTTTTGATTTGAGCTCAAAGGATTCCTTGGGAAGACTTATTCCCAAAGATAGTCTTATAGGAGTAATAGAGGGATGTGGACAGGAAAAATGAGTAGGGTTTGGTTGAGCCAAAGGCTTGAGAGGTGTGGGTAAGGTGGTAGAGGTGGGGGCCTTTTATAAGAGGAGAGGAGGGGCACTCTTGTAAAGTTACAAAATGTTACTTTATTTTAGAATGAGTTTCGGATTTTAATGGTCCCACTTTGATGTGTTTCGAGGATAAGGTGATAAGGGTTCGAAATACACCCATCCAATAGGTTTTGGACAGGTTTATATCTTAGATTTTACATTATCTTTCCATTTTATTTAAATCGTTAAATAATGAGGTCATCGCTGCATCATAATAATGTCATAAATAATTTAAATTATTTAATGTCTCAAAATTATAAAAAAATACTATGATGTAGGAAATTATTTTATCTTTCCAATTAATATTTATAGTAAAAAATCTGACTTGTATAACCCCATTTAAAAATTGTTTTAGTAAAACAACTCATGTTTGTGTCATTTTAATTTTAACATTAAATAAAAAGGTATTTATGTCATTTTCCAACCAAAGTGGCTCCATGGGGTCCCCAAGTTGACCCATGGATTATCTTGGTTGGAAATGACTCATCAAATTATGGTAGGACATGTGTCTAGGTCATTTCATATTATTAAAACATTATTTTTACCTTAAACTACACTAATTACCTCTAATCGCGATTTAAAACTTAACAAGTTACTATTCACCAAAATATTATTTTAATCCCATTTAACCACATTTTACTTCTTAATGAAAACCATTCATGTCGGATTTTTTAAATTCAAAACACAAAGGTGGAAAAATTTCAATTAAACAGAAAATAAGTTTTTATAAGTACCACTTATTGGTTTCACTATTGATCAAAAATTAAAGTTTTTCAGAAAATTACCAAAAATTCAGCCTAGGCTATATATGATATTCCGAATTCAAAAATTATGTCTATTTTAGAAAATTCAAAACATATAAGTTTCATTAATTAATTTAATAATTAATTCCCACTATCAAAACAAATAGCGTGTTTTTAAGAAACAATATCTTTTAAAAGATTGACAATAGTTTAAGTCCAATTTCAATGTGAAATTAATTCCAATGACCACCATTGGATTTAATGGTAAAAATATATTCTAATTTCACTTTAAAACCAATTTAAAATATAATATAATAAAATAAATTAATTATATCAAAAAGAGGCTTTGAATTAAAATACAACATTTTTCACTATTCATTAAAAAATGTACTTTATCGGAAAAATACCAAAAAATTTACACAAAGTAAATTTTGATGTCCTGATTCTAAAGAAGAATTTTATTTTGTCAAATATAAAACATAAAATTTTCAAAAAGTTTATTTAAAAGAGGTTCGCCATCAAAAGGCGGTTAATCGACCTTCTAAAGAACATTAGAATGTTTACGCTTAAAAATTTAATTCATTCACATTTTTAATCCTCTAAAATTTATTGTAAAAAGTAAAAATATTTGACAAACATATATAATAATTTTGTAGTTAGTTCTTTTCATTCCCGCCATTACAACGTCTAGGTGTTAACTACCATTTAAAATAATATTATTTTATTATTAGAGTGCAACATAAGATTCCTAAGAAACTCGTTGTTGCGTATTGGGTACGCCATCGAGAATAGCGTCCCCTTTAAAGTAATATTAATATTTTATTCAAAAATATGGATAAATATAAAAATGTCATATTCTTTATTTACCTGGGGTGTTACATCCTTCCCCCTATTGGGAATTGCATCCTCGCAATTTTAAAAGTGGGCTTGGAAACATCCTTGAAAGTCCCACATCGGAACAAGATTCGGTAAAACAATCACTTTAAAATAAAGAATGAGAAGTACAGAGTTCACCCGAGATAACCCACACTAGGATTCCATGTAGGAAAACATAGACATGGAGGAGAAAACATAGGGTCATGTTCTGATGGAGAGTGATAGAAAACATGTTTAGGAGAAAGTTAACCACAAGAAAATCACAAACTTGTGATGGGTTAAACAGTATTAGATTCCCCAGTAGGAAAAGTTAATAGACAACATTTTTGTTTTTTTTATTGAGGAATTTATTCATAAGGAAACATAATTACTTATCATGTTGACTTTAAACTTTTATTTGATTTCTTACACAAACTCATATTTTCTCCAAAAGATGAGTATTTAGGAAAACATGTTCACATTAAGAGTACTATAATCAACTTCTAGAGAATCACCTAATCCACAAAAGAGAACTATATAATTCCCATATCTTTATACCTTAACCAAAACCAAAAAAAAAGGTTAGTACAAGATCAGATAATCTAGAAAAGTATAACCCTTTATAAAAAGAAAATCTATTCTTAATCTCCAAAATTTGTCCAATAAAACCAAGAGTTCAACGAGGACCATTTGATAAACAATTTGTCCATAAAATTATTTAAAGTAAACCAAACTAAGATTGAAACCCAAATATTTGAAGGATTTAGTCACATAGTCTTCCAAGGTACAAATTAACTTTTATCTCCAAATAACATCAGTTGCTCTTAAATTCTCATATTGAAACGTATTTAACCTAATCATATATCCTCGATGATAGGTTAATCATTTACATAGATAACCCAAAATAAACTTAATCTTGATTCCTAAAATCATCTAAATAAAAATAATTAGTCAAACTAACCAGGGACTTCACGTAGTCCAGTGGTAGGCGATAAATACCAGTCGCACATTGGTTGTGGGTTCGATTCCCGCAGCTTTGTCCGACGTGACGGGTTGTCACACGGTCTACGTGTTGTCCTTTTTCCAGAACTATATAATTCTTAAAACATTCCCCAAAATGAGATAAAATCTTTAAAAAATATCATAACATATTTTAACCTCAGGTTTATCTCATGCCTTTCATTTTCCATCATAACATATAATAACCCATAATTACCTCAAAAGTAAGGATAATATAAACTCTAATGGTTACCTTTATAATTATTACATGAACATCCACATCGATTGGTCATCTTGTACAAGATGCATTACATATCATACCAAGGTTCAAGTGGTTGATCATGACTCCTTGATAGTTGGTTTAGAACAACCACGAGTTTCCTCATTGAATCCCCCATTTTATCTAGTATCTTAATCAGAGAACCACCACAGTTTCCTTCAAACCTATTGTCTCTTTGGTGCCTGCTAGATCAATCCATTCACTAAAAAAAGAAATGACAGTGTGAGTATATAAACAAAACCATCATGTACTAATGAGGAAGGTAAACACTAATATATACTTACTCATTCACTTTATCTAAAACTAGGACTCTTTCTGAAATCCTAACCATTATGGTAATGTCACTAATGATTAAAGAATACCTTAACCTCTAAAGTTATCTAAACCAACCTATGATACCAACTATAAAGACCTAGCCTTAAACATTACTTAATCTTGAGTTAATACAAGATTACACATTGAGTATCTTTTCAGGTTTAGAGTTTTAGAGAATTAGATCATAAAACCTGAATTACATTCCACATTTAAACAAAGTGGTTACATAAAATATAGTATTCATTTTTCCCATCAACGGAAACATATTTAAAATAAAACATGGATTCTTTCTTGAAACATTCTTGACACTATCATCATATCATTTACCTTTCCCTTGACATGTGAAAAACATTTCAAAAACTGGGGATGAGCATAAAAAGCTCAGTAAGGGATATAAAAATATATGGAAAGGAAACATGAGTACATGTATACATAAGAATGAAATCATACATTACCCATAAAACATAAGCACTTTAACATACCTCATAAAATTATGAATAAATCATAGAAATCATAAGACAAAAAGGTAACTTGAGGCATTCATAACATTCTTACATAGGGAGTAACCCTCTTGGTTACGTTTGGAATACCCATCACAGTATATTCCCTAAATCTCTTTGAAGAAACCTTAATGTTTAACCCCTTCACATTACCCAATGCATTGGAGTGCTATGTCGGGCTCACCCGCCCTTAGTTTATCACGGAACCACCCGTATTCATAATAATGCCCAAGAACCATAACATAATCGTATCACATAAAAATGCATAAAGGAAACATAACATTTCCACTTTTCAATCACAAGATATCAATACAACACATTGATATAAAAACATTATGAAAACCATTTTCAATACCAAAATAAAAGAAAAGTAAAACATGGTATTTATTTTTCTTTAAAAAAAAAGGTATGGCTTGTAGAGGATGTCGAAACTCAAATAATGGTCACGTCGGCGGAGAAGTCGTTGTCGCCATATACGTACGACAAAAACATTCCCTTTTGTCGTTTAGTAAAATGCTTTGTATAAAAAATATTCCTTTCAGATAAACATAAAAGTAAAAGTGGTTTATACACCGTATAAAAGAAGGTTGTGTATAAAACAAAATTTGCCTCAATGAAAGGAGATTGAGATGAAGTCCCATACAAAGACGGTATCCTTGGATTAAGGACAAATAAATTACCTAATTATGTGTGAAAAACTAATAAACCAAATATAAGTGGATATTAAGTGTAAAACAATCAGAGGTTATTAACACATATTCATAGAACGGCATATTCATGGAGTACAATCTTATCCCAAATAATCAAAATTGGGTTAAGAAGTTCCCTTGCAAAAATTTGACAGCCCAACAGCGTCATTACCAAATTCAAAAAATGAGTTGATGAGAGATAAAAAGGGTGTCTCATCACTTGGACATAAAATTTAAATCACTAATGATATATAAGAACATATCCCAAAATAATTTTATGTGAATTAAAAGAAATAACAAAAGAAGTCTTTTAAAAAGAGGAGGGTGAAAGGTTCCCTTACTGACATGGGTATCTTTCGAAACATACACCCCGTGAAAGAAGGACAACAAAACATTGATGTAAATATTCATAAATGAAAGTATATTACACAATGAGTAAAATAATGGGCAGTACATAAACCACTCAAAGGAAATAGTGGCAAATGTAGCATAAATCTCACGGGAATAAAAGTGAGATGAAAAATCCCTTATGAAAACTCGGCAGCCTAACGGTGCCACTTAAAACTTCCTAAAATGGATTGATGAGATCAAATAGGGTCTCTAATCATATTACAATAAAATGTACAGAAAGAGAAATTTAAAAGGACATCCCCCATCATAACATAGAGGAGCTTAAAAGAAGTGACATAAAGGAGAGTACTTAAAAAGAAAGAGAGGTGTTAGATCTCTTACAAAAATTCGGCAGCCTAACGGCGCCACTCAAAACTTCCAAAATGGATTGATGAGAGAGAATAGGGTCTCTCCTCATATGAACATAAAAATTACAGTAAGAGTAATATAAAATAACATCCCAATCACAAGAAAGATGAGCTTAAAAGGAATGACATAAAAGAGTGTACTTAAAAAGAAAGAGAGGAGTAGGATCCCTTACATCGGGTCCGACTTGACTCGACCGTTATTTAACGTCCTGAATAATAAACTTGAGTTAATTTATACTAGATTAAGAACCTTTTTCAAGTTCATTATTCCTTTTATATCATTTATTGCCATGTTATAAACATTATGTAATCATTTAAGTTAATAATGCTAGTTTTGTCGATATTTGGTTCTTAAGTCGAAAGTGGACTTCTTACAGTTATATGTTGTTCGTGTGGTCAAAGGTTCGTTATATCCAGAATGATATTAATGATTTGGATATCATATATATCATATATATCCAGAACATACATGTATTTATAATATTACATAATCATCTAGAGGTAAGAAATGAAAGGCACCGATCATGGAGACGATAAGCCGCACGTACGCATGAACACTACTTTCCTTTCTATGTCATATTAATGGAATTAAAACTAAATGAGATGTATGTATATTTTAATTCCAGAATTATATTCATCATTTATATGTAACATGCATCATATATAATAACTTTAAATTCATCATTTATACATCCCACAAATGGCATTAACGAATCAAATCACTATGATGGGGTGGTAGTCCGCACTTCCTAAAATGAAATTATCATGTTTACCCACAATGGAAACCATAAAGGTATGACAAAAAAGAAAAATACAGAAGCTTAAATAAAATATAAACATATTATATATCATATATAAATATAGTGACATATTTAATGGCCACCTTTTAAGGTGTTATATGAGTGTTGAACAATCATCATTTCGTGTGGCAGAAATTATCCATCCACAGAAACAATATGTTCTTTAACCATTTGATGTAGGTGTGTGTACGAGTAGCTCTAATGATTCTTATAAAAACATCCTAGTATATTTAAGATACTGGAGTTGTTAAAAAAGAAAATAACAAAATGATTTTAGGGGGTTGGAGAAGCAAAATAAAACAAAAGAACACAAGTGAAGATATTACCTTAATATCAGGTAACTCTTTTTGATTTGAGCTCAAAGGATTCCTTGGTAAGACTTCTGCCCGAATTGAGGCTTGTAGGAGTAAGAGAGGGATGTGGAGAGGCCAAATGAGCAGGTGTTGGCCGAGACAAAGGCTTGAGAGGTCTGGGTAAGGTGGTAGAGGTGGGGGCCTTTTATAAGAGGAGAGGAGGGGGACTCTTGTAAAGTTACAAAATGTTACTTTACTTTAGAATGCGTTTCGGATTTTAATGGTCCCAAATTGATGTGTTTAGAGGCTAAGGTGATGAGGGTTCGAAATAAACCCATCAAATACGTTTTGGACATGTTTAGGGCTTATATTTTACATTATCTTTCCATTTTATTTAAATCGTTAAATAATGAGGTCATCGCTGCATCATCATGTTGTCATAAATAATTTAATTTATTTAATATCTAAAAATTATAACAAAAATACTATGATGTAGGAAATATTTTTATATTTCTAATTACTATTTATAGTCAAAAATATGACTTGTATAACCCCATTTAAAAATTGTTTTAGTAAAACAACTCATGTTTGTGTCATTTTAATTTTAACATTAAATAAAAAGGTATTTATGTCATTTTCCAACCAAAGTGGCTCCATGGGGTCCCCAAGTTGACCCAGGGATTGTCTTGGTCGGAAATGACTCATCAAAGAGGGTAGTACATGTGTCTAGGTCATTTCATATTATTAAAACATTATTTTTACCTTAAACTACACTAATTACCTCTAATCGCGATTAAAAACTTAATAAGTTACTATTCACCAAAATATTATTTTAATCCCATTGAACCACATTTTACTTCTTAATGAAAACCATGTATGTCGGATTTTTGAAATTCAAAACACAAAGGTGGCAAAATTTCATTTAAACGGAAAATCAGTTTTTATAAGTACCACTTAGTGGTTTCACTATTCATCAAAAATTGAAGTTTTTCAGAAAGTTACCAAAAATTCACCCTAGGCTATATTTGATATTCAGAATTCAAAAATGATGTCTATTTTAAAAAATTCAAAACATATAAGTTGCATTAATTAATTTAATAATTAATTCCCGTTGTCAAAACAAATAGCGTGTTTTTAAGAAACAGTATCTATTAAAAGATTGACACTAGTTTAAGTCCAATTTCAAAGTAAAATTAATTCCAATGACGTCCATTGGATTTAATGGTAAAAATATATTCTAAGTTAACTTTAAAACCAATTTAAATGATAATCTAATCATATAAATAAATTAGATAAAAAAGAGGTTTTGAATTAAAATACAACATTTTTCACTATTCATTAAAAAATGTACATTATCGGAAAAATACCAAAAATTTACACAATTTAAATTTTGATGTCCTAATTCTAAAGAATAATTTTATTTTGTAAAATATAACACATAAAATTGTCAAAAAGTGGATTTAAAAGATATTCACCATCAACAGGCGGTTAATCGACCTTCTAAAGAACATTAGAATATTTACCCTTAAAAATTGAATTCATTCACATTTTTAATCCTCTAACATTTATTGTAAAAAGTAAATATATTTGAGAAACATATATAATCATTTTTTAGTTAGTTATATTCATTCCCGCCATTACAACGACTAGGCGTTAACTACCATTTAAAATAATATTATTTTATTATTAGAGTGCAACGTAAGATTCCCAAGAAACTCGTGGTTGCATATTGGGTACGCCATCGAGCATAGAATCCCCTTTAAAGTAATATTAATATTTTATTCACAAATATGGATAAATATAAAAATGTCATATTCTTTATTTACCTGGGGTGTTACAGAGAATCTCATGATTTGTCCAACTCTAAACATCTTGTTTAGATTGCTTCATGCATATCTGATTATTGCTGAGTAAAATGGAGGGATTTCGGGGATAAGAAGACAGAGGTGCTGACCACCTTAATGTTAAAGGGATTATGGGGATAGGACAACAGAGGTG
Source organism: Viscum album (assembly GCA_963277665.1). Classification (NCBI taxonomy): domain Eukaryota; kingdom Viridiplantae; phylum Streptophyta; class Magnoliopsida; order Santalales; family Viscaceae; genus Viscum; species Viscum album. Next base: position 207,460,496 of record OY728128.1, on the reverse strand, counting down.
CCTACTACCTAAAATATCGAGGTCTTGCGAGGATAGGAAGACATATTTAGATATTTTTATCGAGGGATTACTCTTGTGTGGGTAAGACAGACTTTATTGAAAGTATAAATCAAGGGTCCTTTATGCAGGGTTGTTGGATACCCTACTATTTGGGTTAAAAGATTTTATACATGTTACTTGTTTTCATTCAGGTTTATTTATAATGTTTTTTAATAAAGGATGAAAGTATTACCTTATTATAACTATATATTCTTTTATGTACACTAATAAGTTAGATTTTATATGCTTTAAAGTAGAATCATTTCCTTGTAAACATAACTTAAGGATTATTTTCGAAACCATATTTATGTAATCTAGTGTATTTTTCTTATAAAACTATTTTAGGGTTTTTGAATTTACCTTTTTTATCTTTGTTAAACATAGTTTCCCATAATGATAAAAACGAATGTTTATAAACATAAAATTCACCCCCTATTAAAATTGAGAATCTACACATACTCTTTCGATCCTATATCGTAAAATTCCACTTAAACATATCTATTAATAGAATAAAATTTTACATCTTCTTGATATAAAGTGATACTAAGATGTTTTGTATCAGGTAATGAGATTTTTAAAGACTCAAAACTAGCTACTGGTGGAAATCATCATGATAATTGATGTTTTGTTGTTGAATGAAACCTGAAGAAACATATATTTATTTATTCATTAAATTTATTCCATTTTCATCACATTTGTTTCTAAAAACCACTTTTTACTCAAATCACTAGAAGTTATTTAGTCCATTATTCCCAAGTTCGTACTTGATTCCAATTGAATTGTTAATATCTTATTACATATCCATTATCTATATCTCATCGATCAAGGAATCATATTCTATTTTATGTTTGAGTTTTTTATTGGAATTAATGACACTCACATTTATATTTTAAATTTTTTTAACTTATGATTGGTTAAATCACTTCTCAAATAATATTGTCAATGGGAAGATCACTTAAGATCAACTAGTTTTTATGTAATGAGATGAGTTATTTCTCAAATATATATTTAATGTTTTCAATTTAAGTAGTTTTTAGATATTGAAAAAACTAGACCATGACATCTAGTGGATTCAATATCAATGTTTGTTGTTTAACTTCATGAAAATCGATAGCATTCGTTTGATAATAAACATCCTTATGAATAACTTCTTGTTGTTTTAAAAAAACATAAGGATGGGTTTCATTATATTTTACAAGAACTGTATCATCAATAATAATAGTTCATTTTTTATAAACACTACATGTATTATCTGTTATAGACTAATGATGAAAAACACCTTCATCAACTTTAGGATCAAATTTATAAAGTCAATATATAGTATTCAAAGTGAATAATTTTCACATAGAGACTCTAATGAATGATTTTTTGGTTTTATTATAGTACACAAAGCATAATGAGTATTATTATGAAAATGTTGGGGTCAAATATGAGTGATAATATATAAATAAGAACACATAGCCTTACACAAAAAAAATATCTAACATTACATTTAGTTAATAATGTTTAAATCATTTCATGAGTAATTATATTTCTTGCTTCACCAACTCAATTTTTGGAATTGTTCTCATTGATGTTATATTATAATTAATAACATTATTAAAATAAAAGGATTCGAAATTTAAATTTTCATTCACAACACCATGAATAATTTGTATAGTAACCAATGGAGGGTTTTTATTATTTTTGTTAGAATTAAGAACAATTATAAAAAAAATTAATATTTTGATTTTAGAGTGAGAAAATATGTTCATGTAAATCTATTTTAATCATAAATAAGGACTTAGAAAAATGTATTTCCACTAATTATTCTAGTTTTTTAAGACCAAAGAGATGAATTTGTATAGTGATACATTTATCACTGAATGCCAATATGGTGGACATTGGAGAAAAATTTTCTTTAAACAAAACCCAATATTTAGGTTTTCATAAAACATATTTTTCTAAGAAAATATGGATTCCTAAAATCATACTTACCAAAAATTTTGGATCTAAGAATTCTTGGATTCCAAAATTCCAACTCTTTTATATTATCGAAAATAAAGAAATCACCAATAATACATGGTACATGGACAGTGGATGATCCCGAAATTTTAATGGTAACAAAAATTTAATTGAAGTGATTATCAAGACGAAAGAAGGCAAAGTAACATGCAAAGATAATTCTCAAGGATAGATTGTTGATATATGTAATAATTTTCTTCTTGGAAAAACATTAATATCATATGTTTTATTTGTTAAGTGTCTCAATCACAGCCTCATTATCATAATCTAATTGTGTGATGAATGTTACCTTGTGAACTTGAGGAATGAAAAATTCTATTTAAAAAATTCCGAGGAAGAGATTATTATTTCTACCCATAGGTAAGATAATGTATACACATTAAGAATATAAGACCATATGAGCCATGATATACCTTGACTTAGTGCAATGAAAGATCAATCTTGGTAATGGGATTGAAGGTTAGGACACTATATCCCTATGAACATATGAAAAATCTTGAAGAAAATACATGTTTAGGATCTACCGGAGCTTAGATTTTATTCTTAAAAAGTTTTTGATGCTTGCTAATATGGAAATAAACATTAATCATGTTTTAAATAAATCGGTGAAGTCTCAACATCTGATGCATTATAGTTGGTTCATTTGAATCTTTTTGTCCGAACACAAAATGGATGTATTGGAAGAAAATATTATGTATTTGTCTTAGTTGATGATTACATTAGATTAACATGGGTCCAATTTCTAGTAAAGAAATATAAAGCATTTTATTATTTCCAAGATTTAAGAGTTCAAGTTAAAAATGAGAAAAACATTCTTTTGATAATTATTCATAGTGATCATGGAGGAAAATTTAAAAATTATAATTTTGAAACAATTTGTAGTAAGAAAGGCATTACTCCTATCTTCTTAATACCAAGAAATCCTCAACACAGTGATGTTGGTGAAAGAAGAAATCGAATACTTAAAGAGATAACCAGAACCATGTTGAGTGAATATTTTATTATTATGAACTTTTGGGATGATGATGTGTGTACTTCTTATTTTACTATAAATTGAGTTTTAATTATACCCTTTCAAAAAAACACCTTATGAATTATATAATGGTAGAAAACTTAGACTTTCTTACCTCAATGTTATTAGTTGAAAAGTATTCATCTATAATAGTAAATATTAATCACATAAATTTTCATCCAAATCTAATGAAGGAATTTTCCGAGGTGACTCCACTACATCAAAGGATTGTATAGTTTTTAATAGAAACACTTGTAATATTCAAGAAACTGTGCATGTTAAATTTGATGAAACTGGTCATTTTTTTTAAAAAAACCCCATACTACATCGTCATATGTGTTTTCAAAAACTAAGTTTAAACCCTTGATAGAAGAACTTTTTGATTAGGAAAATTTTCAATAAAATATTTCTAAAGCATTTACCCCAAAATATTTCCTGAAATAAGTTAATGAATATGCTTTAGAAAACCCAAATATGTCATTTATAAGGAATTATCCAAGTGATAGTATCATTTGTGATTAAATCAACCTCTAAGGACTAGAGGGTCATTATGAAAAGAAGTAGAATATCTATCATTCCATTCCTAATTAGAACAAAAAATTACATATAATGATTCTTGTGATGATGATTGGATTAAATTCGTGGATGATGAGCTAAATGAATTTGAATGGGACAATGTTTGGACATTGGTTGAAAGACCTAAGGATACTTCTGTAATTGGAGTAAAATAGGTCTTTAGAAATAAGTATGATGAAAATGGAATCATAGTATAAAAAAAAGATAGATTATTTTCCATAGGATATAATCTACAAGAAGGAATAATTTTTGAAGAAACTTATGATCCAGTATTTATTCCTGAATCTATTCACATTTTACTTTCCACTGCATCATTCTCTAATTTAAAACATTTTTAAATGAATTTAAAATGTGATTTCATTAATAGATATGTTCAAGAGGAAGTTTATGTTGAACAACCCGCTTGTTTTGAAAAAAAAAACATCCTGAACATGTTTTCAAACCTACCAAAGCTTTATAAGGACTTAATCAAACCCACAGAGCCTATTTGATACACTTATATGATTTTTTTACAAAAAAATTATGTTAAGGGAACTACTAATCCTCCTACTATTATAAATAAATATAACAGAAATGTTTTGATTGTTCAAATTTATGATGAGGATATAATATTTGGTTCAACACAGCAATTTTTAACTAATTCATTCATGAATCAAATGAAATCTAGATTTGAAATGAGTATTATGGGTGTGTTAACATTATTTCTAGGTTTTAAAATTTCTCAAAAATGAGAGGGAACATATATATATATAAACATATGTATATTAGTTTTCTTATTTAAATTTATGGATATATTAACACTAAATGTATAAATACTCCCATCGGTAACTCAAATTCACTTTATCTGGATGAATATGGGAAACCAGTAGATCAAACACCATTTTGAGGTATGATAAGATGTCTAAAATACTTGACAGCTAGTCGTCTAGACATAATGTTTTCAATTTTATTATGTTCTAGATATCAATCTTATCCAAATGAAATTCATTTAAAATAAATGAACTGAATTTTTTGTTAATTAAAGGGAATTATGGATTTAGGATTTTTCTATACTTCTCAAAATAATTTTGTTTTAAAAAGATTTTCGGTGATGCTTTTGGTGGATGTAAAATGTATAAGAAAATTACACCCATAACTTTTCATTTCTTAATAGATTCATTAGTTTCTTCATAATGTAAAAATGCAACGCTCAGTAGCACTTTCCACCTGTTAAGAGGAATATGTAGCAGTTGAATATTTTTGTACTCAAGTGTTGTGTATGAAACACAAAATCACAGACTATGGAATGAGTTTTACCGAAACATAGATAATGTGTTATAATAATAGTTCAATTTCCCTATGAAAAAACCTTTCACATCACTCCCATGAAAAATACATAGATATTAGGCATCACTTTCATAGGGATCACACACTAAAATGAGATATCATTCTTAAGTTTATCAGAATGAAAGATCTACTTGATGATATTTTTACAAAATTTTTACCCTCTGATAAATTTGAATACATTAAGCAAAAGATAACAATGATCACAATAAGGTAATATTTCATATTAAATTTTTGTTAAAACCTAAATCATTAAATTAAGAAACTGTTTTTCATAGGGGGAGAACATTTGAGTAATTAATAAAAAAATTTGTAGTCATATTTTTTTGTAACCAATAGTTTTCCTTAATCAGATTTTTCATTAATCAAATTTTATGTAATCATTTTGGTTTTAGAATCAAATTTTTCTAGTGATTTTTTTGGGTAACCAAATTTTTTAACAAATATTTTCCAGAACATATTCTAGAAGTCAAATATTATTTTTTATTATTTTATGATTTTTTTGTCCATTAAATATTTTTTTACCATTCTTCACAAAAATCCAGAAAAACAAATTTTGTTCCTTAAAAAAATTTCCAGAATCTAAAATTTCTCTTGAAGAATACTTCTCTTTATTTAAAATGTTCCTATCAATCTGGATGGTATGTTTCCTTTCTTAAATTTTTCATAGTTGAATATTTTACTTGTTTGTATTTTTATCTTTCTTTAAGAAAATTTTATAATATTCACTTTTCTTAAATCCGAATTTCTACCTTAAAAATCTCAAAAGATCGGAACAAACCCATTCCTCATTTGGCCTTCATCTCAACCATAAGATTAGATTAATCTTGTTTTAATAGTTTGATCCATCTGGGAATATGAACCATCACTTCAAAGACTATATAGTGGCCCCCTATTCTTTTCCCCACATCGATTTTCATGCATTTTCATACCGAAGCTTTGCCTCTCCACTTAAGGGTCATTATGCATTTTTAGTTTTCTTAACTCCCAATGTCTTTGGAAGTATATCCTCCGAAGAAAATGTAATCAGTTATAAAAATATCAGAATGGAATGTCTACAGAAAAAGGTTAGTAGATCTGATGTTCATTTCCATGAATGATTCTCTCATTAAACAAAATATCAAGTTGAATGGCCTGGAGAGTCTCTGCAAAGCCAAACTAAAAGTACCTGATCTGGTTTATCAAGAGTTTCTTGTAGAGTTTTATGATAATATACGTTTTTTTAACCACGATGGGAGAGGGATGTTTTCATTCAAGTATTATGGGAAAACATATTCCCTTCCCATTAGTATGGCTGCAAACATCATTTGAATTCTGTTTCCTAGTGAAGTTGTTTTCTGTACTCATAATTTACCAGTTGAGATAGGTAGTTTTGACAAGGACAAGGATATAGAGTGTATTGGTTTATCATGAGTGAAGAAACTAAAAAATAATCATCTCTCTAATAATTTCAGGATCTTAGCATTATGGGTTCAAGAATTTCTCATTCCGATAAAAGGTGATAAGGAAATATTAATGAAAAGTGATATCTATGTTATGGATTTTCTGATAACATGTGGAAGATAAATTTGGTGTAGTTTATCATTCTACATATTAAAATATCAAGAGTGGGAATCTTAAATCTCAAATTATTATGTATCTGTCAGTTCTTTCTAAAATCATTATCCTTTTCTTAGATTCGTTCAAAATCCAATGAAGTTCTATGCCAATAAATTTCATGGTTTTGTTACAGAGTAATGATACCCTAAGGAGGATGAAGGTTAACTTTAATAGAAAATCCAAAGAATTATATAACCTATATGAATGTGAAACTAATTACTTATCTAAGAAAGTAGAAGTAGCTGAGACTTACAAGAAGGGTGGGAAGAAGATAAAGTTTAAGGAATCGAATGTCAATGGAAAAATTCCTACTGTTTAGGAAACACAATCAGCATCCCCAAAGTCTATGAAGAAAAAAACATACCCTTATGAAGTGGTTGCTAATTGGAGAGAAGAGAAGAAGAATATGAAGGAAGGAGAACCTTGCATTGGGTTGGATCCTGCTGAGGAAAAAAATTTGAGATTAAGGCTCTAAGGATTATGAGAAGCAACAAATGAAAAAGAATATAAAGAAGAAATTGTTAGTTTCTAAAATAGTTCAATATATTCTCAATGATACTGAGAAATCTTCTGAAAAATCTAGGTACCGAAATCCATTCTACATGAATCAGTACCTGTGACACTGGGAAAAAGGATGGCAATTCTGGATCCAGAAGAAGAGGATGGGATTGTTAAGAAAGAGTAGGTGGAAGAAGTATAAGAGGACAGAAGTGATGACACTAATGATATGATATGAGAATTTGAATAATATCATGATAAGGAAATCCCTTCTTAAAAGTTGACTATCTAGACTTCTCAGGCCGAGTCAACAAAACATGCTTCCCTAGGAAAAGGTGATGGGGGTCAGGAAGAAGTAAATAAACCATCTATTGTTGAAAGCAGTAATCATGATCCTGTGGAAGATGCTGAGAAGAAAAAGGTTGATGAGGAAAAATAATACATTTAATAGATATTGAACATGAATCCCAAGAAAAATTTACTAGAGCTTATAATTGAAAACTTGTGAAAGTTGATAAACGTATAAAATATGTGGTAGCTAAGAAATATGTTAGTGGTTCATCAAAAAGAAAGACTATTGAGTTAGATAATGAATCCTCACCAACAAGGGAATCTGATTCAGAATCATCCTCCACGGGTCAGTACATTGTGGTTTAATCGTTGAAGAAATTTGTTGAAACCATTCCCTTGATTCTGTGTATTTAATCGATGTGTCAAATGTTTCAATATTAATTCAATCAGACATTGGATTTTGTTACCTTACTTATAGAAAAAATAATTAATATTGAGTTTGATTTTGAAAATTTATATATTGAGTATGTTACTCACAGATGGTCTTGTTAGGAAATCACTAAGTGGTCAAATAAAATGATTGAAGATCAGAGAATTCTTGATGACTTCTAGGACTCTGTGAATGATTCCCTTGATAGAGTAGATGTGAGGATAATGGATCTTATGAAAAGTCTTTCAAAAAAGATGAACCTACAAAAATTCCCATGAAAGCATGAAGCAAATGATTTTAATGGGAAGCTAAATTTAGTTTCATTAAATTTGAAGAGGGAAATAGAACTTTGAATCGAGTTCAATGAGAAGTTCAACAAAAAAGAAGAGATTTTGAAGTCTCAGGAATAAATCGTTAAGACTCATGATGAAAAGATCAATGCTCCGAGGAAGAAAAATGAGGATTGGGAACAACTACTTATGCTCTTTAAAAAATATGATAATGATCTTAAGAAGCTAAAGACTATCATTAAGAATTTAATGCCGAAGGAAAAAATAAGGATAATTGTTTCCTTAATTCTTGTCTTTTTTGTACCTTCAGTGTATCAATATTTCCAATCTTAATGAAAATTCTTGTTGTGCTTCATTTTTTTTATGTATGTAGTTTTAATATTTCATGTAGCATTTTTTCCATTCTCTCTATTACTTTTTGGAAATCACAAAGCGGTGAAATATAATGAAAAAATAATAATTAAAGAAAAAAATTTATCCAAGTGAGCACGATTTAATCTAAGGGGGAGTTTTCTCAAAGAATATTTAATTATACAAGAAAAAGAAAAATCTCTTCAAGGATCTCTAGAATATGATCATTAGGGATTTCAAGACCTAAGGTGGAGTTTCTCGTATTCACTATGAATCATAAGTAAGGGGAGTTAAGTTTTTCCTTTAATGTTTATAAAGTAATTTCGTAGTCCTAATATTATTTTTCGTAAGGATGTTTGTGCTTTCCAAAAATGGGGTGGTTTTTGAGTCAATAAGGTTTCTTTATGAATTTTTCATTTCTCTATGTCTTGAAAATCACAATACCTTTATCTTATGGAATATTACATTTCCCTAAGGATTATTTACATATGGAAGTTTTCCCTTCAATAATGAAAAATTTATCCTTTACATTGTTTTCATTGTCTCATTTTAAATCTCTTAAAACCAAATTCATTTTATTACTTTGTCGATCATTTGGTTTTGTATCTAAAACCATTGAATATTATAATTACTTTTATATAGATTATTCTATTTTATGATTATTAATTCAATGAAATTTAGATTTCGAAATCTTGGAAATTTGGGTTCTGAATTCTATGAAATTCAGACTTCGAATTCCTCAAAATTAAGACTCTGAATTCCTTAGATTTCAGATTACTAATTCCATATAATTTAGATTCTGAAGTCCTCATAATTATGACTTTTAATTCAACAGAATTTAGTCTCTGAATTCCTCAAAATTTAGACATCCAAATTCCTTAGAATTCAGACTTCAAATTCATTGGAATTCAGACTCCGGAATATATAGAATTTTGATTCATATTTTTTGGTAAAATAGAATCCAAATACCCATGCCTTATAGATTTTGGTTGTTTATTTTTTTAGAATCCAAATTCTATTTTTCTATTAGAATCTGCAAAAAATATATTTGGTTAAGTAATTTTATTTTCCTTGCACATACTATTATTATGAAACTATGTCATGCAATATATTTATAACTAACAGTTAGTTGAGTGACATGTGTAATGGTCCCTCTGAGATTCAAGGAAATATTTGACCATGGGTGGAGGAATCTGACTGTTGGAGATGTTCCTATAAATAGGAGCTCATTTTAATTAGGTCAATACCCTTCTATCAATATATAGATTATATGCTGTGAAGTGATTTCTAGATAGAGACACTCATTCTTTTACAGATCTGATCATCTGGTTCTATTTGCTTCATCCAACTCTGATTGTTGCTAAGAACAATCGAGGGATTCCAGGGATAGTAAGATAGAGGTAGTGAATACATTATAGTTCTGGGGCTTACAGGGATTGGAAAATATAGGTATGAAAACCATAAAGATCGAGGGCTTGTGGGGATAGCAAGATAGATTTTGATATTTCTATCGACATCATACCCTTCTATGTGTGTGACAATATTTTTATGAAATTATAAATCAAGGGAACTTTATCCAAGGATTTTGGATACCCTACTATTTGGGTAAAATATTTCAAACTTGACACTTATTATGTTTCATGTTTATTTTTGTTGTATTTTGATAAAGGACGAAAGTATAACTTTATTATACTTTCTTTTTCTTTTTTTTACTATGATAAGTATGATTCTGTATGCTTTAAGGTAGAATATATTCCTTATAAAATTTCCTTATGTTTCATTTTCAGAACCATATTTCAGGAACATAGTAAGTTTGTCTTATAAAACTATTTTAGTGTTTTCGAATTTACATTACTAAGCTTTGTTAAACAAGGTTTTCCTTAAGATTAAAAATGAATGTTTTTAAACGAACAATTCCACCCCCTCTTGTAATTGAGCATCTACATATACTATTTCAATCCTACAACCTAAACTTCATCTTTAACATATCTATTAATAAAATCAAATTTTACGTCTATAGGTTATAAAGTGAAAATTAAATGTGTTGTATTAGATAATAATATTTGGATAGTCTGAAAACTAGATACAATGGAAAAGAGTCCCCATAATCTATGTTTTTTTGTTGAAGGAAACACTTGGAAATAAGTATTTATTTATTCTTAACAATTATTCCTTTTTCATCACGTTCGTTTCTAATTTTTTTACTCTAATCACTAGAAGTTATTTAATCCATTATACCGAAGTCGAAAATTTATTCCATTTGAATTGTTAATCACTTATTTCATTTCCATTATCTATATTTCACTAATCAAGGAATCATCTTATATTTTATTTTTAATACTATATAAGAATCAATGACACTCACATTCATTTTTTAAATAGTTATGAATTTTGATAGGTTAACTCACATCTTTAATTATATTATCAATGATATGATCCGTCAAGATCAAATAGTTTTTAGGTAATGAGATAAGTTTTTTCTCAACAATATATTTCACAATTTATATTTAATTAGTTTTTTGGATATTAAAAATACCCAAACCAAACTTCTTGAGGATTCATTATCGATGGTTGTGGTTTAACTTCAAGAAAATCAATAGCATTCATTTGATAATCATCATCCTAATGAATAAAATCTAGATGTTTTACAAAAACATAAGGAATAATTTCAATATATTTTAAAATAAATTTTTTATCATCAATAATAGTACAATTTTTATAAACAACATATGAATTATCAATTAAAGACTAATGAAGAAAAAACCATCATCAGCTTTAGGATCAAATTTATAAAGTCAATATTTTGTATTCAAAATGAATAATTTCCCCCCCAATGAATCAAATGTATGATTTTTTGGTCTTCTTAGTGTACACCAATAATAATGAGAATAATTAAGAAAATATTTCTATAAAACACGAGTAATAGTATAAATAGAAGATCTCATAGCCTCACACAAAAAAAATTCATGTAAAATTACATTTAGTTAATAATGTTTTAATTATTTCATGAATAATTATATTTCTTCCTTTAACTACTCATTTTTTGGAATTTTTCTTGGTGATAAAATATTATGAGTAACAAATTTATTACTATAAAATGTTTAAAATTTAAGTTTTCATTAAAAACACCATGAATAATATTTATAGTAACAAAAGGAATATTTTTATCAATTATTTTTGGAATTAAGAATAATTATAAAATAAAATAAATATTTGTATTTTATTGTGATAAATTATTTTCATGTAAATCTAGTGTAATCATCAATAAGGATATGCATAAAGTTATTTCCCCAAATTATTCTAGTTTTTAGGACCAAATAGATCCATGTGAAAAAACTATAAAGCTCTTGAATTTGAGACTTAACTTATATGTTTAAAATTAGTTTTGTTCTACATATGAAATTGATAAGGATCCTATACTCTAGTTGAGCGAATCATATGTTTTAATAGATCCATTATAATATATTTCATAGATAGTGCGCATAAAATTCAAAGCTACAATGACCTAATATTATATTCTAATTCCAAGAAAAATAAAAAATTACACTTAAAAATGATTTTTATGGTTTATATTAATAAAGGAATATTATGAGTCTACGCTCTTATTCCATTGAAATATTTTCATCAACGGAAGGATAATAGTATCATGGGTTGATTTCATAGATTATCAAGGGGATTTATTGGAAGTAATTTTCCACTCTTTAAATGTTTAATAATTATTTTATTGGATTCTTTCATTAAATGATTTTATTTCTTCCTCTTCTTTATTGAATTTTTTCACCACACTTTTCATGCCCCCATAAAATCCTTTACAATGTAGTTCTCATAAAAAATATCATCAAATTTTATAGATTATTGTGATGTGTTTGTGAAGGTGTTAAACCTGTAATTTATGAGGAAATATTTTTTCCATTGAATAAAACCTTATGATAATGAAATTGATATAAATTAAAAACAATTTCATCAAATTCACCACAATTGTATCCTTGGATTAACACAATATCATAAATTTAATTCCCTAAGGTATCTTATTTTTTGTTAAACCATATTAAAACAAACTAGAGTTGGCCACTTTATAACCAAATCTATATTTTAGAATGTATGCGTATTTAGGTTTCATATTATGTCTCTGAGGATTCGACAACCCAGGAAACACTCCAAGAAACTACTTAATCTCTAAAAACATGGTTAATTTTTCTGATACCAGCAAAATAAATATGAACCAATGTAAATATTGAGTAAATAATGAAGCATTTTTTTTATATTTATTAACCTATAGTTTATTTCTTCCAGAAACAAATCCCATTTCTAGTACCCATAAATGTATGAAATTGATAGAAAAAACACACAATCTATACTTTGGTATGTTATATTATGCATTAACGTATTATTCACATTTATCCTTTTGGTTATTATAGATGTTTTATTTTCTATATCACTAAAATATTTCATATTACATCAACTAAACTAAAGGGTTACCTATACCTTTGAAATTATAACAAGACATAAATTATCAAACCATTAATTATCCTCAACAAACATTATATCCTCAAAAGTTTTCTAATACCTGGTTTGATAATAATTGTGAAAACCTATAGATGTGACTATATTAATTGTTTTTTAAAAAATAAAATATTTTTTTACAATTTGATACCACAATATTTTAGGATTATAGTTTTATAGAATTAGGATAGAATGTTAACTAAAAAACATGATTATTTTTTAACCAATAAATTCTTCCCTATAATATATTCAACTAATTATTCAATAAAATTTCTTCAACGTAACCCAATAATTAACTATATAAGATACTATTACAGACACATCAAATGTGTTAACATCCTTAGTAACCCTAATAAGTGAAAATATAATAAATTGGTGAGTTAAAGCATAATATAATAGTAATCATTGGTGATAAGGATCAATCATCAAATTGTGCATAAGATAATAAAGTGGTAATAATCAAAGTAAGTAAAGAAATTTGTAACATAGAAATCATAGATAATAATTAATAGCATAAGGCATGAAATAAAAATAATGTGTGTAATATATTAAAAATATGAAGAAGCATTTAATGAAATATATCCTAAAAGTAAACAAACTTAGAGAGGTGGAATAACATTAAAAACAACATGGATATATGGTGAAAGCATAATAATATGGGAACCATTGTGAACAATCTTATCATTCCCATGCCTATATGAAAAAACTCATTATGGTCATTCCCATCCATATGGTTAGATTTAAACTTAATCCAAGGCATTGTATGGAGATGTAGTACCCCATCCATTATCAATAATTCATGTGTTCCATAAAAAATAAATAATTAATCATAAAGAAAATATGGAAATAAAATTGGTTCCTTATCCATTTGAAATAGAATCTCATAAGGATAATGATTATAACTCCATCGAAACATGATATACCCATGTAAAATAAATAGGCATCCAAATATATTTAGTAAATTTATAAGAAAATATCGCCCAATAAAGATAATAGAGGATATAGTATTGAAAAAAATTGATTTGGTTATATGGTTAAGTTAATAATTTCTTCAACCAACCAATTTATGATATCTAGGTGAACCCTCTTTAATAAAATAAATGAAAAATTGGGTATTCCCAAAAAAAATTGGAAGTATTTTTGGTCATAAACCATCGATGATGAGGAATGATAAAGACATTGATAGATCCTTTATATGATAGAAAAGAATTATTCATAATACATTTAGAGAAATAATGTGGGTGGAATAAGTTTTATAATATTCCTTATCAATAAAAAATATATATCAAAGGATATTGAATTGGATGAAAATTAATTACAAGGAATTTTAGAAAAATAACATTTTAAATAAGAAATACATTTGACAATTGGATGAATTTAAAAAGAAATATTTTATTAAAATAAGAGAAAAATACTTGCATTTAGAAACTATGAAATCATTGATAAAAAGTTTAATATTAAATTTAATTAGTGGTGGAGTTATATGTTCACACAGAAGTCTTAAGAAGTTATTTCAAGGGGAAATGTTAACATATTAATTTAAAGGTAATGTAACAAATATCATTAAAAAGTTATACTCTTAAAATTTAGGTGGATGGTTTAAAAAAAATAATTTTGAGAAATGAAATTCCACAATAGATCCATTTCAGAGGCTTAAAACTATTAAGTTAAATATGGGGTGTAAGATAAATGATTTTATTTTGAATGATTGGAGACTCTTATTAATATTTTTATATATGTGTTTTGAAAACCAACATCATAAAAAGAGTAAAAAAATTCTTATTTAAAGTTAGAATATTATAATATTGAGGCCTCCTGATATAAAATATAATTGGGGTTCAAATTTTAAAATAGAATATTGTAATTAATGGAAAATATGGATTAGGAGTGGAAACTATAATTAAAGAGGATAAATATTATTTAAAAAATGATTTACTTTTTGGGAAATAAATTAATTATGGAAACATATTTGGATTTAAAATTTAGTCAATAAAAATAGGAAGATAAATAACATGAAGTGAAATATTAGGGTATAGAAACCAATATTTGGATAAATAAGTTCAATTTGTATCATTTTAGATAACTAAGAGAGTTGAGTTGAAAACCATAACATAATTGTAATTAAATAATAAAAAGAACATGAGTGAGTTAACATTAAATGTAAATTAAAATACCAGGAAATGAAATACATTCCTTATACTTTATGGAAATATTGAATTTAATACACAATACAACATAAAATATAGTGTGATGAATCAAACATGTCTCATGGATTTGAAAATGAGACAAGAAAAAATTTACAACCATAGATAAATTCAAATCAAATCCAATTGTAGGATATGATTTCCAAATAAAAATTACATTCCATGAATTATGATATTATAATGATAAAATTATTTAATGATAAGTAGAAACAACATTTTAAAGAAATCATGATGAATAATAATAAATATGTCTCAAGGGGTGAAAATTCAATCCCACAAACAATTACAATATTTCCCCACATAGTTTAAAAAATAATAAGATCATATATAAAAAAAATATATATCATAATATTATATTTTCTAAACTTATCAAAATACATTATTTTTAATCAAATTCATTTAAAATTGTTATCTACATGCATATTAGATATTTAATATATATTTTCAATATTGAGTGTGAGTAATCTTGATTTTTTCCCCTAGATTAATAATAGCATTGTAATAAATCATTATTCTAGAAATATTAATCATTAAAAAAATCATATAAGGTGATATAATTAATGTTTTCTAATTCTTTTATAATTTTTAAATTTCATTTTCTATACTTTTAAGGGATATCCATAAACACGATGGTGTCGAAAATCATTTTTCTGTGTTTTTACTAAATGAAGATTTGTATGTTAATTAATGTGTTTAATATTAAACATACCATCATAAAAAAAATATTTACTTATTTATATCATATATTATTAGAAATTAAATTCTTATAGTCATCAATGATATTAATTTATAGCATTTCTTAAGTTATTAGACAGACCCAAACATGAACTTACAATAATTAATCAATGGTTTTGATTATGAATGTGGTTTATTTTTTAATGAGGTAAATATTTTATATTTATAATGATATTATATATGCACATTTTAGGTATTGAATCTTATTTTTTGTAAATAAAAAATAAACTAAATTAAAATTCAGACACATTACATCATGGAGGTGGTAGTCCTCACAATACATATTTAAACTTTTTTCCACAATATTTTAAAGGGATGGTAGCTAGATTAAATCTTTACTATTAATAATAATAATATTATTATATATATAAAATTTATTCTTCAATTTATTACTTATAACAAATGAATAGACTTTGTGTAGAAAGATAGAAGTCGTCAGTTTGTGGTGGTGGTAGTCAGCATAATGCATAAATACTTATTTTCATTTTTCGTAATGTTAAAGGAGAAAGTGGGTTCATATTTACTTCCAATGAATAATAAAATTCCGAATAATAAAAATATATATGTCATTTTATGATAATTATAAAATAATATTTTGGGAAGTATAATAGAAAAGAAAACATGTTAGGAAATATGTACGCATGTTGAGGACATAGGCTTTCCCTTAGAGTATTCTATAAAAATAGAGTTGCCAGCCTAATTTATTACTAACATAAGATCATGGAAATAAAATATTTTTATAATTAAATAATTTTTTTTAATTATAGATAGGAAAAAAAAGTTGGGTAATTGTGAAGGGGTGGTGAGAGGCCCCTTTTTTATGGGGCAAGATTTTTTTTTAGATATTTCGACATAATAAAAATAAAGAACACATTTTCCTTATCATAATGACTCTAAAACGGTATGTAATGTAATGGGGTATGATATGGGTTTTATAATACGCCCATCATTCATTTTTAAACTTTTTTAAGCATGGTATGTTGTATTTTACCCTTATAATTATCGCTTCTATCATTTATTGTTTAACGTTTGTAATTTTTTTACCAATGTAATTTATTTTTAATTCATAAAAAACAAATATGACCATATTAAATAAAATGGGAATATTATTCTAAATATGTAGTAAATTTTATCAGATAAAATTTTAATGTGTAATAAATATTAATTATAATATAGTTTTATGTAATCACTAAAAACCTTTTTAAAAAAAGTTTACATTTAATCTAAAAAAAATTATTTACATGATAAAAATATTAACATTTATGATTTTAATGATATAAATTTGTGTTTTATAAAAAATATATTTTTTTTTAAGAGAAATCCAAAACCAAATTTTACCAAAATAAAAAATAATTAAATGAAAAGGTAGAATTTGTTTTTAACAGAAAATATTTTTAATGTTATTAAAACATAGGTTTTATATATTTATAATAGTATATTTAAAATAAATAGTTTTACTCCTAAAATAAATACATGATTAATTAAAAGGATTTATTAAATTTTAATTCTTTCTTATATAATAATAAAGACATAAAATTTAATGTTATGGTAATAAATTTATTTTTCTCTATTCTCCTAAAATCAACTATTTTAGAAAAAATCTAAAAATTCATATTAAGATAATATTGAAATAATTAATGTATAAATTATTTTTATCTCAACTATTCTAAATTATAAATTTTATAAACCTAGATTAAAATTGAACATACAAAATAAAAGGAAGTACTATTTATGTAAGAATAACCATTTTAAACATTAGGTGAATTTAAGATTATTCTATATAAATATATAAATAATTAGATTTTGTCACTGTACTTTATAAATATACTTATTTTTTATAATAATTTTTTTACTATGATAAAATTAGGGTAAATTATAACAGGTTTTCAAATACATCCTTTTTCAAATCAAAGAAAAAATAATTTATAATTATTTTAATTGGATATTATATTTTAATTAAATTATAATTATATTCATCATGTAATATTAATATTTCACGGTTAATTTTATTTAGTTCTTCCATTATTTTGGTGTTTCATGTGAAATAAGAAATAAATATTGTTTCTATTTAATTGATCTTAATGCTCGGGTTGGTATGTAGAATGCCTGAAATGAATCTTACAATTGCAAAAAATTACCCTTATGAAATGGATATTATGTAGTTCCTTGGAATTAATATTATTGTGGGCTACAAGTTATCCTTATAGAATTTCAATGTGTTTTCAATGAATCTTACCAAGTCTATAAATGATCCTTACATAATTTTCATTTTCAAAAGAATGATCCTTATATAGTACCACCTTTATCCTTATGGAGTTTGAATGAATCTTCTAAAAATGGAATTGTTATAGAATGATACATAAAAACATCAAATTATACATATGGAGTACCTGAATGATCCATACAGAGAGAAAATGACTCTTTATTAAATACCATTTCAATATAATAACCCTTATAAAATTTTTCCTTATAAAAAAATTACTCTTACTGAGCTTCTGATAACACTTATAGAAATTTATTTATAGATGATAATATTATAGAGTGATCCAATGTCTCTTACAAAGTGATCACATTGTCATTTTTAACTATTCACTAAAAACAACTCTTATTATCTATAAAAGTATTTCATAAATTTTCAATTTTACAATTTCTTCTAGATGAATCTTAGAGAGTCATATAAGGCTTTAGGAATTTTCCATTTTTCAAATATATTATCACTTTTATATTTCATTATTTTTATGGAATAAAATAAACATTTTTTAAATTAAATACAGAGCACATAATATGCTTCAAAATATATTTATCCTTCAATATAAGAGTTATTTAAAACTATTTATTCTATTTTTTATGTTCCTTAAACTATATTTTTATTTGTTTCAAATATTCATAGATTTTTTTAATATCTTATGAAATAATAAAACATTTCAACACTTCAGACTTTGTTTTTTTACAAATTATAGTGCACACCATATGTTCCATATATTCCTTCGAACTATATCTTCCACGTATTTCATCTAATTCTAATATCCATGCTACATGTTCTATTCAACACTACCATATAAGCCACATCATTTCCTGAATTAATCATAAACCAATTGGAATAAAATACAATATACAACCTTATGGTTTAAAAATTATCTCGATTTGTATTTTATTGATAATATTCTGCAAAATTCATGAGACCCTATAGATATGTGAATAATATCAATATATATCTAATTGATAAAATAAATTCTTTCAATCCAATATCCTTCATAATTTTTTATTCTATAGCTACCTTTCTCCACCCCTTTGTAAACAGAAGCCAAAGGATTTTCCTTCTTCTAGATTCAGACATTAGCATTCTCTCCCCTTTTGGGGTTTCCACTATATTTTTTTTATTTCCGGTATTACCATACATTTATTTATTATATGGGGAATAATCCATAAATTTTACCCCCTTTATTATTAATCTCCATTCATCATATTTTTAATGGTCTCTACAAAGGTCTCAATCGAGACTAGCTAATACTTATTAACTCTATATTTGGAGAGTGTGTTTTATCCATATTATTGGAAATCATTCCCCAGTCCATTATATATATATAAATATAGGATTATTTCATGATCTATATCCATTATGAATATTTCCTTATTTTATTTAAAAAACAAATTAATATCATGAAATCATGGATCTATTTACTAATTGTTTATACGAGGTTCCTTATTAACCACTTTCTTCATAAAAATAATTCTATAGTTTCCAATCATCAAGATTCAATAATTTTTTTAAAACTATACTATATATTACTCTAATTAATTTTAGTGAGTAAGTTATATACATGGAATTATAGTCATTGAAACCCCTTTTTATCCTACTCAACTAGAGGTCGATGTAGGAAACAAGATTTTAAGTCAAGAATTCCAAAGTTGTCTACATCAATCACATACACTCATAAGTACATTAAACTAAAGTTTTTATCAAATTCAATACATCATATGAACCAATTAATTCCCATATAAAACCATTAATATATAAGATATATTATATCCATTTTGTGAGATATAATTTTTTTTAACTCAATATAAACCCCTTATAAATGATATGTTATGAATATAACTAGTTACTAAATTCCATTATTTATCCATATGGTTTCACCTTTTCAAGATATGTCAGTAGAACTATTGTGTTCATGTCATTAAATATATTTAAATTCCTTCATTACCCCAGTACCAAATATGCGATATTATTTACATTAGGGACACCACATGTTGGTTATGGATTTATTTTTTTAAATAACATTAGGTATCCTATAAAATGAGTCACCTGATTCTATATTTTAGTTTATTAAATACTAAACATAATAAATATTCAAATTAATAATGATTACTTTTTTGTTACCTTATAATTATCAGTGGATATATATAACTAAATATTGGGAATGAATCCACTCATTTAACACCCTACATTCTTGATAAAACTGACTATATAGTGTTTGACATTGAAAATACCGTTTATTATAGGTTTGGACCTTCTTCATTCTATTTTAGATTAAGCATGGTAATATATTGTGATTTATTATCACACGTTTTTATGAAACATAATATTCATATAACAATTTCTTGTTTTTTAAATATCTTTATACCACTTAAATCCTAATTTTACATCGTGTTGACAACATGATCTATTTTATGTACAACCAACACTTGGACAATAAGTAATCTTTAATTATACACCAAATTGAATAATTTTTTGAAACATTTAATTAAACGTGGGTGGGGGGTTATTTTTACCCCCTTAAGTATATTATTGTGGTAGTCATTTTTTGGATAAACATTTGTTTTAATTTTATTTTGATAATTTATAGTGGATATTTGTGAAATTATACTTATATAGAATTGACTATGAATATTATATGTATTGTTATTCTTCATTCTATTCTCTTCAGACTTCTCAATTTTGGAATTGATTCCATTCATACAAGATTCCTCTAATGATGAATCTTTCCTGCATCCTTACTACATCTACTTCTTTACACAAGGGAACAATTCCAACTATCTAACACTTATGATTTGCATTGGAATTGAAAAATCCACTTAAGCATGAATCATGTATATCTAATTTTAATTATATAAGCATTACCTTAAAATAAATTTCTATAGTTAACATTTATTAATGTTAATTTTTTTACCATGGTTGGAATTTATTTCTAATTTTTATTTATCTTATATATATGATTAAATTATTTCAAGTGGTTTATTGTGAGTATTTCATTTTTAGTTATTGATGCACCCATTATTGAGGATGATAATTTTCCTCAAAGTGTTATAAATCATAAAACAAATCCTATAGAAATAATTACTCATTCAGTCTCAATTTGGTTGAGATATAACAACATCAAGTCTTCTCCTACCACTATTCACTTGGGCTTAATAATCATTTATCTTATTATATTTGACATTTATTTTGGTAGCTTTATCTTTCATATTTGATATGTCAACACTCCCAAAATTTCTCATATATTCAAGATGTATTTTGTGATGGAGTTTAATTAATCTAAAATCTTTCTACATGGACATATTACATAACATTTCTAAGGAATGGTATTCAAATAATCTATCAATTTTCCTTTATCATTATAACCATTTTCATTTACTCAAATTTTAGGTCCGCTTCAACATTCTTCAACTTGTGGTTCTATATAGTTTTTGAGTAAAATTATATTGTATTTATTGTATACCTTATAATAAATCTATGTTTTCTTTTAAAGATTGGTTATATTATTTTTGGCTATATGTGCATCATTCAGGTAAGAAACATGAGGTTATTGTGATGTCATATTTTGAATATCGTCTATGATAATCCATCAGTGGTGACTATGAATTATCAAAATTTCAATAATCTTCCAAAAAATTATTAGAATCAGATAAAGAAATTGAATTAAATTTTTTAACCTCTTCTAGTGGACCTTTCATACATAGATTCTTCTTTTAACTTTTCATCATCATTATTTTATAAATAATGTCTTTTTCATATAGCTTACTCAATAGATTCACATTATTAACAGATTTGAAATCTTTACTTGATAAATTCTATAAAACCATTTTTAATTCCACAAACATTCAATATACCTTCTCCAATAATGTAAAAATATCATAATTATAATAATAATGAATGGTTTTCTAATATACCTTACAATAGGTACCTCTAATGATAATTATTTATATTGAAGTATCCAAAAATCAGTCACTATACTTGTCTAAGTAAGCATCATGTAAAACATATCCCAGAACCTCATTACCATAAATCAATAGAAAAAAAATTACTTTTCAAACCTCTTAAATTTTCTCCATTAAATAATGATGGATACAACATTGATCCCCTGAGCGAATCACATCCAAAAAGACAAAATGAGATTTAACACCAATATAGACTTTTTTGATATAACTAAACATGTTTCAACTAGAGACACCATGAGAGGTGGGGGTGAATGAGAGTGTGGGGAATTTTAAACCATTTTATTTTTTCTTCTTTTTCATTGTCCCTGGGATCTTTTTCCCAAGATGATAGGAAAAATATATTTAGCCCGTCACATGATTATTCTTCCTCAAAGTCTCACTGAATAATTAATAAATACGAAAGAATGTAAATCATACAAGGATATACATATTTTTTACATGCTTCACCTCCACTAAAATAAATCCATGTAGAAGATGTCAATGATCTATTAATAAGAAAAATAATCCAACACCACTCTAGTTTAGTGGTTAAAATTTTGTTTTTGTCCACTCCACACTAAGGAAAAGCAATTAAAAATGTTTTGGGTATAGATTATTCTCTCTTAAATCACAACACCTTCTATTATTATTCTTGAATATATCAATGAAATATGCCAATAGTTGATATACATGAATGCATCTCCATTATCATCATTGAAATCATCACTTTTTGTATCCTCAATATTACATAGATGTGTTTCTGAACTCCATTCCTACTACAGTCCTTTGATCTCCACACCTGATTATATCTACACAATAAGATGTTGGAAAATTCTATGTATTTCTAGAATCATAAAATCATCAATACATTACATAAAATTGGATAATTATACACATTAATAATCATTTTTATATTATTTAAATACTATTTGTAGTATTAGAACTTCTTTTATAAACTCTTCTTCACTCAAGAGAATCACGTATGATTATTGGAATATTTATGTGGGTCACTTCCTTCATCATCCTCTACATGAAAATAAATATTCACTATTTAACAAATTATCATCTGATTCCATTAATTTGTTGATATATCAAATAATAATCACTATCTATCTCGATATCTATTTCTTCTTCTTCACTTTTTTCTCACAAAATCAATGATTTACACATGGGACATACCTTTAGGTTCTTAACATGGAAACCCCTCCTTCAAAATTAGTATTGAGATAACTTTATAATTAAAATATCCATAATTCCTAGTCCAAAATATTATATTCATCTATTACATATTATTTATGATATATTTACGATATTCTAATTGAGGATACACAAATAAATACTCTTTATTCTATTAAATATAATCTTTATGAATTTCCCATAAATTGTGTCTTCAGTTGTCCAAAAAACCCATGAGTTTACTTCTATATATTTAACACTATTTTAAATAATATATAATGATTGTTTATTAACACTATAATCCACATGTATTCCTTCACCAATTTTCCTACATTAAAATAGTATGAATCTTATATATTAATTCTTCAATAATCTAACTCAAACCACTTTCTACATCAGTAAGATCTTCTCCTTGGTTTGCTTTATGATGTGGCTTCTTTTTTCATGATTCATAAAAAAATTAAATTGATTCTGTTAATTCCCTTTAAATATTTCTAGATTACCATGTTTTATAGACAATATATCTGTTATGATTATTAAAATAATCATTATAGTTTTTTAGAAATAAATCTTCTGATGTTGGAAAATGATCCATATAGAATGAATCTTACTCCATGTCATGAAATTATTCTTAATAGTCTACAAAAAATCCTTATAGGGTTTTCTTGATCAAATAATTATCCCAATAATGTACATAAATAATCTAAATTAATTGAAAATTAGTATTAAAAAAATTCATTTTCAATAGAGTGATCATTTTGGAAAACATAAACGATCCATACAGAGTATAATAATGATCATTATAGAGTGCAAATTACTCTAATAAAAAAAATTTAAATGGAATAATCCTTAAGGGGTACCTAAATGATCCTCTAAATTTTATTTTTTTTTAAATTTCTCTAAGGAAATGACTTTAATAGTGTTTCTGATGTCTCTTTTGAAAATTACATTAAAGGGATAAGACTACTAGATATTCATCCAAAGGATCTTATATATTTATTTGATAGTAAATTTTAAAAATATACATATAATATATCTCTAATTATTTATATGGTGATTCCAATAATTTCCAATTTTTTGGTAACAATTTAGGATTTCCCATGGGGTATTATCAGAATGTCTAGTAGTTTTAGTGCTCGAAACCCTTGATAATGGGACAATGGTCCTTTAACCTAGATTATGAACATAATTATTTTCATCTAAATGCACTATTTTTCTAATAATGGAATGAATACCATTGGGATGGAATTTGTATAAATTCTAATCTGAGATTATATTCTATGATATTTAATTTATATATAAAAATGATTTTTATCCCACCATGTATACTATAATTATCTCCTAAATTATGTTCTATTTTGGAATTTTATCATTGAGGTAGTGTCTAAAATGGAGGGTTACACCTTGTTGAGTAATAATCTATATGTCAATACAAGGCCCCAAATGGGAACATTTAATAGGAATTAATTTTTATTAATTAGGGTTCTATGTACCCAAATACTTGATATATCATACCATTTATATATTAAGGGAGAATGTTATCCCATTATTCGATGATATGGTGGATCTGAGAGTAGATGTTTTAGTGCTCTCTTCTGAGGTTGATCATATTTGAAAACCACATTATAGTTATCATTGATTTTAGAAACTGGGAATACGATCATAATGATATAGAAATCCACCGCAATTCTTAGATATTTATTTTCCATTCAAATTTTTTTGAATCAGGATAATAGTTATTCTTATTGAAATTTTATTGAATAATGGTTTTATTTTCTTTGTCGATGGATCATTTTTAGGTGTTTTTGGTTAGTTATGTTTCTTAATATGAATTTTAAATTGTAATTTCAATCTATATGGAATTTCATTCCATGAACACTCACCTTGTATTTTATTAGTGTGTATTAGTTTGGATACAAAGTCAACATGGGTTGTAGGACTGATTTACATGTTTTATAGGGTCATAAGATGAATTATAAACAATTTTTCCACTCACCCCTCTTGAAACCTTGTATGAGGGATATGGAAACTGAATGTACAAACCATAAAAAATTTCACAACACTGATTGAGGTAGGATACATGAATAGGTAAGCATAAATGTTTCAAACTATATATTATAAGTACATAATTAATTCTAGGTAAGTGAACATGGATTGACATGGAGTTACTTACCTAGTGAATGAATTTCAGTGTACACATTGTGTACTCCAATTACAGACAGTGTACTTTAATTTTGTTATGTTTCTAGAATTTTTCACCATGGATATATTTTTGGTCCCATAATTAAGCCCTTTAAATCTATCATTATATGTATAATATGATTACAGGGTTTTTTTAAAGAAATGTTATTTGGTGATGTGATTTTGAGATAATTATAGAATATAGTCTTTAACAATGACTATTAGTGTTTCAGATGATGTGTTTGAGAAGATGAAATTAAATTTCACATCCTATGGGGGATTTGAAATGTGAACATGGTAACCTCACATGTTTTCAAAGAACAGTGTCTTCTAAGAGTTGTTTGTGGTTATAGACTCCTCGGAGTACAAGGAGACACATGCATTAGTGTTTAGATGGGAGTGGGAAATACCATCTTTAAAATAGAATAGTTTAGTATGAATAAATTGATATAGAGATCATGGAGGTTTACACTTTTTACTATGCATAATAATGTCAATATTTAGTTCATGTAGTTTATATTTAGAGGAATATTGATATTTCCATCAAATCCCTAGTTTTATAAGCCCTCATGGAATGTAATAATTAATATGGTAGTTATATTCTCTCTCCCACTTTTCATCAAAAGTTATGATCTTGTGGGATTGATAAATTGTTGTCAATTATTCTAGATGGTCCCTTCCACCAAACTGTCTATTATGATGTCTGTGTAGTTTTGGTAGTATGAGAGATAGGAATCAGAAATCCTTCCATGAGATTTTATATTGATTAGGTTAGGTTCATCCCATACAATGATGGATTCTGTACTCCCCTAAAGTCTTCAGGTGTGTATCCTCCATGTTAAGCTATCTTTTATAAGATCTTCCTCTTTATAAGTGTGGGATATTTCTCTCATAGATGATAGTTTAATTCTTTATGGATAGTATTGTACATTTTTCCTGGCATAGGATCCCCAACATGGTAGTGATGATGGGAGACTTCCAGTTACTATTTTTCAATAGAGATACTTTGACATTCGTGTTCAGTATTTCCTTAGATGGATTTTTATTCCAGAGAGACATGGGTCACCAATGATAGTTTCAAAATGAATGTCTTTGTGGTGTAAATGGTCGATCTATTCATTCTTTTGGTGAGATCATAATATTATTGATAATTTTATGGCCATATTTTATCCTAATAAATTTTATTCATGGAGGGTATTTGGTTCAAGTAGTTATTAATCATAGGATGGTTAACCTTGTTTTATCTTTGACATTGTCTAAGAAATTGAGATTCTATCTTAGTTTATAGTTGGGAATGAATGGTTTCTTTAAATCTAGTTATTATGTTCATGGAAATTCACATCAATAATTGCATAGACATATTTTTCTAATTGTTAGTGGGTACAAGGTATTGATGGGAATGAGGTTTAGTGAGCTTCTGGTGGAATGGGGCCATGTCCAATGAATAATGGAATGAAAATAGTTTCATTTATATTTATTTTTATTTTGGATAGAGATTATAGGGAATTTGGTATAGTTTTTAATGGTGTTCACATCCATTATATCAAGATCTTATGAATACTATTGGGGTGTCAAAACATGGTGATGTGGTTCCCATTTACAGATATGCTGAGTTTAGTATTACAGATGTGGCAACAAACGGAGGTTCCAACCCCTATTTTGTGAGATCATGATCATGGAAACCTCTTTTGGAGGAATGATTTAGTATTGGGAGTCATCTCTATTAGACTCCAAACTATTTAAATGATATTTATCTTGGGAGTTAGAGTAAAATTTTCCTTGATGATTGTTTTCCTATCCCTTATTGAGATGGGTTACTGTGTGGTTGGACCATACTTTTGACATCTCTTACAACCACATTTCCCTTTTTTGGGGCATCCTTCTATGAATTTTTTGTACTCATCACTACACAGGATTTGTGCCCTCCCATGTTGTGTTTGTGAATAATACATACATTTTGGGAACTATTTAGACATGGATATGTGGAACCATGGAGAGATGGTGACCAAGAATTGATGAGAAAGATGAGGTCTGTTGCAGTAGACACTCGGGATGGTAGTTGGATGGCATGGTGACCCCCCTTTGGACATATTTGGTAATTTTTTATTTAGGTTTTTTGGGATTTGTGTTTTCCATTTTTCTCAATCATTTTCATTGTATGACTTGAGTTGAGAAGAAGATATATGCACATATATATATATATGTATATATATATATATTTCAATAGGTTATGTATATTGATTGTTGTTGTGAAATACTTTTTTGGTTGGTGTATCTATATTTTTGGATTCATATGACATGACCTCATATATATATATATATATAATTCCTTCTTGGTATCTATTTCTTTCCCCTGACCTATTAAAGGTAGGTTTGGGGTGGCACAATCACACTATAATCACACATGAGGTGTCTCAATTGGTTAGGTCATGTTAGAGTGGTATAAATAATTGTTGTTCATAGAGTTGGAGTACAGAGGTAGGTGTCCTATAAGATATGATTTGGGGCATATGGGCCCCAAATTATTTGGAAACTAGGTTTAGTCATCATACCAAGGGTATTCAACCCTTAGTTTTAGGAACATATCCTTTTTATGTATTTTCAGGCTATATAATATGTAAGATTACTTTCATTAATTTCCTTACTTTTTTGGAGTGAATCGAAAGGGTTTTTATGGTATCATAGTTTGAGGATAGATATGGGAAACCGTCCTCTTTTTCCATGATACATATAATTGGTTCTTGGAGTCACTAAGAAGGTGCACCATTGGTGAAAAATTTAGACTGGATATCCAATTTACATAGAGAAACTGTATGATATAAGAGATTATGGATAGTGAAATAAGCACAATTAGTGCACATTTTTTCAAACCATTCAGAATAACCATGTGTCACTTTATTTCTGAGATAATACAAGGTATATGGTTAGAACACATCTGGTTAAACTGTGCAGCCTATCCATGATACATTCATTAAATACTTTGAAATTAATTTCTTAAATCAGGTTAAGGACACAAAAATATCATTTTATTCCTATTCAACCAGGCCATCAAAATCATATCCTCTCCTATTAATATTAGGTTATTCCATTTGACAAAAACTGTGATTTGGATGAATCAAAATGGTTTAGATCTTTAAAATCAATGGTATGTGTTTTTCTTCTCTTTATTATTATATATTATCATCATCTCTCACCTGGAACATTGGATATATTCCATTATGGGTATATCTATGATATAATATGTGTTGTTAATATATATTGATTGATTCTATTTTAGTGACGAATTTTTAAGACTATATCTTGCGGTTTTCTTTTTTTCAACATTTTATTAAACAGTTATGTGGTAGGAAAATTGTCTCAAATTTTAATCATTACATAACATGAAGGGTTGATGTCTCAATCACTCCCAATTTCCTTATTAGAAAGTTTTCCTTGATTTAGAACATAGATATTAGGTTTTGAAAATTTTCACACCAGGTTTTTAAAAAATTGAATGAATGAATATAGATTTCAAAATAAATAGTTTTATTTATAAAGTGTAATGTGTGGTTGGTTTGTATTCATATATTTTATTATAGTGCATAGTTGGTTTGGAAATGGGGTTTATCTCAAAGTGGCATTGAGTATTCCCTCTGGTGTCAACATGTTGACAAGATAGGCCACTTCTCACAAGTATTGGGACTATCATTAGGAATTCATTGGTGTGTGAGTGTAGAACATGGATAGTATTCCATGTGGAAATAATAAATTTACAAGTTTATTAAGATCATTTTTCTTTCCTAAACATTTTATTATTCTAAAATATTTTTATATTCATAGACAATGTTATTTATAAATGGGATTTATATTTTTATCATTATAAGTGGGCTGTTTTTGGAAGTTTGAGGTGTCGCCTACTATATTTAATAATCACCCCTTAAAAGGATCTTTAGTGTATTTTTGTATGTTCTATACAAAGATAAAGATAAAGGCATGATGCAATACTACTCTAGTGATTCATCAAGATGAAATGGTTTTGGGACTTGGAGTTGGAACATAGAGATTGGTTAGGGTAGTTCTTGGGTTTATTCAACTTTGTTGTCATTGAGTTCTCTTTTCCTTATTTTATTAGTGTTTCACTTCCTTTATTTTTTCTAAAACATTGGCATTACATTCTGGTTTTGAGTTTTTTATTACATTACTTGTGTCATATAGAGTTTGTTGTGATTGTTTCATATTGAATAGGTTGTCTTAGTATCATTGAAAGAAACCCACAATGATTCTATAATCCCATGGAACTAGTTTCAGACGTTGGAGTCTTGAGGACGTCACCCAAGAATTGGAGAACATATGGATCTTCCCAATCCAATTGGATGGTATATATGACATATGAATGTGAGAGTTTGAAATTTATAGAATAAATATATATATATATATATATCCTTTTTATGATCAATTTCAATTTAGAAAGGCTATTCATGTACAAAAGATAGTATAAGACACATCTAAGAGTGTTCTCATTTCACCATGTTGAGTTTATTCATTGAGTGTAGTATGTAATCCAATAGTGATAAAGCTTCCAATTTCTAATGCCTTGTTAAAATTTTGAATAATGATATTTGGAAATAATTTTTGTTGAATATTTCTTTTTATAATATTTAAATACCATGATATATTTTTTGGAAGCTATCTGGGATTTTTTTATATTTTATTGTGTTTTCTCAATAACAGAACTAATTTGTTGACTGGGGAAACCACAATACAAAGTAGATAATAATTATTTTCAAACTAAACCATAAGTAAATCATTATCTCATTCAAATCATAGTTTTAATATTTCCATTCACATATTGGGAAAATTAAAATACACATATATTCTATGATAATTCAACCATGAAAATTCATAAAATAAGACCCATTATTCTTTTAGGGAAGTTTTGGTCTAGAAAAATATAACCCACAGATAGGGAATATAAATCTGATTTTTGATTTCATGGAAAACCCATAGGATAAGAATTGAATATTTTGATTTCTATGTTGAAGGTTATTTTTAGGTAGTTGTTGGATATTATTCTCCAGAGTAAACTAGATTAGGATTTGACCTGGAATGGGTTAGAGGATTTGTCTAAAAAAATTAATCTCCACACATTTCAGATCATAAGTATGATATATTTATTTATTATAAAGAATAAAAAATATATTAATGATGGATACTAAAACAAAATTCATGAGTTTTATTTATTTTTCTCCTAAAGTTGTCACTATTGATCACTTGATGGTGGGTATCTTTGTAGAAGATTTCTGACTGAACATATAATCGAGGACAGTTGTAATATATGTTTCTAACTATATAAAGATGGTGAATAGGGTTATTATTATGGAAAATGATATCTTGGGAACCAAAATTGGAGGAGAAAATTTATCATTCATAGGTACTAGTGGGTACACTATCAGGGGGAGAAATAGAAGTGAGAGAATTATTCTCAAGAAAGATACTAAATAACTTGTCATTTGTTAAATATCCTTTCCACCTAAACACAGTAATCATATGAGATGTTATCAGTGTGATAATTTTGCGTATATAAATAATTATTGAAAATATTCCCTCTATGAGTTCTAAAAATTTGGAAAGATTATATTTTTGAAATGTTATAATATTAAGACTCTTTGGATGACTGATTGTGGTGGCTAATGCATGTCTTTAGCTTATTATTATTATACTATTTGATCAATAAATAGTGGTAATAACCCCTAGAATCTTGCTACCTAGAGTGACTCTCATGTCACATCGATACTTGAACAAATATAATAGACACATTAAAGTAGTAAATAATTATGAGGAACACCTTGTAAGTAACTTTATAGGTCTAAGAATAAGATCATGAAGAATAAATCAGGTCCTTAATAATCTATTATTTTGAACTCTAATATCATGAATGACTTTTACAATACTAGAACATCCTACTCTTTTATTGTTTCTTGTTTTCTATATCATATAGTTTTGAATATTGAAATTATTCCTCAGGTCTTGAATGTTAAAAAAATGGAAATCTAGAACATCAGGAGTTTAAGTGTGAAATTTATCCTATAACTAATGGGGATTTTTTTGGTATTTATCTTTTCATGAGATTGATACGTTTTCATCCATCAAGGACCACATTGATTGTTTTTCTAAACAAGTTAGTTTCAAATGAATGTATGATGTTGAGAATCCCTTTAGACTATGGTAGAATTTGAATGTAAGTATATAATGATATTTTTTTTCTAGTGGTTGGGAATATCTCAAACCATTTGGTTGGAATTACATTGTAAACAATTCATGCAATCAAAAAAGAGATTTTAAAATCATCATGGATCAATTTCCTCATGTATTTGCAAATAATTTCTATTGATTTATAGCCTAAAGAGAAGTATAATTTATTATTTGTCTCTTACAAGGGACCAATCCTATCTTCCGTACATCTTAAAGGATATAACCAATGGAATTATGAGAATTGAAGATTCAACTAGAATATCCAAAAACAAAGAGGAGGAATTGGAAAATGAAGCTCTAGGAGAAGGAAGAACTCACCGCTGTGGTTCCAACGCAATCAATGGTGGCTGAAATAGAGATCAGACGGAGGAACGGGGCCTCAGAGAAGAATCACGGCCATACGGGTCGCTCTCAAATGAAGAACCTTAAGAAGGAGTGCATTCTGTCTGTCAGGCATGATGCCAGTGCATTTAATGAAAAAAATAAAGTACATAGTGTGTACTACTTGAGTAAACGGAATGTACTCCATTTTTCTGTACTCCACTTTAAGTGACCTCTATTTAACCCCTACACACCGTGTGTGTGGCCCAGACATGGCTAGCAGATGGCCTGATGCAGCAAGGGAGTAGACGACATGGACTCCGAAAGTACATGGCGTGTACATCAAAAATTTCCAGAAACCCCATTTTTCTCAAAAACGCGAGAAAAAAGAAAAACATACCTTAAATGAAGACCCGGGTTCTTACAGTAATATTGTTTATATTATTCTAAAAATTTTCCATGTTAATTTAACCGTTTTTTGAATTTTTATTAAATGGTATAGATGAAATCTGTTATCATTATTCAATAAGAGGTATTTTTTTACTTTTTGGAAAACGTACGAGGAGAATTTTTTTTAACATATATGGCATGATCATATTTTTACATCTTTATAATGACTTATTTATGTGAAGCTTACTTAAATAAATGTCAGGTTTATTTTCAAATAAATTCTTTTCATTAAAATTTGTTAGAAATTTTCGAAAAAGAAAAAAATTGAAGAAAAAAGGATATTTTCCCCGAGAATTAATTTCAAGGATTTTATCAAAATTATTTTCCATATAAGATGAAACTTTTTTAAATAGGGTTTTGTTTCTATATCAATTATTACTATTATTTTATTGTTTTAATGAAAGAATGATATTTTATATGGGTTATGTTATAATGGGATGATGTTTAAGAAACCTATTTTATTACATTGGGTATGCTATAATGAATGATATATGTTTTTTGTGGCACACTTAATAATGATTTCCTTATGAGATGGGTGAGAGATATATCTCCCTCAAATTCATTAGGTAATGATTTATATCTCATGATATTGATATGACTATAATGGAATTAAAATCGGGATCAACAATATAGGGATGTAATGACATGCAAAACCGGTTCATAAATGGACACTATCTGCAGTGATGGTATTAGCAATGAGATGTGGATAATATGAAATTATTTTCTATGTCTATGTGTAAACAAGAAAACATGACATCTTATTTTATGAATTTTGGGATTATTTACATGAATTCTAATGAATGTTTAACCAATTAAATGATTTCATGTTATTTGATATGTAGGATAAGTCTTCTAAATGTTATTTTTTTATGTCTTAGGATATTGATATGATTGATATTTTCCTTTTTTACCATTACTGATCATTTGCGATCACCATTTCATATGTTTCTTTTCCCTAGGTCATGAAGAAGGGTATTAATTAAGATAATTCAAAAGGAGTGTAGTTATGAAGATTTATGTGGAAGACAATGTAGTTTGTTTATGAAGAAGTGGTTTATGATTCATTGTTTCTAAAAACACTATTCCTATATGGTCGTTACATGTCTTTGTTACATGTTATAATGAATATATTTAAATTTTGAAGTAATATCAATGTATATAATGTATGGGTAATTATATTAGTTGTCAATGTAAACTAGATACATTCATTTATTTTTTGTACATTTGAAAACATGAAACACACAATTAGTTTTCTTTGAGAATGTCATTATTCCCATTATCATGTCTTCGAATATCAGTCACAATACACATACTCGTACTATGGAAAGAATAAATAAATATAAAAAGGGTGAGATCAGATGATTAATAATGATAATTATAAAAATAATTTTATCATTAATAAATATGTATTGTCAATATGAAATGGTAAAAAACTAACACACATTCCATTTTGCAATTACTTGGTATTTATTAGGAAGGAATAAAAAATACCAATAAATTCCATATAAATAATGAAATGATGTTGAAACATAAACATGAATATCATAAATAATCTAATAATCTCATGGAACATCAATAACTATTATAATTATGTTGTAACTAATAATTCTACATATCATAACCATATTTTCATGACCATTCACAGGAAGGATTGAATTTCTCTCTAGAGTCACATCTAAAGGGCCTAACTTATTTTTCTCATGAGTCCCTTAAATAAATAAAGGGTCCATCAATCACTTGGTCCCACCCATCACCTTATACGTCCAATGAATTCCTTATATTAAAGGGTTGAACCAAAATAAAAATATTCATTTTAATTGAAAAACTGACATACAAAATTTTAAAACATACCCCAATCACATTGACATAATTATAAATCATCCAATTTATTAGGTTAAATGGTTATAATATTGAAAATACGTAGTAAAACTAATCATAAACCATACAAATAGGTAATTATTATTAAACAAATACAATATATCTACATTGGATCCGAATTAAAATAATGTGTTAATATTGTTGATGAATAGAAATAACATAAAATTTTCTTTAAAAACATTTTTGTGGAAAAAATCCACTTCAAATAGAAAATCATGTTAAACAAATATGTTCACCAAAAAATTTAAATATATTTTTTTATTTTTAAATAACATTAATAAACATGTAAAACACTCTTTAAAACATTTATATTTTGTGAGTGAAGAATTTTTTTTCATACCACACATGTTGAAATAAATAATCTTTTTAAATTTTTGTTAAAATCAAAAAGGGATTTGTTTAGAAAAAACATGATGAATTATTTTTTATTTTGTTAAAAATTAATTAGGGTTAAAATTTAATAAATAAATAATTTTTATAATTTAAAAAAAGTTTGAAGACATTTTTATAAAAAATATTGTTTTAATGAAATAATTTTTGACCGAAAGGATAAATAAAGTCAAGTTTTGTTTAAATAATTTTCAGATTAATTTTAGGTATGAAAGAGTATAATTTTTTTAATATTTACTGAAAATGTAATTATTAGAAAAAGGAAAATAAAATGGATTATTTTTTGGATATAAATATCTAATAATTCAATTATGGGAGACTTAAAACTAAACAGTTTTGAATAGTGATGAGATATTGAAATTATCAATTACCACATTGGAAAATTTTGAATCCTAAGACCCGAGAAAGAAATAAAATCACATGAAACATTAAATACCATGTAGATAATGAGATTAGTGATATAAAATATCAATGGAGGAAAATATACACCAGATAATGGAATAATCTATGAATATCGAATATATCTCATGGAAGTTAAAGTGAGATGATAAAACCCTTACCCCAGGTTCGAATTTATTCGTAGTCTTCGAATACTATGGTATATTAAAAAGGATTGTTATAAATCTATTATATAACTATAAAAATTTATCTAATATCATATATTATTTACATAACGTCTTCTATCTCTCATTTATTTTAAATTCTTTTTGAAATCAGTATTTCAGGTGATAATTGTTTTGTTTTTCTTTTATTTTTTGGTTCAGTAATTTTGGTACTTTTAATTTTATCGAGGTTAAATATTATATTGATTTTAAAAAATGATATAAATATAATTTTTATTATATATATATGTTTATATATATATATATATATCTATATAAATAAGAGATAAAAATGGACTAGAACATTCATGGAGATAATAGGTTGTACGTATGCGTGAACACTATTTCCACTTTTCTAGACAGATAGAATAATTGAAAAATAAATATTAAATCAAAATTAATAAATAATTATCATATATTATATATAATTTATTTCAATTTGATATAGACATATTAACATCCATGTAAAAATAAAATGGAATTTTTTTACGTCACTACATGATGGTAGTAGTCCAAACGTACATATGAGAAACATGATTTTCTTCCAATGGATTAGAGGGAAAGAAAATATAATTGATGTTTTATTTAAAAAACTATGGTTAGTTCATAAATATCACATATATTTCAAAATTTTATCCTAATTAAATTTAGTTTAAATAATAAGTAAAAAATGAATTAGATCATTTTCATAGGCAGTAGTCCTCCATATACAAGAGCGATGTTATCGTATCCCCTAAGGAATGAAAACAAAGTAGGTATACATTATATAATTATTTTATAAGTATAAAAATTCTATAAATTTCATATAAATATATCAAATCCATCATTATATCCACTATTTAAAGGTGGTGATGGAAAATGAACAACATCAATTTTTGAGGTCGTAGTCTGCCGTACACACGATCGATTGATAAGTTTTCCATTTGATAAATGTGTAGATTGATTTTGTTTATTACATTAACATAATACAAATAAGTATATTTTGAAATTTGTGTTACTATATTATCTTTATTCAAAAAGTTTTAATTGTGGTTTAAGAAGAAATAATTTTAAAACATTTGTTTAAAATCATTACCTCTTCTTTATGGAACATCTTTTGTTTTTCACAAAAATTATTCATAGAATGGATTTATAATAAACAAGAACCTCCAGGGCTTAGGTAAGGGCGTAATTTAGGTATTTAGGATGTTATTAAATAAAAGTGTGGTTTGATGTATTAATAGAATAGAAGATGGGGTGACCCTTCATAAGTGGGTGAGAGGACACACAAGGTATTTTTGTAAAGGAAAAGTTATTCTCATATTTATGGTTCTAGAATCCTAAAAATGGGTCTTTATATAACCTTATGAAATATATGTTCTATATAAGTCCATATTCTATGGTTTTTAGACAATGGGGTTCATTTTTACCACTTATCTTACATTTTCCCCCATGTTAAACGCATTTTTACCTTAACCATAGTAAATATATTTATTTCTCTTTTCAATCTACATTACAGTAAAAATTTACGCTTAATTTTTTATAAAAAATATTTTTTTAATTCAAAATATTGAACCCATTTTTTCATTTTCAATTGACTTTAGTGTTAGAATAAGTGTTAAAACTATACCTTTACACCTCACAAAAAACTGTTTTCCAATGGCAAAATTCACAAAAGTATAAGTGTTTTTAATAAAATAATTAAATAAGAAATTGATTCTATTAAATTGAAATTAATTTATTATAATATAATTGATCTAATTTTACTTTAAAACCAACGTAAATTATAAATTATCTTTGTAAACAATTTATTTTTTTCATGTGTAAAATGTATTATTTTCATAATTTAGTTTGTCATATTCATAAAAAGAAACATAACATCTTGGTAATAATGGTCATATTTAATAATAATTTTTTAGGGTATCATGTTTCTTTTAAAAATGATATTTCTTTAATTTCATGCAACCACTGAGATTGAATTTATTTTAAAAAATATTTTTTAATGTCTTATGGTGTTATATTATCTTACATGTTTTTTATTCCTAGTCATAAACAAAATCAATCTTGATATTCGTATAATAATTTCTCAAGGTGTTACATATAGTTTGGATTTAAAAGAAAAATATAGTTATTAATCAAATCCCTAGTGTTAATGCTAGTTATAGAAAACATTATTTTTATGGTTGATATATTCTCTATCCAACATTGCATCTTGAGTTATGATCGGGGGAAGATTGACCAGTGGTTACAGATCCTTCATGATTATCCATTCCACTAAACTATCGGTTCCAATGTGCATGTGGATTTTTTGTTATAGATCCTATGATTTAGATATCCTTACATAATATTTTATGTTGGATATGGTTTGGGTCATACATTGTAATGATAGAGTTGTCACTCCCTCAGTGTCGTGTGGTGTGGATCCTCGATGCTAATCTAGGATTTTATATAGCTCCCTCTTTAATGGTGTGGTCAATTTATGATATATATGGTTTTGGTACTCTTCTTGAATAGAATCTACTATTTAGAATAGAGATATATCCCAGATATGGTGGTAGGGTTGGAACATTGTTGGTTAATATTTTTCAATAGAGATGGGTCTGTGATAGAGGGATCTATCCCCTCAACTAATTTTCTTGTTCTAGTGTGGTGTGGGTATACATTGATGGTAGAATATTTCATGTATTAGTGATGGATATTGGTTGTCTCAATTTATTTTTTGTGACCTCCATGGTTTTTAATCATTATATGATCTATATTATCCCCCCTAAGTGTTATTCCAAGAGAATAATTTTTTTGGACTATGGGTTTTCATTTGATGGTTGACCCCCATTCACCCTTTAATTTCAAATAGTATATTCGTTGTTTTGAAATAAGTGTTATTTTGGTAGAGAAGAATTTTTTCCATTTGGTTGTTATGATCATAGAACATCTACATGGATCATTTCTTTGATTAATTATTTGATGTGTTAGGGGGAACTATGTTCTAAAAAATGTGATATCTGGTGAGCTTGTTGTGGTAAGAGTTTTCATTTATAGAATGATCAAACGACATGTGGTGATGTGGTCCTATTTTATAGACTGGCGGTGATTAATTATATATGTGTGGCAAGTAAATGAGGTCTATTCCCTGGATATGTGATATATTGATCATGGTAACCTCACTATTTGAAATAATAGAGAATTATGAGTCATCCCTAGAGACCCCTAAGGGATTATATGATAGTATTCTAGAGTTATGGGGTGTTAGTTTCTCAAATAGGTGTTTTCCCATCCACTATTAGGTTGGGTAGTTTTTTGGTTTTCCTTACTAGTTGTTGACCTAAAACACTCTTTCGCTTTAGTGTTTAGGATGTAATTATTGTTATTTTTTAATAATTACCCATGAATGGTATTTTTTCCCACACATGTTTTGTTTGAGTAGATGATTTATGTGTTTGTGACCATTTAGGTTTGGAGGTGTCGAGACATATAGTAATGGAGACACAACATTCATCGGAATGGTTACGTAAAATACAGTAAATGATCCAGATTGTGGTTATATTTGATAGAGATCTAACTTTATACATGTGTGGAAGGTGTATATCTCAGATTGGGTCTTATTTTTTACCTCATACTCTCTATCCTTTACATTGTATGGATTTGGTTGAGTAGAGAATTTGTGTATGTATATTTTATAATTTAGCCACTATATTCTACAATGTTTTTTAATAATTTATTTATTAGGGCTGTATTTTTTATTGTAGGATGTATAAGAAATGACCTCCCATATATGTATTATTCTATCGTTGTGCTATTCACTCGAACAAGGACTCATAGATGTCAGAATATAGTGGAACACTTGTCATGTCACTACCCAATGGGTGTCCCTGTGGGGCAGGTCACATCATGTTTTTTCTTGAATATTGTAATGGAATCAAAGTAGACATTAGGACTGAGCCACTTTTCAAATACCTGTGCACAAAAAAACATGTTCATAGTTATTCTGGATGTAATATTAAACAACTGGATTAATTCTAGAACACATCCCTGCCTCTAAAATAACTGTAGTTTTCATTATTTGAGATCCACAAATCATTATAATATTTTTTGTGGTTATTTAAACTTATTTATTCTAAGAAAATAAATTCATAAAAAATTTATAGATATTTTTTGAAATCAGAATATATATCAAAACTTCTAAATTAATTTTTTCAAAACATATAGGGAGACAACATATCTTTCTAATCCTCCTTTGGAAAATATTTTCCATGACTTTATTCACATTGAAACCTTCAGGTTTCTAGAACTAGTCAACTTGTAATGTAAGTCACATTATTTCATTAATAAATCGAAAGAATTATTTTAAAAAAACCCCATAATATAACCATTTTTCTCAATATGAAATTTATATGAATCTCTATATAATGAATTTATTTATCGAAAATAATGTATCAAATATCTGTAAACACCATGTCCGTCTTTCTTCATGAGTTACTCATTGTGTTGACCATCACATCTCAAGACCCATAATGTTATGAATGTAAAAAAAACTACCATTATAAATTTCCAAAGTTCACATTCACTTTGGTAATACAACATAGATCATGTTGTGTTCAATGATGTAATATTCTTCTCTTTTACCTTATTACATTCTCATGTGTAACAACCTTTATAGATGGATTATATTTTAAATTTTTTTTATCTTCTCATACAGCTCAGTGAGGATATTTATATCTTTTGATGAAATTTTATGTTCATAGTTATTACAATGCATGTGTTTGGATAATGATATCTGAATAAACCCTAATTATTTCATATCTTATATCTCAATTTATTCCTCCGTCATCACTTTTGGCTTAGTTCTCATCAATGAATGATCACAGTACTTCTATAATATACCATCATCCATATTCATTCTCAAGATCTCAAAATATATGATTTTGGAATTCTACACATGATCCTTACCCTCATCAAACACCATTTATCTAGAAAATAATGAACACCCAATAAATTACGGAAATATGTAAGAGGGATCAATATAGAAAAACATTCTTAAACGAAAAATAGAATAATGATTCCCCTAAAATATTATCTGAAACACCTTCACTGGGATCCAATCATTTAAAACTCATATTTTAATCACCAATAATTTTTGTCAGGATCATCATTATATTTCGTCAATCCCAAGAATGATTCCTAGAAAAACATAATAAGTGGAATAAATTAAAGATGTGTGCCTATGAAATGTTCATTGAAACATAGAATACAAATGAATGATAATCACTTCATTGAAACATTAAACATTTAAAATAAACTAAGAAAAAAATTATAATAAGACAATGATTGAATGAATTCAAGAATAAATAACAAAATAATTTACATGGTTGGAATGTAAAATCCACACCATAATAAAACACTAATTTTTATTGATGAAAGAAAATGAATGATGATTCCAATTTAAGCACACTATTTTTCTAACACCACAAATAATGAACCCAACTAAATATAGTAATGTCTAGATAGACACACTGGCCTTCACATCATCTTATCTCTATGGGGAGTTCCTCTATGTATCTCATATATTTTCATCAAAATCTATATTAATAAACCTCTAATGAATATACTCGTATAGTTTATCCTCGTGACTCTTATTAGTTTTCCATGTAACATCAAAATTTACCATGGAATACTTCATAATAAAGACTATTATGTTTTCCAGTGTTATGTTAATGTAATTCCATTGAATATTCAATAATAATTTCTTCAAAAAGAGTTGAGGGGTGGTATTCACTTTTCCACTGCACACCACTTCTTTTGATGAGCTTTACCAAATATTCATAACATGTAGAGTTTTTATTTATAGTTGACGCTACACCATTCCAATTAATTCAATCAAAATAAAACTATTTCAGTTACTCCTTCTATTAGAATACTGATTTTGATATAAAAATCGGTTTTTACATATGTAGTTGAAATTTAATATTTATCCCTTGATATATCAGAGGAAAATATAGGGAGTTCACTTAATAATGTTTTAATAAATGATATATTGGTATAAAATTTTATTGGTAAGAGTACATGTTAGGAACAATTTTTATTTGGTTGTGATAGTTTAAAATTAATTTTATTAATGAACATGATCTCATGTAGTTACAATAAAGAACATTACAATGGTTATGGACAATCAGACTAAACATGTGAAATGATCATATTGATGACCCACTACTGAGAAATATTAGAATATAGATTGGGTATGAAATGAGGTTACATGTGTCATGTAGATTTAGATCACGATTATTTGATACTATGATTATTTACTTTGACTAAATTAGATAATATATTACATGAACCTTACTAATGGAGGATCTCTTGATATCCACATCATATATTATGAGAAACAAATTAGGAGGTTATCATGGAGACATTGGATAGTATTAACTAATATTGGAATGTTTATTTGTACCTTTTTGGTTACTATGGTTATATGAGATATTGACAGGGGATGATATATTGTGAATCGATAAAGATATATAATTTCATAATAAATTTGATGACTAAAATATAATTCCTCATATTTGTTCATTCCTAAATGTGTTTATAATGGATATATTGAGTTTTGAGGTCTGAGTGGAAATGAATGTATTTTTTATTTAAGCCAATTATGGGATACTATACCCACACATATATTCCATGATATAATTCCTCATATTTGTCTCAAATGAAATATTTATAATGATTTAATTATATTTTAGTTTATCTTATAGATATTGTGGAAATGTTTTCAGTGGATTCAAAACATGTACATTATGTAACTGTTTCATAATTATTCTTTACCAAATGAATAAAAATATTAATATTAAAAAATAAGTATTTGGAGAAATATATATATATATATATTAATCTAGATGCCTATAGGTGATTTTATTTTAAAGTAAAAAAAGTTTAAAGGTGCGGTGATTGTAATAGTTTGAGTTCTCTATATCAATGACTTTTCTTATGCTTATACATTTAAATATATTTTACATTCATTTTATATTCTT
Source organism: Viscum album (assembly GCA_963277665.1). Lineage (NCBI taxonomy): Eukaryota > Viridiplantae > Streptophyta > Magnoliopsida > Santalales > Viscaceae > Viscum > Viscum album. The sequence continues at coordinate 207,418,213 of OY728128.1, read as the reverse complement.
CACTTAATTTAATAAAATGATCACTTATAAATTTTTAGTTTTGTTTTATAGGTTGTTTTTAAAGGAAATATTAATTTTCAGCTTAAGAGTTTCATATTATAATTTCTCCTCGAATGAAGCGTACAAATGAAAAAATTTCATCCCCATTGATTCGGGAGTGTGTTTTTTTCTTCAATTTGACTTTTTAATAATTTTTTATGAATGCTTAAAATTTATGGTGTCATAAGAAATTGTTTTAATGTAAATAATGATTACTATAAAATTTTTTTGATCTGAAATTGATATATATATTCATCCATTAGATAAAATATTATATGGGATTGGTTTATAATATTTTATCTCAAGTAAGGAAACTACAAGAGGGAGTAATATTTCTAGAGATAGAGGAATTAACAAGACTAATGTATGGATAATTAATTTTTACATTATATAATGAGAAATTATGAGCCTTAAAATATCACTTAGTTTTTACAATCCACTTGTATTATTTTTATTTGAAATTCAAATATGTTATTTTATTAATAAACATGAAAATAATAGAATTTGTTTGGTCGGAATATTTCAAATGAATTTTTGTTAGTCATCGAGAGATTTTTACCTTACCAATAAAACACTATAATATTTTATATAACAAAATATAAATTCATGATTCATGATTTATAAATATTAGACTTGTCTCATAAAGGTTCCAATGATTTTTATTTCATTGAAATCTGTTTTTTATTTTTATTGATATTTTGGAGAGAATATTTAATCCTTTTTGTAATAATTATGAAATTTACATTAAAACATGATGATTTTATTATAAATTATATACTACTATAAATGATATGAAATAATGAACCCAATTATAATAAGAACATGGTGGTCTGAATCATGAATTTTTTTTGTTGATTTAATTTTACACCATTTTTATATTCTCACTACCTTTTGATGGTATTAGTGACAGATTTAGGGTTTTATATTTAAATTTATGGAATACATGAAATGATATGAATGTATGAAATTTTTTTAGAAATGAATATCAACATTCTTTATATATAAAATCTGTATGGATGGAATTAATTGGTAGTGGAATGTTGAGGTTGTGATCAAACTTTGGTGATGTATGATCAATGATAAAATGGTTTGTATTATTCTACATATATCTAGTTGGGGTGGACTATAAGGGATCACATAGTGATTCAAGGAGAAAACAAAATCATTCAATTAGTATGATTATATGAGAAACTGTGAGGCCCCATTACCACATGGAGATGCACTCACTATGTGAAAATCTGTTAAGTGATGTTCATCCGATCTGTAACAGGATGTTGAGGTAATGAGAAGTTCATTACAGAGGTGTTTAGACATAGAGATAGTTCTTTTCCTTGCGGGTATTTCCACATGGATCCCCTTAAATGTTTTAGTAGATAGAGGGAGTATGGGGGACTATGTGGCATTCTATTTGAGTACTAAAAGATACATTGTACTCATATCAACACCCTGAACCTATTTGAACCCCATCCGGATGACATTAGAGAATTTTGGTAGAAAATATTAATTAAAATCTAAATTAATTAATAAATGTTTTATTATTATGGTAAAAATAATTTATCTTTTGAAATATTTAATAAAATGAATGAAATTAAATGATGAGATATTAAAGATTCTTTTAGATCATGAATTTAAAATTTAATTTGAAATAATTCCAGAGGATATTAGTTCATTATTAATAAATTTTATAAATTCATATATTATAACTACGAAAATTATTATTATTATTAAACTAATATTAATTCATCATAAGGAGATATTTATGTATTCTGAAATAGTATTAATGGATGAGAATAATGATAAAGAATTAATTTGGAGAATCTAATTAATTATGTAGGTACAAAAATTTTTAAAAGTAATATTTATATTTTTTAATAATTATGAATAATATGTTGTTAAACATTTTAAATGGAGAAGGAAATTCATTATGTAGGTAGAAAAATTAGTAAAAGTAATAATTATCCTTTTCTGATAATTTTTAATAATATAATGATAAAATTTTATAAATGTAAATTAAGGGGAATAATTTTTAAAAATTTAATGGCTTATGATATTTTTCCCGCATTAAGGGTAAGTTATGAAATAATTTTTATGAAATGAATTTTAAATGGTAGTGTCTGATGCATGTAAATGAGATAATGATGGTTTGACTTTAATGGGGTTATTCTTAAATATTAATGAAAATAAAAAGATAATTTTCATTGTATTTGTGATAATATCAATTAGCGTAGGAATGTGATATAATTACATAAGTAATATGAATTATTCAAACATACCTAGAGTATTTAAATGATATATTAGATAGTATTACCATGAAATTAAATTATATATATAAGACATGAAATATTTTCAAAGAAAGGGAATACCGAGTAGATTTTTTTAGAAACAATTAATGGTTAATGATGGTGTGGGTGACCTGAACTAACCCAATTGAACCCCACCTAGATTAGTGATAATGTCAGATGTGTCTCTACAAACCCACCTCCAATATTCAAGGGATTGATGGTTATCACCCATAGGTTTCACACAGAATAGGATGCACTTTCCCATGAATCTAGTAATGAAAAATCACTATAAATCCACTGAAAATTCACATATATAATGGGAATCCAAAATAATTTCAATATATTGAGACTATATATGACATATTATAAGTCACAAATAATAAAATATAAATCCACTGTAATATAATAAATTCTAAAACTAAAATTCCTCTAATATGTTATTAAACTTCTTGTTAAAGAAAACAAAAAAACCATAAAAGATAGACGAAATATCCTCATACTAATGAACAACATTTGAATACCATTATGCCCACCTTTATATAATTACACCAATATCTCCATATACACATTTAAATAAAAATATAACGAATAATTTTCATAAATATATGTATAATAAGGTACAAGTTCCTTGAAAAAGGTGAGTATAATAACCTAATATGATATCTAATGTCTTGAGAAACAGTAAATCTGAGTTTGTGTATGAAATTCAATACAATCATAAAATGTTATAATTCAATGTTATGTACTTATTTTTCAACCCCACCTGGGGGAAATCAAGGAAAAATATCATCAAAGAAACTATATCATCCACTATGTGTTAAGAGAAAGGAAACAAAAGTTCATATCATATAAGATGTATATTGTTTATCAAACAGAGTCATAGTTCATTATATTATATAATTAAAAGTCCCAACACAAATATATCACCCAAAAATTGTAATAATTTTGATAAAATCACCAATCTGAAGGACCCATACACTACTAAGGGAAATTTATCAGTCGGTGGAATACATGGTTCTATTGGGGGGTATATACATCATTGATTAAGGACATTCCTAACCACAATCATTATATAGGGGGTCCATAACTCATGGTGATAATTGTAACATTGTTTAAATATTTTTAGGTATTCCCAAACCCCCTCTTTTTTCCATTCTTTGTTCGAGGTTTATTAGGGATTGTTTCAGGTTGAATTTTTAAATGTTTTTAAATTTATTGGCCAGGGCATGGTAGGTAGACATTTTACCCAAAAAATGAAAACCTAGAAAGGGGGTTTTCATCAGCTGGGACATAGTTTTCTAGGCTATGAACCCTCTTAGTAGAATCTTTGTGTCCCAATTAAATGGGTGCATGAACCGACTTCATAGTCTGGTCTAACCATACGAGTCATCCCATCTAATAATTTACAGCTTTTATTAAATTCAAATATAAAATTCTGAGCTCTAGAAACCATAAAAATATGATTTATAAGACTTAGAAGGATAACATAAATATTTTTCTTCCTCTAGATATTCCAAGAGAATACTTTGGACCCTCTATATCCTCCCCGAAGCAGATCAAATCTTGACGAATGGAATTTTCTCTCCTAGTAGTTAGTTTTCTCTTCCCATTCTTAATCTCCCACTATATCTATTCTACTGCAAAGGGTTACATGGAAGAATTTGAGGATTTATTCCACTAATATACTCTATTTTGGGATCATAATATTAGGTTTTATCCTTATTTTCTAGATTCTGTGATCTTCCGGCTTCATTAGAAAGTCCCAATTAGGGTTTGGTGAATCAAGATCCTGTAATAAAAAGGTATGTGGTTCTATCATGATGCCTAGTTTTCATTAACCATAATTTGACATATTTAATTTATATTTCTTTGAATAAAATGAATTTTTTATTTTAATTATATTTCCTTAAATTTGTATGATGGAGAAACACAATTCCATTGAAATACATTTTTGAAATGGGATTTTGGAATAAAATTTGGGAAACCCAAATTATATTGAATTGGGGAGTGTTTATAGAAGTTGGTGAGATTTTAAATGTGTAATTATTTTTATGGAAACAATTTTAAAACTCAAATTCCTTTGAATTGGGGGTTTTATATTAAAGTTATGGAAATTTTTTGAAATTAAATTTTCGAATTTAATTGTGAGTGTGAATTGTGATATTTAATGTGAATTGATTTCAAATTAATATTTATAAAGGTGGATAAAAATGGATTTAATTCCAAAATTATGGTTTTATATTGGGTAATTTAGGGTTTTGGATTAAAATACTATTTTTGGTTTCAAATGAAATTTAATTTTTTTAAAATGGGGGAATGAGATTTTATTTTCTTTTACAATTTCATAAAATAAATTTCCCATTATTAAATTTTACTAGATCACATGAAATAATAAGTAGTTAGTGAGTCATTAGGATAAACATGTGAGGTTTTAATTTCCATAGAACTGGTTTTATAATTTAAAACATGAAAAAAATCTTTTTTTTCACATCTTATGCCTTAGAAGCCAATAGAAAAGTCCTCTCTTTCCAGTTCCAAGTGACATGTGTACACAATATAGTTATGATTATATTATTGTGTGAGGATCCCATAACAGAAAAATATAATACATATTGGTAGATAACCCTATTTATCACTTTTTTATATATGAGATATAAATGTTTTCCATTTTTGTAAACAATTATATATGAAAGTGTTGATATGATTTTTTTAAAAGTATTTAAATAATTTTGAAATGTGAATTAGGATTTTCTATTGTATACCATCATTTTAATTGTGAATAATGATTTGTTGAAAATATTATTTTTAAATTTAAAAAATATTTATTTGATAACTAAGATCTCTTCTTTAAGTTAAATAAATATTAGAAAATAATTATGGAATCCTTGGTGAGACCTTACTGGGATTTTACCTCATACCCTACCTATGACTTTATGTGTTTGTAGAGTATATCCTCCCATATTAGAGTAGGGATAAATTTCCACTTGGAGGTGGTTGTAGCTATTGATATGTGGACTTGGTGAGTGTTTTTCATTGGGACATGGGAAATTTTTCCTTTATGTAGTAATTTTATATAATACATTAGTTTTTCATATATTTGTTTCTTCTAGTACACTTATTTTATTGGAGTTTCTTTTATATTAATAATAATTGGTTATCTTTATTACATAATGATCATTTGAAATTAATTATCACTTAAATATTTTATGATTCTTGGTGCAGATATCCAACATATGGGGATTGAAAATGCCCTTCATGCTATGTTAGTGTAAGGTCCGTTATTGAGTTACCAGGGTACCTGGTCTGGTTTGTGACAATGTGATGTAAGAGGTCTAGGTTTAGCATTTTTTCATGAAGTTGTTATGAAATGTGAAATCATATCGAGACATATGCGGTAGTTTTAGTTGTGTGTTTGGCCAACACTAACTATAATGAACCTGATGTCACAAGGGGTGGATTGGGAAATATATGGAGTCGATTAGTTTTATTTTTATCCCTTATTTTATTATGGATATTGTGAAATTAAAATCTAGATTTTTTATCTGTTGGGATTAATTTCCCCTAATTTATCTATTTGTATGTTAACATGACATCTTCTTTGTTGTCAGCAGATGTTGGTTAGCATCATACATCTAAGAAGATGTGAAAATAAAATCCTTGAGGAAGCTTCTCTTGATCATTAGTTAGTGAGTCCACTTGTGGACACAGATCTGGTTGAGGTGAATCTATGTATATTACATGCTTTGGGATAGGCACCACCCCTATTTTACATTAAGTCTCAAGTTATGGAAACTCAGAGTGATTTTATATGGTAACGTTCTCAAGAATTACTTCACTATAGTCCTGTAGTTTTTAAATTCACAAATTAGCCTGAATAGGATGTGGAATAGTTGAGAAGGATTGAACTTTTTTTTGGGTTATTGGATACACCTAAAAAAATCAATGTGATGTGTTCCACCTTTATACTGGAAGGGTCGAGCAGAAGATAGTGGAAAACTATTGTGATGGTGAAGATGCATGAGTGTTTATAGTGTTAGGACTTAAAAGTTATTTTCAATGATAGGTTCTATCCAAATTTGATGCTGTTGGACAAGCATATATAGTTTTTCATTCTTGAGTAGGATAACATTACCCTGATAGAATACGAAAACTGTTTTCTAATCTCATGCATTTCACACCATAGATATTATCAAATGAGAAAATGAAGGCTCGAAGGTTCTATTCTGGGATTTGATGTGATAATTGTTCTTTGGTTTTCTTATTGAATCTACCTTCTTATGGTGATTTGGTAGATAGTGAACTCATGGTCAAAATAGAAATTACTGAAAAGTCAGCGTTATCGAGAGTTTCATTCTCTCCCATTGGTAGCATGGGTCATGTTAAAGTAAAAAAAGAAACATGATGATTCTTATAGTGGTTCTCGATAGTTGTGAGAATCTAAACTTCATGCAGTGCATAGAAGAGGCCCTTTTATTTCCTACCGATATGGACTGTTGGGGAATTCTAATAGGGTTTTAACTCTTGCATCCAAGTTATGTGGTTCTCATGGATAGTATGGAAACTTACATAAATTATTCTAGGTTTATTCCAATCTACATAGTGGCACGTCATCATCATATCCACTAAAAATCCTTAGGGAACATAGTTACATCAAGGATAAAAGTGTTTGATCCACCTAAATCTAGAATAATTTTTTTCATTCAGTAGAAGAGTCTCTAGTGGAACCATATACGAGTCCAACAACTATTAGGGGTACCATCAATACAAATTCATCATTACTGACTAATATATTTTACAATGGTACATCTAATTCATTTATTTCAACATGTATCATTAATATGCTAAATATTCCTATATATATTTTATCTTATTTAATGCATATTACCAAACCCATTGGTACAAAGAGAGAGGAGGATCTTTTTAGTCATGCTTGTGATTTACCTCTATTTGATGTCGTGTTTGCATGGAGATTTTTGGTTCTCAACAAGAAACCACTCAACGTAATATTTAAGATGGATTGGATCACAGCTAATAAATCATAAATTTATTGTTATTTTCAATGGGTTTCCTTTACTACACCTAATGGTGTTTGTTATATATTAAAAGGAGAATGAGACCCATGGTCTTGTTTATCCATACCATCTTATCTGGAGTTTGAGAAAGTAATATGATTTTTTTATTTTTTTCTGGAGGGGGAATATTTGAGTGGTGATCTCTCTACATATTTCATCAAGTTTACAAATGTGTTTTCTAATGACTTCTCTAGTTTTCCTTCAATAAGGGAGGTATATTTATCAAGATATTTAGTTCATGGTAATCAACCAGTATATGTTCCCTCTTATCAAATGAAACCAACTGAAATGAAAGAGTTTAAGACTCATTATGATTATACTATTGATAATGTCTTTATGTGACCTTGCTTGTCAAATTGGGTGGCTCTATTTATCCTTTCTAAGAAAGAATATTTTTTACGTCACCTTTGTGTTGATTTTTAAAAACTCAGTCAAGATATGATAAAGGAAAAATATATGTTAACACAGATTTGTGATCGGTTTGATAAGTTGAAAGGGGAAAATTGGATCTCAAAGATTGACCTCTGATCTGGTTACCAATTGTTGAGGATAAATGAATCTAATATTCATAAAAAATCTTTATGGAGTAGGTGTTTGCATTATGAGTACTTAATTTTTCCCTTTGTTCTAACCATTTCTCTTATAGTATTTATAAATTTATGTAAACTAATTTTCCATGTGTATATAGATAACTATGTGGTTGTCTTCATTTTGAGTTTGTTGAGAAAAAAAAAGAAATTATGCTAAGATTTTGAAATGTGATTTCTATATTCGAGAAGTGAAATTATTGGGAAAAATTATTTCCAAATATTGGATATCAATTGACCATGAGAATTTATCTACTCTTATGATAGTGGAACAACTAGAAAATTATTTAATGATTTTGAGAATATTGGGTGGAGATGGGTATTACCACTGGTTCATTAAGGACTTCTCATAGGTGGATTATATGATGAATTCACTAACATGAAAGGGAGTAAATAATGTTTGGGATGAAAAATGTCATAGTTATTTTATTAAATTGAAATGTATTTTGATTACTATACTTGTGTTGATTCTTCCAGAGGCCGGATAGGGCTACATGGTCTTTTAAGATGCATTAGGTTCCAGTTTTCCATGCCTTCTAATACAATGTGTTCATGTGATTGCTTATGGCCATCATAATCTTAGGACACATGATAAGAATTAAATAAACCAAAAAATTGAAATTTTAGTTATGATGCACACACTTAAGAGTTAGTGGAATTAAATTTATGGAGAATGTATTACTATATTTTCATACCACAAGAGACTGAGTTGTATTTTATCTCAATTTTTTTATCTCCTCTAGTGGTGTTGGGAAGAATACCTTCAACCCTTGTACATTGAATTTTTGTAAAGCCCTGGAAATGGATTGTCAACACAGATTCCTTGAGTCCAAAATATTTGTCCCAGGCCGTGAAAGAATCATTGAAAGAGTGGAACCTGATGGAACTCCTTTCAAAATTGCATATTAGAGTACAAGAATCCAGGGATGGTGTTTCCTTGGATAGCATTCAATTTCCATCTTCTGTTGTTAATTTGATTCTTTGAGAACATTGTCTTGAGGATGAGTTAGGTAGCATCAAAGACTATCAAAATGGCAGGGAGACCATTGTAGAGTGTTCATTTTACAATGAGGGAATTCTATGATATAAGAGTAGATTTAATGTGTTCTTATAAGTCATGAATGTTGTTTTGGTGGATGTCAATAATTCATATTGGAAAGTGAACCATGGTATCAAGAAGAAGTTTTATGACCCGAGGCATTGGTTCTAGTGGCCTGGTATTTGATGTGGCATTACTGAATTAGTTTCCCATTTTTATTAATTCCAACATGTTACAGCCATGCACTAGAAACATTTATTTATTCTTCATCCACATATAGTGACTACATGGAAGTGGGAGGATATCTCTCTAACATATGTGGGTGGGTATCCATGTACCCAGACAAATAATAATGTGATATGTGTTTCCATCGATTTTTGGACAATGTTGGCTCTCATTATACCCATTCATGATACAACAATGTTGAAGAGTTTGGAAAATTTTATGTGAAAAATATATTTCATTTGTACAAGTTCTATCTACTATAGTCTTTTATAGGTATACTCATCTCAATTCATATGTTTGGAGAGACTTTGTGGAGGCAATGGGATCACACCTCTATTTGAGTATGTCATAACATCCATAGTTGTATGGTCAAAGAGAAGAGAAATATAGATTATTGAGGATATGATTTAATCTTGTTTTCATGAATTTGGAGTGTCTTGGGATGATCATTTGGGAATGGTTGCGTTTTCATATAATAATATATACCATTCTATGATCAGAATTGATATTTTTGTGGCCTTTTATGGCTAGTATTTTAGATATTAATTGTTTTGGTTGAAGATTGGTGAAAGGTAGTTGGTTCAACCATGCTTGGTGAAAGTGATGGAAAATGATTAATCTAACTATTCACAAAATATTGATGTCATAAGGATGATTTAAGTCTTATGATGATTTCCATCACAAACCATTGGAGTTTTCACTTAGAGACTCCATTCTCTTATAACAGTCACCCTGTTTGGGTCATCGACAGCTTTGGAGTAAAGGGAAATGTTCTACTCATTTGTTGGGACCTTTGATGGTTGTTAATCATTTAGTAACTTTTTCATACAATTTAGATCATCCACCATATCTAACGCCGATACGTAACATGTTTTTTTTCTTAGCTTGGAAAATATCTATATTATACATCTAATTTAATGAGGTAGCATGATTCTGATAATCATGAGATGAGGTAGAGGGAGGTGATGATGAGAGAAAAGCATCCTCACCTTTTTGGAATGGAAGAATCTAAGTAGGATTTCATGGTATTGAATGTTTCTATGATGGGGAGGTTGTAAAATCCTATTCATGTTTTATGGTTTTAATAAACCCCATATTTTTTACTTTCATTGGTTGGGATTTGTTTGGGGTTGTTTTGGGTTGAAATTTTAAATATTTTTAAATTTCTGGTCTAGTGCATTCTTGGAACATGGTTTGCAAAAACCATGTACCCTCTCAAGGAAAACCATAAAAACCCAATAAGGGGGATTTTTTACAGTATGAAAATGGGTTTTTAGACCACTATACCTATTTGGAGGAACTATGTGGCCCATATAAAGGGGTGCAAGGCTAGGGCACCTGGTTTTGTATTACTGTGCGGGTCTACATAGCTAACTATGCATGGATTTTATGTAATCTGGAGATATTATATTAAAATCCCAATGCCCAGAATTTTCATTCCTTATGTACCTAGGATGACCCCACACATTTTCTTCATCCTTGGCAGTATCCATGTTGTGATTTTGGCCACTGTACACCCTCTTAGAAGTATATCAATGATTGAAAAATCCTGTTAGATCTCCTCCCAGTTAGTTTTATCATCTTTTTCCCAATCACCCACTATCTATCTTATCCAATATAGGTTTCTAGGGATTAATTTGTGGATTATTGGATCAAATAACCTCTGTTTGGGATCTTAAATCTATGCATTATCCTTATTTTTTGGATTTCATGATCATCATTCTTCTTTAATGAATCTTGATTTTGGTTTGGTTAATCGAGGTATCCTGATCCTCAGGTTGGTGGTTCCATTGTGATTAATTTTTTTTGGATAACCCTAAATTGTTTTATTTAATTTAAATTGTTTTAATTAAATTAAAATTCCATATTTCTATCATAACTCTTTTAATTTGTTTTGTAAAAAACCTAATTCTATAGAATTTCCATTTTGAAATGGTATTTTTTCATGAAATTGAAGAAACTCTCAATACGATTGATTTGGGTTGTGTTTATGGTAATTTGTGAGATTTGAATGGTTTAATATAAATTTTAGAATGCGTTTTATGGAAAAATTGTGAAAAAAACGCAATTCCATTGAATTATAGGGTTTTTTATAAATCAATTGTAATTGATTGAAATAAAATTGTCAAATGAAATTGTGATAGTGAATTATGAAATTGAATGTGAATTGATTTCAAATTCTTATTTATAAAGATGAATTAAAATGGGTTTGATTGAAACCTTAGGTTTTTACCATTGAAAATGGAATCCTTTTGATTAAAAACTGATTTGGTTTTTGAATTTTAACTGACATATTTTGTAAATATGGGAATGATATTTAATTATATTTTAAGGATTATTAAAATAAATTTATCATCATGGAATTATAATATATCACATGAAATTCAAGGTAGTTAATGACTTATTAGGATAATCACTCTTAGAAGTAATTTCCCATGAACCAGATTGGCAGTTCACAACAATAACAAACAATTTTTTAGAACATATTATGCCTTATTAGGATATTGATGATTCCTAAAAAATATTGTGTAGAATGAAGTGTGTACACATTATAGTTATGATCATATGTGTGTTTTAGGATCCCATAACCCTAAACTATCATACCTCCTAACATATGACCATGTTCCTTGCTTTTTTATAAAATATATAGAATTTTATTCCATTGTGATAAACTGTTTAATTTAAAAAAAAATTAGAAGACATTTTTTTAAATGTATTTCTATATTTTACAAATATAAAGCTTGATTTTCCAATTTATATAAATCATTTGAATTATAAATCAAGACTATTTTAAATATTATTTTGAAATGAAAAAACTATTAATTTTTGAATTATGATCTATTTATTTGGTTAATTAAGTGATGTAATCTTATTATAGAATCTTAGGTGATACATATATGGGCTTTTATCTCACACCCTACCTGTGCCTTCAGGTGTTTATAGTTTATCTCCTTCCAGATTTGAGTAGGGGTAAATCAGTACGTGGAGGGGGTTCTGGATGTTGATTTAGGGGTTTGATGAGTTGCAACCATTGGAACATGGCTAGTTTTTCCTATTTTTGGTACTTTGTTGTAGAAATATGGGTTTTCATACCCACTTGACTTTGGTTACACATCTCCCAATAGAGTTTATTTTTTATGCATACTAATTTTTTTTATCATGGTTCCAAAAATATCATGGAAAATTAATTCCAACATTAATTTTATATTATGTCACGTGATAGTCAGTGTACTATTGGGATCAGGATTACCCTTCAGGATATCTGAGTTTGTGCTCAGTTTTCAAGCTGACAGTGTACTCGAGCCGGTTCATGATAATAACATTGATCAAGTGAGTACAAAACCCTATTTAATATGATATACCAACTGAGAATTTGAACAATAATTAAATATAATTGAATTCAATTTACTATATCAATAGACTTTGATAGTCCCTTAAATATTTCCATGTAAATTAAAATAGTAAACTTTAACATGTGGGTATGTTTTCTAGAATGTGGAAATATTGTATTGGGTAGTGTGAGATTGTTTGTGTCATATTTAAGATTGGTTGTTTGGGAATTATATGAATATATGGGGAATTTTGAACACAACCCCAACTCTATCAGTTGAGGTTGTGAATGATATAGTGAAATACAGGGTTTATCATGAATCTTAGATGACAATGTAACTTTTTCAACCATATGAGTAACTCTTTTAAATTATAATGGGACCATATGTATAGTACAATGTGTTTAGATTGATAATTTAATCTATGATTTATTATTTTATCCAAATATAAATTAATATTTATTTTTCATACAAAAAGAGGAATAAACATTTGGAAATGTTCTTATATCGAAGTTGGAAAAAAGTTTGAATCATGTAATGTTTTTTTGAATATTATTAAATTTCAATTTATTTTTGTTAGAATATTGTGTGTCTATTTCTTTGATGTTTATGTATTAATTAAGACTTAGTAGTGGTTATTAGGGTGCATGAGGGTTTCAAATTGAATTATTATACACATGGGAAGTTTCATAGGTTCTTTGAATATTGTGGAAAAATTAATGTGTGTGGTCTTATGGTACATTGAGATCCATATTCCTGGGGCCACATTGTTGTTTCTCCCCAAAAAGCAATAGTAGACATTTTTATTCAAACTCAGTGTCCTAGGTTACATTCACAGATTCCTAGACATTATATTTATTTAGGTTGGTTTTATATTCATCATATGACATAATGTTAAATTATATAAATGTTTTAATTATCAAGTTAAATGGAAGAAATTTTAGTTTCTGGAGGCTATAGATTAAATATTTTATAAACTAAAAGGATTTTTAAATTACATTTGGAGGAGTAATGAAAAAATGGAAAAGTTTGAATGGGGAAATTTGAATATAAAATAACATATAGTCATGAGGATTTAATTGGTAATAAATTTCACACTCAACATCATAGAGATAAATAATACAAATGTGATAACAAAAACATTTATTGATATGTACAAGAAACATGTGAAACTAGAAAAGTTTTATTAATGGGTTGAATATATTTCATGTAGTTATTTTAAGAGACATAAATGAATGATGATGTGAATGAAATAAAAATGATTAATAGAAAACATGTAGTGGTGATGGTAACCTTCAAAAATGATGTTTGGATAATATTATTTCATTCTTAAATACTAGAATCAGGCGATGTAATGGTCACTTTGGTTGTTAATTCATGTCTAAAGACCAATATAGGGATCATGGGTTCCCATACATCCAACCTAAATGAGGTACTCTAGAAAATTGAGGTCCAAGTACCTTATAATAATGCATTTAATGATGATAGAAGGGAATAATCACATTATATGATAAATTGAGGATGATAAAAATGAAAGGTCAAGGGAGAGAAGTTATTGAATATTCAAATCTCTAGAAAATACCAGTTTACATTGTGGGAAGAATACATGCCTACACAATAATTAAAAAAATCAGAATGAATTCTCTAAAGATAGAGTTTGTAAATGATTGAATTTCATTAACAAAACCATGAGAGGAATCAATCTACTTCTGAAGGCTCATGTTTCGATGGAGTCCTGAATGGTTGAATCTATTTCTTCATTCAATTTTATAGTAGGGAAGATTTTCAAGGCCAACAATGTATCTGGAAGCTTTGAAAATGTTAATTTAGTAGATGATGATGTTTTAAATGTTATCAATTATAGAGACACAATCATCATCATGAATAATGATATTTTCTTATAATTTATGTATGTGAAACATAATCAAGGATTATGAAATAATCTCACTTACATGGGGAAGCTCGATGATACAAGATACGACATTAATTTTTTCAAAGGATTTTGTAATGTAAATTGAGGACATATGATTATGGATTGAGGAGTAATGAATATAATTATTTATAGGTGTAAATTCATAGGCTGGAACTAAAACATTATAATATCTAGAAGTATATAAGTGAAATCTTGGTCACCATATTGATAATAATATGAATTTTATAAGAGGGAAATTCATGTTGATGCTTGATCACACAGAAATTCAGAGCTATGACTGTTGAATTATTGGGAAATAGGAAATTATTACATTGAACTAGGATGGTTGGAAGAATAAATCATGGAATCTAGATCTCATTCACTAGGATTTATTGAGCTTATATCAAGTCCAGTTTCATATAGGCCTCTTATACATACTCTCATTAATAGATGATGAGACAAGGAAGATATTGGTGTATTTTTTTTATTAGTAGGCCTAACAGATTCAATGTTTTTATTGTATTATAAATAAATGGTGGAAACATAATTTTGATATATGAATAAGTGAATCCTATGAAAAAATGGGGGAGAATATAATGGTAAAAAATTTCAAACCCATTTTCAAAATAAAAAGATCAAAATAAAAATAACTATACACATGACACCAAAAAATATGTTGTAGTGGAAATGATGGACCAAACATTGACTGAGAAGGTAATATGCATGTTTTTGCCCCCAAAAAATCCAAAGGAAACACTAATGTATTCTTAGATAAAAAAAATTCCATCTTCAATAATGTGGAAATGTATATCTGAAGAACTGTAGTCTTGTAGTATACCAAAATTTTTCTGTCTCAAAAATATATATAGGTTTGTTAAAAATTCATATTTATTACATGGATTGATAAATAAATCAATCCACGTATTTGGTTTTTTTATTATTGGATATGGGAATGATGTTTTTAGTGTGTGGGATGATGACAAGTGTCATGTCATCAAAATTCAAAACGTTACCTTCAAATGTACAATTATTTGGAAGGATGGGAATTTAGATGATTTAGTTTCTGAGATCAAAATGATTAATAGAAAATTCAAATTGTACTTTAATGAAAACACTTCAAGAGAACTTGATCTGACAATAAAAGATGTTCACAAAAATATACTTGAAATTTTACCATTGGAAGATGTGTTATAATGATTAAAGTCTAATGAAGACTGATTGAATACCCTAGACTTTTATACTTAATATTTAATGATCTTTAAAAATAATTATGAAATAAGTACATCCAATGGAACATGAGGCCTAGAGTATTTGAAATACTAAGATCATAAGACAATAAAAGTAAATTTAAACATGAAATATATATTTTATTCTCCATAATGAAATCCAAAATATATTTGATCTATTGAAACTGCATTGGATAACCTAGGTCATATATAAAAGATAGGGGTTATCTAAAATCCTAGCATGAGAATAAAAAAGATATGGAAACATAACATGATATCACCAAATAGAAGCATCATGAGTAATCACATAGAAGCATAAATAATAAATATTGTATCATAAGATAATTGTAACCTAGAAAATGTAAAAGAAACAAAAAACTTGACTTACACATTAGTCATGTATTACTTTATAGACAATATCACATGGCAGACAAAGTCCCATGATGGATTATGTTTACCACCTAACCTCATACATGACATCACGTCAGAATAAAACATTACCTAATGTATTTGAGTTCTATCTTGGAACACATGCCATAACATGTTCATGATATATTTTTCCACATAATGGATTCGAACCCTAACAAAAATAACAGAAAAATTACCTATGGAAATAAAATGGGTTAGATAATCTTACCTCCAATCATAATAAAAAATTCATTATGAAGGCATTTGACAGATAAACATATGGCATGTATTGACCAATGAAAGGAAAAAATAATAAGATATCTATATATTTTAGAGACATATATAAATAATTTTTACGAACTCTATAAAATCATGTATATATAGGTAATGTGATTTGGAGAGAGAATTTACAGAACTTGAGGAACACTAATACAAAACATGATTTTAACGGCACAAGAATCAGCCTTTATCAGCGCTAGATATGTGACGATAATCATAACATGGTTAAATGTACACAACAGTTATGAGTGTTAATAATTTTTTGATAAAGGTTATATTTATCTTCCTAAATAAAATCAATAATAACAGTCCTCATTTATTAGAGTGTTTATTTAGTACTGATAAATAGTACCTTTATCAGCACTTATAAAAGTGTAGGCAAATGGGTTCTTTTATCAGCACTTTTATTTGAACTCATAAAAGTATGATTTATATGACTGTTTATTTACGCTAATAAAACTTTGATTTATTATTTATTTTTAATGCGCTGATATTGATAGTCATTATCAATGATTGTATATGTCCTAATAATGGAATGCTTTTTCATGACAATTAGTAGTGCTAATAAAGCTGAATACAGTAGTGAGATGTTCTAGCATATTGTATCACCAGAGATAGTTGTAGTGGGATGCAACAACACAATTCATCAGTAGAAAAAATAAAAAAATTTATATAAAGAGATAAAAATACTAAATTTAAATGAACTGAAATTTCTAACACAAATACAAGAAAAGAAAACACTTTTATAGAGTATGTCAGTTGGTTTTTTATTAAAATTAATGTCAATTATGAATAAAGAGTATGAACTTGGAGTCATACTGATCACACAGTGCTTAGGATTATGGTGCAGTTGAATGATACACATCCCAAATGATTAATGGGTCATTGTCATAAAGTTTCAAAATAATCAGAATGTGTTTTCTCAGAATTGAGTAGGTTAGTTGTTATTATGATTAAAAATGATGTCAGTTTTGAATAAAATGATTCACTTAGAGTCATACCGGTCACACCCCACATCAGAGAGCAAATCCCTAAACATCAAATATGAAATATGGATCATTTTATGAAAGTACCAAAATAATAATAATTCATATGCTCAGTTTTGAGTATTTTTGATATTTTTTACCAAAATTAATGTCTAAATTGAATAAAAAAAAGACTCATTTAGAGTTATACCGGTCAAACTGATCAGAAGATTGAGGTGAAGATGAATTCTACATGTCCCAAATGACTCATGGATCGTTCTTCTAATGTATATAAATAATTAAAATGAGTTTTCTCATTTTTGAGTATGTTAGTGGTTTTTTATTAAGATTAATGACACTTCTAAGTAAAAAATATATAGTTCAAGTCCTAATACTCAAAATTTGTAGCATATAGAGGTGAGGATTATCCATACCCATGAAAAATGATGTATGTATAATTTTCCAAAAGTACCAAAACAATCCAATGGAATTTTCTCAGTATTGAGTATATAAATTGTTTTTTACTAAAATTCATATCCATTTTGAATAAAAAAATATTTACATGGAGTCACACTGTACATCAAATTAATTCTCAAATTAATGCTACATGTCCCAAAAAAACACGTGGTTTATTTTCCTAAAATATCAGAACAATCATAACGTGATTGCTCCATTATGAGTATATCTGTTATTTTTTTGGCTAAAATTAATGATAGTGTAGAATAAAAAGACTCTTTTGGAGACATAGCGGTCACACTGTGGGTCATATTAAGATGTGGCTGATCCCTACATATAAAAAATAATATATGGATTGTTTTGAAAAGGTAATAAGGCAATTAAATTTTTTTTTCATGGTTTTGAGTATGTAAATTTTTTTACATAAATTAATGTCACTATTGAATAAAAAATATACACTAGGATTCATACTAGTCACAACATGAATCAGATTAATAAACGAAATAACCCTACACATTAAAAATGACGTATGGATCATTTTCCTAAAGTACTAAAACAATCTGAATGCATCTTATTGGATTTGATTAAGACTTTTTTAACTAAAATTTTATTTAAAACTATAAAGATGAACAATGTATCTTATATTAAGTGACAGGTGTTGTGTGAAATTTTAAATAATCACTATCAGACAAAATTCTTGTATGAACATTATTATACTTCACTGCCCAACAATTTTGTTGTTTTCAAGTCATTGCTTCTTATCCTCCTATGTCTTGGTCTCAACCTTGGTCTTTGCCTCTGCCTCCTCCTTCAAGTCAGTCTCCAACTCCAAATATGTCTTCGCCTTCACCTACTCCTCTGCATCAACCTTTTCTCCACCTCCACCACCATATTTTCCCAACAATTTTTTTATTTGTAGGTCAGAACCTATAAATAATTTGATTTCCTCCATTAATCTCTTAATTGAGAATGAGATCAAAAATAATATATAAGAATTATGTAACTAATTATTCACACACAATATATATTTCAAAGGTCATAACACCTACTTGATCAAAAAAATAGCTCGTAACAACCTAATTTTCCTGTTGGGATACATTTTGACAAAAAAATATGCTTCCCACTCATCTCTAATCAAATTGATATCTTATTGTGAGTAACAAAATTTGTTGGAAATCGTGAATGTAATGAGAAAATATAAACAAACAAATTATTATGAATTATATTCAATGAAATTTTAGTTACCTTCATAAATTACTTGTTGGAGGATTCTAGTCTTTTCGTGCTATATGATTTCTCTCATGAATTTACAAACATAATATCCAAAATCACATGATTTATCTTGTTTTAGACACTATAGAAACATTGAACAAAAAAATTAAACTGTTTTAATTTTTTTTAAAGATAAATATTTATATATATTCCTAAATTTTTATCCATTTTTTTAATCCATAGGATTTAGTTTTTGAGACATCAAAATAATTTTTTGATTTAGCATGTATTTACTGACCACCCTATCATTACAAAATTCTCATTAAATGACAGAAAAGATATATAATTCGAAACTTATCCCTATAATTTTGATTATAGGGTATTACATATTCACAATACACATAATGTATGATCGGTTGGTTAGAAATCCATGCATTGTATCCAAAAAATAAAAAATATGTGTGTCTATTTTGATAGATATCAGCATCCATTGCGTCAAAAAAAATTAAAAAAATTATTTAATGGAAAAATTAAAAATTTATTTTCTAAGATTAGATCATGAAGATTTACCCTTGAACTATAGGAATCAAAAAATGTCTACCATTTGATTTTATTATTAAACTATTTGAGTAACTCATCATAATTTTCTCTTTATTTATTTGTTTTCCAAAGTAATTTCTATCATAGAAATGTTACTAGAATTAATGAATCCAAATCGAGATACACTTGATCATCCCTTTATATAGTCGTAATATAAAAACCTAATCAAAATTTGAGTAGTTATTAACAAAATAAACAAATTTATCTCACTATTTTTATAGGCGTATTTTGAAAATTTACCTAATTTATGTATTCACAATTAAGACATAGTTTCATTCGTGCCTGAGAATCGTATTTAGAGACTCGAGACCAAATCTTTTTGTAATGGAAGCTACAAATATTTCTCCTTCATTGTGAATGTAAGACATAGATTTATATTTATTTATGTTATCTGCATGAAGATGTATGGTTAATAAATGTTTGCCATGAACAAGTAAAGAAAAGGTACTCTCAGAAGTATGTTTTGTTTCCATTGTGGATTCACTATATTTTCTTAATTTGACATTTTTTTATCTTCCTCTTTATCCATCAATATTGTCATACCTCACTTATGTGCTTTTATCATCAACAATTACATGTTTTTCATATGAAAAAATATATTAAATACATAACTTATATATATTTTTAATATTATAAGTCCTTACTATGAAATCTCTAATAGTAGCATCAACCATTTTAATATTTGAATCATCATGTGGAATAGAAAACTCAGCAGTCGTATCATAAGCTACCTCATTATAAACTCTCATGTTATATTTTAGGAGGGGTTGATTGTGTAGCTGGTCTCTTCAGATATTATACACTATAACCCTCAAAACACGACTATATGTGGGTGTTGACAGAAAAAAAATCAGACACAATTACACCATGTAGAATTTTAGTATATAAAGTTATCAGAATTTTTTTTATTCGCATTTAGGAGATGTGTAAGGAAAAAACTGAATACCATGGGTATGGTTTGGGGGGAAATGACTAGCCTAAATTCTAGTGGGGTCATTTTTATCATGTCAGGATCTTTTCTCCATCGCGGATTCGCTTTGATATTTTCTTATACATTAGTTTTCCAAACCAGACTATAAAATAATATCATGTAGTGAGTCTATTTATGCCATCATTTTTGTTATAATATTATATGTATCATAATGTGGTTATATTTTAATCAAATTTTTTTTATGGGATACTCCAGTACCTAATCCTCTAACACGACCATATTGTGTAGGCCACTTCAATGCTATTGAAATTCCCTTTTCTTCTCGTGCATCCATTGCCGATTCTTAGGTCTTAACCATATAAAAAAATTTGAATTTTTTATTTTTTTAAATATTATTATAAATAATAAAGAATTAAAATTATGTCATAATTAGACATGCTCCCCATTCAACTTTTTTATTTCATCAACTAATATACAATTCTAATTTACACGACCCTCCTTCCATAGTATGTGATGTGGGATGGAAGTGGATGAAGATTTTTATTCATTAGTCTGCATATAGATAAAGGAACATATTTTTTTTTATAAAACATAATTATAGTTTTTTTTATTTAAAATACATACCAATTTCATCTGTAATGAAGTGTAACACATCCATCCTTTGGGATAGGGGTACATTGGTATTGATGCACAATCGTTATTTTCAGAACTCTTTTTTTGTTTCATAATTTAACAGTTTGTAAACATGTTGGATAAAATAAATAATGAAAAATAATATATTATCGATCTCAATTCACCTGAAATTATTTCTCATTGTGATGATTATGGAAAGTATTCCTTGTTTCAATTTTTATAATGTGTGCACATCAAAGTGGTCGGTGGGGATTTATTTGAACATCAACACATCGAAGATGTAACGTCATCCGAAGAGTTCAAAAGACTTTATGGGATTTTCCCACACCCATTTGGTCAAATTTCATATGGCCATCTTCTAAAATAAATGATATCTACATAGAATAAATAAAAATAAATAAACTTTTCATTATATGACATTTCGCTAAAATAGGGATGGTATATTTTAACATTACTGTTATATCTTCCAAAATGATTTTTTGTTATAAGATGGATGTGATTTCATTAGTAAATATCAACTGCTATATTTATCCTCATTATAACCCCATGATAACTAATGACTGTTGACCTTTTTTGGTGAATAGGTTGGTCGTAGTGATTCCCAGAAACCTCAAAATATATACCGTGACTTCTTTCCTTAATAATTGTACTCAAAATTGTGATTTTGCATCATTGTTTTTCTTTCATTTATTGGTTGATCCCATTAAAAGTTCGTAGTTTCATCCTCAAAATTATTTTCTAGCTTGAAATTTTAAAAATCATTATGTTCAGAAGCCATTGCTAGCATTAGTAATCAAACATTAAATTTGTCTTAAATAAAAATAAGTCAATAAACTCCATAAATTAAGGTCTACAATTGCATGCATCATTCATGAAATCATGAATAGAAATATAATATTTCAATACCACAGTACAACTAACCGTCACTGCAATTATTTAATCCATTCTAGGATGATTGATTTATTTCCCTCTATTGATGATGGTTGGAAGGACAATTTAAAAGGGGGAGTCTAATAAATCATCAATAGATTGAAGGAAATCAATAGTATAATGATTAATGTGTCTAAGGAACCTACACTAAAGGAATCACTCAAATATTTCCTCATTGATATATAATAGACACATTTTATAGAAGAAAAAATAAATCATTCATTTCATAATATATGATTTTTAAATAATAGAATATTAAATTTACATGTTCAAAAAAATAATAGATTAATACATTGTGTCCTTCAAGATGAAGTCTCTGACACATCTTATAAGTTATTGTGCATAATCCTATGATCATTAGTGGGATAAAAAACCTAAATGATGGACGATTTATCTAATGTATAAATTTGAATGGAATCAAATAAAAAACACCTATTACATACTTGTAATATAGTATCAGTGGAATGCATGTTTAAGCTTCTATGGAATAAGTTTGATTTATTACACAAAGAAGCAAACAAAGTATTCTATCCTTTGAGGAGATTACACTAGACATCAATCACAAAAATATTATTGAGGACCCTTGATCAATGAAGGAGTGCAAACACATTAACCTAGTGATAAACATTGATCAATGAATAAGCGATGTCTGGCTATGGAATAAAACAAATGGATAACAACAATAGGGTGACGATATCACTATTTTGTGCATTTTTGACATGAATAAAAAATTATAATGACTTATAGGAAATAATGATCTAGAACATCAAAAGTATATGTTAATAAATTTTAGTTCCCTCTATAGTTATTCATAGTGTCATATGTATTTTCAAATTATTTTTTATCCTATAAATTAATTATCTCACTATTTAAACTAATAAATATATTAATAAATCATATGTCATAGTTTTCATGATCAACCGTCCAACCAATAATAGCTCACATAATTTTTGGATGTGTGGTCAAATATATATAAAAGGATAAAAATAAATAAATAGAACCCCAATAGTTGTATTTCTGTTTCCACGAGTAGAGATATAGGCTTTTATATGTCTAATATAAATGTTGAAACACTAAAATATGATCACAAAACATCAAAAAAATATAGAGGAAGTGTAGAAACTAACAGACATTGGATTCTAGCTTTTATTAATCTGAGGGAACGTATAACAGTCACACTGATAATAGAAGAATTCCACGAGATACTGAGAATCATGAGTGACTAGGTCATGGTTTGTGTTTTTTTAAATAGGTCATGGACTCTTTTAGTAATTCTTTCAAAAATGCTTTAACAAAGATTGATTTAATCAGAGATAAATTTATAGGCATTGATAAATATATCATTTATATTTGGTTTTTTAGGGTTGATAAATCTCGAGCTTTATCAGGACCAAAAACTCACTAATTAATGACATGTTTATCAGTGCTAACTTTTTAGAGATGATAAATATATCCTTTGATATTTCTTAATTAGTGCTGATAAAGATTGATTTTTATCAGTGCTACAAATGCACTGTTAATTTTTTTGTTATTATATTGATTTAAATTTCCATATTATAATTTTAAACTTATTTATATATATATAGTTTTTTTTATAAATATATAAATAATTATTTTAAAAATAAATATTATTTTGTTAAGATAATTTTTAATATATTAAATATATTTATTTATTTTTTATTTCTAAAAATTTATTTACAAATATATTTTTAACATTATTAATTCAAATAAAATACTAAATAAATGTATTTTTTAAATGAGATGAATTGAATAATTCAAAATTAGAACACTTTAAAAATATTAAAAAACTGATAGGTTTTATTAATTAAGTAGAAGTTATTAAAAAATATAGACATATAAAGATATATATTGATGTAGATGAATACATATATAAAATATAGAAACATGATAAATAAATTAATATAAATATATAATAATAAATGATAAAATTAAGAAATAAAATAATAATTAAAAAACATTAAAAACGAATACCCTAACTGTAGTATTAAAAAAATTAACCGATTAAAACATAATATATATTAAACATATCATGTTATAATGAAATTATAAAATACACAAAATATTGGAATAAATTACATAAATAATAGGTGAATGAGTTTCTATATATTGCATAGATATATATTTGTGTTCAATTGTGTAAAAAAATATTCATCACACACAGACACATGTATATACGTGGAATAAATTCAACACACGAGGTTTAATATAGGTTAAATTTGGAAATCAAATGACATTAAAAATGAATAAGACATTTATATGCTTTTAATTAAGACATTATATTTATTATATTTATTCATTTTATATATCTATATTTAATATATAATAGTAATTAATATTTGTAATATTTATATAGGTATATTAAATTTATCAATAAGTAAATAATTAATAATAATTTTGATATTTTTCATAATTTACTCTTTTTAATTTTATTTATTTAAGTTCTGATATTATTCTGGACCTTTATTAGTGCATAAAAAGAGCTGATGAGGGGAAACATTAATCAGTACTATGAAGGAAGCACTAATATAGGTTTCCTTTAAGAGCGCTTAAATAAAGCTCTCATAAGTGTTAATTTTTATGGGTGCTAAAAAAGAAACACTAAAAAAGGGTGCATTTTATCAGTTCTTTTTTAGAACTGATAAAGGGATTCTGTTATATGTAATTAATATATATATTGTAAAGAAAAACATTATCAATTAATATTTCAATTGCAAAAAAATGCCAGTGCTATTATTGGAGGGTTTTGTAGTAGATGACAAGTGATGTTCATAGAGCTCCCTTACCTCATGCTCAATTCATCATTTTCATTCTATATATTCACAAATAAAAAAATTATTTTAGTTTATTACATTCTTAATAACCCTTTTTGGATTTTTTTTTCTTTTTCTTTTATCTATTATAATGTTATATTCAATTACATAATCATTTTGTTCTGTGTCTGATTTTTTTATGATGTTGGGCACATATGTCTAAAATCACATTGGAATGTTGACTAAGTTCAAAGTGATTATTATTTAATCATATATGTAATAATATTGATGAAATAATTTATATTTTTATACATAAATTATAACATTCTAAAAATAAAATTGAGTTATGGAAATCAAAAATGAAATACTTTATAATCCTGTTGATTTTAGGTCATACTTATGCATCTGTAGTGTTTAAATATTTCAGTGATCATGATAAAAATAAGGTTAATATTATATTATATTTATAATATTTTCATTATATCATAATTATCTAAAAATTATTTAAATACATTTAAATATACTATCCATGTAATGAAATAAAATAATGAATCACATCACTTAGTGAGGTGGTATAACGTCGTACACACGAATGACATAATAATTTTTTTGATAGATGGTTAGGTAAGTAGGTATATGATATATTAAATTTACATAATTCTTAATCTATATTTAATATAACATATAAAAAAAATCCACCATCAAGAATATATTTGAATGGTGATGATGGAATCGAAGTTCTATCAGTTTTCGAGTTGGTATCCTACCACAGACATGAATTCTGGATTTTATTCTAATTTAATGCAAGTGGAAATGTAATTAGGTTATAAAATTAACATAATAAAATATTTTTATAAGAGATATAATTATATTTTTATGATATCTTGATTTATTAATATTTTTTTTGGTGGAAGAAGAAATGAAACCAAGATGCTTAGTTAAGAATGATAAATCCAATCACGACCAAATCCTTTATTTTTTTAACAAAATCCTATATAGATTGGATTCATGATAAGAACAAGGAATATATGAAGTGAAAAGAGAATTAATTAAGGTATTTGGGATGGTATTCTCATATAAAAAAGTATTTATAGTTGTATATTTTATAGGAGAGTGAGTGACCTTTTATATAAGGGTCGAGGAAACACAAGGATATTTCAAAAATAAAACGTTATACCCATGATTTTCATTAGAAAAAAGGATAAAAAACGAATAATTATGTAAAATTAGATGGTACATGTTTTAAATATAGAAAGAAAATAGGATTTGGATATAGTTTTAGGTTATTTGTTTAATATAATTTTAGTTTAAGTCATAGTAAACTTGTTTAAAACATTAGCATGATAATTAATTTTTACAATTTCAAATTTCCATTATGGAAAGAAATTAATTTTAAATTATTAAATATTATTAATTTTGATTATTATAAATATGGAATTCATTTTTATAAATTCTATTCACATATGTTATATATTTTCATTTAAAATGAATCATACAATTGCGAAGAAAAAATGAGTTTCCAATAAAAATGTTTGCATAAGTTCAAATAGATTCAATATGAATATTAAACAGGAAATTGATTATAATAACCAAATTTAATTAATAATTAAATAATATAAATAATATTAATATTAATATATTTTATAAAAAACCATAACTTTGAAATTATTTAAAATAGAATGATGTTTTCAATAAAAACTAGTATTTTTCTCTATTCATTAAAAATTTAATCTTTTTAGAAAATTTAAAAAAATTTATTAGAATATAATTCTGAAATTTTGATTGAAAAATTTAATTTAATATTTTAAAAACATTTTTAAAAAAATATCCAAGAAATATTTTATTATTTTTTCATAAAAAGTAATAAAAATAATTTTTGGAGGAAAAGTATATAAATATTCTTTAATTAAATGAATAAAAAATTGTGTAATTTTTTATCAATATAGTTTCATTATACAGAACACTAAATTTTAATAATTTGATGATTCAAATTCATACATTAATTTTTATTGACGGTTTTTTAAAAATCTTGTTTAAATAATTATATTAATATTATAATGATGTTCATTAAAACTCGATGTTGTGTGTCAAGAATGCTATCAAATATATCATTCCTCTAAAAAATATGGTATTAAATTCTTTACACCATAATTTATTCTACATCTAAATTTATATGGATGATTAATTTAGATAAAAGTGAGGGTAGTTATACTTTACTTCTTCTTCAACTTCCATGGTAGCTTCTTTGTATTTGTAGTTTCCCCATAACACTTTGACCTAGAGAGTCATCTTGCACCACATAACATTATCTATATATTCCAATATATCCACTAGTTTCTCATCATATTAGAGTTAATTTTCCACTTGTAATATCTGTAATGTTAATACATGTGATGAATCTGGTTTTACTTCCTTAGGATGGATATATGAAATACGTTATGTACTTGGGAAAGGGGTGGTAAGAGTTATAGTGGATAATCCATTGATCTAGTGCGATCGAGAATATAAAAGGTGATGATGTACAAATCTATTTTGTTTCCCTTATTCCCAAATAACATGACTCTATTATATGAAGGTATGAAGAGTAAAAAATTATCCCTCACTACAAATATTAGGTTTTGTCGATGATTTTTGGCATAGCCCAATTTGTTTACTCTAGAAAAACCTGGTGTGTTGCTGAATGGTCATGATCTTTTCTATAATTATCTCAAAAATTTAACATTATAGAGTTTTATATCCACAAAATTCATCTTAACATGATGGTGTTATGCATATCTTTTGATAAAGGTATTGATAAGTAGATATATGGATGCTTTATTGGAATATATTATTATACTATAACTTGTCCAGAGGAAGATATTGATCCCATACTTCTTTCAAGTCTATCAAACAAGCCCTCAATATTTATTCTTCTGTCAAAATAGACTTTTCCTATTGGCCATTAGTTTCAGTGTGATATTCTATAATGAAGTTCGTTTCATTATTTATTACATGTTAGAGTCTCTTCTAGAATATAGAATTAAATCATAGATATCAGTTAGATAAAATCTATAGGGGTGTTCAGTTTAGCATCACTATCAATGTTATTTATATCATTTCACTTTGACTGCATGTGATGTTTTCCCAAATTGATGTTAAGTTAGTATTCATTGTATGAAAATCCACCAAAACCCATGTGGAATAGTTTCCTCGATATGTATTCAGAACAATAGTGGCCAAGTCTGTGGGGATGTTTTCCCTTTTAATGTAGGTATGTGTAATGGTTCTATCATCGACCTAAAATTTTTCATATCAACCTTCAGTTACTGGCATACCAGAGACTTTGATTTATATTCTACTACAATATTCTTCATGTTGTCCCATAAGTAATTCTCTCATAGATCTTGATACATATTTATTATCCATGGGGGGATAGAGAAGGATGAGCTATGTGAATCCTTCATCATTTCATTATTTTTCTCAATATTTGAGTTTCCACATATTAAAAAACCACATAATAAAACTACATCATTAATTTTGAACTCTAAGGGTTTCAATTTTCAAATGGCCTCTAACTTGTTTTGAACTTCCAAATCATCTCTTTGAGTAACTATTAACATCTGTGGATATGGTGGTTGAGAAATTATTTTAGTAAGGAATGAATAAATTTATTCATCCAAGAATCTCATGTCCATAATTTGGATTTATAAGTTGTTTGGATCCTTAACAATTCTCTTAACCAATAATGACATAAGATCCTTTCTACATAGATAATATTGCAGTTTTTTTCTCCATAAGGATGGTAATGGATTCACAAATCAGAGTACATGATTAACAATAACCATATTTCTTAGCACATGTTTTGTTCATTTTGTGTGAATATATATTTGAGTATCTCACGGGCCATATATATTCCATGCATCTCCCCTAGAGATAATGTTAGAATATTTTTAGTGTAAATACCACTATAAAAAATTACATGTCATGCATGGAGTAATTGTTCTCATGAAATTTCAACAACCATGAGGGGTTATATATCTCTTTATCACTATCCATCAATACAAAACCCAATCCATTTCTCAATGGATCATGTTATAAAACAAAATATTATCCACCAGAGGGGAGCATGAGGATCGTTGTAGAAATAGGTATTTTTTTAACTCCTTAAATAGATCATTGCATTCACTATCTAGAAATACATTACCCCCTTCCATGTTATCCTAGTTAGTGTTTTTTAAAACTATGAAATATTTATAAAAAATCATCAATAATACCTATCAATTCTATGGAAACTAAGGATATCTATTATAGATTATATTCTAAGATAGTATTTAATTTATTTTTTCATAGATGGATCCATAGATACAATTTTTTGTGATTATATGCCCCAAGAATTATAATTCCTTCACATTGAACACACATTTACAATACATTCCATATATAATCTCCTTTATCAATATATTTAGAACAATATTCCAATATTTCTCATGAAACTCATTTCATTCAATTTAAATCAAAATATTATTTTTAATGATTTTTTTACACCAAAAGGTAACACTAGGAACTCATAGTGTCTAAACATTGTTTGAAAGGAAATTTCATGAATATCTTATTTCTTCACCCTAAATTAGTTTTATCCTGACCAAGGGATGGCCTTACAAAAATATTTTACCCCACATGGTTGATCAAAAAAATCATTTCCATGTAATGGGATACTTTTTCATTATCATGATATGATTTAGTTTATGGTATTTTATTCTGAGGTCTATTAATCTATCCTTCTTATTGATGATGATGACCGACACACCCCATGGAGAAACACTCAAATGTACAAAATGATTTCACAGATTATCTTTTTTAGTTCTTATTCAGATCATACTAATAATGGTTGCTATTTCATAAGTATTCCTCGACATGGGAAGAGATCTAAGCATAATTTTAATTCAGAACTCAACCTACGGGTTAAGAATATGGTTAGGCTACTTTTCAGGGTAAACATTAGTATAATCCCTCTAAATGGGAATGTGTTCAAGAATGATAATATTCATTTTATCAATCATTTTTCCTAAATATGATATCTCATAAGTAAAATAATATCCATTCTTGAATATATAATTCCATAATAGATTCATCCTCCAACTTACACTTATATAAAATACGAGTAATCCATGGGTCTTGAATGGTGACCACCCGCCCTCAATAGATGATGTCTTCTTTATATAAGGATAACCAATCCATACCAAAAAATTTATTAAAATACACTAAAGTAAGTTAGATGTGACATTATATAATATTCAATCCACAATCATTGACATAGGTGTAGTTATATACTTTGGATTCAACCATTTTTCCATTTTTTATTTTCATAGATAGCTTAACCCCATATTTTAAGTTATATCATGAATAGTTATACTAAACGGGCATGATATGGAAGAATATCTCGAAATAGAATCAAATAGCATGTTCTCTATTCTTGAAAGAATAACTAGCATAGCTATCACCACATAATTTTCAGAATCCACCTTAGTAGTTGTGTTTGAATATTTCCTTCTTGTCTCTCTAGGCCTTGGATTTAATTGTCGTTGATTGCATCCAACAAACCTTGGCTAAGGTAATTTCATTGCATAATTACCATGTTACTTGATGTTTAAACAATTCAAAATAGGATTAATGTTAATTTGAACCATATTTTGTTTTTTAAAATTAGTGAGTATCTTTATTTCCCTTTAGAAATGGTTATCTAGATTCCCTTATTTTCAACATTGGAAGCATCCCCCAATTCCTAGATAATATTTTCTAGGATGATTCTTCCTACAATGATGACATGTGGGAGGTTAGTGTTTATTCACTCTAATGGATTTATTTATTGCTACCTAGAATGTAAAATCCATTTTTTGTCTCTAGTACAACGAGACCACTAAGAGTCACCGATCTCTATCTCAACATTGAGGAACCAATGAGAAATCACAAATTAACAATAAAAGTATTGAATCACTAAATATTTCAATAAACATGATTTAATCCTAAATGTATTCTGTCTACCAGACTATCATTGTTGATGACTAACATAGAGGCATATTGTGAAATCCATTTAAAGTTCTCTTCATATGCCCTAATAGACTAATATTTCTTTTGTTTCAGAATGAGGATCTACCAATACATTTTAGTATAGAGAGTTTGGGGGAAATAATTATTGACCTTTTATCCTAAATTCATCTGAACCATAGAGTCAATATCCTCAATGTAATTTGTATTCTTGATTAGTTTATAGTGTTAATCGTCTTATCACTCATTGTACGAAATATCTAGAACAAATTTTTCTTTCTATGATAATTGGAGGATAGATATTATTATGTCATTGAAGTTAATCTAATTTTTGATGATGATGGGACCATAAGATCCACTAAATGTAGGTGTAATTTTTCAGAAAAAAGTCTCAACTACAATTCGATATTTCTTGGGAGGGGTAGCATTTTCGACATGATTATTGTTATTATGAAAAACATGAGCTAGGTGGTCCAATAAATCCATGAATTTTCCAGTTCCCTCTACCACATGATTCAGCATATGATTATGTAAATCATCACATTTACTATCATGTTGGTTATTGTAATTGTATCTCCAATTTCTTTATATTAACTAAAAGGATGAAAATAATATGAGAATACATTAACTAATAAAGATAAAAAAGTGAAACTACAAATTTTGAAGTAATAACATATAAATGATAAGTATATAATATATTATGAGTCAATAAGTTTCAATATTGGCAATAAATTGTAATTAAGATGTTATTTTTTCTAACCTATTAATTTTTTCGTGTCCTTCATAATGATTCATATAGTGTTTAGGAATTTCCAAAACATTTCCACCGGGAGTGTCAAACTAGGTGTGCAACAATTCCCATTTTCATGCCCCAGGTGATAGTTGAGTCCTGCTCAATGTTCCATCTTAATATTTATTACCTCAAGAGAAAACTATTCAAGAGACACATCCACTTTTATAATCTTGACAAGGATGTAAATTATTTGAAACCACTCACTCTACACTTCACCCAAATTCTAGGATACCTTCCTATAGATAAAATTATCATTATACTTATCCTTACGTTCATCACTAAATTAGTATTGTTTTTATCCCCCAAATTACTAGACCATAATTTGAAACTAACTATGGTGACTGATACCTTTTACACAAAATTTTAAATTAGTTTCAAACATAAGTACCAATTAATTACATCCCAAGGATCACGAGGCCTATTATATTTTGTTTGTTAGGTTTTTATTATATAAAACGGTAATTAAAACAATAAATCCTAATTTTATTATCCCTAATGAGAACCTAAGTCCATTAATTCTCTTGAAAATGAATAATATTTCCTGGGGAATACATAAAAGAATGAGGGGAGCTAAAATACCATGTATGGAAACAAACATGAAAGGAAAACATTACAAGTTAGTCAAATATATAACCAAATATCATAAACAATACATCTAATTGAGTAATTAAATGAAGTAATAACATAAAAAACATGGTATATCAATGTAATGGTTAAATATTAAATTTTTAATAAATAAAAAATATGACATAAATAAGAGTTATGGATAACTACCTATACAATATCACATAGTGGATAGAGTCCCATAAAAAATTGGGTTTACTCTATAATACCATATATGACATCCCGTGAGACTAAAACATTTCCAAATGAATTGAATCATTGTCAGGGAAAACCATCCTTACATGTTAAAGATCTATGTTTTCACCATAATTGAATTGAATCATATGACCTAACATAATAATTACCCATGGAAATAAAATGGTTTACATAATCTTGCCTCATATCATAATAATAGAAAATTTAATAAGTAATATGTTTTCGAAATAAATATATGGAATGTATTAACCGAAAAAGGGAAGGGAGAATGAGATATATATATATATATTTGTTATAAACATATATTCAAAATTTATAATCATTTAACAACATGAAATGGAGAGAGAAAGTGAGTTAGAGATATAATGGTCAAAACATAATGATAATGGAGGTTTAGATAAATCCCTCAACATCATCCCAATTCATCTGGTGCATTTTTATAAAAGTGAATAATAAAATAATTTTAATTAATAACTAAATTAAAAACAGTTTTTTATTTTATTATTCCATTTATATTATTTATTATCATATTTTATTCAATTACATAATCGTTAAGGTTCATGTGAGATGTTTTGATGACGATCGACTCAGATGTCCAAATTCACAATGGAAAGTTGACTAATGTCAAATAGATTATTATTTAATCTTCTAAAGAATAATATTCATGGAATAATTTTCAGAAAAAACACAAGTCATTCTTTTCTAAAAATAATCATCAGTTAGGTTTATGAAAAATGATCTATGCTTGGAGAGGGTAGGCCATACAAACACATGTTTAACATTTCTATTTATCAATGTTATATATCAAAAAAGGTTAGTGTTATATTACCATTAAATAGTTTAAATTATATCATAAATATAATATTATTAAATTAAATACAATTAAATATACCATCCATGTGACGTAGTAATAAAAAAGATATCACATTGCTTCGTGAAGCGGTAATACGACATACAGACGAACAATGTTGTTATCTTTTTAATGGATGATATGATATGAAATTATATGATATATATATTTTAAAAAATTATTAATATGTCATTAATATAATATATAAAAATTAAATTCTTTATCATGAAAATCTATGAGTGGAGATGATGAAAAACTTGTTACATTGGTGTTTGATACTGTAGTATGTCGTACACACAAATGCTGGTTTCCTTTCTTATTTTATTGAAGTGGATAAGGATTTAGGTAAAAAAATTACATAATAAAATTTTATTATATTGAATATACGGATGTTATTATATAATCATGGCCAGGTAATATTTTATGGTGTTATAACAATGAATAATACAAAGAAACATTGTTAAGAACAAAACATCTTATTTAGACAACCACTTTAGGATTATACCAAAATCCTATTTAGTATTCCTTTTTAATAAACATAAGTGCTCTAGTTTATGGATAGGTAAGTAAGGAAGTTATTTGGGTTGGTATTGGTGGATCCTAAAGGATTTATTTTTGTAAAGTGGAGAGGATAGAGTTTCCCTTTTATAAGTGGGGGATAGGACACATATTGAATTTTTAATTAGAATATGTTATATCCATGTTTTCACATGTGAAATGGTTTCCAAATTACTGTTTATACAACCATATATGATATATGGTCGAAATATTTCCATAAAAAATGACTTTGTTATGGTTTAAGGTAATTTAAGCCCTTATCATTCTAGTTTAACCCATGGAAAATCCATTTTAACCTTAATCCCTACAATTACATTTTTCTATTTTTTATTTTCATTATGACCAAATTTTATGTTGGAAGTATTATATTTTATTACTTATTATGATTCCATATATGGAATAAATTATTCAAAATTCAATTTATTTAATTGATAAAATTTAATTTAAAATTATTCCTTTAGACGTGATGAAAATACTATGTACTGATAAATTTCATTACATAAGTCATAATGGTTTATGTATAAAAATTGAATGAAATATTGATTCAATTATCACAAATTGGATTATTTGTAACAAAATTAAACTAATTTTACATTTAATTTTTTAAAAACATAACTTTTTAAATTATTTAATCAAAAATCTATTTTTCAATAAATTCTAGTGTTTTCAATATTTATTAAGAAATTAACATTTTTAGAAAAATGTCAAAAAATTCATTCTCTTATAATTTTGAAATCATGATTAAAAAAATAATTTTGATTTTTTCAAATAAGTTTTACAAAAGGGGATTTTTTAAAATTTTCTAACCAAATGAAATAAAAATCATTTTATTGAGAAAAAAATATTTTAGAATCCTATAATGACTTCACAAAAAATTAATTTCTTTTTTATTAATATAATTTGTCTATCCTTGATAATAAAAAATAAAAATTTCATTAGACCTATTCAAACCACTATTTTTAATGGCTAGATTATAATAATCACATTTAAGAAATATTGTTAATAGTATTTTAATTTCTATTAAAACTCAATGTTTTGTGTCATATACACTATCAAACATAACATTCATTTAATTAAAAATTCTAGGTGTTACATTGAAATATTGAGAACATGTGTAGTAGGAAAATAGTTCTATGGATTATTGAGGACCTGAATTAATAGTACTAGACATATATGTGTTCTAATAAAAGTTGAGAATTTCTTCTAGAGTTTGGTGAATAAACCACATATTTGGAGTGGATATAAGCATCCTACTAATAATGGATGTTGGAGAAAAAAATTATCCTAGAGATTTCGGAACCCCAGTGGAACTAAAAATTGCACGATTCAAGGATTAAGTATGAAATTAATTACTTTTTGTTCAATAAAACATAGGATAAATCTAAACTACCATAAAGAAAGAGTGAAACTGAGAAATAATGGAACATTTTTTTGTAGATTAATTAGGAGAATGTAGAATATACCATGATTGAAAAGTGGTGAAATGCATCAAATTAAGAGGAGGTATTGGCTTCATAGAAATATTTTCATCAGTTGAAAATCATATATATCCAGATAGCATTGGCCATTTTTTCTTGTGAGGATCTACGCTTGTGAAAATGGTTTATGAGGCTGACTTTATTCATGTTTACTTAGAGGTGGAGATCAATATGAGGAAGAAAAATTGGTTTTGAAAAATTCTTAAGAAGGTCCTTATTTGTATGTTTAATGCTTTGAGACACATACTTGAATAGTGGAATAAGATATTCGATGAATTCATGAATGAAAAAGGTTTCATGTGGAGTGACTCTTATCAATATTTCTATCAGATGTCATGGGATGATTAGAAAACAACATAATTTTATTATATGAGGATAATATATCACTAGAAGGTTAATATATTTCATGAATTCAGTAAATAAAATGTATTTTTTTTGGAAAAATTAAAAAAATAGATGATTCACATACCTAGAAAATATTGGGAATGGGGTTTGAGAGGGTTAGATAGCTAATACAGTAGTGTTATCCCATAAGGAATACATATAGAAGTTTATTGAAAAAAATTCTATGATCAGATATAAGATTGAATAAAACCCTTTTTTCACATTTTTCATGATATCCAAATCAAAGACACTAGAAATAGAAGATGAGGTTTGTTTTTAAGACCACAAATACAACTATATTAATGTAATCACAATTTATTCAACTATCTATTAAAATTCATTATATATTTGATTAATAATTATTTATAAATTATTAATCGATGAATGGTGAAATAATTACACATAGATATATTAGAATGAAATAAAATTTATTAAAAGAATACTATTTCAATTTTTTGGAAAAAAATTTAAGATATTGGAATATACAAGTATTTTTATTTACTAATTAAATTTATCATAGATAATGAATTTTTTTCCTAACATGGATTTTAATTTGGAATCAACATGTTGAAATTATGCTATGATGGTTTTTTCAATATTTTAAATGATGATAATTTTTTTGAGTAAAATGTAATATTTCGTATAAGTATACCATCGGAATAATGATATCCTAATGACATAAAATTACGTAAAAATAATCAAAATACTATTCAAACAAAATGATTTTATTTATTAAAATAAAGTATTTTAAAGTAATAAAAATAATTTTCCAAATATATAAATAGTATTTATAAATATAAACTATATTTATAGATTTTAGAATAAATACATTATGAACCAATATATCATCAACATCTAATAAAAGGTCAGTAACATCTTCCACCATGGAAGAAAACACAAGGAATCTAATTGTAGTAAACACACATTCCTGGGGACATCACATCGCAACCTACCCCTCACCCCAAACCCTTACCACCCCACCAAATCTAATATATTATACTTTAAAGATTGTTAATATCATTGTTTATGACTATAAATTCTATGAATGACCAGATTTGAAGTCAAAATCAGAAAAATAATTATGGAAAAAGAAATGATGGTATTCGTAAAGTGTATATATCACCCTCTTGTATCACCTGGCACCATGCGGTCTCTAACCATGAAAAGAATCATGTTTGATAGGTATCCCTGTGAGGTCTCCAACCCTATGATGTAACCAACCTCACAGAGTAGAAAATACAATGTCACTAACCTCATGAAATCTGAGAATAATTTTTAGGGAATATATATAGGGGCTTCAAGGTGGGACGACATAATAGATCATAGAAACACCACATGGGGTGCTCAACCTCGTGTACTATCCAACAGAGTGAACTAACCAACTATGCGAGAGGCCTAAAATTGCACTGGTAATGTGGAGATTCATATTGAACAATATCCTTGCTTTGCATAATCCATAATCCCTCTCAATATCTCCATGGTCATGCAGAACCCCAACATGTCCACCAATTTTATGAAACCAATTACACATGTTTCCCTATAGAATCACTTGTTCATCCTAAAATAATGATATGAATAAGGAAATAAGAGGGACTTTGAGATAGATATTAGAGCTAGAATTTTTCTAATTCTATGAATATAGCTCTCATGAAAAAAAATTTAATCCCTAGACACCCACGATGAATAAAAACACCTAGCCCATGAGGGTGAAATCTCATGGTCTATCCTTTCAAGTTCAGCCTCATGAAACCATCCCAAAAGGTTGAGCATACAAAACCTGATGACTATGGTGGAACTCATGAGGCCTGTCCCATGAAATCCATTATTTCTTGGAAATCATTTTAGGTGAATCTAATGGATGTTGATCTATCCAGAAGACCACACAAATCCCTCTAATAAGACTAAACCATGAGGAAAACCTTATGAGGGCTTCTCTATGTGGTCCCATCATTATGCGGGTGGAGGCTGTCATTGAAATATTATTTTTTTCCAAATTTAATCTCTTGTCCATGTGAATCAAAAAATACATTATGATGTACATCTAATGAGGTAAAACACTCAAAAGGACCACTTAAAGCCTCTTATAAAGCTATAATATTTGGGTGATTGGGGAATTTACCACATAATTCAGAACATTGACAAATATATCCTTCATTAATGGTGTCTCTAAGGTTTACTTCAACGACTAATAAGAACCATAAGAAATCATGATCTCATATCCCTGAGAAGTGTAATAACTCTATGTGTAATTCATAAAATACAACTCAATAATGGATTTATTATCCACTTAATGATCTTTGTTCCTCAACGGCCTCTGTACATGGTGTATGACCAAGTAAATAACATATAGACAACCACTATTCATCATCTCCAAATCATCTTCATAGAGCCATATCCATGTTGAAATTCCATTCAATGGGCCATATTCCCTCCAGCCTTTCATACATATTGATTGAAATGTCAATTTACTTATTTCTCAATATGATAATAACTCATGTGGGTTTTGAGGTTTTGATTTAATATTTTAGTGACGTGATAAGGGTGTACTCAAATGATTATTCCCCACTCAATCCAGTATTATCTCATCATTCATGGTATATAAATCCCCAACAGATGAAATTAAACTATATATAAAACATTCTAGTCCCAATACCTAAAATTTTACCACAATGAACTTACTAAATGAAATTAAAATTCACAACACAAAATAGTTGAGAGACCACAAATATTAACACTCAAAATATATAGGGATAAAATCATATTTAAAAAATATACTCAGGACCCTTCTTTGAGGTTTCAAACCAACATTAAAAATTTCATCTTTTCAATGAACTGCACATATTATTACATCATATTTCTTCCAGTATTGAAATGTTCCCTTCAGATAATCATAATATCATCATTGTTTGAGCTATTTCTCCCATTAGATGCCCAGTGAGATATATATCTACCAACAGATCTAGCTATGTAACCCTTAGGTCCATATTACCAATAGAAGAAAACCTACTCATGAATGGATATATTCATTTTGAGATTAATCAAAAAGTGTTTCTCATGTAAAAGTTACACACTAAACATTCATATGCACAATTTTGGATAAAATTCCAAACTACATGACATTAAGCAACTCAGAGCTGATCCTCATCAGACAACCATAAACTATATGATGTTCCTTATTAATTTGAATAAAAAAAATATGGTTTTAATTCCCTTTAAAAGGATACAGTGGAAGCCCCTTCAATGTTTTTAATCCCATCTTCAAAAAACAACAGCCTTCCTAGATAGTGAAACATTCCACATTTACTAGATTTGCCAACCATAAATAATAAAATTCTTAATTAATCATCACAACTAAAAAAAATTAATATAGGTAACCTCTAATACAAAAATATGTATATATTGGTGCATGATTATAATCAATAATTATCACAAGGAGGATATCTAATCCCACACTAGGTATTTGGGAAGGATTAAAAAAATATTAAATCTATAAAAGAGCCTCTGCGTAGGAAATAATTCCCCCAAGAGGGTTATATGAGCCCAAACTCCTATAAACTAAACCAAAGTTCCTACCATATCATAGATGTAATGA
Organism: Viscum album; assembly: GCA_963277665.1. Taxonomy (NCBI): domain Eukaryota; kingdom Viridiplantae; phylum Streptophyta; class Magnoliopsida; order Santalales; family Viscaceae; genus Viscum; species Viscum album. The sequence goes on along the minus strand of OY728128.1, from coordinate 207,378,819 downwards.
ATCTAGAGTGACCACCTATCCATGGAAATTGGTCATGAAATGACATCCACATCGAATCATCATGGATAAGGGATACTCAAGTTATTTTGATTGGTGAAAATTAAAATAGTGATCCCAAACTGAAGTAAAAAAATAACCAAAATAACATAACCATCATATTCTCATGAAAATTATTTATTGATCATACAATCAAACTTGTGATGCTACATTGATGGGTGTTATTTTTTATGTTTGATGTTTTTTTACTAGGCTCTAAATTCCAACTCCCACTTCGATCCAAATCAATGGCACCATTTAAGAGAAAAGTGAAAACCGTAACTATTACAAAATCTACAGACTCAAAGGATAAGAGGAAACTCCCAGCATTGAGAAATCTCTACCAAGAAGTCACAAATGTTTCCCTAAGAGAGAACCACCACATTAGTACCATCCCCACATTTTTGACTGAGTGAGAGAGCCTCCAAGATATCAACCTCGTTCGGTTGCCTCTCTAATAAGGGAAGACCAAAAAATTTCACGTTGTTTGTATAACCACTGAAAATTTCATTGAGAGACTTTAATTGGAGAGAGGCATTGCCTACCTGCCTTATCATATGTAAGTGGGAGAATAATTCATCTAAAATCTCCCTAGAATCTAGGATGTTACCTAGCAGGCTCCCCTGGACTGCCACTGCCACCAATGTCGTCTGGTCCCGAATCCTAAGAGACATGCTATGGGTTCCACCCATGTGGACTCAACTCTGGTCACCCGGGCTCATATTCCTAATAGATCTCTTAACAGATGATGACCAATTGATGATGGGGAATAGAATCTTAACTACATCCCCAAATAAGATGTTTTTCAACACACTATAGTGAAAATAAAATATTAACTAATATCCTTGCTCGTACATAGAAATTATACAAAATACATTTGCCAAAGCTAGAGGACCTATCCAGCATATCCTAATATCTATCATTTAACATCCCAAGAAATTAAAAAAATAGAAATTTATTTTAAGTGAGGATTTTTTAATTTTTATAATTAAGTTTTTTTCCATTATCTAAGTATGAAATTTTCATTATATTTTAAAAAAATTATAATAATTATGGGTAACAATTTTTTTATATGAAAACTATTATTATTGATAAAATAATATATTTTATGAAATATATATATATATATAATTAGTATATTATAAAAAATTCACATTATATTTTTATTTTAAATAATATTTTGTTGTGATTTATTTATTGAAAAAACGAATTATATATATAAGTATATTTGTATAAATACATGTAATTATAATATATATATATGATTATTTATTTAATTTCCAAAATATGCATCAATTGATTATTATTTATGTGTGTTATTTTATTTTAAAAAGTGCACATTTTATATATGTGATTTAAGAAAAATGTTTAAATATATGTGTTACTAATAATAACAATGATTAAGAGAAAACATAATTATTATTTTAAAAGTTAATATATTATATAAATTTATGAATTTATATTATGTTTAGGTTTTACATTTTTTATATAAATTTTATTTGATTTAATGTATATAAGTACATATAATTATCATTATATATATATATATATTAATATATGCATATATGTATATGGTTCTATATATAAATTGTTACTTTATTATATATATATATTTTATTATTTTATTATTTTTTAAAAAATTGAAAACATTTTATTAATGTGTTTTATAAAAAACGCCACATTTTTAAAAAAAATTTAAAGTGTTAGAAAAAAATTGAAATGATTGAATCATATAATAACTGATATATTATTCTATTAATATATTGATTCAAATTATATGAGTGGCGTGACTAAGAAAAAAAGTCAAAAGTGAAAAAATTTTTGAGGGAGAAAACAACCTTTGGGAAATTATAAATGAATATAATTAAATTAATACATGACCAATAAATTTATATATGCATACAAAAAACGTCCCATGATTGAAAAAATATAATAAAAAATGATTCCTGTTAAAAAAATGATAAAACAAATGATCAGACTAAAAGATGATCTAAAAAATATATATTCAATTAAATAAAAAAAATGTGAGGGTGATAATATAAAATAATGGCAGTAAACATGACTTTTCAGATAATGGGAGTTGAGATAAAAAAAATGGAGGAATCATGACACAGGTGACCAAAGAAAAAACTCACCAATAATGAATAAAAAAACCAAATATAATATTATAGAAATAATAATTAGTGGATAAAATATAAACAATACACAAATGAATAATGTGTTGACAAAGAATAATATGAATTTTTTTAGAAGAAAAAAATGAATATCATGGAATGAAAATGATGACATAACATGATAATATTAAATAATAACAATTGTATCAAGAAAATAGAAAAAAAACACCCAACTTCTGAAGGATTCTTTAAAACGTGTGGTTATATATTTATAACCCTCCTTGCACCCCAATGACATCCTAGCATCACCAAGCATGTTCCCCACGATGTTCTGTTCAATTTCCAGGAACCTCAAATCCAAGTTTTGAACTAAACAAAGGTAAGGGTTTATTGTATTTCATTAAATCACGCCTATATTACATAGGGATATATATAAACATATATGTATATATATAAAGATATATATATAACTCTCTATTTTGAGTTATATATGAAATGGGTTCTTGTTTCAAAATTTTCTAAATCCTAAGGCTTGTAAGGAAATTTATTTTAATTCAATAATATATACATATAAACATAGTTATATATATACATAAGTAAAACCATATATTCCTAATATGTATTACATATATAATAAATCTTATTGTTTTTAATGATCATTCCTTAAAAATATTATATATGCAAAGGAATTATTTCGAAGTTCAAGTCACAAATTTTTTTAAACAAGAGTTATATTTGTGTATATACATACGTATACACACACATGTATTGTCCAATAATTTTTATATTTATATATAAAAACTTTTTAGGGATTCTTAACATATATTTTTAAGAAACTATTTTTTTTTGAAACCATTATGGTTTTCAATGTTGGTTAGATATACATATATATAAGTGTGTGTATATATATATATGCACATAGGTAAAAATTACCTTGTTTTGGTTAATTCTTCTCAATTTTCTAAAAAATACGGCGTTTGACAATCCCTAAACTAAGGATTGTTGTTTTTTTTCCTTAGGACACCTTGGTTTCCTAAATTTCCTGGGAAAAAACTTATCATTTTATGTGAATTTATGGAACAAGTAATCATTTAATATTCATACCTACATCTGCATTATATGAACTGTCATTCTTGTATAGGTATGGTCATCATCTACTCATACATGACATTATCAGCATTTTGTATCATGAACATAATTAATTCTTGTGACCTGCATTAATGGTTCTTAAAAAGTTTCCAATCATGGGATTCTCATTAAATGGTTTTAGAAACTTATGTGAAAATTTCAGTGACACTCATTTGAGCTAATTAATACTTTGTGAGTATTTTGAAAATGTTTTGGGACTAATATGAGAATGGAAGGTCTATGAGAAAATGTTTTAAAAAATATGTCACTGGTGAATTAAAAGATTTTATGGGGAGTTAACCCGTAAGTTTAAGAGAATGCCAGTGGAATTATGGATTTTAGCCATGGACTGAAATGTATTGATAACATCCCACAATAAAATTAGTATTTTTAAAGGAGAATCCCCAACGAACTTTTAAGTATAATTATTTTTCGAAATACGGTATATATATATATATATATATTCAAATGTTTGTGGGAATCTATTTTTTTGTATAATTATAAAATTTTCCGGAATTACTAAAAGGGATTTGGCCATTTTTTTGAAAACTCTTTACTGGGAATAATGAATGCTCACCCTATATATAGTAAACATTTTTTCAAGTGTATCATTACTTGATATGTTGAAACTCTTTTGTGGAAGCAATGACGCTGAATAATCATTGTATTTTTATTTTTATATTTTTATTGAAATGTAAATGATGTATCTAATTTTCTAGAATCAATACCGGTAAAAGGTCCTCTGTTTTATTTAATGATATGTATTTATTCAAATTTCTTTAATAAAAAAATTACACCGCATTTGTAAAGGGTAGAACCTGAGTTTCAGGTTCAGATATGTATAATAGGTATCAGAGGGAGGTTCTAGATAAATTTGGGAAACTAGAACAAATTTAATAAAAATTATGTCTCTCATGTAAAATCATTTTCATTATATGTACGAATAAATTGCGGGGATAAAATTTAGTTAAGGGGGAAGAATTTAACATCCTATGAAATTAAAAAAAATAGAAATTTATTTTATGTGAGGATTTGTTTAGTTTTTCTAATTAAGTTTTTTTCCAATATCAGAAATAAATAAAATATGAAAAATGCATTATGTTTTAATTTTTTTTAAAATAAACAAGGGTAAAACATTTTTTATAATAAAGATATTATTATTGATAAAAAATATATTTTATGAATTACATATATATTTATATAATTATTATATTATAAAAAAATCACTTTATATTTATATTTTAAATAATAATTTTATATGATTTATTTATTAAAAAAGAGAATTATATATATAAGGATATGTTTATAAATACATTTAATTATCTTATATATATATATATATGTGTGTGTTTTTTTAATTTAATTTCATAAATATGATTTAATTGTTTATTATTGATGTGTGTTATTTTATTATAAAAAGTGGACATTTTATATATGTGATTTATGAAAAATGTTTAAATAAATGTGTTACTAATAATAACAATGATTAAGGGAAAACATGATTATTATTTTAAAAGTTAATATATTCTATAAATATATGATTTTATATTATGTTTATGTTTTACATTTTTTATATAAATTTTATGGGATTTAATGTATATAAATAGATATAACTATCATTATATATATATATATATTAATATATGTGTATATGTATATAGTTATAGATATAAATTGTTACTTTATTATATATATATATGTATATATATTATTATTAATATTATTTAAAATTGAAAACATTTTATTATAGTGTTTTATAAAATAACGCCACATTTATTCAAAAATATATTATAGTGTTAGAAAAAAATTGAAATGATTGAATCATATAATATGCGATATATTATTCTAATAATATATTGACTCAAATTATATGAGAGAGGCATGACTAAGCAAAAAAGTCAAAAGTGAAAAACTTTTTGAGTGAGAAAACTTCCCGTGGGAAATTATAAATATATATAATTAAATTAATATAAGTAAATAACTTTATATATACATACAGAAAACGTCCCATGATAAAAATATAAAAAGAAATTCATGTTAAAAAATGATAACACAAATGATCAAACTAAAAGATGATTTCTTAAAAAAATATGCAATAGAATAAAAAAATGTGTGGGTGATAATATGAAATAATGATGGTAAATATAAATTTTTAGAGAAAGATAGTTGAGATAAAAAATAGATGAATCGTGACACCAATGACCAAATAAAAAAACACACCAATAATGAATGAATAATCCAAATATAATATTATAAAAACAAGAATTCGTGGATAAAAGAGGAACAATACACAAATGAATAACGTGTTGAATAAGAATAATATGAAATTTGTTTGTTTTGAGGAACAAAAAAATGAATATCGTGGAATGAAAATGATGACATAACATGATACTATTAAATATTAACAATTTTATCGCGATAATAGAAAAAAACCCAACTTCTGAAAGATATTTTAAAACATGTTTTTATGTATTTATAACCCTCCTTTCACCCCAATGACATCCTAACATCACCACGAAAGGTCCCCACGATGTTCTGTTCAATGTCCAGGACCCTCAAATCCCACTTTTGATACAAACTAAGGTAAGGGTTTATTATATTTCTCTAAATCATCCCTTTATTACTTAGGGTTATTTATATATACATATATTTATACATATAGACACACACACAAACATATATATATATCTTTCTATTTTGCGTTATATATGAAATGGGTTCTTGTTTCAATATTTTCTAAATCCTAAGGATTGTAAGGGAATTTTAATTGAATTCAAGAATATATACATATATACATAGTTATATATATATATAAGTAAAACCATATATTCCTAATTTGTATTACATATATAATTAATATTATTGTTATAAATGATAATTCCATAAAAATATTATATATTCAAAGGAATTATTTCGAAGATTATATAAGGATTTTTTTAAAATAAGAGTTATATGAGTGTATATACATATGTATACACACACATGTATTGTCCAATATTTTCAGTATTTATATATGAAAACTTGATATGGATTCTTACCATATATTTTTAAGAACCTATTTTTGTTTGAAACCATTCTGGTTTTCAATTTTGGTTATATATACATATATATAAGTGTGTATATATATAGTTATATATATATGCACATAGGTAAAAACAACCTTGCTTTGGTTAATTCTTCACATTTTTCTAAAAACTATGGTGTTTGACAATCCCTAAAGTAATGATTACTATTTTTTCAATTCCTAGGGACACCTTGGTTGCTTAAATTGAATGGGAAAAAACTTATCATTTTATGTGAATATATGAAACAAGTTATCAGTTCATGTGCATACCAACGTCTGTGTCATCCGCCTTGTGTAGAATGTATAGTTATGGTCATCATCTACTCATACATTAAATTATCAACATTTTGTATCATGAACATAATTAATTATTATGACCTGAATTTATGGTTCTTAAAATGTTTCCAATCATGGGATTCTCTTTAAATTATTTTAGAAACTTCTGTGAAAATTCCAATGTCACTCATTTGAGCTGACTAATACTTTGTGAGTATTTTGAAAAAATTTTGGGACTATGATGAGAACAGAGTGTCTATGAGAAAATGTTTTAAAAAATAGGGAACTTGTGAATTATGATATGTAATGGGGAGTGAACCCGTAAGTCTGAGAGAATACCAGTGGCCTTATGGATTTTAGCCATGCACTGAAATGTTTTGTTAAAGTCCCACAAAAAAATTAGTATTTTTAAAGGAGAATCCCCAATAGAATTTTAAGTATAATTATTTTGCAAAATACTATATATATATATTCAAATATTTGTGAAAATATATTTTTTGGTACAATTATAATTTTTTTTGGAATTACTAAATTGGGTTTTGTCATTTTTTTGATAACTCTTTACTGGGCATAATGTATACTCACCTTACATATTGAAAACCCTTTTTTAGGTTTATCATTACTTGTTGTGTTGAAAATCTTTTTTGGAAGCAATCACGCTGAAGAATTATTGTTTTTTATTTGTATATTTTTATTGAAATGTATGTGATGTATCTAATTTTCTAGAACCCACACCGGTAAAAGGTCCTCTATTTTATTTAATGTTGTCTATTTATTCAACATTGTTTTAAAAAACATTACACAACATTTGTAAAGGGTGGATCCCAAGTTTCAGGTTTGGATATTTATATATCAGGGGAAGGATCATATTCATATAATCTTAAAAAATATATTGATTATATCTATGTGGAGAAGGGAAGACCGAATTGGACCAATATATCAATTTCACTATGAAATAGCCTCAGATAACTATTCTGACAATGGAACCCCATACATATATCATAGTAGAAATAGAGGGATAGTCTAATATTACTTATGATTACTTTAATAATTTAAATTTATCATTGAAGAGGCAGAAGTAGGACACTCTCGCTTGTATATTTCGATTGGTAATAGAGGCATGGATCAAAATTCACACTTCCTCTAATGTTAAATACACTCATTGGAATATTTCAGGATCTACCCATGAATGTTTTTTCTATCCAAATATTTTTATAGATGATCATTGACATATTTTGGTGATGAAATATTATTGGGATATGTCTTGTATCTCATTCCAACCAGTGTTAGTCATCACATTCCAGCAACCACAATTTTGAAGAATCGTATTGCTTACAAAAATATAATATTTCCAGAACTTACATAGGTATTTTATCATAAGAAATAATATATCGATTCAACCCAAAATATGATTGTGTGATAACTACATATTCCAATAATATCCAAAAGATATACTCATATTCTACCCCACTTCTTGGAAACTCATTGGAATGTTTTTATGGCCAACAAGGCGGAGGATTATTTCCCTACCAACTTCAAGGTGCTGATCAACAAGTTCTGAATGAAATTGATTTCTCGACCAGGTAGGATCCTATCTAAAAAGGCTAATATATATATAACCATACTGAACAATTCAATAAAGAACATCAATAAGGAGATATTACTGAGGGAAACCAACAACATAGGAGTGTGCTGAAATCCTTTCCCCAATTGGCACTACTATTCTTCAAGCCCTACAATATCTTTCTATAGTGGCCTTAGATTTGGCTACTTCTTCATAAAAAATTTACAGTAGTAATAGTCAAGAAGTCCCTCCCACTATAATTAAAATTGAATTTTTCCTTATTTTGGTTTTATGTATGGTCTTGTTTGTAAACATTACTAGTTTTTTTACCCAAATTTCATAATAATTTCTAGAAATAGTGTCAGGATAATTTGGCCATGTTTATAAAAATCACCAAATTAATCGTATTTATAAATATTGAAAACATAGAAACATTTATAAATTAGTTTATTTAATTAACTATTATAAACATATCTAATTTTTATTTGTTTAAAAAAAATTAAACTAGTGATACATCATTTACCAGCATAATATGTTAACATAGGAAAATGATAAATTAAATTTCCATGTTTTCCTAAGAACAACAATTTAATTAATATATGGGAATATTATAAATTTTATTTTATAAAAATTATAAACAAACCCTAACCCTACCCTCTCCCCACCATCGCATACCCTCGCTCGACCTTGCCTTCACCTGCATACCCAGTACCTCACCTTCAACCACAAATGTGACCCCACCCTTGATCTCGCTACCCACACCACATCATTCCAAGACCTAGCCTGAGCCATTATTTCCCACCAATCCTTCCCCACTCCATCTACCCACATTTTATGTTAACATAAGTTAATGATAAATTAAATGAAAATGTTTTCCTAAAAAACAATTTAGTTAACTTATGGGAATATTAGAAATTTGATTTTATAATATTTTAAAGCAACCATCACCCTACCCTCTCCCCACCATCGCCTACCCAAGCTCGACCTTGCCTTCACAGCCTACCCCATCCATCTCCTTCCACCACAAACATGACCATGCCATTGATCACCTTACCCACACCTCATCGTTACATTCCCTAGCATGAGCCACCATTTCTCTTCAATCCTGCCCCATGCCATCTACCCACATTTTATGTTTACATAACTAAAAGACAAATTAAATAGTCATGTCTTCATAGGAATATCCATTTAATTAATTTATAGAAAGATTATAAAATTGATTTATTGAAAATTTTAAACCAACCATAACCCTTCCTTCTCCCCACCATCGCTTAACCCAGCTCATCCTTTCCATCCCCCACCTAACCTATCCATCGCCTTCCACAACATATGTAACCCCGCCGTTGATCACCCAACCAACACCTCATCGTTGCGTGCCCTCGCCTGAGAAACCATTTCTTTCTAATCATTTTCCACACCATATACCCACATTTTATGTTAACATACACAAATGATAAATTAAATTTCCATTTTTTCATAAAAACAAAATTTTAAATAATTAATTGAAATATTATAAATTTTATTTTATGAATATATTAAACCAATCATCACCCTTACCTCTCCCCTCCATCTCCTACCCCAGCTCGACCTTTCCTTCACCCGCCTACTTCATCTCTTTCCTTCCACCACAAATTTTCCCTGACCATTGATCACCCTACCCACATCTCATCGTTGTGTTCCTTATCCTGTGCCACTATTTCCCTCCAATCCTTCCCCACTCCATATTCCCACATTTTATACTAACATATGTATATGGTAAGTTAAATATCCATTTTTTCATAAGAACAAAAATTTAATTATTTTATGGGAATATTATATATTAATTTTATAAAAATTTTAAACCAACTATCACACTCCCTCTCCCCACCATTGCCTACCCTAGATCGACCTTTCCTTCACTCGCATAACTCGTCCCTCATTGTCCACCACAAATGTGACTCCGCCAATGATCCTCCTACCCAAACCTCATCGTTGCATTCCCAAGCCTAATCCACCATTTCCCGCCAATCCTACCCCACGCCATCTACCGCTAATGGGGCCCCACCCTTGACTGTCATTCAATCACTCATTAATTGCATGCACCAGACCAACCTTACCATCACTGATCCCCAAAGTCCAAGCCCTTTATCACAAACCACTACCATTGACCTAGATTAACCTCACCATTTTGGTCACTACCACATCATGACACCATAATCAACCACTAATTTGACCCCACATTCTCCATAACACATCAGTAAGACATCATATATAACAACTCTACTCTTTATTACACACATAAAAATGATTTATTAAATAAACATGCACTTAATAATACTATAAGGATAGAGAGGTCTAGTGTATTGGAAAATTAGGAACATTACACAATAACTTTGAACATAAAACAATACATATTTATTGAAAAATTCTTTTACATGACCATAATATTCCTTTGTACTTAGCATTGCAATAGATATCCTGAGGATAGTTATAAGAAAAGGGTGAGCTATAAAGACCATTAATGCAGTAAACACGGGATAACATGAAGATTTTAGTACATATTAGGTAATTGGTATATCAATAGAGCATACTAGAAACATTAACATAATGGAATGATATATCATAATTATCGTAACATGGAAATGTGGAATCCACATTTAAAGTAATATTAGAATGAGCCAAGGATCATTGTACATGGAGAATGAGTAAACACTCATTGCACATGAATTAGCATGATTAAACCCTCTAATCAATTGAATTATCATGATTAAACCCTAATTTTAGTTGAAGTATCATGATACTAGTCTTTACACAATGCATTGGAGCGCTATCCAGGAACACCCTTTATAACATTTCATTTCATGCATAACTGTGCCACATGGATCATACAAAATGGGTTCATTGAGATCATAATTTATTCCATGAATAAGAGATGTGGAATACATAAATTTATTTCCTCAATCAACATGTACATTTTCATAAAGGTGAATATCCTTAATAGAGAAATGGGTATGATATTCACTTACCCGATGATTTTGGCATGGGAATTTATTTTGTAACATTGGGAGCATAACAATTTCAAATAGAAATGTTTAAATAGGTTGATTAGAGAGAAAGAGGTATATCATTATTTATACTTGAAATATACAGTAATAGGGTAATGGAACATAATATTCCAATATATTTAATAGAATATAGATGCATAATATAAAAGATTTGATTGAATGTAAATGAGAAGAGAGAAATTCTTATAGAATTTTGGCATGGTAACAGGTGTCTTTGGGAAGAATTAATGAGAGAAAAATAGGTCTATCATTATTAAAACATATGTATGGAAGTATGTGGGAAGTTTGAAAACATTCCCCACCATTTTCAATTGAAAATATAAGGGAATAACAACATTAGGAAATTTGGAATAAATTGAGAAAGGAAGAAATCCCTCACTTGGAAGTGTGAATACAAAGGCCTTGGAGAGGCCTAAGAGATGATTATAGGGAGATTGGGCAGCCTTGAGAGGATAATATAGAGTGGAAGGGAGGGTTTGGTCGAGATCCAATGGTTTTTATTGAAATTTATGTGGTATATTGGTTGGGTTTATATGGTAACAGTGAGGAAATTCTTTATTATTTAGGATTTGGACACTACACATTAAACTAATCAAAACCTCAAACAATCCCATTGTTTTTTGCCATGGTTTTTGACAAAGGGGAGTGGAAAACGTTATTTTATAAGGATAATGGCTGAACTTATTATGATATTATGCTTGATTATTTAGAGGTGATTCTCACTCTCAAGGAAACCATTTTAAAAAGTTAAAATATTTTATAAGTCTTGGAGGGTTCTCTATGGCATCGTAAAATTAATCAAAAAAAATCTAAAATAACATTATTTTATAGGAAAGAAAAATATTGGACTAAAATAACTTTTATAGTATTCTATTACATCACTATTGGGTCATTATGATGTCATAAAACACATTATATATTTTAACGGTATTTAATTTTTAACCAAAAATTTGACAGTGTTAGATAATTAGGAAAAAATCACCATTGGAAAATTTCAAAATAATCATTCAAAAAATAATAATCACTTAATCTAAATAATTTTATAAATATTGGAATTTTTAATTTAAATAAAATAACTGATATTTATCAAAAATTCATGTGTTTGAAAAAAATAGCTTTCAATCCATAATAAAAATTACTATTATAATCAAAAAAATTATACGATCAATTATACTTAATAAAAATAAATTTAGTAATAATAATCTATTAAAATATTATTTAATAAAAAACCCCATTATTTTATCAAAATATATTTCTTAATTGAATTTAAATATTTACTAAAAATACTATTTGTGCCTTAAAAATCCTTTACAAAGTTACAATAATAAAATGAATGTATGTTATTTATAAAAAATAATGCACATAATAATAGTGATAGTGTATTGTAACATAATACCTTAAAATGACCGCATATGACCTTTGGGTAAGGTGTGTGATGGTGACTGAATCTTGGGGTTTCTCAGATAACATCACTCGAGTGGTAATATCTATCAACATACACATCTCCCATATGCGGTTCAGTTCAAGAATTATGTGTTGAATCTCAGCTTGGTCTTTCTAAAGTATGATTCCCAATGATGCTACCTCTTTTTCGAGCTCTAACAATTGGGCTTTATATGGAGGAATTCTACAGGATGACTCCATCGCTTCCTTTTATAAAGTAAATTGGATTTGATAAAGCCCTATATTTATACTAATCATGTGATCACCGTTCAATTTCTCTATTAGAAATGACAAAAATTCATTACAGTATTTTAAAATGTAAAAAAACAAGGAAGTTAATATGTTCTATATAACCTTTTTACATAATATGAAATATAATTAGATTAAGAGTAATTTTAATTAATAAACATTTGGGTCATTAAAATCGTCCCCCCTTAAGAAATTTCTCCATTGAAATTTACTTTTCCCACACTAAAGAAGATGTGGGTAACTTTGCCTCATCACATCCTCTATTTCCCACATTGCGTCTTCAAACTTGTGGTTTCACCACAACACCTTGACGTGGGGAATTGTATTATTTCATAGAACTTTTTGACTATGATATAAGATATTTACCAACTTCTTTTCGTTGGAGAGGTCATTATCTAATGGAACCACATCTATATTGAGTACATGTGATGGGTTTGGTTTGTACATCCACAAGAGTGATACATGGAATATATCATGTACTTGAGATAGGTTCGGTGAGAGTTCTAGTCGATATGAAACTTCTCCAATGCTATATGGGATCTCAAAAGGGACGATGTACCTTGGAATAATCTTTACCTTATTCCCTAATCTCATAACTCTTTTCCACAGTGATATGCAGATGAATACCATGTCCCCCACATCAAACTCTAGGTCTCACCGATAATTATCAGCATATCTCTTTTGTCGAATCTGAGTGTCATTGAAGTGCTGGTGGATGGTCTAATCCTTCTCCACCATTTCTACGACCATTTCTATACCTTGGAGTTTTCACTCCCCAACATCATCCCAACATGATGGTTTTCTACAACTCTACCCATAAACATCATCACAAGCATCCATTTGGATGCATGAGTGGAAACTATTATTTTAAGATAAGTCAACCAGAGGAAGATGTTGATACCATCCTCATTTGATTTTTATTGATTATGCTCTCAACAAGTCCTCAACCGTTTGGATATTCTGCTCAGATTGGCCATCATTTTGAGGATGATAAGCCATACTGATGTTTAACTCAGTGTTCAGAGAAAGTTTAAGACTCTCCCATAATATAGAGCAGAATCTTGGATCTTGACCAGAAAAATAGATAGTGGTACTCTATGCAACCTTACCACTTCTCCAATATATAACCATTATAGTTGATCCAAATGAGAAATCCTCTCAAATTTCCATGAATTGTTTTGTATTTATAATACAATCCACAACAACTGGTACAGAATTGTTTCCTTTGTATGTCTTCATAAGTATGATGAAAAAGTCCATGGAGATGTTCTCCCATTTCCATGATGGTATGGGTAATGGTTTCCTCATCCTCTAAGACTTCTGCCTTTGAGCTTTCACTTACTATCATACCAAGCACTTTGATGCAGACTCAATGATCTCCTTATTCATGTTATCCCACCAATAATGCTCTCAATGATCTCTATACAACATTTTGTTTCCTAAGTGAATGATGATATTTAATCTATGTGCATCTTCCAAAAGTTCTTTCTTTAACTCTGGATTTTATGGAAGACGTAGTCATGACCCAACATCAAAATTCCTTTTTCATTAACATTGAACACCGAGGATTACCCATTTTTGATTGTTTCCACTTTCTTCTAAATTCCCACATCATTCTTTTTAGCATCATTTAACCTTCTCAAAAGAGATGGTTGAGAAAAAAAATATTAAAGGATTAATGATATTCCCTTCCTTATGAATCACATGTCCATATTCATCAAATTAATGAAGATTGGATCCTTTTAAATTTTTATCAATGATATAATCGTAGGGTCCTTTATACTTAAAGAATCTTCCACCTTGTTCACTTTCCCACAGTTGTAGTGGATTGAGCAGTCATAGTTTTCATCATCTTTAACCATGTTCATTGGTGCATGTTCAACTCTTTCTATGTGTATATATAATTGAGGCATTTTTGATCCATGTATATTTCACACTTCTCCCCAAAGAGGTAATGTCACAAAAAATTTAAAGAAAATATTAATGCAGTCAACTATATATCAAGTGTTGTATAGTTTTTCTCATGAACATCAAATTTCCATGAATCATAGGCAATGACTTTCTCATTTTTCATCAATACATAGCCCATGCACTTCTTTGATTAATCACTAATTACCACAAAAAGTTCTCCACTTATGGGTAGTGCGATCACATGAAAAGTGATAAGCCTCCTTTTCAACTCCTTAAAGCTCTCTTCGCATTAATCACTCTAATAAAACTTCACTCCCTTATGAGTTATCTGGGTAAGAGTGTTGGAAAATCACGATAAATTTCTCACAAATTGGAGATAATATCTATCTAACCCATGGAAGCTATAAAGATCTGTCATAGAAGCTGGACTCAGCCATCACTCAATTTTAGATATTTTGGAGGGATCCATAGATATCATATTGCATGTGATGATATGAGCTATGAATGAGCATTATATTAACCAGAACATGCACATATTATAGTTTTCAAAGATCTTATCCTTTCGAAAGGTCTCTAGTACAATTTTTAGATTCTACCCTTTCTCCTCCTTGGTTTTGGAGTATATTGGAATATCATCTATAAAGACTACCAAAAATATGTTGAGGTAATCTCAAAAGACTCTATTCATCATTTTCATGAATATTCTTGTAGCATTATTGAGTCCGAAAGGCATTGCTATGAATTCATAGTGCCAGTATCTTGTACAAAAAGCAGTCTTGAGGATATCCACCTTCTACACCCTTAAATGGTAATATCCTGACTGCAAATCCACCATGGAAAAGTATTATGATTCAAGCTACTAATCGAACAAGTCATAAATTTGTGGAAGAGAATACTTTTTCATTATCGTGATTTTTTTGATCTCATAATAATCAATGAAAAGGTGCATTGAGACATCCTTCTTTATGATGAAGAGGACCGGTGCACCACATGGTAAAGCACATGGGCATTTAGACCCTTTATCCAGATTCTTCTATATTTGTTTCTTTAGCTCCTCAATCTCCTCAAAAACCATTCATTACAGAGTGTTGGATATTGTAAACTCCCCAGGTATAACATCAATTGATAATTCAACATCTATTCTAGGAGGAAAAACATGAAATTACTTAGGAAACACTTCAGAGGATTCCCTCAAAATAGGAATTTCTTCAAAGATTGGTGCTTCCATAGACTCATTCATCTGAGAAGGATACTCATGCTCAATGGGAAGTAATATGGGAAATTGATATGATGTTTTTAAATAAGATTAATCATACTTCTTTCACTTCTATAGAATCAGGGGTTGATTCGCCATATGGAGATTCATTTCCCTCACACAACAATTTATATTGGCTCTATATAAAGAAATCCAATACATGATATGAATTGAATCAAATTCCACCTCCGGGAGTATGATGTGATTTTCTAAGAAGTTCAATCCACATATGATGATAGGGGAAGAGTTATATTAATGGTATGAAATGATTTACACATTTTCCATTCTCACAGACATCTTTACTTCATTGATATTTGGTGTTGTTGTGATTGTTATACTAAAATTTCATGATATAAAAGAATGTGTAGAAATTGAATATAAAAATACATTTGATATTAATGAATGAATAACTATAATACCTTTCACCAATATATTTTCGAGGATCACTTCAGTAGTACAGATGGAAAACGATCACCCTTGCAGCCAGGGAGGTGGTTGGTTTCCTCCGAAAACCCTTGGATAAGGGCATTGGTTTGAAAAGTACCCTGGTTCATTAATGTTTAAGAAATTAACAATGTTTTGACTGTCTAATAGAGTGTTCCTATCCTCTATTGTAGCCTCATGTTTCTCTAGTTAGTAGTTAATGGCATGGTTCCCTTATCACGCACACCTAATGCATTTCGTTATCCCCTTCAATAAATTTATATGGTGCTTCTTTATGCACCTTTTCCAAATGGGGTGCTAGATTTTTTTAGCACTGTGGGATTTATCCATAGGACCTCCATAATTAATGTCCAACTTATGCTTCTTTTACCTATTATAACCCTGAGATTCTCCGTTCTCCATTTCCACCTTGAGGGAATATATGAAAATTTCTTCATAGCTCTCAAAGTCACAGATCACTAGGGAATTCTGTAGGATAGGATTTATCCCACCAATGAAGTGGTCAACCTTTAATTTTTGGGGTAATGACAAAGACAGAGGCATATCATGAATTCCTTGTGAAGACATCCTCATAGGCTCTGATGGATTCGTCGGATTTTTTATTTGAGGGTAAGGGAGTCCCTTTCCATCTTAAGTTGGAATGTGCAAGGAAAATATTTTTTGAAAAACATTTTCTAGAAATCCTTCCATTCTAACTCCTCGATCTACTTCTCAGGTATCATATTTTTTTATCAATGTCCAAAATTGATCAGCTTCACCCAAAATACGATAAGCATCCAGAAGAACCTTTTCTTGTTCTGAATATTGAATGATGGATAAGATCTTCTCAATGGAGTTGATCCATTGTTCGTTGTTTGAGGGATCATATGATCCATTAAATGTAGGAGGCCTTTGTCTAATGAATCTCTTGATTATAGATTGTTCTTTATTAGGGGGTGATGTTCCCCTTGATCCATGTTAATATTATAAACATGAGTTAACAAAGATTGTATCATGACATAGTTTTTTATTCCCGATCCCATCATATTGGGGATCTCATTAGAGTAGTTGTTACATTGTTCTTTGCATCAGTTGTTAGGTTGAGTCCTCCAACTAATAGTCATTTTATATAATAAAATGAATGTTAGGGGTTACACATTAGGGATAATCAAAATATAAAAAGGTATAACATATAAATTATATCTATTTCCTTAACTTATGAATTCATAAGCTTCAATCTATGTTATCTGTGATCTACATCCAAAGATATTTTTATAGGGGGGTTTTTATTCCCTTAATAAAGTTTTATACTAAGCTTATGAATTTAACAAATAATATCCCCTAGGTGTGTGACAACCAAGAGTGCATTAATGCCCATTGTCGTGCATGAGTTCCCATTCGAGTCTAGCTCAATGCTGTGTTTTCAGGATTTACCCCATGATACATTTGTGCAAAAGCTGACTCTAATTGTTCTTATCCAAATGAGGATTTATTTTCTTGGTAAACCAATTAATATATAATAAAAAATTCAGGTTTTTTTTTATTATAATTATTCTTATCCCTAAGGCTTTCACTGGGGTTTTCAAATGCTATTCCCAAATATAACTGAACCTATCATCTAATTCCAACTATATCAACACTATTCTTTATTACACACATACACATGATTTATTACATAAACTTGAACTTAAGGCAACTATAAGGATCTAAAGGTCTAGTTCCTTAGAAAATTAGGAACATTACACAACAAAATTGAACATAAAACACAACATATTTATCAAAAACATCTTTTACATAACCACAACATTCCTTCGTATATAACATTGCTTTGGACAACCTGAGTACATGCATAAAAAAAGGGTGAGCTGTAAAGAATAGTAAGATAGTAAACAAGGAATTACATGAAGAATACAGTACATGTTAGTAAATTGGTATATTAATGGACTATAATAGGAAAAAGAACCTAAATTCATGATATATCATGACTATAATAACATGGAAATGTGGCAACAACATTTAACATGATATTAGCATGAGCCAAAGCTCATTGCACATGGAGCACGAGTAAACCCTAATTGCACTTTAATTAGAATTATTAAAACCTAATTTCACTTGAATTATCATGATTAAACCCTCATTACACTTGAAGTATCATGATACTAATCTTTACCCAGTGAATTGGAGTGCTATCAGGTCACACCGTTTATAACATTTCATTTCATGCATAAGTGTGCCACATAGATCATGCAACATCGATTCATTAAGATAATAATTTATTACATTAATAAGAGATATGGAATAGACAATTTTATGTCCTAAATAAACATGTATATTTTACAAAATTTGAATACCCTTGATATTGAAATGGGTATGGTATTCACTTACATGATGATTTTGGCATTGGAAATTTTGTTGTAACTTCAGGAGCATAACGACGTCAAATAGAAATCATAAAATAAGTTTAGGAGGGAGAAATGGGTTGCTATTCATTTATTAATGAAATGGAATGTAAGGGGTTCATGTACCATGATATCCCAACATATATAATGGAATTTATATACATAATATAAAATAATTTATTGAATGTAAATGAGAAGAGAGGTTCCTTATGGAATATTAGCATGGAAACATGTGTCAATGGGAGGCATTAATGAGAGAGAAAGAGGTATATAATCATTAAAAAATAATTAGGGAAGTATAGGGGATGTGTAAAATCATACCACACCATTTTTAATTGAAAATAAAAGGGAATAATCTATATAAGGAAATTTCGACAAAAATGAGAAAGGAAGAATTTCTTACTTGGAAGTGTGATCCCAAAGGCCTGTGAGAGGTTTGATAGAGGATTATAGGGATATTGGGGAAATTTGGGTGGATTATAGATAGAGTAGGGAAGGGGTTGGTCGAGCTCCAAAGGTTTTGAGTGAAGAGTAAGTGAGATATTGGGTGGGTTTATATATGAAAAGTGAGGGAATTATTTATTATTTAGGATTTGGAAACTACACGTTAAACTAATCAAAATGTCAAACCATATCATGGTTCTTCCACATGGTTTTTTTCAAATGGGAGGGGAAAATTTCATTTTATAAGGGTAAATTATGAACATAATAAAATATTAGGCATGATTATGTGGAGGTGAGTCACACTCTCAAGGAAATCAATTTAAAAAGATAAAATATTTTATAAGTCTTGGACGGTCCACTAAGGCATCATAAAAATATTAAAAAAATCTAAAATAACATTATATTATAGTTAATAAATATATTTTCTGAAAATCACTTTTATATAATTTTATTACATCACTATTGGGACATTATAATGTCATAAAACACATTTTACATTTAATCAATATTTAATTTTCACCAAAAAAATCGATTTGGTCAGAAAATTATGAAAAATTCAACATTGGATAATTTCAACGTCCTCATTACAAAAAATAATATTAATTTTTTCTAAATAATTTGATAAATATTTTAAATATAAATTTTTGAAGGAAAAGTGATATTTATAAAAAATTCATTGGTTTTGACAAAAATATCTTTCAAACCTTAATAAAAAATTCAATTGTATTCATAAAAATTATACGATCATTTATATTTATTAAATAGAAATATGGTAATAATATTCTCTTAAAATATTATTGAATTAAAAAAATTCATTAATTCATTGGAATTGATTTTTTAATTTAATTTAAACATTAACTAAAAATACTATTTTTGGCTTTAAAAATAGTTTACAATGTATCAATAATAAAATGAATGTATATTATTTATACAAAAATAATACACATAATCATAGTGCTAGGGTCTTGTTACACAACCCCTTATAATGCCTACATTTGTCATAAGGGTAAGTTGTGCGATGGTGATAGACTCAAGGGGTGGCTGTGATAACATCGCTCAGGTGGTAATCTCTATCAACTTCCACTTCTCTCGTAGGCGGTTCTGTTCATGTTTAATGTGTTGAAACTCGGATTGGACATGGTCAAGAGAGAAGCCCAATGATGGTAACTCTTTTTCGAGCTCTGAAAAATGGTCTTCATATGGAGAAATTCTATTGGATGTGTCAGTCACTTCTTTGTGTGATAAAATTGGATTTGTTAAAGCCCTATATTTATACTAATCACGTTCTCACTGTTCAAAAGCTATATTAGCAATGGTAACAATTCCGAACGGTATTTTATAATAAAAAACATAAAACCATGGAAGTGCATAATTTTTATATAACCATTATACATAATAATATAATTAATATGATCAAGAGGAATTTTCATTAATAAATGTTTGGGTCATTACATCCTACACCACTAAACATGCATAAATGAAGCACATCAGTTGCGGGAATCGAACCTATATATCACATGCCCAAAACAACCCACTAAGACCAACACATCTAACATTTTACTACATATATTATTTCTACTAAAGTATATTTATACAAAAATTAATATATTTGTATATATATAAAAAATTAAAAATATATATAAAATATATATATATATATAATGATATATTTATATTATTATACGTATAAATATACAGAAAAATATACATATGTATATTATTATATTTCTAATAATAATTAATTAATTTATATATTTATATATACATTATTGTATTTAAATTGTAAAAATTAATATATATATATATATATTATTAAATATTCAGTAAATATGTAAATTTAAATTAATATTTATACACAAATAAAGGTATATATATAACTTTATTATTATATTTACAAACAATAATAATTACAGTTATATATATTTATATATATATTATTATATTTATATATTATAATTATATAACAATAAATAATATTTTTAATGATATAATTATTATTTTATTTATGGGTAAATATGTATAAATTAAGGTAATAATAAATAATTATTTTTAAATTTGAATGTATAAATTATATTAAAATATGTGTAAATATATTGGTGTCGGTGTGTAGAATTATAAATTTATATATTTATTTTTGTATATAATTTAATATATAGAAAGAATTAATGTAGATTTCATTATATGTTACATGTATATGTGTTAATATTTATCATTACATATTTAAATATAAATTAAAATTTATTTTAAAATATATTAATAAATATTTTATTATATCATTATATATAAATTAAAATATACTTTTATTTATTACATATATAATTAGGGGATCATTTGTTACTATATATTAAAAGGTGGGTTTACGCAACAACTGTAGGAACACATGCTATATGAGAGAAAGAAAGAAACAACCCAAGGACTTGACCACACGACCAGTGTTGCCAACCCCATCCTCTACCACCCCTATATATAATAATATATTCATATATATTAAATAAATATTTTATATATTTATTAATTTGTTATTATATATATATAATAATATTTAAATTAACATTAATATATAGAAATTAAAATAAATAAACTTTTATTTATTAATATTAATTTGCTAAATTATTTTTAATTTATTATGGTTATAGTTTAACTTTTGTGTTTTTATGTTTATATGTGTGTATGAATGTATGCACATATTAATTTTATATAAAAAACATTTATTTTTAATACTATATTACACATATATATAATATTATTAATATTTCTATACACATATATATACTATAATATATATATATGTGTTTTAATATCTATATATATTAATGTAATGATAAACATATGCTAATAGATAATCTATTACATATAAAATAACCTTAACATTTCACAATTCTTGAATTATTTAAAAATATATATAAAAATATATATTTTTTAGTGAATTATTGATTATTAATGATCAATTAGTTTTTAATTACAATCAAATCAATTAGTTTTTAATTACAATTATATGTGTTCTATCATCATGTTCCTCACTCACTCACTCTCTCAATATATATATACATATATGTATGTATGTATGTATATATGTGTGTGTATAGTATATTATAAAAGTATTATATAATATTAAAATTAACTTATATTAATAATATATATATGTGTGTATTACTCATATATTTTATTTTTACTACAATATACTATGACTATATATATGTGTACGCTCGTGTTCTAACACACACACATAAATGTGTGTATATATGTATAAATAATTATATAAAATTATATAATGAAGTTAGTATATATTTAAATTAATAATATTATACTAATAAATTAATATATATATATATATATATACATGTATTATATGTTAATATATTTGTAAGTGTTTCATATATAAATACTTATATATATATATATATACATTTATTAAACTATTAAATTATATACATATATATATATATTAATATATATATTAATATTTTTTATATGTATATATATAATTATATATATAAATTTTCATAAATTAACACACACAAACACACATAATATATATATATATATATAGTTTTAAATATATTTATAATATTAATTGTATATATATATATATAATTCAGCCACATTTTAAAATGTGTCTAAAATAGCATGTTTTAAAACATGGGAAAATGAAAAAAAAAGAGACATTTAAAAAAAAGTTTAAAAAATGAGTCCAAATAATCTATATTAAAATTTATCTATGTTTATAGAAATTTCAGCTAAATTAATGATTGGACCTCTTTTAAGAAAACATAGTTAAAATCCTATTTTTTGTTGTGTCACATTAGCGGTGCAATAAATAATTGTGGACACTCTCCCTAGAATATTTTTCATTAAGGTCCACCTTGTGCTTACATACAATTCATTAATGGGATCTTTTCTCAAGATGAGAGCTATGATAATCATCATCATGGTAGGAATATCAGTCAAAAACAAGGTCCTCCCCAAGCTTGTTAATTCATCATCCCTCTCTATGTAGGTCCTCCACATGTAATCCACTATGAAGGTCTTCCCCATAATTAAAACTCATCCTGATAAGAATATCATCCCCTTGATAATGTTACCCTAAAGATGTTGATGTATTGAGATATGCATGAATGGTTGTGGACCATTACATCAGCTACCTCCTATTTAACCAGTGATTCCAAATCATGATTATTGGGTAGTTCAATTAAATAATAATTATCTATGGTATCTTCAAAATGGTTATCCTTTAATGGAATGAAGTGATCCTAAATTGCCTTGTTCCCCATGAAAAGGAAACTTGGATGTCACCACATTCAGAAGATCTATTGTTGCATTCTCACTGCAAATATGAGGAGAATGTTATGATCCTAATGAAAGAACAAACTGAGAACAACATACCAGTTTTGATATCTCCCATTGATATGGTAGTGTGTGATATTCATAATTCTACAATAGAAGAATGCATACATTAACTTTGTCTAAATTTGAGTAAGACATATAATGATTTAAAGGTGATACATCTAAATTACGGAGAATATTCTAACCAATTTAAGACAATTAGATAGCTCTACCATCATATTGACTCAGTTTCCATTTATATTGCGTGAGACAAAAAGTTAGGAAGATAGTGTGGAGGCCGCTATCATTTATACCTCATCTAGATTGACCCAAGCTAAATTTAAATAAAATGATACTTTAATTTTATTTGTTATTAATACATCTCATAAAGAGTCCCAAAATTGATGACATAATGTATTAGTGTCTAAGATAATTTCTATATAAACATTTTATTTTACAACCCTTGTGAACATTTCATCTTCATCATCCTCCTGTATTTCCATTACTGTATCTCTCAAAATATGCAATCATCTTTATAAGCTATATATTTGAAACCTAAGAAATGGGTGATCCCATACACTCTATAAATGAAAACATATCATAGTGTATCGAATCAATTACATGAAGGGGAACATGAGGAAGGGGATAAATATCTTATTAAACGATCATAAACAAACATATGATAGTCATAAAAAATTTTATATGAATATAACATCATAAAACGATCATTAAAGGATCATTCAAGTTATGACATGGCTCAAAATAAAAATCAATTATCATAAAACATGTGATAATGACATAAATGTATGGAATATATAAATAATAAGGCATAATTATGAAGACAAACAATTTTATAGAAATTTCACAATTCATTAAAATTTTAAAGAACAAAATGAATAAATTGGAATTGTGGAACTACTATAAGAATAGAATTTTTTTTGTAAACAAACTAATTATGGTCATTATTATGTGAGAAATCTCCTTATGTACATTACTAAAAATGCGAGTAAACCCCTTAAACCCATGCTTTCATGATGTAACTCATTATATCTATTCTTAAATATATCATGAGATATATACCAATGCATTAAAGGGAAATAGATGACCCCACCCATCATCACCCATAGATTTGACTGGAACATAAAATTAGTCTTCATATCTTAAAGAATCCATAGAATATGAATGGGTTTCATAACATTTTCCTAATCACCACAGAATATTAACATAATAAATCAAATGATTTATAAAATATCATTTTCTATAATGAATAATGTCATAGTAATATATTTCATTATCAAAACATCACTTCATGGGAGATAATCCTTGGGGGAAAATAAAAGTGAAAATAAAAAAGTTTTCAAATAAATATTTAAATGTTTTTATAAAATATGGAGTGAAGTAAATGTTCATTAAATAAATTGAGAAGAAACGATATTGAATTTAAAAATATTATTAAGAAAGGTTCTAAATATATTATCCTTGAAATGAAATATAAAATCAACCTAACATATTTTGTTTGTTAAATAATGAATGAAATTACATTATTATGCTTTTTAGTTCCTATTAAAATGACGAAATTGAAAAAAAATAAGAAACTAAAATTACATTAAATATTTAAAGGGAAATTTTTATACTATAAAACATAATATGTACTTTTATTTCCTAAAAGAAAATATATTTGAAACGAAAATCCTGGACATTGAACAAAAAATTCACAGGTAAGAATGAGTGTTATTATTAAAAAATTTATACATTTATTTTAGAAAAGGATTTATCAATGAAGTAGTCATTGATGATGAGAAGTAATTTACCTAGATATAAATTATAAATATAATATAGTATTAGGAAATTAAAGGATCAGAGAATATGTGGAAAATTATATTCTGCTAAGAAAGACTATGACCAAATGAATCAGAAATTGAGTTGATGGAACTCTTTGCTTGAATTCTTAGTTAGATGATCACATTTTATACTATTATATAAAAAGAGATCTTAATCATGTATTTAAGAAACTTATTAATAAAATTAAAATTTAATAATATTCATTTATAACTATTCTCTATATGTATATTAGTTATTTATTATATATTTTGAATAATGTTTATGAGTAATCACGATCATTTGGGACATGCATCATAATTATTGGTCTCATTCTTCATTATTATACCAAATTTCATCATTATTAGATCATAAAAGGAAATTTAATTAATGTTTTGTTAGATTTTTTAAATTTATAGTTTCATTATATGATAATATTATTTAGGTCCTTCTAGATGAGATTTTAAACAAGCATGTATGTGTATTTTTTAACAAATGAATAGTGGTGTCTATATTAATGAGTTAAATTTTTATATAAGTAGTAAATAAAAAAAAAATTAATTACTTATGATTATCTAATTCTATTTTTCTAATTTCAATATTCATTGGAATTCATATCATTTTTCATGTTAGCAGTTAAACTGACCAATCAAGAATATGTAATAATCTATCTGCGAGTTTGGCAATAGAAGAATTCATTTTTTTATAATATCACTATCATTGAAGTATAATTATTTTATTAATATTTGATTAAGGTTATGGATCATGAATTGTTTGTGTAATAATAATAGGTAGATGAAATAGAAGATTTTATATATAAATAAACTATTGTTCCTCTTGGAATTTTCCTTTTTGATGGTTATATTTAAAATTACAATTTATTCCTAGTAAGACTTTTTTAATTCCATATTTTTATTTCTATAATAAAAATAATTCATTTGATAACTTATATATTCTGTAAAAATACATATATAAATATCCTTGAAAAGGTGGTTATGAAAAATGAAACATATCATTCAGGTGGTTGTAGTCTACACCCAAACTTGATAATCATTTAGGTATTTGATTGAATGAGAGGGGAATAGATTGTAGTTATACCAAAAATATAATTTTATTTTGGTATATTACAAATAAAAATTTCATTATATGAATGGTTTCAATGGCATTGTATGTGGGGGATGATATGGATATTGAATGGAAGGTGAATGGAAAGTCAAAACAAAGGTTGAAAATTCAGTTTTTCTCTCGATGTATCTTTTATGAAAAAGGGAAATGGAGATATTTTTTGAGGATTGAGCTAGAAAAAAGTGTAGAGAGTTTATATAAAATTTATTTTGGGATGTCATTAAGGGTTATTTCAAATAATGGGTGTGGTTTTAGAATATTGGAAGTGATACACTTTTACATGTGAATTTTTTTTGGCAATAATTGGAATAGAATGTTTGGTAAGGGGTAAAGATGGAATTACAAGTGATTTAGGTTAGTTGGTGGGGAAATGTTAGAGGGATATGTAGGTATGACTTTAAAACATAAATAAGGAATTCTAAAATTTTGAATTATAAAATTTGATTCATAAAATATGAGCCACAATATATTACCCATTTTAAAGGTTACTATTCATGATTAAAATCTAACCATGGAAAATGTTTTATCACTAAAAATATAATATGGGACTTCTAACCAACTTATGATGTGTTGAGTCCTATTTTTTCATCCATTGAATTTAATTCAATTTATAAATGTGATAAAATTAACTTTTATATTATGTTGGAAAATAGTTTTATAGGAAAATATTCATTTTAATCCTTATGTGTTTTTAAATTTTTTTGACATTCATTAAATATTAAAAGCAGTTTAATTAATTTTTATATATGATTAAAAATAACATTACAGTATTAATTTTAAATTTATCCATTTAATTTTAAACATATATAACATATTGAGAAATAATTATTTTTAAATAACCATTTTCCCATGGTAAGAAATATTAACCTTATAAACATAATTTTATTCCTAAATTTAAATTGAACCAACTTCCTAATTAGATATTTCTAATTAAAAATATAAAAATAATTTTATCTGATTCATTTTATAACAGTGTAAAAAATTAATATTAATATAATCATGCATAATGCATAATTTTTTTTAATAAATCCGAATCTTCTAGGTACAAAATAACCTTTTTATTATTATAAATATAAATATATTTTTTATTGTGTGGATTTTTTTGTGCTAAATTCCAATTTTCTGTCTATAATATAATGATTATATTTAATAAATTTATTACAGAGACATGATTATTCATTTTAGTTCATTGTTTAATGCATGACAAGCCACTCACATTTTATATAATTAAGGAAAATTACTTATTTGAAATCATGGTTAGTTACATTCTACTACCCTTTAAAAGAAATTACATCATTGAAAATTCATTACATAGAGGAAAGAAAATGAGGGTACTTCTCTCTAATACAATCCTTAGGTTCCCATTTATTATACTCAAATTTATTATTCTACGATAGAATATTAACTAGATTGGTGGCCTTATTCTTCACTAACTTGTCTCTTCAATACAAGATTTCAACAGATTTTTCTTTATATGATTGGTCAAATTCATATTGTTTAGAATTTGATCTTAGAACATATGATGGGTGTAATGTGTAATTCCTAAAAATAAATACATGGAATACACCATGATATTGCGGCAGGTGTGGCGGTAAAGCTAAGTGAATGGCCATGACTTTGACAGCTTTAAGGTAACCAAAGATTCCAATGTATTTTGGTTGTATCTTCAATTTCACCAGAAATATCATGACCCTATTCGAGGGAGATATTCAGAGGGACAACTTGTCACATACAAAAAAATCTAGATATCTTAAAATACTTTTTACATAGACCTTATGTTGAAAGTTTTCAAATTTTAGGTACTATAGAATGGTTTTAGTATTCTCTGTCATTTCTTAGATAAGGCCAGGACACATCTTCTTCATCATTGAAAATTTATCCAAACATATTTGAGTTCTATATCTCTTCAAATTATGTTGATATATAGTTCTATATAAAATATATAATGGAAAAAAATTTATTTGTGATCTCTACCTAGGGGAGGTTTTGATCCCAATATCCTTGGAAATCTATTGAATAATATATCAATATATCCTCTAGAGTTTGAATGGTTCTATCGAATAGAAAAATTGGCTAGGGATGATAAGAAGTTAGAAACCTCATCATTATCTTCAATTGATTGTTAATAGTTATCTATAACATAGTGGTATGAATAAATTCCCAATCGGAGACATTAGGGAGTGTAAAAACATAATGCCCTACCAATTTCCATTAGTATATATTTTCATGTTGGCCAAGAGAGATATATTATTTTATTAAAATAAAATGAACTTAATATAAAGGATATAAAAAACAACTGAAAAATAATTATCGAAATTAAATATTTGGAGGATTCTTATTATGAAATCTACTACGATTTCCCATTTCCATACTAGTATTCATAGTAGTTACAACACACCCTTATATGTTTTTCATTTAGCCTTAACATTGTGGCATACCAAGCATCAAGATACTTATTTTTCAATATATGTTTTTTTATATCCTACAAAATGTAATGTATTATATTTATATACATATTTTTACATCATGGATTTATAGTTAATGATGATCTATGTGGATCATCCAAATTTTTCTTCTTAAATTCTAGTTTTATGTAACATGCATCTGGGTTCCAGAGCATCTAACCCCATTTTTGGGAAAGTTGAAATTCTGAATATTTTATTCCTCTTTATAGAGATATATGACTTTTTCTTGGTATTATTTAATGTTCATGTAGATGAAAATATGAGTAGTCAGTTGAGAAATATAGGATATGTCTCCTTCAATTAGGACTTCATGGTTTATCATATGAAAATACAAGAGTATAGGGTCTTTTTAATATTAATCCATGGTGGAGTAGCTATCCATTCTTGGTCACATCACGTGCAGCCTAATTTTCCATCCCCAAGTGGAAACATATTGACAATTCGAAATATTTTATTGAATCAATCGATATGCATTGGCACATATTCAACACTTTAGTTGTGGATATATATTTCTATCTCTTCTGATTAGCTTATATATCACAATTTTCACTATTAGGACAATGTCACCAAATCTTTAATGTAATCAGCACCACTACTAAGTCCAAATCACAAATGGGTAATTTTTCTTAGGTGTATTTAATTTTAATGACACATAATAAATTACCTTATTTATTAACATGATGACGAAACCAAATCCACATTCTAATGAAACACTATATTTTACAAATCCTTCCAAACTTCATTTGAATATAATTATAGTACCACTGAAAACCCACTTTTTTATTCTTAAAACATTTTCCAAATTCCACTATCTAATTAATTTTTATAAACATTAATTTTTACATGTTTAGTGTATTTTATGGCCAAGATAAATTTCCCAAAATTCAACATTAATATAGTTCTAACCCAAGAAAAATACAGTTATGAGATAGTGTGGTCAGTCTGGTCCATTTCTTGATAAATTCCATCAGTGATATATCCTCTATCATTCCATTTATTGTGATTATATAAACCATAAATGATACATTATACATAGATAATTTTCACATTCTAAATTTAGTATACAAAATCTTATTTTTAAAGGTCTTTAACAAGATATTGAAGTGATGTTCATGCTTTTTCTAGGTCATTCAATATATAAGAATTTAATCAACAAAGATAATAAAAAATTTACTATGGTAAACACTGAATACTATATTAATTAGATCCATAAATATAAATCGGTCATTCATAACACCAAAGGTTATCTCTATAAAAAAAAATTTACATACCCTTTTTGTAAAATTGTTTTGGAAACATCCTTCCTTTTTTATCCTTAAATAATTTCAACCGTATTGAGGGTTAATATAGATAAATTATTGAGATCCTTAGAGTTTAAATAATTTATCATCAATATAGTGTAGAGAATATTTTCTTATCATTATTTTTTTATTCTCATGATAATCAATGTGAATATGAATTTATCCCTCCTTATTTTTTGGGAAAGAGGACCGGTGCACCCCACTATGATGCACAAGGTGGTATGAAACCCTTGTATAAATTCCCATTTAGTCTTTTCATTAATTCCTATAATTCAATGGTAGTTATTCTATATGTACATTTTAGGATACGAGCTGATTTGTGTATGAGATTGATTGAAAACACAACCTCATAATTTGGGGGAATATAAAACAATTTATCTATAAATACAATATTATATTCATATAAAATAAGAATCTCATTAATTTTGACTTCCTTTATGATCATTTGAGTCCCGAGTCCCTCATTATTGGTATCCTAACCCATATTATAGAATATTCTCTCCTTGTAATTTCATAATCATCCTCTCATTGATACTTGATAATAGTTTTATTTGTTATATAGAATGATATTTACTTATCCAGAAATTTTATATTTTATTTATGTAGGGAAATCCAATCAATACCCAAAATTATGTCAAATTAAACCAATAAAATAACAATTAGTCCAGTCAAAAGTACTCTCCTACAAATAATATTCATTGGGTATTTATAAATCATGAATGCAGTCATTATGCCACTATGGGTTTTCATTGGTATTTCAATTTCAACATGTTGGGGTGGTGATTCCATATTTGTAGAAAATTTATGTGATATAAAATAATTTGGTAAGACAGAATAAAATATGATATTAATTGATTTAAAAAAGATATCATTTGTACCTCGCTTCACTTTAACATCATGATATACCTCTTTTGTAGTGATTTTTATTTAACTTCATTAGACACTATGTTTGGGAAGTCATTGATATCTATATTATTCATTGGCCCAATGCTTGAGGAATTGGTTACCACAATCCCTAAACTTTATACACTAGAAACATTACAGTGTCAATGAGAATTTAGAGAGAATTTTTTTCTCCTCTATTTAATTTATCGACCTCTTAGCCATTTTTCTACAATTTTGGCATTAGTTTCCAAAATTATCACACACAAAAATTCCTTGATCACCTAAGGTAATTACATGGATTCCTTTTCCCACATTTATGGTCTATTGGAAATTATAATTTATTACAACCAAATATCTTATCATTTGGCATTCTTTGATACTCCACATACCATTACATTTACCTAGAATATAAAGAGGTTCCAGTTTCCTAATATACCTTAAGAGAACATCAACAAATATATATTTTTCTCCTACAGTCTTTTATATATAAATCTTGGTCTATGCTTGTCCTTGATTGAAGTTATATACATCCCAAATTAAATACCCATTATCAGAACATTAGTATAACATAAGTTCGGGGTCGATCCATAGGGAACCGTGGCGTGCATGAATTTAATTGAGTTAATACTTAATTAGGTGAAGTATGAAAAATTTAAAAACGATTGGGTTGTTTTTTGGATTTTTATTGAAACTAAACTGATTTACTTTGAAGAATGGATTTAGTTTGAAAGAAAACAACAGGTAAATTTAAAGAGTTATTATAAATTGAAAGAAAATACGTGTCGGGGCTGTGGTGAATAAGTAGTTCTTATGCAGATTCATTAAATGGTTGTGTTGTTCATAATAATTCAATCATTCAGGATTTCATTTTGTTGCAAGATTTCCTTGGTCTGGTTCCTCTTGTTTGGAATTAGATAAGTTTACTCCATGGTCTGATAGTCAATGTCCTTAATTCTTTATTACGTCCAGTCCATTACTTGAATCGTTGAAAACCTTCCAATGGTCATGGATGTTTTCACCGTTACTTTTCTTTTGTATCGCTGAGAATCCTTCCCTTGGTCTGGCTAAGAATTCTCAGTTATATTAGACAGTGGTTTAAGAAGAGTAAGATGAATTACAACGATTAAAACACAACTATATAAAACAATATACAAATTATGATCCCATCATCCACATCCCCAACACGAGGGGTTTAGTTACACATAGAATTTAGGAGAGAAATGACACACATGATACCTGATAGATTCATCGTGTAGGCGTTGAGGTTGAGTATCGGATGGTGGAATGGCAGAATAACGGAATGATGGAACCTCGGTGGCTTCGAGAATGGTGGTAGCAGAGCTTCTCTCTCCTCCAATGAATCTGAACTCTCTATATCCGTTGTCCAAGGCCTCATTTTATAGAAAAATAATGTACATGGCGTGTATAGAAAGTACACGACGTGTACTTTTCATCAATGCGTATTGGCTCCATTTTCTCCACTGGCAGGTGGTCGAGCATTCCATTCTTGACTTTTTCACATGGCACCGCCTGCAAGTTGAGTGAACACGGCGTGTAGCGCCGCCATACACGGCGTGTAGTGCCGCCATCCCCTTCTAGAATAGCAGACACGGCGTGTAACAGTTCAAACACGCCGTGTCTTCATCAATGACCACATGGTCGTGTGGACTTTTCTCTGTAACCACTGCTTCTAGAAAGTGGTACACGCTGTGTAACGCCGACCCACATGATGTGCATCTCTGCCTGGAGACATGTGCGTGTACTCCCTGCTTTGGTCAGTGTCCTTGTCTAGATGTACACGATGTGTATAGAAAGTAAACGCTGTGTAGTTTCAAAAATTTCACAAACTTCCCTTGATCCATGTATTATGCCAGAAAGCTCTTGCAAGTAAAAAAATTCACCAAAATCCAAGAATATGTTCATGAAACCACATATATTTTATGAAATCATTATTTTATCTTCAATTATATATATGGAAATGTATACACAAATTGGGTGCATCAAATTCCCCAACACTTAGTATTTTTCTTTCCCTCAAGAAAAATCTCAACATCTAATTAAGAGAGCATATACTTTGAAAAGGAAGGCATTTAATTAATCAAACGTATAACTAAAAAAGTTACTGAGGAAAAATTCTAAAAGGCATAAACAAATTCAATTCATAAGATATTAAAATCATGCCTCATATATAATGTAATTAACTACTCTCATCCTCTTTCAACACATTGTTCAATCTTTCAAAAATAATAATGCCACTTGATGATTTTCCTTACTAGTTAAAATCACACTCCACACTCAAGATGTTTTTAATTGAAGTTATGCTCAATCCAAGGCATATACATTCTATCCATAGGTTTGCAAGATATCTTGTTCTCCACTTCAGAAAAATTGAATTACAAAAATCATGAGGGCTTTCTCAATAATGTTTAGATGTTTCTGCGGCTATGGTTTGGTAGGTTCAGATGTGATGGGATAATAAATTCTGAGGCTTGAAAAAGGATGGCTAATTCCTTTAAACAAAATTGCATGATATTCAAAGTAAAGATCATTAAAAATACATCCTTCAAAATCTCAGTCAAATGCTTTTGTAATCATTACCAACTCCCTTAGGTAAGTAGGGTTTATGGGAAAATAAGTATATGGTCCCCTTGTTGTTTGTTGTTGTTGTTTTTTACAAAGAAACACAAGGGCATCCCTTATGAATACAATGAGTACATGTTTGGAACCCATTTGTCCCCAAATAATCAAGAGGCACTCCCCCACACTTTATTTCATGGTTGTACCCAATAATATGCCATGTATTTCCAACTCCCTCTTTAAAGCATAAATGAATAATCATGCAAAGTTCAAAAAAAAAATAGGGTAGGAAGGGAAATAGGATTGTAATGTGGCTTCCTATAAAGGTTGTTCATGGGTTCAATGGGATTTACGAAGAATAAATGTAGGGTAGGTCTCAAGATAAAGGGGTTGAAACAATCTAATTCCTCAATCATGTTAAATTAATTCAAAAAATTCTTTATATTTCGAAAAGAAAAACATTCAAATTCTGGTAGTGATGCATATCCTAAGAATCTCTCAAGAAAGAGGGTATTAGAAAAGAAATATGAAAAAGGGTTTAGACTACCTCTCAAGAGTGGAAAAATAATAAAGGGACAATCAGGTCATAACATGCATGTAAATTATTAGCCTAATTAATGTAATTTAATCAAGGATGAATGGTTGTAATTGAACCTATATCAGCAATCATTTTAAAATACTTAAAAAACCAAAAGGCATGTAACCTTTCGAAAAGTTCCTACAGATAACTCTAGAATTTATAAGATTGAATAACAAAAATTTCTTTACATTTACAAATATAGAGTCTAATAATGATGTCTCCGAGGTTAGTTTAAGGGCAAAGACTAAGGTGAAAGATATAGATGCTCCCCCACACTTGACACTACACATGGTCCACAAAGTGCAACACCAAGGAAAAGGGTAGGAAGTGGGGAGAAATGGAGGACAAAATGAGGGAAAGTTGTGGAAGAAGTAAATCCAAAAAGAAAGAAAATAGAAATGGAAAAATACTCCCCTCATGAAAAGTGATGCCCAAAGCACTCCATGCATGTACCTGTGACTGTTGAGAAAAAAGAAGACTACAAACATGTATAACATCACAGCACAGAAAATGACAGAAGAGATATATAATATAAAAGAAAATGTCACTATCATGGGGTCACCTCAGGGGAGGCATCATCCTGTATAGAATCAGCCGGGAGAGACGGCACAGGAGCCATAGAAGGGTGAATATCTGACTCGGCATCGGGAAGCGTAGCTAAATAAGTATGAGCCACTGGTGCTAGAATCGGGATCAGAAGCTCAGCAGTAGGCCCTGGCCCGGAAGAAGTGGCAGCAGCAGAGCTCACCGTAGTCAGCAGAACGGAATCTATTTCCTGCGCAGGAGACGGCGGTGGAGCAGCAGTAGAAGGGCCAGGAATGGAGGCAGGGGCTGGTGGCTGAGGCAGTGGAACACCAAGACGCTGAGCAATATGTACCAACAGATGCTCCATCCCGTCTTGGTAGCCGTCCAGACGAATCAAATTGCGTGAAATGGTGTCCTGGCAGCTGATGATACGGGCTAACTTCTGCTCCATCGTGGCTAGGTGGAGGGAAATGTCCGGATCTACCGAGGGTGCGGGGGTAGGGGATGGGGGATGGGACAGAAGAAGGAAGGTCAGAAGAAGTGGGGTCAGTAGGAGGTGGGTGAGGTGGAGAGTCTGGAAAGGGTGGGGAAGGAGGGGCAGGGTCAGCGGGTGGGGCAGGGTCAGCAGGTGGCGGGGCTCGAGCCTGAGTAGGGATGTAGGCACCCCCTACTTCCAGACCAATCCCATGCGAATGATCATGAGGAAGTCCATCTGCTGGGGTGAACCTATCAAGTCATGAGGTAATGGGGGCTCGAATACCCCCAAGTGGTGGGAAAGACGGGTGGTGTAAAACCCGCCATTCAGGTTGCCCTGACGACCGATAAACATGGAGTGAAAATAGGAGCTGACAAGAAAGGGGAGGTCCGGGTAGGCGTGCCGGATGACACAGGTAAGAAGCTCCAT
Source organism: Viscum album (assembly GCA_963277665.1). Classification (NCBI taxonomy): domain Eukaryota; kingdom Viridiplantae; phylum Streptophyta; class Magnoliopsida; order Santalales; family Viscaceae; genus Viscum; species Viscum album. The sequence goes on along the minus strand of OY728128.1, from coordinate 207,342,966 downwards.
GTCACGGCCGGCCACGACCCCCATATCCTCATGGCGGGGGAAGAGTATAGCACTGATGCACCGGTGGGTGAAGAGAAGGATGGGGTCGGCTATAAGAGTGCTCTTTTGAGAAGTGGGGGAGTACCAGTGGTCCGGCCCAGCGATCTCCCGCCACATGGCAGTGAGGTCAGAGTGCTCGGGCCGGGTCAAGTCAGAAACGGGGGGTGGGGTGAAAGGATGGGGGTAGAAGCCGCACCCTCAGCCGAACTTTGTCATCGTCAGAGAAAAACGTCTACCGCCTAGCCAGAATCGAACTACTGGCACCGCATCTCCATGCGTCTCTCGGTACTCCACTCCATTGAACTTAATGGAGGACGCAAACTCCAAAAATAAATCTCGGAACACAGGAGTGCTGACCTGGAAAATCTCGAGGAGTGTCGTGTTCCCGAGAAGTACCTCCAACTCCTCCCAAATACTGAGTCACTGCAGAATGCTACTGTCAAGGTACCGACCGCTCAATGGTATCGGCCGATGAGTAAAGTGTCGGAGCTTTTCGTATGTGAGGTCGGGGCCTGGGAATACCGTGAAGGGATAGGGAGCACCTGCAGGTCCAGGCCCAGGTGCCGGTGCAGCAGCAACATCTGTCTTTGGAGGTGGATCCGCCGAAGAAGAAGGTGGCTCGGTGGAAGGGGTACTCGAAGAGAGAACAACTGCTGAGGATGATGGTACATCGAAAGTGGCAGTTGGTGCAGCATAAGGAGGCCCCGCCTCATCTGAGGGTGTGAGTGGTGGTAGAATGTCCAACAGAGGGAGCTCAAAGACCAGAGCATCGGGGTCCGGCTAAGTAGGTGGTCGGGGTCGGATCCGATGATAACTGGACTCCTCACCCTCAGTGGCGGAGGCTGGCCGCTTCCCGCACAAATGATCATGATCTTCCATATCCTGAAATAAAAGGAAAAAGAAAACAAAACAAAATAAAAAAAATAAAAAAAATAAAAAATAAAACAAAGAAAATGTGAGAAAACTGGAAAATAAAAGTACACGGCGTGTACTCCAGAGTACACGGCGTGTAGTCAGAAATGGAGAGTATTCCGTGTTCTCTGGAAAGACATGCCGAGGGTGGAAAGAGACAATGTAATAGGACAATGCGTGTACCGAACATACACGCTGTGTTCACATCAAAGTGCAGGTGGTCGTGTAGCAAATGACACGGCCATATTTTTATTAGTTCAGAGGAAACAATACACGCCGTGTAGTTTCTGGACACGGCGTGGACTGCACATGAAGAACATGGTCGTGCAGAGGGGGAGACATGGGCTGACCACAGATATAAAGGACACGGCGTGTACCTAAAAGACACACCGTGTTCTGGAATATGGAGTGACAGGCCGTGTTATGTGCCACACATTAAGGGGACAACGCAAACTACGGACATGGAGTTTACCAAACACACACGCTGTGTAAATGGAAATGGTGTGTGAGACCATGTGCAAAGGTGTACTCGGACACGGTGAAACGGACACGGTGTGTACCGAACATACACACCATGCATATTCAAATTACTGAAAATTCATTCTGAGGCCATGTTCAGAATTACACGACATGTGTTCTTCATTTCGTGGCCGTGTACTGCCAGAATCCAAATGGTTGGCCGATCCAAAAAACACCCTAAACGAGTCTAAAAATTTGAAACAGAGGGTGTAGAATGGTGTACTTGGATCGAGGATCACAATGTGTGAGGAATCAGAATGTGAAACGCCCCAAATTGACGGATTTGGATAAAGGGGGTTCGGATGGCGTTCGGGAGAAGAAATGGGAAGAAGGGAGGAATGGGGTGGTCGTGCAAAATGGCCTCATGCCGGGTGGCCCGTAGCTTATATAGCCGAGGTACACGGCGTGTATGTAAAGTACACGCTGTGTATCCTATTTTTTTGAATTATAAAATATAATTATTATAGTAAACTATATAATAATTATTATTAAAAATAGAAATATTGACAAATTCTATTATACATAAGCCTATACATGATGTATATCGGGAAATACATGTCGTGTATTTTAAAATAAGAAAAAGAGTAGTACAACCTTTGGTCCAGTGCTTGGGGCGTGATTCGAACCGACGATCGGCTGATTCGAACGGACGCCCTCACCCACTGGAGCAAAGGTTGTTCTACTGTTCATATTTATTTTATATATATATTTATTCTATACGTCCTATACACACGGAAAGAAAGAAAAGCATGGCATATGGTTTTTATTTAAGAAAGGATGGGGGTGAAGCGGGGAGATTATCGCAATTTGAAACCGAGTCTTGTGAAACTTTTGTCGAGAATTTGCCAATCCGCCAACTTCACCCACATGTAATTTCTTGTTTTTAAAATGTTTTCATTTATATTTGAAGAATCATGGCACACATGGTGTATATCGGAGTACACGTCGTGTGGTTTTATTAAAATAACAAATGATGGAAATGGGACGGTTGTCTGGATTCGAACCCAGGTATTTTGAAACCGGATTACAATTTTAGCCAACCGTCCCATCCCCATCATGGGTTTTTTTAAACACACACACATATGTATATATAGATTAAAAATACCACACACTTCATGTAATTAAAAGGAGGAACCCCATGCCGATGGTAGGTCAGGAGGATTCGAACTGAGGATGGCTCGAATACACTCTAGTGACTTTGTCATCGGCACCGGCATCATCCCTGGTTAGTTATTTATTATTCTATAGATTTATACTATTATGTTTACAAATTAAAAAGATATGTACACGCCGTGTATATAAGTGGGACACGACATGTAACCTCTGGGTTTCCTCCTAGGAAGATCCTTTGTTTTAGGTTGTTGGCTCGACCTACTTACCTTCCATACCATAGGTGTATGGTGGACAACGTTCCCACCATGTTATCTGTAGGATGGTAAGCTTTCATGCGCTGTACGTTTACCTAGAAAGGCTGACCATCATCTCCAGAAATTTCTACCGCTCCGTGATGGAATGCGCGGATAACGTGGAATGGTCCCGACCAGCGTGACTTTAACTTCCCTGGAAATAAAAGAAGACGAGAATTAAAGAGAAGTACCTGATCCCCAGGTTGGAATGATTTTAGTGATATCATCTAGTCGTTAATGGATCTTGTCTTCTCCTTGTACAACATGGAATTCTCGTATGCCTCTAATCGGATCTCATCTAGTTCCGATAGTTAGAACATCCATTTCTCGTCAGCTTCCTTTAGATCAAAATTCAGGGATTTGACGGCCCAATAGGCTTTGTGTTCCAATTCTACTGGATAGTGGAAGGGCATTCCATAGACAAGGCAGAACGGGGAAATTCCCAGTGGTGTTTTGAATGCACTCCGATATGCCCACAAGGCATCATATAACTTCTTGGACCAGTCCTTCCGTGAAGTGTTCACTGTTTTTTCCAGGATCTTCTTGAGCTCTCGATTGGAGAGCTCTACCTGTCCACTGGACTGGGGATGATAGGGTGTCCCCATCTGATGCTTTACTCCATACTTCGACAGTATTCCTCTCATCAGTGTGTTGTCGAAGTGGGTCCCTCTATCTCTGATAAGTACCCGTGGAACTCCAAATATGCTAAAGATATTTTTCTTTAATAAATTTATGACTACCTTGGCTGTGTTGTGAGATGTAGCAGTAGCTTCCACCCATTTGGAGACGTAGTCGACGCAGTCTAGGATATAAGTGTTCCCAAAAGATGGGGGAAAAGGACCCATGAAGTCTATGCCCCAGACGTTGAAAATCTCGACCTCCAGGATGGGGTGCTGAGGCATTTCGGCTCTTCGTCCCACATTACCTATCCTCTGGAACCGATCACAATAGGAAACAAAGGCCCAGACATTTCTATGCATGGTGGGCCAGAAAAATCTAGACTGCAGAATCTTAGCTATGGTACGGTCTGGGCCATGATGTCCTCCTACTGGTGAGGCGTGACAGAACTCCAGGACACTGTGAACTTCATTCTCCGTGATGCAACGACGGATCACTCCATCTTCACAGGATCAGAATAGCAGAGGATCCTCCCAGAAGTACCTTTTCACATCATAGAAAAATCTTTTCCTTTGCTGGAAGGAGAGGTCGGGTTGAACGACACCTGTAATCAGAAAATTAGCAATATCAGCATACCATGGTCGAGGTGTTTCACATATCGAAAAGAGGTGCTCATCAGGAAAATCCTCCCTGATCTCCCAATCTTCTTCCTTCTCCAAGTGAGGCAGCTCGAGGCGGGAGAGATGGTCTGCAATGAAGTTCTCACTCCCTTTCTTATCCTGGATCTAAAGATCAAATTCATGTAGGAGGAGTACCCAGCGGATCAATCGGGGCTTCACATCTTTCTTGTTGAGTAGGTACTTTAGTACTGCATGGTCAGTATAAACAATAACTTTATACAACACTAAGTTAGAACGAAACCTGTCAAATGCAAAAACCACTCCGAGAATCTCCTTTTCTGTGGTGTTGTAGTTAATATGTGCCTCGTTGAGTGTCCTTCTGGCATAATAGATAGGTCGGAAAATCCGGTCAAGTCGCTGGCCCATGACTGCTCCCACTGCGTGGTCGCTCGCATCACACATCACCTCAAATTGTTCCTCCCAGTTGGGAGAAATCATAACTGGAGCTTCCACAAGGCGCTGCTTCAGATGCTCAAAAGATCCAACACAATGGTCATCGAACTCAAATATAGAATCCTTGGTTAGAAGATTTGTGAGGGGTTGGGCTATTTTGGTGAAGTCGCGGACAAACCGCATGTATAATCCTGCATGCCCTAGGAAGCTGCGGATGGCGCGGACGGAAGTTGGTATTGGTAGTCATAAAATGACTTCAATCTTCGCCGGGTCAACCTCTATCCCTTCTGCTAAAATTCTATGGCCAAGGACTATGCCACTTTGCACCATAAAATGACATTTTTCCCAGTTCAAGACAAGGTTAGTGTGCTCACATCTTTCCAAAACAAGCTTGAGGTGTCATAAACAAATGATAAATTATTTTACATAAACGGAAAAATCATCCATGAATACCTCCAGGATTCGTTCCTCCATGTCATGGAAGATGGCTAGCATACAGTGCTGGAAGGTGGCGGGGGCATTGCACATGCCGAAAGACATCCTTCGATAAGCAAATGTGTCGTAGGGGTAAGTGAAAGTGCTCTTTTCCTAATCCTCCAGAGTAATGGAGATTTGGATGTAACCGTAAAAACCATCGAGGAAGCAATAGAAGTTGTGCCCTACTAGCCTCTCTAGCATTTGATCCATGAATTGCAAGGGGAAGTGATCTTTTCTTGTTTCATCGTTCAACTTCCGGTAATCCACACATACTCTCCAGCCTGTGATAGTGCACGTAGGGATGAGATCGTTCTTTTCATTTGAAATCACAGTGATACCCCCCTTTTTGGGTACCCCTTGGAGAGGACTTACCCATAGACTATCCGAGATGGGATAGATGATGCCTGCATCCAATAATTTGATCACCTCCTTCTTTACAACTTCCTTCATGGGAGGATTCAAGCGTCGTTGTGGTTGCCGAGATTTCTTGGCACCCTCTTCAAGTAGCACCTTATGAGTGCAAATGGTAGGGTTGATGCCCTTTAGATCAGCGACTGTCCACCCAATATCATGATTCCTCTATTTGAGAACCTGCATAAGTGAATCTTCCTGCTTCTGTGATAGTTCTGCATTAAGTATAACAGGAAAAGTTTGATTGGGTCCTAAATACCCATACTTGAGAGAAGATGGAAGAGGCTTCAGTTCAAGATCACATGCCTTTAAAATCGAAGGCACAAGTGGTTGCACCTTGTCCCATTCCAAACTATCAGGAACAACTGCATGCTGCCAATAGTGGCCGCCCTGGCCTTCTATGAATTGCAAGTCTTCTGGCGCTTCTTCTAATAGAATATCTGGATCAGTTAAATTATTCGAAATAAAAGAACAGACCAGTTCATCCCCTTTGTCACTAAAATGATTATCCATGGTGGACACTGCATAACAGTCCTCATGCTCAGACAAGAAAGCACGTTTGACGACTTTGAGGATGTTATAGGAAACTCTTTCATCACCTACCTGGAAAATCAACTCTCCTTGGTGCACATCGATCAGTACCTTCTCAGTTTCCACGAAATGCCTTCCAAGTATAAGAGGCGCTTCCTAGTCATCCCCCATGTTGAGGATGATGAAATCAGCAGGGAGAATCACCTTACCCACCTTGACCAGTACGTCCTCAAGTAGTCCCTTCGGGTGATTGATGGATCAATCAGTAAGTTGAAGGGCGACTTGGGTAGGCTTGAGCTCGTGGAGTCCCAGCTTCTTGAAAACTCCGAGGGATATAAGGTTCATGCTGGTCCCTAAGTGGCAGAGGGCTTTCCCAAACTCACAGGATCCAATAGTACAAGGAATGGTGAAACTACATGGATCTTGGAGTTTGTGAGGAATGGAATGTTGAACCACCATGGAGCACTCTTTCATTAGTGAAATAACGCCCAAATCCACCATTTTCCTCTTATTCGAGAGGATTTCCTTCATGAACTTGGCGTATGTTGGCATTTGTGTCAGGGCATCCGCAAATGGTATTTTGATATGTAGCTTCTTGAAAACATGCATAAATTTGCTGAATTGGTGGTCCAGCTTCCTCTACTTCAATCTTTCCGAAAAGGGTAATGCAGGCTTTAATGGTTGGATTAATTTCTTTTATTTATTTTGTAAAGCCTCCTTATGTGGGCTATTAGATGATGAGGGGTTGGTATTGGTACCTTTTTCTTCAATAGTGGGTGTGTATGCACCTTCCTATGCTGATTGGTTCTGGTGGAGCTCTTTTCCACTCCGGAGCATGATAGCATTGACCTCCTCCCTTGGATTCTTTTCAGTGTTCCCCAGTAGTGTACTGGGCTGCCTCCATGAGAGTTGATTTTCCAGCTGGCCAATCTGATTCTCCAAACCTCGAATCGTAGCTTCCAGATTCTGGAAGCAAGTCTCAGCAGTAGATATGAATTCAGTCATCAGATCCTCTAACCTTGAGGTGTTCTCCTGCTGAGGTGGTTGTTGAGCCGGCGGAGGAGGTGGCTGTCGTGGCTGCTGTGGACGAGGGTTTTGATACCCTTGTTGCTGATAAGGACCCTTCTGGGGTGGTTGTAGCCTTTGGAATTGGTTATGATATGGAGGTTGGTTGTAGTTGGGCGGTCACTCGGGCGGAGGATTCTACTGTTGTTGGCCCCAGCCTGTGTTCTGTTGATCTCTCCATGCCGGGTTCTGGTACTGCTGGTACTGGATGGGCCCTCAATTTTGCGCAACATAACTCACCTCGCTCGTCGAGGGGCCTCCAGCCGATCCCAGGCATTCTCCCATGATTTGGTTATCACCATAGTCGCCACATGCTGGATGGTGTGCCACATGAACTTGAGATGCTCCTTTGAGTTTCAATGCGTCGATTTTCTTGGACATAGCATCCAACTGAGCAGCTAACATAGTGGTAGCGTAAATGTTGTTCATACCTCACTTTTGAGTCCCCCGCTCGGAGTGCCACTGGAAGCTATTGGCTGACATGTCTTCCCGTAGTTCGAACAGTTCTTCGGGGGACTTCCACATCACCGTACCTCCAGCAGCAGCATCCACCACAGACTTGGTATTCGTGGTATGTCCTCCATAGAAGGTCTGTACTTGAATCCGGAGTGGGAGTCTGTGATGGGAGAATTTTCGTAACATCTCCTTGAAGCGTTCCAAGGACACATACAACGACTCAGAGTTGTGCTGCTGGAAGTTATGAATCTCATTTCGGAGTGTCACTGTCTTGGATGGTGGGAAGTATTTGGACAGGAACGCCGGGGCTAGCTCCTCCCAGGTGAGGATAGATCATTGTGGAAACCCCTTGATCTAGTCCTTTTCCTTATCCCGTAGAGAAAAAGGGAATAGACGAAGAAGGATGGCGTCCTCGGACACGCCATGGTACCGAAAGGTGTCGAAGATCTCTAGAAAATTGGAGAGATGGGTTTCGAGTCCTCACTGGCCAGGCCTCCAGATTGGACGGTGTTCTGGATCAGCTGCTTGATAGTAGGCTTGATCTCGAAGTGCTGGGCCTGTACCGGAGGACTAACGATGCCCGTATCAGCTCTGTTAATCGATGGAAGTCTGTACTCCATAAGGGTACATCTTGGAGGTTTTTGTTGATGGGGAGGAGCTTGCATAAACTTCTCCTGAGGGGAAAAGTATGGCTGTGGGAAGAGTTCCTACGACATCCATTGGTAATCCCTTCAGAGGAATTCCATTAAGGCTCCAAGAGGTTGCTCAGGTAGACCAGCAGCGGTAGGCTGCTGATCCTTGTACTGAGGCTCAGTCGCAGCATCTATGGATGGTGCTCCCTCTTCCTTGTTCGCCATGGGTTGTGGTTGATGGTTGAGAGTTTCTGTCCGTGTATGCCGATGATGAAGCAAGGTCCGTTTGATTTCCGAGTCAAGCGGAAGTAATTCCGAAGACTCGGCACTTCTGGATCGTGTAAAGGGTCGAAACATACAAGTGAAGTGCTGCACAACACAAAAACGAAAACTAGGTGTAAAAGGGAAAAATAAAAAAAATAAAAAATTTGAAATGGGATTAGAAAAGAGATTTTTGATAATTTTTTATTTTTATTTTCACTTAAATCAATTATTAACACAATTTAAATCTTAGCACTAAAACCAAACGGTGATTCCCCAGCAACGATGCCAAAATTTGGTCTACGCTTGTCATTTATTGAAGTTATATGTGTCCAAAATTAATTACCCATTCTTAGAACTTTAGTATAGCATAAGTTCGGGGTCGATCCACAGGGAACCGTGGCGTGCATGAATTTAATTGAGTTAATACTTAATTAGGTGAAGTATGCATAATTTAGAAACAATTGGGTTGATTTTTGGGTTTTTATTGAAACTAAACCGATTTACTTTGAAGAATGGATACGGTTTGAATGAAAACAATGGGAAAATTTAAAGAGTTCTTAGAAATGGAAAGAAAAGAAATGTCGGGGATGTGGTGAATAAAAAGTTCTTATGCAGATTGTTTAAATGGTTGTGTTGTTCATAATAATTCAATCATTCAGGATTTCATTTTGTTACATGATTTCCTTGGTCCGGTTCCTCTTGTTTGGAATTAGAGCAGTTGACTCCTTGGTCCGGTAGTCAATGTCCTTAATTATTTATTACATAAAGTCCATTAATTGAGTTGGTGAAAACCTTCCAATGGTAATGGATGTTTTCACCGTTACTTTTCTTTTGTATCGCTGAGAATCCTTCCCTTGGTCCGACTAATAATTCTCAATTATATTAGACAGTGGATTAAGAAGATTAAGATGAATTACAACAACTCAAACCCAACTATATAAAACAATATACAAATTATGATCCCATCATCCACAGCCCCGATATGAGGGGTTTAGTTACACATAGAATTTAGGAGAGAAATGACACACGTGATACCTGACGGATTCATCGTGTAGGCGTTGAGGTAGAGTATCAGAGGGTGGAATGGAAGAATAGCGGAATGACGGCACCTCGGTGGCTTCAGGAATGGTGGTAGCAGATCTTCTCTCTCCTACAATGGTTCTGAAATCTCTAAATCTATAGGCCAAGGCCTCATTTTATAGAAAAATAAAGTTCACGGTGTGTATAGAAAGTACACGCCGTGTACTTTTCGTCAATGCGTATTGGCGCCATTTTCTCCGCTGGCAGGTGACCGAGCACGCCGTTCTTGACTTTTTCACTCGGCGCCGCCTGCAATTTGAGTGAACACGGTGTGTAGCGCCGCCATACATGGCATGTAGTGCCGCCACCCACTTCTAGAATAGCAGACACGATGTGTAACAATTCTAACACATCGTGTCTTCATCAACGGCCACATGGTCATGTGGAATTTTCTACGTAACCACTGCTTCTAGAAAGTGGTACATGCCTTGTAGCGTCGACCCACACGGCGTGCATCTCTGCCTAGAGATATGGGTGTGTACTCTCTGCTTTGGTCTGTATCCTTTTCTGGATGTACACGATGTGTATAGAAAGTACACGCCGTATAGTTTAAAAAATTTCACAAACATCCCTTGATCAGTGTATTAAGCCAGAAAGCTCCTGCAAGTAAACAGATTCACCAAAATCAAAGAATATGTTCATGAAACCATAAATATTTTCTGAAAACATGCTTTTATCTTCAATTATATATATTGAAATGAATACACAAATTGGGTGCATCAAAACCCATCTAAGACAAATATGTAATCTTATGAAGAGGTGATCACGTATTCTCTTAGTATTATGGATAAAACTGGAGGCATAATTCACGAGTCTTGTGAAAACTTCTTTATAATATCAAATGAAATCATTAAATTTATGGTTCAATTAAAATAATTATTGATCAACATTTTTGTGAATACTCATTGTGAAGTGCATGGAGAAAGATAATTTTTTGAAGTCTTCCAATTCCATTTTTTCTACTTCCTCTAATTATATGGAATTTTTAATAAGAGAAACCTTGTTCAACATCACTATTTAAATGATAAGAAAGTATATATTCCTTCTCATGTTCTGAGAACCAGAGAACATCAGATTTATATGCCCTCACAATGCACCACTACTTAGAAACTAGTAAATCCTAAGTCCCACTTAAAGAGGGAAGATGTTTTTGTATGGAATACATGAGAGAGAATTTATCCTTCCATTTGGAATTTAGGAGATGGAAAATATTTTCATTTTTTTAATAGTTTGAGAGAATTGGGTGATTATTTACATGGGATTTTTCATTAAAACTGGAATATATTTTGGTTACCCATTGAGAAAATATCCACACCACCCATTATACCCATTACACCCATTATTAATTCATTTATTTTGGGTTTCTACAATTAAATTATATAAATGAATAATTAGGAATTTTTATACTTATATTAATGAATGTGCATAAAAGAAAACTGCATACTTAGAAGTAGGAATCAATAAATGATGTGCATACATTAACCTATGAGTATTTAGGTCTCCATAGGGGGTATCCACAGTTTGTTTTCTAACTAAACTAGTTATATATTCAAATCCATCATATTTTTTTAAAAATATAATGTGAATTAACCAATTCATATCCATTTTCAAGTGTCAATCCAAATGTGCAGTTATGACTATTTTTCATGAACTAGTAGATATTTGAGATAATAAACAACATGCCCTTTTCATTATTATTAACCATTTCTACAGTTTTGATAGTGTCTCCATTTACATGTAGTATCTATACATTAATTTCATTTCTAATAAAACTGAAAAAGTATATATTTTTCCAAATTTTCAATATTCTTTCCTTTATGAATAATTTTCCATTAGACTTATCCCTAATGTTTTCTATTAATATATATAAATAGATCCCAAAAATAAATAAAATAAAATAAAAAATAAATAATCCCTACTTTGCAACAATTAAGGAGACTCAAGCTAAGCATGATTTAAATAATACATTAAATAAATGATTTAAATAATACATATCACAAACCAGCACATGACCCAAGGACTAAATGTATTAGTGTCTTTGAGATTATCTACAATAAAATATTATTTTGAAATAGTTGTGATCATTTCTCTTTATTCATTAAAATTTAAAATATTTTATATTTATCTCACCTGATATAATCACCTTCAATACTCGGGTATCGGAAACATTGTAAAAAGGTTATGTATGATTCTCTGTAAGGGAAAACATATACAAATGTTTTGGATCATAAAGTTGAATAAGAACATGAGAAAGACGAATATATCAGATTAAAATAATATAATACCCCATATTAATATCATAAAACATGTTTTAGAAATATAATATCCTAAAAAGTTAATTGTGGAAGAATAAAAGTTATTACATCGAAAAAAATACATCCCAATTATCATAAAACATATGAGCATGAAATAAAATTGTAGAATAAATAAAAATAATGAATAACAACGAAAGCATGGAATTTCGTGGAAATGGAATACATCTTGAAAGAGTGTCATAAATTAAAAGAAAAAAGGAAAATTTTGAAAAACTATAATAATAAGAAAAAACTTTTGATAGCACCTAGTGTGATTATGCCTATGTGAATAAAGTAATTATTTATAAACATAAAATTTTAAAAAAAACCCATCATATTCATGTCGATTTAAAAAATATAATTATGTACTGTAATGAATCGGATTTTCCATGTATTTTTTTAAAAAATATCAGTGAATTATTTTGAGACTGGGCACGAAGACGACACATCATTCTGAGTCCCAGTGATCCCAGAATGGTGGTTTGAACTTTTTTTAAGTTAATTGAGTCGACACTTGTGCGTGGTTGTGGAAGTTTCCAAACGGATGCCCAGATTAAAAATTTGAGGGCACCGTTGCGTCCAGGATGACGACTTTACCTAATAATGAGCCTAACCTCGACTAGTGCGGGTCGAGGGAAAAAGTTAATTTTCGGTTGTTTTTAGTAAAATAAAAATAAAATAAATAAAATAAATTTATAAATTATTATTTTATTTTTTATGGAAACATCCACTGTAGTGCGGTGATGGGACAACTATTACATTAATATTTATGTCCTATCTTAATGTCTCAAGAGAGGCACGGTTGACTCATTAATGCGTCAAAATAATAGAGGCCAATCACGTTTCCCATTTTATTGGGATAATCGAATATCGATCGTTGGCGAAAAATTGAGAGGAATCTCTCGAGAAAACTCTCATCAACGAACGATGATGGATTGAAGTAGCGGATTTCTACACCAACAACGTTGAAGGATCTCGAAGGAGGCGGCAGCGCGACACCTTCATCAGCAATCGATCCCAGTTGAGGTAGGGGTTGTTATTTCAGATCATCTTTTCCCTGCTTTTGATTTTAAATGACGAACGTGGATCAACCACGAACAAGTTGATCTGTGGATTCGTATGTTCTTGTAGGAGGGTTTTATTGAGATGATTCGAGGAATTGATTCATGATAATATTTTTTGATTTCTACTCCATTTAAGCCGATTAATGGGATTAGATCAATGCCGTGACAAACGATGGCAGAGGATCATTCCACAATTTGTTCACTTTCTTTTCCTCCCCCTTTTTCATCTCATGCGTTCTTCACGTTCTTCATGGGGTGACGAACAACTATTCGTTGTACACCCATCTTGCAACGCAACAATCCCAAACCGGAGATCCGATATCCCAATGACCCTATGGTGGTGTGACGACCATGACGGACGAAAAATATGGCTCAGATTGGAAGGGGTAGTTCTTCGAGAATTCTTTGTACAGGAAGATGAAAACATGTTTCTGGAGCTGATCGAAGGTCCGAAATCAATGAAAGCATCTTTTGAGGTTTCAGGGTGACCAAAACCAGGGTGTTCCATGGTGATCAGATGATCGGATTGATGAACGGGACATCACATGAGACATGACGGCGGAGGTTCTTGTTTCTAGAAATTTCCATAATACACGGTGTTTACTTCCGAAGAAAACGCCACGTAATACTGGAGGCAGCTAGGGTTTCAGGGGACCGAGAGGAATCACACAGCGTGTGACCCTGGTCACACATCATGTTTTACATTCCCCCAATCTTGGTGTGTATCCAGTAGGTACACATACACGGGATAGGGTACATGACCGCGTACGCCATCACACAGCCAGGTGAGGCCCGTAACGCGGGTCACCCCATGTACCTATTACATGGGTTGATGACCGTGTACGGGAAAATGGCCAGCATACATGGAGCTAACACCAGTCACTCGGACACGGCATGTACACCAAACTACACTCCATGTAATCTATTTTCTACATGACCAACCTTACGATACGGGCCGTTGTACATGGGCAGTACTCGGGGGCAGACAACACAGCGTGTAACATTTCAACATGCCGTGTACATTTTAAAAAATGGAATGGTCCCCCTGTTCATCGTAACATAAAAATATTCTGTTTGGGTTAGTTCCTTTTCTTCTCATTCCCCTGAAGGTATGGACTCATTTCCTTCTAAATGAGTATGATCCCTTCCGCAGAAATTTTTTGATAGAGTCAGAAATCCATCCGAGAGGCCTGGATCGAGATCCTCTATCCATTCTTGAACCTAGGTAGAGTCTGGAATCGACATGACAAACTCCACCAGGCATCAATCCCCTACCTTGAAGGTGAATTCTAGATGAGTCGTGGTATCCACCATGGCCCTGACAGTGATCCTTATTTGTGTATCGTGATCTTTCCCACTCAGGAGTGTGTCTCCCGTAATGAGTGAATCTGTCTATAGAAATCTTCTCACTCGTGAGTTTGTCTCCTATAATGAGTTTAAATATCTATCGTGACCTTCACGATGAATAGTACTTCTTGGATGGACACCATCAAATCTATAAGACTCATTGAGTGTGTTATCCTGGAATGAGTGCTTCGTGGATTCTTCGAGCTGAATATCTAATGGGGGTATGCAGTTGTGTGACTTGTCTCTAGACTACAGGTATGGGTTTTGAGTATATTTTGTTTGTGTTTCCCTTGCTATATGTTCTGTAGTCAAATACTATACATAGCTGACTGTACCTTTACTTTATTGCTCTGTGGTTTTTGGGGTCCTCTACTGAGTATTATTATACTCACCCCTGCACGGGCTTTGCCCACACGTGTTGTGTCTTGTGCAGACAAGCTGGCTTTTGACAGAGTCAAGGGAGGACCAGGAAATGACCGAGATTTCTGAGTTCCCTATAGTCCGAGGCATTACAATGGCTATGAGTAGTATTCCCAGAACCTTTTGTGTTTATAGGTTGGAATTTGCAGTTTTCAGACTCTTGTTTTGGGTGGTCTTGTATTCTGGCCCAGATTACTTTCAGTACTTTACCTTCCGCCGTACTCTATTGGTTGGGTTTAGTGTATGTGTGCATTTTGTTCCTTAGTGGTTTTCTTAGATTTCGGCATTTCGTGGCTTGGATATGTGTGTGTGTGTATATAGTTACATAGGCAATGCCTCCCAGGTTAGTAATATGCCTACTCAGTGGTAGTCACCAGCCCCTGGCCTATTGGAGGCGGGCTTGGGGATTTGCAGCGTGGGCCCCACTGGGATGGGTTGTGACAGAGTGGTATCATAGGTGGTCAGTTCTACCTTAGAACAAAGAGTATGTGAGTTTGGTATGGAGAAATGGTGTTGAGTGTTTCATGATTGGCTTTTAGGCCAGAGACTCCAGTGTTGGTACGGTAGCCGACGTATCCATACACCCAGACTCTGATAAACAGCTTTTCGACTAGGTGCACGAAAACACAGGTTGCGGGGAAATAAAATAATGAGACATGCTAGAATGAGTTGTGTTTTCCATATCCTATGTGTCAGCTATCCAGATATACTATTTGACCGTGGTACATCTTGGTTCATTACAGGATGCCTCTGCGACGCATACCTGTTAGGATTCAGCAGAACGATCACGAGGATGACCCCCTCAGGGATGAGGCTTCGATATGGGGACCAGTTCCCCAGGAATTGCAACCAGGTGGTGCACCCGCTATGCCACCACCAGTGGAGCAGCACGTGGTACCTGCAGTACCGACTGACGATGAGGAAGGCTTAGCACGCTCGACGAGTTCCAGAGATAGAGAACCCTTAGGTTCCAAGGCGAGCCCAACCCTCAGGTAGCTGAGGACGGGCTTGAGGCGGTGGCCAGAGTTTTCCTACTAGTGAGGACACCAGTAGATCAGATGGTGATCCTAGGAACGAGCCTTCTTCTGGGTTTGGTGGGATGATGGTGGAGTCCGACCACACAGACTCATGATGAGGAGACTCTTTCATGGACATAGTTTTAGAGACGCTTCAAGGAGGATTTATCTCCAGTTATGCTAAGAGATGTACGCATCTTGGAGCTTCTTCAGCTTTAGTAGGGAAGTATGACAGTAACTGCCTATCCATCGAGGTTCACCAACCTCACCTTGTACTTGATGGATATGGTCATGGATTAGTACTTCAGAGTTCGGACCATCGAGAAAGGTCTACAATGGGACATCCAAGCTAGTTTCATGCCTCTATGGTTTTCGACTTATGCTGGAGTGCTCGAGTGGGCCTTGGTGATAGAGAGCTTCTTGGCGGAGCAGAGACAGCCTACGGCAGTCACCAGCAGGCAGACAGGTGCGGAGACACCAGCAGTAGGGAGCCGAGGTCAGAAACAGGGATATGGACGTGGGAAACATCATAGGAGGACCCATGACAGAGGATCGACAGTCCAGGGCTCTTAGGCTAGATCCAGTCAGCCTAGGGAGAAGTGATGCTATGCCTGTGATTGTAGGGGATATCTTGCTAGAGATTGTCCGACCCATCGAGCTGCTAATATGGAAGTGGTGGATGGACCACCATGGCAGAGGCAGAGAGTGGAGCAGATAGACCCATCAGGCGGCGGACGTGGCAGAGGAGTAGGGAGAGCTGCGGATGGTGGAAGATGCTTTGACATACTTCCACCACCACCCCTAGGAGGTCTGCCCCATGCTCAGGGAGATGGGGGAAATGGAAGGGGACAGATGCATGCGGTTAAGGAATACAACCCATGGGCTCCATGGATAATTCAAGTTACGATCTATTTCTTCTCTACCTTAGCTTTTGTACTTATAGACACAGGTGCCAGTCAGTCCATTATAGCCTCATGTCTTGTAAGATACCTTGAGATTCTGGTAGAACTGTTGACTCGATCCTTATGCTTTGAGACAACTACGGGAGAAGACTCGACGATCACACACTATTGTAGACAATGTGATCTTACCCTTGGAGGTGAAGGTTTCTGGTGGAACCTCTTGGTGGTAGCGTCGAGTCCTTTTGACGTCATTCTCGGTTTGGATGGGTTATCTTCGGTCCATGCCCAGATTGACTGTTTTAGGCGAAGAGTTCGGTGTGTCCGCCATGATGGAATGAGGTTATCCTTTGTCAGAGAAAGGGAAACCCAGGCATCGCGGAATGGGATTATCCATAGGAGGGTTTAGCCAATCGATCATGAGTTGGATAGCCTTGCCCTCAGAGTAGTGGATGTTGTGGGATCTCAGTTCCCAGAAGTAGTGGCGGAATACAAGGACGTCTTTACCAATGTTTTTCTAGAACAACCTCCTCGCCGAGAAATCAACTTCTGCATCGAATTACACCCCAGGACGAAATCGATTTTCTCATAATCATATCAGATGGCTCCCATAGAGCTTCATGAGCTGAGGGTGCAGTTGGAGGATTTTTAGAGCAAGGGTTTCGTGAGACCTAGCGTTTCACCCTCGGTAGCCCCAGTCTTGTTTTCCAAGAAGGCAAACGGAAGTGTGAGGTTGTGCATGGATTATCGGCGCCTAAACCAGGAGACGGTGAAGAACAAGTACCCACTACCAAGGATAGATGACCTCTTCAACCAACTGAGAGGGGCACAATGGTTTTCGAAGGTTAACCTTAGATCAGGTTATCAATAGTTATGAGTAAGAGACGTGGACATACCGAAGATGACTTTTAGATGCCGCTACAGTCACTATGAGTACTTGGTGATTCCTTTCAGCATGAAGAATTCCCCCACTATGTTCATGGGACTGATGAACTGGATATTCCAGCCATACTTGGACCGGTTAGTAGTGATCTTCATCGATGACATCCTTGTGTACTCAGCGTCAGAAGAGGAGCATGTGAGACATCTGCTGATGGTTCTAAATGTACTTCCAGAGCACCAGCTTTATGGGAAGCTCTCAAAGTGCCAGTTCTAGATTTATGAGGTCCACTTTCTGGGTCATGTCATCTCAGCAGATGGAGTAGATGTAGAACCAGACAAGTTGTAAGCTGTGTTAGCATGTGAGCCACCTCGCATCATGACGGAGGTGCAGAGCTTCCTTGGATTGGCAGGATATTACCGGAGATTCATTCCTGACTTCTCCCAGATATCCACACCGATGAAATCCTTGACCAGGAAGGGGAAACCCTTCATATAGACGGAGATTTTCCGGTGGGATTTTCAGTATTTGAGATGGAGTTTGACGAGTTCCACATTCTTGAGATTGCTGGAGGAGGGTGTCGAGTACATAGTTTTCTGCGACACATCAGGGATCGGGCTTGGCTGTGTCCTGATGCAGAGGCAGACAGTGATTGGTTATGGTTCGTACTATCTTAGGCCACATGAGTAGAACTATGCGCCCTATGATCTCAAGTTGGATGATGTAGTCTTCACATTGAATATGTGGCGACAATACCTCATGGGAGAGCGGTTTATCGTCTACTCTGACCACAAGAGCCTCAAGTACATCTTTTCGCAGGAGGAGATGAATCTGAGGCAGAGACATTGGCTAGAGTTCCTCCTGGAATATGACTTAGAGATTATCTAAAATCCTGTGAAGGGGAACAAGGTGACATATTCTCTGAGCAGAAGGTCAAGCTCACTACTGATGAGTTAGGCGACATATCAGTTAGCCACATTGTAGTTGTCCTTCATGGACAGAGAAGATGCAGCCTACCTACAGACGATGGTTGTCACCCCTCCACTCTTACAATGAGTTAGGGAAGCACAGCTTAGGGATGTTGACAGCGATGCTTGACATGCTCAGTTATCCCTATGGAATGCTCCTAATAAATATTTTCAAGGTGGGGAGCTCATACTTTTTTTCAGGGGATGCATTGTTGTACCATTGGTGTTGCGGGAAGAGGTATTGAGGGAGTTTCAACCATCCCATTTGGAAGTAAATCCTAGAGTGGAAAAGATGTACAAGGATCTCTGATGATAGTTCTGGTTGTCAGGCATGAAGAAATAAATAACAAAGTTCATTAGTCGATGCCTCACATGAAAGCAGGTGAAGGCTGAGCACCAGGTTCCAGCTAGATTAGCTCACCCCCAGGAAGTTCCAGAGTGGATGTGGGATGGAATATTGATGTACTTCGTGACGGGATTACCACGAACGTCAAATGGCCATGATTCCATCTGGGTGATCGTTGATCAACTCACCAAGTCGGCCCACTTCCTAGTTTTCAGGGAGCAGTGTTCTATAGAGAGCTTAGGACACCTCTACGTGTAGGAGATATTTTGTCTTCATGGCATCACCTCGACAATAGTCTCAGACAAGGAATCCTGTTTCACATCACAGTTGTGGAAGGGTTTGCAGGAGGATTTTGGGACCTAGATATTCTTGAGCACAATGTTTAATCCCCAGACCAATGGTCAGACAGAGAAGACCATTCAGGTTCTGGAGGATATGTAGTGAGCCTGTGTCTTGAACTTTGGTTGTAGTTGGGAGGACCACCTACCACTGCTGAGTTTGTGTACAATAATAGCTACCACTCCACCATTGATATGGCACCATTCAAGGCCTTGTATCGGAGACCCTTCTAGTCACCGCTTTGCTGGACCGACCCCGGAGAGTTAGCACACATGGGTCTAGAGATTGTGCGAGCTACCACTGAGAAGGTACAGATCATCCGGGAGTGGATGAAGACTATACAGAGCCAGTATAAATCTTATGCTGATAGACAACGGAGATATCTGGAGATCTAAGAGGGAGACCACGTCTTCCTTCAGGTCTCACCTCGACGTGGGTTATGGAGAATTGGCCGAGCTGGAAAGCTATCTCCGAGGTTCATCAGACCATTCCAGATACTTTGTGGAGTTGGAGAGGTGGCGTATTGCCTAGATCTACCACCACAGTTGCATCGGGTATATGATTTCTTCCACATGTCTCATCTGAGGTGGTACATGCATGACCTGTCGCACGTCATCAACTGGGGCGAGGTAGACATCGAGGATGGAGTGACCATTGCAGAGTACCCAGTGGAGATCGAGGATCGGAAGGAGATGATCCTTCGTGGGTGATCGATTCCATTGGTGTACGTCCGATGGTAGCACATGAATCTTCAAGGGAGCACGTGGGAACGGGAGTCCTTGATTCGTGCCCTGTACCCACATCTTTTTGAGTAGCATTTGTTTGTCTTTTCGAGGACGTAAATCCCCAAAGTGGGGAGAATTTAGTGCCTCATATTATCTATGTATTTTTTTTAAAAATAGTATGTAATTATTTAGAGACTGGGCGTGAAGACGAAACATCATTCTAAGGCCCAGTGTGCCCAGAATAGTGGTTTGAACTTTTTTTATGTTAAGTGAGTCGGCACTTGTGCGCGGTGGTGGTAGTTTCCAAATGGATTCCTGGATTATAAATCTGACAGCACCATTGCATCCAAGATGATGACTTTACCTAAGAACGAGCCTATGGTCAACCGGTGCGGGTGGAGGGAAAAAGTTAATTTTCAGTCGTTTTTAGTAAAATAAAAATAAAATAAATATCTAAATGTTTATTTTATTTTTTATGGAAAAAACTGTTGCAGCACAGTGATTGGATAACTCTTTCCTTAATATTTATGTCATGTCTTAATGACTCAAGAGAAAAAATTTGTACTCATTAATTCTGCAGCATAATGAATTCCAATCACGTTTCCCTTTTTATTGTGATAATCGAACGTCGATCGTTGGAGAAAAATTTGAGAGGAAACTCTAGAGGAATCACACGGCCTGAGACCCTGGTCACATGACGTGTTTGACTTTCCCTGAATCTCGGCGTGTATCAAGGGGTTACACAGACAGGGAATCGAGTACATGACCATGTACACCATCACATGACAGGGCGAGTCCAGTAACGTGGGTCACCCCATGTACCTATTACATGGGTTGATGAATGTGTACTGGCACATGGACAGTGCACATGAAGCCAAACCTAATCACTTGGACACGGTGTGTACACCGTACTACATGTCGTTTACTCAGTTTTCTACATGACCAACCTTATGACATGGGCCGTTGTACACGGAAAGCACCCAGGGTCAGACAACACGGTGTGTAACTTTTCTACATGCTGTTTAATTTTGGGAAAATGGCTTGGTCCCCTTGTTCACCACAACTAGTACATATTTGGTTTGGGTTAGTTCTTCTTCTTCTTGTTCCCTTGAAGGTCAAGAATCATTTCCTTCTAATGGAGTTTGATCCCTTCAGTAGAAAATTCTCTGATAGAGTCAAGCATCTATTCGAGAGGCCTGGATAGAGATCATCTATCCATACTTGAACCTAGGTAGAGTCCAACATCGACATGACCAACTCCACCGGACATCGATCCTATACCTAGCAGGTGAATTCCGGATGTGTTTCAGTATCCACCATGGCCCTGGTAGTGATCCTCATCTATGTATCGTGATCTTTCCCACTCAGGAGTGTGTCTCCCGTAATGAGTGTATCTATCTATCAGATTCTTCCCACATAAATGTGTGTCTCACAGAATGAGTGTAACAACATCTTGTGACAGTTCCCGGTGAACAATACTTCTCGGACGGATGTCATCAGAGCTATAAGACTTGTGGAGTGTGTTCTCCCAGAACGAGTGTTTCATGGAAACTTCGAACTGAATCCCTAATGGGGGTATGCGGTTGTGTGACTTGTCTCTAAACTATGGGTCTGGGTTTTGAGTATATCTGGTTTGTGTTTCTATTTTTTTTATGATCTATAGAAATATACTATACATAACTGAATGTACCTTTACTTTATTTACTTCTTGTTTTTGGGGTCCTCTACTGAGTATTGTTATACTCACCCCTGCAAGAGCTTTGCCCGCACGTGTTGTGTCTTGTACAGACAAGCATCCTTTTGAAAGAGTCTAGGGTAGACTAGGATAGGACCGAGCTTTCTAAGTTATATGCAGGCCGAGGAGTTCCTACAGCGACGAGCAGCTATCCTAGTACCTTTTGTTTTTATAGGTTGGACTTTCCAGTTTTCAAAATCTTGTTCTGGGTGGGCTTGTATTCTGGCCCAGTTTACATTCATTACTTTACCATTCGTCGTACTCTGTTGGTTGGGTTTAGTGTATGCATGAATTTTCTTCCTTAGTGGTTTTTTTTACATTTCAGCATTTGGGGGCTTGGAGATGTGTGCGTGTCTACAAGTACTTTGGCAATGCCTCCCATTTTATTAATACGTCTACACAGTGCTAGTCACCTACCCCTAGCATATTGCAGGCGGGATTAGGGTGTCGCAGCGCGGGACCAACTGGGTCGGGTCATGACATGTACAATCCTTAATATCTCATTAAATATAAAAAATAAATTCTTTGGAAGAATATATTGAAAACCACACATCAATATCTATATATTAGTTTTCTCATTAAAACAAATCACCATATGATAAAGAACCCACGAAAAATGAATTATTTTATAAAAATTCTAAAAGAGAAACATAATATGAACTTTAGAAATAATAGTATATTAATTTTTTTTTATTTTAAAAATGGAATCATATCATAATAACACTAATTTTGTGTAAACAATATCATTTCATGAGCGATAAATCTTGGTAGAACATAAGATTTAAAATACCAATGATTTTAAAAAACCATTCAAACATTTTCATAAATCATAAAGTAAAAATTAATTTCAATTGTTTTAAAGGAGAGAGAATAATTTTAAAACCATTACAATAAATAATACGAAATATAATATCCTTTATGGGAAACAATAAATTGAAATAATAAATATGGAGTGGTAAATATTAAAAGAAATGTATTTATTATTATTCTGTATCCATTTAAAAAAAACCACATCATGTAAACAAAAAATAACATTCATTATTTATAATATTTAATGTTAAATATATAATATATGAACTAAAATACATAATTACATTTACATAAAAAATTATAGGAAAAACATACACATAGAGGTTTGATTCATTATAACGAATAAGACCAATTCTTACGAATATTTTATTTTTTTATTTTGGAAAAGGTTTTTTAATAGATGTTTTTTTGATGATGATTAGTAACGTACATAGAAAAAAACATAAAATTACATATTAAATTGGTAAATTTATTGATCAATCAAATCTTGTAAAGTATATTCAATAAAGAAATAGTATAACATAATGAATCGTGAAATGTGTTAATGAAAGCCTTACATAAAATTATCACATAGTAGATCCCACTCTAACCTCACTTAGATAAAACATAACTATCTTAATAAATCATCTCACAACCGAAATTATACCCATAATATTATATAAACATCCTTTATAGATATTCTTTTCATGTATATTAGTTAGTTATTGCCAGGTTTTAATATTAGTTGCGAGAAACTTTGATTGTTTTGGAATTGTTACATAATTCATGGTGTTGTTCTCTATTATTATCTAAAATTTATTCATTATAATATCATAAAAGGCACTATATGTTATATTTTAGTATATTTTTTAGATATATAGTATCATTCAATAATAGTTTTTTATGGTTCGTATATAATAAATTATGTATTATCATGTTTAATTAATTTTTAACAAATGAATTATTGTATTCTGGGTAATGAGATAGTTATTTATATTACAAAAAATAACCAAAAAAAATAATTATTTTTTATTATTACACCATATTATGTTTTCAATTATATATTTTTTTTATGTTTTTGGTTAAACCAACATGACAAGAATATGTTGCAATCTATTTGTCAGTCGGCCATTAAAAATGATTCTATTGTTCTGATATCACATTTAAAAAAGTATAATGAAATTATTTAGATATTATTATTTTTATTGATTATAATTGGTAAGAGTTATATGTATACGGTAAAAGAAAAACAATTCATTACAAATAAATAAACTATTTTTTCAGGTATTTATATTCATTTGGGTGGTTTGTTTTAGAATGGTTATTTATTTATAATATCTCTTATATAATTTATATTATATTTTTAAATATTATAAATTTTGACATAAATAAAATACAAATACATATTAAACAATAAAATTTATTGACCCAATACTAAAAATTTGTTGATGAAAAACAAAACATGTCATTTATAGAGGTGGTAGTCCATACACACACATCAGAAACATTTCCTTTTTTTGAATGATTTGTAGGGGAATTTATGGCTACTATACCATAAATATAATTAAATTTCTGTATATTATTAATAATTATTTCTTTAGATGAATTTTTTACAATGGTTTGGTAGGTTTATGGATGAGAATTATAATGAAAAGAATTTAAAGTGTATGCAAAAATAAAATTAAGAATTCAGTTATACTCTTAATGTATACATGGAGAATGAGATTCATGGTTGAATTTTTTGATGATAGAGGCTGCCAAAAATATAAAGGATCAATAAAAAATTAAAATTTGGTGTTTTATTATTGGAATTTATATATTGGGGTGTTTTTTGTAAATTTTTTAAGTCATATTATTGAGTGTATAAAAAGATGGAATTTGTTTTTGTAAATAATTAAAGATAAGGGATACAAATATATTTTAATGATAGTTAGGTGAGAGAATATCTGTTTGAAAATTAGGTGTAAGAAGAAAACCTATAGAATTTATTCTATAAGTTCTATTTTCCATATTTATTTTTTAAAATTCTAGCAACAATAAATTACACATTTTATTACTTATTTATCTTGATAAAAAGTTAACATTTGAAAATATATTATCTTCAAAAAAATTAGATGAACCTTATTATAAATATTTTGTGGGTCGAGTTCAATTTTTTACAACATAAAATCTAATTCATTTTCAAAATATTGTAAAATTAAAATGTATTATTTTTTGAATAAATATTTTTGTAGGAAAAATTTCATTTTAAGAAATATGTGGTCATAATATTAATTAACATTTATTAGTAACTAAATGTGTATTAATTAATTTTTAATAATTTTGAAAAATAATTTAATATTCTTAATTTAAAATCAATCCATTTAATTTAACAACAGATATTACATAAAAATGTATAATTCTTTTAAAAAATAACTCTTTTGTCACGTTAAATAATCTTTTCCTGGGTAAATTAATATTATTCTGAATAATCAAATTTTACTCATTAATTAATTAGATCATATAAGTTAAAAATATTAAAACCATTTTATCTGATTCCATCTATATATGTTAAAATATTAATTTTAATATAATCATATATAACATTTTAAAATTACTTCAAGAACCATATATCATCTAAGCATAAAATGATATTTTTTATAATTTATTATTTTATTATTATAAATTGGTTTCTTTTAGTGATACTCACCAATTTAATGATTATAATGTGATGTTAATATTTAATAATTTTATTAATGTAACATGGTTTTTGTTGTTTGGTGTTGTGTGTAATACAATATACTCACAATGATATTTAATTAATGAAAATTAATTAATAGAATCATAGTTCATTATAACAATACATTGAATGTTCTATAATTTCTATTCAGGGATTCCACACCAGACATTCATATCATTGGATGTGGTAAACATATACCATTTATTTTCAATCATCTCCCTAGATAGTTGAATCTTCTATGAAGTTAATCATGCAATTTCCTCTCTGGGGGATGAGCCTTCGACACCGGGTCTATATAAACTGATATGTATCTTCTCTAAAATGACACTAACTCTTAAAAATAAAACAAGGTACTCAGCATGAATGGTAAAATGAAATTATATTATACCAGGATTAAAAATAAATTGGGGATTCTTTAGGTTTGTGGATCAATAAATATCCCAATAAATAGAAATAATCAGAAACCAAATCTTCATTCCTAAAACTATCCCTACACTAATCCCATTCTTATAAAATTACTAGAATATAAAAATAAATGATATTGAAGATGTAGTTATGAAAACATTGGATTAACCTCTTCTCACAAGGATGGGGGAATTTACGTCATTTTTATCACCCCCACAACACATGGTGACATCAAAATCCCAAAACAAAATTGAAGAAATATCGGCTAAAGATTCATGGAATGCCTAGCCCATAGTGCTGAGGTATTTTACATAATTATCATATGATATATTAAGGAATTGAGTCTTTTTTAGAGTAGGTGAGTCATCGAAGGTTATTCCCTCCTAGTTCATTACCATATTTGATAAGCCACTATAATTTGTGGAATTCATAGTAAGTATGGTTGGATGCTCCCTTGGAATAACAATCTGCAAACCCCTTCAAGGAGATCACTCACTAATAAAGTTCAATCCCTACTCTTGATGAAGGTCAAACAGCCCTTCATGGTGGAACACATAATAATGAATTTAATATATCCTTGGAAAATTATTTGATAGAGTAAATATCTCCCTATACATTGAATGAAGACATGAATCTTCCAATATATTACACATCGCTAAATGTTATCAGTGTTACCTTGGTATATGACATAGAACATGATGTTGGAATCAAAGACCATGTTGAAGAAACTATTTATAGGTATATGATCCACACCTAAACATTCAAAGGAGGTGTGTGTACCTAGAAACATTGATAAATGAAGAATATGTGGGATTCTCTAAATAAAACATTTCCACCCATGAACATCTTTAACCAAAGAAAATGGAAAAGGTGTGGCCACATCCCACTAAACAATAGAGGTGACCTCTGATCTCACTGTAGTTTAAATATTTATCTATTTTAAGTATGATCTAGAAATATTGAGAAACCAAAATTTTAAATTATTAATAGAATTATTTCTATTGAGAACCACTATTTTATGGAAGGCAACAATTCCCCCATGGTATGTATCCACCAATTGAAAAATAATAATCCATTGTCAAATCATATGCTAGAATCAAGATCAATTATGCTAGTCTGCATAATCCAAGAAGCTAAAAATGACCAATAATTCTGTAAAGACCCATAATTTCCATGTAAATTTATTTTAATTAAATGGTAATTTTACGAGTCCATGAAAATTGACGACGTGTGATTCTGAGGCCCTAAGTGCCCGAAATGAATTTCTGAACTTTTCTTCGGGCACGTTCAGTAAACATACGCGTGGGTTTTTATAACATTTGAACTGGTGCTCGGGATCGAAATCTGAGTGCACCGTTGAACTCGCAGCGCTGATGTTTTCTTAAGAAAACTTTCACCTCGATGGAAGTTGGTCAAGGGTGGATGTTAGTATCTGGGTTTTCGTGGAAATAATAAAATAAAATAAACCTGCGTTTTATTTTATTTTGGTTTTAATGAACCTCAATGTGGAAGTTGGGGGTGTTGACCACTACACCTTAACCTCCCATGAGAGGTTAGGGTGGTGGGGACCACTCAGGATTACACCCCCTTGAAACCCCCCTTTAATTGGTAGAAAAACCTCAAGTCCCTCATAAATGTTGGGAAACCTCTTCAACTCCCTCATTAATGTAGATGATCTTCTTGAGCTTCCTATACATTAATTGTTCCAACACTCTCCTTTAATTAATTGGGCCAACACATCAATTAATTAATTAAACTATTTGAAATTTTTCCAACAAACATAATAGAACACATAATCTATTATTTTGGGCTACAAATTCATTTTGGTGGAATTGGGGAGTGGAGGAGCATGTGAGAAAGCTACCCAACGAAGAACGCTCCACCAACGAAGAACACTCTGAAAACAATGAATGCCGACCTTGAACTCGAGCTTCATTCTTGGGGACTTCTTCGGACGTGGGACGTCTTTATCTACGACGAATCGACGTCCATACTTCCTTCTCGCGCCAACGTCAACGAACAACCCGAGGCAGGGGTTTATTTATAAGTGATTTTATATTCCCATGTTCTTATCTTCCAAAACAACTAATTCGGATCAAATATATATTTTAGATTGATCCGCGAATGTTTTTATTTTTTTGGTTGGGAACAATCATTATGGGAGGGTTGGACATTCTTCATTCTTGCAATGTTGAGTCGTTTGCTACCACCCGATTGTGCGGGGGGGGGGGGGGGTACGGGCCAAAAAAACATGTCTCGACCCCTATGAAAATCTTGTGATGATTTGTGTAGTTGAACGCGATAACGCTGATGTTGGAGCGACACCACCCCGTGGCCACCGCCACCTCGCGACCTCCACACCCCGTAGCTCCGCCTCTCGCGGCTCCATCGTCTTCCACCGCCATCCCACGGCCGGATCACCACCGCACGGCTGGTCCATCCTACCCGCTGCTGGTATTCTGACACGTGGATGGTCTACGCCCTCACGAATGGTCCACGCCCTCATGGTCGGTCTTCCGCACTCACGAGCGGTATGCGTCCCACAGCTGGTCTGCGCCCTCGTGGACGGTTCGCGCCCTCACAGTAACTGCTGTTTGTCCACATCCTCGTGGCCCTCACGGACCTAGACATACCCAACGGGCAGTGCCACACTATGGGTCGGGCCAGACTGAAATGGTCAGGCCGGGTTGACCCGAGCAGTGTCGGCTCAGGCCAGGTCGGGCGCGGTCGGACCGGACCCAGGCCCACTACGACCCTTTACTTTCTTTGGTCCATAACTATAGCATCCGACGACCATTTGATGAAGAGGCAGCGGAGCTTGAAGTATTTGAGCGACACGGTCCCTTTGAGTCTATTCCACTGGAAATTTGGTTGGAGATGGGAAACTGTCATGTTGGATTCAGCACGAATCCAACCGAGCCCCCCGGGACTAAAAGGCTAACAACTCACAGACCGGGCGTCCGATTGACATTCCATCTGTTACGTTGAGACAAATTTGACATGGTGGATCCTTGAGATACATTTTTGTGGGACTTAATGACATTTGGAGTATTCAATCATAACTCATGGAGCGGATCCTCCCGGAGACGATCAAACATTGTGCGGAGATCAAGTAGCTGGCTGAGACATGACGACTGCCGACTAATTCGACTCAGAGTGACTCGACTAGCCTAGTGGGGAGAACCTTGGTGGGTCAGAAGACCCACAGTGGGGAGTTCCTTGGTGTTGCGGAAGACCCACGGTACTCGACTAGAGGAGTACCTCAACAATCCAAGGTTAGTGGGAAGTGAATTGGTGTCGCGGCATGCCCACTGTACTCGATAGAGGAGGAGTTCTCCAGCAGCTGAGGTTTCGACAATGTGACTAGGGATGTCACTTGATACTACCCCTAGAATAAAATCATGGTATAAGATTAGTAATTTTTTTGTGTTCTCCTCAATATTGAGATGGATTACTTGATAAGTGAGGTATATGTATTGGCAAATTGCCTATGTAAGGTTATCTAAAGATTTCATACTTTGTGTTATCCTTGATGGATTTTGTGATATTTAGAGGGTATCAGGCTCCCTACTGCGTATCGTTATACTCACCCCTTCAAGTACTATGCTCGCATTTCATTGTGTTTGGTGCAGACGATGGACATCACTGACTGAGGATGAGAGTAACATATCTGGACGGTACCTGGAGGTGGACCATATGACATGTCAGTACACGGATGAGACAGAAAGACGAGGAGCGCTGACGAGATGATCTATACCTACCCTTCATGTTGGAACATCGGAGGATGGCACATTAGATATTTTTCTTTTTCTTCAGTTGTACTTGTACTTTCAGTTTCATGTACTTTAGTATTGGGCTTGTATTCCAGCTTCTTTTACTTTTAGCACTCTTTTGTTATACAGTTTAATTAGTGCTTCGTATACAGTTGTGTTCTTTCTTGTGTGTGTGTTTATAGGTTATAAAGGATATTCCTTCCCAGCTTTAGGAAATTACACATTTGGTGCTAGTCTCCAGCCCCTGGCCTATGGAAGGCGGGTTTGCGGTAATCATGGCACGGGCCCCGGGGGATGGGTCGTGGTAAATTGGTATCAGAGGAGTCAGTTCTACCTCAGAACTAGTACTCTGATCTATTCTGTGATGTAATCTTGTTAAGGGTAATGAGTGTGGATTTCTGTTCGGGGACTCCAGTGTTAGTGTGGCAGATGACATATCCATACACTAGGACCCTGACTTCTGATTTCTGACTTAGTGCCAAAAAACACTGATTGTGTGTGTGTTTTATAATGTTTTATTTGTGATCATTTGAGTCATCTCACCGGGTATAACTTTCAGCTCACCAGGTATAACTTTTTAACCATGGAACACCTTTTTATTTTTTGGATGCCTCCACGTAGACAACCAGATAGGGTTCCGATAATTGTACACACTGATAGCACACCGAGCAATGAGGTCTCGGTGCAGGGACATTTTTCAGTAGAGGCACCCTCGGAGGCACCAGCGGTACCAATCCCCATTGGGAAACTGATTCCACCAGCCCTAGAAGGAGATGGTGCATGCCTCTTGATCACGTTGCATGAGTTCCTGTGCCAGAGGCCACCCAGGTTTATGGGAGAGATGGACCCACAGGCGGTTGAGGATTGGATGAAGGCTGTGGTGAGAGTCTTCTGACTGGTAGGGACACCAGCTGATTTCATGGTGATCATTACCGCCAACATTCTACATGCAGCAGTAGGCAGATGGTGGAGCATGATGATCCAGGTTCACGATGAGGTGACACTTCCCTGGGTAGACTTCGAGATCCTGTTTCGGGTAGATTTTGTTCTAGAGAACCTTCACGCAGTGCGCATATATGAGCTTCTTCATCTGCAGCAGAGCAGCATGACTGTGGCTCAGTACTCTGCGAGGTTCACTGACCTCTCACGCTACTCAACAGATATGGTGTGGGACCCATTCTTCGGGGCCCAGAACTTCGAGCAGGGACTCAGGAAGGAGATGAGGGCTTTTGTGATCTCACTCAGCATCCCGATGCAGGCGGGGGTGTTAGAGAGCGTGCTCCTGTTGGAGAGTTTTCGTGCTGAGCAGTCACCAGCAGCGAGACCAACTACTAGTCACCACGTAGTGGAGTCTTCTACAGCTGGTAGCAGACAGATGTCGCAGAGGTCCAAGAGGACCTGAGCTATAGGTGGATGACCACATGACTTAGGATCGGTTGTGCGGGGCACCCGAAGCGGAGCCAGTCATGCCAGGAGCGGCCAGTGTTACGCATGCGGTGGGCAGGGTAACATGGCTTGTGACAGTAAAACCCACCGTACGGATGATAAGAAGACGGTCGAGGGACCGCCCAGAAATAGACAAAGGTTCGACTAAGGAGGTCTATAGGGATCTGGAAGACATGGCAGAGGAGCTGTTCATGTTTCTAGAGGTGGGTGACGATTCGAGATGATACCGCAAGCACCACCAGGTGGCCCACCCTGACCACAAGGAGTAGGAGGATAGGGTCATGCACAGCTCCAGGCAGTTGAGGCCTACGATCACAGTGCTCCAGAGATGATATGAGGTACGATCTGTGTCAACTCCACCTTAGCTGTAATATTTATAGACACAAGTTTTAGTCATTATTTAATTTCCACTACCCTCTTCAGAGCTCGGTGATTCTTACCAAGCCATTGGATCAATCCTTATGGCTATAGAATCCTACGGGAGCAGATTTGATGATTATGCACTGGTGCCGGCAGTACAGGATTACTCTTGGAGGAAAGAGCTTCGGCTGGGATCTCCTAGTAGAAGCATCAAGGTCTTACAAAGTCATCTTAGGTCTGGACCTGTTATCTACAGTCTATGCTCAGATACACTATATTAGGAACAAAGTGAGGTGTGTCCACGTGGATGGGACCAGGTTTACCTTCATCGGCGAGAAGGGAGCCTTAGCAGTGAAGGATGGACTTACTCGGAGGAGAGTGGAACCGATCACTAATCAGTTGGCTAGACTTACCCTCAGAGCTATTGATGTAGAGAGTATGAGATATCCTATAGTTGTGGACAAGTAAACTGATGTCATATTTCATGATGTTCCAGGTCTAACTCCTCACAGATAGGTGGACATATACATTGACTTGTATCCTCGGATGACACTGATATCTACACCAGCGTATTGAATGGCTCCTGCAGATCTTCGCGATCTACGGGTATAGCTAGAGGGATTTCAAGGAAATGGATTCATCTGGACTAGTGTTTCACCTTAGACAGACTGGACTTTGGTCACCAAGAAGTTGGATGGGAACTTGAGACGTTGTGTCGACTATCGATGCCTAAATCTGGTGATCGTGAAGAACAAGTACCCACTTTCTAGGATTGACGACCTCTTAGATTAGCTGAAGGGAGCACTGTGGTATTCAAAGATATATCTCAGATCAAGCTATCACCAGCTCATAGTATGAGATGAGGAAGTGCAGAAGACAATCTTCAGGTGCCGGTACGACCACGACAAATTCTTGGTTATGCCATTCGGCATGACCAATGCTCCGGCACAGTTTATAGGACTCATGAACATAATCATTCAGTTGTACCTTGATCGCGTTGTAGTATTCTTCGTCAACGACTTTCTTATCTGCTCGACTACTAAGGAGGAGCATGCCTATCATTTTCTGGTAGTAATATACACACTCCGAGAGCACCACCTTTATGGTAAGCTCTCGATGTGCCAGTTCTAGATCTGAGAGGTTCACTTTTTTAGACATGGCATATCGGAGGCTATAGTTACAGTAGATACAACAAAGATAGAGGCAGTAATTTCATGGGAGCCACCGAGGATTGTGACGGAGATAAAGAGTTTCTTGGGTTTGGATGGATACTAAAAGAGAATTGTACCAGATTTCCCAAGAGTTTCAGCACAACCATCAGCCTTAACAAAGAAGGGGAAACCCTTATTGTGGTCAGAGAGATGCCTGTAGAGTTTTCAGAAGCTGAGGAAGAGGTTGACTAGTGCCCTCAACTTGAGGCTACCAGAGGAGGGAAAAGGGTATATAGTCTACTGCGACACATCAGGGACTAGACTTGAATTTTTTTATGCAAAAGAGAGGATTGATTACTTATGGTTCTCGAAAGATGAGATAGAATGAGCAGAACTACGCTATACATGACCTAGATTTAGGAGAAGTGGCCTTTTCTTTGAAGATGTGGTGACACTATCTGTTGGGTGAGAGTTTTACAGTGTACTCTGATCACAAGAGTCTCAGGTATATCTTATCTCCGAAGGACCATAATCTGAGATAGAGAAATTGGCCTGAGTTCTTCTAGGACTATGACTCTAAGATAGTCTATACTCCTGGGAAGAGGAATGTTATTGCAGATGCACTCAGTAGGAGGTCAGGTATACAACTTCTAGGTGAGGAGACAGAGTAGATGGCCTCTTTTGAAAGATCCTTTATGGATAGCGATGAAGCGTCTTTTCTACAGTCTCTTACAGTCACTCCCCCACTTCCTTAGCGAGTCATGGAGGCGCAATGTCGGGATGCAGACTGCTAGGCACGATGTGCTCAGATATCCACAAGACAGGCACCTGGTGGATTTTCTGAAGGTGGAGAGCGTGTCATCCTCTTTAGGGGATGTACCATGGTACCCGAGTCACTTCCAGAGGAACTGTTGAGGGAGTTCCACACATTCCCTCTTGGGGTACATCTAGGAGTGGTGAAGATGTACTAGGATCTCTGACGACAGCACTGGTGGCTGGGAATGAAGAAAGCCGTTACAGAGTTTGTCTCTCGATGCCTCACTTATCAGCAAATGAATGAAGAGAATCAGGTACCAGCAGACATGGATTAGCTTTTAGAGGTCCTATAGTAGATGTGGGTTGGGATCTCCATGGACATTGTGAAATGACTTCCATGTACATCCAGGGGACATGACTCGATTTGGGTGATCGTGGACCAACTCACTAGGTCGGCCCACTTACTACTGATCAGAGAGTAGAGTTAAGTAGAGATCTTGGGATGCCTCTATGTGCAAGAGATTGTGTAGCTACATGAAGTATCTTAAATGATTGTCTCTGATCATGATGCTTGTTTTACTTCCTGACTATGGAAGGGTTTGCATGAGGCTTTCGGGATGCAGCTTCATTTGAGCACAGACTTCCATCCTCAACCGGATGGCCAGACTGAGCAAACCATTCAGACCATCGACGACATGTTCTGTGATTATGTCATCAACTCCGGTCGCAGCTGGAAGGATCACATACCTTTGGTGGAGTTTGCATACAACAACAGATATCAGTCCACTATAGGGATGACACCTTTTGAGGCATTTAATGGATGACCTTGGAGATCACCCTTGTGCTGCACTGACCCAGGGGAGTAAGCACTCATGGGACCAGGGATGGTTTGGGCTACCACAGAGATGGTGCAGATCATCCTATAGTGGATCAAGTCTTCCCAGAGTAGGCAGAAGTCATATACCGACAGGAGACAGAGACCTATGGTGTTCGATGATGGTGACCACATCTTCCGATGGATCCCACATCGATGAGGTTTGCATGGATTTGGCCAAGGAATAATGTTATCTCTCAGGTTCATCGGACCTTTTCAGGTCCTCAACAGAGTTGGTGAGGTGGCATACCGCTTAGCTCTTCCACCTTAGTTACACCAGGTGCATGACATCTTCCACGTATCCCAGCTAAGGAGATACGTGCATGACCCTTCTCACATCATCAACTATGGAGAGGTGGAAGGAGATGATGACACAAATTTTATGGAGGTTCCAGTAGAGATTAAGGATTGATAGTAGTGGGTCCTTTTTGGATGGTCGATACCTTTGGGGCACCTTTTCAGGTAGTATGGGAACCTCCAGGATAGCACATGGGAGCTGGAGGCTTAGACGTGTGCTCAGTACCCCCACTTCTTCCCTTAGTTTGAGTTGTGGCTTATGGGGACATATAGCCTGATGTGGGGAGAATGTGAAGACCTAGAATTTACTTTTAATTTGTCTTAATTAAATGGAAATTTTTTGATTCCATGAAAATTGACAGCGCATGATCCTGATGCCCAGAGTGCCTGGAATTAATTTCTCAAATTTTCTTCTCGTACGTTCAGTAAACGTATGAGATGGTTTTTATAACTTAGGACCGGTGCTTGTAATTGAAATATAAGGGCACCATTGAACTTGCAGCACCTGTTTTCACTTATGAAGACATTCACCATGATGACAGTTGGTTGAGGGTGACAGTTAGTTTGTGTGTGGTTTCATTGAAATAATAAAATAAAATAAACACACATTTTATTTTGTTTTGGTTGTAACCAACCTCCTTTTGGAAGTTTGTGGTGGGGACTAGCAGAACTTAACCTCCCATGAGAGGTTATGGTGGTGGGGATCACCCGAGCCTAACCTCCAGTGAGAGGTTATGGTGGTGGAGACCACCCGAGATTAACCCCCCTTAAAACCTCTCTTTAATTGTGAGAAAAAACTCAACTCCCTCATAAATGTAGGGAAACCTCTTCAACTCCCTCATTAATGTGGAGGAGCCTCTTGAGCTCTCTCCACATTAATTGTGCCCACCCTCCCCTATAATTAATTGGGCCAGCACATCAATTAATTAATTAAACTTTTTGAATTTATTCCAACAAACATAATAGAACTCACAATATATTATTTGGGGCTACAAATTCATTTTGGTGGAATTGGGGAAAGGAGGAACTTGGGAGAAAGCATTCCAACGAAGAACGCTCCGCCAATGAAGAACAATCCGCCAAAGAAGAACGCCAACCTTGACTTGGAGCTTCTTCCTCGGGACTTCTTCTGATGTGGTATGTCTTCATCTACGATGAATCGACATCCATACTTCCTTCCCACGCCAACGTCAATGAACAACACGAGGAAGAGGTTTATTTATAAGTGATTTTATATTCCAATGTTCTTCTCTTCTAAAATAATGAATGTGTATCAACTCTCTATTTTAGATAGATCCATGAATGTTTTTATTTGGAGGGTTGGGAACAATCATTGCGGGAGGGTTTGACGTTTTTCATTTTTATTTTGATAAGCCGTTTGCAACCACCATAATGTGGGGGGTACGGGCCAAACAAACTTGGCCCAATCCCTCCACATATCATGTGACGATTTGTGGAGTTGAACGCGATGAAGGCGACCGTGAAATGACACTGCCTCGCGGCCTCCGCCGGCTCACGAACACCACCCCCCACGAGTCCTCCACTCATGGATCCACCATCCTCCTCTGTCACCATCCACCAAGCCGCCACTACTGTCCACTGAGCCACCACCGCAATCCTCCATGCCGCCGCTGCCGGACCGCCTTCCCACAGCCGGACCGCTTCCCCTCGGCCCGTCCGCCGACTAGCTGCCTGACCGCCGACCCGTGGTGGTCCACCTACCTACGACCAGTATGTACCCCCTTGTCTGGTCCACGCCTAGCGGTAGGTCCGCGCCCCACGTCCGGTCTGGGCCCTCATGGCGGGTCTGCGCACTCAGAGCAGGTCCGCACCCCACGGTCGGTCCGCGCCCTCGTAGCCGGTCCGTGCCCTCGCAGTACCCGCGTACGGTCTGCGCCCTGGCGGTACCCCTATGCTGAGCCACCCTTGCGGCACCCTTGTGGCCCTCACGAGCCAGGCCAGACCCAATGGGCCGTGACGGGTTGGTCCAACCGGGTCGGACCGGACTCGGGCCCACTACGACACTTTATTTTGGCCATTAATTTGGCACCAGACGTCCGTTTGATGAACTGGGAGAGGCACTTGGAATCTTTGAGTGAGATGGTCCCTTTGAGTATACTCTACTGGAGTTTTGGTTTGAGATGGGAAATAGTCAGGTTGGATCAAGCATAAATCCAACTGGGCCCCCTGGGACTAAGATCCTAATAACTCACAGGCCAGGTGTCCGATTGACATGACAACTATTAGGTCGATACCCATTTGACGTGGAGGAACATTGAGATACTTACTTGTGGGACTTCGTGAAAGTTGGAGTATCGACCAGTCGCTCATGGAGAGGATCCTCCTGGAGACGAGCGAGCATAGTGCAGAGACCTATTAGCTGGAAGAGACCTAACGTCTGTTGACCAATTCGACTCGGAATGACTCAACTAGCCTAGTGGGGAGTGTCTTGGTTTCGCGGTAGACCCACAGTGGGGAGGGACTTGGTGTCACGTCAGAATCATTGTACTCGACAAGTGATGTACCTCTTCAGGCTATGTGGGGGAGTGCCTTGGTGACGCGGCAGACCCACGATGGGGAGTGCCTTGGTGAGGCAGCAAACCCACAGTACTCGACAGAAGTAGTACCTCAGCAATACAAGTTTAGTAGGAAGCTTCTTGGTGTTGCGGTAGGCCCACTATACTCGATATAGGAGGAGTTCTCCAGCAGCCAATGTTTCGACAATGTGACTGGGGATCTCACTTCATAATACCCCTAGAATAAAATCCTGGTTTGAGCTGAGTCATTTTTTTTTGTGTTTTCCTCATGATTGATATGGATTAATTTATAACTTCGGTATATGTATGGGAATATAAAAAACTAAGTTTATCTATGGATTTCATAATTTGTGTTATCCTTTATGGATTTTGAGAGACCTAGTGGGTCTCGGGGTCCCTATTGAGTATCATTATTCACACCCCTACAAGGTTTATGCCCGCACTTCGTTGTGTTTGGTGCCGAAAATGGGAAATGCTAACTGGGGACGAGAGTACATGTTTTGGATGGTACCTGGAGGTGGAACTTAAGACGTGTTAGTACACGGAGGAGACAGACGAACGAGGAGCATTGAGGAGACGATCTGTACCAACCCTTCAGTTAGGAACCTCAGAGGACGACTCAATAGATTTTTTCCTTTTTCTTCAGTTGTACTTGTACATTCATCATCATGTACTTTACTATTGGGATTGTATTCCGACCCCTTTTACTTCCATCTCTCTTTTGTTATACAGTTTAATTGGGGTTTTGTATCCATCAATGTTCTTGCTTGTGTGTGTGTTTATAGGTTATAAAGGAAATGCCTTCGTAGTTTTAGGGAATTATGCATTTGGTGCTAGTCGCCATCCCCTGGCATTTGGAAGGTGGGATTGGGGTTGTCACGACATGGGCCCTAGGGGACAGGTCTTGACAAATTCTCTCTTATGGGAAACCAATGAGATCCATTCCATGAAAACTTCTCCAAAAAAGCTCAAGTTTGGATTCAATTACATACATGTGTGGGTCAATCATATCTGATACCACCCATCACCTCTACTGGTGAATATTCTTAGCTAGTCATCCCACAAAAACAAATCAACTCTATGAAGTTTATAACAACCTGATATGATTCTAGATAAGTGTCATTATAACAAGTAAAACCTAAAAAGATTTCATAACTTGGATGGGTGGATGCAAAAACTCCTCTTCACAGCTTCTGAAATCCAAATTTTCATATCATTAATGGTATTGGAAGCCCAAAAAATACCCTCTAACATTTTGTGTCCTGATGTGACCCCATGATGAGAACACTTAACAGTAAATAAGAACCCATTATTAGATTCTTTGTGAATACCCTAGTGGGACAAATCTATGTCCAGTGTAACTGTTTGATGGATAGGTTCATCACTTATTAGGAGGACATCCATATGAAATTTGTTGATTAGTTCAATTAAAAATTCAGAAATATAACCTTTCTTGATCTATTTAATTTTAATCAGTGTGAAAATGATAGGGTATCCGAGTTATTATTTATATTTAATGGTCTTTCCCACTCTCTCAAAATGATACTCCCAAGGATAAAAAACTTTAGATATGCATATATAAATTTTATAATGAGTTATAGACACCAATGATTTCACTAAAAAATATAGTTTTATTTCAATAATTGGGAGAATGTATTAAAAGTATGTATGATTATATTTGAAACATGAATTCCAAACTAAAATGACGCTGAAAACACTGGAAAAGTGAAATGGTAAGGAAAAACGGGGACTGTTACACTCAAGATGACACCAGCACCAACCATGATATCTAAACCAGTACAATGGTGCCTCCCTCTGACTAGAAGTGACAATAAAAATTACTTCCATAAATATGAGATTAAATATTAAAAAATTCTAGATTTTTAGTATTAGAATAAAAATATTTATTATTTTCAAAAGGATATAGTTCTAGGTTATTTATTTACAACACACAAAAATTATTTTCTCAGGACTTTAGAGCCCAAAAAAACCAAACACGTTTAGTCTCACTAAAAATCCATATTACCTACCATTAAATCAGTTACAGGTCCATAACATCTTTGAGTTCATTTTTTATAAAAATATTATCCAAAGGATAGATGATTAAAAGGGATTTACATGGATTTTATTTAGACCCGATCAATAATGTTTTGATCAATGTTTTAAATAATTAATATATTTATGATATTAATATTTTTTAAAGGGATTATATAATTGAAATTAAATTCTAATTGTTTAAAAATAATGAAATATATTATAGATTTCACATAATATAAAATTATAATTGATTTCATACTAAAAAGAATAAAAAATCTTGTATCTGTGATTATGTAACATCAATAATGTTTGTATAATTTATAAAATGTTTTTTGTTAGATTTTATTTATCATTTATTTATAATTTATTATATCATGTTTAATGTTTTTTAGTTATTAATTTATTCCTAGTTTATTATATGATTTTTTAGTTTTTAGTAATTTTTGTATGAAATATAAATTTTTTTCATGAATATTTAAACTATTAAAATAAATATAGTTGTTAAAAACCAAAATTACATGCTAGGATCAACAAATGAAATTTATATTTCAAATATGATGAACTCAGTTTCTAATTTGGAGTTATTAGCTTCAATTTAATGGTTAGGAACAGTTCACTAATATTAGGTCTTATGTTAATCATGAATTGAATTCTCTCTCAAGTGAACACTCTCGTATGATAGGTACTTATGGTCAGACTACCAACACAACTTTATGTTATGATTTGTATATAAAGGTGAATATGGTTGACTATATATTACTTCAGGCTTACAAAGGTGGATATTTTCATTATCATATAACCATAATCCATTAAATTAAAATTTCATCTACCTAATTCATATGAGGTATTTTGATATATGTTATTTTTTACCTTCTTGTTTTTGATGTGTACCACAAAAATCTGAGTTGTATAAGGAGGTACACATTCATAAGGCGTGAACACATTAATTTTGTGGATGAAAGATGGATTCAAAAAAATTAATCATTTTAAACAACCATACTAATAAAGTGAATAAACATGAGCCAATGTGTAGATATTAAAACCCCCTAAAAATATTAAGTGTCAGATTTCTTCCAAAGCAGCACTTGTCATGTCCACAATCACTTGACCATTTATTATTGAGATCCACTTGATGACACTTGGATTATATTATGTGAGAAGGAAATCTATCACGAAAGTGGGATTACCTTATTAGGTATGTTAATATCAGTAAAGGTATTTCATGATTTTCCTTTTTTATATTATTCTTAGTATTTTATATTGGGTGCACTAGCTTGGAAACTCTAACAGTAATGATACTAGAGGAATGGAGTTGAGTTAATCCATTAATGGATTTGATAAAGAGTTATCCACTAAACAAGAAAAGAGTCACAAATATTGTGACTGGTATTATTCCATACCCAAATAATCATTTATTATTTACATAAACAAACCATTGTAGTTTTTCATGAAATATGAATCACGGACCACTAATTGATATTTTTTCTATAAATATGTCATCATTTTAGTGGGATAGCACTTACAAGACATACTGATTAAATTGTTAGAAGACATGATAATATTCTAATAAAATATTCTTATATATATAGCATCATAATCACCAATCTAAACATTTAGATATTTCCTTTAATGAAGAATCAGAACATTTGAAATTCCTAATACAGGTGGTTGACAAAATATTTTTAAAGATAAATATATGTATATAATGAAAAATATTCTTCTATAAAATTATATGGATGTTTCTCATCATGTGAATCCATATTTTTATGAATGTTGAGAAATATTTATTTAAGGTTTTAGTGGTAATTAAATAAAAATTTATGTAATGAATATTATTATACCCTATTATATTCAATATTCTTCGGTATACAAATGACTTAAAACATTGGGTTTCCAAGAGGCTTATTCTTTTTATGGAATTCAATATAATTTATTTAATGGAAATTATCTGATAAGAATCATGAATTCATGAAATATTTACCCAATATTCATAAATATGTGAGAATAGATAAACTAGGAATATGGTGTTTTCTTTCGGGTACTGTGTATATAGTAAAAATGATTCAATTTTGAAACTAGATGAAAACATTTGGTTGAATTATTCAAAAAATTTTCTAAAATTTCACGTCCATGTTAATTTAAACAAAGAGGTAAATTCGTGATAAATGGAAGAATATTAGTTAGTATTATTGAATTTCCATGATTACCTAATGAGTTTCTATAATCATAGTAGGATTTAAATATAAATATTATAAATTTAAAATATATTATTTTAATTGATATATGATATCAATTATATGTTTTACAAAGTTTTTAAATATATTTAAGGTTATAACATAATAAAAAAATATAATGTTTGATGTTTTATATCAAATAAAATAGAAAAGATATTACTGTATTGATAACATAAAAGCATCAATATTAGAAAATATTATCATAAGATTTGTACAAGTAATACTGTTTTTCTCTTGAAAAGAGAAATAAATAAATATTTTTCTTAATGAAATGAAATTGGTATTTGTGATACACATAGTTATGCATTTTTCAATTATATATCATGCTTCGAAAGAGACTAACAAAATGAAATTTCTGTGCTAGTGATGTCTTTGTTTTGTCATCTATGTAAATATTCTAAAAATATGATTGAATTAGAAATGATCACCTGATAATTTATGTTTCAAGATTAGATTAATTAGGCTTATGATTTCTAGATTATAGTGCTTTGTATACAGTTCATGTAGGAGAAATTTTAAATGAATAGAAGAAAAGTGAGTTTAAGTGTTCAATAATGTTTCTCCAAGAATAAATTCAAGGGAAGTAAAATATAGGTTTTTTATGAAGGAGTTGAAATAATTATACATGATAGGATTATCTAGAATACCAAATTGAGTTTGAAAAACACCTTGTAACTTTTGTATCTAGAATCATTGTTATAGAATGAATTTTTTTTCGTTTTTGATAATTATATGATAAAAGATGTATATTTTTTATATATTGTAAATATAATAGAATTCCAAATTAAATGAATAATTGATTGATCTTATAGTTTACATTCATGTTATAAAGAATATAATTTTTTCGTCAAATATTTGAATGTGAAGGTCAGCTTAATGATTGGATTAATCTAATTAAAGAATGTTTATATTCACCTTATTTTTCATATTTTATAATAAAGTTTGTTTGTTAAAAATATTTATTAAGTATAAGTTAAGAAGATAGATTTTATACACATGGTCTACAATTTATCAAGACTTAATAAGATATTTTGATAATTTGATGTAAATAAAAATTCTTTATCGAGGAAAAATTGTTTATACAAATGTTGATTAATATTTAAGCGAATATGTTCTACCTCCTATAAATATAATGTTTTAATAATTTATTCTTTTCAAAATAAAAATGTTCCAAACACATTTACTACAATATATGAAATGGAAAAATAGTCCATTTGTTATGTATTCATACTAAAAAGTAAATAAATTTTATTTCTAAAAAATGTAGTTTTTGTATATTAGAAGGATATTATGAAAGGAATATTCTAACTAAGAATATAATGGGATTATGTTTGGACTTATAGAAGTTCAATTTTTAAAAATAAAATATTATGTTCATTTATTATTAAAGTAATTTTTTAATTTAAATAATAAATGAAATTAGGATGTGTGACGGTAAACAAAAACTTATAGACTTTCATTTAGTTACCTTTACAAGTGAATACCACTATTCTTTTATGATTATGATAGCTAAATTTAAATACTAGAAAAAACTTGATATTGAAAAAATGTGCAGCATATAATCGTAAATATAAATTTATAGAGATGAATTTGTCATCCTAACAAAATGCATACCACTTTACCCAAAAAGGATTTAGGATATACCAGTAATCAATAATGTTATTAGTTACATCATTTCAAGAAAAAATGTTTTATAGAAATTGTTTTAAGGAATATGATGTAGTAATTAGAAATATTTTTGAGTAGATAATAGAAGTTAACTTCAAAACACTTCATGTTGTAATTTCAAGGAGTTTTATTATGATTGAATAGTTTAATTTTAAGAATATCAATTGTAAATCTCAAAATTATTAAAACATTCATTCATTATTGATGTTACTAACCAAACAGATAGTAGGATGATTTTATCATACATTCAAGAAGATATGTGGCTGTAATTACATATTGTGTGATGACTTAACAAAACCTATGAAAACTGAAAATTAAAAATGGTTGATATGGAAATATATAATATTTTATATGATAAAT
Organism: Viscum album; assembly: GCA_963277665.1. Classification (NCBI taxonomy): domain Eukaryota; kingdom Viridiplantae; phylum Streptophyta; class Magnoliopsida; order Santalales; family Viscaceae; genus Viscum; species Viscum album. The sequence goes on along the minus strand of OY728128.1, from coordinate 207,300,044 downwards.
AGGTTATTTTGTGGGGTTTGTTAAATATTATTAAATTTGTTTTATAAATTAAATATATATCAGGCTATTATAATAAATGTGGTCTTAAATTACTATTCATTCATGTGTATAGAAACATATTTTATATGAATGGTTGAATTATAATGTACTATCAATGTACATATTTGAGTTTCCATGAATCTATGATCATCATAAAGTATTCTGAGTTGTGAAGATACATTTTATTATTATGAAATAAATCTTACACAAATTACAATGCGTAATATATATGATAGAAAGAGTATACCCCAAGTGAATAAGACAAGACTTATAACTTTTGTTGACCACATTGTGAATCTCATCGAATATAATAAAATCATCAATATACATACTGGTGTATTATTATTAGACAATAATTCTTATATAATGTTGGTGGGATTATTAACATGGGAAAAATCATACATTGACACCCTACATACGTTTGTTAAAAAAAATACATTGGTAATATGGCGGTTGTTGGGTATCATGGTGATCATATCATTTGTTGGAGCACAACCATTAAGGGATGTGACCACTTGTATGAAAAGAAATGACATTTTCACATTGAATGAATTAGACCAATAAAATTAACCACTAGATTATTTGAGTCACATATGATGTGTTATACTATTGAAATGAGGGTAATATGATGTACACATTTTTGAGATTAATGACATTTTATGTAATCTTAGACATGGTAAATCTTCCCTGGAGAATCAATAAAATATTATTATAATATACTAGATTGATGTGTTCTATATATTGAAGTAAATCAATGTAATTGATTTGGGGATTATATAGTTGCATATATGATGAATATGAGACATCTTGAGATGGGAAAGTTTGTATAGAGATTTGGGTATATTTGATATAGATTTTACCAATAACCTTCGAAGCGTGACAAAATTTAATGTTATGCTACATACCACTCTACAGTTCCATATATATAATTGTGATTTCAGATTTTATTTTCTCAATGCTACTAAGTCTTAATGGGTCACATTGTTTGGATATCAGATACGATTAAAATTATAGAATTATTTCTCAAAATAATGAGTGTTCTATGAAACTATGTCCAAAATATTTAGGATAGATTCAGAAAGATTTATGATGTTTTTCATTAAATATTTATGGGATTTTTGTTAAATTTTAATATTGTTATATGTTATATAATTTTTATATGAATGAGATGTTGTACACATAAATTGTTTTCCCATAGTTTATATAATATTTATGATATTTTATATTCATAGTGTATATTTAATTCATGAATAAGAAGAAAAGATATATTTTCTTTTATACAATTTATTTATTGATATATATACTATAATATATATATATATTATATTAAATATTCATGAGATGCATATGCATAATTTTCAATATGATAAAATTATTATCTCTCTCTAGAACTATTTCATTAATATAATACTAAAGGTAAGTTTATAATGTTATTTAATTTAATCAGGGAAACCTATTCAGAGAAATATAGTCAGCAATAATAACATATGAGATGCATTCTAGAGTAGGATTTACATGTTTTTTATATAATGGTTTGATTTATCTAATATTGGTGTGTGTGTCTATTTTTTTGTATAGTGACGTGATCAGTACATTCGTGGAAAAAAAATATTTTTAAAACTCACTTCTTCATAAGTTTAATTTATCCCTCTAGAGAAGGTGCCAACATTTCTTTTGAAGTATGTGTATCCTCACTATAAAATCATGGATTCTTGGGATGGTGTATCACGTATGTGATAAAATTATTTTTTGTTGTTCCTTTCAACATTTATGAAATATTCTATTAATATCATGGAATATGGTCCATGAAACATTGTTTCAGGTACTATGTTTACATCTATTTCCAAATTATTCATACATGTTATTTCTTTGTGGGAAATCCTATAGTGTTTGGATTTTTTTTCCACCATAAATAATAACATTATGTCTAAATAAACCCCATTAATACCAACAAGTGGGTTTTTTTCATCCCATGGATAAGGTCCCCTAATATTCAGATACACTAAAAATATTTCCATGAATCCCATCATTCAAACTTGATTTACAGTCATCCTTTTCAAAGTTATCTGAAGTCACCAACCCTAATCCAAATCAAAATGTTATTGTTTACTTAATCACCTATCCTTATTTGTAATATATTGGAATTTTTTCAATCCTTAATCCCGATTAATTTTTTCAATTTCTAATTCCCATTCAGTGATTTGTCCATAAATCATGACTTTAACCTACGAGCACCATTTTATGCTAAAAACTATCATATAAAGGATCCAAATTTATTTTCATTTATCCTTTATTGTTTTTAGATATATTGTATCACATGTTGGTCAATGTTGTGCTACATTGAACTCTATGTTTAACATTACAAATTTAAATGCCATAAACTGCTAGTAAAAAATTGAACAAAACATGTTTGGTAGGAAACCTGTATAGGGAAACTGGAGTAAAAGTCAAGCTATTTATTACCTTGTACACTAATTTAAGGGATTATTAAAAGCATAAATAATAAATATAAATGAAAAAAACATGTTTGGGAATCCAATGCCCCTATAGAAAGTCATTAAATTCTCGCTCCACCCATTGGTTTAGGAAAATATGTTTGTGATGATATAAAATAACAATTTTCCTTGGTAATGCATAAAATAAATGGAGAAATAATATTTAGTGTCTAAAATCCATCCTTGAATTCCTTTTTTTTATATAAACCTTATTCAATTAATTTTTTTTTGAATCCAAATAAACATGCGATGATATATGTAATTGGGATATTAAAATCCAAGGGCCCCACTATCTGTCTAGTCATACATGATCCAATATGTCTGTATCATATATTCTCCTAAAAAACATTACAGTCAATGAAAATTTTTGAACAAAAATATGAGGTCCTCTAACAATTGTACACACTAGAACCATTTTAGAAAAAAGCACCATCTAAATGTGACCTTAAGAAATTTTCCACAAATGTGACCCGTCACATCACCCTTGATTTGACCCCCATTTGGTCAAAGTCTGCACAGTCCATAATCTAACTATCTAAGTTGATTCAATACCCATTATATTACATCATCATTATTTTTACCCATTTTCAAGGTATAAAAGTGTCATATCATTCTTTAACCATTATTGGAACACATATAGAGACCATGAACATCCTGAGAAATTGGTTGAAATTTTCTTAGTATTAAACATCAACTATATTTTCTTTCTTTTCATGACCTAAGACTACCTATGAATAAAAACCTAAAAATAACTAGGTTGAAAATACAGAAAAGGTGGCATGAGAATAATTTGAGCCTTTTCTCACCTGTTATGAAACTTCCTTGTTCTTGAAAAAATTAGACATTTGAAATAGAAAAGGTAAACCAATTTTTAGGTCCAAAACCCATCATGGGTAGCCAAATAAAAACCAAAGTTACTTCCCCATAAATCTCCCCAATATGAGGATGAGGAAAAAAATTAGGGAAATAAATAACAATGAAATATTATGGGGTCCACAAAATGATATTAGAAAAAGTAAAGCTACTCTTACTAAGAAACTCGATCTAAGAAAAATATTAATCATTCATCAGTTTCATTAGTGTAATGAAACCCCTTTGTATAATTGTAATTCAGATTCAAAATTTACCCTTTTTTATCCTCATTACATTGAGGTTTTCCTCACCTAAAGGGACTAAATCTTGTGTATGGTTATGGAATTTTTTTCTATACCCATCTAAGAGACACACTCTGGAGGAAACTTTTTGAATCATATATTTTAGTGCCATGGATGAATTTTTCCATTACAATATTAGGTTCAAATAGTTTCATCTTATCTTTTTATTTTATTCCTGGGATATATAGTATAATATTTAAGTAAAATTATATTGATGCAACTGATAAAAATGAGAAAAACATTATAATTGGTTTTCATTAAATTTCAATAAAGAGGGGAATCCATATTTAAAATATATCCTTCATAAACTACACATTATAGAATCATAAATGTTATCAATTAAATGTTATAAATGGTTGAATAAATCTGAAAGTCTTGTGAACATTATAATTTCTTTCTCTTCTTGAGGAAGTAGAATCTGAGCCTTTCCGAAATCATTCACCCCTGCCTTATCCTATTTATCAACTATAATTTGATTCTCCATGGTATAACTATCCATGATAAAACGTTTTTAATAAATAAAATCTATATCATTAGGAACTTTTTCATCGACAACCAATTATTCCACAATATTATATTTTCATGTTTTGTTGGAACCTCATTTTGAGAGGGTTCCATGATTGTAGTATTCCTATTATTTGTCAAGTTCGATGAAGACTCCATCATATAAATTTTAATAACAAATTATTGTATGTTCTCTCATTTTATAATTATGTATTTTATCACACCATAAATGAATTAAGATTCAAAAATATCATTTCCTTGATTGATAAACCTTTTATGATGTATGAATAGCATTGTTGATTGTTTAACAAGAGGAGTTTGAGAAATTATGTTCTGAATTTTCTTCCTCATCATCTAGTGAGTGATTTTAAGAAAGTTTAGAACCTATTAATTGGACTTTAGGTCTCTATTAAACGGTGTAATGTACTATGGCACCAGATTAACTAGGGAATGTATAGCCTATACATTCCCTAATTTAATCAACATAGAGTCATTTTTAGTTCCCACCATATTCGTTTGGTGAGTTTTCAGAATTTTTGTGTCTTGGATATCATCAACTATAAGGGGAGATGACTCTATCATATGTAGTAGATATAATAGCCATGGAATATAATAATTCACTCATAATGAAACATATCTATCCATACCATCTAATGATTGGATTTTAACCCCCTCACCCACCATCACCACATCAGAGACGATAAAAGGAATGCCCCCAATGTTACACTGTCTTATGGATAGACCAATTCAAGTTATTAATTTTGTATTTGAGTATGTAGAAGGTCAAAGACTAGGGATCCTAGATAAATATAAATTGTCCTGACATGAACAAAAGTGGTCAATCTCAGGAAAACATTCCTTCCTCTGACAATACAAAAAGTGGGTGAATTGTGTTTTAGTGTAGACTATTGGAATTTCATTCCATATCGTATCATCAGAAATACATGGGAGTATAGATTTTTATTTTAGGGTATCTAGTTTGAAAGCCAATCCAGGATCTATAATATCCTCACTTCCTACTTCTCCTATTGTACTCACATCTGCACAGCCCCCCACTAAAGGGCTAGGGATCACATACTCTTGAGAAGATGGGGAATCATGGTAAAAGATCCAAACAATATAATAATTCTATATTGTATTTATTATATTTATTTCCGATGATCATGTATGTTCATATATTTTACACAAGTGTATTGGAGAGATGGTGGATGTATAAAAGAGGGAAATTTTTTTTCAATTTTTTTGGTTCCCAACAGTATGTTCACCTTTCAAAATCTACCCTAGATGTCTACAGGTGATACAATTTTGAGAATGTGAAGTTATTTTATCCCCTAAACGTCAACCACTGTCTAGAAATTATTATATGTAATATTGGAGTTGCAAAAATTACCTAATGTACAAGTTGATAGATATAATCACTCTTTAGTATAGAATAAATGGGTGCTTCCAAGAGTCCTTCCAAATTTTTCCTCTTAGTATCCTATAGGGATACCACAAATGGAAGGGTCTCTAGTTATTAAACTAATTTAATTAGAGCATAGAGTCCAATTTTTTTATTTAATCTTTTAAATTTGAAATCCTTCTTCCATTATTTTGGAATCTAGATCAGTGCTGGAACCGATTTTCCTTCCCTGATTTTATTATTTGAGAGAAGGAATGGGTAACCCACTATCTTCAATATTCTAAAACAATGAGGAAATAAATTTTTTTGATGAAAAAGGAAATTTATATAACCAAAAGAAAAAAAATTATTTTGTTACCTCTTACTATGGAGTACTATGTTCGGTTTCCTCTTCCTAGGTCAAGCCCACTTGAAGAATCAGTATCTAGAATACTATATTTTAATTGAAAAACCATTAATAAAATTAATAATGGATTTTGGAATACAATGATAAAAAATAACAATTGAAGAATGATCTTCCCATACAATTTACATCTATTTAGATAAAAACCCAAACCCTATGAGGGTTATTTATCACTTCGGGATAGAGGACCAGGACCTATAAGTTGTGAGGCCTCCCCTCTATAAGATTGAATTCCAATTTACCATAGGGACGATTAGGTTTATAGGAAAATATAATTTGGGAGTCTCCCTTGGAGGAGTAATATCCATGCCAGTCAATGGGGTAGTGTTTGTATTCTTAACATGTTTCGTCAGTATATGCTCCAAAAATGTCATGTCAATTAAAGAAGAAAAGTATTTTATATATGAACCCTCCCTCTAGGATATCCCAACCTTGCCAAAAAATTCTTATACAGTTTGAATATGTATCGTTGTTAGTTCATCCCCTTATCCCTCATCCTGAACCATTGTTGAAAGCTATGGATAATCCATGAAACAAGATAGTTTCCCATCTAGATATGACCATATAATATCCTGTTATTACCATTCAAAAGACTGATATCAGCATTAGTAGGTTGTGGGACAATTTGAAAAACAGTCTTCTCTAATGTGAGAATCAACAAAAATTTGTGAGAAAATGTGGGATAGTTTTCTTCAACCACACTTCAGGGAAAGTGGTGTAATACTTCTAGGAATAAAAAAATTCTAACAAAAATATCAAGGGAAATATACTTTAAAGAATAGTTACGTGTAAATTATCCCATACAAAACACCTTCCCTTACGTATAACATATATTCCCTTTTACCATATGTGTTAGTAGAATGTTTCCAAGGGGCTTTGACTAGTGCAAGATATGGTGTGATGAATGATTTTTTATGTTCATTAAATGTTTACTTGATATCCTATTCCTTCATCTCAATAGTCCTGACCCAAAAAAAAAGAGAAAGATTCTGTTTAAAGTGATCAATTAGAAATTATTTTTTATTAAGAAATTGATTCCCCCAATTTTTTTAATCTAACTATGAATATTTTATAATGTAATAAACATAAAATGAGGCCTTCTAATTTAGAATATTCCCAATAATATAGTGTAAATTATATAATATTGGAGCCGATATTATAACCCACATTCTGGTATCCAACTAGGCCACCATCAGGAATTTTCCAACTCTAACACTAGAAAGAGAATAATTTTTTGAAAGAAGATAAAAATAACTAAAATTTAGATAAATAATGTTAGATCTAAGATGTCAGGTTTAGTAGAGTAAAGAGTTGGAAAAGTAGTGAACTAGTTATCACTACGAAAAAATCTCATATGTGGTGGGTTGAAATAGATATATATATTTTCTAGTGCTAAAGTGAGTGTCATAGTGGTCATATTGTGGGTTCAGATAGCAACAAGAAATTTATTGTGACAGTAATAATGTCATTCAAAAGTGACTAATGTGTCTTACAATATAGTTTAGTCTTAGTCTATTCAACCAAAATAAAATTGAGATACACTCAAATCCCTTTCTACTCTGGGGAACAACAACTTTGGTCGATAAAACCACTCTATGATGTATTCAATTTAATCATCCTCTACAAATAGTGTTTCTAGAATTCCTTGGATCAATTTTTATCTCTCCCTTTGAAACATAGTAAACAATTATCTATCCTATTTCTATATAGTAATTTCTTATGTGGGTTAAAACCCCTTAATTTTCTGAATCAAACATTTTCATTAAAGGTACTTATTTTTCTTCTCCATTATTGCTCCTTTATTTTTGGAGGTTCATTTCAATATGTTTTCTTACAATTTATTCATTACTCATCCCACTAAAGCTACGCCTGGACTACTGGTAAGTTGGGAGTGACACCCCAAGACCACCTCTAATAGGTAAAGGGATGATGATTATCTCCAAGTAGGTATATCCCAGAATGAGTGTCCTTATCGAAATGAATATGTATAAATTTTCACCTCTTGGTGTTAAAAAACCATGTGGGATAATAATAATTGAAATAAACAAATAGGAAAACAATTCATGTAATAACCAATAAGAATATTCAAAGTGAAAAAATATAAATATATCCATAATATAAAAGTTGAATATTATATACACAACAAAAATATTGGGAGTATTAACCTAACAACTAATGAGGAAGAAGAACCCCACTCACAAACTCTTATAATTTTCGACACACGTGATCCCAATTGATGAGTAAAAAAATATTCCACCAACATCCAGCCTACAAAATTCATTTTTTTTCTAACTTTAATCTAAATAAGTATTTACACATGTGGGAAAATCCCATGAAAGGGTGAGTATATACATAACCATTCGGAAAATTTAAAAACCAATTGCAAGGAGATGAAATAAACAGTCATCTTGGACCACGATACATATAGGGGAGTAAGAAATACAATAAAAATATATTTGAGACTCTTGTGGTCAGTATATATCTCACACCTCTACACATAGATATAATGTCACTAGATTTTCATCTTAAGGATCATAGCTTCCAACACCAAATCATGTGTATGAATTTTTTTCTCATGGATTTTCAATTTACTTGATGTATAGGATATCACATTATCATTTTTCATTAGTAAAAATCCTAATAACTTCTTTATACCATCACTGTACACCACAAAGTTTTCCTTACTTATAGGTAGTGTGAGTACTAGCACTGTGATAAGCCTATTTTGGAGATCTTCATTGCTTTCCTCATGCTCTCAGGTCTAGAAGAACTTCACCCCCATCATTGTCAGCTTATTCAATGGGTTTTAAAATCATTATATATTCTTCAAAAATCATTGATAATATAGGTATATACCTAGAAAGCAGAAGATCTGCATTACAAATATTGGCATGGGCCACTCTTTAATTTCTTTTGTCTTGGAAGGGTCCATAGATATCTCTTTTCTGGTGGCATCATGCCCCAAGAATGATATTTATTTCATCTAGAACTAAAAATTACAATACTTTTCATAATGGTTCTCACTTAAAAATGTTTTTAACATAGTATTAAAATTCTCCTCAAGTTCATCCATTTACTTAGAGTATATATGAATATCATCGATAACGATTACCAAAAATTTGTTGAGGTAATTTATAAAGTCTATATTCATTAAATCTATGAAAAATCCTAGAGAATTAGTGAGTCTAAAGAGAGTCACTATGAAATCATAGTATATATACCTCGTTCAAAAGGTATTCATGGGAATGTCTTTCAAACTCACTGTAAATATGTGATATCCCAATAGAAGATCCACCTTAGAGAAAAAAAGTGGCCCCATATTTCTAATCGAACAAGTATTCTGTCTAAGACTTGGGATACTTGTTATTTATCATGATTTTATTATGTTCATGATAATGATTGCAGAGGTGCACTGATCCATCCCTCTTCCCAGTAAAGTGGACTGGTGAACCATTTGGTGAAGCACTCAGGTGTATAAAACCCTTCTCCAATTTCTCCATTAATTGTTTCTTTAGAACTTATAGCTCTATGGGGGATATTCTATAAATATCATTGATTTAGGTAGGGATCCATGAATAATTTAAACTGAGAACTCAACCTATAGACCAATATAAAGACTAGGAAATTTAATAGAGAATACATTAGGATAATCCATCACAATGGACATATCTATGAGATGTATCATCTCCTTTATATCAATAATTTTAGAAAGAAATTCTGTCTCAAAAGGAAACATTATCCACAGTTGAGAACATTATTATGATGGAGATTTATATTCCTCTATGCACTTTTAATGGATTGGAGGATACTCTTGGATGTGAAGAGTGATATCCCATTTCCGATATTTGATGATATTTTTGAATTAAGATAGCCAATCCAAACACCAAATAGCATCAAATTACACTAGAGTTAGTATGTCAAGAATTACTAGGAGTTTCAGTCCACAAAAATTTACTGAGGAGGAGTTATAAATCTGGACACAATAATTGAGCCATTGAATATTCTATTAGATAACTAAACCTAAAAAATAGGTGGAATTTTAGTAGTTTTAAAAAACATGTTAGATATGAAAGAATGCATAGAACCAGAATAAAATATTATGTTCTATATTATTGAATTAATAAAAACACCACATGTCACCACATCATTGTATGGATCCACCATATAAGTAGTGACAGTATAAGAAAATCCATGTTGACTTGGAGGTTTTTATTGATTACCTCCAAAAACCCTTAGTATAGTTAAATTTTTTACATAATTCCCATGTTCCTGGAATTTTTTAGACTGTAATAAAGGGAGAGTGTTGATCTAAACATTCCATTATTCTTCCACAGTAGTCAAATAATTCATTTATATTTTGTAGTTATTATCTGGATATATCATTCTTCCACAATTGAAGAAATTCTTGGTTCCCTTTAGATAGATCCTAGGATTCTTCTTCCCACATTTTTTACATGTGGGATGTGCAGTCGCCATTCCATCAGGGTATTTATTTATCTAGTTGCCCATATTAGACTCTAATTTACACTTTTTGTCACATGGAACACAAGATCATTAAGAGTCTTTGATCTCGATTTTATCCTTGAGGCACAATAGAAAATCTCCTCATAACTATTGAAGTTGTGAATCACCAATTATTTTCCTAGGATTGGATTTAGTCTGCTAATGAAGAGACCCACCTTACATCCAAGGTTCATGATAATGCCATAAGTGCATCTTTCAAGCCTTGTGATGTATTATTTATATGCCTTGATAGATTCATCTTCCTTCTTTATACGTTCGAGTAACACTCTTTTCACCTTGTTGTAGAAGTTTCCATGAAAATATTTACTCATGAACATTTTATTGACTTCTTCCAAATCAATTTAAACTATTTTCTCATGGAACATTTTTTTCCTGATCAGTTTTAACCACTAATTAGCTTCCACATCAAAATAACAGAATTCCATCATGAATTTATATTCTTATGATCACTATTGGATTGATAATATCCTTTAGATGGAGTTAATCCATAGTTCCATGAGGAGGGGATCTGGAGATCCACTAAACATAGGAGGCATTTTCCATAAAAAAAAATTAAATGAATACATTCTCTTTCCATGGAGGATGAGAACGTTCCGAATGATTGTAGTTATTATTCATAACATGATCTAGTTGAGAAATTACTATCATGAATTTTGGATAATCTTTTCCATTCATATTTTTCATATTAGTAGTGGAATATTCAAATTTGCTATCTCATTAATTGACAACATGTTTTATTCTGTTTAAAAAAATTAACTAATAAAAGAATGTTCAATTAAAGGGATTTAATTCTTATCTAAAAATCATAAATATAATGTTTTATCATAGAATTATAAACTGGTAAAGGAAAATTATATCCTAACTTGTGACTCACTCAGTTGAAGTCTTGGTTTTCCATGATCAGTTTCTTAAATTATATTCTTATGGGATCCTTTTTTTGTTCCACTAATAATGGTTCATAATGAGCTTATGAATTTACCAAAGCATATATTCTGGGAGTGTCAAATTAGGTGTGTAGTAAGGCACATTTTTGTGTACCCAGTTTCCCCAATTGAGGCCCTGATCAACCAGTCAGAATTTTTACTCCTAGGTACATTTGTGTAGAGCCATTTACACTTGAAATGTCTAGTTAAGAATGTATTTTCTTGATAAACTACATAATTTTTACTTACAAAAAAATTGGATTCTTTATTATACTTAGTTTTATCCTTACGGTGCATACTAATGTGATAAATTCCTAGTCTCCAAAAATAATTACACCATCTTTTGATACCATCTATTGCAATACCAACCTTTTAAAAAATGATTACATGATTTTAATCATATTTAAACATCATATTACAATACAAGGATCATAAAGTCTTATGTCCTGGAATACTAGGTATATAATTACACATCATAAAAAGAAAATTTATTTAATCTTAATATTGAGCTTCTAACTTCTACTAGTTTGATTCATATTCATAGGATAACTGTGGGATAACATGAACAATGAGATGAGCTAAATATCCGAGTAAGGGAATAAACATAAGAATCAATATTTAGCACATGGGATAGAAGGTAGGAAATAATTAAATAAAAATGCATATAAAAATATTGATCATATGAAATCATGAAATATAAAACATGGGATCATATAATCACGGAATCATATTAATGTTGTAGCAACATAAAACATGTATTTAGCATGAGTCATGGAATGTTTCACATAGAAGAGTATGAGTCAATTCTAACCACCAAGACTATTGCACATAACATCTCATGAGACTAAAAATTACCCAATGTATTGGAGAACTATCTTGTAACACCCATATTATCATGTTCATGAATATATTTTCTAAATAAGTAATCATACATCATGAATCATTCATAAACATAAGGGTACCCATGGAAAGAAATGAGTATCATAATCATGTAAAAATAATAATAAATGGGTGTATCATACAAGTGTCCATTAATGAAAGGAATTATAACATACAAATTAATAAACGAAAATAGGAATATATCATGGTGAGTGATTTCAATGAGAACTGTTGATTTATAAAAAGAGTATTTAATAAATCCTAACACATAAACATTTCAGTGCAGTTTTAAAGAAAACGCAAAAGGGAATTTTAAGTAGAAAATGGAATAACCATTTATATAAAACCATAATTGAATTAAGAAAAGTTTCATAATAAAAAGAATAATTTTTTAAAACCAATGGTGGCCTAAAACATATGATACAAGACACTTGAAATTGAGTATGAATTTCAGATATTCTTTTAAAATTGGCTTCATTATCTAGAAGAATTCAATAAGGAACCAATTTAAAATAAGTATATCCCCAAAAGAAAAAATAAATGGATCATGATAAATGTTTTTGGAAAATATTGATATAATTTAAGATATGTACATTAAAATAAAATATAACTTCATTCGGGTAAAAAGAAAGTTCGTGCAACCAGAAGGTGTAAAGGAGGTTTTGGTAGAATCCCTTACCATAATTATGAAGGTATTCTTCACTTGATCTTAATTTCTGGGATAATAAAATTATAATCATTAATTTATAATTCCAGAACCAATTATAGTTTTCATTTATTTATTATAACCTTATTGTGTTCATTTAGGACCTTTTAGATGGGTTAAGAAGTTCAATTTCAATTTTGGGAGTATTTGTTTCCTTGGTTTTCATTGCAGGTTTACTTATATACATGTATGGATAATCATGTAAGATGAGGGTGTTTGTCCATAATGGAAGTTATATGTAATTAGATGATATAAAAAATTTTAAATTTTTATAAAATTTAAATGGTTATATATATTGAGGATGATTAATTATATAAAAAATTAATGATAATTATTTGGGTAAATTTGCGTTTTTTATCACAAAAAACTCATTTTATTTTAAAAATTAGTACCTTTTGTAAAAAATGATTCTAGAACATTAAATTGGATATATTATATAAATAATAATCATGATCAAACATAAATTTTTTTTAATGACCAGAATTGAAGACGGTAATGGATATTGAAAACCCATCATTCTTGAATATGATAAATTAACACATCTCAGATACTGTTTTCATTTCTAGTATAAAAGGAGGGAAATGAGAGATGATGTGTAAATATTATATTAACATAATAAAATTATATAATATGTGAGATATTAATGACACCATTCCAATTGGGTAAAGATAAGTGAGAAGATAATAATAAAAGAAAAGATAACATAAGGAAGTTAAAATCAAGTGGAAGAGGTTTTTACATATTGAAATTGTCCTCCTTGAGATCCTTTTTAAGGCTATGGTTTTGTTGTTTTGAAGAGACTAAGGGATTTTGGACGTGGGGCAGGGTCTTGGGAAGATATTTGAGTATATTTTATTTAAGGAACAAGGCTTTAGAAGTGTGAGGAGAAGAGCTTGTGAGGGGTGATATTTATAGTGGAGGAGAGGAGGGTTTTCTTAATGTTTTATTGATTATTTTAATATTTTTTCTCAACAAAAGAAATAGTATTGATTAATGTGGTAGAAAACTGTAATATGTGAATTTTATTTAGTACCCAAGGAGATTACCTTATGAAAAAATCATCAATGACTCAATAAATCATGTATTTAGCATTTATAATAAATTATCTTATTTTATTATTCTTAAAAAATTCATTATTTATGAAAAATACCAAACATTTCCCAAACCATTTTCTCTATTTATAATCAATCAATAAAATCAATTTTTATAGAATAATTTTATAATTACGAGACATTTAATTTATAATTAAAATCAGAATTAACTTGAAAAATATAAATTTTATAATTGTAACCAATTTTATAACATTTTGAAAAATTAACTAAGGCAACATAAAATTATATTATAATCATAACAACAAAAAATAATTATGTATTAATACAATTAATGATAATTAATTTTCTTTTATATTATTAAATTAGTCATAAAATTTTAATTAAATATTTATGACTTATAAAAAATACCAACACTATGATATAATTTTATCGTATTGTCACTTATGATATGGATATGTTTTATTTATACTTTCTTGGGTATGGTTACTTATTCACTTGGCTGATTTACTAATTATAAGAGTCATATTACTATTCATAAGTGTAACATTACTATTCATTAGGGTATGTAACTATTCACAAAAAATATGTTTTTCTTTTTAGACTCAAAACATCTTACTGATCAGAATCATGTATGTCAGATTTTTGAAATTCAAATCTCAAAAGTGGGAAATTAAGTTTATATGTCACATTGAATTTAGTAGTTAATTTAAGCATTAAGTAGAAATTTGTTTTTACATTTTGTGATTATACTATAATAAATAATTATTATAAGGTAATTTATATTGATTCAACTTTGGGTAATTACATAACTCATATTGTTATATAATTTTAAGAATAATTAACCATCAAATACAAACTAAAGATAATAAAGACTAGTGTCTCTAGAAGAATAGTTAGATAAGATTTATAACATTGAAATACAGGAAAACATATTTATAATAATCATCCAAAATGAATTCTTAAATTACATTTATCTCTTACATCTTCCTAGGTTGGCCTTGCGAATAAATAAACAAAACAAATGATCTATTAATACCAACAATGGAATAAACATAGGAATAGAGAATAACATATGTGTTAGACAACATAACATGGTGTTATAAAAAGGAATGTAACATGAATAAACATATAGAAGAATAACATATAGTACATGAGTTCATGTAATCACAAAAACATATGAATTTATTAGCAACATAAAACATGAAATAAGAATGAGTCAAGGCTAACTTACCATACTATATCACTTGTTCAGAAAAGAAATATAAAGGGATAAGGTTTAATACCATCCCAAATATAACATATTTGGAGACTAAAAATTACCCAATGAAATGGATCTCAATTTATGATGACCTATCACAACATGCTCATGCATATGCTTCCATCAAAAATAATCAACCATAAGTAATTAACATTAGGGTTACCCATAAAATGAAATATGTATCATAATCATGTCACAAATAATAAAAATGAGTGTATCATAACAGTTTCCATAAAGTAATGGATTTAAATAATACATTATATTTAATAAGGTAAAATATTCATATATCACGACAAATGATTTCTAAATGATGTGAAAACTTGTAAACTGGGTGTTTAAGAAACATTAGAAATTATACATATTAGGGCGGTTTATTGGAGAATATAAATGATTTTTTAACACATATTAATGAATAATTGTTTTCATAAAAATGTAATTTATCCAATATAGTTTTATAATGACAAAATTTTATTATATAAAAAAAATTATTAAAAATTTTTGTATTATACATGAAATTGGGTAATAAATGGGGAAGTTACCTTTAATATGGCTAAATTATCAAGATGAATTGAGAATTGAACATTATAAAACAAATATTTACCCATAAAAGACATAATAATTGATAAAGGTAAATGTGTTTGGAAGTTGGAAATAAAATTTAGTATAATTTCATTTGAATAATTAATAATTACATTGGGGGTAATGAGAGATAAATCATAACTTGAAGGAAAGATGGAGGTTCGTAGAGAATCCCCTACCTTAGTATTGAAAATGTTCCTAAATAACACTTAATGTACTATATAATCATATAAGATTAATTAATTAATTAATTAGGACCATATTATACATTTAATTAATTTCATATAATTATATGTTCATTTACAACCTTTTGATGTGTTATATGATTAAATTTTCTCATTCATGGAGCATTTGTTTACTGATTTTATGATTCATTCACTTCTGTTTAATTTTGGGAGTTCATGTCAAATGTATGTAAAATTAAATAAGTTGAATTATTTGATATTTAAGAACCTACTTAATTTTAATTGGTCCCATATATGATTTTTTTAATATATGGGAATGATTCATTAGATAAAATGTTAATGATGAATGTTATATAATTTTGATGAATATTCAATTATCATAAATATGTTTTCTTTTATAATTTAATTTGATGTAAAATTATTAGTTTTACAACATACAAATTTTTTTAATATACATTTTGAAATATTTTTAACTATTATAATAGATTTATGATCCACCATGAATGCCGTAAAATAAAATGAAAAGTCGACATCCACTTTGCTGGTGAATCGACACATCATGGAATAGGTTTTATCTTTTAATATACCAATATAAGAGAATACATTATATGATATACATAACATTAATATATTTAAATTATATTACATCTATAATATTGGAATATTCATTCCACTTTGTGATTGATGGGTGAGGATAGGATTAGAAAAGAAAACAAACTGGAAAAATGTTAACTGAAAACGAAATAGGATTTTACCTCTTTAACTTTTTATTCATGAGAAAAACCTTTATGGAAATTTGGATTAGTATTTTTTGTAGAACAAAGTGTAATGTACCAGTTCCAGGTGCCTCAGACCTGGTTGGTCACATGACCTCAAGCACACTTCCCAAAATGCTAGTGGCTAGAAACTTGCAGTGAGGGCCAATGTCTGATAGTAGGGAAACAATAAACTCATTGGAATAGTATAAATAGTGTAATAAACCATAATAAACAATAGAGGAAGCAGTAATACTATACGACATAATTAAGCAGTGGAAGACATATAGTATAAAATAACTACAACATATATCTAAATGAATAATGCTTGTTACATGTGACTAGGAAAGTAGCCAAACAAGTCACAATGTCAAAAATAAAATACTGAAACCAAGTAAAAAAATAATTAAACTCCAATACCATCACAAGCCTCCACTTGGTGCCATGTTCTACAACTAAAATAGCAATCAAGTACCTGATGAAGAGGGTTCTTTCCCTTATCTATTCCAGTAACCATGTAATCTGTTTGGGTCCAAAAGCATGACCCAAACAGGGTATGAGATGAATCTTAGTAGGGAACCACAAAAAGATCTTTCCCTAATATTCAGTGAATATATATATATCATGTAACATACACAAATGAAGAAATAAACTATGAATTACTCAAAATAAAACAATCCTATAGTTTTCAAATACATTCATTTTCATTTATTAATTATTCAGACCGTTATATAAAGATTCCATTGATCTAGCCTATGTTATGTATCCCTCTGTGTAATAGTAACAACATGAATATCATAAGACCATCTAAACAACCAAGTATGACTGAGTCAAAGATTCTTCTTTTTCATGGAAAAATCGTTACAAACAAATAAGCATTCATTCATAACAACCCTCTGGGAAAGCTCTCACTGTCTAACCCATTTGGTTTTACATAGAACTAATCAATTGAAAATGACCACATGGGTATCTCTCATGGTCAATACCCCTTTGTCAACATGGAATCAATATGTTATACAAGACCTTTATGTATCTCTCATGGGAAATAGCCCTTGGGTCAACGTAGTATAAATAATCATAAATGTACTCTGTGTAGCTCTAATGGTCAATAACCCCTAGGTCCACATAGCATAAATGATCCTAAACAACCTCTTGGGTAGCTCTCAGGGTAAATACCTCTATGTAAAAGTCCACAACAAGGCTCTCATGGTATTGTGTAAATAAACATGGAATACCCCATAGTTTTCTTGGTCCAAGGATATCATGATCCATTAGAAGATCATCGCGTATATCATATCAAACCAGAACATGTAATATGAAACTTCTACCTAGATAACATTCGCAATAACAACATATGAAATTCTTATAATCAATCAACTGCATCCTAAACAATTCAAAGAAAGTAAAGAAGGTATACCTCATAAGAAACCGAGGCCAAATGACTATAAGCAACTAATCAATGTAACAGACCAATGGGGGGGTTCCATAACAAGGTTATAATATGTCATGCATAGCCAAAAACCCTTAATGAAATAATCAAACCACATCAGGCATTAAATAGGGTCAAATTCCAAAACACGCAATACCCCAAACATGGGTATTTGGAAATTTAATCATATATAATCCAATGAAAATAAAATAAATTCACTTACCACATACCTTGATGTTTTATGATGAAAAGTCTTGAGCATCGGCCCCTCAATCATCCTAGAACCACATAGATCTATATAAAGGGTAAAAATGACAAACCCTCGATAAATCTTGAGAGAGGAGGATTCAGAAAGAAAGGATCTAGGGGAAGAGAGAACTCACCATTGGGAATCCAATGCAACTGAAGACGTCTTAATCAGAGTTTGAATAAAGAATGGAGATGAGGTCAAAGTTATTAGGATTTCTGTCGCTCTCTTGTGTGAGAAACGAGAAGAAGAAGTTTTTTCAGGAGATGAGACGAGACCCTTCTCATACTCATCAATTAAAATAAAAGTACATGATGTGTTCATTTAATTTACATGTCGTGTATTAGTCTCAACCATCCCCCACTTTATGGGGTCTTCCATGACACCTACACTATAATGTACTCATCCATTACATGGCTAGTATAGGCTGTTCGTGGTACCCAGGTACATGTTGTGCACTCCTAAGTACATGACGTGTACTTATATAATTTTGAAATGCTTCATTTTTCCTAAAAAGTATCCTGAAATAAATATCCATACCTAAAATGATGATTCAGGTTATTAGAAAAAGGTTCATGGAAATGATTGAGAGACTTGGTAAGGGTATGGGGTAGAATTTGTGAAATCATCAAGGCTTTGTAGGTGTGAGGGATAGATAAGGTGAGGGGTGGTATTTATATGGGAGGATGGGGCTTTTTTATTTATTTTTTCATTAGTTTATTATTATATCTCAATACTATCAATAGTTTTGATTATTGTGATTAATTTTTCTGACTGATTCATTTATGTTCTAACTAATTGGGGATTACAAGATATATTATGTAAAAATAAATGTATTAGTCTTAAAATGTTTAAAACTATATATTACTCTATTTCACTATTCACCAAAACTTCAACAGTTATAGACGATTCCCAAATATTCTCCCTAATTTTTTTGACATGTACATTTCAAAAATGTACTCCATTTTTTTAAATAGATTTCTAAATATTCTATATTTAATTTTAATTTAAAAACACATATTATTCAAAGAATACAGAATTTAAAATTATAACTGATTTTGTGAAACTTTGAAAAATTAATTGCAGATTAATAAAATTATTTTATAATCATTAAAATATAAATTCTTAATTTATGAATTTATTTTTTTAATAAATTTGATTTTCATTTAATATATTAATAATAATATTTTAAATAAATATTTATATAATATAAAAAATTAACAAAACATAATTTACCAATTTTAAAAAATTAATTTTCCAATTCCAACATATAAATATATAATATTTTCATTTATGAAATACAAAAATTTGATACATACTTTCGTAGCTGAGGTCACTATTCTATTAGGAAGATTATTTTTTCTTAATGGTCGTATTAGGACTCCAACGGTCATGTTACGATTCAATTGGTATAAGTACTTTAATTTATATAAATACCACTTATTTCATTAATTATTAAATTATAAATATTGTCTTATGTTATTTATCTTATTTTATTTCATTTATACTACATAAAATAGCTATAAGAAGAGAATTTATTTCCATTAAATTATTGGTCGTTACATTCGTCCCCCTTATGAAAATTCTCCATCGAAATTTCATTTTACATAATTTGGTAAAAATAGGTGAGGGTACTTCTCTACCATTGATTCCTAAATATGTAATGTTTCTACTTCATAATTATAGTGCTTGTATAGAACGTTGACTAGGTGAGTAGTCTAGTTGTGTAGAAATTTATCACTATAGTCCACAATCTTCCCCAGCTTCCCTATATTGAATAGGTTATTCTCCATTTATAACACCTATAGATTCAGTAAATATGAGGGATCTATAATGTACTTACTGAAGAGGGATAGATGTAATAAATAGTATACTTGTGTCATGAATCATGATATGGATGATGTTCTAGGGAATCAGGTCTACTTTCTTCCCAAATCTCACAACCATCATCCATGTGGATTTGTGGATGAATACCATGTCATTAATCATAATTTATATAACCCTTCAATGATTGCATTCATAGTTTTTTTATTCATTTTGTGTATACCAGATATATTTGAAAATGGTTTTCACCTTTTCAAGCATTTCTTTAACCATTTTAGGTCCTAGAAGCTTCCATTCACCAACTTCATCCTAGAATTCATGTTTTCTACATCATTTCCCATAGTAGGATTTATATATAGCCATTGGGTTTCTTGAGTGTAAACTATTATTGTTTGATAACTCGACTAGAGGAAGATGTTGGTCTCATCCCCCTTCTATGTCCATAGAACATACTCTAAAATTATCTCGGAGTGTCTAGATCATTTTCATATATTGGAAATCTATTTGAGGATGATATATTGTACTGATGTATAGTTCAGTGTTCAGAGAATGTTGTAAAATGTTTCGGAAACCTAGAGGTGAATGTCAGATCTCAATCAGATATAATCTATAGTGGCACTCCATGTAGCCTGAAAACTTCTTTGATGTATAATAGTGAATTTTTGCCGAGTGATAAGTCCTCTTGAATTTTGATAATGTGATTTGTATTTTTAAGATGATCAACAACAATCAATTTAGATTTTTTTCATTAGGATTTCATTGGAAGTCCATTGACAAAGTCCATGATGTTGTATTCGTCTTTCAATATTTGTATGAGTAATGGTTTCATCATCCCCATTAACTTTTTCCTTTCAGCCTGTAATGGCCCGGACCTCTCCGGCCCTTTCCCTTTGTCAAAAAGAAGGTCAAGAAGTGTTCTAGAGGGTAAAATGGACTTTTCCACACTTTCTATAATTTTGAAACTACATGCCGTGTAGTTTGAGTACACGTCGTGTACCCCCTTCCTGGGTATACCCCGTGTTGCAGACCGTGTCCTTGCTGTGTGGAATAATGGGTGCACGCCGTGTGTCCAGTTCTACACGCCGTGTAGTCCTTCCCCACGTATGCGTTACTAGTCAATGGCCATGTACCGTGTTGAACCGTGTCCTTGCCATGTGCAATAAATTATTACACGCTGTGTGTCCAAACTACATGTCGTGTAGTCCTTACCCGCGTATGTGTTACCCTCAAACCGTGTGTTGACCAGTCAATGGCCGCGGAGCCATGTTGGATGCCGCGTGGAGACCATGTGAAAGAACTGAGTACACGCCGTGTACCATAAATTACACACCGTGTACTTTTGATTTTCATGCCTATAAAAGGAGGGGTCCCCTCCTCCTTTCAACTTACACCTCTCCACCGCTCTCCTCTGAGCAGAGCTCTCCCAAGAGACTCGAAAGCTCTTTCTTCCATATCTTCTTCGTCCGACCTCCGATTTACGATCCGTCAGCGGCCACGAGATTGTAACGACGAGGTGGAGATTCTGAGCCTGGGTCTGTTGTCTTCCCTTCATCCTTTACTTTCCGACTTCCACCCGAGGAGTTTTTTTCGGGACCCGACAGAGGTAACGGACGCCAACGGACGTCTTCTACGGTTGATCCGGGGGAGCGTTGCGATCAAGAACCTGTTGATGTAGGGATCTTACCTTCATCTCTCTAATATTTTCATCTTGAGGGGTGGGTGTCCTCTTGTTTATGTGAAACACTTTTGAACCAGTTTAATGAAGAAAATAACTAGCTTATATAACAGGGATTGGAAGTTGTGATTAATGTTACTTTATATCCTGTGATTTTATGTTCTGAATTGAATGAGCTTCTACCTACTGAAAATCACAGTCGCTGGGGGCCTTTGCTTACACAATTAAATGTTTCCCTCTACTTCAGGATTTTATTATGGATGGAAACCTTGTGGATTGTGGAAATTGGATAATCACCTAAAGATGGATGATTAAATGAAAATCTGGAACCCTTGTGTGACCACCCCGGTTAAACAAAATGGAATAATGAACATGTGGGTGTTGGTTGGTTACATGGCATGTGTTGGGGGTTTTTTTTTATGGTTTGTTGTGGATCGGGTGAGCAGCGGGGCTGCGGTTGACTTGGTTGTGGGTAGGTGTGAATGTTGTGTTGGTAACTGACAGTGGGGCAGTAATAAATGGTATTAACAGGATAATGATGTGTGGCTTCGGTGTGGTTGTGGTTATGGTGGTTGGCAGCGGGGCTGCAGGGATGGGCTTGAATGTGAACGAACTATGGGTTGTGAATAATAAATAAAAGAGGAGGAGTTAATGAATGGTGAGGCATGGAAATGAAATGGGAATAATAATCAATGGGGTTGGTTGGTTAATAAGAAGGACTTGGTTGTGTTTCCTATGTTTTCCTAGATTGATTTTTGGATGGCGTGGATATGTTTTACGAACGATCGATGTGGCATGGTTGTGGATAGTTTCCCAGTAGTTAAGGAACTAATAAACTAATTCTGCTGAACGTGAAAACCTAAATAGGGTTGTGGTTGATTGTTGTATGCATGCTTTGTAGTAGCTGTGTCGAGGCACGTGCTCATTTTCTCTATTTCAAAACCATATGTTGGGCTGTGTGGTTGTTATATATATATATATCTGTATCTTTTGTGTTTATCGCACCCCACCCATGTTGAGAACTTAGTGTCGAACACTCCAATTTTATGGGAGAGGGTGTTTTTCCCTTCATTACTAGCTCTTTCATGCTCCTTCTCCCCTAGGCTGTGATGGCTTGAGGTGACCATACACATAAGACTCTTCGAGTAGGTTTCGATTGGGGTGGCTTTAGCCCATGACTCTTTAGGTAGGTTCTACTGTTTCCCAAGAATCATCGGGATGAGGCCCAGGTGTGTGCGGGCGGGATACATGGTTTTAAGGCCCAGGTGTGTGCGGGCGGGATACGTGGTTGTAAGTCCAAGGTGTGTGCGGGTGAGATACGTGGTTATGAGGCCCAGGTGTGTGCGAGCAGGATACGTGGTTGTGAGGCCCAGGTGTGTGCGGGCGGGGAGAGTGTGGCAGTGTCAGGACGTTCGTCGTTAGGAAGAGAATCTTACTAAAGGGAAATGGCGTGGGTTACCCAATACTGTTGTTTCTGATATACTACTACCTGTTGTGATTATGTTTTTGGTGAGTGTGGCTGGTGAGGTTGGGTGGATAGAATTCCTTTCTAGGTTTCTTCTATTGTTCTCACAGGACATTAGGATCTCTCCCCACTTGTGCATGAGAGCTTTAGGTTTCCCTACTGAGTATACTTGTATGCTCACCCTACGTTTACTTTCAAGTTTCCAAGAGGACTACCAGGGCCGTGCGGGACCCTTCTAGTCGGACAGTTGGAGTTGTTGCTGTTGTTTTACCTTTGTTCTCTTTTGGTATTGTACTTTGAGCATTCTTGTACTTTTACCATGTTATAAAATTGTTTAAACATGCATGTGGTAATGGTTTGGGTTTATTTCTATACACTTTCCCTTTTTCCTTTTTGGTAGTTGACTTGTCCTATTTCCTTATCTTTAAAAATAAAAAGGGTAATGCCTCCCATATTTGTGAAAAACTCATACCCTTGGTGCTAGTGGCCACCCCTGGGCCTACTGGAGGTGGGACTCGGGGGTCATTATCTCCCATTCGCCATTGACAGCTCAGGAGGGGAATATTTGGGGGGAGGGGGTCATGATAGAATGGTATCAGAGGTGATTTTTGAGAGATAGGATGGGGTCTGGAGTTAGGCACAGTGAGGATTTCATGGGATGGTAGGGAAACAATGTTAGTTAATCTTGGTGCGTGACATAGGCTAGGGAAGACCAGCTAGGACACGAGATTTTAGGGCCCCCGTGATCCGATGTAAGGACTCTGAGCCTACTGAACGACCAAGTGAGATGACATTGATTGCAGGGTAGAGACCCTAGGGAAGTTACATGCATCATCATGATTTTGTTTTACTTGATTTGGGTGTTCTGGGAAATAAATTGAAATAAAATGATGAAATAAGACCTTGAGTTTTTCCTTACTACTTGGGCTTAGGCGATCCTTGTTTAGCTTACAAAAATGGCACCTGGACTTCATTCCTGGGTGGCTCAGAAGGCCGAGGCCCAGCAGATTTAGGTGGCCGATTAGTAGAGGATTGAACGAGAGGAGAAAGATAGCTAGTGGCAGAAGACTCTCTGTTCTTTCCAGCAGCAAACCCTCAAGAAGTACGAGGGTAGTACTTCGGATTCAGAGACGGAGGGGTGGCTTGAGGAGCTAGGGATCGCTTTTACCTTGATCCGTGCTCCGAGAGAGTATTGGGTACCCCTAGAAGTTAGTCAGCTGAGAGGTGTGGCGTGACAATGGTGGACGCTCTACCTCAGAGAGAGGATAGAAGCAGAGGTTCCATGGGCTGAATTTGATAAGGAATTCCGAGAGGAATTCCTTTCATCCATGATCAAGGCGGAGAAGCGGCAGGAGTTACTCTCCCTTCTGCAGGGGAGTATATCGGTACGAAAGCTGGGGATCAAGTTCAAGGATCTCCTGCGCTTTGCTCTGGATCTCTTTCCATATGAGAAGTCTCGGGCAAGACGTTTGGAAGAGGTGCTTCGTCCTTCGCTCCAGTATGCTGTCACCCCCTTCAACCTTCCGACATACATGGCAGTACAGAATAAGGCAGAGGATGTAGAGAGGATGCACTCGCTGGGAGGTGCACCCTGAGAGGGGATCCAGCCAGGCTCGTCGAAGGGGAAGGCAGTCAGCAGCAGGGCTCCTACGACGGGACCTTCCAGGTTCAGGCTAGTGGGGAGTAGGCCCGAGCAGTCCCAGTTCAGATATTCGGGTCCACGCCCCTTTTTCACGAGCCTGTGACCAAGGTGTTTTTCTTGTGGAGGTTTCAGGCTCGTTCCGAGTTGGTACCCGACCCGAGCTCAGTACGGTGGAGGTGGACAGGTTCAGCGCCCACCTCAGCTGAACCAGTTGCCGGTGAGGCCCATCCAGCAGTAGCAGGACCATGCCCCTCCGAGGGCAGACTTTGCGGGAGGAGGCCAGCCTCAGGGTGCTCCTCAGGGACCTCGACCAGAGTGTGGTCGTGGAGGCAGATGACATCAGAGAGGCAGAGGAGCTGGCCGTGGACAGTTGCACGCAGGAGAGTTTACAGCTCCAGCAGGACCAGAGGTGGTGCAAGGTACGATTTGTTTATTCAGCACTCTTGTTTCAGCTTTGTTAGATTCGGGAGCCTCTCACTCCTTTGTTGCACCTAGTCTAGCCCAGGATTTGGGATTAGATGTAGAGAGACTTTCCGTACTACTGGTACTGAGTACACTAGTTGGAGGCCAGACCAGCGTATCTTGTGTTTGTCGGGGATGTGGGCTGACGTTGGGACAACATCGAACTAGTGGAGACCTTCTTCTGTTACAGATGCAGCCATACGATTTCATCCTAGGCATCGACTGGTTGTTTTCTGTTAGTTCCGTTATCGGCTGCTTCCGGAGAAGAGTCGTGTTCTCCGACGTAGATGGGAAGCGCATATCTTTTGTTGGCGAGAGGAGCTATCAGGCGGGAAGCCGACATGTGGAGCCTCTCCTTTCCTTATTGGGCGGGTTATCAGTGGTTCCAAATGATATAAAGATGATGGATCTCCCAGAGGTTGTTGGGGAGTTTCTCGATGCTTTTCCTGAGGAGGTTGTGACTCTACCCCCCCCCCCCCCCCCCGACGAGACATTGAGTTCGGGATAGACTTACAGCCTGGTGCCCTTCCGATTTCGATGGTCCCTTATCGGATGGAACCTTCGGAGTTGTGGGAGTTGCGTATTCAGATTGACGATCTGATATAGAAGGGTTTTGTTTGACCCAGCGTGTCACCATGGGGTGCTCCAGTTTTGTTCGTGAAGATGGAAGATGGTGGTCTCAGGCTATGTAGAGACTACCGAAGGTTGAACCAGTTAACGGTCAAGAACCGTTACCCCCTCCCAAGGATAGATGATCTCTTCGACTAGCTGAGGGGAGCAGGTTGGTTTTAAATTATTGATTTACGATCGGGATATCATCAATTGAGTGTGAAGGACAATGAAATCTCGAAGACAACATTCAGGTGCAGGTATTGGCACTTTGAGTTTGTAGTGATGCCGTTTGGAGTGACGAATGCACCAGCTGTGTTCATTGGACTTATGAACTTTGTCTTCCGAGGGTTTCTGGACCAGTTCGTCGTTGTGTTTATTGATGACATCCTGATCTACTCAAGATCAGAGGTGGATCACGTTAAGCATCTTAGGGAAGTCTTGGAAGTCCTTCGACACCACCAGCTTTATGGGAAATTGTCGAAGTGTAAGTTCTTGACACAGGAAGTAGACTTCCTTGGTCACGTGGTGTCTCAGCATGGAGTGTCAGTGGACCCGTCGAAGGTGGATGTAGTTTTTTCTCGGGCATCACCCAAGAACATGGTAGAAGTTTGTAGTTTCATAGGGTTAACAAGTTACTATTGGAGGTTTGTTTCGGACTTCTATCGAGATGCTGCTCTATTGACAGCTTTAACGAGGAAGAATCGGGTCTTCCTGTGGAGCGAGCAGTGCCAGAAATCTTTTGACTACCTAAAGGAGAAGTTGGTCAGTGCTCCCGTACTCAGGTTTCCAGAGGAATTGTTCTTGTATGAAGTGTTTTTGATGCTTCTGGCCTTGACTTGGGGTGCGTGCATATGCAGAAGAAGGGTGTCATTTGTTATGGTTCTATGAAGTTGCGTCCTCACGAGCGTAACTATGCCACCCATGACCTAGAGCTTGAAGTAGTAGTGTTCATACTGAAGTTGTGGTGAAATTACCTCTTTGGGGAGTGCTTTGTGGTCCTCTCAGATCACAAGAGCCTGCGTTATATCTTCTCCCAGCGTGACCTGAACTTGCGGCAGTGGAGATGGGTTGAGTTTCTCCAAGACTATGACTTCGATATCTCTTACACTTATGGTAAGGGAAACGTTGTGGCTGATTCCCTGAGCAGGAAGTCACATCAGGAAGTGGTTCGGGAATCTGCTGATGCTTGGAAGGCAATGGGAGAGTTGGACGCCTAGCACTTGGATGCCAGGGTAGAAGGTGTTAGAGGCTGTTTGTTTCAGATGACAGTGTAGTCCGCCTTGTTGCAGCAGGTGGAAGAGTCCCAGTGGGGGGACTCTGAGGCGGATGTGATGCGAGATCGTGTCGATCAGTGGAACGCTCCAGAAGTATGGTTAGAGGACAGCCTATATCGGATGCTTTTCCATGGAAGGTTGTTTGTTCCGGAGGCGATGTGTGAGGGAGTTCTCCGTGAGTTCCATAGCTCAGCCTTTGCGGTACATCCAGGAGTTTCAAAAATGTACCGAGGCTTGAGGGATCAGTTTTGGTGGCCCAGGGTGAAACGGGCAGTGGCAGAGTTTGTGGCTAAATGCCTAGTGTGTCAGCAAGTGAAGGCTGAACACTGTGTTCCCAGTGGTTTGTTTCATCCCTTAGATGTCCCCGAGTGGAAGTGGGATGACATCTCGATGGACATCGTCACAGGACTACTCAGAGCTCAGGGTGGTTATGATGCAATCTGGGTGGTGGTGGATTGACTGACGAAATTGGCTCACTTCTTAGCAATCAAGGAGTCGGGCCCAGTGGGTACCTTAGCACAGAGGTACGTAGACAAGGTGGTGCGCTTTCATGGAGTTCCGAAGACTATCATCTCAGATCGGGATACTTGGTTTACCTCATGAGTCTGGAGGGGGTTACAACATGATTTTGGAACCCAGCTACGCCTTAGCACTGCTTTCCACCCCCAGACCGATGGGCAGACGGAGCGGACTATCCAGATGTTGGAGGACATGCTGTGAGCATGCATTTTGGATTTCGGAGGATCATGGGTACGACACTTGCCTTTAGTAGAGTTTGCCTACAACAACAGCTTCCACTCTACTATTGGCATGGCACCATTTGAGGCTTTGTATGGAAGGCCATGTCGTTCAGCCATTTTCTGGGCAGAGGATGGTGAGACAGGTGAACTTGGGCCAGAGGTAGTGCAGAGCACCACAGAGAAAGTCCAGCTTGTACGTGAGAGGATTAAAGTGGCTCAGGACCGATAGAAGTCTTATGTTGATCGTCAGAGGAGGCCCATGGAGTTCAATGTGGGGGATCATTTGTTCTTGAAGGTTTCCCCTCGACGGGGGTAGCAGAGGTTTGGGAAGGGGAGCAAGCTCTCACCTAGGTTCATCGGACCTTTTGAGGTGTTGAGGCGAGTCGGCGAGGTGGCATACCTGCTGTCCCTGACACATCAGTTAGTGAAGGTTCATGATGTCTTCCTCATCTCCCAGCTTCGTTGGTACTTACACGACGACTCCAATGTTATCGACTGGGGAGAGTTAGATATGGGAGACGACGCGACCTTCGAGGAACAACCAGTCAGAATCGATGATCGTAAAGAGAAGGTGCTCCGTGGATGAACAATTCCATTGGTTCTTGTGTTGTGGAGGCATGGCGGCCTCGAGGAGTGCACTTGGGAGCGGGAGACCCAGATGCACGCTCAGTACCCAGAGTTATTTTGAATTTTGTTTTTCCCTTGTTCTTCTGAGCTTGTGTTGATATTGTACTCTGTAAATTTGATATATGGAATGCTTGTCTTGTCAGTTGTGAGAACATTTGTTTCTTTGTTCCCTGGTAATGTGTAGCATGTCCGGATGTGTGGGAAAGGAAAAAACTTGACCCTTAATCGAGACGCATTAATGCGGATGCGATTAAACCCGTGAAGGTGAGTCAGTGCCGCCTAAATCAGATAATATATCGACATAGGTGAAGGAATTTCCCAAACCCACGTGTTCGGGTAGTGTGTTGGTTGTGTTGTGTTGGGGTTAGTACGAGTTGAGAAATCCTAATGTATGAAAGTTGGAAGACCCAATTCTTAATCGAGACGCATTAATGGGGATGTGATTAAACCTGTGCGGGCGAGTCAGTGCCGCATAAAGCGGATAATATCTAGACATAGGAGAAGGAATTACTAACACATATGATTAGGGTTGTTGGTTGGGTTCCTGTTATAACGAGAACCCTAAGAGGTATCTTGTCGGGTTCCTCTGGGTTGGTTTTTGAATTCTCGGGGACGAGAATGTTTTAAGAGGTATCTGATGTAATAGCCCAGACCTCTCCGGCCCTTTCCCTTTCTCAAAAAGAAGGTCAAGAAGTGTTCTGGAGGGTAAAATGGAATTTTACACACTTTCCAGAATTTTTAAACTACACACCGTGTACCCCCTTCCTGGGTAAACCCCGTGTTACAGACCGTGTCCTTGCTGTGTGGAATAATGGGTGCACACCATGCGTCCAGTTCTACACACTGTGTAGTCCTTCCCCGCATACGTGTTAGCAGTCAACGACCGTGTACCGTGATGGAGCCATGTCCTTTCCATGTGCAATAAATGAGTACACGTCGTGTGTCCAAACTACACACCGTGTAGTCCTTCCCCGCATATGCGTTACCCTCAAACCGTGTGTTGACCAGTCAACGGCTGTGGAGCCATGTTGGAAGCCACATGGAGACCGTATGAAAGAACCGAGTACACACCGTGTACCATAAAGTAAACGATGTGTACTTTTGATTTTCACGCCTATAAAAGGAGGAGTCCCCTCCTCTTTTCAACTCACACCTCTCCTCCCCTCTCCTCTGAGCAGAGCTCTCCCAAGATACTCGAAGGATCTTTCTTCCATAACTTCTTCGTCCGAGCTTCGATTTATGATCCGTCAGTGGACACTGGATCGTAATGATGAGGCAGAGCTTCCAAGCTAGGGTCTGTTGTCTTTCCTTTGGCCTTTCCTTTCCGACTTCCACCCAAGGAGGTTTTTCCGGGACCCGAAAGAGGTGACGGACGCCGACGGACGTCTTCTAAGGTTGATTCGGGGGAGCGTTGCGATCAAGAACCTGTTGATGTATGGATATTACCTTCGTATCTCTAATTTGTGCATCATGTGGGGTGGGTGTCCTCTTGTTTACATGAAATACTTTTGAACTAGTTTAATGAAGATAATAACTGGCTTATATAACGGGGATGGGAAGTTGTAATTGCTGTTACTTTATATCCTATGATTTAATGTTCTGAATTGAATGATCTTCTACCTACTGAAAATCACAGTCGTTGGGGGCCTTTGCTTATGCAATTAAATGTTTCCCTCTCCTTATGGATTTTCTTATGGATGGAATCCTTGTGGATTGTGGAAATTGGATAATCACGTAAAGTTGGCTGATTAAATGAAAATATGGAACCCTTGTGTGATCACCCCGGTTAAACAAAATGGAATAATGAACATGTGGGTGTTGGTTGGTTACGTGGCATGTGTTGGGGGTTTTTTGTGGGTTGTTGTGTATCGGGTGAGCAGCGGGGCTGTGGTTGACTTGGTTGTGGGTTGGTGTGAATGTTGTGTTGGTAACGGACAGTGGGGCTGCAATAAATGGTATTAATGGAATAATGATGTGTGGCTTCGATGTGGTTGTAGTTATGGTGGTTGGCAGAGGGGCTTTAGGGACGAGTTTGAATGTGAATGAACTATGGGTTGTGAATAATAAATAAAAGTGGAAGAGTTAATGAATAGTGGGGCGTGGAAAGGAAACAGAAATAATAATCAATGGGGTTGGTTGGTTGATAAGAAGGACTTAGTTGTGTTGCTTGTGTTTTCCTAACTTGATTTGTGGATGGTAGGGATATGTTTTACGAACGATCTACGTGGCTTGGTTGTGGATAGTTTCCCAGTAGTTAAGGAAATAATAAACTAATTCTACTGAACGTGAAAACCTAAATGGGGGTGGGGATGATTGTTGTATGCATGCTTTGTAGTAGCAATGCCGAGGCACGTGCTCAGTTTCTCGGTTTAGAAACCATAGGTTGGGCTGTGTGGTTGGTATATATATATATATCTGTATCTTTTGTTTTTATCGCACCCCACCCATGTTGAGCACTTAGTTCCTAACACTCCCATTTATTAGGAGAGGGTGTTTTTTCCCTTAGTTACTAGCTCCTTCATCCTCCTTCTCCCCTTGGCTGTGATGGCTTGAGTCGACCTTACACCTAAGACTCTTCGGGTAGGTTTCGATTGGGGTGGATTTAGCCCAAGACTCTTCGGGTAGATTATACTATTTCCCATGAATCTTCGGGATGAGGCCTAGGTGTGTGCGGGCGGGATACGTGGTTGTGAGGCCCAGGTGTGTGCGGGCTGGATACGTGGTTCTAAGGGCCTGGTGTGTGCAGGCGGGATACGTGGTTTTGAGGCCCAGGTGTGTACGGGTGGGATACGTGGTTGTGAGGCCTAGGTGTGTGAGGGTGGGGAGAGTGTGGCAGCGTCAAGACATTCATCGTTAGGAAGAGCATCTAACTAAAGGGAAATGGTGCGGGGTACCCAATACTCTTGTTTCTGATATACTACTACCTATTGGGCTTATGTTTTTGGTGAGTGTGGCTGGTGAGGTTGGGTGGATAGAATTCCTTGCTAGGTTTCTTCTGTTGTTCTCACGGGACATTAGGATGTCTCCCCACTTGTGCATTAGAGCTTTAGGTTTCCCTACTGAGTATACATGTATGCTCACCCTACATTTACTTTCAGTTTTCCAGGAGGACTACTAGGGCCATGCAGGACCCTACTAGGCAGACAATTGGAGTTTTTTTTGTTGTTGTACCTTTTTTTCTTTTGGTATTGTACTTTGAGCTTTCTTGTACTTGTACCTTGTTATAAAATTGTTTAAACATGCATGTGGGAATGGTTTGGGTTTATTTCTATACACTTTCCCTTTTTCCTTTTTGGTGGTTGACTTGTCCTATTTCCCGATCTTTAAAAATAAAAAGGGTAATGCCTCCCATATTTGTGAAAAACTCATACCCTTGGTGCTAGTCGCCACCCCGGGGCCAACTAGCGTCGGGACTCGGGGGTCATTATCTCCCTTTTGCCATTTCCAGCTCAGGAGGGGCATCTTTGGTGGGAGGGGGTCGTGACATAACCTCCACTTACTGACATACCATGAACACTGATATATATATATATATATATATATATATATATTAAGAGATCTCATTATTCATATTGTCTCACTAATAGATTTCTCGTTGGTCCCGATATTTCTTTGGGCTCCCTAGGGGAATTTAGAAGGTTGTGCTATGTGCATAATTCAAAAGTCCCCAATTTATCTCTTGATTGGTTTGCAAACTTAGTCATGATAGATATCTTATCAATCATTCCTCATCAATTACGAACTTTGGGGATTTTTATATTTTGATTGATTCCGCCTTATTTTGAATTTCCAAATCATTTGTCAGAAAATCCTTTATTTTTTCCATGTCGAATGTTTGAGAATTTTTTTGAGAAAGGGCTGATGATGTATCTTCTTTAATTATTCCCATGTCTATCATATTAAAATCAAATAAGGTTGGATCCTTCTCAGTTATGATCATTGAAAATTTTTCATGAAACTTTTTACAAAGAGAATCTTAAAATATATTTTACTTTCTAGGATGGTAGTGGATTAAGTAGTCATAATACATGATGAGAACCATCCATATTCTCTATAGCATGTTAAGCTCCATCTATGTGAATATATATGTGAGGATCTCTTATGATCAGTATATATCTCACTATTCTCCACTTGGATATTATTCCACCATATTTTGAATGTGAAGATCACAACCACCAACTCTAGATCATATGTGGTATAGTTTTTATCATTAATTTTCAACTACCTTGAGATATAGGCAATCACATTATCATTTTTCATCAGCAAAAAGAATAATCCCATTTTTTATGCATCACAGTGTTCCACAATGTTTCCCAACCTTTTGGTAGTGTGAGTAATGGTGTAATCATAAGCCTCATTTTCAACTCTTTAAGGAGGTCTTCATATTCACTACTCTAGTCAAACTCTACTCCCTTCCATGTCATTTTTGTTAATGGGTATGAAAATATTGAATATTTCTTCATATATCATTAGTTATACATAGCTACACCAAAAACTATGGATCTTTATTGCTGATGTTGGGTTGTTTTACTATTCTATTGCCCTTTTCTCAGATGGGTCTACATATATTCCATTTCTTCTGAAAAATTCCCCAAGAATGAT
The DNA here is from genome assembly GCA_963277665.1 of Viscum album. Lineage (NCBI taxonomy): Eukaryota > Viridiplantae > Streptophyta > Magnoliopsida > Santalales > Viscaceae > Viscum > Viscum album. The sequence goes on along the minus strand of OY728128.1, from coordinate 207,266,587 downwards.
TCTTACACAATCTTTTACTCATATTTACTATACTTATCATTGATTTTCTCTGTTTGAAATGTTTTAAAATAGTATTCAAACTCTCATCATACTCCTACATGATTTTGGAGTATATCAGAATATCATCGATAATGACTACCAATTTTATTTTGAAGAAATATCTAAAGAATATATTAATAATGTCCATGAAAATTGTGGGAGAATTATTGAGTATGAAAGGAATAACTATGAACTCATAGTTTCCATACCATGTAGGAATATTGGCCTTGGTAATATCATCTTTATTCACCTTTAATTTGTTAGATAATGTCAAAAGTTCCGCCTTAGAGAAACAATTAGCCCCACATAGTTGATCAAAAAGTCATATATCCTTGTAAGGGGGTACAAGTTGTTTATTTAGATTTCATGATGTCACAATAATCAATTTAGATAGGGATTGATCGATACATTTCATTAATAATAGTATAGCTACACCCCGTAGTGAAGCATTCTGGCATATAAAACACATATTTATATTCTATTGTAACTACTTATATAGTTACTAAAACATAATGGTGGCCATTCTATATGGTGTATTTGATATAAGAATAGATCCCAAAATGCATTCAAATGAAAATTGATAATCTCCATCAGGAGGATGGACAAAAAATTATTCAGGGAACACATCATTGTATTCCCTCACAATGGGCTTGTATTCGAGAATGATTCTCTCCTTTGTATTACTGATTTGAGCTAGATTTTATTGCTCATAATGTTTTAATATCCACAATTGAGATGATTATTTAAATATATATTTATCATACACTTGTATGGAATTTGATGATTCCTCAAGATAGGAAGAATGATAACCCTTTCCCAACAACTAACTTTGTATTTGTATAATGATATATAATCTAGGACCAATATTGCAAAAATCACCACTAAAGGATGAATGATATGATTTTGGGGGAGTTTTAGTCCACCTAAATTAACTAGTGAAGAGATATATAATTGGGATTCATTCATTTCATTATTCTCTATTCTCATATATTACTCAACCTCTATATTTTGAGTTGTTGTTTGAATAGTTATACAAATCATGAAATATATGAATGAATGCGTAGAACCAGAATAAAATATTATGTTTGATATTATTTAATGAATATATAATGTACCATTCACCACATCATTTTGGGAATCTACCTCAGTAGTAGGGACAACATATTCCCTTCATTATTTACTTGGAGGTTCTGTTTGGTAGTCACTGAAAACACCTTTATTAAGGTATTGGATAACGTAATTCCCATGTTCCATGAAGTTGAAACATGACACTATAAAATGTTTTTGGATATGAACCTTCCTTTATTCCTCCACCTTTGTGGGATTCATCATATCACGTCAGAAATTATTAGCCAAATTACCCTATCTACCACATTGGGAGCATATCCCAGTTCCCCATATGTAGTCTACACAATGCTTCTTCCCACACCGTTGACACATGTGATGTTGGTTTTTATTTCCATGATGGGATTTATCCATTGATCCTCCATAGTAAACTACATTTTCCACATTTTATCTCTAGTCCCAAAATACCACTAAGAGAATTATATCTCCATTTCCATCGTAATGGTACCACATAAAATCTTCTCATTGTTGTCAAGGTCTTAAATTACTAAGTATTTTCATATATATGGAATTATAACATTAATTATGTGATCCGAAATTCATTCTATATTCAGGAGATATCTAGAGGAATTTGATGCATGCCTTATATTGTTTTCCACGTATGCCATAATAGACTCATCTTCCATTTTTTTCAGCCTGAGGACCTCACTTTCCATCTTAAGATGGAGAGTTTAGGTAAAATATTTGTGGGAAAATATTTTATTGAATTCAACATAATCCACAGGATCAATTTCTGACTTTTAGTTTGTGTTTTGATCATTTTACACTACTAATCCGCTTCCACGTCTAATCGATAGGCTAGTATCTTGACTTCATCTTATTCTAATAACCAGAGGGTTTCTAATAAATTCATAATCGAGTTAATCTATGGGTCTATTATAATGGGATATGAAGATCCACTAAAAATTGGAGGTCCTTATTGTATAATATATTTGACCAAAAATTTATATCTGTTTGGAGAAGGATGAAATTACACATAATTGAAGTTATTATTAATAAATTGAACCTTTTATGATAGTATTATCATGGTTTTTGGCCTCCCAATCCCATCACATTTGGAATTTCATTAGGGAAATCATCACATTGCCTATAGAATTGATTATTAGAAGATATACTTTTATGTCCATCCATTAACTAAGAAAAATAAAGAACCATTTGGGGGATTAAATAATTATATAGTAAGAATATAACATGGAATCCTAGAGTTAAACATGAAAATGAAATTTATATCCTAACATGTGATTCCAAAATATTCAATCTAGGTTATCCATGTTGATTGAATTGTCCCTAGGGAAATAACTAATGTTTTGTAACCATAATCTCAAAAAGAAAACACAAGATCAGGATTTGATACAATAAATTGGGACCTTATCCCTATACACATATTATTACAAGATTATAACCATAATTAACCATCAAATACAAACCAAGGATCCCAAATTCTAGTGTATTTTCAATATTAGGTACATAAAACTAAAAAAATTAAAATAGAATTGAACATATTTATCTTAATAATCCATAATGATATCCTATCTTCCTTTAAGCCCTTATTTTTGTATATGATAAATTATGGAATACATATACAAAAGAGAAGTAAAAAAACCCAGTAGTGGAATAAAAATAGGAATAACCATATCACATGGTTATGAATGAAAAAAATAGTGACATGAAAAGGCATGGATCATGAATAAACATATAGAATCATAACACATTGAAAAAGGGGTCATGTATTCATGTAAACATAGAAATGTGGAAGAAACATAAAACTTGAAATAAATAGGAGTCAATACTAACATCCATGACTATATCATATGATGTACAATGTCCCATAAATGAAAAAGGTTTACTCCCAGTAATAGAATGACGTATCATGAGACTAAAAATTACCAAATATATTTGAGAGATATGTGGGCATAGGAATTATAACATGTTAATGAATAAGTGTTCCACATAAAGAATCTATAATAAGGAATTAACATATAGGATATCCATGGAAAGAAATGGGTATTAAAATCATGTCATAAGGCTTATAAAATGGGTTTATCATATAGGTGTCCATGAAAAAATGAATTTAAATAATAAATGATAATCATTAGATAGAAAATAGGCATATATAATGATATATATTGTCCAAATTATGTTAAATGATGTAAAAATTATGTTTAATAAGAATTAAATATGATCCACTTCGGTATAGTATATGTTAAAATTTAAGAGTCTTTAAAGCAGACAGAGACATAATTGTTTTCATAAAAATATAAATTAACTATGATGGGTTATTCCTGAAAAAAATATTTATTTCAGAAATACATTGGTGGATTAGAATATATTACAGAGTGTACTTGAAAGTGGATATGAAATTGAGATGATCTCTTCAATAGGGCTTTCTTATCGGGGGGAATTGAGATGAGGACCATATAAAACATGTATTTACCAAAAAATAAAATAATATTTGACAAAGGAAAATATGTTTGGAACATAAATACACAATTTAAGTGTCTTAAATAGGAATAATCATTAATTACCTTAGGTGTTGAAGGATATAAAGCCTAACATGAATGAAATATGGAGGTTCGGAGAGAATTCCTTTCATTATGTATGAAACTATTTTGAACATGTACATAATGTCGTGGATAAAAAAATTAGATCCATTAATTAATTAATTGAGAATCACTAGTAAAATCACTTAATTTATTATAATTTTATCCATTTTATTTATCTCCTTTTTGATGAGTTATACGATTCATTTTCTACGTTCTTGGAGTGTTTGTTTCATGATTTTATTGTTGGTTCACTTGATTTTTATCATGTGAGTTCTTTTAAAATGGAAGAAAAAATAAATAAGCATAATTATATGACATTTATGAACATTTTTAATTTTAAATGTTCTTATATATATATTTAAGATATTATAATAATTCCTATGAAAAAAATTTAATGACAGACATTAGTTAATTTTGGTGAATTATCAATTATTACAAACCAGTTTTTTTTTATAATTAAATATTATGTAAATATATTTGTAATAGAAAATAAAAAAATAACATAAATTTCAAATTATTTTTTGACCATTATAATATTTTACAACTATCCTAAAAGGTGGTAAGAAGAAATTAAAAATCATCATCCATGAGGGTGGGGAATCGACACATCACAAATGATGTTTTCATTTTTACAATAAAAAAGAAATGAGATTTGACGATTGATATACCATTAATATAATCAAATTATAGTATAAATTTGATCAAGAATTATCACGACACTTTGGGATAGGATGGTGGGGAGAGGATTAGAAAAGAAAATAAATTGAAAAGAAATTAAAAAATGAAAGATGATTTTACCTCTTGAACTTCTTCAACTTGAGAACCTCTTAAGTCAAAATGGGTTTGGTTTTTTATGAGAAAATATGATCTTTGTCATGGGGGTGATACTTGGGAATATTATTATGTATAATTTGGACAATATTAAAGTCTTTGTAGGTGTCAATGTAAGAGGTGGTATTTATAGGGTAGCATATGGGTGTTTTTTGATTATTTTATTTATTATTTTATTATTTTGGCTCAAGAATACAAAAAGATTTCATTATTGTGACTAATTATAGTATCTACTGAATTTGAGTTTCTAATAATAGGTTCTTACATGATCCATATCTCAAAAATTTCTTTATTTGGCATAAAATGTTAAATACCGTAAATTACAGTATTACATTATTCACCAAGAAATCATATACTTTAGAACAATCCAAAAAATTCACCGTAATAATTTTTGGACATGTGAATTTAAAAAATAGAATCAATTTTATGGAAATAATTTTATAAATATGGTAAATTAAATTTCGAACTAAAAAATCATTTATTCTAAGAATACTAATTTTAAAATTATAACAGATTTTATGAAACTTTAAAAAATTAAGTACGGTCTCATAAAATTATCTTATAATTATGTGGAAAAAAATTACAAATTTTATAATATATTAAGGAGAAAGAATTTAATTTTAATTAATTATATTTATTAAACAATTTTAAATAATAATTAATGTCTTATAAATAATAACAACACATACATTATCATTTTTTAAACATTTATTCACATATGGCAAGATATAAATTTATCATATTATAACTTATAAGATTCCAAAATTTTATTTATAATTTAATTGGTAAGGATACTATTCTATTAACCATATTACTATTTCTAGTTTCCATATTACTAATGCAATGATTATGTTACTATCCAAGTGGTATAGTTTCATTAATTCCTATAAATACCACGTATTTCATTCATTATTCATTTATATTGTTTGTATTGTGTTCTTCATGTGATTTTATGTGATTTATAATATATGAAATAACTATAATAAAGAAATTTCCATTGATTGAATTATAGTTCATTACACATCGTCTAGGTGTGCATCAACATGAACTTGACCCTTACTCTAGAGTCATTTAAGAACTCCATATACACATCAAATTCCGCTAGAAGTGTCAAAATAATAGCCCTAGTCAACCTCTAACTCATCTCATAGAACTCTTCCTGACATGGTTCAATCTAATAATATTGATTACTTTTTGATGAAAGCTTATTACATAGACCTACAATCCATGAAACGTTTTACACAAACAACACAAAGTACCTAACATAACGAATAAAACAATGCACTTAGGATTATAACTGGAGTGGGTTGCAAGATATATTTGCCTCCATGTTTTCCAAGACCATAGATACACTATGCTATAATATAACACACCCTAGAAATTGAAAATATCAAATCCATAACTAACACTTTGAGATATTATTTTTAATTGATCCTCCTAGTGTAAGAGTAGAAGGATAGTAAAATACATTGTGTGCTCTTCAATATATGAATAATAATTGAGGTTTTGATCTGTAAATACATCCACCAACTATTATATAAAAGACTGTAAGATCTTTTTTATAATTTCTATGAAAATAGAATGCAATTTCATCAAAAATGGGAATCAATAGGTTCTAATAATTCCCATATAAATATTTTAATTCCATTATTGGAATGATATCCTTTTGAACCCATAAATATTTTTAGTTTTCATTGGTATCAATAATTATGAACCATATAATTCCCTATAGCTATTAAAAGTTTTTGTCAATCAAAGATAATTATTAAATTTTCATGATCATAAATTGATTCAGGTGATAATAGTCAACACATCTTCTCAAGATCCCATCAACCTTCTTAGAAAACAACAGAAGAGCCACCATGGTTGACACATTGAGTCTGATGAAACCAATATATAGAAGATCCTAAATTTTAAACCTCTACTTTTGGGTATTGCAATGTTTGATCTAATATTCAGTAGAGGATATCAATATAGTATTAGAGTTAAAGTCAATATTTATTTCCATATTCCATCATGGGATAATCCATGAATATATTTAAGGAAGACATCAATGCATTCATAGATTATCATCATAAAATAGGTGTTGAAAGCTTCTAATTCACTAAGGGATAAAATTTTCAACTAATGGGATATCGGTTTCTATTTCATGCTCATGATTGTCATTAATTTATCTGGAAGTTCAATATTTTGATTGAATGAGAATCTCATCACATACACCCGTAGGAACCCCACTCTTTTATGGTGATAATCTATTTATGTGTGTACATTGGATAGCTAATAAATTCCTAGAATGATGTACTGAAATTTTTTCATAACTATCTACAGGTTATAAACGAACTATCTCCACAAAAAATAATCTCCAAAAATTCGTGGAATGATAATATTGTGGAATCACTCCCTATAGGAAAATAAAGCTTCACATGTTAGGCTAAAGCTGCAACTAGAAATTCAAGCACTCGATAATGGGATAATTAAATAGTAAAATAGATCATTTCTGAATCTATAATTAATAGTGATAATTATAGAAGACATAGATTCTTCATAAAATCATCTCATGTAGAGCCTGATTACATCCCTCCAAATCTTGAAACATGTTGAAATCCGACTCATTAGGGACCACCTGGTTGGTAGTAAGATGAGTGTTCCACCATATGACTACCTCCAACAACACAGTTGTTGGTGAATAACATTGAGTAGGAATATAACACATGTGAGAGGCCTTATTCTTATATACCTTCACACACACAAAACAACATATGCATACAAACTAGAGTAATTTTAAACATAAAATAATGGAGGAATAACTCCATGCATGAAATTTGATAGTCGACAACAAATTAGGATAATACATAAATCATTTAATGAGGAAAAATATTGGCTTAATAACCAGAATGTTTGTAGATCATAACAAAAATATGGGAAAAACCTCATCATGTAACCAAAACTTCCACAACAGTCCTACCACTATAGCCACAAAATTACACTAGGTACCACAACCCAATATATCTCTTCTTAATGCTATGTAATCAGTATAAGATAAGATATATATGGGAATATCCCATGTAGGGGTCATTATATACCTATTAATTAGGATGAAAAAATAAAAAATAAGAAATGAATCCCAGGAAGAGTTAGGTCGTAACTATAACCAAGAGGGAAAAGAAAAGGAGAAACCCAAATTTTGTCAAAGGAGGTAATAAATTCATCGAGTACAATATCATATCTCAACCATCCAAACAACTCAAAATTCCATGTTTTTTGTCAAGAAGTACTAATAATTCAACACCCTGAGATTTTATGAGAAATTTATATATAATTTTTTATATATTATGTTATACGTAACACAAAAGGAATCTTTCACTACACACAACACTAGTTTGGCATGTGTTACACGCAAGAGCAACCTTCCTCGATAGCTTGCATTGTATGCAATACTGAGTTTCACTAAACAATGATATATTATTATAATATTATAAACTATCCATTATGAATATTATTAACTTAATTTTGAATTTTATAACATTATAATTAATCTTACGCGTTTTCTATAATGAGGTATGAAAACAAAATCAATTTTTCAGATAAAAGAAGTATTTAAAAAAAATGCAGTTTTACCGCCTTTTGATGGAAAACCCATTTTAAATATAATTTTTAACAAGTTTATAATTTCAATTTTAAAAAATAATATTCTTCTTTTGAATTAGGATATAAAAATTTATGTTGAATAAATTTTTGATACTTTTTTGATAACTTTCATATTTTGGTGAATATTACAAATATGCTAAGTTTTTCTTAAAAACAACTTTCGTCATCAAGATAATTTATGTAGTTAAATGATAATATATTATGGTTTTAAAGTATAAATAGAATATATTTTTACCATTTAATATAATTTATTTCATTACCATTAATTTTACATTGAATTAATAGGTAAAAACATTTCAATCTTTGATAATGTTTTAACTTTTGAAACCCATTTTCTTAACAACAAGATTAATTTAAAATTAATTACTATAAATTTTGTGTCTTTAATTTTGAAAAATAGATTCCCTATTTTTATTATGTGGGTAAAAATTATGCTAATAGGTTACTTTTATTTTTTTCACATTAAGAATAGTAACTACGGTAATTTTTATTTACTACAGTTAATGGTAAATCAGGTAATTATGGGTAAAAATAAGATTATAAAATTACCCTAACACCTGAAAAAATTTTAATGGATGAATAAAAGTCGACCAATATCACTTAAGGGTCAGAATATATTTGTTTCATAGACTTTTGACCATGAAAATGATATAATTATAATTAAAACCAAAGAAAGTGACAACATGTCACTCTCTTATATCGTATAAGTGTAATAATGTTAATTTAGTCATAATCTTCATAAAACTTCGAATATAAATAGTCTATATAAACCTAATATAAGTATAAAATTAATGAGAATTTATTTATAATTTTTAGGGATTAAATTATTATCATTAATGATGACACAATAGTGATGTAGAAATTATTTATTGATTGAAATATCAAATAAATGGTATTAAAAATTTGAAAATAAATATTATATTAACTAATTAATGTTCTCCAAAAATTTTCAAGATGAATATGACATATAAGGAACCTATTAAATATTTTGGTTTAAATATATTTTCTATGTGGATTTAAGCTAAATGCAAATAAATGAATAGTGTCAAAATTGACAGTTGTTATTTTATAAAAATATCATATTATAAAATTGGTTAAAAATCCCCAAAATATTTAAAAATTATAATTTCAAATTTATATGGTCTAAAATGTCGTAAATTATCCAATTATGGACAATAAACAAAACATAAGTAATTATTTATAACAATTTAAAATTTAGAATATTATTACCACAAATGAAAATAAATAGATTAAATACGGATTAATGAAGTTGATAAGGTTTAAAATAAATTCTCAACATGTCTAAATTTTATTGGTTGATGATATTACAACCCTATATCATCTTATATTATAATTGAGTCATTTTTAGGTTTTTATGTGGGGATTGAATTTATTATAAATTAATAATTTTTAGGTTTCCAAATGTGCCCCTCTCCTCCCTTATAAAAGGGAACCTCCTCCCTCTCCTCTTCACAACATTTTGAGCCCTCAAGCTCTGAAAAACCTGGTTCATTTCTCTTATACACTTCCCTATAAAGATACTAGTGGTCTTGGTATTCTTTAAAGACCAAATTAAATTCTCTAAGAGGAGGTTTAGAAAAGGCGCATCGAAGAAGAGGTAATATCCTTTACCGATTCTTTAAAATTTATTTCTTCATCTAATTACTCATATTTATATGTTTCATTATAAAGTAATAACATAAGTATCACTCATATACATATATTTTATTATAAATATGAAAAAACTCTATTTCACCTTCTATCCATCCTACGAAAAATGAAATCATCGCGCGTGCGTATGTAGGGAATACCGTCTCCACCCTGTGGTGTAATCTATTTTCCACCACCACATTACATGGATTGGTATACTGGTGTAAGGAATAACTATATATGATTATTATAACATGATAATAATTAATATATATTATATCATCAACTCCAATACCATTCAATAATTATGGGAATGATATCGTCGCTCGTGCGTACGTACGGCTTACCATCTCCACGGTGCGATGTGATTCGTTCTAAATGATATTCATTACAGAATGATTATATAAACAAATTGATTGAATAAATATGACATATATTAAACTAATAACATTCTTTAAATGATTTATCTATAACATAAAAAGAGGAATAAGAATTTATTCGAAAAAAAAAACGCATAAGAACATACAACAATGAACACCCGAATAACAAGTTGCAATGAAATATTTCTAATAAGAAGATAAGAATATGACCATATATGATATCATAAAAATGTATATGATTCTTTGATAAGTAACTGAAATTATTTAAATCATTATACAGGGGGTTTGGATACGTACAGAGCATATCAGACCTAAGGTAAGTGAAAATCTCTCAATCTCATTTTTATTCGAGATAGTTTATACCTCAGAATTTACTGGGGAATATTTATCATACACATCCTTGTTTCCTTAGTATGTAATATTATATATATCATCCTGAAATTTTTTAAATCTAATTTTACCTATTGGTTAATTTTTATTAAAATTAAATGAATGGAATCTTTTGTCGTTTTCAGTACGAAATACTTTTTGAATTTTCCAGCCAAAGTACGAGAAGAAGGTTTTTTTAACTTATACGGCATGAATGGATTTTTATGATTTCCAAAAAAATTATTTCTATGAAGCTTCCATTACAAGGTTCAAGTTTATTTTCAATTAACTTCTTTTAGCTTATAATGGTATGACATGTTGAGAAAGGACAAACGTTTTCTGAAGTAGAAAGGATATTTTCTTCAGGAATGGATTTCAAGAATTTTATCAAAATTATTTTACATATAAGATAATATGGGGTTATTTTTCTATCCATAATTATTACATTGATTTCATTATGTTATGATTGAATTATTTTTATGAAGTCCTTTTATCTGATATTTATTATGTTATGATGACATGATGTTTAAGAATCCCATTTTTATTACATGGGTTATGCTATGATGTATGATTTATTATTTTGTGGTACACATAAGAATGGTTTCATTATTGATGGATGGGACCTATATCTCCCTCTAATGCATTGGGTAAAGATTTATGTCTCATGAGATAGACATGGCTAGAATGGAAAGTTAATCGGGTTCAGTGATATAGGACTAGAACAAGGTGTGAACTCAGTTCAATAATGGAATTTTTCCGCTATGAGGGTCTTGGAAATGAGTCTTTACTAATATGAAATGATTTTCTAGGATTATGTGTGTATGCCAAAAAGATTCATGTTTTCTGTTATGATTATTGTGATTACATTTCACTACTATGATTTATCCCATGTCATGATATATGATCTGTTTTTCATGTTATGATTTTAAAAATGTTATGTTCTTTTGAATATGATATGATTGAAATTTTATTTTTTTACCCTTATTGATTATTTGAGCTCACCCTTTTGTATGTTTTATTTTCCCCAGGTCAGAAAGAAGTGTATTAAGTAGGATATTCCAAAAGGTACTCTAGATATGATGAAATAAACGGGAGACAATGTAGATGATTTATGAACTAGTTGTTTTTGTTTCCCAGTTTCTAAAGACATTATACCTATACGGTTATATCAGGGTTTTATTATATGTTGTAATAAGTATGCTTCAATTATGAAGTAATAACAATGTATGTTAAGTATGTGTCGTTATTGTTGGCATCAAAGGAAAGGTATAGTCATCCTTCGGAAACTAGGATGTGAAAGCCTTAGTAAGAACTCTAAGGATATGTCTATGCATAGAACACAATATTAGTGTCTTAGAAATGGCCATGAATATCCTATAGTAAGACCTAAACTGTGAAATCATATTAATGATTATGTGGTTTACCTGTTGTAATTAGTGTTTATCACACAATGTTTCTTGGTTTTTGTCAATGGCAGGAACCTGAAGGAACAATGTTAATGCTGAATACGATGGGAAATGTAATGATTGTCCCCCTGAGCAACCAAACATTATAGGAGATGGAATGAAAAATCTTGTAGCCATTCTCACACAACTATCTCAAGCTATGAATCATGCATGACTTCCAAATGAGTAAAGGAAGGAGCAACATTATGTTGAATCCTTCATGAAGCAGCACCTTCCTTCATTCAGCGGGTCTTCTGATCCATTAGTGGTTGAACAATGGATCAATACCACTGAAATGATATTTTCAGTCCTGCAATATTTTGAACATGATAAATTCATCTTTTCAGTATATCGTTTGGAAGTTGAAGCTGATCAATGGTGGAATCTGGTCAATAATACAAGGCAAAGGTATGAAATTGAGTCCATGGAATGGGATGAGTTCAAGAAAATATTTTTCAGTAAGTAATTATTCCGTATTTATCAAAAAAATATAGAGAATGAGTTTCTTTAACTGAAGCAAAACGATGACGAATCTGTTGGTACATATGGAGAAAATTTTACATGGCATGCGAGGTACACTTCTGGGATTATTATCCAACCTGAGAGTAAGATCGATTGATTCTTTAGTTGCTTAAAACCAAGACTCTAAATGAAATTATCCATAAGGGAATTCAATTTCTATGAGGAAATTATTCTATATTCTCTCAAGGTTGAGAGGGATATTTGAGTAACCCATCAGTCATATGGGTTTGATAAGAAGAGGAAAATGGAATTCAAAGGAGAATCTAAAGATCACACTTAAAAGAAGATTAGTTTCCCTTACGCTCAATGTGTGGAATGAAATATGGAGGGAATTGTCTTAAATGGACAAGTAAATGTTTTAAATGTGGAAAATAAGGTCATCAGGAAATTGAATGTTGTAGTAATGGGAAAAAATGTATAGTGATGTGAATAAAGAAAAGGCTACACATAATGAACCTCCTACACTTCAATGTTATAAGGGCAAGGAAATGGGGAATTATGCTAATCAATTACCTAATACAAGGTTTATGGATGATGATCAACGTCAACTAACTATTAAGGCAAAAGACAAAGGAATGTATCATGCAATTACTATCGGTGACGTGGAGTACGATAATGAATTGGTGAAAGGTACACTTACTATCCAATCTAAAGTAGAAAATGTTTTATTTGATTCTGGATCCACCCAATATTTTATTTTTGAATAATTTTCTAAGGGTATCGTCATACTACCTCAACAATTAGTTGTTGAGTATGTTGTGACAACTCCTAATGGAATAACGGTTGCATCAAAAGTTTAAAATTCTTCTCCAATTGACATATGTTGGAAAGTCCTTCCTGCAAATCTTGTGATTCTTCCTATAGTGGAATTTTATGTGATTATTGGCATGGATTGGATTTCCTTATATGGAGCTCATATCAATTTTCAAAGAAGAGAAGTCACATTTCATATTCATGATGAATCTATGATCATCTATCAATGCAAGGATGAATATAAACATGCAGTGGTAATTTCATAAATATTATGGGTCTTGATTCTAATAAATGAAGGCTATTTATCTCAAATGGTTGGAGATAAACACACTATTAAGAATATTCCCATTGTACGAGAGTTTGATTATGTCTTTCCAAAATAATTTCTAGGTCTTCCACGAAATCATGAAGTTCAGTTTTCAAACGAACTCACACCGGGTGATATGCCCATTTCAATGACACATCATAGAATGGCCCTAATTGAGTTGTGGGAATTGAAGAATAAACACCAAGATAATCTTGATAAGGGTTTCATATTCCCTAGTGCATCACCATGTGGAGCACCTGTGCTATTTGTTAAGAAGAAAGATGGATCAACGACACTATGCATTGATTATCGAGAACTTAACAAGATCACTATCAAGAAAAAATATCATCTCCCATGCATTCATGACATATTTGACCAACTACGTAGATCTCAATACTTTTCCATGATTAATCTTCATTCAATGTATCATCAATTATGGGTCAAATAAGATGATATAACAAAGAAGAATTTTCGTACAATGTATGGACACTATGAATTTATAATGATGCCATTTGGTCTTACGAATTCCCCTGCTATCTTCATGGATCTAGTGAATAGAGTCTTTAGAGACTATCTTGATCAATTACTGGTAGTCTTTATATATGATTATATTGTCTATTCAAAGAACAAGGAATAACATGATGATCACTTAATAATTGTATTGAAGACCCTAAAAAAGAGAATCTTTATGCCAAAATTTACCAATTGTGAATTTGGATTTCAAAAACTTTTATTTTTGGGTCACATAATCTGAAGTGAGGGGATATCTGTGGATCCCACAAAAACAGAGGTTATCGAAAGATGGTTGAGACCAACAACAGTAACTGATATATGATGTTTTCTTGGTTTGGTAGGATATTATCGAAAATTTGTGAAAGATTTTTCACGATTATCTAATCCACTCACTAGGTTGAATCTAAAAGGAGTTATGTTCATTTGGACGGAAGAGTGTGAAGAGAATTTCAAGGAGTTAAAAAGTAGGATATCCAGTGCACCTGTGCTCACACTGCCTTGTAGTAGAGAAAGGTTTTTGATCAATAGTGATGCATACAATGAGGGATTGGGGTGTTTTCTCATTCAAAATGATATGGTTATAGGTTATGCCTCATGAAAGTTGAAAATACATGAGAAAAATTACCCAACTCATGATTTGGAGATAGCCATGGAAATAATTGCATTAAAAACATGGATCCATTATCTATATGAAAAAAAGATTGATTTTTATACTATTCATAAATGTTTAAAGTATATTTTCACACAAAAGGAGATGAATATGAGACAAAGAAGATTGTTTTAGATGATTAACGATTACGAATTCTCCAAACATTACCACCCTGGGAAAGCAAACAAGGTGGAAGATGAATTAAGGTGACAAGACCATGCTAGATTATCCATGATGCGGATCACAAAAGATCCGATATTTATGGATTTACAAATGATGAATCTTGTAATTTTAATGAAAGGAGAGATATCATATCTTTCTCAAATTAATGTTCAACCATCTATACAAGTAAAGATTAAAGAGGCGTAGATGGAGGATGTTCGGTTACAAAAGAAGGTGCGAAATATTCTTGAATTCAACCTTGATTGTGATAGGATAATATAGTTCAGGAACCATGTCGGTATTCCTAAAATTCAGGAACTAAAGAAGGAGATTCTGGATGAGGTTTATAGTTCTTCATTCTCTATTCATCCTGGAAGTACAAAGAGGTGCAGGAACCTGAAAGAGTACTTTTGGAAGGATAGAATGAAAAGAGATATCACCGAATATGTCTCTCGATGCTTGGTTTGTCAGCAAGTTAAAGCTGAGCGATAGAAGTCTAAAGGGATGTTACAACCATTACCCATAACAGAATGTAAATGAAAAAACATCACTATGGACTTTGTCATTGGACTTCCTAAAACATCCAAAGGCAATAATTCTATCTGGGTGATAGTTGATCATCTTAAGAAGTCGGCACACTTCATTTCTATTAGAGAAGATTTATCTCTTGATCATCTTTCCAGGATATACATAAAGGAAGTGGTAAGATTGTATGGAGTACCAATTTCCATTATATTTGATTAGGATCGAGGATTACCTCGATTTTTTGGTGATGTCTTCAGCATACTCTAGATACAGAGTTCAGTTTTAGCAGTGCTTATCATCCTTAGACAGAAGGTCAGTTTGAGAGGACAATTCAAAGTCTAGAAGACATGTTGAGAGCATGCACAATGGATTTCAAAGTGTTTGGATCAACACCTACCTTTGGAAAAATTTTCATATAATAATAGCTTTCACTAAAGTATTCAGATGGCTCCTTATGAAGCTCTCTCTGGAAAGAAATGAAGAACTCCTACTTTCTGGGATGAAGTTGGAAAAAGGAAGCTATTTGGACATGATCCTGTTGATGAGATGTCAGAAAAAGACAGATCTATTAAAGAACACTGTAGAACATCTCAGAGTCAACAAAAAATTTATGCCGACAACCGAAGAAAATACCTAGAGATTGTAGTGTGTGATAAAATGTTCTTATGAATATCTCCTTGGAAGAGAGTAATGAGATTTGGAAATAAGGGGAAGCTGAGCCCTAGGTATATCAGTCATTTCAAAATACTAGATCATTTTGGGATGGTAGCTTACCAATTGGCACTTCCACCAAATATCTCTCAATTTTATGATGTGTTCCATGTATCTCTCCTCAGAAAGTACATACCCGATCCTTCACATGTACTAAGCTCAGAAGTAGTACCACTGGAGCAAGATCTTTCTTATGAAGAATAGCTAATAGAGTTTCTGGATCGCAGTGAAAACCTTCTACGAAACAAGACCACTCGCATGGTTAATGTTTTATGGAGGAACCACAAATTAGAAGAATCTACATTTGAAATTAGGGATATTATTAGGGAGAGGTATCCTCATCTGTTTGTTACGAAGTGCCGAATTTCGGGGGTGAAATTCATTTCAAGGGGGTAGAATGTAACACCCTGAGATTTTATGAGAAATATATTTATTTTTTATGTATTATGTTATATGAAACACCAAAGGAATATTTCACTACACACAACATTGGCTTGACTTGCATTACATGCCAGAGCAACCTTCCTCCATAGCTTGGGTTGTATGTAATACCGAGTTTCACTAAACAATGATATATTATTATAATATTGTAAACTAGCCATTATGAATAGAATTAAATGAATTTTGAATTTTATAACATTATAATTCATCTTATAAATTTTCATGAATGAGGTATGAAAACAAAATCAATTTTTCAGATAAAAGAAGTATTTTTCAAAAAATGTAGTTTTACTGCCATTTGATGGTGCACCCATTTTAAATCTGATTTTTGACTAGTTTATAAGTTAAATTTTAAAAATTAAACTTATTCTTTTGAATCAGGATATAAAAATTTACATTGGATAAATTTTTGTAAATTTTATGATAACATTCATATTTTGATGAATACTAAAAATACCCTAAGTTTTTCTTAAAAACAACTTTTTTCATCAAGATAATTTATATGGTTAAATGATAAAATTTAATGGTTTTAACGTATAAATAGAACATATTTTTACCATTTAACATAATTTATGTCTTTATCGTTAATTTTTCATTAAATTCAAAGGTAAAACCATTTCAATCTTTGACAATGTTTTATCTTTTAAAACTCGTTTTCTTAACAACGAGATTAATTTCAAATTAATTACTGCAACTTATGTGTTTTTAATTTTGAAAAATGGATTCCATATTGGGATTCAGTTTCTAAAAATTATGTTGATAGGTTAATTTTTTTTTCACATTATTCATAATAACTACAGTAATTATTTTGACTATAGTTAAAGGTAAATCGAGTATTTAAGGGTAAAAATAAGATTATAAAATTACCCTAAAATATTCCAAAATTCTATTGGATGAATAAAAGTAGACCCATATCACCTAAGGGTTGTAGTAGATTCGTTTCATTGACTTCTGACCATGAAAATGATATAATTATAATTAAACCAAAGAAAAAGTGACAACATGTCACTCTCTTATATCTTATAAGTGTAATAATTTTAATTTAGTGATAAACCTCATAGAACATAGAATATAAATATTATACAGAAATATAATAAAATTATCTACATCATTATAATTTATTTTTAATTTTTAGGGATTAAATAATTATAATTAATGATGACACAATAGTGATGTAGAAATTATTTTATTGGTTGAAATATCAAATAAATGGTTTTAAAAATATTAAAATAAAAATTATATAAACTAATTAATTTTATACACAAATATTATAGATTAATATGACATATTAGGAATCTATGAAATATTTTGGTTCGAATACAATCTCTGTTTGGATTTTATTTAAATGAAAATAAATGAATAGTGTCAAAATTGACACTATTGTTATTTCATAAAAATAAAAAATTATAAAATTGATTAAAAATCAAAAAAATATTTAAAAATTAGAAATTGATATTTATAAGGTCTATGATTTCATAAAGTATCCAATTATTGACAGTTAACATCACATAAGTAATTATTTATAACAATTTAAAATTTAGAATATTATTACCACAAATAAAATTAAATAGATTAAATAAGGATAAATCAAGTTGATAATGTTTAAAATAAATTCCCAGCATGTCTAAATTTTATTGGTTGATGATATTAAAACCCTATATAATCTCATCTTCTAATTGAGTCATTTTTGGAGGTTTTTATGTGGGGTTGGAATTTATTATAGATTAATTTTTTTTATGATTCCAAAGGTGCCCCTCTCCTCCCTTATAAAAGGGATCCTCCTCCCTCTCCTATTCACAACATTTTGAGCCTTCAAGATCGAAAAAACCCAATAAATTTCTATTATCCATGTCCCCAAGAACATACTAGAGGTCTTGGTATTCTTAAAATACCAACTACAGTGTCCTTAGAGGAGGTTTAGAAGAGGCGCGTCGAAGAAGAGGTAATAACTTTTATCGATTCTTTAAAATTTATTTCTTCATCTACTTCCTATTATTTATTTGTTTCCTTATAAAGTAAAAACTTTAGTATCATTCATATACAGATGTGTTATTATAAATATGAAACAACCCTATTTCACCTTCTATCCATCCTACAGAAAAACGAAATCACCACGCGTGCGTACATACGGAATACCGTCTCCACGCCGTGGTGTAATCTGTTTTCCACCACCACCTCACTTGGATGGGTAGAATGGTGTAAAGAAGAACAATATATGACTATTATAAAATGCTACTTATTATGAGATATTATATCATCCACTCCAATACCATTCAATAATTATGGGAACGATATCGTCGCTCGTGCGTACGTACGGCTTACCGTTTCCACGGTGCGATGTGATTCGCTCTACATGATCTTCATTAAACCATGATTATATATAAGAATTGAATGAATAAATAAGATATATATTATACTAATACCATTCTTTAAATGATGTATCTGTAACCTGAAAAGTGTAATAAGAATTTATTTGACAAAACACACATAAGAACATAATGCAATGAACACCCAAATAACAAGTAGAAATGAAATATTACTAATAAGAAGATAGGAATATGACCATATATGATATCATAACAATTTATATGATTCTGGAATAAGTAAATGACATTATTTAAATCATTCTATAGGAGGTTTAGATACGTACAAAGCATATCAGACCTAAGGTAAGGGAAAATCTCGCAATCTAATTTTTATCTGAGATTATTTATACTTCATAATTTAATGGGAATTTTTATCATCCACATCCTTGTTTCCTAAATATATAATATTATTTCTATCCTCATACAATTTTAAAAATCTAATTTTACCTATTGGTGATTTTTTATTAAAAGATATGAAAATAATTGTTTGTGGTTTTCAGTACGAGATACTTTTTGACATTTCCAGCCAAAGTATGAGAAGAATATTTTTTAACTGATACGACATGAATGGAAATTGTTGATTTCATAGAAAATTATTTCCATGAAGATTCCTTTACATTTTTTCAAATTTATTTTCAATTAACTTATTTTAGATTAAAATTGTATGACATTTTGAGAAATTAAAAATGTTATTTGAAGTAGAGTTGATATTTTCCCAGGAATGGAGATCAAGTGTTTTATCCAAATTATTTTCCATATATGATAATATAGGGTATTTTTCTATCCCTAATTATTAAATTGATTTGATTATGTTATGATGGAATAATTTTATGAAGTCCTTTTATCTTATATGGATTATGTTATGATGTGATGATGTTTAAGAATCCCATTTTTATTACATAGGTTATGTTATGATGTATGATTTATGATTTTGTGGAACACATAAGAATGGTTTCATAATGAGATGGGTTGGACCTATATCTCCTTAAAATTCATTGGGTAATGATTTATATCTCATGAGATATACATGACGGGAACAGAAAGTTTATCTGGTTTAGTGATACAGGACTGGAAGGAGGAGTGAACTTGGTTCACTAATCGGCTTTGTCCGCTATGATGGTCTTCACAATGAGTCTTGACTAATATGAAATTATTTTATATCATTATGTGTGTATGAAATAAAGGTTCATGTTTTATGATATGATTATTGGGATTACATCTTACAACTATGATTTATCAAAGGTCATGATATTATGATCTTTTTTACAGGTTATGATTTTCAAAATGTTATGTTGTTATGAAAATTATATGATTGATATTTCCTTTGTTTTCCCTTATTGAGAATTTGAGATCACCCTTTTATATGTTTTCTTTTCTCGAGGTCAAGAAGAAGGGTATTAAGTAGGATATGCCAAAAGGGACTCTAGATATGATGAAATATACAAGAGACAATGTATATGATTTATGAACCAGTTGTTTATCATTCCCAGTTTCTAAAGACACTTTACCTATACTGTCCTATCATGGTTTTCTTATATGTTGTAATAAGTATGTTTAAATTATGAAGTAATAAAAATTTATGTAATGTATGGGTCGTAATAAATAAGATCATGAATTCATTCTCTCACATTAAGGTTATGGTTCCATTCACTATGATGATGGTTGAAATAATGACTCAAATAGAGGATACCAATCCCATCTAAGCTCTATGAGTTAGGAAAATACTAACTCTATATATATAATATCCCTATCACAAAATATTTATTAAATTCCAACTCTATGTGATTCCATAGGCAGAGGATCGTTACCCCGTTCACATATGGGAGAAATACAGACTCCCTAGGAGGATTCCAGTCCCAACATGTGAGATAATAACTCCACATGTGATTAATGGGGGGGGGGGGATGAACATTAAAAATATTTATACTAAGAGAAGTGGGAGTACACAACATGTCTTATGGGTGCCAGGTTTATTTTATATTTTTAACCATTAGGCCATGTTCTGTTATCTATCATGGTGTGTATTATATCAAGCACATAGTCTATGGAAGTATCAAACATCATGTCATATCTACGTCGTTACCTGATATGTATATCATCATCCCATGTTGTGTAACTATGACGGTATATGAGGTATGGAAAAAAAGAAATATGGGGATACATAGGTCCTTGGTTATATAATTACAACAAACAAATGATGGTCATTTAGGGTTCAGATGACATGTTTATAGGAAAACTAGAGTGCGTAATTTATGTAAAAATAAAATCTAAGGTCCACTTAAAAAAGACAACATAGATTATGTCTATCCAAACCACCTAATGTATAGTATTTGTTTTTTGAGATTTATAATTCCATGTATTATATTTATTTTTCAATGAATCATACATTTGTTTGACTAAAAATCAAGCTCAAAATGACCAAAATATGTCTTCAGCATACTTAATTCACTATTGGTTGCATAAATCAATCCAACCTTCATTTGAAATAAAATACTTGATGAATAAACCTTTGTACATGATCCTTGGATTTATATATCATCATCACTATTAAAAGGGTATAATTTCAAAAATAAAAAATCAAAACCAATGAACAATGGACCATAGCCTTCACTGCTAGCCCTCTGAGCCTGGAATGGACCACCATGGGAAGGTGTTGGGAGGAAGTCATAACATAGTCTTACACGTGAATCTCCTCCTATGGGGGTCTCAAGAATACCAATATCCACCACACCTCCCTATATAATACCTAGTACTCCCCTAAGGGATAATTTATTGCAACACAACCTCTACTATAGTGGTAAATCAAATTTCTACCCACTCTTTAATGTGAGATGAGTAAGAAATCTTGAGACATATGACCACAACTATAAAAATAATCCCACATCCCTTTTCATTACTAATTAGATCCTTGATGAGATCCATGTGCTCTTGATAATTGAGGATAATCATGCATTTTTGAAGACCTCCATCACCACAAACTAGTATTTTGAAACATTCCAACTATATTAGAAAAAATTATCCATGATGAACACTAGCATCTCTATCTCTATAATGATCCCCTCCTATGAATCCCTCCCTTGACAAGGCCCTCACTATAACATCAAAATAGGTGGGAATGAATAAAGAGACCACACTAACATGAATGTCCCTATCAAATACCATATAAAACATCCACACTTGAAGGTACTCATATAACATCATATCGATAGATTAGTTCTTGAGTAAAATTAACCTGACCTATTCATTAAAATAGTCATATCACCCCAATGTATCTTCAGATGCTCTTGAATCCAAACATAATAAATGGTTAAAAATATAATACATATTATAGAACAAGTGTAAAACAATATCTATGAGAGTGTCGTTTAAGCTTGGGTATCAGAACAAAAACCCACCAGTTCCATATCACTCTATGAAAAAATCTAATCAAGAGAAAAAGATATGTTATTTTGGGTTCAACATGTGTAAAAATACGTAGACTATAGGCTCGATTCAATACTCTTCTACCCGAGTGTCTGAATCACCATGAATCCTGAATACTGCAACTCATACAGGGCACTCAAGCTATGCATAGAATCATCCCATAACATTGGAATAATTTTTTGATCAATATGAAGACACATATCGGATCGAACTGATGGAAAAGGGATGACACATCACACAATGGGTTGAATCCCTTTTCGTGTCTTAGCTAGTACAAAAACTCCACTTACGTGACCAAAACTGAAACATCATCCCTTAATTATGTTTTCATGACCACGTCATTGAATCACAGATAGCTTTCTTCAGGGATATATATTTAAATTTAAAAAGGATTTCCATGACTAAGTGAGCATATCTATGAAACAGACTAAAGAAGGAAATGGAAGTAATGTCCAATTCCTATATGATGTGTGTACAATTTGTTTCACTACAACTTGTGTGTTATCATTCTTAATTGATAGAATGTTCTTAGAGTCCTAGTGTATTAAAATGTTTTCCACATTAATATCACTTGGATCTCTATATTGAGAGAAAAACTAAAGATATCTTAACACCATCACCCTATGTTCCAAAACCAATCATCAAAAGGAATATATCTCCAAACACCATCCCATGGATACACCTACACTGAAACCACTCTTTAGTGATCCAAATCAATAAGGGCCCACTTGGACTGGAGGAATGCCTAGAGTGACAATCCCTGATCACCTCCAATATGTTAGTGGCTATCTATTTTAACCAAGTTATAATATCAAATAAATGGGAGGACACAGCTTAATTAACCTATACACACACACACACACACACACACCATGATGTATATCATGACCATGTTGCATAACAATAAATATAGAAAAACATTGGAAAAAAATTCATGTATAACACTCTAAGAACAACCATAGTGAAAGAATATAACTGTATTCAATTTATTATGATAAAAATTCTCCCAACCAAAAATAAAACATTTCATAACCAAAAAAATCCATAAGGTGCTAAGATCATACTCATATACTCTGACGATGAACCCAGATTGAGGTGACTATCCTTGATTTCTGTAATGATCCAACAACACCAGGACCACCAAAGTCATTGTGTAACTACCTTTTATCTTCATATTGACTGAAGGGTTTTGGAAATTTCCAATAATGGGAGAATATGAAGAAACATAGCAAGGTACTCAGGAAACTAAACAGATAAAAACTAAATAAATTATCAACAACACACCATAGAAATAAATAGGATTAAAATACCCAATAAATATATATTTTCTTTTATGAAACAATGTTGATGAGAGAGAGATATATTTTAATCAAAAAAATCATGCTACGAATGACAACCAGTATCCCCTGGATCCAAGAGTCTATGTTTTCCGAATGCCACTATGATAATGTAACCATGGCAGATCTATTTTGGAAGACCCACACTTAGCTAATGGAAGACCATGGTTGTTGGTGTACATATTCCTAGTGGAGGAACCATGAATAGTGTTAGCTAAAATATTTGGGGGAATCAAACACACTTATTTAATATCCATGATTCAAGAGGGTATGGGGGTAACCGTCCTTTCTCTAAATACGATGTGGAGATCCAAATCATAAACATATACATACTGTCTGGGGGTACTGGCCTCAATTTCACACTAGAGATTACATTAAACATCTACAATCTTTGATTGGATAAGATAGATGTTCACACCACCTCATGTAATGTATTTTATATTTAAAAAACAGTAACCATCCCATCTTACATAGAAATCTAATTTAGAAGGAATGCCCTTAGGTTCAATTGTATGATGCTTGAGGGATATTTGGGAGGATGAACATACTGATGAAATGTATATAGTGTCTTCACATGGTGAACATGATTTTTAACTCAAATATAATCAGTAGTTGTTTCCAACATCATAATATTGAATATGTATTTCCCTATACATAGTGTTTATTTGGTAGCACAAAGCATTTTGAACCACATAACGTTCCATATGTGAACATTATATACATGATCAACTTACAAGGTAGAGTCACATGACATGTGGAATTAGCCAGATGGCCATGCTATATTAAACATAGAATGAAACCATAGATTTTGAAACATGATGAATATATAACCTATGTTCTTATAGGATACATGATTCATATATGATAATTTTACACTAATTTTTATTCTTAACCTAATCATAGTAATTCAATTAATTTCATCATAAGTCACACTTAAGGATTCATGAAATATCCAAATCTCAAAATAATCTTTTTTGTTCATCGATATCAAGACTTAATGGCTAAAAATCATGAATCATGCCACCCCATGTAAATATAATTACACTTTTCATCATCGTCAGAGGGTTTTTTCATTAATATTACATTCATGATTCACTAAAATTCTTTATCACTTCTAAAAAACATTATTCCCATCCTTGATCACACATGAAAATAAATATTCTATTTTAAATTAAATCACTGATTGGATTTCTAGTAGAAATATTATCCTACCATAGGGGAATAATGAAAATATGAGGAATATGGAGAGAAATCCAAAGTTGATGAATTGATATTATTAATGGCCATTGTGAACCCAAATGTTAATAGAGAGCATGTAAACCTAAATCATATGAGAAATGAGAGTGTAAAAAAAAATCCAAGGTCAAAAGGATAGATGATAATTTAACCGGGATATTTTATAGGTAGTATATTTGGAAAAATCCATAGTAGATTATCAATAAATTTTTTGAATAAAAAATTATAGGTAAATACAACACAATTTACAAATAATGATCCCAAACATGTCTAAGTATTGATTTTTTATTATAAATGCTTCCATGTATATTTCAATGATTAGTTTCTTTTAATTTTATCAATATTCCACGATCCCTCCATTATCATTCAACAAAATATCTCATTACAGTGGCTCTAAATTGTAATGTCTATATGGGTAACCCAAATTAATTATAATAAATGGGTTAAATAGGATGATTCTAGTTCAAGGAATCTAATGTGAACACTAAATAAATTATTTAATTAAATATATATAAATCATGTAATATCCACCCTATACTTCACATTGTACCAAGGTCTATGATGGTTGAAGCTAGTGTAACAACTACTGTAATTTGTGTATCCCTGATTCAATGGTTTTTTTTCCTATATTAGAAAACACATAATGGGAAATAAATTATTTAAAATAAAAATTCAACCATGGGTTAATACATTTTATATTTTTAATATCTCTATTTCAGGTTCCTATGACTTTTATAACACTACACCATCTTAAAGGAAAAAAATAGAAATTTCCACAAGGTCTTAATGAAAAAATTGAAGTCATTATATTTTTTAGGATGAATTTTTGGAATATAAATATGTTTGGTTATTTAGGTTAAGTTTCAATGTGGGTTCCATAATTTTTGGTGGTAGATTATTCATGTAATTCCATTATTGGTCAAAGAACATTGAAATTTTTAAATTGAGGTCAAGGATTTGGGTGTTTTATTTTTTAGTGTGTAAGTGTTGGACTATCTTTCTTTAGTTTATTTTTGTAATGGGATAATTTTCATAAAGGTGTATTATAATTGGAATTAAAAATGAATTATAAGGGAATTATGATAACATATATTGATTCTATGTTAATGATTCCTCTGGATATTTTCTATATAGTGCACAATTTTTTTTGTTCTTTTTATTTTAATTTATCATTGTATATATGAAAAGAATTGGATTGAAGATTAGATGGATTATTATTTATTATTAAGTATTAGATATTGATAGATTTTTATTATAGATTTATTATTATTGAAGTCAATGTATAATGATTTTGTTAATTGAATATGGCAATTCAAATGGTTTTTATTGTAGATAAATGTTTTGGGATGAGTGATCCCCAATTGTGTCTTAAATGCTTGTATACCATGTTATTATATCCTTGGTAACAAATTTATTTTTTGGGTTGAATTTTTTTATTTTTCATTAAATTTTTTTGAACCCTTTTTTAACACCCATTGGACCATGTTGACACACCAGAGGGGTAGGAGGGTTAGGTTTTTTCTACATATTATAAAATTAAATTTTATTATTAAAACACCTCATACATGTATTATAAACTAATGTTATGTTATAAATTACTAGTGGTGTGTGGGATATTTTTATCCTAAACCACTCTCTCTGTATTACATTGGTGAGTGTTTTCATAATACAAAACACTTCATTATAAGACGAATCCAACAATTTCTCTTTATGATGGCATCCCACTATCTTGAATTTTCTTCCCCCTTCTCTTGAGGTAGAAAAATAAGCCACGAAGGGTTGTCACTATATACAAAAATTTTATATATTCCACAAACAAATTTTTTTTCAAATTCTAGGATGTCTTCGAACATAACTTATGTAAATTGGCCTTTTCCAACTATCCTCTACTTTAAAATTATTTTTTCAATCTCTTTCCAAGACATAGTATACTAAAAAATGTCCAAAATATATTTATCTTGAATTTATAGACTAAAAATTATAGTTTCCCAAAATCATTCCTAATGATATAATCCCAAACACATAAGAATGTTTGAGCATATTCCATAAAATTCATAAAATAATCCTATTTTTATTACTATTACTATTATTATTATTCTCTTATACTTTTCTAATGTCCTTGATCAAATCATATGATATTTTCTCACTATAGAAGTCCTCTCATTATTTTATTATTTTATAAGAAAATAATATTACATAGATCATGAAATTTTAGATTCTCACATCTTCCTCACTATAGAATATTCTCTATCATCCTCCTCTTTTTTATTTGAGAGACTGGTTTGTTTTGATGCTCATGCCACATGATATGTTCACTTTTACAGTTTATACTCTTTGTTTATTTTAATCCTCCTTTAAATATAAATATTAGCAGGTTCATGGGTGTAGATATTAAATGGATCATATCATTGAAAATAGCCAAAAAATGGAATATTGAGAAAACATTATTAGTGCCCATATAAATTACAATTATAAAATACCTAATTTTATATTCTAAGTGATCCATCATTTTCAACATAAATGGTATTTAAAAAATTTCCTTATTTATTTCATGTTACAAGGAAAAATTTATTTCTTTATTTTAATAATTAACCATTATGGATTTTCTCTTTTCAAACTAACTCCAAATATCTCATCTTTTAAAAACTCTGTAAAGCTATATAAAATTCCGTAATAACATCATATAATGTAGATAATCATATGATTTAACTTGAGTAATACCTTATGTATCTATAAATTTTGATTAAGATACTCAACATTAAACTCAACATCTCATATCAAATCACAAGAATACTTATGATGCAAATGTAGTCGAATAAAACATGATATTTGATGAATCTTCATTTTCATTTTCATTGAAAACCCAATTTCTACATTTTGATGGACATTCACTGTGTATTGTTAAGTATCATGCTAGTATCCTGGTTCATAAAAGGTTTTATGATATACATATCATGAGTCATTTCTCTACCATCTTAAACTAATTCCACCAGAATAATTATATTTTTGAAAATCAATTTTCTAAACAGTACATGTATCTCAAGGAATAAATTTTACATTTATCATCAGTAATAGAAATTTAATATTATTTTATCAATATCTCATCAAAAATATTACATTTATTGGAGTGATTTTATTTTTTTATAATACTAACTAAAAATCCATGACATCATTCCAAATTCATTTCTTGAGAATATTACGATTTTGGAATTCTTGATTTTTCCCCAAGTAAAATCTATTACAACATATAATATTTCCTATTTTTGTATTAATAATCCCTATATATAACATATTATACTCTATAAAGACATCCAATGGGAGGATAAAATGTAATATGTATCTTGAAACTTTTTTTACAGAAATAATATCTCATTAATATACCGAATATCAAGTACACAAAAAAAATTCCCTTATGCATTATCTAATTTTACTACACATGTCCCTATTATATTCGGAATAGGATAATTTTCTTACACATAGACAAAATATATAACAATATATAGACAATTAATCCACTATATTAATTTTTTCTTTAAAAAATTTCACCACAATCAAATATCATAAAACACAAAAAATATATTCCAACCACCAGAAATATCATAACCACTATCCAAAATATCTTTATAGTATGAGAATTAATTTTCCATTTCTAAAAGTACAATATGATGTTAATACATCATAATTTTATTTATATGAACAAAGATCTTATTAAAATAATGTATAGGCTATATCAATCAATTCAAATCAATTCCAAAAAACTCTAAAAAATTCTCGAAATTATTAGATTAATCCCAAATACTTTTATCTTTTCCAACACCCTTGAGTATTTAAATACTATATTAGAGTATTTTCAATATGTTATATATACCTAAAACATTCCATCCATAAAAATCTTTCTTACATGTATTTTTTTCTCATAATTTATAGTATTAATATCCCCCAATAGACAGTGGTTAGTTGCTCTATAATTTTATTTAGATTTTCCACACTGAATAATGGAGCATTAATCTTTGAAATATATATCTCATTAATTATGTTTCCTAATATATTTTATACAATAATTAAAACTTTTTATTTAATTTTATAGGACATATATACCAGCTCAAAAATATTTTGATGTAATGTGGGATTCCCACAAAGTACCCAATTCATTTAGTATAACCAAAATATTTTGGAAAATATTTAACTTCTCCATTTGGAGATACTCAATCTATCACTGATTAATTTTACCTTTTCATAATTATATTAAAAATAACATAAAAATGAATATCATGAATAACAATTAAATATTTAATCAAAAGATTATTAAATATATCCCTTGTGATTTTATATTAATTAAAAAATTACTCCAAATTAAAATGAAATTCTTTCCCCCCTAACTAATATAAAATGGAACAGGATGATTTATTTTTCTTTATAAATCAAAAAATAATTATAAGGGATAAAATTCTCAAACTAAATCCAAAAAATTTAATAAAATTCGTTTCTTCCCACTTGTTTCTCCACTTTTGAGTTTTATATAATTTCCGTGATAGAAGTGTATAATAACCTGCAATATTATTATTAATCCATTAATTAACTAAATATAAATATATGTGGGATATAAAATTTTATAAAACATTAGTGTCTAATTAATATGAATCCATTTCCAAATAAACAAGACCCATTTTCTTACCAACACTTAAATTCAATTATTAGTTCTGTTTATACATACTAGAAAATTATTTTATGCACTAGTTCCCATTTGAACACTAACATTAGATCAATTTTTGTTTAATGTATTTTAGCTCAATATTTTGTAAGATAATCACCCAATTCTAAGAACATGTTCATAAAAATAAAAATAATTATGGGAGAGTGAAAATCATATCCCATCCATCAATGTCTGAAGGGCCTATACACATTTCCATATTATAGTAGAATTTTCAAAATTAGGACTTTATCAATACTTTTAAAATCACTCCATAATGGGATGATAAACATTGATATTTATTTTAAACTACCTTCATATATCAATAACCATGATTATATGTGAATAAGGTCTTTCATCCAACATATCCTCAATGTAATCCAAAGGGATAAGGTAGAGTTCCAAACCCAAAAACTTATTCCCTTAACTCTCTAAAGTGTCTAGACCTTTTCATTAATGATTACTATTTAATTATCAAGGTATATTATTTAATGGGAAACATGAACTTGTTATTGAAACTTTATAGTTTCCTATTAGATGGCTTGGAACTCTTCACATTTTCAATTATATAACATTCTTTCTTTTTTCCCTTCTCCATCTTCTTAGACTTTTCCAACTGTTCTGGCCACATTGTAAGGAATTAAATTACCTCATGCTCAAGATTGTTCCTGAGTATGGAATCATTATTTACAATAAATGTTTTAGAACCTGAGCTCATTGGTTCTTTCTATTTTGATTTCAGTATTTTTTGTTACACAGGAAGCCATGACATAAATTTTTATACATAGTGACCTACAATAAATCCCCTTCAATATAGTTTTTTAATCATATTTCAGCTACCTCTTTAAGAAGCCTAACATTATATTCTATAGGGGTGCTAACCAGTAATCCAATCTTACAATCTTTTTCTATGACATATTCCTTCTTAGATTCCATCTTTTGTATTGTATCATTCATATCCAAAAATGAACATAACATTATATGGACTATTATACAATAATAGATTCACTTAATTACTTTATTTTGTGCACCCAGATTATATTTCATTACTATTTTCGTGGGTGTACACGTATTACATAATTTCAAACCCAATATGGACCCATTTCATTCACATTATTTGTTGAACTATTTTTTTATTTATCATCTAATGAAAATAATAGTTTGAGTGAGATGGTAGATACATGAACTCCTCATAACAATGGAATGATTTGTTTTAATAACAACATATGTGGTTTAATATTTCAAATCTATTATTAATTGATTGATTTTATATTTATCATTGAGTTTTTTTCATTTAGTAGGTTTTCATTTTTCATATATCAGCCATGCACTCCCCAAAATTTGGGAATATCTAATTTTCATATACCAATATATTATGTTAGAAATCAATATCTATATGCTTGAACACCCAGTAACTCAAGAATCTCCTAAGTTTCCTCAATCATTTCATAGTGTATACAGCCTATCCCGAGTAATATAATTATTATTTTTTGGATGGAACCCATAATTTTTTTATCCTTTTGAGGGAAATTGTTATAGAACATGATCACCTCCACTACTGATGATGTGATGGTGGTTTCAGTATTTGTCTTATTCCACAATTTTACATATTATTTATTTTATCATGCACTTATAAGAAAAAATTATTCAATGAAACTAGAAGGAACTAAATATTAGTTTACCTTGTTTTAGATCTTATGAATAATTCATATCTAGAATATCAAAAGGGATTTTTTTTACCATTTAGAGTCTTCTTTAATAGGATTCTCCTTTCACAATTACATGTTGAAAAACAATTTCCTTAAATAGCTTTGGATGTTCCATTTTATTAAGAATTCATATTCTGAATCTTAATTTCCATCTTATGGAATTTCATGTTTAGAATTTTACGATCAACTTCAATATATCTTAATTTATCTTACCTTTTATTTTTGAGATTCTTTATTTGTTCCTAATTAATTTCCATGCTTAAAATATATAACTACGCTTATATTTTACTATTTTTTATTTAATTCCATAGACAATCAATCGAGTTCAAGAAGAATTTTTGTAATTTGTCCAATAAATAGAACAACACATTAACAATATTCTAAACACCGTTTTCTCATGAAATGAACTTTTTTAGACTTTATCTATTATTGAAATAGTTTCCTTCCTTAGTGTGTTAGATCATTATTTGACGTTCATATGCATTTTAAGAGTGTTATAGGAACCTATATACATTACTAATGATTCTTCCAATGTATTATCCTATTATTCTAGTTTTGAATTCCCACTTTGATGTCCCATGATAAATTTTAACATATTGGACGAAACCTTTATATGGAAATCCTTCAGATAATAATTGACATCAATTTAGAGATATTTAGTAAATTTAATGAACCCATTCCCATTTATTGAAGTTCAGATAGTTTAAGGATAAGTCAAAAAATATTATTCATGAATTTTAAAACTTTGAGTACATTCAACTAGTGGTATATCCTCGTCAATATTGATGCTATTTATTTATTTACATACTACTTTTTTCTTAATATTTTGCTGATTCTTGTTACACGTTTTTAGATATGTTTTAATGCATATGTTGATTAATTCATCAATTTGAGAAATTATGAAAAGATATTCAAATATTCACTTCTGGTATGGAAATTAAAATAGACAAGAATCACATTTTTAGAAGCAATCAGATATAGAATATTTTTTATCATACTAGATATAATAGAAAAACAGATATTGATATTAGAGGGAACTTAGGGTTAGATATGAATTATAATTTCTTGTAGATTGTGAAAACACTCCGGCAGGGGGGTTTTATGGTTTTGAACTCTTTTTTAGTAATTATAATTTAATCATAAAACATTTTAAATCAATTGGAATTTGTACCTACTATTTTTATTAAGACTATTAGATATATTTTACATTAAATATGTGTAGAATTATATAAAATGAAATGCTGAAAGTAAATTCTACACTTCTATTTTCATAATGTCTATCTCCTAATAGGAGTCTTTCTCCTTGTAATGTTCAACTCACAATTGATACCCTATTTTTACAATAAAATCATGTCATTAATAATATATTGATTTTTTCTATTTTTTATGAAATCCCAATCTCACCATATTAAAAAGGTGAGTTTATTCAAAATATTACAAAAGTGAACATAAGACGTATCAAACAACTTCACTACAATTTGGTACGACACCAGCTAGTCTTACCTCACTCATCCTATTTTAGTAGATCAATTGGTTTTCTAGGGATATAACTACCCCCAAATATATTATAGAATTCCGAAAAAATAGAGTCTTCAACTTCATCAATGACTTCAAACAAAAATCATGAAAATTTGACCCTATAAACAATCCCCAGCTTACCAATTCTTTTTAGAATACATTTCCTCAACACACTCACCTAGATAATTCAAAAATAAAACCTAGAATATATCTTTGTGGATATTAAACAATAAAAAATATACATCCCTAAAATCTAACCTGATTACATATCTCTCATCACTTGGTTTTTCTCTTACATACCATATGCATATAGTTATTTCTATGCTACATATTATTATTATTATTACCTTTTTCATTTTTTAATGTTATTATTTCATAGGATCAAGATTAGATCTACATGTAATATTTTAATTTTCTTCCTAGAAACATATATAATATTCAATGGCTCATATAGGTTATTATTCTAAGATCATTTACTTAACAACATACCACATATCCTCCCCTACCTTCTCCCATAAATGGATCCTCTCATTTCCTATATCAACAAAAGTGAATATTGAGAAGATTTTATCATTTACTACCTTATACACCAATATAATATAGCCTCTTTTTTGGTTCTCTATGATCATCATTTTTTAAATCAAATTTCATTCCAATGATACCCTTATTTATTTCACCTCATATTGATGAATATATTTTATTCTATTATTCCACCAATATGATTAGATTATTATTTAGAAACTCAATTCCGAATATGACCACATTTAAATATTCTATCAAACTATATAATGTATAGTAGTTGAATCACAAAAGGTGGTGGTTCCTCATTTTCATATTGTGGGATCCTTTAAAGTTTAATACATTTTTAGCTATCTAATTAGCACCAAACACATCTTCTAAGGCATGTATCACATAAATTCATATGTTTTTTAAGTTCTAGAATATAAATTGATCTTGAATGAATATTCATTTTCTTTTTTATTAAAAACTAAATATATTTATTAAAAATATAATTCATATAATCGTCATAAATATTTGGTGAGTATAATACTTTTAACAAGGATTCATGATATATTTACCATAAATCATAACTTAAGAAAATTTATGACCAGTTTTTTCAAATTTAAAAAGGGTCTCAAAATTTCTATATTTTCCATTAATATTCCCTTTCCAAAGTAATATATAACTTCATCTATAATTCATCTCTGGTATAAAATTTATTTGAATATTTTTTATTTTTAGAACATTGATAAAATTGCTATTAAATCATACAATTTTTCCTTATTTAGAATATCATGATTTTGGAATTCTTATTTTTTTAACTATGTTAAATATGTTACATCATTATATATTAACCTTTTACATATATCCAATATCCTTCTAAAACATCTAATTAACTCTCAAAATATTATACAAGTGGCTCAAATTTTTTATGTATCTTGAAAAAAATTTCCACATAGAAAAATCTATTGTATATAGTACAGATACCTTATGGTGGACATAATTATACTATAAATAGGGAAATTATTTTCTATATAGATTAAAAAGAGTACGAAATGTTGAAAATTAATACACCAAATGGATTTTTCCATTGAAACACATAAACACAATCAAAAATCATACAGAAGATCAAAATATTTTTTGACCTCCTAAAATACCATACACACTACCTAGAATATCATATGAATATGAAAAATTATGTTTCTATTATTCAAACTCCATATTGATATTAGTAATTATATTTCTTATTCAAATTTCCTCTATTCTTTTTAATATAATGTATGGTCCATCTCAATCAATTGAAATCACTTTAGGACAACTACCAATAATTCAAGAATTGTTTCAATAATTCCAAACACTATTTAAATAATTCATAATCTCGGAAAATATAGATAAAAAAGAAAATAATTTTTAATGTGTTTTATTTCTCAAAAATCCCATAGATTTAAAACATTATTCTAGATACATTTTAAATATAAATTTTAGTATCCAATGTTGATATCATAGCATGTATGGTTTCCCCATAATTTTAACTAGAATATTCATATAGAATATGAAATATTAAATCTCTATATGGGTTATACTCATCCTTAT
This sequence comes from Viscum album, assembly GCA_963277665.1. Classification (NCBI taxonomy): domain Eukaryota; kingdom Viridiplantae; phylum Streptophyta; class Magnoliopsida; order Santalales; family Viscaceae; genus Viscum; species Viscum album. The sequence goes on along the minus strand of OY728128.1, from coordinate 207,231,601 downwards.
ATAGTCCAGTATATAGTAAAAAATACATCCACACATTTTGTACTTGTATTTGACCTAAATTAGAGGTTTTAGGTTCATTGATGTAATAAAGGTTACTCACTAAGCATCCAAGTCATCATTCTTTTCCCAAATACATGGTAATCCCTTCACTTATCCTTTAGGTGGATACTCACTCCAGAAAATAGAACAATTAAATTTTTCTATGCATATTGAAAATAAATTAAAAATAAATATTATTATCAAAAATATAACTTCATACTTAGGAAAATTCACCTAACTATTAATGTTTTGAAATATTTTGTGGTTTATATGTTATTCAATGGTTGAATAGTGGATATCGAGTGTATGGATTTCTTGATTCATATTGATTGATATGATTTCATTATGGTTTTAAATGGAATAGGTTGATAGTAGGTCTTGATAAATTATGTGATTGTTTTCTTGGGTTATCAATGTGTTGATTGGTATGGGTTGAGATACAGGATTCCCAATCATTATTAGTATATACCTTTAATGGATGGTTTACCTGATGGTTGTTTCACTAACTTCCAACTACTTTTGGTTATTATCCTTTTACACAACATGTTATTCTCCTTATGGTATCATAGGATGATTCCTAGATTTATCGTATAATGGAATATAAAATGAATAAAAATATGAACACACGATATGGGTGTTGATGTAGAGAATGATGAATAATGAAAACCATGGGTTAGTTGGAATAAATTCCCAATGACCATGGGATTTAAATTCCGAAATTGAAATATGGAAAATAAATAATGTTATATTATATGAAAATAAGGAGATAAAACTGGATTTTTACTGGGTTTAATGATGAAATAATGGTATTGGATAATTATTTGGTGAATGTGGTTAATAATGTTGAATATTGATTCTATAGTGAACTTATAATATTTAGTTTTTTAGAACATAGTGTTGACAATTGGGTTCCACTGGGGATGAAAATTTTAATTAATTATAATGATAATATGTTTTCCTTATCAATGGTGTGTGTGAAAGAATTGAATTATATTTCGATTTCACCACTACACCATAATGGTTAGGAAGAAATATGATGCATAAATATATTGAGTTGTGGAGTTTTTCCACAACATATTGGTTAGTGATGAAATAAATTGTCGACCTCTTCATATTCTTCACTATACCTCTCAAATTTAGAGTTATGTTGGTGAATCAAGGTTATAATAGCTTAAGGTATAGAGTTTAGGTCTACAAAGGGTGTGATAACTCTCATTTTTACAATAAAAGTATGTTTAGATTTTAATGAACTATAGTTACTGAACATACTTTTATTATGGTTGAAGTAGGTATTAATTATTATATATATACTAACATGGTCTCTGATAAATTATGTTATACTATATGATACATGGGTTTTAGTGGACTTAATTCAAACGACATGGTTATTGATGGGATGATGATGCAGTTTTGATGAGCAGGATGTGGTATGAAATGGGATGTAATACGCGTTCACATGATAGAGGATTACTTATGGAATATGATCTTATAACCTCTTGTTTGGTATTGGGGAATGAGAGAGCCAACCCAAAGGGGAAGTGGATGTGTGGTACCTTTCTTACATGTTACACCCCAATGATTAAAAAATAAATTTAATAGAAAATGTGATGCACACAACACTGAGTATCTGTGAAAAACGAATGGTTATTTTAAATATTTTAGAAATAAAGTTATAAACTAGCCATGAAGCACAATTTTTCAACCTTTTTGAATTGAATTAGAAAATGCAGACATAAAAGTTTGAGTTTAGTAAGATATTTGTAGTGTAATAGGATCAAAATAATTTTTGGTGAATTGTTACTTACCCCTATGAATAGTAAATTTAGCCTTATGAATAGTAATGCTCCCTTATGAATTGTAATGTACCCTTATAAATATTAACCGCACCCATGAAAGCATAAATAAAATTTAGGCCCATTATAAATGAAATATATTTTTTTATAAATTAATAATTAATTGTTGGTATTTTTGTGAGTAATAAATATTTAATTATAATTTTATAAATAACAAATTAATTTAAAAGGAAAAAATTTCATAATATATATTCCAGAAATAAATATTTTTTCCAATTATTTTAGGATAACTTAATGAGACCTTAATTAATTTTCACAGTGTTATAAAATCAGTTGTAATTTTAAAGACTATATTTTCCGAGTAAATAATGATTTAAATTAAAAATTAAATTTATCATATTTAGAAAATTATTTTGATTCAATGGATTCTATTATTGAATTCTACACACCATTTAATGGTTGTGGTTAAAATTTGGAATTTTTCTGAAATATATGAATTTTTATTGAATACTGAAATATGGTAATTTCCCATATATATTCATTATAAGATAAATTCACTACTCATGACATCCTGGAAGATGTAAGAACACATGGTTCTAACTCACATGTACCTTTCACAACTTTTGGTCAAAATAATCAATAACAATTTCCTATCTTGAGAAAAATAATAAAATAACGAATAAGATATTCAAAAATCACTCCTCTCCTCCACTATAAAAAGCACTCTTTAGTACTTCTTCTCATCACTCCTCTATTCCTTGAATCTTCTGAATTTTCTAAAAAATACTCTTCTACTATCTATTACTATTTCCAAGAGCTCTTCTTCTTTACAAATTACCAAAACTCTTTCCCTTGAAGACGTTCTGAAGTATGGTTATTCAAGAGGTAAACCTAGAACATTTTTATTTTAATTTCATTTTAATTTTTTTTGTTTTCATATAGTACCATCACCTAATCCATACAAATGATCATGATATCTATATTATAATATATATAATTTTATGATGTCATCATATTGTAATTTTAATCATGAATCTCAATACTCTCTCCTTGTTTTATTTTAAAAATGAAATCATCGTTCGGGAGGTGCTGATTTTCAACCTTCATGGATGAAGAACCATTATTCTTCAATCTATCTTTCAAGTCTAGTCATGAAACCATTTTTATGGTTTAAAAAAACTATAATATATTTATTATTTTCTATTTAATGTTATGTAAGCAGAATATATACATAAAATTATTTCTTACAATAAAACTTGTTCACAATAATAGAAATACCGACAAAATAATCTAAATGATTTTCATTAATGTTTTATCTAATAATTCAACACCATACCATGTAAAAAAATGTTATATATAACTATTTAAACTTTTTTAGGATCATTAATTATATATAAAATCAAATCTTGGTAAAAATATCCATTCCACATGAACTTCCATACTGATGTACAAGTAAATCTATCGTGATAACCATGAAATTGATAGCTCTGGAGTGAAAAATTTGTGTCTTATAACATATAAAACATTCCATTAAATAACATAATAATATTATAATAATTAAAATACTATTAAATAAGGTAATTAATAAATTAATTAGTTAATTTAATTTTATTATCCACGATGTGAAGGTCAAGTGTAGAATACGTTCAGACATAAGGTAATGGTTTTCTCAACACATATTCATTTCCTTGAGATATGACATAGTTTCCACTATTTCATATTTGTAGTGTTTTTATAGATCCAATTTATGTGTCACATAATTAATAACATTATTTTCATGGTCTTTAATGTTTAATTTCAAGATTATTAATTTTGGGTCATACGATTTGATTGATTACAAAGTGGTAAGAGTTTTCTTCAAGAAGCACCATTTTCAATTAGGTTACCATTATTCACGACTTACCTCAATGAAATTATTATTTATTCTTGTTATCTCCCCATAATTGTTTCTGAATATTATATATATTTATACCAATTATAATTCTTCTTTATTTTGTTAGGAGTGACATGTTTTATGTAACGCCCTGACACGAGTTACCTAGAGTCGGTGCATTATTACATAACATTGGTATGATAAAAAAAGATCATGTCTCGAAACACTGATTAGATTATTAACCTTGGAAATAGTAGATACATTCATATGACTTACATGACATCATAAAGTGAAAAACTACCAGAACATAGTCTCCATAGTCCACACTCATATCCCCTCAGACTATCCCTGCAGGCCAGTCATAAAATACTTCTTCACATCATGGGAAAAATAAAACATAGAAAGGGGTGAGCTCTGATGCTCAGTAAGGATAACAATATAGAAGAATCTTTCATAAATAATCATAATCATTTATGGAAATATAGAACTAAAAAAAGTTTTTAAACATGAACTTTAGTATAATATGGGAAAAATAAAATGAAATAATGAAATTTACTTATTCACATAGATATTCTACTAGTTGAATAATCACATGAAATATAAAAAACCACTTTCATATGATGGAATACATAATGCCAGACTATCATAACCACATAGTCAAGGCCTTGTGCCAATACTAAAAATAATATTTTTCCAAGGCCTTGTGAGAAGACACTAGTTTGTCTCATGAGACCAACTGATGCATCAAGGAGCTATAGAGGTCTCCACCTATCACTTACTAAGTCCAATGCATTCCTCATATGAACATTTTTAATCAAAACATAAACATTAGTATTAAAAATAGCATACAAAATGTCAATACATTCTCCATAAACCATGAATGGTATATAAATAACACATCTACATTCAAACATATCATGAAACCTTCAATGCAATTTGGATGTTTTGTATCATAATAAATCAACTTCAAATAAGCTTAAAATCCATCAAAGGATGTTGACATAGATGAAATCAAAACTATTTGAGAGAAATATCTCTTTTTTGAAATCATTTAAAATTCACATAATTATAAAATAAAACATTTACTTTTAAGATATTCTTATAATCTTGTAAGGGAAGCTTCGACAATTTTATAATGGTGGAAAAAAGATGCATCCGCCATATAAGTTAAAAAAGACATTCTTACCTTAATTTTGTCGAAAAGTAAAAAAAGGACCTTGTTTGGAAAAAAACAGAAAGATTCATTTATAAAAATATTATAAATAGTCAAACAAGGTTATAAATGACCTTAACCCATGTTCTATAAAATAGTAAGTATGTTTTGAAATAAATTTTTAAGAAACATGGATGTGGATGATAAAGAGGTCCCAGTAAATACTTACGTAAAAACAACCACGGATAATAAAGAGATTGTGAAATTAACCCTTACCTTGTAATTTTCCTTGGTCGAGGGTACGTTAACCTCCTGTATAATGGTGAAATAAATACTATTAAATTATACAAGAATCAAATACATTAAAATAATATCATATTTGATCATTTAACATTGTTTTGTTAATAATATCATAGTATTATCATTGTTTCGGGTGTTAACTGATTCGTTTTCCTTTATATGATTTGTTACGTAAGCCGTTTTTGATATGGATAGGTTGTATCTTATTCATATAAAGAATTATATTTAGTATTTAAACACTATTTTTAACCATCTAATGAAAATTATTCTTCAATGGATACGATGGGGAATAAATCTCATCACGTTCATGGAGACGGTAGTCCGTACGTACGCACGAGCAATAATATCATTCTTTTGATATTAAAATGAAATATAATTGGCAGGTATATCATATATAAAGAATAATTATCAAGTTATATTTATTATTTAAATAAATTACACATCATTATAATACCCATCCAAATAATAATGTATTGAATAACAATTACACCATGACGTGGAGACGGTAAGTCGTACATATGCATGTATAGTGACATGTGAATAAAAGGATGGGTAAAATAATGAATATGGTTGTACCATATTTATAATAACATAATATTATACAAAATATACTGGAGTTTTTATTTTATAATGGAAATGAAAAAGAAAGAAGAAGTGGAAGAAGAAAGGAACTTGAAAGAGGGTCGTGAAATCATTACCTCTTCTTTGGGTTCATCCTTTTGATTTGATAAAAAGGGATTCTCAGGTTGGATTTATGATCAAAATAAGGCCTCTAGAATGAAGTGAGGGAAGTTAGGAGGATATTTGAGCATATGTTGGTCGAGCCAAATGGCTTTTAAGGTGTGAATTATAGATAAGGGGGAGTGCCCTTTTATAAGAGGGGTGAGGGGAACCTTAGGAAAAGATAGGAATATTATTTTATAATAAACTTATATTCAGTTTATAATGGATAAAAACTGATTTATTTCGAGTCTAAGGTGGGGATTGGTCGAGAAAAACTCATTCAATATGTTTTAGAAAGGTTTGTATCACTTTTTTAACCTTATCTTTTAGTTTTAACTCTTAGTTAAATAGTTTGACATATACCATGTCACTTTTTATTTTTATAAAATATAGTTAATAAACTTACAATATACTTAAAGAGACCCCAAGTGGTCCATTAATGTTACAACCATCATGATATAAGTACTTTGGACCATCCTTATATTTTTAGGAATAGAATATCAACTAATAATATAATTTTTGTTTTAAAAACACTTATATGTCAATTTTGACACTATTTAATAGTTGATTTTTTAAAGTCTTAAAAACTTTATTAATTCGAATAAAATTCATTTATGAAATTATAACATGTCATATTGACCAATAAAATTAGTGGATGTCATCAAAAAATTAATATTATATTTATTTGAACATTTATTATACCAATTATTTGATTCTTTCATTAATAAGAAAAATACTACATCATTATTGTGTCATAATTAAATTTATTTATTTAATGTCTAAAAATTATAAATAAAATACCATTATTTAGGAAAGATTTTTAGATTTATAATTAATATTTATAGTCTAAAATATAACATACATAACCCTATGTAAATTTTTTTTTCTAAAAGATATATACTTATGTCATTTTTGTATTTAATATAACTTAATTAATATAAAGTGTCATTATCACTTACAAGTGGCTCCATGGGGTCCCAAAATCGACCCAAATATACCCATGGTCAGAAATGTATCAACCAATAGGGTTAGGACACGTTTTAGTTTAATTTAATATTATTATAATATTATTATTTTACCCTTATTTACTGGATTTACCCATTAACAATAGTAAATAAAATATTTAGCAAAGTAATTATTCAAAATGTCTAAAAATAAAAGATACATATTTAAAAAATTTGTACCTCCTAATTATAAATATGGAATCCATTTTTCTAAATTCGAAACATATAAGTGGAAGAAATTAATGTAAAATTAATTTCTGTTGTCAAAATAAAAAGCGTGTTTTTAAGAAATAATAACTTTCAAAAGATTGGCACTTGCTTATATCCAGTTTAAATGTGAAATTATGTCCAATGACCAAAATTGGATTAAATGGTAAAAATATATTCTAATTATACTTTAAAATATCTCAAATTCATAATTTATCACTATTAATTATTTCGATTAAAAAGTTTTTTTTTAATTTAAATTTAGTAATGTTCCCTATTCTCCCAAATATGAAATTTTTCAGAAAAGCGCCAAAAAATTATTGAAACTAAATTATTATGTTATGATTTTAAAGAAGATGTTTATTTTTTCAAATTTAATATATAAAAGTTTCAAATATTGTATTTAAAAAGTGTTCACCATTAAAAGTCGGTAAAAGTCCATTTTTAAAAAAATACTTCTTTTATCTGAAAAAAATGAATTTGTTCTTACAATATATCTAAGAAACTCATAATATGGATTCTAAAATTATAAGGATTATATAATGTTCAAAATTCAGTTAATACTATTCATAACCACTTTTGAACGGCTAGTTTGGTATGTCGTGGTGCGCTTGAACTTGGTGTTGCGTGTAGTGAAAGTTATTGAATTACTTTGAAGAAAAAACGCACTATGAAATCTTTGGGTGTTACATTTATCCCACCTTAAATAAATTTCATCCCCACAATTTGAATTTTTTTCAAAAATAAAATGTCGAAAATAGAAAATATCATAGTGGGACAACCCACATCAGAAATTGGGTTATATAATTTAGTCATAATAAGAGGAAAATAGAAATGAAAGGGTCACCGCCAAATTATGATCTTGATTAGGAGAACATTAGTGGAAATTAGAGGTATATAATTGCAGGAAAAAGTAAATATTTATAGGGAGTGATTGAGGACATTAGTCACAAACACTTGTAGAATTGAGGGCCTCAAAGCCATCAATCTATGATGATTTAAAATATCATCGGTTCAACAAAACAAAAGGTATTGGGATAACACATTAATTAGTTTTAAGATCCCATACCTAATGTTTAAGAATTAATTTATTCATAGAATAAGAGAAGAAATATATATATATATATATATACTTGACAAGTATAGTTCCATCCTTTCACTAATTTCTACCACAAACTCATATTTCACTCTAAAACATAATAAAACTCAAAAATACTCTATTTATCCTAATATTATAGGGTTACAAATATAATGAATTTATAATTCACATATCAGACCATTTTAAAAAAAAATAAACTACATTATACCATCCAAGAACTTCACATAGTCTAGTGATATGCGATAAATCTCAATCGCACTATGGTTGTGGGTTCGATTCCTGCAGCTTTGCCCGACGTAAATGGTTGTCACATGGTCTGTGTGTTGTCCTTTTATAAAAATCCAAAAATAACCATTCAAACATAATCTATTCCAACCATTAGACTTATCCAAAATACTTCTATCCAACCTCACAGTCCAAAATTTATAAGGATGTTAAACACAATGGAGATCCTTTTTCCCATTTAATAACATGTAAACACCTTCATCATATATTATTTTAAAACATGGTAACATCCGGAATTACCATAAAAACATATTGATTACATTCATGATTCCTTATTCTTTATAGAATTTTGGATATACTCCTCTTATCCATTAATGTTTTAACCTCCAAAAATGACAAATCATTAATCAGTTTCAAGGTTTTCAAGAATATCCAATATAATTTATTCAAATCAACCATCTCTTATTCCAAAATCATGACCTCATTATCAGGACCATATTATGGTTTACCTTTCCTTTAACCATGTATTTCACCAAAAGTGTATCTCACTATTAAGTCACTTTTCATAGAACCATATAATCTCATATCCTCAATAAAATAGTACTACAGTACAATACTTATTTATCTCCATAATTGATATAACCAGTATATTGTTGATACAACACTCAAATTAAATAATCCTATAATAACAACATAAGAACAGTAGTAATTTTTCTTCATTTGAGGTAGTATCATAACTTGATTATTTTCCAATAGCATCATTTGGGGCATACTCTGATGATTTGGACATCAGTTCGTGTAGTGTCGCGACTCTTTAAAGATGAAGCATTGTACATTTGAAACATTTTTCTTTCCCTTATATTCACGTACTTGGTGTCATTTTTTTCTACACTTATAACAAACTCCCATTCCCTTCAGGAAAGATCCAGGGTGTTTCTTCCCACAGTTATCACATATGGGAAAATTATTCTTTTCCCTCTTCCCTTTATCGATATTTATCTCTTCCCACCCTTTCTTCTCTTACTTCCCTTCAAAGCCATAAGACTCAAGGAATTATTTACTTATCTTATTATCACATGGTACTATTTCTTCATATGTTGAGAAAACATGAGAGAATATTTCCCTTCTAAATGTCAGCTTAATACCATGGAAGATATGATCCATCTTACTCTTTGGATCATATGTATTGCTGGAGTTCACAGTCCTTATATTGGGCACCATTTCTATACAATGACATACACTATGTCAGTTTATGAATTGCAATGAACAATTCCAAACATGTAAAATATCTAACATAAATTGAACAGTTTATGGATATAATCCATAATCATAAAAATGTTTTCTTTGAGGAATTATATACTCAAAAAACCCTTCATAATGGTTTGTAATGAAAATGTGAATTATCCTAATCATATCCCCCAAGAGTGTACTAACAAAGAGTGCAACAAGGCCCATTATCATTCACCAGTTCCTGTTCGAGTCTAGCTCAAAGAGGTGTTTTCGGGTTTTACACCTAGGTACATCTATGCCAGATATGCCTCTACCTGGTCGTATCCAGATAGGGATATATTTCATGGAAAACAAACAAAATCTCTACAGCACTAAAATTCTAGGAAGTTTATCTATACTAATCCCCAAAGTCTATCTTAGGGATATGTGATCTAATCAGAGTTTTCTAAATCTAGCTTCCAAAGTTTGTACTAAACTTCCTCTAATACCAATTGTACGGATCGACCCCAGTTACCTAGAGTCGATGCATTATTACATGACATTGGCATGATCACAAAAGATTATGTCTCGAAATACCAATTAGTTTAGTATCCTTGGAAACACTAGATACATTCATAAGTCTTACAATACATCATAAAGTGAAAAAATACAAGAACATAGTCTCCACAGTCCACACTCATATCCCCTCAGACTATCCCTACATGTCAGTCATAAAATACTTCTTCACATCCTGGGAAAAATAAAACATAGAGAGGGGTTAGCTCAGATGCTCAGTAAGGATAATAATATAGCATAAACATTTATTAATAAACACAAACAATTAAGTCAATGTATAAATAAAACAAAAGCGTTTTAAACATGAACTTCAACAAAATATGGAAAAAATAAAATGAAATAATGCAATATACTTATTCACATTGATATTCTACTAGTTGAATAATCACATCCAATATCAATAACCACTTTTATAATGATGGAATGCATAATTCCAGACTATCATAACCACATAGTCAAGGCCTTATGCCAAGACTATAAAGAAGATTTTGTCAAGGACTTGTGTCAATACACTAGTTTGTATCATCAGACCTACTGATGCATCGAGGATCTATAGTGGGCTCCACCCATCACTTACTATGTCTAATGCATTCCTCATATGAACAGGTTTAATCATAACATAAACATTCGTATTAAAAATAGGATATGAAATTTCAATACTTTCTCCATAAACCATGAATGGTATAAAAATAACAAATCCACAGTCAAACATATCACAAAACCTTCAATACAATTTGGATGTTTTGGATCATAATAAATCAACTTCAAAAAAGCTTAAAATCCATCAATGGATGTTGACATATATGAAATCAAAACTATTTGAGAGAAATATTTCTTTTTCTGAAATCATTAAAAAGTAACATAATTATGAAGGAAAACATTTACTTTTAAGATATTCTTATAAGCTTTAAAGGTAAGCTTCGACGATTTTATAACGGTGGAAAATAGCCGCACCCTCCGTATAAGTTAAAAAAGACATTCTTACCTTAATTTTTTCAAAAAGGATAAAAAGGACCTTGTTTGGAAAATAGCGAAAATATTCCTTTATAAAAATATTATAAAAAATAAATCAAGGGTATCAATGAAATTAAACCATAGTATATAAAATATTAAGTATGTTTTAAAATACATTTTTAAGAAACATGGATGGGGATGATAAAGACGTCCCAGTAGATACTTACGTAAAAACAACCTCGATAATAAAGAGATTGTGAAATTATCCCTTAACTTGTACTTTCCCCTAGTCGAAGGTATGTTAAACTTCTGTATAATTGTGATATAATTTTTATTAAATTATACATGAATAATATACATTAATATGATATCATATATGATCTTTTAATATTACTTTCTTAATAATATCTAGGTATTATCGTTGTTTCGGGTGTTAAATGATTCGTTTTCCTTTATATGATTTGTTACGTAATCCATCTGTGTTATGGATAGGTTGTATCTTATTTATATACAGAATGATATTAAGTATTTAAACATTTTTTTAACCATCGAATGAAAATTATTCTTGAATGGATACGATGGGGAATGAATCTCATCGCGTTTGTGGAGACTGTAGTCCGTACGTACGCACGAGTGACAATATCATTGTTTTGATATTAAAATAATATATAATTGGATAGTATATAATATATACAGAATAATTATCTTGTTATATTTATTATTTACATCAATTACACATCATTATTATACCCATCCAAATAATAATGTATTGAATAACAATTACACCACGATGTGGAGACGGTAGGCCGTACGTATGCACGTATGGTGACATGTAATTCAAAGGATGGGTAGAATACTTAATATGGTTGTACCATATTTATAATAACATCATATTATATAGAAGATATTGGAGTAATAATTTTAGAATGGAAATAACAAAGAAATAAGAAGTGGAAGATGAAAGGAACTTGAAAGAGGGTGGTAAAATCATTACCTCTTCTTCGGGTTCTTCCTTTTGATTTCATCAAAAGGGATCCTTAGGTTGGATTTCTGATCAAACTAAGGCCTCTAGGTTGATGTGAAGAAAGTTGGGAAGATATTTGTGCAGGTTCTGGCCATGAAAAATGGCTTTGATGGTGTGAATTAGAGAGAAGGTGGAGTTCCCTTTTATAAGAGGGGTGAGGGGAATCTTAAGAATAGATAGAAATTTTAATTTATAATAAATTAATATTCAGTTTATAATTTCTCCAAACTAATTTATTTCGTGGATAAGGTGGGGATGGGTCTAAAAGAACTCAAAATATAAGTTTTAGAATGGTTTGGTGCACTTTATTTACCTTATCTTTCAATTTTAACTCACAGATAAACAGTTTGACATTTTCCATTTCTATTTGTACATTTATGTTATATAGTTAATAAACATATGATATACTTCCAAGATACCCCCAAGTAGTCCATTAATGACCCAACAATCATTATATAAATACTTTGGAAGATCCTTAGATTTTTATGAATAGAATATCAATTAATAATATAATATTTGTTTTAAAAACTCTTTTATGCCAATTTTGACACTATTTAATAATTGATTTTTGTTAAAGTCTTAAAACCTTTATTAATTCCAATAAAATTAATTTAAGAAATCCTAATATGACATATTAACCAATAAAATTATCGTATGTCATCAAAATTTTCAAATTATATTTATTTTAACATTTATAATTCCAATTATTTGATTCTTTCATTAATATGGAAAACAATGCATCATTATTGTGTCATAAATAAATTTAATTATTAAATGTCAAAAAATTAAAAATAAATTACCATTATGTAGAAAAATATTTTTATATTTCTAATGAATATTAATAGTCGAAAATATAACATATATATCCCTATGTAAAGTTTTTTTTGCAAAAAGATATATGCTTATGTCATTTTTGTATTTAATTTAACATAATTAATATAAAGTGTCATTATCACTTACAAGTGGCTTCATGGTGTCCCAAAATCGACCCAAATATGGCCATGGTAGGAAATTTATCAACAAATAGGGTGAGTACAGGTGTTATGGTAATTTAATATTATTATGATATTATTATTTTACCCTTACTAACCGTATTTACTTTTAACCATGGTAAACAAAATATTTACCGAAGTAATTATTCAAAATGTCTAAAATTAAAGGTTACCTATTTACACAATTTTGACCTCCTAATTATAAATATGGATTCAATTTTTCTAAATTCAAAACACAGAAGTGTAGAAATTAATTTAAAATTAATTTCCATTATCAAAATAAAAAGCATGTTTTTAAGAAATAATAACTATCAAAAGATTGGCACTTTCTTATGTCCAGTTTAAATGTGAAATTATTTCCAATGACCAAAATTGGATTAAATGGTAAAAATATAATCTAATTATACTTTAAAATCACTCAAATTTATAATATATCACTATTATTTTTTTCGATTAAAAAAGTTGTTTTTAATTAAAATTTAGTAATTTTCACTATTCTCCCAAATATGAAATTTAGCAGAAAAGCACAAAAAAATTATTGAAACTAAATTCTTATGTCCTTATTCTAAAGAATATGTTTATTTTCTCAAATTGAATATAAAAAAGTTTCAAATATTTGATTTAAAAAGGGTTCAACATTAAATGTCGGTAAAAGTGCATTTTTTGATAAATACTTCTTTTTTCTGAAAAAAATGCTTTTGTTCTTAAATTATGTCTAAGAAACTAATAATATGGATTCTAAAATTATAAGGACTATATAAAGTTCAAAATTCAGTTAATATTATTCATAACTGCTTTTGAACGGCTATTTTGGTAAGTCATGGTGCGCTTGAACTCGGTGTTGGGTGTACTACAAGTTATTGAATTCTTTTAAAGAAATAACGCACTATGAAATCATGGGGTGTTACATTTTAAAAGGGATATTTCAATAATTCTTCATGATAAACAAACCTGTTCCAACAGAAGTTATCAAATTATTACCTATTATCAAATGCACTCTAGAATCTATTATAAGACACAATTACCATTATAAAATCACTAATTATATTATGAAGAAATACATTATTTGTCTTTTAATTTTTTTAATATATTTTACAAAATAACTCATCTTTTCCAATTAAAATAGTATTTCTATCAATAGTTAAATGTTATTTTGTAAGATTATTTTCACCTTCTTCAATACAGATGTTTCTTAATTTGTTTAATTGGGATAAATACTTTATGATATCATCTACAATGTTTTTCGGAATGGTTTATGATTATTTTGACTATGGATGTTCTATCTTGAATCCATTCACCATATTACTTTGAATGGTTTGTATTATGCTAAATGGTTGGGGAATCTGATTTAAATTTCATTTTTTAGTTTTAATATGAATGTATAATTTTTTTTATGTTTCTCCTCTTTAATATTAGGATTCATTGGAATTATTTTGTGTTGGGTGGGGCCCATTATAGCCACTCACTACATCAGTTGGTTTCATGAGACAAACTAGATATGGTTTTTTATAAGGCCTTACCCATTTAGTGGAATTTTAACATTAATCCATGACAATAATAGATTCATGTAATGTCTCTATGATAGTAACCAATTCTATCTTGTAGTCTTGATTGGTTCTAGGCTTGAATCCTTGAAGTTTGGTTCTATATATCCATCATTAAAGATTTACATTATTATTAAAAAATTAATTGATAGTCCATGTGATTATTATACTAGTAGAATATCTATGGTCATGATTTTTTGATATTACTCATTAATATTATCTTAATTCTATATTAAGATCATGTATATGTTGAAAGTTATGTGTATTTATTTTCTCAAAATGCCTAGTGTTTTTGTTTTTTATTACTATCACTATAATAAATGCACTTACTGAGCATCTGATATCACAACATTCTTCTGTTTTATTTCCCTATGATGCAAAGATGAATAATATGAATGGCTTGTTGTGATAATATAAGAGTTATGTATGTTTCCAATGGAATATATATATATATTTTTTCCATTAATGTTTTTATTTTGAAATTATGCATATAGATATATTTCCAAATGTAAAATAGTATTTGTTTCTTCTGTATTCGATTCCATTTAATCATACCAATGTTATAAAATAATGCACCGGCTCTATGATTTTGGGGTCACAGCAATAAATTTGGTATTAGTCTTTGATTAGTAGAAACATTTGAAACGTGATTTAGAAAAAAAAAATTATGGAACATAAACCTAACATAGACATTCATTATAATCATATAATAAAATCCAAGAATTTTGTTAAAATAGAGATAATGTGGATATTCCAAAAAATATATCAGTATCTGGATAATACAAGTGGATGTTCTTCTGAAATATATATTCCTTAGAGTAAGAACATTGACAGGGTGTTCCAGGCCTAACATGGGGTATCATGGTACACAAAAATGAGCCTTAATACACACAAAGTTTGACACTCCTTATGGATATGGTTATGATAATTCAAAATTTTTAAAATCCCTTATGAAGTATTTAAAAGTAAATGTTTCCTCAAGGAAACCATGATTATGATTATTGGATTATTTATTAATTGGATTTAAATTTATGTTAAGTATTTTTCTAGTTGATATTATACATTTTTAGTCATAGGATAATCTAATGTATTGCATTATTTTGAATTGGCGCCAAGTGGATGGAATGGAAACCTCATGAACATGCACATTATGAATATGGATTTGCCCGTATGTAAGATAATGATGCTGGTTTTGGAGTTTTGACTAGTGTTGAGCAACATATAACTATACTTGAACAACTAACATTGGTTATGAAAAATAACCCTACTTGAATGTATCATCCTTATCCACAATGTGGAGGAGAAATGTTTGGCCACTTCATGAAAAAACAACCTCTATTATTAAATGAAACTACAAATCCATTTATACCATAACAATTAATAAGTTCCTTGGAGAATATATTTCTTACTCTGGGATGTAACGAACGAAAGATTAATGTCACGGAAATATATTGATATGTTTTGTTCATGTATATATTTTAAGGGGTTTTAGAAAAAAAAAATTGGTATTTAATTTAATAATACTACTAGTTTTGGGACATGTTACATTGTTTTATGATTTATCATAGGAAATGATGATTATTTGAAAATGAATGAAAATTGGTGGAAAATTGATCATAATTACACTCTGCGTTTTGATGGAAGAAAATTGACGTGACATATGATTTTTGATTGATAAGGAAGCTAGATATTCTATAGTAGAAATGGTATAGGTCTTGTAATAATAGTACATGACATGTAGTATGAGTTCATGACATGCTGAAAACTGTGTAAAACAAGTCGTTATGACGTGACATGCTATGAACTACAAGTACACGTCGTGTAACTCTAGTACACAACATCACCAGAGTCAAAGCAGCGTATAAAGTTTTGGAAAATTCCACATGGTGGAAGAAAACATAGATCTATAGTACACACTGTTTATTGTAAGTACACACCCTTATAAATATAACTCATGAAAAAAACAATAACACTGGGCTGAAGGATTGGAGAGGAAAAGCCTATAATAGGAACCCTTTCCCAGCCACATGAAGCATTCAAGATGGGGAACCACCACCAGATGCATACCATATGAAGGTGCATTGGCTCCACCACTTTATTTATGATTCTTATTTATTTATTTTATACACCTAGTCATGGATTGAATGAGTGGATGATTTATATTTTATGGGTCATTCATGGTGCAAGGAGGTTGAATGTAATATATTTTATAATTAATTCAATTTATGTTGGGATTTCATATTATCTTTCCAATTATGTCTATTTTCATAATTTTTCATTGATTATAATTATTATATGGTGTTCTTCATTGGCTTGAACTTAATTATTTGTGCATGAACATTTCCTCGATTTAATACATTTTTTTAATGTGTGATCTAGGGTTTATACTTCCCCAATGACCGTTAGGTTTGAATTTTCTTATCTTTAAATAAGGTTCCTGCTTACACATTTATTACAATCCAAAGTAACAGTTCATTATAAAATGAGAGGATTATATTGTGTGTGTTTATCATCACCATTTGACTTGCTATGAAACTTTTCTAACAACTAAATAATTACTAATTAATTTTATCATACATTGTCATCACATGAACCTATAATAATTTCTACCTATCCCCCATTATTATATTTTTTTCTCCCACTTATTTAAAAAATCAACTATCAATATATTATATTTTATTTCCTCAAATTTGAAATTAGTTTATGTTTATTTATTTTATTAATATTTTCTTTAACCCTATCTATCTGGGTTCGTCCTCAAATGTTCATATCCCCTACTACACTATAATTTATTTTATGTTTTAAATTTCTAAATCCAGTGACGAGAAGATAATTAACGACTCCAATAGGGATACCATATACAGTCTCTTAGGAGATATCGACCAATGGTGTCAATTAACTCAAATCACAAAAGAGGTGGAATAAATTTCAAATATGAAACAGATATATTTGAGAGAAATATTCATAGATAAATACTTCCCCATGATCAAAGAGTAGATATGGAGAGAAAATTGTTAATCATGAGACAAAAATAGGATGAAAATGTTGATATGTAAGAAACCAACATTACAACATTAAAAAGAAATACATAGACTATAGAAATATTACAAGGATTATGATTTATCATCTTTTTGATGGCCAAAATCCAATTATTGGATGGGAACTTGTTTCCCAATAATTCTCATCATATGATGATATAGTATCTCGTGCTATCAAGGATGAGAAATAACTCTTGAAGTCGTATTGTTCTAAAGCTAAACAAAATAAATAGGGGATGATAGAGGGAAATATGGATAATGGGAAGAAGGGAAAGATGGATTATCCAACATGTGATTCTTGTGGAGGGAAACACCTCGGTACATGATTAAAAGGATAAGGATTGTGCTTTATGTGTGGAGAAAAATTCCACCTTGCTTAGTATTTCAGGGGAAAGAATGAATTTTATAATATCCAATTCTTAAATATTAAGTATATGGGACATTATACCAATGAACTCCCTAAAATCCATGGGAATATTCCACCAAATAAGTAAGGGGATCAAGGCGATGCTTACGGTATTAGTAAAATTGAAGAATAATAATTAATGTTATTGTCAGATTCATGAATTATGTTGTACTGCATTACTTATTTATGGTATTAGAAGCATACATGATTTATAATTGTTTAAAGTTGATCGATATATTCAAAAATTTTATATAAGAGACACATTAGGGTGTTTTTGGAGAAAATATGATCTTAGGTGACCTTTCTTCTAAATCATTTGGATTTAAATTTTTTATTGAAATAATTTAAATGATACATAAGGTTATTTATTTTTTAAATTTGTTGATACTAAATTAAGATTTTTGAAAAGCTGTTGTAACCATTAAGGTCTTGGTAAGCATTTAATGAATGAGGGAATGACTTATGGATCATTTGAAAAAATGTTATTAATTTATGAAAATTCATCTTGAATATCCATATTTTGGGTTTATATGTTATGTAGTGATAGTTCCCAGAAAAAACAAATGTGATATTATATCATCATGTAAGATTATTTTCTAACGTGCTTCTATGCATAGAAAAAGAAACCCTAATTTCTAGGAAAAGCATTTTGGAACAAAAACATAATATTTTACTTTTCTATTTAGGAAATATGATTTATTTTAACAGATCTTAGAAGTATGTATTAATGATATTGAACTTTTTAAGGACTATATTCTCAATCACTCACCATTAGGACTTCATGGTTAGATTAATCTTCTGTGTCTATGTTTTCACTTTACACTAATGTTGTCTTATTCACTGGACTTTTTTATGGGGAATATAACATTTAATTTCCATTCCTTTTTCAGTGAGGGTTTTTTTTATTAACATCATTTTCAATTTGGGTATTCCGCAAAGGATTTTTCTAGTGTCAACCTTTAACATTCTATGTGAAAATTGTGAGTATGAAATTTATTCAAGGAGGAGATAAGGTAACACCACAAGGATTTAAAAATAATTTTAATAGAAGATATGATGAAAACAAAACTGATTATAATTGAAATAATACATTATTATTATAATTATCTAATAATTATAGTTATAACCTAGCTATGGATCTTAATTTTTCAACTTCTATGAATTGAATTTTAGTGAATAGAAAGACGTGGTTGCGTTCAGTAAGATATTTCAAGTCTGATAGGATCTACTTAATTTTTGGTGAATAGTAACTTACAACTATGAGTAGTAATGTTACCCTAATGAATACTGATGTACCATTATGAAGATGACCCTTATGAATAATAACCTCAACCATGACAGTATAAATAAAATTTAGGAACCTAATATATGGAATAAAATATTTTTAAAATTAATAATTAAGTGTTGGTATTTTTGGGTAATAAATATTTAATTACTATTTTATAATTAAAAGATATATTTAAAAGAAAAATCATTTTCAAAAAGTTCATTCAAAAAGCAATATCTTTTTGTACTATGATTTTAGGAAATTTCAATGAGACCTTAGTTAATTTTCAGGTTGTTATAAAGTCAGTTTTAATATTAAAGACAAGATTTTTCGAGTAAATGATGATTATAATAAAAAATTAAATTACTCATATTTAGAAACATAATTTGATAAAATGGAGTTCTTTTTTGAATTCAACATATTGAAAAATAGTTATGGGATTTTTTTTGATTTTTCTCTAATATTTGAATTTCTTGTGAATAGTGAAATATAGTAATTTATCGTATATATACGTTATAAGTTAAATAAACTAATATTGAAATCATTTCTGATATAATGAATCTTAGTTAGAACTCAAATTCACATAATAATATTTTTATTCACAATAATCATACACTATATATTTTCTTGAGAAGAATAATAAAATAATGATTAATATTTTAAAAAATCACTCCTCTCTTCCACTATAAAAATAACCCCTCACTCCCTCTTCACCCTACTCCTATAATCCATTAATGTTACAATGTTCTACTCAAATACGCTTCCCTAGTCTCTCCCCACACCCATTATCTCTTGGTATATCCAAAAGACAAAAACCCCTTGCCTTAAGGATCCTCTTAAGGGGGATATTGAATGAGGTAAACACGCTTCCCTTTTATTTTAATTTCATTTTTAATTTTCTATATTTTCTTATCTTATCCTAACTACATCATTCCAAATTATCATTACAACTCATGTATAAACTATATGATGGGAATATGTTATTTTAATGCATTATTAATCTTCATATACCTACTCTCTCTCTTTTATTTTTAAAATGAAATCATCATCTGAGAGGTTGTGATTTACAACCATCATGGATGAAAAACCTTTTTTCTTCAATTTTAACATCAATTCTAGTCATGATACCATTTTAATTGTATCATAAAAAATAATATATGTATTATAACATATTTAATGTTCTATAACCCATATATAAACAAAAATAATATTAATTCATTTGCAAAAGATAGTTCATAATATTAAAAATACTGGAAAAAATAATCTAAATGATTGTTTTAAATGTTTTCTCTTTTAATTCATCATCATAACATGTATCCAAATGATATATATAACCATTTAAACTTATTTATGTTCATTATTAATATTTAAATTAATTTTTTTGGAATTATATCCATTCCACATTAACTTCCATACTCATGTACAAGTATATCAACCGTGATAACCATGGAAACCAACCCTCCTGAGTGATAAATTTGTAACTTATAACTCATCCAAAAATCCATAAATTAACATAACAACCTTTTAATAAATAAAATACCATTATATAATGTTCTTAATAAATTAATTAATGGATTTAATTTTGTTATCTAGGATGTTGATGTCAAGTGAAAAAAACGATTTGACATATTGTAAGGGTATTCTGAGCACACAATCATTTCCATGAGATATGACTTTATCCCCAATATTTCATGTGTGTGGTGTATATATACTGACCATTTATGTATCATATCTTGAATCTACTTATTTTCATTGTATTAAATGTAACATTTTACGATTATTAATTTTGGGGCATATGATTCAATTGACTATAGAGTGGTAAGAGTTTTCTACCCAAACGTCCATTTTCATTCGAGTTACTCTTAATATATAATAACATCAATGAAATTATTATTTTTTCTTATGTAATCCTCATACATTATTGTGTGAATTTTTTCTATATTTTTACTAATCAGAGTGTTTTCTTTATTTTAAAGGGATTTACATATTTTAAAATGATCATTCAATAATTCTTCCCAATAAACAAGCCTATTTCAAAAGAACATCTATAATTCATACATATTTTCAGATGAATTATATAATATATTTTAATAAAAACATTATTTTTATAAAATTAAATATTTTATTATAAAAAATTAACATAATTAACTCCTTCTTTTATAAAATTGGTTTTCAAAAGAAGTCATCTTATCAAAGTAAAAGTGTATTTCCATCAAGAATTTCACAACGATTTTATGAGAGTATTTTCACCTACTCCAATACACTTATTGATTCAAATTTTTAATTGGGTTAAATTTTTTATGATAACATCATCAATGTTTTATTAAATGGTTTGTGATCATTTTTACTTTGGATGGGTAATCTTGAAATGATTCCCAATATTACATTGAATGATTAGTGTTATGATTACTGATTGTGGAATGTGATTTACATTTCATATGTTAGTTTCAATATGAATGCACAAGTTGTTTATATTTAACACATTTCACATGAATAATTCACTGTAATTAAAACTTTTTGGGTTCGGCCCTTTATAACCCCTCAGTTATTCAGTAGATATCTTGGAAAAAACTAAATATTTTTTTGGAAGAGGCATTACCATTTAATAGATTCCTGCCATGAATCCTTGAAAATAACAAATTCATGTTTTGTAGCCATGGAAATAATAGATTTTTTCATAAAGCCTTGATATATTCTTAGCCTGAATCATTTAATATATCTTTTAGATATCCATCATTATAAATTTCCCTCAGTATGAAACTATTAATTGATAGTCAATGTGATCATTTAAATAATAGGATATCCATTGTTGTGTTTTATTATGTAATTAATAATTTATATTTATTATTTCCATATTATTCTCATGTATTTGTTGAAAGAAATTCTTATTTAGTTTCCCAACATGCCTTGTGTTTATGTTTATGATTACTTCTTCTTTATTAATTACCCTTACAGAGCATATGAGCTCTCCACTTTCTTATATTTATTTTCCCTGTGATGTGAAGATAAATATAATGAATGACAAGTATGGATAATCTAAGAGTTATAGATCTTTTCAATAAAAATGATATATTGTTTTTACTTTCAGGTTTTAATGTTGAACTGATGTATGTATCTAGTTTTCTAAAAATATTATAGTATTCATTCCATTGGGATTTGATTTTGTGTAATCATACCAATGAAATAAAACAATTCATTAGATCTGGGCTTCTGGGGTTGGGCCATTACATACCCTTTTTTGGGGTACATTTTCATATCTGAATTTCTCCGAGAAAAATCCTTGGGGAGGATGGGATATAATTTAAACCTATTTTGGTAACAAGTTTTTTTCATTTCTTTATTCCCTAGGATTTAGGGTCATTCCATCAAATTTTCTTGAGTGGTTATGGGGAGGGTCTTTCAGTGTATACCTATATCCTCACCCCTTATGTATATGAACATTTATTAATAGTGTTTCATGTTTTGGGAGGGGTTTGTGAATGATTTTTGAGTTACTATATCTTATAGTTATCACATAGTTGTTTCAATTTCATGGTCCCCGTCCCAGATTTTTTATTTAATTTTCAGATCTATTGTGCTATGTATATAATGAAATTATAATATTGTGATATCATATTTATTTATATAAATTTTTTATTGGGGGATACCAATTTATCTTAAATCCTTAAATTATATAAGGAGGGAAGTTACTCATATTTGTATTCATTATATAACCTTGGTGCTGGTTTCCAGGCCAATTCCTATTGGAGGGGGGATTAGGGATTTGTCCAGATCATCCTTACCAGACATGGGGGTTACTAGGGTGTGGGTATTTGGGTAATTATAGAGATATAAAAAATCTAGTTGATAAGTGATATGAGGGAATCAAGGGGCATGCAGTAGTGATTATTACATGGGTTTGTAAAGGAATAATATTTATAAGACTTAATTCCTTATATAAGCATCATAGTCTTATATGAAATGGTTATTTTGGACCCCTATAATCTGATTTATAAATCTTCATATGTATTAAACATACTAAATGGGATGATTTTTTTTATATTTGTGTAAATAGGAATGGATCATGCATCCTGATTTTCAAGGAATTTGTTTATATTGGGTAAAAATGGGATATATGTTTAAATGGAATCAATTAATTAACATTAATTATTCCATAATCTGGGTTTAGGAGTCCCTAAGGTTTGTTCTTTTATGGGAATATCTATTAATAAATATCCCCAATAGGTTTTCATCGATGATATCTCATGAATCGAGAATTTTATTTTATACTCATGGAGGTTATAGCTAGTATAAAATCTAGTGCGCAAAATTTCATGACCATCATAATGATGTTAGGGGACCTCATCAGGCTCATCAATTAAAAAAATATCCTTTGAGATAGTATCAATAGTATGATGTTTCATATTTCGATCAGTAGTGGTGTGACTTAGTGTATAGAGGAAAACCCCATGATGCCCCTCAACCATATGGATATTGGGTTGGGTAAAAAAATTCGGTTTAATTCATTTGGACCAGATAGTTTATGGAGAAGTATGTGGTCAGATACAAGACATAGAGATTCGAGAATCTATTGATATAGATGTCGTGATAGGTTCAATTTGCATATATTATTCTTTGGTGTATTCTTTTTTGGATTCACGAGCTACACATTCCATCGAAGAACATGTGCTGGTTTATGAATTATGCCCTGAGTTGGGGAGGATTTTGGTTCCCTTGGAGTTGAATACCGTAGTTGGAGGTTGAGATAATATGTTTGATGTGTGCATTGAGTATGATTTGATACTTGGAAAAAATAATTATTACTGATATTTCCTATGTTTTTTGATACCTCCAAACAACATCATCCTTAGTATATAATAGATATATATATTTCATAATATTATGGAGCTATTTAAGGGGCATGCTATATTTTATGATGCCGATAAAGAGAAATCCATGGTCATTTTAATGTTGGATAGTCAGATACATAAAATGTGGGTTTAGTCGCTATCTTCTATGATGCCCAATATGATGTAGATTTTTGTCGATGATCAACAATTGGTGTATCCCATTGTTGTAGAAGAGTACTGCAAGGTCCTTCTTAAGGAGGGATTTCCAATAACCCCACTACATTAAATCGGTTTTAGGATAAAGTTTCAACAGCATGTCACACTAATATAAGTTTCTCTGTATAGGATGACACCTTATGAGTTACAATATATTAAAAAATATATTTATTCTCTTATATATAGAGGATTTATTCATCCAAGTGTGTCTCCATGGGGTTCATTAGTTCTTTTTGTGAATAATGATTATGCTGGTTTGTATTTTTTTACAAAAAATTATCATCAGTTGAATTAAGAGATAATAAATATTTCATATCCTCTCAAATGTATTGACGATTTATTTGATTAGTTGAAGAGATTAAACTAGTTATCGATGATTCATTTTGAGTCATTAAATCATGATATGGGGGAGAATAATTATGATATATACATGATTTCATTCATATTCTATTATTGGAATTAATAGTTAATTTTAATTTCTCTTAGAGTTATAAATTCCCTAGCCATTTCATAGTACTAATTAATTTATTCTTTCTTTAGATTCATGAACAATTCATAGTGGGGTCTATTGATGATATACATTGTTTTTTTGAGTTTGATGATGATCATTACAAGAATCAATGAGTTTTATTGTGAATTATGATCCAATGTATTTTGTTTCATTAGATATGTTTTCTTTTAATGTAGAGTAGTTATGAATTAATTAATTATTGAAGTTGTAGATTGTTATGTATCCACCAAGAACATCAAAGATTTATGTAGTGTATTATTGGTATTATTGGTTATTATATGATTTTCATACCTATATTCTCTTATATTCATAATCCTACAAAAATACAGATAAATAAGGATCAGTGTCTCATGTGGAATAACTATTTAATGGAATATTTTGAGTGTGGGAAGGAGATGCTGGTTAGAGACAAGGTTCTTCTTTTTCTTGACAAGGGAATTTCATTTTAGGTTTATTGGGATCTTATGTGTCTTGGATTCATTTTTTTTCTTGATGTAGTAGAGATCGATTATCACTTATGGGACTTGACAAAAATTCCCTCATGGAATTAAATATTCAATGAAGGAACTATATATTACTACAATCGTGTCTTCAATAATTTTATGGTAGTATTGACCTTTAGTGAGGGTCTATGATCTTCAAAAACCAATAGAGTTAGAGGGAGGACTTCTACAAGTGTTATCTAAATTTTCTATATTGAAATTCGATGAATTTATTATAAGACATCTACAATGAGATTTACAATATACTATGGAAATGGAATGATGTGTATGATTATTTGACTATGAGCTTATGTGAAGAATATATGTGTGGGTCTAGTGACTGTAGTTTAATGGATGAGATCTTTTAAAGGTTGCATAATAGTGGAGAAAATAAACGTAAAGGGTGTCTCTACCAAATGATGATGATGTAGTCATGTTTTTTATAGAAGGAGATATAGCTGTAGATGAGAGATTCATAGTTTGATATCTAGGAATATTGAGTAGTTTGTAGTGATTCCCAAGAGAGTATCCATGGGTAAAAATACAAACTAGCATATTCTTAAGATTCATAGGTGGATATCTAGCTTGGAGGATGAAAAAGTAGTCATATTTTGTAATGTGATCAATGTGATTATGGTGGAATTCTTATGCCACTTGATGTTCCCTAGATAATTTAGGTGGAAATCTAAATATACTACC
The DNA here is from genome assembly GCA_963277665.1 of Viscum album. Lineage (NCBI taxonomy): Eukaryota > Viridiplantae > Streptophyta > Magnoliopsida > Santalales > Viscaceae > Viscum > Viscum album. The sequence goes on along the minus strand of OY728128.1, from coordinate 207,205,438 downwards.
TCATTACTTTTCCTTGATCTCTAAAATATTTTGCAGATATATTGATGTTCTAGGGCTGCTTGATGATGTATTCTCACTACCTAGTGATTAAATAGTTGATCTTGGTGTAGTTTTTGTTGAGGATGTATATGGGGATGGAAGTGATGGTTCATGGGGTACTATGGATGATCATATATGATACTTATCCCCATTTCACATCAAGGGTTTGGGGTGGTCTCAAGCATGATTTTGTCTATCAATATTTCCTTAACACAAAATTTTATCTTTAAAAAGGTTCTCAATTGAAGTAGTCAATCAGAACATTATAGGACATTTTTTGTCCATATATTATAGATTTTTGAGTTTAGTAAGTATGAAACTTAACATTGGAAGAGTTTTTATACAATATCACGTTTCACTCTTCCAGTAGTATATACCCATTCAAATCACATTATCCTCAACCTTTAAGATAACTTCTATGATAGAATGAAGTTGGAGACTCATTTATTCTCTAACTAAAATTTTTACATAGTATAAAAAAGAAGGTGTAGGTGACCCATGAATGAATGAATTTAAAACATGATTTTCATATGTCTTATATTTACCATTGGAAGAGGTCTCTAGATTTTTATGTTTATGGATATGTGTTCTAGAAGATATATCTTTGATATAGGAAACTTTTTTGATCACATCAGTAAGATTTATCCCTGATTATTTATAGATTTTATGGTTTTATCATGTTATGGATTAGTGTAATATTAGTTAACACATTCCCCAGGGATGATTTATATTCATGTTACCTTTCATGTTTCACTAGTTCACTAATATCTTCCAGGTTTTTTGTTTATATTTTTAAGGATGAGAATTGTTTGAGAGGTTTTCATTTAAGGGTAATATTAATATAATCCCTCCATTTATGTATTCTTATGGTTTATATGTATCAATAAGAAGTATGTTTGTGTTTTAGAGGTGAAAGTGGTGTTTTTGGCCATCTTTATGGTCACCATACTATGGAAGCAGTCATGGTACTGGTCACAATTTTTTTTCATGTTTTTGTTTTACAGCATGGGAATTTCATGTTGGTTCTATGGTTCATTATGAACCATGGGAGACAAATATATAAGGATTCCATTTTATAATGATTTTTTTCTATGTTGTTTCCCTATGGGAAATGGGGATGGAATTCACACCATAATGGAGGGTGTTGTTCTGCTGGTGTTTGTGATTTATTCCCTATGGGAAATGAGGAGTGTTGAATTGCCTAGTGTGGTGCGTGTATTGGTGAAGAATTGAGGTGAGTTTTGTTGGATACAGTAGTTATGTAAATATAAAGATATGTATTGGAACTTCAATTTAATACAAATTAAGGGTTGAAATGTAGAGGTACATTGTCTGATTTCATGGTGTGGTTAGTGGTGGCTATCTGGTAGGTTAAAATAGCATCATCTACACCATAGTGGATGGTGTTGTTCTGTTCAATAGTGATCAATTATCTTTTCAATAGGTGTAATTTTTTGGGGGTGGGGTGGGGTTAAATCTATTCAAATGAATGAAAAAATTGTTCTTCCATGACCATGTTGTACTATATTCCTGATTTCAGGCCCCTCACCATGATGGATGAAATTTATGATTCCACTATGAAATTAGGGTCTTGACATCCTTGGTTAAATTTTATCGCATCCTTAAAAACATAATCGGTACCTTTCTCTCATATTACTCTTCATTATATTCTATATATGGTTTTATCATATAGATATTGATGTCAAAGTCATTCAATTCAATTTACTCTCTTCTCTTCATCTTCCTTTCCCTCTTTCTATCAATAGGTTTAGGTGGTGATATTTCCCCCGTTATGGGATGAGTTTAATATATTTCCTGATGGTGGGTTTCTATGGTTATTGTAACATAAAAAAACAAATTCCACTAATTTGTTCCTTTATTTGGTAGGGTACATGACCCCAAGTGAAATTCCCCATACACAAGATACATCCAACTTACAATGAGGGTCAAAGGTGGTACAATGGGGAAATTATACCCTCACAATCAAAGTATAACATATCAGTCTAATCATATGAATCAATAAGAGTAAGCCTAATATAAATCAATATAGTTCATTACAACCAAAATAAAATATTACTGATTAATCCAAAATAATTTTCATATATAATGATATTATCATGTCTTTTCTCTATAAAAAATGGAATAATATACAATACATGCAACAATATTACCAAAATAACAAAAAGGAAATATCTCTAGCAAGCATCATCAGTGTCACTTTATAATTTTCATGTCTAATCCTAAAATGATAAAATAAAGAATCATAATGTGGGTTCCTGTGATAGACCCTACATATATCCAAGAAGTCTGTTCAGATACCCAATAGTGGCCCAAACAGGGTGTGAGATAACACTGAGTAGGCGACCACCAACAATGTCTACAACATGTCTAGTATATATATAAACAATAATTTTGTTTCTAGTATATAATATGTATAATAATAATACAAGTAATGTTTCAAATGAAGATATGGTCTTATCTAGTTTAACATGTAACTATATTAACAATAACTATGCACCAATAAACAAGGGCTAACAATAAATTACAAATAAAATAGTGTGATACTTTACCGTCTAACAATAAAAATCAGATATGGATACCAAGGTGATATATGAAGCATCAATAATCATACACAATACCTTATGTCATGTAATCATTTGATAGTCATGAATGTTATGGATCCAATGTACAAAGGGACAAGGCATCCTTGTCCTCTCTATGGAGCATCTCGATGGAAACTCAATAATTACTCGGGTGGAATCCATGGACCTCTTCCAATTCATTCCATGAAAGCTGGATCTAAGAAGTAGAAATTCTGTTAGAATAATTTTAAATCATGTTTTAAAAAGTATAAATTTAAAATTTATCCATTCCAATTATCAATACATATCCATGGAGTTGAAAAGTTCACAACATTCAATTGAATAAGGATCTGAAGAGTAGAAATTTCCAAGACATCCACTACAATTATCAAGATCAATGGAGTATAACTATTTATAGAATCCTAGGCAATTAACATATGAAGAGTAAAAATGTCCCTTACATACACTACAATAATAAACAAAGATATATGGATTATAACTTTCCATTGAATCCTATGGAGTCAGGATTGTAGGCATAGAAATTTTCACAACATCTACTACCATAATGATGAAATTTATCAATTTACATTCAATTTAACACTCACAAATAATAAACAAGTTCATCGAAACTATTCTTTAATTTCCAATCATGTAATTGCATCCTTAGGATGCATAAAACATCTCCTATTCATTGAACAATTATCAATATATTAAGTATGGATCCCAATGAATATGAAAAACTCACTGATAAACACCAAGTTGGTATATCATTGAATGATATATTAATACTTCCAAAGGCAAAATAAATTTAGGTGATAATCCACCCCCCATATAATGGTACCCATAGGAACCCTAACATTTTTATGAAATTTTTATAAAGACATTAAATTTCAGGAAAACTCATGAAGGTCTGGATTGTGACAAAAAGAAAAATGGTATATAAAACACCAACCATTTATGTAAATGTATATACCAACTATCATATAGCATTGGTAGAACTATTACCCAGTATCAATTGCGTACATGACCCATATTCAAATAAATATATATAATGATCAGTTTCCCTTCAAATTGGGTACATCAAATTTCTTGAAAATAACTCCACCAATATGAAGACAATGGGAGAAATGTGAAATATGAATAAGGATCTCATCAGAGTAGACCAATAAGATTAATGGTGTTTGAATCTGATTATGGAAGTAGAATCAATAGCCATGAATAAATTTTTCTTGATGAAGTTCCATTTGAGGATAATAATCCCACTTCCGACATAAAATATACAGAGTGTTTCATTATTATTTAGGCATAGAGGAAAAATTTTCATTCAAAACATTTTACTAGGTTGCACGGCTTGGCTGCACAGTTTTCTAGACCGTTCTCCAACCATTCGCCACTCACTATTTCCAAAGAGAACCACACAAGGTTCATGCACATGGTTTGGTAAATCCTGGGAAAACTATAAATCATGCCTCTTTTAAAAACCATAGAGTTTCCCACATGGGTGTGTGGACCTAATAAAATTTTAGGGAAAACCATGTACCATATTTTAATCAATTTCTAGCCCCACACAGTTTACTAAAACTATTTTGTCTAGGTATCACAGTTTCTACAAAACGTGTTACCTATGTTTCTTTTCTGGAAATTTAGTATCCTGACTCCCAACAATCCCTAGACACATATGAATATCCCATGACCTAATTATGTATTCATACTAGGAAATAATCATGTGTTTACATTGAAATTAATGATACCTAGACCATAATGAAATACTAGGATCTTACAGTTAGGTTCAGATTGGTTTCCATTGAGATGGTGGTTCTTCATCATTGTTCTTATATTATAGATCAGAAAATGAAGAAATATTTGAAATGATTTAATGATATTTTTGAATTGTTTTGGTGTATTTCTGGAATGAACATACTATAGTTTCATTATGTAATAGTGTAATTGACCTCAATAAAGATAATAAATAGAATTTGGAATGAATCAAAAGGGAATTATGATTCTTTGATCATGATACATCTTGATATTATCAGGATTCTATGCTAATTATTTACTCTTTTTATATTTATTTTTTATAAATGTTTATATTAATAGAATTGGTTAAAATCATAAAATATTTAATTATAAAATGAACAATGAAAGAGTAATTGGAATATAATGATCATTACTCATTGAAAAAATTTAAATAAAAACTGTTTCCTGATTCATGTTTACATATGATTATTAGTTATTATTAATTGATTATTATAGGTTTCATATTGTGGAGGCCTCTTTATAATTCATCAGTCAATTCAATATGATAATAAAAATGATGTTTACTATAGAAAAATATTCTGGTTTGAGGGATCCCACCCATGTTTGTTAGATGATTTTATAAAGTGGTGTTTTATCCTCAGATTCACCATGATATTATGTTATAGAAACATTTTTCTTATTAAGTATGTGATTTAGAATGTTATGGAACCCTTATTATGAATTTTTTAGAAACTAGATATGGGTGGGATTATAGAAAAGGGTGGATAAATCATGGTAAGAGTTTGGATTTCATATTGCATATTTATTGTGATATGGTTTATGTTTCGGAAGATGTGATAGGTTAATAGTACATATATGTTTGGTAGATTTTTTTTGTTGGTTTTATGATGGGTTGATTTGTATTGTTTGAGAGCTGGTAATTCTCATCATTATTGATTTATTATTTTGAGGAATGGTTTTGAATGGTTCTTTGTGTAACATATTACGGACTACTAAAGTTTTCTTATTGCACTATGAGTGTGTCTCCTTGTTTTGTATTAGGATGAGTATTATAGTATCCAGATTATAGAATATTAAATTAATTATAAAATAAAGACTTGGGAATTTTGTTAAGTTTGATAATATTTAATAATGAAAATCATTGGATTGTTGGAATAAATTACATATGATATCTATTTTCCTAGACCATAGTATTGGTAGTTGGATGTTCTGTGGGAAGATAAATTAATTTGTGTCTAAGGCTATGTAGTTTCCCCTAGCATGGGTGTGAATAATAATATTCATATATTTTCTGATTTAATATTGTTTACCACCTGAATCAAGATGGTTTTGAATGCCCACTAATTTTAGATTCCATGTGGTTTGCTCGACATCAAAGTCACTGACAGAATGGATGGTTGAATTCTATAACATTCTCACACTCCCTTTAGCATTTAATGATTTGTTAGTGTATCCATGATATAAAAACATAAGGTATATGGTACATGTATACATGGTATGTTATATCTACCTTTATTAATACTATTTTAACATTCATGTATGTATGTCCTGTAGCATATTAAGTTCATAGAACATACTTGTATTCTAGCTGTAGTTACTATGGTTTGATACAGTTGTACCTACACAGGATATGAAGGATTGAGGTATACTGAATGATACATGATATTAAATGGTAATTATAATCACTAATTATTTATGGTTTGGATAATGATTATGAGTCTGCGATGAGTAACACGAGTTACATGATTAGATGTTATTTATACTCATGGGGTTACTGTTGTCTTATATAAGGGATTATAAAAGATGACACTATAATTGGAATGTGAGATTGATAAACTAATGGGGAAGATGATACATAGTACCTTTATTAGGAATATATTGTGTATATGTGGATTCTTTCTTCAACAATTTTGATGTTGATAAAGACATGGTGAGGATGAGATATAGTTTTACTATTTAGGTAAAAAGTTGGTTTCATCAGTTTATTCACTAGGATTTATTATTAATCTTTCTTATATTCTTTCTATTATATGGATATAATCCTACTGATTATTATTCTATTATCATCCAATAAATATATGAACAATTTTTATGTTTGTGGGAATAAGTTCACGATAGTTTGGAGTGTTAATAGCTCGTTAGTTATTTAAGATCAACTAGAGTTTCTTAAACACATCATGTTATTTTTTTGGTATTTATAGATATTTTCTATTATTAATTTCATTTTATTCATTTTTTAAGATTGATAATTTATTTTATGTTATTGGGTCTGTTAGTGTATCACAACTTATTTCTAGGCCTTAAATTATATAATGAGATCAATGAATCTCATTTCTTAGCATTTATCTCATTGGTGGTAGCATACAAACCATGACCAATTAGAAGAAGGATTTATGTTTTCATCACTATCTTCCTTATTATCTTGGGAGGGGTACCAGTTGAGGGGGGGGATTCGGGGAAGTGGGGTTGGGAGTGCCAGGACATCCTTTATGCTTATATATATATAAGTGGGCCCATACAATCCTAAAAAAATGATATGGTGGAAAGATACATCCAAAATATTTAATAATAGAAGATACATTGACCTTCCACCCTAACCCATATTACTCGAGTTGTACACCATAAATAACTAATCAAATTGTCAAAACTCCACTGTGACCCCCCATTTGAACATCTAGAAAAAATTCTAAAATATGATCTAACACTAAACCAAACACGGGGAGTATCACACCACTATGTAGTTGTTTTACATTCCACTATATGAGGAATATATTGAGTGAACCTCATCCATATTAATGGTCAATACCTTTCCTATATGGATCTTAATATATGGAGATCACTATCCATATTAATGGTCAATACGTTTCCTATATGGGTCAATATTTGTACCATAAAGAAATGATATTTAATGATGTTTAATTTTAATTGGGTTTTTTGAAATTTAGCATGTTGTTTTCAGAAAACATATGTGTGAATTTGAATGGTATCCCAAAAAAATGAATCCAAATTGACTATAATGAATTTCAATTAATCCCCCACCAATAAAGTAATGTTACTCAAAAATAAAATATAGTGTTCACCTTAGGGTTGATCACTCGTGGAGGCAGCTTACAAAAACCGATTTTTTAATTTTATCTATTTATAAAATAATTAATATACTACTGTGCTGATAAAAAAAGGAGGGGGTTTAATTTCATGAACATAATACTGACACACACAGATATATATATATATATAAATTCAAGAAACACCAAAAAAAATTAAACAAAAACACATTGGAGAAGATAAGACACAAATAATTTAGTGAATAATTGTTGGAATTCCTAAGAGATTAGGGTGATGGAATCATTATTAATTAAAAATTTTATTCTCAATTTGATACTCAATATTGATATCAACCCTATCACTAAAAAAATCCATGAATTATTATTATCCAACAATTATACACCACATGCAAGATTATAATCACTCACAATATCACTGAAATGATACTCCACCCAGGATTCAACATTACAATGATGAAGGAGAGTATAAGAATAAAATGGGATGAAGAACTCAATAGTAGAGAAAGTTGAGTGAACACTACAGTAAAATTAATTTACCACTATTTAAATTCTCAGAATAAATTAAATATAAAAATTTAAGAACAAAAACTCAAGAACCACCACTCCACCCTCAAACCACTATAGGATTTATTTCTCCACATTCAGGGATATTATAATGATCATGGTGGTGGAAAAAATATAAAATGAAAGAGAAGATAATAAGATGAATAAATCTACAAATATAAGTAAAAATATATTAACGAAACATAATCCAACATTCTATATAAAATGACCAAATTAAGATTCTATCACTTTAAAATGATGAATATGTACTCTTCTATATGGGAATGGAGTGAATAATTGCCTCTAAAAATATATAGATTATGTATTTAAATGTTATCCCCCATTAATGAAATTTTTTTGAAGGGTTTCCTTCTAGGAAGATGGTATTTTTTAGCCTATTTCTACCTAAAAAAATAAATGTTTATTAGAAATATGTGGATGAAGATACTACAAATTTACATTAAGAATTTATTCATCCCATTCTGAATATTTGAATTCAAAATATTGAAATTCTAGTTAATTTATGGCCTTAAAGATAAAAAAATAAAATGGGGACATTTAAATAAATGTAGTTATACAAATATCTTGTTTTTATCAATGTAATTGTTTTTCTTATTTTGTCAAGTAATATAATAGTTATGGGTTGAAAAAATATATTCTGAAATGTACACGGATTTTGAGGCCCACATTGTGAGTTGGACTTGTGCCACTAAATCGTGGATTTAGAATTGGGTCCTGAAGAAGTAAATTCATTCCAATAAGTAAGTAATACTACAAATAAGTTATCTAATAATTTTTATTAGTATAAGAAATATTATGTAAAAAACACTTAAATAAATTAAAATAGTTAAAATAAAAAATTATTCATTTTTATAATTAACCTCGAAATACATTGAAACCCAAAAAATGTGAAAATATAAATTAAAATAACATATTTTTGGGATTAAAAAAATTATATTAGAATTAAAATAATTCAAAATATTGGATCATTCAATAGGTGACCCACTCCCTTTCAATGATAACATTGTTAGGGGGAGTACAAAGAACTATCTCATATGGGTGACATAACTCATGTTGATGATAGTTTTGACTGGGGAGTACCAAAACCCCATATATCATGTGGAGAAACCACACCCTGTTGATGATGGTGTTGATGAGGATATAACCCAACTCCCATTATTTATATGGAGGACCGATGCCCTATCAATAATAAGGTTTATTGCGAGAGTTCCATACCCCATATGTTGACAAAAATATCAACTCATTACCACTAACACTATCATATTTATTTTAGGTTAATTCCATGATTGCATCTCAAGGTTTTTGTACACTATTGTGTTATCTTTAAATATTATATGAAACTAAAATGAATCACACACCAACCCATTATCATATCCTTAAATAGTATATAGATATGAATAGAATCATGTCCCATTATTCTTATCCTAGTAAAATAAATCATCATATTTTCACCTCAGTATCTCTTTGGAAATGTCCCCTATCACGAACCAACCCGGGTCGACCCTGAACCGATTACTCGATCCGGTCCACGACATGGCCTGAGAGGCATTTCAGATCCTTCTAGGCTGGCGACAAGCGCCAGGGTTTCAATAGAGACTATGGGAATGATTTCTCCTAGTAAAAATAAATAAATAAAGCAGTAGAAATTAAACAATGCAGGGCAAAATAAATAAACAGAGTAAAGTAACTAACAAGATCAAAAGAAAATAAAAATAACCGAAAGAGACAACCACTATCTCTGTGTGACCTCGCGGGTCACTCTCCAAATCATGACCAAATGTCTCCCAAGGCGAATGCACCCAAGCTATTGCCTGCACAAACACTAAAAACAAGAAAAGATCTATTGGTGTGAGTATTAAAACTCAGTAGGCATACCCAACAAAATATTCCCAATGAACTACATTTAAATAAAGAAATTTACAAATTCCAGGTTTGAACTAAATATACAAAATATTGGTTTTCACACACACAGACACTTTCATTTCTAAAACATGTATCAGTCCATTTCCCTTTTTAATTTAAAAACAATTTTCAATGTATGAAAGGAATAGGTGCATTGCATTTTAAAAAATTTTGGTGAACATTTATAAAACCAATCTTTAGTTTTTAGCCGAAATGGAAAACTATAGATAACACACAACACACACCAAGGGTAATGGAAAAAGTGGCACACAGAGGCCAGCAACCGAACTAGACCCATAAACTGTCCACCACATACAAATAAACACTAAAAGAAACATGGGTCGAACCTAGGAGATTGTGAACAATCCAGAACATACTATACATTTGACTTATCCTGAAGGATTTCCCTAACTCAATGAAGTCATAACACCCTAATGATCGGTATATCCCTACATGGCCTAACTGAGGGGCCCAATCCCCATAGTAGCAATAACTCAGTATTCCCCTGCTATGGGTCCACTAGCCAGTGCGTATTTTAAACTAGTGCAACAATCGTTCTCAAAATATTCACTCACTATGCCAGGTTCCCATGTCAACACAATAATAAAAAGGTATGCGTTCACAATGTAAAATAATCAGTCACGATGCAAAAATATCACACACAACTCACGCAGTCAACACACACCAAAGATCATACCTTAGTAACCCCAAAGTGAGTTTTTCCAAAATATCTTATTTCATTAAAGTGCCAAACGGGAATTTACAAACATTAAAGAAAAACCTCGTTTATCAAGAAAACCTGAAACACTTGTTCAGAAGAAACCATTTATCTTTAAAACCAGAACCACATCTCAAATTCTGTGAATTATGATTAAAGGACAAATTAGAATTCTTTCACTACTGGGTGTCCGCTCGCGAAGAAAATATTTCAAGAGTCATGTATAAAATAAACGGCTCTTTTTTTACACCAAATAGTCATTTAAAAATAAATCATCTTATATCATTTTTCTATTTATTAAAATTAATAAAACATAAAGAAATTAATAAATTCTAAATTTAAAGGAGAGTGAGTGGGGGACCTACCTCAAGACGGCGAAAAGACGGTGCAAGCTCGAAAACAAGGCGTGGCGAGGGTACTCACTCGAAAACGCCCCGCCCGGGTCCTAGAAAGTCAAACTGAACCAATAACATTTAATTAAAAAAATTATAGTTAAACTAGGGTAATATATATATATATATATATATATCAAATAAAAAAATCAAATGGAGCATCAAATAATAGGGTATACCCATCGGGGGGGCTGTGATAAGAAATAGACCGCCGGAGGGCATCATACTGGAACATGGAAAGGCGCGCTGCTGGACGCGGTCCAACTAGGTGGTGCGACAAGGGCTGCCGGACAGCGGCAGGCAGCGTGCAGGCATCACGCGGGTGAGGTGGACGGGATCCGGGGTGCCAGGCAGCTGCGGTGCAAGGCGGTGCTACATGGGGGTGGGATACTGGCTGCCGATTGGCTGGAGCATGGAGGTCCGAGGAGGATAGGTCGTCGGCGGGCTGCTCGAACGCAGTAAGGTAACGAGTAGCAGGAAATCAGGACACGAAAGTAGGGGGTTTTGGAGGGCGCGCAACAGGGTGGCTGGCGGAGCAGGCAAACTACAAGCGCATAGGCCAGGATGTGGGGAAGGCAGAGAAGGAAAGGGGGAGAAGGTCGCAACCGATGGTCCTGCTGATACTAGAGTAAGAGGGAAGGCACCCTAGCGGAGGCCGGACAAGATGGATGGTAGGATGCTGGCGCATGGCTGGGGTAAGGTGCATCTGGCGATACGAACTGGGAGCAGGGTGGATGAGCCGGATAGGGAGCCGAGGTGGTCGGTTGCCTCGTACAAGAATCCAGGGGCTGACTCACGATCTGCAGGAGGACTGGAAGGAGGAAGGTGTGCAGGTAGGACGATGTGCAGCGCCAGGAGCAGGAGAGGGTGTCAGGTCGCTTGCACGGCTGCTCTGCGACGGATGCAAGAGATGACCACGGATAGGGGTGGCTAGAGGCAGAATATGGAGCGGGAGAGGAGGTTGGGCTGCTGTGCGTGCTGGAGACCAAGAGAGGTGGGAGGCCAAGGCGTCGGGCAGCAGCGGCCAAGGAGGGCGACCGGCGGGCGACGGGGCTGCTACATCAAAAGGGCGACGGGGCTTCTGGGTGCTTCTGTGCGAAGAAAGGAGCAGGAGGGCTGGCTGGGGAGAAATGCAGCAGGGGAGCGGGTCACATCGGAGAAAAGGAAACATGCGTGGAAGATGGAGGAAAAGAAAAAAAAGGAAGAAAAGAAGAAAGGGAGAAAAAAAGAAAAGAGAAGAAATAAATAAAATGAAATGAAATAAAATAATATTAAAACAAAATATAATAATAATAATAATAATAATAATAATAATAATAATCAAATAATAATATTAATAATTTAATAATAAAAATAAAAATAAAAATAATAATAACAATATTATAAATTATAGTTATTATTATTATTAAACATTTTATAAAATTCATTCCAATTTAATTTATTTATTTAATTTTATCATTTATCTACACAGGTTGGCAACTGCGCACTCACCAGGTCCGAACGCATGGTCAGAACGAATGCGCGGTGACTGTGCACCCACCTGGACCGAATGCGTGGTGACCGCTAACAGTGCAGTGACTGCGCACTGGTCTGAGACCCACTGAAAACATCAATGCTTCAAATACAATTCAAACCTGGACCCAACGTAACTGTGCCCAATGTCTCGAGACTGAGAAAAGAATAAAAACATGGACGTCCTTGGTCGGGGTGTGACATCCCCTAATAAAATTTCATCGACATTTATCAATGAATGAGGGGGATATGATTATCATAATATCTGATTTTGGGTCAAAACTCATAGAAAACAAATTAATCTGGGAATTAGATAACATAACAAGCTAGGGAGTTTTGAATGATCATTTTCTAGATCAAAATTTCACTAAACGTTCATAGAGAGTAGAAATTGTTGATGGGATGTCACCATTTATCATCATAAGGATTATCTTAAAAACAACATTTATACATCAATTTATCGCCAAAATTTATTTTCATATTCAAAGTGATAATCATGGTTTCAGTTATTATATCTTTGTGTGTCACAACTACTGAAGTCCTCAACACATCATCTAAAGAACTATATGTGTCTAAAATAATAATGAATTATTTTCATTAACTTTAGAGCCCTAAATTAATATATAGTTGGTGCCATAGTGTTATCCTCATGAATACAATTCTGGTCACACCCTCTAAAATTTTCTATACTTGAGTTATCAAAAATCTTATCACTGAAAATCATTTAATACCAAAAAATTATAATGAAAACAAGACCACCATAAAAATATTGATTTTTATTTAAATATATCAAAATTGAGTTTTCATTTTCTCTTAAATGGATATCAGGTGAATTTTTTTTCAAACATGTAAAAAACAACCTAACATGGTGGGCCCTAGAAACTATAATATGATAAAAACCCTTTTTGGTTTAGTGTTGGTTTTTTATGGACTTGTTGATTATCATGTAATACTAGATTAGATGAATGTGGGTCAACCCTTTGGCGGAGCAATGTCGGTCGGGTCCACTAAGAATTAGCGGGTGTGTGTGCATTTGTGTGTTTCTTTGGTGATTCAATGGATAATGACGTTTGAAAAGTTTTTATAGGTGGGATGATTTGGATGCAATGGGTTGATTAATGGAAATTTGGACTACTGGGAATAATAAGTGTGAATGATTAAGCATTTAGACAAGAAATGGGATTTTTTTCTAGTATTGAATATTTTTCCATATCTTTTTTTAGGTTTAAAATCTGATTGTTTACAGATTATTTATTTTTTGGGAGGAATTTTCTTATGCCGATTGCACTATAATCATCTATTGTGGAACATTTTCATGATGCTTGTGAGAATTTTTTGATTTTCTGGTTTGAATGAGTTTGTTTTGGAGTGGTACATATATCATATTATTAGTGTCTATAATAGATTTTATTCTTCTAATAATGGAAACAGATAATGGTTTTATAGATTATTATTTGATGTTGAATATTTTTAATTTAATTTTTGAAATGCACATTTCATGACCCGCCCCCCATGGCCTGTGTCGTAACTACCCCAAGCCCACCTTCCATAGGCTAGGGGTTGGCGACTAGCACCAAAGGCTTAAATCCCTATAACTGGGAAGGAATTGCCTTTATATAACTTAAACTCACACAACCAGAGAACAAGCGGAAGGAAACACTAAGTAAAGCAGTATAACAACTGAGATGAAAGTACAAAGAGGCCAGAAAAACAAGCCCAACAGAAATGTAAAGCTACAACTGAAAGAAATGTACAACAGAAAAGACAACAGCTGAAAGGTGAAGAAGCTCTTGGATCATCCTCTGGGTTCCTAGCTGAAGGGTAGGTATAGATGTCCTCCTCAGGACTCTGCGTCTATCGGTTCTCTATGTGTGCCTTCTAGCCGAGTTTCCTCCTCCGGGTACCGTCCAGTCCTCGTACACTCTACCTCGATCTACACTGTCTGTCGTCTGTATCCAACACAATGAGGTGTGGGAATAGTCTGTGTAGGGGTGAGTACAATGATACTCAGTAGGGACCACGAGACCTTAAAGGTCTCACAAAATCCAACAAATATAACCACAAAGAAAGATCTCAACAGATAACCTCTACTTAGTTAAATGCCCTTATATATACCTAAGTTATGAAGTAACCCATCTCAATCATGAGGAAAACACAAAGGTCATTGGCTCAGCTCAAACCAAGATTATCATTATCAAAACCACAACTACTGGATAACTCCTCCTCTGTCGAGTTTAGTGGCCCTGTAGCGACTTTGAGATGCTACTCACTAACCTTAGACTGCTGAGGTACTCCTCCTGTCGGGTACTGCAGGTCTGCTGCCAAATACCGGGCGCTCCGTCTGATGTGGGTCTACCGCCAAATACCAGACACTCCCCCTAATAGCCTACAGAGGTGATCCTCCTGTCGAGTACCGCGGGTTTGCTGCCAATTACCAGGGGCTCCGTCCTCTGTGGATCTGCCAACAAATACCGGGTGCTCCGTCCAATAGGCTAATCAAATCACTCTGAGTCAAATTGATCATGCAGTCATCTGGTCTACAGCTACTAGGTTTCCACACTCAGAATACCCTTCTCTGGGAGGGTCCACTCCACGAGCTATTGGTCATTACTTCCAAGTGCCACGTAATCTCATGCGGAAGTATCTCAAAGGACTGCCTCATCATGGGGGTCTCAATGCAATAGACAATGCATCAATCGGATGCCCGGTCTGTGAGTTATTAGATTTTCCGTTCTAGGGGCCCAGTTGGATTTCGGGTACAATCCAACCGGGCCATACTCCAACTGCATCCAAAACTCAGGTGATATAAGCCAAAATAACCGTCTCATTAAAAGGAATCCAACATAGTCAACGACACGTCAATTGGATGTCCAGTCCTTAAGTTATAAGCATTTCTGCTCCGAGGGCCCTGTTGGTTTTGGGTTCGAACCAACCCGGCCATACCAAAACATTTCAAAAACCTTTAGTGTAATATACCAAAATGAATTTCTCAATCAGTGGATTCCCACACAACTGACGGTTCATGGATAGGAGGTCCAAAGATCATGTTATGGCCGTTTAACCGAAAAAGGTTTGAAAAAGGGGTGGGGGTCTGGGCCCGGTCCGACCCGACCCAACCCACCCTGGGTAAGCCCGGTAAGGCGCGGCCCATCCCGGCGGGGTAGGGACCAGCCATCTAGGCGGGGCGGTTACACGGAGGGGGGGGGCTTAATTATAACTGGGGGTGCCAGCTGGCGCCACCCCTGGTCATCACCGATCACGCGCGGCCGCGGGATCCACCGATTTGCCGCCGCAACTGTTGTCGCGACAGATCTTTTCCAGTAGCGCGCTAGGGCGCCAATGCCTCCAGGAGGCCGACAGGCACCAGACGCTGCTTCCGGTCGTTGGCGTCGCCGTGCAAGTCACCCATGACGCTACGAGGTTCCGCGGGCCACCAGAGTTGCTTCGGTGGTCCGTTTTAGCTTCCGTCTGCGCTGTCGGTCTTCTCAGTTCCCAAAATTTACTGTGAAGGCTATTAAATGTCGTTGCGGACCCATTTCATCATCACCCGTCAATCCGTGCACAGACAAAAAAACTGCAGATGGTCATCTGGCCATGTTTTTTCGGCCCGCGCCATCCACGTTAGGCGTTATCAATTGGCCATAGATATTCATGTTTTCACGTAAAATGAAAAACATTTTTATTCAAATAAAGTTGAAAAAATCCACCCTAAAATTCCCCCACAAATAACTATTCCCAACTCACAAAAGAAAAAATCCGTGTATCAACTTGATAATGAGTTAATCCGTATTCTTTGTTTTAGAAGGAAAAAACATGGGAATAAGAACATACTCAAACTAAACCCCTACCTCGATTATGATTTTGCACGTCGTCGAGCCGTGGAAAGAGGCAAGCGTTGTGATAGAACGACGTCGTGGAAGAATTATGTTGATCCCATTGACATCATAGGAAGAAAGAACATTATCGTTGGCGTCGGTCTCTGTGGTCAGCATCTTCTCCCTTGATGCGGAGGAAGAGAAGAGTAGATGGTCGTTATTTGTTGAGAGATAATGTTCTTCGTCGAAGGAGGAAAGCTCTCTTTATAACTCTCCAACGATTTCCCTAGCACATGATTTGCCAACCAAAATTATAATAAGGCTTTCCCATATTTTGATAAACATTCCAAGCATTCAAACTAATTCAAAAACTCATTATTTAATTAATGGAAGACTTGTTTAATTAATTGAGATGGGTTGGAAAATTAAATGGAGTGAGGGAGATGGAAGGTGAAGGGTTGTTCAATTAAATGAGGTGGAGTTAAAGGATTTAATAAAGGGGGTTTAAGGGAGTTTAGGGAAGATGAAAGGTTGGGATCGTGTGGGCCCCACCTCAAAAATATCGACACATGGATGTTAGGTGGTTGTGGGTTCTACCATTAACTCCGCTTTGTAGGATATCACTACCATAGATATAATAAAATTGTGTACTGCCATTTTTATTCATTTTAATCTAAATCCCCAAATATTAATTCTCAACCCGCTTGAAATGCAACTGTAGTAATGGTCCCCTTAAGCGAATATCGGCACTACGAGTTCATCAATGCCCTCAGATTTCAATTCCAAGCTCCTGTTCAAAAGATTTAAAAACTCTCTATTTCGTTTACTGAACGTACCCGAGATAAACTTTGAAAATTGATTTCGGGCACACTGCGCCTCGGAATCAAGTTCCGTCAGAAGCCATAGAATTTTCAAATTCCAAAGAAATTAGGAAAAGAATTTACTTTAAATTTCCTGGTCTTTACATTACTCCCACATCAGGGATTTACATCCCCGTAAAGCTATAACACAAACTAGAGAAACTAAAGGAGGTACCGAGCATGCATCTGATCATCCCGCTCCCAAGTGTTGTCCTGGTGGTTTTCGTGCTACCAAGTAATGCACACCAGAAGAATCGAGCATCCACGTAGGACTCGCTCCTATCGATCCTCGATCTCCACTGAAACCTCTATGAATGTCGCCCCATCATCGATGACTAGCTCCCCGTGGTCGATGATGTGGAAAGGTTCATTCATGTATCTTCTCAACTGACATACGTGGAAGATGTAGTGCACGTGGTGCAACAATTGTGGGAAGACCAATTGGTAAGCCACCTCGCCTACCCTGCTGAGGACCTGAAAAGGTCCAATGAACCTTGGAGATTACTTGCTGCCTCAGCCAAATCTCCGTAAACCTTGACGAGGTGAGACCCATATAAAGACGTGGTTGCTATCATCAAACTCTAGAGGCCACTGTTTCCTGTTTGGAAATGAAAACTCAAAACTCCTTCTACCACGAGGGTAAGGTTGGCCGACTAAAGAGTAATTTTCCACACCCTCCTATGTATGAGATTATCCTATGCTACCTGGGATTCTCTTTTCTCCGACCAAGGGAAAACCCCATCCCAACGTTGTAGATATACCACATCCTTTTTTCCTAATATGCTAAATTTGTGTATGAACGGTGGTTGCCCAGTCCATACCCAAACTAACGTCGTAAGGCCTCAATGCTGCCACCAAGAGGTTCCAACCGAAACTCTCGCCTCAAGGGTCAAATCACACCGTCGACGTAAGCATGATTATCGAGTCTCCTCCCAAAGGTATCTTCAGATATGAGGGTCATGTCAACGTCTTAACCAGACACTCTAGGTGTGGGGCACGGTTCGTGGATGGAAGGAATGATTCATATCAATGTCTGTTGTTACGGAAGCTAATAGTGTACACATACCATACCTCGAATCATCCCTAGAGCCTCTCGGTCGCACTCCTTGACCGCATGCAGTAATTCTATTCCCCTTCCCTCTAGCTCCCTGAGCATGGAGGGGACTACCAAGACGGGTGTTTGTAACATGTCGAAATGTACCCCACCTCATGCTGCTCCCGAAGCTCTGCTTCCACGTCTTCTGCCCTGCAAATTCATCTGTCCCTGCCACAACTTCTTCTCAAAACTTCTTTCAAGCCAAAGTCTCTATGACTAGAGCTTGTTTCCTACTTTCCCACTGCATAATTAACTAGATGTATCCATTCATCCAAAGAACATTCAACCAAAAAGGTTCTCTATATCACCCTAGAATATGTAGGAATTCATAGAGTTAAAGTGTTGGATCAGATATCCTTTAAACACACCTCACTCTGAGGTCGGAGATATAAATCCCTGATCGTATCATAGTCATCAAGTACCAAGAACGACCAATACGTCGTGATGAATACTCAGCTACCGACATGTCGTCATGCTGGAGCTTTATAAGCTCTAGAAAACTCTCAGCCACCTCCTCAAGCTAGTCCTTAGATGCCTGTGAGTAGGACTTTCCTCATAACCTGAGGGGTATCTGATGATGAAACACATGTAAGGTGCTAACCAAACATGTGTCATCTACTGGTAATGTCGGTTGTAACTGCTGACCGGGTTGTGATATAGCTGGTACACTACCCGAAGGTACTAACCCATGCATCGTTCCAAGTACTAAAGCCTCATCACTATGCAGACCAACCTCATGGTCACTCACTGAGAAACACCAGTAGCTAAGATCACCATCTATTCTTCTAGTGTCTAAACTAGATGTAGAACTCTAGAAATCACCTCCAGTCAGTCCACTGTTTCCTGGGAATCTGTCTCGCCTCGTATCCATGGAGGCCTCTACAACTGGAACTCGTACAATGTGCTCGGTCAGCGTGCACCATCCGCTAGTACGTCTGGTGGCATCTTCTGCCCAACGGGTGGTGGTGCTGCTGGTACACCACCCGAATGTGCCATCATTGCAAGAGGGACCTGCACCAGAGCCTCATTGCTCAGTGGGCCGTCATCGTATACTCTCTTGGAACTCCAACTGACTGTCTCCATGGAGGCATCCTGAACAGATGTGACACGGTCAAAAGACTAAACCCGACGAGCTCACCTGGTGTGAGATGACTTAATAAAAACTTTTGGAAACACACACGCAATCAGTGTTTCATGAACCAAGTTGGAAATTAGAAGTCAGGGTCCTGGTGTATGGATACATTGGCCGACGCACCAACACTGGACTCCCTGAACTAAAAACTACACTCAGTACTCTTAACACTATTACTTCATAGAAAAGAAAATATATGAGTCCTAAGTTCTGCGGTAGAACCGGTTCATTTGATACTAATTTTTCATGACCCATCCCCCGGGGCCCATGTCGTAACTACCTCAGGCATGCCTTCTATTGTCCAGGGGCTGGGGACTAGCACCAAAGGCATAAATCCCTATAACTAGGAAGGCATTTCCTTTATATAACGTAAACTCAGACAACCAGAGAACAAGCCGAAGAAAAAACTAAGTAAAGAAGTATAAAAAGTGTCCTGAAAGAACAAAGGGGCCGAAAATAAAAACCCAACAGAAAGGTATAGCTACAATTGAAAGAAAAGTAAAAATGAAAAGACAAAAACTGAAGGTGAAGCAGCTCCTAGATCGTTCTCTGGGTTCCTACCTGAAGGGTAGGTACAGATGTCCTCCTCAACAATCTGCGTCTATCTGTCCACTCCGTGTGCCGTCACGCTGAGTGTCCTCCTCCAAGTACCATCCAGTCCTTGTACACTCTTCCTCGGTTAGTGCTATCTATCATTTTCATCCAACACAACATGGTGCAGACATAGCCCGTGCAGGGGTGAGTATAACGATAATCACGGGGACCCCGATACCTTCAACGTCTCACAAAATCCAACTAGGATAAACCACAATGAAAGATCTCAATAGATAACCTCTAATTAGGTATATTCCCATGCATATACCTATGTTATCAAGTAAACCATCTCAATCATGAGGAAAACACAAAGGTAATTGACTCAGCTCAAACCAGGATTTTCATTATCAAAACCACAAATACTGAAGAAGTCCACCTCTATCGAGTACAGTGGCCCTGTCGCGACTCTAAGGCGCTACTCACTAACCTTAGACTGCTGAGGTACTCCTCCTGTCGAGTATCGTGGGTCTGCTGCTAAATACCAGGCGCTCCGTCCGCTGTGGGTCTGCTGCCAAATACTGAGCGCTCCCCCTAATAGCCTATAGAGGTACTACTCCTGTTGAGTACTTTGGGTCTGCTTCCAACTACCAGGCACTTTTTCCTCCATGGGTCTGCAACCAGATTCTAGGCGCTCTCTCCACTGGTCTAATCGAATCAATCCGAGTCGAATCGGTTAAGCAGTCGTCAAGTCTATAGCTACAAGGTCTCCGCACTCTGTACGCTCGTCTCCGGGATGGTCTTCTCCACAAGATACTGTTCTTTACTTCCAAGTGTCACTTAATCTCATGAGGAAGTATCTCAAAGGACCGCCTCTGTAACACCCGAGACTTTTATGTTATATAAATCATCAAAGGAATCTTTTTCTACACAACACTTGCTTGGCTTGCTTTACACGCAATCGCGACCTTCCTCGATAGCTTGCGTCGTACGCAATACCGAGTTTCACTAAACAACAATATGCTATTAAAACTAGCCGTTATGAATAGTAATAACCACTTTTTGAAATTTTATAAATTTTATTTTTCAAAATGGACTTCATTTTTGGACTCAGAATATCGAAATTAGCCTAGGGTGAAATTTTGGTATTTTTCTGAAAACTTTCAATTTTTGATGAATAGTGAAACCACTAAGTGGTAGGTTAAAAACTGAATTTTGCATAAAACTTAATTTTACCGCTTCTGTGAATGGAATTTCAAAAATCCGAGAGACACGGTTAATATCAAGGACTAAAATGTGGTTCAATGAGATGAAAATAATTTTTGGTGAATAGTAACTTTTTACTATTTTTACCGCGGTTAATAGTAAATAGGGTAACTAAGGGTAAATATGATATTAATATTACCCTAACACATGTCCTAATTTTATTGGACAAATGTAATTCGACCAAAAACAAACTTAGGAATAAAATATGACCATTTAGGCCCACTTGGATTAGATTAGGACATTTATTATTAATTTATTTAAAGAAGGGTTAAAATAGTTAAAATCAAAGTTTAATAAGTAAATCATTTTTAATATAGGGTTATACATAAGATAAATTCGATTTTAAATATTCATTAGAAAGCTAAAACGATTTCCTACATGATGGTATTTTATTTGTAATTTTTAGACATCAAATAATTTAATTTATTTATGACACAAAGATGATGCAGTAATTATCTTATTAATGAAATATTGACAAAATTGATAATATAAATACCAAAATAAATGTAATTTGAGACTTTTTATGAATTACACTAATTTTCTAGGTTACTATGATATATTAGTATTGATTTAATCAACTTGGTTCAAACATATAATTCTGTTATGACTTTCACAAAAATCATATATCAAATAGTGTCAAAATTGACACAAAATAGTTTTTAAATCAAATATTATATTATTAATTGTTATTTTATTCCTAAAAATCTAAGGTTCGGCCAAATTACTTAGATAAGGATATATATATTAATAATAAACAATTTGGGGTTCGTTTGGCATGTTATAGTAAGTGTATTAACCATATAGTGAAAGAAAACAAAAAGACACGGTAAAAGTTAAATTAATTAACTTAGAGTTAAATCTAATTGATAAGGTTAAAATAATACCCTAAACTTGTCTAAATCCTATTGGTTGATAGGATTTAGACCCATCCCTACTTTAGCTTCGAAATAAGACCCTTTGGAACCATTATAAACCGATTTTGACTTTAATATAAAATAATATTTTGAGATATTCCTAAGGTGCCCCTCTCCTCCCTTATAAAAGGGCACCTCCTCCCCCTCCTCCTCACACCAATTTTAGCACTCAAGCTCGGCCAACCCCTGCCATTTTCTCCTCTCCAGTTCCCTAGAATAATCCTAGAGGTCCTGGTCTTCTCCAAAGACCAATCTTAGTTCCTTAAGTGGAGGATTCAAAGAGGCGTTCCAAAGAAGAGGTAATATCCATTACCGATCTTTTCAATTTCTTTCTTCTTCAACTTCTTCTTCTTTAGTTGTTTCATGATAAAGTAATAACATCAGTATTACTTACATACTGATATGTTATTATAAATATGAAACAACCCTAATTCACCTTCTATCCATCCTACGGAAAAATGAAATCACCGCGCGTGCGTACGTACAGAATACCGTCTCCACGCCGTGGTGTAATCTATTTTCCACCATCACCTTACAAGGATGGGTATAATGGTGTAATGAGTAACTATATATGATTATTATTAATTAATATTGATACTGAAATAATATATATATATACTCCAATACAATTCCACGATCATAGGAACGATATCATCACTCGTGCGTACGTACGGAATACCATCTCCACGATGTGATGCGACTCGTTCTACATGATATTCATTTCATAATGATTATATAAATGAATTGAATGAATGAATATGGTATATACTACACTAATACCATTCTGGAAATGAATTATCTATAACCTAAAGATAAGAATAAGAATTTATTCGACAAAACACGCATAAGAACAAAAAGTTATAAAGACCCGAGTAACAAGTAACAATGAAATATTACTAATAAGAAGCTAATAATATGACCATATATGATCTCATATCAATATGTATGATTCTGGAATAAGTCAATAACATTATTTAAACCATTATACAGGAGCTTCGGACACGAACAAAGCAAATCGGACCTAAGGTAAGGGAAATATCACAATCTCATTTTTATCCGAGATTGTTTATTCGTAAGTATTTACTGGGGTGTATTTTATCATCCACATCCATGTTTTATCAATATGTAATATTATTTACATCCACCTAAAATTGTTTAAATCCATTTTTACCCTTAGGTGAGTTTTTAGTAATACGTATGAAAGGAATCTTTTGTCGTTTTTCATACGAGGTACTTTTTGACTTTTCCGACAAAAGTACGAAGAATGTTTTTTTTAAACTTATACGGCATGAATGGATTTCTACTGTTTTATAAAGCCTTATTTTCATAAAGCTTCCTCTAAAAGATTTCATGACTATTTTCAATAAAATCTCTTTCTTTTAACATTGCATGATGTTTTGTGAAAAGAAATTGATTTTGAAGAAGAAAGGATATTTTGCTCAAGAATTCAATTCAAGTGTTTTATCAAAATTATTTTCCATCTAAGATAATAAAGAGTTCTGTTTCTATCCATATTTTTACATTGATTTGACTATGTTGTGATGGAATTATGTTTATGAATTCCTTTATCTTATATGAATTGATTTATGATGTCATGATGTTTCAAGAATCCCATTTTTGTTACATGTGTTATGCGATGATGTATGTTTTATGATTATGTGGCACACATAAGAAAGGATTCATTATAAGATGTGTGGGACCTATATCTCCCTCTAATGCATTGGGTAATGATTTTATATCTCATGAGATAGACATGGCTGGAACGGAAGGTTATTTCGGTTCAGTGATACAGGACTGAAACGAGGAGTGAACTCGGTTCAGAAAGGGACTTTGTCCACTAAGATAGTCTTGGCAATGAGTCATGACTAACAAGAAATGATTTTCCATGATTATGTGTGCATGCCACAAAGTTTCAAGTTTTATGTTATGATTATGGGGATCTCATTTTCACTTCTATGATTTATTCCATGTTAAGATATTATGATCTCTTTTGCAGGTTTTGATTTTCATAAAGATATGATATGATTTTTATTTCCTTTATTTGCCCTTGCTGAGCATTTGAGCTCACCCTTTTATGTTTTCTTTTCCCCAGGTCAGGAAGATGGATATTAAGTAGAATATGCTAAAAGGGACCCTAGATATGATGAAATAAATGGGAGACACTGTAGAATATTTATGAACCAGTTGTTTATGTTTCCCAGTTTCTAAAGACACTATACCTATACGGTCCTTTGTGGTTTTGTCATATGTTGTAATAAGTGTGCTTCAATTTTGAAGTATTAACAATGTATGTAAAGTGTGGGTCATTATAGTTGGTATCAGAGGAAAGGTATAGTCAACCTTTGGAAACTAGGATGTGAAAGCCTTAGTAAGAACCCTAAGGATAAGTCTAAGCATAGAACACAATCTTAGAAATGGCCATGAATAACCTAGGATAAGACCATAAGCATGAAAATTTTTTTTCTTGAATTATGTGGTTTCCTATTATAATTAGTGTTGCTCACACTATTCTTCTTGGTTTTAGTCAATGGTTGGAACCCGAAGGAACCGTGTTAATGCGGAATGGGATGGGCAACGCAATGATTGTCCCCCTGAGCAACCAAACGATATGGGAGATGGAATGCAAAATCTTGTAGCCATGCTCACACAACTTTCTCAAGCTATGAATCATGAAGGATTTACAAACGAACAAAGGAGGGAGAAACATTCTGTTGAATCCTTCATGAGGCAGCGTCCACCATCTTTCAGCGGGTCTACTGATCCATTAGTTGCTGAACAATGGATTAGTACTACTGAAAAGATATTTTCAGTTCTTCAATGTTCTGAGCATGATAAAGTCATCCTACCAGTGTATCGTTTGGAAGGAGATGCGGATCAATGGTGGAATCTTGTTAAGAATACGAGGCAAAGGAATGAAATTGAGTCGATGGAATGGGACGAGTTCAAGAACTTATTTTTCAATAAGTACTTCCCTCGTATTCTCCGAACAAAGATGGAGAAAGAGTTCTTTGAACTGAAGCAAAGGGATGATGAATCTGTTAGTACCTATGAAGCAAATTTTACAAGACTTGCAAGGTACGCTTTTGGTATTATTATCCAACCTGAGAGTAAGATCGATCGATTCTTTAGTGGCTTAAAACCAAGTCTTCGAAGGGCGTTAGCCATAAGGGACTTCAATAGCTACGAGGAAATCGTTCGATGTGCTCTCAAAGTCGAGATGGATATTGGAGTAACCCATCAGTCACATGGGTTTGATAAGAAGAGGAAGATGGAATTCAAAGAAAAATCTAAAGAGCACACGGAAAAGAAGATGAACTTTCCCTTATGCTCAAAGTGTGGAAAGAAACATGGAGGGAGTTTTCTTAAAGGGACAAGTAAATGTTTTAAATGTGGAAAGGAAGGTCATCGGGCATTTGAATGCCGTGATAATGGGAAGAAGATGTCTAATGATGCAAACAAAGGAAGGGATACACAGAATGAACCTACTACACTTCAATGTTTCAAGTGCAAGGAGATGGGGCATTATGCCAATCAATGCCCAAATCCAAGGGTTGATGATGATGGTCGACGTCAACAAAATCTTAAGGCTAAAGACAAAGGAAAGTCACATGCAATTTCTATCAGCGATGTGGAGTACGATAACGATGTGGTGAAAGGTACACTTACCATCCACTATAAAGTAGAAAATGTTTTATTTGATTCTGGATCCACGCACTCTTTTATTTCTGAAGACTTTTCTAAGGGTATAACCGTATTACCTCAACAATTAGATGTTGAGTTAGCTGTGACAAAACCTAATGGCACATCAATCGCATCAAAAGTTTATAATTCTTCTCCGATCGAAGTTTGTGGGAAAGTGCTTCCTGCAAATCTTGTGATCCTTCCTTTAGTGGAATTTGATGTGATTGTTGGCATGGATTGGCTTTCTCTACATGGAGCTCATATCAATTTCCAAAGAAGGGAAGTCACATTTCATATTCCAGATCAACCTACGATCGTCTATCAATGCAAGGATGAACATAACCTTCCAGTGGAAATTTCTTCCATCTTATGGGTATTGATTCCACTAAATGAAGGTTATTTATCTCAAATAGTTGGTGAGAAACTCACGATTAAGAATATGCCCATTGTACGGGAGTTTGATGATGTCTTTCTGAAGGAATTACTGGGTCTTCCACCAAATCGTGAAGTTGAGTTTTCAATAGAACTCGTACCGGGTGCTTTGCCTATTTCAAAGACACCTTATAGAATGGCCCCAATTGAGTTGCAGGAATTGAAGAAGCAACTCCAAGAGAATCTTGATAAGGGATTCATACGCCCTAGTGCGTCACCTTGGGGAGAACCTGTTCTATTTGTTAAGAAGAAAGATGGATCAATGAGACTCTCCATTGATTATCGAGAACTTAACAAGATCACTATCAAGAACAAATATCCTCTCCCACGCATTGATGACTTATTTGACCAACTACGCGGAGCTCAATACTTTTCCAAGATTGATCTTCGTTCAGGGTATCATCAATTAAGGGTCAAAAGGGAGGATATACCAAAGACGGCTTTCCGTACAAGGTATGGACACTATGAATTTACAGTGATGCCATTTGGTCTTACTAATGCCCCTTCTATCTTCATGGATCTAATGAATAGAGTCTTTAGAGACTGTCTTGATCAATTTGTGGTAGTATTTATAGACGATATTCTTGTCTATTCAAAGAGAAAGGAAGAGCATGAAGATCACTTGAGAATTATATTGAAGACCCTGAGAAAGGAGAAGCTTTATGCCAAATTTACCAAGTGTGAATTTTGGCTTCAAAAAGTTGCATTTTTGGGTCACATAATCTCAAAAGAGGGGATATCTGTGGATCTAGCAAAAACAGAGGTTATCGAAAGATGGTCAAGACCAACAACAGTAACTGAGATCTGAAGTTTTCTTGGTTTGGCTGGATATTATCGACATTTTGTAAAAGATTTTTCACGATTATCTAATCCACTCACCAAGTTGACTCAGAAAGGAGTTAAGTTTGTCTGGACAGAGGAATGTGAAGAGAATTTCAAGGAGTTGAAAAGAAGGTTATCCAGTGCACCTATGCTCACACTGCCTTGTAGTGGAGAAAGGTTTGTGATCTACAGTGATGCATCCAAGAAGGGATTGGGGTGTGTTCTTATGCAAAATGATATGGTGATAGCTTATGCCTCACGAGAGTTGAAAATCCATGAGCAAAATTACCCAACACATGATTTGGAGTTGGCTGTGGTAATCTTTGCATTACAGATTTGGAGGCATTACCTTTATGGTGAAAGGTGTGATATTTATACTGATCATAAAAGTTTAAAGTATATTTTCACACAAAAGGAGCTGAATATGCGCCAAAGAAGATGGTTGGAGCTGATTAAGGATTATGACTGCTCAATCCATTACCACCCTGGGAAAGCAAACAAGGTGGCATATGCATTAAGTCGACAAGACCATGCTAGTTTATCCATGATGAGGATCACAAAAGATCCAATATTTATGGATTTACAAAGGATGGATCTTGGAATTATAATGGAAGGGGAAAAATCTTATCTTTCTCAAATGAATGTTCAACCATCTATACATGTGAAGATTAAAGAGGCACAGAAAGAGGATGTCGAGTTACAAAAGAAGGTGAGAAATGTTCCTGAATTCAACCTTGATTGTGATGGGATAATAATGTTCAGGAATCGGGTTTGTGTTCATCCCATCCCCGAATTAAAGAAAGAGCTGCTGGATGAGGCTCATAGTTCTTCATTCTCTATTCATCCTGGAAGCACGAAGATGTATAGGGACCTGAAAGAGTACTTCTGGTGGGATGACATGAAAAGAGATGTTGCTGAATATGTCTCTCGATGCTTGGTTTGTCAACAAGTTAAAGCTAAGAGACATAAGTCTAAGGGGATGTTACAACCATTACCCATAACCGAATGGAAATTTGAAAACATCACTATGGACTTTGTCACAGGACTTCCTAAAACATCCAAAGGCATTAATGCTATCTGGGTCATAGTTGATCGTCTTACAAAGTCTGCACACTTCATTGCTATTAGAGAGGATTTCTCTCTAGATCAGCTTTCTAGGATATATATAAAGGAAGTGGTAAGATTGCATGGAGTACCACTTTCTATTATATCTGATCGAGATCCGAGATTTACCTCAAAGTTCTGGCGAAGTCTTCAGCATACTCTGGATACAGAGTTGAGTTTCAGCACTGCTTATCATCCCCAGACAGACGGTCAGTCTGAGAGAACAATTCAAACCCTAGAAGATATGTTGAGAGCTTGCTCTATGGATTTCAAAGGAGGTTGGGATCAACACCTACCTTTGGTGGAATTTTCTTATAATAATAGCTTTCACTCCAGTATTCAGATGGCTCCTTATGAAGCTCTCTATGGAAAGAAATGCAGGACTCCAACTTGCTGGGATGAAGTTGGCGAAAGAAAGCTATTAGGACCTGATCTCGTTGATGAAATGGCAGAAAAGTTCAGATCTATTCAACAACACATAAGAGCAGCTCAGAGTCGACAGAAAAGTTATGCCGACAACCGAAGAAAAGACCTAGAGTTTGAAGTGGGTGATAAAGTGTTCTTACGAATATCTCCCTGGAAGAGGGTTATGAGGTTTGGAAAGAAGGGGAAGTTGAGCCCTAGATATATCGGTCCTTTTGAAATACTGGATCGTGTTGGGAAGGTAGCTTACCGATTGGCGCTTCCACTGAATCTCTCTCAAGTTCACGATGTGTTCCATGTATCTCTCCTGAGAAAGTACATACCAGATCCTTCACATGTACTCAGCTCAGAAGTTGTACCTCTGGAGCAAGATCTTTCTTATGAAGAACAGCCGATAGAGATTCTGGATCGTAGCGAAAAAGTCCTACGAAACAAGACCACTCGCTTGGTGAAAGTTTTATGGAGAAACCACCAACTTGAAGAAGCTACATGGGAGCTTGAGGATATGATGAGGGAGAAGTATCCTCATTTGTTTATTGCAAAGTGACGAATTTCGAGGGCGAAATTCTTTTTAAGGGGGGTAGAATGTAACACCCGAGACTTTTATGTTATATAAATCATCAAAGGAATCTTTTTCTAAACAACACTTGCTTGGCTTGCTTTACACGCAATCGCAACCTTCCTCGATAGCTTGCGTCGTACGCAATACCGAGTTTCACTAAACAACAATATGCTATTAAAACTAGCCGTTATGAATAGTAATAACCACTTTTTGAAATTTTATAAATTTTATTTTTCAAAATGGACTTCATTTTTGGACTCAGAATATCGAAATTAGCCTAGGGTGAAATTTTGGTATTTTTCTGAAAACTTTCAATTTTTGATGAATAGTGAAACCACTAAGTGGTAGGTTAAAAACTGAATTTTGCATAAAACTTAATTTTACCGCTACTGTGAATGGAATTTCAAAAATCCGAGAGACACGGTTAATATCAAGGACTAAAATGTGGTTCAATGAGATGAAAATAATTTTTGGTGAATAGTAACTTTTTACTATTTTTACCGCGGTTAATAGTAAATAGGGTAACTAAGGGTAAATATGATATTAATATTACCCTAACACATGTCCTAATTCTATTGGACAAGTGTAATTCGACCAAAAACAAACTTTGGAATAAAATATGACCATTTAGGCCCACTTGGATTAGATTAGGACATTTATTATTAATTTATTTAAAGAAGGGTTAAAATAGTTAAAATCAAAGTTTAATAAGTAAATCATTTTTAATATAGGGTTATACATAAGATAAATTCGATTGTAAATATTCATTAGAAAGCTAAAACGATTTCCTACATGATGGTATTTTATTTGTAATTTTTAGACATCAAATAATTTAATTTATTTATGACACAAAGATGATGCAGTAATTATCTTATTAATGAAATATTGACAAAATTGATAATATAAATACCAAAATAAATGTAATTTGAGACTTTTTATGAATTACACTAATTTTCTAGGTTACTATGATATATTAGTATTGATTTAATCAAATTGGTTCGAACATATAATTCTGTTATGACTTTCACAAAAATCATATATCAAATAGTGTCAAAATTGACACAAAATAGTTTTTAAATCAAATATTATATTATTAATTGTTATTTTATTCCTAAAAATCTAAGGTTCGGCCAAATGACTTAGATAAGGATATATATATTAATAATAAACAATTTGGGGTTCGTTTGGCATGTTATAGTAAGTGTATTAACCATATAGTGAAAGAAAACAAAAAGACACGGTAAAAGTTAAATTAATTAACTTAGAGTTAAATCTAATTGATAAGCTTAAAATAATACCCTAAACTTTTCTAAATCCTATTGGTTGATAGGATTTCGACCCATACCCACTTTAGCTTCGAAATAAGACCCTTTGGAACCATTATAAACCGATTTTGACTTTAATATAAAATAATATTTTGAGATATTCCTAAGGTGCCCCTCTCCTCCCTTATAAAAGGGCACCTCCTCCCCCTCCTCCTCACACCAATTTTAGCACTCAAGCTCGGAAAAACCCTGCCATTTTCTCCTCTACACTTCCCTATAATAATCCTAGAGGTCCTGGTCTTCTCCAAAGACCAATCTTAGTTCCTTAAGTGGAGGATTCAAAGAGGCATTCCAAAGAAGAGGTAATATCCATTACCGATCTTTTCAATTTCTTTCTTCTTCAACTTCTTCTTCTTTAGTTGTTTCATGATAAAGTAATAACATAAGTATTACTTACATACTGATATGTTATTATAAATATGAAACAACCCTAATTCACCTTCTATCCATCCTACGAAAAAATGAAATCACCGCGCGTGCGTACGTACGGAATACCGTCTCCACGCCGTGGTGTAATCTATTTTCCACCATCACCTTACAAGGATGGGTATAATGGTGTAATGAGTAACTATATATGATTATTATTAAGTAATATTGATACTTAAATAATATATATATATACTCCAATACAATTCCACGATCATAGGAACGATATCATCACTCGTGCGTACGTACGGAATACCGTCTCCACGATGTGATGCGACTCGTTCTACATGATCTTCATTTCATAATGATTATATAAATGAATTGAATGAATGAATATGGTATATACTACACTAATACCATTCTGGAAATGAATTATCTATAACCTAAAGATAAGAATAAGAATTTATTCGACAAAACACGCATAAGAACAAAAAGATATAAAGACCCGAGTAACAAGTAACAATGAAATATTACTAATAAGAAGCTAATAATATGACCATATATGATCTCATATCAATATGTATGATTCTGGAATAAGTCAATAACATTATTTAAACCATTATACAGGAGCTTCGGACACGAACAAAGCAAATCGGACCTAAGGTAAGGGAAATATCACAATCTCATTTTTATCCGAGATTGTTTATTCGTAAGTATTTACTGGGGTGTATTTTATCATCCACATCCATGTTTTATCAATATGTAATATTATTTACATCCATCTAAAATTGTTTAAATCCATTTTTACCCTTAGGTGAGTTTTTAGTAATACGTATGAAAGGAATCTTTTGTCGTTTTTCGTACGAGGTACTTTTTGACTTTTCCGACAAAAGTACGAAGAATGTTTTTTTTAACTTATACGGCACGAATGGATTTCTACTGTTTTATAAAGCCTTATTTTCATGAAGATTCCTCTAAAAGATTTCATGACTATTTTCAATAAAATCTCTTTCTTTTAAAATTGCATGATGTTTTTTGAAAATAAATTGATTTTGAAGAAGAAAGGATATTTTCCTCAAGAATTCAATTCAAGTGTTTTATCAAAATTATTTTCCATCTAAGATAATAAAGAGTTCTGTTTCTATCCATATTTTTACATTGATTTGACTATGTTGTGATGGAATTATGTTTATGAATTCCTTTATCTTATATGAATTGATTTATGATGTCATGATGTTTCAAGAATCCCATTTTTGTTACATGTGTTATGCGATGATGTATGTTTTATGATTATGTGGCACACATAAGAAAGGATTCATTATAAGATGTGTGGGACCTATATCTCCCTCCAATGCATTGGGTAATGATTTTATATCTCATGAGATAGACATGGCTGGAACGGAAGGTTATTTCGGTTCAGTGATACAGGACTGAAACGAGGAGTGAACTCGGTTCAGAAAGGGACTTTGTCCACTAAGATAGTCTTGGCAATGAGTCATGACTAACAAGAAATGATTTTCCATGATTATGTGTGCATGCCACAAAGTTTCAAGTTTTATGTTATGATTATGGGGATCTCATTTTCACTTCTATGATTTATTCCATGTTAAGATATTATGATCTCTTTTGCAGGTTTTGATTTTCATAAAGATATGATATGATTTTTATTTCCTTTATTTGCCCTTGATGAGCATTTGAGCTCACCCTTTTATGTTTTCTTTTCCCCAGGTCAGGAAGATGGATATTAAGTAGAATATGCTAAAAGGGACCCTAGATATGATGAAATAAATGGGAGACACTGTAGAAGATTTATGAACCAGTTGTTTATGTTTCCCAGTTTCTAAAGACACTATACCTATACGGTCCTTTGTGGTTTTGTCATATGTTGTAATAAGTGTGCTTCAATTTTGAAGTATTAACAATGTATGTAAAGTGTGGGTCGTTATAGTTGGTATCAGAGGAAAGGTATAGTCAACCTTTGGAAACTAGGATGTGAAAGCCTTATTAAGAACCCTAAGGATAAGTCTAAGCATAGAACACAATCTTAGAAATGGCCATGAATAACCTAGGATAAGACCATAATCATGAAATTTTTTTTTCTTGAATTATGTGGTTTCCTATTATAATTAGTGTTGCTCACACTATTCTTCTTGGTTTTAGTCAATGGCTGGAACCCGAAGGAACTGTGTTAATGCGGAATGCGATGGGCAATGCAATGATTGTCCCCCTGAGCAACCAAACGATATGGGAGATGGAATGCAAAATCTTGTAGCCATGCTCACACAACTTTCTCAAGCTATGAATCATGCAGGATTTCCAAACGAACAAAGGAGGGAGAAACATTCTGTTGAATCCTTCATGAGGCAGCGTCCACCATCTTTCAGCGGGTCTACTGATCCATTAGTTGCTGAACAATGGATTAGTACTACTGAAAAGATATTTTCAGTTCTTCAATGTTCTGAGCATGATAAAGTCATCCTAGCAGTGTATCGTTTGGAAGGAGATGCGGATCAATGGTGGAATCTTGTTAAGAATACGAGGTAAAGGAATGAAATTGAGTCTATGGAATGGGACGAGTTCAAGAACTTATTTTTCAATAAGTACTTCCCTCGTATTCTCCGAACAAAGATGGAGAAAGAGTTCCTTGAACTGAAGCAAAGGGATGATGAATCTGTTAGTACCTATGAAGCAAATTTTACAAGACTTGCAAGGTACGCTTCTGGTATTATTATCCAACCTGAGAGTAAGATCGATCGATTCTTTAGTGGCTTAAAACCAAGTCTTCGAAGGGCGTTAGCCATAAGGGACTTCAATAGCTACGAGGAAATCGTTCGATGTGCTCTCAAAGTCGAGATGGAGATTGGAGTAACCCATCAGTCACATGGGTTTGATAAGAAGAGGAAGATGGAATTCAAAGAAAAATCTAAAGAGCACAGGGAAAAGAAGATGAACTTTCCCTTATGCTCAAAGTGTGGAAAGAAACATGGAGGGAGTTGTCTTAAAGGGACAAGTAAATGTTTTAAATGTGGAAAGGAAGGTCATCGGGCATTTGAATGCCGTGATAATGGGAAGAAGATGTCTAATGATGCAAACAAAGGAAGGGATACACAGAATGAACCTACTACACTTCAATGTTTCAAGTGCAAGGAGATGGGGCATTATGCCAATCAATGCCCAAATCCAAGGGTTGATGATGATGGTCGACGTCAACAAAATCTTAAGGCTAAAGACAAAGGAAAGTCACATGCAATTTCTATCAGCGATGTGGAGTACGATAACGATGTGGTGAAAGGTACACTTACCATCCACTATAAAGTAGAAAATGATTTATTTGATTCTGGATCCACCCACTCTTTTATTTCTGAAGACTTTTCTAAGGGTATAACCGTATTACATCAACAATTAGATGTTGAGTTAGCTGTGACAAAACCTAATGGCACATTAATCGCATCAAAAGTTTATAATTCTTCTCCGATCGATGTTTGTGGGAAAGTGCTTCCTGCAAATCTTGTGATCCTTCCTTTAGTGGAATTTGATGTGATTCTTGGCATGGATTGGCTTTCTCTACATGGAGCTCATATCAATTGCCAAAGAAGGGAAGTCACATTTCATATTCCAGATCAACCTACGATCGTCTATCAATGCAAGGATGAACATAACCTTCCAGTGGAAATTTCTTCCATCTTATGGGTATTGATTCCACTAAATGAAGGTTATTTATCTCAAATAGTTGGTGAGAAACTCACGATTAAGAATATGCCCATTGTACGGGAGTTTGATGATGTCTTTCCGGAGGAATTACCGGGTCTTCCACCAAATCGTGAAGTTGAGTTTTCAATAGAACTCGTACCGGGTGCTTTGCCTATTTCAAAGACACCTTATAGAATGGCCCCAATTGAGTTGCAGGAATTGAAGAAGAAACTCCAAGAGAATCTTGATAAGGGATTCATACGCCCTAGTGCGTCACCTTGGGGAGCACCTGTTCTATTTGTTAAGAAGAAAGATGGATCAATGAGACTCTGCATTGATTATCGAGAACTTAACAAGATCACTATCAAGAACAAATATCCTCTCCCACGCATTGATGACTTATTTGACCAACTACGCGGAGCTCAATACTTTTCCAAGATTGATCTTCGTTCAGGGTATCATCAATTAAGGGTCAAAAGGGAGGATATACCAAAGACGGCTTTCCGTACAAGGTATGGACACTATGAATTTATAGTGATTCCATTTGGTCTTACTAATGCCCCTTCTATCTTCATGGATCTAATGAATAGAGTCTTTAGAGACTATCTTGATCAATTTGTGGTAGTCTTTATAGACGATATTCTTGTCTATTCAAAGAGAAAGGAAGAGCATGAAGATCACTTGAGAATTATATTGAAGACCCTGAGAAAGGAGAAGCTTTATGCCAAATTTACCAAGTGTGAATTTTGGCTTCAAAAAGTTGCATTTTTGGGTCACATAATCTCAAAAGAGGGGATATCTGTGGATCTAGCAAAAACAGAGGTTATCGAAAGATGGTCAAGACCAACAACAGTAACCGAGATCTGAAGTTTTCTTGGTTTGGCTGGATATTATCGACGTTTTGTAAAAGATTTTTCACGATTATCTAATCCACTAACCAAGTTGACTCGGAAAGGAGTTAAGTTTGTCTGGACAGAGGAATGTGAAGAGAATTTCAAGGAGTTGAAAAGAAGGTTATCAAGTGCACCTGTGCTCACACTGCCTTGTAGTGGAGAAAGGTTTGTGATCTACAGTGATGCATCCAAGAAGGGATTGGGGTGTGTTCTTATGCAAAATGATATGGTGATAGCTTATGCCTCACGACAGTTGAAAATCCATGAGCAGAATTACCCAACACATGATTTGGAGTTGGCTGCGGTAATCTTTGCATTAAAGATTTGGAGGCATTACCTTAATGGTGAAAGGTGTGATATTTATACTGATCATAAAAGTTTAAAGTATATTTTCACACAAAAGGAGCTGAATATGCGCCAAAGAAGATGGTTAGAGATGATTAAGGATTATGACTGCTCAATCCATTCCCACCCTGGGAAAGCAAACAAGGTGGCATATGCATTAAGTCGACAAGACCATGCTAGTTTATCCATGATGAGGATCACAAAAGATCCAATATTTATGGATTTACAAAGGATGGATCTTGGAATTATAATGGAAGGGGAAAAATCTTATCTTTCTCAAATGAATGTTCAACCATCTATACATGTGAAGATTAAAGAGGCACAGAAAGAGGATGTCGAGTTACAAAAGAAGGTGAGAAATGTTCCTGAATTTAACCTTGATTGTGATGGGATAATAAAGTTCAGGAATCGGGTTTGTGTTCATCCCATCCCCGAATTAAAGAAAGAGATGCTGGATGAGGCTCATAGTTCTTCATTCTCTATTCATCATGGAAGCACGAAGATGTATAGGGACCTGAAAGAGTACTTCTGGTGGGATGACATGAAAAGAGATGTTGCTGAATATGTCTCTCGATGCTTGGTTTGTCAACAAGTTAAAGCTAAGAGACAGAAGTCTAAGGGGATGTTACAACCATTACCCATAACCGAATGGAAATTTGAAAACATCACTATGGACTTTGTCACAGGACTTCCTAAAACATCCAAAGGCAATAATGCTATCTGGGTCATAGTTGATCGTCTTACAAAGTCTGCACACTTCATTGCTATTAGAGAGGATTTCTCTCTAGATCAGCTTGCCAGGATATATATAAAGGAAGTGGTAAGATTGCATGGAGTACCACTTTCTATTATATCTGATCGAGATCCGAGATTTACCTCTAAGTTCTGGCGAAGTCTTCAGCATACTCTGGATACAGAGTTGAGTTTCAGCACTGCTTATCATCCCCAGACAGACGGTCAGTCTGAGAGAACAATTCAAACCCTAGAAGATATGTTGAGAGCTTGCTCTATGGATTTCAAAGGAGGTTGGGATCAACACCTACCTTTGGTGGAATTTTCTTATAATAATAGCTTTCACTCCAGTATTCAGATGGCTCCTTATGAAGCTCTCTATGGAAAGAAATGCAGGACTCCAACTTACTGGGATGATGTTGGGGAAAGAAAGCTATTAGGACCTGATCTCGTTGATGAAATGGCAGAAAAGTTCAGATCTATTCAACAACACATAAGAGCATCTCAGAGTCGACAGAAAAGTTATGCCGACAACCGAAGAAAAGGCCTAGAGTTTGAAGTGGGTGATAAAGTGTTCTTATGAATATCTCCCTGGAAGAGGGTTATGAGGTTTGGAAAGAAGGGGAAGTTGAGCCCTAGATATATCGGTCCTTTTGAAATACTGGATCGTGTTGGGAAGGTAGCTTACCGATTGGCACTTCCACTGAATCTCTCTCAAGTTCACGATGTGTTCCATGTATCTCTCCTGAGAAAGTACGTACCAGATCCTTCACATGTACTCAGCTCAGAAGTTGTACCGCTGGAGCAAGATCTTTCTTATAAAGAACAGCCGATAGAGATTCTGGATCGTAGAGAAAAAGTCCTACGAAACAAGACCACTCGCTTGGTGAAAGTTTTATGGAGAAACCACCAACTTGAAGAAGCTACATGGGAGCTTGAGGATATGATGAGGGAGAAGTATCCTCATTTGTTTATTGCAAAGTGACGAATTTCGAGGGCGAAATTCTTTTTAAGGGGGGTAGAATGTAACACCCGAGACTTTTATGTTATATAAATCATCAAAGGAATCTTTTTCTACACAACACTTGCTTGGCTTGCTTTACACGCAATCACGACCTTCCTCGATAGCTTGCGTCGTACGTAATACCGAGTTTCACTAAACAACAATATGCTATTAAAACTATCCGTTATGAATAGTAATAACCACTTTTTGAAATTTTATAAATTTTATTTTTCAAAATGGACTTCATTTTTGGACTCAGAATATCGAAATTAGCCTAGGGTGAAATTTTGGTATTTTTCTGAAAACTTTCAATTTTTGATGAATAGTGAAACCACTAAGTGGTAGGTTAAAAACTGAATTTTGCATAAAACTTAATTTTACCGCTTCTGTGAATGGAATTTCAAAAATCCGAGAGACACGGTTAATATCAAGGACTAAAATGTGGTTCAATGAGATGAAAATAATTTTTGGTGAATAGTAGCTTTTTACTATTTTTACCGCGGTTAATAGTAAATAGGGTAACTAAGGGTAAATATGATATTAATATTACCCTAACACATGTCCTAATTCTATTGGACAAGTGTAATTCGACCAAAAACAAACTTAGGAATAAAATATGACCATTTAGGCCCACTTGGATTAGATTAGGACATTTATTATTAATTTATTTAAAGAAGGGTTAAAATAGTTAAAATCGAAGTTTAATAAGTAAATCATTTTTAATATAGGGTTATACATAAGATAAATTAGATTGTAAATATTCATTAGAAAGCTAGAACGATTTCCTACATGATGGTATTTTATTTGTAATTTTTAGACATCAAATAATTTAATTTATTTATGACACAAAGATGATGCAGTAATTATCTTATTAATGAAATATTGACAAAATTGATAATATAAATACCAAAATAAATGTAATTTGAGACTTTTTATGAATTCCACTAATTTTATAGGTTACTATGATATATTATTATTGATTTAATCAACTTGGTTCGAACATATAATTCTGTTATGACTTTCACAAAAATCATATATCAAATAGTGTCAAAATTGACACAAAATAGTTTTTAAATCAAATATTATATTATTAATTGTTATTTTATTCCTAAAAATCTAAGGTTCGGCCAAATGACTTAGATAAGGATATATATATTAATAATAAACAATTTGGGGTTCGTTTGGCATGTTATAGTAAGTGTGTTAACCATATAGTGAAAGAAAACAAAAAGACACGGTAAAAGTTAAATTATTTAACTTAGAGTTAAATCTAATTGATAAGGTTAAAATAATACCCTAAAGTTGTCTAAATCCTATTGGTTGATAGGATTTCGACCCATCCCCACTTTAGCTTCGAAATAAGACCCTTTGGAACCATTATAAACCGATTTTGACTTTAATATAAAATAATATTTTGAGATATTCCTAAGGTGCCCCTCTCCTCCCTTATAAAAGGGCACCTCCTCCCCCTCCTCCTCACACCAATTTTAGCACTCAAGATCGGCCAACCCCTGCCATTTTCTCCTCTCCACTTCCCTAGAATAATCCTAGAGGTCCTGGTCTTCTCCAAAGACCAATCTTAGTTCCTTAAGTGGAGGATTCAAAGAGGCGTTCCAAAGAAGAGGTAATATCCATTACCGATCTTTTCAATTTCTTTCTTCTTCAACTTCTTCTTCTTTAGTTGTTTCATGATAAAGTAATAAAATCAGTATTACTTACATACTGATATTTTATTATAAATATGAAACAACCCTAATTCACCTTCTATCCATCCTACGGAAAAATGAAATCACCGCGCGTGCGTACGTACGGAATACCGTCTCCACGCCGTGGTGTAATCTATTTTCCAACATCACCTTACAAGGATGGGTATAATGGTGTAATGAGTAACTATATATGATTATTATTAAGTAATATTGATACTGAAATAATATATATATATACTCCAATACAATTCCACGATCATAGGAACGATATCATCACTCGTGCGTACGTACGGAATACCGTCTCCACGATGTGATGCGACTCGTTCTACATGATCTTCATTTCATAATGATTATATAAATGAATTGAATGAATGAATATGGTATATACTACACTAATACCATTCTGGAAATGAATTATCTATAACCTAAAGATAAGAATAAGAATTTATTCGACAAAACACGCATAAGAACAAAAAGTTATAAAGACCCGAGTAACAAGTAACAATGAAATATTACTAACATGAAGCTAATAATATGACCATATATGATCTCATATCAATATGTATGATTCTGGAATAAGTCAATAACATTATTTAAACCATTATACAGGAGCTTCGGACACGAACAAAGCAAATCCGACCTAAGGTAAGGGAAATATCACAATCTCATTTTCATCCGAGATTGTTTATTCGTAAGTAGTTACTGGGGTGTATTTTATCATCCACATCCATGTTTTATCAATATGTAATATTATTTCCATCCACCTAAAATTGTTTAAATCCATTTTTACCCTTAGGTGAGTTTTTAGTAATACGTATGAAAGGAATCTTTTGTCGTTTTTCGTACGAGGTACTTTTTGACTTTTCCGACAAAAGTACGAAGAATGTTTTTTTAACTTATACGGCACGAATGGATTTCTACTGTTTTATAAAGCCTTATTTTCATGAAGCTTCCTCTAAAATATTTCATGACTATTTTCAATAAAATCTCTTTCTTTTAAAATTGCATGATGTTTTGTGAAAAGAAATTGATTTTGAAGAAGAAAGGATATTTTCTTCAAGAATTCAATTCAAGTGTTTTATCAAAATTATTTTCCATCTAAGATAATAAAGAGTTCTGTTTCTATCCATATTTTTACATTGATTTGACTATGTTGTGATGGAATTATGTTTATGAATTCCTTTATCTTATACGAATTGATTTATGATGTCATGATGTTTCAAGAATCCCATTTTTGTTACATGTGTTATGCGATGATGTATGTTTTATGATTATGTTGCACACATAAGAAAGGATTCATTATAAGATGGGTGGGACCTATATCTCCCTCCAATGCATTGGGTAATGATTTTATATCTCATGAGATAGACATGGCTGGAACGGAAGGTTATTTCGGTTCAGTGATACAGGACTGAAACGAGGAGTGAACTCGGTTCAGAAAGGGACTTTGTCCACTAAGATAGTCTTGGCAATGAGTCATGACTAACAAGAAATGATTTTCCATGATTATGTGTGCATGCCAAAAAGTTTCAAGTTTTATGTTATGATTATGGGGATCTCATTTTCACTTCTATGATTTATTCCATGTTAAGATATTATGATCTCTTTTGCAGGTTTTGATTTTCATAAAGATATGATATGATTTTTATTTCCTTTATTTGCCCTTGCTGAGCATTTGAGCTCACCCTTTTATGTTTTCTTTTCCCCAGGTCAGGAAGATGGATATTAAGTAGAATATGCTAAAGGGGACCCTAGATATGATGAAATAAATGGGAGACACTGTAGAAGATTTATGAACCAGTTGTTTATGTTTCCCAGTTTCTAAAGACACTATACCTATACGGTCCTTTGTGGTTTTGTCATATGTTGTAATAAGTGTGCTTCAATTTTGAAGTATTAACAATGTATGTAAAGTGCGGGTTGTTATAGCCTCTTCATGGGGATCTCAACGCAACAGACGACACATCAATCGGACTCCCGGTCTGTGAGTTATTAGCATTTCTCTTCTAGGGCCTCGGTTAGATTTCAGGAACAATCCAACCTGTTCATACTCCAACTACGTCCAATCCTCCGGTGAATTATTCCAAAAAAACCATATCATTAAGAGGAATCCAACATAGTCAACGGCAGGTCAATCAGACGTCTGATCCTTAAGTTATAATCATTTCTGCTCAGAGGGCCCGGTTGGTTTCGGGTTCGAACCAACCCGACTGTACCCAAAATTTTCCGAAACCTTGAGTGTAATATACTGAAATGACTTTCTCGATCCAACAATTTCTACTCAACTGACAGTGCGTCGATCAGAGGTCCGAAGCTCAAGTTATGGCCTCTTAACCGAAAACGGTTGGAAAAAGGTGGGGGGGAGTCTGGGCTCGGTCCGACCCGGCCCAAACCACCCTGGGTCGGCCCGAACTGGGTCGACCCGAATCAGGTCCGGGTCTAGCCTGGCTGGCACATCCCAGCCCGCAGTAGGAAGGGCCTGGAAAAGGGCAGCTCGGCCCATGGTGACCGCAGCTCAGCGAGCCTGACCGAGCACTTACACGGAGCGATTGGAGGGGGGGGGGGGGGGGGGGGGGGGGCGTGGCCCCCCTCTAATTGGAACCGGCGGCACCAGATGGCGCCACCCCCGGTCATCTCAGATCCCGTGCAGCCGCGTGATCCACCACGTAGCTGCCACAATGGTTTCCGTAGTGGAACTTGTCTGACGGCGTGCTCGGGCGCCGCCGTCTCCAATCGCCGGTGCCGCCACGAGGTTCCGCGGGCCTCCGGAGTTGTCTGTTTGTCCTTTTTATATTACGTTTGCACCAGCGGTCTTCTCGGGTCCCAAACATTACTGTGAAGGCTTCTAAACGCCGTTGTGGCCCTGTTTTGTCGTCACCCGTCAATCCACGCCTAGAGAAACAACCTGCGGAGGGTCGTCAGACCGTGTTTGTTCGGCCCGCGCCCTCAGCCTTAGGTGTTATCAATTGGCCATAGATATTAATGGTTTCACGCAGAATGAAAAACAATTTTATTCATATAAAATTGAAACAATCCATCCTACAATTCCCCCACATATAACTATTCCCAACTTGAAAAATAAAACATCCTCGGATGAACTTGATAATGAGTTGATCCGCCTTCGTTGTTTTAGAAGGGAAGAACATGAGAATATAAACATACTAAAATTAAACCCCTACCATGATTATGACGTTGCACATCGTCGATCCTTGGAAAGAGGAAAGTATCGCGATAAAACAACATCGCGGAAGAATGATGTCGATCCAGTAGACATCGGAGTAAGAAAGAATGTTGTCGTTGGCGTCGGTTTCCGCGGTCGGTGTCTTCTCCCTTGACGCGGAGGAATAGACGTGTAGATGGTCGTTCTTTGTTGACAGAGAACGTTCTTCATCGAAGGAGGAAACC
Organism: Viscum album; assembly: GCA_963277665.1. Taxonomy (NCBI): domain Eukaryota; kingdom Viridiplantae; phylum Streptophyta; class Magnoliopsida; order Santalales; family Viscaceae; genus Viscum; species Viscum album. The sequence goes on along the minus strand of OY728128.1, from coordinate 207,162,803 downwards.
TCTCTTTCTAACTCTTCAAATATTTCCCCAGCACCAGATTTTCCAACCAAAATTAATATAAGGCGTTCCCTTATGTTAATAATATTTCCAAGCATTTAAATTAATTCAAAAACTCTTTAATTAATTAGTTGAAGATTTTTTTAATTAATTAAGATGTGTTGGAAAATTAATTGGAGTGATGGATATGGAAGGTGAAGGGTTGTTCAATTAAATGATGTGGAATTAAAGAATTAAATAAAGGGGGGTTTATGGCAGTTTAGGGAAGATGAAAGTTTGGGGCTCATGTGGGACCCACTCAAAAATATCCACACATGGAAGTAAGGTGGTTGTTGGTTCCACCATTAACTCCCCTTTTTAGGATATAACTCCCATAGATATAATAAAATTATGTACTACAAATTTTATTCCATTTAATCTAAATCCCCAAATATTAATTCTCAACCCGCTTGAAATGCATCTGCGGTAATGGTCCCCTTAAGTGAATATCGGTGCTGCGAGTTCATCAGTGCCCGCAGATTTCGATTCCGCGCTCCGGTTCAAATGATAGAAAAACCCACTCGTTCGTTTACTGAACATACCCGAGCTAAACATTGGAAATTGATTCAGGGAACACTGGGCCTTGGAATCAAGTGTCATCAGATGCCACAGACTCGTAAAATTACAAAGAAATTAAGAAAAAAATTTCCTTGAAATTTCCAGGTCTTTAAATCACTTGTTAGATTTGTGGTTATACATGATATTATTTGTACCCAATAGAGAATAGTGAATTTTAATAAATTGTGACTTTCATGGAGGTTTTATTGAATGTTTTAAGGAAGCATTCATAAAAATTATTTGAAACATGGAATGAAAAAAATAAGATATACTTACTTGAAATATTTAACTAAAACATTATATAAAATTCGCACTAAAAGATTGATGGAACATTTTAGTTAGACATTCACAAAAATAAACATAGAAATGTAAACTGATAGTTTCCCAAGAACATATAAAGAATCTTTCACTTAAAATGCAATTATATTTTTATGTTGTTGTAATAAGTCAATCCCATATTTTAGAAAGAATATTTTTATAATAAATTTGTTTTTATTTATAATTTTTTAGAATATTTAATTTTTCTATTTTTAAAAATATATATTTGTCAGAATATATAAATGTTATTTATATAAATTTTAATATAAAATATATAATTTTATATAAATGTAGAATTATATTTTCTTTATAAAAAAATTATATAGATAGAATATTTATAAAAATTTCATAAAATATAAAGTATATTATATATTTAATATAATTTATTATAAATATATGTTCCAGATATAATTTTATTAATTTATTGTATGTGAAATTATTATTTTTTAAATAATAAATTATATAAATAGATTTTTTTCTGTATTTTGAAGTGTTAACTAGAACTTCTGTTGGAACATTCAATTGAACCTCCACTGAAACAATCACAAAAATTTGTTGAAAATTTAACTTGACGTTTCCTTAGAACAGCCACCAATCCATTCACTAGAAATTGCACTAAAACAACCATTAAAGGTTTGACTTAATTGACTTATATGTTTTATTTATAATTATTTTTTAAAAAATATATAATATTCATTTTATAAGTTCAATTATTTTAAATTTATATTTAGTTATATTTTTTTTAATTTTCTATTTTTTTCATTTTTATTTCCATTAATATAAAAATTTTATTTTCAATTTTATTTATATTGAATATAGAATTTTTTAAAATTATTATTATATTATATATATTTAAATTTATATAGATAAAAAATATATAAAAATTATGGAATATATTCAATATATGTTTTATATTATTTCATTTATTATAAATAATATTTCTAAAATATTAAATTTATTATTATACAGTATGAATAATAATATATTATTAACTATAAAATTTTATAATTATTAATTTAGTTTTATTTGTAATATTGTAATCGAACATGCAACATATGATCTAGTTGATGTTTCATTGAAGCTCTCATAAAAATTCCATAGGAATATTTATTATAAGTTGAATCTGAATTTTTATTTTAATTTCATCTATGGCTTCTTCAAATATTCGCTAGATGTTTTATTGAAAGTTTCACTGGAATATTCCCTAAAACATTCGTTGGAACATCCATTGATATTTCACTAAAACAACCAATAAAATTTCACTAAACATATTTATAATATTTAATTATAAATATTTTGTAAAACATATATTATATATATTTTATGTGAATTTATAATAAATTTTTATTTATTTATAATTTTATAATAATAATTATCTGTAATATTTATAAATATTTATCTTCATAAATATATAATTTTTATTTCCATTTTGATCATATTGTAAATTAATTTTATAGTGTATATGAAACTATATTATATCTACAAAATATATATATAAATTTTATTTATAACAAATATGTTGCAAATATAATATATACATTCTATAATTGTATTTATTATAATTTTTTTAAAAATTAAATTTTATAAATATATAAATATATGTTTGGTTTTATTTTGAAACATTCATTGCAATTTCCAATTAAACATTCATGGTAAATTCCACTGAAATTCAATTTACATTTTTAAGGATCATTCATTGGAAGTTTCACTAAAACTTGTGTCGAAGCTTTCCTAGGATTTTCCAATGAAACATTCTTTAAAAATATTTAAAAATTTTATATATAAAATTATAGTAAAATATATATTGGACAAATTTTTTTTGAATTTATTATGAATTTTGTTTTAGTAAAAAATGACTAATTTTTTTTATTTGTTATAATTATAAATATTAATTTTCTTGAATATATAAATTTTATTTTCTTTATTATTTATAAATTATATGGGGTTTTTAATATAATTTTAATTATTTTTTTATTCCAAATATATATATATATATATATATAATATAATATTTATTTAACCACAATAAAACATATATTACATATAATTGGTTTTTGTAAATTTTTTTATTTATTATGTTTAAGTCCAATTTTAATAAACAATATTTTAATTAATTAAAGTTAAGTATAATTATATATATTATATATATTTCAATATATTTTTAATATTAGTTATAGATATATATAATCTTTTTGGTGTATTCTAAAATATGTAGTGGAACATTCAATGTATGTTTCACTAAAAATTGGACTCGAACATTCAATAAATCTTATACATAGACTATCACTAGATCATCCAATAAGCTTTCCCTGTAACATTCACTGAATCATTCAATTAATCATCTACTAAAATTATCTATAAGAGTTATTTATAAATATTTTGTAAAAAATATTATATATATTATATTTTTTCATTTATTTTAATTTTTTGAATTTTATAAATATATTTTGATTTATTGTAATTATAAAAAAATATTTATAAAATATATGTTTATATATATTTAATCATATAGTATATACAATTATAGAATTTCATTTATTGTGAATATATTTGTTATTATATGTCATATTTAATTCTATTTTTATAAATATAATTTTTATTTATATTTATTGACTATAATTATATGTTTTATATATAATTTACCATAATTATAACTTTTGTAATATATATACAAATAATTTTTTCTTTTCGATGTATGTTCAAACATGTAGTCGGACATTTAAAGGATGTTTGAGTGGTAGTTTCACCAGAACATCCATTGATAAATTTTATTAGAACTATAAATGGAAGTTTCAATGGGACATCGATTGGAACACCCACTAGATGTTTCACAAAAAGGATTTATAAATGTTATTTAGAAATATCTTTTAAAAAATATATTAAATATATTAAATAATTTTATTTTGTATAATATTATTTTTACAATTTAATAAACATCTCTGATACGATCAACTTAATTTTTGGTGAATAGTAACATACAACTATGAGTAGTAATGTTACCCTAATGAATACTAATGTACCATTATGAAGATTTCCTATATGAATCATAACCTCCCCCATGAAAGGATAAATAAAATTTAGGAACCTAATATATGAAATTGAATATTTTTAATATTAACAAGTAAGTGTTGGTATTTTTGGGTAATAAATATATAATTACAATTTTATAATTAAGAGATATATTTAAAAGAAAATTCATTTTCAAAAAGTTCATTCAAAAATCAATATCTTGTTGTAATATGATTTTAGGAAATTTCAATGAGACCTTAGTTAATTTTTAGGTTGTTATAAAATCAGTTTTAATTTTAAAGACAACATATTTCGGGTAAATGATGATTATAATAACAAAATTAAATTACTCATATTTAGAAACATAATTTGATAAAATGGAGTCCTTTTTTAAATTCAACATATTGAAAAGTAGTTATGGGTAATTTTTGTGATTTTTCTCTAATATTTTAATTTCGTGTGAATAGTTAAATATATTAATTTATCATATATATACATTATACGTTAAATAAACTAATATTCAAATCATTTCTGATATAATGACTCTTAGTTAAAACTCAAATTCACATATTACTATTTTTATTCACAATAATCTTACACTATATATTTTCTTGAGAAAAATAATAAAATAATGATTATGATTTTAGAAAATCACTCCTCTCTTCCACTATAAAAATAACCCCTCACTCTTTCTTCACCCCAATCCTCTAATCCATGAATGTTACAATGTTCTAATCAAATACTCTTCCCTAGTCTCTCCCAACACCCATTATCTCTTGGTATTTCCAAAAGAAAAAAACCCTTCGCCTTAAGGATCCTCTTAAGGGGGATATTGAATGAGGTAAACAATCTTCCTTTTTTTTAATTTCATTTTCAATTTGTTATATTTTCTTATCTTATCCTCACTACATCTGTCCAAATGATCATTATAACTCATGTATAAACTATATGATGGGAATATGTCATTTTAATTCATTATTAATCATTATATACTTATTATCTCTATTTTATTTTTAAAATGAAATCATTATCAGAGAGGTGGCGATTGACAACCATCATGGACAATGATCCTTTTTTCATCAATTTTAACTTCAATTCTTGTCATGAAACAATTTTCATTATTTCATAAAACAATAATATATGTATTATAACATATTTAATGTTTTATCTCCCATTTATATAAATAAATAATATTAAATCATTTGAAAAAGATAGTTCTTAATATTAAAAATAACGCAAAAAACAATCTAAATGATTATTTTAAATGTTTTTTCTATTAATTAATCATCATTAAATGTATCCAAATGATATATACAACCATTTAAGCTTATTTATGTTAATTATTAATATTTAAATTATTTTTTTTGGAATTATATCCATTCCATATGAACTTCCATACTCTAGTACAAGTATATCGATCATGATAACGATGGAAATGAACCCTCCCGAGTGATAAATTTGTAACTTATAACTCAACCAAAAATCCATAAATTAAGATAATGAAATTTTAATAAATAAAATACCTTTATATAAGGTTCTTAATAAATTAATTAATGGATTTAATTTTATTATATAGGATGTTGAGGTCAAGTGACGAAAACGATTGGACATAGGGTTAGGGTATTCTGAGCTCACAATCATTTCCATTAGATATTCCCTACCCCCCACTATTTCATGTGCGTGGAGTATGTATGTTGACCATTTATGTATCATATCTTGATTCTATTTATTTTCATTATGTTAAATGTAACATTTTATGATTAATAAATTTGGGGCATATTATTCAATTGACTATAGTGTGGTAAGAGTTTTCTACCCAAAAGTCCATTTTCCTTCGAGTTACTCTTAATATCTACTTACCTACAATGAAATTATTAATTTTTCTTATGCAATCCTCATACATTTTGTGTGAATGTTTTCTATGTATTTACTAATCAGATTTTTTCATTGTTTTAATGGGAGTTACATATTTTAAAATGATCATTCAATAATTCTTCCCAATAAATAGGCCCATCTTAAAGGAACTTCTTAAATTCATGATTATTTTTTGATGCATTATATAATATATTTTAAGACACTATTATTTGTATAAATTTATTTATTTTATTATAAAAATAAACTTAATTAACTTCTTCTTTTATACAATTGTTTTCAAAATAACCCATCTTATCAAAGTGAAAGAGTATTTCTATCATGAATTGCACAATGATTTTATAAGAGTATTTTCACCTATTCCAATACACTTATTGATTCATGTTTTTAATTGGGATAAATTTTTTATGATATCATCAACAATGTCTTAATAAATGGTTTTTGATCATTTTTACTATTGATGTGTTATCCTAAAATTATTCCCAATATTACATTGAATGATTAGTGTTATGATTAATGATTGGGGAAAGTGATTTACATTTCATATGTTAGTTTCAATATAAATGTAAAAGTTGTTTATATTTAACATCTTTCACATGAGCAATTCACTTTAATTAGAAAGTGATGGGTGGGGCCCTTTATAACCCCTTAGTTATTTAGTATTTCTCTTGAGAAAAACTAAATATTGGTTTCGCAGAGGCCTTACCATTTAATATATTTTTGGCTTGAATCCTTGAAAATAAAAAATTCATGGTTTGTATCAATGGGAATAATAGATTCTGACATGAATCCTTGATATATTTTTGCTTGAATCCTTTAATGTATCTTTTATATATCCGTTGTTATAAATTTCTCTCATTACGAAGCTATTAATTGACAGTAAATGTGATAAGTTAAATAATAGGAGATCCATGGTTATGTTTTATTATGGAATATTTAATTTAGATTTTATTTTTTCCATATTAATCTCATTTATTTTTTAAAGGAATTATTATTTAGTTTCCCAACATTCCTAGTGTTTATATTTATGACTACTTCTTCTTTATTAAATACCCTTACTAAGAATATTATCTCCCCACTTTCTTATATTTATATTCTCCATGATGTGAAGATGAATATTATGAATGACATGCAGGGATAATCTAGGAGTTATGGATCTTTTCAATACAAATAATATATTTTTTCCATTCATATTGTAATGTTGAACTGATGTATGTATCTAGTTTTCGAAAAATATTATAGTATTCATTCCATTGGGATTTGATTTATTGTAATCATACTAATGTAATTAAATAATTCATTAGATTTGGGCTTATAGGGTTGGGCCATTACATAGCCTTTTTTTGGTACATTTCCATATCTAAATTTCTTAGAGAAAAATCCATAGGGAGGATGGGATATAGTTTATACCTGTCTTGGTAACAAGTTTTTTTCACGTATTTATTCACTAGGGTTCGGTGTCATTCCCTCAAATTTTCAAGAGTGGTTATGGGGAGGGTCTTTCATAGTATTCCTATATCCTCACCCGTTATATATATAAACAGTTATTTATAGTGTTTCATGTTTTTGGAGGAGTTTATGATCAAATTTTGAGTTACAATATCTTATAGTAATTACATAGTTGTTTCAATTTCATGGTCCCCATTCTAGATTTTTTATTTTATTTTCAGATCTATTATGCTATGTATATAATGAAATTATTTTATTGTGACATCATATTTATTTATTTAAATATTTTTATTTGGGGATCCCAATTTATCTTTAATCCTTAAATTATATAAAGAGGGAAGTTACTCACCTTTGTATTCATTCTATGACCTTGGTGCTAGTTTCCAAGACAAAGCCTATTGGAGGGAGGATTATGGATTCATCCATATCATCCTTACCAGACTTGTGGGGTTTCTAGGGTGGGGGTGTTGGGGTAATTATAGAGTTGTAACAAAGCTAGTGGATATGTGATATGATGGAATCAAGGGGCATGCACCAGTGAGTATTACATGGGTTTCTAAAAGAATAATATTTATAAGACTTAATTCCTTATGTATGCATCACAATTTGTATATGAAATGGTTATTTTAGACCCCTATAATCTGATTTGTAAATCTTCATATGTATTAAACTTAATAAAAATGATGATGTTGTTTTCTATTTATATACATATGAAGGGATCATGAATCCTTATTTTCTAGGAATCTGTTTATATTGGTTAAAAATGGGATATAGGTTTAAATGGAATCAATTAATTCACATTAATTATTCCATAATCAGGGTTTAGGAGTCCCTAATGTTTTTTCTTTTAAGGGAATATCTATTAATCAATATCCCCAACAGGTTTTCATCGGTGATATCTCATGAATCTGGAATTTTATTTTATACTCATGGAGGTTATATCTATTATAAAATCAAGTGCCCAAAATTTCATGATCATCATCATGATGTTAGGGGACCTCATCAGGCTCATCAATTAATATAATATCCTTTAAGACAGTATCAATAGTATGATGCTTCATATTATGATCAGTAGCGGTGTGACTTAGTGTATAGAGGAAAAACCCATGATTCCCCTCAACCACAGGGACATTGGGTTGGGTGAAACAATGTAAGTTTAATTCATTAGGACTAGATAGTTCATGGAGAAGGATGTGATCTGATAAAAGTCATAGAGATTCGATCATCTACTGATATAGATGTCGGGATAGGTTCAATTTGAATATATTATACTTTTGTGTATTCCTTTTTTGATTCATGAGCGACACATTCCATCGAAGAACATATGTTTGTTTATAAATTATTCCTTGAGGAGGAGAGGATTTTGTTTCCCTTGGAGTAGAACACCACAGTTGGAGTTTGAGATAATATGTTTTATGGGTGCAAAGAGTATAAGTTGATACTTGGGAAAAATAATTGTTAGTGATATTTCCAATGATTTTTGATACCTCAGAAAAAATCATCCTCAGTATGTAATAGATATATATATTTCATGATATTTTGGAGCTATTTTAGAGTCATGTTATATTTTATGGAGTTGATAAAGAAAAATCAATGTTCATTGTATTGTGGGATACTCGGATTCATCCAATGGGGGTCAAGTCGCTATCTTCCATGATTCCCAATATGATGTAGATTTGTTTCGATGATCAATTAGTGGTGTATCCCATTGGTGTAAAAGAGTACTACATGGTCTTTCCAAAGGAGGGTTTTCCACAACCCCCCAACATGAAATCAGTTTTATGATAATTTTTCAATAGCATGTCACACTAATATCAATGTCTCTATATAGACTGACACCTTATGAGTTACAAAATTTGAACAACCATATTGATTATCTTATGTATAGAGTATTTATTCATCAAAGTGTGTCTCCATGGGATTCATTAGTTCTTTTATTGAATAATGATTATGCTAGTTTTTATTTTTTTTCAAAAAGTTATCATCAGTTGAATTAGGAGATGATAAATATTTCATATCCTCTCAAATGTATTGACGATTTATTTTATTTGTTTAAGAGAGAAAACTAGTTATCTAAGATTCATTTGATTAATTCATAATATGAGAGCGAACAATTTTGATATATACATGACTTCTTTCATATTTTACTATTGGAATTAATAGTTAATTTTAATATCTCTTAGAGTTAATAATTCCCTAGCCATTTTACAGTATTGATGAATTTATTCTTTCTTGAGTTTCTAGATCAATTTGTAGTGGGGTTTATTGATGATATACATTGTTATTTTGAGTTTGATGATGATCATTCCAAGAATATATAAGTTGTTTTTTGAATTATGATCTAATGAATTCTGTTTCATTAGATATGTTTTCTGTTAATATAGAGTAGTTATGAATTAATTAAATATTGAAGTAGTATATTTTTATGTATCCCCCAAGAACATCAAAGAGTTATGAAGTGTATTATCGGTATTATTGGTTATTGCATGATTTTCATACCTATATTCTCTTATATTCAGAATCCTTTAGAAATACTGATAAATAATGATTAGTGTCTCATGTGGACTAACAATTTCATGGAATATTTTTGTGTGCTGGATGGAGATGCTGGTTAGTGACAAGTTTCTTCTTTTTACCGATAAGGGAATTTCATTTTAGGTTTATTGAAATCCTATGTGTCTTGGATTCATTTTTTTATATTGTAGTAGAGATCTATTATATCTTATGGGACTTGAAAAAAATTCCCTCATGGATTTAAATATTCCACCAAGGAACTATATATTACTGTAATCGTGTCTTTAAAAAAGTTATGGTAGTATTGACCTTTAGTGAGGGTCTATGGTCATAAAAAATCAATAGAGTTAGAGGGAGGCCTTCTAAAAGTGTTATCTAAATTTTCTATATTGAAATTCGATGAAAATATTATAGAACATCTACAATGAGATTTACTATATACTATGGAAATTGAATGATGTGTATGATTCTTTGACTAGGAGCTCATGTGAAGAATATTTGTGTGAGTCTAGTGATTGATGTTCAATGGATGAGATCTCTTAAAGGTTCATTAATTTTGGAGAAAATAAATCTAAAGGGTGTCTCTACAAGATGATGATTACGTAGTCATATTTTTTATAGAAGGAGATATAGTTGTAGCTGAGAGATTCATAGTTTTATATCTAGAAATATTGAGTATTTCGTAGTGATTCCCAAGAGAGTATCCATGGGTAAAAATACAAACTAGCATATTATTAAGATTCATAGGTGGACATCTAGCTAGAAGATTTATAAAGTAGTCATTTTTTGTAGTGCGATCAATGTGATTATGGTGGAATTCTTGTGCTGCTTGATGATCCCTAGATAATGTAGGTGGAAATCTAAATGGACTACATCATTGATTTTCCTTGATCTCTAAATGATTTTTATGATATATTGATGTTCTAGGACTTCTTGATGATTTATTCTCACTACCTAGTGATTAAATAGTTGATCTTGGTGTAGTTATTATTGCGGATATATATGGGGATGGTAGTGATAGTTCATTGGGTACTGTGGATGATCATGTGTGATACTTATCTCCATTTTACATCCTGGGTTTAGAGTGGTCTCAAACATGATTTTTCTTATCAGTGTTTCCTTGACATGACATTTCATCCCAAAAAAGATTCTCAATTAAAGTAGTCAATATAATCATTATAGGTCAATTTTTGTTCATAGATTATAGATTTTTGAGGTTAGTAGGTATGAAACTTAACATTGGAAGAGTTTTTATACAATATCACTTTTCACTCTACTAGTACTATATACCCATTCAAATCACATTATCCTCAACCTTTAAGATAACTGCTATGATAGAATGATGTTGGGGATTCACTTATTATCAATCTAATATTTTTACATAGTATAAAAAAGAAGCTGTAGGTGACCCATGAATGAATTAATTTAAATCATTATTTTTATATGTCTTATATTTACCATGGGAAGAGGCCTCTGGATTTTTATTTTTATGGATATGTGTTCTCGAAGATATATCTTCGATATAGGAAAAAATTATGATCACACGAGTAAGATTTATCCTGAAAGATATATAGATTTTATGGTTTTATCAGGTGATGGGGTAGTGTTATATTAGTTAACACTCCCCTCATTGATGATTTAGATTCAGGTTGTCTTTCATGTTTCAATAGTTCACTAATATCTTCATGAAGATTCTCACATAAGTGTGTAGGTTCGAAAGGGTGTTAGAGACAATGAGACCTTCGAGGACCATCCCATTTAAATTCAGGATCATCTAATGAAGTTGTTACATGGGTGTGTTATTCCAATTTTTCATGAGCTATGGTGAAAAGGTGTCTTGGAATAGAACACTTGTGAGTAATAATTATAGTTACAGACACGATTTCCAAAGTTATTTTGTGTTTGATCATTTATATGATTCTATGTTTTACCTATTATTCTTTTATTAGTTGATGGATAGTGTTTTTTCATATTAATATATTATTTCCCTCTTATTCATTGGTTGTGTTCAAGATATTCAAATATCTATGAGAAGTATCTCATGGGATAGTTTTTTTGTTTCAATTTCATTTCTTCCAGGGGTTTGGTTTATATTTTTAAGGATGAGAATTGTTTGAGAGGTTTTTCATTTAAGGGGAATAATATTCCAATCCATCCATTTATGTAATCATAGGGTTTATATGTAACAATAGGTAGTATGATTTTGGTTTAGAGTTCAAAGTGGTGTTTTTGGCCATCTAGACGGTCACAATACTATGGAAGCAGTCATGGTACTAGTCACAATTATTTTTTTCTTGTTTTTTTATAGAATGGGAATTTCATGTTGGTTCTATGGTTCATTGTGAACCAAGAGAGAGAAATGCATATGGATTCCATTTTATAAGGATATTTTTATATATTGTTTCCATATGGGAAATGGGGATGGAATTCACACCAGATTGGAGGGTGTTGTTCTACTGGTGTTTGTGATTTATTCGCTATGGGAAATGAGGAGTGTTGAATTGCCTAGTGTGGTGGGTGTATTGGTGAAGAATCAAGGAGAGTTTTATTGGATTGACGAGTTATGTAAATAGAAATATATGTATTGGAACATCAATTTTATATACATGAAAGGTTGAAATGGAGAGGTACATTGTTTTATTTCATGGTGAGGTCAGTGGTTGCTATCAGGTGGGTTAAAATAGCATCAACTACACCATAATACATGGTGTTGTTCTGATCAATAGTAATAAATTATCATTTTAATAGTTTCAATGTTCAAGGGGGTGGGGTGGGGGTAAATATATTCAAATGGATGAAAAAATTGATCTTCCATGACCATATTGTACTATATTCATGATTTCAGGCCCCTCTCCAGGATGGAAGAAATTTATGATTCCACTACAAAATGTGGGTCTAGACATCGTTGGTTAAATTTTATCTCTTCCTTACAAACCTAATCAGTACCTTTCTCTCATATTACTCTTCATTATATTCTATATATGGTTTTATCATATCGATATTTATTTCAAAATCATTCAATTCAATGTACTCTCTTCTCTTCATTTTCCTTTTCCTCTTTCTATCAAGAGGTTTTGGTGGGGATATTTCCCTAGTTTTGGGATGAGTTTAATATATATCCAGATGGTGGGATTCTATGGTTATTGTAATATAAAAACAACGATTACACTAAATTATTCCATGATTTGGTGGGATAAATGGCCCCAAGTGCAATTCCCCATACACAAGATTCATCTATCATACAATGAGGGTCAAAGGTGGTATTGTTGGGAAATTATACCCTAACAATCAAAGTATAACATCTCAGTCTAATCATATGAATCAATAATAGGAAGCATAATATAAATAAATATAGTTTATTACACCCAATATAAAATAAAACTGATTAATCCCAATGAATGTTCATGTATAATAATATTATCATGTATTTTCTCTATAAAAATGGAATAATATACAATACATGTATCAATATTACCAAAATAACAAAAAGGAAATATCTCCAGCAAGCATCATCAATGTCAATTGATAATTATCTTTCCTAATCCTAAAAAATGATCAAATAAAGCATCATAATGTTGGTTCTTGTGATATACCCTACCTACATCCAAGAAGTCTATTCAGATACCCAACAATGGCCCAAACAGGGTATGAGATAACACTGAGTAGGCGACCACCAAAAATGTCTACAACACGTCTAGTCTATATATAAACAATAATTTTGTTTCTAGTATATCATATGTATAATAACAATACAAGAAATGTTTCAAATAAAGATATGGTATTTTTTAGTTGAACATGGAACCATATCAACATTAACTAAGCACCAATAAACAAGGGATAACTATAAATTACAAATAAAATTGTGTGATACTTTACCATCTAAAAATAAAAATCAGATATAGATACCAAGGTGATATATGAAGCATAAATAATAATACACAATGTCATATGTCACGTAATCATGTGATAGTCATGAATTTTATGGATCTAATGTACAAACGACCAAGGCATCCTAGTCTTGTCTATGGAGAGTCTCGATGGAAACTCGATAATTACTCGGGTGGAATCCATGGACCTCTTCCAATTCATTCCATGCAAGATCGATCTAAGAAGTAGAAATGCCGTTAGAATAATTTTCAATCATGTTTTGAAAAGTATAAATTTAATATTTATCCACTCCCATTATCAATACATATCCATGGAGTAGAAAAGTTCACAAAATCCAATAGAATAAGCATCCAAAGAGTAGAAATTTCCAAGGCAACCCCTAAAATTATCAAGATCAATGGAGTCTAACTATTTATGGAAACCTATGGGATTAATATATGAGGAGTAGAAATGTCCCTAAAATGGAATACCATAATAAACAAAGATATATGGATTATAACATTCCATTGAGTCCTAGGGAGTCAGGATTCTAGGAGTAGAAATTTTCACAACATCCACTAACATAATGACCAAATTTATCAATTTACATACAATTTAACAATAATAAATAATCAACAAGTTCATCAAAATTATTCTAGAATTTCCATTCATGTAATCCCATCATTTGGAGGCATAACACTTCTCATATTCATTCAAAAATTATCAACATATTAAGTATGGATCCCAATGAATATAAAGACCTCACCAATAAACACCAAGGTGGTATATCATTGGATGATATATTAATACTCCCAAAGGAAAATTAAATTGAGGTGAACATCCACCCACCATATAATGGTAACCATAGAAACCCTAATAGGTATAAGAAATTTTTCTAAAGACATTCTTTTAATTTCAGGAAAAACTCTAGAAGGTCTAGTCTATGACACAAGTAAAAATGGTATATAAAACATCAACCATTTATGTAAATGTATATACCAACAATTATATACCGTTGGTATAACTATTTCCCCGTATCAACTACTTGCATGTCAATATTCGAATAAATATATACAATGATTGGTTTCCCTTGAAATTCGGAACATCATATTTCTTGAATATAACTCCATCGATATGAAGACAAAGGGAGAAATGTGAAATATGAATAAAGATATCATCAGAGTAGATCCAATAATATGAATGGTGTTTTAATATGATTATGGAAGTAGAATCAATAGCCAGGCATAAATTTTTATTGATGAAGTTCCATTAGAGGATAATAAACCCACCGCGGAAATAAAATATAAAGAGGGTTTCATTATTATAAATGCATATTGGAAAAAATTTCATTCAAACCTTTTTACTAGATTGCACAGTTTGACTGCACAGTTTTCTAGACCATTCTCTGACCATTCAGCGCTCACTATTTCCAAAGATAACCCCACAAGGTTCATGCACATGGTTTGGCAAATCGTGTGAAAATAATAAATCATGCCTCTTATAAAAACCATAGAGCATCCCACATGGGAGTGTGGACCTAAGAAAATTTTAGGGAAAACCATGTACCAACATTTACTATATTTCTAGCCCCACACAGTTTACTGAAACTTTTTGGTCTAGGATTCACGGTTTCTACAATACATGTCTCCTAGATTCCTTTTCCAGAAATCCAGTATCCTGGCTCCCAAAAATCCCTAGAAACATCTGAATATCCCATGACCTAATTAGGTATTCATACTAAGAAATAATCATACATTTACATTGAAATTAATGAGATCTAAACCACAATGAAATACTAGGATCTTATAGTTAGGTTCAGATTGGGTTCCATTGAGATGGTGGTTCTTCATCATTGTTATTATATTACAGATTAGAAAATGATGAAATCTTCGAAATGATTTAAAGATTTTATCGAATTGTTTTGGTGTATTTCTGGAACTAACATACTATAGTTTCATTAGGTAATAGTGGAATTGACCTCAATAAAGATAATAACTAGAATTTGGAATGAATCAAAAGGGTTTTATGATTCTTTGTTCACGATACCTCTTGATATTTTCAGGATGCTTTGCTAATTATTTACAATGATTATTTTTATTTTTTATATATTTTTATATTAATAGAAGTGGTTAAAATCATAAAACATTTAAATTTAAAATGAATAATGAAAGAGTAATTGGAATTTAATTATTATTAATCATTAAAAAAGTTTAATAAAATATGTTTCCTAATTCAAGTTTATTGTTGATTATTAGTTATTATTAATTTATTATTATAGGTTTCAAATTGTAGAGGCATATTTATAATTCATTAGTCAATTCAATATGATAATAAAAATGATGTTTACTATAGATAAATATTTGGGTTTGAGGGAGCCCACCCATGTTTGTTAGATGATTTTATGAAATTGTGTTTTATCCCTGGATTCACCATGATATTATGTTATAGAAACAATTTTCTTCTTATGTATGTGATTTAGAAAATAATGGAACCCTTTTTATGAATATTTTAGATACTATATATGGTTGGGAATCTAGTAAAGGGTCGATAAATCAAGTTAAGTGTTTGGATTTCGTATTTCATATTTATTGTGATATGGTTGATGTTTCGAAAGATGTGATAGGTTAAGGGTATTTCAAATCCGTTTGGTAGATTTTTTTGTTGGGTTTTTGATGGGCTGATTGGTATTGTTTGAGAGGTGGTAATTCTCATCATTATTGATGTGTTCTTTTGATGAATGGTTCTAAATAGTTCTTCGTCTAACATATAACTGACTAATAATGTTTTCATATTGAACTATGAGTGTGTCTACTTGTGTTTTATTTAGATGAGTATTATAGTATCCAGATAATAGCATATTAAATTAATTATAAAATGAGTACATAGGAATTTTGTTCAGTTTTGTAATATTAAATAATGAAAATCATGGGCTGGTTGGAATAAATTACCTATGATATCTACTTTCCTAGACTATAGTATTGGCAGTTGGATGTTATGTGGGAAGATAAATTAATTTATGTATAAGGCTATGTAGTTTCCCTAAGAAAGGGTGTGAATAATACTATTCATATATTTTCTAATTTCATATTGTTTACCACCTCAATCAGGACGGTTTCCAATGCCCACTAATATTAGATTCCAAGTGTTTTTCCCGACATCAAAGTCACTGATGGAATAGATGGTTGAATTCTCCAACTTTCTCACTCTCCCTTCAACATTTAATGATTTGTGGGTGTATCCATGATATAAAAACATAAGGTATATGGTACATGTATAGATGGGATGTGATATATACCTTTATTAATACTATTTTAACCTACATGAATATATTTCCAATAATATATTAAGTTCATAGAACATACTTGTATTCTAGATGTAGCTACTACAGTTTCCTATAGTTGTGCCTACACATGATATGAAGGATTTTGGTATACTAAATGATACAAGATATTAAATGGTAATTATAATCACTAATTAGTTATGGTTTGGATAATGATTATGAGGATTTGATGAGTAGCACGAGTTATAGGATTAGACGTTATTTATACTCATGGGGTTAGTGTTGTCTTATATAAGGGATTATAACACATGTCACTATAATTGGGGTGTGATATTGATAAACTAATGGGGAAGATGACACCTAGTACCTTTATTAGGAATATATTTTCTATATGTGGATTCTTACTTCTAAAAATTTTATGGTGAGAAAGACATGGTGAAGATGAGATATAGTTTTACTATTTAGGTAAAAAGTTGGTTTCATTGATTTAATCACTGGGATTTTTTATGAATTTTTCATATATTCTTTATATTATATGGATATCATCCTACTAATGAGTCTTATATTATCATCCTATAAATATATAAGCAATTTTTATGTTTGTGGGTAGATGTTCATAATTGTTTAGAGTGTTAATATCTCGTTAGTTATTTAAGATCTACTACTGTTTCTTAAACACATCCTATGTTTTTTTTTAATATTTATAGCTATTTTCTATGATTAATTTCATTTTATACTTTTTTTAAGATTGATTATTTATTTTATGTTATTAGGTTTTTTTGTGTATCACATCTTATTTCTGGGCCTTAAATTATATAACGAGATCAATGAATCTCATTTGTTATCATTTATCTCTTTGGTGGTAGCATACAAAACATGACCAATTTGACGAAGGATTCAGGTTTTCATCCCTATCTTCCTTATTATCTTTGGAGGGGTACCAGTTGAGGGGGGGGGGGATTGGGGGAAGTGGGGTTGGAATTTTCAGGACACCCTTAATGCTCAAATATATCTAAGTGGGCCTATGCCATCCTAAAAAAATGATATCGTAGAATGATACATCCATAATCTTTCATAATATATTATACATTGACCATCCACCCTAGACCATATTACTCAAGTTGTACACCATAAATAACCAATGTACCTATCACAACTGCACTGTGACCCCCCATTTGAACATCCAAAAAACATTTGAAAATATGATCTGACACTAACCCAAACACGGGGAGTTAACACCTCTGTCTACTAGTATTACATTCCACTATATGAGGAATCTATTGAGTGAAACTCAACCATATTAATGGTAAATACCTTTACTATATGGATCTTAATCTTTGGAGCCCACCATCAAAATTAATGGTCAATACCTTTCCTATATGGCCAAATATTTGAACCACGAAAAAAAAAGATATGTAATGATGTTTAATTTTTATTGGGTTTTTTAAAATTTATGATGGTTTTTCTGAAAACATATGTGGTAATGTGAATGGTCTCCAAAAAAAACGAATCCAAATTGACTATAATGAATTTCCATGAATCCCCCACGAATAAAGTAATGTTACTGAAAAATAAAATATAGTGTTCACCCTTGGGTTGATCGCTCGTGGAGGCAACTTACACAAACCGATTTTTTAATTTTCACTATTAATAAAATAATTAATATACTACTATACTCATATAAAAGTGGGGGTTTTAATTTCATGAACATATTACTGACACACACACACAGATATATAAATTCAAGAAACACTAAAAAAATAAAAAAAACATTGGAGAAGATAAGACACAAATAATTTGGTGAATATTTGTTGGAATTCCCAAGAGATTAGGGTGATTAAATCATTATTAATTGAAAATATTTATTCACAATTTTATAATAAATATTGATATGTACCCTATCACTCAAAAACATTACATGAATTATTATTATCCAACACTGATACACCACATGTAAGATAATAATCACTCACATTATCACCGAAATGATACTCCACCGAGGATACAACATTACAACGATAAAAGAGAGTATAAGAATAAAATGTGATGAAGAACTCAATAGTAGATAATGTTGAGTGAACACTGCAATAAAATTATTTTACCACTATTTAAATTCTCAGAATTAATTAAATAGAACATTTTAAGAAAAAAACTCAAGAACCACCACTCCACCCTCAAACCACAATAGGATTTAGTTATCCAATTTCATGGAGATTAGAATGATCATGGTGGGGGAAGAATTTAAAATGAAAGAGAAGAGGATAAGATGAATACTTTTACAAAATTAAGTAAAAATATATTGAAGAAACAAAATCCAAAATTCATAATAAAATGACCAAATTAAGATTCTATCAGTTTCAATTGAAGAATATGTACTCTTTTATAGGGGAATGAAGTGAATAATTGGCTCTAAAAAATATAAGGAGTATGTTTCAAAATGTTATCCCCCATTAATAACTGAATTTTGAAGGGTTTCCTTATAGGAAGATTGTATTTTTTGTCCCCTATTTCTACCCGCAAAATTAAATCATTATTAGAAATATGTGGATGGAGATACTACCAATTTACTTTAGGAATTTATTCATACCCTGCCAAATATTTGAATTCAAAATATCAAAATTCTTGTAAATTTATGGCCTTAAAGATAAACAAATAAAGTGGGGACATTTAAATAAAAGTAGGTATCCAAATATTTTGTTTTTATACATGTAATTTTATTCTTATTTGTTCAAGTAATATAATAGTTACGGGTCAAAAAAATATATTCTTAAATGTACACAGATTTTGAGGCCCACATTGGGAGCTGGACTTGTGCCACTAAATCATGGATTGAGAATTGGGTCCATAAGAAGTAAATTCATACCAATATGTAATTAATCATACAAATAAATTATTTAATAATTTTTATCATTATATAAAATATTATGTCAATAACACTTAAATAAATTAAAATACTTAAAATAAAAAATAATCTATTTTTACAACTAACCTCGAAATACATTAAAACCCATAAAATGTGAAAATTTAAATGAAAATAACATATTGTTGGGATAAAAAAATTATATTAGAAGTAAAATAATTCAAAAAATTGGATCATTAAATAGGTGACCCACACCCTTTCAATGATAATGTTGTTCGGGGGATTACAAAGAAGTATCTAATATGGGGGACATAACTCATGTTGATGATAGTTTCGACTGAGGAGTACCAAAACCCCATGTATCCTATGGAGAAACCACACCCTGTTGATGATGGTGTTGATGAGGGGAGAACCAAACTCCAATTCATTATATGGAGGACCTATGCCTTATTAATAATATTGAGAGTGTTTCAGACCCCATATATCTACTTAAATATATACTCATTACAACTGACACTATCATATTTATTTGAGGTTAATTCCATGACTGCGTCTGTAGGTTTTGGTACACTATTGTGTTATCATTTAATTTAGATGAAACTAACATGAATCACACACCAACCCATTATCATATCCATAAATAGTATATAGAAATGAGTAGAATCATGTCCCATTATTCTCATCCTAGTATAATGAATCATCATATTTTCACCTCACTATCTTTATGACCATGTCCCCTAATACATGTTCATCCACATTTATCAATGAATGATGGGGATATGAGTATCATAATGTCTGCTTTTGGGTCAAATACACAAAAAAACAAATTAATCTGGGCATTAGATCACTAAAGAAGCTAGGGAGTTTTGAACAATCATTTCCAAGATCATAATTACGCTAAAAGTTCATAGAGAGTAGAAATTTATGATGGGATATCACCATTTATCATCATAAAGATTATGATAAAAACCACATGTATACATTAGATTCTAGCCAGAATTTATTTTCATATTCAAAGTGATAATCATGGATTCAGTTATTATATCTCTTTGTTTCATTGCTATTGAAGTCCTCACCACATCATCTAAAGAACCATATGTGTCTAAAATAATAATGAAGTATTGTCATCATCTTTAGAGCCCTGAAATAATATATAGTTGGTCCCATCATGTTATCCTCATGAATACAATTCTAGACACACCCCTTAAATTTTTTGTAATTGAGTTATCAATAATACTATCACTAAATATCATTTAATAAAAAAATTATCATGAAAACATTAACACCATAAAAATCATGATTTTTATGGAAATTTATCAAAATTTAGTTTTAATTTGTCTTAAATGGATATGAGGTGAATTTTTTTTTCAAACATGTAAAAAACATCATAAAATGGTGGGACCTATAAACTATAATATCACAAAAAAAACATTTCTGTTTAGTATTGGTTTTTTATGGACTTGTTGAGTCTCTTGGCATCCTTGATTATATGAATGTGGATCATCCCTTGGGCTGAGCGATGTTGGTCGAGTCCACTAAGAATTAGCTGGTGTGTGTGCATGTTTGTGTTTCTTTGGTGATTAGATGGATATTGACCTGTGAAAAACTATTATAGGTTATATGATTTGGATGCAATGGGTTGACTAATGGAAATTTGGACTATTCTGAATGATAAGTGTGAATGATTAAGCATTTAGACAAGAAATTGGAATTTTATTTCTAGTATTGCAGATTTTTTCCTTATCTTTTAGTAGGTTTAAAATTTTATTATTTACAGATTATTTATTTTTTTATGGGAATTTTCTTATGCCGATTGAACTATAATTGTCAATTGTGGAACATTTTCAGGAAGCTTGTGAGAATTGTTTGCTTTTTCTTTCTGAATGAGTTTGTTTTGGAGTGGCACATATATCTTATAATAAGTGTCTATAATATATTTTATTTTTCTAATAGTGTAAACAAATAATGGTTTTCTATATTATTATTTGATGTTATATATTTTTAATTTAATTTTTGAAATGCATATGTTAGATTTGTGGTTATATATGATATTATTTTTACGCAATAGAGAATATTGAATTTTAATGAATTGTGACTTTCATGGAGGTTTTATGGAATGTTTTAGTGAAGTATTCATAAAAATTATTTGAAACATGCAATGAAGAAAACAAAAGATACTTAGTTGAAATGTTTAAATAAAACATTATATAAAATTCCAACAAAAAAATTCATGGAATTTTTTTGTTAGAAATTCACAAAAACAAAAATAGAAAAATAAACTGATTGTTTCCCTAGAACATTTAAACAATAGTTCACTCAAAATGTAATTATATTTTTTATGATTCTGTAATAAATCAATCACAGATTTGAAAAATAATATTTTATAATAAATTTATTTTTAGTTATAATTTTTTAAAATATTTAATCTATTCATAAAAATATATATTTGTCAAAATATATAAATGTTATTTATATAATTTTTAATATAAAATATAAAATTTTATATAAAATTGGAATTATATTTTCTTTATAAAAAAATTATATAGATATAATATTTATAAACATTTCATAAAATATAAAATATATTATATATTTAAAAGAATTTATTTTAAATATATGTTTTAGATATAATTTTTTTAATTTATTGTATGTACAATTATTATTTTTTAAATAATAAATTATATAAATATATTTTTCTATATTTTGAAGCATTAAGTGGAACTTATTTTGGAACATTCAATTGAACCTCCACTGAAGCAATCACAAAAATTTGTTGAAAATTTATGTTGACGTTTCACTAGAACAACCACCAAAGAATTCACTAGAAATTACACTAAAACGACCATTAAAGGTCTGAGTAAAATGACTTATATGTTTTATTTATAATTATTTTGTTAAAAATATATAATATTTATTTTATGAGTACATTTATTTTAAATTTATATTTAATTATATTTTATTTTTTTATATTCTATTTTTTTAAATTTTATTTCCATTAATATAATTTTTTTTTTCAATTTTTATTTATATAGAATATAGATTTTTTATATAGAAATTATTATTATATTGTATATATTAAAATTTATATGGATATAAAATATATAAAAAATATGTAATATATTAAATATATATTTTATATTATTACATTTATTATAAATAATATTTCTAAAATATAAAATTTATTATTATACAGTATGTATAATAATATATTATTAACTATATAATTTTAGAATTTTTCATTTAGTTCTATTTGGAATATTTAACTCAAACATTCAACATATGATCTAGTTGAAGTTTCATTAAAACTCTCATAAAAATTCGATTAGAATATTTATTATATGTTTAATCTGAATTTTTATTGGAATTTCCTCTAAAGATTCTTTAAATATTCACTAGATGTTTTATTGAATGCTTTACTAGAATATTCCCTAAAACATTCGTTGGAACTGCCATTGTATATTTCACTAAGACAACCAACATAATTTTAACGTAACATATTTATAATTTTGAATTATAAATATTTTGTAAAAAATATGATATATATATTTTATGTGAATTTATAATAAATTGTTATTTAGTTATAATTTAATAATAATATTTTTGTTTCTTATATTTATAAATATTAATTTTCTTAAATATATAATTTTTATTTCCATTTTATTCATATTGTATATTAATTTTCTAGTGTATATGAAATTATATTATATCTATAATATTTATATATATATATAAATTATATTTATAACAAATATGTTGAAAGTATAATATATACCTTATATAATTTTATTTATTATAATTTTGTTACAAATTAAATTTTATACATATAGAAATATATGTTTAGTTTTAAATTAATAAATTCATAGAAATTTTCAATTAAACATTCATTGGAAATTCCACTAAAAATCACTTTACCTTTTTAGGGAAATTACATTGGAAGGCTCACTAAAATTTGTGTCGAAGCTTTCCTAGGATTTTCCAGGGTAACATTCTTTAAAAATATTTAAAAATTGTATTTATAAAATTATAGTAAAAAATATATTGAACATATTATTTTGTTAATTTATTATGAATTTTGTTTTAGTAAAAAATGACTAAAATTATTTTTATTTGTTATATTTTTAAATATTAATTTTATTAAATATATAAATTTTATTTTCGTTATTATTAATAAATTATATAGATTTTTTAATATAATTTTAATTATTTTTTATTCAAATACTATATATATATATATTATATATAATATTTATTTAACCATAATAAAACATATATTATATATAATTTATTTTTTTAATTTTTTTATTTATCATGTCTAATTCCAATTTTAATTAGCATAATTTTAATTAATAAAAGTTAAGTGTAATTATATTTATTATATATATTTCAAAATAATTTTAATATTAGTTTTATATATATATCACTTTTTTGTTGTATTCTAAAATATGTAGTGGAACATTCAATGTATGTTTCACTGAAAATTTCACTCGAACTTTCAATAAATCTTATTCTAAGACATTCATTAGATCTTCCAATAAGTTTCCCTATATCATTCATTGAATCATTCAATTAATCTTCAACCAAAATGATCTATAAGAGTTATTTAGAAATATTTTGAAAAAATTATTATATATATTATATTTTTTATTTATTTTAATTTTTTTTTGAATTTTATAAATATATTTTGATTTATTGTATTTATAAAAATATTTTTTAAAAAATATTTGTATACATTTTTATTCATATACTATATACAATTATAAAATTTCATTTATTATGAATATATTTGTTATTATATGTCATATCTAATTCTATTATTATAAATATAATTTTTATTTATATATACTGACTATAATTATATGTTTTATTTATATTTTACCATTATTATAACTTTAGTAATATATACACATATAGTTTTATCTTTTTTTTGTAAGTTTAAACATGTAGTCGAACATTTAAAGGATGTTTGTGTGGTAGTTTCACTAGAACATTCATTCCTAAATTTTATTATAACTTTTAATGGATGTTTCAATGGGACATCGATTGGAACACCGACAACGTGTTTCACAAAAAGGATTTATAAATGTTATTTATAAATATTTTTTAAAAAATATTTTAAATATATTAAATAATTTTATTTATTATAATATTATTTTTACAATTTAATAAATATCTCTCTTTTTTATATTTTTATATATTGGATTTTTTAATTTATATTATTTAATTATATTTTCATTTATAAATATACGATGAATTAAATTTTTTATATACCATAAATTGTATTATATATATTTTTATATAAATTTATTTTTTTACAAAATTTTTTTTGGTCATTTCAATGGGTCATTGGAAGAAAGATATCTACGATGCGTGTTGAGGAATTTTTAGTGGAACCTCATGTTTAAGTTTCACTAGAAAATCAATGGAACTTATAGTAGCAGTATAATTGAATGGATTTACAAATATCAATTTAACATTTAGTGAAAACCATTTTTCAAAATACATAAATAGAAATTTATATAGTTTTTGTTTTTTCCAATGCCGATGATGTTGATTTTGCATCATCATCTATTCAATTAGTATATGGGATAGAGTTCAAATCACATTGGAGGACAATGTGTTTCATTGTTACGTATGGGGGACTACATGAGTTCTTTGTACAATGATAATAATAAAATATATAGAGAAAGAATAAATCATTTGTCACATAATTACTTTATTGTTTTAGAAAATAAGGTCAATTAGTGGTTGAAAAATGTGATATCATGGGGAAACTTTCTCGTGTAGTGACATGTGTAGGTCTCCTTATTGAAACAGGGTGCAGGGGGGGTTTATCTTATGTGAAATATTATTATAATGTATTTGTGAAATTTTATAATAATTCATTTGAAAATACTGAATTAGTTCATGTGATAAGGTCATAAAAAATTAAAAGAAGTATAGGCATCAGAGTTAGAAGTGAATGATTTCTTAATTATTAGTCCAATTGATTCATTCTCATTGTCAAAATCTATTACTGATGGTTGATATGTAGTTGGGTAAATGCATGATGATTAGTTTAATTTTTGGTGGAGTAAATGGAACATGGAATCATTTCATAATGGTACCTCTTTCATGTTAGAGTACTTAGAAAGAAAAATTCCAGACAATCCATCATTTCCCTAGGCAATGAAACTTGACATGACTATGAAAATAAAAAATATTTTCTTCCATGATAAAAAAGTGATGAAATTTTATGTGTTATTTTTAGTTGTTTTTCTATTTTAAAGGACTATCAAAAATAATAAAGACTACATGTCCTTTGGTTTCTTGGTGGAATTCATTCATCATTATGATATTATTGATTTTTGGAACGATTTTTTATATGAGAAAACTATGAGTTCACTTTATAGGTTTCCTAAAAAATTACTATTGATTCACATGAAGCTACCCAAAACTATAGTTACTAATCAAGATGAAAAAAATATAAAATCCATTTGTGATGTTTTAATATGAAATTTAATTTACCTTTCTAAATGGAAATTTATGTAAAAGGGAATTTAACATTTACATAATTAGATAAAATATGGATTTTTTTCTATACATAAGAAGTGCATGTTCTAGTACCAAGATTTACATCATTTTAGTCAATAGAAGGATAACCATAAAGAACATTTCTGGGATGGAAAATCATAGTGGTTAGAGGATGTATTCATTTTGTGATATAAGAGGCTGTATAGATTTTTGAAATATACATGAATAATGGGAATTATCAACACTTAATTTAGTGGAATTATTAATAGACTAATAAATGATTACATTCATCACAAGATAAGTGTTGTAGATTTATTCCACAAATTTTAGGAATTGATGGAAAGAAATTGATAAGATAAATATAGGCTGAATTTGGTATGTCATATAAGTTTCATAATAATAATTACCCATTCCATACATTGATGTTCCGGTTTAATGTTTTTTAAATTGCTAATATATAAGACTTATTTTAATATTAACATCAAATTAATGGATAGTTTTTTATATCATGTAATAAAATTATAGTTTGAATTAGTTTTTTAATTTAAATGGTTAAATGTGAAATATTTTATGTGGATAATATGAATCTTCCAATGTTATTTTTTTAAGTTCTTATTAACAATTTGATTCAGTTGGGTACCTTTTTTTTCTGGTATTAAATATTTTGGATTAGTTTGATGTGATATGACAAACTAAAAAAATTTATTTTGGGGTGTTGGACATGAATGGATAGATATATTCTAATTTAAAATGAATATTATATTGATGTAAATTCTAATGAAAATATCATCATAATAAAATGTTTTATGGTATTTTCACAAATTCCAATGAAGTTGATTACCATTATATCTAAGATAGATGTGGGTTTTGACATTACCTTCTATAATTATTATAATTATTAAATAGAGTTGACAACCACAAATTCATCAATCACTAATTTTATTATTCATGATATTTATGAATAAATTTTAGGAGAGGATAATTTAAAAGAAAGGAAAAATAAGATTGTGGGTGATAGGATCAAAATATTTATAGAAACTGGAGAATAAAAAAAGAAATTGTTTAAAAATAAGACTAATTCATGTACTATGATAATTGAAAGTATTCATTTTATGATACATTTCATTTATGGGAACATTATTATTTTTACAATGTTGTATCTGATATCAATTTTCATTGAACATAGTGAATTATATATGAAAAAAATTTATATTTTTATGGATAACTGCAAAATACCATAAAATTTAATTCATTTAGTAGAATCATCATTATCTATATGATTTTTAAATTTTTTTAGTTTATATCATTTAGGAATTTCGGTCATCAAATTTGGAACATTATCATTGGAGGTAGAAAATGATGTAATTGGAAGAGAGGTGGAACCGTGAAGACATTATATGAATGATATTTTCAAATAATTTATGAAAAATGCGAATGATTTATAGGATGTTTTGAATTTTAATATCTCAAATAAACTAATTTTATGCTTCTTTTATTGTAATTTATTGAGAAATATTTTTCTGAAAATATATTTTTTTATGAAAATCAAATTTTGGAAATTGTAGTTTTTATTCACAAGTGCTATGTGTGAATTGTTATACATCCTAAAAATATTTTGATTTGTAATGAACATAGATTATATTTTCAGAACACTAACACTACTATCAGGTTAAAAAGTGCTGATACCATTCAAAAAAATTGAACACTAATAAGAAACCATGTTTTGACGACGTTTAAGAATCACCAATAAAACTAGAAAAATATCACACTCTAGAAAAAGTTCAATGCATCCCGATGAAATTTTGATTAACCATTTATATGCTATTTTTAATTACAATTAATCCACTAATCCATTTCTTAGTTGGATTGAATTATAATTCAATGAAAAAACATTTCATGAAACATTAGTATAATTGTTTGAAAACTATTTTAGTAACCGTGGTTCAAATATCTGGGTATTTTATGGGAAATGATAAGCATGGAAAATATTTTATTTTTAAAGAACCATGAATGGTATTTCAAACCAGTTATTCTAACACCATTTTACATCATACTAATACCATATGAAAAAGTTAAACACTATAATGAAAATACAGTTCAATAATGTTTGAATATCAGGAACATAACTATAACAAACGTCATATTCTACAAAAATATAATATATATAGAAAATATTTAAAATGCTATTACATCTATATAGGTATTTCAGAGCACATATAATTAAAAAATAACTTCATTACATTTATAGTAAAAATAAATGTACTACAAAAATACAAAAAACTGAACACTATAATGAAATGGATAATGTTTCCTAATTAATATTCAAATGACACTGATAAATAAAGTAAATTGGATTGTATCAATATCTTTTAGAAAACCAGAAGAAAATAGGAAACTAATGAGCATAATTTTTTTTTCAGGATACCTATTTGTAGGATCAACATGGACTAGGTTCTCTATAAAAAATTTTAAGACAAAAACATATTCTTTGGATAGTATCTTGTTATATGATAGATCTCATGTCATATTTTCTATAAGATAGAAACATGTTATTGAAAATATCAAGCTTGTATTACTCTTTTGGGTGGGTATATTCAATAATTAATAAGGTATATGTATTATCTTTATAACTAGGGATATATTTCATGATGATTTCCTTTATAAATGATTTTTTCAAGTGTCTGTAGTTGTATGAATTTCATTACGACTTTTTAGTTAGTCAATTTAAAAATAAATTAAACATAGAAGAGAAGAAGATTTACTATTAATATTCCAAACTTCTGATAAATATCATTTCCATAGCAAAAAAAACCTATTTTCATCAAGTTTATGTAGCTAAAATATTTTCCTTTGACTTTATATTGTGAAATTACCAATAGAAATTTTTTGTGTCAATGTGGGTGAAATGTTATCCAATGAACTAGAAAACATATGTAACAGGTCTCTATACCACAGTATTTATTAAAATTTTCCCTATAATTACTCAATGAAAATATTTTCAATGTTATAAAAACAATGAATATTTACATTTTATACTTAATGAATGAAGAAAACTGTATACTCACCATGGAGTCAATGGAAATAAATGTTAAATTATCTGCAAAAATCTTATTTTTATGAACCAATACAAACATTATTTTTTCATATTTGAAAATATAAATCTATTATTTGATATAATTCTTATTGAGTGGATTTTGGGATACTAATTAGAAATTAATTTACAATATGACCAAATAAGAAAAATATTAACCCAGTTACACATTATTTCATTGTTAAAAGCGAAAACATGGAATTCCTATAAACTAAATGGATGTTTTTTAGAATTTCAGACATATTCATTATTCAAAAAAAAATAGTTATTTAGAATAATTAATGTATTATGAAGGTAAATTTAATTGAAAATTTTAAATTAAGGTTCATCGTTCCCTTTGTTCTAAAGAAATACAAGGTTGTCTCAAAATTTTGATACTCCAAAAGAAGATCATTGTCCAATGTTTGGAATAACAATATTTTTCTCACACACATTAATATAATTAACTACCAATAAATAAGGCTATTATATTTTTATTTTCATGAAATGCTGGTTATGTAAAATTTTTTCCACATAGTTGTCTCTTCCATTGATTTGATTCTGCTATTGTAACTATTCTATTTCATGTATGATTTTATAAAAATACATTAAAAAATACTTATTTTGTATTCTATTATTTGATTATAAATTTATAATTAGTGATCTGGTTTAAAGAGTTCCCAGTTATGAATTGTTAGCTATGTTGTTGGATGTGAGAGGTGTTCATTTTTTTCCACTTCTTCCATAGTTTCTCCAAAATTATCCTCATTACGGTTCGCAGGATGAAATTATCCTATAGTCAAGGACCATATTCAATTTCATATTATCCCTATTTCCTTATTATATTCTTTATAAATATTTTCCACTTATAATGGGATTACTCTCAATTCATAGGAGGGTGTTTGATATTCAACTTCCCTTATATTTTCTTTATCAATTAAAATGGTGCTCCAATTTTGGTTATCTTCATTATTAAAATCCCATTTCCATTCAGGTTTCATTCCACATGCCTCTTTGTTTCTTGATTCTAGCTATAAACTAAAATACTTTATTAAAATATATTTCAATTTTAATAGTATTGGATTATATCTTATCTTGTTCTCTTTTCAAAATTAAATTTCCAATCACCTTTATTCAGTCTATGTCTTCCATCATAGCCTCTTAAATAGAAAAAACCAATTTCTCAATGGATGTTTTTTTCACCTTATACATGTTTACCATATTTTTATAATTTTTTTATATATCAATATTTTTAATGTAATCAATAATATAGCACTAATATTATGATAATTTCCCCGGTAGATTGAAAGTATTTACCCTTGAGTTTCTTCTTGAAAGACGTATCAAAATATTCAAATCTATAATTTATAAAAGCATGATTTCCAGTTTTTCATTTTAGATCGTGATAATTATAATTTCATAATTACAATAGTAAAATAATATCATATTATTTAAGTAAAATTAATGATATACCACTAATTAAATTTAAAACCATGGTATAAATTACACAGAAGACCCTGAAAGATTAGAATATTGATTTTTCAATTATTTGAAACAATTCATCTGTTAATTATATATTTCATGGGAAAAATTTATTGTTTACATATTTTTCAAAAAATCAATTAATTTAATAAATACCAAAATTTAATAAGTATATGTATAAGGAATGAAAATATTAGCTCTTGTGTACAAACATAGGAGTGATTATATGTTAATATGGTCCTCTAGTTTAACCACAAGAGTATATTTCAAATTTTTAATTTTTATTAACCTTATTTAATAAATCCTAATTTTTTTAAATATTTATGTATTTATAAATGTTACATAATTGTTTTTAATTTGAAAGAGTTTCTTGATTTTGTTTCCCCTTCAGTAATCCCGAACATCTTTCTAACAGAAACCTCCACAAAACCATGACTCAACACTACTAATTCAGAATGTATAAGTTATTGGATCTTATCAATCTAGGATATATAATAGTGACCTATATTTTTTTAATTAAATATAATTATAGGATATTGTTAGATATAAAAGTATTAAATATATTCTAAAAATCTATGTCCCACAATGAATTTTAATTAACCACATTTCAATTTGGTTGAATTGTTTCTGTCAATTGACGAATGTCTTTATCATTTGATATAAAATGTACTACTAAAAATTTAATATGAAAACATTTATTAGGAATTCATAAAATTTATAATAAAATTATTGGATGTTCTAATGGAAATTCATAGATGTTCTGGTGTGATATAAACCTATCGACTACCCCTCTCAAGTATACAAAATTTAAATGGAAAGTGTTGGTTGAGATTATATAATATTCAATGGAACTTTTATTCATCCAATTAGGTTAAATACCAAAATAACATCCTACGAAAAAATGAACATAAGTAATAGTGGAAATTTTTGGATGTTAAAGTGTGGATGAAACTTATCAATTACCCCTCTCCAGATAGAAAAATTTCAGTGGAATGTGTTGGTAGAGATTTCCTATATTTCAAAGGATCATTCAATAATCCCTTGAGGTGGATTACCATTAGATATTATAAGTATATGAAGACTGGAAGTTCCAAAATAATTTCAAATGGATATTCAAGGAATTTATAGAGTGTGAGAATCATTTTAATTACCCCAATAAAATGTGAATTATTTTACTAGAATGTGTTGTTTGAGATTCTACAAATTTTAGTGGATCTTTTAGTCATCCCTAGAGTTGGATACAAATAGTAACATCCATGAGTTAGAGGAATGGATGATCCAATAGAGGTTATAATGTAAATGAATGGATGTTTCCATGGGGAAGAAACCTAACAACTACCCTTCTTGGCCTTTCATAATCTTAGAGGAGTGATTTTTCTGGGGATTCCAAAAATATCACTAGAACCATTAGTTATCCCTTATAGCGGCATCCCATAAAATATTCTCAGGATTGGATGATTAGATGTTCTAATCAAAGTTTCATTTTAATTTCATTGACGATATAGTGGGAAATTTCCATATAAATAACTTTTATCAGACCTGTAGAATTTTAGTGGAATATGTTGGTAGAGATTGCACAAACCCTAGTGTAAATTTCAGTCATCCCTCGAAGTAGATTTCTGCTAGGGATTCAAAGAATATGATGAATGGATGTTACATGTTGATTTATATTTTATTCATTTGGATGTTTCTATATGGAGGAAACATATAAAATAATCCTCTCAATATTACCAAAATTTAGTGGAAACTGGTTGTGGGGATTTTTTGAATTTTAGGAGAACTTTGATTCATTCCTTATAATGTAAATGAATGGTTTTGAATGAATCTAGTAACACATGTCAAGTTATAAAAATGATATTTTATGCCTAGTTTGAGAATATCCAATGAATTTTATATGGAATGTACATGAAAATATAAATGTAGAATACTGATGTTGACAAGAATATTGTACATCAAAGAATCCATACCATCATCATAGAATTCCATCACATGGTTTTGAGAGAGATCACTAAGTGGAACCCAATTGGAATCCAACATCCATTATTTATTCATGAGTTGTGATGAATCATCCAATGTGTGGATGGTATTATTCAACTATACAAGAGGTGATATCATCTCGTATGTATGTAAGGAATAATAAGAGAACATCAAGCGTCAAAGTGTTTCAACTAAGAAAACATTTTAGCACACACAGTCTTCCAAAGAATGAAAATGGTATTTAAATACCTAAGAATTATTCTTAAGGTATTTTATTTTCTAATGAATTTATAAATCATTAGTAAATGATGCATTTAAGGCTCATGCATTCTTCATATGGATTGAAATTCTCTCATATATTTATTCTTATGAAACAATCCTTTAAAAATAGCCTTCCAGTGAATAAAAATGCACTATGTCATACACACCTTTAACATAACCCATTAAGGAAAAAATCATTATATATATAATATGTCAAAATATGTATAGAATATAACCATGGATCCCAAAATTTTAGTAAATACTAATTGTCTTTGTGCCATATAATCTTATATTGTATAATATAAAAAACATGATAAATCATACTAAAAATAAATTAGAATAACTTTCAGAAATACTT
This sequence comes from Viscum album, assembly GCA_963277665.1. Classification (NCBI taxonomy): domain Eukaryota; kingdom Viridiplantae; phylum Streptophyta; class Magnoliopsida; order Santalales; family Viscaceae; genus Viscum; species Viscum album. The sequence continues at coordinate 207,129,382 of OY728128.1, read as the reverse complement.
TGTGGAGACTATAATTAAATTTTAATTTTATAACATCATATTAAGTACCTTGTGAACAAACATAAAAAAAACATTTGGATTAATATCTAATACACATTTACTCCACTACAAATATTCTTGTTTGATTTTCAAAATGGATACTTTTAGGGTGAGGGGTAACCAAAAACCAAACGTTAAAAAATGTTTACAAGTTTGAAATTCATAACTCAAAAAACACATGATGGACCTGTCGATCAAGGATATCTCGACCCCAGAGAAACCAGTCATTAGAAATCTCATCACCTGCCAACCTTCATCACCACTATCTTCTCTCGCCATCCATTATCACCATATTCATCACTGGCCATGCCCAAACAATATCACTGGAGGATACATTATCCGTAGTTTGAAATCACAATAGAAAAAAACAAAAAAGTTCCCCAAAGAAACATCAAACAACCATGAATCCAGAATGAACCTTCATTGAGGGCCTCTGTCATCTCATTGGGTACTGAGTAACCTCGGGTCACAAACCCACCATCCCATCACATCAGCACCATCCTCGCATCAACTTCCCCTCAAACACAAAACCATCAAATATAAAACAATAAAATGAAGTTAGTTACCCCACCATTGATGAACCATGAAGAAAAACATATCAAATCACAACCACAAAATAACAAAAAGGGATACAAACTCATCCAAAAAATCAGTGACAACCATCAGCAATAAATCTCAAACTACTAGAGCACCATCATCCGCATCATGTATCAAACCATTTCTACCTCTCTTCATCAAAAAACAACGTCTTTGACCGAAGATAGACCAAAAATGATGAAAAAAAACACCACATCTGAAATCTTAACCAGAACAGAACCATATACCTTCATGGAATCACCACCAAAATGAACAGAAGTCATCGGAAGCCACACCACCGAGACGCGATATTGGCACCGAACACATACACCCTAACCATCCCAAAATCACCAGATCCACCTTCATACCATACTGAGATGGAGTCCAGTATAGAGGGATATGCCGTAAGGGCATAGGTAGATAAACAAGCCAACTGGAAGAATCACTGAGCATTTTTACCAACATAATCACAAACCACTAGAGTTCCTTCAGGGAAAACCAAAGTGGGCTTTGACACGAAGGTTCCAATGAAAAGATCATGGAAGAAACAATCAGAGAACACAAATTGATTTTATGAATTAGAGTGACATAGAACAAAATGGAAAAGGAAACCCAAAACAAAGAGAAAATAGAACCTTGAATAAAAAGAAGACCTTTCAGAGTGGAAATCAAAAAGAAGAATCATCCATCACAAGGGATGGAGTAAGGGGAATCAGGGGGAAGAAGAGTGACTCCATGGAATGCGAGAAATAGGGAGAGAGACGAGAAGAAACTAGAAAATCCTAGTAGAGAAGGCTCCATCATGTCGAGAGAAGGAGAAACCCTAGAGCTCGGGAGAGGGATCTTCTCCTGGGGGGAAAGGTACCATTCCTAATTCCCTCTAAAACACATTTAAAATATTTATCTATGTAAAAACAGTCCTCATTTTTCATACAACAATGTGTGGACCCACAGGACTATATATAATTGATAATAAATAAAAATCACAAGATCCATATATGTAATCAATTATTGGCCTTATAAATAGTGACAATGTTTTTAATGCTAAAAATAAATCTAGCATCACCATCATCAAACACATCTGTAGTTATAACCATTTCCACTAGCTTGTAGCATATGAAAATCTAAATTCCCATATTTTCCATTTTTCACATACATAAAGTGACCATGGGACTCAGAATATGTCAATACATTATATAAAACTCATTTTTCTCTATTGGTAGAGTTTTTTGTAATTTAATTGATGAATACATCACTTTTTATTCTTACTTTTGGATAAATGCATCACATGTACCTTATTCATATAGATATATTATATAAATGTGTGGCCTAAAACTCAATTAGTCTATCTCAATTGAGGTCCCCGATACCATGCAAATGATCCAACGTGAAAATCCCATATTGGAATATCTCTATCATTTAACATGACCAATAAAATACCCAACTACCACTGTACTAGCTACGATAATATTTTCATAAACCTCTACCGCTAAAGATTCCACTCCTAAGTTGGTAATGGGGAAAGATAGATAATGTGTTACGAGCCCTGCATAGGGTTGGAAATAGGATGGGGACCACCACCATGGTATAAAAATCTCCAAATTGAAAGGAATTTCCATTTTTATGATAAAAAAGATTAGAAGATAATATGTATCATCCTAAAAAAATGTTTAAGACGTTTATATAAATGATATCCAAAACCATCCCACATGAATGTTTAAAAAAATATACAAAATATAAATAAACTCTAATGTTATTAGAAAAATTAATGAAAAGAAGAGACACAACATATGTCCCAAATTCATAGCAAGTATGGTCCCACATGGTCCAAATAATCCTCATGGAAACCTAAAAATAGATTTGTATTCATATGGTGAGCATACACATATACTCAATAGGAAAATACAAACTCTCTCATAGGCATGTATATGAATTATTCTAATGACCATGTGAGAAAACATATGAACCAACAACAAGTAACAATTTATAATAGCCACCCCAAACACACCAAGGCACACTCAACAGGTAACACAATTCAAGTAATGTAAAATTGTATGAACATTTATGGTAGGGTATCTTTCACCACATTCCCAGTAATTATCCTCTCTCGCACCATAATAGAAAACATCTTGGAAATCCCACCTCTTTTGAATATACCAATTCCCAACTCGTGCACACACACCTGGGCCTCCAAGATAGTCCCACAACCTGAGAAAATGAAGATCATCACATCTCTCCCACACCCACCAAGGACACATTACATGTCATATCTCACCCTAAAGACCTCTAGGAAAACCCAACTCATCTCAGTATGAAGAAACATAGGAAACCAAATCCATTCTCATCCTAAAGATGCACGAAAAAAACATCATATCCACCCACACCTGGGCCCCACAAACCACCACCTGCCCAAAGAATCTTGGACCATCACCACATGGAAAAGTGGGAAGGGAAGAGTGGGTGTCCATTCATCCATACTCCCACCAAAATGTTTGGGAAATACATCCACCCTTGTAAAATTGGGGGTTTTCGACACATAGTTCTCAAATAGGGTTGGCTGTGTATATAAATCACAAGTAAATATATATATATATAAAAACAAAAAATCAATCCAAACATATGGGTTTTCAACCAACCACCAACTAATCATACCACATCGAATTGTATCTATAAATACAAAACCACACAACCAGACACATAATCAAAACATTACCCCATCAAATTCAGTTAACCAACTCTCTTTCTTTGTTAAACTACAGTTTTATTCATTCCATCTCTACTCAAGAAACTACTATGAACATCTAGAAATAAGAGACACATGAAAATATTCAACACCATCACTGTAATTTCAGAAGATGGAGAGACCTATAGTTTAATGCATGTCACATTTTCTCTCTCTTTAACACTAATTCATTAATTAATATATTAATCTCGAGACATGTGGTGAATATTTCTCCATGCTACTTCTGGAGAAACTCTGGGATAATTATCCATAAAAACCTCTACCAATAACATTCATAAAAGTCTTTATTCACAATCCACCATCTCAACCATTAAAATAGAACCTCCCACCAATTGCATCTCTGATCAACACCCCTTATCGCAACCATTGGCAGCCCCACTACTAAACCAAAACACACCCATTAACACAAAAAAACCAAAAAATGGTTGTAGTATTACTTCAAAACATCACTCATCCATTACACAGTTAATCAAATATCATAACATGAGATTCCATTACACCTCATGAACTGCCACACACACATTCTCACACTCAACTTTAACCCGAAACATAAATACAAGGAATAAATTACTGCTTTAATAAGTCTTACATTACTTAATTACTCTTTGTTTTTTATTCTAGGTGATTAGAAAACAAGTTTAATCCTAGGGAATTAATTTAATTTACTAAATAAATTTGGTTAATGAATTGAAGATATAAAACCATTCAACACATGATCAAAAACAATCCATCATGGGTGCACAGAAAAAGACCACCGATGACCTAATTTTCAGTAGACATATAGTCAATAAAACTCCCAATATTGAAAAAAATATCACCAACACAATACGATCATTATCACTTTCCACAACACCTATTATTAGTTAGAAACTGATTCATTTATCTTTTTTAAGTTTGGATTCAACTCTATGTACATGAGAAAATTTTGTATTCCTACCCTATATGACTTGAAATTAAGAGAGACGAAGGGATTATCTACCTCAATGAACATATTATTAAATGTTCCTCATTGTTCCAAAATAGATAGGGCACATGGACTAGGAAAAAGCCACCAAGGAAACATGATCTGAAGGACACAACACTAGTGCATGGTCACTATAGTAATAATTGTTTTTGGTGAATCATTCCAATATAAAGGAGAAGGAAAGAACAAGGTACGATCCTCATATTTGAAGGATTATATCTGAGGCTAACAGGATATGAAACCATTTTAAATTCCCCATTAATGGTTGATATTGACCAAGGCCACACACTTTGACTATTTAGAATCCTATAGAGAAGGATTAATTTAAAAATATATTTTATATCCTTTGAAATGGATTTGAAACCAAATATAGTTTGTTTTAAATTCAATTTATGTTAGAGGAAATGTTAATGGGGAGAAATATGAAAAAATGGGGAAAACAAGAATTTTGAAAAACTACCGGATATGGCACACCGTTGGGTGAGTCCCTATTGCATGTCCCCAACAGATGCGTCACCATTAGGTGACTAACCATTTGGTGGGATACCCGTGGATGAGTCATCATTGTGTTACTCACCATTAGATGATTCACCATCAAATGAGTCACTGGTGGATGAGTCACCATCACAAGTCACTGTAACCATCCCATCAGTGTGAGTCACCATTACAAATCACCATTATGACCAATAGGTTTGAGTCACCATTGGGAGAGTCATAATAACGCGTCACCACAAGTAATCTACTAGTGTGAGTCACCAATTTTTCTCACCATCATGTCCTACTACTGTGATTCACTATTGGATAAGTCACCATTGGTGAACTACTGGTATTAGTCACCATTGCGACTAATCGTCACGGCCTATCGTTTTGTGTCACCATTGAGAACCACCGTCATGACCTACCGTAATGACTTACCATTCCTGACTCACTGATCCTAACCCACCGTTGAAAATCATCGCTGTGAGTCACCAACGTGACTCACCATTGTTATAAACTACTATTGAAACAACTAAAATTTTGGATGACTCCTGAAATTTGTCATTGTTACTTCCCATAACATATTAATGAAATGATTTTCAAAATGACTTGGACTAAATGCATCTGGTCCATTACATTAGTTAACTCTTGAACTAATATCAGCCTCGATAATTCAAACCAATCCCTGAAGAAAGAGGGGGCTGAACAACCACCTCATGAGATACCTCTCAAGGATCTCGCTATACATGAAAAAATGATACAAACATTATGGTGTGATGATAAACCAACATATATTGTTCAAAAGATGTGTTAAAGCCGCAACATCCAAAAACACCTCCTCTGAAATATACTAACCCCATAGACCAAAAGACACACCACACATGCACAACATCCATATTATCCTGAAAACACGAATTATAGAATCCCATACTCTATGTTAAGAAACTATTCACATCAAGAATACCTTCCACTCTCTCATGAGTAAAATAACATTTCAATTAATGCATCTTGATTAGTAATTGTGTCCTACCCTTTCCACATGCCCTAAATTTTTCATACATTACAGAATAAGGAAAAAACTCACCTCATAGAAAATAATGATAAAGAATTTAATTAAATAGAAAAAAATGAAAAGGAAAAAGTCAAAATAACTCTGGGCACTAGGAACAGATATAAGATTCTTAGTCCCATGTACTCTACTCTAGGACATCATGCATCGACAACACACAAACCAATGGAATGGTATACCCATAAATCACCATATCCTAATGATCCTGGACCTCTACTAGCCTCTCTATTTACATTTAATCATCTTTTGTATGCAACTCTCCCCTATCAATGTCATGGGAGTCACAGTGAAGATACCAAATAATCTAGGAGACATGAATGAAATTGTGGATCCTATATAACCATGGTGAAATACCATATGGTATGCCACTCCACCGTCATTCCCTAACACCTCAAAGGTTTCGATGAAATTGGGTTAATGATCGCTCCCTCTACCGAACCATTACATCCCACATCGTTGGAAAACCTTCAAGAACACATGGTCCCCAACTTCAACCTTCAAGGGCCTCCACATACGATTGACATATTACTTATTCCATTCTATTTATTACTTCATCCACTCATGAACAATCAAAAACTTCCCTATCACGCTCTATACCAAATCTGGTCCATGAATGACTGTCTCTCTGCCCTCTACCCAACACAAGGTGAAAGACTAGGTATTCCATAAAAAGATTCAAAATTATCCATTTGAATGGAGGCGTGATAGATATTTTTGTATGAAAAATATACCTAGATAATTTGTCGCACCCAAGATCTGCCAAAGTAGAATACACATGAAAAAAACATATCCTCCAACATTTTGGATGGTCGGTTGCATCTGTCTATCTATTTGATGGATGAAGGCAGTGCTGAGGTGAAACTGAGTGCCAAAAGAATACAATAATACTCTCTAGACTCACATGGTATTCCATGTGTACCAATAAGAGATGATGGATCTCATAACTCCATGAAGATGAAACCCCTCATCAACGAACCTCTTGAGTAAGGCATCCACTGCGTCCAACTCCTTAATTTACTATATAGTGATATGATTTCGTAAACCGATCCACTATAACCCATATAGAAACACCACCAACCATATTCCAGGGTAACCCTATGAAGAAATCCATTTATATGTCATCCCACATCCACATGGGGACATCTTCAAGATGCAACAAACCACTAGGAACATGGTGCATAGCTTTCACCTACTGTCACACTAAACCCCTCGACGAAAAATATTCCCTTTCCCTCTTTATACATGGACACAAAAAAACATTCTAAATCCATGGTAAATCCTGTAAATTCCTAGGTATACCACTAAGGTTGAGCTATGAAACTCACATAGGAGTCCCTCATGCATCACCTCTAGAACAAACATCATTCCACATAATAACATCACATTATGAACATCCTCCGAACATCCCTACGGAGCCTCACCTTGGTCAATGGAATAACACATACAATATTAATCTATGTAAACCCCCTAAGACTCCTTAATCCACTACATTATAGAGGAATTATCTATCACTTAAAAAAGTTCCTCGACCACCATCCACGCTTAAATTAAAGTGCATGGTTTCCAACTCTGTCATCACCTTCCAAGTGTCTACCGATTCCCAAACTACCTCCCTCCATGAATTCATTCTCAACGAATTGACCATGGAATTTACATTCCCTAAGGTGTATGAGATCTTAAAATCATAGTCCGGAGGATACACCATCAACCCCTATTGTTTAATTTTCAGATCACTGTAGGAAAAGATATACCCCATGCTAATGAAGACAACAAAGTTCTCCCCAATGAGGTAATTCAACAAAAATTCATCACAAACAATACTACTGATATCTCCCAATCATGGTTCAAATAGTAATGTTTTTGGGGATGTAACTACCTATATCCTTAAGAGATACCTCCCCAAAATTGTATAAACACACATTCCAAGGCCATATGGGAGTCATAAAAAAAACATTAAACATCACCCATTCCAATGGTAGAAATTGATCTGGAGAACTGACCAAATTCCCCTTTAGATAGATTAATGATGCATGAAAGTACTTGATCAACACAAAATCATGGTCCTTATTTCATAGAGTTATCAAAATAACAACATCTCAACAAAAATCAGGTACATAAATCTTATAATAACTTGCAAGACCAAGAAACCTATGAATCTCTACAACATTTTGGGGTGATCCTCAAGAAAAAAATTGATTCAACCTTTGATGCATCCCTTTGCTACTCCCAGTTGGGACACCAAATTCCCATGGAATGTTACCTATAATGTCTAGAACATTCACTAGGAAAACATTTTGTAGAGTTGGTGCTATCCAATAACCTTCATGACATTCTGGAGATTCTTGGTATGATCCTCCATTGATTTCAGGTCGATCAAAATTTCATCTACGAATATGTTGATGATCAAGTCAATGAACTAATGAAATAAGAAGCTCATAAGGCCCATGAACACAAATGTTTCATTTGTAATACTGTATTGAATGACAATGAACTCGATGTGCCCATACCTTAATCAAAAATAAGTCTTCAGGATATTACGGAACATCATCATCAGTTGGTGATATCCAGACCACATATCAATCTTAGAAAACAATCATTATCCCCTCATTGTGTGTAAAAGATATTCTATCCTCAGGAGAGGGTAATAGTTATTGACTGTCACCAGATTTAACCTATGTTATTGTATTCACAACATCAGACCACCATATCACTTTTTAAAAAACCACACCATAATCCCTCATTGGGACTTAGTGGGTCAAATAATCCCTTCTTCCTCAGGTCATCAATCAGTATGCTCACTCCCACAACTCAAATGGTTCCATCTAATAAGGATCAATCAAAATTGGAAAATCATCAGCCTATAAGTATATCCCAATCATAGTGTCTTGTTGAGGGGAGTAAATTCAAAACCTCCTCAAGAAAAAAATCCAATAACTCCTCCGAAACCCCATGTACTTCATTGTCTTGTACTTCACTGACAACTCATCCAATATGATAGGAATATGTTATGCATATATAATATCATCCTAAGAACTCCACCCACTGAAGAAATCCACCTGTTGACTCCCCACATCTAAAAACATAAATCTTATACAGAAGTAGTCAATAATAGAATTCATAGAATACAACTAGTCGATGATGATAATGACTTTTTACGGTTGCATCTATATAAGGATGAGATCCCCACATGACTGATGCAGTCCCTTTAGCAGACTATATCCCTAGAAAAAATCAAACAAGTTTGACTAACCTCTGACTGGCGTACTCAACACCAGGGGAATGAGATTCCACTCTAGTTCTAGTCCTATAAGACGAGCTGGACTGGATGACACAGAGGAGTACAATTCTCCAAAATCAAACAAAGTTTAATCAATGGTACCTAAAATAATAATTGTCTCTCAAAAAATCTCTGTCGTTGCTAGAACTGCTACCTCTACTGTGTTTAATTGACCACACCTTGCTCCACTTCAGCTAAACTGGTGACCTCACCCACAAAAATGCCTAGGTCGATGTCCTAGAGAAACACCATGAGGATGGACACTAAATTCCCTATATCCCCTCGTTATTTCATTAGCATGTTTTCCCTACTGCTAAAATGACCTGGCAGGAAACTAATGTTGGGGAGGGAACTGAACATGAGCACCTCCACTATATAGAGCTCAAATAGCATTTAGACACTGACTCTATATATTTCGATGGTCTTCTCAGGAGAAATAAATCCTTCCCAAGTTCAGGGGAAAATCACAACAAAATGGAAACTACTGAGGTTGACTCCCAGGTGGACGAAACATCAAAGGTCGTAGTGCCTGAGTCCTACTTCTGGTAACCCCACCTATCGATGAGGCTTAGTGGTACCATATCATTTTATAACTCCTCATGAGTGAATCAACGCAATTATTTATTCCTTCTCATGGACCTCTATGTACATCGATAATGTATGTGGGACTATGTACTGGGTGGAAGGAATAAGTCCCTCCTCGATTAATCTTCACGAGTCTCCTCATATGAAAAAAGAGTGGGGAAAGAGAAAAGTAGATCCTTGACCTGAATAATTAGCTCTTGTACAGACATACTCCCATATTGGAGGGAGATTAACTCATTCCCCCTCTCATCCTTCATGGATGATGATGTGAATTTGGCTCATAACATCTTTTTGAAATCAATCCACAAAACATCAGCCTCCTTCCCCTCTATGAGGTATAGTGCCCACTGATGATGTGTATCACCCCACATTTGGTTGATCACCAAAGGATACTAGTAAAACATGGGAGGTTGTATATAAATGAAGGTGACCTCAAGATCCTAGATCCATCTCTGTATTTACATGTACGAATCACTGCCCTCATATTATCCTAGTGGTTGCCACTGGAAATCATGTATCCTTCTCTTCAATTGGTCGTCCTCCCCCACTAGATCAACCCTCCACCAATCAACAAGATCATCCTTTTGAGCCTCAATTACCCACGAACCTTGTCAATGATGACTAGGTTCTATATATGAAATTGGTAAACATGGAAATCCTAGGGTGCATTAGAATAAATATTTACTTAATGTTCATTTTCAATCATTATTATTTCAAATTCCCAAAACCACCCAATTCAAGTTAGAACACATGTAATTATGATTCATGTACCTTTCTTAGGGTCTCTACCCTGCAAATTGAGTGGCCTCACTTGGTCATTCAGTAGGCTCAGAGTCCTTGCATTAGATCATAGGGGCTATAAAATCCCAAGTCCTAGCTTATCTCCCCAGGCCTATGTCACACAACTGGATCACCTAACACTTTTTACCGACCAAACTATGCAATCCACACTCTCGTATACTAATGGTGTCTTATATTTCCAATGAAGGACACTCGTTTTTTATCTTTGAGTTAAGAGTGGATGGATTGTGGAAACTAATATTGTTGCTCTATTTACACTAGAACTACCATGATGTATCATGATATGATGTGTCAGTATTTGTGGCTATAAATGAAGTAGTCGATTGTATAATTCATGTCCCAATGAAATAATTTCTTGTAAAAAAGTATATAACCATAGGTTTTTAACATTTTGATATATTTTAACATTACGGTGTGGAAGTGCGATATTATATCTATGTAAATTATTTTAGATTTACTATAGACTCTTAGTAGGAAAGGATAAAAATTGGGTGATAATGAATTGTCTTTTTAAATCAACTAATTTCCTTCTAATTAAAGAGACAACATAGGTGGATGAACATGGTAACTTATATGTCTGGGATATCATGATTCATTAAAGAGACCATTCAACTATTGTTTTTGATAGAGACCCTTAGTTTATATCCACGTATTAGAATAGTTTATAAGAGAATATTAGAACCCAGTTTAAATTAATAATGGACTGTCACCATCGTATGGATGGAAATTCATTTTAATACTTTTAGATACATAAGAATTTGATTTAGGCATGGGATATTGATTTTTTGAGAGATGGCATTAACTATTTTTCAAATTTTCATATACTAATAGTTCTCAATATTCAATTATAAATGATTCCTTTTGATGTGTTGTTTGTTGGACTTATAGATCTCCCATATTTTAGATTGTGTTGTGAATACTATCTCCAGTTTGATCTATTCTTGTTCAAGATATGTCAAAAAATGTACAATTGATCCAAAAGAGGATAGAAATAAGATTGAGTCATGAGAAATCCTATATGGGCCATCGTCATTTGTTGTTGGAGCTTGATGTTAGGGATTGTGTTGTTTCTCATACGTTCACATATTTAATGACATCTCCATTAGGTAAATAGGTATGTTGGTACCAATTTTTATTTTTTCCTTTTGAGGTTGTCATATGGGTAAAAAAAAAGGTGGATTATTATTGGGGAATAACAACAGGTTTTACATCAATTAATGAAAATTTTCATGATTCCTAATTGAAGATATATTATCTAGATCTATCCCTTGTAATTTAATGATAGGATTTTGATTTTATCCTAACCCCTCTATGGTTCAATAACCAATCTATATTGTAGTTCACCAAGATACGGTATTTCATGTTTAAAAATTACCTTTGTACTGAGTATCGTAATAGTTTGGAAGGGAGAACAAGAATTTATGGTGGTTAGTACCATTAATGTGGTAGTAGTAGACTTCTCTTTTTGTGAGTCTATAATCACTAAAAAATTCTTGTGGAAAGAATATTTATTGGTGGGGGATTTTTGATAGCATTTAGGTCCTAGGTATGGTTAATTTTGTCCTTATATTTCCTTTACAGAGGTTCTAAAAGATTTTATGAGTTAGGGGATGAAATTTTCAACTTTTTAAAGAAACTTTCTTGGTTCTAGGTTAGTTCACGGTCAGTAGTAACCATGAGATAACATGCATAGTGAATTTGTATGTTCCATTGGTTATTTTTATGGTTAGATCATTGTTTTTATTACAATTATTGTCACAATTAAATCCATGTAGGAGAAAATATATTTTTATAGAGTCCACCACACTAATTGATCTTGATTTTTCGTAAAATATAGTTATCCCTAGAAACTGTGATGTTTGGTTTATAAGGGGATGTGGCTACTGAATTATTACAACACCATTTGTCTAGAAATTTATTCAACCCATGCGGTCTTTATGACAATATTAAAATTATAAAAATAATGAAAGAACCCACGTTTTTATGTTTAATCTTGTCTAATATCTCATTAGCTCAACCAAACCCCTCCTTGGAACTATATATTATTATATCCATGGATCTTTTATGTTACTCATTTGTTCATGTTTTACCACTTTGGTGTTTGTCTCAATTTCCACATTTTCCTCTTCCTCTACCTAGAAATAATCAAGATCTCTCTTCCCAATGTCTTTTTGGAAACTGATCAGATATTAATTGTAGATACTATAGGGTTTCATGGGAAATTTATGATGTTTCTTATTGATTTAGGCTTTCCAAGTTGCAATTTTTTCAAATCCAATCATCATTTGAAAAGGTGACTGGTTTTACTCCATTGGGGAGGACTGTTTCTAAAAACAATGGTTTAATGTCATGATCTACATAAAGTTATTGTAAATTTATTTGGTCTGGAATATGAGATTGATTGATGTGAAATTCATGATTTTTTTATTAAGACATTGTTTCATTTTTTCATAGGAAATTATTTGGATTATGGTTTTCCCTTAAAATAGAATTTTAAAAAATAATGTGTTTAGTGAAATTTCTCAACGATGATATTTTTTATAAAATACATTTCTATATAAATAAAGTTTTGATGTACTTCTAGAATTATGTTTTAAAATAAATAGAATGTTTCTCATAATTTTTTTGGGAAACATAGAACATTAGGAACCTTGTTTGTATCACATTGTAGAAATATAGAAACCTTAATGAGTGTGGAATGATTTGGGATTATTATTATGATATAAATAGACTATTATTGGACTCAATATCAGTATGATACATGGTATTCTAGCTTAGTCTTTCAATTTACTTCTGATAAGGTATTCCCATTTTATAGGTCCCACAAGGGCATGAGTATATATATCACGATATATTTTCATTTCATATTACCCAGATTATTCTCTTATGGTATTTCAATGAATGACACTTTTTTCCATCTATAATATCCATCTACCATTCTTTATTATATGTTTATATAAATATGAAATACATTAATGGAAAACCAGTCATGTTTTATAAAATGGATTTCATTTGAAATTTAATTATATGCATATTTTTTTAAATCTTTAACTAATAATTGAATGGAGATAGAATCATTAAAGATTTGTAGTGGTATCCTTCTATGAATTTTATCCACACAAATCATACGAATTTATGAATATGATGAGATGGGTTTCCAAGAATCGAGTATAATTAATGGCATCATTTATCTCACCAAATACTCTTGGTTGATGTCATCTTCATAGTTATTTGTGTTGGTGTAATAGATAGTCACATGGAGAATTGGAATTATTCTTGTTCAGTTTTTCATAATAGTTTAGCCTCATTTTCATGTTCTTGTATGTATCATGGATCTTTACTTTTATTTGACATTATACTCTACTTGCACTATTTTTAGTTACATTTCCCCCACGTTTTGGTTTGTGTGTTGATCTATACCTTGTGGTTGTCCATCTTTGTTGTTGTGTGATGTCAAATCATTATGGTTTTTAGAACACACCAAGGAGAACCACTCTTGGTTAGTGGAGTTACATTAGAAAGAATATATTTTTATCATACTAGAATCTAGATGATGGTTCTCATTAGCCTTCAAGTGGACTTCATGTAGATATCCTAACTAGAAGACCTCTTCCACTCTCTGGAAAACATTTTAGAACACCTTATAAATCCTCATATTAGAAAAAAAACACTCTCTTCTCCCATAAAAAGTTATATGAATGAAGAAACAACCATGTTAAAATCTGAAATTTAGATATCAACATTAAAAAATATATTTATATGAACTATATATCATACGTGAAATTATGTTTTTGGATGTTAAAATTATAGGAAACATAAATTCTTTCTTCCCGTAAAAAGGATAATTAAGAAGCCTGGTCCATAAAAATATGATAATACTATCTATTATCATCATATCATTGTCCCCTATCTCATTATAATCATAAATTGGGTTTCATATCACCAAAAAAGGGATAGTCATCCCATGGAAAACATTCAATTGAGAATCATCAAGATGAAGCAATTTCTCAATCAGGGTCATATAAGGTCTAACATCAATATCCTCCCAAAAAAATAAGAGTAATAATTGTATATCTTGATCTATGATATGTGAAACACTTCATTGAACAATGTAATTCTAGGTTGAAATTAAAAATGGTATGCCACCATCATGGTAAGATTACTGACCAGAAACTGTCCCATATATCACAGGATCGACCATCCCTATTCTCAAATTCATCAATGACCTAGTTGAGGTGTGAATACCAAGAACACCTGGTCACCATCCAAGAACTCTAATGGATTTTAACAACTATTAAAATATTTTTTTATTGTGTTTGAGTAATTACAATATTCTTATAAATCAATTAGATATTAGATGCAGTTTCTGGGATGAAATAGGTCCCACTAGGGATTATTCACAAATCTCTAACCAACAATGCATAGATTTATAAGGATGACCATATAAGAACTCAAAGGGTTTTATTTTAATAGTTAAATGGAGTCAACTATGGTATGAAAACACAACCTTCCCTAAATAGAAATACAATATCCTCTGAAATCATGTCAAAATGATCAAAGAATTTTCTCACAAATCTTTATAGCCTGTTTTTTGGCTATCTGTTTTTGGGTGGTACGTTATTCACCCCAGTACATATGATTCTATCACCTCCTAGAGGACTATCAAAAAATTAGATGTGACCTAGGGACCCCTTTCATAACCAATATAATATATAACTATTTGAAATCTAATAATCTTCAATACAAATAGATTTCTTAAGTCCACAACATTTTTTATATCAAAAACAACAATAAAGTGATATGATTTTTTTAATCTTTTAGTCACTAAAAAAATCGAATTCTTTATTCAATGTATGAACAACATTAAAACCATGGAATCCATAGATATATCACTATATTCCATGTTGGTATTTGATTGGGATAATGAAAACTCTATGTCCTCTGATTCTTATCCTTGATTTGATTATAGGTATAAAAGATGAACAAAATTTCTATATCCCATTTAATACTTAGCTACCATAATAAATTACACATATCATAAAACTACATCGTCCTTCCTAGGTGTTCCAACAAATGGGAATGATGAAAATTCCTCAAGACTGACTTCCCTATAGGATATAGATAGACTTAGTAGTTCATGAAGAAAAGGATACCCTTTAAAGATAGAGACCACTCACTAACGGTCCCCATTTCAAGAATATATTCCCCAGTACCCCAAAAATATCCTCATAAAGCATCTCTTCATAGAGGATCATCTCTATAAGAGTGGATTTCAACAAAAAAAATAGACAATACAACCTTAATATCATCTTCCAAGAGTCTTAAATGAACACGAGCAAAGAGATTCATTAGATTGCACTCCTAAAATTAATCCTTTATGTTTGGGGATGGTATATTCATTCTCAAATAATAAAAAATTCCATTCCCCTTTCAAATGGTGAAGATAATTCAAAATTAAAAATAGAACTAGTACTACACCCATCACCTCAGATGATGATTCAAATATTTTTTCTAGATGATAAAAAAATCTATTGTGAATAGAGTAAATGGTGAACCTTCCCCTAGAAAGTATTGTATTAAGATCTTAACAACATGCACCAAAACTATTCTATCATAATCTTATGTGGGATAGTTCATCCCATGAAACTGGAGATAATTGAAACAAGAAGTCACATCATGTTTGAATTTTATGAGAATTCATGTCAAACATAAATATAAACCATCACAGAATGTCATGTAGACCTTACTAAATTCTAGAATATTAAACTCTTGAGTTGAAATCAAATGGTTCTTTAAGTCAAAAAATTAACCCAAGAAATTAAAATCTCAAAATAACATCACTCCCTTCTATGTGAGAGATTTTAATCGAGAAACAAACTTCGAGAATCCTCCCATTAACAATTAATAATTTCTTGTTATGACTAATAAGATCTCAGTCTCATGTCCATTATATGAAATCATATTTTATGCCCTCTTTTTACAATGAAGTTGTTTCATTTATGGTTTTAGTGACATGTAATTTGAACTAAGGAATTTTTTTAAGAACGGGGGCATATCAATGGGTAAAAGGGTTTGTTCATACCGTGAAGGCATATTCCTGATGCGAATGGACTCTGGGAAGTAGCCATGATTTTGGGTTATATTTGTGAAAAATATTCATTTAATGATATATTATTGATTTTTTGTCATTGTGTTTTTATATTTTAATCTAGGGTAATGATTTTTTTGGTGAATCTACCATTCATAACATTATCATTAAGAGTCTTATTTTTTTAATTAGATTAAATGCTTTTTTTCACCCATATATTTTTATCATCTCCACCCTTATATTTTTTCTAATCCAAAGGTATTATGAATGTTATATTGTGTGATATAGCTCTCTATGAACCCTTTCTATTGGTGTTTCGAACTTCATTTGATATGTTGTCATCCTATCAATTTGTTTTGTTCAATCTATCTCATTTATTATTAATCTATTATTTTGGTTTCACTTTTAGGATTCATTCCTCTAATATATTGATCATGTAGTGATGTCATTAGGTCCTTAATATATTCTTCATTAGTTTTTTATTTAGAGGTTGGATGACATGTTTACTAGGTGTGGAGAGTGTTATTATTAAGGTATGTGTTGCCAAACCAGCTACACAGTACCTTTTTATTTTGGAATCATTATTCCAAAGTTATGGAAAATTGTCTTATGGAACCTCTTAATTATTATTGTTTTCCCTTATTTTATAGTGTCTGGATCCTATTCTGCGTGTTATCTGACCCAAAAAATGGCGTAGATGGTTATCTCTCTAGCTTGTGATTTATGAACCTAATATTCACCAAATTTTTTAAATGGGTTTCTAAATATACTATCATGATTATTATTTTCAGTATTTTATTATGTAATTTTTTTGGGAAAAGATTATGTTTACTTCATTTTGAAAAAATAATTGTGCTTTTCAGAGAATTGTGTAATGGATAAGGGAATGGGTTTTCAATAAATGTTTTGGATAAATAAATAGGCTTTCGTAATATTTTATTTGAAATGTGATAATCCCTTAGAAATTGATTTTGTATATTCCAAACATGGTATCCTTGGTTACCTAGGTAGATGGTTTAATACTGGGCATCTTCTAATGTAACGGTAATTTTGCTCACTTTTGATGGTTTTCATCTATTCCTAAATCATAGATAAATGGGATCTATGAACATTATTGGAATTTTTAGGGGGATTAATTTCTCATGAGTTCCTCCATCCATAGTTTATGGATAAAGTTACTATATGGACTTGAATCTGCACTAGTCAATAAAAGAACCATCATTAAATTTTTTTACAAATTTTATCTTTATAAAATAATTAATTATATATCATTAGTTATGATATTTTAGGTTTATTATTTTTGAGAATTAGGATATCACCCATACATAATAAAATATTATTTCATAAAGGGGACACTTCCACATTGATCAATTTTTCTATTATTACAATGATTTTGAGATATAAAAAGCTTTTTTCATAACATATCTTCACATTTTCATCCAAACATCATCCTTGTAAATATGTGCTTAAAACCCTTTGAAAAATATTTGAAAATGTGGGATGAGATAGAAAATATCAGTATGCAATATATAAAAATATATGAAGAAACTCATTATCCAATGAATACTCATTATAAATTTTTTATTTTTTCATTTTAAACATAGATCTATAATATATTAATTTTCTAACACAGGAAATATACATCACTGTACAGTGTTAACTATAAAATATTTAATAAGAAATATTGAATGATAAATATATATCATTATGTTTTCATTAAAATCTGGAGAAACTCATTTATTTTTTCTCAAAAAAATGTACATTTCATCACTAATAAGTATTATAAACATAACTTTTATGTTAAACACATTATCTTACCTAGTGTAATCATAACATTTATAAAAAAACACATAGATATAATAGATAAATCACACATGTTACTTGGATCTTATTTTTCATACAATCATTACAAGCTATCATACAATCAGAATAGATTACATGGTGAATTTCAGTTAACTCATAGGATAAACATATTACCAGTAAACTCTACCCGTTACCAAATGCATTAGATAAATATATCGGACTCATCTATCACTATGATCCAAACCATTATCACAATAATAAGAGGCATATTATCCCCACCCTTCATAAAAAATAATGGAAAATATCCATAACATAATTATAATACATGTAAAATTTCATTTCTTTCATCGTACTAATAAAAATATTCCATTCACTCATAAGAAAAATATTTCTAGATATTTAAAAATATATTAAAATTAAATAACTTTTTTAAATTCCTAGTATAATGGGAAGTATTTTTTCTATTTGAAGATACCATGAAGAAATATAAATAAATAAAAACATAAAATAATGGTAATGGAGTTGGAAAACCATGAACATCATATACATTAAAATAGAACATTTCCTTTGACCTTATCCCTAATGTTCTGTTTGTAATATGTAAAAAGATTATGTTTGAATATTTTTAATGAAACTAAAAAGAGACATATGGGGTATTTATAATTTATCTAGGTTCATATAATTATATACATAAAATAATTTTATGATTATAGAAATCAAGGAAAATGATTTAGAAAATAAACCTTTCAAACATTTTAAATGAGGTTTTTAAGGCAATGTGTCTCATACAATGAGTTTGACTCATCATGTACGTTCACTGTCATCCAAAAAAATAAAATAATATAAATTATTCCCTTGTTTAGTATCCATTTTAATTTTTATTATTTTCTTTATCTTATTTATTAGGAAGATATATTCCTTTACATAATCAATTACATTAACATAAAATGATTGGATGATATTTAGATCTTTTTTCAAAAATGACATCAATTAGATGAATGTGGTCAAAGTGGTTATTATTAGATCATGTATATAATAAAAATATTGAAATATTTATCTTTGTAAAAAATTAATTATAATATTAAAAATAGACCGTAAATATTGTTATGTAAAATTAGTTACGTTATAATGCTAGAGATGGTAGGACATATATTCCCATGAGAAACACTTCCATTTTTCACTAAGAATGGAGGAAAGATGGAAATTATCATTTTAAATTTCTATAATTTTGATTAAATTATAAATATCATATTATATCTTTAAATAATATTATATATACAAAAATGTGATATTGTAATAAAAAATATCCTCGCTTTGTGGAGGTGGAAATTCATATGTATTCAGGAATGATGTTATCATTTTTCATAAGATGGAAATGTAAGAAAATATATGATAAATTATATTTATATAATTATAATTATTTAACTATTATCATATATATATATACCACATTAAATATTTCATTATAACTGGATATGAGAGGTGGTGATGGAAAATGAATTACATTAGTTCGCGAGGCAGTCACTCTCCATACACATAAATAATTGTTTCCTTTCGCATTTTAGGAATGAGGATATGGATATTGTTTATGAAATTTTAAAAATAAAATAAAATAAAATTTATGATTGTAGTGATAATATTTTATCTTGGTTTGAGAAATTTTTAAATAGGGTGAATAAGAAATAAATTAAAAATTCTTGGATAAAATTTATACCTCTTTTATGGACAACCTCTTTTGGTTTATAGAATAATATTTCATAGTCTTGTTTTCAAATAAAAATGGTCCTCTTGGGAGTGGGGAAGGATTTTATAAATTTACTGTTTTAGGGACTTATATAACCAAAATGTTATTAATTTTAGGAGTGGATATGAGAGGGTGTGTCTTTTTTAAGTGGGGGAGATGACACAAATGGAATTATAATAAAAATTAAAATATATTAATGCCTTATTAAATAAAAACAAATAAAAATTGACAATTAATTAATATGATAAGATATATAGTCAAAATAAGTCCATAAAATATTATATTTATGTGGTTTTATATCATTTTTTCCATTATAACATTAATTAACTCCTTATAAATTTTGTTTAACCTTAACCTTTGTAACATATTTTTTTATATTTTTATAAATAATTATGACCAAAAACTAGTTTACAATTACCATAAAAAATTAATTATGTTAATTAAAATATTTAATAAATTTTATGGAAATAGTTTCACATATATTAGTGCATTCTATTTAAAATACAACACACAGAATGCGCTAAAAATGATTTATATGAAATTTCATTTTTAAGAATAATAATATTTTTATAAAAAAATATAGTATATTATTGATTATAATTAAATTTATTTTATTAATTTTAATAAAAAAAAATAATTAAATTTTAAATATAATATAAAATTTAATGTATCTTTTTATAAACATGAAATGAAATCATAATTTTCAATAAAAATAAGCATTTATACTATTCATTGAAAATCATTCTTTTTAGAAAATTATTGAAAATTAATTCTTGCATAAATTTTACATGTTGCGTTAAAAAAATTTTATTTTTTGTAATTTGAAAAAAATAATTTTGAAATAAAACATTTATATAGAACCATATATTTAATGAAAGTCTCATTTTTTTAGAAATAGTGATTTTTTCATTTTAACTAAAAAGATCCTTACATTTCCTATTGAAAATATAACTATATAAAATCAAATAAATTATTATTAAATTCATTATATTTATTTATTATTATAATTACCTGGTCTAATACTTATTATTTCTTTTTTATTAATATATCAGTGACCTAGCCATCCCGACCATTATTATACTAGGGGTGTTTAATTTTGTTCCTTATAAGTATAATGAATGAGATTTGATATGAAATGATAAATCCTTTGATAAATGTAAATGGTTTGTGGAAATTTGTTATTATAACTGAATCACTTGTCTTCAGAATTATATAAAAAATGGGAATCTATTTAAAATGTTTTTTATTGAAAACTATGCACCTACAAATCATTTAATGTTTTATCTAAATCGATCATATTTTTATTATCATATTGAAAATTGTTATAGAACACCTTGGTGGGATCTTATTGAGAATATTTATCCCACACATGATATATACTTTCATGTGTGTGTATACCTTGATTTATATATTTCTAGTAAATGGAATGGTTCTTTAATGATTATGTGAGCATTATGTCTCTCGGTAAGGGTAGCAAGTGGTGAGATGGTGGGATGTTTATCAGACGTCAGATTGTTTAGTTTTTTTAGTTTTGATAATATTTCTGTTCGTTATTATTTTAGGATATGTGCAATAGGGATTATCTTACAACCATGGGTTGTATCACCCCCACTGTTGAGTTTTTATTATATAATATTTATTTTATTATTTTATAAAAATGTCTCATATAGATATATAAGGATGGGAAAATAATTCAATAACATTTTTGTTGGATGTATGGGTGCTAGTCACCAACCCATGGTGATCGGGAACACCCTTCGGGTCTTACCACTATTTGGTTTGGATGATACATGGATCAGTTATTAGGTATTGGTCATGAAAATATGGCCTCAAAGTATAGTTTTTACAAGCCTTCGGTAGTTGGAATACAAGAGATAAGACTATTGAAAATTTATTGGATGGGTGTAATCAGTTTCTTTCCAGCACTTATAGGGATAATCCTTAATTAAGAATTGGGTTTTTCTATGTGTTCCTCTTATGTTGGTTTTTGTAGTTGATATTAGTATAAGCTTGTGTTCTTATGTTTCAAACTGAGATTTGTATATATGATGATCATTTATTTTAACTTTTCATATATAGATATATTCCACTATGATGTCTTCAATAGGTCCATTAAGATAGTGTAGTGGGAGATTCTTTTCATGGGAATCCTTATTTGGATCATAATCTCTAAGATTCAATCATACATGGGGTTTGACCCCTATTAAAGAATCTACCTTGTGTTCAAAATTAAACTGTTGAGGCCCACAAAGAAGATGGATTAGATGTGGATCAATCATGATAGTTCCTATGAAATAATCCCCCATCCGCTGGGGATTCGAATGAACCCAAAGAGAAAAATAATAAGCAAGAAAGCATTTATAGAGTATTTTAATTCTTCGAGACATTTTAACCCATTATAGAGAAATTTTAAATGTTTACGATTGAGGGTTATAGATAGTACTAGTGTGATTTTATAGAATAGAAAAATTAATATTTGGGATTGGAGTTGAAGGGAATGAAAACCATTTTTTACATTTCAACATAGGATATTGGAATATGGTGAAGTCCATGGAGTTTCAACACTTACAATAGGGAAATAATTCAGTGTCGGTGTACACCAGCGATTTTGTGGAATTTTACAATTTTACATTATTGGTAGCCATAAATGATCCTCTAAAATCAAATGGATACATTTTGGTTGTATATCCATGCATGTGATCACTATTATTCATGATAAGAATCACAATATATTAACTTGCAGTTGACTGGGTGATTATAGAAGAAATTGATATGGTGTGAATGATTAGCTCATCTAGCTTTTCTCTTCCTCCAAGAGGTAGTTTAAGTTACATACAGTGAAGGAATTTTATGTTTAATGATAAAATTATTGTTTAATGAAGCATTTCATAGAATAAATCCTCTTTAATATTATTTATAGTAGCTAATATTGTTCTCATGTGTTGACGTTAGTGAAGAAAGGTAGGGTACACCTGATGGTCTTTCCCCACACCCATGAAAGTTTTTCGTCTTTGTGGACACTAAGGCCATCATCATATGTTATGTTAGTATTTCTCTACACTCCATTAGGACATGGTATCTTTACATTCATAGTCTTATATGGTACATTTAGAAGAATCAATGTCTCTCGGAACTAGCCACAGGCCTCAGGAGTGTGGTACATTAACATAGTGGATGATTATAAAACTGGGGATGATGTTATATCTACTATAGTAAGAGGTGTAATAATTGTTGAATATTTTATAAAAATCAATCTATTTGATATAGGATCATCACAACCTTTTAAATATACCAATTGTTTCAACATCCTGAATGTTCTGATGGAGCCCACGTCCTTTCTTATAGTGCTTGATATGCCTGGTGGAAATACGGAGTAAAAGGGGTTTTGTAGTCTAACTTTTTATCCTTCTATATCCATTTCACAGTGCATATGGTATTCATTGTTTTTCAATTTCTATGTTTTTGACATTATCATTGGTATGGATGTTTTTTCACTCATCAAAATGATATTGATTATTATCATTGAAGTGTTTCATTCTATACCACTGATGAGATGTTTTATGTGTTATAGGGATACTAGAACATGATTTTTGGTCATGTGATACATTTTTTATGAAATCTAGGGAGTCTATTTTCCTCCGTTGAATTTTAGATTTTTTATTTTTCCAATTTTTATGATCTATCCATGGTTATAAAAGACTTTTGAATTTTATTCCCAAGAATATTCTCCAGTATTTTTCTAATGTGGATGGTAAATTTCTTGGTTGATATGGTTCAGGGTAAGAAGGTGTTTTCTAAATTCAAATTATTTATTGAAACCTACTATGATAAAAGAACTCAACTTTTAGTTGTATAGTCCACTTTAGAAGGGATTTAATCATCCCAATATTTCTTCATGGGAAAACCCCACACTCATTTCCAAGAAGATTAACGATTCATTGCATCTCTATATATAATATCAAAGGCTGAACCATGTTACTATTAAGAATAAAAAATATTTACCCCTTGTTGATGACCTATATGAACATTTCAATGGGGTTTAGTAGTCGTGACTATTTGATCTTTATTTTTTATATCACCAAACCAGAGTTTCAGAGTGAGATATCTTAAAGGAATCTTTTAAGAGTATGTATGGCCATTATGAATATATTATAATTTTTTTTGGAAAACTATCACTGTTGATGATATTATAGATTTGATGAAATATATGTTCCATTATTATCATGAAAACATTATTTTAGTACTCCTAGAAAATATCCTAGTTTACTAATAATCTGATTTTGTACATGAGCGCCATCTGAATTTGGTTTTTGAAACCCCAAGAAGACAACAACATCATGGGAAGATACTAAAATGAATGGTATCGATCCAGTAGGTTATTTTATTATAGAACATGATTTTAGAACATGTTCTTTTTGTCAAACTTGAGAATTTGGATAATATATTTTCAATGGAAGAACCATATAAATTGACTGAGATATTTAGAATCCTAGGTCAAACATAATATTATCTTTGTGTTTTTAGGGGTTTCAAAAATACAAAAATCGCCTTCAACTAATCGAACCTATATATGAATGCAATCCACTTGTGATGCTTTCTATTTGGCATCATTTGAGAAATTGAAACACATTTTGACATTGTCTCCTAATATAATATTTCTTGAACCTAGTAAGAGTGTTTTTGTATACTGCAATTCCTATAGTTCTATAATGTGTTTTGTTATTATACATGGTGATGATATGGTTGCATTCGAGTCTCGTTAGCTTGGGAAAAATGAGAATAATTTACACACACTTGATTTGGTGCATGTCATTATTATTCATGCTCTTAAGTATTATATAAAATATATTATCAGGGAAAGGTTGATTAATCATTCTTATTATAAGAGTTTGAGTTACATATTTAACTAGAAGGACCTAAATTTTTGTTTGTGATGATTAGTGGAATATCTCAAATTGTGTGAATACATCCTTTACTATAGCATAGAGAAGGAAAATGGCATTGTGTATGGTCTCATTAGTATGAACCCATATCAGGTTATTCTGGAATTGAATGTTGTGTGGATCCTTATAGTGATTTTCTCTCAGTTTCATATGGACATTAAGGAGAAGGATTTAAGCATGGTTATGATTAGTGTTGAATTTTCATCATATATCCTTGAGTCTATTATGTATGGCCAATAATTTAATGGTGAATTAATAAAAATCAATAAAACCACATGCAATGGTGAGACCATTTCGGGTTGGTCTCTCCCTTTTGATAGAATTCTCATCTTTGAGAATAGATTTGAAATCCCTTTATCTAACATGAAATATATGTTTCCGGATTTCTATAATAATTCATTGGATGTTCACACTAAATATATGAAAATTTGTTATTATATTTGACATAATTTCTGGTTTCCAAGCATGATGTGTTTCCCAACTAACTATGTTTTAAGTGGTTAAACATTCTTGTAGATAATGGAATTTCACTTGAATCCAGCTGGTCTTTCCAAGGTATTTACTTGCCTTCATAGAAATCGGATGTGGTGTCCATGGACTTAATTTTTGTTTTACCATGGACACTCAAATGAAATAATTATATCTGGGTGGTAATTGAACTATTAATGAAATGATCACATTTTATTCCTACCAGGGACACTTCTAAGGATGAATATATTAGTATGCTATATGTGAAGGATATATTGATGTTTCATGGGGATCCCTCTTCTATTTTATCAGATAGATATGTGTGGTTTTCTTCATGGTTATTTAAGAGCATCAATGAAGTGATGGGAATAAAATAAGACTATGTTTAGATTACAATCAACTAATAGATGGATATATTGAGAATTATATAAATATTTCATATGTGATTGATTTCAATGGATTATGGGATAACCATCCATAATTGGATGGTATTTTTATTTTAAAATATATCATTCATCAATCAGAATGGACCCCCTCAACACTTTTAATGTTCACCCATTTAGGTCACTTCATTATCGCACAAAGTTATGAGTGGCCACTCTTATTGGAATAAACCTAATTAAAGAGAAATTATCATTTTTTAGTAAATAATTTGATATTTGTTCATTTACGAGAGTCAAAACACATAATATGTTAATAGTTTACTTCTTTATTTGGAGTTTTCAGTTGGTGATCTAGAGTTCATGAATGTTCATACTTGGGTGGGTCACCATTGTCTTGGGAAATTTAGAATTAAATCCCCTGATATGTTGGACCATTTTATATTATATATTTGGTAAGATAGTTTTCTTATTATATTTTATTTTATGATTTATTGGGAAGTATTCATGATTTTTTCCACATATATCATGTCAAGCAGTTATATCATGATCCTTCCAATGTTATGAGTTGAGAAGAGATTGATTTAGAGGATGATTTTTTTATTATGGAGAAACCACAAGAGATCATAAATTATTAGATATTGATATTTCTTGGAAAGCATATTATTTGGGTCAATGTGTTATAGAAGTAGAAATCAGATTCTCAAGAGATTTTAGAGTACAAATCATTGAAAAAAGATAAGTACCCCACATCTTCTCAGTGAATCCTTATTCTGAATGTATTTTGGGGGAAATAAATTTCTATGATTTGGATAATAATATAATCCACGATAAGTCACACACTCTTTTTATATTTATTAGGATTATTTTTGTGTTTGGTGGTGTTGAGGAGAACTGATGATTTCTATTGAGTACATGGGAAGATTATTGGTTATAGGAGTTAGTTGAGTCCCTGAATTTATATTTATGAAATGAATGTGTTATATGAAGAAGAAATTATTTTTGGGTTAAAGATGTAAATAATGATCACAATTTTATAAATAAATCATTTCATGAATTGGGATATCATGATTATTAGGAAATCTAAAATGTTCTTTCTTGTATTTTCCATTTTTAGTGTTTACATCATGAACCAATTATTCAGGATGTTAATCATCTATCTTAAAGTAGATTAAATGTTTTTAAAACCCATCTATTTTTCATTAATCTCCCTTCTAATTTCCCATTACCATAGGACTTCTCCGTGATATTTTTGGTGATCCAGCACCCCCTAACTCGTTCACTTGGAGTTTTCATCCAGGATGGATTGGTTTCCATTGGATCATTATGTTTGATAAAATATCTCCCATTTCATTTTGATATATTGTGTTAGATATGGTTTTCAGTTTCTGTTTAATAATTTATCTTACTTGTTGTGATCTACCACTGTTCATTATATATTCATCTCAAGTTTCCACATGGATCATGGATTGTGGGTTGGATGGGTATGGTGAATGTTATTATTGAGTAAAGTGTTGATCTTCATTCTATTACAACCATTCTAATTTGGAAACATTATTCCGTGTTAATAGAATTTATGTTTAAAATCAATTTTTTAATTAATTATTTCCCTTATTTTCTGGGGTGTGGATCAGGTTATGGATGGAGGCGACTAAAACATGATGTAAGTGGTTCCACCGTTTTACTATTCTCTATGATCCATGAATTATATTGTTGTATTAAATTGTTTTATTAATGATTTTTTATTGATTATTAATTAATTAATCTGTGTGTGTAATTTTTTTTAATTGACTGCAAATTGATCATACTAGTAATATATTTATTTGATAAATTTAGAATTGGATTTTGAAATGGGGTTTCAAATAATTTTTTTGATGATTAAGTGTTTTTTTATATTTTTTGGGAAATTTAATAGGGCCTTGGAGATTGATTTGACATTTTCAATGTATGGGAGACTTGGGTACAAAATTGGAGCATTTAGTATTGAAATATTGATATTTTAATTCTATGGGGGTACACATATAGGGGTACTCCTTTATTTATATATTATAGATGAACAGGATCAGGAAAAATTATTAATATTTTAAGGGGGATCAATTTCTAGGTTATTTCTCTATCCCTTGTTTATAGTTGCATTGACAATGATAAAATGTGTCTTCAATATTTATTAATTATATATTGAGTTAGGAATGGCCTAGATATCACTACCTTTATTACCATATGGGTGTTTACCATTGTGGTTTGTCCATGTATTATTCTAGATTTGATATGATATACAATATTCATTGATAAATTTAATGGCTTATGGAAATTATTCTTTGAAACTATATCACCTTGTTTGTGAATGAATTTAGAAAAGGGGAACTATTTTCCATTATTTTGATATAATAATATATAAATACTTATCACTCCATATATTATTTTAATAAAGTCTAATTGTGTTATTATATAGATAATATTTATGGAATAGTTGGGTGGGATCTTATTCATCTATTATAACCCACACCTGGTACACTCCATCGAGGGTTTGTATAAATTGTTTTATCATATAGTGTAAAGGTCAAGGATTAGTTTGGTTTTTGGAGGACATGTACATTGTTCTTAATATCACTACCTTGTATTGTATCACGATGGGTGTCACACATTTTTAATATAATGTTTATTTTATATATATGTTTGTTTATTTCTAGGTGTGTGTGTGATTTCACTTGTTTTAGGATGGAAAAATCATTACCTCTTTTTATTGTTGGATGCGTGGGTTCTTGTCACATACATATTGGGATTGAGAACTCTATTTGGCTATTTTGTGGTTTGGTTTAGTGCCTAGTTTAATGGGTTCTCTAATATAATTTTTGACACTATTTTTTCTTCATTAATAGACATGGAACATTCACATATTCCATATAAACTATGAGACCATATTCTGAGACTATTTTCCCTAAGAACATCACCCCTTATACAAAATCGGATCTTTGATAGCATGAAATAAATTTAGCGATTTCTAAATATATAAATAATTTTAATCAAATGAACCATGTAGTGCTCCTCAGTTTTAGAATAGAAAATTAGTTTATCCATGAATACTATGATGAATGGGTAGAGATAGTAGTGGAAAAAATATTAATAAGTGATATAAACACAATTAGATAATTGGTCAGACCAATTAGAATAATTAGACACTCATAGTGGTAAAATCATCTCCTCTATGTAGTATTTGGTATATCAGAAGTCTTTATCCAAATATTTTGGTTACTAATATAAAGGGAAAACATAGATTACTAACTCACCTATTTCATCCAACCAAAATAATTTAATACTAGGAAATATATTCATGTTCTTGACCATTACATAAATGAGATTTCGGAAATTAACACATAAGTGAAGGGTTCCATCGAACATTTAGGTGAAAAGCACAAGTTTATCCTAAAGAGACACACAAGGTTGAATTAAGACATTTAAAATCATTTAATCTTTATAATACTTCAGTTTCATCTGTTTAGCTAGTTCTAGGTGGAAAAATGAAATATAGACAAATTTTATTCCTATAACCAAGTTGACAGAGAACACCACTCAACTCTTCAGTGATAGAAAAGAGATATCTCAAAGGAACACCTATATAAATTCTATTTCTTCTGGAAGAAGTACAGTACATGAGAATTCCCACTCTATATCAACAAAATTCAAGGGTAAAATCCTCCCTAGATCCTAAAGAGGATTCTTAGAAAAATTATACCATAGGTCTCATTCACCCAATAAACTATAAAACCCACTTCTATGGCATTAAATAAACATTCTAATGAAAACATTCAATGTGAGAATTGTGTACCACCAACAAGTCCATTCTGAAAATTAAATCTGAAGGATTTTTCTAATGAACTGAAAATTCCAATAAGAGATAAAAATTTAATAATGATAATGCCTAGTAGGGGTATCAAATACCCTTCACTCACTTTCCCCAAGAGGTGTTTTTATTTTCAGCAAATAAATCATAAGATCTGATGGTATATTAAAAAAGACCCCATTGTGAGTAGATATAGATGAATTGGAATCAAATATATCAAGTAATGTTCTCACTAATGACTATAAAAGTCTAATAGTACCTATCACTAATATAATATCCCCTTATGATACAATTGGAGACTCATCCACTCCATGAAGTTTCTTCATTCCTTATTCCACTAGATGGAACCAATTATTCTTGAATAATATAAATACTCCATAGATACTCTTGGTACCGATGAGCCTATAAGATTATGTAGAGTGATAAAAAATAGAAAAACCTATTCAAATTAATTATTAATTGAAAAGAGCTATATATATTTATTGCTTCAATGAAGTCACATTTTGAGTGTCTAGCCTTGACACAGTGGAAATAAATCAGTGAGCATTTACAATAGACCAGAGTTGGTTTAGGATAAGTTTACCATTGAGGAGAAAATATAATATTAACACCAAAAGACTTATTCGATGTTCTATTCCATTTAATGAAACAAATAAAGATACCAATAGGATTAGTATTAATTCTTATTAACATTGAAAGACCATCCAAGAAAATTTCTTCCATTAGAGGCCACACTAGAAATTGATTATGATTGTTGGATTCAGTAAAGTGATTAAAGATTAGATATCTAATATTTGAAACTTAGGAAATCTATATTCCTTTAGGTTCTCATTAAAAAAGACCTTAGGTAAAAACATTGAATGTTCTGAAAAATAATTCACATACTGAGTCAATGTCTAATCCCCTTGATGTTGTTTGATAAACCCAATGAAGTTTGCAATGACCATTGAATCTAGATAGAATTACCATATAAAGAGAGGTCTAAAATACTTATAATTTTATGAATCGTTTTTTTCTATATGTACAAAATCCCATTATTTACTTATAGTCCCCTCAAGCATGAATACAACAAATTTCTTCATAATAGAATTTGAAATTTTCAAGAACTCAGTGTGGAACTCAATAATTACAAACCAATAATCTTTCAAATACGGATGGTGAATTGACTTGAAATATAATTGACTATGAAGTTGAAACTATTCCACATTATCTATACTATCATCCCATATAGGTACCACCACTGTTGCTAAATCGACAATAGTTGTGGCCCATTGTCCTAGAGAATGAACCACATTCACTAACCCATCTATGAGGTTCTGATCAGATGGAGGATTTAATTATTATAGTTCATCAAAATATACCAATATAATTTTGACTGGTAAAATTCATGGGAAAATGGTACTATGAAAAAACAATAGAAAACATGAAAAATTCAATCAAGAGATAAATGATAAAAACTCTATTTTTCAAAAATTCAGTCTAACAAAAATATTATATAAAAATTTAAGAAAAATTCTAAAAAATTCAAACAAGTCACCAAACAAATTTTTTTCTAAACCACCCATGGCAACAAATCGAATACTATGATGAGTGCTGGCTAGAACCTCACTAGTAACCTATCTTTTAACTATTGAAAATTGTATCGTCAATCTACTAGGATAACGGAAACAATATACCAACATCCATAGAGGGACGAGACAACCTTAGATGAAAATTTCTCACAGATCATCCAATGTTACTAAATCAGACCACACATGGCCTAATGGGACTTCTCTATCCCATGGGATAGAGAATATTGTATGAGCCTTAATAAAAAACAAGAGGGAAAAATTTTTCTACATGATCAACTAGATGAAATAAAAATACTCGAAGGAAGCCACAAATATAAAATATTCCCATACAAAAAACAAGTGAAAAAATATATAGAAATATCACGTAAATGGACCAAAACATCTCATAATGCACCCCAAAACCATCACAAGATATCCTCTCTATTGATGGAACACATGATACACCTCTCACTACTGACTACCAATGTCCCACTATCCTGAACACACAATACCACTTGGTAGTTAACGCTCTTTTCTTGGACCTTCCATAAGAATGCACATAAATTCAAAATGGAAAAATATGGGGTGAGAAACACTAGCTCATTTCGAATCCCCAAATACATATCACAAAAACCCCATATTAAATAAACCAAATATTCTAATCATTAATTAAAACAATGTGTGGTCATATTTTCATGGTTAAATAAAAAATAAGATTTAAAATCATTTCAATTGAAAGTATAAAATAGGTACCAATTTTCTTTTCAATCAATTGAAGCATAAATAAGTATTTTAGAAAATGAAGGCATGGATATCTCATATCATAAACACTATAATGTAATAATTCAGTATCAATCATGTCACTCTGGTTAATAGTACTTGAGTTGGTCAGATCAAGGATCAATGTTCCACACATTGAGGGTGAATTGGAATCAAGGTGTGCACATCCATTGATGCCAATATTTGAGTAAATATGAATTCAACCTAATGAATGCTTCCAAAACCATCATCAAAATTAATTAAATTATTTATTATCAATTTTTTTCTAATTAGATCTAATACATCCATAGATTTCACATCCTAGGCCACCAATGTAATTACAGAGCCTCCCATAAAATTAAAAGAAATAAATCAAAGGTAAAATCACACATATAAAATTAGTTTAATCTTCCACCATTAAAAAACCACAAAATTTTTTTCATGACATGAAATATTATTTCAATAAAAAATATCAAATATTTTTTCATCAAAACTAATTCCTTTTAAACAATTAATTTATTTTTATTCTATAAAACTTTTTGTTCAATCAGTTCTCAGAAAATAAAATGTAATTCAATAATAAATAATTCTTTTTATTTTAAATATTTTTTTAAAAACATATCACTGTTTCAAATTACATTGTCAAATATATTACTTCACATAAACCATGCCACTTCAAAAAAAAATAAAAATAATCTAAAACAAATATTTTATAATAAATTATCTATATAATTTATCAAAATAAGAATAAATAGTTTCATTTGATATGGATAAACTATGAAACCACCAACCTCAGTCATGGTCTTGTGTAACATCAATAATGGGATCCAAAAATTTAGATTTTGAGGTTTACAATCGATCAATGAAGAATACTAGAACCCAAATTAATCAAATTATGATCCTTATGAATCAATGACACAAGGATCCAATACTATCTAATATGAAGAGGGATGAGTACTGAGGAACTAAAAATTTAATCAGGGAAATAATTATCATAAGAGATTCAATTCATCAATTAGAACCCTTATTAGTGAATCTTAATGTTTATTAGGGGAAAAATTATATAAATGTTCTCTAGAGTTGTACGTGTTGAATTAGGTTTTAGGGAGGAGATTACTGAAATAAAATGAAAAATCTGGGAAAAAAAATTTGGGAGACTACCATCAAAATTCATTCTATGGCGGGTTAAATT
Organism: Viscum album; assembly: GCA_963277665.1. Classification (NCBI taxonomy): domain Eukaryota; kingdom Viridiplantae; phylum Streptophyta; class Magnoliopsida; order Santalales; family Viscaceae; genus Viscum; species Viscum album. The sequence goes on along the minus strand of OY728128.1, from coordinate 207,096,083 downwards.
GGATAACCACCATACTCCACCAGCTTTCCAATGGATCCAAAAAGAATGGATGCATTTCAATAAATTCCACTAGCTATCCCATAGTGCTAAGTGGAATAATTGTTCCACATGGAGCATCATAATCCCACGAGTAGGCTACCCCTAGGCATATAGTGGAGTTCATACAATAACTCTCTATTATAAACCTGCCACATATTGGTTGTTCTCTCTCAAAAACTAGCTGGTAGAATCACTATATCTATTATAGATACAACCACATGTGCACTCTCTAGAAAATATCCTAGAACACCTCCTGCCATATGAAATCATAAAAAAAACATTCCTCAACCCTTAAATATCTAGAAACAAGAATCATATACCAGTAATTAATTAGAACAAGAAAATATGAACATGAAAGGAAAAATATATAAATAAACCTAGTATTCAACTTGATAGAAAGTGTCAAAATGTTCCAATGTTAATTACTCCCCTAATGTCTAGAAATCATTATTTGAAAGTGTTTGTGGTGATTACACAAATTTCATTTGAAGTTTTTTTTTCAAATTTTGAGGTGGCTTCATATTGAATCATCAAAAAATATGGTGAATGATTTTTAGACTAGTATTTCTTGGATGTTTCTATGGAAAAGTAACATATCCATTACCCCACATTAGCTAGAAATGTATTTTTTGGAATGTTTTGGTGGGGATTAAACCAGTGGAACTCTTCTCCATCCATTGATGTGGTTTTACACAACATAATATTGAAATAGAAGGACTATAGATTATATAAAAAGATCTTCCTAAATTTCCTAGATATTATAGTGGAGAAGCAACCTAATAAAAAACCCCTCTAAAGCCTACAAAATATTATTGGAATATAGTGAACCTGTTCTTGTGGGGGTTCCACAAATTATAGTCCAGGTTTTAGTCATTAATCATGTTTCATTTCCACCAGAAATTTTCTGAATAATTTTAATGATTAGTAGTTATAGAAATATTCCATATACAATGATAAATGAATATACTTTTAATAGATATTGGTGATAGTTTTCAATGATGTTGTAACATCCATTGATAACGGTATTACTAATTTAAAACATAATTTCACCCAAATTTACTCTATAAATATATAAATTACATTATTCTGATGTTGATGCATATTTTATTCAATGCATTAGGTCAATATTAGGAAACAAAAAAGCGTTTTGCTTAAAATTTTACAGGTACAAGATCATTACAAAATCCTTCATTTTGAAGAAAACATTGATGTGCCTTGGTTGAGTTGCATCAAATGAAGAACCAATTGAATAATTAGAAATATAAGTATCGAAATAATGTATATAAGTATGTCGAAGCACAATAGTTCGTTTATATAATAGATTAATTATTTATATTTTCATAGTAGCATTGGAATAATCACCAAAATCTCTATGGAGAGGAAATCATGTTCCGTGATAGGGTGTAGATGAGAAATGGGAAAGCTCATTCTTGAATTCATATATTCAACAAACCTACACACCATACACACTAATCCAAACATTGTGAATATGAATATTCATGTGTATTTATCCCAATGTTTTACTAAAATTTAATATGAAAATCATAACCTGAGATGGTTTGTAGTCACCTTGATGTCCCCTAATACATCTTCTGTGGTTTCCTTTTATTTCTCAAAAATCACCCCTTTTTGACTAAGTTATCAATATATATCCAATAATAATAAATAATATAAAATATAAAATTTTATTTTTAATTAAATAAATTAATTTTTTGGTTTTATTTATCCATATGACCAGTTTATCTAAAAATCCCCTTTAGATCAGCAACAGGCATCGCTAGTGGCCCCTCTATGGTAAACCACTAAAATCAACATATTCTATTTAATAATTAAATTATTTTAAAATAATATTTAAAATATAAGGAAATTTGTAATCATTATACTTGAAGAATGTTCACTATCACAAATCATTAGATCCACCCCACTGATTGGTGTTATGTTATGGATGGAAATTTCCCATGAGTATTTTCTGAGTATTTTTTGAATTTTGAACAACAAATTCAGCTGGCCACTATGGTTGATGTTGGGAGGATATTTATTGGGATATTTAATATTTAAGAGATTAATTATTTTCAATCTTGTAATCCCATTATCTATTGATCTGAATCACTCTAATTTACCCAATTTGATCTCACCATTTCGATTAGAAAACTGTTTTATATTTCCAAAATGAGGAAACCTTTGGAGAGAGGAAGCCAATTGGATTTTAGAATTTTGGAATCCAAACATTATGAATAACGATTTCATTAGTTATTATTAATAACATATATTATTTTATTATATTTTATAATTTTTAATATATAATGTATATATATGGGAAAAAAATTTACAAAAAATTTATATTTTAAAAATAAATCAAAATAATTTGGGAATATATATTTTTCAAAAGGAAATACATAAGTGAAATATGAGATATAATACCTACAATGATCCTTTCATCCATAATCTCCTTTCATATAAAATTTATGGTCTAGTGATCATATCCTTTTCATGAGTTTTCTGTGATGTTATCCCTTATACTCTAGTAAGAAGTGAACCCACATCTATGTTCTCATAGAAATAATATTACACTATGATCATGTTTTTAAACATATAAATAATAAAATATTATTATTTTCTTAAGAGTTCATAACTGAAGCAGTATTTGTAATGTAGAATATAGAGCCCCAGTAGTTGGCATTATCATTTTCAATATCCACTGTCATATTCAGAACCTTTTTTTACAGATTAAGCTCTATGATTAGGATCCAACTAAAGAATAGTTCATATTTCCATAAAAATATAATTTATTTATATATTTTAAACCCATATTGTAATTATCTATATGAATGATATCTATAAAAATGGATTTTGTAAATGGTTTTACAAGATTTTATATAATATCACATAGACCATTATTATGGTACAATCTTTTAACAAATAACTAACACAATCATGTCTCAGAATTATATGTTTAGAATTTATGTTGTACAAGAATCTATGTGATTTTTGGTAAAGTTGATTCACTAACAGTGTTGAAAGAGATATGATGAATTAACTTGGCAACAATATTATATCCAAAAAACATGATCATAAACAATTAATCTTATTTCCGAATGTCGTTGAAGAAATATACATCAAATACATGGTTGAATGTGAAATATATTTTTGTTTATTTCTCAACGAAGAAACAACACAATCCCTATGAGTAAACATCCAACGAGGTGTGGAATGATTATCGAAAATATTGTTGATCAAACTCAGATTAATGTATCATTCTAAAACAATCAATAAAATAATTACAACATAAAATTATAATTGTTTATTTATCAAGTATCCAATGATTCACAATATACATTTCAAATGAACCATACATTGATTACTAGTCAATACAATAATTTTATATTCCACACAAGCAATATCAGGTCTAGTAAAATGCATTGCACACATTAGAGAACCAATTTCACTAACATAATCATTTTTTCTTGGGATATTCCCATATTTATAAATAGAATGAATTTACAATAAAATGGAGTATTAGAATGCTTCAATCCATAATGATAAAATTTACTTATCATTTTTTTCTATTTAATTTGACTGACTGAAATAATAATAGAAAATTTTTTCTCTAGCTTTAATACTTAGAATAATATCTATTATTCCACCATTGTTCCTTCTAAACAAATAGGATATATAATATATTTTCTCATTTACACATTTTATATTAGTTACACAATGTAATTTATCATATATATATATATGTGTATAATAACCCCAAATTATTTTCACTATAATGAATAAAAACATTTATCCATATTGTTATGAGTAAAAATATAAAATAAAATAATATAATAAATTTTATTATCCCATTTATTTATATTTTTTTTAAGTCCCTTATGTGAAAGCATTTCTAGCTCAAATGATTCAGATAAAGAAGAGAATCATGCTTGAAGACATTCCCATCATAAGGTATTACACTACTGTATTCCAAGAAGATTTTCCTAGTCTTCCTCCTGACTGAGAGGTTGAGTTCTCAGTTAAGCTAATTCCTAGATCATTGCCTATATTAAAGACAGTATACAAATTTCCCACCATATAGATGGATGAAGAGAAAAAGGAGTTATAGGATAATATGGAGAAGGGTTTTATACACCCAAGTGCATCACCTTGGGGTGTGCCAGTCCTCTTCATCTAGAAGAAGGATTGATCAACACACCTCTTCATTGATTGTCATGAGCTCAATAAAATCACAATAAAAAACAAGTATGCCCTACAACGAATAAATGATTTTTTTGATCAGCTTTGTGGGGCCAGTTATTTCTCTATGGTGGACCTTCGGTCAGGATATCATCAATTAAAGGTGAGGAAGGAATATATTATCCTGAATTCCTTTCGAATGAGGAATGGGAACTATGTGTTCATTGTGATTCCCCTCAGACTCACTAATGTTCTTGAAATTTTCATTTATTTAATGAATAGATTCTTTAGATATAACCTTGAAATTTTTTTGGTAGTCTTTATTGATGATATTAGAATATCCTCCTACGAAAAGGAGGAACATGAGGTGCATTTGAATACTATGTTAAATACATTGTGAAAGAAGAAATTTTATACAGTCTACAGAAAATGTGAGTTCTGGATGGGTGAAGTATCATTCTTGGGGAATGATATCACCAACAAAGGAATATCTGTGGTCCCTTCAAATATGAAGGCAATTCAATAGTGTCCCAGGCCATCTTCTGTAACAGATTTCCTTATCTTTTTGGGTGTAGTTGTGTATTATCAAATATTTGTGAGGATCTTTTCACGATTTTCAACCCGAAGGGCAAAGCTGACATGGATGGGGGTAATGTTTGTCTGGACGGAAGAATGTGAGGTAAGCTTAATGGAGCTAAGGAGATGTCTGATCACTACACCTATACTAACATTACCAAAAAGTGGAGAAATTGTTTTGATATACAGTGATGATTCAAAGAAAGGATTGGGTAGTGTACACATGAAAAATGATAATGTGATAGCCTATGTCTCACAACATTTCATGATCCATGTGTACAACTACCTGATGAATGATCTAGAGTAGGCAGCCGTGATTTTTTACTTGAAGATCTAGCAACACTACATTTATGCTGAGAATGGTGACATATACACAGACCGCAAGAGTCTAAGGTATATATTCACACTAGAAGTTCTCAACTTGAATCAAAAGAGATAGTTAGATCTAATCAAGTATTATGATTTCTCTATTCACTATCATCCTGGAAAGGTGAACAACGTTGCTGATGCTCTATAAAGAAAAATGAACCTGCTACTCTATCCATGTTATGGATTGATAAAGACCCTATCTTCTTGGATATGAAAAGGACGGATTTAAAAATCATAATGGCATGGGATATATCGTACCTTACCCAAATGAATGTGCATCCATATATTCAATAAAAGTTTAAAGAAGACCAATGGGATGATGTGGAGTTATAAAAGATGGTGAATATATTAAAGGAAGGAATGTTTTAAGAGATCTATATCAACAATGATGGTTTGATTTTTTTAGAATGTGGATCTATGTGCCTTCATCACCCAGGATAAAGAAGGAGCTATTAGACAATTCAAATAGATCAACATTCTCTATCCATCCTAGGAGTTCCAAGATGTATCGTGATATCCAAGAACACTTCTAGTATGATAACATGAAAAAAGATATTGAAGAATATATATCTTGGTGCTTGGTATGTCAGCAAGTTAATGCAGAGATAACAAAGTCCAAAGGGATCATGCAACCATTGCTTATATCCATGTGGAAATGGGAGAATGTCACTATAGACATGGTCACGGGTCTCCTGAAGACGTTGGTGGGAAATAATGTGATGTGGTTTGTGGTTGACCGACTAACCAAGACTTAGTATTTTATCTCTATTCAGGAAGACCTCTCTCATGAACAACATGCAAAAATATATGTAGATAATGTGGTCAGACTGCATGGTTTTCAACACTCAATTGTCTCTGATCATGATCCAATGTTCACATCTAAATTCTAGAGGATTATCAAACATGATTTGAGTACTAAATTAAATTTCAGCACAACCTGACATCCCCAAACTGATGGCCAATCTGAAAGTAAAATTCAAATTTCTGATGATATGTTAAGAGCCTGTACTCTAAAATTAAAAGGTGGATGGGATCAGCTTCTCCCATTGGTTGAGTTATCATACAACAATAGCTTCCACTCGAGTATTCAGATGGCTCCATATGGAGATCTGTATGGAAAGTGATGTAGAACTCCAACATGTTGGCATGAATTTGGAGAATGAAAATTACTTGGACAAGATCTTGTGCATAGATTTTAGAGAAGGTTCAAGTCATCTAGAAAAAAATAAAAGTTGCTCAGAGTCCACAAAAGAGATACGCTGACAACTGTCAAAGGGACTTGGTGTTCAACATTGCAAAAAATGTTTTCCTTCGAATATCACCTTGTAATAGAGTCATGTGGTTTGGAAAGAAAAGGAAGCTAAGCCCAAGGTACATTGGCTCATTTGAGATCATTGACCACATAGGATCCGTGGGCTATTATCTTGCACTTCCACCAAATATTACTTGTGTTCATGATTTGTTTCCTGTATCTCTCTTGAGAAATTTCATACTTAATCCCTCACATGTTCTGAACTAAGAGGTGGTCTAGCTGGAAGATGATCTCTCTTATGAGGAGTATCCAGTGAAGATTTTGGACCGAAGAGATAAGGTTTTATGCAACAAGACAACCCACCTTATCAATGTGTTATGGAGGAACCAAAAGTTTGAAGAAGAAACTCAGGAACTAGAAGAGGAAATGGAGGAGAAGAACCCTCCCCTATTTTTAGCATAGAATGTAAAATGAAATTTTGAGGATGAAATTTCTTAAGGGGGAAAGAATGGAACAACCCAATTTCTTTTAAATTGTTATTCCATTTTCATAAGTAAATCGTAAAATCCAATTAAAACACAAAATAATAAAATAGTATGTGCTAAGTGACCATTAAACATATGTTTGTCACTTTTGTGTTTGAAATTATGAATATAAGACATACACGGTTCTGACCAGTTTGTTATATGGAGTCCGATAAGAAAAACATAATTTTGTGGTGAATAGTAACCTACCCTTATGAATAGTAACATACTGTAATGAATAGTGATAAACCCTAATGAATAATAACCTTACCTATTATAGTATTAAAATAATATTAAATTGAAATTATTATGTACCTGTATTTTAGAATAAGTAAATGAATGTTTTAAAACTGGGTTTTATTAATAAATTATGATTTTAATTAAATATTAAATTAATCATATTTATAAAACTATTTTAGAAAATTTGACTTCATCTTTGGATTCTACATGTCGAAAAATGGTAAGGGAGATTTTTTGTATTTTTTTGAAATACTGGAATTTTTTATGAATAGTAAACTCTTATAATTCACAATAAATGATAAATAATGGATTAATTGAGTCATTGATGATGATATTTCAAAGTAAGCCCAATTTTTTCGAAGTCACATGAATTTATTACTATTTTTGGTCATGGAATACTCACTATTCATTGTCTTGTGAATAAATAATGAACTATTGATTACAAAATTATGAGAACCCTCCTCCCCTCCACTATAAATACCACCAATTCTTACCTCTCTCTTTACACTTCTTAATCCTTGTGCCTTTCCAATATTCTGACCAAATATCTCCCCAAGCTCCACCGCCACGTCCAAAAGCCCCAATCCTCTTCAAAATACCAAAACCTCTCCCCTTAATAGGTTATAAAAGGGTGAAGTTTGAAGAAGTAAATTCCTCATTCCAATTCCTTATTTTCTTCTATGTTCTTTACTTTTTGTTTCATTCCTCACCTACCTTCACCAAAATATTATGATAACTCTAGTAAAATAATTGTGCTGGAATTTTTTTATGCTTATGGTCTATTTCATTATATTCTCTCCTTTCCCCGCCTTTTGTTTGAAAAGAATGAAAGCACCGTTTGAGATGAGCTAATTTAGCACATTCATGGACAATTATTTATCAATTTCTATTATCATCATTAAATCTGGCTATGAAACCATTTTTGTTATGGTTGAACCATATTATATATATGTAATATATTCTATTTTGATTCTGAAATATTTTTTTTACAAATGGTATTAAGTTATAAATCAAAACATGTTCTTCGTAATCAAACCCACCAATTTACAAAATCTGTTGTCCGTTAGTTTTGTAAATAATATTTCTACATTACTAAAAGTAAAAATATGAAATTTAATACCATATAATCTCCTGGATGTTAAATAATATCATATAACTTCATTTTTGGACAACCACTCCCATCATCCATGTTTATCCAAATATGAATACAAGTGAACTGATTTTTTAAAACGAACTAAACAAACGAGCCCGAAAAATGAAATTGAGCCTTACAATTAGACAAAAAGGCCTTGAATGAACTAAAAATGCTTATAATAAATAGATTAAATATACGATAGGTTCTGGATTAATTAATTAATAAACCTAATTTTTTATTCAATCCATTAATAACAAGTGTTGAACACCACCATATTTTAGGTAAGGGATCCTCTCCATTTCACTCTTAAATCAAGATTGTCCTCTATGCTATGCCATTTTATGTGTAATCCCTAATGATGTGGTATGTTTTATCATCTCCCCCATACTTCTCTCATGATTTATAATAAATGAGAGACCCCTTATCCATCTCATTAATCCCTCTTACGTGAACCTGACACCATGCCTATAATCAGTAACATAATCTACCCGAACCTCCTTTGTTCTTTTGGGATGATTTATCATTATTTATTTCAAAATGGTGTTATCTTATATATATTTTTGAAACTTATAATTTCTTCTTATTTGAAAAAAATTCTTCTATGGGAACCCTTTAATCACTTTCTTTCGAGGATATACATGTTTTTAAAAGATTCCCTCCTCAGAACATTCTGATAAGAAGACTAGTTTTAAGGTAACTTCCTGAATTGTTTCCCAATTTCATGTACAATATATCATCTATTTTAAGAAACCATTATCTATATAAAATCATAATTTTTATTATGGAAATATTCTTGGATCAATTCAGGATTTATATAAAATATTGTATTATTCTCTATTTTAAAAACTCTATGGTATATTCCTCAAAACTGCACAAAAATGGTGTAATAATAATGTTTCCCAAATACAATTTTTATATATTGTCACTTATATTTGAAACCAAATACTTGTTTATATGCCTATTTTACCTTATTAACGTCCATGTATGTTTTAATACATTTCTTTCATGTACACATTCATGATACAGACATTGATGATGCTTTATGTCATGATTGTGGTACCCAATTATTTCCATGGGTAACCTTATGGTTATGAATGGTTGATTATGTAAGATTATTTATGTGGAATTATTATTTATGAGGAAATAATACACATGATAATTTGGAGAATTTCGCACACAGATAGTGCTCTAATGCATTGTGTAATGTAAAGTCTCCTGAGATGCAATGTGATATGGGATTGGCAGTTAGCCTTGACCCGTACTAAACTGGGAAACGAGGTTGGTGGTAAGCCTTGACCCATACTAAAATGGGAAATGAGATTAGAGGTTATCCTTAACCCATAAAAAAGAAATGTTTTATGATTCTTTTGTATTTATATTATTCCATGTTTATATGATCTCCTGCTTATATGATATGATTTAATATATTCCATGCTTTGTTATCATTATGTCATGCCTCCTAACTCACTTGCGTAATATGTACCCTTATCTTCACTCCCTTACTTGGATTTTTAGCTCAACCATTTTTTAATGTGTTCCCCAGGGTACCCTATGTAGATGTAAGGACTCAAAGGATGTTAGGAGTTCTTTATAGATATTAAATAAAAAAATGTTTTTTGGACACTTGTTTTATGATTTATGTACCCAGTCTTAGAAGAAACTAGACTTAACAATCCTTGGCTTATACTCTGATGATTAATTATTCTTAAAATCATGAAATGTTATTTTTAAAAGGAATGGGTCACTGTAGTTGATATTGAAGGATGACCTAGTAATTTTGGGATGTTAGGAATAGAACACCTTAGTGAGGATCATAATGATGGTACTATGTATAAGAAAGCATTCCAAAATATTGGTGAGTATAGAGTAAGTGGTTAATTATGAAAATACATCTCTGTCCTCTTATGAGCAGGTAGACACTGCTCTGACATAGATGTACCTGAGAGTGAAAATATGACAAGGAGTTTCAGGATTCACCTAGGGTATCCTGGTACACGACAACGGTCCTTATTGCACTCTTGGTTATGACACTCCTAGGGGATATGCTTTGGTATATTCATGAGCATATTACAAAACATTATTAAGGGAAAAAATCCCATATGAATATATGTTATGAAATAGATCTAGGTTGTCGTAGATTTAGTCCTGAGGAATCACATGTTTGGATATACTTGATCTTTATAATTTTTTCCTTTTATGTTCAATGTCTCCTTTTTATGCTCAATATATTAGTATTAAAGACCTCAAATTATATTTTATTTTTCTTACTTAATGGCTGGAGGAAGAAGAACACGATCCAAAAACCAATGTGATAGGAAATGTGAAGATTTATCTAATGATATGCTTGATATGACGAGAGTGGGTGCTCAAAACATCATGGAAGTACTTGCTCAACTGGATCGAGTTATGATTAATAACATGAATCTTGTGGAACTCCCTCTTTTTCCAAGGAAATATAAAGTAACCATAGAATCCTTTATGTGGAAAAGGCCTCCCATGTTTAGCAGATCTTCTGATCCCCTCCTTGTTTACCAATAGATTAACTCCATTCAAAAGATATTTTCCATCATCCAGTGCTCGTAAGAAGAGAAGGTTCTATTGGCAGTCCATCATTTTGATGGGGAAGCTGATCAGGGGTGGACACTAATAAATAATACTAATTCCCAGGAGGAAATTGATTCCATTGATCGGGAGTAATTTAAGTGGATGTTTTCAAGAAATATTTTCCTTGAACCCTTTATCTGAAGATGGAAATAGAGTTCCTCGGACTCTAGAAGAAGGAAGATGAGTCCATCAGGTCATATGAAGTAAATATTACATGGCCATAAAGGTTTTCCTATGTCTTTTTCATGAACATTGAACGAAATGTGGATCAATTAATTAGCAGACTAATGACGAGTCTCGGAAAAGTGTTGGGGATTCGAGACTTTGACAATTATGACGATTTTGTCTGTTTTTCTCTCATGGATGAAATGGATATTGTAGAATCTCAGTGGTATCATGGGCCTTGTGATATGAATGGGAAAATAAATAAAAACATTGGTTTTTCATCAAACAAATTCCTTAATTTATGGGAGACTGACTTTTCCCCTTAAAAACTTGTGAGATGAAGAATCTCGGTATCTATCTAAAGGGAACCCATAATTGCTTCAAATTTGGAAATTTTGGTCATTTCGCAAAGAAAACCCAAAGGGATATGGAAAATTATACTAATGTTGAATAAGAAATTAAGGTTCAGTTTAGCACTTAGCTAGTAGTGTAGTGTTAAAACTATAAAGAGCATGGGAATTATGGGAATAATTTCCCTAAGCCAAGTGTTGTTAGAGGAAATCAACAACATTATTCATAGTATCAAAGAAGGGCTCATTTTGTCAGTACTTATAAGGTGGAGATGGACATTGATGTGGTGATCGGTATGCTAGTTATTCATTCATGAATAGTGAACATACTATTTGATTCTGGTTCTACGCATTATTTTATATCCTTCAGGTTTAGTAGAACTATTAAAACACCACCTCAAAATTTTGAAGAAAAGTTATCTGTGAGAACAAAGAATAGAGAAATCGTTGCGTCCTTATTTTGTAGCTCCTCCCCGATTAGCATTTGTGGACTAAACCTCCCAGAAAATCACATTCTTCTTCTTTTAGTGGAGTTTGATGCTATCTTTGGAATGGATTGGCTATCTTTGAAGAAGGAAAACATCAAATGTTAGGAAAGGAAGATTAATATTCATATCTCGAAGCATCCTCCAATTCTATACCAGTGTAAGGAGGAAAACAAGTCTCCTTTAGAATATTTATCTCATATGTGGATATTGTTTCCTTCGAACAAGCATTCCTAGCTCAAATTATTGATACAAATGAGAGAATAACCCTAGAAGACATGCCTATCATGAGGGATTACATTGATGTATTCCCTAATGAGTTGTCTGGTCTTCCTCATAACAGAGAGGTTTAGTTCTCAATTGAACTTATTCCTGGAACATTACCTATATCTAAGACACCTTATAGAATGGAACCCTAGATCTAGAAGAACTGAAAAATCAGATATAAGAGAATATGGAGAACGGTTTTTATTCCTGAGTGCCTCCCCATGGGGTGTGCAGTCCTCTTTGTCAAGAAGAAGGATGAATTAATGCACCTCAACATTGATTATCATGAGCTCAATAAAATAATGATAAAGAACTAGTATCCCCTACCAAAGAAAGATGACTTATTCGATCATCTTCATTGGGCGATTTATTTCTCTAAGGTTAAAATTCGTTTGGGATTTCATCAATTAAAGGTGAGGAAGGAAGATATTCCCAAGACTGCCTTTCAAACGAGGTATTGACTCTCTGAGTTCATAGTGATTCCCATCAGACTCACTAATTTTCTAACAATTTTCATAGATTTAATTAATAGAGTCTTTAGAGATTACCCCCCCCCCCCCAAAATTTGTGGTAGTTTTTATTAATTATATTGTGATATACTCCAAGAAAATGGAGGAACATGAAGATAATTTGAATACTTTGTGAAGAGAAAAAATATATGAAAAGTACATTAAATGTGCATTCCAGATGGGGGAAGTATCATTCTTGGTGTGTGTTATCACCAGCAATGGCATATCTGTGGCACCTTCCAAGGAGAAGGTAGTTGAAGAGTGTCCTAGGCCAACATCCGTAATAGATATCCATTGCTTTTTGGGTCTAGGTGGGTATTATTGACGATTTTTGAAAAACATTTCATGATTGTCAAACCCAATGACCAAGCTGACACAAAAGGGGGTAAAGTTTGTCTGGATGGAAGAATGTGAGATAAGCTTAAAGGAGCTAAAGAGAAGGCTGATCACTGTACCTGTACTCACATTACCAAAATGTGGAGAAAGTTTTTCTATATATAATTTTGCTTCAAAGAATGTCTTGGGTTGTGTACTAATGCAAAATGATAATGTGATAGCTGAGGCCTCACATAAGTTGAAGATCCACGAGCAGAAGTACCCAACGCATGATCTAGAGATGGCAGCCGTGATTTTTGCCTTGAATATCTAGGAACACTACCTTTATAATGAAAAGTGAGACATATACCCCAACGACAAGATCCTAAAGAATATATTCAAACTAACGGATCGAAACATGCATCAAAGGAGATGGTTTGAGCTAATAAATGGTTACGATTGCTCTATTCACTGTTATCCTAAAAAGGCGAACATGGTATCTGATACTCAAAGAATGAAATAACCTATTACTCTATCCATGGTATGTATTGGAAAAAACTCTATCTTCTTGGATATGAAATGGATGTATTTAGAAATCATATGGGCAGGGGATACATCCAACCTTAACCCATGGATTGCACAACCATCCATTCAAGAGATGATTAAGGAAGAACAAAGGGATGATTGCGAGTAACAAAAGTGGGAGAATGCAGTAATGGAAGGGAACTGCAAGAGTTACATATACACAATGAAGGTGTGTTTTGGTTTAAACACATTTTTGTGTTCCTTCATCACCCTAGATAAAGGAGGAGCTATTAGACAATGCACATAGCTCAACATTCTCTATCCATCCTAGTTGTACCAAGATGTACTGTGATCTCCGAGAACACTTCTGGTAGGATAACATATAGAAGGAGATTAAGGAATAAATATCAAGGTGCTTGGTATGTTAGAAAGTTAATGTAGAGTGACAGAAGTCAAAAGGGATGATGCAACCATTTCCTATACCCATGTGGAAATGGATGAATTTCACTATGGACTTTTTCACGGGTCTCTCGAAGACGTCGTGGGAAAATAATGTGATATGTGTTGTGATTTACTGACTAACCAGTAATTCCCATTTTATCACTATTCAAGAATACCTCTTTCTTTATTAACATTCAAAAATATATTTTAAGGATGTGGTGAGACTACATGGTGTTCCACTCTCAATTGTCTCTGATTATGATCCAAGGTTCTAATTTAAATTATGGAGGAGTCTTCAACATGAATTGAGTACTGAATTAAATTTCATGATGACCTGCCATTATAACATCACATGTAAATAATGAAATAATACATTCTTTTTTATTAATATTTTTTGAATTAAATATTAATTTTACTTTAAAGGGGTTTCTATGTTCGATGGCGTACCCGATACGCAACAACGAGTTTCTTTGAAATCTTAATTTCCACACTAATAATATAATATTATTATTTTAAATGGTAGTCAACTCCTAGCTATTGTATTGGTGGGAATGAACAAAACTATCTAAAATATGATTATACATTTTTGTTAAATAAAATTTAGAGGCTTAACATGTGAATGAATCTACTTTTAAGCATAATTTAATTTAAAAGGACAATTTCTCACCTTTTAATGTAGAACCCTCATTAACACTAGTTTTGGTTACTTTTATAGGTTCTATTTTATGAAATAAAATTCTTATTTAGATTCAGGATATCAAAATTTTATTTGGGTAAATTTTTGGTATTTTTCTAGTAACGTTAATTATTTTATGAATAGTGAAAAATACTGTATTTTTATTCAAAAGTTTCTTTTTCATCTAAATTAATTATACGGTTATATTGTATTTTTAATTGGTTTTAAAATTTAATTAGATTATATTTTTACCAATTAATCCAATGTGGTTCATTGGAATTAATTTCACTTTGAAATTGTACATAAACAAGTGTCGATCTTTTGATAGTTACTATTTCTTAAAAACACGCTCTTTGTTTTGACAACGAGAATTAATATTAAATTAATTAACGAAACTTATATGTTTCGAATATGGTAAAATAGAAACCATTTTTGAATTTGGAATATCAAATATAGCTTAGGATGAATTT
The DNA here is from genome assembly GCA_963277665.1 of Viscum album. NCBI lineage: Eukaryota > Viridiplantae > Streptophyta > Magnoliopsida > Santalales > Viscaceae > Viscum > Viscum album. The sequence goes on along the minus strand of OY728128.1, from coordinate 207,080,965 downwards.
TGGTAGTTTTCTGAAAAACATCATTTTTTGATGAATAGTGAAACCACTATGTAGTAGTTAAAAACTGATATTTTCATTTAAACCAAATTTTACCACTTATGTGGATTAAATGTAAAAAATAGGAAATACATTGGTGTTATTAATATGTAAACTTTTGGTCAATAAGATAAAATAATTTTTGGTGAACAATTATTTTGGACTTTTATTAACCGCGGTTAAAGGTAAATAGGGTAATTCAAGGTAAAAAGAATATTATAATAATAAAAATTTACCTAATTTTTTTCTAAACATATTGGTTGAGTCGTTTAATACCATGGGAATCTATGGGTCTATTTTGGGACTACATGGAGTCACTTGGGGAATGATAATGACACTTTAGATTAATTAATTGAATGTAATGATAAAAATGACACAAACAAATATCTTTTAGAAAATAAATTTTTACAGAGGGATATATAAGCTATCATTTCGACTATAAAAATTCATTAGAATGATAAAAATATTTTCTAAATCATTTTTTTTAAATTTTTAGAAATCAAATAAATTAAATTATTTTGTCACAATAATGTTGAAGTATTTACCTCATTAATAAATAATTTAATTAAATACGACTATAAATATTAAAACAATATCCAAAACCTATTCAATTTTTATTGGATGATTTTAATTATACAATGAGTCATATTATCTTATATTTAATTAGTTTAGGACCTTTAGAAACCGAATATCATTATATAATAAAATAATATTTTCACACTTTCTTAAAGGGCCCCTCATCCCCTTTATAAAAATCCCACACTTATTATTCATTCCCCACATCTCTCAAGCCCCTTGTATCATCCACCCCTAACCAAATAAGCTCTAATGTTCCCTATCCTCCTCCTAGAAGCCTTACCTTAGGTAGAAAGAAACTTCAAGAAGTCCTTTTGGTTCAAACCAAAGGGAGTTACCCAAATTGAAGGTAACGATTCCTATTAACTTATTTTCTTTTATTTTACTTCTCCAACCCCTAAAATAATTTTATTCCTTTCATTTATAAGAACACCAGTATCATCAATATACTAAAATGTTGTAATGATATGTATTCTAACTGTATTTACACACACCTCCATAAAATGGGTGAAGAACAAACTGTTTCATTGAATGGCAAACTAACACCTCACAAAACGATGATTGTTCGATTATCCCCTATAGCCTCTCATTGGTGGCCATTAAGATGAAAGTATATTTATATATGATATATATTATGTTTATGTTTTATTTATTCTTCTTTATTTTTATTTTATAACATACTTTTATGGTTTCCATTATGGGTAAACGCAATAATTTCATTTGAGGAAGTGCGGATAACCGCCACCTCAAAGTGATATAACTCATTAATACCATATGCGGGACATATAAAGGATAGTGTTAGTGATATTATATAATATATTATAATGGAATTATAATATAACTATGTATGATTATGTTTTAATTCCATTTATCTATGAAATAGAAATGAAAGTAGTGTTCATGCGTACATACGGCTTACCATCTCCATGAACGGTGAATTTCATTTCTTACCTCCAAAATGTTATATACTATTATAAATACATGTATATAATGTATATATTTGATATATATGATATCTAAATCAAGAATACCATTCTGGATATAATGAACTTTTGACCATGTGAACAACTTTTAATTATATGGTGTTCAATTGCGACTCAAGTACCAAATATTGACAGAACAACCATTATTAAAATAAATGATTACATAATGTTTATAACATGGTAATAAGTGATATAAAAGAAATAATAAAAATTAAAAAGGTTCGTAAGAAAGTATTAATTAACTTTAGTTTATTATTCATGAGATTAAAGAATGAACAAGTCCAGTAGGACATGAGGTAAGGGACTTCGTCTCAATCTCATTTTATTGAGGCATATTTCGATAATATATACCTTCTTCTTTTACACGGTGTATAATAAAACCCTTTTACTTTTACTTTCATTCAAATTGAATATTTTTTCTATGAAGCGTTTTACAAAATGATAAATGGAATGTTTTTAATGTTTGTGGTGAAAATGACCTATCCACCTCCGTAATCGTTTTCTGGATTCTTCAATAAGCCATAATGTTTTGTAAAATGAAATGGAAAGCCCTTATTCAGTTTTTGGATTTTTTGGTATTGAAAATTGTTTTTGAAATTTATTTATTATATCAATATCTTGAAATTATTTCTTGTGATTTCAAATTAAATGTTATTAGTGAAATCATTATATTTGAAATAGTTTATATGTCATGATTTTATAATGGTTCATGGAAATTTGACGGGTTGTTACGTGATAAACCAAATGACGGGTGGTGTCATGATAAACCAAGATGGGTGGTTACTTTGTAACCTCCAATGTAATGGGTATGGATGTCAGCCGTATGGCTATTCCATTTAGTGATATGTGTGGAAGTCGACAGTATGGTAATTCCACTTATGAATATTTATGTACCAAGTTACCTTTATATGGTATGTGTTATTTATATTGGTTTTATGGTAATATTTTGGTTACAAAAGGGTGTGAAATAATATTTTATTTAGTGAAGAGTATATACTACTTCATAAAGGTGAAATGTATTACTTTTGATAAATTATTCAGGTTTTACTTGTTGTTTTGAAAAACTAACAGTTATCCTTTTTGTTTATCCCTTAATGAGATTTTTTATGCTCATCCAATGTTTTTGAAATGTTTTTCACATGACATAAAGTGGAATAGGGTCAAGGATGGGATCATGGAAATTTCCTGATGTCTAAAACATGGAACTATACATGACTCTTTTTTTCATGTGTTTTTATTTTTTGAAAAAATGGAAACTAAGTTGATGTGTCTACATGTGTTATTCAAGTCATCATGTATATGTTATGGCCTAATTATCTGAAACTATAAACCTGAAAATTTCCTCAATGGGAATTATTATTTTTCATTCAAAATTATGTAAATGTTTGAGGCCAGGTTCTTATAGTTGGTATCATAGGTCGGTTTTGACAACTTTTCAAGTTAGAATATAGTTATGTTAATTTTAACACCCTGATATTTTATTAGATATATATATATATATATATATATATTATGTTATTTTCAACACTAAAATAATCCTTCCCTACACACAACACTAGCTTGGCTTGCGTTACACACAAGAGCATCCTTTCCCGATAGCTTGCGTTGTACGCAATACCAAGTTTCACTAAAAAATGATACATTATTACAATATTATGAACTAGACATTATGAATAGTGGTAACCGAATTTTGAATTTTATAACATTATAATTCATCTTATATATTTTCTAGAATGAGGTTTGAAAACAAAATCAATTTTTCGGATTAAAGAAGTATTTTTCAAAAAATGCAGTTCTACCGCCTTTTGATGGGGAACACATTTTAAATCTAATTTTTGAGAATTTTATAAGTATAATTTTACAAAATAAACTTCTTCTTTTGAATCAGGATATAAAAATTTACATTGGAGAAAATTTTGATTCTTTTCTGATAACTTTAATATTTTGATGAATAGTAAAAATAGGCCAAGTTTTTTTGTTAAAACAACTTTTTTCAACAAGTTAATTTATATGGTTAAATTATAAAATTTATTCTTTTTAAAGTATTAATAGAATATTTTTTACCATTTAATATAATGTATGTCATTACCATTAATTTTACATTGAATTCATAGGTAAAAACATTTCAATCTTTGACAATGTTTTAACTTTTAAAACCCATTTTCATAACAAAATGATTAGTTTTAAATTAATCACTACAACTCCTGTTTTTTGAATTTTAAAAAATGGATTCAATATTTGTATTCACTAGGTCGAAATTATGTTAATAGGATACCTTTATTTTTTTCATTATGAATAGTAACTACGGTCATTTTTATCTACTACAGTTAAAGGTAAATCGGGTTTTTAAGGTTAAAAATAAGATTATAAAATTACTCTACCACCTTCCACAATTCTATTGGATGAATAAATGTCGACCCATATCACCTAATAGTCAGAATAGATTATTTTCATGGTATTTTTCCCATAAAAATTATATAATTATAATTAACACCAAAGAAAGTCACAACATGTCACTCTCTTATATCTTATAAGTATAATAATTTTAATTTAGTGATAAAATTCCTAAAATTTAGAATATAAATAGTTTTTATTAATATAATAAAATTATCTACATCATGTGAATTTATTTAGAATTTTTATGGATTAAATAACTATCATTAATGATGACGTAATAGAGATGTAGAAATTATTTTATAGATTGAAATATCAAATAAATGGTTTTAAAAATATTAAAATAAAAATTATATGAACTAATAAATGTTCTATAAAAAATTTCTAGATGATTATGACATTTTAGGAATCTATAAAATATTATGGTTTGAATATATTCTCTGTGTGGATATTATTTAAATGCAAATAAATGAATAGTGTCAAAATTGTCACTATTGTTGTTTTATAAAAATAACATATTATAAAATTGTTTAAGACTCACAAAACTATTTAAATTTATAAATTGAAATTTTTATGGTCTAAACTATCATAAATTATATAATTATGGACAAGTCACAACACATAAGTAATTATTTATAAAAATTTATTTTTTAGAATATTATTACCACAAATAAAATTAAATAAATTAAATAAGGATAATTCAAGTTGATAAGGTGTAAAATAAATTCCCAACAAGTCTAAATTTCATTGGTTGAAGAGATTAAAACCCTATCTAATCTCATCTTCTAATTGATCCATTTTTGTAGGTTTTTGTGTTGGTTTTTGATTTATTATAAATTAATATTTTTTATGTTTCCAAAGGTGCATGTCTCCACCCTTATAAAAGGGAACATCCTCCCTCTCCTCATCACAACATTTTAATCCTTCAAGCTCAACCAAACTGTGTCCATTTATCTTCTTCCCTTCCCCAGAAACATACTATAGGTCATGGTTTTTTCAACAACAAACTTTAGTGCCCTACGAGGAGGTTTAGAAGTTGCACGTCGAATAAGAGATAATATCCTTTATTGATTCGTTCAAATTTATTTATTCTTATACATCCTCTTATTTATTTTCTTCATTATAAAGTAATAACATCATTATCAATAATATATATATATATATATATTATTATAAATATGAAACAACCCTATTTCACCTTCTATCCATTCTACCGAAATCGAAATCACCGCATGTGCGTACATACAGAATACTGTCTCCACGCCGTGGTGTAATCTGTTTTCCACCACCACATTACATGGATGGGTATAATGGTGTAAAGAATATATATATATGATTATTATAACATGATACCAATTCTGATATATTCTATCATCCACTCCAACACCATTCAATAATTATGGGAACGATATCGTCGCTCGTGTGTACATACGACTTACCGTATCCACAGTGCGATGTGATTCGTTCTACATTATCATCATTAAAACATGATTATATAAATGAATTTAATTAATAAATCTGATATATATTATAATAATAACATTCTGTAAATGATGTATCTATAACCTAAAAATAGTAATAAGAATTTATTCGACAAAACATGCATAAGAACATAAAGAAATGAACACCAGAATAACAAGTAACAATGAAATATTACTAATAAAAAGATAAGAATATGACCACATACGATATCATAAGAAGGTATAAGATTCTTGAATAAGTCAAAAACATTATTTAAATCATTATACAGGAGGTTCAGAAATGTATAGAGAATATCAGACCTAAGTTAAGGGAAAATCTCACAATCTCATTTTTATCCGAGATTGTTTATACTTCAGAATTTACAGGGGAATATTTATCATCCACATACATGTCCCCTCAATATGTAATATTATTTCTATACTCATAATATTTTTTAAATCCAATTTTACATATTGGTAAATTTTTAGTAAAATATATGAAAAGAATATTTTATCGTTTTCAGTACAAGATACTTTTTGACTTTTCTGGCCAAAGTACAAAAACTATTTTTTATCTTATACGACATGAATGGATTTTTAGGATTTCATATAACATTATTTTAATGAAGCTTCCTTTACAACTTTTAAAGTTTATTTTCAATTAACTTCTTTTAGTTTAAAATTGTAGGACATGGTGAGAAAGGAAAAATGTTTTTTTTTGAATTAGAAAGGATATTTTCCTCAGGAATGGAGTTTTAGTGTTTTGTCAAAATTATTTTCCATCTATGATAATATAGGGTTCAGTTTCAATCCCTAATTAGTAAATTTATTAGATTATGTTATGATGGAATTATTTTTATGATGTCCCTTTATCTTATATGGATTATGTTATGATGGCATGATGTTTAAGAATCCCATTTTTATTTCAAGGGTTATGAAATGATGTATTATTTATGATTTTGTGGCACATATAAGAATGATTTCATTATGAGACGGGTGGGACCTATATCTCCCTCCAATTAATTGGGTAATGATTTATATCTCATGACATAGACATGGATGTAACTTCAAGTAAACCAAGTTTAGTGATACAGGACTAGAACGAGGAGTTAACTCGCTTCAGTAATGGACTTTGTCCGCCATGATGGTCATGGAAATGAGTATTGACTAATATGAAATGATTATATATGATTATGTTTGTATGAAACAAAGTTTCATGTTTTATGTTATGATTATTGGGATTACATTTCACTAAAATTATTTATCCCATGTCATGATATTATGATCTCTTTTGCAGGTTATGATTTTCAAAATGTTATATTCTTAAGAATATGATATGGTTGATATTTCCTTTACCTACCCTTACTAGGAATTTGAGATGACCCTTTTTTATGTTTTCCCCAGGTCAGGAAGACGAGTGTCAAGTAGGATATTCCAAAAGAGACTCTAGATATGATGAAATAAACGGGAGATAATGTAGATGATTTATGAACCAGTTTTTTATGTTTCCAGGTTTCTAATGACACTATACCTATATTGTCCCATCATGGGTTTGTTATAAGTTGTAATAAGTATGCTTCAATTCTAAAGTAATAACAATTTATGTAATGTATGGGTCATTATAGTTGGTATCTGAAGGAGGTTATAGTCAACCATAGGAAACTCGGATGTGAAAGCCTTAGTAACAACCCTAAAGATATGTCTAAGCATAGAAAAAAATCTTAGTGTTTTAGAAATGGCCATGACTAACCTATGATAATAACTAAATTGTTAAATATTTATTACTGATTATGTGGTTTTACTATTGTAATTAGTGTTTCCCACACTATTCTTCTTGGTTTTATTCAATGGCTGGAACCCGAAGGAACCGTGTTAATGATGAATGCGACAGGCAATGCAATGATTGTACCCTTGATCAGCCAAATGTTATGGGAGCTAGAATGAAAAATCTTGTAGCCATGTTCGCACAACTTTCTCAATCTATGAATCATGAAGGAATTCCAAAGGAGCAAAGGATAAAGAAACATTATATTTAATACTTCATGAGATAGTTTCCACCTTCATTCAGTGGGTCTTCTGATCCATTAGTGGCTGAATAATGGGTCGGTACCCCTGAAAAGATATTTGCAGTCCTCCAATGTTATGAACATGATAAAGTCATCTTAGTAATATATCATTTGGAATGTGAAGCTGAACAATGGTGGAATCTTGTTAAGAATAGAAGGAAAAGGGTTGAAATTATGTCTATTTAATGAGAGGAGTTAAATAACATATTTATCAACAATTACTTCCCTCTTATTCTTCGAACAAAGATAGAGAAAGAGTTTATTGAACTAAAGAAAAAGGATTATGAATCTGTTGGTACATACGAAGAAAATTTTACAAGACCTTTAAGGTACACTTCTGGGATTATTATCCAACCTGAGAGTAAGATCAATCGATTCTTTAGTGGCTAAAACCAAGTCTCTGAAGGGCATTATCCATAAGGGGATTCAATAGTTTCGAGGAAATTGTCCGATGTGCTCTCTAAGTTGATATTGAGATTGGAGTGACCCATCAGTCATATGGGTTTGACAAGAAGAGGAAAATGGAATTCAATGGAAAATATAAAGACCACACTGAAATGAAGATGAGTTTTTCCTTATGCTAAAATTGTGGAAGAAAACATTGAGGGAACTATCTTCATGGGACAAGTAAATGTTTTAAATGTGGAATAGAAGGTCACTAGGAAATTAAATGCTATAGTGATGGGAAACGATGTCTAGTGATGCGAACAAATAAAAGGCTACACAGAATCCACCTCATACCATGTAATGTTAGAAGTGCAATGAAATGGTTCATTATGATAATAAATTCCCTAATCCAAGGGTTATGGATAATGATCGATGTCAACAAGCTCTTATGGCCAAAGACAAAGGAAAGTCACAAGGAATTACTATCAGCTATGTGGAGTAAAATTACGGAGAGGTGAAAGGTACACATACCATCCACTCTAATGTAAGAAATGTTTTATTTGATTGTGGATCCACCCAATTTTTTATTTCTAAAGAATTTTCTAAGGTTATCGCCATACTACCTCAACAATTAGCTGTTGAGTTAGCTGTGACAACTCATAATGGCACAACGGTGACATCAAAAGTTTATAATTCTTCTCCAATTGATGTCAATGAGAAAGTTCTTCCTAAAAATCTAATGATCCTTCTTATAGTGGAATTTGATGTGATTTTTGGCATGGATTTTCTTTCCTTATAGGGAGCTCATATCAATTTACAAAGAAGGGAATTCACATTTCATATTCCTGATCAATCTATGATCAACTATCGATCCAAAGACTAATATAACCTTCTAGTGGAAATTTCTTCCATATTATGGGTCTTGATTCCAATAAATGAAGGTTATTTATCTAAAATGGTTGGAGAGAAATTCACAATTAAGAATATTCCCATTGTATGGGAGTTTGATGATGTCTTTCTAGAGGAATTTCTAGGTCTTCCACCAAATCGTGATGTTGGTTTTTCAATAGAACTCATACAAGGTGTTATTCCCATTTCAAAGACACTTTATACAATGGCCCCAGTTGAGTTGCAAGAATTGAGGATGCAACTCCAAGAGAATCTTGATAAGGGATTCACATACCCTAGTGAACCACCTTGGGGAGCACCTGTTCTATTTGTTATGAAGAATGATGGATCAATGAGACTCTGTATTGATTATCGAGAACTTAACAAGATCACTATCAAGAAAAACTATCCTCTCCCAAGCATTGATGAATTATTTGACCAACTAAATGGAGCTCAATACTTTTCCAAGATTGATATTCATTCAGGGTATCATCAATTAAGGTTAAAAAAGGAGGATATACCAAAGGCGGCTCTCCATACAAGGTATGGACACAATGAATTTATAATGATGCCATTTGGTCTTACTAATGCCCCTGCTATATTCCGGGATCTAATGAATAGAGTCTTTAGAGACTATCTTGATCAATTTTTTGTAGTCTTTGTAGACAATATTCTTGTATATTAAGAGATCAAGGATGAACATGAATATCACTTAATAATTGTATTGAAGACCCTAAGAAAAGATAAGCCTTATGCCAAATTTACAAAGTGTGAATTTTGGATTCAAAAAGATTCATTTTTGGGTCACATAATCTCAAGAGAGGAGATATCAATGGATCCCACAAAAACAGATTTTATTGAAATATGGTCGAGACCAACAACAGTAACTAAGAACTGATGTTTTCTTAGTTTGGCTGGATATTATCGACATATTGTGAAATATTTTTCACGATTATCTTATCCAATAACCAGTTTGAATCGAAAAGGAGTTATGTTCATTTGGATGGAGGAGTCTGAAAATAATTTCAAGGAGTTAAAAAGAAGATTATCTAGTGCACCTGTGCTCACACTACCTTGTAGTGGAGAAAGGTTTGTGTTCTACAGTGATGCATTCACGAAGAGATTGGGGTGTGTTATCATGAAAAATGATATGGTGATAGGTTATGCCTCACGACAGTTGAAAATCCATGAGAAAAATTACCCAACTCATGATATGGAGTTATCCGTGGTAATCATTGCATTAAAAATATGGAGGAATTATATTTATGGTAAAAAATGTGATATTTATACTGATCATAATAGTTTAAAGTATATTTTCATAAAGCAGAAGCGGAATATGCACCAAAGAAGATTTTTGGGGTTGATTAAAGATTACGACAACTCCATATATTACCACCCTGGGAAAGCAAACAAGGCGGCCGGCACATAAGTCGACAAGACCATGCTAGCTTATCCATGATCAGGATCACAAAAGATCCAATATTTATAAATTTACAAAGGTTGGATCTTAGAATTTTAATGAAAGGGGAGATATAATATCTTTTTCAAATGAATGATCAACCATCTATACATGTGAATATAAAAGAGGAGCAGAAGGAGGATGTTGGGTCACAATAGAAGGTGATAAATTTTCCTGAATTCCACCTTGATTGTGAAGGGACAAAAAAGTTCAGGAACCGTGTCTGTATTCCTACCATATAAGAATTAAAGAAGGATCTACTTGATGAGGCTCATAGTTCTTCATTCTCTATTCATCTAGGACGTACAAAGATGTATAGGGACCTGGAAGAGTACATTGAGTGGGATGGAATGAAAAGAGATATCACTGAATATGTCTCAGAATGCATGGTTTTTCAGCAAGTTAATGCTGAGAGACAGAAGTCTAAAGGAATGTTACAACCATTATCCATAACATAATGGGAATGGGAAAACATCACTATGGGCTTTGTCACTGGACTTCCTAAAACATCCAAAGCTAATAATTTTATCTGGGATATAGTTGATTGTCTTAGGAAGTCAGCACACTTCATTTCTATTAGTGAATATTTCTCTCTTGATCAGCTTTCCAGGATATATGTAAAGGAAGTGGTAATATTGTATGGAGTACCACTTTCCATTATATATGATTGGGGACCGGGGTTTACCTCGAAGTTTTGGTGAAGTCGTCAGCATCCTCTAGAGACAGAGTTGAGTTTCAACACTACTTATCATCCTCAGATAGATGGTCAGTCTGAGAGGACAATTCAAACTCTAGAAGACATATTGAGGGATTTCTCTATGGATTTCAAAGGTGGTTGGGATCAACACCTACCTTTGGTGGAATTTTCTTATAATAATAGATTTCACTCTAGTATTCAGATGACTCCTTATGAAGCTCTCTATTGAAAGAAATGCAGAACCACAACTTTCCGGGAGGAATTTAGTTAAAGGAATCTATTAGGACTAGATCTTGTTAATGAGATGGTAGAAAACGTCATATCTATTCAACAACACATAAGAGCATCTCAGAGTCGACAAAAAAGTTATTCTGACTACCGAATAAAAGACATAGTGTTTTATGTGAGTGATAAAGTGTTCGTATGAATATCTCCTGGGGAGAGAGTAATGAGATTTGGAAAGATGGGAAAGTTGAGCCCTAGGTATATAAGTCCTTTTGAAATACTAGATCGTGTTGGGATGATAGCTTACCGATAGTAACATTTACCAAATCTATCACAATTTCATGATGTGTTCCATGTATCTCTCATGATAAAGTACGAACCTAATCCTTCACATTTACTAAGATCAAAAGTTGTACTACTGGAGAAAGATATTTCTTATGAAGAACAAATGATATAGATTCTAGATCATTGCAAAAAATTTCTACAAAACAGGACCACTTACTTGATTAATGGTTTATGGAGGAACTACCAATTAGAAGAAACTACATGGGAACATGAGGATTTGATGAGGGAGAGGTATCCTCTTCTATTTGTTATGAAGTGACGAATTTTGAGGGAGAAATTGATTTTAAGGGGGGTAAAGTGTAACACCATGATATTTCATGGGAAATATATATTTTTTTATGTATTATGTTATAAAAAACTCTAAAGGAATCTTTCACTACACACAATACTGTCTTGGCTTGCGTTACAAGCAAGAGCAACCATCCTCGATAGCTTGCATTGTGTGCAATTCCTAGTTTCACTAAAAAATGATTTATTATTATAATATTATGAACTTGAAGTTATGAACAGTATTAACTGAATTTTGAATTTTATAATAGTATAATTCATATTAGACATTTTCTAGAATGAAGTATGAAAACAAAATCAATTTTTCGGATAAAAGAAGTATCTTTCAAAAAATGCAGTTTTACCACCTTTTGATGGAGCACCCATTTTAAATATAATTTTTGACAAGTTTATAAGTTAAATTTTAAAAAATAATCTTCTTAGTTTGAATTATGATGTAAAAATTAACATTTCATAAATTTTTGATACTTTTCTGATAACTTTCATATTTTGATGAATAGTAAAAATACGCTAAGTTTTTCTTAAAAACCAGTTTTCTCGTCAAGATAATCATGATGGTTAAATGATAATATTTAATGGTTTTAATGTATAAATAGAATATATTTTTACAATTTAATAGGTTACTTTTATTTTTTTGACATTATAAATATTAACTTTGGTAATTTTTATTTATTATAGTTAAAGGTAAATCAGGCAATTAGGAGTAAAAATAAGATTATAAAATTACCCTACCACCTACAAAAATTGTATTGGATTAATAAAAGCCGACCCACATCACCTAAGGGTTAGAATAGATTCATTTCATGGACTTTTGGCCATGAATATGATATAATTATAATTAAAACCAAATAAAGTGATAACATGTCACTCTCTTATATCGTATAAGTGTAAAAATATTAATTTAAGGATAAACATTACAAAACATCAAATATAAATAGTCTCCAGAAATCAAATAAAATTATATACATCATGAGAATTTATTTTTAATTTTTAGGGATTATATAATTATCATTAATGATGAGACAATAGTGATGTACAACTAATTTTTTTTATTGAAATATCAAATAAATGGAGTAATTTTTTTTAAAATAAATGTTATATAAACTAATTAATGTTATCCAAAAATTTTATGGATGAATATGAAATATTAGGAATCTGTTAAATATTTTGGTCTGAATATATTCTCTGTGTGGATTTTATTTAAATGCAAATAAATGAATAGTTTCAAAATTGACACTATTGTTATTTTATAAAAATAACATATTATAAAATTGTTTAAAAATCACATAAATATTTAAAAAATAAAATATTTAAATTTATATGGTCTAAAATATCATAAATTATCCAATTATGGAAAATTTAAAACACAAAACTAATTCATTATAACAATTTAAAATTTAGAATATTATTACCACAAATAAAATTAAATAGATTAAATTATCATAAATCAAGTTGATAAGGTTTAAAATAAATTCCGAACATGTCTAAATTTTATTGGTTGATGATATTACAAACCTATCTCATCTCGCCTTCAAATTGAGTCATTTTAGGAAGTTTTTATGTGGGTATTTTAAATTTATTATAAATTAATATTTTTTATGTTTCCAAAGATGCCCCTCTCCTCCCTTATAAAAGGGAACCTCCTCCCTCTCCTCTTCACAACATTTTGAGCCTTCAAGATAGGAGAAAACATTTCAATTTCTCTTCTCCACTTCCCTATAAACAAACTAGAGGTCCTGATCTTCTTCAATGACCATCTTTAGTGCCCTAAGCGGAGGTTCAGAAGAGGCGCGTCGTAGAAGAGGTAATATCCTTTACCGAATATTTCAAATTTATTTTTCTTCTACATCCTTTTATTTATTTGTTTAATTATAAAGTAATAATATCTGTATCAATAATATATAGATATGTTATTATAAATATAAAACAAACCATATTTCACCTTCTATCCATCCTATGGAAAACGAAATCACCGTGCGTGCGTATGTAAAGATTATTGTCTCCACGCTGTGGTGTAATCAGTTTTCCACCACCACCTTACATGGATGGGTATAATGGTGTAATGAATAACTATAGACGATTATTATAACATGATACTAATTCTATTATATTCTATAATCCACTCCAATACCATTCAATAATTATGGGAACGATATCGTCGCTCGTGCGTATGTACGGCTTACTGTCTCCATAGTGTGATGTGATTTGTTCTACAGGATATTCATTAAACCATGATTATATAAACTAATTGAATGAATAATTTTGATATATATTATACTAGTAAAATTATCTAAATGATGTAGCTATAACCCAAAAAGAGGAATAAGAATTTATTCGACAAAACACGTATAAGAACATAAAGCAATGAACACCCGAATAACAAGTAGCAATGAAATATTTCTAATAAGAACATAATAATATGAACAATATGATATCATAAAAATGTATATGATTCTGGAATAAGTCAATGACATTATTTAAATCATTATACAGGAGGTTCGTATACGTACAGAGCATATCTGACCTAAGTTAAGGGAAAATATCGCAATCTCATTTTATCTGAGATTGTTTATACATAATAATTTACTGGGGCATATTTATCATCCTCATCCATGTTTAGTCAGTGTGTGATATTATTTCTATACTCCTCAGTTTTTTTAAATCCAATATTACCTATTTGCGAATTTTTAGTAAAAGATATGAATGGAATATTTTGTCTTTTTCAGTACGAGATACTTTTTGACTTTTCCAGCAAAATTACGTGAAGAATGTTTTTTTAACTTATACAGCTTGGATGGATTTTTATTATTTCATAGAACATTATTTCCATGAATCTTCCTTTACATGTTTTCCTGTTTATTTTCAATTAACTTATTTTAGACTAAAATTTTATTACATGTTGAGAAAGGAATAATGTTTTTTGAAGTAGAAAAGATATTTTCCTCAGGAATGTAGTTCAAGGGTTTTATCAAAATTATTTTCCATCTAAGATAATTTAGGGTTCTATTTCTATTCCAAATTATTACATTGATTTGATTATGTTATGATGGAACTATTTTTATGAAGTCTTTTAATCTTATATGGATTATGTTAGGATGACATGATGTTTAAGAATCCCATTTTTATTACATGGGTTATGCTATGATATATGATTTATGATTTTGTGGCACAAATAAGAATGGATTCATTATGATATGGGTGGGACCTATATTTCCCTCCACTGCATTGGGTAAATTTTTATATCTCATGAGATAGACATGGCTGGAAAGGAAATTTAATCTAGTTCAGTGACACATGACTAGAATAAGGAGTGAACTCGGGTCAGTAATGGACTTTTCCCACTATGATGGTCATGGAAATGAGTCTTGACTAATATTAAATGATTTTATATGATTATGATTGTATGACACAATGTTTCATGTTTTATGTTATGATTATTGGGATTACATTTCACTATTATGATTTATCCATTGTGATGATATTATGATCTCTTTTGCTGGTTAATATTTTCAAAATGTTATGTTATTATGAATATTATATGGTTGATATTTCCTTTGTTTACCATTACTGAGAATTTGAGCTCACCTTTTTCTATGTTTTACTTTCCCCATTTCAGGAAGAAGGGTATTAAGTAGGATATTCCAAAATGGACTCTAGTTATGATGAAATAAATGGGATAAAATGTAGATGGTTTATGAACTATTTGTTCGTGTTTCCCAGTTTTCAAAGACACTATACCTATACTGTCCTATCATAGATTTGTTATATGTTGTAATAAGTATGCTTCAATACTAAAGTAATAACAATGTATGTAAAGTATGGGTCGTTATATTAATATCCCAAAATTATTGTAATTTAAGATATGGTTGAAATGATATAGCATTTATAGATTAATATGATGCTTTTCCTGAGCTATTTCTATGTTCATAATGGTGTTCTGCAGGGGAAACATGGCAGCTATGTTGAGAAGACATCAAGGGGAAGAAAACCTTCCAATTCAGCATCCTGAGATGGTTAGAATCAGAACTGAATAGTTTGTAGCAGTGATGGAATAGTTGACATAGGATATTAATGGTGGTGGTATCTATTCACAAGATCAGATAGAAAAACCACAGTGGAAAATGTCAGTAGTGGAACATTTAATGAGGTAACATCCCTCATCATTCGGAGGTTCATCTGACCCTGTGCTATCTGAACGGTGAATTAAAGCACTAGAGAAAATTTTCATGTTATGGGGTGTTCAGAACATCAAAAGGTTAGTATTTCGGTTTACCATTTTGATTGTGAAGCTGATCAATGGTGGTCGATGGTGAAAACTATCAAGGATAGAGAGGAGATTGATGCTCTTGATTGGGAATAATTCAAAGGTATGTTTCTTGATAAATATTTTCCTCTGGTGGTTCATCTTATAATGGAAAATAAATTCATGTAATTGAGGCAGGTGGATGACCTAGTGGCTTCTTATGAAGAAAAATTCACTCGACTGGAAAGGTATTCTCTAAATTTCAAATGAGATCTTGATAATAAAATCAACCGTTTTACTCCGGATTAAAGCCAAATTATCGAAGGTGTTTATCTTCTCATGTGTTCTAAAGTTATGAAAAACCTTTTCATTATGTGGAGAATGTGGAAATTGAGCTTTCTGATGATCATGTGTTTTTTGAGAAACAACAAAATTTAAGGTCAAGGTGGTAGGTGAAACGGAAGAACTCTTCAAAAAAGTATGATGGTATGAAACTGAAGATTACAATACGTGAAAATTGTGGAAAAAATTATGTTGGGGAATGTCTTTTGAGTTCTGGTAACTGCTACTAATGCTGTAAAATGGGACATAAGGCTTATAATTGCACTAAAAAAATTAGTGTAATGGTTAGAAAAAATATGATTTACAGTCAATAAAAAGTTTTATGTGCAATAAAATGGGTAATTATGAAAATGAGTGTCCAAAGAAGAACACAACTGAGGTAATGATGCCAGACTACAAACATAAAGGGGTGGTGAAATCCTTTGAAACTACTTCAGCAGATGTTGGGCCATCAAATGAAGTAGTATCTGGTAAATGTTTTTTTGTTCAGATTATTCCAGTGTGTTGTTTAATTTGGGGTCTACACATTCTTTCATTTCTGAGAAGTTTTCTATTAAATTTGGAATTCCATATCAAGATATGATTCCACAACTTATGGTAAAAACACATAGAGGAAAAGTTGAGACATAAAGAAATTATAAGAACCATCTTCTCCTTGTGTGTGGAAAGAATATACCTGAAAACCTTATTGTATCTCGTCTAGTAGAGATTGATGTTATTTTGGGCATGGATTGGTTGTCTGTTTATCATGATATGATTGATTACAGAGCTAAAGATTATTCTTTTCAGAAAGATTTTTAGTTTGTATACATGAATTAACCCTTAGTTTTGATAACATATCATGAAGATGAGAAACGGGTAAAATATAGAAATGATTGTTACTGTGCAAAAATTGTTGACAACAAAAGAACTGTTCAGATAAATTATGTGATAGTGGTAAATGAGTATCTTGATGTTTTTTCTGATGAGTTTCTTGGTATTATACCTGAATGGGAAGTTGAAATTATTGTTGACTTAGTTTTCTAATGCTATGCTAATTTCAAAAACCCCTCATTGAATTGCTCAAATTGAACTTCTAGAGTTAAAGTAGAAATTGCTGGAGTAATTAGATAATAGTATCAGTCGACCTAGCACATCACTATAGGGTACTCATGTCTTATTTGTTAAAAAGAAATATGGTTCAATGAGGCTTCTCATTGATTTTGGAGCATTGAATAACATCACTGTTAAGAGAAAGTATCCTTTGCCTCATATCGATGATTTGTTTCATCAGCTCTAGGGAGCTCAGTATTTTTCGATGATTGATTTGAGGTTGTGATACGATCAATTGAAAGAAAAGGAAGCATGCATTCCAAAGAAAAACTTTTGTACTAGATACCACCATTATGAATTTTTAGTTATGCATTTTTGTTTAATTATTGAAACTATAATATTCATGGATCTTATGAATAGAATTTTCAGTGAGTTCATGGATAAGATTGCGGTTTTGTTCATTTCATGATATTTTGGCTTATTCCAAAAGTAAATAGGAACATGAAAGGAATTTAAGTGTTGTCTTGGAAACCATAAATGAAAAGAAATTTTTTTGGAAATTCCGAAAGTGTGTGTTTTGGTTACATCAAATTTCTCTCCATGGTCACATTATTTCAAAAATTGGCATAACTGTTGATTATGCTAAAACAGTGGTTGTTGAAGAATGTACAAGAACAACAAATATAACTGAGATCCATAGTTTTCATGGTTTATCAGGTTACTACTAGAGGATTGATGAGAATTTTGAATTGTTATCTAGCCCACTGACTAAGTTAAATTGAAGAGGTGATAAGTTAATTTGGACAAAATAATGTGATGATTGTTTTCAGGAATTTAAAAGAAGATTGGTGAATGCTACAGTTTTGGTACTGCCTTCCAGAAATGGCGAGTTTTTTATTTACAATGATGCATCGTTAAATGGTCTTGGATGTGTCCTTATGTAGAATGAACAGGTAATTGCTTATGCTTCACATCTGTTGAAACCTCATGTGTTAAATTACCCTACACATGATCTGGAATTAGCTGTTGTTGTTTTTTCTTTAAAAAATTTGAGGCATTATTTGTATGGAATAAAATGGGAAAAATATAATGACCACAAAAGTTTAAAGTATATATTCACTCAAAATGAATTGAAATTGAGATAGAGGAGATGGTTGGAATTAATCATGTATTATGTTTTCCCAATTAATTACCCTCCATGAACAGAAAATAAAGTGGCTGATGCTTTGAGTCAAAAAAGTAATGCTTCATTAACCATGACATGTTTGGAATGAGATCCTTTATTTTATGATTTGAGGAAATTTGGAATAGAAGTTGTTGGTGCATTAAATTATTCTATTTTGTTTTAGGTGTTAGTGAAATCATCTCTATCAGATAGAATAAAGCAAGATTAGAAAAAAGAAAGTGAGTTGAAGAAAAAGGTTGAGTTGGTTCAGAAGGGTATGTTTCCTGATTTTAATATTGTTAATGATTGTGTTTTGAGGTTTGGAAAATGATTATGCATACCTTGTGATTCACATTTAAAGAATGAGTTGTTATGTGAAGCTCATAGTTCCCCGTTTCAGTTCATCTTGGTAGTATAAAGATGTACACAGATCTTGAGTAGTATTACAGGTGGGATGGAATGAAAAGAGATATTGCAGATTTTACTGTGAAGTGTTTAACTTGTCAGTAGGTTAAAGTAGAGCGGTAATTACAAAATGGGACGCTTTAGTCATTACCGATGCCATAGTTGAAAAGGGAAAATATATCCATGGACTTCACTATGGGATTACCAAAGACAACCCTAGGTAATAATGCAATCTGGGTTATTTTTGAACGGTTGACTATATCTGCTCATTTCCTACCTATTTGATATACTTTTTCACTAGATCAACATTCTCGGTTGTATATTAAACAGATAGTCAGGTTGCATGGAGTTCCCCCCTCCATTGTATCTGATCATGTTCCTATGTTTACTTCTATCTTTTGGAAAGGTCTTCAGATGTCGTTGGGTACTAAATTAAATTTTTGTACAACATTTCATCCGCAATTAGATGGGCAGTGAGTATGAACAATTCAGACCCTGGAGGATATGCAACATGCTTGTTCACTAGATTACCAGGGAAGTTGGGACCAACAGCTTTCTTTGGATTAATTTTCTTATATTAAGAGTTTTCATTCTAGTATACAGATGGCTCCATTTGAGGCGTTATACGGAAAGTGTTGTCAAACTACCACATTTTGGGATGATGTTGGTGAAAGGAGTCTAATGGGAACATAATTGGAAGAAGAGATGTCAGAAAAAGTTCAGATGATTCCGAAGAACATTAGAATGACTCATAGTAGGTAGAAAAGTTATGAAGATAACCCGAGGAGGATCTATCTTTTGAGGTAGGTGATCATGTCTTTCTCAATGTTTATCCGTGGAAAAGTGTGATGCGCTTTGGTAAGAAGGGACAATTGAGACTGATGTACATTGGACCTTATAAAATCTTTGATAAAGTTGGATCTTTTTTGTACAATGTGTCTTTACCTTCATGTTTGTCCTAGCTACGCAATTTTTTTCATGTTTCAATATTGAGAAAGTATATTCCATATCTATCACATGTTTTATTTCTAGAGGTAGTTCTATTGCAAGAGAATATCTCTTATTTGGAACAAC
The DNA here is from genome assembly GCA_963277665.1 of Viscum album. NCBI lineage: Eukaryota > Viridiplantae > Streptophyta > Magnoliopsida > Santalales > Viscaceae > Viscum > Viscum album. The sequence continues at coordinate 207,060,900 of OY728128.1, read as the reverse complement.
TATTCCAGATTACTGACCGTAGAAAGAAAGTGTTGTGGAATAAGGTAATTCACCAGTTAAAGGTTTTGTGGAAAACCCATATGGTTGAAGAGGAAACGTGGGAATCAGAAAATGCTATGAGGGATAAATACCCCCACTTATTTGATAAGTGAATAAAATTGCAAGGTTGAATTTTCCAAAAGGGGGGAAGGATGCAACATCTTGTGTAAAAAAAGAAATAATACATTTTTTTTAATATTTTGTGAATTAAATATTTATTTTAATTAAAAGGGGTTTTTATGTTTGATGGAATACCTAATACACAACAACGGGTTTCTTTGAAATCTTACATTGCACACTAATAATATAATGTAATTATTTTAAATGGTAGTTAACTCCTAGCCATTGTATAGGCAGGAATGAACAAAACTAAATACAATATGATTATACTCGTCTGTTAAATAAATGTTAGTGGCTCAAAATGTTAATGAATCTAATTTTAAGCATAATTTACATTAAAAGGTCCATTTAGCACCTTTTAATGCAGAACCCTCATTAAATCTAGTTTTTGTAACTTTTATATTTTCTATCTGATAAAATAAAATTCTTCTTTATTTTTGTGACATCAAAATTTTCTTTTGTTAAATTTTTGGTATTTTTCAGGAAAAGTTCATTTATTTAGGAATAGTGAAAAATACTGTATTTTTATTCAAAAGTGCCTTTTAATCCAATTTATTTATATGGTTATATAATCTTTCTAATTTGTTTTAATGTGTAATTTTATTAATTTTTTACCCGTTAATCCAATGTTGGTCATTGGAATTAATTTCACTTTGAAATTGGACATAAACAAGTGTCAATTTTTTTATAGTTATTGTTTCTTAAAAACACACAATCTCTTTTGACAATGGGAAATAATTTTAAATTAATTAATGAAACTTCTATGTTTTGAATTTGGTAAAATAGGAATCATATTTGATTTCAAAATAACAAATATATATTAAGATAAATTTTGGTAGTTTTCTGAACAACTTTAATTTTTGATGAATAGTGGAAATACTATGTAGTAGAAAAAAACTGACATTTTCATTTGAATGAAATTTTACTACTTCTGTGGATTAAATTTTAAAAATAAAACATACATTATTGTTATTAGTACATAAAATTTGGTTCAATAAGATTAAAATAATTTTTGGTGAATAGTAACTTTGGACTTTTATTTACTGCGGATAAAGGAAAATACGGTGAATCAAGGTAAAAAGAATATTATAATAATACAATATTACCTTAGAACATGTCCTAAAATTATCGGTTGAGACATTTACAACCATGGTCATCTATGGGTCTATTTTGGGACTCCATGGAGCCACATAGGATTGATAATGATAGTTTAGTGTAATTAACATAAAATAATGATAAAAATGACACAAACAAATATATTTTAGTAAATAAATTTTTACATGGGGTTATATAAGCTATAATTTCAATAATAAATATTCATTTAAAAGCTAAAAATATTTCATACATCATGGTAGTTTGTCTATAATTTTTAGTCATCAAATAAATTAAATTATTTATGACACAGTAATGATGTTGTATTTACCTCATTAATAAATGATTTAATAAATAAGATTATAAATATTAAAATAATTTCCAAAACATGTCCAATTGTTATTAAATGATTTTATTTATACAACTATTCATCTTATCTTATACATTAATTAGTTTTTAACCTTTACAAACTGAATATAATTATATAATAAAATAATATTTTCACACTTTCATAGAGAGCCCCTCCTCCCCCTTATAAAAAGACCTCACTTCTTTTTCATTCCTATCACCTGTCAAGCCATTTTACTCACCCAAAACCTGACCAAATAAGATCTAAATATCTCTATCATCCTTCTAGAATCCTTACTTTAGGCATAAGTCACTTCAAGAAGTCCTTTTGGTTCAAACCAAATGGAGTTACCAAAATTAAAGGTAATGATTCCTCCTAAATTCTTTTATTTTATTTAACTTATCCAACTCGTAAAATGTTTTTATTTCTTTCTTTTATAACAAAACCAGTATCCTAAATATAATATGTTGTTGTTATGAGAAGGATTAAAACTATATTTATACACACCTCCATCTAATGGGTGTGGAACATACTGTTTCTGTGAATAGTAAACTAACACCTCACAAAACCATGATTGTTCAATTATCTTCTACCGCCTCTCATGGTGGCCATTAACATGACACTATATTTATATATGATATATATTCTGTTTATGGTTTCTTTATTTTTCTGTATTTTTCTTTTAAATCATACCTTTATGGTTTCCATTATGGTTAAAAACGATAATTTTATTTGCGGAAGTGCGGACCACCGCCCCTCAAAGTGATATGACTCATTAATGCCATATGTGGGACATATAAAGGATAGTTTAAATGATATTATATATGATATTATACTAGAATTATTATATAACTATGTATCATTATGTTATAATTCAATCAAAGTATGAGATAGAAATGAAAGTAGCGTTCATGCGTACGTATGGCTTACTGTCTCCATGAATGGTGCATTTAATTTCTTATCTCCAAAATGTTATGTACTTTTATAAATAAATGTATATACGTGATATTTATGATATATATGATATATAAATCATGAATACCATTCTATATATAATAAACTATTGACCTTGTGGATAACTTGTAATTATATAGTGTTCATTTGTGACTCAAGTACCAAATATCGACCAAACAACAATTATTAACTTAAATGATTAAAAAATGTTTATAACATGGTAATAACTGATATAAAAGGAAAAATAAACATTAAAAAGGTACTTAAGAATGTAGAAATTTAGTTTAGTTTATTATTCAGGAGATTAAAGAATGAACGGGTCAAGTCGGAAACGAGGTAAGGGACTTCGTCTAAACCTCCTTTCATTGAGGCCTATTTCCATAATATATACCTTCTTATTTTACACGGTGTATAATAAAACCCAATGAATTTTACTTTAATTCAAAGGGAATATTTTTTTTGACAAATGATTTTACTCAACGACAAACTAAATGTTTTTAACATTTCCGGTGACAATGACCTCTCCCCCGCCGTAATCGTTATTAGGCCTCCTCAATAAGCCATAATATTTTCTAAAATAGAATGGAAATCCCTTATTCTATTTTGGGTGTTTTGTTATTGAAAATGGTTTTTGAAAGGGATTGATTATTTCAATATCTTGAAATTATTTCTTGTGATTTCAAATTAAATGTTAATAGTGAAATGATTATATTTGAAATTTTTTATGTGTTATGATTTTAGAATGATACTTGGATATTTGACGGGTGGTTACTTGATAAACCAAATGAAGGGTGGTGCCGTGATAAACTAGGACGGGTGGTTATTTTATAACCTTCAATTCATTGGGTATGGATGTCAGTCCTATGGCTATTCTATTTAGTGATATGTCTGGAAGTCCACCGTGTGGTTATTCCACTTAAAAATATTTATGTCCCAAGTTATCTTTATTTGTTATGTGTTATTTTTATGGTTTTTGTTGTAATATTTTGGTTACAAAAGGGTATTATGTGATCTTTTAATCAGTGCAGAGTATTTACTACTCCGTAAAGGTGAAATGTATTACTTATGATAAAGTATCCATGGGTTACTTTTTTTATTGGAAAAATAATAGTTTTCCTTCTTTTTGTATCCCTTACATATCTTTTTAAGGACATCCCATGTTTTTGAAATGTTTTTCACTGGACATAAAGTTGAATAGTGTAAATTATGGGATGGAGGAAATGACATACTATCTAAAACATGGAACTAGACATGACTATTTTTTCAACAGTATTTATTTTGTGAAAAAATGTAAATTGAGTAGATGTGTCTACATGTATTATTAAAGTAGTCATGTGTATGTTATGGACTAATTCTCTAAAACACTAAACCTAAAATGATCATTAATTTTAATTATTTATTTTAATTCAAGATTATGTAAATATTTAAGGCTGGGTCGTTCTAATCATCCCTAAAATGATGGTCAATCTGAAATAACTATTTAGACGCTTAAAGATATTCTAAGAGCCTGCTCTCTAGAATTTAAAGGTGGTTTGGATTAGCATATCAAATTGGTTAAGTTCTCATACAACAATAGCTTCTAGTCGAGTATTCAAATGGATTCATATGAAGATCTTTATATAAATTGATGTATAACTCCGACATGTTGGGATGAAGTTGGAGAAGGAAAATTACTTGGACCCGATCTTGTAAAAGATATGTTGATGAAGTTTCATGTCATCCAGAAAAACATCAATGTTTCTTAGAGTCTGTAAAAGAGCTACACTGACTACCATTGAAGTGACTTGGATTTCGACATTGGAGAAAAAACCTTCCTTCAAATATCGCCATCGAAGAGTGTCATGCGGTTTGGAATGAAATGGAATCTAAGCATAAGGTACATTAACCCCATTGACATCATTAACCGCATTGGAGTCATGGAATATCAGATTTTACTTCAACCGAATATGGTTTGAGTTCATGATGTGTTTCACTTATCACTCTAGAGGAAGTACACACCTGAACCCTCACATGTACTGAACTTAGAGGTGGTGCATCCAGAAGATGATCTCTCTTATGAGGAGCATCGAGTGAATATTCTCATTCCAAAATATAAGGTTCTACTCAAGAAGACAAACCACCTAGTCAAAGTTTTGTGGAGGAAACTACTATTTGAAGAAGCTATATGGGAACTATAGGAGGAAATGAAGGAGAAGTACCCTCACTTATTTATGGATTAGAAAGTAAAACTAAATTTTATGGGTGAAATTTCATACGGGGGGAAGAATGTAACAACCTAATTTTTTTCATTTGAAAATCCATTTTCTTAAGTACTTCATAAAATCTAATGAAAACAAAACAAAAAGAAAGACTATGTTCTATGTGACCACTAAAAATATTTTTTCCCTTCAATGTTTCGAATTTCGGAAATCTGACATTCACGGTTTTGACCAGTATGTAATTTTGACTTTGATAAGAAAAACATAATTTTTGGCGAATTTTAACTACACTTATGAATATTCACATAACTTTAGGAATAGTGATATAACCTAATGAATTGTAACCTTACATATAATAGTATTAATGTAATATTCAACTAAGATTATGATGAACCTGTATTTTAGAATCAATAAATGAATGTTTTAAAACCGGGTTTTAATAATAAATTTTGATTTTAAATAAATATTAAATTAATCTTATTTAGAATTTTTTTTTGAAAATGGACATCAATTTTGTATTCTAAATTTCAAAAAATGGTTAGGTTTATTTTTTGGTATTTATCTGAAATACCGTATTTTTTTATGAATTGTAAAATCTGATAATTCACAATAAATGCTAAATAATGGATTAATTGATTCATTGATGATGATCTGCGGATCTAATATCAATATTTTTCGAAGTCACATGCATTTATTATTTTTCTAGGTCATTGAATAATTACTATTCTTTGGATTTTGATGAAATAATAAACTAATGATTAAGAAAATATGAAAACCCTCCTCCCCTCCACTACAAATACCACCCATTCTCGCCTATTTTCATCACTCCTCTGAAAACTTATGACATGCCAATATTCTTCCCAAATCTCTCCCCAAGATTCTCCCCCACGTCTAAAATCTTGTAGTCTCGTCAAAATACCAAAACCTCTTTCCTTAAGAGGCTCTCAAAGGAGGATGTTTCAAGAGGTAAATTCCTCTTTAAAATACTTTATATTCTTTTATGTTCTTTTCTTTTTGTTTCTTTCCAGATCCCCCTTAACCCAAATAGTATGATAAATCTAGTAACATACATGTACTATAATTGTTTTTAATAATTGGATATTTCATTACCTTCTCTTCTTTCCCCATATTTTATTTGAAATGAATGAAATAACCATTTGTTATGTGCTAATTTAGCACATTTAAGGAAAATAATTTATCAATTTCTATTATCAACATAAAATATAGTCATGAAATTTTTTTTATTATGGTTAAAACAGATTATATATATGTAATATTTTCTATTTTTATTCTGTAATATTTTTTTACAAATGGTATTATGTTATAAATCAAAACATGTTCTTTCTAATCAAACCAACCGATTTTCAAAAACGTTGGTCACTTTGGTTTTATATGTATTATTTTGACTTCACAATAAGTAACGAAATGAAATTTAAAACCTTGTAATCTCATAGATGTTCAATAATTGTATATAAAATCATTTTTGGACAACCACATCCATCTTCCATGGATATACGATCATGAATATAAGTGAAACGATATTTTAAAATCAAGTAAACAAACGACCATGAACAATGAAATTGATGCTTATAATTAATCAAAAAGGCCTTGAATGAACTAAAAAGGGTTATAATAAATCAAGTGGTGAACACCACTAGATTTAAGGTAATGGATCTTCTGCATTTGTTTCTTAAATTAATATTTTCAACTATGCAATGCCATTTTATGTGTAATCCCAAATGATGTGGTATGTTTTCGACCTTCCTCCATACTGACTTCAAGTTTTATAGTTGATGAGAACCCATTTATCTCTCTCATTGAGCCATCTTACGTGCACCTGAAACCATGCTGATAATCCATAACAAAATCTATATGAACCTCCTTTGTTCTTTCAGGTTTCCTTATCTTTATTTATATCAAAAATTGATTTATATTATTTTTTTCTATGTATTATAAATGTTGTTTAGTTGTAAAAAATTCTTTTATGAGAACCCTTTCATCACTCTCGTAAGAGTATATTCTTTTTTTAAAGAGTCTGTACTCAGAACTTTCTGATAAGAAAACCAGTTTTTAATGAATTTCTCAAATTTTTACCCAATTTCAAGTGAACTATATCCTCTATTTTGAGACACCATTATCTTTATAAAATCAGTATTTTTATTATTAAAACCTTCTTAGATCAAATCAACTATTATATAAATTATTTCACTCTTTTTTATTTTAAAATCCCCATGGTATTTTACTAAAAACCACAAAAAAATTATTTAATGCTAATGTTTCTCAAATACATTTCTTATATGTTGTCACATATATTTGACACCACCTACCATATTCTATGCCTTTTTACCTTATAAACATCTATTTATGTTCTAATACCTTTATTTCAGGGAGACTTTCAGGATATGCTCATTCCTTATGATTTATGTCATGATTGTGGTTCCTAAGTCATTCAATGGGTATCCTTATAGTTATGAATAGTTTATTATGTATGATTATTTATGTGGCATGATTATTTATGTGGAAATAATACTCACGAAAATGATGATATGGGTGTTCACATATAATGCTCCAATGCATGGGGTAAAGTTAAGTCTCATGAGATGTGATGTGAAATGGGATTTTCACTTAGTCTTGACCCATACTAAAATGGGAAATGGGGTTGGGGGTTAGCCTTGACCCATACTAAAATGGGAAATGGGATTGGTGGTTAGCCTAGACCCATAAAAAAGATATGTCTTATAATTATGACACATTTATATGATTCAATGTTTATATGATCCCATGCTTATATGATATGATTTCACATATTCCTTGATTTGTTATCATAATTTCATGCCTCCAAACTCATGTGCTTACGATGTATCATTATCTTAATTCCGTTACTGGTATTTTTAGCTCATCCCATTATTCATGTGTTCCCCATGGTACCCCATGCAGATGTAAGGGCTCAAAAGAAATTTGGAGTTCATTATGGATATTAAATAGTGAAATTTTATCAGCCCCCTGTTTTATGTTTTATGTACCTAGTCTTCGAATACACTAGACATAACTATCCCTGACTTGTACTGTGATGATTAATTAAGCTTAAAATCATGAAATGTTATATGTAAAAGACATTGGTCACTATAGATGTACTTTTTTACTTTAGACAGAAAATATTGAAGAAATATTCATTTTAACATTCATGGAATAAATTTATTACTCTACTATAATGATCAATAAATTATTTGAATCTTAATTTAATAGGTTTCCATGTATATTTTCCTATAAAATTTCTTCCATAAAATTTTACCATTTTTATACATTAATTTTATTGTTTTTGTTTAAGATCAAATGATTTTTAGGAATCCCATATCATTTCATGTGTTGTGATGTGATGAATATTTTATGATCTAATGGAATAAAAATGTATGTTTTATGTGATCGATGGGACATGTATCTCTCTTCAATGGATTCAGTATTGATTAATGTTATAAAAGCTCCAATTGTACACAATAGGTAACCCAATACCTAAAATAGGGTACACATGAGGTTATATGGAGACCTAAAGAGGGTATATAGATGGATATTCAAATCCTGAAGTATGTACAAATGCGGTTATCCTAATCCTAACATGTAATGAATGACCTTGTAAATGATTATGTTTACAAAAAAAATTTATATCTTATGCCAATTCTATCATCTCATGGACCATTTTATTTTATTCCATTATGATTCATGTGTTATTAAATGCTATTATTTATTCAATGACTCAAGGTTGGGATATATGATATGGAGGGAATTGTTTTTCAAATGTTATTGTCATATTATAATATCACTATGATCATTCTATGTTCATATATAACTTGTATACAATTACAGATCATATGATATTAAATTTCTCAGGGTTCATTTCATTAGGATATGAAGATATGTATTAATTATTATTTTCATAAGAAGGAAAATATTTCTAAAGAACTCACTAGGAGATTACATAGCTCTCTCTTGGACCAGTTGTTTATGTGTCAAAATTTTTAATGGAACTAGATCTAAATGATTATAGTGTGGATCGTTAGGTTATGCAACATATTTTATTCAATTAGGATGAATATTTATGTGAGATATGTTTAGATCCTTAAAGTTGGTATGAGCTAAGGTTTAATATTATATTTAGAAACTAGGATGAGAAAACATTAGTGTGATATATAATGATATGTTTAAGGATATGTCTAACGATAATTATAAGAATAGGAAAATATCATCGAATACTGGTGAAGGATATAGAGAGTGGTTTATTTTTAATTTCATCCCATATTGGATACAAAAAGTGAACATGATCCTAGAGTATATATAACTAGGGGTAGTAATTATGAAAAATGCTTGTTATTCATGACACGAGCATTTATGGTAAATAAAAATGGGCCATACAACACACATTGTTTAATAGTCCTGAGGGATATGATTTATAAATTTGTAAAATATATACAAACTATCATTAATGATTTATATAATGTCCATGAATTTCATAGTTTAACACAAATGTTTCATAAATTGAAAATGAGGTTTCATGATTTATACATCCCATAATGGATTTGAAATTACTTTGTAGTTTCCCACTTTGATTTGTGTTTCTCACACTAAGTTTTTGGGTTTTTTCAATGAATGTAGCATAAAGTAACCATGTTAATACTGAATTATATGTAAAATGAAATTATTTTCCTCTTGAGAAACCAAATTTATGGGAGATCAAATGAAAAATATTGTTACAAAGATCACACAACATTCTCATGCTATAAACCACGCAAACGTTCAAAGAAGAAAAGGTTGGAACAACATTCTACTAAGTTATTCATGAGGAAATTTCTATCCTATTTTTTTGTTTCTACTAATCCATTGATTCCATTAAATGTATGAATACCATTAATAAAATATCTTCCATTCTACCATCTTTGGAGCATGAAATATTCAGATTGGGCATTTGTTAATTGGACGTTGAAGGAGATCAATGGTGAAATCTTATTAAGATTAATTAATAATAAGAGGAAATTGAATCCATAGAGTTGGATTTGTTTAAGATAATATTTTTCAATACTTAATTTCTTTATATTCCTGTTAAGGAAATATAGAAAAATGACTTGAGTAAAAAAGACTAATTATTAATCTTTTGGTTCATATGAAGTTGATTTTACCAGACACAGGAGGTACAATTATGGTATTATCATCCAACATAATTTTAAGGATTATAAATTCCTCAATGGATTAAAACCATGTCTCATAATTGTTTCATCCATAAGGAATATCAGTTAATTTGAAGAAATTCTTTGATTTTCTATTACGATGGAAATTGAGAATGGAGTTATGCATCAATGTCAGGGTTTTAATATTAAAAAAAGGCATTATTCAATGGAAACTCTAAAAATGATGGAGAGAAGTAGATGAACATTCCTTCTTTGTTATGAACCATCTCTAGAAGCCATGTAACTCTCTAACTGAGCAAGTCCTGACATATCTCAAAGGGTATTATTGGTCCTCATGGTTTGGAGATAGGATCCAGGCATCACAAAATTTGTGATTTGGAATTAATTTCCTAAAAAAACAATAGAATAAAGATTAACAAGTCAATATGCATAGGGGAAAACCCATAGGGTGTAGTGTACTAGATGAAAAATAGTCATAAAAACCAAAATGAAAAACCATAAATACCAAAAAACTAGAAAAACAACCCAAGTCACATTGGAAAAAAATATCCAAGACAAAGGATAAATAGATATTACCCGTCTATGTGGTGCCTTACTGTTTCTTGAACCTTGAAAAAGATAATCAAAAAACACCAAGAGGCAAAGGTGGGGTGTGAGATAAGATCATAGTAAGGTATCATAAGGATTCCATAATAAGTTTCCAACATTATTAAACCAAAATAATTTTTCAATTTAAAAAAAAAACATGAAATTTTATAATCATAATTCAAAAATCCTGTTTTACAATTAACATGATGTAAATACAATAATCAAATGGTTAATAAACATTTTACATAAAGCAGTTTATATAAATTTAGAAGTAATATGAAAAATAGATTTAAAAAATGTATTTTGGATCAGAGAATACCTACAACAATATCTTCATTACACATCTGTCTATATTTTAGAGGCATTATTTTGATTATGAAATCCTATTAATCTGGATTTATGTATAAACCCAAAGAGGTTCTCTAAAGAAGTTGAAAAATTATTAAGCTTGTTTTTTATTCAAACACAAAAAAAATATTATTCATCTATGTTAATATAATAAAAATAGAATATCTCACATAATAAAATTTAATTATGTAAATTTAATGAACTAAATATATATCTTCTTCCATGAAATGTGAAAAAAACTGTTGATTGTGTGTATGAAAATCTACCGCCAATTAGACCATTGTCTATAATTTTCCATTACTTACATTAATGGACTGATATAATTATATATTCAGTTTTTATATATTAAATTTATGAAATTATTATTCTTCATAAATTAACATATCAAATATAATTTCTTAATTTTTTTTGTGAGAGTATGATAAGGTCGATCGTGTGTATAGATGACTACCTCTTTGCAATGTGTCGTGATTTTTTAACTTACTCTTTTCATAGACGGATATAAAAGTAAATTTAATTAATATAAATGATATATATAGTATGAAAATAATTATTTATAGATATTATAAAATTTTCCTTTATTTTCATCCATTGATAAAATGTCAGAATGTTTATCTGTACGTTCAATATACTATCTCCATGAGTGGTGGAATTCATTTTATTTCAATAATATAAAAGGATTACTATAATTATTAATATAATAAATTTATATGATATTATTATCACAGTTAACGTTTTAGATATGGTGAAACCATGGTAAAATTCAATAGAATGAAGATACAAAACCAAAACATACATAAAAAATTAGTTATTAACAAAAAAATGATTTCAACAAAGTGTTTGTTAATAAATTGGAAATAAATTATCATAATAAATTCATATATAGTATTATATTTTTTTAGTATTTTTATAATAAAATATATATAATAGAACTATAATTTTTATAATTGATATTCAATCTTGTAAGAAAGAAGTCATTACTTAAGATAAGGTATTTTTGTCTCAGTTTTCTTTATCTGGGACGCATGCTAGATTCACCACTCATTCCTTTTTGGAGGGTTATTCTATAACCATGTTTTTTTATTATTCTAATTAAATTATAGGGTAAAAATCTCCATATAATTTTATTTGTTTCATGTGAAAGATAATTCACTTAATACCCAAGTGGTAGCATATTTATATTGTAATCTCATTATTTATCAAGATGGTTTATGATTATGTTTCTAATTATGAAATATTATGACCTATCTCTCAAAAATATCATTAATGTTCTTCTCATCTAGTTATTTAATGAATATAAATTTTTAGCATTAATTTTACAATTTATATAGTCAATTGATTAAATGATTTTTTTATATATATATAGACTTTATTTATCTCTTCATTTTATATATCCATGTTTTCTATAAATTGTTTAATGAATGTTTTTACTAATTACAAATTATTTTATAAATGAATGTTTGTCCACGTTTTAATTTTTAAGTAAATGGTTCTAAAGGAATATTCTTTTCATTTTATGAATGAGTTAAATTTTATTTTTTTACCAAAATGTGAATGGAATCTATGTTTTAATCTACACGACATGAATATCATTTTACACTATCATAACCACTCAATTAATTGAAGCTTTCATTAAATTTTCCACATTTATTTTAAATAAAAAATTTTATATTAATTTTTTTTTAAATATTACATGGTTATTTTCCATGTAATTTTCAAATTTATTTTCTGTTTAATATACCATCATTTTATGTTACTTTAGAATTATTAGGAATTAGATCCAATTGTATCAGCATTATTAATTAACTAGATGGTTTATATCTATAAACAAATTATGTTTGTGAAACCCATTTTGTTTTATAGTTTATGATATAATGATTGTTTTCTGATCTTATAGCATAAAAATGAATTGTTTACATAATTGGTAAGACCTATATATCCCTCTGATGCATTGGGTAATAAATAAAGTTTTATAATATAACAATGTACACATGTGGTTATCCAAATCCGAAAAGGGGTTATATAAGAGGTTTTCCTAATCACGGAAGAGGCCATATGGGTGGTTACAGCAAGAATGAAGTAGGTATAATAAAAGTTTATTCCATTCAAAATAGGTTATAATTTTAATTTTATATTCTTATTTGTATCCTACAAGTCTATATCTAATATAAATGCTATGATGCCATGGCTTATGTTATTTCATTTCTTTATGATTCTTGTCTTATGAATGAACAATATATATGATATGTCTCAAGTATATGATCTACGATATTATTGGAATGGTTTTTTAAATTTCATTATCATGTCTCCAGACCATTATTTGCATCTTATGTTGATATATCCCTTATTCCATGTCGATAATCTGAGGACACCATTTTTTATTATTCATTTCCTCATTTTGTGAAGAAACGTATTATGAATGATATATATAAGAAGGGATTAAAAAATTAATATCTTAGTGGAAGATTATATAACTCACTTAGGGGATAGTTTTTTATGTTTTTATGATTATATTTACAATAGGGATAAGTAATTCTATCATGTATCGTAATGTTATGTAATTAATATTCATTAATTAATATCTAAAAATTATTTCTGAGAAGTCTATGTCTTTATACTTACACAATAAAATAAATACATTTTATTCTTGTAATGATTTATTTTCTTCATTAATTGTAGAACATTCTTATTGACTAATAATGAAGCATTTGGTGGTCCTTTTCCCGTTGAAAAGATAAAGTTGGTATCAAATTTTAAATCCATAACCATATATCTGAACATGGGTTCTTTATTAAAGAGATTAATCGTTTTAATTTTTTAAAAGGAAATATCCTCATTCTTATAAATGAGTGATTTGAAAATGTTTTTCAATATAAGTAGAAATTTACCAATAGTTTAACCAACATGTAATGTTTATGAAAAAATAATTTTATTGGAAAGAAGTTTCTTTTTTAATAACATAAAGATTGATAACTTTCTCTGAATCCTCAAAATAATCATGTATTTCCCTCATTTCCTATATTTGTTATACATGAGACATGAAAATGGTATATCCATTAGGATTTGGATTGTGGTAATTAGGATTGAGAGGAATATATGGCTCTAGGATGTAAAAAATAGAAAACACTATAAGAAGAAACTTCATATTATCATTATTGATGGAGAGAATGTTTCCATAGAAATGGTAAACATGACCATATTTTGGCACATAAATTTAAGAGATTCTAAATCCATATTATTGGTTCTATCTTATTTAATGAATTTTAAATTTTTGAAAATAAGATTTTAAATAGCATGATATTTTGAATCATAACGTGTGAATGATGTTCACTATCCAAAATTGATTGATCAACCCAAACTTGTTGGTGCAGGGTTTTCAATGGTAATTTTCCATAAGGATTTACCCATTAATTTTTTTATGGAGAACCCCAAATTTTGGGATGTAATAAAGTCGTTGTGGGGAGTCTGTTTTTGGAAAATTTTAGATTGAATATATTAATTGTTTCTTATCTGATCACCCCATTATTTAAACATAAATATTTATGTTATTCACACTAAATATATCTCACTATTTTTATTATATTAAAAATTTATTTTACTAAAATGTGGCATCCCTTAGAGGGAGGAAACAATTCATATTTAAAATTTTAAATCCAATCATTATGAATAATTCTTTCATTTCTCGGGTTTTATAAAATGTTTTATATCATTTTATATTAATTTTTATATAATATATATACATATGTTAAAAATTATATTTTTGAAAAAAAATATTTTCAAAATAATTTTAACGCATTTAAAAATATATATATTTTTAGGAAATACTCTTTCCCATTCCCCATATTATAATGATTGAGCATTGTTAATTTTACCATAAATTTATAATGTGGGATTCCACTTGTTTTTTCAACCTCATAAATTAGAACCTAAAAAATGCAGGTCCTATTAAAATATATAATTTATTTATTATATGATTAAAATTTTAATATCATTATCTAGTATCTATAACCCATACAAACTAATTTGATGATCCTCAACTTTTATTATTCCCTTTCTTGAGATTAATGTGGGGAAGTACTAGATCATAGATATTCATCCACATTATCCTCTCAAACCAATGGTACTCGACTAATATCTCCATTTTCATTCTAGATTTACATCTATTAATTAATTTATCACAACCATATTTATTGATCTTGGGTATAAAGAAGATGAAAATGATGAATGGGGGGGGGGGTTGTCTGGGCATCCTTTCCATTCATGGAAACCGTCCACACTCCATCTTTTGTGGCATTGATGGGTAGCATGCGAGATAAGGTGGTCACATTGTACAGGTTTATGATCAAAACCTTTTGCCTATGAATACTAATATTTATGGGAAATTCTTCTAGAGGTAAATTTTTGGAGATGTAGTAATATTTAAAATGTTTTTAGTTTCACTTTGAGCATCTACAAACCTTAATTAGTTACCAAAAAAGAATAGTTTTATGAATTCAATCATTATAAATTAAATGTAATTCAAATATAGGTTGATAAAGATGACATAATAATTCATTATCAAGTAATAACCTACATCACTATAGTGGATAATTAAAGGAATAAAATTACGTGATTATTCATGATTAAGGGATATTATTTTAATAATAATGTTCTTTCAAATTCGTGATAAGAGTAAATAATAAATGTTTAATAATTAATGGAAATATAATGAATAATGATATGAAAATATTTATAAATTATATTAGAATAACCCTTTAATTGAATGATCATGTTAATGGAGGCTATACTGAGAATATTTTCATTTTTTGATAACGGTTATTTAATTGTTAATAGATTTTACTAGGATTTAAATATCGAAAACATTAGAGAATGTTTTAAAGGAATTATGAATTGTTAGGTGGAATTTATTTTTTTATTGATAGGTTGATCATTGATTTCAGTGGTGTGATTTCATTTTCAATGCACCTACATGGTTCAATTGATATACAATGACTAATAGACGACGATGACAATGAAAGACTAGTGACTTCCTTTACAATCATACACCGACATCTGGATTATGATTTATGATTATATAGTCATATATTTCTTCAAAATCACCAATAGTTCATTATTTGGGAACATCTACATTATAAGAGATTGTGATACCTGATGTTCATCAGAGTTTCTACATTACTCTTATTATACACATCTGGGATTGTAGTGGATCAAGATGAATTTTATTTCTCTATTATATTTCCAGTAATTTTTTGTTTTGGGAAAACTATAAATTATATTATGATTTTTGTTCCAAAACATTGGGATATGGTAGATTTGATACATATCCATGACTCTAGTATGAAATTTGTATAGATATATTCCTTTGATATATCAAAATCAGGAATCATGGTTAAATTATTTGGATATAATTTTTTTTAAATGATGGGATGTGATATTTTATTTTATATTCTTTTATTAATTTAATATTCTTGCATCCCCATGTGGGGTAGTGTATGATGGTTATATGTGTAGTCGAGTGACTTTTTAGACTAGGCTCAAATAAAAAATTGATATATTGAACAGCATTGTTTTGATTTATACGAAATGAGATCAATGAATAATGATTATTTTTCCATGAAACACGATATAAACACCAAAATGAAGGGTAATTTTCACATTAAATTTACAATTATATTAAATGTATATAAATAAAGAACAACTCATCCATGATATCATCAATTGTTAAATAAGTTTATCATCAAAAGAAACTATCATTCTACAAATTTTTTACATGTAGGATCCATGTGTATAATCCCTCGCCTGGTATTCCACATGCGCTTCATTGATCATTAAAAAACGCCAATGGATTTATGGTTCTAGAGTGATAGATAAGAAATTTTATATTGTAAAATTTCATTGTTGGGCTGATTATTTTGGGAATGAAGAATCATCCTTTCACTCTAATTCTTGAAGAAATTGAGGAGGTTGGATAATATATCATACTTTAGAGAAGAAACTCTAGAGCATTCTTCGATCATTATAGGGAGAGAGCTCTATATTTTGTTGTGAAAAATGATTCTTCAATAAAATTAACCCTAAAAAAATGGATATATTGTCTAATTTATAGAGTTTTTTGTTAGGTTTTAATATTTTTTAATTTCAAATAAAACCTTGATAATAAATTAATCCTTTAAATAACCTCATTCCAAGTATTTATAATAATAAAAATATTTTATCATTTTTTTGTTCTAACTTGTGGTATGATTTTTTTTACAATCACGAATAATAATATATATCATTTCACACTGTATGGGTAATGTCATCCACATACATATTTATCAAATAAAAAAAATATATTCAATTAATTATTTTCTCATTCAATATAAATTAAATATTAATTATCTATTTAATTAAATAATTACAATTGTAAATAAATATTTTTTCAAATTTTGGAAATGAATAAATCATTTATAAATGTATTCATCAAACATGAGATTAATTTATATTCAAATAACTAAATTCAAATTAAATTTAATTGAGATCAATGTCAAAATTTAGACTATGGCCATATTTTCTTTTTTATAATTTTCATTAGGTGGGCTTGAATTACTACTAAGATGGGATTATATTTACCAAATGCATTGATGAACAATAGTGTTCTTACCATACCTTAGATTATAATAAATCCACCCATAATTATAATAATTTCCCATGAACCATAACTGAATACCTTAATGAATTCATCATCAAAGAATCTTTTCACCTAGAAGAAAACATTCTTAATATTGATTTATCAATTTCCTTTAAAACCCATTTTCAATACTAAAACTCCAAAAAATAGTGGTTTGATTTGAATAAACCCTGAAATATTATATAGGATTACAATAATCAAATAATGGTGTCCATTGTGGGGAAATTCATTGTCGATGTATATGTTAAAACAGAACATTCTTTTTATCTTTTGTAAATAAATTTAAAACATTATGAAAAAAGAATCATTTTCAAAACCATTGAAACAATGTAACAGGATATATAAAATTTCCATTTAAATTTTTATATTCCCAAATAAATACATTCATTAAATAATTTTAAAAATATGGACTTCGAAGAAGATCATAGTTTTGTATGAAACATTAAAAGAGGATTTTAATAATGGAAGATCATTATAGTTAGTCCGACTCATCGAGTACGTTAATTATATCAATAAATAAAAAATATATGTTAATTATTTAATTTTTGAGATTTTTTCATGTTTATTATTTCTTTTACATCACTTATTAATGTTTCATAATAACAATATAATAATTTATGTCCATGTCATCGTTTTTTGAATGATATTCATTTTATAAGTCTAAAAGGTCATTGGTATGTTGACTATTATCCAATTAGTCATTATTCCATTATCTCTAGAGAAATAATCATGCAATAATTATCATATATATAAATGTAGTATACTCTTATAACCAATCATGAAATATTTTTAAGAAAAATTAAGTAATTTTTAATAATGGGGATGGTTGGTCGTATGTTTTCTTGTGCAACATTTGCATTTTTTAAAGATCACGATAGAAAGATTTTAAGTGTCAATAAATTTTTTTATAATGAATATAATATAATAAATATTATATTATTTCTTTAGTTATACTTATATATATATATATTTTATTCTTGTGATATGGTGTTGAAATATAAATCACATCGCTTTTAAGAGGTGTAGTCCACACATATAGATGAACGACGTTATCATTTTAGAGTGTATGGATAGTTGAGAAAATATATCTCTTGTTATGTTTTCAAAATTTAAAATATTTTAGGAGTATTCCATTTATTACTGAAAATTATCACTATAACCATCCATCTAAGATGATGGGGAAAACGATTTACATCAGTTCATGAGTCTGTAGTGCACCAAACATAAGAATGATGAGTTCCTTCCCTATTTGATGGAGTGTGGAGATAGATATAGGTTACTACATTAACCAAATAGAATATCAGTACATGTATAGTAATTTTGTTATTATTTTAGAACTGTTAATGTATATTAGAAGGATTTTGAAGAAGAAATAAAACTAAAACATGTAGTTAAAAACAATACATTTTTTTGGAAAGTCTCCTTTTCTTAATAAATTAAGAGCCATATGATTTGTATCATTCAAAAAACAATGATTCTAGAACAAGGGTAGGGATACCGATAATGGATATTTATGGTATTTTATGATAGAGAAGGACATAATTTGTGATTTAATGAGACAATTTGGTTACCTTCTATAAGAGAGGGAACATATACTCTTGGAATTTATTAAAATAACTATTTAATGTGTATTAATTTTGATTTTAAAATTAGGAAAATTGTACTATTAGATGATTATATGTGTATATATTAGAATCCTCTAATTAAATAATTTTTTAACTAGTTTATATAACATTTTAACCCTTTTCCTTTTCTTTTAACACTTCGTTATCCATTTTGGAAATTACCGTAATATTAAGGTTTTTATACGATAATGGTTTATAGTATTACGATAAAATTACAGAACCATAAATGGACCATGGTGTATTTAGTTTACCATATCACATTAATTATTTCAAATATAATTTTTTTATTAATTTTAAATTTTTTAATAAAATATTATGTATTATAAAATATCATTAATGTCTTGTTTATGACAATTAATTTAATTTATATTAAATAAAATTAATGAAAAATTAATTGGAATAAAATGAATAAAAACCTCTAAAATATGTCATGTTTATATTGAAAATTCTTTGGATGCATTAATTGTTTAAAATTATACTAATATTTTTAATATTAGTTATTTTATTTTAACATTTATTGAATAATTTCTATGTCAACATTTTGTTGCAATTTAAGATAAATATATCATCACTAAATTTTAAAAATAATTTCACTTGATGAAGGTAAGTCATTTATATTTAAAAATAATATTTATAAATGAACATGTCCTCAGTTTATCTCCATATTATTAATATTTTAGTTTATAATAACATGAGAATGAAACTTTTCAATTTCTTTACATAAATTATAATAAAGGATACAATCTCATCTAAATGAAAAAGGGCATATTTTAGTACTTTGACGATTATTTATGATATATAATCACATAATAAATTTTAGGCATGTGCTATGTTCATTATATAGTGTTCATCATTTTATCTATAGCATTAATTACATGATTTACACATTAATGTAGTAAGAAAAATTATTATATTTAACGTTCATATTGACCAAAAATAAAAGGATTTTATTTTTAAAATTTTGACCCAAGAATTTAAAATATCTAACTCATTTTATTGAATTAAAAGAATAAAAGTAGAATAATTTATTTTGAAATTTTATAGTAATTTTTTTTATTCAGAAAAATGTTCTTTATAAGTGTAAAATATTTTTATAATAATTTAACAATAAAATTCAACTCAAAAACCAAAATTGGATTCTTTTAAAAACAGTAATTAAAAAACCAATTATCCAATTTAACTTTTTAAAAAATTTATAAGAAAACATAGTATTTAATAATAAAATAACATTTTCACGACTCATTGAAAAATAAGAATTTTCATAAAATTAAAAAAAAAATCATCTTAAGATGCTTTTGGTATGTTGAATTCAAAAATGATGTTCTTTTTTCAATAACACAATTCTACAATTTCGAAATAAATACATTAAATAAAAATATATACTAATAAAATTCCCATTTGGTTAAAAGGAAGCTATTTTTTTGATTATTAAATTATAACATATTTAAAAAAAAAATTAATATATGACAATTTTTTAATTTAAAATTACTCAGACTATTATAGAATACACTCCCACTAACCCATTGGGAGACACGAGTCACAATTTAATTTCATATAATTCAAAATTCAATTATGACTTCAACAATGTGAATATTACTTGAAGAAAATTATTTTTTAGTCCGTATATAGATCTTAATGTCTTACATACAATATTCGCATTGCATGGTTTTAAAAATCCTTATATATTTACCTTTTAGAAATCATCTCGAGGATTCCTATTAATAAAAGATGTTTTAAAATAAGACTTACAAAAATCATAGCCAATGTATTCTTCCATGGAAATTAAAAATTATGATGGATTTAATGTTGGTGATTGTGGAAATATTTCATTGTAGTCTATACCTTTACACTATTTGTACACTTTTGGAAGTTGTTAAATTTTATAGGTACTAAAGATTTTATATCTATACGATTTACTCTTGAATACCCTATTGGATACAATGGGATTTACATCATCAAGAGGATCCACCGAAATACGGACTTTTTTTGGTATATGGAGTATATTTTATACATGTTTACTTATTTCAATTTGGTAGAATCTTTTCGACTAACTAATTATTTATAGTATAGAGGATCATTATAACCAACTAATAATGAGGCACCATGTTTAGTAACGAGAAAACATTATCTATTGGATCATCTAACCTCTCTTATACTCCTACACAATACTTATATCTTTGGAATTATTTCTCCCACTAGGATTTGTGGAACTTCTTACTATACGCACTCTTGTGTATATTTTGTTTGGACATAACGAAACTGTATCTCACCCCTATATCTTTTAGTGATGTTATCAATGACACAAAACAAGGAAATTATTACAAATATTTCCTTCATATTTGAGGTTTGATATGTTGTAATATTACTTTATATAAATGAGGTGACCTATAAATATATTCCTTGTCACTTATGGTTCATGTTTGTTTCTTGAATAGGCCTTAAAAACACTTCACGTCCCCACACATGTAGTTTTCAAAAACACTAGTTTCTTTCCCCTTCATAATGGGTATAGTATACTGCATATATATTTTGTGGTAACATAGCTTATTATGTTTCGAAATTCTAATAATTAATCTCTTCAAAATCAAAATGGAATATTTACATGACTCATCATTATCCTCATAATGTCAAAAAGGTTATTTTCTTCCTTTAACATATGTTATTCCACTAGAGTGTAAAGACGGGTTAGTTGAGATAAAATCCGACAATATCATAAATTATTAATAAATTATTGATTAATATATTATCTATAATGGTATAAAAATAGTTTCTTAATATCCTTACTATTTTTTTTTCAACCTCATTCTTGAATTAATTTAATTATCAATGTATTTTAACATGTAAATTGTAATATAGATATTTATATTTCCATAAATATAATTTGTAAAATTTATGATGTATGAGTGACCACCACTTTCTTGAACTAGTAATGGTTCAAACACATTGGTGTTTACCAACACTAGAAGCTGTGTGGAAATTTTAGCTTTTCCACTAAAAAGAGTCTTAGACTTGTTACCATGTAAACATGCTTCAAACATAGTAATTATTTTTAGTACCAATGAATCTAAATAACTATATTGAAATAATTTATCCAATAATTTCTTATTTATATGTCATATGTAGTGATTCCATAGATGGATATAGTATGATTTATGTGATATAGATTCATTATCTATTTCTAACACTGCATTCCTAAAATCCATTAAAAAATAAAATTATATAAATTTGACAGACCAGGATATATAAATTAATTATAAAAGTGGTAAATATCATTTCCAAAAATGATAATAAAAAAATAAAATTATAATTTTGATATAATAATAATTTTTTTGTAAATTCATAGAACATAATAAAAGTTATGATGAATTAAGATATTTCTAGTTAAAAAATTTTGTAGTCGCTTGCAGTTAGTGCTATGATTTTTTTCTCCATTAACAGTCATCTTATCCACCACACATAGTGTAAAATTTCAAAATCTAGTAGGATACAATTTTTTTTTTTAAATTTGTGAACTACATTATATATGTAAATAAAAAATTCTTATAAATTTAAATGATACACTAAGAAACATACCTGATGCATCACTCTTATTCATTTCCACAATAGAGGTTTTATTCTAGTGGAACCACTTACGATATCAAAAATTGATAGAATCCCTCTCACTCACATCCCATGTGACCATTATCTTCTTATAGAAGACTTTCATAAAGTATTAAAAATTGAATTTATCTTTGTGATATATTATTTTTTATTTTTATAATTCACCATATGGATAGAAAAATCAATAGGCTTCATCCCCTTATTAGTTTGGATAATTAATGATTAGTGATCTTGGATTTAGTTCTGTATATTGTATATATTTATGTTCAAAATAATGTTAGAGAAACTAAGAGGGAGTGAGGTGATTGTGATATCAGTGCATAATTCATTAAAAAATTTAAAACATAGATTTTTTAACACTCTATATAGCCAAATATTTTGAGTATATATGTTCTAGCTGGTGTATGTTCTCCAAGCACACATATGATGACTCATATAACATTATAAAATTGTTCTTATTTTTATATCTGGTGATAAAATCACTGAGTTTAATTATCATTGAATATTAATACATTGTCTCATGAGTTATTGTATGTTCTCTGGTCATGGATGATAATATCTAACACTTGATATCAACCAAGTAATCCAATTTATTATTAAAGGCAAGTGAATCTCCCTCAATCACCTCTTATGAGTGAATACAAGGAATTGGGGATTCCATCAACTAAAAATTACATTCTTATATTTTAAAATTCACAAATACCTATAAAATTTTTATAATATTGTGCTAGTATGTTCAGTTTCATTATCTAGGAAGGTACATTTTGATAGTATTGTGGTTGTTGATCTGTCAATTTAATTCAACGCCAATTTATTATAGATTATTTATACATAATTAATTTTAATAGATTTGATGAAATATGTGTAATTTTATTTCTTCCACTATTTTATCAAGTCCCAACAACCCTCAATATAGATATTTGAATTCCCAATTTCATAAATATTATACTTGAAAGGATCCATGATCCCATTCTCACAACCCAAGATTGTGCTTGGCCTATTAATTTATTGTTTTTCTGTATAGATGTATTTTACACTGATAGGCCTTGAGTTATGTGATTTGTTCTGTGGACCCCCTATTCAGTCCCCCTTACATAGGTTTTGTAAACTCTTTCCTGCATGTCACATCATGCCCAAAAAGGGTTATTCATACTAACATAAAATGGTTATTTCATTCAAGAAAATTCATAAGAACTCCTTAATAAAATTAAGTGGCCGAATAAGGGTTTTACTGATACTATGTAATATGGTTTCATTCATAATCACGTAATGAGAGGAATAGTTTTAATTATTATTATATTTATGTATTTTATTTATTATGTTTAAAAGTTTCTTATTTTATCAAAATTTGGGTTATACCTTAAGTGAAATCCACATAATATTAAAAATACATGTAATGGATAAATTAATTATGAATAATCCATTTATTTTAATTCCATTATTTCATAATATTACATTTATTTATGTGATCGTGGGCTTAAATGGATAAAATAATTCATGAAATAGATATAACTAAAATATATAAATGAGTGACCCAATCATGAGAAATATGTAGTTATTGATTTATGTAGATAAAAATAAATAAATCAATGAACCAAGGTAAAAACACATTACATTGGCCTTAGAATGAGATGAAACATCCCAAATGTATGCCTATGTATTGCAAGGGTTGGTTACTCCATGGTTATACATTGAACTACTTCCAATTCATCACTATCTTTAAATGACCCTATGTACCTTCACAAAATCCTTATATAATATAAGTTTAATAACTCATACAAAGGTAAGGAGAACTAAGGGATTAGTTTTTTTGAATTACATAAAACATTATTCTACTTTTAGATCATACATAATAAAGGATGGGGATAACCTATTGACCAAAATATTAAATTTTAAAACAAATATTTATAAACACATAAAATAAAACTAAATTAAATTAAACCAACACATACATAAGTCTAGTGATAGTTCATGATCAAATATACACATGAAACAACTACACATAAAAAATATATACCTAACATTAATTTCACATTGTTCTATATAATAAAACATAGGACAATGAATACAATTAAATATCTTATTTATCATTTAATTCATTTTGTTTTATTTAGTATAATCATCATGGATAATCCCATTAGTTGTTATTTAATAAAAATAATTTATTTTATTTTAAAAATTATTAAAATACTATATAACTCTTTAGATGGAAATAACTCATCAATTTCTGATCCCAACTACTCTGTATGGTCCTTATTTTATAAAATTCAATGACATGAAAAATTTCAAACATACTATATGTCATAATTTTATGGTTTGTAGTGTCATATTAAAGAAACACAAGACATGTGAGAGTTACATTTTTATTCTGATTTAATTTAAAAAGTGTCTTTTGTATGCAATAACCCGATATGAATAGTGATTATGAATATTTCAAGGAATAAATTATTAATTTAAAATAATTATAAATTAAAAAAATGGAGTTTAACATCAATATAGTGGTTTATATAAATTTTTTTGATGATATTTAATGGTTTATTTAGTTGAATTCAAAATTATAAATAAATAGGTAATGTAAACAACCGGTGTAGTTTGGACACATGGAATGTTATGTTAATTTATGTATGTCCATAGTACATGCCTTATGAAAAGTGTACAAATCATGGATTTTCATGTGTTACATGACATATAAGAAGGATACAAAATAATTTCTTCATATTTAAGAGCTTACATTATGTAAATGTCATGTTTTGAATAAATTTCATTCATTAAATACATGATGGGTCTTGAACCCATGTTTTACATCAAGAAATCACATATAAAATACAACATGTAGGAAATTTAAATGGAATATAGTTAGGAAAAAACAATTACCCTATTTGGTCTACACAAGGTACATTCTATTCACCTAACATTTATTCAATACATAATGGCCTGAAATCAATGCAGGTGTCCCAGTTCTTTGAAAAATGTTACATGATGTGTGAGATTAGAGTACACTCCATGTAACCTAATGTTACCTAGATAGGGTTCTTGGAAACATCCTAGTATTTATTAATTAATTATAATAATATTTAGGTTAACTAAGTGAGAAATGAAGGAATAAGAACTAATATTAACGAAGGATTAAGAATGAATTAAACCCGGAAATGATAATTCTTATTTAAATGTTTAATTTTAAATTATTAAATAAAAATTTATATGTATTTACATGATAGATCATATACCGCAGTAATGTTTATGGAATCATAGAATCTATTAATAGGTTTGACCAACTCATTAATTATTGGAAAAAATGGATATTCAGCTACGTACGTGACATGGGATCCAGGTTATATGATAATTTATTCGATGAAAAATCATTGAAATACTTTTATAAATATGATTAATGTATATAATGAAATCATACATCAGACTTTGAGATATTTCATGGACTACTATATTGATAACATAAAATCTTGTAGGTCTACCACCATTGCGTTTTTAGAATTTAAGTGTAAAATCTATATATTTTTGATCCAGATTTCCTCCTTTGATCTATGAACAATACTAATGCATCTCCACGTGCTAGTATAGATGATGGATTTTATATTATTATTTTCCTTTTTCTCTGTAATGATTATTTCAGGTGTGTATAATCACCCTTTCTATCTCATTTTGGATAATGTAGAGGAGGGATTATATTCACTAATGGATGAGAGAAAAAAAATCATTAATTGATATGGATAGAGGGAGATATAGATAATTTTGTATATAAAAATCCTCTAGTTTTGTTAATCAATGAATATTAGTCATGCTATTGAATGAATATTGATATGGGTTTGGATAATTTTTTTTAATTTTACATTATCCCTTAATAATATTGTAATCTTCTACATAACCCCAACCATGATTTAATAATTTTATTATTATATTATGATGGAATGTGATTACTATTATAATGAAAATTTTTATTTTACCATCTTTAAAATTAATATTTGCTCAAGAAACTCATATTTTTATTCTTTTTATCATCTCCATTTGTGAAATACCAAAGATAGTAAAAAAATTAAAATATTTATTCATTTATTACATAAATAAATATTAACTATCCATTAAATTATATTATTACCTTTTGAATTAATAATAATTCAATTTTTGAAATCAATAAATGTTGATAAAATATTTCTTGGAATTCTGAATAATATTTACATAATTTATTGAATCGAATAATAATTTCTTTGATATCAATAAAATAATAAGGGTGTGACCCTCTTGGACACTTCCACTTTATAATTATGTTTGGTTGCATAAAGTCCATGATTTCTTTTGAGAAAATATTTATTGAACCCAAGAGGAATAATATAATGTCACAACCTCAAAAACCACATATAAGTGCAAACTATTTAATATAATATCATTATATCAGTATCTTATAATGTAGATTTTCTACCTGTTCCATTAACATTTATTCTCTATATATACTTCGTTGATTATACGGATTAAACATGTCAACATCACCACAGTCATTGAATTATTTTCAACAATTCCATTACAATCATATTAATGATATACTAACTTATTTCAATGAAAGATACAAATAAATTCATGATATATTAATTAATAAATTAATGATCATGATGTTCCTGATGCATCCTACTTAGAATGGATAGAGAGAATCATGGGTTTCATTAATTCACTTAGGTACTTGATTCTTACAATTTATTAATAAAAAAATTGTTTTAGGGGACTATTACACAATCTCCTATGTAGAAAGATATAATAACATAAATACATGAATAATTTCTATTGGAAGGTATACAATCATTATGTCCCATTTAGATATCACAAAGTGTGAACTTCATGAGATGAATCCTTATCCTCTAATGAGAAATAAAACTAGATAGTTAATATACTATGTTCTTGACAATATTTAATCATGTTAACTGTATGAAAAACATTTAATAGATATCATCATAGTATCTCGAGGTTCACATCATTGTGGTGAAAATTTATTACCTATTTTGATGTGATGGATACCCTATTACATGATAACATTAAATTCAAGTAGAATAATTATTAATATGTGATATGATATATTTAATATTCACATCATTGAATATATTCCATAATTTAATGTGTAAAATAGTTTGTACTTGGACACAATCTCAAATTAACATGGTCCACTCTCTTACGATGGTAGTGTATGGTGTACTTTTATTATTGCTATAGTATTATAAAAATTAATCCTTGATAAAGGGTTATATTTTTGTAAAAATAAGGATTTGAATCAATGTATGATTACACCTCTCAAGGTTCCTAGGATATATATATTCCAAAATTAGGGTAGGGATCCTAGGAATATAGTGAATTCAAGTAAGAAATTCTTCTAAAGGGACTATATTGTTATGATATTTTAGAAACATCAAGTCTATATATGTATATATTTTATATCATATTTTGTTTTATGAAAAATATAAAAGGGTGATAAGGGTAGGTCGATAATGATTAATCATGATTTTCATTATGGTTGATGCAGATTTGTAGAGGTGTTGTTTATGTTTAAAAATTGTTTATTTTTGATAAACACAAATACTAGTAGATCATGGGGCTGAATCACTACTTGTGATGTCCATGCCGAGTATTATTTCTCACTCATACTGGATAAATAATGAATTTTTGTCTCTTACCTCTATGCATGTCAACATATCCAAAATAAGTATGAATTTGGATGTTAGAGAATAATAGTGGATAAGGTAGGGAATGACATGTATTTTTTCTGATAAACTGTTACCTTCGTGTCATTCGTTCTTAATATTACATCTCTGTGAGATGTGTTATTCATATATATTGATTCATTAAACGATTATTTATTGTATTATGGAGATATTATTACTATATTAATTTTTTATTTATATCACGGTTATTCACTTAAATTACATCTATTTGAGATGTGAACCAATTATTATACCATTGATACATTTTAATTGTTTTATACTAGAAAATATATTCATTTAATATAATAAAAGGCATTTTAATTATTTAATCGCCATTCCCTAATTAGTTGAGTGACAAGGTGTAACATCCTAGGTAAATAACAAAGATTCCCTTTTTCATATTTATTAATATTTGTGAACTAAATATTATTTCTACTATAATGGGGACGCTATGTTTGATGTCATACCTGATACACAACAATGAGTTTCATTGAAATTATATGTTATAGACTAATAATATAATATTATTATTTTAATGGGTAGTTAACACCAAGCCATTGTAATGGAGGGAATGAATAAAACTTACTAAAAAATGATTATATATGTTTGTTAAATGTTTTGACATTTATCAAATAAAAGTTAGAGGCTTAAAATGAGAATGAATCTAATTTTAAACATAATTTACTTTAAAAGGTTGATTTACCGCCTTTTAATGGAAAACCCTCTTTTAATATAGTTTCGGTCACTTTTATATTTTTTATTTGACAAAATAAAATTCTTCTTTAGAATCATGAAACCAAAATTTACTTTGAGTAAATTTTTAGTTATTTCTGAGAAAATACATTTTTTATGAATATAGAAAAATACTGATTTTTTATTTCAGAATTTTTTTTAATAAAATTTATTTATATGGTTAGATTATCTTTTTATTTGGTTGCAAATTGTAATTAAACTATGTTTTTACCATTTAATCCAATTTTGGTCATTGGAATTACATTCACTTTGAAATTGGACATAAACAAATATAAATCTTTTGATTGTTATTGTTTCTTAAAAACACGCTATTTGTTTTGATAATGGGAATTAATTTTAAATTAATTAATGAAAATTCTATTTTTTTTAAAATAGACATAATTTTTTAATTAGGAATATCAAATAGAGCTTAGGCTGAATTTTTGGAATTTTTCTGAAAAACATCAATTTTTAATGAATAGTGATGCCACTATGTAGTAGTTAAAAACTGACATTTTCATTTATATCAAATTTTTCCAGTTATGTGTATTGAATTTCAAAAATCCAGTATAACTTTTTGTTATAATTATGTAAAATATGGTTCAATAAGATGAAAATAATTTTTTGGGAATAGATACCTTGAACATTTATTTACCATGGTTAAAGTTAAATAGGGTAATTCAAGGTAAAAAGAATATCATAATAATAAAAATTACCTTCAGACTTGCCCTAACCTTATTGGATGAGTCATGGACAACCATGTGAATCCTTGGGTCTATTCTGGGACTAATGGAGCCAATAGGGAATGATAATGACAGTTTATTTTAATTAACATAAAGTAAAGGAAAAAATGAAATATAAAAATATCTTTTTGTAAATTTTTTTACATGGGGTTATATAAGTTATCATTAAGACTATAAATATTATTTGGAAGGATAAAAGGATTTCATACACTATGTTATGTTTTTATTATTTTTAGATATCAAATACATTAAATTATTTATGACACAATAATGATACAATATTTACCTCATTAATAAATGATTTAAATAAATATGATTATAAATATTAAAAAAATATCCAAAACCTGTCCAATTATTATAGAATGATTTAATTTCAAAAAATTCTCATATTTTCTTTTAATTTAATAAGTTTTAGACTTTTATAAACCTAGGATAGGTTTATTATAAAATAATATTTGCAGACATTCTTAAAGAACCCGTTCTCCCTTTTATAAAATGACTTCATTTGAAACTCATTCCTCACACCTCTCAAGTCACTTGGATCATCTGAGCCCTACCAAAATAAGATCTAGATATCCATACCTTCCACCTAGAATCATTTCCATTTTCCTATGTCACTTCAAGAAGTCCTTTTGGTTTAAACCAAAGGGAGTTACCCAAATTTAAGGTAACAATTTCTCTTAACTTTTTTTTGTTTATTTTACATCTCCATACCATATAAACATTTTAATCATTTATTTTATAACAACACCAGTATCCTCAATATACTAGTATGTTTTTTAGGAGAATTATTTTAACTACACTTACACACACCTCTATATAATTGGTACTGAACATACTCTTTCTGTAGATGGAAAACTAACGCCTCATGAAATGATGATTGTTGAATTATCTCATACCACCTCATATGGTGGCCATTATGATGAAACCGTATTTTTATATGATATATATCATGTTTTTGTTTTCTTTATGCTTCTGTATTTTTAATTTATTTCATACCTTTATGGTTTCCATTATGAGTAATCACGATAATTTAAT
Organism: Viscum album; assembly: GCA_963277665.1. Taxonomy (NCBI): domain Eukaryota; kingdom Viridiplantae; phylum Streptophyta; class Magnoliopsida; order Santalales; family Viscaceae; genus Viscum; species Viscum album. The sequence goes on along the minus strand of OY728128.1, from coordinate 207,029,931 downwards.
TTGAGGAAGTACGGACTACCTCACCCTCAAAGTGATATGACTCATTCATACCATACGTGCGATGCATAAATGATAAATTTATTGAAATTATATAATTTATTATAGTGGAATTATAATATAACTATGTATCCTTATGTTTTCATTCAATTACAAAACGAAATAGAAATGAAATTAGTGATCATGCGTACGTACAACTTACCGTCTCCAGGAACGGTGCATTTCATTTCTTATCTCCAAATGTTATGTAATGTTACAAATACATATATATATTGGATTAAATGATATATATGATATTTAATTCCTGAATATCATTCTGGAGATAATGGAATTTTGACCACATGGACAAATTGTAATTATAACCGGTTCATTTTAGACTTAAGTACCCAATACCGACAAAACAACCATTATTAACTTAAGTGATTTCATAATGTTTATAACATGGTAATAAGTGTTATAAAAGAAATAATAAACTTGAAAAATGGTTCTTAATTAGGTATAAATTAACTTAAGTTTATTATTCAGGAATAAAAAGGAACAAATAAGTCAATTCGACACGCAATAAGGGGTTTCTTATCATTATTCTCTTCATATTCATGTTATTAAATTATTGATTTGTGGTTATTAACTTTTGGTCATACGACTCGATTGATTACAATGTGGTAAGGTATTTCTTATCTCACTTCTATTACCATGAGATTCATGGTATATTTCCATTCTGTGGTGTACATACTACCCAATATTTTTACTCTTTTTGTAATATAATATAATTTATGGGTATTTAAATCATAATTGTATGATAGTTCTTTCATGTGGTGTATGTTTCGTTAGTTACCAAATCGGTAAGGGAGCTTTTAAACCCAAATTGTTTTTCATGGGATAATCTTCTATTTCATAATTATGTCATGCTATGATTAAGTGTGGAATCATAGTTTTTTATTTATGTTATAATTTCCACTCCACATTGTGTGGATATACTTTTGATACACATAATCACTCCATTGATAAATTCTCATGTCATCGATATGAATATGAAAAGAGTAATTTTAACTCAATTTCCATTTATTGAGTTAAACATCCAAGTCATTGGTTTTGTCTTAAAAAGAATGTGTGTCAATGTTCTCTTATTGATTTACAAATAATATCCAATCATATTGAGTTTATTTAAGTTTCTCACACATTATTATGTAATATATTTATCCATAATCTAGGGATACAATTTTTATAAGGGATTTCATCTCAATTTACATTCCTTTGAGACTTCATTGTTGTTATGCACCAATTCAATATTATAAGGTTTATATACTGTACTTTGGCATATTATATCATGAATACATTTAGTCTCATGACATTATAATTTTTTTATTAAATTTTATTCCTCAATTAATTATATTCAAGAACCTATCATTTGGTTAAGAACTCCTTAACTAAAATATTGTTTTAAGGATTTATTCTTCCAAATCATTCTCATTAATTTCCATGTATTCAAAATGGATTTAAGGATTTATTTATATTGAAATTAATCTTTTAAAATTTTAATTCCTTTAAAATCATAAAATTGGTATGGGCCACTTTGATTAATAAATACCTTTATTAAATGTTTTAAATGGTTTTGAAAATGTTTTGATACATCATTGATTATGTCAATATCTTAAAATGACATATTGTGATTGAAATGTGGAAATTTCATCTTACTTTATGATAGTTTTACATGTTCATAATATGTAATTGAAATTGGTAATTGGTTATGTATATGGGTGGTTTCGTGATAAACCTTGGGATGGTGAGTCCGATATTTCTCTCCAATGCATTGGGTAACGTGACAGAGGTAAATGTGAATTTTTCTCCTAAGTGATTTAGGGAATATACAATGATGGTTATTCCAATGTAACACCCTATGTAGCTGTGATAAATACAATGTAGGTATGTTATGTATGCCACAAGTTACCTTTATGATTTATGATTTCTATGTGTTCTTCATAAATATTATGATTTCATGATGTTAGTAAAAGAGTTTATGTGTTACATATATTTATGAACAAATAATTTCTTTCCTTGTTTAAAAACTCTTACTTAGATTTTTTATGCTCATCCCATGTTTTGAAAATTTTTTCACAGGACTTAAAAGATGAATAAGGTCAAAGATGGGATCAAGGAAAAGTCATGTTGTTCAAAACATGATACTTGACATGACTCTTTTTTTCAAGAGTTATTTTGAGCAAAATGGAAACTAATTAGAAGTTTGTTTGTAATTTTTGAAATGTAATGTAATAGTTATGGACTAATTATCTAAAACTCTAAACCGAGAAGATCCTCAATGTGAATTATTCATTTAATTTATTATTATGTATTGATTAAGGCTGGGTCCTTATAGTTGTTATCAGAGGTCGCATTAGGTAACATTAGAGGTTAGGGTGTTATTTAATCATAAGTGAAATTACCATAATGGTTAGCATACTGTAATTATTCATACTTTTTTAGATAAAGTGAATGAGCTTAAGATTACACGAATAAGTGAATCTTAGTATTTATGCTACTCATATGATATTATATAATGATTTTACTTATATACTCACACTGACCATTTTGGATTCAGTAAATGGATGGATCTAGAAGGCACCAAAGTAAAAAATGGATGTAAAGAAAACTATGAGGGTTTTCTGAATGAGTAATTGAACGAAATGGGAGCTGCAATTAGAACTCTTTTGTTTATTCTCAACCAACTATCTGAAGTCATGATTGGCCACCTGAACCTTGGTGATATTTAAAATTCATCATATATGAGAGAAACAAATCCACACAGAAGTTTAGGTAATAGTCATAAAGGTAAGTATATTAAAAAACCTATGTGTCAATAATGTGGAAAGAAACACATAGGGAAATGATTCAAAGGGATGGGAAGATGCGGTAGATGTGGAAGTGAAGGTAATAAAGCAAGAACTTGCCATGGAAAAATGGAAGAATCCATTTAACTATAGTAAAGGGAACAATTTTCATTCTACGGGAACAATTGAACGTTTTAAAAGTGGTTTTAATGGTCATTATAGAAACATATTTCCTATAAAGATGATTTTGGAATAGGATCACCATAATCATACAAATTTTTGTTTATCAATACCTAATGCCATTCCTATTGAGGATTAAGAAACTAATAATTTCTAATGAAAGGTATGGATTATTTCATAACTTACATTTTGATATTATTGAATATTAGGATACGATTCTTGGATTTTTGTTTGTAGGAATGTAGTATTTCTGAATAAGTTGGAAAAATTGTTTAATGTATCATGAAGAACATTGAATGAATAAGAAGTCAACATATAAGGTATTTAAGAGTTATGGTAGATTTTAGGACTCTAAAATGCATAAAAGTATTTAGGCTCTTTTGATGATGAGATTACATTAAAATACATTTAATAGTATGTGTAACTTTGAAGTTTGATATATGAAAATTTTATTCACGGAAAAATTATCATTTCTTTTGAGTATATAGTTATAAAGAACTATTTGGGTTTATATGATCCTTAAATTTGAGACAATTACAGGTTAATATATTTTGGGATGAAAAATGAAATACATTAGATAAACTTTGTTGTTAAAATATGATATGATTATTTTTTCTGAATTTATCTCTTTTTGGGAAAGTTATAAAATTATATAGCTTTTAAAAAAGGACAACACGTAGACCGTGTGAAAACCCATCACTTCAGAAAAAGATATGGGAATCAAACCCACAACTAAAGTGCAATTGTGATTTATCGCCTACCACTAGACTACGTAAAGTACATAGTTAGTATGAGTAATTATGTTTAGTTAGATGATTTTATGAATCAATAATAAGATTTTTTTGGGTTATCTATGGAAATTATTTACCTATCATGGAGAATATGTGATTAGGTTAATTACTTTTCAATATGAGACTATAAGAGTAACTGATGCTCTTTGGAGATAAATGTTATGACTTATCTTAGAAAACTATTTTACTAAATCCTTCATAGATTTGGGTTTCAATCATAGATTGGAATACTTGAATAATTTTGTGTATAATTGTTTATTGAATGGTCTTTGTTGAACTTTGGGTATTGTTTGAAAATTTTTGGAGATTACGAGTAGTTTTTCATTTGGAAAAAGATTATCCTTTTTGGTGATTAACTGATCTTCTAGTAACCAATGTTTTGTTTTAGTTGATGTATAAAGATAAGGGAAATATATAGTTATTATTTTGTTGATTATTTGATTCTCTAGAAGATGATTCTTGTGATTTTGATGTGACCAAGTCTTTTTGAATGCTCATTGTTTGGAGAAAAGATTAGTTTTTTGTAGAAACATATTAAAGGATGAAACTATACTTGAAGGTAAGTATATTTCCTTATGTTCTTATTCTATGTAGTAAATTAATTCCTCAAAATTATGAAATGGAATGTTAAACCAAAATGTTTTTGGTTTACATTTCTTACTGGGCAATCAAAGACTGTTTAACTCATCATAAGTTTGTGATTTTCTGGTGGCTAACTTTCTCCTAATCACGATTCCTATCACTATCCATTTGAACTTGACCATTTGTTCTTCCGTTCATATCCATGTTTTCTTACATGGAATCCTAGTATATGATATCTCGGGTGACCTTTGTACTTCTATTCCATTATTTTAGAGTGATAGTTTTACTGACTCTTTTTCTGATGTGGGACTTTTAATGAATCTTCCATGACCTGTTTTAAAATTGCAAGGACGCAATTTTAAAAAAGGGGGAAGAATTTAGCATATGAGGTAAATAAATAACATGAAAATTTTCATATTTATTAATATTTGTGAACTAAATATTAATTCTACATAAAAGGGGATGCTTTTTACGATGGCATACCCATTACACAACAATGAGTTTCATTTAAATCTTACGTCGCACACTAATAATGTAATATTATTATTTTAAATTTTAGTTATCATGTAGTTGTTTTAATGGCAGGAATGATCATATCTAACTAACAAATTATTATATATGTTTTTTTAATGTTTTTACATTTATACTATAAAATTTATAGGCTTAAAATGTGAATGAATCTAATTTTAAACATAAATTACTTTAAAAGGTTGATTTACCTCATTTTAATGGGGAACCCGCTTTAAATCTCTTTTTGGGCACTTTTATATGTTATATTTGACCAAATAAAATATTTCATTAGAATTCGGACATCAAAATTTACTTAAAGAAAATTTTTGGTATTTTTACGATAATATTCATTTTTTTATGAATCGTGAAAAATACTATTTTTTAATTCAAAAGTGCATTTTATCTACTTTGTTTATATGGATAGATTATATTTTTAATTACTTTAAAAGTTTCATTAAATTATGTCTTTACTATTTAATCCAATTTTGTTCTTTGGAATTAATTTCACTTTGAAATTGGACATAAACAAGAATCAATATTTTGATAGTCATTGTTTCTTAAAAACAAATTATTTAGTTTGATAACGAGAATTAATTTTAAATTAATTAATTAAACTTCTATATTTTGAATTTGTTAAAATGTACATCATTTTTTAATTCAGAATATCAAATATAGCTCATGTTGAATTTTTTGTACTTTTCAAAAAAAACATCAATTTTTCATGAACAGTGAAACTACTAAGTACTAGTTAAAAACTGACATTTTCATTTAAATGAAATTTTACCACTTCAATGCATTGAATTTGGAAAATCAGCCATATATGGTTGTTATTTGTAAGTAAAATATGGTTTAATAAGATGAAAATATTTTTTGGTGAATAGTAAATTTACACTTTTATTGACCGCGGTTAAAGGTAAATATGGTAATTCAAGGTAAAAAATATCATAATAAAAAAAATTACTTTAAAACTTTTCCTAACCTTATTGGATGAGTAATGGATGACCATGGGAATCCTTAGGTGGATTTTTGTACCCCATAGAGCCACTTTGGAGGGATAATGACACATTATTTTAAATAACATTAAGTAAAGGCCAAAATGACATAAACAAATAGCTTTTAGTAAATCAATTTTAAAATGGGGTTCTACAAGTTAACTTTTCGACTATTAATATTCTTTGGAAAGATTATAATATTTCCTACATTATGGTATTTTTTTATAATTTTTAGACATCAGTTATATTCATTTAATTATAAAATAAAAATGATGAAGGGTTTTCCTCATTAATAAATTATTTAAATAAACAAGATTATAAATATTAAAAAAATATCCAAAAACATGTACAATTCTTATTGGATGATTTTATTTCGACCATTAGTCTTCTTATCTTAATCTTTAATGTTTTTTCGATCTTTATAAACTGAAGATAGGTTTATAATAAAATAATATTTGAAAACTTTTCTAAAGAACCACTCCTCCCCCATATAAAAAGCCCTCACCTCTAACTCATTCATCAAACCTCTAAATACCCATGGCTTGCCTAAACCCTACCCAAATAAGATCTCAAAAACCCTCTTTTCAACCTAGAATCCTTACCTTAGGCAGAAGTCACTTCAAAAAGTCCTTTTGGTTTAAACCAACAGGAGTTACCCAAATTAAAGGTAATTGTTTCTCTTATCTTATTTTCTTTTATTTTACTTCTCCATCTCCTAAAATCATTTTATTATTTTTTTTATAACAAAACCAATATCCTAAGTATAGTGGGATGTTTTTATGAGAAGTATTAGAAATATACTTACACAAACCTCTCTCTAATGGGTAAAGAACATCCTGTTTCTATGGATGACAAACTGATGCCTCATGAAACGATGATTGTTCAATTATCTCCTACCACCTCATATAGTGGAAATTATGATGAAACTATATTTATATATGATATATATTATTTTTATGTTTTCATTATGCTTTAGTATTTTTATTTTATAGAATACCATTATGGTTTCCATTATGAGTAAAGGTGATAATTTCATTTGAGGAAGTGCATACTCCCGCCCCCTCAATATGATATGACTCATGCCTACCATAACTGGGATGTATAAAGGTTTGAGTTATTGAAATTATATATTATATTATACTATAATTATAATATAACTATGTATCATTTTTTTCATTCAATTAAATTACGAAATATAAATGAAAGTAGCGTTCATGCGTACGTACGGCTAACCGTATCCATGAACGGTGCATTTCATTTATTATCTCCAAATGTTATATACTTATTTAAATACATATATAGACTAGATATAAATGATATATATGATATCTAAATCATGAATATAATTATAGAGATAATGGACTCTAGACCACATGGACAACTCGATATTATAAGGTGTTCATTTTTTACTCATGTACCAAATATTGACAAAATGACCATTATTAACTTAAGTGATTAAATAATGTTTATTAAATGGTAATAATTAATATAAAAAAATAATAAACTTTACAATGGTTTCATAATTAAGTATAAATTATATTATGTTTATTATTCAGGAAGAACAAGGAACAAACAATTCACGTCGGACACGAGGTAAGGGGTTTCTTATATCCCTTTTAATTCCGCGATATTTTCTTTGTTCACCAATTATTTATTGAATGTGGTGTATTTTTTACTAAATTTTGATGTATATTATCATGATTCTATTTATTTTCATGTTATTATGTGATTCATTGGTGGTTATTATCTTTTGGTTACACGACTCGATTGATTACAAGGTCGTAAGCTATTTCTTATCTCACATTTATTCCCGTAATATTCATGCTATATTTCCTTTGTGTGGTGTTAGTAATTTCCCTGATTTGTACACATTTGGTAATATAAATTCATTTATGTATATTAAAATCTTTATTTAATGATCATTCTTTCATGTGGTGTCATTTTCGTATGTTACCAAATCTTTTGGGGAACTTTTTAACCAAAATTTCATTCATTTGTTTAATCTTATAATTCATAATTATGTCATGCTATGATTATGTGTGGAATAATTTTTTGTTATTTATGTTTTAATTTCCACTCCCCTTAATGCGGATATACTTTTGATACGCATAATAAATCCATTCAGAAATTCTAAAGTCATCGATATGAACATGATAATAGTAATTTTAACTCAATTTCCATTTGATGAGTTAAAAATCCAAGTCATTGGTTTTGTCTTAAAAAGAATATGTGTGATTGATCTTTGATTGATTTACACTAAATATCCAATAATATACAGTGTATTTATATTTTTCACACTTTATTATGTAATTGATTTATCCATAATCTATGGATATAGTTTTTATAATGGATTTCATCTCAATTTAAATTCCATTGAGACTTCATTGTTGTTATGAACCAATTAACCTTTTTATGGTGTTTATACTGTCCTTTGGAAAATTATATCATGAATACCTTAATTATCTTGATATTATAATGTTTTGATTAAATTTTATTCCCCAAATATTTTTATTAAAGAGTCTCTCATTTGGTTAAGAACTCTTTAACTAAAAATTGTTTTAAGATTCATTCTATTAAATCATTCTCATTAATGACCATGTTTTCAAAATTGTTTTAAGGATCTCTTAATATGGAAATTGTTGTATTAAAAATGTTAATTCCTTTAAAATCTTCAAATTTGTATGGGAGACTATAATTCAAAAATTGGTTTATTAAATGTTTTTAATGGTTTTAAAAATGGTTTGATAAAGCATTGATTATGTCCATATCATTAAATGATATATTGTGATTGCAATGTGGAAATTTTATCTTCCTTTATGATTGTTTTACATGATCTGAATATGTAATATATATTGGGAATTGTTTACATATATGGGCGATTCCGTGGTAAACGTAGGGCGGGTGATCCCAAGATAGCTCTCCAAGGCATTGGGTAGCGTGTCGGAGGTAAACATGAATGTTTTTGCTAAGAGATTTAGGGTATATACTGTGATGGGTATTTCAAAGTCACTACCTATGTAGCTATGATAGCTATAATGTTAGTATGTTATCTATTCCACAAGTTACCTTTATGAATTATTATTTCTAGGTGTTATTCATAAATCTTATGATTTCATGTGGTAAGTATAAGAGGTTATGTTATGTTTGTATTTATGAACTAATGTTTTTTTATAACTATTAATTATCTTTTTTGCACATCTCGTGTTTAGAAATGTTTTTTCAAAGGACGTAAAGATGAATAAGGTCAATGATGTGATCAAGGAAAATTCATACTATCTAAAATAAGGAACTAGACAAGACCCTTTTTTTTCAAGAGTTTTTATTTTGTGAAAAAATGGAAACTATATAGAAGTGTCCTCATTGTAAATTTTGAAATGTAATGATATTGTTACGGACTAATTAAATAAAACTATAAACCTAAAATTATTCTTGATTTGAATTATTCATTTAATTCAAGATTATGTAATGTTTAAGGCCAAGTACTTATACAAGGCATCAATTTATGGAATGGATAATGCGGTATTACTACCCCACGAGTTGATAGATGACCCTTTAATCATTGTGTATAATGAAAATAATCCACCATTGAGGAAAATAGAAGTCCAAATTACCATGTATGAGTCTACCCAAATGATACTTGAACTATATTTTTTTTTCAAAATTGTTTCCTCTTGTGTTTTTAGGTGATCTTGATATTAAATGGTCGAGGATTTATTAGAGTAGCTAACTCATTAAATCAATCAGGTCTGGAATGCTCCTATTTTTTTTTCTATTTTTTCTATAATTATTCTCTAGGTCATAATTAGTCCTTATTTTTCATTAATTAACCATACTCCTAACATGGACACTCAAACCTAGTTACAGTCTGAACACTCATTTATAAAGGAAAAATATATGGATTCATTGAGTATTGTATGAGTTCAAGGTTCCAGAATATCACGAATATGGAATCTATTATTTTAGTTTGATTAGGTTTATTGAAATCATGATGTACTCTTGGAAATGGTTTCTGATGAATTTTTGAAATTTTATTTTGTATAAATACCTCTTGATATAGGCTGATGTTAGGTTTTTACATTTATAAAACCACAAATATGATGAAATCATGGAGTGGGAAATAGGAATTTAGAACATCTGTTAAGATATAAAATATGGAATTAGAGAATTTCTAGTGTTCCTTTGAGAATATTTTTCTATAGTATCCATTTTGAAACACTCATTTTGATCTCATAATTGTAGGTCACCAAATTCAAGATCCCAATTTAGAGGATAAATAGACATTTTATACCACATAAGGTTCAATGTGTAGGGATATATTACATTCTACACATGTTTATGAAATGGAATACAATAACATGTTTTTCTGACCTTGTGAGTATCAATGGGTAGCCAAGGTGGTCCTATAAGTGTAATCTATGTCATATGTAGAATTGTGATGTGAACCCTCCTTATAGTGAACAAGGTGTCCTTATAGAAGTGATATTTTAAAATATTATGAGGTAGAATAAGAAAATGTTTTTGAGTTTGATAAAATTTTGATATACTCTGACACCACCTCCAGGTGCCTTAGGCCAAGGATAAGAAGTTAGTGGTCATATATTTAGAATGTTTCACCTAATTAGGGGAATTTTTAGGATCTTACAAATATATTTTTAGGTAATATTTTTCTATTTTATACAGAATCAATTGTACATATCATTTTTTTGAGAAATTATTTAGTTTCAACATTATTAGTCTAGGAGATAAGAATAATAGTAGAGACCACAATATTCCCTCTTCAGTAGAAGAGCAATGCTAGAGATAGTCTTCCTCTCAAATTCATATTAAATTATTGTGAGCATACCCCAGATAGAGGAAGGTTTTATTAGGATCTCATTAGGGAGATGATATGATATTTTGATGACTTCATTGATATGAAAAAGTAATATAATGTACAATATTGAGTACATTTCCATCATTGTAGCGCGATTTTTAGTTTAGAAGATGAATCCATGTTCCCTATTATTGGTGAGAAAGTCATTTTTCTTGGAAATAATATTTGAACACTCTAGGGATGTGGTCTTATTTACCTATATAAATCAATGATGGATTAGTGAAATACTGATTCCATAGAGGTTTATATTCACACTTTTTTAGAAAAGTACTTGACTTTTTTTCAATGGAGGTCCCACGGTTTCTCCCATATTTAGTTTTCAATTTCAGAATCAACGTGTATCACTGTACAATATAGATATATTATGTTTCATATCATATTTTCTTAATAGAGCATATAGAGTTGATGGTATAGTTGGAGGACTATTTAGAGATAGGTTTTTACAAAAAAAATTACCCACTTGGGAACTCTAATTCTATTTTCTAAGATGGAGGTTGAGTGTTCAAGGATTTTGTTGATTATGATCACCTAGACCATGTATATTCATGAATAAATACCAAATTTTTGATCAGAGACATTTACACTCACTAAATTAAGATAAATAGTCCCCAATTATCAATCACTAGGATATTTATAATTAACATTGGTATGATGAGGGAATCTTAATGATGGAATTCAGATGTTATTATAAGAATTATTATTTCCTAGTAATGTTTTGAAATATAAGTAATTACCTAGGTCTATTCATGGGACTCATTAATGCTATATTATATCCTTTCCTCAGTTTATCATAATGGTTTTCCAGTGATGAGATATTCATATAATATATATAATAGGGTTATTATACTCATTATATAAATATTTTCATAGACATTAATTATGTTTATTTTCTATATAAAAAACACTCAAGGTGCAATTTATGGGTTTGTGATGTCTATTTTTTATCGCATGTCATATTGGAGGTTGGAGTAGTAGATTACCTGACACAGATTTAGGATATGATGGGATTAGGGCCTCATAATAATGTATTTGACACGTAAAATTTAGTTAGGAGAGTGGGATATTATTATATATTGATGGTGTAATTCACCAGGATCATGAAACCCATAACATATATTACCTAATGAGGGTATCCATTTTTTAATACTGAGTGATATAAATGATCCTTAAGGAGTTAATGTGGGGGTTCAATAGTGATCCTATAATAATACGTTCAAATGAGGATGTTTTATATGTGGTATTTAATTTTTTTCACATGATCGGGCCTTATACGTGGCATCAAGTAGAGATAGTAAGTGATTACTTATTGTCCTTGTTATATATGGAATCATGAGATAAACTATGTAACTAAATATTTTTCACTCACAACTGTATTCTTCCCCTTAAAAAAATGAGAAACTACCTTCCCAATGTGTGGATCATGGTATGCATTGATCAAATAAGTCTTAAGAATATAATGTGTTTTAAAAATAAATTAATTCTGGGTTGATTATTTGACTAATGTTCCTGCATGACTCTGGGATCAAGATTATATTTATATTTTGAAATGGATACATTCTTTCTGATTAACATTACTAAAAATCCCATGACTAGCAGATGAATGAGGGAATGTGGTAGCTTGGCTTGATGCAAATTGTTTTGCTCTAAAATGGAGACATAACATTCTTGAAATCAATGATGGTTCCCCCACACTTCTTAAATAAGTTAGGGATTCTCGATTTGGGGATATTTACATTGATATTATCCATGGGTAAATATTATTTGGGGGTGTACTAGATATATTCTATGAAGGTGGGGATTATGATAATCTCTTATTGGGGTAAAAATGGTTCCTATAGTGTCATTTGTAGAGGGGTTTATATTTTAACCTCCCCCCATAGAACATCCTAGTGTGATGATGATATACTAATATCTCAAGGGAAAATATTAGTGGACTAGTATATAGAGGAGGGTTTTAGAATCTGTGTTGTAGTGCCTATTGAATCTATATGTGGGGATGAATAACAAGGATTGAAGGGATTGGTAAACCCCACTATTGTGAAAGAGTATAATTGTGATAATATATTAATGAAATTTGTTACTATACATTAACTTTCATTGAATTTCATTGGTACTGTTTGGGTGATGATTGATCAACTAATCAGGTTGGAATATTTACTTCCCAATCTGGGGTAGAGTGTGATGTATATCTTCATATTCAAATACATATATGAGACCATATAGATTCATGTATTACCATCAAATATCATTTAATAATATTTTTTATGATTCATACCATAATTGTGAACGAGTTTGTTGGAGGAATTTAGATCCTAGTTTTTGTTGAGTATAACTCCGTACCCCCAGAATACATGGCATATAAGTGAAACCATTTTTTATATTGAGGACATATGATGATAATTCATGAATAGTTATGATAAAATGTGAGATAGTTAGCTATAGTTAGTGAGCCTTTATACAAAAACAACATGAACTCCACTTTCTACAAAATAACAATTGAGGCTCTATAGAAGAGACCTTGTAGGTCATCCCATTGTTGGCTAGAGATTAGTGAGTCATCACTTATATGGACTGAGATTTTTAATAATGAATGAGATGATACAAGTGATACAGAAAGATATAAACCTATATTAAAGACACTTACATGTATTTAATATGTGGGCCATTAAAATTTTAGGAAAGAAATCATGTCGTCATGAATTTATATCTATTATGTGCCTTGAGTGAATTCAATAGAAGAAGAAAGAAGTTCAAAGCATCTTCATTCTATTCCAAATTCCATGTAGGGTAGGTGAGGTTACTTATAAGCTAGATTAAAACCCACAAATATAATAGACTATCAAAATATTCCATTTGTTAAAAATAAAATTATATATTCCAAACCATTCTCAAATCATCAACTATGGTGAGATGAACATCATAGATGAAACTGCCTTAATGGAGTGCCTAGTGATGATTGAGGATAGATATGGAAATAATCATTAGAGTTAGGTGATTCAAGGATAGTGTTTCCTATGTAAAATTTAGAATCATTATAATTACACAAGGGATAATAAAAAGCTATTGCAAATTTATTAATCTCACCTATTTGGGAGAGTTTTTCTTTTTGAGATGAAAATATAAGAAGGTTTGGTAGATATAGTGTCCCAATTGTTTCTGTGAATCCCTTAAAATTGTTTTTATAATATTTAAATGGGTGGACAAAAGTGTGGTTCAGTTTTAATATTTTTTATGGTGTTTTATATTTTTATTGTCGGGTTGTGTTATTTTTAGCTAGCACAAGTGAAGGAAACTTTAATAATAATTATCTCTAGAATGAATCCTAATATATAAGAATGAACACAATAGATTTTTCTGCAATGAAAGGTTTATTAAAAGTGAGGTATAATTTCTATTTTGTCTCTTGGCCTTCTTCAAGAATGTTAGTAACCTTTTTTTAATATATGTCTGGATATCGACACATTAACCCTTCCATTCCTTAAAAAATAATATATAATCATGTTTTAAGGGATTATCAATCATTAATATGAGAAACCCATAGGAATATAGGGGATACCATTTGAGGAGGATCTATGCGCACCCACTTAGTGAAGTCAAATTCATGTTCTAAAATCAGGTGTCGATTAACCACCAGTATGATTGGAAATGATTTCTGTTTCTTTCCCTCATTCACTATGTAAAATTGAAATTATTTTTGTTAAAATTATATTAAATTCAAATGGATTGTTAGAGAATATTATTAAATTATATTTTTTCTTGATTTTATTTTGGTTATTATTTTATAACTTTTACCATGGGATGCCCTTGATATTGAAAAAGTTGTATTCCTTATATATATTTTTAAAACATGATAACACTATTCAATATTGGAAATCCAAATTATAAACCCATATAATGAATTAAAACACATGCACACCCTCATAACCCAGGAAACCGCACATAAATAACCTATAAAATAACACTGTGAAACATTATAATGACAGTCTAAAAGTAAGTCCAGTCCCAAGAAAAATTCTAGGGGGAGATACGAACAACCCGCCCAAAAAAACACACGAAAAAACACATAGAGAAGAATGGGTGGATACCTATCAAATAAAAACAAAAACAAAAATAGTGTGACCCTAGAGATTATACCAAAAAAACAACACCAAAAAACACTAATATAATGATCATATGACTTCCCACACCACCCATGAAACCCACCATAATCTACCCATTGACATCATGTTGTGGTTTAACAAAATTACAATATCATTTTCATGAAATAGAATGACGGACAATTATCATCCTCCAAAAATAGATGAATATCTCTATGGAAGCTTTTATATAATCCTACAAAGTTACTAGCCTTGTTATTATTAAATATTTCTAAAATCACATGTGAACATCACCATCCAAAAACATGGGCTAGTAGAAATTAAAAAAACAAAAATACCAACACTACTATATCATTGTTTTGAAACTAATTTGAAAATCATAACCACTGAAAATTATTAATAGTCTAAATTCATTAATCAATTTATTTCATGAATCATTCCCAATTTATATACATAAACTTATAATAATAGGAAATGAAAACAAATACACTATCCCAAAACTATTCCACATTAGAGTAATAATGACAAGGAAAATTTTGAAACCTGAAGAATATACTCATGTAATTGATTAGAACTAGGAAACATATGTATAGTTAGAAATTTCATTAACAAATCTCTAAAATAAATAAAATAACAAATATCCCAAAGATACCCCAATAGATATCCCACTGACGTCATCAACCATATAAGAATGAAAAAACATTACATACTTAACCATGATAAGGAGAAATCCAAAAAACATTGTATTGAGTTGGGATTATATCAATATCATCATTAAACCAAAGGGATATCTTCACCGGAAACATAATAAAGATGGTAAAACCCTAGAACATACATGATCATCCATGACCAAAAATGGTGTAACATCACTATTAGATATCCATTATTCCATAATACCATGAAATATACAAACCCTTATCATACCATAAGTTCTAGAATATAATATCTGATTACCCCATAAAAAATATAACCCTATAAATTGATAACCACATTTATCATTCAAAAAACATCACTGGGTATCATTAGATGAAACATAAAATATGGAATTTCCTTCCAATATTGAAATCCTCGAATAAACCTATAATAAAATCCAGACCCAAAATAGGGAGGCACTGAATATATGTGTGAAGAATGAACCTATGTAAGAAAGGAATCATAAGACACCACTGGAAGATGAACAACACAAAGATCTATCGAACCCATCAATATAAGAGACAGAAAATTATGGTAAGAAAAATAACATTCGAAAACAATATAAAATGAGGAAGATAACCCCAAAATGATTATGAAATTATGATAAAACCCTTCATCATACATGGTTATTTTTGAATATGTTATCAACAAAAAGATTACTGTAAAAAATACCCAAAAACCATTCCTAATAATGTTTTTTATCCCTTATCATGCACAAGACAAATATTCACCACTAGACATAATAAATTCATTTTTTTATGGTAGAAAGAAAAAAGTTGGAAAAGATAACCATGTGATGCATGTGAAATCAATGAGGATCAGAGAAAATTGAATTTTGACAATCAATTCAACATGGTTGTTTCTATATAATATCATTGAACCCAATGGTGGGAGGTTGAGTGGACATTTGAAAATAAAAATTAATAGGTGCAATGTTGATATAAAGGGGAAATAATTTTAACTATAGGATATAAATAAATGTTGGGGCATATAAACCATGGAATCCAGAATTTGTAGTAGAAAAAAATTAGTGATGATTAACTTTTAGGTGGATGAGGTTTTAATAACATGTGTTTTCAATCACACAGTCATTAATAATCCCAACAAACATTATAGAAGAATTTAAGTGATGCCTATTCCTTTTAGGTCAATATTAAATATCATAATTTTTGTAGTTAATAAATGTACATTATGTTTTTCTTTGACAATTGGAATTATTTATAATTGAGTAAATTGTTGGAAATCACCATGGCCACACATGTCATGTTATTCTAGGTGAATGTTATGAAACAAAATGATATAACCTCAGTTCTTCGTGGTACACTCATGGATACCTCGATATTGACAAGCACTATATTGTGTATGTAGTATTATATGCTTGTTGACCACAAATGATAGGACGATACCAGTATAAACCAATAATTCATTTGATTCTGACTAACTATGTTCTCAAGTTATCATTCCATATGCTTTATCTTTATTTATATTTTTAATATATTCTGACCCAATGTAAAAATTAGACAAATGAAAAGTCTAATAACATAATTTTTATATATAAGTATTGATAGTGTGATCTTATATATAATAAAACACAATTTGAAATTCATTCTAATGATATATATGATCTTATATATTAGGAGATGAGGAATGTTTTTGGAATCTACTACACATCTGGTTTTTAAAATATGACTAAGGGATTGTCTTTGGACCAGCATATCACCACCATAAATAGACCACTAGATAATGAATTGTGAAAATTGGATGATCAAAATAATTTTCTGAAATAACTACACCTTCACAAGGATATCAAAACACCCTAAGAACAACATAACCGTAAAATAGTAAAGAAAACTCACAAATATTTTACGAAGCTGAATTAAATATAATTAAAATAAATAAAATGTGAATTAAAAAATGGATTAATGTAATTTGGGTGAGTTATCATAAATGGAAGGGATAAGGATTGTGACTTTATTTTCAATCACCATAATAATAATATTTCATTCAAATATCAAACTCATCAGTAAAATTTAATTATAAAGGATTGAAACAATGTAATATTATAATTCACAATGCACATTGATCATGCTTTGCACATTTAAATGACACACATTTTAAAATTAATTGAATTATTTGTATAAGAAATGTCAACTGCTCTTATTTGTAACGTTTTCCCAATTTCCTGGAGGGGCTTCCAAATACAATATAATTGGATATCTCTAGTGATGATGTAGCATCCCACCCATGGTGCCACTCAACAATGCCCCAAGAAGATGGCCACAAGACCTCAATTGTGCCTCCCCAAAATTCATAGGCGTCCTACTAGTTGTGAGGGCCTATTGTTTCTATGGGAAGATTATTCCCTCATAGATAACAGGTTTAAAAATAAAAAAAAATTAAATAATACACTATAGAAACAGAATAAAAAATTTACAAAATCGTAAAATATGGTTATAAAAATTGAAACAAAAAATATATAATTAGAAAACATTGAATAAAAAATAATACGTACACAATGATGTTTCTATTGATGATATAGAAAATTGGAGTACATGGGGAACATGTTATAAAAGAATATAATGCATAATTCAAAATTATATTATTAATAAAAACTCCTACAATAAGAATATCGAGCATATATGTGGTCATATTCCATAAAATCAATCCTAAGGCTTTAAATCAATCATGAATCAGAATCTGGAGGGTTTAGCTTATTAATACATGAAATCAAGATGTCTTCATGGGTACCGTTGGGGGACCAAGAATGGAGTGAGATACAATCTCAGTAGGCAACCACTCACTGTGTCTTGGATAATGTATTTCTTAAAATAAATAATTGAACACTGTGACAAGTATAATAAATGTAGAGTAATAAAAAAATATTTAAAACTTTGGTTCGGGTTCTTATGTGGTCACCTGACTGATGCCACAAAATTTTGTCTATATCAAATTTTGAAACAAGATATCTATACAAGTGATATAGTATGGGAATAGAAGATAGTAAATAAGGAACCAATGAAGGTATATGTAATTCCTATGCATTGGATTTTGTGTCTTGTATTCATGAAAATACCCAAGAATTATCACAATACAAATATGTATCATGGCATACAATTGGAGAAAATTAGAAATTAAATCAAATGGGGGAGTCCCTAGGCCATCAAAGGTGAGTCAAGAAGATTACCTAGGGTTTCTATAATATTCTACAATATAACCTATACCACCATGTCCATCTATGGAAACCTATAAATGTTTTTAATATATCACCCATGGCTTGGTGACTCTGATTTTGTACCAATTATCTCAGATAGTGGACTTGTTGTCACATGAGGCATGGGGTATCCATCACCCAAAAGGGTCCATACTCGTTCCCCCATACCAAATTGGTGTCAATAAAGAGTACGTAAAATACAGCCAGACATCCCATACATGGAAATACAATATATGTTCCTCATTCTCAAAAGTGAATCCTATAAAACATGAGGAGTCCATCCAAAGAGTCCTTAAAAAAACCATGTGTTCTCTCCTAGCGTTAATAGATGATCGTAGCAACCAATAGCAGATCATGAGGCTTAGAATTTACATTTAAATTTTATCCATAATAATTTTAACATTTCCTGATAAGAATCATGATATTTTATTCTATTCATTCAAATCCATCGTGACATAAATTAATAATCAGGACATATGGAAGAAAGAACATGGTGCTAATCAGAAAAACAATGAGGGGAAAATAAAATCATACCAATTTATCTCAATTAAAAATATTGGGTTAAAGAATAAAACTAATGTGCAACATACATATATAGATGGTGGTCCACTATTTTATGCATTTCAATTTTGTCTACTTTAGGTTGGAACACCTTAAGGGTTGGCCACAATGAGACGAAAACAACAACAGATGGGTTTCACAATAAGGTATGGTCACAGATTAAATGGGATACCATTTTAATTTATTTATTTAATTCATCTGAAGATTTTGTATAATTATATGTTGATCAAAATAGTGACATGACATTTAAAAAGTGGTGAAACGAGTAAAAAAATCTTAAAACACCTACCTCGATGCTGTAAATTCCACACATCTACTGTTGAGGATTGATTCAATTAAAAACTTGAGAAAACAAATAAATCATAAAATACCATGAAAATAGGGAAAATAGAGTCTCAAATAAATATATAAATGCACTATTGAAGAAAGTAAAAATATAACAGAGACGATAATAGATCTTACAAATGGATTATCATTTATCCGGATGGTAGGAGATTTAAAGTCCGATTGAGGCAATCATCACAAACCCTATGGTGAGGGGATGATGAATCTTACTTGTGGGAGTATAGGAAAAGTCACATGTTAAAAAGGTTTGAAGGAATAGAAGGTTTATAACAATAAAGAGAGTAATTTTGGGAATTTCACCTTCAAAAAATGGGATCATGGTTTGGCCATGTGGTTGGCTGAACTGTGTGCCAACCATGTGCCACTCAACTAAATAAAAGGGTAACCGCACACAACTAGGCACATGGTTTGTCTAACCTAGCACAAACCATAAATAATAGATATGTCCCAAAACCTATGTAGCATCCCAAGGAAGTGCGCCTGAGGTGCATGGTTTAATAAAAATTGTAAATACCACAAGATCCAACATTCTACTGCCACACCGTTTATAGAAACCTTGGGGTATGGGTGACATGAGTTCAACGAATCATATAGAAATGTTATTAAATAACATTTTAGGTCCCAATTCTTGGAATATTCCCTAAAAACACTCCATTCATCTGGAAGTTCATTAAGAGTCATTATTTGGGATATTGTAAAGAATATAAGCCAAAAAATGGCATGTAACATTGTAGATGGTCATGATGTTAAAACATCCCCTCTTAATCAAAACCCATCCCCGAGTTTCCCTTAAGAGAGTGGTAAAATGTAATATGGGAAATTATCTAACCACTTACCATGTTTTCTAGAATCCCTCTCCTATTTCTCATCATGAATGTGTCTATGTGTCTAAATCACTCGGACCAAAGGAACCAACCATCATTTAAGTGCCTTCTTTATCTGATCAAAGATAATATCAGAATCTTCTCAGGAGATCACTCATATTAAAACTAGATATCATATTTATCAAACGAGTGAGATGTTTCAGGATGATACTGACTAATCTGAGATATGTGGAAGTATTTTTTCAACGAAAAGTGCCTATAAGGTAAGAGAAAATGATAGGTTATCTGCAAATCTATTTCAACTATCTCGAATTTCCTGAAAATTACATGTTGATTACTTTAACTATATTCCGATTAATCAATTACCCAATCTTGGTGATACACATATAAATGATGGATGTCTCACCTTGAACTCGAGAGATCTATGGTGATGATCAGAATATGACTTATTCCTAGACTAAGGCATAGAAATATGCTTCTAAATCAGCTTGATTCCTAGGAAGTCTCCTGAATGAGATGTGGACAAATTCGAAAATACCTACTGACCTCAAGACAACATATAGGTGATAGAAACTTTATTCCATAATGGTCCTCGTAAGGGTATATATTTATTGTTTTGTGAATGATATTTTGTAGGAGAGATCATTAAGAGGTAAATTATTTTCCAAAAACTGTCAACATTATGTATGTTGGACCAAATCAGATCATCCAACATTTGTATCATTCTATCATAATATGCTTTGGTATGAGGGTAGATATTTTACTTAAGATCAATTTTTAACCATATTCCCTTTTCAACAATTATATGAAGTGATAATTAAAGTGGGATTTAAAACGATAGAATGGAAAAAAACATGAAATGACGCTATCTCCGTGATATAAAGCTTTCTCCACTCATCAACATTGAAGATATCTCAGATAGGTAGGAAGTGTACAACCATGGTTGACCATTTTATGTTCATTCATACTCCATTACTTCCTTGAGAAGATATTAGAATGACTCTCAGGAAATAAATTCTAGCACCATTCCATTTAAACATAGGAATGGATTGAGTCTATTTGTGTCCAACAGGTTACTAATTCTCATCTGTAACCCTCTAACAGGCGAAAAAATGCGTGATAAAACCATTTATCTTCATCTTCATACATGGCCACCAATAATTATGACGGATGGATCATTACATATTGGAACAAATAGGAAAAAAATTTTAAATA
This sequence comes from Viscum album, assembly GCA_963277665.1. Lineage (NCBI taxonomy): Eukaryota > Viridiplantae > Streptophyta > Magnoliopsida > Santalales > Viscaceae > Viscum > Viscum album. The sequence continues at coordinate 207,008,235 of OY728128.1, read as the reverse complement.
GTGGTGTGTGATTCCATCATATACTCTTCCCATATAGTCGTAGGTCCCCATACACAACCACATAAGATTAGGGGTTCACATCCAACAAAAACTTATAAATGTGGTGATTTATATCCTTTGATGATCTCCTTCAATATGGGGCCCTATTAATTAGACATATACCTTATCTGGACCAACTCTATATGGGTGGATATCACCACTAGAGCTAAAAATGCTACACCTTGAGGTTTTTTGAGTTTTTATTTTTTGAATTAATTTATCCTTTGGAATGGTTTTCATTTCATGTAACTCTACAAAGTAGTTTATTTTATATTAAATCACTATGATTGACTTGCATTCTACGCAAAAATAATTTTATATTACACTACACAAAGACTAAAATTTTATCTTGACTACAAGAAACACCATGGTTAACTTGAGGCTTGGAATACAATATAAGCAACAATTTCTTTTTGTATGCTACCCACAACACCGACTTGAATACATTACACAGAACATAGAGTTTCTACGAAATGTCTTTTATAGCTAGAAATATTGAAATGATATAATTAAAATATAGTAAATAAAATTATTAATATGAACAATTATATATACAATTAAAATAATTTTTATAATATTTTCATATAAAAAACATATTGATGATGAAAATTATAATTTATGGTATTGTCATTATAGGTTTAAAAATATTTTTTTTTCTCAAATTAGATCATTTTAATGAAATTCTGTGAAAAATAATAAAATTAATTTTATATGCATTTTTGAACTTAATTTCATAAAATGTACATCATTTTTGAATTTATAATGTCAAAATTAGTTTATGGAGTTTTTTTGGATTTCTCGGAGAAAACTCATTTTTAGGTCAATATTGAAAATACCAGATCACAATTCAAAACTACTTTTTCACCAAACTTATTTAATGGGATAAATTATATTTTAATACGGTTTAAAAGTATAATTGCCTAATATTTTTATAAATTAACCCAATTTTGATCATTAGAATCAATTTCTCATTAGATTGGGTATAAAAACATAGAAAATGTTTTGATGTTTTTTCATTGAAAACCCACAACGTCGCCCTGTTTGCGATATTTATTTTAAATTAATTTCAGACACATAGGTGATTAGAATTTGTAAAAATGGATTCCATATTTTTAATAATAATAATTTATAATTTCATATAAGGTCAAATTTTTTTGACCAACAATATTAGTGAATGTGATTAAAATTAATTAAAACGACTAAGAGGAAAATTTGATTAAAAAAGTACTAAACATTATATTTAAAATGTAGAAAAATAAATAAACTTGTTAAAAACCAATTGTATGGACTCTATTAGGCCCTGAACTATATACTATGGAGGTTGTTAATGACTTTTTATAGGTAAACATATTGTTACACCTAACTATTCTTCAAAAATGTCATGTGTTTCTTTTCTAATAATAATAAAAGGCCACCACCAGTCCCGTTTCTTAATCATCTCAAAAGACATATGTATATAATGTTTATTACATATCCACTTCCAAAAATACCTCCCTTACTCCAAGAATACTACCCTTTGTTAGGATGAAATCCACAGAATCATTTTTGCACTAACTAAAAGGAGTTACCTGATTAAGACGTAACTTATTTTCTCATGCTCCATTCATTGATTTTATTTCTCCACCCCTCCACTCTATATATGCCCTGATTGTATAAAAAGTATTGTTTCTTAAATACACTATAATTATTTATGATAATGATTATACATAAACTTTCACAATTTTCCATATATTGTTTAACAAAAATCTCAATTATGTGTACGTTGAACTATTGCCTCCATAAATGGTGATTGTGTATTTTTCCTATACTAGATCTCATGGTGGATATTATGAAGGACAATTTTTTTTAAAATTTTGATATTTGATATTTATTATTTATTAATTCTTACCTATTTATTTTACAATAAATACCTTTTTACCTTCTATTTTATGCAAATATTATAATTTTGTTTGACGAACTGTGGACTACTTCCCTTAAAAGCGATGCTATTTATTCATACACTACATGAAATGTAAGTATAAGTATAGTGAATATATATGATATATATGATATCAAAAATATAAAGTAATAATTATATATATAAATATATATAAATATATATACATATATATATATATATCTGTGTGTGTGTCTTTTACTTTCTTTCTTTTAACACAACCATTAAATGGAAGTAACGTTCATGCATACGTATGAATTACCATCTCCATGAATGGTGTATTTCATTTCGTAATTATATATAAAATGGATTATTACAATATAATTATACTCAATATAAATTATATTTAAATCATGTTTTAAATTCTATAAAACATGATATAAGTATAAGGGCCAATGATATGACATATTAAGACAAATGGGAAAAACAAAGTAGATATTAACTGAAGATAAAAATTAACATAAAATTGTTAACTGGTGGGTAACATAAATACAAAATAAAATAAAATATGGTATTAAAAGTAATAATATTTTTATGTTCTTAATTTATAATAAATTTTATATATATTATATTTAAGTTTTGAATGAGTACGATGAGAGTTAATACACAAGGTATGGAGATTTCATCTCTCTTTTTAATTCCTGTGAGATACATGTTTTATTCCCCACCCTTTCCATTTTTGAGTTGTGTACACTTAACATGGATATAATTAATTATTCTTATAGTTATATTTATAGGTATTTAAATATCCATTTTATGACATATATTCCATGGGGTTTATATTCAAAATGTAATAATATCAGAAAAATATTTTTGTCTCGATTTTCCTTCTTTGAGGCTCATGTTTTGAAATGCGCCTACATTAATTTTCAGGTTTATATAATTATGTTTTACTAAATATATCATGAAGGTACTTATATTCATGACATTATAAAATTCATTTAATTTACTTTTCTAACATGGAGAGTATGATCCCAAGTTACCATGTGATAAGAGTTTATTGAAACAATCTCATTACATTTCATGATTTCTTATGTCAATGCTTCCTTTTATAAAATCATATATCCCATATCTCAATAAACTTCATGAATTTTATTATCCTTTATTTATTCATTATAAATTTATGTATTTGGTTCCATTTTTTACTCTTTAGTACATAAAATAGTTAAGTTATTTCATTATGAAATCCTAACGTTACCCTCTATTCTATTGGAATTATAGGTTCTTTTTGAACCATGTTTCTAAAAACTGTATCCAAGAATATTGTACTATTAAATTTTGATATTTATAATTAATTTTAAACCATTTATTCTTTTACTAATCTCTTTAAATTAATATTATTTTTTCTTTCTGAGTAATAAATGTTTCTATCATTTTTCCATACAAAAGGAATGATCATTTTACCTCATATGAAATTTATGAATTTAACCAACATCATTTATTAAAATATTCCATTCCATTTTTAAATGAATAATTTTTAGAATTTGTTTTTAAGAATTAATTTTCATGGAAAATTGGTTTTAATTTTATTGCAAGAATGTTTCTATTTTTTTAATTAAAATAGTTTTCAAAATTTTTTAATCCAAACTTTTATGTATTTAATGAATATTCAATGATATGGTTTTAAAAATAATTTCAATCATTCATTATATTTTTTCAAATTTTTTAAATGAAAAATATTATTAATATTTTTTGAATCTAATTTTAAACTTTTTAATGGAAAAAATTTTCAAAATATTTTGCTGATTCCTTTTACAGTTTTTCAAGGAAAATGGTTTTTAAAATGGCTCAATGATTTCATAATATATTTTTAATATATCTTCAAATGAAAATGTATTCATTATTTTTTTCATTGATTCCATTATAAATATTCATGGAAATGAGTTTTAAATGGTTTTATATTTCATAAATAATTTCCAAAAAAAGAAAGGTTATTTTCCTCAAGAAATTTTGTCAAAAGATATTTGAAAATTATTTTCCAACAAAGATAATATCTATTGATGATACTCAAGACTGTCATGGAGAAGATATAATGAATCCTTTAATATAAATTATTTGAGTGGTATATTCATTGATGTTATAATGTTTATAAAGCCTGTATATCTTACATTAATTATATGATTTTTAAACCCACTTTTTTATAGGAAATAAATTCATGAAGTGATTAAAAAACCTATCTATTTTCATATGTTATGATGTGTTAAATTGTTAATGATACCCTTCTCCTTTAATTGGTCTTGATTTGATGTTTATAAGACCTGTTTATTTTTATAGTTCATGATATGATGAATGTTTTAATTTGTGTAATATTTTTGAATGATGATATAATGGGATGGGTGGGACCTATATCTCTCTCTAATGCATTAGGTGATGATAGATGACAATTGTTGATAAATGATATGTGTGAACCTGATTACATGTTCAAAATTCTATGAGTGAACCTTATTATGTGTTCATAATGTTATGTGTGAACCAGATTATATAGTCCCAATGTTATGCGTGGACATGGTTTCTTGTCCATAAGATTATGTGTGATCCTAATTTCATGTTCATGATGTTATATACGAACCTGATTACATTTTCACAACATTATGTGTGGACCTGGTTGCATGCCCATAAGTTTATGATAGAGCATGGTTAGATGTCATTAATTTATGTGATAACAGATTTATACTTAAATAAGGTCACAATGTTATATGTTGATGTGTTTGACATAATTTCTTGTCTTAAATATTTCTTACACTTCCATGGATTATGATCTTGATTTCCTTATGATTCATGTCTTATGACCTTCCAATATTTATGCCATGATTCATGATTATAATATTTGATATAAATGGAATTATCTTCAAGTGTTATGCTCATGTCCTAAAACTCTTATATTTTTGTTATATTTATGTATTTCAACTATTTACCCTTAATGAGAATTTGAAACCACCCCTTTCTTATGAATCTTTTTCCTATGTTATTAAGGAATTTTCATTGTATAAGTACTATAGTGGATCATCATTACTAGACAAATTTATGTTATTTTACAAAGATAATATAGTTTTTTTTTCTGGAGTCACTAATCTATTATGGACCTCGAGATTACATATTTTTAATATGATGATTATTCATAAAAATTGATGTAATATCCATGTATGTTAAGACTGGGTTACTATATTTGGTATCAATGGAATGGTTTAGTCACTATTTGGAAACTAGCATTAGAAAATCATACTGATATCTCTTGGTGTATTTTTAAGAATATGTCTTGGTATGTCTATAAGGATAATTCTAAAGATATGAAAAAACATAGGAAAGTTTTCTCGAATATTATTGAACGATAGAGAGAGTGATTTCCTATTAATACATATCTATCTCGATAATAAAAGTGGATGTGGCTCTCGAGAAGATGTACCTAGGAGTTACGACTCCACCAAGATGTTCTAGGCCTAACTCGAGGAAATATCATAAACAACAATGAGCTGGGATACACACATTGGTTGACACTTGAAGTTGATATTCTTTAAAAATTCAGAAACACTTCATGAACTATTATGAATAATTTGAATATACAATTACTAGGAAAAAATTATGTAAACATAAGTCATCAGAGATTATGGAAGGTGATATAAATTAGAAATCCTATAAGTAATTTTTCATGGATTTGTATTTTTATTCTATGATATTTGTTTCTCACCATGTTCGTTCTGTTTTTAGTCAATGAAGAGAAGTAATAGGAATGTGGTGAACATTGAATGTTTTGGATGTTGACAGTATAGGAATTTTTCCAATCTATTTCCCATGTGGAAATTTCATAAAGGAAATAAGTAAGGTGGAGTGATAATTTGTTATAATTATAGTGTTAAAGAGACCAAAAATGACCAATGAAAGGTTTGTGATGTCATCATAGTATTTTTTACATTAATCATTTAAAGCATGATTATATTAAGGTTAAGGATTCTTAAAACATGATTTAAATTTCATATTCAATGAAATAGGTATCAAGGAATAAGTTGATGAACCCTAAGTAATTCCTTAAGAATAATATTGGACGACTGAAATATATATGTTTTGGAATTCAGTTATTGTGCTATATTAATCCTGAAATATATAAGTATATTATGTATTATTTTTCATTAAGGATTGAAGTGAACACATTGAATGGTGATAAAGACTTAGAATGGTGATATTTTTTATTAGGGGAATGTAACATATAATAAATACTAGATGTTGGGATAATAATGCCTATATTATCATATGCTATATATAAATAAATAAATTTGCTGGTATTAATTACAATAAAACTAATTATGTACCAATTTATTGGTAGTTCATGCAATAATGGATGATTTTTAAACAATCTTGGACTTAATTATTATATTTAGTATTCTATGGATTAAAGAAGAAATAATTTTTCCAAAATGATTTATGGTAATTTTGGTTGTTACCATGTTCTAATATAATTTACTAGGAGGGTATTCATATGTTTGGAATTTGACAAACAGGAGCTACTTTGGGATATACATGTGATAATTGTTAAGAAACGTTCATGAAATTATTTCTAATGTTTTGGATTTTCATTTTTAAGATGGATAATATTGTTTAAGATAATTGAAAATTTTATATTAAGAATCGGTGGAAGTATTTATGATTTGAAGTTTTATTGATAAGTTTGGTTACAAATAAATTTAGTTATTAATCTTTTTTGAATGATTCCATTATATTAGAAAAATTATATGATTTTGGTTTCAAAAAAAGAAATCATGTGTGTTAGGTGACAAAAAATAATACCTGGAAAGGCCACATGTCTTGAACCCAGTTCTGAAAAAAAAATGTAAGGGTTTCATGCCTACCACTGGCATATATGATATCCTCGTTAATGTTGGATTTTTTTGAAGAATAATTATATATGATGAAACAAAATTATTACTTTTTTGTGTTAAAAGATAAATATATTAACCATTATGACTTTTAATTATAGTTAAAGGTAATTAGTTATACATTCCATTATTTTATGGGCCTTAATATCTGTTAAAAGTGTATCTTAGTGCTTTGGGAATCAAATTTAATTTCTAGACATCCATTTCGTGATGTAATGGATGGATTAGAAATTGTTAAAATCATAACAAGAGAATGAATTTTTTTATAGATATTATTGGTTAACAAATGGACTACTCAAAGATATGATAATGAAAAAAATTATTTCCAAATACATAAATATTTATAGAACATATGACCTTATAAATCATCATAGATTTGTGACTTTGAGGCCCTAATATTTTCATTGATGGATCTCTTGATTGTTATTGATGAACTCAATCACGGAATATAAATATTTACACATTTACTCCAAGTATATTATACACTCATAGCAATGTTCTCCTATGTTGATACATTTTTATATGTTACATTGGATTACCAATATGGTTAAAACATACTATTTTTTAGGGAATTTTAAGTATCTATTTTTACGATGTGGGGTATGGTAAATGGAATTTTAAAGTATTAAACATTGGATAACCCAAACGAAATTCAAGGGTAAAATTCAATTTTAATGGGGATATACTGTAACACCCTGAGATTTTGTGAATAATTTTTGTTCGAATTAAATTTACCATTGAGAAATTATTCATTTCACGTATAACAAAAATTAGTTTATTTTATATTAAAGCACTATTTTTGGATTGTCTTATACAAAACACCAAGTTAATAGTCCACTAAACACAACAAAAGTTTTAGCTTTACTACATTAAACATAGAGGTTATCTTGAAACTTAGTATACATTAATCCCAACAATGTATTGGCATACGTGACACACAACATTGACTTTGAATATGTTACATGCAATATTGTGTTTTTTAGATGAATGTTTATTTTTATAAATATTTAAATTATATAATTATAATTGATTAATTATAATTAGTAATAAGAATCGTTATAACTACTTTTCAAATATTTTTTATATTGTTTTTATATAAATTAAAAATATTTATGATGAAATAAATAATTTGTGGTAAATCCTTCTATATTTAAATATAACATTTTCTCAAATGAACAACATTTAGTGTCCTTTTATAAAAAATTATAAAGTTAATTATAGACAATTTTTGAAATTTAATTTGATAATGTAAATTTAATTCTTAATTAATAATGTTGAAATTAATTTTGGTGGATTCTTTTTTGTTTTTTAGCAACATTATTTTTGGATGAATAGTTAAAATACCCGATCATAATTCAAAATGAAATTTTCAAATAATTTATTTATAAGGATAAAATATATATTAATTTTTTTTCAATTTTTAATAGGATAATATTTGTTTGAATTAGTGAAATTTGGTTAATTGGAATCAATTTTACTTTGAAATTGGGTATTAAAACCAAGCAAGTGTTTGGATGTTTTAATATAAAAACATGTACTATCTTCCCACCAGTGGGATAAAATTTAATTTAATATATTCAATTTTGTTGATTTGAGTTTTGGAAAATGGATTCTGTCTTAATAATATGAAAAATTATAGTTTCATAAATCTTTAAAAATAATTTGACAAAAAATATTAGTTAAACTGATTAAAATTAATTACAACAGTTATGAGAATAAGTAGGTTAATAATGTACTAAAACTACAATTTAAAACCCAAAAAAACATATAAAATAGCACAAAAATAATTCTTTGGACATTATTATACCATTAAACATCCATTATGTGTATTTTGTATTTGTATAAATTTTATTCTTTAAACTGTGGGTACATATAACTGGATTTAAAAAATGCCAGGTGTGTCATTACCTTTCTCTATAAAAGGACACCAACACTCCATATAATTATCACATATTAAACAAAATATAATTGACCATGATATGAAAAATTCCCTTACCAATATCCATATCTTTCTCCTATAATACTCACATTGGGTAGAAATAAATCCATGTAATCCTTTTGGCACCAACAAAAAGGAGTTACTCGATTAAGGCACAATATCTTCATTCAAGATCCCTTCTTTTATATTCTCTCTCCACCCACAAAACTCTATTTATTAAATGATTTTATAATAACACAAGTATATTGAAATTAATATTATGATTTTATTCTAAGGGTTAGACTATCACTTAAACACACCAACCTCTATTGGGTAACAAACCAACTATTTATGTGTATGCACCATCTCAATAAACAATTCTTGTTATTTTTTCCATTATCACCTCCCATCATGGGAATTATTATTGAAAATATAATTATATATGTCATATATTATATTTATTATTTATTTATTTATATGTATTCCATTTACAAAACATACCTTTTTTACATTCTATTTTGTGTAAATATGATAATTTTGTTTGATAAAGTGTAGACTATCTCCCCCTCAAAGAAATGTGATTCGTTCATAAACTAAGTAGAATTTATTAATGATGGGATAAGTGAATATATATATATATATATGATATGATATCATAAATATAGTTTAATAATGATATATATATATGTCTTTTACATTCTTTTAATCAACATGAAAATTAAACAGAAACAACGTTCATGCATACGTACGACTTAAAATCCATGTATGTGGTGTATTTTGTTTTGTACTTATATAATATACAGATTATTATAATAATAGTATAAGGGATATTAATTCTAATTAAATTATGGTTTAAATTATGGAATTCATGATATAAGTGTATGGACCAATGCTATAACAGAATAAGATAATGCGAAAAAAGAAAACATGACCCGATGTGAAAAAATAACATAGAATTGTTAACAAGATGGTAATATAAATCCATAATAAATACCTATATATTATTTGAATTAATAATATGGTTATAATATTAATTTATAATTAATTTATATTTCCTATACAAAATTTTTGACTTAGTACGATAAGATTCCAGACCCAAGGTAAAGGGATTTCATCACGCTTTTTTATTTCCACAAGATGCATGCTTTATTCAACACGAATTCCTTTTGTGTGGTGTGTATTCAGAAAAAGTGTGAATATAATTATTATTATATTAATATTATGTGTATTTACATATCCATTTTATGACCTATATTATATGTGGTTTATTTTTCTAATCATATCAAATATGTAAAATAGTTTTTTCACAATTTTCCATCCTTGAGACTCATGTTTTGTTTTGAGCCAAAATTCATTCTGAGGTGTATATAATTCAATTTCACATTATATATTGTGAATATATTTAATTTCATGAAATAATAAGATTCATCTATTTTTATTTTCACACATATAGTGTTTGACCCCATGTTTCCATGTGATAAGAGGTTACTGGAACAATCTCATCGCCTTTCAAGATTTCTTTTGTGTATGCATCCTTTATCAAAAAATTATAACCCATTTCTCAAAAATATTTATGAATTTTATTCTCCTCTGGTTATTGCTGATTTATTCATATATGTATTAATATTATTCTAATCTTTGGTACATAATATAACTATGAAATTGTTTTTAAGAATTTCATGACATTACCTTCTCTTTGGATGGAAGTATCTATTCCATGAAAACCATGTTACTTAAAAAGGGTATCCAAGAATATTATACAGTTATAATATAATATTTGGAATCATAATTTTCACTTTTTCAATTTTACCATTCTCTTGAAAGGAATATTCTGACCTCTTTCTGAACAAGGCATTTGCCTAACCGTTTTACCATAGAAAATGATTGTTCTTCATATCTCATACGACATGTACATATTTACCATATATCATTTCATTGATGATTACTTTTAAATTTTAAATAGAAACTCGTTGTGAAAATATTTTTAAATGTAATTTTCAATAAATTTTTTATCAAAATGATATCAATCATTTTTTAAATATTTTCAAGGATTTTTTTTCAAATTTTTTCTAAGCCACATTATATCACTTCAATTTATTTTTAATGAAATGGTATTAAATAATGTATTATGATTTATTTATATGTTTTAATTTTTTTTCAAATAAAAATAATTTTAAAATGTTTTGAAGATTATTTTATATGTTTTAATTGAAAATGGTTATCATAATTTTTTCAATATTATTTTTATAACTATTCAAGGAAAATGGTTTTCAAAATGTTTCAAATATTTCATTAGATGTTTTCGAGGTGTTTTATGATGAAAATTATTTCAAAATGATCTTATGTATTTATTTATAAATTTTTTAGAAAATGTATTTTAAATTTTTTTATGTTTTAAAATTCTTTTTCCAAAAAATGAAAGGATAACATATTGAAGAAAAGTTTTCAAATATATTTCAAAATTATATTTCGTATAAAAAAATATCCAATTATTTAACTCATTATTTAATAATAAATGATCTAAATAATCCATTTATATTCATTCTATGAATTTTTTATTCTTCATTTTCATGATGTTTGTGAAACCCATTTCTCTTCCACAGATTATATGATTTTGAAACCCACATCTTTTCATGTGTTATGATTTCATGATGTTATCATGAATCCTATCTCCTTCCAAATTTTATTATGATATGAATAGTTAATTCTAGCCATTAATTTTCATGGGAATTAATTTGAGGTTTATAATACCAATCACTTATTATTGGTCATGATATGATGTATGCTTTATTTTTTGGCATATTTACGATTGATTTTTTCCTGAGATGGGTGGGTCCTATATCTACGTCCAATGCATTGAGTTATGATGTATGAATCATGAGTATAAATTTTAACCGTGAACCTAATTATATGTTCACAATGTTTTGACTGGACCTGGATTCATGTCTATAAGATTATTCATGAACATGATTACATGGTCCCAATATTATGAGTGAACCTTATTATATTTTCATAATATTATTAGTGAACCAGATTATATGTTCAAAATGTTATCCACGGACATGGATTCATGTAAATAAGTTTATATGCGAACTATATTACATGTTCACAATGTTATGCGTGAACTTGATTACACGTTCATAACATTATTCCTGGACCTGGTTGCAAGTCCATAATTCTATGAGTGGGACTTATTACCTTTCCTTAACATAAGGTGTGAACCCGTTTATATTATTTAAGTTCACGATGTCATAGGTTCATTTGTCTTCCACAATTGCATGTCTTGTTCATATAATACACTTCTATAGAATAAGCTCTTGATTTCCTATTGAATCATGTATTATGAACATTCAATATTTACTCCATGTATGATGATTTATGATCATTGATATGAAGGTATAATCATTAATTTTTATTCTCATGTTATCATACCATTGTATACATGTTATGCTTACATATTTCCCTCTATTTACCCTTACTGTGCATTTAATCTCACCTCTTTTATAGTTTCATTTCCCCATGTTATGAAGGATTGTTTTAGGTAGAATTACCTGTAGGGAATATATCTACTAGAGGAATTAATGATATTACACCAAGTTATAAGGTTTTGTTTCTCATATCTAAAGGCACTAAACTATTGTGATCCTTATGAATGTAATTTTATAAAAACATAAATATTCATAAAAATGATGTAATATCCATGTATGTTAATCTTGAGTCACTATAGCTAATACATGTATCATATGTTATTATTAAATGTCCATATATATCTTAGAAATCAAGACCATCAACTGCAAACCGCTATTGGCCTCCTTGATGACTTACATCGTAGTCTTATAGCTGAATGATTGAGCTAATACATTACTATTATCAAGTGTTTATGCTAGATAAAAATTGAATGACTGTAGGTAATCCACCCACATTAACTGCCACAGAAGCAAATATCACTATTTGGGCACGTATTTAATACTTTTAAGATTATTTTAAATGATGATATTATCACCAATATGTAATGTATCCAACATAATAGACCATTAATTAAAAATGTTAGCTTGAGGTATTGTGTTAGGTCGTTCTTCTCATGGGGACTCAGATGATGGGACCCTTTTTCCAGGAATCGATCACCCAACATTAGAAAAATGCTAGTCCAATATCTAAAGCATCAAAATAGAATGTATTACTTCTTCTCTACTCTGGTTTAATTGGCATTGGTGTTGATGCATGCCTTCATCTAGGGTCTTGAAAAGATGTCTCACTATCCATTAAAGGAAAATTAAACCCCCTATCTTGGTCTATCTCCTAAATGGAGCATCTGGGTGTGATAATTCAGGAATTAATCACCTGTGATAGCCATCTATCCCCAATAAGATGCATATGTCATAATTATTCTTGTGTTAGTCCAAAAAATCCACAATGATATCCATTTATCGGTGAAAAAACAAGTCTATCTCTTAAATGTTATGATCTCATAATTGAATCATTCTAATAAAAAATTTGAATATATTGTGCTTCACATATTATTGGTGCTATCTTTGGGTACTCAACATAATCTGGTTATGGTTGGAATGGTTGTGTCTTGGGTGCATGTACACTATGATTTTTTCTAATAAGACTACCATAACATAATCCTGATACATGTGAAAAACATGATTCAAATGATCCCTAACAAATTCAAGTATGTTCTAAAGACTGCACAAAATGGGTAGATACTCATAGATTTCATTTCTTATTTGGTATTCTATATGTGTTATTTTTGATGGCCTTACACGTTCTTGATGGTAGCTGAAGTAAAATTGATTTTATATAAAATAGATTATCCTATATGATGGTTAAAAAGTTTCTTTATGTAAAGATGTGGATAATGGTTCTTCAATAAAGTATGGTTCTATTAGATGTGATACACACACAATCAAAGGGTTCCATCCACCTTTTTTGGAGAAATAGATGGGTGAACCCTGTGGAGATCTTCTAGGTTGTATAACACCCTCAACATATACATCATATAGATACTTTATATGTTCCTCAAGCATTTTAGGGTTCATAAAGAGAATCAAGTCAAAACTAGTCATGTTGAGGGTGAAGAAAACAAAGAAGAAACTATACCGACCTATCTGAAAGGTCTATTCATGACACTGGTTTATTACCTTTGTTTTGACCCCCAACAGCCTATCGAGAGACCTGATTCTAGAGAAGTTCTAGATTTGTAATTCCTATTATTTATATAACTATAAAATATATAAAAGACAATGGTTAACCTATATCAAAAAGGGTTGAAAATAATGTATATGATACTATAATTTTATATCAATCCATATATGTACCTAGAATCTTTTCATCTAGCATTTATTTCACTACATATGTATAGCATGAACCACTACCCTATGATGTACCCTTAATAGCTAGAGTAGATCCACTAAGACAACACTAAATCTCTGTGGATTGAATAACTCATCCCTAGACACTACCACATCATCCTAATAATCATGAAAAATATAAACCCCCATCTTGAAATAAATTCACAGATCCCATAGCTGATAGAGGTGTAGATAATCATCCCATATAAGTAGATTCTAGAGGGAAAGACCATAAAAAACATTGATGATTACAAATCCTACGACAATATTGGTATTAAATTAGGTTCCTTGTGCACTGATTCTTTATATGGATTATCATTACAAACTAGTGGAACACTGCAAAGTTTTCCATGTGTGGATCCTGGCCAGCACTACCCCCAGAAGCACCCACAATATGGAGTTTCCTACTTCCAAAAAAAACCATCACCCTACTTCGAAATAGAACAGATCAGTATCACATTTCCATCTTCTCTGAGATTATGTTTTGTAACTGGGGAATTGTTTTCATTGACTATAATAGTATTCACCTAAAAAGAATTCACCTATTATAGGAAATAATTCCCCATACCATCATTAAAACACCTTGAATTCATCAACTTTCCATGAGTTAGGCATTAAGGGAAAATATGGTCCACTATGAAGCGAGAAGAGTACTCTAGAATAGTCAACGTTCCCTATTGAAGATGAATGGACTCCAGATAATGATCATATATTATATTATTCATGAATATGTTATTGTAAAAGGCTATATGGATATTAGCACTGACCACAACTTGATAACGCTAAAACTGAGAAAAAATTTCCCACTACTGATTGGTGGAATCATGTAACATATAGGTAGAAATATTGAACCTCCACTCTAGTCGAATATTAATATGGTCGAAGATATAAACCATGGTATCTATCAATGAATCAACACCATAAGGTCCACCATACATTTAGAACATGGGAGTATGCTACCTATGGAAATATTGAGTCACCTCTACCATAGTGGGGGTAGGTTAGGGAACACCCTGATAATACAAACCAAATGGAGAAAATTATTGTTGAACTGAGAATCAATTACTTGTGTGAGATCAACAAGGGGTTCCCAAGTGTCATTAAAAGAGGTATCATAGGTGGCTCAGGGACCACCACCTATATAGTGTGCTCTTATCCACTATCATAGCATGAAGCATGATGATCTCAAATTATTATAGATCTTAAATTTAAATGACCACTCATCAAACATGATTTATAGTAGGTAGGGAATGATATAACAAAAATATTGTTACAAATAATTCATATAAGAATGACATAACCATTATCATTCTCAGGGATCCTAGCATATATTGTATGATATATTCAAAAAGGGGAAAATAGTCATAGCCCAAATCCCACTACTAGGTTGGTGACAAGGCATGTTAACACATTGCTCATATAAATTTTCAATTTTCTTTTAATATTGTTATTCAATTTAATTCATTTATATGTTTCATTTAACGTTAAATTTTTGAATTAGGTGGATAACCCTTTTAATTTGTATAGAAAAATACACATTATAAATAAAAATTGGGTGTCCACTCAATTCAATTCATTATGATGTCATATAATAAGATTATTGAAATTTTTATAAATATAACAACTAATCTAATACGAGGAAAAAAACAATTCACATTATCAATAACATGAAATAAATCCAATAAATATTGAAATTTAAATATGGAATGATATAATTTTTGACATTTAATCTATATGCTATCTAATATGATGAATTCTAAAATATTATATCATATCGTCATGTTATGTAAGAGAAATATATAAATACAAATAATTCCTTAAATAATTTTAATGAAACAATTAAATCCCACACACAAATGTTGAAATTAATGAATAAGTAATAGAAAAAGCATGAACGACATTTACCCTTCCAAGGAAAATGTATGTTTCCCCTACTCATTTGTTAGATAATCCCATCCATAGGTTCATTACCAAATTTCAATATCTATGTCTCTTATGAAATTCAAAAATAGAAAAATAAAAGGGAAAGTTTCTCTCATTATAGTTTATAGTGTTCCTTCTTAGGTGACACTCAACAGTGCCATGAGATAGTGTCCATAAGACCTCACGCATGCCTCCCTAATATGCCTGAGGTTGGGGACTAGCATTTAGGACTTAGTGTGTGTCCATGGGGGGAATATTCCTTCATAGATCAGAGTGATTACAACCTTATACATTAGATAATAAAATAGGTGAAAGAGATTAAAAACCCCAAAAAGTTTAAAATAAGGAAATAAACTAAGCATGTAAAAATAGAAAACTTGTAGACCAAAGATTTACCACAAAAGATAAAAAATGATGGTGTCAATGATTCTGTTCGAAATAATAGTATATAGGGAATTTGGGGTATATTCATACTTTTCATGCTATAAAAAATACTAAAAAGGCTAAAAATACTATAGTATGGACATTGAGAATTTTTATAATAATATTCCACAAACTATAAATTAAGAGTGTAAATAAATGATTCATTATAAAAAACAAACGTCCCTTTATCAATAACTAAAATCAAGAAGCCATCTTGGGAAGCAAATATAGCCCATGTAGGGTGTGTGATACTATCTTAGTAAACCACTCCCCACTATTTCTAGGGAATTAAATTTCTTGAAATAAATAAATTAGTATTGTTCCATGTATAATAAAATTATAAAAATAAAAAGAATGTTTAAAACATCAGTTGAGTTTCTTATGTGTTCACCCAACAAATACCACCTACTTCAGACTAAGTTGGATATCTAAATCAAGCTAGATATACAAGTGACATGGTATGTGAAGTGAATGAAGTAAATAAGCAAACATAGAAGGCATACCCAAATCAATTAATTTGGATTGGGGTCACATATTAATGGAAACACAGTAACTTGATCACAATATAAATAGGTCTCACCAAATAAAATACGTGAAAATAAGCTGTCAAATACAATTAGGGAGTCGTAATCCAAACCATGGTGGTTTATAAAGAATCCCAAGGGCTGATACAGGACTCTACAATATAACTAATACCCCCATGTATTTCCATGGAATCTCATAATTGAGATCTTTGCATAACTCAAGGAATGGTGACTCTTAATCTATAACAAGTATCTCTCCTAGGGTACTATGTATCACCTGAGGCATGACGTAGCCAACATTCCAAAGGATCTATCCTCAGTTTCTCTCCTAGGGAACTTGTTTCCATCATGAGTATATAAAATAAATATAGATATCCCATACATGGAAATCCAATGTATTTCTACCAGCTCATCTAGTTGATACAACCGATCATGGAAAGTATATCCCTCATATATTTAAAATGTAGCATGTGATCTACCTTGTCCCATAAAAGATGATAATATGATCCAAGCACACATTACAAGGAATATGACTAACATTTACATGTCATAAATAATAATTTTTTCTTTTCAATTTAATATACAAGCCATGTCATTATATTAATTCCAATCCTCTTGGGAATAATGAAATAATCATGTTATACGGCCAAAGGAACCAGAGGATATTCAACAAGCCATGCGTGGAAACTCAAAGCCTACCAATTTATATCAATTAAAAAAATGTGGTTAAGGCATCAAACTGATATGAAACAGACACACACACACATGGTGGTTCCCCATTTAAAGCATGAAAAAAGGTCATTGGAGCTGGGTGCACCTACAGTGGTGGCCACAACAATATGAAGACCCCATGAAAGGGTTTTACCATAATTTTGTGTAAAAAATACATTGAAACCATTTAAATTTATCAATTTAATTAATTTGAATCATCACAAGAAGGATCTAATGAGCATCACAATGTCATTTCATTTAAAAAGTGAACAAATCAGTAGACCATGACCTGACCACCCACTAAATATAGAATCAACTCTTCCGTTACCGTGGCTTTATTTGACCGATAGTGGAAGAAAGTGAAGAAATCATCAAAACACCCTTAAAATAAGGAAAATGATGTAACACCTATATAGTGGAATGGGTAAAGGTAGAAACATATAATATAATAGAGAGTATGATAGAGCTCAACATGATATTTTCATTTCATTAGGGTGTATGATATTTGAAATTCGATCAACGTAGTTTCCATAATCCCTGTGGAGAGGGAAGAAGGAGGCTCGCATATGGGATAGGAGCAGACAGACACTAGTGAAATAGGGAAAAAGAAGAAAGGGATTACAAAACTAAAGAAGTTAATTTATGGTATTTCACCTTTAAAATAAGGGTTCCTAGTTTAGCTGCATGATTTTCCAAACCATTAGCCAATCATGTATCGGGAAACTTATTCAATGGTTAATCCCACATGGTTTTGCACATATTTTTCCTAAATGTTCACAAACCGTTAAAATAGCTCTATCTGAAACTTGTGCAGCCCCAAGTAGCCATGCCATGTGGATCCCACCATTATCGAGAAACCATGAATACTAGACAACATGGGTTCTAATAACTATAAAGCCAAATATTTTCATCAATTTTTGTGAATCATGGATCCGAATGTACCCCGAGAAAACCAATTTTCCCCTCGGAATTGTAAGGAAAATGTATAAGGGTATTTTTGGGTAATTTATTCCAAAATTAATTAGTATATACCCATGAGAAAATTCGAGACATTACAACCTATCCACCTTAAGAATACTTATCCTCATGTTTCCCTACTGAGGGTGATAACAAATCGTCTTGGAAAATATCCAGCTACTGCACATGTACATCAACTTCTTACTCCCCTGTATCATCATACATGTGTATGTGCTGTAATATCACTTAGAATAGAGGAACTAAAGTTCCTTTGAGGTCCTTCATGTTCTTATCAATGAAACTTATCAGGTGCTCCCCAAATAATGCATTCACTTCTAGATTGATATCCTCATGGTAAATTGAATGGGAGGTTTTAGGATGATTAATTTGATGCTAACAAACATGGAAGACATCAGACATGGGATGATGTATCTGAGGAAAAAAACTGATAAGCTAGTAGGTCGACCCATTCTACTATTTCAAAAGGCCAAATATAATGTGTCAACAAAATTACCAATATCTTTATTCATCTTAGAACCATTCTAGGTGATACACATAGAAATACCTAATGACTTACCTAAAACTCCCCATGTCTTTAATGGAGATCAGAATACGATTTTTGCCTAAAATGATCGATATCCATATGATTTTTAATTATATGGACTTTCTGTGACTTCTTCTAAATGAGACGAGCACCCAGTAAAGCTATCTCTATTGTCTATTTCCAATATAGAGGTGAACGACACGGTCTACCATAGAGGGACTCATATGAATCCATATATATAATTACCTAAAAATTGTTTTTTAGGAAAACAAAACAAGTGGGATAAGATTTTCCAGCTAATCATTGAAATAAAGGATTCATGCATGAAGAATATCCTCTAACACCTGTATCATCCACTTAGAATTCCCATTTTTCTATGGGTTATATGTTGTACATTATAGATATTGTGAACCCAGTTCCTTTAGCAACACTTTCCAAAACTAGAAAGATAATAAGGAATATAGATTTAATATGATATAATGGGGAACACCCCGAAGTCACACATTCTCTTAGATATAATTACATTATTTATAATCAAAATATAAGGTCTCTATTATAGGTTGGATGTGTGAACACTTGGTAAACATATTGATGGTCACCCATAATGAATCACTACCTCTTGGGATCTCAGTATGTCTGTCACAAAATCTCATGTAATGTATTTCCACTTACACATTGGAATGGATAGTGGCTGTAGAAGTCAATCATGTCACTGGTTATCTTCATTCACCAGTAAAAAGGTGCAGTACCATGTGATTAAACCCACTGTCTACCTCTTTATACCTAGACACATGTACTAACAATGAATGTCTCGGTACATATTTTTGATCCCATGGTGAAATTCCCAAATAGAGTAATGTGATTCCATCATAAGCACTTCCTATATATCCATAGGTACCAATATAAGGCCACTGAAGAAAATGGTTACAATTCCATCAACAAACAAACTAATAGGTGATTTCTCTCCAATTAAGCTCTCCCTCAATAAAAGTTCCTCAATATTAAACAACTGCCTCATCCAGAACTACTCTAGATTGAAGGAAGTCAGTTCCAATGATACTAATACCATTTCTCTATGATATTCTAAAATCATGACAATGCATCTCAAAAAACAATTCCACAAACTACCACTCAATACTGACCACTTTGAGGCATTGCATGCGTGTCTTTAGTTTTATGGAATTAAAAATGGAATTTCCCTTAAATTGGGCACAATCTTGCTCAAAATTGAACATTTTTTGGTACTCCATTAACCTACACTATGTCATATTTATTCCTCTATATGTGGATATGTATTTGAGACTTTTATGTTGTATAAAATCAATGAATATCTCACTCGATAAGTAATCCCCCCAAAATCATAGATAATAAGCCACAACTATAAGATTGAGGTTGGGGGTTGGGTTATTCTGTTTATGAGGTCTTAGCTAGGTGTAACCATATACCATGACTCAATCAACCCTCATTGGATCTATAACCAACATTATTCATAAAGAATGAAAACAGACAATAAATTTTCATCCTTGATCTATTTGAATCATGATATTTTCTGAAATTAGTCTTCCATTTTACTCATGAATGCATGCCTCACATGATTTAGTCTTGAAATATTTCACACAGATCTTGGTCCAAACTATATGTGGAACTTCTTGGGGGTGATAAGTCCTAAATTAATTTCTTGTAATAGCTATAAATCCCGAACAATCATCATATGTGAAACAAATTATAAGTATACTCCCAAAAAACCATGACACTAACCATCTAATCATCATCATCATCATCGTCATGTAATTTTTTTTTGAAATAGGGGAAAGGTACTATATAAAAAACCAACAAAAGGAAAAAAAGAAAAAAAAACATGACTCGGGGAAGACCCCTCCCCCCCTATCCAAGACAACATTGGGTGGTCTGAAGTGATGGAGACCAAGCATATCCCCTTTTAGATAGTCAATCCCCGTGGGCTGGATACTCCCAGAAGTGTGGAGAAATACCTCCTCCATGCTATTGACATCCACCAAGGCCATGTGATCCGTGACCTTGTTCCCTTCACTCTAGGTGCGAGGGATACTCACTCTAGTATTAATCATTCCTCTACATCTTCTGATGACATAGTTAGTCAACCATGGAGAATCGTTGTATCATATGAAGGATTTGTGTACAATAATGGACTATGTTTTGATTTTAGAGATTTATAGATCCATTTACATGAAATGGATGTGTCTGGTGAGAATTTCCATCGGCTTTGCTTGCAGAGAAGACCCCTGGCCAAATCTGACTGAGAAAGCGACGTAAACTGAACCCTTGTGGACACATACCACTCCTCCTCTACACAGGATCCCTTGGACATAAGAGCCTTTTGTATTAAGTTACAAACCCACCGAAGAAGGATTCCATCGAACCCAGTTGACTTCCCTGCTTCAAGGAGCCATACGACACTAAACTGATCTTGGTCAATAGATATGCCTAAAACTAAAATGGTAATACCTAATAAGTGAACCTTGTTGATCCGATATTTATAAATAATAATCATTGTATATAGATGAAACTCTATTAGGGATCTCATCATGATCTCGATATGGATGGAATGGTAAGGTCTAGTGTTGGAGTATACTAATATGTCATCCATAAATACTACCATAATGGAATCAAGATAAATGTGGAAAACTAGATTCATTAGATCTATAAATACTTATAATATGTTAATTATACTTATCAATATGTCCAAATCCTCATAAACCCATTCATAATCCAAACATTATAAGAAGAATGTCTAATGGAATCAGAGGTACCAGATGGTAGACCGAACTCAAATCAATCTTTTTGGAAATATTTTTTCATTTTTGATGGTCTTGGAGGTCATTTTGGTGAATAAGTGGATAATATTTCTTCACTTTGAGATAGTTAATTTTGAATTAATCCATGAAAAAGGAAAACTATAAATAATCCAAAGGGTTACTACAAGAGTCTATAATTTAACCAATACCTATGAGTTTATCCAAGGACAACCATAAATGAATTCCCTATATCTCTCAAGGAAAAGTGATTCTGGTTCCATACCATGTACCTCACATAGGGGAATGATTATCACCTAAGGCATGGAGTAATCATCTTTCCAATGGTTATGTCCTTAGTTACTCCCCTAGGGAACCCATTTCACTCACAATTTTGTAAAACCACCCAGAGATCCCATATATGGAATGTTAATATATCTATCCTAGAACGTCAATTGAATCATACCAAACATAGTGAGTCTATCCACGGAATCCATAAATCATGAAATGTGTTCTCTAATAGTGCGTTATAGATGATCATACCCTTTGATCACACATCACAAGGCATTGAATTTAATGTTACATTCCATCAATTATAATTTTAACATTTCATGATAATAAGATATCTAAGTAATTAATTCAAGCCAATATACCTTGGTATGAATTAATTAACAGGTGATATTGTACAAGTCAAAAGTTCTAAGATACAGGATATGAAGTTCATTTCAAAGACTACCAATTTATCTCAATAAGAAATATGGGGTTATGTAATCCAAACAATGGTCAACACACACACACACAAATAAGGTGGTATAGTATTTTAAACCTGAGAATTTAGGCCAATGGAGGTAGGCGCAACAAACTGGGTTTCCATGACCAGATGAACACCCCATTGATGGGATTTCCCATATTTCAGGATCACATATTACATAGGAAATAATTTTAATTTATTTTTTTAAATCATTTGAAGCATTTCTAGAAGGATCTAGGGACACAAACAGTATAACATCATTTAAAAAGTTGTGAAAGAATGGGGAATGACCCATAAAACCTTCCTCAATGTAGTATCACTACACTAATCCATTATTGTGGCTCAATTTGAACGATAAATGGGGTAAATGAAAAATTCTTCAAAAATCACGATAAAATGGAAATATGAGTTACACCTATATAGTTTAGTGGATGATGGAAGATACATGAAATAGAATATATAGGATTAATATACATTCGAATGGTTTTCGGTTACATCCTACAGTGATAGATTTGATGTTTGATCGATGGAGTTATCAAAAACCATATAGAGAGGGGAGGATAAATCACACTTGTGGGAGAGGAAGAGAAATATTATAGAGAAAAGGGGAAAAAAATAAAGGATTTTAAACATTAATGTATGGAATTTTGGGTATTTCAATTTCAGATAAAGTGTTCACAATATTTCAGCATTTTTGGATGCATTGTGAACCATCTGTGTGCCACAACATGACTTCAATGCAGGACCCCACATAGTTAGTTACATGATTTATCTAACCATGTGGAAACCATGGAAAATATATATGTACTAATATTATGCTGCACCACACATCCATTCATAGGGTGTAGAACTATTGTATACAAATAATGTGACTCCCAGAACCCCATTGTTTATCGCTGTACGGTACACGGGTATTTTGCAGGCTATGTGGCATGGTTTATACTAACTATATGACCTGATATTTTCTTCAATTTATGGGACTATTGGCTCTAAATGTCCCATATATACGTCCATGTACTCCTTGAATTAATTAGGCATCGTTATGAGGGACGTTTTTAGAGATTTAAACCAAAAATTAACTGTTCGTGACTTTTATAAAATCTGGGATGTTTCAAACACCATCGATAGTAACCACTAAATTCAGTAAACACATTAAAAAACATTATTCAAGAAACTTCCAATTCTCTTAATATAGTTTGACATGTGTGACTTTATTAAATGATACGAACCTCGAAAGATCTTATTATATAATATAGAGTTCAAATTTCTATTGTTTTAAAAATAATCAATCCTCCTCCGTCAATTTTTTTTTGAAAATGGTATTCTAGTGAATGATTATTTATAAACTCCATATGATATTGTAATATCTTCCTTTTATATGTATACATTATTTTTATTTTCTCATTATATTTTCCCACACATGATATAGGAATCATTTTACCTCAATATTTTTCGAACGAGTGTTTTTGTGGACTTTCCCATTGGATTTCAGTTATTGCAGATCCTCTAGGGATCTAAGACCTTTTCATCCATCTAGATTGTGATGAATTGTTGTTTATGTATAATATGATTCCCCTGATCATGAAATATTGTATTTTCATCCAAGTGAATTATGCTATGATGAATATAGAATAACATTCTTCCTTCCTGACCTCATTATATTTCCTTAAAAATTTCAAAAACCATTCCAACTCCTTCCTTGATTTTTTTGAAACTATACATTCTTCTCCTGGTGTACATAATGTCAAAAAAATTCTATATTTTTTGCGTCAAAACATCACTATTCCAAAATAATTAAAAATAGAACTAGTTAGGAACTTCTATATGTTTTAACTCTGATATAATTATTCATCAATAAAAGCATGTAAAGATTTTTAATTCAACAAATATTGAGGAAAATATTATGAACCCTTCATGTAAAATATTTTCCAGCTAATGGATTCCTAGTGTTTTCTTTGGAGTTTGAATAACAAATAGACTAAGAATTACCAATAAATATTCAATATCCAAATGAGGACATAATATTTCAGACAATGATCATCTGATAGAAGAAGAAGAATGATCTTTCATTTTGTACTATTATTATTCATCCATTACTAGTGAATATACTATGGATAATTTAATGTTTACTGTATGTTGAATAGTCATAGGTAGGAATTTCATACCTTCTAAACAATCTAATGATATTTAAGATATAGACATTTTAAGACAACACATAAGATTTTACACTGAATTCGCCTCTAATATATAAACATAATATATTATTTTCTTTCATAATAGATTTCTTCATGAATATTTTATAAAAAATTGTCATCAATTTATAAATGATTTTTTATCTGGTTAACCAGTAAACAAGTCATCAATAAAAAACTGATGAATGATGAATGTACAATAATCCCATTTCTTCTACCTACAACAATGATCTACATTTCACCTTAAAATTATTATTAATGATCTACATTACACCTTAAAGTTATTCTTCTAAAATGAATGTTTATAAATTTTCATTCCATTGATGTGGTGTCTTATTCAATCTAAGAAAACTTTTATTTAACTTACAAACAATTATAATATCCCTATATTCATTGAATATTTCTAAATTATTTAGGTAAATGTTTTCCATTAACTTTTAAAGAATAAAGAATATATTTACATCAATCTATTTGATGTAAAAATATTATAATGCCGCCATTATCAACATATATATTTGAATTCATAAGTATTAGAAATAAAAATCTTATAAAATAGACACCACTATTCTACTGAAATACATTTACCACTATCCACACATTGTAATGCCTCTGTATATTATATTATTATTTATATAGATACACATAGTTATTAAGAAGAAATATCTCCCATTCCTATAAGTCATTATGTTCCCAAATTTTTATGAATTATAATGAATAAATATTTTCCTCAGTTATTATTTATAGTTTTTGTGCCATAAAGATATGCCACCATTTCCATGAATTTTATCTCTCATACATTCATCGAGATTAAAATGTTGATATCATCTCAATCCTCTAAAGGAGTATTGTAATTTTAACTAATTTTATCACCTATATTAGATACATTATACTGCTTAGTTTTTATTTGACTTTTTGTGTCCTAAACTCTAGTACATCATCTCTAGATTCCGCTACTTGTGAACATTATGTACCATCATTTACTTGACTCACCTTTGTAATTTTGATGCCTTCAATATTATTATATGATAAATCCAAATGATTTGATCTTCTGGTATGATTAATTTGTTTAACTTGGACGTTATTAGTTTGTTTATTTTCCTCCCTTTCAGATATGCCAAATTTTCGACTTTCAATATTACCTTCTAAATTAAAATACATTTATAATCCTAATAATATTTCAATGATTATCATACCATTGAAATATAAAAAAATCCACATCCACAAATAATGAGAAACAATATTTTGTAAATTTGAATAAGATTTTATACCTATTAAAAGTCAGAATATACTCCATAACTAAAATATATTGAGGTGTGTAACCCCCAATCATTTACAAAACCATTGATCCTGTGGATGTTCTTATACAAATCTAGAAGTTTGACTTCTATTCATAAGATATGAAACTATGTTGACTGCATCTAACCAAATTACCATAGATATTTTAGAGTGAAACCACACAATTTTAGCCTTATAGATTAATGTATAACCCAACCAATTAGGAATTTTTTTACATTAGTGTTTTATGAGACATATTTTCATCCATTATCCTATTATACCAATGGAAATTCCAGAATATGTATATGGTATACACACTGTTGTTTTCCATATAGATTCACATCAACATGAGGATGCATTGCCTTTCTAAAATAACCATTATTTGAATAAAATACTAAGAGACACTAGAATTATTAATTAAAAAACCAATCCAAAATATTATCTTATAATAACCAATATTGGATATATTTTTAGGAGAACCACTATATGACTTAACATAGAGAAGTCACTAAATGTCCGTATAATCATGTTTCAACTTAAGAGATACATGATTCCATCAATATATGAAAAATTCTACCAACAACTATTCCCCAAAAAAATTCACACTTTTTAATTTCTATATATTCAATATTTATAATTCCTTTTATTTTGAAACAATTATATTCTTCTCTATAAGGTGATTGATCCTATCATAATGATATTATTAATCCACTAATGTTAAATCTCCAATAACATCATTCTTTTATTCAATTTTAGTGAAGTGATGTGTTCCATAAATTACACATTATATAACTACCAAATATCCTTGATTAACCTAACATTCCCAATTTATAGTGGTTGTTCCATATCCTAGGACATCATGTTTTCTAAAGAAAATAATGTTTTTCCTTAAGAAAATGATTTTCCTAACTTCCATGAGTAGAAAGATTCTCCCATTGCATATTAATATGTTTAATTATCATTTTATAAATACATATTGGTATTAAAAATATACTTTCTAATCCTTTAAAAAAATTCTAGATGTTTAATTAAACATTCATCATTTTTCATCAATAGAATTAAAAGATGATTTTGATTAAATCACCTAGGATTCAACTGAAGTATTTACCCAAAGAAATAAATAATTTAAACCTAAAACATCAGTAATAGATATTTATCTACCATAAATGTGGTGTTTATGGTGTTCTCCGTATGATTATTATATTTCATCTAGATATAATCTTTTCTCCCACAACTCCATCGTATAGGTGATATGACTACCTATTTTTTTACTTCTTTCATGGGACTTATGTTCATATTTTTTATGCCAATAGAATTGCGATTAATTACATTATTTTTCTTTATCTATTAGAACTATGTTATCTTATATATGGTAAACATAATTCTCTCCACCTATGATCCACATTTTGGATCAAATTCCAAATATCCTCAAACATAAATTATATTTTTCCAATGAAATTACAAACTGCAATCACTATTTCTACCCGGCTCTCAAGTAGAGAATATAGAAGAAGTAGAACCCAAAGATCATTTCTAAATATTAACATTACTAGTTTCATTTTTCCTCAAAAAATAATAAATTCTCTCACTTAATCATCCACAAGTAATCATAGGTACTTCGTCAAGCTGGGAGACTACAAAACAATGAAAACCTTAGGGAGAGTCATTAAATTATTATACATATTTTCCAAGGCATTTTTTAATGATATTGTTGTTATAATTCCCAGTATGTTAAAGTAAATATTATTTTAAATCTTCATGCTCAAAAACACTAATTAATAACATTCCTACCTTTAACATTTCACCTTATGAATCATCAATGAATGTTCCCTTTATAAAGGAATAATTGGGTCCTTTTAAATTTGATGGCCTTCCAATAACCTTATACCAAATATAGAATCCATTCCTTTAAAATTTTATATTTATATTTTTCCATTATGATACCGGAAAATGTCAGATTACATTAAATTGCATCTGAAAATGAAATCACATCATGTTAAGAGATAAATAACATATGTTAATAGCATTATGTGAACTGAAAAAGTCAAATGCCACTTATTTAGAATCAAATTCATGTCTAAATTTTATAAGGCCTATAGATGATTATCATCAGAGTAACGAAAGTTCTCCCAATATAACTAGACCATTATATGATCCAAAATGAGACTAGGATGATTGGATGTATTCCCACAAATATATTATATGTAAATTAGGATTCTAGACAATATAGCAACTAAAAATATTCAACATCACACACACTTAATTAAAAATCATATACATTTAATGCATAATAATTAATAATAAATAATGAATATATGGAATGAATAAAAATAAGTGATTATTTCTCCTTAGAAAATATATCCAATGTTAATGGAAAAACATTGTAACATTATTTTCATTCAACGAAATTACATGATTACCTTTAATTGAAAAGTGGGTTAGTAATATATAATTAGATAAGATAAACTCACTATAATTAATTTATTATTTGTAGAAATTGATCATATATTTAATATTAAACCTATACACAGTGGACATGATCCACATCTCCTTTTATAGGAAACCTCATCTGGTAATTTAAGAAATATCACCTTCCCACGTTTGTAGTGAGACCTCCAAATGGAATGTGACTAGTTATCACTAATAAATACATTAACATAAATGTTTTTATATATCAAATAATTCAATTAACTTAATTTTGGACACTTCATGTTTGAGAAAAATTATCAACCTCTAGGTAATTTTTTGAAAATAAAAACATTCAATGGTCTTACTACTACCTAGAGAGATTTAACTATTACTTAACAAATCTAACCACCTTCCAATATTTTTTTTTGGAAAATGAAGTTATAGTGAAGGAACATTTTTTGATCTGAAACTAGGATTAACATACCAACTAGGAGGTTTTAGGTGGTGTATTTATATCTATTATGGGGTCGTTAAGCCATCAAGAGACTTATTGACATATGATCATTTGTCCTCTAAACACATCATATTGTAACGTCCCTTGTATAATCAAGGAATGGGTCCTCTGTTTATGTTTTTGAGGAATTTGTTTTCTACCTAATTGATCTAAAAAATTACATGTTCAACGATTTACTTATTTATGTAGGTAACACACCTCATATGATCGGGAAAATTAAATTTATCCATTGATTAGGTAATCCCTTAAATGATACAAATTTATTTCAATTTGGCGAGGGAATTATATAGGGGATGATAACCGACTTGATCCACCTTTACTCCTTATTGAGGTTTGGGTACCAAAATAATGATTTTATTGACATGATGTGGATGTTTTGAGATTTTGGTTGTTTATAAATTGTGGGTTTCCCTAGAGTCAAGACCATAGTGTTGCTAAGTTGTGATGGCTAGAAATTTTCAATATCATTATTTCAATATACATAAAATCATGTATTCCTTTTCATAGATTTCTATATTTATCTATCATTATTACAATTTTGTGTAATTTTTTCTTACCTATAAAATTTGGTTCTTGGGGTATTCTTAAGGTTTATTTACTCAACTTTACTTAGGCCATCATTGCCACACATTTTTTAGGCAGAAAATTTACTATACATAGGTGTCTTCATGGTATGTAGCTCTTATTGAGTTAAAGTGTAATTGAAATCAATGGTGATGTTTACTATTGGTATGTGTGGTTAGAGATGGTGTAATGAGGGGTCCTCCATAACAACTATTAGGAGTTTGTCTTTATTTTGGAATGTTGATCACTTTTTTTATTCTACGTTATAGTGTTGCATATAAAATACTATTATTGAATTCTAGTGTGTTTAACATGAATATTATATTATATTATGATGTTATGTTTTTATATATATTATTATATAATATTCCAAATATATGTGTCTAATGTTTTGGTTTGTTAGGATGAGGTCTCTAGTGTTGCTAATATTGCTTCTTCACGCAAGTCACCATCATATAACCTACTGAAAAAATGATTTTTTGGGAAAACCAGCTTACCACTAGACTAAGTGGGGTCTCAGAGGGTCATTCAAGGTCCCGTTGAACCCTAATGTAATCTCAGAATAAATAATGTCTCATAAAATAATAAATCTTGAAGAACATCAACATTTTGAATGTATTTTTCTATTAAAATTTTCACAATAAGAGACTCATGAGACCCATGTAAATTCTAAATGTGCATAACCAAAAGGGTCATATTTTTAAAATATTAAATTTTAAATATCTTTTCACTATACATTTTATGAAATATAGTTTCTCTCATTAATTCAGATGTATAATGTTTTTATCCCCTACCTCACACCATCAGGAGTCATAAAAATCATTCTAATATCATGAAAAAGGTTACTTGGTATATTATAATTTTTAAATATATTGTTATTAAATTATTTCCACCACAACTGAAATTGAATTTTATTAATACAACCATTTATATTTTACCAATTAAAAACATTAATCATTTTTTATCCCTTTAAAAATTAAAGAAAAATCTAATTTAAACATATTTAATGATAATTATGTATCCCTAAATATTTATTATGATTATCTTCCCACATCATATCGATGAGAGTGAAAAATAACCTTTTCTTTCACAGGTAACCACTTTCATGAGAGAAAGCTCGTATTTTTATAAATTAACTATTTCCCCCAATTCTTTATGGTATATATTAATCATTTACAAAATAAAATGTATTTTATCATTTGTGTCTCTAGTGAAATGAAGAAACCTATACAAAAAGTGAAATCTTAGGATCATTTTTACTGGCCTTAGCACAATGAATCTTACCCATAGAAACTACCCATAAAATTATTATTGACAATGCATACACAACCATAATTAAATGATATGGAGCAATAAAGTCACCTTATATTAGTCTAATGGAAGGATTGATGTCCCCATAAATCCCATCATTAATAATAATTCAACATAAAATCAATTCCTTGAAGTTAATGATTATAGATATATTCTTATCATCAAAGCCCAAGAACAAAATTACCAAAACAAAATATTTTCATTCCGCACTATCATTATCATTAATTTTATCCAATTTCTTAAAATATATTACTTCATGAGAAAAATAACAACATTTCATCGACTATAACGTCTCAAGATCTATATTATTAAGCTATTTTTAATAATATTTATTGCGAGAATGTAGTGTGATTATTACTAATACTATTCGTGGGAATTTCCCAACTAAAATAAATAGTGTTTTTATTTTTAATAAATGAAACTAAATATACTAATAAGATAAAACTCAATCACCCTTCATGGAATCAAATACATTGAATTAATAGCAATGTGCGTATTATTAAAATTACATATATCAAATTCTTCACACAAGTGATGATTTTAAAACATTAAAAATTAATATTTAACAATACACTAATATCTCTAAAAAAATATCACATACAAGACATCTGAAACATGTCCCTAATTAGGATTCATACAAATAAAATCCTTTATAAAATAAAATCAACAATATTTTAAATAATTTTTTCATTCAATCCAACAATTAGAAACTAAGGCACACTATCGATAAAATCATGAACCACAAAACTCAAATTAAAAGAAAAATATTTTTTATAAAAGTGAAAAATAACTTTACCAATGGAAACATTCTCAATCACCAAAAAATATGAGTAATTAAGGGACTATATTATACAATTTTTCAATTACCCAAAGATAATTTATGATAATAATGTATAGTTAATTATATCCTCAAAATATAATGTAAAATAAACATTCAATTAATAAATATATAAATAATAAATATTAATGTAAATATAAATATAACTATATAAAGTGAAACTGAATTCGAATTATCAAAATATTGATTGTTTATAAATAAAATCTTAATTAAAAATTTAATAATGAATAGATCACAATTAAAAACTCATTTAAATTGTATAAAATAAGAATTTATGAACACACTGATAAAACATTGGAAAATTAATTCGACTATAATTATTTTTAAAGAAAATACATACAAATTTAATATAAAATGACTTCATTTAAAAAAATAAAAATAACTTAAAATTCAAGATCGAATTAATAAATAAAACACATTATTAAAATTAATCTATAATTTTTTCAACAAAGAAAAATTCATTTTAAAATATTGGATAAATGTTTATAAAATATAGAAACACGTCCATATGAAAATTATACAAAAAATGTACGATTGAAATAAAAAAATTAATGAAATTTAAATATCATAAGAATCATTAATGATCTAAAGAAAAAATAAAAATAATAATTCACTAATGATAGTGATAACACAAATAATTTAGAATAATGAATAATTTAACATGAAGAAAAAAATATTACTAGTTTAGAAATATTTTCATCAACAATGTATACTAACAAAATTTATTTAAAATAATTCTTAAAATTTTTTATTTAAAAAAAATGAATTTTATTTGGAATTTCTTTGAAAAAAATAAACACAATATGTCATGAATTTACCATGTAAATAAAAAAATATCAATTGATAAACATTTAAAATCATTATATACTATCATTTGTAAAATTCATGGAATGTAGTTTATAATTTCTTTCTTATAAATCGGTAGAAAATATCATTTTAAAATACTAAAGAAAGAGAAAAAATAAGGAATTTCCTTCGAACAAACATCCCTTATAAAATCTGTTAAATTAATATCACATATAATTTATAATGAATATTTAAAACACATAAATTATTTATATATTTTTTTGATGAGGAAATAATTTTATTAAAATTATATTTTTAATTCCTTCATTTTAAATAATTTTATACCTTTTCAAAATAGATTTTTTTTCAACCCAAAATAGTTATTCATATTATCCACCATTATTGCGTTTCATACATTTCATTGATATTTATTTAAATTGATATAATGATCACCATAAAACATCACATTCTCAGTATATCTATTTATAATTTATATTGACATATAATGTAGGGAATGAAATTGTTATATTATTTTTATGATTCATGATATTTATAATTCATAGATTTATTTTTCAAATTCACATGCAGATGAAAAAATCATCTTTCATAGTTATTTTTATACTAACTTGATGACATCGAGGAATTGGGATTAGGGTTATAATAGAAATAATGTTATTTTATTACATTTATATTAGTTCAATAAGTGGTTTTTAAGTTGTAGGATATAGGTTTTTATGGTTTACAGGTTGTTTATAATTATTCAATATATTTGTTGAGGAATTGAAATTATATTTTCCTAATTACCTTCAAATTGGGAAAAAAAGATCTGGGATTACAACGTCAATAAAACAAAGTGATCATGATGTTTTAATAGTTTTTTGTGTAGAATCATATAGTGATATTAAATGAGTTCAAAATTTATTATGTAAAACAATAATAGTGATCATAAATGAAATATATTCAATCATATATGATAAATAACCTAATGAAGAATAGAATTTGGAAAATTCATTTAGTTGAGTCAACCATGTAGAACAAATGAGGTGATCAAGAATCCGTACAATTTCATTCTATATTCACACATTTTTTAATGAATTTTGACTTTTGAAAAAATAGAAGACTTCAGTACAAAAAAATTATGGTCATCATAAAATATTGTATAATTCTTTACATTTAAACTATTTTAAATTTTAGGAAAATTCATTGAAAAATAAAATATGAAATTTAATGTTAATGGGTGTTGCTGATAGAAATTGGATGAGGAATTATTCTGGTGATAATTTTATTAAGATTCAATTGATTTAAATTGGTATTTATTGTTCAAATGTTTTGGTAAAATACAAGGATATTTCTTCCATATTTTAGAGAGAATATATAATGGAACTAATTTAGCTGGAATTGATTATGGATTTAAAAATAAAGTTTGATTATGGGTTTTATGGATTAAATATAGGAATCATGTTTCAATATTTTAATTTGAAAGTTTATTTTTTATATATTTATTACTAATTTAGTACATATATATTCTGAATATAATGGCGATACTTCAATGTGTGATTTTAATATTTTTTTAGGGGAATTTTCATTAATTTAAAATTTTGAATATATATGTTAGAATAAAATAATAAATCATAAATATATGAAAAAGACACAATTGTGAAATTTCTACTTTATGTGTGTGATGAATATCTTGATTTCAATGACTGGTAGCATCAAGAGGAGGGAGGGTATGACTTGATTCTTTTAAAGCGTAATAGTATTCCCCAATTTCTTAAATGTGTCATATAATGGCTATAGGTTTTGAAATTATCAACAGTTGAATAATGTTTAATTTAGTAGAACTTTTTTTTGAAGATATGAACTATTTTATTTAGGAAATTTCAACAAAAAAGTTGTATAATTAATCCTGATAAACAATAATGTGTTGGCTAATAATCATTATTCAACTAATTTTTTTTAAAATTATATCCATGATTCATTCATTGAAATTATTAACTTTTATTCCAAAAAGGTAGGATTATTAAAAACTATATCCAAAATATTAATATGTTTTGAAATGGAAACATGTTCAATAAAATGATAAAAATTACAGGTCATTTCAATAGATATTTTTAAAAAACACAGATAATAGTAAGTTATTACCCCAGATTTCAACTTCAATTAGTATATTAATCTTCTATGTGAGTATCCCTATGAATTATAAGAAAATAAATTAATAATAAAATTATCTTATCCCAAATAACTAAAGGATTACATGATGATGAAAATGAAATTATTATCATAGTAAAGAGAGAGGATTCACAATAAAACATCAACAAATAGAAGATCATAGATAAATTTGATAACTAAAACTATTAAAATATATCATGTCACTTATGATGTCAATAATTATAAGAATATAGTATAAGGATTTGGCCTTAAACATTACATAATATTGAAATATATGTTAATCATATAATCACTTACATTATAGGATCTTTTTAGGTTTATCATTTTAGAAAAATTGGTCACAACACATAAATAAAAAAATATAAAAAAATTGTGCGCATAGGACCAATATCCATTTTTCATACCATTGAAAAATTCTTAAACATAACATAATTTCATTTAAAAAACCCTCAACCCATAAAAAATATACTCTTCCTTCCCATTAACCATCGTTAAATACTTTTGAAAAATTAATTAAAAACATGGGATAATCACAAAAATATATTTATGGGATATAAAAAGAATAAATGTTTTTTTCTATTAAAAACATGAAAATTACTATAAGGTTTAAAATTTTCTTCAATGTTCTCTGATGATACGAAATAAATCATTTTTATATTACAAAACAAAATTTTCCATAATGTATGAATTTTAAAAAAATGATGCATGAAATTAACAAGACATTTCAATAACATAGAACATCATATTAATAACCGGATTTAAGACTCTGCTAGATGTAACTAGACCCAGTTAGCCCCATAGTAGAAACCCTTTGGTAACTCACATCTTCCTTCCAGTTAATTATATTGGAGCACTCACGGGGCACATACATTGTTTAATAAATAATGCTCTCACCTAACATGATCTAGTAATATCCATTTACCTTGTATAATAATCATATTCAACATAACAAAAAATTTATATCTCGAACTCATCCATGATATACTATTTGAAAATCTCTATTAAAATCGTAATAAAATATATTTCGCATATCAATAGGCCCTTATATTTTAAAAACCCATTTAAAGATATAAACCATTCCGTTCGATAATACTAGGTTGTTATTGAAAATTCATGTGTTTTTTTAGAAAACATAGTTCACAAAACATTGAAACAACTATGTGCTGAAAGAACTCCCAAAAGTATTATCCACAAGACTATGTTTATTAGAATCAGACACTATACATAATTCATAGTTTATAGTAATACCTTGGTTGTCTGTATCCTTTCTGATAAGCTCTTCAATGTGGGTATCCATTCTTTCTATTGTCTGAAAGAATTCCTCTGAGTTGATTTTATAATGGTTGAATCCTATAATAAGGATTCAGTCTTGTTTGTCTAATATTTCCTATTTATCATCCTTGGCATCAAATTTCAACCTTTATTCATATATTCTGTTCATATCCTCTTTTGAAGCACTTAACGAATAACCTTTTTAAGCATTTCATCCTTGGAATGGAGGATGAGTTTCAGGAACTCACCCTCTTCTTCTTTATCTATTCTTGTATTCCCACTTTGTTCTCCACTTTCCCCATTTTCAATAAAAAAAATATCCAAATAATTGAAAATTATTTTTATTTGAATATTAATATAGATCTTTTAATGGATGATAGATTTCATATAATCCACACATCAATGAAATAATTTGTTGTCTCTGTAAGCATTAAAATAGAATATTCATAGTGTCGTTTTTCATAATGTTTCATATAAAAGATATAAAAAGTGTAATTTGTAAAACCAATTAAATAAAGAAAAATATATATAATATGTATTTTTTAAATATATTATATGCATAAATGACATCCCTAAATAATTTATGAAACATATACAATTAAGAGAAAGAGTAGAAAGTGAAAATATTTAAAATGATTTTTTTAAATTAAAAAGTGCCATATCATATGTGATATATATGAATTGTAATTCCCGTGAAAGAATAAAATTAAATAAAATATCATGAAAATAGATAAATTAATTATTTAAAACATAAAATGGTTTTTATAGAATCCTTATCCAAGAGTATTAGTGAATAATATCAAAATATATCTTAATGATAAAAAGTGAGATTAATTCCCTTACCTTGATTCTAACCTATCATATACAACATTTTATTTCAAAGTAAAAATATTATGTTAATTATTATCTTTATTAAGAACCATATTTATGATTATTTTTTAAAAAAAATCAATTATTAAAATGTAATATACAGTTAATTAATCAATTATCATTATGTCAAATGTTTTGGCCTTATAGGGATCAGGTGTCCAAATGAATTTGGTTGGTTAACTATAGTAAAAAATGTCATTATTTAACAATCTCTTGAAAAATTATCTTCACATATTTATCATATTTATATATAAATTATACATTTATGATAGATCTTTGATTTTTTTAAGCTGTGTACATTGAAATCATAGACACGGTAGGTCATATGTATGCATGAGTAATGTTTCAATGTTTTAAAAATAATAACGAAAAAGAGATATTTAATACATAATATTTCCAAATATATCATAATATTATATATAACAAATTATATCCTTATACATACTTATATATATCATCTATATGGTGTGGTGTTGAAAATAGAGTCACATCACTTCATAAAGGTGATAGTCCACACATTAATGATTGACAATATAACTTTTCATTGAGGGAAAAGGAGTGAAATATAGTAATATATTGTCTTTTTGGAATGATAAATATATCATGAATATAATAATAATTCCTTTAATATCATATATATTAATTATCATTAACCTTCTATCTTTACATGTGTAGAAATAGTGAAAAAAATCACATCGCTACCTGAGGTGGTAGTCTACCCTTCAGACGAGAAATGCTATTATATCCCATAAAGAAGGGAATGTTAAAAATTTATATATCATATAATGAAACAAGAGGTATAATAATTATATAAATATAATATATGAATAATTTATATCATTCATCACACATAACTGTGATATGTAGTAATAAAAAATTGAATGACATTGGTTTGTGGGGCAGTGGTCCATCTTACACACAAATGATAATTTCAGAATCCATTTCATGGAAGATGAGAGTGTTTAATGTTATTAAATCATCATAATGAAATATTATTATATTTAATATACATTTTTTATTATTTTATCCTAGTTTAATAATAATTTTTTGAGGTGGAGGAAGAAATAAAAAATGCTTGTTGAATAACCTTATGTATTCTCCAAGTAACATCTTTGGGTTTGCACTAAAGGCTATTCAAGGATAAATATATGAATAAAATAATTATTTTCAGATGAGTTTTTGTATATATAGAAGTTATTTTGGTAGTACTTAGTAGAAATAATGGGTTTTGATTGTGTAAAGAGATGAAGGGAGGGGTGGTCTTTTATAAGTGAGGTGAGTTGAACACCAATGATTTTTTAGAAGAATGAATTAAAAACTTGTTTTTTAGATCAAAATGATATAATAATTAACCATTATCAATAAATGACGTGATTAAGTCTAAATATGTCCACAAAAAACGTTTTATACATGTTTTTAGGTTATTTTAACCCTCATCTATTTAGATTATCCCCTATAAATCAATTTCTTCCTTAATAGTGGTAATTAATTTTTATATTTTTCACTATTATTTTGGTTCCAAAAATAATTTCAATTTATTAAAAAACATTAATTATTATTGTTAACAATCTTGAATCAATGTTTACCCAATTTGACTACGAAAAGTGGAAATTTTCAATTTAAAACCAAGCATTCAAACATGATGAAAAGAGAGTTTTCAACCAGAGTATTTTTACTAAAAAAGATGAATATATATTAATTATACGACTAATAATATTTATTTTCTGATATCACATAAATATTTAATGATATATAATATATATATTTTA
Source organism: Viscum album (assembly GCA_963277665.1). Lineage (NCBI taxonomy): Eukaryota > Viridiplantae > Streptophyta > Magnoliopsida > Santalales > Viscaceae > Viscum > Viscum album. Next base: position 206,969,547 of record OY728128.1, on the reverse strand, counting down.
TTTAAATCATTCCCTATTTAAATTTATTTTAATTTATTAAAATGGGGAAACATTTTTCATTTATTGTTTTCAGAAAAACGCATTTTTATTCGAAGAACATTACAATAAAAAAAGATATGAATTTGATAGAAAAGTAATTAAAATTATTAAATATAACTAAATAATACTTATGTAAAATGAAATCATATTCAAAACATATCGGTACTTTTAAATTACACAATATATTAAAAAGAAAACATTTGATTAAAACAAATGGTATTTTCCAATATTTATGGAAAAATTAATATTTTTTCTAGATTCCAAATATTTCACCATAGGTAATTATAGATGTCCTGATTTCATGAATTAAATTAATATTGAAAATTTCAAACTAAAATATTTTGAAATTATACTTTTAAATTTAACCCATATAATAAAATTTTTTACTTAAAAATATTTCATTTGGATTTAAAAATAACCTAAAATTTTTATAATTAATTTTACCATCTAATTAAAATTAATAAATATTAAAATGAGTTATTATATAGTTAAATTTCTTTTAAAACTTATCCCCTTTTTAAAAATTTAACACTCACCATTTCTACACTTAATAAACAAGTGGGTATATCAGTCCTTCATTGAAATTTAAGATTCGCATGTATCATCTTCAACTATAAGGGATATATTTTAAATCATAACCTAGTGAATCACTATAGTCCCAAATATCTTTTCCATGTATTAAATATTCTAAATTTTAAATTCCATATAAGAAAGGTTATATTTTAACTAAACAACTTCCTTCCTCAGAAAAAATGAGATGAATCTGGCACATATTTCCTTAACATCAAATCATAAAATATATTATGTACTTAAGATATTGATGAGGGAATGGCCACTCAGAATGAAAATTATCCTACACTTTCTAGGATTTAATATTGTCTAATTAGTAGTTGATTTATCTATCCTTTCTAACGAAAACATGAAACCATTTTCCATGTAAAAACACTGAGAAATAATAGGTCTAAAAACATGAAATAACGATCTTTCCTCTAGTTGAACACAAAATGTTACTTCCTTTTCTGAGAAATCATTGTATATTTTTGAATAAAATGATCCTTGTCCACCATTTACAATACAAATATTAGGCCCCTAAACTTCTATTATTCAACATTATCCCAAAAAGTTATTTCCCAACACTGTTGTTTATATAATGCATCAGATGAGGTCCTCTGTATACTAGAATGAAGACTATTGTGATAACAATACTCAACCAAAATATATATTAGGATCCTGAAATCCTTGTTAATCCATTTAACATGATAAAAGGTTATCTTATCTGGTCTGAATCATCCACTTAAACTACCTATCAGATTGGGGATGAAACGATTTATTGACATTAAATTCAGTATGCTATGACTTCCGAAGTCCTTTACAAAAATTAGAAGTGAACATAGAACCAATATTTTATAGAATGAAGAAAGGAACTCAATTTAAAATGACCATATCTTTTAGATAAATTTAATATCGATGATCTAATGTGATTTTATCTCTAATGGGAAGTAATTTTGTAGATTTAATTAATCGATCAATAATAACCCAAATAAATTTATTTTCATGAGAAGTATTTGGAAATCCTATGACAAAATATTTATATATAGTATCCCATTTCAACCCCCTCACTAGAAAATGATAAATAATTCTCTTAAGTAACATTCATTTTTTCTTTAAATTAATGACATTTCAATCACATTATAGTGAATTTAGAAATATCTCTTTTCCTCCTATCACACTATTAATACTATCGATGGTACTTGTATCATTTATTGAAACATTGATGAATAAAAAAATATATATCTATGTGTTTCAGATAATAAAATTTAATTCAAATTGTAATAACAGGAAAATACTAATAATTTTAAAAATTATAAAAAACCATTTCATCTATATTAAAATCTGTAATGTTAATCTTCTTAAAAAATTGTACAATTTTTGATAATGATCAATACTCCTTTGTAGTATGCGTAATTATTTAGGACAAAGTCAACTCTAATGAAGCACAAAAAATAGGTCCTAACAAACATTCATAAAATCTTATCCAAAATCAATCAAATCATTAAATAATGGGTCATGTTACAAATGTAACATGATTAACATATCATTATTATTTTTAAAAATAAAAACATCAACAACATTGTTTGATTTTCTAGTAAAAAATGAATCATACAATCATAATCATTTATTAGTTCCATCCATATTCTTTCTTTTAGGTTAAATTATTCTTGAGTGGATATATACATAAAACTTTTGAGATCAATAAATATTTCACAAATTAATCAAGAAAAATTATTCCATAAAATATTTAATGAAAACCCATAAGAGCTAATTCCAAATCATGTATTGGGAAATTTAACTAATGAGGATTCAACTGTTCTGAATCATAATAAATTACTCAATCATTCATCATTTTGACACAAACAATTCCTTTCAATGATGAATCACTATAATTGAAAACTCCACCATTTCTAAGAGGAAATTTCAAAAATTGGTCATTAACCAAAATTCTTTTTTAGTCCTTGAAAACATTCATCATAATCATTTCTAAATAGGAATTTAACTCAATTTCATGTAGAAATATTTCGTGATATTATCAACTGAGGATATTTTTTAACAACATTCCATTAATAACACAATAATATGGGAAAACTATGAATATCTATGATATCTATAAGTTTTAGATATTTTGTAAAAACATGTGTTCTAGCTAAGTCAACCATTATTCGATATTTAGAAAGAATATTTCCATAGAAATAAATTTGTGACATCAAAATATCAAACATTCTAAATTTTTCAAATAGTTTCTTTTCATTTATGGTTTGAAAAAAAATTAGGTGTATTTCGTATTCTGATAGAATGTCACAAAAAATCATCAATAAAAATAACCTAAAACATTTCCAAGAAGTCACTAAAAACTCTTCCTATGGTACATAGATATAGTTGATGCATTAGAAAAAATTGGATAACTACAAAATCATTGTGCTTATATTAATTCTAAAATTTAGTATTCCGAATGTAAGCATTGTAAAAATTTAACTGAGGGTACCCTTATGGTAGGACAACCATGAGAAATTCAGAGCTCCTATGATATGATCTAATAAATCCATGATATCTTTTAAAGGATGCATGCTCCTAACAGTTTTTTTACTCAATGAATAATAATCAGTACAATGCCTCATTTAGCCTACTTCCTTTTTGACAAAACCATGATCATATAATGTTGATGTTTTAGGTCAAATAATTCAATTATTTAATAATTTTTGAAATTTCATTTTCAATTCTAAAGTTAAACCTGATAATATGATAGATGGGTTTAGGAATAGGTATACCATTAGGAAATAATTGAATAGTAAAATCAACCTATCGATCAAGAATAACTTCAATCCTAAAGTCATAACTTAAATAAATAAATTCTTTTACTACTAGAACATCATAAATATAATTATTTTCTTTATTTAAAAAAATTTGATCTTAGTATCTTTCACTACAAACTAAAATAAATTTCACATATTTATGTTATATTATCTAAGACATGGAAAAATTTAACCCAACATTCATAGATCTATAATCAATATTATCTTCATAAACAGAAATCCAGTCCATACCAATAATGATATCAAGCTCTACCATTTTCGGTTTGAAATGATTTCTAGGAAACACATTTATAAAGATTAAAATATGAAGAGTCTTATAAATACTATTTTCTTTAATATTTCCACTTATAATTTTCACTAAATTATTTATCTACTATTCATGTGGTGATAATATCAGTTCACATTAAAATTTATTATAAATTAATGAATTTTAGGATCTATAGTCAAATGGGATATTGTCATAAAATGGATACACAAGTGGAATACCTATCACCACATCATTTGACATCCCGACATCAACCATAGTAGTATAAACTGAATTATCTACACCTTTTTATTTCAGTTATTGATGATCTATATAACCTTAATCTAATATAGGAAACACGTTATCATAATGAAAAAACTCACTACCACTAAAACAAGTCACCATTTGACGGCGATCAAGTACCCAATTTTTTGCTTGTTCAAGACTATTTTTTTTATAGTCATGTACCTAGTGACAGGTCTAACCCCAATGAAAACACTACCAAGATCAACTCAAACATTATATGAATTTCATTCCACACATGGATTATTTTGGGTGGTCAACATCAAAATTTTAAGTTGGTAGATTCTTTGTTATCTTCCACAATGACATTTTCTTTCTATTTTTATCTAAATGAACACAAATGTCGGCAAACATTATATCAAAATTATCACCAAAAAAACAAATTTCTCATAAATAATAAATTTTTTCTTTGGAAAATACTCTTCGTAATGTTGGTTTCAACCTTGAGTAAAATATATTAATTTTAATATTTGTGTTCCAAATAAAATCCAGCAGAGACCTGGCCAATTTTCGGAAGATTTCATTTTATGAAGCTATAAAGGATTTCTGTTTTTTCCTCAATTCTCGAAAATTTTTCATATAAGGAGTTGAATTACTATAGGGAAATATTTCTATTGGAAAATTTTACTAAATGTATCCCATTATATAGAATGAAAAAAATCTCTCATTTTGGTATTATTAACCAATGATACCCATCGATCAGCTTCAATATCAAAACAAAAATAGAAGGAGTTACATTTATATATATTTAACATACCATGAAATCAAATAATGTCTATAAGGTACTAATCCATAACTATTATACAATGATCTAAGATGATCCACTAAAAGTTGGTGGATTTTCACTCATATAATTCTTCACTATTAACATGTTCCTTCATGGTAGATTGGTTTCCTCTGTAGTATGGATACCAACAACATTAATAGCATATCAAAGTTGATAAATCACTGAAAAAACTACTTTGTTCCCATTAAAAACCTTATCATGATACTTATTTAGATGGATATTTCTTCTCATTTCCTTCCCACTACAAAGTCCATGCTTCATCTTTATAAAACCATTCTTGAATAGTAATAGTTTAGATAAAGAAACATGGTAATAATTATATTCAATATCACATCCACTTAACTATAAAGTAATATCATTTAGGGTTGTATAATTATCCTTATCATAAATACTAAATTTATTTTAGAATACCTTTAATATTAACTATTATGACACATCCTAAAGTATAACATAATCATGAGATTTAAGTCAAATATTCATTATCCTACATTCAATGTTATTTTTAGGTTTTGTCACATATATTGTCTTATATTAAGGTGTAATTTTTTTGAATATTTATCCTATGTCTATTTTTGGGGTTTTCTAGGTGTTTTGGTGAAAAATGGGAGCTTTGGGTTGATAGTAGGTGGAACATGGTTGGCACATAGTTCTCTAAATCTTGTGCCCATACATAGAAAACTGTGTTGGATTTGGTCATTTTTAGATAGTGAGAAACTGCATGGTTAGAGAATTCTTAGTAAACCATGTAGGATAGTTGTGTGTAATGTCTATCTTGGATAGTGAGGGTCACATGGTTACCTTACAGTTTAGAAAAATATGGGTGAAAATATTTTTACTTTTCAAGGTGAAAAGTTTTGATTTTTAAACATTTCCCTGATCAATTGTTTCCCAAAACACAAATAATCCTCCCCACTCAAGATTCTCCAGTCTATGAGACTATCCCTTATCTATCGTATTGATTTGTTTTCTGTTTATTTGGTGTGGTTACACAAAAAATTTCTAATTAAGTGTCTTTCTCCATTTATTTCCCCTTTTTATAGGGTTGTTCTACTCTCTTCCTTGAGATTTCATTTTCAAGTGGGTATAATGACTTAATGATTGTTCAATCTTAGGTTTTTAGTAGGATCACGATGATTAATGTTTGATCTCCCCATAATAGTGTTCTTTTTTGTTTATATTGGGGTTTATAATTTATTTCCAGAAGTTTCAATGCTTGATTTTTTTGGATTCATGCTCTAATAGATTGAGATGCATTTTATATGCTTGTTTGGATTTATAGAAGAGTTGAATAAATTTTTTTGGGTGGTCAAAAATATGTTTTGGAAGGATTATGACATAAATATGTGATAAAAATGTTATATTCAAGGAAATACTATTATTATTATTATGTGTTTAATTTTTGTGCTTCTTGGAGGAATTTTTATGATTATGTGGAATGTGATAAATGTGTTTTCAATGGAACATGATGTTGGAATTTGTTGAATGTGGGTTTTCTAAATCAAAAGAGATTTTTGACATGTTAGTTTCTGTTTTTCACATTAAATATGATTTGTGAATATTTTAAATGATGTGAATCACATTAATATGTAAATCCAGTTTATGTATGGATTTGAATGGTCTTGGTCCATGGAAATGGTTAAATTGATGACATTATTTTCCTTGTAATATTTTCAAATGGGTTTCATAGTTTTTCACATTATGGAAAATGATTTTGAAATGGTTTTGGTTTGTGTAATTGGAATGTGGATTTAGTTATAAAAAATGGTTGTTTTTATGTAGTTGTGGTAATTGTAATGATTTCCTAGTGTGCATATGTCTTATGGTTTGAGTTTTTGAATTTGATGGTTTGTGGTAATAGAATTCCAGCAAAAAGTTAATCCCAGGTATCTAGTGGAAAATCTAGAACTAGTTCCCTAGTGATTTGAAAGTTGAAATCCCATATTCTTATTTTGGGGAGGAGTTATTTGACTTCGAATTGTAAGTGACCAGATTCACATAGTGAGATTAACACTTAAAACACTAACTAAACATGTGATATGATGAGAGGATACAAGAACCTTGCGATGGTCCCTCCTAGTTATTTCTTCACGAGGGTATATTGGAATTGAACTACAATTTGGAGACTATTGGGAAATGGTATTTTCTTTACTAGTTTCTTGTGCATGAGAAATATATTGGTATTAGGGTTGGGGGATACTGACCTCTAAGGTAAGATGTTCATAGCGACTTACTTGTGATAACTACTCATATGTATTTATAGATTGTTCCCTGTTGTTACATGACACTTGTGTGGGATTGTTACATCCATTAATAGATAGTGGACATTGTGTGTACTTCTTTTTGAAGGCCCTTCAGGCAGTTTCACCATCTGGGATGAGTGTCGAGTTGGATGGCATCCCTCTTGGTTCATGAAAAATTGGTGTCAGAGAAAGATGGGTCTTTTGAAGTCCAAGATTACTAAGTAAACAATGATATTTTGGATGTCAAGGTAGATGGAGTAGGACTATTAGGGATTAGGTTTATGTCTAAAAGAGTGTCTGGACAACACTTTCTAGATTGAACATTATTTTTTCATGGGAAGTCAGGCTTTATTGATATTCTAGGATCTCGTGGGTATTTGGATTTTGGGAAATGAAAGGGCAGTTGGTCTAGTGGTATCATTGATATTGGAGGCCTTGAATAGCCATGTGTAATCAGTGAAATGGTCCATGAATACTCTTTATGTCAGTGTTGTGATTGGAGTATGAATCCCAAACATATATCAAAGTCACCCATTGAAAATAGATTCCCCACTATAATTTTCTTATGTCCTCATGGGATCTAATTTTATTTGGAAAACAATTATTTGGGAATTAAGAAAGCATTATTTTCTAGGGTTAATGGTAATATTTTGGGAAGAGAGAAAATGGTTTTCTAGAATCATTTAGAAAGGAGCTTTAGTATATCTGTTTTATGTAAAAGGATTTTTGGATAAAGAGGAATGGTTTAATGAGATTAGATTATCATAATCAAAGAATGGTGGTTATCAATTTTTTTTTTGGAAAAATAAATTTATTTCAAATAAGTTTTTGGAAATATTATTTAAATACGAAGAGAAAAGTTTTTAATAAAGTTATTATTGATGAAATTAGATTTTTTGAGTTTCAAAAAATGGTTTTCAATGATATGAGATGTATTTTTGAATTGGATGCATTTTATTTTATTTTAAGAAAAGTCAAAATCATTTGATGTGTGGGATTTGCATGGTATTTTTAACTTAGTAATGAGTAATATTTTGAGTAGTGTCATGGATTTTGAATTGGGAAGTAAATTAACTAGTTGACATCTTATGGTTAATGTTTTTTGGGTATGTGGAATTTTTTTATTATGAGATTATATTTTTACATGAATTAACACATGCTTTGATATGTGTGGATATGTGGACAGTTTATATAATGTGATTATGGGTTCCTAGTTCAACATGAGAATATGAATTTTTGAGGCTTTGTGTAATGCCATTTATGGGTCCGCAACCAACATCCTGTTTTCTTGTCATTAGTTTTTTTAAAATAAGGAATTATATTTTGATAACTAGTAGTTGAGTAATAAGATACATTGGGTTTTGGGAATGTTTCCCATGATGGGTTCTGTTTTTTGGAACACTTCGCGTTTGAATATTGTATTATGATTTATTTCCAATGGATGAATTGGTTTTGAGATAATGGATACAAGGTTCCTTTGAAATTTTTTTTGGGAGAATTTGTTTTGTTAAATTTTATGTATTAAGTGTTGGTTTGTGGAAGGTTTATTAAAATGAATTAGTTTGACTATGTTCCTAGTTTTCTTCATGGACTAGTGTACGACCCCACCATATTTGTTGGATATTCAAAATGTGGCCATATATGGCTTACCATCAACATACCATCAATTTGATCAATCTGTAGAACTTCCTCTTGAGTTTTTTAATTTGGATCCACCTTTACTTTATGGTCTAGAATATCCTCTCTAAGAGGAAGAGTGGATGTGGAAAATTTAAAATAAAATTAGATTCCTTGTGTTTATTGAGTGGTTAATGGTGATGCTTTCAGCATTTAAGATTGAATTTACAACAAGGATTTGATGAAGGGAAATTCGTGTAACTGAAAATGGATTGAAGTTTTTGTTGATGACCACTATACTAAAAATTTCTTTTGATATCTCATCAAATTATTTTAGGCATTGTATCATTCTATTCACATAGTGTGGAATGTTTCTACATAATAATTTTTCATTCATTAATTCTATGAAGTCTTATTATACTTGTGGAAAATTAGGAAAATTTTAATGGTTCTTTTGTGTTGTTTTCCCAAGTCAACATGTATCAAACTCAAAAAATTAGTTTGTGGTTTAGTCTTGGTTTAGATTTCCTTTTTTTGGTATGTCTCTTCATGTGTACCAGTTGTGTCTTATTGTGGTTTTCAGTGTTTTTATCTCCTTCAATTTAAATTTTGGTTATTGGGGGTCTATTATGACCTTCTGTATCAACGGATGTGAGTTTTACATTTTTAAAATTATGAATCATTCTATATTAAGGTGGTCTGCTCATATTGATTATATTGCCTCTTTTAATTTTATATCAAGGTGAATGGGGATGATGGGTGTGTGACTTATTAATCCCCACCTCAGGGGAATGATGGAGTTATGACTATGTATTTTTCAGCTCTTTAGTATGAGGTAGATGATTCATTAATCATTAGTGCACCATCCATTTTCCTTAGAGTGAAGATGGTGCATAATCGGCAAACCCATGGTGTGAGGGACCTTTATCTTGATTCTTCCTTGAATGTGGAAATACTGAATGGTTAAGATTTTATTTTGTAGATTCTTTATAATTAAAGGTATTTATTTGTAAAGAGGGATTTAGGGACCTTGAATCCTTATTTAAATAGTCATGATTTGAAGGATCCTATTTGATTTTAAGGAAGAATGGTGGCCTTTGTTTAATTAAAATTTTTATAGAGGTTCTTTTTTGGAAGAAAATATTTATTTGGTTTTCCTTGTACGGTCATAATCATGAAGAGGTTTCATTTGGGGGTTTTTCATGTCTAGATATGGTAGAATAAAGTGGGGATGATAAATTGTGATGTGCTTTCCTCTTGGATTGTAGTTTTAGTTTTCAGGCAACTTGTAGTGGAGGAATGGTCTGTGGTAGGTTTCATAAGATTGGTCCCTAATAATTGACCTATGATGGTTGTTATTTTAAATGGTATGAAGAACCGACCATGATATTATTTTGGTTTCTTTTAGTTTTTGTTGCTGTTAGTAGGTTTTTCATTATGGGGAGTCAGTTTGAGCCTTGAATTTTGATAATATTATTCAATCTCTGGTGTTTCTTAGCATTGATATGTTACAATTAGAGATATTGGATTGGATTTACCCTTTCGACTAATAGTTAGGATATTGGAGTATTACAAATAGTCTTCTTTGAATAAAGAATCTCAATATTTGTGGATTGGGATTTTTAATAATCATCGATAAGTGGTTTGGGTTTGTTTGTTTGATTTAGTTAAGAGGATGGATTAGGCAGTTTTATGAATCTATATTCACGTAAGCGATCATATATAATTGTTGTGGTTTTCTCGTGGAATAATTTATGTTGTGGGGAGTCCATTCTATCTCCAATGATAAATCTTATAAAAACTTTTTTATGATTATGGTGTTATTTCATTCTCATCATTTTGTGGTTTTTTGGTAATTTCCTTGAGTTTTGGAGGTGTATCCAATTTTTTCTCTAGACAAGAATTGATTCGAATGTTGGGGAGTGGGGGTGGGGAAGTTTTATTGGTGGGGAGATTTCTTGCAAACATGTTCATTTTTTTTGTTATTATTCTATTTATAAATGATCTTGATTTTAACCTTTTATTTTCCTTGGTGGTTTTGGTTAAAATGGTTTTTTTAGTGTTGATAATAGTTTTTTCAATGTTTATGCATGGTTTTTCAATCTGTGAACACTTATTATGGAAATAGTGCACCATTGGGTCATTTTTGGAGAGTGGGATACCATAAGGATAGAACAACTTTTTTTAACGATGCAAGATAACCGTGAATCATGTCCCTCTAGGATAGTGACGGGTACCCTATTTCTGAAGAGTTTGGAAAATAGTGTGGGAAAATCTTGTTACTCTTCCAGGTCCATAATTGTTCTGTTTTTTACCTTTCCCCTTTTAATTTTTATCCCTAGAAAACCCTAATACTACCCACATAGGATTCTCTATACTAGGTGCCTCTCCCAACACTTTTGGATCCCTTAGATCTCTATTTTTAGGAGTATTTTGTTTTTTTCTCCAGGAATCTCCATGTTAGTGTCTTTCTCCCATTATTTCCCCTATTTTATGGGGTTATTATCCCCTATTTCATGAGATCTAGTTATATAGTGGGTATAATGACATATTAAGGGTTCCGTCTTGTGTTTTTGAGAATTATCAAGAGTATTACTATATAATATTTCCTTTATAGGGTACCTTAGTGGTGTAGTTGTTGTTTAGAACTGATTTCATGATGATTCTACAGACGAGGTAGGTTGTTCCATGCTCTAACATTTTTAGCAATTTGGATAAAACAAATTGGATTTATAAATGTTCTCTATGAATTTCATGTTTCGTGTGAAATATGATTTTTGAAATAGTCAAACATTCATATGTTATAATAATGGGATTTACAATGAAAATTGGTTATTACTTTTATATGATTCATTGTGGTGATTCTTAAAGGTGTTTTTCTAATGATGTGAATGGTATAAAATGTGTTTCCCATGTTAATTTCGTTATGAACATGTTGAATGTGGTGTCTGTAAATTAAAATGTATTATTTTAAAATGTCAGTTTTTATTTTTCATCTTGAAATGTTCCTTGTGAACTAAATTGATGATGTGAATCACATTGAGAAGTGAATTTATTTTATGAGTGGATTTATAAATGTCTTGGACCATGTAAATAGTTAAATTGATTATGTTATTTTCCTATAATATTTCCAAATGTGTTTTATGGATTTTGAAACTTATGGAAAACATATTTTTATATGATTTTGAGGTTTTTAAAATGGAAAATTATTTTATTTATCGAAAATGGTGGTTTCCGTGTAATACTTTGGAAATAAGTGATTTCATTGATTGAAAATGTATCATGAAATGTGTTTGGAAATGTGATGTTTATGTGGAAATATAATTTCATAACAAAGGGAATGTCTGGTATCTAGGTGTAAAAAAAAGAACTACTATGCTTGTGATTCAGAAGTAGAAATCCCAGATTTATCTAGTTGAGTTTCATTGGTTGATTCAGAAGTGGAAATTCCTAGATTCACTTATTTATATTCACGCTTTCATCCCAAACTAAACATGTGATATGATCAAAAACTACAAGGACCTTGTGATGGCCCCTCGGGTTGGGGGGGGGGGGGGCTCGTGAATGAGAATGTATTGGAATTAGCGTAATATTTGGATACCACTAGGCCCATGGGATAATCCCTCATAATGACACGTGTATGATAAATCTATTTGTATTTGGGCAAGAGGATATTCTCCATTGAGGTCTAAGGTTCTTAGTGACTCCCTTATACTATCTGATGTTTTTGGATTTACACGTGGTTCTCTATTGTGACATGATTCTTATGTGATATGGTTCCATCCATCAGTATATACTGGACTATGTGTGTAATTCATTTTGAAAAACATTATGTTGACAGAAGGTTTTCCTAGAATGTTTTTCCTAGAGAATGGGTTTTCATAATTTCTTTATTTAAAATGTTTTAAAGGATTTCGTATAAATGTTCATGTTTATTTGACATCCAACATTATAGAATGAAATATATTCTTTTTGGGACACATCCAACTAGGATTTGATTCACACCCTGTAAACACCTTAGGGTGTATCTAGACTGTGTTATGTATGACCCTGGTAAAGGCAAGATATGTGACTTTATTCTGGATATAATTTATAGTCTTCCACATGTTGGATGTATTTGTGATGGTGGATTAAGGGTGATTCCCCTAATTTTACATAGATTTTTTGTGAAAATTTTTTATTTTTGTTCTATTTTAGTATTATTTTGGGTTAAATTTGAAATCACTAGAATAAGAATATTCTTGTACCTTTATTGGTTATGTTATCAATTATGGATTTTTGTTTTATTTTGATGATTTATTATGGTTATAATCATTTAGTGAAAGCATCCCCAATGTATATTGTTCATATCTAGGAACTAGTTTCCAACCCACGGTGATTGAGAATGCACTTTAGGTCTTGCGATGGACATGTTTGGGTTTTTGGTTGGATTGAATCCAAGAATAGTTTGAGATAGATTTAGAGTTTTAGAGAATTAGTTCAAAACTCCTATATAACCAAACTATATAATAAAAATGTGAAACATCCAATAAATATCTATTTTTTCCACCATATTGAACTTTAGAACAATAAATTATTTCATTTCATTAAAAAATATTCCCAACATTAATTTTGTGCTTTATATTTCTGTTTCCCATCCTTAAATCTTATAAGAAACATTCTTAAAATGTTGTATCAGAAAAAAATCATAGTAAGTGATATAAAAAATAAAAAAAATTATTATAGATAAAACATAAAAAATCATAAAATTTTTACATTTATCTTCAATGTTATATGATCATTTGAAATAAAAAAATTTACATCATAATCAACCACACAGTTTTCTCCAAGGAGGCCTTTAAAACCAATATAAGAAAATTAAAAACACTTATCGATAACATAGAGAATCCTAATCATAAACTATATTAAAACCATGTCATAAGTAACTGGAGTAAAATTAAATATATAGGAGTAGCACAATAATAACTTCCTCTTTATTTGTAGTTATGATTAATAAATTTACCCAGTGTTTTGGTGTACAGTCTAGAAACACCCATTATTTAAGCTATAATGGAATCGCCAAATGCTATCTGAAGGAGCCCATAATATAAACTACATAAGGCTAACCCAAAGCTATTTTTTTCTCCTATTTCTTCTATATAATTATTAAATACCGTATCATGAATAAAATAGTGTTTCAATTAGAATATTCTATCATAAATCATTTTAAATCATATTTTAAGCTCATAAGAAAGTCACTTTTGGATATTAAAATACCATTCATTTAAAAAAAATAATCACTATAAAAATTATCAAATAATATAAAAGGGATTTTATATTTAGAATACAAGAAATTTGGAAAAGGAATGTGGAAATAAAATAACAGTCAGAGCAGAGGAAAAATAAATTTTAATCGCAAATAATGAAATAAAACATTTATTTTTGAATTTTATAACGGTTCCCCATAAGATATGTAAAAATATTTCACTTGAAAGAAAAATTAATTAAATTTAATGATACATAATTATTAATTTATAAATCATTTTTATCAATATAATAACATACCTAAAATAATATTAAAAACATGGACTTCAAAGAGAAATATAGGCATGTAAAAACTATAAATGATTATTGTTTTAAAACAAAAGTCCCATATCACATTGGAAACACTTGTATATTATGCCTAATTAAATGGTAATATTAAGAAAATAAAACACCATTAGTGGAGATAAATACATTTGATAACATATAAAAGGGTCTATATATAAACCAAATAAAATAATAATGTTGTAGAACATCAAAATATGTCTCAAATAAATGAAATTGAGATGATATCCATTACCTTGAGTCTGAAATGTCACGTGTTCCCTCATATTCCCAAAATAAAAAATATATGTTAACTATTAAAACCCTTTATAAATTTAGAACATTTATTATAATTTATATTTCAATTACCACCATGTTATAAATCATTACTTAATCTATTATGTTTACATTGGATTCTTGGGCCATACACGACTAATGTGTTGAAATGGTTTCCTTTTGTTGACTAAGGAAAATGAGGTCATTATTTAAACATATACAGAATAATAATAATGATAATATTTCTCATATTAATATATCAATTATACCTTTATGGGTGTTCATTAATGATGGTTTTGTGAAATTTGTTATGTTATATTCCTGGATATGTTAGGCCATACATACTCATGAGTAAGTTTTTTATTTATCCGTGACTGCTATGAAAATAGTTATATAATTTTTTATCATTCCTAAATTATAAAATTATAATATATGAAATATAATATATAAAATAATTCTTATATATATCATCTACAGGGTCTTACGATGAAAAGAGAGTCACATCACATTTTGAAGGCGGTAGTCCCCGCATTCACTAACGACATTGTCATTATTTAGTTAGTGTAAAGGTAAGAAAGAAATTGATTTTTATTCATTAAGATTTATAAATATGTCAATATTATCATAATTATTCCATGTATATCTTGTATATTATTTATATGTTTCCTTTTAATATTCAATGATTTTTTTTTTGAAAAATGAATTATATTTATTCGTGAGGTTGTAGTATGTCGTACACACAAGTGATGTTATCCTATTTCCATTAAAATGGAATATAAAAGAGGTGTATATATATATATATATATTATATGATGACTCTAGGGGTAAAAATAAGAAACAAATATCAAATATTTACTTTATATCCATTATTATACCCAACTGTGAGAGGTTGTAATGGATATATGATTGACACCCGTTCACGAGGAGGTAGTATGTCGTACACACGAATGCCGATTTCGTATCCCATTTAATGGAATAAGATAATTTATAATTTTATTAACTAAATATAATAAAAGCATAGTATATTTAATAAATTTTTTTATTAAATAATATGTTTTAATAATAATTGGGGGAGGTTGAGGTACAATTAATATTAATTCACTTATTGATGAGAATAACCTATTTTTTGTATCACTTATTTTAGGTTTCACCTATGGTCTTTTGGGGATTGATTTATACAAAGAAAAAGGAATTGAATAAAATGAGTCGGAATTGTTGAAGAAAAATTGTATATAATTTTTTGAACTAATGGGGTCTTAAGGTGTGAATTCAAAAGGAGAGTGGGTGGACATTAATATGTTAAATGGTTTGCATAGCTCTAATTTTAAAAAAGATAGGATTCCGCAAAAAATGTCACCTCATGTAAAATGGGCGCAATAATAGGTCAATATAAATAATATAACGTATAGTTTTTAAAATATTCCAGAAAATATAGTTCAGACATCTTTTTGGCCATTTAAACCCTTATATTCTTATCATAACCACTCAAAAACCCATTTTTATAGTTACCACCGAAATTAATTATTACACATTTCACTATTATACATGGTTAAAAATTAATATGGCCTTATTAGAAAAATATTACATATTATGATTAATAATATGGAATCCAATTTATAAATTTAATTCAAAAAAGATTCAAGCATTAAATTTAATATAAAACCCGAAGATGTGATAAAAAGGGGTCTTCAAGAAGAGTATTTTTTGAGGAAAATATTATCCTATATTAACTCATTTACTAACAATATTAATTGAATGAAAATTAATAAATAGTTTATGATATATAATCTATAAATTTTATTTATTTTGTTCCCAAAGAGATATTTTTTTAATAAATTTAAAAGGATAAATATTATGTATTTTAAAATAGTTTTTAGAAAACAAAAATCAAACCCCAAAACAAATATATTCTAAAAAATAATATAAACCATTTAATAATTAAATAATTTGAATAAATATAAATAAATAATAAATATTCTTCTTAAAATAATATTGAAAATATAATAGGACATTTAATTATTTAAATTTATGAAATGATTTTTTTACCAAAAACCATATTTTTCCCTATTCACGAAAAAGTCAATATTTTTGATAAAACCAAAAATTAAAACATTTTTAATTTTTAATATAATGATTTAAAAATGATAGTAATTTGTTAAAATTTAAATTATAAAATTTAAACCTTTTAATTTAAAATAAAACTTGAATAGAAAAATAGATTAGTTTGAGCTTTTTCCTTTCTGAAAAAATGATATTGTATTTTTTTAACGAATATTAAAATATAATTCATAATAAATAATATCAAAATTACATACTCTATCATCACCTGGTTGTAACATAGTGTATTCCAATTAAAGATGAAATCTATTCCTCTATTACTTAGTCTCCTTTTTAGAGGCTTCAATCATAAATAATAAATGTTAAACAATGAGAACCATGGGAATATATATCACTTATAACATCATTTGAAGCTTGAAAATTATCTTATGATTATACATGAGTTTTATTGGTATCACAATGTTTTTTAAAATGATGTTTTGATATTTTATTTTATTAATTATGTGATTAGATATCTTAATATATACAATATATTTGAAACTAAATCATTATGTTACTATATGTAAAAGATGAAATGTATTTTTGATTTTAAAAATAATGGAATTGGTAAAATATATTGTGAAAAAAAATCAATAGTGTTGTCGTTTTAAAAAATCTCATGATACATAATTAAATTTATATATAAATAATGTGAAATGAAATAATTTCCATAATTTTTGTCAAAAATATCCCTGTTGATAACATGAATACTAAAAATACATTTGTCCCTTATAGAAAAAGAAACTTCTAACACACAATACCAAAAATTCAACTACTTTATAAAATTAAGTCACCATAAAATATTAAACTCTCAACCTTTATGATATTCAAAATTAAACCATTGAGATTTAAAAAATAATAATAATTATTGAAGATAAAATCATTATATCCCTTAATTAGATAAAATGTTGATGTATAATAAAATTAGAAATTTTTTCTTTTTATTGGTATTTTTAGTCCACTAATCAGGTTTCATCAGCCTCTAATAAAGTATATTATGTTTTACATTATTATCACTATTTCTAATATTTTACTCATCTAATTTTGAAAACCTAATCCTTACCAAAATAATCCATTATTATTATGTTCAAATGGATTTGATGACACACATATTTAATATTTAATAGGTCAGTCATAATCCTAGATTTGAAGACTATTTTGTACATATATGACCATTGGGCATAGTAATACACAGTCTAAGGTAATATAAAACATGAAATTAAGTTAATTTTTGAATTCCGAGATATTTCAATAGACACATTTCCCATATTTTATATTATTATAGAAAACATATCATCAGATTGATCGAACCTCAAACTAACTTTATTATTAAATTCTTCATGTGAGTATTTAACCGATTTATACCTATAATATTTATCTTATAACCTATATTTAAAATTTTATATCATTCATAAGGTTATATTCAATATATAAACCATATATATGGAGTTATATTTTTAATTTCCTTCACCATTATAATCTTTATCATCATTTTGATTTTAGTCCACTGAATAACATTCTTTATTCGATACTAGTATATCTTAAAATCAATAATCATAATAATATTACTATAAAGTATGATTTTATTAATTTTTCATGTCATTAAATGTTTAATTCATTATTATGATTCTTAATAATATACTTTTTTTTATAGATGAATATGAAAATTTATTATTTCATAATGATGGTGAAATAAAATAAATATTCAATTGGAATTTATAATATGTAACAGTTTCAAAAAAATATATCAAAAACCTAATTTCTCTAATTCATTATATTAGGTGGTGGAATGGGTTTAAATTATTCTTGGACAATAACCTCCATGAAATTACATTTATATTTTACTATTGGAGTGTCATATGAAATAAACTTCTTTTATAATGTCTGTCAGTCTTTAGGAATTTTTGTTATGACAACTATTTTATGAACCGATCTTGATTACATTAAAGTTATTGAAGATATATTCTTCATTTCTGATAAATTTCAGTCCTAAAATCTTACTCTTGTGGCTTTAACATATTGAATATTTAAAAAACAATAAATTTTTCCACCATTTGAATTAAAAAAAATTCATTTCACTCCCTAATTTTTTTTATATCTACCCCAAGATTAATAGTTTAGATTTTATCCTTCTTAGTAACAATTTGAATATAATTTCCATTGTTTTATTCTACCTTTTTTAATTTCTCAATTTTTATAGGCTTTATAACTTATGATGTGATTTCATTAACTACATTATAAGAACCTATATTCTATAAAATCGTATTGAAATACCATTCATTAAATAATTTTATCAATCAACTTTTCCTCTTTTATCCTCTTAAGAGTTATACGTTACTTATTGGACTCATTCTTTAAATTCCTAAACAAAATAGTATTTAATAATTTTAAATTTGGAAGCATCTTGAAATTCACCATACCTATATAGAAATCTTAAATACAATCCCACATAATTGTGAAAACGTTATAAAATCTAAAACTATTAGGAAAATCAGGATAGTAAATGTCTGGAATAATCACAATATACTTGTCGCTATTCAATAGAAGTTAAAATCCATTAGTATATTGAAATACATTTCATGATTCCTAATATAGAGGCTCCATTTTCTGAAATTTCTCCTTAATCATGAATAATATATACACAACATTCTCTCTATTCAAGGTTCCAAAAAAATCCATTGTTTTTTATACAAATATTGATTATACATAAATAGTTATAAAAAAAACTTCATCGAGTTATTTGACTATCATGATAAACTCTCATCCTTAAAAAAGAAACATTAATTTTTTCTATATAATAACTTTCTGAATAGATACGGTAAAAAAACTACATAAATGTTAATGGAGAAAACAATTAATATTTGTTACTCTATAGGGGAACAAACTCCCACCCTTAAAAATATAGATCTATATCTTACAGTGATTCATGTATTTTTTACAATTTTAAATAAATCAACTTTCCATGGATAATCACTAATGAATCTATATCTCACGAATATTATAAGATAAAATCTATTATGATTGGGATTCCAAATATTTAACACTAATAATTTTGGTATTTGAAATAAATAATGAATAATTGAATTATGGGGTCTACAATCCTTTATATAGATGATATTGGTGATCTAAAACTATTGGTATGAAGGAAATTACATGATTAATTTTTTTCACTAATAAAAATTGGATGGAAAATCTATATTTATTAATAATTTAAAATTTCATAAAAATAAAATAATGTCTATTACCATTGGAATTTTAAAATGATAAATCAAATAATAAAAATTAATGACAAAATTTTCATTATTAAAAAATATTATATCTTACTAAATTCTCTTCTAAAACTTATCTTCATAAATAAATAGACTGATATCTTCCAATGAGGTTGGTTCTAGAGCACAATGATCACCCGATAATCAAAATCCACTAATTACAAGAGAATTTGTTTTACATTATAGTGATTACTCACAAAAAATAATCTCTAAAATCACACTAATAAATAATATAATAAAAATATATCAAGTCACATTGGTAGTAAACAAATCTTTGAAAAATATATTCCAACATGAAAGAATCTATGTTCATAAAATCATTTTTATTATATTTATAGTTATTGATAATTAAAAAATGAAACATAAACATAGGTGTATTTAGTATTAAGAATAACTTATAACAATCTTGAAATATATAACCTGATATTTTGGTTGTACATGTGTTTGAGTGACCTCAAAATGTTTTAGAATATGAATGTATTGAATTACAACATTTTTATTATGTGATTTCGATGTTAGATCTATAAAAACAAGCATCAATAAAATATTTATGTTTACATATGTAATCCATTATGTATATTATGACTTTCCAAACATTGTAAATAGAAAATTCTTTTTCGAAAATAAATAAAAACTTCTGAGAGTGTGGAGTGGGAGAATACCCTCTTTTTTATGAGATGAAGGCTCATTACGTTAATGATATTATAAGGAATAATCTCCAAGGAATATGCAAGTAACTAGATTATATTTCATGACTTTCATCCTAGGATGAATATACCTTTTAATGATAATATTTCATTCTACGAAATTAATTTCTTGATTTTCAATATTTTGATACCTTTTGTATAATTTGGATGGATTCTTTAATACCTATTGGGAACATTTAATAGGTCAAGGTTGATAAATTATGAAGAATGTTACAATTTAATGATAATTATTATATATATGTGAATTATAATCAATTGATCATATAAAGGATTTAGTCAACAATCTTGTGAAACGAGTATTAAAGGAATACTGGGAACTCAAAAAAAATATTTGATTTTATGTTGGAATGTAAGGGTATTGATATATATATCCATACACAAGAACATGATAATAAAACCCTTATTCGTAATGATATGTTATGGGTCATTAATATTAATATTCATGTTCCATAATATATATTTATATATTTATGTTTAGAATCAAACATTCCAAAATTAATGACTTACTAATGAATAAAATTCATATATGACCACACAAAAAATATTCTAGAAAATATCTATTATATTTATGTATAATATATTTTGAAATTTTTTAATGAGGAATATATATCAATTATTTATTAGCAATTAGAAAATATTTACAATTCTATTTTTAATATTATATGTGTGAATTTAGTGAACATTCATACCACATGAAATGAATTCCTCATAAATTTTTTATATATGGTTCTTAATTATTTAACTACTACTAGTGGATTAATTTTTTCTTTTTTCTTTTAAACTACTCAATTATCATTTGGAGTACTACTTTTCCATAAACTGTATTTTTAATATATAACCATGACCATGACTTTTGAACTGACATATATAGACACATTCGTTCTATGTAATATATATATTGAATATAATGAATCATAATAATTTCATATTATGAGTTAATTATTCTGTATGATCATCATATGAGGTGATCCTATGGGGAATTTAAAATAACATATTCATGTTTTGTTATAATATGATGAATACTTTTGACAATTACATACTATAAAATATATTTTAATATTTTTATGGATAATGGAAACATTAATATATATATTATATTTATTATATTAAAATAATATGTTGAAAAATTAATGATTTTAAAATTATCAATTTTAAAAAAAAATCTTGTTATGAGTCAATACATTTTGATGGGAAAATAAAAATAAATAACTATTATAAAATATGGTATATTATATCAATTTATAAAAAAACTACTATCAATAAATTACATATCTAACCATATTAAAATATAATCCAACTAATATTAATGCCTAGAGGTACACTTGAATGATGCACTAATCTAAAGGGGTGAATGAATTGTAAATTTTCAAATAAAAATTTTTATATGATATATAAATTCCCCCTAATTTTTAACTAGTACATTTATAAACAATTAATTCATGAAATAGTGATGAAAATTAAATTTTAAAGTTATAGATAATGAAAACCCCATGGATATAGTGGATTACATGGTTTACAAAATCGAATTATGTACAGGCTATATCCATTGTTGAAATTGTTTGTTATCCCCTGGAACACATTCTTGTTTTGTTGTCAATTATAAATAAGTGAAAGAATAATGAAGATATTCCTAGACTCATAAAATTGTACAATATAAAATATATGGGAATAATATCAACAATTAATTCTCATTAGTATAAATGATCTTCCTTCAATATCCGTAGGATTCTGTAATTGTTGAATGACGTGATCACTTTTTTCTCTCATGTATAACATAGATTAAGAAGAAATGCCATCTTTTTTTATAGAAATTGCTTTTATATATTCTTGAATCTAGGAAACATTAATGATAAAGAAGTATCATCTATTTATAAAGGCTGTTCTTATCTACATGACCCCATTAATGATTTTTATTGACCCATAGAACTAAATTTTAAAGGAAATATGCCATCCGTCCTTGTGATTTTTTACTGAACAACATTATATGAAATATTTTATGACATGCCCATAGAAGAAGTATTATTTGAAACAATTTATATATATCATATTTTATAGTATGAGGAAATTATATACACACTACTTGGGATATGATTATTATAATATATGGATAAATATAGTGCCTTGAATGTTATGGTATGATTAATTTGGAACAGCTATGATTCCCCATTGGAGGTAGATTGTTAAACAGTCAACATTGAATCTAAAACATGTACTATATCATTACTTTTCCATATATTAAGAATAAGTAGTTTGATAGAGTTAATTTCTGGTGTTACATGAGATGTAACTAAATCAATTACTCATACATTTATAATACTTATGAGTAAATTTAGTGGATTTGGCAGGAACCTTATGGAATATATAAATTATTACTTGTAATAAAATTATAATGAAATCAAACATAAATCCTTAGGCCAATACGTATCTATCTCTAGGCACTTTCCTCGCGTCTTCCATTATGACATGAGATTCATGCATATTATAGCGGGTTGTAAGATTTTATCTAAATTGTGGGGGAGATTGGGTGAAACCCTTTCAAAATCCTATAATGGAAGACCAATTAGTGATTTACTTACTAATATTAATCAATAAATATTTAATGTTGACAATAACAATGTATATTTATGTAAGGTGAAAATTAAGCATTTACCGTTTTATCGGATTACAATTTTTTTGGTATGTTTATGTTAGGATTCAAGGTTTATAATCAGTTATTCAACATTGATTAATTTTTTATATGTTTTTTTGGAGTTATTTTTATGATATCAGAGTCCAATAACATATTTAGATTAAAAAAATCTTGTTGAAATTGATTATTTTAGAATGTACAATATGTTATTTTCAAAATCATAAAATGTGATTTTATTTC
The DNA here is from genome assembly GCA_963277665.1 of Viscum album. NCBI lineage: Eukaryota > Viridiplantae > Streptophyta > Magnoliopsida > Santalales > Viscaceae > Viscum > Viscum album. The sequence goes on along the minus strand of OY728128.1, from coordinate 206,946,166 downwards.
CCAAAGATGAATTATGTGATAAATAGCCTACATTAGGGTGCACCATTTCATTATGTTATAAAAAAATTTATAATAATATTACCTTACATTACATTTTGTGATAACATAACCGATGATGGGGTTGTAATATTCTATTATGAAATAACATAATGTTTTTCTTAGACACCTATAATTATGTTATGCAATAACATAAAATGTTTCAGTGCCAAGAAATAATAATATGTTATATCCTCATATATGTTTCACTCATTTAATTACATTATCTGATATCATAACCAATATTCCATTTTTAAAAAATAGATCTTTGAATCATAAATAAAATACCACTACTTGTCATGGGGTATGAAATACTATGTGGTGACTATTAACTACATATCATATGGGAATATAGTATTCCCATTCAAAGAATATAATGGAAATTTTTGAAATAGTTTGATAAAAATATATTATTTGTCATATTTGACGATTTTATTGATATCATTAGATATGGCTAGGATTCGAAAAATTTCATATCTTAAATTTTCATTATTGATTGAATTAAATAGTTTATAACTTATAAAACAGTATTTTGAGATATTTTTTATATTTACAAATTTATTTATAAATTTATTTATTATTTTTTATAATCAATAAATTAAATATTTATGAATCATTAATTAAAAAAAGATATTTTAATATTAAATATGAATATTTAAATAACGTTTCTAAAAATTTTATATAACGAAATATATCTTAGATATATATGGTATATTTTTAAATTTTTTGATTAATTAATTTTGTGTTTAAAAATATAAAAATTTGTGAAATGTAAATGAATTTATCATTAATATTATTAACTATTCAAAATTAATTAATATGAATTCTCCATATTAATGATCCTTATTTGAGAAATTATTTGAACCTTATCAAAATGTGATTTGCTAAATTTTATTTTGAATGTTAAAATAATTAATAATATGTAATATTTAAATTATTTAAATTGATTAAATAATAAATTAGTATAATAATGTTTTCATTTTTCATACAATATCCCATATACAAAATTAATAGAAAAATCATAATATGAATCTTTCCATTTTATAGAATTATTTTTAAATGTTTATAATTATATTATTTATGTAATGTTAATAAGGATTGGAAAAATTATGAAGTGTCTATAATTTTTTATATATTAACTTCTCAAACATCATAATCACCTGTTTAAATATATGAATTTTTTATTTATAAAAAATTGTATTCTCCATTTTAATATACATAGATACATATCTTTTATATTATAAAAATATATTGATATGTCAGTTTATTGTTGTTAAATTACTTTCAAATTGTCATACATGCATCTAAGGAGATACATGCTAGATTTGATAATTGATATTTTTTTATTATATCATACAATTAGTCTGTATTGAGTTATGATTATAAATTAAGATTCTACTTTCTAATTTATTCATATTTAGGGGTTATAATTATGTATGAAGAAAAATATTTCATGTGTAAATAATCCCTGGGTAGAGGGGCATTGGGTTCAAATTCTCACTATGCTGGAAATTTATAACTTTTCTAGAAATGTGAGGGTTGGATAAATATTTCTATAAGCTTAATCATATTAGGATTATTAATTTAATTTGATTATAAATAATTACATGTATTCATATCATTATTCATTTAAATAGGATGGATTTGGATATGTATGAATATAGTTGGATATTAATTTTGGTCAGTAACCAAAGTAATGAGTTGCGTAATGAGTTAAAAAACCATTTGATGAGAATATTTTTATTTAGATGAATGAATAAGAAAAAAATAAATTATTAGAATCATTCAAAAAAATGTAAATACATGAGATATGATGTTGACTTTATAAACCTTCAAAATACCTAGTGTAATAATCCTTCTATGGAAGCACTTTTCCAGACCTCGATCATTCAACCAGGCTGATCATTCTATAGTTGGGTGGCCCTGAAATATCTTTTCTATGATATGAAAGTAATACATGACCCATATGTATTAGATTCTATTTCCTGTTGTTTTCTAGTAAGGTACACTTAGCTGAAAGACCCTAATTTGATTAGATTACTAAGGTAGTAGAGTTGAGTTTATCCTTTAGATAAATTGTTTATTATATTATCCTATCATGAATCCAATATTCATATATGATATGATTTAGATAATGAAATACATAAATATCTATGTGTTGTGGTAATTAATATAGTGGACTAAGCTATCAGTGAAATATAGATCCTATCCCAGTAATGTATATGATATTTTGGAAATCGATTGCTATTTTATCTTGATCCCATTTAATAAAAAATTTATTAAATGAATATAAAACATGATACCCTTTTGATTATTTATTTAATAAAATAGAATCATCATAATTTTCAATTTTTTCTTCATCCCAATTAACAAAAGTATTTATGAAATTTTGAAAATGATAAGAACCATTCCTTAAAATGAATATAAATTAAGTTTTATAGATAAACCCCTAAAAAAGAAATCTGTTACTGATGTTCTTCAAAAATTAATTTGATATTGATTCTTATTATAAATATGTAAAATATTTACTAAATGTATGTAATCACATGATTATGGCAATGTGACCCATGTTTGAATGTAAATATCAGAAGATGGACAGATAAGTTTTGTTTGAAAAACTAAAAAGGCTATATCAAGAACAGTAAATGAATGAGAGGTATCTGGTGTCCATGGATAACTTTTAAAATATGATAATAGATGGATAATTAGTCTCTACTTGTTTAATTACTATGCATGGGTATGTAGATGACTTAGATAGATGGTATTGACCTCTAAATATTTACTAATCAAAATAAATTATTCTACAGCCACTAACGAAAAAGTACTCAATGTCCATGGTGACCTATAATATTAATGATTTAAACAAAACCTCACCTAATTTTAAATTTTTTCTTTTATTCACTGACTAAGAAATGGTAGTTCAAGGTCCATGTACAATTATAAATTCTCTAAAGAAAAATGGTAATGGTTTTTGCTAGATAGTAAGAAAGAGATGTTGTGGATGGTGTACTATTCCTATTAAATATAAGTAAATATGGATTAGTAGTTCAATCATTGTGGGAAAACATTCCATTAGAGATGAAACTACTTTGAATATTTAAGGGGTTGTAAGATACCTCGTTGAGATTCCACTTTGGGTTCTAGTGTTATAAGATTCAATTATTCTATTCGTAAGGATATATGATACCAAATTTTGGTTTTCAAAGTGTTATAAATATAAATATGTTAAAAATTATGAAATATTGAGGATGAGATTATAAAACTCACCATTATCCTAAAATATTATTGGGCTATTACATCATTGTGTGTGATAAAATAGATTATATAAAGACTAATTATAGAAAAAATTTTATTTTCATCTTATATACAACTTTTGTGAGATGAGGTGTTCTTGTAAACAAGTTTTTGTTATCATTTAAATTATATTCATGTGTTATCCTAAATTAATGTGAATTTTAGAACTCTAAAACATATTTGAAAAAAAAAATGAAATTCCTTTTTTTCTTCGTCAAATTCTCTTTCTATGTTTCTAAGGGAATATTATGGAACCAACAACTTTGGAATATTTAATAAAGTGTACAATTTAATGATTTTAAAGAAAATACGAAATTGGATACAAAATAAACCATCAATTGTTATGTGTTCACACTAATGGAAATAGGTGACATTTAGAAAACAAAAAAGAATCTATATTTCTTAATTTGATATTATTATAGTTCTATAGTTTATATGGATCATGTAAGAGTCTGTTTTAGATTTATAGTAGTTCAATATAAATAAGAAAGGTATTATTCCAAATAAAATGAAATTTTACTTAAAATAATAATAGGTTATAATATGAAGGTAAATAGAAATTTAAATAGATACATTTAGTATAAAAAATGTGAATTTTCATTTGTATCCTAATTGAATTTATATTTTCTAATGTAGTAATTTAATATTTACAATAATTACATAAATATTTCATAGATTGTTTTTGGAAATATTTCCAAGAATGATGATGATGCTCTTAAAATGGATTCTATGTAGAAAATAGAAAATTTTTTACATTATAATATTGTATGTTGTGTTATTATGTTGTATAAATACCCATATAGAGAGATAAACATTATGAATATAGATCCTTAGTCCCACCATTATTCTTGCTATCTAACATTATTGCTGTTACCCAATTTGTTTTTATTTTTATTTTTTATAATATTTCCACTTATAGTTATGGTGTGAAATTTATATATATATATATATAATGTGTTAACAAAACCCTATAAAATGAAAAAATATAAAGTTGATCTTCCAGTATTCCATAAATGTTATGTTACAGAAAATATTATTTATAGTTTTATTTATTATTATTAAAATATTTTATGATTATAAAATGTATCATATACTAAAAATGGAAATAAAATATTTATCATTCCTTCACATTGGATGCATATATGTTTATATTTATTTACATTTCATGATTTGAAATTATAATTGTACTCTGAATTTATGATTATCAGATATCCATAACCAATTATTATAAAGAAGTCCTATATGCTATGGTAAAATGATATTATTATCCTAAGTATAACAGTTGTAAGATGATTTAAAATATGATAATAATTCATAAAATGGGTACCATGCACTTAATGACCCTAGAAGTGTACATCATTAAGTGGAATACAAAATGTATTTAGTATAAATTTGGTGAATGGTTAGTTTTTTTGTTCCCCAATAACATTGTTTGGAAAGACTCCTAGAATGATAACCATTATAAGTTGATGCCTTTATTATGAATTCCATGATGCTTAATTAATTTGGGTCTATATGATTCTATTTCTTATCGTTGCATTAGTAAAATATTAAACAATATATGATTTTCCATCTAATATGTAATAATGACCTATAAAACATTGATCGGGATAGACGTAGGTAATTTATAGACTTAATTATATTTCACATATGATGTGATAATATATTAATAATGAGGAATGTGATGTGAACATACACTAAGTTGAATGACATGTTATGGGTTCATTGACAGGAATAGTATACACCATAAGAGTCATGAATGTAAGAGTAAGACATATAATATTTACATACATTGTGTCCCATGATAATTTAATTACTTTGATAAAGGGTCTTATGAAAATATAGTATTTTATGTGATACAACTGGTAGATAATTTTAAAGAAAGATTTGTTTGATAGAGAACATGCATGCTCCCATTATACATGGAGATTCATTGATTATTTTCTAGAGGAATGTACTTTCCAACATTCATGGTTCAATTGATTAATATTTTTTTTTCAATTGTACAAAAAATATATCATGAGATTATTAAAAAAAATTTCTTTATTTATATCATTAATGTGACTACAATTGTGATAACTTTGTCTCCAACCTATATCAAAGATTGCGGTTTAGTAATTTATAGGTTTTTAGATCTATAAGAACATTGTTTATGACTCCTTTTCTCTTAAAACTATGACATGATGTTGTTCACTATATTATTTTTTCAATATGTGATTTATAAGAAACATATAGAACCATCAACAATAATCACTATTAGTAACAAAATTATTTAATTTTCAATCATTTTAGATTTGAATTCATTTATAATCCTTTTTTCAATGAATTTTTTTATTGAATACTAAAATGATTTATTTAAAAAAAGAAACTAAACCATTATTGAGTTGACTAAAATATAAAGTGGTTATGGAAACCATGATACGAATTTATCTTCATACTGATCAATATTTTCAAAAATTATTTATATATATTACATCAATTTTATCCACCCAAATAATTGGTTGTTTACCGTTAGAGAAAAATTTAAAAATTTATTAAACTAAACAATACAGTTTTTTTTCTGAATTTACATTCGTTTTTCATTTCACATTATTGTGAGTTTTCATACCATTATATTTATTCTCAAAAATCCATAAAATGTTTTATATTCAACAAGAAGGCATTATATGAGCTAAGGAAACACTTTAAATTTGAGCCTTATCCATCATTTATTCTTTGATTATCATTAACATATTTCTAATCATCAACAAAAAATGGTGTATCCATTAAACTATAATAAATAAAAAACCAAAATATATCTTTAAATAATTAGTATTTAGGTTACATGATATTTTCATCTATATAATATCAATATCTAATTCAATTTATAATTTATTGCCACCACAATTTTAGATAAGATAATTTTTTAGATTATAAATCCTCTGGTGTGAAAGTAATAATAATGTGAGTAGAAACACCATTCACAATCACAAAGACTCATAATATGAAGGAAACTATTTATCCTTCAAGTGAAACAAGATTAAATCATTTCAAATATTCATAATTTTTATATAAAAAGGGTATATTATATTCTCCCAAATCTTGTTTTCTCCACCATAGAAAACAATGAAACTATTTCTATGATAATATAATATATTATTAAAAAATGAACCTATCATGTGGTGTGGTAAATACAATTATTTCTGAGTAAAATGAAAAATTAGTTTTAACTAAAGGGTTGAATCTGGTTATCAGTGACCAAAATTATTTTTAACATAAAATGGTTTGTTATTAAAAATACTAATTATTTGTTAAATAATGTAGTCAATATTAATAATTATTTGAAAATAGTGTTATTATAAGATGTATTATGTTAGGTTTTGTTTTATAATTACAATAATATTTTAGTTCTCAAATTTATATAATTTTTACTTTATTAACTTGTAATTTAGATGATTCAAAATTTTATCCCCTATCACATTTAGGGGACTATTTTTCGTGAAAATGTCCCCAATAAAAATGTTAACATAGTCTACCATAATTTTTATATGTGTAACAGTTATAATTAATCATGACTAATTGAATTCATCAATACATAATCATGACTTTTTCTTCTTAGAGAAATCATGTGTGTCTACTACCCCTTACACAACTACTTAATGTCATTATTAATTCCATACCTTAGACCTAGCCCATTCCATAATATTTTAAACATAACTATGTCGAATATGAAAATGGATAATTGATAAAGTAAATAAAAAATAAAATGTCTGAAAAATAAATATGAATGCATCTAATGTTATGAACCACTACTGAGTATTGAGACCAACTAACAAAATATAGTTAATATTATTAAATGAAACTGTGAATATTCAAGATTTATAAGAGGGGAAACATTGATTCAAGGATAAATTGAGTGTTAAACATACAATAGAGTTGTATTAAAGAAAAATAAGGTATGGAAAATCCTTATGGAACGTGATAAAAATATAAAAATAGTAGTAGGAAACATCCATATTTTGCGCTGAAAACCCATTCCAGCCTCCCCAAACTCCCTCAAACTCATTTTACTTTTTAAGATCCTCAGTTTCCTTCCACTTATGACTATCAATAATTAATTTTTATTATTTATTATTCGGAATCATATTATCTTTCTTTACATGGGCTTCCTTATTGTTCAGGTTATTTAGTTCCCCATGAAATTAGAATGACCCATTAAAAATATTTCTGGGATCCATTGTTGTGATTTAATTCAGTATAATCAATTTGGAAAAAACATATTGCTTGAATGCATGATAACATGATAGACCATGCCAAATATTGAATGTATTATAAAATCCAATGAAATTCCAACCCATTTTTAAAGTAATGGGTCATTGGATAAGATCATATGACGTTACAATGTTATAAAATTTTCTAGTATAAATTATGGATAAATTTCGTGGGATGTAAGGTGATGTATTCCAATAGAGAGAAAAGCCTTATGATGAACCTCGAAAAATCACACTATTGGTTTTAAGGTATTATTAGCAGGATAAATGTATTTCAATCCTTCCCAGAGCCTTATGATATTTCAATATTCATATAATCTAAAATTAGAATAAAATATGATGAGACCCTTTATCAATTTTAGTCCAGAAATAATGAACAACGGTGTAACCCACATAGGGTTTTCCATAGTTATTGGAAAATAAATTTAAGATAGTGAAAATTATATTCATAGGATTATTAATAATGTAATTATAGAATCAATAAAATTATTCATAATTTATTCCAAAGTAAATGAAGATACTAAAACTAATCCTCCAGTTAAATATTTTTCAATTTTCAATGACTCACGTTTATGGTTGAGTGAAAACATCAGAAATATCAAAACACTGAATTAAAAATCCAAATGAATAAAAACTCAAAATACATACATGAAATATGAAGGATTAAAATTTATATATAAATAAATTTAAATTCAAGAAATGTATATTTCAAATCATTGAGATAAAAAGCACCTGGAGTAGTTCACCATGATGTGAAATATCACCTTACTAAGCCAATGCCACTACAACTTCATTGTCAATCATCCAACATGGAACCATAACTAGTCTTATTTGTAGCAATAGTCAATCAAAAAGGAATTATATTCCACCATCCTGGAACCAAAATCTCTGAATACAAAATTTCACGGTAATAAACACACCCAATAACTCCACTACTAAGAGTCTCAAATCGCCCGTGAGAACTACCTACCAAAATCCATTGTTTCAGTTATTGAAAAACCATCTCTGTCACCTTCAAAACTACCACCAAGTGAATAGTCCTTGATTTCCCACCCCCACTAGTAATGTAAACACTATAGAAAACAATAATGAAGGAAATCATCAAATTCATCATTAATAATCACTGACCAAATCTAGAAACCAAACGATATAAAATTGACAAAAATTAAAAAGAATCCACCAATATGAATCCAAATAATATTGACAATAAAACTAGACAACGAAACTATGTTGAGTAAATATCAAAACCAAAGAACATAAATGAAACTAGAAAATACTAGAACTATATAAGGTGGAATGTGAATCATAAAAGAAAAAAGGTGATGGAAATGTTAACTATATTGAAATCACATTCATCCTTACCAACATCCCTATCCAAAAAACCATTAAAATAAATCATGTGTGACTAGAAATTGGGACTTGCATGGATGTTATGCTAATAAGGGATGATGAGGGGCACTAATGAGAAACACTATATCAGGAATCCTAATATCCATCTGAATGGAATTCGAAAACTGTGAAATCAAGAAGCGAGATAAAGTGTATTTTCACACATGATAAACAAAAATGAAGGGTTGAATGAAATAAAATCCCAAAATGATGCCAAAAAGTAGGGGAAAACCTCCCAGGATGCCACCGATAATTCCAAATAACTGGAGTCACATCGAGTTAAACTATGATGTGTTTTATTCCCAATGGTTTCAATAAAATGAATAATACATGAAACAGTCGATCCCCTCGAATTAGCAACAAAACACAACATCTCTAATCATGATGAAAAAAAAATCCAATGAAGGAGATGGACCACAACAATAGGAAAACAATGGGATGAGAGTATGAAAAAGAGGAACACACCAGAGAGTATCCACTAACCGCAAGTGAGATGATGAGAGTGTGTGAGTAGTGGTTATTTGAAGGAACACTGGTACAAGGAGGATTAGGAGACCCGAGTAGTGGGGTGACATCCACAAAAACTCATGATTTATGAAATTCAAAAATAATGAATGAATTTTAATTTTTTTTTGGAATTTTCATGATTACATAAAATTAGAAACATAATTGTGTTTAAGATATTATAATTTAATGTGAAATATATGTAAATATTGTATCCATCAATTCCCCCACACACAATCATTAGAGACTCAACAATGTTAACATAAAAAAAAATTTAACGTAAAACTCAAATAAGATCCTTTCCGAGATCCTTCATAATAGCATGGTTCTATATCCTATCATGAATCCTAAATATTCCTACATCCAATTATATAAATTATAATATTCACTAAATTTACCCTTATTTTATCATATCATGAACAATTATAAATACCATTATTTAAATATTTCACTAATTTTTCCTGTATGAATTTTAAATAAATATTTTTTTCATTCCAATATCATGCTCAAGTTGACATAAAAATGATTAATTGATCTACCTCTAGACATATAGTTATGTATTTTTTCCTATATTGGTTAATTTTTTTCATTGTTCTCTAGGGTTTTTGGTGGTTTATCATGAGAAAATTATAATTTATACACAATAGGGTTGGATATATCTAACGGAATAATTCATGAGTTTTATTTTCCATTACAAATAAATTTATTTCATTATTCTTCTTCCTTTAATTTGGCTTCTGTGTTTCCTGTTGTGATGATACAACAAACATCTCTTGTCATTTCAGTATTAAAACACATTCCCATTATGGTTTTCCTTCAGTGTGATATAGTTATTATATTATTTTCTTTAATATAGAGGGGACTACAAATTTTGTTCTTCAGGGTTTAAGTTATTCCTAGCACCAGATTTGGGAGTAATTCCCTATATTTTGATATGTTCCCAGTTTTTTCATCTATATAACATCACTGATTTGTCAAATATCATTTTCAAAATAGGTTATTATATTTTAATATTCTGATATAAATTTGATCACCCAACCAAATCTAGTAACTCTAAAACTGTTTATCACTATCATTGATAGTCCACGATTGGGTAATTTTTATGAATGAGTACTTTCTTATAAGATCACTCAATTTAATGTATCATTATTTCATCTTTTTATTTCCCAAATATTGTATAGTATTTATTTGTTATGGAAATAAAGGTATCATTCTCTTCGAATCAATTTTATACTTCCATTCGAAATGTTGGATGATTTCTAGTCTAATTTAAATTCATTATAGTATAAATTTTATCATCAAATATTTTCACCCATGTTAATAAAATACCCAATTAAGATAAAGGGTATTATAAAAAATAGTTTATTCATTTTTACTCCCTTTGTTCTCCAACATAAGAATTCACCCTAGAACATACATCAACTTATAGAGCCAATATGATAGAGATTTTTTCATATACATTTTTTACCTAACCAATTCATTTGGTACTATGGGTTTTAAGTATTAGATATTATAGATGGGAAAAAGTTATGATCATTGTTAAATGGTTACATAAAAATAGAATAATAGTGAAATAATTTATATAACTAAATCTAGAAATTATATAAGGTTTTAAATAGGTTACTCAGATAGTGTTTTTTTTTTAAATATGTCTTGGATTTATCAATTAATTAGGAATTACATAAAATAAATCAAAATATAAAGGAAGTCTCCCAGGATTATCAATAAAATTATAGGATAGTGTTCCGTAACATAATATTTTAAAAATACATGGTCCTTACATTATTCTATAACACATAGAATTTAAAAAAGAATTAATTTCAAAAATCATATAAGGTAAGTTAATGAATAAAATTTTTCTATAAAAATTGGTATATATTAAATGTTGTACTTATATTCTAATTAGCATAAATTGTTTTTTGAAAACAAAGTAAAATAGAAAAATAAAAAAATAATGAAGTTGAAAATGACATAAAAATTGGAAAAAAGATTTTTTTTATTCCCAATATAAATATATTCCCTCCCAAAAAATTTAATTATATTGTTTACTCAAGGAATTATTTTTTATTAACCATCTTGGTATAATTGTAATAAAATATTATTTGTCATGAAAATTATTTGGAAAGATAAAAAATGAATGTTTTTCATTGATATACATGTTAGAGGTGTATGATCTCATCTATTGGATAATGGGATATATTTCTAGGGGAACTATATAGAAAATTACCACTAATAGTGAAGGGGTTATTGTTATATTTTTTAAAAATTTTGAAATCATTAAATGAGTATACATTATTGATTTTAAATAGACCTTCCCATTTGGAATAATGTTCTACTAGATTCATCTTGAGTCTGGAGTTTTAGAACAATATTCCACCCCGTACTAAAATTATTTTTATTTTATGATATTATATTGATATACAGTAGTCCTTTATTATGAAATTTTAGAAGTCTCAAATTATTCCACTTAAATATCTTCTAAACCCTATAGTTACAACTCATATATTACAATAATGTATCATGATTTAAAGACATCTATCTGACCATAAGAAAAAATTTGAGTTTTAAACCCACTAGTATAATCAAAATATCCCCACAATTAATCCTATATGGCCTTGTGATAAAGGATGTGTAATAGGAAATCGTGTTATGCTTTAAGGTGTTCTCTCACCTTTGGATAATATATTTTTAGTATTTTCTAATTTTTCTACAAAAAAATACTGGTCTCCCTACTAGAGACATTAGATTTACCATTTGTCTTCTATTTATAGGGTGTTTATGTCTTATAATTTACAATATATTTCCTCATTAAGTCCCCCATGATTCTATTACAAAAGAGAGTCCCTTGTTCAATTATGATGGAAAATGGGGACCTAAAAAAAATTCATCATTAACACCTTTTGTATTAGTGTCTTTTGATTCCAAAATCTTAAAACAAATTACATAACTAAAATAGTTTTGTTTATAAAAAATTAATTTTAATGGGTCCCACGATGCACATTCCCCCATTATTTGACAATATGATACTAAATTAATTTATTTTGAAGATTTTTATTAAATAATTCAAATGTTTTTTGATAACTAAAATTTCCTACATTTTATTCATAATTATTCATGATATTTGAGAAATGTAGGCTAAAATATTCATTACCCTTACACCTTCCCCCCCCCCATCAAATCCAATTTATTCCACTTTCTAAAATGTAGGTTTTAGAGTTACCAGTAACCAATCAATCAAGTAGTGAAACTACAAAATTGTACATCACAGTACTCGTGCATTCCATTAAAAATTTCAAATTTTCATATCGCAAAAATTGACCAAAATAATGACTATTCCTTGGTCCATGCAAAGCCGCACGCAATACATCTACTCATGACACACAACCACATCAAGCCGGGAACCCTAACATCATGTGACTCAATTGGAACATCAGTACAGGTCACCGTCCATGCCATCAACGGAAATTCATCATCATTGTCCCATCATCATCTAGCCATTACTCACCCCGATCATCATCCTGATTGTATAGGAACACCACAATCTAAAACGTAACCATACCACTTCACATAGATGAGAACACACGTCATCACTCGGACAACTGCCTCTACCACTTCTGACTCACCTATCACGTAGTTCCTCTCCGCTGCCCCAAACATCACATTGAACATATTGTCACATAACTGATGAAAGACCACAAAAACCAATAATAATCTCAAATGAAATGCAAGATACCTCTGAAAACCAAACAAAAAATTCATACCATCAACAATGAAGAGCTTCATCAATCAGGATCCAGAACTGTAGCTTCCTTCTGGGACACCAAGGTCAAGTGAACGCACATCCCAAAGCGTGCTTGCAACCAGTAGAGGTGATTGATTATGAGAGTGGTGCATGGAGCATGATGCCAGAGCACTGATGGGAATGATCCAGGCATCAACGGAGAAACAACCACCAGGACCACATCTCTAACTGAAGAAGCCATCAATAGTGGATAAGTGAACTCAACAACACTACACACAACATCCATCCAATGAAGAGCAACACATCACAGATTGAGGCCAGCATAAGATGCACCTCCTGGTGCACCGATGACCAGAAAACCTGCTCATCCTAATACCACTGAGGAACCACCACAACGAACCAACTAGGGGAGATTCTTATGATCCAAAGACTATAGAACCGGTTGAATCTAGTTATTAATTTAATAGAGAGACACAACTACAACTAGGACTCCAACTCCTCCAGTTGATTACAAATATGGTTTTCATATCCTTTTTAAATTTGTCTTCCATGTTGAACTACAGTCATAATAACATCCATCTTACCATCCAAGGATTTTAATCATTATTCTTTATCAATTACCTCAAAACTATATGATTAAAAAAAATAGTGAGTTTAATTCCTTGAAAGATAGATATTAATTTATAAAAATAAAATACTGATGAATATCATTTTTAATTGTTGTATAGATGAACTAGGTATTATCCTAGGTTATTAATACATATAAAATTTTATTATCCATTAGATAAATTCAATTAAAAATAAAATCTCCCATATATTGGTTGGATGAACTATAAAGTAGCTCAAAAGGTTTATTGTAGTGTGATAAAATTTTCATCAATTCAACAGAAGACTCCCTAAACCTGATAGTAAAATAAATGTTTTAATATATCATGAGTTATTTCGAAATAAGGTGAGGAATCCTTAAAAAATACTTGATAAAAATTGTATAGATACATAAAAGTCATAAAAATATATATCATATTTTACATTATTTGTGAATGTAAAAAAATTATTCACTTACATTTATGACTAATCTAATTTATTTAAATTATATAAATTAATATCTCTAAATTATATTTCCATTTTTACTATTGTATACAAATTTATCATTTTCAAAACAAAAATAATTGTAATTAAAGTTATAATTTTTTCATAAATTGTTTAATCAATAATTAATGGAATTTTTTAAAATTGTGAAATCATATAGGAATACCTATGATAAATATTCCATATTCTTACAAAATATACATATCATACACCTATTAAATGAAAATAGAAAATTAAGAATTAAAACTGAACTGTTTAATTTGAAATTGAGGGAAAAGGACTTCTAAATGTGAGGTTCCTTTGATATTATAATGATTTTATTAATTAATATTATGTTGAAAATCCATCCATGTTACAATAATGAGTTTTTCATAATAACCCATGTAAAGTTTTTCTAATAGATATGATATGAAAATGACATTTACTAGTGAACTGGATCAACATCTAATAGTATGTCAAAACTCTCCAATGGTTATAAATCCTCATCAAACATTACTCATCTTGTTCACTCCTCATAATGTTCAATCATTTTTTATTTTGATGTCGTTGAATTGGAGTGAACATTGTGACTCTAAATGGTATAGATTGTATCTTACTATAAATGTGTGTTAATTTATTTCTTAAAAACATTCAATATGTAGGGATTCCGACTCTTTTGTGGATACCAAATATGCCTAGATTGTTTTTTCAAATAAATTACTAATCATGAATATTTGGGGATTTATATTTTTAATATCATCTAATATCCTTCATATTTCATGCACATTCACTTGAAAAGATTCAATCGGTTTATGTTATTTATTTAGGGATATTTTATTTGTAATGTCCCACTAATTCTCATTGGCTTCAGAGTATTACGAGTCATTACTTTGCCAAAAGAAACATCACCATGATGACAAAGGCTGGAAATAAATGCTGAAGGGTTTCAAATACAACAGGGATACGATTTAAATTTTATGAAATAAATCATTATCCCAACAAACCATAATGAAATAGTTCACTAAATGATTCTTGAACAAAAGCTAGACACCCCAACTACTTTATTCAAATCAAAACCACTCCATAGTATGAAATAGAGGAAGACTAAATAATTATCTAATTAAATAGTATAATAACACCTAAAAATCCCAAAATAGCACATGAATCTTATCCCTACATAATCTATGCTACAGAATCAAAAAAACAAACCATGTATCATGAGGTGGTGAAAAAACATATGATACTTTACCTTTTCCCATATCACAGATGATATCATCTAATTAAGCATAAATGATCCAATTCAGGGGTGAGTATAAATCTCATTAGGTTTTCTCCAATGAATTTCCAACTCATTACACTTGGATTTAAGAGTTAGAAGCATTAACATAAATCATTTTAGAATAAGTAATGTCTCAAACCAGTTTATATCTAAATATGAAATTGTTTCCAAAACCATTTATAACCAAATTTATACAAGTGAAACTGAAACCAATTTTCCAAAGATTTATTTTTCCATAAATTAACTACAAAAATATCTAAAATTATTTCACAATATTGCTTTGGATTATCCAATCCATTCCACACATCCATACAACTAACCATGAATGCTACACAATGACAATCCATACTCATGGACATTTTATCATCTCTATACCAATTCATAAAAATAAAATTATATCCCAATTTCCATTAACCCTTTGGAACTGAGAAAAAGTGAAAATTTGAACCAATCCCCATATACGCAACATGAACACATTCACCCCATATTCAAAGAGATTATTCCAAAACAAACCTTTCAATAGAATCACCTTTTTATTGAAAATAATTTTTCACAAAAACCATTACGATAACCACTCATTTAAAAAAACATCTTTCAATAGGATGTAACTTTATAATAAAACCATTTAAAATCTCAAATAAAATCAACAATTTTAAATCCACAATTATAAATTTAAGAAAATAAAAAAATTTGTTCCATAATTTTTCAAGATTTCACAGATCTACTAAAAATGATAAATCATCACTGAAGAGATTTATTCCATTTATCGAACCAATATTTCTTAATAAATCATATCCAATTTAATCAATTTATATGTAATCCAATTAATACTACAAAGAGGAGATGAATTTTTAGCCATGTAATTCAATTGTTTTGATGAATATAGACAATAGATGAAGAACGCTCACACACTTGGGTTGAAACTCCAAAAAATGGCATTAGATCTCTTATTCTACCATAAACAATGAAAAATATCATTATATTTGTAACCCCAGCATATATCTACCTTTAAATGGTGTAAATATGAAAAAGAAAGAGAAAATGTATAAGTATATCAAAGAAACGAGACAAGAATGGTGTTGAATATCACTTAATATGACAATTGTTCTTTAAATTCCAACAGAGGGATCTATATCATTTTGAAAATTCTTGGGAGAGGTTCTAAAAACTTTAATACGGAGAAATATAGAAATAGGACCATTATTAGAGAAAAAATGGGCATTTTAGAGGCCAAAAATGGGTGAGATCCACTTTTTTAGGATCTCACTTAATCCATGTGCACGGTTAGTTCACACGGTTAGACAAACCACATGCTTACTATGCATTAGATATAACATCGACAGACACATGCATGACCTCCCCACACGGCCTCCTTAACTATACACACACTGTGTCAAAGCACACTTCTTTAAACCAAATATTGTGAAATATTTCTCCTTTTATTTCTACATGATTTGGATAAACCATGGGAAGCCCATGTGCCTCTCCTTTAGCCCCCAAAACAAAATAAAATTTCTCCAAATCCTCAAAATATTCCCCATTATATTTTATAACAAAAAACAATGAATTGGATACAAACCAGAAACTCGGGGTACTACATAATTAGAAATTTATTTTGTTAAAGTTTCTCCATCCATGAGATATAAAATTTTCAATTTAGTTGGTAATGGTATCAATTATATATGTGGTGGTGGATTTGATGATAAATTTCAATTTTCATTCCTCACTAAAAATCCCAATTTACTAAACACATTATTAAATATTATATGAAAAATTAAATACATTATTTTATAATCAACCAGAGATGTTAAAATTTCCCTCTTTCTTCAATCTAAAATTAGATTTTATGGATTCCTAATTTTTTTCATATTCAATGGAATTTTCATCTATCATATATTTTCCTAAAGAGAGAAATACTTTTAATATATGTGAATATTTGTTGGTTTTAGTCTTTTAATTGTGGTAATGTGTGGTGAATGACTGATGTTTTTATGAATACCTTGTGGAGTAAAAAAATGTGGAAATGGATAGTGTTATATTCAAACAAAATAGTGAGGGTACCTTCTTGCACAATGATGATGGTCATAATGTTCTTGAATAAATATCTTCTAAAAATTGTTGGTGGGTATCATGGTAATCTATCAGTATCCATGTTGATTATAAGTATGTTTACTTATAACAATATATATAATCATCTTACTAGCACATCCTCTAAGAATCCATCTAGAAATGAAGTGAATAAATTTTTAAGTAGTATTGACTATATTTTTTATTGAATTATCCCATAAAGAATAGTGGATAAATAGATTTAGTAACTATAAATTTGGAATAAATTTAAGAAAATAAATATCCATAAATATTTATAGATTAAATATTAAAATGGATAGAAAATTAAATTATATATTTTCTTTTGCAGTTAATTTTGATGTAATTAATGTCGAACACTTCCTACAAATTTTTTTCTTTCATTCCAATGGATCTTCTTATTTGTGTTGAATATTTATTTGAGTAACATAGAATAAATGGGGAACTTTTTGAGAGATTATTGCAAGGGGTATCCAAATATCAATTTTATGGAAAGTTTCTTAAATTTATCATAGTATTTATTATACATGTATCTCCATGGATTATGTCATTCATGGATGAAAGGATACTGCAAAACATTCTAGGCCCTATAATTCAACACACTAGTCATGGAAATGATTATAAGATAAAAATAAACCATATAACCTGAGAATTAATTATTGTTCCCTATGTTTTCAATTCCATGCATCTCATATTATTGGTTTTCTCTTCATGTTTAGATTATCAAAATGACAATTTGTAATATGTTATCTCCAAATTCTCACTTATTAGGTGAGTACCACTTGTTCCAAATTATTGTCAGTTTTGATAAATATTATCGATCCATCATTTTTGTAATTATAGTCAATTTTTTATCAAAATTAATCTGAATTTTGAATATCCAAAGATCATGTCTTCATCCAATATTCCTTTTAAAATATCTCATGGAATTAATACTCTTCTATGACATGAAATGGGAAATTGGAACATTGTTTCTTAAATATTACCTAGTATTCATAGATGGTTTCTCCAAATGATTTCTGGATTTCATATAACTCTTCCATAATTGGTGTATTTTTAATTTATTGAAAATGTGTTTATGAAACCTCTATACATTTTACCACAATCATGATCCCCACTAGTTTATATGTTTTATATAAAATCTTTGCGTAATCCTTTGAGTGAGAAACATAATTTCATCCACTTGTCTAGTTCCTCAGCCACTACTATTGGCTTCAATATAGATTATAAATGATTGAATATTTTGATATACCTATATGGATATTAAAAATCCAGTCCAAGAGAATTTATTTAATGTTAAATACATTCAGTTATTTTTTATGTCACTTTGAATAGATGTAATCGTAATATTATATTTTGGATGAATAAAATATGGGTCACATATAACAAAAAATGATTGATTTGGGTTGGATTCCATACAAATAGTATTAATATGAAAAATTAAAATTTAACCTTATTTTATAATGATAATTTACCCAATGTATTATTTTATGTTTTTATTCCTAAATTTTTTTAACATTATTCATTCAATTTCTAAATAGAAGTTAATGATTTGGATTTTTGAATACCAGGTCATGAAAATAAATGGTTTGATTTCCATATTTTCACTCCATAATTGATTAAATTGTTTTACCTTAAAACTATAATGGGTTTCATAAAAAATAATTATTCCATGAACTAAATAATATAGTAGTCATAACCCTTGGGTTGTTTGTAAAGGTGAGTGCACCAAATGATTTACACATTAATAAAAACTATATTATTAAACAATGTGTGATTTTGAAGAAAAATCGAAATGAAACAAAGGATTTGAAAATAGTGATATGATATTGGAGTTTATTACGTGTAAGGATTTATAGCTTCAATGCTATCCTAGTAATTAAATTTACTCAATTATTATTCTATTTTCTGGTTTTTGAGGGGATCTAAAATCACTTCCTATCGGACCCTTAGATGAATGGTTTTGGTTTGAAAATATGCAAAAATATAGTCTATGTTTATAGTCTTTTATTTCTATATAAGAGTTTCAATGAGTAACCCATATTAAATTATAAAATAAAAAATTGAGTATTTATCTCCCTTAATTATAATTATTGTTCACTGCCCATTCAATAAATTCTGATAATCACCGAGCACTTCACAAACCATCCTCAAACTATTAAATTGTGTACACAACAAAATGAAGAGGATGGGAATAATGAATCATCGAATAATGACATAAAAAATAATTGAAACTGAAAATGAATTTGATAAAACATGATATTAAAAATTATAAGTGGGTTTCTAAATTATGTAATTAAATAATGATAATTATATTCAATGAATGTGTAAAGGATCGTCAATAATAAGAGAGTAACCATTCTATCTGCATTCACTCTAAATTTAACCGTCTATGTGATCTATAATAGAGATTAAGGGTGATGATAAAATAATTATAGAACATGAGAAAAATATAAAATAAAATTGTCATAAAAAAATAGAAGTAGTGAATGAAGAACTGTTGATCCAGTCTCCATCAACTCCTTTGTATTTATCATCAATTTTTAGATTCGTTATTTTATTCTTCTTCAGCCTCTTTTCAATTCTACAAGAACTTTTTTTCTTTTTAATTCATATAACTTTTATTACAAATTTTCTTCCATATTCTTCATAGATAAAGAATCCATCTGAAATACATAACATGAATTAAATAAATTATACATTTCCTTTGATAATTGAGTTTAATACAAGTTTTAGCCTCCTCTTTGCTGCATGTAAGCAAACATGGTTTCTTAAATCATTGAATTGAATGAATTATGATGTCCCATGAATTCCATTTGCATTTCAAATTTATAACTCATTGGATGATATAATATGAGTTTGGTATTTCATAAAATCAAAATATTTGACATGGGGTTAAATTCTATAATATATGTTGATGTTTTAAATTATAGGTAAATTCCTTGTTATTAACCCTAAAATTTCATATGATTAGGGGGATATTCTAATGATTGGTAATAAAGTCTTAGAATCATCCCTAGAATCAAATTTGTGGGTTGTCTAAATCATTAAAATGTAAAAAATACACAGAAAATGATGATTTGTCCCATTGTAAAAATTATGTATAAATTATTATTAACCATAGTAAAAGACATAATTATATTAAATTATAAATTAGGTGGGATTTAAATGTAAAAATTTCAAGTTAAAAATATGATACTATTTTCTATGTTAATGACGTTGGTCATCAATACTTTCATCCAAAATCACAAAAATATTCATCTCAAGATGGATCCCTTTATCCTTACTATTCTTCGAAAATATTTTAAAATGATCTACTAGATATGGTTGTTTATAAATCCACTTTATTACAAACATTGTTTGGGAATTTTATCTAATAATCTTAGCCATATATCAGGAATATATAAAATAAATACAATAGGTTATCAATAAATGTAACACATCTCTAATAGAATATATAAATATCCATCTTCATGATATTAATTAGAACATAAATCAATAACATTGTATTTTTTGACAATCCATAATATACATTTTTCTAATTATACTTTATTAAGAACATGAAATCACATGAAACATGATTTAATAAAATATTTAAATAATTCATATTTTCATTACACCTATCATTAAATACCTTAAATTTTAGTGAAAACAAATTTGTTTATAGTATCTTTCCACTCTGTTGAGAGCATAATACTAAAACACTAATGGGTGGAATGGTATTAGGATTTATAATTAATTTTTTAACCATGATTGGATTAATATTTCAACCCAAATAATGAGAGATTATTGTATGTTATTGGGGTGAAAAATGTATTCTCCTATAGATTTACACCTCCTTTGAAAAATTATCTTATGTGTCCTCCTTGTTTGGGAAATTCTTACTTACTGATATGTTACAATAATCAATATGTATAATAGTGGATAATTAGTTATTTCATTATAGAGTAACCAATATTATTAAATGAGTGCCATCAATTCCTCCCCTTTTCAGTTCTCATGAGAAGAGTAAGGATTTTTTTTCATTATTTTAATAACATTTGAAATATAATGTAATCTATATAATTATATAAGAGAAAAATAATTTTTGAAAAAAATAATAATCAATCAATAGTTATATATTTTATATTAATGATCCAAAAATTTGGCCTTAATGATCCATAAGATTATGATATGATTTTTTTGAATGGTTCAAAAAATGATACCTCATGAAAATAAAAAATTGATCAAATGATTCTCAAATAAAACTTTGTAAATACCCTCATAAGTTAACCAAATGAATATTTATTTTTTATACAAATAAATCATTTTATTAATAAATAATCCACATATATATAATGGAATATGGCACAAAAACTAAATCTATATTAATATATTGGACGAGGTTATCAATTTTGAAACAATACTGACTTGAAATGATATCTCAACTCTTCATTAAGCCTTTTACTTAACACTTGTAGTCAAATTTTATGATGAATAGATATCATTTATTTATGATAATCATCATAATAATATTGGTTTCATCCACTATTAACATTGTCCACTACCATTTTCCCATTAATATCATTTAGATTTTGTGAAGATATACTGGTTTTTTCATATAGAGTTTATGTCAAATAATCATCATGAATTTTTGAGATATAATTACACTTATAAAACATTATCATTACATATTTTATGTGAATTGGGAATAATAAATTTTAAAATAGTTTTCATTGTATCATTGAGTGACCACATTATTTTTATTATTTGTATCAATTTTTATTGGAGAATCTACTTTCTTCACCACAATCACCATTTAATTTTCCATATGAATGATCTACTCATTAGGGGTTTTAGAGTCAACCCACTTTTTAATTTTTTTATCATTTTGATACAAATGATAGAGATTTGTGTTAATTTTTTACAATATCTATAACGATTTTATGTGCACTAGTGATATTTTGTATAATGTCTCATCATTAGGCTATTGTGATTGTCTCTTAATATGTTTCATGATGATAAAAAACTATATAGGTAGTTCGTATGTTTATTGAAAAATAACTACACATGATGAAATAACCATATAAATTCTATTTTATCAAAAAAAATTAACTATTTATTTTCTAATTTATTTTATAGTAGACCCAAATTACTTCTTCTAGAATGAGAAATTCATTAACTTCATCAAATCATGAGATAAATTCCCCTTAGATAATTCCCGATCATATTTATTGAGATATTATTGACACAATAATTCGTGTTTTCACCAATCCATTTGGTATCTTGAATTGATTATGATTGTATAAAATTACGTCTTAGTATTGATGATGCTAATCGTTTTGATGAAGAATGGATGCGAGGATTATTATTATTAATTCAATTAATCAATAATATTAATCTAAAATTGAGAAAAAATTTATATAATATGTACACCATGAAAAATCTCATATTTTATGAAACATTATGGTTTTCTATATTGTTGTCCATTTACCCGATTTAGTGTTTACTAAACACAAAACCGTATTCTAAAATCTAAAGAGAAGTATAAGTCTAAATAGTGAATATATTATTTTAATATTGAAAATTTAACTATATATTTTAATATTAAATATGTGATACGACATTGTAGTCGAATTTTTCATCTTTTTAGAGGTGATCATCTGAACATTAATATCACTTGAGTATTTAGAGTTAATGAAAGATGAATGTATTAAAACACCATATTGTTGTAGGTGGTAAGGAAGATACATTTAAAAATATCCTCACAATATAGATAATACGATTCTAGATAATCAAAGGAGATTATTATATATTAATCAAATGTATATCACAATGAAGTGAAATAGATGCATCATTAATAGTTTATCAAGTCAATACGTTAGAGGAGATAATTTCATGATCTTGGGTGGTTTATAGAGGAGTTAAATCTATAAAATTATTGGATTTGGAACATATTTTTCAAATCTATATAAGCGTAGTAAATAAAAACATAATTTCACTAATGCTACATTTTCCCATGCCATAGTAGAAATGGATACATCAGGATAAATCTATTAGTGATGGTGTATTATGCAGTGTTCATGTGACCAAACATAAACCATGATTTATATGACAACCTAAAAATATTTTTATGGAGTTTGTGGCTTTGATATTTAAGGTAATAATATGATTTAAATATTTTTTATTCACAAAATTTATATGTGGTTTAAAATGTCCATGTTCTCTAAAGAAGAGGGTAGAAGATGATATTTATTAACCCATATATCAAATGAAGTATATACAATTCTCAAACAACTGTGTGAATATTTTTTCGTATATAAAGAAAACTAAATAATTGTATAAGAAGAAGAGAGTGTGTGTGATGATAAATATTTATAAGAAAAAGAGAATTCCATAAATTCTAGAAATTTGAAATCATTAATGAAGGAATAAATTACAAGAGATTTATTTTACTAGAAACTAATTTGAAATTATTTAATTAAGACACCATTAAATTTTTATATTGATAAAATAATTTTCAATATTATAATGTTTTCATATAAGGGTGAGTGAACCCAATCTGTTGGTATTTTCTGTGAGTTCCTTCTTATTTTACATGACACAGTGTCAAAGGGTCAGTGTAATCACTCTATTATGTAAAAATATAACTAGTTCACTCTAGTGTTAAATATTTAGAGACACACTATCCATTCATATTCCTTGGCCTATGAGGGTTTGGTGGAACCAATTATAATATCATTTTATATGTATTAATTTCATTTCTCATTCTTATTTAATATGGGGTTTGTAAAAATTTTCCTCATATCAAGAGAAGATGATAAAAATCTAGTGAAATTGTTGTCAATTTTCATTTCTAAAATTCACTCTCCACATAGGGTATACTCTTATATAAGGGACCAGAAATTGATATCAGGTCATTGTTTTTGAGGTGACATACTATCGATCACAAAAAAAAGGAAATTTTAATAGTTTTTAATCATAATGGTGTACCTTTTTTCAATGTAAAATATTTTAACTAATGGAAGAATTGGATGAAACAATATTTCAAGTTATTAGGGAATACTGTTTACAACATATTACATCTTGGTATTTAAGTTAACAGTAAAATTATAGCATTATATAAACGATACCAAAAATAATTGGCTACGGATTCCATGGAAATTAATGTTTCATGTGGATATATATCAACTTATATCTTCACTAAGGTAACGACTTTGAAGAACATAATGATCAATTGGAAAATAGTTTTTTTTAATTTATGAATTTGATTATAATGATCAAGATACAACGATAAATGTTTTATTGACTATGTATGACGATTTGAGGGTGGGCCCAACAAATATTTTTGAGGATTTTTTATCACTTAAATGATCATTTGGTTCATATGTGAAGTTTGGATGAATTTATTAAAATAGTGAATGTAAAATTCAATGGAAAGATTACATTTTCTTACATTCGATGTGGTTTAGTTGGGAATCTCATAAAAAATGAATTTTAGAATTCTAATGATGATAATGATCCAGAATATTAAAAGATTATTTTGAAAAAAAATCTAGAAAACCCATAGTGGGATGATTTTAAGAGGAATAACATGTTATCTCATGAAGGTGATAGTTCAAATTAGATAAGCATTATGTTAAGAAAAAAAGGATATCAGTTAGGATTCTTTTTATACTATCATAGATTGTCCATGATCCCAAGATAGTATGCTAAACATGTTAAATCTAATGGGTCACTTCTTTTTATTATAGTAATATATTAAGTAAATTAAGAGATATTTTAATGTTAGACCAAGACAAATTAGTATAATACATTATTCTAGGACTCCGAACCTTAGATAAAAAACATTAAGACTATTAAATATATAAAAATTTCAACATTTTAAAAATAAGGGATGTATTTTCATGAAATCTATAAATATATTTTATTCGAAAGCTCAAATTTTAAGTACAATCCTAAATAATTTATGTCTGATTTTGTTATAAATAATATATAGTTATAATAAATTAATAAATAAAAATAGTATCCAAAGAATGGTTTCACATGTGTAAAGACCAAGAAATAATCTTTAATCATTCTTTCTCATCAAGAAGTTCATGTGCTTCAAAAATTATGGAATTTAATATAGTGTCAACTCAAGAATGTATTTCTATCACCCAAGTGAAATAATTTTACAAAAATGTATTATTTTATTTGGATTATGATAATATTTAGAAGACAAAGATGATTGATGATAAGATGAATGAGCTAACACTCAAATAGAAATTAGATATATACTAATATCAAATTTCCACTTGTATGATTATATAAGAATGAATGATGAAATAAACTATTATTAGTTATTTCTATGGAGAATTATGATACAATTAAATTTTTTTCTAATTAAGATAGGGTTTTCAATGAGTAATAACATCAAGAGTATAAAAGTAGTTTCTCAGGTTTTCACAAATGCCTTTTGTAGATAATTTTTGTGTTTGAATGATATGGTAATAAAGTAGATAATTATTCCTTACTAGTATAAAATAAGTTTCTGGAAAGAACATAGAGAAGTATTATGTATCTGTTTTATGTAAAATAATATAATAAAAAATAATATTAGAAATTTTTAGTTTTGTAATATGATGGGGATAATATGGATCTATAGGTGAACTAATATTTTACACCATAAATAAATTCTAAAAAGTATTTTTGGTTAATGAAAAATTGAAATGATAAGGCTATTTTCAGTTTTTCTGAAGAGAAATTGATAGGTCTGGATTATGGGGTTTAGACAATAGATATACCATTGAAATGTGAAAAAATATTATTATTGTCGTCAAATAAGATAAAAATAGAGTGGTTCTTTAAGGTAATTGAGAGAGAATTCAAATTGTTGGCTCAGGGAAGTCCAAGGATATGGGAAATTATATGAGGAAAAAATATTCTCACATTTATATAGATTAGTTGTATCATATTATGTGTGACAAAATTGTGTGTCTGAATAAATGATTTGGAATTTGGAAAGAAATATTCTATTATTAAGGACAAAGATGGAATGTTTTATATTCATGGAAGGGAGACCAATGGATACTTTTACCTTATGGGAGAATAGAATTGGCATATGTTGTTTAAGCAGGATAGAAACAAACTATGGAATAATACACATGGATACTAGAAAAAAAAATAAGGAATATCATGTATTTAATTATGGATCAAAATATTTTCCCTGATTCACATGTGGTTATACTGATACTTGATACTCCTCTCAAAATGGGGATTATATTATACTGACTTATAAGGAATGAATTTTAATCTAACTAATGATGATCGAGATTTTTATAATGGTTTTTGGGGAATATGACTTAAAATAATCCCTTCGAGAATGATATTATTTTGGGGTATTTTAAATAGGATGGAATGTTTGTTGGTGGTTACACCTAAAATAATGAGTTCAAAGTGTGCACCTCTTCACTGAAGAGAAATAGCCAAGTTTATTAGTATAAAAATGTAATATATTTATACCAACATTAAATTCAAAGTTTCAAATAACAAAGTGGACGAATATCTATTAAATATGATATTCAACATCAATTTTATTCTATGAGAACTCCTATTTAGAATGAATTTGTTGAAATGTGAAAACAAATAATCGACAATTTATCTCAAAATATGATCATTAAAAAAACTTATTAGAGAAGTATTGGAAAGAATAAATAATTAAAATAGTCTATATCAATAACCTGAAACTGATATATCTAGATATAGATAATAATATATATGAAAGCTTTTATGTAAAGTTAAGTTTTCCTCCCTATATGACACATGATAGTTCCCTAAGACATTTTTTATAACACTTCATGCATGCTTCCATGAATGATAGAGTCATCCGACTAGTAGTGAGGGCCTAGGGTGTTTCCATTAGGTGACGATACCCTCACTAATCAATGTGGGGAATATAAATATATATTTGTACATATATATATAATAAATAAGGAATATAAGAACTAAACTCCATCTGACAGGACTGATAATCATCTATCGTGGAAGATGTATCAATAGAAAGATGGTAGTGGAAGAAGAATAATAAATCCTTACAGATAAATACACTAAATAATGAGTATTAATATAAAATAGTAGATACTAAAATAAAATAATTATTAAATGTTTTTACTAAATGAGTAAGTGGGTATTACTTGATATTGGAATATACCACAAGCTAACAAAAAATATAGAAATGGATAAAATAAGTTACAAATAGAATCACGAGAATCATCTTGGTATCTTGATTAATTTCTCTAAGAAAGAATATAAATCAGGCATCAAAAGTTGTCTTAATCCCTTTTTGTAACTTCCTAGCCCCAGAAGCCTAGATCTGTTGTATTATTTTTTGTCCCGAATAACTGATCAATTTAGTAGTCTTGGAAAATAGATTATATACATTAACTTTACACTAAAATTTATAACAAAAAACAAAACATAAATAATCATTTGATAACACCATTATTCCACTAGGTTAACACTTAATATAAATAAAACTACACATCTCGGAATCCTGGGAAAATAAAACATAAGAAAGGGGAGAGCTCAGAAGCCCAGTAAGGGTAAATAATTTAGCAGATGTTATAAACTTTTAAGGAAAGTTGTTTTATAAAAAAACCTTTTACAAATAATCATGAACATAATATAACAAAAATAAATCATACATTACCATATAAAGATTCACATGGTTATTCTACAAATTGAATAATCACATGTAAAAACTAATATCAAAATTAGGGAATGCATAACGCTAGATATGATAACCACATAGTCAAGGCCTTGTGCCAAGACTACAAAAAAAATCATTTTTCATGGCCTTGTAACAAGAAACTAGTTTGTCTCATGAAACATACCAATGCATCATTGAGCTATAGCGGGCTCCACATGTCACTTACTAAATCCCATGCATTCCCTATATGAAAATTTTGAAACATTACATAAACATTCGCATTAAAACTAGAATTCAAAATTTAAATACATTAACTATAAACAATGAAAGATTTAAAAATAAAACATCCACAGTCAAACGTATCAAAAATTATTATATATAATATAGAAGAATGCATTTTAAAAAAACATCCTCAATTATGGATCATATCTATTAAGGGATGTCGGCATAGTTGCAAATGATTAGTAAAACTCTTTGAGAGAAATATCCCTTTTTCTGAAATCATTTAGAAGCCATGCATTTATAAATAAATTCATTTAAAAGTGATTTTTGATTCAAAGTTCCACATAACACAATAAACTTTTGAAATTAATTAACATTTTAAAACAATCATGTCCATATAAATAAATCATTAATTTTTTTTAAAACATGGACATTAATTAAAAAGATTTAGAAAAATTAATCAATAAAACATTTAAA
This sequence comes from Viscum album, assembly GCA_963277665.1. Classification (NCBI taxonomy): domain Eukaryota; kingdom Viridiplantae; phylum Streptophyta; class Magnoliopsida; order Santalales; family Viscaceae; genus Viscum; species Viscum album. The sequence continues at coordinate 206,917,151 of OY728128.1, read as the reverse complement.
ATTGTGATCTTGATAAAAATTCCTTTCCACAAAACCATAAAATACTCATGTTGAAAACATTTTTAGGAAAAATGGACATGTATTATAAAAATTTCCAATTATATTATTACTCATAAACAGTCTCAGATAATTCCTAGATTGATGTGTTAATCCTTACATTGTATTTTCCTTTAGTTGTGGGTACATTTATCCTCTTGTATAATGACCACAGTATGTTATTAAATTATAAAATAACCATATTTATAATTAATCTGTCACACATAATACATTTATGGATTTCTAATACCTATTTATTAATAATTTCTATGTTAAAATTACATTTTGGGTACTGATTGCATTCATTATCATATGTGTTTTAACTTGTTCTTCATGATTGTATAACTTATATCAGGATTTAATTGATTCCAGAATATAAAAAATTATTTATGTATCATATATATTTAAAATATAAGTATGTATAATAGATTTATATATGAAATGGAAAAAATGTTTTTGGAGATGTTTGGTTGTACATACGTATAAGCTCTGTTTATATTTGTAATCATCGTTGAATGGTGAATGTGAATCTCATCATGTTGTGGAGACGGTAAGACGTATGTATGTACGAGAAATTATATCAATATATTGATGTTGAAATAATATGTAATTAGATTTTATATTATGTATACAGAATCATTAACATGTTATATTTATTATTTACATCAATTAGACTCATTATTATACCCATCCAAATAATGAAGTGTTGAATAACAAACCATACCATGATGTGGAAACAGTAAGTCATAACTGTGCACATATGTTGACTATTTCATTCATAGAATGGATAGAATAATGATTATGGCTGTACCATATTTATAATAACATCTTAGTATGTTTTAGGTAATGCAGTAATTTTATTAGTGCGGAAAAAACAAAGAAAGATGATGTGAAAGAAGAAAAGAACTTTGAAAGAGGTGATTAAGTAATTACCTATTCTTCGGGTTCTTCCATTTTATTTGATCAAAAGGGCTTCTTAGGTAAGAATCTGATAAAATTATGGCCTTTAGGTTGATGTGAAGGTATTTTGGAGGATATTTGATCTGGGGTTGGCCGAGCGAAATGGCGTTGGAGGTGTGATTCTGTGAAAATGTGATGTACCCTTTTATAAGAGAGGAAAGGGTCACTTTAGGAAGTGTTTGAAATAATATTTTATAATAAAACAATATTCTCTTTTTAATGGATACAAATGTATATATTTAGAGGTAAAGGTGGGGTTGGGTCGAAATAAACTCAAACAATAGTTTTTAGAAATGTTTAGGTCACTATGTTAACCATATCTTTAATATATAACTCTTAGTTAAATAGTTTAACATTTAACATTTATCCTTGTGTTTTTATATTATATTTTTAAAAAACATACTATAAAATTCCAAGAGAACCTCAAGTGGTTCATTAATGGAATATATATCATTTTATATGTTCTTATTCCAAACCTTATATTTTTAGGAATGTTATATCATTTAATAATATAATATTTTTTTTTGAAAACTCATTTATGTCAATTTTGACACTATTTAGAAATCCATTTTTTTGAAAGTCATAAAATCATAATTACTTAAATAAAAAATCATTTAATCAACCCAAAATTGTCATATTAATATATAAAATTCGTGGAATGAAACAAAAGTCTCAATTTAAATTTATTTTAAAATTTATAACCTAAATTATTTTAGTCATTAGTGAATACGGTAATTACTGTATCATTATTGTGTCATAAATAAAATTAATAATTTAATATATAAAAGTTTTAAATATATTACCAAGATGTAGGAAATCATTTTTTCTTTCAAATGAATACTTAGAGTCGAATTTTTCACATGAGCCTTAGCCCGGTTGGTAAGGACTCTGCAAGTGCATCCGGGAGACCCGGGATCAATTCTTGGTGGAGACATTATTTTCGGAGGTGCTGTAGCAGTACCATAGTAGTACTATAGCAGGAACTGTGCAGGTAATGTAGTGGGACTATAGCATGTACTGTTTCGCACTGTAGAAGTTGGGAATATGCCCCCGTTTGGGCCTCCGGGCCACCGACTTCGTCCCTGAGTCCTTTAAGGCCTTCGGCCCACCCAGGCCTTCGGGTCAGAAAGGCCTTGGGGCCACCACAAGGCCTTCGGGCCACCATATGTGTAGATGAAAACCAGACGACCTATGGGGAACAAATTCTAAAAGGAGGATGAGAAAAAAATATTTCACCATAGTAGAAGCTAAATGGATTGCAAGAATGAGAGAGTATGGCACCTGCCATCGGGACAAGCCTGTGCATGCACGGGAATGCCTAGCCAAAAAGCCTTGTGAAGGTGGAGAGCTGATTTCATGATGAAGATGTTGGGGAGGAATAGTTCCAAGTAGTTTTTCAGGGTTGTATGTAATGTTTGAAACCTACGGGAAAATGATTTCCTCTTAGGCATATGGGCCATGTAATACTTATCCCTACGGGCCTTGTAAGGGTTCCAACTCACCCCTTGATCGGTGGATTATCAAAAATAAATAAAAAATGAAGGCCTTCACGCCATTTGAGGAGGATTCGAATTTATATTATGTAAATCCAAAACATAAAATTTTATTTTGTTAAACATTGAATTTGACAGTTTTAACTCTTCTTTAAATAAAATAATAATAAATGACCTAAACTAATCCATGTGGAAATAATGGAACATATTTTATTCCAAATGGTGATTTTGGTTGAAATTCACTTATCCAATATAATTAGGACATGTTTTAGGGTAATTATAATATCATTTTTACCTTTAATTACAATATATTCTTTTAACCGTGGTCAATAAAATTCAAGAGTTACTATTCAACAAAAATTATTTTCATCCTATTGAACAGAATTTTACTACCTGATGTCAACCATGTATATAAAATTATTGAAATTAAATTCACAATAGTGGTAAAATTCCATCTTATGCAAATTTTAAAAAGTGCATAGAAGATGGGTAAAAGGCGTTAAAAAATTAAATAAAATTTTATACATAAAATTTTATTATAAAATTACTCAATTGAATTACATTGAACTAATATCGGTATTATGTATCTATTTTTACATTAAAATAAATAAATATAATAATTTTTCAATAAAAGTCAGTTTTAAATAATAACGTAGTGTTTTTCAATATTCATCTAAAATTTAAGGTTTTTAGAAAAATACAAAAAATTCACCATAAGATAATATTGAAATTTAGAATCCCAATGTCAGGTATATTTTACCAAATTCAAAACATATGAGTGAAATTATTTAATTTAAAATTAATTCTAGTTGTCAAAAGAATAAATCAGGTTTTTAAAAAGTAAAAACCATAAAAATAATTTTACGTGTTTATATTCAATTTAAATGAGTAATTATATCCAATAACCTAAATTATATTAAAGGATAAAAATATAATCAAATTATAATTTAAAACCTATAAATTTCATAATTTAACACTATAAATTATTTTTATTAAAAAAGTTGTTTCCATTTAAAATTTAGCAATTGTCACTATTCTTCAAAATATAAAAATTCTCAAAAAATTACCAAAAATTTAACCTAACTAAATTTTTATGTCCTAATTATAATGAAGAAATTAATTTCATTAAGTTGAATAAATAATAGTGTTAAATATTGGTTTTAAAAAGGGTTCTCCATTAAAAGGTGGTAAAATTAATTTTTTTCAAGAACACTTCTTTTATCTTAAAAAATGAATTTGTTCTTATATTATGTCAAATAAATGAAAAATATGGATTCTAAAATTCTATTGAGTATATAATATTAAAAATTTAGATAATACTCTCCATAATGGCTTTTTGAATTGCTAGTTTTGTAAGTCGTAGTGCACTCGAACTCAGTGTTGCGTGTAGTGTAACCTATTGAATTACATTAAAGATATAATGTACTCTGAAATCGTGGGGTGTTACATTATTCCATCATTCAGTAAATTGTGTCATCACAATTTGATATTGTTCATTAAAAATAAAAGGTTTAATATTGAAAATACCTTTGTGGAAATCCCACAACAGAAATAGGGTAAATAAAATTTAGTCTTAACAATAGGAAAGGGAAATGAAAAGTCACCACCAAAATAGGGTTTCGAATAGGAGAAAATTGGTGAAAACTATAGACCCATAATTTGATGAAAAATTGAAATATTTATATGGTGTGATTGAGGTAATAAATCCCAAACAAGTTTAAAATTTATGGGCACAAAGCCATCAATCTAAGACGATTTAAAATATTAGCGGTTCAACAAAACATAAGGTATTAGGATAACAAATTTCTGGTTTGAAGAACATTTACCTAATGTTTAACAATTAATTTCTTCATAGAAATAGAAAAAAAATATACTTGACAAGTAGAGTTCCATCCATTAACTAATTTCTACCAAAAACTCATATTTCACTCCAAAAGATAATGAACTCTAAAATATTCTATTTATATTAATCGTATAGGGTTCCAAATAACTGATTTTAAAATCCATCGATCAGACCTTTTAAAAATACTACATTATACTATCCAGGATAGCACATAGGCCCGTGGTAGGTGATGCACCTTTGTCACCCTTTGGTTGTAGGTTCCAGTCTCACTGCCTTGTTTGACGCGAGCAGTTATCACACGACCTCTAGGTTGTCTTTTTTATAACCATCCAAAAATAATATTAAGAAATGATTTAACCTTAACAATAGTATCCATTGTAAAAAATAATTTATTCCAACCTTTAGACATGTCCACAATACTTCTGTCCGAAATCACATTCCAAATTTTTTAAGGAAGGTCACATAATATACATGTGAATACCTTCATCATGTATTCTCATAAAATTTGGTTTTAAAATGAATTACTAGAAAATAATTTTTAATATGAATGTACTTCCTTATTCCTTCTGTAAAACATAGAATACTAGATATACTCCTTAAATCCAAAAATGTTGCAATCTCCAACAACGATGGAATAAAAAAACCAATAATTAGTTCCAAGGTAGTCAATAATATCCAATATAATTTTTCCCAATCAATCGTCTATTATTCCAAAATCAATACCTTAGTATCAATACCATATTAATGTATATCATTCCTTAAACAATTATTTTTCCAAAAAGTTTAACTTTTTATTGAGTCATTTTTCTTTGTACCACACAATCCAAAATCCTTAATGAAATAGTACTATATTACAATCCTTTATATACTCCATAATTCTTATCATAAATACATCATTGAGACAAAACTCTAATTGCATAATTATTTAATATGACATAAGACCACTAGTTATTCCTCTTTATCTACAGTAGTAGCAAAACATGATTATTATCCAACAGCTTTATTTGCGGTATACTCTGATGCTTGGGACATTAATTCGTGCAGTGTCCCTACTTCTTGAAGATGAATCATTTTACATTAGAAACCTTTTTCTAACCCTTACAATCATGTACATGGTTACCTTTTTTACAAACATATAACAAACTCCCATTACCTTCATGAAATTACTTTGGAGATTTATTCCACAGTTATCACATATGGGAAAATCCTTCTTTACATCATCCCTTTATCCATATTTATCTCTTATATACTTTCTTTTCTAGAATCCCTTTAAATCCATAGGACTAGGAAAATTCATTACTCATGAAATTACCACATGATTCAATTTCTTCATATGATGAGAATATGTGGTAGAGTATTTCCTTTAGAAATGTTGGCTTAAGACCATGGATGATATGATCCTTCGTACTCTTTAGATCGTGTGTATTGTTGGAGTTCACATTTATTCTAATCAGCACCATTTCCAAACAAGGGCATAAACTTGGATAGTTTATGAATTGTAATGCATAATTACAAACTTTAAAAATAACTATCATAAATTTAATAGTTTATGCATATAATCTATAATCATAAAAAAATGTTTTCTTTGAGATTTTATTTACTCATAAATCATTCAAAGTGATTGATAAAGAAAAATGTGAATTATCCTAAGCATATCCCCCAGGAGTTTCATAGCCAAGAGTGCAGAAATGCCTATTGTTGTGTACTAGGATACGCTGGGTCAGGACCAAAACACTTTGTCTGAGTTTTCACTCTTAGTTACATTAATATCGGATCCTCCCCTACCTGCTCGTATCCAAACATGGATGTTTTTCTTGGAAAATTCAAAAAATATCCTCTTTACCAATAATCATGGGAGTTATTCTATATTAATCCTCAAAGTCTATCTTAGAGTAATGTTTCAATATCAGAGTTTATCTAATTCTATTTCTATGGTTATTTCTAAACTTCCTCTGTTTCCAACCATAATGCCCCGAACCCGGAATCCTGGATCTGGTTCTATATTCGAATACATTAGCATGAGTATACAGAATCAAGCCCCAGAGGACTGATCAATTTAGCATTCTTAGAAAATATATTACATATATGAACTTTAAATTACAATTTCTTATATAAAACACAACATAAATAATCCTTTGAGAACTCCATTATTCCCCTATCTTAACCCGACATATGAATCACAAAACACTTCGTGGCATCATGGGAATATTAAACATAAGAAAGGGGTGTTCTCAAATTCCCAATAATGGTAAATAATTTAGTAGAAGCTATAAACATTTATGTAAAGTTGTTTAATAATGAAAAAATCCTTTTAAACATATATTTGAACAAAATATGGAAAAAAATCATAAATTACCATATAAACATGCATATGGTTATTCTACTAGTCATATAATCACATGTAAATACTAATTTCATAATGAGGGAATGCGTATTGACGGAAATCATTACCACATATTCCAGGCCTCATGCCATGACTAAAACTAATATTTTTGTCAAGGCCTCATTCCAAGTCACTCGTTTTTCTTATGAGACCTATCGATGCATCGACGAGCTATAGTAGGCTCCACCTGTCAGTTACTAAGTCCAATGCATTCCTCATATGAAAATATTCAAACATGACATAATCATTCATAGTCAAAGAATTCATAACTCATTTGATACAATATGGAGATTTTATCATAATAAATCGACCTCAATGATGAATAATATCCAACAAAAGATGTTGACATAGTTGAAAATTATCAGTAAAACTCATTGAGAGAAATACACCTTTCTGTGGAATCATTTAAATGTCACACATTTAAAAAGTAAGTAATTTAAAAGACATTTTTGAATAAATGATCCCCATAACACTTTGAATAATTTGAAATTAATTAACATCTTAAATCAATGATGTCCATATAAATAAACCCTTAAAATCATTTTTAAAAGAAGTTCGTTAATTAAAATGATTTAGTAAAATAAATCATAAAAACATTTAAAATTATGATCTTGATAGTGATTCCCTTACAAAACACCTTAATATATTCATTTTGAAAACATTTTTATGAAAAATGGGCATCAATGATAATAATGTTTGAGTAAATACATAGACATAAAAAATCAATGATAATAATGAGATTGAGGAATTAACCCTTACATTTTAATTTTCTGTGGTCGATGGTATGTTTAAACTCATGTATAATGACCATTGTATGTTATTAAATTTTTAAAAAACCATATTCATATTTATGATATATTACATGATTCATTTATTGCTTTATAATACCTATTTAATAATAATTTCTATGTTAAAATAACATTTCGGGTAATAATTGCTTTCCTTATCATTCATGTTTTAACTTTTTCTTCTTGATCCTATAACTTATATCATGATTTAATTGATTCGACAATATTATTCACTATTTATGTTTTATATATATTCATAATATAAGTATGTATAATATATTTATATATGTAATGGAAAACTCCATTTATGGATAAGATAGGCCATACAGACGCATAAACATCGTTTCTGTTTTCATATCGTATTGAACAGAAGTTAGAGAATGACATATATGAAAATACACACACACATATATATATCCATTAGCATTATTATTTCATATATTAAAAATTTATTAATAATGTATATTTCCAATCATCGTTGAATGGTGACTGTGAATCTCATCACGTTGTGGAGACGGTAAGCCATAGGTACGCACGACAAATGATTTCGATCTATTAATGATGAAATCGTATTTAATTGGATGGTATATTATATATAGATAATCAATAAAATGTTATATTTATTATTTACTTCAATTATATTCATTATTATACCCATCCAAATAATGAAGTGTCGAATAACAAACTACACCACTACGTGGAGACGGTAAGCTGTATGTACTAACGGTTCATGACATTGTCATTCATCAGAAAGATAGAATAATTAATATGCTTTTACAATATTCATAATAATATCTCATTACTTATAAGTTATTGGAGTTATTATTTTTGTGTGGAAACAACAATGAAAGGGGAAGTGGAAGAAGAAAATAACATTGAAAGAGGTGATGAAGTAATTACCTCTTCTTCGGGTTCTTTCATTTGATTGGATCAAAAGAGCTCCTTAGTATAGATTATGATAAAATTATGTCCTCTAAGATTATTTAGAGCTATTTTGGAGGATATTTGGGCAGGGGTTGGCTGAGAGAAATGTCTTTGGAGGTGTGATTTTGAGAGAAGGGGAAGTATCCTTTTATAAGAGATGTGAGGGTCACTTTAAGAAAAGCATGAAATATTATTTTATTATAAAATTATTTTATGTGTCTAATGGATCCAAATAGATTTATTTAGATTCTAATGTGGTTTTGGGTCGACATACACTCAATAAAATTTATTTATACAAGTTTGGGTCACCATATTAACCTTATCTTTTAAATTTAACACTTTGTTAAATAGTTTAACATTTACCACGTCTCCTTGTATTTTTATATTATATGGTTGATAAACATACCTTAAAATTCCAAGAGAACCTCAAGTAGTTCATTAATGATATATCTATCATTATATATGTTCATTTTCTGAAACTTATTTTTTAGTAATATTATACAATTTAATAATATAATAATTGTTTTAAAAACTCATTTATGTCAATTTTTACACTATTTGGTATTTGGGTTTTGTGAAATTCTTAACAACATGATTCCATTGAAAATAATTTATTTAATCAACCCTAAAATTTCATATTAATCGATAAAATTCGTGGAATTCATCAAAAGTCTCAATTTAAATTTATTTTAGTATTTATAACATCAATTATTTTCGTCATTCATTAATAATGGAATTATTGTATCGTCATTGTGTCATAAATAAATTTTAATATTTAATATAAAAAAATTATAAATAAAACACCAAGGTGTAATAAATCATTTTATATTTTTAATGAATATTAATAGTCGAAATTTTCTTATTTATAACCTTATATAAAAATTGGATTAATTATTAAACATTGAATTTAACTCTTTTAACTCTTCTTTAAATAAAATAATAATGAATGTCCTAATCTGATCCATTTGGATCAAAAGGATCATATATTATTACTAATTTTTATTTTAGTCGAAATACACTAATCTAATAGTTTTTTTACATCTGTTAGGGTTATTATAATATAATTTTTACCTTGAATTTCCTTATTTACTTCTAACCGTGGTATATAAAATTCAAAATCTACAATTCACCAAAAATTAATTTCATCATATTGAACCACTTTTTACTTACTGATTCCTACTGTGTCTCTTGTATTTTTTAAATTCAATTCATAGAAGCGGTAAAATTCTGTTTTATTCTAATTTGCAAATGTGCCATGAAGGTGGATAAAAGAAGTTAAAAAATAAAATAAAAACTATTACATGTAATATTATTTTAAAATGTCACAAGTGAATTAAATTGAACTAATATATGTGACATATATCTTTTTTGACTTTACAATAAATAAAAATAATTATTTTTAAATAAAAGTCAGTTTTAATCAATAACGTAGTGTTTTTCACTATTCATAAAAAATTGAATGTTCTCAGAAAAATAAAAAAAATGAACCCTAAGATAATTTTTATATTAAAAATCAAAAAAATATCTCTATTCTCCCAAATTCAAAACATATGAGTTTCATTAATTAATTTAAAATTAATTCTCGTTGTCAATACCAGAAAGCAGGTTTTTAAGAAGTAAAAACCAAACAAATATTTGCATGTGTCTATGTACAATTTAAATGTGAAATTACATCCAGTTATCTACTTAGATTAAATAATAAAAATAATATATAATTATACTTTTAAACCAAACAAATTCATAATTTAACAACTTTAAATATTTCAATTAAAAAAGATGTGTTCAATTAAATTTAGTATTTTTCACTATTAATCAAAAAATGAAAGTAATTAGAAAAGTACTAAATGTTTATCCATACTAAATTTTTCTTTCCCTCTTCTAAAGTAGATATTAATTTCATTTAATTTAATGTATAAAAGTTTCAAATATTGTTTTCAAAAAGGGTTCGCCATGAAAAGGCGGTAAAATTTCATTTTTTGATAAATACTTCTTTTATCTGAAAAAATGATTTTTTTCATATATTATGTCTATGAAACATATAATATAGATTATAAAATTATATGAAGTATATAAAATATAAAATTTAGTTAATAAAATTCATAAATTCATTTTGAATGGCTCTTTTGGTATGTCGTGGGGTGCTCGAACTTGGTGTTGCATGTAGAGTAAGATTTTAAATTACAATAAAGAGATAACGTACTATGAAATCTTTTAGTGTTATAGTTTATCTCTACCTATAATCATGAAATCCACTTGGGTAATACATGACGCACAAGTTGGGTGTGTAATATAATCCTAGTAGGCCACCACCAATGAGGTATATATCAATCTACTTTTGTAAATATAAAAGGAATAGTGTCCTAAGAAGAGAAAATTTGATGAAAAATAAAAAAATAACCCTCGATCTGAATCCCTTAATTTAATATTGACTGATTTTACCTTCTTCATCCTAAGCTAGATGTCTGAACCTTGGGGAAATATACAAGTAATAAGGTATATATATGGTTCATCATAAAGTATATAATGAGTATATAATGACCCTAAGAATGTGATTTTTCTTGGAGGAAACATCCAAGAACTACAAATCAATCTTTATCATAATTTAATAAAGGCATCACAAATAAAACAAGACCAAAAATACATCAAATTCATTGTGGCATCCTGACCCCATTCAAGGTGATCCATTTGGAATCCTAAGGGTCACTGCATGATCCTTCGATTTAAGAAATACATTAGATTCATTCTAATGAGACCCATAACGACATTCCTCATTTCATTCATGGATTGGAAAACTCTATGTCCTTACCAGGTATCTCACATAGGAGACATAGTATCACCCAAATAATTGAATATACATCCTTCTAAAAATCTCTTCCATGGTTTCTCTCCAAGGGAACCAGTTTCACACAAGAGGGTAATTAAACCACCGAGAGAGTGAATCCAATTCAATCCCCTGGTTTCACCCAACCCATCTAATAAATCCAAATCATGATCAATGAGTCCATAAATCGAATCCATATGTCACAACCCATGTTCTCTCCAATATCATTGTTGTCGAGGCATAACATTCACAATTTCAAATGAATATCATGGAATTGAAAAAATAGCATGTCAAAAAAAGGCTTTCCAATTCATTTTAATTCAAGACCATAGCTATGGAATATGGGATTATCATATGTCGTGAAAAGGAAGAATGGAATATCAATGATTCTAAAAGGAATGTACCCAAGGCCTGAGGATATATGAATAATCACAATGAAAATATGATATGGTAGTATGAAACATTAATAAAGCATAATAAATGGATTATAAAGCTAAAAAATGGACTAAATCGTGGAAAATAATTCACCTCAATTAAATAAATAAATTCAAAGAATTTATTATAGGTGAAAAACACACCCCATGATGTTCTAACAACCCACAACAATGGAAAATAGCTAGTTTAAGGAAGGCCCACCCAGGGGGTGTCTATCAACAAGGTGAAGAACCATAAGATGGTTTCCTCTATAGTATATGGTAAAAATTGACATTTGAAACTATTTAGATTAATTTATTTAACCTCATATAGGTGTCTTTTGAAGTGTCTGACACTTGACACAATAATACATGTTATGGAATGAAATGAAACATGATGTTAGGATATAGACCACCTAAAAATGTTGTGTAGAATACCAGTCATCCATTATCATCCTATAAAATAGTCTAGAATTATTATTATTTATAAAAATCCTCAAATTACCAATAAATTGGGAAAATGGGGTTTCACATTAATAGAACTAACTTGAAAGAGATAATGTTAAAGGGGAAGAAAGTATATTATAGATCAGACCTCACACTCTATGATACTTTTGTTTATGGATGATTTGGATAAGGAATGGGCAAGATATTAAAATCCCTAAGATGAGAGGAGAAGGATGCTCACTTGATCGCTTGAGGAGAAAAAAGGTGCAGAAAAAAGGATTATGGGGTTTAAATATTTAAAGGAAAATGTGTACTTTTACCCACATAAAAATGGCAGCATGGTTTTGATGCATAAATTTATTTATCTCCTGCCAACTGTGTGACAAGTTCTATTTATTGTGGCACCGAATAGAGGTTCGATGCACCGTTTGGTTAGCTGTTTTCATGATATTTAGAGGACCATTATCCATGGGGTCTGAAACACAACAAAACAGATCTCCCATATCATTATGGTTTCGAAGACCGCAGGAAGCACCATAAACCGATTTAACTAAAAGTGGAATGGTTTAGTAAACCATGATTATTATGACACATGGTTTCTCGTAATATTGTGGGTTAGTCTACTTCTTAAATGTTCATTGATCTTGGATCCATACAAGCCCAAAAAATCCTAGATACCTCCATGAATCAAATATGAAAAATTTATTATAGATAATCAATGGAATTAAGGATGTAAACTAAGAGTATATACCTTTTAGAAATGTTAGGATGTTATGACCACTACACAGTAAGACTACTCTTCCCTATGTTAACGTTACATGGGTATAAAAATTTCATCAAAGAAGAGGTTTGGAAACATTGCGCATACATTTGCAAATCACTATTAAGTATCATCTTCTACATGTATATTATACCATTGCACATAAACTTGTGGAATATAACTTCATTGGTGAGCCTTTATGCTTCGGCCAAAAAACATATTGGATTACCCTTGAAGGAAATATCCTCCTTCAACTCAATATCATCATGGTCGAACGAATTAGATAGGTAATCCTGATAGCGAAAACATTTCAATACATGGAATATACCATGGGTGTCACAATAACTCTGAGTTACTTGTAAAATATATTCTACAAAGTTGACTCTCTCCACTGTCAAAAAAGTCCTCACATATCACAGAGATAAATTTCACAATCTCTAAATTCTACTATAACCCAATCTAGGTGATACTCACAGATATACCTAATGTCCCACCGTGATCTCTATAGGTCTATGAAAACTATCTATATATGAAATTTGGATTGCTTGAGCTATTCCCATAGGCTTCTGAATTAACTCAACCTTCTTTGAAGTCTCCAAAATAGGATGTGGACCTAATAGTGTTATCTCACCCTCTTATGAACTTCACATAGGTGAAAATCATAGCCACCCATAAAGGGCCTCATATGAGGTAATATAAATAATTTTCTAAAAGGTATTTTTGTTGAAAAATCCACAATAGGTTTGTTATTTTCCCATATAAATCCCAAAATCAAGGAAAAATGCCAGAATCATATCCTCTAAAACCCAAAGAATCTACTTAGACAACTCATTGGCTGAGGATAAAATGATGTATTAAATATCACACTGATCCTAGTTCATTGTGAAACCAATTCATGAATTCTGATGTAAAGCGAGCAACATTGACTGAGACAACAGAATGGGGGACACTAGTAATGTGAAATATCACCTAGATATATAGCCTCCCAATATCATAAACTGATAGGGTCTCCAAGATTGATAGTAAGTGTTAAACATCGGTGAAACCATTCTTGATCACCCATAGTTTATCACTATCTCGAGCAGATCTTTGCAATCCCATGATGAACACCATAGTGAAATCATTCCATTTCCACTTCGGAAGGGATAGAGGCTACAGGAGCCTCATAGGTCACTAGATCTCTATTTTCACTTACAGATAGGTAGAGCACTAATTTTAAAAACATGTTATATTCTCCTTTATCCCTGGACACTAATAATGACAATGCATGTATTAGTACATTTTTGTAGGACCAAGGTGAACATGGAAAAAAGAGGGATAAGATTATTGGATCAACTCTTCCCATGTATCTAAAGGAACCCAAAAATTCCAATAGAAGTGAAGGGTCATATTTTCATCAACAAACCAACCATCATGCATGTTTTCACAAAATGAAATATCCATTATGATGATGAACTACAGATCTGATAATTGTCTCATCTACACCCAATCTAAATGTGTTGATGTTAGTGAAAGATCTTATAAGACTGAATTACCATTTTGTTCCTGAACCTCCATGTGAATCCAGGAATATAAATCCATCAACTACCACACACTATTGGCCAAATGGATGACATATTTCTGAGTAATCTAGATCAATGCTTCATCCATGGTATTACACTTCATGATTGTATAATCAAGATCAATGTTTAACAATTTTTGGTATTATACCCACCTTCACTACCTAATATTCAATTATAGATGTCTTGATCTATATTTGAGACTTTTGTAATCCAAATAAATTTAAAATCACTCACACAATAATTATTTCCTATAGAATTGTAGAGTATAAACCACAATAGATAGCTTGTGGTGTTGCATAGGGTAATCCCACTTGGGAGACCTCAGTCAGAGTTACACATACATTGTAACCTGATTTCCATGCATCAAAACTGCTCCCAACCCAATACTTGTAGCATAAAATTAAATATTGTAGCCTTTCCCTAATATAGATAGTTTAATGATCATTGCACATGTTAGTATCCCTTTTAGATTTTGAAAATCTATCTAACATGATTCAATCCATAAAAATTTGACTCCCTTCATAGTCAAAACCTCAAGAGGTGCTACTAAGAGGGAAACATTTATTGACTCATATATAATATCATTCCATTCCTATAAAACTGTGTATGTAAAACACATTCTTGGGATGCTCCCAAAAAACCAGAATACTCAACTTATATTGGTCAAATGATACGTCTACCTCAAAAATGATATGACCCGTGAATTGAAGCTAGATAATCTAAAAGGGGAATTAATAAATATTTGTATATTGATGATGATCACTTAATATATTTATCAAGATATCAAAATGGTTTGGATGATTTTGTCTGGTGTGAGAATACATTAAGAGGTCATCTATGAAGATTAAAATCAGTGAATCAAGATATGGGTGAAAAAACTAATTTATCAAAGAAATAAAGACTGCGAGCATGTTTGTAAGGATGAATAGCATAACCAAATACTCATTCATGTTATAATAGCGATAAAATTATTAACATATTATTTTCAATGGATTAACATACACCTAATGGTAGCCCAACATCAAATGGATAGTAGAGTAAATCATTGATCCTCAAAGATGGTCAAAGAGGTAATGATGCGGTATAATGGATACTAATTATTCAATGCAAACATGGTTAGTTGGTGGTAATACATGAACAAATGGAGTTTATTATCATCCTTCATGGAAAAAATAGATATTTTAACCATAATTAAATGTGATAGGTCTGATTCAACCATTCTCTTGTAGAATTTAATGCATCATTTTGTGTTCATGGAGCTACGTAGGTTCCATCCTATAAGGGGTAATGGGAATTTGTGGAAAACCTAGAACAATAATGAGATTGGAGAAAAAATTTTCTTTTTTGTTATTTCATAGAAATTAATTGGAATGAAATCTCAAAAATAATCCATGATAAATGGGAATTCCACATGATGCATCCCCAAATATCTCATAAAGAGAATGGCCATTTGGTATTTCACCCCACCTAGCCCGTTATTCATGGGTCTAGATAAAAATTCCAAGATATCCAATTTTTCATTATGAATATACATGATTCCATTAGGTTATGTAAATGATAGATGATGGTGATAGAAATAAACTTGGGTATTATAAGGAACAAGCTAGTCTATGCCGAGAATGAAATCGACTCCAGTCATTTTGAGGATGAAAAAATTCCAAAATAAATTGAACAAACCTATATCATGTGGCACATTTAGTACTAGTGTATCCCCTTGGATCTAACCCCAAGAATCAATTCGAGAGGTATAATTCCACATAAGTACTCAATTGTAACGCCTATAAATTCTATAACTACATTTAATTATAAAATTTCTTGATTCACATTAATCAAAATAGAAGAAATATACAAGAGGAAACTGGAATAGTACCTCTAAGGGTATATATCCATAAAAACTCCTCCTCATCCAAAAGGATGCACTGCAAAAATATGGCCAAAACCATAGCCCTGATATGATTCATGACTAGCAATGGTAGGTATGCTCTTCTAGAACTAAAACAATGAAATCAGACTACATCATAAATGGCCACTACCTCCTTGGCTAGATTGGTGGGTGGAAAACCAACTCTCTACCTAACTCTATTTTGGTGATCCTATATCTAAAAGTGATTCAATACATATCCTATATCACTAGATGTTGGAAGAAAATATTGAAAAATGAGATTATGGTGAACCATCCTACAGGAACCTTGACACTCAATCATGTTCCAGGTGCACTGAGCCTTCTTATGGAATGGAATTACACATTGGAGGCACCCCAAATGACTATCGGTTCATGTCACATTGTTGGTATTTCCCCCAAATGCACACTGAAAATGGCGCTTCCTACTGTTAGATGAAGTTTCACCCTAAGACGAAAATGATCTTCCCTCACTTGCATTAATAACATCAAAGAGGGTTTTTTTATAATAAGGTCCTTAATAAATATATATGAAATGGTATACTAGTGGAATATGATCACCTATGATTTAATAACATATACAATCCCTCCCTCAAAATTGCATGTAATTGTAAACTCATCACTAGAGAGATTATGAGTGATTTTCCTGAGCTTTGTTAAATGAGTAAAATATAGGAGCATAGTAATAGTTCCCTTAAAAATATGTATTAACTCTCTAGAATAGTCCACTCTTAGAGTATTTAGAAATAAGTGGTCATATATGGTAGTATAAATGTATTCTCATACCATAACCAATGACGATTATCCTAAGTAATGATATCCCACCAATGCTTGGTGGAATCACATAAAATGTATGTAGTTAGATTAACCATAAACTATGAAGGCATATCAATATGGTCAAAGATATACACAATGCATTCTAACCATGAATCAAAATCGTGAAGATTTCTATCCCTAGAGAATTTGGAGAGGATGCTGCTTCTAAAAATCTTGTTTCAACTCTACTATAGTTGGGGTAGGCCTATGAGCACAATGAGAAAACAATATAAACCATAAGAAACCCTCTTGAAACAGATTATCAATTCCCAGTGGAAGATCCTTATGAGGAGACTAGTGAAGAACTATAGTAGGTATCATGGGTGTACCATGGCCCACCATATCTAGTGTATGCTCATACCAACATATATAGTGTAATACAGAAGGAATTCATGGTGGAGTAACTATAAAAATATTCCATGCACCCTCCCCATATAGAATTTATAAAACATATGGATATCGATAAAGGAATGAACATAAAGATGAAATTAAAATAACATGAAATAACTATAATCATGCTCATGGAGCCTGGTTAAGGGGTGAAAAGGTTATATAAGGATCATAAGAGACACAACCAACTACCCTTACTAGGCTGGGATGGGGTCATGGTTTCATAGTACAGGCTCAATCCCATTATCTTATTCTCAAACCAATAAATTCCATTAACAATAATATGTCAGACACTTCCCTTTATATATACCTACCATCATGAAGTATGATTGGTTAACAACGGTGGCCTAAACTTGTTGGGATATATAATAAAAAAATCCACCACAAATGATGTCTTGATCAAACAAGTTCACATATTATAAAATTAAGAGCGCTCTAGGAAGATTAAATTAAAGAAAATATATAATTAATTAATTAACACTCGGTTATAGTCTCTCAATGAATGCTCGGTTGATTCTAAATTTTTTGACAAAAACGATATATATGAACCAAGGGAAATTGTAAAAGTAATAAGGTATGTATATGGGATAACATAAATTAAATATGAAGTATGGACCTACCGCAAGCATATAATTTTGATTGGTAGACATGTACCTAAAATATTAATAAAACTAGATCATAATTTAATAATGGATTCTCAAATAAAATAAAAACATAAATTAATAAAATATAATACAGAATTTTGATCTTGTTCGAGGTGATCCATACGGTACAATGAGGGTCACTACATGAGCTAATGATATAACCAATACAACAGTCTCAATTAATGAAAACCAATAATGAATCCCCAAATATCACTCTTATCATGATAAAAACTATGTATGTACCATGTATCTCACTTATGGTACCGAGTATCACCATTGGAATGGAATAAACACAATTCCAATGTGCCCATACACGGTTTCCCCCCTTGGGAACCGGTGTTACTTATGAGAATAAGTAAATTGAATGGAGAGCATATCCATGGAAATCCAATGGCTTCTCCTAGTCCATCAAATTTATCCAAACTGATCACTATTATTCAATCCATGAAATCCCTATGTTGGGATCCATGTTCTTCCATGACCTATAGCCGCAAAGGTATGTTATTCACAGATAAAAATTATTGTCATGTAATTGAAAAAAATAAATACTATAAAAGGTTTCATATTCACATAAATTCAAGCTCATAAATTTTTCATATGGAAAAGAATAAGTCATGAAATTGAAGCAATTAATTTGAATAAGCCTACAAGGAATGCTTAAAAGGAAATAAGAACTAGTAGGGGAATTTAAGAATAAAAATAAGAATATTATCATTGAGAACTTGGAAACATGTATAAAGAATAAGAATTGGAATATGAAGTATAAGGAACCAATAATAAGGGAATAACATGTTGAAAAAAATTTATCTTAATTCAATTCATAATGTTAAATTATTTATTATTAGTGCAAGACACACCACATAGTGGTTTATCATTCTCCGGAAAAAGAAAGTATCCCATTTATGGAGGGAATGCACATTGGTGTCTATTAATAAGGATAACAATTGAATAATGGTATTTTTTATTGGATAAGGTGCCAATTTACCTGAGAAAGTATTTAAGTTAATTTATTTCACATCATTGAGGTGTATTTATAAGGGTCTATCATGATGTACAATAGTGAAACTTGTGGAAAGTGATGAAACTTTGGTAAGGAACTAGACCATTGACCTTTGGTTCATATATGTTCATTCATCCATTATATATACTTGAATCTGTATAAAATGATAGTTATCAAGGAAATAATAAAATCACCTAAAATGGGAAAATAAGGTAGCACATAAACTGTGCAACATATGAAGAGAAAAGTAGATGTAGAATCAAGATTTGGTAGAGTTTACTTCAAGCATGCTGATTATTTTGATGGAAAAGGACATTGAAAAATAATAATGGAGATATAAAATCACAAATATGATAGTAGAATTAGGATCAAGAGAATGTTGCAGGATAAAAATGAGGGAAATAAAATGAATTTGTGTTTTTAAGAATTATATAGCTAAATGAAAAATGTTACACACATAGACTTTGGTTATTGGTTTTGATGTATAGTTGGATATATTGTATGCCAACTGTTCCCTACGAACTATTGAAAGAGGAACTCCGTTTGACTTAGGAGAACAACTTTTCAATCTATACACTAGTTGTACAACAGACCATTATCATGGGGGTCTGTGACACTACATGACTGTGCATCCCCCATTTACATGGTTATAGTGAAACCTTTCAGTATATTTCACCACTCTACTTTACAATAGTATGGATTTGAAACCTATGGGGAAGGGTAACCTGATTTCCCTTAACTATGCACCCTAGTATGCGTCTTCAATTTATAGTGCTTTGGGCTCTATACAAGCACCCAACTCCCATAATTACACCATAAATCCATTTGGAAACATTAATTAGGCCCATATAATAAAATTATGTAAGAAAACTAATGGTTTAAACTATTATTAAATGATGGGGAATTAAAAAATAAGCACATACTAAAATATTTCATGGTATTTTGACGTAAATTAGTTATTCACTATAATAAAATGTGTATAATGATTTTAGAATAAGGTAATAAAGGTATCTTTCATAGAAATTCATCAAAGAGGAAAAAATATAGTTTTTATAAAAAATATCTATGAAAAATCATCAAAATAAATAATTTACTTTATAACTAAAAATGGTGAAATAAAAAAATGGATTTGTAGATTTCAGATCTGGACAACCAGAAATAACAAAAATATCATCCAAGACATTCATTGGGTTTGTGAAGAATATTTGTTTTAATTTGAATAGATTTACAATGGATTAATTGATATTTTATGATATATATAACAATAAATGGATAATATGAAGAAAAAATGGATCATATAGATTATCTAGTAGGGTTTATGTAACTGAATTCAAAATTATAATTGAGTGGTCTAACCTTGTTCAAATTGTAATCATGGAATCCCAATATAAATTTCATTAATAATTTATGTGGAACAAAAATATATTGATGGATCCTACAATATGGAAGTTAATTATGGGGGATCGATATAGATCTTGACCAAATTTTAATGAATAACTAATTGGAAATTGTCTTGAAGCCTATAAATAAGAACATGATCAAAAGAAAATGAGTTTTATAAAAAAATATTGAATATCATCTAGTGATAAGGAATTTAGAATAAAGGTCCTAGAAGGGATCATCCTAGATTAAATGTGTTTATATAGATGTGGCATTTGCAATCATATTACTCATGGAAACTACTTCATTATTCTTTAATATGGATACGTAAAATAGGTTAAATGTTTATTTAATAAATATGAAATTATTATTGCTTTTAATGGAGTTTATGTAGAGTAATTCATCACTATGAACCCATTGGGATTTATCATTCATGGAAATGAAGTTAGATTATGCTAGTTGAAGAAAGAATTATAAACACTAAATCATGAACTAATGGAATTGAACACTCAAATAAAAAGTATTTGAGAAAGATTGGTTTTAATATGGAATTGGTTGATGACAACCTCAATATCAAGATGGATAATAAACATCTTTTCATGAATCTAATATATGTAAAAAACATATTTTTTGGTGGATCAAATGACATATAATTCATTTGATTTCATATCTAATTTTTTTCTAAATTTAATATTTATCATATTATTAAACTATTATTTTTATTTTGCATGAATCTAAATCATTGAAAGGATATGACCTTAATTTTACAAACTAAATGTACTAAGTTGGTGAATAAATTGGTTTAAATGGATGATTCTATACCAATTGAAACTATATAATAAACAAAGATAAATTCCCAAAAATAGGTGAATATGATGTGGTTTATGTGTATATATATAGATAGATTATTTGTAATTTACTCACCATGATATCCACCCAACTAGAATTCTGTTTTCCATATGTCACGCCACTCATTATCAATGGATTCTTAAATTAATTCACCTGATTAATTTGAGATGTATAGTTTGATATATCAGCGAAATAGTATATTTTATGATATTATAATATATAAATTCTCAATAAAAACAATTGTAAATAATTTATGCTGAATGGTGAAGATATTGTGATAGCCAAATAGACCATTCAGGATGAGGTTCTTGTCGTGGAATTTCCTGTATATCTTGAAATAACAATAAATAATGGTTATATATCCTTAAACACCATAGATGTTATATACATTACAATGACTGAAATTTATACTTAACATATATGGATAGAAAAATATCTTGATTACATTATCATTTTTGTGGTATATCCAATTCCAATCACATATAAAACTAAAGTACTATTATTGATAAGAAATTACAATTCAACAAATATGGACATTCTCAATTGGATTAAATTTTATATCAAAAATTAGTATATTGAAAAGATTTATTTGAAATTTGAGTATATTCCTACTAAAACAGTGTCATTCAATATGATCAAGGATTTAACTAAGGTAAATTTTTAATGAAATCATTTTGATGTAAGAGTCCAACAAAACCCTTCGCTCTATATTGATTAGGAGTCGGAGAACCCGACCTCATGGAAAATTTTTATTAACCAATGAATGGTTTCTATGAACAATTAATTTTATTCATTTCAATGTCCATTTTATCATTAATATAAGATGGAATTTTTTTGTCCATTGATAAAGGGGGATAAATTAATAATTTTTATTAATAAGAGATAGTTGATTATTGTGTTTGGATTTTTTATAAAATCGGAATTCCACTAACCGGGATGGGGTTTAATGGTATTTTTGGTGCAAAGTTAGTGATAGTATTGTATTGAAGTGAGCATAATGAAATAATTTTAATGTGTTTTTGTCTTGAGTTTTCTATAATCTATCCCATTTTCACACATAGCTAGTCTCATGGGAGCATATAGTTTTTTTTGAAGATTAATCATTAATGAAATCCTTATGGGAATGGGAATAAGTATGTGCCTCATCATAGAAGATATTTTATTCCTATATAATTTTTAGTAAACATAATTTGATATATTTTGGAAACAAATCTGTCTGTTTTTTTATATTTATTGTGTTTTCTACAATTACTTATAAATATTTAAATCTTAATGGATTTTAGTGAATAAGTCATTAATGTGGGATTTTTATGGATTTATTAAATCCAAGAGTTTTGTAGATGCTTGAGAGAAATCTAGCTTGAAAATATACACCATGATTTAGAACATCAAGATAATCTATTTGATTTTTCTTGATAATGAATTCTATGTGACCACACTAAATCAAGGAAGTGTCATTCAATATGGATATTGTGAATTGTGGGGTTGTGGATCAAAATATATGTATATTAATGAAAATAAAATGTATTTTTTTCAACGAATTTCATTTTGTTTGACATTTGTATTCTTCTATGATGGGAATAATATGATATAATTGATCTTCCCCCAGGGATCAACTGAAGTTAATGACATTCTTAATAATATGTGACGTTTTATTTTCATTTACTAATATTAATTACCAAGAGGAGAGGATTTTAGATACCTTGTATGTGAAAAAAAAGTAGGATAAGCGAATTAAATAAATTAAATGAACCTAATAGTGTGAGAGAATGATTGAATTTTTAGGGATATATCATGCCAGAAACTCATCAATCTATGTTGAATTGAAACACCATTTGTGGTTTATTTATAACGACACATAATGTTACGAAAATATTTTTCTAGGAAGGAGTTGTTATCACCTTTATTAATGAAGTTCATTGTGTTCATTCTAATTCTTTATCAATATCGAATCACTGGGATAGTGTGACAACTCAATTATGAAAATTAGAAAGAAAGTGGTCTAGTTTTTTAGGTGTGTTAACAAATTTTCATTGCATACTCTCCAAAGTCTATAAATTTGGCTGAAATAATTGAAATATCTTGTTCTATTTACTACATTTATTTCTCATCATGAATAATTAAGGAAGAGGCAGAAGTATTCCTCTCATTGAGAGAACAAGATCAAAATCCAGTGAATTAGATTTATTTTTTTATATCCCTAATTGACATCCTCTACCAGAATAATATCCTTAATAATATAAAAATAAGTACTCTTATTCAACATTATATTTAAATAGATGGACCTTCTTCTACATTAATTTACCTTCTTAATAACTCATTAACCCATCAGATTGATTTTATTTAGGGTGCATAAATCAAAATCACTTCCCATATTCTATAGGGATAACAATTTATGTATTTTTATCTTATAGGAGTTATTATATTTTTTATTTTCCTTTCATCTCCACACACTTTCTGCTATATTGGTATATTAAGGTTTAATAATAAATATCCCCTTTTAATGTATACTTCTTAATCTATATTTTAGATATTTTTTCTATTCTTTTTAGGAAACCAATGAAACATTATGTTTCATTTCATAGGACTTATCATAAATTCATTATTCAATATATTAAAAAAATTTCATAAATAAGTGAATATAAAATATCACAATTCTTATCAATAATGTACATTAATTTAAAGATATTAAATTTTTAAACATTTTATTCAGTATTAAATATTCTAAAAATATCCTCCTTCTATACATATATTAATCCTCTGACATAGGATACGTCAAACATCAAAAGTAATTTTTAATATGCTAAATCATTATTTTTTTGAGGAATATATTTTAAATATATTATAAAAAAAATATTTTGAAGTAAAAATATCATCCAAAAAGGAAAAATCATGTTTATGTGATATATTTTCTTATTAAAGATCTATATTATTATCTGATAGAACATATGATATTTGAATGACAATTTTTTCCATTTTTACAATATTTTTTATTTACATCCTTAAATTGTTTCTATGCGTAGTCTTCACCATTTCATTAGATACATCCTTTGAAAAATATATGTAGATATTATTCAAATTTCACATGAGAATGAATGTTGAAAAAAATATAGATACAAGAGATATATATATTCAAACCACATGATTACTTTAATAAAATATATTTATAAGGACAAGAACTTTTATAGAGAGCCCACTATAATCCTCAACCCCACAAAATAAATTTAATTATTTAAATAATAACGATATAAACATCTCAAATGATAAAATATATCTATTTTTTTATAATACTTAGTCTAATAACAATTTATTGATTATCCTAAAGAGTGTTACTATATTTCATGCCACATTTGTATCTAAATTTATAGATTAACTAACCATTATTGCACATGATCAATTGTATGTTTTACAATATAAACTTATTTTCCACTTAAAAATAATGTAAAATATTTTTTAATAATTTTATAGATCAATAGAAGATAGGAAAATGTTGATGATGATGAAAATTAATTGTTTGAGAGAAATAAATACATTAAAGTATATGTGATTAAAAAGGATTAAACATTTTTTTATCAAGTGGAAATGTCATCGTAGTCCAGTTGTTGTTGTCCAACATCATACACTATTGTTTTATTACCTATGTAGAAAAATTAATTAGTGTAAATACATGGTCCTAATCTCTAAAAATTATGAACTATTTCATATAGTATTATAATATTGAAAAATAATTTCAAGAGGTTGGAATAATCTTCTTCAACCATTATCATGTGCCTCAAATTGATGAGTGATCTATTTAATGTTGTTCTATTGAAGAAAAAATATAGTTAAATTAAATATCTCATATATGGTTATTCACTTCATTTTTAAAACTTTGAAATAATTATGTTCACTTTGGAACAACAGTAGATATGTAACCTGGTATAGGATTATTTATAACATAGACATAATGGAATAAGAGATACAACTTTTTACAGTTTTTTACTTCATACAAATTAACATCCATATCCCATTAATGAGTTAATTCACACATTATGTTAATTTAAACATTACCCATATACCGCTGAATAAAATTATTGTAAGGAAATATTTTTATCATGGTTCTGTACCAATGTTTGTAGTTATTCCTTACCCGATTCAGGGAGATTCTGAGACATAGTTATTCACTATATATCAAAATAGTGGAAAATAGTTTATCTCCCTAAAAACATCATTATATCATAAACGGTTTACTATATTTTCTCCCTATAGTATACAATGTTTCTTCAAAACAACAATAAAAAAAGAAAAAGAAAATTATCTTGATGATGCATTTCCCAATGATGTAATATTTTTTTGTAATGACTGTCTTTGACATCCTTTAGATAGTCGGTTAAAAAATATAAATGTTGGTCTCCAAATCTCTACTAAAACTCTAAAATTAATTAATTTTAATGCCATAAAATGATCTATAATAAATTATGCATTAGTTTCTTCTTCTCTCATATTATTTTTAGGATATATATATATATACCATAATGTATGAATTTGTTACTAATTTTCACATCTTAATTTGTGTCAACAGAAGACTAGAAACTCCATCCTATATCTTAATCATATTCTATGAAATAGAGATGTCGTAGGGATTCCTCTACTTCTTTTTTCGATAACATACATGATATTCTCCTTATATTATCATACATAAATATATGAAATGATATATGTTATCACAGAATTCAGTATTGATTTCTCTTAACAAACTATTCAATCTCTTCATGAACATTATATCATTATAGAATATTGTATTGTATGTTTCCATATTCCAATATAGAAATTCCACATTTAATTTATCTATTTGATCTTAACTATATATTTCAATAATTTATCATTAAATATAGAGAGGTAAATCATTTTCATTTAAAGTATATTTTTCCCCTGATTTATAAAATCCCCATACATTAATTTTCAATAGAACATCAATATGTTTTAATGAACATCTTTACAAAAACCTACATTGATTTATATCATATTGTAAACCATTCCTAAGGAACTATCTTATTAAAACATTATTTCATAGCCCAACCCTGATGATGGAACATCATCTCTACTTACAACCACCATAGATTCTCCAATCTTGGAAATTCATTATATTCATATTTCTAAATTTCTAATGGATTATCTATAAATAAATTCATAGAACCAGTTATTTCTAGGATTTAATATAAGTATTAATTATTAGAAATATAATTCTAATAAATTCATGTAAATACACAAAAAACATAGCATTATTCACTATTTATGACTACTACGTTTTCAAAAATCATAGTTAACTCATTAACAATATTATGATATAAAATCTTTGGATTCCAGAAAAGTATAATAATATTCTAATAATGATATGAGCATATCATATTATTATAACTAGATAAACACGTTTGGGTTGATTCATGTTTTAGGGATATTTAATCCTTTTTTACATTCATTTATTCAAAAAATGTAGGATCTTGTTACATTAATGGGAAGAGGTATGTTCAACTTATTTTTAGAATACTTATTAATATGAAATCATTGATTAATTAACAAATATATCAGAAATTAAATAATAAACATGATATAATGAATTTTCTTGGTTCATCACTGTGGTCCATCTTAAAGAGAATTCAGTGATGATGTTTCTATCATAACAAAATTCACTATGACTTAGAAGTTCTGTTGAAACAATATTTGGTCAATGGTCACTTTATTTTAGGATAACACTATTAATTTTTTTTCATTTTTTTCACTCCTATAAAAATTTCTTTTCCACTACATTACTCCCATAGACTTCTTTAGTGAAGGAACTTAAATATCTTATAGAAATTTGGGCCACAAAAATGTTCATATATATGGGAGTCTATCACTATTAAAAATGGGACTGTACGGGGATTATAAATCATATCCAACAATCTTTTTTCTTCTTATATGCAACATACTCTATAAAATACCAAAATAGTTCAACTAGACAATTCGTGAGTTGAGTTTACAACATACACTATATATCTTAAATAGATCCTATATTTCCCAAATGAGGGTATTTTTTCATTAAAATTTTCCTATATAATTCATGATCTTCTATCAATAAATGAGACCTTAAAATTATAAATTTGGTACACCTTATTCTTAATTTAAAATGGTTTTTTTCAGACGATATAATGGACCTAATGATCCCTAGATGGGAAAAATGAGATATTTAGGTGAAAATTACTTCAATAATATTCATATTGAAAAGTAACATTATATATCAATTTTCACTTTGTAATAACTTTGTTGAACATATAATCCCATTTGTAACCACGTAAATTCCATCGTGGATTTCCCTCTCTGACTACCTTCCTTTACAAAAATGGACGTTATAGATTAGTCCTCCATTAAATAACCATATAGAATCCTCATCTATATTCATAACTATCTAAAACTACCCTCATAGAATAGACCTCTCATAATCAAACACATAGAGATGAATTTTTGGAATAGATACTCACATACTAAATATGAAGATCCTATATCGATGATTCATTTCCTTTAATAATATATGGGAATTTATTAACTTCAAATAGATTTGTAATGAATTGTCTAGTGATTTTAATAAACAAAACCATTAAAAACACTCAAGTAATTGAAATAACTATACAAACACATCCTGAATATCCTTTATACCTCAATAAAAAATCACCTTAATAAATACATTCCACATTTATAAACAAAATAGTTGAATTCATGGTCATGATTAAAACTCCCATCTGACATCGTATAGTCTATAGTTTAGGATGGATTCTTCCACGTAAATTCTTATACCTTACTTTACTTAGTACATGCTTGTTGTGTGAGAATCCATATTGTGAGCTCATTATGATTGTAGTGAACCTGAATGAATGATACGTTTACCATACATCATGAATAATGTGGATGATATATAGAAAACCACCCATTTCATTTATTCATTCATATTTCTTCACTATAATAATCTAAACATTATTTTGAATTTTTTATATTATATGAACATAAAAGTGATAACTTATCAAGACATTGATATTTAAAAATATAGGAATCACTGGAGAATAATGAAATATATCATACTATAACTATGATTACATAAGCAGTTGATCTCTATATATTATAGAATTATATAGTTAAACTTCCTAACATTATGAATGTCACATACATATTGGTCATTATATTACCACTTACAGGTTATGTATCTTCAGTTTATCTTCTGATTTCCTTATAACATATATTCATGGGAATACAGAACCTAAAAAGTCTAACTATCTTCAATTATAATTCTATCACTCATATATTTTCAGTTCTGGTTCCTATGGAATTACAACACTACCGAAAATTCAATCTCTTACTCAAGTTATGTTGTCTTTATTGTCTATATGCACTTTTTTAAATTTTTTAGCAAATAGAACATACAACATATTGATTTCCTCATTCCTTGCCTTTGGATAGTGTCGAAAATACTACCAAAATTCCAACCCCAAAAATTGGGGATAATTTTTTTTAACATTTTATTAATTAATATTTCATTTTTATCACTCCATGTATTTAAAAAATATATAAATTGTTCACCATATATAGATTTTACAATAAATATATCTTTTCCATCATAATTAATTTCCATTTAAATAATATATAATATGTAACGAACCTAACCCCAGTATCCCATAGATGGTGTCATAATTATCAAATTGGCATAAGATAAAGTGTTTTGTATCTTTAAGGGACATATAGATTAAAATTATTGGTAATAATTATATATACATGAATCATAATTGGAATTTGAAAAATAAAATTACAACACAATTTTTTTAAAGAATAACATTATTCCATCTAGGATATCATTTAATATCAAAAATAGAACACATAATGGATAATAAATAAAATAAATGATGTAAGGGTAAGCTAAAATTATCAGTAAGGATTAAGTACATAATAATTTATCATTATTAAACAATGATAAAAAATATGGAAATTTATATAACATAACCCTCATTAAATTTATAAACCTTGATATCATGTATACAGATAGAATAATAAATATGGAACACTTAATAAATGAACTCAAATCCCATATAATAAATTAAATAAAAATGAAATTAATCCATAGATAATATCATTGAGAAAAAAATAATGGATAATGATAAATGAATATGAATGAAGGGAATACTTAATTATTAGACCCTATGTTTCCTAAAAACATGATACATTTTCCCTTCATGATCTTTATTAATATGGTTAATTACATACATGGTAGATAAAAATTCATTTTGGGAAACAATATCTATAATATCAAGACCTTTCATAGGAATGTCCCAATATACTACTTAAAAATACATAGGGTTGGGTCCACAGATTTAGACTCATGAAACTATCGACTGACATAGGATATT
Source organism: Viscum album (assembly GCA_963277665.1). Lineage (NCBI taxonomy): Eukaryota > Viridiplantae > Streptophyta > Magnoliopsida > Santalales > Viscaceae > Viscum > Viscum album. Next base: position 206,887,334 of record OY728128.1, on the reverse strand, counting down.
TCTATAAATATTCCCAACCAGTGGAATTCATTTCCAAAAAAATCGAAAAATATTAAAAAATCAAATTATTTAATTAATAATGTACCTTAACATAAATAGTATATACTAAATAAGGGATATTGATATCTCAATATTTTGATAGATATCATGTAACATTAAATGTAGTACATATTAGGATGAGATATTATTCAATATCTGAAATAATCATATCCATGATAAATTATATATATATTTAAAGTAAATTTATGGTTAAATGATAAATTCAATGTTAATATTTCATGGGTGATGTTAATGACTACAAAATGACACAAGGAAGTGAATGTCTACACTGTCCTTGGTAAAAATATACATAATCCATTTAGAGAAAGAATTAAGATGGTATTAACATATTTCTATTGAAGTAAGAACAATGGTTTGTTTTCATTGACTAATATTTATACAAAAAAATTATATTTAAAGACAATATTGATTAAAATATATATTTCAATTTCGAAAACATTTTCATGATAAATTTTCATTGAAAATCATTTTATTTTAAAACATCTTTATAAAATTGTAAAGTATGCTTAAAATAATTTTACATAATTTAGGTGGTTAATTTTTCAGTTGTCTCATAATTTTGAAACAAAATTCCATTTATATTTTAAAGATGTTTAGTAATGTTCATAGTTCAGAAAATTATTAGAAGATTCCTTTAACCATTTTCTGTAAAATCTAAACAAAAATGAGTTTTTAGATAAAATAAGAATCAATTAAAAAAATTGAAAGAGATAAAACAAGTTAAAATTTATAAAGTAAATCAATGTTTAAATGTTGATATCATTTATGAAAACAATTTTATGAAACATGGTTTTTGATGAAGACATGTTTCTGATCGATGGGTGAAATTGAGTCCTATTTTTTTAAACCCAATTATTAATTTTATGTAAGAATGAGTGAAAAAGTTGTAATATCAAATGAAAATATCATAAATAATTAGGGGATAAGAATATTATGTGGTTTATTAAATTATTATCGAATAATCTTCTTCAAATAATGCTAAAAAATAAAGAGTCACGATAAAGATGAGATTGCGATGTATACCCATGTAAAGATCATAACATTGATGTGAGAATCAACCAATGAATCAATTAGCTATTCAAAATTTTTATTTACATAATTATATAAAATAAAATATAAGTTAATAAAATTTAATTATACAAATAATTTTACAATTAAATGATAAAATATAATTAATATAACCAAATGAAAATAAATTGATTTTTGAAATTATTTAAAACAAGGTAAATTTTAATTCAAATATCCTTAGATAAAATAATTAAAATAAATACATAAAATTCCATGGATAATGATGTGTTAATGAAAATACAATTAAAATTAGAAATATATACACCATGTAAAATAAATTAGGTTCGTAACATTACAATATGAAAAATTGAAATCAAATTGAGATAGAATCCCTTAACTAATGCTTTCATTTAGTTGAACATGAACTATACTTATTTGTAATTGTTTGGAGAATGTTATTAAATTATAAAAAACACATATTCATATTTATTAAATCATATATATAATTCTTTTTATAATATCATATCACCCATTCATTAATAATCATTCATTATTTTCATTGTTTCAGTATTAATATCCTTATTTTCTCACACGTGTTTCTTCCTGAAATATTAGGTTCCTAAATATATTATATAGTTATATAATATAGAAAATATTATTCATATCATAATTATCATAATTTTAATCATTATTTATTTTAAAAAAAATTAATTGTTAAGGTTAGGAAAAATGAAGTACGTTACGATCATGGATATGGTAGGTCATACTTTCACATGAGTAAGACTTCAATTTTTCAATGATCATTATGGATTAGATGTATGAAATATTTTTCCTTTCCTTAATGATAATAATATAAACAAAAATATTATTATATAATTCTATATATACTTCCATTGTTGTGGTGATGGAAAGTGAGTGACATTAATTCATAAAGGTGATAGTGCACACGTTGATGATTTATGATATCATCTTTATGTGAGGTTAAATGAAAGAAAATTAATAATTTATATTATCTTTAAAGATTGATAAATATTTAATAAATATCATAATTATTTAATTCATGTCATTTATAATAACAAATTTTTTTAATCTCTATCCATGTGATCTTGTAGTGAAAGATGAATCAAAAAACTTTGCGAGGTGTTAGTCCACTACAAGCATGAGTGTCAACATCGTTTATCCAATAAATTGGAAGGTAAAAATATTTTTATGAAATTTTGTCTCCATAGGAATAGATATGATATAAATAAATTATATATACATTATATCCATCATATTACACAAACTTGAGTGGTGTAAATGGAAAAATAAATGATATCAGTTTGTGAGGCAGCAGTCCGCCATACGTACGAATGATGATATAGGTTCCCAATTTATGAAAGTGGAGGCAGTGTTATTTCATGGAATTATTATAACTATATGTTAGTATGTTTAATATAATTATGTTATTATATATTCAAGGATTAACAAATAAGAAATTATGTGTTCAAGGATTTAAAATAAGGATTCATGTTGAAGATCATTACCTCTTCTTTGGGCATCCTCATTAGGATGGCACTAAAGACTTAAAAGGTTAGATTTATGCACAAAATAAGTCTTATATTATGAGGTGAGGTATGTTTTGAATTAATTTTTTTAGTTATTTGGTTACAAAATTGGTTTTATTATTTCAAAATTATAGTAGAGGGGAGGGCTTAAATATGTTGTTGAGGGTTCATAGTTGGTATTTACGAAATTAAATGAGTGATCCCAGGTTTATTATTTTGGTTCGAGGGTCCAACAATAACCATTATCCATCCTTATAGAGTAAAATTTTCAAATATTGAGGTTAAAGAGTTTTTAGACAAGTTTATAGGTCATTATTACAAGTATTGTTTCAGTATAACACATTAGTAAACCCATTATTACAATAACCACCTTATTTAATTTTTTTTGCAGTCACTATTCATTTTCGTCAAAAATCAAGTTATCCTCATTTGAAAATATTAATTATGATGATTTAAAAATATTTAATCCATTTTTACAATTTAAAATTCATAATTGTAAAATTTTAGATTGAAAGGAATTCTTCATATGAGATGATAATGTGAGTTTTTGAGTGAAAGTATTCATATTTTTACGAAGTATTTATATCTTAATTCAATATAATAATGATTAAAATGAAAAAAATTGTATTAATTGATATAAAATTTATATAATATTAATTTAATTTGTTTTTAAAATATAACTTTAACATTTTAAATATCAGATTACTATATATCTAAGTCAAGTCACATTCTTTTCAATATTGGACACCATAATTGTAATATAGGTTGTTAATTTTCATAATATATTCAATTCCAACAAAATTCATTTTAATTATAATTTTTAATTACCATAAATAAATCCCCCATTAGTTTAAAAATAGATTCATAGTAAGCCTTATTTTCATTCAATGGGTGATGATCAGGTCTAGCCCAATTCACCATATTTAGAGTTATTTCACTATAATATCATTATTCTATATCCAGGTCTTGTTATACTATCCCAACAGGGATTAATTAGTTTTAAAAACACATAATATATTCCATACAAAAATTGTATGATGGTTTTCTAAAAAAATCCAAAATTCTTATCATAGGGTTACTATACTTATTTTATGTTTTTTCCTAAATCTAATTTCCATGGATTCTACTAATATTCTTCTGATTCAAATACTGTTATCCCCACTCCAGTATCTCTGATCATGTGTTTTACTTATTATGTAGGCATAACATAAAAGGAATCACATCCAGTATGACAAATTTTTTCTTAATACTTGGTAAACTACAAGCATACTAGAGTTTTACGTTATATTTTATAAATTTTATTTTTTTAAGAATAAAAATATTTCCAATAGAATATCCTTAAATATCAAAAAATATAGACATCATGTATTCCTGATAAAAGAAACAAATTAAGGATGTTCTCAAATCCATAGTATTGTTTAAGTACGTCATATGCTATCATGAATCAACAATCATAAAAAACATGGAATTATAATTAACTGAACTCACAATACATTAAAATAATATGATTTCATGAATATATAAGGCACACTCAATATGTATAGGTAAATAACTAAACACACATTCTAAATAATCAATAAAGTATGAATGAAGTGAATCCATAAAGAATTTTATAGTGAAAATATCATGGATAGTGATAACTGAATTTGAGTAAAGGAAATTCATATTTATCAAACGTTATATTTCATAATAACATGATAAATTTAACATGAAGACAGTCAAAAATAATGTTTAAAAAATAATGGGTGAATGTTGATTATGTTTTTACACCTAAATCTATACAATCATCAACGTTCAGATGAAAGATTAAAACTACAAGTTTCATACGCAAAAGGTTCGTAAATACGATTTTGTTTAATGATATTTCCAATGCATTGAGAGGATTTCTATAACTGGTAACCAACACTTGTATTCCAATTCTGATTCCATTATCATATATCAAAAAGTCAATTTAATTTAGTAAAAATTTTCCTTGGCATAAAGAATCGTTATGGTGTAATGGATTCATAGTTATCAATATTTCTATAGATATCAAATAGTAATATCTATAGTACATCATAAGTAAAATTATTATACACTTTAAATAATAAAAATATCCATGAAAAATAATAGTTATTTAGTGGAAATATAATTTCTAATAAAAATATGAAACTATGTATTTCAATAGGAAGTAAATAAAATCAAAATAATACAATTATATGAATGTTAACCCAATCCTTGGTCAAAATAATCATAAAAAGCTATAGGAAGAATAAGTATTTTATTAAAAGATTCCAATTAAAATAAGTATAAAGGTCTATTTTCATTGATGAATAAAAATACAGTCCAATTTTTTTAAAAATTATTCTTTTGGAAAATATCCTTTTCATTTGGAAAAATAGTATTAAAATCCTTTTCTTTGAAAAATAATTTTTTTGAAATATTATTTAAAAATATCCTTATATTCTTGAAATGGACGATTTAGAGAAATGATTTTCATGATGTAGGGTAATTTTATAGATATTGTTAAAGATGTAAACAATATTCTTTTTTCCCTATAATTTATATTAAGATGGTTCACTGTATGGAAAATGATAATAATATTCCATTCATAGTTTTTGTAAAATCCATACAAGCATTATTGTAAAAACAAAACAATACACCATTGAATGATTTTTTGAAGTGTAGAAAATTTGACAAATTCCTTCAATAAATTATTTTTTAATGTGTAAAGACATTATTGATTTTTTTAGAAAACAGGGTTTCTGAAGATAATAGATTTTCCAACCGATGAAAGAAATTATGTAAATTTTTATTTAACAAATTACCAAATATTTTAAGTAAATAAATGTATAAAATAATTATTGTTACATGAAAAAGTCGTAAATAAACAAAGGATAACAAAATTAATGGGATTTTTAAACAATGATGAAATAATTTCCATCAATTATGTTTCATGAATAAACAATCTCTATTAAAATCAATTTTTGAGGTAAACCATTTCATAGATTATAACATTAAAGTAAGAATAAATTAATGAATCAATAATGTGTATCAAATATATATAATACATAATTATGTAAAAATAAGACATAACATTATTAATAGTCATTATACAAATAATCTTATTATTTCCAAGACAATGATGATGTAATCTAACTTATAAAAACTAATTGAGTTATGAAAATATTTCCAACATATAAAGTTTTAATTCAGATCCCCATAGAAGAAATAATTCAAATTAAAACTTAAAATACAATTAATAATAAATTATTCATGATATTAACTTCAATGGTGTATTATATTAACCATTTAAAGATATTTGGTTCATAAAAGTACATTATGCATCAATCTAATGAAATTGATGTGGAATCACTTACCTTACGCTCCCTTCATATTGAACATGGTTTAAACTCTCGTATATATGTGTTAAATAGATATTAAATTATACCAGAACAATATTGTAATTTATGATGTCATATATGATCATATTATAACATCATATCTTTCAGGCATTAATAATCCTTGTTATTTTTACTTTTATTTTTTTTAATTATTTTCTTTTTCTTGTATGTTTCATCTTGAATTTTTTTGTGGGTATATATTATGTAGTTATATCATGTAAAAAGAAATAATGGTAAAATAATTATCTTATTTATTTATAAATTTTTATTTTAAAAATAATCATGAATGAGGGTTATTAAAAATTATGTATGATACGATCAAGGAGACAACAGGTCATACATTGTCATGTGTAACATTTACATTTTTCAATGGCCATTATGAAAAAAATATGAGTAATATTTAAAATTTCTATAATGATAATAATAACATATTTACCATTTTATAATCATATATATATCATGCATATATTTTCTTGATCAAAAAAGATTAACATCACTTTGTGATGGCCGTAGTCCCCATGTACACGAATGATGTTATCATCTTCATGGGAGTAAAGGTAAAGAAATAAAATCATATATATTATATTTAAATAATGATAAAAATGTAATTGATATAAAATTTATGTCATTTATATCTCTTATACTCTATAATTTTTTCTTTTCGACGTTCCACACAAAACTTTTTTGAAAAAAATAGAATCGCTTTACGAGGTGTTAGTCGGTCATACACATAACTAACATTATAAAATATCCTATTGAATATAAAGTAATAAAATCAATGATAAATTTACAAGATAGGTATATATTTGTCCAAAATATCATATATATAGTTTATATCAATGATCACACCAATCATTAGAAGGTGAAAATGGAAAAAGAAATGACATTGATTTTTGAAGGGATAGTGCACTATACACACGAATGATGATTTCATAGTCAATTTTATTGATGTTTAAATGATTTGAGATCATGAAATTAATACAAAGATAATAATATTATAAGAAAAATATTGATATTTATTTATATTCATGTTTTATGGAAAATTGAAAGAGTTTTAGAAAGAAGTAAAATAAATATCCTCGTTGAAGATCATTACCTCTTATTCTGGTATCCTACATAGATTATAACTAATACCTTCAAAGGAGGGATTTGTTTAAAAAATATAGATTATATGGTTAGTGAAGATAATTTGGGAAGTTATTTCTCTAGTATTGGTTGATCCAATGTTGTTTTATGGTGTGCATAATAGGGGAAAATCGTGGCCTTTTATAAGAGGAGGTGTGGGCATGCATGGTGTTTTTGAAAAGAATCCAGTCCTTCCATATTTTTAATATTTAAAAATTCTATAATGTGAAAAATTATAGCACATTAGTGGTTTAATTGTCTAAATATTCCATTAAAATTATTTTTATACAATTATATTTGTCATTTTACCCTTTTTCATTTAAGGTTAACCCCAGAAAGCCCATTTTTTTACCTTAACCAATGTAATTAATAAATTATTCTTTTAGAAATTTCGGGTGTTATACAATATGCTTTAGAGACACTGAATTAAAAAATATTTAAAGGAATATATTTTTATTACCTTTAATTTATTTTATAAATGAATAGTTCCTCTCAGATTTCTTCCTTTTTTTATTAGAGAACTAATTACTTACAACACTAGATAGTAAAAATTGTTTTCTTCTCCAAAATTTATATTAAATGTTACACTTATATACTAATCATTAAATTTATCAGAACAACTAGTCTCTATCACTTTCAATTCATTCCTGTCTAATATTCAACTAGATTTACAAAATGAAAAATAGATATATTTTTTCACTATCATATATTTTTGTTATCATAAAAACTTCTTGATGGATGGTTTTTATTAATTTAATCATTTCCATGTTTAACTGATTTTTTCATCAGACATGGATTTTCTATGAGTTAATTTTCCATATTGAATATGATTCATAAAAAAATCTATAATCCCATTGAGATGGAACTCAATATATAAAACAAGATCAAAGATAAATATACTAATTTATTCCTTCTCTCTAACATACTAGTAGAGATGTTAATAACTATAAAATTTTAATTCTCTAAAGAATAATTTGATATAAATCACACCAAAACCAAAAGATCAAATAATAAGAATTAATGAACATGTATGTGACATGTTAAAAATAGTAGATAAATTTATAACATTCTATTTTGAAAAAACTATTAAACCACATTTTAAACAAGTATATTATTCATATGGAAACTCTTTTTTATTATGTTATGGATGAATATACATTTAAAGTTAATAGAAAATCTATATGAATTTATTCAATCTCTGTTATATTATTTTGAAAATGTTTTCATCATGGGGTTATATTTGGTTGAAATGCTGTATTATTTTAGCAAGATCCAAGTATCTTGAAACTAGTTAGCGGATACCACATTTTAAAAACATAAAAAATAAAATTGAAATAACAAATCAATTTCTAGTTATATATTTTTTCTCCCCATTCTTGGATTATTTTACCACTTTGGAAATACCCTACTCTCATTTTTTGTATCATATTTACCTTGATTCCCCTATTTTCCTCGAATGGAGATTTTCCATAATTTAACTTTATATCAGGTTCTATAGCATTCAAAGTTATTCATTTTAATATTTAAATTATATGTTTTTTATTGAAGAACAAACATTTTATTCAAAACAACTTTTTAATTTAGATTCTACCTCGAAATCAAATTCTTAATCTCGATACAATTTAAATATTTTAGTAATGTTTTAATATCAATTAAAAAATTCATGTCTTCTATTTATTTGAGTAGATATGATTTTAACACTATCATTTATTCATTACCTAGTATATCTATGCCTATTATATTAGACATTTTTTTTAATCTACTGTACACTCTATGGATCGTATCTACACCCTCATCCATTTACCATATCAAATATGTATAAGAAAATTTTAAAACGTGGAGTGTGGTGGGGGGTTCTATGATGAACCATGAAATGTAGGATTTAGGTTGTTACCTTCATTAACACATTCTTCCAAACATTATTTATTATTATTATTTTTAATGTGCCACTTGTTTATATTAATATGTTTTAATTTAAGTTCACCTTCAATGGTCTATTATTAATAAAAAGTTAAATTAATAAAATTTAATTCATTTATTACTATTTTAGGTTCTTAGAAAATTCATACTGATTATCCCATACGATTCATAACTATTTTTATAATTTAAATTTTTTTTGTGCTTCCAACATATAACTACTATTATTGTTTTTCCTCACCATCTGATAGTTCTATATTTCTCTCTTCTTCAATTATAACCCCATAAAATGAAATAATTTTATAAAAAGGAAATATTACATAATTTTAATTTTATTATCCATAAAATCCACCATTTACTTTTTTATAAAATCATGAGTTAATTTTATGGTTTATATAATATTTTTTTGTTCATTAGATTAAATTTGATCTTTTCAATTTGGATTTTAAATTTTTCTTTCAAGGAGGGCCAATGTGAGTATAAAATAACTTTCTCCCCTTACTCTATTCACTTTCTTACACACTCTTCCTTTAGTCACATGAACTTATTTTCTATCTTAAATTATTTTATTCCGATATAAACATTTCCATTGAAAATTATACTGGTCGATGTCATCCCTGCGACATACCTTGATTACTTGCATCAATAATAAATTTTAATTTTATTGGGGTTACAATATAAAAATAATATAATATTAAGTGCATACCTTATAAAGATATTTCAAGGTTGTGATGTTAATGTAGTAGATTGTGATTGAAATTTGATCCTATGGGATTCAGAACTCATGGTCATGATTTTCCCAAGTCTTCCACAATATTATAATTTTATTTCCACTTTTATTTTGGATCCTCATATTCTATATGTGGAATTATGCATTTGTATATATATATATATTACATTTAAAAATCCTTTCATTCCACTAATGCAACCTTTCTATTAAGAAATATTTGTATTCTCTTTTCCCTTTAAATATTTTAGCTATGGTTCTAGAGATTTTATTTAATAATATGTTTACTGTAATTGAGAAGTTATATCCTTCATGATAGTACAAATTTTTTTTATTTTTTCTTATCTTCTAGTTGGGTCATTAAAATGATATCAGATTCTTACAATTCTATTTTCATAGACAGTTTGTTTCTGATTTCAAGGATGATTTTTCCAGTAGTACAATTTATTACTTCATTATATCACCCATATCCATCATGATTACATTTTGGTCCACTAAAAGTTTATATAAGAATATGTTCTCATAGAAATATCCTTAATGATTTCTTATTCCACCACTTGAATGATCTCATATTGACCAAACTATTCATTCTAGGATAGAGTCTTCTTGTTGAATATGGATTCAGTTTCTCTGAAATTTTAATTGATGTCATTACAACTTCATCCTTATAACATTAAATTAATTCCTTCAATGAATATAAATATAAAATACTTTACATATATGTATTACCACATGAAATTTTAGTAGAAAAAGATTAAAGGATATTGATTCCACTTACCTTAGTGGGTGTATCTTTAATTGGGGTCATCAATAGAAACTAATTATTTTTATTACATTTATTAGTATAAAATTCATTAAAAATATTATTCACTTGCCTCTCATCATTACTACTTATACACCATCTCTTATCGTAAAAATCAGAAAACTATTTCGATCATATTTTTCCATAAATTAATTCTAGTGTTTTCCAAATAATAGATGCACTAGAACACTTAAATATATTCTTATAAAAATATTCTAATAATGACCTCTACAAGATATTAATCTCAATGTAATTCCAATTCATTAAATATGATTAAAAAACTATTTCGATCATATTTTTCCATAAATTATTTCTAGTGTTTTCCAAATAATAGATGCACTAGAACACATAAATATATTCTTATAAACATATTCTAATAATGACCTCTACAAGATATTATATTAAATGTAATTCCAATTCATTCACTATAATTATCTAGAATTGTATCACAATGAATTTTGTCTATATCAACCTTCATACATGATTTTGGGAATTTAAGAATTTATTTTATCCCACAAAAAATCAGAAAACTATTTCGATCATATTTTTCAATAAATTAATTCTAGTGTTTTCCAAATAATAGATGCAATAGAACACTTAAATACATTCTTATAAACATATTCTAATAATGACCTCTACAAGATATTATAGTCAATGTAATTCCAATTCATTCACTATGATTAACAAGAAATGTATCACAATTAATTTTCTCTATATCAACATTCATACGTGATTTTGGGAATTTAAGAATTTATTTTATCCCACAAAAAATAAATTACTATAAAAATGATTTATCAAATAATACCAACTTTAATGATTCTAAAAAATTATAATGACATTGGACACCAATATAATAACATTAGGCTCTAATAAATTCTATTACACTCTGAGACAATGTGTGTGGTGGTGGGATGAATCAGGGTGTGGGTAAATAATAACCACTTTTCATTTTTATATTTGAATCATGTTTAGAATATTTTTCCAAAATTAGATTGAACAATTTACACTGTGATTATAGAATATGTTCTGTCTTGGACTCACAAGAAAATTATAAGAAATACAATAAAATAAATCATTCTCACCATAATATATTATATTGGGTTCACCTCAATCGGACACTCTATGGATAATACATTGAAGAAATGTTATTCATAATAGTATCTACTATAGTTCCCTAGTTCAGTAGATTAATTGTTTCGTCCACAGTCATTCAGTTACAAGATCACTGCCTATAAGTTTTTTTTTGGTTTTAGTAACTACTCAACTGTAGTACACTTTATAATCATTACTATCAAACATTAATCTATATCATCCCATTTATATAGAATTTTAGTTCTCTTCAATAGACCATGGAAATTATATACTATATCGGTTTAATGGGAGACATCACTACACTGTAACTATGATTTTATTTCTCTTTTGTCTTGTTCATTTCAACAGTGCGCTTCTTAAATACCAGAAGAGATTAACACTAGAATTCGAGTGTTGAGTTTGTGAAATTAATAATATCTCTACCACAAAACAAGTCTTTCCTGACATTGATAGTTTCAAATTGATTTTACCTTGTCACTTTACCGATCCGATACCACCAGATGGGAAACACAAATTATTTGATGAATTATACTCCATATTTGTCTAAAATTGATTTTTAAATATTCTATAACATAATCCTTGATCTCTATAATTTACAATCTAGATATATTTCTTAAAATTAATGTTTGAATCTTCCTTACATGAGGTTGCCTTATAAAATAATGTTCACTTTACACTCACCTTGTGGACCCCATACTCTATTTGAAGGAGGTCTCTCAAAAAATAACATCCTTTAAGAAAGTGATTTATAGAATAATATTCTATGAATAGTAAAGATGGATACATCCTCTACATAGCTATGTATGACCAAATTACCCTATTGGATTGACCTCGAGAAACATATTTCATTGAATTGGTCACCTTATATTCAGTACTTATATCCTATATCACAATATATTTTTCCTTCAAAAATATTTGGATTATATTTTACTATATATACAATATTAATGAATTAATTATCTGGGTATTTATAGGAAGACACCCAATAAATCTTTCTAATCATTGGAATTTCAATTCGACCTCTAAAAATTATCCTTCATGAAACTCAAAAAATAAATACCTTACACCCATGTAAGCCCATAATGGACATTGTACATTAAATTTTTGTATTTTAAAAAACTCTAATTAGAAAATACTTAATCTAATGTTATGGTCACATGTTTCATTGGAAACCTACATACTCTAATTTATAGAGTTATTGGTTTCTGTGTGATAACCATAGCTATAAATATGTTATATATACTGCATACTTGACTAAATCAGGCACATAAATGACAATATAAACCATGTTCCTATCATATGGAAAATCTATATTCACATTTAATCTTTGTAAAATTTAAACTAAACCATATTAATATTATATAAAAAGTTCCTTTACTCTAATGATGAATGAGATAATTTTTCTAAATTAGGGGCCCTAATTTTTTTGAAATGTGGAAAATAGGTCCATATTTCATACCAATTTATTCATATGATATATATCATCACATTTTTGTTTCCAACATTGTTTTCAACATCAATAAATTACAAAAATATTAAAATATATTGTCTTTAAAAAACCACCTTTTAGAAATACATCCCTATAATAGCTTAATATTTCCCCAAAACTCATATTACATATCTTACTGTGAATAAAAACACACCCAAAATATAACTATCATCCATTTGTATTTTTGTTATACACATTCACTCTATTGTATTCCTAAGGAATTCAATAACTTCTGGGTATACATTCCAGTCCAAATGTTTATAGGGATTCAATTACCATACCCACTTATTCCCCATTGTTATCAAATCCAACAAACATCCCCAAGGATAAACCACATAATATATGATTTTTATTTTCAAAATTGGTGACAATTACATATCACATGTTTCATAATAACATATCCACTCTTTAATTCTTCTTTGTTTCCAAATTTAAGAGTTAATAATCTCACTATTATGTTTGTCAATTGAAATTATTAGGTTATGTGTGCTATTTTTCTTATTTAACTCTATGTTATATTTACACATTCAATTCATTTTCAAACATAACATTCATTAGCATTATAACAACATGACCATTAGATTCCATACATATAAAACTTTCATATCCTATACTCTTATATCCTTTGGAAAATTGACATCTTTGTGAACAACAGTATGTTTCAAAATATTAATGTTAACATTGAATTCTCAAACATCATGAATTAAATTTTCCCATGGACAATATTCTTGGAGTTACTATTATGTATCATTAGGAAATTATAGAAATTTAAATTTTATCTAAAATATAAACTCTTTTGGATACATGATAGAGCACCATACATATTCATTATTTGTGAGACCTTATTTAGATTACTTCTAAATCATTAAATTAATCAAATCCTTATCCAATCTATTATATTATGTAACAAATTATTATATTGTCAAAAAAATAAATCTATCATATTTTACTATTTTAATTATAGATTATTGATGTTTTCACCAACATGTTTCTGACATCCACATATATTTTATAGAATGTGATTTCTTCATAAATCAGTACTTTTCAATTTCATATTACAAAATTTGTTTTATTTTCATTATAATTACATTATAAAAAACAGGAATCACCATAGAATAATGAAATTTTTAGTATCACCATTGTATTTACTCTCAATTTCATTAAATGAAATCTTATCAAAATTTATTTAACATCTCTTCCCCACCTCCTTATTGATATTAAATCCAATGTTGACGGTTAAATTGAAATTTATTCTTTCTTTATTCATATTTCATGATTTGAAACTTTTATCTTCACCCTTTTTGAATCTAAATCATTGTCCAATTAAAACAAAGGAATAAAATTTTCCTATGCAATTATCCATCAACTAGTAAACTCTATGTCCATGTGAGCATGTTCTGTGAAGAATAATAAACATTATAATATAGTCATTAAAACTATACAAAAATGGACATGTTTTAAACACACTCAACTTTATCTTTCCACTGGATATTAATATTATTTTTCAATAAATGTATTACATAAACTAAATTGGACTAACACATCAAGACATTACAATAGAAGTCTCTTTATTACTATTTCATGCCTAACATGCAATTCTCTATGATAATAAAATTTGATTAAATTCAAAATATGATAAAAAATTAGTATTTATATATTAACAAAAATTTTATACAGTTTCTTATCTTCAATATTCACATGAAATAATATATTTTTAAAAGATTTTTTATTTTAACATTATCTTAAGGGATTCACCTAAGAAGATATCATCGTGGATGATATTTCGGAATGTGATATCTAAGCATAAAAATGCGATATTAATAGACCTATTACATGGAGTCATTAATCATGTAACAATGGTTGAATCACTATGATTTATTGTTATTATAATAGTCTCCTTAAATACATATCATTATAAAAAATAATTCTCCATAATATTGAAATTATTTACTTCATAGTGGGAGAAACATCATTGAGCAGTACACATTTTCTAAGATACTCATTTCGTAACACCTTCTAAATTATAAGTAATCCTCATGGTTAATTACATTTTATATTCATATCACGAGTATCTATAACAAGAGTGACCATATTTCATATCAAAACTATATGTTTATTTTGGATCTCATTCTTAACATATTTAATTATATTCCATGACTCTCCTAGAATCTTTCCCATTTTCTGTAGTAACCTTACTTGATACAAAATTGTAAAAAATTATTTTGAGGTTTCCCTAACCTGCTTACACGTCAAACATAATATCTTGTGTGATCTTATATTAACATTAATAGACAAACTCTTATGAAATTATTCTTCATCATACTTTTTTTCATATCTTGTATTACATCATTAACTATCTTATTATTTCTCTATATTTTCTATTTCAAAAAATTTCTATATCACACTATTCCATTAAAGAGGTAAAATTATAACGTATTTTCTATAAATTTTTTTCATACTTCGTTATAAATGATTAAAAATATATATTTTTATAATCAATAAATTCATTTCACTAGTATCCTATAGGGATTATTTTAGAAGTTACATTATATAATCATTCACACAGCGACCATATTTTACACATCATTCGTATATTTTATCTAGATTGAGAACTATATTTTTTATACATATACTGAAAAAATAATTTCATATAAATAAATTATTTTTTGAATTATAATTCATAAAACATATAATGTTTCTCCTCCTCAAAGAGTTTATTAATTTCATTATATTATTTATACCAATCAATTCTTTAATACCATTAGGCGGTGACATGTTATGACCAAAACTGGATGGATTATTCCAAAGTTCTACACATAAAAAATTATCAATTAATAATTTAAATCATATATAATAATATGAATCTAGTTCCGGACTATCATAATATTTTTTTAAACATTATGTGCTTCACATTCTCCTCTGATTATAATAATATTCCCTCCTCAAATAGCTTTTATCTCCACTTAAAATTATGGTGAGTTTATTATAGCATTACCTATACAATGAAATTTTATTTTTATTTCTATAACCCATATTGTTAGGTGAAATTTAAAAAAAATTAGAATAATCTGGAACAACATATACCTTCATATTTGGTATTTTCCCATGAATCAAGTGATGTTTCATCCCAAAAATGCATAGTTTTTTAATAATACTACATTATCTTATTCGGTCAATTTTAAACATTAAGAAAAATGAACTATATATTTATAAAAAATTTAATTAATAAATTTTTTTAATCAATATCTTTAAATTATTTTCTTGCTTTTCAATTATGAAATTTTTATTTTTAATTTCTATAATGCATTCGTAACTATTTGTGAGTATTTATTTTTTTCCATTTGATTCATTTTCATAACATTTAATCTTTTTCTTGTGTGTAGTTTTGTTATAATGAAATTTTATAATAATATATTTGAACATATTTTTATTATAAATATTTTCAACATATTTATCACTACCAAAACTATTAACACCACTACTAGAAGTGAAATCATTTTTAACTTGGTTCATGATAGTTAGAAGTATTCTAGTAGTTTCTCTATGTTCTAACTCACTACATATGTGATGAGTCTTCATATAATTTCTATTTTCAAATTATTAATTTTATAAATTATGTTTAACATATTCTGTTCAATACCTTCATTTCTATTTTATTCATTTTTGTGGTATATATTATTCTTTCTCAACTTTCTATGATTATAAATGTTTCTTGATTAGGTATTTTACAAAAAATAATTATTATACAACAAAAAAAACATTATAAGAATAATAAAATATTATTTATCATCTCCTCCTCTAATGTGTTTTCAAATAAGATACCTGATTTATAAGATCTCAATGTTACTTCAAGAAGGAAGCAATATGTTCAAATTCCTACATAATACACCTCAATGGATTTATGCAAATTACAGAAAACTATTATTTAAATGTGGAAATTATGAAGTAGACATTAAATATGTTGTAATGAACAATATTAATGAAATTATGAAATATTTAATCTTCATACACATGAATAAATTATTAATTAATTACATTGATATATGTAATATATTTTTATTAATCACATTATATTTTTTTAGTTAATCCATTTTCTATATTAAAAAAATACTTTAATTAAATGATATTTATTTCTTTTCATGTAAAAATAATATAATTTAGGGAACATTTATAAAATTAATTGGATAAAATGAACATAATTATTAAAACATTCATATCAAAAATAGTCTATAGTTAAAATTTCACAACCTTTTAAAAAATTTAATTTCTTTTAAATAGTAAATATTATAGAATTTTTTGACAAAATATAGTATTTTTAATCTTTTCAAGAGATAGTTATGATATATTATTTTTTAAACATATGGAAGGAATATATTTTGATATTATTAAATAAATATTTTATAAAAAATAATTCAGAATATGAACGTTATAAATTATTTCAATTTTAGTATAAAAATTACTTTAAGTGATGTTGTAGTGCCTCCGCCACATTGGAAAAGTCATATATGGTTTTTATATAAAATAATTTTTTGATAAAAATTTTTTTAAATAATTTTTATTATTTATTATTTTTAAATTATTTTTTATGATATTATATAATATTGGAGTTATATAAATTGAGTCTTTTCCAAATGCATGTGCAATGCATGCACAATGCAAAAAATCAAATTAACAAATTAATGAAGTTTTATTAACGTGGATACGAATAAATTTAAATAATTAATTAATTTAGAAGATAATATTGAACATAATTTATTAAAATTTAATATTTTATTTTATTTTTATTTCTTATTTATGATATAATTAACATTAATGCTTATGCAACGCTGATGTAGGGAATGTGAAAGAAGAAGTTAAATGAATAAAATTACATTAATTATACTTATAATTACCTTTAAATGAAGAGAAAAATTTATAAATATTTTTGGATTATTATATATCTACCATAATAGTCCAAGGGATTAATTAATTACCTTTTAAAACCTCATGGATATGATTATTACCGTTATAATATTTTATTTAAAACTATGTCAACATGTTCTGACTATTGTTTTTTATTAATATAATATTTGAATATATGTTTTTAAAAAATATATATTAAACCATAAATATTAATCTCAAAAATAAAAAAATTATCTTCTTCATGGATATTCATTTGTAATTTTTAACGAAAAAATAATTATTATAATTTTTTTCAGAATGATTATTCAGTAATTATTTAATAAAATGAAATATCAAATAAATTATATTAAATATATTTATATAAGTATAATTTGAGTTTTTCTGTAATAAACGAATTGTAATTATTAATATTATACATTTACGATTTCTTAAAATGTATATTTTTTTGGTAGTTTATAATTTTCTTGAATTTTTAAAAGACACGGTTTTGAATTGAGTTAAATTAGTTTAAAATTATATTTCTCAAATAAAATACATTATTAAATTATTTAAAAAACAAAAAAAATAATGACAAAATAATATATTATAATATTTGGCCTAAAAGGTAATCCCATGAACTTGTTATGCCTTTTGGAAATCTTTTACCCTTTATTAGACTTATTATATTTTAATATTTCATGTATTTCATAAATTTTCCATCACCTCATTTATAAAAGGTAATAATTTCTTTATATAATTTCATCACCATTAGACATATTTCTTGATTATACAAATTCCAATTCTTCTCTACTAATCTAGTTCCACAATCTAGTAATTCTTTTCTCACAAAAAGGCCAATTCTAAGTGTCTTGGGAGGTTCTCAAGGGGAAATATCCAAGAGGTAAACCCCTCATTCTCTATTAAATTAATTTTCTTCTCTACCTTATCCTCAGCCCTTTTAATAGATTCATTATAACTCTATTATGATATATATAATGTAATTTTATTGTTTAAATTGTATAAGTATCATAAAATATATTATTTTTTTCTTGTATTCTTAAAAAATGATATCTTCATCCATGTTGTTCCAATTCACTGTATTCGTGGATAATTAGTATTTAGTTTCCATTACAATAGTCATGGAAAGGTTAAATCCACAAATAAATTTTAAAAAATCCATATATATATATATATTCTCAATGAAGAATATTCCATAATATTTTAAGAAAATATCTATAATAAACCAACCATACTACCATAAATGAATACACCGATAATAATGAAAATATTTAAAAATTATTAATAAATGAATGGAATGATATTATAAAAAGATATAATAATGTATTAAAAATATTATTATAGTTTTTTAAAAAATTAATAACTCTATTTAAGAAATTATAAAATTGGTTTGACCACATTTTACGAAAGTTAAACATTAGTTATGGGTCTTTTTAACTAAAACACTATTTTATATGTTTTAAGGATTTATTTTTCCAAAAAAATTATATTTTGTTTTCATATATTAATAATAGTATGTATGAATGATCTTTTATGGCAATAAATATTTTTAAATTTTAATTTATTAATTTATCTCATTTTTCTTCAAAAATTGAACTTTTATGGTTTTTTGTAATGCGATTTATTTTAAATACCCGTGAATTTCTCTTTTTATGAAATTCCAAAATAATGTTTTTTTACTTATAAAATATTAATTTATTTTTAGTATTTCATGACGCATTATTTTCTTGAATTATTATTTAATATATTCCATTTTTATTTGCAGAGAAATTTTTTCCTTTGAATGTGAACAATATTCATTTAGAATAATTTATTTTCCTCAGGGAATAGTTTTATGATGCAAGTATTCATGTTTTAATATTATGTTCTAATTATTTGGTGTTGTCCATGATGATAGGTGGTTCTATTATAAACTAATGATATGTGTGTCCATTATATGCCTCTATTTCATGGTATTATGTGATATGTTGACCGATAGGATTATTTTATTTGTAACTATGGGGGTTATAAACCATCAGGTACTGGCACGATTATCATTTTTAGGTATTCATGAAGGTTAAAAAATATAAGGTACCCTTAAGGGTTACATTGTCACGTACCCATGAGGGTTAAAAATCATATGGTAGTCACAAGGTTCTCCATTAAAAGAATTTATGGTATAAAAATTATGCCCCATGTTACTTAAATAGCTTTTTATTCTATCTATGTTTTATGGAACCCTCATGTTTTCCTAATTTATGTTTAAATTTTAAGGGTGAGAAGTATATGTTTGATGTTTTTATGGGTACTCATGTACTTATGTTCCTTTCAATATTTTTAATTCCCTAACTCATCTTTTTTTCTAATCCCTTGATTTAAAACGTTTTTATAGGATTTACTGATGAGTAAGAGAAAATAAGATATCAATCTGAATTTTGTGATGCTTTTTCATGATACAAAATCATGATTATTTAAAATATTTTTTAATGGGAAAACAGATATTGAGTATAAGTGTAATTTTTTAATGTATTTGATCATGAATTAATATTTATCCTGAAATCAAAAAATCTCCAAACATAAATGATCTTTTATAATGGAAGGAAAATAACTCTAGTCTAATATCACTAGAATATGTAATGGTTGAGTTCTATTCCTCATAGTTGCAATCATACTAGGGTTTAAAACAAAATTTAGGTTAGTATAAGATATGTAAATATCATCATAGGTTTATAATTTTATGATTTATCATAAGGTCAATGTATTGTAAATATCTTTTGAGGGTTTATGATATCATATTTTAGGACAAATAATTTTATATTTGGATACATTTATTTTAGAGGTATTTATGTTATGAAAAATGAAATATTTGAGATAACCATTATTTTTAAAACATTTCATTAATGTTAAATATATTATAGTTATTTTGTTTATTATTTTTCACACATATCTATTATTTTTATAAGAATTATCATTTCTAAAAAGATCAATTCACAAGTTGGGTTTCATGAAGTTGCATCAAACGAAGCCATTGGAATAGAACCTAGAACTAAAGGGTGGAAAGGGTGTGTCACCTACCACCGGACTACGTAATGTCCCAATTAGTATGACCCATTATTAAATAACTTAATTTATTAAGTATAAGTTTATTTTTGATTCATATGTATTATCATATAAACTACCACGTATTGACAGTTGAATTGGTGATGGAATGAATAATATTATTACAGATGGTGTTCAATAGTATGGGAACCCTATAAAATAAATATAACTTGAATAATATGGGATTTTTTGAAATATATGTTTAATTTTATTTTGTCAGAAATATTATTTTATAATGGATTTATGTTTTTTATATTAATAATTATCATTTCATGTAGATTATATGAATAAGGAAGATACATTTTGGTTCGATACTTTAAGAGTCATTAATATAATTTATAAATAATTATAATTATTAACAAGGAATTATATGGTTCATTTTTCTGGGTTACAATCATAGATTGTAATTTTTTTAAGGAATTTTAATTATAGATTAATGTTGAATGATCTGTGTTGAATTTTTGTGATTAAAATAGTTTTTAATCATATAAGTGATTATAATTTTTGAATAATTAAATTATACTAATAAATTTGGGTTTTTTGGAAAGGATATATTATATTTTTATGGATTATTTTATTTTTTAGATAGTTATTCTAGTGCTTCAGGAATGTAAAAATTGCACTAATTATTTGGAAAAAATTGATATTATAGTGGAGATTAATTAAAGGATGAAACTCTAATTTTTATGTATGTGCATTTCCTTATGCTTTTAGTATATGCATTAAATGAATTCAAATATTATTGGATGATGATAATTAAATAATAATATTATGTGACTAATTTTGTTACCAATAAATCAATGTCATCATAACCTATTTATGATTAATGGTTTTGTGGTTCATAACATAATAATCAACATAGTATTAGTCACTCTCTTTCTATAATTGATAGTTTCTTTAATAATCTATGAAAATGTTCTCCTATACGAAAACATAACATATATTACCTCAAGTGATGTTAATAATTTATTTTCTCTCTTTTTAAGTAGATATTTTAGTGGTCATTTTTAAGTTGAGGGATACTAGATGTGGTGTTTTAGAGAGTCATCCATATTTACCAAACCTAATTTAAAATTACAAGAATTATATTTATTTAACAAAGTGTGGATTTAAAATCCAAATATTTTTTTATGTAGGAAACTTTATGTTCAGTAGCGTACGTACTATAAGATCAAAATAAATATGAAAATGGATCAATAACATGAGAGGGTGGTGAATTGTAGTTATAAAAATATTCATTTTTATCCAAAACAAAATATATGTTTAAAAAAGTTATGAAAATTTAAATTCCCAGTCTATCATTAGTTCTAAATAAATAAACAAGTACTCATAAGATCTGATAATATAGATCCAGAAAAGAAACATAAAAATTTTTACCTAAGGAATGCTTATACCATAAATAGTATAAAATTATAATCAGATTTTGTACGAGAATATGAATTTTCAAGAAAGTTACACATTCTATATATCCCTAAATGTAGTGTAATTTAAAAAAACATGTAACAAGTTTCAATTAACCTAGAAATATTTTATCCAAAAGTGAAGGGTATCCAACCACCTTGGATAAGGATCCCATGATTTATACTTTCAAGAACGTCAGTCTTACATACAATAGGGTATGACCTTGATATGTATATCGGTATCTGGCATGTTATCCCTATAAGCCCTCAATTAAAGAAGGTAATTGACTGCAATGCCTTTTTATCCACAGAAGCCCTCTATTGTGAATAGAACCAAACATATTTTCACTAAACATATTGAACAAGTTTTTCATTGTTTTTAAATGTTCTACACAACATTCACACAAGGCATGTTGAGTAGAGCATTCACCATGTATCACTTCAAGTCAGAGCTTCAAGTATTCAAGTATTGAATAACATATCTCAATAATGCCTCAAAACCATAATGATTTAAAATGGCTAGGTATGTATTGGATATGTCATAATGGTTTAATTCCTCTTCAAAAAATCATATAACTCAAAAATGTTGGAGGGACCTGTATACATGGAACTATTTCAATGATTAATTTGAAATAGGTTTGAAATAAAAAATTTGAATCAAAAACTACAAAAAGTATTGACAACATCGTTCGGTAACAATGTGTATGAAAATTATTATCATAATTTTGAATTTTATAATATTGAACGATACATTATGGGAATTTGGTAATTGTTAGAAAAGAAAAAAATTTGATTCTAAAAATATTGAAATAAATATTCTAATTTCTGATAAAATCAATATTGTATTTTAGATGAAATTAGATTCGAACTTTAGAAGAAATCAGTGTCTGATTTTAAAAGAAAATTATTTTTGATTAACTAATAGAAAATATATATTAAAGATATAAAAAAATTAGACATGGTCATGAAAAAATTAAATAAGACAATGATTTCTATGGATAACGATTATGAGGTTTAATCGTATAATCTTCCTCAAGGAAATATAACTATCATTAAAAAAATAAGATTATGATTTATAAAAAAAATGGAATAGAAAATAAATAATGAAACCTATTAACTCTACAATCTACCCCTTTTTTGAAAGCACAATCAACTTTTCATAAATGTATATTTAAGCCTATGCATTTCATAAGAATGAAATACTTATCTACAATTTGTTATGAATCATAATGAATTTGAAAATATCTACCTTATGTTTTTAAATCCTCGATGGATATTATTATTATATTTTAGTTTTCTTTCCTTTTGTAAATAATTCTTCTTTTACCTATGGGTTTTTTAAGAAAACTTCCCCTTTCATGAACATCCTCCCATTCAGTTTAATATTCCTTTTGAACATTTTTTTCACCCCATTTTTGATTTTCGAAAAGGAAGGTGTTGATATATAGTTTACCTGATAGGTTAGGAAACAAACAAAACTCAACAATTTTATAAAAAAAATTGCTGTAATAAATAAAAGTATAATAAAAATTTTGTTACAAAAAAATATTGGTGAAAAAAATTTATCATCCTTATTCTTTTCTGGCATCATATTTGTCATCATATCATTCAACTTATTCAATTCATTATCATCTTCTAGAATTATGGTCAGCAAAAAATTTTGATCTTGATTTTTCTTTTCATGATCATTGATCCCCTCTTCCCAAGCTTTAATGAATTCTTCCTTGGTCTTTTTTTTTCAGCCAACTCTTCCTTGATTTCTTTCTCCCTTTTTACATTGAGTGCGATCAAATTTATCTTTCCATTCAAATATCTATCATATTGTTAGTGGAATGATTTCTCTTCCTTCATATTCCCTACTAAACATGCTTATAGTATATTGAATTGTTCATAAAATTTATCAAAGGAATCATTGGCTGAGTCATTTTAGTCATAATAAATGTTATGATCATTTAAAATGGTATTTTACCACCTAGTTATCTCTTTACAAGATTTCTTATGAGAATCATATTTATAAAGGAAACAAATGAACTCAGTTTCATGTTTGATTAATTTTTCTAAAAGAAGATTTATAGACTCTATATTTTGATTAATAGATTCTTCAATCAGTTAAAATATGGATTCTATACTTTTAATGATTGGAATAGTGTTTACAAGAATCATTATGGACTGAACTACAATATCTTATCCTATTTAGGTGGGAGATTCCGAAACATAGTGATTTCATTGTGAGTTGACTTCCACATGTTCATTATCCTTCTTCTTAGATGAACAAGAAACATTGTTATTTGTTTTTTAAATAAAATATCTCTATGGTATCCCATCAACCAATTTATTACCTCTATTTGCTGAAAATATTTGCATCTCAATTTTATGAGTTTCATTCTCTCTATTAGAAATATGTTTTATTCTATTTTCCTCCTCAATAACTTCCATAAAAATATCTGAAGATTTTCTTTCAATATGTTTAGTAATATAATAATGATCATATAATTCACCATCTGAATGAATTTTAATGACATCCTTTAGTGAAACATCATCCCTTCGGAAATATTTTCTATCAGACACAATCCTTGTAGGGAAAACAAGGGATGTTCTTATTGACATCATGTTGGACTGAATTTCATTCTTTGCATCATCAATAGAATTAATTTTATCTTCATTATCATCTTATTCCTTCTATTATTCTTCTTTATTTTCTTTATCTTCTATCATTAGTGAAACTGAGATAACATTTTTTACCTTAGTCAATACTCGAGAATCAATAGTGAATGGTGAAAGAGGATTATCAGGTTATTTGAAAAATTATTATAGTACATGAATTTTATAAAGGCTTTATTGGTGTCTCTATATAGATTTTGAATAATATTAGGTTCCAACATTTTCTTCTTTTAATTCGTCTCTTTTAATTATTTTTCACGATATTTAGCAGCTCGGATTTTTAAGGTCATAGCCTTATTGAAATTATTCCTAAAATAAGACCTTCTTATTTTATTTATATCTTTTGTTCTATGCACTTAGAAAAAAATTACAATGAGAAGGATTTTCATATCGTGGGATTAGGCGGTACAGATGCAGGTATATAAGGTTGAGATGGTTTCTATGATACTTCAACAATAGGATCTGATGCTTGAACATTTCTATTCTTGGCCTTTATCTTTGAACATTCACCCACATGGTATTCCTTGGATGTATATCAAGAAACTCTAATGTATTATCTAAAAAACCAAACATCATTATATCTAGGGTTTCATCACATAACAAAAAGATTATGAATGACTTAGGCCTTGACTTGTATATATTATTACATGTTTCTAAACATATAGCTATGAGTTTGGATAGAATTTCTTGATACAGTAAAATATATGATTTAATCATTCCCCTAATTATGTTTCTGATTGTAAAGTGGATACACTTAATCATGTTAATCATTCATATATTAACTAGAAAATCCTTCATCGAGATGTTTGAGATCCAATCGGTATCCTTGTCTTTTTTTCATAGTTTCAGAATCCTTCAATTCTTTGGGAAACAATATTGTGATTCCCTGAAAGATTGGAAATCCTCAGTTTCATCACTCCCACAATCCCTTATAATTCCATAAAATTATGCCTATAAAAAGATACTTCTTTCTCTTGTAACCTATACTAATAGAAATAATCTTCTCCCTCATATGTTATGTCAAGAACAATGACAACTTTCTTGTAGGAAAAATATTATGTTCATCCATAAATTTTGAATTCAATCATATAAATTCCCCATTTTTTCAAATAATTGAAATATATTATAAAATTATGTAATATGATATATATATATATATAATATGAATTTTTATTATATTTATTCACTATAAATATACATTCCCATTCATTTATTTTGATTAACTTCCATATCAGGGAAACATACTTGTTGACGAAATTCTAATATACTAACCTTTCCCTAATAATTAGTCAGTCTTTGAGTTCCTTATTTGATGTAATTGGAGTATGAGAAGAAACATCCAGCGACATTCTACACTATATAAATAAAGGAATAATCCAATCAATGACATTGATTTATGGCTTTTTATGTTCATATCTTTTGATTTTGTAATGAAATAATCATATTTGAGGAAAAAAGAATCCAATAAAACATTTCATTAAATATGTTATGAAATACCAAATAATAGAAATATAACATAGATGATTTAGATAAATCAAAAAATATATTCCAGAGTTCAATAATTATTTGTTTGTGTTGAAAATGTTTTTCTCAGAAAACATAGCTTTCAGAATGTTTTGTTAGGGAATGAAAAAAATTATATCATGGGAAAAATTATTCTAGTTCTGAATTTTTTTAAAAACATATATAACACCACTA
Source organism: Viscum album (assembly GCA_963277665.1). Classification (NCBI taxonomy): domain Eukaryota; kingdom Viridiplantae; phylum Streptophyta; class Magnoliopsida; order Santalales; family Viscaceae; genus Viscum; species Viscum album. The sequence continues at coordinate 206,860,448 of OY728128.1, read as the reverse complement.
TGAAAATGGGTATCATAATTTTGAGTTATGGTATAAAAAATGGATATAAATTATTAATTTATAGTTATCATTCATATATTTTTTTATTGTATTTGAATGTATAAGAAGCTAATGATTTTGTAAAAATATCAGCATAGTTTTCTTTCAATCTAATGAATTGTAAAATAATATCTCTTTTTAGTGTGTGATCCATAATAAAGTGATGCCATATGTCAATATTCTTTTCATGAGAGTGATGTGCATGGTTAAATATTATTTAAACGACATTAGTATTATCTATGATTTGGTAAAACTCATTTTATAGTCTGTGAGTATTTGTGGCATCTACCAGACATGATCACCACAACACCAAGATACTACATATTTAGATATTGTAGTAGAAAGTTCTACTGAGTGTTATTTATTTCATAACCAATAATCTAATGAATTTCCAAAAAAATTACAAGTTCTGGATGTAATTTTTTTTATCCATTTTACATCCACCAAAAATCAAATTCCGATTTTTTAAAACAAAATCATTTCTAGAATAAAAAAAAATAATAGTTCTAAAATTCCTATTATGTAACAATATTTTACATATATTTTAAATAGGATTATTTTTAGGTATATTGACAACTTGTACATAATAATAATAATAAAATTACTCCGGAAAACTAGCTATTATTTATAGTAGAGTTCCTATCATACCCCTAAAATATAATTGATCTGCTAGTTTTCTTGATTCATCAAAATCTAGAGTGTTTGAGGTACTATATATATTATGTGTACTTTTAGTTTTTTCATATCTATATATCATTAAAATATATTTAATATACTATTATTTTAATATAAAATTTACTTCAAGTTTAAATAAATTTGAAAAATAAGAAAAATTATAACTCACCGATCATAGTTATTTCAACTTCAGATTTCATATGATTGAAAAGTGAATTTTTTAAGGCTTGGAGAGATGATACAGAGATAATGTCATCAATATAAATTTAAACAATCAAAACATATCTCTTATATTTCTTTACAAAAAGTGTTGGATTAGCTATTCAATTAACATAATCATTTATCTTCAAAACCAGGATATTGTTCAACATAAAAATCATCATGAATATATTCATTAAGGAAAGAACAACTCACACCCATTTGGAAATGTTATAAATTTAATAATGAAGAAACAAAAAGTAGAATAAGAAAAGATTCTATTCTAGCTACCAGATTGTAGGTTTATTCATATTATATCACATCTTGTTAATTATAGCCTTCAGAAACTAATATTTCTTTATTTCAGACAATGATTCCATTTTCATCACATTTATTTTTGATGACCTAATTTAATCCAATAACATCAGTATCTTTTGGTCTTTAAACCATTATCTATTCTTTGTTCTTTTCAAATTTATATAGTTCATCTTGCATATCTTTAATCAAATCATCATCACCTAAATCTTTATCTGAAATTTTCAATTCTAATCTGGAATGAAATGATAGATGTTATACTTCATTTCATAGAAATTTTATAGTCCTTATAGGTTGATTTACTTCACCAATGACATTATCATTGGGCTGATTCTTAAGAAACAACTTATTTGGGTTTTGTAAAACCGATTCATTAATATAATGTAGAAAATCATCTTGGGTAAATTTTACAGAAATAATTTTTTTGAGTATTTTCCATATTAAAATAATATTCCATTAAATGTTGATAATGAGTATTTGAAAACACATCCCAATATATATTTTGGGATAGATAAAAAATATAATCATTTGTTTCATTAAACATACCAAGTATTGTTTCTTTAATAGTACACAATTTTTTGTTAAAAACTCTATAAGCCATAAATGTGGTTGAATAGCTTATAAAGATTCCTTATTCTTATTTGGGTGCTAATTAATGTATGTTTTCTTTAGTATTCAATATTAATACATTTCTCCAAAATACTTTTAGGTAAGAAATATTAGATTTTCAACATGTCCATAACTCAAAAAGTTTTTTATTAATAAAATGATTTATTAAAACTCGATTTATAGTATAGAAAGCTGTAAAAAAACATCAACCCAAATGTGTTTAGAAATATAGTAATCACTCAACATGGTTCTTGTTATCTCTTGATGAATACAATTTCTTCTTCTAACAATACCATTTTTTTGAGGATTTCTTAATGTTAATAAGATATGAGTAATTATTTTCTTACTAAAGATGGTTTAAAATATGAATTTTCAAATACTACCCAATGATCTCTACTAATAGTTATCAATAGATTTTTTTTCACATTTTTAGGTATTGAATGAAAATTATTAATATAAGAAGAGGTTTCATATTTTCATCCCAGAAAATAAAACCATGGAAATATTTTATAATCATAAACTAAAACATATATATATTAATTGTCTCGAATACGTCTAGTTTGGGTTTGAATGAAAAGATCTATATGCACTACATGTAATAAATCAGAAGATAAAACATCACTAGTTGATTTAAGTACTTACTTACGTTTCATTAAATATTGAAAAATATCTATGAATTTTGAAGAATGAAATCTAGGATCCGGTAAATCCTTAACATGTTTTTCTAGATAGTTTATTTATGTTCCTAAGGTTAAAATGCCCTACTATTCTATTCCATAACCCAGATTGATTTTCCATTTCACTAAGGCAAGGTATGTCTTTCCTCTTAATGAATTATATGTTCAGTGTATAAACATTCTCATGCTGATGGTTATAGATAATTAATTCATCCATGTGATTGTGTACTATTCATTTATCATTTCTAAAATTTACAAGTTAACCTTCTTCACATAATGCTATTATTCTTATAAGGTTGTGCATATGAAATTTTAACAAATAAAACATTTGAAATTAAATCTTTTTCAAGAAGAACAATATTATTAATAACAAATATTTCTCAATTAGCATTATTTATAAAAATTAATATTGCACATATCATCTTTACAATATTTTCCATGAATTTTATGTTAGCAGTCATGTTCTATGAACATCCATTTTCCATTTACCATGTATTTTTGTTGGTACCTCCATTCATTTCACGAAAATAAAATAGTTAATCCTTCAGAATCCAATCATTCATGTGTCTGGATATGATAGAAATTAAAATCTTAGGAATACATAATTTCATAGAAAAGTGTGATTTATGAAAACCTAAGGATTGTGTTTTATTCAAAGAACATCATTTCTCCCAATTTACACCACATTGACACTTAGTGAAAAAATTGAAAACTGAGGGGAACAAATAGTTATGAATAAATACATGTTTTGATAGAGAGTAACAAAACACTGAACTTTTTCTTAGATGAAATATTTGTGAACACATTTATTGAATGTTTGGCATACCAGAAGTAATGCTTGATAATATTTTATTTAAGTAACATATTTCATATTTTATTCTAATAAAAAATTATTATCCTCCTGGTTGTTATTCATAGAATTTGAGTTTGACTCAAAAACATTTTTCATAGAAATTATATTTTAAAAATCATTAGAATGTTTGTCTGTTTTAAAAATTATATACTGAAGGTTTTGGATACATTTTCAAAATCAATCATTTTATGATAAAGATCTTTGAATGATCCGATACTTTTTCTGTAAAAATAGTTATTATAGTATTTTCTATACAACCATTCTTATAGTTCATACTATATTCATTATCATGTAACATAGAAAACCTAGATACATCATAAAAAGAAGATAATGTATTCTATTATGATGAAGACAATTCCTCATATGAAGACTCCCAATTTTCATTATAATGTTAATCAGTAGTTAAGTAAGTTCTGGTTAATGAATAATCAGTATTTACCTTAGCCATGATACATTGATTTTCTGTAGGAATTATGTCTTCAATGCTAACAATCTTCTATCTACAAGATTCAATATCTGAAGATTCATCGGAAGAGTATCCTCAAGTGGAACTCCATGATTCAATATCATTTAGTAATTTCGTTCCGTTATAAATTTAGAAAAATTTCATATTCCATTAAGAATATATATCTTTTCATTCTTTTATTTATATCCTTAGGACATTCAAGTCTGATATTTACAACATTCTTATATTAATAAAAAGTAACTTAAAATTCATTCTTATCCTTTATGTATTTCTTCATGTACATGTATTGGAAATATTTTTTCCCAAATATATTGTTCATACTTTAAGGAATATGGGATATTCTATTCTATTAATTCTCAATATCGCATGATTTTGGCATAATATATTTCTTAGTCTTTAACCAGGTATCTCTTTTATGGGTTTTTCTATCATTTTATTAGGATTAGTTATAAAAGAAACTCTCCCATTCTTCTTCATAATATTATCAGCATATCATTTCATTCTATTCTCATGATGTAGAAGATTCTTGAATAACTCATCAATAGTAAATTTTTGGGATCCATCAATAGTGGTTTTCTTTTATTCCCCCTCATTCAGAATGATATAAATAATCTTGTCTACAAGCATCTTATCATCTATGAATATTTGTACCACTGATTGTATGTGATGTATAATTTGTATAATCCTCTATAGAACATTACATGTGAGTTATTCCAAAGGAAATAACAAACTAGGTTAGTCAACTCTATGAACTTCTCTTCTTCTTTCAATAACCACAGATGTGCCAAAATGTGAAACTTCAAATTTCTTCTATATGTAATTATAAACTTAAAAAAATGAAATATGTCTATTGTGGTTCCTGGTCCTTGAACATAATAAACTCTTAAATACCTTATAATTAAGATGATAATCTTGTTTTTCATGATTGGTGAAAAGTCTGATTTACTTATCAGGATTATTGTAATCTCCAGTTGACATAATTTAATTACACACAATGGTATTGATAATAAATGTTTTCATCCTATCTCTCTTGTATTTGTAGTAATTTTCTTCAATTATTGGTGGTTTAGGAAGATTTAAATTTTCTATTTATCGGATGATCATTCAAATGAATTTTTTTTAAAAAAATTACAAAATGGGTTAGTAGTAAAAGTTTATAAACAACGATTTATAAATAAAAGTCTAAAAAACATGAACAAATAAAGATAAGAAATAAATGAAAAGAAAGAAAAATCATTTGAATGTACAGTAATTTTAGAGACCTGTTCTGATTACAATTTTATGATCATAATGAACATTTATATTTCTCAATTAAATTTTGGTGGTCAATTATTGTTTTAAAAACATTTTTTATCCTTATGAAAATCTTTGTTTAAAATTGTTATTCATTATGAATTACCATTTTGCCTTTAGTTTCTAATAAAAAACCATAATTCTTAGGATCTTATAATATGGATCTAGTAATGAAATTTAAAAAATTGTACTTATGGAAAGATTCTACCCTAAATCATATATTATCAACATCAGAGATTGTACAAGAATATGAATGTGTAAGAAATTTACAGTTTCTATCTATAACTAAATGTAGCTGAATTTAAACACAAATGTAAAAAGAAAAAATAAAAAGAAAATATTTTATCACAAATATTAGAGTATCAAATAACCATGGATAATGTTCCCTTGATTTATACATTCACGAAGCCATTCTTAACCACATATGGGTAAGTCCTCAATACCTAAATATATATCTAACATTCTATCCCCACAAGTCCCAGATTAAGTAGGTAATAAGAATATCTATATTCCTACCCCTGAAAACCCTAGATTGTAAAGTGCACTAATCAGATTTACACTAACCAAGTTGAACATGTTTTTCATAGAATTCAAAAAACTTAAGTTGAGAAGGGAATTTCTAGTGTATCAATTCAACTCAGAGCTTCATGATTTCTATTCTTGTACACCAGACCCCAAAAAAAACCACAATATAATGATTTCAAATGGATTGGAATTTTAATGAAATGTATTAATGGTTTTATTCATCATCCAATGGTCATATTCCAAAGAACTTTTGGAGGGACCTATATATATTTAATTAATGAAACGTTTAATTTGTAATAGGATGGAAGACATAATTTTGACAAAAAATATGAAAATTATGGATGGAATCATTTTGTATAGCTAAGTATGAGAAACATTATCATATTTGTTATCCGAAAAAATATGACATTTCATTAAGAAAATTTGGAAATGGTATGAAAAAAATAATTTTTTTTTGAAAATATTGAATGTGCGATTCTGATTTTTGAGGAAATTCAATTCTAATTTCTGAGAAAATCAGAGTCTGATTTCAGAATAAATCGATGTCATTTTATCTTAAAGAAATTTTGGCTTATGGAATGAAAAAATTAGACTTGGTTAAGAAAACATTAAGTAAGACAATGATGTATATGGATATGGTTTAACAGGTTCTAGCATATAGACATCCATAGAGAAAGTAAACTATCTTTAATAAAATGTGTTTTTGAATTTCAAAACATAAAGAAATGGAAATTTTATAAGGATACATATTGAATCGATATGTAATACTTCACATTGAACATAAAAAACATTAGAATCAAATTATTTAAATGTTTCCATCATAATTATGCCAATAAATTCAATGGAATGAACTATATTAAATACATCATGAAAAATTTATTGAGAAAGAACATTGATAATTTATTAATTAATTATTTTTAAATTTCTTCAACATTTTTTGTATTGTCATTCTATTGTTTTAGTATATCCATTTTGTTCTTTAGAACAATGTTTCATCGAAAAATTATACTTATTTCCTTTTATGTGCAAATAGTATAATTTCAGTGAAATTTAGAAAATTTATTTGAAAAAAATAAAAAAATTGACATAATCATATCAAAGATATTCTATGGTGAAATTTTGAAATTTTTTTAAAAAAGTTAAATTTCTAGTAAATAGAAAAATATATAGTTTTTAAATACATTTTTTTGTAACATTATCAAAACATAATTATGGTATATAATTTTTTAAACATATGGCATTGATAAATTATGATATCATAATAGCAATGTTGTACATAAAATAATTCATAACATTTTTTTTGTTTTTTATTTGATTAAAAGTAAAAAATACATTGTCAATGTCGACATTGTCCCTATATAGCATTAGAAAAGTCATATTCAATTCTTATTAGATAATAATTGAGTGATAAAATTACATTCATGTTTTTTAAAAATTATCATGTATAATTTATGTTTTTTACTAATAGATTCAATTTTATGAGTTATATAACTTTAATATTATGGAAATTAATGAGCAGTGAGTGTACAAGGCAGGAAAAGTAGATTTATCAAATTAATGATGATTTCATCCCAAGGATATGAGTAAAAATACAACATTAAAGAATATATGCAGTTATATTGAACTTTTTTTATGATATTAATTTAATTTTAAATTTTATATATGAAATATCTTACTTTAATGTATATGCAACGATGATATAGTGCATGTTCAAGCATAAGAAAAATAATTAAAATTATAAGCGCCATTTAATTTCAAAAAATCATGGATATGAATTATCATTTTATAATAACAGTATGATATTTTTTGAAGGATCAAATCAATGAACATTTGGAGCCACTAGTATATGATTACGATTCTTATAATAATTTAATAAAAATTAAGTCATGTTGTTTAGACTATAGTTTTAATTAGTATAATATTTATATATATATATATTTCCTGAAGAGGTATTATAACATAAATATTGCTTTAAAATCTTTGAAATATATCTTATTCATGTATTTTTTTAATTTTTAGAGATTTGATAATTATCTTTACATATTTTACAACAATGATGCAGCAATTATTTAATTAATGAAACAAATAAAATTAATGATCCTAAAAATAATGAAATAAGTATAATTTTTACCTTTTATAGTCATAAAAGTATTATAGAAATTAATATGATATATATAGAATATGATAAAATGTATTTTTTTAATTTGACACTTTTTTTGATTGGTTTAAAGTCATAGTAATGAATAATGTTAAATTAGAAAAAAAATATAGCTCCGGAATAAAATATTTTACTAAATTAGATAAAGAAAAAAATATTAATTAGGAAAAATAAGGTAATACATAGACCAAAATGTAATCCCATTTTCTTATTAGGATTTTATGAATAATTACCCCCATATTAGAATTATTATATTTTAATATTTTATGTAATTACTGAATTTCTCCTCACCTCAATTACCAAAAAGAACCCATTACATCACATAATGTCATCAAAATGTCCCTTGATTCTCCCCCATACTCTGAAAAATTATGTTACACCCTACCCTTTCCATTATCTAGTGTATTTGGTATCACAAAAAATTCAATTTCAGATGCCTAAGGTGGTTCTCATGGGAAAATATTGAAGTGTTAAATTCACCCCTTGCCTTTTAAATTCACTATCACGTTTTCATTATCCTCACACCCTATATAATGTTTCATGATTTATCCATTATCATATATATATATATATATAGTTTTTTTAATGGTATATCCATCTTTAGATAATTATTTTTTTCTTGTATTTTAAAAAAATTAAATCTTCAACCATCATGTTCAATTTCACCACCTCCGTGGACAATGAGTTTTCATCTCCCTTTACCTAAATCATTGAATGTTTAAATTAAAATTTAGTAGTTTAAAATAACATAAATATAGGTATTTTGTAACTTCGAGAGAACATTTATCATTTTCAAATAATTTCCATAACAAACGAACCATGAAACCATAAAACAAATGCGACTGAAAGAGTGAAAATTATAAAAACTTATTAATAAACATGTCAAAATATCATATAAGAAGATCCAATAAGTTATTATCAATATTATTATAGTTCTATAATTAATTAATAACACTCTTTAGGCAATTATAATGTATGATTAAACACATTTAAAGGAAGTAAAACTTGAGTTAAGGTACTTTTTATCAAAGACATTATACTAAATATTTTAAAATTTATTGTTATAAACGTTTCTATTTCTTGTACATGATTTCATAATGGTTTTGGGAATAGAATTATATTCAAATAAATTTGATAAATTTTTTATTTCAAAATTTCTATTTTTTTTTTAAAATGTGACTTTTTAGGTTTTAATTAAATGACATTCTTTGAAACCATCTTTAATTTATCTTTTTAAAAAATTCAAAAAGAATGGTTTTCAGAACATATATACAATGATAAAAGTTTGCTTGATTCATGATTTGTTATTTTTTTGACGTATTATTTAAAATATATCATTTTTATTTTCAATTAAAAGGTTTCCATTGCATTTGTACTGGGTTATTTTATAATAAGTGATATTGTATAAGGAATCGTTTTATTGATGCATGATTTCATGTTTTATGAATTTTTTATTGTTCATAGAAATTGTTTATGATGATGGGTAGTTCCATTATAGTCAAACTATGGGTAGGTCCATGATATCCCTCCAATGTATTGGGTATGTGGGAATTTTACCATAATGGTTATTCAATGTGTTACCGTGATAGTAACATCATATGTTAGTCATGAGTGTTACATTATAATGTATCATTAAAGGATAAAAATCATATGTTTTCCTTAAGGGTTATATTTGAAGGTATATGTAAGACATTAAAATCATATAGTAGCCAGGTGGGTTACAATTAATTGTATCAATGGGTGGAAATTTATACCCAATTAACCTAAATGGTTTTTTATGATTGCTATGTTTTATAGAAACCTCATGTTTCTACAATGTACATATAATTTACTTTTAATGGTGAGAATTATATCATTCATGTTTGTATAGGTATTAAAGTACTATTGTTTCCTTCAATTTTTTTATGTTTTATATTGAGATTTTTTTTCTCATACCATTTTTAAAAAAAAATTCATAGGGTTTAGGCATAGGTGGGAGAAAAGAAGAAGCCAATATAAATATTGTAAATCTTTTTCCTTAAATTAAATCATGTTATATTAATTAAAAATTTTAATGGAAAAATGGATAAATTTAAAAGTGTCTTTATGTAATGTATTAGATTATCATATAATAGTGAGTCATAATTTTCTAAAAAAACTATTCCTAAATGATTATTAGGAAATAATTAAAAATAATTATATTCTAAGGACACTAGAATATATAATGGTTAAGGATGGATATGTAGATGATTATTTAAAAAAATTAATATCTTTCATAATTATCTCCAAATATTATATGGATTCAGCCTTCAATACATTGATCATGATACCTTTAATGGATTTAAAATCCATATCATAAATTATATTCTTTTTGAAAATATTTTCATATTCTATTTAAATATAAATAATAAAATTATACAAATCATCATGTGATATATCATATCTATAATCTAGGTGAGAATCTATTGCATAAAATCCTTTTGGGTTGTTCATCATCAATATATTAAAAATTTATGAATCATCCCTATTTTATATAAAACCTCTAATATTGTAAAAAAACATTTTCCCTTGTTAAATAATCATTAATGGTCTCATTTTTAATTATATAATTATCTTCAACCAATTAGCAGAAAAAAATATATTTTTTTCTTTTTTAAAATCGTATTTCATTGAAATTCTCTATCAATGTTATTAAAGTTTTCTTTTGTAGTTTTGAGTTCAATTACATTGGTATAATCCTTATTAGATATGGAAATCAACATCATATTAAAAGAATTTTCCTCAATAATTAATTTCATTTTTTGTAAAAACATAATATAAGAACCTTTATAAACTATTGTCCAACCTAATAAAGTAGAATAATTTACTTGTTGAACATAATAGAGAAAAAATTATCAAATTACTCTTTCGACCATGATAGTTCATGCCATATATTTTTCTAACATAACTAATGTTGACCAAATTCATATTCTCAATCTTCACATAAAAACAAGGATGGATTATTTTGAAGAGATATGGTTTATAGAAATAAAAAAATGAAATTACCTTGAATATGAGTAGGTATCACAAAGATGGTATGGGGATATAATTTATTGATACACAATTTTATAAATTATTTTTCATAGAGATTAAACTGTTTTATATTTTTAAGCATTAAATATCTATTTATTTATTTCATACCCATTATCATAATTTATTTTTCATAAAAATTATCCTCTATCATCGATTAGAGTTTCAATCAACTATTTCTTTAATTTTTCAACCCTACTCATATGCAATAGAAAAAAAGAACTATAAGTAACAAAATTCATTTACAAGGATAACAACCAATATTGGTATATAATCTTCTCTATGATTGCATCTGGTCTTAGGTGTCAATATTCAACTTGATACAAAAGTGAATTAAAAAATCTTTCCCCCCTATAAGATTCTATTATCTCTCAAAAGTTACATTATATTAGCTTCCAACAACAAACAGTGGATCCAACCAATAACTAATGAAAACATTCACAATTTTTTTCAGATCTCATAGCATCAAAAGGGTTTATTTGATTCCATAATGAGATTATTCAACAATAATGAGATGATATGTTCTAGAAAAAATCATATTAGTATATATATCTCCCCCGAAACACTATCCTTTCGAATTTTAACTACTACTATATTATCTATAATGTTCCATGAACATCAGTATTCATATATCTTATTATCTAAACCAAATATGTAAATAACTGGGTCCCTCTTCTAATTTCTTCATGTTTCCTCACATTACAAAAACATTTAGATCTGTCTTTTAAATATACTTATATGATCTGTGAATATTATAGGATTCTTATTCATCCTTATTTCTAGAAGAACATGATATTATACTTAATATACACGTTAATTATCTTTATATTAAATATATAATATTATCTCAATGAAGTTTGAAATACATTATCATTACACTTATTTCATCCCCTTTTAAAAATTTTTTCTTTATAGTATAACAAAACATTATTTCCGCATTCAAATTTATTAATAAAACTTGAATTATATGATTAACTTTCCTATAATCCTCCCCCAACTCCTTCACCCCCCATTCTACTTTTAATATCCTCAACTTCCTTCCACTTATATATATTTGTAATTAATTTATATTAACTATTCATTTAAATCCTATTTTATTTCATTTACCATGTATTCTTTATTCATTATGGTCATTAAATATCCCTAAAATAAGAAGAATCCATTCTAAAAATTACTTAATTCCATTATTTTGATTTAATTGGGTATAATACATTTGGAAAACTAATATTTTCATCAATTTCGGACATCATGATCGACCACGCTTCAACATTAATGTATTATAAAATTTCATGAAATCCCCCACCATTGTTAATTTACTAGCTCATTGGACGATATCATAGTAATTTACAATGACATAAAATTAACAAGAATAGGGTATTGTAGAATGTCTCATAATATAAGGAAATTTATAAAAATAGAGATAAAAGACTTATGATTGTCTTAGAAAAGTCTTTATATTAGGGTAATTTTTTTTGATCAAGATTAATGTCCAACAATCATTCACAGATTCAATGATATTTCCAACTCCATATGATGAACAACTGTGAATAAATATGATGATATCCTTTGTCAATTTTAGTCATGCAATAATGAAAAATAATAGAACCCATATATATTTTCCCTACTTGTGGGAAAATTAATTCAAAAAGGGAATATTATGTTCAAAGGATTATTAACAATGTAATTATAGAATAAATATATTGATTCCCAAATTTTTTCCAAAGTGAATATAGAAAGTAAAACTCATCTTCCAAATCCATATTTTTAAATTTTAATAGTATAAATTTTATGTTTGATTGATAACCACACAAATATTTAAAAAAAATTCAAAAAAACCCCCACAATATACTATGATGAAACAAGTTATATTCATATTTCAGAATAATGCAGTTCTAATTCAAGAATAGAATACAATAAAGATTTTGGCTAAAAAAATAATAGAATCATGCACCCTAATGTGAATTAAACCTTCCAAAGGTGGCATAATGATAACATCAACGTCAAACATACATTATTAACCCAAAATTGAGTATTTTTTCAACAATAAACCATCAATGAGGATCCATAAACCACTGTGTTGAAACCACCATTTCCAAACAAAACATTTCATAGCAATAAAAACACACTAGAATGCCACATCTATGAGAATGTGGTTACCAACATGAAGTACCTATCAGAATCTGTTTTCTCAATCATTGATATGACAAATTTTTGGCCTTTAGAACCATCACCAAGAGAATAACCAACAAACCCACAAGAAATGTAAACTATATGAAAACCCATAAAGTAGGAAATAAACAATTTCATCATTAAGAATTAAAATAAAATGAAAGAAAGTTGTTTATTTTAAATCAAACCAAAATAACAAAAATACCACGAATCTGAAACAAAGGAAAGTTAACCAAACATCGAGAAACCCAAAACCAAGATGAGAGAAATCGAAGCCACAGAATAGAAACCAACCACAAAAAAACCACACCTATGTAAAGGGTAATATACACATTAATGTTAAAAAGGATACTGCATAGTACCACTTACATAGATGTGGTATTTTGTTAGATAAATAGGATGGTAATAAAAGACAAATAGGACGGGAAAGATGAATTAATTCAAATCCAAAAATATGTCCAATAAATCGTCTGAAAACCTAACCATATGGAAAAAATAATGAAAAATGACTAGAGATAAATATGGTTAAACAGAGATGGGTTTTAATAATTTTGTATCAATAAATAAGATAAATTTTTATAGTAGTTTAGGGCCATGATGTAGTAACAAAACACAACATCTCCAATCAAGATGAATGAAGAAGCCAAAGAAAGAGATAAATTGTAATAAGTTGAAAACAATGGGAAAATCCTATGAAATGTAGGATCACATCAATTAAAGTCCACTCATTATGAAGGGATTCCAATAGGGAAGGAGTTCTTGTTATTAAATGGAATCCTATATGTTGGAGGATTGAGAGACCTGGGGAGTGGGGATCCTTCAACTAAAATTGATTATATTTGACATTCAACAAATTAAGTATAAATTGATAAATATATTAGGAAATTTTATAACTATATTAAATTAATAATATTTTTTTGTTTATAAAATTATATATAAATTTTAAATTTATGAAAATATTTTCTCTATCTATTCCCCCACACATAATCCGCAGAATTTGATGAAGTGAACATTAAAAATTTTACTAAAGAAAATATCAAACATTTTCCGCACTTAGATCCATTTCAATACCATTATTCCATGTCTCATCATGAATCCAAAATTTCCCTATGTCCATTTCCATAAATTATTACATTCAATTAATGTACAATTATTTTATCATATCTTACAAAATTATACTTCCCATCTGGGAAATACTTTACACATTTTTCTTTTATGAAATTTAAATATATACATTTTCATTCCATGATCTGGAAGGAATCCACATAATCATTATAAATTGATATACCTCCACCAAATGAGTCATGTATTTGTGAATATAGTTGTTACATTTTAGCATAGTTATATTGACTTTAAAAAGTTCTATGGAATATAAATTTTTATCATTACTCAATAAATTTAGAGTGACAACAATTCACTATTTTAGTTCTAAAATAATGATTTGTTCTGAATTTTTTAGGGAAAGTGAGGTATATTTATCTTCACATAAATGGTATAAAACAATTCCAAATTTTGAATTACTTACATGTCACATTATCATTCTACCTTGTATAATATTCTCATAAATGTTTTCCAAAAAATCTTGTACACAACCAACTTTTGATAACGAGTATTATGAAAAATAGTTTTTTATAACTTACTCTTATCCTTCATAAATAGTTGAATTCACCATAAACCATTCATCAGCATCAAGATAAAATATTTTAGGGGGTTTCCCTTGTAATATGGTTAAATATAAAAATTAAATTCTTGGATAATATGTGTTTAAATGATTAAAAGTAATAGAAGGCCAAAAAATAGAGTTTATTAGGAAAAGGGTCTTGAAAACCAGAATAATTCCACAATCATTTATATCACAATATCAATAAATTATTATTTTTGAATAGTCTACTAAAAAAGTTTGTGATTAAAATGTGTCTTGGTAATATCAATAAATTTATAATTGTAGAAGATATATAAAAATGGGTAATGAAGTCTCCTAGGTTGGTGACTAAAATTATAGGACGATGAGTGATTGACTAATGTATAAAAATCTATGGTCTATGCGTTATTCTACATCTCATAAAATTTAAAAATAATTTCATTTCATAAATAATTTAATGTTTTTATGAATAAAATTATTCTTTCAACATTGGTATATTTTAAATGATTAAATTATATTCTAATTAACATAAATATGTTTTGAAAATATAGTATAATAAAAAAAGAAACACAAAAGAAATTGTAAATGAAAAAAATATTAGATCATTTTTTAAAACTCTAAATCTATATAAGTAACCTCCCCCACAATTAAATTATATATTTTCCTCGGTTAATTATTATTGATTAATTATACTGTTATAAAAAATAACATCAATTAACAAAAAAATTTGGAATCAAAAAAGTGTTTGTTCTTTATTGATATGAAAGTTAGAGGAGTATGATCTCATATACTAGTATATGGGATAGATTTCGAGGGGAATATTATTACATGTTCCCATTAACAGTGAATGTGTACTCATTTCCATTTTATCAATTTTCATAAGAATAAATTATTAAAAATTAGTGATTATAAATAGACCTTTCCATTTGTAATAAATCTCAACTAGAATCATCTTGTGTCTTGAGTTGTATAAAACACTCCCCCTTAATAGAATTACTTTCATTGGATGACTTTTTCATGAGATACACTAGTCCATTATTAGTATATTTTATAATTCTAAAATGATTTAATTTTAATTTATTATAATCTTATTACTATAGCAGTGTCTATTTCCATAATCTATCACAATATAAAGTTATATCTCTCATAATAAGTAATTATTTTCGTTCTAACTCCACTTGTTGAATAAAACCCTCCACATTAATTATCATATAATTACTAATGATAATGGGTATATTATAGGATATAATGAATGAGTATAATGTATATTTAATCCATTAAATAAGATATTTTTAGTTTTCTTTAAATATTTTTGCAAAATCCCATTGAACTCCATGATGGAGACATTAAAATTTAAATTTTCATTCCATTTGTAGTGTGTTGATGTCTTACAATTCACTATATATTTCATCATTATAGACTATATTCTTCTTTAACTAATGTGAGTCCCTTTATAAATTATTATGGATAATGGGACTCCAAACCAAAAATCAAGAAAACATTAACATCGTCAGTTTTAGTGGCTTTGGATTCCACTAATTTTAAAAAGTAATCCATATCTAAAATAATTCAGCAGATTAAAAAAATATGGTAATATTTCCATTGAAGTATATTCACCATATTTATAAAATATGAAGAGAATTAATTTATTTTTACGAATTTATTTTCTCTTTCAAATGCATCTATAAAATTAATATTTTTAACATTTATTCTACAATTAATGAATATATTTGAACAAATTAAGCCAAAATAATTCCATAATATTAAACATCAGTGAATTTACTTTTAGTGCCAATGTGTGATGAATAAGATAGTGTGTAATATATTTCCAAAAAAATTGTTTTTCACTTTCTATTAACATATTATTTTCATTTGATAATTGTAATGTTTCCCATGATAATGATATTCCCACATTTAAATTTGTTGAATTGTATTTAAGTATTTTTATTATTTTATTTTTTAGATTATATTATTCCTTATATTTTACCACGAAATTTAATATTTTATAATATGAAGATACATCTAATTAATCTTTTATAGTATATATCTTTTAATTTATTCATTTAATTGGACATAGTCTCTAATTTATTTTTAAAAAGTGTTTGAAAATATATTCAGGCAATTCCCCCTGGTTTTCAATTTTATTTTTTATTTTATTTCTAGGTTGAACTCCAACATAATTAACATACATCTTAAAATAATATAATTTTAATTTTTATACTTTATTAATTATCTCAGAAGAAAATATATAGTGACATTACTTATATTAAATTTAGGTATGAATTTATCCAAAAAAACTAATGAAAACTAAATTTAAATTGTTTTATAAATGACATGGGTAATATCCTTGGTTATATAGGCATAAAAATAGATAATATTTTCCTTCAATTATACTAGAAATAAATTTCTCAAATATTGGTTGGAAGAACTATAAACTAGCCCAAAAGTGGTATCCTAATGTAGTGGTTGCAATAAATGTGGTGTGATCAATATTTTCTTCAAATAAATAATATTACTCCCTAAACATGACATTAAAATCTATTATAAAATATATCACATGTAATTTAATAAGTAGGACATGAATCTAAAAATATTCCATGATGGAATTTATTTAAATAATTTAACTTCTTAAAAAAGATCTATCAAATTTAACAGAAGTTGGGAAATGAAAATAATTTTTTTTCAATTTATTGTAGATCAAATTCATTTACATTATTAGAATAATTAAACCAAAGTAATATTACCCTTTCCACTATTAAATGAATTTTTAAAATTTTGTAATGAAAGATCATTTTTTAAAAGTCTTCAATTTTTTTCTAAAATTGTGTAAGAGTTGAATAAAAGAACTATTGAATATTGTGAAATTATTTAGTAATACCTCCAAAAAATAATCAACATTATTGAAGAAGATATATTATATAAAGCTAAAAATGGAAATTAATGGATTAAAAAATTTCAAATGGAACACTTTAGTAAGAAATTGTTTTCGAAGGACTTTTAAATGTGGGTTTGTCATGGTATTATAAAGATTTTGGTACATTAGAGTATATTGATAATATATCAAAGAAACAAAATTGTATTTTCCATAAAAAACTATGTATCATTTGGTTAGAAAATAAGTTATAAAAATTATATTTATATTCATCATATCAACATATAATCGTCTACAAAAACTATATAGTTGTTCAAAATGATCATCCAAATTTACTCATTTTGTTCAATCGTCAAAATGTTGAATCCTATTTTACATTCAACACTATGAATGGGGATGCCCCTTTGTGACCCAAAATTGGACAAATTTTATCTTTATATAAATTAATTTTTATACATTTCTTTACAACATTAACCATGGTGGGAACCATCCATATTTGGGGACACCAGATTGGTTTAGAATTTTCATCAATTAAAATCCTAGTCATAGATATTTTATAGATTTATTGAATATCAACTAATATCCATCCTATTTATTTCATAATCATTTCAAAATATTAAATAATTTTATTTATTTTTCTTGGGGATATGATATTGGGATTTATTTTAAGTAACATTTCACTTTAAATGATATATAAATATTTTAATTTAGTGGGTAATTTTTTCAATTCCATATTTCGTGGTTGCATTGAGGATAAATTTAATTTTGGGTTCCCCACTAAAAATACAATATTTTATATACCCAATATTACATATTATATGAATAAATAAAAAATTTATAGTAAAATCCATCAAAGATGTTATGAGTTTCCTATTTCATCAATCAAAAAATAGTATTTTTCGATTCCAGAATTTTTTGCAATTCTATAAATTTTTTTAGTATTACATAATTTCCTAAATAAATATATACATTAATACATATTATTTTTAAATTGGTTTGGAATCTTATGTGTTGGAATTTTTGAAAATTTAGTTATATTTTTATGTATTCCTTATGGATTAAAAAATGGGCATTGATAGTGCTATTTCGAAATTATATATTGAGGGTTTCTTCCCTCACAGTGATCAGGTTCATAATGGTCTTGAAAAAAATTCTTCCCAAAATTATTGGTGAGTTTCTCATTTCTATATCATCCACTATATTGAGTAAAAATTTATTTATATGTAATATCATATATAGAAATATGACTAACACACCCTCAAAGACTCTAATTTTAAAAAAATTTGAATCTATTTGTATGTACGATAACCAGTATTTCGGATTTAAGTCTCCCATTTAAAATTTAGTATAAATAGTGTGAGTAAGTATATTTTTGGAGTAAAATAAGTCACAAAAATATCCTCGTAAATTTATAGGTCCATAAGGGAATGGGGTAGAAAATACCTTAAAATCCTTTCTTTATTTGGTTAGTTGTGATGAAATTAAAGCAAAACACTTCTTCCCAAATTGACTCTTTCATTACATTTGATACTCCAATTTTTGTTGATAATTTCATTGAGAAAAATTTTATACATGGAGATATTTTACAGAAAATTTTGTAATTGGAATTCTTAGATAAAATCATTGGAATATGTCTTAAATTTATAGTAGAATTTATTCATCATATTTATCCTTAGATTGAATCATTCTTGGTAGAAATCCTATTGTTCAATAATATATGCACTACAATTTAACATAGTATTCATGTTATAATGATGGGATAAAAACCATATAACTTCTCCATTATTTATTATTCATTATTTTCAATCGATACATATATCTCATATACCTGTTTTTTTCATTTTTAGATTATTATACTCGAGATGAGTTAGATGTTCTTTCCAATAATTTACTATGTGTGCCAGTACCACTTATTCCAAATTATTGGGAGTTTTTAGAAGTATTATTTCACCTTCTTTTTTTCATGCTATTAAATTTTCTATCAATGTTCATCCTGATAAAAAAATAATAGGTTCTTATCAAAATCCAATACTCATTTTTAAAATAACACAATGAATAAGAACTCTTGGATGGATAGATATGGGAAATTGGAAAATAGTTTTTTAAAACATACCTAGTACTCATAGATGGTTTCACTAGATGAATTTCTTATTTCATACAACTCCTCCGTAGTTGGGGTACATCAAATGGTGGGGAAAATATATGTAATAAAAACATCAAAAGTTATTCCCAATAATGAACCACTGCATGTTTTATTTTTTATAGAAACTCTTTTCTTAATACATCATATGAGAAACAAAATTACATATACATTACTTGTTCCTCAGACACTCCTCTTGGATTCAATATAGATTATAAAGGTTTTAATATTTTGATCTACTTATTGAGATATTCACATAAATGGAGATGAAAATTTATTAAATGTGATATTGATCTGCTTATTTTTTCTACATAATTTTGAATATCTAGTGTGGTAATATAATTGATGAATAAACTATGGGGAACATATATTATTCAATGTTTCATTTGGGTTAGCTTCCATATTCATGGGATTAATGTGAAAAATCTAAATTTAATATTATTTTATAAATGAAACTTGACAAAATTAATATTTTGATATATATATTCCTAATATTTTTTAACATGGTTTGTTAAAATTCATGATATAAGATACGAAGATTTTTTTTGAATATACATTCATGAAAATAAAAGGATATATTTTGGGACTTCCTCCCAAAAATGATTCAAGGTATTAATAGTCAAACCTATCAGGCTGTATATAAAAAATAATAATTTTCATGTCTAAATACTCTAGTAGTGGTATCCCATGGGTTGTTTCCAGCGTGGAGTTCACCAAATAACATCTTCTTTAAGAAAAAATATATTTTTAAACTATTTGTGATTTTAAAAATAGAATATAAAATGAAACTAAATATTTTAAAATAGTGATATTAGATTAGAAACCATTCCATTTATGGTTTTATATTTTCAATTCTTTCATAGTCTTTAAATCTAATCAATTTCTCTTCTATTAACTGGTATTTGAGTGTATTTACAATCACATCCCCCCATACACCTAGTTCAATGGTTTTGTTAAGAAAATACCAGAAATATTATCTTGGTATCTCCTATTTCTTATATATGTAATATTTTCACTGAATCATCCCTTATTGACTAATGAAATAAAAATTTGGGGCTTGGTCTCCCATAATAATACATAATTATCACTACCCATTAAACACATGTTAATCATCACTGACCACTTTAGTACCCATCCCCGGACAATTCAATTATATGTAGACCAATGAAAAGGGGAGGGGTTATTTATCATCATCATAGGAAATAAAAAATATAAAATATAAAATTAAATCTGGTAATATATGATATTGATAATTGGTGATGGGTTCCATAACAATTTAATTAAATGAATATAATTTTATTCAAGGATTATGTGAAGTCCCATGAATTATAAGAGGATAACCACTACATCTCCATTCCATCCTATTTTTACCCTCCATGTGATCATTAAATGATATAAAGAGGAAATATAAAAACAGAATATAACATGATAAAAATATAAAATAAAAATATAATAAAAAATATAAGTTATACGTAATGAACTATTAATCTAGACTCCCCCAAATCCACTGTCCCCATCCTCATTTTTGTGATCTTTGATATCCTTCCTCTTCAGCCTCATTTCATTTCCATTAGATTCTTTATTATTTTAATTGACGTCATATTTTATTCATATATTGGATTTAATTATTCTTGATATACTTTTAATCTATATGAAAAACATAACATGTATTTATTAAATTATAAATTTTCATAGATAATTTAGTGTAATACATGTTGTATCCGCATTTTTATTGTATGAAAGATGACATGGTTTCATAATTCCTCAGATTGAAATTCATATGAAGTCCCATGAAATCATTTTTCATATTAATTTTTAAAGTCAGTGGTTTAGATCATATTACATTAGAAATTCATATAGTCATCATCCCTAATATTGGATTGCAAGACTCATAATGCAGGATAAGGTTTTATATTTGAGGGAAAAGTCTTATGATTATCCTTGAAATTCAATATAATTGGGAAAAAGAATTATTATTCAAAATAAAGTCTTATAATCATCCCAATAATCATATTATATTTTAAATTTCTTTTTGTTTTCATTTTCAAAATATTTAATTGGGTATATTATAAATTTGAACAATAAAATCACAAACAAAAGTGGAATTAGTGTATGAATTCTCCTAATTGTAAAAAAACTAAATTAAAATAGTTAAAATAAAAATTCAAGTCCCATTAACAATTTAATTATAAAATCAATTTTTGGGTCCTCTAAATTTTTCTAATTTGAGAAAATAAATAAAAAATTAATATTCAATCAATATTTTCAATAAAGTCTGAATTATTACTAACTATAGTAAATTTCATAATTAGATAAAACATTAAATTTTTTTGGATTATATATAATAATTTAAGGTGATTCATATGAGAATATTGAATCTATTAATGTTGTCAATTAACAATAGTTTCATCCAAAAATAATAAACAATTCAACTCATGATGGATCCATTTATCATTACTGTCCATCCTAAATATTTTTCAAGGATCTACTCAATTCTGTTTATATATTAATCCTCCATCTAAACAAAATTATTTTTGGAATATTTATATACTTTTCTTATAAATATATCTGGATTATTTAAAAAATTCCTTTATATTATCAAGATAGTTAACCCATCTCTCATGGAATTCATAATTATCCATATTCATGATATGCATGGGATAAGTAATCTCATATATTAGATTTTTATGAAATTCCATAATATCCATAATTATTTCTCTACACTATTAAGAACATAAAATCACATGAAACAAGATTACATAAAATAAGAATATAATTCCACTATTCTTTAATATCCATCATTTAAATAACTGAAATTTTATTGAAAGATTATTTTAATATGTAACCCCCAAGCTTCCACGGTATGTTTCCATTTAAATAATACAATAACATGTGTTGTACAGAACTTCGAGTTCACACACTCCACAACCATTCAATCTAGCAGTTATAAATAGTAATACCCACATTCTGAAATTATATAAATTTTATCTTTCAAAATGGACTGCATTTTTTTATTCAGAATATCTAAATTATCTTATGGTGAATTTTTTGTTTTTTTTTGAAAAAATTAAAATTTTGATGAATAGTGAATAAAACTGAGTTATTGTTTAAAACAGAAATTTTGTTTAAATAATTATTTATTTAATTTAAATTAATTTAGGTCAAAAAAGAAACATAATACCTATATATGTTCAATTTAATTCTATAGGGTCATTTTATAATAAGTTTAGTTATATAAAAATTTTATCAAACTTTTTTCCATCTTTAAACCACCTCCTACGAGCATTTGAAATTTTCATAACACATAATTTTACTGCTTCTCTGAATTTAATTTGAAAAATATGAGAGTCAGAGTTAATATCAGAAAGTAAAATGTGGTTCAATAAGATGAGATTAATTTTTGGTGAATCATTTTTTTTGACTTTTATTTACCATGGTTAAAAGTAAATATGAGAATTAAGGATAAAATTGATATCCTAATTACCCTAACACATGTCCTAATTCTATCGGATAAGTATAATTTGACTGAAAAAACCATAGAAAAAAATATGATCCCCTTTGGCCCACATGAATTCGATTAAGATATTTATTATTATTATTTGATCTAATGAAGAGTTAAAAATGTTGAATTCAAAGTTTATTAACTGAACCATTTTTAATATACAATTTTACATTAAATAAATTAGACTATAAACATTTATTAGAAAGAAAAATTATTTTCTGCATAATGGTATTTTATTTATAATTTTTTTAAATTACATAATTTAATTTATTTATGACGCAATGATAAGGCAGTAATTACCTTCTAATTGAATGATTAAAATAATTGATATTATAAATATCCAAATAAATATAATTTTTGACATTTGATATATTCAATTAATTTTCTAGGTTACTATTACATGTTAGGGTTAATTAAATAATTTTTCTTCGAAGTAATAATGCTGTTATGATTTTCACAAATACCAAATACTAAATATAGTCAAAATTGACATAATGGAGTTTTTAAAAAAAATACTATATTATTATTTGATATAATATTCCTAAAATTATACTGTTTAGAAAAAGTAATTATATAAGTATACATATATTAATAATGAACCAATTGGATTTCTCTTGGCTTGTTACTGTATGTTTATTAACCATATAATATAAAAATACCAACAGACGTGGTAAATGTCAAACTATTTAACTAAGATTTAAATTTAAATGATAAGGTTAATATGGTGACCTAAACCAGTCTAAAACCTATTGGTTGAGTTGATTCAGACCCATCCCCACCTTATCCTTGAATTAGTTCATTTTGGAGCCATTAGAAACTGAAAATTATTTTATTATAAAATAATATGTCCAGCTTTTCCTAAAGTGTCCCTCACCACTCTTATAAAAAGTATACTTCCCCTTATCTTAATTTCACACCTCCAAAGCCATTTGGCTTGGACAAATCCTACCCAAATATCTTTTTAACTTTCCTCACATCATTATAGAGGAATTCCTTTGGTTATAAGGATCCCTTTTGATCAAATCAAAAGGAAGAACCCAAAGAAGAGGTAAATATTTCATCACCTCTTTCAAGTACTTTTCTTATTCCACTTATTCGTTATTTGTTGTTTCCATTAAAAAATAATAACTAAAATAGCTTCTATATACTTTTATGTTATTTTAAAAATGGTACAACCATATTCATTATTATATCCATCATATTAATGAAAAAGTCACCATACGTGCGTACGTACAGATTATCATCTCTACATCGTGGTGTAGTTTGTTATACAAAAACCTCATTATTTAGATGGGTATAATAAAGTGTATAAAAGACACAAAAAATTATTATAACATGTCATTTATATTTTATATATGTTATACCATCCAATTAAATCTGATTTCACCATTAATATAATGATATTATCGCTCGTGCGAACGTACAGATTACCGTCTCCAAGACATGATTTGATTCATTACCCATCCTAATCATTGAAGAATAATTTTAATGTTATGGTTCAAAATAATATTTATGAACTTAATATGATTCTGTATATGAATAAAGTAAAACATATCAATAAAAAAATTGCTTATGTTACTGAGCATATAAAGGAAAATGAATCAGTTATCACCTAAAACGATGATACTACTAAAATATTGTTAACAAAACAACAGTACATTATCATATATGATATCATATTTATGTATATGGTACTTTTATAATTTAATAACAATTATTTATCAATTTTAAAAGGGTTTAACATACCCTCAACCAAGTAAAATTACAAGGTAAGGGTAAATTTCACAATCCCTTTATTATCCGAGGTTTTTTTATGTAAGTCTCTACTGGGACCACTTTATCATCCACATCCATGTTTCATAAAAATGTATTTCAAAACATTGTTACTATTTACTATACTATTGGTTAAATTAATTTATTCCCCTATATATCTTTTAACAAAATTGTTTGAAATGAATCTTTCCATCATTTTCCAAACAATTTACTTTATAACCTTTTTGACAAAATTAATGTAAGAATGTTTTTTTAACTCATATAGCGACTGCAGATATTTTTTGCTGTTACAACATTGTCAAATCTTCTCTTACAGGCTTATAAAAATATTTTCAAAATAAATGTTTTCTTTTATAATTATATGAGTTTTAAATGATTTCAAAATTGAAAGAGATATTTCTCTATTTTTTTTTGATTTCTTCCATGTCAACGCCCTTTTGATGGATTTTAAGATTGTTTGAAGTTGATTTATTATGATACAAATCTTCCATATTGTATTGGAGTTTTTGTGATATGTTTAACTGTGGGAGTGTTACTCTTATACCATTCATGGACTACGGATTTTGAATCGAGATTTCATATTCTACTTTTAATACGAATGTTTATGTTATGTTTAAACCATTTCATATGAGGAATACACTCGACTTAGTAAGTGACTGGTGGATCCCTCTATAGATCCTCGGTATATCTGTAGGTCTCATTATAAAAACTAGTGTTTGGAATAAACCTTTGAAAAAATCATATTTGTAGTCTTGGCACAAGGCCCTGACTATGTGGTTATGAAGTCTGGCATTATGCATTCAATCATTATGAAAGTGGCTATTCATATTTCATGTGATTATTCTACTAGTAAAATATCAATGTGAATAATTAAATTTCATTATTTGATTTTTTCTTTCCCATATTATGATGATTTTTAATTTTAAAAGGCTTTTGATTTAGTCCAATTCATTGCCATAAATTTTTATTCTTATTTATGAATGTTTTTGCTATATTGTCATCTTTACATAGTATCTGAGCTCACCCATATCTATGTTTTATTTTTCATATAATGTGAAGAAGTATTTAATGGTTGACCTGTAGAGATAGGATAATGATATAAGTGTGTTCAAAATGGACAAATTTTTTTTGATGTTTTTATTTCATGATGTAATGTAAAACTTATGAATGAATCTATTACTTCCAAGGATACTAAACTAATAGGTATTTCCTGACATGATTCCTTGTATCATACCAATGTTATGTAATAAGGCACCGACTCTAGGTAACTGGGGTTGAGGTATTATAGTAGGTATCAGAGGAAGTTTAGTATAAACCTTGGAAACTAGATTTAGAAAAACACTAATTAGATAACACCCTCTATGATAGAATTTTAGGATTATTATAGAAGAATTTCCTAAATTTTTGTTTTGTAGAGATTTTTTGTGTTTTCTATGAAATACAGTCATTTCTAGATACGATCAGGTAGAGGGGAATCTGGGACAAATGTATCTAGGGGTAAAACATGAAAAAACTGCTTTGAGCTTGACTCGAATGGGAACTGTTTCATGATAACGGGCCTTGCCGCACTCTTGGATATGACACTCCAAGGATATATGCTTTGGATAATTCACATTTTATTTACAAACCATTATGATGGATTTATTAGTATATTCTTACTCAAAGAAAACAATCTTATGATTATGGATTATATCCATAAACTATTCAATTTTTGTTTAGTGTTTTACAAGTTTGGAATTATGTATTACGGTTAATTATCTAATCTATTGTATGACATTGTATATAAATGGCACCAAGTGGAAGGAATAGAAACTGTATCAACACACTTAATCAATTTATGGATTTACCTCCTACTCAAGATAATTATAGTGGATCTTGTGATGCAACAGGTGCTAATCATCTTACACCATGTTTTGACAACTCATATAGGTTATGAATAATAACATTATCCATATGGAGCACCCAAATACACAATGTGTAGGATAAATTTTAGTCAGATTCATGAGAAACAACCACCAACATTCAATGGTACTACAAATCCATTTGTATTCGTGCAATTGATAAGTTCCGTAGAGAACATATTTCACGCTTTGGGGACTAGCGAAAGAGAAAAAGTTGTTATGGTGGTTTATTACAATATGGGAGATGCAGATCAATGGTTGTAATTGATTCAAAACACAAAGGAAGATTATGAATTATGAAATATGTAATAGAATGAGATTAATGATATTTTCATAGAAAAAAACATTCCTTGTGACCATCGAGCGGATATGGCAAAACAAAATTTGCAGTGTGAGGGAAAAGGAGGATAAGAATGTCGCATTGTTTGTGGCTAACTTTTCATGGTTATAAAGGCATGAAACATATTATATATGTAACCAAATGAGTAATATTGATATATTCTTTAAAGGGTTAAAACCATTTCTCTATCAAACATTAGTCTCACAATCCTTCTCATTATACGAAGATATTGTCACATGCGCTATAAAGACTGAAAAGAAATTCACAAAGTCTTATGACTTTAAAGCAATGACATTGAAAAAGAGATCATCCGAACACTCTGGAAAATGAAATAAGGGGAAGAAGGGAAAAGTTGAATATCCATCCAATGGTAAATGTCGGAAGAAACACCCTAGTACATTCCTAAATGGAATGGGAGTTTGTTACAAGTGGGGTGAAAAATTCCACCAAACTCTTGATTATAAGGGGAAGAAAAAGGGTGTTAATGTTGAATAATACAATTGTAGAGAAAATTGGCATTACGAAAATGAATTTCTAAAGGGCTGAGGTAACCTACCCCAGGAAATGACAAGGGAGAAAGGGAAAGCTTATGTGATCACTGCTGCTGAGGTTGAATCACCGAAAGATGTGGAGGCATGTTATTTAATTGATTACTCAAGATTAGCCAATCCTTTATTTGATTATGGATTGTCAGATTATTTCAAATATTCCTCGTTTTCTAAGAATATTAGATATTTCCATTTTGATTTGACAAGGTAGTTGTCAGTCAATACTCCTAAAGGGAGGTATCATTTCAATAATATATTGTGAATCTATTCCCATTCGGGCATATAAATGATATTTATGAACTGCATTCATCATTATACCCATGATTGAATTTGATATAATCTTTTATATGGATTGGCTTTCAGATCATAATGAAAAAAAATTATTATAAGAATAAGGAGGTTACAATTTTTGATGATGATAAAGAGTACATTATCTTTAGAGCGGAAAAGTCACCACCTGATTCTTATCTATATCCACCCCGAGTAGCTCTAATAAATTCAATGATTGGGGAAGAAGAGAATGAAATAACTATAGGTGGGGAAATTAATGTTCAAATAGATGATGTAACTATTGTGCAATAATATGTTGATGTGTTTCCATAAGATTTACATGGAAATCCTCCAGAATAAGAAATTGAGTTTTCCATTGATTTAATTCCTAGTTCAAGGCCCTTATCGAAGATCCCTTATAAAATATCCACTCTGGAATTTGTGGAACTTAAGAAACAACTAGAGGAATTGGGTATCATCGTATTTATTCACCCTAGTGTTTCTCCATGGGGAGAACTTGTTCTTTTTGTTATGAAAAAAGATTGATCTATGAGGTTGTGCATTGACTATAGGGTGAACAATGTTATAAAAATAAAGATCATGTTTCCCCTACCTCACATTGATGATTTATTAGATCAACATCATAGAGATCAATATTTTTCAAAGATTGAAATTCGAATGGATATCACAAGTTGTGTCTGAAGATGGAATACATTCCAAAAACAACATTTAAAACTAGGTACTAGCATTACGAGTTTACAATAATGGATTTTGGATTGACTAATGCACCCTTTTTATTCATGGATCTAATGAATAGAGTTTTCAACGAATATCTTGATGAATTTTTAGTGATATTTATTTATGATATTTTGGTATACTCAAAAAGCTATGAAGATCTTGAAAACCACTTGCACATTATCCTCAAGACTCTTGGAAGAAATGAATTATATGGGATGTTTAGCAACTGTGAATTCTGGCTTCATGCGATTTCTTTTCATGGAGATATTGTCTTTAAGGATGGAATATCTGCTGATCCTTCTTAGACAAAGGCAATCCAATAATGGCCAGCACCAACGAGTATAACTGAGGTATGCAGTTTTATTGGTTTAGTAGTTTATTATCGGCGTTTTATCCAGAATTTTGCCCGATTGGAAAACCCATTAACTATGATCACATGTAAAGAGGATTAATTTTTGTGGACAAAAGAGTGTAAATAATGTTATGATGAACTGAAGACAAGATTAGTAAATGCTCTAATATTGACTCTACCATCAGAGAATGATGGGTTTGTAATTTATAGTGATGCTTCAAAGAGAGGACATGGTTGTGTCCTTATGCAGAATGATAGAGTTATTTCCTATGCATCACAATAGCTAAAAATTAATGAGAAAAACTATCCTACTCATGATCTCTATTTTTCACCTGTAATGTTTACTCTAAAAGTATGGAGACACTATCTCTATAGTGAAAAATGTGAGATTTATAAAAATCACAAGAGTTTGAAATATATTTTCTCACATAAGGAACTAAACATGAGGCAATGAAGATGGATTAAACTACTCAAGGATTATGATTAAACAATACACTACCACCTGGGGAAGGCAAATAAGGTGATAGATTCTTTGAGTAGAAAGGATCACGAGGTTTTGAAAAAGAAGAGAGTTAAAAGGGATCATATTTTAATAAATCTAGTGATGGTGGAGATGGGAATAAGCATTCAAGTGGAAACATATATACATTATCATATGATTGCAAAATAATCATTAATAGAAAGGATAAAGAGTTCTCATACTGATGATGAAGAGTTTCAAAAGAAGATTAAAGCATTGAATGATGGGAGATAGAGCGAAATCATATTGAAGATGAGATTTTGAGATTTGGGAAAAGACTTTGTTTTCCTAACATTCATAATCTAAATAAGTAATTGTTGGATGATTTTCATATCGACAATTTCTCTATAAACCCTGGGATCACCAGGATGTATAGAGATTTGAAGTAACATTTTTTTGGCACAACATGAAGATAGAGATTGCTGATTTTGTGTCATGATGTATGTTTTGTGAACAAATGAAAGCTAAAAGGAAACAGCCTGGAGGATTCATGCAACATCTTCCCATGTCGTGACTGTATTCTTGATGATCTGGGTTTCTTGAGGATGGTTTATTGAAGTTGGATTTGATGATTTCAAGAATCTATGCTGTTGCATTTGCTTGATGCTGATGAAGTGAATCTAGTGTTGTTAGGTCTGTTTGAGTTTGGTGGATGTTATGGTTTTATGAGTATGGTTTGATAATGAAGGCAGGTAGTGAAACTGGATGTGTTCAGTTGGGTGTTTTTCTACACCGACGATGGTTCTTTTACGATGATGGTGTTTCACTCCTGTGGCCTCCTTCCCGGCAATGTGGTGAGACAAAGGGTCATTTTGTGTCAGGGTAAGCGTCACGAGGTGGGTGGTGGCCCGAGGTGATGATATTTGATGGAGTTTGAAGTGTGAAATTTGAAATTTAAAATTTGAAATGGTATTTGTGGATGATTTCACGGTGGTGGTTTTGTAGGGTTCCTACTTTCCAAAATGTGGCTTTTTAAAATAATAAAAAAAATTGTTTGGAGGAAATGGGATAATATTACGGTGAACATTGTCGTGGGGCTACCGAAGACTCCTATAAGGAATAAGGCAATATGGTTCATTGTTGGTCATATTACCATGTCATCACATTTTCATGTAATAGGAGAAGATTTATCACTAGAATGTCTGGAAAGACAATATATTAATGAAGTTGTAAGACTCCATGGTATACCTCTATTGATTGTTTATGATCGTGATACCCATTTGATATCATGATTCTAGAAAAGTCATTAGAAATACCTGGATAGTGACCGTCATTTGAGAACTACCTACCACCCTCTATCGGTTTTCTATGATCATGATCCCAGATACATAAAATGTTCCGAAATTCCAGAATGAATTGGGGATATAACATACAGTTTGGCAATGCCACTAACTCTCTCCAAAGTTCATGATGTGTTCCATGTATCACTGGTGAGAAAATACATGCCTAACCCAACACATGTACTCAACTATAAGGATATTGATTTTGAACTAGATCTGTCTTATTATGAAGATCATGTCAAGATTCTTGATACAATAGAACAAGAGCTGAGAAATCGGACGACTCTTCTGGTAAAATTAATATGGAGAAACCATATGATGGAAGAGGCAACATGGGAACCCACGGAACATATGATGAAGAACCACCAAATTCTTTTTATAAATTAATATTCTAGAAATTTTGAGGAAAAAATTATTTTAAGGTGGGGAGAATTTAACACCACAAGCTTCCACGGTACGTTTCCCTTTGAATAATACAATAACTTGTGTGGTACGCAACATCGAGTTGAAAAACACCACAAACAATAAAACTTCCTGTTATGAATAGTAATGCCCACTTTTTAAAATTTTATAAATTTTATATTTCACAATGGACTTCATTTTTGGATTCAGATTATTGAAATTAGCTTTGGGTGAATTTTTGGTATATTTCTAAAAACATTCAATTTTGGATGAATAGCGAAAAACAATGAGTTATTGATTAAAACTGATTTTTTATTTAAAAAATTATTTATTTTATTTAAATTTATTTTAGCTCAAAATAGATACATAATATCTATATATGTTCAATGTAATCCATTCAAGTCATTTTATAATAAGTTTAGATATATATAAATTTTATTGAACTTTTTACCCTCTTTTACCCACCTCATAAGAGCATTTGAAAATTTATATAAAACATATATTTACAGCTTTTGTGTGTTGAATTTAAAAAATACAAGAGACATGGTTAATATCAGTATGTAAAATGTGGTTCAATAAGATGAGAATAATTTTTGGTGAATATTAACTTTTGACTTTTATTTACCATGGTTAAAAGTAAATAGGGTAATTAAGGGTAAAAATGATATCGTAATTACCCTAACACATGTCCTAATTCTATTGGATAAGTATAATTCGAACAAAAACATCCTTAATAATAAAATAGGATCCTCATTGGTTCACATGGATTATATTAGGACATTTATTATTATTTTATTTGAAGAATAGTTAATAGAGTTAAATTCAATGTTTATTAACTAGACCATTTTAATATACGTTTATACATAATATAAATTCAACTATAAATATTCATTAGAAAGGTAAGAATATTTCCAACATAATTGTATTTTAATTATAATTTTTATATATTAAATAATTTAATATATTTATGACACAATGATGATGCAGTAATTACCTTATTTATGAAAGATTAAAATAATTGATATCATAAGTATCAAAATAAATGTAATTCTTGTATTTTGATAAATTACGCATATTTTCAGAGTCAATATGACATGTTTTGGTTAACTAAATATTTTTTTAAGTAATAATGTTGTTTTTATTTTTACAAAAACCAAATACTAAAGAGTGTCAAAATTTAAATAATTGAGTTTTTAAAACAAATACAATATTATTAATTGATATAATATTCCTTAAAATCTAAGGATTATAAAATTGACTTTGATATGGTTATATATATTAATTATGAACCACTTGGGGTACTATTTTCTTGTAATAGTATGTTTATTAATCATAAAATTTAAAAATACCAACAGACATGGTAAATGTCAAAACTATTTATCTAGGAGTTAAATCTAAAATATATGGTAAATATGGTGACCTAAACAAATATAAAACATATTGGTTGAATGGTTTTCGACCCATACCACCTTATCCTCTAAATAATTTATTTTTGAGCCACTATAAAACTAAAATTATTTTATTATAAACTAATATTTCAGGATTTCCCTAATGTGACCCTCACTTCTATTATAAAAAGGCACTAAACCTTCTCTTAATTTAACACCTCAAAAGCCATTTTTATTGTATAAAAATAGCCAAAATATCCTCCCAACTTCCAAAAAATCACCATAGAGGACATCGTTTGGTCATAAATCCATCATATGGATCCCATTTGATCAAATAAAAAGGAATAACCCATAAAATATGTGAATATTTCATCACATCTTTCAAGTTATTTTCTTCTTCCACGTCCTCATTCTTTGTTGTTTCCATTCTTAAATTATAAATATAGTATCTTCTATATACTGGAATGTTATTATAAAAATGATAAATCTATATTCATTATCATATCCCTCATATGAATGACAAAGTCAGCATATGTGGGTACATACAGATTACCATCTCCACGACGTGGTGTAGTTTGTTATTCAAACACTTCATTTTTTGCAAGGGTAAAATAATGATTATAACTGATTTAAATAATAAATATAACATTTTAGTGATTCTTTATATATGATATAACATTCAATTACATATGATCTCACCATCAATATAATGATATTGTCACTAGTGCGTACGCACGGATTACCGTCTCCACGAACGTGATGTGATTCATTCCCCATCATAATCATTCAAGAATAATTTTCATTTAATGATTAAAAATAATTTTTAAGAACTTAATATCATTCTATATATGAATAAAATACCTCCTATACATAACAAACATGGTTTTCATGACCAATCATATAAAGGAAAACAGATCAGTTAACACCATAAATGATGATACTACTAAAATATTATTAACAAAGCAATATTAGAAGATCATATATGATATCATATTTACATATATGGTTCCTTTATAATTTAATAACAATTATTTGACAATTATACATGAGTTTAACGTACCCTCAACCATTGAAAAGTACTAGGTATGGTTTAATTTAAAATCTCTTTATTATCTGAGGTTGTTTTTACATAAGTATCTACTCGGAATTCATTATCAACCACATCCATGTTTCATAAAAATGTATTTCAAAACATTTATGATTTTTACTACACTATGGGTTAAATTAATTTATAACCATGTTTAAGTTTTTATAAAATGGTTTGAAATTAATCTTTCTGCCATTTTCCAAACAAGGTACATTATGAACTTTACAACAAAATTAATGTAAGAATTTTTTTAACATATAAGGCAAGAGCAGCTATTTTAGGACATTATAACATCATATTATCTTCCATTACAAGCTTATAAAAATATTTTAAAAATAAATGTTTTATTTTATAATTAAATTTCTTTTAAATTATTTCAAAATATAAAGAGATATTTATCTAAAAAAAG
The DNA here is from genome assembly GCA_963277665.1 of Viscum album. NCBI lineage: Eukaryota > Viridiplantae > Streptophyta > Magnoliopsida > Santalales > Viscaceae > Viscum > Viscum album. The sequence continues at coordinate 206,826,259 of OY728128.1, read as the reverse complement.
TTTTTATTTCATCTATGTCAACATCATTTTGATAGATTTTAAGGTTGTTTGAAGTTGATTTAATATGATACAAATGTTCCATATTGTATTGAAGGTTTTGTGATATGTTTGAATGTGGATGTGTAATTCTTATACCATTCATGGTTTATGGATAATTTATTTACATTTCATATGCTAGTTTTAATATGAATGTATATGTTATGATTAAACATTTTCATATGAGGAATCAATTGGACTTAGAATGTGACGGCTGGAGCCCGCTATAGCTCTTCTATTCATCGGTAGGTCTCATTAGACAAAATAGTTTCTTGGAACATGGACTAAAAAATCTTATTTGTTGTATTGTCACAAGGACTTGACTATGTGGTTATAAAGTCTTGTGTTATGAATTCCATTATTATAAAAGTGGCTATTGATATTGTATGTGATTATTCGACTAGTATAATATCCATGGGAATATGTAAACATAATTATTTGGTTTTATCTTTGCCAAATTATGCTGATATTTATGTTTAAAAGGCTTTTGTTTTTGTCTAATACATTGCCTTAAATGTTTGTTCTTATTTATGAAAGTTTCCTCTATCTTGTTATCCTTAATGAGCATCTTACCTCACCACTTCCTATGTATTATTTTTCCCAGGATGTATAGAAGTGTTTAATGGTTTACCTGTAGGGATAACCTAAGGATATAAGTGTGTTCAATGCGGAGAAAGGTTTTTTATGTTTTTATTTCATAGTGTAATGTAAAAATTCTGAATGTATCTAGTACATCCATTTCTACTTAACTAATCGGTCTTTCGGGACATGATTCTTCGTATCATGCCAATGTTATATAATAAAGCACTGACTCTGGGTAACTGGGGTCAGGGAATTATATAATATATTTACATCCCACCCCTTTTAAAATATAATACTAAGAAACTAATATTGGTTAAGGTATTTTGAATTATTTTTTAATTATTTATCTTGATTGGATTTATATTTCCCCCAATGAATTTGTGATTATTATACTTTACTGTGTGGTTACATTTCACCCCCCTATATATTTACTCCTTCTATGAAAAGTTATATTATGTGCCCTACCCATTTGGGAAATTGATAAAACATGATATGTTACAATAATAAACATGTATAAGTGGGGAATAGTCTATAATGTATTATCGAGTCACCAATATTATTAATTTTGTGTCACCAATTCCACTACTTGTTAGTTCTCAAGAGAAATGTAATAAATGTTTTCATTATTTCATTAAAATTATAAATATTAATTAATCAATATAAATCTATAAGAGAAAACTATTATTGGATAAAATGTAATAAATATATAATACAATTTAATAAAATAATGATACAAATTATTTTTCTTCACATTACATAAGATTATGATTCCAATTATACGAAAATATTATATCTCATGAAAATAATAAAAATGATCACATGATTGTCAAATAAAACTATGTAAATACCCTCATAAGTTAACCAAATCAACAACAAATTTTTTAAAAAAACGCAATTGATTATTTTAAAAAATATTCCATGTTTACATAACGGAATATGTTCTAAAAACTAAATCCCTAGGCTTATAATGGGTGAGGTTATCCAATTTGAACAACATCGAAATGACTTGATTTATAGGATCTCTGTTAAGCCTTTTCATTACCAATTGTTGTTGAACTTTCCACATAAGTCCTATCAATGATTTACTAGGATCATCACTATCATGATGGTTTCCACCATTATTTACATTATTCAAATTAATTTTCCCTTTAATATTATTTTTATATTGAAAAGATATACTATTTCGCTCCATTTGTAGAGTATTTAAAACACACATTCTATATTTTTCACATATTATTACACATATAAGACAAATTAATTAAATATTTTAAGTGAATAAAACCAATGAAAATATAATTTAGGTATAATTGATTCTTTGAGTGACCAATTATTATATTTGTATAATAAAATATGTTGTTTCAATAATCCTCTTTCTTCACCACAACCCATATTGAATGATCTTCATTAATGATCTACTTATTATGGGTTTTAGATTTCACTAGAATTTAAATTTATTAATTAGCAATATGATAAAAATATTAGAGAAATGTTTTATTTTTTTAACATCTACATGTCTCCATGGGTATGATAATGGTGTTTTTTCACATGTCATTACTTTAAGACCACTAGTATTGTTTCTTCATATATTTTCACTACTAGAATTATAAACATATACTTACTAAGTCTATTGAAAAATAACTACACATTATGAAATAAACTTTAACTTATATATTATTAAAATAGTCATTATTGGTTGATCCTCCAAAAAAATAATAGTAGAATCAACTTCCTTCTTCTTCAATCGGAAAATCATTTGCTTCATCATATCATGGTATATTATATGATTCAAAACATTCCAATTTTGTTTTTATGATATATTTTTGATAAATTAATTTTTTTAGCACCTATCCACTTGGTATTTTTAATTGATTATACTTTTGAAAAATTATTTCATAGTATTGATGTTGATGAAGGTTTTCCAGAAGATTAGATGCATGGAGGATTGTTATGGAATCAATATACCCACAATATTAATAGATTCTAGAGGGAAATTAATCTTGAAGATATAAACCATCCCATAAATCATATTTTTTGTACTGCATTATGGTTTTCAATATTGTATTAATTCTAAAAAGTTTAGAGTGTTCACAAAAAACACCTTATTCTACACTATGAAGATCCGTTTAAGGGTAAATATAGACACACGTAATGGTATATTGAAAATTTAATTAATGTAATGTAATGTTAAATTATTGGCACTATTCTTTAGTGAAATTGTTTTTGTTGTGAGGGGTGATCATCTTAACATTAAGGTCACTGGGGTTTCAAGAGTATCGACAAAATGAAGGTATGATAACACTATAGTAATATTGTAGGGAAGAAAACGATGAAGAAATATTTAATTACAATATATTGGGTATGATATTGGAAGATCGTATGAGTTAATTTTTGGTAGTTCTATATGATCTCGCATTGGATTAAAATGGATGCAATATTTATAGTTCGGCGAGTCAAGAAGTAAGAGGTGATCATACCATGATCATGGGTGAGTTATAGAGGAGTTAAATATATAGGAATTGTGGAATTGGTCAATAGGTTTCCACATTATATAAATAATATCATACCCACTTAATATTATTGAGACTATGTCTTTCCACACCATTGAGGAAAAGGAAACATTGTGATGAATATCTTAGAGAAGGTGTATTATCCATAGGTCAAGTGACCACACAGCAACTATGATATTTATGGTAACCTATAAATTTGATCTTAGATTTTTTTCAATAGAAATTAAGGGGAATAATGTTACTTAAATGTTTTTCAATAACCAAATGTATATGTGGTTGAAAAATTCCATGTTCACTGAAAGAGACTATAAATGATGATATTTCATAACCACTAGATCTATTAAAGATGATGCATTTAATTTAAAATTATATGAATGAAGAAATTCCACGAGCTCTATCTTATAAAAAACTGATTAGAAATTATAGAATTGGGACACCATTCTATGTGTATGTTGATACAAATATTTTTTATAGAACTGAGTTTTCAAATAATGATGTGTGAAACAAATCTATAGTAATTTTTATGAGTTTATTCTTGTGTCCTATGTTAGAGAGTCAAATGTTCAGTGTGATCACACTATTATGTAAAAATATAAGAATTTCACAACATTACTATAGGTATAGAGACAAATTTTTCTTTCATTCTAATTTTAATTGCCCGATATTGGGAATCAAAGAAAAATATCATGTTATATTTTCTAATTTCATTGCTCATAGTGATTAAATTAATGATATTTTTTTCCCAAATCAAGATAGGTCATGGTAAAAATCAAGGGCTATGTTTGTGTATTTTCATTACCCAAATTCACACTGCTCTTGGGGTATTATCAATAATAGGGGGCCTAAATTTGATATCAGATTATAGTTTATGGGGTCACATACTATCTATCTTAGAAAAATAGAAATAGTAATAGTGGTTAATCATAAAGGTATAGAAATTTTTAAAGATGAAATTTTTTAATTATAGAACAACCATATCTAAGAATGTTTCAGGTTACTATTGATTATTTTTTACATCACATCCATTCATGGTATTTTTGTTAACATTATAATTATAGAATTATTAGAATTATAGTGTATGTAATTGGTTGGGATTCCATGAAAACTAATTCTTCATGGAGATATCATTGAAACCATATCTTCAATAAGTTAATATCATTAAAACCCATAAAAATATGTGGGAAAAAATTGAATATTTATAAATTTTATTCTAATGCTCTTGATGAAATGATTAATTTTCTATGGAATAATTATGATTATTTGAAGGAATGACCAACTAAACAGTAGATGATTTTTCTGATCATCTAAATGTTCTTGGGGAATATATGTGAAGAAATGGATAATATATTAAATATGTCAAATCCATTAAACATTTCTTAGAGAGGCTACCAAATTGCATCAATGTGAAGGTTTCCATGCTTAAATAAAAATAAATTGAAGGATATTATTTTAAATAAATTACATAGAAATCATGGTTTGTATGTAATAAGAAATGGTATTAATGAAACTATACCAAATGAGAAAAGATAATATGTTGTTTTCATTTTGACAGAGAAATATTGAACAATATTTGATCCAGATGAATATGATTCCAGTGACGTGATCTCCAATTATTTATCTAATATTAAAATATAAAAACTAAAATTCAAAGGAATAATTATATTTTCTTTATTTCTATGTTGTATATTAGGGTATCACAAAACCAAGTGAATTTAGAATTCTGAAGATGAAAAATATGAGGAGTCTATAAAGAATCCATTCAAAGTTAAAAATATCTAGATAAATCATAGTGGGAGAATTTTAAGTGGAATAACGTCTAATCCCATAAAGGATAGTGTTTAAATTATTACTAATTATAAGAGGGCATAATATAAATTGGTCTTGTTGATTAGTCTTTACTCGTTAACATCGATAGAACAAGATCCAAGGAAACTAAGGAAAAAAATGTGAAGTTGATGGAAAAATCAAATTTTCATATAGAAATAAATGAATTAATCAAATAAATTGGTTAATGGACGACCAAAAAAATGAACTAAAATAAATTATTATAGGACTCGTTGAATTATATACAATATTATATATAATAAAATAAATAAATGACAATGATAATTTTAAAAAACATGTCATTATTTTCTAGAAATAAAAAGAAAGTTATACTAAAGCACAAAATTGATGAATAATCCCTGATAATTGATTGAAAATATAAAAATAATGAATATAGAGTTATAATAATTTACGTAATAAAAATTGAATCCATAATAAGGTGTTATAAGATTAAATACTATGAAATACTCAAATTTCTTGGTATGCTATCGTGATGTCGATATACGTCATAAACAAAGAAAACTAATAGGGTTTCCTCTCAAGAGTGTATTTATATCACACAAGTTAAATTATTTAATCCCTTATTAGAATTTAATTTTTATTATGATAATTTTTATAAGAAAATCATGATTTATGCTAATATACATGTGTCCACACTTGAGAATAAATTGGATATATAATAATTCCAAATTACCTCTATTTAAATGATAAAAGATGGATTGATGACATAAATAATTATAATTTATTTATGTGGATAATTATGATAGATTAAATATTTGGGTTCAAATAGAAATACATTTTTAATGAGAAATAGCATCAAGAATAAAAACTGTTTTTCTCAGATTTTCACTTATTATTTTGTATAATTAATTTTTGTGCGTGAAGGATATTGTAAAAATGTATCCAATTATGCCTCAATGGTAAAAAATTAAGTTCCTCAAGGGACATGGAGATGATATAGGTATTTACGTGATATAAAATAAAATTGGATCATATCCTATCGATTTTTATTTTTTTGGTAAATGTGGAAGATTACATATAGATATAGGTGAAACAATCTTTTCCACCATAAATTCATTCCAAAAATTATTTATTGGTGAAGGAAAACATAAATGAAATTGATTATTTTTTTTGTATTAATTAGCTGAAATAGACTTGATTGGATTATGGATTTCGGACAAAACATTTACCATATAAATGATTAACGATAAAATATCAATATTGGTATCAAATATGATAAAAATATAGAGGTTATAATTGGTAATAGTGAAGGACTAAAAATTATCCGTTTAGAGAAGTCCAAGCTTCGTCCAAAGGTTATCAGAAAAAATTATGTTCTCATTTTTGAAGGCCTTATCAAAAACCTATTATATGTTAGATTTTTTTTTACTTAATACATGATTTTGAATTTAGAAATAAGTACTACATAGTTAATAATAGATGTGGATTAGTTGTTATTCATAAAATGTAGACAAATTTAAATATTTACCTTATTGGAGAAGAGTATTGGTGTATGTTTTCCAAGGACTATAAAAACATATTTTTGAACAATAGGCTTGGATACTTCAAAAAACAACCCATTAAAAATTATGTACTGAATGGTGGATCTCAGTATTTCCCTAGACTCACATGTGATAACAGTAATACATGTGATTCCTCTCAAAATTAGATGTTTTTTTGAATAAATTATATGAAAAATAAGTAAAAATCAGCATGGATGGTCATGATTTTATGTGTAATTTTTATGGAAAATGAAAAAAAATTAAAATAGAAAATAATATTTTTTTTAGTTATTTGATGACATAAATAGGATTTCATCATTGATAGTGGTTACTCCCAAAATAGGGATTCCACTATGGGAAGAACAATCTTTTATGACGGGCTATTTGCGAAGGGGTTATTTCTTGTCGCAAATTGTTCAGTCCTTAGATTATTTGCGATTGAGGGGTCATCCCGTCGAAAATTACTTGTTATATGTGACGGGTTTCAGTGGCCCGTTGGAAAAAGAAATGTGTGGTTTGGCACGGTTTGTGCGCCAATCCACGGGAAGGTTATTTGCGACTGGAGGATTACTCCCGTTGCAAATAGTTTGTCGCTCGGAGGTATATGCGATTGGACCCGTCGCAAATACCCATCAGCGGTAAATGGAGTTTTTCAGATTGGAAGGTTATTTGCGATGGGGGAATTCCCTTGTCACAAATAGTTCATCCCTCAGAGGGTATTTGCGACATGACCCATCGCAAATACCCTTTTCACCGCCAACAACAATTACTGCGGGCAAAGGTATTTGCAGCGGGGCCCGTCACAACAAAGACCTGTTGCGATGGTATTCCCATCGCCAAAGGCCACGTCGTAACTAATCGAACTTATATATACCCCCATCTATTTTTTCAAATCCTCCTTTCAATTATAACTTTTTCTCTCTCTCTCAACCTTATTTTCAGAGTGAGAATTTGGTTGAGTTAGTATTTTTACGAAATTGTTTTAAAGGAGTCTATATCAATTGAAGATCAAGTTTCAATGTATTTATATTTTATTGAAATTAATATTTATTTCATGTTTTATGTTAATTTTAATTATTTTTTATAAGATTAAATTTAATTAGATTTAAATTGATTTGTTAAGAGTATTTATTTGTAATAATAAATTGAAATTATTAGAACAAATTTCTAAAAAATAGGAATAATTAGTAATAAATATGAATAATTAGCAATAAATAGTAATAATTATTAATAAATAGGAATAATTATTAATAAATAGAAATAATTAGTAGCTATTAGAATAATTAGAAATAATTAGGAACAATATTTATAATTAGCTATAAAAAGGAATAATTTATTATTATTATAAATAATTAGAAATAAATAGTGATAATATAGAATAATTAGAAAAAAATAGGAATAAAAAGGAATAAATAAGAATAAATAGAAATAAATAAGAATAAATAGTAACAAATTAGAATAATTAGAGATAAATTGGAATAAATATTAATAATTTAGAATAACTAGAAATAAATAGAAATAATTACTAATAAATATGAATAAATAATAATAAATAATAATAAATAGGAATAAATAAAAATAAATACTAATAAATAGGAATAATTAGTAATAAATAAGAATAATTATTAATAAATAGTAATAATTAGTAATAAATAGTAATAATGAGTAATAAATAAGAATAATTATTAATAAATACGAATAATTAGTAGTAATTAGGAATAATTATTACTAAATAAGAATAATAAGTAATAAATAATAATAATTAGTAATAAATAGGAATAATTACTAATAAATAACAATAATATGTAATTATTAAGTATAATTAGAAATAATTTGGAACAAATATTTATAATTAGTGCTAAATAGTAATAATTATGAATAATTAGTAGTTATTAGTAGTAATTAGCAATAATTTGTACTAATTAGTAGTAATTAGTTGTAATTAGCAATAATTTGTACTAATTAGTAATAATTAGTAGTAATTAGTAGTAATTAGTAGTAACTAGTAGTAATTCGTAGTAATTAGTAGTAATTAGTAGTAATTAGTACTAATTAGGTCTTAATAAATGTAATTAGGAATAAATAGTAATAATTAAGACTAAATAGTAGTAAATAAGACTGAATACTAATAAATAGTAATAAATACAAATAATTAGAAATAAATAGTAATAAATAAGAATAATTAGTAATAAATTAGAATAAATAATAATAAATACTAATACATAGGAATATTTAGTAATATATATGAACAATTAGTAATAATTAGGAATAATTAGTAATAAATAGGAATAATTAGTAATAAATACGAATAATTAGTAATAAAAAAAATAATTAGCAATAAATAGAATAATTAGCAATAAATAGTATAAATTGGAATAATTAGTAATAAATAGGAATAAATAGTGATAAGTAAAAATAATTTATAATAAATAGGAATAATTACGAATAATTAGGAATAATTAGGAATAATTAGGAATAAATATTTATAATTAGCAAAAAATTGGAATAATTACAATAAATAATAATACTTAGATATAAATAGTAATAAATAGAAATAATTAGTAATAAATAGGAATAAATAATAATAATACTAATAAATATGAATAATTGGTAATAAATTCGAATAATAAGTAATAAATAAGAATAATTAGAAATAAATAGTAATAAATAGAAATAATTAGCTATAAATAGTAACAGATAGTGTTAATTCGTAATAAATAGGAATAATTATGAATAATTAGGAATTAGTAGGAATAAATATGAATAATTAGTAATAAAAAGGAATAAATCTTAATAATTTGAAATAATTAATAATAAATTGAAAAAATTAATAATAAATAGAAATAATTCATAATAAATATCAATAAATATAAATAATTAGGATAAAATAGAAATAATTAGGATTAATTAGCAATAATTAGTATTAATTAGTAGTAATTATGATTAATTAGTAGTAAATAGAAATAATTAGAAATATATAGTTATAATTAGAAATAAATAGTAATAAATAAAAATAATTAGTAATAAATATGAAAAATTAGTCATAAATTGGAATAATTAGAAATAAATAGTAATAAATAGTAATAAATAGGAATAAATAAGAATATATTCTAATAACTTGTAAAAACTTAGCACAATTTCTAGTGGATTGATGATACTACTTTTTCTCGATGACTCTTCTGCTTTCAAATTTCACCGACTGAAAATATTTAGAAAAGTATTCTTCTACGTAGGCATATCCAATCTCTTATGCACGAGTTTGAATATGCTTTCATAGGACCACATTTTTTATAATGTTTTCAGGTGGTGATAGTTGCAAGAAGATGATTCATCCACAAAAGGGGGCTCTTTTGTCTGACGGCTTGTTTACATGTGTCGCCTAAATTAAATGAGTCATTAGACAATAGAGTAGCTCTCAATCCACTTGAAATTGTGTCACCTAAATTTAATGTTAACTATTAAGAAGTAGCTCTAATTATTTATCTTCTTTTTTTATATTGTGTTTTTATAATTTAAAATTATTCAAAAAATTGAGGATTTATTTTTTTTAGAAAAATATGTTACATGTAAATCAACATCAGTCGTTATTAAATGATCGTGCTTGGATAAATCAGCACAAAACTCAAAATGGTTCTGGTTTAAATCATTTATATACTAAGGGTGGAGAAGCTTTCGTATAATTTGCATCATCAAAACAAAAATACGTTTCAGAAGGTAGAATTATGTGTCCTTGTAAAAAATGTGCTCTAAAAACATTTGACACATTTGACAAGATTGTGGGACATCTCTTGCAGTTTGTTTTCCAACTAGATTATGTTTTTTGGTATCAACATAGTGAATGTAGTTCCAGATAAGATATTATTAACTTGATTCCAGATCTGTTACGATTTCAAAATGTAGTACATGATATAGCAGGTCCATCTGTTCAACCAACCGAAACTCAAGATAATAGTGATTTAACTCTTGAGCTAGCACCATCTGTATTTTTTGAGTTTTTGAGGCCTGCTGAGGTTGAATTATATCCTTGTTGCTAGATAATAAAATTAGAAGCGGTTGAAAAAATTATAGCTATTAAATCAGATAATGCAATGTCAAACAACTGTTTTGATAATATATTTTCTTTGATAAAACACTGTTATCTGAAGGAAATGTGTTGCCTGTAAATTACTATGAGAGAAAGAGTATGGTTCATAATCAGGGCCTTAGTTATTAGAAGATTCCTGCATGTCCAAATGATTGCATCTCAGATTCTATTGAAAATGATTCATTGGATAGTTGTCCCGCATGTGGGCAATCGAGGTATAAAGAAGCTCAACCAGGAATGTTTGGATCAATTCTACTAAAATAGTTGAGATATTTCCCCCATACACCCAGGTTGTAGCATTTATTTATGTCTCAGAACATGTCTTCAATGATGTCATGGAACAAAACCAAGATTTCAACTGATAAAAGCTTGAATCGCCCATCGGATGGTGATTCATGGAAACATTTTGAATGTCTGTATCTGTCATTTGCTTTAGAAGCCCGAAACATACGATTGTGTCTTTCTACTGACAGTTTTTGTCTGTTTGGTTCTTATGCTAGTCAGTATTCATGTTGGAATATCTTTATAACTCTGTACAATTAACCTTCATGGATGTTGATGAAGGATCCCTATATCATTTTGACTCTATTAAACCTATGAAATCCAAAAATGAATATTGATGTTTATTTGAAGCCATTGATTGATGAGTTAAATGCATTGTTGGGTGATGGGGTTAGTACACATGATGTTGCTGTGAAAAAAAATTTCATATTAAAATCTGCATTGATGTGGACGATTAGTGACTTTATAGCATATGGCATGTTATCTGGCTGGAGTACACATGGTCTAAAATCATGTCCTTACTGAATGAAAGACAACAAAGCCTTTATGCTCATCAATGGAAAAAACCTTGCTATTAAGAATATCATCGCAGATTTCTTCCAACTGATCATCCTTTTCAGATGAAAAAATCTCATTTTAGGAAAGGTACAATTGAAATGGATGAACTTCCAAACATGATCATAGGTACAGAGTTAAAATCCGTTTTATTTTCTTTACCTCCTATCACATTTGGGCCAACAGTAAACCAACATAAAATTAATGGATTTGGGAAAGAACATAATTGGATAAAACAAATTATTTTTTGGGATATTCTATATTGGTCTGATTTGTTGGTCCCCCACATGTTGGATGTCATGAATATTATGAAAAAATATTTTGATAATTTATTTAATATAGTTTTGGATACATCAGGTAAGACCAATGATACTGTAATGGCACAATTAGATATTGGCCAAATTTACTGGAGACTAGAACTTGAACTATTTGAAAATGTCAGATTAGAGAGGTTAATGAAGCCCAATGGAGTTTATACACTATAAAAATAGAGTCACCTATTATATTGTTAGTGGATTTCAGATTTGAGACTTCTAGATGGTGGCTCTTACAATTTTGGAAGACGTGTTAAGAATTGTTATATTACCAGATTAAAAGGTCATGATTGTCATGTTATAATAGAAATACTTATGCCGAATGGATTCAGATGTTTGTTGAATTCTATGATTTGTGATTAAATAACATACATATCCTATTTTTTCTGAGACATTTGTTCAGTGAAAACAGACTATGATGCCCTAAGAAAACTAGAAGAAGATATTGCTGTAATTATATGTAAACTGGAAAAAATAATTCCTCCAGCTTTCTTTGACTGAATAGAACATATGATTTTACATTTTCCACGTGAAGCTAAATGTGGTGGTCTATTACAGTTTCAATGGAGGTAGCCATTCGATAGATCCATGTAGAAATTAATGAAAAAAGTATGTAACAAAGCATCAGTTCAAGGCTCAATTGCTGAAGCTTATTTGCAAGAGGTAATTTATTTTTTCTGCTCTCATTATTTTGAACCTCAATATCCCTCAAAACATAATCGCATTGGACAAAATGGGGGGAATGTTAATGACGAAATGGACTATCAATTATCAGTTTTCAATCAGCCAAATTTTTGTTTCGGTGGAGTTTATGAAGAATGGATTTCAGATGATGAATATCAAAGAGATCCTACAAATGTTCGTCTCAACAATGTTGAAATTAAATCTATTGTGATGTGAGTGATTCTATCACTTATTCTACAATTTATGTTACACTATGTAAACTTATATTATTTGTAGGAAATATGATAATCATATCATAAAACAACTTCCAAAAATTATAACAGCTGCTCTTGAAGAATGGAGAGATTTTTTTTCTCAATGGTTTCAAAAATTGGTAACATAAATTATTGACAGTTTAATGTCAATTACGTTTATTATTTATCATATTGATAAATTTATTTCAAATATTCACGTGTCTCAACATGTTGATAGAATTGATAAGGGACTGTGTATATTGAGTAACCCATCATCCAAAATGGTTTAATCATATAATAAATATGTGGTGAATGGGTTTCAAATAAATACATGTGCAAATAGGGAATAAAAAAACAATGAATGGTGGAGTTTAATTTAGAGGATCGCATCACAGAGACACTGAATTTGACTTTTATGGCATTCTGGATGAAATTATTGAGTTGTGTTATCTAGGACTAAATTACATAATGATGTGTAAGTGTCTGTGGTTGGATACTGAGAGAGGATTGAATGTTCATCAGACTCATGTAATCGCTGATATTAAATATAAAAGTCTTCTTGTAGTAAATGAACCATTTCTACTAGCTCAACAGGCACATTAAATTTATTATGCAAAGTACAGTGCTACTTCATGATACATGTGTGATTAGTGGAGCATGATAAAAATTAAATCTCAGGAAAATCAGTTTACTCAAACTAAATGGGGTTTTGATGAATTGGAAGGAATTGATATTTTTTAAGAGTCTTCTCAAAATCATTCTATTTCACAAAGAGACATGAATATTGATGATGAAACCCCACAATTAATGATCGATGATGATAAATATGTTGATGATGTTACAAATGAATTTTAAATGACAAAAGATGATGAAACTAAAACTCATATGGATATTGATGATGTTGAGGAGGAAGATAAAGACATTGACATGGACAACTAAAAAGATGTGGATGAAGATGGACATTGACATAGTTAAATGCTGATTATAATCATAACTAATATATATCTATATATAATAGTTATTTCCAACTATCTATTAATAAAAAACATTTGTGTTTCAGATGGATCCTAATATATTTCTCGAGTTGAAGGAGGTTGATCTACCTTAGGATGAGGGGGATTTTGGATCATCTGACCCTCAGCCTACTGGCAGTTCATGGGGTACGTGGAGGGGGTACAATCATGCATGACTAAAGATTCTTGACCCTATCACTGAGCGACATCCACATCTTGGCTTCGATCCATGCACACAGAGGTATGGTAAGCAGTATATTTTAGTTAGCTTTCAAGAATTTGTTTATATATATACTAATTGTTTTATTATTTATTCCTTTTTAACAGTTTTGAGCATGAATCTATTGGACAGGGGAGCTCTATGTTGCACAATAATTTTTCTCAACCATCGATCATATGGAAACATATTCCCGTTGATGTGCATAATGACATGTTCAATCATTGTCTGGTATGTAAATAAGGAATATTTATTTTGAAATTTATTTTATTAATAACATGATATTGTAAATTATTTGTAGGATTTATGGTATCCCATCTATGATATCATGTGTGATGCTATCCACGTGACAACAGATGTGTCTATGCGTAACTGTTTCTGTCAGTTTTTTCAGAATTTGAGAAGAACATCCATTAAGAAAGAAGGAGTGAGATAATTTGATGAGTCATATAGATCCCACCGACCAGAGTATATTTAATTTCACGTTTGGGATGGATTATGTTTACACTTGTTGGGTTGCGTATTTCATAGGAGATAATCAGTGGGATGATAGAATCGAGGGAGACAGAAGGCGACACATTAAGATGAAAGCCATACATACAGTACACATAGAGATCATCTGGTAAGTATATTTTTTACACATTTTATATAAAATTAAATATAAATAGTTTATTTTATATTTCTATAGGTAGTAGAGCATCCTGAAATTACGGAGTTAGACGTTTATCGGAGGATGTAGAGTGATCCAGCCACTAGAGAGATTAGAGGTGATCGCCACCGTCGGATTGTGGTTAGTATTATTATTTTTAGTTTGAAAATTAACTGCATAAAATACTTTCACCATTTTAATTTCAAATTGAAATTAATCGAGTCATATAAGGCTGCGACCTCTCAGACACAGGATGAGAGTCTGGACGTGACGACAGATAAGACTAGTGCCCACCATTTCATTGAGGCAACATTGAGTCAGGCGACTATGTATTTCTTTGAGATGGGCCGAGTAGTTGGTATTGACTCTCATTTGACTCCTGGTACTTATTATGGTACTATTGTGAAGTCGGCATCCAACTTGAGAGGATATTGCGGAGAGGCATCATCTTCTACCACAGAGTATCAGGAGCAGTTGCGAACTCTGGCTGAGTTAATAGAGAGTTTGCAGAAGTAGCCTGAAGAGATATGTCGGTGGAAGAAGTAGCAGAAGTAGCACGAGGTGGAGATGCGTCGATGGGAGCAGTAGTGGTAGCAGCAGCATCATTAGCAGATGGAGTGCATGCTCCATCTTACTAGTAGTTTAGGGATCGAGTTTCCTCCATCGTCTCTTCCACCACCACCTCCTCCTCCTACAAAAGATGACCCCCAGCGATGTTTTTTTAATTTAAAAACATTTGAATTCATGATTTGGTCTAATATGAACTATTTACAGTTTCGGACTTTTATATTGGTGAAAATATTGCCTAAATTAATTTTTTTTATTACTTTATTATTTATTATTAGTTGTATATTTTTTTAATATTTGTTTATTTTACATATAATAAAATTATTTTCTGATTTTTTATATATTTTTGTAAATATTGATAATATTAATAAATTTTTTATTATTATTATATCAATAATATTAATATTAATATCTTATTAATAATAATTTTATTAAATGTTTTTTATTATATTTTTTAATGTCTCTTTATTTTACAAATAATAATATTTTTTGTTTTTTTGTTATTTTAATAATAATTTTTTAATTTTTTCATTAATAATAATTTAAATAATTTTTTATTATGCTTAGTATTTGCGATGGGACCATTTGTGACGAGATCCCATCACAAATAATCTAAATATTTTTTTTATTTGTATTTATGATGGGACGACGGGGTAGTCACAATTAATATTTGCAACAGACCCGTCGCAAAATGTTTATATATATATAATGTATATAATCAGACGGTTTTTTGTGATGGGACCGTTGCAAACAAATGTATTTACGACGCTGTTTTCTGCAACAAGCTATTTGCGATGGGATCCCATCACTAATATGACGATGCAAATATCTATAATTGTAGAAGTGTTTTCAAGTGTCTCACTTATCACCTGATAGAAAAGAACAATTTTTTATTGGGGTAATATTTTTATATCAATACACCATGAAGGGATTGAAATTTTAAAATTAAAAAGTTGATGAATATCTATAAAAATAATGATTTAGAATCATGTTTCATCCATGAGAACTCCTCAATAGAATGAATTCATGGAAAACATAAACCACATAATCAACAATATAACTAAAACTATTATCATTGAAAAAATAACTTCGGGGAAGTATTAGAATGGTGAAATTATTAAAATGATCTATTTATCAAAACCCAGACTACAATATAAATATGTAGATAAGATGATATATAAAATATTTTATGGAAATTTCTTTATCTCACCATGTCTCGCACATAACTATTCTCTAAGATGTGTCTACAAGACCCCAAGCATGCCCCCCAAAGTCCAGATGCGAGCGAAAAGTAGCATAGGCATAGGCTATGTCTGTGGGGGATACTATGTCCTCATTGATCAGATTAGATTATAAAATTATATACATATATATATAATAGATATGTGATAAATGAAACAAACTCTATATGATTGGACCAGTAACCCACTGTAGAGGAAGTAGTATCAATATACTGATAATAGTTGGACGAAAATAATAAATAATGAATGATAAATAATCAAAATGAAGAGGATGAATAAAACAATTATAGATATTGATGATAATGATAATGATATGTTTATACAAAAGAGTAAATGGGGTTTATAGGATACATGTGTATACGCCAAAATGAAAAAAATGGCCAAAATCATCTAATACTAGGATCACAATCATAGGTTCGATATCTTTCACCAATTCTCCAACATTAAAGGTAATGAAATCATTGAAAGAAGGAAGCTTCCCTTTTTCTATACTAGAAATAACGAATTTTTCTTGGGTACCAAAGGTGTCCCAAGAAGGGTATGAGATATAATCCCAGTAGGCCACCACTAATGACGACACAACCAATCCATTTCAATAAATATATAATAAATAGTGTGTTAGGAAGAGTAAATGAAATGAAAATAAATAGTAAATAAATATATAACTCAGTCCAGGCCCCCTAATAGATTCACAACTGATTCAACCTTCTTCATCCTATGTTGGATTTCTGACCCATGGGAATCTATACAAGTAAAAATGTATCTATATGGGTAATCATAAATTACATAAAAAGTATGGACCATCCCCATGCATGTGATATGTCTTGGAAGACACGTCTACATAATATCAATCAATCGTTCTCATAATTTAATTATGAAATCACATAAAAAACCAAGGAAATATTTCGTATCTAATGTGGAATCAGGATCTCATCAAATGTGATTCATATGGAATCTAGAGGGTCACTCTATGAGGCTCTGATATACCAAATATCATAGAGTGCATCCAATGTGACCCAAAACGACATCCATTATATCACTCATGGCATAGTAAAATATGATTCTATACTAGGTATCTCACATAGGGGATTGAGTATCACCCATGGAATAAAAAAATATCTTTCTAAATATCGTGTCATCGGTTTACCCCAAGAGAACCTATGTCAGACAAGAGTAAAACTAGAACACCATGAGATCTCATCCATGGAAAACACAAGAGTTTCTCTCGATGAATCTAATAGATCCAAACCGAGCATGATGAGTCAATCCATAATGTCCTTATGTTAGGACTTATGTCGTCAAGCACCTTGTAGTAGGTATGGAATAACATTCACAATCACAAATAACAATCGGTGAATTATAATATTAGAATTTTAAACAAGCTATCCAATAAAATTTAATTCAATTATATAACTACGGTATATGGGAATATATCAAGGAATGAAATAGAAGAAATGAATATAGAAAAGGCTACAAGGCATATGCCCAAGGAAATAAGAATCAACATGGAGATTTAAGTATAAGTAAAATGAAATTAATATAGGGAAATAGGAAACATGGATAAATTATAATCCATGGATTTTGGATTATAAAGAATCAAGATTAAGGTAATAACTCAGGGAAAAAAGTTGATCAACATTCAATTCATAAATTTAATGAATTTATTATAGTTAGAACACACACAACACAGTGATCTAACAACCCAATGAAAAGGAAAATGTCTTGTTTGTGGTGGTAACATTAATGTGGTGTCTCTCAAAAAAGAGAAAGTCCCTAGGATGGTTTTATCCATAAGATAAGGTCACAATTGACCTGAAACCCATATTATATTAATTTATTAAACCAATTAGAGTTGTCTTTAGAAGGGTTATATGGGCAATGCAATAGTTCACCTTATGTAAAGAAAAAAAACATGATGTAAGGAACTAGAACACATTACATTGGTGTGTATAATAACACTAATCCAATATCATCAATATAAATAATCTTGAATGAGTTTTATTTATGTGGATTTTCATATTCCCTATAAATGGGTAAAATGAGGTGGTACATAAAAAGTGCAATAGCGGAATATGGGAAGTAAAATTGGAAGAAATTTGAGGGAGCCGAATTGGGTTTAGGGTTTTAAATATTTTATGAGAAAATGTGGAGTTTAAACCACATGGCCCATGGATGGGCTACATGGTTGGAAAACTATGTGCCAACTATGTCGAACGCTCCACTCAGTGGGAACCCTAATTGGGAAAGCTGAATTGTTTGGACAGTCATGTGCTTGTCTCTTGGAGGATCTATCAATAGGGGGTCTGCAACACCACACATGTGAGCTACCCCTTCTGCATGGTTTCAAAGAATATGTGTGTAACCTTAATCCATTCTGCCTCAAAATGTAATTGTTAGATAAATCATAAGGGTTATACATCATTGTTTCTTCAAACAGTCCGACATGCTCTACAACTATAATTTTTACTCCTCCAGTAATTTAGCATGCCAAAAAAATCTCTAGGACCACCATGGATCCTATATGAAAAATATATTAGGAACAAAAAAGTAATTAATAATGATAAATAATAATACATACCATTGATAAATGTCATGACGCTACAAACTACCCACATTAAGACTACTCATCAATGAGTTACGCAAATGAGGGTATAAAAACATTGTTAGAGAATATTTATGGCCACTACACAAGTACATCAACATCCCACTCCATGGAATCAAACAATTAACGGATGCACTTCCATAACACACATTCTAGTGGATGAAACCTTCCTTGGTGTTCCATCATGTTCCAATCAATGATGTATATTAGATGACCCTCAAAGGGTATATCCTTTTCTAGCTCAATGTAATTTAGGTCAAATGAATGAGATATGTAAACATGATAGATAAAATGATTATAAAAATGGAAGAAGTATTTAATGTCATGGTACCTATGAGTAAATAGTAACTGATATGATAGTAACCAAACACTCTCTACTATCTCTAAATTCTAGAAATATCGAGCTGATGAATTTCTTTATCTAAGAATTTTTCTATGACCTAATCTAGGAGATACTCAAAAAAAGACTCGATGCCTCACCATGTTCTCTAGAGGTCTATGACAATGATTTTTATATGAATTCAAACTATACTTAAAATATAACCATATACTTCTAATTCCGCTATACATTTTTTGATGTCTCCTAAAAATGATGAGGACCTAATAGAGAAACCTGATATTAATGTGCCCTACACAATGGTGAAATTCATAGGCTTCTAAATATGACCTTGTATGGATTTATCTAAATCATTTTCTAAGAAGTATAATTGTAGGAAACATCTACATGCACATTTATATTTTCCAAGGAACAAAAAAAATCTACGACACATGCTTGAAGCATATCCTTTAACACATATACCATTCACTCAGACTACCCATCAGTCTATGTGTGATAAGATGTATTTAAAACCACCTATGAACCTAGTTTGTTCTGCAACCCATTCATGATGTTTTAGGTAATGTGAGTATCTCTTCCTCAAATGATAGAACCAGGAAAAACAAGAACGATAATTATCTCCTGAATATACAACCTACAAAGATCATGAATAAAGAAGGTATCCTAGAATAGTAGAGTGTGTGAAACATTAATTAACCCATTGAAGATTACCCCTACTCCATCACTTTTTTGATGAGCTTTAGAAAATACCATAATGAAACCGGTGGTGACATTATTAAATTTCTACTCGAGAATAGATAGCTGATTTTGGATCCCAAAAGGTCACCAGTGATCTGTCTTACCCAATTACAGGTGGATCACTGAGTGATAAATCATGCAAAATACATCTTTATAAGTATACACAAATAAATAAAATTCATGTATCAGTACATTTTCATTAGAAAAGTGTGAACAAAATGAACAAAGTCTTGATAATATTTCATCAACTCATCCCATATATATGAAGGAACCCAAACAATCATGTGGAAGTGTAATTTAAAATTTTCATAAAAAACCCTACTATGAGGAAATTTCTCACCAAAGACACTCTCCATTAGGGAGAGGCCATTGGGATATGATATCTATCTCATATACATCCAATATAAAAGATACAATGTCACTATATGACATGTTTAGACAGAATTCCCTTTTTGTTCTTGAACTTCGAAGTGAATCTCCAAAAATAGTGCAATTTTATTTCAGTCACTACTAGCCTGCTAGATGGCATTTTTCAGAGTCTTATATATCAATTTACATTCTATGGTATTATCCTTCTCGGTTTTATAAGAAAGGTTAATGTAGAATAATATCAAGTATTATACCCACATACACTGCATGATATTCAAATCTAGATGTTTGGAGGTGTATTTAGAACTTCTTTTATTCGTGTAAATAATGAATCAATCACTCGACATGAAATTCCAACAATAGAAAATATCATGAATGATAATGTATAACATAAGGTTATCTATAGGGTAAATCCCCGCATTAGGTCTCATCTAAAGATACACAATTTATAACCCAATCTTCATGCATCAAAACCTCACCTAGTCAAATAAATGTTATATCATTATAAATCGTGTAACATGTACCCATAATTGGTAGATTCAAGGTCAACGCTCAATTTATTTTCCCATTAATCTCCTAAAATGAAATATCACATGATTCAGAGACTAAAAATTGAATTCCCTTCTATGTCATCCCCATAAAAAGAAATGATAAATGGGATAAACATTGAACGAATCAACTATAATAGCCATCCTTCCATAAGAAACTGTCTATGTCAAACAATCTTTTTTAATTATCCTAAGAAAACATAGTTCTCACCTTATATGGGTCAACATATTCTCCTTCATCTGATATGATATGACCCATGAAATTATCCTTGCTAATACAAAAGTGATCTTTACTAATTTTTCATATAGATGATTCTATCATAGTGTTTTCTTCTTAATCTCAAGATGGTATGAATGATCATGTTTGTTGTGACAATACGCTAAGATATCATATATGAATATAACAAAAATGTAAAAAATATACGAGTGGAAAAACCAATTCATCCAAGTTATAAAGATTGCAGTCCCATTTGCAAGGCCAAAAATAATAACCAAATAATCGTACAATTTCTAACTACTACTACACCCTACATTTGGAAATTTTTATGGCCTCACATGAAATTGATGGTTTCCCACCATTAAATTGATATTATAGAAAAAAATATCTACCCCGAGGTGGTCAAAGAGGTATTCATTACATGATAGTGGATACTAATTCATTACTGTATTCTTGATTAAATTTTGTTAATACATACAAAAATGGAGTGTTTAATCATCCTTCTAGGAAAAAGGAAATTTAATGAAGGAGACATTCCAGTTCAAATAGAACCCATTGCCTATTGATTCTCATGCTTTGTTTTTAATTCCTATTGTTTTATAGGTTACATTATATAAGGGGGAATATGAAATTGTGCCACACCTCGCACTAACATGATGGTGAACTCAGTATCTCTCTCTCTCTGTGTAGGTAATCTAGAGAAATGATCACGAATGACATCCATGAAATGATTCACAACATGATGAAATTCCCTAAGATGTATCCCCTAATCTCGTATAGAGAAACTATCCATTAGGTATATCTCTCATCCTAGACCGTTATCCATGGGTCCGACTCAACTTTAATAGACTTCCCATTCATACTAATGAATATTCATGATTCCCTCAGGTGATTTATAAGATAACCACAGGCAATAGAAATCCACTTGGACATGATAAGTAACAAGCCAGTCCATACTGAAAAAGACATCGAAGCCAGTCATTTTAGGGATGAAAAAACACCATAATATATTGTACCCACCCTCTCAAGGGGAGAATGAGGTACAAAAATATGACATCATATGTTACCCATTATGGATTTTCAATAGATATAATACCACATAATTTCTCAATTTCATAGCCCAATCATTCAAAAAATAGATTATATACAATATAGTGTGACAAAACAATATAATAAAAGAAGAAACTATATGAGTGGTCACCAAAATAAAATCTCTTAACATAGATGGACATGGAATGTATTCCTTAGTCATAGTATGAATTTCATAAATACGTTCTGGACCCCGACTTATGAGATGTTTCCTGAAAAGCCTTAGTAGGTCTAATTTGTTAGTGACAATCCTATGATGTTTTAATTCCTATTCCATGACCACTACAACCTCAGCTCATTTAACTTGAGTTATACCAACTCCCAACATGGGATAGTTTGGCTAATCTTGTATCTAAAATGGGATCTGGTAAATATTCTTTCTCACTAGATAATGGAGGAAGATATTGGAAAAAAGATAATGGTGACCCATCCTAATCCAAACTCAACACTCGATCATGTTCCTCAGGCACTGAGGCCAATTATGGAATTTCCTACCACACTGGTGCCATGCCACATGAATGTTGGTACCTGTAATAGGGATAGTATTTCCCCATTGTGCGCCCTCAAAATGGCACTTACAATTAACATATGAACTGTCACCCTTCATCCAAACTGAACCATCATGGCTCACATTACCATCTTCTTTGAGGTTCTTTTTTATAATATGATCCTAGATTAATATCAATGTGATAACATACTAATGTAATATGTCCACCTATGATTTGACATCATATATAAGCTCTACCTCAAAACACCTCACATTTATCAAATTATCACCTACCAAAGTAGGAGAGAAGTGATAGAGCTTAGTGAAACTATTAGAATAGATGAGCATAGTCATTATGCCCAGCTAACAATGCATAAAATCTCTATAATATTACTTTCTATGAGTCTGTAGAATTAAGTGATAGTAAAAGGTAGTCTAGAAGCCTTTCCAGACCATTCCCCAATAAATATTCTCCTAAGATATGATATCCCACCAATTCATAACAGAATCACATAAAATGTAGGTAGTCAGCATGGCCCTCCATTGTGGAGGAATCTCAAAATGGTGAATGATCAACACCATGGATTATAACCATGACTATTTACCATGAGGACTATTATCCCTACAGAAGTTAGGATGATGATGCTTCTAATAATCTTGAGTTAGTTCTACCATAGTAGAGGTAGGTTGGGGAACAAACTGAGTGTACTGTATAAATTGGAAGAAGCATTCCCCAAATTGAGTATCATTGTATAGTAGAAAATCCATAGGAGGTGCCTCATGTGGAAATATAGGAGGTATCATTAGTAGATATGGGGGTAGTACATATAGTGTATGCTCATCTACACTTTCTTAGTGCACAAAAAAAGGATGTCATGGGGGTATTACTATACAATGTTCTAAACACCCTCCTCATATAGAATTTATGACATATAAGGAAGGATAAGATTGAAGGAATTCACACAAGGAACTCCTATAACATCAAATAATCCCCAAAATTCTCCTAGACCCAGCTGTAGGTGATAAGAAATGGTTGAATAATAATCAAAAGAGACATGACCTGCTACCCACTACTTGGATGGTAAGGGTCAGGGTCCCATAGTACAACTATAATATGAACATTTATTTTTGAACGGTCTTATTTTTTTAATTTTGTTTTTATTTATGTCTGCAAATTCATTTAAATGGATAAATTATATTATCACCATTTCTAATTTATAGAGTCCCATAAACCATATAAATTGGGATGCACATTACACTTATTCTGAACTATGACACATTCCAACACATGTAAAAAAAGTTCCATGACTCAAAATTCTACAACGAACTACATAATGTGTATAATTTACCATATTAAATAAAACTTTTTTAGATTAGGAAAACCACTTTATGTGTTAGTTATGTTTTCCTATGTCCAGCAATGCCTGTTAGAACATTTTCATAGAAAATAATAAAATCACAAAAACCATTGAAAAAAAGAATCACAACAGTCACATTAAACACAGTTAATCCACCTAGAATTGTAAATATGTTATCGAATAAAGCATGGAATATAAATCCTCTGGTTCCTAGTATGATGCATGATTATTAATATGCATTTATATAACTAGGATCGGGTAATTAAACCAATTATATTAATAGTTTTAGAAAAAATAATTACAAAACAAAGCAACGGTGTCACCTAATCGTGAAATTCATGAATTTGTAACAAGTGAAAGCAATAACGGTATTTACACATCATTAGTAATATGGGATTCCCCTGTACCTGGGATAGCTACTCCTCAGCATAAGATAATTATGATATTCAAAAATTATAGTCTCCATTATAATACACATATAGTAATACAGTAGGAAAATAATATCTAATAAAAAAAATAGAATCCCACCCCATATTTCACTTAATGGTACCCAATGACAAGGGTGAAAATGCCTCAAGTGTGCATCCAAAAATTCTAGAGGTGATCGACTAGCATCGAGGGTCGGACGTGTGTTTCTGTAGAGATTATTCCATCATTGATGAAACTAGAGAGAGAGAAAATTTATGTTTAAATATATATAAGAAATAAGTGAAAATATAAATAGACTCTATATGAACAGACTAGTTACCCACCATATCCGATGAAGTATCAACAACAATTGGCAGTAGAACAACAATAATAAATAATGAAATTTAAATAATCAAAATATAGAAGTTGAATAAAAAATAATAGATATTATGTGATAATTTAGATGATATATTCATATTAAATGATGAAACTTGGATAGTGGGATACAATCATATACCCTTAGAGAACAAAAAATTAAAAATATTCCAAAAGAAGGTACCACATTAATCATGGACATAGGCTCAATCCCTTGCTCTTATTCCCCAAACTCAAAATTCAATCATTCATCATATGCTAGACACTACCCTTTATCTATACCAACATTCATGATGACTATTTGGGTACCAAAGGTGGCCCAAACAAGGTGTTGTATATAATCCCAATAGGCCATCATGAATGTCATATAGATCAATTAATTTTAGGAAATATAAAAAGAATATTGTTCTAGGATTTGTAAATGAAATTAAATGAAATAACTAATTAATTAACACTTGGTCTGGGTCTCTCAATGGATACTAGAATGATTCTATAGGCTTCAGGCAATGTTGGATGTCTAATCTAAGAGAAATTGTATAAGTAAAAAAGTATTTAAATTGGTTATCATAAATTACATATGAAGTAATGACCGACCCCAAGAATGTTTTTTTGGATTAGTATAAATGTACCAAGAATATAAATCAAACATTATCATAATATAATCAAGGAATAACATATAAAATAAGAAATTTATTGAAATTTCCCAGTTAGAGTTTTGTATCATTGAAAGGGGGAGGGGTGAATTAGTGATACTCTTTTTCTGTTTTTCTTCTTTTCAATTGAAAAAACCCTTGCCGCCATTAAAGGATTTCAATTAACTTATGGGAAACCAATCAACCCACATCAAACTGAAAAAAATTATTTACTAGGTTCACAATAAAATAAGAATAGCTATATCCATGGTTTGGTTTTGAAATGATCCCAGACCATACAATCTAGTAGAAATAATTCATTCGATTACGATGAGTTGGATGTACTCTTTCACTCGTGTAGGACTATGAATCAATACCAATAGTGAAAATGCTATATATTAAAACAAAAGGGTAATAAAATTTTTATATACCAACTCATGTTACATGTTATTCTTTTCAATTAAAAAAATATATTATAGGTGTAAAAAAATTCACAAATTCCTAACCCAGAAGAAAGGTATGATCCACATAGTATTTGTTATGAAATAATAAGTCAGATATTTTCTAAGTTCGATTAATCTAAGTTAGATTCCTCTGTGTACAATTATTTCAAAACAATATGAACAAACTTATTTTTTGATAGAATACAATAAATTAGAATAATCACCACTTCATTTCTTAAATATAATGGTCATGTCAAATAGAATACAAATGAATCGACATAACCCAAATTTTTTTATCCAAACAGAATGGATCCATTTTCTCTCTAGAAAACCAGAGCTTCTCTATCTTCTATAGTGAATAATGAATTCAATAGAAATTATAATGTACTTTTTGTTTTTATAGGTTTCCTAAAACATGTTTAGGCTAGAATCCCAAAATTTTTCCCACTCACAAAAAATCCCCCAAATCTAAATTTCTCCTGATATCTGAGAGCAATTATTACCTCTTCAATGCTAATAAATTCTTATAGAAACATTCAAAATATTCAACTATTTTTCTTTTGACTATCTTTTCAATTATCAATATGATTATAATTAAAGAGCAATAGATGTTTTATATTATCTAAGTCATCTTTTCTCATGCCTATTTCTTCAGAAAAATAGTCAGTACCATTTGAAAACCCCATGTATGATGAAATGCATTCTTCCACAAAACACTCTTTCAAATGAAAGGCTCCCCTTATACAATTCATTCATCAGTATACTTCTCTTTTATTGTTTTTTACCCACATGAGAAAAAACGTAATTCCCAACAACTACCTTTATTCACCAAAATTTTCTTATATCATGACTTCAGTCATGAATTTTTATTCATTGAGGATCAACTTTAGCATCGCTTAATTCCAAAAATGAATGTATGGTAACATTACATTCATTATTTCTTCTTTCTTTTTATATCAACCCAAGAATGATCTTTTCTGAATACAAATGTTCTAGATACAGTAATCTTGAATACAATAACTATAGATATGATCATTCTAGATACAATCATTTATGGTTATGATCATTCTGGTTACGATCATTCTAGTTATGATTATTCTGGATATGATCGCTGGTTACGATTATTCTGGATACGATCATTCTGGATATGATCATTTCTAGTTATGATTATTGTGTACGATAATATACAATCTAAAAATACATATATTCCCGTATACGATAAAATACAATCTCATATGGATGATCTGCCCAGATACAATACAAAGCAGTCTGATAACAAATATCAGCCCAGATATGATAATATAAAATCTAAAAACAATGACTCATTCTTAATCAACACCTATATTTTATTTTCTTCTACCCGAATATTATTTTTTTGAAATACAATTGGTGTATCATATTCCTTCTCCATCACCTATTCCATAGGCACCACATCGATCGACAACACCTTCAATCAGCATAACACTTTTCATAAACACCTCTTTTTCCTTCGTAAACACCTTAATCAACAACACCTTTCCATTGGCACCGCCTTTCCATCAGTACCACTTCGATTGTTTTGAAAAATAATTGGCACCACCTCTTCAATATTGATAATTTGTTTTCTAATTATATGGAAAAAACAATATATACCACCATTTTTTCTCTTCCATTCGGAATCGATAACTCTTAATACGGTCATTTCCAAATTGTTTTGAAAAAAAAATTGGTACCACTTCTTTCCCTGTGCCATTTAGAAAAAATAAATTTGAATAATATTCTTTTCTAATTTGTAGAATCTCTTTCACTCCCCTTTACTTCTATCAAGATTGCATCACATGTTTTCACATCAACTAATGATTTATATTAAAAAAATCATAAAAGAATGATCACAATTAAAAACATGTTTTACTTCGGTTCTATTGTGAAACTGATTAAAATTCACTTCCAACATGATTCATTCTCCTATGAAACTAGTTCTTCCTAAAACTGATAAATTCTTTTATAAACCAAAATTTCAATAAAATTGTTTCCAAAAAAATTTAGCCGATTTCTTTTCCTCAAAACCAACCATAAAAAAAATAAAACTCTTGATACCTTTATCTCATTAATAACCATTATGGTCCCAACAGTATCCCCCTTTAGATTTTTTTTCACCAATGATTCATATATCACTGAATTTTGTAACCTCGTGGAATGGATTGAAAATCAACAATTGTAATCCTAAATGAGCTAACAAATTTTAGAAAATAATAATAATTAATGGAAAAACCATTCTATACCAAAAAATTTGATCATGAAAACATATTTCTATTCTCTTCTTTTTCTTCATTCTCCCTATAAAACAATTCAGTTTATTTTCCTACTACCACTCAAAAAATCAGTTAGAATTGTTCACACAGTAAGAAATGTTGAATTCAAAGATTACCAAAAACACTTTATTTTGTGAAATATATTTATGAAACAGCACCATTTTCCCCCTTGACAAAACATCAAAAATGAAATATGAGAAAGGGGGAAGATACCCATTCCTCCACCTTGAAGAGATAGATTTAGGACACCCATGTTCAACCACAATTTTGAGAATGATTCTTTTGATAACAGTTTTGTGAAAATATCATCAACTTATTCTGATGTTGGAACATACTCCAACATCAATTCATTCTTCTCCACATTCTCTATAATGAAATTATATTTTATTTCAATATGTTTTGAACTAGAATGTTACACTAAAATCCTAGAGAGATTGATTGTAATTTGATTGTCCCAACCCAAGATAACGGTTAACTTCTCTTCTACTAGAAAATATTCCAATTGTGTTTTCCTCTATATATGTTAAGTTGGGGATTGAGTAGAAGAAACAGACTCAGCATCGTCCATAAGGAATGTTACTAATTTTTTTTCATTGAATGCCAAATAACATAATTCACTCCTAGAAATAATACCCCACCCGATGTGGACCGTCTATCATCAACATTTCTTTCCCAATCTACATCAGAATACCCACTTAAATCAATAATAATTGAGCTACAATATCTTATTATGAATTCTATTATGCCTCTGATGTATCAGAGAATTATTTTCCTGCAATAATATTTCATTCTAATATGCACTTTGAAATCCTTCTCATAAGGTAAAAAAATATAAATTCTCGGGTCTTGAGTTAGTCAAATACAATGGACTTAGAATCATATTTTGATACTATTTCTAATCCACTTCTTTTCCACCTCCATCATTACTCATCATTAGTTCCTAAAAAATGGGGGTGGAAACATGTTTTGATTTTTCCATGTTGAACCACATAAGAAGTTATTTTTCATACTGTTCTTAGGGAAAGAAAAAGTTTTCATTATTTTGTTGGATTTGTATCCAGAGAATGTTTTTCTTCTCTCCCATCATGTAAATTACATATAAATTATTCATTTCCATAAAAAATACATCCCAACATCCTTCACCATTACTTGACAATATAATTTCGTCATTATAAACAATTACTCTGAAGGAATAATCATCACTTTATCCGATGTAAAGACTGATATCAACTGTTCCTTTCGTAAAATTAATTTTTCATATGCATGTATCCAATTTGGTATACCATTCCCTCATAGGTTTTTTAATCCATTAAAAAACTATTAAATCTTCACACATAACCTTAATCATTTCTAATTAAAAAATCCAGAAGGATGTTCAATATAAACCCCTTCTTCAAGATCAAAATTTAGGAATATAAATTTAATATCGATTCGAAAGATCTTGTAACCTCATTTTTGAAGAAATAGAATGAAATATCTTGATTTCTTCATTTCATTCCACTAGAGCATCGATTTCATCAAAATCAATACCCTGAATCTATCAATAACCTTTGTAATCCAATATTTCTTTGTTTCATAAAACTCTAACCTTCTTA
This sequence comes from Viscum album, assembly GCA_963277665.1. NCBI lineage: Eukaryota > Viridiplantae > Streptophyta > Magnoliopsida > Santalales > Viscaceae > Viscum > Viscum album. The sequence goes on along the minus strand of OY728128.1, from coordinate 206,796,480 downwards.
TTCATCTTGATCTAGAAAAACCATTTTCCAATGATGTTTTTGATTTCAGGAATAGGTTTGAGGTCACTTGTATTATTCATTTCAATTTGATCCAATTCTTCATTCATGGAATTAACACATTCTAGATGATCAAAAGATTCTATCATATCATTTTGTTCCTCTTTTGAATACAATAAAGTGTGTGTAATGGAATTGGTTGTCATTCTTGTTTGAACCTTCTAATGTTGATCACTAATTATATTTTGTGCATCCACTTTTGTCCTCACACTTGGATAAGATATTCAATTGTCTTCATGATACCTAGAAATAGTTGTGTTTTATTCATAAACTTCATTAAAATTACAATCATTTGTATCCTAATCAGAATTATCATTTTCAACTTGCAGATCATCATTGTCTTCTTGGAAATTTTTATCATTCTCAAAGATTTCAATAACATTTACATAGATTGTATCATCAATTATTCATGTTTCTTTTTTGACAAATCTTTATCTCCTTCCATATAGTGTTTAGTTGTGAAAGATTACATCCTCACATTTCTATTAAAATATACCATAGAATCCACATTTTGTCTTTATAGTATAAGGAATCCTAAAATATATAATGTTCTTCACAATTGGATATGTTCAATAAATCAATTCAAATGGATTCATACCTGATTAAGGTCAATAGAAACAATGGTCCTGAATATAAATAATATAACTCATGGATTGCCTCCAAAAGTAATGAGAAAGGCAATGCTCAAGTATCATGGTTCATTCAATTCCACCAGTTTTCTATTCATTCTTTCAACAACCCCATTTTGTTAGGGAGTGTATGGAGAGACATTTTCTTGCCAAATTCAATGATTATCAAGATAGTATTAAAACACTTAATTTATATATTCACCCCTATTTTAGTTCTCAACTTCTTTACATAACACTCAAATTATATCTTAGTATTTCAACTTAATATTTTGATAATTTTCAATGAATCTGATTTCTATTTCATGTACAAAACACAAGTAATGTGAATAAAATCAATAGTGAATGTAATGAACTACTTATCTCCATGTGTTAATTGTTTTCTCATTGCCACACATATATCTGAATGGATCAGCTTCAGGGGTTGTTTTTGAACAAATATCAACATTCTTATGAATAACATTTGTAATTTTTCCATTTTGGTAGATTGTGAAACAGACATTTCTCTTTCATGAAAAATCCAAAATGTCTCCAACAATGTCTATTTTAGATATGTTGCTCAAGTTTCTCTAACAAATATTTACATACCATTAATTCCCTAACTGATTCGCTTCCACCATACTCATATAACATGTGTTTTGTGAATCACCAACGTAAAACAAATTTCCTTTTTTACATAGTCCTCTTGTAACAATAAATCTATATTCATTATTATTTTCAAAAAATCCAACATTCTTGAAGATCACCTTATTATCCTAATAACACGACATTGAGACACTAAACAGGTTGCATTTCACGACATCTACATATGAGTTTTTCTTATATTTTGTCTTTCTTTTCTAGTAATGGCTGTCCCAACGCCTTTGATTTTCAATAAATCCTCATTTAAAAATGCCATCGTTCATTCTTTATAATATTTAACACCCTTTAACAATTTCATATTTCATGTCATGTGAAAAGAACACCCACTATCATGTATATATGGTCATTCTCCTTTCATGGCATTTAATGCGTTTTAAATAACAAGCGCCATTTCTCGATTATTTTCATTCTTCAACTTCGACTTTAGAGAATTGTGAATCATTTTCTATGATGGTAAAAAAACAAGAAATCATTTTTCACGGTGTCCAGGTTGTTCACATATTTCACAAATAATTTCCAAGGGTTGGAAATTATTTTCAATCTTCACTTCATTATTATCACATTTTTTTAAGAAAACCTTCTCATTTTTATTTCTGTGATGAGATTAGATCCCCCTCAATATCTTCTTTTCATATCCTATAAGATATTAGTCATCTTTTTATTTAACCAACACATAATTATTGTGATTTCTTATCCCCCACAATAATATAATTACGCATAGAAAGAGCATTTTTCTCTAAACCCTCTATACTAATTAGAATAGTGAAAACATTTTTTCAACAAAATTATTTGGACATTCAATTCAATTATTCTTCATCTTTTAAACCATGATTGAATCAGTAGTATTATAATCTATTCCGGATCAAGATAAAACCATTTCAGACCTAGGATGTATTGTAACTTTGGAATTCTTCACTTTGACCACATACAGAACATTCCCAACATTTTTCTTTTCAGACACATTTCTGTTCTTCTTCTCACCCACTGAAGGTATATTTTTTTGTACGTTCTAAAGATTCTCATTATGAAAAAATTGACCAAAAACATGGATAGTGTTTTGGAAACTTTGTAATTTATTTTCAGCTTCATAGAGATTTTGTTGGAAATGTTCCAACTCATCTACTTTTTTCCTTCCATGTCACTTTTAAATGCACATTAGGATTCTTTTCATCTTCATAAGACTTCTTCAAATCAGAAATGTCTATAATAAAAATTTATTTCTCCATAGAAAATCCTTGTCGGTTGCATGATCATTCATCTTTTGCCTTTTTATTTTGATTTTCACACCTTCTGATCATTTTTAGTAATCCATTCAACTATTCTTTCAAATTAATTTAAAGTAGAATTTCTTCTTCATCTGAACTACTGCATCTGAATTCATTATCATTAAATATTTCAATGAATGTATTTTTATTACCATACTAAATGTATTTTTTGGATTTAGTATCACTAACTTCTTCTTCATCATCATTGGCTATGAAAAATATTCTTTATTATTAGATGAATTTCTATTCATTTCGATGTCTCCATTTTTCTTCCACGATATTCTTATCTTTCTTTCATCAATATCACTATCCTCCTTTTTAATTTTTTGAGGACAATTATCCACAAAGTGACCAACACCACAATATTCAAAGTGTTTCAAGGTATGTTTCCCTTTCAATTTCCCTCTATCTCTTTTCACACTATTAGAATAAATGGATAATATTTCATTGAGAATATTACATAACCCATTTTTTACTAAGAATCCCCAACTTCATCTTTAATAATAATACTCTTTGAATTTTAATTATTGATAGATTTGAAAGTTATTTCTCTATCAACCTTTGTTTTTATCTTCATAGAATTACCACTTCTCATTTCATAAGTGATCAAAGATCTATGTAAATCAACAAGGGATATTGTTTTATCATATCAATCTTTGAATGAATAATCTTTTCCATTTATTTTTTCATGTATGATTCTCAATATGTTTTCAACAACTATAGAGTCCTTCATATTTTCACCAAGACATCTGATAGTACACACAATGTCATTCACCCTTGTAAAAAAATTCCCCAACAGATTAATAATCCCCAAAATTTCAAATCATCGGTCTTTAATCTTCATAATTTTAGCATTTCCTACTTCGCTTTTTTATTGCCTTCATATATGTGTTTCTATTTATTACATATACCATTAGCTGGGGAAATACTTTTCACTATCTTGAATTCTCTTTTTGAAAGTGATGATCGTATAACATTTGTGGGCCTTAAAACAATTTCAAGAAACATCTTGCCAATAGGTGTAAGATGAGAACTATCATCAAGGGGAGGAAGACCAACTTTTATAGCTTCAAGAACATTATAACTAATAGACATAAGATATGGAAACTTTCTATCATTACATTTATGTTAGTTTTCCGATAAATGACTAGAATTCCATTACTTTTCACACAGTTTACACTATCCATCATCAAATAATAATGATTCAATCCACCTCTGATACAAATTTAAATTGTCCAGTAATAGAATCATATCACTGAGAGGTGGAGGAGTGAATCAGTGAAACTCGTTTTTTTATGTTTATTTTCAATTGAAACAACACTTGCTTCCTATTAGGGATTTCAATTCCGTACTGAGAAACAAATCAAAACACATCCAAGGGATTAAAAAAATTTACAATGTTAGATGTTCAATAAGAATAGTTACATCCATGGTATTGTTTAGAAATGATAAGAGACTATAAAATCCATTATAAATCAATCCTTTTATTACAAAAACTATGACATACCCTTTCACTCATGTAGCTCTATGAAACCGTCCCAATAGTGAATGTTCCCACTTTTAGCCAAATAGGGTAATAAAATTGTTTTGTAACAACTCATATAACCTATGATTATTTTAAATTGAACAAATTTATTCAAATTATAATAAAATTCAGGAATTCCTATCCCCGAAGATTGGTAAGAACCACTTGGATATTGTCATGATATAGTGATTCTTATATGTTCTTAGTCTAATTCTTCGGAGTAAATTTCTTTCCAAACTATATTCCCAGTCCAAATTTTAGATAGAATAAAATATATTATAATCAACGCCACATCAATTCCCGAATCCAATTGTCAGGATGAAAAGAATATGAATGAATCAGCGCCACCCAAAAAAATTTTCAATCAATACTGAATAGATTTATTCTTCTCTCTACGAACTTGGGGCTTCTATATATTCTATAGTGAACAATACTAGCCCCTGAAAGTACAAAGTACTTTCTTCTTTTGTAGGTGTCACAAAACCTGTTTAAGAGGGAATCCAAAAATGTTTCCCGCTCACAAAAATTCACCAAAATATAAATTTCACCATAAATCATAGAGAAGTTATGTCATCATATACACTTATCGATTCTTCTTGAAACATCCACAATCTTCTCCCATTCTTCATCAGAACCCAATTTCAATTTTCTATACGATTTCAATTGATGATAAATACATGTTTCTAATCATTTACATCTAATTCTCTCATATTGATTTCTTGAAAACAAATGTATGAACATTTTGAAAAACAAATTTATGAATAATTTCATTCTTAAACAAAAAACTATTTCTAATGAAAGACTCATAATTAGAAAATTCATTGATTAGTCTCCTCCTACTTTATTTGCTATATACCCACATGAGAAAACACCTCATCTCCACAAACAACCATTAATATCTAATATGTGCTTGTATCATGAAATCATTCATGTATTTGTATTCACTGAGGACCAGCTTTAGCATCGCATAATATCAATTGGATAGTATTGTAGCATTCAATTAATTCCTAATTATTTCTTTTCATCTCATCCCAAAAATAATCTTTTCTGAATACCAATCATCTAGATACTATCATCATGAATACGATCATTCTAGATATGATCATTCTGGATAAGATCATTTCTGGTTATGATCATTCTGGTTATGATAATTATGGTTTCAATCATTCAATATATGATTGCTAGTTATGATTATTCTGGATACGATAATTTCTAGTTACGATTTCTGGGTATGATCAAATACAATCTAAAAATAATGATATTCCAAGATAACATACAGTTCGATCTAATAAGGAAGATCTGCCTCGATATGATACAAAACAATATAGTAATAGAGATCAGCCCAGAAATGATACAATAAAATATGAAAACAATTATTCATTCTGAATCAAAACGATCTCTTTCCTATTCTTTTACTTGAATACAATTGTTTTGAAAAACAATAATTTTATCATCTTCTATCAACATCACCTCTTCCATTAGCACCACTTCAATCGACACCACATTCAATTGGATTATCCCTTTTCATCGGCACCTCCTTTTCATTCGACACTACCTTCATCGACACCACATTTTAATTGTTACCGATTTCATCGAAACTACCTTTCCATTCATACGACATCAATTTTTTTGAAACACAATCGGTACCACCTCAACAATCTGGATATGATAGATTTCAATTTTTTTGAAAAATAATCAGTACCACATATTTCACCCTACTATCCAGATATGATAAATCTGAATATGATTAATTTCTGATTGTAATGAAAAACATTTGTACCACTTCATTCCCTCTTACATCCAGATCTAATAAATATGAATCTTAATCTTTTCTGATTGTTTTTTAAAAAATATGAATATGATTGTTTTTATAAACAGTCTGTAAATATTTATTTTATGATTGGAATCATCTCATTCACTCCCATTTCCTTCTATTAATCATTCATTACATGTTCTCACACCAACTCATTATTTATAGGAAATAAAAATTATAAAATTTTCTTCATAATTAAACAAAAGTTTCACATCATTTCTAGTGTGAAGCTAATGAAAATTCACATCCAACATGATACGTTCTACTGTGAAACTGATTCTTCCAGAAAACAATCAATTCTTCTATAAAACATAATCTCATCACAATTGTTTCCAAAACAATGTGAGGTGATTTATTTTCTTCAAAACTAACATTAAAAATAAAATACTACTCATGAAACCTTTATCGCCTTCATTATCAACTTGGTCCCAATAGGAAATCCTTAACATCCAACATGGTAACAAAATAATATGAGCATTGATCCACATATAACGCCATGGTCGATGCATTATAACCAAAACTACATAGTCTATCTATGTTAACCAATAAAAACATCCTCTGTATCACTCATGGAATGATAAGAATTATGATTGAACTAGATATTTCACAAAGGGGACTGAGTAACACAAGAGGCATGACATATCCATCATTCCAATGAGCCTATCCCAGCTTTCTATATTTGGGAACCAGTGTTTCCAAAATGTATAATAAAAAACCAGGATAGCATGTCCAAGGAAATAAAAGAGTTTTTCTTGGTTGATCTGATAGAACCAAATAGAGCATGGTGAATACCTCCATGTCATTGTTGTTTTGGGACCTATGTTCACTCTTATCCCATAACTTATAATGTATATCATTCACATTAATAAATTATTATTAAGGCATTGCAATAAAATTATACTAAATAAAATATCCTACTCACTTTAATTAAGTCCAATAACTATGTTGTATAGATATAGAATAACACATGAAATTGAAGCAATTAATATGGACTAGGATACATGTCATGCACATTTTAATGTAAAAATATACATCAGGATTTAAGAATAAGCATAATGAAAATAACATAGGTTTCTAGGAAATGTGTATACAGTATAAGATATAGAGAATGATGCCTAAGGAATCATGATAAATGCAAAATTTCATTGAAATCCACTCATCATAATTCATTTTGTATGTTTAAGAAATTTATTATAGGTGAAAAACACATCACATCATTGTTTAACAAAAAAAGAAAATGGAAAATTTCCCATTTAAGGAGGGAACCCCAAGGGTGACTCCCAACAACGTGAATGACAGAAGGATGGTTTTCGATATGGGATGAGGTCAGAGTTGATGTCAGAAAAAATTTATATTAATTTATTTAAAATCATTGAGGTACTATCAGAAGGTTATAGTTTGTGGCACAATAGTGGACCTTATGGGATGTAATGAAACTTGTTTGAAGGAACTAGGAACCCTGCCATTGTGGTGTAAAAGACCAATCATCCTTTATTAGAAACTGAAATGAGAAAGAATGGGAGTTATAGAATAAATCTCAAAATTCCATGAAATTGAGAAAAGTGGTTGCAATTAATTAATGTATCGTAGGAAGAGAATCATTTAAAGTGGAAGAAAGGAGAGTTTATAGCTTAACTCAATCTCACTGAAAATTATGATGGGGAAGGACATATATGAGGTATATGGGAGATATTAAAATCCATTTGATGAGACAAGAAAAAGGATAATGTCAATGATTGAGTAGAAATTTAGGGAGGATAAAGGGATTATGGATTTTAATAATTTTAACATTAAATGTGAAATTTCACCCATATAGACAAGGGTGCGTGGTTTGGCTGAAAAATTGGACAAATAGTGTGCCAACCATGCCCTAGGATCTTTTGAAAGGGTAGCCCTACATCAGTTAGGAGAATTTTTTTTCTAAACATGAACTATCCATGTAGAGGACCACTATCCAAGGGTATTTGTAACACTACATCTGCATGTACACCTTCTACATGCTTATAGAGTAACAATGCAGACCACTTTACCTCACAATCACATAGTTAGGGAATATCTGGGGGCTCGATAGCATAGTTTTTCATAGCATTGTATTATTGTATGCATTATCAAATTTCGGTGGTCTGAGAATCGAACAAATAGAAAAATCTCACAATACCTCCAGGACTCTATTAAGACACATTAATTTTTTCCAAACTGGGAAATTATGGTTGAAAACTAAAGCAACATACCATTGGAAATAGTTGGGATTCTAAAAAAAGAATCCCACATGAAATAATTTCAGAGTATTTGGATGTAAATGATTTATTCCCCATAATTAAATTTATAAAATATCTATGCGAACTATTGAATGAATTTATGTTGTCTTTAACTGAAAATAAGAAATTCAGTTAATAGTTTTGAATATTTTAGATCTAGAACACTTGAATTAACATATATTATACCAATACATTGAGGGGAATATTTAATAATTTTTTTCCATTTTATTGGATATTTAAAGGTTTGATGTGGTCTTTGATTATATCTGTTATAATAATGGGAAATTAATAAGAACAAATGGTTGATATAAATGATCAACTAGGTTATAAATAACCAAATACAATATTATTAGTGATTTAAATATCCTTTCTCAAATAATAATGAGTGAATAGATATATATAATATAATTATAATATCAAGTGGAACCAAAATATTTTTATGGAACTTCTAAGGATGGATGTTAGTTCAAGATGATTTATGAAGAGCATAATCAAAATTTTTATATCAAATCATGGAAAATTTTTCTGAGGCTAACAAATAAAACCCTGACTAGTACCAAATGGATGTTAAAAAACATATTTAAAAAAGTATAGTGACAAGGAATAAGGAATGAATAGAATGAAAGTGGTCTTCCTACACTAATAGTGTTAATATAGATGAGACATTTCCACTGATGTCTCACATAGAAACTCTTTGATTAATATTTAAAATATCTATGTAAAATATGTTTAAATTTTATCAAATTAATAACAAATTATAATTTTAAATGGATTTTATGATCTGGAAGACTTCATTTATAAACTCTATGGGATTCTAATTCATGGAAATGAATTCTGACCTTGTTGGTTGATGACATAATTATATATACAAAATCGAGAAATAATGGAATTGTAGTCACAAATCAACTATTGATGGAAGAATATTGTTTTTATTATGGATGAGGTTGATCAAAACCTATATATAAATATGTAACAAGTAAATATTATGGTGGAACACATATATGTAGAGGATATCATTTTTGAAGGCCATAATAAAATATAATAAAGGTGTTTTTCATATTTAATGTGTTCTGAATTGGAAATGTATCTTGTTAGTGATGTAATATTTCTTTGGTATGTATGTAATTCATTGAATGGATTATATTGTAATAACATAAAAGAAAATTTATTGTGGGGGTGATAATGTAGTTTCAACGGGAGGATTCTATAACATTGGAAAATCATAAATAGACGATGATGAAATTGTTAAAAGTAGGTGAACATAACGATTTTGATGTGACTCAATATATGTATATTATTGGTAATTTAAACTTCATAATTACCACATAACTAGAATTATGTTTTCCACATGTCATGTCACTCATTATGAATGTTTTCCAAAATAATGTCATAAAAAATCTAAGAGATGATTAGTTGAATATATCTACCAAAAAATTGATTTTGAGCTATTTTAATATAAAAATACACAACAATAACTATTAGAATTTATTTATGTAGAATGTTTTTGATATGTTGATAAATAAATTCTACTTTTACATGTGTATTTTGTCATGGAATTGCATATTTTTCTTTGAAAACATAAAAGATTATTATATATCTATAAACACCATAGTGTCGATGTACATTGAAAGGAATAATCTTTTAACATAATTGATATAGACGAAAAAACAGCTTCAATACATTGGCATTGATGTCGTATATCCCATTTTAATCAAATATGAAAACATATTTTAAAAAATATTATAAAATTAAAATTATACACTTTGAGATAATAATAATTATATAAAATACCATTTAATAAATTATAAAATAGAAAGGTATCAAGTGAAATTGGAGTATGTTCCTATTAAAAATCATGTGTCTTTCATTATGATCAAGGAATTACCAATGATAAATTTTAAAAAACATCAATTGAATATAGGAGTCAAACCAAACCCTTCTCTATAGATTTTTTTGGGAGAAGGAGGCCCTTACATCCCCAATTGGTAAATTCTTATTAACCAATTAATGTTTTATCCAAACTTTTAATTTCAGTCATTTTAAAATATATTATTTCAACCTTCTAGGATGTAATTTTTTTGTACATTGATAAAGGATGATAAGGTACTTATTTTTGTTTGTGATAGATAATTGAGTAATGTTTTTCCTTTTTGAAAAATAGGGAGTTATTATAAGTCTCCAACATTAAAAAATTACATAATAATTATTTAAATCAATAATTAACATTGGGGATCTATTTAGGTTGAGAGGTTTAGAGAATTTTTCCATAAGTATTTTATTACATCTCAAATATTACAAAGTCGACACTTCAATTCAGAATCCATTTTTTTAGAAAATAAAAACACACACAAGAAAATAATAAATATTATCTTGATATAATTCTTATTTAATTATTCCTCTCTATTTACCTTCCATATACCCTATGAAAAACATTTAAAATACATGGGATGACCATAAAATGCTCAGTACGGGTTACAAATTAAAGAAAGAAAACTTTATACCATCAATACATACAAAACATAAACTCTATAACATACATTGTGAGATCATAATAATTATGAGTAACAAATAGAAATAATAAATAATAATGATAAATTGGGGGATCCATAACTTACTTATAATCTTGCATTCACAGCTACAAGGAAATTACATTTGGAATACCCATCACGGTATATTTCCTAAATCTCTTAGGATAAACATTAACATTTACCTCCGCCACATTACCTAATGCATTGGAGAGCTATCTCTGGCTCACTTGACCATAATTTATCACAGAACCACCCCTATTCATAAACAGTTCCCTAGAACAATAAATTAATCTTAACACATATAAATAGAATAAAGGAAAGATAAAATTTACCCATTGTAAAACAATATATAATTTAACGATATTTACCTAATCAAATAAATAAAAAACATCTTTAGAACCTTTAAAAAAATATTTTTGAATCAAAGTGTCCAATACCACATTGAAACATCTAAAGGGATTCCATTTTAGAGAATTTATGTAAATATAAATAAATCCTCAAAATAATTTTTAAAACATTCATATTAATGAGAAATATTTATAAAAATAAATATTTAAAATTTTTAGAATGATTTATTAGTTAAAGAGTCTCGTTACACTTGAGAAACACTAAAATAAAAATAATTAAATAATGACATCAAAAAAACCTTAAATATCATTATAATATAGATATTAATTATTTAAAAATCAAAAGTTATATATATACACCTTATTGGATAATAAATATTCATAATATCAAGATATTCCTCAATGAAAAGAGATTGATATGTAATCTATAGAGAAAATTTGACAGCCTAACGACATCAATTTAACATTCAGAAAATGAGTTGATGTAAGAGAAAGGGTCTCTAATACCTTGTAAAACAAATTTACTACAATTTGGATATTTATGAACATATCCTAAAAAAATAAAATGGATATTAAAATACATAACATAAATAAGTCTTTAATGAAAATAGAAGGGTGGAAGTTTCCCTTACTAAGATCATTTTGTAAATAAAATAGAATGATTATTCTTATTTACTATAAGAACACATAAAGAATGTATAAATAAAAGATAAGATATCAAAATTAAGTTCTCACACAATCGTATAAAAACAATTAGTTGATTATTTATAATAAGAATGGAATTTTGGATAAAGAATTTCTCTAACCATGAAGCTGACTCATGACATGTGTTCATAGTTTTTCCACTTAAAATGCTTAACTCTCTTTGATTTATGCCTATAGGCTTTATTGAATTAAATTTTACTAAGAGAAAGAATAAATGATGAATAGGGGGATATTGGCAGCATATTTGGGCAGAGGTTGTATGACCCAAGAGGCTTGAGACATGTGATTAAATGGGTTGGGTGAAGCCCTTTTATAAGATGGAGGAGGTACTGTTTAAAAGAGTCTAGAATTTTTTTTTATAATTTTATTTTCTCCTTATAAAATCCCCAAACATAGTTAAGTAGAAAATAAGATGATGATGGAAATAAATCATCTCATCCATTAGTTTTTGTAAAAACATAGCTTGTAAAAAACCTTATCTTTTAGTTTGAAACCATAGTTAACTAATTTAACTTTTACCATGTCTTGTAGTATATTCATATTATATGGTTGATATACATATTGTAATATTCCAAAAGACACTAAAGTGGGTTTTTAAATATATTTGTAACATTATATAAGTCATTTGGCATAATCATATATTTTTTTGATTATTATATCATTTCATAAAATAATATTTTTTAAAAAACTCATTTAGGTCAATTTTGACACAATTTAGTAATTGATTTTTCATTGAGTGAAATCAAAATTATTAAGTAGAATAAAATACTTTAAAAAAAATATAATATTTCATATTGACAAATGAAATTAGTGTATGGCATAAAAATAATCAAAATAAATGTATCTTAACATTTAGAATAAAATATTTCTAAATCATTCATTAACAATGTAATCACAACTTCACCATTGTGTCAAAAATAAACGTATTTATTTAATGTCTAAAAATTATAAATAAAATACCATGATGTAGGATATATTTTTATATTTCTAATAAATATTTATATTCGAAACTATAATATATATAATCCCATATAAAAATTGTTTTACTAAAAGAGATACATTTATGTTACATTTTCCTTAAAATTAAATTAATTTTTATAAAAGGTCATTTTCACTTACAAGTGCCTCCATGGAGTCCCAAAATCGACCCAAAAATTCCCATGGTCGTAAATTTATCATCCAATTGGGTTTGGACACATGTTAGGGAATTTTAATATTGTTTTAATAGTATTTTTTTCACTTTTGTTTCCTGATTTACGTTTTTACCATGGTTTACAAAATATTACTGAAGATACTATTCATAATGTCTAAAAATAAAAGTTACCTATTTAGAAAATTTTTAACTCCTAATTCAAAATATGGAATCTATTTTTCCAAATTCCAAGCACATAAGTTGTAGAAATTAATTTAAAATTATTTCCTGATGTCAAAAAAAATGTATTCATAAGATGTAAAAACTATCAAATGATTCACATGTGTTTATATCCGATTTATTAATAAAATTACAACCAATGAAAAAATATTATTACATGGTAAAAAATATAATAAATTTACAATTTAAAACTAATAAAAATTAAAATCTAACTATATTAGTAGATTAGATTAAAAGGCCGTTTTGAATTAAAATGTTGTACTTTTCACTATTCAACAAAAAATGATCTATATCAGAAAAAACCAAAATTTTATCCAATATAAATTTTTATGTCCCTATTAAAAATAATAATATTATTTTTTCAAATATAACATATAAAAGTGAGAAAAAACTAGAATTAAAAAGGCTTTTCCATTAAAAGGAGGTAAACTGAACTTTTAAAATTATTAGAGAATTTTAGGCTTAAAATTTGAATCACTATTATTTTAATCCTCTAAAATTTATTTGAAAAATGTAATATCATTTAAAAAAACATGTATAATCAAATTTTAGTTCGTTCTATTCACACCTGCTAGAAGAACAACTAGTCGTTAGATACCATATAAAATACTAATATTATGTTATTTTTTTTTTATGACTTAACCTTGTGGGAAACATGAGATTTTAGAGAAACCCATTGTTTTGTGTCGAGTATGCCATCGATCATAGTATCCCATTTAATGTAAAATTAAATTTTAATTCTCATATATTACTAAAAATGTCATATTTTTATTGACCTGGGATGTTATATTCTCCCTTATTGGAAATTGCATCATAGTAATTTTGTTCAAATATCAAATAAATGGGGGTATTTATCCCTCATAGCATTTCAGATCCCCAAATTTCCTCTTCAACCATATGGTTTTTCCACAAATCATTTACCTGATAAATTACCGTATTCCGAAACACATTTTCTCTTTGGTCAAGAATCTAGACAGGTTCTTCTTTTAATAATGATTCTCTTCCAATTGAACTACCTCTAGACTCAAAAAATGATATGGATCGGGCATATACATTCTTAACATTGAAACAGGAAACAAATTATGTAAATGGGATAAACTTGAAGGTAAATCTAATCTATAGGGAACTAATCCACCTTTCTCAAGGATATAGTTGGGTCCAATGATCCTTGGACTCACATTTCCATTCTTACGAAAACCCATCACACTTTTCCATGGATAATATTTGAGAAATACATGATCACCTACCTCAAAAGAAAGATCCTACCGCCTATTATGTACAATTTTTTTTGTTCCTAATATGAGAAATTCTCTTTTTCTCGAAATCAACTAAACTTTTCGACTATCTCTTCTACCGATTATGGTCCCATCACTTTCCTTTCACATACATCATTCCAAAAAGTTGGAGTTCCACACTACATTCCATATAATGCCTCAAATGGAGCCATCTGTATACTAGAATGGAAACTATTAATATGTAAAAACTCAACCAAATAATGATGATGGTCCCAATTTCCCGGGAAATCCATTGAAGAAGAACGTATCATATATTCCAATGTCTGAATTATTCATTCTGAATGGCCATCTGATTGAGGATGGAATGGTTAATTGAAATTTAATTCAGTGCCAAAAGAATTCTGAAGGCCTTTCCTAAAGTAAGAAGGGAACATGGGATAACGATCAGACACAATAGTGAGGTGAACTCCATATAACATGACAATATCTTTAATATACAATCGAGAAGGATGATCTAGAGGCATAGTTTCTTAAATAGGAAGAAAATGAGCATATTTTTTCAATCAATCAATAATAACCCTGATTCAATTATTACCTTGATATGTCTTCGATAATCCCACAATGAATCCATGGAAATGTTTTCCTATTTCCACTCTAGCACCAGTAAAGGCAGAAGAATCCATTTCGGTAACTGTCTCTCTACTTTAAGCTATTTACAAGTCAATCAATTCACAGTAAAGTCAGCAATAATGATTTTTTAATTTTATCCCACCAGTAATACTTTCTACGATCTTTGTACATCTTAGTACTACCTGGTTGAAATGAAAATGGGGAACTATGAGCTTCAAAAAATAACTCAATCTTCAAATGTGAATCACAAGGAACACATAACCTATTTCCAAACCTCAAAACACAGTCTCAATCAATGATAAATTCATGTAACATTCCATTTTAAATAAATTCAACTTTTTTCATAAAATCACTCCCATCTTTCTGCACTTGCATTTTTCAATTTGAAAAAGATTATTGCACTGAATCATTAAACAAAAAAGTCTAATTTCCTTCAATAGAACCTTGTATTCCAATGTTAATCAAATTTTTAATTAACGGATCTTATACCAAACGTATCATGGTTAATGTAGCATTACTTTTTTGACTCAAAGCATTGACCACATTATTTTCTTTTCATGGATAGAAATAAATTGTGAAATCATAATACCTGATTAATTCAAGCCACATCCTCTATCTCATGTTCAGTTCTTTCTGAGGGAATATAAACTTTAAAATTTTGTTGTTAGTATATAATTCACATTTTACTCCACACACATGTTGCCTCCTAATTTTTAAAGAATAAACAATATAAGATAATTAAAAATCATGTGTAGGGTAATTTAACTAATGAGGTTTCAACTGATGTGAATTATAAGGAATTACATGATCATTTGGCCTAAATACACAGACAAGTCCTTTCAACAATGCATCAATGTAGATAACATAATCACCCTTTCTGGAAGGTAATTCCAATACTGGAGCATGAACCAATCTAATTTTCAATTCTTGAAAACAATCAACAAATTATTTTTTCTGGATAAACATAAAACCTTTTCGAGTTAACTTAGTCAGTGGGATAGATAACCACGAAAACTTCTCAACAATACTTATGTAATAGACTACCAAACTAAAAAAATACGAATCCTGGTAATATTTTGTGGGCTTTTCCATTATTAAACAAACATTTTTGTAGGATAAACTATTATACCATTTTTTGAAACAATGTGACCATGTAATGAAATTTTTTGTATCCAAAACACACAGTTACTAAATTTCCCATACAATTTCTTTTATTTTAATGTTTTCAATATAACCCTTAAATGAATTTCATGTTTCTATTTAATTTTAGAATATACCAAAATATTATCTATAAACACAACAACCATATATCACCAGAGTCAACTGAGCCATCACTGCAACAAAATGTTCTGTTCCAATACCGGAAATCATAGAATGCTAATTTGGAAGGTCATTTACTTTTGTATTCCATCCAAGTACAACTAACCCATTTCATCTACAAAAATACCATTATGAACATAGAAATATCTTAAGTGAAACAACATGGTAATATTAAAATTCTATATCATTTCAATATTATAATAAAGTAAAAATAATTTATTGATATTTATTTAACAATATCCTAACACCTAATGTTTTGTAAACATACCTATTATACCAACTATAATGCCCTAGACTTTAAACATTACTTAATATTAAGGTAAATAAAGAATTATCATTGAGGATCTTTTCGGGTTTTTAGTTTTATAGAATTTGTCTGTAACTATTATAATACATCTCAAATATTACAATGTAGACACTTCTACTCAGTATACCTTATTTTCAGAAAATAAAATCTCTCAAAAGATAACAAGAATTATTTTCTTGAGATAAATACTCTTTAACTCTTACTTTCTCTTAAATATTCTTATATCGAATGAAAAACATTTCAAAAACATGGGATGGCCATAAACGACTCAGTGTGCATTATAAAATAAATAATGAAAAAATTAGTCCATCAATACATACAAAACATAATCTCTTTAAAATACCTCGTGAAATCAAACTATTTATGAATAACACATAGAAATAATAAATCATAAAGGTAACTTGTGGAATCTATAACATACATGAATTATTACATTCCCAGCTACATAGGAAGTTGCGTTTGGAATAACCATCATACTATACTCCTTAAATCACATAGGACAAACATTAACCTTTACCTCCCTCATGTTACCCATTGAATTGGAGATCTATCTTGGGCTCACCCACCCAAGTATTATCATGTTACCAACCATATTCCTAAATAATGACCATGAACCAAAAAATAATCATAACACATAAAACAAGCATAATGGAATTATAAAATTTCCACATTACAATAACAAGATATCAGTTCAACATTTTTACATAATCAATTCATTAAAAATATATATTAAAAACATTTAATAATAATATATTTGAATAAAATTGTCCCATACCATATTCAAACTTATAAAGGAATGTCAATTTAAAACATTAATGTTCATATAAATAAATCCTCAAAACCATTTTGAAATCATTGAAATAAATGTGAATGATTTATAAATGTAAATCTTTAAAACTTTTAAAATGATGTTTTAGTAAAAGAGTCTCATAACACTTGAGACACACAAAAAATAAAAATAAATAAAGAATGAAATCAAATAAAATATAATATATCATGAAAATATAGAAATTCATGATATAAGAATTTAAAAGGGTTGTATTTACACCTTATAGGATAATAATGATGCTTAATATCATGAAATACCTCAATAAAAGGAGATTGAGATGTAGTCCCTCGCAAAAATTCAGCAGCTTAACGACGTCACATTAAAATTCATAAAATGAGTTGATATGAGAGAAAAGGGTCTATTATAACATAGAAATATAATTTAAAACAATAAGGATATAGAAAAAATATCCATACATAATAAAATAGTAATTGAACGACATAATATGATGAAGTCTTTGACTAATATAGGAGGTGAAAGGTACCCTTGCAAAGATCGTTTTGTAAAAAAACTGGTCGATTATTTATATTCATTATAAGCACACATAAAGAAAGTATAAATACAATATAAGATATAAAAAATCACCTCTCAAACTAAAATATCACAAAAAAGATGTAAAATATCAACCCAAATAATGGAATTTTTTATTAAGAAGTTCCCTTACCTTGAATCAGACTCATCACGTACATTCCTTGTTCTCCCTCTTAAAATGTGAAAATATTTTTTTGATTTATATTATGCCTTAGGTAATTCTTATAGCGGGAATAAGGGGATGTTGTGACATTATTTTTGTAGAGTTTGGAAGAGACAAGGGGCATGAGAGGTGTAATTAAATGTGTTTGGGTGAAGCCATTTTATAAGAGGGAGGAGGTACTATTTAGAAGAGTTTAGAAATATTATTTTATTATAACTTAATTTTCTATTTATAAAGTGTCAAAAGCTAGATAAGTAAAATATAATATGATTATGGATCTAAATACTCTTATCCAATTTTTTTAGATATGTTTAGGCCATAAAATTAAACATATCTTTTAGCTTTAACCATTAGTAAACAAATTTAACTTTTACAATGTCTTCTAGTATATTATGGTTAATATACGTACTCTAAAATTCCAAAATAAACTAAAGTGATTCAATAGTAATATTTTTATCATTATCAATGTGATTTGGCTGAATATTATATTTTTTGGATTATTATAACTTTTAATAAAATAATATTTTATTTAAAAACTCATTTATGAAAATTTTGAACTATCTCGTAATTTTTTTTCATAAAGTAATTATAAAATGATTCATTAGCATAATATGATTTAAATAAAATATAATAGGTCATAGGTAGCCATAAAATATGTGGATTTCACAAAAAGTTTCAAAATAAAATTATTCTATCATTTATAATTTAATTTATTTAAATCCATCATTAACAATGTAATCACTACATCACCGTTGCATCATAAATAAATTTATATATATAATTTATTATTATTATAAATAAAATAAAATGATGTATAAAATCATTTTATCTTTCGAATTAATATTTATAGTCAAAATTATCACGTATATAATCTTATATAAAAATTATTTTACTACAAAATATATGCTTATGTTAAAATTTTCTTAGCTTTATATTAATTTTTATATAATGTCATTTTCAAATACAGGTGGTGACATGGGGTCCCAAAATCGACCCATGGATTCCCTTGGTCGGACATGTATCATCCAATAGTGTTAGGACATGTGTTAGGGTAATTTAATATTATTATAATATTACTTATTTACCCTTATTTACCAGATTTACCTTTCAACCATGGTAAATAAAAAAATTTGAATTTACTTTTCATAATGTATAAAAATAAAATTCACCAATTTACACAATTTTTACATCTTGATTCCAAATACCGAATCTATATTTCCAAATTCAAAAGAAAAGAGTAGTAGAAATAAATTTAAATTTAATTATAGATGTCAAAACAAAAAACATGTTGTTAAGAGGTTTAAACTACCAAAATATTGACATGTGGTTATGTCCATTTTAAGAATAAAATTACTTAAAATGATGAAAATTGTATTAAATGGTAAAAATATAATTCAATTACACTTTAAAAACAATTAAAATTTCAATCTAACTATATAAATAAATTAGATTAAATGGATGTTTTGGATTAAAATATAGTATATTCCACACCTCATTAAAAAATAAACATTATCAGGATACCATAATATCATCCAATTTAAATTTTGAATTCACTCTTCTAAAGAAGAATATTATTGTGTCAAATAGAACATATAAAAGTGAAAAAAACATGATTTAAAAAGCTTTCTCTATCAAAACGTGGAAAACCACCCTTTAAAAATTATTAAAGTATTTCGTGCTTAAAATCTGATTCATACTTATTTTAAGCCTCTAAAATTTATTGCATAAATGTAAAAACATTTAAGAAACATGTATAATCATATATTAGTTCATTCTGTTCATTCCCTCCATTAAAACGGCTATGAGTTATGTACCATTTAAATTAATAAGATTATGTTATTATATTTCATTAAGACTCGTCCTTGTGTATAATATATGATTTAGGAGAATCCCACTGTTGCGTGTTGGGTACGACATCGAACATAGAATCCCCATTAATGTAAAATTAATTTTTATGTCACAAAAATTAATGAAAATGTCATATTATTTATTTATCTTGGATTTTATATCAAACAACCATTTTTTGAAATTGCGTCCTCATAATTTTATTAACATATAAAATAAATGGGGGTGCTTATCCCTCATAGAATTTTCAGATTACAATGTTTCCACTTCAACCGTAATGTTTTTCCACAAAACCATTACATGATTTATTACCTTATTCCATAACACTTGCACTCTTCTTCCAAGATTCACGACTGGTTGTTCCTCATAAGAATTATTCTCTTCCAACTGAACTACCTCTTGACACAACACATGATATGGATCTAGAATATACATTACTAACATTAAAACATGAAAAAAATTGGGTTTCTAGGATAAATATGGAGGTAAAGCCACATTGTAGGAAACTAATCCATCTTTCTCTATGATTTTATAGGGTCTTGTAAACCGTTCACTCAACTTTTCCATATTACGAAAACACATCACAGTTTTCCCTTGAGAAACTCTAAGAATGACAAGATCACCTACCTTAAAAGAATAATCCTTCCTCGGGTTATCCGAATATCTTTTATGTCTGCTATGAGATATTCTCATGTACTTTTGAATCAACTTAACTTTTTCTTCCATCTATTCTACCAATTATAGTCCTATTAGTTTCCTTTAAACTACATCATCCCTAATAGATGGTGTTAAACACCTCAATCCAAATAATTCCTCAAATTGATCCGTCTTTATAATAGAATGAAAACTATTATTATAAAAAAAGTCAACCAAAGACAGATTTTGGTCCCAACATCCCTTGTAATCCATTGAAGAATCACAGAGCATATCATCAAATGTATAAATTGTTCGTTCTAACTGCCCATATTATTACAAAGAAGAAGCTATACTAAGAGATAATTCAGTACCCAAAGACTTCTGAAGGCCCTTCCAAAAGTTAGATGTGAACCTGACACCACGATGAGATACAATGGATAGGGAAACACCATGTAACATGAATATTTGTTTAATTTATAATTGAGAAGGATGATCATAAGGTGAAGTATCTCTAATAGGATGAAAATGAGGGGATTTAGTCATTCGATCAACAATAACCCAGATTTCATTTTTACATCAAGATGTCTTGGGCAATCCCACAACGAAGTCCATGTATATATTTTCCCATTTCCACTCTGGCACCGGTAAAAGATGAAGCATCCCATTTGGTAATTTCCACAATTCTTTAACCGGTTGATAATTCAAACACTTTATAGTAATGTTCGAAATATTTTTTTTCATTCCATCCCGCAAGTAATACTCTCAAAGATTAGTGTACATATTAGTACTACCAAGATGAACTAAAAATAGAGAACTACACGCGTCACATAATAACTCTTTCTTCAATTATGAATCATAAGGCCTATATAATCTAATTTCAAACCACAAAACACAGTCTATATCAATGCTAAATTCATGTAACATACCCTTCTGAACCAATTATACCTTTTTCTGAAACTCATTATCATCTTTGTGGGCATTCTTTATTCTGTCATCTAGAGACGGTTGTACTGAAACCTGAATCAAAATAGGGGAATTTAATACACCAAAAACATCTATGCCAATGTTCATCAAATAATTAATCAAAGGATTTTTCCAAAACATGTCATGGTTAATGTAGAATAACATTTTTAACTGAAAGTATCAGCCACAATATTTTCTTTTCCTAGATGGTAATGAATTGTGAAATCATTATCCTTGATTAATTCGTGCCATCTCCTTTATCTCATGTTCAATTAATTCTGAGTGTATATATACTTCAAACTATTTTGGTCAGTATATAAATCACATTTTACTCCATACATATAATGCCTCAGAATTTTGAAGTCAAATAAATATAAGTTAATTCCAAATCATGTGTTGGGTAATTTAACTCATTATGTTTCAACTAACGTGAAGCAAAATCAATTACCTGATCATTCCACATTAGTAAACAATAATGTAATTTAAATGAAGAATGATTATAGATAACAAACTCACCACTTCTAGAATGCAATTCCAATACTGTTTCATTCACCAATATTATTTTCAATTCTGGAAAAAAATCATTACATTCTATTGTCCAGATAAACATAAAACCTTTTTGAGTTATCTTAGTTAGTGGGCTAGGTAACTGTGAAAAATCCTCAACAAGTATTATATAATATCCTTTCTATTTTCTATTTATTTTTTAGCAGTATCCACAAATTTTCCATTTTTTGAAATAATTTGACCAAAGAATGAAATTTTTTATAACCAAATATCACACTTGCTGAATTTCCTTTACAATTTATTTTCTATAAAGGATTGTAAGACAACCCTTAAATGACTTTCATATTCCTATTTACTATTTAAGTTAAAAAAATATCATCTATAAACACAACCACCATATATCACCTAATTCATTTGAGCCATCACAATAACATACTATTCTGTTCTGATTCTAACTATCTCAAGATGATGATTTTGAATGTCATTTAAGTCTATATTCCATCCTAGCACAACCTCCCAATTTCCTCTATGAAAAAAACATCCTGAATAGAAAAATATATTAGGTGAAGCAACATGGTAATATTAAAATTCTATATCATTTCAATCATAAGATAAATTAAAAAAATATGGATATTTATTTAAAAATATCCTAACTCCTAAATTTTTCCAAACTGACATCTAATACCAATTATATGGCCCCATACTTATAATATTATATATTATTTATATAAATCAAGAATTAAAATTGAGGATATTTTCAGGTTTTAGTGTTTTAGGTAAATAGTCTATAAATGTTATATTACGTATCATAATATCACCAAGTAGAAACTTCTGATTAGTATCAAGGGCTATAAGATAATGAATGAAAACATTAGTCCACAAACATGGGATGAGAATAAATGCCTCAGCAAGGGCTATAAGATAATGAACGAAAACATTATTCCATCAATACATACAACACATAAGCACTTTAACATACCTCATGAAATAATAATATTTATGTATAAAACATTGAAATCATAAATCGTAAAGGTGACTTGTAGAATACATAACATACTTAAATTGTAGCAATGACATCTACATAGAGAGTTACGTTTGGAATACTTGTCACTATATATTCCCTAAATCTATTAGGAGAAACATTAATGTTTACCTTTGTCACATTACCCAATTTATTAGAGATCTATCTTAGGCTCACCCACCATTGGATTATCCTGAAACAACCAATATACGTAGACAATTGCCAATAAACATAACATAATAATAAAACATATAATAATCATAAATGAAATATATCTTTTCCCCATTGATATAACAAGATATTTGTTCATGATATTGGCATAATAAATTCATTAATAAAACACATTATAACATTTAAAAAAATTATTTTTTAATCAAGGTGTCCCATAACACATTTATTCGTTTAAAGGAATATAATTTTAAAACATAAATGCCTATATAAATAAATCCTAAAAACCATTTTTAAAACATGGAGATTAATGAGAAATATTTATAAAAATAAATCATTAAATCAATTAAAATGATGTTATTGTTAAAGAGTCTCCAAACACTCTAGTAACAATTAAATAAAAATAATTAATGAATGAAATAAAAAAAATGTTATATATCATGAAAATATAGAAATTCAAGATATAAAAATTCCAAAGGGTTGTATATACACATTATAATATAATATAGGTGTACAATATCATGGTATACCTTCATGAAAGTTGGCTGAAGTTTAATCCCTTACGAAATTTCGACAGCTTAACGACGACAATTTAAAATTTATAAAATTAGTTGATGGGATAGGAAATGGTATCTTTTAACATAAACGTAAAGTTTATAGAAATAAGGGTATTTAAGAATATATCCAAACATAATTAAAGTGAAATTAAAAGAAAAAACACAAAGAAGTCTCTGACGAAATGAGGAGGGTGAAATGTTCCCTTAGAAAGATCATTTTTTAAATAAAATAGATCGATTATTTTAATTAACTATGGACACACATAATGAAAGTATAAATCCAAGAAAAGATATAAAAATCCATTTCTCACATAATTATCGAATGAAAAAAATGTATAATATCAACAAAGAGAATGGAAATTTTGATTAAGAAGTTCCCTTGCCGTGATTCTGACTTGTCAAGTATGTTCCTTGTTCTTCCCCATAAAACATGCCACTCGCTTCAATTTGAGAAAAAAGACTTTAATTAATTTTCTTATTCCTAGGGTAAACATTTTAAGAGAAATAGGGGTTTTTGGGATCTTATATGGGAATTGGTTGGAATGATCCAATGGCCTTGATAGGTGTAATTAAATTGGATGGCGTGAAGCACTTTTTTAAGAGGGAGGAGGTAAGGTTTAGAAGAGTATCTAAATATTATTTTATAATATTTTAATTTTCAGTTTATAAAGGCCCCAATGTTATTTAAGTATATGATAAGATGAAAATGGATTTAAATCCATTAAAACAGAAGGTTTTTGACAAGTTTTGGTCATAAAATTAACCACATCTTTTAGGTTTTACCCTTTGTTATCTAATTTAACTTTTACCATGTCTTCTTGTATATTCATATTATATAGTTAATATACATACTATAAAATGCCAAACAAACTACAAGTGGTTAATTTATGATATTTGTAACATTATATTAGATATATTTCTGAATAATAGATTTTTAGGATTATTATATAATTTAATAAAATTATATTTGTTTTTAAAAACTCACTTATGTCCATTTTGAAACTATTTAGTAATTGGTGTTTCATAAAGTTAATAAAACTTCATTCATTTGAATTAAATTATTTAAATATAATATAATTTATCATAGTTAACTATAAAATTGGTGTATGGAAAAAATGATTCAAAATATATTTATTTTATCATTTATAATATAATTTATTTAAATCTATCATTAACAAGGTAATCACTACATCAAAAATTTTTCATAAATTAATTTATTTATATAATGTATAAAAATTATAAACCAAATTCCATGATGTATGAAATCATTTTATATTTCTAATGAATATTTACAGTTTACAATATCACCAATATAACCACATATAAAATTTGCATTACTAATATATATATATATAATTCATTTTCCATAAGTTTAAATTAATTTTTATAAATTGTCATTTTCACTTACAAGTGGGTCAATGGGGTCTCAAAATCGACCCAAATATTCCCATGGTCACAAATTAATCAGGACATAGTGTTAATACATTTGTTATGGTAATTTTATATTATTATAATATTATTTATTACCCTAATTTTCCAGATATTCCCTTTAACCGTGGTAGATAAAATATTTACTGAAGTTACTATTCATAATGACTAATAATAAAAGTTAGCTATCTAATTTTTTTTACCCCTACATGCAAATATAGAATCCATTTTTCAAAAATAAAAATAGAGATGTTGCAGAAATTAATTTAAAATAAATTCATGTTGTCAAAATAAGAAGCGTGTTTTTAAAAGGTAAAAACATCCAAATGTTTGATATGTGTTTATGTTAAATTTAAGAATCAAATTACTTCAAATGACCAAAATTGAATTAAATGGTAAAATTATAATCCAATTTCAATTTAATACAAATTAAATGTAATGTCTATTTATATAAATAAGTTAGAATAAATGGTAGTTTTGAATTAAAATGAAGTATTGTTTACTATTAATTTACAAATGAACATTATTAGAAAAATAAAAATATTTCATCCAATGTAAATTTTGATGCCCCTATTCAAAAGAAGAATATTATTTTGTCAAATATTACCTATAAAAATGACAAAAAAACATTTAAAAATTTTTCGCCATTAAAAAAAGACCTTTTAATATTATTATAGTATTTTAGGTATAAAATCATATTCATATTTAATTTAGGCCTCCAAAATTTATTGGATAATTGAAAAAGAAGTTAAAAAAACTTGTATAATAATATTATAGTCAGTTTAGTGCATTCTCTACAATAAAATGTCTTAACATTAATAACCATTTAATATAATAATGTTATGATATTAATTTTTTAGTATGACTCACCCTTGTGTGCAACATGAGATTTCAAAGAAACCCATTATTGTGTGTCGGAAACTCCTTCAAACAAATAATACCCTTTAAAAAATTTATTTAATTTACATATATTAGTAAAAATATCATTTTATTTATTTACCTGGGATGATACAGTTACACCAATGGAAAGAGGGTTTGATAGGATATTTGTGTGTACAGATAGTGAATGAATAGAATTTAAGGTAGCATACTGCCTCAATTTCTATGGGTTTTCATCTTGAGTATTCTATCATATAAACATTTTAGTAATAATTGTCTTCTCTTATGTGAGATTTAAAGTTCTTGATTGATGAATCATCAATGAACTTCTTATGGGAAATAGAATCAATAGGTGGATTATATTAGAATAGATGTGATTTCGATACGATTATTTATAAAAAAAATGTGTGATATTTTTTGAACAAATCCTTTTGATATTTTTCATTTGTTATGTTTTTTGAAAAATACATATCATTATATAATGTTAATAATTTTTTTTGTGAATTTGTGATGCTTGGGGGAATTGTTATATCTTTTTTAAATTCTATAGCTTTGTAGATTCTTTAGAGAAATCTACATTAAAAATGAAGACCACAATATAGCACATAATAATACACTATATGATTATTTTATATAGTTATATATATGTGACATATTCATGGTTTTTTCCCATAAGGTATCATGAATGCCATGAGATGCTATATATATGAAAATAGGAACAATCGTAAGGGTCTCTGGAAAATTATTCTAGAAAAAATAATTATATATTTGTGACACCAAGACATAGTAAAATTGACCACATCATAGGAGGTTATTAGTTGAACTTCAATTTAACTTAATATTATTGAGTATCTATTCTGATATGAGGTTATTTTTTCAAAATAATATTAAATAGGGGAATACCATTTTGCAATAACTACATCTATCATGGATGGTGTGATTTTATTAGTGTGGATGAGTTGTGGATTTCAAAGCCTTCAAGAACCAATATGATGTGAAATATTATGCCACGACTATCTCAGTGTGTGAAAATGTTATTGGATATCATGAAATTATGGTTGGTGAGTTATTGAGAAGGTAAATGAGTAATAATTTTGGATTCAGACAATAGGAATAAACTCCGTAAAGGAGAGGTCCAAGGGAAAATATTTCGATTGTGCCTTTTTTTACTACTGTGGAAGATTCCATGTAGGTATGGTGGTATTTAATATGTAATGTATGTCATTGTACATGTGACCTCACTATATCCAAGGAGATTCATAAAACATTGAAATTTTAATTGTGAATTTATGGATAAAAATTTTTGTGGATTAAATCAAATAAAATGCATTTTTCACTTCCAATTTAATTTTGGTCGACACAAGTATTTATTTATGAAGGGAAGAGTAGAGGATAATTGATCTTCACCCATGGATCAATATAATTTTATGACATCCCTCAAAATATGTAATAATTTTGATTCATATATCGATTAAACTTTACAAGAGGAAAGGTTTTTGTATTCCATGTGGGAAGAAAAAAATAAAAGAGGAGATGTGAATTCCATAAAGACTAGAAAGATAGCAGTGTGAGGGAATGGAGAAATTTTTGAGGATATATGTTTCTAGAAACTCATATATTTAGGTTGAATTGAAATATCATTCAACATTTATTTTGATACACACATCCCTTAAATAATTATGTTTTTAATGAAGGAGTATTGTTCCATATATGTTAATAAATTGGATGAGTTATTTTTTATTTTCTATTCCTTGTGAATCAAAGGGGCTATGTTACCACTTAATTATGTAAAATAGATATAATGTGCTCTAGTTTATTTGGTGTGTTGGGACATTTTGTTTTTATAATCCTTATATTCACTCAATTAGGACGAACCAAGTAAATCTATTTCTCGCATTACATTTCTCGTAGTGAATACTTATGGAAGAGATAGAAGTGTTACTACCATCAATAGAACAATATAGAAATTAGGGGAAATTTATTTATTTATTTATTTCCCTAATTCAACTCCCTTATCAGGGTATTATCAATGATAAGATAAATATAATTACACATATGCTAGTTTATATTGTAATCAATGGCCCTTCTCATAAATTAATATTCCATCATAATAATTCATTCCCCCTTAGATTTTATTTTCTTTAGGTATCGAAAATCAAAATCACTATTCATTTTCTCATTAGATAAAAATATAAGTAGTTTCTTTATTCATGGAGTCATTAAAATTTGATTTTCCTTTAATATCAACTCTCATTCCTCTATATTTTTACATTATGGTCTATTTATAAATATTCTCATTTAATGTTTTCTTATTAATCTATAATTAAACTATAATTTATATTTAAATTTATGAAACATATCAATGAATATGTTTCGTTTTATATGAGAACAACAAATTCTTGTTTCAATATAATGATAAAATTTCATAAATAACCAAATTTAAAAAATCATAATTCTTTTCATAAATTTAAATGAATTTAAATAGATTTTATTTTTAATCAATTATTTAATATTAAATAGACTCAAAATAAACTCTTCATTTCATATAATAGTCCTTCGATGATGGATTGTCTAAATTTAAAAACTAATTTTTTAGCTGGTAAATTATTATAGGTTTTTGAGGAATGTCTTTTAATTAAATTATAAAATATTTATTCCAAGTAAAAATTTATTACAAAAGTAAAACCCATGTTTTTTGTGACTTCTTTTATTAATCAAGGTCTATATTGTTATCTAATATAACATATGATATTTGAGAGAAATCTATTATTTTTTTTATCATTTTCCATCATTTTTATTCTAGTTTCATTTTTGTTTCTATGAGTATTCTTCACCTTTCTATTAGAAACATCCATATATAAAATTATGGAGATATCATTAATATTTCAATTCATTGTGAAGGGGGAATATTAAATGTTTCAAAAATAGTAACAAGATATATATGTAAACCACATTATAACTATTGTAAAATATATTTATAAGATTAAGAACCTCATGATAAATTTGAAAACAATCCTCAACACCTCATGATACAATCTATCAATGAAATGGTAAACACATAAATCTTATCACAAGAGTACATATATCTAAAATATTTTTCATTAAAATTATTTGTAATAATAATTAATATAATATTAGTTTATTGAATATACTAAAGATTTTTTTATAGTTTATAAAACATTAATTTCCCAATTCATATATTAATTGACCATTATGATTGTTGACCAATTGTATTTTTACCAATATATACTTATTTTATCTTCCAAAAATACCATTAAGTCATTTTGATTTATTTTATAGATCAAAATAAGTTAAGGAGGTAATTCTAATGATGAAATTTGATAGTTAGAGAAAAATAAATAAATAAGAGTACAAGGGATTAAAAGGTTTATAAATGTTTGTATCCAGTGGAAATTTTGTTATAGTTTAGTAGATGTTATCCAATATGAAGCATTATTGTTTTATTATCAATGTAGGAGAATTAGTTAGTTTAAAAATATGGTTATAAGCTATTGAAATTAATAACAATTTCATATGGTGGAATAATATTTTAAAAAAATATAATGGAATGAATAAACATCTTCCACCTACCTCATGTGCTTCTGACACATGAATGAACTATACACTATTCTTCTATAAATAATAATCCTCTTTGAATATATGTAACATCTATGGTTATTCACATCAATTTTCATACTATGTATTGTTTATATATAGTTTGGAACAACATAGATGATGTTCCCTCATATGGGTTTACATATCACTAAGTCATGTGGCTTTAGATAAACCCCTTTTAGTAGATTAAAATTCATTTAGATTACCCTCCATGTACTGTTAAATCTTTGATTTATTTTTTATTTAAATTCCCAACTTTACCATATTCCACTGATTAAATTATTTCTATTTCCCATAGAATTTTCACAAGGTTTGGTCCTATTGATTTTCCCAACTCCTTACCATGTTCGTGTCAACTACGAGACAAAGATATTCACTATATTGTACAATTGAGGAAAATATTTTACCTATAGAAAAAAATCACTCTCTCCAAAAATGTTATTTATATTTGATCAATTCAATGTATAATGGTTACCCCCAATATCTAACAAACAATATTGTGAATATTCTCTAGATGATGCTACACCATATGATCAAATATTCTTCTCTAATGGGATTAGTAAACATTCTTGAGATACAAAGGTATAAAAACCATAATGTTGGTATTTGAATCTCCACTCAAACTCAATAGTTAAGGATTTTTAATTCCACTAAATTATATATAGTACTATATGAATTAGTTTATTCATATATATTATTCACTATATGATATAGATATATCATAAGGTATGACTTTTTTTTATAACATTTATATCGTAATTTGTCTCAACTTAGTAGAAGAAACTTCTTGTTACTTTGGAATCACAATCTATTATATTGATATATCATAGGTCTTATTCAAATTATTTATTCCTTGACATACATGATCTTATCATCATATCATCATCTCTATCTCTCTCCCTGATATGAAATATTTTATCATGGATTTCAATATTGAATTATTTTAACATAGTTTAATTCTCATTATCTAATTTATATCATCATATAATCTTGTACTCAATATTTCCATATTGAAATATGGAAAAACAACATTAATTTTATAATTTTGACCTTCTTCGTATGTTTGAATAATTTTTTATTCAATATCAAGATATATATCTTTTTTGGTTATTTTTATTTCTCTCATGATTCTGATAATCTCCTTTAAGGCATTTTCTATGGAACATCCATAATTTTTAAATACCAAACTCTCAGAAAACATTCATCGATATCTATTATATTCTGAAGCATTCATATGGAACTCACATATTCATACTCCCTAACACCTCATTATCCACAATGTGTAACAACTTCTCAACTAACTAACACTATAAATTCCACTATGTAGGAACTTCTTTATCTTCCAATTTCAAAATTTTAAACCTCTTAAATATTACTCAATTCATAGAAATATCATTAGATATAATCTATTCTTCAGGTTAATTCTTAGAAATATTATTCTATTTATGTCATGTAAATACTTATAAAAACATATCCTTCTTCATTAATTCTATCATTTATCTTTTCCTGAATCATAGTTGACTCATACATAGTGTTGTGATATATATTCTTTATAGTCATTTAAAGCATCATCACTTTTTAATTACGATATTAGGATTTGAATTATTACAAATATAGAAACCAACATTGTGGGGGGGGGATAAGGGAAAAGGGATATTTAATCTATTTTCCCCATTATTTGTTAAACAAAATTTTGAACATGATCTAATGATGGAATGAACTATGTTAAAAATATTTCTTAAATAATCTATCACACAACCTCAATGATAAATTATATAATATTTAAGAAATATATAATCCCATGATATAAAGTGGTTACAAGGATCAAAACAATGGTCTAGTTTGAAGATACTAAATCGATGATGTGTAAGTGATACCAAAATTAACAATTATTCACTATTTTAGTGGATGAAACATTTTTTTCATTTTCACTTTACTCTATGATAACTAACTTTAATTGTTTTTGCGTTTTTTCACTCCTCACTAAATTTTTATTTCGTAATCTTCACTTATATAAACATAATTAATTATGGATATTCCTTTTATTATATAATTTTTTACCACTTTAAAATATCTTATATATGGTGTACTATCACTCTTTACTATGAGATATTGCAAGGATTAAAGATCCTAATTAAATACTATATTTTCATCTGATGTGGTGAAAAATCCTAAAATATCAAAAGAGATCAAATCTATAATGCTAGATTTGATATTTCAACATACACAGTAACTCTACAATCGAAATTATCTTTCTCAAATTAGTATAATTTCTCATTGAACGTTTTCATATACCTATCCTCATTTTATACCACTAGATGATACTCCAAATTATTCCATTAATGCATCTTATGTTTCATATAAAATTGATTTTTTTGAAGATTTTGTAATGGAACCCCTGATATTAAGAAGTCAATCATGATATATTCATGATAAAATCACTTATAGAAGTATCCTTATGAAAAAGTAACCTTATATATTATTATTCACCATTTACTCACATTTCAGACCATATAATATCCTTTGCGATCATCATTCATTACATATTTGAGATCCCCCTCTAACTAAATTCCTTTAAAAGAAGAGTTTATAGATTCATAATCCATGAAATAAACTCACATGCTTCTTCTCTAGATACCTAACTATGAAAAACTGGCCTCATTGAATAGACCTCACAAAATCAACCACATAGAAATGAATTTGGGGAATTTTTCCAGACATTATTAATAAAGAGATAAAAATTTATAGAGATTTTATCCATTAATAAAATATAGATATTGATGAACGTATAATTGGTATCAAACAACTAGTTTAGTGAGGTATTTATAAGAAGACACTATTATAAAACTCTCAAATATTTTGAATAACTATTCAAACACAGCATGAATTCATTTTATACCACTAAAAAAATATCGACCTTATGACTACGTAATACTGTTATAAAAGGTATAATTAAAATAATGGTCACTATCAAAACTCCATTATGAGACCACATAATTTATACTATAGGATAGATTCTTTCATGGAAATTCACATACATCACATTACATTATATGTTCTTGCTATATGAGAATCCCTATTATGATATCATTATATGTGACATGTACAAGAATGCATGATCAATGTACTATAAATTATCTATAATGTAGATTTTATATATATATCAATTCCTTTATAGTATTCCTTAAAATAACATCACAACTTCCATCCAAACATTCTCTAATTTCTTCCATTTCTATGAAGATGAAAATGAAAACCTATCCACATTTTGGTACATAAAAATCTAAAAATCACATGAAATTATTGAAATATTTCATACTCAAACAATTATTAAATAAATATATTAATTATATATATTATAGAATTATGTATTTCAACTACCTATATTTTGGAATATCATAGTTGTTTTGGTCATGTAAAACAGCTTCCATGGAAAATATCTTTAGATTAACATTCTATTCTTACACTAATAATATTCTACAGAATATAAATCATATAAAATCTAACCATATTGAATTATATATAAAGTTATATTCTAAATCCAATTATTATTCACAATGTATTAAACCACATCCAATAATTCAGTATTGTCCTCATTTTACTGATTCTTTAATTTATGTACCTACATCAGCCACACATTCAACAAATCCAACAAAAAAATATTGATTGTATAATTCTTCACCTTTGGATTGTGTTGACAATTATACCAAAATTCTATCCCCAATGACTGAGCATGAAAACTCTAAAATATTGTATGAATTTATATTCCAATTTAATCACTCCAAAATTTTCAATAAAATATTAATGTTCCCCTATGTCTTGCTTTTACAAGGAAGATCCCATTCATTTTTCATAAATTTCATTATTTATAATATTCAATAAGTAATGTCTGTGACCCTAGTATCCCAAATCAGATGTCATAATTATAAAATTTCTATAATATAAAAGGAATCATTTCCTGATGGGGGAAATAGTCTAGTAGTCTTAGTAAACTAGATACATACATGATTCTTACATTACATTGGAATGAATCCCACCATAATTTTATTCTGGAATAACATTATTCCCTCAAGGATATTATTTCATGTCAAAAATAGTACACATCATGGATTCTTGATAAAGGAAATAATGTAATGGTGAGATAAAATTATCATCAAGGTTTAAGTAAATCAGAAGATATCATGAATCCATATTCATAAAAAAATATGGAAACATATATAATTGAACGGAAATTCCATTTATAAAACATCAATTCATGAATAAATATTTAATAATCAAAATTTAAAGGGTATAAATTTATC
Source organism: Viscum album (assembly GCA_963277665.1). NCBI lineage: Eukaryota > Viridiplantae > Streptophyta > Magnoliopsida > Santalales > Viscaceae > Viscum > Viscum album. The sequence continues at coordinate 206,762,407 of OY728128.1, read as the reverse complement.
ACAAATTCCATATAATAAATAAATTTAGAATGAACATTATCTATATATAATACCATATAAAATATCTCATTGATAATGACAACTTAATAAAAATGACGGAAATAATAGATTATTAGACACCATGTTTTCAAGGAATATGATATATTTTATATCATGAAATTTTAGTAAACATTTTAAAACATACTGGAAACAAAACAAATTTTTTTGTAAAATGATATCTCTACTATCACGACCTTTCATAAAAATATTTTAATCTACTTCTTACAAACACATTCTATTTTTTTGAATAATTTTTTCTCACAAGACTAATGATTGATCAAGGGGACATCTATAAATGGTCCTAAAACCCATGGATTTCATGTCCAAATAATTCTTCATATTTTAAATAATGAAATTATTTAATAAAAAGTGTTCCATATCATAAACTTTCTATATTGAGAAAGTGATAGGGATTAATAAATATTAAGCTAGATATCATGTAACATTCTGTGTAGAATATCATAAGTAAAAATTATATACAATTTATGAATTAATAATATCCATGAAAAATAATATGGATAATTAATGAATATTTAAGGTCTAAAGATCAATGTAATGTGACTATTTAAATAGGGTGATAATGAATTAAAAATGAATCATTGAAGCGAATGTCAACTCTTTCCATGGGGAAAATAATTACGAACCATCTAGAGGATGAATAATGATGTTATTAACATATTAAAATATCTGTATAATAATAATGGGTTTTTTCCTTTATTAATATAAATACCATAAAATATTTTTAAATGATTCATGATTAAAATATACTTTTCATTATGGAAAAATTTTGGAAATTTATTTTAATTGAATATAATTTTATTTAAATTTATCCTCATAAAATTAAAAAGGATGATTCAAATAAATTATAGTAATTATAGAGGATAGTACATAACAGTCAATAAAATTTAATAACGAAAATCAATTTATAATATTAATGTGTAGGTGAGGGTTCCTTATTGTGAAAAATATTAGAATATTCCTTTCTCATTTTTAGTATAATCCAAACTAAAATGATTTTTTAGATGAAATATTATTCCATTGAAATTTACATTTATGGGAAAATTTGTGTAACAATTTAGTAAACAAATTATTTTGAAAATGTTAAAGTAATTTTGGAAAAAAAATCAGAATATAGGTTTTAGAAGGAAACTGATTTATGATTGAATAGAGAAAGGAAATAGAATTTTATTACAAAAATTAACAATTATATTAAGTAAGAAACCTTGGAAATTTTAATATTACATGAAAATATCATAAATTACAAGGGGGAATACGATTGAATGGTTGATTAAATAATGTTCAAATAATTTCCATCAATTAATGTTCAAGAATAATCAATCATGATTAAAATATGAATTTAAAGTACACCTTTGAGATGATCATGACATTTAAGTTAAAATCAACCAATAAATATATTATGTGTAGAAATATTAAAGGTTCATAATTGTTTGGAAATAACATTTAAGAAGATTAAAAGTCATTATACAAATAATCTTAGAATATAAAGAACAATGAAGTTGAAATATTAATTAATGAAAGTAAATTGAGTTTTAAAAATCATTAACAAACGGTAAATATTAATTTAAATCCAATTAGATAAAATAATTCAAATAGAAATGGAAAATACCATGAATACTAATTTTTAATAACAATAAATTTAAAATGGGAAATATATAAACCACAAAAATTAAATTAGGTTCATATAATTATAATATCTCTAACAAAATGAAATTGAGATGAAGTCCCAAACCTTATGCTCCTTTTAGTTAAACATTAAATTTTGTAATTTAATGATGTTTAAATAATGTTATTATCTTATACTATATCCACATTAATATTTATAATATGATATATGATCCTATGAGAACATCTCATCACCTGTTCGTTAATAATATTTCATTATATTCATTATTTTAGGTGTTATTTTCCTTGTTTCCCCAAGTATGTTTCATAATAATAGATCATTTTTCTATACATAATATATTGGTCTACAATATACAAAATATAATTCTATTAAAAATTATCCATTATTTTCTATAATGATTTTATCATCATTAAGTTAGTGAAATAGAAAGAAACCACAAAATGTATATTATCTTTATATAATGAAAAATATTTCATTAATATCACTATAATGTTATTTATATCACATATAATAATTAATTTTTTTATAACCATCCATATGATGTGTTAGTGAAAGATGAATCACATAACTTGATGAGCCGGTAGTCTGCCGCACACACAAGAGACATTATCGTATCTAATACAGATTGGAAGGTAAAAAAATTATATGATATAATGTCTCAAAAGGAATATATATTTTATTAATATCTTATATATAATATAGATATGTCATCATACCTAACCATGAGTGGTGTATATAGAAAAAATGACATCAGTTCGTGAGGTGGTAGTCCACCATACACACAATCTGTAATATCTACGCCAATTTATTTTGATGTGGTGGTGATTTTTGGTACTAAAAATATTACAAAAAAAAAATAGATTATTTTATATAATTCTATTATTATACATTCACAGTTTAAAAAAATTAATTTACGTTGAAGATGATTTAAAATAAGGATACTCATGGAATAACATTACATCCTCTTCAGGTAGCCTCCAAAGGATTACACAAGAGTATTAAAAGGGTGAATTTATTCCCCCAAAAAGGATTATAGGATGGCTGGAGATATTGTTTTGGTTAAATTTTCTAATAATTGGCTCAAAAAGTGGTTTTATGGTGTAAGTAATAGAGGAGTGGGTGGCCTTTTACAAGTACGGGAGAGGACACATTTGGAATTTTGGAAATGAATTGAGTGCTCCAATGTTTTTAATATTATAGGGGGTAAAAATGCTATGATAAAGAACCTTGTAGGTTAATTTTTATATATATAGAGAACCAATAGTTTTTAGACTTGTTTATAGGGCATTTTTATTATTAAATTTTTTGTTTAACACCTTTGAAAACCCATTTCTTACTATAACCTCAATAATTAATTTTTTCTGGATTCACTATGAATATTAGTCAAAAACAAAGTTAGCCAAAATAGAAAATACAGATTATTATGATTTGCAATAAAGAATCCGTTGTTATTAATTAATTTCTCAAAAAAGTATAATATTAATTTAAAATTAATTCCACACACCTGATAATTATGTGAGTTTTTGAACTAAACATGTTCTAAAGTTTACAATGTTCTTATATCATAAATCATGATAAAAATTATAAAAATTATAAAAAGTTGTTTAATTTATATAAAATTTAACTATTTTAAATTTGAAACCAATTATGATATAATTATTTCGAATTATAAATAATTAAAATGAAATGGGAGTTTTCAATTTAAAGTCATTATTTTCACTATTCTCCAAGAAAGAATCATATCATTAAAATTTAAAAAATTCACCATAAGATAATTTTTTTTACATTTTAAAAATAGAAATTTTATTTTTTCAAATAAATATTATGAAAATATTAAAAATTAATTATAAATAATAGGGGAAAAGTATGATAAAATCATCTTTAAGAAAAGTACATTAAAATAACATTTCTTTTCAATTTCAAGGAATCTTATTTAAGTTATAATAAATAGAGACCCTTAATTTTCATATTTTAGATATTACTATTCATACACTCCAATTTAGTTTCTAGGTGATAACTATCAATCTAAATATTTATATTAATAGTAGATTATTTTGCGATAAAACTCTGTATTTAATTTCACACAATCAATATAAGAAACTCATTATTTTTTGTATTCGAAGTAATCAATGAAATTAAAAGTTTAATAAAATAAATATATTTTCAATTATTTGAGTACTATATTCTCTTCTATTATAGGTGATTAATGTCACGGATTCATTTGAGAAAAATGTTTATTTTTTTATAATTTCATCTTTTCACATTCTCTAAACATTTAACATATAGCGGACACACAATTTTTACTCAATATTACTAATCCAAGGATTGATATTTGAAAATTACATTGCTGAAAACAAAAAAACAAGAAGAGTTTAATAATAATTCCTCTTATAATAGATAAAAGAAAGTATAATATTCAAATTGTCTTACACATAACTATGTTACTATGTAAGAGAACATTAGTGAAATGTGATGTTATTGACACATAAGAAAAGAATAAATTATTATATAGAGTGATTGAGGTCGTTGACCACAAAAAAAGAGTAATTAGTGGAGTAATGTCCATGATACAGGTACCGCACAATGGTTACCCGAACCCGATTGGTCGCATAACCTCATGCACATTTCTGCAAATGCCAGAGGCAGCCGACTAGAAGTGGGGGCACAATGTAATATTGGGGGAACCATTCACTCATTGGAATGATATACATAGCGAAAAAAACTAGTAATCAATTGCAGAAGAAGTAATACCAGAAAAAATAAATAGCAGAAGATTGAATGTAAATCCAACAAAGGAATATATATATATATATATATATATATATATGCTTCATGTCACATGTGTCTATGAAAGCATCCAAACACGTCAAAATTTTGAAAATATAATACAAAAAACAATCTACTGAAAAGAATGTAATCTCCAACAACATCAGAAGCCTACTCTTGGTCCCATCCTCTCTTCCCGAGCATAAATAAAGTACCTAATGAAGAAGTGTGTTTTCACTTATCTATACCTATAGTCATATAATTTGTTTGACCCCAAAAGCATGACTCAAATAGGATGTGATTAAAATCCTAGAAGGAAACCACCAAAATATCCCTGCGTAATTTTCAGTGAATATATTTATATTGAATGTGATAATCAAAATGAAGCATTAAACATTGAAGTACTAGAAAGTAAGAAATCCAAAAAAATTAATTACATTCATTTAAAATTTGAAATTATTTAATCTATATAATAATTTAACCCTGGGATTTAGCCAAAGCTCTGTATCCCCTCTATAATGTAACCATAACAGATGTATCATTAGATAGTCTAATAAAAATGTAAGACTGAGTCCAAGCCTGTGCTTTGACATGGAAGAATCATCATAATCATTGAACCATTTTTAAACAACCCTCCTCGAAATCTCTAATTGTATAACCCATTTGGATTAGCATAACACAAATTCATTAAATAACGACTTTATTGGAAGCTCTCACAATCTCACCCCTTTGGTACCAAATAGCACTAAATCAATTAAAAATGACCACATGTGATGTTTTGATGGTCAAAACCCCAGGGTCAACAAGACATCAATAAAAAATAAATGACATCTTGGGTATCTCTCACAAACATTACACCTAGGTCAACATAGCGTAAAACAATTATAAACAACCATATGGGAAGCTCTCATTGTAAATACCCCGGATCAATCTTATACACCAAATATCTCATGGCCCTCTATATATAAATAAAATAAATAACATATCAAATCTAATAATGAAACCTATAACTACTACATGGATAAACATTCCAACGATTATCTAATGAATTTTAAATAAACAAAAACTACATCCAAACAAGACAAGGAATAGAAAACAAGACAATCCTAATAGGCATCCCAGACAAAAATGACCATAGAAATCAATAATGGGAAACACAAACATGGGGTTACCAATAACAAGGTATCTAACCTTATGAATATGCATGAAACAATTATCAATCCATCAAAAAATATCTGGTATTTAACAGGGTTAAATTAAAAATCAAGTAATACCCCAAACATGGCTATGTGGTACTTATATGAAATATCATCAAAAGATAAACAATGAAAGGCCAAAACCACCCACCTCGATGTCGTATGATTTACATTCCTGAATTTCAACCCTTTAATCATCCTAGATCAGCATAGATCAATAAAAAAGTGAAAACTCCCAACCTGTTATAACTCACGAAAGATGAATAATCTTGAAGAAAATATCTAGAGGAACAGAGGAATCACTAGTGGAATTCCAACGCACCTGATGGTGTTCAAATCGGGTCTTGGATTGAGAAAAGGGTGGGGGGGGGGTTCTATCTTTTTTCCACATTCACAACTGCTCCTGTATGAAATACAAGATGAAAAAGACGCTTCCGAACATGGGATGAAACCCAGATCAGAGTTATCAAATAAAAACAAAATCACATGGTGTGTTCGTTAATAGTACATGCCCATTATTTTCCTCAACCAACCCCAAACATAAGCAGGTCAACCAGGTTATCACATGACCATTTACTCGTCCGTTACATGCCCAACACGTGGTTGTAAGCATTAATCTAGATACACGACATATACTCAGAAGTACACGACATGTACTTCTAAAATCCTTTTCCTTCATTTTTCTTAAAAACTACAAGAAAACAATATCCATACCTATAATAATGATCCATGTTCATACAAACATCCCCTCATAATGTAATTCATCCCCGAATTTCCCTTCCAGGGGTTATGAATAATAATCTATGAACAAATCTGGCCACATTGATTGAACATCGACCTCCATCTCCCAAGTCTTGTCCTACACTCGGTCATTATTTCACAACACCCATATTAGAGCAACAGACTGGCCATAGAGAACCTTCATGATGTGATCCACAATCCGAATAGGGTTCTCCTCAATGGATTCAACCACCTCCAACTCAACCACCTTTGGATCAAAAACCTGATGTTATTCTAAAAGATGACATTGTAGTTGAATAACATGGAAGGCATCAGGTATATCTCGGTACCTCTGAGGTAACTACAATTGATAAGATTCCAGCCCAACTCTATACAAAACCTCAAGCATCCCGACATATTTGAGTGAATGCTTCCCATATCTCCTGAACCTCTTGTGTCCCAACCGTAGTGTGACATGTAAGAAAACGTGATCTTAGACCTCGAATGTAGATGGAATCTCTATCGAACCACATAAGATTTCTAGTGAAATTGTGTGGTAGCCATCCTCTTCTGAATCAACTCCACCAGCTTAGTGGTCTCCTGGACTGGAAGAGGTCCCAACAAAGCTGCCTCTCGTTCCTCCAGTTAACATAATGTTGATCGGTATTTCCTACAATACAATTCCTCATAAGGTTCAATTTGAATATTTTTGTGACAAATGTTATTATAGGAAACTCCACTAAGGGTATGTGTATCTCCATAGATACCCCAAAATCTAGGATTCATGATCAAATAAAGTCATCCAAAACCAAATTGTGTGGTCAGACATGCCAAATATCTGGGGATGGTAAGTTGTACATAGAAGGACGTATGTACCTAAATCCCTCTGTAGTCCCTTCCAAGCATGTTAAGTAAACTGGGAATCCCATAAAACAACATTAAATCAAGGAGACCTTCATGATCTCTTCACAGAACCCATGGTGAAATCATTTCACTTTGACTCAAGAATTGGTAATTGTTGCAAAAGCAATTTATGTCACTAATGATATGCCTTCGCCTGCTGACTATTTGAACATCTCATAAAAAACCAGATACGTCCTTCTATATACCTACCCACCAATACTGGCGATGTCAATATCTATACATCTTGGTTACACCAGGATGGAGTACCCATACTGAGGAATAAAAATATCAAAACACCTCCTCGTGTATGTCAGCTGACCCATATATATGCACAAGAAAATTGAAAACCACATCCTTTCCCATGGGCCACCCATCAGTATGGTCCTCGCCTGACAAAAAAACTAATAGGACAAGGCCTTTGAGATATGAACACTACCTCATTCACACTCGATCCATAAGTGAATATGTAATAAATACATATAAAAGAAGCATTTTCCCATGTTTTTCATGAACCTCCATATGCATATTTTAGAATAGATTCCTAAGATTCCACTCACATCTTGCCTCTAGAACAGCCTATATAAATGTTCTCCTTCTCAATGCATCAGCCACAAGGTTTCATTTCCTCGGATTATATGTAAGCTCCAGGCCAAAAGTCTGAAGGTACTCATCCCACATTCTCTATCTCAAATTAAGATAATGTTGGGTAATGATATACTTGATGTTGATATGCTTAGTGTATGAAATAAAATGATCTCTAGAAAGATAATTTCCCAAAAAACACTTAGCATGCACAACTTCAGCTAACCCAAGATTGTGCATCAGCTAATTCCTCTCTTGTGGCCTCAACTGTAACTCCCCGACCCTAGTTACCCAGAGTCGGTGCATTATTAAATAACATTGGCATGATCACAAGAAAGATCAAATCTCGAAAGACCGATTGGTTTAGTATCCTTGGATACACTAGATATATTCATAAGTTTTACATTACATCATCAAAATAAAAAAAACTACTACAACAACATATTGTCTCCATAGTCTATACTATTAACCCCTCATAATATCCCTGCAAGTCATTCATAATTTACTTCTTCACATCCTCGGAAAAATAAAACATAGAAAAGGGGTGAGCTCAAATGCCCAGTAAGGATAACAATATAGCGGAAACTTTCATAAATAAGAATAAACATTTAAGGCAATGTATACCTAAAACAAAAGCCTTTTAAAATTTAACTTCAACATAGTATGGCATAAATAAAATGAAATAATTCCATTTACTTATTCACATGGATATTCTACTAATCGAATAATCACATGCAATATCAATAACCACTTTCATAATGATGGAATGCATAATGCCAGACTATCATAACCACATAGTCAAGGCCTTGTGCCAAGACTACAAATAATATTTTTTCAAGGCCTTGTGCCAAGACACTAGTTTGTCTCATGAGACCTATCGATGCATCGAGGAGCTATAGCGGGCTCCACCCGTCACATATTAAGTCCAATGCATTCCCATATGAAAAGGTTTAAACATAACATAAACATTCGTATTAAAACTAGCATATGAAATGTCAATACTTTCACCATAAACTATGAATGGTATAAAAATAGCACATTCACAGTCAAACATATCACAAAACCTTCAATACAATATAGATGTTTTGTATCACAATAAATCAACTTCAAATAATCTTAAAATCCATCAAAGGATGTTGACATAGATGAAATCAAAATTCTTTTTAAAGAAATATCTCCTTTTATTTTGAAATCATTTAATATCCATATAAAATAAAACATTTTCTTTGAAAATAAACTTATAAGCTTGTAAGGGAAGCTTTGAAGATTTTATAAAGGCGGAAAATAACCGCACCCGCCGTATAAGTTAAAAAAACATTCTTACCTTAATTCTGTCAAAAAAGTTAAAAAGGACCTTGTTTTGAAAACGATGGAAAGATTCCTTTATAAACCTCTTATAAAAAGTCAAACAAGAATATAAATGACTTTAACCCATATCCTTGTAAATAATAAATATGTTTCGAAATACATTTCGAAGAAACATGGATGTGGATGATAAAGAGATCCCATTAGATTATTACGTATAAACAACCTCGGATAATGAAGAGATTGTGAAATAACCCTTACCTTGTACTTTTCCTTGGTTGGGGTAGGTTAACCTCTTGTATAATGGTGAAATAATTGTTATTAAATTATAAAAGAATCATATACATTAATATGATATCAGATATGATCTTTTAATATTGATTTGATAATAATATCTTAGTATTATCGTTGTTTCGGGTGTGAACTTACTTGTTCTCTTTTGTATGTTTTGTTACGTAAGACATGTTTGTAAAGAATAGGTTGTATATTATTCATATCCAGAATGATATCAAGTCTTTAAACATCATTTTTAAATCATCAAATGATAATTATACTTGAATGGATACGATGGAGAATGAATCTCATCGCATTCGTGGAGACGGTAATCCGTACGTACACACGAGGGACCATATCATTCTTTTGATATTAAAATAATATATAAATGGATGGTATATCATATATACAGATTCATTAACATGTTATATTTATTATTTACATGAGTTACACATCATTATTATACCCATCCAAATAATATTATATTGAATAACAATTACACCACGACGTGGAGATGGTAAGCCGTACGTACGCACGTATGGTGACATGTTATTAAAAGGGTGGATAGAATACTGAATATGGTTGTACCATATTTATAATAACATCACAGTATATAAATGATACTGGAGTTATTATTTTAGAATGGTAACAACAAAGGAAGAAGAAGTGGAAGATGAAATGAACTTGGAAAAGGGTGGTGAAATCATTAACTCTTCTTCGGGCTCTTCCTTTTTATTTGATCAAAAGGGCTCCTTAAGTTGGCTTTATGATCAAACTAAGGCCTCTAGGTTGTAGTGAGGGAAGTTGGGAGAGTATTTGGGCAGAGTTTGGCCGAACCAAAAGGCTTTGAAGGTGTGAAGAAATGAGAAGGAGTGGTCTCCTTTTATAAGGGAGAGGAGGGGCTCTTTAGTAAAGAGTGAAAGTATTACTTTATAATATAATTATATTCGGTTTATAATGGTCCAAAAATCATTGAGGTCGAAGATAAGATGACTTATATTCAAAATAACATCAACCAATAAGAATTGGACAGGTTTTAGATAATATTTTAATCATTATAATCTTATTTATTTAAATGATTTATTAATGAGGTAAACATTGCATCATTATTGTGTCATTAATAATTTAAATTATTTGATGTCTAAAAATTAAAAATAAATTATCATTATGTAGGAAATCTTTTTATATTTATAATTAATATTTATAATCGAAAATCCAACATGTATATCCCTATGTAAAAATTGTTCTTCTAAAAGATGTAAGCTTATGCCATTTTTATTTTTATTTTAACTTTATTAATATAATGTGTCCCTACCACATACAAGTGGCTCTAATGGGTCCCCAAATCGACCCAAGGATTCCCATGGTCGGGTTTGTGTCCACCAATAAGGTTAGGACACGTTTTCGGGTAATTTTGTATTATTATAATATTATTTTTTAACCCTTATTTACCGGATTTACCCTTTAACCATGGTAAATAAAATATTTACCGTAGTAATTATTCAAAATGTGTAAAAATAAAAGTTACCTATTTAGATAATTTGGACATCCTGATTCCAAATATGTAATCCATTTTTCCAAATTCAAAACATAGTAGTGGCAGAAATTAATTTAAAATTAATTCCCGTAGTTAAAATAAAAAGCGTGTTTTTAAGAGATAATAACTATCAAAAGATTGACACTTGTTTATGTCTGGTTTAATTGTGAAATTATGTCCAATGACAAACATTAAATTAAATGGTAAAAATATATTCTAAATATACTTTAAAACCACTCAAATTCATAATGTATCAATATTAATTATTTTGATTAAAAAAGTTGATTTTAATTAAAATTTAGTAATTTTCACTATTCATCAAAATATAAAAGTTATCCAAAAAGTACCAAAATTTCACCCTAGGCTAATTTCAATATTCCGAATCCAAAAATGAAGTCCATTTTGAAATAGAAAATATATATTATTTCAAAAAGTAGGTATTACCATTCACAACGGCTAGTTTAATTAGTTGTGGTGTGTGTTAGAACTCGAGGTTGCGTACAACACACGCTATCGCATTATTCGAAGGGAAACGTATCGTGGAAGCTTGGGGTGTTACATTATCCCCTCCTTCAAATAATTGCGTCCTCGTAATTTCTAGGGTATTACTGCATAAAGAGACTCAGGTGGTTCTTCATCATAAGTTCCTCGGGTTCCCATGTTGCCTCTTCCATCTTATGATTTCTCCACAAAACTTTTACCAGACGCATCGTCCGGTTTCTCAGTACTTGTTCTCTTGTATCAAGAATCCTGACAGGCTCTTCACAATAAGACAGATCGGGTTCCAGTTCTAATTCCTCTTAGGTGAGTACATGCGTTGGGTCAGGCATGTATTTTCTCAACAGAGATACGTGGAACACATCGTGAACTTTTGAGAGACTTGGCGGCATTGCCAATCGGTAAGCTACAGCCCCAATTCGTTCTAGAATTTCGAAAGGTCTGATGTACCTGGGACTCAATTTACCTTTCTTACCAAAACGTATGACTCCCTTCCAAGGAGATACCTTCAGGAAAACATGATCACCGACCTGAAATTCCAAATTCGTCCTTCGATTATCGGCATAGCTCTTCTGCCTACTTTGAGCTGCTTTGATGTGATTTTGGATTACCTTCATCTTTTCCACCGTTTCCTCCACCAGTTCTGGGCCTACAAGTTTTCATTCACCAACCTCATCCCAACAGGTTGGTGTACGACATCTCTTTCCGTATAACGCTCCATATGGTGCCATCTGAATACTCGAATGGAAGCTATTGTTATAGGAAAATTATACTAGTGGTAAATATTGATCCCACATACCATGAAAGTCATGTGAGCAAGATCTCAACATGTCTTCTAGGGTTTGAATAGTCCGTTCTGATTGTCCATCTGTCTGAGGGTGGTAAGAAGTGCTCAAATGAAGTTCAGTATCCAGATATTTCTGAAGACTTTTCCAAAATCTTGAAATAAAACGGGGATCACGATCAGAAACAATCGATAGGGGTACTCCATGAAGTCTCACAACTTCATTAATGTATAGTCTTGCTATACGTTCTAGGGGTAGATCTTCTCTTATAGTAAGAAAATGTGCTGACTTGGTAAGACGATCAACAATAACCCATATTGCATCGTTCCTTCTAGGAGTCTTTGGTAGCCCCATGACAAAGTCCATCGTAAAATTGTCCCATTTCCACTCCGGTATGGGAAGAGGTTGCATGACTCCTCCAGGCTGTTGCCTTCCAGCTTTCACTTGTTGACAAACCATACATCTTGACACAAAATCAGCAATCTCCCTCTTGATGTTGTCCCACCAAAAATGTTCCTTCAAATCTCTATACATTTTGGTGCTCCCAGGGTGTATAGAGAAATTGGAAATATGAGCATCATCCAGCAATTCCCTTTTCAGATCAGGTAAATCGGGAACACAAAGTCTCTTCCCGAATTTCAATATTCCATCTTCATACACAAAGTCTCTCAATCTCCCATCATTCACAGCTTTAATCTTCTTCTGAAATTCTTCATCAACGGTCTGAGAACTCTTAATCCTTTCTAGTAAAGATGGTTTGGAAACCATTTGAAAAAGCATTGATGTTTCACCTTCCCTGGTTATTCCCATGTCCATCTTCACTAGATCCATGAAAATTAGATCCCTTTCAATTCTCATCATGTTCAAAACTCCATGGTCTTTTCTGCTCAAAGCATCTTCCACCTTGTTTGCTTTCCCCGGGTGGTAGTGTATCGTGCAATCATAATCCTTGAGTAATTCAAGCCATCTCCTTTGCCTCATGTTGAGTTCTTTTTGTGAGAAAATATACTTCAAACTCTTGTGATCAGTATAAATCTCACATTTTTCACCATAGAGGTAGTGTCTCCATATCTTCAAAGCAAAGATCACAGCTGCTAACTCAAGATCATGAGTAGGATTGTTTTGTTCATGAATTTTCAACTGTCGTGATGCATAGGCAATAACTCTATCATTCTGCATAAGGACAAAACCAAGTCCTTTCTTTGATGCATCACTATAAATAACGAACCCATCATTCCCCGATGGTAGAGTCAATATAGGAGCATTGACTAATCTTCTCTTCAGTTCTTCGAAACATTCTCCACACTCTTTTGTCCAAACAAATTTAACCCCTTTACGTGTGAGCTTCGTTAATGGGTTAGCCAATCGGGTAAAATTCTGGACGAAACGTCGATAATAACCTGCCAAACCAATAAAACTACGTACCTCAGTTAAACTCGTAGGTTCTGGCCATTCTTGGATTGCCTTGGTCTTAGAAGGATCAATAGAGATTCCATCTTTAGAGACAATGTGGCCAAGAAAAGAAATATCCTGAAGCCAGAATTCACACATGCTAATCTTCCCATATAATTCACGCCTCCTCAGAGTCTTCAAGATAATGCTTAAGTGATTTTCATGATCTTCGTAGGTTTTGGAGTATACCAAGATATCATCAATAAATACCACCACAAATTAATCGAGATACTCCTTGAAAACTCTATTCATCAGATCCATGAATACAGAGGGTGCATTAGTCAATCCAAACGGCATTACGGTAAACTCGTAATGCCCGTACCTAGTTCGAAATGCTGTCTTCGGAATGTCTTCCTTATTCACACACAACTGATGGTATCCAGATGGAAGGTCAATCTTTGAAAAGTATTGAGCTCCATGCAGTTGGTCAAATAAATCATCAATACGAGGTAGGGGATACTTGTTCTTTATCGTTATAGCATTGTTCTCCCTGTAGTCGATACATAACCTCATAGATCCATCTTTCTTTTTAACAAAAAGAACAGGGGCTCCCCATGGATAAACACTAGGGCGAATAAATCCCTTATTACTCAATTCCTCTAGTTGTTTCTTTAGTTCGACTAACTCTACAGTGGCCATTCTATAAGGGGTCTTCGATATAGGCCTTGATCCAGGAATCAAATCAGTGGAAAACTCAACTTCTCGTTCTGGAGGATGTCCAGGTAAATCTTCCGAAAATACATCTAAAAATTCTTTCACAACAGGTACATCCTGTATTTGAACATTCCTTTCCTCACCCGTAGTTATTTCATTCTCTTCCTCCCCAATAATTGAATTTAGTTGAGCTATTGAGGGTGGATCTAAATAAGAATTAGGTGGTGACAATTCTGCTCTAAAGATAAGGTGTTCCTTATCATTATCATCAAGAATCGTAACCTCTTTCTTCTTACAATAAATCTTCGCATCATAGTCCGAAATCCAGTCCATACCGAGGATTATGTCAAACTCAATCATAGGTATGACGATGATATCAGCAGATAACGAACATTTATGTGCTCTAATGGGGACTGAATCACAAAAATTTGTTGCAATGATACTTCCCTTAGGAGTTTTAACTGACAACTCCCTTGTTAAATGAAATTGGAAATATCTAATTTTCTTAGAAAACGGGGAAGATATGAAACAATACGATGATCCAGAATCAAATAATGCATTTGCTAAACTTGAGGAAACCATTAAATTACCTTCCACCACGTCTTTTGGAGCTTCTACCTCTGCAGTAGTGATAGCATAAGTCTGGCCTTGATCCGTTGGGCTTTTCTGAGGTAGGTTCTCCTAACGCTTAGGACATGCATTTGCATAATGCCCCATCTCCCTGCAATTTTAGCACTGAACGTTGGTAGCTTCCTTCTTCCCCTTGCAATCATGATCTTGGTGGCCTTTTTCACCACACTTGTAACAGACTCCCATTCCCTTCAAGCAAGTACCAGGATGTTTCTTCCCGCATTTACCACAAGATGGATATTCAACCTTTCCCTTCTTCCCCTTATTTCCATTCCCAGATTGATCAGCATGCCTCTTCTTCTCTTGATTTTCTTTAAAGTCATAAGACTTAGAGAATTCCTTTTTGGTCTTGATAGCACATGAGACAATGTCTTCGTACGATGAAAAGGATTGTGAGACTAATGCTCGACGGAGAAATGGTTTTAACCCATCAAAGAAACGATCAATCTTACTTCTTGGGTTGCGAATATAATCTCCAGCATACCTCGCTAACCTTGTAAAGTTAGCCTCATACTTTGTGACATTCTCATCCTCCTTTTGTCTCAGACTTATAAATTGCCTTTCCATATCTGATCGATGGTCGCGAGGAAAGTATTTTTCTAAAAACAGATCTTTGAACTCCCTCCATTCCATATTTGATACTTCATCATCTTCCTTCATGTTTTGAATCAATGACCACCATTGATCAGCATCTCCAGTGAGGCGGTAAACTGCCATGATAACTTTTTCCCTTTCACTGCTCCCCAAAGCCTGAAATATTTTCTCTAGGGAATTTATCCACTGCTCGGCTACTAAGGGATTTGTACTCCCATTGAACGTTGGTGGTTGTTGCCTCATGAATCGGTCTAACATTGATCCTCCACGCTGTGGATTAGGGTGCTCCATACGGGTAAGGTTATTATTCATAACCTGAATAAGTTGTCCCAGTATGGTGATTATCTGATCGGCACCAGTTCCATCACCAGCCCCACTACAATTATCTTGAGCAGGAGGGAAATCCCTACATAGAGTGTGTGCATTGATATGGTTTCCATTTCTTCCACTAGGCTCCATTTCTAAACAATGGCATAAACTAGATCAGTTTATGTATCAAAATACATAATCCCATACTTATAAAACACTTAACATAAATTGAACTATATATGGATATAATCCATAATCATAAAAATGTTTTCTTTGAGGAATTATATACTCATAAACCCTTCATAATGATTTGTAAAGAAAATGAGAGTTATCCTAAGCATATCCCCTGGGAGTGTCGTAACCAAGAGTGCAGCAAGGCCCGTTGTCGTGCACTAGTTCCCGTTCGAGTCTAGCTCAAAGCGATGTTTTCTGGTTTTACCCCTAGGTACATCTGTGCCAGAGCCGCCTCTACCTGCTCGTATCCAGACAGGGATGTATTGCTCGGAAAACTCACAAAATCTCTTCAATACCAAAATTCTACGAAGTTCTTCTATACTAATCCTCAAAGTTCATCTTAGGTCTACGTGCTCTAATCAGAGTTTATCTAAATCTAGCTTCCAAGGTTTGTACTAAACTTCCTCTGATACCAACTGTAACGCCTCGACCCTAGTTACCCAGAGTCGGTGCATTATTACATAACATTGGCATGATCACAAGAAAGATCAAATCTCGAAAGACCGATTGGTTTAGTAGCCTTGGAAACACTAGATATATTCATAAGTTTTACATTACATCATCAAAATAAAAAAAACTACTACAACAACATATTGTCTCCATAGTCCATACTATTAACCCCTCATAATATCCCTGCAAGTCATTCATAATTTACTTCTTCACATCCTGGGAAAAATAAAACATAGAAAAGGGGTGAGCTCAAATGCCCATTAAGGATAACAATATAGCGGAAACTTTAATAAATAAGAATAAACATTTAAGGCAATGTATAACTAAAACAAAAGCCTTTTAAACTTTAACTTCAACATAGTATGGCATAAATAAAATGAAATAATGCCATTTACTTATTCACATGGATATTCTACTAATCGAATAATCAAATGTAATATCAATAACCACTTTCATAATGATGGAATGCAAAATACCAGACTATCATAACCACATAGTCAAGGCCTCGTGCCAAGACCACAAATAAGATTTTGTCAAGGCCTTGTGCCAAGACACTAGTTTGTCTCATGAGACCTACCGATGAATCGAGGAGCTATAGCGGGCTCCACCCATCACATATTAAGTCCAATGCATTCCCATATGAAAGGGTTTAAACATAACATAAACATTCGTATTAAAACTAGCATACGAAATGTCAATACTTTCACCATAACCTATGAATGGTATAAAAATAGCACATCCACAGTCAAACATATCACAAAACCTTCAATACAATATAGAAGTTTTGTATCATAATAAATCAACTTCAAATAATCTTAAAATCCATCAAAGGATTTTGACATAGATGAAATCATAATTCTTTTTAAAGAAATATCTCCTTTTATTTTGAAATCATTTAAGATCCATATAAAATAAAACATTTTCTTTGAAAATAATCTTATAAGCTTGTAAGGTAAGCTTTGAAGATTTTATAACGGCGGAAAATAACCGCACCCGCCGTATAAGTTAAAAAAACATTCTTACCTTAATTCTGTCAAAAAGGTTAAAAAGGACCTTGTTTTGAAAATGACGGAAAGATTCCTTTATAAACCTCTTATAAAAAGTCAAACAAGAGTATAAATGACTTTAAACCATATTCTTGTAAATAATAAATATGTTTTGAAATACATTTCGAAGAAACATGGATGTGGATGATAAAGAGATCCCAGTAGATTATTACTTATAAACAACCTCGGATAATGAAGAGATTGTGAAATAACCCTTACCTTGTACTTTTCCTTGGTTGGTGTAGGTTAACCTCCTGTATAATGGTGAAATTATTGTTATTAATTTATAAAAGAATCATATACATTAATATTATATCATATATGATCTTTTAATATTGATTTGATAATAATATCTTAGTATTATCGTTGTTTTGGGTGTGAACTTACTTGTTTTCTTTTGTATGTTTTGTTACGTAAGACATGTTTGTAAAGGATAGGATGTATATTATTCATATACAGAATGATATCAAGTCTTTAAACATAATTTTTAAATCATCAAATGATAATTATACTTGAATGAATACTATGGAGAATGAATCTCATCGCATTCGTGGAGACGGTAGTCCGTACGTACGCACGAGCGACAATATCATTCTTTTGATATTAAAATAATATATAAATGGATGGTATATCATATATACAGAATCATTAACATGTTATATTTATTATTTACATGAGTTACACATCATTATTATACCCATCCAAATAATATTATATTGAATAACAATTACACCACAACATGGAGACGGTAAGCCGTACGTACGCACGTATGGTGACATGTTATTAAAAGGGTGGATAGAATACTGAATATGGTTGTACCATATTTATAATAACATCACAGTATATAAATTATACTGGAGTTATTATTTTAGAATGCTAACAACAAAGGAAGAAGAAGTGGAAGAAGAAATGAACTTGGAAAAGGGTGGTGAAATCATTACCTCTTCTTCGGGCTCTTCCTTTTGATTTGATCAAAAGGGCTCCGTAGGTTGGCTTTCTGATCAAACTAAGGCCTCTAGGTTGTAGTGAGGGAAGTTGGGAGAGTATTTGGGCAGAGTTTGGCCGAACCAAAAGGCTTTGAAGGTGTGAAGAAATGAGAAGGAGTGGTCTCCTTTTATAAGAGAGGAGGGGCTCTTTAGGAAAGAGTGAAAGTATTACTTTATAATATAATTATATTCGGTTTATAATGGTCCAAAAATCATTGAGGTCGAAGATAAGATTACTCATATTCTAAATAACATCAACCAATAAGAATTGGACAGGTTTTAGATAATATTTTAATCATTATAATCTTATTTATTTAAATGATTTATTAATGAGGTAAACATTTCATCATTATTGTGTCATTAATAATTTAAATTATTTGAGGTCTAAAAATTATAAATAAAATATCATTATGTAGGAAATCTTTTTATCTTTCTAATGAATATTTATAATCGAAAATTAAACTTGTATTACCCTATTTAAAAATTGTTCTTCTAAAAGATGTAAGCTTATACCATTTTTATTTTTATTTTAACTTTATTAATATAATGTGTCACTACCACTTACAAGTGGCTCTAATGGGTCCCCAAATCGACCCAAGGATGCCCATGGTCGGTTATGTGTCCACCAATAAGGTTAGGACACGTTTTAGGGTAATTTTGTATTATTATAATATTATTTTTTAACCCTTATTTACCGGATTTACCCTTTAACCATGGTAAATAAAATATTTACCGTAGTAATTATTCAAAATGTGTAAAAATAAAAGTTACCTATTTACATAATTTGGACATCATGATTACAAATATGTAATCCATTTTTCCAAATTCAAAACACAGAAGTGTCAGAAATTAATTTAAAATTAATTCCCATTGTTAAAATAAAAAGCGTGTTTTTAAGAGATAATAACTATCAAAAGATTGACACTAGTTTATGTCTGGTTTAATTGTGAAATTATGTTCAATGACAAAAATTAAATTAAATGGTAAAAATATATTCTAAATATAATTTAAAACCACTCAAATTCATAATTTATCAATATTAATTATTTTGATTAAAAAAGTTGATTTTAATTAAAATTTAGTAATTTTCACTATTCATCAAAATATAAAAGTTATCCAAAAAGTACCAAAATTTCACCCTAGGCTAATTTCAATATTCTGAATCCAAAAATGAAGTCCATTTTGAAATATAAAATATATATGATTTCAAAAATTAGGTATTACCATTCACAACGGCTAGTTTAATTAGTTGTGGTGTGTGTTAGAACTAGAGGTTGCGTACAACACATGCTATCGCATTATTCGAAGGGAAACGTATCGTGGAAGCTTGGGGTGTTACATCAACTACTGAGACCTGTATCCAATGACTCCTTCTCCATATAGAAGCACTGCACCATTCCAGATACCTGATGCATTACAATAAATAGTGTAACTCTTTTCCGTCCCTATAAAAATCAGTATCGGTGCTGAAGTCAATCTCTATTTCAGTTTCTAAAAGGCTGAATCACTGGATTTTGTCAACAAGTACATCACACCCTTCCTTTTCTGGCTCGTCAAAGAATTTCTACATATGAAAATTACTATATAATGCGTCTGTAGTAACAATACTGCCCCAAAAAACACCATACATTTTAAATGATATTCAGACGCAACCAAGAAACTATATCTCTCACTTTTTATAGGACTATTGATACTCCTTTCTCTAAGATAACATGACACAATAAATGAATCGGGTACATATAAAAATTGAACTTTGATAGCTTAGAATTCAACTGATGCAGAATTGGTGTACTATATATGATCTCAATATGGGTTTCATGTTTGTGTTGAGTGTTAGAGTACACCAAGATCTCATCCAAAAAGACTACCACAAATGAATCCATGTAAGGATTGAACACTCTGTCAATCTGTGCCATGAAAATTGCTAACGAATTTGTGAGACAGAATAGAATAACCAAATACACATATAGACCATATCTACTCTGAATGGTTGTAAGATGTATATATGATGGTTTAATGTGAAACTAATGACAACTCGATCTTAAGTAAATTTTTTAGAATACCTAGGTGCCTCAATGATAATCAAAGAGATCATGAATCTTCAACAAGGGATACCGGTTATTGGCAATCAACTGGTTCAACTTCAAATAATCAACACAATGTCTGAGGTTACCATCCACTTTCTTCACAAAAATGACTGAAGAACCCCAAAGATAAGTACTAGATCAGATAAAACTCTTATCCTAAACCACATATAAATGATACTTGAACTCTGGTAACTCTAGTGTACATATTCTATACATGGTAATAGACACCAGTGTCGCTCCTTGTATAAGCATAGTAAAAAAATTCACCTCTCGCTTTGGAGGTAAACCTAAAAAGACATATGGAAAGACATATCAAGATCGATCAAACACTAGAGGATGTTCCATCTATGAAATCCCCTTGTCAACCAGATTTAAACTAGAAATTGGGGCTATGATTCCTCCCAACCCATGATGCTCTGGTCTAGCTCTACTCACCAGGAAATACCATTCTCTATTGGGTAGAGATGTCCCCCCCCCTCTTGGGATATGAAACTCATCCTTTGATGATAGTAGTCAAAAAAGTTCTAAATGGAGAATAACAAGTACATTACAATAATGAAATCATAACCTGTCATATAGATGGAAGAGAGGTACCCTAAGAAGTGACACCCTCCTACTTCAATTGGGAACTCCATTAACATAGGTACACTTTCCATGTTGATCCTCAAAAGAGTGTCTAGAGTTAAAACATCTTCAGATGTAATGATATAGAGCCTATGTCTACCCACAACAGTAAAAAATATATAATTATTTGAATCCATATATTAGAAAGATCTTAGGATAAAACATATGAAACTAGAATCATACCTATAATAGTACAGGGTCAGGGATCCTATTCTTACTGGGTCTACTCCATCGCAAAATTCTATCCTATACCGTAGACAAGAAGCCATGCATGGCTACTCCGAGCTGATAATCCTGATTAATGGTGGTAACCGGTCATCTGGATACCATGGATATGACCACCTTCTTAGCCTAAACATCCTAACGGACACCAGTACCCTGACTAATGAGAAACTGGTGGCCTTTCTCCTAAATGTGGATTCATAACAGATCCACTCTCAACTGCTTCTGGTGTCAGAATCCTGAAAAATGCTAAAGATGTCCCATCCTTCCACAAGATCGAAACTCGAATAGTTCCATTGGGAAATGTGGTCTCGTATGCCCACTCTTTCTACACTGGTATCACACCACAACGATAACTAAAGAAACATCACATGAAATATCCCTACGGAACTTCTTGCTATCAGTTGAAGGATTACCATCCCTAGAAACTAAATCTCCCTAGTTCGTGGCATCAAACACTCTCATATTGCTCTCAATAATCTGTTCTTGGTTTACTATAGCTATCCCTAATGTCATCTTGAATGTATACACCTGTGATCATATGTCCCACTTGAGACCATCCACAAAACACCTAGCTAGTGATAACTCACACACTCTAAAAATAGGTGTGTAACACAGATGCTATGTAAATTGATAAAAGTAATCCATGAATGAAGGAAAACACCACTCCAAATTCATGAACTCTTTTGGACATTCATCCCTCAACGTCTTGGGGTATGATTAATAATATAAGGTCCTCTGAATATCTTCCAAATCCATATCCTAATGATGTATCTCCCGTGAGATTACATCCCAACATATCATGGAGGAATCCCATAGCATATAATTCGAGAGCCTCACCGTCATCTCAGGAGGCAACTCCAAATTGTCATAGATAAAAAGCATAGCCTCCAACCATTACTCTTCATCCTATGGTCCTCTATTCCATGGAAAATTGAGAGGATGTTGTTGTTGGAGCTCCAACGTCAACTCTTCCATAGTCGGGGTAGGATGTGGTGCTCCATGAAATGTTTGCATCATCCTCTTAAAGGCTTAAAAAAACTATTAATTAACACCTATGTGTGGTATAATAGTTGGTTCCAGAATGGGAATGATGGGAGGATATATCGGTAGTCCGTAATCTAGCATTTTCAATGTTTGTTCATCGTTATATACATTGCGTACAACCAGAGAACAACCCAGTGTCATGACTCTACATGTTCAAGCACACAACTCGCCAAAAGGTTAACAAAAAATGCTACATAAATGAAAAATAATGGAATTGGAGTTGGGAAAAATTGATGTTTTATAAAAATTGGTTACACAACAAGTACAACCACTACCTGAAATTTTCCCTTAAGCCTTAACATGGACATGTACCTCATCCAACCCTGTTGTGTTACACCACGTACAAACGGCGTGTTCCTCCGGAGACACAGTGCGTACATGAATATCCCATCCTTCCTAGGTACATCTACAATGCTAGAACTTAATGTTTCCTCTAGTGTAACAATACACGGAGAGAACACCCTGGACACAGTGTGAACTGAAATGTCCTATCCACCCATGTTGTTAGTCACATGACCAAATACATGGTCGATCATAGTATAGTGTGTAATCCTAGTATACCACATGTTCTTCCTAGAGTTTACCAACCCCATGTATCTTCTCACACAATCAGTCACATGGTCAAAAACTACATGGAGAGTACATATGGTATGCAGTGTGTACAAAAATAAAAGTCATTTCTTCCAGAACAGAAGAACCGATAGTGTGTGTTCTTAACATCACACATCTAGTTTTCGGGGTTTTCAAATAGTAATCCTCTTAAACATATAAAGAACCCTAAAAATCATAAATTTTTCCAAGGAATTCAATTTTTTGTTCTGTGGGAGCTCATACTCCCTGAACATCCATGTCTGACACCCTTACCCATATATCATTTCATAATATAATTCAATTAATGATCAAACATGACCCACAAAAATTCAATCCAAGGGGGACATAACACCTTAAAGACAAAATCATTCCATCTATCCAAAAGAAAAATAACATACACTAATACCGTATCATGATAGAATGTATTAATATCATTAAATATATCATAACACGATGAATATATCGCACATAATCTATCACAATAGCATGAAATCAGTAATGCACCCTAAATGGCATGACAAGAATACATGACATGTGATCTCTAGGAAGGGCCTATGTGATGCATGAGATGGAATACCCTCACCTAATCAGGATGAAAAATAAATGGAACAACAATGATATCAATGATAATAGAACAATACATATGTATAACGTAACTGTGAAATAAAATAAACTGTAAAAGTTGGAGAAAAAAAATTGCAATATTCGAGGTAACCTGGATTTTCCCTATACACAGGTCAACTACTCCCTGCTATAGATAATTATCGAAGTCCATTTCCTTCTTATCCTAGTCAATTAGATCCAAATATTATGGAAGAGTCGAAAAGAACCATTTGATACCGCGTAGTAACGTCCTAGATCTGGGTGCTACCAAAAGGTTCCCCGGACGTAGTTGGTCACATAACCTCAATCACATTTCCACAAATTCCAAAGCCTGACAAGTAGCTGTGAGGGAGAAGATAAGATATTGGGGAAACTTTTCTCTCATTGGTAGAGTATACACTGTAGAAAAGAACTAGTAAGAAATAGAGAAAGTAGTAATACCAACAAAAGTAAACTGCGAAAGTCTGAATGTAAACCTAACTGAGGCCACAATATATATATAAATATATATATATAATATACATGTCAAATGTGTCCAAGAATGAATCCATATAAGTAAAAAATCACTAAATACTATAGAGTAACCAGTTAATAAATAATGAAGTAAACTCAAACAAAATCACAATCCTTAGCTTGGTCCCATGCTCTCTTGCTACAATAGAAATCAAGTACCTGACGAATAATGGAGATTTCCCTTATCTATACCTGCAATCATATAATCTTTTTGGGACCAAAAGCATGACCAAAATAGGATGTGGGATGAATCCTAATAGGCAGCAACCAAAATATCTGTGCCTAAATATCAGTGAATATATATATATACATTAGGTAATAGGAAAAATCTAGCAATAATCTAAGAAGTAATCAAAAGTAAAAAATCCAACAGTTTTCCATTACCTTTGTTTACATGTAGAAATTATTCAATCAATTGAATCATGTAACTATAGGATTTATACTATTCTTTGTATCCCCCATGAAAATTTGTCAAAACAAACATCTTGTAACACCCCGACCCTAGTTATCCAGAGTTGGTGCATTATAACATAACATTGGCATGATCATATGGAAATCATGTTTCGAAAGACCAATTAGTTTAGTATTATTGGAAGCATGATTCATACATAAGTTAAAATTTACAACATGAAAAGAAATACAACACGATATTTTTCATTATAAATCTTCAAGCCTCTTATATTATACCTACAAGTCAATCAAAACTAACATCCTCATATCTAGGGAAAATGAATCATAAGGAAGGGGTGATCTCAAAAGCTTAGTAAGGGTAAGCAATATAGCAGAAGATAACATAAATATTAATCATGGTGAATAATTGAAATCACATGCCTTTACCAATAATAAACATGAATACTTTTATGGCAGGAATACGAGTAGAGTAAATAATTCCATAATAAAACATAATTATGGGTATTCTACTAGTCGAATGACCACATGAACCATCAATATTATTTTGATAATGAGGGAATGTATAATGCCAGACATTTTGAACCGTTTTGTCATGTCCTTGACCAAGACATCGAAAAATGATCAAGGCCTCAGCCAAAACCATATATCAAAATGGGAAAGGCCTCAGACAATTCCATGTCTAGTTGTCTCATGAGACCTACGGATTCATCAAGGAGCTATAGTGGGCTCCACTAATCAGTTACTAATTCCAACACATTCCTCATTTGAAAAGGAAGAATCATAATATAAACATTCTTATTAGAACTAGCATACGAAATGTTAATACATTAACCATTAACCATGAATGTTATAAAAATAGAACATCCATTGTCAAACATATCACAAAACCTTCAATACAATATGGATGTTTTGTACCATAATTAATCAACTTCAAATAAACCTAAAATCCATCAAGGGATGTTGACATATATGAAACCAAAACCATTGTTAGAGAAATAACTCTTTCTATATTGATATCATTTAAGCATCACATAATTATAAAGAAACCATTTATTTTGAAAAAATTCTTATAATTTTGTTTGTTAAGCTTCGACGATGTTATAACGGTGGAATATAGCCACAAACGCTGTATATGTTAAAAAACATTCTTACGTTAATTTTATCAAAAATGTCATAAAGTACCTTGTTTGGAAAACAACAGAAATATTCTTTTCAAAACATATAAGGTAAAATAAGGGTATAAATTAATTTAACTCATTGTCTATTAAATAGTGAAAATGTTTTGAATTACTTTTTTAAGAAAACACGGATGTGAATGATAAAGAGATCTCAGTAGATACTTATGTAAAAACAACATCGGATAATAAAGAGATTGTGAAAATAACCATTACTTTTTAATTTTACGTGGTCAAGGGTAGGTTAAACTCTTGTATAATGGTGAAATATTTGTTATTAAATTTTACAAGAATCATATACATTAATATGATATCATATGTGATCTTTTAAAATTTTCTGTTAATAATATCTTACTATTATCGTCGTTTCGGGTGTTAACTGATTTGTTTTACATTATATTCTTTGTTACATAAGTAATGTTTGTTATGGATAGGATGTATCTTATTCATATTCCGAATGATATTAAGTCTTTAAACATCATTTTTAATCATCTAATTAATATTAGTCTTGAATGGATATGATGGGGAATGAACCTCATAACATTTGTGGAAACGGTATTCCGTTTGTACACACGAGCGACAATATCATTCTTTTGATATTAAAATAATATATAATCAGATGGCATATAATATATAAAGAATAATTATGATTTTATTTTTATTATTTGCATCAATAAAACATCATAATTATACCCATCCCAAAAATAATGTATTGAATCACAATTACACCATGGCATGAAGATGGTAAGCTGTACGTACAAACGTATGGTGACATGTCATTAAAAGATTGGATAGAATAATGAATATGGTTGTACCATATTTGTAATAACTTATCAGTATATAGAAGATATTGGAGTTATTATTTTATAATGGAATGAAAAAAGAAAGAGGTCGTGGAAGAAGAAAGGAACTTGAAAGAGGTGATGAAATACTTTACCTCTTCTTCAGGTTCTTCCTTTTGATTTGATCAAAAGGGCTCCATAGGATGGATTTTGGACAAACGTAAGTCCTCTAGGATTAAGGGAGGATAGTTGATAGGGTATTGTGGAAGGTTTTGGACGAGCCAAATGGCATTGAATGTGTAAATTAGAGAGAATGGGATGTGCCCTATTATAAGAGGGGTGAGGGGAACCTTAGGAAATGCTAGAAATATTATTTTATGATAAAATAATTTTCTATTAATAATTTCTCCAAAATTAATTATTTAGTGGATAAGGGGGGATGGGTAGAAAACCATTCAACCAGTAGGTTTTAAACATGTTTGGTTTACGATATTAACTTTATCCTATAGATTTAACTCTTAGTTAATTAGATTGACATTTACCATGTCTCTTTGTTTTTTTTATATTACATAGTTAATAAAAACATAATAATCTTCCAAGAGAACCTCAAGTGGTTAATTAATGACTTATATAAAATTATTTATGAACTTTGGTTGAAAAATAAATTTTTAGGAATAGAATATAAATTATTAATATAATATTTGTTTTAAAAACTCTTTTATGTCAATTTTGATACTATTTGATATTTCGTTTTTATTAAATTCTTAACAGAAATATTACTACAAAAAAATTCATTTAATTAATACTAACATGTCAAATTAACCTAAAAATTCATTTATGGCATTAAAACTTCCAAATTATATTTATTTTTACATCTATAATACCATTTATTTGATTCTTTCATTAATAAGGAAATTATTGCATCATCATTGTGTCATAAATAAATTATATTATAAAATTTCTAAAAATTAAAAATAAAATAATAATATTTAGGAACACTTTTTAGTTTTCTAAGGAATATTTTTTTTCAAATAGATAACATAGATAACCATATGTATAAATTGTTTTACTAAAAGATATATTCTTATATCATTTTTGTATTTACTTTAACTTAATTATTATAAAGTGTCATTATTACTTACAAGTTGCGTCATGGGGTCCTAAAATCGACCAAAGGATGCCCATGTTGGACATGTATCATCCAATAGGGTTTGGACACGTGTCAGGGTAATTTAATATTATTATAATATTATTTTTTTACCCTTATTTACCGGATTTATCCTTTAACCATAGTAAATAAAATATTTACCAAAGTAATTATATGAAATGGCTAAAAGTAAAAGTTACCTATTTACACAATTTCGACATCTTGATTCTAAATATGGAATCCATTTTTCTATATTCAGAACACAAAAGTGGCACAAATTAATTAAAATTAATTCTCATTGTCAAAACAAAAGCATGTTTTTATGAAATAATAACTATCAAAATATTGACACTTGATTATGTCCAGTTTAAATGTGAAATTATGTCCTGTGAACAACATTGAATAAACTGGTCAAAATGAAATCAAATTATACTTAAAACCCACTCAGTAGTAGAACTTAGCGCTATAAACTATTTTGATTAAAAAGTTGTTTTTAGTTAAAATTTTGTATTTTTCACTATTCATCAAAAACTAAATGTTTTTAGAAAATTACCAAAAACTCACCCTAAGATAATTTTTATATTCCAAACCCAAAAATTATGTCCATTTTGTATGATAAAATTTATAAAATTTCAAAAAATGAGTATTACTATTCATAACAAATAGTTTGATTGGTTATGGTTTGTTAGAACACGATGTTTCGTACAACACATGCTATTGAATTTTTCAAAGAGAAGTGTACTGTGGAAGTTTGGGGTGTTTCACCTCTCATAAGACCATCAAAAAATAAAGTAACACTTTGTCAAGCTTATTCTTTGGCATGACAGACTCGCCAAAATCATTTACCCATTTCTAAACACCCCTCATGAAATGCTCTCGCAGTCCACCCCCTTTGGATTAACATATCACCAATTATTTAAATAAAGACCCTCTGGGAATCTCTAACTGCCTAACCCCTTTGGTCCAATATATCACGTAATAAATTAAAAATAACCACCTGGGATGATCTCATGGTCCATACCCCTGGGCCAACATGGAATTATTAAATTATAAATGACCTCCTGGGTAGATCTCATGGTAAATACCCCTAGGTCAACATAGTGTAAATCAATTATAAATGAACACCTAGGTAGCTCTCACGGTCAATACCCCTAGATAATCATCAACACCAGGGATATCATGGTCTAGTGCAAATAAATAACATACATACCATATCAAAGAAGTTCATGTATCATATAACTACTAAATAAAAAATCATTCGAAAAGAATATCTCATGAATTTCAAATAAAAAACAACTCCATCAAAAAAGTACATGGTATGGAAAACAAGGCAAGCCTAATTGGCATTTTATACCAAACCATAATTAAAAAATCAAGGGAAACACACCCATACAGGATTCTGTAATAAGGCATCTAACCTTACGCATAACGAAAAACCCTTCATTAATCAAACAAACCATAGCAGCTAACAAATAGGGTCAAATTACAAATATAGTGATACTACAAATGTGGGTATGTGGCACTTTTAGCATATATAATCCCATTATAGACAATTAATGTAAAACAACATCTATGTTTATGTCTTACAATTGATATACTTGAACATCGGCCCTCAAATCAGCCAAGATTGGCGTAGATATACAAAAAATTCAAAACAACCCAACTGTGAATTAATCATGAGATATGATGAATATAGATGAAAAATTATACATGAACGTAGGAATCACCAGTGGGATTCCAACTCACCAGATGGAGTTTCAATCAAGGATTGGATAGATATTCAGTGATTCAATCTTCAATCTTCATTTGCAAGAACTTCCGTATGAAATATGGGAATAAGAAGATGGTTCTGAACATGAGATATGGCCCTGCTCCGATTTATCAAATAAAAAGTAACGTATATGGTGTGTTCATTTACAGTTTAAGTTTTGTATTAGCCACAACAAGCCCCTAACTTATACAACCTTGCTAGGTCATCAGACAATAATGTACCCAGACATTTCAAAAACCAACATGTGTTTGTAAACAATAATCTAGGTACATGACGTGTACTTAAAAGTATACATAGTTTAAATTAAAAATCTTATTTTCTCCCTTTATTCTAAAAAAACCCCAAAATCAATATTCATACATGAAATGAAGTTCTAGGTTCTTAAAAGTGGAATGCTATGGGACTCAAAACAATAATTATATGATGATTTAAAGGTCCATCTGATATATTATTTCAACATCATTTTCCTAAATATAATGAATTATTTTACTCCTTATTTATATAAACAAGAATTATTGACTAATTGTTTTTTGTTTCATAAAAACAATTTAATTATTATTATTTTCATCAATAAATATTTAATTCATCATTTATTACAAGAAATAAATATCGAAAAAATTAATTTTTATGCCTAAGGAACTGAAATGTACTTTTAATGGAACATAAGATACTTAAATAGTGAAAATTATTTCTATCTATATCAAACTATTTTTCAATACCAATATGGTTTTCCCAAGTTATTCATGATAATAAATTAATCTGAAGACATCAAGAGAAACACCATTGGACCATTAATAATTTTTATTGTTCAAATCATTTACCTAATTTTATACGAACCATGACATCATGTCGAATAGTTGAAGGTTATATACCATTATAATCCTTCGATCATGTGTTGAACCATGGACCCTTTATAAATATGATGTGTTTTTAGCTGATATGTGAGATGTTTTTTTTAACTTATATTAATATAATTCTTATAAAAATCATAAAAAATAAATTTTCCGTCTTTAAAATAAAATTAATCATTCAATATGACATTTATTACAAGGGATCTCAATACATCTAATTATTTTCTCCCATAATTAAAAAAATCTTATTTTGATATTACTAAAAAGTAATTAATTATCATATTAACCCTATATTGTGACATATATTTTTATGTTTTCTCAAAAAATTATAAATTCACTATTCATCGAATACCTATTTCACTAAAGCATGTACATTTCCATATATTTCACCCAAAATATCAATAATCATGGTAGACTCTTATCGCATAACACATAGAAAAAGGTGTTTATGATATTGGACTTATTATCGACCTTGAAATCATAAAACCAAGATGGAATAAACAACTCTTATCTAATAAAGGCATATACTATAAAATAAATTAATATATATTTTTTTGTTTCTTAATTTTATAACAAATTATCAATGTTAAAAATATTCTA
Organism: Viscum album; assembly: GCA_963277665.1. Taxonomy (NCBI): domain Eukaryota; kingdom Viridiplantae; phylum Streptophyta; class Magnoliopsida; order Santalales; family Viscaceae; genus Viscum; species Viscum album. The sequence continues at coordinate 206,731,379 of OY728128.1, read as the reverse complement.
CAAAAATCATTAATCCATTTTATTTCAACATAGGTTCCTCCATGGTCGATAGTGAACCCTTTAAAGGAGGTGATATCATAAAACCAAAAATCATAGTGTGAGTGGCACTTGTCATGGTGGGAAAATGAAATATTAATCTTTAGGAGGAATAAATCAAGTAACCATATTTTCAATATATGACATATTATATTTATCTTTGGTCATCCATTGTCGTAATATATACAAATCATATAATTTATTTGTAATTAAAATTTGAATTATTGTAAAAATGTACCCTGATAGTTTAAAACTAGGTGCACACTATGTCACATTTTTGATCACCTAGTGATGATTAGTTCTTTCCCAACACACCATTTTTTGAATTATTACTCTAAAGTACCTATATTCAAGATCTATGGAAGTATTAGTATCTAAATTGGGATTCATTTATAATAAATACCATATAATCTATTCCATATGAAATCTTTAGTATGTTATTATATATATATATATATCATAAATGCTTATTATAGGCTTATGATCCATAATTTATGTTTCTTTCTAAATACAGTATCCATGTATTGTAGTTATCTTATTCTAATTCCAATTGAATAAACCCATCCCAATATCCATCGTCTGGTTCGTACATATTCTTTAGGAATAAGATACAATGAATCACATCCTGAAGGTCCAAATTTTTTACTTGTCTTGGTACACATGAGTGTTAGAATACCTTTCAAAAAAAATAATTACCTTTTCTTGAATAAAATAGTTTCTTAAAAGAATATCCCTATATATAACAAAAAAATTAATTCATGTATTTATGATAAATGAAATAAAGTAAGGGTGATCTCAAATTCATAGTAAAGGTTCAGTACACCAGATACTAACAAGAATCAACAATTATAAAAAAATATGGAATTATGAATAAATGAGGACACATGATATTAAAATGAATTACATGAATAAATATAGAAGGCATAATCAATATGGTTTGTAAAATAAATGAAAACACAAGCTATATAATCAATAAAATAACAATGAAATGCATCTATAAATAACATCATTATGAAAATATGAAGGATAATGGTTACTAAATCTGAAATAAGGAAATGAATAGTTTTTTAGAAATCAAATTTCTTAGGAACATGTTAAATTTTCTATCATTCTCGTTTTGATTAATGTTTAAAAAATATTGGGTGAAAACTATGTTTGTTTTTCCAAATATATCTCATCTTTTATGTCATTTCACAAGAATGTTAAAAACTAATAGTTTTAAATAAAAAGTGTATGTCTAGCTAATTTTGACTCAGGGGTGTTCCAATCCATCAGGATGATTTATAAACATGGTCACCAAACAATTTATTTCACATTAAATTCCTTTATAACCTATCATATAATCAATTTTATTCATAAAAAATATTCATAATCATAGATCACATGTTTTTATCAATGGATATATGTTTATCAATATTTCCTTACATTTAAAATAAAATTATATAAAGTAAAAAATATATAGAATGGATATATGTTTTATCTTATAATATTTACCATGACAAATAATACATATATTTAGTGGAAATTTATTGTCTAATGATCACAGTAAATTCAATATTTGAAGGGGATGTTTATAAATTCCTAATGAAACATGGATATAAATGTCAATAAAAACCATCGTCAAAATAATAATAAAAAATATAGAGCTTTAATAAGAATGGTATTGCCATATACGCATTAGAGTATGAATAAATACTGTTTTTCATTTATTAATTGAAATACTATAAAAATATATTTAATAACACTCTTGGGGAAAACATACTTTTTCATTTTGAAAATCATTTTTAAAATAATTTAATTTGAAAACTAATTATAAAAACATTATTTTAAAATATCCTCATATACTGGAAATGGAAGACTAACTGGAACAATTTTCATTTTGGAAGGTAATTTCATACATTGTGTATAGTTTAAAAAATATTCCCCTTTTACTGAAAAAATGTTTATGATGGATCATTATTATGAAAAAAGAATGAATATTCCTTTAACATATTTTAAAATAATAAAGAAGAATATTTTTTAAAATGACATAGTAATAATGTTAAATAATTTTAAAGAGTAAAATAAATTAAAAATTATTTCAATAGATTAGTTTTAAATGGTTAAAATCATTTTTGAATGCAATGTTAGAAAACCTGGTTTTTGAAGAAAACTGATTTTCCAATCGAATTGATAAATGAAGTCCAATTTTATTTATACAATTATACTAATTATTTCATTTTAAAAATATAAAAAATAGTAATATTAGTTTACAATATAATGAATAACCAATGGATAATAGCATTAATGTGTTTATTAGAAATTCATTTAATAATTTTCATCATTTAATGTTCCATAATAGACAACATTGATTAAAATGAGATTATAAAGTAAACACTTGAAGAAATCAGAACATTGATGTGAGAATCAAAAAATATATTGATTATGTGTATCAAGTATACATAAAAATAATACACTTGGAAATAAAAATTAATATAATTAAAATTTATTATATATAAAATCATAAAATATCAAAGACAACGAAGAATTAATATCACCTACTGAAATGAAATTGAGTTATGATATTATAAAAATATTTTAACATTTAAATCCAATAACCATAGATGAAATAATTTAAATTAGAACATTAAACGGAGTGAATAATGAATTATTAATTACATCAAATATCAAAGGGGCAGAATGTGAATCATTTTATGAAATCATGTTCCTAACATTACAATATGCCTCAATAATATGAAATTTAGAAGAAATATCATAGATTAAACTTCCTTTTAAATTAACATGTTTTAAACTCATGTATAGTAGTGTAAATGAGTTATTAAATTATAAATGGAAGAATACTAATATTTTTAATTTCATATATTTTAATTTTTAAACATATTATAATATGTTCATTATTAATAATTCCCTATTTTAGTTGATAGATTTTTTAATTGACTTATTTTATCACACATGATTTTGCATGACATATCATTTTATGTGTATATGATATAGTTATATCATATCCAAAATAATAAAGGATACATAATTAAAATATTGTTACATTAATTTAATTTTGAAATTAATCATTAATGATGGTTATGAAAAATTATGTTTGTTATGATCATGGAGAAAGTAGGTTAGACGTACCCTTGAGTAACATTTCCATTTTTCAATGATAATTATGGAAAATATATAAGTAATTTTTCAAAATTTTATATTGATCATAATATAAGATATACCATATAATAAGCTTATATATATCATCCATGTCTTGTGGTTTTGAAAAAAGAGTCACATCAGTTTATAAAGGCAGTAGACCTCACAAACATAAACTATGTTGTAATCATTATGTGTGTAAAATGGAATGAATGGAAATGAAGAATATTATATCACAAGAGTAAAAAATATGTAATTAATATCAGAATTAGGTATTATATATTATATATAATTTCTAATTGTTTCTTTACCACCTTTCATGTGAAGATTTAGTGAAAGACAAATTGCATCGCTTCGCGAGGTGGTAGTCCACCGTACACCTGAGCAACATTATCATATCTACTTGGGAATGGATGGAAAAACATTAATATGATATATTTCCCAGATAGGTATAAATATGTTATAAATATAAAATATATTCCTTAGATCTATCATTATACCCATCATTGGGAGGTGAAATAGAAAAAATGAATGATATTGGTTCAGGAGCTGGTCATCCAACATACACATTAACTACGATTTCATAACCCAATTCATGGAAGTATATACGGTTTTATGTCATAAACATAATATAAAAAAATTGTATATAAAATATATGGATATTTTTATATCATCATGCTTAAAAAAATGATCGAGGTTGAGAATGAAGTGAAATAAATATTCTCATCAAAGAATATTACCTCTTATTCGGGTATCCTCCTTATGATTGCACTAAAGCCCTAAAAGATTGAAATTATACCAATGATATGAATTATATTGTTATGGGAGGTAATTGGGAAGTTATGTTTCCTATATTGGATATTCTAGGATAGTTTTATGGTGGAAGTGGAGATGATAATGGTGGCCTTTTATTAGTGGGGGAGTGGACACACATGAGATTTTTGAAAAAAATTGTGTTCTCCCAGATTTTCCATATAGAAAAATTATTTTAAGTGAATGGTTATAGAATATAAGAGGGGTAATGGTAAAAATGTTTCCATATTTTTTTAGAAATTTGTATAGTATACTAGAAGCCATATTTTTTTAGTTTACCCCCTCTGAAATACCAACTTTTACCGGAACCATGGTAATAAATTTTTTCTGTATTCACTATTCATTTTTGAAAAAAATTATGTTAAAATTATTAATAAATGTAAATTATGATGATTATAAAATATATAATCTCTTTCCAAATTACATTAACAATGTGGAAAATGTTTATTATAAATTAATCTCGAAAACAAGATAAGGAAAAAAAATTTAAAGTGAAAATGATCAAAAGTTTATGAATGTTTAATATATAAATTAAATATAAAAGTTATTCCAACGACCAAAATTGGATTAATTTATTTTAAAAATATATTATTTTACATTATGAAATACAAAATATAATATACCATTATAAATTCATTAAATGATTTGTATGATTTCAATTAAAATCTACTCTTGATCATTATTCATTAAAAATAAATCATTTGTAGAAAATATTAAACGTAAACCTTTGATAATTCGGTTATTCCAGTTTTAGAAAATTTTTTTTAAAAATCATGTTTCAAAAAATATATGAAATTTATGTTTAAATTCTATGCGCAAAGCATGATTAAACTGTCTTTTAGAAAATATTTTTTTTAGAAAATATTTATTTTTTATTTTAAATGATTTTTATTTCAATTTTAATTAATAGATAACAATAATTTTTATAATTGAGTTATTAATATTCATAACCCCAAATATATCTTCAAGGTGATAACCATCATATGAATTGTTAGTATTAATAACATATAGTTGATCAGTAAAACCTAGTCTTATAATGAGTTTCATGTCAAATGTTATATTGAATAATATTATAATTTAATATAATGCATTTTATGTAAAATATTATATTGAATAATATTTTATTCTTTTATAATTTTGGGGTGTTACACAATAAACTTCAGAGACTTTGAATAAAAACATTTCAAAAATATAATATTATTATTCCCCTTCCATATATACATACCTCCTAGAGATCCTCTTAGATTTAATACAGACATATGGGAGAACCCATTACATACACCAAATTTTTGGAAACAAGGATTTTTTCTCAGCCAATGGTACAAAATGTTCCACATATATAATATTCCTTAAATTTCACTAAACCACAATTCCCTTTCTGATACACTTCATTTCCCAGCAATTTCGAACTGTCCTTATAACATGGAAAAATGACAACCTTTTTCACTATCAGATATTTAGGTTCTCCCAAAAACATCTTGATGTACACATATCATTACATTAATCAATTCCTCCTCTAGATTCATTTCCCTTCAGACATATATTTCTTATGAGTAAATTTACCACATCGAACTGGAGTCATAAAATAAAATATATTATCTTATTGAGATGGAACATTATTTTTTAAAAATGATTAAATGTACAAAATCTTAAAGTTTTTGTTGTCTTTCACTTACTTATAGAGATGATAATAATATTAAATTTTTTCTTTTTGGATAACATACATGGAATATAAGACACCAAAAACAATCTAGCAAAAACAAATTATAAATGAATAATTATGTGATGCATTCGATATATTTGATCAATTGATACCATTTATTTTTAAAAACATCATGATACCACATGGTGAACATGTAACCTCTTCACATGGAAACTCGTTTTCATTCATTAATGGTTTAATATCTATTAATAACACAATATAAAGTCACTATGGATGTATTCAACCTTTGTAACCATATTTTGAGAAAAACATTCATGGGGGTCCATATGGTTAACACACAATTTTCATCCAACATGTTCATGACTTCATGAGTGTAGCTAGTTAATACCATATTGTTAAAAAATAACAAATAAAAATTATATCATAATATTTTTTCCACTTCATTTTTTACTGCTTATTCTTGGAGTCATTAACCAATTTTAAAAGTACATACAATCATTTTTTAGTAAATATTCACCATGATTACATTATTTTTTTATAAAGGGTATTTACTATAATTACACATAATATTTGTATCTATATAATTTATGTTTATTCTTTTAAATATGGAGCTTCTAAATTTGTTCATTAAGAACTCATATTTTACTCATCCCCAATTTTTCGATTCATTTTCAACCCTATAATAACTTTCTATGATTAAATAAAATTTAATGATTGTAGTATTGTTGGAATGTTAATTGATAACATCTATATTTATGAATCCTCTGTTTGTACAGATACTCATTTAGCTCTATTTCATATTCATTACCATATATATCAACACCATGTTGCATACCCATATCCGGTAATATATCTGATATACCTGTTGGATTATATCTACCCCAATAATGTTGTAACACTTCTAATAGGTATAATAATCATTTAACATGAGGAGATATGGTATATAAAAAACCATAAAACATTGAATTGTGCTTGTTCAAAGATAAATCCCTTGATTAACACATTCTTGTAATGATTCTATAGCCTTCTCCTTTTTATGGAACCACATTTTTACATCATTTTTTTATTGATTTCCATAATCATTGGCATTGGATTAATCCCAATTTAATTTTAAGTAATTTCATTTATTTATTCATATTTCATCTTCTAAGAAAATTCCAACTGATTCTTATATTAGATTAATCATTCTTTTCATAATTTTTAAAAATTTCCTGTGTTCATGACAAAAATATAATTAATATTATTATTATTCATCCCCATGAAAAAGAGGAATGTTTCCATCAATTTCACTTGTAACATTTGGGTTAGAAATAATAAATCATAACGGAATTCCACTTTACATTATATTTTATTATACATAAAATCCTCCCTTGTCTTTTTCTACCCTGATGAGTGAACATTGAGTTGAATATAATTATAATTGTAAATTAGATTAAATTATATTTTTTTTCATTATCTATTTTGAATCATTCTATAAAAGAGGTCAACATTGTGTGTAAAATAAAATGTTCTTTTTAACTGTTAATTTTTTCAATTTTCTACCACTAGTAATGTGAATCATTTTTTCCATTAAATAATTTTACTCAAATAAAAACCCTTCTATTATAATTATCATTTCTTAAGTTACTCCTTCAGTACTACCTTTATTACTTTCATCTAGATAAATTTTAATTTTAATTTTTATTACCATAGGAAAATCATCTCATATTCAGTTCATAATTAACATAGTAATTTTTGGGTTGTGTAATTAATGTATTGGACATTTTTTCACATTTGAGGACATGGGATTCAAAACCCATGCTCATGATGTTCCCAAGTATTCTAAAATAGTATCATTTAACAATAAATTATTTAAGGATCTTATACTTCTATACTTGGAATTAAACAATTTATATATAGTTTTTATATTTAAAAACCATTTCCTCCCACTAATTGATCATTTATGTGTAAAATTATCCACATTCTATTTTCACATTATATAATTTAGATATAGCTAAAGAGATTTGATTTACATATTTTTTTCCTATAATTTAGATGGTATATCCTCCATAATAGTGCCAAATTTTTTTGACTTCTCTTATCTTCTTGAATGGTCATGAAATGGATATCAGATTCCTTCAATTCAATCGGTATAGTAATTATTTTTTTCTGATTTCTATCATGATTTCCTTGAGTGATACCATTTATTATTTAATTATATAACCTATTTCCATTATGATTTTATTTAAAGCCCCCAAAACACTCTTCATACACCTGTTCCCTATAGAAATAACTTTAATGATTTCATAGTCCACCTATTGAATAATATCTTATTGATCCATCAATTAATACAAGGATTTAAACTCTTATTTGACTTCAGATAAGATATTTACTAAATGAGTACCAATTTAGACTAAAGCATAGTCTTTATAATGTTGAATATATTCCCTCATTAAAGGGAAATATAAATTCCATGACAAATATTTGTTATCAAAAGCAATTTTAGTAAAAAAAAAATTCAAGGATATTGATTCCATATAGCTTACTGGGTATCTCTTTCAATAGATTCCTCTACATCATAATATATTCATTCCTTTTAGTTATAATAAATTATTTAAAAAAAATTCAATAGCTTCTCATCATGACTAAATATACAACCATATCTTATGGAAAACATCACAATGATTTTCCACTAAATTTTTTCATTAATAGAATCTTGGTTTTTCAACATATTGAATGTAGTAAAACACTATCAAGTATTCTTATAAAAAATTTGTCATAATGATTTTTCATGATCATCCATTATTTGTAATTCCAATTCATTCACTATGATTAGTCGGGAATTTATCCTAATTAATTTTGTCTATATCTACCTTCAAACATGATTATGTATATATAAGACACTATTATTCAAAATAAAAAATTAAATTACTCTAAAAAAGAATTCATCAAAGAATACTTAGTGTAGAGAATAGAAAAAACATTTTAAGTATAACATAATGATAATATCATTAGGCTTTGAAGAATTTTGTTATAGACTAATACACTTTGAGTGGAGTTGGGGATGAATCAAGGTGTATGACATTTTATTACCATTTTCCTTTTTTGTATTTTAATAAAATTATGAATATTTTCCACACATTGGAAGGAACTACATCTATTCTGATTAATGAATAATTGATATCATTTCATCTTCACATAGTGATAAAAAATGCAGGAAAATAAATATTATAGATTATAAAAAATTATACTAGGTGGTCCTCTAAGGTAAAATCATAGGAGAATGAACTAATGAATTGTTAGTCAAACCAGTATATATGAACCATCCTTAGTTTAGTGGATTCATTATTTTATGCACAGTCATTCGATGTGAGTCTGACTATCTATAAGAGTGTTTTGTGTTTGATAACTACTCACCCATAGTGAGTTTCTTGTTAATTAACCCTACATTATACTCTATATAATTGAGTAAATATAGATTTTTAATTCCTTTTAATAGATCACAAACGTGATGGAATATCATTGGTCAATGTGGGATATCCCATACATTATAACTCTAAATTTGGTGCACTTTTTTATATTCATTTACACAGTGCTGTTAAAAACATCTAGAAGAGGTCAGAAGAAAAATGTCAGTTATGAGTCTTTGTCTTCAATAGGATCTCCACAAAATCACCTTTATTTACACATGTGGATAATTTAACATTGGTGTTATCCTATCACATTACTGGACATCATCCACATGATAGAACACATAAAATATTTTTTGGATTAGGATTTTTCTTACTCCAAAATATATTTTCCAATGATTCTAAAGTGTACACTTTGACCTCCAAAAATACAATGTAATATCATCTTTTAAAAATATCTATTTGAATATTCCATAAATAATGTTACCTTGTGGAATATAGTTCCCTTTTTACTATCGTTACTAGCTGCATACTCTATTTGATAGTGCTCCTGCAAAGTATACCTTCCTTTAGGAATAGGTTTTATGGATGTCCATTCAATGAATAAAACTTGTTGAAACCTCCTTGACATAGATAATGATGTTGCACTAACCCTAAATGACGGGCCTAATGAAACTAATTTCACAGAATTGGTCTACTTTTATTTAGTAATCAAATCCTACATAACTAATCATTTTTCATTAAAAACTACTAATCACATTTCACCCCATATACATTATCAATGAATTAATTTGTGGAGTATTTTTATGAGAATACACATGTGAAACGTTGTAATCATTTGAATTTCAGTTCAACACCTAAAAAATACACATTATGGAACTCTAAAAATTCTATATCTTTCAACCATTTACTCCCATAATGAAAAGTGTACATTACTTTTTGGTCTTTAAAAAACACTATTCATAAACCGCATACACTAAATTTCAGTTCACAAGATTTTATATAAACCTACATACTCTATTTATTATAAATCATGATTTTTGTCTGAGAAACATTGATATAAACACTTTATGTATGTTTCATACATGGATACAATTGACACATAGTCAAAAACACAGAACATCTGCCAACTACATGGAAAACTTATCATCATCTTTAATCCTTTATAAAACTAAAACAAAACTATCTATATAATAGATAATTATTTTGATTTCTCTAAACGTGAGTGTTATAATTTCTCTAAATTGTGGGACTGAATACATTTTTGAATAAAGGTATATAGGGAATCATTACATAATAATTTTTTCATCTTTAAAATATCTCGACAATTTTAATTATAATATTGTTTAGTTCATCATCCAATCATTACCAAAATTTTATAATACCCAGTCATTTCACAACCACTAAGGGGGAAATACTTCCATATCATACCTTCATATACCCCATAACCCATATTCAAAATCATTATATGAAATCAAAAAGCATCCAAAAGATCATCATCATTCAATAATATTTTTGTTATATAGTTCATTTATGTCTTATACTTGAGGAATTCAACCACTTCTAGATATAAATTCCAATCCTAAAGTTCATATGTCATCTATTTGCATACCCCCTTCATATACACTTTTAAAAAGTAGAAAACAAAATCTGTAGGATGCACCATATAATCTATTATTTTTATTTCCATAATTTCTGAAATTTACATATCATGGCTTTCATCAGAACTATTCAAATTTTTGCTTTTTCATTCAATGTAACTCTGGGTGGTTGGTATCTTAATCTTATCTGTGACACTATGAATTATTAGTGTTTTTATGCATTATTCTTTTTAAAGCAGATTTACCTATTCATGTGAAATTTCCTTTCCAATTTTACATTCATTAGCTTCATAACCTTTATACCATTCGCTTCAAAACATAAAAAACATCCATTTCATATACTCTTAGGTATATTGAAAATTTAACCTCTAGAAAAACTATTATTTCTATCCAAATAGTAAAATGTAACATTAAAAATTCCAACATCCAAAATTATGTTTTTTTCATAGGGAAGAATCTTAGAGTTATCATTATATATCATTAGTATATTATATAATTTTTTATTTTGTCCAAAATTTACTATCATTTGTGTACTTAATGGAAAAACTTCCATATTAATAATTATGGAACCCTTATTTAAATAAAACCTAAAAAATTAAATTTATAAAATACTCATCCTTGTTTAAAAAATCAGTTTTTAGAACAACCATTATATTATTTAACACATTTTTAGACCGTTAAAAACTACAGCTATCTAATTTTACTCTTTCAATCATATATCCTTGATGTTTTCACTAGGATGTTTCCCACATCCACATATCTATAATTTAGAGTGATTTCTCTATTCATAAACACTTTTCAATGATATATTACAAATTTATTTATTTAATAATAATATGTAAAGTGCAATCCATACAATGAAACATCTCAATATCGTTTTCTATCTATGAAGATTTAATTACATAAAAGCTAACATATATTTACAAAATGTACAGTATGTAGTGAATTCCATGTTTCAACTAATTATTTATTCATTGGGATCTTCTCACATACCCCAAATAATATTTGGAACCATATATATTGATAATAAATGAAATTATTATATAATATTTGGATCTTCAGTCCCACCCTTTTGATTTACTCCCAAATCCATTAAAAACAATTATTCTAAATGTATTCCTCATCTCTATGTTCCCTCCATATAGAAAGTAAATTAAATTTTGACTATTTAACGTAATTCTATTCAATATTTATGATTTTTTCTTCAATTAAAACATTCTCTTCTCCTCATTTGAATCTAATTCCAGATCCATTTGAGAGAATAGTGGAATCCAAATTTTCTATGAAATGGTCTTTTAATTATTAAACTATAATTAAATGTTATAGATCTCTATAAATAATACCAAACATATTAATTCCAACATTAATGATTTCCAAAAAAAATGTCATCATTTGATAAAAGCTCAAAGTTCTCTATCCATAGTCTGATAAAAATATTTTTTTAAAATTTAGATTCATGATCTCAATGATAAGGGTGTGGAAATGGAAGGACGGTTAGAGGATGGTCAAAGTTAGATATTGTTTCTTGGGAAGTTGTTTGTTCTAGTGACGATTTGTGAGGAAGTTCATCATGAGTATTAGAGCTCACAATTAGCTATAAACCCCTGAATTTCTATGATGTACTGTGAATTGAGAAAACCATTTTGGTGGTTGGGGATGAAATGGGGGGTTGCAGATTCTATGTTTATGTTCTTGTTGTGCCAACAAGTGATGGCTAAGAACAATGTTCTTGGTGGTATGTTCCATACTATATATTTCCCTATGTGGAATTCGAATAACTTATTTATGGATTTCCACACATGGTAACCGAGTGCTTAGGTACGATGTCTTTCGATCTGTGAAATAGTGGATTGGATTAAAAAAACCTCAAACTTCATGGAAATCAAGGATTGAGGCATAGAGGATTCCATGTTTTGGAGGTAGGTTGTTAAGGAGGTATGACTACAAGTTGTTTCGAGCTCCATTTTCTAGAAATGGGATACATGCTTTATACCATGATTCTAGAGGGGATTTCAGAATTCATTAGGCATTCAGTTATGCCTTAGCACTACCTTCTTCCCGAAAATATATGGGAAGACAGAGCGTACCACCCAGACATTGGAGGAAATGCTATAAGCATGTGTCTTGGATTTTTGTGGGTCATGGGTATAACACATTCTTTTGGAGGAGTTCAATTGTAATAATAGGTATAAATATTCTCCTTGAGTGGATACATTTGATGACATGTACCGATGCCCATGTCATTCTCCTTGGTGATGGATATACAATAGGATGAAGGTATCACAAGACCAAAATAAGGTTCATCTTGCAGACCATGATAGAGACGGTTCATCTTGTCTCTGATAGGATGAAGGTATCACAAGACCAAAAGAAGTCATTTTAAAATGGTAGTAGGAGGCCCTTTGTGTTTAGTATTAGGACATCATATTCTTAATGGGTTCTCCATGAGATGTGAAAAAAGGCATGGAATAGGGAGAAACATTTCTCTAAGGTAAATTGTACCCTTTGAGGTGTTTGGATGAGTTGGTGTGGTGGAAAACAGATTGTTTCTTCCATCATAGTTTGAGAGGATAAATTAACTCTTTCACATATCCAATCTTAATTACTATCTTAATGATGTCTCTCATGTGACTGACTGGGGAGTGTTGGAGTTCTATGATGACATTTCATTTATAGAATTACTAGTACAGATCTAGGATCATCAGGAGAGAGTGTTTCACAGACAGAATATTCCTTTTATTCAAGTGGTGTGGGGGCATATTTTCATAGAGGAGAGTATGTGTGATTCAGGATCATAGATGAATTCCCATTACACATATTTATTTTGTTTTCCCTTTGTCCTATTATTCTATGTCATTTTTGAATCATGTTTTCAATGAGATGTGTTTCTTCATTGTTTTGTTATGCATGATAATGTCCAAACAATGATGAGGGGAGAACATAATTCCCAATCAATATTACATAATTGAGGTGTTATTAAACATGTGTGGGAATGTCAGTTCTGCTAAAGTGTATATTATCATGATATAGAGGAATGAAATATCGGATTCATTTTCCCAAACAGTTTGATTTCAGTGCTTTTCTGGTTTGATTTTTGTTCATATTTGGGTAGTAGATGTCAGAGGAGGTGTTATTGGATATATATTTTTCACTTCAACATTTGAATGACATTGGGTGGTTTATACATTAGTGGTATATTACCGGGTGGTTGTTTGGACCCCACTTTCATATAGGTTTGGTTTTTAATTCATAAGGAAGATAATATTTTGAGAGGTATCTGATGTAATGGCCCAGAAATACCTAGTCAATTTCATTGTGACAATCTATTGTTTGAGATTTTTTGGTAGGAAATGGGGACTAGTTTTAGGTGTTTTACAAATTTCTTATATTTCTAATGGATGGTGGTGTCAGTGAGTCACGTCGGTGACTCACTCATCAGTAAATCTTGTCAATATCACAGTGTCAATAAATCATATTAGTAGCTCATAATCCGTAGTACGTGTCGGTATCTAATTGTTGGTAGCTCGCATTAGTAGCTCTCATCATTAAATCAACATTGGTAGCTCACTTTCTGTGATTGGAATCAGTAGGTAGCATCAGTTAGTGGCATCAGAAACTCGCACAATAGTGAGTCATTCCCATCTATTCCTACTTTTTCCATTTTCAAACCTCTTACATTTTATTTGACGTAAAATGAGTTAAAAACCATTTTTCATAATTTATGAATCAGTTTCAATGGATATTAATTATATCATTAATATCCTTTGGCATGAGACATTTAAATAGTAAAACAATGTTATCTTGATCATTATCTATCATTAATTTTCTTTGAAACCATTTCCACAATACAGTAAAGATATAGCATTTTAAAAGATGATATCCTTTATTCCTTGAACACTTTATTTTTCTCTTGGTGAGCCAATATCATTTCTTCCCCATGGAGTCATTTGTTATGTCACCGTCAGACCCTATTTTTACTTGGATACTTCCTTCCACTCACACACCCCTATTTTGTCTCTAAGAGAAGTTTTTGATCATTTGTTTCTTGAGGTATGTAATCTCTTTACCTCTATTTTATGTCTGTATCATATAGGGCGAGTATACTAATATTACCCTATGATTATGGTTGAATCTAATTATTAAGGGTGTTACTATATAATCTAATGATTACATTAGTAGTAAATGTGGGTCTGGGGAAGATGATGGCGTTGTTTTCTTTTTTTTATATTATATTTGATCAAAGATTTGTTTTTTATTTTCTATATGGATTTTGAAAATTTTGGATGTTGGTGTTCTTTTTTTGAATCCATAATTTTTTATGAGTAATTAATTCAAATTTCAATCCATTAATCACATATACCCAGATAAATAAATGTATTCCCTCTATAAAACATGTATTTTGATAACCCCTAAATTATTTAAGTGGTTCTAATGAACATATGATGGGAAAATCAAAATACACATTTCGTTTGTTGGTGTGGTTTTGTTCTATGTATGGTTTTTTTGTTCCTTGTTTGGGTGGTGTGGTGATGTGGTTGGATGCATAGTAGTGATTAAATGTGTGGGAAGTGGGTTGGTTCTTTGGGTGTGGCGTGGCAAGATCTTGTAGTAGGGATGTTATTTTGGTGGTTTGGGAGTTCACTGTGTGTATGGTGAGGTACATGTGGTGTTATGGAAACTCAGGTTGAGAGATTAGTTGGTTTTGGAATGTATGAACTTGTAATGTAATGGGACTACAAACATGTAGTGTGTTGGTCATGCTGATGATGTTTAGGGGGTGGCTATGAGATGGTGGTTCTTCTATTTGGGTGGGTAGATTCTTTGGTATGAATGGAATAAATAATTTAATTCTATAATAAAGGAAAATGACATGTTAAATGTGTTGTATGAGGCTATGAATTTGTTTTGTGGTTGGTCATGTGTCTTTGTGTTTAGAGGTATCTTCTGTTGTGGTTCAGTGTGGGTTGGATGGTTGCTTTGAAAATCTATAGGTTGTGTTCAGTGTGTGATACCTATATATATACTTTTAGATCCTTGGGAATTTTATATGGTAATCACCCATGTCAAGAACAATGTGCCAAAACCCCTATTAGGATGGGGGAGGGTGTCTTTCCCAAATATCCCAGTGGGATGATGGATGGCTAGCCACATGTACGACCCTACTCCTTCTTCTAGGTGGTTTTATCCTAAGAACCTTCATGATGGTTTTGGTTGTGACACCCAGGTGTGTGTAGGAGAGTTTTGATTAGCATGTGTCTTCCGGATGAAGTGTGTTGTGATTTTCCAGGTGACATAGAGATGTGGTTGTGATTGAGGTCTAGTTTTTTGTGGGAGTAATATGTATTGGTATGTGTCACAGGTGTCTGTATAAAGGATTTAATGTGTTGTGCGTCCTTGGTTTCTATCGGTGGGTTTTGGTAGGGTATGTTTGGAAGTGGTGGGTATTCCAAGACGTCTTCCATTAGGGTGTAAGAGTGTCTAATCAATGGGAAAGTGGTTTTGGGTTACCATATTATAGATTTTATTATGATATTACATTACATCAAAAACATTACATTATCATAGTTTATTTGTGATGATGAGATGATTAGTATTCCCTGTTACATTTTGTCGGTTTGTACAATTTTCCCACAGGGGCATTAGTGTGTCTCCCCAAATATGCAAGAGAGAATTTGGAATTTTCTACAGGGTATACCTGTATTCTATCCCTACTGATATAAAACTATTTTCATGTTTTGAAGTGGATTAAGGGGACCATGTTAGACCATACCTGCTTTGGGGTTGAGATAGTAGTTTTGTCGCTCCATATCCTTGTTTTTGGTACTTTACATTGTTGTTTTCTTGTACTTGGTGACATTTTTTTAACACAAAATTGTGTTGTAATTCGGTTTCACATTTCATTGGAATGTGTAGAGTATTTTGGGATCAATGATCATATTTCTTGATCTTGATTAATATTAAATGGTTAATTCCTTCAACATTGTGATATTCTATACCCTTGGTGCTAGTCTCTAAACTAGGGCTTACTAAAGGCATGACTCGGGGGTCATTATCTCATATTCCATCATTTCATACCCAGGAGGGGTATATTGGGGGGGGGGGCGTAACCTTTTTAAGTCATTTTTTATTAATAAATCACCTTCTATTTTCGTGGATTTAATGAATTTGTTGTTCCTCGCCTATTTAGAATATTTTTTAGCAGTCCTTATGGATGACATGTTGGTTTATTATATTTATCATGGTGATCATCCAATGAATATTTATATATTTCTTGGTACACTAAGAGTGCATCATACTTATGCCAATTTTTCTAATTTCCACAAATGAAAAAAACACACAAATTATGTCATATTATCATCCAATTAAGAGTCTATGTGGACCCAGAGAAGGTGAGTGTTTCGGCCTCCTAAGAGCATCCCAATAACATCAAAGATATATGTAGTCTCTTTTGGATGTTTGGTTGTTACAAGTGTTTCATACAGGTCGTATCAGAACTTGCTATAACCATAACTAGTCTTAAAAATAAGGGTTTCATGTAACAGTGGTAAAAAATGTTTGAGAAAACTATTTAAGAGTTTAAAGGGAGGCTTATTTCGACACCAATTTAGATTCTTATAATGTTAATAAGTGGTTATATATTGCTATATTATGAATTAAGAATCATTCTCGGAGTAGTGCTGATGCAAGAGGAAAAATTAATTGTGTAAGGATGTCGACATTTAAGGCCCTATGTGAGAAATTATCTGATGCAATACCTTGTTCAAACATCAATTTACAATTACTTAGGTTTCTAGAGTGACTATCTCATGTATTAGTTATTTATGGTGTAAAAATTCATGAAGAAACTCTAATATAACATTACATAGCTTGAAGTTAATTTTAGATATTGAATATGTGTCGAATATCATCATTACTCCAATTTTAAGAATAGCTATATGAATAGAAAATCCAATGCAATAGTAGATGTACAATGTCAATAATATAAGAAAAATTCTATATGGGAAACCAAAAAGGAATTAAAATTAATGTACCTCTTTTCTAAAATGATTATAAGGTTTTTTAAATGTCAAGAGCATTATTATCTATCATCCATGAAGGTTAAATGTTCCCTCATAGAGAATAGGAATAGTATGTATCTTTCAAATAGTAAAGGTTTGGTTCTCCAGGAGAGTATTTCATGAGATGGCGTTCCTGTAGATTGGTCTAAGGATAGTGATGGAATCCAATGTGTACTTAGACATGCTTAGGTTCCTACCGATGTGATAGAGGAACTAATGCATGTGTCCCATTCTTCTCAGTGGGTAGTTCATATCGATATCTCCAAGAGGTATAATGCTATGTTACAAAATTATTGGTGGCCTGGGATGAAATGTCATATATCAGGAATTCTCAATAGCTGTTCCACTAATGATCAAGTTAATTTGGACAACTAAATAACTAAATTTTTTTTACAACCACATTTACTACTAGAGTGGAATTGGGAAGATGACGCCATGGAATTTTTAATTAGTTTTTTAATGTTTCATAGGGGTGGAGACACTTTTTGGGTTTTCATTTCATGAATAATGAATGTGATCCACTTCTTTCCAATCGGGGAAACATTATATGTTTATTAGCTTAGATGATTTTATTTTGATGAGATCATTCAAAAACTCATGGTCCCTTATAAAATAATTTGTACTAGGGATTCTCATTTCACTTCATAGTTCTAGAAGTGGTTACAAAAGGTTATGTTTATGTATGTTCTTATAAGAATATACTTTCAACCTCAGATGGATTGACTGTTATAAAAGATGATACAAATTTTGGGGGACATGCTCTAAGCATGTTTCCTTGATCTTATTATTTCATGGGATAATTATATACCCCTCACTGAGTCAACCTTTGACAATGACTTTCAAGAAAAGATTTACAAGGTTCCTTTTGAGGCCTAGTACAGTAGGACATGCATTTCACCCCTGAACTTTTTAGATGTAGGTAGGGAAACCCTACTAGGTTATCATCTTGTTCCAAAGACTTTGATAATTGTTTATTTGACGAAGAGGTTTATGTCTACAGGTCAATCTTGATTGAAATCATATGTGGATTGTCGTTGATAATCTCATCACTTTGAGGATATGGAATATGTTTTCTTATGGGTATTATTTATCTTTGGGAATAGATAGATATGAAGGAAAAGAAAAAAGGTCACCTAATTATATTGGGTCATTTAAGATTCATCAGAGTGTCAGGAAGTATTCTTTTTCTTTTTACTACCTTTGAGGTACCATGCCACTCAGGATGTCTCCCATATTTTACAGCTTCACTGGTATCATATTTTCCCACCTCATACATTTGATTTGATAGAAGTTGAGTTATAAGTTGATGATACATTTGATGAGTATCCTATAAACAACGATGACTAGAGATCAATGGATCTCTAAGCAATATTTTTCCCTCTTGGATGGGTTCTACGGTAGAACAGTTCTGTACAGGAAAGGGCATGGGATTGGGAGGCCAATATACTTTACTAGTGTCAAGATTTGTTCTCAGAAAATGTTTCTTAACCCTTGGATAGTGATCTCTATGAATATTTATATTATGGGGGAAGACTGTAATAACATGGGCTTCACCTGAAGTATGGATCCTTTTAAATATGATCTAATTCTTATTATTGTTCCTAATATAGATTCATGTTGAGATCACAATGGTTTTCGGGGTTTTTGGGGCTTTTTTGAAACTTGTAACCACAGACAGTTGAAAAATAGACTTCCCTCAGGGTTATTATAATCCTTGAAATATTGGCAACATGATCTACCTTAACTATGAGGGTTTGGATAGTGGGGGGAGGGATATGTTGCATAGTTTTTCATGATCTTGTGGCTGGAGTAGTACAACTATGAAAAAAATAGTAGACATGTTGTAGAGGTGTTTTTTAGGGTTGGAACACAGTTTCTCTGACCATGCAGCCTAACCATACAATTTTAAACTTGTTATAGAAAAGGGTGACTGGATTGTGCATATTTTTGGACAACTATGGGAAAAAAACCTTGTGAATCAATTTTTAGGGTGATTTTATGGAAATTCCATTAAGGTACATGTTTAAACATGAAAATTCCTTATTTTCCTCTCCAACGGATGGTAGAAGAATCCTAACCCCTTTTTGATCCTTTGATGTCCTATCCTAGGATTTAAGATAACTCCTCATTATAAAGGCAAATGGAGATTCCGTTCATCTTGGTGGATCCATGTTGGTATGATATTAATTCCATTAATGTTGTTCTTTGTTATCCATTCTATTGATGCTTCTATTTAGATTCCAAATCATACCCCTTATTTCAAGGGAATTGATCCATAGTTCATATCTCTTCAAATCCAAGACATAATAGAGGTTGATATTGGATGATGAGATTAATAAAAGGATCATATAGGTGGTCTATAACTTATCCTTCATGTTTCATTATTTTATAAATTCTCATAATTATGCGTATGATGATTTCACCAGGTTTGGATTTTAAAATAATAATTACCTACATATATTCATCATTCTCATTTTGTATATCTTGATTAAAAAATTAATATCATGTCATTGGGTGTTACAACCTCGATGTTATCCATCCCATGTAGGGTCTTTCCATTAATTATGCTTTTCAGGTTTATAATGTGCGTCTATGCCGCTGTTCGAGTGTGTAATGACTTTAGACTGTAAATGTTATACCATTCCAAATTAAATGAAAATTGAATTTGTATTTGATAGGCCTTTTTTATGATAGTTCAAATGACCCTTTTACAGAATGTTACTGAAATTTTTCACCAAATTATTAATTGCATAAATTTGAAAGTACAATATATATAATACATGGTCTCTTTGAATGGGAAGCTTTCACATCCATATTACCCCTTTCCATGGGTAATTATATGTAGCATAGTGAACCTTATTAAATTAATATTAATTACATGAATACATAAATTGTTTCATGACTATTTTATTCTTTTGAAAATGATTAAATGAAATCAAATGGACTAAAGGACTTATCCAATGTCATGATTATTACATGGAATATTTTTTTAGATGAATTGATTATATGGTTCTTAATGCATATGGACCTATTCATTATTATATATGTTGTTAGACGAGATATTTCCTGGTATACCCAATGGAATTCCTTACGCACTCGTGGAAGCCACATTTATTAAAAGATGTCGGTTTACAAGGTTGATACCCACATTGGAACCTAATATTTTACTATTAGTGTATTCTTGGAATGACACCAGATGTTCCATATATTTTTATTATAGGATCTTTTGAATACACACTTTGGATCCATCATTACTTCTTTGGACATGAGGCCCAATTGATTCACTAATGGGCCATGTCATTTCTTATTATATTTTACCTTGGATGACTTCCTTAAACATTGTTTGAATTATTATTGTGGAATTCCATGGGTGTATCTCCATGGATCACACTCCTACTCCTTAGCTATGATAAAATTACTAATTATGTTGGCTTAACCCCTATGGTCATGGTTTCCTTTGTCATCACCTTGGGACCTCTTCATTATTAATAAAATTATGTGATTCCTGGTAAAAACATGGATACCTTACTATAATTATCATTTCAAGATGTTAGTTCTAGTTATTCCTCATGTTTACATAATATATAGACTAGAAATAAAATTAAGATATGAAATGATTACATGTATAGACACTAGCTGAGAATGAAGTAGGTACTTGGGTATTTATGTTAATGTACTATTTACCTTTTATATATGTATGCATGCACACTTTATCAGGTTATTTTACACATAATGGATGTTATAGACACCATTGGTCCCATAATATAGATATTTATCTTAGACCCTATTGGGCCACAATTGGAACCTAGAACGATTATTAGTATTATGGTGTTGGCAATAGGAAGCATCTAGATGATTTAATTTGACTTTTTTATCTTTCATTGGGATGGATCTTGGAAGAAGATGAACATGTTGGAGGTTTGGATACTTTTATAATTTGTGATGTAATCATAAACCTTTTTATAAATGTATTTTTTACTAATTTGTATCCACATTATCCAGTTTTATTGAGAAATGACATGTATCATCTTCTTTTGTATATGACTATACGTCGTTCTGTTGTTTATTACTTCATTATGATTATGATATTCCATATTATTATTATACTGATTTTATTATTTAAATGTCACATTATGTATCCTCTATTTTACACTGTGGTGATGGGGGCATATTATCCCCATGGGAACACCCTAGGCTCACACTAATAGTCACCATCCATTGGCGTTCGAGGACATAGACATGAGGCCATGTGGACAACCAGGTTTCAGGAACCATTGAGTGGAACCTGGGTTTGGGAAGTCACATTTTTTATCCAAAAATCAATATGAAATATTTAATTTTAAAAAAACAAATATACAATTTTTTATAGATAAGATTAATGGAGTTACTTTTATATTTGACAAGGTGATTTCTAAATTATTCTTTTTCTCTAACATTTTCAGTCTTCTGGATACATCAAATCACACTACTATGATTCATACTTACTCACCCTATATTTATATAAACTACACAAATTAAAACAATATAAATCCTAATCCATGTGGAATAATTTATTTTACATATAAAATATTTTATTGTTTAACATTTTGTCAGATTTTCCATACCCCATCATGCATTTGTGCTTCATTAATCATCGCTCATTGATCTTTTCACATGAATTATTTTGACATTAATATATATATATATATATATTTGATATTTAATTCCTCATTAATAAATAATTCCATTGAGATATTACATGTTTTGATATAAATTCATCAGATGTATGGGAAACTCCGAATAAGAAGTATCTAAATCTTCTATTCAAAAATATACATCATCATAAACATAATACATTTTTGATATCCCCAACCCATATGATCCATAATAACATATAATCATTGTTTCACTTCCACATTTATTTGGATATTTTTTCATTGACCAATAAATATTGAATTCCTTGCATATTGAGACCAAATTTAATTTCCATATTTCATTGGGATCTTTGAGTTGAGTCGTCCATTTGTATAGATATTTCATATCTCCGTGACTTCATCAATAATTTTTACTAATCATAGAAAATATTATGAATATTTATTCTCTAGATTTTTTCTTGGATTGTTTAACTCTTAATAAAAACACTAAGTATATCACTAAACTCAATAACATGATTTTAGAAAAAAAATTATATTTCCTTCATTCAACCATCTATGAGACTTTACACATTATACTTTAATCTCTTGAATCTATTAGTTGTTTCAATGTTCAATATAAATATACTATATTAGATGAAGTGCAATTTTAAATTAAATCCTCATTCTATATTAAATCATTGATTATCATCCATGTGATACTTCAAGTCAACCCAAATGTATGTATGATTAAAAAACTATAAGATAACTCTTGATTATGCACATATTTAGTGAATACTATAATTTCATAAACCTTATGTTCAAAATAAAGGAAATGTTTCAGGCACTATGAGGTATGTGTATTATTTGGTTCAACATAAAAAAGTCTCTCTATAAATATAACATACTCCCATATTTTTTTGTTCATAAGATATTAAAAATATCAATAAAACAATTTGATATAGAAATATAGTGGGGTATAATGAATCACTTGAACATAATATATATTGAAAATTCTAACTCACAATTTTACTGAGTGGAAATATTATTGGTACATAGTATATTAAATCATACATCACACATAAACATTTTATTATGAACTAAAAAAAGTGAGGATAAATATCAATGATAAAAAAATAATTTAAAAGTATTTCAATGAAAATATAATGGAATATAACCATAAATGAGTATAAAAATTATTATATGGTAATCATCTATCTCTTAATAGTGATATTTAGGAATTAATAAATGGGTTACCTTCTTCTCCACATATAAAACACCGAAACATTTATTATAATTATACAATGATGATAAGGAAATATATATTTTGTTTTATTAAACATGTTAATGTAAATATCCAATTTATATAAAGGAATCCCAAAACACATTATATTTTCATGAAAAGTGGAACAATTTTCTAGTCAACTATATATTCATAATACAAGGATTTAAATATATATCATCTATATTTCTTAGAGAATTTTTTTCCTTTCTTATACATTTATTTTACAAATTCCAAAAAATGGAATGATTCTGCCACAACATGGTTATTTAAATCCAGTTCTATATATATCCTGAGATTTGTATTGATTTTCTATGTATGAAAACAAAAAATTATTCCATTAAACCCAGATAAACTCAATAATTTATTCTATATGGAAAATATTTAGTTATTCAACCATGATTTTCTCATTTACATTGGTAAAATAAACTTCCAACCTTCAACATAATGGAACCATGACATCATGGAAAAATAAACATCCATCCTTAAATAGCGTGGTACCATGAGATCTTAAACCATGTTTGTTTTTTGTATACTCTAAGATTTAGAAATCTTGAACATGAAAGGGTTTCATTATTCATTTACTTTCAAAATCATTTAAAAAATATGTAATCACTAAATTTTTTTCTCAGTCTTTATATGAATTTCTTACAGACACAATTTCCATGATTCATTTATTTATGAACTATATTGTTGTTTTTAATCTAATTAATATCCTTAATTTTCTCTATAATCACATCGATTCAATTTTATCACAAATTATTCCCTGATTATTTGGAAAATAAAATCCGCAATAAGATATATTTCCATACCATGAATGATTATCTCATGAAACTTGTAATAATAGGATCTCAATTTGAGAGGTTTATAAACAATATTCAATTATATATATTATATTTATTAAGAATTTATTATCCCCTGAGTTAAATATAAATACTGTATAACTAATTTTCAATTGGTTTCTTCTCAACATCCCCCTTTTCACTTCACTTACATAGATTCCATCAATATCTGATGCCACTTCAATAAACCCTAGTATTTATTAGTAGTATTCCTATAAAATTTGATCTCAAAAAATATTAACTATTAAGAAAACATGTTTTTAAACCTATAATAATCCTTTCATCTCATTATAAACAAAACAATTGAGTTGATAATTTCCACTTTATTTATATTTTGGATAATTTTTTACATCCTTTATCTCTTTTAAATTTTATTAATATTTGTTTCTAATTTATTACACTATCACAATTTTTTCATTTTTATTCGTATCACTTGTTTGGTTTTATCATTATATTTTTATCTCATTTTTGTGATGAATAATTTATCTATAGATAAAATGTTATATATCCATGGATTTGGATAAAAATATGTTACTAATTCTAAATCTCTTGGAAGAATGAAATATCTTTATGTATAAGTGACATTTTTCAACATCTTATTTATAATGGATGAGAAGAAGAACATACATAAAATATTTTAGGAAATATCCCTAATTATAATATTTAAAATCTGAAATAATGGATATGACACATTATAAATGATTTGTAATTATTAATTACAAAATAAAAACTGAAAAAATTAAATTATGATACAAATTTCACATGTCAACAACAAGGTATATTAAATATAAAGTGTAATGTATATTTTTTATAAATATAAATTTATTATATATGTTGTGTTTAATATTTTTCTTTTATATTTGGTAATTACCCGAAAAAATTGAAAATTAAATTACACTAATAAATATATAGACATGTCACACATGGTAATATAAAACTCATGCACCACACAAAGAATATAAAAATACATTACTATGTAAAATTGAAGAATAAAATTTGAGAATAAATATATCTAAACACATTTAATGTGTTTAATTGGGGGAGTATACATAGAGAACTAAATAGATATGAATATGAAGAATATCATCATCTTGGTCAACAAGAATAATCATACCAATGGGAAATAATGTAAAAAACTCACAAAATATTTTTATTGTAACTACAATTTTGGAAAATAAAGAATATAACCTTCAGATAATATTTCGTAATTATTAATGGAGGAATTATGATCTATTTATTTCAATTAAAAATAAAATACGACCATTGGAAAAATTATATGTCATTAAAGAATTCTAATATGACTATTAGGAATGGTAACATGATCGTTATAATTGTAACTTCACCGAATAAATAGTAAAATAATATATTTTGTATCTTATGAAATTAAAAAATATGGAATTCATATTTGGAAATTTTGACATATAAGTCTCAAATATGATAAAATGATTTTTTGATAAAGAAAATAATTATTTTACATCTAGTAAAATATATATGATTTATTTTTATTAATTTAATTTTAGTGGTAAAATAAAATGTTTTCAATAAATATTCATTTTAATAAAATTGTATAATTAAACATTATCTATTAACAATAATATGATATTTTATGTTTTTGAAAACACAATGAATTTTTTTATGTGTTATAATTTTTATCCTATTATAAAATGTCATGAATCAACCAGATTCAACCCCAAAGAAAACACCTTAGTTAACCCTCAAGATAGACCATGATACATTCATGATCCTCCTGGGTTGACAGATATTACTGGGAATCAATCATAATAGAATTGGAAAATATTTATCCCATGGAAAAAAAATTATATAAAATAAAATAAAATTGTATCAGGAAGTGAATATAAAAAAAGATATACCTCCATATGACCACATAAGTCACCATCAACTACATGACGATGATCACACTATGAGAAAACAAATTTTTTTTATAACCTGAACTGAACGATGACATGAAATTTAGGCATGAAAATTATAATTTCAATTAGAAATGCCCAAATATAACAAAAACTTATTTATACCTTTAAACATAAATCCAATTTTTTTAGTTTTAAAATAATACAAATAAATGTATGGTTTCAGATCATTAGGAGAAAAAGTAACAAAAACCAATTTTTTTAAATAATCTATTTGTAATATTATCCAAAATTGTTTTCAAATCCTAGAATAAATTCAAAAAAAAAACATTATAAAATAGATGTTTCACAAAAATAAATTTAAATGTATGGAAATAAAAAAAGTTCATTTCCAACCCATTACAACTGAAAACAAGGGAAAATTTAATCAAGGACCATGGGAAATCCTTATGTATCTAGGGTTAGTGGGGTCCTAGGATCCTCATACCCTCAGTGATCAAATATTTGACATGTAGATATTTCTCATGCTTGAGCCAACCAATTCTAATAATAAATATTTTGATAGTTTTATGACATAATCCCCAAATTGAGATAAGGCATCGGCCGGGCATTCTCACCTAGCGTACTATACGTAGTCTTCCTACAAAGATTACTAGGATTAAAAAGATATATTAGTACCTAAATAATAATTATTTCAAACCATTTAACTATACAATAGTTAACTATAATTCAAATCCAACTCTCACATTTCAAAATAAACATTCAATAAGGCCTAGCATGAAATTCATTTTGTATCCATTTCACCCAGAAAAACCCATTAGAAATTACCCATAATTCAGAAATGTCATTTTAAAAGCAAATTTTAATTCTATAATAAATATTGTAACATTTAGTGTTGTAAAAAACAGGCTCGATGAGGAAGACCAATGATGGATGATTATGTGAATTATGTAAAAAAGATGATAATAATGTTTACAAGAACCATAACTGTTTTATAAATAATATACATACTAATAAATATTAATGGTAAAATTCTATAACATTCACAAAATTGAGGAATTAAAATTAAAGGTTTATCTATAAAGAAACTACCTCAAAACACACTTCTATTAATAAAAAGTGTATGAATTCTCTATAAAAATAATTACAAAATAAAAAGAAACCCACCTTTTATACTTATATGAAAATGCACACAGATATATATATATATAAATTCCCCAACCAGAATTTTAGATATTCCCATCTCGAGAAGGGAATATACACAATGTTGATATATTTCTATATATATTCATTATCCATGAATATGGGTTTAATACACCTTCTGGAATGGTATCCAACCCATAATGAGAAATATAAGAAAAAATGAAATTAAAAAACCCCTAATTAAATAAATCTATAAAAAAATTTATGAATGGAAAAAACCCAACTGAATCCTTTTTTGAATCCACAATCATAAATGCAAATGGATAGAATCAATCCCCACTAGACCAATGTAACATATAAAATAATTCTAATTAAGATAAATATCGAAATTTTTTTATGGTTTTGACTCAATGGCACAATTCCCTTGGGTGAAAAGTAATCTAATAAAAGTAGAATAACATGTGAGGATAAGTATAAAATAAACTCTGTAGAGTATATCTCATAAAAAATAGAAGAAAAAATTGTTTCCATATGAATAGGGTAAAATATGGTGGCACGTGTAGGGATCACATTTGTGAACTAGTTGAGAAAACCAAGGGGTGGGGGTTGAATGTATGAGAGGGTGAGGGGGAGAGAAAACCCATTTATACATTTTTGTATTAAAAATATTCATAATATTTAATTAATTAATAATAATAGTAATAATAATTTTCTATGATAATAAGATTCATTTTATTTTAACATGTATTCCTTTTCATTTCTATTTATTTCTGAACAGATGGGAATGTTATATGGTTTGGCCACAAAGTCTACTAAACCCAGAAAAAAATCACGTGGTCACCTATTTCTGGGGCCCCATGGGCTATAGAGTCTAGTGCATTATTCTACCTAGCCATGCATCAAATATTGTCCACAATGAAACACTCCAAAACTCCTATTTATTTGATGAAATATCACTGAGAAAAACTAAAAAATAAGCAAATTAAAAAAATTAAATAAGTCATTTCAGTTCAGGGTGTTACAATTATCTCAACCAATCACTTTATATCCTAATAATTTCTTAAAATATATAATAGATTAAATCATGAATATAGGAAACAACTACATTAAAAAAACATCAATTGCCTAAGGATCAAAACCCAAAAAATCCAATTCACCATCATTTTAAAACATAGTGACCCAAAATAATATGAGAATAACTTCATAAGGGAAATTTATGAACATCCATGGAACTAACAGATGATGTGAAATGAATTGAATGAGAAAATGAAGTGATAATGATTGAGGGACTCATATATCCTAATGTAGCATCAAAACAAAGAACACCTCAACCCCTAACATAATTATCACCAATTAAAACCCATTATTGCCTATTTGGGATCCATATGGTAATCCATCAGTTGAACCACTTCCCAAGATATAGAAAATGGTGATTGGTGTTGTATTATAACACAAAATTGACCATTTAAGAATTCCATGAAGATCATGTTTTCCATTATCACATCCTCTGGTTTCCTCCCCACTATATTAAGACTCCGGACAAACATTGGTTTCCACAATCCAAATGAATTGAAAATAAATAAATATATATATATATATAACACCAGCGTGATCCCATAATATACCATGTTATATTTGAATAGTTGTTGAGAAAACATCAATGAGACCCAAATTGGGTCTCCCATCAATTTAACGACCAACTAGTTTGGAAAACACCATAACAAAAGTGTCTCTAATGTAAGATACTATAATGAAACACTATACAGAACACATATTCTTAATTTCAACAGGCCTCGGGAATCTCCATATAGATTGTAGTCAAGGATAATCACAAATCTAGAATAATAAAACCAAATCCACCACAGCAATGGGTATCTGAAACTGACAACCATTTGTAGTGAAAACTCAAATTGATTCCTCCTTATTGAATGAGACAATAACTTTGATTTAGAACCGTTACACCTAAAACCTCTTTCATAGCATGAAAATATTAACCTTGAGGCATATCAATGGAGGCCAATATTTTGAAGGATCCACTTCCCCATAGTTTGGAGTTGAATATTCTTAACTAAAACCCCATCCAATGGAATGAAAACATACAAAACTTCTTCAGGTTCCCTAATCAATTGCAACAATGATTATCATTTAGAGGATTATGATAAGAATTCATAGAGTTCCTAGACCAATCCCATTAGAAGAAAAAATGTGTTCTGAGGAATTATGGGTTATAATTGATGATGGAGACACCCGATGAATAGGTTTCTCTTTTTTACATACCTCACTATATGGGGAACCCTTCATGAGAACCATCAGAAACGAGACATCTAACTACAACATACCAACCACTGCAAACCAACAATTCTTGATCACATTACCCACTAAATTATTAGAAAAAACTTTTCTAGATGGAAGAAATGGATCCATAACAAATATAAATATACCATCATGAGGAAATAATCATTCAAATGATATTTAAATGAAATTATTAAATAATTAGAAACCAAAACATTAAAATTGTTAACACACACCTTCACCATATGTTGACTATTACAAATAACCATGAGCTCTACAACTTATCTAACATGAAATTACTTATTATTAGGAAATTTGAATAAATTATTTTTGATTTTTTATAAGGAATAACCACATTGATGGATGACAGAGTTACCAACTATATCTGTTCAAAACTCGACCGTTCAAACAGAACCAAAAAAATTGCATCCTCTTAAAACATGGAGTTCTGAAAGGCCTAATGATTCCTTCAACCTCCTCATGTTACACAAAAAAACTCTAAAAAAATAAATATATGAAAAATATATAAAATATGTAATGAACTCGACTCCACAACTACATTTGAATTTTGGAAAAAACAAATAACTTGATGAGACTCCTTAGAAACCATCTTGATCTTTTGGGATAGTATACAATAAATAACAAGAAATATTTAACCCATGAAAAAACTAATATAGATATAAAATAAAAGTACCAACCACATTGACCACAAAACCTCATAATGTAGAATCATAACCCTCTTTTAAAAACATTAATTTTTTATTTTCAATTGAATTCCATTTTCAAAATTCCCAATCAGTTTTCGAACAACCAAAATGAAATATAGAAAACACCAGACATTTCTATTTAAAATAACATTTCCTATTATAAAAAATCAATTTTTTATAGAAACCATATTGAATTTCACTAACATTTTTTTAAAAACCCATTTTCTGACTTTCATTATAGATTATCACCAACACCACTCTAAGAAAAATTAAATATTTTTTCATCAAACTTCTTCTTATATCATCCATTGAGTTATTTCAACATGAACTTTCCACACACACACACAGACACAAAAGATATCTGTGAATGTTCATAGGAAATAAAAAGGGTCAAAAATAAAATCATACCATAAAAATCATTTTCAATATACACCTCATTTAAAATTTTATAAAACCCTGAAAAATTAAAAAACATTTTCCCTTCCATTTTAAAAACAATCTAAATATATACATTTAAAAATTATATCTATATCACACAACCACATTTTATAACATAAGGGAAGAAGAAAAAACCATATTATTTCAAAGAAATAATAATGAAATGTATCTATATACATAGAGTATCAATATTAATAAACCATAGAGGAATTCATAGAAGACACTACTTAGTCTAATGGTTTTGCAGACCATGAAAATATCATCTAAGCATGATGGAAGGAAAATATTGGTATCTAAAATGTCTATACATGGTTTTATATATAGGTGACAATGTCAATGAAACCTATAAATATATCAAAATATCCACTACATCTTCTAGAGTTTCTCAAATAAATCATCAAATTCCCAATACCAATAGATAAAAGAAAAGAAAAAACAAAAATCCCCAGAAACATATGAGATCCAATGACGGATTTTAAGGTAAAGCCATCCAATAATACATTGGTAAATAAAGTTTACTTTATGGTATATGGTGATCACGCACCAAACTAGGAATAATTACATGAAATCCAAATTTACATGCTCCAAAAAACTAGGAATCCCCAAAAAAATGTGTAATCTTCTAATAGCATTTTTTCTAAAAATAACCTGTGATGAGATCAAACCGGTCACCCAATCAAACCTATAAAAAATTCCTAAGAGGCATTCATAATCGTCCTTATCTAGAAACTATTTTCAACCATCAATAAAATCTCTATTGGGAAGGAATTTTCCCAATAAAAATAGAAAAATAAATAAATAAATAAAATATAATAGTTTACAATAGAAAAAAGTAAAAAACTAACCGTACCTACATAAGACATCACTGATCACCATCAACAATAGGAAAACCCTCACTCAATGAGATAACTATAGATCATTAGAACTTTAATAAAAAAAGAATATGAAATATTGGTGTGAGAATTATAATTTGTAGTATGAATTAAAAGATAAAATAATGATTTATACCTTACCTCTAAAGATAAATTATATCAGGGAATTTTACGAAAAGATATATAAAAGTTAGTTTTTATACTCTATAAGAAAATACAAGTAACGAAATTCAATTTGAAAAAACAAATTTTCATCATATTTTTTCAGAAGTGTTTTCAAATTCAAGAAGTCTAATCAGATATTTTATTTATACAAACTATTTAATTCAAACTAATATGCACGAAAAGGATATATTAAAACAAAGTGAATATCGAAACAATTACAGTGGTAGAAAGGAGAAAAAGTAATCATGAACCATGGGAAATATCTATGTTTCTAAGACTATTAGGTTCTTAGGATCCTCACACTCTTATGAATCAAATCCTAGAGATGATATTATGTCCCATTCTCGATCCAACCTATACATATCATAAAATATTATATTGGGTTGTGAAATATTCACGTTAGAGAGACCAAGAATCGACCATGTTCGCTCTCCTAAAGTAAAAAACCTATTATTCCCACATAGATAATTAGTATTCTCATGTTTCCTAACATGAAAAATCCAAGATGGTTCCTATTTGTAAAACCAAAAAAAGTTCACTATCATTCAATGTGAGATATCTCATGTAAACACACTGAATTTCAATATACCATTATAGGAATTCTATTTTAAAAACATTTCACACTCACCAATACAACATTAAAATACCCCTCACATGTAAAATAACATTTAGAAAGATAATGGGATTAATATTTAGTAAAATATGTAAATTAGAGAAAATACCATTTTCAATAATGAAATAAATTATTCATAGAATATAATTAATAGTTTATATTAAAATTAATCTTTTATAAAATTAATGAAATTATTATTTCCAGATTAAATTTATGGACACAAGGAACCTACTTTAAAACATGTTACTATTAACGATGAAAATATGAATTCACACTATAAAGATCCACATAAGTAAAAGAGACCCACCTTTTATGATCACCCACATATGCTCATATATAAACAAACAAACACACACAATTATATATATAAACTTTGATATGTAATGTATATTTTCCTGTCACCATGAGGGAATAAGTACATTGAGGGTATATATATATATATATACCTTACCCATACTTAAGTGTTTAAATTCCATTTATGAATACCAGTCGAAAAATTTCAAGGAGAAATATTAATAAAATAAATTTTTATAAAAGCTTTAATTTAAAATCTCTATAAAATTGATGAATGTAACAAAACGTACAAAAAACGTCGAGAATAAATTACCTTTAATGGACATGGCTAAACTCGGTCCCAATGAATCCAAAAGACCTAGACATTAAGGGGAAACCTAGGAAATACACAAAAGATAGAGAGTGTTGGGATTATATATCATTTACCACCTAGGAGTATAGAAAACACTAACAGGAGGAGAATAACGAATTACAACAGTTAAGAAAACCAGGAAATGTTTATCTCACCCAAAACATGATAAGAAAATGGATGGAAAAAAACGATTGGAGGGGGAATTGGTGTACATGGGGATTCCCTTCCGTAATGGGTGAAGTGAAACAGAGGGGAGGGGGTTGAAGAATAACAAGTAGGGATTCATTTTTTTAATGAAAATAATTATTAATATAAAAAATAATAATATTAACTTATTAATTAATAATATTAATAACAATTATTATTATTAGTAATAATATTATTATTTATCTGTTTTACCCTATTTTATTTTTTACTTAATACCCTAGTTAGGAAGAATCATTTCACTGCATGGTCTGTCATACCATGCACCAATAGTGTAATCAACTTTGTATGGGGCCACCTAGTCTACAGTAACTGGTGAATGGTTGTACACCATTGTTTATGACTTAGATAAAGCCATTATATCAACAACATGGTTGTTCCAAGTATTGATAACAATTTACATTAACCCTGCACAAACTATGAACAACTAAATATCCACAAAAAAATCTCATTTTGGGGGAAAACACTATGAAAAAACATCAAAATAGTGAAATGAAAAATAATAATTAAATTACATCTTTTTTGTCAGATCACGGTGTGACTTGAAAAATGCTATTTCAATGTATAATGATTTTATTTAGATATCATACTTCTCATATTTAGAAAATTATTTAGACAAATTGGTTTTTATTTTTGAAATTAATATCATCATATTATCTTAGAGTGAATATTTTGTATTTTATTTAAAAAAAATTATTTTTCTAAATAGTAATATATGATAAAATATAATAGTTTTCAATATATGTTATATATCATTTCAAGTAATTAACCTTTATATCTATTTCATAGGCACCAATTACAATATATTGTTATATGAATCTATGATATTCATGGTGTCCAACAAAAATAATAAATTAATGATTATTATATTAAAAATCAGTCGCCTCCGCATATAAATAACAAAATTACCTAACCCTATTGTCCAAACAATTTATATTAGATACCTTGATAATGCTATTTTAAATTATCTCACATTATAATCACATAGGAAGAGTTTTTTCACACTATAACCTTAAAAGACAAATCCTTAAGGTGTTTCCTAACTGTAAATATCCAAATAATGATGTACCATAAAAAATATGACAATTTAAATTCATTTTCTCTTTGAAATGCACTATATTTCATCCACCCATCATAGAATAATTAATTTAGTGTGATTAGTATAATGATTTTTCAATATGTTAATGGAATATAAATTATACAACCATCTCTAACATTATTTATAATTGAAATCGTTTTTCAAATTTTGGTTGCTTCACTACCTATATGAACTACAAACTTCATTTTCCATCACTCACATTTATTGAATGTTTATAAAAATAGTTAAATGGATAAATATATTTTTTATGATATGATTTTAATTTTGGAAATATTATTTTGGATTTACATCAATGATATTATTAATAAATTATACTGAAATTGTTTGCTGTAAAAAATAATATTTTGGGAACATTCAAAAATTTGTAATTATTTTGGATAAACTGTTGGATTGTAATATTCTCATACTAATGGAATGATAAAATCACTTTTAACTTGATATATATTGTGAATTTTTAAATCCTTTAAAACACCTTGAACTAGGATTAACAACCCAAAGTGGTTTTGGAGAATTCAACCAAACATTAGTAACAATCCATGTTAAAAAATATATAATAAAAGATTTAAGTATTTCAAAAAATTTATGTCAAAATAATAAATTAAAATGAAATTTTTTTTGGAGTAAGTAAATAAATAAATTTTATTTTATTATAACAAGTGTTAAATTCACTCAATGAATGAGTCAATTGACAGAGTTAATGGATCTTTTGAACCATCATTTTTACTTTTTGGTTACACACTCTATTTCCTTTTGCTGTTTATTTTTATCTTATTCTGATATACTTTTTCATCATTATATAAATACATACATATTCATTACATATATTACTATCCCACTGTAAAGTTCATTTTTTGGGATGATATATGTTCTTTAGGTTTTCATTTCAAAACTATCTTTTAATCATACCCGTTTTACTAGAATTAATGTAATTATTATAATTTTTTATTTTTTATTACGACCAATGATTTTTAAAATAAATTGGTTTCTGAAAAAAAAAATTGATTATTTTATTTAAAAAACTTTTGGTTTATATTTGGTTTTGAGAAAAATATTATGCTTTTACTCTCCATATATATTATTTACCCATTTTCTTAAAACCCCAACAAATATGATTATTTCCAAACCAAATTTTACAACCCTTTTTATGTAATCTCTTCACGTGAACATCATTTTGAGGAACAAGTATTCCAAAAAAATATTATGAATTTCTAATAATTAATTATCCCTTTTTATGGTAATATTTTTATATGTCATTTTGTTATACTCTAAGTAATGATAATGAAACTCATTTCGTTTTTATGGGATTATCTAATTAATATTTCCGATATATGTTATTCTATTAGAGAACACATATGAATGTAAATGTTATGAATGAGATGGGTGGTCCCAAAAATAGACAAACCCAAAATAACGTGGGTAATTATTTAAAATCACGATATATAATGTATCATATATGATTTTTTAACATATATTAATACACTATGTTGTTTTGGAAGATATGATTGAATTATTTTTATGATTTCATACTATAGGTTTTTTCTACATTCATAAAATGTTATGATACATTGTCATCATTGCATTTAATAAATAATTTCATGTGAGAGTATTATGTCCTTCTTTATATGTTATCATGATAAGCCATATATTTTAGCTACTAATTCCCATTATAAATTACATTTATCATTCCCTTATAAGGATTTAGAGCATTAAATTTTCCATTAGTTTTTTCCCTATGGTATCCTATAAAATAAAAAAATGTTTTAGGTATTAATAATAACATTATTGATAACAATAGACACGAAATAAATTATGTTTTATTTTTTATATTATTTTTATAATCCTCCAAATACGCTAGAACTCAATATTTCTTTTAATTTTACATTATATAATATTATATTAAAAATCCTAAAAAAAAATTCTCAACTGACATGGGTTTCAATATTTGATGTTTCATATTTCCGAAATCATACGTATGTGTAATTTTAGAAGTTATGTACATTGAGAGTTATCAATCTCGTTTTAATATTGAATTATCTATCATACTGTAAGAAGACTAATGTGAGGAGCAATATTATGAAACCAAATGAGGTTATTTTCAAGGGTAATAAATTTAAGATATTCCTTTTATTATTTAAAGTGACTAATGTAATTTATTATTGATAAATATTGATGAATTAATTTACTCTTTAGGATTATATTATAGATTTATTAGTGGGTTACTATGGGTATAGATAATATTTCTATATTATTTATTATCATTTTAAGGATTTCAAATACAAGAGCTTTAAGGAATTAAAGAAAGATTCTTGAAAATGTATTATTTTAATTGAAGAAGACAATAAAAATTTTATCTATCAACGTTTTTTAATTAAATGGATGAAACCCTTAAGAGAAGGTAACAAACATGATTTAATTATTTGATTTCCATTTTTACAATTAGTATTATTGACATGAATTTCTATGTATTAATTTCATTATTATGCTTTAACATTCGTCGAAATAATCAAGTGATCAATATCTATTTTATATTCTATCACCTCGTCTAAAAAATATGATGCCTTCTTTATTTTTATATAATTTAAATTGAGTTTTATTCATAAAAATTATATCAACCAATTGTTATACAATAGTTAAAAAGCACCATTTGTTTTTATTCTGTGAACAGAAACCTGTTTCATGGAGATTTCATAATCTTTATAAAAATCACTATATTAGGTATACTCTTAGAAATTCTATAATTATGTTTGATCCCATTTAATTTTTTTATTCGAAACTCATAAAAAATTCATGGTTTAGTCTTCAACCATTATTTAAGGATATATGTAGTGGATATCCTTACTCATGGGACTAGAAATCAAATATTTGATTTATGATAATTGTATTGAAAATTTATATATGAATATATAGTTATGTTTTTTACCATTACCTATTTTACTATTCATAGATCTAATGTATCAATTTTGTAATGATTGAATTGTATATTTTTAACATCCATTGAACTAAAAAAATTATTTAATTTAACTTGATTGTTTTATATAAATAAAACATCCCCTCTTATAATTGACATCTCCAATGTGAGGCTAGAAACATGGTATTAGAACTTGGATCTTCTTTGGATATAATGTTTTTCTAATTTCATACCTTTTAGTGAATTGATTATATTTTGAGCTCACCAATATCCCCATCCTCAGAGGACTGATGGAATGATATGTTTTTTGTTATAAAAAAATAATATAAGATTGATAAATAAAATATTATCATATGAACACTTTTTAATAGTGAATGATCTGTTTTTTTTATGAAAATACAATAGATTTTTGATAAATCAAATCCATTCATGTTACCTATTTTCATTTTTAATGGAAATGGTTATAGTAGTTATAGAGTAGAGATATTTTTGAAGAATATTTTTATTGTGTATTGTACCATAATAACTTTAACATATAAACTAGTAGAATTATATTTTTATATATTATCTAGTAATTATTCTTCAAAATACATTATTAATTAATTCGATATGAATAATAAAAAAATTTCTAGAATTAAAATTTCATAGAATGTTATAACTTTGGTAAAAACTACTGTTATCATTTTGAGGACTTTGAAATTCACCAATCAAATATTAAGAAAATTATTGATAATTGAGATTCATATATACAATGAACAATTTTATGAATAACAAATCTTTTATAATGATACTTTTAATGATATATTCAATAGTATTATTGAGATGGTGAAAAACATAGACACTCCCAGTGTGACCACAAATAGTGAAGTTCTGATTGAAATTATTTTTCACACCTACCTAAAAATGGAATTCCATAAGGTCCCTATTAATCACATTAAGTAAATTAAATAATGTTCCATAGAAGAGATTAAAATATTATTATTCCATTAATATCATGATATTCCACAGATGAGATTAATTTATTAATTTATTATTATTCTATTTCAATCATCATTATGGTTATTGATTTCATTTTTATTTTTATTTTGATTCTGATTTTACTAGACATAAATTTATTATAGTGGAGTTAAATGAGATTTATAATATGTTTCACAGAGAAAATTAATATCTTACAATTATGGAAACAATGTTCATTAAAGATTACAAGAATATAGTTGATGTAAATAATAACCTCATTTATAAAAAAAGTTGAAACATACTAATTGTTTTAATGATGAAGTGGTGAATGATAAATTAAATGATATGATCGATGATATATATATTGTATAGTTGGTGAATGAAAAATATTAAAAATACTAATTCAATCCCGAAATAGAAATTTTGTGATTGTTTTGAGGCTATATAAATGGAGAATGTGAAATATATAGATGAGGTAGAATGTTTTATAGAAACTATTGCAATGTGTACTATTGTATTATAATGTTTTGATGAACATATCATTAAAAATGGATATACTAAGTATGCACTAGATATTTCATGGTTATTATGGGAAATAAGTTGTGATGAAAAAAACACCTTTTTAAATAGAAAGGTGATGCTATTTATTTTCTTAAATAATTTTAATTTTTTTCCATTATGAATATGAATATTATTTAATCTTTGATAAATATCTTTTTTATAAGAAGGAATTTATTTCGAAATATTATTTTAATGTTAAACTCTCAAAATCGTCTATAGGATGAGTTTTTATATAATATTTTGGGAATTTTATTTCACCAATTCATGTTTATATTCCATATTATAGTGTATTAGGTAATAAAACATGCATACCATTTAATGATAATTTTATTTTATTTTTGGGATTATATTTATTTTATTCCATATTTATTTTATGGATAGTGATCATTTATTAATTTTTTTTACTTCGGAAAAATGTAATGTTCTAGAAATATTGCCTTTTAATTTTCTAATGTTTTTTTATAATTTTTTAAATATTATATTTAGTTTTCTGACCAGATGTTGATTTTATTTTAATATTAGAAGATTTAGATGTTGTTAATTCAAATATATATTATTTATAATCAATTTATATTTTTATTAACGTATATGTTTTACTTATTATAATTTTTTTTGTTTATTTATCATTATTGTCTTTCATGAGTCTTGGGGAATTGATTCTTTTAATCTACTAGTGTATTTATTTTGATAATGTTGTGAATTATTAGTTCTAAAATTACCTTTTTATTCATATTTGTCTTACAATTAATATAGTTCTTTTATTTATGGATTGAATTTTTTGAATGATATTTAATTTTGATAAATAATTATTGTTTTTAAATTATGGATTTATTTTTAATTTTCGATGTACAACACAATATTTTTCTGTATTTTTCTAATTAATAAAGAGGGAGAGTATTCCAAGTTTGAGTTGATAGTTTTTATTAATTATAATAAAGGAGGATAATACTAATGGGATCATTACCCACGTTTTTATTCTACTAATTATTTACCTATCCAATTTATTATTCTATCTTGATTATTATTTTTGATATTTTTTATTCATTATTATTACTCCTTACTCATTTTATATTACTCAATATTGATTTTTCATTATTCTATATTACTCATAATATTAATTAATATTTTATTATTTTTGAATTCTTATTTTTCCATGTTACTGGATTTCTCAAATGAAGAAGTATTAAATATCCTTTAACTAGAAAAAATATATCTTTTTTATTACGATGCTTTGAAAATGGAACCTTTGGTTTGGAAGGAAGTGACAATTTACCCATATGCAAATCTAAAACATAGGAAAAATATATTAGATGTTTTGTACTTTCCCATCCAACTATGTCAAAAATCATATATATGAAAAAAAGATATTATAGTCTATAAATTAATTGAGTTTTGTAATTTTACCATAGGTTTTTAGTAACATATTCTCATTTCTAAAAGTTAGATTTGATGGGAATCCATCATAAAAAACCCATCATAGTAAATCGTGTGATCGATATACATTTGTCCTAACATGCTATTATTCTCATTGAAAATATGTATAGATTTTAAATAATAATTATTATGAATTCCAAATTCCATCATAATATTTTAGATATTTTAACAAACATACAAAATAAATAATAATAAAAATAAAGAATGGTTTGAAAAAATATTAAAAAATATAAATAAAAATAAAACATGAATGACATTAATACAACATTTCCCACATAATGTTATTATCATAAAAAATCCATAAAAATAATAAAAATAATTGAGAATAATCTGGTGTCTGGTCAAGGAGGATCACTGAAGGGGATATAAAGAGGAAACTAAATACCAACACCACAAACTACACATCATAACTATTACAAAGCATTCTCATCTATTTGATAACACATGAATGGAATGTAAAATATAACATAATCTACTGTGTTCAAACAAGATTTAAAATTAATTAATTTCAAAATATATATTATGTATAGTGTTTTAGAAAATTATTTCATAACATTAACATAATATACAAATAAATTCCAATGTTGATACTTGTATTTAGAATCCATTTTTCCACTAAACTGAAATTTAAAAAGAAAAATGTATTCATTTCATGATAAATCATCAAATAATTTTAACATGAATTATTATTTATTCATCTCAAACTATAAATATAGTGAAGATTAAATGGGATGAGCACCAAAATCTCGGTAGGAGACCAAAAAATGTTGAATTATACATGTTAGTTCATTTTAAATACATGGTATCGAAAATAAGATTTTCCTTTAATATAATAAAACTATATATAAAAAAAATTACATTATAAAACAAATTTATTACTAAAATTGATTCAAAAAAATATTAGTATAAACCATATAATCAAATTCATAGTCATTAGGGTTTCTTATAAAAATTGAGATCACATAGAATTCATTTCTATTAAAAACATACATTTTTAAAAATCATTCATAGTCCTCATTAAATTTTCAAATCCAATTATTTCTATGAAAACTCATATGAAATAATAAAAAAGTTATATAGGTTCTTTCAAACATGATCATCATAAAATAGTAACAAAACCCTTATAAATTGGAATAATAGAACTTTCAATGCCTATTAATTACCTAATACCTTTGATCAATATCTTGGTACACCCATAATATAAGATTTGACAATATCACCCTTCTTCATGAAAAATATCAAGCTCACATTTTATCTTAGACAGTGTGTAAGAACAATATCATGGATAAACCCCTTGAAAAATAATTTTAAATTCATATAAAATACACTTTTGGTTATAGGTTTACTTTTTCATATAAAAAATCAATACTAAGACCCAAATCGAAGGGAAAGAGGTTAATTATTTTAATAAAAAAGGTAATATTAAAAAATATATCAGATAATCTTTTTTCTAGAATAAAAAATCACAATGGTCATATACATTGGAATAAAAAATTCCCTTTATCTTCATTAAAGAATGGCAAAACATTATACAAAAATACTCTTTTTTAAATTCAATGAAATAAAGTATAAATATACCTAAAATTTAATTTATAATTCATTAATGTCTATATAAATAAATTAATACTACATTTTTATGCTATATTTCCATTGAATAAAAATATTCAGAAG
Source organism: Viscum album (assembly GCA_963277665.1). Taxonomy (NCBI): domain Eukaryota; kingdom Viridiplantae; phylum Streptophyta; class Magnoliopsida; order Santalales; family Viscaceae; genus Viscum; species Viscum album. The sequence goes on along the minus strand of OY728128.1, from coordinate 206,689,369 downwards.
GGATACTTGAAAATAAGCGTTTTAAATGAATGTCCCCTACCTTGATTTTGATACGTCACATGTGTTATTTATATTCTTGATTAATATAAATGTGTTAATTATTTAATATATTCAGATAATTTTCAATTAAGTTATTCTTTTATATTATTTAATACCTTGTTATATACAATTACATAAAAATTTATGTTCACATTTGTAATTTTGGCAATACTCAAATCATATATAAAAATTAACTTTTATAGTTTGACTGTGGTAAAATAGAATATATTTCCGTATTCTTAATGATTATAATAATTTAATAATTACCAGTTCATAATTAATTATTACATTTAAAACCAATAATTGAATATATTTATGGAAAATTATCCACATTACGATCCTGGGGATGATAGGTCATACAAACGCATGGGTAACATTTTTATTTTTCACGATCAATGGGTTATTGAATGTCAGTATTATTTCATCTTTATGGAAAGAAAATTATAGCAGTAATACCATATTATTTATTCAATTACACATATATAAATCAGAACTGTTTTTTGGGTATTAAAAAACACATTGCTTCATGAATGTGGTAGTCCAAATGGGCGCCCAAATGATGTTATAATTTTTTAGTGAATGAAATTTTATATAAAGTAATGATATATAATGTTTACAAGATAAGAAAATTTTCATGAATATCATATAAATAAAAAAAAAATATATATATATATATCTATTTAATCTCTATGTACTAACATCCATAACATGTGATTATGGATTATGAATTAGAACACTTTTTGTGTTAGTAGTCCTTGGTTGACACGAATGACGGATTTGTATTCCATTTGATGAAATGTGAGATTGATATATTTTATGCCATTAATATAATAAAAGAAATGTATACTGAATATTCTTTTTTATTATTTCATCGTGTTTAAATATATTTTAAAGTTGGTAAAGAAAATAATGAAAATTCTTAATTACGATCTATACCTCTTCTTTGGACAACCTCTTATGGTTTAAACTGAATTCTTTCAAAGATTGGTTTTTTAATCCAACCATGAACATTAGGACATATGTTTTTAGGTATGGAATTGATTTTTGTGGGGTTTGGTTGAACCAAAATGGTTTTTAATTTTGAATAAAAAAGGAAAGTAAGTACCCTATTATAAGAGTGGGGAGGGGAACTCTTAGTATTTATTAAGATATTAAATAAATATAAATTAATTTCCCCAATAAAATATATCAAAATTGAAAATTTTAGAATATATTATGAGTTTGTGTCTATATAATCTCATAAAATATAATATTCACATGTGTTTGTATGTTTTAACCATTATATTTGTGTTTTAACCCCACATTAACCCTTTTGATTAGTAGAACAAGAAATGTGATTTATGTATTATGGGTCAACATAAAAAATATAAAATTTAAAAGGCCACTAAATAGAACAAGTTTATTATAATATACCTTATCCCATAAATTTTTTTTCAAATAATATTTTTATGAATTTTAATTCATTTAAAAAAAAATAATTTACTATAAAATATCATTAATACAAATTTTATAACATGAGATTTAATTTGAAATTGAAAACAGTATGAATGTAATTTAATTGATATCATGTCATTTAGAACTTCTCTAACATGTTATATTTATATAATAATTCATTGCGCAAATAAATCATTCAATTTATATTAATGAATTTTTTTTAGTGTCATGTATATTGTTTTTATATTAATTATATTATCACTATGTCAAAATTTCATATGATAATATAATAATTATTTACTCACAATAAATTCGAAATAAATTTCAATAAAAAAAATAATTTATAATTAAAATAAAAATATATATCTTCATATAGAGTAGTTCTATTAGAAATTTAAAACATTAAGATAAAAAAGTAAAGATAATGAAAATTTTGACTTTTCATTATATAATATAAGATAAACGTCAGAATCATGGAAAATGAAAAAAATGTAAAAATAATCAACATTTTAATTTTTATGGGTGAGGTTTAAACTTAATAAAAAATTAATTCATGTTTTATGTCCATTTTCGAGTATTTAACATAGTATTTGCTACTTGAAGTTCCTAATTTACCATTACCGAGGTGATTTAAATTTTCATAATGTACTATTAATAATGAATAAATATTGAAGAGTCATATTTAAAAAATATATTCCTACTCATTCCAAATATGGAAATGATTTTTTCATGAATCTAAATAATTAATCGGAAGATATTATTTTGAAATTAACCCTATAGAAATGGAATGGAAAACAATTTTTTCAAAAAACATCCTTTTATGTACAAAAATATTTTAAAAAAAAATTAATTTATAAAAATCATTCCAAATGAAATAATTGTACTATGAATAACCAAAATTAACTAATAAAATATCCAATAACATCCAAAATATAATTTTACTTTTTAAATTTTTTACATTTATATTCTTTTTCAATAAAATTCAATATATTTCTCTATACATAGAAAAATATATCTTTTCAAAAAAATCCAATAATTTCCATCTAAGATAAATTTGGAAGACTAAAAAATGAAATGAAATTAATTATTAAAATTTAATATACTATATTTTAGAAATCAATTTTTTAAAGAAATATATATAATTTAAGAAAACACAATTACATTAGAAGTGATTTTTTTTTTCTTTTGACAAATAAAAATGGTCAAATATATTTAAAATTAATATAACTCAACAATATATAATTATTCAACATTAATAGGAAATGAGTTTTTTTTATCATGAAATTAACGGGGCTGATACATTCTTCCCACTTTTGGAAATTTAGTCTCATTAGTTTTATTCACCTATTGAATAGGTGGGAATATATTCCCCACATAACATTTCCATATTCCGATGTTTTTTCAAAAACCATATAGGGTTTCCAAAAAAAATTACTACACACATTACGATTTTCCACAGATCATTCTCTTTTTGGTCAAGAATATAAATCACCAATTCGTAATTTGAAATGTTCTCTTCCATCAGAACTATGTGAGGACTAAAAGTTTTAGATAAATCGAGAAAATATTTTCATAACATCAAAATATGAATTCTCTTTTATTTAACTCAGAAAAAATTTGAGGAAGTGCCAATAAATTTGAAAAACGATCAAAATTTTCCCTAATTTCAAATGGTGTACTAATCCATAGGCATAGTTTCCCCTTTTTACCAAAATTTATAAAACATTTCCATGGTGGTACTTTAAGAGAAAAATTAATCACCTTTTTCGAATGTAAGATATTTTATCCTGTTATATAAATAAATTTTTATCATAATCTTTGTTGTCCCCATATGTTGCTAAATTACCTTCACCATCTCTACCATTTCTCATTCCAAAGTCGGTCACAGTAACATTCATTCTCCTCCTTCAAAATATCATTGAGTCAGAAACCACTTTCCATATAATTTAAAAAATGATCAATTTTTATACTAGATTTATAAATGTTATTATTAGAAAAAACAAATAATTAATGTTGGTGATTCTAGATTTAACATCAATTTAGTGTATAAGATCAAATCATATATTCCATTTTCTGAATTATTCTCTATTATTATCCCTCATATTGACGATAAAACACTTTTCTAAAAGTGGATTTAGTGCCTAACGACTTCTCTATACCTTCCAAAAAATTATCAATGAACATGAAATCATGGAATATTACAATGAACAATGACTGTCCAGGTATCATGAATATCATTTTGAGATATAGTTCTGAATGCTAATCTAAAGACATAATATCTAGAATGACTGGGAAATGTAATGGTTTATTTAATAAATCAATCATTACCCAAACAATATTACAAACTCAAAATGATATTGGAAATCCTCCCATGAAATCCATGGATATATATTTTCCAATTCTACTCCTGATCTCACAAATGATGAAGTATTCCCTTTAGTAATTTTTTTTCTACATTACCCAGATGACAAGTCAAACATTTCATGGTAAAGTCAGAAATATCTCTTTTCATTCCATATCCCAAGTAATAATCCCAAATTTATTAATATATATTATTATTAACATATTGAATGGAAAAATTATAAGTATGATATTCTTATAATAATTATCTATTCAACTTACTATTAGATGGAATATAAAATATTTTTACAAACCTCATAATATATTTTTTGGAAACATTAAACTATGGAATCTTACCCCACATAACTTATTTCTCCTTTTCCAATAAAACATAATCATTATTTTGAGCATTATTAATTATTTATGTAAAAAAAATTTCATCTCTAACCAATTTAAAACAAGAACAATATCACGAGCATAAATTTTCTAGGAAAAAATTAGTCCAATAATTAACCATTGGGTCCTGTTCCGAAAATAAAATGGTTAATAATGCATTATTTTTCTGACTCAATGTATTAACTATATTTTTTTCTTTTCTTCAATGATTTTGAATTATGAAACCATAATCCTTAATCACTTCCAATCAAATTCTAAATGTCATGTTCAACTATATAGGTGTAAATGTATTATCCAATCCTTTTTTTATCAGAATATAATTTATATTCCAATCCAAATAGATTTTCCCCCATATTTTTAAATATATAACCACATCAAATTATTAAGTATTTTCATTATGATAATGTGACATTTAGGGAATCAATTTCAGCGAGGAATAAAAAATTTCCTTGTCATTATACACAAGGAAACAACCCATACCCTTCATAAAATAACTAATCACGTTGAAAAATTAACCATATATTGAAGGAAAATAAAAAAAGGGTTCCATTATTAATCATTATTTACATTAAAAAACCAATATTAAATTATTTTATCTACATGAAATTCACTCCTTTTCATGTTAAATTATTCATTGGTCTATATAAATAAGTAAAATATTAAAAAACTCATAGTATTAACCCGCTAATCCTAGAAAAAAATGAATCCCTATTAATTTTTATGTCTTCAAGACTCTTTAATAACATTAGATTTAAAACCCTTAATAGTACATAAATATTCATAAATAATATATCCAATAAAAATAATTTTTGAAACCAAAATTCAAACTTACTTAATTATCCATGTTTCTTTTTTTTATGGTACTCAGAAGACCACCTATGCTTCTTTTTTTATTATCAATAATTTTATAATATACAAATAGGTTATGAAAAAATAAATCATAAGATATATATTAATAGTCCAAAAAATATCTTTTCATAATATATATATTTATAGTTGGTTTATTAGAAATCCAAAAGGGAATATCAACAAACACATAAAGCCCATATCTATTTTGAAACATTATCATTGGAATAACTTCATCCTTCAACATCAACAGATTATTTTCCAACAAGAGATCAATATTTGAAAATTATAGTTTTTTATTGTGTGATAAAATAAATCATTGATATAATTTCATGTATACATTTGTTTAATTAGGATGTTATTCAAAGATCTATAATCTTTGAATAGTATCTTCGAACCATATTTCTTTTTAAAAAAATAGGAACAACCTGTGGTGAAGTGCAAGGATGAATAATTCCATTATCAAATTTCTCATGAAATTTATTAATAAATTCTACATGTATACCAAATCCATTTGGCAAGGGGGTTTTAAATGTGTCCTTGAATAAGTAACCTCACAATTTAAATCATCAGGAAATACCTCCAAATATTCATTCACTACTAGAAAATAAATATTTTGAATAAAATTATTATATTATAAAATAAAATATATGTAAAATTATCTAAAATTGATAATGAATTTTTAATATTCTTGGTAAGTTATACAAGGAATTAAATCATTGATAAAAGTATTCATAGGTCCATAATCAATCTAATACTTATAAAATGAAATATTCTCTGTTAAAAAATAATATCAAACTCTAATGTGTGTTGTCTACAAGATTTTCATGAAATTCCATCCTTCTAATAACTATATCAAGACCTTAATAAGTCTTGTATTCTTTAACAATCCCACTATAATGTTTCACCAATGATTTTATATTCATTTCATGAAGTTATATTACCATTTTAATTGAAAATTTCATATAAATTAATGAATATGATTATCAAGAGACAAATAATGAATTATAACAATTTGAATATTAAAGAAAAATGCATTTCACATCATTATTAGATGAACCCAAATAAACCATAGTAGAAAGAAATGAATTTTCCACACATTTTCAAATTTAGTCTTGAATATATATACCATGATCGAATAATATTTAATGCACAATTTCAAGGTGCCAATTTAATTAAATATAAATTATTAAATACCATGAAAAATGAGATAATTAAAATATTATTATTCCAGATAAAATTTGGGGTGTATATTTAAAATTTGGTGAAGATTGATATATACATGTCCAATGAATAATCCTATATACTTTTTCAATTACATTAATTTTTTTACCATCCAAATTTGAATATGATATATGGAATTATTCGTCATGTAAATTATTCTTATATTCATCCCATTCTAATGAATCAATCTCTTCACATTATCATATATTTTCATTCAATAACCACAACTATTATTTTTCACATTAAAATTGATAAATATTTCTTGATAAATTATTATTCTAAAAAAATCAATTCTTCCAAATATCATTTATAGGTATTCAATCCCTCATTTAGTTATCACGGTATTTGTCGATCTACTAAATTTTGGAGGTCGTTCATTCATGAAATGATCCACTATTGACATTTTCCTCTATGTTGAACATGGTTTACTTCTTTCCTGGATAAAAAATCCATTTATTACAATGGTTAACTGATGCATCCATCAAATAATTAGAATTGTTTCATTTCAAACCGGTCTCAATTGAATATTATGATGTATATTTTAACCTCAATGCCTTACTACATTAACTTCAATATTTTGTACGTGGGTAAACATTCTGAATATAAATTATTTAAATAAAGAAACACGGTAATCTTCAAATTATTATTTAATAATTTCTACAATTTAAAATATATTTATGATATTTTATTAAAATTTTATTTCCCACTAAGGTTATATAAAACCTTCTTTGGTAAAATCATCAGGCAACCAACCATAAATATTTTATAATTTAGTGTCTTTGGACAATAATTCACATTTTTTCACTCTTAATGTACCTTTTTTTACTGTTTTAATAATTATCTCACAACTCGTACATAGGAAACCCATAAATTAAAAATTTGATATTTCTATTTAGTATTCATTTTTTCCAAAGAACGAGAAAATATAAAAATGAACATGTTTTTTTCATTATTAATATTTACTATAATAAAAAAGACTTATTATTTCTTCTTACCCATAAATATATCATATGAAAAATATTTTTAAACAATGAATGAGAACTAAAATATTTGTATTAAAAATAAAAAGAACAATGAAAATCATCAGTCCATTTTAAAACTATGATATCAAAAAAATTAGATTATCTTTATTATAAGAATATGTGTGCTCCAATAATCATTTAAATATGATTGGAAATAGTTTGTCTTCCTAATTTTTTTGATAAAATTAATTATAAAAAATAAAAATGTCAAAATCATAAGAATTATTTTTTCTTAAACAACATGAGAATCCATGAAATTTTTTTACCTATAAACATATAGATTTTTACAAAAAGAGTATTTTAATTTCATACCTTTTGAAACAAAAATACATGAAAACATAAAAGAATAAATAGATAATTCATGTAGATTCTTCGTAAATCATATTCATATAAGTCTTACACAACCCATATAACATCCTTACAATTTAGTACAACCATACAGTCATCATAAAAAAATTACCCAATGTGTTGCAATACTATCTGTGTCCACCCATAATATATGTATATTAGAATCACTCGTACTTTTAATAAATATATGGCTCATCTATTAAAAAAATAAATTTCAATGGACATTATCATGAATAAAATTGTAAAAACTTTTTTAAAACCATATTCATAACACTTTTGGAAGACAAATACCATTTCCTTTAAAAACATGTTTAATTGCAATATACCCAAATGGAATGTAAGGGGGTCTTAATTGGATGAAAACATTGATTTTTATAATGGAATTCAATCTTTAAATAATATTTATGGTGGAGGTAATGTCATAGCCATCGTATATGTTAAAGTAAAAAATTCCTTATGATATTTTAAATAATGTCAAAAAATTACTTAAAATGATCCTTTTAAAACCCTTCGAAAAAAAGACAATAGAGGCATAAAATATCTCCTATATTTATTTTATTCCTAGGAAAAATATATTAATAATATATTTTTTAAAAATATGGTCATTGAAGAAATTTTTTTAAAGAAAACATTAACAGATAAATTTTTTAAAACAATGTCCCTTTCTTAGAATTCAACTAGCCACATAAGTTATTTATCCTCCTATATAAAAAATATATTTTAATTAATTAATTTTTTATGATTTATATTATGTTAGTTATTTTTTAAAATAATTTTGAAATGTCCCAACCTGTATGCCAATAAATTGTTGCTCCGATTTGGGTCACCATAATGCCAAAAGTGTGCCTTTCCATATATTAGAGGTTGTCATCTAGTAGTGAGGCTCTATGGTGTGTCCTTAATAGTATATACCCTCATATTAAGGTAAAAACCATTGAATAAATGGATATCAATAAATGTTTAAATTTAATAGTGTATAAATAGTAAATAGCTAAAATAGAAAACAATTTAATAATAAATGAAATGCTATAAAATCTTAAAAATTATAATTTCATACATACCAAAGTAGTCACCCACTATTACAACCATACATACCTAAATACATAAAAGAAATTAAAATAATATGTCAATGATATTCAACTAATTTTGAGCCAGAACATATACTTATCTTCCAAGACACTTTTATGCTTATGTAACCCAATCAAAAGAATCCACATAAGCAGGCCTGCTCAACCAAGAAAACCTTGGAATAATCCTTATCCGTCATGCATCTCTGCTGAACCTAATAAAAATAAAGAATGTATGAATTCACACCGAGTTGTACATATATTGGTGTGAATAATCTCTATATTCCATCCCAATGACCAATCTATCAATATGATTTCATAAGTTCATTCTCATGAAATATACTCAACCTTTCTAATACACAACATAAAAGATAATTAAATCAAATAATGTGAATCCACAGTCGATCCCTAGGTTCATAATTATCATAAAAATTTAATGTTCCTAGCATGTTTTTTAATATTTATATGTTTATATATATACATTACCATAAATATCTATACATAGATAAATATAAATACACATGAGTGAGTTGAAAACTAACATAAATAGAATCAATCAATCCTTAGGTGCATAATATCAGTCATATAGATTTCATCTGAATAGTAAATTGAGATGGAATTTATATCAATCAATCAGTTTTTAATTTAGTCAATCACTGGACCAACAATACCAAAAAATTATAACTACAACAGCTAGTGAATGAAAATTTCCTAAATTAGGCTACACCACCATAGGGGGATACATGTCTTAAACCTGGGTTCACACATACTCGCCTCAAACACCTAAAACAAATAAATAAGTTTTCCAATGGAAATTTTATTAATGATGGTACATAGCTAGATTTTAATCCAAAATAACTAGATAAAACTTATCAAATGACTATAACCAAGTTCTCAGTCTGTAGGCGGCAATAACATTGTGAGAAGTATTATCCATAACGATGCGGACATTAGGAGATGAAAAAGGAGATCCCACCCCTGAGACATCACGACCACCCCATAAGGTCTCTCCTCAAAGAGAGCATAATTATCCCCATCAATCTAGTGAGAATAATCATCCAGGATTATATATATAAATCAGTGATGTGGAATTCCATTCCCTATACCATGATCTAACAATAGACTAGAGGATGAATAATCATCCTCGTAACATAGGAACGTAAATCATTAATAAGTACAATAAGTAGGTACACAAAGCCCATATATTATTATTATAAAGTTTCCATCAGAAAATTAAGGTGGTCATAATCATTGTCCTTAAACACACAAGCATATGAGATTCAAATCAAGCTAATTATAAAAAAATAGAGGATATCATATGTATTATCAAAATAATTAATAGTGATGAAAATAACATCTTAGCACATACGGATCAAATGTAGGATTCCAAGATGCACATCTTAGTATCACAAATACATAAATAAAAGGGATCATAATTTGGTTCATAATAATCCTGTAATGGAACCCCGTTAAATGAATAAGATATATCCCAAGATGTACATTTTTGAATCCAAAATATATAAATATCATACCATCATGTTCATGATCTGTAAACCAGGATGCACCTGTAGTTAACAGTAATGAATCAATAATATATAGTTAAATATATATATAAAGGGATAGGGTTATTGAATCCGTAAATCAATTACAACTTTCATATCCCCATGGGATTACCTGGTTGGTATGGGTTATATGGGACCCCACCACCACCTCTACCCAAAATCCTCAACAAACTTACTAAGGGTAGGTCAAATAATGGGGAACCCACTATGTCCCACATGTCATAACAAGTGACATACATTATACATGATATACTCACGGTATATTTAAAAGAGAAGGTATCCCACACACAATATATATATATATGATGGTAAAAGGAGTAATCACACATGAGAACCTCTGATGGTACAAAAATAGAGGAAATATATCCAATATCCTTAGAAAGGTTCATGGGAAGGGGTTTCCCACATTGGACCCTCAAAAGTTGCATACGTTGGAAGCAATGTTATACTACATGGGATCCTAAAAATGATATATATGTAGAGAGATGATACCATGGATTCCATAGGTTATCAGGATAATGAATTAATCCCATTGGGGGACCTCACTAATAGTGAAATGATAGAGGCATCCAATATGGGATCCAATAGGTTGAATCATAAGTAAGGGCATCCTATAAGGGATCCTTGAAAACAAATAATCTCATTACCTTCTAGAATATAATTGAACATATAATAAGGAAAACATACAAATAGGATAACATAAAAAGGCATTGTTAAAGGTAGATAGATCATCTCTCATATCATATAAAAGGGTCTCACTCCAAAAATTCAACTTGATTCAATTACCATAGGAAAAAACACCCTATTCAGGGAGACGGCTAAAATAAATAATTGGAGTCCTAAAATATCATCAATAGTGGTAATATTGAAATATATATTGTAATATACTCAATATATATCAATTATTATTTATGTTCCAAATCTAAATCAGAATGATATTAAAATTACTCAAAAGGGATACAAGGGGTAGTAAACAACGAGTATGCCTAGTACACAACTTGTTCATACAAATCCCCAAGTGCTTGTGTACTCCAACAATACATTGAATGTAAAATACCCTATACACAGTGAATTGATCTTGTACTGGGTGTCTACCCCATAAGGGGTTACTTCTTGTGTACCTAGCAAGACCTAGAAATTTATATACTCGACTCATGTACCTCTGTATGACATGAAATACACATGGGGTTAGGTTGTGTATTGTACATGAATTTGTGCCCCTATATGTGCCATTTAGCTAGGAACTCAGCTACATGGCCGAGTCCTAATACAGAGTGTGTATACCCAATATATCTAGTGTACTAATAAAAATATCAACATTCCCAAATAGGGAGAACACATTGTTTTCCTTCCTGAACCACACACCATGTGATTGGGATTTCTGAATAGGAAACCACTCAAATCAGCCTGAAACCCCCATTTTCACCACAAACAAATAAATAGAAAACATTTGGTCTTTAGTTGTCCAAGTATGGGATTAAAATTTGAAAATGGTAAAAAATAGTCATTAGGGTAAACCATAAAAAATGACCTACCTTTGGGAATAATCTTCCAATGGTTCTCTCATTTCTATGATCCACAAGAAATGCATGACAATAAATTACCTCCTATGCTTCGCAGATATACCTCATTTTTTATCCCTATATTTCCCTCTTTCTCTCCATCCATTTATATATAGGTCACGGTGAATGATATCCTACATTGGCGTAAAAAAGAAGCTAGTAGAGGTTGAATGTAAAATAGGAAAATAAAAGATGAAAAAGTAATGAAAAAGATAAGGGGGCCCAAGCCCAGCCTTGGCATTGAACATGATTTTATATCCCACATTGTGAAAACAACCCCTTCCAAACTAAACAATAGAGATGAAATTTAATTTAGATTCTCCGTTAAAAATATATGTCTTAATGAACCTATATGATTTATTTTTATTAAAATAATAAGTATTAAATATTATTTTTATACACGAATTAAAAAGTCAAAGAATTACAAAAAACACATATCATATGGTATAAACAACACTCCCTGACAAATAGAATGTTCATACAAATTATTCAAATTCATCTATCTTGGGTTTAATTTTCATTTTAACCCTTATTTAAATTCTATATAAAATATTAAAATTTCATCACAATAATATAGTATGAAAAATAACGACCCATTAAAATATCCCCACTATAAACCTTATATTCATCCAGAAGAATTGTGTTAAATATAATACTTGTTCTAATCTTGAGTATTTGAGAAACTGTGATATCTCAAATGTTGAATTACTAGCCACCTTGTGTTAATAATTTTACCATAAATAGATGAAACATAACTGCGACTATTTCAGTTCTCCCCACTATAGAAATATCGTTATCATCATATCAAATAACACACATAGTGGTCAATAGATAAGGTAAAATTATGAATCTCTACTAAAAACGAGCATCCATACCCTTAAACGAACAATTGTTCACCCCCTCTATATGGATTAATTTATACCGCTCTTTGAGAGAAACCACTAATAGTTCAATCACTGACCATGAAAGACATACAAGAAGTAAAGAATATCAATTTAGATATGATTATATCCCTTAATTATCAAGATTATGTCAAGATATAACATGATAATCTCTAACAAGTGTGTGATAAGATTCTATTTTTTGGATTCTACTACTCTCCCCATCAATATTCACAAAATCATGCTTCACTTTCATTTAACCAACATCTAACACCATATATCCCAATAATATTTATCAATGTCTAGCCATAGGTTATAAATCACACATTATCCAATTTTTCCTAAATTTCCCCTCTACCATGGATGGACATTCTTCATATAACCCAAAATACAGGGAAAACATTCCAAAAATAAATCATGAAAATATTAGTCCTTCGCTTGATTTTGGCTAGTCTCCGATTTATGATTAAATAATACCATGAATAACTAGCATGTATCGTTACCACATGAATCATACTCTAATGAGTATTCTACCCTAATAACCATGTGGACCATTCGACATGGTATGTCAAAACCAAACATCCAGATAATCCCATGGAACTCCACTTCAATATCAGGATCCTTAATCATTCCACCTTACTTATGATATGATTTATTCCATGACCTCCCATAACACATCATCAATACAATCTTGAAGAAATATATATGATCTATCTACCATATAAATAGTGTCACACTTTTCTACTAGGCTAGGAACTCGAGCGGCCCTGTCCATAGAAGAAAATTTTGATACCGAAGAACCCTTTGTTCACTGTCAATAGTTTAAGTAATCTGAAAACCTATATTAAAAAAATATATTGTAACCATGTATTTTTCCCAGTGATCATATTAACAGGATCATATAAAAAATTACTCCATAAAGCTAAATCAACCCCCTTGTATTTTTCCCTCAATGGACACAAAATACTAACACACATGGAACTAATTCAAAACTACAGTCCTCAAGGTCTTCAACATAGACTTACTAATCTAGTTTCATAACAATGTAATAAGGTCTACCCACCAAGACCAAAATATTAAACATATCCATTGATAGAAATGATAAGATTGACATACAGGGCTCCAAACTGGCATCGCCATCCTAATAGGGGTATGATACTCCCTGAGAACCTTCATAAGGAACTACTCCATGGAGGTCATGATATGAATATATAAGATATAGTGAACTAACAGTCACTAGAAATATGTATATGAAAATAACCCCTTTGAGTTACAGTTCACCAGAAAAATCATAGAACATAATGCTTTCATGGTTAGTGATCCGACCAAATAACCAAAAGTAAGATTTGGTTAAATAGAATGTCACTAAAATCAATAGAGGAAAACACTATGTGGATTTTTACTAATACTCTAAATATTATAACTAACAAAAAAACCATAAATGGTGTATAACATATAGTTATCAAATTCCCTTTCATCCTCTAGGGTCACTATGACTCCCATGCAAAATGACCAAGTCATCAACCTAAAATCAAAGGATTCAAGATATATCCACATCACATTCAATCAAACTGAAATATATATACTACTCAGCCATATTGATTATAATTCCACCATAAAAATTTATGGGAAAAATAATTATGTTTATATTGAAATTTTAAAGAATTAGACTATTTTATTTAACAAAAATAATAAACTAAAAGGCCAATAACATGTCATTCCTATATACCAAATATGTATCTTGAAATGACACTTTTTTCCTTTCCGACCAAGAGTCAAAATCAATCCATAGACTCTAACCAATGGGAAAAGAGATAGAAATTCGTAATAAAACTACAAAATCATAAAACATGTGAATCAATCAATGTGAAAATCATAAAAATAATAACATCATAGATCAGAATAGTAGTCACATAACCCCGGTAAACTAGACCTCTTTCCAGAACATGTGATCTCTTTGCACTAGAATAATATCCAGCATAGATTCCGACACATTCCAAATACTAATATCTACCATCTCCCAAATATTAATATTATTGATAAAAACCCTATGATGACACTTTTTAACATCACATCAAAGACTCCACTAATCTAGTGCTCTGATCTAGTTCACTATAAGGTCTCAATTGCACCTCTCTATACGCCTGAGGCGTCTAACAAGAAGAATGGGCCAAGGGTGTTCCCATGAAGAGTCTATTACATCATATTAGAGTATAAGAAACATATATAACTAGATTTCCTCCCATTATATAATCAAAAAAAGTGAAGAAGAATTAAATATCTAAAATTTATCATTTTGTAATAATAAATGAAATGTTATATAATCCTGAACAACCATTTGATAATACAACACTATTCACCTACTATATGTATAAACATGTAGGAGTACAAAAAACATAATTAAAAAAACAATGATCTACTACAGACATCAATCCATACCACAAACCTAGTCTCCATGATTGTGTGGAGCTACTATGACCTAATAAAAAGAATCTATACAAGTAGCCCCTCTTGATCATCTATCTTTGGGCTTTATCCCTATCAATCTTGAATACGTGATCAACATTATAAGTATAAATATGTTTTAAAAAAATTACGGTGCACGTAATAGATATGAATAATCTATGAGGGTCCGAGTGAAAATCTTATAAATATTCTTTCCCAAGTTCATGATCAATGAAAATGGTCAACCTAGTCAAGGTAGAACTAAAAAGATAAATAAAAAAATTAAGTGAAACAAAATTTGAATCCTGGGTCCACTATATTGATCAACATAGAAAGGTTTCATCATGTGAATTTATATTTATTATTGTATATATATTTATATATTCCCATAAATATATATCTTCATAAATATGAATATACATGGGTAAGGTGGAAAATAACATAAACATCAATAGTCAATCCTTGGGATAAATATCCTGGTCGATTGGATATTCTATGAAAAGGGCATTGAGTTGGATTTCAAACCACTAAACACATGTGTAATTAAGTCAATATCTCTGAATGTAATATAATTTTACAAAACCATCTTTGGTCCATAATAAAAAATATATCTGATCAAGTTATGTCCCCAATGTGGGATACATGTCTTATCCGTATGGTAACCATTACTGAAATCTAGTTACTATAATAGAGAAAGAAATATAACTAAATTCAATCCTGTAATGTTTATACAGAGTTAGATGTCATTCCTTGCTTAACATGTATATACAGTCCAATGTCTGAGCTATATTTATTGGTCTGTTGGTGTTCACAACATTGTGACTCAGCAAATAACTGGGGTATTCCCCTTAGGACATGTATAAGTAGAGATCACTAGTGAGATGTTATGACCACCACTTATGGAAACTTATTATTGACAATGTAATAATCCCCATCATATAAGATAATTAAACCATCCATGAGTGTATATATATATATTTATATCTATTATTTGGAATTCCATGACCAACACTACGATCCATTAATCTATCAGGTAGAAAGTAATCATATATATCACTCATCATTGCGTAATCATCCAAGAGTATCATTAGTAGTGAAAAAAAAATCAAATATCAAAATCATAGGGATTCCATGGAAAAATTGAGGAGAGAATAATTATTCAACATGAATCCAAAGTCATGGATAGAGAAATCATACACAATATAAAATAAATCTAGGATATAAAAATCATCCATAACATCATCAAAAGGGATATGAAGAACATAAAAACATATAACTACCAAAAGACATATCCTATGATCCACACCATAGTATCCCAAATATATAAATAAACTGGCAGATAATTCAGATTCTTTTTAGCACATTAAAAAAACCCAATAAATGATAATGACCAATCTCAAGATTTAGGTCTGTGAGTCACAAATATAAATTTCACATCACCAAAGGGTAATCATCTAAAACTCGGAAGCACATTTGGTAATCATCAATGCATCAGTAATAAATAGTTCAACATATAAATAAAGAGTGAGAGATGTTGAATTCTAAAACCCATCAGTAATATTAAATCCATATGTTCATAGAAGTTTAGTACATGTGTTAAGGTGAACAAGATACCATCAATAACAAACCCCCCTACTCAATAACTCCATTTAAGTGAAACATCATCACAAAAAGTTGGTATATCATGTCATAACCTAAGAAATACATTTTACTAGATATCCGTATTATTTACGAATAAGTAAAGGCATCATAATATAGATGATTTTATGTGATGTTAAATGGTGGAATTGTATATTGGATCCCATAACTATAAGAAAATAGATGAATCATACATGGGATCCCCATAAAAATACATATAATGTGGCACCGCACATAGGACCCTCCGAAGAAATGATGTAGGAAGAAGTGAATTCCAATATTAGATCCTATTAATGGTGTATATATATTTACGTCCGGCTTGATATTCACTATGTTATATTTAAATCAAAGGAATCCAATATGGTAAAATTAGTTACAAATAATGATCGAGACATTCTACATCGGATCCATAAGGATCAAACATAAAAAGAGGTATACTATAGGATATCCTCAGAAGAAACTAATATCCTGACCTCCTCAACCAAAAGAGCATATCTCAAATGAGACACATCCTCATGGGAAAATATATAATGTCATCGATCAATAGAGATAGTTCATGGCACATCAACGATCAAAGGTCCTCACTCTCATGTGACAAATATATTTGGTTAATTGAGGAAGATACTCTCTTTTTAAGTAAAACCCTAAAAACCTACTAGGAGATCTCAAATCTCCCCAATGATAGTACCATAAAGATATATGAAGAAATATACTCATGATGGACTACTAAGACTTCATGTTCTTAAACCTATGAACAATGATATGAAAAAAATCTTAAACAGGTAGCAAGGGGAAGTGAATGGCATGAATACCTAGTATATGGTATGTTCTCCAAAATCTCCACCAGGGTGTGTACTCCAAATGAACCTAGAATTTCAAACAATATGTACACGACTTGCGGATTGTGTACATATGGTGTACCATTTATTGGGTACCTACACATGTACCTCACATGGTGTGGCCATATATATACATATATATATCATTCTCATATACACCTACATAGTGTACAACCCAAATAGGGTCAAGCTATATACTCTACATTTCTAACTGCACCTACAGGGGTTATCGATTTAGGTACTCAGCTACATGGGTGAGTCCTTATACATGAAATGTATATCCCATACAAGAAATTTAATTAAAAAAATATCATATTCTTTGAGAGAGATGAACACATGACATATTTTCCAAGACAACTCATCATTTTATTGGTATTTCTCAATGGTAAACCCAAAATATTTTCCTCAAACACATATTTTATCATTAAAGTTTTTATATTAACCCTCAATGTGTCCTAGGAAGTCATAATAAATGATTAAAAAATTACTACGATAAAACTACACAGATTTATTGAAAATATGTAACGTGGAATATGTTTGGGAGGAATATAGTAATACTTTTCCTCTATCCATGATCCATTAGGACCTTACAATGGTCTGAAACCTCTCAAGCTTTATAAAGGTACATCTCTGCTAGTACCCTTATAAATATTTCTCTCTATTCAAATACCTTTCTCACTTGATTGGTGGAAGGTGATCATGTGGGGTGTGCATTATAATTTATGGGTGGAAGAAAAAAATTGGAAAAAAAATAAGAAATAGAACAAAAAGGCACACGTTTTGAGGCCAAAACCTAATTCCTAACATGAGGTTATGTCCCATCCAGGAAAGAATCACCAATCAGGACATCGTAAGAGATAGAATCTGAATTAAATATTATGTTCAAAATATATGAATAAATAAAGATGTTTAAATAAATTAATATTTATTATATTAATTTTTTTTATATTTATTATTTCAATAAAATTATAAGGGCAATTAATTTCCACATAACTCATTTTCTATGATAAACCCCTGATTCCAGGATAAATGTAGTGTTCAGAAAAATTATTCTGTCTTTTTATATTGTAAAATAAAAAATATTACCGTTACAAGTATCTTATAAAAGAAATTAATATTTATACTAAATTAAAGTCTATAAGAACCTATGTTATTAATTTTTAAAAAGTTTTTCTGTACGATTCCTTTAATAATTATGTTCCCATTAGACATTTTATTGATATCCAACTAATTTTTTTAAAATGATATTGGTAGGCTTACTATGGTCAAAGGGGTAATTATTACATCATTAGTAGAATAATAATCTTGACATAGATATAATTTTTAGGCAATAATTATTCCATTAATACCAATCATGACTTATTCTTATAAAAATGAGTTATGTTACAATCATCGAGTTGGTTGGTTGTACGTATGCTTGAGTGACATTTACATTTTTCAATAATAATCTTGAGAGAAGGTAAGTTTTATATTATCAATAAATAATTATTACTATATAATTAAAAAAATATTATTTCTCCAAATAAACTTATATATATCATTAGTGTGATTATGTAATGAAAAAATAACCTCTCATCTTGGCAGTGATTTTCCATATGTGCGCATGAAAAATGATATCATTCTGTAGTTGATGTAATAGTATGAAAAACATAAGTTAAATTTAATTTTAATAATGATAAATAATTAATTAATATGATATTTATATATTGGTTATATAATTATTCTATTAACATCTTATAATATTGAAGATTTTGGTGAATTAATTTAAGAACATTTTAAGTCATTTTTATAGAGTTAGAAGAAGAAATAAAATGATAACGCTTGATTATGAAATATACCTATTTTATAAACAATTTATTATGGATTATACCATAATCATTAATATATTTAGTCTTAGGATAAAATAATTTATAGGGGTTATTTATGGATTTTATTAAGGTGTTTTTTGGGTGAATTGATTTTTTTTTAAAAAGTGTGATGAAATGAGAAGAGTTGGATCCCATTTATAGGAGAGTGAAGGGGGGGGGTCGTGGAATTTATTAAAATTTGAAATAATAAAATATATCACTAAAATAAAAATCACTCTAAATTTATATGTTATTAATCTAATATGTTGGTTAATTAAAATACACTCCAATAAATAGTCAAAATGTTTAGGTGATGTATTTAAAATTATCCTTTTAACCCCTATTAACCCTTTTGACTATTACCATAAAATATTTCTACAGTTTAGGGTCATTATATTTACTATAAAATGAAAAAAACCGATAAATTCACCATTTTTTATATAATCAACCATATAAAATTAATTTTTCTTAATATAATATTTTTTATAAATTTAAATCATTTAATAATTATAATGATTATAAAACATCATTAATGTCAATTTTGGAAGTATTCATTTAGGATGACATTGAAAAAAACATGGAGATATAATAATTTTAATCTATTCTAATTTCTTTGATATAAAATGTTATATTTTGACACAAAATTATTTTTGTGAAATAATTATTTCAATTAATATGAATTTTAGTATTTTTAAATTAATTTATTTTTTTTGAATTTAATAATTTCGTTCTCAACATTTTTAATGATCATGATGAAGTTATATCATTATTAAAATTTATTAAGTGATGAAAATAATAAAAAATAATTTATATTTAAAATAAATATTAAAAACTACACATAGCCTATTTTTTCCCCAATGTTAAAAAAAATTATGATAATAAAACAATGAGAATGACATTTTGGTCTTTTCATTATATAAAGGAACATAAATTAAAAAATAATGGAAAATGGGAGAAATGTAATATATAAAGAACTAATATTTTTATATTAGACTACAAATCATAAAGAAAATTATCGAAATAATTTGGTTCTTTTTTAGTCATTATCATATTATTTTAGACAGAAATTTTATGATTTACCCAAACCATGTTAAAAATAAAATTACAATGGTTACTTTTTATAATGGTCAAATATAAATGTAAATATTTTAAAAAAAATCCTCATGATGAAATATAACAAATATAATTTTCATGATCCAAAAAATATATGTGTCACTATTTAATTTAACACGAAAAAATAAAAATGAGAAAAAAGTCTTTTTTAAAAAATATCCCCGAGTATATTTTAATACTAAATTAAATATTAAAACTAATTATAAAAACTATAATTTGTTTATATTTATTCAATATTAACTAATTGAATTTAAATACTACTAAAAAATATGTGTTTAATTTAAAAATACATTAAAAGGAATTTTTTAAATTTTAATAGAATCAAAAAAATTCACTATTCATTAAAAATTAAAAATTTCAGAAAAATGTAAAAACATAATACAATGAAAATTTCATAATGATGAAAAAAATGATGTTTATATTTTAAAATAAAATTTAAATAATTTGAAAATTAGTCCTTTAAATAAATAAATACAATTCATCAAAACCCATTTTAGTTTGAAATAATGATTTTGTTATTTGGACAAAAAACATATATAATTTTTTATATTCTATAAAATTCAATTATATAAAAATATTCTTAATAAAAACCCGTTAAAATAATTTACACTCACATTACAGGGGTTTTAAAGATATTACTATTCACACTCCTCCATATCCCACTATATTCACTCTATCATCTCATCCTAAGCTCACAAACTGTCATTATGGTGTGCAACAAAAAAATGACCACAAATATAAAAAGTATCCCTTTAATCTAACCAATGAAATCACATATGTACCGTACAGACTAGTAGTTTTCAATGGTGAACCAATACGGGTCATCCAACCATTCTTAACACCACACATTCTTCCCTTTATCAACTCCCCCTCATCAAAACCTAACATGCTTGGGGAACATGATTCGGTACCTACATGAATATCTTAGGAATTAGAAGTCATATTATCATTAGATTCTATCAAATATATTTTTAAATTAAAATAATAAAACAAATTGATGAAATAATTTTTTCAATAAAAATTCTTACCATAATCTAGCATATTCTATTCCTGAAAAGGTGTCTCTTATGGGGATCTATTTATATTATCTTGTAAAAATAAAACTCTATAATATAGGGGTATGTAGTTTCCATAATAATAAATAAAATTATATTTTTATTTTATATATAATTATAAATAATACTACATACCATATTTCATCAATGTATACATAATGTGTGACTCTCTTCCCCATATATGACCATCCACCTCTTCAGAATTTGACGCTCAGATGTTGACCATCTCTTTAAAGTATCTCTTATATAGTAGGATAACAATACCAACAATAAAAAAGAGAAGATATAGTTTTTTTGTATGTGATAATAATGACTAGATGATGATAGTGAGACATTTTCTATCCACGGCTCTAATTTCATCGTTTTGTAAAAAATGTGAAATGATTAACTTACACAAACATCTAATTCCTCTTAGATATGATCTCTAATACTTCCATCGATCAGAGACCATAAATTTTACAAGACAATTAAAAATAAAAAGTTACTAATAATAGAAAAAATATAATATATTATTTATTGAAATAAAGTATAGTGGTTAATCTTCACATGTCCTATAACATAAATTAAATTTTAAAAAAGACACCAACCTTAACAATTACATATTGTGAAAATCATTGAAAATAAAAAAATTAATTATTACCAATATTATTAACAAAACAAAATATAAATTAAACACTTTTAAAATATGAACTTACCTTTATTAGAGATGTTCAAAATCATGAGATAGTAATATTTATAGAATGTAGTCTAGAATAATAAATCTAGAATAGATTCTCCCACTCAAGTGATATGATGTTGTAGCAATATCATGTGGTTCAGATGAATCAGGCTCTTTATCAGGATTCTTAGAATAAGTGAGGCAATTGAATAGATCATTATGACCTTTTATGTCCTTATAAAACAAAAAATCACACATTAAAAGAAATTTAATATATATATGAAATAAAAAACAAATAAATACCAGAATATACTAATTATCATTTCATTAAATAATTATAAATACAAATATCATATAATTTTTTAAATAAACACTAGAATATTATAATTGTTAATAAATAATTAGTAGAATATAATAATATTACATAATAATATTTGTTAATACCGATATCCAATATAAATAACTAATATAAATCTTTAATACTATAATAATATTACTTGTAAATATTTGTTTTAAAATATATAATGTTTGAAAAAAATAAAAAATACTGACATCAATGAGCGATCAAAATTGATCATATGGATAATCTGCATCCACATGAAATATAAATATTACCCATGAATAATTCTTAATTTAAATATCTAATATAAAAAATAATAAATAAATGAACAAAATGAATTATTTTTCATCATTATGTTCATCTTCATTGATGAAATTTTTTTCATATTTCACTTTTCCTTCGTTAAATTCCATTCGAATAGTAGTTTCTTTAGAACTAATTACTTCATCACGTTTTTCATTATTATTGGACCTTAGTTGGGGGAATTGTTCATCAACATTTATATCTCACTCTGTATGAAATTTACAAAGGGAATTTTCTAGAAAATATTTAACATGATTCACTTCTACATAACTATTTTTATGATCATGAATCAGAATTTCATAACATGTCATTTTTTTAGATTCCATGAGTAATTTAATTATCTAAAAACAATAGAGAAATTTGAATTATAAAGTTAATTAGGATAATGTGCCAACAAAAATGGTTCAGATGAAGAAAGAAAATCTTTCAATTAACATCGATGACTATATGTCATGGGTGTACTCACAACCTTTGATAAGAATCAAACAAATGATATTTATGAATTATTGCACAATTTGGTACTAAATAAAATAACATAATTATTTCAAAAACGATGCAATAAAATTCATCTTCACATTGTTTTTTATGTGGTCCATTAAAAATAACATCACAATTTACTAATTTCATTGATTCTACACATATATTTGTATGAAAGAGAAATCTATTTCCCGCATACCCATTATATACTATCATCAATTTTAATGTGGATTTTTTAGTACAGAAAATAAACCATCAATTATTCATTCAATTTTTTTCTATATAAAATAAAAACTATTAATAATAGATACCAAAACACAATAGAATTAATTTTAAGTATTTACCTACATAATATACAATTACATGAAAATAATAATAAAATTGTGATGTTGAACGTCATCAATAACAAAAAGGGAATCCTTTATAAATTATTTTTAATATGGTCATCATATAGTATACAATAAAAATAATTTAGTGATATTATTATTTTTTAAAAAATTAAATAAGAAATAAAATTTACATGATTCACATACTATATCATTTCTTCATAATTGAGGAGAAATTTTTTTTGATCTCTACGAAGTTTTTCATTTGAATGCTTTTAATAACGATAACCACCAAAAACATGCTCTGGATATTTATAAAGAGACAACTGAAGTTCCAAGAAATAATAAAATCTATCATAATTGTGACCCATGTAATTTTTTAATGGATATTCTGATTGAAAATAATAATAACATAGCATCTACAGTTATCTATTCAACATATTATTTATTACATAATTATTTTTCTAAATATTTTTATAAATATCTCAAATGGGTACACTAATTGGATTTAGAGAAATTCTCTGCATTTGACTTTATAGAAAAATTGCAATATTGAATATTTTATTTGGTTATAAAAGAAATCGAGATTATTTTCTCCAATTTAAATTAAACAAAAAAATCTATATCATACTAAATGAATCATTATTTGATCTTTCCACACAAATATCTAGAAATTAATGTTTTATTTTTGTCATCACAGTATATATTATATAATTTAATATTAGTTTAGAATCTAATAGATGTATTATTTTATTTATGTAATAGCAGTAATGATTTTTTGACATGGTAATATGTTTATTTATTATGCTCCAAGAAAAATTTGAATCATAAAAATATGGTGACCACAAACTAATAATATATTTATTTTAAAATGAGTTTTTTTGTAATGTGTGAAATATTATTTTTGGAATCATTAAATTTCTGTAATAATTGATATTCAAATAAATAAAGTTAATGAAGCCAATAAGTTGAGAAATATCTAATAATTCCATTACTATATCCTTGGTCTATCCAGGTGTTTTCAACATGGATAAAAAATGTTATAAACAAATTCTTCCCAATATAAATTACATTTGAAATGTGATGAACCTAAATGTTAAACCAAAATGGGTGGTCCCAAAAATACTATTCTTTATAAAATTATGATCTCTCTAAAATCCATATATTCTTTGTTAATTCTTATGTGGTTAAAATATAAAAAGATGTAAATAAGAGACAATATATATTAATTTATTAATTGAGAGCACTATTGGAGGGTTTTCCCTTTCAATTATACAATTTTACGATAAAATATAAACATACTAGTATGTATTTAGTTTTTAATTATAATATGATTTTTGATAGACTTGTAAAATATACATGATTTTATTCTATGTGTGCACCAACAAGATAGAAACACATTTTTTGGAATGTCACTGATGGTCCATATTAATGCAACATTCAATGAAAAATTTTGATCATTAACTATATCTTATGTTGTTAAACCCCCAATCCATAATGAAATTAACTCAGAAAATAGTGTCATAAAATAAATATAGAAATGTTTATTTGGATGTCATAGAATTAATAGAACCAACCAAATATTTGGTTCCTTCCTCAAAAACCATATAGGAATGTTTTATTGATTTATTAAAAAATTCCTAAAATAACATCGACTAGAGAAATACCAAATGGAATAACATAATTTGTAAAAAGACTCAATTATGTGTCATGAGTTTCTAATGAACAAGAAGGATAATTTTAATTAAATTATATCTACGAAGAAAAATCACAAGGATGATTTAGTATTTTATTAAGGGAAGTAGTTATTTTAATCTTTCTAATAAATAAATCTATATTATGAGACAAAATAGATGTTCTAAATGGGGTGTAATTGTAAAATCCTCTATGTATTCATTAGAAAAATGGAATTAAATTATTTTAAATATTTATAAATTTATTCCAAAATTATTGGAAAATGAAGAAATTACTCATGGTCAACATAGTATAAGATGCGTCCATTTAAAGACAAAATGATCATCTAATATCAATGACACAAATATGGACCGACTTCTTACTTTCATAGAAACAAACAAGAAAAGTATTTTTGTTATAAAACAATGATTCAAATAAGAATATATTTTATCAATACAATAATTTTAAAATAAAAAATATATTATTGAATCTAAAAAGTTTGGAAAATTTAAAAATTATCTTATCTTACATCCAAGAAATTATGTCTCCTCTGTATACTAGAAAGAAATTTTAAATTGAGAATGTAGTTATTTTTTATTTAGAATATCATTTTGAGATTTCATTTCTTGTCTATAGTTTCCAACAATATCATGTACGAAATTTTGATATGATGTATTCATAATTTTTTTATACATAATTTCGGTCATCGGGTTGACACCAAAAAATATAACCCTTCTGAAAATCATATCCAAGTAGCGATGTCCAAAATTTTCAAATGCCCAAAATATCCTCATATCACATTTCATACATCGATAATTAATTCTTTTCATTCATAAACATATTATTAATATGGCAGTGAAATTTAGATAAATGATTCAACGACCTCAATATAGATAGGATTAATACGATATGCATTTGTATATTTTAAAACTTATCAAATCATAACCGTATAAATGACACTGGGTTCTCCATCAATAGTTGATAGTTATTAATACACAATATAAATAAGAATAATTATTACTCATTGTGGATAATAACATATTATTTGATTTTTTAATATTTATTATAATTATTTATTAATTTTTATCGATGGATAAAATAATATCATATTAAATTGTAATTATTTATTAATTTTAAATGAATTTTTAACAAATATTATTACTTTTTAATAACTACAACAATTTCATATCTTTTTAATATTTATTACGAATTATCATAATTTAATCACATTTATAAATTATTAGTAAAATTTAGAAAAAAAACTAGCATTTACTAATTATTACTAGTTTATTATTATTATTTATTAATTTATATTAATTACATGAGATAATTATTAATTCATTTATTTATTATCTAATTTTTTATAATTACTTCAATTTTTTAATAATAGATAGTATGATTTATATTTTTTCACAAGGAATTAAAAAACCTATAATAATTGTAACATATATTAATCATTTTATACTAATTTATACAATATATTATTAAGTAATAATAATTATTTATTAATTATAAATGAATTTATAATAAAATTTATAATTTTTAAAAATTATTAAAATTTAATGTATTTTTCAACATTTTATAACATATTATCGTATTGTACTCATGTGTAAAAATATTTAAAAATATATTAAAATTAATGATAAAAATTAACTGTTATTACTAATATTGACTATTAATATATTAAATTATTAAAAATTATTTAATAATTAATACTTATTATTTTAATTTTTACATCAATTTTTTCAAATTATTTTTGATTTTAAATAATTTTTTATTGTATAAAATTTATGAATTCTTTTTGTAAAATTATAAAAAATATTTATAAACTTTTTGTTATTGGAATATAATTTAATTATGTAATAATAAATATTTATTAATTATTAATAAATTTTAAGTAAATATTACTTATTTTTAATATTGTTTGGTGTTTTATAACATATTCTTTTAATTGATCAATTATTATTACAATTTACTTTTTTTAAATGAATTATAGTATTTTGTAATTAATACTAACAATTACTAATTATTACTATTTTTGAAACATTATTTATTAATTATTAAAAATCAGTTAATGACAAATACTAATTATATTAATTATTATGAGATTTTTACTAATTATTTATAATTATAAATAATTTTAAATATAAATTTTTTCTATTTATAAGGTATTACAAATTTTTAGTAAATCATTACAAATATTAATTCATTTTTTCTATTTTATAGAACTCATTATTAAGTATTGATAATAATTTAATTATTATAAATAAAAGTTCCATAAATATTGTTTATTTTTAATGTTTTTTAGTTTTTAGATTTATATATAACATTAGATAATCCACTTTTTAACAAGATTGATAGGGTACCCTTAAATGACCTGTATGCACAATGACAAATGACCCCATACTTGACCCAAAGGCCTAATGACCGAACTACACTAGATATTCCCCACCGTAGAATCTACTTCATTGATGGTCCCTAGCACCCCACCACAAACAGATCATTTACAAGCATTGCCTCATGTAAATGTTCCTAATTCCTAGAACTAATGGAGGTTGCATTACCCATTCGTTATTCCAATCTAGTTAGCACTAGTGGTGGCTACTAGGTGCCCAGATTCTGCATATAAGGACTTCCCCCATTTAGTCTAACCTTAATGCCTCATTGATCAAAGGCCTTCCGGACAAAAAGGCACCTTTTAGAGCACATAGGACCTATGGACCAATGGTTTCGATAGCACGAAGGCCAAGTGTCCCATAAGACATTTTTGGTGGCCCAAAATCTCATTTGGGATGAATAGTATTGCTGGAAATTATTACAAATTTTCATAATTGAACAATACCTACTAATTGTCACAAATACTACCTAGTTTGATATTTCTTATTCTAATAAGATAATATATAATGACTACTTTTTTTATCATTATGACATTATTTCTAAAAAAAATTAATATTTTGATAAATATTACATGAAATTAGTTTAATATTATTAATCAACTATCTATGAAAAATGATATGTAACATTAAAATAATTAATATAGTCCACAAGAAATAACATTTAGTGAAAATATTACTGATATTTCATGGTTGGTAATATTTTAAAACTAAAATATCATATAGAACAACCAAACAATCAATCATACCAATTATCAACATTTGAAACATACATCCATAAATATATAATTCTTCCCAACTCAAAATATATCAATGTTAAATTTTAAATAATAATATGATGAATAAATAAAAACTGACATTATGCAATGAAATCATTTAAAAATTTTCCATAAAATATCTTTATATGAATGAAATATTGACAAACCAGGGAAATGACCATTAAAAAAATTTATCCCATTTTTTAATTGATAATAAATTTAAAAATCAATACAAATAAAGGTTAACAACAATGTAATAAAATCAATTAAATATAAAGGTCAAAATTTGGGAATGTAACCAAAAATAAAAAACTAATCAACCATTGCAGTGTTGAAAAAATTGTATTCAATAGTAGACCCCAAAATAATGAATAATGAACAATATAAAACCCTGACTACCAAATAGTAAAATAAAAAACTAAATGTTTTGACCTAGTGTTTGACTAAACCATTTTCAATGATATTGAATGAAAAATCACAAAACAATTAATGCAGTTAAGAAGTGTAGTCTCTATCGGGGGGATTCAAACATATATTTTCAAGAATCATGTGTGATAGATGATTTTGGTGGTGGGATTTGATGGTTTCATGACGGGAACCTGCGGCACACACGAGATAGAATAAAGAGAAGATTGAAAACAATGGATCATGTAATTTTAAATTTTTTTTTGTGATGAGATAATAGTAAAAGATTTTCTATCGTTAAAAGTAATTATATAAATCCATTTGTTATGTATAAGTATACCTTTCACCATTAGTCATTCAATGATGACTAATCAAAAAAATAATATTGTCTATCACTATTAACCATCATAATTAATTAATATTTTTTGACAGATCATGTTATCTATCACAATAAGGTAGACAATCCCAATTATTTATGATGTTTGTCTTTTTGTCAAAAAATTATCCATAAAAAATTTCTTATTTTCTAACCGTGGTATGAGTCTAAAAAATTTCTTATGTACTGAATAATTTGATAATGAGAATATATTTTTCATCATTAAAAGTGGTATAAAATATATTTAATAACAAAAATATTGATTACATCATAAAGGGTTGTTTTGTAAGTATACTATGTGGAACATCATTCATACATATAAATTATTATAAATTAAAAATGTTTTATTTTAGAGAATCCTGATGTTATGTTCATCAATAAATCTCAATAACTAATTCCAATTCAATTATATGTCATACTCTGTTATTGATAATTCAAGAAATTATTTTCAAATTTCAAATATCAAAATTTCAAAGAATATTGATTAATGATACGTTGAGGATTATTTAGAATGATTATTCTTTTTTACAAGGGAGAACTTACTGAGCATTTAAATGCATTTTCTACGGAGGAATGATAAATTATTACTAGGAGTCTTTTAAAAAGTAATTATGTTAAGAATAATGGAAATATTATTATTTACATATTATTTATAATTATTCTTCCCATATTCAATAATGTATATAAAGTGAATAAGTACTTACCATGTGATGTAATTTTTTATAATTACTAATGATCAATATCATTATAATCATTTTAGTTTGTTTGAAACTGGATGAATCAATTATGCATAATGAATAAATATAATTTTATTAGTAAATTTTTATGATTTAGAGATATATTATTTAGATTACTATAAATTGAAATTAATATTTTTCAGGATCTTACTAATTATGTTACATCATAATGGGCTGAATAACACATTTCAATACATTAACACCTTTTATACATTTTAGGGGTTTAATATTGTTTATAATTTTTTAATGAATTTTTTTATTGTAATGTTTATCCAACACTAGTTATTCTATTAAAAAATGAACCATTTTATTATACATGAAATATGAGATTATATTCATATGTTTTTTCTTAATGCTATAAGAAAAATAACTTTTTTGGGATGCATCAATAAATTATAGGGTTACAACTAATCTGGTGTAAAATATTAGTTTAGGTTTGAACTTATGTAAATGGAGGGGTTTAGTCAGAACCCATTGTAAAATGATATATAAAGTGGATATAAAATAAATTGAGTTGAAATTTGTTATTTTAACCATATGATCTTTTGGATCTAAAACCTTTTATATTTATTGTGTCCTTTATTATAGTCACTACTTTCTTACTTTACAACTCCATTGAATTTCATCATTTATATTTAAATATTTCGTTTTTATTTTTAAATAAATTTTTCATTACAATGTGAGTTAATATTACTAATATAATCCTATAAAATTTACCCCTTATTCTCTTTTATATATTAATTGTATAACATAATAATCGTTATTAGATCTATGATTCTCTTTTGAATATATTTTTACTCTAATTTTTTATCATCTTTTTTATTTAAACATGTGTCCAATTATATAACTAGTCTTCAAAAAAGATATTTCTTAGTTGTGAATAATAAGAAGATGATTCATAATTTTATTCACTTCAAACCACTACATTTCAAATCAAATTTCTTTTCATAATTTATTGAACAGAAAAATAAATTTTTAGAGTATTGATATTTCACGATGGGCCATTAAGGATATTCCGAATAAATTTATAGAAATTTATTAAAATTCCTTGTATAGTAATGATTGTAATAAATAAATTATTAATATTTATGTTATGAAATGACTTCATTGGTTTTTTATTTGAATATTTTGAAGACAAGGTTATATTTTCATGAAAAATTCTAACATATATTGTTAATTAAAAGTCACTCCCCAAGGAAGTATAAAATTTTAGATTACTGATCCCCGTATACACCAGAAAAAATTTCATTAATTCAGAATTTTTGAGTATAAAATTGTTTATGGGATGAAAATAGTGTTTTTATGATTATAAACATACTAAAAACTCTAGGATAGTCTGAGATAAATAAATTGACCTCTAAATTAATTATCTTATACATAGCTAAAAAATTACATTCTATAAATGTAGTGATCCATGAAATTAAGGAGTTTTATTTTTATTCCTTGAAAAAATATATTGTATCGTTGTAGAAGTAGAAGATTCTATTAATTAATTTTGATAATGATTCCAATGAGAGGATGAATGAATTATTTTCCAAATAATATAAAAATGTATCTTCTAATTATTTTGATGATTGTTTTGGTTCACTATGTATTCATGAAACTGATGAATAATATGATATAGAGAGATGTATTAACTAGATATGAACAAAATTAAACATCTAAAATAATAGTGGAATGTCAATATGTACGTCATGTATTTTATATGGAATTTAAGTGATAAAAATTATAACATTGACATTTGAGGTTATAAATGAATGAAAATAGATATACCATATATGATTTAATGAGGAATAAATAAAATATAAGGTAAGATAAACATTAAATTGATTATGAAGGAATTGACTCTAGGATTAATATTTATAAAAAATTTAATTCATGTGAAAAAATTGGATGTGATAAGGAATTTGAATAATTTCATTTCATAGGTGAAATGGGTAAGGTTAGTGATTTTGATTTTGATTATTGATTCTTCAAATGATTATGGATTTTATATTACTTCTACTGAAGTGTTAAAAATTTTATTGAAAAACATCTTGACGTCATTAAAAATATTTCATGAATTTATAAGAGGTCGATTATAGATTATAAGAATATTATTATAGAAAAATAAAATTTCATTTTTCAAATGAAAATTTGAGAGAAATTAATACTATGAATTTTCAATTATTAATGTATAAATTTAAATATGTTGAAGGATGAAAAGTTTATATAAAACGAGGACAGTGGTAGTTTGAAAAATATATATTTATGAACAAAAATGAAATTAATTTATTATTTTCATGATATTTAAATGTCGAATGGGAAATTTAATACTTATGTTGAATGATTGACCTAATGTTTTCCTGATTTTATTTTCAAAATAGAAAGTCAAAATTAACTTATTATATTTTAAAAAATGACTACAATGATGACGAATATGCACAATAGTTTCTGCAATGTGTAATAAACAAAGATGTATATTAGTCAATTTATTAAATGTAGAAGTAGAGTAATTTCTTATGTTAACTATTTTATGTTTGGAATATTTTTTCATTTTGAAAGCTATTATTGATTAGATTTACATTCTATATGTGGTTAAAAATTAGGAATTTAGTTTTAAATATTATTTCCAAGATAAACTATCAATTCATAATAAATCATGGGTTTTTAAATGATATATTTTAAATAAACGGAGAACTATGAAAATTGTTTATCCCATGAAAGGTTTTTAGGGTTTTCTTGCATTCATACCATTATATTTTATTTTATAAAAACCATTCAATGTCATTATTTAATTAATTAATACTTTTTTTAATGGGTGTGTAGTTGTAAATTTATATTTTAGGTCACATGCTTGTTCTTAAACTATTTGTAATTTTAATTCATTAAAAATTATTTATAGTTCGTTTAATATTATTAAATTTTTTGGTTCACACTGTGGTTTTTATTTTAATATAGTTTGTATTTCTAAATTAAAATTTAATGTTATATTTTTTATAATAGAAGAAATATTGTATTAAATTTGTGATTTAGCTAAATTTTTTATTTAATGAATTATATATCAGCTTTCATTTCTTCATTAGACATTAATTTATGGGGACTAATTCATTTAATCCATTGGTGTATATTTTTTGTGCATTATATATATATTAAGGGATTAGAAATTTCATCATATTGCAAGTTTGTTATAAAATTTAATATTGGTTACTATCTTTTTTATTTTAGTTTTGGGAGAGACGGTATGGTTTTGTGAGGGAGTTTTTTTTAAATAATGATTTTTTATTTTTTATTTGTCTCATATTGCATGATATATTTTTCTTATCTTTTTAATTTTTTTATAAATGGGGAGTGTTGTTTTAGTTTGATATTATGGTTTTGAAAATTTTCAAACTGGATAAGAATGTTGAATTTCACCTTTCTACTTTATTTAAGTGTTTTTTAAATTTATTTACTATCACATCTCTTAATAATTTTTTTTAATATTATTTATTATTTATTGTTATTCTCTAATTATTTTTTATTATGCATGTATGTTTTATCATTTTTCACTATTATTTATTTTTTTCCTTCTACTTTTATTTTTTTGTAATTCTAACATTTTTATTTTGAGTAATTTTCAAATGTGAAGGATACTACAAATCCATTAATAATGATTAAAATGTCTTATGCATTATAAATCAATTCAATGAGAACATTGTGTTTGGATAGAAGTGAAAATTTTGTGATGTATAATTTTTTATACAAGATAATAAGATCATACATAATATTTTTTTCGGATATATGTCTGCGGGAAGTATCTTATATATATATATATTATTGTAAATAAATATTTTTCAATGATTTTTTATAATTTATTAAATAATGGAAATTTATTAATAAAAATATAATATGGATTATTGTTTCAAATAAAAAATATAATACACATGAAGCATATTGAGTTTTCCAAAAATATAATTTTACTATTTATATTTTATCAAGTATTTTTTATAAGAATTAACTATCCAATGTAAAAAATATTATTTAAGAGACATTTTATAGGTTTATTTCATTTCATGTGTCAAATATCATTTTATAGTTGAATGGTATTTTATAATCTACAACTGATAATCCTGATAATGATATTCAAAAATCAATTGTGATATTTTTGGAGGGCACATATTCTTGAGTCTATAGTAATTATTCAATGTGGTTAAATTAAATTTTGGTGGATAATATAATGATTATTTAATATAAAATATTAATAAAGGATTGCAATATTAATATTAGGAATCTATGGTAGATTAAATATTATATGATTTAAGATACAAATAATATTTCCAAATAGTTTATAATCTTTATAGCTATTTTCATTAAATGATGTTTTTAGAATTAAGGGAAAACACATAATGTAACCATTGATTATGAAATAATGTCACAGAAATTATATATACAATAGTTTTTCTTTTAAAAAACCAATGAAATTAGGAAAAGATAATACATAAGATTTTATATTTTGATAATGATGATCAATAGATACATTTTTACATTAATTTACTAATGAATGTTTTGTTTTACAAAGCCTCGTCATTCTTTAACTTCATCAATGGACAAAGATCACTTTTTACACCACCCAATGAAATTTAATTTCTATAGATTTCACTGTATTATTTTTTTCGGATGTTTTTTTCATTATAATGTCTATCATTGTCATGATATACTATAATTAATAGCTACCTATTAGATATACTATAAGACCAAAATATAGTTTCATTTGTTATAATTGATACTATTAATAATAGTAGGGATATTGATACTCATCAATTGACCATGGTTATTTTATTTTATGTGTAAAATCTGGGGCGCTGAATGAAAAAAATTTACAATCTTGTTTTTTTCACCCATTATAAATGTATATATATATATATTTGATACCCATACTCTTGTTTTGAGAGTGAAGACTATACATGGATAATTTTGATCCGAGACAACTACAAATCTCTTGTGATATATTGTTTATATATACTACAAAATAATTTCACAAATCAACTACATGTATTGTTTTAAATTTTAATTTTATATTGTAATTTTATAAAAATTTATACATTTTTATTTAACAAAAAATTATTATTTTAATGATATATAATTCACCCAACTTATTTTCATTTCCATGTATATTATTGTATTTATAGAAACCTCTTATTTAAATGCATAATATCATTAAATTTCTCTTATCTAGAATCCCAAATTATAATGAATTATCCACATTTAAAAAAAATATATTAATGTATTATACCCCGGTTATACTATCTGCAACGAATAAAGGATGATAAATTTTACCAATTTTGTTACTAGGATTTTGGGAGATAATAAATTTCAAAAAACATTATCATGTAATTATAGATATATTACGTTAAAGTAATTTTAATGTATATTATATTTTCTCCTTTGTTGAAACATAATCCATGTTAATCATACTATGTATAAATTTCTCCATGAAAATTTAATACATGATATAAATATTCATTATAATTAATTGTTTCATAAAATAATATATCACATTGAATAAACATTATGATTTGTAACAAATCATAAAGGACATGTGACGTCCAACATTTTATTGTAATGTTATAAATTCATATACAAAATTTGCGTTATGGATTGTGATTTGGATGGACTCAAATTTCATCATGTTTAATTTGAATTAAATTATCTTTTTGGAGTTACAATTAAATCATCTTTCACCTATAATATGTTCTCCTTCAATAGAAAAATAATATTTTAAAGAGTTTATATTTTTAGAAACAAATCCAAAATAAATATTTCAATTACAATTTTCTAATATACATATTACAATATAAATAAATGAAACCTATTGGTTATGTTAAAATCATGAATATTTTTTAATAACTATAATATATTCTATAGTGAAAATATCTTGTAATGTAGTATTCTTATCAAAATTCATTAATACTTTTAAATGTACCTCAACCTTTTTCATCAAAGGAAACCATGTTCTAAATTTTAGTTTGCGTTGAAAATTAATTTGAAAGTTGTAATTTAAAGCCTTTTAACAACTCACAATAATACTATTATTAATTTAGAAATTATGAAATTTATATGTTTATAAGTTAAACACAAATAAATGAATTCTTTTCATCAGTGAGCCACCTTTTAATGTGATTTTTCTATTGGGAAGATAGTCATCCCATGGTTTCAATTTATTATTAGTAAAAATAATTTTATTTTAATAATTATTGATGATTAATAAGATGTTTTAGTACATAATGAGGAATTTAATTTTATCAAACCTTCCATTATATAAATTCATTCTCTTAGATATTCTACCCAATTTCAAATATAATGGTCGAGGAATATATATAAGATCAAAAAAGGATTTCTTCATCATACATATATGAGAACTATCCTAACAAAAAATAAATCATCTTAGTTACTTAATGGTTAACTCATCCATGTTTTCTGTATTTTAGAACA
Organism: Viscum album; assembly: GCA_963277665.1. Classification (NCBI taxonomy): domain Eukaryota; kingdom Viridiplantae; phylum Streptophyta; class Magnoliopsida; order Santalales; family Viscaceae; genus Viscum; species Viscum album. Next base: position 206,652,811 of record OY728128.1, on the reverse strand, counting down.
CTCAAAACCATTTTGAAATTTTTTTAAACTGTCAAGAATATTTTCTATGAAAAATTTTAATTGTTTTAATCGATATGGATGAAGAAAAATCCTCATAAATGTATATATTTTTATTATTGAATAATCCTTGAATTCTTGAAGGTATATACACTATGCTACTTATCTTTCATCAATAATTTAATTTTTAGTGTATCATTTTGTAATATTAGGGGGTAGATCACATTACATTTTGATAAATTATTTTCATCCATATTGATATTATTACCATTGTAAAAGATAATTTATATTTATATTATATTGAGAATTCAATAGGATGACCACGTGAAATTTATTCGATAGATAGTTGAAAAAGAGAACAAAAGTTTTAAAATGTTTGTCACAAATATAGGAATCTACTACTTTTTGTGTTCAGTTCTGTGTTGTGGAACATATTTTCATTAATTAGTTTATGTTATTAAAAAATCATGAAGTGGAATTATACAAAAATAAATTATGAAAATGATTTGGAAATTATCATCCAAATACTTAGGGTAGGAATCATCCTTTTCCAATTCAACCCCATGGTATTTGATAACTCCTAAAATCCTCAAAGTCATCTCACTAATGGGGAAATTATTTTACCTGATCTATATTTACTTCAATTATTTCCCTCTAATCCACTGAAAAAGTTTTCCAACCCATCTATAGATTTATCAGAATGAATATTAGTTCATTAAATAATTGATTACCCAACCGACACAAAATATTATAAAGTTTTGTTAAAAAATTTCTCTCCATGTAACCAAACTATTGAAACTTATTATGAATTTTTAATGTTGGTAGTACTCTAAAAATCTATTTTTTAATTATGATATTGACATTTGGTTTATGTTGAAACCATACAAGGGTTATGATTCAAAAAATGTTATATAGTATAATATTTAGAATACAAAAATCAATGAGGTATCTTGTCAGTAGATTGACCTTGAAATTACATCACTACCATAGAATAAACCCATCGAAGGAACCACTGATCACTATAAACATCTGAAATGTAAGAATCAACCATAAACACCCCAGAAAACTGTTTCTATGAATCAAAATTACACCAAGAGAAGTACCACATGAAAAATATCATTCTAGAAATTAGAAACACTATAACAACCATTCTATACCATCACGACCATTGAAAAAAAATATCCAACACCATTTGAATCCCATGAGAGAATCCTATATCATTCACACATTCTCAAACAACAGAAACTACAAAATCTACATATACCAAAATCATTAGTGTTTCTTAAAATATATAATTGTTTTTTAAATCCTTTTATCAAAGTATATTTTATTATTTTATTATTTTATTATTTATAATATTCTATAATATAATTGTATCATAAGTAATTAGTTTATTAATACTTAAACATTACATATTATTCATTTTTATTATTGATACAGATTGTCTTATTTTTTTAAAGCAATCACAATCTCATTTTTTGACATTCATAATTACCAAAGGTATGTTGTTTTTTCATTACTGACCAAATTTTACATATTCTCTATACCTATTTTGATATACTAATATATGTCTTATATGTTGACGTCAATATATTTTTTATATGACCTCATTAAAAAAATATTATCTTATCTGAAATAATTTTTCATTAAAAATTATTTTTATACTCTTATTACAACCAAAATTATTATGACTAGATTTCTAGATAATATTATATTATACTAAATACAACCACTCACATGATACCTTACAACAGTAATTCTATAGAGTGAATCATTACCAAGAATCTATCATCATAACACACATTTTTTCCTTTTTGTTGAGAAATTATTTCATTCTCATTCAAAAAATCTACTATAATTAGTGTTTTATCCTCATATTGATTCAGAGTTTATTATTATTTTTTATAATGTTAAGGTTGTATTTTCTATTATTCATTAACTAAACAAGTTTCATGATTAATCTTTAAAAACAAAAACATGATTTTTAAATTACTACATAACTGATCAATCATAGTCTGATTTAACTTATATATTGGAACATGATCTTTTAAATCTTCATAGTGTTTTTTAATACTCATATTTTTTATTTTATTGTAACTCTAATATATCAACTCAATGAATTTTATTTATCTTATTAATTATACTCACATATTTAATTCTTCACTATGGTGACATTCTCCTATCTTTGTAATGAACCTAATATATCACATTGAGTCTAATGTTTTTATTATAATCTAATGAAACACCCATATAGAATGACTTTTCTTGATTGGAAATATGGCAGGGTGTTTTTTATTCTTTGACCATCAACTCGCATTGTGTGTCATCCTTTCTCTCTAACGATTTTCATTTAATTTGATTATCTATGAATTTGTTTCTTGTTATCTTCATTGTGGTTGTGGGATAATTGTACTGGTATTGTAAGGTATGATATAAATCATGGGATAATTACTGTTTATATTGCAAGAATCTCAGTCATGAAGCTTGTAAATGTTGGTAGGGTTGGTTTTGCAATTCTTGTGAGGTCCTACCTCCATTAGGAGAGAATCATCCCATGCTGGGTTACATGGAGGTCTGTAGTAATATTTCACCTCTAGTTGATCGTCAGGGTGTTAGGAAGCTGAGACATCTATGTTCCAGACAAAATGAGGGGGGCTAAATAACCCATCCACATTTGAAGAATCTATGAAAACTATTTTCAATTTTACCCATGAGGCCCTGGCCCTGGAAATAGCTATGTATGGACCTATTGGTCTAGAAGATCTCCAATGATGGATGTTAATAACAAAAGGGGGTTTTCTTGAGTGAAGTGAACAACCCAAGTTTAGTAAAGGTCTCATAGTGGACAGAACTGGTCCCAGACAGGGGAAAGAATCCTCCCTCTCTTGTTAATATAGGTATAACTGTAGGGTCTAGTGTTTCCCAAAACCATTTTTCATTTTTTGTTGGAGGTAAACCTCCAATATATGAATACAGTTACCTTGATGAGGGGAGACATGAAAATTTCAATCCATTAAAAAGGAGGTCAGATGATAAAGTAGAGGTCAACGAGTCTGCCTCAGAATCTTGGTCTATAGGGGACAAGAATACTGAATTTGTAGAAGTTTACCTTCAATCATATTAAAAGAAAGGAAAGAACACATTGATAGATTCTGATTGTTTTATTCATCATATTGGGAGGCCTCAATGATTAATGAAATACTGAACCTTTTCTAATACTCATGTTACAAGGGATTTTATAAAAGAAAAATCCCTCAAGTGAGATTAAATGGTGTTTTTAACATCCTAAATAATACAGAAGATGCGGAATCAGACAACATCTAAGAGATTCTAATTCAATATAAAAAAATAAATTATAGAATATTATTTACTGATCAAGGTAATATAGGAGGATACAAATATAATGTTGGAAATACCACTGCATGTTGATATAAATAAAGAACAATCATATTGGATTGAAAAACAGAATATGATTTTGATCCGTCATTTCAACGAGGGGAAAACAATCCTAGAAGAGAATGTGCTTACATGGGACATGATGGAATTTCACATCAATGATCTTATCCAAGAAAATCTAGATATGGTGGTCACCTCTATAGAATGAAGTATATTCAATGTATAGGACTCTAGGTGAATTAATTTTTCTTGGAATGGTGAGACAATATCTTATGAGGTTTAACTTCATCTGTATTTTTATCAGGTTAGTATCCCAACATATCATTAATTTAGATTTTAGAAATTAAAATATTTTATTTTGATGTTTTACGTTACATAAAATTTTATTAATATTAGATATACTATTTTTCAATGGGATTTCTAAAAAAATAATTGAATCTCAGTAATATTACTTTTATATATAACATAGAGATTCTATAACAATACTAATTTTTGGTTGAATCTCAGAGTTATTATAATACATCATAGGGATTTATGAAACATTGAAATTTTTCATATTTTAATTTATATACTATCATAAAACATTACCTATGATATCTAGGATAAAATTAATGTTTCATGTAATAGTTGTAAATAAAAATACCACTATATAATTTTTCTAATTTTCAATCATCATGGTATGAATTACTATTCAATATCATGACTGGTATTCGAGTTACATTTATGTATGAATAATATTATTAGATTTACTATTAATTATAATTTAGTGCTACATTAATGTATCAAATCTATTGAAAATTTTATTATTGAACCCAAGTATCCCATGTATAATGACATCTGATCAGATTTTCATTAGGCATTCTTAGCTAATTTCCTTCCACTAAAAAATATCTCAAAACAAATTTTATTAATTTGTGAATTTACTATATCTTATCAATATTATATAACTCAATTTTCAAATCAAATTACAATATACTAAAACTATTATTGATTCTATTAAGAACATTTATTTCCTTAACACTTCCAACTTTAAACCCAATGTCAGTCATCTATCATATAAGATTGTTAATTAATATTTACAACATCCTTTGTGATAGATAACATAATGATGGATTCCTGTAAATGTAATAATCTTTATAATCCACAATTAATCTATCATAGATAATGATATCCTTATAAGTCAACACTTTTCAAGGATCCAAGACAATTTTTACATTGTAATCATTGATGTTTATACTACATTATTCCAAATAGCATATAATCAATTCAAATATAAAGGAAATCATATTATTCATAGTTATTGAAAATATATAAATGGATACTCTTTATCATGTCTAATAAAAATAAAATTATATATAATATTTCCCCAAAAATTGAAAGATGAATCTGAACACATCATTCATTGAGAATCTTCTCCATTAAAAAAATCAAAATACAATGAATTTACTCTTTATTGATATATAGAAAATAATAACATCAAATTATGTTATCTGGATCAGAATCCAATTAAGTCCTTTAATCTATCCATTGGGATTTATTATTGATACACATTTAGATTCTCTCCCTTTCAAATTTAAATTTAGCCTTATTCCCCCTTTATTGATAATAAATTAAAAGATGAAAATATGAGGGTTAATATTCTCATCTCACATTTATATTTTATTCATTCCCTAAAATATCATCTTATTCCCTTCGTTCTACACTTAATTAAATGTTAAATATAAAAAAAACATGAGTTAAGGATGAAATTATAATATCATGAAATAAATTGTTATAAATTAGTAAACTCTTAGTCCAAATGAGCTAGCTTGATATAGAAAATAAGAGTGATTAACCCAAAAAACAAACCAGTCTATATAATTATTCATCATGTGACTCTAACTAAGTGTTCTATTTATAATGGTTGTTCTCAAAGTGTTTTCATAAAATATTTTACAGCAACTAAACTCAGAAATCGATCTATATTATTAATGTGAAATTCAGTTTAATCCACTTTCATGATTATCATACACTCCCCCTTAAAAATCATTTATGTTACACAATAAAATATTAATTGAATGTGATCATCATAAGTCAATCCAAATTATTTATAAGAATTTCTATGAATTGCATTTTCATCAAGACAGATAGATTTTGGGAATATGCTCATTTTAACTACACATTAAAGGATTTATTCCTCAATCAATGTTAATGTATGAGCATTATGAACTCTATGAATATCATTCTGATATCATATGATATCTTTCAAATAACATTATTGATTTCAAATAAAATATGACATATTGATTGACTATTCATGTTTCTTAATAATTAAAAAAATCCTCATGTTCTCCTTATTCATAAATCATAATGAATTACATTTATAGATTCTAAAAAACCATAGGTATCCAAATAAATAGCTTATTAATTGTATCATAATGAGAGAAATAAAATGGAGATTTTCTTCTCAAGGAAGACACACTTTTCTCTCCATTTACATTATTAAGATAAATTTTCATTATCTCTCTATTATTCATATGATTATAAATATTGGTTAAAATATATTTATTACCCATAAAAAACTCCTTATTTGTAATTAATTAATACATTTAAGGAATCTAATAGAATTATTTTTTGTAGATGGATTGAATTTCTTTTTCATACCATTTTTTTGGTAGAATAATAAAATAACCCATTGAATCATGACCACCTTACAATAAACTTTTATATAGCTTCTCACGAGGTATTGGTTTATCTCTTTTTAAAATGACTCTTCAAATATTCATTCTTAATATGGATTTACATGATTCCATTTAGCACTATTCTTATATATTTAATCCTCTATTTGAATTTATATTAGATAATTTTCCCTCTCAATAAACATATAATAATTAGAAATATGGTCGAATACCATTGAACTTCCAAATGGTTTTTTTAAAATGCCATCCACCACACAAATACCCTTAATTCATTCATTTTTTGATTCTAATATTTATTTATTTTTCCTTTTTCCAACATTAATGAATTCTATGGAAATTTTATAATGTTCTTTGGTATGTCCTCTTATTATGTAATATAATTACCATCTTCACCATGGAGTGACATTTTTCTTGTAATTATTTTAAATAACCAATGATTTAGGATCTTTTAGGATAATACTATATTAGATAGATTTCTCCATATGTAGAAATAAAAATAATATAGGACATTGTGTATTTAATATTAGGTAAATGTAATACTAACAAAACCTATAGTAAATGAAATATTATTATAATTAATTATTGAATATATACGAAATATGATTATGAAAAAATGAAATTTATAAAAAAGGATTTTTCATTAAGAGTATATTATCATTATAAAAATTAAATTTTAATTTAAAATATAAAATTTAAAATCATATAATTAAAACTTTTCAAAACGAACTTCATATGTTAATTTCACATTAAAAAATTTCTAATAGATATTTTTTTACATCCTCATAAAATAATTCATTATTAGGTGAATAATAAAAAATATTGATTTTTAGAATACCCCAACTTTTATATCATTTTCATTATAAAATTAAAACTTATATTATTTTTAAACATATAGTATGTTAAAATATAATTTTATCATCTAAAATAAATGATTTAAAGATACTAGATTTAATTTTTTATTCCCATAGATAATGATTTGGAATCATAAGTAATATTTAACTCTAAAGGGAATTATTTATTTAGTTATATTAAAAATGTGTCTACATCACATACATAAATTATACCTATAAAAATGGATATCATTTTTTTAATCAACATGCTTATATTAGGGTGAAAATTGTAGCCATTTTAAAAAAAAATTACAATTACTATAGTTAATGTTAATGGCATTGATAATGGTAAAACAATTATTTTCCAAGAGTTTTTTTAATATTGTGAATTTTTATAAAATAAATTAAATTAATTTCATATAAAAAAGTAATTGAAAATAATTTTAAACAGATATATAAATATATCAACTCTTATTCAATTTTTTTCATTACTAAATATGTCTATAAATACTTAATATTAACATTAACATTTTCCACAGAAACTGTTTATTTATATATGTTATTTTTATTTAAAAGATAATTCCATCATATGTAAAAGTTTAAATTTTTTAGTTTGAGAGCAATTTGAGGTCCTTCAATACCAAATTTTTAAAGGTATGTTATTTTTATTTTCTTGTAAAAACTATGTTATTTTGTTAAAAACTAGTTACTCTAGTAAGAATTAAAAGATTTAAAATTATAAAAAAACTATTAAATGAAAAAAAATTAAATATGTGAAAAAATCTTGTTTGGATATTTAACTACTAATGATAACCCCATGCTCCATTATTTATAACTTTTATATTATTTGACCATTGAATTGGGTAATGATATTAGTGAATAGTAAAGGGTATTCAAGAAGTGTCGTTTTCTTTGCTTATAAAAGGATAAAACATATTCAAAATCATTCCACGCATATTATATAGAATATATTTCTATATATATACAATTTAGTACTAATATAAACATATTGTATGTTCATAGTCCCTTAATATCCATTCGTTATCCAAAGACCATTATTTCAAAGGATATTTTTAAGATAAATTTAAACGTCTCAGTGGGAGTATTACATAATACTTATAATTTTGTTCAAAATAATTACCTTTAATACCTACCCTAAGAATAATGATATAATGAAATACATTTAATTATTCTAATTACACGTTATTATGTTGTTTTAAAACCCATTATCAATTAATTTCTTCCACATTTAAAAATAAGACAACCTCAATAGTGTGTCTGTTTTGACAATCACCTACATGTAATGATGTCATTTGTTTCATAGTGTCATCTATATTGTCCAGTTATAAGGATGAAATTTAATATTAGGAGTGTCATATATTATAAAATTTTTATTATGAAGATATAAATTATAATATACCATTCTTCCATTCAATCTCGAGGAAATGAAAATGTTAACAATGCATTGTATGGAGTAAAACCTCCACAAAGTAAAAGCAATTATTTTTTGAATTGATTTTCATTAATTATTAACAAATTATTAAAACATGATTCATCGAAAAATTAACATTAGTTAACTTATTTTATAATGATTTTATAATCATCCTTAAATATACCCTCCCATCGCGTGTTGGAGTGTTTATATATTCATTTGGGTAACCACCTATATGATTTACACAAAAAAAAATAAGATGGATAAATTTAAAATGGTATTTAAGAAAAAAAAATTTTATTACACCATTAATGTTAATAAAATATAATCATAGACGTTTTATTAATGATAAATGTTCTGGTATTCAATAATGTATATTTAAATTGTTTATTAGTTATTTTAGATTTTATGACAATGTTAGTTTGAGTTGGATTTAGTAATGTTGAATTAGATTTTTTAGGTCCTAATATTTTCACTACATATCAGGGTTTTGTGTTTCCAATATTTTAATTCATATTTTTTTACAAATATTAAATGACAATCTATATTTTATCTATTTTTCATAATGTTTGCATCACTATTCTAGGAGTTGAAAAAATTTAATGAAGTTACTGCAAGTCAACATTAATACATATAAAATTAGGATAGAGTTACCTTTATGTTTTCCATTATATATGGTGGTAAATTACTCATTATATTAAAAACTATTCGTAATTTGATATAAAAAAATTTATATGATTTTTTAAAATATGATTAATTCCAAATGAGAGACATAATTTCAAATTTTTACTATGATGTTATTTCATATTTTTTGTTATAATAATAATTTTATGTCTTCATTTGTTTATGTAAAATTATTATAACTCATGGTAAATACCTGATAATTTCAAGTGTGTTATTACATTTAAATGATAACAATATTATAATCATTTCACAAAACTAGAGGGGAGGATAAAATTTCCATTTTTATACTCTAAAAATTGACTATATAATCTCAAATATTTTCGAAATACATTATTCAAATTTAAGTAAATTATCATGAAATTTTTGGAATGATATATCCCAGTATATATATAGAAATGATTGTTTGATTTGTATTGAATATTATGTAATTTCAAAAAAAAATATTCAAAAGGACCGACATATTTATATTTTCTTTAGTGGAAATAAATATTTTATGGATGATAAAATATCATTTTGATAAAACAGTTAATATTTTGTTATTTAAGAATTATCAATCATGAGAATTTTCGTAAATATGTATATACAGAAACACTAAATTGGATATATAATAATATTTATATATTGAGGATTCAAATATATCAATTTTCATATTTGAGGAAATTGAAATATATATGGACTTCAAATATATGGATTTGGTTATGTGGTTGAATTGGCTATGTGAATAATTGCAAAAGATATTTTTCTTTGAACAAACAGAAAAACACCTATATGAAAAAGTGTTATGATGGAAATGATTATGGATGCATAGATTCCCTTACTTACTAAAGGACTATATAAAAGTTAAACTTATAGAGGAATAAACTTATAGGAAACGTTCCATGAAATATTACTTCTCTATGATTGTAGATTTAAAGATACCCCCACTACAAAAGGGTGGATTATCAAGGTATAACCTATCCCGATAATTTTTTTCAAAATAGACATGAAGAACATCAATATAAAACTTATATAATTAAGGATTGTCCATTTTCACATGAAAAATAAATAACAAACCTTTCATGATACCAGTAGTCTGATTAATATATATCTATATCATGCAGTTAACAAAAAACCAAATTTTTATTTATAATGGTGAAAATCATTAGTGATAAAATTATGAAGGTTGAGGTTATAGCTCATGCAGTTGTTCTAGTCTTGAAATGATGAATTCCTTGGTCTGGAAAATGGAATGGTTGCATCTACTACAGGTCTGAGATAATAGAAGACATAAATTCCTTCATACTATGAAATATACATTGAGTTTCATGTTATAAATTATTTGACAATGAACTCTTATAAACATGTTATGTTTGGAATGAAAACATAATGTGTGAGGATTCCTGAGAAACTTTTAATGAAATAATTATCAACGAATTTTCCAAATAATAGAAGTTTTTTAGGATAGAAATATTATATGAAATTAGTTTATTGTATCCTAGGATACATAGTTTTTTCAAAAAAATTATATTTAATTTTTTTTGAATCACATATAGTTTAATAATTTGGATAAATTTAGATATTCTCATTATCCTTTTTCAAATGGTTTGGAATATTTTTGGGAATAATTATTCAACCATGATTGCATTAAACTCATCCTTTTTGATATTATTTTAGTGTAATATTTTTTCAACATACAGCCATTAATGTGTTTATGTTCAATTTATGCATCATTTTGAATTGGTTAAATGTGGAAATAAAAAAATGTTCAAGAATTTTTGATTCAACGATACCTAAATATATTAAAGTACACATTGCCATGTAAGAAGATTATTATAAATTATCTATGTTTTGAGTAGATATTTATTAAATAAATATTCAATTATTTTTCATTGTATAATATTTGAGGTTTATTCATAGGATGAATAAAATATTTTTATAGGGGATTTTGATGAAGTATTTTCAATACTTAATTTCAATATTTTCAAAGAGATGGAAGGTTTCAAATGATATAATATTTATTTATATATATTGTATCAGATGGTAATAATTAAAGGATTATTCTTGTATAGAATTGATCTTGTGATGAAGAGTATTGTGAAGTAAAAAATATTGGATTTTTAAATTCAATTTCTACATGTCAAAAAATTTATGATTGAATCGGTTTATCAGGTAATAAATTTATTCTTATAGTTTATAGAAAGGATAATTAGAAATCAAAAAATAATTAATCCTTCTAATATAATTAATATATTTTATTCTAAACATATTCAATAGAAATAGGAATAATAAGTTAGTAATTTGACCTCTTTTTTATTATCTTACAACAATTCGACGAAAAATTAATTATAAATCCTTATTGACGATCAATTAGGATATTATTATAAATTATTATATTTAATTCTCATAGATCAGTTAGAGAGGGTATTGTTAGCTATATTTGTGTTAATTTCTATATATAATATAATTTTTACTAAATGTAGACAAACTACAATCAGTTGTGGTGAAATGTCACCTTAGCATAATAATCTTTGATATAGTTTTAACATATCATTACAAGATATCAAATTCATTGGATGAAGGAAATGGAGTCGTATATGAAGTACTTATACCAAGTGATAGTTTCTTCCACTCATCTCGTTATTTTTATACCCTAAACCACTATACATAATTGTTTTTCTATAATTGTTTTTTAAATTTATTTTCTGTTGTGGATTTGTTTAAAGGAAAATATTAGAATTTAATAAGGATCATTAAATCCACAATATTTTTAATATTACATAATTTACACACCCACTTGAATCTATGTGTATCCAAATATAGGATAATAATACACCCTGAGAAATGTTGATATTATTATGTTGTTTTATAAAAATATTAATAATGGTTATCACATAAAAATAGTTACATTGAAATTGGATAACCTAGGAAAAATTACTAAAACAACTAGAATCGTTATAATAAATATATAACATATGTTAATAAATGGTCCTTATTAAATGTAATTTTGATGAATATGACTCACTAAATGGTATCTAGTAAACAAAATATCATTATTTTTAAATTTAGGTGCATATGAATTTCGAATCAAGATAGAGATGAGTGCTTAATCATTCTCAATATTATTCTATTGAGTTAATTTTTTTTTATAAAACACTTTTATTCCTAGTTTATAATTCATCCTAAGGAATACATTTTTTTTATTTACTATGTTTTTTGGGCTCTATATTTTTATCATATAAACTCATTTCCAAATTATTATTACCTTATGGGCGAGATTATTTTAAGGGTATCATTTATGATGTAAAATTTTAGTAGATATAATTATTATTATAAACCTATTCTATAGAATAATGTATCTAATGTCCCAATAATTTTTTGTATAATTATCCCCTCATTAACCATGATGTTTAATGTTTCATTTGAAATAATTTTTTTCATATAATTTGATTAAAATGTTACAAGAGATGTAATAGATTTCACATCTGAAATTCAACTATAATGATTCCTAAAGAATCCACATGGTTATGATCTTATAATACCCTTATTAATATTATGTTTCCTTTTCCAATGGTAAAATCTCGTTTTCTTATGTGAAGTTACTTTGTTCTATTTTTATGATCTTCTTTTTTTAAATAGATTCTCAAAAAATAGTTTGATACTGATAAAAATTACACACAATCTATCTAATTTATTTTTCATCATTGAACCCTATTTGTTGTTAAAATAATATTCTACTATAATTTTGGAAACTAAAATATGGATTAATTAATGTTATCCTCTTAATAATATTGACCACATATCAAATAAAAATGTTATTTATTATTTATGATGAATATTTTCGATTACGTTGTTTACAAATATTAAAAGGCTTTTCATATCATATTTATATTTCATATATATCACTATTAATTCATTCATAAGGAAAAGTATGATTTTTTGGCTCTATTGATTAATATTTAATATAAAATAAATGTTTTAACATATCTCAAATATTTCCTTCCAAAAATTTTGAAAATTTCTTTCTGTAGATATTTTTGACTTTTTCAATTGTATATTCTCTATATAAATAAGAAAATAAAATTATATATATATAATTTCAGAAGATATTTTTTCCTAAAATTTTAAAAAGTATTCCCCTTGTTTCATGGTTTTATAAATTAAATCATATTACAATTATTATATGAATTTTATTTAAATTTGTTATAATGGAAAAAAATTTGGAACATTATTTTGAAATTTAAATTCAACAAATCACATGAATTTATTTATCACCAACCAATTAATTGATATCAAATGATTTCAAAAATGAGTTTTGTTCAATATTTATAAAATAAATAACCCATCATTAAATTTTTCATAACTAATCATATTCCTTTTATACACACAATTTTTCTTCAAATTTTTTTCCTTTTTGAAAACTTAGTTTTCCGTTTCATTGAACTTTGGTGTTCACATAGATACCATAGATTGATGGAATGGGGAAAATATAGGCATAATAATTTTATATTTTTATATATGGTTCAAATACCATTTTATATATTATATTGATTTTATATTAGTTACCTCTAAATTTATTTAACATCATTGGATGTTGATATATTTTTCATGGGTATATTAGGCAATGATTATTAATATAATTTTTAATGTTTTCATAGATTTATTAATTTAGAAAATGATATTAAAACCATTTTTTTCTAATGGGGTTTCACAATATTTTTATGTTTGATTTAATAAGTTACATGTATATACGGTTGATGTTGTGGGGGTCTTATATTTCCTTCTAATTGATTTGTAAAGTGTTTTTATCAAATGTGATAAGTATTTAAATGAATATTTTAGTTTCTCATAATAATGGAAATGAATGGTGTGTCTTATTGAGTTAATATTCTCTATACCAATGTTTTGGAAATTTTATAATGTATCAAAATGATTCACTATAGTGGATCATGTTTACTGACTAAATTTTCCATATACTTTTGACTCATGAAATTTCATTATTCCATGATCTATGATCTTCAATTTTTTTTTTTAAGCTTAATTTATATCATCAATATGTCCATAATTCCACATTATTGTCATGTATGATAACTATTTGTTTATATATTATGTTTAAATATACAAAGCATCTAAGATAACCCCTTTCATATATACCTATTTACTCAAGTTATAATGATAAGTGTAACCTTTTCTTTTCTATATAAGAGTCTAGTATGCTCTGATAGTGGGGATATTATCACAACATACATAAAATTAGATAACTATATAGGTCATCCATAGAAAAACCAAACCAAAATGATATTATAGATGTTGGATTTTAATTCTTGATGTGATAGTTTTGTGAATTTTTTGCATGTTAGCTTTGATAATCCCACTTGGAATCAAATTAAATTTGTAAAAGTGTATGATTTTATCATCATACCATGGAGTGTGGGTCTAGGGTACCTAATTTGGTATCGAAATTGAATTTAGTTATTTATGGGGAATATATTATTTAATTATTATTTGGATAGAAGAAATTCAGTTAAATACTTATGATAATTATAAAGGATAAATTGAAATATAGTACAAAATACAATATTTCAAGAAAAATAGATTTTATTTTTTAATGGAATCAAAAGACCTACATAGATAATAAAGTTGGATGTAATATCTCACTCAAATATACCTAAGGGAATAACCTAGAAAGGGTTATATTTGGTATTAAATCGATCGTCAACTAGTACATGAGAAAGAGGAATAACTATAAACCATTTTTTAAAATTCCAGGGGTTATTCTTTAGTAAATTCATATTAAATCTATTGAAATATAATAAAATATGTTTAGTGTGATGTGTAATATTTTCATAAACTGAAAATTCAATGATTCAATGATCTCAAATAATGTTTATTTTATTATTTATTAATTTTTTATTTTATATTAGAATCATGAATTTTCTGGTTCTATATGGTAATACCGTTAAGTGTGAAATCAATTACATGTATATAAAAACCATACACGAATTCATGAGTCTGTAGAGTAAAAATATTCCAGTACGTAAGATATCATAATAGAACAAGTTCAATTGTGGGACGGATTTGATCAACTACATGAAAAAACATGGATTTTTTTACAATTTATTTTTCGATTGAAGTGATCATAGAACCAATTGGATCAAACACATGCCTATTTTATCTATCATGGTAGATTTCTCACAAAATAATAAACAAACAATAACTTTTTCCACTCAACCACAAGATGAAGGGAATCAACCACAAGATATATTCTTTTTAAAAATAAAATTAACAACTTTCAAAGAAAATAGACATTGTTTCTAATCAATAGAAGTATGAATTCATTTGATGAAAACATATATATTGGGATATATAACATGTGATAATGATTATTTAAGGACATCATGTGACCACACAGTCAGATAGAGTTCCTACATTTTCATATTACTAGACTGCATGAGATTTAATGGTATTTTACAAGAGTTTTTTCCCAAGTGTTGGAGTGACAATTGATCATATTATGTGTCTCGCATCTAATGTATCAATATAATGTGAATTTATAATTTAATAATATAAATAACAACCACCCTCTATATAAAATTAATTGTGAAGTCAGATGAATCTAATGATGAATGTGTTAACTCTAGGTACAAGGATAAATATTGATAATTATCTAATGGATATATATATTGGAATATTTCTCTTAATGGACTTAAAAATAAAAAGAAAAAATGTGAAAGGGAAAAATGTAAAAAAAGTGCTCTATTTTTTTGTAATCATATGAATAATATTTTTCATCTATACTTCACCATAATATCAAAGAAAGAATTTCAATCATTATATATGCTCTTTGAACAAAATGATTTCATAGAGAAGAGAATATTATATATAGAACATCATAACATTATCTTAATAATTCATAAAATAGTCAATTTATTCTCTCTATCTCTCTCACTTTTTAATAATAAATATTCATTATTCTTAAATTTATTTTAATATTATTTTAGCACATACATATGTTATTCATAAAATAGTTCTCCAATAGCCATTAATTTCCCTCATATTTTTATTCTTACAAAAACTCTGGAAGTGGCTGTGTGATAAAATAGATAACAATGAATATTTTTAAAACCATTAACTATTCTATATTTTTGATCATCATGTTAATTAAACTAAAAAGTATTTCTACTAGGTTAATATCATATGTAGAAGACTAGAAACCATATTGATACTGAAGAACCAGTTGTTTTATTAATTTTATGTGTTTTTAAATATTATTTAATTATTTTTAATCTATTATATATATATAGAATTTCATATTATTAATGCGATCTCGAATGATTAGTATTATATCAAGTTATCCTAATTGGGGATGAATAAGCTATTAGGATGTAATTTCAAAAAAATTAAATTATGGATAACTATTTTATTTTTTAATAGAGTGTTTTGTATATTAGAATATTTTGATTAATAAATATTTTTCTGTGGAATATTTGTTACCATACTCAATTAAAACCTGCATGAGTACGTCTACTTGAAAAACATTGGACCAATGAGTGTTTCTTTGTTTCTCTCTATGATTTTTGTTATAGACTATATTGAAGTCATATAGACATGGTGTGTATTTGATTTTATTATTTTATATTTATCCTTATGTTAAATTCTATATCTAAAAGTCATGGTAAAAATATAAAACCATTATAAAATGTATACAATTATGTTTAGTGGAAATTCAAAATGAAAATTCATCATGATAGTGTGGGATTTGATATTTTAACTATACTATATTACCAATGATGAATAAAAAAGTGATAGGAACTGATTGGTATGATTCCACAATTTTTATTAATGATGATAACAATGATTATCCATCTAGAGATGAAAAGGTTGATAGAATTTCCTTTTCTTGTACTATTTTGGAAAATTGGTATACTCCTTTAATATCTCATTATATAATGATAAAACACTATTTTATTGAATATTTTATTGATAATAAATGATATAATTTCCTCACATTGTGTTAAATATGTTTATTTATAAAATATTTGGGATTTGATCATTCATTTGAAAATTTGGTGAAAATTCCAGTTTTACCCTTAATAGTGCACTGTATTATTTCGAAGATAAATATTTTTATATTTATTATTTGAATTTGAAATTTTGTAACAGTGTTCCTAACTTAATTATCTACAACTTTTATTCAGGACACTAAAGCTAAAGAGTTAATTTGGTTGTTGAAATTGGGCCATGAAGTCAAAGATGGGCTGGGCTCGCCAGAATGGAGAAGGTTCTGTATTTGGGCCATATCCTCTACATACGGGCTTGGATTGATCCCAAATTTTGAGGAAAGCTCGGGGACATGATGTGGCACAAATCATCCTTCTGGAAGGCCGGTCAATTCACGCTTTTTGGAGGTCAAATGGGCGGTGCAAGTTTCATTAAAATATTTGGCCGAGATTTTGCATTCACACTTGAAACCACTTTAAACCTAGCCTCCCCTCCACTCTATAAATTAGTGATTTTCTCATTTGGAGAGGCTGGTTCGTGCATTGGGAGATTGGAGGCAGAGGAGAATTGGTTTCAACCAAATTCGCCAACCATTGTAAGAGAGGTAGCTCTTGAAGCAAGGATCCTCTCATCGAAGCCTCCTTCTCTCCTTCATGTTGTAATTGTTTTGTTTGTGTAATAAACTTCTTTGTTCTTCTTTTATTTCTTCTCTTTTCCTCTGTTTTATTTAAATTTATTCTTCTCTTAATCTTCCTCTTGGGGATGGAATTCTTGAGTAGAAGCGATATTGGGTTATACCCATTATAAACCTTTGCACATGCAAAACGCTTCTACGATGATTACGCCACCCATGGAAGAGTAGTCTTTTAGTAATCGATCTATCTTCTACCCTCTTCATTTAATTATTTTGAATCAATGAGCTACTGTAATTCACTTAATATGATCCATGAATTGTGTTTTTAAATTGTAGAAACTAAGCAAGCAATTGAACAATTAACACAAAAACACGCGAGGTCGGGATTTTGTGTAAATTGTGAGAGCGCGATCTTAATCGGTAATACAAGACCACACGGGATAAATTTGTAGAGTTCAAATATAATCCCTAAACACAATTCATCCTCAATTCCAGAATGGATATGTGCCTTAATTTACCACTGATCATAAGCTAATCTTAGAACATCAATCAAAGCAGGGTGCTGCGATTGCACGTTCCAAAGTTAGCCTAGGTTTAAATTCACATCATCTTTGTGGTAAAGTTAATTCTCGTAGGGTTCGGGATTTAACAAATTAAGGGATCATAATTAAGTGAATGTTAATTTAAATGATAATGATTAATAATAAAGTGAAGAGGTAGAGTTAGATCGATTACGCTTTTTTAAATAGATTTCTAAAAAAAACATCTTCTTGTTGTGTCATTTAAATTGAAATTCATTTCAAAACTAAAAACAAAAAAAAAATTATGCAATCTTCTTCCAGCAAACTTCTTCTAGATTCATAAACTATAAACAACCCCCATCCTTTTATAGTAGTGTTTTTATTCTCTTTTATTTAATTTTTAGAATACCTCTAATAAGATGTTTTAATTCACTTCCTCCTTTGAGAGACGACCTTGGTTAGCCCCCTATGCTACACCAAGTAAACTAAACATTAGCTTCATATAGTGTTGTGCTTGGAGTTTTATCCAACGTAACTCACTTTTGAAGTTCTTTTGAGAGCGCGTGCGACAACGCTCTTTCATATAACATTAAAATTTACAGAAAAAATATTTAATATGATACATTCCAATAAAACCTAATGATTCTATATCTAATATGTATTATAGTATTAATGAAATTATTTACACTATGATTTTTCATGGATATAATGTGCATAAAAAATCTCAATTGTTTTAGATCGAGATAAGTCTAATTGATATATTTAGATGATAATAGTTTCTCTTATAAATAATACTCTAAATTAGAAAATTTTTTAGTAAACGAACTAAATTGAATAATAATGATGTATATATGAGTTCTTAAAGAAATTAATGAAGATAATGTACTTAAGAAATTAATTTTGTTTAAACTACCTAACTATAAATCAATGGATTTGTAAAACTAATATTACATGAGGGATTGAAGCTGATTTAGATAGTGATGAAGTAATGGATCATGTAGAAAGAATGTTTAAGAAGTTTTAAAGGAATAATTTTTTCTTAATAAATTAAATAGTTAATGGAAATTATAATATTAAGGAAAATAATAATAAAACTGAAGAATTTAGAGAAGTTCATTTTTTTGAGTGAAATATTAATTGGTACATAAAATATGATTTTCTAAATTTGAAATTTAAGAATATTTATTAAGATAAATGAACGAAAAAAGTGTATATGAAGGAAATTTAGTGTTCTTCAGAGGATATCTCAAGAGACTATGTATTAATAAACATGATAATCATGAAAAATATAATTATTTCCTTTTTCGAATAACAGATGAAATAGAAACATATATTTCTACTACTTATTATAATGAAAATATTAATTTATTTTAAACATATATCTCAGAGGGTGGAGGGACGTTCACATGTGATCGCCTATGCATCGAGGACACTAGATTCAGCCCAATCAAACTACACCACAACAGAAAAGGAGTTTCTTGCTGTTATATTTGCTTTAGATAAATTTCATTCATATTTATTGGGCTCTAAAGTAGTTGTTTTTTCTGACCATGCAGCTTTGAGGTACCTCCTAAAGAAGCCAGATGCAAAGCCACGACTTATCCGTTGGATGCTACTTCTTCAAGAGTTTGACCTTGAGATAAAGGACAAGAAGGGGTCAGAGAATTTGGTGGCAGACCACATGAGTAGGCTTACTCATACACTAGAGGGTGACACCTTGGACCAGGTACCACTTCGGGACACTTTCCCCGATGAGCATCTCTATACCATCTCAGGTAAGCATCCTTGGTATGCTGATTTAGTTAATTACATTGTTGGCTCTGAAATCCCAGTAAATTTGAAGAAGCATCAAGTCCAAAAATTAAAAAGTGAGTCTAGGTATTATGTGTGGGATGATCCATACCTCTGGCGCATGTGTAGTGACCAAGTCATTAGGAGGTGTGTTCCCGATCATGAGTTTGAGTCTGTTTTGCATTTCTGTCATACACTTGCTTGTGGTGGACACTTTGGACCCCAACGGACAGCTAGGAAGGTTTTAGACTCAGGATTATATTGGCCTAGTTTATTCCATGATTCCCATGTATTTTGTAAGTCATGCTCTCGTTGCCAACACACTGGAAACATTTCAAGAAGACACGAGATGCCCCAACAACCCATTTTATTCTGTGAGATTTTTGACGTTTGGGGAATTGATTTTATGGGACCTTTTCCTAGTTCATTTGGTTTCTTGTATATCCTTGTTGCTGTCGATTATGTGAGTAAATGGGTGGAGGCCAAGGCCACCAGGACTGACGATTCTCATGTTGTTGTGGATTTTGTCAAAGCCCAGATTTTTTGCAGGTTTGGAGTACCAAAGGCCATCATCAGTGACCAAGGGACACACTTTTGCAATAGGAATTTTTCTTCCCTCCTTCGGAAGTATGGGGTGACACACAAAACATCAACACCATACCACCCCCAAACAAATGGCCAGGCTGAGGTTTCAAATCGTGAGTTGAAACAAATCTTGGAGAAAACCGTGCAGCCAAATAGGAAGGATTGGAGCAAGCGCTTGGATGAGGCATTGTGGGCTTATAGGACAGCATACAAGACCCCCATTGGTATGTCCCCATTTCGGATTATTTTTGGGAAAGCATGTCATCTCCCCGTGGAAGTCGAGCATCGGGCATATTGGGCTATAAAGAAATGTAACATGGATTTGGCCCAAGCTGGAATTCAAAGGAAGTTGCAAATTCAAGAGCTTGAGGAGATTCGCCTGTCATCATATGAGAACTCAAGGCTCTACAAGGAAAGATCAAAAGCAGCTCATGACAAAATGATCCAACAAAGGGAGTTTCATATTGGAGAGAAAGTCCTTCTCTATAGTTCATGACTTAAGTTGATGCCTGGTAAGTTGCGTTCCAGATGGTTAGGTCCTTATATTGTGTCTAATGTTTTTCCTTATGGTGCAGTGGAGATCACACAAGAGGACACTGGAAGGAGCTTTACAGTCAATGGGCAACGTTTGAAGAGATACATTGAGGGACATCCTACTGATGCAGTGGATTTTATCACACTGCATGACCCCATCATCACTTGATCACATCAGGCTGTTCCTAACCCTTTCACTTTTATATTATTTGTCCTATTTAAAAATTCTGCATTTCATGTGCATATATCATCTCACGGGTTCACATTGAGGACAATGCAATATTTTAAGTGTGGGGGAGGGAACCTTTTAGTTTAGTAATTTCAATTGTTTTCCTGTTAAAAAAAAAACCAAAAAACAAAAATTGTGTGTTTTTCAAAATTTGTGTGTTTATTTTACAATTTTCTGTGTGTTTTTGAAACTTTTGAGCTGAAATGATTCTCATCACCATTTTTAAATCCATATCAATAAGTGAAACAATTTACCCCTTGAAACTAAGCTTAAATGAATGCTGAAATGACTTTGTTTCAAGTTCAAATATTTAGTAATTTCATGCAAAGTACGCTGAATTTTGAATCCCATGCCAATCTCACTGTCTTTATATTTGAAATCACTTTCCTGTGAGGCTTCTAAACCATTATTTTCATATTCTTTACATTCACCTCACTTCTTGAGAGAGCCAAACCATACTTGATTTAACCAGAATTTGATCTATTCCTGTCAAAACTTGAGGGTTTGAGGTACTTGTGTTTAAATGATTGAGGCATTTGTTTGGTATTAAAACCCCTATTTCAAATAATCCTTTTTTATAATGGCCTACCTTGAATATTTAACCCTTGTAGCCCTTAGAAGCCATGCACAACCTGTTAGGTTAAGCCACATTACAAGCCAATTTTCCCTATCCAACCAACTCTTGAAGTGAAATTGCATAATCTAGTTGAGCTTAAGTGTGGGGGAAGCTGTCTTGTGTTGTGACACCACATTATGTGATACTTTGGGTGGAAAATTAAATTCTGAAGAGATGTGTTTGCTGCTAAAGAAAGTCATTATATTGAAAGCTGTGCCTTTTCTGGAGCTTTCATGACAAGTGAAGCTGTGCCTTTTCTGGAGCTTCTAATTGAGGTGGAAAGCTGTGCCCATCTGGAGCTTTCAAGAAAATCATGTTTTAGAAGATTGACATTTTTTTATGCTGAAATGATGAATGGTGTAAACCTTTCATGACTTTTCATGATGATGGAGCTGAATTGATACTATGGGGATTGAAGAGAAGACCATATTTAAGTGAAAATTAGATTAATGCAATTTTGCTTTAAAAGAGTCAAGCCCTCCTCATTCAGCCTCAGAGTTTTTCACATCTTAATCCTACCAACCGAAAGCCACAGAACAACCCTGAAAAGTCCTCATGATAAACATATGTCCTTGACTCACATCGGGTAGCGATGTAGGAATCTATCAAGCCTATGGTGACCCTTGTATGAGTTTGGATGAGAAAGACATTGCAAAAAAATTGATATTTGAGTGATGAGAGAAAATTCAAGCGAGGTAAGTGTTTTGTGCATGGGTGGATAAATGAAGTGGAAATATATTGAATGATATAAATGGAGAACCTGAAATAAGGTTTTTTATGAGGCATGATATCTTTTTATTCTTGGTGTGAAATTGATTGATCTTAAAGATATGTGTTTTAAAATTGGTTTTGATTTGATATTGATGTTTACTTGATATGTGGTTTTGCCCAGGTGTGCAAAAGGGTAAGTGTGGGGGAGTTGATAAAACACTATTTTATTGAATATTTTATTGATAATAAATGATATAATTTCCTCACATTGTGTTAAATATGTTTATTTATAAAATATTTGGGATTTGATCATTCATTTGAAAATTTGGTGAAAATTCCAGTTTTACCCTTAATAGTGCACTGTATTATTTCGAAGATAAATATTTTTATATTTATTATTTGAATTTGAAATTTTGTAACAGTGTTCCTAACTTAATTATCTACAACTTTTATTCAGGACACTAAAGCTAAAGAGTTAATTTGGTTGTTGAAATTGTGCCATGAAGTCAAAGTTGGGCTGGGCTCGCCAGAATGGAGAAGGTTCTGTATTTGGGCCATATCCTCTACATACGGGCTTGGATTGAGCCCAAATTTTGAGGAAAGCTCGGGGACATGATGTGGCACAAATCATCCTTCTGGAAGGCCGGTCAATTCACGCGTTTTGGAGGTCAAATGGGCGGTGCAAGTTTCATTAAAATATTTGGCCGAGATTTTGCATTCACACTTGAAACCACTTTAAACCTAGCCTCCCCTCCACTCTATAAATTAGTGATTTTCTCATTTGGAGAGGCTGGTTCGTGCATTGGGAGATTGGAGGCAGAGGAGAATTGGTTTCAACCAAATTCTCCAACCATTGTAAGAGAGGTAGCTCTTGAAGCAAGGATCCTCTCATCGAAGCCTCCTTCTCTCCTTCATGTTGTAATTGTTTTGTTTGTGTAATAAACTTCTTTGTTCTTCTTTTATTTCTTCTCTTTTCCTCTGTTTTATTTAAATTTATTCTTCTCTTAATCTTCCTCTTGGGGCTGGAATTCTTGAGTAGAAGCGATATTGGGTTATACCCATTATAAACCTTTGCACATGCAAAACGCTTCTACGATGATTACGCCACCCATGGAAGAGTAGTCTTTTAGTAATCGATCTATCTTCTACCCTCTTCATTTAATTATTTTGAATCAATGAGCTACTGTAATTCACTTAATATGATCCATGAATTGTGTTTTTAAATTGTAGAAACTAAGCAAGCAATTGAACAATTAACACAAAAACACGCGAGGTCGGGATTTTGTGTAAATTGTGAGAGCGCGATCTTAATCGGTAATACAAGACCACACGGGATAAATTTGTAGAGTTCAAATATAATCCCTAAACACAATTCATCCTCAATTCCAGAATGGATATGTGCCTTAATTTACCACTGATCATAAGCTAATCTTAGAACATCAATCAAAGCAGGGTGCTGCGATTGCACGTTCCAAAGTTAGCCTAGGTTTAAATTCACATCATCTTTGTGGTAAAGTTAATTCTCGTAGGGTTCGGGATTTAACAAATTAAGGGATCATAATTAAGTGAATGTTAATTTAAATGATAATGATTAATAATAAAGTGAAGAGGTAGAGTTAGATCGATTACGCTTTTTAAATAGATTTCTAAAAAAAACATCTTCTGGTTGTGTCATTTAAATTGAAATTCATTTCAAAACTAAAAACAAAAAAAAAATTATGCAATCTTCTTCCAGCAAACTTCTTCTAGATTCATAAACTATAAACAACCCCCATCCTTTTATAGTAGTGTTTTTATTCTCTTTTATTTAATTTTTAGAATACCTCAAATAAGATGTTTTAATTCACTTCCTCCTTTGAGAGACGACCTTGGTTAGCCCCCTATGCTACACCAAGTAAACTAAACATTAGCTTCATATAGTGTTGTGCTTGGAGTTTTATCCAACGTAACTCACTTTTGAAGTTCTTTTGAGAGCGCGTGCGACAACGCTCTTTCAAATTGGCGCCGTTGCCGGGGAGGCAAGTAATTATTTCAACCAATTAGAGGTATTTATTTTATTTTACATTTTATTCTCTTCCTCTCTTCTTTATTCCTTCTTTACCCAATCTGATTTTTCTTCTTCTTCTTTTAAATTTCTTCTACTTCTCTTTGGACCATCAACTCAAACTTCTCATTTTTATTTTACTATGGTCCACTTTCTTTCTTTTCATTTTTATTTGATCTATGACACGAACTAATCCCGAAGATCTCTTAGATCTTGACCCTGAGATTGAACGCAGCCTTAGGGCACGAATCAGAAATTCTCAGTCTACGGGAAGTTTCAACATTCAACCAGTTGGAGAATTACTCCAATATCAGAACATTGAAATTGGAAGCAATTCAAATTCAACCATAAAACAAGAACCAATGGCTGGAAATAATGGAAATGAACTTAATAGAACCATTCGAGAATTGGCTGCACCTGATATTAACTATCAACCAAATTGTATTGCATACCCAAATCTCGAATCGGACTTTGAATTGAAATCTGGATTAATTCACCTTCTTCCAAAGTTTCATGGCTTATCTGGTGAGGATCCCAACAAACACCTTAAGGAATTTAATGTGGTTTGCTCAACTCTAAAACCTAGAAATGTCTCTGAAGATCAAATCAAACTAAGAGCATTCCCATTCTCACTTGATGGAGCTGCGAAAGATTGGATGTATTATTTACAACCCGAAGATGTAACTTGTTGGAACGATTTGAAACGTCTTTTCTTGCAGAGATTTTTTCCAGCATCAAGGACCACATCCATTCGTAAGGAGATCTCGGGGATCAAGCAAGCCCAAGGGGAGTCAATGTATGAGTACTGGGAGAGATTCAAGAAGTTGTGTGCAAGCTGTCCGCATCACCAAATCAGTGAGCAATTACTCATCCAGTACTTCTATGAAGGACTCACACCCATGGAGAGGAGCATGGTGGATGCTGCAGCTGGAGGAGCATTGGTGGACAAGACACCAGTAGCTGCACGAGCATTGATCGACAAGATGGCCCAAAACTCCCAACAATTTGGTGATAGAGGTACACCACATGTTCGAGGAGTACATCAAGTAAGTCCTTCTTCTCTTGAAAGTCATTTGATTGATACTAAGTTAGAAGAATTGACAACTATGGTGAGGCAGATTGCATTGGCACAAAAGACATCTCTACCCCCTCCTTCAAGGCCTTGTGGTATTTGCACTGAGACAAGCCACCCGACTGACTGTTGCCCACAACTCCAAGAAACAGAAGATTGTGCAGCAGTGTTCCCTGGGAGACCATTTCAGCAGCAACAACAACAACCATATCCCCAAAAGAAGTTTGATCCAACCTACAACCAAGGGTGGAAAGATCTAGCGGACATGAGGTATGGCTCTGGACAACAACAAAGGCCCCCTTTTCAACCAAACTTCCAGCAGCCTCCGCCTTACCAGCAGGGTTTCCAACAACCCCAAAGGAGATTTGAAGCTCAAACATCAACAAGTCAGCAACAAGGGAATCTCCAACCCAAGGTAGACTCTAACACTGATGATCTTTTGAAACAAATTGTTCTTAATCAACAGAATGAGCTGAAAAGTCAAGGTTCGGAGCTGAGGGAGTTGAAGACTCAAATGAGCCAGATTGCCACCGCCCACCATGAACTTGTAAGTAAGAATTCTGGAAATCTACCTTCCCAACCCACTCCAAATCCAAAGGGGAATGTTAGTGCCATAACATTGAGAAGTGGGAAGCAAATGAACGATACAGCTGTACCTACCATTCCACCGGGATTCACCTCAACTTCAGAGAAGCCACATTCCATACCAACTGATGAACAATCCAAGGAGAAAGATAAAGGTAAGAAAAAGATTGATGATGTTCCTCCTAAACCACTTCCTTTTCCAAATAGGGTTGTTCAAACCAAGAAGATGGCTGAAGAAACATTGCAAAAGGAGGTTTTGGACACATTCAAGCGTGTGGAGATCAACATTCCTCTACTCGAAGCCATTAAGCAAATCCCAAGGTATGCCAAATTCTTAAAAGAACTTTGTACCAATCGAAGAGGGCTCAAGGGAAATGAGAGGATCAACCTTGGAAGGAATGTCTCAGCACTCATTACACCAACTCTAGCAATGCCAACAAAGTGCAAGGATCCTGGGACATTCACCATCCCATGCACCATAGGGGAGTTTCACTTCTCTGATGCTCTTTGTGATTTAGGAGCTTCAATAAATGTGATGCCTCACTCTGTTTTCTCTTCATTGCAGATTGGTGAGCTCAAGCCTACAAGGGTAGTGGTGCAGCTAGCGAATAGAGCTACAGCATATCCGGCTGGTGTCCTTGAAGATGTGTTGGTAAAGGTAAAGGACATGATCTTCCCTGCTGATTTCTATGTACTAAACATGGAAGATGACCAGGTAAGTTCTCATGCCCCTATCATTCTTGGTAGACCCTTCCTCAAAACTGCTAAGACCATTATCAATGTTCATGAGGGTACTCTTTCCATGGAATTCGGGGATGAAATCGTGAGGTTTAAAATCCTGGATTCTATGAAGTACCCACCAGAGGAACACTCAGCATTCTTTCTCTCTCATTCTGAGTCTCCATGTGATAGTCCCTCTATTTTTGATTCCCAATCTCTTGGGGACTATTCACTTCTTAATGAAATAATGAGTATTGGGTCCAACTTGATGTCTCATTCTACTTCATCCCCTTTAATTCATGATCTTTCTGATCTTGGGATTGGTTCATTTGTCCAATCATATTCGAATTCTGAGCATGTATACTCTGATTATGATATGGCTGCTAATTTTTCTGATGGATTTGATGCATTGTTCTCTCATTCAGATGATATGTATGATTGTGCACAGATGTCTACGCCACTCATGCTTCCATCCATTCAGCAGCCACCATCACTGGAACTAAAGCCATTGCCACCAAATCTCAAATACTCATACTTGTTAAGTGGTGAAAAATTACCTGTTATCATTGCTAACAATCTCTCTTTTGAACATGAAGAAAAACTTTTAAATCTTTTGAGGGAGAACATCAGGGCAATCGGGTGGACCTTGGCTGACATATCAGGTATTATCCCCTCCATTTGCATGCATAGGATTCTTTTGGAAGATGGAGATAAACCGGTGAGGCAACCACAAAGGAGACTCAATCCAACCCTTCTGGAGGTTGTTAAAAAAGAGGTTGAAAAATTGCTCAAGGCAGGTATAATCTATCCCATTTCAGATTCTCAGTGGGTAAGTCCTATTCAGGTTGTGCCTAAGAAAAGTGGTGTTACTGTTGTTAAAAATGAGAAAGATGAGTTAGTTCCAATGAGGGTACAAAACAGTTGGCGCGTGTGTATTGATTATAGGAAACTAAATCATTCCACTCGCAAAGATCATTTCCCCCTCCCATTTATTGATCAGATGCTTGAGAGACTAGCTGGGAAGACACACTATTGTTTCTTGGATGGATTTTCTGGATATTTTCAGGTTCCCATTACAGCAGAGGACCAGGAGAAGACAACATTCACCTGCCCATTCGGTACCTTTGCTTACCGAAGGATGCCATTTGGACTTTGCAATGCCCCAGGTACCTTCCAGAGATGCATGGTGAGCATTTTTTCTGATTTTATTGAGACCTGCATGGAGGTATTTATGGATGATTTTACAGTGTATGGATCTTCATTTGATGAATGTCTAAGTAGTTTGGAAAATGTGTTGAATCGTTGTATTGAGAAGAATCTAGTCCTGAACTTTGAAAAGTGTCATTTCATGGTAGAGCATGGCATTGTCTTAGGGCATGTAGTGTCAAAACATGGGATAGAGGTTGATAGATCTAAGGTAGACATCATTTCATCCTTACCCTACCCTTCATGTGTGTGTGATGTTCGATCATTCCTTGGACATGCTGGATTTTATCGACGCTTCATCAGAGATTTCAGTAAGATCGCTCTACCCTTATCTCGATTGCTTCAAAAAGATATTGACTTCAATTTTGATGATTCATGCAGGGTATCATTTGATGAGCTAAAGAAGTGTCTGACCACTCCACCGATCATACAGCCCCCACGGTGGGAGATTCCTTTTGAGCTTATGTGTGACGCCTCCAACTTCGCGGTTGGAGCTGTCTTATCTCAGAGGGTGGAGGGACGTTCACATGTGATCGCCTATGCATCGAGGACACTAGATTCAGCCCAATCAAACTACACCACAACAGAAAAGGAGTTTCTTGCTGTTATATTTGCTTTAGATAAATTTCATTCATATTTATTGGGCTCTAAAGTAGTTGTTTTTTCTGACCATGCAGCTTTGAGGTACCTCCTAAAGAAGCCAGATGCAAAGCCACGACTTATCAGTTGGATGCTACTTCTTCAAGAGTTTGACCTTGAGATAAAGGACAAGAAGGGGTCAGAGAATTTGGTGGCAGACCACATGAGTAGGCTTACTCATACACTAGAGGGTGACACCTTGGACCAGGTACCACTTCGGGACACTTTCCCCGATGAGCATCTCTATACCATCTCAGGTAAGCATCCTTGGTATGCTGATTTAGTTAATTACATTGTTGGCTCTGAAATCCCAGTAAATTTGAAGAAGCAT
Source organism: Viscum album (assembly GCA_963277665.1). Lineage (NCBI taxonomy): Eukaryota > Viridiplantae > Streptophyta > Magnoliopsida > Santalales > Viscaceae > Viscum > Viscum album. The sequence goes on along the minus strand of OY728128.1, from coordinate 206,623,599 downwards.
CAAGTCCAAAAATTAAAAAGTGAGTCTAGGTATTATGTGTGGGATGATCCATACCTCTGGCGCATGTGTAGTGACCAAGTCATTAGGAGGTGTGTTCCCGATCATGAGTTTGAGTCTGTTTTGCATTTCTGTCATACACTTGCTTGTGGTGGACACTTTGGACCCCAACGGACAGCTAGGAAGGTTTTAGACTCAGGATTATATTGGCCTAGTTTATTCCATGATTCCCATGTATTTTGTAAGTCATGCTCTCGTTGCCAACACACTGGAAACATTTCAAGAAGACACGAGATGCCCCAACAACCCATTTTATTCTGTGAGATTTTTGACGTTTGGGGAATTGATTTTATGGGACCTTTTCCTAGTTCATTTGGTTTCTTGTATATCCTTGTTGCTGTCGATTATGTGAGTAAATGGGTGGAGGCCAAGGCCACCAGGACTGACGATTCTCATGTTGTTGTGGATTTTGTCAAAGCCCAGATTTTTTGCAGGTTTGGAGTACCAAAGGCCATCATCAGTGACCAAGGGACACACTTTTGCAATAGGAATTTTTCTTCCCTCCTTCGGAAGTATGGGGTGACACACAAAACATCAACACCATACCACCCCCAAACAAATGGCCAGGCTGAGGTTTCAAATCGTGAGTTGAAACAAATCTTGGAGAAAACCGTGCAGCCAAATAGGAAGGATTGGAGCAAGCGCTTGGATGAGGCATTGTGGGCTTATAGGACAGCATACAAGACCCCCATTGGTATGTCCCCATTTCGGATTATTTTTGGGAAAGCGTGTCATCTCCCCGTGGAAGTCGAGCATCGGGCATATTGGGCTATAAAGAAATGTAACATGGATTTGGCCCAAGCTGGAATTCAAAGGAAGTTGCAAATTCAAGAGCTTGAGGAGATTCGCATGTCATCATATGAGAACTCAAGGCTCTACAAGGAAAGATCAAAAGCAGCTCATGACAAAATGATCCAACAAAGGGAGTTTCATATTGGAGAGAAAGTCCTTCTCTATAGTTCACGACTTAAGTTGATGCCTGGTAAGTTGCGTTCCAGATGGTTAGGTCCTTATATTGTGTCTAATGTTTTTCCTTATGGTGTAGTGGAGATCACACAAGAGGACACTGGAAGGAGCTTTACAGTCAATGGGCAACGTTTGAAGAGATACATTGAGGGACATCCTACTGATGCAGTGGATTTTATCACACTGCATGACCCCATCATCACTTGATCACATCAGGCTGTTCCTAACCCTTTCACTTTTATATTATTTGTCCTATTTAAAAATTCTGCATTTCATGTGCATATATCATCTCACGGGTTCACATTGAGGACAATGCAATATTTTAAGTGTGGGGGAGGGAACCTTTTAGTTTAGTAATTTCAATTGTTTTCCTGTTAAAAAAAAAACCAAAAAACAAAAATTGTGTGTTTTTCAAAATTTGTGTGTTTATTTTACAATTTTCTGTGTGTTTTTGAAACTTTTGAGCTGAAATGATTCTCATCACCATTTGTAAATCCATATCAATAAGTGAAACAATTTACCCCTTGAAACTAAGCTTAAATGAATGCTGAAATGACTTTGTTTCAAGTTCAAATATTTAGTAATTTCATGCAAAGTACGCTGAATTTTGAATCCCATGCCAATCTCACTGTCTTTATATTTGAAATCACTTTCCTGTGAGGCTTCTAAACCATTATTTTCATATTCTTTACATTCACCTCACTTCTTGAGAGAGCCAAACCATACTTGATTTAACCAGAATTTGATCTATTCCTGTCAAAACTTGAGGGTTTGAGGTACTTGTGTTTAAATGATTGAGGCATTTGTTTGGTATTAAAACCCCTATTTCAAATAATCCTTTTTTATAATGGCCTACCTTGAATATTTAACCCTTGTAGCCCTTAGAAGCCATGCACAACCTGTTAGGTTAAGCCACATTACAAGCCAATTTTCCCTATCCAACCAACTCTTGAAGTGAAATTGCATAATCTAGTTGAGCTTAAGTGTGGGGGAAGCTGTCTTGTGTTGTGACACCACATTATGTGATACTTTGGGTGGAAAATTAAATTCTGAAGAGATGTGTTTGCTGCTAAAGAAAGTCATTATATTGAAAGCTGTGCCTTTTCTGGAGCTTTCCTGACAAGTGAAGCTGTGCCTTTTCTGGAGCTTCTAATTGAGGTGGAAAGCTGTGCCCATCTGGAGCTTTCAAGAAAATCATGTTTTAGAAGATTGACATTTTTTATGCTGAAATGATGAATGGTGTAAACCTTTCATGACTTTTCATGATGATGGAGCTGAATTGATACTATGGGGATTGAAGAGAAGACCATATTTAAGTGAAAATTAGATTAATGCAATTTTGCTTTAAAAGAGTCAAGCCCTCCTCATTCAGCCTCAGAGTTTTTCACATCTTAATCCTACCAACCGAAAGCCACAGAACAACCCTGAAAAGTCCTCATGATAAACATATGTCCTTGACTCACATCGGGTAGCGATGTAGGAATCTATCAAGCCTATGGTGACCCTTGTATGAGTTTGGATGAGAAAGACATTGCAAAAAAATTGATATTTGAGTGATGAGAGAAAATTCAAGCGAGGTAAGTGTTTTGTGCATGGGTGGATAAATGAAGTGGAAATATATTGAATGATATAAATGGAGAACCTGAAATAAGGTTTTTTATGAGGCATGATATCTTTTTATTCTTGGTGTGAAATTGATTGATCTTAAAGATATGTGTTTTAAAATTGGTTTTGATTTGATATTGATGTTTACTTGATATGTGGTTTTGCCCAGGTGTGCAAAAGGGTAAGTGTGGGGGAGTTGATAAAACACTATTTTATTGAATATTTTATTGATAATAAATGATATAATTTCCTCACATTGTGTTAAATATGTTTATTTATAAAATATTTGGGATTTGATCATTCATTTGAAAATTTGGTGAAAATTCCAGTTTTACCCTTAATAGTGCACTGTATTATTTCGAAGATAAATATTTTTATATTTATTATTTGAATTTGAAATTTTGTAACAGTGTTCCTAACTTAATTATCTACAACTTTTATTCAGGACACTAAAGCTAAAGAGTTAATTTGGTTGTTGAAATTGGGCCATGAAGTCAAAGTTGGGCTGGGCTCGCCAGAATGGAGAAGGTTCTGTATTTGGGCCATATCCTCTACATACGGGCTTGGATTGAGCCCAAATTTTGAGGAAAGCTCGGGGACATGATGTGGCACAAATCATCCTTCTGGAAGGCCGGTCAATTCACGCGTTTTGGAGGTCAAATGGGCGGTGCAAGTTTCATTAAAATATTTGGCCGAGATTTTGCATTCACACTTGAAACCACTTTAAACCTAGCCTCCCCTCCACTCTATAAATTAGTGATTTTCTCATTTGGAGAGGCTGGTTAGTGCATTGGGAGATTGGAGGAAGAGGAGAATTGGTTTCAACCAAATTCTCCAACCATTGTAAGAGAGGTAGCTCTTGAAGCAAGGATCCTCTCATCGAAGCCTCCTTCTCTCCTTCATGTTGTAATTGTTTTGTTTGTGTAATAAACTTCTTTGTTCTTCTTTTATTTCTTCTCTTTTCCTCTGTTTTATTTAAATTTATTCTTCTCTTAATCATCCTCTTGGGGCTGGAATTCTTGAGTAGAAGCGATATTGGGTTATACCCATTATAAACCTTTGCACATGCAAAACGCTTCTACGATGATTACGCCACCCATGGAAGAGTAGTCTTTTAGTAATCGATCTATCTTCTACCCTCTTCATTTAATTATTTTGAATCAATGAGCTACTGTAATTCACTTAATATGATCCATGAATTGTGTTTTTAAATTGTAGAAACTAAGCAAGCAATTGAACAATTAACACAAAAACACGCGAGGTCGGGATTTTGTGTAAATTGTGAGAGCGCGATCTTAATCGGTAATACAAGACCACACGGGATAAATTTGTAGAGTTAAAATATAATCCCTAAACACAATTCATCCTCAATTCCAGAATGGATATGTGCCTTAATTTACCACTGATCATAAGCTAATCTTAGAACATCAATCAAAGCAGGGTGCTGCGATTGCACGTTCCAAAGTTAGCCTAGGTTTAAATTCACATCATCTTTGTGGTAAAGTTAATTCTCGTAGGGTTCGGGATTTAACAAATTAAGGGATCATAATTAAGTGAATGTTAATTTAAATGATAATGATTAATAATAAAGTGAAGAGGTAGAGTTAGATCGATTACGCTTTTTAAATAGATTTCTAAAAAAAACATCTTCTTGTTGTGTCATTTAAATTGAAATTCATTTCAAAACTAAAAACAAAAAAAAAATTATGCAATCTTCTTCCAGCAAACTTCTTCTAGATTCATAAACTATAAACAACCCCCATCCTTTTATAGTAGTGTTTTTATTCTCTTTTATTTAATTTTTAGAATACCTCTAATAAGATGTTTTAATTCACTTCCTCCTTTGAGAGACGACCTTGGTTAGCCCCCTATGCTACACCAAGTAAACTAAACATTAGCTTCATATAGTGTTGTGCTTGGAGTTTTATCCAACGTAACTCACTTTTGAAGTTCTTTTGAGAGCGCGTGCGACAACGCTCTTTCAAATTGGCGCCGTTGCCGGGGAGGCAAGTAATTATTTCAACCAATTAGAGGTATTTATTTTATTTTACATTTTATTCTCTTCCTCTCTTCTTTATTCCTTCTTTACCCAATCTGATTTTTCTTCTTCTTCTTTTAAATTTCTTCTACTTCTCTTTGGACCATCAACTCAAACTTCTCATTTTTATTTTACTATGGTCCACTTTCTTTCTTTTCATTTTTATTTGATCTATGACACGAACTAATCCCGAAGATCTCTTAGATCTTGACCCTGAGATTGAACGCAGCCTTAGGGCACGAATCAGAAATTCTCAGTCTACGGGAAGTTTCAACATTCAACCAGTTGGAGAATTACTCCAATATCAGAACATTGAAATTGGAAGCAATTCAAATTCAACCATAAAACAAGAACCAATGGCTGGAAATAATGGAAATGAACTTAATAGAACCATTCGAGAATTGGCTGCACCTGATATTAACTATCAACCAAATTGTATTGCATACCCAAATCTTGAATCGGACTTTGAATTGAAATCTGGATTAATTCACCTTCTTCCAAAGTTTCATGGCTTATCTGGTGAGGATCCCAACAAACACCTTAAGGAATTTAATGTGGTTTGCTCAACTCTAAAACCTAGAAATGTCTCTGAAGATCAAATCAAACTAAGAGCATTCCCATTCTCACTTGATGGAGCTGCGAAAGATTGGATGTATTATTTACAACCCGAAGATGTAACTTGTTGGAACGATTTGAAACGTCTTTTCTTGCAGAGATTTTTTCCAGCATCAAGGACCACATCCATTCGTAAGGAGATCTCGGGGATCAAGCAAGCCCAAGGGGAGTCAATGTATGAGTACTGGGAGAGATTCAAGAAGTTGTGTGCAAGCTGTCCGCATCACCAAATCAGTGAGCAATTACTCATCCAGTACTTCTATGAAGGACTCACACCCATGGAGAGGAGCATGGTGGATGCTGCAGCTGGAGGAGAATTGGTGGACAAGACACCAGTAGCTGCACGAGCATTGATCGACAAGATGGCCCAAAACTCCCAACAATTTGGTGATAGAGGTACACCACATGTTCGAGGAGTACATCAAGTAAGTCCTTCTTCTCTTGAAAGTCATTTGATTGATACTAAGTTAGAAGAATTGACAACTATGGTGAGGCAGATTGCATTGGCACAAAAGACATCTCTACCCCCTCCTTCAAGGCCTTGTGGTATTTGCACTGAGACAAGCCACCCGACTGACTGTTGCCCACAACTCCAAGAAACAGAAGATTGTGCAGCAGTGTTCCCTGGGAGACCATTTCAGCAGCAACAACAACAACCATATCCCCAAAAGAAGTTTGATCCAACCTACAACCAAGGGTGGAAAGATCTAGCGGACATGAGGTATGGCTCTGGACAACAACAAAGGCCCCCTTTTCAACCAAACTTCCAGCAGCCTCCGCCTTACCAGCAGGGTTTCCAACAACCCCAAAGGAGATTTGAAGCTCAAACATCAACAAGTCAGCAACAAGGGAATCTCCAACCCAAGGTAGACTCTAACACTGATGATCTTTTGAAACAAATTGTTCTTAATCAACAGAATGAGCTGAAAAGTCAAGGTTCGGAGCTGAGGGAGTTGAAGAATCAAATGAGCCAGATTGCCACCGCCCTCCATGAACTTGTAAGTAAGAATTCTGGAAATCTACCTTCCCAACCCACTCCAAATCCAAAGGGGAATGTTAGTGCCATAACATTGAGAAGTGGGAAGCAAATGAACGATACAGCTGTACCTACCATTCCACCGGGATTCACCTCAACTTCAGAGAAGCCACATTCCATACCAACTGATGAACAATCCAAGGAGAAAGATAAAGGTAAGAAAAAGATTGATGATGTTCCTCCTAAACCACTTCCTTTTCCAAATAGGGTTGTTCAAACCAAGAAGATGGCTGAAGAAACATTGCAAAAGGAGGTTTTGGACACATTCAAGCGTGTGGAGATCAACATTCCTCTACTCGAAGCCATTAAGCAAATCCCAAGGTATGCCAAATTCTTAAAAGAACTTTGTACCAATCGAAGAGGGCTCAAGGGAAATGAGAGGATCAACCTTGGAAGGAATGTCTCAGCACTCATTACACCAACTCTAGCAATGCCAACAAAGTGCAAGGATCCTGGGACATTCACCATCCCATGCACCATAGGGGAGTTTCACTTCTCTGATGCTCTTTGTGATTTAGGAGCTTCAATAAATGTGATGCCTCACTCTGTTTTCTCTTCATTGCAGATTGGTGAGCTCAAGCCTACAAGGGTAGTGGTGCAGCTAGCGAATAGAGCTACAGCATATCCGGCTGGTGTCCTTGAAGATGTGTTGGTAAAGGTAAAGGACATGATCTTCCCTGCTGATTTCTATGTACTAAACATGGAAGATGACCAGGTAAGTTCTCATGCCCCTATCATTCTTGGTAGACCCTTCCTCAAAACTGCTAAGACCATTATCAATGTTCATGAGGGTACTCTTTCCATGGAATTCGGGGATGAAATCGTGAGGTTTAAAATCCTGGATTCTATGAAGTACCCACCAGAGGAACACTCAGCATTCTTTCTCTCTCATTCTGAGTCTCCATGTGATAGTCCCTCTATTTTTGATTCCCAATCTCTTGGGGACTATTCACTTCTTAATGAAATAATGAGTATTGGGTCCAACTTGATGTCTCATTCTACTTCATCCCCTTTAATTCATGATCTTTCTGATCTTGGGATTGGTTCATTTGTCCAATCATATTCGAATTCTGAGCATGTATACTCTGATTATGATATGGCTGCTAATTTTTCTGATGGATTTGATGCATTGTTCTCTCATTCAGATGATATGTATGATTGTGCACAGATGTCTACGCCACTCATGCTTCCATCCATTCAGCAGCCACCATCACTGGAACTAAAGCCATTGCCACCAAATCTCAAATACTCATACTTGTTAAGTGGTGAAAAATTACCTGTTATCATTGCTAACAATCTCTCTTTTGAACATGAAGAAAAACTTTTAAATCTTTTGAGGGAGAACATCAGGGCAATCGGGTGGACCTTGGCTGACATATCAGGTATTATCCCCTCCATTTGCATGCATAGGATTCTTTTGGAAGATGGAGCTAAACCGGTGAGGCAACCACAAAGGAGACTCAATCCAACCCTTCTGGAGGTTGTTAAAAAAGAGGTTGAAAAATTGCTCGAGGCAGGTATAATCTATCCCATTTCAGATTCTCAGTGGGTAAGTCCTATTCAGGTTGTGCCTAAGAAAAGTGGTGTTACTGTTGTTAAAAATGAGAAAGATGAGTTAGTTCCAATGAGGGTACAAAACAGTTGGCGCGTGTGTATTGATTATAGGAAACTAAATCATTCCACTCGCAAAGATCATTTCCCCCTCCCATTTATTGATCAGATGCTTGAGAGACTAGCTGGGAAGACACACTATTGTTTCTTGGATGGATTTTCTGGATATTTTCAGGTTCCCATTACAGCAGAGGACCAGGAGAAGACAACATTCACCTGCCCATTCGGTACCTTTGCTTACCGAAGGATGCCATTTGGACTTTGCAATGCCCCAGGTACCTTCCAGAGATGCATGGTGAGCATTTTTTCTGGTTTTATTGAGACCTGCATGGAGGTATTTATGGATGATTTTACAGTGTATGGATCTTCATTTGATGAATGTCTAAGTAGTTTGGAAAATGTGTTGAATCGTTGTATTGAGAAGAATCTAGTCCTGAACTTTGAAAAGTGTCATTTCATGGTAGAGCATGGCATTGTCTTAGGGCATGTAGTGTCAAAACATGGGATAGAGGTTGATAGATCTAAGGTAGACATCATTTCATCCTTACCCTACCCTTCATGTGTGTGTGATGTTCGATCATTCCTTGGACATGCTGGATTTTATCGACGCTTCATCAGAGATTTCAGTAAGATCGCTCTACCCTTATCTCGATTGCTTCAAAAAGATATTGACTTCAATTTTGATGATTCATGCAGGGTATCATTTGATGAGCTAAAGAAGTGTCTGACCACTCCACCGATCATACAGCCCCCACGGTGGGAGATTCCTTTTGAGCTTATGTGTGACGCCTCCAACTTCGCGGTTGGAGCTGTCTTATCTCAGAGGGTGGAGGGACGTTCACATGTGATCGCCTATGCATCGAGGACACTAGATTCAGCCCAATCAAACTACACCACAACAGAAAAGGAGTTTCTTGCTGTTATATTTGCTTTAGATAAATTTCATTCATATTTATTGGGCTCTAAAGTAGTTGTTTTTTCTGACCATGCAGCTTTGAGGTACCTCCTAAAGAAGCCAGATGCAAAGCCACGACTTATCCGTTGGATGCTACTTCTTCAAGAGTTTGACCTTGAGATAAAGGACAAGAAGGGGTCAGAGAATTTGGTGGCAGACCACATGAGTAGGCTTACTCATACACTAGAGGGTGACACCTTGGACCAGGTACCACTTCGGGACACTTTCCCCGATGAGCATCTCTATACCATCTCAGGTAAGCATCCTTGGTATGCTGATTTAGTTAATTACATTGTTGGCTCTGAAATCCCAGTAAATTTGAAGAAGCATCAAGTCCAAAAATTAAAAAGTGAGTCTAGGTATTATGTGTGGGATGATCCATACCTCTGGCGCATGTGTAGTGACCAAGTCATTAGGAGGTGTGTTCCCGATCATGAGTTTGAGTCTGTTTTGCATTTCTGTCATACACTTGCTTGTGGTGGACACTTTGGACCCCAACGGACAGCTAGGAAGGTTTTAGACTCAGGATTATATTGGCCTAGTTTATTCCATGATTCCCATGTATTTTGTAAGTCATGCTCTCGTTGCCAACACACTGGAAACATTTCAAGAAGACACGAGATGCCCCAACAACCCATTTTATTCTGTGAGATTTTTGACGTTTGGGGAATTGATTTTATGGGACCTTTTCCTAGTTCATTTGGTTTCTTGTATATCCTTGTTGCTGTCGATTATGTGAGTAAATGGGTGGAGGCCAAGGCCACCAGGACTGACGATTCTCATGTTGTTGTGGATTTTGTCAAAGCCCAGATTTTTTGCAGGTTTGGAGTACCAAAGGCCATCATCAGTGACCAAGGGACACACTTTTGCAATAGGAATTTTTCTTCCCTCCTTCGGAAGTATGGGGTGACACACAAAACATCAACACCATACCACCCCCAAACAAATGGCCAGGCTGAGGTTTCAAATCGTGAGTTGAAACAAATCTTGGAGAAAACCGTGCAGCCAAATAGGAAGGATTGGAGCAAGCGCTTGGATGAGGCATTGTGGGCTTATAGGACAGCATACAAGACCCCCATTGGTATGTCCCCATTTCGGATTATTTTTGGGAAAGCATGTCATCTCCCCGTGGAAGTCGAGCATCGGGCATATTGGGCTATAAAGAAATGTAACATGGATTTGGCCCAAGCTGGAATTCAAAGGAAGTTGCAAATTCAAGAGCTTGAGGAGATTCGCCTGTCATCATATGAGAACTCAAGGCTCTACAAGGAAAGATCAAAAGCAGCTCATGACAAAATGATCCAACAAAGGGAGTTTCATATTGGAGAGAAAGTCCTTCTCTATAGTTCACGACTTAAGTTGATGCCTGGTAAGTTGCGTTCCAGATGGTTAGGTCCTTATATTGTGTCTAATGTTTTTCCTTATGGTGCAGTGGAGATCACACAAGAGGACACTGGAAGGAGCTTTACAGTCAATGGGCAACGTTTGAAGAGATACATTGAGGGACATCCTACTGATGCAGTGGATTTTATCACACTGCATGACCCCATCATCACTTGATCACATCAGGCTGTTCCTAACCCTTTCACTTTTATATTATTTGTCCTATTTAAAAATTCTGCATTTCATGTGCATATATCATCTCACGGGTTCACATTGAGGACAATGCAATATTTTAAGTGTGGGGGAGGGAACCTTTTAGTTTAGTAATTTCAATTGTTTTCCTGTTAAAAAAAAAACCAAAAAACAAAAATTGTGTGTTTTTCAAAATTTGTGTGTTTATTTTACAATTTTCTGTGTGTTTTTGAAACTTTTGAGCTGAAATGATTCTCATCACCATTTTTAAATCCATATCAATAAGTGAAACAATTTACCCCTTGAAACTAAGCTTAAATGAATGCTGAAATGACTTTGTTTCAAGTTCAAATATTTAGTAATTTCATGCAAAGTACGCTGAATTTTGAATCCCATGCCAATCTCACTGTCTTTATATTTGAAATCACTTTCCTGTGAGGCTTCTAAACCATTATTTTCATATTCTTTACATTCACCTCACTTCTTGAGAGAGCCAAACCATACTTGATTTAACCAGAATTTGATCTATTCCTGTCAAAACTTGAGGGTTTGAGGTACTTGTGTTTAAATGATTGAGGCATTTGTTTGGTATTAAAACCCCTATTTCAAATAATCCTTTTTTATAATGGCCTACCTTGAATATTTAACCCTTGTAGCCCTTAGAAGCCATGCACAACCTGTTAGGTTAAGCCACATTACAAGCCAATTTTCCCTATCCAACCAACTCTTGAAGTGAAATTGCATAATCTAGTTGAGCTTAAGTGTGGGGGAAGCTGTCTTGTGTTGTGACACCACATTATGTGATACTTTGGGTGGAAAATTAAATTCTGAAGAGATGTGTTTGCTGCTAAAGAAAGTCATTATATTGAAAGCTGTGCCTTTTCTGGAGCTTTCATGACAAGTGAAGCTGTGCCTTTTCTGGAGCTTCTAATTGAGGTGGAAAGCTGTGCCCATCTGGAGCTTTCAAGAAAATCATGTTTTAGAAGATTGACATTTTTTTATGCTGAAATGATGAATGGTGTAAACCTTTCATGACTTTTCATGATGATGGAGCTGAATTGATACTATGGGGATTGAAGAGAAGACCATATTTAAGTGAAAATTAGATTAATGCAATTTTGCTTTAAAAGAGTCAAGCCCTCCTCATTCAGCCTCAGAGTTTTTCACATCTTAATCCTACCAACCGAAAGCCACAGAACAACCCTGAAAAGTCCTCATGATAAACATATGTCCTTGACTCACATCGGGTAGCGATGTAGGAATCTATCAAGCCTATGGTGACCCTTGTATGAGTTTGGATGAGAAAGACATTGCAAAAAAATTGATATTTGAGTGATGAGAGAAAATTCAAGCGAGGTAAGTGTTTTGTGCATGGGTGGATAAATGAAGTGGAAATATATTGAATGATATAAATGGAGAACCTGAAATAAGGTTTTTTATGAGGCATGATATCTTTTTATTCTTGGTGTGAAATTGATTGATCTTAAAGATATGTGTTTTAAAATTGGTTTTGATTTGATATTGATGTTTACTTGATATGTGGTTTTGCCCAGGTGTGCAAAAGGGTAAGTGTGGGGGAGTTGATAAAACACTATTTTATTGAATATTTTATTGATAATAAATGATATAATTTCCTCACATTGTGTTAAATATGTTTATTTATAAAATATTTGGGATTTGATCATTCATTTGAAAATTTGGTGAAAATTCCAGTTTTACCCTTAATAGTGCACTGTATTATTTCGAAGATAAATATTTTTATATTTATTATTTGAATTTGAAATTTTGTAACAGTGTTCCTAACTTAATTATCTACAACTTTTATTCAGGACACTAAAGCTAAAGAGTTAATTTGGTTGTTGAAATTGTGCCATGAAGTCAAAGTTGGGCTGGGCTCGCCAGAATGGAGAAGGTTCTGTATTTGGGCCATATCCTCTACATACGGGCTTGGATTGAGCCCAAATTTTGAGGAAAGCTCGGGGACATGATGTGGCACAAATCATCCTTCTGGAAGGCCGGTCAATTCACGCGTTTTGGAGGTCAAATGGGCGGTGCAAGTTTCATTAAAATATTTGGCCGAGATTTTGCATTCACACTTGAAACCACTTTAAACCTAGCCTCCCCTCCACTCTATAAATTAGTGATTTTCTCATTTGGAGAGGCTGGTTCGTGCATTGGGAGATTGGAGGCAGAGGAGAATTGGTTTCAACCAAATTCTCCAACCATTGTAAGAGAGGTAGCTCTTGAAGCAAGGATCCTCTCATCGAAGCCTCCTTCTCTCCTTCATGTTGTAATTGTTTTGTTTGTGTAATAAACTTCTTTGTTCTTCTTTTATTTCTTCTCTTTTCCTCTGTTTTATTTAAATTTATTCTTCTCTTAATCTTCCTCTTGGGGCTGGAATTCTTGAGTAGAAGCGATATTGGGTTATACCCATTATAAACCTTTGCACATGCAAAACGCTTCTACGATGATTACGCCACCCATGGAAGAGTAGTCTTTTAGTAATCGATCTATCTTCTACCCTCTTCATTTAATTATTTTGAATCAATGAGCTACTGTAATTCACTTAATATGATCCATGAATTGTGTTTTTAAATTGTAGAAACTAAGCAAGCAATTGAACAATTAACACAAAAACACGCGAGGTCGGGATTTTGTGTAAATTGTGAGAGCGCGATCTTAATCGGTAATACAAGACCACACGGGATAAATTTGTAGAGTTCAAATATAATCCCTAAACACAATTCATCCTCAATTCCAGAATGGATATGTGCCTTAATTTACCACTGATCATAAGCTAATCTTAGAACATCAATCAAAGCAGGGTGCTGCGATTGCACGTTCCAAAGTTAGCCTAGGTTTAAATTCACATCATCTTTGTGGTAAAGTTAATTCTCGTAGGGTTCGGGATTTAACAAATTAAGGGATCATAATTAAGTGAATGTTAATTTAAATGATAATGATTAATAATAAAGTGAAGAGGTAGAGTTAGATCGATTACGCTTTTTTAAATAGATTTCTAAAAAAAAACATCTTCTTTTTGTGTCATTTAAATTGAAATTCATTTCAAAACTAAAAACAAAAAAAAAATTATGCAATCTTCTTCCAGCAAACTTCTTCTAGATTCATAAACTATAAACAACCCCCATCCTTTTATAGTAGTGTTTTTATTCTCTTTTATTTAATTTTTAGAATACCTCTAATAAGATGTTTTAATTCACTTCCTCCTTTGAGAGACGACCTTGGTTAGCCCCCTATGCTACACCAAGTAAACTAAACATTAGCTTCATATAGTGTTGTGCTTGGAGTTTTATCCAACGTAACTCACTTTTGAAGTTCTTTTGAGAGCGCGTGCGACAACGCTCTTTCATATAACATTAAAATTTACAGAAAAAATATTTAATATGATACATTCCAATAAAACCTAATGATTCTATATCTAATATGTATTATAGTATTAATGAAATTATTTACACTATGATTTTTCATGGATATAATGTGCATAAAAAATCTCAATTGTTTTAGATCGAGATAAGTCTAATTGATATATTTAGATGATAATAGTTTCTCTTATAAATAATACTCTAAATTAGAAAATTTTTTAGTAAACGAACTAAATTGAATAATAATGATGTATATATGAGTTCTTAAAGAAATTAATGAAGATAATGTACTTAAGAAATTAATTTTGTTTAAACTACCTAACTATAAATCAATGGATTTGTAAAACTAATATTACATGAGGGATTGAAGCTGATTTAGATAGTGATGAAGTAATGGATCATGTAGAAAGAATGTTTAAGAAGTTTTAAAGGAATAATTTTTTCTTAATAAATTAAATAGTTAATGGAAATTATAATATTAAGGAAAATAATAATAAAACTGAAGAATTTAGAGAAGTTCATTTTTTTGAGTGAAATATTAATTGGTACATAAAATATGATTTTCTAAATTTGAAATTTAAGAATATTTATTAAGATAAATGAACGAAAAAAGTGTATATGAAGGAAATTTAGTGTTCTTCAGAGGATATCTCAAGAGACTATGTATTAATAAACATGATAATCATGAAAAATATAATTATTTCCTTTTTCGAATAACAGATGAAATAGAAACATATATTTCTACTACTTATTATAATGAAAATATTAATTTATTTTAAATATATATAGAATATTTATTTGAATAATGTAATATGAAAAAATAATCCCTTATAAAGAATATGGTTAAATATAATAATATTAAGAATTTACATAATATTTCCACTAAATTAAAATCATATCACTATACAGAAATACAACATGTAAATAAGGACCATTAAAAATAAACAAACAAAAATAATGAAATTTTGTAAAAAGAAAACAATGAAACATTCATTCCAAATAAAAACCTAAAAAATGAAATAGAAAATTTCTTGCATGGAATATAAAACTTTTTCTTTGATGGTTGGTATGTAAACACATAAAATTTTACTAATGGGATTGGGTACCTTCTTATTTAGGGGAAATTTTATAAGAATAAATTTTATCCTAACTCTTGTTTACCCAATTATAAAAAATATAAATATAGTTTCAATTTTATGAGGGGAATTACTTATAAATATCTCAAATAATTTATTTGTATAAACATTTATTATATTATTATTCCCAATGGTTTATGCGCTAACCTACGTAGACCCAAGGAGAACAAGATAAATGAATTGTTGCTGAGATAATGTTTTTTAGGATAATTACTTATGGCCTTACATTAAGAACACATGCTATTTTGATACTAGATGTTCTAGACATTGAAATATGGATATATAATGTTTTAATAATATGATACAAGTTAATAGAGTTCATGTGACTTTTGGGTAAAATGATAAATGAAAAATTATAGGCCTTTTGAAAATGTGTAACTCTTACTCTTCTTTAAATTTATTGATTTCTACGTTTATATTTTAGTTATAATTTAATTAGTGCATCCTAATTATGTTGTGATTTTTTAATATTTTTAATTGAATATTACTTGAAAAAAAATTAATTTTTCCATGATTTATTATGAAATAAAATCATTGAAAACATAAAACATGTTTTCAATTATATGTTTTTCTTTGATTTCTCAAAAAACATTATGCGTACATGCATTTTATTGAAATTCTTGGTTGTGGCACATGTGACTAGAATGTTCTAATATATAATCTTCTTGAACAATTAAAAAAAATAAGTAGTCATGTATATGATTATGATATAATTTTTAAAATATAATTTTATAAATCCTTATAAAAAATTGGAAGAAGTATAATATTTATTTGACACAATAGATAGTGGTTTCAGACTGTTAACCATTATAATTGTTTCATAAGGAAATGTTTGGAAAATTTTTATTTAATATTTTAAAAGGAAAAAATTATGATTATGTTATTATGTTATTATTATTTTATATTAAAATGGTTTTATCCTCAAGATCAATAAATTTAAACCATTAAATATTTTCCAAAATAAGCTATGCATATAGAAACAACATTAGTACTCAATATTATAACCATAAGAATTTATCATGGCCTTGAGTTTGAAAATAAAAAGATTGAAATGTTATAATAAAAAATGTATCTAATCACTATTTTTCATCCCCTAGAACTCATAAAAAAATGGAGTTATTGAAAGAATAAATATGAGGCCTTATGAAATTTCATATAGTATGATTAATGGGTATGAATTTCCAGTATTACTTTTGTTAGAATCTATTTATACATATTTATATATTAACAATATATTTCTTATTAGAACACTTTTAAATTAGTATACCTTTGAATTATGAAATGTTAGAAAATATTAGGATAATTAATTTAGAGCCATTATAATTATATTCTCTGTTTTTAAAATAAAATTGAATAAAAATTGGTTTTCTCTAAAGAATGATGAATGTTTTTTCATAGTCTATAAAACTTATATAAAATATAATAGTTTCATTAATAAATGAACTATAGTTCTAAAATAAAATATACCCATTACTTTTTGTGAAAGAGATCCAGATGATCTTATGAAATATAGATGAATCATTGTTGATGATATTTCAATTTTTAAGATTAAAAAACACTAAAATGATTCTTACTAAAGTATATATTTTCATTTTGAATCATCCATATTGACCAATATGATGAACATATTTTTATGGATGATAGGGCATAACTATGTTTATTTTTTTCCTTAGTCAATTATAATCCCTTGTGAATATCCTTTAGTTGTTTTTTTTAGTGGATTATATAAATAATCCCAAAATATATCTTATATTAAAAATTATGATGAACATTATTTTTTCGTATCACCACATGTAATTAAATAAATTACTCAATCTATCAATGATGTATTTTTGGTCAATAATATGCAAAACTATTTCAATTATTTTTAAATAAAAAAAAATCTACAATCTTTTATATAGCCCTCAAAACTTTATAACCATTTTAACTAAATTTTTTTATAAAAAATAGTCAATTAAAATCGTACCCCAGTATGAAATTTGGAAGGATTAAATGCACAAGTTTACAGTCAAGAAGAATTTATTTTTATTAAATAACCTTTTATACCATTATCTTGACATAAATCCATTAGAATACTGCTTACTTATGTAGTGCATATTATTTTCAAACTATTTTAAATAGATATTGAGATCATATTCATCAATGGTTTTATTATTGAGGTTGTCTGTGATGAAAAAATCCAGGAATTTCAAAATCCTTATTTTCCATTATTCTGAACGTCGTTGGTATATTTATGGTTTAAAATATTCCCCTAGATAATTGTATGGTAATCTCGGTTCATTAATTATTTCAAAAGGGGTTTCAAAAGGGATATCTCATACTATATAATTTATAAATATCATTTTCAATGGTATATCAGTAGTTCAGATCTATGTTGAAGGTATTATTTTTTGATGTTACAATAACTCATTTATTTATTTGATTTATATATAATTATGAAAAATATATTTGATCTTTTTTTAAAAGGTGATTTATTTTTTTTCTTGATTTTAATATAATACCTAACAGTATAAATTATTTAAAATGATATAAATTGAAAAACAAAAATCATTTAAAACTACATTTACAAGATAAAAAAAATGGTTATGATATAACAATGATTATGAACTAAAAATTAGATACATCTAAGAATGGGAAACATTTTGACTTGAAAAAATCATAATTTATTATTTGAAGTTAACAATACAAAAATGATATCTGAGCTAATTTTATATATAGTATTTTTGTGTGTGCTCATTATTATTAAAACCCTGTGAGGTTTTTTAGATTATTTTAAAGAAGTTTTAAATAACTCCACAATAAAATTAATTTTTTATTATATTAATCTAGGGGAATTCATGTGGAAGTATTTATTTACTCCAATGCTGGATGTAGTGATTGTATTCTTGATCATAAAATGACTATTGGAATATGTCAGCTATTGGTAAATTCTACAGTATATTGGAGTTTTCAGATACATAACTCCATTGCATTATCCAGTAATAAATCTGAAAACAAGTTTCTATTCAATTTCTGTAAAAATATTTATTGAATGAACACACATCATTGTATTTTGGATATTAGTTTATTCATCTCCATATAAAATATTATAATGACAGGTCTATTAAAATTTCTATGAATCGAATATATCATTTTTTATATAAATATGTGGGTATAATGCATTAAATTTTTTGTGATCATTTTAAAATAAGGGATTTCACTCTTGGAATCATTGGAACACAACATCGGCTCACTAACCAATTTTAAAATTATAAAATGATGATAGATCAAAAAATATCTTCTGGAATTATAGAAGATTAGTTATGACTAAATATTTAATTCTCAACATTCTATATACTTTTTTAATCAATGGTATTTTTATGTTATTTATCAAATGTTTTTTATAATATTTAATTTGGTATAATTTCTTGAAAATAATTTTTTAATTTATTTAATTTCCATTGATAATTAACATGTAATATTAATTTTTTTGTAGATTATATGGTCAATAAAAATGTCCAAATATTTTATTGAATTGTGATTATGTAGAGACCCAAAGCTTTATGTACATGGACATTACATTACATTAGCGGAATACTTAATACATAACCAAAACAGACACACAAGGACCATAATAGTTTAGTGTCTTTGGAAACTTGGAACGTAATCTTCTAATCATGGTGAAAGATCATCAACATCTCCCATAAAGATCTTCCCCTTTTTTTACAAAAAAACCTTTCTTTATATCCTGGGGAAAAGAAAACATAAAAGGGTGAGCTCAAATGCTCAGTAAGGGTAAACAAAAGAATTATCAATCACATCATATTCATAAGAACATAACATTTTAGAAATCTTAACCTGCAAAAGAGAGCATAATTTCATAACATGGGATAAATCATAGTAGTGAAATGAAATACCAATAATCATAACATACAACATGAAACTTTGTGGAATAAACACATAATCATAGAGAATCATTTCTTGTTAGTCAAGACTCATTGCCAAGACTATCTTAGTGGACAAAGTCTATTTCTGAACTGAGTCACCCTCGTTTCAGTCCTGTTTCACTGAACCGGTATAACCTACCGTTCCAGCCATGTCTATCTCATGAGATATAAAATCTTTACCGAATGCATTGGAGGGAGATATAGGTCCCACCCATCTCATAATGAAATCATTCTTACTTGTGCCACAAAAAAACATACATCATTCATAATAACCGAATAAACAAAATGGGTTTCATAAACATCATTCCATCATCACATAATCCATATAAAAGAAATGGATATCATTTCATAATAAGAAAATTGAAACCATTTAAATCATAGAGACATGATACTTGAAACATACACATATGAAATAATGTCATCTTAGATGAAAAATGGTTTTGATAAAATACTTGAAATGAATTCTTGATGAAAATATCCTTTCTTCTTAAAAATCAATTTCTTTTCACAAAACGTCATGCAATTTTAGAATAAAGATATTTTGTTGAAAATAGTTATGAAATATTTTGAAGGAAGCTTCATGAAAATAAGCCTTTATAAAACCGTAAAAATCCATTCGTTCCGTATAAGTTAAAAGAAAAACATTATTTTCGTACTTTTGCCGGAAAAGTCAAAAAGTACCTCGTAACATAAACAAAAGAATGATTCCTTACATACCATTTGGTAAAAGTAAAAAATGGTTAAAAATGACTTTAAACATACATGAAAACACTTTTATAAAACATGGACAAGGATGATAGAAATAACCCCAGTAAATACATACGAATTAGCAATCTCGGATAAAAATGAGATTTGCAAAATTATCCCTTACCTTAGGTCCGATTTGCTTCGTAAGTGTCTGAACCTCCTGTATAATGATTTAAATAATGTCATTGACTTATTACAGAATCATATTCATTTTTATTATATCATATATGGTTCACTTATGACTTTATATTACCCGTTCTTTTGTAAATTCATGTTAAAGTAGTGTTTTGGGTAAAATCGTCTCATTTGTCGTTCGTGTATTAACTTATAATTATTCATATGATTACCTAGATCATGATTAATTAATTCCAGAATATAAAAAATGATTTATATATAATATATATTCAGAATATACATATATATAATGTATAGATAAATGGAATGAAATACACCGTTCATGGAGACGGTAGGCCGTACGTACGCATGAACGCTGTTTTCGTTTCCTTATTGAATTGAGTGGAATTAAGTAGATGACATAAATATATATATACATAAATCCAGTAGTATTATTATGTCATATATTTCATGACTACTTATTATATATACTTTATAATCATTCATGAATGGTTAACGTGGAGAATGAATCTCCTCGCGTCGTGGAGACGGTAGTCCGTACGTACGCACGAGCGATGATATCGTTCTATGATCCTTGAATTGTATTGCAGTGTATGTATACTATTTAAGAATCAATATCACTTTAAAATAATCATATATAGTTATTATTTACACCATTATACCCATCCAAGTAAGGTGGTGGTGGAAAATAGATTACACCACGGCGTGGAGATGGTATTCCTTACGTACGCACGCGCGGTGATTTCCTTTTTCCGTAGGATGGATAGAAGGTTAATTAGAGTTTTTTCATATTTATAATAACATATCAGTATATAAGAAATAATTATGTTATTACTTTATCATGAAACAACTAAATAAGAAGAAGTTGAAGAAGAAAGAAATTGAAATAAATCGGTAATGGATATTACCTCTTTTTGACGCGCCTTCACTTAACCTCCACTTAAAGAACTATGTATGGCCTTTGAAGAAGCCCAGGACCTATAGTATGATACTAGGGAAGTGGAGAAGAGATTTTGTCAGGGGTTGGCCTAGCGTGAATGCTCAAATTGGTGTGAGGAGGAGAGGGAGGAGGTGCCCTTTTATAAGGGAGGAGAGGGGCACCTTAGGAAAATCTCAAAATATTATTTTATATTAAGGTCAAATTAGGTTTATAATGGTTCCAAAGGGTCTTATTTAAAAGATAAAGTTGGGATGTATTGACATCCTCTCATCCAATAGGATTTAGAAAAGTTTAGGTTTTTATTTTAACCTTATCAATTAGATTTATCTCTAAGTTAAAGAATTTAACTTTTACCGTGTCTTTTTGTTGTCTTACACTATATGGTTAATAAACATACCATAACAAGCCAAACGAACCCCAAGTTGTTTATTATTAATATATCTATCCTTATATAAGTAATTTTTCCGAACCTTAGATTTTTAGGAATTAAATAAAAATTAATAATATAATATTTGTTTTAAAAACTAATTTATGTCAATTTTGACACTATTTGGTACATGATTTTTATGAAATTCATAACAGAATGATAAGTTCGACCCAAGTTACTTATATCAACAATAACATGTCATATTAACCTAGAAAATTAATTTAAGTCATAAAAAGTCTCAAATTACATTTATTTGGGCATTTATAACATCAATTATGTCAATATTTCATTAATAAGACAATTACTGCATCATCATTGTGTCATAATAAATGATAATTATATAATCCCTAAAAATTATAAATAAATTACTATGATGTATATAATTGTATTATATTTCTGGAGACTATTCATGTTCGAAGTTTCATGAATTTTATCACTAAATTAAAATTATTATACTTATAAGATTTAAGAAAGTGGCATGTTGTCACATTCATTGGTTTTAATAATAATTAAATTATTTTCATGGAAAAAAGTCCATAAAATGAACCTAATCCGACCCTTAGGTTATATGGGTATACTTTTAGCCATCCAATAGGATTTTTCAAGTGTTAGGGTAATTTTATAATCTTATATTTACCCTTAATTACCCGATTTACCTTCAACTCTAGTAAATAAAATTTACCGTAGTTACTATTCACAATGCCCAAAAATAAAAAGAAGCTTATTAACATAATTTGGAACCACTTATTACAAATATGGAATCCATTTTTCCAAATTCAATACTCAAAAGATGCAGAAATTAAATTAAAATTAATCCCATTGTCGAAAGAAAACAGGTTTTTCTTTAAAACATTGCAAAAGATTGAATTGGTTTAACCTACGAATTCATGGTAAAATCAATGGTAATGACATAAATTATATTAAATGGTAAAAATATATTCTATTTATACTTTAAAACCAATCAATATTATAATTTAGCCACATAATATATTACAATGAAAAAAGTTGTTTTTAATTAAAATATAGCGTGTTTTTACTATTCATTAAAATATGAAAGTTATCGGAAAAATATCAAAACATTATCTAATGTAAATTTTTATATCCTGGTTCAAAAGAAGAATTTTATTTTGTCATATTGAACTTATAAACATGTTAAAAACTAAATTTAATGTGGGTGTGCCATCAAAAGGCGGCAAAACTGCATTTTTTGAAAAATAATTATTTTACCCGAAAAATTTATTTTGTTCTTATACAATGTTCTAGAAATGTTTAAGATGAATAATAATGTTATAAAATTCAAAATTTAGTTAACACTATTCATAACGGCTAGTTCATAACAATATTATAATAATATATCGTTGTTTAGTAAAACCTGGTATTGCGTACAACACATGCTATCGAGGAAGGTCGCGATTGCGTGTATTGCAAGCCAAGTCAAGGTTGCGTATAGTGCAAAACTCCTTTGTTGTTGCGTATAACAGAATCCAACCATATTTTATTTATAAATTGAATATATATATATATATACACACACTCAATGTTGCGTAGTATAACTTCTATCAAATGAACTTGAAATTGTGTGTAACAAGAGCCAAGAAAAGTGTTGCGTATACTGCAAGCTAATACAGTGTTACATATAGCGCAAGATAATCTTGGTGTGTCATACAATAGAAGATATGAATGAAATTAAAAACAATGTATCTTATAAAATCTCGGGTTGTTACATTCTACCCCCCTTAAAATGAATTTTTCCCTCGAAATTTGTCGGGGTTATAAATCATTTACTATTCATAAAAACCCACATCGTAAAAAGAAATACCAAAACTGAACTTTAAAAACTAAAGTATGAAATATAACGGTCACCCAAATGAACTCATCACTGGGTTTCCATATAGGAGAAAATATGGACATTGAAGAGAAATCTAACCATCATGTTCTGATGGAGAGTGGTAGAGAACATGGCTATGAAAAAACCAACAATCACAAAGCTATTGATTTATGGTGATCTAAGGTACCATCTGATTCATCAGATATAAGGGCAGTAGGACAACATTTTTGGTTTTTCATGATCATTTCCCTAAAGTTGATGAAATTGGAATTAGAAGAAATACTTTCCTGATTTTGGTATAGTCTCACCGTTTGTCATTCTTTGGACAATTTCCACTTCATCTCTTAAAGAAATGAAGTTGAATTTGTCATTCGTGATTTGTTAGCAGATCATGTGATAGAATGATGGGTCATTCCATCTGTCTCAAACAAAAGGTTATAAAAGTTATCAAAAAATAGAAAGTACAACTATAGTGAGATTTAATAATATATGGTTCCTAAAATGAACTTATACTTCATATATCATACCACTTAATAAAATAAAACTAGTTTCTACTAACCAGGAACTTCTTTTAGGCTAGTGGTTGGTGATAAAGGCCAGTCGTATTTCGGTTGTGGGTTCAATTTCCACAGCCTTGTCCGACGCGATGGGCTGTCACCCATCCTGCAGGTTGTCATTTTTCTAAAACTACATTTCTATAACATCCCATAAATAATATCGAAAAAACTTCTATCCTTAAACAATACTAACTTTTGTCCAACATAATCCATTCCAATCTTTAGGCTTATCCATAATACTTCGGTCCAAGCTCATAGTATAAATAAAATGATTACTTGAAATGTTATCAACCAAGAAGTTGAATACAATCATTTATCCCCCATATATCTTGTTGGTCACATTCCAATCATGTCAATACCTTAATCATGTATTCTCTTGAAAAATGAATACCCATTAAACCTTACTGAAAACATGAATGCTGTCAAAAGTTAACTCTTTCCTCATACCAAAATCCAAAAATTCTATAGACTCAAACCATGATATCACTTAGTCCTTATATCAATCATGAGCTCATGAATACTGTCAAACATTTCATTTTCTCTTTATCCCTTCATTATGCGCATATCATCTACTTTCCAAAATATTTGAATCACTTTTCATGGTTACCGGTACCTTAAAGTTATTGAAAACCACAATAGACCAATACATAAATATTCCAATACCCCATAAAAGTACCTCAATAACATTATTCTTGAATACCAATACATAAACACTTCAGTCCATCCACTTCAATGATTGTCCTGGAATAAGTCCTTGATTTAGAAGTAACTTTTTAGGTCAGGGCATTGAGTTGGGTAATGCACATGTTCTCCACAAATAAGACATTGAACTCCATAACAGTCTGCCACTCTATGACCCTTTTCTCCACACAGATAACATCGGTCCCTCATTTGAGTTATTTTTCAAGGTTCTTCTTTTATTCTTTAGAAATCTCAATCTTCCTTTCTTTATGCTCCTCAACATGCGAACATGCATAATAGTTTATATTCCTCTTCTTTGATGAATTAGGTATACCACTAAATTTCACCTTGTTAATCATATATCGCGATGACTGATTCGTCATAATCACAATATCTTTCTCTCTAGGAATTACACTATTTTGTTGCTCATAGTCACCAATTTGTTCATTGAATTCAATGTTATCCGAATTCATTCTGGTTACCTGCATTTACTAAAACACCAAAAGAAATCTGTGAGAGGAAAAAATCATGCTAGAGAAAACAACATAGTAAAGGGGGAGTACCGTCAATATATAACATCTTAGGTTAAATTCTAAGACCGTTAGCACAATTCTAGGACTATATCCTATACATATACTTAACCTTAGAGACATCCCTAGACATACCATAGAAATATCTCTAGGGATCTCACTAACGTTTTCGCATCCTAGTTTACAAAGGTTGACTAAACATTTCCTCTGCTACCAACTGTAGAGACCCACAGCTTGACGTACATGGACATTACATTACTTTATCGGAATACTTAATACATAACAAAAACAGACACACAAGGACCGTAATAGTTTAGTGTCTTTGGAAACTTGGAACGTAATCTTCTAATCGTGGTGAAAGATCTTCAACATCTCCCATAAAGATATTCCCCATTTTTTTACCTAAAACCTTTCTTTATATCCTGGGGAAAAGAAAACATAAAAGGGTGAGCTGAAATGCTCCGTAAGTGTAAACAAAAGAAATATCAATCACATCATATTCATATGAACATAACATTTTGGAAATCTTAACCTGAAAAAGAGAGCATAATTTCATAAAATGGGATAAATCATAGTAGTGAAATGAAATCCCAATAATAATAACTTACAACATGAAACTTTGTGTCATACACACATAATCATAGAGATTCATTTCTTTTAAGTCAAGACTCTTTTCCAAGACTATCTTAGTGGACAAAGTCCATTTCTGAACTGAGTCACCCTCGTTTCAGTCCTATTTCACTGAACCGGTATAACCTACCGTTCCAGCCATGTCTATCTCATTTGATATAAAATCATTACCCAATGAATTGGAGGGAGATATAGGTCCCAACCATCTCATAATGAAATCATTCTTACTTGTGTCACTAAAAAAACATACATCATTCATAATAACCCAATAAACCAAATGGGTTTCATAAACATCATTCCATCATAACATAATCCATATAAAAGAAATGGATATCATTTCGTAATAATAAAAGTGAAACCATTTAAATCATAGAGACATGATACATGAAACATACACATATGAAATAATGTCATCTTAGATGAAAAATGATTTTGATAAAATACTTGAAATGAATTTTTGAGGGAAATATCCCTTCTTCTTCAAAATCAATTTCTTTTCACAAAACGTCATGCAATTTTAGAAGAAAGATATTTTTTTGAAAATAGTCATGAAATATTTTGGAGGAAGCTTCATGAAAATAAGGCTTTATAAAACCGTAAAAATCCGTTCGTTCCATATAAGTTAAAAGAAAAACAAGCTTTTTGTACTTTTGCCGGAAAAGTCAAAAAGTACCTCGTAACGTAAAAAAAAGAAAGATTCCTTACATACCATGTAGTAAAAGTAAAAAATGAGTAAAAATGACTTTAAACATACATGAAAACACTTTTATAAAACATGGACATGGATGATAGAAATTACCCCAGTAAATACATACGAATAAGCAATCTCGGATAAAAATGAGATTTGCAAAATTATCCCTTACCTTAGGTCTGATTTGCTTCGTAAGTGTATGAACCTCTTGTATAATGATTTAAATAATGTCATTTACTTATTACAGAATCATATTCATTTTTATTATATCATATATGGTTCACTTATGACTTTATATTACCCATTCTTTTTTAAATTCATGTTAAAGTAGCTTTTTGGGTAAAATTGTCTCATTTGTCGTTCGTGTTTTAACTTGTAATTATTCATATGATTACTTAGATCATGATTACTTGATTCCAGAATATAAAACATGATTTATATATAATATATATTCAGAATATACATATATATAATGGATAGATAAATGGAAAGAAATACACCGTTCATGGAGACGGTAGGCCGTATGTACACATGAACGCTGTTTTCGTTTCTTTATTGAATTGAGTGTAATTAAGTAGATGACATAAATATATATATACATAAATCCAGTAGTATTATTATGTAATATATTTCATGAATACTTATTATATATACTTTATAATCATTCATGAATGGTTAACCTGGAGAATGAATCTCATCGCGTCGTGGAGACGGTAGTCCGTACGTACGCACGAGCGATGATATCGTTCTCATGATCGTTGAATTGTATTGTAGTGTATTTATACAATTTAAGAATCAATATCACATTAAAATAATCATATATAGTCATTATTTACACCATTATACCCATCCAAGTAAGGTGGTGGTGGAAAATAGATTACACCACGGCGTGGAGACGGTATTCCGTACGTACGCACGCGCGGTGATATCCTTTTTCTGTAGGATGGATAGAAGGTTAATTAGAGTTGTTTCATATTTATAAAAACATGTCAGTATATATGAAATAATTATGTTATTAATTTATCATGAAACAACTAAATAAGAAGAAGTTGAAGAAGAAATAAATTGAAAAAGATCGGTAATGGATATTACCTCTTTTTGATGCGCCTTCACTTAACCTCCACTTAAAGAACTAAGGATAGTATTTGAAGAAGACCAGGACCTCTAAGATGATACTAGGGAAGTGGAGAAGATATTTTTTCAGGGTTTTGACGAACATGAATGCTCAAATTGGTGTGAGGAGGAGAGGGAGGAGGTGCCCTTTTATCAGGGAGGAGAGGGGCACCTTATGAAAATCTCAAAACATTATTTTATATTAAGGTAAAATTCGGTTTATAATGGTTTTAAAAGGTCTTATTTCGAATATAAAGTGTGGATGGGTCGAAATACTCTCATCAAATTGTATTTAGAAAAGTTTAGGTTATTAGTTTAACCTTATCAATTAGATTTATCTCTAAGTTAAAGAATTTAACTTTTATCGTGTCTTTTTGTTTTCTTACACTATATGGTTTATAAACATACCATAACAAGCCAAACGAACCCCAAGTTGTTTATTATTAATATATATATCCTAATATAAGTAATTTGGCCGAACCTTAGATTTTTAGGAATTAAATAACAAATAATAATATAATATTTGTTTTAAAAACTAATTTATGTCAATTTTGACACTATTTGGTACATGATTTTTATGAAATTCATAACAGAATGATAAGTTCTAACCAAGTTACTTATATCAACAATACCATGTCATATTAACCTATAAAATTAATTTAAGTCATAAAAAGTCTCAAATTACATTTATTTGTGCATTTATAACATCAATTATGTCAATATTTCATTAATAAGACAATTACTGCATCATCTTTGTGTCATAATAAATGATACTTATTTAATCTCTAAAAATACTAAATAAATTCCTTTGATGTAGATAATTGTAATAGCTTTATGTAGACTATTAATGTTCTAAGTTTCATGAAGTTTATCGCTAAATTAAAATTATTATACTTATAATATTTAAGAAAGTGACATGTTGTCACATTCTTTGGTTTTAATAATAATTAAATTAATTTCATGGGAAAAATACACAAAATGAATCTAATACGACCCTTAGGTTATAGGGGTCTAATTTTAGCCATCAAATAGTATTTTTCCAAGTGTTAGGGTAATTTTATAATCTTTTATTTACCCTTAATTACCCGATTTACCTTTAACTATAGTAAATAAAATTTACCGTAGTTACTATTCACAATGCCCAAAAATAAAAAGTAGCTTATTAACATAATTTGGACCCACTTATTCCAAATATGGAATAGATTTTTCCAAATTCAATACTCAAAAGATGCATAAATTAAATTAAAATTAATCCCGTTGTCGAAAGAAAATGGGTTTTTCTTTATGACATTGCAAAAGATTGAATCGATTTAACCTATGAATTCAAGGTAAAATCAATGATAATGACATAAATTATATTAAATGGTAAAAATATATTCTATTTATACTTTAAAACCATTCAATATTATAATTTAACCACATAATATATTATGATGAAAAACGTTGTTTTTAATTAAAATATAGCGTGTTTTTACAATTCATTAAAATATGAAAGTTATAGGAAAAATATGAAAACATTATCTAATTTAAATGTTTATATCCTGATTCAAAAGAAGAATTTTATTTTCTCAAATAGAACTTATAAACATGTTAAAAACTAGATTTAAAGTGGGTGCTCCATCAAAAGGTGGCAAAACTGCATTTTTTTAAAAATACATATTTTAATCGAAAAATTTATTTTGTTCTTATACCATGTTATAGAAATGTATAAGATTAATAATAATGTTATAAAATTCAAAATTTAGTTAACACTATTCATAACGGCTAGTTACTAACAATATTATAATAATATATCATTGTTTAGTAAAACCCGGTATTACGTACAACACATGCTATCGAGGAAGGTCACGATTGCGTGTAATGCAAGACAAGTCAGGGTTGCGTGTAGTGAAAAACTCTTTTGTTGTTGCGTATAATAGAATCCTACCATATTTTATTTATACATTGAATATATATATATATACACACACTCAATGTTGCATAGAATAACTTCTATCAAACGAACTTGAAATTGTGTGTAACAAGATCCAAGAAAAGTGTTGTGTATACTGTATGCTAATATAGTGTTGCGTATAGTGCAAGATAATCGTGGTGTGTCGTACAATAGAAGATATGAATGAAATTATAAATAATGTATCTTATAAAATCTCGGGTTGTTAGAGATTACTAACTTTTCTAGGAAATCAACCACACCTAAAATTTAATGCAATAATTTTCTTGTTTATGTTTTTAGGGAATATTGTATTTCATTCCATTGATTAGTTTTTCAATACACCCTAATTAATATTTAATTACCCCAAAATTGGAATCTCAATCATCCCTCAACTTTTATACCTAAACCAAACTCAATATTGACCAATAATTATCCCTCTATTATACTCATCACATACAATATGGTGATTTGTCCTGAGGATGAAACACTAGAATCCTTAGAAACAAAAACATGGTTGATATTATGTACTAATGGAATTGTCAATCCCTTAAATTTTCAAATTCTATCTCTTAAAGTAGTTCATGAGAAGTAAATGGGAATGAAGTGGTTTATATCATATTTATTACTTGGGTGGAACTATTTTCAGTAACATTAATGGGAAATAATTTATAGAATGGGAAAAAAACTATTATCATTATTTTGTAAAAGAGTTTTATATTAATATGATTCTAAAATAGATTAAAAGATAGGATCATTTTCAAATGGTTATTAACATTTTTGGTATATGATTCATGAAGATCCACACCAATGCAAGTAATGAAATTATAAATGATTTACCTTATAAATGATATAAATTTTGTTTTTGAAAGAGTCTTGGAATATATGACTTGGAATATAAATAAAAGAATATCATATGTTATTGATTTTGTTGGTTGATTCAAACTATTTATCCACATTATTTAGAATTTAATTTTTCCTAGAATAGGGTATTTCATTATTTTTCTAAATAATTAAATATATTTTCTATATCTAATGGTTAAAGGATTGAATATATGTCAAATATTATTTCATATAAGGTACAATGATTAGTTGATTAAGACCTTTTCTGGGATCACCTATTTTCCTTATTCGAAATTTATCTACCTTATGTTATAGCTTAAGGAACATGTTATAGTAGGGGAAGAAAATTTTACTACATCAATTTGTATTTTTTTTAACAAATCAATATATAAAAGGTTAATTTTTTGGGATCCCATAAAGAATATGTGGGTATATTATGATGAGAAGTTGTATTGCAACTAAAATCCTCAAAATAATAAAACTTTTTCGAGATATGGCATTTATCTAGTTAAATAACCTAATCATATAGTTGATTTGGACAATACTTTAGAAGAAATTGATGGGGATTTAGAAGTAGACCTTAATAATTAATACATGAAGGTTTATGCAGAAAAATTGTCTTAGTATCCAGTTTTTATTGTAATTGAAGTACCTATGGAAGGAGTGACAACAGTGTTATAGGGTATTACTCCTTGATACACTCCCTTTGTACCTAATCTTACAATCACCCAATGTGATCAGAATAATTCATCAGCTACCCGTAGAGTTATTATGTTTGTGGGTGGGGATGATAAATTGTTAACTCTATACCTCTAAGATAGGATAGGTAACATGATACCCATATCATAATCTTAGATCCACCCATTATTGATAATTATGGCTGGGATGATTAAAATGATTACTATCCACCAAAACATCAAAGAAATTCCATAACTCTAGTTTCTATATCTCCATAACAAATTATGTAGAGTTAATATTGCATGGTTCATGATGAAAATGGAAAACTAAAAAATATAGTTGATGATTCCCCACATTGAATAATTATTTCAACTCCTAAAAACAAAATAAACCTTATTTTCTATTACATGATTTAGATTTCACTCTTCATGGAGATCCAATTTAAAACTCATATATTAAAAAATATATTGTTTTTGTCAAATATTCCTTTATTTTGTATCAATGATTTGAGATTCTAAATTATATCACATTAGATAATAAAGTAACCTAATTGTGATTCTCTAATTTGGTTTTTATTACTCAACTAATAAATATATGTGTTCACAACCAACTTCATATGTCTCTACATCATTCATTTCTTTAGTTTAATTTATTCAATTTTTATCGAATATTATAGATTTTTTGAATGAGATACTTATGGTTTCGGAAAGTTATAGTTAATATGTGAGAAAGAGGATATTTTATTGATTATCACATGTATTGTATCTCATATTCAAAAATATTTATTTATCAAAGTAGACCATATAGATTTTGATATGGAATGATGTGTAGAACATGTAGGATCCCTTCCAGAGAATTTAATTGACACATTTGTTGATAATGGACATATGTATCAAACTAATGTCACTATCTCTTCCAAAATTCATTCTTATACATCTATTCTGGTACCTCTTGTTATAAATTATTATTAAATGTGAAAAAAAAATTACATGAGAAAAATAAAATAATTTTGGAAATTTTCATTTTGGAATCAAATTTGATGCAAATAAATCTTGTATCTCTTGGGAAGAATCTTTTTGACATCGTTAATGTCGATCCATTTAATACTATAAAGGATAATGAAATCTGTAGGGTTCCATAAATTATTACCTCTCTCATATCTTGACTAATTCATATTTAATGAACCCGTTTTTTCCCATTATGTAACAACCTAGAATCTTCTTAAATGATATTTGTCCCCTGAATAAATATTTATTCATTTTATATATTATTGTGCCCATAAAATTAAAGATCATATAAATTTATATCATTAATAATGATAATTAAATTGGTCAACAATGTGACTATTAAAAATTCCAAACATTACAATTCGACAAAATATATAAAATGCGTTAGCAAAAAATGGATTGTACATATAACCCCAATATATCAGTTTCAGCGCCCCCACTAAAAAATAAATTGAAATAATAAAAAATATTAGTAAAAAATCGACATTTTATGATATAAGAATATAACATTATGATAATTTTATGTGAATTTTGAGTGAAATAATTAACTAGTATTTATAGTGTATAAAGGGAAATGTGACTGTTGGGAATCACTCATTATATGACTAATTGTTAATCTGACCATTGGTCAATATGAACATTGAGAACTATGATCTTGGATGAAAATATTACCAATATAAATAGTGTGTATAACTATTAATGACATGGGATAACCAATACAGAATGGAGAATAGATGGCCTTAGACAGTAGAGTGATGCAGTTTGAAATTAATTTGTCCCAAATGGGAGGGAGGAATCATAACAAGGGATCCCCCATGACCATTTACAAGACAACCTTTAAAATGTACAGCTTGAATGAAAATTCCTCTAGGATAATTTCATGTTACGGAAGACTATAATTCGGTCGATATTAGCAGAGGCACCCCACGAAAATAGTATAATCACACACCTTACCCTAAGGGAATATGTGGTAGTAATAAGAGGTTATAAGTCTTGACTATATAATAAATACTTTATATTAATAAATTTTTATCCTATCAATTCCTATTATTAATATATTTTCTTAATTATATATATTTTTATTTGAGAATAATTTGATAACCTGATTTATCAACACAAATAAAACATAAATGTATTTTCTTAAAAATTATATGCATTTTTCATAGTAAATTATGATGTTAAAAAATGTAATTTTTTAATAAAATATTCATTTATAACACGTTATTATAAATAATAAATGATAAAATAATTATCTATATGTCTAGAATTTTTTTAAAATTGTTATAAATATAATAGTTCCTTAAAAACAAATATCTTATCACAAGTAATTTTGATTGTATATACAAATACAATTTCTCTAATTTATTGATTTCTTTTAAATAAAAATCAATTTTTACATAAAAATGACAAAAAAAATTTCGGATTAATTTATGTGAATTTCATAAAATTCGTTATTTTTTAATAAATAGTAAAAAATACACTTTTAGGGCATTGGAATATTTATGACACCATATTTGTGTCATATTGATTTAATAATTAATTAAATAGAATTCATGACCTAAATTATATATATATTTTTTTAATATTATGTATTTAAATAAATTTATTTCAAATTTTCTTACTTTTAGTAACATTCCAAAGGCAACGAGGGAAAATTTGATTTTGAAAACATTATTTTGTGATTTATTTTTTATCTCAATGCCTGAACATGTTTTATATTAGGTTTTTTGATTCAATCAGATTGTATTATATGATCCAAAATTTTACATTCATGAGATAAAACCATTGGTAAACTGATGGATTTTAATTATCCAAAAACATGTTTTCCAAGCCTTATATTTGGAAAATATTAAACAAATCCTCCACTTATCCAATAAATACCCACCCATTTGACCATTTCTATTAAATCTTAATCCATTTTCGGTTAAATTCTATTTAATTTTCATCCCATGGAGTCCCCCATGGTGCCCTCAATCCACTTAGGTTCCATCTTCGTGTTTTAGGAACAACTCTTCAAGGAAAGGGAAATAATTAAATCAATTTTTTATTCCAGTTCCCTTTCATGTGCATGAATTCAAATATCAAAACTAAGTTATTTTTTACAATTTATATTACTCCATTACTGTAATATTATTATTGTACGAATTATGGTCCATTTTCCCCTTTCATTTTACCATTTTCTAAAACCTTATTCTATAACGGTCATGTTGATGAATTTTCTTCTCACGGTTTAATATATTATGGGATAATTATATTTTCCGTTTAATTTGAATAACCTATCAAATTTAATTTTAATTTTTATTAAAACATATTTCAAAATAACTTTTTTATTGATGTATTTACATATATGAAACCTGTATTTTAATTCATCGGTTAAAAATTAAGAAATAATCAAGCCTTTATAAACTTTTCTTGTCACGAACCAACCCGGGTCGACCCTAAACCGGTCACCCGAGCTAGCCCGCGACAAGGCCTCAAGCGCATATCCCATTACGCCAGAGGTTGCCGACTAGCGGCGAGGGTGTAAGGTATGTCCGGGGTGGAGTATATACCCACTTATTAAAGTGAATCAAAGGGACCAAAAATCCAGCAACAACGGAAGTAGTGTAAATAATAAGAAAGCAATGGAATTTTTTTTTCATTTATAAGGTATGAATAAAATTGGTGAACGTCAGTTTATATAGGAGATTCATGAATGACATGATAATGATAGAATGGAAGCATTAAACCACGCGACATACTTACTCATCAAGGCAGAAGTAAATAAACAAAAGTCTCAATCCCTGAGGGTGATCTCCATGAGCATCCTGAGCCCCAACTCGGTCCTTTGATCCTAACACTAAGTATAAGAAACAGAAACGACAAGGTCCTACAACCAAATAGAATCTACTCAGGTACCCCGGTGCAATGGCGGCCCAAGTAGGTTGTGATATATATATCTCTGTAGGCCGGAACCACCAGGGTCTAGCCCACTCTAGACAATGAAATATAATTAAACAATGTGCTGGTATTTCCAAACAATAATGATACAATGAAAACAATAAATGCCCGTCCAGGTTCCAAAAAGGACACCTGACGACAATACATATCTCGGCCCATAGCCGAAATAAGAACCTATTTAAAACCAAAAAGTACATTTGGATCAAGCATAAAAACACTTTTCATCATTTTTCTCACTTGCTCTATTTATTCACTTGTCATTTCAACTTAGATTGGAAATCCATTCTTTCTTACCTTTCTTTATTTGATCAGAATTCACTCGGCTTTTACCCACATATCTCATTCTTTTCAAAAATCATTATTATCATTTGTTTGGTGTTGAACACCAAGTCAAGCTCCCCAATTCTCATTTGGTGCAGATCTCCATGTTTAACAACTTGAATCGCATTTTGTGTAGATCACCATGTCTAAAACCTAGATAATTATTCGGTGTAGATCGCCATGTCAGACACCTCGAATAAAATTTGGTGTATATATCCATTTCTACCACCTAGATAATTATTCGGTGTAGATCACCATGTCTAACAACCTATATCACAAGATTGGATAATCATTGGGAAGGAACGCCATGTCCAAACCCAACGTTTAAATCGGTCTAGAACACCATGTCTAGGACCCTGAACCTCATATATTTATTACCATTTATCAATTAATTAATCAGTCAACACAATTCCCATTTCATAATTAATTATTCACATTTAATTATCCAAATCAGTTCTCAACTTTTCCTAATTAGTTCTTATAATTAATTATATTTAATCAGAATTCTGGAACTTTCATGAGAAATAGAAGGTAAACAAATGTGTATCGCGTTAACATGCCTCAATGATGGGTTATTAATGACATTAAATGGTACAAGCCAAAAAACATGTTCAATAATGTCATTCAATTCAAACTATCGCATTACATTTATAACATAAAGAACATGAAAAAAAGGGCGGTGTTTAGGCAGGGCACACCCGAGGGGGTGGCCAAGAGGCAAAGGGAGCACCCAGGATGGGATTCACCATAAATGAAGGCCACAATGGACCTGAGCGAACCACCCAAGAATTTAAATTCGAGATAATGAGGCATCGCTGAAAGACTGCGACATGGGGCTCAAGACGTGGCATGACATAAGCTCCGAAGTAAAGGGAAGAGGGTAAACAGGCTACACTAAAAGTTCCAATTACATGTTAAGCCATGAACATAAGAGGTTCCATGGCTCATCTATAATTTTTCAAGAAGCAAAGTCATTTGAGGTAACCGGTATGGTAAAAGTACAAGCATGTCATTTATCAAGTATAATGTCAAGCATAAAGAGTCACAATACATTAAGCAAGCAAGCACAAAAAATCTACTACTACATTTTTATCTTGAACACATCTCACCTCCATTGGATGAGTTTTATTAGAAAACATGTCATTACATTATCAAACAATTCATTTAGTGATATTTAGAATTTATTTTAAAACTCATTCAACACTTAACAAAGTTAAGAAGCCTAACAAAAAGGCAGGAAATCATGAAACACTATTACTACATTTTTAGATTGAAGGAAGCGCACCTCGAAAGAGGGGTTTTATTATTAAATCGTTAGTTTAGTGACCAAGGATCCTGTTTTATCTTATTCCTTCAATTCACACGATTTTCACAGAAGCATTTTATCGGAACTAAACATGCATAATTAAAATCTTATGGATGATCAATATTAAACTCACTATTACTTTACATAAATGTAAATTGCAAGGAGAGAGACCCTACTTCAAGGTGGATCCATCTGTCCACTCTGGATCTTGGTGAATTCTAACTAAAATCTGCTGATGATCCCCCAATGAGAATATGCACCTTCACACACATGAAAGGAGACCTAGCCCATATGCACACACCCCACATGGCCATGGGCATGCACAAGAGGATCCGTACATGCGCACTTATATGAAGATTCCCGCCTCTACTCACCTGTGAAGACACTTTAATATATGCAATGCGGACAAATAGCCCTGTACGGGTATATTCGCTGCCATGCACAAATATACACACGCTGGGGGAACCCACATACATATAAATACATACCTATGCCTACGTTGGTGACTCGCCTAAGCTCTGGAAACCCAAAACACAACCAAAACCTTCAATGCATCACATCGTAGTTAAAAGGAACCTTAAAACACTTAAAGTAGCCATGATATGTAAGGCATGATCAACCAATAGAATTAAAGCCTTACCTCGGGTGTTAGTGAGAACCTGAAATGAAGCGAAACCACCCAACACCCTACCAATTAAATACCAGGGAGTCAATAACACATGACGACCCTAATTTGGAGGATGTTAAACTAACAAAGGGTAAAAAAAATTACCTCGAATCATTGGTGGCGAACCGAAATCACCCGAATCGCCTCGCCTTCATTGGCGGTTGCGGGAACACACCTCAGGGGACCCCAAGAAAACTTTCGCACTGACCTAGAACAAGAATAAACTAAAAATCGAATAAACACAAAAGCCATAGGGTTCAACCGAACCTCACCGGGCACCGATTAGGTTGAAATGAAGTCGGAAACAGGGAGGAGTATGGAGAGAACGACTCACCATAGAGATTTGGAGGAAGAAATCGCCAAAAACCAGGAGAAATCGGAGGAAGAAGGAGGCATCGTGGAGGGTGTCGCCCATGCGGCTAAGGGGAGAGGAGGGGGGTGTGCATGTTTTCTGGCCAAGAGAAGGGGAGGGAGAGTTAGTTTTAGGTTTTTAATTTTAATTTATATTATTTCCATTTATTTTGATTTTAAGCAAAAACTAAAACACACCCAACCCAAACAGTTTTACCTGCACCGTCTGAAAAACCGTGTGCAGCCCGCGCGCCTGCTACCGGATACCCAGGGTATCCCGCACGGCTGACCCACCTGGTTAAACCTACCACGTGTAGTCTGATATCACTGCTTAAACGGCTTCAAAACTCGGGGCCTCGTTAAGAATCTCGGTTTTAAAACCGACCCGCTGATAAAAGAAAAAGTTCAAAAACCTTCGCATTTTATCCGCTCAAAAAAAATACAGTTCGTTACAAACTACCCACCTTAAAAACTTCTCATCCCTGAGAAGCATTCAGAAAACAGCGAAAACATCACCCCACCTACAAGGGTCTTGATGTTTCATTAAATCGGTCGTATTTATTTCCAACACCCAATGCACCTTTAAGCATTTTCTAAGAAGACTGCACATAAGCCTCTACAACTCAAGCCAACACTCACGTTACAACTGAAACATCAATGTAGAGCTTACATATGAGGCCATTATAGGGTCATCAACCAAATAAAATAGTCGAATCCCGATCGAACTACTAAAATTGGTTACACATGATTTCCTCGAAATATATTGCCAACCCGAAAAACACACTCGCCCTTAAACTGATGACGTGCTTTTCAAACTGTTCCATTATCAACCTCGCATACAATGAAGTCCATACACGAACTCCGGTGATATTGTCAAGTCAAGCCATCACAACACTATTATAAAAACTATCGTGCCTCAACACAAAGCGTAACTCCAAGAAACTGTTATCCCACGCACAACTAGAAAGAGATTACGAAACAAACCCATGGGTTTTAAACTTTAGCACGGCATATAGCCGACACTATATTAGTGTATCCTAAATGATGCCAAGATGGGGGAAATGCTCGCCTCATCCATCACAGTACACTAAGATTAAACCAAGGTCGTTGAGAAGAACATTCGGACCAAACTCTGATGCCTATACCACCTGGGGCATTCATCTTCGTCCAAGATTAAAAACTGAAACTCTTCCCGCACTAACGGATTTTCTAAAGTGTTGTGCACAACACCAACCTTATCAAAGTTGTGATTTCAAGAAAGCACCGACATGTAAACCAAAATAGAGGTGACACTACCAACCTTAAGAGTGTCCTTGTCATCACAAGAAGGACTAGCCACTTACTAGCACGCTATTTCTAAAACAATAAAACGAACGGTGACGTTCCTCTAACTATGATCACCACATCACAAGATCATAACGAAAACAAGTAAATTCAACCTCTAAGGGTACTACCAAGCATTGGCTAGTCCCTTACGATGCACACGCATCGACCCTATCTCATGGTCACGCAAAACAAGGATTACTAGGCTCAAAAACCCCTTTCCATTTTATCCATTTCATTAATTCATTTCAACCTTTAAAAATTTTAAAGAAGATTTTAACAAACCCACTAGTACTATTTCACAACAAATTACTTGGTTTTCAAACAATGCCCCATGGGAAAAACAGGCGTGTTGTAACAAACTAACTCTTCAACATTTGACATTTAATGTTATCCAATCATAAACAGGAAATTTAGCATCTAAATTCCTTTTGACAAAGAGGCGACCTCTTAAGGTCCCATTCATTTAGACTAGGTTCATCAAAAAGAACCCTTATCATGGTTCATTTCAATAAAACACGCCCCAACCGACCCACTCAGTCCATTTGGGCATGTTTAAAAGTATACCAAACATTCAATAAATACTCAGTAGTTTTACATTTATAACCATTTTCCACATGCAATTGTTAAAAAAGGTTCAATAACATGGGTGTACACCTACAAATCGATAAGGCGCCCATACACCTTACCATTGGCATTTGGTTCCCATTTATCAGATAAATTTCCATTTAACATTTAAACATTAGTAGCCATCTTTTAAAAAGTTCAAAAATACTATTTACCCTTTTCCCAATTATTAGGCATCCATACACCTTATAATGGAAAAATGGCTCTGTCGTAATCGCAACCAACATTTTCATCCAAAGAAACAAAGCATTTACCCGCAATCTAACAAGCCACTACAAACAGCTAACACAAAGCAACAAGCTAAAATCACAAAAACATGATATAACACAGAGCATAACACACAAGAAATATAGAAAACATGACATATTATCATCCAAACATGATAACTATCACCGAAACATTCTTTCGGAAGAGGCGTGCTAAATAAATCCAATCATGACATATTTCCAAGGCACACAATCAAAATTTGCAGGCATCCTACTAATGAAACTACATGGCATGGCACCTATGCATGACATGTGAATATCTAAGTGCCTAATATGATGCATGCAATGCAATTTCCTTTCCATATCAAGCCAAGGAAAATTTTCAAAACCTTTTCATAAAAAAATATGCAGTGGAAAGTACAACATTTACCCAAGGTGAAATCACATCAACTGTAACAGCAAACAACATGAACACCAATTCCCTGCTCTGGCCACTTGGTTATTTACCGTACGTGGGGTGATCAGTCCCAGACACAGCTATTACCCAAGCTCCGACATATTCCAAGTCTCCTGTCTACCAACCCAAAATAGTAAGACAAAGGAAAAGCAACCTCTCCTTTGATACCATTTTGTCACGAACCAACCTGGGTTGACCCTAAACCGGTCACCCGAGCCGGCCGTCGACATGGCCTCAAGCGCATCTCCCCTTACACCGGAGGCTACCGACTAGCGGTGAGGGTGTAAGGTAAGTCGGGGGGTGGAGACGATGCCCTCTTATTAAAGTGAAGCAAAGGGACCAAAAATCCAGCAACAATGGAAATAGTGTAAATAATAAGAATGCAGCGGAAAACATTTATCATTTATAAGGTTTGGATAAAATTGGCGAACGTCAGTTTATATAGGAGATGCATGAATGACATGATAATGATACAATGGAAGCATTAAACCACGTGACTAATTACACATCAATGCATAAGTAAATAAACAAAATTCTCAATCCCCCAGGGCGATCTCCATGAGCATCCAGAGCCCCAACTCGGTCCTTTGCTCCTGACTCCAAGTACAATAAATGGAAATGACAAGGTCCTACAACCAAATAGAATCTACTCGGGTACCCCAATGCAATGGCGGCCTGAGTAGGGTGTGAGATATATATCTCAGTAGGCCGGAACCACCGGGGTCTAGCCCAGTCTAGACAAAGAAATATAATTAAACAATGTGCTGGTATTTCCAAACAATAATGATACAATGCAAATAATAAACGCCCGTCCAGGTTCCAAAAAGGACACCGGACGACAATACCTGTCTCGGCCCGTAGTTGGAATAAGAACCTGTTAAAAACAACAAAAGTACATTTGGTTCAAGCTTAAAAACACTTTTTATCATTTTTCTCAATTACTCTATTTATTCACTTGTCATTTCAACTTATATTAGAAATCCATTCTTCCTTAACTTTCTTTATTTGATCACAATTCACTCAGGTTTTAACCACATCTCCCATTCTTTTCATAAATCATTATTATCATTCGTTTGGTGTTGAACGCCATGTCATGAAACCCAATTCTCCTTTGGTGAAGATCGCCATGTCTAACACCTCGAATCACATTTGGTGTAGATTGCCATGTCCAACACCTAGATAATTATTCGGTGTAGATCACCATGTCTAACACCCCAAATCACATTTGGTGTAGATCACCATGCCTAACACCTAGATAATTATTCGGTGTAGATCTCCATGTCTAACACCGTATATCACAAGCTTGGATAACCATTGGGATGAAATGCTAGGTCCAAACCCAACGTTTAAAGCGGTCCAGAACGCCATGTCTAGGACACAAAATCTCATTTATTTATTACCATTTATCAATTAATTAATCAGTCGACACAATACCCATTTCATAATTAATTCTTCACATTTAATAATCCAAACATGTTCTAAACTTTTCATAATTAGTTTTTATAATTAATTATCTTTAAACAGAATTCTAGAACATTCATGAGAAATAGAAGGTAAACAAAAGTGTATGGTGTCAGCATGCCTCAATGATGGGTTATTAATGACATTAAATGGTACAAGAAAAAAAACTTGTTCAATAAAGGAATTCAATTCAAACTATCGTGTTACATTTATAACATAAATAACATGAAAGGGGGGCATTTAGGTGGGGCACACCCAAGGGTGTGGCCAAGAGGCAAAGCAAGCACCCAGGATGGGCTTCACCATAAACGAAGGCCACAATTTACCTGATCGAACCACCCAAGAATTTCAATGAGAGATAATGAGGCATCGCCGAAAGGTTGTGACAAGCGACACCAGACGTGGCATGACATAAGCGCCAGTGTAAAGGGAAGAGGGTAAACACGCTACACTAAATGTTCTAATTACATCTTAAGCCATGAACATAGGAGGTGCCATGGCTCATTTATTATTTTTCAAGAAGCAATGTCGTTTGAGGTAACTGGTAAGGTACAAGTACAAGAATTTCATTTTTCAAGTACAATGTCAAGAACAAAGAGTCATAAGGCATTAAGGAAGCAAGCATAAAAAATCTACTACTACTTTTTTATCTTGAAGGCAGATCACCTCCATTGGAGGAGTTTTATTATGAAACATGTCATTACTTTATCAAACAATTCATTTAGTGATATTTATCATTTATTTTAAAAATCAGTCAAAACATAACAAAATTAAGAAGCCAAAGAAAAAGGAAGGCAATCATGAAACACTATTACTAAATTTTTAGATTGAAGACCGCACACCTCAAAACAGGGGTTTTATTATTATATCGTTAGTTTAGTGACCAAGCAGCCTATTTTATCTTATTCCTGCAATTCACACAATTTGCACAGAAGCACTTTATCAGAACTAAACTTGCATAATTAAAATGCTAAGGAAGTGCAATATTAAAATCACTAATACTTTACATAAATTAAAAGGGAAAGGAGAGGGACCCTACCTCAAGGTGGACCCATCCGTCCACTCCGGCTCTTGGTGATTTCTAACCAAGAGCCACTTCTGCTCCCCCACTGAGCATATGCACCTTCACACACATGCAAAGACACCTAACCCCTATGCACACACACCGCAATTCCATGGGCATGCGCAAGAGGATCCTTACATGCGCGATTATATGCATATGCATGTCTCCACTCCCCTGTGCAAACAATTTTATATATGAAATGGGTATAACTAGCCCCGTACGTGTATATTCGCTACCAAAAACAAATATTCACACACCGGGGGAACCCACATACATATAAATACGTACATATTCCAGCACAAGAGAGTCACTTAAGCTCTGGAAACCAGAAAAATGACCAAAACCATCAACGCATGAAACCGCAGTTAAAAGGAACCTTAAATCACTTATTGTAACCAAGATAAGTAAGGAAAGATCAACCAATGGCATTAAAGACTTACCTAGGGTGTTAGAGACAAACCAAAATGAAGCGAAACCACCCAACACCCTACCAATTATATATCAAGGAGTCAATAACACATGAAAACCCTAATATAAAGGATGTGAAACTAACAACGGGTACAAAACCTTACCATGAAATGTTGGCGGCAAACTGAAATCACCCGAACCACCACTCATTCTACGGTGGTTGCCGGAACGCACCTCAAGAGACCCCAAGAGAACATTATCACTAAACTAGAACAAGAAGAAATCGAAAATTGAAGCAACCCCAAAGCACTAGGGTTCGGCCAAACCTCACTGGGTGCTGATTAGGATGAAATGAAGCCAGAAACAGGGAGGATAAGGGAGAGAAGGAATCACCATGGATATTTAGAGGAATAAATCTCCAAAAAACTAGGAGAAATCGGAGGAAGGAGGAGGTGTCGTGGAGGGTGTTGCGTGCACGACTAAGGGGAGAGGAGGGGGTGTGGATGTGTTCTGGTCGAGAGAAGGGGAGGGAGAGTTAGTTGTAGGTTTTTAATTTTAATTTATTTTATTTACTTTTAATTTTATTTTAAACAAAAACTAACACACACCCAACACGAACGGTTTTACCCACACCGTCTGAAAAACCGTGTGCAGCCCGCGCACCTGCTACCGGATACCTGGGGTATCTCGCACGACT
Source organism: Viscum album (assembly GCA_963277665.1). NCBI lineage: Eukaryota > Viridiplantae > Streptophyta > Magnoliopsida > Santalales > Viscaceae > Viscum > Viscum album. The sequence goes on along the minus strand of OY728128.1, from coordinate 206,580,132 downwards.
GACCCGCACGGTTAAACCTACCACGCGCAGTCCGATGTCACCGCTTAAAATGGCTCCAGAACTCAGGGAATCATTCCAAAGCTCAGTTTTAAAACAGACCCATTGATAAAATAAAAAGTCCATAAACCTTTGCATTTTATCTTCTCTAAAAACATACGATTCGTTACATTTCTATTCCATGATTTTCATAAGAAACTCATTTATTATTCTCCAGGGGTTATTAGTGAAATGGATTATTATGATATATGTGTCTAAATTAATTAACACATATTATGCTTTCACTCTAATATAACTGTAATTCATTGGGTAAAGTGATTAATCTATAGATATGAAATGTGTTATAACACCTTGGTGAATAACATTAGTAATTTTAATTTATGTAACCTTGTTGATATACCCTAGGGATTTTCTCTTGAATGATTCATTTAGAATATTTTATCTACATTTCTGTGATATGATTCATGTTATTTTATTATGATATTCCTCATATCCCCATTTTCATTAAATAATTATATCTTCTATGTTTTTACTATTCCTTAGCATCATATGTAAATTGTTTTTCTTTCTTATTTTTTAATGGGCCTTATTCTCACCCATTTTGTTAATGATTGTTCCAATGATACGTGATCTGGGTAATGTACTTATTATAAACCATTATGAATGATATATATAAAATTAGACTATTTGTGAAAGAGACTAATAAAGTGATTAAGGTTTAATTTTTAATAATTAAAAACCATTTAAAATTATAATATTCTAAAAAAACATGTTTCTCACTATGGATTTCCTATTTTATAAAAAAGGTGGGAAATAGGAGGGTCAATGAAAATGATGAGTTCTATGGATAATTCAAAAAAAATTCCAATAGAAGATGGAATGGAAAACATCTTGATGATAATTAATAAACATAATTGAGTTATGAGTAATTACTTTAATCATGTTGAAAAGCTATATTATCCTCTATGGGAATAACCATATGATAAATCCTTCATGCAATAATGGAAACCTTTTTTTAGTGGATCAACAAACCCTTTGATTACTGAAAAATGGATAAGACTAATAAAAATATTTCTTTTGTAATCTATTATTTGGATAAAGAGATACTTTTTGCAAAAGTGTTGTTTTCAACAATACTTTACCTTTTTATGATGATTTTGATGTTCACAAATACCCTTATTTTTTATTCTCATGATTTTACTTTGATTATATTTCAGGAAATTAATATTATTTATTTCTCTATTTTGAAATAATATTTAAGTATTTTAATCCACGTGAAATATTTTACAACATGTTCGTAAATCAGATTAGCATCTTCTGGAAACACTGATCATACTCAACGAGTTCGGAAATCATGTAATTGTGTTCTATAAAAATTGATCATACTATACATGTTCGGAAATAACATTAGTATGTTCTGTAAACACTGTGCATACCCTTCGTTGAGGATCGTAGCATAAGGATGAGAACTGTCACATACGTTATTAGAAAAGTATGGTTAAGAAACCCTACGTTATCAAAAAAGTATGGAATAAGAACCCTACATTTGGATGTAACCATATGTTTTGAATATTAGAAAAGTATGGAAGATGAATCCTATGTTAGTATGGAATGTCTTGTTTGTTTCAAAAAAGTATGGTTCATCACCCTTAATTTTGTAAAAAACATTATGTTGGATCATTTACCTTTTGTTTAGAATCTGATAAAACTATGGATTATATATCGTACGTTTGAAGGATGAAGAGGAATTTATAGATGATCACCCTTATGTTTTTGATGAACATTACATTTTAAATCAACCTTATCGTGTGAACCCTATGTTCAGTGAATGTATGCAATGTAGTTCAACCCTACATTTGGCATTGTAGATTTAAACACATCTTTATCGAGTAATAGTCTTTATGCTGATTATTATGCTGATTTAAAGCCAAATTAAAAGCCTAAATATAAAGTGAATCTTTGACTGATTCAATGCTATTTATTTATGATTACAAGGAGCGGCTTAAGTGGATCTTTTCATGGTAAATTTTAAGGGTATTTACGACTGCTCTGTTACTAAATTTTTTGAATATTGCAATTCTATAGGCGATTTTTGTGGATATATATTTGATAGGAAAAATATTGTCTCTATTATATATATCTGTGTTATTTGGAATCACCATGGATATGATATAGATTATTGTGGAAGATATGAGAATAACAGTTTATTGTGTTTTTCACTACTAAATTTTACAGAGATATATTAGATTTACAGATATATTGTTACCATGTTCTATCAAACTCCGTTTTCTGAAGAATAAACATGATTGAAGATTCACCGATTCTACATTGAATATCTTTTATAAATTGACTATTGCTAAAGTTGTGAATTATATTTCAAGATCTACTGCAGCCGGATCGACTCGAAACTATTTTAACTGATGATTATTCATTCTAAAGAAGACAATCCATCGTCTATCAATTATGTGTTGTTGTAATTGTGAAGAACAAATGGAAATTATTTAAATGAAGAAATACACTTTTAATTTGAGTGTCTGTCTTCTCGTACTAAGATTTGGGTGAGGTTCTGTGTATGAACCAGAAGGCTCTATTTTTCCTTAAAGTTGTAAAGGTGTCAACTACCAACACTCATGTGTGGAATGGTCTATTGATAAGAGGACCTGATAGTGAAAATCACCAGGCTCATGGAGAAGTGTGTTGGTGGAGTGGACTAGGGGCCTTCTATTCCCTGAACCACAACACATTGTGTGCCCTTTGCTATTTATTTTACACTTCTTAAACCTTATGGTACTGTTAAAAGGATAGATCATGTTCATTCAAAAATTTTAAATGCACAAAATTCACCCCCCCCCCCCCCTCTTGTGTATATTTTTTATAACCTGATCCATCAATTGATAACAGAGGTTGTTCTTTTGATGATGTTATAACAAGTTGGATGTTTTTAGATTATAAAAAGAATAGTGTCTGATACACGATAGATACTGTCAATGGTATGAGCTCCCAACTTCTATGGTGATAGTCATGGATGCTAGAAATCAAGGTTTATCATTTATTTAAAGAACAATGGATACATAGTCTACTCAAAAATTCTAACTCCCTATGTGATTCTAGAGAAACTAGAAACATGGTGTGTTAATTTAGAATTAGAGTACGACATAAAAACAAAATATAATAATTCCATCATCAGAGGTCTTAGAACTGATGAATTCAACATATTATCTCAGTTTCTGACAACTTATGAAATGTGGTAGGCGATTGCAATTGCTTGTGAAGGAACTGACAATGTCAGAAAAATATGGAATTCCACTTATAAATTAAATTTCGACACATTCAATATTTTTTAAGGATAAAGAATCACCCAAATGAATGGAAGTATAAATGAAATTATTAATAACACCACTGCCTTGGGAGATCCTATAAAACAAGTAGATCATGCCTTGAATGTTTTAAGAGTACTATCTCTATGATGGAATGGAATTTCGGCTTCTATTAGGCAATCATAACCAATCAAAAAACTAACAATGAGAGAGTTAATTGGAAATATTATGATGTAGGAAGCTGATATGGAAGATGAAGAAAATGGGCATAATTTATTGAACAAGAGTGAACATAATTCCTTGAATGTATCAACGTAAAGGAAGGAAAAAAAATAAATAATGAAATCAAAGTGAAATCATAAAATTATGAGTAATCAAATTCATATGTGGAACCGGGTTAGCAAGCCAGAAAGTTTAGCAAATTATATATAAAAAAAGGGATTAAAAAAAATCCTTCAAAAAGAATGAAAACTGCCAATGAAGTCAGATGCTATGAATTCAAAAAGGATGGGTCACATCAGACCTGACTGTCCTCAATTAAAAGGAGAAAAGAAGAAGAAATATTTAAAAAATGATTATGATAAGAAAAGAATAAGAGCAATGAAAGCCACCAAGAGTGTTTCTGAAGACTCCAGCATCTCACCAATGTCTTACATGAACAAAGAAGAATCAAATATGAAATAAAACATCTTCTTTATGTTAAAAGCTGATTACGTTTAATACAATTTCTCATCTAATTCAGATAATATTTTATTTTTTCAAATAATAAGCATTCACACTATGGTAATATGCTGGAAGAAAAAAATGATTCATTATTTTAGAAATATAAATCATTGAAAAATATTCATAATGATGTTTTACGAGAAAGAGACAATCTACTAAAACCACATAAAGAGTAAATAGAAAAATATAACTCATCAAACACAAAATGTAAAGATAATAAAACTAAAATAAAAACACTGAAAACAGAAGTATAAATATACAAAAGTGCAACTCATAATTTTTTAAAAGTAGAAAATACACTAAATGAAATACTTATAAAGAATGTGAATAAAAAGGAACGATATGGAATAGGCAGTATAGGCGAGAAACCTAAAATGTATAAGAACTATTTTGTCCCAAGTACAAAAGGTAAAATTTGTAAATACTATGGAACAAAATGTCACATATCTAAAAATACTTTTTTAAGGCCACAAAAATTAAGTTGTATTAAGAGAGCCTTTATTGTTAGTAGTTTATATGATTCTATTGATTATTGAAAAACAAAGCCAGTTTGGATTACCAGGTTATTGCTAGCTAGCACTACTGGACCCAATAGAATATGGGTACCAAAACAAATCCTTGTCTAAATGCCATTACAGGAAGCAGGTCATAGAAGCCAAACTGAAATAAGGTATATGGATAGTGGCTTCATAAGACATATGATTGGAAAGTCAACAAATTTCATAACACTAACTCAAAAGGATGGTGGGATTGTCACCTTTGTTGACAATGCCAAAGGTAATATTAATGGCATTGGAATAGTTATAGATCCAAAAGTAGTCTCAATAAATAATGTACTTTATGTACAGCAATAGAAACACAACCTAATAAGTATTAATCAACTCTATGATGAAGGTTATTTTGTTGCTTTTTCTAATAACTATTGTTCTATTTTTAATGATAAATTGGTTAAATTTATAGCACCTATAACTGAAAACTATTACACCATAAAAATAAATTCCTTCTGTAAAAAAAATAAAATACTTAACAGCTAAGATAAATGAAACCAAGATTTCGCGTTGTGGACTTGGACATTGCAATCTATATGCATTAAAAATTTTATCTATGAAACAATTAGTTTATGATATTCCTTGTCTCAAATTTGAAAGTGATAGATTCTGTGATGCATGTTCCCATGGAAAGCAGCAAAAATCATCATTCAAGTCTGTTAACAAAATTGTTACATTTAAACCTCTAGAACATATGCAAATGGATTTGTTTGTACCATCATGAATAGTGGGATTGGCTGGTAAATTATATTTACTTTTTGTTGTTGTTGACTATACTAGATTTACATGGATTTATTTTCTATAATATATAAATTGATCTTTTAATATATCTTAATGTTTTTGCAAAGCTATCAAAATTAACGATGGTTCTAAAATAATTAAATTATGGAGTGATCATAGTGGAGAATATGATAATATAGAATTTAATTCCTTTTTGTCAAATATGGGTATCAAACACACCTTCTCTTTAGCAATAACACTTCAACAAAATAGAATCGTTGAAAGAAGAAATATGACAATTCATGAAATGGCTAGGACAATGCTAAACGAATACAACCTTCCTACCTATTTCTTGGAAGAATCTCTAAGCACAAACCTTTATATAATGAATACACTTTTAATCAGCCTTTATTAAAACAAAAACCCTATGAAATCAGGAATAACATAAAAAAATTAAATTAAATTAAATATTTTGGATGCATGGTTGACAATATAAACACCAAATAAAATATTTATATATTTGATCCAATATCTGATGAAGGAATTTTCATAGGATATTCTTCTATTTTCAAAGATAATAGAGTTTTTAATAAAAAATAAATATTGTTGATGAATACGTTCATGTGAAATATGATGAATCTGATTCAATTGAGAAATGAAAAGACTAAATTGATGAATCAGACTCTAATGATAACATTATACTTGATAACATAAAAGATTATTTTGAAAAATATTTAAAGGAAATGAAGTCTAGTTCAGAAGATCATGACATTGAAGAACCTAACAGTGAACTACCTAGACAATCTTGAACCCTAAAGAATCACCCATTAGAAACTACTATAGGAGACCTAGATAATGGAATAAAAACCAAAATACATGTAGGAAATATTGTCGAATTATCTGCCTTTCTATCCTAATTAGAACCTAATACATTAGCAGAAGCCTTAGTTAATAAAATTTGGATGATAGAAATGAAAGAAGAACTAAACCAATTCAAGAAAAATAATGTTTTGAATTCAGTTTAAAGACCTCAGAACTATCCAGTTATATGAACCAAATGGGTCTTTATAAATAAACAAGATAATTAAGGAATAATAACTAGAAATAAAGAAAGATTAGTTTCTAAATGTAACATTCAAAAAGAAGCTATAGATTATGATGATACCTTTTCACCTATAGCTAAAAAGAAAGCCATTTGGATCCTTTTAGCCTATTAATCTCATATGAACATTAAATTATTTCATATGGATGTTTAGTCTGCCTTTTTAAATGGTTACTTTTTGGTGGATTTTTATGGTGATCCACCTCTTTGTGTTGAAAATTCACAAAAACTAGATTCTATTTTTAAACATACTAAAGCTCTTTATGGATTTAAAATAGCACCTAGAGCTTGGAATATAATATTAAGTTATTTTCTTTTAAAAATTGATTTTACTATTTGTATGGAAGTGCATATATTTTTTAAGAAAACTATCAACTCTAATATTTTATTGGTTCAAATTTATGTAGATGATGTAATTTTTTAACCAACTAATTACTCTCTCATAATTTTTAAAATTTAATGCAGAATGAATTTGAAATGACTATGATGGGAGAATTAAATTACTTTTTGGGACTTCTAATTTATCAAAAATATTTTGGAAATGTTTTAAATCAAAGAAAGTACATTATTTATTTACTAATGTTATTTGGACTTGAAAACAGGAAGACATATTCAACTTCTACGTGTAAAAATATAAAACAAGAATTGGATAAAACTTGAAAACCAGTTAACAACAAATTATATAGAGGTATGATTGGTATTTTATTATATGTTACTGCCATCAGGCCAAATATAATGTATTCAGTATGTCTTTGTTGTAGATTTCAATATGATCCTATAAAATATAACTTAAGTGCGGTCAAATGAATCTTTAGATATTTAAAAGAAACTATTTTTCAATGTCTTCTCTATCCAAAAAATACTGATTTTATTTTAATTTCTTATTATGATACTGACTTTTGAAGTTGTGGATTAGATAGAAAAAGTACCTCAGGGACTCGTCACTTTTTATGAAAATCCTTCTTGTCATGGACTAGTAAGAAACAATACTCTGTTGCTCTGTCAGCAGCCGAAGAACAATATGTATCTGTTAGTAGTTCTTGTGCACAAGTTTTTTGATGAAAAACACTCTTATATATTTTGGACTAAATATTAATAAGACACCTTTTTGACGTGATAATACTAAAGCTATAAATATTTCAAAAAACCCTATTTATCATTCATGATCAAAGAATATTGATATCAGAAATCACTTGTTAAGAGATCATGTTCTCAAAAAGGATATATTCATATATTATCTAATCACAAAAATTCAATTGGTTGATATTTTTACTAAACCACTTCCCACTTCAGGGTTTCATTTTATTAAGGGGAGCTAGGTTTATTTATTTTTAAATTTTTTTTAAATTTTAAATAATTTATTTTAATGTTTATTTTATCTAGTTTCATTATTAATTGTCTTTATTAATTAAAATTTTTCTTCAGTTTTGCTTTAATATTTATCCGTGTATGTTTTTACTTTTAAATAATGTAATAATTACTATGTGTGTAATGAAATGGGAATCATGGATGTTAGAAAAAATTTCAAATTCCAAAATCGCTCATTTTCTCAAAACCATTCAAAACCCTAAGAACTTATACCACTCTTCTATTTATGCACCTAAACCATTTATACCCTAGCTTATCAAACCTTTAGAAATTTGTGATAGAAATGGTTGAAACCAAAATGACTGATGAGCCAGAAACCAGTAATGCCAAGCGACAACGCTTGGCAGCATGAAAGATTTTGCAAGGAAAAGTGATTGATCTGGAATGGTTGTACTAGAGGGATCTAATGATAAGGCAAGCCCTAGTATTTCAAATACTCGATCAATCCTTCAATGAATTCTATAAAGAGTTTCTATATGAGGTATAACATCGAATATTTTTTAAATCAGTTCATTTCAGTCTGGGAGAATATGAATACTCAATAATAGCTAAGATCAAGGATTGAGATTTTTCGATTTCATCTGCGGAGATAGCCAAAATTCTTAACATCCCTCATGAGGGAGTTTTCCATTTTTATTTATAGAATATTAGTGATAATTTCCATAATTCTGAGCACATTATGACTTTTCTGATTGGGTCTATAGGAAAAAGGAAGATGATAGTGATAGACCTAAAGCCAAACCATAAGATTCATGTTAAAATTTTGAAAATATGTATTGCACCCATAATGACAGAGATGCAGAAAATAATTCACCCAAATATATACATAATTCTTTTTTTATGAGTTAAATTATATGGAATTTTTAGAGAAATATGTTGAGATATCTCTATTAATGCTGCCAACCAGAAGTGAGGATGAACTTCTATCCCTTTTGAAGGTTCATCTCAATGATTTTATTTATAAAATATATGATAAGGGTGGTGGATTCCCTTGTGAGATGCCACCATAGAAACATCTTTAATCATAGAACACTATGAAAGATTGTTTTTTTTTTCAGAGTTCAATAAATTGAAAAATCATTCCTATAAGAGTAAAATAATTACAAGAGAGTGATCAGGAGATATCTAAAAAATCAATGGAAGGAGTAGCTGAATCTAGAACTAGTGGAGTATGAAGGAGGAAATAGTTTGAGATAGTTGATACACCTGCTAATGAGGAATGTCATGGAGGACATCAGAGGATAATGAAAAGAGTAGCTCAAGCTGATAAAGAATCTGTTCAAGCAAATGTTGGGACAACTGAACCTCTTCTCAGATATAGATTTCTAATGGAATCTGTAGTACTGCAAGTTGATCAACCAATGATTTCTCAGATATATGTGACTTTTCAAGTAGAAAAAGAAATTGTGCATCCAACTGTTGAAAATACTGGAGAATTTCAAGTTCATAGACCTAAAAATGTACAACCTACTATGATTTTTCTAGATTAATTATCCCAATAGGAACCTATTTTTTAACATCCTACCTTGGAAGAACTCAATGAAGAGGATACCCAGGATGACCAAGAACCTGTGAATATGAATCAAGTAGAAAACCTTTCCAATATTCAAACTGAAATTAATGTTGAAGATTTTTTTTGCATATGAGTCTGGAAAGGACCCTAAGGAAAAATTACTGGAGGATTCAGTATATAGGAATTATGAAGAGAAGTCAAATAATAAATCCCTAACTCTAGCACTGATAAATATAGTGGAAGCTCAGATTGAGAATCAAAAACATTTTGCATTTCATTCTGATAATAATTATGTGGAGGAGTTAATATGAAAATTTTATAATGTTCAAGCCGGAAATTATTATTTAATAAGAGGATTAGAAAAATAACATCTACTATTTCAAAGACTGCAAGCTAGTTCTATTTATAAGGAAGAAGTAGAAAATTTCAAGAAGGAAATTTTAGATGAAGCTTAAAATCTCAAATTAGAAATGATGATGATTTCAGATTCAATAGAGTTTGAATATTTCATAGAGTAATAATTCACAAATGTTAGACATAGTGAAGCAATTACTTTAGGTACTTCACCTGATCTGATCAGAAGATTTCAGGCCATTATAGAAGATCTGAGCAATATGAATGACATAGTGTAGGACCATTAATGCAATAGTGCTCCTTTATCTGTGTTGTTGGAAAATCAGTAGTTTCTTATGGACCAGTTGACATTGAATGGACCTAGAATTAGTGTTTTTCTGAATCAATTCACTAATAAGTTACCGATTTTTATGGAAAATGAAGAGGGGTTACATAAGTTTTTCAGAGTCAATTTAATTGAAGACATCCATCTGAATCAAGAAGGAAGGAATCTCATATTCTAGTTAGGTGATGGAATGATGAAAAGGTTGAGACTATAGATGTCATAGCTCAGGAAAATCATTCAACGGTGAAAAAAATGTTCCTCAATCCTTTTTGTCCCATCCTTGATTATTATTTTCAATAATTTACATGTAATTATATTTTCAATAACATATATTTGAATCATATTATAATGTGTCATTACATTGTTTACTATACTATCCATGTTAGAATTCCAGTAATCTATATTAAAAAATTGATAACTACTTTATCCTGGCATTTAATTATGTTCAATTCTACACTAAAATGTATTATATTCCTTATCCTGTCATTCTTTTTGAAATCACAAAATGTGGGAGAAATATGGATAAAGAGAACATATATATTTGGGTTAAATATGTATAAACACAAAAAAATTGATAATTTTTTTTGAATAAAAACATAATTATTTATTTAAAAAAGAGGAGATATTATTTTACATTATAAAAAGGGAGAAAATGTAAAAATTAGGAAATAATTGTGATAAAATAAAATATAGTTTTTATCTATGAAAAATTCAAAATTATATGCAATTAATTTTGTAGGATAGTTTTACTGGTTATTTCATGGGTTTTTTGATAATAAAATGGGGGATATTGTTGAGAAAGTGTTGTTCTCAACAAAACTTTGTCTATTTATGATGATTTTAATGTTCAAAAATTCCCTTTATCTATTATTCAAGTGATTTTACTTTGAGTTTATTTCTATAAATTAATATTATTTATTTCTCTATTTTGAAATAATATTTAAGAGTTTTAATCGGTGTGAAATATTTGACAACGTGTTCCAAAATCACTTTAGTATGTTCTGGAAACAATTTTCATACTCAACGTGTCAAGAAATAACTTTTTCTTATTCTGGAAACATTGTTCATACCTTACGTTGAGGTGTGTAGTGTAAGGATGAGAATTGTTGCTTACATTATCAGAAAAGTATGGTTAAGAAACCAAACGTTATCTGAAAAAATATGGAAGAAGAACCCTGTGTTTCAATGGATATTTACGTTTGGAATATCAAAATATTATGGAATAATAATCCTATGTTATTATTGAACATCATGTATGTTTCTCAAATATATGGTTTTTCAATCATACATTTGTAATAAACCTTACGTTGGACTATTTACCATTCATTTAGAAGCTGATAAATGTATAGATTATATACTGTATGATAGAAAGTTGAAGAGAAAATTATGGATGATTGACCTTACATTTGTGATCAACCTGATGTTTGTAATCAACCATACATTTCATCCTTATGTTCAGAGAATGTATGTTATGTAGTTCAACACTACGTTTAGAGTCAGAGATTAAATCACGGCTCTATCGAGTAATGGTCTTTATACAGATTATCAGGCTGATTTCAAGCTAGATTAAATGCCCAAATCTAAAGCATGTCTTTGAATGATTCAAAGATTTTTATTTATGGTTTCAAAGGATTGATTTAGCAGAAGCTTATCCCGGAGAATTTTAAGGGGAGTTAAGACTGCTCTGTTATTAAAATATTTGAATATACTGATTCTATAAGAAATGTTTGTTGATCTAAATGTGAAAGGAAAAATAATTTTCTTTATTATATATATCTGTTTTATTATTAATTTCAGTGGATACTATATAGATCATTGTGAAAGAGATGTGAATAATATATTCGATAGTTTTTCACTACTACAATTTATAGAGACATTCAAGATTTATAGATCTACTGCTACCATGATCTATCAAACTCTAATTTTAGAAGAAGAAGACACATTATTGATAATCCAATGATTCTACATCGAATATCTTTTGTGAATATACTATTGTTAATGTTGTGAATTATATTTCAAGATTTACTACAACTAGATTGACTCATAACTATTGTATCTGAAGATCAATATTTTTGAAGACGGTGATCCATCAATTTTCAGTTATGTGCTATTTCAATTGTAAGGAACATCATGAATGTATTTCAAATATGAAATAATATTTTACTTTGAGTTACTGGCATCTCGTACTATGCTCTTTGCGTGGTTCTGTGTAAGAACCAGAAGGCTCTATTTTTCCATAATGATGTAATGGTGTCAACTACCTGCACTCAATTGTGAAATAATCCGTTGATGTGAGGAACAAATAGATTAAATCACCAAGCTCATAGAGTAGAGCAATGGTAATGTGGACTTGAGGCCTTATATAACCCAAACCACTATACATCGTGCATCCTTTGGTATTTATTTTCTGCTGAAAAATCATTCTGATAAAGTTAAAATGATTGATCATGATCTAGTAATGAAATTTTAATACACACAGTTCACCCCCATCCTTTGTATATTTGTTATAACCCCATCAAACAAAATTGACCCAAAAATAATTCTACATCGATGGAGAAGCTGAGCAGTGATGAAAAATGATCCATAACTCAAACCCATTTATTATGATAGATGATATGGAGTGGGATCAATTTAAGGGGTTCATTTTCAATAATATTTCCCCCATTCGATGTGAACTAAAATGGAGAAGCCGATACTAGAAATAAAGTATAAGGAAAATAACTTTTTGGGACTATATAAAATTAACATTATAAGACATTATTAATACACCTCTTTCATTTTGATAGATACTAAGGGATTTTTTGATTGGCACTTCTTTGATATGAGAAACTATCTATGGAGGAATCTATTAATTCGTGACTATGAATGCTATGATGAGATAGTGCAGAGAACTAAGAAGGATAAATCTGAGTTCGGAGAGACAAAATGGTCACATATTTCATATGAAAAGAAGATAGAAATAGATCGATTACTATGGAGGTTCATTGATCATCAAAGAGGGGGGGAAATTGAATCTTACCACATGAAAAAAATATGGGAAGAGTCATTTCGGGTACAAATTACTTTGGAGTGAAAATCACTACATGTACATAAGAGATGTCCATATAGCTTAAATCAACCATTGTGACATGAATCCTAAACATTTCGATATTACCAACGAAGGGAAAGTTTTGCAGACCAAAGTAGATGATTAATGATTCATGTATTGATACATTTGTAACTTTTCTAATCAATTTCTAAATCAGATGATATTAGAGGGGAACCCACATCAACATAATACAAGTCCAAGGGATAGGGGACCAATATTTTATATCACCATGGCTGATATGGAGGGTCCAAATGATTTTTTGGTAGGTATACTATATGTTCTCTCAAAGATAACAATAACTATAACAACAATTTGTTTTTATGAAATATTTCCATAAAATAATTTTAATTATTAAATATCTTGAATTGCATGTAATCGTGAGTGTAAAAGAACCATGAAACTCCATTAGTATAAAATTACCATTTTAACCCTATCATTTTGTTAGTGATAATGAATATAACTAACCTATGGAATATACGATGAATTCGTTTGCTAAAAATTATTTATTAAAAATGTAAATCAAATATATTTTTGTATTTTATTATTAATAAATTGTGTTAATTAATATTATTTAATAAATTATAAATATTATATTCATAATTAAATATTTTTTATATACATCTAATAGATATTTTTTCATAGTGTATAAATAAACCAAAATTGATGTATAAAACCAACATTTTTTAAAATAGAAAATTTTCACCTTTTCATGGAGAATCCATTTTAAATTTATATTTTTACATAGTTATATTTTTATATGAAAACATAAAAATGTAATTTGGAAGCGGGGAATAAAAAATTACATTTGATGAAATTTTAATATTTTTTTGATAACTCCAAAATTTTGATCAATAGTAAAAATGAATTAACTTTTAATTCAAATCAAATGTGTTTAAAGAAATAATTTATAAGGTTAAATTAAAAAATTGAATGGTTTTATAGTATTAATAGAATATATTATTATCATTATATATAATGTATGTCATTAACATTATTTTTACATTAAATTTAGATGTAAAAACATTTCAATCTTTTACATTTTTTATACTTTTATAACCCATTCTATCATCCGCACCACATGAATAATATTAAATTAATTAATAAAACCTATTTGATTTTAATTTTGGAAAATTTATTTCATATTTGGAATCAGCAGGCTGAAAATGTGTAATTAACATACATTTATTTTAGGACATTATGAATAGTAGCTTCAGAAATTTGTATTTATATGATAAAAGGGAAAGCGGGTATATAAGGGTCAAAATTGTATTATGATATTACCATAACACTTGTCTTTTTATCATTAGTCAAATTTTATTTTACCTAAATCATAATTGGGTCGAAATAGTGTCTTTTTTAAGTCACTTGGATGAGATTAATACGTTTAATATTCTTATTTAAGGAAATGTAAATTGTTTCTTACTCAAATTTTAAATGTATAACTTTTTAAAAATAATTCTACACATACGATATTATTAATTATGTACACTCATTTGAAATGTAAAACATTTTTATTTATCAGGATATTTTAAAAAAAATAGTAAATAAATAATTAACTTAAATTATTAGATATTAATGAATCATAAATTATTTAAGTATTGAAAAATCAATAAAATATTTTTAATTAAAATGATAATAACCATAAAAAGTCACATTGACATGAATGAATCTTATTTTTCTAGTATATGTCGACCATAAACATATATGTGTCGAGTTAGTGACCATTTGGTGCGTAATATAAGATATTTTGACACTTATTTTATTTAAAGTGATCTTATTATCACATTCATATTTTTATAATTATATCATTTTAAATGATGGATTCTATAGAATATTAATTATAACCCCAGTATTCAAAATAAATATAGTATATTTACTTCCATATTAGTACATTTTTATTTCTACTCAAAAAATGTTTATATTAAGTAATTACAGTAAATTGATATAGTAAGTATTTTATTAATAGAGGAAATACAAAAAATATATATACGATACTAAAATAATTGTTTTTGGATAATTAATATGTATAATGAATTTTATAGAATATTTTGACCCCTTATTAATAAAATAAAATATTTTTTTCAAAGTTAACTTTCTATATTAATATTTTCAAAAATCAATTAATTGAATAGTGTGAAAATTGACAGTGTTCTTTTTTGTCAAATTAATTTTTTATTATATTATTTAAAAGTCATAATATTTTTAAAAAAAATATATATTAATTATGATATTGTATAAAATGTTCTTATTTATTTATGTATGGTCCAACTGAAAACAAATATGTAAATTATACACAACTTTTTATACTTATATATAGGTTATGTAAATTAAAATTAAATATAACAAGAAAGTATTAATTAAAATGATAGGGTTTGAATTGAAAGAAACAAATTCAAAAGTTTAATGATTGGAGAGATTAACACCATTTCTTATATCATATTATAAATTAGGATATTTTGGAGGTTTTTTGATGGGGTTTTAATTTATGTTAAATTAATATTTTGTGGAGCACCGAAAAGTTCTCCACATCTTAATTACAAAATGGAACCTCCTCCCCCACTTATTCACCTCTCATTGATAAATAAAACTTGGTAACACCTGTAAAATTACCTCCTCAAGTTCACTAGTGACATTATTGATGTTTTTTTCTTCATCAAAGTCCAACTATAGTGTCCAAATAAGAGATATAGAGGAAGCACGTTGAAGAAGAGGTAACCTCCTCTATCGATTCTTCCTAGTAACATTATTCATTATATAATCTTCATGGTTTTTTTCATTATAAAGTTAAAATTCCAGTATATAATATAAAATTATACTTTATTATGATTATCGAACATCAATATTCCACTTTCTATCCATTGAACAAAAAATGAAATCATCGGGCATGCATAGGTACAGATTATCATATCCATTCTTTGGTGCAATTTATTTTTCACGACCACCTTACATAGATGTGTATAATGATGGAAACAATATATATATATATATATATATTAGTATAAAATAATATTTATTATGAAATATTATACACCATTCACTTAAATACCATTCTACAATTATGGTAATGATATTGTCACTCGTACCTATGTACGACCTACCATCTCCATAATGTGATGCGATTCATTTTACTAGATATTTATTATAGACTGATAAGATAAATTTCTTTAATGAATACATATGATATATATAATGTTAATATCGTTTTATAATATATAACTATGACCTATGATGGATAACCATATCATATTTGGAAGAACATGCATATGAAAATGAAATATTCAATACCCAAATAACAAGTAATAATGAAATGTTATTAACAAATTGATGATGATCTGATCAAATATGTTATCATGAAAATTTATATTATTATGAAATAATTCTATGTAATTATTTAAATAATTATATAGGAGTTTCAGATATATTCAAATGAAATTATACCTAAGGTAATGGATTATTTCATAATTTCATTATTATTTGAGATCATTTATACTTAAGTATTTACATGGGTATATTTATCATCCACAACCATGTTTCCTAAATATTTATTCCAAAACATTATTTTTATCCTTTCACAATTTTTTAAGTCAATTTTACCCATTTGTGGTTTTTTTATTTAACCATATGAATGGAATACATTTTAATTTTTAATACGAGGTACTTATTGACTCACAGACAAAATTATGCGAAGAATGTTCTCATTTAACTTATATGAAATTAACAGATTTGTAGACTTTCATTACACCATATTTCATTGAATTTTTCTTTAAATTATTACATGATTGTTTTCAATGAAAATATTTTATCTCCATATTGAAAGTCATTTTTAGAAAAATATATTTTTCAAAAATAAAGGATATTTTATTGAAAAAATAATTTCAAGTGTTTTATAAAAATTGTTTTCAAATAATATGACATTACCTAAATTAGGTTATGTTTTTATCCCTATTATTACAATTATTTGATTATTTTTATTATAGAATCTCATTTATGAAATCCATTGGTTTTATATCGATTATGATTGAATGATATTTTAGAAACCGCTTGTATTCATTGGGTTATGCTATGATGAATGATTAATGTTTTTCTGGAACACGTAATCTTGATTTATTTATGAGATGGGTGGGACCATTATCTCACTCCAATGCATTGGGTAAATATTTATATCTCATTAGATCTACATTTATGAAATGGTAATTGATCTTGGTTCAGTAGTACATTGCTGGTACGAGCAGTGAAGTCGGTTTAGAAATGAAATTTGTCCACTATTATGGTATTCGAAATGGGCCTTGAAAAATAAGAAATTATATTGAATACTTATGTGTATTCCAATAAATTTCATTTTTTATTCTATGACTTTTTCGATTATGTTCATTCATTATTATGAACATTTTTAATTTATCACATGACATGATATCAGGATCCTTCATATGCAGTATTAGATTTTTAAATTTTATGTTCTTATATCTTATGATTATGATATGATAGATATATTCCTTGTTTTCATTTACTGAGAATCTAAGCACAACTGTAAGTACATGACCCCTATTTTCAAAAGAATGTCCTTTATTTTATTACATTGGAATATAAACTAGAAGTTTTATCCTGAACGAATGGATATTTTGTGAGATTTGGAGAAAAGAAAACATATATAAATTCAACATTACATCCGGAATGGAAAAAAACATACCATATTATTTTGAACATCACAAAATATACTAGATTATACTTGTAAGTAATTCATAATATACCTATTCAAATCCCAGGTAAAAAAATACATTAGAAATTGTTGAGCTCAATTGCTCAGTAAGGGTAAATAATACATCTGATGAATATACAATCATTGGGCATGATGAATTACTATAGATTAATGCCTTTGAAAGTATACATGAGCATAATATAGGAGGAATCAAAAATAATTAAAGAATTCCACAAAACATAACAATGGATATTCTACTTGTCGAATACTCACATGGAATTTCAATCTCTACTTTCATATTAAGGTAATTAATTATGTCATACATTCTGAAATATACTATCAAGGACACAACCAACACATTTGAAAATGATTTAGGCTTCAACCAAAACTATATCAAAAAATGGGTGAGGCCTCATCCAAGTCTAAATCTGTTTTGTCTTATGAGACCTACTGATGCCTCTATGGGCTATACCAGGCCCCACCCATCACATAAAATTCCAATTCATTCATCATAAGTAGGGAGGTAAACATAAACAACATAAAAATTAATATTGAAACTAAAAAGTGAAATGTAAATAACCTTCCTCAAAAATTATATATAAACACCAACCATTCAGAGTAATATGGTGAATAATATCAAGATAGAACATCCAAATTAATAAATAATCAATATTCAATGTGGAAGATGATAAAAATAAGATATTAACCTTAATAAGGAAAAATATCAATAGTTCTTCTGAAATAGGCAGAAATACAGTAATAAAATCATCGACGAATTCTAGAGAGAGAATATCATTTAATTTGAAAAGAAAAGTTATTTTGGAAAAATATTTTCATTAAACCATTAATTAAATAAGATAATATCCCCTTGATGAAATGCATTTTAAAAAAATAATTGTGGCTTAATTTATAATATAGAGTTCCCATGAAAATAGGAATTAATATGAGTTCTCTTAAAGTGTGCTTATTTGTCAAGAATAATTGAGAGTGATATTTATAAAACATTTATCTCCCCATAAAATAATGAATATTTATAATTGGTACAAATCAAAATATTCTTGCACAATATATATATCCTCAATTTGAATATTTAGTTTCCCACTTATAGATATCATGTTCCCATCCACCCAAATAATTGCATTCAGTAAAGCTAATCGGACTGGATCTAGATATCACAAGATGGATAGGATTCTTTTATAAAGATAAGGGATTCTGAATCATCCTAAAAAATTATAACTTCTAAATTCATTCAATATATTTTAGCATCATTATATTAAATACAATCCATATTGAAGATTTTATCAAATTCAATCCTTGGTATAGTGATAAAATATGTAGATCAAGCATGTTTATCAACCATAATCAGAACTTCTTGACACATCCTTGTAGAAACAATAAATACCTTATGTCTTTTAACTAAAAAATTCTTTATTAAATAAAATTTTAAATATCAAATTCTATGGAAAAACTAAGAAGATATAATATAATGGGATTATCTCGAATCAAATTAAGAATTTTCTAAGTTAGAGGAAATGATTAAAGTACCTACCACCCCATCATTTGGATCTTCATCATCAGTTTTATTTACAGTATAAGCTTATCCTTGCTCCAGTTTCCTTTCTATAGCTTATTTCCATGATGATTAGGACAATAATTAGAATAGTTCGCCATATCCCTAAAATTATGTAATTGGACAAAGATAAATTCTTTCTTTCCATTGCAATCACCAGCAAGATGGAATTTCGTTCCACCCTTATAGCATAAACATTTTCTTTTTTATGTAGGTATTAGGTTATTTCCTTCCAGAAGTATCACATTTTTAAAAATGCACATTTTTATTCTTCCCATTATCCATTATATCCTCCTCCACCATATTACTCTCTAGTTCCCCTTAAATTCATAAGTCATAGATAATTATTTATCCGTCTTAATAGAACATGAGAAAATGTCTTTATATGATGAGAATCATTGGGAGACTAGTTCCCTTAAGATGAATGGTCATATACCATCAAATAATCGATCAATAACGATCCTTGTATTACCTATTTTTTATGTGGAATGCCTTTCCATCATTGTGGTGTTTGCTTCATACTTTGTATCATTCTCATCCTCTTTTTTCATCAGATTCAGAAACATCCTTTCCATATCTACTCGATATTTAGGAGGGAAGTATTTTTATAAGTATATATCCTTAAATTCCCTCCATTCCATATATTTTATTTATTCCTCCTCCTTTGTGTTTTGAATTAATGATGACCATTGACATGCATCAGTATATAGAGGATAAGCTACCCTGACAACATTCTCTCTTTCATTAAATCCAAAAGTGAGAAATGTCTTCTCTAATGTAGTTATCAACTACTACTCTACGAATGGGATTATTGTCCCATTAAATTATGGATTGTATTGTCACATAAAGTGGTCTTATATAGCTCTTAAATTTTTTGAATCCTAATTCTCCATACATGTAATTTTAAGGTTCATAACCTAAGTAAACAGTCCTAGTATAGTTATAAGTTTCTCAAAACCAGACGCAGAACTAGAGCCAACATCATTATATTGCATCAGAGGGAAATCCATACATGGTATACATGTGTATTTTTATTATGCATTCCATCCACTACGTTCCATTTCTAAATAATGGAATACATTGGATTATGTTATGAATCATAATGTATAGTCTCAACTTTGGAAAATATTTAGTATAAATGGAAATCCTATACATAGATAATATATTAATCATAAACATGGTTTTTTCTTGTAATAATTTACATTTAGTTCAATAATATTAGTTTATAAAGAAAATGTTAATTATCATAAACATATCCCTCTGGAATATCAAACCAGTTGCAATATGAGACCCATTGTCTTCTACTAGGATACCATACGTCAGGACCAAACATCATGTCCGAGTTGTTACTCCTTGGTACTTCTATTCCCAAACCATATCAACTTGTATTTTAATAATAGTGATGTTTTTTCTATAAAGGTACACATAATCGATTCTTTAACAGATTTCAAGGACGTTCTGGTTTTTTTATCTTCATGCCCGAAACATTTTAGCTTTGGTATAGCTGCAACAGAAAGACTCTCCAAAAATTTTAGAATTACATCTTCATATATGAATTCATACAAATTGACATCATTCAAAACATTAAATTTATTTTCAATAATATCTTCATTATGATAAGAAATATAAATTTATTACAATTATGATGGTTTGGAATCTAATTGAAAAGGTGGTTATGTTAAAACTTCTTTGAAAATTCCAATGTTCATCCTTACTAGATCCATGAATACCGGATCCCTTTCAATCCTTATTTAATTTAAAACTCCAATATCCTTCCTGGTCAATGCATCATCTACCTTATCTGCCTTTCCTCGGTGGTCGAGTATTGAACAATTGTAATCCTTGAGCAGCTCAAGCCATATCCTTTTGCTCATGTTCAGTGATTTTGTTGTGAAGAAGTATTTCATGAAATTGTGATCAGTATATATGTCACATAATTCTCCATAAAGATAATGCATATATATCCATGGAGAAAAAATTATATCTTCTAACACAAGATCATGAGTTCAGAAGTTCAATTCATTAACCTCTAATTTCCCTAATACATAGGCAATAACTCTATCATTTTGAATAAGGACAAAGCATTTTCCTCTATTTTATGCATCAGTATATATCACAAAACCATCATTTCCTATTGGAAGATTTAGAATAAGAGAATTAAAAAATCTCCTATTTAATTCTTAAAAAAATCCCTCACAATATTTTTCCCTAAAAACATGACCCCTTTATGAGTATTTTTGGTTAGCGGGTTTGATAAATATGGGATGTTCTGAATGAATCTACAATAATAACCTGCTAAACCAATAAAATTATGTGCCTCAGTTATGTTCATTATTGTAGGTTGTTATTGAACCTGATTCTTCCTCACAAGATCAATAGATATTCAAACAATGGAAACAATATATCTGAGAAAAAAAACTGATTGAAGCCCAATTTCACACATTCTAACCATCCAATATAAATTATTTCATCTACGAGTCTTCGAAATAATGCTCAAGTGGTGCTCAAGATCATTATAGATTTTGGAAGATACTATGATATCATCAATAAATACTACAACAAATTCATCAAAATAATCCTTTAAAACCATATTCATTAGATCCAAGAAAACATAGGGTGCATTAGTTAGTCCAAAAATAATTTTTCTAAACTGCTAAATCCCATACCTAATTCAGAATTATATCATTGGAATATCATTCTTCCTCACAATAAACTAATGATATCTAGATAGAAACTCAATAATCCAAAAATTTGGGGCTCCATAATGTTTTAGAAATAAATCATCAATAAGAGGTATGGGATACTTATTCTTTATTTTTATAGCATTGATATCCTTATAGTCAATGTACAACCTCATAGATAAACCTTTCTTCTTAACAAAAAGAATAATGATTCCCCAAGGAGATCCACTAGGGAAAATAAATCCTTTATCACTCAATTCCTATAGTTGTTTCTTTTTTATATTAAGTATATACATTCTATTATATAAGGAGTATTTGATATCAATATTGAACTATGAATTTAATCAATTAAGAACTCAAATTTGTCTTCTAGAGGATGTGCAGTTAAATCCTCTAGAAAAAAATAAATATATACTTGCAAAATAAGTACATCCTCAATTTGAACATTTATTTCCACACTTATAGATATTTATTTCTTGTCCTCTCTATGAATTGAAATATATAGAGCTGTTTAGGTTGGATCTAGTTGAGAATTAGATGGTGATGTTTCTACAGTAATGATAAGGGATTCCATAATATCTACAAAAATTGTATAATACTTTTTACTGAAAAATATTTTCACATCATAATTTGATTGTAAATCTATAACAATTATTATATCAATTTAAATCACGTGTATGATGTTAATATCAAAATATAAAACATTCTCATATGCTATAGTTGGGACTTCCTATCACATCTTTTTTGTTATGATACTTTCCTTTGGATTTTTAACTAAAAACATACTTATTAAATCAAATTGGAAATATATAATATTTTGGGAAAATTGGAAAGATATAAAACAATTAAATGATCAATAATAAAATAATGTAAAGTATAAGTTTGATGAAATAGTTAATTTACCAACCACAACATAATTAGGGAATTAAACCATTTCATTTGTGACAACATATGTTTGTCCTTCCAACCTTGTCTTTTTATGGCTTGTTTCCTTGTTGCTTTTGAAAATTGATTGCATTGTGTCCCATATCTTTATAATTAAAGAATTTATCATTGATAAATTCTTTCATTCCCTTGAAATTACTAGCATGGTGTCCTTTCTTTCGACTCTTATATCACATGCCTTTTCCATTTAAGCAGGGACTAAGGTGTTTCCTTCCACAAGTATCACATGTTGAAAAAATCACCAGTTTATTCATCTATTTATCTATTAAATCATTTTCCACCCTCTTCTTATATTCTTTCACCTCCAATTTATAATACATAAATAATTACTTCTCTATACTGATATCATATGAGACAATGTGTTTATATGATGAGAAACATTGGGGGACTGGTTCCCTTCATAGGAATGGTTTTAAAACATCAATGAATTGATGAATATTGATAGTCATATTACATATGTAGTTCGTAGTATTCCATGATAACCATGTAAAGTTAGCTTCATAGTTTTCAATATTCAAATCATATTTTTTTCCTCAGATCCAGATACTGAAATTCCAAATATTATATATATTCACGTGGGATATATTTTTATAAGAATATTTTCTTAAAATACCTATATTCCACTTCTTATTTTTCTTCCTCCACCTTTATGTTTTGAATTAAATACCACCATTGATCCGCATATCCTTATAGACAATAAAATCCCCTGAAAACATTCACTCATTCATTACAATCCAAAGAGATTTATATATTTTATAATGATATTATCCACTGATCTTCTAAGAATAGGTTTGTTGTCACGTTTAATGATGGAGGTTGTTGTCACATAAATCAGACTTACAAATATCCCCTGAATTATTGAATTTTGATTCTCCGTTCTGGTAAGGTAATTATTCATAACATAATTCAACTATCCTAGTATAGTTATATGTTTATAAGCACCAGCCAAAACAATTTATACCACATTATTATCTTGTATTTTAGTGAAATCCAATCATGGGGTACTTATGTTCATGCAGTTTCAATTCCTTCCACTAGGATCCATTTCTAAATAATTTCATACAATATATTAGGTTTTTAATCATAATTTATAGTCTCATCTTTGAAAAACACATAGAATAAATTGAAATCCTACCCATATCTTGTCTTTTAATTAGAAACATGGTTTATTTGAATAAATATTAACATTTTATTTCATTATAATTGTTTATAAAGAAAATGTGAGTTATCATAGTTATATCCCCCAGGAATGTCAAACTAGTTGAGTAGTAAGACCCATTGTCCTATAATAGGATACCCAATATCGAGCTTGGAAAACCTTTTAAGCATTGTCACTCCAAGTTATATCTTTTCCACAACCACGCCCAGTTGTAATATCCAGATATGGATATTTTTTCTAGAAAGATAAAAAAATCTACTCCTTATCAAAATTATATAACGTTATATTATGTTTCTACTAAAAGACTATCTTATGTATTTTCCATAATTTATTTTTCCAAATTATAGTTTCAATGTTTTATATAATGCTTCCACTGATACAAACTATATGAACCCGACCATATATTCATAGAGCCAGTGCCTTATTTTATTATGTTGGAATATAAACAAGGATGTGTTATTCCAAAATAATTAAAAGTTTATTATCTTTGGAAATTAAGATACATTCATAAGTTAAACATTAATAATTGAAATGAAAAAAAAACGTGTTGACTTCTTATGAATCTCACATAAGCTCATATATTATCATAACGTGTCATTCATAATAAACTTATTCAAAACCTGCGGATAATAAAAAAATGTGAAAAGGGGCTGATCAAATTTTCAGTAAAAGTAAATAATGTAGATAATGAAAATATAAACACTACTCATTATGAATTATTAAAAATGAATGCCTTAAAAAATATACTTTATCATAATATGGAATGAAAAAAACAGATTAAATATTTCCATAAAACATAAACATGGATATTCTACCTGTTGAATAATCACATGTACTATCAATATCTAGATATCAACAACCTGTTACTATCTTTTTCTATTTCTTAGACCCTTTGGATCTATATTACTGACAAGTTTAAATACAGATGGTTGAACCTCGACTCCATTAGTTCACAAATAAAGCTTTGTGTAGAATATGAATTCTCATAGAAAATCAAGAATCATCTCCAATTTACTATTGTGGAGCTCCTCCTTGTTATCTGGTATGATAAAATCCTTTTATCCGCAACAACTACTCATTTAATCTTAATACAGGTCGGATGCAGATTCTCATCGCCATTAGGGAAGTGGCCTCAATTCAAAAAGCTCATTATGAAAACACTGATGGAGACCATGTGATCCTCTTCCAACATCGAATTGAATGTATCTACAGGAAGATGAGGCACACCCATGAGTTTTAATGTTTGGATCCAATCCTACATTGTAACAAAATCAATGTTGATGGAGCTTCTAAAGGAAATCTGGGACCTACAAGACGTGGTTCTTTCTTCAGAGAATTTCGTGGTCGTTGTCTGGGATGTTTCATTGGAATCTGTGGTTTGGGCTCCTCATTGATAGTGTAAATGTTGGTTTTGATTCATGAAATTGATTTTCTTAAGAAAAATGTTTGGAATAACATATGGATTGAAAGTGATTCTACCACCATTGTCCAACCTATTTTGAATGGTGTGGTGCACCTTGCGTGGTCGCATACCACCTGTTGGATGACCTTCCTAGATACGCTTTGGGAGATTAGATACCTCGTTGCACACTCCTTCCATTAAGAAAACCGGGTTGTGGATGGTCTGGAAAACAAGGGAATAAACCAGGGCATGTCTTGGCATGGTGATCAACCTGTCAAGATTCTCCCTCTCTATGAAAAAGATTGTAATAAGATCCCCTCTTTTTGAATTTTTTTGTTCTTATTTTTTTATCTAATCAATTGTTTCTTTGCCTTCGGCCAAGACATCACCTTTTAAAAAATATAATAAAAAAATTGATGGAAATTTTAAAATATACCATCATTGAATCGACCAAGAAATTTAAAAAATATTAAGGCCTCAGGAAAAACCATATCTAAATTTTGGAAAAGTCGTAGCCAAGTTCTTATATGTTTTACCGCATGGGACCTATTGATGCATGGAGGGGGTATATTAGACCTCACCCATCCCTTAATAAGTCCAATAAAATTTTTATAAGAATGGAGATAAACAAAGGATATATATTAAGTTCATTCGGGTAGAAAACCCATAGCCTATGTCTGAATATGTTCAGATATTGAACATAATTTCATAGAATATAAAACTTGACATATTAATAACTTCATTAAAAACTTATTAGACCCATTCTTGATTAATTATAATTTTATTAAGTTCATTATGGTCGTTTGTTAAGTAAATGAATTCAATATCATCGTTTGTGAGTGCTCGTTTCATTAGTTTTCATGACTAGTTCGTTTGTATAGAAGTTAATTTAAAATTAGAATTGCATTATTGAATCTTGATATATGTTATTAATTTTCATACATAATTTTATATAGTAATATAATTCTTTTGGTTACTTTGGGTATGGATGAATCCTTAGATTATATTTTTTATAAATTCTTGGATTAATTTGGTGGTTTTTTTATCACCGTGAACTCATTTTGTTTTATAAATTAATACCATGTCATCAATATGATTCCAGAACATTAAATAAGATATGTAATAAATATTATGATCGTTTTTTAAAAATAAAAATGAATTAATGAAATTAATTAACGTGGGTAATAGATGAGTAAAACACGTCATCCTTGTATGTGAAAAATTAGCACCTCTCATATAGTGTTTCAATTTCTAGTATAAAATATGGGGGGAGAGATGATAAATAATTATTCGTTTATAATAAAAAAATTAAATTACAAGTATTTTAATAGATATATAATAACATTGGGTGAAATTTTGGTGAGGAAAGTAAAAGAATGAATGAAACTTGAATGAAAAAAAATGAAATGAAATGAAGAATTTACCTCTTGAATTTAACATCATTGAGAGCCTCATTAGGGGAGAGGACGTGGACATTAGAAGGGAACAAGGGTTAATGGATGTGGGGAGGATCGTGGAAGTATATTTAAAAAAAATTAGACAAATCACAATGCCTGATAGGAGTTTAGAGAAGTGCTTGTGAGAGGTGGTTTTAATTTCGGAGGAGAGGAGGGTTATTCCATTATCTTAATCAATATTTTAATCATTATTTTCAAGTTTTGGCTCAAGAAA
The DNA here is from genome assembly GCA_963277665.1 of Viscum album. NCBI lineage: Eukaryota > Viridiplantae > Streptophyta > Magnoliopsida > Santalales > Viscaceae > Viscum > Viscum album. The sequence goes on along the minus strand of OY728128.1, from coordinate 206,552,953 downwards.
TGGAATATTCTGTATTATTGTGAATACAAATAGTAATAAGTGCATTTTATTTATAGAATATGGTCATTTATATCATACATAACTCAATCATGATTCATAAATTCATTTATTTAGCTTTTTTTTTAAATTATCGAATTTTAATATTCACAAAAAAAATCATGTATTTCAGAAAAATAAGAAAATTTCACCATAACCATTTTTTAATGTTTAAAAGTAATAAAGGAACGGAATTTTACCAAAATAATTCTCTACAAATGGTAAATTTAATTTTTATATAAAATCAATTTTTACGTGAAAAAACACATATTTTTAATTTAAAACTGTTTTTATAATACATTAAAAAATTAACAGATGTATCAAATTATTATACAAAAACCATTGGAAAATAAGAAATTAATTATAAAATACATTTTATGAAAATGATATTTATTTTAAATACATTTATTAGTTTAAAATTGTAATTAAATATTTATTACTCATAAAAATATCAACACAAAATTATTAATTTTTAAACAATTCACTCTCTTTTATATGGTGCCTATATTTTATTTATACTCACATGGGTGAGGTTACTAATTGAAATAATATGTTACTATTTATATTTCTATGTTACTCTTCATAATGGTAAGTTACTATTCAACAAAAATATTTATTGATCTTATCCGACTCAAAATATCTTACTCCTTGAAACCGTGTATGTCACTTTTTGAAAATTAAAATCATAGAAGCGACAAGATTATAACAAACAGATAGGTTATAATTATGTCCTATAAATATCAATATGTTTTTTCTCATAGAAATAGTGTATAATGAAATCTATAATATATTTATTTGTTAAACCATGGGGTGTTACATCACTGTTTCTTATGATTCTTTTCCCCATGCCATTTAGAAAGGTATGACGTAATAAATGTCAAAAAGGGTTCTAGTTATGATGAAATGAGTGGTAGAAAATATAGATTTTTTATTAACAAGTTATTTACGTCTCCCAATTTCTAATAAAACATTACATATGCGTTTATGTCATAGATTTTTGATATTTTGTATTGAATATTCTACAACTTTGAGATAATATTAATGTATATAAATTATGGGTCATTATATATGGTATCAGAGGAAATGTGTAGTCAACTACTAAAAACAAGTATGAGACAACATTAATAAAAACAAAAGGTATATTTTAATGTATAGGTTACAATCAAATTATTTTTAAATAACCAAGTATAAAACATAATGTTCCAAATGTTGATTTTTTTTCTTGATTATGTAGTTTTCCTAATTATGATAAGTGATTCTAGCACTATGATTCTTGGTTTTTTTTCAATGGATGAATGAATTTGGAATAGTTTAAATTTTGAATACATCGGGAAAGGAAATTATTTCTCTCCTGGGAAAAAAAATTTTATCAGACATTCAATGAAAATTCTTTTAGCAATTCTTGTAGAAAATTATCAAGATATGAATCCTACTGGACCACCAAAAAATAAATGGAGGGAAAAGAATTCAATTGAGTCCTTCATGAGGAAATTTCCACCATCATTCAGTGGGTTTTCTAATCCATTACTGTATGAAAAATGTATAAACACCATTGAAAATATATTTTCAGATATCCAACGCTCAAAACATGATAATTTAATCATAGCAATATATTGTTCGGAATGTCAAGATAATCAATGGAGGAACCTTATTAATAATATGATAATTATATATGAAATTGAATCCAAGGAATGGGAAGTGTTCAAGAATATATTTTACAATAATTACATAAATAATAATCTTCAACCAATGATGGAGAAGTAGTTCCTTGATCTTAAGCATAAGGATGATGAACCTATCAGTACATATAAATAAATTTTTCAAGACATGTAAGGTATGTTTCTAGAATTATTATCCAACATGAGAATAAGTTTGATTGATTCTTTTGTGTCATAAAACAAACTATCTGAAGGTAATTAGGCATAAGGGAAATCAATATATATGATGAAATAATTCAATGTTCTCTCAAGGTTGAGATAGAGATTGGAGTAACCAATCAGTCCTATGGGTATGATAAGAAGTGAAAAATGGAATTCAAGGGAAAATTTAAATACCACAATGAAAAGAAGGTGTGTTTCCCATTTTGATCAATTTGTGGAAACAAACATGGTGCAAATATTCTTAAAGGGACTAAAAATGATTTAAGTGTTTAATATAATGTCATCAGTTAGTTGAATACTAATGTGACGGGAAAAAGATTTCCAATTATGTGAATAGGGAAAAGGATACCCAAAATGCACCTAAGACACATCAGAGTTACAAGTGAAGGAAATAGAGATTTATGCTAATAAATTCCTTAATCCAAGGGATATTGATGATTATCAATTTTTGCAGTCTCTTATGGAAAAAGACAATGGCCAGTAACATGAGATCACTATCAGAGATGTGGAGTATGATTATGAAGTAGTGAAATGTATACGTACCATCTAACCTAATGTATCAAATGTTTTAATTGATATTTTATCATCCCACTATTTTTTTAAATATTTTTATAAGGTCATATTTGTATTACCTAAATAATTGGATGTTTTGTAAGCTATGATAGCTCCTAATGGCACAACGTTCACATCAAATCATAATAATTATTTTCCAGTTGAACAATGTGCCAAATTGATTCCTAAAAATATTAGGATCCTTACTATAGTTTATTTTATGTCATTCATTTGATGAATTTGATTTCTTTATATGGATCATTTATTAATTTTCTAGGAAGGGAAGTCACATTTCATATTCTAGAACAATCTATGTTCATCTATTGAATAAATGATGAATATTTCCTCCGGTAGATATTTCATCCATCTTTTGAGTCTTGATTCCTATTAATGAAGTTTATATATCTAAAATGGATGGGGATAAACATAAAATTAAGAATACGCCTATAGTATGAGATATTGATGATTTATATATATTAGAATTTCTAGGTTTCCCACTAAAATGTGATGTTGAATTTTCAATAGAACTCTTACTGGGATCTATGAATATTTAAAAGAAAAACTATAGAATTGACCCAATTGCCTTTTATGAATTTAAGAAGAAACTCAAACACAATCGTCAAAAGTGATTCCTAAACCCTATTGCATCACCTTAGGGAGATGCTGTTATTTTTTAAGAAGAATTATGTATCAATGAGACTCTGAATTGATTATCGAGTACCTAACAACATTACAATAATGAAAAAATATACTCTTCCCTGATTTACGAATTTTTTGACCAACTACGTGGAGCTCAATTTGTTTCCAATATTGATCTTAGTTCAGGATATCATCAATTAAGTGTTGAGAAGGAGTATATACCAAAGGCAGAATTACATATAAGTTATGGACACTATGAATTTTGAGTGATGTATTTTGGTCTTTCTAATTCGGTTGATATCTTCATTGATCTAAAGAATAGATTCTTTGTCAGCTATCATGATAAATTTTTTTAGTCTTTATAAATATATTATAATCTATTCTAAGAGCATGGAAGAGAAGGAAGATCACTTGAGAAACATACTTAAGAACATAAAAAAGATATTCTTCTTGAAACATTTTTCTAGTGTGGATTTTTAAATATTAAAGATTCATTTTTGGGTCACATAATATCAAGTGAGGGGATATCAATGGATCCTATATAAACTAATGTTATTGAATGTAGGTTGAGACCAAAAAAATATTTGAGATCTGATGATTTATTGGTTTTCCTAGATATTATCGAATTTTTGTGACGCTTTTTTTATGATTATGTAATCCACTCCCCACGTTGAATTGGAATGGAGTTAAATTCATGTGGGTAAAGGAATGTGATGGGAATTTCAATGAGCTAAATATAAGGTTATCCAGTGAATCTGTACTGAAAATTACTTTTAGTGGAGAATGGTTTTAGAAAAATAGTGATGCATCAAAGAATGGGATATATTGTGTTCTCATGAGAAATTATTTGGTGATAGCTTATGCTTCATAATAATATAAAATCCAATAGAAAATTACCCAACTCGTGATTTGGAGTTATCTATAGTAAAATTATCTCTAACAATATAGTGGTATTATATATATGGTGAAAGGTATGATATATATACTGATCAAAAATGTTTAATATATATTTTGACACAAAAGGAGATGAATATTCGTCAATAAAGATGGTCAGAGTTGAATAAAGATTATGAATACTCAATACATTTCCAACCTGGGAAAAAAAGGTGGAATATTCATCGAGTCAAAAGGACTATGCTATCATATCCATGATGAGGTTAAAAAAAGATCTAATATTTATAGATTTTCAATAGATAGATAATGAAATTTTCATTTAAGCGGAGAAATCATAACATTCTCAATTATATTTTCAACGATCTATACAAGAAATGATTAAGGAAGAACATAAGTAATATATATATAGAAACAAAATAATGTGAGGAATGTATTGGTATTCAACCATAATTGTGACAGAATAATAAGTTTATGAAGCCGGTTTGGTACTCCTCCCATACCCGAATTAAAGTATGATCTTTTATATGAGTCTCATAGTTCTTTATTTGGTATTCATCATGGAAGGACAATGTTATATGTCGACTAGAGTGATTATTTATAGTAATATGGAATGAAAAGAGATGTTTTCAAATATGTGTATCAGTTCCACATTTGTCAGAAAGTTTTGGATGAGAGACAGAAGATTAAAGGTATTTTACAACCATTACCAATATGAAAATAGAAATGGGAAAACATCACTATGAACTGCTTCGTCATACATTCCACGAAATCTGAATGCCATAATGCTATATAGGTTATGGTTTACCTCCTTAGGAATTCAGCACACTTCGTGGATATTAGATATTATATCGATCTTGATTAGCATTATCGAATATATGTATAACAAGTGGAAAGATTTCATGGAGTGCCACCTTTCATTACATCAAATTATGATCCAATGATTACCTCGATGTTCTGAAGATGTCTTCACCAGGATGTACATACAGAGTTATGATTCAGCATTTCTTATCATCCTTATATAGACGATTAGTTTAGGATGAAAATTCAAACTATAGATGTAATGTTGAGAGCATTCAATATGGATTTCAGAGGTTTTTGGCATCAAAACAAACATTTGGTGTAATATTCATAGAATAATCAATATAACTCTAGAATTCAGGTGGATCCTTATGAATCCCTATATAAAAATAATTTCATAACTCTAAAATTCTAGATTGATGTTGGGGAAATGAAGCAATCAGACCAGATATTGTTGATGCAAAGGAAGAAAATGCCAGATTTATTGAACAAAACATTTGGGAGTCTCATAGTCGACAAAAATGATATGTTGTCAACTGAAAAAATAAATTGAGTTTGAAGTGGGGGACAAGTTTTTTGAGGAATATCCCCTTGGAAGAGAGTAATGATATTTTGAAATAAGGTAATGTTAAGCCCTAGGTATATCAATCATTTTGAAATTGAGTGTTGTGTTGGTAAGGTAGATTACCGATTGGCGCTTCCACTGAATCTTCCATAATTTCATGATGTATTCCATGTATATATCATGATAATGTAAATACTAGATTCTTTACATGTACTAAAACTAAATGTTGTACCACTGGAGAAAATTTGTTTCTACGAAGAACAACTGATAGAGATTATAGATCATAGCGAAAATGTTCTACGAAAGACCACTCACTTTGTTAATATTTTGTTGCAGAACAACCAATTTTAAGAAACTATGTGGGAAACTGATGATATTCTGAGAGAGATATATCATCATATTTTTGTATCCATGTGATTAATTTCAAGGGAGAAAATCAATTTTTTGGGGGTAGAATATAACACCTAGATGTTTTTATGATATATATTTTCAAAATAATATTAATTTTTCAATAGCATTCATGGCATGAAATTGTGAGTTTGAACAAACCAAAATAAATTTAGAATATAAAAATACCATTTTAACATTATTTTTATGTTAATGTTAATTAAAATAAATATTTTATGAAAATGTATGGTGATGTTAATCCCTACCAATTATTTATTAAAAATATAAATCAAATACAAATTTTTATTTATGTATTAATAAATTGAGTGAATTACTATTAGTACTTTAAATTAATGAAATAAATATTTTATATACATAATAAATATTTTTGATATTCATATGACATATATTTTGGTCACAGGGTATGAATAAACCCTATAAGATGTATAAAAATGAATATTTTTCAAACGGGTAATTTTCTGCTATTTAATGGAGAAGCCCTTTTAAATTATTATTTTAATACAATAATTTTTTATATCAAAAGAAAAGAATTATTTTGTAAGTGGGACCTAAAAATTTAATTTGGATGAAATTTTAATATATTTCTTATAACATTCAAATTTTGAAGAATTATAAAAATACACTAAATTTAAATTAAAATATACTTTTATCATAGAAAAAAATTATTATGGGTATATTAAAATACTGAATGGTTTTAAAGTATAAATAGATTATATTTTTATCATTAAATATAATTTATGTCCTTAGAATTAATTTTACATTAAATTTATATGTAAAAACATTTCAATCTTTTGCAACGATTTAACTTTTAAAACTACTTCTCTCTTTCTGTCAATGTGAATAATTTTAAAATAATTACTAAAACTTTTGTGTTTTAAAATTTAAAAAATTGATTAAAAATTTGGAGTAATTATTTCAAAATTTGGTAAATATATTAATTTTATTATATGGCATTATTAATAGTAGTTTCAGAAAAAACATTAATACGCTAAAATGGTAAATAAGGTATCTAAGGATCAAAATAATATTATGAAATTACCTTAAGACTTGTCCTAAAATCATTTGATGAATCATTTTATTTCAAAATCACCCTTCTATATAAATTGTGTCTTTTAGAAGCCACTTCGATTGGATTAGGACATCTAATTTATTTTCATTAATGTCACACACGGTTTTTTTTCTGTCTTTGTATTGATCCGGCCCATTCCCAGTTTTAACAACTGAATTTGTTTCTTTTATAACTCTTTTGTTTTTCATCCATTTTCACCCAATCAACTTCCCACTTATCCTATACTGATATATTAAAATTTATATATCCATTTGGACCCATTAGAAATTCATAAGCCAGGCGAATTTGGGTCACTTATTTAGGTATTGGGCCGGCCAATGGGCCCATTTCCTGTTTTTAAAAAAATAATTTGTTTCATTTATATATTTTTCATTGTTTAATCTTTTTCGGTGATTCCACCTCCCACCCGAAGCCACTATCCTTATCCTGACACCCAATATCTTTTTTACCACTTTGGAGCTCATATTGGTCGCGTATTAGGGAGAATGTTCTCTGGTTTCCTCAAAACGTCCAGAATTGAGAGGGTAACTTGTTTCACCCATAACTCATTCAATTCGTACTCCTTTGGACACAAATTTTCTTTCCCTGGTTCTTCCAGATCTTAGGAGTATCTAAATGAATTTTCAAGCCATTCCCTTCCCTCTAGGGTTGCAGATCTAATGGAATACGAAGAGTTTTCTAGGGTGAAAGGTGAGATTCCTTCTCCTTTCTCCTTCCTCTTCCCCCTCCTTTCATTATTTCATGGTTTTATATTGTACCCTAGTCTTGATAGACCTAGGGTTTTGTTATACCATGTTTTTTTATGGGTTTTATGTTTGTTTAGGTCTGGTATTTATAGTTTTAGGGTTTATAATCCCGCGGTGGGTGATTTCGGGTGTGCGTTTCAATTACGCCAAAGATTTGAGGTAGGATACCCCATGCACATGACTTTATTATTTAAGTTTCATCCTTTTATTATATTTAAAACCAGATATATATGTTTATTATTGTTTTTAATCCTTTGGATAATTTTATTGGTGTTCAAAGTGGTTGTTTAATCATTGGTTTGTGAACGGTAGTGTTGTTTTGTCATGAAAGTTCTCAACAAGTGTTTGTTTAAATATTCCGTTATCTTTTGAAAATATTTTGTGAGGTTTATAATCTGTTCTATGGTATTTTTAACATGTTACAGTATCTTGAATGGAAATATGGCTTTCAATTGGTGTTTTATTCCTTTTCATGTACATAAAATAAATTGTTTTGTTTAAAAAGGGCATGTTATGTGTTCGGTAAATTGCCCGGTTGGATTTTATGTGTGATGTGTGATTTAAAAGTTATTTGATTGGATTTATAAAGGAATTGTAAGAATTATAAATGGTATTTTTGGGTAACTATATTGATTTCCAATTTGGATTTCTTTTTACAAACAAGTGGGTTTTGATTTACAACATATTTTGGCCCGTGTTGCCCAAAAATGGATCGTTTCACATCTTTATGAAAATGGTTGTGTTTTGAATATTTAACCTAAGTATTATAAGAGATTTATGAATGAGGTTTACTGTTGTAAATGATGTTTATACAGATCCTTAATAAAATTAAAATGCATACCTTCATCAAAGGTTAGTTTTGAGAAAATGTTTAAAGGCCCGTTTGGCATTTCCTAATGAAGGAGTGTTTTACTTGTATATAACAAGTTGTGAAATTGGGATTGTTTTATGGTCCATTAAATGATTTTATTAAATGTTTATTGGGATGCCAAATATGATTTGGTTTGGTTATGATGTGTGTTTATAATTTAAAGAGTGTTTTTGAAAGAGTTTTATGTGCAAATCCTCAATACACTTCATGAAATTGTTTTACCGAAATATTTAGTGGTTTGTTGACTAGTGTAAGAAATGTGAAGAATGATTATGGGATGTTTGTGTTTTTATGGTTTTGGAATGGAATGGGGATGTGAAATGTGTATTTGATAATATGTGTAACTTGATTGAGCACTAAAGGGAATCCCGGGTATCTAGGTGGGCGGACGTGTACTAGTATACTAGTGATTCTGTGGGGGTTGGCCCCTGTTTCACGTAGCAAGTTTGACGATGACAACACTAACTAAACTATGATGATGTTGATGATTGGGGACCACTAGGTTATGGGTATGTTCCCTACTAGTGGCTCGTGCACGAGAACGGATATTTATTATGGTTACTTTCACCGAGATACGAGGTACCTGGGGCTCACAACTAACTAGTGCCTAGGGGTATTCCTGTGACTAGTGCTCATTGGCTATTTTGTACTCACCGTCGGCATACGGTGTGTTTGGTTGGTAAATTCAGTAGTATGTGTTATTTATTTGAATGTTAAAATTATTTAAAGCAGAACTCTTGAAAACTATTTTCATTTTGAAGTTTCACCTCTTTGAAAATAATTGTTACTTGCATTTTTGTTTATTAAACCTGCATGTTTTTGTCTGATAATTATTATAGCATGAAACCTCATTTGAAAACCAGACTTTCAAATCTTGAATTTAAAACTATAAATTTATGTTTCTTTTATTTTAAAGTAATGTGCATTGGGAATAGAATACCGGGCTAACCTACTGAGTTTTAATACTCACGCCTATAGTCTTCTTCTTTTTTTTAGCCCTTGTGCAGGTTTCATCTTTAGTTCGATCACCTTGGGAGACTTTTTATCATTGTGTTGGAGAGTGACCAGAAGTGTCACATGGAGTTATTTTTTCATCGGAATTGTTCATTTGAGTTGTTGGTTTTGTTCTAATTTTAGTTTCTTGTACAAATAATATTTAGTTCAATTTTTATATAAATTCATTTTGGGCTGTCCGTTTATTTCCGCTGTTTGTTTGATTGTTTATATATGGGATAAATCTTTCCCTTGTGTACTCTATTGATGCCCTTGGTGCTTGTCACCATCCCGGGAGGATCGGGAACGCCTCTCGGGACTTGTCGCGGGCTGGCCTGGGTAACCGGTTCAGGGTCGACTCGGGCTGGTTCGTGACAAAATGGTATTAGAGGGAGGTCGGCTATTACCGGACCTTTCTTTTTAGAGTGCCATTGTTATTTTGGGGATGTCAATGTAGATGGAGTAGGATTGTTGGGACTTGAGGGGTAAGTGCAAGAAGAGCGTCGCGAACTCTTTGTTGTTCTAATCCTTAGGTTTCCATGGATGTCCGGTTTTATTAGTGTCCATTGTTCTAGTTGATTGTTTTATATTGGGATATGACAAGGGGAGTCTGACCAATGGCCTTCGTGAGCTCACAGGTCCTGGCAAGCCATGTGGAGCTGGGGAATGGTCCTAATAAGTCTCTCTGTGTTGGTGTTGTGTTTGGCATATGGCCGCCAACCATATGGTCAAGTCACCCACCGACACTAGTTCCCTTTTTCTTGGGTCTCTTGAACCTTTCTTGAATTCTGAATTTTTGTTTTTAAAATCCTTGTGTGAGAATTGTGAAAATGGGTTTTAATGTAAGGATTAGATTTTGAAAAGTGAAAAAATGGGGTTTCAATAATTAAATATAAGAATGGTTTAGGAAGGTTTTGTTTTTGTGAAAAAAAATGGAGGGAAGCAGAAATGATTTAAAGGGATTGGATTATCCATAATCTAAACTTGTGGTTTGTTGAAATAAAATGTTCTGAAATTGTGAATCATTTTAAAGTGATTATGGATCTTTTTTTTAAATGGGGTATTTTAGGATGTTAAAAAAGTTTTTTAAATCGGATAAATTAGTTTTGTAAATTAGTTTTGATCGGTTGGTTTTTTACTAGAAATGTTATTGGTCTCAATGGACCTCAGATTATGAAAGTATACATTGCTGATTTTTTAAAAAAAATAATGTGAAGGGGTTGTTTGGAGTGGCTTGGTTATTTAAAAATTATTTTTTAAAATGAAAAGGGGTAGGTTTTTAAGAAAATGGTTCTTAATGAATTGTGGTTTTGTTTGTTTGTGGAATATGAAATGGGTTTTTCACTTGGTGGTTGGTGTTCCTTTTGAAGGTACATGATTTTTGGAATGATGTTGTTTTGTTTTATCCTTTGGTGTTTTCATGAGTGCTCACATGCATGGATTTATTTATATCTGGAAGGATGAAATATATGGTATGGTGGTTGGGTTCCTGGGGTGGCATGGAAATGTGCATGTGGGTGAGACTTGATGAAACACCATTGGTGAATGTTAAAACCCACCAAGTTAGTTTGATTTTTCAAAATTGTTTTGAGATGAAAATTGTGGCCTTTTTTAACCAATTGTTATGTGGATTTATTTTTCTATGACTTAGAAGAGTTGTTTATTTTGTTAGCTTCCACATGATCTAGAATTCATACTCTTGTTGTATCTTGAGATGATATCTTGTTGGTGTCTTGGTTTTGGAGAAATTTTCATTGGGTTTCTAAAGATGTGTTTGATGTTGTGATGTGGCCAGTGATAGTTCTCCGTTGGAAATCTGTCCTACTGATCAACCTAAGGATTCCTTTCAAATTTTAAATCCACCTCTTTTGATGATGCCTCAACCTGTTTGTTGGAATATAGAGATGTTTGGGATCTATTAAAAGTGCTTCTAGGTCGTGATAATTCTTTTGGATAGAGCAGTTGTGTTCGGTGATGTTGATGTGTTTCGTCTAATTCCTTGTCCATTATGCCCCTCATTTGGAGTGATAAGGAATTTTTATATGTATCTATTATTTCCTATTTAGATGAAGTTTTTTTTTGTGATCCAGTGTGGGTTTTTTTGAGTGGTGTGATCCTTATCACCTGACTGCGGTGCAGCAAATGCTTCATGAATCAGGGCTCCAGCCATAGGCCTCAGAGTGAAGCTTTTCACGCAGTCAGGAAATCAACAGAGGTGTGGAGTGCTAGATTATGATCATTACTCCTCTTTTTTGGTAAGTTAGTTACTATGTCAATGTTTTGGTTCTTCATTTCTATGAATTTCCCTTTTTCGCAACAAGCGTGGTGGACTTAACCCCTCACACACTGTCTATGGTTATTCCTTCATGGATGTGGGTTTTCAATCAATGTCCCTGTGTGGACCACCTGTAAAAATCAGATGAAGTCTTGGTGTTACCTATTCATTGGGGGAGAGTTTTGGGTAGTTTCATTGTTTCTTTTGTTGTTTCAGTGGCCAAATTATTGGGTCCCCTTCCCTCCCATCCCCAAGTGACGGGGGTCCAGAATTGTGCGGAATGTGTTGGACAAGTTCTTGTCCCCTCCGTTCGGGAGTGGGTGGTTGATATGTTCATTTTTTAATCCTATTAACTTGGTATATTATGTTTTTTAGGAGGTTTTTTTGGGCTTCTGTGAGTGACGCCCAATTTTAGCTCATGTTCAATTCTTGTCTATTCATTGCTAGTTGGTTTCTAATGGTGGGGAGACCCACCATGGGTCTCTTGGATTTTCATCCGAAGAACATTTCTAGGGATAGTTGATTCATAATGGTGGGGGGTACATTCTGGAATCCTTATGTGTTGTTTTTTTCAGCTGGAAAGTGTTATGGCTTTCCGGGGGCGGAAAGCTTTAATGGTGGGGAGAATTGTCACACACGGTTTTTTTTCTGTCTTTGTATTGATCCGGCCCATTCCTAGTTTTAACAACTGAATTTGTTTCTTTTATAACTCTTTTTTTTCATCCTTTTTCACCCAATCAACTTCCCAATTATCCTATACTGATATATTAAAATTTATTTATCCATTTGGACCCATTAGAAATTCATAAGCCAGGCGAATTTGGGTCACTTATTTAGGTATTGGGCCGGCCCATGGGCCCATTTCCTGTTTTTAAAAAAATAATTTGTTTCATTTATATATTTTTCATTTTTTAATATTTTTCGATGATTCCACCTCCCACCCGAAGCCAATATCCCTATCCTCACCCCCAATATCGTTTTTACCACTTTGGAGCTCATATTGGTCGCTTATTAGGGAGAATGTTCTCTGGTTTCCTCAAAACGTCCAGAATTGAGAGGGTAAATTGTTTCACCCATAACTCATTCAATTAGTACTCTTTTGGCCACAAATTTTCTTTCCCTGGTTATTCCAGATCTTAGGAGTATCTCCATTAATTTTCAAGCCATTACCTTCCCTCTAGGGTTGCAGATCTAATGGAATACGAAGAGTTTTCTAGGGTGAAAGGTGAGATTCCTTCTCCTTTCTCCTTCCTCTTCCCCCTCCTTTCATTATTTCATGGTTTTATATTGTACCCTAGTCTTGATAGACCTAGGGTTTTGTTATACCCTGTTTTTTTATGGGTTTTATGTTTGGTTAGGTCTGGTATTTATAGTTTTAGGGTTTATAAACCCGCGGTGGGTGATTTCGGGTGTGCGTTTCAATTACGCCAAAGATTTGAGGTAGGATACCCCATGAACATGACTTTATTATTTAAGTTTAATCCTTTTATTATATTTAAAACCAGATATATATGTTTATTATTGTTTTTCATCCTTTGGATAATTTTATTGGTGTTCAAAGTGGTTGTTTAATCATTGGTTTGTGAACGATAGTGTTGTTTTGTCATGAAAGTTCTCAACAAGTGTTTGTTTAAATATTCTGTTATCTTTTGCAAATATTTTGTGAGGTTTATAATATTCTCTATGGTATTTTTAACATGTTACAGTATCTTGAATGAAAATATGGCTTTCAATTGGTGTTTTATTCCTTTTCATGTACATAAAATAAATTGTTTTGTTTAAAAAAGGCATGTCATGTGTTCGGTAAATTGCCCGGTTGGATTTTATGTGTGATGTGTGATTTAAAAGTTATTTGATTGGATTTATAAAGGAATTGGAAGAATTATAAATGGTATTTTTGGGTAATTATATTGATTTCCAATTTGGATTTGTTTTTACAAACAAGTGGGTTTTGATTTACAACATATTTTGGCCCGAGTTGCCCAAAAATGGACCGTTTCACATCTTTATGAAAATGGTTGTGTTTTGAATATTTAACCTAAGTATTATAAGAGATTTATGAATGAGGTTTACTTCTGTAAATGATGTTTATACATATCCTTAATAAAATTAAAATGCATACCTTCATCAAAGGTTAGTTTTGAGAAAATGTTTATAGGCCTGTTTGGCATTTCCTAATGAAGGAGTGTTTTACTTGTATATAACAAGTTGTGAAATTGGGATTGTTTTATGGTCCATTAAATGATTTTATTAAATGTTTATTGGGCTGCCAAATATGATTTGGTTTGGTTATGATGTGTATTTATAATTTAATGAGTGTTTTTGAAAGAGTTTTATGTGCAAATCCTCAATACACTTCATGAAATTGTTTTACCGAAATATTTAGCGGTTTGTTGATTAGTGTAAGAAATGTGAAGAATGATTATGGGATGTTTGTGTTTTTATGGTTTTGGAATGGAATGGGGATGTGAAATGTGTATTTGATAATATGTGTAACTTTATTGAGCACTAAAGTGTATCCCGGGTATCTAGTTGGGTGGACGTGTACTAGTATGCTAGTCATTCTGTGGGGGTTGGCCCCTGTTTCACGTAGCAAGTTTGACGATGACAACACTAACTAAAATATGATGATGTTGATGATTGGGGACCACTAGGTTATGGGTATGTTCCCTACTAGTGGCTCGTGCACGAGAACAGATATTTATTATGGTTACTTTCACCGAGATACGAGGTACCTGGCGCTCACAACTAACTAGTGCCTAGGGGTATTCCTGTGACTAGTGCTCATTTGCTATTTTGTACTCATCGTCGGCATACGGTGTGTTTGGTTGGTAAATTCAGTAGTATGTGTTATTTATTTGAATGTTAAAATTATTTAAAGCATCCCTCTTGAAAATTATTTTCATTTTGAAGTTTCACCTCTTTGAAAATAATTGTTACTTGCATTTTTGTTTATTAAACCTGCATGTTTTTGTCTGATAATTATTATAGCATGAAACCTCATTTGAAAACCAGACTATAAAATCTTGAATTTAAAACTATAAATTTATGTTTCTTTTATTTTAATGTAATTTTCATTGGGAATAGAATACTGGGCTAACCTACTGAGTTTTAATACTCACGCCTATAGTCTTCTTCTTTTTTTAGCCCTTGTGCAGGTTTCATCTTTAGTTCGATCACCTTGGGAGACTTTTTATCATTGTGTTGGAGAGTGACCAGAAGTGTCACATGGAGTTATTTTTTCATCGGAATTGTTCATTTGAGTTGTTGGTTTTGTTCTAATTTTAGTTTCTTGTACAAATAATATTTAGTTCAATTTTTATATAAATTCATTTTGGGCTGTCCGTTTATTTCCGCTGTTTGTTTGATTGTTTATATATGGGCGAAATCGTTCCCTTGTGTACTCTATTGATGCCCTTGGTGCTTGTCACCATCCCGGGAGGATCGGGAACGCCTCTCGGGACTTGTCGCGGGCTGGCCTGGGTGACCGGTTCAGGGTCGACTCGGGCTGGTTCGTGACAATTAATGAAAAGAATAATATATCATACTCAAGTATTTAGAACAAATTATTTTTAAAATAATGATATACCGAAGATAAATTTGAATAAAATTATCATTTTGAATATAGAATTATTATTTTTTCACAATAATTTACTTGTAATTTTTAGGAACAAATGTTAACATTAATGACATATACTTTAGTGGTGTAAAATTTATTTATGTTATAAGAAATCAATAAAATATATATTATTGGAATGTAAATAACCATAAAGACCCAAAATCACTAACAAATATTATTTTTCTAGTACATTTGTACCATAAAAATCTATGGGTAGAGTTAGTGACCATTTGTATCATTATAGAAATGATTGTGACACTTTTATTATATCATTGAAAGTGATGTTAAAGTACTCACCATCATAATTTAATTAATATAACATTTTAAATGTTTCATTTCCTTGAATATAAATTCGACAAATAGTATTATTCAGAAATATATTATATTTTTATTCATTGTATTATTTTTCTTAATTTTTTTTAATATGTATATTAATTAATTAAGAAAAATTGAAGTAGTTATTATTTTATTAATAGAGATAACAAATAAATTTTAATAAAAATAACAAAATAAATATAATTTAGTCTAATTAATATGTAAAATGAATCTTATAGATGACCTTTACCTCATATGAGTATAATAAAATATTTTTTAAAAGTTTACTTATTATCATAATATTTTAAAAAATCACTGAATTTAAAAGAGTGAAAATCAAAACTATTGATTTTTTTTTAAAATAATATTTTAATAATTTTTATAAAAATCAAAATCCAATTTAAAAAATATAAAATAATTCTAATATGGTTGAAATTTTTTCCAGTATTTATATGTTGTCTAATTTAAATCAAGTAAGTTATTATGATACCCATTTTAATACTTACATATTTGATATCTAAATTATGTTACATAGAATAACTAAGTGTTAATTAAAATTATAATGTTTAAATTGAACGAAAAACTTGTAAAAATATTATCAGTTGGGGATATTACAACCCTACCACATATCATCTTCTAAACATGGACATTTTGGAAGTTTTTTATGGGGTTTTTTGTTATATTATATTAATAGGTTTGGGATATCTGAAAAGTTCCCCTCATCTAAATTATAAAAGGGAATCTCCTCCCTCACCTCTCCACCTCACATTGTGCCTTCAATATCAGCCATCCCTTTCCCATTACCCTTATAATCTTCACTACTCTCGTTATAGAGGTTTTTTTTTTCTTGAATGGGTAACTCTAGATGTCTAAGGGAATATTTATAGGAAGAACATCGAAGAAGATGTAATCTCCTCTACCAATTCTTTCAAAGTTCTATCTTATCCTACTTATTATTCATGAGGAGGTTCATTATATTTTAATAAATACAGAATCAATTATATTATATGACATTATTATGATTAAGGATCAACAATGTCCCACTTTTTATCCATCCTACAAAAAATGAAATCACCATGTGTGCGTATGTTCAACTTACTATCTCCACATCCTGGTGTAATTTGTGTTTCACCACAATATTACATGGATTGGTTTAACGAAGTAAACAACAACTATATATTATTATTATATTATTATATTGATTCTAAAATATTATTCCCCATTAAATTCAATATCATTCAAAAATTATGAGAATGATATCATTTCTCATGTGTGCATACAACCTACCATCTCCATGATATGATGTGATTTATTCTACATTAAATTCATTAAAGCATGATTATAGAAAATTATATAATGAAAATTATGATATATATAATGTAAATTTTATTTTTAAATTATATAAAAAAGAGATATCAAGTATAATGAGAACTTATTTTACAAGACAAGTATAAGTAAACGAAGTAGTCAATACCTGAATAATAAGTAATAATAAAATATTATTAAAAAACTGATGATGCAATGATCATATATGATATCATAAAAATTAATGTCATTGTAAAATAATCTAATGAAATTATTAAAATCATTATCCTCTAGGTTTACTTACATTCAAAGCAAATTTGATCTAAGGTAAGGGAATATATCACAATCTCATTATTTTCTGAGATAGTTTATACGTAAGTTGTTACTGGAGTATATTTATCATCTACATACATGTTTCCAAAATTTGTATTCCAAAATATTGTTTCTCTCCTTCAAATTTTTTTTTGGGAATTTTACCCACAGAAGATTCTTTATTAAATGGTGTAAAATGAATCTTTTTTCAATTTTGAGATAACGAATTGTTGACTTTCTGTAAAATGTATGATAAGAATGTTCTCTTTTAACATAAACAAAAGTAATAGATTTTTGGGATTTCATAACACCTTATTTAAATGAATCATAATTTAAAAAATATCATGTTTATATTCAAATAAATTATTCTATTTTATAATTGAGACTAATTTGGAGTAAATTGAACAGTTTTGAAGAAGATATGATATTTTCCTCAATAATTAATTTCATATGTTTTATCAAAATTATTTCACATATAATATAAAATTATTTAAATATAGTTCTGTTTCTATCCATATAATTTCAATGATTTTATTATGATTATGATGGAATGATATTTGTGAGTCCCTTTTGTTTTATACAGATTATGATGGAATGATGTTTAAGAACCCCCTTTTATTCCATGGGTTTTTCTATGATTAGTGATTTCTTTATTGAACATGTTAGAATTATTTAATTATGTGATGGGTGGTACCTATATATACCTCCAATTTATTGTGTAATGATTTATATATCATGTTATAAACAAGGATAGAATGTGACATGATCTCAGTTAATTATTAAATGGGTTGTATGAGGAGTGAACGCGGATGAGTAATGGACTTTGTCCACTATTATGATAAGGACCCATAATTTACATAAATTGTTATTACTAAAAAATTTAATCATACTAATTAAAACATATAAAAAAACCATGATATCACCGTATAGGTATAGTGTCATTATAAACTGGGAAACAATAACAACTAGTTCATAAATTATCTACATTTTCTCCCACTTATTTCATCATATCTAGAGTCCCTTTTGGCATATCCTACTTAATACCCTTATTCTTGTTCTGGAGAAAAGAAAACATACAAAAGGGTGAGCTCAAATTCTCATTAAGGGTAAACAATAGAAATATCAGTCATATCATATCCATAAGTTCATAACATTTTGAAAATCATAACCTCCAAAAGATATCATAATATCAGGACATGGGATAAATCGTAGTAGTGAGATGTAATCTCAATAATCATAACATAAAACATAATATTTGTGTCATACACACATAATAATAGAAAATTATTTCATATTTTTCAAGACTCATTTCCAATACCATCATAGCGGACAAAGTCCATTACTGAACTGAGTTCACTACTCGTTCCAGTCCTGTATCACTGAACCAGATTAACTTGTCATTCCAGCCATGCCTATATCATGAGATATAAATCTTTACCCAATGCATTTTAGGGATATATAGGTCACAATCATCTCATAATGAAACCATTCATATGTGTGACATAAAATCATAAATCATACATCATAGCATAACCCCTGTAATAAAAAAGGGATTCGTAAACCACATTCCATCATAACATAATCCATGTAAGATAATAGGAAATCATGGAAATAATTACATCATATCATAATGGAGACAATGTAATAAAAGGGATAAAAATAGAACTCTATACTATCTTATATGGAAAATAATTTTGATACAACAATTGAACTCCGTTCTTGAGGAAAATATACTTGCTACATCAATTTTTTTCCCTTTCCCAACATGACATTCAATTTTAAAATAAAAGTAGTTAATTGAAAATAGTCTTGAAAATTTGTAGAGAAATTTTAATGGAAATAATATTCTATGAAATCAATGAAAATCCATTCATGTCGTATAAGTTAAAAACATTCTTCTCGTAATTTGGTTGGAAAATTCAAAAAGTATCTCGTACTGAAAATGACAAAAGATTCCATTAATATCTTTTACTAAAAATTCACCAATAGGTAAAGTTGGATTTAAAAAATTGTATGTGGATAGAAATAATATTACATATTGAGGAAACATGAATGTGGAAGATAAATATTCCCTAATAAATTATGATGTATAAACAATCTTGGATAAAATTGAGATTGCGAGATTTTACATTGCCTTAGGTTTGACATACTTTGTACATATCTGAACCTCTTGTATAATGATTTGAATATTGTAATTGTCTTATTACAGAATCATACTCATTGTTATGATATCATATATGGTCATATTCTTATCTTTTTATTAGTAATATTTCATTGTTACTTGTTATTCTAATGTTAATCGCTTTATGTTCTTATGTGTGTTTTGTCGAATAAATTATAATTACTATTTTTAGGTTATAGATAAATCATTTAAAGAATGGTAGTAGTATAATATATATCATATTTATTCATTCAATTCGTTTATATAATCATGCTTTAATGAAGATCATGTAGAACGAATCACATCACATCATGGAGATGGTAAGTCGTACGTATGCCTGAGCGATGATATTGTTCCCATAATTATTGAATGGTCTTGGAGTGCATGACAGAATATCTTAGAATTAGTATCATTTTATAATAATCGTATATAGTTATTCTTTACACCATTATACCCATCTATGTATGGTGTTGGTGGAAAACAGATTACATCACGGCGTGGAGACGGTATTCTGTACGTACGCATGCGCGGTAATTTCATTTTCTGTAAGATAGATAGAAGGAAAAATAGGTTTGTTTCATATTTATAATAACATATCAGTATATGAGTGATACGGATGTCATTACCTTATAATTAAACAAATAAATAAGAATAATTAGTAGAAAAATATATTTGACTGGATTAGTAAAGGATATTACCTCTTTTTCGACGCATCAATTCTAAACCTCCTCTTAGGGCACTAAAGTTCTTCATTGAATAAGACAAGGACCTATAGTATGTTACTAGGGAAGTGGAGAAGAGAAATGGATAGGGTTTGGCCGATCATGAAGGCTCCAAATGTTGTGAGGAGGAGAGGTAGGAGGTTCCCTTTTATAAAGGAGGAGAGGGGCACCTTTGGAAACATAAGGAATATTAATTTATAATAAATTCAATACCCACATAAAAACTTCTAAAAAAGACACAATTAGAATATGAAATTAGATACTATTGTAATCTCATCAAAAAACAAAATTTAGACATGTTGGGAATTTATTTTAATCCTTATCAAATAAATTAATCCTTCTTTAATCTATTTAATTTTATTTGTGGTAATAATATTCTAAATTTTAAATTGTTATAAATAGTTATTTATATGTTTTTAATTGCCCATAATTGGATAATTAATGACATTGACTACCATATAATTTTCAATTTATATTTTTTAAAGATTTTTGTGATTTTAAAAAATTTAATAATATGTTATTTTTATAAAATCATAAGTGTCAATTTTGACACTATTCATTTATTTGCATTTAAATAAAATCCACACTAAAAATATATTCGAACCAAAATATTTTATAGATTACTAATATTTCATATTCATCTATAAAATTAGTGGAGAATATAAATTAGTTCATATAATACTTATTTTAATATTTTTAAATCCATTTATTTGATATTTCAATCAATAAAATAACTTCTACATCACTATTGTGTCATCATTAATGATAGTTATTTAATCGATAACAATACAAAATAAATTCTCATGATGTATATAATTTTATTTTCTTTCTGGAATGTATTTATATTCTAGGTTTTATGAAGTGAACCACTAAATTAAAATTATTACACTAATAAGATATAAGAGAGTGACATGTTGTCACATTCTTTGGATTTAATTATAATTATATCATTTTCATGGTCAATAGACCATAAAACAAATCTATTACGACCCTTAGATGATATGGATCGACTTTTATTCATCCAATAGAGTTTTGTCAGGTGGTTTTGTAATTTTATAATCTTATTTTTAACCTTAACTACCCGATTTACCTTCAAGTGTAGTAAATAAAAATTATCGTAGTTACAATTCATAATGTCAGAAAACTAAAAGTAACCTATTAACATAATTTAGACCCACTGAATCCAAATATGGAATCAATTTTTCAAAATTAAAGACAAAAAAAGTTGCATTAATTAATTTAAAATTAATCATGTTGTTAAGAAAATGAGATTTAAAAGTTAAAACATTCTCATAGATTGAAATGTTTTTACCTATGAATTTAATGTAAAATTAATGGTAATGACATAAAATATATTAAATGGAAAAAATATATTCTATTTAAACTTTAAATCTATTAAATTTTATCATTTAATCATATAAATTATCTTGATGAAAAAAGTTGTTTTTAAGAAAAAATTAGTGTATTTTTACTATTCATCAAAATAAGAAAGTTATCAAAAAAGTATCGAAAATTTCTCCAATGGAAATTTTTATATCCTAATTCAAAAGAATAATTTTATTTTTTAAAATAGAACTTATAATCTTGTCAAAATCATATTCAAAATATGTGCGCCATCAAAATCAGTTAATAATGCATTCTTTGAAAATTTATTCTTTTATCTGAAAATTTGATTTTGTTTTCATATCTCATTCTAGAAAATGTGTAAGACGAATTAAAATGTTATAAAATTAGAAATTCAGTTAATACTATTCATAACTGCTAGTTCATAATATTATAATAGTATATCATTGTTTAATGAAACTCAGTATTGCGTACAACACAAGCTATCTAGGAAGATTGCCCTTGCATGTAATGCAAGCCAAGCCAGTGTTCTGTGTAGTGAAATATTCCATTGGTTTTGCGCATAAAATAAGACTTTAAAAATAATATTTCTAGTAAAATCTCATGGTGTTAAATTCTACCCCCTTTAAAATGAATTTATCCCTCGAAATTTGTCACTTCGTAACAAACAGATGAGGATACCTCTCTGTCATAATATCCTCAAGATCCCATGTAGCTTCTTCCAATTTGTGGTTCTCCCATAAAACATTACCCAAGCGAGTTGTATGATTTCATAGATCATTTTCACTATGGTCCTGAATCTCTATCGGATAATCTTCATAAGAATGATCTTGCTCCAGCGGTACAACTTCTAAGCTTAGTACATGTGAAATATTAGGTATGTACTTACTCAAGAGATATATATGGAACACATCATGAACTTGAGAGAGATTTAGTGGAAGTGCCAATCGGTAAGATACCTTCCCAACAAAATCCAGTATTTTGAATGGACCAATTTACCTAGGGCTCAGCTTTCCCTTCTTTCCAAATTTCATTACTCTCTTCCAAGGAGATATTATTAAGAACACTTTATCACCCACTTCAAACTCTAGGTATTTTCTTCTCTTGTCGGCATAACTTTTTCTTCGACTCTAAGGTTCTCTTATGTGTTGTTGAATAGATCAGACCTTTTTTCCATCTCATCAACAAGATCAGGTCCTAATAGAATTTTTTCCCCAACATCATCCCCACATGTTGTAGTTCTACATATCTTTCCATAGAGAGCATCATAAGGAGCCATCTGAACACTATAGTGTAAGATATTACTATAAGAAATTTCCACCAAATATAGGTGTTGATCCAAAAAACCTTTGAAATCCATATAGAAAGCTCTCAACATTCCTTCCAAAGATTGAATTGTCCTCTCATACTGACCGTGTGTCTGAGGATGATAAATAGTGATGAAACTCAACTCCATATCTAGTGTATGATGAAGACTTCTCCAAAAAATTAAGGTAATCCTCAAATCTTGATCAGATATAATGGAAAGTGGTACTCCATGCGATCTTATAACTTCTTTAATATATATCCTGGAAAGCTGACAAGAGAGAAATCCTCTCTAATAGCAATAAAGTGTGCCGACTTCATAAGACGATTAACTATAACCCAGATAACATTATTGCCTTTCGATGTTTTAAGAAGTATAGTGACGAAGTCCATAGTGATGTTTTCCCATTTCCCTTTTGGTATGGGTAATGGTTGTAGCATCCCCTTAGACTTATGTCTCTCATCTATAACTTTCTGACTAACCATGCATCGAGAGACAAATTTAGCAACACCTATTTTCATTTCATTCCACTAGAAGTACTCTTTCAGGTCCTTATACATCTTCGTGCTTCCAGGGTGAATAGAGAATGAAGAACTATGAGCCTCATCCAATATTTCCTTCTTTAATTATGGGATGGGAGGAACACAAACCCGATTCATGAACCTTATTGTTTCATCACAATCAATGTGGAATTCAAGAATATTTCTCATCTTCTATTGTAAATCAACATCATCTTTCTGTGCCTCTTTAATCTTCACATGTATAAATGGTTGAACATTCATTTGAGAAAGATAATATTTTTCCACTTCCATTATATTTCCAGGATCCATCTTTTTTAAATCCATAAATATTGGATCATGGATAAGATAGAATGATCTTGTCTACATAATGAATCTTCCACCTTGTTTGCTTTCCCAGGGTGATAATGAATTGTGCAGTCGAAATCTTTAATCAGCATCAATCATCTACTTTGGTGCATATTCAGCTCCTTTTGTGTGGAAATATACTTTAAAATTTTATAATCAGTATAAATATCACCCCTTTCACCATAATGATAATGGATCTAAATATTTAATGCAATGATTATCGTAGCTAACTCCAAATCATGATTTGGGTAATTTTGCTCATGTATTTTCAACTTTTGTAAGGCATAAGCTATCACCCTGAAATTTTGTATGAGAACACACTCCAATCTCTTCTTGCATGAATTATTCTAGATCACAAACTGTTCTCCACTACAAGGTAGTGTGAGCATAGTTTCACTAGATAACCATCTTTTAATCTACCTAAAATTCTCTTCACGCTCCTCCGTCCAAACGAACATAACTCCTTTTCGAGTCAACCTGGTGAGTGGATTAGATAATCATGAAAAATCATTCACAAAACGTCGATAATATCCATCCAAACCAATAAAACTTCGGATCACAGTTATTGTTGTTGTTATTGACCATCATTTTATAACCACTTTTTTGTTGGATCCATAGATATCCCCTCTTTTGAGATTATGTGACCCAAAAATTAAACTTTTTGATGCCAAAATTTACACTTGGTAAATTTGGAATAATATTCTCTATTCATAGGGACTTTAAAACAATTCCCAGGTGATCTTCATGTTTTTCCTTGCTATTTGAATAGATAAGAATATCATTTATAAAAACTACCACAAACTTATCTAGATTTTCTCTAAATACTTTATTCATTAGATCCATAAAGATAGAAGGATAATTAGTAAGACCAAATGGCATAACTATAAATTCATAGTGTCTATAACATGTACGGAAAGCCATCTTTGGTATAGACTTCCTTTTAAACCTTAATTGATGATACCCTGAATGAAGATAAATCTTGGAAAACTATTGAGCTCCGCGTAGATGGTAAAATAAGTCATCAATGCATGGGAGAGGATATTTTTTCTTAAGAGTGATCTAGTTAAGTTCTCGATAATCAATGTCGTGTCTCATTGATCCGTCTTTCTTCTTAAGAAACAAAACATGTGCTCTTCAAGGTGATGTACTAGGGTGTATGAATCCCTTATCAAGATTCTCTTGGAGTTGCTTCTTCAATTCCTACAACTCAATTGGGGTTATTCTATAAGGATTCTTGGAAATGGGCATAGAACCCGGTATGAGTTCTATTGAAAACTCCACTTCACAATTTGGTGGATGGCATGGAAATTTCTCTGGAAAGACAACATTAAACTCTTGTACAATGGGAATATTCTTAATCATGATTTTCTCTCCAACCATTTGAGATAAATAACACTCATTTATTGAAATCAATACCCGTATGATGAATGAAACTTCTATTGGAAGGTTATGTTCATCCTTGCATAGATATATGATCATAGATTAATCAGGAATATGAAATGTGACATCCCTTCTTTGGAAATTGATATGAAATCCATATAAACAAAACTAATCCATGCCAAGAATCACATCAAATTCCACTATAGAAAAGATCACATGATTTTTAAGAAGAACTTGGAGCTATCACAACTAAATAAACAACTAATAATTGGTGTAGTACAGAGATAACCTTAGAAAATTCTTCAGAAATAAAATAGTGGGTGGATCCAGAATCGAATAAAACATTTTTTACTTTATAGTTGAGGGTCAGTGTACCCTTCACCACTTCATTATCGTACTCCACATCACTGATAGATTTTTCATGTGACTTTCCTTTTCCATTGGCCTTAAGAGTTTTTTGACATCAATCATCATCAACAACCCTTGGATTAGGCAATTGATTGGAATAATTCCCCATTTCCTTGAACTTTTAACATTGAAGTGTAAGAGGTGCATTCCGTGTAGCCTTTTCATTATTCGCATCACCAGACATCGTTTTCCCATTATCGTGACATTCAATTTCCTGATGACCGTATTTTCCACACATAAAAAATTTACTTTTCCCTTTAAATAAATTTCCTCCATGTTTCTTTCTACACACTGTGCATAAGGGAAAACACATCTTATTTTTAGTGTGGTCTTTAGAATTTCCATTGAATTCCATTTTCCTCTTCTTATCAAACCTATATGACTGATGGGATACTCTATTCTCCATCTCAACCTTGAGAGCACATCGAACAATTTCCTCATAGTTATTGAAGTCCCTTATAGCTAACGTGCTTTAGAGACTTGGTTTTATGCCACTAAATAATTAATCGATCTTACTCTCAGGTAGGATAATAATCCCAGAAGCGTACCTTGCAAGCCTTGTAAATTTTTCTTCGTAGGTACCAATAGATTCATCATCGTTTTGCTTTAGTTCAAGAAACTCATTCTCTATCTTTGTTTTAAGAATTTGGGGGAATTACTTAATGAAAAATAAGATCTTGAACTCGTCCCATTCCATGGACTAAATTTCATTTCATTGCCTCATATTCTTGATAATATTCCACCATTGATCAGAGTCACCTTCCAAATGATATACTGCAAAGATGAATTTATCATGTTTAGATCATTGTATAACTGAAAATATCTTTTATGTGGTAATTTTCCATTGTTCAACCACTAATGGATCAGAAGACCCGGTGAATGAAGGTGGATGCTGCCTCATTAAGGATTCAATAGAATGTTGCTCATTCCTTTGCTCATTTTGAAGTCCTGCATGATTTATAGCTTGATAAAGTTGTGTGAGCATGGCTACAATATTTTTCATTCCAACTCCCATAATGTTTGGTTTCTTAGGGGGATAATCATTTCATTTCCCGTCGCATTCATCAATAACATGGTTCCTTCGGGTTCCAGCCATTAACTAAAACCAAGAAGCATAGTGTGAGAAACACTAATCATAACAGGAAAACCACATAATAATGAATGAAATTTCATACTTTAGGTCTTATCATAGGTTATTCATGGCCATTTCTAAAACACTAATAATTAGTTATATTCGTAGACATATCCTTAGGGTTCTTACTAAGGCTTTCACATCATAGTTTCCAATGGTTTCTATAACCACCCTCTAATACCAACTATAACGACCCATAATTTAAATACATTGTTATTACATCAAACACTAAACATAATTATTACAACATATAATAAAACCATGATAGGAACGTATGTGAATAGTGTCTTTAGAAACTGGGAAACATAAACAACTCGTTCATAAATCATCTACATTGTCTCCCGCTTATTTCATGAAATCTAGAGTCCTTTTTGGAATATCCTACTTAATACCCTTCCTATTGACCTGGGGAAAATAAAACATACAAAAGGGTGAGCTCAAATGCTTAGTAGGGGTAAACAAAGGCAATATCAATCATATCATATTCATAATAATATTACATTTTTAAAATCCTAACCTACAATAGATATCATAATATCATGACATGGGATAAATTATAGTAGTGAAATTTAATCCAAATAATCATAAAATGAAATATAAAACATTGTTTCATACACACATAATCATATAAAATCATTTCATATTAGTCAAGACTCATTACCAAGACCATAATAGCAGACGAAGTCCATTACTGAACTGAGTTCACTACTCCTTCCAATCCTGTATCACTGAACCAGATTAACATGTTGTTCCAGCCATGTCTATCTCATTAGATATAAATCTTTAACCAATTAATTGGAGGGAGATATAGGCTCCACCCATCTCATAATGAAACCATTATTATGTGTTCCACAAAATCATAAATCATACATCATAGCATAACCCATGTATTAAAAATGGGATTCTTAAACATCATGCCATCATAACATAATCTGTGTAAGAGAAAAGAACATCATAGAAATAATTACATAATAACATAATCAAATAAATGTAACAATGGGGATATAAATAGAACCCTATATTTTCATAGATGTAAAATAATTTTGATAAAACACTTGAACACCATTCTTGAAGAAAATATCCTTTCTACTTCAAAAACATTTTTCCTTTCTCAACATGTCATAAAATTTTAAACTAAATGAAGATAAATAAAAATAATCTTGAAAATTTATAAATGGAGCATCATGAAAAAAATGTACTATGAAATTATAAAAATACATTCTTTCTGTATAAGTTAAAAAACATTCTTCTCTTACTTTGGCCATAAATGTCAAAAAGTATCTCGTACTAAAAATGACCAAAGATTCCATTCATATATTTTACAAAAACTTCACCAATAGGTAAAATTGGATTTAAAAAATTGTATGAGGATAGAAATAATATAAAATATTGAGGAAACAAAGATGTGGATGATAAATATGCCCCATTAAATTCTGAAGTATAAACAATCTCGGATAAAAATGAGATTGCGATATTTTCCCTTACATTAGGTCTGATATGCTCTTTATATATTTGAACCTCCTATATAATGATTTAAATAATGTCATTGACTTATTCCAGAATCATAATCATTGTTATGATATAATATATGGTCATATTCTTCTCTTCTAATTAGTAATATTTCATTTGTACCTGTTATTTGGGTGTTCATTGGATTATGTTCTTATACGTGTTTTGTCAAATAAATTATTATTCCTCTTTTTAGGATTTAGCTACTCAATTTACATAATGGTATTAGTATAATATATATCAGATATATTCATTCAATTCGTTTATATAATCATGGTTTAATGAGGATCATGTAGAATGAATCACATCGCATCGTGGAGACGGTAAGCCGTACGTACGCATGAGCGACGATATCATTCGCATAATTATTGAATTGTCTTGGAGTGGATGATTGAATATATCAGAATCAGTATCATGTTATAATAATCATATATAGTTATTCTTTATGCCATTATACCCATCCAAGTATGGTGTTGGTGGAAAACAGATTACACCACGGTGTGGAGACCGTATTCCGTACATACGCTCGTGCGGTGATTTAATTTTTCATAGGATGGATAGAAGGTGAAAGAGGTTTGTTTCATATTTATAATGACATATATGTATATTAGTGATATTGATTTTATTACATTATAATGAAAAAAATAAATAAGAGTAATCAGAAGAAGAAATAAATTTAAAAGGATGGGTAAAGGATATTACCTCTTCTTCGACGCGCCTCTTCTAAACCTCCTCTTAGGGCATAAAAGTTGAACTTTGAAGCAAACCAATACCAATAGTATGATTCCAGGTAAGTGTAGAAGAGGAATGGACAAGTTTTGGACAATCTTGAAGGAAAAAAATGTTGTGAGGATGAGATGTAGGTGGTTCCCTTTTATATGAGAGGAGAGGGGCACCTTTGGAAATATAATAAATATTAATTTATAATAAATTCAACCCCCACTTAAATACCTAAATATAACTAAATTTGAAGATGAGATGAGATAGGGTTGTAATATCATCAACCAATAAAATTTACACTTCTTGGGAATTTATTTTAAATCATATCAATTTTATTTATTGTTATTTAATCTATTTAATTTTATTTGTGGTAATAATATTCTAAATTTTAAAATGTTATAAATAATTATTTATGTGTTTCAAATTGTCAATAATTTGATAATTAATGTCATTGTCGACCATATAAATTTCAATTTATAATTTTTAAATATTTTTGTTATTTTTAAACAATTTTATAAGATGTTATTTTTATAAAATGTCAATAATGTCAATTTTGACACTATTCATTTATTTTCATATAAATAAAATCCACACTGAGAATATATTCGAACCAAAATATCGTATAGATTCCCAATATTTCATATTAAACGATACATGTTTTCTGAATAATTTTTTTACATATTATATAATACCATAAACATAAAATTGAAAATCTTATATCATTAATAAATACCACAATATTACATAACAGTGTAACCAATTAAAATTTAATACATTATAATAGGACAAAAAATATAAAATAGAATATGGAAAATGGGATTTAAGGATCTTCCAATATTCTAGAGTCACACCTCCATATCAAATACTATATAAATAAAATAAAGTATTAGTATACCAATCAAAATATGTTAATATGAAAATATAACCATATGTGTAATTTTAGTGAATTTGTAGTGAAATATTGAGTTAGAATTTATTGAGTACAAAGGGAAATATGGCCATTGGGATTCAACCATTGTCTGACCATTGATAAAAATGACCATATGAAACTATAACCTCAGTTGGTAATTGAACAATTATAATTATTGATTATAGGTTTTAATGACATTTGAAAATTGATATAGATAGTTGAATAGATGTAATCAACTAGTATATTTTTTCTATTATAATCTCATTTATCAAAAAAATAGGAGGGAGTTATCATCAATATTGTTCTCCAATAAGCAATCCCAAGTGGTGCTTCCAGCAGTGAATATTTATTGAAATTTTCTTTTAGCAATGTCCATGTTAGTGAAGATTACAATATAGTTGATATTTTATTATTCCCCAAATAAAACTACCATCATCGCATACCTTACCCATATGGTGTATGTTGGAGTAATAAGGGGATACTTTTCTAGATATTAGTGTAAATTTCACTATATAAACAAAATTCCATTTCCTTAAATCCCTATTAATAAAATTATTTCAAAAATATATATATATTTTTAATTTGGAAGAATTTGATAATTGGATTTTTGAACACCAATAAAAGATATTTTGTTTGAAAAACATATACAATTTTTATAATAAATAAAGATATTCTGAATAATATTAATTTGAATTAAATATTCTTTTAAAACAAATTTAATAAAATAATAAAGGATAATATTATTTTATAAAGGCATATACTTTTTTAAATGTGTTAAATTGTACTGTGCCATAAAAACTACAATTTCTAAATAAATAAAAATTTTAATAATTAATAGATAATATTATCAAATATAGATAAATTTTTATAAAAAAATAATCATCATTTTTAAAATCATAACTTATAATTTAGGTTTGGGCTAATGTTTGAAAAATTTCTAAATCACTTTATTTTCTTTTTAATAGTAAAAAATAATCTTTAAGGTCTGTATATATTTTATGGCATCTTATTTTTGTTATAAGGATATAATAATAAATTAAAAAAATCCCTAACCTAATCTATGTTATTTTATAAATATTAAGTATTTTAATATATTTTATTAAATTTAATATCTATATGTTACTTTCCAATGCCTAAATATAAAAAAAATTCTAAAAAACTACTTTGTGGAATTGTTACTTTCCCATTCCAAAATATGATTTCAAAAATATTCTATAGTTATAGAGGATTAATTTATCAAAAAAATTGACACAAAATTTCCCAAAAATTAGAATACCCCATGGGTATGGAAATGTTTTTTAATTTTCAAAACCCTAGTTTTTTAAGATCTAAAATTGGTAAATATTAAATAAATCCTCAATTTATGTTATAAATACCCACTCAATGGTCCACATTAACTCTCTACCAATATAACCTATACTATTTTGTGGTTAAATTTAATCCAATGTAGTCCACTTAAGGTTTCTTAAACCCCCAAGTTTCTATCATCATTTATTGAGAACAACTCTTCAAGGTATGAGAAATATTCAATTCTATTTTCCAATAATTTCAAATTTACTGTGGTTTTTCTTATAATTTACGAAATAAGTTCATTATTGCTCTTTATATTATCCCATAAATGTGTTCAGTTATTATTTTCAAGTTATACCATTGTTCCCTCTAGTTTTACCATTTTACAAATCCACGTTTTATGCCCTTTATGGTGTTGAAAATTATTCTTAAATTTTTATCTTTTACATGAGAAATAATATTTTCATTTTTATTTAATAAAACATTTTACTTCCAATTAAATTGGTATTAAAATATATTAATAAATATATTTTATATATTTATATTTACAAATATGAAACCAACACTTCCATCTGTTGGTTAAACATGACCTAAAGATCATGTGTCTATGCATTTTTATACACCAATGCTTTTTATAAGAAACCCACTCATTCATCTTCATAGGTTATTAATAAAATAATTGATAATGATATATGTGGCTCACATTAATTAATACATTGGAATTTTTTACCATAATTGTACACTAATTCATTTTTTTAATGATTTTAATCTATAAAGATGATGTGTTTTACGATAACATGGTGAATAATTTTTTTAATATTTATTTATGGAAACATTGTGACAAACCTAGGTGATATGATTTTGAATGTATCATTTATATTGTTTCATACACATTTTGATAATATAATTCATGTAATTTTTACTATGATATTTTTCATTTTCCCTTTCTAAAGTCATAATTATTTTCCTTGTGTTTTAATTATTCCACATAATAACATGCAAACTATTTCCCATACATATTTCCTTTGTGGGAATCATAGTCACACATTTCCTTGGTTGTATATACCCAAAATATTTCTTGAAATATGTTCAGTTAGGATGAGCCAATGAATAATCATTTCATGTTTAATTGAATAATTTTTAATTTTTTCATGTATTATGAACCAGAATTCCATGAAATTCAATTAAATGAACCTTTTTTATACGATGTAATGAAAAGTTACGTAATAAAAAGGTGGGATTCCATGAATTTTTTTGTTGAATTAATGATGACTCCATTAACCCAAGAAATTATTTCAATTTAGAAAAATAAAGTGGCAGTGACTAATTTTCATGATATATTTATAACTGATAAAGATTAGTTTATGGAGATCATATAGCATGAATCCATCATTGTATCAGAAATAAACCCACTATTAAAACCTTATATTTACACAACCAAAACATATTTTCTAGATACTCATACTATTTATATGTCTAGGCCATTGATAGCTACCACTATAGTATCTACATCTCATAGGACTCATTTTTTTTTCAATATTCCCTATGAAATTCATTATATCAAAACTATTTCTAAAGGAATTATCATCCAATGAGTGCATTATTCTCCTCAGCCTTTCCCAACAACTTATCCTAATCCATTTAATGAATAATCTAATGATCCAAAAATTACATCAATTAAAATTCCCTTCTTATATAAATTTTATATAGTATAAATCACAAAAAATCATATGTGGAGGAAAAATAAATTCTTTATCAATTAAGAATTGAAGAAATAAGAGGTATTTATAGGAATTCAGTAACATATACTAATGAAATAGTAACGTGGACATAGGAATATTAAATTGACCCTTATTAATAGAAATATCACCGAATGAGTAGAAACATCACCCTTGAAAGTATAAATAAATTTTAGGTATATTA
This sequence comes from Viscum album, assembly GCA_963277665.1. Lineage (NCBI taxonomy): Eukaryota > Viridiplantae > Streptophyta > Magnoliopsida > Santalales > Viscaceae > Viscum > Viscum album. Next base: position 206,520,005 of record OY728128.1, on the reverse strand, counting down.
TAAATAAATGAATTATATAATTATACCATAGTAAAAGTCAATTAATATTTCAAAAAATTATTCATTAAGTGTTTTTTTTTGTCATAAATAATTCACTAAAAATTTATAAATAATGAGACAATTTAATATATAATTTATTTTAATATAATATATTCATAAGTTAAATTTTTAATGAAATGCAAAAACAGTTATAATTTTTAAATTTATATTTTGAAGTAAAATATTATTTTAAATAAAAATTAAAATTCACATTATTATATATTTTCATAAAATTTTGTTCATTTATTAATTCAACATTTAAAAAAAATTAGGGTGATTTTTTGAATTTTTCTTATATAAATGATATTTGTGAATAGAAAACGATTATAATTGATGATAAATGTTAAATGCACTAATTAATGGCTCAGAAGTGATATGTGTCTAATATAAGACCATAATTTCAATCATCCCATAATTATATTAATATTTGTTTTTAATAATTATCAATGTATTAATATACTGGTTCTTAAATAATAAACCGATTAATAAAATATTCAAAAAACACTCCTCTCCCACACTATAAATACCACCCCTTACCACTATTTCTCCTCACACCATCCCTGATTTTAACTTCCTAAAAGTTCTACCAAATACTCCTTCCAAGAACCAACCCCACTTCCAAGAGCCTTTGGTCTCAAAAAATAAAAAAACCATCCCCGTGAGGAGGTTCTAAAAAAGAAGAGTTCAAGAGGTAAAAATCCTCTATTTTTTCTTGTTTTCTTTTTCATATATATCCCTCACATACCAGATCCAATGAGACATGACAAATAGAGAATAATTTATATAATTTAAATTTTTAATTTTTATTTATGATATATCTTCAAATAATTTTTTATATCTCTTTTATTCAATAAATGGAAACATCTCATATGATGTGTCATTTTATTGACCTCAAGGATGATGCCATTTCATTATCCATTAATGCCTTCTAAACCAGTCATAAAACCAATTTTATGTTTAGAAACACTATAATATATGTATTAATTTCTATTTAATATTTTGGAACCATTATATACAAATTATATTTATTTATAAGACAAAACTATTTTGAGATGATAAAAATATGCCAAAATGATTTAAATGATCATTATTAATGTTCGGCATAATGAATCATCCTAATATATTGAAATAAAAAAAGATAGTAATATATTTTTTAATTTAATTAATAATATATAAATATAATTCTATAGAATTATACCCATTTACCAGAACATCATCAATTATAAATAAGTGAATCGATCATGAAAACCAAGAAAACAAACTATCCCAAACAATGAAATTAAACTCTATAACACATTAAAAAGGAAATAAATGAAATTAATAATACTATATTGAATAAAATATATATATATTTTCATAGAATTTTAATTATGTAATTTATTTTGATTATATAGGATTTTATGTATAACTGAAGAACACTTTTAGACACAAGTTTAGGTTTTCTTCTCAAACCTCCATTTTACATCAGGTTATGCTTCATCGTCTACACACCATTGTAACTTCACATTAATTTTATATAATTAATATATACTCTGTTTATACATTACAAACTAAAATTTCAAGATCATTTCTCATTTTTTTAAAAGAAATACATGTTTTTCACGATTACCTTCTTAGTTCTTCCCAATATGCAAGCCTAATTAATGGAAAATTCTTGATTTATTACCCATTTTCTTGTACCATAAATAATATATATTAAGACACAATTATTTTTATAAAATAATACCATGTTCCTTGACAAAAATATTTTTTCATTTCAGATTTTATACAATCAATATTGAAAAATTGAAAAGACTTCCTCAAAAAGATTCTTTGTTGAGTAGTCAAAAATGTATTTTAATCATGAGTTCCTCAATAATTTTCTTAGAGTATATTAATATATTTCAAAACATCAATTGAATATTATTCATTATCTATATTAACAACTTTTTATTATCATCTAACACATTTATTAAATTTTTATGATTAGTTTGAATGTGGATTTGATATCTTGATTAAATTCACCATAATACTCAGAATGGTTACTGATTAATTTGATAGATTGTGGAAAAAAATTACATTCCATATGTATATGATGATTATATTTAACCCCGTTCATATTAATAATTCCTTAGACATAGTAAGTTATGGGTGGGGTCCTCTATATCCTCTCGATGCATCAGTAGGTATCATGAGACAAAAAATGGATTTCGGATGAGGCCATAACCATTAATTTTCATATTTCTTGGTAAAGGCCTTGAAGGTATTTTTGAAATTTAGGGAATTATTAAATCCATCATTATGATATTTGTAATTGATAAATCATATTACTATTCATTTAGTATAATACCCCTGGTTATGCTTCATGTGATTATTAATATGAAAATATTTATTACAGTTTTCTTCCATCCATATTATTCTCGTGATTATGTTTTAATGGCATGTGTTATTTCAGTTATTCAGCATGTCATTTTATTTATGATACTGTTGTTCTGCTAACCCATAGTGGGAGTCTGAGATCACCCATTTCTTATATTTTATATTTCCCAAGATATAAATATGAATATTATGAATTACTTTCAAGAATAATTGTGGATTATATGGGTGATTCCTATGGAATTTCTGTGTTGTATTTCGATTCATGTTTTATTGTCAAGTTCATTTATGTAATCTAGCGTCCAAAGCTGTTAAACAGATCCTTCATTTAGGTTTTATGTCTTGCATCAAATACAATGTAATAAATTAAGAGATTGTCTCTAGGAAACTTGGTTCAAGGTCTTTAAATATCTAATTGTCCCTTTAAAAAATGGATGTGACATGAATTATGATTTGGATTACGACCTCTAATTGGAAAATTATAAATTTTAACAACATTTTAACAATCAATACTATTATATTCTTTTAACTATATCTTAGTAATATATTTATAATTATTTATTTTTTGAGATATATATATTCATACCGTAATATGTTGTATTTTTTATCTATATATAAGAGTTATGAGTCAATACTTTATAATATTTGTGGAAATCCCAAAAGGGGTAAAAATATTGAATTTCATGTTATGATAGAATGTAACCATTAAATTTAAATGGTATATTGGATTATCAGTGAACATTTATTATTCATCTAATCATTTATTTATGATAATGAAAAATGGGAGTAGTATTATAACAGTGTAAAGATTACTTTTCTAAATTAGAATAGATCGTGGCTCTATTATTATTATTGAATATTGTGCTTTATGTCACTATCATGAATTTTATAGTTCTATATATAAATATTACCTAATGTTAAATGAACTATAAATCTAAATAATACAAACAATAATCAATGAGTTATAAGGGTAATAAATATATATGAACTAATGTGACTATAATATTACATGATCGACAATGAGATGGACTCAATTAATCTCACGATGGTACAAGATATTCTAATAAATTGCTTTAATGGGATGATGAAAATACACATAAAAGTTGATCAAATGAATGTATAATACATTGACTATAATGGATTTATCATAAACTCTTGATCTTCCCCATAGGTTAACCATGTGGTACAAGTTTATGTGACTGGATGATATGGTATATCAGTTATGTCCGAAAAATTAATAATTGTGAGGGTGAGTTTACATTTTTCTCAAACAATTACACGATAAATTCAGTCAACAATATATATTAGGGACATTGGAAAAGTATTAATATAACTCTCTAGACACTGAGTGAGCACATGTTCTAATAGATACACTACTTGTATAGATGACATGAACGTACAATCTTTTAATGGATTCGACCACATTTATTTCCAAGGGTTATAGTTCCTTAGATAATTTGACATTGTATAATTAATGTGATTATATATATGATGGAATCATAATTTCATAATATATATTCAAACTACCCCCATGAAAAATTAATTGTGAATTCATAATAAAGTTCTTATCCTATTTTTTATACAATGTTTTATAATTCCTAGTGAGCATTCATTAAACGATCTTTTTAGAGAAAAATTTAATTAAAATGAAGATTATAGATGGGGAATAAGTTATGATAGGAAAAATGTGACTGAATATTAGGTTATCCAACAACATAAGCACTATGAATTCTTTTGTACTTTAAATAATACCGTACACCACATTTCTATCATCACATATACTCATGAAACAAAAAGATAACATCGAGTAGACAGTGGGATATTTAAAAACACCTAAACATAAATATAATGATTCACCAATAATCATTTATTTTTCTATATTTTTATAATATTACTATTGAGTTGATAATTAATTTATTTTTATATTTTTATTCAAATAATCTTAATATTTATATAATTTTACTCAGATACTCATTCGATTTGTTCATTCATATTAATATTCCCACTAAAATAATGGAAAACATGGGTAATAGTTATAATTGTCTTACATATTGTTTTAGAAAAAACCGTAACAAGTTTATAAGTCATTTTAATTACTATAATTAATTTTATTGGCAGTGTGTTACCATCATGTATAAAGGGATAAGTTTCACTTTGAGTCTAGGAATCATATTATTGTACTAAGGTTTTGTGCTTTTTTCTTACTCAATTTTGAAAAAAATGTTTTCCAAATTTCATTTATATAAATGTACTTTGATAAAAAAAAATTATATATGATACATCTACTATATAATGTGACTATAAAAATATAATAATATTACATAATAAAAAACATTCTTGATTTATTTTTTAACTATATCTATAGTGGTTATTAATAAATATTAATATTAACAAACCAACTATTTTATTAAACTATGTTTTTCTTGATTGGGGGATTCTCTTTTATAAATATATGTTTTAGAAAAGATTATTTGAAGCTCAATTCAACCCACCAATCATGAGTAACAAATATTAACCTAAATTCACAAATTAGTATGGATAACCTAATATGAAAATGGACATGGATAACAATGGATTGAATAGAGAGTCATAGGTTGAACTGAAAGTAGTAAATATTAAAAATTGTTATGTCATAGGGGAAGGCATAATGATTTTTATGTTTTGATATTAATAGATTTTATATCATCATAACCATTTTTGTTTTAGTATTTTCTAAAAAAATATCACTTAATCATATTTGGGAAATGTATGTATCTTGAATATTATATGTCTTATAACTGAATAAAAGAATATACATATATTGTTGATAATCAAAATACATTCTTATTATGATTTAATATATGAGAATCCTAATCATAACTTATATAGTGGGATTGATATTTTTATTAGAATTAAATATTGGTACTCATATATATTTTCCTTCATGAGTGATATTTAATGATACTATTGTTGTATATTCTATATGTATTGATGAATATGTGAAAAATATTAGGATTATTCTTCAATATTTTTGAATTAATGGTTTATAAAAATATATTAAATGATATTAATAACTTTGAAAACATAATTTATGATTTTTTAATTTCCAGGGATGGATATTTAAGAATACATTATTGAGGGAAGAGTAGTTATGATGTTTAATATACGCCTAATAATGATATAAAAAAGATGATAAATTTTAATAATTATTTTATCGAAAAATTGTAAACATTGTTTTCATAACATATTCATGATATTTTTGGTCATGTTCATCACATTCTGTGGATTATGGTACATATTGGATAGTGTGTGATTTTATGACCTAAAAACTACCCTTTGAGGGTTAAATATAATGTAAATTTCTAAAATGTTTACAGGTTTTCCCTCATAAAATATTTTTCAGATAAATATTGTTTTAATAATATAATGTTATGTATAATGTATGATTACGATACATACACACTTGGGAATGAGATTGTAAGAAGGATTAATCTTTTTAGAAATGATATGAAACTTAATATTTCCAATGAGATTTAGGTAGATTTCGTATTAGAATTTATATCCAAACAAATAAATATGTTTAAATACCCCTCCTACATTTTTTGTTATTAATAATTAAAATTGAGATAACATAATTTATTTAATATGGATAAAATGAAATAACCAAAAAATTTAGATCCCTAAAATAAATACTATAATCAATAGCATACCAGGGATGAAAAAGTTAACTAAAAAGAGAAATGAAATAATTATTATTGTCAAATTTTTTGATGAATAAACCCTATAGAAGAAAACTATTGTAGTACATTATACAATTCTTTCGAAATATATATATGATCACAAAATTCCTTATGAACGTTTTAAATAAAAAAAGGTTATATATATTTATTGAAATTCTAATTTTAATTTTAATTTATATATTTTATAATTTTGATTTCCAAAAGATGAATTCAATTTTTAATTTCAAAAAATAAACTTATCTTTGGTTTTATTTCTAATAGGATTGATTTTTGTGTGAATCGTAAAAAATACGAATTTTTCCAATTCCGCAAGTTTTATAAATATATGATAATAAAATAATGAGATAAATTCTATAAAACCATTTATAAATAAATTATATAAATTTATAATTTAAAATCAATCATTTTAAATTACAGTGTTGGATTTATTGGACATACATGTTGCATTTTGGATAATTAGTTAATATTTTTCTCTAAAAACCATTGTAATTCAATTATATTAAAATATATTTTTGATCAATTTGAAACTTTTGTTATATAAAAATGGATTTCATATATCACATCAACATGATCATATTATTTGATAATTCAAATTTAATTTCAATGAATATAATTTTGATTACTGTTATTATTTCTTGTGTTCATGATAATGGTAATACTATTATTTTGAAAGAATTGTTTTATTAATATTAATAAATTTTTACCTAATCAAATAAATTAATCACTTTTGAAAAATAAATTTATTATAAAATTTATTTCTATATATAAATATATTATCACTCAGTAAACTAGTATAAAAACTAAATAATATTAATAACAAATTATGTTAAAAATGATATTTTATATTTTACGAAAACATTTTTCTATATACAAAATGATTTAATTTAAAGCATGATTTATCTAATTTAGAAAATTAGCTGGATTAAAAATAGATTAAAAATAGGTTCACAACATCCTTATTTGGTATGATATGTTATTTTTATTTTAATTGTAAAACATAATTTAGTTGAAAAAAACTGATTATCTCGTTAAAAACAAATAAAGTTTAAATGTAAAAATATAAGTTTAAATGAGTTAAATAATATTTAAAATATTATTGGAAATTATTGGTTTCATTATTCATGACCCAATATTACCCTAAAATCCATTTGTAACATTTTCATAAATTCACCCATTAATATTCTATGTAAATCATTGAAAATTATGTTGTATTTAGAGAATATTCACATTCTTCATTTACAAAAAAGGAAAACTCCAACCACTATATGTGTAATAGAGAAACACGGTTCAATGAATAATGTCACCCAAATATGATCTCAGCAAGTCCCAAAACATGTACCAAATATCTATTGGCTGGAGTGATGTAGTAAATTATCACATTAAGTATTGTTAGATTGATTTCATCCTCTAACACATTTTTGACGAGATAAAAACAATATGTGTATCACTATAGATATGAAAGATCTATCACAAGTTAAAAAATAATTTAAAATATAATATAAACTCGTTTTATAATAAGGAATACATTATGAATGGATTAAATAGGAAAATATGACCCAAATCGCCAATGGATCCATATGATTATGACCATATGTCAGTATCGTACCCAAAAATAAAAAAGGAAACATAAAAAAGGAGTTTCATCATCATCAGGATGCTCTTCTATTTACCTATATCCTATAAATCTAAGGCTACAAACATGTAAAGAAAAAAATACGGTGCGATCAATAATGATCAGTATGATTCCACTCAGAATCATTACATTGGATAACCATATGCATCTACCAATTCTGGTATAAAATTGGTTCCAAAATCATTCAAAAGAAATAAATTTCCGTATAAAAATATCTTTCTTCCTTTTCAAGAATATGCCATAGTATGTGATAGAATATTACAAATTAATAATGATCTATGAAGAATAATAAGATGAAATAAATGGTTTTTGTTTATAATATTCATCGAAATTAAGGTAGGAATATAAGTATATAAATATAAATGCACAGAATATTTTCACAATGCCTTGAATAAAATATTTCACATGAGTTTTTATATTATTATGAAAATCAAAAGACACTAGAAGACATAAGTGAATCCTTCAATTCAGAAAGATGGTTCCCTAAAAAAGGATACCCCTATGAAATATGAAAATAATTGATCTTCCCCTAGTGATTACTAACTCTACAAGGGGTAGTTTACGTATTGTTTCCCCTCATATGTAGAGGTCTCCATATATTTAACCAAATAACCGTAAAATTTGAGGAAACCCAAATTCTAATTCAAAACAAATTACTTCACAACCCATCCATTGGGGGTCGTGTTATGACGTACCCCAAGCCTGCCGCACGAAGGCCATGTTTTGGCAACTATTTTCGAAGGTATAAAACTACAAGTGGGAGGAATTTTATTGAGTACCATTATGCATACACACAAAACCATCTACAAATGATTTAATAGTAAACATGCATTTCTATAAACAACTTCTATGTAAAAGTACCAACTCTAGGTCAAATGGGCTTAAATATAAACACATCAAAAGATAAGCTGAAAACATGAATGTATAGGGAAAACTATGAATGTTGTTTGGTGATTACCCAACTGGATGGGTAATTGTAGAGTATCCTGAGGAAGTTGTAGATGTTCGCCCCGCCTAACTAGTATCACAAGGAACCACCAGTTATTGGGCCATCAAGTCCTCTATCAAGGCACCAGTTGTCTTCACTAGACACCACATGTGCGGGTGAAGCCCATTCAAGGGTGAGTAACAAAATACTCAGTAGGGACCCCTAAACCAACAAGGAAATACCACAACGAAATCCACAAGAAAACGATAAAGTATGATCATGATGAAAGACATCTCACACCACGAATAATGATGAGTATTGAATGAAGGAACATCAATCATATAATCGAACACCTTGGTATGCTAGATAAATCCTCCTAAATGAGTATAGTGGGCCTGAGGGGTCAATCAAAAGTCACTTCCCACTAACCTCTTCCGACATTGGTACTCATCCCTGATGAGTACAATGGGTATGCTGGGACATATAGAAGCTCCTCAACACTCTGGGCATGCTAGGTCATACAAAATCCACTTCCCACTATGTGTATACTGAGGTACTCGTCCTGTCGAGTACTGTTTGTCTACTGGGTCACCCAGATTCACCCCCACCATTGGCCTATTGGGTCACACAGAAGACACTTCCCACTATCCCATCATATCTGATCCGAATAGGGTCTCTTTTTATCATTCCTCATGTCTCATCCAATCACATGTTTTCCACAGGTAGTGCACTTAATTCTGAGAGAACCAACCCTCAAGACATTCATCAGATTTAAACTTCCATGAAATCCTCTAAATAGTATTCCAAAAGTTCTTCCTCCTCACGAGGGTTCGAACTCCACAAACATCTCCTCAATCGGATGCCTGGTTTGAATGATATGGGTTTTTCCCAAAATGGGATCGGTTGGGTCTGGGTCTGGTCTGACCCAGTTGGACCAACTTAACATATCCCATACCAGGGTCCCCCAACCCATCCTAGGTCCACCGAACTGATTCGGTCCCACCCCATCTTGGGTCCGGCCAGTTTGGTCGTGGGTCTAGCATGCATCCTATCTGATCCGCCTCGACAGGATGTGGCTGCAATATGGGTCTGGCTCCCCTTTTCCTTGGGAGTCATCTATGGGGCCAATCCTTTGATATGGTCGACTCACTATAGACTTCCTCATGTGACGTGGTGTAGTGTCACCACTGCAATCTTTCAAAGAAATTGGGTGGATGCATCGCCAGCTGCTAGCCACCGGCACGGAGGCCGACGACTCTTGTCCCACATCTGTGGAACACCTCTAGGTTCGTCCGCAAACCACTGGGTCTGAACCTATAGTCGATTCTTCACACTTCTTGTGCCTACGACCTCTTGGGGATTCCATATTCCATGTGATTTCTTTGAATCCCCCTTTATTTTACTTTGATGAAAGGATCATGAAGAATGCACAAAACAAAAAAGGCAAAGGGACATGAGCATTGTTCAGGTTAGCCCGCACCCTCTATGAAAGATGTTTAGAAAACATGGGATAATTGTTTGATGTTCTATCAAAATATAATCAAGTAATCCCAGTGCAAAACCCAAATTGTTTTACCTTCCAGAAAGAACGAGTGATCCACAAATCAACCATTTTGTTGGTTGATCTGTGGTAATCATTTAGAATAAATAATAGGGAAACATAAAACAATGTAATCCCCTACCAAAAAGGTTTTCGTCACTGAAGTGATCTTCTTGTGAGGAATCATGTTTTGTTCCAAGAAGTCAATGTTCATCACCCTCTGGTCCCATTCTTCGATGTGTTTTGACATCAATAGCGCTTTTCTGAAATTCTTCATTTGTCATAGGATATGATTTTTACCATAGGTTCATCACAGGAATTCCACCTTTGTTTCCCCAACATGTTATCTCATTAGAAGAGAAATGTGTCGTAGTGTTTTTGTTACAATGTGTCATCACATCGTTATGCTATCTCATTAATGATACATCGTGTCTATTTCACATTCATTAAAGAGACTCATTAAAGTTACACATCGCCACAATATATTGATGGCGTGCTACAACACAACTATGAGAAAATAAAAGAAAATAACATTTATTTGTCATTTTATTATCTTCCAAAATGTCTAAAAACTATATTTTCTGGTCGACCCTCATCAATCAAATTTATGTCCATTCTAGGACAATCTCGAGGTTCTGAGTTCAAAAGTGTCGTTATATATATGAACCAAGCACTAGATGAAATCATAGAAAATACCACTCAAACGTTTACTTAAATGAATTAAAAAAAAGATAAAAGTTATATTTCAGGCTCATTGGGCCTCAGAATCAAGCACATTCAATGCATCTAGTCATGAAATAATTTTATATAATTTCAATAAAATTACTTGGAAATTTTGGGATATTACATTACTCCCCCATTTTTGGGCTTCACAACCTTATTATCCAAAATAATTCTTAAAGAAAATGGGTGTAATGAGCATGAATTCGAGCCACCCTCTCCAATGTACTCTCTTGGAGATTGTCGATCTAACACCAAACACACACTAGAGGAATCAACTATTCATAAAATAATCCTCTATCTCCACCAGGAACTCCAAAAAAATCTCCCCATCATCAATTTCAAGCTCTACCCAGTCAATGACGTGCAACAGATCATGCACGTACTTACTCATCTACAACACATGAAAAAAATTGTGTTCTTGGTTCATCTATGGGAGAAGAGCTAGGCGGTACGCCACCACTCCAACACTACATTGGATCTGGAGAGGTCTAATGAACTTTGGATATGACTTGCCACCCCAGAAAAATATCCACAATTCCAGTAGGGGTGAGGCCTGAAGGAAAACATGGTCTCCCACCAAATACTCAATGGGACACTACATCCTGTCGGCAAGAAAGTTTTCTCTACTTTGTGAATTCCTCATCCCCTCTTGGATGATATGCACCTTTTTAGCGGTACCCCACACCATCTTTGGACACTTGAGTGGTGACTCCCCTAGGACTATACATCATAGAGGGGATCTGTATGTATGATCATACAAGGCCTCAAATAGTTCCATTGCAATGGTGGAGCGATAGATTTTGTTGTATGCTAACCCCACTAGTGGCAGGATTTCCTCTCAATTGTGACAAAAATAAAGGATGCAAGCACGAAGCATGTACTCCATGGCATGTATGGTCTGCTCTATATGACCATTTGTATATGGGTGAAAGGATGTGCTCTGGCACAACTGACTCTCAAATGCTTCTTTCAATCCCTTCCAAAATCTGGAAGTAAAGTTTTCATCACGGTCTAAGGTGATCATCGAAGGCACCATTTGGAGCATCAATATCTCCTGGATGTAGAGGCACAACAAACCCTCTATCGATCCCTTATCTGAGATGGGTAATAAGTGTGCCTAATTGTGGGATTGGTCAATGATCACCCAGATAGAATCGTGGCACATGGACTTGTGTGGTAACCCCATCATGATGTCCATCGAGACACCTCCCCACATCAACTATGGTACGTCATGTGGATGGGCCAAGCCTGCAGGAATCTGTTGCTCAGACTTTACTCACATTCAAGTGAGGCATCCTGAAAAGAACAATTCAACTACTTTCATCATCTTAGGACCCTAGTACTGGTATCGAAGGTCATAGTACATCTTCTCCACACAATGATGTCCCACCCGAGATGATGACTGGAACTCTCTCAATTCCTCCTCCCGAAATTTCACTAGTACAAAAGAGCATCTTATGAAAAGGATTACATACTCCCCACCTATCTAAAATCGATTAGGAGCCTGTCATGAGGATAAATATGCAAGTTGGGCCTCACAGCCAACATCCAAAAGTTTTGTCTCCCAAACTATCCATAAGAGCATGGGAGTGATAGTCATTGGATAATGTTATGATACTCCATTTTCATAAATGATAGATATATTCATCGTGGATAACTGCTATGTCACCTCACATAGTAGCTATAGACCAGACCTCCTGCTGAATGCATCTGCCACCATATTCTCCATCCCACAAGTATGGACTATCTTAATGTAATAGTCTTTGAAAAACCCCAGCCAACTCTATTTCCTCATGTTCAGTTCCCTCTATGCGAAGATGTACTTTAGAAAATTGTGGTCAAAGTCAATAATAAACCAATTACCCATTAAGAAGTGCTTCCATATATTCAATGAAAAAAACACTACTTCTTAAACTACATATTGGGTCACATAGTTCTTTCTCATGTTGCCCTAAATACCGTGAGCCATTGGCGATGACATCTTTATCCTACAACAAGACACATCCATGTCCAGTCCATTATGTGTCATAGAAGACTATATACCCAAACCACTCTTCTGGTAGTCACAAGATGGGGCCACTCATTCATCTCTAAATTATCCCCTACAAACTATTATGGTACTTCTCCAACCACATGAAGGGAGGTAACTACTGTTTCACAACAGATAAAGGCGATTATACTCTAGAAAGATCGGGAACAGTCCTCTGGTAGTATCCAGCTATCCCCATTAATCTCTGCACCTCAGTCATTCTCTTGGGTGGATCCCAAGAAAGCACAACCTATATCTTCACCGGATCCACTACAACTCTAGTGTATGACATGATGTTTCCACGAAAGTGGACTTCTCTAAAATAAAATAGGCACTTTGAGATATTACTGCAAAGTTGGTGATCTAGGAGTGTACCCTGGACAATCTATAATTGTGTAGTGTCCTCCTATAATGACACTGAGTAGACCAAGATGTCATCAACACAGAACACCATGAAACAGTCATCGTAAGGCTTGAAGATCCTATTCATGAGTCCCATGAACACTGTCTGGATGATTGTCATGCCAAAAGGAATCCCCAAGAAAATCATATGGGCCATACCAAAATCTAAAGGTTGTCTTATATACATCCTCATCACATACCTGAAGGTGATGATAGCCTTATATATATTCTATATTCGAGAACCACCTCGCTCACATCAACTGGTCGAAGAGGTCATCAATCCTAGACAGTGGATACTTGTTCTTCACGGTGACCAATTTCTGATGTTGAAATTAAACGCAAAGCCACAAGATCTTATCTTCATTATTGGAAAACAACAATGAGGTTACCCATGTTGAAACAATGGGCCTCACGAAGCCATTCTTGTAAAATTCCTCCAACTGTACGTCCAATTCATGAAGCTCTATGAGTTCCATATGATATGCCAGTGTGGATATGTATTCCTTCTGGGGGTTCAGGTCGATGTCAATGTCTATCTCCCTACGAGGAGGTAGTCCCAAAACATCCTTAATAAATACATTCTCATACTCACCATCCACTATATGAAAGCTTTTACTCTTTAATTTCACCACACTCTGGGTGAGGACATCCAACTTGGGAATGGTTGTATGCACCCTCCTTTGAGAAATTATGACATGTGCTGTAAAATTTCCCTTCTCACTGAGGAAGGAAAACTTGTTCTCATCCTCATGGGTGCACATCACAACGCACCAAATACAGTTAATCGGAACATGGACTCTAGATAACCATTCCTTACCCGATATGATGTCGTAAATCCCTGATGCCTCCTCTAGGGAATCCCATTCAAAGCTCTCACCTTCTAGAGTATGTTTACACTACTGGAACCGGTGAGTGATCATCAAATACCCCACATTGGAGTCTCTAAATGTAAGGATTGAACCAAAAACACCACCAGAATCTTCGAGCCTCAAACCAGGTCTATGGACTGTAATGAATAACGGGCACCTATGTCAATAAGAACTGAATCTGAGTTGGAGAAGAAACAAATCTTACCATTAATAATCTCTATATCACCGTGGTCGTAGGCCTCCATTCCTGAAGCTAAACCAAACCCTAACATGTATGCCGCCTTGCATAACTCCTTTCACAATCCTATGCCTCTACCTTGTATGTTTCATGACCGTCTGAAGATTGTCTGTGCAGCAGTTTAGGCTATCACAAGCCATGTTTCCCTACCCACCACATGATAAGAACACCCCAGTTACATGCTGATTCACAATGCTCTAGGAACCCTCACTACCGACCCAGAGTCCTGGTTTGATCCGTTAAAACATATGTCCCCCTTCGGTCCCCATGTCTACTGCCTACTACACAATGCTGAAGACAAATATTTTTGATTTCATTTGGTGGATTTGGTTATTGGTGTCTGTTATGCTAGAAATATCTCCACATGAAAGTCTCTCTCCAGCACCCCAGCCAAAGTGGGGATTCTGAGAGACAGCATGGATGCCCTGATCTTATATCAAAGTCCCTTCTAAATGGTCCAGACCTAGAAGAAAGGTTCATTCTCTATGTCTGGGGAGTAGGAGGAGAGGTATATAAACCTCATAGATTACTCATCCATGGGTAGGCTTCCCTATTGTAGGTGAAACAGCTCTTGTATGTGCATAGTGAAAAATGTCAAAATGAAGAAATCCTCATGGAAAATCTTCTCAATTTAATCCTAAGAGAGGGTCACCACAACATGAGTCTATATTTTCAGGATCCCCAATCTCCCTAAAGTTCCCTAAATAAGGATTGTAGAAAAGTTATCCATATAGTTGAGTGGTGTCCTCACTAAGAGGAAGACCTATGTCACTACCTGTAGAATGTTTTTAGTAACCTGAGGATCTGTCTTTACCATGAACCAAGGATGTATCTGTCTCTAGTACTCATGTATGGCACTGAGCAAGTTTGCATCCTCTTTCGATAATGTTGATAGTACATATGATCAACAGGTGGTGGTAAGGATGGTGCACCACCCTATGGGAAAATCTCTAGAATTGGTCCATAAACCGACTCCTCATCACTAGGTGGGCTTTCCTCATAGTCTCGAATCATAATAATAGCTAGCTATCTGAATGGTTACATCCTGATATAGATCTATATGTACCAAGTTTATTAGATTATTAATGATGTGATGACACTTATTCATGAAGAACATTATGAAACACTCAATTCCTATATGATGAATGAAACCAGCGTTTCTATGTATAGAGTCAAAACCCATCATTCAAGGTCCTTTTGTATTGATATATTGGCCTTAGAACAAATATTGGACTCCATCGAACTAAAATTAGAACTAGAAACAATTAACACAATTACCAAAAAAACAAAACAATAGACTCTCAGTATTTTAGGTAGAACCTACCACCTTTCATACCACATTGTCTGACCCGTCCCTCAGATCTCGTGCCATGACATACCCCCTACCGACCTCTTGAAGGCCAAGGGTTGGGTACTAGAACGTAATGAGTCAAGATACAAGTTGGAAGAATTTTATTGAGTACTTGTACCAATGCAAACACAACCATAACCCAAAGCTGGAAATGTAAACATGCATGACACTAAAAAACCTCGGATGTAATTTACAAATTGAAGGTAAAATGGGACCGAACACAAACCCAACAAAAGATAAATTGAAAATATAATGTATAATGAAAAATATGAAAGCCGGCTGCTGAAAACACCACAATATGGGTAGGTGTAGTGTACCCGCTGGATTTTGTCGAAGTACGGCCGCCAACATGGCCTCATTGGGCACCACCGGGTAATAGGACACCAAGTCCTCTATCAAGGCAGCGATATTCTATACGAGCGACAACACGTATGGGTGAAGCCCATGGAGGGGTAAGTAAAAAATAAACCATAGAGACCTCAAAAAAATAAAGAAATACTACAATGAAATCCACAATCAAACCTCAAACTAGGACCCAAGAATCATTTTCATGAATTAAGATATCTTCCACAAGGTAAAATAAAGAGTATAAAATGTAGGACCATTATTCAAATCATCAAACACCATGGTCTATTGGAGAAATCATCCTCAACGAGTACATTAGGCCTACTAGTCCACACTGAATGCACTACCCACTAACCATGGACTGTTGTGGTACTCATCCCTAATGTGTACTTTCTGTATGTGAGGACACAAAAAAGCCACTCCCCATTGGGGGAATACCGTATCATATAGAAGATACATCCCACCATGGCCATTCTGAGGTACTACTCCTATTGAGTACCATCAGTATGTAGGGACAGAGAGATCCACTCTCCACTGTTGTCTTTTTGGGTCACACCAAAGCCACTTTCCAGTAGGTCATTGTAGCTTATCCACATAGGTTTTCTTATTAGCAGTCTTTAAGACTTTCCCAACCACAAGGTTTCCACACGTAGTGTGTTAGATTCTTGGATAACTATTTCTCAATCCATTATTTGAATTGAAACTTACATGAAATCCTCTAGTGAGTATGGAAGAAGATCTACCTCATCGGGTGGTTTCCAATGCCACAAAATGTTCGTCAATTAGATGACTAGTTTGAATGATTTTGGTTTTTTTCAAAAAGGGGATGGATGGGTCTTGGTTCTGTTCGACCCGACCAGACCGACCAGACCCTTCCTAATCCCGGCCTTGCCTGGGTGAATCTTATTGGGTCATGGGCCCATTGGACCATGGGTCTGGCCTGCTAAGGTGGCCCACACACTGTGTAGTCGGCCTGGCCAGGACTTGGCTAGAAAGAATGTCCTTATCCCCTCTACCTCGATGTATGTCTGTTGGGTCATCTCCTCAACCACGATCAGTGGAATGTGGCCTACCACATCCGACACATTGTGGTGCTGTGTTTTTGGTGCATCAATGCACCCGATTGGCCATGTACGCCCCTTGCATGCCATACCGCTGGGACTCAAGATGGATGTGGTTCATCTTCAGGCGTGCCATCAGTTCCACCTTCACAATGGTGTGTTCTTCCACGGACCATCAAGTCTACTCTGAAGCTCTGTTAGTCACCCCCTTATTCCCATGACCTCCGAGGGATTCCATATTTCCTAATATGGCCTCAAATCCCCCTTGTCACCACATCAAATACATGTTCCCAAAGAATGAAAAAAACACAAAATGCAGAGGGGATTAGGCCTCGTTTATGTCATACCACACCGTCCACATTATAGTTTTAGAATACATGGGATACTGATTTGATGTTCTATCAAAACTTAAACATGATATATCAGTGGAAAACCCCAATAGACGTACCATACCACAAGAACGAACGATATATGGATCAACTAGTAGTGGGTTGATCCACATTACTCATTTAGAATAAATAATAGCGGAACAAAAAACAAAAAACAACCTCGACCTTAATGATTTTTACCTCTGAGGTGATCCCCCTACAAAGAATCTAGTTTCATTCAAAGCTATCAGCGTTCGTCGCCCACCGGTCCCATTCTTCGAGGTGTGCTGACATCACTAGTGATTCACTGGCATTCATCAATCATTATAGGAGATGATTTTCATTGTATCATAATTAAAGGAACTCAACATTTAATTCCCCAACAATTTATCTCATTAAAAGAGAAACATGTTTATGGATTTCTGTTACAATGAGTCAGCATATCATTACATTGTTTCATTAATGAAACAATATATTTGTTTCTATTACTTTAAGGAGTATCATTAGAGGGTATCATTTTCATCTTGTCACCGCACCAAAATGTTGGCGTGCCACTTATGAACATTGTGAAAGGAAAATAAAATAAATTTTTAATTCTTATTTATTATTTTTTGAAATTCCTAAAACTATATTTTCGGGTCAACCCTCGCATGTCTATTATAATTCCATTCTATGTAAATCCAAATGTTCTGAGTTCAGGAGTTCCCTTAGAATTTTGATCTAAGAAAAATTTTAAATTATATAAAAACATTCTTGTATGTTTACTTAAATAAACATAAAAAGGATCAAAATTCTACTCTGGGCTCATCGGGCCATGGAATCAAGCACCTCCAAAGAATCTAGTCTGAAAATAATTCATATTACAAAAAAAATCATAGAGATAAATTTCCCAAATCAATTTTCCATAGATATTCCACACTTCTCCCATTCTTGAAAAAAAACATTCATTTCAAAATTATTTTGTTGAGATTTTTTCAAATTCATTATGGGAATAAGTAATTTTTTTATTGAAATCCACTACTGATACACTTTATGATTCTAGTGATGATCAAATCCATTTTTAACATTCAATTTAAAAAATCTATCCCATGTAAGTAATTACATGAAATCAATGCTTTCCAAATGATATACCATGTGGTAGAGACACATATCTAAATAATGATAAAAAACATTCCCTTCTTAAATGATAATGAGAGGGAATAAAATTGGATACTATAGATTCTAGAACCGAAGAAAAATATCCAATTATACTTGTTTATGCTAGATCTATAAACCTATACTAATTTTTTAGTGGGCACAAAGAGAATAAGTGATGAAAAAAAGTTGGAAGGATCCCACAAACAAGAGTACATCCAATGGGTAACTATGCATGAAACCTACATGAAGAGTGGAATATATAATAAAAAATAGATTCAAAATCAAACGTATGGATCCAATAAACTGAGGAAAAATTAATTAGGGTCATATGTTATGGATTAGAGGATTTTATACTCAAATTTAGACTAAATTAAAATGTACCATTTACTAATGTGAAAACCTAACAATTCCACTAGCATTTAACTAGACCTCACCCAAAGGATGGTTGGAACTTGTTAGGGGGATGGTGTTTCTGACTAAAATGAGGTTCTTCATTCAGTCAAAACTAGATTTACGGTGTCCTCTTATAGTAACTAGTTACTCAAAAACCATCTTCCTAGTTTGATATGACACAATATTCAAAGAGAAGAAGAAAAAATGATCTCTATTGTAATTTATGTCAACATGTTTGTGAAAATAATTCCCACTAAAAAATATTTACGTCCCCATATAAGATAAATATATTGTACTTAAAAATTGGTGAGTCCATTTATAGAGCATAATGGCCTCACGATCCTATATTGTGTGGTTTTCTCTATCACAATACCATCTCAATTGAACTAATGGGATCACGCTTACATGAATAATATTATTTTTAAATTCAACTTTATGAATAGTCCGTTCAATTAATGACATTTCAAGGTCAAAATAAACAACCTCTCTCCCTATCACATGGGAGGGATCTTGATAATATATCTTCTACTTAGAATCATGGAACATATTATTGAGATAATTTAAACAAGTAGGTATGTCTAATTGATATTCCTCTTTTCAATGTATCTCTGCAATCTCAATAGGGAAAATAACTATTTTCTATCTTACCATTCTTCACATATCATATATGTCCCAACAAAGGGTAAAATAATAGGAAAACTTGATCACCGTCCTAAATTCTATGGGATGGTTATGCCGATCAATATTTTAATTTTTATGAGTACCAATTTGATCCATCCTATTCATGAACAATTTTATGTTACCTTTTATCTCCAATAGAATGCTTGCTCCCACCAAGGAACTATTTCAAACCTCTTCCCAATGAACAAGTGAAATTCAATGTCTCTCTAACAATTTTTCAAAAGGATCAATGTGGATCAAATCCTGATAATTGTTTAGTGACAATACAAAAAATGAAAATTCATATATCATGATTCACTAATGGGAAACAGAGATGACCATGCCATGTATTAAAGAATCTAAATGGATCGTGAATTATATCTGGCCATATGATGATGATAAATAATACTGCAAAAAAATAATATCCATTCACTATATATAAATCACCCTAAAACTAGTAAGTAAAGTGATGATCTCTATTAGATATGATATTTTTTAGAATTCCTTGAACTTTATCAATATTATGAAGAATAAATGGACCAGAATACTATAATTTTTATTGATCATTTATAAGTAGGTAATGCATGAATTTTATGAGTCAATCAATAATCAAGAATATCACATGCTTACATCTAGGAGTTAGATAATTAAAAATCTTGAATCCCATTCCAATATTATCCCATTTATATTCTATAATAGAAAATATTTTTACACAACTAGTAGGACTTTGAGGTTTGAAATTAATTAGTTGACATATGCGACACCATATCACCAAAACATTTATCAATTTTCTCATACCCAACTATATGTGGTGACGTCTCAGGTCATGGTACTAGATAGGGTATTTAGGTTGTATATACAAGGATTATTGGAATCCACATTCAAAAAATTCTGATATGATGACTACTATAATTGAAATCTTACCACATAAGTGAGAATCTTTTTTGGGAGAAAAAAACCACTCACCAATGGTCTCTCCAATATAACAGATCCTATAATAATGATGACCCAATACCTCCATAGCATGATCAAATCATATGTTATAATTTATTATTGATACAACCAGAGTATAAGATAGGAATACATGTTCATTATATTTCCATTTATAAAAGTGAATATCTTCATTCAACCTTAACAATTACAACTCTCCCATTGATTTCATTACTACCTTAGTTGGTAATTTCTTATTCAATGTGTCTGAAACAACATTCATGTAACCATGTGTGTAAAAAATATTAAAATAATATGAATTATGTTACTCAACCAATTTTATCTCTCTCATGTAGAGTTCCTTATGTGTGATGATATAATTCTGAAAATTGTTGTCGGAATCAAATATAAACCACTCCCTAAAGAGAATGGTATTCCAAGTCTTAAGAACTTGATTCCCCACTGAAAATTTTTTATTTTGAATGAATTTTTTCTTATCATAGTGGAAACAGTAAATAGAGAAAGAAGATATAACTCATTTCCCATTTTTTAGAACCCAACCCAAACACATACCTCAGGCATTACAGTAAATATCAGTACGTAATAAAATATTACTAAGAAAAAAGATTGGAGCTAAATTCAATATACCTTTTAACTCATCAAAAATGATATATTGAATTAATATATTCATGAAATAGTGACACCATTATTGGTCCCCTCTATCAAAAATAATACACTCATGGGTATGTTATATAAAAACATATATAATATCATACTAATCTCAAGAAACACTAAATTTATGGAGCATTTATATGTATCACACAAAACATCACTTCCTAAATTATTTATAGATCCAAAAATAATGACTTATTAGAATTCACATCATATAAGAATATAACATCTTGACTGTAAAACCCATATTTGAATATATATTTTTAATGATAATATTCTCTCAGGATTAAATGGGTAATATTCACATTCTCAACATAATTCTATATTTATCAAGAATAAAAATGAATATTATTTTCAAAGTGAACCACAAAAAAATCCATCAATAGATGGCAGATTCGATTCATTGATTCCATAAAAAAGAAAAGGTAACTAGTAATTCAAAATGAAATAACTAAATACTTATAATTACTATTCATGATAAATATCATAATCGTAGGAAAGTCTACCTCTATGTCCCTCATTTGATGGTATCCCAATTTCAAAACATATTTTATAAACAACTACCCTACGTATATCAGATAAAATGTTTATCTACTCAAATAATGGGAAATTATTTTTTCACTATTACCTGGATGAGTTATAATTAATTAAAACAATGATAGAGGATCAAATATTCCATCTTTAAATATATAAATTCAGATTCCCAGGTAGAAATTATATAATGAATAAATCCCTAAGTTTTATGTAAATCTTGTTGAATCATTAATAATTTCTATTTTGTGGGTATCATTTTTTTACAAAGTTAATGAAATGGGTTTCATCCCCATAAAAAGGTCCATAGATAACACAACTTCTATATGAGGTGGTAGTCAAGAGAAATCATCAACAAAAATATTAGTTTACTGACTCATTTATATTGTAAAAGTATAAAGCAAATGCGGCTCAACATCATCAATAAATTACACTCACAACTAGATGATGATCATCATAGCATATGAGGAAAGTTACCTTCTCTTCCGGACATCCAATCCCACTCACTCTATAATACCGTAGTGACTCTATTGGGATAAATAAACTATAACTAGTGATGATAAAAATTGATATGGGATGTATATATAATGCTAAAATCCATTCTAGTGATATAATCATATATTTCAAGATCAATAACTAAAAATTCACATATGATTTCATGGCTTGGGATAATCACATGAAACTCGATACATTTGAATCATTGTTGGAGCATCATTCCCAATGGATTGAAAAGTGTTTTTCTGAATGTTGAAAGGTTTTAATGCATTCCTAAGGTATTGATCATCATAGAAAATATTAAGGAACATGTTTTAGGATTTTAAAGAATGCCACAACTATAGGAGATACAATAAACATATTACCTATCACGATATCTAGTCCTACCATCAACTCCTCTAATGAAAACTAAACTGAATGAAAACATTCAAACTCATCTGACCCTTTATTTTCGTCATTAGAATCACTCATGAATGGTTGTTGATATCCCTCCCCTTTTATTTGTTAGGTCTAAAGCGAGATTGTTACGTCCTAGGATTTTATAAGAAATATTCTTTTTAATTACTTTTATATCTTGTCTAGTACGCTACAACAATATTATATTGCTCTATACGCATCACTGTATTAGCTTGTAGTATATGAAAACACAATTTTTGTCTTGTGTTTCACACAAGAGCGATCGTCCTTAATAGCATGTGTTGTACGCAATACTGAGTATCATTAAACAAGGATATATTGTTATAATATTATTATGAACTAGCCGTTATGAAAATTATTGACCATATTTAAATTTTTATAATATTATTATTCATCTTACACATATTTTAGAACATGTTATGAGAACAAAATATATTTTATGGGTAAAATAAGTATTTTTTAAAAAATGTAGTTTTTTCCACCTTTTGATGGCGCACTCACATTAAATATAGTTTTTGACATGTTTATAAGTTTAATATGAAAAATTAAACATCTTCCTTGGAATCAAGATATAAAAATTTACTTTTGATAAATTTTATATATTTTTCTGAAAAGTTTCTTATTTTAATGAATATTAAATGTACGCTAAATTTTAATTGAAAATAACTTTTTTCAAAAAAATAATTTATATAATTAAATATATTATTGAATGGTTTTAAGGTATAAATAGATTATATTTTTACCATTTAATATAATCTATGATATTAGCATTAATTTTACATTGAGTTCATATGTAAAAACATTTCAATCTTTTACAATGCTTTAACTTTTAAAGCCCATTTTCTCAACAGCGAGATTAATTTTAAATTAAATACTGAAACTTCTATGTTTTGAATTTTAAAAAATAGATTCCCTATTTGGAATCATTTGGTCCAAATTATGTGAATAGGATAGTTTTTATTTTTAGGAATTATGAATAGTAACTACGGAAAATTTTATTTACAACAGTTAAAGGTAAATCAGGTAATTAAGGGTAAAAACAATATTATAGAATTACCATAACAATAGTATCAAAATAATTGGATGATTATATTTCATCCTCAAATATACTTGGGTAGAAATGGTATCTTTTTTTACCATCTTAGATGTGGCTAAGACCTTTTATTTATTTTATTTAAAGAAAGTGAAATATGTCTCACTGAAACATTAAAAATTATTGTATTTTTAATATAAGGTTATACATAATATAAAATATATTATAAATACTCATTTTAAAGATAAAATGATTATCGTCATCAGGGTAATTTATTTTTGATTTTTAAGAAATATATTATTACCTTAATAGATTATAAATTAATAAAGAAAAAATTATTTATATAGTCAAAAAACAATAATATTGTTTTTATTAAAATAATAATACCCATCAAAAGGACCATAAACATGACCCAACCTTATTGGTCGAGTATTTATACACCCTAAAAATACAAGGTTAGACTTGCGGACCATTGGGTGCCTTATAAAATAGATTATTACGTTTATTTTATTTTATTTTAAATGATGTCAAAGTTGTCACCTTCATACAATAATAAAGATAACATTTTAAATTTTGGATGTATTAGAAGATAAATTTGACAAAAATTATTCTTATAAAATATATTAGATTTATCTTAATCATATTATTTTATTTTTAATTTTTATGACACAAATCTATATATTAAATAATCATACAACAATGTTGTAGTAATTATTTTGTTAAGAGAAATATCAAATGATTGGTTTTAAAAATATTAAAATAAATATTATATGAACTAATTAGTGAGATCCACAAGTTTTATAGAAGAATATGACATGTTAGGAATCTATTAAATATTTTGGTTCAAAAATATCTTTTGTGTGGATTTTATTTAAATTCAAATAAATGAATAGTGTCAAAATTTACACTATTGATATTTTATAAAAATAACATATTATTAAATTGTTTAAAAATCAAAAAAAAATTTAAATATTATAAATTTAAATTTATATAGTCGTAAATATCATAAAGTATCAAATTATGGTAAATTCACAACACATAAGTAAGTATTTATAATAATTTAAAATTTTGAATATTATTACCACAAATAAAATTAAATAGATTAAATAAGGATAAATCAAAATGATAAGGTTTTAAATAAATTCTCAAAATTTATAAATTTTATTGGATAATGATATTACAACACAATATCAACTAATATCATAATTTGAGTAATTTTGGAGGGTTTTAGGTGGGTTTTGAGTTTACTATAAATTAATTTTTTTTGAGGTTTCCAAAAGAACCCCTCTTCTTTTTTATAAAAGGGCACCCCTTTCCTCTCCTACTCACATGATTATAAGCCTTCACGCTCAGAAAACCCCTTCCAATTAATCTCATAAACCTTTATATTTATACTATATAGGTCCTGGTATTCTCAAAATGCCAACTCTAGTGCCCTAAGAGAAAGTTTAAAGAGGAACGTCGAGGAAGAGGAAATCTCTTCTACCAATTCTTTCAAGTTTCTTTCCTCTTATAGATCCACTTAATTAGTTGTTTCATTATAATGTAATGAAATAAGTATCACTAATATATCAATATGTTATTATAAATATGAAATAACCCTATTTAACCTTATATCCATCCTACGAAAAATGAAATCACCACGCATGCGTATGTGCAGCTTACCGTCTCCCCGCCATAGTGTAATCTGTTTTTCCACCACCACCATACATGGATTGGAAATAATAAATATATATTATTATTATAACATCATACTGATTTTGAGATATTATATCATCCACTCCAATTACATTCAATAAATATGGGAATTATATCATCGCTCGTGCGTACGTACGGATTACCGTCTCCACGACGCGATGAGATTCATTCTCCATGTTAAACATTCCAGAATGATTACAAAGTATATGAAAATAATTAATAATGAAATATATGGAATAATAATGATACTATATTTATGCATATGTTATTTACTTACTTCCATTCAATTTAATAAGGAATCGAAAATAGCGTTCATGCGTACGTACAGCCTAATGTCTCCATGAACGGTGTATTTCATTCCATTTATCATTCTATTATATATATATATATATGTATATATATATATATTATACTATGAGTATATATAATATATAAATCATGTCTTACATTATAGATTTAATTAATCATGATCTAACTAATCATATGAATAATAACAAGTCAAAACATGTATTATAAATGAAATGATTTTACCCAAATCACTACTTTAACATGGAATTAACAAATGGACGGGTAATATAAAGTCATAAGTAAATCATATATGATATAATAACTAATATTATGGTTTTTTATAAGTTAATAATATGTTTAAACCCATTATACAGGAGTCTCAGAAACATACAGAAGAAATTGGACATAAGGTAAGGGATAATTATTCCAATATCATTCTTATCCATGATTGCTTATTCGAATGTATTTACTGGGTTTATATTTATCATCCATGTACATGTTTTACTCTTCCACTTATTTTTAATGTAATATTAACCAATTATTGAATTTTACTATGTGGTATGGAATGAATATTACTTTTATTTACCATACAATGTACTTCTTGACGTTTCCGGCAAAAGTACGAGGAGAATGTTTATTTATCATATACGGTGTGAATGGATTTTTATAATTTCATAATGCCTTATTTACATAAATATTCCTATGAAATATTTCATTATTATTTTCAAAAAAAATCTTTTATTTTAAATTGTACATAATTTTGTTAAAAGATAATGATTGGAATGAATAATGTATATTTTCCTCATGAATTCATTTCAAGTGTTTTATCAAAACTATTTTCCATATATGATGACATTATTTAGTATAGTTATGTTTCAAGAATAATGTATCTATTATTTACATGGTTTGATTTTGTTTATGATGAATTTATATCCACTATTTTATATGGATAATGTTATGATGGGATGATGTTTATGAAACTAATTTTATTCGTTGGTTAATAATGAATGATTTATCATTATTTTGGGGCACACGAAAGAATGATTTAATTATGAGATGGGTGGGACCTATATCTCCATCATATTAATTGAGTAATGATTTATATATAATGGGATAGAAATGGATGGAATGGAATGTGAATCTGGTTCAGTAATACATGGCTGGAACTGCAAGGAAACCTGGTTCAGTAATGGATTTTTTCCACTATGATGGTCTTGGCAGCAATGCCTTGGATACATGGGAAATAATAACATGTTCTTAAGATTTTTCCACAATTACATTCTTTATTAACATGCCATTTTATCATGATTAATGTTCCTTTATGATCTATTACTTATATACTTCAAAGATTTATGTCATTACTCATGATTTTGATGTTTTATGTTCATGTTTTTACGTTCAACTGATTATGGGATGTTTTATGTTCTCCATGTTTACCCTTACTGAGCATTGGATCTCACCCTTTTTATTTTTTCATTCCCTAGTATTTAAAGAAAGGTTTTATGTAAAAAAAGGGGAAGATCTTTATGGAAGATGATGAAAACCTTTACCATGATTAGAAGATTATGTTTTGAGTTTCCAAAGACACTAAACTAATACAGTCTTTGTGCGTCTGTTTTTGTTTTGTATTATGTATTCCAAAAAAGTAATGTAATGTCCATGTGTGTCCAGCATTGGGTCTGTTACAGTTGGTATCAAAGCGAAGGTTTAGTCAACCATTGGAAACTAGGATGCGAAAACATTAGTGAGATCCCTATAGATATTCATAATGTATGTCTAGGGATGTCCCTAAGGTTAAATATAATTATAAGTTATAGTCCTAGAATTATGGTAATGATCATAGAATTAAACCTAAGATGTTAGATATTTATGGTACTCCCACTTTATTATGTTGTTTTCCTAGCATGATTTTTTCCTCTCACACTATTTTTCGGGTTTTAGACGATGGATGGAACCTGACGGAATCGTGTTGATCAATATAATGGAAAATGCAATGATTTTTCTCCTGAACAAACCACTGTGATGGGAGATGGAGTATAAAATCTTATTGCTAGGCTTATATAAGTTATGAATCATTCTGGACTTCAAAATTAGTAGAGAAGGAGACAATATTATATTGAGTCCTTCATGAGACAATGCCCACCTTCTTTTAATGGGTATTATGATCCAATTATTTATGAACAATGGATCAGTACCATTGAAAAGTTATTTTCCATACTTCAATGATTATTACATGGAAATTAATTTTGGTTGTTTACTATTTAGAAGGTGAAGCAGACCAGCAGTGCACTATAATTAAGAATACAAGGCCCCAAGATGAAATTGAATCCATGGAATGGGATGAGGTCAAGAACATGTTTTTCCATAAGTACTTCCCTTTTATTCTTAAAAAAATTATAGAAAATGAGTTTCGTGAGCTTAAGAAAAGGGATTATAAATCTATTGGTATATGTGAGGAAACTTTTACAAGGATTTCAAGGTGTTCATATTGCTTTATCATCAATCCAAAAAGTAAAGTTGATTGATTATTCAGTGGCTTAAAACCATGTCTTCAAAGGGAATTGGCAATAAGATAATTTATTAGCTATGAAGAAATTGTGTGTTGGGCAGTCTTGGTAGAACTAGATGTTGGTTTTACTTATCCATCTCATGGTTTTGACAAGAAAAGAAAGACCGAGTTCAGGGGAAAATCTCATAACAATAGTAAAAAAAGAAAAATGATTCTTTATGCTCAATGTGTTGAAAGAAGAATGGTGGAGATTGTCTTAAGGGGACTAGAAAATGTTTTAAGTGTGGAAAAGAAAGTCATCGAGTAGCTAAGTGTCAATGTAATGGGAAAAAGGTAGCTAATGATGTGAATAGAGAAAAGACTATAGAAAACACACCTCTGACACTTCAATGCTACAAGTGCAAGGAAATGTGGCATTATGCTAACCAATCCCCTAATACCAGGGTTAATGATTATCAACATCAACAACCTCTTAAGGAAAAGGAAAAAGGAAATTAACATGAAATCACTATTGGTGATTTTGAATATGACAACGAAGTGGTGGAACGATTAAGTGTATATGTAATGGGATTCCAAAAAAGTGTTGTGGAATCTCATTTATAGTATAATTGAATATTGGAATATCTATGTATTGGTTTTCAATAATAGTATGGTACCGGTAACCATGAAAAGTGACTGAAATATTTTTGGAAAGTAGATGATATGCTTATAATGAAGGGATAAAGAGGAAATAATATGTTTGATAGTAATAATGAGCTCATGACTGATATCAGTACAAACTGACATCTTGGTCTGAGTATATAAAAATGTTTGGATTTTGGTATGTGGAAAGTGTTAACTTATGAAAACATTCATGTTTTCACTAAGGTTCTATGGTAACTCTTGTTTCAAAAGAATACATAATTAAGGTATTCACATGTTTGGGTTGTGACCAACAATATATATCTTATAATATATGGGGGATAAATGATGTTATTCACATGCTTGGTAGACGACCTCTCTAGTAATATTTTTCTTTATACTATGATATTGGAAAAAAGTATTTTTGAATAAGTATAATTATTGGAATGGATTAATTTCGACATCAAATTGTATTGTTTAAGGAAATAACATTTTTATTTTATTTCTACAGTGTTATAATAGAATAGTTTAGAAAAAGGAATGTTCGTTGGATGGCCGACAACCACTAGCATCGGACAAGGCTGTGGGAATCTTACCCACCACCGAAGTGTGATAGACATTTACTGCCTACCACTGGCCAACAGGAAGTCCCTGGTTGGTTGAAATTAGTTTCATTTTATTAAGTAGTGTGATATATGAACTATTAGTCCATTTTTGGATCCATATATGATTAATATCACATCATGCCTCATATATTGTATACAATTTATTAATAAAAATATAATTTTAATGATAGTATAATTCTACCTCATATTCAAAAGCCTCTTGTTTAAATTAGTTTTCATATTCCCTTCATCTCCACGGTGACATTAACACTAGAATTCCAAAGTAAGAAGATGAGTATTACATAATCCATCTCATTTTATTATTAATCATTTTATCAAAACCCAATTATAAATATATAAATGTAATTAATTTTATATAATTTTTATGTTTATGTGATATTATTTTGTGGGAAAAATAATAATTTACTCTATTTTATTTACATATAAATACAGAACATTGGAAATTATGAGTTTGTACAGACTACCACCTCTACAAAGTAACGTCTTCCATTTATCAATAGTGCAACACTTAATTAGTTATAAGAATGAAATTTTAGAATAAATAATATATATATATATATATAGTAAAATGAAGTTTAATAATATGAAAATCCCAATCCAACACCATTACCGCCCATTCATTGGGCAATAAAAATGACAACCATGCATTGTGTAGAGTACCTCATCTAAAAGGTAACATTTCTAATTTCTTATTTTTGTTTCCATTATTTATCTAGTCCTAGTAATATATTATTAAAAGACATAAAAACATCTAAATCGAATCATTATTATTTTTTATAATGATTTTATTAACATCCTTAACCATACCCGCACATAAAGGTAGAGCGTGTTATTCATTGAGTTGGCTAATACAACTTCTCAAACTACACTAAAATGCTTGAATGTGGTTTATTTGGGGAATGAAACAAATGAAAAAAAAAATTCGTGAAACATTAAATGTCACATAAAAATATTATTGGATGATTTATATGTTATATTAGATATAAATTATCATTGTATGTTAATCCACCTAAAATAAACAAAATAGATTACATTTCTTAATATGAGTTAATTTTAAAAAAACATTTCCAACTATATAAATTTGATGAGTATAAAATTATATAATAGATACAACTAATAAATTATGTACATCATTATGATATTATGGAATACCTTTTACCATTGTTACATTTCAATAAATGCTATATAGAAACTCAATGAACTATCCAAAAAGTTTATATAAGAGATAATGTTATAATAATCCCCTAGAATATGCCATTAATTTTTCGATATTAAAAATATATATATTTAAAATGTTTTTAATATAGTATATAGAAAATTAATTCGATTTTAATGAATTTAGGTGCTTTCTAGAGTGAATATGGTCCAAAATAAGGGTTTTATTTGACAAATTTTTCCACTATGTTAAACAAATTATATTATAATCTATTGTACCAAGTGTTATTTATTATAACAATTTACTAAACTCTATTATAGATCATGTTTTCTATAAGGCCCCATAATTCATTTATAAAAAATTATTACCCAATGATTTTTTACATTATATATTGTGTTACTAGTAACTTTTTTTTGTATCAAATTTAATTTTGTGAGACATATTAATATTTATACAACAAATTTAATTTGTAATGACGATTATATTTCAAATTTAAATTATATCATCATAAAAATTTCATTAATCATGTTATTTTACATTTAATTTAAAATAATATACATTAATGGTTTTTTATTTTATTGTTACTCAAGTTAAAAAAAGTTTTCTAACTAATATAAATCATCCTTGATTCATAAATTAATTAATTGGTAATGATATTTTATGGACCATTTAATTAATTAATTTAATGTTTTGACAGAAATTTCTCTTTTTAATTAGGGAAGTTTCTTACTATCATCGATATCATATTCTCTGAAAAAATACCTTCCGAAATAATTGGTTAAAATTGGTAATAATTATTCTGATTATTTCCAACTAATCATTATCCTCATATCAATATTTTACTTTAACTAATGGTTTTCATCTCTTTCCAGACACTAAAATATGGATTAAATTATATGATGCACTTACCTTTCATCCCCATTTTTCAAATGAAATTTTTATTACATGAAATAATATATGGTATTTCAATGAATGTGTCTCAATATATAATATGGTATTATATATCAGTGACATATTTCATATCTTATATTATATTATTTTTCTAAAAAAACATTTATGTCTTTTACAAGACTCTATTTTTTATTAATTTATCCAATATAAATGTTTAAATATAACTCAAAATATTTCATTCCATCCTTTTAAAAAATTAATTTTCAATATAGATTTTTGGATTTGTATCTTATACATTCTCTATAATAATAATAGATGAAAAATCATGTCAACTGTTTTTACGTGAATATATATTCTACCATTTGAATTTTCTTGAACATGTTTAATGGTTTTATAATTTAATATATTTTAAACATATTTTATGATTTTGATTTAATCGGGTTCTCATGGAAAATGATATTTTTTATCACACAATTCAACAAGAATATTTACTATACATCAATAAGTAATTTTTATCAACCTATTGATTCATTAATTATGTTTCCACCAATGAAAAATGTAAATTTTCTATTATATAAATTATCTATCATTTCATTATTTATTTTGAAATCATATTCTCTCAATAACCATAAATTATATTCACATTTTTTTATTTTATGAGTACCGTATTTTTATTTTATTTGATTGATGGGAGTTCAAATTGATTCCATGCCTTGATTAATTGGGGTAATTAAATAAATAACCAAACACCCTTTGGTTATGTGGTGTAAATAATAAATTTTATTTTATTTTGATTGAAGGATATATTCATGGAATTTTGTAGTATATCATTGGATAGCGATATAGTTTCCATGGTTTTATAATTTTATGATTATTATTATAATTATGAGTGTATTACTTATGTGATCCCGATTTAAATGGATCAGAATCCTAATTTATTTCCATGATATTTTATAGTTTGGTGATGATTGAATTTATATGGAACATGTTTGTATAAATGATGATGGGTGGGGTCCTATACCCCCAGTAATAATTTTTATACATTTTATGTGTGTCCTTGTTTGTATATTCTTGAGTATGTTCATTATTATCCTATATATGGAAAGAGATGGTTGGGATCATGATAGAATTTATCCCTATATTAACGTTTGTGAATATTTTTTGAAGTATCCTGATGTTACACTCTTATGGCTAATGCTTATTGATTAATGATTCTAAACTCTTCGTATTCATGAACTTTTCATTATTTCATGTTTTATAGACTATGATTTGTTGTTTATAACTCAATTATTAATACGTATTATACCAATATTCTCATAGTATTCCCACTTTTGACCATTAATTTCATTTATGCTTATGGGTACCCTTGTTGAGAAACTAATCACAACCTTTTTTTATTATGTTTCCAAAAGTTATTAAGTTGAGGGTAACCAAAAAAATCTAAATGTTAGTGTAGTATGTTTCAATTATAGAGAAATGATAAAAAAAATAAAATATGTTTCTTATATAACTAGTACATAAAGACCCAAACCAAATGTTTCTCTGAGCTATTTGATATAATAATAATTGATTATTTTTTCAAGATTCACATGGGAAAAAACACGTGGGGTCAATGTTATTTTATAAAATTATGTATATTTAACATTAGACCTGGTAGTTTTGGGGGGGGGGGGTTCCTCTTTATTGGGCTGTCATATTTAGGATATTTTATTTTTCTTATATAGAATATCATAATCTATTATCCTTCTATTAAACCATAGTTTTTTTGGTATTATTTATTTACGTTTTTCTAATAATCGATTAGAGGAATTAGAAAAACAATGATATGTTAATTTACCATATTAATTATGAATACCACTAATATTTTACAATATTACATGACTTATTGGGAGAAATATATGCATATTATTATCATGTGTAATTTGAAACAACATAGATATTCATTCCCATAATCCAGGATTCCCCATAATTCCATGAGATAAACTTTTATTCCAAAAATCAATTGTGTTGTGAAAAAATATTTCATATCTACAACAGTAGAAAATAAATATTCATTTAACATAAAACAGACACAATAATTCTATAATTTTGTTCCTTAAAAGTTTTTCAATATTTTCTTTCAAAAGGGCTTATTTTGAGGATTATATTATACTAATCATACACACATACACCTTAGATATACTTGAGTAATTATCAATATTTCCTATCCATAATAATCTTAAATGTTTTGTAATTCAAGTATTAGTGATTCATTAGTCTATAAAAGTTTTTCAATGAATTTGTATTCCTTTTAAATTGATCATGTAGTTATTATATTCATAAACCATTTCATATATTTTTTCAAAATAGAAATTTCATTTATTTTATGAACCCTACTTAGTATTTTTTGATGATTATATTCTATCAGTATGTTTTAATGACAATGTTTGAACTATATTTTGATTATTCAATTTTACTTTAGAACCATTGAATTTCATATTGATTTTAGTTATATCATCATATAGGGATTTTAATCTTCTTTAACATTAATTTTTTATCTTATCAAATTATTCCATATTCTTCATACTATTCTCTTATAAGTAATGACAAAGATATGATATTATTGTTTCCTTTATATCAAATTTTTAATGTTTGATACAACTAATTACCTTGTGTGATTCCTCTAATACATGTATACTTTATTCACATGATTTATTTTTCTCTGATTTCTCAATATTTTTATATATAAATACTCTTCTTTCATTGTATGTTTTATATATAGGAAATTGATAATTGTTTTTTCATAGCTTCAAAATATATGAATAGAGTATTGTATTTTTCAAATCTATTGATGAACTAATTTTCCATAGTGTATTATTCCATATATTGATATCAATTTTCATCGTTTTGTCCCTTGAGATATGCCAATATACATGTGTAGAAAACAATAAATAAAATTTCAATTTAATCATTATTTTCTCATTAAATAAATAACCAAAATGTAGTAAAAAACATCTCAATCAACTAAATTTATTATACTCTTACTTCTTCATGTTATTTATGGTTTCATAATAATCAATCATGTGCATTGAAATATCAAAGAAAATATATATATATATATATATATATGAGGCTACATTGAATCATCAATAAATATTCACTTCATCTTTCTCATATAAAATTGAGAAATAATATAGATCCAATAATTGGTAAAATGGATTTCCTCTAACTCCACATATAATACCCAATGGATTAGTTAATCGCCTTAGAGGGTGGGGTATAGTAAGGGAGTATTAATGTGATTATTTAATCAAAACACTTTTCTCTTTTTTATTATACATTAATGATATTAAATCCAATGACATGGTTATTATGTTGGGATATACTTATTGGCCCTCCAAGGCCAAAAAACTATATTGTCACAATGATTTATTATAATTAATGAACATATTTAATACTATGTTTGGGAAAATTATAAGACATAAATTATCTATAATTATTTATAGTTATGATTAAGGAATAAATAAGAATTTTCCTCATCTCAATATTAACAAATGGATGCATAGGAATCTTCCAAATCTCATGGGTAAGTAGTATCATTTACCATTTCTACAATAACAAGGTAAATATATCTTGAAATCCATTATGTCTCCAAATTGGTATATATATTATTGTACTGGATCATAATAGTGTTTAAGGGATAGTATACCAAACTTCCAAACATGATCTTTAATCTTCGCCTATATTTTAGTACATTGATAGGAAATTTTCTTATAAATATCCTAAATCATCAAAAAATACTTTAAAAACTTCTATAATTCATTAAACACAATTAATTGTGTAAATAATATTCCAAACAATATTATGAATTAAAATTCATACAAGTAGTAAGATTCTAAGAGTCTCAAAAAAGTGTAGTTCTTATTTTTATCTATTTCCCCTATCAAATCCTTTATTTTTCTTTCTTATGTATCATATTCTATGATAAAACGATATAAAAAGACTATTCAATAGTCCTTTCTCTAATTCTCCTTCTTTTATTCTTATTATACTTCTTCAACATATATGTTCTTCTTCTGAGAATAAATATATGTTCTCTATCTATAATAATAATTATTATTATAATAATTACAAAAATATAATAACTAATCCTCAATCCATTTTTGAATCACTTATTTCTATTAATATGTTCTTAATATTTGTCATATATATATATATATATTTGAAATCAGTTGTTTATAAATCTCTCCCATCAATTTTCATTTAATAAAATATATTATATGTGCATGACTTCTTTTTCAAACTCATGTAGTAACTATATTTATTAAGAATTTAACTTTCTACAGTATCCCTAGAAACTAAATATCTATATCAGTATAACAATAAAAAGAAAAAACATTATTGTGTGATAATGTCATGTGATTCTCATTACATTACACATTATAGTGTGACATTAATCTCATTGAATGATTATATTTAAATTAACAAAACTATCTTAGATTGGTATTTCAACCACAAATATATTTATTGTGGGAAATATTTCTTCATATTTTGAAAATAATCCCCACCATTCTACATCACCAATACCAGTTCCATGAATCTAGATTATTACTAAAAATATGAAAATAAAATTTAGAAAGAATATATCATGAATCTAATTATTTGATTATTCTACTTTATGATGGCCATTTAATCATTCCAAAAAATTTCATAAAACAGACACTTTGGTTATACCGGGAACACATATGTATCATAGAATGATTTTTAAAAATCATGTAATTGAATCTTACATATCACAGTGTGTCACATTATTTGTAAACATTTTCAATAAAATACATCAATGAATTAATTTATTAATTATACATTTCATATTATAATTTAGGGATATAAAAAATTTTCATCTATATCCCACAATATCCCATTCAAATAACCATATGATCTTCCAAAACTGTTTCAAAAAAAATTCAGTTCATATTTTCTTTCTTGTATCACATGGATCACCATAAATTTTCAAATTTCCTTATCAAGATTATTAGGCCACCCATATGTATTACTTATGATAAATTTTATAACCTTTATGTATCAATTAACTTACTTTAACATATCACAATGATTCTATATACATTGGTAAATTAATGCCTCCATGTTTGGAACAACATTAACTCATCTAATGCTCTCTCAGAGTCAATTTTACATAGGAATAATATTCATAGAGAAACTCTTGCATATTATCATATAATACTTGGAATTCTCAAGACATATCCATTCATTAAAAAATATCATAAATTGGTATAAATGAAATTGAAAAATTTTCAAACCTTCTTGAAAGACTTCAATAAAATTTTAAAATAAGTTATAAAAATATGAAAGATCTTTTTGATTATTTTTTTATCCTTCACTACCTAATCACATAAAAATATAATCCCATAATTCCTCCGAAGTCATATATATGTGTTAATCAGTATGAAAAATAACCATTATATTAGATGATATAAATATGGTTTCTCAAACTTCTTTAAATCTTCCATATAGTCAATATTTATATTATAGAAAGTTCTCTACTTATACATCGGTTTTATTTGTCGATTCCGTATAAGATTAGATATATAATATTCAAATGTGTTTGATTTTTCCTTTCAAGGATCCCAAACCCTTACCCAATATTATAGGCAAAAAATTATATATCATCATTTATAGTATATCATTGGATAATCATTAATATAAAATACGGATATAGGATTCAATATAAGTTATCTATATAAACACTAAAATGCATCTTATTTCTCCATTAATTTTGATATTCCATCATTTAGTTGATATATTCATCTATTCCTTGAATTTAATAATTTTTGATATATTGAAAATAAATAAAGCCAATATAGATATCTTTATAATAATCTAATTGGTCCATTTAACTTTTTTTTTTCAATAATACATTTTTCAAATAATATTATTTTCTTTAGAACATGGGATATATTCCCAAATTTAATTCTTCTAAATTATATTTTTCTCTTCATCTATTATTGTGATATAGTTCTTGTGTTTCAAATAATCTTCAAAACACATTGTTATTAAATATAAAAAAATGATATCATTATTGGAATTCTAAACAGTTCTATATTCTTGAACACAATTTTTTGATATCTTTTTTTGTTTTAGGTATCAACATGTTTATTAATTATTAACAACATTGAATAATCGCATGAAAATCCTTTTTCAATAGTCGAAATATCTTACTACACATTTTATTCTTTTCAAACATCTATTACAAAATAGTTATCCCAATTTTAAAATAAATTTTATTATGAGATTACTAAATCCTATTGTCCAATAAGAATAATTTTTTTGATTTACCTGGTTTCCCAAAGAGAATAACAGATTTTTTGCCAAAACCTTCATCATTATACATATTATAATAATAGTTTCTTATTACCCTTATTGTATATGTGGGGAATAATATTTCATTTTGTTCTTTATCAAAAAAATTTAACTGTATTATTTTTATGATAATTTATAATTGGACATTTCATACAATAAAACTCTTGAGTCGATGATTTTCTCCCAAAACAAATTTCATCTGAATTGTAAATAAAACTTTGTTATTTGAAATACCCATTTTGAATGTATATTTTTACTATTAGGTTGTTCATCATATTGAATTTTTTTTTGAAATTCCTAAATAACATAGTCATAAATTATTTCTCAGAAATATTTTTATTATTTTTTATTCAACTATATTTTGTTAGGCTATGTATGGTGAACTATTTTCCTGCCTTCTTACATATTAATCCATATTTTAAGGTCATAATTTTTTATGGTTGTTTAATTAAAAATATTTTTTCATTTAATATGTAGTTTTATTTTTATAATATCTTAGAAAATATTAGAATTAAATGGGGATTTAATATTATATTATTTGAAATAAAAATAATTCATATAGGTGAAAAATTAAAAATCAATGAATTAATAATCTCTACGGGTGGAAATAATGAAAACAGAACCATAAAAATTCATGTGAATATGTTCAAGCATACTCTTAATATTAATTTTCACCTTCTTATCACTATTTTTATCTATATAACCATTTTTTAACCCAACACATGAATTTATCATCTTTCAATTTTTATTTAGAATTATCATTATTGATTTGTGTATAATAATTATTTTATAATTCACCAATAAGTACGTGTTTTCATTGGAAAATATCATTTTTTCATTTAAAATGTGTTATATCTATTTTTTTATTCAAATGAATTTAACATTTAAATGAAAGCATCCAAAAGTTAAAACTATTCAATTTTATCTATTAATTTCCTTGAATAGATATTTATTTTTTGATATTTTTAGGAGAAACCATTTCATTAATCCAATCGTTTTCAAACACTGATTTGTGATAATCAATATCAACCACCATAGTCTATCTTTAATCATTGTTGTTTATTGAGTTATTTAGAGTTTTTATATTTACTTTTCTACTCCTTTAATAACAGAAGACTCTATTATGTGGAATAACAAGGTTGATCACCAAAAGAAAAAAAAATTCTCATGTGTTTCAAAAGATGTTTTAATATATTCTTTATCTTTATCTTGTTGTCTTGGTTTTCCACATGGTTATTAATATAGTCTCACTCTAAAATCATGTACCAATTTTATTGAGATAAAGTCATGTTTTACCTATACACATAAAACATATAACCATAAATAAAAAAAATCCAATAAAGTCTTCCAATCCTTAAATGTCTCATTGGTTGAAAAAAAATAATTAAAAATATTCTTTTAACACATTTTGTTACATGTTATATCAATTATTTTTATTTTATTTATTTTTCATTTTTTATCCGTTTATATTAGTTTTGGATTATTCTTAGATTTTTTTATCTTTAAGAACTCATTTTTTATAAATTTACACATAATATTTAAAGATTAAATTATTGTATCACCATTTTTATATGGAACTACTAATTTATTTCCTTTTATATTAACACAATAATTTATTAATTTAAAATATTGAGTGTCCAATGATATGATATGTGTCATATTAGTTACATCATAATGTAGTAGTATGAAATTGATTTTTCAGAAAACTAGTTTTGTTGAATAACAATCATAATTGATAGAAATTTTAAACGGAAGATGATATTTTCTATGAAAAATTTAGGTATATGAATTTATTCATTATTATAATTGAAATAAGTTTCCTGGAAACAAATTTTTCTTTATTGGTTTAAATAATATTATATCTTTAGTCAAAAATAACATTAATTTGACACATATTTCCTAAAAAATCCATGTATTTATTATGATTAACTTCAATAATAGAATTAACCAGACAATTATTTAATAATTTATTCTCTTTCTTATAGATGTATTCTCCAGAAATATTAAATTTTATTTCAGAAGAACAAAAAAATATACAAATAATTAAAACTCTTTTGGAACTATTTATCTTCTACAAAAAAATTATTCTAATTAATTATTTTACATTAGAGGGTCATTAGAATACACTGATTGAGCCATGAAATCATGTGAAATTCCATCTTCAATATCTACCTCCAGTATTTTAAATACGTTATTACATGATGAAATATATGATTTAAAAAAATAGTTCTCCTGCTTGGATGATTTTTATTTTATATTGAACATAAATAATTTTTCCTCGTCATTTAATACTTTCAATCATTTCTCACCAAGATGATAATTTAAATAGGATAACCTATTCATATTTTATATTATTATTAGGGTAACTTGATAATAATGTCTCCTCCTATTAAAACATTATATATTTAAATTGATATTTCATTATATAAACATTTACCTTTTTTAATTCCATTAGAAAAAATTGATATAAACTCATTAATGTTGATGGAATCATATTAAACATTAGATTCCACATCAAGGATATTTTTAGATTAATTATATTTAATCCTTTAGATGAGAAGAATTTAATCTCATTTTTATATTTTCCATTAATTGACATGGATGGACCCCATCATAGCTCATAAGCCATCTGGTTGTATTTTATTTTTTTCATTGGTGGACTCAACTACATTATGATTCTTTAAATTATAAATGGTTTCATAAAAATTATATTTTATAATCATTACTAATTTCTCCAAAATTATATATCATTCAAGACTATTTCTATAACTCATTACCAGAAAAGAGTATTTTTTACAAGATGAATTAAATCATTAATAATATTTCTCAATCTATATAAATTTCGTCAAGTTCTGTATATAACTAGTTTATAATCATGAATATTTTACTTCTTATCATCTTCATGGATGTAATAAATATATATATGTGTGTGTGTGCATGTAATTCTCTTTTTTAAACACATTATTCATATCTTATTTTTATTAAGAAAGGATTATTATTTTGGAATGAACAATATCTTCTCAAATTTAATATTATTTTTATCATAAAATGGAATCATTGATACAAATATATTAATGTTAACCCTATTTTAAGTAAATATAATAAAATTCCATTCATGTGGTGGTATATATAGAATAATACAATCATTAAATAAGTGAAATAGTTTTCTAACCAACATATTATAACACTTGATGTCGATAAAATTGATACACTATGTATTGATTTCTTAAATTCAAATTACAACAAATAGTAACCAACAAAATATCCTTTGGGATTATCTTGGAACTATTAATCTATAAAAAATAATTATTTATCCTCAATTAATCCTAATGAAATAATACTATTTGATGTGTATAATGAAATGGAATTATAATGCACTATTATACTCTTATATTGGTTAGTTAATATGATATTTATTCCTTCAAGAAGATTATTTGATGATAAAATCTCATGATTGATAGAGAAGAACACAAAAAATTGAATTTTATGAGGATAAATTTGTATTCTCATCTTGTCTATACAACCTTATTTCTTACCAGTTTAGAACTTCTTTAAAAACATATCATAATACTAAAAAAATAACTACATATCTCGAGTGACAATATGGATATAAACTCATATAAACGTGTCCATGTCATTACTATAGAATATGAGTAACAATGTGTGTTAATAAGATTGAATGGTCTCCCTCAACCTTCATTATGTTACTCTAATGAATGGATGATATCTGAACAATAATTATCCCATGAACAATACACTAATTATTATCGGAGTGATATCAAGATTATTTTGGAAAATATTTTTTATTTTATTACACTTATCAAAATAGATCTATAGTTTAATTATGTTATCCCAAACTATAACTTGTTACCCAAAAACACAAGTTGTTTTATCTACTTAAATCCATATCCATGAAACCTGTATGGACACCATTATCATCCCCAAATCCTGGTGTTTTTTATTTCCATAAATATATCTTCCACTAAGACTATATAATGGTTTGATTCTACAATAATTTGGTTCCTCAACTCTTTCACCACATTCAACTTTACGTGTTATTTTTATTCTTATCATGATATCCAATAATACCTTATTTAATCCTTGATTACAAGAATTTCAATTTTATATAGTACATTTTTTATCATATGATGTGGGAATTTTTCACTTCCTATGGTAAAAATATTATAGTACCCATTAATAAATCGAAACTATGGAATTATAAACATTGAGTGTTTTCTATATAAATATAATGTATAAGTCTACAACATGATGTGATTTCATTACGAAAAGACCATGTTGATGGTTTTTTTGGTCAGTAAGGGTGGCTACATAGTTTATATGAATGCTTTAATATGTGTTGAATATTACTTTGTGTCAGCTTCGAGAACACATCCTTGATATTGAAAATATGAGTGCACAATCAAAGAATTAACTAATTATATTAATGCTTGGAAGTGATTTAAGTATATAGAATTATGTTTTTAATGACTAATTCATGTGATGGGAAAATTATTTTGAATTTTTATAATTTTTCCTAGTTTATGTCACATGAATGTTATATTGGAGAAAATATTTTAAACATTTTTAACTAATAAATTAGATTTTGTTTTGTTAAAAGGGTCGATTGGATTAGTATTTTATTTGAAGGATTTTGTTATTTTGAAAAGGGAAATTGAACTATGTATAAACCATGGTTTGATGTGTATTTTTATTTTTAATGATAATTGTTGTGTTTTATAGAATTATAAGACTTTAAAAATTTCGAGATCATTTGAATTTGACAAAAGAATTTATCTATATACTATGTTGTAATGAGATTATTTTACTATATAAGAATGATTTTAAATTATTGCAAAGAAATATATTTTATAGAAATGAATATATATAACCATCTTCTAATCGCATGTGCCAGCTATTCCACTATAATGAATCAACCCAAATCTTCCATTGATGGCCAATATTGGTTACGGGGGAGTGGTACATGTTGGGAGATTGAGTAAAGATTCTAGATGATATCATAATAAAATGTGACATTATAATCCATCACGTATACATACCATAACAAAAATTTTCTCTTTTTTAATATTGTTCTAGGATTATTAAAAAAGTATTATCTTATATAGATTATTGACGTGGTATGGATATATGAATTTATTGTACAATATTTAAAATAATCATGTACTTTTTTTAATATAATATAAAATATTAACATAATCTTCATACATGCATTTCTGGGTTTGTATACATGATATATTCTATACAATGATGGTTTTATACCTTTCCCATTTCAGATGATTAATTCTCCATGGCTGATTCTGAAGAGATTTCACAATTTCAATGTTTTCTATGTTATTTCTTCAATGTTCTAAATGTCACAAATGTGGTTAATAAGATAATAGGGTTATGATATCATCCCCATAATATGTAGGTTTACTATGAAGATAAAATATTTCTTCTTGATATTT
Source organism: Viscum album (assembly GCA_963277665.1). Taxonomy (NCBI): domain Eukaryota; kingdom Viridiplantae; phylum Streptophyta; class Magnoliopsida; order Santalales; family Viscaceae; genus Viscum; species Viscum album. The sequence continues at coordinate 206,476,526 of OY728128.1, read as the reverse complement.
AATAGAAAAAACAACACCACTGAAGTGATAATATAATTAATTTCAATATTCTCTTGTTTGAAATATCATGTTTCCTTTTTTTTCAAGAATCTTATAGTGAACAAAAAGAAAGAAATTATCATGTGGTTTTTGGAACACCTTGGGGGAAACATGGATGAAGTATGTATGCATTCCTAAATATGTGGATGAGATTTTATATATCATATTATTTGTAAAATGAAATTAATAATTCAAAATATTCCTAAAAAAAATTGCAGAATATGAGCCATCATAATGAAAAAATAAAAAATATTAGTTTCAACGAATTTTTTTTTGAAATCATGAATTCCTTGATTTATTTGAATTCAGATTTTATAAATTATGAGAATGATATTCTGAAAATAAATTGACTATAATTTATGATATGAATTGTAAACACCGAAAATTTGAATCATATATTCTACATAACATTAAACAATTTGATTGTGATAAATATTTATACTAATTCTATCAAAGATAAAATATATCTAAGCAGAAAATTTTGAATGTATCTAGTATCACCAATTCATCAATGAATTTGGATGAAATATTCTATGATAAAAAATATCATATAAGTGATGAGATAAATGGTCTAACACTTCTTTAAATGTTCATTTAGTATATGAATTTATGTGAGACACATTTATGAAATGAAATATTGGATACAATGACTTAAATATGAGAAATTGAAATGACCTATATGGATTAGATGTTTAATTTTGAAGAATTTTTTATGGATTTTATGGATGATAATGCAGAAAACTAATAGTGTGAGGAAATTAACATATTTCTAAGGATATAAATATTTTAGATAGTGAGACAACATGTAAGAGGATAATTTGGGAAAGAGGAATGAACTATATTGTATAATTAATGTGAAAACGAATGGATGTCAAAAAAGAATGACTAGAAACTGAGGCATATAATCAACATCCATAATAACTGATGAATTAATTATTGGGTTCTCTGAAAATAACAACATGGTATAAGATTTCATGGAAGATAAATTTATATGATTTAATCTTCCACAATTAATTATTACACTACTCTAGTAATGATCAAATTTATCATATATAAAGGATTAGACTTTAACTATTCTAATATATTGAATAATAAAATAATAAAATCATAAAAAGAAAATGGAAACATGATTCATTACTACCCCACACTGTATATGCACCACTAATAAAGACACAAAGAGAATCATTGTTCAGAAAAAACCAAGTGCAACCATTTTTAATTAAAATAACACTCTGGCCTATAAGAATCATATTCTTCAATAGTATTTATCATAAGTGATTATGGTGAGTAATGATATTATAGTTGGATTTAATTTTCTTGGAAGGGTGCACCAATAAAATAAACTTCAATTATAAATCCCTGAGTAAATTGGAAATATACAAATTAAATATTTTACGTTATAACTGATAAAGTGAACCCCAAAGTATTGACACGGAATACTGTTAAGAGATGCAAGATAATATTATTAACTTTTATAAAGGTAATTAAATGATTTAGGAAGCCAAAATATATATTTTGAGGGTTAATTTGGAAGAAAAATATGGTTTATTATGAGAATATACATGACTACATTACTTGGGTAAATGAGATAATATGACATATTAGGGATTTTAGTGATACATTTGATAACTCAGTTACTGTAAAAAAAATGTGATGATTAATTCTTTGAAAGTTTTGTTCCAAATATATCTACCAATTAATAAATTATAGATCACATTCCATATGATGTTTAGAAGAACCTCCTAGATTATGATATTGGAGAATACTAAATTCTCAAGAAGAAATCAAGGGAAAAAATTCACTTCCATACCATGAGAGTACATAATGTCTAGAAATAAGAATAAGTGTAATTTTGTAAAATAAAATATGAAGTAGCTAATGTGTCTATAAAAGATATATTGATATTATATCGAGGTTTTTTAGGAAGATTAAATGAAAATAATATGGAATTCACCCATCTAGGTGTTTCATTTTGAAAATTATAGGATAACTATTATTTATATTTAAATAGAAAAGATAGATTGAATATCAATTAAATAAACAAATTTAATTTTCCTTGGGTATTTAATATACATATATGATAAGTCCTTTAAAAAGGATAAAATATGAAATTTTAAAGAAGGTGTTGTGTCTAATGCAATCAAAGAACCTAATAAGATGGGAATAAATTAATGACCTTCTATAATTAAATCAATATAAATATATAAGAAGTTATCAAAATGATGAATCTTTTTTTACACTATTTGATAACTATGAGGCCGATTTATGAATAAATTAAAAGGAATAATAAGTATCCTATATGGAATATATTTTCTAAATGGAACATGGGGAATATTTTTAGACATGCACCGATTTAAAGAAGCAAATAAATCCACATTAAGAGGAGGGATTATAAGTGTATGAAAACTTTATTTACCTTTTAATAGTGTTCAAGACATAAAATGTTAAAATTATATTTCTTAGTTCTACTAGGTTAAAAACCATGAGGATGGGAGGGGGTGAATCAGGGTATGAAAGATTAAAACCAAAAATCCATTTGATCTAGTTTCATTATTACTGAAAAAACACATATATCCTTCCCTCATAGAAATTTAAGAACAAAATTTAAATCACTCATGGGACATAAAAAATTTACTTGTTTCACCCACACTATGCTACATATAAATAGCACACAATGATAATGTGTTGATGTACCAAATAAATTAAAAGTATAATACTATTTACATTTTCTAGGAGAGAGTATTTCTATGACTAGGATCACTTCCATTACAAGGTTTAGGATTTATTCACTATATCCCAAAGGGTGACCCCATAAGTCTATTTCTCAGGCTCTCTATGGTTGTAAATGATCACCGTCTTCCTCTTCCATTGATCACTACTCTTGGAAGGGATCTACACACAGTTTATGGACCTGTAGGTCTCCTCATCATTACGAAGGAACGTATCCTCCATTATATATAGATGTACTACTGAAGTCCAACTTTAATCCACAGATGAATGCCTATTTACAATATATGTACTAGGAAACATCAAACATTGCATGCAACATTCAGTTTATTTGTTCACTTCATTAAGATTAGTGGGCAGTTGTTTTATTTTCATGGAAGAACAGCCTATGCGCTACTCAAAACATGTGTGAGGCTCCATTATTCTACTTATAACTTGTGTGAGACAACCACTTTTACACCCAAATCATTATTATAAAATAAATACCATTTGGATTACAACATCGGAATAACTCACTACATGTAAAACCTCACCATGTGCATGACCAAAGAATTAATTTTATATAAGTGTATATCATTTATGAAATGAGAGGGGTTTCCTTGTATTTATACAAATTTTAGAGACCCTAAACATATAGAAGAAATCATTCCCCTGACCACATAAATCTATTCACTTTAACCTCTTTCACGCTAGTCACATTATGCACTACTCTTTATCTTACGTTCCCTACATTCATTTACCATATATTATTGTTCTGACTTGGAAACAAGTATGGTGCATGAATTTTTTTACCACCTACCAATCATCCATTCTTATTTCAGGATTATTTGTCTATGGAGATTATCAATAATATCCATGGAACACAAAAACTGACCACAGAAATCCACATTTTCAACAAACACAATCACAATAAATATCATTCAATTTTACCTTGATTTATTTTTCCAAATAATATTTTAGAATGAAATAATAGAGGAAATTATTGAAAAAACATCATCCAAACTAGATAAACTAAAAAGGTGATATTTAATTCCATACAAATAAAAACAACATAAAAAAGGTGAGAAAATTTTATTCAAAGATATGGTTAATTGGGTTGTGTCGTAAAAATATAATTTTAATTCCGTATACATGAAATATATTTATACCATTTTTTATTTATTCAATTGAAATTGGTTCATTTTAACTTAATATTATATAATTTGAAATAAAATCTATATGGTTTCATGATAAATAATTTTTTAAAATTATATATATGAGGGAATGGAATGTCATGGTTGAGATGAGAATATATATAATTTCAATAAATTGTAAATTTAAATAATAAAATTCACCCAGTTATAAATGAAAATGTAATATAAAATCATTACAATATCATATAAAAAAAGGGATTTAAAGGATACTATTGGTGTTGTTGGACATTCAAGATTGTAGTAAAAAATTGTCTCCCCATTTTAGTATTAATGAATCATGTATGATCAATATATGTAATGAATAATTTATTTGATATGTTTATGGAATATCATTTGGAAGATTAAAAATATGATATAAAAATAGTGGCTTATGACATATGATAGATCCTAAAATAGATGACACCTTCCCATTTTAGTAATTGTTTCAAATGAAATAATGAAAATCTAATGGAAATTAATGATGCTGTTTTTTAAAAAATAATAAATAATATTGAACTTAAAAAACATGGACTCTATGAGGTTATACATTCTATATACAATTATATTGGCCATATTGAATTTTTTTTAAATAAATTATATCAAAAAATGGGATAATATAAAATAAATAAAAGAATGAGAAGCTTAATGTTCTATTGTATTCCAAGATAAAATTATTCTCCAATACATGAATATGATTGGGAAATGGAGATTACAATGTTATATATAAAATCATAATATTTTAAAACAAATGAAAGGATTTTTCTAAAGAGGACTTGTCAAGTTAGAGTTAAAATAAGAATTATTATTGGGTTGATAGATAATTCTAAACCATTCTAATCATTCTAATGATGCCAAATATGTCCAAATTTATTCTGTTATCAACATTTTATATTATACTAACACATTGTCAATTTCAAGAATTATTAAGAGGTAAATATTATTAGTGTGGTAATATATGTACAAAGTAGTGTATATAATTGATTATTGTGCAAGATAATAATCCATTATAAATAGAAAATGAGGTTCTCCATTAAGGTTGAGAAATTATAAAGACATTCAATCAAAATCACATATTTTCTATAAATCCTATATGTTTACATATTAGAAATAATTATGGTATTATGTTATGAAAAAAAATCATTTAGTAATTATATTGTTAATTAGGGTGTTCTTTATTAAATATGAGTGATGATTGATGGAAATGACATAAAAATGGGGAGTTTAAAATATCTCACTTCATCTTTTTAATTTGTTTGATGATATGAGTTCATGAGGAAAATTAGTTATGATAAATATGTTTTTAGTATAAAAATTTAGAATATAGTGAATGTTATAGAATACGTGATATTTTATGAGAAACCTTTAAAACCTAGATCACTCAATCATATTTTATACACTAGCAATGTAATACAGTTTTAGATATGATTAACTATGTGTTCAAATATAGAATATTATGTTCTTATAATCTGTCTCATTGTTGATTGAAGCAAAACTTTAGAATTTTGAGGAGGTATTTTTGAGATCAATCACCTATAATTTTTTTATAAATCATTTCGAGATGAATAAGAGATAACATGGAAAAATATTGAATTTTAATGTTTTGTGGTTATTAAAAAATAACCCAAATGGGGGGAAATAAGTGATCATCTAAAAATTTATATTTTCTTCTATCAGTATGTTTTCCATCATTAATGATAAGTAATATTCAATATATATTGATAATAGAAAGGATATAGGCTGAAAACACATTAACTATTATTAGAAGATGAGTTATGAAGGAAAGTATTATAGAAATATTATTTTGATTAGATGATATTTGAGTTACCTCTATTGAATCATATATGATCTATTATCATAATTAAAAAAAATAAAGTTCATGATGCATCCACGTTTTATATTATATAGAGTGTTTATAAACATATCTATTTTATAAAATAATTATCTAATAAATAACATTTTATTAATTGAAAATGGGTTGACTATTTGAAGATATTCAAGAATTTTATTACCATTACGAAATGGGATATTGAATTATGTATGAATCATTTCATTGTGCATATGAGAATATATATGATCCAATTTTGAGTTTATAAGAATAAAAACTTTTTCAAAATTTCTAGATCCTTGAAATTTGACAAAGGCAATTATCCTTACATACTACATGTGTAATGATGATATTTTTTTCCATTATAAGAGTAATTTGAACTTGTAAAATATCAATATATTTTAAAAACAAAAAATTTATTTTTCCATCATTTTATTGTATGATTTGACTTTACTTCAATTAGGTAGTGACTAGGATCAATTGAACGATACTGATAATAGTGGTTTTAGTGTGGTAAATTATTGAAAGTGTAGTGTGGGACTAGATGGGGGAATATTATAGGATTGAATTGTAACTATTTAGATGGGATTACCCTATATGATTTTTGTGTGTGTCAATGCAGTGAATTTATTAATTTAATAGAACACTCTCATATAGATTTTTTATGGTGAAATAATATTCCATGATAATGAACACTATTTCAAATATTTGTGTCATTTTAATAAATGAATATAATATAATTGAATTGAAATAACCATGTGTTGAGTTCAATGCAGTAAATTAATACAAAGATGAGATTATAGAATTGTAAGTGTGTTCATTAGATTATTAGTGAATATTAAAGGCCTATACATGACATCACAAATGTATGAAAAGAGAAAAGCATCATATCAGATAATTTTATATTGTTACTTATATTTTATAATATAATTAAAATGTTTATTAACCTTCTAATACTATTGAAAGGAAAAAATAATGGTTTTTTTCCACAATATAAGTCTAATCCATGATTACAAATTAGTGGACTCATGAATATTTGGATGTGAAAATAGGTAGTAGATTTTATAAAGTAATAAATGAAAAAGATATGATTTTTTCAAATATAGTGAGGGTGTTGAGTCTTCAAGAAGAATAGAGGAAAAAATATTTCCTTTTAATAAATACGGTTTTAAGTGTCTTGAATATTTTTTTATGGTAAATTTATGTTTTAGGATTATGAGTATAATGAAAAAATAGAGTAGTTATGGAAAATTACTGAAACTAGTGGAATAATTGTGAAATTTAGTCATATATTATTCCACAAATTCCATAAAATAATATTGAGGAAAACAAATATTATTTAAATTAAAGTTCAAGGGTATCAAAGTGAAAAAAAAACCAAAAATCATCAAAAAGAAATTACGCATTGATGAAGGGAGATGTATACTTTTATGATACAATTTTATTTCATAGCTGTGGAGATAAATGGTCCAACAATGCATCTGATGAGATAGATATCTATGGAATGTTAATAAATTATTATAATAGAATAAATACAAAAAAAGTGGTTATAGAAGATAAATTCAAATGAGAAGAATACATTATAATGATTCTATTTAAGACTTATTTGTACAAATTTTGGAATTAAATAATGATTAACAGTTGTTCTTGTTTGTAAAACCCATTACGATGGATGAAAACTGTGATATTTCTTTACAACCATAAATGGGATTTTTTGGATTTTTGCACCGAGATGTGCATGAAAACATTTGATCACATGATGGGATGTTATTTAAACATAGTGTGAGATCATTCTATATAACAACCTATGATTATATTCTATGTGTGTGTTATTTAGGAAATTTAATTACTACAATTATTTGTTACCTTTAAATGATAGACATTTAAAATAACCATCCTAAAACATTTATTTGATACATTAGTCACGTATGAATGAGAGTCATAAAAAATAGAGTGTTATAAGTTTTGAATTCTTAAATTTCAATTAAAATAATATAAATTTATAACAAAAAATTCAATCACTGATTCAATCCTCCCCCTCCCAGTGATATCACATGATCTAGGTGCATCACATGTTATTATAACTACTTATGATCCCTTTTTAATGATACATAATTTTCTAGAGGATAATAATATAGAATATCAATTCATTCCAGAGGAAATGTGTTTCCAGATTTTGAGGAAATTATTTTTTTTTTGTATTAAATAATAGGATTCATAAAAAATATATATCATAAAGACTTGATTATGGTGGTGATGTTTGTGTTTTACTTCCTCTACTACGAAGAGATACTCCCATATACTATACTAATAAGACAAATCATCATATATATGGGAATGATATAATCTGCCTTATCTAATCTTTTGTACATAATGTGTATACCATAGTAACAGGAATTCAAACATTTAATATATTTGGGAGGAGTTTAGGAATGTATGTGATAAATATTTAATGATTAATTAATCCCAGTATTAGAATTTAATAGCCATATTTGATGACATCAAGATAGAATATGATCATAATATCGATGACATAATAACTAAGGTAAATTATATTTAATGTCACAAAAAGGTTCATGGGACTACATTGGGGGACTAAACTTTTTTCAAAATTCTCATGATTAAATTATACAATAGTTTTCAAAAAATGGATTCAAAATATCAATAAATTATTGAATTAACACTTTTTGAAATTAATAAAACATTCCTCAATACTAAGATAAGAAATATATTTATCTTTATAACGAAAAAATCAAAAATAAATTCACATTCATGAGATGAGAGGAAAAACTGTTATGAATATTAAAGACATAGACACTTTGAAATCTAAAAGTGAAGAATATAAAAAATAATGTTTGGAAGTTATAATTATTTTGAAAATTTTTTATATAATAAAAAATAAGTATAATGGAAGGAAAAACACTGGGGTTACATGTGTAAGGGTGGTGGAAAATTTCAGTAAAATTTCTTGACGAAAAGTACAGTGACTATGTTTCAGAATTACATAGTATGAAAACATAATAAAGTAAATAATTTTCTAGCTGAGGATATTAAAAATGGATTATAAATGACACAAAAATAAAAAATACTCATTTCATAAATCAATGGAGAACATTATGAGCCTAGAATAAATATAAGTCTACCTAACCCGGAGTGAATAAAATGACAATGGTAAATCATATTAGAACTAATCCTTCGTAGACCATGTTAAAACAATTTATCCTCTAAAATAAATACTACTGAGGAATAATTAGAAACCTCAAATTAATTAATATAATGAATAGAAAATGACGAATGACTAAAGAAACACAATTATATATATTAGAGAATAATGTGACTTGATATAGAACATATAAATTGCACGAGAAAAAGAGTTATTCGATCAAATATATTAATTCGTCAAAGGTAAAAAATTTACATTAGAATAAAAGATTTGGGAGATCATTTATAAAAAATAGGTATGAAATAAAAATTGTTGAATTAGTCACAAATATAATTCTTTAAATCATTGAATATATGAAAATATTAATGAATTATCTAAAAAATATAATGATTTGCATATTTAGTCATCAATATCATCCGTGTAGTCTATCTTATTGGAAATAATCAAACTATTTCTGAATTTTCATGTTATACAGACTATATTTCACATAGTTGTGAAGACACTAAAATAAAAACAAAAGGGTTTTATGTGGATTTAGATTGCAAAATTTATATTCAAACATCAAGGAATGTTAATGTTTTGTAAATATGAGAAAATAAAAAAAAAATTATAATTAAAATAAATGAAATAGTATAGTTGAAAATCAAGTAAAATTAAACATAAAAAACTCTACATTAATGGAAGACCATTAATCAGATGGTACTCTTAGTTTTATGGGACATTTCATCATAAATAAAAAAATTTCTATCTAAATTGTCTCTCTCAATATCAAGAGTGATAAATCATGGTAATAAAACATGTTTTTCGGTAATTAGAAAAAAAATACCTTAGGATAATGTTGTTCTTAATTGTAAAATCGATGGTTGATGAAATAAAAATGAATGGTATGAGGGGTGACTTAACCAATTCATTCAGGGTTGTTCGATTCTAATGTAAAATTTATAAAATATATAAAATGGTTTTTTTCTAAATGAAAAAATGTGTGTAGATAGAAAAAATTTGATGCTATATATGCGTTTGAAGGTGATATATAGATATTGGTTATATTCTGTTTGATTGTTTTAAAATACTACCCAAAAAACTTAAAAGGCTAAAAATAATAAGAAACTATCAAAATATCTGTGTGATTTTGAGACAACTGTTAAAATATAGTACTAATATATGAAAATACTTGACAAAAGGAGATAATCATGTTACACTGAAAAACATATAATTATCAATCCAAAATATGTGAATCCATGAAGTGATATAAAAAAGATATATATACAAGTGAAATGGTTTATAGGTTTAGAAATATGAATCATCTATAATACTCTAATAAATAATTATGAATATATCTACACATATAATATTTTATATATGTTTTATTATACTATCATTTAATGAATTGAATGATTTTCTCAAAGGGGATGTTGGTGAGTGAATTAATCACTATTTATAATAAGAATGATGTGTAAAGAAAAGATTAATTACTAAATAAAGTAACACATTATGAATATTAAAGTATTATATCTCTTATGGTGGAGAATACATAAGGAGAATCTATTGTAATGTCATGATCTATATACCCAAGGATTATTCATTATAGATTTCCTTAAAGAGACTGATGGTATATATGAAAACATAAGAAAGGTGTATTGTGACATCTTCCACATTGACATTATTAGTTTTTATTGAGATGACTTCATAATACATAGAAATCTACGTGAATATATTAGGAAAGCATTGAATAAAGGATCACTGATAATGAAATGAAATATATTATTTCTTAATGAAACTCTTGATTGCCTTTATTATTAAATATTTATTTCTAAACGAGGATCGAAAATATAGCCTAGGAGATGATTGTATCAGGTTTTGTATATAACAAACTATGTGGTGCAAATATAACACTCAATAGATTCAAGAAAGAATTAAAATCTGATTCTGGGATTATTTTTTACAATCCCCCAACTACATACAACATTGCATTTATTATCAATAATGGGGAGTTAAAAAAGGAATATCATATACAGAAATTAATATAAATTGAATTTAGGGTTCTAAAAATATTAAAAATGAGGTGATTTAAGATCTAAATGTAAAAAATACATTTATTTCAATATGGATAGCTAGATTGGTAAAAAGGAAGTGTCAACATGTTGATAGTGTCTTGAATATTATTTCAAAATCCCAAAGTTAGTTATGAGAAGGTAATTAAAAAAATCACGGCTAATGAATTATCATAATGATTAGATGTTATTTTTAGTAGAATCTTTGGAAAATTAAAGATCAATTTAAATGAATTCACTGAAATTTGGTATGTTTAAGCTGTATTTAAAGATTATATGGCATTCTATATTAATAGGTAAAATTATTTAAAAAAGAATTTAAAATTCAAGGAGATAAAATTTTATAATAATTGGATTATTGGATGAGTATTTGAGTAAAAAATAAATATTATTTGGAATTGGGATCTTGGATTATGTATGAATAGTTAAATTGTGTTTATGAGTATTGATATTCATTATTGATTCCATAAGACATGTAATTTTAGAATAATGGGAGGATCCTTGAAATTTTACCTACAAATTAATCCGTAGAAAACTCAAGTTTGTTTTTATCAACTTTTTACCTCGTAAGAGTCATTTGATAAAATAAAAAAGCTAAAAAAATATCCACACACAATAGTAAAATATTCTAGTTTGACTCAGTGTCCAAGCTCAATCGTAGATGGATAATATTGGAATATGGAGACTATACTAGATAGGGGGTGAGTTTAGAGGTTCTTGAAAATATAAACATAGAGTATGAAATAGTGCACTAATGGGTTGGGAGGCTCTTTGTGATTTAATAGTGTTATTGATATTTTTATTTTATTTAGGTTGTAGTTTTCTTCTATGTGGATTTATACGATATGTTGAACATACATTATTATTGAAAAATATTTAAAATAGATACAATGTTTTTAACAAAATAATTAAATCCACACCTTCAACATCATTTTCCCAGCTTTGTATCTCTATGGAATTTCATGCATTGTTATACTCTCGTAATACATATGACATCAAATTAAATTACCATAGGTGATTATGAGTATCTAAGAATATTGAAATTTTTTTCTTGCTACAAATTCCCTAAGCTAATTATCTTACATGATGTGAACAATTAAATGAGGTTACAATATTATAAAAATTTCATTTTCCAACAAGAAGATGTGAAGCTAGTGGTCGACATTACAAATTCATGAAAAACACCATGGAATTGAATTTATTATGATTTTATCAAAATTTTTTTTTGAAATATCATGATTTTTTCTACTATGATTTTAGTAGGGATTAAATTTGTAAAAAATGGGGTTGCACTTATAATAAGGACTAACCATGACTCATATATGCATAGAATCTTTAATTTGTGGATGTGGTTTTAAGAAGTGGAATTTAAACAGTTTTAAATGAAAAAATAATTATATTTCTAAACAAAATCATGATGTTGAGCCTTTAGGGAGACTAAATTAGAATATTTTCAGATTAACATGGTTTTTGGAATATTCCATTCCAATATTCTTGGAGATTTTTATTTTGATGATTATATTGATGGTATTCAGACATGATTGTGTAAATATTATATTAGAATTACTAAAACAATTTAAACTGAACTATCATATTCCATTTAACATTCAATGAGTTAGTATAGAGAAAACATAACACATCCCCCGTTAGAGATATATCAAATGAATGACAAAAGATACCAATACATCTAGAATCACCTTTATGAAAAAGGTTTAAGAATAAGAAGTCAATGGTAAAAATATATCAAATAAGTATAAATTTTAAATGACCAATTCATTTAAAACTGATTTTAAATTTTGGGTAAGGCTGACTAATCCATGTAATTCATGAAGGACATGATATGAGGACTTGATGAATAAAATTGTGGATTAGAACTGTACATCACAATGATTTAGTCATATAATATTTTATGGTGTTTGAGGAAGATCATAAAAAATATCAATTGAGTAAGGTATTCAAACAAGTGGTAAGGATTTATCAATATGAGAAAGTGAGTCTTTATTAGAAGGATGATCCAGTTTTAGGGAATGAGTTTTGGGAAATAGTTCAAGTGTATATGACTTAATTTTATATAACAATGTTTTATTGAATATTCCATTTTACTGATTATGTTAATAGTGGAATAATTCTAAATTGGGGTGTCTACTCAATCTTAAAATGGAATAGGTTTTCTAAGAATTACCTCGTAATTCTATTTCCCTTCTATATATTTTTACCTAACTACTTAGGTAAGGCTTTATAACACAAAAAATAGTAGATAAATATTTTTATAGTCTAATTTTCTGAATTCAAATATGATAAATTCAAAAAAGAAAAAAAATATCATTGATATACCGTCTATATATCACTAATCTCACCTGACCTGGGCACTTCAATTGATTTTAGATCTAAATTAATTCCCATAAGATAGACTAAACCACTCTGGATGGATAATTATGATGAATCTAAATTAAATCACAACCCGTGGTATAGTAAATTTTTTATGGTAATAACATTCATGGATGAATGAATTTGATACTGCAAACATTTCTATAATATGTTATTGTGTAGAGTGATGTTGTTAGATTTGAATTTTAGGTTCTCAGAAGAGATTCTCACATGACATTTGATAAAAATACGGAAATATATACTTTAAGGGAATGTTAAAAATTACATATTGTCATCACTTTGTTATTAATCATAAAGCATTGAAATGGGCCACGAATATTCCAATGATATGTATGAGAGGATTGGGTTTTTTTATGGGAATATTAAAATTACGGATGAAAACAAATATTTAGAAATCTATGTTTTTTTCATTGGGATAGAAGATAAAGATGATATGGGAGACTAATTTAACATAAAAATCATATATTAGGCACATTTATGAGTTTTTGTAATTCTTTAAAGGACTCGTCTATTCTCAATAAATATAATGAAGAGCATATATGAAATTCTTTACCCAAAGATATATTCCATAAAAAATCAGAGATCTATATTATTATAAATTTAATAGAACATTTCTTATTTATAACATAAATTAAGAAAAAATGTTTAATATTAAATAAAGCGATGAAATTGATATTAATGCCAAAAGAATATTTAATTATAGTGATGAATATGATCTAGTTTCTAGAAAATAATAAATTTATGAATAAAATGAATTTGTTAAGATATTTATATATTATATATCAATGTTTTTTAGAATTAAAAAAATAGGTATAATAGAATAAACCCATTAATGTGTTATATGTGAAAAGGTGATGGAATCCATGCTATATATTTCCCTTGGTAAATATTGTTTGATTACAATTCAGTTGAACCTAGTGAAGAATCCTCTAGCTTTAACCACACTTTTAGTATAAGACCTATAATAGTGGAAATGTTGACAATAAAAATAAGATGAGGTGTTTGATGAAATTAAATAAGAAACTAATTTTCTTATTATAAATGTATGACTCCATGACATGGATTGGTTAGAATATTATGGTACTTATAATTAGAAAAAACTATTGATAGATTATGTTATGAATGTAGAGTCCTCTTATTGTAATATTGAGGGAGAGAATATTGATCATTATAATGAATAAATCATCAAATCATAATCTGGGGTATTTCATATAAAAAAGTAAGCCAAAATATAAAATCAAATATCTGGGGATTGAAGGAATAATCATACATTATATGGAGAGTGATCATATCAAATAGATCATAAAATTTGGTAAAAATTAGTGAAATGAATAAAATTATGCATTATCATTGTTTAAAACATTATGAAAAAAGAATGAATTGAATGATGAAAAAATAATGATTCCTTAATATAAAAAACATTAAAATGATGAATTAGTTCTATGAAAATGATAGATATGTTAATCATGAGTCATCAAAATATTCTATTATGTCCTTTATAATGAAAAAATTTCAATCCCTTCTTCATTTTTCAATTTCAACTAAACTTGATTCACTAAGTTGTGTATACATTTAAATTCAATCTAGTATGTATTATGGTGAAGGTAATTTTGAAAAAAAAAATATAGTCCAATATATGGGAAAGTAATAATTGATTTTATAATTGATAATATATGAATGAAATGAAAATATATTAGATGGAGTACACAAGGTAATCATGTAGACTCTTATAGAAAATATATTCAACATCTTGGTAAACAAACTTTAGAATCTACTACTATTAATACTGGACATTGAGGCACAAATCCAACAACATGTAGCACAATAAGACTATCCCTTGTTATAAAAATTAATAAATGGATATAATAAAGCGATATAATAAAGGAATGATAATAATTGGATTAATAAAATAGAAAATAACCATAGAAAAAATTGATAGAAGAATCAACTAATAGTGGAATGTATTTTAATAGGAGATAGAGCAGACTAGAAACATTTGGTCATGGTAATCGCTAATATATAATATATGAAGAAATTAAATTAATTTATTTATAGAAAAGGTAATAAAGAATAATCATAGGAAAAACATGAATTAGTAGTGGTGTTATGTAGAAGATGACATGGTATTTTTGATGTTGTGAAGGATTGTATGAATATGATATAAAAATAAAAGTAGATGACAAGAAAATAATAATAAACCATTACAATATACCTTTTATTTTTTGAAAAAATATAATATAATGCACCAATTAAAATATATTTTTGAGGATATGAGATAAACACACGATATAAAAATATATTAAATTCTGAAACCTAAAGATGTTTAGTCACATATATATTTAATCAAGTAGGAGGTAAAAAAATAAATGTTCTGGATTGAGTGTATATTTTCTCCCTATGGAAACTCACTAATAAGAATGAATATAACCACATTATTTTATTTTTTATATAGTTCAGTATTCTAAAATATAGGAAATTACAGGATTTGGTCTATGTGGAAGCTACTGATTTTTGTTATCTCTATATACAATAAAAAATAATTTTACATTGGGGTGTAATGTTATAGATAATAATACATAATTAAAAGGAACCACATGGGGATTCCCATTTTTCAAATATGTTAAATTATTTCAATCAGTTATGATAATCAATATTTAAACCCTTGGATAGTTCATTAAACATTTATTCTCACATATGTAGTGGTGATTTGAATAAAAGACCTAAAATAATGATTTTTACCATCCTACGAAATTTATAATATGTTTATAAAGATGAGTTTAGTTTAAAAATATTTATTTTGAAATCGGTTAGGACAGTCCCACAAATCGAAATATTTCGTATGGTATCAAATTCATAAATATTTATAGATATCCTTGATCAGGTTAATCAATACCTATTTTTTCTACTCAATTTTTTCAATGAAGATAGAAATATAATTATTATGATGTTTTCAACTAAGAGTATTTTTAGTGCCAATACATCACTCAAATGATTCATGAAGAAACAAAAATATAATTCAAAGGTAGGTTTTCAATATGTATTCTCTAAAATGAAATTTGAATTTATTATTGAAAAAAGGGTGAGAAAAAAATTGATTACTTGAAAATATATTTACAGAAATGTATTTTTGGGTATAAATAATAATTAAAATTTTGGATATTAAATACACCACATCAAGGACTATTTTTTCAATGAGTATTTACGACATGATGATAGTGAAGTTTCAATATATGTTGATAATAACATCGAATTATGTTGACTAAACCAAGTATATTAATGAGAATAGTTACAAATAAAAGTATTATAGAATTGTCTTCAAGAATATATGTGATTTGTGATTGTTGTAGTTGATTATTATAGGTGAATTATCTTGATAGAAATTTTATTTGTTATAAACCAAAAAAAGTATTTTGAAATAAAAATATACTCGGTAGCATTTTTAAAACACAACCCCAATCATTATGAGATATGGTGTATATTGGGAGACATAATTATTTAAATGCAACTATTACTATATTGTGACCATATTAGATGGTGTGAATTGTAATAATGTTTTTTAAATATATGTATAATAGTTTTAAATAATAAAAATATATTTATTATGTCATAATAAATAAGTACTCAATATTTTATAATGTAATTTTTTTCCAAAATATATATTATTAACAATTTTTATATCATTTGTTTAAAAATAATATAATTATATTTATAAAATATTTATAAATAATATTTTAAAATTTTAAAATCATTTTTTATATAAGGATGAAATAACTATATTAATTTGATTTTTAGATATTTTTTATAGAATATATTTTGTACTGAATAGAGATAAATAAATAATTTTTTAAAACTATCATTTCATTTATTTAAATTGAGTAACAAAAAAGTAACACTATATTTATAATTTAGAGTTAATGTAACACAACATGTATTTTATTGAATAAAATATAAATAATTCCATATAAATAAATATTTTATTTAATTTGGATTGTAGTTATGTTTTAAAAAAAAATACAAATATCTAAAACCTAATTATCGTTATCTTCCACATATTTGATTTACAATTTAATTATTCAACTTCATGAAATTGAATACTAAAAAATAAATTCCATATTTGTTTTTGTGAGGTTCAAATTATATGAATAGGCCCCTTTTAATTTTAGTCATTATGAATAGTAATAATGGAAATATTTATCACGTCATTTAAAGAAAAAAATGGGTTATACAAGGTTAAACAAATTAAATATGGTTTCAAAATCATCCATAAAAAATATATATTTCATTTTATGTGTTAATTCGAAATCCTAAACATATTTTTGAAAATAATAATTTTTTAGTTCCATTTTTAATGATAAATTCTGTTATATTATTTAATGTAATGTAAAATTCCACATTAGCACTCTGAAGCTATTAATTTCCTTTGTATGTTCACATAGCTGTAAAAATATGTTTTGAAAGATTATAAAAGATTATTATTCACAATATGAACATATTTTTATGTTTTGTTAATTTTTTGGGGTGATTTAATTATTCTAAATGTATATACAATGTAGACACGGTGCTTGGGAAATAAGTAGAAAACTCGGAGTAAATGATTCTAAAAAAAGAAAAAGTTATATGATCTTATGTTTATTATTGAATAAAAATTTTCAAAAATTAATATTATTTTATAATTGATGGTTAATGTGTCATTATTCAAATTCCATGAAATTTGTGAGGTCTTTATAGTCAAAATAATTGAATAGTTTATAAAATAAAATTAGTGTTATTTTCAGTTAAATAATTTATTTTCAAATTATATTAGAAATCATAAAAATCATGAAATGGTACAATAGATGTTAGATGTGGTCCAAAATTTCAACCATTGACTATTTTTTTAAATGTTTTGAATTTATTTTTTTACCACTATTAAAGTTATAAAAACGTTAATGAAGGGGTCAAATCATAATAAATGTTTTCAAAGGTTATAGAAACCTATTTAAATTTTAATGACTGAAATTCTTTCAACATATCATCACCCAAGATTAAACAAATGAAAAATTTGGCCCACATAAATTTGAAATTTAATTTATGATAATTTAATACATTATGTAATTACAAGGGTTGAACACCCCACTATTATTAATGGAAAACTCCCCAAATGTATTCCATAAACATATTTTTTCATGTATCCCAACCATGATCTTCACGAATCACTTATAAACCTTCTTATGAATGAACTAGAGCTTCTGTACTCATCAATAGAACATCCTCGAAGCCATATAGTGTAATTAAAAATCGGTTTTTTGAAGAAGTGGTATAACATTTTACGTAAGTATCTTTTATATACAGAAATTTATTTATACTACTAGAAATAAATATTTTTATTTTTTCCATCACCTGAAATGTGAAAACATCACTAGTGTGTGTGCTTTACCGACCATCTCTGTGTATAGGATTAATTATTTTTTCAAAACCATCTAACATTAATTGTCATTATAGATGAATTAATTAATATATATCATATTAAAAACATAATCCTTATTTTGAAAATACAATATAATATTTACCTTGTCACCACTCCTCTGGTGAAAAAATGATAATGTAGCTTGTATATATGTGTATAATATCACTTATATGAAGTAATGTGATTAATTGTCAGGTCGAACATGCATTTATGTTTATAAAATTTTATTTTATGTATAGAAAATATAAATATTTCATGATTAAAACGTTATAAATGATTTTTCCATAGCATATTTAACCACGTTCATCCTTAAAATATAGTTCAACTATTATTAACCAAACAACCTCAAAACATCTGACATATAATTAAATGATTTAAAAACTATATATGGAAAGATAATTAATTAATTAAAAAAAATGTTAATAGAACCAAAAAGATTATTAATAATTTGAAAAATTCATTTATATATATAATGAATATGAGATATAGTATGTACATGGTTTCATAGACTCGATGTTAGGAGTCTCTTAACTCAATTTCATTTCATTGATTTATCTTACATATTTATTGATTATATTATTTCATGATTATTTGTTTAATTACATTTTATGATGTTTTATTTCATTTAATCTTATTGCTTGTGATTTGACATCATCACAGATCATTATGTCACTGATTAATTATCACTTCATTAAAACTATCAATCAAATAGTTTCTCATCTCACTTGGGATTTAATGAGACAGATACCAAAATCACCCATTTTATATTTTCTATTATTTTCATAATTCCCATTTTATATTTTTTATCATTAGTAATTTTTAATCCTAGTATTTAATGTTTCATTGGATGTTATTTAATTCAAGGAGTTTTTATTCAAAAAACATCATTTTGGAATGGTTTTATTTCACAATCATATTCTTAATCAAGATTTCATAGGTTTATGTTTGCATTGGTGGAATTATATGTTATTTCTATCTTAAACAGTAAAAATTATAATATCCTATGGATATTTCATGAAATTAAATTATTTCCTTTTATTGTATTCTCTCTATATACTCTGTAATTTGAAATAATATTTACAAGTGATACTAAATGGTTTTTCTGTTTGGTCAGGAATCATTTATTCCTATTACATATTTACATTAATTAGTTTGGAAGATAGTTTTTACTATTCAATATTGAATTATTTATGTAATTTATAAAAACATTCTTGGGAAAAACAATGAGACTATCCCATATCTGGAAAACTAGTTCAACTATGATAAAATGAATGGTCATTTGCATGTCCATAATTTGACTCATTATTAGTTTCCAACTCCAACTATGAGTTATGTCCATTGAGAATACTTAGAATTGCTTTTGTAGACCTTTAACCCTCTAGATTGGGCATGACCATTAAGTATTTAGAGGATGATATGGTAGAATCATTCCTTGGAAAAGGAGAATTATATTTCCAAGTCCATATTTTTGGGGGATCCAAATCAAACGTTTTCCATTTTCCATTGTTACAAAATCCATCGAGTAAACGACTAAACCACTGTTAATAGGTCATGTGGGGTCCAATTTAATGATACATTATTCATTATCACTTTGATCATCTAAGATTCTTCCCCGTTTTACCATTTTAATGAACTATAATTATCCTAGACAACCTGGATAGCTTTGTGGATATCTGCAGCCTTAGGCTCATGCTATAAGTCCTCGTCATTTTAAACATGTTTATAATTTAATGTAGAACTAAAATCCACATCCACAAGATTATTAGTAGAAATAAAACCTACTCATTACCTCTTTAATACCCCAATTGTGCAATCTCACCCAAGCTAAAATGTAAATTTTAATTAATTATTATTTTCTATAAAATGATGTAAAAGGAGTCTTCCAACCATTCTTAGAATGAGGTCATTTTTACCGATTTAGTGAATAAAATCTATGTTTTAATGTAAACAATTTGAATTGATTTTCGAACAATAATGACTACTTTTTTCTTAGTTGAAATCATTAATAGTTTCTATATTCTTTTTCATGTTAAATTTTTCCTAATATTGCAAAAATGTATAGATTTTAATACATTTTAATTATAAATAAGAATTTAATTTTCCTCATTAAATCTTTCATTGTTTTATTATTTATTTTCATCCATTTTTTTTAAAAACTGTTTTTTAATGATAAAAAAACTATCGTGTTGATAAATTATAAGTGTTTTCTGAGTAAATAAGGATTTCAAAATAAAAATAAATTATTAACTATTATGAATGAATTTTAAAACTGTATGTTCCTTGTTAACTCATTCGGATATTGAATCGAATATTTTTATAGTTGGGCACTAACCTGGTGAGAGATTAAAAGACCCATAATGTATCAGTGAAAATAGAATAAATTTTTTAAATATTTTAAATTAAGAACTCACAATTTATTCAAAATAATTGAATAAATCCAAAATGGAGTCTTTTTTGTGAAATATGTGACCACCGTTATGTCGAGGATGCATTGTTTACCCTATGTGAGTTATCAAATTTATAATTTTTATATGTTTCAAATATTCTCTTTTTAAAATAATTTTTTCAAAAAAGTAATTGTATTTATAAAATATAATTTAACTAAATTAAAATATTATGTCTTATGAAAAATTTGAGAATACAGTTATGTCTAAGACTCAGTGTTTTCTCTAGAAAGGGTATAGCATTTGTAAGAGTCCGATATTAAGACACCTTACTCATGAAAAAAATTATATTTTATTTATTATTTAATCCGTTTTTTCAATTAAAAAATAATTAATATCTCCCAAAATGTTTGTCGTATGAGAAATTTGAAACCACTTCTAGCTCGGGAATGTGGTTTTTATCATATTTGGGGCACAACATTAATAAGAAATGGACGTTTGGTCCTATTTCTCATGAGATTGATTTTATATAATAGTTTAATTAGAAAATTAATTTTATTATTATTATTTAATTATTAATATAATTCCTAAAATCGAGACACATTGTTCAATCGTATTTCGCAAACTGTAACCCCTAATTTTTTGTGGTTCTCGGATTCAAAAATGCTATTTTCAACTGTTTTTCAAGGATTATTAATTACAAAGCCTTATTTTAGTGAAATCAAGTGATCTGTATTTAACTTTTTGGATGAATCACTCTTTAAAATAAGTGATATGTTTTGGGGTACTAAATAATTCATTTTTCAGGTCCTAAATATTAGAACATTATCATCCAAATTATAGGTTGTTTATGTTGACTTTTTCCAATCATGGAACACCACACATGCACGCTTGCAAACATACGTTGATCTAGACTCTTCTATTTCTAGCGCATGAAACACATTAAACCATCTTCATTTTCATGTTTATGGTTCTGTTATTATTCTTTTATTTCATTTATTCATTTTCATTATTATCTTCCTTTTTCACATACCAGAAAAGAAGAACATTAAAAATAAAATTATAAAACATGATATATCAATGATAATTCCTAAATTATAAAAGCATATTTTCATAAATATGTTACAAAATTATTTTTTTTCATTTTAATATAATAATTAAGAATATTTAAAACTAAATTATTTAATGTTAGATATTTTGAATTATCCTACGACATTCATGAATAGGATAATCACATAGATTTATGAAATAGATTTCAACAAAATTATCAAAGGGTTATTTTGATAAAAATAGTCGACAAATAATTTAATTTTTTATCGAATAATAATTTATCAAAAATTATTAAAGTGATAAAACATTTAATTATATGGGAAATGAACAAAAAATTATCAATCAATATTTTCATTGAAATTAAAAAAGTGTTATTGCTGAAGGATAATTTTAAACACAAGAATTGTTTTCAAGTTAAAAATTTAGATAATCTGAGACTGAAAATTATAATTTCATTTGATAGTTTTACATATTTTTCAAGAATGATAAATAATCATAGCATGAGATAATTTAAAAAATAATTATAAAATTATACATGAATGATAAATTATCACTTCATGTGATAATTTGGAAAATAATTTAAACCTATCCTAGAATGATAAATTATCATCCTAGACTATATTTTAGATTACAATTTAAAAATATCAATGGAATATAATTTAACATCACATGTGATAATTTATATAATTAAATTATAATTTTTCCAAGAGAGAGAAAATGTCATCACTTGTGATATTTTAATGATAATTCTGAAATTATCCAAGAGAGACACAATATCATTTCATATGATATTTTATATCTTTTTCTCATAAAATATATTTTATTGGTTCTAGGACATAATAACATACCTTAATAGTCAATATTCCAACCACTTGAGATTTTGACATGTCACCTTTGATGATAACAAAACCATGAAGTGGTCTTCCCGACATTTGAGGTAGGAAGATCCATACCTTCTTTGGATATCATTTAAACTTATCTCCATGATAAATATATTTTGTATAATTTTATTGATAGTGACTTATTGTTGTCACGTGTGTGTGTTAATGTGTTTTTAACCCATAAAAACGTTTATGATTCCATTAGATATATTTTTATATCTTTTATCAATCTTTTATTATCATCAAATGTTGTTTTGTTTGCCTGTATATATTCATGTTGTCATACTATTCCTACTTTTTTTCTCTCCATGTACTTGAATTACCATGAATTATTGGTTGTTTGTAGTATTTGAGATAGGTGGACCATCATCACATCTTTAATCCCTAGTCGGGAGAATTCATGTTTGCAATTACATCGACGAGGGACCTGAGCATAGGGTGGAGGTATCAGGTAGCCATGGTATCTTGTCGAGTGTGTGCTCAAGGTATTGTTTTTTCCATGTTCCTATATCCTTGATATAACATGATCAATATGAGTAATAGTTTTTCTTTTCTAGAGGATCTAGTGGACATGGTCCTCTTGAGGGATAGATGACATTATTTAACACCTCTAGGACACTCTTAGGACATCGTACATGGAATAGTTTTTTATTCTAATTCAATATGATATATTTTTACATGGATATGATGTAGGTCAAATAGAGATGATTTTGAATATTTATTAGCACATGAATTCTCACTTTTTGTATTGTATGTTTATTTGTTTCATGCACTTATAATTTTTTCCTTTTTGTTGTATACTTTATCACATCAGTTTAAGGACGCATTGGTTGTTCCCTACTAATTTTTTTACTCACTTAGTACTCTGTAATTTTTATGTTATTGTAGATTCCATGAGAGACCTAGTTAATTTAATGGGCCCAGTAGAGGTTAGGTGATTGGGTGGACGATGGAGTTAGGGTGGGCTAGGTTAAACACTTGAGAAACTTGTAGTTATTTAATTTTTCATTTGTTTTATTCATTTTGGATAAAAATTCCACATTGGGAGCTTCTTCAATTTTGATGACATGTATGTAATTTACATTCGACATGATTACTATGATTAATTATTATATTTTTTTTATCATTGATCTTACGACGTGTGTCATGACCCAACTTCACCAAGATGAGAGAAGGGACAACAGATTGCCAGACCCTCCCTTCATCATGTTGAAGGAGAGATAATGACCCCCGAGACCCACCTTCAATAGGTCCTAGAGTGGCGACTACCACCTAGGGTATAGAATCACTCATGAGATGGAAGGCATTACCCTCTTTCTTTAATAGCATCGGGAGATAAGATAGTAAATCCCAACAACACTAAAACTGGGGGTAAAACTAAAGCCGAAGAAAACTATTTCCATATGCATATTGCCAATGTAAATGCCAAAAAGTACAAGGAGACTACAAAGGTAAAGTGCCAAAGAAAAAGAAAACAACAACTGGAACTATCCCAACATCTGAGGTAGTATGGCCCTGCATTATCCCTGAAGTCCTCCTTGAAACCTGAAAGAAGTTTTATATACGTAGGGTGAGCATACAAGTATACTCAGTAGGGAAAACCAAAGACCCTCATGCACAAGTGGGGAGGCATTCTAATGCCCTGTGAGAAAATAGATAAACAAGCACCTATCAAGGAAAACTATCCACCCAAGCCTCACCAAGGCACACTCCATAGATAACATAAGTAATGTAATGTATAGTAATAGCACATCGATTTTTGCGTACCCCGCGCCACCTTCACACAGGTTATTGAAGACATCCTACGCATCAAACCTCTCCTGTCATTCTCACTGCACTCCCACTGCCACACTCCGCCTGTACACACCTGGGCCACAACCACACATCCCACCCGCAAACACCTGGGCCACAACAACCATGTGTAACCACGCCCACAAACTCCTAGTCCAGAACAACTACTACCATGCCTGCAGACACCTGGGCCTCATCCCGAATACTCTTGGGAAACAACCTTCCCGCACACACCTGGGCCAACCACCACAACTACCCTGCCCAAAGATTCTTAGGATATAATGGACCTCAGGACGTCACAGCCTGCCTGAGGAGTCTTGTAATATTTGGGAAGGGGAGCAGAAATGGAGCTAATAACCAGCCACCCATAAGAGTGTTGGGAAAAACACCCTCCCCCATGAAATGGGGGTGTTCGGCACTAAGTGATCTACATGGTTGGTTCACGAATAAGAAATATAAGAACTACAATTATATGTATAGTTAACAAGTACTCATCCCAACCTATGGTTTCCAAACCCAACCAAAAAACAAACACCCTCGTTAGTATTCATTCATAAGAAACACCAAACCCACGACCATGTAACCACTCATCCCAGAAAACAATTACCCATTGAGCCCATTCTTTTTTTCATGTTAAAGTGATCCCATTTAAGTAAATTGTGCACTACTGGGCAACTAACATCCATAACCACAAGCCAGAGAAAGAGAAACAGCCAAACAAAAATTTAAGCATTCACACCCAGTTATCATGTAAAGTCAAAACAAAAAAGGGATCTGTGAGATACCTGAGTGTACTCAAACCAAACCAAGCCTCCAGATACAGCTCCTCACAGCTTTATATTCACATCCATCAACTATACCACAACTGGGAATCTCATCCCCCATCCACATCACCCCATAAGCATCAAACAGAACAACACACCTACTACTAAAATGTAATAGGGAAACTTCCAGGCTCAAGAAAATCATTCATCAGGTTCTTCTTTCTATTGGTTAACCGGGGTGACCAAACAGGGATTGATGTTCACTGGGTATCCATTTAACCAACCATGTTTAGGTGATTAACCAATTTCGATGTTACAATTATTTAATCATCACAAAATACAAGGGTTCATTAGTGCGCAAGGAAAGTCCACCAACAACCATGATTTTTAGGGAGCATAAGCACATACAGTTCACAACATATAGAAATATAAAATAGTACAACAGAATTTTCTAACACACCCCATCATTCTTTAATAGTCTGTTTATTATCTTTTTTAAGGGTTGGTTTCATCTAGTTCCATATAAATAGTAGCGTACCCACCCCATATGATACATAGTAAGAAGAGATGAAGGAAAAAATACCAACCTGGTTGATCAAGGATCGAAGTTCTTCTCCACGCACCATGAACTGGGGATGTGTGACTTGCAGGGGAGGAACGTTGGGGACTCCAAGGGTGATCAGAAAGGCTCCGGCACAGGCGCACCACTTTCCTCGGGAAGGGGAACTCCAAAATCACCCGGAAGAAAAAGGAAACCAACCAGGTGGAAGAAGGAGAAGAAATTCCCATGCTATATCAGGATGAGATCCTGTTGTTACGGGATATGGAAATCTGAACAGATTTAATGTTGGATCATGGTTACCCACGCAATTAGGAGGTTATGCACAATGGAATTTATTGTCATTTAGAAATTCTCCTCAGAGGGGTGCTCATAACGACTATGTGTTAAACATTTTTCTTTATCCATAAAGAAACGCATAATAGGGAAGGAACTAGAAGGTATGGGGAAGGTCGTGACACCAAGGAAAAAACCACACTTTTTGGAAAGTTAAGGGTTTTCTCGACTCTTGGGGGATTCTAGATATTATTTATGGGCTTTTTGTTGCTTTGAAAGGGGAAATTAAATCATCTTTACGTTAAAAAATATGTTGCAGGAGCAGAAAAAGTTGGAAACTGGAAAAAGGGACGAAAACCGCCCGGTGAGGACACGGTGCCACCGTCACGGTGTCACACTCACTGTGCCACCGTCACGGTGGTACACTCATGGTTCCACCTTCACGGTGCCACCCTCACGGTGCATCCGTGACCGGTGCCACCATCACGGTCCCACCGTGACCGTTTCCCCCATGACAGGTGCCACCATTTCGGTGGAGCCATGTTTTGGAAAAGTAATGGACCAGGAGGGTCTGGGCCATTACATTAGATACTTCTCAAATTATTCTTGCCCTCAAGAATCAAAACTAGACCCAAAGAAAAGAGGAGTTCTGAACAACCACATAGAAAGATACCTCTAAAGAGATAACCTCATCGACATCAAGTAACTCCTCTTTCTCAAGTAATCAGGCAACATTCGAGGGTCAAATTGTCCAGTCATATGGGTTAGGGAGATTCTTCCTCCATGTCAAGATACTATCCGCTTTGGGAGGCACTGACTCGCCCGCACGGGTTTAGTCGCATCCACCTTAATGCGTCTTGATTAGGGATCAGGTCCACCCCTCCCCATTGTCAGGACTCTTCATACACATCAACAGAATAAGGAAAACTACACGTTCCATAGTTAACAATGTAAGTATTTCCATCAAAAACAAGTACTAACCAAATAGAAAAAAAACTCAAAACAGCTCTGGGTACTGGGCGCACATCTGCATCTCCCATTCCCATGTACATTGCTTGAGCCCTCCATACCTCCACATCACACGAAACAATGTAATTATATGTCCATAAAGCACCTTCCCATCTCGATCCCTAATCCACACTGGTATTCCCACAAACATCATGTCGTCCTCGATATCCAGCTTTCCCCAGTCGAGGACGTGTGAATCGTCATGTAGATACCATCAGAGTTGTGGAACATTGAAGATTTCATGTATTCTCAGTAGTGGCGGTGGTAGTTCTGGATGATAAGCCACTTCACCGACCCGCCTCAACTCTTCGAACTATCCGAAGAACCTAGGAGAAAGCTTAATCCCCATGTCGATCCTCTATTGCCCACGCCGAGGAGAGACCTTCCAGAATGCGTTGTCCTCGAACTCGAACTCCAATTGTCTCCTCCTATTATCGTCATATGACTTTTTCCAATCTTTGTCCGCCTTCATCCTCTTTCGTATAAGCTGAACCTTCTTCATTCGTGCTCTACACCACCTCCGTGCCAAGAACACCTACCTCCCCAAACTCTGTCCAGCACATGGGTGAGCAACACGACCTCCTGTACAAATCTTCGAACAGAGCCATGCCAATGGTAGAGTGATAGCTATTATTGTAGGTAAACTCCACCAGAGGTAGGTGTCATTCCCATGATCCCCCAAGGTCCAGAATACATGCACATAACATATCCTCCATTGTATGGATAGTGCGCTCTGTCTGTCCATCTGTCTAGGGGTGGAAAGTAGTTCTAATACGTAGCTGGGTGCCAAAAGCATGTTTCAATCCTTTCCAGAATTGTGAGGTAAATTGTTCATCCCAATATGAATCTATGGACCTCATAACTCCATGAAACCGCACCACCTCATCCACGTATCTCCATGATAAGGCATCCACTTCACCTAACTCCTTCATCGCCAGAAAGTGAGCCGACATCGTCTACCGGTTTACCACTACCCAGATAGCATCACTTTCTCCTTGAACATTTGTTATTCGTGTGACGAAATCAATCGACATGTCGTCCCATTTCTACTCCGAGACACCTAAAGGTTGTAATACAATGTCTGGAACATAGTGTTCAGCCTTCACCTGCTGACACACCAGGAACCAGGCCACGAACTCCACCACCGCCCGCTTTACCCCGGGCCACAAAAATTGACTCCTTAGAACCTGGTACATCTTGGAAAGTCTCATGTGCATCTCTAGGGGTGAGTTTTGGAAATCACCAAGAACCCTCTCATGCATCGCCTCTTTGACAAACATCTTCCCTCGGAAAAGAATTTGATTCTGACCATCCTCCAACCATCCTTCCGGAGCATTGCCTTGGTTAGCCCGATCGTGCATCACTTCACTCTCTATGTCTCCCCACTGGGACTCCTCCACCTTCCACAGTAGAGAGTACATCACTGTAATCTAAAACAGATAACTCCTACCACCATCCTCCCTTACATCCATGTGTAGGGACGCCAACTCCTCCATCGCCTTCCAGGCATCTGCCGATTCTCGAAACACATTCTTCTGCGACTTCCTGCTCAAGGAATCTTCCACCACATTCCCTTTTCCTAAGGGGTAGGAAATTTCAAAGTCGTAGTCCTGAAGGAACTCCATACACCTTTGCTTCTGTAAGATCAGGTCCCGCTAGGAGAGGATATTCTTCCAACCTTTGTGATCCATGAAGACCACGAAGTGCTACCTGATGAGGTAATTTCACCAAAACCTTAGTGCGAACACGGCCGGCAAAAGACCAAGGTCATGGGTGGCATAATTACGCTCATTAGTACGCAACTGTCTAAAACCATAAGAGATCACCCCTTGTCGTTGCATTAGCACACACCCGAGGCCTTGTCCTGAAGCATCACAGAACACCTCATACACTGCCCCTTATTCTGGAAATCATAACACTAGGGCACATACCAAATTCTCCTTCAGATAGCTGAAGGCTGCCTCGCAATGCCCATTGCACACGAATGCATGGTCATTCTTGGTCAAAGCTGTCAAAGGTGATGCAACATGGGAGAAGTTGGGCATGAATATCTAATTTTAGCCTACTAGTCCAAGGAAACTCCGAACTTCTGTCACGTTCTTCAGAGATCCCCAAGAAACAATCGCCTCGTCCTTCGATGGGTCCACCGCTATTCCCAGCTTGGAGACCACGTCCCCAAGGAAGCGCACTTCTCGCATCCAGATCTTGCACTTGGACTATTTCACATAGAGTTAGTGCTGTCTGAGGACCTCAAAAACTGTTCTCAGGTGCTCAACGTGATCCTCCTCTGATCATGAGTAGATCAGGATTTCTTTAATAAACACGACTACAAACCGATCCAGTTATTCCCAGAAGATGGAGTTCATGAGTCCCATGAACACAGCTGGTACATTTGTAATGCCGAATGACAAGATCAGAAACTCAATGTGCCCGTATATTCACCTAAAATTAGTCTTTCATATGTCTCCCTCCTTCACCCTCAACTGGTGATATCTAGACCACCGATCGATCATAGAGAACCAACCTTATCCCCTCAGTTGGTCAAAGAGATCGTCTATCCTCGGGAGGGGGTAACGGTTCTTTACGGTTACCTAGTTCAGTCTCCTGTAGTCTATGCACAGCCTGAGACCACCATATTCCTTCATTGAGAATAAGATTGGAGCACCCCGTGGTGAAACACATGGTCAAAAAAAACCCATCTTCATCAGATCGTCAATCTGAATCTGCAATGCTCGCAACTCAGAAGGTTCCATCTTGAAGGGAGCCATCTAAATTGGACGGTCACCAGGTTGCAAGTCTATCCTGAACTCAACATCACGTCAAAGGGGTAGAGTCGCCAACTCCTCAGGGAAGATGTCCATAAATTCACTGACAATCCTGGGGACTTCCATCATTTCTACATCCACAAAATCCACTAATATTTCGTCTTACAAGGAATGAAGGGGCTTCTCTCGCCTTCAGATTTTCTGGCAACCCCACATTCTGATGAAAGTTACACATCAGCCGCCCAAATCTGAAAAAACAAACCTTCCTCAAAAGCAGTCAATGACAGAACATACAGAGAATAGCCATCCAATTCCAAGGATTAGATCATATGGATGTATCTACAATAGTATAAGTTCCATGATCTAATGATGTGTCCCTATCATCAGTCTACACCCTCAGAAAACATCAATCAATTTAGTTTGACCTCTGACTGGCGTGATCAACACATGAGGCACTGGGAGTCTCTCAGAATCTAAACCCAGGTCGTAGACTAGATTGGATGTAAAAAAAGAGTGTGAAGCTCCTTTATCGAACAAGGAATGGGAAAGAGTAATAAACTGAATGATCGTACCTCGAACGACTTCTGGCCCTGCTGGAACCGCTGCCTCTATAGCGTGTAACTTTCCACACCTAGATCTACTACCTCTCTGCGGTCGGCTGCCACCCCAACTGTTCCCAAGTCAAGGTCCCTGAGGAGCACCCTGAGGTCAGCCCCCTCCTAAAATGCCTACCCTCGGAGAAGCGGGATCATTCTGCCCCTGCTGCTGCTGCTGAAAGGGACTAGCTGGAAACTGCTCTTGATGAGGTGAGCGTTGAACCTTCCCACCCCCACTGTATTTTACTCTTTTCATGAACTAATTCCAAAGGTTCCCATGAATTCCACATATGAATCATCTCTTCCCTTGGCCCAAAATAAAAGAATGAGGGAGAGGAGATCAGAACTGGAACTACTGAGGTCTGCATCCTACTGGTTGAAACCTAGAGGGCCCTGCTGCTGGAGGCCTGCTAGTAACAGTCTCCCCCTTCAACAATCCAAACTATATTCCCTCTCTTGATACACCTCCCAGCATGTTCATCCTCTCTACTACTTCATCCTTCTTCTAGACCCCTACGTACGTTGGTTGGGTGAAGGGAGTAACAACATACTAGAGAGAAGGTTAAAGTGCCTCCTCCATACATATTGCATGAGACTGCTCATCTGGAAAGAGATCCGGAGCAAAGCGGAGGAGATCCTTGAACTTGATCCCCAACTATCTCACTGACATGCTCCCCTGCTTGAGGAAGAGTATCTCTAGCCTCTTCTCAACCTTCATTATGGAAGAGAGGAATTCCGCCAGGAACTCCCTCTCGAAGTTAGCCCACGTCACCTCAGCCTCCCTCTACTCACCAAGATAAAGCATTCACCACTGACATGCTTCTCCCCGCATCTGGCTAATAGAAAAAGGAACCCAATACTCATCCGTATCCCGAATCAACCTGAAAGCTATCACCAGCTCCTCTACCCAGCTCTGTGTCTCCACATCCGGGATGTTGCCCTCGTAAATCCATAGGGTCTGTCGCTAAAAGCCACGAAGAATCTTCTTCCACTGATTGTCCTCCTCCTCTTGGTCATCCCTCTGTTGATCAGCCAAGTCATCCTCTTGGGCCTTGATCACCCGTACTACTCGTGTTCATCTTCCAAGAACTATAGCTGCAAAGTAAACAAGGAATTCCTAAGCCCATGTAGTGTAGAATATTGTTCTTCAATTTTCGTAGACTTATTATTGTTTTTTAAATCGCCAAAAAATTACCCATGAAACACAAGGACACAAGTCATTATGATTCATGTACATTCCCTAGGGTCTCTACCCTGCAATCAGTGTAGCCTCACTTGGTCGTTCGATAAGCCCTTAGTCCTTGCATCGGATCACGGGGAGCCCTAAAATCCCGTGTCACAGCTGGTCTTCCCTAGCCTATTTCATTCACCAAGATCACCCAACACTGTTTCCCTACCATCCCATGCAATCCTCACTATGCCTAACTCCAAAATCCATCCTATCTCTCAGCCTCCCCTCTGATACCATTCTATCATGACCTGCCTTCACCAAGATGAGAGAAGGGATAGAGGATTGCCATACCCTTCCTTCTTCATGTTGAAGGAGAGATAATTACCCACGAGAGACGCCTTCAATAAGTCCCAGAGTGGCGACTGGCACCAAGGGTGTAGAATCACACACAATATGGAAGGCGTTACCCTCTTTCTTTAATATGATCGGGAGATAAGATAGTAAATCCCAACAACACCAAAACTGGGGGTAAATGTAAAGATGAAGAAAACCATTTCTATATGCATGTTGCAAAAGTAAATGAAACAATGTAAAAGGAGACTACACAGTTAAAGTACCAATGAAAAGGAAAAAAACAACTCAAACTGTCCCAACGTCCGAGCTAGTACGTCCCAGTGTGATCCCTAAAGTCCTCTTGGAAATCTGAAAGCAGTTTTATATACGTAGCATGAGCATACAAGTACACTCAGTAAGGAAAACCAAAGACACTCATGCACAAGTGGGGAGGCATTCTAGTGCCCTATGAGAGAAGAGATAACCAAGCACATAGCAAGAAAAACTATCCACCCAAGCCACACCAAGAACACTCCCAAAATAACACAAGTAATGTAATATATAGTAATAGCACATCAATATTTGGGTACCCCGCACCACCTTCCCACTATTTATTGAAGACATCCTACGCATCAAACCTCTTCCGTAATTCTCACAGTAGTCCCACTGCCACACCCCGCTGGCACACACTTGGGCGAGAACCACAAATCTTACCCACAAAAACATGGGCCACAATAACCACGCATAACCACTCCCACAAACACCTGGGCCAGAACAAATACTGCCACGCCCGCAGACACATGGGGCTCATCCTGAAGGCTCTTGGGAAACAACCTACCCGCACACACATGGGCCAACCATCCCAACTACCTTGAACAAAGAATCCGGGGCTATAATGGACCTCAGGCCATCACAGCATGCCCTAAGAGTCTTGGGCTATTCGGGAAAGAGAGCAGAAAAGGAGCTAATAACCAGCCACTCATAGGATTGTTGGAAAAAACACCCTCCCCCATGAAATGGGGGTGTTCGGCACAAAGTGCTCAACTTGGGTGGGGCGCGAATAAGAAACATAAGAACTATAATTATATGTATAGGTAACATGTACTCATCCCAACCATGGGTATCCAAATCCAACCTAAGAACAAACACCCTCATTACAATTCATTAATAAGAAAAACTGAACCCACGTCCATGTCACCACTCATCCCAGAAAACAATTCCCCATTGAGAACATTCTTGTTTTCATGTTCATGTGATCCCATTTAAGTAAATTCCGCACTATTTGGAAACTAACATGCATAACCACAATCTAGAGAATGAGAAACATCCAAATAGCAATTTAAGCATTCACTTCCCGTTCTCTTGTAATGTCATAACAACAAAGGGACCTGTGAGATCCCTCAAACTACTAGAAAAAAACACGCCTAATGATATTTCCCCACATAGCTTCATATTCACAACCAACAACCATTCCACAAAAAATAATCCCATCCCCCATCCACATCATCCCATAAGCGTCAAACAGAACAACACACCTACTACCAAAACGGAGTAGGGAAACTTACAGGTTCAAGAAAATTATTCATTTGGATCTTCTTTCTCTTGGTTAACTGGGGTGACCACACAATGATTGATGTTCAATGGGTATCCATTTAACCAAATGAGCTTAGGTGTTTAACCAATTTCCATGTTATAGTTATTTAATCATCACAGAAGACAAGGGTTCATTAGTGCGCAAGGAATGACCACCAACGACCATGATTTTCAAGGAGCACAAGCCCATACAATTCACAACATATAACAATATAAAGAGTATATCCGAATTGTCAAACGCACCCCATAATTCTTTAATAGTCTAATTATTATCTTTGTTAAGGGTTGGTTTCATCCAGTCCCACAGAAACAGTAGCATACCCCCCACATGATACACAGTAAGGATAGATGAAGTATAAAATCCCTAATTGGTTGATCAAGGATCGAAGTTCTTCTCCATGCGCCAAGAACTGGGGATACGTGACATTCAGGGGAGGAACGTCGAGGACTCCAAGGGTGAGCAGAAAGGCTCTAGAATAGGTGCACCACTTGCCTCAGGAAGGGGAACTCCAAACACACCAGGAAGGAAAATAAAACCAGCCAAGAGGAAGAAGGAGAAATAATTCTCGTGCGATATCGGGAGGAGATCTCATTGTTACGGGATATGGAAATTTGAACATCATTAAAGTCAGATCGTGGTTCCCCATGCGGTTAGGCAGTTACTCACAGTGGAATTAATTTTCATTTAACAATTCTCCATGGAGGGGTGTTCATAATTGTTATGTGTTAAAAAGATTCCATTAACAATAATAAAACGTGTTACAGGGGCAGAACTAGAAGGTACAGGGAAGGGCATGAAACTGAGGAAAAACCACATGTTTTGGTATGTTAAGGGTAGCCCGACTCTTGGGGGATTATATATATTATTTATGGGATTTGAGTGTCATTGAAAGGGGGAATTAAATCATCATTACGTTAAAAGATATGTTGCAGGAGCAAAAAAAGTCAGAAACTGGAAAAAGGGATGAAGGCCACCCGGTGAGGACGTAGTGCCACCATCACGGTGCCACCCTCACGGTGCCACCTTCACGGTGCCTCCGTTTCGATGGAGCCGTGTTTTGCAAAAGTAATGGACTAGGAGGTTTCGGGTCATTACAATGTGATACAGAGTGTATTTTCTCTCTAGTGATAGATTCAGTCTCTTTCTTATGGGGAGGAACACATGATGTTATGTGTAATTCTATCTTAGACATTGTGGTTCGGGTAGTAATGTTAGGAAATGGTATCAGTGCATCAGGATTAATCAACATGTTTCTTCTGTAGGTATTTTTTTGTGGATTTTTTAGATAGGAGATAGGAAATTCAGTGTTGGGAAGGGAAATTATGTCACTCTCTGGCAAGCACTATGTAGTGTACCTCTAAGTATCAATATGGGAAATTTCATTTCTATGGTTAATATTGATGAAATTCACCGTAGGTGATGAAGATGAAGTAATATGTGAAATTAATGTTCTCTTGTATGTTCATGAATCTTAAATAATCATGTAGTTCCACATTCCATATATATACCTATTGGTTCAATGAATAATAGTTCATTAATTAAATTCTATGAATTTTTATATTTTTTTGGGATAGTATGTTCTATTTGATATATCTCTATTTCCATGATGTCAGATTTATCGTTATTGGTAATAATTAGTTCAACTAACCATATTTATGTGTTAGTGAATATATGATGACAGTGATTACCTATATCGATGAAATCTTGGGTAGGTGCTAGGAGGGGTGTACAATCGATAAATAGTAGACTTCTAGGAATCCCTTATTTGGTCTCGTAGAATGTTTAGTACTTTCCATGGTCATAATTATTATTCCATTACATAGTATTTCACCATAATTATGTGCGATGGGACCGTTGGATTAGTAGTGTTCTTCTGACCATGTCCCCATGGTTACTTTTCTGTCACTACTAAGATAGACGGTAAACTACACCAGTGACTTCCAGCTACAACAACCTCCAGTGTTCTAGGTAACTTGTTGACCATTGGATATGGAAGATTAAGTGGATATGATAGGGGTTATCTTAGACTACATAGATACTCCATCAGATCAGAATGTGACATTGGAATCATTACATTCCATAGGGAACCAATAGGCAGTTCTGTGTAGTTAGGGGATATGTTGGACAACATGATAGTCTCAGATAAGTGGCCTTCATGACCCCGCTAATCAAATATTTTTTCCCTAATCTGTAGAATACCAATCAAGACTATGATTCCATGGAGATTATTTAGGGTTCAGGAAAAGTATCAGTATACCCTGCACATTTTATCGATATTTCCCCTTTCAATACGTTTCTAGCTGGAAGTGTAGCCCCAAAATACTAGAAATTTGAAATCGGCCTTGGAACTGACCATGAACAGTAGGTACAAAGCCTCCACCAACCATAATACTTGGATTTTATGATGATGGAATTTACCATTGATATAATTATAAGGGATTTATGAAAATATAGAATTTTCCTACATTTCAAAACACCAATATTTTGACCAACTGTTGTTGTTCTAACTACCCCTTCTGAAGGCAGAAAGATGAAGGCCATGAAAAAAATCCAAGAAGTGGCCTGAAACTATTATAGAGCTTAGTCTTTTCAGTTTCCTATGGATTTGACTGACAGTTCATTAACTATGTGATGTTTGTACACTATATTAATAAATGAACAAGACCCATAATATAGATCTGAAAATGTGGTAGTGGTGGTCAACTCCGTCAATTTTATGCCATAACATCGACTTGGAGAAAGAGGATACCACATCCAAGTTCATAGTGATATGGTTGGGACCTCAACAGAAGATGAAGGCTTCTAATGCTATAGAATAACATTGACATGGTTATCGATATGATATAGAATGATTTTATATCATTTATCATCATCCAACAGAGATGGGGAGGGTCCTTCCACCATTTGAGGTACAGTATTGATCACATCCACTATATCTACTACTTTTCACAATACTGGTGTGTCCCATTATTACATATCAACAAAAAATTTTGAGGGACATGACATACCCTTCATGTTATCATATGAGTTAGTCTCCCTTGATATCTTGTGTGTCATGAGAGTGGTAGTTCTTCCCTGATACCTAGGTTGTCTATTAGTTTTTCCAGCTACAGACATACATGGGGATTCATTATTCATGATTTGTTGAAATTTAATGTGATTCTCAGCATGGAATATCTATATATATTCGAAGATCACACTAATTTCTATAGGGAACAAGGGTATTATACTAAAGAAAAGTTGTTGATGTTCATGATGTCTTGAGAGTGAGCAATTGGAACATTAAATGTTGGACTAATCACGAGTCAGCACATGACGATTACTGTAAAGACCCGTAAATTTCATGGTTTTTTTCTTAAATTCATTGGAATTTTATGAGAACGATGTTTCTGACAGAACCTGATTCCGAGGCCCGGTGTGCCTGGAATAATTTTCTGAAGTTTAGCTCGGGTATGTTCAGCTAACGAACAAGCGGATTTTTCTATCTTTTGAAGCGGTGCCCGGAATTAAAATCTGAGGGAACTGATGAACTCGCAGCGCCAATATTTGCTTTAGGGGACCTTTACCGCAGTTGCGTTTTGTGCTATTTGAAAGTTATTTTTTGGGGGGTTTTATCTTAAACTAAATAAAATTGTGTGCTAGGGGATTTTATTTGTGATTTGGTTATTTCCTCCCAACTGTGGATATTTTTGAGTTGGGGCCCACATGAGCCCCAACCTTCTATTCCCCATAACACTACTCAACTCCCCAATAATTCCCTACTATTTCCTTTGATAACTCCTCATTATGGTGGATCCTACCTAACTCCCTCATCCCATTAAATGTGCCAACCTATTAATTTAATATCAGCGTTAAATTAATTGGCACCTCTTTGGAATTAATAGAATTCCATGACAATTCTATTAATTTGGGGAGCCTCTTATTTCTTTTTGTTGGAAAATCTATTTTGGGAAGAGGCTCTGGTGAATTAAATTAGATGTGATCCTTCATCAATGAATAACACCGTTCTTCAATGAAGAACACCCCTGGCGAAGAATGTGATGAAATTATTCTAATGAGGCATCTTCCTCGGATACACCTCGATGTCAAGGAGCCTACGTCGCCAATGACAACGACCCTTCCTCCATCATTGATGAAACGACACTGTTTTTTCGAAACTCCCGTCTCCCGCGATGCTCGTCTTCTGTAGATTGACGATGTATGAAAACAACTTCGAGGTAGGGGAAATTTGGTATATTTCATTTAGATGATTTATACTCTCGAATATGGCGTTTAATTGTTGGGTGATGATTTGAGCCACTAATGCGGTGTGTACGGACTAACGAACAGGTCCAGACCCACCACTAGTTTGTTGTTGTTGTGCGGGGTGTTTGGAGATGAAAAAATGGGATCAAAATGGCGATTTGGGGCCTTTGCAGTGTAGTTCGGAACCCGAGACAACCATAGGCGTAGACGGAAGCAAAAACGGACCACCAGAATGACTCTGGTGGCCCGCGGAAGACCGTGACGGCGTGGGTCGTCGACACCGGCCGGCCGCCTGGAGGCGGAGGAACCACAATGCGACGCCGTCAGGAACTCACTGTGGCATCGGCTGCGGCAGCGAGCAGCAGATCCCACGGCCACACGGGATCCGGTGAGACAGCGGCGCCAGCCTGGCACCGGGTTCGCGGAACAGGGGGGTCGCGCCCCCCGCTCGGCCAACACACCCCCCCTAGCTGGGTCAGGGCGGGTCATGCGGACCTGGCTGCACTGGCCAGACCGGGCCGCACCCTCCTGGGCCAGACCCAGACCTGGGTCCGGTCGACCCAGTTCGGGCCGACCCAGGGTGGGTTGGGCCGGGTCAGACCCGGCCCAGACCCCCCATTTCAAACCGTTTTCGGTCTTTTGCCCATATCATGAGATACAGACCTCCGATTAACACACCTTCAGTTGCGTAGGAATACTTGGATCGAGGCGGCTGTTTAGGTATATTACAATCGTGTTTTCAGAGAATTTTGGGAGTGGCGGGGTTGGTTTGAACCTGAAACCAACAGGGCCCTTGGAGCGGAAACGCTTGTAACTTAAGGACCAGACATCCGATTGATGTTTCTTCAACTACGTTCAATTACTTTTGTTGGGACGGCTTGTTTGGAATACTCCACTTGAGGTTTGTATGCAGCTAGAGTACGGTTGGGTTAGTTTTAGCTTAAAAACCAATAGGGCCCCTAGAACGGAAAAGCAAATTACTCTCAGATTGGGTGCCCGATTGACGCACCGTCTGTCGCATTGGGTTTATTTTGATGAGATGAAACATCAGAATACAAAAACTATGGAATTAGTGACATTTTAGTTATCTAAACCTTGGCTCGAGTAGTGGACCCTCCTGGAATCGAGCGTGTTGTGTGCAGGAACCCTAGTGCTGGCTGCGAGTGCATCGACTACCGTACTGGGATCCTCTATGGGTTCGACTGCGAGGACATCTGTTCTGGAATCCTCTGTGGGTTCGATAGCAATTACTACCATACTATAATCCCCCATGGTTTCGATGGCAATGACTACTATTCTTGTATCCTATGTGGGTCCGACAGTAATGAACTCTGTACTTGTATCCTGAGTGAGTCTGGCAGAGTAGTTGGTCTCGTATCCTATGTGGGTCCGACAACTTAGCTGGTCTTGTATCCTATTTGGGTCCAACATCTTAGATGAATCAGTGACAACAACTGATCATCCTTATCGCTATATGAAATATGTATACCTGTGTGAGCTGATTCTTGTCTTTCAATCATTATCATCGATGTGATTGTCTATCATTCCTGTGTGGACAGGGTTGTGCTTGGGTTTGGGAGTTGGAGCCGAACTGTGATTGATAACATAGGTATATGTATGGGAATATACCTATGTATAGTTGGTTGATAATTCGTGATTTTATCTTTTCTTTGTGGTTTATCCGTTGTGGATTATGGGAGACCTTCGGTGGTATTAGGGTCCCTACTGAGTATCATATACTCACCCCTGCACGGGCTATGCCCGCACTACATTGTGTTGGTTGTAGACAACGAACAACACTGATCATGGTGGAGTCTTGTGGATCTGGACGATACCCGGAGGTGGACCACCTAGTGAAGCATGCACGGAGTGGACGGACGGGCCCGAGGTGCCAAGGAGACCATCTGTACCCACCCTTCAGGAGGGATTCCTGAAGGACGACTCAGTGGTTGCTGCTTCACTTTACTGCTGTTGTACTTTTATTTTCAGTTATACTGTACTTTTAGTTGGGTTTGTATACTGAACCATTTACTTTTCAACACATACTTTTGTACTCATTTTTAATTAGTGCTAACTTCACTTGCATACTCTGTTTTGTTTTTTACCTATATAAAAGTCAATGCCTTCCCTTTAT
The DNA here is from genome assembly GCA_963277665.1 of Viscum album. NCBI lineage: Eukaryota > Viridiplantae > Streptophyta > Magnoliopsida > Santalales > Viscaceae > Viscum > Viscum album. The sequence goes on along the minus strand of OY728128.1, from coordinate 206,436,164 downwards.
ATCAGGATTTATACCTTTGGTGCTAGTCTCCAGCCCCTGGCCTATGAAAGGCGGGCTTGCGGTAGTCACGGCACGGGCCCCAAGGACGGGTCATGATAATTACCACATAGATGGTATGATTTTCTCGTTTACCATGACATGTGGTATCCCCATCATCTTTTCCACGAGTCATGGATCTCTAATAATAATTCTTTCAAATGAAATCATATAACTCCCATCTACCAGATTAGTTTACTAGGTGTTTTAGCTCATACCATGAGTGAAAACCATTCTGATTCCTCCATCTCATATGGCTGAAACCCACCTGAAAGGGATTAATGTTTAGCCATATAACGTAAAGAAGAATGGTTTTAGTAGACCTTATACTTAACTGCAGTGTGTACCTATTTTTTTCTCCATGATGGCATATTGTAATGTTCAGTTTTCTGTTGACTAACATAATCTATAAAAAGTAACATTGAAAACCCAATATCTATTTCCAAGGATTGAGTATACCTGTGATCAACTATGTGGATCCCAATTATTCTCCATGATTGATCATTGATCGTGTTATCACCATCTGTGAGCTAGATAGGGGGACATTCCAAAGATGGTGTTTCAGAGTAGGTATAGACTATATGATTACATGGTAATGTCATTTATAATGAGGAACATGTAAACAGTGTTCAGGGACCTCAAGAACAATATATTCTATCCATTCATGGAATAATTCTCCATTTTATTCATCCATGATCCTTATATACTCATCGACTCCATATTTAAATGAAACACACCTGGAGATAGTCATGAGTACCCTTCAATCACACATAATTTATACCAAGCTGTTGAGGTACGACATTAACACCCCTTCTCTTTATTACACATTAATTCCAATTTTTTATGTAATACTACACTTAATATATCAAAAATGATCAAGAATTCTTATGTATTTGGGAATTAGTTACATATAGTAACGTCCTCAACATGAGATACAAAAAAACTATTGAAAACATCATCAACATGATTCTAAAACATCATGGATTTTAAAATATCATAGGATATCTTAGGGAAAACATTAGAAATGGGAGAGAATTAAAGAAATGTGATGGAATAAAAACCTCATAAAATGAAGAAGATAATACATGCCTAAAAATTGGCATATCAATGGGGAATAACTAGAGTATGGATTGAAAACATGATAATGATACATGATATAACATGATAATAATAACATGATAATAATAACATGATAATCATAACTTGATAATCATAACATGATAAATGTTGCAACAACATAAAAAACTAAATCATAAAACAAGGTCGTGGGTAAAACCATTGAGGAATCTGGGTGGAAAAAGTACTATTAAGGAATCTAGTTTAGTCCATATAACAACATGATGTATCATGATACTAAAAATTACCCAATTAATTATAGCTCTATCTGTGATCACCCATCATATTCATTTCATTTTCATTCCTAAGTGTGCCACATAGACAGACAAACATGGATTCAGTCATCCAGACAATTTATTCCATGATTATAAAGCGTGTAACAAATATTTATAAGTATCTAATAATAAATTATTTGTGTAAAAAATTTCAACACCATTAATATTTAATGGGTATGTAATTAACTACACAATTTGTTTGGAATGTAAAATTGTAATGAAATTTCCTTAGTATAGCAACATAACATTTATTTTCATAAAAATAGGTTGATGAGAGAGAAAGCAGTCTCTCATCACATAGTAATGTAATTGGAAATAATATGTACATGTAAAATCATATCCCAAACTTATAATCACAGAAAAAGAAATCATAAGGACATAGGGAAACATTAATAGAGAAAATAATGCTCACTATATTTTGGCATGGTATGGGTCTATATAAAGGATCATGAGCGGATTAATGAGAGTTAATGGGGGTCTCATCATTTATAAATTATATGGATACAATGGTGAATATATAAATACGTGTTCCATTATAATAAAATTGAATTTAGGATATAAAACAATTAAGTAGTTTATGAATGGAAATGAGAAAATAGAAATCCCTTACAAAATATCAGCATAGTAACGACTTAGATAAATTTAAAAAGACAGAGGAAAATAACTTCTCATTAAAATGAAATTAATTTTCCAGTAAGGTAATGATTATAAAAATACTACATTATATTCTATTTCAATTAATAGTTAAAATTTCAAAGAAGGTGCATGAACTGAAAGGAGGAGAGGAAGGTGAGGATCCCTAACATGAGAGTGTGAATCTAAAGTCTTGGGAGGGTTTCTTGATAACTTGGTGGAACCTTGTAAGTAATATAATGAGTTTATAGAAGATTATGTATATGATAAAAGAAGTCATAATAAGTGGGATCATGTGTGGTTTTATATAGGAAATGTTGGGTATTTTTTTATTATTTAGGTTTTGGACTCTACATAATAAAATGTCCCGAACCAAAAACATCTCATGGAATTCCCAGTGGTTTCATACAAATGGGTGTGTTTTTTAATAATTTATATCTCCAAGGGATGATATTATTTAAATAATTAATTTTCTTGTTTGGTGGTGAATCATGAACTAAATAAAATGATTTTAAAACCCTAAAATATATTACATATTTTGGAAGATTCATAAGAGAATTATTAAATAAATAATGTAAAAAATGAAATTTTTTAAAGGGATAAAATATATTCGGTCATGGATACCATTAAATGTGTATATTAAAAACCATTTCTATTCTTATTATGTCATTATCAGTAATTTATATTTATATGTTATTTAATTTTGAATAAAAAATTTGACTATCTCAGAAAATAAAGAAAAATTAACTGATCAGTGACATGGAATCTATGGTTACCAAAAAAATATCAATTTTTTTCTAAATATGTGAATTATCAATTTTAACATAATAACATACATTTATTTAAAATGGTGGGTTTTTATAAAAATCACAAATTTTGAACACTTATAAAAGTTAAACATGACTTCAAAAAAATTAAATGATAATTTATATTTAATAAAAAAATTAATATTAAAAAAAATTACATAAATACTCCGTTAATTTTCATAAATTAAAATCCATAATTGAAAATGATAATTATAAATAATATTATTTGGTTTTTATTGAATTAAAATTTAAATCATTTAGATAGAAACAATGATAGGATGAAAATATATTTATAATTTTATTCTAAATTCTGTACAGATTGATTTTTATAGGATCATTATACATATCCCATTAATAAACCATAAAATTCCATAATAGTACGGTGAGTGATGGTGGGAAATTATTGTTGTGGTTCAGTGAACATGATTTGGATTCTAGTCCATATGAGCTTGTAATTCTCTCGTAATCTATTTCTCTCATGATTATGTTTTTGTATCTCTTCTTAGTCATGGTCAAGGAAAATAAAAAAAATTATATTTTCCTTTGATGCTCTGATAATTGGGCTTTATAACGTATTATCATACCGGTAGAGGCAATCACATCCTCTGTCTATGAAAATTGGGTAGTTTAAAACACTTTATTTATACTAATCAAGTGACCACATTTAAATAACTCTATTATCAATGGTAAGGATTCAAAATGTTCAATTAGTATAATAAGGTTTAATTAATCCAAATAAGTGATTATGTTCATATAACCATTATACATAATAATACATTTATATACTTTTCAAGTGGGGTTTTATTTATAACAGTTCTAGTAGTTACCGTGAATTCTAGATTTGAAAGGAGAAATATAAAAAAAATGCATTCTCTAGGATAGGTATATCTATATACTCATAGAGTTTTCATGAAGTCATGTCCTATAAATGTCCATAGAATGTGTTTTAAATTAAAAACATTCAGTATTTATTAGGATTTTATTGATAGTTTATATATGACTTAGCCCATCTTTCAGCATCATTGAAAGAACTGAATAAGAATGGAGTGATGTTCTAGTGGTTTTAATAGTGTGAACATGTTATAATCATGAACAATTGAGGGATGGTGATAGATCCCATACAGAAAACTCCCAAATCCTTTCATTGGTACTTCATTGTAGTGTGGTGCATCAGGAATTTTTTTGGAAGAGGTGATAATGAAATATTAGAAGGCAGTATTGTATGGGTATTTGCAGGTACAACCTCATGACTGAAACAATAATCATGATCTCATGGAGTTAACATATTTGGTCAATGATCTAAAATGTTGGAGTCTATATCTATTCGGTAAAATATATATATTTTACTCAAACAACAATATCCTTCACTATATCTTCGGTTTGAGGGACCTAAATATGAGACCTAGGAGTAAGGAAGAGTATCTTTAGACGTTCGACATTTATATGGAATGTGCACATGGTTAGGGTTATTTTATTACAAATGATCTTAGATGTAATTAACGGGATATGTAGGAGATTTTTGAGATGCCTTTAGAGGAACAATGGCATTTTATGACAATATCTTATGAATGCACGGTCAATTATTTAGATGATCAAGAGTTATGACATTTTCCCCACTACTAATTATGTATTATATTCTGGTTTGGATGAATTGTAGAAATAATTTAGTCCTAGATTGTGTCTTTTTGAGGGAGCAGAATGTTTGGGGTGACCAAAAACACCTATGGAATTTGGGTGACAATGATGTGATCATGGTACATGAGAGAGTAGATGTCAAAAAATACATCATATAAGTGATAAGAACGGATTCCAATAACTCTTTATGGATAGTACATCCTCATGTGACCAAGATGTACGATGACTTCATGGGCCAGTTATGGTGGTCATTAATGAGGACATATGTTTTTGGTTTTGTGTCTTGATGCCTTTCCAGTCATAGGGTAAATTTTGAGAACCAAAATCCTGCTGGATTGTTATAGTCATATGCAAGACTGATGTATATGTGGTAGGGAATCATGATATTCTTTTTGATGGGATCACATAGGACACCGATGAGTCGTGATGTAGTCTAGGTGATCATCATTCTGTTATCAAAGTCTGGTCACTATTAACTATTCTGAGAGAATCACTTTGTGGATGATATGGGAATGTTCTATGTATGAGATATCACACACATTAATTGAGTCCATTTGAGACCTTTTCCAAATTGAGATTCATTTTTTATGTCATGCATTTAGCTAGGATTGTGGAAATTCCTCGGGTTCCTAGGGATATTGAGTATGATGTACCATCCCCAGACTGAAAAAATTTACTAGAAAACTATAATCATATTATGTGATATTATTAGATCTTTCATGACTTAATTTGGAGTATAATTGAATGAAAACCAATACGTGGTTTAATTATCATATAATAATTGTTTTCAATATTAGATTCAAATAGATCCTTATAGGGATATTTAGGGGAGGATATTATCTCACAACATTACTGGAATGAGGAGGGTGAGGTAGTGGTTCTTGGCCTAAATATCAGTTAGGAAACCTATGAGAGAGTGAAACTGATATGGAAGACATTTACTACAACATAGATTAGATAGAGATCACATTCCATACATAGGAGGATCCCCTTGTATTTTACTATGTGATATTAGGTTTTCAAGGGAGTGACTCCCCCATTAAGGAACATACATAAGGGAAATACGGGTAAGTGAGAACCTCAGTTTGTTAGACCCTTCATTATAATGGAACAAAGAGGGTAAGTGGAGTATCATCTAGAACCCCCATATTTTTAACAATTCATGACCAAAATGTTACTAGTTTCAGAGCATCAGAGGTACATACCTTACCATGAACATGTTAATGATTGAGAGGATGTTGGGTGGAAGATAGAAATAATTTACCAAGATAATCTAGTGTAGGTCATAGATAAAAGATAAAAGGTGTTGGGAGTAAAGTTGGTGCTACGATTCAGGATTCAAGGACATACCAAATAGATACATGAAGAGATATGGGAGCATGAGTCTAGTGTGTGTGTGTTTAGTGGAATGAGTAGTTTGATCAAGACCAATGAACATAATTAATGAGGAGGATAATTAAATTGAGGGGGAGATAATAATATTATGATTTTTAAAAATACATTAAAAGACCTATTATTGATAAATTATAAGTGTCTGAAGTGGAAAAAATGATTAATTAGTGAAAATAAATTATTATTTCTATTAATGGAATTTCATAAGGGTAAATGATAAGTTATCTCATTGGAATATTAAATGGAATATTTATAGGGTTAGACACTATATTGGTTTGTGATTTAAATACCTATAAAGCCTTAAAATATATAGAAGAATATTACTAAATTGATTATATAAATTAGTAAAAATTTAGTACAAAAATCAAATTAATCCATAATGGTTATTCAAATGAGAAATCTGAGACCACCAACATGTCCATGACGTAATATTTTCCATACATGGGGCTGGAAATTTGTATGTGTTAGATGTTTTCACAATTTTCTAGAGAAAATTATTAATTATTAATATTTTTAATTATAATTTCTTAATGATAATTTTATAACTACCAAAAATTTCATCCGTTGAGAAATATGAGACCACTATATTGTCTAGGATGTATTGTTACTATACATGGGGTTTAATATTTTTAATTGTCATATTTTTGGGTTCCCAACTTGAGAAAATTACCATTTTTTCTTCATTTGACTATTTAGTCAATCTTTATATAATAAATAATTAATATTTCCTAAACTGTATATTGTAGGAGATATATAGGACCCTTATTGTGTGTGAATATTTTTACCCTTTGGGAGGCATAACTTTCAAGAGAAATATATATTTTTTCTGGTTTCTCCAAAATAAAATGTTATTTAATAATTATCTTACATAATCAAATTTATAATTTTCATTAAATTATTGATTTAATTCATAAATTTTTTATTCATAGGCAACTCATTTTATCTAGAAAATAACGCCCCATTTTTTATGATTCATTGTTTCAAAAAAATTATTTTCCATCCTTTTCAAAAAATATTAATTGAAAAGACATAATCAGGTGAAATTAAATGATCCATAGTTAATTTTCAGATTAGTAAATCATTAGAAATGGTGTTCTATTTTGTGGTATTAAATGATATGTTTTTATAGTTCCAAATAGTATAACAGTATCATCTTAGTTTGGGACATTTTCATCGATTTTCACAGTATTGGAACTCCACATAAGCATTGCTGCAAACATATATTGATCAAAATTCCTCTAGATCCCACATGAAGAACCATTAAACACTCTTAATATGATCATTTAATGTTTTTTATTATTATTTTACTTCTTTAATTTATTTTTGTATTTGTCTCATTAAATCAATATTTATAAAATAGGGTAAAGATTAAAAATAAAATTATAATACCAGAAATATCAATGATAATTCCTAAAATATAGATGTTTATTTTCTTAAATAGGTTAACAAAGTGTATTTATGCAATTTATTTTGATATAAAATAATAATTATAAATGAACAATCAAATGATATGTATTTTGGAATATGCAATGTTATTCTTAAATTGTCTAATCACATTGATTTATAAAAGAATGTTTTAAAAAATTATCCATAGATAAATCATAAAAAAATTAATGGAAAATTGCAAGGTTTATCAATGAATAATTTTTCAAAATTAATTATTTGGGAAAAAATGTGATTTTTTTTTAAAATATAAAAAAATATATTCAATAATTTTTTAGAAATTGAAAAAGAACATTTTTGAAGGTTAATTTTTAATAGTAGTGTTATTTAAAAATTATAAATTAAAATTATCAAAGAAAGGTAACTATTATCATATGTGATAATTTCAATTATTTTTCTTGACAGATGAATTATCATCACATTATATAATGATGATAATAATTTTAAAATTTATCAGGAATGACAAATTATCATCACGTGTTATAATTTTGAAAATACTTTTAAATTTATCCAGGAAATGATAAATTATAACCTAATGTGATTATTAAGATAATAATTTTAAAATTATCTAGCAATGACAATTTATCATCACATGTTATTATTTAGATAATAATTTTTCTAATTTATCTATGATATTGAAGATATCATCACTTATGATATTTTATTGATAACTCTAAAATTATCCAAGAGATATAGGGTATCATTGCATATAATATTTTATTTCCATATAAAATGAAATAACTATTGTTGGTTCCTGGAAACCATGATATATCCTAATCATCAATGTGCTGACAACTCAAGAGTTTTATGTTTTTTCTATGAGGATACTAAAACTTTGAAAGTGTTATTCCCATTATTTGATGTCAGAAGATCCTTTCCATTGTGGGATATCATTTACACTTGTTTCCATAATGAATATATTTGTTCACATTTGATTGACTTTGAATGATTGTGATCAAATGTGTGTGTGTATATGTAACCGATAAAAATTATTTATTTTCCATGAGTTATATTTATGTAGGTTTTATACATGTTTTATTATGATCACATGTTGTTGTCACTACTGGAATTTGGTTCTTTCCCAACGGTTCTGAACAATTGGGAAAGCCTGCAGAACAGTTGGTAAATGTTATACCAATGGTTTTCAAAACCGTTGGGAAGCAAGCTGTTCGGAAAATCTATCCCAACGGTTTAAAAAGAACCGTTGGTATAGGTTAATAAAATTAACCTATGCAAACGGTTTGGCCAAACCATTGGCATAATTTTTAACAACGGTTTACACAAAACTGTTGGTAGAACTAAGGAAATCAATTCTTTCCCAACAGTTTCTAAACCATTAGAAATGGTTTTTTTCAACGGTTTTTATTGAACTGTTGGGAAAAAATCCCTAGAAACTATTCCCAATGGATTTTAAACCATTGGGAAAGGGTTATTACAAGCCTATGCCAGCAGTTTGAAACTGTTGGCATAGGCTATGCTGTGAAAATTGCACAGCTGCCTGCAATTTGCACAGCAGCCTCCTCTAATGTTTTACATTCTAATCCTTTCCAATTACTATACCTACAATAATAAACTAAGACATTCATATAGAGAACAAATTCATACACATTTATCATATAATGCATTCTTGAACTATACACATCCATAATGAAATCATAATTCATAATGTAATTATAAATATACATAATTCATTTAAAATTCAATTTAAAATTTAGATGATAATTATATTTGGAATCTAAAATTCAATTCATAATTGAATACATACATAATTTAATTATCAATTATCAATAAAATACATAAAAAACTGAATAAGTATCAACAGAATCTGAATATGTTTGTTCGGTTTTTTGTATACCAGTTGTTTTTATTAAAAATGATGTCCATTTTAAACAAAATACATACAATTGGAGTGATACAGGACAATCCGAATACGTTTGTTAGGATCGAGGTGGGTTTGACTCATACAAATCACAAATGACCCATGTATCATTGCACTAAAGGTTCAACAGAATCTGAATGCGTTTTGTCAATTTTCCATTTGTCAGTTGTTGTTTTCACTTAAAATGAAGTCCATTTTAAACTAATGAGAGACACATTGAGTGGTGCCTGCCACACCAGGCCTTGGATTGAGGCGGGTTTGACTCGTACACGTCACATATGACCCATGGATCATTGTGCTAAAGTATCAAAACAATCCGAATCCATTTGGTCGGTTTTCCGTATGCTAGTTGTTATTTTCTCTTAAAATGTTGCCCATTTCAAATAAAACTGAGAATATTTGAGTGGTGTCAGCCACACTAGGCCTCAGATTGAGGCGGGGTTGACTTGAGCACATCTCAAATGATCCAAGGATCATTTTCCTAAAGTATAAACATAATCTGAATGTGTTTGGTCAATTATTCATATGTCAGTTGTACTTTTCACATAAAATGTTATCCATTTAAAACAAAATTGAGACACTTCAAATGGTTCTGGACACACCACACCTCGGATTGAGACGAGGTTGAATCATACATGCCAGATATGACCCATGGATCGTTGTTCTAAAGTATCAACACAATCAAAATCTGTTTGGTTGGTTTTCCGTATGTATTTAAAATGTTGTCCATTTTAAAAATACGGGGGACACTTAGAGTGATCCTGACCACACCGCGACTCTGATTGAGCCGGGGTTGACTCTTACACGTCACATATGACCCATGGATCATTGTGATAATGTATAAACATAATCTTAATGCGTTTGGTCAGTTTTCCGTATGCCAGTTTTACTTTTCAGTTAAAATGTGGTCTGATTCAAATAAAACATAGATACTTCGAGTTGTGACGGCCACACTGCAACTCAGATATAGGCGAGGTTGACTTTAAAACATCCTATATGACCCATGGATCGTTTTCCTAATGATTCAATGGAATCCGAATGCGTTTGGTCAGTTTTCCTTATATCAGTTGTTGTTTTCACTTAAAATATTGTCCATTTTTTAAACAAAAGAGAAACACTTTTACTGGTTCCAGCCACACCGCACCTCGGATTGAGATGGGGTTGACTTTTAAACGTCATATATGACCCATGTATCATTTTACTAAAGAATAAACACATTCAGAATGCGTTTGGTCGGTTTTCCGTATATCAGTTGTTTTTTCACTTAAAATGTTGTTCATTTAAAAAAATGAGACACTAAGAGTGGTTCCGTTCACACCATGCCTCAGATTAAGGAAAAATTTCCTCATGCACATCACTTATGACCCAATGATCATTGTTCTAAATTTTCAACACATTTTGAATGCGTTGGTCAGTTTTCCGTATGCCAGTAGTTGTTTTCAATTAAAATGTTCTCCATTCCAAATAAATGTGAGACACTATGAGTGGTACCGGCCACACCAACCTTCTTATTGAGGCGGGGTCGACTCGTACACATCACATATGACCCATGGATAGTTTTCCTAAAGTTTAAATGGAATTAGAATGCATTTTGTCGATATTACATATGTCATTTTTTGTTTTCACTTAAAATGAAGTATATTTTAAACTAAAAAGAGAAACTTTGAGTGGTTCCAGCCACACCATGCCTCAGATTTTGGAAAGGTTGACTCGTACACATCAAAAATGACCCATGGATCACTGTAATAAAGGTTTAACAAAATCCTAATGCGTTTGGTCAGTTTTCCGTATGTTAGTTTTCATTTTCACATAAAATGAAGTCCATTTTAAACTAAAGAGAGACACTTTGAGTGATTCCAGACACACCGAGCCTTAGATTGAGGCTGGGTTGACTCATAAACGTCACATATGACCCATGGATCATTGTGATAAATTATCAACACAATCCTAATGCGTTTGGTTGGTTTTCCATTTGCTAGTTGTTATTTTCACTTAAAATGTTTTCCATTTCAAATAAACCCGAGACCATTTGATTGTTTCTGGCCACAAGGGGTCTCGGATAGATGCGGGGTTGACTCATACACCTCGCAAATGAACCAAGGGTCATTTTCCTAAATTATCAACACAATCCGAATGCATTTGGTCGGTTTTATGTATGTCGGGTGTACTTTCCACTTAAAATGTTATCCATTTCAATCAAAAGTGAGATAATTCAAATGGTGACGGCCACACTGAGCCTCTGATTGTGGAGGGGTTGACTCATACACATCATATATAACCCATGGATCGTTATACTAAAGTATCAAAACGATCAGAATCTGTGTGTTCGGTTTTCTGTATGTACTTAAAATGTTGTCCATTTTAAACATAAGAGAGACACTTAGAGTGATCCCAACCACAAAACGACTCATATTGAGTCGGGGTTGACTCGTACAGGTCACATATGAGCCATGGATCGTTTTGATAAAGTACCAACGGAATACAAATGCGTCTGGTCTGTTTTCCATATGCCAGTTGTACTTTTCACTGGAAATGATGTCTATTTCAAATAATACTGAGACACTTCGAGTTGTGATGGCCACACTGCACCTCGGATTTAGGCAGGGTTGACGCATAAACATCAAATATGACCCATGAATCATTTTCCTAAAGTATCAATGGAATCTTAATGCATTTGGTCAGTTTTCCGTATATCAGTTGTTGTTTTCAATTAAAATAATGTCCATTTTAAACAAAAGAGAGACACTTTTAGTGGTGCTGGCCACACCACACCTCGGATTGAGGTGGGGTTGACTTTCACACATCACATATGACACATGTATCATTTTCCAAAAGAATCAACACATTCAGAATGCTTTTGGTCGGGTTTTCATATGTCAGTTGTTGTTTTCACATAAAATGTGGTTCATTTCAAAAAACAAATGAGACACTTTGAGTGGTTCCGGTCACACCATGCCTCGAATTAAGGCAGTTTTGACTCGTACACGTCACATATGACCCATTGATCGTTGTTTGAAACTTTCAACACATTCCGAATATGTTTGGTCAGTTTTCCATATGCCAGTAGTTGTTTTCAATTAAAATGTGGTCCATTTCAAATAAATGTGAGATACTTTGAGTGGTGTTGGCCACACCAGGCCTTAGATTGAGGCGGGTCGACTCGTAAATGTCACATATGGATCTTTTATCTAAAGTTTCAATAGAATCCAAATGAATTTGGTCGGTTTTCCATATTTCATTTATTGTTTTCACTTAAAAAGAAGTCTATTATAAAAGAAAGTGAGACAATTTGAGTGGTTTTGGCCACACCGTGCCTTGGATTGCACCGGGTTTGAGTCGTACACATTACAAAAGAACCATGGATTGTTTTAATAATGTTTCAACAGAATCCGAATGCTTTTGGTCAGTTTTCCGTATGTTAGTTGTTGTTTTCACTTAAAATGAAGTCCATTTTAAACTAAAGAGAGACACTTTGAGTGGTTTCGACCACACCGGGCCTCGGATTGAGGCGGGGTTGACTCGAACACATCACATATGCCCCATGGATAATTGTGCTAAAGTATCGACACAATCCTAATGTGTTTGGTCGGTTTTCCATATGCTAGTTGTTATTTTCACTTAAAATGTTGTCCATTTCCAATAAACCTAAGACACTTTGAGTGGTTCCGTCCACACCGGTCCTCAGATTGAGTCGAAGTTGATCCGTACACGTCACAAATGACCCATGGATCATTTTACTAAAGTATCAGCACAATCCGAAGGTGTTTGGTCAGTTTTTTGAATGTCAATTGTACTTTTCACTTAAAATATTATCCATTTCAAAGAAAAAAGTGAAACACATCGAATGGTGTCTTCCACACAGCACCTCGGATTGAGGAGGGGTTGACTCATACATGTCACATATGACCAATGTATCTTTTTACTAAAGTATCAACGCAATCAGAATCCGTTTGGTCAGTTTTCCGTATGTACATAAAATGTTGTCCATTTTAAACATAAGACAGACACTTAGAGTGATCCCGTCCACACTGCAACTCAGATTGAGTCGAGGTTGACTCGTACAAATCACATATGACCCATGGATCATTTTGATAAAGTATTAAAAGAATCCGAATGCGTTTGGTCAGTTTTTCGTATGCCAGTTGTACTTTTCACTTAAAAACCCATAAATTTTAAACAAAAGAGATATTGTTTGAGTGCTATCGGCTACACCGCGCCTTGGATTTAGACAAGGTTGACTTGTACATGTCAAAAATGACCCATGGATCATTTTCCTAAAGTATCAACACAATCCAAGTATCCCTCACCTAGAAACCAAAGCATATATCCTATAATTTCAAGACTAAATTCCCTAAGCATGACGAGTCCGTCCATGAGTCCTTAACGTGTAACCCATGCCTTATCCTATCAATTGACAAGTAAACCAAATCAAAAAAGTCATAATTCACATATCCTGGAGAATGTACAACAAGGATTTGTGTTCAAATTAAAGCATATCATCCCATGCATTTGATGAGTATGATCTCATAAGCTTACCAAGACATTCATATAATTCAAGATATACAAAAAATGGAATAATCCTAAATAAAATTGCATGATTAGAGAAATAAAAAAAGCATGTGAAATCATGGAGGAGGGTGGGGGTTGTCTGGAGGTCTAGGGAGAAGGGTGGGGGGCTGTCTGGGGGGCTATCCGGGGTCCAGGGAGGGGGGTGGGGGTGTACAGGGGGCTGTCTGGTGGTTATTTAGGGGGATGTCCGGGGACCAAGGAGGAGTGTGGGGGGCTATGCGGGGGGGGGGGGGGGGGGGCTATCTGGGTGGTGTTTGGGGGGTTGTTTATGGTCCAATGAGGAGGGTGGGGGGCTGTTAGGGGTGTTTTCCGGGGACCGAGGAGAATGGTGGGGGGTTGTGTGGTGGGCTTCCTGGGGGGTGTTTGGGGGGCTGTCGGGGGTCCAAGGTGTAGGGTGGGGGGCTGTCTGGGGGGGGCTATCCGGGGGCTGTTCGGGGTCTAAGGATGATGGTGGGGGGTTTTCCTAGGTCCAGGAAGGAGGGGGCTATCCCAGGAGTTCCCAAACACAAAAAACTCTATAAACATGCTCAAGATACACCGCAACCACTAAAAGACATCAACATCCATGAAAACAGACAATATATAAAAATAACTCAAGTCCAATACCACACTACCGGTCTAGATAAATCCAACAACTTGAGTAGATTAAACATAAAATCTCAGTAATATTAGTCAAAAATGTAATGGATCAACTTGTCCCACATCACCATCATCATCACCCTCGTCCTCGTCCTCGCCCTCCTCAATGCCCTCCTCCTCGCCCTCCTCCTTGCCCTTTCCATCCGCCTCACCCTCCTCCTCTCCCTCTTCTTTCACATCAGACTCCTCGCCATCATCATCATCAGGATGAACATCATCTTGAGAACCAATAGAACTATCTCCTAGTGCACCATATATAGAACATATCGATGAAATACATTCATCAAAAGCTGGGCTGGCCTCTGGTGGAAGTGTTGGATGTAGAACATCAATAAAATTCATAAATGCACTGTTTGCCCTAGCAGACTGTTCTTCCTTCTCTGTTGCCCTTCTTTCAGCCTGTTATACCTATGCTCTAACATTCTGCATCTCGGTGGCACAGAAACGTGTACATGAGGAGTACAAATACCTTTTCGGGGCTATCCTAGGTCGGTAGTGTACTCTTCCAGGATGCTCCTCTCCTAACACCTGATGTAAGTGATTTGTTGGCCCAAAATTGTCTTGTACTTGGGAATCGAGGGCCTCTAAAGCAGCATATTACTAATATAAATATATTATTATGTTACTAAATATATATTAAAATATTAAATCAAAATATTAAAACATACAATCTGCTGCTGTGTTTCTTTGTTAATGGCACTTCCATCCTTTTTCCGTCCACTCGAGCAAAACAGTTTTTCTCGAGACACACATCCTTCAATATTCTGTATTTTCCTCTATAATGACATTGAAAACTAAAGTTATATGAAATCTTTAGAAAATTATTAAATAATTTAGTAAACAAAAGAATGTTTAAGTCGTAAAGAAAACTTATAAACAATTTTCATACCTTCTTCCTCTCATGATCTGGCATCGTAGTACCTCCCAGTGTGTGGAGGTATTTTTTGCATCAATGTTTTTTTTTATTTTTCCCTGATGATTCCCAAATAAAATTTGATAATGAAAAATATATTATAAATGGAAAACATGAAAGTTATTATTTAAATACCTCAAATTTAATAAATACCTTAAACTGGGTATTCATCCAATGACTAATCATCTGACGATACAGCTCTATAGGACAATCAACCAAGACATGTACTGCCTCTAACTCAGTGCGAACTCTAGCACGCCAGCCAATATAAAACTCTTGCTTGTAGGCTCTCTAAAGCTTGCCAAAATCTTTTAGACATTCTGGTCATGCACCCTCACCATCAGGAAAATTAAATAGAATCCAACATCTATATATTAATTCATATAAATTCAAAAATAATTCATGGAATTAAATACAACAATTTTTATTACCCATATCTCTGCCCAAGCACTATCCTTGACCTCATCTGGAAAATGTCTCCACGATAGTGGGCTGATGAGAATGATGTCAGAGTACTTGGTAAGCATCGCCAAAAAACTCTGACATTCCTGCCTGGTTTTCTCAACCATTTGGTTGTTTTCATTGTAATCCACCTTAACTTGTGTGCGGCGGTTCCACATTGCACGCATGCGTGTACGCCCCTGCCAATGCCTCATGTTAGTAGATGTTTCTGTCATGAATGAAAAACAAATATTTTATCAAAACATGTTATAATGAAAATAAATATTGCTATAATTTTTTTTAGGGTTCTAAAAATATACATGCGCCAATCTGATCGCTAAGCACCGCTGGATCCATAGAAACTGATAGAACACCCTGTGGTGCAACAGGAGTCGAAGATGATGGAATATAGAAGCTGAGAGAGATATAAGTAAAAGGAAAAAAGTTGTGACAACTGTATGAACATATTCTGACTGGGGAGTTGGAATCATCATAGGATATGAAAAAGATGGGCCAGAAGAAGAAAATGTGGTGAAAAAAAGAGAGGCATAAATATGTCGTATGTCCCTAACGACACACCAAGATCAGAATGTGGGAAGTATGACATGTCAGTCGGAGGGGTAGGGTATATTTGGGTACGTGAAGCTGCTCGTCCACCTTTGGTAAGAACCCTCCTCGTAACACTGGCCTGAGTACTCGGACCAGTACTAGGCTCCTCATCGATTAACTGTCGACGTATAGGTGGATCCTACAAAAATGATTACAAAAAATTTAATCACATGACATTATAAATTCTTTAAATATATATATTTGAAATAAATTACTCACTACAGGAACTAATGGTGGAACGCCCATCTCCTCCATTCGACGATTGTTCTCCATCATTTTTTCCTTCGTCTCTCCTCAATTGGCTGCATTTCCTACTTTTGAAAACAAATATGTAATTAATTAGAAAAAGGAAACTAATGTGTAACCCAAAAAACTAAATATATGGGGGAATATGAGGATTCATTTGAAATTTAGCTATCAATTGTTTTAGAAGAGCTTGAATGGATTTAATAAATCATACAAGTTGTAATGTTCACCATGTTAGAAATATTGTTTGACTAGGTTTGAATACAGTTCAATTGAAAATTATAAAATGAAATTCCAATAAAACTGCAACCAATAAACATTGAAAATTCACATAATGGTCAAGTCAACTAAAACATATTTGTGATCAATACTAAATCAATTTTAATATTACCATCCTTAACCACCCAACTCTAGGTAAACCAAAATAATCGAGAACATAGATGAATGATTCTATATATTTTCAACCACAACTTCAGGTTTACAATCAACTCTGACAATTGAGCTATTGGATTCATCACAAAAAATTAATGGATTGGTTCCAATGGAACTACGGAAAGTGTCAATTCCATCATCACTATCATCAAAAATATTTCTTGGAATTACTTCAACTATGACACGAAATTATGGTCGAAGTTGGTCTTTGAGATAAAAAAGTTGTTTATCCATTGATGCCAACACATATGGTTCTTTGGTAGAAAGTGTGCGAGACGTATTAATTACTCGAAATCCAAAATCATCAATAAATGTTCTATGTCGTTTCATCCAATCAAACCAATGTAATTTCATCATTGTGACTCGTCCATGAGGGTAATAATCCAATATTATTATTTTCTCATCGACTCCATAATAACCCACATTTTCAAATCGTGGTCTACTATCTGATGCACTGGAATGACAATCTGTTGTGGTAGTAACCATAACACAATCATGTTGTGTTATCATGTTCTTTTCTCATTCAGTGACAATAAATTTGTACCCATTGATAACAATTGATTTATAGTCACGAACCATGGTATTAGGACCAAAATCCAAAGCTCAAATTTCCTCCAAGATAGAGTCAGCAGACAAAATCAATACCTGCAATATAAATGACTATTAAACTTAATTAAATATTTATATAATTATTTTAAATGGTAATATTTTTACCTTCAATTTTAACCAAGTAGAAAACTATTTTCTAATCAAAGTCTCCCTCCTTGTCAAAAATAAAGAATGATGCTTTCTATTTGTCATTGTTTTACGTTCCTGTAGATAAAAAAGATGAATAGTTTAATAGATATATATGTAAGATATACTTATTTAGTTTAGTTACCTGATATAGTCATCGAACAAATCACAGTTGGACAGAAATGTGCGATGTGCCATATCCCACTCTTCATGGATTAATGTATTCAATGTATATGATCCCGGAATTCCTCGGGATTGAGGATGTGATGGAAATCTGGGTTCAATTTTCTCATACTGTTCTTCTGCATATCTCATTATTCTATTCATTCTTGTAGTAAGATCAGACAAATACATTGAGCAGAAATCCATACATTCTTGAGCCAAGTAACCGTTCACGATAGAACCTTCAGGATGATTCCTGTTTCGGACATAATAGTTTAATGTGTACATATTTCATTCAGTTGGATACTTCCAACGGAAAGAAACAAGTCCTCTATGAAATATTTCAGTGGGAATATGGACAGTCAGATGCAACATGAATGTGAAAAATGATAGAGGAAATATTTTCTCCAACTCACACAAAATTAATGGGGCATCTGTCAACATTTTTTGCAAGAATGACTTGGAAAACTTCGTAGCACAAAGATCTATAAACAAATGGCACAACCGAATAACAGTCACCCTTACATTATTGGACAGAAGATGACGGATTTCTATTGGATGCATCTCATGTAGTAGAACATGATAATCCCGAGTCTTCAAATATTTTATCATCAAATATCTTTTGTTGACCCATTTAGATATGTTTCTTGAATAGCCATCAGGAATTCTAATAGTCTCTAATACTTCCAGAAATTGTTTGTTTCCGTAGGTTTCATCACATTAGAAGCACATGAAAGTTTCCATTTATTTTCACTGATACGCACATGATGCAATTCTGGTCTGATTCCCCAAACCACCAAATCACGCTGAGTTTGTAAATCTTCTTTTGTCTTCCCCATAAAATTTAGAAGAACCGAAAGCAAAATTTCGCATATATTCTTTACAATATGTATTATGTTTAAGAAATGACGTAACAAATTGGTTGACCAATAAGGAAAATCAAAAAAGATACTCCTCTTCCTCCAATTGTAACAGGATTATGTGGAAACATTCTTTCTCTTTCTAGATTTCATTTGACCCTTCCCGAATGAAAAACAAAAATCTTTCAATTCATTTAGCACATCAGTTCCATACATACACCGAGGTGGATAATCGGTATCTATGGTATTATCGAATCTTTGATGATTCATTCTATGTGGATGATCATTTGGAAAGAATCGTCGATGTCCCATAAAACTTAAAATATAGTGATGTTTTAGTCTTCTGGATCGTGTATTCTTCATAAAAACTGGACATGATAGTTTTCCCTTCGTGCTCCATCTAGACATCATTACATAAGCTGGAAAATCATTGATCGTCCACATAAGCACACCACACATCTGAAATATGTCTTTATAATATGCATCGTATGTGTGCACACCCACATCCAAAAAAAGTTTTAACTCTTTTATTAAAGGTTTCATGTATACATCAATATCAATGATGGGATCAAAAGGACCAGATATGAGTATACTCTTGAAAGCAAATGGTTTTTTCATACACAACCATGGGGGAAGATTATATATGTGTATAAAAACTGGCAATGTGCTGTGCGAAGTAAGAATCTGCCCAAATGGATTAAAATCGTCGCATTAAAGACCCAACCTCACATTACACACGTCAACTGCAAAATCAGGATGTCGAGCATAAAATATCTGCCATGAAAATCCATCTGCAGGATGAACCAACTTATCAATAGTCTTCTTTCTCTCAATATCATTCCATTTCATTTTTGTTGATATGTCATCAAAAAGAAAAAGATTATGGAGTATGGGGATAAATAGAATGTGCCACATTACTTTCTGTGGAACGCGGGATGGTGTTTCATCAGATTTTGACTTCCAGTAGCATGTGCCACATTTTATACAATCATTTTGTTCAGTGGTTTCCTCCCAGAATGAACTGCAATCTTTCGGGAAAGCGTGAATTTTTTTTTCTTGAAAATCCAAGTTCCTCAACTAACTTCCATGACATCTAGTGGTTTGAGGGAATATATGCATCATATGAAAGTAAATCCTTCAAGAGTGTAAGAATTTAATCGATTGCTGTATTAGAAATCCCATACATAGTTTTCCCATGAAACTATCAGATTTAAAATTCCAGCTTTTTCATTTTATCGCATTGTCGATATACTAGTGTCGTGGTAGCATCATTCAATTTTTTCACCCTATCTATATCATCATTATCACTGTATGCATCATCTGTCCTCATATAGAAGTCTACTTGAGTTGAAATCCTTTTTTTCATAATGAAGGATAAACAGAAATTGATCATCTAACAAATTCTCCATTCCAGTCCTTTCATTTCGATCATCACCAATTTGAGATTTCATTTTCTCCCAATTGTGATACCACATAAAGTATTTTTCTTGAAAATCATATTTGGTTATGTGGTAGATGACTTCTTCATTACTCAAACAAGGTATACCAACACAATTGGAACTTGGGAAGTGTATGTGACCTCTATCTGTAGCATTGTAAAATGAAAAATCTATAAATCTCTCCAAATTATTTTGAATATCGCTTGAGATCCGATCAGTTTCATACATCCAACTTCTGTCGATTATAAAAAAAGAATTTATATTAGTCATTTTGTCATAATCAAGTCAATAGGACTGAACCTTAATTTATAATACATTTATGTAAATGATAAAGGAAGAAGTTTCTAGTTGATGTAGTGAACTATTAAAATAATGTAATGAACAAGTACTCAAAAATTAAATTAAAATTTATTTATATTCATTTTCATTAGGTCTACAAGAGGCACATGCCTCGTGTTCCATTATGTGTTATAGGCATCCCAAATAATTCACTCATGTTCAATAAATCATTATTGGCACCTCTATGGTCATACCTTTCATTACCCAATTACTTCCCCAAGTCATGCGCACCCCATGGATGAATATATTTTAGGCTTCTACACTAATAGGTTGTTCATGGATTGAAAAAATATTTAATTTCATAAAGTATAGAAAAAAAACATTTATTTCTAAATTTGAGATTAATAATAAAGTATGTCAATGATAACAACATTACTGAATTAAACTTGTGACTTATCTACCATTTTTATGGATGTCTACACATGCCAGCATGGCTAGTGAAAAGCACCCCACCCTCATAAAAGTGAGTATTGGCCAAGAAGGACACATTATATACAACATAAAATGAGAACAATATTTAATTGACCCTAAAGGTATATTAGTACAGTCATCTTGGGGGAAATGGAATATATGATCATGGTTAACAGATGAATTCAAAATCTTTTATTCCATTTGTTGGACACTATCTAAGGTAAGAAATAATGTGAGGATGGGTATACATCATTCAATTTCTTACATGATACTGAGAATGAAGGCCTGAATTAATGACTAGAGTTAACTAATTATATGATGGTAGAGGTTGCATAGGCTGTGTAAACATAATGGTTAAATAAAGGTAGAGGTTGCATACATTATGCATGGTGGGGGAGTCTCAACCAATTTAGAAAATTAAATAAATTCCATCATCGGTATCAACATGAAACATCAGCATCAAAAGGAAACTCCAAATAAAAAAGAAATAAAAACATCAAACACTTTTTGTGTTATCCCAACAAAAAATGATTATGAATGTCCAAATACATTTTCATACTTCCAGAATTTATAGAGAGTTTATAGTTATGAGCTTCATCCCCCAGCACACCCTCCCCACCCCACTTGGATAGCCCTACCCCCACCCCACTTGGACAACTCAGCCCCCCCCCCACTTTGGAGAGCCCTACACCCACCCCACTTGGACAACCCTACCCCCACCCCACATTGGCAACCCAGCCCCCCCACCCCCACATGGACAACCCTTCCCCCACCCCACTTGGACAACCCCCGCCCCCACCCCACATGGACAGCCCTACCCCTACCCACTTAGACAACCCAGCCCCCCCCCCACCCCACTTGGACAACCCTACCCCACCCCACATGGAAACACCTACCCCACCCCACCCTACCCCACTTAGAGAGCCCTACCCCCACACCACTTGGACAACCCAGCCCCCCCCCCCCCCACCCCACTTGGACAGCCCTACCCCCACCCCACTTGGACAACCTATCCCCCCCACCCCACTTGGACATCCCTACCCCCACCCCACATAGAACCCCCCCCCCCCACATCCCACTTGGACACCCATACCCCATCACACCCATTGGAAAACCCATCCCCCCACCACCCCACCTGGACAGCCCTACCGTCACCCAACTTGGACAACCCATCCCCTTCACCCTACCTAGATATCCCCTCCCCCACCCCACCTATACACCCTCCCCACCCAACTTGGACAACCCTTCCTAGAAACCCTCCCCCACCCCCACCTGCACACACTCCCCCAACCCAAACAGCCCTACCCCCACCCCATTTGGACAACCGATCCCCCTCACCCACCCTACCTAGACAGCCCCTCCCCCACCCCACCTGCACACCCTCCTCACCCCACTAGGACAACCCTGCCTAGACACCCTCCCCCACCCCACCTTCACACTCTCCCCCACCCCAAATAGCCCAACCCCCACCCCATTTGGACAACTTATCCCCCTCCCCCACCATACCTAGACAGCCACTCCCCCATCCCCCACCCTACCTAGAGATCCCATCCCCCACCCCATCTGCACACCCTTCCCCATCCCAAATTGAAACAGAAATTCATCTAAATCAAAACATAAAAAAAATTCATACATTCATTAATCCAAATCAAAACAGAAAACAAAAAATCCTAGAATCATAACAACAAAACAAAGATAGAACTTACTGACTTACCGATTTGAGTGTAGAACAAGAAAAAGTGTTGATTAAAGAGGATAGAAGTAGTTTCAGAAAGTGGGTAATGAGATACCTTCGGGAGAGAGAGTGAGCTAGGGCAGTCGCGCGCGGATAGGGAATTGGGGGTTCTATGTATCTGGAGAAAAACATTCCCAGTGGTTTTAAAAAATCATTTGCAAAGGTATTCTTTACCAATGTTTTATTATAACCGTTATTAACGGATGTTAAAAATAGAGATTTCCCAATGGTTTAAGGAAACCGTTGGGAAAAAGTGTTGTAATGGAAGATTTCCCAACAGTTTCCTTAAACTGTTGGGAAAAATGAACTATGCCAAAGGTTTTCTAAAACTATTGGCAAGAAACTGTTGGTATATCCTACCATTCCAGTAGTGTTTGTATACGACTGTATATAAATGTTGATAAACTATGCATATTTTTGTGTTATTCCTATACATGTAATAACATTTCATTTTGGTTGTTAGTGTAATTTTAGATCGCTAGACTGTCAGGAAATATATATTCCCTAGTGGGGGGGAATTATTTATTACAATGATAGAGACGAGGGACCTGAGATCACTATGGAGGTACGATATATCCCTGACATCATGAAAAATTTGGGCTTGAGTTAAACTTGATACCAAGTGACTTACACCATGATATATATGGATTTAGGTGGCTACTAGTTATTCATTCCTAGATGAACCAGGTGACATGGTCCACATGATGGATAGATTATTGTAGGTAACACATCCAAAACAACATGATAACACTGTACATTGAATGGTATGTTTGTTTGGATTTAGGCAGATATCTTTTGTCATGGAGTCAAATAAAGTAAGGATGGAGGTTGGAGAATCTTGGTTATTATAATAATTAATAGTTATGGATTTTATATTAATTTTTTGTGTATTTATCATTATTATGGCAGAATCTTGTATAAATGTTCATATCAGGTTAGGGAAAAGTTAGTGGTGTCCTTCTGAGTCTTGTACTCACACCATACTCAAGCATTTTGATGGGAATTTAGATTTCATGGTAGAATTTGTGATGTGAAAGGACCCCAAGGTGGATGGCTGAGAAATTGGATCATGGAGCTAGGGTAGACTACAGAATATACTAGTGAACAATAACATTCTTTTATTTATGATCTATTTAATTCATTCTGGACATGCTTTCCACTTTGGGATATTTTTCTATTTACATTACAAGTATTTCATTTTTATTCCACGAGATTTCAATGATTATTTTTTATATAGTCTTTATGTGTTAATATTCCTATGATTTGATACTAAGGGTATAGTCTCCCTAGAAATGGAGTTAAACCCTCAATGCAAGTTGGAATCCTCGTACCTATGAGGTAGATAACCAAGAGGTTATGTGGCATTCTGTATCATACTCAATAGTTTGGGTATGGATGGTATACATGTCATTATACATTGATGAATATTTTTATTAAAGGGAATATACTATAATGATACCACCAAAAAAATATTTAGGGCTAACATACGATCTTTTTGGTTATGGAATGTAAAGAAAGTTTTACAATCATGTCTTCAAATACAAATAGAAACTGATAATTATGTCATTTTAATTTAGCAATATCTTATTTTGACACCAAAAATGTGTAAAAATTATTATATGATGGCTGGGGACTAGAATATCATATCCCTTTGAGGAATTATTTGGTTTCATGAGAGAAAATAGGTAAGATATTTTCAATATGATTTACCGATTTATATAAGAGGATGTGTCATGGGTCCTCGATGGTATAATTAAAATACACTGCATTATGCATTCAATAATTGAAAAATTAATTATTGATTATCATCTAATTATTCTAATATATATTTTTTTCGTAGATATGTTACCTGTTCATATTATATTTATCAGGTATTATTTGTTCATAAATTATTTTTTCCATACAATTCATTTATTATTTGTTGTATTATTTCTATTTATGCAAGAATTCACTAGTCAAGAATCTAAAAATTCTATTTTATTTTATTAACATTTATCTGGGTTATGGAAAGTTTAATATATCTGATATTCAAGGTAACTCTTGAGGTAATTTCAATTTTCCCATATAATAAACTATGATTTATTTTATGCATTTGAAGGTATTTTGAGATTCAATAATTAAACTTGGTTTACAATACTATTAAACTATTCAATATTCGGTTGTGAAAACCCATTTATCCTATAGCAATGTAATAATGTAACTACTATAATTGGGATAATATGGATGGGTATGTTACATTTAAAATGATTTTGAAGCTTCATATTTTTATATTTCGTATAGAATTTATAGGAAAGGTTATGATAAGGATAGATTAAAGTATTCAATAATATTTCGTTAAATAAAAAATGATTGGTTGGATGAGAAATTTATATTAAAGCTACTTTTATTTGTAAATATTATCTTAAATGATGTATAAATATTGATACTATACATTAAATTTTTAATATTTTTTATTTTTTATATTGAATGACTTCTATATATTATGAAATGGTAGAATATATGAAATTTTAAAAGGAAATTTTTCGGTAGGAAGTACCTATGATGGGGTAATATTTTCATACATTATAATATTCTTTTATAATTCTTAAAAGCATAAGTAATTTATGAATGAGAAATATTTCTAGACATTATCCTTCCATGATACCTAAATTTTCCTTCATAGTTTTTCAACCAATATCCACTATTACTATGAATTATTGGTGGTGGAAGAGTTAAAAAGGAAGGGAGCGTTCTTGTAGGCACTAAAAGAGATAATCACGAATTGTGGTACAATTAACCATCATTAAAGAAAGATTAATGATTTTTTCTGGGATATTGATGGTGCAATTTTATTAACACGGTAGTTTACTCCCATGTAAAATTTCATTGTGAGATCACTATACAACGGTATTTTTGTACCATTTAAAATAAACACACAATATTTGATAATGTCAAAATTTCACCATTATCATTAATCACTCTCACATTTTTTTATATCAAGGTGAAATTAATTTAGTACCTGTTTCATACCATACCTTTGTCCATAGAGTAATAGCATAGTTGATTTTGTGGATATTGGACAATGATTAAGGTTGTCATATTAAATCATGAGTGGCATATGTTATATTCCTGAAGGTAACAGAAAAATTATTTTAAACTGATATTAGTGTATTATTAATCATAAACATGAAGATAAAAATTATGTTCTAAAATAAAAAAATCATGAGAAATTGCATGTATGAGATTTGTAGACTGTTTTCCTAGTTTTCAAATTTTAAATATAATGATACTATTTTTTGTGTTTTTTTATAGTGATGAAAGGAAGATTCTTTGGAAATTATTTCACTATTATTATGGATTAATCAATGAATTAATTATTCTTATAATCATACATATATATATTTCTTGTGAATTTAATTTCATGGGTTAGTTAATAAAGAAGTCATGCGATTTCTACATAATATGAGAAAGCTGGTCCTTTAGGATAACTTAAAAAAATTGAAACAAAAATTGTTTTTTAGGCATATCTAATTACAAGATTTATAGGAATTAAAATATTTAATGATATATTAATACTATTCACATAATATAGTGAATATAAAATATGA
This sequence comes from Viscum album, assembly GCA_963277665.1. Lineage (NCBI taxonomy): Eukaryota > Viridiplantae > Streptophyta > Magnoliopsida > Santalales > Viscaceae > Viscum > Viscum album. Next base: position 206,409,832 of record OY728128.1, on the reverse strand, counting down.
TATAAAGTTGATTTGTTGTGATCTTTTCACATATACGTTTCTAAAAATCCCACTAGTTGATAATGAGGAAATCCAACACTGCTACCATTGGAGATCACTTTTATCAATGTTAAAAAACCATACATCCAATATTACGTGTCAGTAAAATGAAATAAAGGAATAATTAGTTGATACTACTATGTTATAGATATTCAATTATAAATTTACCAACTCTACAACGATTTTTATATTCTTAGCATGATTGATTGATCCATGTAATATAAGAAGAATTGGATGAATTGTATCGATGAAGATAAAATCTAAAGATCACAATATAATAGAAGAATAAATTTTTAGGCATGTTCATTGAGGTTATCGAGTACCTCAAATTACACTAAATTTGTGAATTAATTAACATATTTGTGAGGATATAGTTTTGTGACATAGCAAAATAACCTGGAAAAGTATAATCCAATAGTGATGACTATTTTGTTTGAAAAAATTGAGGATCACAATATAATATTTATTTTACTCATGATGTGATACTATTTCATGTAAACATGTTCTTTTTATGTGAAATAATCCAAGATATGAGGGCCTTTCCAATTAGGAAAAATAGTAGGATTTCATCAATTATGATTTTAAATGACTTTTTTCCTATGATTTATTAATTAATTATTCTTGTAAGGATTAAAAATGAAATAATTTTTGGATCAAAATATAATTGTTAAATAATGTTTAATTAAAATTGATTTATTTTTCAAAACTACATATCAAAACTCATTCACCCTTCCAATCATTTGTTATCTCAATAACAAGAGTACTTCAAAATCATTATAAACGCTAGGAATATATCACACCCATCCTTTTTATAAATATATTTTTTTATTATTTTGTTCAGCATCATATTGTTCGGGTGGAGGCCCGACTAAAAAAATTCAGAGCTATTATTTAGAAACAAATGTTTCTCTCTTGTTTGGTCCAACGCACTGTGGCCTCACCTTGGTTGCCACTCGACCATGCCCAGCTGGCCGTACGGCCTTCTTGATGTTCAAGGCAGATGAAAATTTTGGGACGAATAATAAAATGAGAATATAATAAAAAATAAGATTGTGCAGTCTCCGGCGAGGCATGATTTTGAAACTGTGTGGCTATTTCCTGGTCCACCGGGTGACCTTCCAATGTTCAATTAATTATATTAAATGAATTAATAATGAAGAAATAAAATTTATAGAGTCATAAAATAAAAATAAAATAAAATAATAGCAGTTGGATGAAAAAATTAATAATTTTTTTTTACTGATAATAGTAATATTATTATTTTAGGATTTGATTAATTATTAGTGAGTATTATACTTATTTATATTAATTATGATAGTTAAGTTATTTTATTTATCATCATTACTCTTGTTTTAGTCATTATTATTATTATTAATTGGGGTTATTATTATTATTAGTTTTCTTTTTTTGTCTTTTTTTGTTTTTTTTCTTCTCCCCTTAGGGTTGGGTCGTGCCGCAGCATTCCCCCTCTTCCCTGTAACACAGTGCCCCTCCCCTTCCATGGCTATACTCATGACCCCCCAATGGCCAGTGACCCCACCTTCCTCTCCAGCCAGCACTGCCATTACACACCTCGCTCACCGACGCAACCCTCCCCCTGAAACCTTGCGTGCCTTGCTCCCTGGCAAAGCCGTTGAACCCCTTCCCGCTGGTCATCCCCACTCGCGTCGTCACCCCGACTCCCCCGGCCAGTTGGCTCGTGCCGTCACTCTGACCCACGACTATCCCCCTGCAATGTTTAGCGACGAGCCGAACCACCACCCCCGTGCTCCTTCCCGTACATGCCACATGTCTTCATGTTGCTTGAACGACCGGTTTCCTCCCAGTGCATTCCCTCCCTCACTGGCCTCCCACACTCCACCACATCTCCCGACCCCTAACAGAACCTCCTCCCCTTTTTCCAGTGACCCTACTAACCGAACATCTTTGAATAGGCCGCCCCACACCTCTTCGTTCCACCCAGCACCCCTTCGTGTCGTCGGACAGCCGCCCCGCACCTCCTCACGCAACCCTGGAAGCCTCCATCGACCTCCGGCCGACCTCCCTCACCCCCAATGTAAGTGTACTTTTCTTTGACTGCTTGTTTTTTAATCCTGGTTTATTGCGGTTAGAGTTATGAATTGATTTTGGTTCAATTTTGGAATAATTGGTCTAATGCGTTATTTATTAGGTTCTATTTGGGTTTTGTGGTGCGTTTGACGTGCGCCGGCGATTTCGCACGGAAGTCTTGTGTTTCCTTACACCGAGGTAGGTGGTTCAGTGTTTTAAACATTATTTAATAAATTCATTCGCTTTCTTTGTTATTTTATAATTTTTATTGGATAATTATTTTGGGTGTGGACTTTGTTTTCTTGAAGTCTTCCATGTGTTCGATTTATTTGGTATTATGTCATATGGGTGGGTGCGTTCATTGGTTTAAAACTTATCTTTTTTCAATTATTAGTGTTTAATAATGTTTGCAGTTAGCTTTTCATTTGTGAAAGTAGTGCTATTTGTGTTTAACATAGCATTGGTTTTTCTTGGTCATAAATCAAGGTGTTATGTTGGTTGACTTGGTTGTTTATGTGAAAAATCATTGTTGAGCTATCTCCTTGTGATTCATAAATTTTGTGATTGTATTGTGAAAATGTGCAAGTGAAATGTTTGTGTTCCAGTGTTTTTATAAAGTTGTTTTTGTTTTGTGGAAATGTGGAAAGTGAAATGTTTGTGATCTAGTGTTTTTATAATGTTTCTGTTTGTTCTGTGAAAATGAAAAAAGTGTTCAATTTGTGTCCTTGATGTGGCGTTGGGTGTCTTTGGTCATGAAAGATGGTTGAGTTATTTTTGTGTGTTAATGTCGTGTTAGGTTTCTTTTTAAAGATTTTGTTTACAAAGAATTTAATATGATTTAATAAAATTACTAACGATAAAAATTTAATATGTTTTTAATAAACAATTATTAGCAATGAAGAAATTGTTTTAATTGAGTTGGGTAATGTCTTTTGTCGTGCATACTTTGTCAAATGGTTTTCTGTGGGTGTTAAAGTGGGTAGTTGGGTTTATGTAACACCATGTTTGTTTTATTTTTCTTATTTTGACATGAAATGTGAAATTGGAACATCTTGAGAACAAAAAGTGGAAGCCTGGGTACTAGGTGGGCGGACTAGATCTAGTGTTGTAGTGATTCGGAAGTATAATTGGCCTGGTTTCACTTAGCTAGTTTCATGATTACAACACTAACTAAACATTGGATGATTATTGGGGACCACTAGGTTATGGATGTGTTGCCCTACTAGTGGCTCGTGCACAAGAACATATTTTTTTGTGTTTCCTATACTGTTCACCAAGACACGATGTTCGAGGGTCCCATTCCTTTTTCTGGTACCTTTTGGGCCTCTCCCACTTTTTGGTGCTCCTAGACTTCTATACACTCACCGTCGGCATATGGTGTAGCTTTTTGGTGTTTTTTTAAAGGATTGGTTTTTTTCTTAAATACAAGGGTGTTTTTGTTTAATTATTAATGTTTTTTTCATTCAAATTGTTTTGTTTACGGAAACCATTTCGTTAATATTGTGCAAGCTTTGGCGTCATTTCATTTATTCGGCCTGAAAATGTATTGGTAATTTAATGTTTACATGTGGAACATGTTTATTTTGTGACGTCCTACTGGGCTTTTTGCTCACACCCGGCATACACCTTTGGGTGTTTCTAGAACTTGTTTCTTTTGGTCTCCTTGTTGTTTAAATCGTGCTCAATGATGGGGTTTCAGATAGTTGTTGGTCTCCTCTTGGAGGTTGGTGTGGGTAGCTTGGAGGTATGACTTCTCATGTTGTTTGGAGTCATGAGTTAGTACTTTTAGTTTTCTGCCTTTTTTGTAGTTACCTTTTGGGTTTTATTTGAATTGTAAACTCTAATCCTAGTTATAGTTTAAAGGCATGTTTGGTCGCATGTTTCTAGTTTTAGTTTGATTATCGTGTAGGTTGTCTTTCTATCTTTTTTCGGGTAAATAATTCCCATGTAATGTTTGATACCCAGGAACTTGTGCCAGCCTATGAGGATCAGAAATGCCCTTTGGGACATGTCGCGGACCGGGTCGGGCACCAGGTCAGATGGAGACACGTCCTGGTTTGTGATTGAATAAATATAAAAGTCTCTAATTATAATATATTATGTTTTCCTTGATCTATTTACAATATATTTAGTTATACACTAACTATGTTTTGTTTTATTGGTCACCAAAACATGGATATTACTTCATTTGAAATCCTTTATTCCTCTTCAATCTCTTTAACACCAATTTATATATTGTAAACCCTTTATAATGTTGATAATAAATATAATGTAAACAAACATCCCAAAACATGATTGATCATCTGACGAAACTATTCAAAATTATCACTCAACGAAAGAGTAATCTAAACACCAAACCATATGATACAATAGTTGTTTTGAGACTTTTATAGCCCTTGAGGAATATATTGATAATATACTAACAATGTCCTAATTGAGGTCTTATTCACTCATTCATTTCAATTCACCGTCTAAATAATCATCACTCTCTAATATCTCTTTAGATATCATTATCATAAAAATTGTTCCTAAATAACTACATTTGATCATTTATTCACAAAATCATCAGATATGATAGTGTATTTAAGAAATTTAAACCCCTTGGTTATGATGAAATCATATGGCTTATAAAATCCCATTTCAACCATAACATGATTCATAATTTTACATGTTATTTTTATCCTCCACTAAAACTCCATTTAATCCATTTACGGATATACTCTTTACCGCATAAAATAATGTAATATAATAATTTCTATAATCTTATTATCAACTATCAAATTATTTGATACGACTTCCATAATCTTCTCATTTATAATTCAGGGTCATTATAAGTGAAATCCATATAACATTTCTTCTCCAATCATGATGGTTTCCTTCATCGTTATGTTACTCTTTATTCATTAACAAGTATCATTCCAGTGTTCTAAAAAACAAATCTAGAATCAAATTAGAATTATATATGATCATCATTTTATTAAGCTTATAATCCCAATATATACATTAAAAACAAATAAAAAAATTATCTACACATCCAATAAATCATGTTTGATCTTGATGAACAATCATCCCCATTATCTAAATGTGTATATCAGCGTCACATTGGAACATCATTTATTTAAAAAGTAATCATGATAGAAACATCAATTATAATTTGTAAATTTTGTAATATGACAAAAACATCATTCTAAAATTGAAATTATTTAAAATATTATTTTATTTTTATAAAATATTTTATATATTTTAAATAAAAAACATTTTTTTATTAAATAAATTAAAAAATAATATTTTTCTCTATGTGATATCATGAAAATAATTATGAAACTTTAATAGGATTTAATATTATCATATTAACACATAAAAAATATGTATACTTTTTCTGATTGAAAAAATTCATTAATGCCATATTTTCATGTTGACAAACTAGAATATTTTGGTTTTCTCAATTTACATCATTTAAATTTATTCCTTTCTATATTTATTTTTCTTTTTAACAACTTAAGATTATGGATAACATCTTGATCATAAACATGTGAAAAAATTATTTCATAACTAAATGATGTTCCCCCACTAAAAATTGTTGGGCATGTAGAATAATTTATATATATTTTATGTAATAAATAATTTCCAAATATATTGTACAATATAATGTCATATTTTGAAACCCATGATGATTTTTTAATCCTTATTAAAAATTGATCATTGGGATTTGATTTTATTAGTTAAATATTTTTTATTCCATTTTTATTTTATTTTATATAGTATTTTCTACTAAATAATATAATGGATTTATATATTCTATATTGAATCATAGACTGGAAATTGAAATTTCTAGTTCTCTACCCATGTTATGATCCACAATATGGCAAGTAATATAGTGATTTCACTACCTATGATATGGAATTGACATTGGATATCATTTAATATTAATTTTCCCATTTATTCTATATTTATTTTATATATTTTAACTCTTAACTAATTATATGATGATAAATAAATTTTAGATATATATTATTAATGATTGTTTAAGTGTTTAATGATTATATTAAATAATTATTATATGCACCAAATAATTATTTAGTGAAATGAAAAAAAAATTAATATTTATCCATTATAGTGAGTAGATTTAAAAATCTATGTGTTTTAACTTCTATTGAGAATGATATTACATGAAATTATACCAGATATGAACCCTATATACCTCATTCACTGTTTATCTTTTGGGTGCCACTAGAATGGAATTGGAGTTGACTGTAGTCCTACCAAAAGCAGTTCTAGTGATTCCATTAGTAATGCGACCCACACAAGAAAACACACAAACACAAACACACACACAAACAAATATATATATATATATATATATATATATCTGGTTTAATGATATTTTCTAAGAAATTTATATATAAATCACCTGTTTAGAAATGATGAAAATAAATAGGGAGGTATGAATTCCATATGTTTCTACCTATTTAATATTATATATATTTTTATACCTATAAACACATGGTTTGATGGGGTTGTATTTATCAGTCTAATGAAATGGGTTTTTCCAATGAAAATAGGGATAATAGAAATTCAATGAAAATGAAATTATGTATTTTATAATTTCATATCATTAAAATATAAGAATAAAAAAATTATTCTGAGATTGATATATGGATATTTTTTCCACAATAACTATGGTTTAATGTGTTAAGGGTGTATCATTTTTCATAAAAGATCATGTAGAAAATTTTTACATATTTTCCCCAAAACAATTACCCTTCCAGTTTTTTCTATGACATAGACACCATTATAAGATAATTATTTCTACAAAAGAAATTTTAGAATAAAAAAAAAATCAAAATGTAGTATCTCAATATAGGGACATATTTACTTCCAAAATAAAAAATTCAATAAGGGGTAAAATTGTGAGATAATTATAACCAAGGTAATTATTGAATTAATATTTAATATATTCAACATCCTAGTGGTGACATTGTATATTAAATAAAGTAGTGTTATATATCATGAATAGTATTTGGTGGAGTCCATTGAATAGATTATTCTATATATACATATATATGATTGAAAACCATTAATAGTTCTAGGCCATGAAACATTAAACCACATGAAATGTTTTTTTATAAATATTCACTTTCATTAATGTTAATATATTTATTGATGAATATTTATATGCTTTATTTATTTAATAAATAATTATTTATTATTTATGTGAGTCCAAAGATACAAACCTTAGAACCTAAAAAAAATATATAAGGTGCAGTATGAAATATATGGTGACATGATTTTAAAAGTACAAAATAATAAGGAGATAAATGAGGATTTGAAATATAAAAAATATTTTGGCTCTTATCCACAGAACCAAAACATCACAGATATCCAGCGATTATGGAATGTCCATTTCAAATATTTAGATCATCAATAATTGATTGAAATAAAAAATTAATTGTGAAACATATGAAATTAAATTATAATTTCACGTAATATATTCAAAAAACACATTTGGGGGTGTGAAATTGAATGAGAAACCTCAAATAATGAATCCTATAATATATAATGAAATTTTACAGCCCCAACAACACAATATGTTGGATATAATCATAGTACATCACTAACCAATTACTAGTAAATCATAATTAAAATAAATAAGTAAACATATAATCAATGAATAATGATCAATCATTTCATATAACCCAAAATTGGATCGATAAATAAACACATGTCATATATTTTAAAAAATTGAAATATAAAACCCTATAATGAAAAAAACCATCATAGATAAGTAAAATAATCAATATTTGTAATCCCTTCAACTACAACAATAAGAAATATTTGTATTAAATAACATCTCATTCAAACTCAAATATAAAATTTTATTGAATATGAGACTGGAACACAACCACACCAGATATGAATTAATGGTCACAAAAATATAGGTTTATTGAATGATAGTCATTATAAACACATTGAATGAATCACTAGCTTAACCATTATGTACACCCTAGTGATAAAAATACTTTTATAAAAAGAGATTGAAATGTAATGTGATTATTTTTTGGTTACCATTCAGTAATATATATGATTTGGTCCCTATACAACCATCCCTTTTTCAAAATAATCCGCTTGGATTTTATGATTTCATAACATTATCAGTTAACCTTACTAGGTTTTGAGATATTGAACATATAATATCATACTCAAAACCAATAATGAAAATCCGGAAAATACCATTCTCTATAGAAGAACATGAACATAACTTGATTATTGATATTAAAGGTTATATATTTCACCACTATGAATCACATACTCAATGATTACATATACATATAACATAAGTAATAGACTAAATTAGGGGTGTTTAATGACCAGAAACATTTGAATATATATATATATATATATAATTGTAATTTAGTAATATGGTTAATAGATTAATCAACATGAAACAACAAAATAAAAAGGGACTTGATGTGTTTTTTATTAATTAAAATATAATCATAATAAAAACTATCATAAAAATTATATTAAACAATTTTGAAATCTTACATTTAAATGAAAAAATTAACATTAAAATTATTTTGTTCGTCTCTAATAATGGTTTTTATGTAATGTATAATTAACCCAAAAAAGTAAATTTAAAAAATATAAAATATATTATTAATATTTTATGATATTTCATTATAAGAACTATTATTATTCTATTCTTCAAAATAACAACCCGAAAAATTCTAAATGAATATCATTTTATTCAATAGCGTGTATGAAACACAATAGAAAGCATATAATAAAACATAAACACTCAATAAATTATTAAATATTTAATATTTTAAATAAATTCATTCAATTTTATAGCTTTTGATGAATAAAATATAGACTTATCTTTTATCTCACTAAAAAATGAGTTTCATAGATAGCTTGCGTTATGCACAAGACCGAGTTTTGCTAAATATTATTACTATTATTATGGGAAATTTAAAATATCTCCTAGATATTAAATTTGGAGGTTAAAAATGAAATGAAATTACATTTTAAAAAAAATGGTTTAATTAATTGGTAATCAATTAATAAGAAATTAATAAAAATAACAGTTGAAGATAAAAGAGATGTTTTTATAAAAAAATTATTCGTATGCACCTTAGGCAGTTTATTTTAATCAATTCAAATAATTAATATTAGTTGATGAAATTAATAAAATATAAATATAAATATATATATTATGTGTTAAAAAATGTATTCAGATACAAATAATATAATTTATAGGAACCATATATGAACAAATACAATTTTACATAAAAAGCGTTATTTTTCTAAAATGCAATTTTGTCCCCTTTTAATAGAACAATTGTTTTAAAACAACATATAGAAAGATTAATAAAATTTATTTTATAAAATAAAATATATTATTGAAATAGGAATGTATATATTATATTATGGAGGGTTTTTTTCTGTTTTTATGAGAATTTTCATTTTTTAATGAATATTGAAAAATACTTAATTTTAATTGAAAAGTGACTTTTTATATAAAAATGTTATATTAATAATATATATACTGAATTGAAGTTAAAGTAAAAATATTTTAATTATTATTATAGAAATCCAATTTATTTTCATGTAATCAATTTCATTTTGAAATGGAATATAAAATATTTGTAATCATTAGATATTTTTTTCTTTAAAAACATGCTTTCATGACACGTCTGTGAGATTAATTTTAAATTATTTTTTTTTAAATATGTGATTTAAATTTGGGAATCTAAATTCAATATTATTAATAATATTAATTTATAATTTAATATATGTTTGACATAACTCTTTTCCAATGTAATTAGTGAATTTTGATAAAATTAATTACAAAACAAAAATTAAAAACATGTTTTCTATGGGAAATTTTTTTAAAATTAAGGGTTCAAATGACCATGTAACATGTAAAAAACCTATTTTATTGCCATATTGAGACCATATAACATATATTATCAAGATTGTACCATTATTGGGGTCGCATCATAAGGGAAAAATGTGGGTGGAATTCCCTCATTCAAAAATTACAGTTTTCTCATTCACCCCACAAATAAAACCACACCCCTTCATAAAAATACTCAAACCACATTGGATCATCACTTAATAGACCAAATAACTTACCCACATCATTATAATTAGTATAGATTCTCAATATTTGATATTAATCAATCATACGATGGTAATAGTGAAAACACAAATAGGACACCCGATAAAGAGGTGATGTTTTTTAATATTGTTTTTATTTAATTTCTTTCTACTCCTCCAAAAATTAGTTTTATATATTTATTATATACATAAATTATTATATTAAATATAATTATATGCTTTTATTTTTATTTTATGACCTAATAATTCACAAACATCTATCAAATTGGTTTGAAAATCATTTTCTGTTTATATGGCGTACTATCGCCTCGAGAAAATATGTCGTGTTTTTTTATATTAATATCCATCATGGTTAGGAAATATGATTTTCATATTATTTATATATGATATATATCATATTTATTATTTATTTAATCTTATATAATCATTATATAAAACAGAACTCCATTCATTCCATTTTGTGGGAACGCAATAACATTTTTTGTGTGTATGGTGGACTACCACCCATAATGTGATACAATTCATTCAAAAATTTAATTTTTTGTATAAAATATGTTTTTAGTAAAATATGAGGCTTATATGAAAAAAAATTATACTCTCGTAAGAATATATACTTATATAGGATTTAATTTTCATTCTTTCAAAATGATTAGACAATGGAAACAATATTCATAGATACATATTACATCCTTATCCATGAATAGTGTATTTCATTTCTATCACAAAAATTTATAGATTAAATTATATATATATATATTAAATATTAATATTTTTCGAAATTTTTTTGAGGATTATTTAATTATCACTATAGAAGGAACCAAAAATAAAAAGTCATAGTATACATGAAAACAATGTAATTTATTACCTAAAATGAGGAAAATGATCAAATATTATTAAAAAAAGATAATAATATGTTATAAAAGGATAATTAATGGTATCATAAATATTAATATGGTTTTGGATGAATTTAATAACATGTTTGAAACCACTATATTTGTTGTTAATAAATGTATGACCAAATGGAATGTGTGAGGTAAGAAATTTTCATCTCAAATTCATTTTATTAACGCATATTATAATGTAATAAACCTAATTATATTTATTTGTTGTATATAATACTCCGTTACATGTAATATCATGATTAATTCATTGGTTTATTCTCACAAAAATTTTATTATCTTTTTAAGGGTTTACTTCATAATTTTATTTTATTCGGGATTATTTACTCTAGAATTTACATTGATGGAAACTATTAGCTCATTATTTAATAAACCCATTAATAATTTTTATCATTACGATATTTAGGTTTTTTTAAACTAAAAGTACCATTTTTTCAATCTTAGGTGATAAAAATGATTTATTGTTTTTTTGAAAACCTAATTTTATTTCTTTTTCCAGGTAAGATTCTATTTTTCTCAAGACCATGATTTTCTAAAAATTCATTCAAAATGGATTTAATGTTTTCAAAAAGAATTATTAAGATATTTTTAACCAATTGTTTGTTTAATTTTTTACAAATTAATATTCATATACCATTATGAACAAGACACTTTTCTAATATTATTACAATGCAATGATAATGTTCTTGTAGCTTTTAGGCCACATAAATAATTCACATTGTCATTTCATTCAAGATTAAATTTCACTATATTGAATATATTTTAAGTAAAAAAATTTTCAAAGATTAATTTAATGAAAATTAAATTTAAAAAAGAAAAAGTAATGGGGTGATTTTTCTCAAAAATGTTACTATGTTTAATATTATTTTATCTACAAAAAACCACTATTCTTACTCCATTTGGTATGCATCTTACTAATGCCATTATTATTCATCCACTAGATGTTTTATGATAATTTTAACTAAGAATAGTATTGAAATTCACATCCTTGAGTATATTTTGTATAGTCGTTATCTTCCCATTGGGTTATTAATATTCAATAGACTATTGAACATTAAATATACCCCGAATATCCACTTTATTTAACAATGATAAGATTTTTTACTAAATTTTATTTAATTTTTTACAAACATTTTTTACATATATAGTTAATTGATTTTACTAATAAATATCGATAAATATTTATTATTTTCTCAATACGAATATTTGATAAGGAAAATTTCTTATGAATTAAATTTATTATTATATATAAGATGAATACTTTGAACTAGTAGGTCATGGGTTAGAGACCATTTAATATAATCTCATCGATGATTTTGTAGTCGTATGGGACAAAATAATTATCATGAAATAGCTAATGGGGTCTGCACCCATAAATTTTAAACCAACTTGTGAAAGTTCATGATTGTAATGGTTCTGTGTCTCATTTATTCATTATTACTCCCTCTATATTTAACCCTTAATGAAAAATTGGGCTCACCCTTATTTTTGGTCAATTCCATATGATTTAAATATTTTTACTATGACAGAATTGGATGGATTCTCTAGACGGATGGAATTTTTTTTAAAATTAAATTATGTTATGATTTGTAATTTTGAAATGTACTATAAGACTCATGTTTGTATATAGTATAGAAATACTACTAAACTGATCAGTCCTTTGGGATGAGATTCATTGAATCTTATGCCAATGTAGTTGCAGATGGAACTAATTCTGAGATTCTTGTTTTAGGGGAGCTACAATTTGTGTCAAATTAAGTTTATTAGAAACCAAGGAAACTATATTTTAGGAAATTTCATTAGGTAACATAACCCTATTAAAACATTTGTGGATATGTAGTGAATAACATCCTAATTTTTTGTATGATAGAGATTATGAGGGGTTTCCCTAGTAATATATATTTGTTTAGATACTTAAAGTAGATGTGGTTCTAGAAAATATGTATCTAAGGGTAATTAATTTTAAAAAAAGTATATTGTGTTGGAATCAATGTTACATGGTGTATAATAAATTTCCTTACTATGCACCTGGCTACATGAAAGTGATGTGTATACTTTGGATAATTAACATATTCTATACAAAACATTATGATGGATTTGGATAGAAAATTAAGAAAAACGAAATAGGATAATAATATTGTATATTAAATTGAAAAAAATGTTTAATGATTTAGGAATCCTAAAAAATTTTATACGGTCTTCCCACTAGGATAATTATTTATAACACTATTTTTTGGTTTATGTTAATGGATGAAACTAAACTGAATCATGTTAAAATTTAATTTGAAACACACGGTTGTGAAAATATCGGATAATGAGAAGTTTATAAGAGTTAAATTTATCATGTAAGTAAATATTTAGTTCTCTTGAAATATGATGAAAAAAATATACCATAACTAACTCCCAAACTTGCTATTGAATATAAGGATGGAGTTTTATAAAATCTCATTTGGTGGACAGCTTGGGGAAAATAAGTCTCCATTCTTATCATTCATGGATTATGTAAGGATACACCTATGAATTTTTCTCAGTGAAAATCTTATATTCTTTATGTTAGGAATGTAATGAACAAAGAAAGTAAATTTTGAAAAAAATTGACTAAAATGATATATTTAAATAAAAATCATCATAGGATACATTTATAGTTCATTTCTTTAAATCTGGGGAACCTAGGTTCTACCTAAGTCAATTCCCTCTTCTAAATGGTTTCTCCTAGAAAATATAAGTAACTATGTAGAAAAAATTGGATAAATTACTTATATATTCATATTTAGTAAAAAATTGATAAAAAAATTTTTTTGTTCCAAGAATTTTGAATGATCTATGGATTTTATTTATTTTTTAAACCAATTACATATTCATTAAAATAAGTATTGTGGATACTATAATAGTTAATTTTTTTAATATTATTCATATGTTCAATGTTATTAAAACCTATTCTTAGTGATCTTCCAAGATTGAGGCAATTTTTGTTATATATATGGATATAATATGTCTCATTTGAAAATTTATTTGTGGAATATGGCTTTCCATTTTATAGATATATGTATAATGTTATTGAAATACTTTAGGGAAAATATGATCATTATTTAAATTATAATAATAATCAAATATTATAATTAATCCTCATTAAATAAATAAATAAACTGTTCTAAATCATTAATAAAAAGGGTTATTTGATGATTAGTTTTACATCAACTTTTTCCATATTATTTAGTTATTTAACATCATAATAATTAAATTAATATAGTTCTATAAATATTGCAACCTAGAAGTTTGGTGACCACACATAATTTCATGAAAGTTAATTTTCTAAGAACTCATACCTGAAGTATAATAATGGTTTTATGCCAACCAATGTCCTATGAAATTTCCTGGTTAATTATTTATTATTTTAGTTAAAAAATCAAGATTACACATTAATGATTACACAATATTATTCTTCTTTTAATATAGATATTAATATATTAACCATATTTCTTTTTAAAAATATTTAAAAACATAAAAAAATTCATTCTCCAATTTTATGGATCTGTTAATTTTGGATATTAGTGATCGGGGCATTTAAAATATATTTTTTGGATACAAATTTCATGTATGAGGTGATGAATTGTAAATTATCAAAGAATAACCAAATTAAGAAATTTTACTTATGAAATAATAATATATAAATTTAATATGTGTTTTGGTATTATTAGATAACATAATAATTCCTCATCATTAAAAAAGGGATCATGAAAGACAATATTATCATACTACAGTCATTTTTTATGATATCAATGATCTTTCCACACATATTGGACATATTCTTTTGATCCCCTAGAAATGAAATTGATAATTTAATTGTTGATGATAAATAACCTCAAAAAATGTGTTTAAATATTCAAGATTTTCCTCCATGTCCATATCTTAATTTTCCACTCAAGTTCTTTTACTTGGAAAACAATTTATGTATTTTTTCATGTGACCTTTAAACTTAACATTTTATTTTATTAAGAGGTTTTTTATTAAAACATCTATTTTGTGGAATTTTAAAAAATTAATTCTCAAATTTCATACCTATCTTTTCAAATAACATGTTTAAACTATGATTATGTAATTAATTTATGGTGGGAAGAATATTTCAACAATAAAAATATAAAATTCTAATATTTCATTTGAAATATTGTATTAAAACAAAAACCAAGAATATAAAGGAATAAAACATATTTATGATTTATTTTTTATTTAAAATTTTATATAAATTGAAAATTTTCTCTAGATTTTAATGCAAGCAATACTGAGTTGTCTTATGTCTCACAAAATAATATGTTTTTGTGATAGCTTTCATTACATGCAAGACTGATTGTTACCCAATAATATTCATATTATTATTTTATAAATAAAATTATCTAATTACCATTAAAAACCAATTTATAAATAAGATTAAATAAAATATGAATATCTCTTTTGGAATTCAATGGTTACCAATTAATTATAAGTGAATATAAAAACCAATATATTATATGATAAAATATTTTTATAAAAAGTATATTTAATATCCAAATATGTTTTATCATAAAAAGTTAAATTAAATAGTATTAATTGATGATATTATAGAATCTAAATTTAATAGATTAAATACATTTTTTTGATACCAATACATATTATTTTTTAGTCATATGATCAGTACAATTAAAAATTTATCAATAAAAAGCAGTATTTCTCTAAAATAAAATATCACATCTTTTAGTGGATCAATTTTTCTACCATTAAATTAGGACACATTAATAAATTTTATTTGAAAAAATAATCTTCATTTTATAAAATATGAATTTAAAAATTACTTAGGTTGAGTTTTGGTTATTTTATGAGAAGTCTAATTTTTAAATGATTAGTGAAAAATATATAATTTTAATTCATATATGACATTTCATCTAAAAAATATATGACATTAAGCTATATTTTTAATTGGTTTTAAAATAAAAATAGTTCAATAAAAAAACTATTAATAAAATTTAGGGAATTGGAAACATTTTTATATTTATGTTTAATATTAAAACATTGAATATTGTTTTTATTTATGTAGAAAAAACCTCATTTTCTCGACACGCCAGCAAGATTAATTTAAAATTTATTTTTTAAATTATATGATTTAAATTTTGAAAAATATATTCCATATTTTTAATTTGAACAATTTATAATTTCTAATAATTCTATATTTAATGTTAAGAGATGATATTTGTGAATGAAATAAAAATCAATTAAACTTGTGAAGAGAAAAATTGGGTTACCGAGTGATTAAATTTTAACTCGAGTGGAAAAATCACATATAAACATTTAAAAACCCATTTTATTGTTATAATTCAACCATATATCTTCTAATATTATTATTTTTTAATTAATCTTTCCTCTTTATTTTGGAAAGACGTGTGTCTAATTTCCTCCTTCAAAACATTATACATCTTATACAAACCATCATATAAAAGGAATCCCCCTCTCCCCTTTATTGACACCAATAAAACCATTTTTGATTGCACAATACATAATAAAATAACTTATAAAATTTCATCCTATCGTCATAGAAGCCATTTTTTGTAATAAATACAACTTAGAATGTGATTAGTGAAAACCTGAATAAGATACCTGATAAATAGTAATTCTTTTCTAATTTTTTTTAAATTAATTTCCTTCTTTATCCCCACGAAGTTTTACCATTTAATAGATATTAAAATATGTATATTCAATATATTTTGATGTTTTTATTTTATTTTAATGACCAAAAACTTCACACACGTTCATTTAATGGTTTACAAAATCATCATTCATTTGTATGATAGACTATTGTCTCGCACACTGATGTAGTTTGATTTTCCATTACTATAGTTCAAGGTTTAGATAATTATGGGAATACTATATATATATATATGATATGAATGATATATATTTTTTATTTTTTATTCAATAGTTATTATATAACATATACCTTCTTTCATTCCATTTTGTGGGAATATGATTATGTTGTTTAACTCTACAACAGACTACAGCTCCACTAAGTGATGTGATTCGTTCACACTATACATGGATTATACTAATAATGGTTTTAATAATAATATGTGATATATATTAATGGTTAATTATAATTTAATTATAATATATATATATAATTTACTTTTCATTATTTTGATACGATAAGAAAATATAAATAATGATAATCTGTACATACAACCTACCATCTCCATGAATGATGTTTTTCATTTTCGATAACCAAATTTTTTTAATTACTATAAATAAATACATAATTATTATATTTGAATTTTACGTAATGCATTAAATTTTTGATATTTTTATTTCATGGTTGCAGTAACTGTAACAATAAATAATAATTCAATAACATACGTGAAATACAAATTATGTTTTTACCCAAAAAGAAGAAAATAATGAAATAATATTTATTAATCTGTAACAATATGTCATAAAATTATCATATATAATTAAAAAATTATTAATATGGTTTCAAAATAACCAAATATTATTATTAACATCTGAATACATGTGTTTAAATAAGTGTGACCAAAAAGAAATTGTGAGGTATGATATTTTTGTCTTTATTTAATTTTTTGAGACATGTTAGAATATTTTACACCTAATTACTTTTATATGGTGTTCATACTTATAATTTACATGTAATAACATGAAAAAATTAATTTTTCCATGTATTTTAAGTTTCAAATTGAATTTTTGTATCTAAATAGATTTTAATTAAAAGTTACAATGTTGTAAATAATTTCATAAGACAAATAATTTTCATTAGGTTATATTATTTTATCATGGACATTTATATTATATGATTATGTTTTTAATGAAAATTTTAATAATTTTGTTTTTCACTTGTTTGATGTGGATTTATAGTTGATACACATAATTAATTATTTGGTTTACACTCACTTCAAAATTATGATATTTACAAGGGTTTACTTTATAATATAATCTTTTTCATGATTATTTACAGTTTAATTACAATAAAAGAATATATTTGACAATTTTTTATTTTTCTATTGAATATTTTTATCCTTTTTTTATTTATGAATATTTTAAATTAATAGTTCGATTTTCCATTTATTGGTTCTTAATAATTTTGAGAAAATGTTTTTACGAATACCTGACGTCATTTCATTTTTCGATCAGGAATTGTTTTTCTATAAAAAACCATTTTTTATGAACGAAATTTAATTTCTTTGAAAATATAAATATGATTTGTTAAATATATTTTTACTTGTTTGGTTATTTATGAATATTTTGAAATAAATAATTTCATCGCTTTCAGAACAATTAACTTATCTAACCTTATTAGAATGAAAAAGTAATGTTCTTTCAACATGTACGACATGTATGAAATTTTCTAATATAATTTATTTAAATATTCCCATGAATATTTCGGAATTTTTTTAAACTAAAAATTTTTTAAAATTTATTTTCAGTTAAATATATTATTAAAATTTTTATTGAAATTAAATTGTATATTTTCTATAAAAAAAATTCAAATATCTTTTTATTTTATCAAATAAACCCTTTATTATTACTCTAATTTGTATGCATCACATTAATCCAATTATTAATCACCTTTTGTATTTCATATTATTATTTTATCTAAGGGTAGAATTGTAATTCACTTTATTGAATAATTTTTTTGTAGTTGTTAATATCACCTTCAGTTATACACGTTCTAGTTACCAGAAAACATTGAATATACCTTAAATATATTAAAATTAATTGGGGAAGTGATTATTTCCTAAACCATATACCATTTTACAAATATTGTTTTCATTGAAAATAATTTTATTATATGTTGAAATTATGGTAAATTCGTATTCTTAAACCAATATAGATATTTGATAAGGCATATTGTATATGAATTCAATGGATTATTTGATATATTGAGAATTATTTTCACTTGAATAACATGAGATGGGGATCATATAATGTAATACCATCGATGAATTAGTAATCTCATCGGATGATTAATTTTTATAGCCATAACTAAATGAGTTTTTACCCATCCATTTTAAACTATCTTATGAATTTTATTGATGGTAAGGATTTTGTGTACCTGGGAATCATGGAATCTTATAATTAAGAATTACTCATTCATGTCTCTTTATAATTATCCATGATATTTCCACCATGAAAAAAATATATGGTTACATTTCATTATCAGTTTATTGACTAATTTTACTTTGTGTTCAATTATTTACTTTTCTATTTTGATTATGATAATTTAATTGTTATTTCTCCTATATTATTTTATCCATATATAACATTTGAGATCACCTACATTTTGTTTACATTCCACTTGAATCCACCAAGAATTCTATGAATTATATTAAAAGATTATATATATGTCATAATGTCATTTAAAAAAATTTTGTTGAAATTGTTTCATTCCAAATGCAATATATGGCACATGCATGTATCTATTTTAACAAGAGTACTAATATGAAACGTCCTTTGTAATGTTTTTCTTTATAGCTAATTCTTACGTAATGGTAGTACACACCATATTTGGTCATATAGGTTTGGGGTTGCATCATTTTATTTTAAATTGGTATGAAATAATATTAAAAATGTCTTAATGTTCACAAAATGACTTGTTTCAATAAATATAATTTTTTTTTATTTTTTTATTTCCTTAAAAATATTAATATATAAATTTTAAAAAAATATTTATAAGTAAATAACCACATTTTAGAAATTATTATTTCAAAATCAGTTTATGGATAATTTTTGGGATTTATGTAAAAAATTATTTTTCTTAGTGAATATTGAAAAATAATATTATTTTAATATCATCACTATTAAGATATTAAATTATTTGAAGCACTTTTTCAATAAATATATTTTTATAAATTTAAATAAATATTAAAAAAATTTATATTTATTTAATAAATATCAGGATTATCTTTTTGTAAACCAATGTAATGTTTCACTAAGAAACAATTTTTATTCAGTTATATTATACATTGGTTTTCATCAGTTACTGAAATTAAATCTATAAAAATAGATTCTATGTTATTGATCAGCATGATTATATTATTTATAATGGTAAATATCAATTTTATATATAATATTGTGAATACTAATAAAATATTTAATGATCCTATTAATGCTGAAAATTTTATTTTAAAACCCATATTTATTTAATATTTTGTAATTTTTGTCAAATCTAATCAACTAATATCATTAAAAAAATATAAATATTGTTTTTAAATATATATATATATATGTATTTATATATATATATATATATTACAACTTAATAAATTGTTAACCAAAGTCAAATAATATTACGTAGACATAAAGGGGAAACCTATTTCATCAAAATAGTTTTCCTATAAAATATATATATTAATTCAGAGTAATATTTTATAATAATTTCAAATTGAATTAAATTTTTATATAGATTATATTTAGTTATATCCCACCCATATTTGGTAATATGGGTTACATTATACTGTTAATAATATATACACTCTTAGCGTAAAAACTATATACAAGGGTAAAAACTACATACCTAATTAAAAAAGAAAATGGTATAAAGTTAAAAATCATGTACTAACAAACATGAAATGTGTTTTATTAATAATTTAAATTGGTTTCTCCAAGATTTATTTTACTTATATATTTTTAAAATATATTATTTATATTTTTTTGAACCATTGATCAATGAATAATGTCATTACATTATTTTAAAAGAATGGTTGTCCCCAAAAGTGACCATCTCTTTGTTTTTAAAAGGGAAAGAATCTACCCATTAATTCCACAATGTTTCCATAAAATTTCACTTAAAATAAAATTGTTTTTCTCCTTATATAATCCTCTCTCAATTTTAAAATACTATTTCCACAATTAGATATACTATGTGATTTTTTCCAAGGGGATCATCGTGACCCAAACCTAATCGAGGCTTGAAACACAACCATCCCAATCCTGCATTAATAATTTAGGGGTGGAGAAAATAGACATAAATAATACCCTATATGAGAGTACTTTTATAAATCTACATTCATTTACACATCCATCCATCTCCATACATAAGTACTTAGGAATAATAACAAAAAGATTCAACATCTTGGAAGTGAGATGAGCAAGAAAAAACACTAGGGTACAAAAGAGTATGAAAATAGAAAATGTAAAATAAATATGAAATATACACACAAATCCTATTATATGTAAATAAATGAAAAAGAATTTAAGTAAAATTATGAGGGAGCCGATATACTGAAATCTATGTTTGGACCACTACATGTTGTATAAAGCACATAGTGTGACTAAGATCATATGAAGTCACCACTAACATGTCCTTTATCTTCATAAGACATAGAACATTTGGGTAATGCCTATGGTGTTGTGATTATATATAAACCTATTAGGGAACCACGATTGATGAAATTGAGAATATTAAGATAGAAAATCGGAATGGAAAGACAATAGATAGTAAATAGTGAAAATCTGAATACAAACTAATTGTGTTTTCTCCTCGAAACACAAGGTGCATGAAATGGTATGTAATATGACAACACATCGATCCATTTCCATCTATAGAAGGATATTATACTCATAATAACATAATTATTCCAAAAACTAAAGTATGTGGAAAACCCCACATATCACTACAACTAATGGAATGAGAGTATCCAAATCTAACAACATGGATACATATATATGTCTACTCGATAAAAGTATATACAATGAGAGAGAACAAACATCTCTATATCATAGCACATCCCATGAAATGTATCTACAAATGTACTAGATTTCCAATAATGATGCCCATCATAATATGAATCTATCTAGAAGTAACTATGTGGATTCCCTTGCCACACCATTATGCCACACTTTCTAGAAGAATGATATCGACATGGATGAACCACACCCATGTACATCAGGGTGTCCACTAAATAAGTATCCTAAAATGAATCATGAATCAGGTGTCATAGTGTTATACTATATAGGTGGAGGAATTTTACACTGAATCTATAGGGGGGTTCAAATCTAGTGTCATGATGAACCACTCTATAGCCAGTAGGGTTTCCACTATGTTGGTAGGGGAGCCACACCCAAGAGGATGGGAGTTCAACTCTATAGTTTGAGGACCCACACACTGAATCAATAACGGGGTTCCACTATAGTATCCTAAGGTCTCACACCCTATCTAATTTGGGTATCTAAATAGTTGATAGAGGACACACACAGAAGATGATGGGAAGTTCCATTCTATTTGTCTCTAGTGATCCATTTCTAAATAATCGTTGTCGTCAATTTCCACCAAAATAAAAATCATGCCTAGAAAATCTCCCATCATTTCCAAAATAATACAATATGGAGAACAATAAAATTATACCTAGATAAATACTCTAAAAGGATACTCTTAATCCATATTCCAAGTCAAAATTAAGAAGATATGAGAGTTTTTAATTTCTATAAATAAAATAATGTGGTACATCACATGTGATAAGACCCAAATGGTGAATTTTCCCACACCATAACATGGTTATGTACTAGGAAGTATACAGATCACCAACACATGTAATACTACACCACATATTTAGAGGAAACACATCATTTTGAAGAAATTCTGGCTCCCTTCCTATGTGGGTTTCTATGACTATGTATTACAGTACATTACCATGTTCCTAGAAATGATTGTGTATATATGTACACAGTGTGCACCTTCCCATTTTCATCTTATTGGGTTCCTTCCTATATGTTCCTCCACAAATATATTTGAACTGGGGTTGAGGTACATGGAATTTAGGATGGTTACATTATATAAAAACCTAAAAATTTATCATAATACAAGCCTCAATGGAATATGGGATACACACCATCTCTTCATTGTGAGAAAATTCACATAGTCTTGTTTTTCATAAAACATCATATTTTAAATCCACGTGACAAATATGATCAATCTGACGTAGATATCACCTCCACACCACTTGAAATAATAAGATATATTCCTACTTCATCAAATTATTATATGTAGTGGATGAAAAACGGATTCCATTGAATAACCTTAAGTACATACAAACCTCGATCGTCTTGAATGACGTCCTTTTGTCTTGAATCTCAAATAAAAAAAATCATAACCCATTATACAATGATTAAACCCTAAATACTTTCTTAATATCAGATCACATCATCGCTTATGAAACATTTCCAAATTCGGTGGTCCGATCGGGCTCAGTACCACCCCACAATGTAAAATAACTACCTCGAGGTCCAATGATGACTAACATAGATCAATTTAGAGGAAAAGGAAAAAAATTAAGTATTGTATATTTTTTACAAGAATTATTTGTTAGTGATAATGAATGGGTATATATGGGGTTAGAAACACAAGAAAAATCAATCTAATTAAATATTTTAGTGCATGTGTGGTTCGAGAAATGTCACAGATCATAGAAGGGATAATACTGATCAATAAATTTTATCATCAAGGGAGTATCCCATGAATGGAAAATTCCTACCTGGATACTGGGTTATTTTTCAATAAAGAAAATGCTTCCGGAAATTTTATGTATTTATTTTCAGTCTTAGTATCCCAATTAACCCTAATCCAGAGTCTCATCATTATCTGATTTAGTTTCCCATTAGAATGAAGAATAATGGTATAGAATCCTCCCATTTTTTATGAAACATATCCAAAATGATTTTACTATAGTATTGAATTTATATAAAACATTAATTTGTTAATTTCATTTAATTATTAATTTTAACTAATTGAAACTGCTAACAATCACAATTTTCAAACTCCCTTCGCAAACATATTTTATTTTGTGCCTGGGGTAAACATTTAATTCTGAACATAACCATGGACATTGATTTTTCATATGAGATTTAATTTACTGTTATCCAATTTTATTAAATGAAGGTATTTCAAGTGACAAAAAATATAATTTATGTTTTAATAAATTTAATATCATGTATATCGGGACTCAGAATTTAGCACCCTCTTAGCAGCTAGCTCCAAATATATATATATATATATATTAATGTCTTACAAGTAAAGATAATTGGTCTCTTCATCATTACCTCTAACATTATTTTCATCTTGGGAAAGAAAAATTACATAAAAATATCATATAATGAGCCGATATCTAGGTCTCCCTCTCCCTGTAGCCCTCCTACACACTCGTATGCTTCCATAACCCTTGAACCAAGGGGATGATCCATTCATGATTGTTCCTCTCTTATTTATCCTCAATTATCACCAGGTGCTATTAAAAATTGGCTTCTTCAACAATGTCCATCTTTCCCCAATCAATGGAATTTCATGGATCATGTATGTAACTCCCATGATACGACACATTTAAGATAAAATACTCCCAATCCAACTATTTTTGTAGTGTGAGGTTGTATTAAACCTCTAAAACCAATTATAGGGTCATCAACGGACCATTGAACAATAGGGATAGCTTACCTACTTAGCTAAATCCCTGCAACCCTTGTCATGGGGAAATTATAATAAAAAATTTCTCTCTCTTCTTGTAAGTCATGGGCCTATGATTTCAATTTACATAATATTTGTACCACAAATGGGCTTTCCTCATGTTATCATTAATATCCTATATGTTCTCTCTATTATCGTGTACCAACTCAGAAACAACAAGTGATGTCTCACTGATCTATTTCAAGAAAAACAAAAAACTATTGGGTCACTGATATAGGGACTAAAAACTGACCCAAAATGAGAGTATGATGGTAGCTATAGTTTGACGAAAACTCTAATAAGGGTAACTGATTGTCCTATACCCAGCTGGTGTCTATCACGTAATCCCAAAGAACATCCTCCAACATCTTGATAGTGCACTCGATCTTCCCCATCTATCTGGCAGTGAAAGATTTTATTCATCATCATCTAGGTCGTAAATTCATTTTAAATGACTCTCCAAAATTTTGACATAATACATGAATCATTATAGGAGAAAATAGTCCATGGTTCCCCATGAAAGTTGATAGTCTCTGATACAAACACATGTTCAACCAACTCTCCAGCAAACACATATCTCTAATATCATGGAAGTGTTATTAATGAATGAGTTGTTCAACTATTACATTGATGGAATCACAGGACATAATTTTCCATAGAATCTCTATAACAATTTCTATGGATATTCCACCCCACATCCACTATGTGATCTCAAGGAGTTACAACAGACCTTCCTAAACCAAGTGTGAATCTTTCACCTTCTGAATGGTGATGTACTTTGAGATGAACTCTCCCACACTCTGTCTCATTCCAAAACACCAATAATAACATTTTGGGCCTCTTTAAATCTTCCCCATACTGTGATTTATAACCATGGGATAATTGTGGAACTCTGTCATCACAGTCTCCCACCTTGTTATTTGGACCACCATTCATCCTTGGAATAAGATAACATGATTCATTCCATTATAATTTATATAAGGTGAATAAAATATGGATATATGGTCGTGAAAGTCTTCACATTCAATGTACTATAGTTGTAAATATCTCACACACTCTATATGTAGTGGAGGAAAACCATCAACTGAAGAAAAAGTGCACCCACTTACTCAACTCAGATTAGCTACAAAGATGAAAACCACTCTGAATCCTCCTACAACAGGCGTTCTAGGGACATCTTGTTATAAAAATATTCTTCCAAATTTTCAACCCATATATATTATAATATCATACAGACATAGTCCAATAGGAAGTCCTTCCTATTCTGCCATCTTATTTTCATGTCACTCTCTATAAAGACGTAATGAAGAATCTGATTTTCTGTATAAACTAAAAATTTCTCTCCTAAAAGTTAGAACCTCCCCATCCTAAAGGTGAAGACTATCACTTATATCTTAGTTCATGAATCACGTAGTATTTCTCATGGGGTCTCAAAAACATATACCCATATGAGATAATTTCCTCCATCTGCATCAACATGCTTATAAATTGAGCTCATAATGAATCACAATACACTACATACTCCACTCCCTCCTTTGTTTGTCTCAAACAAGGGAACTCTTTAGCCTCAACAGAAAATCCCAAAAGGATACCTAATAGTTCATATTCTAAGTAGAAGGATGACCATTCTGCATTTGGGCGTTCAAAGGAATTATAATCATGGATATGTATGCCTAAAAGCTTAGGTTGTACCCCACCAATCCTTGAAAATTGTAAACATCATTCACACTCATGGGTGGATACCATGATATCCCGTCATCAATATTTAATTGGTACATTGCCAAACCATGATCCCAAATTCCATTTCCAAGAATATGAACCTCATAAATCCATAACTGGAACTTCGAGAACATAGCATAAATCTGGGTGTCTCAATGGAAATCTAAAACCATCCTTGAGTTCACTTCATGCTCCTCCCCATATGTAGAGTAGATGAGTATTTTTCTATGATAAAATTAAAAAAAATGGCTAATGTATGATTGGTAGATCTATTTCATAAAATACAAAAAAAACAATAGGGAACTCTTCAGACCAAAGGGAATCATAAAGATATTATAGTATCCCTAGAAACATCGTAATGAAATAATTGGAAAATAAGTCTTAAATACAATAAATTAGTGGTATTCGGACATAAGGCCGATCTTCAGGAAACATATGATGCCTCGAAAAAGGTAAAATAGTTATCAATCATTGTTATGGGGTTGTTTTTATTTATCATTAACTAGTTTAAGTGATGATAATCTATACAAAGTCACAATCTAAAGTCTAACTTTTTCATGAATAGCACTCTAGCTTCCCATGAGGAAAAAAATTGTCCTAATAATTTACAACTAAAAGTGGTACTCTAACTTCAACCGAAGATCATTATGCTTAGTCATAAATACATGATATTCCAAAGAAGATACCAAAGTGGTTCTAGGTTGTAAGTCGATACAAAAATACATTTCCAGCCACATAGTTTATCCTAAAATATCCTCAGGGAAAGAGTCCATGAAATCCTATCCAACTGATGGGAACTAGATTTTTATTATCCTCTAGCACCAATAAATATAATTCCAACTTATGGGTGATGGAATGTGGCCTTTTTCTCATAGAACCCACTAGACCCACCATGTGATCTCTTACAATAGTGAAGGTGAATATTGTCCCACAAATGAAAAATAATCTGACCCATTTGTTTTGACAGTCAGTATAGTCTTGGAATTTGGATAAAAAATCCATACCAAATATGATTATATTAGGTTTCATCATGTAGAATAGAAGGTCCCATGTGTTCCTCTCCCCACTAAGCGATAAATCTTGCAATGCGAGAATATTAAAGATATAGAAGAAGTATTCCATGTAGGAACACCGTGATGAATTTACTATGATAAAGCCTATATTGGGATTTCCATATACCAAAAAGAAGTATAAATATAAAGGAATGAATTAAAAATATGTGTACTAATATTGAAGAAAGAGTAGAAAATGCAATGGTTGTACGTCAGATCATCTCGTGGTCTGTGTGATCATAATCCTCCATAGCCATCAGCTGTCTGTGACCCTAACATGAAACTCTGTAATATTAACATCGAAAAACTCATGGTTGTAGTGTAACTATCTCATAGCATCATACACCAACTATATATCATCCTAATCCTTTTCCAGATCAACCACCCTTGGGACCACCATGAACTTTCCTGAGATATCCTTTATCAAAAAACTACCTCTTCCATGATAGTCTATCACCTATATTCTTATGCTCCTTGTAGTGACCCATACATGATTTACATAGAAATTATATTACTTTTTAAAAATAATTAATACATAAAAAAACAAACACACATGGACCATAATAGTTTTGTGTCTTTGGAAACTCAGAAAAATAATCTTCAAATCATTGTGAAAGATCATCAGCATCTCCCATAATGATCTTCCCTTTTTTCTTAACTAAAACCTTTATTTATATCCTAGGGAAAAGAAAACATAAAAAGGGTGAGCTCATATTATTAGTAAGGGAAAAAATAGAGACCATAAAACAAACCATAAAACTTTGAATGCAAAAACATAAACATAAAATCTAAACATCATAATCATGAGAAAATACATAAATATTGGAAGTAAGTAAGGCATATATCATAAAAGAAAATCAATCATGACAAAATAGCATGGTAATAAAACATGTAATAGTGGAAAACCATTAATCACATGATATGATTTCCATAGAAACCAATCCATTGCTGCCAAGACCATCTTAGTGGACAAAGTCCCTTTCGGAATCGAGTTCACTCCTCGTTCCAGTCCTGTATCACTAAACCAGATTTACTTACCTTTCCATCCATGTCTATATCATGATATATAAATCTTTCCCCAATTAATTGGAGGGATATATAGGTCCCACCAACCTCATAATTAAATAATTCTTACTTGTTCCACAAAATAAACATAAATAACTCATTATAACCCAAAAAAGAAAATGGGTTTCATAAACATCATCCCATCATAACATAATACATATAAAACAAATGGATATAATTTCATCATAAGAGAAGTGAAAACATATAAATCATATAAAATTATACTTGAAACATACAAATATGAAATAATGTCATCTTATATGGAAAATGGATTTGATAAAACACTTAAAATAAATTTTTTAGGAAAATATCCTTTCTTATTCAAAATCATTTTCTTTTCAAAAAATTCCATGCAATTTTAAAATAAACATTTTTTTTTGAAAATATTCATAAAAACCTGTATAGTAAGCATAATGAAAATAAGGTGTTATGAAACCGTAAAAATCTGTTTCAGCCATATATGTTAAAAAAAATATCCTTGAGATTTTGTCGGAAAATTCAAAAAGTTCCTCGTATGGTAAGCAAAAGAATGAATCCTTCCATACAATGTGGTAAAAGTAAACAAAGGGTAAAAATGAATTTAAAAATACAATTAAGAATATTAAACCTTTTATGGAAACATTTTTTGAAAACATGGACATAGATGATAACTATAACCCCAGAAAGTACTTATAAATAAGCAATCAAAGATAAGAACAAGATTGGAATAATTATCCCTTACCATAGGTCTGATATGTTTTGTACATATCCCAACCTCCTGTATAATGATTTAAATAATGTCATTTACTTATTAAAGAATCATATTCATTGTTATTATATCATATATAGTTCACTTATGACTTTATATAACCCGTTCTTTTGAAAATTCAATGTTAAAGCAGCGTTTTGTGTAAAAGTGTTTTATTTATCGTACGTGATTGGACTTGTTGTTCTTGATATTATTATTACTTATATAATGATTTACTTACTTCTAGAATTTAAATCATAATTTATATATAATATATATTCTGTATATATTTATATATATATATAATAGATAGATGGATGGAATGAAATACACCGTTCATGGAGACGGTAGGCCGTAGGTACGCATGAATGTTGTTTTTCTATACTAATTGACTTGAATGGAAGTATGTAGATGACATATATATATATATATAGTAGCTTCATTATGTCATATATTTCATTATTATTCATTATATATACATTATAATCATTCTCGAATGGTTAACATGGAGAATGAACTTTATCGCGTCGTGGAGACGGTAATCCGTACGTACGCACGAGCGATGACATCGTTCCCATAATTATTTAATGGAATTGGAGTGGATGATATAATATATCAGAATTATTATGATTTTATAATAACCATATATATTTATTCATTACACCATTATACCCATCCAAGTATGGTGGTGGTGGAAAAATAGATTACACCACGGTGTGGAGAGGTATTCCGTACGTATGCATGCACTGTGATTTTGTTTTATGTTGGATGGATAGAAGTTGAAATGGGGTTGTTTCATAATTAAAATAACATATCAGTATATTATTTATACTTATGTTATTACTTTATAATGAAACAACTAAAAAAGATGAAGTTGATGAAGAAAGAAACTTGAACGAATCGGTAGAAAAGATTACCTCTTCTATGACGCACCTCTTTTAAGCTTCCTCTTAAGGAACAAGTGTAGGTATTTTGAGGAGACCAGAACCTCTATAATGTAACTAGGTAAGTTGAGAAGGGAAATGGGTAGGTTGTTTCCTATATTGAAGGCTAAAAATTGTGTAAATATAATAGGGAGGAGGAGCCCTATTATAAGGGAGGAGATGGGCACTTTAGGAAAAAACATAAAATATTATTTTATAATAAAGTCATATTCGGTTAGTAATGGCTCATAATTGACTTATTTATAAGATAATGTGGGTATGGGTCGAAATCATCTCAACCAATAGGTTTTAGGCAAGTCTAGGTTACTATTGTAACCTTATCATTTCGATTTAACTCTAAGTTAATTATTTCACTTTTAGGATGTCTTCTTATTTTGTTATACTATATGGTTAATGAACTTAATATAACAAGAAAAAAGAACCCTAAGTGATTCTTTATTAATATATATAACTTTATATAAGTCATTTGGACAAACCTTATATTTTTAGTAATATAATAACAATTAATAATATAATATTTGTTTTAAAAACTATTTTATGTCATTTTTTACAGTATTTAGAAATTGATTTTTGTGAAAATCATAACAGAATTATTATTTAAAAAAAAGTTAATTGAATCAATTGTAACATTTTATATTGACCTAAAACATTAGTTTAATTTGTAAAAATTATCAAATTACATTTATTTTGGTATTTATAACATCAATTATGTTAATATTTCATTAATAAGCTAATTAATTCATCATCATTTTTTCATAAATAACTTAAATTATCTAATGTCTAAAAATTATAAATAAAATACCATTATGTAGGAACACATTTTATCTTTCTAATGAATATTTATAGTCGAATTTATCTTATGTATAACCCTATATTAAAAATTATTTAGTTATTAAACAATGATTTTAACTATTTTAACTCTTCTTTAAATAAAATAATAATAAATGTCCTAATCTAATCCATATGGACCTAAAGGGTAATATTGTATTTCTAAGGTTGGTTTTGGTCAGATTACACTTATCTAATAGAATTAAGACATGTGTTAGGGTAATAATAATATCATTTTTACCCTTAATTACCCTATTTACTTTTAACTGTGGTAAATAAAAGTAAAAAGTTACTATTCACAAGAAATTATTTTTATCTTATTGAACCACATTTTACTCCTTGATATTAACCGTGTCTCTCGGATTTTCGAAACTCCACTCACAGAAGCGGTAAAATTATGTTTATTGTAAATTTTCAAATTCTCCTAAGAGGAGGGTAAAAGATGGTGAAAAGTTCTATAAAAATTTTATATATCTAAAATTATTATAAAATGACCCAATTAATTACATTGAAATTATATAAGTATTATGTATCAATTTTCACCTAAAATACATTTAATTAAAATAAATAATTTTTAAAATAAAATGTCAGTTTTTATATAGTGACACAGTGTTTTCACTTTTCATCAAAAATTGAATGTTTTCATAAAAATTCCAATACTTCACCCTAGGCTAATTTCGATATTCCAAATTCAAAAATGAAGTCCATTTTGAAAGATAAAATTCATAAAATTTCAGAAAGTGGGTTTTAATATTCATAATGGCTTGATCATAATAATATTATAATAATATTTCGTTTAGTGAAACTCGGTATTGCGTACAACACACGCTATCGAGGAAGGTTGCTCTGGCGTGCAACACAAACCAATAATAGTGTTTGTGTATACTGTAAGCTAATACTGTGTTGCCTATAGAGAAAGCTAATCTTTTTGTAACGTATAACCCAAGACATAAAATTAATTAAAAATAGTATTTCTCATAAAATACCAGGGTGTTACATTCTACCCCCCTTAAAATGAATTTCACCCTCAAAATTTGTGGGGGTTATAAATGGTTTATTATTTGAAAGTTTCTTTCATAGAACCCCACATTGTAAAAAGTAATACTAAAAATTAATTTTAAAAATGAATGTTAGAATCATAATGTTCGCTCAAAGTAACTCAGTACTGGGTTTCCACATAGGACAACATAGGTGAAAATATGGATATGGAATAGAAATGTAACCATCATGTTGAAATGAAGAGTGGTACAGAACATGGCTATGAAAAAGCCAACAATCATAAGGCCCTAAATTTGTGATGATCTAAGGTACTATCTGATTCATCAGATATGGGGGCACTTGGCCAACACTTTTGGTTTTCAAGATCATTTCCCTAATATTGAAGAATTTTTTAATTAAAATAAATACTTACTTGATTTTGGTTCAATCTTACTGTTGTTTGTGCCTTGAACAATTTCCACTATGTCTCTTAAATAAATGAAGTTGAATTTGTATTATGTGATATATTAGTAGATCATGCGATAGAATGATATGTCATTCCATCTATCTCAAACATAAGGTTAGAAAGAGTTATATGTCCATATTATGGTGAGATTAATTGTATATGGTTCCAAAAATGGACTTATTCTTCATCTAGAATAGAGTTTAATAGAATAAAACCAGTGTCTAGTAACCATGGACTTCATGTAGGCCAGTGGTATGCGATAAAGGCATGTCACACTTCAGTTGTGGGTTTGATTCCCATAGCCTTGTCTGAAGAGACGGGTTATCACTTGTCCTGCAGGTTGTCCCTTTTTTTAAAACTACATTATTATAACATTCCTGCAATAATATCAAAAAAATTTCTAGCCTTAAACAATACAATCTAATGTCTAACTTAATCCATTCCAATATTTAGGATTATCCAAAATACTTCTGTCCAAGATCATTGAATAATGAAAACAATTACTAGAAATGTCATCTACCGAGCATGTGAATACCATCATTTATCCCTCATATATCATACGATATATCTTGTTGGTCACATTCCAAACATGTGAATACCTTAATCACGTATTCTATTGAAAAATAAATACCCATTGAACCTTATTGATCAAATGAATGCTGTCAAAATTTAACTCTTTCCACATAACCAAATCCCAAAATTTCAATATACTCAAACCATGATTTCACTTTGTCCTTATATCTGTCATGAGCTCATTAATACTATCCAAAATTTCATTTTCTCCTTATCCCTTAATTATTCGCATATCATATACTTTACAAAAATATTTCAATCACTTTTCATGGTTACCGATACCATATAATTATTGAAAACCAACACATAGATATTCAAAAATTCCATGATACCATCAATGAGATTCCATGATACTATTTTGAAATCCCATTATATAAACACTTAATTATTCCACAACATCATTTTCATACTCAAAATCAAAAATATTGATCGCATGTGACCTCCCTTGGTCATTTTCCTTAAGAGGATTCTCATGTCGATCATTATTAACCCTTCGATTAGGGCATTGATCAGCACAATTCCATGTTTCCTTGCACTAGAAGCATTGAAGTGTTGGTGCAGCGTTCTCTGTAGTCTTTTCATTATTCATATAATTAGGAACCCTTTTTCCATTACTTCGACACTCAACTTCTCGATGACCTTATTTTCCACACATAAAAAATTTTCTAGTACCTTTAAGACAATATCCTCCATGCTTCTTTCCACACTTTGAGCATACAGAAAAATTCATCTTCTTTTGACCATTATTCTAAGATATCTCTTTGAACTCCATATTTTGTTTCTTGTCAAAACCGTGAGATGGATATATAACACCAACTTCCATTTCTACCTTGATAACATGACACCCAATTTCTTCATAGCTACTGAAGTCTCTTATAGCTAATGCCCTTCGAATACTTGGTTTTTATCCACTGAAGAATCGATCAACATTACTTTCAGGTTGGATGATAAATACAGATTCATACCTTGCAAGCCATGTAAAATTATCTTCATAGATACAAATAGATTGATCATCCTTTTTCTTTAGCTCAAGGAACTCCTTTTCCATCTCTTTTGGAAGAATACGAGGGAAGTAATTAATGAAAAACAAGTTCTCGAACTTGTACCATTCCATTGATTCAATTTCATCTTGGGGAATTATATTCTAAATTAGAGTCCACCACTCGTCTGCTTCACCTTCTAAACAGAAAAAATGAAAAATGACTTTTTCATGTTCTGAACAGTGATGTATGGAAAATATCTTTTCAATGGTACTGATCCATTTTTCAGCAACATGTGGATTAGAAGACCCACTAAAAGAAGGTGGGCGTTGCCTCATGAAGGACTCAACAGAATATTGTTCCCTTATCTGCTCATTTTGAAGTCCAGAATGATTCATAGCTTGTGTAAGTATATCAATGAGATTTTTCACTACATCTCCCATAACATTGGTTTGTTTAGAAGGACAATCATTGCAATGTCCATTACATTGATCGACACGGTTCGTTCAGGTTCCAGCCATCATCTAAAACCCAAAAATAATAGTGTGAGGGGAAAAATCATGATAGGTAAAACAAGAAAATAAAGGGGGACTACCGTCAATATATAAAATCTTATGTTTAGTTCTAATATCATTACCATAATTCTTGGACTATAACCTATACTTTTACTTATCCTTAGGGACATCCCTAGACATACCTTAGAAATATTTCTAGGTATTTCACTAAAGTTTTTTCATCCTAGTTTCCAAAGGTTATCCAAACCATTCCTCTGAGACCAACTCTAGAGACCTGTAATTTACGTACATTGAAATTACATTACTTTTTCTAAGTACTTAATACATAACAAAATCAAAAACCCAAGGACCGTAATAGTATAGTGTCTTTAGAAACTCGGAAAAATAATCTTATAATCATGGTGAAAGATCTTCAACATCTCCCATAAAGATCATCTCCTTTTTCTTTCTAACCTAAAACCTTTCTGTATATCCTAGGGAAAAAAAAAACATAACAAGGGTGATCTGAAATGATCGGAAAGGGAAAACATAGAGAACATAAAACAATCCATAAAGATTTGAATTCAAAAACATGAACATAAAATCTAAACATCAAAATATTGATCAAAGACATAAATCATGGAATTACATAAAGAATATATCATAAAAGAACATAAATCGTGATAAAATAGCATGGGAATAAAACATGTAGTTATGGAAAACCATTAAACACATGATATGATTTCCATAGTAGCCAAGGCATTGCTGCATAGACTATCTTAGTGGACAAAGTCCCTTTCTGAATTGATTTCACTCCTCGTTCCTATCCATTATCACTGAACCAGATTAACTTACCGTTCCAGCCATGTCTATCTCATGAGATATAAATATTTACCCAATTAATTGTAGGGAGATATAGTTCCCACCATCTCATAATGAAATCATTATTACTTGTGACACAAAATAATCATAAATCATTCATCGTAACCCAAAGAATAAAATGGGTTTCATAAACATCATCCCATCATAACATAATCCATATAAAACAAATGTATATCATTTTATCATAAGAGAAGTGAAACCATACAAATCATAGAAACATTATACTTGAAAAACACACATATGAAATTATTTCATCTTAGATGGAAAATGGTTTTGATAAAACACTTGAAATAAATTCTTGAGGAAAATATCCATTCTTATTTAAAATCATTTTCTTTTCAAAAAATTTCATTCAATTTTAAAAGAAAAGGATTTTTTTGAAAATACTCATGAAGACATGTAGAGTAAGCTTCATGAAAATAAGGTGTTATGAAACTCTAAAAATATGTTCATGCCGTATAAGTTAAAAAACATTCTTCTCATACTTTTTTCAGAAAAGTCAAAAAGTTCCTCGTATGGTAAAAAAAGAAAGATTCCTTCCATACCATGTGGTAAAAGTCAAAAAAGGGTAAAAATGACATTAAAAATATATTTATGAATAGTAAACATTTTATGGAAACATTTTTAGATAACACGGACATAGATGATAACTATAACCCCATAAAATACATATAAATAAGAAATCTCATATAAGAACAAGATTGAAATAATTATCGCTTACCTTAGGTCCGATATGATTCATACGTATCTGAAACTCTTGTATAATGTTTTAAATAATTTCAATTACTTATTAAAGAATCATATTCATTGTTATGATATCATATATGGTTCACTTATGACTTAATATTACCCATTCGTTAGTAAATTCCATGTTAAAGCAGCGTTTTGGGTAAAATTGTTTTATTTATCGTATGTGTTTGGACTTGTTGTTCATGATATTATTATTAATTATATCATGATTTAATTACTTCCATAATGTAAATCATGATTTATATATCATATAAATTCTGTATATATATTTATATAATAGATAGACGACTGAAATGAAATACACCATTCATGGAGACGGTAGGTCGTACGTACGCATGAACGCTGTTTTCCTTTACTAATTAACTTGAATGGAAGTAAGTAGATGACATATATATATATACATAAATCCAGTAGCTTCATTATGTCATATATTTCATTACTATTTATTATATATACTTTATAATCATTCTTGAATGGTTAACATGGAGAATGAACCTCATCGCGTCGTGGAGACGGTAATCCGTACGTACGCACGAGCGATGATATCGTTCCCATAATTATTTAATTGAATTTGGGTGGATGATATAATATCTCAGATTCATTATGATGTAATAATAACCGTATATAGTTATTCTTAACACCATTATAACCATCCATGTAAGGTGGTGGTGGAAAAACATATTACACCATGGTGTGGAGACGGTATTCCGTACATATGCACGCTCGATGATTTAGTTTTCCGTAGGATGGATAGAAAGTGAAATGGGGTTGTTTAATATTTATAATATAATATAAGTATATTATTGATACTGATTTTATTACTTTATAATGAAACGAATAATGAATAAAAAGTTGAAGAAGAAAGAAATTTTAAAGAATCGGTAGAAGAGATTACCTCTTCTTTGACACACCTCTTTTAAGCTTCCTCTTAAGGAACTAGATTTGGTCTTTTGAGGATAACAGAACCTATATTATGTTTCTAGGGAAGTTTAGAAGGGAAATGGTCAGTGTTTGGACGAGATTTTATGCTCAAAACTGTGTAAGGAGAAGAGGGAGGAGGCGCCCTTTTATAAGGGAGGAGAGGGGCACTTTAGGAAAAAATATAAAATATTATTTTATAATACAATCATATTCAGTTAGTAATGGCTTAAAATGACTTATCTCAAAGCTAAAGTGCGTATCCGTCGAAATACTCTCAACCAATAGGTTTTAGACAAGTTTAAGTTTCTATTTTAACCTTATCATTTAGATTTAACTCTAAGTTATATAATTTATCTTTTACCATGTCTTCTTGTTTTCTTACACTATTTGGTTAATAAACATACTATAACTAGCCAAACGAACCCCAAGTGGTTCGTTATTATTATATATAACCTTATCTAAGTCATTTGGATAAACCTTCAATTTTTAAAAATAGAATAACAACTAATAATATAATATATGTTTTAAAACCTATTTTAGGTCAATTTTGACACTATTTGGTAATTGATTTTTGTGAAAATCATAACAGCATGATTTTTTTAAAAGAAAGTAAATTTAATAAATTATAACATGTAATATTAAGTTAAAAAATTATTGGAATTTATAAAATGTCTCAAATTACATTTATTTGGGTATTTATAACATCGATTATTTTAATATTTCATTAATAAGGTAATTACTGCATCATCATTGTGTCATAAATAAATTAAATTTTATAATTTCTAAAAATTATAAATAAAATACCAATATGTAGGAAATATATTTATATTTATAATGAATATTTATAGTCTAGTTTATTTTATGTATAACCCTATATTAAAAATGTTTTAGTTATTAGACTTTGATTTTAACTATTTTAACTCTTCTTTAAATAAAATAACAATAAATGTCAAAATCTAATCTAAGTGGACCTAAAGGGTATTATTTTATTCCTATGGTTTTCTTGATCGAATTACACTTATCCAATAGAATTAGGACATGTTTTAGGTTAATAATAATATCATTTTTACCCTTAATTACCCTATTGACTTTTAACCGTGGAAAATAAAAGTAAAAAGATACAATTCAAAAAAAATTATTTTAATCTTTTTGAACCACATTTTTCTCCTTGAAATTAACCATTTCTCTCAGATTTTCGAAATTCCACTCAGATAAGCGCTTAAATTATGTTTTATGAAAATTTTTAAAATTCTTCTAAAAGGTGGGTAAAAGATGGTGAAAAGTTCAATAAAATTTTTATATATCTAAAATTATTATAAAATGACCCCATTGAATTAAATTAAACATATATAGGTATTATTTATCAATTTTTACCTCGAATAAATTTAAATAAAATAAATAAATATTTAAATAAAAAGTCGATTTTTAAATAGTAACCCATTATTTTCACTATTCATCAAAAATTGATTGTTTTCAAAAAATACCAAAATTTCACCGTAGTCTAATTTAGATATTCCTAATTAAAAAATGAAGTCCATTTTGAAAGATAAAATTTATAAAATTTCTAAAAGTGGGTAATACTATTCCTAACAGATAGTTCATAATAATATTATAATAATATATCATTTAGTGAAACTCAGTATTGCGTACAACACACACTATCGAGGAAGGTTGCTCTAGCATGTAAGACAAGCCTAGAATAGTGTTTGCGTATACTGTAATCTAATACGGTGTTTCTTATAGAGCAAACTAATCTTTTTGTAGCGTACAACACAAGACATCATAGTAATTAAAAATAAAATTTATCATAAAATCTTGGGGTGTTACACTCCTCATAAATTATGATTATTTAGTTTCATGATATGTAACATCACCAATCATAATCATAGATACAAAACCCTCTAGGATACCAGGAAATTCTATGATTCCCCTAACCAAATGCATGATTATGGTCACGAGAATTCCTCATATGATGAGATCATGCCGAATAGTGTTTTTTAGCTATTGCAGATATCTCAGCCATGAAACATCCACATATAACATTAACTACTCAGATTCCCACAGATTGGAACCTCTCTATCATCAATTACCTCTCCAACACCCCAACATAGGTGGGGATACACAAGGGTACCATGTTGGAATTGATCTATATATGGAGTCGATGCACAAATTAATGTTATAAAAAATATCCAACTTAGATTATGTTGATGGACTGCCACATACAGTATGTATACCTCATTTTTTAATGGGAGACTATTAAACCTCCTCGATGTAGCTCCATATGTTCCAAAATGCGAACCAAGATTCAAAAAAATGTGGATTATTAGACCTCATAGAATAAATAATGGAGGATGGGAAATGGGAGTGTTGAATCATTGTGCATCTAGGTAACAAGACTCTAAAAACACCCTACTACTCTGTGGAGAAGTATAGCTACCCAAAAACCATCTCATATATCTGTTTTTAGATAATGTAAATGGTACAATCCTTTGACTCTAGTAAACCCTCTTCTTCGTAGAATTCTGGCTCGTTGTAACACACTAGCGGCCTCCGGTGCATAAACTTGTGTATTGTGCTAAGACAATGAACATCATAATCCTACACATATGGTATGATATGATACAAAACATGTGGTGTTGCTACTAACTATCCAACTGGAGGAGGGATCTCATTGGTGGACCCTAATGTAAGGCATTATCACTCATCGTATTGTCTTCACAATCTAAAAATGTTATCACCGATGTCTATCATCACAGAGGAATCCTAAAATTTATCATGATGTTCCATGGACATATGGCAATATATATTTATAATCGGGAGATGAATCAAGAACTAAATGCAATGATTTAAACCTATATGATGCATGTTACATCGATTCATGCATCCAAGGTCTCTGTATGTCAAGTTGAATAGAAGGTATTCAAGGTCTTGGTGAATGGATTCATTGGATTCATGTATCGTCACTCGATTCCCAAGCTAGAGATCTACACTCAATACACTTTGAAAATTTTCACGAATCCCAAAAGAATCGTCACAATTAGACAACCCAAATCACTGTCATATTGAGTGGACTACTATGATACCAATATATCATGACCATACCCTCACTGGGGATGTATTTTAAAATACCACATGTCTACCTTAGTAGGGATGGGGTGGCGACATCCAAAAAATGACGTATCTGAAATCAGAGGCCTTTCCCTAATGTACATGGGAACACACTAAGTAATCTCAAGGTAGAAGTTTGGAGGAATGATAATAAAAACAATGAAACAACTTGTAACGACCCAAAATTTCATTAATGGAAAATCCCTCTTGATCCAGTTAAATGTTTCTTTATGTTTTTATATGATGTCAACTTATTTAGTTTAATGTTAAGATTTGTGACCGTTACTTTTATAGCCGTTGAACAGTGATCATCTGGGTAGTTTAAATATAAGGCTTTAACGAACCAATTTTCTACTCAGACAAAGGAAGCGATGGCCTCATCCAGTAGAATTGCCCCTTACGAAGCCCATTTGTCAGAGCTCGGAAAGGAGGTGGCGTCTTTGGGCTTTGCCCTTGACCAAGCCCAAGCTGAGCTTCATCAAGTCAAGCTCGAACGTGATCGTCTACGGGAAAAATGGAAGTTGATAGAGATTACCACTCGAGCGATGTTATCCGAGCAACCCCAAGAGTCTGTCACCATCACACACCTTACCCTTAGGTCTTATGCGGCTATTTTAAGGGGTTATGTAACAAATAAGTAGCACCATGTTC
This sequence comes from Viscum album, assembly GCA_963277665.1. NCBI lineage: Eukaryota > Viridiplantae > Streptophyta > Magnoliopsida > Santalales > Viscaceae > Viscum > Viscum album. Next base: position 206,369,115 of record OY728128.1, on the reverse strand, counting down.
ATGTACATTATTTTTGTATATAATAATGAATATAATTTCTAGTCATTTTTGATGCATTGTAATTAGTTTTTAAAGTACAAATGATGTTTTTAGTTATTATTTAATTAAGAATTATATTTTATTAAATTAAAGGATTTTTGAATTAAATAATATTTTAATAAAATATTATTATTAATATTAAATTAATTTTTATTAAATATAAATGATCTTATAATTTTATGAATGCAATTAAAATTTTTATTAAGGTTTGAAAGCCATTTCTGTCAAAACCCGTGAATTTTTTATAAATGTCGGTTTTTATTTTAAAAGTGCAAATTCACATATTTAGAAAATTATTTAGATAAAATAAATATTATTTTTGGAATCAGGACGTCGAAATTATCCAACGGTGAATTTTTCATAATTTTCTGAGACAGTCCAATTTTTGGGTAAAAATTAAATACCTTTTAAATATATAATGTGATTTATGACATCATAATGACCCAATGGTGATGTAATAAAATACCATAATCCTTAGGTTCGGCCAATATATGTTTTATCATTAAAATAATGAGGTTTTGGGTTTGTTTGAATCACTTTTCAAAGCATTAATGGAGCCCTCAAGACTTATTCAACACTTTGCCTTTTTAAATTAATTTCCATGGGAGTGTGACTCACCTCCACATAAGCAACCCTAATTTTTTAATAAGTTCGGACCTTGGCCTTGTAAAATATTGTTTTCCTCTCTCCTTTTCCAGAAACCATGGGCAAATACCATGGGATGGTTTGTGGTTTGGATTTTTTTAATATAAGGGGTCCCAAACCTAAATAATAAAGAATTCTCTCACCTTTCCTATATAAACCCACCCAAGCTCCCACTTCCTCCTCACTCAAAGCCCTTGAAGTTCGTCCAACCTCTGCCCTACTCTCTCTAGAATCCTCTCAAGGTGCCCCAAGCTCCCAAGAAGCCTCTCACAAGCCTCTCTCTAGCCTTTGGAAGCACACTTCCAAGTAAGGGGTTTTCTTCCTTTCTCTTTTTTTGTCAATTTTCTTTAAGTTGTTATTGCCCTTTTTATTTCATTTATGAATGTTGGGGTATGGTTTCGCACCTCCCCCATACTGCCCTCTTATTGTTTGAATGATGGGAGAACCCTTTCTCTCTCATTAAATGCCTCCCATGTACACCCGTTACTATGCCGAAATTCCGAAAGGAACTTCTCTCTCTTCTTTTACATTCAAGCAATACTTTTGTATCATGAATCTAAATTCCATTTCTATTGTTGGGACATGTATATATATGATCTCCTTACTGTCCATTACATGTAAATATGATGAGGAACCCCTTTCTACCTCATCAACCCTTTTTATGAATTCTTATGTCACGCCGTTACGCTGCCGAAATCGCACCGATTTTCTAAGCCAATGTCTTTGTGTAGTGAATATCATGCCCATTTCTCCATCAAGGGTATTCACCTTTATGCACGTTTACTTATTGATTGTAAAGTTCATGTATGAATTCCACATTCCTTTATCGTGGAATAAATGATTATGTTTTATGAATCCATGTTTTATGATCCATGTGGCACACTTATGCATGAAATGAAATGTTTAAGAAGGGTGCGCCCTGATAGCGCTCCAATGCATTGGGTAAAGTATAGTATCATGATACGTCATGTGCAATGAGTGTTGACTCATGCTAATTCAAGTGCAACGAGGGTTTACTCGTGCTTCAAGTGCAATGAGGGTTTACTCATGCTCCATGTGCAATGAGCCTTGGCTCATGCTAATTCAATGTTAAGTGTTGTTGCCACATTTCCATGTTATGATTATCATGCTTTATCATGCCTTTATGTTCATGTCTCTCTTATGATCTATTGATATGCCTATTGCCTAACATGTATTGTACTCCTCATGTTATTCATTATGTACTCCCTTACTGGGCTTTATAGCTCACCCTTTTTTTATGCATGTCCTCATGTTATCCCATGCAATGCTAAGTACGAAGGAATGTAGTGGTCATGTAAAGGAAGTTTTCAATAAGGATGTTGTATTTCAAGTTTAAAGTTTTTATGTAATGATCCTAATCCCCAAAGACACTAAACCTCTCGATCTTCTTTGTTGTATCAAGTGAAGTTTTATGTAATAAAGCATGTTTAAGTTGTAATAAAAAGCAGGGTTGTCATAGTTGGTATCAGAGGATAGGTTTAGTTATTTTTGGGATTAGGAAACCCTAGTAAAGCCTTAGATACAAGACTAAGCATAATAAAAACATCCCTAAGTTTTGGTAAATACTAAGTAAGTGTTTTATCAAACAAATACATCCCTGTCTGGATACGAGCAGGTAGAGGCGGCTCTGGCACAGATGTATCCTAGGGGTAAAACCCGAAAACACCGCTTTGAGCTAGACTCGAACGGGAACTGGTGCACGACAACGGGCCTTGCTGCACTCTTGGTTACGACACTCCCGGGGGATATGTTTTGATAAATTCACAATCTTAGTATGAACCCTTATTAAGGGAAAAATTCCCCTAAGAATATATGTTAGAAGGAAGATCCTGAAAAGCCTGGATTGAATCCTATAGACTCATGAGTTAAAGAGATCAATGTTTATTTATAAGTCATCAACTTTTGTCTTTGGATTACCCTCTATGTGTTACCCCTAACTTTCCTTTTATTCCAGCCAATGGCCGGTAATAGGAGAACTCGGGCTAACAACCGTTGTGAAGATCAGTGTGATGATTGTACTAATGAGATGCCCAATCCGATGGGAGCGGGAATCGCGAACTTTGTCACGCTTCTCTCTCAGCTAACTCAAGTTTTGAATAGAAACACTGGTCAAGAGGAACGTTCAACCCCCCCTAAGAAAGAACAAGTCGCTATTGAAAGCTTCATGAGACAAAGGCCTCCTACTTTTAGTGGATCATCTGATCCCACGATCGCTGAACAATGGATCAACTCCATTGAGAAGATATCCTCCATCCTCCAATGCTCTGAAAAAGAGAAGGTTCTCCTGGCGGCTTATCGTATGGAGGGTGAAGCTGATCAATGGTGGACGTTGATCAAAAATACGAAGCCTGAGGAGGAGATCGAGGCTTTGGAATGGAAGGTATTCCGGAAGATGTTTTTCGATAAATATTTTCCACGCACCCTCCGTCTTAAGATGGAAAGGGACTTCCTTTCCCTCAAGCAGAAAGATGAGGAATCTGTGGGAGCATACGAGGCAAACTTCACAAGGCTTGCACGATACGCTTCTGGCTTTGTCGTTACCCCCGAATGCAAGGTTGACCGCTTCTTTGGTGGGCTGAAGCCTAGCTTGCGGAAAGCATTAGCGATCCGTGACTTCGACAGCTGTGAGGAAATTGTCCGATGTGCCCTTAAGGTTGAAATGGAGATCGTAGAATCACAGGGGTATCATGGGGACAAGAAGCGGAAGGTGGACTTCAATGATGGTGGTCCGATGGATAAATCCAACGGCGCTAAGAAATTCCAGCACCCCACTTGCCAAAAGTGTGGAAAGAAGCACCCTGGAAATTGCCTTAGGGGGACAAGAAAATGCTTCAAGTGTGGAAGAGAAGGGCACCTAGCTGTTAACTGTCAGCAAGAAGGACCCGCGGCTGCGATGGAGGGGAGGAACGCTCCGTTCGAACCTCAACGCGTTGTTCAATGCTTCAAATGCAAAGAACCGGGTCATTTTGCGAATCAGTGCCCTAATCCAAGGGTTATCGGAGGCAATCAACAACGTCCAAGACAGCAAGGAAGAGCTTTTGCCATCACTTCTGCCGAAGTGAACCCCGACAACGAAGTGGTGACAGGTACGCTAGTTATTCATTCATGAATAGCGAACGTACTTTTTGATTCAGGTTCTACGCATTCTTTTATATCTCAAAAGTTTAGTAGAATAATCCCTGCACCACCACAAATCATGGAAGTAAAGATGTCGGTGAGTACGGTAAATGGGGAAATCATTGCATCCCATGAGTATAAGTCCTCCCCTGTTATAATCTGTGGATTGAATTTCCCGGCGAACCTTGTCATACTCCCTTTGGTGGAATTTGATGCAATTCTTGGCATGGATTGGCTTTCCTTATATAGAGCCAACATAAATTGTCGGGAGAGGGAAATCACACTCCATATGGAGAATCGACCCCCGATTCTTTACAAGTGTCAGGAGGAAGATGAATCTCCTTTAACTCCATCATCTCAAGCATGGATATTACTACCTTATGAGCACGCATATCTGTCTCAGATGATTGAGTCCAAGGAAGAAACCACCCTTGAAGAAATGCCTATTGTGAGGGAATTCGCTGAAGTATTTCCCGAGGAACTTCCTGGTCTTCCTCCAAGAAGAGATGTTGAGTTCTCAATTGAACTTATACCTGGGGCGCTACCAATATCCAAGACTCCATATAGAATGGCTGTGGTTGAGCTTGAAGAACTGAAGAAACAACTACAGGAGAATCTGGATAAAGGGTTTATACGCCCAAGTGCATCACCATGGGGTGCACCAGTCCTCTTCGTCAAGAAGAAGGATGGGTCAATGCGGCTTTGCATCGATTATCGTGAACTTAACAAAATCACGATAAAGAACAAGTATCCTCTCCCAAGAATCGATGACTTGTTTGATCAGCTGCGTGGAGCACAATACTTCTCCAAGGTCGACTTGCGGTCGGGATATTATCAAGTAAGGGTGAAGAAGGAAGATATCCCCAAGACTGCTTTTCGTACAAGGTACGGGCACTATGAATTCATAGTAATGCCTTTTGGACTCACCAATTCTCCAGCAATATTCATGGACTTGATGAATAGAGTCTTTAGAGATTACCTAGATAAATTTGTGGTAGTCTTTATAGATGATATTCTAATATACTCCAAAACCAAGGAGGACCATGAGGAGCATTTAAGAACTGTACTGGAGACTTTGCGCAAGGAGAAGCTCTATGCCAAGTACAGCAAGTGTGAGTTCTGGTTGAAGGAGGTCTCATTCTTGGGCCATATCATCACAAGCAATGGGATATCTGTGGACCCCTCCAAAACAGATGCAATTGAGGGATGGCCGAGGCCAACATCGGTAACTGATATCCGTAGCTTCTTGGGGTTAGCTGGATATTATCGACGATTTGTGAGAAACTTCTCACGATTGTCCAACCCTCTTACCAAGCTAACTCGAAAGGGAGTAAAGTTTGCTTGGAGTGATGAATGCGAAGAAAGCTTCAAGGAGTTGAAAAGGAGGCTTATCACTGCACCTGTGCTCACTTTACCCACAAGTGGGGAGCTTTTTGTGGTATTCAGTGATGCTTCAAAGAAGGGCTTAGGATGTGTGCTGATGCAGAATGATAAAGTGATATCCTATGCCTCAAGACAGTTGAAAATCCATGAGCGAAACTATCCAACGCATGATCTGGAGTTGGCGGCGGTGATCTTTGCCTTGAAAATCTGGCGGCATTATCTCTATGGAGAGAAATGTGAGATATATACGGACCACAAGAGTCTTAAATATATATTCACACAGAAAGAGCTTAATATGCGCCAGAGAAGATGGATAGAGCTCATAAAGGATTATGAGTGTTCAATACATTACCACCCTGGGAAGGCGAACAAGGTGGCGGATGCCCTAAGTAGAAAGGATCCAGCAATTCTATCAATGATGAGAATTGAGAAGGATCCAATCTTCTTAGACTTGATGAAGATGGAAGTGGGAATCATAAAGAAGGGAACATCATCAATCCTTTCACAAATGATTGCTCAACCATCTCTTTTGGAAAGGTTAAAGGATGCTCAAAAGGATGATGCGAGAATCCAAGAAAAAGTGGAAGCTATCAAAAAGGGAAAATCCTCAGAGTTTAATGTTAATGAAGAAGGAATTGTGCGGTTTGGGAAAAGACTATGTGTCCCATCAAGTTCGGAGCTGAAGAAGGATCTTTTGGATGATGCACATAGTTCAAATTTCTCTATTCACCCAGGGAGCACAAAGATGTATCGAGATCTCCGAGAAAACTTTTGGTGGGATAATATGAAGAAGGAGATCGCTGAATATACATCAAAGTGCCTGGTGTGTCAGAAAGTGAAGGCAGAGAGGCAGAAGTCTAAGGGGATGATGCAACCATTGCCCCTACCAGAATGGAAATGGGAGAACATCACCATGGACGTCGTCACTGGACTTCCAAGGACATCCAAAAGCAACAATGCAATCTGGGTTATTGTGGATCGTCTTACAAAGACTGCACACTTCATTGCTATTTGAGAGGATTTCTCTTTGGATCAACTGGCACGGATATATATCAGGGAAGTGGTACGGTTGCATGGAGTACCACTATCTATTGTGTCGGACCGAGATCCAAGATTTACCTCTAAGTTTTGGAAGAGTCTTCAACATGCTCTGAATACTGAACTGAACTTCAGTACGGCCTATCATCCTCAAACTGATGGCCAATCCGAGCGGACTATCCAAACACTTGAGGATATGTTGAGAGCGTGCTCAATGGACTTTAAAGGAGGATGGGATCAACATCTTCCCCTAGTTGAGTTCTCTTATAATAATAGTTTCCACTCGAGCATCCAAATGGCACCATATGAAGCCCTGTATGGGAAAAGGTGTAGAACACCGGCATGTTGGGATGAGGTCGGTGAACGTAAGCTGCTTGGACCAGAAATGGTCGAAGAAATGGTGGAGAAGGTGAAAACCATTCAGCAGCATATCAAGGCAGCCCAAAGTCGACAGAAGAGTTATGCAGATAATCGTCGACGAGACCTTGAATTTAAAGTCGGAGACATGGTGTTTTTACGCATATCTCCGTGGAAGAAGGTCATGAGGTTTGGAAAGAAAGGGAAGTTAAGTCCAAGGTACATCGGCCCCTTCGAGATTCTTGATCGTGTTGGGGCTGTGGCCTATCGACTAGCACTTCCACCTACTATGGCCAAGGTGCATGATGTCTTCCATGTATCCCTCTTAAGGAAGTACATACCAGACCCTTCACATGTACTCTCTTCTGAGGTGGTACAATTAGAAGACGATCTTTCTTATGAGGAGCAACCAGTGAAGATCTTAGATCGTAGAGAAAAAGTTCTACGAAATAAGACAATGCCCCTCGTCAAGGTGTTGTGGAGAAACCACAAGTTTGAAGAAGCAACTTGGGAGTCGGAAGATATGATGAAGCTAAGTTACCCACATTTGTTTTAGTGTGGGAAAAGGAAAATTTCGAGGGCGAAATTTCTTAAGGGGGGAATGTTGTAACGACCCAAAATTTCATTAATGGAAAATCCCTCTTGATCCAGTTAAATGTTTCTTTATGTTTTTATATGATGTCAACTTATTTAGTTTAACGTTAATATTTGTGACCGTTACTTTTATAGCTGTTGAACAGTGATCATCTGGGTAGTTTAAATATAAGGCTTTAACGAACCAATTTTCTACTCAGACAAAGGAAGCGATGGCCTCATCCAGTAGAATTGCCCCTTACGAAGCCCATTTGTCGGAGCTCGGAAAGGAGGTGGCGTCTTTGGGCTTTGCCCTTGACCAAGCCCAAGCTGAGCTTCATCAAGTCAAGCTCGAACGTGATCGTCTACGGGAAAAATGGAAGTTGATAGAGATTACCACTCGAGCGATGTTATCCGAGCAACCCCAAGAGTCTGTCACCATCGCACACCTTACCCTTAGGTCTTATGCGGCTATTTTAAGGGGTTATATAACAAATAAGTAGCACCATGTTCATGTACATTATTTTTTTATATAATAATGAATATTATTTCTAGTCATTTTTGATGCATTGTAATTAGTTTTTAAAGTACAAATGATGTTTTTAGTTATTATTTAATTAAGAATTATATTTTATTAAATTAAAGGATTTTTGAATTAAATAATATTTTAATAAAATATTATTATTAATATTAAATTAATTTTTATTAAATATAAATGATCTTATAATTTTATGAATGCAATTAAAATTTTTATTAAGGTTTGAAAGCCATTTCTGTCAAAACCCGTGAATTTTTTATAAATGTCGGTTTTTATTTTAAAAGTGCAAATTCACATATTTAGAAAATTATTTAGATAAAATAAATATTATTTTTGGAATCAGGACGTCGAAATTATCCAACGGTGAATTTTTCATAATTTTCTGAGACAGTCCAATTTTTGGGTAAAAATTAAATACCTTTTAAATATATAATGTGATTTATGACATCATAATGACCCAATGGTGATGTAATAAAATACCATAATCCTTAGGTTCGGCCAATATATGTTTTATCATTAAAATAATGAGGTTTTGGGTTTGTTTGAATCACTTTTCAAAGCATTAATGGAGCCCTCAAGACTTATTCAACACTTTTCCTTTTTAAATTAATTTCCATGGGAGTGTGACTCACCTCCACATAAGCAACCCTAATTTTTTAATAAGTTCGGACCTTGGCCTTGTAAAATATTATTTTCCTCTCTCCTTTTCCAGAAACCATGGGCAAATACCATGGGATGTTTTGTGGTTTGGATTTTTTTAATATAAGGGGTCCCAAACCTAAATAATAAAGAATTCTCTCACCTTTCCTATATAAACCCACCCAAGCTCCCACTTCCTCCTCACTCAAAGCCCTTGAAGTTCGTCCAACCTCTGCCCTACTCTCTCTAGAATCCTCTCAAGGTGCCCCAAGCTCCCAAGAAGCCTCTCACAAGCCTCTCTCTAGCCTTTGGAAGCACACTTCCAAGTAAGGGGTTTTCTTCCTTTCTCTTTTTTTGTCAATTTTCTTTAAGTTGTTATTGCCCTTTTTATTTCATTTATGAATGTTGGGGTATGGTTTCGCACCTCCCCCATACTGCCCTCTTATTGTTTGAATGATGGGAGAACCCTTTCTCTCTCATTAAATGCCTCCCATGTACACCCGTTACTATGCCGAAATTCCGAAAGGAACTTCGCTCTCTTCTTTCACATTCAAGCAATACTTTTGTATCATGAATCTAAATTCCATTTCTATTGTTGGGACATGTATATATATGATCTCATTACTGTCCATTACATGTAAATATGATGAGGAACCCCTTTCTACCTCATCAACCCTTTTTATGAATTCTTATGTCACGCCGTTACGCTGCCGAAATCGCACCGATTTTCTAAGCCAATGTCTTTGTGTAGTGAATATCATGCCCATTTCTCCATCAAGGGTATTCACCTTTATGCACGTTTACTTATTGATTGTAAAGTTCATGTATGAATTCCACATTCCTTTATCGTGGAATAAATGATTATGTTTTATGAATCCATGTTTTATGATCCATGTGGCACACTTATGCATGAAATGAAATGTTTAAGAAGGGTGCGCCCTGATAGCGCTCCAATGCATTGGGTAAAGTATAGTATAATGATACGTCATGTGCAATGAGTGTTGACTCATGCTAATTCAAGTGCAACGAGGGTTTACTCGTGCTTCAAGTGCAATGAGGGTTTACTCATGCTCCATGTGCAATGAGCCTTGGCTCATGCTAATTCAATGTTAAGTGTTGTTGCCACATTTCCATGTTATGATTATCATGCTTTATCATGCCTTTATGTTCATGTCTCTCTTATGATCTATTGATATGCCTATTGCCTAACATGTATTGTACTCCTCATGTTATTCATTATGTACTCCCTTACTGGGCTTTATAGCTCACCCTTTTTTTATGCATGTCCTCAGGTTATCCCATGCAATGCTAAGTACGAAGGAATGTAGTGGTCATGTAAAGGAAGTTTTCAATAAGGATGTTGTATTTCAAGTTTAAAGTTTTTATGTAATGATCCTAATCCCCAAAGACACTAAACCTCTCGATCTTCTTTGTTGTATCAAGTGAAGTTTTATGTAATAAAGCATGTTTAAGTTGTAATAAAAAGCAGGGTTGTCATACAACTGCATAGTAAACTATTCTAGAAAAACCACTATTGTATATGACATTATGGTAGTAAAAACTGAAAACTAAAAAAATAGACACTAATGTGGCCTTCTTTTTTCATTTTTTCCACATCTTTTTATTAAATATTTAAATATTTAATTATTTATTTGTACACTTTTTAATCATTAATCATACTTTTTTATTCTTATAAATAAATAAATTAATTAATATATTTTTATAATTAATTATGTACTTTTATTCCTTAAAATGAATAATTATTTCTAACAAATTTTCTGACTCTTTTATTCAATTTATAGTTCTTTTCTAAATCTACTGACATTTTAATAAATTGACATTTTAATTAAATTATCATTTAATAATTTTATTTATATTTTTCTAAAATAGTTATTAAATTAATACAATATTTATTAATTTACATTCATTTAAAGAAATAAAATTCATTAATTTTTAGTTTAATAATGTTATTAGTTTTTTTAAACGAGTTAGGTTATTATGTTTTTATTTGTAAAACATAATGTGTTTTTTATTTTAATTCTTAATTCAATTAATTATTTAATGTGTTAATTTATTTTATTTTTATTAATTTTTATTTATTTTAGTTTTATGTTTTTTTATTTATTATATTAATAAAATATTTATCTAAATTATGTTTTATATTTAATTTTATTTATGTTTTTATTGTGAAGATAAAATATGAGTCACGGATACCATTTATATTGTTAGTGTCTCACACACTCATCATTCTACTATACCAGGATTCACCAATCATTTTTTCTTCTATCAGTGACTTGACCATCATACCGATAGCTTTACCTTTCATCGATACAAATTTTCTTCGGTGCTGGTGGCTCCCTTGTTTTTAACTAGCTAACGGTGTCTTCAATATAATTTCAAATATCTATGACTTAATTTATTTTAACTATAGATGAATTATTTGAACCTGTATTTTTTATCTATCGGTGCCTCACCCCTCCTAACTCTTCACTATATCCATCCTTCTATCAGTGAGTCATTGACACACCGATGGGATTCATTTTTTTCTCTTTTCGATTCCATAGTGACACAACGCCACGTCTTCTATAGATCAGTACATCTAACTCACTGATAACCATCCTCTTGCACATGAAACAAGAATGGATAGTGCAATCTCAATGCATCACTCCCCTTGTCATCTGTCTGTCTCTCATTCGCTCACACCCTTATAATGGCGTCTGTCACCCTTGCATCACACCATTTCCTTGGTACTGTTTCCCTTATGGTGTCATTGGAACCAAATCCTCTTCATACCAATGACACTACTTCTTCCTTCACTTCCCTTCCATCTAGAGCATCATTAACCCACCTTAACTGATCCCCTACAATCATAACTCATTTCCTTGAAACACCATGAATAAACATCACACTAAGACCAAAACATGATAAAAATCAGTCCAGATAAACTTATGAAAACACTATTAGATCTGAAAACTCTTTATTAGATTAACCGAAACACAATTGAGATATAAAATTTCTTTGATTTCTATATTTATCTGGAACCTAATTGATCACACCCTCTTAGAAGACTGCCCCATTGTTCATCTCCTTTGTTTGGGGGATTGATGGTGGCCCACACAAAAAATCCTAGGAGGCGCAGGATGAGCTCTCTTTTTCCCTTTGCATCCTAACTCATGTTGTGTCTCCTGTAGATGAACCACACTCGCCGCATATGGCAGGTGGCTACCTCTAAAGCCTACACACTTGATTTCACTGATGCGTTGAAGGAACACCACATCACCGTTTGTTTAGGAGGATTAGTCGCGACATTGTCCTGAGAGCAGAGGAAACTCATTACTCCGCACTCTGTGTCGTAGAGAAGAAAGTGGGGGAGGGAGAAGGGAATGAATTAAAAAAAGTAACTAAACATAAAAATTATGTTTAAAAATAATAATAATAATTAAACTAAAATATAAATAATAATAAAATTTATTAGAAATAAATAATAAAAATAAAATAAAAAATATTATTAATAAATATCTTAATAGTAATTGCTAAATGAAACTAAAATAAATTAATCTCATTATTTTAAAATAGTTAACACTTTAATATATAAAATAATTATGAACATGGTATATATAATAATATTGATTAATATTAATTATATTAATTTACTAGAATAAATAAATTTTATGTTTTAATGAAACTAATTATAAATTTTTATCTTAAATAAATTAGTATTTTTATAATAATAAATAAATAAACTAAATAAATAAATATATAAATATTAAATAAAATAAAATAATTATCAATTTAAATTACAATAACTGAATTAATATATCAATATTATTAATCCATACTAAAAAACTAGTAATTTTACATTAAATAGACATTTGATTACATTAGTTAACATATAATATTGATTTATAATTTTTTTCTATTCTAACTATGCAGGTTCACAGTGAATATGAAATCCCATCTAAATACAATTAACTAACAGAAGAGGAGTTAGTTACACATGAGATTCTAAAATGAGATGTCGTTCACAAAAAAATACACGTCTGTGGTGTGCATAGAAGAAGTGACCCATTTTGGTGATCAAAGGCGGTGATGAGAAGAAAATGACTGTGAGTATTAAAAAATAGAAGGAATAAAATTTTAGGGATACACACATTCCAGAGAGCGGGTAATTTGAGTGGAGATCATTTGGACATTCGACCGCTTCTCTCTCATCAGGGCAGAAAGATCTGGTGGGCATCCCTAGAGTTGATGGGTCATTCGAGCATAGCATCACTAAGGAGTCCTTTTTTATTCTTGTTTTACTTCATGTATTTTGTTCTTGATTTTTTTTAATTACTATTATGATAATGAACATCATTTCTTGATAAATCATCTATTTCAAGTAGATATTTATGTCCTATTGGATTTCATTAATTTTTATGGTTCACAATATCATTTGAATGAATTCAGAATTGAATGGCGATGTCAATACTGAATTCATTCGATTCATTTTTTCTTTTAGATCCTAAATTCTATATCCATAGTCATTTGGTGATATTGAACATGGATACATATTTCAAAAGATTATAAATTCTTCAAACAATAGAACATAAGGCGAGTTAGTTCTGTCTTCATTTTCAAATCACAATTTTCACAATTGATTTATCTTAGAGTGGCGAACACCATGAGTTATCAAAATATATGATTTAACTACTTGTGAGGGAATTGAGTCATCCCTATTATAGTGGTTCGTTTTAGCAACTATTATCTGAATGTAAATCCTTTTAAAGCCAGTTGAATTAAGTTTTTCCCATTTTTTATCTCGTGATTGTTCATTTATTAGCATTCACAAGATCTATTACACTTGTTTCAAAACATTTTCCTGTTTCAATATAGTTTAGATCAAAATACAAATAAATGTGTTGTCTTTTTCAGGAATTAAAAAAAACAAACAAAAACATTATAAAAATAAAAAATAGGATGTTTACCCCACTACTGACAATAGTGGGGTCTCCTTGAAAATTTTTAGGAGATTACTGGTCAAAATAACCATCCCTAAGGGTTCAATCCTATATTAAAAAACACCCAAAAAATGGAAAATTGAAAAATTGGAAAATGTATAGAAGATATATTCCATTTTCTACTCATTTGATATAATTTTATGTTTTTATGAGTTTCTGGTTACAATTGTTTGTGCCTAATTTCACCTTTTATCACTTTGCAATAGCACAGGAACCAATAGTGTTATAATAGAGCATTTGAAACTGGATTATTAAAAACATATCACTGCTCTAAGAAAGAAAAAGAAAATAGAGATGAAGAACATATACAATAGGGTTCTTGTACCTAATGAATTCCAAAATCATCCACATTAACTCTTAAAGGAAAATGAGAGGTCTAGGATGAGGGATTTACATATTACTCAAGTTTCATGGAACAATTATTCCATTAGTTTATCTCCTAGAGCATGAAATTATGTGATTAAGAAATCTCAAATTTCATTGTTGCCTTCCTTTAAAAATATTTCTAGTCAGGACTCTTGTTCCTTAATTTGAGATTTATATAACACTATGCAACACCAAAATCTTATAGGACTTACAGAAAATGAACTTATAATGAGATTCATTCCCTTTCTTCTTAAATGGAATGCTAGAAACTAGTTTCTCAGTCTAGATGAGAAAAAATTTTAGAACTGGGATCAAGTGTACAATTATATCATAACGAAATATTATCCTCAGTAATTCAAAGGTGAACGTAGAAAAAAGTGACTAGTCTATATTGAGAGGATTGATAAAAATTTCACAAATAATGGGATTGATTCGGGGACCTGATTAGAAATTCCCCCATCATCAACTCCAATGTCACCTTATCATGGATACATTCTTTGAAGGGTTGTCATCTTATTGATAGAATCTATTTTGTTAGGATACTAGGTGAAATAATGATGATAATATTGATGAAGAGTTGACACACATCTTTAACAACCTAGCACTAAACTCTCAATAAATTAATTCAAGAATAAAAAAAGTCAATAGAAATGTTAATGTCAACACTACTTCAATGAATGAATGTCAAGATAAACATGCTGAAATAACCAACCAACGTCAATCAATAATGAACCAAATCACTACAAAATTGTTAACCAACATGGATATAAAAACACCAATAAATAATTAAGAGAAAAATATCCATAGTGAGGAATGTCTATTCATACAAAAAACATATATCCTAACATTGAGATTCCATCCCAATAATAACAGAACTCAAATTTTGTTATCTATGGTCCTAGGATGCCACCCAAAGAAGATCAATTTTAAAATAATTATAACCAAGGAAATAGGAAAAATCTCAATTTTCACGGAACGATAAATGTTTAATTAAGCAATCCAATTTTCTTAACTATCAAAACCAACCAAGATCAAATTTTCAAAATCTAAAAAGGGGTTAGTATTAAAATGAACAAGAAAACAATGATAAGAAAATGTCTTTTAAACATGATCCAATTTTGAACAGAAGTATCTTTCCAGAGAAAAGATACATGACTCAACTAACCAAAAATCGAAATCAATATGAGTCAGATAAAATGAAAATTGATGTCACAATGATGAATTTTGAAACATAGCTTATGTAATTTGGTAGAGATTTGACTTTTAGGGAGAAAGATGGGTTTCTTGGTATAATTGTACTGAGTCCTAGGGAGAATTTTAGGGATGTAGTCACTTGAAGTGGGATAAATACTCAAACTATTACAAAAACGACTATGAAAATACCCAAAATGAGAATATCCTTGAATTTGGTAATAAAAATCTACAATATAAACAATCTGGAAAGTCACACAATGGTCTTGAAGATGATCGAAATCTTAATTTTCAGTAGATATTCAAGTGGAAAATTATTCTAATGTTCAAAATAATGAATGAAAAGATAATGTTGTGGATGAGGTGAGGGATATGCCTACTATCCTTAGAAATTTTCCCCACCCATCCCATTCCTTGAGAGGATGAATTCTCTATGTAATTCTGGGGATGAACGCCTTTAGTTCCTTGGTCTCTTGTCTATACTGCAAGTGAACTTTCAATTCATTCAACCTATGATACAAATTCAGTCTTACTTGAACCCCATTAGGATAATTTTTTCAAACAAATATACCCTTGAGAATTTTCTACCTACAGCCTCAATGAAGTGTGTATTTTTGTACTCAAAAAGAAAATACCACCCAAATTAAATGTCCTAGGTAGCTTTGTCAATCCTTTCACCCGAGGAAATTATAATCAACTAAAATGTTTTTGTTACATCAGTGCTAGTATCAACATTCTCACCTACTCACTGTTCTAACTGTTTATGTTGGGTGAACTTCAACAAACCAAATTCATACTGAAGGTAGATGATATATCATTCACTCATCCTATGGGGAGGGTATATGACATGTTAGTTGTTGTAGGGAAGCTATTTTTCCCTACAGACTTTCTAGTCATAGATATGGAGTGTGATCAACAGGTTCCCATCATCCTAGGTAGGCCCTTCTTGGCCACATGTGGTTTTATTATTGACGTGTCAAATGGTCAGTTAATTTTTAATTTTTTTGAACAAAACAAATAATTTATTTTTTTAATAACATTAAGGGACCAACATATTCTGAAAATTACTCAAATATAGAGTTCCTTGAAGATTAATTTTCATTTAAAAATCAACATGAACACCTTGAGGAATTGTAAAATAAATCTTTTTTTGAATAAAATCATTTGGAAGTAGAAAATCATGAAGTAGTTGTTTCAAAAATTCAAATTTCTTTTTTAAAATTATGAATCATAATAAATTCCTACAACTGGACAACTGTCAAGTTTCTGTTCAAGAAGAGTCCTCTGTTTCTGGACAAAGGAGATTTTTGGGTGAAATTTAGGGTGTATCTATTATCAAAAACATAGATAAACACTTTGATGATGTAGATGGATAGATTTTGAGACATATTTATTATTCCTCTCTAAAACACATCATGAATTAATACAATGAAAGCAAGGATAGTATGTAGCTTACTTTGGAAAGAAGCACTGGTATTTCTAGAACTGATCTAGAAATAGAATATATTTAAATATTTAATACTCCCAAAAAAGTTATGTTGTTGAACATGGACCTACAAGGCCAAAGTTTCTTCCTTCTAGTGTAGAACCACCAAATCTAGAACTTAAAAAACTCCTTATCCATTTGAAATATTCATTTTTGGGTGAGAAATACACTTTTCCTGTTATAATTTATACTGAGTTGAAATATAATGAAGAGAAGAGATTTTTTAGTGTCTTAAATAAATTTAAATATTCTATATAATGGACCATAAAAAATATAAATGCTATTAGTCACTTATTCTGCTTAGACAAAGTTTTTATGGAACCCGATTATAATCCTTAGGTAGTGTGTCAAATAATATTAAACCCCAACATGAAATAAGTTTTGATATAGTAATTAATTATGTTTTTGGACACTAGAATAATATATCTGATTTATAATAGTTAAAGGGTCATCCCTGTCTAGGATGCCCCCCTGAAGGGAGGTGTCACTATTGAAAAAAATGAAAAGATTGATGAAATCAATGTTTGGAATGAAACAAAATGGAGAGTTTTTACTAATTTTAGGAAGCTTAATGTACCCACTAGGAAAGACCATTTTCCAATGCCCGTTCTTGACTATATTCTTGAGAGGCTTACTGGAAATAAATTTTTCTCTTTCCTAGATGTGTATTTTGGTTACAACTAGAATCTTGTTGCACAAGGGGATCAAGAAAAAACAACTTTCACATTCCCCTTTGGAAAATATCTAACAAGTGGATTCCCTGTGGGTTGGGTGGAGTGGCATCCACCCTTCAAATTTGTATGGTGGCTTCATTTTGAGACATGATTAAAATAATCATTGATGTTTTCGTGGATGATTTTTCCATTGTGGGTAGTACATTTGATACATGTCTTGGAAATATTTTTTTATAAGAGAAATATACATTGAAAATAACCTTGTTCTTAATTGTTAGAAGTGTTAATTCAAGGTCACAGAAGGTATAGTGCATGGTTAAAAAGTGTCAAAGAGAGGTCAAGAAGTTGATACTGCTATGTTAGAAGTAATTCAAAAACTAGAACCTCCTAAAAATGTAAATGGTATTTTGTGTTTCCTATGGAATGCCGGTATCTATTGAAGATTCATATAATACTTTTCCAAAATCAATAATCCATTGTGTTCTTTTATTGTTAAGGATTAACCTTTCAATTTCTATGAAAAATGTTTAAAATCATTTGATATGTGAAAATAAAAACTCACTACATCACCTATTATCACTACACCAGATTGGAGAATACCTTTTGAAATTTTGTGTGACTCTAGTGATGTGGTTTTAGCTGTTATCCATATACAGAGTAAAGATAATAAATTTCATATGATTTATTATGATAGAAGGTTGTAATATGAGGCTCAAAACAATTATACCACCACTGAAAAAGAATTATTACCTACTGTTTTTCTCTATTGAAGTTTAGAAAATATTTTTTAGGCTCAAAAGTAATCATTTTCACTGACCACTCTTATTTGATGTACTTAATTTATAAGAAGAAAACAAAACCCATGCTGATTAGATTGGTTCGTTTGTTGTAAGAGTGTGATATATAGAATACGGGTTTGCAAGGATTTAAAAATTTTGTTGTAGATCACCAATCTAGGCTTCCCCATACCCATTTTGAATATGCAAGGGAGATCAAATATTCATTCCTTATTCATGGTATGCATATTTCCCCAAATTCCTGAAAGCATGAGTCTTCCCCAAAAATATGTCAAATAACCAAAGGAAGATAATTAATTTTGAGCTTAAATACTATTTATGGGATGATCCTTTAGATTATATGAGATGTGATGATTGTATTATTTGGAGGTGTGTTCTTGAAGAAAATATTATGTCTATCTTAGATAGTTTTCACTTCACACCATGGGGAGGTCACCATTTTGGTGAAAGTACTTCTAAAAAATCCTTAAAATATCATTTCTATTGGACCACACTTTTTTAGGATTCTATGATCTTTTTTGTTGGTTGTGATAAGTGTCATTGGTTGCGAAATGTGGGTATGAAGCCGGAGTTAACCAAAAACGTTATTCTAGAAGTTAAATTTTTTCATGTCTGGTGTTTATATTTCATGGTTGAATTTCCATCATATCATGGGAATGAGTATATTATCGTTGTTGTAGATTATGTGACTAAATGGGCTGAGGCAGTTGCACTAACCCATTATGAATCTGTCATGAAGTTCATAAAAATGTACAAATTTTTGAGATTTGTAGTCTTAAAATAATTTATCACTGATAATGGAACACAAATTATGAATTAAAATATTAATGCTATGATTGAAAATTATGGTTGTGTTTATAATTCAGGAACTCCATATCATCCTTAGTCTCATGAACAAGTAGAAATCTCAAATAGAGAACTGAATCATATCCTTCAAAAAACTATGTCATGTTCTAGGAAAGACTAGTCTCTTAAATTGGATTAATCCTTATGAGAATATAGAACATTTTAAATACCCTAATAAATATGTCTCCTTATATGATATTGTTTGGGAAGAGTAGTGATTTTCCTGTGGAGTTTCAAAAAATTAATATAGGGCATTTAAGGCCCTAAAATTTGATTTTAAGAGTGTTGGAGAGAGTAAAATTGTTGAGATTAGTGAGTTAGATGATATTTGGAGAGAGAGTTATGATAATTCATGGATTTGAAAATAGAGGACTAAGATCTTTCATGATTATAGCGTTCAAACCAAAGAATTAAAACCTGGACAGAAGGTCCTTCTCTTTAACTCTAGACTTAGTCTATTTTCTAGGATGTTGAAGTCCAAATGGTCTGGACCCATTAATATTGTGAGTGTGCATATGAATGGATAGGTTAAAATTGTATCTAGAGAGAACAAACCCATGTTGGTTAATGGTAAGAGAGTGAAACTTTATTTTTAGGGACTACTAAAGTGCTTGGAAACCTTCATTGTCCTTGGGAACTGGTCTTTAATAAATCCTTGCAGAAGACATTAATACTAAGAGATTCATGGGAGACAACCCATGGTTTTTTGGTCATTAATTTGTTTCATTTTTATCCTTGAATAATGTGCTGTTTATGTGCCCTATTTTTGGGATGTTCTTATTACAACTTGTTCTTGGAATCCTAGTTCTATTCCAGGATTATAAAGATGCTATTGTTGTGCCATTAAAGGATTGGGAAACCATTACTGAAGCTTTAATGATAAACATTGAATCACGGTAGTAAATGATTATTTATTTTGGATTCATTTTTCTGCTCCATGTTCATTTTAATAAAATTTACCGAAAGTCATAGTTAGTACTATCTATGAGTCATTTACACATCGATGCACCTAAGCCATCAATAAGCTGCTGTCAGTGACTCATTGGTGCTGCTTTCGGTGACTCATTGATAGTAATTTTAGTGACACTGTGACTATTATATTATAAAATTCTACTTGTATTAGAAAATTATGCTTCATTTTTGCAAGAAAATATGTTGTGGGTCTCGCATAGTTAAATTTTTTTACTTCATGTCACTATGATTAATAAAATAATTTTGAATGTTCCTCCTTTCTAAAAATTTAAATCCATTTTCAGTTAAACCATCCTTTATAAGAACTATGTATGGGGAATACTTACAGGCTGGTCCATGTGTTTTGGTTGAATCGTATTTTTTATGAGGTGTTAGTAATCCTTTCTTTATGCATTATTGAACATCCAATTGAATCATATTTTATGAATTTCTATACACCAAATTCACTATTCACACACAAGTTACATGGAATGTTTGAACATTAATTGAAAATCATTATCCTTGAATAGAAATGTTAAAGAATATACATTCTTGTCAACCTTTTGTTAAGTTAATCATTTTGTAAAAAAATATGTTTGATCTTAAAAGAGACCCAATATACATTTAATCTATCCTAAAAATTAAAAAATATTTTTTGAAATATATCTTTTTAATGGTTCATCTCCATATTTCAAAGTCAATATTGGGGAAAACATTTGGATTTATGTGTAGGGGAGGGGTCAATTATTGTCTGTGCTGAATTATTATTTAATATGAGTCCATCAATTCCCAATTCCAAATATTTTTTTAAAATGCCCAAATATTTTTACATCTCTGTCATAATTTTAGGTCGTACACTATTTCTCAAATGGGTATAAACATATGATGATGTTTAATTAGTAATTAAGAACTATATTGAATCTAAAATTAATGTGGGTATATCATTGCTGAGTGAATATATTTAGTGGTTTAATGAAAAT
This sequence comes from Viscum album, assembly GCA_963277665.1. NCBI lineage: Eukaryota > Viridiplantae > Streptophyta > Magnoliopsida > Santalales > Viscaceae > Viscum > Viscum album. The sequence goes on along the minus strand of OY728128.1, from coordinate 206,348,474 downwards.
TTGGTTTAAAAACAATTTGTACAGTGACTTGGGAAACCTGTTAGTGGATTTATTATTATATCCTTTGGAACTACAAGTGTTAACTCTATCATAGAAACATAATTTCATTAAATTATAAAGAACCACTTTAGTGAGTCTATTTTAATGTTATTCATTTGAACCTTTTAAAATTGGCGTAATTTGGTTATCTAGGATCCCATGGTGAATCTCTATAACCCTAGAAGCTGGGTACGTTTCTGTTAATTATAATCCCTCTAAACACTTTGAATAAGTGTATTGCAAAGTGCTTAGCACATGATACATGGATTTAGAAAAATAAAAAATTGTTTCTAGGTTCAAAGAAAAATAATAAAGGTGAGGATAATGATAAATTCCAGATCAGGAATGGGTGAATTGGATTATAATGATGTCATTTAAGTTGTATCATTAATGTGATTCAAAAAAACTATTTTTTGTAACTTTGGAAGTAGTCAAAGTACAACGATCCTCTGGTTTCATTTTCAATTCCACCATTATTTTACCTCCTATCACTCATGGAATTATAAATTGATCTCAGATTGTAATGATTAATTACGTAGTTTCACATATTAGGCAGGTCACTATATTTTATTGGTGATTCACAACTTTCTAGATTACGCTTCAGTATCTGTTCTAGGTAAGAAATCCTTTGAACATTTCTTTTCAAAAAATCCTTTTGACATTTTTCTGTCCTCAGTTACAAATTGATGGGCATGTAACATATTGAATTGAATCATGAAACATTTTTATGTATCTCCATTATAATAAAACATGACATTGTTTGAGGAAAAACAATTTTTATGTGTGGGGAGTTTGATGTGGCCTTATTTTTGAAAAGTTTTTCCATATATTTTTATTTAATTTTTAATTATTTAATTATTTATTTTCACACATTTTGTAAAATAATAATACATTTGATTCTTATAAATAAATAAATTAATTAATCAATTTTTATAATTAATTCTTTTATTTGAGTCCTTAAAATGATTTTTTAGTTGAAAATAATTTTTAGGGACATTGAATTCATGAATTTATAGCTCATTTCTAAATCGGCTCTCAATTTAATAAATTGAATTTTTAATTAAATTATCATTTAATTATTTAATTTTCATATTTGTGACATAGTTATTAATTTAATAATTTAGTGAATAATTTAGATTCATTTAAATAAATAAACATTATTAATTTGTAGTTTAAAAAAGTTGTTTGATTTTTAAAATGAGTCATGTAATATTTTATTTTTCATAGAAATAATTTATTTTTTAAATTTTATGACTAATTTCAATTAATTATTTAAATTGTTAATTTAATTTAATTTTTTTTAAATTTGTTTTATTAGTTTTATGTTTTTGATTTAGTAGAGTAAATAAATATTTATCTAAATTATGTTTTAGTTTTAATTTTATTTAAGTATTTATTGTGAAGATAAGGTATGGGACACCGACACCATTTTATACTATTGGTGTCTCACACACTCTGCGTTCTATTGTACCATAACTCATTGATCAATTTTTATTCTATTAGTTTCTTCACCCTCATAACAATATTTTTACCATGCATCAGTCTCAGTTTTTATCGGTGTTAGTGCGTCCCTTTTTTCAACTAATTGACAGTGTCTACAATATTATTTTAATTATCGTTGACTTTATTTATTTTCACTATCGGTGACTTATTTCCACCAATCGTTTTTACCTATCCTTGCTAAACCCCTCATGAATCTCCCCTTGTCATCCTTCTTTCAGTTAGTCATGGACTCACCGATGCGATTCATTTTTTTCTACTGTTGGTTCCGTAGAGACACAAAGACAGATTTTCCACAAATAAGTACATCACACTCCCCGATACCCATCCTATTCCTCCACATATGGTCACCAATATTTAAATCTCATTGCACCACTCCCCTCACCATCTGTCTCCCTCTCTTTCACCTAGGCCCTTATGAAGGCTTCAGTCTCCCCTACATCACACAATTTGTTTGGTACTGTTTCCCTTACGGTGTCACTGCAACCGCATCCTCATCATACCAGTGCCACCAGTTATTCCTTCACTTCCATTATTTCACAAGAATTATCAACCCACCTTCAATGATCCATGACTATCTTCACAAATTCCCTTGACTCAACATTTCTAAAATTCACACACAGACGAAGATGAAAAAAAACACATACCAGATCAACACATGAAAATGATAACAGATCTGAAAACTCAAATTTATATTAACCCAACCTCAACCAAGATTTGAAATTTCTCATATTTGGACAGTTATCCAGACCCTAATCGATATCACCCTCTCTGAAGACTGCCATGTTGTTCATCTCCATTGTTCCCTGAGTTGAGGGAGGCATGCAGCGAAGATCTGAGGTGGAGCAGGATGAGCTCTCTGATGAAAATTATATCCTAACCTAGGTCACGTCAGCTATTGTTGAACAACTCCCATCATATATGGAATAAGGCTATAGCTGGAACTTGCAAACTTGATTTCTCTACTACCTTGAAGGGAGACTACATCACACATTATTGAGGAGGACCAGCAATGACAATGTCCGAGGAGCAAAGGAAACCGGATCCTCCACTTCTACTGATTGGAGATAAAGGGGGAAGAGAAAGAATTAATAAAAAGTGAATAAAAATAATGAAAAATAAAAAATAAGTTAAAAAAATAATAATAGTAATTAATCCAAAAAATATATAATAATAATATTTCTAATAAATGATATAAATAAAATAATTAATATTAACAAAAAATATCATAATAAAAATTGATTAATAAAATTAAAATAAATTAATCTAATGAATTTATTATAGATAATAATTTAATTTTTAAAATAGTTATAAACAAAGTAATTATAAAAATTAAAACTAACATTAATAATAATAAATTCTGGGAATAAATAAATTTTAAATTTTAATGAATCTATTTATAAATTTCCAAAATAACAAATAATTTAGTATCTTTTTTAATAACAAATAAATAAACAAATAAATACATATAACGACATTAAATAAAATAAAATAATTATCCATTTTAATTATAATAACATAATTTATATATAATAATTTTTATTCTAAAAATCAAAAAACATTTAATCATACATTAATTAAACAATTATGTAAAATAGTTAATATTTATTGTTTATTTATCTATTTGTGTTTCTATTATAACTATGAAAGTTCATATCAAATATAAAATCCCATCCACATACACATAACTGACTCAATCATAGTCAGGTAGAGAAGAGATTCTAAAATGACAGGTCATTCACGAAAAATGCATGTTTGTAGTGCGTATCGAAGAACTGACACATTTCAGTGATGCAAGGTGGTGATGAGCAGAAGATAACCACTAGTTTAAAATTATAGAAATCAAGAAATTTTATGGGGCCAAACATTCAATAGACTGGGGGATTCAAGTGGAAATAATTTGTACTTTCGACATCTTCTCTCTCATCGGGGCAGAAATATATGGTGGACAACCTTGGAGTTGACGGAACATTAGAGAAAAGCATCATTGAAGAGTTGTTTTTTTCTTCATGTTTTACATCTTGTATTCTGTCCATGAAATGAATTATATTACTATTATGATAATGAACATGTTTTCTAGTTAAATATTATCATTTGTGGAGATATTTATGTCCGACACGTTTTCTTTATTTCATGTTGTTCACATAATCATTTTAATTAATTCAGAATTGATTGGCGAGATAAATTCTGAATTCATTTGATTGTTTTGTTATACTATAACGTAATTTCTAAATCCATGATCATTCATTTAGATTTACCCTAGATACATATCTCAAATTATTATAAATTCAAAAAACATCATAACATATGGCGAGTTAGTTCTATCATCATTTTCAAATAACACTTTTCAGAGTTGATTTATCTCAGAGTGGAAAACACCAGAATTGATCAAACCATGTGATTTAACTACCTGCAAGGTATGTGAGTCATCCAATGTATAACTGGATTTATTGGCATCCAAGGATATTTTGGGACATTGCCTCAGCTATAGGCAATAACATTTGATTGTACCGGCAGACACTAATCCGAGGTGTGGACACTTTTCCCGGATACTCGTGGAAGTGCATATGTCAAGAACCCCTGTTGAGGAAATTTTTCTAACCACACGGGATTAAAGTATGAAGTTGGATATTTTTTATGAAAGAAAGTCAAAATTCTTCTTGAAGTGCATGTCATTTGGTCCCCTTCCTTTTGGGTGTAGAAGGGACAAGGAATGCAGTGTATGCAAAGTGAAAGTCCATGATGATGCTACATGTCAAAGTAGGAAGGGAAAGGAACATATCCCAAATGGTACTCAGGGGGGAATGGGGATTCTACCAAGGTTTTGGATGCGCTTGCCACATCTGGATATCAGGAGAGAGATTCTGATGGGTAGCCTCTAGTTGAAAGGCAGGCATCAGAGAAGGAGGATTTTATTATGTCAAAAGTGGATTCTCCTTAGGAAGCCACTAGCTCAGGGGTTGAGGTTCTTAATGGTGAGGCAGGTACTAATCTAGAAGCCAAGAATCCAGGTTTTCTTGATGACCCTGTGGTGGAAACACAAGTGGGTTCAACCTGCTGTGACCTCGTGGTGGATGCATTGGTGAACTGCATTACGCCAAAAATGGATTCTTCTAAGGAAGTCACTAGCTCATGGGTCACAGTTCTTAATGGTTAGGTAGGTTCCCATCACAGTGTTGTTAACCCAGCTTGTGCAGATGACTCTATGGTGGAACCACATGCGGTTTCAATCTGCTGTGGCAAGGTTACTATATGGAAGGAAACACCTCGTCCACTGGTAGATGAATTACCTATGATGACTCTCCATGATGATGTATATGGAATCATGAATGGTGAGGCCTTCATTGAAGCTGATCTTGGGGGGAAATTCACGCATACAATACCCTCCAAGGCTGCTCGAAGAGCTGCACAAGTGAGCAGTGACCCTTCTCACTTAAAATCACAGAACAAGTTTTCACCCTTGAGTGGTGTTTTCTGGTAAGACGATATTGAGGACTCTTAGCCACCTGAACCAGCTGGTACTCCCAAGACTGGGGTAGGCTTGCTCACTGATAATTCTCATGAACAAGTGATTTTTATTTCTACATGGGTTTTCCCCCTTGAACATGACCTCTCATCTCCGGCTCAGAATGTCAAACATGTTGTGGATAGTACACAGCAAGTGTCTAAGGGGAAGGATCTTGTGGCCTCACCCATGCTCTCTAGGGGTGACAATAGCCGAAAAGGGCAAGGAAGGAAGGGTAAAGGGGATAAATGGAAGGGTCAATTGGAGAGGGAAACAAAGGTTGGTCCCTAGACATGGGGAATGAACCATATGAAATGAAGATCTTCTATTGGAACTGTCAAGGGCTGGGAAATTCCCGAACGACCAAAGCCCTTAAGCCATTTTATCATGGCCCAAAATCCCTTTCTCATTGGAATTGCTGAACCAAAGATTCTATTTAGTAGATGGAATAGATTCAATTGGGGATCCATTGGGTGCCAGTTTGTGTCTAGTGATCTGCATGTTTCTGAAATGGATCATTTGTGGATGCTACGACATGAATCCATTCAGGTCTAGTCTTGTGTGAATAAGTCTCAGAGTGTTCTGATTTCTTATAGCATAGATGCGTTTGATTTTTCAATCTCATTTGTGTATGAATCCAACTTATACATGAGGAGAAGGGAGATATGGGAGGAGCTCAAAGAGGTTTCTGGGAAGATGGAACATAAATGGATCACTCATGGAGATTTTAATGTGGTGCTGAAACCTGAGGAAATAACTGGAGGTAATTTCAATTGAATTGTGGCCTCTAACTTCTCTTTCTACCTTGATAACTGTAATCTTGTCGAATTCCCGCTTTCTGGAGATTAATTCACATTGTGTCGATACACCAGGAATGGAAAACAAGCAAGAAAAATTGACAAATATTTCATCCAAATGGCTGATCAAGGTCCTTCTCATGGAATTTATGGATTTACATTACCCAGGCATCACTCTGATCACAATCCATTTGTTGTGGAGCATGATACTCAACAGGCACGGTCAGGACCCATCCCATTCTTGTTCAACAATAGGTGGGTTATGGAGCTTGGATGCAGGGAACTTTTGCTAGAGGCTTGGAAGCTTGAGCCCATTGGAGTCCTCTTCAGAGGTTGGCTGAGAAGTTAAAGCATTAGAAGGAACTTCTCAAGGATTGGAGAAGAAAATACTTTTCTAACCTATAATGTCACATCATGGATGTTGAGGTGGAGCTATCTCGCATTCAGATTCAAAACCAGCAGCAGTCTGCTCCATCTCGGGATGAAATTCAGGTGCATAACAAGATGGATGACTTAATTATGATCCGAGAAAGGTTATTCAGAAATAAATTGAATGTTAGATGGATAAAAGGAAGGAGACAAGAACTCTAAATTTTTCAACAGATTACATAAAGAGAAAAGGGCTCTATCTAGGGATAATGCCATTAGTATCCATGGTCAAATTTATACGTCTGATAGTAAGATTTCTGTGGCGGTCATGGACCAAATTAAAGGACTATATTCTGATGATGGGATTTTCAACACTCACAAAATGGTAGGGAATATAATCCCAGTTATTGAAGAGAATGATAATCAATATCTCATTATCCCCCCCCCCTCTTAAAGTGGAAATTCGATCAGCTCTTCTCTCTCTCAATGTGGAAAGTGCTCCTAGACCAGATGGATTCACTAACAAGTTGTTCATATATTACAAGAATGTTTTGCAAGATGATATTACCTGAGCTATAAATGAATTCTTAAATCACTCTTACCTTCCATACAGGATGAACTCATGCTTTATTGCTCTATTGCCTAAGAAGAGTAATACCCTTGATATCAAGGACTTTAGGCCAGTTGCTCTTAGAAACACTATACCTAAGCTCATAAGAAAGATACTCATGAATATAATGGGCCCAATTGTTAATGACATGATTACTACCAAGCAATTTGGATTTGTTCCTGGGAGGAATATCAAGGACTATATGTTCACTACTTCGGAGAGTATTAATCTTATGAGGAAAAATACAAAGGAAGGAAACATTGAAATGAAGATCAACGTCTCAAAGGCCTTTGACACATTAAAATGGAGTTTCCTCATGGATGTACTCAAAAGGTATGGCTTTTCCAATGAGTTCATCATGCTGATTAATACTATTCTATGGTCATCAGGGTTTTCCAACATATCAATGTCACACCCAGATAATGTTTTCCCTACACCAAGGGTGTATGGCTAGGTGACCTGCTCTGTGGCCTTATTTTTGGTATTGCTGAAGACTATCTCAGTTGATGGATCAATGATCTGGATAAAATTGGCTTCTTCATGGAAATCAAGGCTGAGAGGAATGACTTTCCCCATATCGTTTATTATATACTGATGACTTTCTATTTCTTGTTCAAGTCTCAAAGAGAACCATCCCTTCTATTAAGTCCCTCTTTGATCATTATGAGGAGGTAGATAGTCAAGCAATCAGCTGGGATAAATCATTCATTGTGTTTGGTAACAGAGTCATGACTGGTAAGAAAAATAGGATTGTTAAACATCTTTGTGTCAAAAAGGGATCTTTACCATTCAATTATCTAGGGGTCCCTTTAATCTGAGGAAGGGTGAGGAGGAAGCATATGGAAGGAATATCCTCTAACACTGTGAACCAACTTTCTAGTTAGAAAGGGAAGGTGATGTCAATGGCTGGGAGGGTCTACTTTGTCAACTCAGTGACCACCTCTAAGTTTGTATACTCCTTTTCTCTTTATCGATGGCATAGAGGTCCCATCAAAGATTTACAATGTACGATACGGACCTTCACTTGGACATGGTCAGTTCATGAGTGGAAAATTGTCATTGTTTCCTAGAAAGAGTGTATCAAGCAGGTTGAATTGGGAGGCCTTGGAGTCAAGGACTTTCATACATTCATTGATGGTCTTATCAAGAAGTTCACATGGGGTCTGATCTCTAAGGAAGGGTATAGTGACATTTTAACAAATAGATTTATAGGGAGGATGATTAATGGAAATAGGTACTATATTGCAACATTTGTTTATGCATATCTCAAGAAATCTTTCATGAAACTTAGTCATGACACTAAGCGGATGGTTTGCAGGGACTCTCATCTCAATTGCTGGAGTAAAACATGGCTCGAGAGGCCTTTTCAAGAAATCATTGATGTTCCCCGTGGTGCAGGTCATTTTTCCATAAATTATTTTCTTTCATACATGCAATGTTATTACAACATTGTTCCATAGAAGGTGGAGTTGGATGTTCAAAGTTACACTTTCATGGATTGTGATACGGTGATATGGAAGCATAACCGTGATGGGCAATTCAAGGGAACATATTTTTATCAGATGATTTGTGGAGGGTCCTTCTGTGCACCTTCATGGCTCTTAAAATTTTGGACTAATTTTATTGAGCCTTCTAGATTTCTATTAATCTAGAGATTATGTAAAAAGTGACTGCCTACTCATGACCAGCTCAAACGGGTTGGTTTTCAATTTGCGTCAGCTTGTCATATATGCATGGCTGCCGAGGAGACTGCTCAACATCTTTTTGTGGAATTAACCTATGAAAGGAGGATGTGGGATTATGTTGGAAGCCTTTTTGGGTTGTAATTGATACAAATCAACTGATCCATGATATGTTAATATGGCTTTCCAAGGTGCGCTGCTGCACAACGCTTGGGAATCTCTTTCTTGTGGCCATTGCAGCTATGATCATGGACACATGGGTTGCTCCAAACACCCTACTCTTTGACGTTATGCATGTCCATATTCAATAGAGCATGTCCACGATACATTCAAAGGTTCATGCTGCTTCATGGATTCAAACAAGTACAATGCATAACTGCTTTTCTGAGTTTCATTTTTTTAGACTAATTGGATTTTCTGGATGGCCTCGGAAGCCTTGAGTTCTTAAATACGTACGATGGATACCTCTGATCATCCCATGGCTCAATATAAACTAGGATGGTGCCACTTCGGGTGCTCTAGGACTATTAGGATGTTGTGGCATCTTCCGAACATACCGTGGATTTGTCAATGGGTGCTTCTATCACTTTACTGATATTGGGGTTGCCTACGAGGCTGAATTATGGGCGATAATTCATGATGTTAGGTATGTTGTCTGATATAGATGGAACATGTTATGGATTAAATTGGATTCCAAACTTGAGGTTCATGCATTGGAATCCATAATTTAAAATTTCCCTTGGAGTGTGTTACCTCAATGTGTTGAATGTCTCCGCAGGGTAGCTAATTTTCAAGTGGTGGTATCACATTGTTATAGGGAATCCAATGGGGTGGTGGATGCTTTTTCCAAGCAGGAAATTTTGGAGATGGATATAATGTGGTCCTTTACGGCCCTCGATTATTGTGCTTCAATGTGGAGGCGAATATGATGGGTGTCGTGCACTCTTGGTTTTGTAATGATCCCTTGTTTGTCTGACTAATTTGTATTTTTATTTAATAAATTCTCTTAGGACCGGCTTCTATCGAGTCATGGTCTTTTGGAGTATGTGAGTCATCCATTTTATACTGGTTCATTATATAAACTTTTATTTCAATAGTATTCCTTTTAATGTCTGTAGAATAATGTTTTTTCTCCAGGCATAAATGCTTGATTGCTCATTTATCTGCATTCACGATCTCTGTTACTCTTGGATTAAAACATTTTCCTATTTTTATAATTATTAGATCAATATAATAAAAACATAGTGTATCTTTAATGACATTTAAAAACACAAAACAAACAAAAAAATCTAAAATGAAAAAAAAGGATGTTTACCCCACTCCTGACAACATTACGGTCATTATGAAAATTTATAGGAGATTAGTGGTAAAATTCACCATCCCTATGGGTTTGAACCTACTTTACATATATACATTAGTTACATGGAATATGAATTTTCAAACATTAACCGACTTCAAAAATGGTTGGATCACACACCCATCTAAATAGATATCCAAACCAGAAGAAACTGGTATGAAAAATGTCGAGAGTGCAAAACTCATGATTTATATACTTCCCCAACAATATGTAATACAAATCACTTATTAAACCTAAGATCCATTGTGTGACTATAAATCTATCCATCATCCACATAAGACAAGATATGGGCTGGAAATGCTAAAGTTTGTGTAGATATATACATACATTGTAGGACTCCCATGAAGCTGAATTGGGGAGAATTGTGATACACAATTTGAATTGAATAAAATTAGATACTATACATTGGATAGAACAACCCAATCCAAGAGAGTATATTCATCCAAATAAAGGGGATCAACACTATTTTCAGGTAGACAACACATAATTTCTTTTCCACCTATATAATAAGAGTAACCTCATACAACCCAAAAGAACACAACATGATGACCATGTAGATTACCCTGAGCGTCATTGCATACCTAGTCAAGAGAGTCCAAAAAATCCCATAACATGGATATATATATATATATATATATATATTCATTAATATTATCCCAAATTAGAGAAAATTAGTTTCTCAATATCATAGACCAATCTCGTAAACGACCATCATTTGTATAATCCCATGAATGTTTTTTAATATATTAGGTGTATACCAAGATCAAAACAAGTAGAAGACCATAAATAACCATAGTGAAAAATATCTGAGGAGGAACGATATCTAAGTAGATGAATTATTCCCTAAAATATCATCAGGGAATCAATAAATATATTTATAGAACCCATTCCCTAACGCATCAGTGGTGATCCACTATCTAGGTTGCGTACCCCCCCCCCCAATGTGAAAGGGGGTTCCACTCGGGTTTAACAAGGACCTATTCCTTATATGATAGGGGTTCCACTCGGTTTGTAGAGGACCAACACCCAAGATAATGGGGCATTCCAATCTATATGATGGAAAATTGTTCCAAAATTATGGGGGGTTGGACTCTGGTTATAGAAGGACCCACCCCATATCTGATAAGGGGATTCAAATTGGAAGATAGAGGCCCCATGACAAATTTGATGGGGGTTCCAATATATTGGCCTTTGGTTATCCTCTATATGATCACAACCATTGTCCCGAATCACCTTAATAAGTTTCACAATCATAACATATCACATAATCTACCAAAAATAACAATTGAGGGACCCATATCATTATATGCAAAAAAATAAACTTAGGATAGGAAACACTCATGAAAAAATAGATTTTGATTGAAGGATATATGATATGTTGATGTCTCCTCAAAAAAACCTAATGGTACACAATGTGTGATGGGACCCACAAAACATGTCATCCTACTCCATCACATGGACATGTCCTTGGAGGTATATGGATCAACGACCAATGTATCACTACATGGCATGCCTGGATGATACATGGGGTGTCCAAGATACATGGGGTCCCGGCCCATGAAACATGGCCTTTCCTATGTACTACGGTACATGGCCATGTTTCTGGCCATTCTTGAGTACATATGTACACGAATTTTGTCTGGAAGTGTCCTCAAACAAGGGGTCTTGACCATATTTTCAAATACACAGATTGTCCACATGGGTAATTACTACATCGTGTGTAGGAGTTCATCACTCTATGTCATCACTAATGTTTTAAAAAACATTAGATGGGGAAGCATAGGTTCTCTATTCTATGTGTTCATCGTGATATAAGATAATAGTGATGTTTTCAAATATATATATATATATATAATCCATGTTCACAAAATCTAGACACTCCAACAGAAATCTTTCCTTCCCACCACTTGAAAACAGTTGATCTAGTCCCTCTTTGTATTTTCTTGATATTTAGTAGCTGGAAAACTAATTCTATTAGATGCATTGATTTTAGAATGAACCTCCATCACCCTACATGACTCCCACTAGGCATATATTTAACATAAATGAGAATCATAACTCGTTCAACAATGATTCATCCTCGTTCCATTTTTTATTTTTGGTCCTTTTACCTCTCATGAATCCTTTTCGATTCCGCGGTCTGATCGAGCACAGTCCCACATGGAAATGTCGAATCACAACCTCGAGGTAAAATTGTAATGAATGTGATGAAATCGTGGGTAAAATGAACAAAATGGATTGTGGATATTTTCATATAATTATTATCTAATGATCATGAACTTGGAAAACATGGGGTAGAAATGATCGTATTATCAATTAAATTAACTACATAGGATCATGAGAGGTTAAATAATTAGAACAGATCATAAGAGGGATGATCCTACTTAATAAATTTATTCAAAAAGGAAGGGGACCACAAAATGATGGGACCAAAATAGTGATTGGATAAATTTTTCTAGCGACCCAAATTCGTAGCCACTCAACTGGTGCCTCATACCCGGTTCGCCACATGACCTCAAGTGCGTTTCCCCATATTCTAGAGGCTACCGACTAGCTGTGAGGGCCTTGATTAGTCAGTGGGGAAACTATTCCCTCATTTGGTAAAGTATGCAGTGGAAGGAAATAATAAACAGTATCAGGAGTAGTAAACAGCACACGACAATTGAAACTAAACAGCAGAAGCAATGTATAATATAATAATGATGTAGTATGGAACATGTTTCTATGGAAAGAAGTAAACAAAACAACATGATGAAATACAAATGAAACCCAAGTAGCAAAAGTAGACAGTAAACTCCAGCAGCATCACAAGCCTAATAATGGTCCCATTCTCTCCAGCTCTAACTAGCAATCAAGCACCTGAGGTAGAAGGGCCACAATACCTATCCACACCGGCAACCATATAACCTATTTGGGATGAAAAGAAGGACCCAAAAAGGGTGTGAGACTAATCCCCGTAGGCAACCACCAAAAGATCTGTGCCCTACTGTTAGTGAGAAATATAGAAAAAGTAATGGAAATAAATGAATCAGAGAAACAGGGGTACACTAAAGTAATAAATACTACAATTGTCCATTAAAATTTATTTATTAATTTAATTCAATCATTTAATCATCAACCAATGAATATAGAAAATAGCTTTAAATTCCAAAGGCATAGCAAGTAACACAATAGGTATCTCAGAATACTACCTAAACTACAAGCAGTACAAACCCATACTTGTTCTTTGGCATGGTGGACTCGTCACAAACAGCCAACAATATTTATTACACTGACCCTCTATGTGGCTCACGTGGGCAGGCCCTTATGGTCAAGAAGTCGAACAAAGGAAAAGACACTATGAGGAAGCACTCATTGTCAATTCCCCATATGGTCTTACAGTGATACTACAGACTCTCTAAGGAAGCACTTACGTCTAATTCCCCCTTTAGTCTCGATTCAATAATTATCAGATTCTCTTAGAGATAACAAATTCAATCCCCCTTATAGTATTTTAATGGTGATAATTAAACAGGCCCTCTGAGGAAGCACTCAACTTTAATTCACCCTATAGTCTAACTACACCTGGTTCCTACAGCCCTACGTAAAATCAATCATACGAAAACAATTTGTAGCATCCCTAATAATGTTAAACAACTACTTGGATAATAGCTGAAATTCATAAAAAGAATTTAAATAGAAGACAACGCATGCAATCATTCATACCACGTCAATCAATCAATGCAACAAGGATTGCCTCATAGGAAACCTAATCCAAATGATGATAAATAGACAAAACGATGGAAAACACCCATGGGGTGATCCTTGAGCATGCTAACAAGCAAACATTATTCATCTAATAGCCTCAAGCGCACATGAAATCTAAGGAAGATAAATAAAACATGTTCAAAACCCTAACCCGAGATACCCGATACATGGATATCCGACACTTTTTCCCAAAAACATAAGGACATTCAACATAGGGCATCTAACCACCTACCTCGATCCAAGTAGATTGAAATAATTGATCCTCGGCCTGTGAATCGGACTAGAACGAAGTAGATATGCATAAATGTCTAAAACGTTCAACCTTAGATAAATCACACGAGAGGAAGAAATACGAAACGAGTCTAAAGAAGAACCAAGAACTCACCGATGCGATTCTATTGCAACTGATAGTGTTCGATTCAGATAATCGGTGACAGATCATTGGCTCAGAGAAGATTCGGCCTCCTCAGAAGCCATGTGTGGAATTTGGTAGAGAAGAAGACGAAAAAAGGGTTATGACATGACCCGGGTCCGATTAATGAAATAAAAAGAAAAGTACACGAAGTGTAATTTTAGAGTACACGGCGTGTACATTGGTTTTTCCATACTCCGCATTAAGCAGCCTCCACATCACCCTACACGGCCGTGTGTGGGTCTCGGACATGGCCAGTACATGGCCTCGCATGGCATCGAAGTACACGGCGTGTACTTATAATGTACACGGCGTGTACTATGAAAATTTCCATATTTTTCCATTTTTTCACAAAAACAAATAGAAAAGGAAAAACATACCTGAAAAGAAGATCCATGTTCTTATAATAATCCCCCCTTAAAGAAATATGTCCCCGAATTTCCTAACGAGGCGTAGAAGAAGAACCCTCAAACAACTCCGACCACTGTGATCGCATGTCGGTCTCTCTTTCCCAAGTCTCGTCCTGTACACGACCATGCTGCCTTAGCACCCATACCAGAAGGAAAGACCGGACACAGAGTACCTTTGCACTACGATTAATAATCCTGATAGGATGGTCCTCGAATGATTCATCCTACTCCACCTAAACCTCCTCGGGTTGAAAAACATGAGACGGGTCTGAGAAATAACGTTGAAGACGAGAAACATGGAAGACGTCGGGCATAGCCTGGTACCTCCGAGGTAACTGCAACCTGTAAGAAATGAGCCCGACTCTCTCCAAAACCTCAAAAGGCCTGATGTATTTTGGTGAAATCTTTCCATGTCTCTTAATCCTCTAATATCCCAACCTTGGGGTAACACGCAATAAAACCTGATCTCCAAATATGAACTCTAAAGGTCGTCTTCGCTGATCAACATATGATTTCTGTCATGACTGTGCAGTATCCATCCTCTTCTGAATCAACTACACCTGCTCTATGGTCTCCTGAACAAGACGTGGTCCCAACATAGCTGCCTCTCTCGCCTCCAGCCAATACAAGGGTGATCGGTACGACCTACCGTAAAAAGCCTCGTAATGTGCCATCTGAATAGTTTCTTGAAAACTATTATTATAGGAATCTCCGGTAGAGGTATATGTCTCTCCGATGAACCTCCAAAATTAAGGACACATTCTCATATAATGTCATCCAGCACCTGAATCGTGCGCTCTGACGGACCATCTGTCTGGGGTTGGTAAGATGTACTCAGAAGTACCTGTGTACCCAAAGCCCTCTGTAGCCCTTGCCAGAAATGTGAAGTAAAGCGGGCTTCTGTATCATAAATGATATAACTCGGAACCCCATTCAAGCATACAATCTCACGAATGTACAACATCCCATGCTCATCCACCCCGAAGGTCTCCTTGATCGGTATGAAATGTGGAAACTTCGTGAGCCTGTCTACTACAACCCAAACCACATCATTCCCTCAAGGTGATCTCGGTATCCCTATCACGAATTCTATCATGACATCATTCCATTTCCACTCAGGAATGGGTAACTACTGTAGAAGCCCTGCTGGTCGCTGATTCTCCACCTTCACCTGCTGACAGGTGGAGCACTGCATAACAAAACTAGCCACATCCTTCTTCATTCCTGGCCACCAATACTGACAACAAAAGTCTCAATACATCTTTGTGACACCGGGATGAACTTCCCATGATGAAGCATGAAACTCCTACATCATCTCCTCATGTATGTATCGTGAAACCCATACGCGACCATGAAAAGGTAACACCTCATCCTCACCCACTGTCCACCCCGGAGTAGGGTCTCCATTTGACACACCCTCTCGTAGGACTAGGCCTTCTGGGTCTGATAGCTGCCACATTCGAACTCGATCTAGAAGAGTGGATGTAGAAACTATAGAAGAAATAACTACCTGTCCATGTTTGTCTTGCACCTCCAAATGCATCTTAGAGAACAGAGCCATAAGCTTCCACTCGCTGCTGGCCTCCCGAACATCCTGTAACAGAGTTCTCCTGCTTTGTGCGTCTGCCACAACATTTCCTTTCCTAGGCATATAAGCAAGCTCAAATTCGAAAAACTGTAGGTACTCAACCCACCTCCACTGTCTCAGATTTAAGTCACGCTACGTGAAGATATTCTTGAGGTTCTTGTGGTCAGTATATACCACAAAATGAGATCCCATAAAATAGTGTCTCCAACAATGCAAATCATGAACAACAGCAGCCAACTCCTGGTCGTGCGAAGGATAGTTTTCTCATGTGGCCCCAACTACTGAGATCCATATGCCTCAACACGATCCTCCGACATAAGAACTACTCCAAGCCTGATTCCAGATGCATCATAGAAAATTGTATAACTCTTTCCCGGCTCTAGCAGAACTATAATCGGTGCTGAAGCCAATCTCTCCATTAGCTCCTGACAGGATGAATCGCATTCTTTTGACCAAACGTACTTCACACCCTTCTTAGTCAAGCCCATAAACAGCGCTTCTAATCATGAGAAGTCCTGTATAAACCCCCTATAGTAACCATCTAGTCCTAAGAAACTCCGTACCTTGAGGACATTCTTCAGTTTCTCCCAGGTAACTACCACTCTCACTGTCACTTGGTCTACTGATACTCCAGTCTCTAAGATGACATGACCCAGGAAGTGAATATCGTCCATCTAGAAGTGTCACTTTAGAGAGCTTTGAATATAATTGATGCTCTCTTAGTGTACTCAATACAATTTAATGATGGGTAGCATGGTCATGTTGAGTGTGAGTGTACACGAAGATATCGTCCACAAAAACTACCACGAAGGAATCCAAGTAAGGATGGGAAAATCTGTTCATCAATTCCATGAAGACTTCGGGTTCATTTGTGAGACTGAATGGCATAACCAAATACTCATACAGACCATACCTGCTCCGGAAAGCTGTAAGAGGTATATCTGATGGTCTGACATGCAACTGAGGATAGTTGAATCTCAAGTCGATATTTGGGAACACCCTGGCTCCTCGAAGTTGATCAAAACGATCATAAATCCTCAACAAGGGATACCGGTTCTTGAACATTAATTGGTTTAGCTTTTGATAATCCACACAAATCCATAATGTACCATCCACCTTCTTTGCAAACAAAACATGAGAACCCCAAGAGAAAGTACTGGTTCGGAGAAAACCCTTTGCTTGAAACTCTTCCAACTGCTTCTTGAGATCTTGCAACTCAGGAATAGCCATCCTATAAGGTGGTTTGGATACCGGTGCTGCTCCTGGCAGAATCTCAATAGAGAAGTCTACATCACGCTGCAGAGGAAAACCTGAAATATTTTCCTAAAAGACATCTGGAAAACGAACAACTACCGGAAGAAAATACATTTGAGAAGTCCCTTGATCGTCTAGGTATAAACTAGAAATCTGGGTTGTAACACCACCCAACCCATGATGCTCTGGTCCAGCTCTGCTTTCTTGGACATCCCATTCACCTATGTAATGAAAATATCTACCCTCTGGTGACGTGAAACTCACCCTACGGCGATAGCAATCAAAAAGGGCCTGAAAAGGTACTAGCCAGTCCATTCCGAGAATGAAATCATAACATGTCATCTATAGGACATAAAGATCCCACAAGAAGTGACACCCACCAACCTCAAGGGGGAACTCCATGCACTGATGCACACTAGCTATTCTAAGTCCCAAGAGAGTGTCTAGTGTCATCATATCCTCAGAAGTAATGATAGTAAGTCTAAGGCTCTCCACAGTGTGGATAGAAATAAAGCTATGAGAAGATCCTATATCAAATAGTGCAGAAGATAAAACTGAGGCTACTAAGATCAAACCACGCACTTTGGAAGGTCTAGGATCCTGATCCTGATGAATCTTCTCTACCGCAAATGTCTGGCCAGTACCACAACCCTATGTAGGATCCTGAGATCCCTAAGATGATCCTCCTTGAGCCTGACTATTGTGTCCACGGCCTCAACCCAGGCCTGAACGGCCCGAAGAACTCGAGTCCCCAGCCTGCTATGGAACTAGTATACTTGTTCTAGTATGCGGAGTCGAAACTGATCCTCCTTCACTAGCCGCTAGAAGAAAACTTTGCAAAACCGCTGAAGATGACCCATCTTGCCGCAAGATCGGCACTCTACTGGGTCCCTCGGGCACTGGGTATTTTTATGCACGTCCTTCCTACACTGGTAGCACACAACTTTGCTACCTGAAAGAACATCTTGCTTCCTCGAGTCACCTCATGTAGACTCATGGTGGCACTTCCTGCTGTCAGTAGGAAGGGTATTAACTCTTGATGCTGAACCACCCTGGCTCACTGCTCTAGTATCCATTAGATTCCTCTCTGTGAGCATATCCTGGTTAAATATAAAAGAAATAGAAGTCAACTGGAAGACATTTACCTGTGATCTAATCTCTGGTCTGAGTCCCTCCTCAGACTTCCTTGCTAAGAACATCTCGTCATTCACCATAATAGGAGAGAAACGCTATAACTCCGTGAAATAGGAAGAATACTCCATAACTGATAGAGTACCCTACTATAGGTTCATGAACTCTATGGCTCTGCCATCCCTCAGTGTGGCTGGGTAGAAGTAGTCATAGAACGTACGATGATACTCCTCCCAAGATACTATCTACTAGCGCCATGCCTGATAAAACTACGTCCCACAATCTCTTGGAAGAATCTCGCAGCATGTATGTCATGAACTTCACCCTTCTGTCTGGGGGTGTCTTGAAATGATCAATGATAGAAACCATCGCTTCAAAACAAGATTATGTAGCCTGTGGTCCTCCATCACCTAAGAACGTGGGAGGATGCTGCTGCTGGATGACTCACGTAAGCTTTGCTACAGACTGGGCAGGTTGTTGAGCTCCCTGAAAGGTCTGTATGAACATCATGAATCCCTCATGGAACTATGCGTCTACACCAATATCCAGGATAACTGCATGTGCCTTATCTGGCATATGATCATCGTCAGATCCCTGATATGCAACGAGAGGACGTCTTGGCCGCATGACTCTACATGGTCAAAAGGACACCTTTATTAACAATGAGCACAATTGCAAACTCAAAAGAGTGAAAACGGAACAGAAGAGGAAATCATTTAAAACTGGAAAAACATATTTACGTGGTGTGTAGTTCCCACACACGGTGTGTTCTAGAAATATTTTACTTGGGCGTGTACACCGGCCAACCTGGCTGTGTCAACCCCAACTACACATCGTGTTTTTTTAATATACACGGTGTGTACTGGTCTTTTTCCTCCTGCCCGGTTACTCCTACACGAATAAGTCACACGCACCGTCCTAGACAAGGAATACATGGTGTGTCTATCCACTACACCGCGGGTCCTTAAGGTCCTTCCCCTGTCTGTGTCATTAGTCACACGGGCTGGTACACAGACCTAAACTACACGATGTGTCAACAACGTACATGGCATGTTTTCCCTAAGATTTTACAACCCATGTATTCAACTACATGGATGGGTCATACAGACCATTACCACACGTCATGTTGTTCTTGAGATTTTCACGCCCGTGTATTAAACTACATGGTTGGATCACATGGAAGAAGAGTACATGGCGTCTACATCAATGTACATGGCGTGTAACCGTGAAAAGCAGTTCTTTTCGAATAGAAGAACACATGGCGTGTGTTCATAAGGCCACATGTCATGTTGTCTAGGTTTCTAGGACGTAGGAATAAATAACTCCCCAAAAGCACTGAAAACACTGAAAACTAGCATCTATGTGTCAAATTCCGATCTGTGGGTCCCATACTCTCCACGAATCAAAGATTGACATCATAACAATGCATATAACAAGTAGACTATATAACAATTCCATGATCCACCAAATTCCCACCTTCGAGGGCCCATAACACCTCTAAGACCAAATATTGGCATCCATGATAAATAAGTTGTATGATAAACAACACCCTATCAAAATATCATGTATTTCTATCATAGCAACTATGACAACAACATGCATAAACTATCACGAAATCTATCACAAAATCATGCAATTTCTATTGAACCCTAGTTGGCATGGTAAAATGCATGACATGTGATTTTTCTAACCAGTTTCTATATGAAACCTGAGGTGGAATACCCTCATCTCATCGATTTTCAACAATATTTAACCACAATAATATAAACTGTAATTGCAAAAAACAAGTGCATCACCCAACGTTGAAATATAATAAACTCTAACGCTTGCAAAAACTAAAAATTTCAATTATGAGGTAATATAGATTTTCCCTATACACGGGTTAATTACTCCCAGGCACAGTTAAGTACCAACTACCCATCTCTTCATATCCCTATCTATTGTCGCCAAATAGTAAGGATATAGAAAACAATGAAAACCTCCTCGGATACCACTTTGTAATGACCCAAATCTGGAGCCACTCAACTGGAACCCCGTACCTGGTTCGCCACATGACCTCAAGTGCATTTCCCCAAATTCCAGAGGTTGCCAACTAGTAGCGAGGCCCTTGATGAGTTAGTGCGTAAACTATTCCCTCATTTGGTAATGTATGCAGTAGAATGAAATAATAAACAATAGAGGAAGTAGTAGAAAACACATGACAACTAAAACTAAACATCGGAAGCAATGTATAATATAATAATGATACAACATGGAACTTGTTTCTATGAAAATAAGTAAACAAAACAACGTACTGAAATACAACTGAAACCAAAGTAGAAAATGTAAACAGTAAACTCCAACAGCATCACAGGCCTAAGCTCATTTCAATGCTCTCTAGCTCTAACCAGTAATCAAGCACCTGAGGCAGAAGGGGCACAATCTCTATTCACACCATCAACTATATAACTTGTTTGTGCCGAAAAGAAGAACCAAAATAGGGTGTGAGACTAATCCCAGTAGGAAACCACCAAAAGATCTGTGCCCTACTGTCAGTGAGCAATATAGAAAATGTAATGGAAATAAATACAGTAGAGAAACAGGGGTACAATAAAGTAAACAATATGACAATTATCCATTCACATTTATTTATTAATTTAAGTCAATAATTTAATCATCAACCAATGAATCTAGAAAATAGATTTATAATCGAAAGTCATAGATAGTAAAAAAACAGGTTTCTCAGCAGACTACCTAAACTATAAGAAGCACAAACCCAAGCTTGTTCTTTGTCTTGGTGGACTCGTCACAACTAGCCAACTATATTTATTACACTGACCCTCTGGGTGGATCACGTGGGTAGGCCCATATAGTCAAGAATTCGAACAAAGGCAAAGACACTCTGAGGAAGCACTCAACGTCAATTCCACCTATGGTCTTGCAGCGATACAATAGACTCTCTGTGGAAGCACTTACGTCTAATTCCCCCTTTAGTCTCAATTCGATAATTCTCAGAACCTCTAAGAGAGCAAAAATTCAATCCCCCTTATGGTCTTGAAATGGTAATAATTAAACAGGCCCTCTGAGAAAGTACTCAACGTCAATTCCCCCTATGGTCTAACTACACCAGGTTCCCGAAGCCCTAAGTAAAAACGATCGTACGTAAACAATTCGTAGCAGCCCTATGTATGTTCAACAACTACATGGCTAATATATACAATGCAACAAATGCATTTAAATATTAGACAACACATGAAATCATTCATACCACGGCAAGAAATCAATGAAACACGATTTTCCTCATAGGAAACCTAATCCAAACGGTGATAAACATCCAAAACGAAGGAAAACACCCATGGGGTGATCCTTGAACATGCTAATAGGAAAAAATTATTCATCTAATAGCCTAAATCACACATGAAATCTAAGGTAGATAAATAAAACAGGTTCAAAACCCTATCTTTAGATACCTGATACATGGATATCTAGCTCTATTGCACAAAAACTCAAGGACATTCAACATAGGGCATCAAAGCACCTCCCTCGATCCTCGTAGATTGATATAATTGAACCTCGGCCCGTGCATCGGCCTAGAATGGAGTATATCTACAAAAAACGTCTTAAACGTTCAACCTCAGATAATCACATGAGAGGAAGAAATATGAAACTATCCCAAAGGAGAACCAAGAACTCACCGTTGTGATTCTATTGCAACCGACGATGTTTGATTCAGAGAATCAGTGACGGATTGGTGGCTCAGAGAATATTCAGCCTCCTCGGATGCCCTGTACAGAATTAAGTGGAGAAGAAGACGAAAATATGGTTAAGACGCAACCCCGGTCCGATTATTGAAATAAAAGGAAAAGTACACGGCATGTACTTTTAGAGTACATAGAGTGTACTTTGGTTTTTCCATACTCCACTTTAAGCGGCCTCCACGTCACCCCACACAGCCGTGTGTGTAGCCCGGACACGTCCAGCACACGACCTCACATGGCATTGAAGTACATGGCGTGTACTTATAAAGTACCCGACATGTACTATGAAAATTTATAGATTTTACCCTTTTTCATAAAAACAACCAGAATAGGAAAAACATTCCTGAAAAGAAGATCTGGGTTCTTACAATTTTCATTGAAGAACATTCTTCCCAACGATTGAAGGAAGTTGTTGGATTCGATGTGTCTTGATCATCCATGATATAGAGTATTGTTGATATATGATACAATATTCGATCAAAACTGTGAAGCATTCTCTAGAATTAACCAAGTGATTATATTGATAACCCGGGAGGATTCACTGTAGGGGAGGATTTATAGAAAAAATTATTAGGAAAAATTATTTAAAATAATTAAATTTTATTATTTATTTTATCTAAACATAATTGTCAACTATTTCAACTTCCAAATTTCCCATGTTAACCTATTTTCAGATTTAACTAGACAAACCATCACATTATTTATTTAACAATAGTCTTAGATATATTATCAATGATTTATTTAAGGAGTTATCCTATTTTGATTAAGAATCTTTGTGTGTGTAATATAAAATATATTTAATAGTCATACAAAATTAATTTTCAGGCACACCCACTATCAGAATAATTTTCATTCATAGTTCCCAACTCCAAAAATATATGAAAAAATATTTTATGGTATTACAAGTCAAAAATTTGGTATCAATATAGACTTTCAAGATGATTTTTATGGTTTTAAAGTGTGTTTTAATTAATCCTTATCCTTTATATCTTATTAATTATTATAAAAACCTTATCATGAAATAGTAATATGATAAAATTATTATAATTTTTATAATTAATTAATATTATATTAATATTATAAAAATAATGTTTTCCATTCAATCCACCTAGAACAACAAACAATAGTATATCATACATATGTGTAGACTACCACCTCCATGATGAAACACCATCCATATTTCACTTACACCTCTCTATATTGTTTATAAGGACATAATTGATTATTAAATGTGATCTATATAAAATCTTTTTACTATGAACATAAAAAATACAAATCACTTTCCTTCCATCCCATTCACTGAGAATGAAAAACCTCAACCTTGCGATTTTTGGACTACAACGTCAATTATGGAACGTATGTCAACATATCATCGAGTTTATTTGTTATTTCTAAAAACATCATAAAATATTATGCCGAACCATTAAAATATAAAAATAATATCATCATTTTTTCCCTTAAAAACCTATTATTAAAAGAAAAAAACCATTAAACCAGTAAAGATCCATTATTTATGGAATTATCATGTTTGATTTGGTCTATAAACCTACTAGAATAATGATTTAAAATAATATCATGGATGATTATGAAAAATTAAGTTCTGATAATATATGTTATAAATAATTAATTAATGATTTTATTTTATTTCTAAAATGGTAAAATAAATATTTACATGATTAATTATTATATCATCATATGTTCGATAAAATTCACTGAAACATGTTATTCACAAATTTCATCAATAAGGATCATAAAAAAATATTCCATAGAATTTATTTATAATTATTTAAATATTTATAAATAATCCATTATTGTACATTCAATTGTGTGTGAATAGTAAATCATTTGGGGGGAAAAATATAAACACCACAATTATTTAACTACTTTAAAACGATCAAGATTACTCACACCCAAAAAAAGAAAATATCAAACTATATGCATATAGGGATCAATTTTAAATAAATATTATAAAATGTTATATATATGAAAATTTTATTAATTATTGGAATTTGGTTGTTATTTTTTTATATAAGACATTGAACCACTTTAGTGGAAATCATGAATTAAGGTAAGGGTTTGTTCAATAAATTTTAACATGTTGAGAAATATTTCATATTATACAAAATTTTTATTTACAATTTTGAAGCTACGAGACCATAAATTATGATTCATCACATTTTTTAGCCATGTGCTGAGGTAGATAGTGATTTAGAGGCATTATTCTCCAAAAAATGATAAAATAAAAACATTAAATATATTAATATCATGAATTCATGGTTTTCTTGAATGAATGGAATAAAACATGAATAGAGTTTTAGATAGAAAATATGAGATGATTTTTGATTCTGAAAGCATGGTTTACCCTAAGGTTGATATAAGATTGGTCGGTGTCAATTGTTTCACGGAAGGCAGCCATTAATGGGTGTGTTAAATCAAATAATTAAAAAATTTACTCAATAACCCAAAAATAAACAATCCTCTATGAATTCATTTTTATGACATATTTCTATATTTACATATATAAACATGAGTTAATTAGAATAAAACCGTATTTTTGATTGCAGATCATGATAGAAGTCCAATGATGAGCGAATAAATGTGAAGAGTAATACGGATGGTGAGCACATCAATATCATCTTATTCATTGATGGTAGATTCATTCATTTCATATGATTGATCCAAATAATTGAATAGAATTTTATATTTTTTTTTATTTTAACAATATTAATATCACATGTAAAATTAAAACCAATTCACCTATAAAATATATCACATATCAATTTTTAGTTTTAGTTGATGATTAATTTCTAATATATTTGGAATTGATTTATTTTGAAATCCCCGCCGCCTATCACACTCCTGAAAATAGATCTAAGAAAACATGAATATTTATGGATGTTTTCCCACATGTTTTTTCATAATATATTTTCCCCCCATTCTTCATTAGATCACCATAAGTATTTCATTTGGCTAGTGATTCCAAAAAATTTGGGGAATAAAATTTCACAGTCAATCATTGGCACAACATATTCTCATCACGAGTTCATGATATAGATGGAATGATTAAAATGCATTTCCATTCAAAAAAATTATGTTAATTTTTTTGGATATTAATATTTTACATATGGGAATGTAGGGATATAAATTTTTTTACATAAGATATTTCTTATTTGATTTTTTGGATGGATTCTGGTCACCAGTGATGACAACCATGGTCTAATTAGATCTGACATTCCTAATAATGGTTTGTGGTTGATCGCAATGAATCTTTTGTGTGGGTGAATCTATGAAAAGTCATAATTATTTGGGAAATTCGTGATTACTCATTGTATCATTCAGGAACACATTCCATGTAATCTACTTGGTGTGGCTCAAGGGCTGCACAAATATAAAATTATCACATAATGCGTGACACCTGTCAAACACTGTGTGATCCTAATCCAATAGGTTGATTTGTAGAGGGATTTCATTCATAGCAAGAAATGTGTTGTTACACATCATGTATTCCATATCAGACATCATGTAACCCTTAGGGGGTTTCTCATTGTTTATAAAGAGTACACATCGAGAAAACCATGTGGAATCCCACCCCATGTGTGGTGGGGTACACAATGTGTACTCTTGAATGTACATTTGAATAAGAATAGGACACGCCCACACTGAGTGCTAGCCCATACCGAACATTTCATGTGATTTGGAGTATACAATTTATTCTTAATAAATTTTTGTAGACATGACCTAATTACACAGGAACACCTTGAGTACATTGGAAGATCATATGGTTTATTATATAGTTAAGATGATAAACCATGTGACTGATGGAATTTTCATGTATTCACTATATGGGAAATGTTGTGCATTTTTTACGAAATGTACGTTGTGTAAGAATGATACACTTTTAGTTTCATGCTTATAGAGACATGAAATTTACCCTGATGGAACATGTCGTGTACTCAATAAATGGATGGCAGAATCCATCAATTTTCACACTTCAAATATGGTATGAGCTTGGGTGTTTTCCATGAGACTATTTCAATGTTGACCAGTACTGGTTGAGTGATTTTCCTTGGTAAGTAGCTATGAGGGTACAATGTGACATTCTAACCTTCTAAAATGATTAGGACCCCCACAATAGGATGATTATGGGATAGATTTTTGGGTGTCTCTCCATATAATATTTGGTGGTATCTAATACAATTCATTAATTCACCGTGGGTAGGGTTCATGATATTTTGTTAACCACCAAGCATAGGGTGGAAATACACTATCATATAGGATGAACCAATAGGTTTTCTTGTATAATTAATCATAATATCCCTAAAAAGTGTGTTATTCTTGTTGGGTTCATGTAATCCCCCAATGGAATTAATTTTGATCTCCCATATAGGTATTAATATCATTGTGATGCAGTGAGTACTTCATTAGATAGTCCCAATGTTCTTGATCTCTTGGATCTGCATCATCAGTTGCAACATAGCTCATGAAGTGGAATTAATCTAATGGGTATTACCTTGAATCCTAGAGTGTCATCATATTGTTGTTTGTGGTTGTTTAATCCTCAGTAGTAGCAGGATATCTTGAGTACATTTCGTTCATTTCTTCTTTCGGTTATGTCTAATATCCCGATTCACATACCTTGTAATGATATGGCTAGTTCTATGACGTTTTATATTTAGTGGTTTCAGAGTACATCACTAGGCATTGTTATAGAAACCCATGCATGTTCTCTACCTAGTAATGTCATGTATTATGCAGAATATAGACCTATTTATAGAGTCCATGGATGATCCAATATAGTGGGAACAATGTTTTTGTTGGATAGGCCATGGATAGACTAGGTGTTATAGTTGATATCAGTCCCACCTACTTAACATGATTGAATTATTTTCACTATTAGATAGGATTGTATTTTAATCTGTATATTTACAATATTTTATCCTTGCTCTAATGTGGGATGGATGTTATGCATGTATTTTTGTGTTAGTTTTGTGTTTCTTTTCACCAGCATGAGGTTATTTTGAGGTTCATGAATGTGAACATGTATCATAGAATAATAAAATAGATATGTGTGATATTTCTACACTGCATTGGACAGAAAAACCTAAACAATTGGTGGAAGGATTTGGCTGTCACCCTTGGCTTACTACTAGTCCGGTGGACCCCTATGGGTTTGGTCATTATAAAGTGGTAACACATGGAGGCAACACAAAGGGATGGTGTTTATATATTTTCCACCTATGAGATTGTATTGGGAACAAGGTAAATATTGTAAATGTTCTTATTATTTTGATCTGAGGCTCCAAACTATTGTATTGGTGTACAGGAAAACAAATCCATTCACCAGGGCTCAAATCACCTATATGTTGAATCTGTACATGTATACATTGGTTTCAAGGAAATATATTTGTACATGCATCATAGATGAATTAATTTTGAATTCCATGTCCTTCTTAAGTTATCTACCAATATATACTCATTGATCATGGTATGTATTTTCTTCATTCAGGTTATTTCAATGATGACATCTAGTGTGGTTTTTGTATAATGGTTGAGAGTATGAATCGATGAATGATGATGCTTCCATTGAGGGGCTTGTTCTTGAGGAGTATTTCCTTTCAAGTGGAAAATTGTGGTTCAACATCCTGAGGATCAATGAAAAAAGAAATCTATAGTAGTTCATGTGGAATAATAATATTAGGTTGAGCCATGAATGACTCTTTTGGTGTATGATGATGATGTGACGAGATGAAACACATGTTGTGATATACTGTGTGAGTGATTAAACGGGATCCAGTATATGAAGAACCAATTGAATGTTTGTTTATGATGAATTTCATGGAACATGAAGTTCTATCATTCCCAAGGACCTATGGGAAAACATAGTTCAATAATCACATGATATTTTCGTAATGTGATGTATATGGAAATCAAAAGCATGATTTCATGTAACGCCCTGACCCCAGCTACCCAGTGTCGGTGCGTTATTGCGTAACATTGGCATGATCACAAAAGATCAATTCTCGAATGACGGATTAGTTTAGTATCCATGGAAACACTAGATACATTCATAAATGTTACATTACATCACAAAGTGAAAAACTACAATAACATAGTCTCCATAGTTCACACTCATATCCTCTTCTGACTATCCATGTAAGTCATTCATAAAATACTTCTTCACATCGTGGAAAATATTAAAACATTGAAAGGGTTGAGCTCAGATGCTCAGTAAGGATGACAATATTTCGGAAGCTTTCATAAATAAACATTAACATTTAAGGCAATCTATAAATATAACAAAATCCTTTTAACCTTGAACTTCAGCATAATATGGAAAAAAATAAAATTAAATAATTCCATTTACTTACTCACATAGATATTCTACTAGTCAAATATTCACATGCAATATCAATAGCCACTTTCATAATGATGGAATGCATAATGTCAGACTATCATAACCACTTAGCCAAGGCCTCGTGCCAAGACCACAAATAAGATTTTGTCAAGGCCTCATGCCAAGACACTAGTTTGTCTCATGAGACCTACCGATGCATTAAGGAGCTATAGCGGGCTCCACCCGTCACTTATTATGTCCAATGCATTCCTCATATGAATAGATTTAAACATATCATATAACATAGTCGTTTCACATAAAACATTCATAAAGGAAACTTAACATTTCCACATTTCAATCACAAGATATCAATACAGCACATTGATATAACAAAAACACTTTCAAAACCATTTTCAATACCAAAATAAATGAAAAGAAAAACATAGTATTTATTTTTCTTTTAAAAAAAGTTATGGCTTGTAGAGGAAGCCGAAACTCAAATAATGGTCACGGCGGTGGCAAAGTCGTTGTCGCCGCATACGTAAGAAAAACATTCCTTTTTGTCATTTAGTAAAAACTCTTCGTATAAAATATTCCTTTTGAATAAAAGTAAAATTCAAAGGTGTTTATACACCGTATAAATGAAATTTGTGTATAAAACCAAATATGCCTCAATGAAAGGAGATTGAGACGAAGTCCTTACGAAGATAATTTTTAAAATAAAATAGATCTATTATGTGTATTCATTATACGTACACATAAATAATGTAAAAATACAAGATATGACATAATAATATCATGACATAATTTGAAAGTAGGAGATTAACCCAGAGAATGGAAATTGGGTTAAGAAATTCCCTTACCTCGTGTCCGAATTCACTCGACCATTCTTTGATCTCCTGAATAATAAACTATAGTTAATTTATAATTTCATAAGAACCTTTTTCAAGTTTATTATTCATTTTATATCACATATTACCATGTTATGAACATTATTTAATTATTTATGTTTATAACGGTCGTTTTGTAGATCTTAGGTACTTGAGTCAAAAATAAACTTCTTATAATTACACTTTGTTCATGTGGTAATATATCCATTATATCCATAATTATTTTCATGATGTATATATCATATAAATCATATATATACATTATATTCATTCATTTATAATATTACATAACATTTAGAGGTAAGAAATGAAATGCACCGTTCATGGAGACGGTAAGCCGTACGTACGCATGAACACTACAATCATTTCTATTTCATATTTAATGGAATGAATTTATAATTATATAAAGTTATAATATAATTCCAATATAATATAATGTATAATTCCATTTAATCCATCCTTTATACATCCCACATATGGCATTAACGATTCAAATCACTTTGAGGGGGCAGTAGTCCGCACTTCCAAAAATGAAATTATCGCGTTCACCCATAATGGAAATCATAAAGTAAGCCATAAATGAGAAATACAAAAGAATGAGGAAATCATAAACAAAATATATATATCATATATGAAAATAGTTTCATCCTAATGGCCACCATTATAGGTGTTAAAAGAATATTGAACAATCATCGTTTCGTGAGGCAGTATTTCGCCACCCAAAGAAACAGTATGTTCTTTAACCATTAGACGAAGGTGTTTGTAAGTGTAAAACAAATCCTTATAATAACAAAATCCTAGTAGATTTCAGATACTGGTGTTGTTACAAAACAAAGGAATAAAAAGAGTTTAAGGGGTTGGAGAAGCAAAATAAAACAAAATAACATAAGAGAAGACATTACCTTAAAATCGGGTAACTCTTTTTGATTTGAGCCAAAGGCTTCCTTGGGAAGAATTCTGCCCAAAGTGAGGCTTCTAGGAGTAAGAGAGGGTAGTTGGGAGAGTATTTGGGCAGAGGTTTGACGATCCAAAAGGCTTTGAAGGTGTGAGTAAGGTGGTAGTGGTGGGGGCCTTTTATAAGAGGAGAGAAGGGGCACTCTTGGAAATATTGAAATGCTACTTTATTATGAAATGCTTTTTCGGATTTTAAAGGTCCCACACTTATATATATCAAGTATAAGGTGATAAGGGTTCTACATATAATCATCCAATAGGTTTCTGACAAGTTTAAGTCTTAGATTTTACATTATCTTTTCACTTTATTTAAATCATAAATTAATGAGGTAATCGATGCATCATCATGTTGTCATACATAATTTAATTTATTTAATGTTTAAAAATTATAAAAAAATATCATGATGTAGTAAATATCATTATCTTTCTAATTAATATTTATAGTCAAAAATATGACTTGTATAACCCCATTTGAAAATTGTTTTAGTAAAAAAACTCATGTTTGTGACATTTTTATTTTAACATTAAGTAAAAAGTTGTTAATGTCATTTTCCTACCAAAGTGGCTCCATGGGGTCCCCAAGTTGACCCATGGATTGTCTTGGTCAGCCATGACTCTTCCAATAGGGGTAGGACAAGTTTAAAGGTATTTCCATATTTTTATAATATCATTTTTACCTTAAATTTCACTAATTACCTTTAATCGCGTTTAATTAAACGTAAAATATACTATTCACCAAAAAATTATTTTAATCCCATTGAACCACATTTTAATTCCTAATGAAAACCATGTATTTATGATTTCTGAAAATCAAAACACAGAAGTGGTAATGATTCATTTAAATGAAAAATCAGTTTTTTAACTACCACTTAGTGGTTTCACTATTCATTAAAAATTGAGGTTTTTCAGAACAATGACAAAATTTCACCCTAAGCTATAATTGATATTCCGAATTCAAAAATTATGTCTATTTTACAAAATTCCAAAAATATAAGTTTCATTAATTAATTTCATAATTAATTCCCGTTGTCACAACAAAGAGCGTGATTTTTAGAAACAATATATGTCCAATGATTGCCAATTGTTTATGTCTAATTTCAAAGTGAAATTAATTCTAATGACCACCATTGGATATAATGGTAAAAATATATTCTAATTACACTTTATAACCACTAAATATTATAATTTATCACTATAAATTATTTTGATTAAAAAATTTGTTTTTAAGTATTTTTCACTATTCATAAAAAATTTGGAGTTCTCAGAAAATTACAAAAAATTCAACTTATAATAATTTCGATATTACGAATAAAAAAATGAAGTCCATTTTGAAATATAAAATTTCTATAATTTTAAAAAGTGGGTATTACTATTCAGAACAGATACTTTGATTAGTCATGGTGTGTTAGAACTCGAACTTGCGTACAATGCAAGCTACTGCATTATGGAAAGAGAAGCGTATCGTGGAAGCTCAGGGTGTTACATTTCACAAACCATTTATTCATAAATTGAGATATGTTTAGTAGAATACCTAAGAAGACAAAATAGTTTTAATAGGGATGTCTAAAGGGAAGTTGGAGTGTTAGTGGAACCTAAAGGGTATAATGAGTGGGTTACGTATATGATCTATTTTTACCACCAACACTTAATGGGGTACACACAAGGCTCAAAGAGCTAGTTGTTGGGGACATGTCCTGGTGCCCATACCGTATGATTATGAACAAGAAGATTATGAATTTATTAGAGCAATGGACTATATCTATTTTTTTGTTATTGGTAGTATTTATAGATGAATACATGATCCAAATTTTTCATTTCTTATCCCTAGATTATGAAAATTGATATTCAAGTTGATACATGGGATGAACACATAGTTTTGGAGTGTCTAACAGTGAGGATAAATAAGAAAAAACATATATAAGTAGTGTGACTGGACTCTAGAGGCTAGGTAAAGAAAGCCCTATATGGAACCTTTCCACTGTAATAGTGGGACGCTATGATGATTTCTTGTGTATTGACTGGTGTTCTACCATCCATCCTCATTCCAATAGTACTAGTGATGGTTGATGTTAATGTGAGTTATGGGATATAGTTTTTCAAATTTTTTAAGGAATTGTCCTAGGAGTTAACGTATGAGTTTATATAGATGATGATAAATTGATTTATCATTAGTTTTCATTATTCCACATGGATCTGTCGATGCTATAAGTTTTAGATACATCTGTAGTATGTATAGTGTGTTTAAGCCTTCTATTATGATTTTCCACACATACCTCCAAATCAAATGTTTATTTTCACTATTACATACACCAGGGATGATTGATATTTTCCCCATCATATTAGATTAACCTATAGGGATATACAATCTCTAGGTGATGTTAGAGGATTTTTAGATTTCGGGGATTTGTTTGATCAATTGTATTCACGTTGTTTTCCCAACATTGTTCTCCTAGGAGGAAAATTAGAGATTGATCTTGGGTATGTATTTTCATCCTAAG
Organism: Viscum album; assembly: GCA_963277665.1. Classification (NCBI taxonomy): domain Eukaryota; kingdom Viridiplantae; phylum Streptophyta; class Magnoliopsida; order Santalales; family Viscaceae; genus Viscum; species Viscum album. Next base: position 206,315,660 of record OY728128.1, on the reverse strand, counting down.
AACTTTATGACCTCTTAGGATGACTATCTATCCCATGAATCAATTATCTTTTCATACTGTTTTTAATTGATAAGTGGTTCTTACAATACAATCTAAAGATGGGTTATCACTAGCATCTATTTTGAGTGGATGAGGTACCGAATGTGTCTTTCCAAATACACCATTTTTCATATGAGTATTTAGTTATATCATTCACCATAGTAGATGTAAAGTTAGTTTTTTTGAGACATATGAACCAATTCCTTAAACCATTTTTTATCACTTCTTTACAATCATATCTTCTGAAATGAAAGTTCACATGCCAGTAGTGGAAGTGCAAGATAAGGACATGTGGATGGTTCAATAAATACTCTCAGTTTACATGCTTTATAGGAATAACTAAAATAATATGTTCCAGGTTATGGATTTCTACTTTTTAGTATATGAAACCTTAAACATGGGAGTGGAGGTGGATTCAATAATGCTTGAGGTAGTCCCAACCTGAGAGCAACCAATGACTGCTTCCATAGTTTCATATAATTAAAATGATGTTTTCCAAGTTCTTTTATTAAGTGAGGTGACCATGTAGTTTAGATCATTGTATATGAACCATGAGGACATGGATGATATCGTACATATCTAGTGGATGCTTGTTGTCCCTCCAAAAATTCATTAAGTTAGGGTGATACATATTGGGTATATCATTTGCGAGTTACTTGTTGAAAGAATGTATATTTTAATATATAACTGATGGATTATTTGATAATAGTGGCTTTTTCACTTGTTTGTGTAAGGATGACTACACAACTCACACTATAAGGTGAGGTGTTGAGGAGGTTATATTGTTATATAAACACATCCAAGAAAAACAATGATGAATCGAGATCCATTAGCATTGGATTTTTTTGACAAAGAATGTTAATGATGGTTCATGAGCATAAATATTGTCGTCTCACCTATTAGTAGGTTAATGAGAAAATTATAATAATGATGTTTTTGGGATTCATATTTATGTGGGATGTAGTCTGGCTTCCTAGAATTCCCACAAAGACCATTTCATACCATGATGCTCACTTCACATCTTGATTAGGGAGAGGGAGAGGGATGCTTTGGGAGTAAATTGGGATTGATGACGGATTTTGAATGCTATAAAGTTTCCAATCAAAGAAACCTATTCAGGTTATAGATAACATGATTTAAAATTATGTGTTATCTTGTGGCTATATCTTGGATAATAATCTATCATCAATGGAGTTTTCATATAAAAGTAGTTGTGTATACACCATTAGTGTATTTCAATGTGAGTCTATCTATGGGAGATAATTTTGGTCATTGATGTTCTAGTTGGAGAAAGTAGTTAATAGTGCCTTTTTCCTTTTATCGGTGTTTTTTATGGGATTATGTTGTGAGTTTCATCCAATAGTGGATGAGGAATGACTAGTGATGTACAGAGCTCATTATGGAAGGAAAAGATAAACCATTGGGTTAAAATAACAGATCATGTGTCCAAAGAGGTCTCCCCACATTGAATGTTTTGGGGTTATTTATTTAATGGTATTCTATGTCCATGGTTTTTTCCCCATTATCCAATGATTGTGTTGTGTGGGCATGGTTTTATAAAACTAGACCTTGTGACTATAATTAGACTCGGTGCATGTTGTCTTACATGTGTCGCAGATGAGAAGACATGTGAATGAAAACTTGAAAGATTTATTCTAGGATGGTATTTACATAGAAGTGTGATCAAAAGTAGTAAAATTCCCAATAATGACCATAGATTGACTGGAAGTTCCTTGGAATTTTTTTCCCATGGGTTTATTCTTATTGATAGTATGTGAAACTTTAAGAGAGCTCATGGTAGTGAGAGACCATATTGATAGATCATTATAATCCATTATGAATATTAAATCATATTTTCAGAATGAATATATCAAAGGTGGGGAAAACGTAACATCCAAGTTTTTTCCTTGCAAAACATTTCGTAATTTTATGAAATATTTTTGGAGTTATGTGCTGAGATTGACTGGAATTAAGAGTATTGATGAGACCAGAAATGTTATCATAAAAATATAAAATATTTTAATATACCATTCCAATGTTATTCTTGAAATAATAGAATGAAACCTAAATAGATTCTAAAATTGAGATTTCAAGACCATGGTTATTTCTAGAAGATACTTCTCACCCTAGTCGAGACCTAAGGATGGTTGGAATTGGATGTTCCATAGAGGGTATCCATTTTCAAGTGTGTTGAGTGTATTAAATAATTAATTAATTTTATTTATATAATATCCCTAACATATTAAAATACTCTATAAATACATTTTTATGATGTATATCTACGGAATAATTCATAACCTAGATTGAATAATAGGAATACATCATTTTCATTGGTAGATCAGGACCAACGATTGATAACAAGAAAATCAAGGGGAATATCAAGATATATGATGATCATAATAAGATCATCATATTCTATATTGGAAGATTTATTAATCTACAACAATCATTCAAAAATTGGTTATTGAATGTTCATTATTCAACTTTATCCCTTTTGTATATCCCTAGTCATTAGAAAAGTAATTTACATAACATAATTATTTTGATGTTCAATGGTTGATTTTTGATTGATGATTAATTTTGTTAATTATTATGAATTTATTTTATTTTTAACTCTCTTCATTCTTCACCTTGTTGACAATGGATTGGGTCCAACATTGACATTGGTGTTGATTTGATCCTCATCTTTTTGTTTCATGAATTTCAATACCCATTATAATAATTATCAAATTTTAATAACTAGTGATTTAAAAAATACCCATTGATATAATTTTTCACAATCAATATTTGGTTCAATAGATCATTACTTTAGGATTATGATGGAAATCCATGAAATTTTTGAGTTGTAAAATGGTGATTATTGATATGATTTTGATTTTTGTATATTATAATTTTATGTGTGCATTTGTATTGATAACAACATTCAATAGTGGAAATTCTTGATAAGATTTGGTGGCATTTTACAGGTCACTAGTGAAAAAGATCTACGTCCTCATAGATCTACCACTTCTACAAGATGATATTGGTAGTTCCAAAGGAGATGGTGGTGATGGTTAAATTGTGGAAAATCTATACATTCTTTTAAATTAATAACTGCATTGATTGTACATCAATAACACACGACATGTAGTCACTCCATTGCAGTTTAACGGTTTCATAAAATAGAAAATTCTAACACACCATGTGACATATGTCCAACACAATGTGATTCTGATCTGGTTAACTCAGAGTGTATAAGGTGTACACTCCTTGGTGGTTGTGTGGTGATTCATGCCATTTTCTCCAAATCCGACACTAGGTATCCCCTAGTAGTCAGTTTGGTGTGTACTAGGAGTATACACCAAGGAACACATATGTGTGAACATATTGTTTATGTTGGGGAACATGCTGTGTACTCTAGAAAGTACAAAGTAATGGGAATAAGATTGTTGACGATTATTGGCTCGTACTCTTCAAAATTTGTTACAAGGATTTCACCCAATGCACCCAAGGATAAGTCCCCAAACATGGCCTCAATACATGGTAATTCCCTAAGTACATGGTCACATCCTATGGTACACTGTCTAGGTACGACAACATGTAGAGTGTTGGCTGGACATCAACATGTCATGTACTATAAGGGAAATTCCATATATTTTTATGAAATGTATGACATGTGAGTATTGGATGCAGATAATTATAAACATATAGTTACATTTCATGTACAATTATGGGACACATTGTGTACCCATTTATTGTACGGTTAAAATCTGGATTCATCTCATTAAATATTTGGTATGGCCTTGGGTGTTTTCCCTTAGACTATTTTAGTGTAAACTATTATTGTTTGAGTTCCTTCCCTTTGTCTATCCTGAAGAGGGTATTGGGCAGAATTATATAGTTGACATGTGATTGTGATCCCCTATAAGAGGTATGTCTCTATGAGATTTTTTAGTTTCCCTTCATATGAACTAGTGTGTGATCCTCTATCATTCCATAACTATAACTAGGTTAGGGTTCATCGTATTAGTGTGACCACCATGAATTGGATGTCAAAATCTATCTAATAGTTTAAAATATTAGTGGTCTTAGTATCTTAATACAAATAAACTTCTACCTAGAGAGTTATTCTATTAGGGTTCATGGTGTCCTCCAGTTATTCTTTGTGGGATCCCTAATATGGGTGTTGTGATTTTAGAGATCGATTGAGTAATTGTATCGTGATTCTTAATAAGGATGACCTATTTCATGAGATTCATTAAATTTAGTATACCTCAAAGAGTGGAATCTCCCAGTTGAGTGTATCCTTGGGGTCTTGAAAAAAATCCTTTGGTTGGCACCAGTTCAGAACTCTTCTAGACATGGATTCTATAATGATTATTTTTTGTTCTCATTTTTTTTATTTTTATGTCTCATATCCTGATTGGCATACCTTTTTTTTGAGATGACAAGTAGCCTTATAAATTCTACTTTTTGATTTTGGGTTGCACTACTGGTTGTTGTTATACTAAACAATGAATTGGATCCACCCACACATGTTGTGTATTACAAAAAATACCATCCACATTACAGAGTCCATGGATGATGTCGACATATTGGAACATAGTTTTTCCTAGACAAACTATGGTCGGACTAAGATCAATATATGATAATAGTCACCTCATTTATTGAAAGATGGAATATTTTTTACTTTTGGGTTTTCCTACATGTGTCCCATAATTTATTTCTATCTTTTTAATTTTCATATTTTGGATAGATGTTATTCATTCACTCTTAAATAATTTTTTAAAACTTTTCATTTTATGGGTATTTTGTGATGAATGTGTGTGTATAGGGGAATTAGCCTAATTCCGACCATATGTGTGATATTCCTAATCATTGTCGGTCGATAGCCACTGACCTATTGGATGTGGCATTGGGGTGTCACCATCAAATTATCTATGATTACGTGGGACCATATAAGTTGTTTCATGATGTATAATTTATGTCAATATTCTATTATAAATAATAAATAGAAATTTTATTTCAATATATATTTTGTATAAGAAACAAATTTCATTAATTATTAAAATGAATATGTTTTTGTTATTCAAGTATCAAATATTTTATTTCCTTGTGAATATAGTGAATGGTTGACATTTTATGGACATGCATAATCAAATCTATGACATTCAAGATAAGAGGGATAAAATTTTTAATTATATCACATTTTATTTTTGAAATATTTCCTTAATAAATATAAACAAGAAACATATTATAATAATATTTATAGATCTTTTGATATAACCATTTTTTAGGAATTATTTGATTAATTTGAATATTTTTTATTAGAAAAAAATGAAAAAATCGAATTTTAGTAGAATGAGTTGTAAGATTAGTGGGTTATTAGAATCATATAAAATGTGATTGGAATAGACCAATTAATACCCATGAAATTATTAGGTATAAGTAATTTTTATCCTATTATGACTATTTTAGCATGTATGGTGATGTTTTCCTTATGAAATTCAATTTTAGTCTATTGAAAATATCAATGAGTTAAACAATCGATGTACATGATCTACCAATTACAAGTATTAAAAGACTACAATTTGAAATTTTTAGTGAACATCTATTATTTATTTCTTATATTCATGTGTCATACCCAGTTTTTTTACAATGTTATATTTATCAATAGATATAAATCTATAAAGATATTTCATTAAAGAAACAATGAGTTTTAACTCACCGTAAAAAGCTATTTACATTTTTTCAAACAAGATCATTATTAGCTGTTTACCAATGATTAAGGAATAAATTATAAAAAATAAATTTTAATTATTAATTATTATGGTTTATATAAAGAAAACAGTATTTATTAAAAAATTTAATGTTTTTTGAAATATCATTTGATTATTTAAAAAGAATAGTTTATTAAAAAATTATTATTTTTGATAAAAATAATAAAAATAATTTATGAAAATTTTATAAAATTTATTTTAAAAAATTAAATTCATTTACAATATCAAAAATTTAGAAAATTTATTAGGGTGAATTTTTTTTATTTTTATGAAAAAATTATTTTTTTGATGAATAGTTAAAAAATTCTCTTTTTGATTAAAAATTACTTATTACTTTAATGAATTTATAAGGTTAATTTTTTTTAAATAACCTTTCTAAAAATAATATTAGTTCAATAATATAGTTATTAATCAAATATTGGTCACTGAAATCAATTTCATATTGAATTTCTAATTTTTTTTTAATTTTGAACCTTTTCTCTTTGAAAAACAACTTTCCCATTGCGTCTACAATTTTAATTTTAAATTAAAATTTTCTTATTGTGTTAATTGAATTTTAAAAAATGGAATAAATATTTTCAATCAAAATAATTTATAGTATACTATGATATCAACATAATTTTTTACAAAATAAATATTAAAAATCGTAAAAATTAACTACCATACATATGTTTAAAATTAGTTTACCAAGGGTTAAACTTAAATGATAAAGGGTAAAATGAACTCTAAAAATGTAAAAACCCCATTTTAGGAATACATATCATACTTATAACTTATTATATTCAAGTATTGACCAGTTTGGGGTTTTTTGGATTTTTAAAAATGTGGGTTCACGTTATTCATTTTATAAATTTCAAATGTATACTCTCCCCCAATTATAAATGGACACACACTCCTCATCTATTCATTCATAAAGAACAATTATTCCCTTAAATCCCTAGAAAATATATTCCTTAATTTCCTATAATATTTTTTTGGACTTATTGTTATTAGTAATACCATGTAAGAATGATTTATGTATAAAACTAAAGATGTTCCCCGAAGAAGAGGTAAAATTGATAAACATTTGTTTGTGTTTTATTTCCTCTTTTGTCCCATTATAATTGTATTAAAATTTGATGAAATAATATAACTATTATATTCCATAAATTGATATTTTGTTTTTAAATTTAAAAACCTATATTCAAATTCACTTCCATCAAATGGGAAACAAAACCATCACTCGTGTGTATGGAGGACTACTGCTTCATGAAGCACTGTAATTTGTTTCCATCACCACCATTAAAAGATGGATAAAATGATGGATTTAATATTTATATTGGATATATAAGATGTTATTGTACTTTAGGAATTATAATATCACATCTACCTTTTTACATTCAAACATATTATAAAATAGTAGTGTTGATCTTGTGTACAGTGGCGTACCACCTTGAGAATAGATGCAATTCTTTACTCACTACCTATTTATTTGGAAGATAATTATGGTAAATTTATGGAAAAAAACACAGCACTATGAAATTAAATTATTCTTTATAGGTAATTTATTATTTATTAATATTTGATTTCATCCATAAGGAAAATCGAAACAATATTCCATCGTATGTGTATCCTACCATCACCCTGAATGGTGTATTACATTTTTAATCCCTAACAATTATTATATACAATAAATTGATATAATAAATATTTAATATATTTAATTCATGGTTGAAAATGTGTATATTTTTTACCCATGATGAATTTAATAGGAGGAATAAAATATAATAGTGACTAAAACCCAAGTATTTTTTTCCCAAAATGTGATTATTACATGGATTTATAAATAAAAAGTAATAAAATGACATAAAAAATCATATACATTATGATATATATAAGAATGGGTTTTTAATATATTTAAAAACATATATGTTGAGTGATTATTTTTACTTTTATCTTTTATATTATTTTTTCAGAAATCACAAACACTTTTTTATAATTTATTAACTTTTTTGACCACGGTATATTAAATTCTTTTTACAGAAAATGTAAAATTTTAAAATGCATAGAATTTGTTCATAATTATTCATATATATAAAAAATATATTCATTATTTTTATCGTAATGGGTATGTATCCAATGCACATTGTATTCACATTTATTAAATTAGATATAAGATTTTTTAATTATATTTTTTCAAAAAAAGTCATTATAATCGGACTGATACCGAAACTGATAAAAATAAAAATCAGTCTTATATCGATTTTCAAATTAAAATTTGTATGAATTTATGTTAAATACAAATAATTTAATTATTTTTAAGGAAAAATGATTTCTAAAGTATTTAATTTCTTTTACACATTAATGGTGTAAATCAAAACGACATCAGACAATCTGTTTCAAAGGAGCCATTAATGTACCAATTTTCCAAATCATTGTGACAAACTCAAAAAATACTTTTGTTGGGTATAATATGACCCCTAGGAAGGATTCATAATAATATACAATCACTTTTATATTTTTATCTCGATGATTACATTTTCAGTCTCAATTTTTCAAATGTTTACTGAGTTTAAAATCATGTTATTATCTTTTTGTATTTATTTAGATATATTGATTAATAAATTAATCTTTTTAGGTTGTGTCTTTAATAAATTCTTAATAGCTTCTCCCACTAGAATGTTATTATGATTGAGTGATAATGGGGATAGTAAGATGGAGAATATGTTAATTGAATTTATCATGGTCTTAATGGTATTGCAAGAAATAGAAGATCCCCCAGATAAAAGGCTTTCAGGGATAGGTAGATAGAGAAGACAATCATCATATTGGTGGATTTCCATGATGGGTAAAGATAGTCCATATAATTATCAAACAAGGGACCCCTTTATCCAAGGTTTTTTTCTACCTTACTCCTAATGTTTAAAGAGATCCATTCTTCTAAAATAACTATATGTTGTTCTTATATTGTTACTATTTATTTACTTGTTTATTATATGTATTTTAATTATATTATGTTTGTATGTTTCAGTTTTTTCTTAATAGAAATAAATACCATAATATCATAATCTTTAAATAATCATAACTACAAGGAATCTGAGATATAAAACATTAATCATATGTATCTTGAATACGATCAATTTAATCTATTTTAATCATATAAGTTTTTATTAGTATTTTACTACTTTTATATATCAAAATATGTCTTCATTATGTTAATTTTATAAATGAAATGACCCAATTCTGTATCTAACACATTTACAATATGATTTGTTTTGAATTTTTGTAGTTTACATTCCTTTAATATTATTTATTTAAAACTACATTTCACCCATATTGTAAATAATCATTAGAGAATACAGTAATTTAATCCTAATTTAAATATAACTCATGTTGATATACAAAAATTGGTATTATATTACAATTACACTACTCATGTACTTTATAATTATTTATATACTTGATTATTAAATATTTTATTGAATTTTGTTATAATATTTTATTTTATAATTATTTTTCACACAAACATGTATTATAAAAAATAATTTTTCACTATATCTATTTTTTTAATGAGTAGTGGAGTTAATTTTTGGTCCCATGGAAATTATCAATCCTAATAGACAACTAATTTTTAATGGTGTAAACTATAAATATTTGAGGGTGAGAATGAATAAATTTGTAATAAATACATGAGTTTAAATTTTTTCATGATATTTGGGGAATATTACATTGCCCATAAATAAATCACTTCATTTAAAAATCTCAAGAAGCAAGAATATCAGCATGATTATATAGGAAAAAACCATTGTTATGTTCAATGTCCAGACACATCTATAATAAAATTTCATCACTTTAAGCATCAAATAGTATTTGGAAAAATTATTGAGTTACTCACTTAAAAACATAAAAATTTCTTGAATCTATGACAACTATGATAAGAAAAAACTATCTATATTTTTAATTTTTACATAGTAAATCCATTTCCAAAATGAATCAGAAAATTATTTTTATTATTAACAGTATATACCTTCATGGAGATTGTTTTAAATTTTGAAAATATTGTTTAAAAAATTATAGAAGTAATTCCAAATGAATGAAAATCTAAGAGAACAGATGTTGATGATACAATGAAGTTTCAAAAGATAACTCTTGATAATTTTATGTCTACTATTATGCAGTATGATGGTAGATTAAAAAAAGATATTGAAATTGATAAGAAAAATAATGGAGGTGTTTCATTCAACACTACTACAATTCCTACTAAATTTCAGACAACAAAAAAGCAATTACATCTTCAAGATAGAAAAATATTGATATACAATCCAAATAGAGTATTTCTAAACAATCAGAAAATGAGTTACCTATTCTAGAATAGAGGATGAACATGACATTTGGTACGAAATTTTTTCTGAATCGATATAGGAAATGTACCTAAGATAGGATTTAAAATAATGATTATAAAGTTACTTGTTATGAGTGTAATAAAGCTAGACATATAAAACACAATTTTCCAAAGATAAAAATAAAATAGTAGAAGGAATGAAATTTAGATATGAATCTGAAATTGCATGACAATTCATAAAGAGATAATGTTGTTAATGAAAATTATTCTTGGAATGAAAATGGAAGAGATTCCTCATATATTACTTTTGGAAATGAAAGTTCTAGATGGAAGAAAATTAGTCTTCAGGCTTGATTACCCAATGAATGTATTTATTTTATAGAAAGGGTATACAACACTACAAGTATTACTAATATATAGTAATGTCAAAATTATCCTAATTCTGAAAATGATAAAAATTCAAAATCATCCGATGATGTATCTTCATAAAATAATGAAGATAATGGTTTACATTCTTATGAATATGTTTATTTATTTTATAAATTACATGAAATTGAAAATTTTAATGTTATTAAAAAAATTATAATGAAAAATCAAGGATTAGTGTTTTAACAAAAGATATAGAATATTATTTTAAGGATCGTAATGTTAAATTAAATGAAAAAAACTTTTTACAAAGAAAATGGAAAATATAATTATAAAATATAATATTTACAAATCATATTTATTAAATTGACTTCCAAAACTGTTGATAGTAAGGATAATGAATTATTTATTAAACTCAATTATGATTTTTTGTTTCTCAAAAAACTATTATCAAAAGTTACCAACAATATTATTTTTTGATAAAATGTAAAAACAAATACATCCTAAAATATATAGTACTGTAATTTATTTTCTAATAAAAACTCATTATCACTAATAGTTGCTTCATTCTAAAAAGTGTACCCTTTTTTACAAAATTGTGAAGTGGTGGTCAATCGAATAAAAATTTATTGATAAAAAGGATAAACACATAGGATTTCATGAAGCAGAATTTTCTATTAAAATATTATTCTTAAGGGAATTTTTATTTATGTAAACACATTATTGGAAGTGAACTATTAGAAAAACAAACGTTCCATATATCAGAGTATTTCCATACAATGTATTTACCCTAAATAAAAAATATAACATATATAAGTTCTCATCCAAATCCTATGATGGAATATTTTTATGTTATTCCACTAATTCGTAAGAATATTGAGTTTTTAATAAACAATTTTGTACTTTTGAAGAAAGAGTACATGTTAAATTTTATGAAACTGACCCTTTGGATTTTAAACAACCCCAACCGACATCATTAGAGGTTATTTCTAAATCTGATTTTTAACTATTGTTTGAAAATTCTACTAATAAGTAAAAATCCTATGATATTGTTTCTAATGTTATTTATAAAGAATATTATGATCCATCAGTTGAATAAAAATATTTTGAAACCCCATGAATTTAGTTCCTTCATTGGAAGTATTCTAGTGGTAATATCATTGGAGATGTTTATCAACTTGTTTGGACTATAAGTTATTTAACAAATGAAAATGAGTATCAAAATTTTCTTTCCAAATTACAACCTAAGAATCGTGATGAGGATTTACGTGATGATTATTTTACTAATTCAATTCATGGTTAACATAATGAATTATAGTTTAAAAATTTACACATTTTTTGAATGACCTAAATAAACATCCATAAATATGGATAAATGGGTATTTAAAAAATTGTGATGAAAATGGAGTAATAGTTAGAAATAAATCATTAATTTTTGTTAAAATATATAATAAACAAGAGGGAATATATTATGAATAAACATATGCTTCTCTTCCAAAAATGTATATATTCTTTTTCTACTATCCATTGCATCATTATTTAATTTCAAACTTTTTAAAATGGATTTAAAGTGTTATTTTTATAATGGTTATGTTCAAGAGGAGGTTTTTTTAATAACCACCTAGTTTCTAATATACCAAATATCCTAATTATGATCATAAAATTACCAAACATTTATATAGGCTAAAAATTCCCCCATATCATGGTATGATTGATTGATAAGATTTTTGTTACAAAACAAATTTGTTAAGGTAACAACTGATCAAACTCTTTTTATAAATAATGATAATAAAAACAATATGTTTTGAAAATTATATGTTGATGAAATTATATTCAGATATAGTCAATGATATTAATATATTTTTCTTTGTATCTTATGAAATATCAGTTTGAGATGGTATGATGGGTGAGTTAACATGATTTTTAGGTTTTCAATCGAAACTAGAATAAAATTATATATATCAACCTAAGTATATAAAATATCTTTGTAAATTTTTGTATATATTCACACTATATGTATTAATACTCTGATCAGTACCTCAAACACACTTGATCATGATGAGTATGGACAACCAATTGATCAAAAGTTATCTATAGATATGATATTAATCTTACATACTTACCCGTCATTTGATCAGTCATAATGTTTTCTGTACTATTATGTTATTTCATATAAAAAGAGAAAAATATCTATTTTATTTAAATAACATGGGATTTTTTATTTATTATTTTTATTAATTATCTAAATCATTGTACCAAAAGTGAAATTTAAGATGTAATAGATACAAAAATAAATAATATTGTTTTATTAAGAATGGTTACATCTAATATAATAAATCATTAGTAAAAGTGAATATATAATTTATGTGTTTATGATACCAAATAAATGAGTAAGGGATCTATGCACCATAATAAAAAACAACCCTAATTCACAGAAGTCCATGAAAAAACATATAACACAATTAAATCCTTTCCCAGGAACAATAAAACCTAAACCATTTCCCCATCGATGGACATATAAGGGGGATAAATAAGAAAATAATAAATGAAATTGGAAGACAATATAGATTTAGGATTAAATAATTAATGTTGGATCAAAAGGAATTTATCACAACAAGAAGGTGCATTAAATCATTAATAAAATTACCACAAATAATGAAAGTAAATTCATTAGTTAGACAAGGACCTAATTTACCTAATGGGATTAAACCATGTGAGGATTGAAGTCAATTTAAAATTTAAAATTCAATAAACTGTACAATGATATGGAAATTCCTTCTCTATAAAATTATCTAACATGATTAAGCATTATTGATAACTATAGGCATTCAGTAGCATCTAACCCTGCCATATATTCCCACCATTTAGATATAAAAATCATAATTATACGCCCAAATAAGTTGCCCCAACAAGGATCATTATGAATATTCCTCAAATATATGATCTTGAAATTAAAATATATTAGAAATATTTAATGGGAACCAAGGAAAAAATTACATTTTTATATCCCTTTTTTTAGAGAGGCTCCTCTAATAGACCACACCCATCCAAACACCCTCCACTATGACATAGATTACCAACATGAAATAATATTACATAAAAGGTATTTTTAGTCCCCAAATCAACTAACCCATAAAAGAATCCAAAACATTATACGATAAAATATACCATGACCACTACCAAATAATTTGATAACTAAAAAGGGATGTTTTCCCTTATAAATAAAAAATTAATTTCTCAACCTATACAACACTCAAAAACCACTAAAAAATCTCTAACACCTTTTTTAACAATCTAGAGTGCTAGTAATTTCCTTGAATCAATAATAAACACCCTTCAAGAAATTCATATCCCTGATAATTAAAAAAACATAGAAAAAGTGTTATAATTATGAATAAAAACCCCAACGATATTAAGTTAAATATTAATATTGATATCCATAAAATACCATATACAAAAAATATGAAGAAATATAATTAAAATTATTATAAAACAATATTAATATATCAATACGATTGAAATATCAAAAACCATATGATATTGATCATGAATTATAAAATCATGTAACTATATATCTCCTCTAAACCACATGTCCTCTTGATATAAAAACCAATATAATGAGACTCATTGGATACACCTTGTATTTTCATTCGATTATCCCAATGTGTCTCTCTATAAATTTATAATCATATTTAACATTAATATTATCCCAATAAATTTAATGAGATGCATTATGAAGATACCGATGAAATTCAAAAGAATTGAAAATTTCATTAATATGGTCCATTAATGGATGATTTAACCATTTATATGATATCATACTAACATGATTTTTCACCTCAAAAGGTATAAAATACCAAGGAGAAACCATTCTATAATGACTAAATCTCTACTAACCATGATGATCATAGTCCTTTCAAATCACATTATATCTCAACAATATCTTGAAAGGTATCCCCCTTTGATACATATAATACTAGTCATTTTTTAGTATCCATCATTCATTTATGAATCACAATTACCTTCTTTGTTATGAAGTGTATTAAATTTGGTCCATGTATCATCAAATTTCAAAACATAGTCTATCATAATGGAAATTTATCAATTTATTAATAAAAAACTCAAATGTGTGATACTACTAAATGCTTTATTTTTTATAGGAAAGACAAAATTTTATAACTTTTTTACCTATTAACATCCAAAATCATGGATAAATGCATAAAAAATATCCTCTAATGTCAGGTTAGTCTACTTCTTCTGATCATATGTCTATGAATGGATTACAATCTGAAGGAATAACTATGCTTCCAAATCACAATTAAAATAATCCCCCACATGATAGTGATAGTTAGGATAATGGTTAGATATGACCATCCTTAGTATCCCATGATTCCATAGTATCTCCTCTATATATAACCCCAAAAACCAACCCTATACACAACACCCTGATATGTAATAAATGGAATGACTTTACTAATATATCCATAATTTCCCAAATTATGTCATGCAAACCAAAATATTCAGGTTAAATGTTAAAAAATCATCAAATTCTTATACCACATCCTCTGAGAAGTATCCATTGACTATAACATACATTATAGAAAACAATTCCAATAATAAATATTCTGAACATCCAAAAAATACGACATTTAGTTTACCACTAACCATTTTTTTCATGTCTAGTGAAATTGTCTCATCAAGGAATGAGATATTTTAGATTTACCATAGTAATGCTCAAAAATTAATTTATAAAACTAATAGAGAACCACCTTATAGAACACTAATATAATAGATAAATTCTTGTAAAATAACACAAAATTTAGATATTCCTCTAAAAATATTGTATGAGTATTATTATATGCTACATGGTAATACCAAAACACTACATCAGGATCTCCAAATGGGTGTCCTCCTATTACCATATTAAGAATAACTAATCAACTGACTAATATAAGAGACCTATACTATTAAATTCTACTATATGTTGTTGCAATGTTGAAATATCATCAATCATAATCTATGGATCTCCAAACTCTTGAGAACAATATTTACATTAATTATAACATGCACGCCCAAAACATTATCTATAGAACTTGAATGGTTGTATCATTTTAGCCATTTTTCTATGGATACAATGCCATGCCCAAGTGTAACATTGTCCCATATACATCCTTCAATAAAATCCTTTTTCAGGATGTATATCAATCATCGTCATTATAAAAAATTGTCAATGGGAATCCATGTAGTCGAAAAATCTCTTTCATATAGAGGAATCCCATGATTTCTAATATACGCTACTTCTAGATTTCTAGGAAGTGCAGAGACATGGTGATTCAGTCAAGAATAACCAAAATGGAATCATGTCTCCTAGATGTATGTGGTAAACCCTTTATGAAGTCCATCAATATCCCATCCTAGTCCCATTTCATCACCTCATGGGGTTGGCCTATACCTGATGGAACATGGTTCTCAACATTCACTCGTTGACAAGTGAGGTATCAAGAGATCAACTATAAAACTCCCTTCTTCATCCATGGCCACCAAACCTGATGGAAGGGGTCTTGGTACATTATTTCAAGACATATATATACTACCAACGAGGATGCATGAAACACCCTCAGTACCTCCTCACACAACATCACAGGTACCACCGTATGCCCTATGAAAAGAAGGAAATTCTCCCTAGAATTGGAATATCCCTCGGGACCATTTACTTATAAAGACCAGGAAAATCTATTGAAAATTTTTCTCTTAAATACATGGGAATTTTACGAGTCCTCAGTTTCTAATAGCGCGTGATTCTGAAGCCCTGAGTGCCCGGAATGATCCTTTGAAGTTTTGGTAAGCATAAACTAACGCGCGTAAGTAGTATTAATGAAATGGCGGAATAACTCTTAAACAGTTACTTGGATCAGAAATCTGAGGGCACCGTTGCACTCAAGATGGTAGTTTTACCCTAGGCGCAACTGAAGTTTAGTCGGCGCGGGCCTCCAATGAGAAATCCCAAAAATGGAAAAACCGTAAATATAATAATATAATAAATTATTTTATTTTTCAAATGCTTAAAACTCACAAACAGTAGCTTGGATTAAAAATCTGAGAACACCGCTGGACTCTTGAGTGATAGATTTATTTAATAAGATACCAACTTCAGCCGGCACGGGAAACCAGAAAAAATTTGTTTTTGGTTGAAAATAAAATAATTAAGTGACAATTATTTTATTGTAAAATTTATAAATTCTAAACAGTAACTCGGATTGAAAATCTAAGAGTACCATTGGGTTCATTGGGGCATTTTCACTTAGGCAGATCCTAGCCTTGACCGGCGTGGGTCGAGGGTGACTGATAATATTTTTTTGAAGTTATGTTCAGGTACATTCAGTAAACATACGAGAAATATTTTGTATCTTCTGAACCGATGCTCAGAATTGAAATCTGAAGGCACCGTTGAACTCGCAGCATCAGTATTCTCTTAAGGAGAACTTCACTGTAGTTGCATTTTATCTAGGCTGGAAGTTATTTTTTTGGGTTTCTAAACAAATTGAATAAAAATATGTCTAGAATATTTTTATTTGAGAGGTGGTTTAATCCTCCAAGGGGATGTTGGAGGTGGGGTCCACCTACAATTAACCTCCCTTGGGAGGATATTATGTGGTGGGGCCCGCGGGAGCTCAATCCCCCCTAAACCCCCGTAAACCCCTTGAGTTCCCCATTAATGGTGGAAACTCTTCACTTACCCCATAAATTTTTGGACCATATTCACTTTCCCTCTCCAAATATATTTATCCAACCCCACCTTTTAATTAAGTGATGTAACTTAATGAATTTTAATCACTTTGAATTCATTATGCTAAAATTATACTAATATGTGTTATTTTATTAATTTCTTGTTGGCTTATTCTTGTGGTGGAGTCTTGGAATGATTGAGAAAATATCCTCCCAACAAAGAACAACATCTTCTCTCAACAAAGAACGCATGTCTCTACTAAGGAATGATGATGCCATCTTCTCCCTCTCCAACCGGTGCAATAAAGGGAAGACGCTGCCTATGATGAACGTTGCCAACGACGACATTATCTCCTATAGGTGTCAACGGAACAATGCCGCCTTCCAGTGACTCCGTCGAGCGAACACCGATTACAAGGTAGGGGTTTTGAATTCTTGTACCCGCTCTACATAATTGAAATTAGGGTTTGACAAACAAATGATATCAATGTAACATGGGGTAATTTGAACTCCACCAACACAGCCAAAAAATTTCCATTTTGATCTTGTTTGTGGTTGCTGATGAGAGCGGAAAACGGGGGTCGGCATCAGGCCGACCGCGAGGAGACCGATAGCGGAAGATTGCCGGGTCACCGGAAAGGTGCAACACCGTCGTGCCGCGTGGAAGATAGTCAGGCCGCGGGGGAGGGCCGCGGCGCTACCGCGCCGCGCCCGTGGAGCAGTACCGCGTACTTAGGCCGTTGCGGATAGGAGAGAGTGGCCGACTTAGCTGGCCCACGGTAAGCCCCAAGAAGGACCCTACGGGTCCCGCGGTTACAAGGGTTGACGCCTTGCGCCCGCCGTTTCAGGAAGTGGGGGTGTAACAAACCCCCCCCCCCCCCCCCCCCACATTACGTGGTTAGCTGGCCAGCCGGGCGCAACTCGACCAACCTAGCCAGGCACCACACGGGCAGCCGGGCTGAGCCACAGGTCCTGCCGGGCGCCGCACTGCCCGTCGGGCCGAGCCACATGCCCAGCTGGGCGGTGCACGGCCAGCCGAGCCAGGCGCCAAATGACCATGGGTCGGGCCACACTCTATCCGGGCTGCGCCTTCGGGCTAGGTTGCGCCTTCAGGTTGGGTAACCGACTCAGGCCAGGCCGACCACTCATGTCAAGCTGCATTCACGAATCGGGTCTGATCGGGTCGGACCAGACCTGGACCTGCTATGGCTATTTACACCTTTTAGTCAGCATCTTGGGCTACGGGTGACCGAACGACGAACCGACTACATCGATGAAATACTTGGAGCGATAAGACTCTTTTAGCATACTCCACTTGAGGTTCGGACGCAGTTGGAGTACGGTCGGTTTGGTTTGAGACTAAAAACCAACAGGTCCCCTGCAACGTAAATGCCAATAACTCTCAGACCGGGCATCTGATTGACGCATTTTCTGTCATGTTGGGTTCCTTATGATGATATGGAACTACAGAATACATCAACTAAATACATAGTGATAGTTGATGTGTCGACACTTGGCTCGAGGAGAGGACCCTCCCGGAATCGAGCATGCTGTGTGAAGGAACCCTAGTGCAGGCTGCGACAATACTATACCAAGATCCACTATGGGTTCGATAGTGATGACTTCTGTACCAAAATATTTCGTGGGTTCGACTGTGATGAAATCTGTACCGGATTCCTCCGTGGGTTCAGCAGTGATGACTTCTCTACCAGAATCCTTCGTGGGTTTAACAGTTCTGACTTTTGTTCCTGGATCCTGTGTGGGTCAGACCGAATATCTGGTCTTGTATCTTGTGCGGGTCAGATAGCTTAGCTGGTCCTGTATCTTGTGAGGGTCTGACAGCTCAGATGTAGACAAAATATCTAGTCTTGTATCCTGTGTGGGCCCGACAGCTTAGCTGGTCCTGTATCATGTGTGAGTCTGACAGCATAGATTAACCAGTGACTACATCTGATCATCTCTGTCACTCTACAAATGATGTATACCTGTGCGAGCTGAGTCTTTTCTTTCAACCATTATCATCGAGGTGATTGAATTTACTTCCTTTGTGGATTGGGATTTTCTTGGGATCAAGAGTTGGAGTCAGACTATGACTGGTAACTTATGTATATGTATAGGCATATACCTATGTAGGGTTGTTTGATACTTTGTAATTGTATCTTTCTTCTGTGGATTATCCTTAGTGGGTTTTCGGAGACCATCGGATGTCTTGGGGTACCCTACTGAGTATTTTTATACTCACCCCTACACAGGCTTCGCACCCACCTTGTTGGGTTTTTTTCAGATGACGGAAAAAAGTGATCGAGGATGAAGGTGACGGACGAGAGGCAGCTCTGAGCAGGACTAGAAGGGACATACCTAAGGGACGACTTTTTCAAGTTCTGTACAAACCCTTTAGGTAATATTCCCCAGTAGACGATCCAGGAACAGTTTTACATTTTTACATGTACTTGTTCTTGTTGTTCGGTTGGGTTTGTATACTAGCCCATTTACTTTTAGCAATACCTTTCTATTCTGTTTTACTTATTGTTTTGCATCCAGTTGTGTACTCTGGTTGTGTATGATTTCTTTTTATAAAGTCAATTCCTTCCCAACTTAAAGAATTACTCATTTGGAACTAGTCTCCAGCACCTGGCCTATGGAAGACGGGCTTGGGGTAGTCCTGGCACGGGTTACCAGGATAGGTCATGAAAAATTGGAATCCGAGGAGTCGGTTATACCGAATAACTTTGCACTATGATCTGTCTTACTGTGATTCAATAGTGTTAAGAGTATTGAGTGTGGTTTTCGGTCTAGGGAGTCCAGTGTTGGTGCGGAGACCGACGTATCCATACCCCCAGACCCTGACTTCTGATTTCCGACTCAGTGCATGAAAACCCAGATTGTGAGTGTGTTTTCAAAAGTCTTATTTGTGTACTCTTTGAGTCAGCTCACCAGGTATAACTTATTGACTGTGGCGCACCTATTTCTTATCCGGATGCCACTGCGTAGACATCCAGCTAGGGTTTATGAGAGAGTAGACGATGATGGCCCACTGAGCGATAAGGCTCTTGTTTAGGTCCCTCTCTCTATGTTGGCACCATCGGGTGGTGTACCAGCAGCCCCACCACCTGTAGGGTAGCAGATACCCCCATCCACACTGGAAAACGGTGCACACTGACTGAGCGCATTGCACGAGATCCAGCTACAGAGGCCACTGAGGTTTCGAGGTGAGGTAGATTCCAAGGAAGTAGAGGACTTGATGGAGGCGATTACTGGAGTTTTCCGCCTAGTTGTGACACTAGTAGAGTAGATTTTGATCTCAGATACTAAACATTTCCAGTGAGTGACCATGATGATGGTCTGCATATTGATGAGGTTTTGGTACTTGGACCGTTTTATGAGATGGTAACTTCAGGGAGTGTGCAAACTATATCACTGCTCATTGCCCAGCAGACACTACCTCCAGTACCGGTAGAAGACACTTTTAGTCTTAGTTCCTTATATGTGTTTCAGCACTAGATATCCCTAATGTTCCAAGGTGAGCCCGACCCACAGTCGGCTGAGGAAATGCTTGTGGAGGTGGCTGAGAGTTTTCTTGGAGCTTATACAGCTTCAGTCGGATGATGTGTCAGTAGCTGAGAATTCATCAAGGCATACCAATCTTTCCTGGTACTCAATGAATGTGATACGATCAGTGCTTTATAGCTCATATTTATGAGAGATGTGTGTTTAAGGATATCTGAGCCATCACTTTTTCCTCTATGCTTTCCTACTTATGTTAGTGTGCTAGAGAGAGCCTTTGTGGTTGAATGTTCATTGGCTCAGCGGATAAAGAGAGTGAATGTTAGCAGTTGGAGAGTATAAAACTAGTGCCAGCCTCAGAGACATGAGTGTGTAGAATGTATCTAGAAGAGGAAGTGTTGTGGACTGATGAATCTGTAGGGCAGCAGACGTGGAAGCAGAGTTAGAGTGCAGGAGAAGAGAGTAGCTGCATGCAGTCAAGGAGTGTGACCCAAGGGCTCTATGAATGATTCAAGGTACGATCTGTGTCTACTACAAGCATCTGTATCAATAGAAATAGATATGATCTATTCATTAATTCAACGAATCTTGTCCCAGACCGAGAGTTTCCGGTTAAGTCGTTGACTTGACCCTCACGTCTGGAGATACCTTTGCGAGGAGACTCGATAATCACACATACGCCAACTATGTGATCTGCCCCTTGAGGTAGGAGTTTCGGTTGGAACCTCTTGGTGGCAGCGTCGAGGCCTTATTAAGTTTGTTTGGGTACGGACTGGGCCACTATAGTTCATACACGGATTGACTATATTAGGAAAAAATATTGTGGTTTATCTACAAGGTTGGGATCAGTTTTTCCTTTGTCGGTGAAAAAGGAAACCCAAGAAGCACATGTTAAACTCTTGCATTGTAGGGTACAACTGATCACTCTTGAATCGGCCAGCCATACCCTCGGGGCAGCAGGAACTTTGAGTTTTCAGTTCCAAACAAGAGTGTCAGAACTTGGGGATATTTTTTAAAAGATGATTCCAGGATAACCCCCCCCCCCACAAGGGGGAGGGACATTTGCTTTAGCTAGAGTTGCAGTAGATCTAGTGAAGATTGAAGTGGAACATTCTTGGGAGCCACCAAAGAATGTGAAAGAGGTATGAATATTCTTGGGTTTGGGAGGATACTATCCGAGATTCGTTCCAGACTTCTCCAGAGATGGAGCAGACTATCTATAGTCTCATACAGTCACACCGCCACTTCTTCAGCAAGTCAGGGAGGCATAGCATGGGGACACTGACTACGAGACACGATGTTCTCAGATATCCACAAGGCAGGAACCTGATGGATTTTCTGAAGTTGGGGAGCACGTCGTCCTCTTCAGAGGACGTACTTGGTACCAGTTTCACTTTAGGAAGAAGTTTTTATGCAGTTCCACACATCTCCTCAAGCAGTAAATCCAAGAGTGGTGAAGATGTATTAAGACCTCAGACGATAGCACTGGTGGCCAGGTATGAAGAATGCAGTAGCAGAGTTTGTCTCTCGATGCCTCACTTGTCAGTAAGTGAAGGCGGGGCACTAGGTTTTAGCAAGTTGGTTCAACACTTAGAGGTCCCAGAGTGGAATTGAGATGGGATATCCATGGATATTTTGACGGGACTTCCACGTACGTCCAGAGGACATGACTCTATTTGGTTAATCGTCGACCGATACACCATGTCAACAAACATCATACTGGCCAGAGATGGTATGAGCTACCACAGAGTGGGTTCAAGTCATCCAAGACAGGATGAAGACTATACAGAGTAGACAAAAGTCATATGTTGACAGGAGACGGAGACCTCTGTAGTTCAAGGATGGCGACCACGTCTTTTTACGGGTCTCACCTCGACGAGATCTATGGAGATTTGGCCAAGGCGACAAGTTATCTCAGAGGTTCATCAGACCTTTCTAGGTCCTCAGCAGATTTGGGGATGTGGCTTACCGCTTAGCTCCTCCACCTCAGTTGCACTGGGTCCATGACATCTTCCACATATCCCAGCTGAGGACATACATGGACGACCCTACCCACATCATCGGCCATGGGGAGATAGATGTTGATGACGAGGTGACTTTCACAGAGGTTCTAGTAGAGATAGAGGATAGACAACAGCAGGTCCAACGTGTAAGATCGATAACTATGGTGTGTGTTCGTTGGTAGCACAGAAACCTCCAGGAGAGAACATGCGAGCGGGTGTCTCAAATGACTTCTAAGTACCCCCATTTGTTTCCTTAATGTGAGTTGTAGCTTACGGGGATGTAAAGCCCTAAGGTGGAGATAATTTAAGACCCAAAAATTCGGTGGATTTTTTTCTTAAATAACTTTGAATTTTACAATTCCTCAGTTTCTGACGGTGTGTGATTCCAAATCTCGGAGTGCCTAGAATTATCCGTCAGAGTTTTGTTAAGAATAAATTAACACGTGTAAGCTATTTTACTGAAAAAGTGGGATAACTCTTAAATGGTTACTCAGATCATAAATCAGAGGGCACCGTTGTGCTCAGTATGGCAGGTTTACCCTAGGTGCGACTTATGTTTAGTCAGAGCGGGCCTCCTGTGAGAAATCCCAAAAATGGCATAACCGATAATAAAATAATTAAATAAATTATTTTATTTTTCAAATGATTATAACTCACAAACGGTAGCTTGGATTAAGAATAATAGACCACCACTGAACTCTTGAGGGCTTTCTTTATTTATGTAGATACTAACATTTGCCGACGCGGGCCACCAGAAAAGTTAGTTTTTGGCTGCTAATAAAATAATTAAGTGACAATTATTTTATTGTAAAATTCATAACTTCTAAACAGTAACTCGGATTGATAATCTGAGAGTACCGTTGGGTTTTTTGGGGCATGTTTCACTTAGGTAGAGCTTAACCTCGACCGGCGCGGGTCGAGGGTGACTGATAATGTTTTTCTGAATCTTGGTTCGGGTACGTTCAGTAAAAGTACGAGCGGGATTTTATATCTTTTGAACCAGTGCTCGTAATTGAAATCTGAGGGCACCGTTGAACTCGAACTGCCAATATTCTCTTAAGGATTCCTTCACCGCAGTTGTGTTTTATCGAGGATGGAAGTTAATTTTTGGGGTTTCTAAATAAACTAAATAAAAATATGTCTTGCATATTTTTATTTGAGTGGTGGTTTAATCCTCAAAGGGGAGGTTGGAGTTGGGTTCCACACGCGCATAACCTCCCTTAGTAGGATATTATGTGTTGGGGCCTGCAGGAGCTCAAACCACCTTAAACCCTCTTTAACCCATTGAGTTACCCATTAATGAGGGAAACTCTTCACTTCCCCCATAAATATTTGGAGCCTCTTCCCCTTCCATCTCCAAATTTATTGAGCCAACACCACCTTTTAATTAAGTGATGTAACATAATAAATTTGAATCATTTTAAATTCATTAAGAAAACATTATATTAAGATGTGTTAATTTATTATTTTGGGTTTGGCTTAATCTTGTGGTGGAGTCTTGGAAGGATTGCGAAAATATCCTCCCAATGAAGAACGGAATCTTCTCTCAATGAAGAACGCCCATCTCCACTTCGAAATGACGACACCGTCTTCTTCCTCTCCAACAGGGGAAAGAAAGGGAAGACGCCGCCCGCGAAGAACATCTCCAATGACGACGTCATCTCCTCCCGATGTCAATGGATCGACACCACCTTCCTGCGACTCTGCTGAGTGAACATTGATTACAAGGTAGGGGCTTTGAATTCGTTTACCCATTCTACATCATTGAAATTATGGGTTGACAACCAAATTATATCACCGTAATATGAGGAAATTCGTACCGCACCAACATGGGTGACACTTCCCCATTTTGTTCTTGTTTATGGTTGTCAATGGGAGCGGAAAACGACAGTCGACGTCGGGCCGGCCGCGAGTAGACCAGAAGCGCAAGACCAATGGGTCACCGAAAAGGCGCAGCGCCGTCAGCCCGCGCCGGGGCTACGGGAGGCCGCGTTCCAGGAAGGACCCTACGGGTCCCACTGTTACAAGGACTGGTGCCTTGCACTAGCCGTTTCTGGTGCTGGGGGTGAAACACCCCCCCCCCCCTTTATGTGGCTTGCTTGCCAGCCGGGTGCCACATGACCAGCCTAGTTTGACGCCACACATCCAGCCGGGCTTAGCCACATGTCCAGCCGGGCGCCGCACTGCCAGTCGGGCCGGGTGCCACATGGCCAGGAGTCGGGCTGCCCTAAGATCGGGCCATGCTTTCGGGTCGGGACGACCACTCAGGTCAGGCCACATTCATGAACTGGGTCAGACCCGAGTTCGGACAGGGATCAGTCCGACTAGGTAGGATTGGACTCGGACCCGCTACAACCATTTAAACCTTTTATCCCGCATTTTTGGCTACGGGTGACCGAACGACGAACCGAATGCGGCGATGGGATACATGGAGCGATAATATTCTTTTGGAAAACATCACTTGAGGTTTGGACATATTTGGAGTACAGTCGGGTTGGTTTGAGCCTAAAAACGAACCGGGCCCCTGAAAGGGAAATGACAATAACTGTCAGACCGAACATCTGATTGACGCATCGTCTGTCACGTTGGGTTCCTTATGATGAGACAGAACTTTGAGATACATCAACTACGGAAATTGTGATAGTTGATTTATCGACACTTGGCACGAGAAGCAGACCCTCCCAGAATCGAGCGTGTTGTGTGCGGGAACACTATGGCTGGCTGCGACAATACTGTACCAGTATCCTCTGTGGGTTCGACAGTGATTACTTCTTTATCGGAATCCTCCTTCAGTTCGATAGTGATGACTTTTGCACTGGAATCCTCTGTGGGTTCGACAATGATGACTTCTGTATCAGAATCCTCTATGGCTTTGAAATTTCTAACTTATATTCCTGGATCCTGTGTGGGTCCTATAGAATAGTTGGTCCTGTATCCTGTGTGGGTCCGACAGTTTAGCTGGTCCAACATCATGTGTGGGTCCGATAGCTCAGATGTAGATAGAATAACTAGTCATGTATCTTGTGTGGGTCCCACAGCTTAGCTGGTCCTGTATCCTTTGTGGGTCTGACAACTTAGATGAATTAGTGACTACATCTGATCATCTCTATCACTCTACAAAATATGCATACCTGTGTGAGCTGAGTCTTGTCTTTCAACCAATATCATCGAGGTGATTTACTTTACTCCCTTTGTGGACTGGGTTGTGCTTGGGCTCGAGAGTTGGAGCCGGACTGTGACATGTAACTTAGTTATATGTATGGGAATATACCGATGTTCGGATGGTTGATACTTCATAATTGTATCTTTCTTCAATGGTTTATCCTTAGTGTATTCTAGGAGACCTAAAGGGGGTCTCAGGGTCCTCTACTGAGTTTTTTTATAGTCACCCCTGCACGGGTCTTTCCCACACCTTGTTGTGTTTTATGCAGATGAAAGACAACAGTGATCGAGGCTTAGGGTGACGGACGGGAGGTTGCTTGGAGCTGGACTAGATGGGACGTACCTCAGCGACGAGTTGTTCGAGTTCTGTACCTACCCTTCAGGTAGGATTCCCCGATAGATGATCCAAGATCTTTTTTCTGTTTTTACTTGTACTTGTTCTGGTTTTTTGGTTGGGTTTGTATACCGTCCCATTTACTTTCATCACAACATTTGTATTCAGTTTTACATAGTTTTTTGCTTCCTGTTGTGTACTCTAATTGTGTGTGATTTCTTTTTATAATGAAAATTTCATCCCAGATAAGGGATTTATGCCTTTGGTACAAGTCGCCAGCCCCTGGCCTAGGGAAGGCGGGCTTAGGGTAGTCACTGCAGGGGTTCCAAGGACGGGTCGTGACATTAATTTTGACAACTGTGTCTATAGTGTCTCACAATCGGTGTCCCCAGGTTGTGCCTCCTAGAGTATTTTTATGAGTTGATGGGTGAAAACCATCGACTTGAGTATGCTACTCCATATCCATCAATAAAAGAATTCAGAAATGAGGGCAACTGATTAGATTCCTCACTCAGTAACTGCAATCTAGATCTCCTGTTGTGTGCATCAGCCATCTCATTCCCCTTCCCATGAGTATAAATAATCAGAATTTCATAGTACTGGATGATAACTATCCATAACATCTTTCAGAAGTAAATATCTTTTTGTGTGAAGATACATATTAGATTTTTTAATTTTAGTAAATAATAAATCTCTCACCCATCTAGTAATGGTGCCTCATATTTGATACGAATTCTACAACTACTACATCTAGATCATGGGTCACATAGTTCGACTCATGTGGCCTTAATGAATTTGATCCATAGGTAATAAAAGATTTATCATGTAATAGGAGACAACCAACATTACTCCCTAACTAAATAGAGAACACCATGTACTTGATTTCCTCCTCTACGAATCTAATGAATGGATCACTGGTCAACCTCTACCTTACCTCCTAAAAGCACTTTTGGCACTTTGATGTCTAGCCTAAAGTAATTCTCTTATCTTCCTAGATTTCTAGGGTGTTTCCACTCTAGAATGGTCAAGTACAACCCTATGACAGTACCCTTCCAATATAAGTAAATTCTCCACCAAGGTAACACTCTTTGGTGGCCCCCAAGCATGAAACCCAACAACCATGACTGGATCCACCACATCTCCAACCTTAAAGATGGAATGTACTAGAGAATTTACCTCTCGAATAAAGAATTGACACATTGAGAACTTCTCATACGGATAGTTACCTCAACATGTGTCCATGACTGACCTCAATTATCATGCATGTTCCTCCATAGACCCTGAGTACACTAAGATGCCACTAATGAAGACAACCCTAAACCGGACCATGTAAGACTGAATGATCCTATTCATGAGTCCTATAAACACAGTTTATGTCAAATAGCATATCCAGTAATTCATAATGGCCATAAAAAAAATCTGAAAGCTGCATTATGTATATCTTCATCCCATACATGTAATTGGTGATTACCTGACCTGATGTCGACCGTAGAGAACCTCCATAACTTTTTGAATTGATCAAACAAGTCATTGATCTAGGTAGTGGATAATTTTTCATTACATTCACATTTTTTAGACACTAGAAGTGCACACAAAACATTGAGCTTGCATCTACCTTCTTGTCAAAAAAACTAGGGCTTACAAAGGTGAAACACTGGTTCTCGTAAATCCCTTCTTTTGCAATTCCTCCCACTGCACCCTCATCTCATGAAGCTCTATGGGTTCCATATGATATTAATGGGTAGATATTAGAATCCCCCTAAGGTCTAAACCAATGAAGAAGTCCATATACCTATAGGGAGGTAAACCTAGAACATATTCCTGGAATATTTCCACATATTGTACAGCCATAGTAGGAAATGGAGGACCCATGTCATCCATTACACTGGTTGTGAGGATAGACAACTAAGGAGTTATTGGAGCCGTCCTCTTATATATGAGTCCATCCTACAATTCTAGCATTTACATTTAACCATGAAAAGAAAACATGGTCCCATCACTGTAGACACTATTCACTATGTGCCTAAAAAGTCAATCAGAGCATGAAATGTGGGTAACCATCCCATACCAATAATGTTGTCGTAAGTCCTCAACAATTCTACCAATGGATCCCAATGAAAACTATCGCCTCCATGTGTAATGTCACACTGTTATAACTTGTGTTTGATCATTTGGTCTACTCCATTATGATTTCCTGGGCATGAGGACTGAGTCAAAGGTTCAACCAGAATCTCCATGTCTCGAACCAGATTAGCTGCAAGAAAAGAATTACTATCATATATATCTATCAAAAAAGTATCTATGGTTGACAATACATAGATCACACATCATATCATCTATAGAGACCTAGATTTACATGCCTTTACTGCATGATGTTATCCCCTCCCATATCCTCCAGCTCCATGAGCCTAGTGTCAACCACATGGGGGTGGTGGTGGAAACATGTCGAAGCATCGACCAACTCCTGATTCTCTCCCAACTCCTCTACCACATCCACCACCATATAGACCACCCTAGTCCTCTATTAATATTTTTCTCGTTTTTCAATCTTTAGTTCCCCTATTAGTATTATGATGTGTTGGACAATCTCTTGTGTGATATCCCTTACATTCACATGAATAATATCATCGGTCCCTTGGTTGTCTTGATCCACCCTGGGATGGCCTTTTAATGATCCTAGACCACATGAATCCTTGTGACGTCCATTGAATACCTATTGTTGTTTTCTTCTACTCCTTCCAAACCAATGATAACTACCATTTGCTGAATCTTCCCAAATAAGTAACTCTCAACCACCAAGGCTCACTCTAACAACCCAACATCAGTGGGAATGCATAGAGAGGTAACAATGGATCCGATGTCCCTATGTAGACCTCAATCGAAGGTCGGATCCCTAATATTTGGATTTTGTATCATATTCACCGAATAATTATAGAGGGTGGTATGCCTCGATGAATACAAAAATAATGACATGCCATTTTACCAGAGCTATAGAACACCATGGATATGCATATCCCGAATCATATAAAGTAATAACTCCAATAAGAAATTATTCCCAAACACATTCCTTGGAAGTGTAACCATGTCGTAAGATTGGATAACCAAACCGCACCATCACCCTGTTAATCCATGATGAATGATCATTTCCAGGAAAACCATCAGATCTATTGGTGTCCTGACTAGATGGAAAACTTAGTTCACCACCTGAACCAAGTCATAAATCACCTATGTGTTCATCTTGCCTCAGAACTTGAGGGACCTCTCCTACTGAAAATCATGATGTGCCCTTATCCTGCGATCCTCATCCATAAGTACTACAATTATTTTGTGTTGTTCCACATGTGGCGATATGGTAGGTCCACCACCCTTGGGTGATATCTCTAGTAAAAGTACATGTACTGATCCCTCTTCATCTAGAAGATTATCCTCTAGATCACGCAGTGGAATTCAATCTTGTAACACACCAAGCTTCCACGTTACTTTCCCCTTAGTATAATGCAATAGCTTGCATTGTACACAACTTTAAGATTCTAACACACCGTTACCAATCAAACAAGCCGTTATGAATAGTAATAACCACTTTTTTAAATATTTTAAATTTTTTATTTTAAAATGGACTTCATTTTTGTATACGGAATGTCGAAATTTGCTTAGGGTTAATTTTTTGTATTTTTCTGAACACTTTCATCTTTTGATGAATAGTAAAAACATGACGTTATTTGTTAAAATCGTCTTTTTATTTAAATAATTAGTTATTTTATTTTAACTAATTTTAGGTCAAAATAGATACATAATAAATATATATGTTCAAATTAATTCAAAGGAATCATTTTATAACAAGTTTAGATATATAAAATTTTATCGAACCATTTACCGTCTTTTACCCACATCCTAGGAGCATTTGCAAATTTGCATAAAAAATAATTTTACCACTTCTGTGAGTTGAATATAAAAAATCTTAGAGAAATAGTTGACATCACTTTGAAAAATGTGGTTTAATAAGATTAAAATAATTTTTGCTGAATAGTACCTTTTTACTTTTATTTACCACGGTTAAAAGTAAATAGGGTAATTAAGGGTAAAAATGTTATTATTATTACCCTAAAAATTTCATAATTCTATTGGATAAGTTTAATTTGACAAAAAAAACCTTAGTAAAAAATATTATTCTTTAGGTCCGCTAGGAATATATTAGAACATTTATTATTATTTTATTTATAGAAGAGTTAAAAGAGTTAAAATCCGAGTTTAATAACTAAACCATTTTTAATATAGGGTTATACATAAGATAAATTCGACTATAAATATTCATTATTATGATAATATTATTTCCTACATAATGTTATTTTATTTATAATTTTTAGACATTAAATACAAAAATTTATTTATGACACAATGACGATGTAGTAATTACCTTATTAATGAAACATTAAAATAATTAATATCCAAATAAAAGTAGTATGAGAGTTTTGATTAATTACACTAATTTTATATGTTAATATTACATGTTATTATTGAACATATGTATTTATATTTATGTAATAATGATTTTAGGAATTTAACCAATAGCATTTATTAATTAATGTCAAAATTTATATAATTGAGTTTTAAAAACAAATACTATATTATTGGTTGATATAATATTTCTAAAAATCGAAGGTTTGCCCAAAAGCCCTTAATAATATTATATATGTCTTTAATGACACTATTGGTGTTCTCTTACTAGTTTATAGTGTGTTTATTAACCATCTAATATAAAAATACAAAGAGACGTGGAAAATGTCAAACTATTTAACCAATAGCTTAATCTAAAAGATAAGGTTAATATGATGACTAAAATTGTCTAAAACCTATTGGTTGAGATGTATTCGACCCATCCCCACCTTCGTCTCTAAATAATTCATTTTGGAGCCATTAGAAAACGAAAATGATTTTATTATAAAATAATATTTCAAGCTTTTCACAAGGTTCCCCTCAACATTCTTATAAAAGTGCACTTCTGATTCTCTAATTTTAACACCTCTAAAGCCTTTTATCTCAGCCAAAACCTTCCCAAATATCCTCCCAACATTCCTCCCTTCATCCTAGAGGCTTTCCTTTATTCATAAAGCCAACCTATGAAGACCTTTAGATCTAATCAAAAAGAAGAAATCGAAGAAGGGATAAATATTTAATCACTTCCTTCAAGTTCTTTACTTCTTCCACATACTATTTCTTTATTGTTTCCATTATATAATAATAAATCTGGTATATTCTATATACTGTGATGTTATTATAAACTTGCTACAACCATATTAATTATTCTATCCATCCTATACTGACAATGTCACCGTACGTGCGTACGTACGGATTACCGTCTCCACATCGTGGTGTAGTTTGTTATTCAAACACTTCATCATTTTGATGGGTATAATAATGAGTATAAATGATGTAAATAATAAAAATAAAATGATAATGATTCTTTATATATGATATATCATCCAATTATATATGATTTTAACATCAAAAAATGATATCGTCACTTGTGCGTACGTACGGATTATCGTCTCCACGAACGCGATGAGATTTATTCTCTATTGCACCCATTTGAGAATAATTTTCATTTTACAATTAAAAATAATGTTTAATGACTTAATATCTCTCTGAAAATTAATAAGATAAATATTATCCATAAAAAACATTAATTACATAACAATGCATAAAAAGTAAAACGAATTAGTTAACCCCCAAAACGATGATACTACTGAAATATCATTAACAAATAAATACTAGATGATCATATATGATATCACATTAAGGTTTATGGTTCTTGAATAATTTAATAACAATGAGTTCACCATTATACTGGAGTTTAACCTACCATCATCCAAGGAAAAGTACAAGGTAATGGTTAATTTCACAATCTATTTCTTATTCAAGGTTGTTTTTATGTAAGTATCTACAGGGACATATTTTTTATCCATGTCCATGTTTCATAAATGAATTTTAAAGGCATAATTTTGAGGGTAATATTTACTAAAACATAATTTTAAATGTTTTAAAGATTTATTCTTCTAATCCATTCTCATTAATGTCCATGTTTTCCAAATGGTTTTAAGGATTTATTTATATGGACATGAATGCTTTAAAATGTTAATTTCATTCAAAAGTTTCGAAGTGGTATGAGACACTTTGATTAAAAAATATCTTTTAAATGAATTCCTTTATAAATTATGTGTCTTTAAAATTACTTCATCAAAAAGGGATATTTCTCTCAACGATTTTTACTGATCATTTTCAACTATGTCCACATCCATTAAGGGATATTATTCTTGATCGTGGTTGATTTATTAGGATACAAATATTCCATATTGTATTGAAGGTTTTTTGATATTTTTGACTGTGGATGTGTTATTTTTATACCATTGATGATTTATGGATAATGTATTGACATTTTTTATGCTAGTTTTATACGAACTTTTATGATATGTTTAAGCCTTTTCATACGAGGAATCCATTGGACATAGTAAGTGATGGGTGGAGCCTGATATATCTCCTCGATACACTGGTAGGTCTCATGAGATAAAATAGTGTATTAGTACAAGGCCTTGACAAAATCTTATTTGTAGTATAGGCAGAAGGCCTTGAAAATGTGGTTATGAAGTCTATAATTATGCATTCCATCATTGTGAAAGTGGATATTGATATTGCATGTGATTATTCAACTAGAATAATATCCACGTAAATAAGTAAATGGAATTATTTTATTTTATCTTTTCCATATTATGCTGAAGTTCATGTTTAATAGGATTTTGTTTTAGTCTTACATTGACTTAAATGTTTACGCTTATTTATGAATGATTCTGCAATATTGTTATCCTTACTGTGCTTCTGAGATCATCTCTTTCTATGTTTTATATTTACTAGGATGTGAAGAAGTATATTATGACTGACCTGTAGGGATTGAATCATGGATATGAGTGTGTCCTATGGTGACTATGTTGTTTTGTTTTTTCATTTTATAATGTAATGTAAAACTTATGAATGTATCTAGTATTTCCAAGGCAATTGAACTAATCGGTATTTTGAGACATGATATTTTGTAATCAAGACAAATATAATAATGCACCAACTCTGGGTATCAAGGTTTAGGGCATTAAAGTTGGTATCAGAGGAAGTTTAGTACAACCCTTGAAAGCTAGATTTATAAAAACACTGATTAGATAACATTAACCTAAGATAGAAATCGAAGATTGGTATAGAAGAACTTCCTAAAATTTTGGTACTGTAGAGTTTTTTGTGATTTTTCCATGAAATACATCCATGTCTAGATACGAGCAGTTATAGGCGGCTCTGACACAGATGTACCAAGGGGAAAAACCTGAAAACACTTCTTTGAGCTAGACTAGAACAGGAACTAGTGCATGAAAATGAGCCTTGCTGCACTATTGGTTATGAAACTCCCGGAAGATATGCTTAGGATAATTCTCATATTCTTTACAAAACATTAGGAAGGGTTTATGAGTATATACATCCTCAAAGAATTTTTTTAAGATTATGGATCATATCCATAAAATGTTCAATTTGTGTTAACTTTATTATAAATTTTGAGTTATGTATTATGATTCATATACTAATCTAGTGGATTCCATTATTTAGAAATGGCGCCTAGTGGAAGGAATGAAAACTGTATCAATGCACGTAATTCATGTAGGTATTTTCCTCCCAATCAAGATAATTTGTATAGATCTATTGAAGCAACAGGTGTTGATCAGCCTATCACCATACTGGGACAACTAACCCAGGTTATGAATAATAACCTTACCCGTATGGAGAAACCTGATCCACAACACGGAGGATCAACGATAGAACTCTTCATGAAGAAAAAAACACCAACATTCAATGGGAGTATAAATACCTTAGTAGATGAGCAATGGATAAATTCATTAGAGAAAATATTTCATGATTTGGGGAGTAGCGAAAGGGAAAAATTTGTCAGGGCAGTTTATCTCCTCATGGGAGATGTAGATCAATGGTGGTCATTGATTCAAAACACAAAGGAATACGATTATGTATAAAATATGGAATGGAGGGAGTTTAATGATATTTTTTTGAAAAATAGTTTCCTCATGACCATTGGGCGGAAATTGAAAGACAATTTCTGAGCATGAGGCAAAAAGAAGATGTGAATGTCGCAAAATATGAGGCTAGCTTTACAAGACTAGTAAGGCATGCAGAAGATTATATGTGTAACCCAATGAGTAAGATTGATCGATTCTTTGATGGGTTAAAATAATTTCCCCAGCAACCATTAGTATTGCAATCCTTGTCATCGTACAAAGATAATGTATCGTGTGCTATCAAGATAGGAAAATAATTCTCTAAGTATTATAACTTTAAAGAAAAGAAGGAAAAGAAGAGATCTGATAAAAACTCTAGAAATGGAAATAAGGGGAAGAGGGAAAATGTAGAATATCTATCCTATAGTAAATGTGGGAAGAAACACCCTAATACTTTCCTGAAGGGAATGGGAGTCTGTTACAAGTGTGGTGAAAAGGCCACCAAGCTCATGATTGGATGGGGAAGAAAGAGGTTGTCAATGATGAATTCAACAATTGTAGAGAAAATGTGAGTTATGCCAATGAATGTCATATGTTTCAAGGGAACTTATCTCAGAAAAGGCCAATGTAGTAAGGCTATGATTCACAATCACTATTGCTAAGGTTGAAGCTCTAAAATACGTGGTGGTAGGTAATTTAATGGTTCTGTCAAGTTTATCCAAAGATTTATTTGATTCTAGATTATCACATTATTTCCAATCTTCCTAGTTTGATAAAAAAATAAATATTTTCAATTTGACGTAACAAGGGAGTTGTCTGTCAAAACACCTAAGGGAAGTATCATCGCAACAATGTTTTGTGAATCTATTCCCATTAGGGTATATAACTATTCTTTATCTACTAACATCATCGTCATACCCATGATTGAATTTGATATAATACTCGGTATGGATTGGCTTTCAGACCATGATGCAAAAATTTATAGTAAGAAGAAGGAGGTTACAATTTTCGATGATGATAAAGAGTACCATATCATTATAGCACAAAAATCACCACCTTCTTCTAATCAAGATACACCCCCAGTAGCTCTACTAAATTATATTATTGGGGAGAATGAGAATGAATTAATTATTGGTGAGTAAAATAATGGTCGAACAGAGGACGTACCTATTGTGAAAGAATATGTTGATGTGTTTCTAGATAATTTACCTGGACATCCTCCAGAATGAGAAGTTGAGTTTTCTATTGATTTAATTACTAGTTCAAGACCCATATCGAAGACCCCTTATAGAATGGCCACGGTGGGATTAGTGAAACTAAAGAAACAACTAGGGGAATTGAGTAATAAAGGATTTATTCTCCCTAGTGTTTCTCTATGGGTTCCCTTGTACTATTGGTTAAGCAGAAGGCAGATTTATGAGGTAGTTCATTGACTATAGGGAGATCAATGCTATAACAATAAATAACAAGTATCCCCTACCTCGCATTGATGATTTATTTGACCAACTTCATAGATATCAATATTTTTCATAGATTGACCTACAACCTGGATATTATCAATTGTTTGTGAAAAAGGAAGACATTCCAAATACTGAATTTCGAACTAGGTATGGGCATTATGAGTTTATAGTAATGCCTTTTGGATTGACTAGTGCACCCTCTACCATATTGGATCTAATTAATAGATTTTTCAAGAATATCATGATACCATTTTAGTTGTATTTATTGCTGATATATTGGTATACTCAAAAACCTATGATGATCAGGAAAATAAATTGTGCATTATTTTAAAGACTCATAGAAGAATTGAATTATATGGGAAGTTTAGCATGTGTAAATTTTGGCTTCAGGAGATTTCTTTTCATGGAAATATTGTCTCTTAGGATGAAATATTTGTTGATCCTTCAAATACAAAGGCAATCCATGAAAGGCCAGCACCGATGAGTATAACTGAGGTATGCAGTTTTATTTGTTTAGCAGGTTATTATTTTCATTTTGTGCAGAATTTTGCCTCATTGGATATCCCATTAACTAAGTTGACACGTAAATGGGTTAAATTTGTAAGAAAAAAGGAGTTTGAAAAATGTTTTGAAGAACTGAAGAAAAGATTAGTCAATGATCCTATCTTGACTCTACCATCAGGGAATGATTGTTTTGTTATTTATAGTTATTCTTCAAAGAAAGGAATTCGTTGTGTCCTTATGAAGAATGATAGAGTTATTGCCTAAGCATCACGACAACTACAAATTTATAATCAATACTATCTTACTAAAAATATTGATTTAGCACCTATAATCATTTCTCTGAAAATATGGAGACACTATCTCTATAATGAAAAATGTGAGATTTATGCTGATCACAAGAGTTTGATGTATATTTTCTCTCAAAAAGAACTCAAAATGAGGCAAAGGCGACGGCTTGAACTACTCAGGGATTATGATTGAACAATACACTACCACCTGAGGAAGGAAAATAAGGTGGATGAATCTTTGAGCAGAAAGGATCATGGAGTTTTGAACAATATGAGTGTTGAAAGGTATCCTATTTTCATGGATCTAGTGAAAATGGATATGGGAATAATCATGGAAGGTGAAACATCAATACTTTTTCTAATGGTTTCCAAACAATCTTTACAGGA
Source organism: Viscum album (assembly GCA_963277665.1). Taxonomy (NCBI): domain Eukaryota; kingdom Viridiplantae; phylum Streptophyta; class Magnoliopsida; order Santalales; family Viscaceae; genus Viscum; species Viscum album. Next base: position 206,278,769 of record OY728128.1, on the reverse strand, counting down.
AAGGATAAAAAGTTATCAGGATAATGATGATGAGTTTCAAAAGAAGATTAAAGTTGTTATTGATGGGAGATTGAGTGATATTGTATATGAAGATGGGATTTTGAAATTTGGAAAGTGTCTTTGTGTTCCCGATATACCGGATCTAAAAAGTTAATTTTTAAATGATGCCCATAGATCCAATTTTTCTATACACCCTGGTATCAACTAAATGTATAGATATTTTGAGGAATATTTTTAGTGGGACAACATGAAGAGGTAGATATCTGATTTTGTGTCAAGATGTATGGATTGTCAACAAGTGAATGCTGGAAGGCAACAACCTGGAGGAGTCATGCAACCTCTTCACATACCTGAGTAGAAATGGGATAATATTATGATGGTATTTGTTATGGGGATTCCAAAGACTCCTATAAGGAATGATGCAATATGGGTCATTCTTGATCTTCTTACAAAGTCAACAAATTTTCGTACTATAAGACAATATTTACCACTTGAAAGTCTAGAAAGACTATATATTAGTGAAGTTGTAAGACTTCATGGAGTACCATTATCGATTTTTTCTGATCATGATCCCCATTATACATCAAGATTACGGAAAAGTTTTCAAAATTACCTGGATATTGAACTTCATTTGAGAAAATCCTACCCCCTCAAACTAATGGACAATTAGAATGGACTATTCAAGCATTATAAGACATGTTTAGATATTTCTCACATTTCTTTTAAGGTACATGTGGTCAATATTTACCTCTGGAATAATTTTCCTATAACAATATATTCCATTCAAGTATTCACATGGTACCCTATGAAGCTTTATATGGAATGAGATGTCTTACACCATCTTGTTGGGGTGATGATGGTGAAAGAAAACTCGTAGGCCAATAACATGTTGAGGAAACAATGGAATATGTGAAGGTTATCCCAACCCACATCAAAGCAGACCAACGTAGGTGGAAGAGCTATGCTGATAACCAAAAAAAAAAGATTTTAAATTTCAAGCAAGATACCATTTTTTCATGATAGTATCTCCAATTAAGGGTGTTATACGTTTCATCAAGAATGGTAAATTGAGTCCTAGGTACATAGGACCTTTCGAAATTCTAGAATGAAGTGGAGTTCTAGCATATCATTTGGTTGTGCCTCCAAGTATCTCCAAAGTTTTGGTTGTGTTCCACGTATCACTACTGAGAAAATACATGCCTCACCCAATGCATGTACTGAAGAATGAGGAAATTGAACTTGAACCGGATTTTTCTTTTTGTGAAGATCCTGTCAAAATTCTTGATACAAGAGAACACGTGCTGAGAAATCGGACGATTCGTCTGGTAAAAGTTTTATGGAGAAACCATAAGATGGAAGAGGCAACGTTGTAAATGTAGGAACATATGTTGAAGAACCACCTGAATATTTTTGTGTTGTGGTATTATAGAAATTTTAATGGAGGAATGTAACACCCCAAACATCAAAGGTACGTTTCCCTTTGAATAATGAAATAGCTTGCATTGTATGCAACTTCGAGATTTTAACACACCGCGACCAATAAAACTTTTCATTATGAATAGTAATACCCACTTTTTGAAATTTTATAAATTTTATCTTTCAAAATGGACTTCATTTTCGGATTCAGAATATCGAAATTAGCATTGGGTGAATTTTTTGTATTTTTCTGAAAACATTCAATTTTTGATGAATAGTGATAAAACAATACATTATTGTTTAAAATAGTCTTTTTAAATAAATAATTAGATATTTTATTTTAATATATTATAGGTAAAAATAGATACATAATACATATATATGTTCAACTTAATTTATTGGAGTCATTTTATAATATGTTTAGATATATAAAATTTTATCGAACTATTTACCATCTTTTACCCACCTCATAAGTGCATTTGAAAATTTGCATAAAACATAATTTTACAGAATCTGTGAGTTGAATTTCAAAAATATGAGAGACACGGTTGATATCAGAAAGAAAATTGTGGTTCAATAAGATGAAAATAATTTTTGGCGAATAGTAATTTTTTGTTTTATTTACAATGGTAAAAATTAAATAGGGTAATTAAGGGTAAAATGATATTATTATTACCCTAAAAAATTTCCTAATTCTATTAGATAAGTGTAATTCAACAAATAAATCATTAGGAATAAAATATAATCCTTTACGTCCACTTAGATTAGATTAGGCCAGTTATTATTATTTTATTTAAAGAAGAGTAAAAAGAGTCAAAATCCAAGATTAATAAATAAACCATTTTTAATATTGGGTTATACATAAGATATATTTGACTACAAATATTAATTAGAAAGAAAAAAATATTTACTAAATAATGGTATTTTATTTATAATTTGTGGACATTAAATTATTTATTTTATTTTTGATAGAATGATGATGCAGTAATTACCGTATTAATGAAAGATTAAATAATTATTATTCAAAAAAATATAATTTGAGACTTTTGATTAATTCTACAAATTTTTTAGGATAAAATGACATGTTAGTATTGAACATATAAATTTAGTTTGAAGTAATAAAGTTGTTATGACTTTAACAAAAATTGTTTATTAAATAATGTCAAAATTGAAATAATTGAGTTTTTAAAACAAATACTATATTATTGGTTGATATAATTTTCTTAGAAATAGACGTTTGGGCCAAAGTCAATTAATAATATTATATATTTCATTAATGATCCTATTGGGGTTCTCTTGGTAGTTTATAGTTAGTTTATAAACCATATAATATTAAAATACAAAGAGACATGGTAAATGTCAAACTGTTTAACTAAGAGTTAAATCTAAAAGATAATGTTAATATGATGACCTAAAACTTTATAAAACCTATTGGTTGTGAGGTTTTCGACCCATCCCCACCATATCCTTGAAATAAATCATTTTGGATCTATTATAAAATGAAAATAATTTTATTATAAAATAATATCTCAATCTTTTCCTAAGGTTCCCCTCACCCCACTTATAAATGGGCACTTCCCATTCTCTTAATTACACACCTCAATAGACTTTTGGCTTGGAAAATCCCTGCCAAATATCCTCCCATATTTTTTCAATTCATACTAGAGGACATCCTTTAGTTATAAAGGAAAACTAAGGAGCCCTTTTGATCAAATTAAAAGGAAGAACCTAAAGAAGAGGTAAATATTTCATCACCTCTTTCAAGTTATTTTAATTTTCCACTTCCTATTTATTTTTTTTTTCTATTCTAAAATAATAACAACAATATATTCTATATAATGTGATTTTATTAAAAAAATTGTACCACTGTATTCGTTATTCTATCCATCCTAGAAACGAAAAATTCACCATACGTGTGTACGTACGGATTACCGTCTCAACGTCGGGGTGTAGTTTTTTATACATACACTTCATCATTTGGATGGGTATAATAATAAGTATAAATGATATAAATAATAAAAATTACATGATAAAAATTCTTTATATATGATATAACATCCAATTATATATGATTTTGATATCAAAATAATGATATTGTCGGTCGTGCGTACGTACGGATTAGCGTCTCCATGAACATGATGTGATTCATTCCCCCATCGTATCCATTCAAGATTAATTTTCATTTTATAATTGAAAATAATTTTTAAAGACTTATTATCACTTGGAATATGAATAAGATACATCCTATCCATAACATACATTACTTATGTAACGAAGCATATAAAGGAAAAGGAATTAGTTAACACCTAAAATGATGATACTACTGAAATATAATTGACAAATCAATATTAGAAGATCATATATGATATTACATTAATGTATATGGGTCTTTTATAATTTAATAACAATTTTTTCACCATTACATTTGCGGTTAACCTACCAATGTCCAAGGAAAAGTACAAGGTAAGGGTTAATTTCACAATCATTTTATTATACGAGGTTGTTTTTACGTAAGTATCTACTTGGAAATATTTATTATCCATGTCCATGTTTCAAGAATGAGTTTTCAAAGGGATTATTTTTAATGGGATTTTTACTAAAACATCATTCTAAATGTTTTAAAGATTTATTCTTCAAAAAAATTATCATTAATATCCATGTTTTCAAAATGGTTTTAAGATTTTATTTTTGGGGAGATAAATGTTTTAAAATGTTAATTCCATTCAAAAGTTTAAATATTTTATGGAACACTTTGATTAAAAAATATCTTTTAAATGAATAACTTTATAAATTATGTGACTTTTAAATGACTTCATCAAAAAGGGATATTTCTCTCAAATATTTTTACTGATCATTTTCGACTACGTCAACATCCATTGCAGGATATTATTCTTGATCGAGGTTGATTTACTATGATACAAATATTTCATATTTTATTGAGGGTTTTGTGATATGTTTGAACATGGATGTGTTATTTTTATACCATTCATGGATTATGTACAACATATTGACATTTCATATGCTAGTTTTTATACGGTTTTTATGTTATGTTTAAAATTTTCATATGAGGAATGCATTGGACTTAGTAAGTGACAGGTGGAGCCCTCTATAGATCTTTGATGAATCGGTAGGTTTTATGAGACAAAATATTGTCTTGGAACAAGGCATTGACTATGTGGTATGAAGTCTTGGAACAAGGCCTTGACTATGTGGTTATGGTGTCTGAAATTATTCATTCATTCATTATGAATGTGGCTATTGATATTGCATGTGATTATTCTACTAGTAGAACATCCATGCGATTAAGTAAAATGAATTATTTGATTTTATCATTCCCATATTATTCTGAAGTACAAGTTTAAAAGGATTTTGTTTTATTCTTACATAGCCTTAAATGTTTATGCTTACTTATGAAATTTTCCGCTATATTTTTATCCTTACTGTGCATCTGAGTTTTCCCATTTTTATGTTCTATTTTTCCCTAGATGCGAAGAATTATATTATGAAGGACATGCAAGGATAGTATAAGAGATATGAGTGTGGCCTATGAAGACTAAGATATTATAGTTTTTCATATAATAATTTAACGTAAAACTAATGAATGAATCTATTATTTCCAAGTCTATTAAACTAATCGGTCTTTTGAGACATGATCTTTTGTGATCATGCCAATGTTATGTAATAATGCCCCAACTCTGGGTAAATAGGGTCAGGGAGTTACACAGCTAGCAATCTATCTGGAGACATCATGAAATAAAACAAGATGTTCCACAGTTAATTATGTATATCTAGATAGCAAACTCATGAAGGATATGAAAAATAAAATGATTCTTATATGTTTTACGTACAATTATTTTCACCAAAACTAGTGTTTTCATGAAAAAATTCATAAATTTTGTACCTGAAGTCCCGGTGTCTGTATATGTTGAATTCCACACTAAAACAAGAATAACTTTTCAAAATGAAGAACTTGAAACACTCAATCCTATTTTGCAAAAAACATCCTTACAGACTCCCTGTAATAATGTAGATGTTGCATCCTCTGCTACCAATCTATCACAACTTTTCCAAGAAGGGCCTATCTCATGAAAACCCCAAGCCCACATCCAATAGGCTACGAGCAGGTGACATTCACCAAGTATACATATCCAACGAATGAATGGAACTATCAAAATATACCAATACACATACACACATCTCCCAGCCACAAATGTTGAAATGAAAAAATACATAATAAACAATGTATACACACCACTATATCTCACAACCATAGTACAATAATGAATATACAAAAATGTAAAAAGGACCAGAATACAACACCACCCAAAATTGTTTGTAACCATGAAAAATAATGGTAATGTGTTTCCTACATCATCCGATTCTAGGAAAGTGAATTCACAATTTATGGAAACTCATTCATGGAATGTCGTACCTGATCAAACCCAATGGAGATTGTTCTAGGACTAATGTTTGATTTCCCAATACCACGCCAATTTTTTAATGCCCCGATAAGCGCCACCCGGTTCTTGTCCAAGTACGAATCTTTAAAAGGATTGATCCATTGAAAAAGTCATGACACGTGCAAGAAAATCCCATGCATGGTTGAGTAATACACTACTCAGCAGAACACCCAAAAACCAAAAAGGAAATACCATGAAGGAAGTTACAAAAATAAAGACACCATGAAGGAAAGTAGCAAAAATAAAATACCATGAAGGAAATGTATAACAAGCTCTACATAAGTATATATCTACCAAAAATATACCATGAATATACAGATATACTCATTCCCAGACTCACAGTCATGTGGTAAGCCTTAACCAATTAAAATCCAGATGATTCTACTATATGCTTCCTTTTTTAGAGGGAACACAATTTTCGAGCCATGTTATCACATGCGACACTCATGAATAGGTCTAGGACATTTGGACCCTACCCAAATGTGAATTTGTTGGTCAAGGAAGATTATAATATCGCAGAGTGGGGATCACACCTAGATATGCTAGAGGATGCCACATTTTCACCTTGATATACAAGGGGATACCATGTACACAATATGTATAAAATTTCAATATAGGGGATCACGCGCAGACACCCTAGGGGATAACATGGATTGTGACCTAATAGTATATGGGATAAAACAGACTGAACCCAGATAATGTGGGCTTAGCTCACCTATCCTGGTCCACTCCTCTCCATCCTGACATCCTATGCTCAACTCCATCCCAATCCACTAGCCCACTGCAATGTGCCAGTTGTGTGCCCTCATACCCACCACATCCCGTAGCCACTAGAAGCAGTAGGATATTATGTTCCCCACATGACAACCCTACTAGATCACATGCACCTTCCTGCCATATTTTTCCTCAGCCAGACACCTCATCAGCTGCCTCGCCATCCACATCCCCATTCTCCTAGACCGACACCCTAGACCCTTGAAAGCCCTCTCTTAGGCTAACCGGAGATGCCTCTCCAAGCATTATTGTGTGCCACTTCCTGCACCACTACACACCAATTCCCTAGCCAATATGCATCACTCCATCTATGTTCACCTGTTTTGTGGCTTTCAATACTCAGATCCATGGTTTTAAATTGTTTCACCATGAATAGGGGACACAACGATTAGATAGGATTTTCATAGTGTAGGGAAAAGATAATGAATACACGAAGAAAATTGTAAATTAGTGGAGAAAATCCCAAGAATGATCAAGGAATGAATCTCGGCCATTGTTTATGTCAACCTCAATTCACTCTTTCTAGAATGAAGGATTTAGATAAAAATCAAGGAAATTCTGAAAAATAATCCAACTAGTATTATCCATATTGCAACGATCGAACCATGTGATAATAAATTTGTCTACAAGTCTGTATTCGTCGTAGAATTTTAGAATGGGGAAGTCAACACAAAAGTCAGGACTTACATCAAGTGTGATCAATCGTTGCTGAAAAGTGATGGTGTGTTTCCTTTATTCATCAATACATCATCTGTCGAATCCGAGGTAGTTTTGATTGATCGATCCTTCATTGTTTTCCAATGTTTTTTCTCGACGTTATTCTACACATATTAGAGGAATACCAAGGTTATAGTGATAAACCTGAATCCTTGGGAAATCCATAATAAAATAGAATATATTATATCAACAAATATATTTATTATTTAAATTATTAAATTTTGATTGTATGTTTTTTGGGATTTTCCATAGAGGAAATTTTACAAATAATGATAAGTCACACCTAGGGTAAATCCACTACTCGGAACACAATGGTTTCCCGATATTTCTGATTCAGATACCCATTTAAATGTCATTCCAATTTTTTTATAAGACTACGCATGCATGATATTAATTGTGTAATATTTTTAATCAAATTTTATAGGAAGAACAAGAATCAGAATCACCCTCCATCTCAACTCCTAGTATCAAAATTAATCTATATAATTTCTAAAAATAGTACAAGGAATATCAAAGATGTTACAATATTGCTACACATTTTACTATATGTCAATGTGTATCAAATGTATCTAATTTCATGGGTGTAAAAAAATACATATATTCAACAATGGAACTTTAATTTAGGGATTGAAATATGATATCAAAGGAAAGGATCAACTTCTCTGTTACATAGATAAATATTTCCCAGGTTTTTTTCTTGATATGAGGTTGAAATCAAGCTGATCGTTCTATATTCAATAATGGATTATTAGTTCTAATTTATGTAAGTAGTATTCAATTACTTTGAGAATTTTTGAGTATGAATATGTGGTTACCTCTCATTCCTTAACCCATCAAAAGTTGATGAAGACAGAAATTCATGATATAAAAGTTGATGTGAAGGATCCTTTAAATTTGGAATTTAATAATCAAGCTGATATTAATAATTAAAGAAACAATTTATAATTCAACAACTAGGAACATTTATATTAAACATCACTTAATCAAAGAGATCATGGACAATAATGAGTTAAATTAAATTTTTTTCTAAAAAATATATAATTTAAGATATATTCAACAAGGAACTATCAAAAGTAGAATTTTATAATACAAGGATGTTGTTATGAGTTGTAATCACTCAGAGCTATGCTATGTTATAGTGTTTTTACCTTCTCTCTCATATTATATTTGGATATTTTTTCAGTGGGGGAGAAAAGTAGAATATAAGTATTTCAAGAATGATTCTATTAAAATTGATTTATAAAGGGGGAGTATGTAATATTTGTGGAGTATCCATTGATATGTGTTGTTATCTATTGAAAGGAAGATTATATTTATATTTATTTTAATGATGATGTATGTTATGATTTAAACATAGAATGGGTTGTGTTGTGAAGTCAAAACTCAGTAACATAAACATGAAAAGTTTCATTTCCATGGTGATCTTATATTGTGCTTGTGATAAATCAATATGTTAAAAAGGATCATGGGGAAAGAAATGTATCTTATTTTTTAGCCACGTAGAAAAAAAACAAAATATATAGGTTGGTGTCCAATGGAGACTATGGTTGACTGAAAAAAAAAACATGTCAAAATTCCCAAATGAGAAGGGCCACATTGCTAGTTTTATGATACTTTATTGATAGAAAATGTGGTGAAATAAAATGAATATAAGTTGAAGACCAAAATAATGATTGAAGAATTCATGTTAGAAATGGTTAGTTTCATAAAAAAATAGGTAGAATAATGTGGACAATAGTCTTAGTGGTTTTTGTTTTAATGGGTGAATAACAAGATATTTTTACCGAAGTGGTAGAGCATTCCATGTAGGAATGATCATTTCAACTAAGAGAAATTGATATCTTGTGTATTCATTAATGACTCTTGGTTTGTATAACTGGACATGTGATGAAATATTCGATGTATAAATTATTTTCATTTAATCCAACAAGATCCATTTGCTCAACAGGATGTGGGAGTAGTTGATTTGAATAATGGAATTTTTTATTTTTAATTTGATTTTGAATAATAATAAATTAAACTTCATGTATGTATATTATGATATAAAAATTTATGTTTTTTATTATAAGAAGATTGTGAGGATTAAATTATGTGAAAATGAGAAAATGGGGGAATGAAAAATATTAATAGAGCACGAGGACGTGGATGTGGAAATTGGTATGGTTTCAATGATAATAATTGAATTTCTATAAGTTGAAGAAGATGATAAAGAGTTTAAATACACCAAAATATATATGGCTATGTATAAAAAGATTTATTATTTTTGGTATCATTGTATTGAAAGCTATAATACTAAAGGGAGAACTGTCATATTAGGGATGTTTGTTTTCACACAAGTAGAAGGATAAATCTTACTCATTAAACCTACATGTTGAAAATAGTGATTAGTATATTCTCAATTAAATCTTAATAAGTCCAAAGAGTTAATATGAATTTAAAGTTATAAATAATTTTTAATTTAAAATTATTTTTTTATCATGATAATTATTCATGTTATCCTTTCATGAGGGGTTCATCATTAATGAAACATTAAAAAAATGAATCACTTAATCACCACTATCAACAGTTATTCAATAATATAAGAGTTACCTTATCAGTATCTATCAAAATGAGTTTGTGATATATATATTCATCATTAAGAAGACTATTTATATCTAGGGTTTGAATCCTAGGTATGAATATTATGTAAGGTATGAGTTTATATTTCTCCAACTTCATTTCCAATTTGAAATTATTTTGTGTTAATATCATCTAAAATGAAAAATAATATGATTTCATGTTAATATAAGTAGGGTATTATCACCTAATTTATCAATTATCAATGAAACATTAACATGTTCCCTATCAAATTAACATTTTTTATAACTTTTTATGATGCTATGGTTAGGGACATTTTCTACCACTTTTCAATTCCTTTTTTTATTCTATTATTATATCCAAATATAAATGTTTTTATGATATTATTTTCATATAATTATATGTACCATATTTAATTTTTCATGGTATTTTTATTACCCATTTCATGTAAATTATACTATATTTATAAGGTTTTTATCAAAAAATTCTTTAATGTGGATTGTAAATTTTTATTTTCCCACGATGAAACCCCTAATGAATGAAATTTATTTGATGTATATTTATACATTAATTTTAATTTGGGAATCATATCTCAGTAAATATTATGGAAATATATTTTTTGGGCCTTAATTCGATTGTTATTTTATAAAAAAATGATTTTCCCATAGTTAAGATTTTTTTTCTAAAGATATCTACATAGATATTTCTCCGATGGAAAATTTTTAATCAATAATTAATATCAAATATTATGGACCACATTATCAAAATTAATATACTATACTTATCAATAATATAATTAGTATTATACAATTTTGAATACATTTATTTTATTGTATAAACACATAGATTATATTATTTATTATATGTACCCGATAACTATAATTTCATATTTTTCACATAATATGATTTAGTATTTAAAAATTTTGAATCCGTATTTATTCTTAGTAATAATTAAGTGAATGAAAAAAATACATCATTATAAAATATTTAACTATATAATGATAATAATATATCCTTATAATTTTTTTAAATAAGTGAAAATCCAGAAATATAATTTTCATTAAATAAATATAATTATTAATTTTATGTAGTTCACACTAAATCATTACAACATTTAATTTGTATAAATTTTTTTTATATCATTAAATAAATTAATTTTCATATATGGGTGGGGAAATTATCATACATACTCAATGTATTATCATATTTAGACCCAATGTATTAAAATAAGTTTTATGGTCTAAAGATGTATAATAGGTATAGAATTATTATATAATATAAATTATTTTTTTTTAAATTATGTAATCAGTTTTAGCTATTTCCCTTCACAAAAGTGGAAAATTTTAATTTAAAATTAATCTCAAATATGTAATGAAAATGTGGTTTTTTTGTGAGAAATAGTTCAAAAGTATGAAATGTTTATATATGATTATTTTTTATGATCTTGATGCACACAAAATAATTAATATTAATTTATGTATTATTTAACTATTTGAACATTTAAAATAATTTATTATATAATTTATGTATTTCATGTTTCATCTAAAATTCTATTTTTTATTAATTTTTTTCATTTTTTTTCTATTTTTATAAATATGAATATTTTGTGAAACATATTTAAATATAACCCTTGGTTAATTTTTACATCATGATAACAAAAAAATTAATTTTTCAACATATTTTATAAATGTTTAATTTTTTTCATAATAATATGTATAAAATTTTTTTTCCTGAAAATAATATTTTCTTAACAATATACGGACTTTATTAAAAATTATTTATTTTTATTATAAATAAGTTTTCATTATATGAAAAAATATATAATTAATATTGAGAAATTATTTTTTTATATTCATATGGCTATGTCAAATATCTAGGTTATAATGTTCATGTATAATAACTATGTTACTTATATATTTTCATTTTTTAACAATCATTATGGTGTATATTTCTAGCTATCTCAATGTTCTGTATAATACCATATTTACATGGTGTTTCACTTAATTCAATATATCAAGGAAATTTAATTTATTTAGAAAAATAATTCAATAAAATATCATGTGTCACAATCTACCCCATTAAAATAAATTTCTCCCCCGAACGTTTCTCTCTTATACCAATAATGGAGGATACTTCACCCTCATTTCAATCATAGGTTCCCACAAAACTTTCTCAAGTTGGTGGTTTCTCCAAAAAAAATTAATTTTTGTGTGGTATTGTTTCATATAACATTAAATATTTGATCATGAATCTCTACATATTTTTTATTATATGATATATCATGCTCTAGTGGTATGAAAATTTAGTTTAGTACTTGTGATAGATTAGGAATGCACTTCCATAAATGTGGAACATGGAATATATAGTTAACTTGAGGGAGGTTTGGTGAAAATGTCAAATGATATGGTAATATCATGATATACTTAATTATTTTAATCTGAGTGATATAACTAGGAATTTTTTTTCTATTTTTAATTTCATTATGAAATTTTTAAAAAGGACATCTCGCCATCTTCGAATTCTGGATCATCTCAACATTTATCTATATAATATTTTTATCAAAAATTATTAGTTCATACATGTTTCACAATGAATCTAACATTCTATTCAATCTCATCTTCTTGATCAGGTATTAATAGATGTCATTTTATATCTATATTCTAGTACATTGGATGATTACACTTATTTCAATACATGTCTTCATAATGAGCCATCCAGATTCTAAATTGGAAGTTATTTTTTCAAGAATACTTCTATTAAAGAATTTTTTGATCCCTTCAACATTTTAAATCCATAGGAAAATATATTATCATGTTATTTCGAGTATGAATTATTCACTAAAAAATACCATATGTCTATAGATGATAAACAATGATAAAAAACAAATCCATATACAGTGCCTATTGTAGAATTCACCAATATTATAGGTAAATTCTAAATTCTAGTAAAATAAAATTTAACGAGGTTATCTATAAATTATTACAACATCATTAATATATATTATAGAAAGATGGGCCAAAGTTAAATCTTATCTAACCACACTATAGTGCGAAATCATTGTACATCCATCCCCTATAACTGCTAGTAATCTCAACATAATAGACAATGTAAATCATAACCATTTGTAGTACCATTAATCATATTTCCTAAAAAAGTAAATGAATTACTCGTATAAAAAATTGTCACTATAAAAAATTCAAGAGGGTTTAATTTCCAAAATCTTCTCTTAAAATATCCTTAATATCAATAAAATACTATCATGAAAAACCAGAAAATGGGTGCTAAAGGGTTTGAAATTATGGACAATTTTAAATAATAACCCCATTGAGGTACCAATAGCACATAATGTAACATTACGTTGAGATATAAATTATCCAATATGATATGTCACCAATTATTACTAAAATAATATATTATATTATATGAAAAAAATCTATTATAATCCTAGGTTCAACCTTATACTAATAAAAATTAAAATGTGATATCATTTTTCTAGAATTCGTGTTGAGGGAGATGATCAAATGAAAAATAAATAAAGAGTGAAAAATTAGTTTTTTATTGGTCTCATCCATACAAAATCATTCTTGAATATTCCTACATAGTAGGGTAGGAGTAGCCTTTCCAAATTATAATAATTCACCTCAACTATCGTGATATCATAATATACCGTTTTTAACTTTTTATTAGTGGTTACTAGAATTAATAATTTTTATTAATCATGGAATTTTTTCACTTGTTAGAAAAATTCACAAAAACTTTTTATTGAAAAACTAAATTGTGAGAGGATCATTCTATGAAGATCTCTAATTATTTACATCATCGAATCATCTTTTATCCTCACAAAGTATTTCCTTTCTACACTGAAAAATCACAGAATTACCCTTCAAACAATTTCATCCATTCCTTTTCCCATACATTAATTATATGTGAAATATTATCTTCTTTATATCCACAGTTCTTATATTTACCATTTAATTTCATTTTACCCTTCATATCAAATCCAACAGATTATCCAGTAACTACAACATCTATTTCAACATTGATAGAACATAGAAAAATAACTTCATATCTATAGAGGTGTATTATGATTAAATCAATTCAATGTCATATTCTTAATTCACTAATGAAATGACCAACCTTACATTTTAGTTGGATTAAAATACTTGAATTTTACCATACATTCCAGTTAAAAATTCTATTGTTTGTCCCAATAGATTCAAAATCACTTTGAATTATCTTATGCAACCCTTTATATATAGTCCTTTAAATAATAAGTGTAATGTATTTATTGATTAATTTGTTCTTGAACTCATTCCAATCCATGGATTAAAATTTATTATGTTTCCTCATATTCTTGTTATGTTTACACCATTGACCTTCTTAGCATTCAAATTATAAACAAAAAAATGGAATTCCCATGATCTGAACATTGGGGGAAGGAAAATTCATATTCAATGGTGTTTATCCATTTCTCAACAATTAGTGGATTGGATGAACCACAAAAAGAATGTGGATGTTTCCTCATGAAGGGCTCAACAAAATTTTTTTACCTCATTTTTTTGTGAATTAGTCAATCATGATTTATAGCTTGATATGATGTGTGTGAAAATATACATGACTTTTTATTCTATATCCAATAAAATTTGGTTTCTCAAGAATAAAATCAATGAATTATCTTTCACAATTAGAATTAAAGGGGATCCTTTTTGATCCATTAATCAACTAAAATAAAAATCAGTGTGTGAGAAACATTAATAAAAGTGTAAAAATAAAAAAATCATAAAAAATCACTTATATGATATCTAAATGATGGAAAATAATTTTTAATCTATGACACCTTAGTTTTATCCTTTTTCATTAATTTTCATAATGTTTTTATATCATTCAAGGTTGTTTAAAAATTGTTTTTAAATTTCCAAAGCATGGACTTATTTAGTGTTAAGCCTAGTGTGTATTAAGGCTAGATATTCTGAACCAGGTGATGATTGAGTCTATAATAATGTTCCCTAATAATCATTATTACACCAAGTTATCTATGTTCCAAAAACACATCCACATTTATATCTATAAAAGGATATAATTTGTTAGGAACCACATAACATATCTATTATTAAAACTTCGATACATTTCTGAATAACATAAATCATCATTAGACTTAACCATAGATAAATCCCTAGATATACCACTAAAAATTATCTCTAGGGATCTCATATAGGTTTTATCATCCATGTATCAAAAGGAGA
This sequence comes from Viscum album, assembly GCA_963277665.1. Lineage (NCBI taxonomy): Eukaryota > Viridiplantae > Streptophyta > Magnoliopsida > Santalales > Viscaceae > Viscum > Viscum album. The sequence goes on along the minus strand of OY728128.1, from coordinate 206,263,582 downwards.
ACTAAAAATATCATCTCATACCGACTATAATAAACCAGGCATCTCATAAATGGATAGAACTTATTTTTATATGAATATCTGTTTCATAACACAAAAACATCTATAAGGACCATAATTCTTTAGTGAATTTTGTTACTAGGTAAAAAATATTCTAAATTTTTGAATGATCATAAATGACTCAAACAATGACATTCCCCTTTATTAGTTAGTATTTAAATCCTTTATTTGTAACTTAGGGAAAGGGAAAATAATAATAGTTGAAATCATATCCTATTTAAGAGTAAACAATGGATATAAATTAGAATAACATGAGGTAAAGGGTATGATAACATTATCATAAAATTTGAAAATCATACCCTAAAAATCAATGATCATAATAACGATTCATGGTATTAATATTTTTTTTCATAGTAAATGAATCATCAGGAAATAAATGATCATTTTCCATGAGAGAATAAAATTTCCATATGACATAGAGTTATGACATTATTATAAGAAAATAAAATCTTATGTCATGGAATCCACAAAAACATTCCTATCATGATAGGCTTGGACTATCCAACTATTTACCTTCATCGAGATCTAGACGAAATCATGTGTACCATATTTTGGGATTGGGATAACCCCCCGTGTACCCTTGATTTCAAACCTAGGATAACCACCCATTTACATTCTAATCTCATAGAGAATTTATCATTATCTTAATTTTTTGGATGAAGATATAATACTCACCTATAACATACATAATATTTTATGTATGGCTGCCATAATGTCATAGAATTATCACTGTATCATATACTATGAAATGGAAAGGGTTTCCTAAAAATGTCAGAATATAAAAACCTTGACAAAAGATATATATTTTATAATAATTTAATCCTGCCATAATAGAATAACTAATGGAAATATAATAAGGATTTATAATAATTTTATCCTAGTATACCCCATAGAACAAAAAATGATTCAAAATCAACATATCATGATAAAACACCAAGATAAATAATATGAATAATATAATTCATTCAAAATCCACAAATTTATTTTTATCAAATAGAATCATCATAAATAGAGAAGTATTTTAAAATATCATAGGGAACATGTCTTAAAAGAAAATAAACATTCATCAGAAACCAATCTTAAAAACATAAAAAAATTCAAAAAATGTAATTTTGAAATAAAATTGAATTCATATAATGGATTATTCCCAAAATAATTTAAAATGCTTCATGATGAAAATATTATTTCCCCATGGAAATTTTTTTTGAAATCCAAATCATTTTTTAAATATTTTTTATTGAAAATAAATTTGAAAACATATAAAGGATGATTTAAAACTAATTTACAATATTTCATGAGAAAATTGTATTTTATTCTTTCAAAAACATTTTAGAAAAAAAATTTGTATAACCAAATGTGTAGTGTTAATACATTTTTTAAAAATGTTTTTTAGAAAAAATAATTTTAGAAGAAAATTAGGGTTTTTAATGTGGTGAGAAATAAAATATGATTTCCTTAAATCAGTATCTAAATTATTTTATTAACCAATGATTATAAAATTAAAATATTATTTTGAAAATATCTTGAATAACCAGTTGATAAGAAAATTCAAGAGGATATGGATATATTTATGTGAATATTTTATCATTATAAGCATAATAGAAAAGAACCATGATAAATGAGGATATTTTATCATAAAATCATTACCACCTTGGTTTCCTTGAATCGTAAGCACTGTTAAAAAAATAGTTAAATTATTCTTATAATAACTTGATAATAAATAAGTTATTTATATTATATGTTAAAGGGGTTGTATATGAATGACGTAAAATATGATTGTTCTATAACATAACATATGTCTCACATAAGGAAAATTTAGAGCAAAAAATCCCTTTGTACATTGGTAAATTTTGAACCATATACCACGTGAAATAGAGAGATTATAAAATCGATATTTCAATAATATTAACTTTTTTTACCAGAATCATTATATACATTCATGAGTATTATATACACAACATAGAAGAAATAGGTGGTGAATATGTCATGTTCCTTAGAGAAGTAAAAAGTGGGACAGAAGTCCCTTACTACTATAGTAATATTATGAATTATAAGAAAAAATATGTATAAGATCCAATGAATGGTTAAATAATATGAATATAAGGATATTAGTGATGTAATTTGACCAATATGATGTATATACACCACAAAAAAAATAGAGTGGTGAATTTTTCTATGTCTCCCTTGAATTAATGGGAGGCTAGAAATCCCATACATTAATCATTGACTTCCATCATAAATCTTAAATCATAATTTATTTTAAATATAATATTATTTTGCATATATTATAGAACCAATATTGATTTACAGACATATTTTTTTCTTAATGCCTTTTTGTTTCCAATTTATTAGTAATCTAATGTTAATGTTACATTTTGGGTAATAATCTCTTGGTTTTTCATATATGATTTCATATTTAATTTTTGGTACCCATAAATTTATCATGTGTTAATCTTATAAATAATGTTAATACTAATAATGATATCATGTATATTCTATATAACTGAATATAGTGAATTCTATAAAATTTGGAAATATACATTTAAATACATCATTCATGGACATGGTAGATCATATGTACATATGATCTCTATTTAAATTTTTATTTTGGATTTAAGGAAAGAATGTATACTATATATTATCATTACATATTTATTTTAATATAATATGTATCACATATTTTCATTAAATCAATCCTTGTTACATTACGTGTTAATAATGAACGAATCACATCAATGTTTGACGTGGTAGTCCGCCGTACACAAAAGTGATATAATCATATACCCACAAGATATAAATCTGAAAGGTTTGTGTGAAATTGAAATTATATAATAATAATAATATAATAAATATCATATATAAAAAACAGATCCATCATTTTGTTGTTGTTCCATGAATATTCTGAATACATGAAGAATAGAAATTTTTTAATTTAGTTATAGAGAAGAACAAATATGATGTTTAATTAGAAGAAGGGGATAGAATGGGGAGAATTCATGAAGGATGTATTTATCCATATTAGTGAAAATCTCTTTGTAGAATGCCACTCAGAGTTACTGTTCACTGGTTCTTGAAGAACCCCATGAATGGAAGAGTTTATGGGATGAGACTATACCACTAGTTACCATGAACGAAACCCCAACCCTTTTTGGGACGAGGTGGTGATTTCCTCACCCTAAAATGACAATCAACACAAAATAAATTTCTCACTTGAGGGGAAGGTACTGTCAGGTCCTATCAATAAAACAAAGCTGTTCTCACCGCCAAACGGTGATTTAATCCTCTGTGAATGACTTCCCTAGAAAGATGTTGTCCATGGATCTGGTAATCCTTCATGAAATCTATAAAATAATCCAAACATTCCTCTAAGGTTGATCTACCATGATAGTGTCCATTCTCTCCATTATTGAATAAAAAGCCCCGATGCGAACTAAACATGAGGAATAAGACTGGGGAGACTGAAGAGATGAGGTCCCTAAGGGGTGATTAGAAGGATACACAAATAGTAAAAACTCTAAGATGAATTGGTAGATATCAATAAATTCGCGATAGTTAAAATATAACATAAATATTAGGTGGAAATATACTTAATTTGTCAATAGATGAACTTGAAACCCTTTTGTGAACACCGTTACATAGGGCAAGAAGGGACTGCCCATTTTCATAAAATCACACAGCATAAAAAACGTTTTTTGTGTGGTACCCTTATCCACATAGAAAAACACTATTTAGGAGGAACATTTCCCCACATAGAAACACAATATGTAGATATAAATTATCCCTAAGTAGCAACATGCTATGTAAGAAGAACCCGAGTATGTGTAAGATAATTATGCACATAAGGTACAATCACCTGTGTTGAAAAATTTAATTCGGAGGGTAACCCATCCCATTTTGTACCTTTTGAGAACTTGTATAACTACATAAATCCAAGGCATCTTCAAATGACACCTGAAAAATCTAATAAAATCATGGTCCAAAAATATGTTCCCTCTCGATTCTATATACCCATTATATGTATAGTACCATCTTTAATATCCTAAATAAGAGGGACTCTCGTAATGTTGTCATGTCTAATATTCTATGGTAGTGAGGGTTGTGACCATGGAAGTTCTCACATGAACCTACCCTTTCAAGCGATTGAGGGGAACAACTATCTCATCACTTAGATAAGGTAAAATGCCGAATATTATTCTCTTCCACATGCACCAAAATGGAATCCATCCTTGAAAAATCCTTTAGAATTTCTTGCATGGTTCTTCACTCTTACTGATCTTCTCCAATATGAGATGTATGTAGATAATCCATAGGATGTGACCATCGTGGCTACCAAAACAAAAGAGGATATAGGAAAATTCAAATCCATCTCTCTACCCCATAGTGCTTCAACATGTTTCCGCTAAAAGACAAATTTTAATTGTTTGAAATTTAGATATACAACTTACACTTGTTTCTAAAACTAAAAATAACTCTTGTGGGATTATAAGTTAGAGTTAATCACAATTTCCACTAGATACAAAATATTATGGGCATCCTCATATGTTTAATCAGCAACCATATCAACTCATTTGAGACTTTTATATTGTATAATACCAAATCATCTTTAATGGGCATCCATTCGAGTGTAAGTACTAATCAATAACACTATTCTAGAAACACATTCATCCTATATGGAAAAAACCATAAACCCATGCCTCATCCTTAAAATAGCTATATTTCTTATGAAGTGGAAAAGTATTGGAATCTTTATTTGTGTAAGAAATGTTTATGTCCTGTCAATCTAGCCTACTATATGGTAATTTTCCCAATCATGATCAAGGAGAATCTGTACATGTATAATCCCAAACATATTCACTCAGTAGGGACTTATATATGTAATAAGACTGAATCATCCTCAATGAGCCACCTAACTGGTGTAATCACCAACCATATACACCCAATCGAGCCTCTAATATGGTAAACTCACTAATACTATGAATCAGTCTTCATAGGTCTATATTCTCAATGAGGAAACACCTTATGGACCTCCACACAAATGAAATCCCCAATCATGCCCCCTCAAATGGGCCTCCTACATAAGTGTAAGCTCCAAAACTACTGAACTATGTGGGATTTGATTCCCAACTAACTAGTATATGTAAGAAGCCACCTTGGGGTCTATACCCAATACCCAATTTCACTATAATGTTCTATGGGACACATTCTCAGTTGTTCATATTCACCAGGGAGACCAGATCTCTTCCTAGTACTCTTTCCACCTCAATATATGTTCCACACCAATCATTAACTATGCACCTATTTCGTGGAAATATTTTCCACATGATGTTAAAACGAATGGTTAGGTCCTTTTCAAAAGACCATAAAAGATCATGATTTTTATTATGTGGAAATGGACAACGTGGGTTTCTATTCCTCTCCGGAGAATGATATGTAATAATCTAGTCTGATGGGTTATATCCTGATCGAAAAGTAACTTTTTTTCTCCCTATATGGTATAAAAAAGAGATCCCCTGACCACTGGATTTAAATGAGCATCATCAAATGGAACAACCATATGATATCAAAACCATATGAAAAAGTCTTCCATTGATGGAAATCCTTGGATACAAATAAATACCCATGTCAGTGGAAAACATTTGATATATAGCGATGATTCCATGACTATTCACATTCATAATAGATCATTAGGTCCTGGTGATCAATGTATACATACATTAGAATGTAAAAAGTTTTCATGAACATATATTAAATATATATGAGAGTCTCAAAATTGGATGTGTCCCCCCCCCAAAAGGGTTTGATGAACTTTTATTCCCATCCTCTCCACCAATGTGAGTTATCATGGGTCGATGTCCATGTTCTCAATATAATTTATTCATTTTCAATGTAGGTCCATGAGACATCATTCATTTGATATTTATTGGGTGTTTCTATCTCAACAAAAATATCTCGTTGGAGAATGTTAGGAAGTAGTAGCCTGACATAAATTATTCTAACATACACAAATACCTATAATAAAAATTTGGGTGTCGTACCACTCTCGAAAATAGAATGGTGAACCTAATGTTAGTCCTTTCCCAAGGTGACAGTGTTTCACTTTGTTAGTCCCCATTCACATTGAAAAATGATCATGGCCAAATGAGACCAAAAAATAAGAATTTGGTACTAAAATTATACTCTAAAGATAATTTCTTGTCTTTATTTGTCACATATATTATAGAAACTTTTGAATAGAACACTCTTCAATCTATTGGAATCCCAATAGATATTATGGAGGATCAGTTTTCAATCCTTGAATGTATCCTACAAAATCTCAATGATTTAATTATTTTTGAATCAATATCTAAGAGTTAGGCCCATAAGCCCGACTCCTCAAGTGGGCAGAGTCATCAGCATAACAATAATATCACTTGAGATCATAAATGTATCACTACATCCTTCCGGAAGGGTCAACAATAATATTTCATGATAAATGGATAGTATTATTAGTAAAAAATAATGGTTCCCATAGGGGACCCCAGTATAAATTATTGGATACTCTTGGGTGGGTATATATCCCATCCAGAACTCTATAATCTTACCGGCATATATCGACATCACTACAAGATCCCCTCAAAATGACACCTGTATATGAAGGTATTCAATTATAGTAAGAGGCCCTATTCACCCACAAAAGTGAACCTAAAAAATCACACCAAAGGAAACATTAAAATAAAGAGCAGACTCAAAACATTACCATATGGGAAGATGATGTTTTGAGGTCATTAATCATCTATAAATGAAGACTCAATATCATATCAATCCATTACCACCTTATAGAAGTTGTCGTATTAGTTTCGAAGGTCCTCCCCAAAATATTATTACCATATGAGATAAAGAACCCGCAGAGCATATACCATGATGGCTTCCTTCATTGACACAAGATGTTCGATCATGAGAGGTTATCACTTAATGAGTGTCATATTAACCCCACTAGATTCTGGATGATCAGACATCATAAGGGTCTCCCCCATGCCATTATCAACTATAAAGGTACACCCTTTGGTATATATTAGAAAAATTATCTTTATTATCAAACATTCAGAAATAATGGGGGTCCTATCAATTATTTCACCTGTTGTAATGGTCCAACCCACAATAATATTTCATTTCAGTAAGAAGGTCCTCTCCTTGCTATGTCAAATATGAAAAGTAACTCATATTCTAAGAAGATTAAAAATACGGGGCCACACATTCTATATACTAATTCAATGATAAGTGACATATGTTCCCTACTATAAGATGGATTGGGGAAATTTTTATCATATGATCCTTCCATGGATCGTTCTCATAACAATGAGACCCCTAAAAGTCTTTCTACTTGTGAAAATACAATTATTAAACTCTCATGTTGGTCAAATCAAGTATATGAATCTCTCATAGAAGGGTGAAATAAAATATTGGTCATAAGAACAAAATTGGGAAAATATGAAATTCTCATCAGGGTTTTACCCTCATCTACATCAAATTTACACAATTCAGTGGTGTATTAATACCCTCTAAAGAAGGTGTTTCTCTTGTAGGCTCCAAATTGTAAATGACTAGTGATCAAGCAAGGAAGCATTAGATAAAGATTGTGGTGAAAATAACAGTAGTTGATGCAGTATGGGGTTATCCTTAACCCGTTGGGATGGAGTCATTTTTTACATAAAATTCCTTCTAAATACCAAAAAACCCATATTGATATCTCAAAAAAAGTGAATGTGAGAAACACCAACCCCCATGGAAAAGGGAATTTTTTTCCCCACAACCCCTAAATGAAAAAATTCATTTTCCTATTTAGGGAGTATTTCATGTGGTAATTTCATTGATTCACTTCTATCTCGCGACCCATTTCTCCCAGAGGGGAGGCATTTGACCAAGTAGTGTAGAGGTTCCCTTAGAGTCACCATTTTCAAAGAAACTCAAAGAGGTTCCTAGAAAGGAAGGAAAATGCCCAGAAAAGGACAATAACAAACCTCATATCATTTGACATGTATTAAAATTCCTAAATTAAATTATACATGGGGTATTTAGGAGAAATAAACCATATGGATGACATCAATAATGATGTAAATGTGTAGGAGGAGGGGAAATTGTTCCATCTAGAAAATGGTCTAGAATGAGTTTAATCTAAAAACTATGTGTACCAAGAACCATAAAATCATCGTTAATTCTGTTTCTCCCTTAATAAATCTAATACTACATTATCATTTAATATATAACAAGAATAATGGATATGGAATGAATAGTCTATAGCCTCCTCTGAATGAGGATGAAGACCATATTCCTTAAGAAAGAGTCACATGGTAGGAGGCCGAAATTAATGAGTTGAGGTGACTCAACGATGAGACATTCCATTTTATTATTAATATCAAATATTCTCCATGGGGAGAGCATCGATGAATAAATCCCGCAGGTGAACCATAGTAATATGGATTTATATCGGTAATTGAAGCTTTTCCAGGACATCTTCCCAACTCAGCAACTGCAACATCATTTTAACTGGACCCTATTATAAATGGATATCATGATTTCCCTACATTAAAGAGAAAAGTTGAGAAAGAAAAAAAAATAAAAATATTTCCTTGGGATGATATTTTCCCCAAATCAATGGTTGAACTGGTGAGTTAGACCCTGCTGATGGATACAATATCCCATGATCGTGTTTATCCAAATATTCATCAAGGGATTTTCTACACAATCGGGACTTTGGTTGCATGATTGTATGATGTGGAGGACAAGCATGCCCCTGTGTATCTTGAATGAAAGCCTCACCCCAACATAGAGAGTGACACCCCACCACCAGCGATCTCCAGGAGTCCCATGTTCCTAATATTCAACTTCTTAGGTAACTAATAACAACATCAGATGCACTATTCATCTAATTGTGACCCCATTATTGAAACTCTATATTAATAAAGAGTTGTGAAACATAGATGCTTCTTACTAACCCTGTAAGGTCTAACCACTGTATGGTTCACCAGTTTTAAATTAGAGATAAAAAATATATGGGGGGATCTACATTAGATATTCCCCATTCGATTCAGCTCAAAACAATAGAAGACATCAATTAGAGAACTTTAGAATTTAAAAATGATAAAATGAGAGAGTCTTATATATCATTGCAGGTGGAAATGGATTACCTACTCTTTCAACCATCAACATCCCCATGAGGATATGCTCTCTCTCTCTATCTGTATAAAATTTTCATTAAAAGAAATTAAAAATTGTAATTATGGTGAAATATATAGGGGGTTTCTAATTTCATCACCATTTCCAAAAAATAAATGAAAGGACCCATTAAAAGAACAACTTTTAAGTCTCAAATAACTCTATATGTCTCTTAGACTTGAGAAGGAATGATAGAGGCACCATTTGTCACACTAATACCAGCCTCAAATCCTCCTCCATCTTTGAGAGCTATTACATATCATGCAGCGCCCGTTGGGCATCAACAGAGAACCCACATATGATGTATTAGTGGAGGGGATCCATGATAATACAATTTGAGGAATAAAGGAACAAATATTACTCCTTCTATAATGATCATGTCTGTGGTTATTTTATATCTGCTATGTAAATTTAATTCTCCCCCTAACCGAACATAAAATTCATGACCAGGTAGGTTTTTATGATTAGTCAGACTATTTCCCCATGCACTAGATATTATGTCACCCCATTCAGGAATGATTCATCTTCCATGACATTCTTCACGAAATGGTTTATATCAATCATGTAAAGTACAGAAGGCCACATAAACAAGTGGTCTATGTAAATATTATTTCTAACAATGGAAGAGGTGAGTGGAATGATATTTTTAGTTGATTGGAACATAATATTGATAATTGGATGAATTGAAATACAATAAACCAAACTCATGGTATTCACCATGAATAGTTTAAATCCACAATTAGGCTCCTAGCGACATCTACTACAACACTACCGATGTCATTGAACCCAAAAACCTCCAAACTCCAACTTTTTAAACAGTGTACTGACCAAAATAGTGGGGATAAAACATAGGAAGTAGAACCCACATGATCAAAAAGCCATATTTGACTCTCAAATTTTATTACATGACAACTAAAGCAACGGGCACCGACCCACCAAAATGGAACCAGCAGAGACAACCTGTCAAGTAAAGTCATCATCAAATGAATATTTAATATTTTGTTCCATCAATGTCTTCAATTTAATGGATCCATTGTCCGATGATGATTGTGTCTATGAACCTGAGTTCCCCACACCTTAATGGAGAACTTGAGGAAGAGGCCATAGATCACATGGAAACTGAATAAGTCATAGCCACAATAGAAGCAAGAATTATAGTACTACCCCTACTCAGACAATTAGTGATGTAGAAACTCAATGATGAAATGAATGTTGAATCCATAGTATTTGTGGAAATATCAGATGAAAATTCCCTCATTTCATCCCCATACCTCTATGATATCTTGGGGTCACTAATTGAGGAAATAGAGGTTGTCCATTCAACAAAATATAACAAAGAAACTCCTTCCCCATCTTTCACTCCATATTCTCATGAGTTTCATAGAAACCCCTCATTTTAAGCAGGGTAAATGGAAGTTTCATCATCTTTGGGATTCCTAGATATCGTATCCTCCCGTAAAACTGTAGGACAAATCCCACGACATTCCACCCAACAGAATTGGTGGGAAAAGATGAATAAGTTTAATTAGAGGAGGAGGACCGTATGGATTCTGTAATTTATTTTTGGAGGGTGTCCCTACCCTCATTAAAGAACTCAAGAATTTTTTTTGATATAGATGAAGACTCATAACTCACCTTGATTAGTGAAATCATGTCTTTTGACCAGCAAGAGTTCTATACCTCCATCCTAAATTAACATCCAGATTTGTTCACCTAAAACTGTTTAGAAATATTCCATTTTGATCTCGAGGTTTCTACCAAACAGTTGTCCTTACAATAGTACCATCGAGTTTATAAAATAGAAATAAGAAGGATACTCTTGACCCATGCCTCAAAAATATAGTTTGAAATAGATAATATCATCAATTAAAAATTTATTTAGGATGTCCAATATCTAAAATATCTAGAACAGAATGTTATCTTAAATAAGAAGAAATAGAAAATTAGATTTTTCGTTGATTTCAATATCAAAACAAACACTGTCAAAATGATGATTTTTGAGTACCAATCCCAAACTGTTGATAAATTCCACAATTGGATTTTAGACCCTCTCCTTCATAGAAGTATATTTAGGATATAATTAAATCCCAAAGGATAAATAATATAAAGAATCAATCACATTCAGTGCGCATATGGAGTATTTTACGATTGGGCTATTACATTTAGCTTGAATAATGATGATGACACATATAAATGATCAATGTATTAAATTTTCAAACCATTCATTGGAATGTTTGTCATATCAGATTCAAATGACATGGTAGTTATATCTCTGAAATGATTAGATTACACAGTGGATTGTGAAACTGTCTTGAATAACTATCACCACACATACGGATAATGAATCCATAAAATGTGATTTTGGCATTACCATGGAGAAATTCCTCATCTTCATTGTACACTATCATGGAATCAATGTTGACCATGAGAAAAAAAAATATATCCCTTGAATTTACCCTCCTCAAAACCTCACTGATCTGGGAGGAAGTAATAGATGTTTAGTCTAGATCTAATACTTCATAACCATCATTATGGGAAAATTTATCCCCTTTAACAGTTTGTTGATAAAGGGGGTTACATGTTATTGTAATGACAATTTTCAAGAATCATTCAAAAATATGAAGAATTATTTATTATTCTCACTAGTGTTGACACCGCTAGTTGAAGGATGAAAAATTGTTATGGATGTGATAATCTTATAGGGTTAATTGGGTTCCATCGTCATAGAAAAGATTGATTATAATAGTCAAAACATCTCATATTACCTCTGTTGATCCCTCATCATTTGTGGGACCTTTTATTCATATTTCAAGAAGAACTTTCTGGTGATAATATTTGATGTTCTGTAGATGAGGTACTACCTACATCATCATGAGGTCCCTATAATATTTCATTGAAACCTCTTCAAATTCATTCTCATCCATCTAATATTGAGAAAAAGTTTATAATGGTGGGTGGTCATCCTACATCAATTTTACTTCAAGATTATTCTTTAGAAAGAAGTCAAAGGTAAAATTTTATTAGATTTCCATGGAGAGATCCCATTGCTGGATATGTCTTAATTTGATATTGAATTACCAAATATTGATTTTTTTCATTATTCAAGAGGAATCTCAGATATGGGATATGGATTTTGATGATGCATATAGAATCATGTCATGGATGATAATGGAAGACACCATGCTCAATGAATAATTGCTAAGAGTCATGATTATCTCACCAAAAAAGTATTCCATACTTACTTATTTTATTTTCCACTATAGTGCACAAAAAATGAAGCAAAATATTCATCCCTATTTTCTAGGATAAAGATGGAACTTCGGGTACAAGTAATCATTTGAAGATAAAGGGTAATTTTGAACTAGCCATTGTGTTTGTTAATGAAGAATATTTTATCAAATATTACAATCTAAAAAAATACTAAATGGTTTATGAGAAAAAATGGTGAAATACAATTTAGTTCCAACAATGACTATAATCCAATGGTTGTAGAATTCCCAAGAAAATGCGTTGGAAAATGTGTTGATAACTATAGCTGGTGTAACAACCCGATATTTTATGATAATTATTATCTCTAATTTCTTTGATGTCATGTGTTTTATGCTACAACAAGATTATCTTGTGCTATACACCACACTGTATTAGCTTGAAGTATACACAACAATATTCTTAGATTGTGTTATACATAATTTGAATTTTATTTTATAATAGTCATTCTACGAAACATTGAGGGTATATATATATATATTCAATGTATAAATGAAATACGGCTCGATTCCATTATAAGAAATAATAAAGTAGTCTTTTACAACACGCAACCCTGACTTGTCTTCCATTACACGCAATCGTGACCTTCCTCAATAGCGTGCGTTGTACACAATACTGGGTTTTACTAAACAATGTTATATTATTATAATATTATTATGAACTAGCCGTTATGAATAGTATTAACTAAATTTTGAATTTTATAACATTATTATTCATCTTAAACATTTTCTAGAACATGGTATAAGAACAAAATAATTTTTTTGGGTAAAATATGTATTTTTCAAAAAATGCAGTTTTGCCGACTTTTGCTGGCGCATCCACTTTAAATATAGTTGATGAAATATTTATAAGTTCAATTTGACAAAATAAAATTCTTCTTTTGAATCAGGATATAAAAATTTACATTGGATAAAGTTTTGATATTTTTATGATAACTTTCATATTTTAATGAATAGTAAAAACACGCTATATTTTAATTAAAAACAATTTTTTTCATCGTAATAATTTATATGGTTAAATTATAATATTGAGTGGTTTTAAAGTATAAATAGAATATATTTTTACCATTTAATATAATTTATGTCGTTATCATTGATTTTACATTGAATTTGTAGGTTAAATCGATTCAATCTTTTTCAATGTTTTAAACAAAAACCCGTTTTCATTTGACAACGGGTTTAATTTTAATTTAATTTCTGCAACTTATGTGTATTGAATTTAAAAAAATTTATTCCATATTTGGAATCAGTGGGTCCAAATTATGTCAATAGGCTACTTTTTATTTTTGGGAATTATGAATAGTAACTACAGTAAATTTTATTTACAATAGTTAAAGGTAAATTGGGTAGTTAAGGGTAAACATAATATTACAAAATTACCCAAACACATGCCAAAATTCTATTGGATGGCTAAAAGTATACCCATATCACCTAAGGGTCGGATTAGATTCATTTTATGGACTTTTGACCATGAAACTAATTTAATTATTATTAAAACCATAGAAAGTGACAACATGTCACTCTCTTAAATCTAATAAGTATAATAATTTTAATTTAGTGATAAACATCATAAAACTTTAAACATGAATTGTCTACAGAATTATAATAAAATTATCTAAATCATGATAATTTATTTAGAATTTTTTGGGCTTATATAATTGTCATTAATAGTGATACATTAATGATGCTGAAATTATTTATTTAGTGAAAAATCAATAATATAGTTTTTATTGAAATAGTAATACATATCAAAAGGACCAAAAATCTACACAAAACATATTATTAGTGTATATATAAACCCTAATCACCCACTAGCCGATATTTGACCATTTGGATCCTTATTAAGACAATTATGACATTTATATTATTTCATTTTAAATGATGCCAAAGTTGTCACCTTCATAATTTAATAAATATAACAATTTAAATATTGTGATTTTAAGATGATAAATTCGAGTAAAAGTATTATTGTTAAATTTAATGGATTTATATTCATCATAGGATTTTATTTTTAATTTTTATGCAACAAATAAGTATATTAAATAATTATAGAAAAATTTTGTAGTAATTATTTTATAAAGAGATAAACCAAATAAATGGTTTTTAAAAATAATAAAATAACTATTATATGAACTATTTAATGTTCTCCACTAATTTTCTATATACATATGACATTTTGTGAATCTATTAAAGCTTTTATTTTGAACATATCTTCTGTATATATTTTATTTAAATTCAAATAAATGAACAGTGTCAAAATTGACACTATTATTATTTTATAAAAATAACATATTATAAAATTGTTTAAAAATAACAAAAACAGTTAAAAATTATAAATTTAAATTTATATGGTAGAAAATGTTATAAAGTATCCAGGTATGGACAATTCACAACAAATAAGTAATTTTTTGATATAATTTAAAATTTAGAATGTTGTTACCATAAATAAAATAAAATTGATTAAATAAGGATAAATCAAGTTGATAATGTTTAAAATAAATTCCTAACATGTCTAAATTTGATTGGTTGATTATATTACAACCCTACCCCATCTAATATTCGGATATGAGTCATTTTTGGAGGTTTTTAAGTGGGGTTAGATTTATTATAAGTTAATATTTTTAAGAATTCCAAAGGTTCCCCTCTCCTCCCTTTTAAAAGGGCATCTCCTCCATCTCCTCCTCACACCAATTTTAGCCTTCAAGATCGGCCAACCCCTGCCCATTTCACATCCCCACTTCCCTAGAAACATCCTAGATGTCCTGGTCTTCTTCAAAGACCAATTTTAGTTCCCTAAGGGGAGGTATCAAAGAGGCGCTTCAAAGAAGAGGTAATGTCCGTTACCGATTCTTTCAACTTTATTTCTTATTCCACTTATTCTTCTTAGGTTGTTTCATTTTGAAGTAATAACATCAGTATCACTAATATACTGATATGTTATTATATGTATGAAACAACCCTATTTCACCATCTATTAATCCTACGGAAAAAGAAATCACCGCGCGTGCGTACGTACGAAATACCGTCTCCACGCCGTGGTGTAATCTATTTTCCACCACTACCTTACTTGGATGGGTATAATGGTATAAATAATAACTATATATGATTATTATACAGTGATATTTATTTTTTAATAGTATACAAACAATCCAATAAAATTCCACGATCATGGGAACGATATCATCGCTCGTGCGTACGTACGGAATACCGTTTCCACGACGCGATGAGATTCATTCTCAATGATTTACCATTCATAAATTATTATAAAGTATATATAATAAGTAATCATGAAATATATGACATATTAATTATATTGTATTTATGTATATATATATATATATGTATGTCATCCAATTAATTCCATTCAATTCAACGAGGAAACGAAAACAACGTTCATGCGTACGTACGACCTACCGTCTCCATGAACGGTGTATTTCTTTCCATTTATCGATCTATTATATATATGTATATTCTGAATATATATTATATATAAATCACGTTTTACATTTTGGATGTAAGTAATCATGATCTATATAATCATATGAATAATTACAAGTCAAAACACGGACGACAAAAGAAATGATTTTACCCAAAACGCCTTTTAACTTGGAATTTACAAAAGAATGGGTAATATAAAGTCATAAGTGAACCATATATGATATCATAACAATGAATATGATTCTGTAATAAGTCAATAACATTATTTAGATCATTATACAGGAGGTTTGGACACTTACGAAGCAAACCATACCTAAGGTAAGGGATAATTATTCCAATCTCATTCTTATCCGATATTGTTTATTCTTAAGTATTTAATGGGTTTATTGTTCTCATCCATGTCCATGTTTCCTAAAAATGGTTTCATGTATGTTTAATGTCCTTTTTACCCATTTTTGTCTTTTACTACATGGTATGTAAGGAATCGTTCTTTTGTTTACGTTACGAGGTACTTTTTTTGACTTTTCCGACAAAAGTACGAGAAGAATGTTTTTTTAACTTATACAGCACGAACAGATTTTTATGGTTTTATAAAGAATTATTTTCATGAAGCTTCCTCAAAAATATTTCATGACTATTTTCAACAAAATATCCTTTATTTAAAATTGAATAATGTTTTGTGAAAAGAAATTAATTTTTAAGAAGAAAGGATATTTCCCTCAAGAATTCATTTCAAGTGTTTTATCAAAACCATTTTTCCATCTAAGATGACTTTATTTCATATGTTTATGTTTCAAGTATAATGTCTCTATGATTTACATGGTTTCACTTTTCTTATTATGAAATTATATCCATTTCTTTTATATGGATTATGTGATGATGGAATGATATTTATAAAACCCATTTTATTCTTTGGGCTATGATGAATGATTTTTTTTTGTGTTGTGGCACACGTAAGAATGATTTCATTATGAGATGGATGGGACCTATATCTCCCTCCAATGCATTGGGTAAAGATTTATATCTCATGAGATATACATGGCTGGAACGGCAGGTTAAACCGGTTCAGTAAAACAGGACTGAAATGAGGAGTGAACTCGATTCAGAGAGGGACTTTGTCCACTAAGATGGTCTTGGCAGCAATTCCTTGGCTACTATGGAAATCATATCATGTGCTTAATGGTTTCCACAATTACATGTTTTATTCCCATTCTATTTTTTCATGATTTATGTTCCATTATGATCTATTCCTTATGTACTTCCATGTTTTATGTCGTTGCTCAAGATTTTTAATGTTCATGTTTTTTTAAGTTCAAATATATATGGTATGTTTTATTTTATCCATGCTTACCCTTACTGAGAATTTTAGCTCACCCTTTTTATGTTTTATTTTCCCCCAGGATTAAAAGAAAGATTTTAGGTAAGGAAACAAAAATGGGAAGATCTTTATGGGAGATGTTGAAAATCTTTCACCACAATTAGAAGATTACATTCCAAGTTTCCAAAGACACTAAACTATTACGGTCCTTGTGTGTCTGTTTTTGTTATGTACTAGGTATTCCGCAAAAGTAATGTATTGTCTATGTACGTAAATCTTTGGGTCTCTACAGTTGGTATCAGAGGAGAGGTTTATTCAACCTTTGGAAACTAGGATGCGAAAACGTTAGTGAGATCCCTAGAGATATTTCTAAGGTATGTCTAGGGATATCCCTAAGGATAAGTATACGTATAGGATATAGTCCTAGAACAAAGGTAATGATCTTATAATTTAACCTAAGATTTTAGATATTGAAGTTACTCCCCCTTTATTATGATATTTTCCTCTAACACTATTCTTTTTGGGATTTAGAAAATGGTTGGAAGCAAGATGATTCACGATAATGGAGGATATTATAGACAATGGAATGATAATCTTCATGATAAATCAAATGAAATGGGATTTGGAAGTCCAACCATCATTATTATGCCGAATCATCAATCTCATAATATGATCAATAAACTCAAATTTGGTAAGTTTCCTGACTTGGCTAATAAGAGAAATATGGAGTTTCATGATGATCATAGAGGAAAGAAAGTTAAATTTCCCCTATGTAAATCATGTGGGAAGAGGCATCGAGGAGAATGTTTCAAGGGAACTGGAAGATACTTTGGGTGTAGAAAAGAAGGACACAAAGCCATTAAGTGCAAAGGAAAAGGTTCAGTTAACACCATGGATGAGGATAATGGTATTGCTACGACATCTACAATGGTTAAATGTTTTAAATGTGGAATGTAAGGGCATTATGCAAACCAATTCCCTAAGGGAAAGTCTCAGGAAGAGAATTAGTACGGTCGTATGGGTAGTATTTATGTTTATGATGATGAAGAGACTACAAATGATATGTGAGATGAAATAATTGTTGAAGCTCGGTCATTGGTTTAAGAAGGTAGTGGAATGATTACATGTTTATCAAGTGTAATGTTGTATAAGTAATCTCATGGTACTATGGAATAAAGAGACATCTATGGATTGTTACATTGTTGTCATTCCTTAAGTTTGGAACGTATACGATGAATGGTACCAGTGATCATGAAAGGTTATTCATATATTTTTGGAAAGTAGATGATATGCACATAATGAAGGGATAAAGAGAAAATTAAATGTTTGATAATATTCATGAGCTCATGACTGATATAAGGAGAAGGTCATATCATGGTTTGAGTATATATAATTTTTGTGATTTTGGAATGTGGAAAGAGTTAACTTTTGACAGCATTCATGTTTTCACTAAGGTTCAATGGGTATTCATTTTTTTCAAGGGAATACATGATTAAGGCCTTCGAATGTTTAGAATGTGACCAACACGATAATGGGGGATAAATGATGGTTAGTTGATGACATTTCGAGTAATAGTTTTCTTTATATTATTAGCTTAGACCGAAGTATTTTAGATAAATATTGGAATGGATTATGTTGGATATAAGATAGTATTGTTTAAGGATAGAAGTTTTTTTTCGATATTATTGATGGGATGTTATAGTAATGTAGTTTTAGAAAAAGGACAACATGCAAGACGGGTGACAACCCATCACGTCGGACAAGACTGTGTGAATCGAACCCACAACCGAAGTGCGACTAGCCTTTATCGCCTACCACTGGCCTATAGGAAGTCACACTTTAGTAGAAACTAGTTTTATTATATTATGAGGTATGATATATGAAGTATAAGTCCATTTTAGGAACCATATTTGATTAATCTCCCCATAGATGGACTGATGTATATTTGATAACTTTTGATAACCATTTGTTTGAAACAGATGGAATGACCCATCATTTTGTCACATGATCTGTTAACACTTCACGAATAACAAATTAACCTTCATTTATTTAAGAGATGAAGTGGAAATTGTTCAAAGCACGAACAATTGTGAGATTGAACCAAAATCAAGAAAGTATTTCTTCTAATTCAAAATTTTCAACTTTAGGGAAATGATATTGAAAACCAAAAATGTTTTCCTACTGCTCTTATATCTGATGAATCAGATGGTACCTTAGATCAACACAAATTTATGGTTTTGTGATTGATGGCTTTTTCATAGCCATGTTCCTACCATTCTCCATCAGAACTTGATGGTAAGATTTTTCTTCCATATCCATATTTTCACCTATGTTCTCTTATATGGAAACCCAGTGATGAGTTACTTTGGGTAATCGTTATGTTTCATACTTTAGTTTTTAAAATTATTTTTTAGTTTTCCTTTTTACGATGTGGGATTCTATGAATAGTAAATGATTTATAACCCCGACGAATTTCCTGGGTGAAATTAATTTCAAGAGGGGTAGAATGTAACAACCCAATATATTATAATAAGTATTCTATTTAATTTATTTGATGTCATGTGTTTTATGCTACAACAAGATTATCTTCTGTTATACGCCACACTATACTAGCTTGAAGTTTACACAACACTATTCTTAGATTGTGTTACACAAATTTCATGTTCGTTTTATGATAGTCATTCTATGCAACATTGAGGGTATATATATATATATTTAATGTATAAATGAAATATGGTTGGATTATGTTATACGAAATAATAAAAGAGTCTTGCACAACACGCAACCCTGACTTGTCTTACATTACACGCAATCGCGACCTTCCTCGATAGCGTGTGTTGTACGCAATACCGGGTTTTACTAAACAATGATATATTATTATAATATTATTATGAACTAGCCTTTATGAATATTATTAACTAAATTTTTTATTTTATAATATTATTATTCATCTTAATCATTTTCTAGAACATGGTATAAGAACAAAATAAATGTTTCGGGTAAAATATGTATTTTTCAAAAAATGTAGTTTTGCCGACTTTTGATGGCGCACCCACTTTTAATCTAGTTGGTGACATGTTTAAAAGTTCAATTTGACAAAATAAAATTCTTCTTTTGAATCAAGATATAAAAATTTACATTGGATAAAGTATTGATATTTTTCTGATAGCTTTCATATTTTAATGAATAGTAAAAACACGCTATATTTTAATTGAAAACAACTTTTTTCATCATAATAATTTATATGGTTAAGTTATAATATTTAGTGTTTTTAAATTATAAATAGAATATATTTTTACCATTTAATATAATGTATTTCATTAGCATTTATTTTACATTGAATTCGTAGGTTAAATCAATTCAATCTTTTGCAATGTTTTAAACAAAAACCCGTTTTCATTCGACAATGGGATTAATTTTAATTTAATTTATTCAACTTCTGTGTATTGAATTTTAAAAAATGGATTCCATATTTGGAATTAGTGGGTCCAAATTTTGTTAATAGGCTACTTTTTAGTTTTGGGAATTATGAATAGTAACTACGGTAAATTTTATTTACCATAGTTAAAGGTAAATCAGGTAATTAAAGGTAAATATAATATTATCAAATTACCCTAACACATGCCAAAATTATATTTTATGGCTAAAAGTATACCTATATCACCTAAGGGACGGATTATATTCATTTTATGGACTTTTGACCATGAAAATAATTTAATTATTATTAAAACCAAAGAGAGTGACAACATGTCACTCTCTTAAATATTATAAGTTTAATAATTTTAATTTAGTGATAAACATCATAAAACATAGAAAATGAATAGTCTCCAAAAAGATAATAAATTTATCTAAATCATGATAATTTATTTAGAATTTTTTGGGATTAAATAATTGTCATTAATAGTGATACATCAATGATGCAGAAATTATTTATTTAGTGAAAAATCCATAATATAGTATTTATTGAAATAGTAATACATATAAAAAGTAACAAAAATCAGAAAAAAACTTATTATTAGTGTATATATAAACCCTAATCATCCACTGGCCATCTTTTTCACCATTTGGTTCCTTATTAAGGCAATTATGACACATATATTATTTTATTTTAAATGATGCCAAAGTTGTCACCTTCATAATTTAATAAATATAACAATTTAAATATTGTGATTTTAAGATTATAAATTCGAGTACAAGTATTATTTTGAAAGTTAATATATTTATCTTCATCATAGGATTTTATTTTTAATTTTTATGCAACAAATAAATATATTAAATAATTATAAAAAAATGTTGTTGTAATTATTTTATAAAGAGATAAACCAAATAAATGGTTTTTAAAAATAATAAAATAACTATTATATGTACTATTTAATGTGCTAGACTAATTTTCTAGATACATATGACCTTTTATGAATCTATTAAAGCTTTTAGTTCGAATATATCATCTGTATATATTTTATTTAAATTCAAATAAATGAATAGTGTCAAAATTGACACTATTGTTATTTTATCAAAACAACATATTATAAAATTTTTTAAAAATCAAAAAAATATTTAAAAATTATAAATTTAAATTTATATTGTAGAAAATGTTATAAACTATCCATTTATGGACAATTCACAACAAATAAGAAATTTTTTGTTATAATTTAAAATTTAGAATGTTATTACCATAAATAAAATTAAATTGATTAAATAAGGATAAATCAAGTTGATAATGTTTAAAAAAATTCCTAACATGACTAAATTTGATTGGCTGATGATATTACAACCCTATCCCATCTAAAATTCTGATATGAGTCATTTTTTGGGGTTTTTAAGTGGGGTTAGATTTATTATAAATTAATATTTTTAAGAATTCCAAAGGTGCCCCTCTCCTCCCTTATAAAAGGGAATCTCCTCCCTCTCCTCCTCACACCAATTTGAGCCTTCAAGCTCGACCAACCCCTGCCATTTCACATCCCCACTTCCCTAGAAACATCCTAGAGGTTCTGGGTTTCTTCAAATACCAATTTCAGTTCCCTAAGAGGAGGTCTCAAAGAGGCGATTCAAAGAAGAGGTAATGTCCGTTACCGATTCTTTCAACATTATTTTTTCTTCCACTTCTTATTCTTAGGTAGTTTCATTTTGAAGTAATAACATAAGTATCACTAATATACTGATATGTTATTATATGTATTAAAAAACCCTATTTCACCATCTATCCATCCTACGGAAAAAGAAATCACCGCGCGTGCATACGTACGGAATACCGTCTCCACGCCGTGGTGTAATCTATTTTCCACCACCACCTTACTTGGATGGGTATAATGGTGTAAATAATAACTATATATGATTATTATAAAGAGATATTGATTATTTAATAGTATATATACACTCCAATAAAATTCCACGATCATGGGAATGATATCATCGCTCGTGCGTACGTACAGAATACCGTCTCCATGACACGATGAGATTCATTCTCAATGATTAACCATTCATAAATGATTATAAAGTATATATAATAAGTAATAATTAAATGTATGAAAAAATAATTATACTGGAGTTATGTATATATATATATATATATATATTTATGTCATCCAATTAATTCCATTCAATTCCACGAGGAAACGAAAACAACATTCATGTGTACGTATGACCTATCGTCTCCATGAACGGTGTATTTATTTCAATTTATCGATCTATTATATATATTTATATTCTGAATATATATTATATATAAATCATGATTTACATTCTGGATGTAAGTAATCATGATTTATGTAATCATATGAATAATTACAAGTCAAAACACGGACGACAAATGAAACGATTTTACCCAAAACGCTCTTTAACATGGAATTTACAAAAGAACGGGTAATATAAAGTCATAAGTGAACCATATATGATATAATAACAATGAATATGATTCTTTAATATGTCAATAACATAATTTAAATCATTATACAATAGGTTTGGACACTTCCGAAGCAAATCAGACCTAAGGTAAGGGATAATTATTCCAATCTCATTCTTATCTTATATTGATTATTCGTAAGTATTTACTGGGGTTATTGTTCTCATCCATGTCCATGTTTCCTAAAAATGGTTTCATGTATGTTTAATGTCCTTTTTACCCATTTTTGACTTTTACTGCATGGTATGTAAGGAATCATTCTTTTGTTTATGTTACAAGGTACTTTTTTTGACTATTCCGACAAAAGTACGAGAAGAATGCTTTTTTAACTTATACAGCACGAACAGATTTTTACGGTTTTATAAAGAATTATTTTCATGAAGCTTCCTCAAAAATATTTCATTAAAATTTTCAACAAGACATCCTTCTTTTAAAATTGAATGATGTTTTGTGAAAAGAAATTAATTTTGAAGAAGAAAGGATATTTCCCGCAAAAATTCATTTAAAGTGTTTTATCAAAACCATTTTTCCATCTAAGATGAATTTATTCCATATGTGTTTGTTTCAAGTATAATGTCTCTATGATTTACATGGTTTCACTTTTCTTATTATGAAATAAAATCCATTTCTTTTATATGGATTATGTGATAATTGAATGATATTTATGAAACCCATTTTATTCATTGGGTTATGATGAATGATTTATGTTTATGTTGTGGCACAAGTAAGAATGATTTCATTATGAGATGGGTGGGACCTATATCTCCCTCCAATGCATTGGGTAAAGATTTATATCTCATGAGATAGATATGGCTGGAACGGCACGTTAAACCGGTTCAGTAAAACAGGACTGAAACGAGGAGTGAACCCGATTCAGAAAGGGACTTTGTCCACTAAGATGGTCTTTGCAGCAATGCCTTAGCTACTATGGAAATCATATCATGTGCTTAATAGTTTCCACTATTACATGTTTTATTCCCATTCTATTTTATCATGATTTATGTTCCATTATAATCTATGCCTTATGTACTTCCATGTTTTATGTCGTTGCTCAAGATTTTTAATGTTCGTGTTTTTTTAAGTTCAAATATATATGGTTTGTTATATTTTATCCATGCTTTCCCTTACTGAGCATTTGAGCTCACCCTTTTTATGTTTTCATTTCCCCCAGGAATAAAAGAAATATTTTATGTAAGGAAACAAAAATGGGATGATCTTTATGGGAGATGTTGAAGATCTTTCACCACGATTAGAAGATTACATTCCATGTTTCCAAAGACAATAAACTATTACAGTACTTGTCTGTATGTTTTTGTTATGTACTAAGTATTCCGAAAAAGTAATGTAATGCCTATGTACGTCAGGCTTTGGGTCTCTACAGCTGGTCCAGCCTATGCTGAAACAGTCTTTAGTATTGCACCTCACTAGATGTTATCCATATTCATTCTAGACATATTATAAGTAATCTATGATATTAGTCCCATTGA
This sequence comes from Viscum album, assembly GCA_963277665.1. NCBI lineage: Eukaryota > Viridiplantae > Streptophyta > Magnoliopsida > Santalales > Viscaceae > Viscum > Viscum album. The sequence continues at coordinate 206,238,919 of OY728128.1, read as the reverse complement.
GGAACCATACAATCCTACCATTATATAGATGAAAACCCTTATGTAATACCATCAAACTCGAGATCCCCCACCATTCAATGCTTTGAAAGATAAAATTTGAAGAAGATAAATACACTTTGTTAGATATGACATCACGAATCAATAAAAAGTCCTTTATAAGTGGGTCCATGATGGGGTCCTTCACAATTGAATTTATATAGAAGATAATGTTTCTTTCATGAAGGAACTCTGCACTGAAGCCAATGGTGCTCACTAATAATGACTCATGATTTCACACCAAATCTGATGGATTCAATGAAACTAGCCTAATTTAACATAGGACTATACTAAATTAAATAAAAATTGAAATACCTAATAGGATAATGCCAACTTCATTCCACAACTAAGAGTGTTACTACACACACCAAAATACTCATGGAAAATATTTATATGGGGAATGGATATTGTTGGACCATATCCTTCTACTATGGACAATATGTTAAATAGAATTATCACCACAACCAACTACTTCTCCATTTCTGATGAAGCTCATCCCCTCAAGGTGTCCAGTTTAAGGACCATTTTCTGCATTATAAATACCAATGTCAACACTATATATGGAGTCCCTCAAGTGATACTAATGGAAAATTGTGCAAATTGTTATTCCACCGAATTTTAGAAGCTATATTAAGAATATGAAATCATGTCTATATATTCATCCTACTACCACATAGTGTCTATTAAAAAGATTTTAGCCTTTGATAGGAACTTTTTCAACATTTTCTAGAAGATTATAGATATGAATAAATATTCGTTGATGTAAAATCTATTGAATATTTTTTGGAATTTCCAAACCATGACCTGCACTGCCACATAGGTGATCACATACTCATTATTATATGTGATAGAGTCAGTCCGTTCCATCAAGGCTTAATTTCCATCACTTCATGTTTCCATATGTGATCAACTATATATGGATTAGGATTCACTGAATTGTCTGGAATAATTGGAGTGATGAGATGAGAATAGATTTTACACATTTAATTATTTGAAAGTCCACCAAAACTGAGTCACATGAGCCTTTAACAAAATGTTTCAACTTGAATCATTCCTTGTTGAATAGATGTTGTTATTCCTCCAAAATCTGATGACATATAGAAATAAATATCTAAATTTGGAACCATAATGGGAGGTTCCTTATTCCCAAAAAAAGTTCAAATTAAATTAAATTAATTAACCAATTTAAATGGATGGAAATCTAACCACAACACCCTCCATTGAAAGGTTACTGAATATGTATTTCATTTAATTAGATGACACCAAAACCTAATCAGAGGATGAGATATTGAATGATAGAGAATCATAATAGCATAATGTTAAACCTCAGGGTAATTTTTCCTAGCTACAATATATTAAAATTTATAATCATTATTTTTAACATGATCATATTGATAATGAAATAATTTTCTATATCTCAAGATAATAAACTATAAAAATAAATATTACCATTGAAATAAATTAAACATCTCAAAAAATAAACTTTTCGATCATTGATTTACTACACTTGAGCTACATCATTGTGGAAGTATGATGAAATGTATGTGCCCACACATAAAATATAGATCACTGTAGGGATTCATTCTCAAGAACAATGGGTGCCTTAATTCTCATTCTATGGAATTTATACTGATGGTAGAACCCCATTTCCTGGGCCCGGCCATGATAAATAGAAATATTCTCCCCTATATACAAGGTTCAGACCTACATAGATATTTTTCATCTAGAAATATCTGTGTCTTGATTCCTTCTATCACTGGAAATATGTGTGTCTTGATTCCTATATACAAGGTTCAGACCTACATATATTCATGTTTATAATACCTTATATGATCATTTCATTACATCCTTTCACCCTTTAATTGTTACTATTTTGTTTCATCCATTATTTTGGGTGCCTGCTTTACAAGATTTCCATGATCGGTTCATGATGGGTATTGTTGTTGATATGAAGTGAAACACTAGAATTGGAATGGAATGGTATTTAAATAATTTTCTAACCATGATTTATAACATTTACCATTTTGAATTCATACATGAGGATTATTCATAAGGTAAATCATTATTAATAATCATTTAGGTTATTATAGTTATTCTACAGTCGTAAAGAACTCATTTTTTTCAAAAAATAATAAATTGTGTAAAAAAGATTCAATAACCATATGTAATATATATTTCATAAATTATAATCTGGTTCAACCTTTAAAATGGTTACATGAACAATTTTTAATGAATTAAAAGAAATTGAAATCACATCATCAATGATTTCGGTGAATCGATACATCACTGATGGTGTTTTTATATTTGAAATAATTGGGAGGGGAGAAATAGTATAATGGTTAATCATCCATGTAAATGATAAAAACCAGAATATATATAATATTCTAGATCATTCAAGCCTCTTGTATAAGGATTGATGAGGAAAAAAGAAGAATAAGAAATAAAAATAAGAAAAAACAAAGAAAACCAAAGTGGATATTTACCTCTTGACCTATCCTCTATGAGATGCTAATTAAGTCCTTTTGTTTTGGAATTTTGGTGATACTAGAAGATCTTGGACATGGGGAAGGTTATTAGGTGTATTTGTGGGCAGAACGTAGGCAAGGGTCAAGGATTGAGAGGTGTCGGAGGAAGAGGGGAATGAGGGTGGAATTTATAGTGGAGGAGATGAGAGATTAAACATTAATTTAATCATTATATAAATATTTTTTTCAAAAAAATGAATTGTCAACATTGTTATAAATAAAATAGTAAATAGATCATTTGAGTTTGAAACAACTTTCCTTACATCACTTTTGATATCGAAAATAGTGTATTAAACTGATAATTTGAATATATGGTTTGTTTTTTTATTTCACTATTCATCAAAATTTCATGAATATCAGAAGAACAGAAAAGTCCACACAGTTTTTTTCCAATTTTTAGAATTAAAAAATGATCTTCTATTTAGGAAGATAAATTTTTATATATTATTAATTTAATTTTTAAATAAAATCATAATTTATTAAAAAATAACAATTTAAAATTTATAACTTATTTTAAAAAGCATGAAAAATTAATCAACATATGATTATATTATATCCATAAGAAAATAAAATAAGATTATGATTTACTATTCATTAGTTCCATATTACTATTCAAATTACAATTCATTAGTGTATGTTACTATTCATCAAAAAAACAAGTTGGTTTTATCAGACTCCAAATAACTTACTTATCTAAACCATAGACGACCATTTTTTGAAATTCAAATTATAATAGTGGAAACTTATGTTCATATGATAGTTAGAAATATCTAAATAAAACAATTTTTCATTCATTTCAGTCAATTTTTAGAAACGTTGGGTGTTACATTATCCACACCTTCAGAAAAATGCGTCTTTGAAATTTTATTTACATATTAAACAAGTGAGGGAAAATTTACCTCATAGAATTTTTAGATTCCCATGTTTCTTCTTCAACCATGCGGTTTCCCCTAAAAAACCATATCCTTGTAGATTACCATATTTTTCAACACATATTCCGTTTGATTAAGAACCTGATCTAGTTTCTCTTCATAATAAAGGTTCTATTCTAGATAAACAATATCTTTTTCAAGGCATTAGCTAAATATAGAAAAAATTTATCAACATCGAAACATGAAAAAAACTATGTACCTGATATAAACTCAAAGTCAGAGATACTCAGTAGGCAACTAGTCCAACGTTCTCTAGGATTTTTAAGACCCAATGAACCACAGACTTAACTTTCCTTTCGTACCAAAATGCATTACACTTTTCCATGGTGAGATTCTAATAACTACTTGATCATTGACCTCAAAGGAAAAGTATTTCCTCTAATTTTATTCGTAAGGTTTTGGCCTTATATGAGTTGTCCATATGTGTTTCTGGATCATCATAACTCTCTCATCCACTTCCTTTAACAATTCTAGTCCCATCAACTACCTTTCTCCGACATCATCCCAAAAATATAGAGTTTGACACCACTTCACATACAATCCCTCAAAAGGATAAATTTTTATACAGGAATGAAAAATATTAGTATTATGTAAACACAATTTAATAATTATGTTCAACCCAAATTCTCTAGTATTCCATTGATCAAGCTCGAAGCATTTCCTCCAAAGTCTAAATCGTTCATTCTGACTGCCCATCTAATTGGGGATGAAAATTTGTACTAAAATTTAATTCTATTCCAACGACATCAAAATCCCCTAAAAAAATATAGAAGTGATCATGTGATCCCTATCATATATATTAGACTGTGGAACTCCATGTAACCTAAAAATATCATTAAGGTATAATAGAGAAATCTGATCTAAAGACATTATATCCTGAATAGAATGAAAATGTTCCGATTTTGTCTGCAGATAAAAAATAAACCCAATCACATTTTTACCTCATGAAGTCATAGGTAGTCCCACCATGAAGTTTATGGTTATATTCTCCCATTTCAACTCAGGCATTTGAAAATGCTGATGTATCTCCTTCAATAACTTCCACTATCCTTTAACTTGATGACATGTAAAACATTTCATGGTAAAATAAGAAATATCTCTTTTCATACCTTCCCACCAACAATACTATATAAGTTCTATGTAGATATTATTAGTCCCAGGATGAACTAAAAATAGGGAACTATGAGCTTCACACAATATATATTTCTCCAACTAGGAATTACATGGAGGCACAACCTTTTACCAAATCTTAAAACACAATCATTATCATGGTTACGTTTTGGAAACTTTCCCATTATAATCAATTCTACTTTTTTATGTAGCTCATGGTCTTCCTTCTATGCTTACATAATTCTGTCTGATAACAATAACTACACTGAAACCTGAAACAAAATAGAGGAATTTCAAAAACCAACAACTTCATTCCAAAAATTCATAATATCAATAATTAAGGGATCATGTTGTAAACATAACATTGTTAACACTGCCTGATTTTTTCGACTCAAGGAATCTACCTCAATTTTATCTATCCCTTGATGATAATTGATCATTGAATCATACTTCTTTATCTATTCAATCCATATTATCTACATCATGTTTAATTCCTTCTATGGGAATATACACTTCAGACTTTTTGGTCACTATATATTTTACATTTTACTTCATATGAATTTTGCAACCAATTTTTCAATGAAAACCCATAACATATAATTCCAATTCATGTGTGGGATAATTTATCTCATTAGGTTTTAGTTTTATTGAATCATACACAATTTTATAATCATTATACATTGAAACACTACCATATCCCTTCAATAAAGCCACATTGTAGATGAAAAACTCACCATTTCGGGAAGGAAAAGACCAAAGTTGATCGTTCACCATTCTCCTATTCAATTCTTTAAAAGAAGCATCACATTCTTCTATCCAAATATATTTTACCACTTTTTGTTCTAACAGTGTTAGAGTTCTAGATAACGGGGAAAAGTTGTAAACAAACTGTTGATAATAACTTGCTAATCCAATAAAACTACCAATCTGTATAAAATTTGGGGGTATTGGAGATTAATAATCCACTGTTGTTTTAGAAGGATCAAATTTTATTCCATTCTTATTTACAATGTTCCCATGAAAATAAATTTTTTGCGACCAAAAAACACACTTTATGAATATTACATAATTTATAATTTTCTTTAATATTTTCAATACAACTAATAGATGCTTTTCATTCTCCTCTATACACTTGGAAAATATGATTTTTTCATTAATTAAAACAACCAAAATTTATCCATGAACTCATGATATATTCAATTCATAATATTCATGAATACAAAAGGTTCATTAGTTAAACCAAATAGTATAAAATAATTCATGATGCATATATCTAGTACAAAAAAGCATTTTTCTCAATGTCATCCTCTTTCACTCTCATTTGATGGTATCTTGATCTCATGTCAATCTTGGAAAAGTTCCGAGATCCCTGGAACTTATAAAAAATTTCATCGATATGAGGAAAAGGAAACTTGTTTATAAAAACGATGTTTTTCAAAGCTCTATAATCGATGAAAAGTGTCTTCAAACCATATTTCTCTTTAACGAACAAAACTTGAGCACCACATGGTGATATACTAGGATGAATGAAACAGTTATCAATAAACTGCTACAAATTAATTTTAAATTCCATATTTTCTATATGATCCATTTGATATGGGGTTTTTGAAATTGACATAGCATCAATAACAACGTCAATTGTGTATTCTATTTCTTAATCCGGTATGACACCAGGTAAGTCATGAGGAAAAACATCAAGGCATTCATTTACCACTATATCATCATTAATGTGAACAGTTCAATTGTTTTCAATAATATAAACAAGATAACATTCATTTCCATCTTTCAAAAATTTATGATCTTTTTAATATGTTACATATATTATGGGTTTTTTCTTGTATAAAAAATGACACCATTACTTAAAAACATATTCTTTAGCTCTACATCCAATCTTAGCATGATAGAATATAATCAAATCCATTTCTAGAATGAAATAAAACTATACTAAGGGAAAACCAATAATGATTGCTATTAATTTCATTCCAGAAACCAAAATAAAATGATTCTTATAATTCTGATTTATCATAATATTTCCCCTAGCTATTTCAAAAATAGTTTCCTGCCTCATTTATAATGGTGATATTTTCGATCTACCCAAAATATTCAAATAAATAAAGGAACCTATAGACATTGGATCAAACAAAACATTAAAAAAAATATGTGTAAACAATAAAAATACATAATATAACATCTTTTGATAGGTCGATGTCTACTAACATAGCCAGAAATGGTCACGCTACACCTGTCTACATGTAGTCTAGCTTCTATGCATCATTCAAATATCTATTTGGGAAGGAATTTGCATAATGACCTAGCTAATCACATTTAAAACACTTTATATTTTACATAGTAGGATTATTATTAGGATCAATTTAATTATGATCTTTGGCCATAAATCCAAACATACTACATTGAAAACACATCCCTTCTTTGGTAAGACATTGCCTAGGGTTCTTCTTGCAACACATTTCCCAAACTGAAAACTAGATTTTCTTACCATATGATTTATTTGACAGATTATTACAAATAACTTTCCATCTACAGCTCTTTTTCTACTTGTTTTTAATGTGTATGTGATCATCAAAAAACTCTATCTCTACCCTCTCATCACATCAGACAATTTTATCCTAACATTTGAATTTTGAGGAGGCCAACACCATTCGAAAAATTGGCTTCAATCCTGAGTAAAATAGGTTGTTTTTTATATAAAGATCCCTAATAGGATACGAAGCATACCTCGCAAATAGGGTGAAGTTCACTTCATACATGGCCACTGAATCTTCCTCCTTCAGATTTAATTCATAGAGTTGCTTCTCCATCCTTTAACAAACCACCTGTGGCAAATATGATTCCAGGAAAATACTTTTAAATTCGTTCCACTCTAAGGAATAAACATACTCTATATCAATAATATTCTTGGAAATTGACAAACACTAATCAGATTCAACTTCAAAATGATAAATGGAAAGACATACCCATTTGATTTTCTGGACAACCCATTACCTCAAATATCTTTTCAAGGGACTTGATCCATTCTTCATCCACTACTGGGTTTGAAGATCCTTTGAAAGGAGGAGGGTGTTTCCTCATAAAATGATCCAATATCATCTTGTTATGTGGTTTCTATTCTAGTTTTTCTATTTCATGGATATCGCCACCATTTATTTTCGGTGTATGATAAGAAATTACTATCAGCAACTACTCAATTCTAATCCCAACCATTCCGAGCTACAGATTATGAAGGATATCGTTATGTCGGTATCTTTACTCTTCAACATCCATATTTCATCTAATGAAAACCATTCTGGAAAAACATATCTTCGTTGATGCAACATGTTTATATTTAAAATATATATCATTTATAATTATCCATAGGGTAAAAATTATTCATGCTATTCTATTAACATCATCCTTACCCCTCATGTTATATAAACTATTCTTTGACACAAACTATAAGGATACAACATTATTAAATTGAATAATATTTAATTTAGTCATGAAAATAATTATATAAACATTGAGGATCGTTTCATGTTCCGAGATTTAGAGATTTGGGACATATTACATTCATAACATTCCCCATTTGTACAGAAAAGATACCATAAAAATAGTTTTCTTTTTTCCAAAATATAAAACATTTCAAATAAAAAACGATTTCATTGGAAAATAATCATTTAATTTAACATAGATTCCTTCATTGTATTACACATTCTTATAACCAATTAAAATCATATATAAACCTTGGATTATCACAGAAAGTTTTTTATGGTATATAAATAGAGAGAAAGAACACCTTTGTCAAAGAATACTTGTAGTGAATGGAGTCATTTTCAAAAAAGGCATACTTGTTACCCAAATAAACATAATTTTTGAAACTTGATATTTGCATTAGATCTCAAAAAAAATATGTAACATAAATATAACCATTAAGGTATCTTGGGAAGTTACTTATATAATCATGTACCCCTCTCTGGTAGCTTATAATTTTTATCCATCGTGGCTACCTTACAATTTGTGTAACCATCACAGTTACTTTTGGAGTAATCATACGACCGACCTAAAATATACACATAAACAATGAATTAGAGGGATATATATGTCCATTAATTCATTATAATCAATTAAAATGATTTATAATGTTATCATAAAACATGAATAATTTCATAAAAACATTTCCCGTTAATTTTTTATAACCTTATTTGATAATACGATTTTAAAAGGAAATCCCCTTTCAAATTACATATAATTGAAGTGAGATTTATTATAGTGGGTGTAATATGTAAATAAACTATATATACCCATAATAAAACATAATATAATAAAATTAATCCCAAAAACCATTTTAATACCCCAAAAATAATGATGTAGAATGTTAACCCAATGAATGGAAATTATGTTATGAATTACCTTACCTAAGGTTTTTCTTACAACAATCAATTTTAAACATCATGTATAATGGTTAAAATGGTGTTGATAATTTCATATAGAAACATATTAATGTTTATAATTCCTTATTTTATCATTTTATTACATTATTTATCCATTTAATTGTTATTATTTTGTTTCATCCCGTTTTTTGGGTGCATTCATAACATGGTTTCCATGATCAGTTCATGGTGGATATTCTTGTCGGTTGAAAGTGAAACTCCAAAATTGGATTAAAATGATGTTTTCATATTTATAAAACAATAATTATTACCATTTATCATTTTAAATTCTTACATGAGGATAATTCATCAGTTAAATTATTGTTCATATTGGTTTAGGTTATTTTTGGGATTCTTCGATTGTAAAGAACTCATTTTGTTTCATAAATTGTTAACATATGTAAAAAATGATTCCAAAACCTAATATAACATATAATACATAAATTATAATCTGTTTTACTATAAATAGCATTTCATGACCAGTATTGAAGGATATAAAATAAATAGAAATGACATCATCCATGATGTCAGTAAAACAGTACATCACGGTTGGTGTTTTAATTTATTGAATAAGTTTGATAAGACTAGAAGTATAATGGAGAATCTTACATATAAATAATACAATTCATAATATATATATATATATATATATATTATTTTAGATCATTCATTCTTCTTGGATAAGGGGTGGTGAGGAACAAAGAAGAATAAGAAACAAATTGAAAATAAAATAAAGAAAACAAAAGTGGAAGTTCACTAATTTATCTCTTCTCCTTGAGATCCTTCATAGGGCCCATGATTTTGACCTTTTGGTGAGACCATAAGGTCTTGGAATTTGGTAAGGGTCATTGGACAAGTATTGGACAGAACATAGGCATGTTTAAGGCTTTAGAGGATGGTGGAAATATGGGAATGAGGCTAGTATTTATAGTGGATGAGAGGATGGATTTTATATTATATTAATACTTTTTTTCATATTTTTGTCCAAGACTATGAATAGTTTTCATTCAAGTGATCAAAATTTTAAAGAGTTCATGCGAGTTCTAAAAAATTGGCCTTGCAGCACTTATGATGTCATATATAGTGTATTTAACTAATAATTTGAATACATGGTATTTTAAGATATTTCACCATTCGTTAGAAAAATCATGAATTTCAGAATTAACACAAAAATTCACAAATTTTTTTTCCAATATGTAGAATTTAATAATGAACTCCATTATTGCCAAATAATTTTTTAAATATTATTAATATAATTTTTAAATAAAATCATAATTTATTAAAAATTAACAATTTTAAATCTATAACTCATTTTTAACACCTTAAAAAAGTAATCATTATCTAATTTTCTTATATAGTCAAGAAAATTAAAAAAATTATTATTAAATATTCATAGGGGTAATATTTATATTCATATTACTATTCATAAGGGTATGTTACTATTAACCCAAAAAAGGGTTGGTTCTATCAGACGCCAAATAACTTAATAATCACAATCGTAGATGACCATTTTTGGAAATTCAAATCATAAAATTGGAAAAAATTTCTTTATAGGGTAGTTATATATATCTACATTGAACAATGTTTCATGTATTTATATTCATTTTTAAAAACATGGGATGTCACATTATAATTATTTAAAGGTTTTCTAATAACGAACAGAACAAAAATCCTTGGTTCTGAACTATAAATCATCCTTGAGATACCTTCTTTTATTTACAGAATGTATACTATAAGGTTTTTGTTAATCCCATAAAATTTATTTTGAATTTGGAATGTAATTATTTGAAGGTATTTTTGTATGTAATTGATATATAAAAATGTTTTTGATTATAAGAAATATGACAACAATTTCTTATTTATAAGATAGGTGAGGGTAATATTCGGTATTTATAATTTTTTTTCAATTAATATAAATTTATTTCCTTTTTAAAATAGAACTAAATTAATATTATAGAGTAAAAGATTATTTTTAGTTTAAATATAATTATAAAATTAATTTTTTATAAATTTAAGTGATGTTTTCACCCTTATATTTTCTAACCCTTGGTTAAGCATTTTAACAATTACCATGATAAAAATGTATTTTACTTTTTAGGGGTTAATATAGTTACTATAAATAGATTCTTCTACCATAACAGGACTATGATTCATTTTTACAACCATATCAAAATATGTTGGATGAATATAATATATTTTTTAATTTAAAACCATTTAATATTTTTTTAATAAAATATCATTTATTTCATTTAAATAAAATACATATAATATTATAATACTATATATCTATAACTCAAATAAGATTATCCTAAATCAGAATGTATTGAAACATATGGATAATATGGTATAAATCAAATCATATTATCAAATTCTTACCTTTTTTATATCAGTGTAAAACGTGACATTTGGATGAATCCTTTTGATAAATAATGATTACCTTCACCATGGTACTAACTTTTTTTAATGTTAATGGGCTATAATTTTACATATAAGGTAGATATTGGATCAAAAATGACTTAGAGATACAATTTTGGACCAATTATAAACCAATATATCCTTCTTAAATACTTTTCTGACATTAATATTTTTTAGAAATATTATTTGACATATTATATCATCATTGTAATTTTGACACTATTCTTTTCATTATACATTTGAAAAAGATAACAACATGTGAATTCAAATATAATATTTTAAAACATAAATAAAATGTAATATTAATCAAAAAAATTCTTGTAATGCCATAATTTTTTAATCGTATATTAATTTTAATATTTTTTAAATCATTTTTTATATTATTATATGAAATGAAAAACAATTTTGTGGTGTAGTGTATGAATTTATGGAAATTATTTCATCACTTAAATATATTAATAAATTTATATGACATAAATAATCACTATTTTTTATAAAACTTTTAAAAGTTATTATATACTTGTTTATGTCTTTCAAGAAAATTAAAGGAAATAAAACAAAATGAATTACATTTTTATCAATTCATTACATAAAAAAATTATAAATTTTAATGTCATATAAATATGGTACTGTGTTAACATATTTTTTTAATTTATAGGTACATGGAAAAAATACGTCGATAAAATATTTTAACAGATATTGGTAGGGTCATTTTTTAGCCTTTGTTATATTATATTAATCCTCAATTTCAATTCTAACTCATACTGTGGTGAGAATTATTTACTAAGGTTACTATTTATAATGGAAGAAAATAAAAATATTATATTTAAATATTATTTACATCATTATTTAATATATGTGATAAATTTTTTAAAATTCAATTATAAATGTGTGAAAAAATTATATAATATTAAAATGTAAAATTAAATGAATGAAACATTTAAGAAAAAAATTGTTTTTAAGGAAAAAATGTTTTTTCTATATCTGTAGTATAAAAATAATTACAAAAACTACAATTGAATTATTTTTAATCAATATAAATTAATTTTGATTAAAACTAATCATATTTATTATATAATTTTTATATTATCTATAATAATAAACAAATTTTTAAATAAAAACTATCATTTTACACTCTATTGAAAAATAATCCTTTTTAGAAAATAAAAAATAAAAAATTAAACATAAGATAATTTGAATATTATATTTTAAAAGAGTAAATAAATGTTAACAAATAAAATATATAATTTTTTCAAAAATAATTATAACATTTCACACAAGACAGAATAATAACCATTATTTAAGGAAGGCATATTTATCAAAAAAAAAATACATTAATCTTTTTCATAGAATTTTTCTATGAATTTAACCATAAAAATTTATTGAGTATGACCTTTATATATATATAATAAAAAATCTAATAATATTAATACAGAAAAATTAAATAAATGAAATATAAAAGTCTTACTTAAATTATTATATTTCATGATTTCATTAGGCTTGGTGTTACATGTTATACAAAATGTTGAAAAATAATTCTCATTTTAAAAATCTAAGGGTTTTACATTCTATTCCGCATTAATATATTTTATCCTAATTTTTTTTAAATATAACTAGGTAATAAATGTTTTTATATTTGAATATTCCGTTATTAAAATACTATTTTTTTAAAAATATTAATAAATCATACTCTTGAAAAAATGGAATGAGAAATTTGAAGGTCCTCTAAAATAAAACATTCTTGGTTTCCAAATTAGATAACATTATTGCATGGTGAATATATAGACATCGATGAAAAATTATGAACCGAAATAATATTGGAGTTCAAAAGGTTTCCTCATTAATAAGAAATTGAATGATCATGATAATATTAATGACCACAAAGCCATGAACGAATAGGTGTGAAAAAAAATTGTCACATTTAAAAAGAAGGAATTCAGATAACAATTTTGTTTAATGATATTTTTCAAATAGTATAGAATTTATTATACCATATTTATTAAGAAGATATGGAAAATATAATTAATTGATAGTTATAATTTCATCCATTAATCAATTTCTACCAAAATATCATCATTTTACCAAAAAAGAATTTATTCAATATGATTTATGTATACCCAATGCGCTAAAATAAACTTCAATATGATCACATATTCCACACAAGGATAACAATATATTTCATCTTTTATTTATACATTACCCATGATAATATTCATCAATATAAGTTTATAATTCTTCAAAAATAAATTAACCTCTATATAAAGATACAACACAATAATATCTACAATTCAATAGTAATATACAATGTTCATACTTAATCATTCCCTAAAAATTACACATAAATTTCATCAAAATAAACTTATCTATTATTGAAACCCATATATTATAATGATTTTAACCCATATTACTCTATGAAGATTTTCATCATTATTCAATAAATAACCCTAATCAAACTTATTGTGTCATATGAATATAGTATGTTAAATTGTTAGATAATTTCTAGTATATGTTAATCATTTCAATAAAAGACCTAAATCACTATAAATACACATTTCATTTATTTTTTATTCTAAATTAGAATTCTTACTTTTCATAATGTACAATATAATTTTCCCAAAAATAATAAATTTTGTAAAAAATAAAATTAGTGGCATATTCATAAAATCATATTTAAATCCCATGGTTTGATATGTCATATGTTTCCAAATTTCAATTACCCATAATTACCTCAACATTAATGATCGTACTACCCCTAAATGTTATCAATAAAAAGAAAAATATTACCCTAAAAAGGTAATGTAATTCTTACTAAATTAATAATTCATCTTAAACAAATGGGTTACATATACCTCAACAAAATAAAAAACATCCCATAACATCATAAATCACTTAAAAATGTTAGAACATAAACCCACAAAAGGGGTGTCTAATATTTTGGATTTACGATCAAATGTAAATATTTAAACCCATGATGGAGTTCATAAATCCTAGTATAACATCAAATAAAAACATCATAATATCTTATGTTATCCAAAAACTTATTTTATACAAAAATTATTGTCCCAAACAAGTAATTCTAGATTTATCACTAAAAACTTAATATTTTTATATTAGGTTTTCATATTGATAAGTTCCACCCTATATTATCCATCCAAACATTAAAATCTGAAAGAAATATTGGATCACTAATATACCCAATCTCTTTTTTTGATATAGTGGTTTATATAATTGGTGGAAAATATTTAAAAATATATATTTCCAAATATTATCCATTTTTTAAAAAAATACGTTCTGTATAAAAACATATCTTCTTTATTCAAGGTAACATCCATAACAAAAAATTGCCTTTCAAAAAATTTCTACATTTCCATAGACATTGTGAAAAACATTGAAAAATGTTAACTAATCCCAAAAATAATAGGATGGGACAAAAAAATAAATAAGTATATTTTTTAGTTTTCGATTACTTATAATTTTTTAAATTATTAAATTAAAAAACTATCTCCAAAAAATTATATCCCATCAAATCAACTTTTCTGCCCAAATATTTCAATAAAATATTTTATGAGAAATCCTAATGGAAAATTAAAAAACATAAGGTAAATGCGGTATCCACACAAAATATGACATAAGAATATGCCATGGATAATTACTAAGGAAAAATAATATTGTGGAAAGACACCCATTGTGGATTTGGTATACTCTAAAATCAAATACATAACATCTCATGAGAAAAAAAACATTATCTGATGCATTATATTCTTATCTAGGTACACCTATCATAACATATTCATTATTATGTGTTCCAAAACAGGAATTCCATCATTACACATAATCATTATACATGGATATATTTATCATACAATAAATTATTTCCTTCCATAATAAATAAATTTCTGATTTTTTTATAACCACATTCTTTAACACTCAATTTCAAAACTAAAATTTATAGAAATAAGTGAAGGAGGTTATGTATTAGAATAAAAATAAAATATTATAAAAAAACTAAAATATAAAACAATGCTTGTAGAGGTGGTAATTTTTTATTGTATGTACATTAAAATAGAACATTTATTTTTTCTTTTATAAATAATGCACAAAATTATATAAAAAATACGTTAAAAGATTCATTTTTAAAATTGTTGTAAAAATGTTAAAGGTAACATTAAATTACATTTATAATTCATAAAGATGGTAATAAAATAATTTTATGAATATTATAAGGGAATAGAATGATTTGTAAAATAAATCATTAATATATTTATAATAAGACTCTTAAAGTGAAGTATCCCTCACCATAAGTAAAAATATCCATTTACATTCTAAATGAACCTAAATAATAAAAATGTTTTTACAGAATAATTTCCAATGAAATATTTTAATGTTTATTATTCCCTTTATCATGTTATAATCAATAACTTATTCATTTATGTTCATGGTCAATGTTTTGACTATATTTGGCCCACATATTTGAAATGACATATGTAGTATTAACATGGTAAATTTGGTCATTATTAAATCCAATATAGTGTAATAATAATGAAATAAATATAATTTTTTTTGGAACAATTATGAATATTAAAATAAATACTGAAATATAGTTCTAAAAAGGTACTACAATATAATATTTGAGATTATAGGAGCTACTAATGCTTGTTAAAGGCATCCATTTTTAAAATATCATGATGGAAATAAATTATGTGTTATATTAAAATAACATAGTGACAATTATATGATAAATAACATAATATTTACTTGAATTCACTAATATATATTCTCAATGTGATGTTGATTTGAAAAAAGAATCACATTGGATCGTGGAGGTGGTAATCCACACATACATATGAATGATGTTATCATTATACAGTGGATGGAAAGGTAGAAAATTATATGATATAGTATCATTAAATAATTATAATTATATCACAAATGTCATATATATACATTAAATCAATCCTAATAAATAGGTGTGGAAGGCACTGATAAAAAACTTATAACAACCATTTGTGAGGGAGATGTCCAACATACAAAAAAATGACAGTTTGGTTTCCATTAAAAGAAGAAGAGATGGTTATGTGATTGGAAACAAAGATAAAAACTTCTCTATATCTCTATGTATCTAGTTTGAATATTTCAGAATGGATGAAATATATTTGAATGGGTTATAATTATAAATAGTACGAAAATGCTTAGTTAATAATTTTACATCTCCCCCAGGAAACATTATTTACATTGTACTTTAATACCACAATGATTGTAGTTATAGAGAAAAAAATATCTCTAGAAAATGGTAATGGATTCTTGGAAGGAATTATGGTAGAGATTATGTCTATCCAAAATGATTTTCTTGTATGTATAAAATAGGATAAGAGGTTCCCTTTTATATGGGAGTGGAGGGATTTGTCATAATTTTAAAGGTATTAAATCGATAAAAAAAATTTTTAACATTAAATGGTCTCATAGATAAAACAATTAGAATACAATGTGAAGGTCAGTCAAAATAATCTAATACAAAAATAATTCAAAAAGATTATGTGATGTTTTCAGACGTATCGTTTACTATTCAACCTCCATTAACCCTCCTAATGATTACTTTGATTACAGTGTTTTTTAATATTTTGGGGTAAATATAATTATAATAAAGGGGAAATTGGTAAATAAATGGGACATGGATGAAATTTTAAACCACATCAAAAACACTTTTTAAAATTATAGAATTTTAATTCTTTGAATATTTTTGATAAAATAATTTTATTATAAAATAAAATTTATTACATTATATATATGTGTGTGTGTGTGTAATATTATTATGTAATGACTATCCATGTAATTTTTTTATAAAACTTATATGATTTTTACGAGTCCATTAATTTTTAGAGCGCTTCATTCCAAGGATCTGTGTTCCCAAAATCAATTTTTGAAGTTTTTTTCGTGTACGTTCAGAAAACGTACGAGCAGGTTTTTATAAATGTTGACCTGGTGCTCGAAAATGAAATCTAAGGGAACCATTGAACTCACAGCGCCGTTATTCACTTAAAAAACTTTCACCTCCACAATAGTTGGTCAAGAATAAAAGTTAGTATTTGGCTTTTTATAAAAAATAATAAAATAAAGTGTACATCACTTTATTTTATTTTAAGCTGTCATTTGAGTGTGTGGTTTAAAACCTCCACATGGGAGTTGATGGCGGGACTACCACACCCTAACCTCCCATGAGAGGTTATGCTGGTGGGCCCCACCCGAGCATAACCTCCCGTGAGAGGTTATTTTGGTGGGGCCCACCCGACCATAACCTCCTGTGGGAGGTTATGATGTGGGGACCACATGAGGGTTAACCCCTATCAACGGAGGAGGATAAAAACTCATCAACTCCTCATTAAATGGGGAGAAACCCCTTGACCATCCCAATTTAATTAAATGAAGCCAACCCCCATTATTTATTATGCCAACCTCTCAGGCATGAATTAGAGGAGCCTGTGTAATTAATTCACCTTTTTGAAATTTGTGCCAACGATTAAAATAATAGAGAAACTATTATTTTGGGCACTTTATTTTGTTGGATCTTGGGAGAAAAGATAATTCCCTACAAGGAAGAATGCTCTCCCGTCGAAGAACGCTGATGAGGGACGCCTTCCACTACAAAGAACGACCTCCTCCGACATTCTTCCTCAGACTCCTTTGACATGGGTCGTGTTCATCTTCCATGGATCGACGACCATCTTTCCGCCATGTCAACGAATGAAGACCGAAGAATCAAAGGTAGGGGTTTAGTTTATTTTGAGCGTAATGCTCTTGCATTCTTTTAAAAATGTAGAATGATGATGTTTATCATTACGGGTGGAATGTTGTGCTTCGTTCATGAGAACCAATTGCTATCCCCCTAATAGCGAATGGTGCGGGCCAACCTTACATAGCCCGACATCCTCCATCGATCTTTCTTCTTATGACGTTCTATGAATTGGCATTAAGGCGATCGAAACGAAGGCGGCAATGACGAAGGCTAAGTTACCCACGGACTCTGTGAATCGCACCGCCCCCACAGCTCACCGGTGCTTTAGGCCGAACACCGTCGGCCGCACGGTGCCCGACCAGCCTAACCACGGCCTCTCGACGCCCTTCAAGGCGCACGCCTCGACCAAACCAGCAGCCAGCCCGGCCCCGCTGGCGCCCTACCTGGCGCCCCACGCATCGCCCGCACCCCCATGCGCTGCCCTGCGCGCTCCCCAACACCCTACCTGACACCCCCGACTCCCTATTGTGCCATGCCTGACACCCCCGGCGCCCTGTTGTGCCCTGCCCGACACCCCCGGTGCTCCCCGGCGCCCTACTGTGCCCTCCTGGGCACACCCGATGCCCTGCTGTGCCCTGCCCGATGCCCTCGGCACCCTGTGATGCCAAAAATGGCATCCTTGGCCCCCTGTCGTGGCCTGTACAGCCCCTGCCACGACCTGTCTGGCGCCCCCGCGCCCATCCTGATGCCCCTGCAGCGTCCCACCTCCCACGCGGCCCCCTTGCCGAGCTGGTTTCCTAGCACCATCACAGTTCCCTAGCCGAACCGGGCTAGTTGCGCCCTCTGGGACGAGCCGCGCCGGGCCACACCCTCGCAATGCTCTATACCGAACTCGACTCAGCTTTCGAGCCGAGTCGCCTACGTGGCGACCTCCGGGACGAACCACCCTTACAGTCCGCCGGGCCAGGCCTAGTGGACCGGGAAGACCATAACGAGCTGACCCACCCAAAGGGCTGGGTCTGACCCAGTGGGTCTGACTGGGTCTACCCAGACTTTGTCGGCCCAGTCTGGGTTTGGCCGAGTCATTCAGACCGGGTCAGACTGGGCTTAGGCCCATTACTGCCCCTTTCATTTCTTCGGCCATATCATTGGCACCAATCATCCATTCGACGAACCATCAGCGGTTCTAGTATTCATGGAACATAGGCGTCCCTTTGAGTATATCCCATTGGAGTTCAGGGTATTGTTGAGTTACGGTCAGGTTGGATCATTCACGAATCCAACCGGACCCCCAAGACTAAATGGCTAATAACTAACAGATCAGATGTCTTATTGATGCGTCGTCTGTTGCGTTGAGACCCCTATGACATGGATGACCTTTGAGATACTTCTTTTTGGATCTTCATGACAGTTTCAGTATTTCCCAATAGCTTGTGGAGCAGATCCTTTTAGTGACGAGAAGACATAGTGCAGAGACCTAGTAACTAGCAGACCTGATGAATTCTTGACCGATTCGACTTGGAGTGATTATACTAGCCATTTGGGGAGCACTTGGTTGTTGGAGGTAGACCCATGGTGGAGGAGCGCCTGGTAGTTGGCGGCAGACCCGTGTTACTCGATAGGAGAAGTACCTCTATAGGCTATTATGGGGAGTGCCTGGTAGTTGGCTGCAGACCCACAGCAGAAAAGCACCTGGTAGTTGGCAGAAAAACCACGATACTTGATAGGAGGATTACCTCTGCAGTCCAAGGTTAGTGAGAAGCGCCTTGGTGTCACGACATGCCCACTGTACTCGACAGAGGAGGAGTTCTCCAGTAGCTGTGGTTTTGATAATGAAAATCCTAGTTTGATCTGAGTCAATGACTTTTGTTTTTTTACTCATGATTGAGATGGTTTACTAGATAACATATATATATATATATATATATGGTAATATACCTAATTAATGGCTATCTATTTATTTAATACTTTGTGGTTTATCTTTGTTTGATTTTGTGAGACCTTGAGGGTTTTGGGTCCTTAATGAGTATCATTATTCTGACCCCTGCACGGGCTATGCCCGCACCTGTTTGTATTGGTTGCAGATAATGGACAACACTGACTGAGGTAGAGAGTATCAGGACTGGATGGTACCCAGTGGTGAACCACTCGGCGTGACGGTACACGGAGTAGACGGATGGACGTGGAGTGATAATGAGGCCATCTGTACCTACCCTTCAGGTAGGAACACCAGAGGACGACCCAATAGCTTATTTACTTTTCTTCAGTTGTACTTGTATTTTAGTTGTATTTTTACATTCATTTTGGGCTTTTATTTTTGGCCCCTTTTACTTTCCATCACTTCTTTTGTATACAGTTTTACTTAGTGTTTTGCTTCCAGGTTTGCACTCTATTGTGTCTATTTACAGTAATAAAGAGAAATTCCTTCCCAGTTTCGTGATTTACACCTTTGGTGCTAGTCTCCAGCCCTTGGACTATGGAAGGCGGGCTTGGGGTAGTCATGATATGGGCCCCACGTGACGGTTCCTAAAATGTTGGTATCAAAGGAGTTGGTTGTACCACAGAACATAGAACTCGGAACATTCTTTTATGTGAAGCAAAAGTGTTAAGGGTATAATGTGTGGTTTTCAGTTCAGGGTGTTCAGTGTTGGTGCAGGAGAACGACATAATAATACACCAGGACCATGACTTCTGATTTTCGACTCAGTGCATGAAAACACTGATTTCATGTGTGTTTTCAAATGATTTTCTTTAAGTCATCGCAACCAGGTTATCTCACCATGTATAATCTTATTACCATGTCACATCTGTTTCTTTCAGGATGACTATCTGTGGACGACCAGTTAGAGCCCTGAGAGTCATATTCACTGACAGCCCACCGAGCGACGAGGCCTCGGTGTATGACCCATTTCCTATGGAGGCACCAGCGGTACTACTTCCTGTTGGTCCAACGATTCCACCATCCCCAGCAGTAGACGATGCACGCCGCTTGAGTGCATTGAACGAGTTCCAGTGCTAGAGACCACCCGGATTTAGGAGAGAGACATACCCACAGGCACCTAAGGATTGACTGATGGATGTGGTGAGAGTCTTCAGGCTAGTAGGGACACCATCAGACTTCATGGGGATCCTTGCTTCCAACCTCCTTCATGCATCATTAGGCAGATGGTGAAGCTTGATGCTCCAGGTTAATGATGAGGTGACCCTACTTTCGGCTACATTGAGAGCATGTCTCGGGTGGAGTTTGTACCCTCCACCATTCAAGCGGTGCGGATACAGGAGCTACTTCATCTGCAACAGGGCAGCATGATAGTAGCACAATACATAGTATGGTACGCCGGCCTCTCGCTCTACTCCACAGATATGGTACATGACCCATTATTTAGGGCCCGGACCTTCGATCATGGGATCATGCTAGAGATCAGAGCTATGATGATCTCCCTCAGCATCCCAGCATAGAAGGGGGTGATAGAGATATCCCTCTTGGTGGAGAGTTTCCTTACTGAGCAGTCACCAGCAGCGAGACCCACTAGTAGCTGACATGAAACATAGTCTTCTACAGCTGGCAGTAGACAGATGTCGTAGAGGTCCATGAGGACCAGACATAGAGGTGGATGACCGCACGACTTAGAATCGATTGTGCGGGGCCCCCAGAGTGGTGACAGAGCGAATCATGCAAGGAACAGTTAGTGTTACTCATGCGCGGTCATGGTAAAATGGATCGTGATTGTCTGACTCGCCATTATGATGATAAGTAGTAATTTTAGTGACCTCCCAGGTAGAGGCAGAGGTTTGAACAAGGCGGTCCGTAGGGAGGAGGCAGACATGGCAGAGGAGCTGGACGTGCAGCTAGTGGTGGAAGACATTTCGAGGTGTTTCCACCTACACCCCCAGGAGGTCCACCTCGACCACAGGGAGCAGGTGGATAGGGGAGAGCTCAGCTTCAGGTAGCTAAGGCTGATGATTATGGTGCTCCGAAGATGATTCGAGTTAAGATCTGTTTCTACTCCACCTTAGCTTTAGTTCTTAAAGACATATGTTCCAGTCACTCGTTCATTGCCTCTACCCTCATTCAGATCTCAATGATTCCGATAGATCCGTTGGATCAATACTTATAGCTAGAGACTCCTACGGGAGTAGACTCGATGATTACACACTGGTGCCAACAGTGTGAGATTACTCTAGGACAACAACGATATCTACACCAACATATCGGATGGGTCCCGCAGAGCTTCGCGAGCTGAGGGTATATTTAGAGGACTTGTAGGGAAAGAGATTCATTCGGAGCAGTGTTTCTCTATGGTTAGCCCTGATTCTGTTCACCTAGAAGTTGGATGGGCGCTTGAGGCTATGTGTCAACTACTGTCGCTTGAACCTGGTGACCTTAATGAAAAAGTAACCACTCTCGAGGATTGAAGACCTCTTTGACTAGTTGAAGGGTGAACGGTGGTTCTCGAAGATAGACCTCAGATCAGGCCATCACCAGCTCAGAGTTTGAGATGGGGATCTGAAGAAGATAGCCTTCAGGTATTGTTATGTCCACTACGAGTTCTTGGTTATGAACTTCGGTGTAACCAACGCTCTAGTAGTGTTTATGAGTCTCATGAACAGGATCTTCTAGCCATACCTCTATCTCTTTATCATAGTCTTCCTCGATGACATTCTAATCTACCCAACTATTGAGGATGAGCATGCCTACCATTTGCAGGTAGTATTGGACATACTCCGAGAGCACTATCTTTATGGTAATATCTCTAAGTGCCAGTTTTGGATTCGATTGGTTTACTTCATGGGACACGTCATCTCAGAGGCTAGAGTTGCAGTGGATCCCGCGATAATTTATGCGGTACTTGCTTGGGAACCACCCAAGAGTGTAACAGAGTTACGATGTTTTCTGGGTTTGCCTGAATACTATCATAGGTTCGTTCCAGACTTATCCAGAGTTTCAAAACCACTATCAGCCTTGAAAAAGAATGGGCAACACTTCATGTGGTCGGAGTGATGCCAGCATAGAATTCAGGAGGTGAGTAAGAGGCTGACTAGTGCCCCTATATTGAGAATTATAGAGGAAGGCGTAGGGTATGTAGTCTACTGCGACCAATCAGGGACCGAACATGGGTGTGTCCTGATATAGGAGAGAGCAGTGTTTGCGTATGGTTCTCGGCAGTTGAGGGAGCATGAGAATAACTACGCTACCCAAGACCTGGAGTTAGTAGCAGTGGGCTTCACCTTGAATATGTGGTGGCACTATCTGATTGGAGAACGTTTTACCATGTACTATGATCACAAGAGTCTCAGGTATATCTTCTCTCAGAAGGACCTGGACATGAGACAGTGGTGATGGCTTGAGTTCCTCCAGTGCTATGACATCGAAAAAAAAATATACTCTTAGGGAGGGGAACGTTGTAGTAGATGCTCTCAGCAGGAGATCTGTTATATAGTTGTTTAGAGAGGTGACATAGCAGCTGGCTGCTTTACTGATATCCATTATGGATAGAGATGGAGAATCATTCCTGCGGTCTCTTATGGTCACTCCCCCACTTCATCATCAAGTTAGTGGGAATAGCATTGGGACGCTAACTGTGATACACGACATGCTCAGATATCCACATGGAAAGCACCTTATGGATTTTCTGATTTTTTGGAGCATGTCATCCTCTTTAGATGACGTACCTTTGTACCAGTGGCACTTCAAGAGGAAGTGTTGAAAGAGTTCCACACATCCCCTCTAGTTTTACATCCAGGAGTGGCAAAGATGTACAAGTATCTTCGATGACAGCACTGGTCTCCAGGTATGAAGAAAGTTGTAGCGATGTTTGTCTCATGATGCCTCACTTGCCAAAAAGTGAAGGTTGAGCACCAAGTACCAGTGGGCTTGGTTCAGCCATTAAAGTTCCCATAGTGGAAGTGGGATGGGATATCCATTGACTTCATGAAGGGTCTTCCACGTACATCCATGGGTCACGACCTGATTTGGGTGATCGTCGACCAACTCACCCTGTCGGCCAACTTCCTACCGATCAGAGAGCAGGGTTCAGTAGAGGGCTTGGGACGCCTCTATGTGCAATATATTTTGTGTTTACATGGAGTACCTTCCTTGATTGTCTCATATTGTGACACATGATTTACTTCCCGGCTATGGAAGGGGTTGTAGGAGGCTTTCGAGACACAACTTTGCTTGAGAACCTCCTTCCATCCTCAAACAGATGTTCAGACTGAGCGGACCATTTAGACCCTCGAGGACATGCTCAATGCATGTGTCCTAGACTTCGGTCGCATCTGAGAGGATCACTTTCCATGGGTAGAGTTTTCATACAATAATATCTATCACTCCACCATTAGTATGGAACATTTTGAGCCATTGTACGAGCGACCTTATAGATCACCCTTGTGCTGGACTGTCCCTAGGGAGTCAGCACTAGTGGGACCAGAGATCGTGTGAGCTACCACAAAGAAGGTGCAGATCATCTAGGAGTGGATGAAGACTGCACAGAGCAGACAGAAGTTGTATGCTGAGAGGAGACAGAGACCTCTCGAGTTTGCGGATTGCGACCACATCTTTCTACGGGTCTCACCTCGTTGAGATATATGAATATTTGGCAAATGCGGAATGTTATATTCGAGGTTCATAGGACCATTTAAAGTCCTTAGAAGAGTTGGTGAGGTGGCTTACAGCTTACCTCTTCCACCTCAATTGCACCGGGTGCATGACGTCTTTCACATATCTCAGCTGAGGATATACCTACACGACCCTTCCCACATCATCGACCATGGAGAGATGGATGTTGATGATGGGGAGACCTTCACGGAGGATCCAATAGAGATAGAGCATTTATAGGAGCGGGTCCTACTTGGATGGTTAATATCTCTGGTGCACGTTCGCTGGCAGCATGGGAACCTCTAGGAGAGCACATGGGAGCGGGAGGCTCAAATGCATACTCAGTACCCCCATTTGTTCTCATAGTTCAAGTTGTAGCTTACGGGGATGTAAATCCCTGAGGTGGGGATTATGTAAAGACCCATAAAATCATTGGAAAATTTTTTCTTAAATTTATGGTATTTTCAAGAGTCTGCGAACTTTTAGGTCGCTTGATTCTGAGGCCCGGTGTACCCGAAATCAATTTCTGATGTTTTTTTCGAGTACGTTCAGTAATCATATGGTAGAGTTTTTATAATTTTTGAACCGGTGCTTGGAACTGAAATCCGAGGGAAACGTTGAACTCACAGTGCTGGTATTCACTTAAGAGGACTTTCACCTCAACGACTATTGGTCGAGAATAAAGGTTAGTTTTTGAATTTTTATAAAAAAATAATAAAATAAATAGTACCAAACATTATTTTATTTTAAGCTTTCATGTGAGTGTGTTGGTTAAAACCTCCACTTGGGAGTTGGAGGTGGGACCGCCCCACCCTAACCTCCCATGAGAGGTTATGTTGGTGGGGCCCTCCCAAGCATAACCTCCCATGAGAGGTTATGGTGGTGGATCCCACCTGACCATAACCTCCTGTGAGAGGTTATGACGTGGGGACCACATGAGGCTTATCCCCTATTAATGGAGGAAGATAAAACCTCCTCAACTACCCATTAAATGGGGAGAAACCCCTTGACCCTCCCCCTTTAATTAAATAGAGCCAACCCCCTTTATTTAATATTCCAACCTCTCGGGGATTAATTTGACGAGCCTATGTAAATAATTCACCTTTTAGAAATTTGTTCCAATGAATAAAATAATAGACAAACTATTATTTCGGGAACTTTATTTTGGTGGATCATGGGAGAAAAGACAATTCTCTCTAACTAAGAATGCTCTTCCGGTGAAGAACGCTCTCCCGATGAAGAATGTCGATGAGGGACACCTTCCACTACGAAGATCAACCTCCTCCGACCTTCTTCCTTAGACTCCTTTCATGTGGGACATGTTCATCTACCATGGATCGATTTTCATCTTTCTGCGATGTCAACGAATGAATACCAGTGAATCAAAGGTAGGGGTTCAGTTTCTTTTAAGCATCATGTTCATCCTTTCTTTTAAAAATGAAGAACGATGATGTTTATCTTTGCAGGTGGAATATTGTGCTTCGTTCTTGAGAACCAATTGCTATCACCCTAATCGTAGAGGGTGTGGGCCAACCTAACATTTCCAGACATCCTCCTTAGATCTGTCTTCTTGTGACGTTTTACAGCATGGCTTTTAGGTGACGACGGTGAAGGCGGCAATGACGAAGTCCACACTACCTGCTGCCTCCATGATTCCTGCTGCCCCCGTGGCACACCGGTGCTCTCGGCTGAAAACCGCCAGTCGGGCGTCGCCCAACCCACCTACCCACGGTCTCCCGAAGCCATGCCCGACGCGCACCCTGGCCGAGCCCGCGTCCTGCCCTACGGCCTTCTCGGCCCTACCGGTGCCCTACCCGGAGCACCTGACGCCATAATACGCCCTGCTCAGCGCCCTCAGTGCCCTGTTTTGACATTCCCAGCATCCCTTATGCCCTACCATGGCCTACCTGGCCCCTGTCGAGGCCTGCACAGCATCCATGTGCCCTGCCCAGCACCCCCATGGCATCTCGGCTCCCTCGCGGCCACCAGGCAGAGCTATTGTCCAGACCCCCCGCATGGTGCCCTGGACAAACCATCCTAGTCATGCCCTCTGGGCCAAGCCGTGTCAGGTCGTGGCCTCGAAATGCTCCAGGATGAACTGGCCCCGGCTTTTGGGCAGAGTCACCTATGTGGAAACCTCCGGGCCGAATCATCCTCGCAGTCCCCTGGGCTAGGCCCAGCGGACCGGGCCGAACATAACGGTCAGACCGGGTCGACACAGACCTAGCCGGACCAGTCGGGGTTGGGCCGAGTCGGTCCGACCGGGTTGGACCGGGCCATGGCTCATTACTGCCCCTTTACATTTTTCAGCCATATCTTTGGCACCGAACATCCGTTTGATGAACCATCAATGGTGTCGGTGTTCATGGAGCTTAAACGTCCCTTTGAGTATATACCACTACAGTTCAGGGTATAGTTGAGTTATGGTCATGTTAGATCGTACATGAATCCAACCAGGCCCCTTGGACTAAAAGGATAATAACTAACAAACCGGGAGTCTGATTGACGCGCCGTCTATTGTGTTTAAACCCCTATGACGTGGCAGACCTATGAGATACTTCTTTGTGGGACTTCGCGATAGTTGAAGTATTTCCCGGTAGCTCTTGTAGCAGATCCTTCCAGTGACAAGAAGAGAGAGTGTGGAGACCTAGTAGCTGGATGACCTAACGACTGCTTGACTGATTCGATTCAGAGTGATTCGACTAGACCAGTGGGGTGCGCCTGGCAGTTGGTGGTAGACCCACGGCGGAGGAGTTCCTGGTAGTTGGTGGAAGACCCGCGGTACTTAACAGGAGGAGTACCTCTCTAGGCTATTAGAGGGAGCGCTTGGTTGTTGGCGGTAGACCCACAGTGGAGGAGCGCTTGGTAGTTGGCAGAAGACTCGCAACACTCAACAGGAGGAGTACCTCAACAGTCCAATGTTAGTGAGAAGCACCTTGGTGTCGCGATAGGCCCACTACACTTGACAGAGGAGTAGTTCTCCAGTAGCCCTGGTTTCGATAATGAAAATCTGGGTTTGAGCTAAGTCAATCACTTTTGTGTTTTCTTCATGATTGAGATGGGTTACTTGATAACATAGGTAGAAGTATGGGCATATACCTACGTAATGGTTATCTGTTGATTTCATACTTTTTGATGTGTCCTTGTTGGATTTTGTGATACCTTGAGGGTCTCGGGGTCCCTACATAGTATCATTATACTCAACCCTGCACGGGCTATGCCCGCAACTGGTTGTTTTTGTTGAAGGCGACAGACATCGCTGACTGAGGCAGAGGGTAGCCGGACAGGACAGTACCCAAAGGTGAACCACTCGGCATAATGGTACACAGAGCAGACGGTTGGATGTGGAGTGCTAAGGAGGCCATCTGTACTTACCCTTTAGGTAGGAACCCCAAAGGATGACCTAGTAGTTTCTTTACTTTTCTTCAGTTGTACTTTCTTTTTTGTTGTAATTGTACTTTCCTGATGAGCTTGTACTTTCGGCCCCTTTTACATTCCAGCACTTCTTTTGTATACAGTTTTACTTAGTTTTTTGCTTCTAGTTGTGTACACAGTTGTTTCTGTTTACAGTTATAAAGGCAATGCCTTCCCAGTTTAGGGATTTATGCCATTGGTGCTAGTCTGTAGCCCCTGGCCTTTGGAAGGCAGCCTTTGGGTAGTCATGATACGGACCCCGGGGGATGGGTCGTGACATATTACATAACAAGTGTCTAAACTATTCCAGGTAGTTCCAAAATTATATTTATTTGATGATATGGAATATGATTTTCTAATATAATAGGATAAAATAAATATTTTTTTTCATATCTTTTATATAGTAATTTATTTTGTTAACACCTTGGTTAACCAATTCAAATCTTCATTATGTTAATAAATATTTCAATAATAATGAGTTATAATTTAAATTGTAATGAGATAATTGTATTATAATTGCCAAAGGGAATATTTTTAGATCATTTATTAGTATAATGTTCTCTTTTAAATATTTTAATTTCTTTCAAATAATTTAAAGACATATAATTTATCATAAATATCATAATGTTAATTTTTAAAATTTTCATTAAATTTCACATTGAAATAAAAATAATAGTAAATGAATTAGAATGTATGAATTTTACTAATAAATAACTTTTTTATTTAAAAATATAATGGAAATTTATAATGTATTCCAATTTTTTTCTTTTTATTAATTTTTATATAGTTTATTTTATTTTTATTTTTTTTTATATAATTTCGATTATTTTTAAATTACTTGAATAAAAAATTAGTTAGTGTTCCATGTGAAGTCAAGGTAATTATTTTACAAAAAAATTAGAAATAAATTACATGATACAAATTTATTTATATTTAAAATATAACTTTTATATCCACCCATAAAATCTTAATATCCTGATGTAAAAAATATAAAAATATAAATATAAATAGAATGGTATTTTTTAAATTTAATTTACTAAACAAATATAAATGTCAAAATCAAAAAATATAGCATGATGATTCTATAGTTTTAATGTTTGGAAAAAAATTATGGAATTTTAAAAATCAAAAAATAAATATTCATGTGGAAGGTCAGTTTTTTTTCTTCATCATATTACATTTTATATTAATTACCTGATTGAAGCATACTATGGAGATAATTTTTTTCCATAGTTACTATTCATTGTGATG
This sequence comes from Viscum album, assembly GCA_963277665.1. NCBI lineage: Eukaryota > Viridiplantae > Streptophyta > Magnoliopsida > Santalales > Viscaceae > Viscum > Viscum album. The sequence goes on along the minus strand of OY728128.1, from coordinate 206,209,481 downwards.
AAAAATAAAAGTGGCCAATTTCACATATTTGGACCCCTTATCCCAAATATGGAATAAATCTTTCAATAATATATTTCCAGGTGGTGAATATATTAATTTAATATTAAAATTGAAAATGTAATGTTGGAATGTCTTTCATAAAAATGTTTTTCTTAGAATAAAAATGATTTTATACTAAATCCTTGACTAATCTTAATTCCAAATGATATTATTATACTATTCATAATAAACATGAATTATTTAATATTTTAATCTAAACTATAATAGATTTTTAAATTTTTTAAAAAATTTAAATAATAGAGATTTAAATAAAAATAAATATTTGAAATATTTATTGAAAAATCCGACATTATAGAAAAATATCAAAACTTCACTATAATCTATTTTTAAATGATTATTTTATAAATTATCTATTTTTATATAAAATAAATTTTTTAAATGTTATGTAATTGATAAGAATTTTATATAAAAAATAATAATCATTTTTGTAGAGGCAATATTTTTAAAGAATAATGCGACGTTAGTAAAAATCAAAATATTATATTGAAATTTTTTTTGATATATTATTATTGAGTAGAAAATTTAAATATAATTCACAAATAATTTATCTATTTTAATAAACATAAATTGAAAATATATTTTATAATGTTCATATTTAATTAATTATATTTCATTCTTCTTTTTGGAATGTTGTTTTGTTTCATATATACTATTGAATTTAGTTTTCTTAAAATCACATGGTGTTAAAAATTATCTATCAGTTTATAAGAACTATCATATTTTGTGAAACAAATACTCTATTGGAAGTTTTTCATTGAGGAATGTACTCCCCTTGGGAAGATACTTTCTTAAACACTGAATTATACACCCCACATGGATTCCAAGGGAAACGGTCTATTTATGTTTGGAATTTTATTTGGTATTTCATACAGTTAAGGAACCCTTCATGTCCATTTCCTAAATTTTTTTGGCCAAAATAGTCTACTTGGTGGATACCAAAACAAAAGACCTCTATCAGACAAATGTTGGGTGTGTGGGAAAATAACTCAAATTAGTGGTGAGAAATATCACCCTCTTTGAAGTTGAATCCATATATTTGGTTATTGATTCACATGATCGACCACCAATGATAGAATAAGAAATTGCATACTAGATAATCTACTTACACGCCACTAATGATCAACTTTAATCTTTCTAACATTCATAACATCAATCTTTATGGATATTGAACACTGTTTTTTTAGGGAAAACTGATATACATATACTGGTTCCTAAGGGATGGAATATATGGATTCCTTAGTGAATATTGTAAACAACTTCATCAAATTTTCTTTTGATTCATTCAATATAATTTACTCATAAATAATAAAAAAATATCACCTAGTGTGTAGTCATATACATCATCCCGAGGTTTAGCTTCCCTATTGATTGTTAGGGGAACTACTCCCTACTATGGTGGAAATAACATATAATAACTTGTCTTAACATACATAAACCTTACATCATTTTTTATGTGTACATAAGATATTACAAAAAACCATTACCAACATAAATATTAGTTTTGTGTTTTTAGGAACATGGAAATGAAGACATTGGTACATAAATGATATACTTTGTCACCCACTTGGTTCTTTTTTACAAAAACCCTTATTAGACCCAAAAAACATAATACATGTATTCCAAACTAGGGAAGGAAATATATTATGGGGTGAGATCTGATGCTGGGTAACGATACACAAGTGATTCATGTAAGCCTAAACATGATCATCGGGGTATGAGAATGTGATCAAAACATTAAAATATCAAACCATTCATATCATATTATCATAAACACGAATCATGGAATAAATAATTGTAGTCCATAAGACAGAAATTACATGTAAATATATAACATAATCTATGAAATTATATCATAGGAATAAGACATGGAATTATGGATTACACATAGGCCTAGAAAAACTTATGTCATTTATTCCCTCTAAGACATTTGTTATTTGTTTGGATTTTGATAATCAGATAAGTACATTGTTTGGGATTGTTATTCCCTCCCATTTAACCTCTTGTTTCGAGATTGGGATTCACTCCCATGTTCTCTATTGTTTTTGGTTTCTTACGCCCTCATGTGTACCCTCTTGTTTTGGTATTAGGATACCCAATCACACACCTGCTTGTTTTAGGATTGGGATTCCCTAATGTTTACCCACTTTTTTCTGGAATTGGATTCCCTCCCATGCATCCATTATTCTCATATTTCATTTATCATTATCCAATGCATTGGAGGGAGATATAGGTCCCACATGTCAGATAATAAAATCACTAATACTTGTTTCGAAAAACATTCATCTTACTGTTTCCTATAAAAATGGAATGGTTTTTATAGAAATCAAACAATAAATAATTAAATGAAATGGGTATCATTAACATTTAATCACAACATGGCATGTGGAGAAAATATTATTTTCATAACCTTTTCTTCATATTCAAAATTTTATAAGTATAAGGTTTCCTTAGCATATAACACCTGAATTAGACTCGGTTTTCATAAAAATATAAATTCTGAATTAGAAATGGGATTCATAAACAACATGACATAAAAACACGAACCATTCAGTGAATGAATATAAATAGGACCTTTGAATCATTTAATTAAATGGAACGAGTTTCATCAACATATGTCTTCATATATAGGAAATAATAATTAAATAAATTTTAAAAACTTTTCATGATGAAAATATGATTTCTTCTTCAAAAAGTATTTTTCAAACATAAAACTAATAGAAAATGATTTTCATTGAAATTTCAAGGGAAAAAATATAATGAATGTTTGAAATAATTTTGTAAAAAAATTTCATGATAAATTATAAAATAATCATGAAATTGTTTTGAAAATGTTATTCACTGAAAACATATAAAAAGAACGAAAGCATTTTGAAAACCATTTTGATTATTGCACTTTGAAAACATATAAAGAAATATTGAAAAATATTTCAAACCAATATTCAATAAAAAAATATAAAATAAAAATCCATATGTTTTTAAATCCATTTATTTGAAAATAAAATGAAAACATCAGATGAATACAAGAAAATAGCTTTAGAAAACATTATTTCGAACGAACACAATGTTTGGATCGAAAGGGGAAATAAATTAGAACTTTCATATAAATAATTTCTTAATAATAATAATAAAAATGAGTGTCAAAATGTTACCATTAAATTGATATAACATGAATATATATATGGTAAGAAAATTCTTGAGAGTTTCTGAGAGATGGAACATAACATTTCATCAATGGATGCATAATCATTAACAATATTGATAAAAATGAGATTTTATAAATAACCCATTACCACATGCGTAAATTTCAATCATAATATAACAGATATAATAATGTCAAATGAGTCATAAAATATTATTAAAATAATGATATTTATGATATTACATGTCAAATTCTATATATGCACCTCATGGAACAATAATGTAGCATATTAGGACATGTCTGTCAAAGAAGGAAAATTGAGATAATATTACTTTTCTGATTTGGTATCTTTTGAAACATAAACCCCGAGAAAGAATGATGATAAAATGGATGTTTAAATACCCAAAAATTTACATATAATAATAATATATTACAACCATGGTTTGTATACACACAACACAAAATGAATAGGTGGTCAATAAAGGATGTATTTCTTTGAAATAAAGTCTTAGATGAAATTCCCTTAACTTGTGTTTTGAATTTTATTGAACTCATTCAAAAATACTATATATTTATTATAGTTATATATATATAAATCAAATAACCAAATTCTTATATCAAATACCATATGTGTTTTTATTATGATTTTATATTTCCTGCTAATAAAGAATTCCATGATATGGTTTCTCTTTAGGTAAAATTCAATTTGTTTTTCAAATGTGTCTAAATATGTTGTATCTAAGGTCCTTATACTTATATCGTGATTTTTATAATGTTAAAAAAGATATAAATATTAGAAATATTCATTATATGTTTATTACAATAATATATAGAATATAGCAGTATGAAATGGAATACTGCATTCACAAAGGTAGTAAACCATATGTACACATGAATGTTATTTCCATCTTATTGACATAATGAAAGGAAAGAAGTAAACGAAATACATGAATATATATTAGATAATTCCCTTTTAAAGTTTCATTACTAGATAATATATATTACATAATTTTATTGTGCACACTCTTTATATATTAAATTCAAAGTGTGAATGAGTCACATCGCTTTGGGAGGGGTAGTAATCCACACTTCCTCAAATGAAATTAACATATTTACAAAAAATGAAATGTTTAATGATGTGTATTGTAAAATAATTACATAATATTAAATAAATAATAAAAATAATAAATATAATATATCAATAGTGTGTCCCACATAATTCCAACCATTAATTTTGATAAAAGAAAAAAAGAACAATCATTATTTTTTGAGGCTGTAGTTGCGCATGAAAATAAATATTATGTTCGTTACCCATTAGATGAATGTGTCTGTAATTAAAGGTATAAACCATAGTATAGAAACATATATGTATATTTAGGGTACTGGTGTTGTTTTTTTATAATGGAATTATGAGATTGGAGGGGATAGTGAAATATATATATTAAATAATCTTGAGGGAAGTTGTTACCTCATAATCATGTATCTCAATTTGTTTTGAACAAAAGGGATTAAATGGGTTGATATCTAAAAACAATTATTATTAAAGGATGAATTTAAGGATTTTTGGAAGTGATTTGGTTAGATCATGGCCTAAAATAAGTGGTTTAGAGGTGTGTAGTAGTGGGAGAGTGCGTGATTTTTGATTCTAGAGGATGAGTTGCACTCTTGTAAATAACAAAAGGTATACTATAATGGGAGGTCATCCTTAACTAATGTGCCTCTAAAATGAAAAAATAATGGAGAAAAGGTGAACCAATATTCAAAAAATACAAGCCATAATAAATATGTTCATTTTTTTAATTGTGTTCCTTAACATCTATGTTTCGTAAAGTCTATCATTTTAAATTTACTAAATCATCAAGTATATATAATATTTAATTTAACCATTAAAAATAACTTTATGTGAGATTTATTATGTGATATATACCCACTGAATTATATTTATGATATATAATTTTAAAAAATAAAAATACCAAGGGTGTTGCAATTTAATTTTAAAACGAGTGCATTTGATAGACTAAAAAATTCCTTTAACCAGGAGCATGTTTTCAATGTTTTTACCATATATTGTTCAAGAAGATAATTATAAAATATAGATCTTTTTATTAGTGGACCATATATTATATTTATTATCACGTAAATATAACTTTTCATAATGTTTTATTTTTATTAATCATAAATTAGTTAATAAACAATAATATATTGTAAAATAACATTGAAATCAATTTTAGAATTATTTATTTAATTTTAATTTAATAAATATCAAAAAAATATTGGAATACAAAAATATTAAATTCACTGATTAATAATAGGATATGTAAATATATAAAAAAATTAATTATAATAATTCAACCACTTTAGATTCATTATTACAATTTTTATTATATTTTATATTATTTTATTACTAACTAAATAATAAATAAAATTGCATTTCATATAATTTTAATTAACATAATCATATCTATAAATTAATGATATGAAATTATGTTAAAAATAACTCATTTACATTTCAAAAGGATGCTTATAACATAATATATATAGTTTTTTCCACAACTCAAATTTTATAAATGTTAAAGGTGATGAATGTTATATTTTTTTACTTTCCCTTAATTGATATATGAAATAAAATAAATTCATTGAATACTATCCCAATAACGCTAAAATTAGAAACATTAAGAGATATAGTGTAAATACGGGAATCAATGGGCTTCTGGACTAGTGTCTAGGTCATTATTTCTGTTATAAATAAGGATTAGTCTCTAATTTATCTTATTTTTAAATTAATAACGTTGATTAATTTTTATCCCCTTCACTAATAATTTTGGTCACAAATTAATTTGATTTTATTAGGGTAAAAATATTGTACTGATTAAAATTGTGTATTTCTTTTTTGTAAATTCAAATTTCAGAGCTGGGTATATTAATTTTAAAACTAATCCCAGATATTTGTCCATAAAGTTAATTTTTACATAATAAAATGTGATAGATCAATAGAATTTTATAACCAATTTTTATATAAAAATGATTTCAATGACAAAAATGGTTTAAAATATTTTAAAATGATATATTTTCACTTTTAAAAACCAACATAAAATATATATTACTGTTTATATTATTTTTAAATGGAGATGAAGATTTCAACTACATTATTATATTTTCCATTATTTATCAAAAAATGATGTTTCATAGAAATAAAAAAAAATATCCTTAAGATAAATAAAAATTAATGTGTTAAAAAATAGTAGTTTATTTTACAAAATTCAATTTCTAAAAATGTTTAAAATTAATTTTATTATTTTTCATAGAATGACATAAAAAGGATTTCATTTGAAAATTGTATTTTTAAACATATAAAGTAATTAGAAAAAAATATAATTTTCACAATATAATTTATTTAAATTAAAAAAATTATAGAAAATATTTAAAATTATTTATTACTATTCATATATAATTAATTTTAATGGCTAGTGTATATCTTTCCCCTTTATATAATTACAACAACACAATGATGTTTTGTATATAATCGTTGTTGTGTGAAATTTACGCCAAGTTTTGGTTGCACGTAACATAAGATAAATTATGGTTTCATGTAATGAAAGACAAGTTAGTGTTATATGTAGAGAAAACTATTTCGGTTCCGTTTAAAATAAATTATTTACATAGTAAAATAAAACACATTAATTAAAAAAAATTATTCCAAAAAATTATATTAAAAAATATTGGGGTGTTATATTATACATCCTCATTATCAATTTCAACTTAGAAATTATTCTTAATTACAATTGGTTTAATAATTTAATGTTCCATTCAAAGAAACCCACACATTAAAAATGAATAATAAAACATCCGTTAAAATGGAAAATTTGAAACATAGAGTTTACAAAAAGTAATGTATAACTAGGTTTCCACATATGAGAACATATGTCAGAAGTGAAAAAATAGACAAAAAAATATTACTGACATGTTATGATGGAGAGTAATAGTGAAAATTGATCCTTAAAATTGAGTGATCACAAAACCATAAATCTGCAATGATTTTATGCTCAATCTAATTCATCAGAAATAAATGTTCTAGATAAATATTTTTCAATATCCTTTTCTTAAAGATGTTGAATTATTTTAATATATAGGAACATAAGGATATATAATTAGTTTATTTTGTTACTTTTTATATGTAAAATATCTCTGTTTGGTTTTCCTATGATTAAATCACACATCGACTCTTATTCGGGGTAATGATAGTGGCTTTTTTTTCTTAAATAACAGTAATATCATTGGATCCATAAATATAATGATATGTTATTCCATTTTCCATCACATAAAATCTCATCAAAATGGATAACAGGGATTATAAAACATTCATAAATACTCATATGATGATATATTACATTATTCAAACAAACAACATTAGATGTAAAACATAATACTTCCATAAATTTTTAATCATATAACCCTTTGAGAAGAAAAAATTCCAAAACAATTTTAAGAAGGTAACTAAATCATGTAGACATTAATACACCACAAGGTAAATCTTTTTATTCACATTCCAAACATGTGAATACCCTCATTGTATATTCCCTTTTTGGATAGTAATCACAATAATTACCTTAACTACTTTTTTAGAAAACATGCATCATTACTTATTCGAATAATTAATTGATACATTATTTAAATCGAAGAAGTTGTAAAATTCAAATATGTTGAAATAGAACACCTTTCCAAAATAATAAATCTTTAGATCCATGGAAATTATTGTTATCCAATTTATATTAACCAATTCCATCATCTCATTATTCAAGATAGAGGCAATTTTCCCAACATCCTGATCATAGTATGTATTGTAATCCATTGATCAAAATAAATCCTTTCCTTTATGTCAATTTCATATGTCTTCATCACCTTTCCATATATCATTTTGAACCCTTATATAAAAATTGAACCAAAAATACATATATATTTCATGATTCACATAACATAAAATTTTAATTCCAAATCATAAATGCATAATTCATCCAACATTACTCTTAAACCATTACTTAGGATTGATCACCATATTCCACAATACAAATTTAATAGAAAATAAAAAATTAACCGTATATTATGGTAACTAAACATCAATCTACTCATTCTTTTTAAATTTAATGTAAACAAAACTAGAAGAACATCTTATACCATTCACATGTTATTTGTGTCTCGTTATCATCAATGTTATAACTAATACTCGTACCACCTTCCTAATTTTATTAATTATATTTTTAATTAGGAAATAGGTTTTCATAATGAACATTTATTCCACATCTGAAAAATAAATTTTAATCAAGTTCTATTAACTAAAATTTTAAATTATAGCGGTAGAAACATTTCTCATAATGGAAAACCACATAATCGTGAAAAAATCATATATAGGATCTCTAAATCATGGTCATTACAATTTAATGTTGGACACCTGAGTTTTATCCTCAGTTATTTATAGAATTTTTAAACTTAAATACTTCATAATGGTTCATATAGAGTTTGTGAGTTCCCAAAGAACATCCCCTAGGAGAGTCAAACCAGGTGTGTTACAAGGACTGTTTTCGTGTACCAGGTTACACCAACTCATCCTTGAGAGTCCTTTTTTAGTTGTTAAATCTAGTTACATATATTCCAAAGCCACATCCAATTATATTATCCAAATAGTGATTTATTTCTAGGAAACCAATCCCTATATTTTTTACCAAAATTCTAAGACACATTCATAAATATTTACAATAAATATACATATCTTTAGAGATATCCCCCGACATATCGTTAGAAATATACCTAGGGACATCACTACAGTTTTCTCATCCAAACATTCAAAAGATCACAAGTCCTATTATCTAATAAAAATTATGAAAATCTTTTGGGATGCACAAAGATGTTATATCATTTTTGTAGAATTCATAAAACATTACACAAACTAATTCCCAAGAACTATATTGATTTATTTCCTTTGGAGAAATGGAAATAGAAAAACTTGTATACAAACGAACAACACGATCCCCCATTAGGATCTTCTTGAAAAAACACTTCTTATAAGCATAAAAAATAATACAAAAATTCATAACCTATGAATGGAAACATATGAAGGGAAGAGATCAAATGCTATTCGAGGGTAAACTAGAGAAAAATGTAATAAAAAACATTCGAACATGGTTATAATACTAGGATCATACCATTAGAATATCATACCCTTCATATTATGGGATCAAAAACCAAAATCATTGGAAAATCATGTCAACTAATAGGACATAAATTATAACGAAATAATGAATAGAATACATGATAGTTTACCATAGGAATAAGACATGGAATTTTTTCGTACACATAATCATATACAAATACCATATCAAGGATTCCTAAAAAGGCCATATTAAAATTCTAGGATTTGGATAATCACCTGTGTACCTACGTCACGATTGGGATACCCTCTTGTGTACCCTATATTTTTTGAATTGGTACGTCCTCCCATGTACCATCCTTTTTCGGGCATAGGTTTCCCTCTCATGTATCCTCTTATTTTTTTTTCTTGTAATTTCCCCTTTTGTACGCTCTTGTTTCAGGCTGGGGATTCCGTCCTCTTTACCCTCATGTCTCAGACTTGGGATTCCACCCAATGTAACCTTGGCGAAGTTAAAACATTTACAATTTCCCATTGCATTCGAGGGTTATATAGATCCCACTAGTTATTTAATATATTCACACATATATGTTTTACAAAACATTAATCATATCATGACCCATGAAAATAGATGGATTTTATAAAATTAAAAATTAACCCACGAAATTAAATGTCTATAATTAATATTTCTTCACCCCATAACCAATGAAAAATAGACAGGTTTTATGACTATTTCATAAAAACATAATCCATTAAAATAATATTGATTCATAAGAATATATTATTTGAAAGTGAAATGGGTTTCATAAAAACCTAAACCATGAAATAGAAATTGGTATCATAAATATTATTCCATCAAATCATAAATCAATCAAGGAAAGAATACGAATTGATACTTTGAAGAATTTTGCAGAAGGGCATGAGTAACATCAACAAATGTCATCTAATTTGGAAAACATGACTTGAAATATCTTTTAAAAACATTTCATGAGGAAAATATCATTTCTTATTTGGAATGTGTTTTTAAAACATACAACAGTTAGGAAAATATTTTCATTTAAATTAAATTTCTAACATTTAATAGAGGATTGAAATCATTTTGAAAAAAAAAATTCTCTTGAAAACATATTAAATAATCAGGAAAATATTCTAAAATATTTCTTCCTTTGATACATATTAAATATTACAGAAAACCTTTTTAAAGAATTTTCTTTGAAAAATAATTGAAAACATATAAACAAAGAAATATTTTTTTCAAAAAAAAACCATTGATAACTTATAAAATAAGAATGAAAATGTTTTTAATACCACTTATTTAAAAATTAATGGAAAATATATATTGAATAGTTTTAACCATTTTTATAAAACAAGGGTTTTAATGAAACAATATTTCTGACTGAAACGAGAAACGAATTCAAATTTTAATTAGAACTTTTTTTTAATTATCATATTTACCAAAGAGAGTAAAAATGTTACAAAAAATTGGATATAACATTAATATATTAAGGGTATGAAATTTCCTGATTGTTCCTAAGATATGGATCATAATATTTCATCAATGGAAACATAATCATAACTAATCTTGATAAATGATGACATTGTAGCAGAAAACCATTACAGATTATGTAAAATTGAATCATCCTATAAAGGAAATAATATTGTTACATAAATCCAAACACATAATTAAAATAATGATATCTAGGATATAACATGTCAAAGTTAGTATATACATCTCATGAAAAAATATAGTTGCAAAACATGGAATGTGTCTCAATGAAGGTAAACCGTGAGAAAATTAACTTACCAATTTGGTAAATATTGAAACATAAGCCCTTGGAAATAAATATCATAAAATATATATTTAATGACACATAAATTTATGTATAAGTTTGAAATAATATTTCCATTTTAATTTTAGAGACCACACAAATCGAATGGGTTGTGAATAAAGGTTTCATCACATGAAAATAAAAAGTGTGATAGAATTCCCTTAACTTGTGTCTTGACTCTTGTCAAACTAGTTTAAAAATATTGTATAATAAATATATGATTATATTAAATATTTAAAAAATCAAATTTTTTTACCTAATACTATATATAATTTTATTTTGTCTTTATATTACCCTCTTATTAATAATTCAATGTTATGGTTTCACGTCAGGTTAAATTATCTGTGTTTTTTTCATGTGCTTTATGTTGTTGCATCATTGGTCGTTATACATATATAAGGATATCCATAAATTACCAAATGATATAAATATCATTTTTATTAATTATTTGTGTATTATAAAAATATATATAATATTGGAGTATGAAATTAAATACACCATTCACGGAGACGGTAATCATTATGTACACTTGAATGTTGTGTCCATTTTTTTCCATATTTGAAGAAAGATATTAAATTTAATATATTTAAATAATATATATATATAATTATTAAAATATATTCATTATATCATATTTATCAAATAACTTTACTAAACCTATCATTAATACATTCCATGTAGAGTGTGACTAAATTACATTAATTTTATGGGGTGATAGTCGACACTTCGTCAAACAGAATTACCATATCAACACAAAATGGAATGTATAATGATGTGTATTTAAAAAAATTAATTTTGATTAAATAAATATTAAATATAATAAATATCATATATAAATAGTTTTTACATCATAATTACCAACCGTGAATGGTGGAAAATAGAAAAGGAACAATCATAATTTTCTAAGGTGGTAGTTCACCTTGTAAATAAAATGTATGGTCATTACCAATTACAAAGAAGTGTGTGTATGTTTAGATATAAATATTATCATAAAAATGTCTCATTATATATATGATTCCTGTTTTCTTGTTTAATCCTAGAATAAGGTGAGCGGAGGGGTGGAGAAATAAATAAATTAAAAGATATTTAGTGGAGATGTTACCTCTTTATTGAGTAACTCCTTTTGGTTTGATTAAACGGAAATCCATGGGTGGATTATTCCTAATTTGTGGACTGAAGGAGGTATATAGGTATGTTGGGGATTTAATGGTTCTTATATAGGATTACCATAAGTGGTTTTAGAGGTTTCAACAAGGGGGAGACTGCATGAATTTTTAGAGTGGAGGATTATAGGAACTATAGTAAATACCAAAAGGTATACAATAAATAGAGGTATCACTGAACTAATTTTCTAAAAAATATAAAATTAATATATTAAAAGTGAATCAATTTCAATAATAATACATAAAACACAATAATGAGTTCATTTTAATAAATTTTTCCTTAATTTCTCATTCTACCAAATTATATCATTTTGGTATTTATTATGGAATCTAGTATTCTAACATAATAAATTTTACCATTAATAATAAATATATCTTAGATTTATTATAAAATATATACATGTTTATTTATAATTATGTTATAAAATTTTGAAAATAAAATACCATTTGTATCAAAAAATAATTTCAAAATAAGCTCATGTAACAGAGAAAAACAGTATTTTAATGGGGACCATACTAACACTATTTTTACTATATATAGGTAAATATGATAATTATAAATGATTAATTATACCTGAAATGGAACATATATTACATTTATTAATACATAAATACAACTTGGATGAAGTTAGTATTTTTATTAATTCGGTATCTTTTAATACAAAAAAGTTATTGTAAAATAAAACTATGTCAATGATGACATTATTTATTTAATTATAATTTAATAAATATCCATATAATATTGGGATAAAAATATACTAAGTAAACATATTTTAAACAATATATGTTAATCTAAAAAAACTAATTACTATAGTTCAACAAATTTACATCACATTTAATATTTATAGTATCAATTATTTTATTTATTTATTAACTAAATAATCAATTGATTTTCATTTATTATGAATATTATGTAACATAATCATATGTAAAATTTATTAATAAGTTATTATTATATAAATAGATCATTTTTTATTCAAAATTACTTATATAACCAAAAATATGTTAATTGTTCAAGATCTCAATGTTTTATAAATATTATAATGGACGAATGTCAACTTTTTGTTTTTTCCCTTAATTATCTTATGAAACGTGGAAATTTTATAGAATATTATACATATAACTCATAAAAATCGATCCATTAAGAGATATAATAAATATATGGATAGATAGTGGATTTTGGACACGTTTCAATGTAATTTTGTTTCATTAGGTTTAACAATTATTCTTTCATTAAGATTAATTTTACCCCAATCATTGTTATTAATATTAACCAGATTCAATAATATTTTTGGTAAAAATTTATGTTTATATTACAATAAAAAAAATATAATATCGATAACAACCATTTATTTCAATTTTCTACTATTCAAATTAGAGTATTGGGAAAATTATGATTAACTCTAATCCAATAGATATGTTGAGAGAGGGTGTTTTTAATGTAAAAACATTCAAAAGTTCAATATATTTTTATAACAAATTTCAATATAGAAATTAAAAAACTGAAAAAATGGCTTAATATATGTATAAATGATATATTTTTCACTTTAAAAAAAATTATTTTATAAAATTATTTTATATAAATGGAATGCCTATATTTAACTAAAATACAGCATTTTAACTATTCATCAAAAAATAATGTTTCTCATAAAAATTTAAAATATTCACCCTAATATAAGTTTGAAATTTTGAATTTTAAAATGATTTTTTAATAAATTCAATTTTTGTATGTTTATAAAAAATATTTATTTTTTCACAAGACTTGAAAAGTTCCTCATTTGAGAAATTATTATTTTAAATGATATGAAGACATTATAATAATAACAATTATTTAATAATATGATATAACGATATAAAACCATTATAAAAAAATATTTGAAAATAAGTTATTACAATTTATATTAATATTTTTTAATTCAGTGTTATAACTATCCAGTTGAAATAATTATCTCAATAAAATTATCTTATATAGAAACATAGTGTTGCATAAAATTTATTCGAAATTGGTGTTGTGTGTAACGCAAGATGATTCAGTATTGTTGGTAAAAAAATACAAGTATGTGTTTCATGTATCTCAAGACAATTCTATTCCATGTGAATGTAATATTTGACATCATGCTATGTAATAAATCAATAGAAATTCATTTATTTGATAAAATATATTACAAAAAAATCAGGTGGTCACATATCATTATCTTTTAATCTATAGAACATAGTGAAATTATAGAAACAATAAATAATTCAATGAAAATGATGAATAAACTTTGTTCAATTTTAAACATAATGGAATCCTATGATTTATATCCTCCTCTATGTTCTAAAAACACATTTTAGATTTTTTTTGAGTGATATATTGTTTCAGTCATTATAAATTCCCATGTGGACATGGGTTTATCCTGGTGCTCCATATGAAACATCATCTCTAGATGAGTTAGTGTGTATGTAATTTCTCATGTTTATACTAACACAAGTAGAGTATTATCTAGAAAAAACATGATTCATACATTTTACTACACTTCAAATTTCATATTCATTGCTATCCATAAATGACTAAGATAATCATACAGAAATTAAACATTGATTTCACGATTTAATTAATATCTAATAAACCAAAACACCCAAATAATGGAATGAAAAGTTTTTATCCTAGATATTATATAAATAAACATATTAGTTAAATTAATCAATGAAAATTTATCCATTCATATTCTCATCTAAAAAATCTACAAGACTTTTCATATGAAATAATCAACATCAAAACATTTGGAATGAAAACATAATAATTGGTGATATATAAATGTCAGTATCTTAATAACATTTACTATTAATAAGAAATAGATCTAAATTATATTGAAAATAATTAGTAATAGAATATTATTAGATTAAAATATTTTAGTATTATAACTAAAAACAATTATTTATTATTTAGGATTATATCGTAAGAACATAAGATCAATGACAGGGCATCATGAGAATGGAATAGAAACAAATAATGAATATGAAATAAATACATAAGAATGATTATTATCTTCCAAATATAGAATATCAAAATCCTTCGGTATATTTTATAAATAAGTTAAATTTCAGATAAGTAATGGATAAAATGTAAGAATAGTAAAACATTGTGAACAAATCCAAATATTTTAACAATTAAATTTAGTAAAAAATATATTAAAAATCTCCACCCTTTATTTTTTTTGAACAAATTTATTTATATCGACACCTCATTAAATCATTGTATATAAAACTATATCCTATTTATTAGAGGATGATATTGTACTCCAACCGTTATGATATATACATATGAGTTCCACATAAAATCAAATCATTCATCTTAGCATTAATGTCCCATGGGGATAAAATTGAACTTCATAACTTTTCCTGAAAGTATCACCCAAAAATTATAATTCAACACAAAAAACATTATCACCTACCAAGATAATATATCTATTTATTTATATAATATTAAATTATTGGGAAAGAATACATTTTAAAATGAATGATAAATATAAAATGAAATCTATTTTAAAAAATTCATGATATCATATGAAAATTGGTTATTTTGAGTTACATTAAAATAATATTTTCCTAAAAAAATGAAGAAAAATCATAAAATAGTTCATTGAAAAAAATTTCTAATAATGATACCTTCAATAGAAATAATTATTACGTCCAAATACAATGAAATATGTAAAGAAACATTACCATTGAATGGAATGAACATAATTTTTTATAAAACAATTCATTAAAATCTTTTTTCCTTAAATGTACATAAAAATGATGATTAAAAATTTTAATATAAGGTTAATTTCCGATAAAAAAAATTGAGTTTCAACTATGGACTATATATCATATTTGTGATGTTAAAAAATGTTGATATGTTTGGAAAATTCATTTGAAAAGTGAGTATTCATTTTAGTAACATTTTATTTCTACAGAAAATAGATTCAAAAGGCTTACTAATTTTTTGGAAAAAAAATTCATCATAATGTTATGTATATATACAAAATAACATTATCACTCCTTAGATAATTTCACACTTGGAATGGTTTTAGACAATGATATTTTATTATCACCCAATGTGAAATAAGTGAGTCATGAAAACCTCTTAACATTACTCCCTCTTAGTAAAATTCTCTATAAAATCATGGATAAAAAATTAATAGATCAATAACCTATTTTATAGTACAATTTATTTCTTTTTAAATTTTATAATTTTTCTTTATAAATATCAAATACATGATTATAGACTTGTAATCATCAATTTTCAACAATGGGTGTCATAATCTCTATGAAGTATTATATATTGGTGCAATTTTTATTTATTATTTGAAAAAATATAATAATTAATAGATAATAATAGTTACTAAAATAGATATCCTAAATTCTTTTATAAATACATTATTCAATTTCTTAAATTTTTAACAATTATGATTAATAAATTGAATATGGTTTTATTTTGTCCAATTTTATGAATAAAATGTGATATATTAATACTCCATTTGTAACACCCTGATATTATATGAGAAATTGTTTTTATGCCTTATGTTATACGCAACACCAAAGGGATCTTTCACAGCACACAATACGGACTTGGCTTGCATTGCACGCAATTGCGACCTTCCTCGATAGCGTGTGTAGTACACAATACCGTGTTTCACTAAACAATGATATATTATTATGAACTAGCTGTTATGAATAATATTAACCACATTTTTAATTTTATTATTCATCTTAAACATTTTCTAGAACATGGTAAGAGAACAAAATAAATTTTTCGAGTAAAATAAGTATTTTTCAAAAAATGCAGTTTTGTCGCCTTTTGATGGCGCACCCACATTAAATCTAGTTTTTGACATGTTTATAAGTTCAATTTAACAAAATAAAATTCTTCTTTTGAATCAGGGTATAAAAATGTACTAATAACATTTATATTTTGATGAATAGTAAAAATACAGTAATTTTTATTTAAAAACAACTTTTTTCTGTGAGATAATTTATATGGTTAAATTATAATATTGAATGGTTTTAAATTATAAATAGAATATATTTATACCATTTAATATAATTCATGTCATTAAAATTAATTTCACAATGAATTCATAGGTAAAAACATTTCAATCTTTGGCAATGTTTTAACTTCTAAAACTCGTTTTCTTAACAAAGGGATTCATTTTAAATTAATTATTTCAACTTATATGTTTTGAATTTTTAAAAATGGATTCCATATTCGGAATCAGTGGGTTCAAATTATTTTAATAGGATACTTTTTTATTTTTGGGCATTATGAATAGTAACTACGGTAAATTTTATTTACCATAGTTAAAGGTAAATCGGGTAATTAAGTGTAAATATAAGATTATAAAATTATCCTAACACGTTCCAAAATCCTATTTGATGACTAAAAGTCGACCCATATCACCTAAGGGTCTGATTAGATTCATTTAATGGACTTTTTTCCCTGAAAATAATTTAATTATTATTAAAACCAAAGAATGTGACAACATGTCACTTTCATAAATCTTATATGTATAATAATTTTGATTTAGTGATAAACATAATGAAACTTCTAACATTAATATTATAAAGAAATATAATACAATTATCTACATCATAGGAATTTATTTATAATTTTTAGGGATTATATAATTATCATTAATTATGACAGATTAGTGATGTTGTAATAATTTTATTAATTAAAATATCAAATAAATGCTTTTAAAAATAATAAAATAAATAATATATGAACTATTTAATGTGCTCCACTAATTTTATAAATATATATGAAATTTAATGAATCTATTAATGATTTTAGTTCGAACATTTCTTCTGTATATATTTTATTTAAATTCAAATAAATGAATAGTTTCAAAATTGACACTATTGTTATTTTATAAAAATAACATATTATAAAATTGTTAAAAAATCACAAAAATATTTAAAAATTATAAATTAAACTTTATATGGTCGACAATGTCAGAAAGTTTCAAATTAAGGGAAATTCACAACACATATGTAATTATCTATAATAATTTAAAAATTATAATATATTTACCACAAATAAAATGAAATTGATTAATAAGGATAAATCAAGTTGATAATGTTTAAAATAAATTTCTAACATGTCTAACTTTTATTGGTTGATGAGATTACAACCCTATCTCATCTAATCTTCGGATATGAGTCATTTTGGATGTTTTTATGTGGGGTTGGGATTTAATATAAACAAATATTTCTTATATTTCCAAAGGTGTCCCTCTCCTCCCTTATAAAAGGGAACCTCCTCCCTCTCATACTCACACCAATTTGAGCCTTCAAGCTCGGCCAATCCTTGCCAATTTCACTTCCACACTTCCCTAGAAACATCTTAGAGGTCCTTGTCTTCTTCAAAGACCAATTGTAGTGCCCTAAGAGGAGGTCTCAAAGAGGCGCTTCAAAGAAGAGGTAATGTCTATTACCAATTCTTTCAACCTTATTTATTCTTCCACTTATTAATCTTCTTTAGTTGTTTCATTATGAATTAATAACATCAGTATCAATCATATACTGATATTTTATTATAATTATGAAACAACCTCATTTCACCATTTATCCATCCTACGGAAAACAAAATCACCGCGCGTGCGTACGTACGGAATACCGTCTCCACGACGTGGTGTAATCTATTTTACATCACCACCTTTCTTGGATGTGTATAATGGAGAAAATAAATAACTATATATGATTATAGTAAAGTGATATTGATTCTGAAATAGTATACATACACTCTAATACAATTCCACGATCATGGGAATGATATCATCGCTCATGTGTATGTACGGAATACCATCTCCACGATGTGATGCAACTCGTTCTACAAGATCTTAATTGAATAATGATTATATAAATGAATTGAATGAATTAATATGATATATATTACACTAATACCATTCTGGAATTGAGGTATCTATAACCTAAATAGATGAATAAGAATTTATTCGACAAAACACGCATAAGAACAAAAAGTAATAAACACCCAAATAACAAGTATCAATGATATATTACTAATAAGAAGCTAAAAATATGACCATGTATGATATCATAACAATGATTATGATTCTGGAATAAGTCAATGACATTATATAAATCATTATACAGGAGGTTCGGACACTTACGAAGCAAATCAGACCTAAGGTAAGGGGAAATATAACAATCTCATTTTTATTAGAGATTGTTAATACTTTGGTATTTAATAGGGTGTATTTTATCATCCAAATCCATGTTCCCTCAATATGTAATATTTTTTTCATCCACCAACAATGGTTTAAATCAAATTTTACCCATCGTTGAGTTTTTATTAAAGGATATGAAAGGAATCTTTTGTCGTTTTTCATACGATGTACTTTTTTACTTTTCTGAAAAAAGTACGAGAAGAATGTTTTTTTACTTATAGGGCATGAATGGATTTTTAAATCATTATTTCCAAGAATCTTCCTGTACAAGTTTTAAATATTATTTTTAATCAACTTATTTTAGTTTCAAATTGTATGACATGTTAAGAAAGGAAAATGTTTTTGAAGTAGAAAGGATATTTTCCTCAAGAATGGAGTTTAAGTGTTTTATCAAAATTATTTTCCATCTAAGATAATATAGGGCTATGTTTATATACCTATTATTATGTTGATTTGATTATGTTGTGATGGAATTATTTTTATGAATTCCTTTATCTTATATGAATTGATTTATGATATCATGATGTTTAAGAATCCCATTTTTATTACATGGGTTATGCAATGATGTAAGATTTGCAATTTTGTGGCACACATAATAATGGTATCATTATGAGATGGGTGGGACCTATATCTCCCTACAATTCATTGGGTAATGATTTATATCTCATGAGATAGACATGGCTGGAACGACAGGTTAAACTGGTTTAGTGAAACAGGACTGAAACGAGGAGTGAACTCGGTTCAGAAATGGACTTTGTCCACTAAGATATTCTTGGCAATGAGTCTTGACTAATAATAAGTGATTCTCTATGATTATGTGTTTATGCCACAATGTTTCATGTTTTATGTTATGATTATTGGGATTACATTTCACTACTAAGATTTATCCCATGTTAGGAAATTATGATATCTTTTTCAGGTTAAGATTTCCAAATTGTTATGTTCCTATGAATATGATGTGATTGATTTTTATTTTGTTTACCCTTACTAAGAATTTGAGCTCACCCTTTTGTATATTTTCTTTCCCCCAGGTCGGGAAGAAGGTTATTAAGTAGGATATGCCAAAAGGGACTCTAGATATGATGAAATAAATGGGAGAAAATGTAGATGGTTTATGAACAAGTTGTTTACGTTTTTCAGTTTCTAAAGACAATATACCTATACGGTCCTTTCATGGTTTTGTTATATGTTGTAATAAGTGTGATTCAATTTTGAAGTATTAACAATTTATGTAAATTATGGGCCGTTGTAGTTGGTATCAGAGGAAAGGTATAGTCAACCTTTGGAAACTAGGATGTGGAAGCCTTAGTAAGAACCCTAAGGATAAGTCTAAGAAAAAAACACAATCTTAGTGTTTTAAAAATGGCCATTAATAACCTAATATAAGACCTTATGTGTGAAATTTTATTCTTGATTATGTGGTTTTCCAATTATAATTAGTTTTTCTCACACTATTCTACTTGGTTTCAGTCAATGGCTGGAACCTGAAGGAATCGTGTTAATGCGGAATGCGACGGGCAATGCAATGATTGTCCCCCTGAGCAACCAAACATTATGGGAGCTGGAATGAAAAATCTTGTATCCATGCTCACACAACTTTCTCAAGCTATGAATAATGCAGTACATCCAAACAAGCAAAATAAGGAGCAACATTTTGTTGAATCCTTCATGAGGCAGCGTCCACCTTCATTCAGCGGGTCTTCTAATCCATTAGTGGCTGAACAATGGATCAGTACCACTAAAAAGATATTTTCAGTTCTTCAAAGTTCTAAACATGATAAAGTCATCTTATCAGTTTATCATTTGGAAGGTAAAGCTAATCAATGGTGGAATCTTATTAAAAATACGAGCAAAGGGATGAAATTGAGTCCATGGAATGGGACGAGTTCAGGAAATTATTTTTCAATAAGTACTTCCCTCGTATTCTTCGAAAAAATATGGAGAAGGAGTTTCAATAACTGAAGCAAAATGATGATGAATCTGTTGGTACCTATGAAGATAAGACTTGCAAGGTACACTTCAAGTAGTATTATCCAACCCGAGAGTAAGATCGATCTATTCATTAGTGGCTTAAAACCAAGTCTTCGAAGGGCGTTAGCTATAAGGGACTTTAATAGCTATGATGAAATCGTTCGATGTGATCTCAAGGTTGAGATGGAGATTGGAGTAACCCATCAGTCATACGGGTTTGATAAGAAGAGGAAAATGGAATTCAATGGAAAATCTAAAGATCACACTGAAAAGAAGATGAGTTTTCCCTTATGCTCAAAGTGTGGAAAGAAACATGGAGGAAATTGTTTTATGGGGACAAGAAAATTTTATAAGTGTGGAAAAGAAGGTCATCGGAGAATTGAATGTCAAAATAATGGGAAGAAAATGTCTAATGATGCAGACAAAGGAAGGGATACACAGAATTAACCTACTACATTTCAATGTTTTAAGTGCAAGGAAATGGGGAACTATGCTAATCAATGCCCTAATCCAAGGGTTGATGATGATGATTGATGTCAACAAACTCTTAAGGCTAAATACAAAGGAAAGTCACATGAAATTTCTATCAGCAATGTGGAGTAAGATAAAAAAGTGGTGAAGGGTACACTTACCATCCACTCTAAAGTAGCAAATGTTTTAGTTGATTATGGATCCACTTACTCTTTTATTTCTGAGGAATTTTCTAAGGGTATCACCGTATTACCTCAACAATTGGATGTTGAGTCAGCTGTGACAACTCCTAATGGAACAACAGTCGCATCAAAAGTTTATAATTCTTCTCCAATTGATGTTTGTGGGAAAGTGCTTCCTACAAATCTTGTGATACTTCCTATAGTGGAATTTGATGTTATTCTTGGCATGGATTGGCTTTCTTTATATGGAGCTCATATTAATTTCCAAAGAAGGGAAGTCACATTTAATATTCCATATCAATCTATGATCTCATAACGATGCAAGGATGAACATAACCTTCCATTGGAAATTTCTTCCATCTTATAGGTCTTGATTCAAATAAATGAAGGTTATTTATCTCAAATGGTTGGTGAGAAACTCATGATTAATAATATTCCCATTGTACGTGAGTTTGACGATGTTTTTCCAGAGCAATTTTCGGGTCTTCCACCAAATCGTGAAGTAGTGTTTTCAATAGAACTCATACAGGGTTCTTTTCCTATTTCAAAGACACCTTATGGAATGGCTCCAATTGAGTTGCAGAAATTGAAGAAGCAACTCCAATAGAATCTTGATAAGGGATTCATACACCCTAGTGCGTCACATTGGGGAGCACCTATTCTATTTGATATGAAGAAAGATGGATCAATGAGACTCTGCATTGATTATTGAGAACTTAACAAGATCACTATCAAGAACAAATATCATCTCCCATGCATTGATGACCTATTTGACCAACTACGCGGAGATCAATACATTTCCAAGATTGATCTTCGTTCAAGGTATCATCAATTAAGGGTCAAAAGGGAGGATATACCAAATATGGCTTTCCGTACAAGGTATGGACACTAGGAATTTATAGTGATGCCATTTGGTATTACTAATTCCCCTACTATCTTTATCGATCTGATGAATAGAGTCTTTAGACACCATCTTGATCAGTTTGTGGTAGTCTTTATAGATGATATTATTGTCTATTCAAAGTGCAAGTAAGAACATGAAGATCACTTGAGAATTGTGTTATGGACCCTAATAAAGGATAAGATTTATGCCAAATTTACCAAGTGTGATTTTTTTCTTCAAAAAGCTTCATTTTTTGGTCACATAATCTCAAAAGAGGGGATATATGTGGATCCAGCAAAAACAGAGGTTATCGAAAGATGGTCGAGATCAACAACAATAACTGAGATCCGAATTTTCTTGGTTTGGAAGGATATTTTTGACGTTTTGTGAAAGAGTTTTCACGATTATCTAATCCACTCAACAAGTTTACTCGGAAAGGAGTTAATTTTCTTTGGACGGAGGAATGTGAAGAGAATTTCAAGGAATTGAAAAGAAGGTTAGCTAGTGCACCTGTGCTCACACTACCTTGTAGTGGAGAATGGTTTGCGATCTAAAGTGATGCATCCAAGAAGTGACTTGGATGTGTTCTCATGCAAAATGATATGGTGATAGCTTATTCCACACGATAGTTGAAAATCTATGAGCAAAATTACCCAACTCATGATTTGGAGTTAGCTGCAGTAATCTTTCCATTAAAGATTTGGAGGCATTACCTTTATGGTGAAAGGTGTGATATTTATACTGATCATAAAAGTTTAAAGTATATTTTCACACAAAAGGAGCTGAATATGCGTCAAAGAAGACGGTTGGAGCTGATTAAGGATTATGACTGCTCAATTCATTACCACCCTGGGAAAGCAAACAAGGAAACAAACGCATTAAGTCGACAAAACCATGCTAGCTTATCCATGATGAGGATCACAAAAGAGACAATATTTATGGATTTACAAAGGATGGATCTTGGAATTTTAATGGAAGGGGATAAATCTTATCTATCTCAAATGAATGTTCAACCATATATACATGTGAAGATTAAAGAGGTGCAGAAAGAAGATGTTGAGTTACAAAAGATGGTGAGAAATGTTCCTGAATTCAACCTTGATTGTGATGGGATAATAAAGTTCAGGAATCGCGTTTGTGTTCCTCCCATCCCAGAATTATAGAAGGAGCTGATGGATGAGGATCATATTTTTTCATTCTTTATTCATCCTGGAAGCACGAAGATGTATAGGGACCTGAAAGAGTGCTTCTGGTGGGATGACATGAAAAGAGATGTTGTTGAATATGTCTCTCGATGCTTGGTTTGTCAGCAAGTTAAAGCTGAGAGACAGAATTCCAAGGGGATGTTACAACCATTACCCATACCAGAATGGAAATGGTAAAACATCACTATGGACTTCTTCACTGGACTTCCTAAAACATCCAAAGGCAATAATGCTATCTGGGTCATAATTGATCATCTTACAAATTCTGCACACTTCATTGCTATTAGAGAGGATTTCTCTCTAGATCAGCTTGACATGATATATGTAAAGGAAGTGTTAAGTTTGCATGGAGTACCACTTTCTATTATATCTGATCGGGATCCGAGGTTTACCTCAATGTTCTGGTGAAGTCTTCAGCATACTGTGGATACAGAGTTGAGTTTCTGCACTGCTTATCATCCTCATACAGATGGTCAGTCTGAGAGGAAAATTCAAACTCTAGAAGATATGTTCAGAGCATTCTCTATAGATTTCAAAGGAGGTTGGGGTCATCACATACCTTTGGTGGAATTTTCTTATAATAATAGCTTTCACTCCAGTATTCCGATGCCTCCTTATAAAGCTCTCTATAGAATGAAATGCAGGACTCCAAATTCCTGGGATGAAGTTGGGGAAAGAAAGATCTTAGAACCAGATCTTGTCGATGAAATGGCTGAAAAGGGCAGATCTATTCAACAACACATAAGAGCAGCTCAGAGTCGACAGAAAAGTTATACCGACAACTGAAGAAAAGGCATAGAGTTTGAAGTGGGTGATAAAGTGTTCTTACGAATATCTCCCTGGAAGAGGGTCATGAGATTTGGAAAGAAGGCAAATTTGAGCCCTAGATATATTGTTCGTTTTGAAATTCTGGATCGTCTAGGGAAGGTAGCTTACCGATTGGCACTTCCACCGAATCTCTCTCAAGTTCACAATGTGTTCCATGTATCTCTCCTGAGAAAGTACATACCTGATCCTTCACACGTACTCAGTTTAGAATTTGTACCACAGGAGCAAGATCTTTCTTATGAAGAAAAGCCGATATAGATTCTGGATCATAGCGAAAAAGTCCTACGGAACAAGACCACTCGCTTGGTGAAAGTTTTATGGAGGAACCACCAATTAGAAGAAGCTACATGGGAACTTGAGGATGTGATGAGGGAGATGTATCCTCATCTGTTTGTAATTAAGTGAAAAATTTCGAGGGGGAAATTCATTTTAAGGGGGGTAGAATGTAACACCCTGAGATTTTATGAGAATTTTTTTTATTTCATAGGTTATACGAAACACCAAAGGGATATTTCACAGCACACAATACGAACTTGGCTTGCATTACACACAATCACGACCTTCCTCGATAGCATGTGTAGTGCGCAATACCGGGTTTCACTAAACAATGATATATTATTATGAACTAGCCGTTATGAAGAGTATTAACTACATTTTGAATTTTATTATTCATCTTACACATTTTCTAGAACATGGTAAGAGAACAAAATAAATTTTTCGGGTAAAATAAGTATTTTTAAAAAATGCAGTTTTGCCACCTTTTGATGGTGAAACCACATTAAATCTAGTTTTTGACATTTTTATAATTTCAATTTGACAAAATAAAATACTTTTTTTGAATCAGGGTATAAAAATTTACTGATAACTTTCATATTTTGATGAATAGGAAAAATACACTAATTTTTAATTAAAAACATCTTTTTTCATTGAGATAATTTATATGGTTAAATTATAATAATGAATGGTTTTAAAGTATAAATAAAATATATTATTACCATTTAATATAATGTATATCATTAGAATTAATTTCACATTGAATTCATAGGTAAATACATTTCAATCTTTGGCAATGTTTTAACTTCTAAAACCTGTTTTCTTAACAATGAGATTTATTTTAAATTAATTACTGCAACTTATATGTTTTGAATTTCGAAAAATGGATTCCATATTCTGAATAATTGTGTCCAAATTATGTTAATAGGCTACTTTTTTATTTTTGGGCATTATGAATAGTAACTACGGTAAATTTTATTTACCATAGTTAAATGTAAATCAGGTAATTAAGGGTAAATATAAGATTATAAGATTACCCTAACACCTGCCAAAATCCTATTAGATGAATAAAAGTCGACCCATATCACCTAAGAGTCGGATTAGATTAATTTAATGGACTTTTTTCCATGAAAATAATTTAATTGTTTTTAATACAAAAGAATGTGACAACATGTCACCTTCTTAAATCTTATAAGTATAATAATTTTAATTTAGAGATAAACTTAATGAAACATATTACATGAATAGTCTCAAGAAATCTAATACAATTATCTACATCATAGTAATTTATTTAGAATTTTTAGGGATTAAATAATTATCATTAATTATGACACAATAGTGATGTTGAAATTATTATATTAATTAAAATATCAAATAAAATGTTTTAAAAATATTAAAATAAATATTATCTGAACAATTTAATGTGCTCCACTAATTTTCTAGATACATATGACATTTTATTAATCTATTAAAGATTTTAGTTCAAACATATCATCTGTATATAATTTATTTAAATTCAAATAAATGAATAGTGTCAAAATTGACACTATTGTTATTTTATAAATATAACATATTATAAAATTGTTTAAAAATCACAAAAATATTTAAAAATTATAAATTAAAATTTATATGGTCGAAAATGTCATAAAGTGTCAAAGTATCGAAAATTCACAACACATATGCAATTATTTATAAAATTTTAAAATTTAGAATATTATTACCACAAATAAAATTAAATTGATAAATAAGGATAAATCAAGTTGATAATGTTTAAAATAAATTCCTAACATGTCTAAATTTTATTTTTTGATGATATTACAACCCTATCTCATCTAAGATTCGTATATGAGTCATTTTGGATGTTTTTATGTGGGGTTGGGATTTAATATAAACTAGTATTTCTTATATTTCCAAAGGTGCCCCTCTCCTCCCTTATAAAAGGGAACCTACTCCCTCTCCTCCTCACACCAATTTGTGCCTTCAGGCTCAGCCAATCCCTACCCATTCCACTTCCCCACTTCCCTAGAAACATCCTAGAGGTCCTGGTCTTCTTTAAAGACCAATTTTAGTGCCCTAAGAGGAGGTCTCAAAGAGGCGCTTCAAAGAAGTGGTAATGTCTGTTACCAATTCTTTCAACTTTATTTCTTCTTCCACTTCTTCTTCTTTAGTTTTCTCATTTTGAATTAATAACATCAGTATCACTCATATAATGATATGTTATTATAAGTATGAAACAACCCTATTTCACCATCTATCCATCCTACGGAAAACTAAATCACCACGCGTGCGTACGTACGGAATACCGTCTCCACGCCGTGGTGTAATCTATTTTCCATCACCACATTACTTGTATGGGTATAATTGTGAAAATAAATAACTATATATGATTATTGTATAGTGATATTGATTCTGAAATTGTATACATACACTCCAATATAATTCCATGATCATGGGAACAATATTATCGCTCATGCGTACGTACGGAATACCGTCTCCACGATGTGATACGACTCATTCTACATGATCTTCATTGAATAATGATTATATAAATGAATTGAATGAATGGATATGATATATATTACACTAATAACATTCTGTAAATGAGGTACCTATAACCTAAAGAGAATAATAAGAATTTATTCTACAAAACATGCATAAAAACAAAAAGTAATAAATGCCCGAATAACAAGTAGCAATGAAATATTACTAATAAGAAGCTAAGAATATGACTATATATGATATCATAACAATTATTATGATTCTGAAATAATTCAATGACATTATTTAAATCATTATACATGAGGTTCAGACACTTACGAAGAAAATTGGACCTAAGGTAAGGGAAAATATCACAATCTCATTTTTATCCGAGATTGTTTATACTTTGGTATTTACTGGGGTGTATTTTCTCATCCACATCCAAGTTCCGTCAATATGTAATATTTTTTCCATCCACCTACAATGTTTTAAATCCAATTTTACCCTTCGGTGAGTTTTTAGTAAAGGATATGAAAGGAATCTTTTGTAGTTTTTCGTACGAAGTACTTTTTGACTTTTCTGACAAAAGTACGAGAAGAATGTTTTTTTAACTTATACGGCATGAATGGATTTTTAAAACATTATTTCCAAGAAGATTCATTTTTAAGTTTTCAAGATTATTTTTAATCAACTTATTTTAGTTTAAAATTGTATGACATGTTAAGAAAGGAAAATGTTTTTGAAGTAGAAAGGATATTTTCCTCAAGAATGGAGTTCAAGTGTTTTATCAAAATTATTTTTCATCTAAGATAATATAGGGTTCTATTTCTATCCCTATTATTACATTGATTTGATTATGTTGTGATGGAATTATTTTTATGAATTCCATTATCTTAAATGAATTTTTTTATGATGTCATGATGTTTAAGAATCCCATTTTTATTACATGGGTTATGCAAGGATGTATGACTTATTATTTTGTGGCACACATAAGAATGGTATCATTATCAGATGGGTGGGACCTATATCTACCTCCAATGCATTGGGTAAAGAATTATATATCATGAGATAGACAAGGCCAGAACGGCATGTTAAATCAGTTCAGTGAAATAGGACTAAAACGAGGAGTGAAATCTGTTCAGAAATGGACTTTTTCCACTAAGATAGTCTTGGCAATGAGTCTTGACTAATAAGAAATGATTCTCTATGATTATGTGTGTATGCCACAAAGTTTCATGTTTTAAGTTATGATTATTGGGATTACATTTCACTACTATTATTTATCCCATGTTATGAAATTATGATATCTTTTGCAGGTTAATATTTACAAAATGTTATGTTCCTATGAATATGATGTGATTGATTTTTATTTTCTTTACCCTTACTGAGCATTTGAGCTCACCCCTTTTTATGTTTTCATTCCCCCAGTCTAGGAAGAAGGTTATTAAGTAGGATATGCCAAAAGGGACTCTAAATATGATGAAATAAATGGGAGACATTGTAGATGCTTTATGAACCAGTTGTTTATGTTTCCCAGTTTCTAAGGACACTATACCTATACGGTCCTTTCATGGTTTTGTTATATGTTGTAATAAGTGTGATTCAATTTTGAAGTATTAACAATGTATGTAATGTATGGGTCGTTATACCATTAGATAATAATATTACAACTCCATAATCATATATAAACCCTTATTAAATTATTATTAATTTTTTAACCCAAAGATAAAATTCCATAATCATACATGACACTAATAGTACAACATCACTATTGATGTTGGTAATATTATCCAAAATAAGATAGTGTTATAATGACAGAATGAGTAAGATAATGTGACTATATAAATTTAATATATCATGTAAATAATCTTCAAAAATTATTAAGAATCATATATCATCATTAAACTCATTATTAATGACTTTCTAGATTAGTGTTTATGAAAATGAAATGTGTTTCCCAAGGATTTGCTAGTACGGACATACAAACTATTAACGATCTCTTTTCTATTGAATGAGAATAACATTGATATATGAAAATTGATCATTTAGTAATTTAATTTTTGATATAAAAAACCAATTTATTTATAAAATAAATCAGTTTTACCATAATATCGTAGCAGTGATAGGAAAAACAATATCGTGTCGTGGATATGGTAGTCCTAATTTTCACATAATCCATGTTATTTTATTTTCATAATAGAATGAAAGTATTTAATATTTGTTATATAATTAATAAAACTAAATTAATGTATCATAATTATATAAATTTATGAATATTAAAAAGTTTAATAAATTGTTTAATGGGGGGTTCAAATAAAATTAAGGATTAAGAAAATATGACACTCTCATTGGATATATGAGTTTTCTCGTAGAAAAATATGTGTTTCTGAAAATAAAATAAAATATAAGATCAAAATAATCCATATTAGGATGAAGGGGGTTATATGGGGAGGTAATAATAATATTTCAAGGAGTGTTTTGATGGAAACTATAACTTTAGAGAGTGTAAGTGGTACAATTTTATTGGATGGGAAAAGAGAACTTTTTGAAAAAATATTCTTTTTTTATAATGTATTGAATCTATTCAATGATAAATGAATAAAAATTAAAAAATATATGGGGCGTGGGAAAATATTTTTTCTTAAATCATCTCATACATTTATTTTCTGATAAGGTAATATTTATTAATGGTTTTTTAATTTAAAATTTTATATGTATTATCTTTTACATTGGTAATTAAATTTTAACATTAGTAATTAACATTAATGATGACATTTTAAACCCAATAGTTTTACTAAATTGTAGTTTTTTTCATTCTAAATATCCTAAAAAATTTATAAAATTATAATCCCACATGTGTGAAAATTAATTTCAACACAAGTGAACATAATGGAAAACCCCTTTTTTAATGTTTCTTTTTATGAAAAAAGATTTTAGATTAAAATATAATTATCAATAACATTTAGTTTATTGAAAATAAAATAAATACATTCAATAAAAAATTATTTTTTAGTAATAAATAAATAGTTGAACATCAATATTCATGAAATAATTAATTTAATAAAAGGGTAGTGAAATAGTTTTCCTCGAAATCCCACATAAGTTATCAAAATATAATACATGTGTCTATAAATTAAATATAGTAATCGTAAATGATTTATTATACATTAAATTAAATATTTCTATATAAAATGATTTGAAGAACATGATATTTATTTATATAATAAATTTATTTAATATATGTCATCACTTTAATTAATCTTCATTTTTATTATACACTTGAAAATTAATTATATTAAAAAAATCTAAAAAGTCCATATTAATCTATTATAATTATAAAAATTAAAACAATAGTGTAAATTTAATAAAATTAGAAAAATAAAATTTATATATTCAAATTTTATTTAAAAATATAATAATATATATATATAAAAAATTATAGAAAAAAAATTATAATAGAATTAATTAGAAATTATTATTATGTTAATATATCATGTTTTTTTAAAATTAATATTTATCCCTGTTTCTATAAATAATATTCAATTTTTCGGAAAATTTATTTTTTATTCATAATTACAGTTTACCAAAAAATCACTTGATGATGAGTTTGTAAATTTATGGTATATCTATAAAAATATTTTATTACATTTTAATATGATCTAAATTTCTACGTACATAACCCCTTATGATATCCATCATGTCATTTGAATTAAGTTAGCTTTGGTTATAGATTCAAGTTGTGTTTCAACTTGAGTAGATCTGGTGTCAATATCCAGGAGTATAGACTTATCTCATATATGATTCTTCTCAAATAGTTATTACTCTAGATAATCATGTGATTGGACAAGGGAAAACCAAGACAAGGGAACCACCCATTATAGTTAGATTAATGGTCATATAATGATGGATTCTACATTAATATTCCATTTCTTCTGATATATTTGTTGATTTTGTTATATGGTTACACAAATTTATAATATCTAATTTAATAGAACTTTCCAAACAGTAATATATATTATTAAAAATATATAAATGATCATTTTTTATTAGGATTTCTTTTTCATGTGTTACATATTATTATTAAAAAATTTATTTATGGATACTATATTGTGTAATCTTGGATTTCTATACCCTAAATTGTGTACATCCACCCACGATTCTAACTTTCAACACTCCATATTTGATATGAATTTTTTAATGGTGGTACTGGTGATAGGGAATTATAAATTAATCCACCACTAGATTCTTTCACAATACATATTCCTCAACCAAAAATATAGTTATTGTAGGTTTTGATGCTTATTATACTGAGGACCATATTCTCAATATTATGATCAATATTGTGGTGCTTCAACATAATCACTCTAGATGTCTCCATGGGGACTTCAACTGTATTTCAAAAATGAAGTTTCACCCCTACATTGGAACTCTCATCTGGTAATTCCCACTCATGGACTCTAGTGTTTGTTGATATCCACAAGAGTAGGAACCTATCCTAAATTCACTCTATAAAATATCTACTTAAATTACCTATTAGTAATAAAATTTATTTTAAACGTGTACAGTGAGTACTTCATAAGGATTTTGGTCCTCATTGAGTATCAAAACATGATTATATTCCCTTATAAATTGTATATTATATTTTGAACTCAAATAATCATCATATGATTTAATATAATCAAATCTAGAAAAGGCATCAAAATGTTTCAATGGTATATTTGTTCTATATTAAATCTTAGTATTGTTTAACCCATTTTTTCATGATGCATCATACGAGAACTCTAGAAAGAATCGATAAATTGTCAGTGTGTGATTTCAGGTTCCCCAGAACCACACTTCTAATTGTGGTTCTAAAACACTTTCATTAAAAAATATTTGATAGCAACCAAGATTAAAATGTCATTATTTTATTTAATTTCCATAACATAATAATTATTACACATATATAGTATAAATAAATAGATTGTTTGGTTTAGTCTTCTTGAGGATAAACTTCCTATGAAATGTCATTTACGAAACTTTGGAACATTTATCAATAATATAAAAACAAAAAATTCCCTTTTATACCAATCAATGATGTACTTATAATCATATCCCAATGATAGGAATTATATAGAAAGAGTGAAAATAAGGTTAATGTATGGAGAAATATTATCAAAATATCATCAAGTGTAAGACCATAATAATATGTGAAATAATGATCATTATATTAATATCTTCTTTAAAATAATATTGATTAATAATATTTTTCATATTTATAAAATTTAATTACAATTAAACTCAAATTATTAATCATATTCCATAAAATATGAGGGTTCAAATTTGAAAAAACATTATCTTTAGTATCCTAAAATAAGTATATAATGTTTAAATATAGAAAATGTGAAACTTTCAGACAGCATTTCTACCTGATTCTAACCATATTTTTGTTTTGGGATAACAATATGTATACCCTATTGACATTGGGATAATAACATGTGTACCCTATTGGGCTTCCCACAAAACATTTTGAATCCTTTCGGGATTGTGAATCAACATATTTACCCATTTGGGACTTATCAACTATAAATTTCCCTTCCATTATGTTATGATATATAAACATTAACATTTTCATTAAATAGTTATATAGTATTCCACCCATCAATGATAATTTTAAATCTATTTATGATTTAAGAGAACTTGAACACATTCATATTTATACAACACATAATAATTTAGTTGAAAGGATCTTAGATTCATGTGGATATTTAGAGAAAATTTCTGAAATCATCTATAATAATAAGGTGTATAGTATTATTTGAAATAGTACATACTGTAACATAAGGTACAATAAGGATGCAAACATGGATTAAAAAAATTTCCTAGATCATAAGTAAATATCTATAAAAAATAAGAAGAAATAAAAATTTTCATTCTAAATCCACTTGAATAAGATTTATTTGGAAAACCATTTTATAGTTTTGATAAATTATATTTGATAATAAATAATGTTCTTAACAATGAAATAATTTTTTGACACTGAAAAACCATATAAAATAGAAATTATTTCTTACATCATCATAAATTGGTGAAGTAATATATCACATTTAAATGAATTTTTTTGGAAGTTGATATAATTTTTTGGAAACAATTTACCTTTAATAAATAAAATACAATATTGAATCCTTGAAAAATTCATTAAGAATGTCTCATAAGAATTTAGAGTGGATGATTAGAAAAAAATCCATTATAAAAATGCAATTTTATTATTCTAATATACCTATTTTAAAATAAAAAATCCTAAATTATATTATAAAAAATCATTTTCAAAATAGGTGAAAGGAAATATGATTGTTATATGAGTAAAAAAAATTAGGATTTCCTACAAAAAAGGATGGTATTGGAAGGACTAAGAAATTAGTCTATAATAAAAACCATCATTTTTGAGAGTTTGAATTATTTTTTTCAATATCAATCATTAATAAGGAATGTAGTCTTCCTAGATGATGATTTGAATAAAAAGTGTGACGTCCAAGATGATGTTTGGAATCAAATGTGTTTTTATACATAGAGAGAAAGAGAAATTAAAATATTTTTTTTGTGGAATAAATTATTCATAATTTAAAGAAGATCAAGATGAATCATTGTAGCTCAATGAAATGGGGTTTCAGTTAACAAAAAACCATTATCTTTAATCCCAATTAATTGAGTGTTCTTTGAAAACATGCATAAAATAATTATTCATTTATTTTAAAACCTTATTCTTAAATAATTTTTTCTATAAAAATTATTTATATTTTATTATCTTAAATATCATAATTTTTTATATTCTAAATCATCATTATATGGTACTAGTTATGATGGATTAATTATTAATGGTTTCATAATGTAAATTTCAATTGTTGTTAGTAAACTCAAATTTAGTCATTATAAGACAATTATATATAATATAATATATATTTTATAATTGATTATTATGTTATAATTTCACATGATAATAATTTTACATATAATTCAGGACGATGAGGTTGGTGATGAGGTTGTTCTGATATTATTTTAATGAAAAAAGGATGGTACAGTTTTATTAATTTTAATATTAATATAACCACTAAAAGGCCATAAAAATAGTTTTTTATTGAATTTATAATAGAACTAGTGTATAATTTCACATAGTAATCTACGATAGATATTTATTATAATGTTCATTTCGGTGGTTAAACTAAACCAAATATTAAGAAGTCATAATAAATTGTTGAGTATTGTCAATGAAGTGATTAATTTTTAATAATACCATTATTTTATAATAATAATGGTTAAATTTAGATATTTTAATATCTATAATGGTATTTTACAACATTTTTATCAATAATTAAATAGTTCATGAAAATTTTAATATGTTACATTCATAGAAAATGTAGTATGTATATACAAATTAGTGACACATTCATTTTCCATATAATAGAATAAATTCAGGGAATGATTTATTATTTGTGATTGTTTTTAATATTTTTAATATCATATTTTTCTACTTCATAAAATTTATAATCATCAATTTTTGGTGAAAATGAAAAATCAAGAACACCATTCATGGATGTGGCAGTCTACATGTCTATATGATGATGTCATAATTTTGTAGATGGTTTTATAAGATAGTAGAAAATGGAAATTAATTTAGTATAAAAAACATCATAAATTTATAAATATATATGATATCAAAATTTCTTCTATAGTATAGGTTTTAGGGATAGGTTAATAAGGTAATTAAGAGTAGTTGGTTGTGATCATTATCACTCCACTTGGTTTTTATCCTTTGGGTAACACCTTATAGCTCCCTATCATGGTCCTCTATTAGAACCAAGGCATCTGAAACATGGTTATAGTGTGGAGGATATAATAGTTAACAGTTATGGTTGTGACATACCAATAACATGATTTCTGGAATTGGGTAGAGGTGAGCTCCTTTTATATGTGATAAGAGAGAAATTTTATAAAATAAAACATTTTAATATATAGGGATCACATGTTTCCCATGGAATACGGAGAAAAAGCTCAAAATAACAGAATAGGTTATTTTGTACAGAAACTGATTACCCAAACGTTACTTTCATAACATCTTTTAAATAATTTTATTCTTAGACTGTTCTCTTTTTTTCATTTATGTTTTAATATTGTAATTAGTTTTTTCAAAAGTTATTTATTTTAATTCCTAAAAATAAAATGGGATTGATTAATTATTTTGGACCTACTGATTTTAAATATCATATAAATATAATAAAATAATTTTATATTTTAATTAATATTTAACTTTAACATTATCTCATCTAAAAAATAAAAAACAATCTTTAAAAAAAGTGTATTTTGAAGGATACATGTTATGATTCAGAAAAATTATCAGTTTTTTTTATTTTAAAGAAATTAATTTTTTTATTATTAACCTAGTATTTGTTATGTGATACTAAAATAAATACCAAAACAAATTTAACTTAACAAATACTTCATTAAAATATATATATATATATATATATTGATGAAAACATTTCTTAATCATAAAAGATTATAGACAGGTGTATTATAATACAATATATAATTATTAACTACATAAATTAACCATATAAATATGTTTTTGATGTTGAATTTTTTTTATAATTTATTATTTTATCTATACTTTTTTATACACTCAATATATTTGATGTTTTAATAAAAAATGATGGAGTTCCCCAACCCTATTAATCTCAAAGCCAGTGTCCAAAACCCTTACATTGGAATTATTATAAGGAATAAAATCATGAAAAAACAAAGATTTTAGTGGTCTTAGTAAATAGAATACATAAATGAGTCTTATGTTACAAATAAATACAGTAATTGTAACATAGTTTTCATTTTAGGATTAATTTATTCCAAAATAGAATATCATTGAATATCATTCCTAGTAACATCTTGAATTCCTCAAGAAAGAAACAAAAAATGGTGATATAAAATTCTCAATATGTATTTAGTATAGTGGAAAATAATGAATCAATGAGTATAATAAATATTGAAATGTAATAATTGAAAATACATTCCATAGAATTAGTAAACTGATACAAAAGTGCATAAATATTATATAATGTTAAACTACAGAAAACACATTCCATTTGAAATAACTGGATAACTCATAATTAATATTTAATAGTAAATAAATGAAAGATCACGACAATAAATTAATAAAATGTGAATGAAAATTCATCCATAGACAATGTTCAAAATAAAATATCAACAATAATAATAATGACTGAATTCTGAATAATGGAAATTATTAATTATTGGGAATCATGTTTCTGGGGCACAATATTCCATGACCATCAAGAGTTATTATAAATACAATTTAAATACACTAGTAGAAACCGATTTATTAAACTTGAAAAATAATCTCAAAGGGTTTTTCACCAACTGATTTTGCATTAGGAGACTACTGATGCAAGGAGGAGATTAAATTAAATGGTCTTCAACTCATGTATTACATTGAAAAATCATTCATCATATATCAAATAATATATTTAAATAAAAATAAAGGCGCCGTGTAAATATCCAAATTCACTAAATGAAACAAGTATATCAATTTTCCCTATTTTACCAAATAACATTCAAATTTTACACCATATGAAAGAATGGTGTAAAATTTAGGAAATGAAACCATCCATTATGAATGATATGGATAATTAGGGGATATAGACTCTTCAATGATCACATGAAATTTAATATTTCAATTGGAATACAATAATTAATCAAGTAAGTGAATGTCAGTATTATCCCAAGACAAATCAATCAAAAATAATCCAGATGAAGAATAAGGCTGGTATCAACACAATATATAACAAGTGGAGTAAAAATAATGGTTTTGGTGACATTTATGATTGGAAATATTATAAAAAGAACGATTAAAAATCATGTTTAATAAGTACTCATTACATTGTAAAACTTTTTTAAAACCTATTAAAAAAACAAGTATTTTATAATAAAATAGGTTCTCTAACTAAATAGAGCATGAATCAATGTTTTTATAACAAAAATTAAATAAATTTGAATACCAAAGAGTTTAAAATAGTATTATTACTTGAAAATGGTTATTAATGTCCACCAGACCAGAAACTGAAATGATTTATTAAACAACAATATATTAATTTCCACTAATGGAAATTCATGATTAAACAATCTTGAATAAAATAAGATGATGAAGTAAAAACATGAGAAGGCTGTCACATTAATATGGGAATAAGAAAATCAATATTTAATGTGTGCTAAATTTAAATCCAAATTAAAAAAAATAAATTAAATAATATACATTAAAACTTTTTACCCGCATAATCATATAATATTAAAGACCATGATGATGTAATATACACTAATGTAGAGATATTGGGTTAGGAAATTCTTTTCCACTTAGTAAAAATAAACTAAAATCCCATTAGAAAAAATAATAAATCATTTAAAAAATGAAGATAAAATAATTCATGATAAAATAAATAAAAATTATTATTAGATACACCACCCATGAAATGTAAGGGGTTAATATTAAATTTATCTCCTAGATTTACTAAGTGAGTTGAAAATCAATTACCTTGTGTTTCCTTTGAGGTGAACATCAATTAGAATCTTCTAGAATGCTATAATGAACGTCCCAAAATTAATTACAAACCATACTGATATTTAAAATAACATATATTAAATTATCATAAAATATTATAAACTATCGTTCAATAATATTTCATTATTTTCATTCTTTTGGTTGTCAATTTCCAAGTTAGTCAAGTATGTTTTAACTAGTTTATGTTTCTATTGGTTTGATCATTATTCCATAATATAAAGAATTTAATCCATGATTTTAGGGTTATCTATTTTCATAAAATATTTATTTATGATAATCCAAAATATTTGGATATATAAAATGATATACACCTCTCATGGAGACGATAGATTGGAATTACACATGAATGATACTTATATTTCATTTTCGTAATTAAAATAAATAATACTAAATAATATATATGTATATTATAATTCCAATATAAAATATATTTCATTTATGTTATATATTTTTTTTAAAAACATACTTAATACATTCCATGTAATTTGGGAATGAAACACATTCCTTTTGGGGGGTGATAGTCCCCATTCCCACAAGTGATGTTATCAAAACCCCACAATATAAAACAAATTATTTTTTGAGTTATATAAAAATTAAAAAACCATAAAATGATAATAAATATAATATATATAATTTAAAAAAATTTCCTTCATAATTCCATACTATAGTAGGTGGTAATGGAAAAATGA
This sequence comes from Viscum album, assembly GCA_963277665.1. Classification (NCBI taxonomy): domain Eukaryota; kingdom Viridiplantae; phylum Streptophyta; class Magnoliopsida; order Santalales; family Viscaceae; genus Viscum; species Viscum album. The sequence goes on along the minus strand of OY728128.1, from coordinate 206,170,354 downwards.
ATGACATCGCTTCGTGAGGCGGTAGTCCACTGTACTCACAAATGATAATTTTGTTACCCAATTGATCTGTGTGTGTGGATGTGTTGGAATAACACTGAGCATTAAAAAATATAATTATATTTAAGATAAAAAGTTTATTATATAATCACGGAATAAAAATAATGGAAGGGGTGGAAATTTAAATGAATCAAAAGATACAGTTGAAGAATGTTCTCTCTTACTAAGGTAACTCCTTTTAGTTTATACCAACACTATTCCATGGTTTTCCTTCTAAAAAATTGATCCTTCTAGGATGAGTGTAGGGATATTGGGATATAATATGTTCATATTATTTATGTGGAAACGTTATTTATGGGTTAGAATAAATGGGAGTATTGGGGGCCTTTTTATATTGGGGGAGGAATGTCATTCTTATAAATTTTCGAAAAGGGAATTCCACCCACATTTTTTTCAATGTCATGTGACTCCAATAATGAACCCAATTATTGAAATTTGAGGATGTTGGTTAATTATTTCTAGAAAACATATTATGTAAAATTTTATATGTCATTGTCTCCTTATGTTTATGATTTACTCCCTTATTAATATGATTTTTCTCATAATCACCGTAAATAATTTTAATTACTTTCATAAATATTTTTTCTAAAAACATAAATTAAAATAAATACACTTTATATATTAATATTTTTAAAATTCATTTATAAATTTTTCCAAAATAAAATCATATAATTGGAATAAATCAATTTTAATTTAATCCCTCAAGTAGGATGCCTGCAAGGGTTTATAAAGAAAAATGATAAAAAGTACGAAATGTTTTATATCCAATTTCAATGTGAAATTGATTCCAATGATATAAATAAGATTATTTTTTCATAATTGGATTAAATTAAATTTTTTAAAAATAAAATATAATTTAACTAGAAAAATTATTTTGATGAAAAAGTAGTTTTTCGTTTTATTTTAGAACATTCAATATTCATCAAAACATTAATCATCATAGAAGAATTAAAAGAAATAAAAAAATATAATTTTTAATTGTCATATTCAAAAAGAGTTTTTATTTTTAAATGTAAAATTTATAAAATTTTAAAATTTTAAAAAAAAATTGGTGCTCTATTAAAAGGAGATAAATTTTCTATTTGAAAAATAAAAATATTAAGTGTCAAAATGTTTATATTCTTATATTATGAATATAATATCTATTGGATGAATATCGAAAAAATATTTATGGAATATTAAATAGATATATAATTAATATATTTCAATAAATTAAATTAAATAAATTTATTATGATGAAACACCTTTAAAAAAATTAATAATTTTTAAGAAAACATCCCTTTTTATTCAATTGGTTGTTATATTCATTTTTAAATATCATAAAATGAATGAATTTAATCATATATATTCATATGTTAGTTAGTATTATTTATAACTAATAATGTAATGGCTAGGTAATATATCATTATGTTAAATGATATTTTTTTTAATAATATATTTTTGTTCTGTAAAACTTTGTCTTATGTGCAGAATGTGTAAAGTTCAAAAATTTCCATATACTTTTTAAAAATTATTTATCATTATTACGAGTCTGAAAAAAAGATGGCATGTGATTCTAAGCCCTCGAGAGCTCGGAACATAATTTTGAACTTTTGTTAAGATACGTTTAGTAAACGTGTGTTCAGTGCTTTCTATCATCTAAACCGATGCTCAGATTAAAAATTCAAAGGAATTATTGAATTTGAAAAGCCAAGATTCACTTAGGAGAAGAATAAATTCCACTGGAAAGGGTCAGATGAAAAAGTTAATTTTTGGAAATTACAAAAATAATAATAAAATAACTCCATGAGTTATTTTATTCTCTTTTTACCATTGAGTGGAGGATAGGGGGACCATGGTGAAATGTCAGGCTTGAATGGGATCAATTTGATGACATGACCCTTGGGTTGTGTAACCATGACATTTGTTTAATTAATAGAACATTAATTGCGGTTCATTAATGAATCTAATTAATAAAATGCAATGGGGTGGTTCATTTTAATCATTTTAAACAAACCCATGGCATGGGTTTTGGGTATTGACGTGATGTATATGTGACAAAATACTGGTAGAAACCTACTCCAATGAAGAACTAGGAATGAAATAACAGCGATGAAAATCATCGAATGTAAACACTTCTTCCTCATCTATATCTTCTTCCAATGAGTTCTAGGTAGGGGGATTTATGCGCTTAATTCATCCCTCTTTTTTGTTCATGAATATTATCATGATTTCAGACCAACAGTACGGGGGTTTGATCCGCGTTAATTTCTCTAATGTGTGAGGATGATATCCGGTTTCATTATATGATTTTAGTGAATAATTTTTCCTTCCCATCTTATAGCTCTAATACGGAGGGCGTTGGCCAAACCGAACAAGGCCCAGATCCTCCACTGAACTTGTTATTGACTCGTTCGTCAAGGCTGACCAATCCACATGGAGGAAAGGAAAAACGAAGGGCCACACGATGATGGCATCATCCAAGGAGGCCCATAGGCGCAGTAAAAAATTAAAACAGGCCTCTGGAGCTTCACTGGAGGCCCGTGGAAGCTACACGGGTGTGCCATTGCTATCACTCGAAGGAGGTGGAGGCCGTCTCTCGCATGCTGCAATAAGGTGGAATCACCCAAAGGTTCCCCAGCAGTCAATGTAGGTCACCTGCCATAACTGGCTGCATTGAAGAGGATGACGCACCAAGGCAGCATGCCACCGAGGAGGGGCGCAGCTCCGAGCCGCTACGGAGGGCAGACCCTCCCCTTTAGGTCCTGCTATTGACCATCCATGCAAACTGTTCTGGTGGAGTGGCGCCAACTAGAGCAACCGATGGAGGATTTGAACATACACAGTCTGTTCACGAGGGGAGGAGATCACATGCCCTACTTGCAGACCTTGCCCAACCAGTGGGTCAGGCCTGTCCCATGGCCCAACAGGCCGAGCCTGCCATCTAGCCAGCCTCGGCTGACAGAACTAGGCCAAGAAAGACTGGGCTAGTCTCATATGGTTCAGGTCGGGCCATGTGGACTAGGTTGAGTCGGTCTGACCAGGTTGGACTAGACCCAGATCGTTTTCAGACAGATTTTGCTTAAAGGGGCATATCTTCTTAACCAGACATCTATTTGACATACCGACATTAGATATGGAACCCTTATGTTGAGGCAGTCCATTTGAGATACTCCACATGGGTTTTGGAGAATGTGGGACTACGGTCGGGTTGGATGGTATATGAATCCAATCAGGACCTCGACACTAAAATCCCAATAACTAACAGACTGAGAATCCAAAGGATGTGTCATTGTTTTGTAGGAACACTTATGACATTAAGGATATTTGGGTAACATTTTTGAGGGACTTTGAGGTAGTTGAAATATGTCTGAAGTCTTGTGGAGTGGATCCTCTAAAATCAAGTGTTATTAGTGGCGGGATATAGTGGATGGTTGTGACATGAGGAATGATTATTGATCCTCTATGGGTAAGCACCTATAAATCCTCTGAGTGGGTCAACACCTAGCGATCTTTTATGGGTCATCCCCTAGTGATACTCTATGGGTCATCACATACAGAGATTTTGCGGTCTAGCAGCAGAATCCTCTCGACGTAATAATATGATATAGCTTTTTGACTAATCATCTTTATTCATGTTCTTTTTGTTATATACCCGGCGTGAGAGGTCTTTTTAATATTTACACTATGATTGAGATAATATTTTTTGTTTTTTCCTTTGTGTAATTTTATCAGAAAATTGGGGGTCTTGGGGTCCCTTCTAGGTTTTGTTATACTCACACCCACATGGTTTTCTCTCACACCATTTGGCGTCTAGAGCATACGACATGAAACTTTGATAGATACATGGTAGTAAGGATTAGACGGTGTACGGAGGGACCAGTTAGTGTGGAGAGCCGCAGAGACAAGCTATACCTATCCTTCAAGTAGGATAATTGGTGGACGATCTCATGATCTCTTTTCCCTTTTTGATGTACCTTTTTTTGTTGGGATTGTAAATTGACCCATATAATTTTTAGTACATACATTTTACACTCAGTTGTGGTTTTTAGTGGTGGTTGTATTTTTCTTCTTCTGTTGAGTTTAATGTATGCACAGTGTTCCCTATCTACGTGTGTACAAGTTTTGAGGAAGTACTTTCACATTTTACGGATAATCCATTCTAGTGCTAGTCATCATCCCCTATACTATGAAGGCGGGCATGGAGTAGTCATGACACAAGCCCTTGGGGACGAGTTGGGACAAAGTTGTATCAAAGGAGAATTTTTTACCAGAATAACTAAGTTTCTATGTTTTCAATGGGGAAAAAGTGTTATGTTTATTGGGTTAGGGATTTAGTTTGGGGAGTCCATTGTGGGTGTGGTTGCCAATGTTTCTGTACACAAGGACCCAAAAATTTGATTTATGACTCAGTGCATGAAACCACTTTTTGTGTGTGTTTTCAAAACGTTGTCTTTCTTTTGATCTCTCTGAGTGTTCTCTCCAGGTATAACATATTGACCATAGTGCACCTGTCTCATTACAATATCCCACTGTATAGAGAGCCATCTAGGATTCTAGATTGAGATCATGATGACGGCCCACTGAGCGAAGATGCTTCGTTATAGGGTCTCACATGGCGATGATACCTTCAGGTGGTGTTCCAATATCACAACTACTTGTAGGGACGAATATGACACTATCCCACACAAGCATTCCTTGCACACCGACTGAGCACGTAGTATTAGTTATAGTGGTATAAGCCTTTTTAAGGTTTTGAGGATATATGGATTCACAGACATCTGAGGACTGGCTGGAGGATTTGGAACAATTTTTCCATTTGGTCAACACACCAGCAGACCATATGGTGATCTTATATGCTAGCCTTTTCTAGAGAACAACATGGTGATAGGGGAGCCTGATTCTCTAGTCACATGAGGATGAAACACTCTCTTTGTTGGACATTTAGAGCCTCATTAGGGTGGATTTCATAAAAGTTACTTTATGCTTAATTCATATTCAAGAGATACTACACTTAAAGTAGAGAATCCTGATAGTGGCCTAAACCAATCACTCAACCTGATGAACTGACCTCTCTCGCTACTCCACCAACATATTACGAGACTCATTATCTGGGGCCCAAACCATTGAGAAAGGTCTCCGATGGGAGATGAGAGAGTCTATGATATCACTCAACATCTCGACATAGGATGGGGTCTTAGAATAAGAACTATCGGTGGAGAGCTTCGTAGCTGAGTAGGCACCAACGGTGAGAGTCACCATACGATGATAGGTGGCCAAGTCATCTACAACAGGTAGTATACAGATGATGTAGAAGTTCAAGCAGGCCATACCATTCAGAGGAGGACCCTAGGACGTAGGGCTAGAAGGGCATAGCTTACAAAGTAGAAGAGGCCATATGAGGACTAAATATTGTTACTCTTACAACGGACTGGGGTGCATGGATCTCGACTATCTAAGTCCCTGCATGGACGATCAGATGATGGTCTAGGAACCACCAATACATTGACATAAGTTTGAATGAGGTGGTCTACAACATTGTATATGCGGTAGAAGATATGGCCCTATAGCAGGTGGTGGGTGGTGATTTGAGGTCCTACCCCCACTATCCCGAGGATGTCCTCCCCGACTATAAGGAGTTGGTGGGAATGGATGAGCTCAGCTTTAGGGAGCTGAGGCATATGACCAATGTGCTCTATAGAAGATTCGAGATAGGATCTGTGTCTACTCCACCCTTGATACAATTATTGTAAACACAGGTTCCAGTCACTCTTTTATTTCCACAACTCTCGTTCATAGCTCAGTGATTCTGGTGGAGTTGTTGGATCAATACTTAAGAATAAAAACTGAAACTAGAGAGGATTTTATGCTAACACACTGGTGATTGTAGTGTGATCTCACTTTAGGGGGTGATATATTTTGGTAGGATCTCATAGTAGTATCGTCGAGGCCTTACAATTACATCTTGTGTATGGACTAGAAAACCATAGTCCTTGCTCCGATCAACAATTTTAGCCACAAAGTGAGGTGTTTCCATGAGGATGGGACCATGTTTTCCTTCCTAGACAAGAAGGGATCCTTTTTAGATGAGGATGGAATTTCTCAGGGGAGGTTTTTTCCTATAATTCATCAGCTGGCTTGATATACCCTCAGAGAAGTTGATGAGATGTGTCCCAGCTATCCTATTTTGGATGCCCAGTATGCTGATGTCTTTCTTAATGATGATCTGAGACTACCTCCCCTTAGATAGGTAGACATTCAAATATATATATACCTTAGGAAGATGCTGATATATACACCATCATATAGGATAAATCATATAGAGCTTCCTGAGTTGAGTTTATAGCTTGAGGATGACAAAGGGAAGGGGTTTATAAGGCCTAGTGTTTCTCCATGGGTAGCCCCGATTTTGTTCACCAAGAAGGTAAATGAGAGTTAGAGGCCTTGCATGAACTATCAGTGTATGAACATGGTGAATGTGAAGAACTAGTATCCACTCCCAAGGATTGATGATATCTTCTACCAGTTGAAGATAGAATGGTAGTTTTTGAAGATAAACCTCATATCATTCTATCATCCACAAAGTGTACGAGATGATGATGTACTGAAGGAAACTATTAGATATCAGTGTGGCCACTAAGAGTTCTTGGTAATTCCTTTCAGCATGACCAACACTCCGGAAGTGTTCATCAAACTCATGAACATGATCTTCTAGACTTTCCTTGATCGCTTCATGGTGGGTTTCACTTATGACATCTTGATAAACTCGGCATCGGAGGAGTAGCACACCATACATAGTTAGATAGTTTTGGGTACAGTCTGGGAGCACCAGCTTTATGGAAATATCTCAAAGTGAAGGTTCTAGATATGGGAGGTCCACTTTCTAGGGCATGTTATCTCGGCGGCTTTAGTTTTAATAGATCCAGCAATGATAGAGGTAATGCATTCTTGAGATCCACATATGATTATGACCAAGGAGTGGAGTATCATAGGGTTGGCGAGGTTACTAGTGATTCATTGATTACATTTCCAAAGTAGTGTCACCCTTTTTCTACTTTCACAATAATGGTATAGCCTTTATTGAGGATAAAAATATGCCAGTAGAGTTTCTAGGAGTTGATGCGGAGACTGACGAGTGCCACCATCTGGGGGATTCTATAAGAGGGTGTTGGGTATGTAGTATATTGTGACACATCAAGGACCAGAATTGAATTTTTCATAATAAAGGAGTGAGTGGTGATTGCCTATGGCTCACGAAAAGATAGACAACATGAGCAGAACGACTCTTTCCATGACCGAGAGTTAGCATCAGTGGTCTTTTTCCACGAAGATGTGGCAGCACTACTTGATGGTTGAACAGATTATTATCTACTCTAATCACAGGATTCTCAGGTATATCTTATCGCAGATGGACCTGAACCTGAGATAGTGGTGATGGCTGGATCTCCTCCAGGACTATGACATTGTGATAGTCTACAATCCTGAGGAAGGGAATGTGGTAGAAGACACACTAAGTAGGAGGTCTGGACATCAATTTCTGAATGAAGAGACATAGCAGCTAACCATGATGTAGATATCCATCATGCATAGTGATGAAGAAGCTTACCTCCAGTATATGATACTAACTCCCCCACTCATTTAGTGAGTTAGGGAGGCATGACTTGGGGATATTGCCTATGAGGCCCAAATTTCTATGATATCCTCAGAAAAATCTCTTGAAAGATATTTTGAATGTCATTACCACATAATCCTTTTCAGAGGACACACTATGGTATCTGTGATGCTATGGGAGGAGGTTTTTAGGGAGTTCCTCCCATCCCCTTTGGCAGTATATATTGATGTGGCAGGGATGAACCAGGACCTCCGGCATCAGTACTGGTGGTCAAGGATGAAAAATTAGTGGCAGAGTACGTTTCATGTTGTCTCACATGCTAAAAAGTAAATGTCGGGCACCAGGTTCCAGTAGGATTGACTCAGCCACTTGAGGATCTAGAGTGGAAGTGGGATTTCATCTCCATGGACTTTATAATAGTTCTAACACATATGTCCATGGGCAAGGATTCCATCATGGTGATCATTGACTAACTCACTATGTCAGCCCACTTTTTACCCATCTAAAACCAATGATCAGTTGAGGTCTTGGGATGCCTCTATGTATAGGTGATTGTATGGCTTCATGGGGTACCATTGAAGATATTCTTAGATAATTATGATCATTTTACATCCCTATTTTGGAAGGGATTACATGAGTCAATTAGGGCATAGCTACGCTTGAGTACCGCTTTTCATCCTCAAATAGATGGTCTGATGGATAAGACCATATAGACCTTTGACGAAATGCTTTTTGCGTGTGTCCTTAATGTTGGCCATTGTTGGTATGACCACCTACCACTGGTGGAGTTCACATTCAAAAGCATCTATCACTCCACCATCGATATGGCACCAATTGAGGCCTTTTACGGGCGACTATGCATATCACCTCTATATTGGATAGTGCCAGAGGAGTCAGCTCTTATGGGTCCCAAGTTGGTATGGGCTACCATTGAGAAGGTTAAGGACATCCATGATCAGATAAAGACTTCAAAGTGCAGGTAAAATTCTTATTCTAACTGGAGAAGGATACCCTAGGAGTTTGAGGAGGGAGGTCATGTCTTTTTATGGGTCTCACATTGACGAGGATTCTGGAGATTTGGATGGGGTACCAAGATATCACTAAAGTTAATAGAACCTTTCTATATTTTCAGTAGATTTTGTGATGTGGTGTGCCACCATGCTCTTCCCCATCAGATATACCAGGTGCATATTTTTTCCATGTGTCACTGCTAAAGAGGTACGTGCATGATCCATTGCATATTATAAATTGTGTTGATTTGGACATTGATGATGTGGTGACATATGCAGAGTTCCTTGTGGGGATAGAAGATCGGCTGGAGAAGGTCCTCTGTTGGCAGTTAATTCCTCAAGTGCAAGTTCGGTGGTGGCATGGGAACCTACAGGATAGCATATGGGAATAGGAGGTTTAGATACATGCCCAGTTACCCCATTTTATTCGCTAGTTTTGTTGTGGATTTTGCAGACATAAATCACAAGGGAGGATAAGATGTAAAGAACCATAATTTCTATATAAATTTTTTCAATTTATTTGGGATTATTAAGAGTGTTCCAAAACTAACAACATGTGATTCCAAGGACCGAATATCCCAGAATAGAATTTTGAAATTTTCTAAGGTATGGTCAGTAAACATGTGAGTGGCGATTTCTAACTTTTGAACGTGTGCTTGAATTAAAAATTTGAAAGTACATTTGAATTCACAGTGCTGGGATTTGCATTGGAAAACATTAACTTCAGCCGGAAAGGGTCGGACGAAAAAGTTATTTTTTAAAATTTATAAAAAAAATAACTCAATGATTTATTTTATTCTCTTCTCAACATTGAGCAGTGGATGAAGGGATCTCAGTGTAACATCAATCTTGAATGGGAGTCATTTAATGACATGAACCATGGGTTGCGTAACCATGACGTTCGTTGAATTAATGGAACCTTAATTATAGTTCATAATTGAACCGCAATAATAAAACACAACATGAGTGGTTCCTTTTCTTCTAATTAAACAAGCCTTTGGCATGGGTTTTGTGGATGATATTATGAAATGTCGGTGGATACTTACTCCAACGAAGAATGAGGAAGGAACAAACACCAATGAAAATCATAAAACGTGGACCCTTATTCTTCATATGCAGTGTCTTCCAATTAGTTCCAGGTATGGGGGTTTTGTGCTTAATTCATCCCTCTTTTCCATTATTTAATATTATAATGAACACAGACCAACCATCTAATGGGTTGATCCACATTTACTTATATAATATAAGAGGATGATGTGGGGTTTTCTTTATAATATTTTAATGAATAATTTTTCCTTCCCATGTTATAATACTAATGCAGAGAATGTGGGTCGAACTAAACAAGGACAAGACCTTCCACCGAACAAGTTATAGATGCGTTTTTCATGGGCCACTAAGAAACATGATAGAAATGAAAATATGAGGGTCACACAGTGAAGGAAGCATCTCAAGAGTCCTATAGGCTTAGTTAGAAATGAAAACAGACCTATTAACCTTCAACGGAGGCCCGTAGAGGCTCCGTTGGAGCAGCAGCGCTGGCAACCTGAGGAGGTGGTGGCCGACTCTTGCCAGGCATGAGGAGGTTGCAGCACCCGATGGTACTGCGATTGACAAAGGGGGAAACCAGACATCACCATCTTCCTTGAATATGCTGGAGTGCCACAGTAGTGTGCAGTATAGGAGGGACACAACTCCGGGCCACAGTTGAGGGAGAACTTGCGCCCGTGGGTAACGTTTTTGACAGGTCCAAGAAGAATTTTGATATAGAGTGAAACCAACTAGTGCTGCTGATGGAGGAGATCAAAAAACCTAGTTCATTTGGGAGGGGAGTGGACCATGTTCCCTACTAGCGGTCCATGCCAAGCCAGTGTGTAGGGCTAGTCCATCGACACGGCGGGCCGCACCTAGTAGGGTGGGTTGGGCTGGTCCCACTACCTAGTGGGATGAGCTTGTGACCACAAGGATGAGCCTGTTGTCCAGCTAATTCAAGCTGGGCCCAACAAGCCAAACTGGGCCCAGCCAGTTCATGCTGGGCCTAGTGAACCGAGTGTGGTCGGACAGGACCAAAACCCTTTTAGGCCCAGTTTCGCTTAAAATGGAATATGTTCTAAACCAAATCTATGTTTGATGAACCATATATGGTGGTGTAACCCTTAGGATGAGGAGGTATTTTTGAAATGTTCCCCATGTGTTTTGGATGATGTTGGAGTACAGACGTTTTGGATCGGGCTCGAATCCAACTAGGCCCTCGGCACTAAAATGCATATAACTAACAGACTGGGCGTCCGAATGACGCGTCCTCTATTGGGTTGGAACCCGTATGAAATGTTGTATCCTTGGGTTACATCTTATTGGGACTTCATGGAAGTTTAAATATGAAATATATCTTGTGGAGTGGATCCTTTAAAAATCAATTGTGATTAGTGTCGGATTCTAGTGGCTGGTTGTGATGAGTAAAAAAGAATAACAATCCTATGTGGGTCATCACCAAGAGAATGTTTGATTGGGTCAGCCCCTTGAAATAATCTATGTGTAACACCCCAAGCATCCATGGTATGCTTCTCTTTGAATAATAGAGTAGTGTGTGTTGTACGCAACATCGAGTTCTAACACACACCATAACCATTCAAAGTAGCCCGTATAAAGAGTAATACCTACTTTTTGAAATTTTATAAATTTTAGCTTTCAAAATGGACTTCAATTTTGGATTCATAATATCAAATTTATCCTCGGGTAAAATTTTGGAACTTTTCGGATAAATTTTATTTTTTGGTAAATAGTGAAAATTACTAAATTTTAATTAAAAACAAATTTTTTAATCAAAATAATTAATAGTGATTAATTATTATATTGAATGGTTTTAAAGTATAATTAGAATATAATTTTACTATTTTATCCAATGGTGGTCATTATAATTAACTTCACTTTAAAATTGGACATAAACAATTTTCAATCTATTGATTGATATTGTTTCTTAAAAACACACTATTTGTTTTGACAACGGGAATTAATTACAAAATTAATTAATGAAACTTATATTTTTTTAATTTTATAAAATAGGCACCATTTTTTAATTCAGAATATCAATTATAGCTTAGGGTGAATTTTTGGTATTTTTCTGAAAAACTTCATTTTTTGATGAATAGTGGAACCACTAAGTGGTAGTTTAAAAACTAATTTTTCATGTAAATGAAACATTAACACTTCTGTAATTTTATTTTCAAAATTCCGACATACATGGTGGTAATTTGGAAGTAAAATGTGCTACAATGGGATTAAAACAATTTTTTTTGTGAATAGTAACTTTTAAGTTTAATTAATCGCGATTAATGGTAATTAGTGAAATTTAAGGTAAAAATGATATTAAAAAAATATGAAAATATCTTGGAACTTCTCCTACACTTATTTGATGAGTCATGGACGACCAAAAAAATACATGGGTCAACTTGGGGACCCCATGGAGCCACTTGGGTAAGAAAATGACATTAATAACTTTTTATTTAACGTAAAAATAAAATTGTCACAAACATGTGTTGTTTTACTAAAACAATTATTACATGGGGTTATATAAGTTAACGTTTCGACTATAAATATTCATTAGAAAGCTAAGACAATTTACTACATCATTTTATTTGTTTTATAATTTTTATACATTAAATAAATTATATTTTTTATGTCACCATGATGATGCAGTGATTACCTCAGTAATTAACGATTTAAATAAAATGAAAAGGTAATGTAAAATCTAAGACTTAAACATGTCAAAAACCTATTGGATGAGTATATTTCGTACCCTTATCACCTTATCTTCTAAATATATAATTATGGGACCTTTTAAATCTGAAAATCATTTCATAATAAGGTAACATTTCATGAGTTTCAAAGAGTGCCCCTCCTCTCCTATTATAAAAGGCCCCCACCACTACCACCTTATTCACAACATCAAAGCCATTTGGCTCGGCCAAACTGTGCCCAAATACTCTCTCACCTTCCCTTTCTTACTCCTAGAAGCATCACTTTGGGCAGAATTCTTCCCAAATAAGCTTTTCGCTCAAATCAAAAAAGAGTTACCCGATTTTAAGGTAATGTCTTCTCTTATGTTATTTTGTTTTATTTTTCTTCTCCAACCCCTTAAAATATTTTTATTCCATTATTTTGTAAAAAACCCAGTATCTTCAGTAGACTATGATGTTTTTATGAGAAGGATTTTATTTACACTTACACACACCACTGTCTAATGGTTAAAGAACATACTGTTTCTATGGGTGGCGAAATACTGCCTCACAAAATGATGATTGATCAATATTCTTTTAACACCTCTAATGATGGCCATTTTGATGAGACTAATTTCATATATGATATATATATTATGTTTATGTTTTCCTTATGCTTCTTTATTTCTCATTTATGGCATACCTTTATGATTTCCATTATGGGTAAACGTGATAATTTCATTTTAGGAAGTGCGGAGTACCGCCCCCTCAAAGTGATTTGAATCGTTAATCCCATATGTCGGACGTATAAAGGATGGAGTAAATGATATTATATATGATATTATACTGGAATTATAATACAACTTTATATCATTATGATTTCATTACATTAAATACGACATATAAATGAAAGTAGCGTTCATGCGTACGTACGGCTTACCGTCTCCATGAACGGTGAATTTCATTTCTTACCTATAAATATTATGTAATATTATGAGTAAATGTATATACTGGATATATATGATATATATGATATCTAAATAATGAATATAATTCTGGATATAATGGATATTTTACCACATGAACAACTTGTAATTATAAGATGTTTATTTTTGACTCAAGTACCAAAGATCAACAAAATGACCGGTATTAACATAAATAATTACATAATGTTCATAGCATGGTACTAAGTGATATAAAAGGAATAATAAACTTGAAAATGGTTCTTATGAAAATATAAATTAACTCTAGTTTTTTATTCAGGAGTATAAAGAACGGTCGAGTCAAGACAGACACAAGGTAAGGGAACTTCTTAACCAAATTTCTATTCATTGGGTTAATCTCATACTTTCAAATTATGTCATGATATTATTATTCCCTATCTTTTATTTTTTACTTTCCTTATGTGTACTTATAGTGAATACACATAATAGATCTATTTTTTTTAAAAAAATGTTCTTTTTAAGGGACTTCGTCTCAATCTCCTTTCATTGAGGCATATTTTATTTTATACAAAACATTCTTTTATACAGTGTATAAACCCATCTAACTTTTACGTTTATTCAAAAAGAATCTTTTTTACACGAAGTGTTTTAATAAATGAAAAAAGAGAATGTTTTTTTGTCGTACGTATGTGGTGACAATGACTTCTATGCCGCCATGACCATTATTTGCATTTTGGCTTCTTCTATAAGCTATAACTTTTTTTAAATGAAAAATAAATACAAAGTTTTAATTTTCTTTTATTTTTGGTATTGAAAATGGTTTTGAAAGTGTTTTTATTATATCAATGTGTTGTATTGATATCCTGTGATTGAAATGTGGAAATTTTATGTTTCCTTGATGCATGTTTTATGTGATACGATTATGTTCTGGTTTATGATATGTTTAAACCTGTTCATATGAGGAATGCATTGGACTTAATAAGTGACGGGTGGAGCCCACTATAGCTCATCCATGCATCGGTAGGTCTCATGAGACAAACTAGTGTCTTGGCACGATGCCTTGACAAAATCTTATTTGTAGTCTTGGCATGAGGCCTTGGCTACGTGGTTATGATAGTCTGGAATTATGCATTCCATCATTATGAAAGTGGTTATTGATATTGCATGTGATTATTCGACTAGTAGAATATCCATGTGAATAAGTAAATGGCATTATTTCATTTTATTTTTTCCATATTATGTCGAAGTTCATGTTAAAAAGGCTTTTGTTTTTGTTATACATTGCCTTAAATGTTAATGTTTATTTATGAAAGCTTCTGCTATATTGTTATCCTTACTGAGCATCTAAGCTCACCCCTTTCAATGTTTTAATTTCTCCAGGATGCGAAGAAGTATTTTAGGAATGACTTGCAGAGATATTCTAAAGGGGATATGAGTGTGTAAAATGGAGACTATGTGATTTTAGTTTTTAACTATATGATGTAATGTAACATTTATGAATGTATCTTGTGTTTCCAAGGATACTAAACTAATCGGTCTTTCGAGAATTGATCTTTTGTGATCATGCCAATGTTACGTAATAATGCACTGACTCTGGGTAACTGGGGTTGGGGTATTACACTATGGGTCAACACCTATAGATCCTCTACGTGGGACATCACATAGTGATCCTTTTTGGGTCAGCACTAAGTGATCCACTAAGTGGATCAGCATATAGTGGTCCTCTGTGGATCAGCACCTAGCGACCCACTGTAGGTCATCACCTAGCAGTCCTCTATGGGTCAACACCGAGAGACCTTGTGCAGTCTAGAAGTCTAATCCACTTGACGGAGTAAGATGATGGATCATTATTACTGATCAACATTATTTTTGTACTTTATATTATATTCCTTTTGTGAGTTTTCTTTTAATTTTTACTTTGTGATTAAGATCATGCTTTATAGTTATTCATTGGTGGAATTATGAGAGATATTTAGGGGTCTTGGGTCCCCTACTGGGTATGGTTATACAAACCCCCATAGAGGCTTCGCCCGCACCTTGTTGTGTCTTGTTTAGATAATGGGAGGCTTTGAATGAATCATGTGACCCATGATTTGAAGGTGTACGGAGGAGACTAGATGGCAGGAAGAGCCACAAAGACAAGTTGTGAGTACCCTTCAAGTATGATCCTTTGGAAGACAGTCTCATGAGTTATTTTTCCTTTTTTTGATGTACCTTCTTTCTGGATGGGATTTTATACTATCCCTTTTAATTTTAGTTCATACATTTACACTTAGTTGTGGATTTTAGTTCTAGTTGTACCATTCTTCTTCTATTGTGTTTTTCATGTGCACAGTGTTCCCTATCTATGAGTGTACATGTTTTGAGTTAATGCCTTCCCATTTTAGGGGCATGCATTTCCGATGCTAGTCTCCAAAACCTGGACTATGGAAGGAGAGATTGTGGTGGTCACCACACGGGCCCCGGGGGATGGGTCATGACAACATGAGCAATCAAAGAAATTCATATTACGTGTAATGAAAGTTAACCTTGTATCATTTCAGTTGAATGAAATAAAATATATTTAATATATTTTAATATAAATGATATTACATATATTCTTGAGTGTTTATGTTTCTTTCAATATTTCGTTTTTTTTGTCACACATGATATTGAATGAAAAGTTACTCTTTTTTCAAAAAATTAGGTTCTACATTCTCCCCACCATAAATAAATTTTCTGCTTTAAATTTATTCTTTATCATTGTAATAAATTTTTGATATTTAAAAATTAATTTATTATTATCCTACATAGTGGGATGTGTTTGTAAAACATCATCTAGATATGGGAGAATGGTATGTAGAATTGTTACATGGAATAACATATAACTAGGTATCAACATTGCAAAAAAATTGTGTAAAAATGAAATTATGGACATTAAAGAAAGATGTAAATAATTATAGGGAGTTATTATGTTCATATATCAAAAAAAAATTGAATGATAATTGGAATATTTGGCGCCTAAAACATCTAAATATATAAATATATTTAAGAAAATGGGTTCCACAAATAATAAGGTAATAGGATTATATTTTATTCCAAGATTGTTTTATTAATGTTTACTAATTATATTACATCATAAATGTAAGGAAATTTAATTACATAATAAATTTCTATCAACATGATTTCAACCAACTTTCATGATTTAATGAATTTCATATTCATCCCTTTACTCCACAATATGAATGAATGAAAATGAATTTCAATTATTGAGCACTAAATTTTATATTTTAAGATTGTATAATTCCTAAAAAAGTATTTATATCTATTGTTATCAATTTAAAAAAATATTTATATTTATTTATAAATATATAAACCTAAAAACTGATACTATTTTTTCATAATTAATATGTATCCACAAAATTTTTTAACTAAAAATAATGTCACATTATATAGGAAATTCCATAGTCCACTAGTAGGTGTGAAACCATTTTATTCATTCATTCATGGGTTCAATCCTCATTGCATTTCCATATATGATGGGTTTTCACCTTACACTTGGGGTGTCCGTTTATAAACTATATTAATATATTTCAAAAACTAGTTATCAAGTACATCCTTGAAATAAGTTTAATCACTAAATATCCTTTTGAATAAGGTTTTTAATAAAAACTCAATACATTAATAATTAAGTACATTAATTTGATCTAATGTCATTACACAGTTTATTGTTTAACCTCAATCTTTCATTGTTATTATCATTTCAAATCCTTCATAATGTTTTGAAAAAAAACTGTGAATTATCAATCTTCTATCCTCTAAGAATGTAAAACTATGTGCATAGTAAGGTATGTTGTTATGTACCAAGTTACACTCGAGTTAGGCATGACATACATTTTCTCAGTTGATACAACTTGGTATATCTGTTCCAGAACAATGTCCACTTATAGTATCTATACGATGCATTATTTCTAGTAGTCCCACACAATCTCTATCTAATTGAAACATTAGGATGTACTTATATAAATATACCTAAATTCAATTAATAGGATATGTTATATAATATATGTTTTCCTAAATCTAGTTACCATGGTTTCCCCTAAACTTATTTTGATTACAACTATAGAACCTCAACCCTAATTATCCTGTTGTTGGTGTTAACTACCTTTACATTTCCACCATTAAAAGAAATAAAATACCATAGTATCTAAGAATTTAACTGTCCTTATAAACCAGATATAGACATGAGTAATTTATTACATATAAATACAATGATTATGACATATGTTTTTCTCATGTAGTTAAATTAATTCCAACAAATCATATCATTTCATAACATTTATAGTACAATTTTATATTCATATGGAAGGAAATAATGAGTGATATCAAGTGATTTTTAATGGTTTGGTATATAGTGATCAATAATAAATCAAATATAATATTCAATATAAAACCGTAAGAACTCACCACAAATTATATATAATCAATAAACGGAGATGGATGTGCATACCAAGAATGGATCCGTAAATAATTGAAGACACAAGCCATTTTATATAACTGGATACGGAAAATTTAATATTGAATTGTTCATAACTGAATATATATTAAATTAATTAATTAAATTGAGAATGAAAATTCATCAATAGATAATTTCGAAACAAAAATCTGATTGACAATAATAATAACTGAATTATCAATCAAAGAAATGATTAATTTTTGCACATCATGATTCTGAGGAACATGATTTCTTTACTGTTTATTTTTATTATCATGAATGTTACGATTTGTGGGTAAAAACCCATCTATTATTCTTGAAAACAAACATGACATGTTTTAATGCAACATAGTTCATCTAATGATACTAAATATGTATAGAGGGGATTATATTAATTTCCCCAAACCAAAGTCTTTCATGTACAAATAATACCTCATATATCTAAATATCAATTTTTATTCATAACAGTGACTTAGAAAATATTTTTATTGAGTATAGGATATAGATTTACCAATATTTCTCCAATAAATCCAGTACTATTAAATGTATACATTGTATGTAAAAATTGTATATGATTTACGAAATTAATATATCCTTGATAAATGATATGGATTATTTGGGAAAATTCAATTTCCAATGATTATAAGAAATTGAATATTTAAAGGGGAAAACAATTAATGAATCAATGATGTGAACACCAATAGTATACATGGTTGAATCAATTAGAAACCATCCAGAGGATGAATAAGGATGTTATTAGTATAACTTGTCAAAAGTGGTGTAAAATTAAACTCATGTTGACTTTAATGAATGTAAACATTATAAAAATATAATTTAAAAACATTCATGAGGAAAATAACCCATTTATTTTGATGTATTTTTTTAAAAACTTTTTATAAAATAGAGTTTTTATAAGAAACTATTTTCTACGATAAAAGAGAGAAATTATGTATGGTTTTCTTAGAAACATATTATAAAACATTTGGAGTAAAAAAGAGATTGAAAATTGTACTATTAATAGACAAAAGTCAAGAAAAACTATTTGACAATAAAAATAATGGATTTAGTGAACAATGATTCCAATAATTTCCACTATGTAAATTCTAGTGTGAACAATCCTGAACAAAATGAGATTGTGAAGTAAACCCTTGAAAATACTATAATGATTATATAAGAATAAATCCCTAAAAAGATTACGTGTTTAAAATTTAAATCCACATAAAAAAGTTAAAAAAAATATACATAAAAAATTCCATATGCACAAATTCATAGAATATTTACCACAATGAGGATGTAAATTAACCCAATGAAGAGAAACCGGGTAAGGAACATAATTTCCACCTGGTAAAATTTAATTCATATCCCATTAAAAGAAATAATTCAATTTAATACGAAAATTAAAAGTAATATATAATAATTTATTATATTATATATCAAAATGGTTAGTAGATACCTGACACAAAATACTTATGTTTTGATTATAACATTTATCTCACAGATGTAAAAAAATAAGAAAAAAATCCCTTACAAAGCATTTACTTTTGGGTGAACATCCTTTGAAAAAATATATAACGGTTAATCCTTGAAAATAAATTTTAAATTAACACTAATAATAATTATAATATCATATATTTAATTCTTATAAATTCTTATTACCCATTTTTTTATAATATTTCGTTATTTATTCTATTTATTTTATTAATTACCTAGTTTGTTGAGTATGTTTTAACTTTAATATTGCTTTTATTTCATATATCATGATTTCATCATATCCATAATTTAAAAAAAGATTTAAATATTATAAATATGAATTATATGATTATTTAATGTAATAAATCATATTTTTAGATTGGAAATGAAATGAATCATTCTTGGAGTCATTAGGCCATATGATCAAATGAGCATTGCTTCTATTACATTATCATATTTCAAAAAATGAAAATTACATGATATATATGTATATTTTAATAATATTATCATATTTATATCATATATGTCACATATTGCTTTATAAAATCATTGATAAATTCCATGATTAAAATAAGTGAATCACACTATTTTAAAGAGGTGGTAGTCCACACGTACCTTAACAATTTTATAGTATTCCAACAATATGGGAAGCATGAAGGGATGTGTTCTATAAAAATTATAGAATAATAAATAAATAATAAATATCATATATATCATATACAAGATAGTTTCAATCATAATTCCCAACCATGATACATGGTAAATGAAAAAAAATGACATCAATTCATGAGGCGGTGGCCCACCATATTCATGAATGGTAATTAAATTACACATTTGATTGATCTGTGTGATGATGTTGTTCGAAAAAATAGAAAAAATTGTAAGTATATTTAGAATTTTTTTTATATAATCATATAATGAAAATAATTTATGTTTTTTACAAATGAATGAGATGATAGTGATCGATGAAGTATATTACCTCTTATTCGGGTAACTCCATTTGGATTATAACAAAATAATATATTGGTTTTACTTTTACACAATGTAGGGAATTCATGATTAGTTGATGCATGTTGTGAGATTATTTTTTGGAGACAAGAGACTTTATAGGAACAAATATGTGTGATTATTGGGTTTCTTTTTATAGTGGATGAGGTGTAGCATTGTTGAATTTTTTTAGAAGTGAGTTTCATAGATATTTTTTCCATTTCATTGGGAAAATATATTTTAATATTTTGGATAAAAGGAATAATATAGTATAAACATTGATATAAAATCATGATATTGCAGGTTATTATATAATTTTATCACTTATGTGTATGTTTTAGTCCATATTTAAACTAATGGTTCTCTTAATCGCTGTAATTAATTTTAAATAATTTCAATATTATTTTTGGAAAAAACCTATGTTTAACATAATAGTCATTATAAATTATTATGATTCCAAATATAGATTATGTTTTTACTAATTACAGTCAAATATATTGAATAAATTAATTTATATTCAATCCCTCATACTGGATAATAAAGCATGATTTTAAAGTAAAAATATTGTATTGTTTAAAATGTTTTTATATCTAATTTCTATGTGTATGTTATTTCTATCAAAAAAAAATATTTACATATGAATAATATAACTAAATATTATTTTAAAACAATAAAAATTTAATATCACTAAATAAATAAAATAGATGAACAATTAGTTTTCAATTAATGCTTAGTATTTATCACTATTCATCAAAAAAAGAATCTTCTTATAAAAATACCTATGGTAGAAAAATTGCCTTTTATGAAAAATACAATTTCTAAGTGGGAAAATATTTTTATTCTAGTCTAATTAGAATGAAATATATTAGATGAGTATAAAAAAATATTATTATGTGTATATAGTAATTATATATATTTCATTTATCTCTTTTACAAACAACAATTAATTTAATTTATTACAATGACAAACCTTTGAATCATAATAATAGTTTTTCTAAAAAAATCCATTTTATATTAAATTGGTTTTTATAATAATTTTTGATTAATTGGTAACCAATGATTTCAATAATATATTTTGATATGTTATTTATTCTTTTCATAACCTCTAATTTATGGCTATGATATAACTCAATGTATTAAATAATAATAATTATTTAATATATTGATGTTTTGAATAACAAAGTTCTACATGCAATGCTAGCTATTGAAGGAAGTCTTGTTTCATATAACCTAACCTAACACAGTATTGCATTCATTGAATGATATAAAATTTATAGACATTATTTTAATATACAAAAAATTCCTTCAATTCCCGACACATTTTATTTCATTTCGTGTTTTCTACTGTGTGTCATTCATTATATCCAATAAAATTTTAAACATTTATAATTTTTAGGTCATTTCAAATTTATTTTTTACTATTACCAAAAATTAATCCTTATACTAAACATATCATAAATTTGTCAAATTAATATTTTAATATAATTGATTCAGAAATTGAGTTACATTTATAATATTAACAGTATAAAATTAATATATATATTTTATAAATTATTATATAAAATATAAGGGGAAAAAATTATCCAAAAATATGATGTTTTTGAGTTTTATAAAAAATAATTTGTACCTATTTATAATTGAAAAAATATTTGTCTTTTTATTTAATGTTTTTTTAAATTCATAGATATAATTTTTTTAAATAAATTATACACATATTAAAATAGATTTATTTCCAAATGAATATTCCTTTTTATTATTATATATTTCACATTAGACATAATATAGGAATTTTAAAAAAAAATATCATAATAATATTCATCTACTATGTCTTGATTCATTTTATTTTAGTGTTTTATATGAATCAATAAAATGGAAAATATATTCCAAAGTCATATTATGTTAATTTATTCCCCATTAAACAATCTAAAACCTCATAATTATTCTCCCTTCACACTAATGAATAAATATAAGGATATACAAAAGATAAAAAAACCATTAAGTAATTTCTAATTAAATATCATCATTACAATCATAGAAGACATATAAGTTTCCAATATAATTGGCCAATCCAAAAACTGAATTTTTTCATAAACCACTAGAGATGAACATACCTTGTGATTCTGTATAACAACTCATATAATAGATTTAGTTTTTATAGATAGATGATAGTCATCCATGGAGTGATAGATTATCATATTTTAGTTTAAATTGTAATTTAAAATTTTTGGTAATTTTTACAAAGTCTGTGTGAATATAATAATTATAATTCCAAAATCACATCAAATTATTCTAAATTAATAGTTATGAAGATGTGGATGAAACATTATACCATAATAATTTATGTATATTCATATTTCTTGTATATAATAATGATACAAAATGGTTTTTTATTTTATATTAAATAATGAATAATATATGAAAATATAAAAAAGGTACGACTTATGAAAATTTAAAGTGATGAATAAGTTTATCTACCACCACTTAATTATCAATATCCTAATAATTAGTAGTATTTTAATATGTCTTCAATTAATTTCTTATTTTAATAGGATGTTGTGGGTTTTAATCTTAGTTAAACCATGGATGAAAAATCCATCAAAATAATGACAATATTCTAAACATTTCATAAACTGAAAATTTATCTCATTAATTACCATTATTTAATTATTCTCCCAAACATGTTAGTGGTTATCATAATGTAAATTCTTTCCAAATATGTTAAATTTTATTATTCCACTGTAAAATTCCTTTGGCTGATTCATCCATTATTTTTTGACACATAGTAAGTTTAATATTTATTCTAATTTGTTCATTATCCCTTGAACTACCCCATAACATGTTATTCTACTTATTCGGTGGGTTTAATAAATTTTTATTGATCTAGTGGTTAATAATAACTCATGAAACCTAGGTAATATTGGAATAAGTTTGTTTATAATAGATTCAATAGAATTTGGTTTTTCATTAGCTGAATCACCAAATTTTCCAATGACTCGATTTTTCACTTTGTTACACCCAAATTCATTAATTATTTTTCATTAATGCAATTTGAGGTATGAGAATACTAAAATTTATAAATATGAAAGTAGAGGTATGAGAATAAATTTAATAAAAAAAATTAATTATTTAACCAAACATATTAATCTCTAGGATTCAATCCATATTATAGAAAATCATTTTCATATTAGGTTTTCTAAACTAAATATATTCCAATCAATAATAATTGTTCATAAATAATGCATAAATTTCCAAAGAATATCCATTTGGGTTTTTTATCTAGGTAATAATTCTAAGTCCCACACCTCATACACCAAGTGAAGATTAACATGATACTCAAATAATTATTTTCATGTTTATTATCCATGGGTGAATCTTTGACAAAATTGTATCAACATTCTAGTATACAAATAGGAATGAAATATCTTTGGAAACTATATAATCTCTTATTTTATAAAATTTCACTATGTAATCTGGTAAATAGACTCACCAACAGGTTTTCACTAGTGTTATGATGTATAAATTCACATAATTGATAAATTAATCCCAAAAAAAAAATGGAACCCCACTCTAATAAAAATCTAGGAACCCTATAAATGCATTCACATCTATACTGCTAAATTTATTTTAGGAAACATAGTATTTGATACAAAAAATTATAAATATATAATTATTTTATATAATATCCACATGATAATCATTACATATCTTTAATAATCACAATCCCGCGAAAATAAGGATCCATTTCTTAGAGGTGAATCTATATGAATAACATATTTTTTATTATATATAAACATTTATAAAAACTAAAATTGTACATGATCCCTTTATAGACTCCCTGAAAAATATTATTATCTTCATAATAATGGGTATGAGAGCCTTTCGTAGGGGTTAACACAAACAATCGGTAAATGGAAAACTAATCAATATATAATCTAGGGATAAGTCATAATGACATGAGAAAAGATGTAAATGGTAGAAATGAAACAAAAAAATAGTATCCTAGAGCCATATTCTACTTTATTACATTGACATAATATACAATATATCACATTACCATTTATTATTTATTTTATTGTTTTTATCAACTAGTTGTACACACAATACCAATATTAATTTTGAAATTAAACAAAAAACATATTAAATGAAAATTATCTGTACCATTCATACATAATCATTGATTCATTATTCATATAAGAGGGAAATGATAAAAATAATGGTCAGATCAAACTCACTATGGGGGTTCCATGCAATAAAATATATAATGAGAAATGAATTAATAATCAATACTGGAAGGTAGATATATGAAATTAAACCACATTTTGTTAATAACATGAAAATAAAATTCCTTAATTGATAATACTAATGTAATAATCTCAGGGATAATAATTACTGAATTTGAAATAAATAAAATGCATAATTTTAGGTTTGATGATCAAGGAACTGTCAAATAAGATACAATTAAATTTGGTTAGATATATAGTGAAACACATTTAATAATGTTATCCTGCTTTTTTCCAATGGCCAATCGATGTGTCAAGTGGATATCTAAAACTATTCCTTACCCACAATGGAATTTCCAATTCTTTTCTCCTATATTGAATGATAAATTTAGTTCATAAAAAATATGACTTATCAATAATTATCCATATTGAGTAATGAATTTAGAAAATAATTGTTTTCAAATATAGTCAAATAGTTTTCATGGTAAACACCATATGTATAAATAAAATAAATAATAGAAAATAATAATACCAATGATATAAATAATGTTGATTTGGTATGAGAATATTCATGATCGTGAAGAGAAATAAGATCAGATTTTCTTTTAAAAATATATACCATAGATTTTGGTGAAATAAATAGGAATAGTTGAATGAATAAATAGATATTGATTAAATATCTTTACGTTAATAGTCTATATTTTATTGTAGAAGTTTCTATTGAAATATTCTTTAAATTAAAATAAAACCAATATTAAAACTGATACTGTAAAAATAATTTTATACCACTTTGGTTACTTTTTAATTTTAACCCATTGAAAGTGTAAATTTGAACTACAACTAAAATTATCATGAATAAATATTCATTAATATTAAATATTATAACATTGTAGTATATTCATAATATGATGGAAAATAAGTGAATAACTCCAAATATGCCTCATTAATGTGGAAACTGAGAAAAAACCCATTAAACTGTTGTACCATTACATCTATAATTAATCCATTAATTAATTATGTGTGAAAAATATATATCCAAAAAAATAAAGTGCAAATAACACATAAATAATTAAAAGTTCATTTAACACATTATCTTGGCGTAACATAATCAGTGTGGTAGTGTTATAACATAATGAATAAAAATTTAGTGAGGAAACCCAGTACCTCATGTTCGACTCACTGCGTACTATGTTTATCTCATATATAATAAAACAATATTAATTTTATAATTTCATAAAAAACATTTTAGATTTATTAACTAATTAATATCCCTTACATTT
Source organism: Viscum album (assembly GCA_963277665.1). NCBI lineage: Eukaryota > Viridiplantae > Streptophyta > Magnoliopsida > Santalales > Viscaceae > Viscum > Viscum album. The sequence continues at coordinate 206,144,608 of OY728128.1, read as the reverse complement.
AATTTATTTACATGATTTATATGTTTATTAAATAATTTATTTTCATTTGAGAGGCTTTCAGTATGATCAGTTCATAATAGTGGAACAACATCAATAGGACGATTATGGTAAAGGGGTTATGGTTCCCTAATCTAAAAAATATTAATCATGACATAATTTCTTTTAAATAAATAAAATTATAGAATATTATATTGAATAAATAGATGAAATAGGTATTATATTTCCTCATTTAGGTGGTAGTCCACATGTACACAATAGAGATAGTATCAATTTTATCAAGTATATGGATAAGATGGAAAATATGATATTATTTTCCCAAAATCATAATTTGTCATTAACATCATATATATTAAATATTTCCTTCAATATAATTATACATTTAACAAGGTAATAAATACAAAATGGAACCTCTATGTGGGGGATGTAGTTGATATGATTGAATGTGCGATGTTTTACATTTTCTTTAGGTTTTCCTACAATACATTTTTTTATTTTATAAGAAGTAAATATTTGGGTAAGTGGTAACCATAAAAAAACCTCTTCATATAACAATACCATACCCCAAAATTCAAAATCCAAATAACCCTACAGTCAACCCATACCGCAACTTCCACTTCCAAAACAACACAAAAATTAAATCTCAAAAAACATCAAATCAATACGCATCAATAAAGGATTCATCTTGATACCATCACCTTGAGTCTCACACCCTTACCTAATTCACATTACTAATACAAAAACTTATCCACATCAAATTAGAATTCTAGTGAGATACACTGGCGTGTTCTGTCACCATCAAAGGAATTGTTATCTCCATCACAACATCAACAAATCACTAGGGTATTCGAACTCCGTGCCTCATCACCAATGGAATCTCTGAACCAAATTCATGTGACGCAGAATGAATCGCCATCACCATCTTCACCGTCTTTTAGTTATCATCGTCAACCACATCACCATTGAACACGACCAGGGGAAACAACATCACCGGCTCCAGTAAACTATTATCACATATAAATATTGCACATGAATGACCAAGCCCATAGACATAATCCACAATCATGACATCTCATCAAAAATAACCAACACAATAAAATGACCATCGATGATAGAAAAAACCACCATGGACCCTGAAGACCAGAAACAAAAACATGGAACTTTGGATAACCCCTAATGATGGTTGAAATAATTCCCTGGAGGGGGGAGGGAATAAAATGAAAATATGTGGTTAATAGTTATACATAATCATCAAAAAACTCCTTTCGGAATAAATATTAATCCTTTTAGTTTTTTCAATTGATCAAACAAAAGAATCTAGGGATTGTGGATAAGAAATTTGATATAATTTTGGATTTTATTGTTCAATATAAACATCTCAAGGTGCTGTAAAAAAATATGTATAAGATATATTTATTTTTTTAAAGGAAATAACACACATGAAATTACATAAATTTTTTTAACATAATAAATTAGTTTTCATTTTTATGTGGATCCAATTTATTAAATATAAAAATTATATAACTTAAGGTTGAAATCCAGTTGAATAGTAATATTTATACTGGTTCATGTTACATTTTGAAAATTATATTTTTATTTAACTCTTTTTTTAAAATAAGTTACATTGATTAATTTACTTTCTACACAAGAATGTGTCATTATTGTGTAATAATTGAAGTTTATTATACAATCCCTAAATGTTGAAAAAATTACAGTCATGAAAATAATTGAAATATTTTCCAGATGATATTTTATTTCCATTAGTAAAATATTCATAAAATTATGTGGACATATAATATAAATTTATGTCACGAGAGAGATATTTGGTTTTTATCATTTTGACGAAATAATAAATGAATCATTATCAATGGAAAGTGGCACAAAAAATTCCATATCATCAATTATTAAATAGATATTGTCTATTTTATATAATGAAAATAAACAAAGAAATGTTTTGTTATATTTTTAAATGCTTTTTTCATTTTTTAGACAAAATAACCTAACATACCCTTTACCGTGTTGAAAAATTATTAATCACGATTATTATTAATAGTGAAAAAAAAGTAAAGGTACTTAATTTCCTAACTTCAACCTCCTAATTCCAAAAAATGGAATATATTTTGATTATTTAATTTCAATAATTTAATTAATAAATTAAATGAAAAATGTGTAACCACATAGAATAACATGTTATTTAAAATTTCATTTTCAATCAAATAAACATTATTATACAAAAATAAAAAATATTTGTAGTTGAATAGATTTATTTATAATACCATTAATAAAATGGTTATTATTTTACCTTAAACCCTAAAAAAATATTCTATTAAATTGCTTGATTTAAAAAATTGTTTTAAAAAAAATTGTAATCTCACTATTCAAAAAAATATAAATTATCTTATAAGATTCCAAAAAAATTCCCCTAAGATAATTTTTTGATGATAATTTGAAAAAATATATAATTTTTTCAAATGAAATTATTATAATTAGATAACATTATTCAAATTATTATCTGATAGTAATCAATGAAGATAAATTTTGAGGAAGAATTATTTTTTAATCAAAAACTAACCTTGCTAAAAACCAAGTGCTTTTATACTATTAATTAATAAATAAATTTTTACTGTATAGGAAAAACAAATCTAGATATATATATATATATATATATATATTATAATTAAGTTACTAAGATTCCAGATTGCTAATTAAAAGGCTTTTTATGAGGTTTATATTTTTCTAATATTATTTCATAATTTAGTTATTTCTGATGATGCATGTGATGAATAAGATAAAATATATTGTTCATTTGATTAGAAAATAGAAAAAAAATGTTGATATTCATTATACTTTAGAATAAATTATTTAAAAACAATTTTAATTATATTTTTTTAAAATAACGAAAACATATTAATAATGTCCGATATATATTTCATCAAGAACATGAATTTTATTATAATGAATCACAAAACTATTATGCATTTATCTATAGAATAATCACACTTGAAAACGAAATTCTGAAAATTTACTCTAGTTTCAGACTGTTACATTCCTTATAAATCGTGACTGATTTTTATCCAGTTTTATTGAGATTGGGAACATTCATTAAAATTTGATAAAAAATATGATAAAATTTACTAACATAATTTTATCGAAGTCTATAAGGATAATTTTATCCAATGATGTGTATCATCATAACCATGATGAATTTTTCATTTATAAAGTTATAATTTAATCATTTAATTTTCTTTAATATCCAAAAAATATGGAAATTTATTTCACCAATCAAACTTGAAATGTTTAGAAAAATATAACATAATAAAAAATATGAATACATCATTTTGTGATGAAATAAAAAAATTAATCTCTAAAGAATGTAAAATAACTCCAAAAGTTCAGCATATATATTTCTGTAGTTAACTAATCATTAAACTCTTCAATAATATTCTTGAACATGTTGAACACCCAAAAATATGAATGATTTCATTAGGTGTTCTTCATATATAAATTTAACATTTATGGGCAAAAAGAGATTATCACTCGAAATTTCATACTAGAAAAAAATGTGATATCATATAATCTCAAATATATGATAATAACTCAAAAAATAACCCTAATCACCATATATATATAACATAATAATATATGACAACAAAATATATATTATACTTCATTCATAAAATAAAATCCCATTATAGTAAAAAACATGTCAATTTTTCTTAATCATTTAAATTTTAGAATATAGAGAACATATGTAATATTAATTTTATTCATATATTAAAAAAGTTTTCAATCCAATTATTATATATATGAAAAAAAATATTACCAGATTTTATTCACCCTTTTATCCTAATAACCAAATTAAAATAAAAAATCGTATCATTAAATTTTAAATTTTCTCTATAAAATATAATATCATTGTTCCTGAAATATTGTTTTCCTAAAACATGTACTAATATGAAGTGTTGTATTCTTATAAATTTTGTCATAATTATCCATAATAAGATTAAACACCGATCAAATAAATCTATGAAAGGAGTTCATATGTATTTAAACATATCATCATTCTTGAACATATCCAGCCTTCGAACATTAGTTTTATACCATATAACAACAGAAGGTCATAGTTTTTTGTAGGTTATATCTCCCATTAATCATAATGACTGATAAATTAAATATGACCTATCCCAAAAATATCCATAAGGTGCGTCATGATAGGTGTGCGGTCTATTCCCCACACATCATGTACTAGTGATAGTCATGTCAGCACCTAGTCCACCCCATTTAGGTAAGTGAAATTATTCCACAAATTCATCTAAATTCAACTATCCTTATAGTGGTTTATTTTATAGAAAGAAACACAATACATACTATTAAAAAGAATTATGAAATTACCCTATACATACACATAATCCTACAATTATTCTTAGAGATATTTTTTTAAAATATGTTTTCATATGTATAGTTCCATATGGCCTAACTAAAAATTCACTAAATCCCAAAATTAAATACCCAAATTTTGTAACATAGAACAAGTGTATACAATATTATATTTTTATAAGATACAAGGTATTTCACATCCAAGGCCCAATTATTTTTATATTCTTATATAATTAATTGCATACATGATTCCCATTTAGCATTAAAAAGATCAAAATGAAGTAAAATTTAATAATATGAAACCTTGAAACTCATTCAAATATTACTTATTCATATTATAGGGAAATGAAAACAATATAATGGATATTTAAATTACATATAAATAGGATCATACATCAAATTATATCATAAGAAAATTATTCATAATCAATATGGAAATGTAGAAAACAAAAAAAAATATTATGTCAATAAATTGAGTATGATATGAATCTATAAATAATATCAATGTAGTAATCTCGTGAATAATAATAAATGAATATACAATTAATGAAATGTATAATATTAGGAATGTTAATCAAGACCTAAGGGAAAGAATATTTTATATATGAGAAGGCGTGCAAAAAAATTAATAAGGTCATCCATCATGTTTTTCTCATTAGAACCACTGATTCGTTGAGGGGATATCTATAACTACGTCCAATCATAACTGCATGTCCAATGTAGAGCTCATATATTTAATGATAAAATTAATTACTAAATAACATTTTATAACAATAGAAATCTATGTTGATTAATAATACCAAATATCATGATTTACCCAGCAAATCAAATAATATCCTTGTAAAACACCGTATATAGAAATGACTAGCATTTTTGTTAATAAGAATATCTGTGATACAATGAATTTTTTCTTGTATGAAAAATATTCATGATCCAGAATATAAATAAATTGATATTTCCTTTCAATCAATTATTTTCTTGATTAAATATACAAAGATAGGAAAAGTTGAAATAAACCATGTAAATACCATAAATATTGACCGGGTAATAATACATATTGGGTTTATAAAGGATATATTTAAAGAACCCTGAAATGAATAAAAATGTAATATGAATTATTAGATTATAAAAATAAATTAATACCACATTGGTAATGTTTGTATTATAATTAATTAAAAGAGTAAACATGAATTGAGACATTAAATACTAGGAAAAAATAAATATACATTTTAAAAATAAAAAAGGTATAATATATACAACACATAAAAGAAAATAGTTGTATAATAAAAAAATATGTCTCAGTGGTGTGGAAATTGAGTTGTAAAATCCTAAAATTGATCATATCATTCGAGTTAGAATATACTATGATGTCATTATATGTACCAAATTATGAACCAAAAAAATTGGAGAGACAATAATAAAATTAAAGTTCATTTCACATATATCATGGAATTATTAAATTAATTAAGTTGTGGAATAATTAAATGAATAGAAATTAATTTATAAAATACCTTACCTTGAGTCTGAATCTCAATGAATATAATTATTCTCAGATATAATATACATATACTAATTGATTTACATTATTATGAAAATTTCATAGGTGTATCTACATATTATTATCTCCATTATTTCATTTATTTCTATAAACCAATAGTTAAAATCCCTCGGTCTGAGAGAGAGTTCCACATGTCCTCATAAGAACTCATGTTCACAAAATTGAGGGTATATATGTTGTTTGTGTGGATATTATACCCTCAATATCATTTTAAACAAGAATAAATAAAATGCATAAATAAGTACTCCTGAATAAATAAGTAAAACTATAATATATGCCATCAAAATATCTCAAATAAATATTGATATATTACCAGTGAACCCCTATTTGATGGTAAAAAAATGAATGAGAAATGAAGGAATTTAATAAAAACAATGTTGAATCCTTATGTAGTCTACCTTGATAACACATCTAAACAAAAATATATATCTCTAATATTCATATTATTGAGGCTTTATCCCTTCCTATATCTCTAGTCCTAATGTATCTTTGAGCCCCATGATTCTCAAATATAGTTTCATAATACACCTTCTAAGGCATACCAAATTTGTGGATAACAGAATTTCACATGATTATGTATTTTTCTATAACCTGGTAATGAAAATTAATAAGATATGTAAACATAGATGCAAACATGAATTCATTCATCATGTGATAATAATGATTCCAAGAACACTAACACTCCTACCATGTCATAATATTTGTAAGAATGCTAATGTCTATCACCAAACATTACAAGATATTCCACAATACCTAGATTCGGTTATATACCAATATCTAGAAGTCCATGTTTTTCCCATAAGGAAATGATTCATGGATCCTTATGATGTTGGAAATTGTCAATAACACCACATTCCTTAACCTGGTGGTGGTTCTTATCCTCAGATTATGGTCAGTCTAACCTGAAAAATAGGACATAATTTTATAATCACGTTACGAATTCATAGAGTTATTCCACATCAGTATGTAGTTAACTAATTATTTGTTCCCATGCATGGTCTATACTAGTGTTAGTAGACGTATCCATGAGTTTACCCATATTATCAACGGATCCATATTCTGTATACATGTTCAATTCACCTCAATCTCCCTCAAAGGGGGGACGGTCTAATAAAAATAGAGAAACCCAATCACCTTATTACACAAAGAAATGTTCCATAGGTAATAAAATACCACAATCCAAACATTTCATTCCATGTAACAATAAGGAATTTCAAGAATACTTCTCATGTGGATACACACATATCACCTGACCTAATATTGATCATGGGTCTCGTGGGATGTTCCATCAACCTCATTCACACCCATATCAATCATTGGATATTAATAGTAAAAAATATATCATGAAAACATCATATAAAAATTCATGTATGGTAAGGAATAACCAACAATAATATCATAGACATCAACATCAAGGGTCACAAAAAAGGTAGTAAATCAAAACAACAACTCACCCAATACCCCAAGAGAAATCCCTAAATTCTTATTTTATTGTACCCATAATTTTAGGTATGTTAGCCTTTTATTTTCATGTATTTAATGTGTTTTGATAATTTTGGGAGGGTTTGGAATAGTTTTAGAATATTTCTGGTGATTTTATAATGATTAATAGTTTGAATATGGTTAGTGGAAACTGTGATACTCTTACATGAAACCATCCATGGGGAATCATGTGATTATTTATAGGGGCACATTTGTGACCACAGTTTGGACAAACCATGCGGCAACCTAGGGGAAACCAGCTAATGTGGGAATTATGGATTTATCATGGTTGGTTCATGATCTATCTCACTATGCATTCCAACCATGTGAGGTGATTCATGAGGGTGATATGGGTGCATGGTTAGCACACGATTTTCCTAACCATGTGACTAATCGTGAATGGTTTAAAAGATAGGTCCTAAAATAGTGGACATCTCTCATTTTCACCTCTATGACATTCATTTTTCCTCTTTTTTAGTACTAACTGGAGCTTTATTCTACAATAGGTGGTGGAGTCTTCGACCATTGACCCAGAACTAGTCCAAAGGCTTTTATTTTTGTGTTGAAGGCCGATTCCCTTGGTAAGTATTCATTTTTGTTAGTTTTCTATATATCTACATTCATTATCTCTCATGAAATACTAGATATAGTCTAATAAGGATATATATATATATGATGGTTTATTCCAATAATTATTGGATATGGCTTTGTTGATGTCATGAAAAGTGATCCATGGAAGGTTTTTTGAGATTCAATAATGTTTTATTATATTTTCATATTATTCTTAATTTTCTTAATAATTCCCATGATATGGGGATTCAATATCGACAGCACATATAGGAACCTTAAGGACTAGTTTCAATTTAATTATTTAATTTCACAATGATTTCGAAATTGTTGTGAAATTATTGATGGAAAACTTCTTTGGTGACAGTTATTGAATTTTACAAATTCCATGTTTTGTAGAAAGTGAAAGTGGTAACATGTTTATAAAATAATTATATTAAAATTTTGGTTTGGTTTTGATGTCTTGAAATTTTATTTCAATATAATAATATTTTTATTAAAATGTTTTGGAAAAGATGCATTAATATTTGTTTAGCTTATATGATAATGAGTGAGTTTAATGGGATTCAATAACGGTCAAAAAGTACAACTACAAAATGTATGGGATATGGATGAAAAGATCCACTATCAATGGTAACATCAAACTTATTTTGCTGAGTGTGTTTATGGGGTATATTAAATGAAATGGGTTATACCAATATGGAATAATTGAAGTGGTAAAATATAAAAACCCATAATTTTCTATAGATGTACCTCTACACTTTATAGGTAATATATTTGTTTGTGTTGAGTACTTTTCATTTGGGTTTTACATTGGGGTGTGTTTGAAGAAATTTGAGAAATTATGGAAGAAGATGGAATTTAATTGATGGCGAACAATTATTCCCAAATTTACAAAACAACCCATCAAACAATGAAACAATATAAAAATAGGTTGTGTAGGGCTGGTGCATAAATAATTAAATTATGCACCATGAAAGGGGATTTTGGAACCCCCTATAAGAGATTCATGATTATGGATTATTTTTACTGGAAAGAAATCTCACTGAGTAGAAAACCATACCTAATAAATTAATTAACTGGAAAAAGTATTATAAAATTTATGGATCCCCAATTTTAATAAAAATAATCGACTCAATTCTACCTCGACCGTTCATTCACTATTTCGGGGCCTTCTGAAAAAATTCGAATACATTCTGACATCATTTTATCATGATTAAATTTATGGATTGAATATCCTCAATCCTCTTAGTAATATTATCTCATATAGTATGGTTTCCTTTCACATTCCTATTATTGTTCTATCTATTGAATGATTTTCTTCCATATTTTTTGTTGGATCCTGATCTATTGTTTGATATAAATCTAGGAATCAGGGATAATGATCTAGATTAATGGGATCTGGAAGTTTTCAATCCTAGATATAGGTTTTAGAAATAAATCTAATGCTACATCATTATTCAATTCATATTGGTGTTTTATTGTGTTTTTTCACATTAAAAAATTAATGTATGTGTTCTATAGTTAGAATCTCTATGTATTGACTTAAATTATGTTTAGGATATTATATAACTGAAATTTATGTTTAGGAATTCAGTTCATTTTTTAATTAACAAATTTTATGAAATAACTAATTTAGTAAAATGTAAAATTTGAGATATTGAGATTTTAGGCATTGTATAATTATGTTTTGAATTTATTATGAGATATTTAGATAGCTGATTTGTATAGTTAATTGTTGAATTTAATATAATATATTGAAATTATTGATTTATATAATTAATTGTTGAGTAAATTATCAAAATATTGAATTTTTTTAATAATTGATTATTTAATTTGTTATAGAATATTGATTAATTAATTTGAGAATTAATTTATGGGATTTATTTTATTAAATAATTGGGGAATTAATTAAGGGTATAGATGCGATGAACTAAATTTTTAATTTTTAATTATAATGAGTAAGTAAATAAATTGTTGAATTAATTAATCTAATGAATTATAAATGGTGAATTCTAAAAATGAAATTCATGTTTTAATTAAGAGTAATGAATGGTAGCAATGGATTTTGTGACTTAACTGAGAAAAATGAAAATTAATGATGGAATTCATGTTTTAATTAATATTAATGAATGGTAATAATGACCTTTATGTGTTAATTATGTACATTGGGTGCAAACAATGGAATCTATGTGTTAATTGAGAATAATTAATTTTATCAATGAAATCAATGTGTTTATTGAGAACATTGAAATGTTAAAATGGAATCCATCTACTAAATGATTATAATGAATGATAATAATATAGTTCATGTGTTATGTGAGAAAATGAATGTTAACAATGACATTCATGTTATTATTAAAGAAAATTATGGTAACAAAAGAATTGTGATATTTGATATCCCTATAGGATAGTTTGGTCTCTAGCATGGGATGAAAATTATATTGTGGTATGGGTGTCTATGGGAACTTGGGGGGTTTATGCGGTTAAATAATGATTAACTTATAATGTTATTACTATTTGTTTATGGATTGTTATTATTTATTTATACAACTGGATAAGTTTTTTGTTGACTGGAAATGTCATTCGATGTCGTTGGTGGTGGCATACTGAGTTATGCTCACACCAAGCTTGTACTGCCTGATCGGAACCTGAATACACTTCATGATGGAAAGAGATGATAAGGTAAATGGAATTTTGTTAGATGGTTAATTTTGTATGAATAATGGATGAGGAAACCAAATTTAGTTTGGGACCTCTTGGTAGTTGTCTTTTTCTTTACATTTTTTTTTCATTTTCATACTTGAAACATACCCTAGAATGGAATATCTATTGTTGTGTTGATATTTAATTTCATGTTTTGTAATATTGTGATACTAGACTATTATGATTATGTAATATAATTATTTTGTTTCTTATATTTTCTTATATTGATGTATTACTATGATCAAGAGGGTTTAGTCTCACAATGACTGATATTAGACCTTCATTGCTAGTCAGTAGCCTCTTACAAGTAGAGAGGCGCACTTGAGGTCCTATAGTCATCCAGATTGGGGACTATCATGTGGAACCCATGTGGGAACATTAAAAAGTGGCATCAGGGGATTTTTCTTTTCCTTTCATTTTTATTCCTATTTGTAAGTGATAGAAAATATAATATGATGTCTTGATCCTTGGTTAAGATCACACACATGGGAGTTGTTATCCAATGTATAGGGGTAAAATCCAAGTACCCGGTGTGTGATTGTTGTTGTTGATGTGTGTTGTTACAATTCATGATATTTCACCTCAATTAATGAACTTGTAGTGTGATGTGAATTTTTTAAGTTTTCAATGATTTTACTTGTTTCCTGATATGGCATGAGAGATATGATTGGATGAATCATTCATGGAACTCTAGAAAAATGTGAAATGCATCATTTTTCACACGGATGTGAAAAGGGTATTTTTGTATGTTGTTGAAGATTAACTATTTTCCTTACTTTTAAAATTGATTAGAAATAATGTTCTTGATGTTTATTTCAAATGTATTGTAAAGTGATTTAGGATGATAATAAATTGGTGTCTACTAAGAAAATTGAAAGATAAAAATGAATTTACCCTTTTTTAATCATGACATTGGTGTATGTTCGTTATGGGTAGTGTTAATTCCCTAGCTTTAACTATGTGACGAATATTGGGGAAAAAGACATGATGCGACTTTTCTTGGATTACCAGTTACAAGTCTATATTGAAGTGGTGTTATGTGTTCTAAGATGTGTGTTTTTAATTTTAGATATATTCCTTGATGGTGATGCTTTTTGAGAGAATAAAAATAGTTTATGGCTTCAGATATTACACCAATGGTGGATCCTGAGGCACTAGTAGATCCATGTGAGGAGGTATGAGATATTTTACAAGAAAAAATTTCATGATTTTTTTTGATTCATGTAATGATACCCATGTCGTGTTGTGAAGTTCATGTCTAAAATGGCGAGGGATTTCTATTTGTAGCACCATACAACATTTACTAGAGATGGTGTACTTGAGGGTTCTGAGTAATTAATTGATTCTATTAAGGCTATACTTGTAAATTTAGAGACTCTTTCTATGAGGTGGGTAATGTAGGCTAAAAATATGTTTCAAGAAACAATGATGCACTTGTCGGGAATTCATGTATAGACTTGATGGGATTATGGTATGTTATATAAGGAAATAATAGAGAAGTTATTGGATCACTATTTTTGTGATAATCTTAGGAAAGATATATAATCCATGTTTAGGAGACTGACTTAGTGGGGCATGCCTTTGATGGACTATGTTAGATGCTTTATGGATTTTTAGTTTATTGCTTAATTGTTTGATGTGGATGATGTAGTTATGGTTAGGTGATTCTAGGATGGAGTGAAATGTGAGATTGAGACCCATGTAAACCTATATAGGTTAAATAGGTTTTCTAAGGTGGTGGAATTGGCTCTCATAACTGAGGGGTACATCAGGGAGAATTCTAATGCAGAACAGATGGTTACTATTGGTTTATCAAGAGTTAAATTTTTCGATAGAAAGAATAATTTCTACAAGGGTGAATGTTAAGTGGATAAACATAAGACATTCTAGCAAGAAAAATTAGTCAAGTAGGATGTTACCCAGATTTTATGTCACTGTTTCTATAGGTAGGGGCACTATCATAGACAATATCCATGAACATATATAGATTTATGATATTTCATAACGATATGACATATGTAGAAGTTTTTTAGGAACTCATGTTTACTAGGTGGTGATGGAGGAGCCTTACAGAACTACATTAAAGGAATATGATCTTATGCAACATATCATTATAGAATATATATTTCTATTGGACAAGGTTGTAGTGGAAATGTATTTGGTGGTTTTAGAGAAGGGAAAACATATCAGTAGAGTGGTGAAATAAAGGGTACTATGATATCATTATAGGGAAAATGGGAAGGATCATTGCACTCAATTCTAAAAACTCTCTTGGATAGAGGGGTTAAACCATTGATATAGAGAGTAAATATTCTTATAGTTTCTACACTAGATAATTCTTTATTTGATACATGATCCTCAATTTTTTTTATTTCGTCACAAATTGTGTATGGTTCAAGATTGGGGGTGGAATTTGTGAGAAGGGTTTGGACAATAAACACACTTCTAGAAGTATTTTGGGAGTTATTTTATTGTGAAAGTTGTGTTATCTAAATAATGGAGTGTATCTCTTTATGTGAGATCATTACATCCATGAAATTTTTGGATTCTGCCTAATTTTGGGTATTGACTACATAGGGGAATACTGATCAAAAATAGATTGTTACCAGAGGACAATAACCTTAACATCTCTTAAGGGTGAAAATCATATTCTTTTGGGAGATTTTTATATCAATGCGGGCCATACAGGGATAGTTCACTAGAAAATACTAGATATTTCTTCCCAGGTTTGTAGTTTAATGCATAAAGATTGCAATATAACACATGATGTATTTCCACCCATATTATAGCAGTTCCAGGATGTGTTTCATGATGAATAATATGGGATTCTGCCCAGGAGAGATGTAGAGAATATAATTAACCTCATATCAATGGATAAGAGAGCTTTTAATCAACTATATGGAGTTTTATAGGTCGAGATTCAAGAGATCAAGACACAATATTGTGATTTAAAGGAAAATGGATTTATCAATCCTCGTATGCCAAGATAGGGTTAACCAATGTAGTTTTCAATGAAGCTAGATAGGAATTTATTGTTTTTCATTTATTATTTGAAGTTGAACTAGATGATTTTAAATAGCCAATATCCTCTTATACGCATCAATTATATGTTTGACTAGTCAAATGGAGCATGCATTTTCTAAAATATTAATGTGATAGTAGGGTAGCATCACATGAGAGTTCGAACATCTAATATATTGAATATTTATTTTAGAAGCCTATAAGTCCAATTATTTATTCATATATTGATTTGGGTTTGATGAATTCATTAGAAACGCTTATTTCCTTGATGACATAATTTTTCATACATTTCTAGATCAATTTGTTGTGGTGTTTGTGGATGAAATATTTCTGTAAACTAAGAATTCTGGTGACCATACCTAAGTTCCTGACATTTTACTAAGTAAAATTAGGAATAATAAACTATACACCAAGCTATATATATTTTAGTTTTGGATATATTATTTAATCTTCATGGGTCATATAATCATTGAGGAATATTTTTACATCGACCTAAATAATGTTTTGGAATATTTATCTTGGTAGAAGACCAAGAACATATTTGATATACATACTTCTGTTGGGTTATCCTGATAATATCAGTGGTTCATCTCAGACTATTCCTATTTATCAGTGCCACTATTGGGCACTATTATGAGGGTGATGAATTTAGAATGGTTATAGGATTGAGATAATGATTTTTAGGATTTGAAGAGGTGTTTTAAATCATCACTAATGTTGATCTCACCTAAGCTAGGTGAGGAGTATATTGAATATTTCTATGCTTTTGGGATAAAAAATTGAACTGTATTGTTGAAAGGAGATCAAGTTATGGAATATAGGTCAAAAAAATTGAGTACACATAAACATAACTAACATACACAAGAACTCAATTAACTTATTTTGGTTTATGATTTAAAGAGTTGGATGCATTATTTGTTGGTGATGATTTTACTGTGTATACAAATCATAAGATATTGAATTATATATTTTCATAATTATATTTATGTATCTTTATATGATGATGTGTTTATTATATACAGTAATTTTATTTTAAATATCATGTATGCATAGAAATGGACCGATTGTTAATGATTATTTAAGAAGGAAGAAAAATACATAGTCACTTCTAGAGTCCAGTTCTAAATGGGAGATGATGACTATACTGGATGAGATAAGTGTTTTAGTTTAGGAGTGTTAGGAATAGATGAATATCATGTATGTTTTATTAGATTTTACACAATTTATATGGATCATAGATTTGTATTTTGATGATAAGGTATGAGGGAACTTGAGGTAAATACTGAATGGTGAAGAGACACCATCATATAGGATAATATTTGAGTTTGAAATATTCTATTTTAAAAATCATGTTGTTGTGCCCACAAGCCTACATGGAGAGTTGATTTTGGAAAATCATTCCTTTATGTGGTCAGTGAATACAAGTGTGACCAAAATGCACCATGACCTATGTCAATAGTTTTTGTGGTTGGGCACGAAAATGTTAATAACCAGGTTAGTGACACGATGACACACAAGTCAGTAGGTAAAATTTGTACCTCGTAGACCTATTGGATTACTAAATTTGTTGAAAATTATCAAATTTAAGTAGGATAACATTACAATGGAATTTGATTTAGGTCTCCATAGTATACAATAGAAAAGTGACATTAATTGTTTGATTATAGACCATCTGAAAAGGTATCATATTTTATGCTTATAAAAGATAATTTCCTAGTGTAGAAGTTGGGGGAACTATAAGATCATGAGATAGTCCATCCCCATAGAATTCCACAAATAATATTCTTGGTTCATGACTCTCACTTTAATTAGTGATTCTAATTATGGTTAAAGAATGAACTTGGGAAATATGTTTTATTTTTTATGGATTTACACCCACCTAAATATGGTCAGTCACAACTTGTTGTAAAATTTATTGAGAATAAGAAGTGAAAAAGTTTCATCGAAAATTTTAGGTCATGGGAAAACCAATTGAATTTAGTGAGGTTTTCCAATAACTGAAATTATTAGAAAAATATTCTGATTACACCACATGAGGCTCTTTATTTTAGGACATGAAGATTACATATATGCTAGGTGGAGGCAGGTGAGTCACAATTGTTGGGATGGAGTCTTTTATTGGATATGTTTGAGAATGTATTTTTGGTTCATATGAATATAAAAATGGGTTAGAGAAGATATAATTCATAAGCTACTAGGTGTAGATAACCCTTAGTGTTTGAAGAGGGGGATTGTGTATTCCTTTGGGTACCACCCACATTGGGTAACCATGGGATATAGTGACAGGGAAAGCTAGTTCCTAGGTTGTTTTTTAAAATTTGATGTTTTGTAGAGAATTATCAAGATAGAATACTTATTATCTCTTCCAAAGATATACATTTCTATGAATTTTGTTTTGGTGGTGTCACAACATCATCGATACCACCACGAGCCTTCTCATGTGATCGACCTGGATGATGTTGATCAGAAGATATATGCATCCTTTGAATATCATCTAATAAGTGTGTGGGATCACAGTAAGAATGTTTTCTGGGAAAAGGCTATGAAAATAGTTCTGGTATTGTGAAAACAATATCGTTTCTTGGATGAAATTTGGGTGAGAGAAAACGATATTAGCGCTAAATGGCCCAACCTTTTTTACTCAAGATATAAGGGTTTCTTTGGAATACATCTCAAGGATGAGATGTTATAATGTTGAGAGATTGTAAAACTTCATTTGTTTATAGAGATGTCTCGATCTCATTTATAGGTTCTATTTTCCTTTTATTGAGTACATTTTGTTTGGTTTTTAAAATTGGCGTGTTTTGGGTGAAAATATGAGAAACTTTTATAGAAATATGGGAGTACATGGTTGGAGTATGATTTTTTTATCCCTATACCATGTCCTTGAAAACCATATAAACCCTTATATAGATGACTTATATGGTTGAAGAATGGGTTTTCCATCCATCCACCCAAAAATGATAAAATGTTCACACCCCAATAAGAAGAACATTGTTAAGGAGAACTGTTAAGGGAAACCATGTGACTTAAGAAACAAACTATGTTAATTATTTTAATTTACCTAAATAATTAATTTAACAATTTTTGAGCCCCTATTTTAATTCCAAATGGACCCCATTCGACCTTATTTCTTCTCACATGATTTTGGATCCTAATGGATTGTTTATTTACCCTTTCACATATGTAATTCTAGATTCAAATGTTGAATTTAGGATCTTTACCCCTCTCGGAAAGAGGATATCATCCTTTATAGTTTTCATTCACTTTTCTGTTCTTATTAGATTTGTTGACAGAAGTTATTCCCTATTTTTAGTTGGACATAGATCCTTAATTGGATATAAAACATGTAATAATAGGTGTATATATATAATTAATGGATTGTGATTTTTCATAATTGGATTTAGGGTTTTAATCTGGATCTCATGCTACATCATTATTTTTATCAAATTGGGGAATTCTGTTGGGAGATTGCTAATCAAAAAATTGATATTGGTGGTGTATAATTAAAATTGAAATGTATTGATTTAAATTACTTTTATGTATTTGGGAAATTTATATTATATGTTTATAAATTGAGTTCATTGTTGAAATAAATAAATTTTCGAATAATTAATTGTGGAAAATGTGAAAAAATGGATATTCAAATTGTAGATCTTGGATAATTAATTATTTAATTAATTTTAATGCATTGAAATTATTTATTTGGATAATAAATTGTTGAATTCATTATGAGAAGTTGATATTGTTGTTTAATATAATTAATTATTGACTTAATTATCAAATTTTTGAATTGTGAATTGAATAATTAATTATTGAATATATTATGGGATTTCAAATATCTGAATATTGATTAATTAATTAATGGGTTTGATTTTCTTAATTAATTATGAAATTTAATAAGGGGATTGATGTGATGAACTAATTTTTGTGTTAATAATTATAATAGTATGATTAATTAATTTTTTATTTAATTAAATGAATTAATTTTATTTGGTGTGTGGTAATAATGGAATTCATGTGTTAACTAAGAATAATAAAGGTTAAAAATGGCATACATATGTTAATTAAGAACAATGAATTGTAAAAAGGGAATTAATGTGTTAATTATGGAAAATAAATGGTAAAAATGGTATCCATGTTTTAATTAAGAATAATGAATGGTAACAATTGAATCCATGTATTAATTAAGAATGATGAATGGTAACAATGAAATAAATTTGTCAATACAGAATAACAAATGGTAGAAATGGAATCCATGTTCTAAATGAGACAATGAATGTTAATAATGATACTTGGGTCTTCAATGAGACAACACATAGTAACAATTAAATTCATATATTGATTGTAAAAATGAATTTTAATAATGGAATTCTGATATTTGATATCCCTTAAGGATATTTTAGGCCCTGGAATGGGCCAAACCATGTATTTTGGTAAGGGTGTCAATGGGAATGTGGGGGATTATGTGTTTAAATTAATATTAACTGAAAAGGTAGTAACAATTTTTTTTATTTACTATAATTATAACTTTATTCAACATAATAAACTTTTAATTGACTTGGTGTTTTTTATATTCCATTATTGGTGTCATACTGAGTTGTATGCACACCCAACTCATGATTCAAGATCGCTACGTGAATAGAATTTATGTTTGTAGGATATGATATGGGAAAAAGTATTATTCTAGATGTATGATGTGGATGGATCATGGATAAGGGAACTATAGATGGTTTGAGACTAACTTTGGAGTTATCCATGTCTTTACGTTTTTGTTACATTTTGACATATGGAACAAAGTCTAGGTTGAAACTCTAATTCCAGGTTTATATTGTATTCCTAGTTTTAGTCATCCTGTGATACAATATTTTTCTGGTTATGTTATATCATTATTTTTTATGGTCTAATTATTTCGGATGGAGTATTACTCTTATAAAGAGGGTATAGTCTACCAATGACAAGTATTAGACACTCAATATGAGGCTAAAGACTTTGGAATTTGGTAATTTATTATTAAGGTCACATAAAAAATCGATTTAGGGAACCTATTTGTGGAACATGGGTTTGGATAATACATTACATGACTTTCCTTATTACATTCCTTTGAGTATGGTTCTCTTTTGATAAAACTATATTCTAAAGAAATTTTTTTATCTTATGATATAATCTTTTTCAATTTTTTTATATAAACTGTTTTTTAAAAATGTGTGATCATGTTCTATCATTTGGGTGTGAGTGTGGAAATAATTTCGGTAAAGAGTACTTCTTTTCATTAATAACCCCTTCTTTGGAACATTGGTTCTTTTGATGATATTTTAAACTAGAATATAGGTAAATTAAAGTTTATACTTTTCGTGGTCCTTCATGAGGCTTGGGTTGTATAGTGGAGTGGGAGCATGGATATTGTTGGGAGTTGTGGAGTTATGTCATAGAGGCTTTGAGTTTTTCAAATTTGACTACAACTGTGTACATTGATGTTATTAGTCTTCCACTGTGGTACTATATTGTAGTTTGGTTTTGATATCATTGTTATTAATTTTGTTTTTCTTACATTCTGATTTTTCACCATGTAGTGGTATTGTTGGTATAGCATGGTTTTTTGGGTTTTTTAGTTCGCCGAGGAAATATTTTTCGCAACTTGTATTTATTCCCTTTGTATTTATTTCTAGAAATTTCACCTTGGGGGTATAACTTATGTCTATGTATAAATTCCAATATTACTCATTCCAATGACGATGGGATGGATTTTACAAAAATGATCAGTCACAGCCATTCCATCATTCATTTGGACAAATCGTATCAGTAGTCGGGCTTGGAGTAGACAATAATTCTAGGTAGTCCTTAAGTTGGTAATGTTGAAGTATTATGATTTGGAGACATGATGTTTAATGAAAGAAAATAAGTACCTACCATTTTTATACTTATGTTCATGTTATAATGGACTTGGGTATATAAGTGTTTTGGAAACACTTATAATTGGTATAGCCAAGGAGAAGAGCATTAAACACATTTTATAAATGAATTCCCACTAAGATTAAAATTTATTTTTGAGTTATCATAAATGATTTGGTGAAAAAAATTTGACTTATCAAATATATTGTAATTGAATTCAAATGTGATATTTTGAAAATAAATGATATGAGTATTTTGAAAAAAAAAATCTTTCAAAAGCATGGTGGAATTTTCCATAAGGGTTGACTGTGTGAAATGTTTAATTTTTGAAATAAATGTTGTGATATTTGTGATGTGGTATATTTGAAATAATTAATACTTCAATTGATATAGTGTGTGACATGGGGTGTTTATTGTGTTTATAGAAAATGTTACCTGGTATGCATCATAAAAACAAATCGGAAGAAACTACTATAAATGTGGTTGCACCATATCCAATGGTGAACTTAAAACTATTTCAGAGTATATTTTATCCTTTTAAAGTTGTGGAAACTTGGAATATAAGTGATAAATCATGTATAGTGGATCATTGAATTCCATTATAGGAAATTGATCAACCCAAATTTTAATTTTACTCGGAACCTGAGAGGGTAGAGGTATAGCTGAATATGATGAATAAAATCATCAATTTCTTTGGAACTTCAGAGGACCTGATATCCATCTTATAAATTCATATGATGGATGATCTAGAATGGAAATGGATGGATTTTAAAGTTCATGCTAAATTGAACTAATGCCTAGCATTGATGTTTTTTGAAGAATTGTTCTAAAAAATTCATATCCTCATACATTCATGATTGAAATAACAGTTGAATATTTCCACATGAAGCAATAGAGCATCATAATGACATAGTACATGGCTAAATTTATGAATTTATTCCCTTATGCACAAGAATTTGATTCTAGTTCATCCTTAAAGTCATGAAATTTTTTATTTGAGGATGAGGTTTGAAATTTGCAGAATGATTTGCATGATTTTTAGTATCGATTATAAAGAGATGGTCAGTAGAGAAATAGTGGTTGGTTGAGATATCTCATGACATTTATGTAGAGATAGAATGTTGATACCCTTGAGGAATAGTTGGAACTCTTATATGGGGAGGATGCATAAGAGGGGCATCTATTTCCAAGGTAGTGAAATGGCTCCAAATAAGATGGATCGATCGGTTAATATTCCTCAAAACCCGAAAAGAAATCAAGGATGTTTCCAATGAGGTTATCTGTTCCACATTAAGTGATATTATACAACACCGCCTAGAGACTTCCAGAATTAAAACTGTATGGTTATTATTATCCACTCTAAGCGTAGGGATTCGATGTCTAGTGTTCCTAATACATCTTAGGTGTCACAAATAACAAAATATTCGATGGGATGAGGAAATTGAATGACTCTCTTCAACATAACCGAGATATCTGTGGTTATTCCATGAATACCATGACACTTTAACAGGGGAAATCTAAACACGGAAATAAGGAACAATGTGCAACAAGTAAAAATTTATATATAGAGATTAGAAGGTGACTGTGGATGACCAATCTAGACCAACGATAGTGTAAGGTATGTTAAATTTTAATTATACACTTATGAAATAATTGTTTGATACAGGTGAATCCCATTCCATTTTTCTTCATGTTATATTGAATTGTAGGGTTTAAATGTTGATATTATTGCTTATATATTGAATATTAAAACTCTTATAGGTCAAAGAGAACGTCAACCCTTTATGTACAAAGCATGTTTGTTAACTGTGGATAGAGGAGAGTTGATATGGTATTTCTCTATGCATGAGATGGATTTATATAAAATAATATAGGGTATTGATTGGTGGAGAATAACCATGGCTCACATCTACTGTTACTATTGAAAGATTAGTTTCCTGACTGATTATGGCATAGATATTCTCTTTAATGGGGATGAAAATGTGAATCTGGATGAAATGGGCTTGTGAAACCAATAGTTAGAATGATCTTATACTAGCTGGTAACATTTACTATGTAATCAATGTAATAAACTGAGAATAAATGTATCCCATCAATTGTTGAATAATTTCAAGATGTTTTTACAAAACATATCTTAAGGTTTACACCCACTATGGAATTGGTGTTTATGATTGATCTCCCACAAAGGACTACTCCAATTTACCATCTATCATATCAGATGAAACCAATAGAATTAAGGTAATTGAAAATAAAATTGAATATCTAGAAAGGAAATTGTTCATTTATCGTATCAAATATCTCTGGGTAGTATATGTTATGTTTACAAAAATACATAGGGAACTCTTCATATTTGTGTTGACTATCATAAATCTAACTTTTTCAAGAAAAATAATTAAAATACACAAACAATCATTGAGGATCCATTTGATCGTTTCAAGGGAACATGGTAGTTCTCTAAAATGGAATTGTCATCTGGATAAAACCAATTAAAATTTTAGATATAGGATATTTGAAAGATATTTTTTAGTAGTTTATATGACCATTATGTGTATGTGGTTATGCCTTTCAATATTATAAATGAACAAGTTATATTCATGGAATTGATGAATTAGATATTTTAGAGATATCTTAGTTCTTTTGTGGTGTTTTTCAGGGATGAAATATTTGTTTATTCAGGGAAAAGTGTTGAGAATGAGAAAAACATGGTGAAATTTTTAAGAATATTGAGAGATCATTGTATGTAGATAGTGTGGTTATCCCAAATCAATGTGTTTATAGATAGTGGGGTGTTTTGGGCTGAAAGATGAGTTAGCAAACTGATATCATAGGTATATTGTCATGTAGATCTTTAGAGGATTGGGACAAAGTTGTTTTTCATAGTTTGTGCATAGTTAGATAAACCATGCACCAAACCATGAAGACTACCCTTTTGATGTAGTGGATTGGCACATAGATTCTACATGGTGTATCTGGCTGTGTGGGAAAACCATGAGACCATGTTTTTTGGTCGATATAACTATTTTTACATTAATTTTTTTTATCGCACCTTCTCCTTCCCCTATATCTTCTCTTGGAGTGCAGCTCCCCACATCAATGTGTGAGCCTCTTCCTCTCCTCTTTATAAAATTTTGATCTATATCCAATATTTCACCTTTGAATATCGTTCAATCATAAGAAACTTAAATCAATCAAATATATCTCTCATCCTTTACCTTCTATTTGGAATTTAATCCAACCTTTGTTTTTTCTATTTAGTTAGGACCCTTTTTTCCATATTTTTAATGATTATGATTATTTTTTACAATTTATCCCATTTTATCAAATTCCAATAATCAATAATAGATTACATGAGAACAACAACAATAAAATAGGTGGTAAATGAAATTGCTTTTAATTTTTCACATTTTAATAAAACACCATTCTTCCTATCATTGGACCCTTCCTATGATGCTAAGGATTATTTTTGAAATTAATTAAATTGGTTTTACATGGGATGTGTGACCTTATCTTCCATCAAAATCCATCCATGTAATTTTCATCATGTTATTGTCCACCATGATTCATGTTCCCTCCTTAATCTCTTATATACCATTACTAAAATTGTTGATTACCATGCTTATGTTGATCCATTTTTAACCTTCAAAAACCCTTAATTTGAATTCAAATAATGGATGGCCATTAAATAGTTCCTTGAATTTTATACCTTATACCTTATTTTTAATTTCTCACTATTGATAATTTTTATGGAATTCATCATGTCTTATATTTAATTGAGTTGGATTGATCTATAACATTTTCATTTTTTGTATGATTTATATATCATTTTTTAACAATATTCCAATATGAGTGCCTTGTGAAAAATTCATTCATCCATGTTTCATGGCTTGAATGATATTGTTGTGACATCTAGATAGCATGAGATATATCACTTACTCATGGATGAAATGTAATTGTATATTCTATGACTTGTTATATATGATTTATTTATATCGATAACCTTCTACGGGTTGGGATAAAACATGTGTTTAAAATAAAGGATGATATAGATGGACTCACCCTATTTTGTTGTATATACAAGACGCACCGAGAGATATATTTTGGATTTACAAATATATGATCTATGGGTGGATTCTATTTAAACATGTGTGATAGGAGTTCCCTAGGAAAAAAATGAGGAAATACCAATTGGAAAGAAGACTAATTGATTCCATGGGTGATACTTTTTCTCAAATGTGAGATGCTTTGTTTGGATGTAGAGTTCACAATTCCATGAGTGATACTAGGGATGTTGTTATGGGTTTCCGTGGAAAAACAGAATAGCACTGGTTATATCCTAGAAACATTTTTTGACCCCTGAGATTATTTATAGATCACATAGGATGGGCTCAAGACTCCACCCCATGACTTTAAGGAATGTTTTCTCACTTCATATGTGATGTTCCTTATTTATCTTTAAAGCATGCTTAATTTATGAATAGGATATGTGACCACTAACACAAAGTACTTGATTGGGTTCTGCCTTACAAAGTATTTTGGTTTACAATGGCCCTTGTATAAATATTATGTCATTTAGAGGATCATCTTTTCAGACATATGGATTTTGAAAAAGTCAGTAGTATGGGTTGTGTAAGGACCTGAACTTTTTAATTATATTTTCTTCCTAAATTTGGGTGTTATTTCATTTTTATACTCGATAAAACTATATCATTTAATTAATGATGTGGGTATAATTAAAATTATACCGTTGGGTTTTGACTGTTATATGACCATTGAAAAATATAATCTTAACGTTGTGTTTTTAAAAATAAAGTTATCTTGTTTAATTTATACAGAAAGAAGATTGATTGGCCTCATTCAGTAGACTCAGTCTATATGAAGCCCCTCTATTGGAGCTTTGGAAGGAGGTAGTATCACTAG
The DNA here is from genome assembly GCA_963277665.1 of Viscum album. NCBI lineage: Eukaryota > Viridiplantae > Streptophyta > Magnoliopsida > Santalales > Viscaceae > Viscum > Viscum album. Next base: position 206,120,091 of record OY728128.1, on the reverse strand, counting down.
GCTTTACTCTGGACCAAGCCCAAGATGAACTTCAACATATGAAGCTTTAATGAAATGGACTATGGGAGAAGTTCAAGCTGACAAAAATCACCACTCCAGAAATGTGGTCCAAGCTACCCCAAGATCCTATCACCATAGCACACCTTACACTTTTTTCCTATACTGGTGTTATAAGGGGATATGTAACGAGACATTAGTAGCTTTGTGTAATCGTTTTATATAAATAAAATTATTATTTCTTCTTATGAAAATGTTTGTGAATTTAAATTAACTGGATAAATGTATGATGAATTTATACTTCCATATTAATAATTAATTTTGGAAAAAAATGAATTTTAAAATATTTATGTAAACATTAAATAATTAATAATGTGAATGGATTTTTAAAAAATGGTCTTCTGTAGCTGTGTTCAGAAAGAATTTTAGAGTCTAATAAGATCAACTTGATTTTTATTAAATAGTAAAGTATTAATTTTAACATAACCATATAAATAGTAATGAATAGTAAAAAGACCAAAAAAATATAAACTTCACCAACGAAATTATAAATACTATTTAAACATTTTAAAAGTGGAAAAACAATCATTGTATAAGTTTTGGTATTTTTGTATGTCATAAATATTTTATTTACAATATTATAATTAATTTTAGAATTTAAAATGGAAATATATTTTCATAAAAATGTAATCAGAAATTTTTAATTTATAGTAATATGGATATTCCATAATGGTATGGGACATTGATATCTTTTTTATGGTGACAAAAAATGAGTTATAGTTTTAATGTAGTATTTTTGGAATAAATAGTGATTTTATTTAAAAATTAAATTAAAAATAATTAGAAAATTATTTTCATAAAATGGAGTTCATTTTTGAATTCAGAGCATCCATATTAGGTTATAGTGAATTTATGGGATTTTTCTGAAACAATTGAATTTCCAATGAATAGTAAAAATACAGTTTTGAGTTTCGGGTGTTTAATGACATCATTAATGATGTAATAATGATGTAAGATTTCTGGTAGACTAATGAATAGTTAGATATTATATGAGGTGTCCCATGTAGACAATAACATGGTCAAATACCATGGGAAAGCCCATGGTTCCGCAAATACCATCGATGAGGTGTCCTTTGGAAATTAATAATTTATTCCTTCACTTTTCCTATAAATACCAAGCCATTTCCCCCATTCATTTCATTCCAAAATCCTCCTCAAGGATTTTCTTGTCTCCTTACCTCCCAAGGTTCCCTCAAGCCTCTTAAGGTCCCGAACATCATGCTTTCGAAATTACTCTTCAAAGTAAGGGAACCTTTCACCCTTCTCTATTAAGTCAGTACTTCCATTATGTTATATCTTATAGTTCCATTTTATTATGAGGGGTCCTGTTCTTTTATATATTTAATATTTTCCATTTAATTTCCATATAATGAGATACCCTTTCCACTCTCATCAATTTATTTTCTGAATTTTTATGTGACGTCGTTAGGCTGTGGAAATTTTTTGTAAAAGCAATCGCATGTTCTCTTTTCCTTCGAGTTTCATTTTCATAAGGTATTTCCTTAAAATATCCATACTGTGATCTTATTTATTTTTATTCTCTACACTTACTAGATTATGATTTATTTATGAGTGGGTGGAATTTATTCCCAGTATTTTCAATGTTTTCAAAAACCACGTTATATAGTTGTTATGCTGTATAAATATCGTCTCAAAATTTCTCTCTTGTTTTCAATGAATTCACTTGTTTTATTTATGTGAACATCCAGACCTATTTAGTTTCTATTGGCGTTCGTAGAATCAAAAATATTATATATTTGATTCTATAATTGGCATACATGTAACACTCACTCCCTATACATGTGTTATAAATGACATAACAATCATATTTTTAAGCAATTTAAAAACATCACGATTTTGTTGTGAACCCCATTTCTTTTCCTCACTTTGGGTTATTTATAAAATGATTGATTATGATATATCTAAATCACATTAAATTAAATTCATATAAAGGGTGTTCCCTGATAGTGCTCCAATGCTTTGGGTAAATAATTAATCTTTAGATATGACAAGATTCACGATACTTTGGTGAATAACCTTGGTAATTTTTATGACACCTTAGGGATAAAACATGTTGATATGTTCATGAATGTATAAATGAAATTTTTTATCTGAATATTCAAGATACTAAAAATTTTATTTTTATTATGATATTCTTATTATTCCATTTTTCACCCCTTTATGACTTTTATCATTTTCTTATTAATATTTCTCAAGATCACATGTCAACTGTTTCACTTGTTTTCTTTACTAAGCCTTCTGGTAACCCTTTCCTTTGATGTATGTCTCCAGGATATGAGATGATATAATTGTACATAGGATGAAACTATTATTAAGCCTTACGAGTGGTTTAAAATAATGTTTTATGTTGTCTTCGTGTATAATGTTACTGATTTCCAAGATACTAGACTTTAAAGATCCTCTATTTGTAAAATATAATGAAAAGGTATGTAATAAAAAGGTAGAATGCCATAGTTGGTATCAAAGGATAGTTTATTTATTTATGGAAATTAGGCTATGAAAACTTTAGGAAGAATACTATTGTAAATTTTAAATATTGGAAAACTTCTTGGTACTTTGATGAGTATGTAGTAAGTGGTTTATCAAGAAAATACATCCTTATCTGGAAACGAGCAGGTAGACCTGGCTCTGGCATAGAGGTACCCAGAAGTGAAAACTCTGACAAGGAGTTTTGGGCTTGACCCATGGTATCTTGGTACATGAAAAAGGGCCTTTCTGCACCCTTGGTTACGACACTCCCAGGGGATATATTTGGTTAATGATATGCTTTTTATGAATCATTATGAAGGATTTATAGAAAAATGTAATGGTTTTAAAATGTTTTAAGTCATAAAATCCTTTATTGTTAAAATATTATTAAATGAAATAAGATTACAACTATGGATATATTCTTTTAGAAATAGAGGGAAATAGGAAGAACTGTGAAATTGGTGTCCACAATAGACAGTGCATTGATGGACCTCCGATGGAAGCGGGAGTGGAAACATTCATGTGAATGATTAACCAACTAACTCATATTATGGGAATTTATATGAATCAAGATTATAGTCCTATCTCACCACGAATGGAACAAAATTCAGTTTATTCCTTTATACGTCAATGGCCACAAACCTTTAGTGGATCGACCGACCCATTGATTGCTGAATAGTGGATCAGCTCTATATAGAATATCTTTTCTTTGCACCAATGTTCAGATCAAGAGAAGTTCACCCTAGATGTCTATTTCTTAGAGGGAGAAGCAGATCAGTGGTGGGAATTGATTACAAACATGAGGCAAAGATTTGAGGTTGAAGCTATAGAGTGGGAAGAGTTCAGAGAGATCTTCTTCAGTAATTATTTCCCTCGTTCCATGACAACAAGAATGGAAAAGGAGTTTCTCGAGCTGAAGCAGAAGGAGAATGAATTAGTGGGAAGATATGAGATGAACTTTACATGACATTATAGTTATACCTCATGCTTTTTCATGGATCCTAATGGTATATTTGATAGATTCTTTGGAGGGTTGAGACCTCATCTTTGGAAGAATCTAGCCAACCAAGATTATGACAGCTATGAGGAGATTGTACGAAGTGCAATGAATGTTGAACTAGAGTTCCGTTAGATGCAGTGGTCTCATAAATCAAATGGAAAAAATAGATCAATGAATCCCATCTTAGGGAATACCTTTGATCAGGTAAGAGGAGGAAAGAAATTTCAACGTCCCACGTGTAATAAATGTGGGAAGAAGCATTAGGGGAACTACCAGCTCAGGAGTGAGAAAATCTACAAGTATTGTAGAGATGTCCATATTGTGTGGAATTTTCGTAGTGAGGTGAAACCTCAACTTCCAAACACTAACAATAATGGGAAGATGGTGTTGGACCTACCTGATGTCCAGTGCTTTATGTGTGGGAAACTTCCACACTTTTCCAATCACTGTCTATATTCGAGGGCAGTGGAGGGGAACCCCTATCAGCCTCAGAAAAGGCCAAGGGAGAAATCACATGATTTTATTATCATGACAGTTGATGTTGAAGCTCCAAATGATGTGTTAGTAGGTACTATAATTTTTCTCTCAAATCAAGAAAGTACTTTGTTTGATTCTGGTTCTACGAATTCCTTTATTTCCTCCATGTTTGCAAATAATTTAGAATCAACCACCTACATGATAAAAGTTTTGTTATCAGTCAATACTCTCGGTGGTATTATCCAAGAATCGTCAGTGTTTAGAAACTCTAGTTTTTACTTTGGTGAGCACAATATTATCGCAAACCATGTAGTCGTTCCCATACTGTAATTCGACATTATACTAGGGATGGACTGGCTTTCTATGTATAATACTAAGAACAAATGCAGAAGTAAATAAATATCAGTAGTATTGAATGTAAAACCTACAGTTATCTTCTAGTGATATATATCTCAACCTGAACATTATATATAAGAACGTCTTATATCCTTCTTTATGTTGGTGACTAGTGAAGAAGAAGAAGGAAGTGAATGATTAAGGATAGAAAATGTCCCCATCCTCTAGGAATACATTTACGTATTTCCTGAAATGTTTCCTGGACCAGCCCCAGATAGAGTGGTATATTTCTCTGTTGAACTCGTACCTATATCTCATCCAATATAAAAAACCCCATATAGGATGGAAAATGTGGAGGTGGAGGATTTAAAGAAACAACTCCATGATCTTTTGGAGAATAGGTTTATCTGACCGAGTGTGTCTCCTTGGGGAGCACCTATTCCCTTTAGGAATAATAAAGATGGATCGATGTGGATATGTATTGATTATAGAGAACTGAAGATGATCATATTAAAGAACAAATACCATCTTCCGAGAATTGAGGACTTATTTGACCAAATTTGTTAGGATGAATTCTTCTCAAAGATTGATCTCTGATCTGGTTATCCTCAATTGATGGTGATGAATGAAGATATTCCAAAAACCGCCTTTTGATCAAGATATGGAAATTATGATTTTTTTTCTTATGCCTATTGGACTCACTAATTCAACTGCTATTGTTAGGTATTTGACGCATATATTTTTTATCGACTACCTTGATAACTTTTTGGTAGTTTTTATTGATGATATTCGAATATAATCCAAAAGTTGTGAGGAGCATGATGATCCTCTAAAGGTTATTTGTCAAACATTATGGAAGGAGAGGATTTTTGGAATGTTCATTAAATGTGAATTCTGGTTACAAAAAGTTTCTTTCTTAGGGCATATTGTTACCAATGAAGGAATAATAGTTGGCCTTGCAAAGAAAAAATTTATAGAGGAGTGGCCTCATCCTACAGTAGTAACTGATATTCGTAGTTTTCTGGTACTAGATAGATATTATATGTGGTTTGTGAAAAACATATCAAGACATTATAATCCATTAACCATGTTAACTCGAACATGGGACATGTTCATCAAGATAAAGGAGTGTGAGGAATGTTTCCAAGATCTGATGAAGAGATTAGTTACTACACCCGTGTTAACTCTACCCTGAAGTGGAGATTGATTCATTATTTATAGCGGTGCATATCTAAATGGTATTGGGTGTGTCATCATAAAAAATTATAAGGTTATTGAATATGCATCCTTATATTTAAAGACTCATGATTTGAACTATCTACACATGATCAAGAGCTGGCTGAATTCGTTTTAGCTATGATGATATGTATGTACTATATTTATGGGGATAAATGTGATATATACACAGACCATCAAAGTTTTAAGTGTATTTTCACACAAAAGGAATTGAACATGAATCAAATGAGATGGTTGAAACTTCTTAAAAACTTTGATTGTTAAATTCGTTATCATCCCAGAAGAGCAAACAAAGTCACTGATGCATTAAGCAAGAAAGACCTTGTTCTTCTAACCATTATGAGGATTCAAAGAGATCGTTTGATCAATGACCTAGTAAAACTAGATATGGGAATTATAAAGGTATGGAGATCATCAACATTAACCCAAATGATGTCTCAAACATCATTACCAGAGAAGATCAAGAAGGCTCAAAAAGAATATTCGTTGTTACAGAAGAAGTTTGAGGCTGTGAAGGATGAGAAGTTTACTAAGTTCAGTACTGATTAAGAAGGTGTACCAATGTTATGTACACAACTATGTGTTCCATCTATTCTAAAAAAAATAAGGAGCTAATGGATGTAGCTCAGAGATCTTATTTTTATATACATCTTGGTAGCATGAAAATGTATTGGGACCTTCGTGATCATTTTTTGGTGGGACAATATGAAAAGGGAGACTGTTGAATACACGTCAAGTTGCCTAGTATGTTAGCAAGTAAAGGATGAGTGAAAACTTCCAAAATCGGTATTGCAACCACTACACATACCATCATGGAAGTGGGACAATATCACATTAAACATTGTCACTAGTCTCCCGAGAACTTCTGATGAAAATAAAGCGATATGGGTTATTATAGACCATCTCACAAAGACTGCCCATTTCATCTCCATTTGGGAAGATTGATATCTTGATCATATTACTAGGATTTATGTGATGTAAGTGGTAAGGATGCATGAAGTTCCACATTCTATCGTATCTTATCGTGATCCAAGGTTAACATCAAAATTTTGGAGAATTATTCATCAAGCTATGAGCACTGAATTGAATTTCAGTATGACCTATCACCACCAAACTAAGGGCCAATCTGAAAGGACTATTAAAACACACAAGGACATGCTGAGAACATGCTCAATGGAATTTAAAGGTGGATGGGATCAACATCTCCATTTAGTGGAGTTCTCTTACAACAACAGCTTCCACTTGAGAATTCAAATGGCACCCTATGAAGCTCAATATGGGAAGCAATTTAGAACTCATACATGTTGGGATGAAGTTGGTGAGAGTAAACTTCTTGGAGCAGAACTTGTGCAAGAGATGGTAGAAAATGTCCATGCCATCCAGCAACACATTAAGGCTGCACAAAGTTTGCAAAAGAGCCATGATTAAAACCATCAAAGGGACATGGAGTTTCATGTTGGATACATAGTCTTTCTTCAAATTTCACATTAGAAGAGAGTCATGAGGTTTGGTAAAAATGGGAAGTTCAACCCTATGTAAATTGGCCCCTATGAAATCATTGATCATGTGGGAGCAGTGGCCTATCGGCTGGGAATTCCTCCAAATCTAGAAAAAGTTTATGATGTCTTCCACGTATCCCTCTTGAGAAATTACATACTTGAACCTTCACATGTACTAAATCCAGTTGTGTTACAAGTGGAATATGACCTCACTTTTGAGGATCAGTCGATGGAGATCTTGGATCGTAGAGACAAGTTTCTACGCAGTAAGACTACCCACCTTATTAAGGTGTTATGGAGAAACCACAAATGGGACGAAGCCACATGGGAATTAGAGGAGTATATGAGATATAAGTACACACACCTTTTCTCATCAGAGTGTACGAGATAAAATTTCGATGGTGAAATTTCTTAATGGAAGAGGAATGTAACGACCCGATGTTTATAATTATATTGGTTACCTAAATTTGTATGTTATTTTATTTATATACTCACCAAAACTATATCCTTTAATTAATGAAGTGTGTGTAATTAAAATGAGATTATTGGGTTTCGAATGTTATATGACCATTGTTCAATATGACCGTTGGAAACTATATTCTTAATGTTGTGTTTTTATAAATACATTTATCTTGGTTAATTAATACTGAATGAAGATTGAATGGCCTGATCCTATAGACTATGCCCATATGAAGCCCATCTGTCAGAGCTTGGGAAGGAGGAAGCATCACTAGGCTTTACTCTGGACCAAGCACAAACCGGAAATCAACATATAAAGCATGAATGGGATCACCTAAGGCAAGTGTTCATGCTGAAATAAATCACCACACGGGCTATGTTGTCGGAGCCACCCCAAGATTCTATTACCATAGCACACCTTACACATAGGTCATATGTTGTTGTTATAACGGGCTATGTAACGAGACCTTAGATACATTATGTAATCCATTTATATAAATAAATTTTTTATTTCTTCTTATGATAATATTTGTGAATGTAAAATATCTAGATAAAGGTAGGATGAATTAACGTTATATATTACTATTGAAATTTAGAAAAAAGGGTATTTTAAAATATTTATGTAAAATTTAAATTATTAATCGTGTAAATTGATTTTCAAAAAATTGTCTTCTTTTGTTGTGTTCAGTAATAAATTTAGAGTCTAATAATATCAAGACGATTTTTAGTGAATAGTAAAGTAAAAATAGTAACATACCCATATACATACTAATGAATAGTATTAAATAGTAAATCACCCAAAAAATAGAAACTTCACCCATGAATGTTTAAATACAATTTAAACATCATAAATGTGGAAAAATGATCATAGTATAAGTTTTGGTATTTTTTTATGTCATAAATTTTTTATTTACAACTTTATAATTAATTTAATATTTTAAAATGGAAATATATTTTCAAAAAATGTTATCATAAATTATTACTTTATTGTATTTTGGATATACGATAATTTTATGGGACCTTGATTACTTTTTTATGGTGTAACAAATTGAGTTATAATTTTAATGTTGTATTTTTGGAATAAATAATTATTTTATATAAAAATTAAATTTAAAATATTAATAAAATTATTTACAAAAAAATGGTGTTCAATTAAGAATTCAGAGAATCAATATTAGATTAGTGTGAATTTTTTGGGATTTTTCTAAAATAGTTGAATTTTCAGTGAATAGTTAAAATACAGTTTGGAGTTTCAGGTGTTTAATGGCATCATTAATGATGTAATAATAATGTAGGATTTCTGGTCTACTTTGGAATTGTGATATATGCTATGTGGTGTCCCAAGTGGCCAATACCCTGGGAAAATACCATGTGCAAGGCCATGTTTTTTCAAATACCACCGATGAAGTGTCCCTTGGAAATTAATAATTTATTTCCTCAATTTTCCTATAAATACAAATCCATTTCCCTGATTCATTTTATTCATAAATCCTCCTCAATGATGTTCTAGTCACATTACATCCCAAGTAGTCCTCCCAAGGTGCCCTCCAGCCACCCAAGGTCCCAAACATCATGCTTTTGAAGTTACTTTTCAAGGTATGTGAACCTTTCACCCTACTCTTTTATGTCAGTACTTCCTTTATGTTATGTATTATAGTTCGATTTTACTATGTGGGGTCTTGTTCTTCTATATCTTTAGTAATGTCCATTTCATTTCCAAATTATGGGAGACCCTTTCCACTCTCAACAATTTATTTTCTAAATTTTCAAGTGACGATGTTATGCTACCGAAATTTTTGTAAAATAAATTGCATATTCCCTTTTCCTTCAAGCATCGTTTTCATATGGTATTTCTTTTAAATATCCATACCATGATCTTATTTATTTTTATTTTAAACCCATACTGTATAATGAGTTATTTATGAGTTGGTGACTCTTGTCCACTCTCTTTTAAATTTTTTCTAAAACCATGTTATATAGCTGTTATGCTCTAGGATTTTATTCTCAAAATTTCTCTCTAAATTTTTCAAGGAATTCTCTTGTATTATTTATGTGTATACCCATACCTATTTCGTTTCTATGGGTGTTCATAGATACAAAAAAATGATAAATTTGATTCCAGAATTGACATACATGTAACCCTTACTACCTTTCCATGGGTTATAAATATCATAATGATCTTATTTTTAAGAACTTTTAAAACGTCACATTTTTCAAGTGAAACACATTTAATTTACTCTATTTGTGTTTTTTATGATATTTTTTATTATTATCTATATGGATCATATTAAAATAAATACATATTAAGGGTGCACCATGATTGCGCTCTAATGCATTGGGTAATCAATCAATCTCTTGAGATGACAAGTTTTACGATACCATGGTGAATAACCTTGGAAATGTTTATGACACCTCTGGGATAAACCGTTGTGATATGTTCATGAATGTCTAAATGAAATGTTGTAGCGACATATTCATGTTATGATTCAAGTTATTTTTAAAATTATATTCTTATTATTCAATTTTTCATGCCTTTATGACTATTATCATGTTCTTATTAATATTTCTCAAGATCACATGTCAACTATTTCACTTGTTTTTCTTTACTGAGCCTTATGCTCACACTTTCCTTTCAAGTATTTCTCCAAGATATGAGATGAAGAAATTGTATATAAGATGAACCTATTATGAAGACTTATGATTGGTTTATAAGAATGTTTTATGTTGTTTTTTTGTATTATGTTCCTAATTTCCAAGACACTAGACACTAAAGATCCTCTATTTGTAAATTGTAATGAAAAGGTATGTAATAAAAAGGAGGGATTCCATAATATGGGTATACAATAAGAAACCAGGACCTAGTGGTTACTCATTTATATAATTATTTCATACATTTATCATTTATTATGTAATTTTTTATATGTAATTAATGAAATGGATAAGACTAAAAATTTGGGTGAGGAACTACTGAGATTTTATATCGCATCCTTCTTGGGACACCATTGCTTTCCAATCATACATCGTGATTTCATGTATGAATAAAGGGAAGCATAAAAAATTTGATGCATGATTGATTTAATGATTATGATGGAGTATGGGGAAGGGGAGTGATCCAATCATTAGATTCTTGTTGAATCAATTATTGGAATGTTTGTATATTTTGATAATATATATTTTATTCTTGTATCCCTTGATCATGATGAATATCATTTTGTATAGAATTGTGGAAATCATCATTAAGTATATATTATAGTTTATTTAGTTTTATCCATTTTCTTATTTTTCATTAATAGTTCATTCATATTATTGTAATACATTTTATTTTTATTATTTCTACTTCCCCTTTTTTAGATTGTATTTTCAACTATCATGCTCTCTATAATTTATATGGTCATAGTCACCCCTAGGATCAAAACATAGGAACTACTTTCTAGTCGACAACCTCTAGAGTTCATGGAGGCTAGCTTGATGTCATGTGGACAATGTCTCAAGACACTATTTACTGGCACTTATGGAGGGATGATAAAAATAGTTATCATATCAGGTTTCTTTTGTCTTACAGTTTCTATTAGACAAGAGACTAGGACATTGGAATCTGGTAATGAGCTTGTTCCTAGGTGTAGCTAACATAATTAAAGGGGAAAAATTACCTAGGATGAGTAAATTATATTATTTCATACACTATTATGGTTTCAATGATTTCAGTATCGAGTCATGCACATGTTTTTTCCAATGATGTTATTGATTTATTTATAAAAGTTTTGGGATTTCATTTATCATATCCCGATGATATGAGGGCATGCCATGCATTCATTATACTACGCACCATAGGACTAAAATTCTTTGAATTATTCCATTTAAGTATTTGTTTTTATGGTTGATTGACTTTTTTACATGTTATTTCTTTTTTGACTTATTCTAATGAGCCTTTCAATAGTGGATTTTTTAGATTTATAGAAATGTACCAATTCTTATTATGGAAGAGTGTTATAATTTAGATTAAGAATATACACAATTTCAATTTATAATGTGTCTAGGTCATTATAAATTGTAATGTCAATCCACCTAATTCAAAATTTTATATCGAAAATAACTACATAAATGAATTAAATTGAATACCCCATTTAAAATTATATTTCCACCTTATATCTATATAATAAGATGTTGATGCTAACCCAACCATATCAAGGGGAATTGTGTTGTGTCTCCTAAGTCCTTATGTGAACATATCACACCCCCCAGACCTTGCTATTGGAGTAGTGTGTCAGTTATGATGTGTTTATAGGAGTTACATATACCTTACCTCTCTTTATAGATTTACTGGTCTATGTTTCTTATTTGTTTTAAATCATGCCTGAGGGGTGTTCTGGGAAATTATAGAGTTGTTCCACTGTGTCAGCCTCTTCATATATGCGAAGAGAGTGGTGATGCGAACACACAGATGGTTGTGGGCCATAATCCACCCATAGTACCTTCTAATGGTTTTCCCGAATAACCTCTATCGGATCATACCTTCTTGCTAATGCTTAATTCCATGAAATTTTTCTCCAGTTTATGAATTCTGTTCAAAATGTTCCCTAGAATTCAGATACTATGGAAGAGCTCTCTCGGGACATTTAGTAGCAACATCCTCCCAACTTCATGGGGGATTGTAGATTTTATTATTTTGGGTCATGATTATAATCCATGGAATATATCTTTGACCATGTCAATATGCCTCCAGAGTAGAAGGTCAAGCTTAATACCTAAATGTTGCATGATTCTACCAAGCACAAGTGGGCCATAATGTTACAGTATGTGTATTATTGAAGTCTTGTTTGGGAATATTTTATGATGTATTTCTATGATCACAACACCCCGAAGACTCTATGGGTGGATCCCACAATGTATTTCATGTATCATTAGTAGATCCCTATGAAAAATCTTGACTATAGTTCTCGCTTCACCAAGATCTACCAATTTTCTCCATCGTCGACCAATGATGAGTTGATTTTTGTGATGCATTATGAGGACAATATTCAGTATTATGTTTTATTGAATTTGAAAATATTTTGAGTGAAAACAATTATATAATTAGTTAACCATTAAATAAAAAAATGAAATCTCATAGAAAATTAAAATTTGAACTAGGAAGGTTCCGTTTTAATATATGGAAATAGATCTCCCAGTAGTAGGAAGTATCGTTTCATGGGTGCATTTGGGATGGTTCTATCCAGGTTTCACTCACAAAATATTTATATTATCAACATTATTGGATAGGAAATGAGAATATCCAGTGCATGAGGAACCAAATCGAGTTTTGATCTTTCTAATTGATGTGTCACATCCATCGCTTATGGTGATTTTTTCCTCCAACATATCATTACTGTGGATCTATAACAAATTCTATATCGATTACAGGATCTATGACAATAGATTATGCGAGGAGTTTTCATTATACAAGTCGGTACAACCAATGTGGTTGTGGTTTTGGATGTGTTATTCAATCCCTAAAGCATCTTCAACAATTGAGTGAATATGCTCATGCTTGTAAGACAGTACCTCAAGCCCTTGATTCCAGTAATATTTATATAGTGCATATGGTTACAAAGGGTCAGAGCCCAGAGTCATAAATGTTTAGTGGTACTATTTTACTAACCTATTAATTATTTTCTTCTATGTTTAATACATGTGAATCACACTATTTTATAACTTTTCTGGTTGTGGAATGTCATGGCCTTGAAATAGAATACATCTTTGTCATCATGTATCTCAACATTATATTAGGGGTTAGAAAGGATGGTGTACGCCAATGTTATGATTACCTCTTGAAATATGTGTATTCATTTTTTATGGATTTTTTCATCCTGAATAATAATGACTTCAATATCCTTCTCTGTATGGACTTACACATGCCTTATCATGACTAAGATGTTTGACATCTATGATCGGTATTCTATGAATCTCCTAAATCACTCTTTTAAGTTCATATGTGAAGGGGATATCTAGGAAATCCTAGGTGGACCCAAGAATAGAGGGCTTACTAGAGTGAGAACCTAGATATCCAGTCTATTTATGAGTGATTAGGGAATAAAGGCAGTGGAATAATTTTCTATAGTACAATGTTTCAATGGAGCATTCAAAAACAATTTCTCTGTCAAAATTCATGAGAGAGAGAGATAGATTAAATTCAATGTCATTCTTGTTACACATGTGGTACCAGTGTTTAATCTTCCATTTTGGATGATACCTACAAAATACAAGAACCCAAGAAGTGGTAGTATGATCCTGAGCCTATGGGTTTCATAAGAACATACATAATGAAATGGGTTTCAGTTATCATTTTATCCAAGAAAGAAGATGTTACCATCATATTGTGCATAGATTATGGATGGCTGAACTAGCTAAAAGTGAAGAACCATTATCCATATCATCATATAGATGACCACTTCAAACATCTTTGAATATTAACTATTTTCTTGAAGATTAATTTGAGGTCGGTCTACCAACAATTTCATTGGAAACCGTATGAAACACCATGTACCGCATTCCTATGATGGTGCGACAAGTATGAGTATTTAGTTGTACAATTTGGATAGAAAAAAAATTAAAATATCTATAGATCTGATGAATTGGGTTTTCAACCTATATCATGATTCCATTATGGTAGTATTTAAAGATGAAATCATTGTTTATTCTCACAATAGTCCAGACCATGTCAAACATATTGAGACCACGATTAGTACACTAAGAGAGAGCCATCTATATGAAATTCTCAAGAAATTCTAATTATTCTTCGGTATGTATCACTTCATGGATCAATTTATATCTAAGGAAGGAATTTTAGTTCACCCTGGAGAAGGTGAGTACTGTGGAATCCTTGGGGAATCCAATAAATATGTTTTATATAAACAACTTCTTAGTTCTGGATGGTTATTTCTCTTGATTCATCAATGTATTGTCCAACTTAGAAACACCTCTTATGATTATAAATAAAAAGGGTGTGCAGTTCTTATTTATATAACCTTTTTAGACAAATTTTCAATACTTAAAATGAAGAATTACTTTAGCACTGATCTTGATTCTTCTAGATCCTAGATGAAGATATAATGTCTACAATAAAGCTTTAAGAATTATAATCGGAGCATTTTTTATGCAAGGTGGTTGATTCATGGTACATGGGTCCTTCTAGGTAAGGCCTCATGTAAAGACATACACTATGCATGAGCTCGACAGAGTAGATGTGGTTCATTCCCAATGCATTAATATGAATTTGATGTTTTTTGAGAGGATTGTTTTTTATACAGATCCTAAAGGTCTCATATGGAACTCCACAAAAGGAGACTTCAATATGAGGGAGCATATATCGGTGCAATACCAATAATCATTCATCTATGATATTTATTAAAAACTATGAAGAGGAAATATCATAGCAGATTCATTTAGCTAAAAGACTTAGATAAAATCCATCTTGGAGGCCGGTAGTTATTGGTTATTGATGGAACTATTTATTTGATATGCATCTGGAAGATGAAGTACAACATGGGAAAGTAGTTTTAGAATCTCTAGAAGTGACAACCTTATTTTTCTAGTGGGAAAGGATGTGGTAGTTATCTGATTTAGAGAGCCTCATCTTGAATGAGAGCCTCATAGGTGATAACCCACCTCTTGAGTGGTTTGTTAATATAAAAAGTAACCCTCTCTACTGTGGGTGTGCTTGGGTGCCTTATGATGCACATAAAGTGCTTGGGAGTGAATTTCTTGACTATATTTGGGATGTTTGTCATGTGATTTTGAAGATGTACTGACTCATTCATTGTTAGCTCTTGATTAGAAAAATGAATATGTGGTTAATAGGAATCATCATTCAAGGATATAGCTGATTATTTTTGCAGTAAAATAACTTGTGACCATGTGGACTTCAACAACCTCTCTCCATTCTACAGAGTAAATAGAATGATGTCACCATTGATTTCATGGTAATAATTCTGAGATCCCCTTGATGATATTATTCAGTATTAGTGATCATCAAAATATATTAAATGTTCAATCACTTACTAACTATATGATAAAACATCTATGTTAATGAGATAGGAAGGATTAATATCGAGTAGATAGTGCACCCTCATTTTTTCCCACATTCTATCATTTTATAGTGAGATACTCTGTTCACATTAGGGTTCTAGAAAGGCTGAGAATGGAACTGGGTTCACAAATGATCTTGAGTACAACATATCACCCTTGTATAGATTCTTAGTTTGAGTGGCTTATATGAGTGATATAAGATATTTTTTTGTCTTCATACTTAATATTTGAGGTTCGTGGTAATGGAATATTCATTTTGTTTAGATTTCCTAAAACAACATATTTCTTTCAATAATAAAAATACCTCTATATGAGGTCCCTTCTGGTAGATTGTTCTATTCACCCCTATGCTGGATTAAAGAAGGTGAGGTAGCCCTATTGGGTTCTTTTTTAATTTAGGAGAATTCAAAGCATGTAGAACTAATTCAGAACTATATGGATGCAGCTCAGTTAGGAACAAATTCTTATTCCAATCATCACCACAAGCCTCTAGAGTTAGAGTAGGGACATCAGGTATTACTAGGAGTATTGCTTAAAATGTATTATAGATGAATCTTGAGACAAGGTGATTTATCACCATATTATATTTATCCTTTTAAGCTAGTGGATAACAGAAGGCTGACAACATAATTTTTACCATTACCTCATAGTTACTATTCCATGAATGATGATATACACATATTGTTGCTTCGATTATATGATCCAAATATATGTCATTAATTTGAACCTAATGATACCAAGATTGATAGTGATGTGTCTTTCATAGAGAATCTAATATGGATCACTGATCAGATCATGATTACTGTCTAAGGTAGGTTAGTTCATATAGGGAATGAGAAATATTATAATTGATTTGTGTAGGATGAATCATGCGAGGGGAAGCCAATCTACCTATGTAGTGGATAGAAAACCTATCGGATGACACTTTACCACCCTTGGATGGGATACTCATGGATGAGTTGTCTGATGTGTGGGAGGTTGTAACGTATCGCCTTTTCCCTAAGGTACAAACCATTTAATATTTGGTTTTAATAATTTTAATGTTTTTTTATAATGATGTATGATTTTTTCGATGAGGTTACAG
Source organism: Viscum album (assembly GCA_963277665.1). NCBI lineage: Eukaryota > Viridiplantae > Streptophyta > Magnoliopsida > Santalales > Viscaceae > Viscum > Viscum album. The sequence goes on along the minus strand of OY728128.1, from coordinate 206,103,389 downwards.
GTGTGTACAAGGATCATTTTTTTTAAAGATTCCTAAAATGGGAATAGAGGACTGGTCCCCATAGTTAGTAGAAACTGTTCAACCTAGCCCACATGGTTTCCCTAAACCACCTGGTTGTAGATAGAGGGATTCTAGGGATGCATGGGTTGTCTATAACCATGAGACCGCTAATATTTGATCGTGCAGTGGTGGATTGGTTTGTAACCAATATTTGTTTCATGGATAGTTCATAGTTAGAAAATCTATGTTCCAAACTGTGATGGTTTCCCCTTTGAATCAATTTGATGGTGCACATTTAGAAAGAAGTTTTTCCAACCATGAACCATTGTTTTTTAGGGTGAATAACATATTTTCCATTAATTAATGTATTATCATCCTTCCTCATTCTTCCATATAATCTCAAGCGGTGTAACTTAGATCTTTTCTGTTTGAGTCTCCTCCTCCCATCTTCATAGGGTTTGATCTATCTCCTTTATTTCTCCTCTGATTTTTTCTCTGTTAGATGAAATTGAATGATATCGATATGATTTATAATCAACTCCCTTATCCATAGAGTCTATTTCAACATTTTTTTCCTTATTTAGGCATGACTATTTTCTAACTATTATTGGGTTTTTTTACAATTTCTTTAATTTCCCCATTTTAAACTCTTCTAGTTCCTCAATAAAAGATGAGTGGATCACTACTACATTGAGGTATTGAGACCATTTCATTTTCAACCAGTCATCAAATTTTAATGATGCTCTTTGTGGAGATCATAAGACCCTTTTAGTGAATATAAAAATTGGTTTATCAAATTAATTAAATTTTTTCCATGAAATGTGTCACCTTACATTTCAGTAAAATCCATCAGTTGGTTTCTTCCTTTTTGTTGACCAATATATTGGGAGTGACCACCTTAATGGAGTTTTAACCATTATATAAATGGTTTATTACAATGTTTGAGTTTCTCATTTGATAAATTCAATCATCCCTTAAATAGATTTGGAATAAATTATTGGAAATAAAATAGTTCTCTGGTCATTATTGTAATGCCCCAGCCTGAGTTACCCATAGTAGTTGCATTATTAAATAACATTGCCATGATCAAATGAGATAAAAATCCAAAAGGACAAATTATTTTAGTAGCAATTCAAGTACTAGATATATTAATAAGTTTTCCAATACATTATAAAATGAATAAACAACAACAACATTGTCTCTATTGACCACATTCATCACATAGACAATCCATGTAAGTCAGTAATAATATATTTCTTTGTATCCTGGGAGAAATAAAACATAGAAAGGGCTGAGCTCATATTCTCAGTAAGGATAACAATATAGCAGAAAATTTCAATAATAAGCATAAACATTTAAGGAAATTTATAAGACTAAAACACAAGCCTTTTAAACATTAAATTAATCATAATATAGAAATTATAAATCAAATAATTCCATTTATGTATTCACATTGATATTCTACTAGTATATTAATCACATGTAATATCAATATCCAATTTCAAAATGTTGGAATGCATAATGCCAGACATCAAAACCATATAGTCAAGGGATTCTGCCAAGACTACAAATAATATTTTTTCAAGGACTTGTGCCAAGACACTAGTTTGTTTCATGAGGCCTACCGATGCATCGAAGTGTTATAGTGGGCTCCACCCGTCACTTATTATGTCCAATGAATTCCTCAAATGAAAATTTCTAAACATAACATCAACATTCGTATTAAAACTGTAATACGAAATGTGAATACATTATCCATAAATCATGAATGGTGTAAAAATAACACATCCACATTCAACAAAATCACAATACATTCAATAAAATATGTATGATTTGAATTATAATAATAAACTTCAAAGAATCATAAAATCCATCAATGGATGTTGACATAGATGAAATAAAAACATTTTGTAGAGAAATATCTCTTTCTATTATGAAATCATTTAAAAGTATTATAAGTATAAAAGAAAACATTTATTTTTAAAATATTATAATAAGCATGTATTGGATTCTTTGACGATGTTATAACTACATAAAATAGTTGCACCTGCCTTATAAGTTAAAATAAAAGACATTCTTACCTTAATTTGTCCGAGAAGGTAATAGAGTACCTTGTTTGGAAAATGAAAGAAAGATTCATTTCAAAACATATGTGGTCAAATAAGGGTATAAATGAATTTAAACCATAGTCTAGTAAAGAGTAATATTGTATTGAATTAAATTTTTAAGAAAACACAGATGTGGATGAGAAAGAGGTCCCAGTAGATACTTACATATTAATAATCTCATATAAATAAAGAGATTATAGAATTAACCCTAAAATTTTACATTTCCTTAGTTGAGGGTACGTTAAACTCCTGTATAATAGTTATATCATTGTTATTAAATTATAAAAGAATCATATACATAAATATGATATCATATATGATCTTCTAATATTTATTTGTTAATAATATTTTAGTAATATCATCGTTTCAAGTGTTAAATGATTCATTTTATTTTATAAGCTTGGTTATAGAAGCCATTATTGTTATGGATATGTTGTATTTTATTCAATAAATATTGATATTATTTTCATAAATATTATTTTTAATCATAAAATGAAAATTATTCTTCAATTATTATGATGGGGAATGGATCTCATCGCGTTCGTGGAGATGGTAATCCATACATACGAACGAGCGACAATATCATTATATTGATAGAGAAATAATATGTAATTGGATGGTATATCATATATACAGAAAAATTAACATGTTATATTTATTATTTACATTATTTATACTCATTATTTTATCCATACAAACAATTAAGTGTTTGAATGACAAACTACACCACGATGTGGAGACGATAAGCTGTATGTATGCAAGTATGTTGACATTGTCATTTATAGGATGGATAGAATAATGTATATGGTTGTAACATATTTATAATAACATCATATTATGTATAATTTATTGGAGTTATTATTTTTTTATGGAAACAACAATGAAAGTGGAAGTGGAAGAAGAAAATCACTTGAAAGAGGGTGGTGAAATTATTACCTCTTCTACGGGTGTTTCCTTTTGAGTTTATCAAAAGGTCTCATTAGGCTATAATCCTGATCAATGTAAGGCCTCTAGTATTAAGGGAGGATAGTATAGAAGATATTTGGGATGGGGTTGGATGATCCAAATGTCTTTGGGGTGTGAAATTAAGAGAAGTGGATGCGTCTTTTTATAAGATAGGTGAGGGTCACTTTACGAAAAGTTTGAACTATTATTTTATAATAAAATATATTTCAGTATCTAATGGCTTAAAAATGATTTATTTTAATGATAAGGTGGTTATGGGTCTAAAACATCTCAAATAATAGGTTTTCAATAGGACTAGGTCACCAAATTAACCTTATCTTTTAGATTTCACTCTTAGATAAATAGTTTGACTTTACCATGTCTCTTTGTATTTTTATATTATATGGTTAATGAAATTACTCTAACAATCCATGATAAGCCCAATTGGCTCAGTATTAATATATATAACCTTATCTAATTACTTTGAAAACATTAAATTTTTAGGAATATTATATCAATTGATAATATAGTATTTGTCTTAAAAACTCAATTATGTCAATTTTGACACAATTTATTATTTGAATTTTTTGAAAGCCATAAATACTTTAAAAAATAGAATAAACGTTATTTAATCAACCCTAAAATGTCATAGAAACCATGATAATTCGTTTATTTCATCGTATGTCTCAATTTACATTTATTTTAATATTTATAATTTCAATTATTTTAGTATTTCATTATTAAGTTAATTATTATGTCATCATTGTGTCATAAATAAATTAAATTATTTATTGTCTAAAAATAATAAATAAAATTAAATTATGTAGGAAATATTTTTATATTTCTAATGAATATTTATAGTCTAATTTATGTTGTGTGTAACCCTATATTAAAAATGGTTTTGTGATTAAACATAGAATTTAACCCTTTTAACGGTTCCTTAAATAAAATAATAATAAATGTCCTAATCTAATACATGTGGACCGAAGTGGATCATATATTATTTATAAGGTTGTTTTTGGTCGAATTAAACTTATAAAATAGAATTAGTTCATGTGTTAGGGTAATTATAATATCAATTTTACCCTCAATTAACCAATTTACTTTTAACCGTGGTAAATAAATGTCAAAAGTTACTATTCAACAAAAATTATTTTCATCTTATTGAACCACATTATACAAACTAGTGTCAACCGTGTCTCTCAGATTATTGAAATTCAACTCCCAGAAGTTCTGAAATTATGTTTTAGGCAAATTTGAAAATGCAACAAGAATGAGGGTAAAAGACAGTAAAAATGTCAATAAAATTTTATATATCTAAACTAATCAAAAAATGATTCATATTAATTACACAGATCATATATAGGTATAATAAATATATTTTTACTTGAATTAAATTAAAATAAAATAACAAATTAGTTAAATAATAAGTCAGTTTTAAACAATAACACAATGTTTTTCACTATTCATCAAAAAAATGAATGTTTTAAACAAAATCCAAAAAATTCACTAAAAGATAATTTCAATATTCCAAATTCAAAAATGAGGACCATTTTTTAAAATAAAATTTATAAAATTTTAAAAAGTGGGTATTACTATTTATAACTGCTAGTTTTATTGGTTGTGGTGTGTTAAAATTCTATTGCGTACAACACATGTTACTGCATTATTCAAAGAGAAATTTACTGTGGAAGCTTGTGGTGTTACATTATCCTCTCCTAAAAATAATTCCTTCCTTGAAATTTATAAAATATTTCTATATAAATAGATTCAAGTGGTTATTCATCATAAGTTCCATGGGTTCCTACGTTGCCTCTACCATCTTATGGTTTTTCCATAGAACTTTTACTAGATAAGTCGTCATGTTCCTCAGCACATGTTTTCTGGTGCCAAGAATCTTGATAGGATCTTCACAAAAAGTCAAATCAGGTTCTAGTTCAATTTCCACATAAGTGAGTATATATATTGGGTCATGGATATATTTTCTCAAAATAGAGATATGTGGAACATATCGTGAACTTTGGACAGACTTGGAGGAATTTCCAAATGATATGCCATAACTCCAATTTGTTTTAGAATTTCGAAAGGTATGATGTACTTGGGACTCAATTTACCCTTCATAACAAATACTATGACAACCTTCAATGGAGATATCATCCAGAAAACATGATCTCCTATTTAAAATTCTGAATCCTTAGAGTATCAACATAGCTCTTTTTCCTACTTTGAGCTGCTTTGATGTGGGTTTGGATAATCTTTACCTTTTTAATTATTTCCTCAACATTTTGTGGGCGTATGGGTTTTCTTTCACCAACATCATCCCAACATGTTCGTGTGAGACTTCTCTATACATATAACGCTTTATATGGTGACATCTGAATACTTGAATGGTATATAATGTTATAGGAAAATATACCATAGGTAAATATTTATCCCACATACCTAGAAAGTCAAGTGAGAAAGATCTCAACATGTCTTCTAATGTTTGAATAGTCTTTTTGTATTTTCTATCAGTTTGAGGGTGTTAGGAAGTGCTCAAATGATGTTAAGTATCAAGGTCCTTCTGAATACATTTCTAGAATCTTAATGTAAAACATGGATAACGTTTAGAAATAATCGATAGGGGTACTCCATGAATTCTTACAACTTCATTAATCTATAGTATTTCCATACGATCAAGTGGTAAATCATATCTTGTATCATGAAAATGTACTGACCTGGTAAGACATTAAACAATGCCACATATTGAATCATTCCTTATAGGATACTTTGGTAGCCCCATGAAAAAGTCCATCGAAACATTATCCCATTTCCACTCAGGTATGGGAAGAGGTTGCATGACTCCTCCAGGCTGTTACCTTCTGGCATTCACTTGTGGAAAAACCATACATATTGACAAAAAATCAGCAATCTCCCTCTTCATGTTGTCCTAGAAAATATGTTCCTTCAATTATCCATACATCATGGTTCTCCCAGGGTGTATAGAGAAATTGGAGCTATGAGCATCATCCAACAATTCCCTTTTTAGATCAGGTATGTTGGGAACACAAAATATCTTCCCTAACTTCAAAATTCCATCTTCATCTTTAAAGTCACTCAATCTACCATTATTTACAGCATTAATCTTATTGTGAAACTTCTCATCATTATTCTGAGAACTTCATATCCTTTCTAGTAAATATGGTATGGCAACCATTTGAAAATTATTGATGTTTCACCTTCTATGTTTATTCCCATATCAATATTTATTATATCCATGAATAAAGGATCCCTTTCAACTCACATCTTGTTCAAAACTCTCTGATCTTTTCTTCGCAAAGCATCTTCCACCTTATATGCCTTCCCCAGGTGGTAGTCTATTATGCAATCATAATCTATGAGTAGTTCATGCCATATCCATTGCCTCATGCTGAGTTATTTTTGTGAGAAAATATACTGCAAACACTTGTGATCAGAATAAATATCACATTTTTAACCATTTTGATAGTGTCTCTATATCTTCAGAGAAAATATTACAGCTGCTAACTCAATATCATGAGTGAAATAGTATTGAAAATGAATTTTTAGCTGTCCGGATGCATATGAAATAACACAATCATTCGGCATACGAACACATCCTAAACCTTTCATTGAAGCACCACTATAAATAAAAAATATATCATTCCTTGATGGTAGAGTCAAGATAGGACTGTTGACTAATTTTATCTTCAGTTATTCAAAACATTCTTCACACTCTTTTGTCCAATCAAATTTAACCCCTTTATGCGCGATCTTGGTTAATGGGTAATCCAAACGGGAAAATTTTTGGACAAAATGTCTATAATAACTTGTTAAACCATTAAAATTGTGTACCTCAGTTATACTCATCAGTTCTGGACATTCATAAATTTCCTTGGTCGTTGAGGTATCAACAATGATTCTTTCTTTAGAGGAAATATGGCCAAGAAAAGAAATTTCATGAAGTTAGAATTTATACTTTCCAAAACATCCCATATAATTCATTTCTTCTAAGGGCTTTCAAAATAGTGCGCAAGTGATTTTCATGATCTCTGTAGATTTTTGAGCATACCAATATATCATCAATAAATAACACTACAAAGTCATCAATATATTCCTTAAAAAATCTATTCATTAAATACATGAACACAGATGGTGCATTAGTTAATCCAGAAGGAATTACTATAAACTCATTATTCTCGTACCTGGTTCAAAATGCATTTTTCGGATTTCCATCCTTCTTTAGACACAATTGATGATTTCTAGATCTAAGGTTAAACTTTAAAAAATATTGACCTCTATGAAGTTGGTAAAATAAATCATCAATGCGCAGTATGGGATACTAGTTCTTTATTGTTATAGCATTGATCTCCCTATAGTCAACAAACATCCTTATAGATCCGTCTTTCTTCTTAATAAAAAGGGCAGTGGCTCCCCATGGAGAAACACTGGGGAAAATAAATTATTTATTACTCAATTCCTCTATTTTTTTTATTTAGTTCCACAAATTCCAAAATTTTTATTTAATACAGGGTCTTCGATATGGGCCTTGAACTAGGAATTAAATCAATGGAAAAGTCAATTTCTCATTTTGGGGGATATCCAGATAAATCCTCTTGAAACACATCAACATTTTTTTCACAATATGTATGTCCTCTATTCGAATATTCTTTTCCCCACCCATAATTATTTCATTCCTTTCCTCCGAAATAATTGAATTTAGTAGCGCTAATGAGGGTGGATCTAGATAAGAATCAGGTGGTGACATTTCTACTATAAAGATATGGTACAACATATCATCATCGAAAATTGTAACCTCTATTTACTTACAATAAATTTTCACATCATGGTTCGAAAGTCAATCCGTTCCAAGGATTATACCAAATTCATTCATGTGTATGACGATGAGATCAGCAGATAGAAAAATTTTTATACCCTAATGAAAACAGATTTAGAAATCATTGTTCTGATCAAACTTCCCTTAGGTGTTTTCAATGACAACTCCCTTATTAATTAGAATTGAACATATCTAATTTTCCTAGAAAACCAGGAAGATATGAAACAATGCGATGATCCATAATCAAATAATGCATTATCTAAATAAGAGGAATCCATTAAATTACCTACCACCATGTCTTTTAGAGCTTCAACCTCAGTAGTACTGATCACATAAGCTAAAACTTTCTCCCTTGTCCCTTTTTGAGGTAATTTACCTAGGTTCTTAAGAAATTCATTTACATAATGTCCCTTTTCTATAAAATTGTAGAATTCAACATTGACAACCTCTTTAATTCCCTTCCAATCACAAGGTAGGTGGCCTTTTTCACTACACTTGTAACAGACTCCCATTTTATTCAAGCATGTACCGGGGTGTTTCTTCAAAAATTTACAACAAGATGGATATTAAACTTTTCCCTTCTTCCAACTATTTTAATTTCTAGAGTGATCACCATATATCTTCTTATATTTCTTTGCTTTGAAATCATAAGACTTAAATAATTCCTTTTCTGTCTTGATAGCACGTGAGACAATATCTTCATATGATGAGAAGGATAATTAGACTAATGCTCGATGAAGAAATGGTTTTAAACCATACAAGAATCGATTATCCTTACTCATTAGGTTACGTATATAATCTGTTTCATGCCCTGATAACCTTGTAATGTAATCCTCATAATTTGTGACATTCTCATCCCCCTTTTACCTCAGACTCAAATATTGTATTTCCATATTCACTCAATGGTCACAAGGAATTTATTTTTATAAGGAAATCTCTTTAAACTCCCTCCATTCCATGTTCTATAATTATTCATCTTTCTTCGGGTTTTGGATTAATGACCACCATTGATCTGCATCTCTTATGAGGTGATAAACTGCCATGACAACTCTTTCCATTTTGTTACTATCCAAAGCTTGTAATATTTTCTCTAAGGAACATAACCATTGCTCAGCTACTAATGGATTTTTACTCCCATTGGATGTTGGTGGTGGTTTCCTCATGAAGTAGTCTAATGTTTAACCTCCGCATTGTGGATCAGGGTACTCCATACTGGTAACGTTATTATTCATACCTGAGTGAGTTTTCCCAGTATGGTGATAAGCTGATCAGCACCTGTTGTTTCACCAGCTCCACTATAATTATCTTGGGTATGAGAGAAATCCCAACATGGATTACATGCGTCGATACCATTTCCATTCCTTCCATTAGGAGTCATTTTTAAACAATTTCATACACTATATTTGTTTGTGAATCACAATATATAATTCCAAACTTTTATAAAACATAACAGAAATTGAACAATTTTTGGATGTAATCCATAATCATTAAAAAAATGTTTTCTTTGAGCTGGTATATACTCATAAATACTTCATAATGGATTGTAAAGAAAATGTGAATTATCCTAAAAATATCCCCTGGGAGGTTAATTACCAAAAGTGCAGAAATGCCCCTTGTCGTATACCAGGATACCCCGAGTCAAGCCCGAAACTCATTTTCAGATTTTTCACTCCTAGGTACATCTGTGCCCTAGCTGGATCTACCTTCACGTATCTATATAGGGATGTATTTCATGGAAAATACATAAAATCTCTACATTACCAAAATCCTAGGAAGTTCTTCTATACCTGTATCATAGACTATCTTAGGGTAATGTTCTTTACTCAGAGATAATCTAAAATATAGATTTCATGATTTTACTAAACTTCGTCTGATACCATCTATAATACCTCGACCCTAGTTACCCAGAGTGGGCACATTATTAAATAACATTGGCATGATCACAAGGGATCAAAATCCTTAAATACTGATATGTTTAGTAGCCTTGGAAGTACTTGATACATTCATAATTTTTACATTACATTATAAAATGAAAAACCACAACAACATTGTCACCATTGACCAGATTCATCCCTTAGACTATCCTTGCAGGTCAGTACAAATATAATTTTTTGCAACCTAGGAAAAATAAAACATTGAATGGGGTGAGCTCAGATGCTAAGTAAGGATAACTATATAGCGGAAGCTTTCAATAATATGCATAAACATTTAAGGAAATGTATAAGTCTAAAACACAATCCTTTTAAATATAAACTTCATCATAATATGGAAAAGATAAATCAAATAATTCCATTTACTTATTCACATGGATATTCTTATTGTCGAACAATCACATGTAATATCAATAGAAAATTTCATAATGTTGGAATGCATAATTCGAGAAGTCATAACCACATAGTCCAGGCCTTGTGCCAAGGCTATTACTATGTTTTTTTCAAGGCCTTTATCCAACACACAAGTTTGTCTCATGAGACCTACAGATGCATCTAGTAGCTATAGTGGGATCCACTCATCACTTACTAAGTCCAATGCATTCCTCATATGAAAAAGTATAAATATAACAAAAACAATCGTATTAAAACTAGATTACTAAATGTCAATACCTTATCCATAAACCATTAATGGGGTAAAAATAAAATTTCCACATTAAAACATATCACAAAACTTTTAATATAATAGGGAATATTTGTACCATAATAATCAACTTGAAACATGTTTAATATCCCTCAAAGGATGTTGACATAGATAAAATCAAAACTTTCTGTAGAGAAATATCTTTTTTGATTTCAAAATCATTTAAAAGTCATATAATTATAAAGGAAACCTTTATTTTGAAAATATTCTTATAATCTTGTAAGGGAAACTTGAAAAATAGCAGCACCCATTTTATAAGTTCAAAAAATACATTCTTACCTTAATTTTGTCGAGGAGGTAAAAAAGTACCTTATTTGGAAAACGACGGAATGATTACATTCAAAACATATGTGGTAAAAAAAGGGTATAAATGACTTTAATCCATAGTCTGGTAAGTAGTAAATATTATTTTTAGTATCATATTAAAGAAAACATAGATATGGATGATAAAGAGGTCCCAGTAGATACTTATATATTAACAATCTCAGATAAGTAAAGATATTGTAGAATTAACCCTTATCTTGTACTTTTCATTAGTCGATGGTAAGTTAACCTATTATATAATACTTAAATCATTGTTTTTTAATTATACAAGAATCATATATATAAATATGATATCATATATGATATTCTAATATTTAATTGTTAATAATATTAGTAGTATCATTGTTTCAGGTGTTAACAGATTCATCTTCATTTATATGATAGGTTACATAAGCCATGTTTGTTTTGGATATGAGTTATTTGATTCATATACAGAATAATATTATGTTCATAAAACATATTTTTAATCATAAAATGTTAATTATTTTTGAATGATTACAATGCGGAATAAATCTCACCATGTTCATGGAGACGGTAATCCGTACGTATGCACGAGTGACAATAACATTATATTTATGGTGAAATTGTAAGTAATTGGATGGTATAACATATATAAAGAATAATTAACAGGTTATATTTTTTATTTACATTAGTTATACTCATTTTTATACACATCCAAATAATGAATTGTTTGAATAACAGACTACCCCAGGATGTGGACACGTTAAGCCTTACGTACGCACGTATGATGACTTTGGAATTTATAGGATGGATAGAATAATGAATACGATTCTACCATATTTATAATAACATAATAGTATATAAAAGGTAATGGTGTTATTATTTTTGGTATGGAAACAACAAAGAAAGAGGAAGTGGAAGAAGAAAAGAACTTGAAAGAGTGTGGTGAAGTTATTTCTCTTTTTTGGGTGTTTCCATTTGAGTTGATCAAAGGGGAACCATATATTCATTTTATGATAAAATTAAGACCTCAAGGATTAAGGGAGGTTAGTTGAGAGGATATTTGGGTGGGATTTGCTGAGCCAAATTGCTTTGAAGGGGCACCATATATTCATTTTATAATAAAATGATTTTTGGTTTCTAATGGATTCAAAATGATTTATTTGTAGGATAGGGTGGGAATTGGTCGAAAAACTCTCAAGAAATAGGTTTTATACAATTTTAGGTCACCAAATTAACCTTATATTTTTTATTTCACTATTACTTAAATACTTTTACATTTACCATGTCTCTTTGTATTTTTATATTATATGGTTAATAAAATAAATATAAAAATCCATGCGAACCCTAAGTGGTTCAGTATTAATATATATAACCTTATATAAGTCTTTTGGTCGAACCATTGATTTTTAGAAATATTATATCAATAAATAATGTGGTATTTTTAAAAAAAGCTCAATTATGTCAAATTTTACAATATTTAGTATTTGATTTTTTTGAAAGTCATAAAAATTTTATCACTTAGAATAAAATTTATTTAATCAATACTAACATGTAATATTAACCTAGACATGTATTTTAATTAATTATAGGTCTCAATTTCGATTTATATAGATATTTATAAGATCAATTGTTTTAATATTTCATTATTAAGGTATTTAATGCATCATCATTGTGTCATAAATAAATTAAATTATTTAATGTATAAAAATTGTAAAGAAAATAACATTATGTAGTGAATATTTTTATCTTTATAAGGAATATTTATATTCGAATCTATATTATGTGTCACCATATATTAAAAAAAATAGTTATTAATCATTGAATTTAACTCTTTTAACTCTTCTTTAAATAAAATAACAATAAATGTCATAATCTAATCAAAGTGGAACAAAGAGGATCATATTTTATTCCTAATGATATTTTTGGTTGAATTACTCTTATCCAATATAATTTGCACATATGTTAGGGTAATTATAATATCATTTTTACCCTTAAATAACCAATTTACTTTTAACCGTGGTAAATAAAAGTCCAAATTTACTATTCACAAAAAATTATTTTTATCTTATTGAACTAAATTTTACTTACTGATGTCAAATATGTCTCTTGTATTTTTAAAATTCAGCTTCTAGAAGTGGTAAAATTATGTTTTATTCATATTTCCAAATGCACCTAGTAGGTGGGTAAAAGACGGTAAAAAGTTAAATAAAATTATATATATATATATAATTTTTATAAAATGACTCTAATGAATTACATTGAACATATATATGTATCTTTTCTGACCTAAAATAAAATAAAATATTATAACATCTTAAATAAAAAGTCGTTTTTATTCAATAATGCAGTGTTTTTCACTATTCATCAAAAATTTAATGTTTTCAAAAAAAATTCACCCTAAGATAATTTTGATATTCCCAATTCAAAAATGAAGTCCATTTTGTAAAATAAAATTTAAGAAATTTCAAAAATGCATGTATTACTATTCATAACGGCTAGTTTGATTGGTCATTGTGTGTTAAAATTTCATCTTGCAAACAATGCAAGCTACTGCATTATTCAAAGGAAAACATACCGTGGAAGATTGGCTTGTTAAAATTATGCCTCATATATTATATTTAATTTATTATTCTTGATGATTTACACTTATTTTCACCTGACTTATATTTTATTTCATATTATTGATCCTCTGTTAATGCCTTATGTGTATGTTTTATATATCATTTATTACACAATATTATTATACTAGTTCCTTAAGATATATTCTTTATTCCCTCCTTGATGGTTTGAGATTTATTATTTGGTAAGCATCATAAGATGTGATATTTTCTGTGAATCTCTACTGAAATTTAAGTGTATATTCTATTCCTTATGATATATTCATGATTTATATGCTTCACCTAGTACGGGTTGGGAGAGAACATGGGACTTGAATTACAGACTCCATGGAAGGACTCCCCATGTTCAGTTAGATTAAATTGATGTATAGAGAGAGATACATTGGATTTATATATAGGGGATCGTTGGGAGGATTCTATGTACTCGTGAGTTACACTAGTTCCATAGGGGATAAATTGATGAAATAATAATGGCCATGATTTCCATTCCCTGCCATGGGTGATACCTGGCTGCCTATGTGAGATAATTGGTATGGAATCAGAGTTCATGATTCCATGATTTAGAAAATGGATGATATTATGAGATACCAATGATGGACTCAGTGCAATTTCTTATATCAGAGACACATGTAGCAACCCTTGGGATTCCTTATAGATCGTGTGGGATGGTATCAGTAGACCACCATTGGATTTTATGAATTTTTTAATTAATATATGATGTATATTATTAATATTTAAGTCATGATTAGTTGATGACATTGAAATGTGATAATAAATCCAATGCACATGTCTGGGGTTTCCTAGCATAGTAGTTTTTATTATAATGTACCTTGTATAAAAATTATTAATTTCACATGTACATAATTTCATACATCCATATTAGGCTGAAGTAGGTTGTATCAGTTGAGTGTCCATTAAGTAACCTAGACTGAGTGGTTATTCATTGTTTTAGATATTTCCATCATTTAACATTTTGTAGCACACTATAATTTAATAATTGATCAAAATGGATAGTCCTAAACAATGTGGGTTCAAGGAAATTTATTTTGTATGTCACGCCCTTCAGGGGGTGAAATTGGTACCCAAAGAGACATCACGATTGCTGATATGGATAAGGGAATCATGCATCATTCGATTATTGATTGATTTACATATTTTGATGGTGTTTGGGGGAAGGGAACTAATATTATGCTTGATATTCTTATGGTATTAATTTTGTACTTTCATATATTTTTATAAAATGTATTATATGAATATATCTACTGGTCTAAATAGGTCTCATTTCTATAGAATTGTGGAAATAATAAATTATTATCTATGAAGGATTATTCATTTTCATCCAGTTTTGTATTTTCCATTAACAATTCATTCTTATTGTTATTATTCTCCTGTTGTTTATTATTTTTGATTCCTGTTTTTAATCTCTATTTCCAACTAAATTTCTCATTTTGATATATGATGGAATAGTATTCCCATAGTCACACACTAGGCACTCACTACTAGTCAGATTCCAATGGTGTTTTCAGAGATGTAGTTGATGTCTTACGACCACCATCTCAGTGAACTACTGAAGGGAAGATGGGTAGGCATGCTACATTTATCCCAGAACAAGTTCCATGCCTATATCTCGCAATTTATTTTCTATAATATGACACAAATTGTGGGGTAATCCACACCCACAAAATTCTAACTCATTATTCATTAAAAAAATATTAATCCTTGTGAAATTTAAAGGATAATCATCTTTGAAATTATTCCAAATGATCATGATAGTTCCAAAGAAAAATCATCGAAAATGTTTCATGAAATCTAGAAAGAATTAGTATCCTTAATATCGAAAAAAATGTGGCTATATATCACTAAAATAAATTCATCAAATCTCTTATGATGGTTTAATTTACTTCATAATGGTGTGTCATGAGAAATAATCTATAATTATAATCTAAACAAAAACTCTATGATAGTAAACACATTAAAATAGATAAATCAGTTAAAAGAAAAAGTATTAAACAATGTTTTAGATGAAATAGTGAGGATAAAGAAAACCCCTCAAACCTTAGACAAACCCTCCACACCATTATTTGATGCCTAATCCACTATTAAAACAAGCACAAATTCTATTCACGCCCTTTCCCCCGAGTTATCATTTTCTTGTTAGTATGCATTATCTTCTGAGGTCCTTATCCCACAACATTCCATGAATTCAAAAAACACTTATGATAAAACCACAAGAAAAATCACTAAATATGAAAATGATTTACACATTGGTTAAACTCCACATTCATTCTTCATGTATGAATTTCTAAAATTACATCATTTCATGTAATTTTAGCTGCTGGTAAAATGACCTCCCAAAGAGGAAAATAGGGATGTCCTATATTGATGAATTTTCCTATTTCAATGTTTCTTCCAACTATATTTCCTCTTTCAACTAAAATGAAATTCTCCAAATGTATTGAGATAAAGCTCATCAACTTTTCCACTATGTACTAAATTTAATTATACTAATCTATTCTCATTTTAATAATGCATGATGGTATATGACTAGTATAATAACTATTGGAATGATTTCAAATCATATTCCCTCACCTACCATTAGATAGTTATATGGAAGAATATCTTTGACTTTTTGGGATTTTGTCCCAAGTTCCAAATATAAGTTTCCTGAAGCATAGAGACATAATAAAACATAAAGAATATGTATATACAAAAAATGATCCCTACATTTACTCCATGGACACTTCAAAATAGAGTAACGTCATAGTTTTTGGAAAATATTTCACAAGGATATAGGTTTTAATAGTCTCACATGTCTGCCCTTCTAATTTATAAGGCTGATTCATTGTACCCACAATCTTTTATAATGATCATATACAAAGATGGTTTCTATCACCACATTCACATAAATATGAGACATAACAGTGACACAAAGTCTCTAAATGATTTTTAAATATACCTCTTCATCATATGGGCCTCTTGTAATATGACTATTTGAAAGATTATTAAGGTGTAAGTCTCGATAATGATTGGAGAAGGTCTTCAGAATTTTTATTCCCTAAAAGGGAAGAATCCAAAAAATTACTAGCTAAAATGGAACAATATTTTAAATAAAAAATGATGGAACATAAATATGTTTTCGTACTTTACAATTTATCACATGTAGTTATACTCATAAGTGGTCCACAACATGTGTATAACGAGATACCACATCAAACCATCACATATAATTTATACATGGAGGAATTTGTAAAATTACAAAATAAACCTTAAGACACCTAGAATTTGTAATTCAAGATATATAATAATTTTACTTTGGGATCACCTGGAGGTTTTCCTAGGATGATATAGATAACTCAAGGTCTATGCCTCTTAGTACTAACTATAGTAGAGTCCAAGTTATATATACAAAGAAATTAGTCACAATAATATATATAATATATATATATATATTACATTACAACACTCTTATGTTCAATTATTTAATTGAAAAACCAATATATTAGGACATCCATGACCACAAATATATGATCGAATAGAGAAAAATTACTCCTTTTGAAAGATATACCAAAATTCAATTCAACTATTGAATAACAACTATGTTATATATAATAACCATATCACTGTGACAGGTGATCATATGTTCTTATTAATGATTCCATAAATCACCATAATACTATAAATAGTAATTTCATATTATACTATGAATCATTATGTAATAATGAAACCTAGCCTATAAAAAAATTCCCAAAGATGGTAAATCAAAGGCCAATAACATATGTGAAATCCATGCCTATATATAAATCAAATACCAATGTCTTAAACAACATTACTCATTTATACCTTTTCCAAAATAAATATAAAAAATATATATGGAAAAACATCCACTGTAACACCCGAGACTTTTATGTTATATAAATCATCAAAGGAATCTTTTTCTACACAACACTTGCTTGGCTTGCTTTACACGCAATCACGACCTTCCTCGATAGCTTGCGTCGTACGCAATACCGAGTTTCACTAAACAACAATATGCTATTAAAACTAGCCGTTATGAATAGTAATAACCACTTTTTGAAATTTTATAAATTTTATTTTTCAAAATGGAATTCATTTTTGGACTCAGAATATCGAAATTAGCCTAGGGTGAAATTTTGGTATTTTTCTGAAAACTTTCAATTTTTGATGAATAGTGAAACCACTAAGTGGTAGGTTAAAAACTGAATTTTGCATAAAACTTAATTTTACCGCTTCTGTGAATGGAATTTCAAAAATCCGAGAGACATGGTTAATAACAAGGACTAAAATGTTGTTCAATGAGATGAAAATAATTTTTGGTGAATAGTAACTTTTTACTATTTTTACCGCGGTTAATAGTAAATAGGGTAACTAAGGGTAAATATGATATTAATATTACCCTAACACATGTCCTAATTCTATTGGACAAGTTTAATTCGACCAAAAACAAACTTAGGAATAAAATATGACCATTTAGGCCTACTTGGATTAGATTAGGACATTTATTATTAATTTATTTAAAGAAGGGTTAAAATAGTTAAAATCAAAGTTTAATAAGTAAATCATTTTTAATATAGGGTTATACATAAGATACATTTGATTTTAAATATTCATTAGAAAGCTAAAAAGATTTCCTACATGATGGTATTTTATTTGTAATTTTTAGACATCAAATAATTTAATTTATTTATGACACAAAGATGATGCAGTAATTATCTTATTAATGAAATATTGACAAAATTGATAATATAAATACCAAAATAAATGTAATTTGATACGTTTTATGAATTCCAATAATTTTATAGGTTACTATTATATATTAGTATTGATTTAATCAACTTGGTTCGAACATATAATTCTGTTATGACTTTCACAAAAATCATATATCAAATTGTGTCAAAATTGACACAAAATAGTTTTTAAATCAAATATTATATTATTAATTGTTATATTATTCCTAAAAATCTAAGGTTCGGCCAAATGACTTAGCTAAGGATATATATATTAATAATAAACAATTTGGGGTTCGTTTGGCATGTTATAGTAAGTGTATTAACCATATAGTGAAAGAAAACAAAAAGACACGGTAAAAGTTAAATTAATTAACTTAGAGTTAAATCTAATTGATAAGGTTAAAATAATACCCTAAACTTGTCTAAATCCTATTGGTTGATAGGATTTCGACCCATCCCCACTTTAGCTTCGAAATAAGACCCTTTGGAACCATTATAAATCTATTTTGACTTTAATATAAAATAATATTTTGAGATATTCCTAAGGTGCCCCTCTCCTCCCTTATAAAAGGGCACCTCCTCCCCCTCCTCCTCACACCAATTTGAGCACTCAAGCTCGGCCAACCCCTGCCATTTTCTCCTCTCCACTTCCCAAGAATAATCCTAGAGGTCCTGGTCTTCTCTAAAGACCAATCTTAGTTCCTTAAGTGGAGGATTCAAAGAGGCGTTCCAAAGAAGAGGTAATATCCATTACCAATCTTTTCAATTTCTTTCTTCTTCAACTTCTTCTTCTTTAGTTGTTTCATGATAAAGTAATAACATCAGTATAACTTACATACTGATATGTTATTATAAATATGAAACAACCCTAATTCACCTTCTATCCATCCTACGGAAAAATGAAATCACCGCGCGTGCGTACGTACGGAATACCGTCTCCACGCCGTGGTATAATCTATTTTCCACCATCACCTTACAAGGATGGGTATAATGGTGTAATGAGTAACTATATATGATTATTATTAAGTAATATTGATACTGAAATACTATATATATATACTCCAATACAATTCCACGATCATAGGAACGATATCATCACTCGTGCGTACGTACGGAATACCGTCTCCATGATGTGATGCGACTCGTTCTACATGATCTTCATTTCATAATGATTATATAAATGAATTGAATGAATGAATATGGTATATACTACACTAATACCATTCTGGAAATGAATTATCTATAACCTAAAGATAAGAATAAGAATTTATTCGACAAAACACGCATAAGAACAAAAAGTTATAAAGACCCGAGTAACAAGTAACAATGAAATATTACTAACAAGAAGCTAATAATATGACCATATATGATCTCATATCAATATGTATGATTCTGGAATAAGTCAATAACATTATTTAAACCATTATACAGGAGCTTCGGACACGAACAAAGAAAATCGGACCTAAGGTAAGGGAAATATCACAATCTCATTTTTATCCGAGATTGTTTATTCGTAAGTATTTACCGGGGTGCATTTTATCATCCACATCCATGTTTTATCAATATGTAATATTATTTCCATCCACCTAAAATTGTTTAAATCCATTTTTACTCTTCGGTGAGTTTTTAGTAATACGTATGAAAGGAATCTTTTTTCGTTTTTTGTACGAGGTACTTTTTGACTTTTCCGACAAAAGTACGAAGAATGTTTTTTTTAACTTATACGGCACGAACGGATTTCTACTGTTTTATAAAGCCTTATTTTCATGAAGCTTCCTCTAAAAGATTTCATGAATATTTTCAATAAAATCTCTTTCTTTTAAAATTGCATGATGTTTTGTGAAAAGAAATTGATTTTGAAGAAGAAAGGATATTTTCCTCAAGAATTCAATTCAAGTGTTTTATCAAAATTATTTTCCATCTAAGATAATAAAGAGTTCTGTTTCTATCCATATTTTTACATTGATTTGACTATGTTGTGATGGAATTATGTTTATGAATTCCTTTATCTTATATGAATTGATTTATGATGTCATGATGTTTCAAGATTCCCATTTTTGTTACATGTGTTATGCGATGATGTATGTTTTATGATTATGTGGCACACATAAGAAAGGATTCATTATAAGATGGGTGGGACCTATATCTCCCTCCAATGCATTGGGTAATGATTTTATATCTCATGAGATAGACATGGCTGGAACGGAAGGTTATTTCGGTTCAGTTATACAGGACTGAAACGAGGAGTGAACTCGGTTCAGAAAGGGACTTTGTCTACTAAGATAGTCTTGGAAATGAGTCATGACTAACAAGAAATGATTTTCCATGATTATGTGTGCATGCCACAAAGTTTCAAGTTTTATGTTATGATTATGGGGATCTCATTTTCACTTCTATGATTTATTCCATGTTAAGATATTATGATCTCTTTTGCAGGTTTTTATTTTCATAAAGATATGATATGATTTTTATTTCCTTTATTTGTCCTTGCTGAGCATTTGAGCTCACCCTTTTATGTTTTCTTTTCCCCAGGTCAGGAAGATGGATATTAAGTAGAATATGCTAAAAGGGACCCTAGATATAATGAAATAAATGGGAGACACTGTAGAAGATTTATGAACCAGTTGTTTATGTTTCCCAGTTTCTAAAGACACTATACCTATACGGTCCTTTGTGGTTTTGTCATATGTTGTAATAAGTGTGCTTCAATTTTGAAGTATTAACAATGTATGTAAAGTGTGGGTCGTTATAGTTGGTATCAGAGGAAAGGTATAGTTAACCTTTGGAAACTAGGATGTGAAAGCCTTAGTAAGAACCCTAAGGATAAGTCTAAGCATAGAACACAATCTTAGAAATGGCCATGAATAACCTAGGATAAGACCATAAGCATGAAAAAAAAATTTCTTGAATTATGTGGTTTCCTATTATAATTAGTGTTGCTCACACTATTCTTCTTGGTTTTAGTCAATGGATGGAACCCGAAGGAACCGTGTTAATGCGTAATGCGATGGGCAATGCAATGATTGTCCCCCTGAGCAACCAAACGATATGGGAGCTGGAATGCAAAATCTTGTAGCCATGCTCACACAACTTTCTCATGCTATGAATCTTGCAGGATTTCCAAACGAACAAAGGAGGGAGCAACATTCTGTTGAATCCTTCATGAGGCAGCGTCCACCATCTTTCAGCGGGTCTACTGATCCATTAGTTGCTGAACAATGGATTAGTACTACTGAAAAGATATTTTCAGTTCTTCAATGTTCTGAGCATGATAAAGTCATCCTAGCAGTGTATCGTTTGGAAGGAGATGCGGATCAATGGTGGAATCTTGTTAAGAATACGAGGAAAAGGGATGAAATTGAGTCTATGGAATGGGACGAGTTCAAGAACTTCTTTTTCAATATGTACTTCCCTCGTATTCTCCGAACAAAGATGGAGAAAGAGTTCCTTGAACTGAAGAAAAGGTATGATGAATCTGTTAGTACCTATGAAGCAAATTTTACAAGACTTGCAAGGTACGCTTCTGGTATTATTATCCAACCTGAGAGTAAGATCGATCGATTCTTTAGTGGCTTAAAACCAAGTCTTCGAAGGGCGTTAGCCATAAGGGACTTCAATAGCTACGGGGAAATCGTTCGATGTGCTCTCAAAGTCGAGATGGAGATTGGAGTAACCCATCAGTCACATGGGTTTGATAAGAAGAGGAAGATGGAATTCAAAGAAAAATCTAAAGAGCACACGGAAAAGAAGATGAACTTTCCCTTATGCTCAATGTGTTGAAAGAAACATGGAGGGAGTTGTCTTAAAGGGACAAGTAAATGTTTTAAATGTGGAAAGGAAGGTCATCGGGCATTTGAATGTCGTGATAATGGGAAGAAGATGTCTAATGATGCAAACAAAGGAAGGGATACACAGAATGAACCTACTACACTTCAATGTTTCAAGTGCAAGGAGATGGGGCATTATGCCAATCAATGCCCAAATCCAAGGGTTTATGATGATGGTCGACGTCAACAAACTCTTAAGGCTAAAGACAAAGGAAAGTCACATGCAATTTCTATCAGTGATGTGGAGTACGATAACGATGTGGTGAAAGGTACACTTACCATCCACTCTAAAGTAGCAAATGTTTTATTTGATTCTGGATCCACCCACTCTTTTATTTCTGAAAAATTTTATAAGGGTATCACCGTATTACCTCAACAATTAGATGTTGAGTTAGCTGTGACAACACCTAATGGCACATCAATCGCATCAGAAGTTTATAATTCTTCTCCGATCGAAGTTTGTGGGAAAGTGCTTCCTGCAAATCTTGTGATCCTTCCTTTAGTGGAATTTGATGTGATTCTTGGCATGGATTGGCTTTCTCTACATGGAGCTCATATCAATTTCCAAAGAAGGGAAGTCACATTTCATATTCCAGATCAACCTACGATCGTCTATCAATGCAAGGATGAACATAACCTTCCAGTGGAAATTTCTTCCATCTTATGGGTATTGATTCCACTAAATGAAGGTTATTTATCTCAAATAGTTGGTGAGAAACTCACGATTAAGAATATGCCCATTGTACGGGAGTTTGATGATGTCTTTCCGGAGGAATTACCGGGTCTTCCACCAAATCGTGAAGTTGAGTTTTCAATAGAACTCGTACCGGGTGCTTTGCCTATTTCAAAGACACCTTATAGAATGGCCCCAATTGAGTTGCAGGAATTGAAGAAGCAACTCCAAGAGAATCTTGATAAGGGATTCATATGCCCTAGTGCGTCACCTTGGGGAGCACCTGTTCTATTTGTTAAGAAGAAAGATGGATCAATGAGACTCTGCATTGATTATCGAGAACTTAACAAGATCACTATCAAGAACAAATATCCTCTCCCACGCATTGATGACTTATTTGACCAACTACGCGGAGCTCAATACTTTTCCAAGATTGATCTTCGTTCAGGGTATCATCAATTAAGGGTCAAAAGGGAGGATATACCAAAGACGGCTTTCCGTACAAGGTATGGACACTATGAATTGATAGTGATGCCATTTGGTCTTACTAATGCCCCTGCTATCTTCATGGATCTAATGAATAGAGTCTTTAGAGACTATCATGATCAATTTGTGGTAGTCTTTATAGATGATATTCTTGTCTATTCAAAGAGCAAGGAAGACCATGAAGATCACTTGAGAATTATATTGAAGACCCTGAGAAAGGAGAAGCTTTATGCCAAATTTACCAAGTGTGAATTTTGGCTTCAAAAAGTTGCAATTTTGGGTCACATAATCTCAAAAGAGGGGATATCTGTGGATCCAGCAAAAACAGAGGTTATCGAAAGATGGTCAAGACCAACAATAGTAACTGAGATCCGAAGTTTTCTTGGTTTGGCTAGATATTATCGACGTTTTGTAAAAGATTTTTCACGATTATCTAATCCACTCACCAAGTTGACTCGGAAAGGAGTTAAGTTTGTCTGGACAGAGGAATGTGAAGAGAATTTCAAGGAGTTGAAAAGAAGGTTATCCAGTGCACCTGTGCTCACACTGCCTTGTAGTGGAGAAAGGTTTGTGATCTACAGTGATGCATCCAAGAAGGGATTGGGGTGTGTTCTTATGGAAAATGATATGGTGATAGCTTATGCCTCGCGACAGTTGAAAATCCATGAGCAAAATTACCCAACACATGATTTGGAGTTGGCTGCGGTAATCTTTGCATTAAAGATTTGCAGGCATTACCTTTATGGTGAAAGGTGTGATATTTATACTGATCATAAAAGTTTAAAGTATATTTTCACACAAAAGGAGCTGAATATGCGCCAAAGAAGATGGTTGGAGCTGATTAAGGATTATGACTGCTCAATCCATTACCACCCTGGGAAAGCAAACAAGGTGGCAGATGCATTAAGTCGACAAGACCATGCTAGTTTATCCATGATGAGGATCACAAAAGATCCAATATTTACGGATTTACAAAGGATGGATCTTGGAATTATAATGGAAGGGGAAAAATCTTATCTTTCTCAAATGAATGTTCAACCATCTATACATGTGAAGATTAAAGAGGCACAGAAAGAAGATGTCGAGTTACAAAAGAAGGTGAGAAATGTTCCTGAATTCAACCTTGATTGTGATGGGATAATAAAGTTCAGGAATCGGGTTTGCGTTCCTCCCATCCCCGAATTAAAGAAAGAGCTGCTGGATGAGGCTCATAGTTCTTCATTCTCTATTCATCCTGGAAGCACGAAGATGTATAGGGACCTGAAAGAGTACATCTGGTGGGATGGCATGAAAAGAGATGTTGCTGAATATGTCTCTCGATGCTTGGTTTGTCAACAAGTTAAAGCTGAGAGACAGAAGTCTAAGGGGATGTTACAACCATTACCCATACCCGAATGGAAATGGGAAAACATTACTATGGACTTTGTCACAGGACTTCCTAAAACATCCAAAGGCAATAATGCTATCTGGGTCATAGTTGATCGTCTTACAAATTCTGCACACTTCATTGCTATTAGAGAGGATTTCTCTCTAGATCAGCTTGCCAGGATATATATAAAGGAAGTGGTAAGATTGCATGGAGTACCACTTTCTATTATATCTGATCGAGATCCGAGATTTACCTCGAAGTTCTGGCGAAGTCTTCAGCATACTCTGGATACAGAGTTGAGTTTCAGCACTGCTTATCATCCCCAGACAGACGGTCAGTCTGAGAGAACAATTCAAACCCTAGAAGATATGTTGAGAGCTTGCTCTATGGATTTCAAAGGAGGTTGGGATCAACACCTACCTTTGGTGGAATTTTCTTATAATAATAGCTTTCACTCCAGTATTCAGATGGCTCCTTATGAAGCTCTCTATGGAAAGAAATGCAGGACTCCAACTTGCTGGGATGAAGTTGGGGAAAGAAAGCTATTAGGACCTGATCTCGTTAATTTGAGACTTTTTATGAATTCCACTAATTTTCTAGGTTACTATGATATATTAGTATTGATTTAATCAACTTGGTTCGAACATATAATTCTGTTATGACTTTCACAAAAATCATATATCAAATAGTGTCAAAATTGACACAAAATAGTTTTTAAATCAAATATTATATTATTAATTGTTATATTGTTCCTAAAAATATAAGGTTCGGCCAAATGACTTAGATAAGGATATATATATTAATAATAAACAATTTGGGGTTCTTTTGGCATGTTATAGTAAGTGTATTAACCATATAGTGAAAGAAAACAAAAAGACACGGTAAAAGTTAAATTAATTAACTTAGAGTTAAATCTAATTGATAAGGTTAAAATAATACCCTAAACTTGTCTAAATCCTATTGGTTGATAGTATTTCGACCCATCCCCACTTTAGCTTCGAAATAAGACCCTTTGGAACCATTATAAACCGATTTTGACTTTAATATAAAATAATATTTTGAGATATTCCTAAGGTGCCCCTCTCCTCCCTTATAAAAGGGAACCTCCTCCCCCTCCTCCTCACACCAATTTGAGCACTCAACCTCGGCCAACCCCTGCCATTTTCTCCTCTCCACTTCACTAGAATAATCCTAGAGGTCCTGGTCTTCTCCAAAGACCAATATTAGTTCCTTAAGTGGAGGATTCAAAGAGGCGTTCCAAAGAAGAGGTAATATCCATTACCGATCTTTTCAATTTCTTTCTTCTTCAACTTCTTCTTCTTTAGTTGTTTCATGATAAAGTAATAACATCAGTATTACTTACATAATGATATGTTATTATAAATATGAAACAACCCTAATTCACCTTCTATCCATCCTACGGAAAAATGAAATCACCGCGCGTGCGTACGTACGGAATACCGTCTCCACGCCGTGGTATAATCTATTTTCCACCATCACCTTACAAGGATGGGTATAATGGTGTAATGAGTAACTATATATGATTATTATTAAGTAATATTGATACTGAAATAATATATATATATACTCCAATACAATTCCACGATCATAGGAACGATATCATCACTCGTGCGTACGTACGGAATACCGTCTCCACTATGTGATGCGACTCATTCTACATGATCTTCATTTCATAATGATTATATAAATGAATTGAATGAATGAATATGGTATATACTACACTAATACCATTATGGAAATGAATTATCTATAACCTAAAGATAAGAATAAGAATTTATTCGACAAAACACGCATAAGAACAAAAAGTTATAAAGACCCGAGTAACAAGTAACAATGAAATATTACTAACAAGAAGCTAATAATATGACCATATATGATCTCATATCAATATGTATGATTCTGGAATAAGTCAATAACATTATTTAAACCATTATACAGGAGCTTCGGACACGAACAAAGCAAATCAGACCTTAGGTAAGGGAAATATCACAATCTCATTTTTATCCGAGATTGTTTATTCGTAAGTATTTACTGGGGTGCATTTTATCATCCACATCCATGTTTTATCAATATGTAATATTATTTCCATCCACCTAAAATTGTTTAAATCCATTTTTACCCTTCGGTGAGTTTTTAGTAATACGTATGAAAGGAATCTTTTTTCGTTTTTCGTACGAGGTACTTTTTGACTTTTCCGACAAAAGTACGAAGAATGTTTTTTTAACTTATACGGCGCGAACGGATTTCTACTATTTTATAAAGCCTTATTTTCATGAAGCTTCCTCTAAAAGATTTCATGACTATTTTCAATAAAATCTCTTTCTTTTAAAATTGCATGATGT
This sequence comes from Viscum album, assembly GCA_963277665.1. Lineage (NCBI taxonomy): Eukaryota > Viridiplantae > Streptophyta > Magnoliopsida > Santalales > Viscaceae > Viscum > Viscum album. The sequence continues at coordinate 206,076,496 of OY728128.1, read as the reverse complement.
TTTGTGAAAAGAAATTGATTTTGAAGAAGAAAGGATATTTTCCTCAAGAATTCAATTCAAGTGTTTTATCAAAATTATTTTCCATCTAAGATAATAAAGAGTTCTGTTTCTATCCATATTTTTACATTTATTTGACTATGTTGTGATGGAATTATGTTTATGAATTCCTTTATCTTATATGAATTGATTTATGATGTCATGATGTTTCAAGAATCCCATTTTTGTTACATGTGTTATGCGATGATGTATGTTTTACGATTATGTGGCACACATAAGAAAGGATTCATTATAAGATGGGTGGGACCTATATCTCCCTCCAATGCATTGGGTAATGATTTTATATCTCATGAGATAGACATGGCTGGAACGGAAGGTTATTTCGGTTCAGTGATACAGGACTGAAACGAGGAGTCAACTCGGTTCAGAAAGGGACTTTGTCCACTAAGATAGTCTTGGCAATGAGTCATGACTAACAAGAAATGATTTTCCATGATTATGTGTGCATGCCACAAAGTTTCAAGTTTTATGTTATTATTATGGGGATCTCATTTTCACTTCTATGATTTATTCCATGTTAAGATATTATGATCTCTTTTGCAGGTTTTGATTTTCATAAAGATATGATATGATTTTTATTTCCTTTATTTGCCCTTGCTGAGCATTTGAGCTCACCCTTTTATGTTTTCCTTTCCCCAGGTCAGGAAGATGGATATTAAGTAGAATATGCTAAAAGGGACCCTAGATATGATGAAATAAATGGGAGACACTGTAGAAGATTTATGAACCTGTTGTTTATGTTTCCCAGTTTCTAAAAACACTATACCTATACGGTCCTTTGTGGTTTTGTCATATGTTGTAATAAGTGTGCTTCAATTTTGATGTATTAACAATTTATGTAAAGTGTGGGTCGTTATATCCACTCCTACCACTTTGTAATTCCTAGGCATTAATCACTCAGTCTATGTTGTAGGGCCACATGGCTTTAAGTGTGCCTCCCTATATAAAAGAGAATTGAAACATTTTGTACGGGTATAAATTATTTATTTGAGAGGAAATGACCTCATTTTTAATTAATAATAAATAAATAAAAACACAAATAATTACATTGATAAATATATGAAATCATATAACATATGACATGGGAATATCTAAAGTCAATACTAAAATGTAACCAATAAACACCACTATTTTAGGTCAATCAAATATAAGAGAAACACAAGAATGGGAAAAAAATATTATGGAATAGTTAGTGTGTCCTTCCTTATGATACCTCAAAAAAACCATTCATTAACTCCTAGATTCTTATTGCTTGGGCCATTCTTATTCCTATATTTCTAATAATGATGTCTTCACACACCTTGTGATCGGTGTGATCTGAGTGAGAATAAAACAAGAATAACCCCACCAATACCTCCAAAGGAAAAGGGAAAATTAATATATGATAGTGTGAATGTTGAATAAATAAATTAACAAGAGATGTAAATATATAACCACTCATACACTAAGTCTCTATGAACTATCATAGCCACCATTTACCCTACCCTCAATTTCGGTGAACCAATTTTAGTAAGGTTATAAATTTTCTATCAAAACATTTCACAGGTTATTCTAAAACTACCATCATAATTTATAAATCTACAACTATCGTTAAATGTTTTTCCTTTATGAAAAGGTTGTATGTTCCACAAAAATGGTGGTTGGTATCTGGAAAACGGAACACCCCTCCCTGAAATTATACATAGAATTTTTATAATAAAAATTAACTATATGGAATACTAATAGTACTTCTCTTGAGGATATAAGAAAATAAAATGATCAAAAATCATGTATGGGTCTGAATGGTCATTCACCCAACCATATTCAAACACATATCAATCATAGGTATCAATAATAATAAAATATCATAGAAGCATCATATACAAGGACCCACATAGTATGGAAATTCCAACCTTCAGATAGTACATGAAAACATCGTGGCTTAGAATGACGGTTGTGAAAAATGACATATAAAAACCATTAACATAATATCCATATCCAAAATCAAAAGAGTGTTTAATAATGGCTATTCCAAAAATAGAAGACCAAAAAATCAATGGAATCATATTAGAGGAAATATCTAATAATTTCACCACCCTGATGTAAAAAAATTAAAATTTCCCCCATGAAATGTTATTATCCTAATATCATCAACAACAAAAAAAAGTTAAATTACATGAAATATCATATGCCTGTACGTAATTTTCATATTATTATATTTTAATATAATAAACATATAACATCTATAGACTTATAATTTCTAACCATATGTCTCTAAGAAAATACGCAACTCCATAAGCACCAAAACTGGATGATTAACCATCAATTTTGATCAATCAAAGTGAGGACAAGATCAATCCAAATAAAAAATGAAAATTTGGATTAATATAGGGAGATGAAAATACTCAAAAATCTATCTGAACACCCATTGAAATAACCAATAATCAAAAGGGGTGAATAATTTAAAGGCATAATCATTGGAAAATAACTCAAAAGGGGATTAATCATACCACCATTTTGATCAAACATGGTTTGACGAAAAAATGTTCAATATTGATAGAGACCAGAGGGATAATGTGAACATTTTATCAATTACACTAAAAACCCATCACCACATCATAAACCTCATCCAGGTCTTGGGAATAATGTCTTAGGTTATGTTTTATGAGAATGATTCCCATATGTCATGATATCCAATCCAATGTAGTCTTACCCTCTTTACTACCTCAAAATTTTGTGTGGGTTTGACACACAACCCAGGGATCAACCAAACACTCTCATCCACCATTTATTATAAATGCCATTTCCCCATGAACCATTACATATGGAGGAAAACTAATGAGAAAATTTCATTTACCCAGGTATGGTATTGGATGTTTTGGATGGTTTAATCTCTAAATCCCAATAGAATATCCCAAAATATTCACAAGCCTTAGCAATGAATATAAAACACAAGATTTAACCAAAAAAAGGGAGAAAAAATCACATAAGTCTCATAGTATATTATAAAAACCTAAAAATCCTTGGAGTTGATGTTATAATTTCAATGTCAAGTATATTATTTAAAATTAATTAAGTTCATATTAGTTGTTTGGATGGAATCAAATTCATAATAAGAGAACAACATTGGTTGGTTCACCATAATAAAAGGGATTATGGTTCTACCATAACTATAATATTAATCATGAAATAATTATGTTTTATATATATTGAATAAAATTTTATAATCATCCACAAAATTAATCCATGAAAAAGAAAAGCACCTTATGGAGGTGGTACACCACACGAACGCATAAAAATGATGTCATTTTTTAACTAGAGGAAGTGTAAAGGATAAATAATATGTAAAATTTCAAAAATCATTATTATATATTTAATATCATATATATAAATTATTTACAGCATTATTATCATCCATGTATAGTGGTGATGAGAAAATAATTACTATAATAACTGTATACATAATCGCATACAAACCCATGATAGAATTTTAATTTATTTTTCATTGGTTGGAAAGGAGGTAGATAATTTACATTCAACTACTATATTAAAATTTAATTATAAGGAAGAAGTTTATTTTGTTTTTATATAATTTTTATTTAATATTTATAAGAGGTGTGATAGTATAAAAAATTATAGTACTTAGTTAATAGTTACACCTCTACTTTGTATTATATTATATAGCTAACAACTTTAGCCTTCTAGGTTTTTCCTTTGATGAGTGAAAGTACTATTGGTCAATCTATAGAAGGCTAGAAAATTATTTGTGTATGAATAGTTTTATTTAATTTTATAAATTTTGTGTCTATATAAGATGATTTCGGGTGTGAATATTATAAGAGAGGTTTTTTACTTATATAGTTAATGAAATGACATATTAAAATTAGGTATAATATAAAAATATTATATATTATTTTTCATGGGTAAGTTACACCACGTTTCCAAAATATATTACATAATACATTTTAAGGGTAAAATAATTTCAACTAATAAACTTTTAATAGTTCTATATTGAGTTTTAAGCCATATCTTTTTTATTAACCCGTTCATTAAGAAATTTAAACCTTAACCACATTAACAACCTTTTCCTTTCTAAGGGATTATAAATTTATATCAAAAATATAAATTGACCTAAAAAATATTGTGGGAAGATATTTTAGACCTTTTATAATCCCTTAGTCATATTTAAATATTTTAATGGTTTTATATCATTTAATATAATATTATTTAACATAAATTATTATTAATGTCATTCCAAAAATAATAGACATATTTATGATTTATATAAAATAAATAAATTCATGAAAATAAAATAAAATATCATTAACCATAAGTTATGTACAATTATTAACCATAAAATTAATTTTATACCATAATTAATACAAAAATTTAACATTTTATCATTTTAAAATCATTTACATTTTTTTTGACTCCTCGTATGTGCACTCTATCAGTATTGTGCAAGTGTTACTGTTAATTATATATAAAAAATAAAAAATTAATTACCATCATAAAAATATATTAATAATATTCAAGAAAAAAATTACATTATTTATTCACAGCTTCTTATCCCTATCTGAACATATAAGAAAAATTAAATTCAATAGTGTGTCCTTTTTTATTTATACATTTCATAAAATAATATATATTTGAATATTAAAGAAAAATAGAAAAAACATGACATATATTAGATGTTAGGATATATGTGTGAAATATAATCTAATCCAATGGAATAAATCAATTTATTAGAGATTTTTGTATATCTCAGTCACATTAATTATAACAATAATTACCATATTTACCCTTAACCATGTTGAAATATTTTTACCATAGTTATTATTCATACTAATAAAAATAATAGGCTCCAATTACCAAATTTAAATTTCTTAATTCTTAATATGGAATAAAATTTAAATTAATAAATCTCTAGATTATAATGAAACCAATTTTAAAATAAATTCATAATAAAAAATGAAAAATAGTTTTAAAAACATTTCACATTAATCCATAAAAATAAAGTTAAACCAAAATTTAATATAATGTTGATAACTATGGAATTATTTATAGTATGATAATAAAATTATCCTATCTTCCATTAAAACCAAATAAATTATATATTAGTAATTTAAAATTGCACAATTTAATTAAAATATATAATAGTTAAACAAACAATGATTTTTTCCACTATTCACTAAATAATTTACCTTTTCATAAAAATTAATAAAAATTTGGAAAAGAAAATTTGGATTTAATTATGTCAAAAAATAATTTTTTTTAATTTCAATTTTTAAAAATAGAAAATTTAATTGTAATAATCAATAAACATAGTCATAAAAATATTTTTTTGAAGAAAACTATTTTTGAAATCAAAAAATGGCAGTACTAAATATTTTTCATTTATTTTAGAATGATTACTCCAAAAATATTATTGAGTAATACCTTAATATTAATATATATTTTATAATTTGGTTACCCTAATTTATACCCCCCTAAATTTAGTGAAAAGTTTATAAATTTCATATTATAAAAAAATTTAAGGTTCGTTTCAACTCATGGGTGTGGATTATACCTGATATCAATCATATAGTAATTTTATGAAAAAAATATAAACCAAAATCTTATGGTATTACCAGAAATATATTATTAAAAAAATTATATAATAATTCATTTCCACAATTCAAAATATATTGTAATGTTTTAGCAAAAAATCAAATATATGAAATTACATTGGATAAAATAAACATGAAACAATAAAATTTATCAATGATATCATAATAAATAATATAACAAAAAAAATTGGAATTATAGAATTCATATGAAACCAAAAACTATTTGAGAATTCATTGATACCTTATTCTAATCATATATTGAGAAAGACTAAATTTTTCATGTACCATCATCATCCTGGAACACAATATATGTTCTATATTAGGGTTTTTCTACTAGTCGGGCACTCTCTTGGGATTGGGTACTACGTGTGTAAACACTTAATATTACGATAACTTCTCAAGTACCATATTATTCTTGGGATAGTGCACATGATACATCATAAGAAAGTGAATCTATGTACCCTCTATGATACCATGAGATAAAATACCTCAACAAATAAATTTCAAGGAAATATAATACCCCTAACATTAATAATAATTATCTCGGCATTTTTTTCCAAGATAACATGAAAATATTAATATTTAAAATTTCACATAATTAACCAAATAAGGGAGACCAGTTATTAAAAACATCAAAAAATAATAATAAGAAATAAAAATAATGGGGGTGGATGGTGGTTTTGGAACATATACCTCGTGTGACAGAATGGTCATTAAGGATGTTGAAACAGATATAATTTACCTTTTCATATATCATTAGATAAATCACATTAAAATTGAATATGATATATAAAATTATAGTTTAAAATAATTTTCAGTTAACTATGTTTTAAATACATTTTAAATAATGGAAAGGAATATTTTTTTTGAAGAAAATGGTCATAACAGTGATTGAATTTGTTCACATATAAATCCCTAAAAATATATGATAGAATGAAAATTATACATTATATTTTAAAGATGAAGTATTAAGTCACATTAAAAATTTTCCTTCAAAAACATGACATGATAAAAAATGAAAATATTCACTTTTAAAAGATATTAATAAATAATAGATACTAGAAATATAAAAAATGTCTATCTCAGAAATATGTGGGGTTCAAGATAAATTAAATTATCGGAGAAGGTAATAATTTTAATATTTTCAAAATAATTTATTTATAGTCTCATATCATTAAAAAGGATAATAATAAATCCTTTTATAATAAATAAAATAGAGATATAATGGTTATATGAGATAACACATGATTAGTTTTCCATATATAAAGTGTGAAATTTGTGGGATTGAAAAATATAAACATGGATGAAAATTTATCATTAATGACAATGTGAAATGTTTATAACAATGTCCAAACACCTAGGGGGAATACATATTTTATGTATATAGTTTTGAATTATATGTTTCATTTTCCCATGAAAAAATTACAAATTAAATGTTAGTCTATTAGGATAGAGGAAACCATGCATTGAATTAAAATATTCTAAATTTAATAGTATAACCTAATGGAAATAGATTTTTATTAAAAATAAATCCATACCATTAATTAGGAACATCCAAACATGATCTAAGCTGTTGTATAAAAATTAAATATATTAATTTAATATTTAAAAACCTTATTCATGCTAATAAAATTTTGAAACATAATTTATATTATTTTTTACAAATATTTTATTTTGTTTTATTTTATTTACGCAATTGGATGTTATTAGATTCAATTATCCAATTATTACTAGTTTAATAAAGGTTATTCCAATTCAGGTTTAATGATTCAATGTTTGTTATTTTAACAAAATTATTTGTCGTATAATAGTTTTATTATAATGATTTATGATTTTATAATTTATTTTTAATAAGTTAATTAGTAATGATTAATGATGAAGAAGATTATAAAGAGCTTGTTTATAAAATTTTAAATGAATAAAATTATTGTGTTGTAATAATTAATTGAATATTAATATAAAATTTAAAATACCATGAAAACTATTTTCTTTAATTTATACTCACACTATTATTTATGATTTTATACTAATCAATTATTGATATTCAATGTATTGTTCATATAAGATATTAATCCAACCAAACAATATATAATCTACTGGTGAGTATGGTTAAATAATTTATTATCTTCGAAATATATTTTTATTAAAAAAAATGAAGGCATTTTTCAGTTTTATATGGCCTTGAATTACATTATATGTGATTTTTATTGAGAATAAATGACTCTTTCAAAAAACAAAAATGCATCACGTTCCGTGAGGCAGTAATCTACACCTATACACAGGACACACATTTTTCTTCCATAGATTGGAAATATGAAAATGAGTGTTTTATAATTTAGGAGTACTAATAATTTTATGATTATATTTTAAATAAATTAAATAGTTTTTTCGAACAAGATGGGAAGTTTTGTGGTGAAAGATCATGAATATAGTTCATGGGGGTGGAAATCCACATATATGTGTGATCATGCCTTTATATTTTGTATTGTTTAAAAGGAAGGAAAAACATTAGATGTTAAATTATTATAATAAATTTATATTACATTAGTAATACTGATATTTTCATACATTTATGTAAGAATTTAATTTGAGTAGGTAGAAAATGAATAGAATTAATAGATCTCGACTGAAAACATTACATATCCCTTTAGACAATCACCTTTGTTTATGAAAGTATATATTATTATATTAGTATTTTGTAAAGACCATGTATTTAATTATATGTTTAAATAGTGAACGAGGTATTAATGAATTTTTTGATAATGATAATTCATTATAATGATGTGACAAATGGGGTGGAGGTGAGCACCTTTTAATTGTGTAGGGAATGAAAATTTTGTAAATATAAAATTTTAATATAATGAATGAAGATAGATAAAATGGGATGTGGATGAAATATTAAATATAATGGATTTGGATTTGAGTTGAGGTCGATAAACTCTCAAACAGTCATTTTATAAGATGTTTAAAAACATATTTCTACACTTTATTCTTTGAATGTTAATTATTACCCTTTTTTGTTTTTTACAGTTGTAATTAATTATTACCCATGTAATTTAATATTAATACCTAAAAATATAATGGCCCTTATTAGATAATTTTTGACAACTAATTAAAAATATGATATTCATTTTATTAAAAAATCCTAATTGTATATGAATATAAATTTAAAATTATCGCCATTATCACACAAAAACTCATTTTTAGAAATATTAATTTTTAACAAAAATGTTATGTTTAGGAAAAAATTGATAATTCATATTAATTTTAATGAAATTGTATTATTTATTTTTAACCAAATGTAGTTTATGAAACTATAAAGGAAATTGAAGTCCTTCTTTCACCGAATTAGGAATTAATTAAAAGAGAGAAACTAAAATTTGTTTTTATTTGAATAATAATAATTAATTTTCCAAATCCAAGTGATCAATTTTTTATAATGAACATATTATTTCTTTTGATCAAAATTTTTATAGGTTTTAACTTTATTTTTAATTAATTATATAGTAATAAATTCAATACATTTAATAAAAACATTTTTCCACAACTCAACCAAAATTCAACCTACCATTAAAATTTTAAAAAAACATATTATATTAATTTTTAAATTCTTAATTTAAAAATTAATTCAATAATATAAAACAAATATAATACAATTTATAAATTTAATTTTCAAAACGTATATAAAAATTATAAGGGAAAAATATCTTTCATAAAAATGATTTTTTTTCTCTTCATAATATTATTTTATACGGATTACTATTTTAAAAAATGTTTATTTAATTATTAATATATTATATATTTTTATTACTGAAAAATATAATTGATTATGATAAAGTATAATACATAAAAAAATAATGTTTTCATAAATAACAACCCTCTTTAATATTAAATCATAAATTTTTTTAGGATTTTTTAAATTTTATTAATAATATTTAGAAAATACGTCATGTGTCCTTTTAGTTTGGGGTTTCATATGAAGAAAATTATGAAAGTATAAATTATATAAATTATGATGTTTCATGTATTAACTAGAAAAAATCATCTATCAATGACTCCATCTCAACCTGTAGAAGTGAGGGATTTGGGATGTCTCAACTAATTCTCTAGGACAACTCCTAATCTACAAACCGATTAGTGGAATGAGGGTAGTGGAGAAGTGCATGTCGTCAAACCCCACATATATATACTTTTTGTTTATCTATGAGTGGACTCCCTCATCATATAATATTTTCCAATAATGGTTAATGTATACATAGGGGAGATTACATGAGAAGTACATGAAGAACACAAGTTTCCATTACATAATTCATGAACCCTAATGAATCTACCTAAAGAACCTATCCCTTTTGGTTTTAGTTAAATTAATATATAATCAACTTCCTATTGAATAGATATATCAACCATCAAACTGATATTAGGATCCCTGATCTCTTAATCAGTCTAAAAAACAAAATAACAATTTTCATTTAAATTCAAAATAAATCATTACAAAAACACTAACATTAGATTCTATCCCTTGGGGTTCAGGTACATTTCTTTTATTTTAACAAAATATGACCCATCTGAACCCCACCTAAGCTGGAGATGAAAAATTATTTTACATGAAACATAACTCTAATAGGTATGGGGATATAAAATAAAAACAAGATGTTGTCATCAATCATGTGAAAAGATATCATATAATAAATTTTAATTAACATATAACATAATGGAAATAATATAACAAAAATATGATTTAAAAAATGATTAACTATGATATATGTCATGAGATCGATACATAACTATAGAAAAAAAATATGGGAATTTTCAACATATAATTAACAACCATGATAACACCACACTATCAAAAAGATTTTTACAATGGGAACATTATCTCCTCATACTATGGAAACATAAGAGAAACCCACTATGTGCCATATTACACTAGTACACTTAAGGTGGGCTTGTCGATGGAAACTATGATCTCTGTGTTTAACAATGAATGAATAAGCTTATTCAATTATTAAATATATCTAACTCCATGATCATGAAACAAAAATTCGAATTCTGAATCTTCTACACAGTCATAAAATGTGTTGAATTAAGAAATTGATGGGGTTTGTAAAAATATACAAAGAAGAATGACTATGAATAAAAAATAATATATGACATGATCATACATCTAGAAAATTCTTCTATAATACTTTAATATGAATCAAAATAGACAATGAAACCCTACATATTCTTTACTAGATGGGATAGAAAACATAGGGGAGTGTATTATTACCAAAGAAAAACTCTTTTCTATAAATATCCTGTTATTAATTATTCAATGATTCAAAAGTAAAAATAATGCTAGAAGTGTCTGATGTCCACAACCTAGTTGTATGCCACACCAGAGCTATGAAAATGGGTAGTTGGGAGAATCCTCAGACCTTGGATGTTTAGATCCTTAATTCTAAAGCATTGTAGGAAAAAAAAATACAGAGTCAACATCATCAAAAAGAATTTTGTTATATAATATTTATGTTACTACATTGTAAATAAGAAGTGGTATGTTGTTTTTTATAAAAAATAATGTTGAATTCCAAAACTCATCTGTACTGATAGATAATATCCAAAAGGAATATAGGGTAATTATGTAATTTAAAAAACTATTTCACTTGAACAATCTCATAAATTTATCCTCTATATAATCACTTAGTAGTAGCAATAATTGGGGACCAGTGCCTCACGATAAAACTATTTATTTGAGTGTGTACCAAACCATACTGGGAAACAATTCCATTCCATATAGAAAGGGTGATGTATAATAGGGTTACCCACTCCATGAGTGAAGGACCCATGCATCATCTTTATGAATCTGTTACCTTCTCCACTAGATATATGGATGACCCATTCCCTCAAAAATGATACACTCTGAGAAGGTAAATTAAATTGTGGATTCATTAATTGTAGACCCACACTTTTCATGATATTTATGAGAAATTTTAGTTCAAATATAAAAAATAATTTAATATATAACTCCAGAAAAAAAACATAAACGTATAATCAAATTTTATATATAATAACACTCGGAATGAATTACTAAAACTCCCAATGAAAAGAACTGGGCCCAGAATTAGAGAAAATACATGAAACAACCTACCACATGACATATATGATCACTTAAGAATTTTTCTTATGTATTAAAATCACCAAACAAAGTAGAATCCACCATATATGATTTTTCTGATTGGGTATATAACATGTTAGTATCTATGGACACTTGGGTATCTACTACTGATAGTGTCTAATTAACGTAACATATTACAAAACATTTACTCATAGTCTATAATCTATCCCTTGTATAAATTTCATACTAATCTTACATGGAAACTATACAAGCATTATCAATATGCACTGACCTCATATTCCCATGATATACCGAATATGTAGAGGTATACATGTTGTGAGGGACTACCAAAATGACATGGATTGTAAATGTATAAAAAAATCAGAACATGGTCCCCAGATAAATTATCTTTTGAAAATACTCACAAGACATGTAGTATATAAAATTATATGAATCCCAATATTGAGTAAATCCATGTAAAATTATGAGATTATTTGATTTGTGTGATTTTGATGGGTTTAACATGTATAGTAATCACCATAGGTAAGGGGGGTTAATCAATTCTTATATTTCTTTTTCTAAAATAATATTCCATAATGAAAATTTATTAATGACATTATCATGAATATAATTAAAAAAATATGGAATATAAAAAATTCTTTAATTAGTTTATCCTCTATATATATGAATTCATACATACTATATAGGGGTTTTAATCCCATGTAGGTAATAATACTATTTTATTATCCATATTTATATTAGAAAGATCATAATCATGATCATGTAATAAGATACTAGAACAAACCCATAAACTAAAAACTAATTCCCATTGAAGATATCCAAAAAAATCTATATAAATATAGAAGGATAGTAAAAATCATGATCAATCATTAACTAAATAGAGTAAGAACCTCATCTTCTTATCAGTAGATCCCTGAATTAGTATTTTTAATAGTCATATTATCTTCAGACAATGATACAATAATTATTATACATTGTGATATCTATGTTGATTTTTCCCATATAATCACTAAAACTAGGTGAACATAATATCCAACAATTTCAACACTAAATATTTAATAAAAAAATTTCATATGGATTTGATGTTATCAATCAAAATGATATTAGAATACCATTGGTAATGGGATCATGAATGAAGCATATGAAGCTGAAAAAAGTTTTTTCATGATTTATGTTGTAAATCAACACATTATAAATTCAACCATTCTTTCATATATAGGATATTTTTTTAATTAATATTAGCCATGGAAAATATATTATAATCATTCCTTGTTTATTTCAATCGAATATGAATTTCTCTCTTCATCGATGATTGTTACTTGTAGGAAACTAAATGACAGCCCATGATATCACCCAAAACCATTACTGAATTGCTCTAAAATGTTTAAATTTAATATCCATGTGTTTTTTCAGAGAGATTAAGGTGGTTTTCATGTTTAAAAAATCAAATGATTTCTAATACATCATATATGGAAATTGTTTTCTAAAATGGGGTTCACAAATATCACATTTCTTACGCTAGAAAATTTTAGAAGAGAGTGAGAAGCATAGAGATTCCAACCTTATATAGTGAGATAGAATTTGCAAATATCAAACATTATATTAGTATGATTCTCTCACAGAAATTACACTAATTTCATAAGGTATAATTAACCTCCAAAGGAAGCCCTAAATGACATTAATAACTAATTTATAGTTGAAAAAAATTTAATTATATTTTTCACATTCCGGCAATTTTCTAACATTGTTGTGAGATAAAATAATATTTTTTAAATTAACTCACTTCCCTATAATTTTATTAAAAAAACCTTGAATAAAATATTTTTCATTCATAATATATATTTTTTATTAATTTACTTAACATTTGAAAATACATTTTTTAAATAAATTCAAAAATTATTGTTATAAAATAAAATAATATTTTTTTCATTTATTTCAGATGACCAATTAATCTTAGGCATATAATGATACTTGATGTTGGGTACACCATTTCAAAAAATACAATTCATTAGAATTATAAAAGATTATGATTATACATTTCATGTAACCCTTTATAATATTATCTCGATAAAAAAATGGTGAAACCCATAGTCCAAATAGACTGTCTAGAAACTCCTCATGGACCATATAGGGATATGGTTTAGTACTATAAATTTCATATTCATGAACATGTGAAAATTAATATAATCTCTTCGTTTCATGATATCTCAAAAATTATGTTGTGAACATTGTGAGGCCATACATTCTTTCTTTATTTTTTGAGGATAAAATATAGAATATCCCTCTTATACGATGACCATATATTTACAAATTGTACTAACATCCTTGTTAACTATGATTAGTATATATTCTTCTATTGAAAGTGAGAAATATCGTCCTGATTGTTCATTCAATGCCAAACCACTGATGTCAAATCGAATAGAATATTACTTTCCACAACATAAATGATCTAGAATTAGTCATTAATCAAAATATGTAATCAATTGATACGAATTGATAATGATGTTAAGTATAGAGACCAATTCAAATGTTCAAATATAGGAATAATCATGGATTCTAATATCATGTGTTTTTCCCACTAGTAGCTCAATCTTTATGATGTTTTATAATCATGACCAGTTAGTGTGAACATCTTGAGAAGTAGTCTGAAAACTCATGAGCCCTAACACATAATAGTCATTCATCATCTGTGTCCCATCATAATGATGTATCATGACCAAATGAAATATATTTAATATAATAATCCTTATATCTAAAGGTTCCCATTATAGATAGTAACTTATATATTATATTGATACCATGAAATAATATATTGACATTTTTATGGAAATTGTTGTCATTAATGTATGCACATTTGTACCCTATCAAAACATCAAAAGTGACTCTCTATACACATGAGATGATTATCGATATATACTATTAATGTTATGTCTAGGGGACCAACATTCACTGTTCTCCCACATATTATAGAGATAAATTAATAATAATTATGCTTTTAACTCTCACACAATAATATCATGTTTCCGATGAGTAATGAAATCAACCATTTAAACATCCATGTAAAATTTCATGGATCATAGCTATCCAAGATTTCACCTATTTGAGTAAAAGATACCTCAAGAGAATATATATCTGTAAGTATAAATTTATTTCCTCTTTAAAAACATTGAAATAATTCTGAATAGTAATATCATAAACAATTTCATAATTTATAATATAAAAATAATTTTATTTCTATTTTTTCCATTAAAAAAAGTAATTGAATAGCTTAAACTAATTTAGTAGCTGAATTAGAAACCAAAAAATGTTTATTATTTATAGATATAGCAACCATATAATGTGACTTACTATATCTCATTACATTATCTATATTATATTAATTGGATATCTTTATCCAATAGAATAATAATTTTTATACCCTTATATCTAGCATTGTTCCCTCTCCCTATACTTTTTACTTATCTCTTACACCTTTTCAAGTACAATATGATAGTTTTTACTAAATCCCATGAAAATTTTCTCTATCTATCTAATAATTTACTACCTTAATAATTTTGGAATCATTGAACCATTTACATAAAAAAGAATATAATATAAATATATCTATTGTTTATGGATTTACACTCATTATATAAACATCCCCCCATGTGTAATGAAAGTGTTTGAATTATAATATATAAGATTCTATTTCTAAATAAATTGTTTCACAATACAAACATATTTGTAAAATGGTTTTATTAAAACATAATGTACCAAATTTGATAAATATAATTTCTAGAAATGAATTTGATTTGAAAATTAATAATTTAAAAATTATATTACGTTGTATTTTTCAGATACTATTGAAATAGTATAATTTTAGGTGATTAGTGAAAAATATCAATTATATAGAATTTAGAATTTAATTAAATTATAATTATGTTATAATAAATTCAATTCTTATGAATCAATTATATTTTGAAAAATATATATTCAAGAATTAATATAATTCATATGAAAATATAGTGCTGAAATTAGAAATATATTCTTCAAATATTTTAAATCTATGTAATGTTTTTGTGAAAATAAATACGGCTTTTAGATAATACACTTTAAAAACCTTTTTATAGTTTCCCATTTTTTTGGTTTGTTTTTTAATGAACTGATACATATGGATATATTTTATTTTCAAATTAAATTATTTTCTTCATTATCTTTCATTTCACTCAACACAGAGTATTATTGAAATCAAGATTTACGATTTATATTTTTATTTAATCATGATCATGATAACCATTACGTTGAATTAGGTGGCATGAATAGGATTAATGAAATTTATAATATTAATTTTTATGGTTTTAGATTATTAAAATTTATTTATAAACAAGATATTCCTTTTTAGTAATGTCATTCTATGCATTAAAAATAATTTTCTCTCAAAATTTGATAATTATTTCTTCTTACAAAAAACTAATGAACATAATTTTATAATCATTTATAATATTCATTTGAAAAAATGAACATAATTTTTAGCATATAAATTTCAAATTTATATGCTAAATTTTTGTTGTAATTTTTAAAAATGAGGTTTTTTTGTGGTGAAAAGTAAAAAATATAGACTTTTATGAAAAACATATTTTTCATTTAATGAATTTTAAAAGATTCATATTATTTAAAAAATTAAAAGTAAAATTAGTTCATTTATTGATTTATTAATCCAAATGAGTTTATTTTAATCTAATTCATATAGAAGTTTTACATAAACACATTATATACATATTAAAAGTTCACGTTCGTAATTCAAGTTTTTCATCACGTTCATAAACATTATTACGGTTGTGTTTAAATGGGTTTACTATTGCTTAAAACTAAATAGAGTAAGGGTAAATGAATTAAATTTTTTCAAAAATACTATTTTGTTAATATATTTCAACCTCATATATTCTAATATTTAATAACTATCAAATTTTGTTTCCTTTGGCATGCATAAACTATGGGAAAACCTTTTCATTTCAAAAATTAATTGTGTGCGCTCTCCTGTATATGTAAATGGAAACACCCTCTCGTCATTCATTCAATATCCTAAATCAAAATTTTCCTAAAATTACTAGAAACATATTTTACCAACACCCCTCCACACATCCAACGGGCCTTAGCATTATTATTAATCCCTCCTATGAATGATTATATTGCTAACATAAATAGGTTTTCTAAAAAAAGAGGTTTCTTTCTAAACAATGGTTTTTATTCATTATACTTCATATTTCAAATATTCATAATCTATGATGATATAATTACATCAGAATATAAAATATAATTAAAATATTAATGTTATTTTAGTAAAATACTTTCATTATCCCTTTTACCAAATTTCAATCAAAGGAATTCATCATGTGTACATCATACTACCCCTTTATACTGATGTAAATCATCATCTATGACCACCCATAATGACTAGATATTTTTTTTTTAATTTTTATATATGATATTAATTAAATATTTATACTCTTGGAATTATATTATCATATTTAACCTCATCCCTCCTAATAATCTGGAGAACGATTATATCACTCTTGTATATCTGTGGGCTACCGTATCCACAAATTGATGTGATATATTTATCATTTTTTTGATACATGGATGGTAACATGGTTAAATAAAATGAATATATATTATATATATTTTATTAAAGTGATTAATGAAATTTTATTTAATATTCACCATTTATTTGTTCTATTTTCTGAGAAAATGGAAATAGTGTTCATGTATATATATGACCGATAATCTCCAGGAATGGTGTAGTTAATTTTCCATCTATAACCATAATGGATGTCCCCAAAAAAATATATAATGGGTATATAATAAATTTATATCATGATTAAAATTATAATTAATATTTAGGAATTATTGATATATAACTACTATAAATACCCAGACCAATCATAAATGAAAAACAATGTATTTATTACCCAAACATAATATGAATAAGGTGGTGTGAATAAACATGTATTAAAATATCATATATTAATAATATATGACATGATATATGTGATAGTGGTTTTTAATAGTTATATAATTAAACTATTTTTATTATGTTGGAGTATTGATCCTAGTTTATGAAATTTGAGTCATTCGATAACAATATTTTCATCTCACTTTTATTTATATGGGACATATTTCATGTTCAACAAATTTTCCTTTTATATGGTTTATATTAGTTCCATGAATTTATTTGTTGAAGATACTTATGAAAACTATGGGTATAAAAATATTTATAAAAAGTTTGTTTCTTTCATGGGGATTACTATTCAAACATTACAATGTTTAAAATTTTTTATCATACAATCTATTTATTTGTTAAAATTATTTTTAATTTTGATTTTGAAGATGAAATATTTTTACCTATCTCTCAAGAAAATAATTAAATCTATTCTCATATATTTATTTCATAAATATAGTTATTTTATGTTCATTCCCCCCCCCCACCCCCCTCTATGTACTCAAGGGTATAAACTAAATTTTTATGAATGCCTGAATTTGTTTATCCCTTCAGTAAAAACCCATTTTCTATCAATATCAATGTTTTTCCAAAAAACTATTTTGAAAATATTTTTAATATTATAAATTATTTTTTAAATAATTTTTACCAATTTTTATAAATTTAAAAAA
The DNA here is from genome assembly GCA_963277665.1 of Viscum album. Lineage (NCBI taxonomy): Eukaryota > Viridiplantae > Streptophyta > Magnoliopsida > Santalales > Viscaceae > Viscum > Viscum album. Next base: position 206,058,085 of record OY728128.1, on the reverse strand, counting down.
ATAAAATTATTGGTAATATTCTTTTTATTTTCTAAACATCTCCCTTATTAATTCGACTAAAAATGTTAAACAAATCATTGTTTTAATTTGTATCACATGAACAATATTTTCTCCCATAATGATAGCTAATTTATTTAAATATTACATTATATTTTGTCAAGGATATTTTCAATTAAAGTTATTTATTTATTATTTGATATGTATTTATATTTTAGATAAATGATTTCGATGAGAAAATTATATTTTCAAAAAAATATGATATGAGTGATATTTCAATATGAATTTTCAATTAATATTATATGCATTGATGATAAATAATCATTTCTGGAGATATTATCCAAGGATACCATCCATATTATTTCTAAGTATTTATTGTGTTTATAATGACATTTTGGTTTTTGAAAATTGATAATTTTCTATAGGTTATCAAATGTTGATATGATAAAACATTAATTTATCCCATTTCATATTCACAGGATATGCTATGAATAAGTGTTTATGAAACCTATTTATTTCCTTGGTTTATGATATAGTTGATTTTTTATGATCTTGTGGAAAAAAAATTATATTATTTATTATTTGGGATCAATATCTCCATCCAAATCATTGGGTAAATATTAATTTCTTTTTAGACAAAAAGAATTTAATGGGGGTGGACCATGTTTATTTGGGGAGTTTGACCAATATGATAGTCATGGTAGTGATCCAATTCTACAAATATGGTTTGTGAGTGAATAAAATCAACTATAATATTATTTTCATTGATCCATTAACATTTTGATGGTTTGGGAAGTCAACCCAGTCAACTATGATAGTCTTGAAAATTTCCGTTGAGTACTAAGGAAATTATTTTATATACTTATGTGTATTACTCAATTCCATTGTCTTATGACAATATTATACATAGATCAATTATGTTCCCTGGTTCCACAATGATCAATGTCTCATAAATTATTATTATTTCTTTTATAACTCTGGGTTATGATCTTGTATATGCATGGAATGAATACAATGTATTATTCTAATGTTATCATACTCTTATCCTCATATTATTGGGATATCCCTATTTATTACAGTCAAAGAGCATCTATGACCACCCTTTGTTATGCCTCAATTCTCCATGTTGTGAACAAAGATATTATCTTTGATATTTTTAATAATTTTTATAGTTATGATTAATATAGTGTATGATGATGTAGATCACTTATAAACTAATTGTTTATGTATCTATGTTTCTAATGGAACTTGACATAAATGATATCTAGTGTGGATCGTTATGTTATGAAAATAATATTAAATAATTGTGTTGTGTCATCTATGTATTGTTTGTTTTTTTATTGATGGGGTTATAATAAAAATAAGGATAATTTTCTTTTATAAAATAAAACTAATTCCATTAGAATCAACCTTATAATTTATGTTTTTATAAATTATTTTTCATACTTTATATATTAATCTAGAAATATATTTTCCAAGACATATTCTATTTTTTTAATTATTTTCTAAAAAATATATATAACATATTATAATATTTAATTCATATTTTAATTCATATTTTAATTCATATTTTCCAATTTATTTAATAATTCCACTATAATTTTTTATCCTTATTAATAGGAACATTGGTAAAAAAATCATTTATCTATGCAAGAGTTAAAATATTTTAAAGTTAATAAAAATGAAATGATGAGTGTAAAATAGACTAATTTTTTTTTTCAAAATCCATCTTAATGGAACTATTTTATGTTTATGACTTATTAAATTTTAATTAGATTCACTTTCGATATATTTTTAGGAGAGATACACTAATATATTTTAATATTTTCAAATATATCAACTTATAACCTCCCACAGTGATAAAAGAACACTTTCTCCTCTCTCTTATACACACTTCAAGAGACTCTAAGATCATCCAAGACCAACCCAAATATATTTCTAACATATCATAATAAGGGATTTATTTTTTAATCTTTTTTCCCTCCATGTAACCTATCTTAATCATTGTGATATAAATACATAATTGTATCTTATATATTTTAATATTATTATTTATTTCTATAACACTGTTCATCTAGTTATCCATTAATTGATAAGTGAAATCATCTTTCATGGGTATATGTGGAATAACCCCTCTTAAATATGATTTATTTAGTTTATCATCACCACATATAATGTTTCATCATACTAATGGATGATAATGTAATTATATGATACATGTGTTATTATTTACAATTTGTAATGGTTAATAAATAATGTAATTCTTTCATTTTAATCCAATGTTATATAAAAACAACACTCGTCTGTACATAAGACCTACCATCTCGACATAACTGAGTAATAAATTTTCCCTCTGAACATCCCTTTGATGGATATAAATTTAAAAATAATGAATATATATGATATTTATACCATGATTAATATTTTATATATGGTTTAACCATATAAAATATGAAATCACGGAAACTATGTATCGAAAAATTACATGAAAAAATAAATACTTAACTCTAAAAAAACATAATTTCAATAAATTATTATTAATGAATGAATATTAGGATTTCATGAATGAATTATATATGATATTATAAGTTTTTATTTAACTATATAATACATTTTTCATATATTTAAATATACAAAAATAGAGATTAAATGAACTTATCTGGAATGAAAAACATGAGTTAATGGATTTATATTATATTATCTATTCATTTCATGATCGTTTATTGCCAAATATCATTTTAGAGAATAATGTGATAAAATCTTGTTCAACACTATATATTTTATTCTCCTAGTGTTATTTTTGGTGTATATATTTAAATATTCTATTTCTATTCTTTTTACATCAAGAATCAACACGTTACATATATTTTTTATTATCAAACAATTACAAAATTATGATGAATTGTTTTTAATATATGACTTGATCACCCTTTTCCATCATCATATCAATTATATGTTATACATATTTCATGACAGGATTCCATTTTTGTACATATAGAAAAAAATTTACCAATATTTTTGTGTTTTTATTTAAATTTATATTCTATAAATTGTATTATGTTCATAAAGAAATTAAAAAGAATTTTAAAATGACATATAACTCTATTTGTACATGATATTACAACGAATTTATTTTTAATTTATTTTTTATATTTTTTTTTCTAATTAATGTTTTTCTATAAATGATCTTTTTTTCATATTTATTTTAATTTTTTAATGATAGTGTATTATACCATATGTTTAGGCCATTCAATTTATTTTGATCATGTTCCATATCACTATCCGTTATTAGTTCAATTTTGTATTTATCATTGATGTGTTTTTTGAATTATAGTATTAATTAAATATTATATTTATTTTTTGATGATGTTTTAATAATATACCATTTATGTGTATGGTATCAATTTAATGAATCATATTTAGTATTCCATTTCATTTAGTAGGGAAATATTGGTGTTCGATATTCTTCATTCAGTGTCGACAATTTCTTACCTATAAGTACTTTTGAGAAATAATTTTATTGATAATTAATAATTATTTTAATTCTTATGGAATTAAAGTATCAGGTGTTTACCTATTATATATATCTCCTTGATGCATCCACTTATCTCATGCGACAAAACAGTAGGCATGTCATACAATATGGGTATCTAGTTTACCACTCCTCATTAATTAAGAATAATATATAAATTACAAGCCATTTATATTAACATTAATTTTATCTTGGTCAGGTGGTCTTTATCATTAATTTATCTATTTATGAATTTTGACTATTAATAATATAATTCTTAATTGTCCACGTGATTTTAATTATTATATTATCAATTAATTTTCATTAAACATAAGTTATTTATTGATGGGAATGTGTTTTTTATCCTCTCTTCCAAAATTTTATGACTTATTTACTCATGATAAATTATTTTTTCTACAATTCATAATATGAATATGAGATCACCCTTAATATGTATTCATTTATATAAAATATTAATAAAGACATAATGAATTATATAAAAGATACATGATATTTTATTAATGATTGATTTTATATTTACAATGTTATATTAAAATCATTTATTTATTTACTTCTCTATGACTATTAAATTTATCAATCAATTGTTCTATGTTACTTTGTAGTTTGTAAAAAATAAAAAATTTAAACACAAGTTCCGGGTTTCTAGTGTCCGGTTTTGGAAGTTAGTATTACTGTATATTTAGTATGATCCTACGAAAAAAATATTTTAAATGAACATATTGTAAGATAACAATTATGTAAATCCTCTATGGTAATTGAGAACATTTCACATTTAATGGTTTTTTATAGATCAATATTCTAAAGGATTATGAGTATGTTTCATGTGTATCATTGTTTAGAGTCAAATCATAGAAATATTTATGCAATTAAAATCCATAATTAGAGTAGGTGGATCAATGATGAGAAAGAAAATACAGATGGTGTAGAAAGTAAGTTTATTATAGATATATTTGTGCATCTCACTGGAGTTATGAAAAATAACCATACCAATATAGAGAAACCTATAGTTCCATAATTTGATCACCCAATATTTGATGACTTCATGCCATAGAATCTACCAAAATCTAATTAAAATTATATTGGATTTCTATTTTAAAAATGTATTAGATATATTGGAAGGGTTCTCTTGGATTTTGGATGTAATTAATGTGAAAAGATTGTCCTAGAATAGCATTTTTGAAAGAAGATTTAGATCAACGGTGGAAATTGATCAATATCACTAAAAATAATTACAAAATAGAAAATATTTAACTCATAACATTTAATTTGAAATTAATCTTGAAATAATTTCCATAAGAAACTTTTGTTGAAATTTAGAGGATGTTACTCAATTTAATGAAGAAGGATGAAGAAATTAGTTCATAGTACGATAATAACATTACGTAATTATGTAGGTATGTTCTAAAATATATATAATATGGTTATTAAGAAATATAATTAAATTGATGGAAATAATCTGGGTGTTCAAAAGGAAATGGTTTCTCAAATGTTTTCATCATATGATGATATTTTATCAAGTTCAATCAGTAAAAGGAAATATTTTTGAATGTTTTATATTAATAAAGAATAAAAAAATGAGGATGAATGAGAATTCGGGAAAAAACTCTGTAAATGATTAAAAATGGGTGGATGATATTTCAAGTAGGTTCTAACTGTTGAACAAAACCCCCTGGAACATTCTTGATAAAATAAAGGCTTTGTTTCAATTTTGGATAAATGGATAATAAGGCTCTTGAATGTAATGAATATAAATGAAATACTTTTATATAGTGAAGCAATTTTAAAAATATGGGGAATTATTCAAACAACTTCACCATGAATTAGTTGAATATCTCATAGATGAGGCTATGGGGTTGAGGATATGCTACTCAAATTATTATAATAATCGTTTATGTTCCCAAAGATGTAGAGTTTGGTAATTTTGTTGTAACCAAATGTCTATGTATTACATTATTAGTTTTTATAAATTCATAATATATTAAATATTAGATGTTTTATATGAAAATTAGTTACCAACCTCCCATTATAACATGTTAATTTTAAATAAATACACCCAAGTAATGTTTTGAAAACCAGAAATGAAAATAAAAAATATGGATAATTTAGTAAATATGAATTTTGGTTGTAAAAAATTTCTTTGCATGGGTATATTTTCTGTATTTATTTAATGTAGATTGAAAATAATAAAACTCCAATTTTAAATGAATGTGCATGTGGTTAAAATTTAATAGTGCTTCATAGTTTACTTGTATTAGTAGGTTACATTGTGAGATGTGTTGAAATATTTTCATGGTTATCTACACCACTAACAATGTTAATATAAAACAATGTTATATTATTATAGATGAAAGAGATGGATGATTATTTCATGGAATTAAACAAGAATATTGGTGAATGCTCTATTTTTTAATATTTCCAATAGAAGTGGTATGTTTTTCATCTATAGTGAAGCTTCATTAAAAGGACTTGTTGGTGCCATGAAATTGAATTATTTGATAATTACTTATGATTCATGAATCCTGAAACATTTTGAATTAAACTAACATACATGTTATTTGGAATTTTATATTATTGGTGATACATTAAAAATATAGATTGATCATTTATATGGATTATTATATGAAATTTTAAGGATTATAATAATTTGAATAATATATTCCCTCAAAAAGTGTTGAACATGTGGCATATGAAATAGTTGGAAATAATTAAGGGAAAAAAATTAATTTTTATATTATTAAGGGAAAAGTTATATAATTATTTGAGTTAAAAAAATAATAGTACATTATCCTTGTTACATTTGGAACATGGTGATTTGATTGATGATTTGTTGAATTTGGACATAAGATTTGCGGGTCATGAAAGTTCAACTGTATTGTTTCAATTTTGTGTACAATATTCTATATTACGAATAGATAATATAGCTACAAATGAAGAATAAATTTTATATGAAAATGAATATTTTTTATTATTATTCAATGTTTACATAATTTAATTTCTATGAATAAGGTGTTATCATGTTTTCACAATACATATGTGTGACTTGAGTTTCTCAATTGAAGAAATAATTATTCAGTGAACCTCGTAATTCCACATTTTCCATTCAATCGGGAAGAAAAAATATCTATAGACTCATTAGGATTATAATTGTAGGGATAGAAAAAACTAATATAGATGAAATTATCACATCATGTTTGACTTTTCGTATGATCAAATAAGAATAGTTTTTAATAAATCAGATTATTTAACAATTTCATATTTCATAGTGGAAATGGTAAAAGATATTCATAGTTATCATTATAAGGTTTTTATTTACATAACATGTTAATAATTCTATATGGATTATTATTGATAAACTAATTTAGTTAACACATTTCCATACCATTCAAATGACCATGTATATTAGCCAAAATTATCGAATGTAACATTAGGATATAGTTATGATACATGCATTTCCTCACTCCATTATATCAGACCGTGATCTCATAATCACTTCTATTTATTTGGAATGTATTATAAAAGTCATAGGGTAATGATTAAAAATTTATTACATCTTTTCATTCTAAATTTGATGGATGGTTTTAGTGAACGATCCAAACCACATATGTTATAAATCATTCCTTTTCAACGTATTACTAAAGATTTTTAGATCAACATATTTCACTTTTAATATTTTATTATAATAATTGTTTTCATTTCAGTATATAGATGAAACCATTTTGAGGAATTTTATTGAATAAAATAGAAAAATATATTTTTAGGATGAAGAAGGATAAATGATGTTGATTTGGAAAAAGTTTTTATAGGAAATGGTTTAAAACGTGGAGATTATTTAGTAGTATAAGGGGATAGATTAGAGGAGGTAGGAAATTTATGTAGATAACTTGAGGAAAGATCTTTTTTTGTGTTATGTGATAATAATTTTTAATGTATCTCTATGGAAAATTATTATATGTTTTTTAAAATGGATATCATATACTATTGATAATTATACCTTAGTAAATACAAGAAAAAGTTGGATAATATTACTATCATGTGTCATTTTCTTCTTGTTTATTCTCAATGTATATTAGTTATCATTTTTCGATGATAAGGAAATATCTTCTAAAGTAATGAACTGTTTGGATACAAGAGTTATTTAAATTGGAAGAGAACTATTTATATAAGGAATAAACATATTAGATTCCCGATCAGAGGTATAATATGTCATGGAATACTTTTATTCAACATGTCAATATTTTGTGGAAAATCTATATAGTTAAAAAACTACTTTGGAAAATTAAAATGCCATGAGTTAATGATAACAACATTATTTTAACAACCTACAAAAATAATGATTAATGAACATTTAAATGGGGTAATAATGTATCATATTAGGAAATTTTATGATAAATAATATTAATAAATTCAATAATTTTATTTTATATTGTTATTTAATTATAATAATATTAGTTAATGTGTAGTCAAAAATTAAATTCCATTTTTTCCATCTAAGTTGGGTTTTCATGCATTATATGTAACACCCGAGGTAAATAAAGAAAATGACATTTATATATTTATCTATATTTGTTAATAAAATATTAATATTACTTTAAATGGGACGCTATGCTCGATGGCGTACCCAATAGGAAACAACGAGTTTCTTGGGAATCTAACATTGTACTCAAATAATAAAATATTATTATTTAAAATGGTAGTTAACGCTTTTCCATTGTAATGGAGGGAATTAATAGAACTAACTACAAAATGAATATATATGTTTGTCAAATATTTTTACTTTTAAAAAAATATTATAAAATGTGAATTAATCCAATTTTAAGCTTAAATATTCTAATATTCTTTAAAAGGTCGATTAACCACCTTTTGATGGAGAACCCCTCTTAAATCCATTTTTTTTAATATTTCATATGTTATATTTGACAATATAAAATTCTATTTAGAATCGGGACATCAAAATTTAATTTGTATAAATTTTTGGTTCTTTTCCGATAAAGTTAATTTTTTTAATGAATTGTGTAAAATGCTGTATTTTAATTCAAAACCTCCTTTTAATATTATTTATTTATATGACTAGATTATCTTTTTATTTTTTCTAATGTGAAATTAGATTATATTTTTACCATTTAATCCAATGTGGGTCATTGGAATTAATTTCACTTTGAAATTGGACTTAAACTAGTGTCAATCTTTTAATAGATATTGTTTCTTAAAAACACGCTAATTGTTTTGACAGCGGGAATTAAATATTAAATTAATTAATGCAACTTATATGTTTTGAATTTTTTAAAATATACATCATTTTTGAATTCAGAATATCAAATATAGCTTAGGGTAAATTTTTGGAATTTTTCTGAAAAACTTCAATTTTTGATGAATAGTGAAACCACTAAGTGGTAGTTAAAGAAACTGATTTTTCATTTAAATGAAACTTTACCACTTCTATGATTTGATTTTAAAAAATCCGACAAACATGGTTTTCATTAGGAAGTAAAATGTGGTTCAATGAGATTAAAAAAAATTTTTGGTGAACATTAACTTTTAAGTTTTATTAATCGCGATTAAAGGTAATTATTATAATTTAAGGTAAAAATAATGTTATAATAACATGAAATGACCATTACACATTTCCTAACCTTATTGTATGTTTCATGACCGAACAATACAATCTATGGGTCAACTTGGGGACCCCATAGAACCACTTTGGTAGGAATATGACATAAATAACTTTTTATTTTAATTTAAAAAAAATGTCACAAACATGTATTATTTTGCTAAACAAATTTTTACATGGGGTTATACAAGTCATAATTTTGACTATTAATATTCATTGTAAAGATAAAAATATTTCCTAAATCATGATATTTTTTTATAATTTTTAGACATTATATATGTTAAATTATTTATGACATCATGATGATGTAATGATTACCTTTTTATTTAACAATTTAAATAAAATGAAAATATAATGTAAAATAAAAGACCTAAACATGTAAAAAACCTTTTGTATGGGTCTATTTCTTACTCTTATCACCTTATCCTCTAAATATATAATTTTTGGTCCTTTAAAATCCGAAAATCATTTTATAATAAAGTAAAAGTTCATAACTTTCTAAGAGTGCCCCTCCTCTTCTCTTATAAAAGGCCCCCACCTCTACCACCTTACCCACACCCCTCAAGCCTTTGGCTCGGCCATCCCCTACCCATTTCATCTCTCCACATCCCTATATTCATCATTGAAGCCTCACCTTTGGCATAATTATCTTCAAGATACCCTTTTGGTTCTAACCAAGAGGAGTTACCCGATTTTAAAGGTAATGTCTTCCGTAGTGTTCTTTTGTTTTATTTTGCTTCTCCAACCCCCTAAACTCTTTTTATTTATTTCTTTTATAAAAACAAAAGTATATTAAATATTATATGATGTTTTTATGAGGATTATTCTAGATACACTAACACACACATCCATCTAATGGTTAAAGAACATATTGTTTCCGTGGATGGAGAAATACTGCCTCGCGAAATGATGATTGTTCTATCTTCTCATACCCCCTCTCATGGTGGCCATTATGATGGAACTATATTTATTTATGATATATATTATATTTATTTCCTCTATATGATTTTTTATTTAATATATAATACATACCTTTATGCTTTTCATGTTGTGCAAATGCGAAAATTTCATTAGAGGAAGTGTGGACTACCGCCCCCTCAAGTGATGTGACTCGTTCATGCAATACAGGGAATGTATAAAGAATAAAATTGATGAACTTATGTGATCTATATAAAATATATATTATACTGGAATTGTAATATATATATATATATATATATCTCATCTAGTTTTAATTCAATTTAATGTGCCAAAGAAATGAAAGTAGCGTTCATGCGTACGTACGGCTAACTGTCTCCATGAACAGTACATTTCAAATGTTATGTACTATTATAAGTACATATATATAATGAATATATATGTCATATATTACATCTAAATTATGGATATAATTCTGTAAGTATAATATATATATATCTCTCTTAACTTTAATTCCATTAATATGAAAAAAATGAATGTAGCGTTCATGCGTACGTACGGCCAACCGTCTCCATGAACGGTGCTATTAATTTTTTATCTCCAAATGTTATGTAATAGTATAAAATGAATATATAATGGATAGATATGATATTTAAAACATTAATACTATTCTAGAGATGATTTACCTATAACTACATGGAAAATTATTTTCCAACAAGTTCAATTTTTAATCATGTACCGAACATTGACAAAAACGTCTCACATGAACTCACATTATTAACCAATTATTATAACATTATAATATGTGATATAAACTGAATAATAATCTTTAAAATACTTCTTTAATAAATTATAAATTTAACAGAGTTTATTATTCAGGAATATAAAGAAACAAACAAGACAAATTGGACTTGAGGTAAGGGATCCAACCTCTCTCTTTCTTTTTAAGTACTCCCTTTTATGTCATTTATTTTAAGCTCATCTTTATTATTTTTGGGGATGTTCTATTATGTTCATAATTCTGTACTTTTTATCTCCATATTACGAGAGACCCTATTTGACCTCATAAATTAATTTTTTGTTGTTTTATGTGGCCGTGTTAGGCTGCCGAGTATTCATAAGGGATTTTTCATCTCACATTTATTCCCGTGAGATTTATGCTACATTTGCCACAATTTCCTTTGAGTGGTGTATTTACTCTCCATTATTCTAATATTTGTGTAAATATACATTCTTTTATGGGTATTTACATCAATGTTGTATAGTCCTTCTTTCATGGGGTGTACGTTTCGAAAGTTACCCAAATCGGTAAGGGAACCTTTCACCCTCCTCTATTAAAAAGACTTCTTTTGTTATGTCTTTTAATTAACATCATATTATGTTGGGATATGTTCTTCTATATCCTTATTGATGTAAAGTTTATGTCCAAGTGATGAGATACCATTCTCTCTTTCATCGACTAATTTTCTGAATTTTGAAGTGATGCCGTTAGGCTGTCGAATTTTGCAAAGGAACTTCTTAACTCAATTTCAATTCTTTGGGTTAATCCTATACTTCTAGATTATGTAATAATATTAATATGTGTGGATTACCTCTGATTTTTTTACACTTAATATCCTCTTATATTGGGTTTATTTATATTTGTAACACATAATTATGTAATTGATTTATCCTTAATCTAAGGATACCGACATTGTAAGGGACTTCGTCTGAATCTCCTTTCATTTAGGCATATTTTGTATTATACACAACTTTATTTTATACGGTGTATAAACCCCTTTGACTTCTTTTTTTATTCGAAAGGAATCTTTCCTATATGAATCGTTTTACTAAATGAAAAAAAGTATGTGTCTTTTTAATGTATGCGGTGACAATGACCTTTCCGCAGCCGTGAGTATTATTTGATTTCTTGTCTTCCTCAACAAGACAATATATTTTTAAAATTAAATAAATACCATATAATCTTTTATGTATTTTGGTATTGAAAATGGTTTTGATAATGGATTTGTTATGTCAATATATTTAAGTGATATATTGTGATTGAAATATGGAAAATGTTTTCTTTCCTTTATTATTGTTTTATGTGTTATGATGGTACATGGACATTTGACGGGTGGTTACGTGATAAACCATATGACGGGTGGTGCCATGAATACTAGTACGGGTGTTTATGTTATAACCTCCAATGGATTGGGTATGGAAGTCGGCCGTATGGCTATTCCATTAAGTGATATGTGTGGAAGTCAACCGTATGGTTTTTCCATTTATGTATGTTTATGCCCCAAGTTACCTTTATATGTTATGTGTTCTTTATATGGGTTTTATGGAAATATTTTGGCTACAAAAGGGTAAGTAATGATCTTTTATTCAGTGAAGATTTTTTACTACTTCATAAAGGTGAAATGTATTACTTTGATAAAGTATTCTTGGTTTACTTGTTGTTTTGAAAAACTAACTGTTTTCCTTCTTTGTGTATCCTTTACTGAGCTTTTTATGCTCATCCCAAGTTTTTTAAATGTTTTCCATAGGACATAAAGATGAATATGGTCAAGGATGGGATCATGGAAAGACATGCTATCTAAAACATGGAACTAGACATGTTTCTTGTTAAGAGTTTTTATTTTATGGAAAATTAGAAGAAGCGTATACTTTGTAATCTTTTGATATGTAATAGTTATGTCCTAATTCTCTAAAACTCTAAACTTGAAAATACCCTCTATGTGTATTATTCATTTAATTCATGAGTATGTAATGTTTTAAGTCCGTGGCATTATTGTTGGAATGAATGGTCGGTTTAGATAACTTTAGAGGTTAGCGGATTCTCTAAGCAGAAGTGACATTACCATAATGGCTAGGATTTCAGAAAGATTCATAGTTTTTATATAAAGTGAATGAGTAATTATATCTTTGTGTTTATCTTCCTCATTAGTACATGATGGTTTTTTTGATATACTCACACTGACATTTTTTATTTTAGTAAATGGATGGATCTAGCAGGCACCAAAGTGACAATGGGTTTGAAGAAAACTGTTGTTGTTCTCTATTTAAGAGACTGGATGAAATGGGGGATTCAATGAGAAATATTGTGGTTATTCTAAACCAACTATCAGGAGTCATGATGAACCTCTTGAACCTTGGAGAGTTCTCTAATGCATCATGTACGAGAGAACCAACTCAATGTTGAAGTTCATGTGATAATTATAAAGGTAACCATTTGGGTTTATATGATCCTTACTTTTGAGGTAATTATGGGTTACTATATGTTATGATGGAAAATGAAAGGCATGAGATAAAATTGAGGTTAAATTACGTTATGGTTATTTTTTATGATTTTATCTCAGTTTGGGGAATGTTTTAAGAATTATATAGTTTGCAAAAAGGATAACACACAGACCGTGTGACAACCCGTCACGTCAGACAAAGTTGTGGGAATCGAACCCACAACTAAAATACGACTGGTATTTATCACCTACCACTGGACTACGTGAAGTCTCTGGTTAGTTTGACTAATTTTTTTTAGTTAGATGATATTATGAATCAGAATATGTTGATTTTCAGTTATCTATGGAAATTATTAACCTATCATGGAGGATATGTGATTATGTTAATTTGAGACTTTAAGAGAAACTGATGTTATTTTGGAGATAAATGTTAATTTTTACAATGGAAGACTATGAGATTAAATCATTCAAATATTTTGGTTTCAATCTTAGTTTGGTTTAATTTTAAGAATTTTATGGACAATTGTTTATTGAATGGTCTTCGTTGAACTTTGGGTTTTGTTGAATAATTTTTGGAGATTAAGAATAGATTTTCTTTTTATAAAGGATTATCCTTTTGTAGATTATCAGATCTCGTACTAATAATTATGGTTTTGTTTTTTGTCTAAGGACATGGGAAATATATAGTTCTCTTCTGTGGATTAGGTGATTCTCTTGAAGTTGATTATAACTCTCTTAATGTGAACAAGTCATCCTAAATACTCGTCTTTTGGAGAAAATATGAGTTTGTGTAAGATATCTAGTAGGAGATGAGAGTCCACATGACAAGTAGGTATGTTTCCTTATGATTCAGTTAAGCTCATAAATAAATTCCTTAATAAAATGTAACTTAAAAACCAAAAATTTTTTCTGTTAACTTTTCTGACTGGGGAATCAAATACCGTTTAACCCATCACAATTTTTTGATTTTCTAGTGGTTAAAATTCTCCTAAACGTATTTTATATCACTCTCCATCAGAACATGACCCTTTTTTCTCTTCCATGTCCATGTTTTCCTACATGGAATCATAGTATGGGTTAACTCAGGTGACCTTTGTACTTCCCTTTCTTTCTTTTAAAGTGATATTTTAATTTACTCCTTTTCTGATGTGGGGTTTTCAATGAAGTTTCCATTCCCAATTTTAAAATTGCGAGGATGAAATTCCCAAAAAGGGGGAAGGATGTAACACCCGAGGTAAATAAATAAAATGACATTTTCATATTTATCCATATATGTGAATAAAATATTAATATTACGTTAAAGGGGAAGCTATGCTCGATGGCGTACCCAATACGCGACAACAAGTTTCTTGGGAATCTTACGTTGCACTCTAATAATAAAATAATATTATTTTAAATGGTAGTCAACGCATTGCTGTTGTAATGGAGGGAATGAATAGAACTAACTAAAAAATTATTATATATGTTTGTCAAATATTTTTACTTTTTAAAATAAATTTTAAAATGTGAATGAATCCAATTTTAAGCGTAAATATTATAATATTCTTTAAAAGGTCGATTAACCGCCATTTGAAGGCTAACCCCTCTTAAATCCATTTTTTTTTTTGGAATTTTATATGTTATATTTGACAAAATAAAATTCTTTTTAGAATCAGGACATCAAAATTTACTTTGTATAAATTTTTGGTACTTTTCCGATAAAGTTCATTTTTTTAAATGAATAGTGTAAAATGTTGTATTTTAATTCAAAACCTCCTTTTAATATAATTTATTTTTATGATTAGATTATATTTTGAGATTTTTCTAATATGAAATTAGATTATATTTTTACCATTTAATCCAATGGTAGTCATTGGAATTAATTTCACTTTGAAATTGGACTTAAACTAGTGTCAATCATTTAATAGATATTGTTTCTTAAAAACACGCTATTTGTTTTGACAACGGGAATTAAATATTAAATTAATTAATGAAAAGTATATTTTTTGAATTTTGTAAAATAGAAATCATTTTTTTAATTCAGAATATCAAATATAGCTTAGGGTGAATTCATGGTATTTTTCTGAAAAACATCAATTTTTGATGAATAGTGAAACCACTAAGTGGTAGTTAAAGAAACTGATTTTTCACTTAAATGAAGATTTACCACTTCTATGATTTTATTTTCAAAAATATTACATACATGGTTGTCACTAGTATGTAAAATTTGGTTCAATTAGATTAAAATAATTTTTTGGTGAATAGTAACTTCTACGTTTTATTAATCGCGATTAAAGGTAATTAGTGTAATTTAAGGTAAAAATAACATTATAATAACATGAACTGACCTTGACACATGTCCTACCCTTATTGGATGTGTCATGTCATACCAAGAAAATCAATGGGTCGACTTGGGGACCCCATTGAGCCACTTTGGTAGGAATATGACATTAATAACTTGTTATTTTAAGGTAAAATAAAAATGTCACAAACATGTATTGTATTGCTAAACCAATTTTTACATGGGGTTATAAAAGTCATAATTTTGACTATAAATATTCATTGGAAAGATAAAAATATTTCCTACATCATGATATAATTTTTATATAATTTTTAGCCATTAAATAAATTAAATTATTTATGACACCATGGTGATGCAGCGATTACCTCATTATTTAACGATTTAAATAAAATGAAAAGATAATGTCAAATCTATGACCTACACTTCTAAAAAACCTATTGGATGGGTGTTTTTCGAACTATTATCACCTTATCCTTGAAATATATAATTTTGGGACCTTTAAAATCCGAAAATCATTTTATAATAAAGTAAAAGTTCATAACTTTCCAAGAGTTCCCTTCCTCTTCTCTTATAAAAGGCCCCCACCTCTACCACCTTACCCACACATCTCAAGCCTTTGTCTCGGCCAAACCCTGCCTATTTCATCTCTACACATCCCTATCTTCATCATTGAAGCCTCACCTTTAGTAGAATGCCCTTCAAGATACCCTTTTGGTTCAAACCAAGAGGAGTTACCCGATTTTAGAGGTAATGTCTTCCCTAGTGTTCTTTTGATTTATTTTGCTTCTCCAACCCCATGAAATCTTTTTATTTATTTATTTTGTAACCACACCAGTATATTAAATATATTATTATGTTGTTATGAGGAGGATTAGAGCTACACTAACAGACACCTCTGTCTAATGGTTAAAGAACATACTGTTTCCATGGATGGCGAATTACTACCTCATGAAACGATGATTGTTCTATCTTCTCATACCACCTCTCATGGTGGCCATTATGATGGAACTATATTTATTTATGATATATAATATATTTATTTCCTCTCTATGCTTCTGTATTTTATATTTAATACATAACTTTATGCTTTTCATGTTGTGCAAATGCGATAATTTCATTTGAGGAAGTGTGGACTACCGCCACCTCAAGTGATGTGACTCGTTCATGGAATACATGGAATGTATAAAGAATGAAATTGATGAAAATATGTGATCTATATAACATATATATTATACCGGAATTATAATATATATATATATATCTCTCTCATCTAGTTTTATTCCATTAATATGCCAAAGAAATGAAAGTAGCGTTCCTGTGTACGTACGGCTTACCGTCTCCATGAACGGTACATTCAAAATGTTATGTACTATTATATGTACATATATATAATGGATATATATGTAATATATTAAATATAAATGATGTATATAATTCTGTAATTATAATATATATCTATCTTGTTTAACTTTAATTCCACTAATATGAAAAAAAAAATGAAAGTAGCGTTCATGCGTACGTACGGCCTACCGTCTCCATGAACGGTGCTTTTAATTTTTTATCTCCAAATGTTATGGAATATTATAAAATGAATATATACTGGATATATATGATATTTAAAACATTAATACTATTCTGGAGATTATGTACCTATAACAACATGGAAAATTCTTTTCCATCATGTTCAATTTTTACTCATGTACCGAACATAGAAAAAAACGTATAACATGAAATCAAATTAATAACCAATTTTTATATCATTATAATATGTGATATGAACTGAATAATAATCTTTAAAGTAGTTCCTTAAGGAAATATAAATTGTCCAAACTTTATTATTCAGGAATATAAATAATCAAACAAGACAAGTCAGACTTGAGGTAAGGGATCCAACCTCTCTCTTTCTTTTTAAGTACTCCCTTTTATGTCATTTATTTTAAGCTAATATTTATTATGTTTGGGGATGTTATTTTGTTTTCATAATTATGTACTTTTTATGTCCATATAAAAATATACCCTATTTGATTTCATAAATCCATTTTTGGATGTTTTAAGTGGCGTCGTTAGGCTGTCGAGTTTTCGTAAGGGATTTTTCATCTCACATTTATTCCCGTGAGATTTATGCTAAATTTTAAACCATTAACTTTGAGTGGTGTATATACTACCCATTATTCTAATCTTTGTGTAAATATAATTTCTTTTATGGGTATTTACATCAATTTTGTGTAGTCTTTCTTTCATGGGGTGTATGTTTCTAAAGTTACCCAAATCGGTAAGGGAACCTTTCACCCTCCTCTTTTTAAACGACCTATTTTGATATGTCTTTTAATTTACATCTTATTATGTTGGGATATTTTCTTCTATATTCTTATTGATGTAAAATTTATGTCCAAGTGATGAGATACCATTCTCTCTCTCAACGACTAATTTTTTGAATTTTGAAGTGACACCGTTAGGCTGTCGAATTTTTGAAAAGGAACTTCATAACTCAATTTAAATTCTTTGGGTTAAACCTCTAATTCATGATTATGTCATAATATGAATATGTTTGGATGACCTCTGATTGTTTTACACTTAATATCCTCTTATATTTGGTGTATTTATATTTGTCACACAAAATTATGTAATTGATTTATCCTTAATCTAAGGATACCAACTTTGTAAGGGACTTCGTCTCAATCTCCATTCATTGAGGCATATTTTGTTTTATACACAACTTTCTTTTATATGGTGTATAAACCCCTTTGACTTCTACTTTTATTCGAAATGAATCTTTTCTATACGAAGCGTTTTACTAAATGACAAAAAGTATGTTTCTTTTTAATGTACGTGGTGACCATGACCTCTCCACCGCCAGGAGTATTATTTGATTTTTTGGCTTCCTCAATAAGCCGTTATATTTTTAAAAGTAAATAAATACCATATACTCTTTTATGTATTTTGGTTTTGAAAATGGTTTTGATAATGGATTTGTTATGTCAATATATATAAGTGATATATTGTGCTTGAAATGTAGAAAATATTTTCTTTCCTTTATAATTGTTGTACGTGTTATGATGGTACTTGGACATCTGGCGAGTGGTTACGTGATAAACAATATGACAGGTGGTGTCGTGAATACTAGGACGGGTGGTTACCTTATAACCTCTAATCATTTGGGTATGGAAGTTGGTCGTATGGCTATTCTATTAAGTGATATGTGTGGAAGTCGACCGTATGGTTATTCCATTTAAGTATGTTAATGTCCCAAGTTACCTTTATATGTTATGTGTTCATTATATGGGTTTTATGTAAATATTTTGGTTACAAAAGGTTAAGTAATGATCTTTTATTTAGTAAAGAGTTTTTACTACTTCATAAATGTGAAAAGTATTACCTTGATAAAGTATTCTTGGTTTACTTGTTGTTTTGAAAAACTAACTTTTTTCCTTCTTTGTGTATCCTTTACTGAGCTTTTTATGCTCATCCCAAGTTTTTGAAATGTTTTCCACATGAATTAAAGATGAATAGGGTCAAGGATGTGATCAAGGAAATACATGCTTTCTAAAACATGGAACTATACCTGTTTTTTTAAGAGTTTTTATTTTATGGAAACTCATAAGAAGTGTATACTTTGTAATCTTTAGAGATGTAATAGTTATGTCCTAATTCACTAAAACTCTAAACCTGAAAAGATCCTCTATGTGAATGATTCATTTAATTCATGATTATGTAATGTTTTAAGGTCGGGGCCTTATAGTTGGTATCAAAGGTTGGTTTAGATAACATTAGAGGTTAGGGTATTCTCTAAGCATAAGTGACATTACCACAATGGCTAGGATTTCAGAAAGAGTCATAGTTTTTAGATAAAGTGAATGGGTAAGAATATCTTAGTTTTTATCTTCCTCATTAGTACATGATGGTTTTGTTGATATACTCACACTGACATTTCTGGTTTTAGTAAATGGATGGATCTAGCAGGCACCAAAGTAACAATGGGTTTGAAGGAAACTGTGGTGGTTCTCTGATTAAGAGACTGGATGAAATGGGGGATTCAATGATAAATATCATGGTTATTCTAAACCAACTATCAGGAGTCATGATCATCCATTTGAACCTTGGAGATTTCTCTAATGCATCATGTACGAGAGAACCAACTCGATGTGGACATTCAGGTGATATTTATAATGGAAACCATTTGGGTTTATATGATCCTTACTTTTGAAGTAATTATGGGTTACTATATGTTATGATGGAAAATGAAAGGCATGAGATAAAATTGAGGCTAAATTATGTTATGGTTATTTTTGAAGATTTAATCTCGTTTTGGGGAATTTTTTAATAATTATTTAATTTTGAAAAAGGACAATACACAGACCATGTGAAAACCCATCATGTCTGACAAAGCTGTGGGAATCAAACCCACAAAAAAAAGTACGACTGGAATTTATCGCCTACCATTGGACTACGCAAATTCCCTGGTTAGTTTGACTAATTTTATTTAGTTAGATGATATTGTGAATCTATAATAAGTTGATTTTGGGTTATCTATGGAAATTATTAACCTATCATGGAGGACATGTGATTAAGTTAATATGAGACTTTAAGAGAATCTGATGTTATTTTGGAGATAAATGTTAATTTGTACCATGGATGACTATGTGATTAAATCCTTCCAATGTTTGGGTTTCAATCTTAGTTTGGTTTACTTTGATGAATTTTATGTACAATTGTTTATCGAATGGTCTTCGTTGAACTTTGGGTTTTGTTGGACAAATTTTGGAGATTAAGAATAGATTTTCTTTTTATAAAGGATTATCCTTTTGTGGATTATCTGATCTCGTACTAACAATTTTGGTTTTGGTTTTTGTCTAAAGACATGGGAAATATATAGTTCTCTTTTGTGGATTAGGTGATTCTCTTGAAGTTGATTATAGCTCTCTTAAAGTGAACAAGTCTTCCTAAATACTCGTCTTTTGGAGAAAATATGAGTTTTTTGTAAGAAATCTAGTAGGAGATGAGAGTCTACACGACAAGTAAGTATGTTTCCTTATGATTCAGTTAAGCTCATAAATAAATTCCTTAATGAAAAGTAACTTAAAAACAAAAATGTTGTCTATTAACTTTTCCTATTGGGGAATCAAATACTATTTAACCCATCACAAGTTTGTGAATTTCTGGTAGTTAACTTTCTCCTAAAAGTTTTTTCTATCACTCTCTATCAGAACATGACCCTTTTTTTCTCTTCTATGTCCTTGTTTTCCAACATGTAATAATAGTATGGGTTATCTCGGGTGACCTTTGTACTTCCCTTTCTTTCTTTTAAAGTGATAGTTTAATTTACTCTTTTTCCGATGTGGGGTTTTCAATGAAGTTTCCAAGCACAATTTTAAAATTGCGAGGACACAATTCCCAAAAGGGGGGAAGGATGTAACACCCCAGGTAAATAAAGAAAATAAAATTTTCATATTTATCCATATTTTTGAATAAAATATTAATATTACTTTAAAGGGGACACTATGCTCGATGGCCTACCCAATACGTAACAACGAGTTTCTTGGGAATCTTACGTTACACTCTAATAATAAAATAATATTATTTTAAATTGTAGTTAACGCCTTGCCGTTGTAATGGTGGAAATGAACAGAACTAACTACAAAATGATTATATATGTTTGTCAAATATTTTTACTTTTTAAAATATATTTTAAAATGTGAATGAAACCAATTTTAAGCGTAAATATTCTAATATTCTTCAAAATGTCGATTAACCTCCTATTGATGGTGAACCCCTCTTAAATCCATTTTATTGACAATTTTATATGTTATATTTGAAAAAATAAAATTCTTTTTATAATCAGGACATCAAAATTTATTTATATAAAATTTTGGTACTTTTCCGATAAAGTTCATTTTTTTAATGAATAGTGTAAAATATTGTATTTTAATTCAAAACATCCTTATAATTTAATTTATTTAATTGATTAGATTATCTTTTGAGTTTTTTTAATGTGAAATTAGATTATATTTTTACCATTTAATCCAATGGTGGTCATTGAAATTAATTTCACTTTGAAATTGGACTTAAACTTGTGTCAATCTTTTAATAGATATTGTTTCTTAAAAACACGCTATTTGTTTTGACAGTGAGAATTAAATATTAAATTAATTAATTCAACTTATATGTTTTGAATTTTTTAGAATATACATCATTTTAGAATTTCGAATACCAAATATATATTAGGGTAAATGTTTGGTTTTTTTTTTGAAAAACATCAATTTTTGATGAGTAGTGAAACCACTAAGTGGTAGTTAAAGAAATTGATTTTTCGTTTAAATGAAACTTTACCACTTATGTGATTTTTTTTCAAAAATCCGACATACATGGTTATCATTAAGAAATAAAATGTGGTTCAATGAGATTAAAATAATTTTTTGGTGAATAGTAACTTTTATGTTTTATTAATTGCGATTAAAGGTAATTAGTGCAATTTAAGGTTAAAATAATGTTATAATAACATGAAATGACCTTGACACATGTCCTACCCTTATTTGATGTGTCATGGCCGACCAAGAAAATCCATGGGTCAACTTGGGGACCCCATGGAGCCACTTTGGTAGGAATATGACATTAATAACTTTTTATTTTATGTTAAAATAAAAATTTCACAAACATGTATTATTTTTCTAAATAAATTTTTACATGGGGTTATACAAGTCATAATTTTTACTACAAATATTCATTGGAAATATAAAAATATTTCCTACATCATGATATTTTTTAATAATTTTTAGAAATTAAATAAATTAAATTATTTATGACACCATGATGATGCAGCGATTACCTCATTATTTAACGATTTAAATAAAATGAAAAGATAATGTAAAATATAATCCCTAGACTTGTCAAAAACCTATTGGATGGGTGGATTTAGAACTCTTGTCACCTTATCCTCTAAATATATAATTTTGGGACCTTTAAAATCAGAAAAGCAATTTATAATAAAGTAAAAGTTCATATCTTTCCAAGAGTGCCCTTCTCTTCTCTTATAAAAGCCCCCCACCTCTACCACCTTACCCACACCTCTCAAGCATTTGGCTCGGCCAACCCCAGACCATTTCATCTCTCCACATCCCTCTATTCATCATTTAAGCCTCAACATTGGTATAATTCTCTTCAAGATACCCTTTCGGTTCAAACCAAGAGGAGTTACCTGATTTTAAAGCCAATGTCTTCCCTAGTGTTCTTTTGTTTTATTTTTATTCTCCAACCCCTAAACTCTTTTTCATTATTTATTTTTTAACAACACCAGTATCTTAAATATACTAGGATGTTCTTATGAGGAGGATTCTAGCTACACTAACACACACCTCCGTCTAATGGTTAAAGAACATACTGTTTCCGTGGATGGCTAATTACTGCCTCACGAAACGATGATTGTTCTATCTTCTCATACCACCTCTTATGGAGGCCATTATGATGAAAATATTTTTATTTAGGATATATATTTTATTTATTTCCTCTCTATTCTTCTGTATTTTATATTTAATACATACCTTTATGCTTTTCATGTTGTGTAAATGTGATAATTTCATTTGAGGACGTGTGGACTACCTCCCCCTCAAGTGATGTGACTCGTTCATGCAACACATGAATGTATAAATAATGAAATTGATGAAATTATGTTATCTATATAACATATATATTATACTGGAATTATAATATATATATATATATATATATAATCTAGTATTAATTCCATTAATGTGCCGACGAAATGAAAGTAGCGTTCATTCGTTCGTACGGCTTACCATCTCTATAAACGGTACATTTCAAATGTTATGTACTCTTATAAGTACATATAGATAATGGATATATATGTCATATATTACATATAAATGATTGATATAATTCTGGAATTATAATATATATCTCTCTCTTTTAACTTCAATTCCATTAATATAACAAAAAAATGAAAGTAGCGTTCATGCGTACGTACGGCCTACCGTCTCCATGAACGGTGATTTTAATTTTTTATCTCAAAATTTTATGGAATAGTATATAATGAATATATACTGGATATATATTATATTTAAAACATTAATACTATTTTTGAGATGATGTACCTATAATTACATGGAAAATTATTTTCCAACAAGTTCAATTTTTACTCATGTACCTAACATCGACAAAAACGTCTGACATGAACTCACATTATTAACCAATTATTATAACATTATAATATGTGATATGAACTGAATAGTAATATTTAAAGTATTTCCTTAAGCAATTATAAATTGACCAATGTTTATTATTCAGGAATATTAAGAAACAAACAAGACAAGTCTGACTTGAGGTAAGGGATCCAACCTCTCTCTTTCTTTTTAAGTACTCCCTTTTATGTCATTTCTTTTAAGCTCATCTTTATTATGTTTGGGGATGTTATTTTATATTCATAATTCTTTAATTTTTATTTCCATATTACGAGCTACCCTATTTGATCTTATAAATCCATTTTTGGATGTTTTAAGTGGCGCAGTTAGGCTGCCGAGTTTTCGTAAGTGATTTTTCATCTCACATTTATTCCCGTGAGATTTTTGCTACATTTTCCACCATTTCATTGAGTTGTGTATGTACTGCCAATTATTATAATCTTTGTGTAAATATATATTCATTTATTGGTATTTACATCAATGTTTTATAGTCCTTCTTTCATGGGGTGGACGTTTCTAATGTTACCCAAATCGGTAAGGAAACCTTTCACCCTCCTCTTTTTAAAAGACTTCTTTTGTTATGTATTTTAATTTACATCTTATTATGTTGGGATATGTTCTTATATATCCTTATTGATGTAAATTTTATTTCCAAGTGATGAGATACCATTCTCTCTCTCATTGACTAATTTTCGGAATTTTGAAGTGATGCTGTTAGGCTGTCAAATTTTTGCAAAGGAACTTCTTAACTCAATTTCATTTCTTTTGGTTAAACCTCTACTTATTGATTATGTCATAATATGAATATGTGTGAATGATCTCTGATTTTTTTACACTTAATATCCTCTTATATTGGGTGTATTTATATTTTTCACACATAATTATGTAATTGATTTATTCTTAATCAAAGGTTAGTGACTTTGTAAGGAACTTCGTCTCAATCTCCTTTCATTGAGGCATATTTTTTTTATACAAAATATTATTTTATATGGTGTATAAAACCATTTGACTTATACTTTTATTTTAAAGTAATCTTTTCTATACAAAGCATTTTACTAAATGACAAAAATTATGTTTCTTTTTAACGTACGTGGTGACAATGACCTTTCCGCCGCTGCAAGTATTATTTTATTTTTTAGCTTCCTCAACAAGCCGTTATATTTTTAAAACTAAATATATATACCATATAATATTTTATGTATTTTGGTATTGAAAATGGTTTCGATAATGGATTTGTTATGTCAATATATTTAAGTGATATATTGTTATTGAAATGTGGAAAATGTTTTCTTTCCTTTATTATTATTTTATGTGTTACGATGGTACATGGACATTTGATGGGTGGTTACGTGATAAACCATATGACGGGTGGTGCCGTGAATACTAGGACGGGTGGTTACATTATAACCTCCAATGCATTGGGTATGGAAGTCGGTCGTATGGCTGTTTCATTATGTGATATGTTTGGAATTCAACCGTATGACTATTCCATTTAAGTATGTTTATGTCCCATGTTGCCTTTATATGTTACATGTTCTTTATATGGGTTTTATGGAAATATTTTGGTTACAAAAGGTTAAGTAATGATATTTTATTCAGTGAAGAGTTTTTACTACTTCATAAAGGTGAAAATTATTACATTGATAAACTATTCTTGGTTCACATGTTGTTTTGAAAAACTAACTGTTTTCCTTCTTTGTGTATCCTTTACTGAGCTTTTTATGCTCATCCCATGTTTTGGAAATGTTTTCCACAGGACTTAAAGATGAATAAGGTCAAGGATGGGATCAAGGAAAGACATTCTATCTAAAACATGGAACTAGACATGTTTCTTTTTAAGAGTATTTATTTTATGGAAACTTAGAGGAAGTGTATACTTTGTAAACTTTTGAGATGTAATAGTTATGTCCTAATTCTCCAAATATCTAAACCTGAAAAGATCCTCTATAAGAATTATTCATTTAATTCATGATTATGTAACGTTTTAAGGCTGGGGCCTTATATTTGGTATCAAAGGTCAGTTTAGATAAATTTAGAGGTTAGGGTATTCTCTAAGCATAAGTGACATTACCATAATGGATAGGATTTCAGAAAGAGTCATAGTTTTTAGACAAAGTGAATGAGTAAGAATATATTAGTGTTTATCTTACTCGTTAGTACATGATGGTTTTGTTGATATACTCACACTGACATTTCAGGTTTTAGTAAATGGATGGATCTAGCAGGCACCAAAGTGACAATGGGTTTGAAGGAAACGGTGGTGGTTATCTGATTAAGAGACTGGATGAAATGGGGGATTCAATGAGAAATATCATGGTTATACTAAACCAACTATCAGGAGTCATGATCAACCACTTGAACCTTGGCGAGTTCTCTAATGCATCATTTACAAGAGAACCAACTCGATGTGAAAGTTCAGGTGATAATTATAAAGGTAACCATTTGGGTTTATATGATCCTTACTTTTGAGATAATTATGTGTTACTATATGTTATGATGGGAAATGAAAGGCATGATATAAAATTGAGGTTAAATTATGTAATGGTTATTTTGGAAGATTTTATCTCATTTTCGGGAATGTTTTAAGAATTATATAGTTTAGAAAAAGGAAAACACACATACCGTGTGACAACCCGTCGTGTCGGACAAAGCTGTTGGAATCGAACCCACAACCAATTTACGGCTGGTATTTATCACCTACCACTGGACTACGTGAAGTCCTTGGTTTGTTTGACTAATTTGTTTTAGTTATATGATATTATGAATCTAGAATAAGTTGATTTTGGGTTATCTATGGAAATTATTAACCTACCATGGAGGATATGTGATTAAGTTTATATGAGACTTAAAGAGTAACTGATTTTATTTTGGAGATAAATGTTAATTTGTACCATGGAAGAATATGTGATTAAATCCTTAAAATATTTGGGTTTCAATCTTAGTTTGGTTTAATTTGAATAATTTTATGGACAATTGTTTATTGAATGGCCTTCGTTGAACTTTGGGTTTTGTTGGACAAATTTTGGAGATTAAAAATAGATTTTCTTTTTTAAAGGATTATTATTTTGTGGATTATCAGATCTCGTACTAACAATTTTGGTTTTGGTTTTTGTCTAAAGTCATGGGAAATACATATTTCTCTTTTGTTGATTAGGTTATTCTCTTGAAGTTGATTATAGCTCTCTTAATGTGAACAAGTCATCCTAAATACTTGTCTTTTGGAGAAAATATGAGTTTGTGTAAGAAATCTAGTAGGAGATTAGAGTATACACGACAAGTATGTATGTTTCCTTATGATTCATTTAAGCTCATAAATAAATTCCTTAATGAAAAGTAACTTAACAACAAAAATGGTGTATGTTAACATTTCCTACTGGGGAATCAAATACTGTTTAAACCATCACAAGTTTGTGATTTTCTAGTGGTTAACTTTTCCTAAACGTGTTTTCTATCACTCTACATTAGAACATGAGCCTTTGTTTTCTCATCCATGTCCATGTTTTCCTACATGGAATCATAGTATGGGTTAACTTGGGTGACCTTTTTTACTTTCCTTTCTTTCTTTTAAAGTGATAGTTTAATTTACTCCTTTTTTGACGTGGGGTTTTCAATGAAGTTTCCAAGCCCAATTTTAAAATTGTGAGGACGCAATTCCCAAAAAGGGGGGAAGGATGTAACACCCCAGGTAAATAAAGAAAATGAAATTTTCATATTTATCCATATTTGTGAATAAAATATTAATTATACATTAAAGGGGACACTATGCTCGATGGTGTACCCAATACGCAACAACGAGTTTCTTGGGAAACTTACGTTTCACTCTAATAATAAAATAATATTATATTAAATGGTAGTTAACGCCTTTTTGTTGTAATGACGAAAATGAACAGAACTAACTACAAAATTATTATATATGTTTGTCAAATATTTTATCTTTTTAAAATAAATTTTAAAATGTGAATGAATCCAATTTTAAGCGTAAATATTCTAATATTTTTTTAAAGGTCGATTAACCGCATTTTGATGGCGAACCCCTCTTAAATCCATTTTTTGACAATTTTATATGTTATATTTGACAAAATAAAATTCTTTTTATAATCGGAACATCAAACATTACTTTTTATAAATTTTTTGTACTTTTCTGATAAAGTTCATTTTTTTAATGAATAGTGTAAAATGTTGTATTTTAAATCAAAACCTCCTTTTAATCTAATTTATTTATATGATTATATTATCTTTTGAATTTTTTTTAATGTTTAATTAGATTATATTTTTACCATTTAATCCAATGGTGGTCATTGAAATTAATTTCACTTTGAAATTGGACTTAAACTAGTGTCAATCTTTTAATAGAGATTATTTCTTAAAAACACAATATTTGTTTTGACAGTGGAAATTAAATATTAAATTAATTAATTCAACTTATATGTTTTTTATTTTCTAAAATAGACATAATTTTTGAATTTGGAATGTCAAATATATCTTAGGGTGAATTTTTGGTATTTTTCTGAAAAACATCAATTTTTGATGAATAGTAAAACCACTAAGTGGTAGTTAAAGAAACTGATTTTTTGTTTAAATGAATCTTTAGAAAATCTTTGATTTTATTTTGAAAAATCTGACATACATGGATGTCATTATGAAGTAAAATGTGGTTCAATGAGATTAAAATAATTTTTTTGGCGAATAGTAACTTTTAATTTTTATTAATCACGATTAAAGGTAATTAGTGTAATTTAAGGTAAATATATTGTTATAATAACATGAAATGACCTTGAGACATTTCCTACCCTAATTGGATGTGGCATTGCCGACCAAGAAAATCCATGGGTAAACTTGGGGACCCCATGCAGCCACTTTGGTACGAATATGACTTTAATAACTTTTTATTTTAAGTTAAAATAAAAATT
Organism: Viscum album; assembly: GCA_963277665.1. NCBI lineage: Eukaryota > Viridiplantae > Streptophyta > Magnoliopsida > Santalales > Viscaceae > Viscum > Viscum album. The sequence goes on along the minus strand of OY728128.1, from coordinate 206,029,426 downwards.
TCACAAACATGTATTGTTTTGCTAAATCAATTTTTACATGGGGTTATACAATTAATAATGTTGACTATAAATATTCATTGGAAAGATAAATATATTTCCTACATCATGATTTTTTTTTACAATTTTTATACATTAAATAAATTATATTATTTATGACACCATAATGATGCAACGATTACCTCATTATTTAACAATATAAATAAAATGAAAAGATAATGTAAAATATATGACCTACACTTTTCAAAAACCTATTGGATGGGTGGATTTCAAACTCTTATCACTTTATTCTCGAAATATATAATTTTGGGACCTTTAAAATCCGAAAAGCATTTTATAATAAAGTAAAAGTTCATAACATTCCAAGAGTACCCCTCTTCTTCTCTTATAAAAGGCCCTCAACTCTACCACCTTACCCACACCACTAAAGCCTTTGGCTCAGCCAAACCCTACCCATTTAATCTCTCCACATCCCTCTCTTTATCATTAAAGCCTCACCTTTTCAATAATTCTCTTCAAGATACCCTTTCGGTTCAAACCAAGAGGAGTTACCCGATTTTAAAGGTAATGTCTTCCCTAGTGTTCTTTTGTTTTATTTTGACTCTCCAACCCCCTAAAATCTTTTTATTTCTTTCTTTTGTAACAAAACCACTATATCCAATATACTAGGATGTTTTTATGATGAGGATTCACGCTACACTAACACACACCTCCGTCTAATGATTAAAGAACATTCTATTTCCATGGATGGAAAATTACTGCCTCACGAAATGATGATTGTTCTATCTTCTCATACCACCTCTCATATTTTGGAAATGTTTTCCACAGGACTTAAAGATGAATAAGGTCAAGGATGGGATCAAGGAAAGACATTCTATCTAAAACATGTAACTAGACATGTTTCTTTTTAAGAGTTTTTATTTTATGGAAACTTAGAGGAAGTGTATACTTTGTAAACTTTTGAGATGTGATAGTTATGTCCTAATTCTATAAATATCTAAACCTGAAAAGATCCACTATATAAATTATTCATTTAATTCATGATTATGTAATGTTTTAAGTCCAGGGCCTTATAGTTGGTATCAAAGGTCGGTTTAGATAACTTTAGAGGTTAAGGTATTTTCTAAGTATAAGTGACATTACCATAATGGATAGGATTTCAGAAAGAGTCATAGTTTTTAGATAAAGTGAATGAGTAAGAATATCTTAGTGTTTATCTTCCTCATTAGTAACTGATGTTTTTTTTTGATTTACTCACACTGACATTTCTTGTTTTAGTAAATGGATGGATCTACCACACACCAAAGTGACAATGGGTTTGAATGAAACTGTGGCGGTTCTCTGATTAAGAGACTGGATGAAATGGGGGATTTAATGAGAAATATAGTGGTTATTCTAAACCAACTATCAAGAGTCACGATCAACCACTTGAACCTTGGTGAGTTCTCAAATTCATCATGTACGAGAGAACCAACTCACTGTAGAAGTTCATGTGATAATTATAAAGGTAACCATTTGGGTTTATGTGATCCTTACTTTGGAGGTAATTATGGGTTACTATATGTTATGATGGAAAATTAAAGGAATGAGATAAAATTGAGGTTAAATTATGTTATGGTTATTTTTTAAGATTTTATCTCGTTTTGGGGAATGTTTTAAGAATTATACAGTTTGGAAAAAGGACAACACACAGACCGTGTGACAACCCATCGCATCGGACAAAGCTGTGGGAATCGAACCCACAACCAAAGTACGACTGGTATTTATCGCCTACCACTGTACTACGTGAAGTCCGTGGTTAATTTCACTAATTTTTTTAGTTAGATGAATTATTAATCTAGAATAAGTTGATTTTGGGTTATCTATGGAAATTATTAACCTATCATGGAGGATATGTGATTAAGTTAATATGATACTTTAAGAGAAACTAATGTTATTTTGGAGATAAATATTAATTTGTACCATGGAAGACTATGTGATTAAATCCTTCAAATATTTGGGTTTCCATCTTAGTTTGGTTTTCTTTGAAGAATTTTATGGAAAATTTTTCATCAAATGGTCTTTGATGAACTTTGGGTTTTTTTAGACAAATTTTAGAGATTAAGAATAGATTTTCTTTTTATAAAGGATTATTCTTTTGTGGATTATCTGATCTCGTACTAACTATTTTGGGTTTGGTTTTTGTCTAAAGACATGGGAAATATATAGTTCTCCTTTGTGGATTAGGTTATTCTCTTGAAGTTGGTTATAGCTCTCTTAATGTGAACAAGTCATCCTAAATACTCACCTTTTGGAAAAAATATGATTTTGTGTAAGAAATGTATTATGAGACGAGAGTCTACACGACAAGTAAGAATGTTTCCTTATCATTTAGTTAAGCTCGTAAATAAATTCCTTAATGAAAAGTAACTTAAAAACAAAAATGTTGTCTGTTAACTTTTCTTACTGGGGAATCAAATACCACTTAACCCACCACATGTTTGTGATTTTCTGGTTGTTAACTTTCTCCTAAACGTGTTTTCTTTCACTCTCCATCAGAACATGACCCTTTTTTCTCTTCCATGTCCATGTTTTCATACATAAAATCATAGTATGGGTTAACTCAGGTGACCTTTGTACTTCCCCTTCTTTCTTTTAAAGTGATAGTTTAATTTACTCTTTTTACGATATGGGGTTTCCAATAAAGTTTACAAACCCAGTTTTAAAATTGAGAGGACGCAATTCCCAAAAGGGGGGAAGGATGTAACACCCCAGGTAAATAAAGAAAATTAAATTTTCAAAGTTATCTATATTTGTGTATAAAATATTAATATTACTTTAAAGGGGACTCTATGCTCGATGGCGTACCCAATACGCAACAACGAGTTTCTTGGGAATCTTACATTGCACTCTAATAATAAAATAATATTATTTTAAATGGTAGTTAACACCTTGCCATTGTAATAGAGGAAATGAAAAAAACTAACTACAAAATGATTATATATGTTTTTCAAATATTTTTACTTTATAAAATAAATTTTATAATGTGAATGAATCCAATTTTAAGCGTAAATATTCTAATATTCTTTAAAAGGTTGATTAACCACCTTTTGATGGTGAACACCTCTTAAATAAATTCTTTTTGACAAGTTTATATGTTATATTTGACAAAATAAAATTCTTTTTAGAATCAGGACATCAAAATTTACTTAGTATAAATTTTTGCTACTTTCCCAATAAAGTTCATTTTTAATGAATAGTGTAAAAATATGTATTTTTATTCAAAACATCCTTTTAATCTCATTTATTTATATGATTATATTATATTTTGAATTTTTTTAATGTTCAATTAGATTATATTTTTACCATTTAATCCAATGGTAGTTATTGTCATTATTTTCACATTTAAATTGGACTTAAACTAGTGTCAATCTTTTAATAGATATTGTTTCTTAAAAACACGCTATTTGTTTTGACGGTGGGAATTAAATATTAAATTAATTAATGCCACATATATGTTTTGAATTTTGTAAAATAGAAATCATTTTTGAATTCGGAATATCAAATATAGCTTTGGGTGAATTTTTAGTGTTTTTCTGAAAAACATCAATTTTTGATGAATAGTGAAACCACTAAGTGGTAGTTAAAGAAACTGATTTTTCGTTTAAATGAAACTTTACCACTTCTGTGATTTAATTTTAAAAAATCCGACATACATGGTTTTCATTAGGAAGTAAAATGTGGTTCAATGAGATTAAAATAATTTTTTGGTGAATAGTAACTTTTATGTTTTATTAATCGCGATTAAAGGTAATTAGTGTAATTTAAGGTAAAAATAATGTTATAATAACATGAAATGACCTTCACACATGTCCTACCCTTATTTGATGTGTCATTCCCGACCAATAAAATCCATGGGTCATCTTGGGGACCCCATGGAGCCACTTTGGTAGGAATATGACATTAATAACGTTTTATTTTAAGTTAAAATAAAAATGTCACAAACATGTATTGTTTCGCTAAAAAAAATTTTACATGGGGTTATACAAGTCATAATTTTGAATATAAATATTAATTGGAAAGATAAAAATATTTCCTACATAATTAAAGTTTTTTTATAATTTTTAGACATTACATAAATTAAATTATTTATGACACCATGATGATGCAGCGATTACCTCATTATTTAACAATTTAAATAAAATGAAACGATAATGTAAAATCTAATACCTAAAATTCTAAAAAACCTATTGGATGGGTGGATTTCAAAATCGTATCACCTTATATTAGAAATATATAATTTTGGGACCTTTAAAATCCGAAAATCATTTTATAATAATGTAAAAGTTCATAACTTTCCAATAGTGCCCCTCCTCTTCTCTAATAAAAGGCCCCCACCGCTACCACCTTACCCACACCTCTCAGGCCTTTGGCTCGGCCAACCCCTTCCCATTTAATCTCTCCACATCCCTCTCTTCATCATTGAAGCCTCACCTTTTGCAGATTGCTCTTCAATATACCCTTTTGGTTCAAACCAAGAGAAGTGTCCCGATTTTATAGGTAATGTCTTTCTTAGTGTTCTTTTGTTTTCTTTTGCTTCTACAACCCCATAAAATCTTTTTATTTATTTCTTTTTTAACAACAACAGTATATTAAATATACTAGTATGTTGTTATGAGGAGGATTAGATCTACACTAACACACACCTTTGTCTAATGGTTAAACAACATACTGTTTCCGTGGATGGCGAATTACTATCTCACGAAACAATGTTTGTTCTATCTTCCCATAAGACCTCTCATTGTGGCCATTATGATGGAACTATATTTATTTATGATATATATTATATTTATTTCCTCTATATTCTTCTGTATTTTATATTTAATACATACCTTTTTTCTTTGCATGTTGTGAAAATGCGATAATTTCATTAGAGGAAGTGTGGACTACAGCCCCCTCAAGTGATGTGACTCGTTCATGCAATACATGGAATGTATAAAGAATTAAATTGATGAACTTATGTGATATATATAAAATATATATTATAATGGAATTATAATATATATACATCTCTCATCTAGTTTTAATTCCATTAATGTGCCAAAGAAATGAATGTAGCGTTCATGCATACGTATGGTTTACCGTCTCTATGAACGGTACAATTCAAATGTTATGTACTACTATAAGTACATATATATAATGGATATATATGTCATATATTACATCTAAATGATGGATATAATTCTGGAATTATAATATATATATCTCTCTTTTAGCTTTATTTCCATTAATATGACAAAAAAAATGAAAGTAGCGTTCATGCGTACGTACGGCCTACCGTCTCCATGAACAATGATTTTAATTTTTTATCTCCAAATGTTATGGAATAGTATAAAATGAATATATACTGGATATATATGATATTTAAAACATTAATAATATTTTGGAGATTATGTACCTATAACTACATGGAAAATTCTTTTCCAACAAGTTCAATTTTTACTCATGTACCGAACATCGACAAAAACGTCTGACATGAACTCACATTATTAACCAATTATTATAACATTATAATATGTGATATGAACTGAATTATAATATTTAAAGGATGTCCTTATGAAATTACAAATTTAAAAAAGTTTAATATTCAGTAATATAAAGAAAAAAACAAGGCAAGTCGGACTTGAGGTAAGGGATCCAACCTCTCTCTTTCTTTTTAATTACTCCCTTTTATGTAATTTCTTTTAAGCTCATATTTATTATGTTTGGGGATGTTCTTTTATATTCATCATTATGTACTTTTTATGTCCATATTACGAGAGACCCTATTTGATCTCATAAATCCATTGTGGGATGTTTTATGTGGCGCCGTTAGGCTGCCGAGTTTTCGTAAGGTATTTTTCATGTCACATTTATTCCCATGATATTTATGCTACATTTGCCACCATTTCCTTTTAGTTATGTATTTAGTTCCCATTATTCCAATCTTTTTGTAAATATACTTTCTTTTATGGGTATTTAAATCAATTTTTTATAGTCCTTCTTTCATGGGGTGTACGTTTCGAAAGTTACCCAAATCGGTAAGGGAACCTTTCACCCTCCTCTTTTTAAAAGACTTCTTTTTTTTATGTCTTTTTATTTACATCTTATTATGTTGGGATATGTTATTCTATATCCTTATTGAAGTAAATTTTATTTCCAAGTGATGAGATACCATTCTCTCTCTCCTCGACTAATTTTATGAATTTTTAAGTGACGTCGTTAGGCTGTCGAATTTTTGCAAATGAACGTCTTAACTCAATTTCAATTCTTTGGATAAAACCTCTACTTCTTGATTATTTCATAATATAAATATGTGTGGATGAACTCTGATTGTTTTACACTTAATATCCTCTTATATTGGGTGTATCTATATTGGTCACACATAATTATGTAATTGATTTATCCTTAATCTAAGGATACCGACTTTGTAAGGGACTTCGTCTCAATCTCTTTTCAATGAGGCATATTTTGTTTTATACACAACTTTATTGTATATGGTGTATACACCCATTTGACATCTACTTTTATTAGAAAGTAATCTTTTATATATGAAGAGTTTTACTAAATGACAAAATGTATGTTTCATTTTAACGTACGCGGTGACAATGACCTTTCCGCCAAAGCGAGTATTATTTGATTTTTTGGCTTCCTCAACATGCTGTTATATTTTTAAAAGTAAATAATTACCATATACTCTTTTATGTATTTTGGTATTGAAAATTGTTTTGATAATGGATTTTTTATGTCAATATATTTAAGTGATATATTGTGCTTGAAATGTGGAAAATGTTTTCTTTCCTTTATAATTGTTTTACGTGTTATAATGGTACTTGGACATTTGATGGGTGGTTACATGATAAACCATATGACAGGTGGTGGCGTGAATACCAGGACGGGTGGTTATGTTATAACCTCCAATGTATTGGGTATGTATGTCGGTCGTATGGTTATTCCATTAAGTGATATGTGTGGATGTCAACCATATGGTTATTCCATTTAAGTATGTTTATGTCCCAAGTTACCTTTATATGTTATGTGTTCTTTATATGGGTTTTATGGAAATATTTTGATTAAAAAAGGGTAAGTAATGATATTTTATTCAGTGAAGAGTTTTTACTACTTCATAAAGGTGAAAAGTATTACTTTGAAAAAGTATTCTTGGTTTACTTTTTTTGAAAAACTATCTTTTTTCCTTCATTGTGTATCCTTTACTGAGCTTTTTATGCTCATCCCATGTTTTTGAAATGTTTTCCACAGGACTTAAAGATGAATTGGGTCAAGGATGGGATCAAAGAAAGACATGCTATCTAAAACAAGGAACTAGAAATTTTTCTTTTTAAGAGTTTTTATTTTATGGAAACTTAGAAGAAGTGTATACTTTGTAATCTTTTGAGATGTAATAGTTATGTCCTAATTCTCTAAAACTCTAAACCTGAAAAGATCGTCTATGTGAATTATTCATTTATTTCATGATTATGTAATGCTTTAATGTCGGGGCCTTATATTATGTGATTTTAATTTAAATATTTTTTTAAAAATATAAAAATATAATTTTTTTATAAAGATGATAATTTATAAATTCCACCAATCAAAATTATCTAGTGATGAATTTATTAGAATTTATTGTTGAGAAGAATGATTTTTCAGCAAATATTATTAGATATTGTTTTTTATTGATTAATATATTATCTTTTTATTTATTTAATTTTTTTTATTATATTATGGAATAATTGTAGAATTTAATCAATGCATATTTAATAATAAAAATCCAATTATATTACATTGAATACATTATATAATATATATTTTTTTAAAAATTGTACATAAAATGAAATTATTTTTTAAAAAGTATTGTTTCAACTTGTTTCACAGGTTTAATTTTAAATCAAAACATACAATTTATTTGAATTTAATCATGTAAAATTCAATCCATAATTTGTATCAGGATGTATAAATTTATTAAATAGGATCTTTGGGTTAATTTAAATTGTATTCATATTTAATTTTTGTTTGGAAAGTAATGGTAAAATGTGTTAATTAAGTGTGAAAAATGTTTGAGAAGGACTATAAAGTTATCATAATAGTTTCTTTAATTTTATTTGAGGAATATATATTTTCCATATTGATAAAAAATGTGAATATATGATATCTTATTATCATTTGGATATGATTTTTAGGGTTATTTTAATTGAGTAATAGATATGGACAAAACATCACCCTATTGATTTTAAAAAACATTAATGTGTTAACAAATGGAGAAAATAATGTTGTTAAGGAATGTTGATTTTTATAATAAGAATAAGGAAATTAGTTTTGTAATTATAGTTTTTTTAATTTTTAGTATCATTATAATTACAATAAATTATTACGAAATTCTGACAGAATATTTCATCAATTAATTGATATATAAAATAAATGATATTAAAAGTAGTTAAAAATAATATATTTCTAGTGATTTATAGTGATTAAAAAATATAATAGATAATTATATCATTTTAGGGTTGTTCCTGGATAGATAAGAAGGTCCTAATTCTTGTTAGAGAATTCAAGAAAGGGATGATTTGCAATGAGGAGTACACCTAGTTGTGGGACAAGCTAGCATTTCAGTTTGAGGATTTCCTAATGGATGATCCAAACACCCAAGTAAACACATTATCATTGAAATAATTTAGAGATTTTAAGTCTAGAAGATATAAATTGTCATTTTTTGCTATTTGATTTCACTTTGTGGTAGAATTATGGGTTTCTCACTTTCTCCTTGAAAGTGTTTGAATAATAAAAAAATTGAATTTTTCAGTCAGTTTAAAATGTTTATATTCGAAATAAATCATTTTAGTAATTTTTGAAATATTGAATTCGACAAAAAATGTCAAAAATGACATTAATGTAATATTATAAAAAATAATATATTAATATAGATGTTAAAATATGTAAAAATTTATTTTGATAAATAAAAGTTATATTATTGATTATTTATACCATAGAATATTTACTAGTTGTTTTATATTTTATTATAACCATGTTCACACATAACGAGTAAAAAAATTAATACTATGGAGATTGTCAACTAAATGGGTTACATAGGATAAAAAATAAAAAAGTTGAAAAAAATAAAGTATGAATAGGAAAAATAATTTATTTGAGAATTTAAAATCATCCTTATAATATATTTTAAGACATCAAACTATTTTCCATTTATGTATGAAAATTAATTAATATTATTTTATTACATAATGAAATTCTAGGAGTTTCCATTCCCTCACTTATAAAAGGGATCTTTCTCTCCACTTTTATTCACAAATAATAAAATATTGGTTTGGATAATACCTAGACATTTAAATTAATTATATTCCTCTTTATTTAATGGTGTACATTATTGATTAGTGATCTATTCTTGGATATCTTATGTTCGAAACCGTAAGATGTTGTCTGTAAAGGAGGTATAGTGTTTAATGAAAACTATTCATTTTATTTTTATTAAACCTACATAAAAGATTCTTAAAAATTTATGAAATAATAACACAAGTAAATTATATATACTAATATGACATAATATTAATGGAACAAACTCTATTTTCCCCTTCATTTAAATGGAAAATTCGACCAAATAATGTGTGAAGGAAAACTACTAACGGAAGAATCAATGTAATTCACATTCCATCACCAACTCTGAAGGATAGTAATAATGATGTATTAAATTTATATATTTGATATCAATTATAAATTTATGAATCTATAAATATCATATATCGAATAACTTTTTACATTGTAATATATTAAAAAAATGTCATATTCGTTCTTGTTATTATGTGGACTGCCACCTCTAAATGTGATGTGATATTTTTATCTTAACCATATAGTGTGGATGAAATATATAAATTTATTTATATAATTAATATAGTAAATATGATATTATTTTCATTATGAAAATATAAAAAAATTACCTTATTTCCATAATGATCATTAAAAATATGGAAACATTTATTTTTAGTACATATGAACTACCATTCTTATGATTATAACATAGTTCATTTTTATAACCAAATATAATTGTTGGATTTAAAAGTATTTGTAATCATTAATATTGGTAATTATTTAAAAAATAAATTTTGATTATATGATGTCATAATGTCCTCTATGAGATTAAAATTCTAACCAAAGACATTTTGAACAAACGATTCGAATATCATCAAAATAGCAAACATGAAGTTAATGGATTATGTAATTGATTTTAATATGGTAAAATAAATAATAAACATAAAAATCATTAATAAAGTAATTAGTTAATATAATATTATTATTTTAAATGAAAAATAACATAAAATATGTGCCTGACACAATGTAAAGAAATTTCATTAATACTTATCCTTGTGAGTTTCCAATCAAACTAAATTTATTCCATGTAAATAGTATTTTTTAAATTATTTTATAGATGCATTTATATTATAATTAATGAATTATAAAGGCCTTTTCAGGAAAAATTTTACATTATTTTAGTTTTTTCTAAATAATTTATTTTTACATATTTCTGATGGAATGTTTTTTCTTTTCATACAAAAGAAAAAGGAAATTTTATATTCTAACGTATTCTAAAAAATATATTTTTCACAACCATAAAAATTATATGATATTTGAATTAATTTCTAAATATCCATGTTTTATTCAATTAATATACCTCGTTAAATAGGTTTTGGTTATTTCAAAAAACTATTTTAATATATTGAACCCTACCTTTTTAACATAGTGTTATGTGATTTTATGCGAAAATATCCAACAAATATAATCCCAGAATAATATAGTATAGTATCATTGGGATACTGTGATCGTCAAATTTAATACATGAAACAATAATATAAAATTTTCTCCAAAATGAGATCATAACTCCATTTTATCTCCTATAACTGCAAATGGTGATATGGGGAATACAAAGACAAATGGAAAGAGCTAAAAATTAAAGTCAGGGAACAAACATGGGAATAAAGAATAACACATGAGTTATAAGGCATCAAGATATGAAAAGTCATGGAGAATGAAAAAATATGGAATCATAACATATAGAACATGGGATCATGTGAACATGGTAACATATGAATGTGGTAGCAACACATAACATGACATAGACATAGGTTAATGATAACTGCCAAGATTATATCACATGGTGGGAATTGTTCCATAATGAATTTTGTTTACTCCCTAAACCCATACATGATGTCCCATGAGACTAAAAATTACCCAATTCATTGGATAACTATCTAGTATCGCCCATTATAACGTGGTTAAAAATATATGTTCTATATAAATAATGAAACATAAATAACCAACAAAAGGGTTTCCCATGGAAAAAATGGGTATCATAATCAAGTCATTAGGCATTACAAAATGGTGAATCATAATGGTTTATAAAAAAATAATGGAGTTAAGTAATTCATGTTTATTTATAAGATAAAATAGGCATATGTAAGAATAAAATATGTCTAAATTAAAGAAAAACTTGTAAAAAAAATGTTAAGAATCTTTAAATATGATCCACTTTAGTGTAGTTTAATAGAAAATATTAAAAGGTATTTGAAAAGGGAAAAAGGAATAAATATATGTATACAAAATAAATTATATATGATATTTTTTATGAATAATTGAGTGGATTTATATATTTAATTTTTTTACACGAATAGATTATGTAGTGTACATGAAAATCGGTATGAAATTGGGAAGTTCCCTATAATCAAGCTTGATTATCAAGAGGATTTGAGAAGAAAAAAATATAAAATATGTATTTCGACATGAAATAAGGATGAATTGATTTTGATTAATAACCATGGAAAATTTAAACAGAATGTATGTGAATTATTAAATAATAAGGAATAAAATAATTGTTATAATGAATGATAATGTGTAACCCAATGGTAATTTGGAGGTTCGTAGAGATCCCTTACCTTATGTCTTATAGTGTTATGCACATAAATTTAATGTCCTAGAATTTTAAATATTATCCAATAATAATTTAATTCATAAAATATCAAATATAAATTTGATTTATTGTAATATTATTATGTTCATTTATAGAAATTTTGATGAGTAATAGAGTTTAATATCATCTTTCCAGGAGCATTCATTTTGTGGTTTCATGGTCAGTTTTCTTGGGTATAATTATGTAATTTCATTTATAATTGTTATTAATATCCAATTATTCAATTATATTGTTTTAATTGAATTATTTAAATTTAAATGGTTCCATATAAGTTTATATTTTTTGATATGATTATGATTCATTTTATGAAATATATATATATTAAACGTTTATTTTTTGTTGGCGGGTTTTCAATCATCATTAACAAGTTGTTTTAAATATTTAGAATTATGTATACCTATTAGTTATAAAAAATAAATAATGAATCATTAACATAATATAATAAGATTTAACCTCTATAATTGATTTATGAACTAACATCAAGGCTGTAATATAAAATAAAAAATCATCATACCTGAAGGTGGTAAATTGATATATCATGAATGATGTTTTAGTCATTAAGATAAATAAAAAGGAGAATATATATGATTATGGATATTACATTAATAAAATAATTTTTTATATATATATGATATAGGAGCTATCATGTTTTTTCAGAAAGGGGAGGCAAGGGGAGGATATGAAATGAAAAGAAATTAAAAGAGATATAAGGGCGATTTTACCTCTTGAATATCGTTTGAGTGAGAACTCCATTAAGGTTTGTGAAATATGTCTCTTAGTAAAAATAGAAGACCATGAAAAGGGTAAAAGGCTTGGATGATTAATTTTTAATAATATTAGAAAAATCCAATCATTAGATGTTGTGGGTGTAGTGGTGGTGAGTGGTGGTATTCATAAGGGTACGAGAGGGATGTTTTCGATTATTTTATTCATTTATTTTTTATTTAACTCAAAACAATATATATTCATGATTTTTGTGATAATAAATCCCATAAATAGTGCATGTGAATTTTAAATAATGTGTTCTTACAAAACTCATTACTCAAAAATACACGTATTTGGCATATAATATTAAATACCATAATTTCTCATATTTCACTATTCACCCAAAAATTCTACTATTTTAGAAAATCCAAAAAAATAACCATAACCATATTTACATGTTTATATTTAAAAATTAAAATCCACATTATGAAATTAATTTTTTGGTTTTCTTAATTATAATTTTCCTAAATATATTATCATTAATTTCAAAAATAAAATTTTTATAGTAGAACCGAATTTATAACACCTAGAAAAATTAATTATGATCCTATAAAATTATATTATAATTATTATACAATAAAATATTAATTTATGAATTTATTATATAAAAAATAATTTAAATCATTATATTACATATATAATTGTATATAAACATTTAAAATTCTCAAAAATACCGAAAAACAAATTTATCATTTTAAAAAAGTTTATTAACATTATCTATTTATAATCTCTATATTATAATTGTAACACCCGAGACTTTTATGTTATATAAATCATCAAAGGAATCTTTTTCTACACAACACTTGCTTGGATTTCTTTACACGAAATCGCGACCTTCCTCGATAGCTTGTGTCGTACGCAATACCGAGTTTCACTAAACAACGATATGCTATTAAAATATTATTAAAACTAGCCATTATGAATAGTAATAACCACTTTTTGAAATTTTATAAATTTTATTTTCCAAAATGGACTTCATTTTTGGATTCGGAATATCGAAATTAGCCTAGGGTGAAATTTTGGTATTTTTCTGAAAACTTTCAATTTTTGATGAATAGTGAAACCACTAAGTGGTTGTTAAAAAAAAGAATTTTTCATAAAACTTAATTTTACCGCTTCTGTGAATGAAATTTCAAAAATCCGAGAGACACGGTTGATGTCAGTAAGTAAAATGTGGTTCAATGAGATGAAAATAATTTTTTGGTGAATAGTAACTTTTTACTTTTTTTTACCATGGTTAAAAGTAAATAGGGTAATTAAGGGTAAAGATGATAATATTATTACCCTAAAACATGTCCTAATTCTATTGGAAAAGTGTAATTCGACCAAAAACAACCTTAGGAATAAAGTATGACCATTTAGGCCCACTTGGATTAGATTAGGACATTTATTATTAATTTATTTAAAGAAGGGTTAAAATAGTTAAAATCAAAGTTTAATAAGTAAATAATTTTTAATATGGGGTAATACATAAGCTAAAATAGACTATAAATATTCATTAGAACGCTAAAAGGATTTACTACATAATGGTATTTTATTTGTAATTTTTAAACATTAAATAATTTAATTTATTTATGACACAATGATGATGCAGTAATTATCTTATTAATGAAATATTGACATAATTAATGTTATAAACACCAAAATAAATGTAATTTGAGAATTTTTATGAATTTCACTAATTATCTAGGTTAATATGACATGTTATTACTGATTTAATTAACTTGATTCCAACTAATAATTCTGTTATGATTTTCAAAAAAATAAATTACTAAATAGTGTCCAAATTGACATAAAATGGTTTTTAAAACAAATATTATATTAGTAATTGTTATTTTATTCCTAAAAATCTAAGGTTCGGACAAATGACTTAGATAAGGTTATATATATTAATAATAAACAACTTTGGGTTCTTTTGGCGGCTTATAGTTAGTTTATTACCCTTATAGTATAAGAACACAAGAAGACATGGTAAAAGTAAAATTATTTAACTTAATGTTAAATCTACATGATAAGGTTAAAAAAGGAACCTACACTTGTCTAAATTCTATAGGATGAGAGGCCTTCGACCCATCCCCACCTTATCCTCGAAATATATCAATTTGGAGCAATTTAAAACCGAACATGACTTTATAATAAAATAATATTTTTAGTTATTCCATAGGTGCCCCTCTCCTCTCTTATAAAAGGGCACCTCCTCCCTCTCTTCCTCACACCACTTTGAGCCTTCAAGCTCGGCCAAACCCTGCCAATTATTTCTCTCCACTTCCCTAGAGACATCCTAGAGGTCCTGGTCTTCTTCAAAGACCAATTTTAGTGCCATAAAAGAAGGTCTCAAAGAAGCATTTCAAAGAAGAGTTAATGTCTGTTACCGATTCTTTCATTTTTATTTCTTCTTCCACATCTTCTTCTTTAGTAGTTTCATTATGAAGTAATAACATCAGTATCACTTGTATACTGATATGTTATTATATATATGAAACAACCCTATTTCACCATCTATCCATCCTACGGAAAAATAAATCACCGCACGTGCGTACGTAAGGAATATCGTCTCCACGCCGTGGTGTAATCTATTTTCCACCACCACCTTACTTGGATGGGAATAATGGTGTAAATAATGACTATATATGACTATTATAAAGTGATATTGATTCTGAAATAGTATACATACACTCCAATACAATTCCACGATCATAGGAATGATATCATCACTTGTGCGTACGTACGGAATACCGTCTCCATGATGTGATGTGACTCGTTCTACATGATCTTCATTTCATAATTATTATATAAATGAATTGAATGAATTAATATGATATATATTACACTAATACCATTCTGGAAATTAAGTATCTATAACCTAAAGATAAGAATAAGAATTTATTCGACAAAACACGCATAAGAACAAAAAGTTATAAACACCCGAATAACAAGTAGCAATGAAATATTACTACTACGAAGCTAAGAATATGACCATATATGATATCATAAAAAATAAATATGATTATGGAATAATTCAACAACATTATCATTATACAGGAGGTTCGGACACGTACAAAGCATATCGGACCTAAGGTAAGGGAAAATATCACAATCTCATTTTATCCGATATTGTTTATATGTTGGTATTTACTGGGGTGTATTTTATCATCCACATCCATGTTTCCTCAATATGTAATATTTTTTCCATCCACGTACAATTTTTTAAATCCAATTTTACCCTTCGGTGAGTTTTTAGTAAAAGATATGAAAGGAATCTTTTGTCATTTTTCGTATGATGTAATTTTTGACTTTTCCGACAAAAGTACGAGAAGAATGTTTTTTTAACTTATACTGCATGAATGGATTTTTAAAACATTATTTCCAAGAATCTTCCTTTACAAGTTTTCAAGTTTATTTTTAACCAACTTCTTTTAGTTTATAATTTTATGACATGTTAAGAAAGGAAAAGTGTTTTTGAAGTAGAAAGGATACTTTCCTCAAGAATAGAGTTCAAGTGTTTTATCATTTTTATTTTCCATCTAAGATAATATAGGGTTCTGTTTCTATCTCTATTATTACATTGATTTGATTATGTTGTGATGGAATTATTTTTATGAAATCCTTCATCTTATATGAATTGTTTTATGATGTCATGTTGTTTAAGAATCCCATTTTTATTACATGGGTTATGCAATGATGTATGGTTTATGATTTTGTGGCACACATAAGAATGGTATATTTATTAGATGGGTGGGACCTATATCTCCCTCCAATGCATTGGGTAAAGATTTTATATCTCATGAGATAGACATGGCTGGAACGGTAGGTTATACCGGTTCAGTGAAACAGGATTCAAACGAGGGTGACTCGGTTCAGAAATGGACTTTGTCCACTAAGATAGTCTTGGCAATGAGTCTTGTCTAATAAGAAATGATTATCTATGATTATGTGTGTATGATACAAAGTTTCATGTTTTCAGTTATGATTATTGGGATTTCATTTCACTACTATGATTTATCCTATGTTATGAAATTATGCTCCCTTTTGCAGGTTAAGATTTCCAAAATGTTATGTTCTTATGAATATGATGTGATTGATATTTCTTTTGTTTACCCTTACTGAGCATTTGAGATCACCCTTTTGTATGTTTTATTTCCCTAGGTCAGGAAGAAGGTTATTAAGTAGAATATGCCAAAAAGGGACTCTAGATATGATGAAATAAATGGGAGGCAAAGTAGATTCTTTATGAACTAGTTGTTTATGTTTCCCAGTTTCTAAAGACACTATACCTATAAGGTCCTTTCGTGGTGTTGTTATATGTTGTAATAAGTATGCTTCAATTCTGATTTAATAACAATGTATGTAAAGTATGGGTTGTTATAGTTGGTATCCGAGGAAAAGGAGGTAGGAATGTATCTGATCCTTGGGAACTCTCACATGTGAGCGTTGGACGAAGCATGGCTCTCCGCCCAAGGGCTTCATGAGGAAATGGCTGCCACTGGGGATGGTGGTGTGTCCCACCCAGGGGGTGTAGCCAACCATGTAGTTCCCTGATAGATATCAATTATAGTCCACTGGAAGTAATTCCATACAGTTATAGTTGGTATCAGAGGAAAGGTATAGTCAACCCTTGGAAACTAGGATGTGAAAGCCTTGGTAAGAACCCTAAGGATAAGTTTAAGCATAGAACACAATCTTAGTGTTTTAGAAATGGCCATGAATAACCTAGGATAACACCTTAAGTGTGAAATTTTATTCTTGATTATGTGGTTTACCTATTATAATTAGTGTTTCTCACACTATTCTTCTTGGTTTTAGTCAATGGCTAGAACCCGAAGGAATCGTGTTAATGCGAAATGCGACGGGCAATGCAATGATTGTCCCCCTGAGCAACCAAACGTTATGGGAGCTGGAATGAAAAATCTTGTATCCATGCTCACACAACTTTCCCAAGCTATGAATCATGCAGGACTTCCAAACGAGAAAAGGAAGGAGCAACATTCTGTTGAATCCTTCATGAGGCAGCGTCCACCTTCTTTCAGTGGGTCTACTGATCCATTAGTTGCTGAACAATGGATTAGTACTACTAAAAAGATATTTTCAGTTCCTCAATGTTCTGAGCATGATAAATTCATCCTAGCAGTGTATCGTTTGGAAGGAGATGATGATCAATGGTGGAATATTATTGAGAATACGAGGCAAAGGGATGAAATTGAGTCCATGGAATGGGACGAGTTCAGGAACTTATTTTTCAATAAGTACTTCCCTGTTATTCTCCGAACAAAGATGGAGAAAGAGTTTCCTGAATTGAAGCAAAAGGATGATGAATCTGTTGGTACCTATGAAGAAAATTTTACAAGACTTGTAAGGTACGCTTCTGGTATTATTATCCAACCTGATAGTAAGATCGATCGATTCTTTAGTTGCTTAAAACCAAGTCTTCGAAGGGCCTTAGCCATAAGGGACTTCAATAGCTACGAGGAAATCGTTTGATGTGCTCTCAAAGTTGAGATGGATATTGGAGTAACCCATCAGTCATATGGGTTTGATAAGAAGAGGAAAATGGAATTCAAAGGAAAATCTAAAGAGCACACTGAAAAAAATATGAGCTTTCCCTTATGCTCAAAGTGTGGAAAGAAACATGGAGGGAGTTGTCTTAAAGGGACAAGTAAATGTTTCAAATGTGGAAAGAAAGGTCATCGGGCTTTTGAATTCCGCGATGATGGGAAGAAGATGTCTAATGATACAAACAAAGGAAGGGATACACAGAATGAACCTACTACACTTTAATGTTTCAAGTGCAAGGATATGGGACATTATACCAATAAATGCCCAAATCCAAGGGTTGATGATGATGGTCGACGTCAACAACCTCTTAAGGCTAAAGACAATGGAATGTCACATGCAATTTCTATCAGCGATGTGGAGTATGACAACGATGTGGTGAAAGGTACACTTACCATCCACTCTAAAGTATCAAATGTTTTATTTGATTCTGGATCCACCCACTCTATTATTTCTGAAGAATTTTCTAAGGGTATCACTCTATTACCTCAACAATTAGATTTTGAGCAAGCTGTGACAACACCTAATGGAACAACAGTCACATCAAAGATTTATAATTCCTCTCCGATCGAAGTTTGTGGGAAAGTGCTTCCTAAAAATCTTGTGATCCTTCCTATAGTTGAATTTGATGTGATTCTTGGCATGGATTGGCTTTCTTTATATGGGGCTCATATCAATTTCCAAATAAGGGAAGTCACATTTCATATTCTAGATCAATTTATGATCATCTATCAATGCAAGGATGAACATAACCTTCCAGTGAAAATTACTTCTACCCTATGGGTCTTGTTTCCACTAAATGAAGGTTATTTATCTCAAATGGTTGGTGAGAAACTCACGATTAAGAATATTCCCATTGTACGGGAGTTTGATGATGTCTTTCCAGAGGAATTACCGGGTCTTCCACCGAATCGTGAAGTTGAGTTTTCAATAGAACTCGTACCGGGTTCTTTGCCTATTTCAAAGACACCTTATAGAATGGCCCCAATTGAGTTGCAGGAATTGAAGAAGCAACTCTAAGAGAATCTTGATAAGGGATTCATACGCCCTAGTGCGTCACCTTGGGGAGCACCTGTTCTGTTTGTTAAGAAGAAAGATGGATCAATGAGACTCTGCATTGATTATCGAGAACTTAACAAGATCACTATTAAGAACAAATATCCTCTCCCGCGCATTGATGACCTATTTGACCAACTACGCGGAGCTCAATACTTTTCCAAGATTGATCTTCGTTCAGGGTATCATCAATTAAGGTTCAAAAGGGAGGATATACCAAAGACGAATTTCCGTACAAGGTATGGACACTATGAATTTATAGTGATGCCATTTGGTCTTACAAATGCCCCTGCTATCTTCATGGATCTAATGAATAGAGTCTTTAAAGACTATCTTGATCAGTTTGTGGTAGTCTTTATAGATAATATTCTTGTCTATTCAAAGAGAAAGGAAGAACATGAAGATCACATGAGATTATATTGAAGACCCTGAGAAAGGAGAAGCTTTATGCCAAATTTACCAAGTGTGAATTTTGGCTTCAAAAAGTTTCATTTTTGAGTCACATAATCTCAAAAGAGGGGATATCCGTGGATCCAGCAAAAACAAAGGTTATCGAATGATGGTCGAGACCAACAACAGTAACTGAGATCCGAAGTTTTCTTGGTTTGGCTGGATATTAACGACGTTTTTTGAAATATTTTTCACGATTATCTAATCCACTCACAAAGTTGACTCGGAAAGGAGTTAAGTTTGTTTGGATGGAGGAATGTGATGAGAATTTCAAGGAGTTGAAAAGAAGGTTATCCAGTGCACCTGTGCTCACACTGCCTTGTAGTGGAGAAAGGTTTGTGATCTATAGTGATGCATCCAAGAAGGTATTGGGGTGTGTTCTTATACAAAATGATATAGTGATAGCTTATGCCTCACGACAGTTGAGAATACATGAGAAAAATTACCCAACTCATGATTTGGAGTTAGCTGCGGTAATCTTTGCATTAAAGATTTGGAGGCATTACCTTTATGGTGAAAGGTGTGATATTTATACTGATCATAAAAGTTTAAAGTATATTTTCACACAAAAGGAGCTGAATATGTGCCAAAGAAGATAGTTGGAGATGATTAAGGATTACGACTGCTCAATCCATTACCACCCTGGGAAAGAAAATAAGGTGGCAGATGCATTAAGTCGACAAGACCATGCCAGTTTATCCATGATGAGGATCACAAAAGATCCAATATTTATGGATTTACAAAGGATGGATCTTGGAATTATAATGGAAGGGGAAAAATCTTATCTTTCTCAAATGAATGTTCAACCATATATACATGTTAAGATTAACGAGGCACAGAAAGAAGATGTCGAGTTACAAAAGAATGTGAGAAATGTTCCTGAATTCAACCTGGATTGTGATGGGATAATAAAGTTTAGGAATTGGGTTTGTGTTCCTCCCATCCCAGAATTAAAGAAGGAGCTGCTGGATGAGGCTCATAGTTCTTCATTCTCTATTCATCCTGGAAGCACGAAGATGTATAGGGACCTGAAAGAGTACTTTTGGTGGGATGGCATGAAAAGAGATGTTGCTGAATATGTCTCTCGATGCTTGGTTTGTCAGCAAGTTAAAGCTGAGAGACAGATGTCTAAGGGGATATTATAACCATTACCCATACCCGAATGGAAATGGGAAAACATCACTATGGACTTTGTCACAGGACTTCCAAAAACATCCAAAGGCAATAATGCTATCTGGGTCATAGTTGATCGTCTAACAATGTCTGCACACTTCATTGCTATTAGAGAGGATTTCTCTCTGGATCAGCTTTCCAGGATATCTGTAAAGGAAGTGGTAAGATTGCATGGAGTACCACTTTCTATTATATCCGATCGGGATCCGAGATTTACCTCGAAGTTCTGGCGAAGTCTTCAGCATATTCTGGATACAGAGTTGAGTTTCAGCACTACTTATCATCCTCAGACAGACGGTCAGTCTGAGAGAAAAATTCAAACTCTAGAAGATATGTTGAGAGCTTACTCTATGGATTTAAAAGGTGGTTGGGATCAACACATACCTTTGGTGGAATTTTCTTATAATATTAGCTTTCACTCTAGTATTAAGATGGCTCCTTATGAAGCTCTCTATGGAAAGAAATGCAGGACTCCAACTTGCTGGGATGAAGTTGGGGAAAGAAAGCTATTAGGACCTGATCTCGTTGATGAAATGGAATAAAGGTCAGATCTATTCAACAATACATAAGAGCAGCTCAGAGTCGATAGAAATGTTATGCCGACAACCAAAGAAAAGACCTAGAGTTTGAAGTGGGTGATAAAGTGTTCTTACGGATATCTCCCTGGAAGAGAGTCATGAGATTTGGAAAGAAGGGGAAGTTGAGCCCTAGATATATCGGTCCTTTCGAAATACTGGATCGTGTTGGGAAGGTAGCTTACCGATTGGCGCTTCCACCAAATCTTTCTCAATTTCACGATGTGTTCCATGTATCTCTCCTGAGAAAGTACATACCTGATCCTTCACATGTACTTAGCTCAGAAGTTGTACCGCTGGATAAAAATCTTTCTTATGAAGAACAACCGATAGAGATTATGGATCATAGCGAAAAAATCCTATGAAACAAGACCACTCGATTGGTGAAAGTTTTATGGAGGAACCACCAATTAGAAAAAGCTACATGGGAGCTTGAGGATTAGATGAGGGAGAGGTATCCTCATCTGTTTGTTACAAAGTGACGAATTTCGAGGCCGAAATTCATTTTAAGGGGGGTAGAATGTAACACCCGAGACTTTTATGTTATATAAATCATCAAAGAAATATTTTTCTACACAACACTTGCTTGGCTTGCTTTACACGAAATCACGACCTTCCTCGATAGCTTGCGTCGTACGCAATACCGAGTATCACTAAACAACGATATGCTATTAAAATATTATTAAAACTAGCCGTTATGAATAGTAATAACCACTTTTTGAAATTTTATAAATTTTATTTTTCAAAATATACTTCATTTTTGGATTCGGAATATCAAAATTATCCTAGGGTGAAATTTTGGTATTTTTCTGAAAACTTTCAATTTTTGATGAATAGTGAAACCACTAAGTGGTAGTTAAAAAAACTGAATTTTTCATAAAACTTAATTTTACCGCTTCTGTGAATGGAAGTTCAAAAATCCGAGAGACACGGTTGATTTCAGTAAGTAAAATGTGGTTCAATGAGATGAAAATAATTTTTTGGTGAATAGTAACTTTTTACTTTTTTTTTACCATGGTTTAAAGTAAATATGGTAATTAAGGGTAAAGATGATATTATTATTACCCTAACACATGTCTTAATTCTATTGTCCAAGTGTAATTCGACCAAAAACAACCTTAGGAATAAAGTATTACCATTTAGGACCACTTGGATTAGATTAGGACATTTATTATTAATTTATTTAAAGAAGGGTTAAAATAGTTAAAATCAAAGTTTAATAAGTAAATCATTTTTAATATGGGGTTGTACATAAGATAAAATCGACTATAAATATTCATTATAAATCTAAAACGATTTCCTACCTAATGTTATTTTATTTTTAATTTTTAGA
Source organism: Viscum album (assembly GCA_963277665.1). Taxonomy (NCBI): domain Eukaryota; kingdom Viridiplantae; phylum Streptophyta; class Magnoliopsida; order Santalales; family Viscaceae; genus Viscum; species Viscum album. Next base: position 206,006,538 of record OY728128.1, on the reverse strand, counting down.
CATTAAATAATTTAATTTATTCATGACACAATGATGATGCAGTAATTATCTTATTAATGAAATATTGACATAATTAATGATATAAACACCAAAATAAATGTAATTTAAGACTTTTTATGAATTCCACTAATTTTCTAGGTTAATATGACATGTTAGTATTGATTTAATTAACTTGGTTCGAACTAATAATTCTGTTATGATTTTCACAAAAATCAATTACTAAATAGTGTCAAAATTGACATAAAATAGTTTTTAAAACAAATATTATATTATTAATTGTTTTTTTATTCCTAAAAATATAAGGTTCCGAAAAATGACTTAGATAAGGTTATATATATTAATAATAAACAACTTGGGGTTCGTTTGGCTGCTTATAGTAATTTTATTAACCATATAGTATAAGAACATGAGAAGACATGGTAAAAGTAAAATTATTTAACTTAATGTTAAATCTACATGATAAGGTTAAAATAGGAACCTAAACTTGTCTAAATTATATTGGATGATAGGATTTCGACCCATCCCCACCTTATCCTCGAATGAAATCAATTTGGAGCAATTTAAAACCGAACTTGACTTTATAATAAAATAATATTTTTAGTTATTCCAAAGGTGCCCCTCTCCTCCCTTATAAAAGGGAACCTCCTCCCTCTCTTCCTCACACCACTTTGAGCCTTCAAGCTCAGCCAAACCCTGCCAATTTCTTCTCTATACTTCCCTAGAGACATTTTAGAGGTCCTGGTCTTCTTTAAAGACCACTTTTAGTGCCCTAAAAGAGGGTCTCAAAGAAGCACTTCAAAGAAGAGGTAATGTTCGTTACCGATTCTTTCATCTTTATTTCTTCTTCAACTTCTTCTTCTTTAGTTTTTTCATTATGAAGTAATAACATCAGTATCACTCATATATTGATATGTTATTATAAGTATTAAACAACCCTATTTCACCATCTACCCATCCTACGGAAAAAGAAATCACCGTGCGTGCGTACGTATGGAATACCGTCTCCACGCCGTGGTGTAATCTATTTTCCACCACCACCATACTTGGATGGGTATAATGGTGTAAATAATGACTATATATGACAATTATAAAGTGATATTGATTCTGAAATAGTATACATACACTCCAATACAATCCCACGATCATAGGAACGATATCATCATTCGTGCGTACGTACGGAATACCGTCTCCACGATGTGATGCGACTCGTTCTACATGATCTTCATTTCATAATGATTATAAAAATGAATTGAATGAATGAATATGATATATATTACACTAATACCATTCTGTAAATTAAGTATATATAACCTAAAGAGAAGAATAAGAATTTATTCGAGAAAACACGCATAAGAACAAAAAAGTTATAAACACCCGAATAACAAGTAGCAATGAAATATTACTACTAAGAAGCTAAGAATATGACCATATATGATATCATAAAAATAAGTATGATTCTGGAATAAGTCAACAACATTATCATTATACAGGAGGTTCGGACAGGTACAAAGCATATCGGACCTAAGGTAAGGGAAAATATCACAATCTCATTTTATCCGAGATTGTTTATATGTTGGTATTTACTGGGGTGTATTTTATCATTCACATCCATGTTTCCTCAATATGTAATATTGTTTCCATCCACCTACAATTGTTTAAATCCAATTTTACCCTTCTGTGAGTTTTTAGTAAAAGATATGAAAGGAATATTTTTTCATTTTTCGTACGATGTACTTTTTGACTTTTCCGACAAAAGTACAAGAAGAATGTTTTTTTAACTTATACGGCATGAATGGATTTTTAAAACATTATTTATAAGAAGCTTCCTTTACAAGTTTTCATGTTTATTTTTAATCAACTTCTTTTAGTTTAGAATTTTATGACATTTTAAGAAAGGAAAAGTGTTTTTGAAGTAGAAAGGATATTTTCCTCAAGAATGGAGTTCAAGTGTTTTATCAAAATTATTTTCCATCTAAGATAATATAGGGTTATGTTTCTATCTCTATTATTACATTGATTTGATTATGTTGTGATGGAATTATTTTTATGAAATCCTTTATCTTATATGAATTGTTTTATGATGTCATGTTGTTTAAGAATCCCATTTTTATTACATGGGTTATGCAATGATGTATGGTTTATGATTTTGTGGCACACATAAGAATGGTATAATTTTGAGATGGGTGGAACATATATCCCCCTCCAATTCATTGGGTAAATATTTTATATCTCATGATATAGACATGGCTGGAGCGGTAGGTTATACTGGTTCAGTGAAACAGGACTGAAACGAGGGTGACTCGGTTCAGAAATGGACTTTGTCCACTAAGATTGTCTTGGCAATGAGTCTTGACTAATAAGAAATGATTCTCTATGATTATTTGTGTATGATACAAAGTTTCATGTTTTAAGTTATGATTATTGGGATTTCATTTCACTACTATGATTTATCCCATGTTATGAAATTATTCTCCCTTTTGCAGGTTAAGATTTCCAAAATGTTATGTTCTTATGAATATGATGTGATTGATATTTCTTTTGTTTACCCTTACTGAGTATTTGAGCTCACCATTTTGTATGTTTTATTTCCCCAGGTCAGGAAGAAGGTTATTAAGTAGAATATGCCAAAAAGGGACTCTAGATATGATGAAATTAATGGGAGGCAAAGTATATGCTTTATGAACCAGTTGTTTATGTTTACCAGTTTCTAAAGACACTATACCTATACGGTCCTTTCGTGGTTTTGTTATATGTTGTAATAAGTATGCTTCAATTCTGATGTAATAACAATGTATGTAAAGTATGGGTTGTTATAATAATGGTCATATTTCCAATGGTTATAATGGTTTGATACATCTGATTGAATATATTTAATTCCATTATTTACTAACATCAATTTTCACAATGTTTATATATATTTTTATCTTTGAAATTAATAGTTCATTATTAGTAGTATGTTTTTAGTGAGTGTGGTCTTTCATGTGGATCAAGAAGATCCAAATTATCCTTTTCATATAGTATTATTTTCTAAATGTCATCCTATTATAATATACTGAATTCTTATTGTTTAATTCATTATAAATTATCATTCTTCATTTTTTATAAAAATGATTTTCATGGGTTCTCAAAATGATACATGGGTTTTATAATAAATTACCTTACTATAAGAAGAGAAAAATCTATGGTAAAATTATGTTCCCCAATTTTATGAAATTTTACCCTTGAAGTTTTATTTCACAAAATAATGTGAACAAATGTGAGGGAACTTCTCCATCGTTGTTTCCCACATTTCCCATGTAGGCTTTTACTATTTTTGGCTTTTCCTTAATACTATTCCCATGTGAGTTGTCTTATTGAGTCAAACAATAATGTGGAATTACAATAACTTTAGTAGCTTATACTCATAAGGGATTTCCATTTCTAGTTTTACAACCATGGAATTCAGAACTTCTGAGGTATCTTATATGTACAACCTTAAGAGGGATATGTAGAATATATCATGAATATGGGACATATTTGGTAGAAGTTCTAGTCTATAGGTCACAACTCTAGAATAATCAAGAATATTAAAGGGGATAATGTGACTAGGACGTAAATTTACATTCTTCCCAAATCACAATACACTCTTACATAGATATATGTGAAGGAATTCCTTGCCCCAACCTCCGAACATTAAATCTCCTCGATGATTTTCTACATAGCTCATCTGCCGCCTTTGGGCATCCGTGATGTATTACAAAACGGTTTCCAACTTTTTTACCCATTATTTTAGATTTTTAGGTCTCAACTGATTATGTTCACGAACATTATCCTTGATCTTGTGTGTTTTATATTGTTTACTATAAAGGATGTATAATATTCCATTTCGAACTTGAGTAGAAATAATTTTTATAAGGGAATTTAAACCAAAGTGGATGTTGATCCAATCCTATATTGAATTCCATATGACATGATATCAACATATATTCTAATTTATGAATATTCCACTCATATTGACCACTAATTTACGGTTTAAAGGCCATAACAATGTTAAGCTCAGTGTGTAATGAATGTTGGGGACTTTTCCAGATCATTTTGGTAAATTAGGGATATCGATCAACTTTAATTGATATGGGTACTCCTTGAATCTTTACAACATATTTGATTTATATCTATGTAATATGATCGATTGATATTCCCGCTCAAATTTTAATAACATAATATATCTTTTTATGATTATCTACAAAAACCCATATAACTATATTTCATCTAGATTTAATTAGATGCATGGTGATAATGTCTGAGGTGTGGTTTTCCCATTTCCGTGTTGGTATAGGTAAAAGATTCATCATACCCTTAGGCTTTTTCATTTTAATATTCACTTATTGACATACTAGGAACTTTGATGTATATTCAGTAATATTATTCTTCATATTGCCCCACCAATATGGCTCTTTGATATCTTGATATGAGTTTGTCCACCATCTATGGATAGAGATTTTCCATACATGTGTTTCATTCATTAAATATTTTTTATATACATATTATGTGGTACACGTATTGGTAAACCAAATATTGCAACTACATAATCATTAATTTTCATCTCTAATGATTTCCCCTTTCATATAGCTTCCACCTTTTTATGATTTTCAACATCATTTCTTCTATCATTCATTATTCGTACTATAAGGGATGGCTTACCAATCATTTAAGATATGACTGATGATGTCCCATCAATTATGGTACCCATGTACATCATTTTTACTTCTAAGAAAATTGGATTCTTCTCAACTCCCATCATTGATAAGGTTTCATGATATTTTCTAAATAGATCATATACTACTACATATTCATTAATATGATGGTTGAGGGTTGAGAAAAAATAATCATTTATGATCTCTAAACATCATCAGTAGTACATATTTAGTTAATTATATGTGAATATATATTACAGGCTCTTATGATCAGTATATGTCTCACACTTCTCCACATATATATATTGTTACTATATTTTAAATTTAAATATCACAACCGCCATCTCCATATCATGTTTGGGATTTTATTTCTCATGAAATATAATTTTTTTGGACGAATTAGATTATTAAATTTTCATTTTTCATCATCCCACATCCTAGGACCTTTTTTTGAATAATCTCTATAGACCATAAAGTTCTCCACAGTAATCAGTTGTGTTTGTAATAGTGCATTGTTAACCTCTTTTTCAACTCTTTGATCCAGTATTCATATTAACTAGTCAAGAAAAAATTCACTCCCTTCCAAATCATCTTGGTACTAGTTATAAAAATTGTGATATGTTCTTAAAAAATCATTATCAATACCTAGATCGGTCAAGAAAACTATGGATCTTTATCTTTTATTTGGTCTTGGGCCAATCTTCATTTTAATTTTTTCATTGATAGGTCTATATATATTCTTTTTTTAGTTATAACATTCCATAATAATGATACTTTCTCCACACATAACTCAAAATTATTATAATTTACATATTGTTTCTCCCTTTTATAATCCTTTTTAATAGTATTCAAATAAATCTCATGCTTCTCCTTCATCTTGTAGTATATATAAATATGATCGATAATGAATACAATAAATTTTGGGAGGTAATATCTAGAGACACTATTAAATAATTCCATTAATTTTTGTGTTGTATTAGTGAGTTTAAACATAATCATTACGAATTCATAGTTTCCATACCTCATTTGAAATGGAGTCATGTGAATATATTCCAATCTCACCCTTATTTTTGATATCCCAATCGAAGGTCCACCCTAGAAAATAATTTTCCCTATATTGATAATTGAACAAATAATTTACCAATATCAGTGGATAGTTATTCATTATCGTGATTTTTTTTTCATGTGATAATCTATAAAGAGGCTCATAAATCCATCTTTATTATTGTCAATTATGACTGGTGTTCCCCATGGAGAAGCACAGAGGCATAAAAAACTCTTTTGTAAATTATCATGTAACTACATGTTTAGTCAATCCAACTAAATGGTTTCCATTATATAAGGTCGTTTTTATGGGAAAATATCCATAAATAAGTTCAATTGAAAAATCAATCTATCATACATGTGGAAGACCAGGAATGTCGTGATGGAAGACATTATTGCAATCCCTCACAATGGACATTTCATTAATCATGATCCTCTCCTTTTTCTCAATATTTTTCGATAGATATTTTTGCTCATATTGAAATAGTATCCGCAATTGAGGTTATGATTCTGAATTATATTTATCATCATCCTTTCACTTATAAATAATTGGTGGATTCCTAGGGTTGTGAAGAGTCATCTTTCTTTCTATCCAGTTGGTGATGGATAGACATTAATTTAGGGAACCCATGCCTAATATTTCATAAAACTATACAAAATAAATGATTATAAGATTTCCTGAGAGGTTCCATCCTTAAGAATTAACTAGGGTGGAATTATATAAATTGGATAAAATAATTTCCCCATTAACTATTCCTAAAAGTAAATCAGCCATCATATTTTGAGGTGGTTTTTTCTTAGCTCTCTTAAACATTAAAAATATGAATGAATGTGTAGAACCAGAATAAAAAAATATGTTCTCTATTCAAGAATGGGTAACCATTTTACATTTCACCACACCATTTTTAGGCTCCACCTTAGTATTACTGATACCATATTCCATTCCAATCTACCATTGAGTGTGTTGTTGTTTGATTCCTTAGATAATAATTATCTTTGGGAATTGTCTTGTATAATGACCCAAATCCTTATAGTTAAAACACTAAAATAAAGGATGAGTGTTACTCTGAAAACTCTATTATTATTTCACATTTGTGGTCTTATTCATATGACTTTAGGAATAATTTTCTAGATACCCCTATCCAATATATTTTAAGAATGTCATTTTCCCCTTTATATAGTACCCTTGATGATTGTTCCCACACTATTTACATTTGGGATGTGGTTTTTTATTTCAATCAAGGGAATAATCTATTTAACCTCATATATTAGAATATATTTTCTACATTTTATCTCTGATCCCATGAGACCACTTAGAGTCTCAAATCCTTATATCAACCATATGGGCTACAATAATCTCCTAATAGTTGTCAATGTCTCTAATCACTAAAAAATTTCATAGGCTCTACTCTAGTTCACTAAATAACATATCCAAATTTCATTCACTGTTTATGGATTATCTATAGGCTTGTTGTTTATAAATTTTAAGGTTTTCATCATACACCCCAATAGATGGATTTAAAAGTTTTTTTATTCAATGGAAATCCCACTCCCTATTTAGATGGAGGGTCAAGGGAAAATATTTATTGAAAAAATATATTCATAAATTAGGCACACTCAATAGAATCAAATTTCTCCATATACTTCATCTTCCTAATAATTTACATTATCTACTAGCTTCCCCATCAAAATGATTGAATGCGAGCTCAATATTATTTTATTTTTTTCATTAGAGGACAATGAATATCTTTTCAATCGAGTTAATAGATTATTCCATAATGAAGGGATCAGAGGTATCACTATACATGGGAGATATCTCTCACATAATGGATTCAACCATAGGATTTTATTTTTGAGAATTATTGATATCTACATGATTCATTTTTCTATTCATTACTACATATAGCCAAGAAAGTACTATCCTAAAATTTTGAGTTCAAATTCCCATTAGAATTGTCTTTTCATTAGATAAATCATTACATTTTCTGTAACATTTTTTATTATAAAATGTTCTTATACATTCCACCATTTACTAAAAAATAATATACAATTATCATTCCTTGAATACTTAGAAAATAAGCATATAGATAGAAAACATTCAACAAGGAAGGATAAAGATATAAATTAGAAGTATATCAATTCATTTGATTACCAACATTATATATATATATTATCCAATGTGATATAACTATTCATAGGGTTCTCAATATAATTTTCATGTCTTATTCCCTAGAAATAACTAGAATATGCTTTGACTCCAACTATAGTGACAACATACTTTTAAGAGTATTATTAGATAATTTTTTTCATAATTATACATCCAGCACAAAAAAATGATCAAAATGTCCATTGTATTTGGATTAATAGGTAAATAAAATTGAATACATGAAATAATAATATAAAATATTATACATAATTATCTCTTAAATAAATTCAATCTCTTATAAATATATAGGGTAAAATGGGGAATATATAGAAAAATGGGAGAACTAAAAATTTTAGTAAGGGTATACACATGGGAATAAAACATAACACATGAGTTAGAAAAAATGATGATATAAAAAGTCAAGTGATGTGAAATAACATATGTAATAATAATATATAGAACATGGGATCACATGAACATGAAAAAATAGGAATGTGGGAGAAGCACAAAACAAAATATTAACATTAGTCAATGATAAATGTTAAAACAATATCATAAAGTATACAAAATCCCATAATGGATTAGACATAGTCTATAATACCATACATGAAATCTAATTAGACTAAACATTATCCAAAATATTAGAGATCTATCTAGGTGACTCCATAATTTCATGTTAATTTATATGACTTCTAGATAAAAAATCAAACATAATAAATAATCATAATTGGTAATCATTGAAGTAAATGAGAATCATAATCATGTCATAATACAAAACAAAATGGTTAATCATAAGGGTACATAATAAAGAATATATTTAAATCATTTTTGGACATTAATAAGGGAAAATAGCCATAAATAATGATATAGTTTTTCCAAAGGAAGTTAAAATATGTAAAATTGTGTTTGAGAAACTTTATAAATGAGCAACTTTAGTGCGGTTTATAGGGAAATATTAAAGAGTATTTATTGAAGAAAAATGATTATTTTTTTTATAAAACCTAGAATGAATGATGAGTGTTTTGACGATAAAATTTGGTTTTTTATAAAAAAAAATGGTGAATAAAAGTATAATATAGAGAGTAATTAAAGTGGGAATGAAATTGGGAAGGTCCCATTAATTGGTCTTTCTTATTGGGAGGAACTGAGAAAGAGACCTTATGAAATATTTATTTCCCCTTAAAAGAAGGATTAATTTTTTTTATACATATGATTAGAAGACAGGAAAACTTTGAAAATTTATATAAAAATAATGAACAGACACATTGGTGTAACGAAAGAGAAAGTGTGACCCAAAGATAATTTGGTGTTTCAATGTTTTCTCTTAGATTAAGTATGAATGTGTTCTGCACTAGTACATAATGTAATAGATAATAAAATTAGATTCATTAACAAATTAATTCAGAACCTCTTCAACATATTTTTTTATTCTAATTTTTTTAATTTCATTTTTTTATTTTTTTATGAGTTGTTGAATTTAATTTTATCACTCTACAAGCATTCATTTCATTGTTTCTGGGATGATTCACTTGTGTATAATTATAAAATTTCTCAATGAATTAGAATAATTCAGTAGAAAAGATATTAAGAGGTACTAATTCCATTATATAAATTTAAATGGTCCCATAAATATTTATATTTTTTAAATGATAAACATTCATTCGATAAAATTTTAATAATAAATATTTTTTTTATTTTTGTGGATTCTCAAATAGAACGAACCAATTTTGTTTTATTATTTAATATTATGTAAATATATTTATTTGAAAACATGAAATATGTTATAAATTAAACAATATAATATTATTTTACAATTATAATTTACATAGTGAATTCCATAAATGTGTTAATATAAAAGAAAAAATAACCATCCATGAAGGAGGTGAATTTTCATTTCACATATGATGCTTTCATTTTTTAAATAAAATGATTAGATAGGAGATTTGGTGATAGATATTATATTAACACAACAAAATTCTAGAATATATGTGATACTAAAGCTACAAAGTTTTTTTATATTGTGTAGGTTTAGGGGAGGATAAGTGTTGCAAGAAAGTAAAAGAGAAAGAAAGAGGATTCACTAATACAAAATACACCTTTTACAGCGCTCAAAATGGTATTTACGATCACTATAGAAGAACTGACTACCTATGTAATATTAAAATATATATTATTTTATTAGTGATAAAAATGTTCTGATAATGGGGAAATTTATCAGTTCTATAATGAACTAATAATGGATCACTTATCAATTCTTCTTGAAGCAGAAATGTATAACACCATTTATCAGTGGTTTTATTTTTCAGTGATAAAGTGGACCTTTATCGGCGCATAAAGCGGAGTTGAAAAGAGGTTAGATTTTCTTCTATTGTAAAATAATTGATATATAGAACCTTTAGGTCCACTTTAAAAATTCTTGATAAATGGAAATACTACAGTCTACAGAAATATCCCACTGAAAATCTAGTGAAATGTGTCATAACAGCTCAATGCAGCTCCAGAAACCCCACCAAATATCCACAAAAACAAGTACCAATAATGAAATTAAATGAAATTAATCATTAAATATTAATGAATGAAAAAAAATTCCAATCATTGGTCTATATAATTAAAAAATAGAAAACTATTACATAAATTGTAAAAAAATCCCAGTAACTTTGACTTTTGATCCTGCCCCGACTCATGCATTTACCGAACAAATCACCCCTATATAAAAAAACCTATATATAATAAAATTATTATGTTATTAATATTATAAATTAATAAATTAAAAGAATGATTTAATTTTTAACTTAATTTTTGGGATTTGATGTGCATTTTATATTTAAATTCAACATATATATTGAAAAGACGCAATTAGAACTATACTGGTCACACCACGCATCAGATTGTGCTGAGGATGATTCCCACACATCTCAAATGACATTTGGAAAATTTTCCAAGATTATTAAAACAATACGACTAAATTTTCATAGTTTTATGTATGTAACATGTATTTTTTTTACTAAAATTTAATTTTAACCAAGAAACACACACATTGATTCATACTAGTCACATCATTTGACAGTTTTATGTGAATCTGATTCCTAAACCTAAAAAATGACTTCATAATCATTTTCTAAAATTATCAAGAGAATCCAAGCACGTTTTAACAGTTTTCATCGAGTGAAAATTTTTTAACTAATTTTTTTTAATATGACAATAGACACATTGATTTATACGAGGAAAATCATGTATCAAATAGAGGTAATGTTGATTCATGCACATCAATAATTTCATATATATATTTATTATAAATTATCAAAACTGTATGAATATTTCTTATTGGTTTTGAGTTGGTTAGTATTCCTTTTTAAATAAATTTATGCTAATTTTAAATAAATTGATTCACTTGGTTTCAGACCAGTCACATCGTTCTTCATATTGATGTTTAGCTGATTCCAAAAAATCTCAAATGACATATAGATAATTTTCCAACATTATCAATACAATCTAAATCTGTTTCTTAGGTTTTGAATATATTACATGTCCTTTGTACTAAAATTTATTTCTAAACTGGAAACACACTCATTGAATCATACCTATCCCATTTTTTTGCTAGTTTTATATGACAAAGATTCCTACATGTCAAATATATATTATGTTTTTCCCCCAATATTAGAAAGATAATTGGAGTTCATTTTCTCAGCTTTTAGTGACTGAAAATTTTGGAACTAAAATACCAAATTTAAACTTATAACATCCAAATTGAGTCATATTGGGAACATCATGTAGCATATTGAGGTTCAAAAAATTCATATATATCTGAAATGAAATATGATTCATTTTTTATAGTATCAAAACTATCCAAATGCATTTGTTATATATTGAGTAGGCGATTTGTCCCTTTTTCTAAAATTTATGTTAATTTCAAATAAAAACACACACCTCTGGTCATAAAAATCATTGCATGCATCATAATGAGGCACATATAATTCCAACACATAGCAAATGTATTTTTGATCAATTTATTAAAGTATAAAAGCACTGTAAACATATTTTCATTGTTAGGAGAGTGTCACGTGTATTTCTAACTGAAATGCCATTTTAATTTAAAAGCATAATCATTGAATTATACCAGTCACATTGTATGTCATTTTGATGTGAGACTAATTTGCACACATAACAATGGAATTATGAATAATTTTACTATATTATCAAGAACATCAAAATATTTTTTATTGATTTTAAAAGAGTGAAATTCTTGAACTAAAATATAAATTCTAAACTGATAATGAACACATTAAGTCATATCGAGAACATAATATGTCATGTTGAAGTGTGTATTAATCTTAAACATAAAGGACTCATTATTATTTTTTCTAGGGTATAAATAAACTGACTTAATTTCCAGAATTTTGAGTTTTTTAGTTTCTATTTGAACTGAAATTATTGTCATTTTTAATTAAAAAGAAGCACTTGGAGTCATAACAGTCACATCATTCCTCAAATTGATGCGTGGATGAATAAAACATTTCTAAAATGGAATATGTATAATTTTACTAATTCATAAAAACAATTCAAATTCTCTTTCTTAGTTTTAATTATATCACTTATCTTTTTTTAAAAAAATGTGAATTTAATCTGAAAACTAAAACATTATATCATAACGATCACATCGTGTGTCTGTGTGACATGGGGATAGTTACTACATTATTAAAATTACATATGAATAATTTTATTAGTTTATTGATATAATCTGAGTGTGTTTTATTATTTTTTATCAAGGGACACATTTTGAACAAAAATGAAGATTTCAAACTGATAACAGAAAGCATTAGTCATAACAGACACATAATGTATCATATTGGGGTGTAGATGATTCCTAAACATCTAATAATACATATGTATAGTATTCATACTATATAAAAAAATAAAAATTCATTTCCATAGTTTTCATTAAGGTTTTTTCCATTTTTACTAAAATTGATGTCAATTTTAAGTAAAAATATTCATTTGGAGTCATACCCGTCACACAATGTCATTTATTATTGTGTGAATATTTAAAAAATGTTTTAATTGTCTTATGGATAATTTTAATAATTTATTAAAAAATATGAATGTGTTTTTTTAGTAAGCCACAACTCTTTTATACTAAAATGTCATTTTAAATTGGAAAGTCCCATATTTACTCATACCGGTCACACCATTTGTCAGTATGACATGAGACCAATTTATATATATCAAAAATTACATATGAATTTTTTGATAAATTATTAAGACAATAAATGTTCACTTCCATAGTATTTAGTGAGTGATTCTTTATGAACTAAAATGTAGAATTTAAACTAATAACCGACATGTTGATTCATACTAGGAATATCAAATATCAGATAAGGGTATGAAAAATTACTACACATCCAAAATTACTTATGGATCATTGTCCAAAAGTATAAAGAGAGTGATAATTTTTTTTCTTTGTTTTGAGTTAGTAAATTGTCTTTTTTAATGAAATTGATGGAAATTTTAAATAAAAAGACACACTTGGAGTTATATCGGTCACACCCTACATTGGATTGATCTGTAGAAGATTTCAACTCATCTCAAATGAATTATATAATGTTTTTTAAATGCATTAAAATAACCTGAATGTGTTTACTTAGTTTTGAGTACATTACTTCTATTTAACACTAAAACGTCATCTTAATGTGGAAACCCATACTTTGAATCATTCTGGTCACATCATGTTTCAGTTTAACATGAGGCTGATTCCAACATGCTATAAATTACTTGTTAATATTTTTCCTAAATTATTAAGAGATTCCAAGATTGTTTTCTTTGTTTTATGTGAGTGATAATATTTAAACTAAAAGGTTGATTAAAATGTGATAACAAACACATTGAATCATACTAAGGACATCATGATTCCAATTTAGTACATGATGATTCATACTAATAAAAATATCATATGTATAATTTTCCTAATTTATCAAGACAATCCATATTATTTCTCTTGGTATTGAGAATATTAGTTATATTTTTTAACCAAAAATAATATCAATTTTATATAAAAAGAATTCCATTGAGTAATGTCGGTCATATCTAGTGTCAGATTGAGGTGTCCATAATTCCAAAATTTCAAAATGTCTCAAAATAATTCTAACAACAAATGTTACCATGATATAAATTTAATTTCGTTATCAAACAACAAAAACCTCATATAGACTTAATGTTATTAACTAAAAAACCTTTATCATTTTTCAAAGAATGAAGTGTTGAGGAAGCTCATGTGCCCATTATATCATCGGATCACACCACGATATGAACATAATATTCCTATAATAATATGTATTTTAAAAATGAGAAATTATTTTTAGCTAAAAAAATAGAACCAATATGAATATTTGGTTGTATGATAAAGAAATGTAATGGAAATCATGAAATAATTGAAAGAAATGAAAATTACCTCATTTTTCGCTTATTTCTGATAAAAAAACAAAATACTACATCAAACAATGGTATTTGAAGAAATATAAATAAGTATTAGATAATAATGATTTGTAAATTAACATAAAAATTGTAGAGACCTGAAGCTTGGCGTACATGGACAACACATTACTTTTTTGGAATACTTAATACATAACAAAATTCAAAACTCAAGGACCGTAATAGTTTAGTGTCTTTGGAAACTCGGAACGTAATCTTCTAACCGTGGTAAAAGAACTTTAATATCTCCCATAAGAATCTTCCCCTTATGTTTTCTTACCTAAAACCTTTCTTTATATCCTGGGGAAAAGAAAACATATAAAGGGTGATCTCATATGCTCAGTAAGGGTAAGCATGGATAAAATAAAACAAACCATATACATTTGAACTTAAAAACATGAACACAATGTTTAAACATCAAGATCTTGAGCAATGAAATAAAACATGGCAATACGCAAGGCATTGATCATAAAAAAACATTAATCCTGATTAAATAGCATGGGAATAAAACTTGTAATTGTGGAAACCATTAAGCACATGATATGATTTCCATAGTAGCCAAGGCATTGCTTCTAAGAACATCTTAGTGGACAAAGTCCATTTCTGAATCGAGTTCACTCATCGTTCCCGTCCTGTATTACTGAACCGGTTTAAAGTGCCATTCTAGCCATGTCTATCTCATGAGATATAAATATTTTCCCAATTCATTGGAGGGAGATATAGGTCCCACCCGTCTCATAGTGAAATCATTCCTACTTGTGCCACAAAATAAACTTAAAACATTCATCATAACCCAAAGATTAAAATGGGTTTCATAAACATCATCCCATCATCACATAATCCATATAAAAAATGGATATTTCATCATAAGAAAATTGAAACTATTTAAATCATAGAGACATTATACTTGAAACATACACATATGAAATAATGTCATCTTAGATAGAAAATGGTTTTGATAAAACACTTGAAATGAATTCTTGAGGAAAATATCCTTTCTTCTTCAAAATCAATTTCTTTTCACAAAACTTCATGAAATATTAAAAGAAAAGTATTTTGTTGAAAATAGTCATGAAATATTTTGGAGGAATCTTCATGAAAATAAGGCTTTATAAAACCATAAAAATATGTTCGTGCCGTATAAGTTAAAAATAATGCGCGTACTTTTGTCGGAAAAGTCAAAAATTACCTCATAAAAGAAAGATTCCATACATACCATGTAGTAAAACTAAAAAATGGGTAAAAAGGAAATTAAACATACATGAAAATATTTTTTTATAAAAAAAGGGCATGGATGATAAATATAACCCCAGTGAATACTTACGAATAAACAATCTCGGATAAAAACAAGATTGGAAAAGTTATCCCTTACCTTAGGACTGATATGCTTCGTATGGATCCAAAACTCCTTTATAATGATTTAAATAATGTCATTGACTTATTACATAATCATATTAATTGTTATGATATCATATATGTTTCACTTATGACATTATATTACCCGTTCTTTTGTAAATTCCATGTTAATGTAGCCTTTTGGGTAAAATCATTTCATTTATCGTATGTGTTTCGACTTGTCGTTCATGATATTATTACTTATATCCTGATTTAAATAATTACATAATGTGAAACATGATTTATATATAATATATATTCATCATCTACATATATATTATAGATCGATAAAAGGAATGAAATACACCGTTCATGGAGACGGTAGGCCGTACGTACGCATGAACGCTGTTTTCATTTCCTTATTTAATTGAATGAAACTAAATAGATGACATAAATATATATACACATAAATCCAGTATCATTATTATTTCATATATTTCATTATTATTAATTATATAAACTTTATGATCATTCATGTATGGTTAACATGGAGAATGAATATCATCGCGTCGTGGAGACGGTAGTCCGTACGTACGCAGGAGTGATGATATCGTTCCCATAATTATAGAATTAGAGTGGATGGTATTATATATCAGAATATGTATGATGTTATAATAACCATATATAGTTATTCTTTACACCATTATACCCATCCATGTAAGGTGTTGGTGGAAAACAGATTACATCACGGCGTGCAGATGGTATTCCGTACGTACGCACACGTGGTGATTGTGTTTTCCGTAGGATGGGTAGAAGGTGAAATAGGGTTGTTTCATATTTATAATAACATATCATTATATGAGGGATACTGATGTTATTACTTCATAATGAAACAACTAAAGAAGTGGAAGTTGAAGAAGAAAGAAAATTCAAAGAATTGTTAACGGATATTACCTTTTCTTTGACACGCCACTTTGAATCCTCCTCTTAGGGTACTAAAATTGGTCTTTGAAGAAGACCAGGACCTCTAGGATTTTTCTAGGGAAGTTGAGAAGGGAAATGGGCAGGTTTTGGACGAGCTTAAAGGCCCAAATTGGTGTGAGGAAGAGAGGGAGGAGGTGCCCTTTTATAAGGGAGGAGACTGGCACCTTTGGAAATCTTAAATATATTAATTTATAATAAATCTAACCCCACATGAAACTTCCAAAAATGACTCATATTATGATATTAGATGAGATAGGGTTGTAATATCATCAAAAAATAATATTTAGACATGTTAGTAATTTATTTTAAACATTATCAACTTGATTTATCCTTATTTAATCAATTTAATTTTATTTGTGGTAATAACATTCTAAATTTTAAATTATAAAAAATAATTAATTATTTGTTGTGAATTTTCCATAATTGGATAATTTATAAAATTTTATACCATATAAATTTAAATTTATAATTTTTAAATATTTTTGTGATTTTTAATCAATTTTATAATATGTTATTTTTATAAAATAACAATAGTGTCAATTTTGAAACTATTCATTTATTTGAATTTAAATAAAATATATACAGAAGATATGTTCTAACTAAAAGATTTTATAGATTCATAAAAGGTCATATGTATCTATAAAATTAGTGGATCACATTAAATAGTTCATGTAATATTTATTTTATTATTTTTAAAACCACTTATTTGGTTTATCTCTTAATAAACTAATTACTACATCATTTTTTATAATTATTTAATATACTTATTTGTTGCATAAAAATTAAAAATGAAATCCTATGATGAAGATAACTCTATTAACTTTCAGAATAATACTTTTACTAGAATTTACCATCTTAAAATTACAATATTTAAATTTTTTTATTTATTAAATTATGAAGGTGACAACTTTGGGATTATTTAAAATAAAATAATATAAGTGTATAATCTCTTTTATAAGGCTCCAAATGGTCAACTATTCTACCATTGGATTATTATTGTTTAAATTTATATGAAAAATAAGTTTTGGTCAGGGTTTTGTGCCTTTTATGGTCACTATTCGTTTAATGAAAACTATAATCTTAATTTTTCACTAGATAAACAATTTCTGCATCACTATTGTGTCAAATTTAATGATAATTATTTAATATTTAAAAATTATAAATAAATTAATATGATGTACATAATTTCATTAGATTTATGGATACTATTCATGTTCGAAGTTTCATGAAGTTTATCACTAAATTAAAATTAATATACTTATAAGATTTAAGAGAGTGACGTGTTGTCACTTTCATTAGTTTTAATAATAATTAAGTTATTTTCATGGAAAAAAGTCAATTAAATGATTATAATCCGACCCTTAGGTGTTATGGGTCGACTTTTAGTCATCCAATAGGATTTTGGAATGTGTTAGGTTAAATTTATAATCTTATATTTACCCTTAATTACTCGATTTACATTTAACTATGGTAAATAAAATTTACCGTAGTTATTATTCATAAAGCTCAAAAATAAAAAGTAGCTTATTAACATAATTTGGACCCACTGATTTCAAATAATGAATCCATTTTTCCAAATTCAAGACACAAAATTTGCAGAAATTAAATTAAAATTAATCCCGTTGTCGAAAGAAAATGGGTTTTTGTTTAAAACATTGTAAAAGATTGAATTTATTTAACCTACGAATTCAATGTAAAATCAAGGATAATGAAATAAATTATATTAAATGTTAAAAATATATTCTATTTATACTTTAAAACCATTCAATATTATAATTTAACCTTATAAATTATCTCAATGAAAAAAGTTTTTTTTAATTAAAAATTAGCGTATTTTTACTATTCATCAAAACATGAAAGTTATCAGAAAATATCAAAAATATATCCAAAGTAAATTTTTATATCCTAATTCCAGAGAAGAATTTTATTTTGTCAAATTGAACTTATAAACATTTCAAAACCTAGATTTATTGTGGGTGCGCCATCAAAAGGTGGCAAAACTGCATTTTTTTAAAAATACATATTTTACCCAAAAAAATTTATTTTGTTCACATAAAATGTTTTATAAAATTTATAAGATGAATAATAATGTTATAAAATTAAAAATGTATTTAATACTATATATAACGGCTAGTTTATAATAATTTTATAACCATATATCGTTGTTTAGTGAAACCCGGTATTGCGTACAACACACGCTATCGAAAAAGGTCGTGATTGCGTGTAATGCAAGACAAGTCAGGGTTGCGTATAGTGAAAGACTCCTTTCTTGTTGCATATAACAAAATACAACCATATTTCATTTATAAATTTAATATATATATATATATACACACTCAATGTTGCGTAGAATAACTAATATCAAACAAACATGAAATTGTGTGTAACAGGATCCATGATTAGTGTTGTGTATACTGCAAGATAATACGGTGTTGCGTATAGCACAGGATAATCTTGATGTATCGTACAACTAAAGATATGAATGAAATTAAATAGAATGTATCTTATAAAATCTCGGGTTGTTACATTCTACCCCCCTTAAAATGAATTTCTCCCTCGAAATTCGTCGGGGTTATAAATGGTTTACTAATCGAATGTTTTTTTAATAGAAACCCACATCCTAAAAAGGAATACCAAAACATGGCTTTAAAAACTAAAGTATGAAACGTAACAATTACCCAAATTAACTCATCACTGGGTTTCCACGTAGGATAACATAGTTGAAAATATGGATATGGAAGAAAAATCTAACCATTAACTTATGATGGAGAGTGGTAGAGAACATGGTTATGAAAAAGCCAACAATCACAAAGCCATAAATTTGTGACGATATAAGGTACCATCTGATTAATCGGATATACGAGCACTAGGAAATCATTTTTGGTTTTCAAGATCATTTCCCTAATGTTGATGAAATTGGAATTAGAAGAAATACTTTTGTGATTTTGGTACAGTCTCACCGTTGGTCGTTCTTTGGACAATTTCCATTTCATCTCTTAAAGAAATGAAGTTGAATTTGTCATTCGTGAAGTGTTAGCAGATCATGTGATAGAATGATGGGTCATTCCATCTGTCTCAAACAAAAGGTTAGAAAAGTTATCAAAAATACATAAGTCTATCTACATTGAGATTAATCATATATGGTTCCAAAAATAGACTTAAACTTCATATATCATACTTCTTAATATAATAAAACTAGTTTCTACTAAACAGGGACTTCCTGTAGGCATGTGGTCGGTGATAAAGGCCAGTCACACTTCGGTTGTGGGTTCGATTCCCACAGCCTTGTCTGGCGCGATGGGCTGTCGCCCGTCCTGCAGGTTTTCCTTTTTCTAAAACTAAATTTCTATAACATCCCATCAATAATATCAAACAAAGTTCTATCCTTAAACAATACTAACTTATGTCCAACATAATCCATTCCAATCTTTAGGATTATCTAAAATACTTTAGTCCAAGCTCATAATATAAAGAAAATGATTACTTGAAATGTCATCAACCAACCATCATTTATCCCCCATTATCTAATTGGTCACATTCCAATCATGTGAATACCTTAATCATGTATTCTATTGAAAAATGAGTACCCACTCAACCTTAGTGAAAACATGAATACTGTCAAAAGTTAACTCTTTCCACATACCAAAATTAAAAAATTCTATATACTCAAACCATGATATAAACTTCTCCTTATATCAGTCATGAGCTCATTAATACAATCAAACATTTAATTTTCTTCTTATCCCTTCATTATGTGCATATCATCTACTTTCCATAAATACTGGTACCATTCATCACACACTTTCAAAACTTAAGGAAAGAAAACAGTTTAACAATCCTTAGATGTCTCTTAATTCTATAGTACCATGAGATTACTTATACATCATTACACTTGGTAAATATGTAATCATTCCACTACCTTCTTAAACCATTGACCGAGCTTCAACAATTCTTTCATCTCACATATCATTTGTAGTATCTTCATCATCATCAACATAAATATTACTCAAATGACTATAATGATTCTCGTCATGAGACTTTCCCGTAGGGCATTGGTTTGCATAATTCCCGTACATTCCACATTTAAAACATTTAACCATTGTTGATGTCGTAGCAATACCATTATCCTAATCCATGGTGTTAACTGAACCTTTTCTTTTTCACTTAATGGCTTTATGTCCTTCTTTTACACACCCAAATCATCTTCCAGTTCCTTTGAAACATTCTCCTTGATGCCTCTTCCCACATGATTTACATAGGGGAAATTGAACTTTCATTCCTCTATGATCATCATGAAACTCCATCTTTCTCTTATTAGTCGAGTCAGGAAACTTACCAAATTTGAGTTTATTGATAATATTATGAGATTTCTAATTTGGAAAAATAATGATGTTTGGACTTCCAAATCCCATTTCATTTGGCTGCTCATGAAAAATATCATTACATTGTCCATCATATCCTCCATTATCGTGAATCATCTTGTTTCCAGCCATTTTCTAAAAACCAAAAAGAATAGTGTGAGAGGAAAAAATCATAATAAAGGGGGAGTAACTTCAATATCTAACATCTTAGGTTTAATATAATATCATTACCATAATTCTAGGACTATAACCTATACTTATACTTAACCTTAGGGACATCCCTAGACATACCTTAAAAATATCTCTAGGGATCTAACTAAAGTTTTCACATCCTAGTTTCCAAAGGTTGACTAAACCTCCCTCTGATACCAACTGTAGAGACCCGAAGATTGATGTACATGGACAACAAATTACTTTTACGGAATAATTAATACATAACAAAATTCAATACTCAAGGACCGTAATAGTTTAGTGTCTTTGGAAACTCCGAATATAATCTTCTAATCACGGTGAAAGATCTTCAACATCTCCCATAAAGATCTTCACCTTATGTTTTCTTACCTAAAACTTTTCTTTATATCCTGGGGAAAAGAAAACATATAAAGGGTGAGCTCAAATGCTCAGTAAGGGTAACCATGGATAAAATAAAACAAACCATATACATTTGATCATTAAAACTTGAACACAATGTTTAAACATCAAAATCTTGAGTAGTGAAATAAAACATGGCAATACATAAAGCATAGATCATAAAGAAACATTAATCCTGATAAAATAGAATGGGAATAAAACATGTAATTGTGGCTACCATTAAGCACATGATATGATTTCCATTATAGCCAAGGCATTGCTGCCAAGACCATCTTAGTGGACACAGTCCCTTTCTGAATCGAGTTCACTCCTCATTCCAGTCCTGTATTACTGAACCAGTTTAACTTTTCATTCCAGCCATGTCTATATCATGAGATATAAATCTTTACCCAATGCATTAGAGGGAGATATAGGTCCCACCCATCTCATGGTGAAATCATTCTTACTTGTGCCACAAGATAAACATAAAACATTCATTATAATCCAAAGAATAAAATGGGGTTCATAAACATCATCCCATAATCACATAATCCATATAAAACAAAGGGATATTTCATGATAAGAAAACTGAAACTATTTAAATCATAAAGACATTATACTTGAAACATACACATATGAAATAATTTCATCTTAGATAGAAAATGGTTTTGATAAAACACTTGAAATGAATTCTTGAGAAAAATATCCTTTCTTCTTCAAAATCAATTTCATTTCACAAAAAATCATGCAATTTTAAAAGAAAAGTATTTTGTTGAAAATATTCATGATATCTTTTGGAGGATTCTTCATGAAAATAAGGCATTATAAAACTGTAAAAATCTGTTCGTGCCGTATAAGTTAAAAAAACATTCTTCTCGTACTTTTGCCGGAAAATTCAAAAAGTACCTCATAAAAGAAAGATTCCATACATACCGTGTATTAAAAGTAAGAAATGGGTAAAAAAGACATTAAACATACATGAAAATATTTTTTTAGAAAACAAGGACATGGATGATAAATATAACCCCAGTACATACTTACGAATAAACAATCTCAGATAAAAACGTGATTGGAAAAGGTATCCCTTACCTTAGGTCTGATATGCTTCGTATGGATTCAAACCTCCTGTTTAATGATTTAAATAATGTCATTGAATTATTAAATAATCATATTCATTGTTATGATATCATATATGTTTCACTTATTATTTTATATTACCCGTTCTTTTGTAAATTCCATGTTAAAGTAGCGTTTTGGGTAAAATCATTTCATTTATCGTATGTGTTTCGACTTGTCGTTCTTGATATTATTACATATATCCTGATTTACATATTTCCAGAATGTAAAACATGATTTATATATAATATATATTCATCATATTCATATATATTATAGATCGATAAAAGGAATGAAATACACTGTTCATGGAGACGGTAGGTCGTACGTACGCAAGAACGCTATTTTCGTTTCCTTATTGAATTGAATGAAACTAAATAGATGACATACATATATATATACATATATATAGTAGAATTATTATTTCATATATTTAATTATTATTCATTATATAAACTTTATGATCATTCATTTATGGTTAACATGGAGAATTAATATCATCACGTCGTGGAGACGGTAGTCCGTATGTACGCTGGAGCGATGATATCATTCCCATAATTATAGAATTGGAGTGGATGGTTTAATATATCATAATCAGTATGATGTTATAATAACCATATATAGTTATTCTTTACATCATTATACCCATCCATGTAAGGTGTTGGTGGAAAACAGATTACACCACTTCGTGGAGACGGTATTCCGTACGTACGCACGCGCGGTGATTTTGTTTTCCATAGGATGGATAGAAGGTGAAATAGGGTTGTTTCATATTTATAATAACATATCAGTATATTAGGGATACTGATGTTATTACTTCATAATTAAACAACTAGAGAAGAGGAATTTGAAGAAGAAAGAAAATTGAAAGAATTGGTAACAGATATTACCTTTTCTTTGACACGCCTCTTTGAATCCTCCTCTTAGGGTACTAAAATTGGTCTTTGAAGAAGACCAGGACCTCTAGGATGTTTCTAGTAAATTTTAAAAGGGAAATGGCCAGGGTTTGGCCGAGCTTAAAGGCTCAAATTGGTGTGAGGAAGAGAGGGATGAGGTGCCCTTTTATAAGGGAGGAGAGGGGCACCTTTGGAAATCTTAAAAATATTAATTTATAATAAATATAACCCCACTTAAAAACGTCAAAAAATGACACATATTAGAATATTAGATGAGATAGGGTTGTAATCTCATCAACAAATAAAATTTAGACATGTTAGGAATTTATTGTAAACACTATCAACTTGATTTATCCTTATTTAATCAATTTAATTTTATTTGTGGTAATAACATTCTAAATTTTAAATTAAACAAATAATTACTTATTTGTTGTGAATTTTACATACATGGATACTTTATAACATTTTATACCATATAAATTTAAATTTATAAATTTTAAATTTTTTTGTGATTTTTAAACAATTTTATAATATGTTATTTTTATAAAATAACAATAGTGTCAATTTTGACACTATTCATTTATTTGAATTTAAATAAAATATATACAGAAGAAATGTTCGAACTAAAAGCTTTAATATATTCATAAAAGGTCATATGTATCAATAAAAGTTGTGGAGCACATTAAATAGTTCATATAATATTTATTTTATTATTTTTAATACCATTTATTTGGTTTATCTCTTAATAAAATAATTACTACATCATTTTTGTATAATTAATTAATATATATATTTGTTGCATAAAAATTAAAAATAAAATCCTATGATGAAGTTAAATCTATTATCTTTCACAATAATACTTTTACTAGAATTTATTATCTTAAAATCACAATATTTAAATTGTTATATTTATTAAATTATGAAGGTGACAACTTTGGCATCATTTAAAATAAAATAATATAAGTGTCATAATCGCTTTTATAAGGCTCCAAATGGTCAAATATTCGACCATTGGATGATTAGGGTTTAAATTTACATGAAAAATAAGTTTTGGTCAGGGTTTTGTGCCTTTTATGGTCACTATTAGTTTAATAAAATCTATATTCTTGATTTTTCACTAGATAAACAATTTCTGCATCACTATTGTGTCAAAATTAATGATAATTATTTAATCTATAAAAATTATAAATAAATTAATATGATGTATATAATTTCATTATATTTCTGTAGACTTTTAATGTTCTATGTTTAATAAAGTTTATCACTAAATTAAAATTAATATACTTATAAGATTTAAGAGAGTGACATGTTGTCACTTTCTTTGGTTTTAATAATAATTAAGTGATTTTCATGGAAAAAAGTCCATTAAATGATTCTAATCCAACCCTTAGGTGATATGGGTCAACTTTTAGTAATCCAATAGGATTTTCCTAGGTTTTAGGTAAATTTTATAATCTTATATTTACCCATAATTACCCGATTTACCTTTAACTATGGTAAATAAAATTTACCGTAGTTACTATTCATAAAGCCCAAAAATAAAAAGTATCTTATTAACATAATTTGTACTCACTAATTCAAATATGGAATCCATTTTTCAAAATTCAATACACAAAATTTTCAGAAAATAAATTAAAATTAATATCGTTGTCGAAAGAAAACGGGTTTTTGTTTAAAACATTGCAAAAGATTGAATTTATTTAACCTATGAATTCAATGTAAATCAAGGATAATGACATAAATTATATTAAATTGTAAAAATATATTCATTTTATACTTTAAAAACATTCAATATTATAATTTAACCATATAAATTATCTCAATGAAAAAAGATGTTTTTAATTAGAAATTAGCATATTTTTACTTTTCATCAAAACATGAAAGTTATCAGAAAAGTATCAAAAATGTATCCAAAGTAAATTTTTATATCCTAATTTCAAATAAGAATTTTATTTTCTCAAACTTAACTTATAAAAATTTCAAAACCAAGATTTATTGTGGGTGCGCCATCAAAAGGTGGCAAAACTACATTTTTTGAAAAATACATATTTTACCCAAAAAAATTTATTTTGTTCACATAAAATGTTTTAGAAAATTTATAAGAAGAATAATAATTTTATAAAATTCAAAATGTAGTTAATAATATTCATAAAGGCTAGTTTATAATAATATTATAACCATATATCGTTGTTTAGTGAAACCCGGTATTGCATACAACAGACGCTATTGAAGAAGGTCGAGATTGCGTGTAATGCAAGCCAAGTCAGGGTTGTGTATAGTGAAAGACTCTTTTGTTGTTGCGTATAACAAAATACAACCATATTTCATTTATAAATTTACTATATATATATACACTCAATGTTGCGTAGAATAAATAATATCAAACAAACTTGAAATTGTGTGTAACACGATCCAAGATTAGTGTTGTGTATACTACAAGCTAATACTGTGTTGTGTATAGCACATGATAATCTTTGTGTACCATACAACAGAATATATGAATGAAATTAAAAAGAATGTATCTTATAAAATCCCGGATTGTTACAAAAATCATAGATAATATGAGGAAAATATTTATTTTATATTTTGCGGGAATTTATCTTTTCGTGATCATTGTTTGAATTCTTGATTCATTTCCTTATAGTCGTTATCTCAGTTTTAGGATTGATGTCCAATCACTCAAGAGAACGAAAATCTTCAAAAAACCACCCAACCCAAAAAATTCAACATTTATAATCAAAAAATTATCATATGATTAAGACTAAAAATATATAAATTAACCATAATTATGAAACAATGAATTAATTCTGTGGACAATGATTTTTCTATGAAGACATCAATATTATGTATGTGTTTATGAAGTGGAGGAATCGTGAAATAATGTGATAGATTCTAACAATGCATGGGTAAAAAATTTTGAGGGAGAATCTGTCTATGGATGTGTTGGTTTAGAATGTCATGAAATATTTATCGAACACCTCGAATCGAACAAAAGAATCCAAATATACAAGAAAACAATTTATATGTGTGTAATAATAAAAAAATCATAAATATGCAATTATATATTAATTATATAAATAATCATTTAACTGTGAAAACAAAAATATTACCTCTACAATTGATAAGGGGCAAAATCATTGCTCTACATTCAAAAGAGGGGAGGGAACATAAAGGAAATAGATAAGTGAAGAACAATAGGGGTGAAATGGATTCGAGGGATAATAATTTTATCTATGTTTTACTGTAGAAAATAAAGTAAAAATTGAAATAAAGCTTCTAAAATAAACAATATATTCAATGAATAATGAAAATTAAATCAATAATTCAATTTATAATTTTTCGTTAAAATTGAGAAAGTATATTATAACATTAAATATACATCATCCAAAAGGGATACCGTAGTTATAATATGTTCTATAGAGGGATTGGTAACATCTTCCTTTTAAGAAGTCATTTTCTACATGACTAGTAAAACTTTTAATTTATATTTTGTTAATACAGTAGATAAAATGTAATATTATGTGAAAAAACATTGTATTTTAATAAAAATCATACATTCTCATTTAAATCTATTTCATTTTTTAAATTTTTTTGGGATTTAAATCCCCAAAATTGAATCTATATCCCATATTTATTGTCCCATTTAATGTAAAATAATTTTTCTACATTGGGAACTATACGAACTAATTCAAATCTCCCAATGAAAGGGTTATCCTCAATTGAATTTTCATCAGACTCAATATTTGTTTTAATCTCCAGAACAACAATAGACCAGTTATTGTTTTCTAGATCTGAGACATAAAATAATTCCACGGCTTGTGATTCCATTATATTTGAATCACATATTTCCCCTTCTACACTAAAATTACTCTTCATGATTCTCATTTCATCAACATTCACTACACTAATATTTTTGGCCCATTTGAAATATAATATTCATAGTTAAAATGTTGTAAAATACAACTCATTTATCTATTTTAAAATGAAAAAATATGACATATTTTTAATCAATTTGATTTCTATATGTGGAACTAAGATATGGTAATAACTTCCTCTATAAGAATAACACCAATATTTCATTACAATATAGTCATCGTATTATTTTGTATAGAACATATTAAAATTTATTAAAAAACATGTGAATGATATTAAATTTCCATTCCATTCCATATAAATTCCTTAATGTCATTAGGTAATGGAATTAAAATTCACAAATAACTCCTTATAAATTTGATCTCAGAACCATACTATGAATAGTTTATTATGTGTATTTGATATCCATCCTTCATCCCTTAGTGGATTCAAATATATAATAATTTATTTTGGGGATAAATTTATGGGTAAACAACTTCACTATTATGTAAAATTTAGATGTATTCATGTTTATTCTCGGTCAAGGTCATTGTAATATCATCTCTTCCAGAAAGACCTTTTCCCATATGTTCTCCACTATGAAAAGAATTTGGGAGATATGTGCTTTCAACATCTTATAGGTAATCGATATAGAATTCAATATCATCTACAATAATATATTATTCTTCAATCTGTCCTTCTGTAACTCTTTGAATCATTATATACCCTTTCAACATATACATATATAATTCAATGGGTTACATCCATCTATAATGTAATATACCCTATAGATAAACCTCTCGTACCTTCTGAACCATTATACAGACCATTATATCAATGGATGATCATGGGAAGAACATCTCTAAATAATAAAATATGATAGAAATATCCTTATACATGATTTTAAATTTTATAAGGTCTTTAACTTTACTGTATATGAATTTGAAAAAGAAGATGATTATGGTTACTGTATGATATACATCTGGAAGAAGATTGTAATAGAAAGAAACATGAATAAAATTTTGAATAAAAAATGAAATTCATTTGATTTTAGTCATTCTAACATCAAATTAGTTGTTGAAATGATTTTTTTTGTATTTAATGAGTAAATATCTAGAACTGTTATTGTAATAATGAAAAGAAAATTATATCTATTTTTACAATATGGATAATGTGTAATCTACTTGTGGAAGAAAAGTTCACCCTTTACCCTTCACTAGTCAAAACTCTTCCCCAGTCCCCTTATTAATAATGTAAAACCTAGACTTTATGCCATCTTTCATTTTTTCAGGAACATTTAGTAATATTCCAATAACATTATCAACTAATTATTTTTCTATATTCTTGCATTAATGATCGTTTTGTACATAAAAACATTTCGAAAATGGTAATTCAATGAAAATCGATCACTTCATCCAACATGATTTATTTTGGTTTTTGGAAAATGGTATACTGATAATGTTTTAATGTCATTAATTTTATTTAAAAGTTTATCACCAGTTATTAGAGATAGTGTTGAACCTTTTGTCACATTCCTATGGAAATTTGTCTCCTCAAATCTGTACTCATGTCCTTGATGTAAAACATTCTGATGTTATAAAATCACAATCTCTGATGAATGATTCAACTAAATGAAGTTTGTGATTTTTTTTAAAATAGGACACCCCCAAATTCCATTAATTATATAGCACGATAAATTTCTATAATCTGGGAAGTTATTTTTTATCTCATACAAAATTTCCCTCAATTATAATACATCTGTTTTATTATTTTCATACAATGTAACACTAATATCCCACATCAACTTCATATCTTCAATCAATGGATCCAAATAGTGATCAATATTGTTATTGAATTTATTTTTGACTATATACAATTAGACATAACAAAAGTTATTTGTGATTCCCGCATATCTAGGTAGGAATGTTATAAATTACCAACATGGTGGGACATATACTATGCCTACAAATCTATACACTAAAAGGATTTAATCTATATATAAATAATGCATAATGAATTTTTCAGGGCTCGTTTACATATTCAGGATACAAATAATAAATTTTCTTCCATTGAGGAGAATATTTTGGATAACGTAGATTCCCATCATTGATTCTTCTAGTTGCATGCCTTGTCAAATGTATCATGGTTTTATTACAACCCTATAGCTTTCTAAATAATGGAATGATATGAATGTGCCATGAATATTTTTATGCACATGATATATTTTTATTGTATCGATCTGCTCCAATCATATGGAATTTTTAGACTGATTTATGTTCCATGAGAAACAATACATAAAAACATGGAATACAATTTAGTTTTTAGAGATCATTCCCATTATATATATAATTTCTTTACCATATTATTATCTATGTGGTACTATATTTTCTTCAGGTAACATATCAATCAATAAAGTACATAGTTCTATAATGATAGTGACACTCCATCCACTACCATCTTTCAAAATATATATGTTCAATACCACTTCCAATGTTGTGTATTTAGTAAAACTATTATGCAATGGATTAAAAGAAAATATGTTTAAATTCTCAAACAACTTCTGTTAATCATGATGTCCATCATCGATTTCCATTATCATTAATTCTATGTGATCTTCATCAACATGTACACTTGTAGTCATATCAAATGTTCCATAAACCATTGTATCATCTCTATCAGTTCTCACATTAATATTTTCCCTCTGTTTAGTACAACATTTATTGCTCAAATATTTTTCATAAAAAATGAAAAATTATTCCAACTCTTCTAGAATACTTTTTCTTGAATTACAACAACTTAAACCCAAACAAAATATTTAGGAAGGGTCAAATGAATACTCTATTAAAAACATGATGAAATCATTATATCCATCATCAAACTCTATTTTCAAACGATTAGTATTAATCTAATTTCAATTCATATCCCACATATTGGTTTAATAAAATACTAATTTTTTACTATAAATAAATAAATACATGTATGATAATAATTATCAAAAGAGACTGTAATAGGTAATTCTATAGAGGGATTTCCAACATTTTATTGTTTGAATTAATTTGAATATGATTTGAAGAAAATCGGTAATTGAATTTTATAAAATAATCACTCCACTATGATAACTGTTATCCTCCAAATTAATTCAAATTTAAATTTTATAGACACGTATCATCCTAATCACCTCATCTCCTGAATATTTATCATTGCATTTTTTTGACACACATCCTCAATATTTTGTGGACACATACCTACATTCTCTAAAATAATCAAAGTAGTAGTCATCCATGGGATGACTCATTCTCATAATAGTAGATGAAACATAAAAGAGATGGAGGATGAGTCCTAATAAACAAAATTCAATAATAACTCCTTCTGATATGAAACTGATTTGGATGAATGTTGTTCATCATTAAGTTCTCCAAAATGGGTAATCACCCAATTTTTGAGAATTACCCTACAGGAAGTTGTTATTAACCCATGGTTTAATAAATTAGATATTTAGGGGGAAACATTATTTACTGTGACACAATGTGTCTCTATAGGAACATGTTATGATATATTAATCTATGGGCCCTCTATGAATTCTAAATTTATTAGAGAAATCCAACTATTAAAACAATCAATTATATAAATAATACTATTTTTATCTCTATTATAAAAGATTTATATGAAAAATAATGTAATGTATGTGCAATTTATAATTGAATTCATAATAAAGTATATAAAAAAGAAAAATCCTTTCATATTATATTTTTGTTGTTCATATGACATGATAAGTAAATCGATTTAATAATAAACTTGATTGTTCAATGGGTACTTATTATTATAAAATTTTTGGATCTCTTGAGATAAATTGTTTACATTTAATAAATGTTGGAAGTAAAATGTAATATTTAATAATGATCAGTTTTGATCTAGATTAACTAGAAAATATAGTGTCCATTACAAGTGTAATGGAGGAAATGACGTGATTTTTAAGTAGTATTAAAGAGTGGGTTTTAATTTCAAAATGGAAATATTTTCCCAATGTATGTAAAAATATCCAAATAAGATTCTAAATTGGGGTTAGTAAAAAATTGTTATTATTGTGCTTGAAAGGTTAAATTGATTTATTATAGTAAAAATTTCACCATAATAGATAATGAAATATTTAAATTTACCCTTAAAATGGGTGGTTTGTGATGTTTTTATGTCAAAAAATTAATCATTGTAGATACTTTTTGCTATTAAAAATGGGAATATTGTAAATTATTTAAAAAATAAAATAAAGGTTTCAATGAAACAACCCTTGGGATTCCCCTAGTGAGACTTCCTCTTGGATATTCTCTATTGGGTGGATGTGGAAATTTGATGACAAAATAAATCTTTAAATGTGGGTTCTCTTTCATCATACTCACAATTTTTAATTTGCATATTTTAAAGTGATATTTTTTTAAGGTTCGAAGGAATATGTTACCTTACTAAAGAGGTTTTTCCATTAAAGATTTTCATTTCATTTTTCTCAGACCATCATCTCACAAAAACATTTGCCAGGATATTCATGAATACAAATTAAAAAATTTCAACAAAACAGAAGGTAGAATCTTGAGGGTGTCAATGATCATCTCAATTTTCAACACCCAATCCTCTAACACTTTAGGATTGTATTTCCTTGAAAATAGGGAGTCTTGGTGTGAAGAAGATCTTGATCAAGATCCTTAATAGCTTAAAACATTAAATTTAAATCAACATAAAGTGGATATTAAAATTTATGTCACTCTATATGTATATTGAATGTGCATGGTCCATGGCCTAGCTCCAATGGAAGAATAAAATAATCAAGAATTAAAATATTGATCCCAATATCTCATATAAACTCATGAGAGGAGTCTATGTGTTTAGGATTGAATATCATTAATAGCTATTACTCAGGCTATGATAGAACAATCACATTTCAATTAAATATCCCAAATAAACATTAATAACCATAGGGATATACCAACAATAAAGAATGAATGATGAGAAAATTAAAATAGATATCCCCAAACAAGAAATCAAAAAGTGATGAGGATGGAAAAAATAAGATACCTTAGAATGAATCCTTACCTCATCTGTGAGAATGTAGATATATCACAAATGGGTAAAATGTTTTATCCGTACATTCGTTTGACAATTGAATCATTCAATCCTTGAATTTGGGCCTTTAAAATTTTCCAGCATCATATGAGGATTGATTTGAGTTCGATTCATCTAGGAGGGGTTCCAAAATTTCGTGGATTACACTAAAAGCTTCGGATATGATGATGTGTTCATAACTTGTTAGTGTCATTTAAATACGTCAGTGCACTTTTACTAGTGCTTATTAATCAATGGTAGAGTACTAGCAATTATAATTATAAACAACCTAATTTAATATATATATATGTGTGTATAATTATATATAAATTTTATAAATATATATAAATATAAAAATAGTAAATATATTAATTATTTAATTATCATATTTATAATTTTATAATTAATTATGTGTATAATTATTTATTTACAATTATATAAATAATTTTTATAATATTATATATATTTATATAATAATATATATATAATAAATATATATGGAAATAAATATATTAAATATAATCATTATTTAAGAAATATTATTATAAATTTATCTTTAATAAATATATGTAATTATTTATTTATAATTACATAATAACATTTACAAAAATTATATTTACTTATTCATAATAGTAAATAAGTAAATTTATCATTATAGAAAATTTACATTTATAAATATTTTTTTAAAAATATATTATGAATATTATTAATACTTATTTAATGTTAACTAGGTCTATGTTATAAATGAGTGAAATTGAATAGTTAAAAATATTTCCAATTTTACAATATTGAACGATTGTATAAGTTCTATTAATTAAATATAAATTATTTAAATAACATTTCTGTATGTTGAAATAATTAAGAATACCTATTGATAATATTAAAACATAGTAAATAAATATTTAAAAATTAAATAATAAAAACTGATTTAATAACCAAAAATAAACAATAAAAAATATTACCAAGGAATTAGTACCTAAATGTAATGAAATAAAAAAATACCTTGATTAACTTCATAGTATATTAAATACATCATCTTATAATTAAATTGAAAAATGATTACTAAAATTTGAAAAAATTACTCAAAATATTAGTAATTGTTTTATATAAGATTTAATTAATTATGTAAATATTTGTGTGTGTTCATTTTATATAAAAATAAAGTAATTACATATATATGTGAAATCTATAAAACAAATATTTTATCAATGTTAAATTGGAAAATCAAATGACATTCAATTCTGTCCATCACTCAATGCAAGTAGATGTTACTTTTAATTCATAACAATTATTAAATTATATACTATTATTAACTAAATATAATACTATTTAATATAAATAATAATAAAAAATTGTTATATAAACCATATTTATATAAATTCATTTATATATATTTATATACATGTTTAATATATTCTATTTATTAACACTATCAAAGGTTATTTAATTAATAAATTTTTTATTATTTTTCTCAATTTACTTATATTTAATATTTTTTAATTTTTATACATATAACTATATATTTAATATAAACTAATTGTTAGTATTTATAATTTATATATAATATTTTTTTTATCAATAATTAATTAATTAATAGTTACTCTAATATTATTCAATAAATACTTTTATTATTTATAATTTATTTAGGAACCTTATGAGTGATACAAAAGCCCTGATAAATGATCCCTTTTGGAGTCAAAAAAGCCTTAATAAATGGTACCCTTTTAGCATTAATAATAAATCACTGAAAATAAATACTTCATAAATGGTACCCTTTATCAGTGTTAAAAATAATAGACTGAAATATGATATCATTTATAAGTGATCAGAATAAGCATTTATAAAATATGCCCAAGATTAATGCTTTTTTTTAGTTCTGATAATGGGTGCCTTTATCTGTGCTTTTTTCTAGAGCTGATAACTTCCAACCAAATTAAAGCCATATTTTATAGTAGTGAATTTACATCTTGAATATCATCTCATTGAGAACCTCTTTAAGGCACTAGGAATTGGTCTTTTGGTGACACTAGAGAGGCCAATATGTGGGGAAGATTATTGAGTAAATAATTGGAAAGAATAATATCCTTCCCAAAATCTTATAAGATGTTAGGAGAAGAGGTAGTGAGGTTTGGTATTTATAACTGGATGAAAGTGGTGTATTTTATTCTTTTTATTATTATTGGGGCCCAATACAATCATTTGTGTTAATTATTTTAACTATATATAATAACTAGTTCCTGTTAGTTCTATATAATGGGTTATTACATCACTCATTCCACAAAAATTCATTTATTTTTCTTATAATGTAAAATACCGTATATTTTCAAAGTTCCCTATTCACCAAAATTCAACTTTTTAAAAAAATAGAAAAAATTAACCTAACATATTTTTTGATATTTAGATTTAAAAAATGAACTCCAATTTATCGA
This sequence comes from Viscum album, assembly GCA_963277665.1. NCBI lineage: Eukaryota > Viridiplantae > Streptophyta > Magnoliopsida > Santalales > Viscaceae > Viscum > Viscum album. The sequence continues at coordinate 205,971,576 of OY728128.1, read as the reverse complement.
AATAATTTTACAAATGTGAGGAATTTAATTTTTTTAAAAATAATAACTTATTCAAAAAGAGTCAATGTTAATATTAGAATTGATTTTATGACACATTGACAATTTAATTAAGGTATCAAAAAATTAACCTGTAATTATAACTAAACAAAATATTAGTTTAAGATTATATTTTTTGAAAATATATTTTCTTATATATAGTTATATTAATTATAAAATTTAATGTAAACATTTATTTTTCACCGAAATGCATAAAATTAATTTATAAATTTTTAAAAAAATTAGTTTCTTATTCCAATTTTCATGTTTCAATTCTAATTTTATGATTTATTATATCCATAAGGGTTTAGTAATTCCTATAAATACCTCTTATTCAATTCATAAATAAATTCTATTTTATCTCGTTTTTATATACTTTATCATCTTTTAAATGAATATTTTACTATTAACATTATCAAGTGTGTCAAAATATTTTTCATTAGAGTGGTCATTCTATTTAATCATGCATATCCAAATTTTCCTATTCTAATTTAATATGTTCTTTTTGATATCCAACTATAATATTTGAAATTATTATTGGTTTGTTATATCACTAAATAATTATTCTTTATTTATGAATATAATTTGTTTATTGGGTTTTATATAGGACTTATGGGATTAATATTACATGACATAATAATATGAATGTAAATATCACATATTAATTTCTAGTTCATTACAGTTAACAAGTAATGGATATTTCAATATCTAAAAATATTTTATTATTGGTGAAAATCTTATTTGTAAGTGTTTCCTTTTGGAAATTGAAATCATTCATGTATTATTATTATATTATGGATCTTTGGAGTTTTAATGATGATTGTTGGTTACCTTATTAAAAACTATTGGTTACTCTATTATAAACCATGGTTGGGTGGTTTGATTATGAAATACAACTTTTTGTTCTATTATACCTCACATATAGTATGATCAATGATAACCCTATTGGGATTAAATTATTTTTAGTATTGGTTATATGGTTTATATGATGACATTGAAAATTGATTTCAGGATTTATATATATGATTTAGCATTGTTCTCTATAGGTTTTATGAAAACCAAATGATTTCTCAATGTCAGATAATGATCTTATGTTTACTGGAAAGTATACGCTACTACATAATGGTGGAATGTATAACATTAAAAATAATATTCATGTGTTTTTCATGACATCAATGAAACCCTTATGAGTTTAATTTTTTTAAAATTTTTTTATGCAATGTTTTATGAAAATCTATGTATAGGAATGTTGATTTCTTATCAATGTAGTTTTTTGTTTTGAGTAAAAATTTAATTTTCAAAAAGTATAGTTGTTATAAGTATTCATGAACTAACTGTTTTTTTATTTTTTATATTATGTCTCATATTGATATTTTTATTCTTATACAACATTTATATAAAATCAAAGGGAATATTTCATTGTTTTAAAAAAATAATTCATGTTGACATTTATAAAGATTAGTCTTGGGAAGAAAATTTGATTTATTTTTAAAAAATAATATTGATTATATAATGGATACTGAGCAGAGGAGTCAAATTTCATAATTTATGGGTTTCTTATATAATTGATATGAATTAATTATATAAAACAATAAAACTAAAAATATATTTTGAAATTTATGAATGTGATATCTTCTCTAAAGACAGAAGGACATTCCATGATAATTATTGACTCCTTACTATTAGTTTCTGATCATTATTTAAATAATTTGAGAGGATTGGATAATGTTATCAATAAATAAAAATATATTCAAAAATATTCATATCATTATATTGAACGAAAATATTAAAATTTTATTTTCCCAAGATATGTATATTTTGAATTGGTTTCCATAGAGGAAACAATGGAGCTGTTTCTGGAAGACACTGATAGGATGATATCATTCCAAATCATCAAATTTGGATCCTTGCATTTAGAATATGGTAGTTTTTTATTGAGATGGATATATTTAGGATTGATATAAATTGTGGTGGTATTCAAACTAGAGAGAACATATATATACCATTGGGTATGATTAAGATACTAGAGTGTTTTATCAGACAGATCCTCTTGAAACCAGTGGCACTTTTGACCAAATTGTGTCAAACAGATGGATTAATTCATAAAAAAAGATATTCAAATCCATGGGATATTAGTATGACCAAAAGGAAACTATTAACATTTAATATTTTTAAGGTGATGTTTTTTGGTGGTGGTAAATGGAAATGATTATTAAATAAAGGGAAGATATTGATTTATTGGAATTAGATGAATTTAATCATATTTTATTTTAGAAATATTTCATAAATATTTTTTTGAAAAAGGATAGAAAAAATAATTTAATTGAGATATAAATTGGAATATTCAATATCATCATATGAAAAAAACGTCTCTGAATTATCAAGGTGTACACCATGTTTCATTGGGTATATTGATAATAAAATTTGTCTGGTTTACTCAGGATTGAATCTAAAATATAGAAGGGAATTGGAATCCATTGAATTCAAATGTTATATGAAACATTTTTGAATTTTCCATGTTGTTAGAAATTTAGTTTACTGATAATCAAATATTATATGATAATCTACATCTGGTGTTGTCAGAATGGTTGGAACTATGAAAGAGTCCCACTTCTAAATTTCAAAGGTAAGAAAATACATATTACAGTTTATGATAGGTGTGGTAAGAAAAGATCCTTGGGGAATGTCTTGTGAAATCATTGAAGTGCTTCAATAATGTTTTGTCATATATCCAATGAAAATAATTAAGATAATACTAAAAAATCCTTGAATGAGGAAATATATAACTAACCAATGGTGAGTTATCTGAAATATGGTGATTTGATGAATTATGAAAATTATTCTCCAATTTCAATTACTCAGATGGAAATCACCATGACGAAATGAAAACAGGGTGGAAAAAAAATACATCCACTATATTTAATGTTGTTCTATTTAATGAAATCGTTTCATGTGTTTGACTTGTTTATTAAAAATATTTAAATACCATTTATGAATCTACAACATTTTATTCCAAAGTTTATAACAAAATCATATAAAATGATAATATCATCTTCTTAAAAGAGAAAATAAATTTACCTAAAACATTTCATGAAAATATTAAAACATCCATGAAATTTTTGAGACTTTAATTTTTTTATTAGTGGGATTTTATTTCCTGTAAATCTAGATGAACTACCCATAGTATATATTGATGTTATTATTTATATGTTTCTTATTTCAGTTAATCAAGATAATATTTGTTAAATAATAATAATTGTATATTTATTTAATTCATACCAATTTTTTAATATAAATAAGGAAAGAAATTGAATACATATAACAGTGATTGTCACCAATAATATGTTCTTGAAAAGAAATAAACTATTAAAATTAGTGTTGTTCCAATAGTGAATAAATATGTGGATGCATTTCCTAACAATTTTACTCATGTTATTCTTGATTAATGAATTTTATAAAGAATTTTTGTTTGATGCTAATACTATTTCATAACCCCCTTATCAAATTTCACAAGAAGAAAATTTTGTATTAGGAAATGGTTTTCAAGAATTTATTGAAAAGGGTTTTAATCATTTCATCAATTCAATATGGGTTACTCAAGATTTATTTTTAAATAATAAAGATGGTTCCATGAAGTTATCTACTGATAATAGTGAATTGAATATCATCATAATTCATAAAAAGAATCATATTCCTCATATAATTTTTTTCTGATCGTCATAAGGCTTATTATTTCTCAATGATTAATATTATGATATGATATCATTAGTTGATGTTGAGTGAAGTAGATATCAATTTTTTTATGAAAAACATGGTCAATATTAATTTTTTATTATTACTTTTGGGTTATATAATGAACCATATCTATTAATGGATCTTATGAATATAATATTTGATGAGATTTTAGATAAATCTTTAGTTTCATTAATTGATGATATATTTATGTATTCTAAAATTTACAAGGATCATGAATGAAACCTAATGATTTTTTAATGCCTCGAAATAAATGAAACTATATGGAATGGTAGAAAAAACATTCTTTTCTCTAGAATACAATGTATAATGAAGGAAAAATGGATGACCCTACTAAAACAATTTTTTTTGATTAATGTAAAAGATGTATTAATATTATAGATATTTTTATTTTTCTTATAAAAGTGGGTTTTACCTGTAGTTTATTGAATTATTTTCTCTCTTACCAAGAAAACATAATATGTTAACCCCAAAACATATAAATTTAATCATTATGAAATACTGTCATGATTGTTTATATGAAAAAATGATTTTAGGGAATCATCTAGTCTTGATCTACCCCCTTGAAATTGTTTTTTTGTTATCTACTATGATATTTCATTTTAAATTAAAAGGTTGTGTCTTGATATAAAATTATCACAAAATTGCTTATGCTTGAGGAAAATATAAATTTTTTTGAGATTTATTATCTTGAACATTATAAATAATTACCTAATGAGGTAGTTATTTAAGAAAATATATTCATCATTTATATAGAGTAATGTGTAAAAAATTTATTGATAAAATTTTTTTCTGGTATATATTCAAACATAAAGACTTAAACATGAGATAAAGATATGGATTTAATAGATTGTCAATTATAACATCCTAATGTTTTTCCATATTGGAAGTGAAAAAATAATAATCCAATTCATTGAGTTAGAAAAAAAATTATAAATTAACAATGTTATGTTTGGAACGTGATCCATAGGCTAAAAAGTTTATGAATGTGTTCTTATATATCATGGATCTAGAAAATTTATTTATTTTGTTTTCAATTTTGGTAACATTTACACTCTCAATTTTTTTTGAAATCTAATAAGGATAATCATATTTTATAGTAGAAGGTAGAATCTGTTATGAATGGAATTTATCAAGAGCATAATATTGATGAATAGGGTTTTATCAACTATGTAAAAATATATTTTGTGCCTTGTCCTTCCTAGTTAAATAATGTTTTTTAAGGATGGTCATAGTTCCCCATTTTCCCTATACCCTGATATCACTATTATATATAGAAACCGTTGGGGAATTATAGATATGATGGATTGAAAATAAATTTCACTGACTATTCCCGAAAATGAATGAATTTTATATAGGTCAGTCATGAATTAAAATTACTGAAGGGTTTGATTCAACCTTTTATAGTTCTGTTGTCAATATGGGAAAATATATAAACTTATTCCATTGTGGGATTTCCATATAACTCATAGGGTAATATTTTTATTTGTGAAATTTTTAATTTACTGACTATGTCTACATATGTCCTTCTCATTAGAGAGACAATGTTTTTTGATCAATAATATAGAATGTACCTCATGGAGATAGTCATGTTACATAGAGTTCATTTGTCCATTGTATCTGACTGTGATCATGTGTTTACCTCAAATATACAATAGACTTTATAGGTCATTAGGTTCTGAATTAATATTTAGTATAACTTTTTATCCCCAATATTATGGATAGCATGAGTGAATGATTATAACCTTACAAGACATGATTCATTCTTGTTCAATATATTCTTAAGTATTTTTGTCATATCATCTATCATTATTTTATTATTACTATAATAACAGTTTAAATTCCATTATACATATATCACTATTTGAGGAATTATATGTAAAGTTGTTTCAAACACTATCTTTTTAGGGAGAAGTAGAATTAATGGTGTAAATGGGATATGAGTTTGTTTAGAAATTTGTTTAATGAGTGTATGTGGATAAAAAATGATGATGGATCAGAGTATGCCTGAAATGTATCTGGATAAATATAGGAAGGATCTTCCTTTTGAGAGAGGTGATCATGTTTTTCATTATGTATTTCCATGTTAATGTGTTATTATTTTTTTTGAAGAGGGGAAGTTATCCATATGAATAATTGGAAAATATTTAATCCTATAGAATAATGGATTAATATCCTATCGAGTGAAATTTACTTTGATGTTATCCTATGTACACAACACTTTTTATTTTTTGTTTTCACTAAATTATGTGATTGATTCATTAAGACCTTTGGTGGATCAATTTGAGGGGTACCATTATTGTGAGGAATATGAGGTTTTTATTTTTTAATTTATAAGGAAGGGGTTTTATATTTAAGAGATTAATCAAGTTTTCTTTTTTGGAAGATTATTTTTTTGAATAAGCTATATAAAAATATAAAAAAGCTATTGTGGAATGACATCTACATTTGTTTAATTAGTGAAATGAAATTTGAGGGTACAATTCATAAAATTAGAAAATAATATAAAAAACCCAGATATTGTTAATATATATCATTTTCATATATTATATAAATATATTATACATATTTATTTCTTTCTAAGTATATTTTTTAATTTAAAATCAAAAAGTAAAGGGCTTTATTTCTAAAAATTTCGGTTTTCATTCATTATATGGTTTTAAAAAAATTATATTAAAATAATAGTTTTTTATTTTAATAATAGTAATCTAATTTTATAATTAATAATATCACAAATACTATAGAATAAATTTTGGAGTTTTTTCTGAAAAGAATTAATTTTCCACAAACAATGAAAATACTCATTTTAATAAATAAATAAATTTTCATTTTATGTGTCTTAAATTTCATATTATATTATTGATATTTTAAAACAAATATTTAGTATATTTTTATTTTATAAACAATAATTAAACTCATATTATTGATTTTAATACAAGATTTTGGTAAAATAATATTTACTCTTAAATGATGTTATTCAGAGAAAACAAAATTTCATCAAATTATGTGTGATTTATATTAAAAAAACATTATTTTAATTTTATAAATTCTATATTTAAAAATGGATAATATAATTTCATGCAGAAATTATAAATTTGGAATTTATAGACCTTGTATTTTTTTATAAATAGTAACCATTGTAAATATTTGATACCATAATAAAGTTAATATTGGTTAATTAACGGGAAATTTTTTGATAAGGACTATAATTTAATATTAACGCATTCCATAATTTTATTTGACGATTATATTTCTTTTATAAACAACCAAACATAAAATATATGACCATTGATTCATTGTTCCATGATATATAACATCAAAATAATTTAGTTAATGGTAAATAAAAAAGGTCGACCAATTGATGCTAAATATCTTTTATATTTTCAGAAAGGGTAATATCAAGTAATGAATGAATATTAATGTTTATAATGAGAATAATGAAATTAATGGAATATTGGTAATTTATTTATATTTTAGAACTATTATATAATTACATAAAATTCTTACCCCATGAGGATATAATACTTCTTCAACAAATAGAAACTGAAATAATTGATTTCAAAAAATTTAAAAGTAATATATTTTTATTGATTTATATAGTTAAATAAATATTTTATATACCTAAAAAAATAGTTTTTATGTGCTATGTTTTTTATTTGTAAAATATATTACTCTTGATTTTTTTAATGTCAAATTAAATCGATACTTTAAAATTTATATAAACGATATTTCATAAAAAATAATGTTTTATAAAATGGTTTATAATTAAAAAATAATATTATAATTTGAATATAAAATTGGTTATGATTCATAATATATTCAGTGTTCCGTTTATGTGTTGTTTTTTATTTTATGTTAACATTATCGACCACTAATAAGTAAACACATTAATACCAATGTAAATGCCAAAATTGATAGAACAAGTAAAAACAAATAGATAGGAGAAAAAAATCCTAAAATAATTTTCAATTTTTATTAGCCGAGATGATTTTGACTCATACTAGTCTTAGTTTTTAATGTTATCAATTTGGATCCACTTTAATATGAAAATTTAATTATATAAATTTAATAATTTAATAAATTTCAATAGGTAAATTCCCCCCACACAAAAAGTTGACATCATATCCGCTTTAATTCACAACTAATTTATTTTTCTGGAAATAAATATCCTAAATATGTTTTCAAAATGCCTCAACACATCATAAAGGCCTTATTTTTATCATAAAACTGACCATGTATATCTTTGGTCTAATCATTAAGAAGTTGTTTGATGAAGGAGTATAGCCAATAAAAATATTCATTTTATTTCATGATCCACCTCCATCAAATATTATTCTACTATACAGAAATAATAATATCGGTATCATAAAAATAATAATATTTCTTATGTTAATGGTATAATCTATAACCATACCCCTTCCAACAAATGATAAATGAAAGCAACATTTGGGTGTACGACATACTAACTTCTAACGAACATATGTAATTTTAATTCCACCACCACCTTCATGGATGTAATTATGGATGTATTTAATTTTTTATGGTATCCATGAAATATTTTTCATTTTATAAATAAAATATATAATATAATCTATTTCCAATCCATCCTTTAAAAATGATATCATCTTTCATGGACACCTGTGAACTATAACCTCCACAAAGCAATGTGCTTCATTTCTCATAAAACCATCCCAATGATGAGATATATAGTTTTATTTTTATAAATACTTTTTTAATTCTATATTATGATAACTACATAATGATAAAATAGTACTTAACTTCATTCAATAATTATCATTGAAAAATGGGAGTACTATTAATGCATACACATGACCTCCCATGTCAATGATTGTAACGTGTATCCTTTTTATAAAAAAATTAGAGTTATTTTTTAAATTTTAACTTATGTTTAAAAAAGAATAATTATGTCATAATTATAATTATTTATATTTCATAATAATTAAAATATTGAATATGTTAGACATACCAAAGACATTTTGGACATATGATCCAAAAATCATCAAAAACATATTACATGAATATAATTGATCAAGTAGTTGATTATAACCTGGTAAAAGGAAAATAAATATGTAAAAATTTTATTTTGAATGTAATTAATTAAAATATATGTTTATTAAAGATGATAAAGAACCTAAGTGATAATTCAGACACAAAGGGACATTCTTTTTTTTTTAAAAACCATCTTTTATGGTTTTACTTCCAACTATTTTTTTCTTTTTCTATTATTTTATAAGCCTATTTCATGGATGTATTTATATGAACATAAATGTATTATAAAGGATATTTTATGTACTTGTTAAATTTATTAGAATATTTTTGACATGTAATATTTTTATGTATTTTATATATATCATTTTCACTTCTTTACAAACGAAAAAAGGAATGGTCCTTTTTAATGTATGCTGTGAAAATGATTATTCCCAAAATCAGAACAATTATATGATATTTTTGTTAATTTATAGGTATCCATGTATTAATAATATAAACAACCACATTCCCTACGTTCTAGTAATTTTGAACAATTTTTTTCAAATGTAATGGATATTTTATTATCTGAAATGTTTTTATGGGTTAAAGGAATGTTTTTATTAATGTGATGTTGGGAATGAAAATATTTTATGTGTTTTGATTATGTCATATATCATTATATTTGTTATGATGATCAGTGGTCCAATTATAAACCACTAATGTTTTGTTAAATTGTATGACATGGGTGGTGGGTTCTATTATATACAATTAATGTGTTGTTTCATTGTATTCAAAGGAAGGTAGGTCTAGGATTTTCATCCATTGAATTAGATAATGAAGTAAACTATATTTTTAACATTACTTATATGAGAAATATGGAAAATTATTTCCATGGTTCACTACATTATTTATCTATGATTGTAATGGGTTTTTATGAAAATCGTATAATTTCTCAAGGAATGATAATGATATTATTTTTAAATAAAAATATATTCCAGATCTTCAGAGTGGGATGTATATATGGAGAAAAAATTTCAAGAATTTTCAATGAAATAATTGGAACATTAATGTATTTGTTTATTTAGAAAAAATTTCATATTATTTATTTTACAAAAATATTTGGTAAAAAATGTTTAGTCATTAGGCAAGAAAATGTTTATTTTTGTGCCCATAGATTATTTTAAAAAAATAATAATTTTAATAATAAATTGTTATTTAATGGGTTTTATTATAATTTTCTCATGTCTCTTAATGATATTTTGGTGAAAATCCAACATTTTAAACAATAATAGTGTTTAATGATGTTTAAGAACAGAGAAGAAGTTGTGTTTAATTTAATGATGATTAGTCATAAAAAGAAAATATTTTTCATTTCAAATGTATAATATCTTGAAATAAATGGACACTGAGTTTATGTTTTTACATTATAGTATATGGGTTTTTTAGTTAAGGTTTATGACACAATTATCCAAAAATATACACCAAACAGATCATTTGGAACGCAAGATTGTGAATTATTCAAAAAAGTCACAATAAAATATATTATTAAGGTCCATGTCCATTCATATTATCTCAATAAATTAATTCTTTATTTATTAATGTTTTATTAATATATTCTAAAATATTTGAATACCCAAAATCTCTTTTAGAATTATTCTTATTACTCTTATAAAATATAATTTATATAGAATATTCTGTAAATGAAAATTTTGTTTTTCCAGAACATCCATTTGAGGTACATAATGTATGTAATGAGTTAATACGATTTTACCCCTCAATTATCATGATAGTGATATAATATACAACACTAATGAATAATACCATGTTACATACTATTCTTGGATTATATTATTATTATAAATTATATTTTCATTAATTTATTAATTAAATAACTCGTTAACCATGTTCAGATGTTAATTGGTCATATTCATATGGTTAGAATAATATAAAAATAATAATTTAATAATTTAATATAAGACCAGTCAATGTGGTAGTATTAACATTACCAAGCGGAAGGGATGGGTTTTTGATATATAGTGACACCTCATACAATGTACATCATTGATTACTTTTATGGATTGATATATTAATTTCATACCCATTATGGTTGATAAATATCAATGAATAGAACCATATAACCCATGATTTGGAGATGGATTACATAATATTTTCATTGGAGATATAGAGTAATGACCTTAATGTCTCAATATTTGAAATATATATGGATCATTTTTTTTAAAATACATCATCTCACAGAAATAACTAATCATAAGGTAGAGGTGATAACTAGAATTACTCAAAGATTATGATTTCATAATGCACTAACACCATGTGAAGTAAAATAATGTGTTTGATGAGTTTATTAAGAAATATCATGGAATTTTGAGTAAAATAAATATGGAAAGAGATCGTATAATAATTAAATTAGAAAATTTGGATATGAGAATCATTAATGAAGTAGAAACAAAGCATCTATTGAAAATGGTTTTCAAACCAACCTTTTTGTTGAAAATAAAATGTTCTCATTCTGTTGATATGAATATTAAAAAAAATTAAATGATTTTAATGATGGGATGATGGTATACATTATCATTGAAGAGGTTATTCTAAAATATTGAATGTGGCTATATGCTCCATATGAAAATCCATATCACTAGTATAACTAAATTCGATATTTATAACATAATGATCTTCTTAGTACCACCCTAGATGACTACATGTCCTGATATATTTGTGAATTAGGTTTATGACTTGATGACATAATAATGTATTCATCATGTTTGTTTGAAAATTCAGAAATATTCCCGTATTTTCCTTGGATATTCTTAAACTACTTGGGATGATCTGGAGACACATATAAGAATTGGGTAATATACGTAGACCTGTAAGAGAATAATAAAATCATATAATAAGGTAATTATGTACATGTGATCCATGAATCATATAAAGGTAACTTAAGAGTGGTGATAATCTTAATCATGAAAAATGAGGAATGGTATAACATGATCACATAATGGTAACATAGGATTGTTGATGAAAAATAAAATTTGAAATCCAAATTATATGTTAGGACTAAATTACAATAAAACATAATATAGTGTTCTTAGTGGAACATCCCATGAACTATAAATGGAATATCATGAGGTGAAAACATTACATAATGCATTGGAGTGCTATATAATTTAGACCCACCCATCAAATTCACTTCATATACATTCTTATGTGTGGAACATAGATCATATAATATATGGATGAATTTAATATAATTTAATTCCATAATGAATTAGTGTGAGATAAATATGTTTAATTCACAATAAAATCATAGATATTTTTATCTTGTTGAACACCATTGAGTGGAAATGGAAATGCGTACTAACTATACAATTATTTTCCAGGAATTATCATAGAATCATTTCAGTAGCATAACAAAAATACAAATGGTTTCCAAGATTTTAATAATGAAAGTTACAGTTGTATCACGTATATTATAAATAATATTTATATTATGTGGGGTATGTATGAGAATAATAAAATATGAAGAGTTGGGTATTAAAAATAATAAGGCAAAGAAGGTGGTAGAATAAATAGGAGAAGGAAATGATCCCCTACCATGAAAGGATGCTTCTAAAAGATTTGTTTTGTTCTTAAAGAACATGTAGGAACCTTATATGGTCTCTAGATTGGTAAATAAAGAGTAATGGTATTATAAAAGGGTTTTTTGTTATGATAAATTGGTGTTTTCAGGGGTTTATATAAAAATAGAAGAGAATTATTTTTTAATTTCCAAACATATGTTTTGGAATTAATATGATTATATAATGAATCAACAAAAAATTACCATGGTTTTCATCATGGATTCTACCAAATTTGATTTTATTTCATTATTATATAAGAAAACAAACCTTTAAAACTAATATAATACCCTTAATGATGGAAAATTTAGTTTGGTTTATAAATAACTGAATTTAAACCCTAAATATAAAATAATTGTTTTCGATGATTCATTATGGGTTTATAAAAATAATATAATAACAAAAAAATTACTAATTTAAATTGGAAATACAAATTTTTTAGGATTACTTTTATTTATTGTAATATATAATTTGTTTTCATTTTCATTTCATAATACACGCAATATATACTTAAAACATATTAAAATTTGACTTAAAAAAGGGAGTGCCTCTAGAAATTATGGAAAATAATCACTATTTTATAATTTTGATATAATTTACTAAGGAATAATTTCTATTTTATCCAAATAATTCTGTAATTAGTATAGTTTAAAATTTTGGATCCAAAATTTATATTTATAGAATTATAAAATATTTCTAACAATAAATGTTTTCTAACCCATATAAATATTATTTTTCACTTCATAAAAATATATTATAATTTATATTTAATAAAAATTACATAATTTTAACATTTTATTAAATTATAATTTACATCAACAAATCATTAATTCTTTATAAATGTATTGTTGATTGATGTTTTATATTTCCAAGTAATATATTTTATGTTTCATCATATCAAAATATAAATTTTATAATACACTTTATTTAATCATTTATAAAGGTATTTAAAAAAAGATAAATATAATAAATATTTTGTTAAATATAAAATATAAAAATTTATATAGTTAATGTCTAAATATATAACAGTTTAATACACCCATGAATTCCCTAATAATAAAAGGTATTTTGGTGAGATTCTATTAGGGTGGTTCGGGGTACAAGGTTTGGGTACAAGATCTCAATGGGCATTACCTACTCCCCAAAATTCTTTTATTATTAATGTTTTTAAGCCCACGAATTCACATAATCGAGCATATATCCCATTGATTTTATCTATCTTCTATTCTATGATGAATGGGCTCTATAGGGTATGATCCAGCTAGTCGAGTACATTAATTCGACCATCTTTTCCAACTGGATTTTATCAATGCCTTGAATATAATTCATTTTAATGGTCATTATAAAATATCTATATTATCAAATTTCACAATTCAACATATTATTTAAATATATATAACATATATATATCCAAAATATCAAAAGTATGTTTATGTGTTTTCTATAACTAAATTACATAATAGTGAATTTTTTCATACCAAAAATGAACATAGTTTATAAAAGAATTAGTGGTGAAATTCATCCCACATTAGAAATATCACTCACATAAATTTCTTTTCATACATTTAAAAAATATTAGGGTACATATGTTTCATCACCTCTTTCATTTCCCATATCACTACCAAACCCATGTGGTTCTACCGGAATAATTTGACAATATGAGTTGTCATATTTATTATAATGTTGTACCTATGATCTATGATCTTCACTAGATACTTATTATTTGAAAGTTCATTCTCCAATAGTACCACCTATAGATTTCTTAATTGTAAGGGTTATGGTATGTACTTTTATAAGTGGGATACATGGAACACATCATGTATATGATAGGATTTAAGAGGTAGTGTAATTTGATAGGTCAGCATTCGGATTTATCAAGGATATAAAACTAGCCAATAAGTCTAACAAAAATCTATAACTTCATCCTAAACCACACTAATTTATTCCATGGAAATATATTAAGGAAACAATTATATATGTACTCAATGTATAGGTCTCCTCAAAGGTTCTATGAATTTATTTCTTCTTATATCATGATGATTTCATATGTTTCTGATCCGTTTGACCCAATATTAAGTCCCATCATCTTCTTATCTGCAACATTATCCCAATAAGTTGGAGTTTAAAACCATTTTTCATAAAAATCTCCATTAGTTTCCATTTTAATTTTCTGTTGGAAATTGTTGATATAGAGAAAATGCACTCAAGGAATGTGATGGTCCAAACATCATTTCAAATCTATTGTACTTGACCTCAACATAACCTCTAGAGTTTGAATAGTCATTTCATACAGAAAATCCTTGAGAGTGTGATTAGTTGTAATGAAGACCGGTTATGTATCCAACACTTGTTGAATTATTCTCCAAATCATTTAAGTAAACCTCATATCATGATCCAATAAAATATAGAATGGAACTTTATGTTGCTATAACAATTCCCTTATGTATATCTTACATAGTTAGTCTTTTGATAAATCTTCCTTGATATTTATGGAATTCTCTAAATAGGTGTGGTGATCATCTTCCACCCAAATGGTGTTTTTGGATTTTTTTCCCTTGGATTCATTTAGAGATATCAATGGTCATGTTTTCCCATTTACATACTGTTATGCTCTATGGTTTCATCAAACCCATAGAACATTTCGGTTCATCTATACATTTTTTTCATACCAAGAATTGAGATACAAACTATGAAATCTACCTCTTAATGTTATCGAGCCATAATTTTTTCTATTAATCTAAATAAAAAATCTTTATTTATATTCTAATAGAGAATGTTTATATATTCATAAAATCCAATAATTCCCTCTTCACTTCACTTTTATATTGGAAAAATATCTATATTCCAAACATTAAAACTCTAGCTTAAAATATATTGAACTCTCGATTCATCACTAGATTTATCTATTGTAAGAAATCAATGTTCTAGGCCTCACTGGTCCCCTAAATAATAGATCATTGAGAATTAAATGGGGAAACATGGCATAAAAAACAATATATAATTACAATTTCCTTCTTTTGAATGTCTAAAATTTTGGATTCCATTTAGACCTAATCACATATATTATTGTGGGATCTTACTAAATAAATAATAAACCCATTTGTCCAACCTCTAATAATTAAAATAGATTTAAAAACCGTAATCATCGATCAAATCTAACCATATACATTGTAAGATATTAATATCATTTTAGTGAATTTATACTTGGTTATTTTTTATCCATATATATGTCAAACAATTATTCATAGAACAAATTTCATGAAATAATAATATTTGAATATCAATATATCCTATTCTATACAATGCTTCACATTGTTATCCATATTAATATTAAATTAAAAAGAGTTATATTAAATCATTTATTCATCTTTAGTGAGTAAAAACCCCATATTCTTTTAAGAAATATCAATATAATTCAAAAATCCTTCCCCATTGGCTGATAATGTGATCATATGATTACTTACTATCCACTTCATAATATCAATAATCATTTATTCATATTCATCAGTAAATATAATCATGACTCCCCTCTGTGTAAGATTGGTTAGTGATCAGGATAATCACGACATTTCATTCATAGATATATGATATTAACCATCTAATCAATAGAAACTACTAATTCATATCACATGTGTTGGTATGGGACATCCTTCAATAATATTAGTTTGTGAATAATCCTTAGATACCCCTATTTTGGTGATAAAATACCCAAATAAGGATACTTCTGGCAACATTAAATCACATTTACTGCAATTTTCATGTTTATTTTTATTTTATATTGTATTCAGAACATTATTTTATTCCTCAAAAAATGCATACTTGATTTTTGAGTACATGAAAATATTATCTATGAAGAATTTAACAAATTTTAAAAGGTAATATCCTAAGACCATATTCATCAAATGCATGATGATGTTTAGAAAAATATTAATTTAAATTGTCATCTCTAGGAAATCAAAGATCCATTTCATTGTATGAATAGACGTATTTGGGATGTCATCATTCTCCCCAATTACATGATAATATCTTGATATAAGATCAAACATGGGGAAGTAGAATTCTCCACAAATCTAATAAAATAATTAATCTCTCTGTGGTAGAGGATACATTTTCATTGTGATGATATTTTTTAGATCAAGTTAAATTTTAAAAAGGATCATTGAAGCAACCTTCTTCATAACAAAGAAGAACTATGCACCCCATAGTGAAGCACCTGGGTATTTAAATACTTTATCTAGATAATCATGTTATTTATTCTTTAAAATTTTATGTTCAATAATGAAAATTCTATATGGTTTCATAAATTATGGTAAATATTTTGATATAATATCATCTGAGAAATCAACCTCATGTCTTGGAGGAAGATGTAGAAATTTATTTTTGAATCACAATAGAGAATTCCTTAATAATAGTCATTTCAAAAAGGTTGACATTTTATTTAGTCTCAATCATTTGATCTAGATATTCTTTATTCAATAGTAATATTATCCATACTTTAGACATTGGTAACATAGATGATTCATCATTCTCCTTACACATATGTAAAATTTGATGGAGATTTTCAATATAGAGGGAGATTTCATTCCCTCGAAAATAATTAGCTCTCTAAAAGAAATGACAATCCATTCCCATACTATAATATAATTCCAATGAGTATAATATCACTTTTTTTTCTATGAAATACATCCCAAAAATTCTGATAAGGGATTTTTTATGTTTTTGGGATTCATCAATTCACCCATTACACATTTATAATGATAACTCAACTTCCATGGCAAGAGCTGGTGTTTTAATAGTACTAAAGAACTTATGTGAAACAAAAAGATAGAACATGAATAAAAATGTTTGTTACCTTTTAAAAAAAGAATAAATAGTGTACCAATCACCATATTATTTTTTGTATCCACCTATTTAGTTATTATGAAAGAAGATTCCCATTTCATTCTAGGCCATTGAGGTTCTGGTCATGAAATGTCCTCAACAACCCTCAGATTTTTAAATTTATTATCATAATTTCATTATTACTTGTATTTTAAATGTTGAAAAATATTATGAGCGTTGAACAAACCATTCCTTTAATCTATCACATTGGTGTATTTCTCCCACTAGAAGTCGCTCTCCAGATACCCTTCCACGATGGATCTAAATAATTTCAACTTCCCCTGGTAGGAAATTTCTTAAATGATTTTTCCCATACAATAGACATGTGGTATATTTATTTTAAAAAAACATTAATATTTCTAAATTATACACAATATTAAATATTTATTTTCTACGTTTTCCCCCTTGAAAACCCAATATTAGATGATCCATATTTTTAGATTGTGAGGGCTTCAAAATATTTCGTCATATTAGTAAAAGTATAAAATGGGTCAGTTTCAATATAGGCTTGGATTATTACACCAAAGAACTAGATAACATTGTTTTCTAATGTAATGAAAAAGTCATAGACATATCTTTCAAGTCTTGTGAAGTTTTAATTATATGATCCAATTGACTATTCCTCCATTTTCATCATTCCATTAAAACCCCCAATTTATTTTAAATCACTGAGTTGCATGGAGGCATTTAAAAATACCATAATATTTTCCACTCAATCTCTTTGATATAATATTTATGATTCAAATTTTTAACCAATTTCCACCATTTATTAGTCTATCCCTCAATAAGATAAAAAACATTCATGACATTATCTTTATCATGACATTTTATCATGGAAAATATATTTTAATGGGAGTTGATATAATGCTCCATAAATGATGGATTATAGGATCCACAAATAGTCATGGTCTATTTTTTCATAAATTCCCTATTACAAAATTTTATTTCTTAGGTTTAATTAGGATTTCCTCTAGATTCATCATTTAACTAGAAACATCATTCACTCATAAATTATTATAAACAACATTGTGATTCTCATTCCAACCCATAACATTCATATCATGCACATGAATTAATGTGTCACATAGATAAAAAATATAATGACTTATATTATAAAATTTAATCCCAAATTTAAGGTTTATAGTATATATACACATATGTACACAATAAATTTGGGATATGTAATTCTATGTGAATTACCTTGAGTATAAATGGAGATTGGTATTCAATATACAGTTATTTGGCATAAAAATAACAGGATAATTTCTCGATCATAATGATGGAATAAAAAATATTTATAGAAAATATTAATGAAATAGAATGGTTTTTATCATAACTTTGAAATCATAATTATAGTAATAGGACTTTTTAATAGAATCATTAAACATTATTAGTTATGAATTAAAAAGCATAAGACAAAGAACATGCCAGAATAATGAAGACAAGGATATAATCCCATAACATGAGAGGATGCTTCTAAAAGAATGAGAGGAAATTGTTATGATCTTGGTTTTATCATGGAATGAATCTATAAATGTAAATTTTGATTAATTTAATTATCCCTGGGTTTATAGTTAAGACAAATGAGTGTTTTTTATGTTTATATATCATAAGAAAGGATAAATCTCTATTATATACCAAACCTAGATTTTGTATTATATATTATAATATAATAAAAAAACATTCACATGACTTTTAGAAATATTTTTTCATAATGTGGTTTGTTTTATTTATTATATATGTATAGTAAACTAGCTTATAAAAATATTCCCCTTATTGAAGTCGATGTGTGTCATGTTTATAATTAATTTGATTTAAAAAAATAATATATAATATATGTTTTTAATGACACCATAAAGGTTTATAAAATTAATAAAATAGAATAAAAACACATAAATTTAAAGGATGAATATATTTTTTTGGGATACTTTTTATTGTATAAATTACATCAATTTTGGTTCATTATGTTGTCACAATAGACAATGTATATTTATACTGTATTTAATTCTCACCCAAAAATTTCACATTCTCTTCATATTAAGAAATGAAACACCTTTGGAAAATTTTGTAATTTTTATATCAAAAATATAGTTTATTTATTTCAAATGAATAAATATTTATGATAATTTATGGTTTTTTTAAAAAAATTTACTTAATTTTAAAAATTATTTTTTTATATTAATAATTTTCCGACATGTACAAAAACTAATTTTGATATCCTAATTAACTTCATTTATATTTAATAAATATTTTCTAAATAAAAATGTTTTAATTTTATTTTATTTTTTAAAAAAAAATTGTATTAATTTAAAATAGCGTCTTCACTGAAACTATATATTTCCCAAAAAAAATTATGTTTTATCCCTAAAAAGATTAATATTTATCAAACAAATCATTAATTCATTTGAAAATGTAATATTAAAAATGTATAAGTAATATAACTTTTTTTAAATGAAAAAATTTAATAATTTTTATGTCTTGATATGAATATCTTTATTACACAAGTGAATACCATAAGGTTAAGATGTGTAATGGTGAGAATTTCATAGGGACGTTCGGTGTAAATGGTTTGGGTCATGATCTCAATGAGAATGAACATATCCCATAAATGGTTCCATTTATTGCTTTAGTTTTTGGATGTTGACTGGGTATTATTCAAGGTAAAATTATAGTGATTCAACCTCCTTTAAAAGCTTTAATAAATGGAAATTATAGGGTATGACTGAACTCCTTAAGACCATATATTATTATTTCACTTTCAATTGGGATTTAAGAAAACCATTAATATACCCATCTTAATGGTCATTATAAAATCTATATATTATCAAAGGCAATGATTATTTATTTTCTTTCCAATGACAAAACATATAGTTGTCTTAAATGACCAATGTGAATGTTTTTTATCTAACATACTTATTAAATGTTATATTCCATCAAAAGGGTAGTTTTAGTTATAAAACATTATGTCGATATATTATTCCACCCTACAGAAATATAACCCTTGATATTTTCATTTCATAAAAATAATTTGGTGATTTTAATCACTTTTTTTGGTTCCAAGTTCACTTCCTCAACTGTGTTGTTATGCCAAAATACATTGACCTAGTGAGTTTCCTGGTTGCATAGATCATTGTCTCTACAATTTATGATCTTCCTCAGTTTATCCTAATATGAATTTTCATTATATGATGGCCCCAATGATGGATTCATTACATGATAGGGGTTTCATATGAATATCATAAATTGGAATACATGGAACAAATCATGTACATGTGATAGCTTAGGGATTGTGCTAATGGATGTGACACTTCATAAATGTGATCAAGGATCTGAATGGGCCTAATTTATGTTAGACTAATATTTCACATATTAATAAACTTAATGAATTTAAAGTATTGTGATATATTTAGTAACACATTTACATTATTAAAGCACCAGGTTCTTATTTTTGAGGTACGAGCTTCTTCGTTTCTCTTTTCCTTAAGTGTTTTTAATAAAATATGGAAAATGGGGAAAAATCCTAATTTTCGGAACTACACGCCGTGTACTTTTCCATACACCGTGTACTTTTGGCCGTGTGGAACGGGTACACGGGGCGTGTAGCCTTGTCGACGACGAAAGGTATAGAAACCAACTACACACCGTATAGTGCTCCTTTACATGCTGTGTAGTTAGTCGGCAGGCCAAAACATTAAGGCGGTGGAGGATCCGACAGCTAGGTGACAGTACATGCCGTGTACTCAAGAGTACATGTCATGTACTCATGTCGACGGATGAACAGTGTGGTGGTGCCGCAAGAGGAACAGTTAAATGAAGGGAGTACACGCCATGTACTTAGAAGTTCACGCTGTGTACTTTGTTTTTTCGGCTTAAAATAGGCAGTAGCCTCCTCATTTGGCAGAGGAGGCATTTGAGCCGTTTTGGAGCCAAAGGAGGAGGCCTAACCTTTGAAGATCCTCCGAGTGTTCGTCTGGAATCCGTTTCGGCTTCGTACGATCTCTTTGGAACAGAACAGGTAAGCCCTCTCCTCTCCTGGTATGGTTCTTACCAATTCGTACCCTAACAGAAGTTATTTACATTTTATTGGGTTTTCTTCTTCGTCAGATCTATGACGTTCTTCGGAATTTCTGAAATCATTGTTCGCGTATATCGCTCGTTGGCATATAAGGTATGTGGCTTGGAGTAAATTTCCAACTATCGTGCATTTTTTTGCGTTTTTTTTTTCACGAGCCCATGTTGGGGTGTTGTGTCGCTGAGGCCGTTTCTATATTTAATGCCTAGAATTGTATAGGTGATTAAATTGTGATAATAAAATGCAGGTTGGGATCGTTGCTTGGATCTGGAACCACCTCGGGGGTGTGTTCTACTATTTAGATATTTGGCCAGGATATCCGAGGGTATTCCTTTAAAGTAGTAATCGTAGAATTGCCATGAGAGGAATTGCTTGTTTACTGCATTTTGACATGTTGGGCATGGCTCGATTAACTGTTTATCCTGAGGGCGTTGTTGTGATTAGCCTATGGGCACTGCACTATTTAGCGTGAGGGCTGTAGTTATTTCGGCCTGAGTGAAACTTCATCCATGCCTAAGGGAAATAGACTCTATGCATGAGGGCGAAACTACCTATGCCTCAGGGAAAAATTATGTTGCGCTTGAGGGCAATTACCTGCGGGTTGGGTTCTGCTTACCTGAGGGTAAGGTTTTTCTTGTCTGACGATGTGGACTATTTACTTAGAAATGAACTGTGGTGATTTATAATATTTAATGGATTAAATGAATAATAAAATGGCAATATAACTGGTAGTTAGTTACTTTTGAGTACTGCTTACTTTATTACATTTCACTACTGCACACTGTTGTTGCATACTTACACGCAGTTGGGCACGTGCCTTTAATGGGTTCCTACTAAGATATATTTCTCACACCCTATTTGGGTCATGCTTTTCGGCCTAAACAGATTACATTGCTATAGGTGTAGATAGGGACAAGAGTCCATATATAGGTACTTGACTATTGCTGTGGAGTAGGAGGGCATGGGACCGAGCCTAGGCTCACGATGCCGCTGCCAGCTATTTTGCTTTGTTTTGATATACTCTGTATTTTGTTGTACTATAGTGATGTATAACATGTTCTTGCTATTTTAATAGAATTGAAACATGTTGCATCATTATTTATATACAGTTGGTTATATCTACTAGAGTGGTTTATTTCAGTTGTGTATGGTTTACTACTTCTGTTGTTTTTATAGGTTTTATTTCATTTCTGCTGCGCTACACTTCGAAAAACGATGGCATAGTTTCACCACTATCAAAGCTGGGCCCTCGCTGCTAGTCGGTAGCCTCTGGCGTTTGGGGAAATGCGCTTGAGGTTATGTGGCGAACCAGGTTCGGGGCACCCGTTGAGTGGCACCCGGGTCTGGGATGTTACAATGTGGTATCAGAGGGGTTATTTTCATTTACTTACTATTTGGAGCCGTAGTCAGAGATAGGACGAACGGTAGTTTGTAATAAGCTATGCACGGGCGTAGCTAACTTGCGTACAGGGAAAATCGAGACTACCTCGTATTTTGAAATTCTTTTGATTTTTCAAATTTTACAGTTGATTTGATTTCACCATTGGGTGACACACTTGGGATTGTGCTGTTATATTTTATCTATGGGTTCAATTTAGTTGCAACCCGATGAGATGAGGGTATTCCATCTCATGCATCATATAGGCACATGCTAGAAATCACATGCCATGCATAGTTTCCATTCCATGTAGGTGCATTAGAAATTCTCATGTTGTTGTGATAGTTGTTGTGCTAGAAAAGCATGCTATTGTGATAGTTGGTTGATAAATACCTGCTCTGTGATAGGGTATTCTTTGTGTGAGCTTGTTTATAGAATGGACACCAAACTTTTGTTTTTGGGGAGTATGGGCCCCCATTGACCGAAATTTTTTGGATCATTGACTATTTTCTGGTTATAATAGAGATAACATGTCAAACATTGATTTGTGGGTAGTATGGGCCCCCACAGGTTGGAATTTGACACTTAGGTGTTGGTTTCAGTATTTTCTGGGTTTCGGGGATGTTTCTGAGGCATACTGTTCTGAAACCCAGTATACATGCCATGTAGTATTTTTATACACACCGTGTATGTTCTTCTGTTCATGACAAAAATTGAACTTTTTGAGTACACGCCGTGTACCCTTAGTACACGCCGTGTAGTCTCTTCCCTTGTCACAAACCGTGTGGGTGGTGACACGGGGTAGGGAAAGGCTCGGGTAGAACACGACGTGTACCGAATGTACACGCTGTGTAGTGTGACCCGAAGTCCGGCCATGTAACTAAAAACATGGGTCGGTGAACTCCTTGATAGAACACGCCGTGTCAATGATGGACACACCATCTAGTGTGACCTGGGGTCTCGGTCGTGTAACTAACAACATGGGCCAGTGTCAACTCTCCCTAAACATGTCGTGTAGTCTTGTCCGAGGATAGACCATGTGTTCTTAACCGTGTGGCTGGGAAACAGGGTGTTGTACATGCTGTGTACTGGTGTAACACACAGTGTAGTGTCAATCCGAATAGTCGTCCATGTCACAGACGACACGGGCAGTTGGAAAATTACACCATACACGCCGTGTAGAATTTATACACACCGTGTAGTTTTCATTAAATGAGAGATGTGTGGCTTAGCTGTGTAGAAGGACCCAGGTAGGGGAAGAGAAGTCAAGTACACGTCGTGTAGTCAGTGTACACACTGTGTTGTCTTGTAGAGAAAATTTTTAAATTCCTTCTTCCTCTTGTTCCCTTTGTGGTTCCTTCATTTCAGTCTTAATGATCATGAATCTGAGGCATGCTTTTGACCTTCTAGTTTCATGCCGCCTAGACGACCGCGAGTTTTTCTCCAGGAGAGTAGCGACAATTATACTCTGGAGATGGTGGGCCATGGGATACCAGTTGATCCTCCAGCAGAGCCAGATGCAGCGCCAGCTACTATACCAGACACAGGCACGGAGGCGCAATTCTGTAAAGCCTTTATGTTGTTCATGCAGACCATTCAGGGAGCACTGCAGGTTGCTACATCTATGGCTGAGCAGACTTGTATCTTTCAGCAGCAGCATCCGCCTACGTTTTCAGGGGATGGCGGACCACAGGCTGTAGATTCTCTGCTAGGATCGATGCATACTATTTTCAAGCATCTTGAGATGCCTCTAGGGCGGAGGGTCAAGCTCGCGACTTACATGCTGCATGATTCCACCAAGAGGTGGTGGGATGTTACCACCCATTCAAAGCATCACAGAGACATGGCGTGGGAATATTTCCAGGCAGCCTTTTATAACTTCTATTTCCCAGAGATGCTGAGGGAAGATAGAGCTCGAGAGTTCATTAATCTGCAGTAGGGCGCCATATCGGTGATGAACTATTCTGCTCGTTTTATGGAGCTTCAGTTTTTTGCACCCGTGCTGGTTGGTGATGAGACGTTGAGAGACATATGTTTTGAGGATGGTCTTCGTTATGACATCCGAGCACTAGTGAATGTTTTCTGGTTGCCTTCAGTACATTCTATTGTGATCCAGGAGCTGATTATTGAGAAGAACATACGGGAATCGAGTGGTGTGGGCCAGGGCGGTTCAACACCAGTTACTGGTACTATTTCTATTGGCAAGAGGAAGAGACAGATGGACTTCTCTTAGGGTGGCAGTACCAGCCAGGTAGCTTCTTCAGGTGGCCCAATCAGGTTCTCCCAGTGTGGTAGAGAGGGGCATGAAAGACTGCAGTTTCCACGAGACCTAGTGGAGTGCCAGTTTGCGGAAATATGGGTCATCTACAGCGCTTTTGTAGGGAGTTTCCACGAGTGGATAGTGAAAGGGGTTTTGTGCCGACTCCGTGTGCGGGAGCAGGACCAGTGGCTTCTTACTAGTCATGGAACTAGAATACATCAGGGCGTACATGCAGAGATAGTGGTCGTGGCTGTGGTATCCTGACACCAGGATGGCAGAGGCAGCACGGCGGGATAGCTCAGGGTAGCCAGGCTGTGTCGCAAGGCCTCGGCACTGGGAAGGCATATGCAGTGTAGCAGACCCAACAAGAGAAGGATCCCTGACCTTCTACAGCTAGAGGTACTATTTTTTCAGCTTCTGTCCTATCTTCAGTGCTTTTTGATACGGTTTCTACACATAATTTCATATCTGTACCCATTGTGGAGAGCCTGGGCTCTGTGTTTCTACTTCTTCCGATATCATGATGCTAGAAACTCCATTGGGGACTAGGACGACTGGTGGGTGTCAGTGCAAGGAGTGCCCCCTTGAGGTAAGAGGGTGTCACTACCTTTGGGACCTCTATGTATTGGAGATGACGAGCTATGATGTCATTCTCGGGATGGACTAGCTGGTTCCCTTTCATGCCTTTTTAGACCACTATCATCGAAGGGTGAGTTTCACGTCACCCGAGGTGGGAGGGTTTCTATACAAGGGTTAGTGGGATGTTCAAGCAAGTCAAGCCGGACCAGAGAATCATGGGCGAGGTGGAGTCACAGCCCAGATTGAGAGCTTATATCTAATTGACCAGGGGACTTGTCAGACATATTTCCCTCCAGTGGTTGATCATTTCCGGGATGTCTTCCAGGATGACTTTTCAGGTCTACCTCTGTAGTGAGATGTGAATTTCTCTATTGATCTCATGCCAGGAGCAGCACCAGTGTCCATTCCTCCTTATAGGATGGCTACGCTTGAGCTGTAGGAGCTCAAGAGACAGTTAGAGGATCTATAGTCGAAGGGTTTTATTTGACCCAGTGCTTCTCCTTGGGGTACTCCGGTCCTTTTTGTGAAGAAGGCGGATGGTACCATTAGACATTGTGTGGATTATCAGAAGCTAAACCAGCTGAAGGTTAAGAACTAATATCCCTTGCCGAGGAATGATGATCTGTTTGATCAGCTACGTGGAGCACGAGTGTTCTCGAAGATTGACGTGAAATCAGGATAGCATCAGCTGCGCGTTAGACCATCTGATATACCTCTCACAGCTTTCATGAGTAAGAATGGTCTTTATGAGTATACGGTTATGTTGTTCGGATATATGAACGCGCCAGCAGTTTTCATGGCTCTGATGAATCATGTGTTCCATCCGTATCTTTATTCTTTTTTGTAGTATTCGTGGACGACATCTTGTTGTAATATCGCACTCGACACGGCCATGCCACCCATATTGAGATCATATTGTGTACACTGAGAGCGCATCATCTATATGCTAAGCTCTCGAAGTGCCACTTTTTGATGGACAAGATTCACTTCCTGGGTCATATTTTCTCAGAGGCAGGAGTTGCAGTAGACTCAGAGAAGGTGAGAGAAGTAGTTTCCTGGGAGCATCCTAAGAACTTGTTTGAGATATGGTGTTTCTTAGGGCTGGATGGTTACTAAAGATGCTTCATATAGGACTTCTCCCTCTTAGAAGTACCATTGATGGGTCTGACTAAGAAGGGGTTGAAGTTTGTTTTGTCCGAAGCTTGCGAGGCAGCTTTTCAGGACCTGAAGGGAAGGTTGACATCAACACCGATCCTGATACTCCCAGAGCAGGGGAAGAGCTATATAGTTTATTGTGATGCATCAGGGATTGGGCTTGGAGCAGTGTTGATGCAGGGCAACCGAGTTGTTGCGTACAAGTCTCGACAGTTGAGGCCACATGAGAGGAATTACTCGACGCATGATCTCGAGTTGGCTGCAACTGTGCATGTGTTGCACTGTTGGAGACATTAACTTTTGGGAGATCATTTTGTGGCTTTCACCGACCACAAAAGCCTCAAGTATATCGTTACTCATCGTGACCTGAATCTGAGGCAGAGAAGGTGGGTTGAGTACCTACAGTCCTTCGATTTTGAGCTTGCCTATACACCTGGTAAAGGTAATGCAGTGGCTAATGCACTGAGTAGGAAGACTCAGATACAGGAAGTGCATGAGGCCAGTGGTGAGTGGGAGATTATGGCTTTGTTCTCTGAGATGCATCTGGAGGTGCACGACAGTCAGGGGAAGACTTATCTTTCATCATTAGCTGTGACATCTACCTTCCTTGATAGAGTGAGGATGAGGCAGCTATCTTATCCGGAATTCCTAGTTCTACGGGAGTCGGTGGAAAGTTAGGACCCTTCTCCTGGTCGGACGATAGGCGACGACATGGTCCTGCGTTTCCATGGATGAGTATGGGTTCTAGGGTATAAACCCGAGGAGATGATGCGGGTGTTTCATGCTTCATCTTGGGAAGTTCATCCCTGGGTTACCAAGATGTACCGTGACTTGAGACATCAGTACTGGTGGCCATGTATGAAGAGAGATGTAGCTAGTTTTCTTACGAGGTGTTCCACCTATCAGTAGGTGAAGGCAGAGCACCAGAGGCCAGTTGGTCTGTTACATCAGTTGCTCATTCTAGAGTTGAAATGGGATGATGTCGCAATGGATTTCGTAACGGGATTGCTGAGGTCACCTCGAGGCAATGACATAGTGTGGGTTATTTTGGACAGACTCACGAAGGTAGATCACTTTTTTCTAAACAAGAAGACATTCAGAGTTGACGATCTCAGAAGGTTGTATATCTGAGAGATCGTGCGTCTTCATGGGGTCCCTCGTTCTATCGTTTCTGATAGGGACGCCCGCTTTACGTCTCGTTTCTAGCAGAGTTTTTAGAGGGCAATGGGTACATAGGTGCTTCTGAGCACAACATACCACCCTCAGACCGATGCCCAGCTAAAGCGTACGATACAGGTGCTTGAGGACATGCTGCGTGCATGTGTCCTAGACTTTGGTGGCTCTTAGGAGAATAATATACCATTAGTCGAGTTTTCCTACAACAATATCTTCCAGGCGACAATTGAGATGGAACATTACGAGGCTTTATATTGTAGGACATACCGATCACCTTTGTGCTGGTTAGAGGTAGGTGAGCCAGCTTTACTAGGACCACAACTCATGCAGGAGACTTATGAGCAGGTCCAGTTGATTCGGAAGCGGATGGATACCGCGTAGTCTCATCAGAAGTCTTATGTTGATCGTCGTAGACGACCTTTGGCATTCGTGGTCGGGGATCAGGTTTTTATACGTGTTTTTCCGAGGCTGGGACACAAGCGGATCATGAGACAGGTTAAGCTTTCACCGAGGTATGTGGGAAAATTCAAGATTCTGGGGAGAGTCGGGCTGGTTGCCTATCGGTTGCGGTTACCACAGTCGTATCGAGCCATGCCCGACATATTCCACATGTCTCAGTTGTGTCTCTATCATTCAGACATGTCTCACATCTTCCATCCTGAGGAGGTTGAGCTGGAAGCAGATGCGTCCTTTGAGGAGCATCCAATTCGTATCGTTGAAAGGATCATGAAGGTTCTCTGAGGCCGGTCAGTTCCTCTTGTACAGGTGCTATGGAAGCATGGCCGAGTGCAGGACAAGACCAGGGAGCGGGAGGCTGACGTACATTCTCAGTGGCCAGAGCTGTTCTGAGCTTTATCTACGCCACCCTGGGAAGGGAAATTTGGGGACGAAATGCTATAAGGGGGAAGTTTCTAAGAACCCGGTTCTTATTTTTGAGTTATGGGCTTCTTCTATTCTCTTTTCCTTAAGTGTTTTTAAGAAAATATGGAAAATGGGGAAAATCCTAATTTTTGAAACTACACGCCGTGTACATTTCCACACGCCGTGTACTTTTGGCCGTGTGGAATGGGTACACGGGGAGTGTAGCCTTGTCGGCAACGATGGGTATAGAAACCAACTACACGTCGTGTAGTGGTCCTTTACACACCGTGTAGTCAGTCGGCAGGCCAAAACAGTAAGGCGGTGGATCTGCCGATAGCTAGGCGACAGTACATGCCGTGTACTCAGAAATACATGTCGTGTACTCTTATTAACAGATGAACAGTGTGGCGGTGCCACCAGAGGAACAGTTAAATGAAGGGAGTACACACCATGTACTTTGAAGTACATACCATGTACTTTGTTTTTCCGGCTTAAAATAGGAAGTATCCTCCTCCTTTGGCAGAGGAGGCATTTGAGCCATTTTGGAGACAAAGGAGGAGGTCGAACCTTTGAAGATCCGTTGAGTGTTCGTCTGGAATCCGTTTCGGCTTTGGACGATCTCGTTGGAATAGCACGGGTAATCCCTCTCCTCTACTGGTATGTTTTTTACCAATTATTACCCTAACAGATGTTATTTACATTTGATTGTGTTTTCTTCTTCATCAGATCTACATCATTCTTGGGCATTTCTGAAATCCGCGTTTGTGTATTTCGCTCGTTGGCGTATATGGTAGGTGTCTTTGTTTAAATTTCCAACTATCGTGTGTTTTTGTTCATTTTTGTGCCACGAGCCCATGTTGGGGTGGCGTGTGACTGAGGTTGTTTCTATATTTAATGCCTAGAATTGCATAGGTGATTAAATTGTGATAATAAAATGCTGGTTGGGATCGTTGCTTGGATCTGGAACCACCCCGGGTGTGTGTTCCACTGTTTAGCTGTTTGGCAGGGATACCCGAGGGTATGACTTTAAAGTAGTAATTGTAGAATTTCCTTGAGTGTAATTTCATTTTTATTATATTTTGACATGTTGGGAGTGGCCTAGTAACCTTTTTAGCCTGAGGGAATTGTTGTGATTATCCTGTGGGCACCGCACTATTTACCCTGAGGGCTGTAGTTATTTCGGCCTGCAGGAAACTTCTTCTGTGCCTGAGGGAAATAGACTCTAGGCCTGAGGGTGACACTACCTATTCCTAAGGGAAAAATTTTGTTACGCCAGAGGGCAATTACCTGCGGGTTGGGTTCTGCTTACCTGAGGGTAAGGTTTTTCTTGCCTGAGGACGTGGACTGTTTACTTAGAAATGCACTATGGTGATTTCTAATATTTAATGGACTAAATGAATTATAAAATGGCAATATAACTGGTTGTTAGTTACTTTTGAGTACTGCTTACTTTATTTCATTTCACTACTGCACACTGTTGTTCCATGCTTACACACAGTTGGGCACGGGCCTTTGTTGGGTGCCAACTAAGATATATTTCTCACACCATGTTTAGGTCACGCTTTTCGGCCCAAAGAGGATATGTTGCTGCAGGTATAGATAGGGGCAAGAGTCCCTATACAAGTACTTGACTATTGTTGTGGAGTAGGAGTGCATGGGACTGAGCCTAGGCTCACGATGATGATGCCAGCTGTTTTGCTTTGTTTTGCTGTACTCGGTATTTTTTTGTACTGTAGTGATGTAAAACATGTTCTGGATGTTTTCATAGAATTGAAACATGTTGCATCATTATTTATATACAATTTTTTATATCTTCTGCAGTTGTTTATTTCAGTTGTGTATGGTTTACTATTCAGCTGTTTGTTGTATTTTTTATTTCAATTCCGCTGCGCTACACTTTGACAAATGAGGGCATAGTTTCCCCACTATCAGACATGGGCCCTCTCTTCTAGTCGGAAGCCTCTGTCGGTTGGGGAAATGTGCTTGAGGTCATGTGGAGAACCGGGTTCGGCACACCCGTTGAGTGGCATCCGGGTCCAGGATGTTACACATTAATCTAAAACTCAATATATCATCCATAATTATATCCCTTTCTTTTCAATTATCTTTTTATATAGATTTCACAGGATTCTGAATTCATGGAACCTTCATTATCAACTATTTAATAAGATCTAGTCCCACAAACAATCTATATTGAAATTTATACAACCACATCATGGTTTTACACCTCTAACCGTATAGAGGATCTTATGGTTCAATTATAATTGTAGAATGAAAATTGTTGTTGTTTCAGAAATCCACTAAGGGATGGTGATGGTTCCAACATACTAAGAATGTCATAGAACATGATCTCAGAATAACCTCTATTGTTCTTATAGTAGTTTCCTAATGACCATCCATATTTGGTATATAAGAAGTACGAAAGAAGTGTTCTTTATCCCTCAATTGAATAATTATTCTCTATAACCTAGAGGTAAACATTATTTATCAATAAAATAAAATAGGGGGTGGAACTAAATGTTTTCTTACCATTATTTATATGTATACCATTATATATCATTTATTATTTCTAGTCTTATTGTAAAACATGGCATCGACATAAAAAATACAAAATCTCTTACTTCATTATATCACATGAGAGGATATTCTATAAATCTATGTATATAAAAATGATTCCTAAATGAATTGAGTATGATGGTATATGTGAATCATCAAAAATTCCCCTCTTTAGTTATATTTTTATTGGACACATATCCATGATCCCAAACTTATAACTCCTTCATCATAAAATTGGATCATTGGAATATTCCCTAGCTTCTTCTGTATAAACTCATCATCTATATAGTCCTCCCGGATCCTCTCAAGATTATATGGTAGACAAAATATTTTCTAATGGTAGGATTATGATACTTTTATTCTTCTAACATTATTTATGATCACGTCCCTAGTGATTGGATCCCTTTAAATTTTCATCATGAATATTGTTGCAGGATCCTTTCTACTCATTGAATTTTCCTCTTTGATCACGTTCCCAAGATGTTAATGGATTTAACATTAACAATCCATGATCAAATATGAATATCTTATTTTAATCACATTAATCTCTTTGGATTGAATATATATATGTTTATTTATTTATTTATTTATTTATTTATATTTCATGATTTTCTCTATATAATTAATGTCACAAAATCATCAACACAAAGATAAATACAACCAATACTAGATCATTTCATGGGATATTATACTAATGAATTCTTAATTGATTGGTTGAATAGGCTATTTCTTTTTCATCCTGTATGAGTACACAACCCAATCTCGTTTTCTACACATCACGGTAGTTCAAAAATCCTTCTCCACTAGTGTGTAATATGAGCACAATAGAAGTGATTAGACACTTGTTTGGGATTCTAAATCATTATTTACATTACGGTTTCAATAAAAAATTTACTCTTTTTTGAGTAGTAATGGTTCGTTTGAATCATAGTCAAGACATGTTTCTAATAAATCAATCATCATACGCATAAAATCCAAGGAATCTACAGATTTTTTCGCATCTGGAAGAATATTCCATCATTCATTATCCAATATTTTTTGAAGGATCGACATATATCCCATAATATATTATAACATGACCCAATAAACTCACTTACCCCAAATAAAACTCACATTTAATTTATTTTTCATAAAACATTTCCTTCCACAATGTACATAATATATTATTTGACTACTCATCATGTTCCTTATTTCTTATTAAGTAAAGAAGAATTTAATTCCTAAATAATTTGGAAAACTATTTTATAAATATAACTAAATACTCTAATAAACAATTCCCTTAGGATTTCTATAGATTTTTTATTGTAAATAGAATTACTATGAAAACATGATGCCCATAATTTGTATGAAAACTATCCTTGGGGATATCCCCTTTCTTCACATTTTCATGATAATATCCTGATCCCAGATCCACTATTGAAAAGTATTTGGATCCATGTAGCGGATCAAACATGTCATCTATATGTGTGAGAGGATACTTATTCATTATCTTGAGAATTTTAGCTTAGGATAATGAATATTGAGGAACATTTACCCTACCATATTCTAAAAAAACGGTCCGACAGACCCCAAGGTGTGGAATATAATATTATAAACCATTTATCAAGATTATCCTATAAATTTTTCTTCAGTTAATATATTTCAACAACTATCCTTGTAACACCACAAGATTTTATAGTATGTTATCTCTTTAGTGTAATTCAATATCTTGTACTAAAAAAACATAGAGTATGAGCGCACCATGATTTACCAAACATGCCATTCAAAACATGGGTATGAATAATATTAACTAAATTTAAAATTTTATATAATTTATATAATTTTAAAATCTATGTTATTTGTTTCTTATACATAATATAAGAGAAAATTCTTTTTTTCACATAAAAAAATTATTTTTTCAAAAATACAATTTTAACGCTTTTTAATGGTGAACCCCTTTTTCAAACCAATATTTTCCATTTTTATATATTAAATTTATTGAAACTAAATTATTCTTTAGAATTAAGCCATAAAATATTTTTTTAATAAAATTTCGTGTACTTTTCTAATAACTTTCATATTTTTAATGAATAGTAAAAATGATAAATTTTAATTGAAAACAATTTGTTATAGAAATATTGTAAAGTGTTAAATTATGAATTTTAATGGTTTATAAGTATAATTTGATTATATTTTTATTATTTAATAAAATTTAGGTCAGTATATGTAATTTCTCATTTAAATTGTACATAAACACATGTTAATATTTTGATAGTTTTTACTTCTTAGAAACCTGCTTTCAATTTTTGACAATAAGAATTAATTTTAAATTAATTAATGAAACTCATATGTTTATAATTTGGTAAAATAGGCATAATTTTTTATTCGGAATATCAAAATTAGCTTATGGTGAATTTTTGGTATTTTTCTGAAAACATTAATTTTTTTATGAATAGTGAATAAAACTACGTTATTGATTAAAACCAACATTTTATTTAAATAATTATTTATTTTTTAAAATTTATTTTAATTAAATATAGATATATAATTCCTATATATGTTCAATGTAATTCATCAAAGTTATTTTATAAAAAAATTAGATGTATAAAATTTTATTAATTTTTTTAACGTCTTTTACCCACCTTCTAGGCCCATTTGCAAATTTGCATAAAATGTAATTTTACTTCTTATGTGAATTAAATTAAAAAAATAAAAGAGAAATTGTTGAAATCAATATATAAAATGTGGTTTAATAAGATGAAAAATATTTTATGTGAATAGTAACTTCTGACTTTTATTTACCATGGTTAAAATTAAATAGGGTAGTTAAATGTAAAAATGATATTATAATTATCCTAACACATGTTCAAATTATATTGGATAAGTTTATTTCGACCACAAACGACCTTAGGAATGACCTATGAACCTTTTGGTCCACTTGGATTAGATAAGGACATTTATTATATTTTTTTAAAGATGAGTTAAAAGTAGTATATGGAGAGTTAATAACTAAATTTTTTTAATATATAGTTATAACATAGATTAGTTTGACTATAAATAATAAAAATAAAGCTATAAATATTTAAAAAATAAATATATTTTATTTTTAATTTTTTGATAATAAATAATTAAATTTATTTATGACACAATTATGACACAGTAATTACATTATCAATGAACGATTTAAATAATTGATATTATAATTATAAAGAAATTTAAATTGGGTATTTTTATGCTATCCACGAATTTTAGAGGTTAATATGACATATTAGTGTTGATTAAATATTTTTTTTAAGAGATAAAGTCATTATGATTTTATCAAAAACAAAATAACAAATATTGTCAAAATTGACATAAACAAGTTTTTAAAACAAATACTGTATTATTAATATATATTATATTTATGAAAATTGAAGGTTCAGTAAGAGTACAAATATGAAATTAAATATATCAATAATTAATCACTTGGTGTTTGATTGGTTTTTTATTTTAGGTTTATTAAAAAATTACAACAGGGCATGGTAAAAGGTAAACTGTTTTACTAATAGTTAAATAAAAAATATAGGGTTAATATATTACCTAAACATTTCAAAAACCTATAGTTTGAGATATTTTTGACCCATAACCACCATAGATTAGAAATAAATTAATTTTTTATCCATTAGACAGCGAAAATGAATTTATAATAAAATAATATTTCAATCTTATCATAAAGTGACTCCCACCTCTTTTATAAAAGGGAACTTCCCCTTCTCTCAAAATCACACCTCCAATTCCATTTAGATCATCCAAACCCTACTCAAATATCCTTCCAACCACCCTTACTTCATCATAGAGGACTTATAGTGATCATATACCAACCTAAGGATCCCTTTTGATCAAATTAAAAGGAATAACTTGAAGAAGATGTAATTACTTCATTACCTCTTTCAAAGTTCTTTTTTCTTCCAATTCCTCTTTCTTTTATTTTTTCTATAATAAAAAAATAAATCATGTACGTTCTACATATAGATATTTGATTATATATATGGTACAACCATATTATTTATGCAATCCATCCTATGATTGAAAAAGTCACCATACGTTTGTACGTATGACTTACCGTCTCCATGTCGTGGTGTAGTTTGTTATTAAAAACATCATTATTTGGATGGGTATAATAATGAGTATAATTGCTGTAAATAATAAATATAACATGTTAATAATTTTTTATATATAATATACAACCCAATTACATATTATCTCACCATCAACTGAATGATATCCTCTCACGTGTGTAAGTACGACTTACTGTTTCCACGACGCGATGAGATTCATTTCCACATTAACCATTCAACGATGATTATAAAAGTATATATTATTAATAAATATTAAATATATAAAATATTAATGCTACTATTAATATATATATTTATTTATTTATTTATATATATCTCATTCACATAAATCCGTTCAATATGATATGAAGATGGAAACAACGTTTATGTGTACGTACGACCAACCGTCTCCAAAAATGGTGCTTTTCATTTCATATATCTATCTATTATACATATTTATAATCTGAATATATATGTTACATAAATAATTTTTTATATTCTGGAAGAAGATAAATCATTATTTAAGTTATATGATCAGGAATAAAATGTAAAAACATGTACGATAGAGAAAGCAATTATAACCCAAGATATTATTTTAATATAGAAATTATTATTAAATGGGTAGTATAAATACAAAAATGAATAATGTATAATATAATATATATGAATATGGTTCTAGTATAATTAAATAACATATTATGGTCATTATACAAAAGTTTAAATGTACCCTCGACCAAAGGAATGTGAAAGGTAAAGGTTATTTCCTCAAATCTCATTATTATCCGAGATTTTTTATCTGTAAGTATCTAATGGGGTATATTTCTCATCTATGTCCATGATGAATTAAAATGTTTTAAAGGGAATATTTTATGTTTTTATGGAAGGGAATATTTAACTATGTCATCTATTTCAATTTTTTTAATGATTTATTTCTCTAAATCTTTAAATGAATGTCTATGTTTTTAAAATGATTTTCAGGATTTATTTACGTAGACATGATTGTTTTAAAGTGTTAATTTCGTTTGAAAGTTTCAATGTGGTATGGTACACTTTGATTAAAAATTATCTTCTAAATGGATTCCATTATAAATTAGGTTTGTTTTATCGATTTCATGAAAAGGTGTATTTCTCTTAAAGTGTTTTATTGATTATTTTCAACTATGTCAACATCCTTTATTGGATATAATTATTAATTGATGCTGATTTACTACAATATAATCTTTTATATTGTATTGAATGAGTTTATGATATGTTTTATTGTAGATGTGCTATTTTTATACTATTCATGGTTTATGGTAAAAGTTTTAACATTTCATATGCTAGTTTTAATAAAAATGTTTATATTATGTTTCAAACTTTTTATATGAGGAATTCATTAGATATAGTAGGCAACAGGTGAAGCCTGCTATAGCTTCTTGATGCATCGGTAGTTCTCATGAGACAAACTAGTTTTTTGTCCCAAGGCCTTGACAAAATATTATTTTTATTCTTGGCATGAGCCCATGACAATGTGGTTATGATATGCGGCATTATACATTTTGTCATTATAACATTACCTATTGATATTACAAGTGATTACTCGACTAGTTGAATATCCATGTGAATAAGTTAATGGAAATATTTTGTTTATATTTTCCATATTATTCTAACGTTTAATTTTAAAAGGTTTTTTATCCTTATATATTTCATTAAATGGTTATTCTTATTTATGATAGTTTCTTTTATAATGTTATCTTTACTGAACAACTGAGATCACACCTTATTATATTTTATTTTTTCCACAATGCAAAGAAGATTATTATAATTGATATACAGGGTTAATATAGGGGAATAATGGTTTTCTAAAATGATTATTTATGTTGTGTTTTATATTATAAATGTTAATGTAATGCGTATATATGTAATAAATTTATCAACACTGCTAAAATGATCATTCATTCGGGTCATGATTCCTAGTAATCATGGAAATGTATTAAAATAATGCACCAACTTTGGGTAACTAGGGTCGGGGCATTACAGTTGGTATCGAAGAAGGTTTAACGACATCCTTGGAAATAGATTGAGTTTGCTCTGATTTTGAACCATTGTACAAAGATAGAATTTGAGGATTATAATTGAAAAACTTTCTAGAATATTGGTAATTTAGAGGTTTTTTAAATTTTACATTCAATACATCCTTGTCTAGATACGTGTAGGTTGAGGAGGCTTTGGCATAGATGTACCTAGGAGTGAAAACTCTGACAATGAGTTTTGAGCTTCACTTAGGGTATCATAGTACATGACAATGGGTCTTGATGCACTCTTGGTTACGACACTCATGTGGGATATTCTTAGGATAATTCAAATTTTCGTTACATACCATCATGAAGTATTTATTAGTAAATACCACTTATAAAAAATTATTTTTTTATGATAATGGATTATATGAATAAACTATTCATTTTAGGTTAGGTATTTAACATGTTTGGAATTATGCATTGAGATTCATAAACTAACCTAGTGTATGCCATTATTTAGAAATTGTCCCCACTATAAGAAATTAGAACTCCAGAAATATGCATGATCCAAAGGGTACGAAGGATCATATCTTTCATGGTATTAAGCCAACATTTTGAAGGGAAATAGTCTCCCATGAATTATCATCATATGATGAAATATTATCTTGTGTTAATAAGATACGTAATGAATTATCCGAGTCCTACAGCTTTGAAGGGATGAAAGAGAAGAAAATGATGGTAGAGAGAAAGATGGATAAATGGAAGAGGGGAATGGAGGATTTTCCCATATGTGATAACTGTGGATGGAATCTCCATAGTAAATGCTGTAAGGGAATGAGAAATTTTTATAAGTTTAGAGAAAAATGTTTCAAATGTACAATGATTCATCTTCAATGAGTTGTGACACTACACAAATAAATGTCCAAATCATCAGAGTATGCACAAATGATACTATTGGACTATAATCATGTTGTGATACTACCACAGATAAGGAGGAATGACTAGTGTCCTTATGTTGTTGTTAATGAATTATTTCATTTGAGTTTTATATCAATGATGTATTAGTTATATGAATTATGGAAATAAATAAGGATTGTACTATAGTACTATTTCATTAACAATCAGAAAATGTGTGGTACCGAGAAAAGTTACTCAATATCAAGGTAAAACATTTGAGAAATAAATGGTTGAAAGAAAGATAAAACATAATATGGTCCAGATAAATATGTATTGATTTTGGAATAATATATGATTGAATTTGATAAATTATATTGGATATTATTTACTACATTAGATCAAATTAGTGGTTTATTTATTCTATCATTGTGGGAGATTAAAACCTTTTGGTATTTAATGATTATATCTAGTATTATATGTTTTACAGAAGGAAGAAGGATGTACATAACTTTTCAAATATATTTTTCTGTTAATTCATTTTATTAACACATTTTAATAGAATACAAAATGAAGGTATTCACATGTATATAATGTGACCTTCCATATAAATTTTGGACTACGTGTTTCAAAATAAGTATTGTGGATAAGTATAAAGATTGGAGTGGATTATGTTTGACATTGGATACTATTTTTAATGATAAATTTTTTTTAAGATTATTTTCGGATTGTTATAAAAAGGACAACTCGAAGGTCGGGTGACAACCCGTCACGTCCAGCAAGGTCGCGAGACGAGAACCTGCAACTGAAGGGAAATAAGGGTACATCACCTACCACAAGCCTACGTGATGTCTGGGACTGTATAATTCGTTTTCTAAAGGATTGAGAGTTTAATTATAAATTTAGTTTTTCGGAACCCTATACGATTCAAATAAATAGAGTATTTTTGAGTTCTATTATCTTTTGGAGTGAAAGATGAGTTTGTGGTAGAAATTTGTTAAAATATTGAACTCTACATGTCAATTATTTTTTTCTTATTTTTTAAAGAAATAAATTCTTAAACATTAGGGAAAGGATCTAAAAACCAAAAACGTTTTATAGTAATACCTTATGTTTTGTTGAACGGTTGATATTTTGACTCATTGTAAATTTATGGCTTTGAAGCCCTAAAATTTTTATTGGTTGTTCACTTATTTATGATTGATGATGTCAGTCACACCCTATAAATATTTACGTTTTCCTCTAATTATGTGTTTATAATTTCCACCAATGTTCTCCTTTTCGAAACCCAAATTTTTTTTGGAGTTTTTCATTTCCCTTTCCCTCTAATTAAGACTAAAATTTATTAACCCTATTTCTAGTGTGGGTTTTCCGAAAAGGTATAGTCTATTTTAAACATTTTATTTTCGAAAAACAATTCCAAATTGTGAGGATGAAATTTATTGAAGGAGGGGATAATGTAACAACCAAATATTTCATAGTACATTATCTCTTTAATGTAATTTAATATCTTGCACTACATGTAATAATGAGTACGAGCGCCCCACGATTTTCCAAACTAGCTGTTCAAGAACGATTATGAATAATATTAACAACATGTTGAATTTTATATATTTTATATAATTTTAGAATCCATATTATTTGTTTTTTAGACATAATATATTAGAAAATTCAATTTTTTCAGATAAAAGAAATATTTCTCAAAAAAAATGCAATTTTACAACATTTTAATGGTGAACCACTTTTTTCAAACCAATATGTGAGACTTTTATATATTAAATTTAATTAAATTAAATTATTAATTATAAGAGTGTCATAAAAATTATTTTGGATAAATATTTGGTTCTTTTTTGATAACTTTAACATTTCGATGAAGAGTGAAAAATACTAAATTTTAATTGAAAAAAACTTTTTTAATCATAATAATATATAGTGTTAAATTATTAATTTCAATGGTTTGGAAGTATAATTAGATTGTATTTTTACCAATTAAAACAATATAGGTCATTATAAGTTATTTCACATTTATATTGTACGTAAACACCTGTCAATCTATTGATAGGTTTTATTTCTTAAAACCCAATTTCTTATTTTTACAACGGTAATTAATTTTAAATTAATTAATGAAACTCATATGTTTTGAATTTTGTAAAATATAAATCATTTTTTAATTCAGAATATCAAAATCAACTTAGGTTGAATATTTGGTATTTTTCTAAAAACATTCAATTTTTGATGAATAGTGAAAAACATTGTGTTATTGTTTGAAATTAAATTTTAGTTCAAATAAATATTTTTTTAATTTATTTTTTGTCCAAAACTATATATAATTTCTATATATGTTCAATTTAATTCATTGAAGTCATTTTAAAATAAAATTAGATAAATAATATTTTATTGAACTTTTTACCTTCTTTTACCCACCTTCTTTTCACATTTTCAAATTTGCATAAAACATAATTTAAACACTTCAGTAAATTGAATTTCAAAAATCCAAGAGACAATACTGAAA
The DNA here is from genome assembly GCA_963277665.1 of Viscum album. Taxonomy (NCBI): domain Eukaryota; kingdom Viridiplantae; phylum Streptophyta; class Magnoliopsida; order Santalales; family Viscaceae; genus Viscum; species Viscum album. The sequence goes on along the minus strand of OY728128.1, from coordinate 205,930,769 downwards.
CCAATAATAAAAATTTGGTTCAATAAGATGAAAATAATTTTTGGTGAATAGTTACTTTTGACTTTTGTTTACCACTGTTAAAAGTAAATAGGGTAATTAATGATAGAAATTATATTATAATTACCCTAAAACATGTTTTAATTCTATTGGATAAGTTAATTTGGACCAAAACCAACATTATGAATAAAATATTATCATTTTGGTACACATGGATTATATTAGGACATTTATTATTATTTTATTTAAAGAAGAACTAAAAGTGTTAAATTCAATGTTTAATAAATAAACCATTTTTAATATAGGGTTATAAATAAGATAAATTAAACTATAAATATTAATTAGAAATGAAAAAATATTTCCTACATAATGGTATTTTATTTATAATTTTTAGATATTAAATAATTAGGTTTATTTATGACAAAATGATGATGCAATAATTAAATTATCAATGAAAGATTAAAATAATTGATATTATAAATATAAAAATAAAATAAAATTGAGTATTTGTATGGAATGCACTAATTTTCATGGTTAATATGACATTTTAGGGTTGATTAAAAAAAATTAGATGTGATAAATGTTTTATGACTTTAACAAAAACAAAATACCAAATAGTGTCAAAATTGACAAAAATTAGTTTTTAAAACAATTACTATATTATTATTTGATATAATATTTTAAAAAATATAAGGTTCTTACAAAGTACATATATGAGGTTATATATGACAATAATGAACAACTTGGGGTTTTTTTTCATTTCATAGTAAATTTATTAGAATAATACAATAGGACATGGTAAGAGTTAAAATATTTAATTATGAGTTAAATCTAAAAGATTGGGTTAATATGGTGAACTAAACTTGTCTAAACCCTATTGGATGATATTATTTAGACCCATACCCACCTTATATTATAAATAAATCAATTTTGAGCAATTATAAATATAAAATGATTTTATGATAAAATTATATTTCAAGATTTTCCTAAACTGACTCTCACCTCTCTTATAAAGGGTACTTCCCCTTCTCTCAAAATCATAACTCCAAATCCATTTGGCCAAACCAAACCCTTTTCCAATATCCCCCAAACTACACTCACTTCAACCTAGAGGCCTTACATTGATAATAAAAAAATTTAAGGATATCTTTTGATCAAATCCAAAGAAAGAACCCGAAAAAGTGATAATTAATTCATCACCTCTTTCAAAGATATTTTCTTCATCCACATCCTATATCATCTATTTTTTCCATACTAAGATAATAAATGCATTACCTTATACATACATAGATGTTATTATACATATGTTATAACCATATTCATTATCTTATCCATCCTATGAATGAAAAATCCACCATACGTGCGAACGCACGGCTTATCGTCTCCACATCGTGGTGTAGTTTGTTATTCAACACACGCTATTTGGATGGGTATAATAATGAGTATAATTGATGTAAATAATAAATATATCATGTTAATTATTCTTTATATATAATATTTCATCCAATTACAAATGATTTCACCATCAATAGAATGATATCTTTTCTCGTGCGTACGTATAGTTTACCATCTCCATGATGCAATGAGATTCATTTCCACGTTCACTATTCAACGATGATTATAAAAATATATGTTATTAATAAATATTTAATATATTACATAATAATGATACTAGATATATTTATATATATATATATATATATTTATTTATTTACATATATCTCATACACTTACTTATGTTCATTATGATATGAAGACGGAAACAACGTTTATGCGTACGTACAACCTACCATCTCTATATAAGGTGTTTTCCATTTCATATATCTATCTATTATACATATTTAAATTCTAAATATATATGATACATAAATAATTTTTTATATTCTAGAAGAAGTTAAATCTTGATACATGTGATATAGTCAAGATTAACAAATTAAAACATGTATGATAGAGATAGCGATTAATACACAAAATATTATTTTATCACCGAATTTATTATTAAATGGGAAATATAAATCCATAAATCAATAATGTATGATATCATAAATATGAATATGGTTCGGTTATAAATTAATAACATAATATGGTCATTATAGATGAGGATAAACGTACCATCGATTAAAGAAATGTGAAAGGTATGGGTTATTTCCTCAATCTCATTATTATCCGAGATTGTTTACATATAAGTTTATACTAGAATATATGTATCATATATGTCCATGTATCATTAAAATGTTTTTAAATTAATATTTTAGGTTTTTATAGAAGATAATCTTTAACTATATCATCATTTTAAAAAGAATTGTGATGATTTATTTTTCTAAATATTTTAATTAATGTCCATGTTTTCAAAATTATTTTAAGGATTTATTTAGATAGACATAATTTTTTTAATGTGTTAATTTCAATCAAAAGATTCAATGTGTTATGGGACACTTTGATTCAAAAATAAATTTTAAATGACTTCCTTTATAAATTGGGGGACATTTAAATGATTTCTTGAAAAGTGGTACTTCTCTCAAAAAGTTTTATTAATTATTTTCAGCTATGTCAAAATCCGTTATAGGATATTATTCATAATTGAGGTTGATTTACTGTAATACAATTTTCTATATTTTATTTAATGATTTTATGAAATGTTTGACTGTGTATGTTCTATTTTTATACCATTCATGGTTTTTAGTTAAAGTATTAACATTTCATATGCTAGTTATAATATGAATGTTTATGTTATGTTTCAACCTATCCATATGAGGAAGGCATTGGACATTGTGAGTAATAGGAGGATCCCGTTATAGCTCCTCGATTAATCGGTAGGTCTCATGAGACAAACTAGTATTGTAACACCCCAAGATTTCTTATTGTGTTATTTCTTCAAAATAATTCAATAACTTGCACTACACGCAACACCGAGTTAAAGCGCACCAGGACTTACCAAACTAGCCATTATGAATAGTAATACCTACTTTTTGAAATTTTATAAATTCTATCTCTAAAAATGGACTTCATTTTTGGATTCATAATATAAAAATTATCCTAGGGTGAAATTTCGGAACTTTTCGAATAACATTAATATTTTGATGAATAGTGAAAATTACTAAATTTTAATTAAAAACAACTTTTTTAATCAAAATAATTAATAGTGATAAATAATGAATTTGGGGGGTTTTAAAGTATATGTATAATATATTTTTACCATTTAATATAATATTGGTCATTGGACATAATTTTACAATTAAACCGGACATAAACAAGTGTCAATCTTTTGATAGTTATTATCTCTTAAAAACTCGCTATTTGTTGTGACAGCGGGAGTTAATTAAAAAATTAATGAATGAAACTTATATGTTTACAATTTTGTAAAATAGGCATAATTTTTGAATTCGGAATATCAATTATAGCTTAGGGTGAAATTTTGGCATTGTTCTGAAAAACTTCAATTTTTGATGAATAGTGAAACTACTAAGCGGTAGATAAAAAACTGAATTTTTTCATAAAACATAATTTTACCGCTTTTGTGAATGAAATTTCAAAAATCCGAGAGACACGGTTAATATCAAGAAGTAAAATGTGGTTCAATGAGATGAAAATAATTTTTGGTGAATAGTAACTTTTTACTTTTATTTACCACGGTTAAAAGTAAATAGGGTAATTAAGGGTAAAAATGATGTTAATATTACCCTAAAACATGTCCTAATTCTATTGGACAAGTGTATCTCGACCAAAAACAACCTTAGGAATAAGATATTATCATTTATGTCCACTTGGATTAGATTAGGACATTTATTATTATTTAATTCAAAGAAGAGTTAAAAGAGTTAAAATCAATGTTTATTTAATAAAACATTTTTAATATAGGGTTATACATAGGATAAATTCGATTGTAAATATTAATTATAAATATAATAAGATTTCCTACATAATTATATTTTATTTATAATTTTTAGACATTAAATAATTTAATTTATTTATGACACAATGATGATCCAGTAATTACCATAATAGTGAAAATTTAAAAAAATTGATATTATAAATACCCAAATAAATATAATTTGAGACTTTTAATTAATTAAAATAATTTTATAGGATAATATGACATAATATGATTGATTTAATTAACTTTTTTCGAAGTAATCATTCTGTTATGAGTTTCACAAAAATCAACTATTGAATAGTGTCAAAATTGACATAAAAGAGTTTTTAAAACAAATATTATATTATTAATTGATATTAAATTCCTAAAAATATAAGTTTCGGCCAAGAGACTTATATCATGATAGGTGTATCATTAATGGACAACTTGTGGGTCTCTTGGATGTATATAGTATGTTTATTAACCATATAATATTAAAATACAAAGAGACATTGTAAAAGTGAAACTAATTAACTTAGAGTTAATACTTAAAGATATGGTTAAAATAAGTACCCAAACCTATCTAAATTATATTGGTTGAGTGGTTTTCGACCCATCCCCACCTTAAAATTTAAAAAATCAACTTTGGATCCATTAGAAACTGAATATGAATTTATTATAAATTAATATTTCTAGCTTTTCCAGAGGTTCCCCTCACCCCTCTTATAGAAGGGCACTCTCCCTTCTCATTAAATCACACCTTCAAAGCCTTTTTGTTCGGCCAAAATCTGCCCAAATACTCTCTCAACTTCCCTCACTACAACCTAGAGGCCTTAGTTTGATCAGAAAGCCAACCTAAGATCCATTTTGATCAAATCAAAAGGAAGAACCCGAAGAAGAGGTAACGATTTCACCACCCTTGTCCATGTTCGTTTCTTCTTCCACTTCTTCTTCCTTTGTTATTACCATTCTAAAATAATAACTCCAGTATCATATATATACTGTGATGTTATTATAAATATGGTACAACCATATTCAGTATTCTATCCACCCTTTGAATAACATGTCACCATACGTGCGTACGTACGGCTTACCGTCTCCACGTCGTGGTGTAATTGTTATTCGATATATTATTATTTGGATGGGTATAATAATGATGTGTAACTCATGTAAATAATAAATATAACATTTTAATGATTCTGTATATATGATATACCATCCATTTATATATTATTTTAATATCAAAATAATGATATTGTCGCCTGTACGTACGTACGGACTACCGTCTCTATGAAAGCGATGAGATTCATTCTCCATCGTATCCATTCAAGTATAATTATCATTTGATGATTTAAAAATAATGTTGAAGGACTTGATATCATTCTGTATACACTACTGGAAATGCTGTTTTTCCCAACAGGTGTTTACCAACGGTTTTCTAAAACCGTTGGGCTTGAAGGATTAAGAAAGCCTTTCCCAACGGTTCATTGAAACCGTTGGGAAAAGCCACCCCTTTGCCAAAGGTTTGAGAAACCGTTGGTAAAGGGGTGTGTTAATCACCCTTTTGCCAACGGTTCTGTTGAACCGTTAGGAAAGGGTCACCCCTTTGCCAACGGTTTCTTCAAACCGTTGGTAAAGGGGTCCTTAGCATCTCTTTCCCAACGGTTCTTAAAAACCGTTGGGAATTATTTCCCCCAAATCCAGCCGCGGGGCTGCTCTCCCCCATTCGCACAGAAACCTAATTTCATCCACTCCACCGCTTTCCTCTTGCGAAATCCCCTATCCGAAGAGGTGAAAACCATCTGAAATCAGGTATCTTTTCATTTATACACATATACTTCCTTATTTTTATTGTTATTGCTTTAGTATTTTAGTTTTAAGTTATCAATCCACCTCCAGATCTCTGCTACTCTCCAAATCACCCATCCGAATAGGTGAAAACCCATTTGAATCATCTCAAATCAAGTAATTTTTTCTTTATACACATATGGTACCTTGTTTTTATTGTTATTGATCTAATATTTTAGTTTTAAGTTTGGATTTTGATGTGATTTCACCGTGTAAAATAGGGAAATGAATAAATATTTTGTTAATTAATTAGTTTCCCCTGGAATATCAGTTGTGTTATAATGTCCATGCTAAATAAAGGGGTAATGTAATAAAAGACCTTGAATAAATAAATTGTGGAATTTGGGGTATGTTTCCTCTATGAGAGGTTTTTTGTTGTGTTTCATTGTATGTTGTAGGCTGTTTTATGGGGATTGAGGTGACCAGTTGGGATTTGATATATGTGGGGTTGTAATGTGATGGTTAGTGGGCATGGATGTGTCATGTGAAGTTGTATGATAGTGATGATGTGTGGTGGTGTTGTGTCGTGTGGAGGTGTTGTGTGATGAAGTTGTGGTGTATAATGTGGTGAGGTGGTTTTGGTTGTGCGGTGGTTTGTGATGTGCAATATTTTTATTGTGATATGTGGTTGTTTTGGTGAGATGGTTGGTCGATGTAACATGGTGTCGATGGTTATTGTGAGATGGTGAGTTGTTGTGTCGTGGTTTTATTAGTTTCCTGGTTATCTATGGAATAAATTATGCTGTTAAAACAAAAAAACAAGATATTAAATAAATGAGATGGAATAGAAATGGATGTGTGGTAAATGGATTTAATTAATTTAACATTAAATGAATGGACAATGTAAGTGTGAATGAAGTGGATTATAAATGATTGTGAGAAATGTTATGTGTATTGTGTGGTGGTGGTGTGGTTTATGTGTTTTATGGTTGTAGTGAAGTGTGTGATTATGTAGTTAATGTGAACCCATAGGTTGAGTATTTTGTGCTATCTATATATGATGTATTTTTATGTTATTTCTACACATTCCAGGGGGGTGGTATGTCTAGGTGGTGGTGGTGGGGTTGCAGGGGAGGGGGTGTGGTCTGTTTGGGAGGTTGGGCGGGGCTATCCAGGGGGGGTACGGGGTGTCCAGGGGGGTACAAGGGTGGGCGGGCTGTCCACAAGGGTGGACGGGCTATCCACGGGGGTGGTCGGGCTGTCAAGGAGGGGTGGGCGGACTGTCCAGGGGGGGTGGGTGGGCTGGCCACGGGGGTAGGGGTGTCCAGGGGGTGGGTGGGCTATCCAAGGGGGTGGGGGATGTCCATAGGGAGAAGGGGTGTCGAGGGGGGTGGGTGGGCTATCCACGGGGGTGGTTGGGCTGTCTAGGGGGTAGGGGGTGTCCACGGGGGTGGGTGGGTTGTCCACGGGGGTGGGTTGTCCACGGGGGTGGGCGGGGCTGTCCACGGGGGTGTGAAAGGATGTCCACAGGGGTGGGCGGGGCTGTCCAGGGGGTGTGGGCTGTCCTGGGGGTCTTGGTGGGGTGTCCTGGAGGGTGAGGGGTGTGTGGGTTGTCCAGGGGGTGGTATGTCTGGGTGGTGGTTGTGGGGTTGCAGGGGAGGGGGGTGTGAGCTGTTTAAGAGGGTGGGCGGGGCTATCCCGGGGGGGGTACGAGGTGTCTAGGGGGGGTACGGTGGATTGTCTGATGTTTCTCTAATGATCAAGGACGGAATGTTTGGAGGACATCACAAGTCCCGACTGGTTGATCCTAGAAGCAATTTCATGATCATGGATGTAATGCCTATAGGGAATCTCTTGATTTTTGTGATCTTCTCCATTTTCATCAAAAGACATGTTTGACACACTGGGAGGGAAACTCTAGAGTCAGTGTGACATGTCTTGAAGGGTGATTTATGTCCATAGTGACATGATTTGAGGACATCACATGACCTAGTTGGTGTGCCTGGAGCACGAAGGGAAAACTGTCATGTCCAGTTTGTATGAAGAATACACGTTCCAGAAGACTGAAACATCGTTGTAGTTTCTGTTTTATGGGACATCGACGATTTTTGCCAAAGGATCATCGATATAGAATGAATCGTTGAAGATTTGATAATACTATAGAGACCGATGATCCAGCTCAGCGTATGTCTGGAACTGATGTGATTAATGAATTGAAAGATTTCAGTTTTTTGTTCGGGAAGGGTCAAATGAAATCTGGAAAGAGAAAGAATGTTTCCATAGAAACCTGTTACAATTGGAGGAAGAGGAGTATCTTTTTTTTATTTGCCTTATTGGTCAACCAATTTGCTACGTCATTGGTTAGACATAATGCATATTGAAAATAATATATGTGAAATGTTGCTTTCAGTTCTTCTAAATGTCAAGGGGAAGATAAAAGATGATTTACGATCTTGACGTGACTTGGTGGATTGGGGCATCAGACCAGAATTGCATCCTATGCGTATCAGTGAAAATAAATGGAAACTTCCATGTGCTTCTTATGTGATGACACCTACTGAAAAAAAAAACAATTTTTGGAAGTATTAGAGTCTATTAGAGTTCCTGATGCCTATTCAAGCAACATATCTAAACGGGTCAACAGAAGAGAGTTGAAGCTAAAATCTTTGAAGACTCGTGATTATCACGTTCTACTGCATGAGTTGCTTCCAATAGCAATCTGTCATCTTTTGTCCAATAATGTAAGGGTGGGTGTTATTCGGTTGTTCCATTTGATTAGAGATCTTTGTGCTAAGAAGTTGTCCAAGTCTTTCTTGCAAAAAATGTTGACAGATGCCCCATTAATTTTGTGTGAGTTGGAGAAAATATTTCCCCCATCATTTTTCACATGCATGCTGCATCTGACTGTCCATATTCCAACTGAAATACTTCTCGGAGGACCTGTTTCTTTTCGTTGGATGTATCCAACTGAAAGAAATATGTTCACATTAAAGTCTTATGTTCGAAACAAGAATCATCCCGAAGGTTCTATCGTGAACGGTTACTTAGCTCAAGAATGTATGGATTTCTGTTCAATGTATTTGTCTGATCTTACTACAAGAATGAACAGACCAATGAGAAATGAAGAAGAACAATATGAGAAAATTGATCCCAGTTTTCCATCACTTCCTCAAACAGGAGGAATTCCTGGATCATATACATTGAAGACATTAAGCCATGAATAGCGGGAGATGGCACATCGCACAGTTTTGTTCAACTGTGATTTGTTCGATGACTATATCAGGTAACAAAATTGAATATGTATATCTTACATATATATCTGTTAAACTATTCATATTTTTTTATCTACAGGGAACATAAAACAATGATAAATAGGAAGCATTGTTCTTTATCTTCGAGAAGGAGAGAGACTTTGCATAGAAAAGAGTTTTCTGCTTGGTTAAAATCGAAGGTAAAAATATTACTGTTTAAATTAATTATTTCAATATTTACTTAATTTTAACTGTCATTTATATTGCAGGTATTGAGTTTTTCTGTTGACTCTGTCTCTGAGGAAATAAGAGCTTTGGCTTTTGGTCCTAATACCGTGGTTCGTGACTGTAAATCAATTGTTATCAATGGGTACAGATTTATTGTCACTGAACGAGCCAAAAACATGAGAACTCAACATGATGGTATTATGGTTACTGCCACAACAGATTATTATGCCAGTGCATCAGATATTAGACCGCGACTTGAAAATGTGGGTTATTAAGGAGTCGTTGAGAAAATAATAATATTGGATTATTACTCTCATGGACGAGTCACAATGATGAAATGCCATTGGTTTGATTCGATGACGAGACATGGAACATTTATTGATAATTGTGGATTTAGAGTAATTAATATGACCCGCACTCTTGCTACCGAAGAACCATATGTGTTGGCATCAATGGCTAAACATGTTTTTTATGTCAAAGATCAACTTCAACCTGAATTTGGTGTCATAGTTGAAGTAATTCCAAGACATATTTTTGATGATGTTGATGATGGAATTGACACTGTCCCTATTGCCATTGGAACCAATCCATTTATTTCTTTTGATGACTCCAATAGCTCAATTGTCAGAGTTGATTGTGAACCTGAAGTTGTGGTTGGAAATATATAGAATCATTCATCCATGTTCTCAATTCTTTTGGTTTACCTCGAGTTGGGTTGTCAAGGTTGTTAATATTCATATTTATTTAGTATTGATCACAAATATGTTTTAGCTGACTTGACCGTTATGTGAATTTTCAATGTTTATTGGTTGCTGTTTTATTTTAATTGCATTTTCTAATTTGGAATTGAACTGTATTCAAACCAAATAAAACTATATTTCTAACTTGGTGAACATTACAACTTGTATGTTTTATTAAATTCATTCAAGCTCTTCTAAAACAATTGATAGCTAAATTACCAATGAATCCACTCATTCCCTCATATATTTAGTTTTTTGGTTTACACATTAATTTTCTTTTTCTAATTAATTACATATTTGTTTTCAAATTCAGGAAATGCAGCCAATTGAAGAGAGACGAAGAAAAAAATGGCGGAGAACAATCGTCGGATGGAGGAGATGGGAATTCCACCATTAGTGCCTACAGTGAGTACTTTATTTCAAATATATATATATATATATAATATATAATGTCATGTGATTAATTTTTTTTGTAAACTTTTTTGTAGGATCCACCATTATGTCTACAGTTATTCGACGGGGAGCCTAGTACTGGTCCTAGTACTCAGGCCGGTGGTACGAGGAGTGTTCGTACCAGAGGTGGATGTAGAGCTGCGCATGCCCGACTAGACCCTGCCCCTCCCACTGACATTTCAGTCTTCCCACATTCTGATCCCGGTGTGTCGTTAGGGACACACGGGGTATTTAGGCCTCCCATGTTTTCGCTACCTTCTGCATCTTCTGCCCCATCATTTTCACATCCCATGATGATTCCCACTCCCCAGTCAGCATCAGGTCATACATCTGTTCCATCTTCTTTTCCTTATAATTTTGTCTCTCTGAGCTTTTATATTCCATCGTCTTCGACTCCTGTTCCACTAGAGGGCGTTCCATCAGGTTTTGTGGATCCGGCGCCACTCATTGATCAGACTAGCGCAGGTATATTTATAAAACCCTAACAAATTTTTATAGAAATATTTATTTTTATTATAACATGTTTTGATAAAATATTTGTTTTTCTTTCATGACAGATACATCTACTGACAGGAGGCGGGTCGGGGCCATACACGCATGTGTTCGATGTGGAACCGTCGCACACAGGTTATGGAGGAATAGAATGAAGACAATCAGATGGTTGAGAAAACAGGGCAGCAATGTCGGAGTTTTCTGGCGACGCTTTCCAAATACTCCGACATCATTCCCGTCAGCCCGCTGTCGTGGAGACATTTTCCACATGAGGTCAAAGAGAGAGCTTGGGCAGAGATATGGGTAAAAAAATCTGTTGTATTTAATGCCATGAATTATTTTTGTATTTATATGAATTAATATTTTGATTTCAGCTTCGATTTAATTTTCCTGATGGTGAGGGTGCACGACTGGAACGTCTAAAGGATTTAGGCGAGCTTTGGAGAGCCTACAAGCATGAGATGTATATTGGCTGGCATGCTAGAGTTGGCACTGAGTTAGAGGTGGTACCAGTCGTGGATGATTGTCCTATAGAGCAGTATCGTCAGATGATTACTCATTGGACGAGTACCCAGTTTAAGGTATGAATTACATTTGAGGTATTTAAATAATAACTTTCATGTTTTTCATTAATATTATCCTTTTCATTATCGAATTTTATTTAGGAATAATCTGGAAAAAATAAAAAAAAACATTGATGCAAAAAAATACATCCATACACTAGGACGCACGACGATGCCGGATCATAAGAGGCAGCAGGTATGACAATTGTTTATAAGTTTTCTTTACGACTTACACTTTCTTTTGTTTCCTCAATTATTTAATCATTTGCTAAAGTTTTTATATAAATTTTGTTTTCAATGTCATTGTAGAGGCAAGTACAAAATATTGAAGGACGTGTGCCTCGAGCAAAACTGTTTTGCTCGAGTAGACGAAAAAAGGATTGAAGTGCTGTCAACGAAGCGACTCAGCAGCAGATTGTAAGTTTTAATCTGTTGATTTTATATTTTAATATCTATTTTTTAACTTAATAATATATTTATATTTGTAACAGGATGCTTTAGAGGCCCTCGATGCCCAAGAAGCAGACAATTTTGGGTCATCTGATCACTTACATCAGGTGTTGGGAGAGGATCATTCTGGCAGAGTACGCTGCCGACCTAGGATAGCCCCGACGAGGTATTGGCCTGCCTCAGGTACGAGTTGTAGTACCACCGAGCTGCAGCAAGTTAGGGCACAGGCAGAACAGTCTGAGAAAAGGGCCACAGAGACGGCAGAATAGTCTGCTAGGGCAAACAGTGCATTTATGAAATTTATTGAAGTTCTACGTCCAACACTTCCAGCAGAGGCCAGCCCAGCGATTGATGAATACATGTCGTCGATACATTCTATATATGGTGCACCAGGTGGTAGTTCCAGTGGTGGTCAGGCCGATGTCCATCTTGAAGATGATGATGGCGAGGAGTCTGATGTGGAAGAGGAGGGAGATGAGGAGGGCAAGGAGGAGGGCGAAGGCGAGGAGGAAGGCGTTGTGGAGGGTGAGGATGAGGAGGAGGACGATGACGAGGGTGATGATGATGATGGTGGTGGTGGTGATGGTGATGCTGATGTGGGACATATTGATCCGTTACATTTTTTACTTATATTACTAAGATTTGATGTTTAATCTATTCTAGTTGTTGGTTTTATCTAGACTCATAGTATAGTATTGGAGTTGAGTTATTTTTATATATTGTCTGTTTTTATGGATGTTGTTGTCTTTTAGTGGTTTTGTGTTTGAGAACTCCCTGGACAACCCCCCTCATTCTTGGACCCTGGACAACCCCCCCTCCCCCTTGGATCCCGAACACCCCCCAAACACCCCCCGGACAGCCCCGCGGACATCCCCCTGGACAGCCCCCCGTACAGCCCCCAACCCTCCACCCTGGACCCCGGATAGCCCCCCGGACAACCCCCCGGACAACCCCCCCTCCCCCTTGGACCCCGGACAACCCCCCAAACACCCCCCGGACAGCCCCCGGAACAACCCCGGACAACCCCCTGAACAACCCATGAACATCCCCTGAACAACCCCTGAACAACCCCCTGAACAACCCCCAAACAGCCCCTTGAACAACCCCAGACAACCCCCTGAACAACCCCCAAACACCCCCCAGACAGACCACGCACAGCCCCTCACCCTCCTCCTTGGTCCCCGGACAGCCCCCCGGACACCCACCGGATAGCCCCCCCGGACAGCCCCCCGGACAGCCCCTCCACCTTCCATAATTTCATTAGCTCTGAAATGTTTCATAGCACGATCAACTAAAATCTAATCCATACTAAATATGATATAAAAATATTCTATATGAATTTCCATAAGATTTTAAGTGAAAACAAAAAGTGACATACAAAAAACTGACCAAACGCATTCGAAATGTGTTGATGCTTTAGGAAAACGATCCATGGGTCATATGTGACGTGTACGAATAAACCCCGCCTCAATCCGAGGCGCGGTGTGGTCGGAACAACTCAATGTGTATGTCTTTTGTTTCAAAAGGACATCATTTTAAGTGAAAAACATCAACTGGCATACAGAAAACCATCCAAACGCATTCGGATTGTGTTGATACTTTAAGACAACGATCCATGGGTCATTTGAGACGTGTACGAGTCAACCCTGCTTAAATCCGAGATGTGGTGCGGTCGGGACCACTCTAAGTGACTTTCTTTTGTTTAAAATGGACAGTATTTTAAGTACATACGGAAAACCGACCAAACGCATTCGGTTTCTGTTGAAACATTAGGAGAACAATACATGGGTCATATGTGACGTGTACGAGTCAACGCCACCTCAATCTGAGGCGCGGTGTGGCCGACACCACTCAAAGTGACTCTATTTTGTTTAAAATGGACTTCATTTTTAGTGAAAACAAAAAATGACATACGGAAAACCGACCAAACGCATTCGGTTTCTGTTGAAACATTAGGATAATGATCCATGGGTCATATGTGACATCTACGAGTCAACGCCACATCAATCCGAGGTGTGGTGTGGCCGACACCACTCAAAGTTTCTCTATTTTGTTTAAAATGGACAGTATTTTGGTCGTTTATGGCACCAGAACTACGTTGTCAGTCACCGCGGGCACATGGCACGTCCGATTGACATGCCGTCTGCACATACACGTCATCAATAATAATTAGAATGTTGCACGGTGGTTTCAGGTCAATCCGAGGTCGCCCTCTATGAATTTGACCGTTTGACGCCCGTTTTGGCCGTTTTTGACACCAGAACTGCGTTGTCGGTCACCGCGAGCACACGGCACGTCTGATTGACGTGTCGTCTGCTCGAACACTTCAGAAATCACTCACCCGTATTTGTCATCTAATTTCAGGTCATTCCGACTTCGTTCGACCCGTTTGGACCCCCCTCACGCGCGTTTACGAAGCGCATGCATCACTTAAAATACGAATATTGAGTCGTACCGCGCAAACCGCACGTCCAATTGACGTGCTGTCTGCACGTACACGTCACGAATAATAATTAGAATGTTTCACGGTGGTTTCAACTTAATCTGAGGTCGTCCGCTATAAATTTGACCGTTGGACGCCCGTTTTGGCCGTTTATGACACCAGAACTGCGTTCTCGGTCACCTCGGGCACACGGCACGTCCGATTGATGTTTCGTCTGCTCAACCACTTCAGATATCACTATCCCGTCTTTTTCGTGTGATTTTAGGCCATTCCGACTTCGTTCGGCCCATTTGGACCCCCCTCACGTGCGTTTACGAAGCTTGCGCATCACTTAAAACACAAATATTGAGCCGTACCGCGCAAACCGCACGTCCAATTGGCATGACATCTGCACGTACACGTTACGAATAATAATTAGAATGTTGCATGGTGGTTTCAGCTCAATCTGAGGTCGTCGGCTATGAATTTGACCGTTGGACGCCCGTTTTGGCCGTTTATGACACCAGAACTGCGTTGTCGGTCACCGCGGGCACACGGCACGTCCGATTGACGTGTCGTCTTCTCGACCACTTCATAAATCACTATCCCGTATTTGTCGTCTGATTTCAGGCCATTCCGACTTCATTCGGCCTGTTTGGACCCCCCTCACGCGCGTTTACGAAGCGCGCGCATCACTTAAAACATGAATATTAAGCCGTACTGCGCAAACCGCACGTCTGATTGGCGTGCCGTCTGCGCATACACGTCACAAATAATAATTATAATGTTGAACGGTGTTTTCAGGTCAATCCGAGGTCGTCCGCTATGAATTTGACCGTTTGACGCCCATTTTGGCCGTTTGTGACACCAGAACTACGTTGTCGGTCACCGCGGGCACACGGCACGTCCGATTGACGTGCCGTCTGCTCGACCACTTCATAAATCACTCACCCGTATTTTTCGTCTGATTTCAGGCCATTCCGAAATCGTTCGGCCCATTTGGACCACCCTCACGCGCGTTTACGAAGCGCGCGCATCACTTAAAACATGAATATTGAGCCGTACCGTGTAAACCGCACGTCCGATTGACGTGCCCTCTGCGCGTACATGTCACGAATAATAATTAGAATTTTTCACGGTGGTTTCACGTCAATCCGAGGTCGTCCTCTATGAATTTGACCGTTGGACGCCCGTTTTGGCCGTTTATGACACCAGAACTGCATTGTCGGTCACCGCGGGCAGAAGGCACGTCCGATTGACGTTCCGTCTACTCGACCACTTCGTAAATCACTCTCCCGTATTTTTCGTCTGTTTTCAGGCCATTCTGACTTCGTTCGGCCTGTTTGGACCCCCCTCACGCGCGTTTACGAAGCGCGCGCATCACTTAAAACACGAATATTGAGCCGTACCGCGCAAACCACACGTCCGATTGACGTTCCGTCTGCGCGTACATGTCACGAATAATAATTAGAATGTTGCACTGTGGTTTCAGGTCAATCTGAGGTCGTCCGCGATGAATTTGACCGTTGGACGCCCGTTTTGGCCGTTTATGACACCAGAACTGCGTTGTCGGTCACCGCGGGCACACGGCACGTCCGATTGATGTACCATCTACTCGACCACTTCATAAATCACTCTCCCGTATTTGTCGTCTGATTTCAGGCCATTACGACTTCGTTCGGCCCGTTTGGACCCCCCTCACGCGCGTTTACGAAGCGTGCGCATCACTTAAAACACGAATATTGATTCGTACCGCGCAAACCGCAAGTTCGATTGATGTGCCGTCTGTGCGTACATGCCACGAATAATAATTAGAATGTTGGAAGGTGGTTTCAAGTCAATCTGAGGTCATCCGCTATAAGTTTGACCGTTGGACGCCAGTTTTGGCCGTTTATGACACCAGAACTGTGTTGTCGGTCACCGCGGGCACACGGCACGTGCGATTGACGTTCCGTCTGCTCGAACACTTCATAAATCACTCACCCATATTTTTCGTCTGATTTCAGGCCATTCCGAAATCGTTCGGCTCGTTTGGACCACCCTCACGCGCGTTTACGAAGCGCGCGCATCACTTAAAACACGAATATTGAGCCGTACCGTGCAAACCACACGTCCGATTGACGTGCCATCTACGCGTACACGTCACGAATAATAATTAGAATGTTTCACTGTGGTTTTAGCTCAATCCGAGGTCGTCCGCTATGAATTTGACCATTTGACGCCCGTTTTGGCCGTTTATGACACCAGAACTACGTTGTCGGTCACCGCGGGCACAGGGCACGTCCAATTGATGTTCCGTCTACTTGACCACTTCAGAAATCACTCACCCGTATTTGTCGTCTGATTTCTGGCCATTCCGACTTCGTTCGGCCCGTTTGGACCCCCCTCACGCACGTTTACGAAGTGCGCGCATCACTTAAAACACGAATATTGAGTTGTACCGCACAAACCGCATGTTCGATTGACGTGTCGTCTGCGCGTACACATCACGAATAATAATTAGAATGTTGCACGGTGGTTTCAGGTCAATCCGAGGTCGTCCGCTATGAATTTGACCATTGGACGCCTGTTTTGCCCGTTTATGACACCAGAACTGCGTTGTCGGTCACTGCGGGCACACGGCACGTCCGATTGACGTGCCGTCTGCTCGACCACTTCATAAATCACTCTCCCATATTTGTCGTCTGATTTCAGGCCATTCCGACTTCGTTCGGCCTGTTTGGACCCCCCTCACACGCGTTTACGAAGCGCGCACATCACTTAAAACACGAATATTGAGCCTTACCACGCAAACCGCACGTCTGATTGATGTTCTGTCTACGCGTACATGTCACGAATAATAATTAGAATGTTTCATGGTGGTTTCAGGTCAATCCGAGGTCGTCCGCTATGAATTTGACCGTTGGACGCCCGTTTTGGCCGTTTATGACACCAGAACTGCGTTGTCGGTCACCGCGGGCACACGGCATGTCCGATGGACATGTCGTCTGCTCGACCACTTCATAAATCACTCTCCTGTATTTTTCGTCTGATTGCAGGTCATTCCGACTTCGTTCGGCCCCTTTGGACCCCCCTCACGCGCGTTTACGAAGCGCGCACATCACATAAAACATGAATATTGAGCTGTACCGCGCAAACCGCACGTCCGATTGACGTGCCGTTTGCGCATACATGTCACTAATAACAATTAGAATGTTTCACGGTGGTTTCAGGTCAATCTGAGGTTGTCTGCTATGAATTTGACCGTTGGACGCCCGTTTTGGCCGTTTATGACACCAGAATTGCGTTGTCGGTCACCGCGGGCACACGACACATCTGATTGACGTACCGTCTGCTCGACCACTTCATAAATCACTCACCCGTATTTTTCGTCTGATTTCAGGCCATTCCGAAATCGTTCGGCCCGTTTGGACCACCCTAACGCGCGTTTACGAAGCACGAGCATCACTTAAAACACAAATATTGATCCGTACCACGCAAACCGCACCTCCGATTGACGTTTCGTCTATGCGTACACGTCACAAATAATAATTAGAATGTTTCACGGTGGTTTCAGCTCAATCTGAGGTCGTCCGCTATGAATTTGACCGTTTGATGCCCGTTTTGGTCGTTTATGACACCAGAACTGCGTTGTCTGTCACCGCGGGCACATGGCACGTCCAATTGACGTGCCGTCTGCTCGACCACTTCGGAAATCACTCACCCGTATTTTTCGTCTGATCTCAGGCCATTCCGACTTCATTCGGCCCGTTTGGACCCCCCTCACACGCGTTTACGAAGCACGCGCATCACTTAAAATACGAATATTGAGCCGTACCGCGCAAACCGCACGTCCGATTGACGTGCCGTCTGCGCGTACATGTCACGAATAATAATTAGAATGTTTCAAGGTGGTTTCAGCTCAATATGAGGTCGTCCGCTATGAATTTGACCGTTGGACGCCCGTTTTGGCCGTTTGTGGCACCAGAACTGCGTTGCCGGTCACCGCGGGCACACGGCACGTCCGATTGACGTGCCGTCTGCTCGACCACTTCATAAATCACTCTCCCATATTTGTCGTCTGATTTCAGGCCATTCCGACTTCGTTCGTCCCGTTTGGACCCCCCTCATGTGCGTTTACGAAGCGCACGCATCACTTAAAACACGAATATTGAGTTGTACCGTGAAAACTGCACGTCCGATTGAGGTGCCATCTGCGCGTACACGTCACGAATAATAATTAGAATGTTTCACGGTGGTTTCAGCTCTATCCGGAGACGTGGTGTGGCCGGCACCACTCAAAGTGTCCGTCTTTTGTTTCAAAAGGACGTCATTTTTAGTGAAAAGCATCAACTGACATACGGAAAACCGACCAAACGCATTCCGAATCTATTGATAATTTATCCCAACAATCCATGGGTCATATGTGACGTGTAAGAGCCAACCCAGGATGAATCTGAGTCGCGGTGTGGCCAGGATAAGTCTAAGTGACTCTCTTTTGTTTAAAATGGACACCATTTTAAGTACATACGGAAAAATGACCAAACGGATTCGGTTTCCGTTGAAACTTTAAGAGAACGATCCATGGGTCATATGTGATGTGTACGAATCATCCCCGCCTCAATCCGACATGTGGTGTGGCTGACACCACTCAAAGTGTCCGTCTTTTGTTTCAAAAGGACGTCATTTTAAGTGAAAGGCATCAACTGACATACGGAAGAACGAGCAAACGCATTCGGATTCTATCGATACTTTATCACAACGATCCATGAGTCATATGTGACATATACAAGTCAACCCCATCTTAATCTGAGATACGGTGTGGCCGACACCGCTCTAACTCTGTCTCTTTTGTTTAAAATGGACATGATTATAAATGAAAAGAACAACTGGCATACGCAAAACCGACCAAACGCATTCGTAATCTTTTGATAATTTATCACAACGATCCATGGGTCATATGTGACATGTACGAGCCAACCCGGGATGAATCTGAGTCACGGTGTGGTCAGGATTAGTCTAAGTGTCACTCTTTTGTTTAAAATGGACAACATTTTAAGTACATACGGAAAACCGACCAAATGCATCTGGTTTCCATTTAAACTTTAGGATAATGATCCATGGGTCATATGTGACGTGTACAAATCAACCCTGCCTCAATTGGTGATGCGGTGTGGTCGGCACCACTCATAGTGTCCGTCTTTTGTTTCAAAAGGACGTCATTTTAAGTGAAAAACATCAACTGGCATATGTGTTGGTTGGTTGGTTTGCATTATTTGTATGTGTTGGTTTGTTC
Organism: Viscum album; assembly: GCA_963277665.1. Taxonomy (NCBI): domain Eukaryota; kingdom Viridiplantae; phylum Streptophyta; class Magnoliopsida; order Santalales; family Viscaceae; genus Viscum; species Viscum album. Next base: position 205,911,257 of record OY728128.1, on the reverse strand, counting down.
TCTATATGTATGCATTATATGTGTTACAGGTAAAATAATTGGATTGAAAAATGAATTGAAAACAAGGGCATAATTGGATTGAAAATTGAATTGAAACCGAGGGTGAATGCCCGAAAACTAGACCTGATGTGCAAATTGCAGGCTGCTGTGCAATTTGCACAGCAAAGCCTATGCCAACGGTTTGAAAACCGTTGGCATAGGATCTATGTAGCTGTTTTTACCAACGGTTCAAGGAACCGTTGGTAAAAACACCATATCCCAACGGTTTGAAACCATTGGGATATCCTGTTGAATGGTTGTTTTTACCAACGGTTCATAGAACCGTTGGTAAAAACCTTTACCAACGGTTTCTAAACTGTTGGGAAAGAAAATTCTATGTTGATTTCCCAACGGACCAAACCGTTGGGAAAGGCCTTTCCCAACGGTTTGGCAGAACTGTTGGGATAGGTTGATTTTTTCTAACCTATCCCAACGGTTCTCTGTAAACCGTTGGGAAAAGCCTTTCCCACCGGCTTACTTCCCCACGGTTTGCAGAACCATTGGTATAACATATACCAACAGTTCTGCAGCCTTTCCCAACGGTTCTAAACCGTTGGGAAATGCTGGATTTCCAGTAGTGATATGAATAATATACAACCTATCCATGACAAACATGGCTTATGTAACGAAACATATAAAATAAAACGAGTAGGTTAACACCCGAAACGACGATAATAACAAGATATTATTAACAAAGCAATGTTAAAAGATCATATATAATATCTTATGAATATATATGATTCCTGAATAATTTAATAACAATTATTTCACTATTATACAGGAGGTTAACCTACCCCAACCAAGTAAAAGTACTAGGTAAGGGTTTATTTCACAATCTCTTCATTATCCGATGTTGTTTATACGTAATTATCTACTGGGATCTCTTTATCATCGACATCCATGTTCCTTAAAAATGTATTTAAAAACATTTTTACTATTTATTAGACAATGGGTTAAAGTCATTTATACCCTTATGTGTTTTGAAAGGAATCTTTCCGTCGTTTTCCAAATAAGGCACTTTTATCCTTCTCGACAAATTTATTGTAAGAATGTTTTTTTAACTTATACGGCGGGTGCGGCTATTTACTGCCATTATAAAATCGTCAAAGCTTCCCTTACAAGCTTAGAAAGATATTTTCAATGTAAATGTTCTATTTTATTATTATGTGACTTTTAAATGATTTCAAAATGAATATTTTAAGAATTTATGAAAGGTACTCTTTATCAAAATCATAATTTTAAATGTTTTAAAGATTTATCTTTCTAAATCTTTTTAATTAATATCATTGTTTTCAAAATGATTTTAAGGATTTATTTATATGGACATGATATTTTTGAAATGACATTTCTTTTCAAAAGTTTCAAAGTGGTATGGGACACTTTTATTCAAGAATCTCTTTTAAATTACTTCCTTTATAAATGGGTGAATTTTCAATGATTTTGAGAAAAGAGATATTCCTCTCAAATGGTTTTGATTTCATCTATGTCAACATCCTTGTTGGATTTTAAGCTTATTTGAAGTTGATTTATTATGACACAAAACATTTTTATTCTATTGAAGGGTTTTGTGATATTTTTTACTGTGGATGTGTTATTTTTATACCATTCATGGTTTATGAAGAAAGTATTGACATTTCGTATGCTAGTTTTAATACGAATGTTTATGTTATGTTTAAAACTTTTCATATGGGAATGCATTGGACTTAGTAAGTGGTGGGTGGAGCCCTCTATAGCTCCTCGATGCATCGGTAGGTCTATTGAGACAAACTAGTGTCTTGGCACAAGGCCTTGGAAAAATCTTATTTGTAGTCTTGGCACGAGGCCTTGGCTATGTGGTTATGATAGTCTAGAATTATGCATTCCATCATTATGAAAGTATTTATTGATATTGCATGTGATTATTCGATTAGTATAATATCCATGTGAATAAGTAAATGGAATTATTTCATTTTACTTTTGCCATACTATGTTGAAGTTAAAGTTTAAAAGGCTTTTGTTTTAGTTATACACTGCCTTAAATGTCTATTCTTATTTATGAAAGTTTCTTCTATATTGTTATCATTACTGGGCATCTGAGCTCACCGCTTTTCTATGTTTTATTTTTCTCAGGATGTGAAGAAGTAAATTAGGAATGACCTGCAGGATTATTATGAGAGGATAATAGTGTGGACTATAGAGGAAATATGTTGTTGTAGTAGTTTTTCACTTTATGATGTAATGTAAAACATTATGAATATATCTAGTGTTTCCAAGGCTACAAAACCAATCAGTCTTTTGAGATTTGATCTTTCTTGTGATTATTCCAATGTTATGTAATAATGCACCGACTCTAGGTAACTAGGGTCGGGGCATTACAGTTGGTATCAGAGGAAGTTTAGTACAAACCTTGGAAGCTAGATTTAGATAAACTCTGATTAGAGCACATAGATTTAAGATGGACTTTGAGGATTAGTATAGAGGAACCTCCTAGATTTTTGGTATTGTTGAGATTTTGTGAGTTTTCCAAGAAATACATACCTGTCTGGATACGAGCAGGTAGAGGCGGCTCTGGCACAGATGTACCTAGGGGTAATACCTGAAAACACCGCTTTGAGCTAGACTAAAATAGGAACTGGTGCACGACAACGGGCCTTTCTGCACTCTTGGTTACGACACTCCCGGGGGATATGCTTAGGATAACTCTCATTTTCGTTACAAATCATTATGAAGGGTTTATGAGTATATACTCTCTCAAAGAAAACATTCATATGATTATGGATTATATCCATAAATAGTTCAATTTATGTTAAGTGTTTTGTAAGTATGGGATTATGTATTTTGATTCATAAATTGATCTAGTTTATGCCATTGTATAGAAATGGCACCCAGTAGAAGTAATGAGAACTCCAAAAATACACATGATCCAAAGAGAAAGAAGGATCATATATTTCATGGTCTTAAGCCAGAATTTATAAGAGAAATAGTCTCCCATGTATTATCATCATATGAAGAAATAATATCATGTGTTGATAAGATAAGTAATGATTTTACTGAGTCCTATGGCTTTGAAGGGAAGCAAGAGAAGAAAAGGATGGAAGAGAGAAATATGGATAAAGCGAAGAGGGAAAAGAAGAATTTTCCCATATGTGATAACTGTGGGAAGAAACACCCTGGAACTTGCCTGAAAGGAATGGGATTTTGTTATAAGTGTGGAGGAAAAGGGCACAAAGTACGTGACTGCAAGGGTAAGAAAATGGTTTCAAATGTACAATGCTTCATTTGCAAGGAGTTTGGACACTACGCGAACCTATGTCCCAGTCATCAGACTATGCTGCAAATGATGCTATTGGATAATAATCAAGTTATGATACTACCACAGATGAAGAGGAATGATTAGAGTTCCTATGTTGATTATGTCATTCGAGTGTTGTATCAACAATGTACTTGTTATAATAATTATGGTGTATATAAGGATTATACTACAGTACTATTTCATTAAGGACTTGAGATTTTGTGGAACAGATAAAAGTGACTCAATATCAGGATAAATTTTTGGATAATATATGGTTGAGAGAATGATAAACCATAATATAGTTCTAATATCGAGGTAGTGATTTTGGAATAATACATGATTGGTTTGGATAAATTATATTGGATATTATTGACTACCTTGAAACTGATTAATGATTTGTATATTCCATCATTGTTGGGGTTTAAAACATTTTTGGATTGATTGAGTATATCTAGTTTTCTTTAAGGAATGAGGGATCATGAATGTAATCAATAAGGTTTTATGGTAATTCAGGATGTTGTAGTGTTTTACAAGAATACATGATGAAGGTGTTCACATGTTATTACGCCAAAAAAGGATCTTTATTGTGTTTACCTTCCTTATAAATTTTGGACTGAAGTATTTTGGATAGTTCTAGTTTGGATTATTTTGGATTTCCATAAAAAACAACCCGGAGGTCGGGCGGCAACCCGTCGTGTCCGGCAAGGCCACGAGACTTGAACCCACAACCGAAGGGCGACAAGGGTGTATCACCTAAAACTGACCCACGTGATGTCCTGGATGAAATAATGTCGTTTTTTAATGGTTCTACTAGATGATTTATAAATTCATTTTTTTAACCCTATACGAATAGGATAAATAGAATATTATTTTTAAGTTCTATTATCTTTTAGAGTGAAAGACGAGTCTATGGTAGAAATTAGTTAAAGGATGGAACTCTACTTGTCAAGAAAATATTTTTATTTTTCTCTTACTCTATGAAGAAAATAATTCTTATACTTTATTTAAGGAATCCTAAAACAAAAAATGTGTTATCCTAATACCCTATGTTTTGTTGAACCGATGGTATCTCAAATCATCATAGATTGATGAATTTAAGGACCTCAATTTTACACTTGTTTGTGATTGATGACCTCAATCACTACCTATAAATATTTACATTTTTCCTACAATTATATGTCTCTAATTTCCACCAATGTTCTCCTAATTGAGATCATAATTTGGTGGTGACCCTTTAATTTCTCTTTTCCTCATATTAAGACTAAATTTTAGTAACCCAATTTCCGATGTGGGTTTTCCCACAAAGATATTTTTTATTTTCAACCTTTTATTTTCGAAGAACAATTTCAAATTGAGAGGACGTAATTTATTGAAGGAGGGGAGAATGTATCACCCCAATATTTCATAGTGTGTTATTTCTTCAAAATAATTCAATAACTTGCACTACACGCTACACCGAGTTAAAGCGCACCATGACTTACCAAACTAGCTGTTATGAATAGTAATACCTACTTTTTGATATTTTATAAAATCTATCTCTCAAAATGGACTTCATTTTTGGATTCGTAATATCAAAATTATCCTTTGGTGAAATTTCGTTACTTTTCGGATAACTTTAATATTTTGATGAATAATGAAAATTACTAAATTTTAATTAAAAACAACTTTTTTTATCAAAATAATAAATAGTGATTAATTATGAATTTGAGTGGTTTTAATGTATATTTATAATATATTTTTACCATTTAATATAATGTTGGTCATTGTATATAATTTTACAATTAAACCGGACATAAACAAGTGTCAATCTTTTGATAGTTATTATCTCTTAAAAACACGCTATTTGTTCTGACAGCAGGAATTAATTAAAAAATTAATTAATGAAACTTATATGTTTGGAATTTTTTAAAATAGACATATTTTTTGAATTCGGAATATCAATTATAGCTTAGGGTGAAATTTTGGCATTGTTCGGAAAAACTTTAATTTTTGATGAATAGTGAAACTACTAAGTGGTAGTTAAAAAACTGAATTTTTTCATAAAACATAATTTTACCGCTTTTGTGAATGGAATTTCGAAAATACGAGAGACATGGTTAATATCAAGAAGTAAAATGTGGTTCAATGAGATGAAAATAATTTTTGGTTAATAGAAACTTTTTACTTTTATTTACCACGGTTAAAAGTAAATATGGTAATTAAGGGTAAAAATGATATTAATATTACCCTAACACATGTCCTAATTCTATTGGACAAGTTTATCTCGATGAAAAAAAACCGTAGGAATAATATATTATCATTTAGGTCCACTTGGATTAGATTAGGACATTTATTATTATTTAATTCAAAGAAGAGTTAAAAGAGTTAAAATCAAAGATTATTTACTAAAACATTTTCAATATAGGGTTATACATAAGATAAATTCGATTTTAAATATTAATTATAAATATAATTATATTTTATTTATAATTTTTAGACATTAAATAATGTAATTTATTTATGACACAATGATGATGCAGTAATTACCATAATAGTGAAAAGTTAAAATAATTGATATTATAAATACCCAAATAAATATAATTTGAGACTTTTAATGAATTACAATAATTTTATAGGATAATATGACATATTAGGATTTATTTAATTAACTTTGTTTGAAGTAATCATTCAGTTATGAGTTTCAAAAAAATCAACTATTGAATAGTGTCAAAATTGACATAAAAGAGTTTTTAAAACAAATATTATATTATTAATTGATATTAAATTCATAAAAATCTAAGGTTCGGCCAAGAGACTTATATCATGATAGGTGTATCATTAATGGACAACTTGTGGGTCTCTTGGATGTATATAGTATGTTTATTAACCATATAATATAAAAATAAAAAGAGACATTGTGAAAGTGAAACTAATTAACTTAGAGTTAATACTTAAAGATAAGGTTAATATAAGTACCCAAACCTATCTAAATTCTATTGGTTGAGTGGTTTTTGACCCATCCCCACCTTAAAATTTAAATAATCTACTTTGGAGCAATTAGAAACTGAATATGAATTTATTATAAATTAATATTTCTAGCTTTTCCAAAGGTGCCCCTCACCCCTCTTATAAAAGGTCACTCTCCCTTCTCATTAACTCGCACCTTCAAAGCCTTTTTGTTCGGAAAAAATCTGCCCAAATACTCTCCAAACTTCCCTAAATACAACCTATAGGCCTTATTTTGATCAGAAATCTAACCTAAGGAGCCATTTTTATCAAATCAAAAGGAAGAACCCGAAGAAGAGGTAATGATTTCACCACCCTTTTCCAAGTTCCATTCTTCATCCACTTCTTCTTCCTTTGTTATTACCATTATAAAATAATAACTCCAGTATCATATATATACTGTGATGTTATTATAAATATGGTACAATCATATTCAGTATTCTATCCACCCTTTTAATAACATGTCACCATATGTGCGTACATACGGCTTACCGTCTCCACGTCGTGGTGTAATTGTTATTCGATATATTATTATTTGGATGGGTATAATAATGATGTGTAAATCATGTAAATAATTAATATAACATGTTAATTATTCAGTATATATGATATACCATCCATTTATATATTATTTTAATATCAAAATAATGATATTGTCGCTCGTGCGTACGTACAGACTACCGTCTCCACGAACGCGATGAGATTCATTCTCCATCGTATCCATTCAAGTATAATTATCATTTTATGATTTAAAAATAATGTTGAAGGACTTGATATAATTCTGTATATTAATAATATACAACCTATCCATGAAAAACATGGCTTATGTAACGAAACATATAAAATAAAACGAGTAAGTTAACACCTGAAACGACGATAATACTAAGATATTATTAACAAAGCAATGTTAAAAGATCATATATAATATCATATGAATATATATTATTCTTGTATAATTTAATAACAATTATTTCACTATTATACTAGAGGTTAACCTACCCCAACCAAGGAAAAGTAAAAGGTAAGGGTTTATTTCACAATCTCTTCATTATCCGAGGTTGTTTATACGTAATTATCTACTGGGATTTCTTTATCATAGACATCCATGTTCCTTAAAAATGTATTTAAAAATTTTTTACTATTTACTAGAAAATGGGTTAAAGTCATTTATACCCTTATGTGTTTTGAAAGTAATCTTTCTATCGTTTTCCAAACAAGGCACTTTTAACCTTTTCGACAAATTTAAGTTAAGAATGTTTTTTTAACTTATACGGCGGGTGCGGCTATTTACAGCCATTATAAAATCGTCAAATCTTCCCTTACAAATTAGAAGGATATTTTTTAATTAAATGTTTTATTTTATAATTATTTGACTTTTAAATGATTTCAAAATGAATATTTTAAGAATTTATGAAAGGTACTATTTATCAAAATCAAAATTTTAAATGTTTTAAAGATTTATCTTTCTAAATCTTTTTAATTAATATCCTTGTTTTCAAAATGATTTTAAGGATTTATTTATATGGACAAGATTGTTTTGAAATAAAATTTCTTTTCGAAAGTTTCAAAGTGGTTTTGGACACATTGATTCAAAAATCTCTTTTAAATTACTTCCTTTATAAATGGGTTACTTTTCAATGATTTCGAGAAAAGAGATATTCCTCTTAAATGGTTTTGATTTAATCTATGTCAACATACTTGTTGGATTTTAAGCTTATTTGAAGTTTATTTATTATGATACAAAACGTTTTTATTTTATTGAAGGTTTTGTGATATTTTTTACTGTGGATGTATTATTTTTATACCATTCATGGTTTATGAAGAAATTATTGACATTTCATATGCTAGTTTTAATATGAATGTTTATGTTATGTTTAAACCTTTTCATATGGGAATGCATTGGACTTAGTATGTGACGGGTGGAGCCCGCTATAGCTCCTAGATGCATCGGTAGGTCTCATGAGACAAACTAGTGTCTTGGCACAAGGCCTTGGAAAAATCTTATTTGTAGTCTTGGCACGAGACCTTGGCTATGTGGTTATGATAGTCTGGCATTATGAATTACATCATTATGAAAGTGGTTGTTGATATTTCATGTGATTATTAGATTAGTATAATATCCATGTGATTAAGTAAATGGCATTATTTCATTTTACTTTTTCCATACTATGTTGAAGTTCAAGTTTAAAAGGCTTTTGTTTTAGTTATAAACTGCCTTAAATGTTTATTCTTATTTATGAAAGTTTCTGCTATATTGTTATACTTACTGGGAATCTGAGCTCACCCCTTTTTTTATGTTTTATTTTTCCCAGGATGTGAACATGTAAATTATGAATGACCTGCAGGGTTATTATGAGGGGATAATAGTGTGGTCTATAAAGACAATATGTTGTTGTAGTAGTTTTTCACTTTATGATGTAATGTAAAACATTATGAATATATCTAGTGTTTCCAAGGCTACTAAACCAATCGGTATTTCGAGAATTGATCTTTCTTGTGATCATGCCAATGTTATCTAATAATGCACCGACTCTAGGTAACTGGGGTCGGGGTGTTACAAGTATCTTGGCACAAGGCCTTGACAGAATCATATTTGTAACTTGGCACGAGGCATTGAATATGTGGTTATGATGTCCAGCATTATGCATTCTATTATTATGAAATTAGCTATTGATATTACATGTGATTATTCGACTAGTAGAATATCCATTTGTATAAGTAAATGGAATTATTTAATTTATCATTCCCTTATTTGGAGGATGTTCATTTTTAAAAGTATTTTGTTTTAGTGTTATACATTTCCTTGAATGTTTATGCTTATTTATGATAATTTATACTATATTGTTATCCATACTGAGCATTTGAGCTCACCCCGTTATTGTGTTTTATTTATTCTAGGATGCTAAGAACTATATTATGATGTATATATAGGGTTATTCTAGGGGAATACTGGAATTCTAAATCGATTATATATGTTTTGTATTATTTTACAAACTATAATGTAACATGAATATATGTAACATATTTTCCATGATTGTTAAATTGGTCACTCCTTCGGGATTTAATTATTTGTGATCATGCCAATTTATTAAAATAATTCACTGACTCTGGGTAACTGGGCTCAAGGAGTTACAATCATTCTGTATTGGGATTAAGATAGAACTGTGTTTTAGCTTGACAGAGAACTCATCCTAATGGGCAGTAGAAAGACAAATAAATTCATTAGGGAACACATTAGAGAATTCCCTAACAATGGTATGTCATCAAAGACAATTGTTTCATTGGTCTTAATCATTTTATATACATATGCTTGCTCACAACATAATAATATACATGGATTACATTTTGTAACCATGAAATATTCAATCCCCTCCTTTCAATTTTATTGAAATGGAGGAAGATTTGAAATAAGAGTGTGAGTCCCATCTCTAGGCAATTTATATTGGATTTATATAGGTCAATACAATCCATGCCTACAAGAGCATCAAATTACACTATGGTTAGTATCATAATGTTTTATTGGAAATTCATTACATAAATTTTGATAGGGGTGAATTATATTATTTGGATGAAACAATTGACCCTTTATCAATATAAACTAATGTTTCATATTCCTTTTCTTTATGTGGTGTTTAAGTAGTTATAATAAACTTGAATGACATTAAAAAACTCATAGAACCAAAATAAAAATGTATATTAACTACTATTTAATGAATAACTATCATAATTATCACTAGTCCTTTCTCATTATCTTCCTTAAAAGTTGTGAAAAAAAATGATCTCCCTTTCTCTCCAGGGCATGGATGTTATTGTTGTAGGTTGTCATTAGTAACCCTTGTCTTAGGGAACCAATCATTGTTAGATGAATGATTACTTCAATATTATTTTCTTCCATATCATTAGTGTGTCTCAAAATATAGAAATATCTATCATGGTGCCACTAATTCCAAAACCGAATTCATTTAATTGCCCCCTCTCATGATTTCCTAGTATTTCTCTTCCAACACATTTGATAGGGATGGTATGGGTCATTTTTAATTAATATTTCTCCATAGTACCACCAAAATTAAACTCAATAAAAACATTCTTATCCCTATGAGAACAATAAGACTTTTTATCATCATTTCAACATTGAGGTAACATTAGAAACTTTTTGCCCAAATTTCAAATTCATGAATGGATAATTTTATTTATAAGCTAATATTTATCCCAAATATTATGTGGTAAATTTTACTATTTAATATAATGACAAGTCAAAGGTGTATAAATAATGTATTTTAATGTTTTCCTAATATCCCTTCTTGGATTCATATGCCTATTTATTTAGGATAACAAAATACCTCTATAAATTAATTTAATGAGTGTGATAAATGTATTTATGGAAAAAAAAAATATAGAATTACTTACACTCCATTTCTTGGATATCATCTTTGAGCATCATATATTTTCACCAATGTTCACCTTTAATTGGACTCTCTCTTTATTAGATAAAAACTATCATGATAATCTCCTGATTGGAGTATTGATGGATGGAGAAGATATTTTCATTAGATTTTATCCAATTCTCTATGATTAAGGGATCAGGATATTGATTTAATGTCATAGGGTATTTTTTTATATCATGTTATCAATTTTAACATGTCTGTTCTTTGTGAGATTTGGAAATTTAACATGATTTGTGTATTAGATCAAAAATTAATTTAACATAGATAGTATTTTTAAAAATTTCATGATTAATACTCACATTGGGTTGGGTATCTCATTTGAAAAGTCATCACATTTTTTCAAACATTTAATTTTGGCACAATTTGAAATATTTGTAGAAATTGAGTAAAAATAAAGGGAAAATTATGGATGAGTATTTTTATAATATTAAAAACATAAAATGAAAACTATGAAAATTTTAGGGATAAATCAAAATTGAACTATATTATTAAAAATAATATTTTTTATGTTTTAATCTATATTTTCAAGGATATTTTTCATAGAATTACATATTATAATTATTTTTGTTCCTCCAATAATGGTACATTCTGATAATGGGAATTTAATAAATCACATTCTTATGGAGTTTCAAACAAGGTGTATTAGAAGGATCAATTTTTTCACTAGGTGATGATCAAGTTCATCTCTACGTGCTCTTTTCTAGGTTATTACCACTTGGTACCAGTATGATAGAACCACATCCATTTATACTTTATAGAAGGGGTGTTATTTTCATGGAATCCACATAATCTATAATTTAAAAAAATATATGGATGTTTTCCTATGATTCTTATTAATTATAACGATTTCAGAATAGTTTTATAATACATATGATAAAAATAACTCGACTATACTATAAAACTAACTATGAAAACACATATCATTAACACAAATTAATTTATGATGCATTAATTGATGATACAGGTAGTATATCCATATAATATTTTGAAGCCTATTAAATGTTTTAAATAGGTACATGACCTAACAACATGGAAAAAATACAAAATGGCAATTAAAATCATTAAAGCATCACCCTATTTTATAGGGATCTTCTAAAATTTTATGGGATAACTATTGGAACCACATAAGGAAGGGGTGAGATATAGAGACTAGTAAGGGAATAAGAAAATAAAATCACAAGGTAAAGTAATACAAGAGTGCCAAAAATATAATCAACTAAACCTAAGAGAGATGAGAATCATATCATTGAATAATGAGGTGTGATATAACATGATACCATAAAGGAAACATTGGAATGAAGAAACAACATGAAACAAGACATCATAAATAAAAGAAAAGAATATATGTCTAGAAGCTAGAACATAGTGTTCCTAGAATAACAACACACGCACCATACTTGTAATATAATGTGACAAAAATACTATGTAATTCATTATAGGGATATAAAATTCTATGGCCAATAGGAAATTTCATATCATTTACATGCATAAGTATTTCACATTGATCATTCAAAATAATGATTTATTTCATCAATATTAATTCTATGATTGAGTTGTGTGGGATACATACAATATTTCCTAAATTAATAAAGGAGAAGAAAATATATGTGAATACCATTGGGTTTAAATGAGGATGGATATTTAGTATATAATTATATTTCATGACAAATTACAGGATAATTCATGGTGTAAAAATATTGAACATATATATTCATAGAATTTTTTAATTATAGTTCATGGGTTATCCCATCAGTTAGAATTTATAAAGATATTAATTGGGATATTTAATTTCTAAATAAAGAAGGAATACATGGTAATTACATGTATAAGAAAATGATGGTTTTAAAAGAAAGAATACGGATTTCTTTGGAATGATGTTTCAAATAGATTTGGAGAATCTTCATAAGAGCATGGGGAGCCTCAGGATAAATCTATAGAGGGAAAAGTAGAGTAATTTAAATCATCATGTGTTTTAAGTGAACTGGAATGGGAGTTTGTGGGTTTTTTGTAGTGAAAGAGAGAATAAATCGGTAATATCTTGAAACATTTGTTTTGGAATATATTTGATAATGCAATGAAAACCAAAAACCTTTTCTTGGTTTATTCCAATGGTTTCTAAAAAAGATGAGTACATTTAATTATATTCTATGTTTAGGAAAACTAGTTATAAAAATGAACTTTTTGTGAAGTGGAAGTGATTCATTTTTATAATTAATTTATTTTATACCATTAAAATATAATACTGGGGTTTTAGGATTTAGTATGTAACACCCCAAGCTTCTACGATATGCTTCTTTTTGAATGATACAGTAGTGTGTGTTGTACGCAACTTCGAGTTCGAACACACACCACAACCAATCAAACTATTCGTTATGAATAGTAATACCCAATTTTTGAAATTTTATAAATTTTATCTTTCAAAATGGAATTCATATTTGCATTCGTAATATCGAAATTAGCCTTGGGGGAATTTTGGGTATTTTTCTGAAAACATTAAATTTTTTATGAATAGTGAAAAAACACTGAGTTATAGATTAAAAACGAATATTTATTTAAATAAATATTAATTTTATTTAAATTTAATTAAGGAAAAAATAGATACATAATACCTATATAAGTTCAATGTAATTAATTGGAGTTATTTCAGAGTAATTTTATATATATAAAAATCTTATTGAAATTTCACCATGTTTTACCCACCTCCTAGGAGAATTTGGAAATTCACGGAAAACTTAATTTTACCACTTCTGTGAATGGAATTTCGAAAATCCGAGAGGCCTGGTTAATATCAAGGAGTAAAATTTGGTTCAATAAGATAAAAATAATTTTTGGTAAATAGTAACTTTTTACTTTTACTTACCATGGTTAAAAGTTAATAGGGTAATTAAGGGTAAAAATGATATTAATATTACTATAACACATGTCCTAATTCTATTGGACAAGTTTATATAGAATAAAAACAACTTTAGGAATAAAATATTATCATTGAGGTTCACTTGGATTAGATTAGGACATTTTTTATTATTTAATTCAAAGAAGAGTTAAAAGAGTTAAAATCAATGTTTAATTACTATAAAATTTTTAATATAGGGTTATACATAAGATAAATTCGATTATAAATATTCATTAGAAATAAAAAATTATTTCCTACATAATTTTATTTTATTTATAATTTTTAGATATTAAATAATTTAATTTATCTATGACACAATGGTGATGCAGTAATTACCAAATTAATAAAATATTAAAATAATTGATATTATAAATATCCCAATAAATTGTATTTGATATTTTTTATTAATTAAACTAATTTTATAGGTTAACATGACATGTTAGTATTGATTTAATTATGTTTTTTCGAATTAATCATGTTGTTATGATTTTCACAAAAATCAAATACCAAATAGTGTCAAAATTGACATAAAAGAGTTTTTTAAACAAATATTATATGATTAATTGATATTCAATTCTTAAAAATATAATGATAGGCCAAGATACTGATATAATTATAGGTGTATCATTAATGAACCACGTAGGGTTATCTTGGATGTATATATTATGTTTATTAACTATATAATATAAAAATAAAAAGAGACTTGGTAAATATGAACCTAATTAAATAAGAGTTAAATATAAATAATAAGGTTAATATAGTGACCCAAACCTGTCTAAAATCTATTGGTTGAAATTTTTTAGACTCATCCCCACATTAAACTTTAAGTAATCCACTTTGGAGCCATTAGAAACCGAATATGAATTTATTATAAAATAATATTTCTAGCATTTCCAATGGTGCCCCTCACCCCTCTTATAAAAGGACACTCCCCCTTCTCTCAATTTTACACCTTCAAAGACTTTTGGATCGTCCAATACCTGCCCAAATACTCTCTCAACTTCCCTCACTTCAACCTAGTGGACTTATTTTGATCAGAAAGCCAACATAAAGATCCCTTTTGATCAAATCAAAAGGAAGAACCGGAAGAAGTGGTAATGTTTTCACCACCCTCTTTCAAGTTCCTATATCCTTCAACTTATTATTTATTTGTTATTTCCATTATAAAATAATAACTATAGTATATTATATATAATGTGATGTTATTATAAATATGGTACAACCATATTCAGTATTCTATCCATCCTTTGAATGACATGTCACCATACGTGCGTATGTATGGCCCACCGTCTCCACATCGTGGTGTAATTGTTATTCAATATATTATTAATTGTATGGGTATAATAATGATGTGTAATTCATGTAAATAATAAATATAAAATGATAATTATTCTGTATATATGATATACCACCCAATAATATATTATTTTAATATCAAAAGAATGATATTGTCGCTCGTGCGTACGTACGGACTACCGTCTCCACGAACGAGATGAGATTCATTCCCCATAATATCCATTCACGAATAATTTTCATTTGAAGGTTAAAAATAATGTTTAAAGACTTAATATAATTCTGGATATAAGTAATATGCAACCTATTTATAAAAAACACGGCATATGTAACAATTCTTATAAAGGAAAATGAAACAGTTAACACCAGAAACAACGATAATACAAAAATATTACTAACAAGGCAATGTTAAAAGATCATATATGATATCATATTAATATATATGATTATTTTATAATTTAATAAATATTATCTCACCATTACACAAGAGGATAACCTACCCTCAACCAAAGAAAAGTACAAGGTAAGGGTTTATTTCATGATGTCTTCATTACCAGAGGTTGTTTATATGTAATTATCTACTGGGATCTCTTTATCATCTACATCCATGTTTCTTAAAAAAGTATTTCAAATAATTCTTAATATTTTATAGACTTTGTGTTAAAGTATTTTTTACCCTTTTTGAATTTTTATAAGAAGTTAATAAAGGAATCATTCCATCGTTTTTGAAACAAGGTCCTTTTTAACCTTTTCGACAAAATTATGGTAAGAATGTCTTTTTAACTTATACAGAGAGTGCGACTATTTTACACCATTATAAAATCTTCAAAGCATACCTTAAAAGCTTATAAGAATATTTTCAAAGTAAATTTTTTCATTTATAATTATGTGACTTTTAAAAGATTTCCAAAAAAGAGATATTTCTCTCAAATAGTTTTGATTTTCATCTATGTCAACATCCTTTGATGGATTTTATGTTTATTTGAAGTTGATTTATTATGATACAAAACTTACATATTGTATTGAAGGTTTTGTGATATGTTTGACTATGGATGTGTTATTTTTTATACCATTCATGGTTTATGGAGAATGTATTGACATTTCGTATGCTAGTTTTAATACGAAAGTTTATGTTATGTTTAAACCTGTTCATATGCGGAATGCAATGGACTTAATAAGTGATGGGTGGAGACCACTATAGCTACTTTATGCATTGATAGGTCTCATGAGACAAACTAGTGTCTTGGCATGAGGCCTTGACAAAATCTTATTTGTAGTCTGGGCACGAGGCCTTGGTTATGTGGTTATGATAGTCTGGAATTATGCATTCCATCATTATGAAACTGTTTATTGATATTGCATGTGATTATTCATTTATTAGAATATCCATGTGAATAAATATATATCATTATTTCATATTATTTCTGCCATATTATTCTGAAGTTCATGTTTAAAATGATTTTTTTAAGTTATACGTTGCCTTAAATGTTTATGATTATTTATGAATGTTTTCGCTATATTGTTATCCTTACTGAGCATATGAGCTCACCCCTTTCTCTGTTATATTTTTCCTAGGTTGTGAAGATGTATTTCATGAATTACCTGCAGGGATAGTATGAGGAGATATGAGTGTGGACTATAGAGACTATGCTGTTGTAGTTTTCATTTTATGATGTAATGTAGACTTTATGAATGTATCTAGTGTTTCCAAGGCTACTAAACAAATTGGTATTTTGATACTTGATCATTCATGTGATCATGCCAATTTTATGTAATAATGCACAGACTCTAGGTAACTGGGTTCAGGGCATTATAGTTGGTATCAGAGGATGTTTAGTACAAACCTTGGAAGCTATATTTAGATAAACTCTGATTAGAACACATAGACCTAAGATAGACATTGAGGATTAGTATAGAAGAACTTCTTAGAATTTTGTTATTGTAGAGATTTTATGAGTTCTCTGAGAAATACATCCCTGTCTAGATACGAGCAGGTAGAGGTGGGTCGGGCATAGATGTACCCAGGGGTAAAACCCAAAAACACCGCTTTGATCTTGACTCGAATGGAAACTGGTGCACGACAACGGGCCTTACTGCACTCTTGGTTACGACACTCCCGGGGGATATACTTAGGATAATTATCATTTTCTTTACAATCCATTATGAAGGGTTTATGAGTATATAATTTCAAAGAAAACAATTTTTTTATGATTATGGATTATATCCATAAACAGTTTAATTTATGTTAACTGTTTTACAAGTATAGAATTATGTATTTTTATTCATAAACTGATATAGTTTATGCAATTTTTTATAAATTGTAACTAATGGAATGAATAGAACCTATATCAATGCACACACTCCATGTTGGGATTTCCCTCCTCTTCAAGATACACATAGTGGAGCTGGTGATGCAACTGGTGTTGATCAGCTAATCACCATACTGGGAAAACACACTCGGGTTATGAATAATAACCCTACCTATATGGAGCACCCTGATTCGCAGTGTGGAGGATCAAGGTTAGATAAAAATTCATGAGGCAACAACCACCAACATTCAATGGGAGTACAGATACATTATTATCTAAGCAATGGATAAGTTCCCTAGAGAAAAATATTCCATGCCTTGGGGAGTAGTGAAAGGGAAAAAGTTATCATGGCAGTTTACCGCCTCACTGGAGATGTTGATCAATGGTGTTCATTGAATCAAAACACAAACGAAGATGATGAAGTATCAAATAGGGAATTTAGGGAGTTCAATGATCTTTTCTTAGATTAATACTTTCCTCCTGACCATCGAGCTGATATGGAAATGCAATTTCTGAGTCTGAGACAAAAGGAGGATGAGAATGTCGCAAAGTAAGAGGCTAACTTTACAAGGTTAGAAAGGTATATTGGAGATTATATACGTAACCCAATAAGTAATATTGATCATTTAATTAATAGGTTAAAACCATTTCTTCGTCGAGCATTAGTCACACAATCCTTCTCGTCGTACGAAGACATTGTCTCATGTGCTATAAAGATAGAAAAATAATTCTATAAGTCTTATGACTTTAAATCAAAGAAATAGAAGAAGAGATCTCCGGATAAATCTAGAAATGGCAATAAGGGGATAAAGGTAAAAGTTGAATATCCATCCTACATTAAATGTGGGAAGAAACACCCCGACACTTGCTTAAAATGAATGGGTGTTTGTTACAAGTGTGGCGAAAAAGGCCACCAAGCTCATGATTACAACGGAAAGAGAGTTGTTGTCAATGTGGAATGGTATAACGGTAAAGAGATGGTACATTATGAAAATGAATGTCCTAAGCATCAGGGGAACTTACCTCAGAAATGGACAAGGGATCAAGGACAAGCTTATTCTATCACTACTGCTGAGGAAGAAGCTCCAAAAGACGTGGTGGCTGGTAATTTAATGGTTTCCTCAAGTTTAGAAAATTCATTATTTGATTCTAGATCATCGCATTGTTTCATATCTTCTCAATTTACTATGAAAATTAGATATTTCCAATTTTATTTAACAAGGGAGTTTTCATTTAAAACTCCTAAGGAAAGTATCATTGTAACAAAATTTTGTGAACCGGTCCCCATTAGAGCACATTAATGTTCTTTATCCACTGATCTCATCGTCATAACTATGATTGAGATTGATATAATACTCAGTATGGATTGGCTTTCGGAACTTTATGCAAAGATTTATTGTAAGAAGAAGGAGGTTACAATTTTTTATGATTATGATAAGGAACACCTTATCTTAAGAGCACAATCATCACCACCTAATTCTTATCTAGATCCAACCCTAGTAGCTAAACTAAATTCAATTATTGGGGAGGAAGAGAATGAAATGACTGTGGGTGAGGAAAGGAATGTTCAAATAGAGGACATACCTATTGTGAAATAATATGTAGATGTGTTTCCAAAAGATTTACCTGGACATCATCCAGAATGAGAAGTTGAATTTTCCATTGATTTAATTCCTGGTTCAAGGCCCATATCGAAGACCCCTTATTGAATGGACATTGTGCAATTAGTTGAACAAAAGAAAAAACTAGAGGAATTGAGTAATAAGGGATTTATTCACCCTAGTGTTTCTCCATGGAGAGCCCCTATCCTTTTTTCTGAAGAAATATGGATCTATGAGGAGGTGCCTTGAATACATGGAGATCGATGCTATAACAATAAAGAACAAGTATCCCCTACCTCGCATTGATGATTTATTTGACCAACTGCATGGAGCTCAATAATTTTTAAAGATTTTCATTTGATCTGGATACCATCATTTGTGTGTGAAGAAAGAAGACATTCTGAAGACAGTATTTCGAACCAGGTATGGGCATTACGAGTTTACATTAATGCCTTTTGGGCTGACAAATGCACCCTTTGTTTTCATAGATCTAATTAATAGTGTTTTCAAAGAATATCATGATGACTTTGTAGTTGTTTTTATTGATTATATCTTGGTATACTCCAAAATCTACAAAGATCATTAAAATCACTTGCGTGTTATATTGAGGACTCTGAGAAGACATGAATTATATGGGAAGTTTAGCAAGTGTGAATTCTGGCTTCAGGAGATTTATTTTCTTGGCCATATTGCCTCTAAGGATGGAATCTCTATTGATCCTTCTATGATAAGAGAAATCCAAGAATGGCCAGTACCGACGAGTATAATCGAGGTACACAGTTTTATTGGTTTATAAATTTATTATCGATGTTTCATCCAGAATTTTTCCTGATTGGCTAACACATTTACAAAGCTCACACGTAAAGGGGTGAAATTTGTTTGGACAAAAGAGTGTGAAGAATTTTTCTAAGAACTGATGAAATGATTATTCAATTCTCTTATATTGACTCTACCATCAGGGAATGATGGGTTTGTTATTTAATGTTATGCATCGAAAAAAGGATTTGGTTGTGTCCTTATGTAGAATGATAGGGTTATTGCCTATGCATCACTACAGATAAAAATTCATTAGAAGAACTATCCAACTCATGATCTTGAGTTAGCAGCTGTAATCTTTTCTTTGAAGATATGGAGACATTATCTCTATGATGAAAAATGTGAGATTTATACTGATCACAAGAGTTTGAAGTATATTTTCTCATAGAAAGAACTCAACATGAGGCAAAGTAGATGGCTTTAACTACTTGAGGTTTATTATTGCACGATACACAACCACCCGGGGAAGGAAAATAAGGTTGCAGATGATTTGAGTAGGAAAGATCATGTAGTTTTGAACAAGATGAGAGTTGAGAGGGATCCTATTTTCATGTATCTATTAAAGATTGATATGGGAATCACCATGGAAGGTGAAACATCAATATTTTTTAAAATGGTTGCCAAACCATCTTTACTAGAAAGGATAAAGAGTTCTCAGTCCAGTGATGAAGAGCTTCAAAAGAAGATTAATTCGGTGAATGATGGGAGATTGATTGACATTGTGTATGAAGATGGAATTTTGAAATTTGGGAGGAGACTTTGTGTTCCTGATATCGTTGATCTATAAAGGGAATTGTTGGATGGTGCTCATAGTTCCAATTTCTCTACACACCCTGGGAGAACCAAAATGTATAGTGATTTAAAGGAACATTTTTGGTGGGATAACATGAAGTGGTAGATAGCTTATTTTGGGTCAAGATGTATGGTTTGTCAACAAGTGAAAGCTGGAAGGCAACAGCCTGGAGGATTCATGAATCCTCTTCCCATACCTTAGTGTAAATGGGATAATATCATGATGGACATTGTCATGGGACTACCAAAGACACCTAGAAAGAACGATGCAATATGGTTCATTGTGAATCGTCTTACCATGTCAGCACATTTTCATGTTATAATGGAAGATCTACCACTTCAACATCTAGAAAAACTATATATTAATGAAGTTGTAAGACTTCATGGAGTACCCTTATCAATTGTTTTTTATCGTGATCTACGTTTTACATCATGATTCTGGAAGAGTCTTCAGAAGTCCTTGGATACAGAACTTTGTTTGAGCACTGCCAACCCCCCTCAAACAGATGGACAATTAGAACATACTATTCGAACCTTAGAAGACATGTTGAGATCATGCTCACTTGACATTCAGGGTATGTGGGATCAATATTCACCTCTGGTGGAATTTTCTTATAATAATAGCTTCGATTCAAGTAAACATATGGCACCATATTAAGCGTTATACGGAAAGAGATGTCGCACACCAACCTGTTGGGATGATGTTGATGAAAGGAAACTCATAGCCCCAAAAATGGTGGAGGAAACGATGGAAAAGGTTAAGGTATTCCATGACCACATAAAAGCAGCTCAAAGTAGGTAGAAGAGCTATGCCGATAATCAAAGGAAGGATTTAGAATTTCATGTAAGAGATCATGTTTTCTTGATGGTATCTCTATGGAAGGGAGTTATATGTTTCTGTAAGAAAGGTAAATTGAGTCCCAGGTACATCATACCTTTCAAAATTCTTCAATGAATTGGGGCTGTAGATTACTATTTGGAAAAGCCGCCAAGTCTCTCCAAAGTTTGAGATGTGTTCCACGTATCACTGTTGAGAAAATACATGCCTGACCCAACGCATGTACTCACATATGATGAATTAGAACTGGAACCCGATCTATCTTATTGTGAAGAGCCCGTCATGATTCTTGATACAAGAGAACAAGTGCTGAGAAACTGGATGAATCGTCTGGTAAAAGTTTTATGGAGAAACCATAAAATGGAAGAGGCAATGTGGGAACCCGAGGAACTTATGATGACGAATCACCCGAGTATTTTCATGAGGTAGTATTCTAAAAATTTCTAGGATGAAATTATTTGAAGGAGGGGAGAATGTAACACCCCAAGCTTCTACGACACACTTCTCTTTTAATAATACTGTAGTGTGTGTTGTACGCAACTTCGAGTTCTAACACACCCCACAACCAATCAAACTAGACGCTATGAATAGTAATACCCACTTTTTGAAACTTTATAAATTTTATCTTTCAAAAAGGACTTCATATTTGGATTCAGAATATTAAAATTAGCCTAGGGTGAATTTTTGGTATTTTTCTGAAAACTTACAATTTTTTATGAATAGTCAAAAAACACTGAGTTATAGTTTAAAAATGAATTTTTATTTAAATAATTATTTATTTTATTTAAATTTAATTATGTTCAAAATAGATACATATGACCTATATAAGTTCAATGTAATTAATTGGAGTTAGTTTAGAATAATTTTATATATATATTAATTTCATTCAACTTTTTACCGTCTTTTACCCAGCTCCTAGGAGAATTTGGAAATTCACGTAAAACATAATCTTACTGTTTCTGTGAATAGAATTTCCAAAATCTAAGAGACATAGTTAATATCAAGCAGTAAAATGTGGTTCAATAAGATAAAAATAAATTTTTGTGAATAATAACTTTTTACTTTTATTTACCACGGTTAAAAGTAAATAGGGTAATTAATGGTAAACATGATATTAATATTACCCTAACACATGTACTAATTCTATTGTACAAGTGTATCTCGACCAAAAACAACCTTATGAATAACATATTATCATTTAGGTCCACTTGGATTAGATTAAGACATTTATTATTATTTAATTCAAATAAGAGTTAAAAGATTTCAAATCAACATATAATTACTAATACATTTTTAATATAGGGTTATACATAAGATAAATTCGATTATAATTATTAATTAGAAAGAAAAGAAAATTCCTACATAATTGTATATTATTTATAATTTTTAGACATTAAATAATTTAATTTATTTATGACCCAATGGTGATGCAGTAATTACCAAATAAATGAAATATTAAAATAATTGATATTATAAATATCCTAATAAATATAATTTGAGAGTTTTTATGAATTAAACTAATTTTATAGGTTAATATGACATGTTAGTAATTATTTAATTATGTTTTTTATAAGTAATCATGCTGTTATAATTTTCACAAAAATCAAATACCAAATAGTGTCGAAATTGGCATAAAAGTGTTTTTAAAACAAATATTATATTATTAATTGATATTCAATTCCTAAAAATCTAAGGATTGTTCAAGAGACTTATATAATGATAGTTGTATCATTAATTAACAACTTGGGGTTCACTTGGATGTATATAGTATGTTTATTAACTATATAATATAAAATTACAAAGGGACATGGTAAATGTGAAACTAATTAACTAAGAGTTAAATATAAATGATAAGGTTATTATAGTGAACCAAAGTTGACTAAAATCTATTTTTTTAAAGTATTTATACTCATACCCACATTAATCATTAAATAATCCACTTTTGAGCCCTTAAAAACTGAATATGAATTATTATAAAATAATATTTCTATCATTTCCAAAGGTGCCCCTCACCCCTCGTATAAAAGGGCACTAACCCTTCTCTCAATTTCACACCTTCAAAGCCTTTTGGCTCGGCCAAAACCTACCCCAATACTCTCTCAACTTCCCTCACTTAAACCTATAGGCTTTAGTTTGATCAGAAAGCCAACCTATGGAGCCCTTTTGATCAAATCAAAAGGAAGAACCCGAAGAAGAGGTAATGTTTTCACCACCCTCCTTCAAGTTCCTTTCTTCTTCAACTTCTTCCTTATTTGTTATTTACATTATAAAATAATAACTCCAGCATATTATATATACTGTGAAGTTATTATAAATATGGTTCAACAATATTCAGTATTCTATCCATCCCTTGAATGACATGTCACCATACGTGTGTACGTACGGCTTACCATCTCCACGTCCTAGTGTAATTGTTATTCAATAAATTATTAATTGGATGGGTATAATAATGATGTGTAATTCATGTAAATAATAAATATAACATGATAATTATTATGTATATATTATATACCACCCAATTATATATTATTTTAATATCAAAAGAATGATATTGTCACCCGTGCGTATGTACGGACTACCGTCTCCACGAACGTGATGAGATTCATTCCCCATCGTATCAATTCAAGAATAATTTTCATTTTATGGTTAAGAATAATGTTTAAAGACTTAATATAATTCTAGATATAAATAAGACCCAACCTATCCATAACAAACACGGATTAAGTAACAAATCATATAAAGGAAAATGAATCAGTTAACACCTGAAACAATGATAATACAAAAATATTACTAACAAAGCAATGATAAAAGATCATATATGATATCATATTAATGTATATGATTATTGTATAATTTATTAAAAATTATTTCACCATTATACAGGAGGTTAACCTACCCTCAACCAAGTAAAATTACAAGGTAAGGGTTTATTTCAAAATCTTTTCATTATTCAAGGTTGTTTATACGTAATAATCTACTAGGATCTCTTTATCATCCACATCCATGTTTCTTTAAAAAGTATTTCAAATCATTCTTACTATTTTATAGACTATGGGTTAGAGTAATTTTTACCTTTTTTGACTTCTTATAGGATTTTTATAATGTAATTGTTCCGTTCTTTTCCAAACAACGCCCTTTTTAACCTTTTCGACAAAATTAAGGTAAGAATATTTTTTTAACTTATACCACAGGTGTGACTATTTTCCGCCATTATAAAATCTTCAAATATTCCCTTACAAGCTTATAAAAATATTTTCAAAGTAAATGTTTTCTTTTATAATTATTTTACTTTAAAATGATTTAAAAAAATGAGATATTTCTCTCAAATAGTTTTGATTTTCATCTATGTAAACATCCTTCGATTGATTTTAAGTTTATTTGAAGTTGATTTATTATGATACAAAACTTCCATATTGTATTGAAGGTTTTGTGATATGTTTGACTATGGATGTGTTATTTTTATACCATTCATGATTTGTTGATAATGTATTGACATTTCGTATGCAGGTTTTAATACGAATGTTTATGTTATGTTTAAACCTGTTCATATGAGGAATGGATTGGACTTAATAAGTGACGGGTGGAGCCCGCTATAGATCCTTGATGCATTGGTAGGTCTCATGAGACAAACTAGTGTCTTGGCACGAGGCCTTGAAAAAATCTTATATATAGTCTTGGCACGATGCCTTGGCTATGTGGTTATAATAGTCTAGCATTATGCATTCAATCATTATGAAAGTGGTTATTGATATTTCATGTGATTATTAGACTAGTAAAATATCCATGTGAATAAGTAAATGGAATTATTTCATTTTATTTCTGCCATATTATTCTTAATTTCATGTTTAAAAGGCTTTTGTTTAAGTTATACATTGCCTTAAATGTTTATGCTTATTTATGAATGTTTTCGCTATATTGTTATCCTTACTGAGCATTTGAGCTCACACCTTTCTATGTTTTATTTTTCCTAGTATATGAAGAAGTATTTTGTGAATGAACTGCAGGGATAGTATGAGGGGATATGAGTGTTGACTATATATACTATGCTATTGTAGTTTTCATTTTATGATTAATGTAATCATTTTGAATGTATCGAGTGTTTCCAAGGCTACTAAACTAATCGGTCATTCGAGACATGATCTATCCTGTGATCATGACAATGTTATGTAATAATGCACAGACTTTGGGTAACTGGGGTCGGGGTGTTACACATTAATTGAATATAAAATTAAAAAAATAATGTCAAAACACCTTATTATAAAGTCAAAATATATATTTGTTCCTAGAGTAATTTTATGAAATATATTATGTAGTAACTAATTATATCAATTTATTATTTTTGAATATTGTATAGATTATTTTCGTGTCCAATTACTAAGATTCCATGAAATTCTGAGGCCTAATGTGGTCAGAGTTTATTTTAGAAATATAACGAATATATTGATTAGCATGACAATACCATTTTTTAAACAAGTTGAATTAATTGAAAATAAAATTTTAGGCTAAATATTGTAGGGGTGAATTGAGTTTAGAATGTGAGTTTTACCCAAGGCGCAATATAACCCTGCTCAGTGTGGGAGGTATGTGGAAAATTAATCACATGAATAGGTTAGAGTAAAGGGGTTGGAGCACACCATGTTCTCCCTTACACAGAAACATATTGGACAAGAATACATGGGCTATGACATGTACTGATACATAGGTACATGAACATAGGTTCAAACTATGTAATGGAACATGGGTAGACTACATGAGAATCTTAAATGCCATGGACATCTACACATATATTGGAAAGAGACACATGCTCTTTGTATGATAGTACATAGGGTCAAGGGATAGAATATTTGGAAACTACTACATGTTGTTAACTTTTTTATACATGTCTTGGAGCCCTTGTCCTTTGGAACATGGAAATGATTCTTTATGGCGAGTTATGTTTACCCTTTCTCTGAGGGTAATTATGGAATTGTCTCATAATCTTAGTACTACGATCCATTCAATAGGACATCCTAGATAGGGTCATTGTGAGTCCTTCCTGGGCCCTAAGTGAGATCTTATATTCATATTTGATCCCCATGTGGAGTTCTTGTTAATTTTTATGCTAATAAAACATGGGAAACTATCCTTTAAAAAGTAGTTTAATCATGATTGTGTTGTTTGTGTCACCCCATGGTATTATGTGTGAACCTCATATGTGTATTGTATCTCTTCAAACATCGATGTTCACATTATAATGGTGATTCCTAATGACCAATACCACTCAGATGAATGTCATCAGTGTTATTACATTAAGGTGTGTGTTATCCCATATGAGTTCTTTATGAAAACTTCAAAAATGAATCCTAGGAAAGATACTATGGTTGTGGATTTACAATAAATTGTGCTTCTTTGTTTAGTATATCTAGAAATTATTATTATCTATTTTGTAGACATATAACTTTGTAGAGATGATTGTTTTTACTTTGTTGTATGGTTTTTTGTTTTGGGTTGTCCTTTTGTGTATTAGTATACTCATAAATATATAATATTCCCCCTCACATGTTTTGTCTTGTGTAGATGACCAACCACTTTTTAGTGTCCTTGACAGACCATGGTTCATGGGTTCATAGTGAGAACAGAGAGGCTGATTTGTGTTCATGTGGTATTCTAACTGCAATGTTTTTTATACATTCATGATGGACTCATTTTATGTGTCTTTTTGAATGGATTTTATTTTTAACAATTTACCTTACATTACATCTTTTCATACTCTAGTTGTGGGGTTTATATGTATCCATGCATGGTTGTTCTATTGTTATTAAATTTCATCATTGTATATGTTTGAAGATGCATTCATGTGTATATGTTCATAGGATAAGGAATAAAATTATAGTGTTATGTGTAATGGGTCCCAGATTCCATCCCATGTCCTATTAGAGGCGGGCTTAGGGAGTCCGAGTATTGTCACCATTGGGATGTTTCATGATAGTGTGGTATCATAAAAGTCACTCCAACAATATGACCTAAAGTGTGTGAGAATGATTTGAAGTAATAGTGTTAATTGTTTGATGTTGGGATTTCAGGCTAGTGACTCATGTATTGGTGTGTTTTCTATTGTATCCATACACCAAGACTCTAATCGCTGGCTTTTTTTTACTTTGTACATGGGAATATTGGTTGTAGGGAAAATAATGGAACATGAATCAAATAAGAATGGATTGGGTTTAACATTTATTTATTATGTCAGCACTAGAGACATTCTCATTGACCATGTTATATAATATATAAATTTTGGATGCCTCCTTGATGTATGATAGATAGGATTCAGAATCATTACCAAAAGAATGATCCCCACAATGAAGAGTCTTCGATACATGGACCAGTTCCTGAGGTGATACCTTCTGTTGGTGCAGTATCTATACAATGACTCGTAGATCACCTTTTAGTCCAAGAAGTGATGAATGATGAGGTGAATAGGCTACGAAAACAACACAATTTTTAGTTCAAAATACCACTTAGGTTCTAGGGTGAGTTCAAACCATAGGAAATTGAGCACTAGCTTGAGGCGGTGAACTATGTTTTCAATTTGCATAGGACACAAGCCGAGCAGATAGTGGCCCAATCTGTAAGCCTTCTTCAAATATCAATAAGTAAATGGTGGTGTTTGGTGATCCAATCTTATAATGTGGTAAATCATTTATAAATAGTGTATGAACACCTTTCTATGGATGAGTTATCTCAATTTAAGCTAAGATATGTACATATGTAAGAGCTTCTGAGGCTCTAGTAGTGAAGAACTACAGTAGCTGAGTATTCATCGTGGTTTTTCGATCTCTCCAGGTACATGATGTATTTGTTTCATGATCATTTCTTCATGGAACATAACATTGATTTGGGTCTACATATAGATATATGAGCCATTTTTATCCCTATAATCATTCATACATATGCTTGTGTGCTAGAGTGATCATTGGTGGTTGAGAGATTCTTGGAAGAGAAAACACAACCAGTGGAATAGTTGAACCCAAGACTATAGACCTAAAAAGTAGGGAGAGGAAATCAGTCTCAAGGACCTAGATGTGCCAGTAGTTTTAGGAGGATGTCCTAGGATATAGGGTCTATGTTTTAGGGCTCACAGAGCGGGTATAGTAAGACAAGAGTGAAACAGTGCTACACATGTGATGAAAGGGGATATTTTGCTTGATATTGTATGAACCATTGTACAGCTAACTGAGAGACCATGGATGGGATATTGAATATGGGGTATCATATGGTGCATGAAATTTCATAATGTGTGGGATGTGGAAGATAATATGGTAGAATCATAGGAGGTGGTAGATGGATTGTCTTATCACCACCACCTCCACATGTGGTCTACTCTAGGCTCTAGGAGTTTGGGGACAGGGGAGGGGACATCTGTTGGCAGTTGGAGCTTATGACCCAATGTATCTGAGAATGATTTTAGTTATTATCTGAGTTATTTCTAAATTACAAGTACTCATCATAAATACATGTTCTAGAATTTACTTTCTTTTCATATATATTGTACGACACATATATATTCTACATGATCCATTAGATTGGAAATTTTTTCTTCGAGACTCCTAATGGAGAGGACTCAATATTAACAAACTTCTGTTGAAAGTGATAAAAGACTATAACATATTCCAGATTTAGTTGGGATCTCATTCTTACTATGATGAGGCATTACAATGTCATATTAGTTATCGAATGGTTTTCCAAAGTTCATTCTGAGATCAATGCATTCTGTTAGTCAAGGTGTTGTGTCCGTAGTGATATAACACAACTTTCCTTATTTGGTGTAAATGAATCCCAAGCCTCAGAGGATTAAATAATGCATTGGATGGTTCATTGGACTAACCATCAGTTGTTTAGATTAACACTTGATGTAATGAATGTTTTGAGATCCTAGTTTCATGTAGTAGTGGTGGGGTACAAGGACATATTCTTTGAGAATTTTTAGTCTTACCTTTAGACCCAGATATATAATTATGAATTGATCTACACACCAAGAAAATACAATGATCTACACCAGTATATCTGATCCCTCCAACAATGTTTCATGAGGAGAGGGTGCAGTTGTGAACCTAAAATATAGTTCATACATAAAATTTATACTCCTAATTCATCCATATTTAACCAATTCATAGGTTGTAAATATAGTTCACTTCCATCACATTATGAAATCATATATGAATTCCCCATGAAACATTCATCATATTGTTACCCCAGAATAGAGATGGGTTATATAAACCTAGAATCAAAACACAAGAAATGAGATGGGTATCATTAACATTTCATCACATGATTACCTATGTAATGAGATAGGTTTCATAATAATTTCATTAGTGAAAACCCATTGAAGAGATGAAGGTTTCATAAGAATATAACTCCGGTAAGATAAGTAGTTGTTATAAACACCATTCAATAAAAACATTTACCATTCAAGATAGAATATGAATAAAACCAGTGGATTATTTCCTAGAAGGGGATGAGTAACATTAAAAGTTGTAATCTTATATAGAATATAATAGAAAAATATATTTTGAATGTATTTCATTAGGAACATAGTATTTCTTCTTGTAAAATGATTTTTTTAAAACATAAAACTGTAGAAAAAATATTCATTAAAATTATATTGAAAATAAAGAAATTACGCTTGATATAATATTGAAAACATTGTCCCTTAAAACATATAAATGATGTTGGAAAACAATTTGGAAATCATTTTCCATAGAACATATAAAATAGTATAAAAACCAATTTAAAAACAATTTCAATAAAAAATGCTTTGAAAATTTACTTTGAAATCATTAAAATGTTTTGAAACCCATTTCAATAAAAATTAAATAAAAAAATATGAGAAATTAATGTTTTAAACATGAATAGGAAGCATCAATTAGATGAAGATAAGTAAATCTACACATGTTATACAAGGTAAAAATAAAATTCCATATTCATGGTAAAATGGATAGAAAAAACCCTTATTAAGAATGTGACTAGTAGATTCCAAAGAAAAAAATAAGTAAAAGACAATAATAGTAAAAATGAATTATAATAACTATAGTATAATAATATAATATTCCTGGAAATCATTTTTTGAATAAATGATTTTTAAGGAACTCAAATATTTGATCAAAGAGAGCGTAGTGTGGGGATTTCATAAAAACACTTTCTTTACTCTCTTAACTGGAAAAGTGTGGAAAATGGTACAAATACATGAATATATCATGATTATACAAATGATTATAAAATTCATGAGTGTGATTTTGATTTGGATCATGTTATTTCATTAATGTAAATCTAAACATAAACAATGTCGAAAGGCGATGAGATTATTTCAGTAAACTCATAGCACCTAATAACATAGAACTATAATACCTATGTATGAAAGTGAAATCACAGAAATCATAAAATATCATGAAAATAATGATATTAATGATATAAAATTTCAATTTCATTATGTTTAACTCATGAAAAAAATAGTGGTTCATATCATGAGATGTTCCTTAAAAGAGGAAAATTGTGACAAAATTACTTTAACAATTTGATATATTTTGAAAAATCAAAAAAAATTAAATAAATGTCATAAAATGACCATGAAAAATACCCATAATAATATATATAAGATTCATAGTATACATACATGGGAATTATACAAACCAAAATATGAATTAGTGGTAAATAATTAATGTATCACACCGAAATAAAAAAGTGATATGAAATTCTATAACCATGTGTATTGACCCTCTTCATGAACACATGATCCTTATCTAAACTGGGAAACTCATGTTGGTTTGAACTAATTGGATTCATTGGGAACCTTTCTCTATAAATGGATTCATTATGAAGTAAGGTAGGGAAATTGGGAGGATATTTAAATATATCTTCGTCGAGCCTAAGTGGTTTGAGAGGCGACACTATGTTAGGGGATAGGGGGTCTTTTTCAGAAGAGGAGGAGTTGCACTCTTGTAATATTTTTCCAAATGAATTCCATACAATATTTTCACAGGTCATTTAGATCCCATAATGGAAATAAATTACAAGAGAGGATTGTGTAAAATTATAGTCGTTCAATGGATCTTGTATAATTTTCATGGTCGATTTGTATCTTATATTTATGGTTTAGTACATTATTAACCTAATTTTTATCTTAATTATTGGAATTTATTTCGACCACTTTAACTAATATTTTTGGTAAAAAATAACCTGAATATTCATTATTAATTATTTTTAATCAAAATATGGAATCCCTTTTTTCTAATTCTCATCACATAAGTAATATAAATTAATATAAAATCAATCATGTTGACTAGGCGACAATGGGTGTTTAAATGTAACAATGACCAAATATTTTCAAAGAGTTTATATCCAATTTCATTGTAAAATTGGACCTAATGAACTTAATTGTATTAATTGATAATAATTTTTTTAATTTAAATAATAAAATAATTTATAATATAATTTATCCATTAAATTCAATTAGATGAAAAAGCGGGTATGAAATAAAATTTGGTATTTCTATGTTCTCATCGAAAAATGATATTTCTCAGTAGAATCCCAAAAATTAGCCATAAGATAATTTTGACTATATAAATTCAATAATGATGTTTATACAATCAAATTATATTTTTAGTAGATTCTTATTGAATTTTTTTTTGGTAGAAGGATGTGAAAAATTGTTAATTTGAGAAAATAATATTTTTAAACACATAAGGAATTTACCTATAATTATATATTTCATTATTCATATGATTTTTTAATATAACAAAATTTATAAATAGTATTTAAAACATATTTATTTATCATTAATATTACTAATTGTAATAGCCATGTTGTAGTTATCTAATTTAAGTAATTATAAAAAAAATCTTAGAAACTTATTAATGTGTGTAAAGTATAGCATGTCAGTGATGTGTGAAATGTATGACATGTTTGTGTTCAATGTAACATACACCAAGATGGTTACACTATAAAGAAATGCTTAACTTAGTGAAAAGAAATATATCAATGATAATTAATACATTCAAAAAAAGTTGATAAAAATTCTTGGTGTTACATATTGACCCCGACTCACGTAGCCCAGAGCCAGTATATTACATTATTTCATTGGAATAAATGGAAGGGATAAAATCCTAAAATATTGATTAGTTTAATATTTAAAGAGAACAATATATATACATGATAAAAATTTTACATTGGGAATAGAAAATGAAGATTAATAAATAAAAAACCAAAACAAACAGTCTCTTTGAAAACTATTTAAAATAATCCTTTATTATATCATAAGGAAAAGAAACAAAATAATTGTGAAATCAAAATCTCTGCATGAGACTCATACTATAAAATATATCATTAATAAAAAAATCATAATAAAAATTTAAATTAAATAAAATTAACACACATTTAATTTAATGAACATTAATATCACAATATGATGAGGAAGTATCAATATGTGAAGGTAAATAACTGAAAACACATTTCATTTAATCATTAAAATGAGAATAAAATTCCTCAATAGATAATATCATAGATAAAGAATCAATGATAATAATAATAAATAAAATATCAGTGAATTACGTTATTAATTATTAGTATTATTGATTCCCAAGGAAATGATACTTCTATTGTCAATTTTAATTCTCAAGAAATAGTAAATGTACTTTGTAAAAACTAAATCAATTTGCATTACTAAATAATTTCATGAGACTAACAATTCATCGAGGTTATATATATAATTAGGCCCCACCCATGTCTTTCATGTAAAAATTATTCATTGCATAATGAATAATCTATTTAATTTATAAATTATGTTCCTTATCATCATGAATATCTATTGAATAATGTATATATATTTATCAATTCTTCCCAACTCAGTCAAATTACATTTAAAATGAATAAAATATTTAAAAATAATATTGTATTTATGAAATAATCATATCCATAATTTAATAATATGTATACTTATTTGATATTTAATTTCCTTTGAAAAGTTATTATAAAATAGTGATTGTTTCAACAAAAAGTTAACAATTACCAAAGAAAGTTACATTTCTCAATAACTTTTACTAGATTGTAATTTTATTGTAAAATACCCTTGGAAAAAATAAATAATATTGTGACATAGAATAAAATTAGTTGTAAATAAATTAATATATTACAAGTAATATGTAATTATATACACCATATTAAATAAATTAGTGCATAACATGATAAAATACCTCAATGAAGGTAAAATGAGATGAAGTCCCTTACAATAATCATATCAAAGTATAATGTATTAATCAATAAATTAATTATGTGTATAAATTTAAACAAATTCAAATAATATTTAAATAAATCATAAAATAAGAAAGTTTCATTACACGGATAATCATTTCTAGATTTAATCACTGATTTATAAGATTAACCACGTTAATGGAAAATAAGTTAAGAAATCTATTAGAACACACTTCCTTTTTATTATAAATTTTTCAACCTGATATAAAATAGTTAAAACACGAAATAAAAAAATAATATTATAATATTAATATTTATAATATCATATGTTATTTAATTATAACACATAATATCTCAATCTTTAATAGTATTACATTACATTCATTGTTTCAGGTGTTAATTACCCTATTTTCTCATGCATGTTTTGTCAATAGAGATCCCATTTTTCACATATTTTATAGTTTCATCATAACCATTAAAATAATAATGTTGAGTTAATTATAAAATTTATGCACCAGTTAATAATTTTATTCCAATCAAGTAAGATAGTTTTGAGAAATGTATAATATTTGGATAATTGAAATGGTAGGTCAAAAGTATGCATGAGTAACCATTCTATTTTCCAATTATCATTATGGAATGAAAGTAATAAATATATTATATTTATTGAATTATATAAATTTCAAATTTAAAATATTATTTCATCAAATATACTTAAATACACACACACATATATATATCATTAATGTGGTGTGCCGATGAAAAGGTAGTCACATCCATTTATAAAAGGGGCTGACCACATGATCATGAATGACAATATTATCATTCATTGATTAAAAAGATAAGAAATAAAATGATATAAATTTTCATCTAGGAATCATAAATATGTTATTAATATGACAATACATTCATTTATATCACATATAATCATTAAATATATCCTTTCCACCTTCCATGTAAAGCATTGCTGAATGGAGAATCATATGACTTCGTGAGGCGGTAGTCCACCATAAACACATGTGTTGTTATTGTATACCATAAGGAATACAAATGAAAAAGATAATCCAATTTTATATTTAATTTTTTTTTAAATATATAGTTTAATTTCTTTATCATACACAACCGTGAGAGATACAATAGAAAAAGGCTTACATCTGTTCATGAGGTGGTAGTCCTATGTGCACATGAATAATGATTTCATAACACATTTAATGGAAATGGGGGATATTTCAGGTAATTAACATAAAAATAAATCATCTATGAACAAGGATTATACTAAGGTTATTAAATAACCATGTTTTAAAAATAATTGAATTATTTGGAGGAAGAATTATAAGGAAAATGCTCATTCAATAACATCCCCTCTTCTTTTGGTATTTTCCTTATGTTTTCACCAAAAACATAATTGGTTGGATTTATCCCAAAAATATGGATTCATGTAATATATATGGATTATAGTAAAAGGATTTGGTAGGTCGTTATTGAACCAAAATGGTTTTATGTTGTGAATAATAGTGGATAGGGGTGGCCTTTTATACATGTGAGGACTAAGATACATTTAATTATTGAAAAAATTATTTGAAACCATGTTTGTTTCATTTCATAGGTATCCCGTATTTGAAAAGTATTGATCATATAAGTTATATGTTAAAAAAATGTCCAAAAAATTATTTTATACATGTTTTTAGGAGAATTTATTATTATATTTTGAGTTTAATGTTGGGTAAATTTATTTTTACCTTTACCGCGATAATTAATTATTTTTTCGTTTCACCGTTCATTTTTCTCAAAAATCAAGTTAAAAACAAGATAAAATTATAAATTGTTCTAATTAAAATTATTTAATTCATATTTTAAATCTCATTTAATTAAATGGAATATATTAATTTTAAATTAATCCTATCAATGCAAATAGAATATATGTAAAAGAATAATATGTTTTCATATCAAAAATTAATAATAAATTTCTTCCAAGGACTAAAAATAAAATAATTTATATAAAATTGAACTTATTTTTCTATTAAAACAATTCAAAATTTAATTTGAAATTGTAAATAATTTCAAAGAATGGGAATATTTCAATTAATAGTCCGTATTTTTCAATATTTATCAAAAACAAAAAATTTCAGAAATATCTAAAAACATTCCCCAAAAATAATTTCAATATTATGATTAAAATATTTATGTTATTTTTTTCAATTATTTTTCAAAATGTTTTAGAATTTAATATTAAATAATATGTGGAAGACTGACTAAAATTTACATTAGAAAAAAAAGGTTTTTTAGAAATAATTTCATTTTAATTCATGTGATTCACACATTATTTCTAATCAATAGACAACCATGATTTTCATAATTTTGATAGTACAGTTCATACCCGTCAACATAAATACAATGTTATAATGTCCACAATTCAAAGTATTTTATTAGATTATTTTCATTTGTACCATGTTTTGTAGGAAACATAAGCTTTTAATGAATTTATATTGATGTGAAAATTAATGTATTTAAACATCTAGAGGTTTTCAAAAATAATTTCCCTAAAATAATGTTGTATGTTTATTGAAAAAATGTATTATATCATTCATTAAATTAAAAAAAACTACCTAAGAAAAATCAAAATATGTTTACGAAATTCCACAATTCTTTTAAAATATACAAGAATTTCGTTGATATATATTAACCACTGGTGAAACTATATATGACAAAAAAATATTAAGTAATATTAGGATAATAATATAACTAAGTTATGTAAGATAAATAAACTCACCTTTTTCCATCATATCAATCATATACTAAAATTCTCAATCATTTAAGTACACTCTCTTTTACAACGATAAGACTTAGTGGTTTCAAGATACATATATTTCATAGATTCATTATCATGATCATGTTTTAAAAAATTACTAAAACCAACATTGAAATGAGGATATAAAAAAATTATATAAAATATAATTCAGAATATTTTTTCACTTTTGGAACTATTATTTTTAATATATGATAGTTTTTTAACCTATAACTCACGTTGTCCAATACATGGTTTTCTATGGTACTTTTTTATATTATTATCTAACCAAATTTGTTCACATCAGTCATTAATTATTCTAAATGGTTCATAATGATATTTTAATTGACCAATGATAATCCCCTCAGATGTGTTAAACATGGTGTGTAGGTAGGCATCTTAGTAGTGCACTATGTGACGAATGAGTTAATACACAGTCCTCAATTTTTTTGTTTATTACTATTAGGTACCTCTATTATAGATAATGTAACCAATTTTAGTATCTAAATATTTTTTTAATTTATAAGAGAACCACACAGTGTATAATTTAAAAAACAATTAGGAGAGGATATCATATATATATAATTCCCATTTGGACATTTCCATAAGGTCTTCAATAATGATATCATATCATAATATTCAAAAAAAATAATTCCTTATTACATTGACATTAAATAATATAAAATCCTAAAGGGTTATCTATGATATTGAAATTTATATCAACCTTATCTTATCTACCCTTATTTTATCCTCAATGTGAATCATAATCTCCAATGTTTTCTTAGATCAACTCTAGTACCAAATGCGACAGCCCAGACCCACACTCCTGGATATGATTCCATAAAAAAATTCATAAAAATATTGATACCAACTACATATTCCATAACATAAATAACCAACAATTTAAAAACATAACGAAAATAATTCATTTCATAAATTCCCAAGGAATTATAGAATTAGATTTTTTTTGAATTAAGGAAAAGTGTAACTAACAAAACACGTTTCTTTCTCAGTAAATGGCTATTTTACAACTATAAAATAATATATAATATATAAGGTTTCATCATCATATTTTAAAAGTTATCTATATGGGATTACCTGTTATATATATCATTCATATTAAGTCATTTAAAAACATATATAATTAAAAGTTTTAGAAATGGATGATAAAAATCGTCATTAAGTTAAATGTATAACTGAAGTAGTAAAAACATCGACATATTGTGAATAATTCTACAGGAATAAATAATATGAATAATTACATAATTTTATGAAACTATGATAATAATATATCCAAGAAAATTAATTAAATGATGTATATCAATATGAATGATCTCATAATGATGAAATTCATAATTTAGAACATCAAAAACATATTTTCAAGGCCTTATACTAAGATATTGTCATTTAACAGGGATATGTATACTACAAAACCCAATATGTATTATATAATGTAAATTTTTGATGCATCAATGGGATATATAATTTTTTATTCCACCCATAACCTGATTAAGTTATAACGAATTCTCTATAAATGTCAGTATTACTTTTCATAACATTACATATGGATCCTATTTCTTAAAAAACATGATGATATTTATATTGAATGGTATATAATATCATCAAAAAATCAACCTATGATAGATGTTTGTTGTAATAAATAATATCAATAAATTCCCCATGATAATAAAATGGATAACTTGATCATAACATATCTAAATAATTATTTTGGATTGTCAAATTATATAATAAATATATATATATGAATTATAAGTAACATTATGCTAATACATTCCACAAATTAATAAAAAGTGTGACATGATCATAAACCATTCTATGAAAAATAGTGTATAGTTCCAATATATACAGTTAACATTACAGTCATTATATATAGTGGAATGAAAATAAATTTTAAAATTTCAATAGAATAACATTTTATCTAGGTAAACATTTTCCGATCTAAATTATGTCAAATGTGATGCTCACACCATATAGAAAAATTATTATATAATTAAGTCAATATTAGAGTCACATGTTCAAAGGCCATATTCCCAAATAATGATTATTATTTGAAAATGACATGACCCCATTGAAATAATCTAAACATTGATGGCAATATATATAAATGAAAAACACCCTTACAAAATTAATGATCTGAACGATATCAAAAAATATATAATCAAAATCGAATTGTTTAATATAGTGAGTTCAATACCAAAAAATGATATCATATATATATATATATATATATTAAATTATAAATCATAAATAAATAATCATATCATTGTAAATCCTTTTAAAAAATAAGGGATTATTAAATAAAATCCAAACATAACTTTTAGAAACATGATTAACATTAAAATAAAAAATATCAGGTCTCTTTCCAAGGTAAATTTTCAAAAGGTGATTTGAATGATTTTAAAAATAAATATTTTCAAAAATTTACTCAAACAATAGATCCTCAATATTTATGATTTTCATTTCTGATAAATTAGAAGAGGGAGTAGAGGAAGGAAAAATACATTAATGTGAAAATAAAAAAACCCATTTTATTATTTTAAAAATTAAATGATTTCAAAAACTATACTCTTTGTATTGTGAAAAAAAATTCATTTAAATTGAAAAATAATTATACCAATTAAAATTAAAAGATACCTTATAATAAAATATTATTGTGGGATAACCTGAGAATGGAAAAGAACAAATTCAAGAGGATATATTATTATTCCATGAAAAGATATTTGAGTTATCAATATCTCTTAGGTGAAACATACTCCATAAAGTATGAAAAAAATTAAATGTGGATTATATGGTAAAAATAAAATTAATTAAACAAAAAATAATAATTATTACATGGGGAATATTATATCTATAATATATAAAGTATTTTCTTGAGAATGAACTAACCCTAATGAATTCAAATCGGGTTACTAAACACTAGTACGACTGTAGTAAAACTATAGTTAACATTCATTGGATGAAAATAATATTATTTGGACTAATTTATCTGAAAAATGGAAAGTAAACAATGTACATTAAATTAATGATATATTAATAGATCAGTATACAAAAGAAAAATTGGATCATAAAATTTATGATGTGTCAATGAATAGGAATTGAGACCAAGGAAACACATGTGTCTTGAGTACAATATTAATCAAACTCCATGAAAGGGGGGACATAAAATAAAACATAAAATACAATGATTAAAATATAATTATTTATATACAATTTCAAAATTTATGAATTTAGACCACATAATTGATATTTGATACAAAACACCAAAAATATATCTATTAGATGAATTTGGGATGATAACGCTTACATTGGTCCTATTTCATTCTCTATATTCACCAAGAATCCTATATAATTAAATTAAGTTAATTAAATTCTTAAAAATTAAATAATTACAAAATAAATTATCAAAAAAATATAACCATTTAAAATCACCACTTATAAAATTGTAATATATATAAGTTAATTTTTACAAATTCTCAACATTAGGTCTAAGTAATATTTATCACTTTGAACTAGTTTCATGAAAATAGTGATTCATTTTGTTCATGATAAAAATTTCCTCATGAAAAGATAATTAATATATTTAGAATTAATACACAATGATTTTTATAAGGGTTATAATTTCATTACATGGTATTGTTGGTTAAA
Organism: Viscum album; assembly: GCA_963277665.1. NCBI lineage: Eukaryota > Viridiplantae > Streptophyta > Magnoliopsida > Santalales > Viscaceae > Viscum > Viscum album. Next base: position 205,871,305 of record OY728128.1, on the reverse strand, counting down.
ACCCATTAATATGAAATCAGTGATGATCATGTTTCGTTGATTCATAACAACTGAGAGATGTTATCATATTTATTGATTTGAATATTTTTACATACATAATAGGACCCAAAATAAAAGATTATTTACATATATATATATATCATACTAAAATATGAATTAACTTCTCATTTTTATTCAAGAAATAAATAAATAATATAGTTCAAGTAGGTGTTTACACTGACCGAAACAATAATTTTCTATGATTATAGGATGATTATAAAGAGTTTTAGTTCACATATCACTAAAACATAATCATAATTGTCCTATTTTTTTATTATTAAAGTGATAAAAAATAATTAAAATTAATTATAAATTTAAGATAATTTAAATAAATCCATTACATAAAATGAAAATGACATTTCCCACTTAGTTCTGTCATTTTTGTAGACTAAATTTATGATAATTTTTTGTTGATCATACCATTAATAACTTCTAAAATTTTTCAAACTAAAACAATAATGAGAGTATAAAAAATAAATTACTATTTACTCTCATCCACCAAAAAATCCTTGTAATTTGGTGATGAAAATAAAAATGGAAAATCAACCATTCCATGGAGGAGGTTTTCAATACATACAGATGGTTAACAATTTCATTTTCTATATATCAAGAGAAAGAAGTAATATGGCATAATGATTTAGAATAACAATATTTATTTAAATTTTATAATTATTAAATAAATTCCCCTTTATACCTACCCTATATTATGGTGCATGAAAATGAAACATGTAGTGTTGTAGTGGGGGTAGTCTATACAAAACAAGAATTCTAGTTTTTTATCTTAATAGATATTGGATAATGTTATTATTTTTTATTTAAATATGAAAATAATATTTTGTATAAAAAATACAAATTTAAGTTATTATGTATATTTAAATTATAAATTTATCAAAAAATAGAAAATCAAGTAGCCATGTTAAAATGATTACTATGGTTGAGAACATTGTAATTTCCATCAATGATTCGACAAAAATAAATGAAATAGGAGAACCAATTATGAACTGAAGCTAAATATAATAAAATATTTCTATATAGTAAATAAAAAATGATAGGTTTTTAGAGAAAGAAATTGTTTTATTAATTCCATGAAGGGGTAATGAGAGGTCACTTTTATAATGTGTGAGAATGGAATTTTTGATAATAAATCAACTTAATATAATTAGAGCACTTGAGGTACAAAAAAAGTGGATACAAAGTTGATAAATAATATAATATATATAATATATTTTCGATTCAAACCCTCTACACCCAGTTCTACAATTTTTTATCGTGTTTCGATCCCTTGGCCAATGAAATATATTTTTTCATCTTTTTTCTTTTACAGTGGTAACTAGTTTTTAACTAAGATAAATTAATCTTTATATACTAAAATATTGTTAAATATTATATCTTTTGGAAACACATATTCTTATTTTTAAATATATTTCAAATAATTCCATTTATAAAAATTGTAAATATTACATTTAAAATAAAAATGTATATTATAATAAATATAATTGTTTGTAAATATTGATAATTTTTTAATACATAAAAAATAGGAGTGAAAAAAAATTATAACATATAGATTCACATATAAAATACTAATTTAGTATTACAATAATGATTAATAGATAATAAATTAATTCTTATATATTATTTATTTCATTAATTTTATGTTATATGCCAAAAATGTTATTCTGAATTATTCCCCAAAAATAAATCTTTTTGGAAAATAGTTAACACATCATCTGAAGATACAATATTAAGATTTATCCCAAAATGAGGTTTATTGTTTCAAATAAAATTTATAAAAAAATTAATTCAATACTTAATTAAATTTCATAAAATATTGGAAAACTATTCATATTTTAATGTATGTTTTTAAATTCATAAATATTAGCTATTATTATTTTGAATGATTTTATATTTAAATTTTTGGTAATGTAATATTAAAATTATCAAAATAAATTATTATTATCTAGTCAAAAAATAATTATTTTCAATAAATAAAACATTAATTTTATAAAAAAAATTATTTATAAAATGATATTTTTAGTTTCTTTAGTTATTCAAATTGAATTTCAATAATACTAAAAGCACCACATGTTTTCATTGTATAAATATTTATTGAAAAAAATTATCATATTAATTCATCATAATTCATATATAATGTTTTAAGGATTATAGATAAATACTTATATTTTTTTCTAAATTTATACTTTTTTAGTTTTAGTTCTGTGATTTATGTGGACACAACTATCAAAAGCATAAAATTATTTAATTCTAAACATATATTAAGATCACTAGGTTTGAAATTTAATTAATAAATTATATTATCTAATTATTTACTATAAAATTAAAATATGATGTGTAAATAATTTCTACCCATATTATTCTAAAAACTTAATAATTAATTTTATTTCGTGCAATGGATTACACTCTGACATATCCTCACCACTAACATGAATCCCAAAATGTTATAAACACTAAGTCATTATAATTTGTTGAGATTATATAAATAAGATACAATACATTAGATATTAATATAATCATAAAAAATGACATCGAATGTTTTTTGAAAAACACCATCACTCAAAAATATAAATATGATTTGAAAAATATATGCTTCATCAATAAATACACAATAAAATACCCCCAAAAGGATAAAATATTTCAGCCAATTAAAACCACTTATCTTCTAGAATTCATTATGAGAAAATAGTAGGAGAATAAAAAAAATATCACAGTTCATGATATTAGGCTACACTCCCATTTCTTGTGTTAACTTATCAAATAACACTATTGTGATTGACTATGTCTTCATTCTATCAACTTGCCCCTTGGATTGGATAAATTATTGCTTCAATGTACTAGTAAACTTAATTTTAATTCTAAAATAATAATTAGAAACAATATATTATAACCATAAATGATTAAATGACTTTTTATACTTACTAATGACACGTTTATTATCACAATTTATAAACTCTTGGTATCCATATTGTACATAAACACCTCAATTTGTGTCTTCAAAAACATTTTTTATGTAGCTACATTTGATGAATCCTTGTTTTATGACTGATTTGTACTAAAAACTGATAAATTTTGTTTCTATTTAGTTCCATGTAACATATTTTTCTCTCTCTAAAAATACGCCACCTGAGGTTGAATTTATAACATCCAAATTTCCTTCCCAATCATCATCTAAAAACCATTTTAAATTAAACCCCCCTATTTAATGGTTTTATATACTAATTTTAGATGTATTATATCTAAATAATTGAATTAAATTATATATTAGTATATGACATTCCTTTGGATAGTAATAAAACATTTCACAATGACTAATAGAAACTGCCATGTCTCATCTTGATTTATTTAGGTATAAAATACATCCAAATACCCATCTAGATTCCACCCCCATTCACTTATTATACTTCACCATCATATATATATATTTTCCATGTTTATAAGACTAGGTAATCCACTTTCATAAACCATTATAAATATTTTCATTATAAAATTAGATTACTTATCTTATAAAATATTAAAATAATTATCATCATGGGTTATTTGTAATCCTACTAATAATTAGATTTTTTAAAGATGTGACATCTCAAGCCTATTATTCGTGAAAGTGTAGAAATATTCACACACATTGACATCATAAACATAAAATATTATGTGTTAAACCTACATTATCACATTGAGTGATGTGTTGTTGATATTCTTGATTTAATAATTACATCCAAACATTCCTTCATTGAACTTAATTATTTTCATATAATAATTTACGATAATGGTTAAAGGCCTTAAAGATTGATCTCATACATATAGATCCTTTTTTACATTTAAAATGTTTCCTCCAACATCATCAAGAAAATCTCTTAGAGTTATAATATAAACCACCACATAGTGATCAATATTAATAAATAATGAATTTTTGGAATAGTTTTTTTAAATTTTTAGTCCAAATTCCATGAAAAAATAGGATCTAATATTGATTTATAAATGTCAAAAATTTATCACCCATGTTAATTCCATCTGTTTATGAATATCCATAAAACAAATCTATATTTTTTCAGATCCAACATCCACCATTAGATTATTCCGAACAACCCATTTAGTTTCGATGATATTTTTACCTGTAGTTCTTGGAAAAAGATATCATTATTATGTCTTCATTATTTAATACAATTTTTAATTCATATATTGGATCTAATCTCTTGGATATATGCATTATTCAAAATTATTGTGGATTAAGTTGAAAATAAAAATGGTATTATTAATTACCATAACACTATTCTAATTATAAAAAACCATAATATGGTCACTAAATATATTTTCAATATTAGAATGTTCTTATTACCTTGGAAATACACTTATAAACTAATGTATTCCTTGTTTATAACTACTATAAAAGAATATATATAATGTCAATTATTTATGAATGTTTTTCAACAAATTATTATGATCTAGAATAAAAAAATTATAATTACAAACAATAATATCAATATTCATGGAACCTCATCTATTTTAAATTACTATAATATCAACATATTAAATAATACCCTGTGAATTATTATAATAAATTTTCATAGAAATTATATTTTGTATATATCCATGAAATATTAAATTGTATTCTTTCTCATTATATGGTCTTTTTTTGTTACCTTTTTCTTGATCATCCGTGAACTCCAAAATACTCTTAAAATATTTACACTTTAATTTTACTTAATCCAAATTTCAAAAGTGGACATGAGAAATTTTTTATTCAAAAAAATTTTGTTATGAGTAATTATAGTTGTAGTAATGGATATTATCAATTTAAATATGGATGTTTCATGTTCAATGAGAATATATATGTCTATTTACTCAAGGATTAAATTTTTTCTTGTAGTTACTCTAATTTTTATAAGGTAAAGAGGTGTGAGAGAATGAATATTGTGATTGTTAACTAGATACTATAGTAATTGTCTATTGGAATACTCTATTATATTATCTATCATAATATATATCAATTAAAATACTATTTAATTTTTTTATCTATTGTCATGATGATTTTATACCTTTTTAGAGCTTTATATTTTAGGTACATTAACATTATATATGTCACTCTGGTAAAATCATTATTGAACTTGATAAGATCTTTTATGTACATCGTGAAATATTTTTCATTGGACCACACACATTTGTATGTATCATCTCCAATGGTTACTCAATATATTTATCAAATCCATTCTGATTTTTTCCATCATTTTCCATTCCTTTATGTCTTGAAATAGCTACATATGGCTTACTTTCGGATTTTATTATTTCCTATAATTACATCAATGATCAACTTATTCAAATTTTATGATGTTGAATAATATTATATTCCCTAAAATAATATCACTATGAAAACTTATATAAATTTTTATTTCAACTCTACCATTTATAAAAATATTCCTTGAGTTTTAACTCCATCTATGATAATAAAATCATCTTTTTATTTCATTATACGAAATCCATTTATCTAGAGAATTAAATAATTTTCAACATCACTAAGTTATCAAACACTTATAAGGCTTCACATTTAGTTATTAATAAATAATCCATTTTTAAGAATGATATGGTTCATTACAAGACTACCTATTAAAATAAACATTTACATTTAGTGTATTTTCAATACAAAGAGTTACATATTTACCCTCGTATATTTTCCTATGCATCAGATTGTGTATATCGTTATTCCTATGATAAGAAAATCCACTGTCTACAAGGCCTAGAATGTTATTTTTTCATCATATAAAAGAATCTTCTTGAACATGATCATGGTGATTTTTCTTTTGATTCATATTTATTTTCAAATGATAATCATATTATAATTGTGTAAATCATATAACATAATTTTCTTTATTTTTAACCACACCACATGTTCTAATTTATTCTAATATGTATTAAAAAAATTATTCAACTCAATATTATTTTCATGTTGGTGATCCACAAAATCTTTCATTTTCTTTTGTTTTTGATGCCTCCCCCATGATTTTTGATCCATCCTTTTACCATAAGTATTTATATTATACCATAAATTATATTCATGGTGACCATTCAAAAAAAATCCAACATATCCACATTATATTATTTTGTGGTATATGTTTTATTTGGGTATAGTTATCTATTTTTTCTTGTTTTGAGTCTTGTTTTGAGGTGCTTTCACTTAATCTTATTGTGAAAATATTTTATTTTTATCAATGGATAGTTGGAAAATTTTATATTTTATTTTCTCCATAAATATATTAATATTTCAATGATTTTTTTCATCCTTTATGGATAAGATATATATTTTTAAATGATATACTGATAATTCTTGATGTCATCTTATAAATTGTTGTCAATAGTTATTTTAATTTTATGACTATGAAGACATTTGTTATATTTGATAGATTTTGTTTGTTGAGAATAATTATCACTGACTTCAATATCCATTTTGTATATATTTGTATTTCTATCTCTATCTTTTAGAATAAAAAATTTACACATCAGTCTATCAATATATTTAGCCATAAGGATAATAATACATTTTATATCATCTATAAAGAAATTTTTTATACCTTATAATGATTTCATTTTTTCTCTTCTTGAACAATATTTTTTCCCTATGTAATAATATTTGAGTTCGTTAGATATATTTATATTGTTTATATTAACATTACTTGATTTTTTATATATTTTCATCATTCTATAATCTCAATACTCATTGTATATTCATCGTAAGTGTCACCCTGTTAAGAAAAAAATCAATTTTGAATTTTTATTCACCTTTTGATGAAATAGTATTTACTATTTCATTATCTCTGAGAAACTAATAAAAAATTCCTTATGACTATTAAAATATTCATTAATATCATCACTACTAGAAAAAACATCATCAACAAATATAAATTTCCTTCTCAAAAATATTTTTTTCATTCTCAGTTAACCTTTATGTATGTATTTACTTCCCTATTTTCATCTTCATTTATATATTTTATACATTAATTTTTCTTATAATCATATATTATTTTAATATGGATTTTTTCTAGAAAGATCAACCAAAATCCCATAGCTAAATCATTTTAATAGTAATGTCCCTATGAAAATACCTCATCTCTCATTATAAAATTTCATAACATGAGGTATTGTATTTTTAAATAATATTCAATATTATCTTCTCCATAAAAAATTTCATTTCATCATAAAATTTTAATATATTTTTTAGGAGGACATATTTCTTCTTTATTATTTAATTTTATTGGTATATTATATTTTAATTTCATTATAAATGATATTAGTATAAAATTCACCTACCATGAACTCATAATGATCTCTCTATTCCAATGAATATATTTTAGAATCAATTTCTTGTTGGAATTATCATATGATTATTTATCACATTACAATTATCATTTTTTCCAAAAATCATTTGATAAAATTTATAATTATATTGAATTTTTTTAAAATGGATAAACATTCTCATATTTCTTCACTTAATAATCTTTGAACTGTTATCTGCAATTTTTTACATTTCTTCCCTCATGATCTTATTACATTTATACACCATTTGATTTTTTTCCATAAAATATAAATTGTAATTTTAAATCTCATAACATTTTTTAAATATTTATCCAATGATGAATAATTTAGTGTATTCCAATAATTCCCATAACAATACACTCTCTCCATTTCAGTTAGTGGTGATTAATATAGTGGTTTTAAGTCCTCTCAAACACCTCTATTCACTTCATATCTGTATTTTTACAAATAAGGGTATGATTGTGTACCTTCTATAAGATAATGATATAATGTACTAAAATATAAAAAAATCCAATTGAAAATCCTTAATAGAAAATCATTTATTAAAAATATCTAGTATATATCATGGTTTCTAGTGAATAAAACTAAATAAGATATTATTATTTATCTCATAATTTCATTTTAGGAAAATATTCAAAGCTCATATTATCTTCATAATGAACATTCTCGCATATTCCCGACAACTACATGAATATAGTCTACGAAAATCATGGAATTTTAATTCTCTTGAATCCTCTACTTATAGAAGGGGTCTTATAACTATACATGGTATCATAGAATATCATAGGCTTTTATTTATCTTTTTTTTATTGTCAGAAAATACTACAAGTGAAAATATATGAGGTTGTGCAACCCAAATTATTCAATCATTCACAAATATCTCCACAACAACCTCCAGCACTAGTTTATGAATAATGAGTAACAACCTCATGCTATTTCATGATTTGAATGACCAGTTTACCTTGAAATATAAAATATTCCATAATTTTTTAGAATTTATCATTATAAAATTCTCATAATATTCATATTTAATGATTCTCTCATTTCACTAATATATTAAAAATTATTTATCTTTAATTAAAACAATTCAATCCTTATAAACATCATCATTATTCTAATCATAGTATAACTTATACATATGAAATAAACATGGGCCTCTATACTTACAAACATTCATGATTACTCGTGGTGTTTCTTGTATGGGATACCAAAATTTTGGGATGATCATCATTTAGAAAAATCAACCTTAAATACTACTAAAATAATTATAACACATAAGGATAGAATTATCCAAAAATTACTTTCACCCATGTAGGATATCTTGGAATTTAAGCCTATGAAGCACCTTACTTTGGCATCATTTCAATAATTCTATCAAAATCAATTTGGAACTCTTAAACAAATTTTGGTACGTACAGAATAATTTTTAGTCACATTCCAACTCAAAATCATTGATATATTTTCTTCATTTTATTCTAGAATAAATTAACTCATCTTAAAAACAATGAATCATTCATAAAAAATGAAGAACTTGTGGTTCAATATTCAAGGTAACAATAAAAATACTTCCATGAAACTGAGGATCACCATCATTATGTGTCATTATCACACTCTTATCGGATACTTTTTTTAAATTTCCCTATTAATCATTGTTACCAATCCTTATAGTATCATTCTTCCAATTCATTTATCTTTACCTAAAACACTCTTCATTTAGTCATACAGAAGCCGGTTTTCCCTCATTCCTAAACACTATTTATTTACCTGAAGAAAAATTCAATAATCCTCACATTTAACATAGTATTTATAAATAAGTTACAAAAAATTCCATTCACATAACTTAAAAAATTTAATTTTGTTTAAAATTATTACAAACAAAATATTTAATAAAATATATTTAATGTTATGATGCACCACATTTCATGTAGTTGGAATAATTATATCTTATTAAAAACTATGATATCTCATTGTGAAAGTTGCTTCCAGAATCACTAATATCCACCCCTTATTTATTTTTCATGATATCAAAATTAAATTTATTAAAAAGGAATAGGGAGAAAATATTCAAATCATTTTGGTCAGTGCAATACTCGACCATCAAGAATGGGTTCACTAATAAAAAATATTAGTGTACATAAAGTGTATATTTTGAAAACATTTAACAAAGATATATCATTTCATATATTATGAATATTGTTTGGTCATTAATATCAATTATATTCTATTGATTAATATATAATTTTTATTTATTTTAAATTAAATAAATACCAAGAAAACAAAAAAAAACTTGTTAATATTATCAAGTTATGCTAAAGAAAAAATTGATTCCAAATATAGGAATTATCATGAAATAAGAAATTGTAATCTTTTTAAAACATAAATATATTGAATTGTGAATCTAAAAAAATAAATAATGAACTATTAAATAATGACTGATTTGGATTAGTTTTTGGATAAATACATTCTATTATTATAGAATCATGAAAGGTGGAATCAGTTGTACAACATAATAATAATAATAATAAAATTATCAATATTTTCATCAATTTTATATACTAAAATATTCTTGTCATTTGATTTATTTTTCTATCAATATTTATCATGAATAATAAAAGTCAATATATAAAAATTTAGTATGTGATATTTATCAAATTGTACTGTCAAATTTTAATGAACATTCATTGTAAAAATAATTAACATTTATTAGTACAATAAAATAGTATGGGATTGTATAATTTATTACTAAAATATTCCCCTACTTTGTTACCATAATTAAATTATTCAAAAAGAATCAATCATAGAGAGGCATATAAAACACATGAATAATGTGATAGAAAATAATATATTTTATGTCTTTCCTTATATTGTAGATATTTGTTCAAAAATATTTCATCGTTACTCCATCATTCATTATAAAAATTTATTGGCCAAATTAAACTATGAAAAAAGAGAAATTATTATATTATATACATTTTTATTCCAAAAAGTGAAATAGAGAGTAAGTGAGATACATGATAGGATTTGAAACAGAATAATATTACACTATTGTATATATAATGATCCAATAGTCTTTTAAATTTGTCTCATTCATCAAATATATATCATACCATTAATACCCCTCTTAGATCCTAGTATTTATAAAACAAAACTGACCTTAAATTTCAACTCAATGAAACTTTTGACATTCTGCATCACTTCCATGGGGAAATTATAAATCCACCATAAAAATGGAAAATAATATAAATCAATAAATATCATTATCTGTAAAATTTTGTATTTGACATAAAAACACAACAATATGTGGTCTATAAAGAAATACCCAATAATAGAAGTTATGAATAAAATAATAATAATAATAAGACATACTAGAACTTCCCTTTATTCCATGATATTCACATGATTTCCAATTTTGGTGTTATTAAATATTACACTTCTAAATAAATACCCCATGTTGCAATGTATTTATTTTAAATGTTTAATTTAAATAAAATGGTTATTTTAATTTATGGATGATGGGGGTATCAAATAACCCATGTGTGCCAATATAATGGTATGGGCCCTATTGCTTCAGACAAAGACCATTGAAACACTATGTAGTCTGTAAACTTCATAAGGAAATATTATATAACCTATGAGGCATTTCATCCCTTGTACAGGCCTATGATGGAAAACCATAGGATGGATGGGATAGGTTTTGTTGTGTATATTATCCCAAACAAACATTGTACATCATCAAAGTCTGTGTTTCATATCAAGATCATATCCATTATGTAAATACCATGTACAATACGAATGGTCTTGTTACCCTTATTATGATGTCATGGAATGTATTGAGCTAGTCCATTGCATGTTGACCCATGAAAATAATTCTATATCAGAGGATACATTTCAGAACACCATCCTATTATATGATTTATGAAGGTCTCAAGAATAATGAATTTTATTCTATTATGACCTCACAGATTCAAAATGTGATACCACTCCATTGAAATAATCTATAGGACCATAGTGGGTGATCAAACTGTTAACCAACCATGAGCTATTGAGTTTTTTGTTTTTGTAGAGATGTTAGATGGTGTAACGTTAAAACCTCTATCAAAAATATATGCCAAAGGGGTTATGCATGTAGTGCTTATTTAGGAATTCATTCAACAAAACTCTCTATTTTATTTTATCACCCATTTACTATTGACGAATCTATTAATTCCATGAATACATCATGGAACTTGGAATATGTACCTAATATGAAGAGATGAAATATTGATGATGCTCAGTGGTCCTTCCTTGGATCCATGTTATTAGCCTAATTGAATGAATTTCCTATTACTAAAAACCCTAGTGTCACTAGGATTCTGTCAAATTGTATTGTAATATAGGGGGTTGTCGATTTCATCTTGGAACGACTCTATGTTGGTGTTTCCCAATATTCCAGGCTCTCTAGGGTCTAGAGGATACAATATGTTTCTTGGTGGTACATCTCACATGAGCACTATATTCTTGTAACATCATCATGGATTGATGACGATATCCTTGATTGGTGGTTCAGATAATCATCATGATAGAGTGGAAGAAACATTCATTCATTGGAAAGAACTTTTTATGAATGGGTTATTGAGCTAGTTATTGAATGACGTTGACATATTTTCAAGAATTAAAAGTGTATTCCTTCCACGTCGTATAATTGTCTTTTAACATTTGGTTTTATCCTAGTTTCAATGTATTTCTTTTATACCAACCAAGACCTAAGAACCTAACATTGTTCTAGATTTGGTACTATCAAGACATATTCTCGATATATTGGTTACACATTTATACAATGGTATGCATAGGATGCCAAGAATCTATTTAAATTCCTTATTTACAAGATATCTAGCCGATATATTGAATCCTACATCATATAGTTGTGGATGGTATGGGTGTTCCTATGGTTATGAATTGAATACCCTTATGGAGATTATGAAATAACATAGAAATTTTTGATATTATCCAAAATATATATGGTTATAAAAGGGTTTCCATCAAGACATCAGTGCGTCATTAGTTAATTAATTTATTTTTAGTATAAGATATTATTTTTATTTCATTTTAGTAGTTCATATATAGATACCCCTTATTCACTGGCTATGTATTGGAAAAAAATCATGGTGACCTACTTATTTTTTTAATCACACCCTCATCAGTCCACTATTTCACTACAGAACATGATAAGATGTTAACATGGTTATAGAAAAATGTTGGACTAAGGATAGAGAAATATTTTTGTGGATTGCATGAATATGTATGTGGATATAGTTTTTTTGTATATCTCAGTGTGATTATTAGAGCCCTTTATTTTTTTTCTTTTTATATATTCTTGAATATGTGGTAAGCCTAACTGGTAATTAGTTATGTACGCATGACCTTGATTTTCATGCCTTTTCTGAATTTCATTTAATTATACCACAATTTATATTTATACATATAAACGATATTTATTTACTCTTATAGATGTTGTTAGGATATTTACACTGTTATATTACTATAGTATGATGGAATAGTCTCCCCATAATCAAACCATATACCCTTAAGGCTGTTCAAAAACCTCTAGAGTATGGTGATGATTTCTTACAGCATTTCCACAAAATGGTACTTCTACTTTTCATAGAGTGAGAAATGTTGAGCCCAAAAAAGGGGTATCTGAGGAGTTTCATTCCTAATTCATTACAAATTGGAACATTTTATAAATGAGTATTAGGAATTCATAAAATCCTATGATGGGTATCAGACATGAGCTTCAAAAAAACATGTTCCGGATTAAAGTCTAGGTTTCTATGGTTGTGTGATTGATGTTCATGATTTTTTATTTTATAGTTGTATGTGATATCATATTTGAATGATGAAAAATTGGTGTTGAATCAATGATTAATTGTAGATTTATGAAACATAGCCCATTGGAATGTTTCCAATGAAATTATCATGAATATCTGAATGTAGTGGGAGTATTCATTTGCTCAGGAATCAAATTTGGGATGTAGGGTCCACATATAAAAGGCATACTAGTGTTTAATTTTTCTAATGAATAAATTCAATTGATTAATTATTCAACAAAAAAATAAATTTAATTTTTCCCAAATAGTTTCTATTGTATTTTTATTCCATTGGACCATTTGTTTTACATTCAGTTAGCAAAGACTATGTGGAATATATGGAGATGAGACTTCATATTGGTGACTTTGATGAATTCGTCTTTATAGGAGGTATAGTGACCCTTTATAGGTTTATATACAGGATTAGTTCCTCGTATTCAACTTTAATAGGTTCCAAGTGGATGATTAATCCTTAGAGATGGACCATTAGGAGAACCATATTGAGAAGTATAACTAATTCCCTTCTAATACACCATTTTTTGGAATATCCTTAATGTTGTGGATGAGTGAATATTGTTAACAATGAATATGGAATTTTCCCATATATCAATCTATTAATTTTTATAAAACCATATTTCATTCATGTTTATCTATTCAGATCACCTAATGTAATATTGATATGTAACATAATGTTAATAGTGAACTAGAACCAAGAGACATTATTAACATATTCCAATTCCCAGAGGGGATAAATTCCTTATGTTTATTCCCTTTCACATCATAACCCAGTATGGAGAAATCACATTTCTGGATTCTCATAGTTTTTTTGGGCTTGGTAGTATAATGATTGGTAGGTGATGCAACTATAATTCCATCTTATGTTAATAATTACCAATGTTTTTCACATAATTGGGTTTCTAATAAAAACTTAAAGGATGTATTCCACTATAACATTCTGTTCAAAACCTATATAATTGAACATGTGTTGATATGTTTTGACCCTTTCAGGTCGATAATATTTTTGAATACATCAAATATGTTTGAAAAGTGTATAAGATTCCATGTTATTTTTGGGATGGGATCATACATGGTTCCCCATGATATGGGACCTTGGTGGGTTTTTTCATTAAACATGGCGGGATACTGATATTCCAATAGTTTTGACTTTTTACATTGTGATTTAATTTTCTATTTGATCATGGGAACCCCACTAAAATGGTAGATAGGATTTATGGATTCAATATAATGTAGGTAGATTAGTGGTTCTATCAAGAATGGAGTGATGGTGGGTAGATTTATACATTTTTGGATGAGGTTGACACCCGTGTAACATATTATATGTATCAATTGTAAAAAATGATTCCTTGGGGTGAGTGGATATTGGGGAAATCCTGAAAAAGGTAGAGTGATTAATTTTACAGAGTTCCTAGGTAGCTCTTGGGGTGTCAATATGGACGTGTCAAATAATGAAGCCATCATATCCTTTGTAACATGATATTCATAGGGTAATGATTTTGATATTATGGTTTTGTACACCCACTCCATGGGATATTATAATTATCACTAGTTTAATGTTATGAAATCTAAAATGGAATGTTTGTGAGTCATTGGGTGTAGGCTGAGGATTGATTTTTTTGAATTTTTTCATTCTCTGACTTATTTCTCTTGGTAAAATTAGGGCGGTTCCATGTTATGAGGTCCAACACAGAAATAAATCAAATTTCATGAGATGGTTGAATTAGGAAGTAGACTATGTCACGCACTATCTGGGGATGTAGTGTCAGAGGATTGTGAGAGGAATTTAAATCCTAACATGATATATGAGAAGATCAATAAAATATTCAAATGATTAATTATAGGCCCTTATGCGGAATGAATTGAGGGTTGAGACCTATTATGAGATGAATAATTATGAATGTAAGAGGATTCTGAAATGGGTTCAATGTGATTTTTGAGTTGGGGATTCTAAATAAGGGGATTCGTATTACTTCCAACCATTATGTATACAAATTATTTAGGAAATAGATGCAATAATATGGGATTTTATTAAATAGTGTGGTCAGAGGGATTCCATTAACATGGGGTGTGAGGTTGTTGGTCACCCGTGTGTGACCCACATATGAATGTGTTGTGTAAAGATGAGATATATCATTGGATGGTCATTTGGATTTTAAATTTCCTAGGATAAACAGAGATTGATACTATTGTATTTCTTCGTATATATTAGGTTCATGATTGAAGACAATATTAGGTAGAGTATGGGAATGGGATTAAAACCTAGGATTGTTTATGATGCTCTAGGAGTATAGGATCAAAAATGTTCCTGTTTTCTTGATATGGCATGAAAAATGTAATGGAAATGTGATTTTTTAGACAAAAAATGTCTCTATGAGTCAATTATAAGATTGAATTATCAATCATGGAATGGCCTTAATGTTATTAGGGATACGGTCTTTGATATTTTTTTATAGTGCGGTGTTGAAAAAAAAGCTATTAATTTTAAAGAAAAATAGAACAAGGTATATTTATATGATACATTTCATGTAGTAGGATATGGTTTGTGAGGTATTGTATCTGGAATTCGATTTGGATATTACTAGTGAAAAATGGGTCATCCGGGGCTATTCAAGGAAAAAATTTCACGATTATGATTTTTTTTTTGGAATTAAACTATTTTGGATCATAATTGAGGAAGAAACTCAGGACCTTCATCTATGATAAGGTTTTGTGAGTTGATAAGAATACATAGTTAATTTCTAGGATTTTTTTGATGTGTTTCTATATGTTGTTTTTATGGTGAAATTGTTGTTTCATCGCATATGATATTGAGAAAGTGAACCTATGGTGGGGAGAACCATATATCCATTGATTAATTAGATGATAGTGTGAACATTATTTAGTTTTTAAGGGCATGGATGAGTATTTTATAGATGTCTCCACAATGGTTAAGATTGTTAACAAGAGTTTTAGTTGGTTAACCACTTTATTTCAGAAGGGGATTTTGGGATCATATTTGCTGTTCTAAAATAAAATGTGGTTGTTTGACTATAAATTAATGACCAAATCGTGATAGGTTTCTGGTTGGATTCCCAACTAAATGTATCTTGAATGAAAATAATTATGGTGGGGTGGATTTATAATCCCATATCCATATGATTTGAAAATTTCAATGGATGGTTGAATTTTAAATTTCAGTATAATTAGTTTTTTGGTCATAGATTCTTATAAAATTGAGGGATGCAATTACCTAATGTGATGATTTAAGACATGGGTGAATCCTTAATGTTATATTGGTTGTCTATGGATCATCCTAATGTATTAGGGGATATAATTAGTGTTTTTGAAATTTACATGAATGGTCACACAGTTGATGCATCGATATCTATAGTTAATTTCACACATTTGTAGTACTTTTGTATGATCATTTAAACCATGCACCATATCCATAAGAGATGGATTAGTTAGAGTCATTTCCTACCACATGTTTAGTGCATAGTTCAGAAAAACATGTGTCCAAACCATGAATCCCATTAAGAATAGGGGATTTAAACATTCCTCTATGGATATTAATAAGGAAACACCCTTGTTTCAACCTCCCTCTCTTGTTTGTTAGGAAGGTAGCACCATAATACTCTTCAGGTTTTCCTCTATTGAACGAGGTTGTTCATAGTTAATTTTTATGTATTTATATTATAATTTATGGTAATTCCTTTAATTTATTTTTAACACCTATTGTTATTTAATTGAATTTTTTGTCCAGCAGTATATGTGGCATGAAAGAACATGTTTAAAAAACCTCAATATACCCTTAATATTATTATTTAGACATTTTAATTATAAGAAAGTAGTTAAAATATATTTAATGAATAATAATAATAACATTTTAATTTTTTTTATAAAGGTTAAATAAATTATATTGATAGAACAATTAATTAATTTTTTGTAAAGTCTTCATATGATTCAATATTAATTTGTAAAAAAATGTGGTTTTTGTAAAAAAAAGATATTACAATTTTAGAAACTTTATTTCAAAAAATAAAAATCATTTTTTTAATCATCATGTTAATAATATAATATAGTCAATTTTATGGATTTTTGAATGAAGATTACATTTTTAAATAATAGTGAAAAATATTTGTTATTTTGAAAACATCTTTTTGTTTAAATCATTTAAAGTTTAATATTTTTATAAGATTTGATGAAAGGAAAAATTATTTCAATTATCTTATTATTAATCAAATTTGGCTAATTGGGTTCAATTTTATGTTTTTTTTATAAAAAAAATATTTTTATACATACAATAACATATTCTTTGTTCAACTGATTTTCATCTCTTTTATAGGTTTAACATTAAATGAAATTTTACAAATTTTAATAATCACATTTTTTAAAATGTATTATATATTTTGAATAATTATAATTAAGATAATATAATATTTTGAAACAAATTTATGTCCATTATTAATAGTAAAAATGGTAAAAAAATATTTATCATGGTTTAGGTTAATACGGGTTTACAAGGGGCATAAACTAAAACAATAAGGTATAAATTGATCAAAAAATCACAACACTAATTTTATGACCATATATTAAACTAATATCATGTATGTATTGATAATAATTCATTTTAAAGCCATTTGGCAGAAAAAGAATGTGGGAATAGCTTTTTCTTTTCAAAATTTTTATGAATATCTTCTCCCTACATTTAAAAGGGACACCGTATTATTTATTCATTACAATTATAATGAATTTTGGTTTAGTCATTACCAGTATAATATCATATTTACTTCCATCCCTACATCATATATTATTTTTTCATCATAAATCCAATCTTTGGTGGTTTATATATAGTCCTAAAGAGGTGGTCCGTAGAAGATATATCATTCTTAACTGAGTATCATTGTGTTATTTCTTCTAATACATCCTTAAAGTATTAATAAATCATGATGATATAAAAAAATTAGTATATAAAATATTATGAGATTTTATTTTGTAAATTTAATATGATAAATGAATCCACACTTCCAGAAAATGGAAAACAAAATCACTATTTATGTGTATTAAAGAGTACTACCTCATGAAATAATGTAACCCATTTTCCATCATTGCCTATCACATTTGTTCATGATTATGTATTTAATTATTATATAATATATTATGAATCGTTAAAAAATATACAAAATTAGTATTCCATGTAAGTTTTTATCTTACCAACTATTAAAAGAATGATAACATCATTCATGTGTACGGAGGACTATGACCTCAAGAAGCGATGTGAATATTTTTTTATTAAAACATAACATGGATGGTATATTTAAGTGTATTTAATGTTATAATATGATAATTATTATATAATTATAATTATTTATCTGATAATATAATAATAATATTTATTAAATCATTATCCTTGAAATCTAGAAACCTTACAAATGCGTTTGTATAACCGATTATCTCCATGATTGTAACATTGTTCATTTTTAAGAAATATAATAAAGGGTTATTTAAAAAAGTATAATTTTTGTATTTAAATGATAATTATTTCCTGAATATTAATTGGGAAGTTATTAAATAATACTCTCTTTGACCACATTCAACATTCCTAGATGATTTTGGTCATATGAATCAAACATTATATAAACGTATGACATGAACCTAAAATATTTTGTAAATGAATGTTACATGATAAAATAAAAAATAAAATAAAAAATAAACTTGAAAAAGGGTCATAATATTGTACATAATTAAATTTTTTTTCATTTTGATAAATAATTCACTTGATGAATTTGGATCGAAATAACCATTTCTTGATGTTATGGGCATTACCTCTCTAACTATCTTTCTCTCTCAAATTAATTTAATGGATTTTGTTCGGAGTGATTAAATAAACAGTGGGTGAATTGAATACCTAATAAATTTTTTCCATTAAACACACGTTTATTTAAATTCATTCATTTTAATTAAATTTTCCATGTTAATCAAAATTGAATATTGATATACGATCTGATATTTTAAAATATTTCTCAAAGAGTGATTATGTGACATTCATAACAATGTATTATATTAATATATATTTTTAAATTAATTTAATAAATTTAAACCTTATATAAAAACTAGTTATGATTACTGATGAAAGTATATTTTTTTAGTTTAAAACAATTGAATATGAAATTTTTTTAAAAATAAAACATAATAGAAAAACAATGCATACAAACTCAAGTTGAGACTTAATCTTATCTACTTAAAAATAAAAAATTTCAATGAAAATTATATAAATATAATCAATATCCATAACATATAATGGGTTTAAATAGTATCTAACCAAATATCCAAGCCATGAAGGGACCTCTCCTAAAAAACTGTTTCCAAAAAATAACCCAGGCCACACAAGTACCACTTCTACAAGACTTATGGGTAGAAAAAGTAATGAGAGTGATAACTATATCTTGTATCATCCATTAATATCCCATGAAAGAGAGTTCATGTTTCATAAATAGTGTAAACCACAGATTTATCAAATTTAAATTCAACAACCAGAAAGAGAATGTATACGAATATAATGATGATAGTGTTTCCCGATCTCATGTGCAATAAAATAAAGAATCTCCTAAGATGTGTCTTGAAGAAAAAATCATTATGATTTTTCAGTAAAATATCCATAAAATTGAGCATTTCAATACCTCTCATTGTTCTGACTATATAAAAAATATAAATTCCATGTGATCTACAGTATTTCATGGTCAAAAGGAATTAAGGATTCAATATGTAATTGCTTAGGGAATGATCCTTTTGATATTTAACATGATGGTTTTATATTTTCCAATAAGAATCAAACCACTATAAATGTGGGAGACTTTTTTTTAATATGAATCACTACAACAATGGGTATTTTTGGAGGAAAATTATCAAAGTAATATGCATCTTCGTACTGAGGTATGACATAGACAATAATTATCCCTGATATTGTTATGAAAATAATATAAAATTATTCACTGAATTAAAATCAATAATATAGTCATTGTGGTCATTTAATTTGAATATCCTAGAATAATGTTGGTCAGTCATCCTGGTAGTATCTCATGTTCAGAAGTGAGTTAGGAAAATTGAGATTCAATATTGAGGTATGTTTTCTGAAAATTGGTCAAGCATGGTGGTGATTCAGGTTCCCCAATGAATCATATTAGTGGTGACCCTTTTCATTGATAACTCATCTAAATGGTGATTAATCTCAACGGTGACTTGTCTCAAAAGATATGTGTCACAAAGGTGACTCATCTAAATGGTGAATCTTCTCCATGGTGACTCTTTTCAATGGAAACTTGTTTAAATAGTAACTCTTCTAATGGTGAGTCATCTCGGGTAGTGACATAGTTCTTATGGTAGGTAGAGTCTGGAGATGACTACTTCTCAACGGTGCATCAATTTTGGTGATGGAACATTTTCTGTGGTTTCTCATTACAAATGTTGAGTCATTCCCAATGGCAATCCATTCCAAGAGGAGAGTAATTCATCGTGATGATCCATTTCTATATGTGATTAATTATAAATGGTGAATCATATTTATTGGTGTATCATATATGGTTTTAGGTCTTTTTATAACAAAGAATTTTTTTTGTCAAATTTAATTCTTATATAAAATGATATCATAAGATATTAATGACCCTAAAAACATAATTTACATGATTTCTAAATATTGAAAAAGTGTTCCCATAATACTCACATTTTTTTGATCACATATAATGGAATTTAAGAACATGTATAGAATAAATTTTGTCTTTAAAATAGATCACCATAACAGCATAAAAATTGAATGAGTGAGTTTGATAAAAAAGATTAAAACATTAAAACAGATGATAGAAAACCCTAACACTCTTAATTGATTGATAATTATGTATCAAAAGGTATTGTATTAATTAATATAAAAAATTTAATGGATAAAATCTCATAAATATGTTTTTTAAATAAAGGAAATATTAATCCTCCCCATTATGGAATTATCTAAAAGTGAGTTTAAGAAGTAGTAAAAGAAAAATATAAAAAATGTGAATAATTATAAATGTTCTATTGATGACTAATATAATATAATTACACTAAAAATATAACAAAATTCATACGTAATTACCCATAAAAATACCAATGTCACTCATTCTCATCATGGGTGCTAGAAACAACAAGTAGTTTTCCATTATTAGAATAATATAACAGCGTGGTAGAGGATAAGAAAGAAGTAATTATGGTTGGAGATATAGGGACTATAGGGAGAGAGGGTGGGTATCATATGATAATTAGAATGACATGATAAGTATCATTTATGAGAGTCATGATGAATAGATGGGTCTGAATAGGTAAATGAAAATTTGTATCTAGAGAAACAGTATCCGTGAAAATTACTAGAACAGAAGTAGAAGGAGTTAGATGTTAAGTAAATTGAATGCCATTATGAGACAAAACTTCCATATCAGACACATGGAGAAAAGGAATCATCACATTGATGAAATAAATGATGAATTTTTTCACCGCTCCATGGAACAACAAAATTCCATTTTCTCCTCCATAAACAACGTACAAATAGAAATCATCACTTGCAGTTAATTTTCCATATCTTTTATGGCATGAGTAACATGAATCTTTTAGATATTTTCAACAAGAATCCAAATATTTGTGTTTAGCTAAAGCTTCTTGTAAATTTGGAGAAGATAATAATAAATTTCTTATGGGGTTTGTTCTATTCCATTTCTATGATCATTCATCCATTATGTTACCATATTATACCCATGATCCCAACTATGTCTGGTTTACTTGACACTCTCCTGAGGGACATCATTATCATATCCGAAAAAAACATGAATATCTTTTCTAAAAACTGATCAAATCATCTCAACCTCCATAGGAGGATGAGCACCCTAAGAATAAGTGACATAAGTAATGTTATCCAATATCTCTAACTATTCATCCATACTAGAAGCAAATTAAATTTCTATCATGGACACAATAGTCCTCACAGTCTCAATCAAACAATAATGAAGTTTTTCTCTATCTCAACATCATTAATATATTACAAAATCATAAGATCAATGTGGTGTATCTAAATCTCAAAAAAAGGCATCTCTCCCACAAAGCATAGTGACATTAGGTTCCAAATTCCTCAAAATCATACTAAAATCATAATGGATACCCTCTCTAAAATAATCCAGATCATATCTACAAAAACTATCAATATGAATAGAAGGAGTAACAATAGGAAAATGAACATAATTTCTCTCAATATTACCCATAAATAGTTATTGTATAGAAATAAAATCTAATTGAAAAAATTTAAACACTCCTCTAACGTTTATTTTCTCAAGCATGGATGCCTTCTAATCTACCACCATTCAGACATGGTTGTTGGACAATCATTATTTGATGCAAATCTATCATCCAATTATGAATCTGAAAAATAATTCTCTTTTCCAAATCCCAAAATCCCTGGGAATTATTCCCATTCATCCATAGTCAAGAAACTTGTCTTCATAGAATATAGAATTGAAGGAATGAATGTTTCTCTATTAGAAAGGTCAACAATATGAGTAAAAATTATTAGGTATTTATCCCCCAAAACAAATTCCCTCTACACATCTCTTGATGATGTATCAGTATCATAAAGAAGATGTGGTCTTTCCATAGATCACAAAGAAAAATTCAATCCTAGAGAAGAAAAATGTTATAGAGTCTTCTTATGATCATCAGGCCTATCATGATTAATACCACCATCACTACCACCTCTATCACTATCTATTCCATCCTTATCATTTCTGACTTATTTATCATCATCGTATCCTTCTCATTCAAAATATTGTTCTTTAAAATTTTCTTCCTCATATTCTTCTTCACCGCATTTCATATCATCTTTATCACACCCATTTTCAACATTGAAGATATCTACAACTTCTTTGGTGGATTTGGATCTGTAAAATATAAATGTTTCTTCTTCTAAAACATCTCCTCTTCCCTCTATAGAGTCTCTCAAACTGGTAGTGACCTATAAGGAATTGTTGGAACAAAAGTGAGGGTTGTTAATTGAGGCACGTCTGGGTTACTACCAACCTTTACATAAATATATTTTTTCAAAATTTTAATACAACAAACTCCTCTTATTTTTCTATTAAACTTATCAAATATCCACTTAATCTAGATCAAATAATGGATCCACAAAATTATTTTTTCTTGGATAGTGATAATTATTATCTAACTCTTCATAGAGTTAATTAGCATCAATAATACACTTTCTCAACAATGGGTTATAATTTATTCAAATTTTCATACAAATGATTCAGTCAAAAAAATGCTTCTAAAATAAACTCATTTTTTATTCCCCATCTAGTATACCCTTTTCCTTAAGAATGGGATAAATGAACGTAGGATAGATAATGTAGTTTCACCTGTGTATGTTATTGCACATTTCCTTCTATTTTTATATAAAAAAAATCACACAATTGGATTTTATCTTCTCTTTTCAATATGTATAGAATATAAAAATATTGATAGTTCATTGGACTAAAATAACCTTTTTATGGGCATAAAATTTGCTGAATAAACATAAAAATACTATAACTCACTATATAAAAACATTTCAGATGGACTCCTGAGAGCTCCATCTCAAGTATGTTTATACAGGCCACTCCTATACAAAAATGTGCCATATTGACTAGAGAACATTCCTTGTTAATCAACTGAAACTCATTAATGGGGTATATTTAGAATTTTATCCTAATAATTTGTATAGATCACAACCTTCATTCTATTTATAATTCTTCAAAACTAATCTTTATATTCCCCAAATCTAAATTCAACATTCTAATAAAACCTATCCACTATCCAATCAAAGAGAAACCTCTCTCTATTTTAAAACCCCTCTACCAATCCATGTTTTTTTATAATATTCAACACCATTGGTATTCTCAACGTTAAACACTCAAAATCTACGTCCTTCTTTTCTACCACAATAAATTTCATGATTTTTGGATTCTGTGATTGATAAATATTCAACTCGAATATTAATTTTACTTCTTCAAAGAACACAACTCATAATGACATGATACTCCAAAAATCATCACTCTAACCATTACAAACATTTATGAAGGTTAAAAAGAAGAAAATTTAAGAATAATGGTTTGGATAAAAGTTCAATAGTCATGAAGGGAGGGAGGTAGTGCTTAAATAGTAGAAAAATCTTATAATTTATTTCATTTACTGATTGGAAAATTTAATAAAATATGTAACATTGAAATTGTAATTAAATAAATAATTAACATGGAAATAATATTTTTAATTAGTGACTTATTTCTAAAAGAGGTTTATCCAATGGTCGCTTATTCAATTATGTTTAGTTTCCAATGGTGGGTAATTTAAAATGGTGGTTAAATTTAAATGGTGTTTAAATTTAAATGGTGGTTACATGTAATTGAATTCTACCCAAAATTTATAACTAATAATTCGTGTTAAATGTAGTTTATCCTTTCAGGAATAAATTTCTATTTAAATATATCAAAAAGGTGATTTTCAGTTCCTATGTATTCTCGAGTTATATAACCCTTTTGAAACATATCTCTCAAAAAGTGATATATTACATCTATTTTCGTTGTTATATAGTGAGACCTAAGGTTTTCAGAGATTTTTATTTTACTTGAGTTTTTAGAATTTATAGGGAAATGTATTAATTGTTATCCATAATCTATTATAGTGGGTCAAAACTGAAAAAGTTTACAATAATAACCACTTGCAACCATGTTTCCAACATTTTTAGTGGACAATGAAACCAAATCTTATTTCTTACTACATCAAGATACTAGAGACATTCCCTAATGATGAAATGTTTTAGTTTTTCTTTTTATATCTAATTATAAAACACCAAAATCATCGTATGAACAACTCACTAATTAAAATGTGATTTCTTTGGGATAGAATAGTCATAAACTAGTTGTATATTTGAGGGATTTAAATATTCATTAAATTTTATGTAAATTTGAGTCTTTTGGGAATTCATGAAAATGAGCACACAAAAACACAATAATCATAATTTCAGTTTATCTATTAGTTAAGTTGAGAAGACTTCCTATCACACCTCTTTAGCTAGTTTTCGCAGCCAGTTTCCCATCATCATCATGATCCACAATATAGAAGGAACTCATAGTGTTTTCACTAATATAGATGATATCCAAACCATTACATTAAATATGATCTTTAGTGAACACACATTGATTTACAACAATTCCTTATTATTATTAAAAATATGATAAGTAGGAAATAATTTCAATTCACCCATTAAAAACTTTTGAAAATTATTTTTCATCATCTTTGAAAAAGAAGTACACAATGTAATTTTAATAGATCCAAAGATAAAAATCATCTATATATACACTAAAAAATATTTCACAATTTCTAATGGGGGAATATATATTGGTAAAAGTTCATTTTGTTTTTTTAAAACATTTTCCAAACATATATGTCTCTATCACTAAACTGTCAATAAAAACTCTATCACTAAGTGTTTCTATGACATATAGAATAGTTCTGTAGAAATTAAAAAAATATATATAGAAAATATATATGTTAGTTAAAGATTTAAGAAATAGGAGTTGGTGAAAAAAAGTTATGGTTAACAATGTTACCAATGTATAAAATTTATTAATAAATTACATTTGAATAAAAATATATATTTTAATTTCTAGTAAATCTTCATTTCATATATATTCATTTATCACAAATATTACATATGTTTTAATTATTGAAATGAATAAAATTTTAAAACATGTTCAATCTTATTAAAAATTTAATTATAATAATAATAATTATTATTACCAAAAGAATCAATACAAAAACATTAGACACCCCCAGCGACCCAGCCCCAACCCTGCTCCATCGACACGCTCTTGCATGTTAGCACTAACACAAGAAGCACCATCCTATCATCTCAATTTTGGTAGATCAAAAAACTAATATTGTAACAGATAAAAACAAAAAGAAAATCTATCATCCGTCTATGATTCTACCCCCATGTGTACGACATCGCTCAATTGTATTCCACTAGCACCCACCATTGTTGACGAATAAGTAATCCTACTAAATATCATTCTTCGCACCCAAGTATACCCCAACAAGAAAAAACCAATTCATCTCTAGTAATAGTGAGGAACCTAAAATTACTGTTATGTCACACCATTCATCACCATGATCTACACCACATACTAACAAAGAGCATACCCAATAATCATTTCAAAATATTTGCATGAATTGAGAGAATAGTAGAAATAAATGAAACTATATTGGGATGGGAAAATAGATAAATAATTTATACCTACAGTCTTTGTCATTCATGACCATTATGTTGCCTTAAAATATTGTGATCTTCTAGCTTAGAATGTAGCTTAAACAGAAAGATGTAGAATTAGTAGGAGGGAAAAAACAGTCCAACAAAGAACTATTGAATGACTATCTGCTAGCTAGTATCCATTATATGTGATGATTTTCTTTCACCATTACATAAACTTGATGCCCATTCCTTCTTCCATTAAATTTATATTGAATCCATAGAATAAACCATGGATGTTCTAAACTAAACAAACCTAGAAATTATTATTCTATGATAGGCATAAGAAATCCCTTTCAATATAAATGGAAAAGACAAACTAGAATGTTTTCAAATTTTTATTAGGTATTAATGAAATATGAGTGGTGAAATATATTAAAAATAGTCATATTCAAGGAAATAATATATAAAATCAGAGATATGTAAATAAATTTATTATCAAAATATAATAATAATGAAGGATAAATATATTCATGTTATGTTTCTACCAAACACAACCCCAATGAAAGAGTCTATAAACTTATGGTTGAGTCCTGATTTGTGGTTCAAGATCATTTTTTTTAAATGAAAATTGAAGTATAAAAAACCACATTCGCATAAAAACAATGTAAAAAAATAATGTTAAATTATAGAATTTGGGTACATACACTTTTTAGGATGAGAGGATAAAGAGAGTACCTCCCTCATGCACCAAAGTCACTCTATACTGGAATTTAAACCAATATTTTTTATTTACAAATAAAATTCCTATGGAACAACCACTGAATAGACATATACATACCAAGAATCCAAAATAAAACAACCATCATCAAATATCCAATCCTTTTGTCTTTCAGAATAGTTGGTGGAACAGTTCCCAAGGGAGCCAGTCACAAATAAAATTGTGGTAGAAATCCAACTGAAATGTCCAAATTGAAATTAAGTATATGACTATGTATCCATAGTCAAATCCTAACAATTTTTGTTGAAAAATTTTTAATTTTATAAAATTTTAACAAAACATTTTAAAACATCACTTATGTGGGAATGCATTTATCTAGGATTTCAGTAACCTTAGATCTAGAATTCTAGCCTCAATTAATAGAAAGATGAGTTCCCCTTCTATTATTATATCAATTTTAATCTTGATATAAATTTAATAAAGTCACATAATTAATCATTCTAAGGAATGAAATATAATAAAAAGGAAACACAATGAACTATAACAATAAACCAACCAACCAAATGAATCACAAAAAAAACAATGTGGTCTACATTTTGAATGGTAAAATGATGGTCTAAGGATTCCATAGAGTCAATAACTTCCCAAATTCATTTAAAAACATATATAAAAAATAACATAAGAATAAAAAACAAACTCAAAAAACAAACTCCGAAAATAAACCCACCTTTTTTGACTGAAAGCTTCTGGTTATCCCCAAATCAAGCCACTATTGGCGAGAAGCAACTCATCATCCCCAATCAAGTAATAAGGTCCACCCTCTTGAACATCAATAAAGAATCCCCACCAATATCACACTAATAGCATAAAAAATTTGTGTTTAAAATAAATTAACAGTGGGATAGATACCAATAAAACAAAACAAATTAAACCGATTAGAAAATTCCACACCATTAGGGTAGGAGATGTTGATCCAACCATGATCTCTCATACTATGATATTCATTATCATGTCATTTTACCCATGATTTTATGCTGGGGTAATAAGTTCCAACCACCAATAAAATAATATCAACAATATATACTCTAGTATGAGATGTTATACCATATTATATATTATTTTTATTAGTTAGTACAACATTTCACTATTCACAATGAATCGATATTCAATCTATGGATACATTTTAACATCCAGATTAAAAACAATTCATCAATTATATCAATATTCATAAAAAATTAGTTTTAATACATATTGATGAAAAGTCTAGTTCATTTATCATCCCCTGCATGAATCAAAAAAATAGACCCGTAATAAAAATATGTAAGAAAAAACTAAATTTAATATAAGAATGTCTTACCATGTGTAATAAATAACAAAAGTATGTAAATCACTATTCAAAATAAAAACCTACATTAACATTGAATTAAAGGGTGGTTGAATCTAGACTCAGTAACAACACATTCAAACACATCATCATTATCCAAGATACCTTCTTATAAACCCCAGAAATGGTCTCTAACATTACCTAGTCTCATTTTGTGATTTTGGATCCAAAAAAACCGTACTAGTTTAATAAAAAATCATCATATTTCACATCAAAAAAATTAAGTAAAAATCAATTCATTATAAGGAACATCATTATTCAAATACCATTATTTTAGACCCATCAATCCAATACATGATAGAAAATCACAAGATACCAATCAAAATAGAATGTCAAAACCTGAGTTTTCATTCATCCCCAACTATTATATTGTAATAGGAACACCACTGGTTGAATTTTAGAGTTGTTGAATCTTTTTGGAAACACGTATTGAAACTGTAAGAAAATGGTAGAGACCCTTTATTGGATACATCCTTCAATGAAATAGATTGACCATTATGGTAAAATAAAAACTTTCCAAAAATGTAGTTCCAACATAATATCAAAATGAACCTTCAAAGACAACCATTGATTTCTAAAAAATGTATTACTGGAATTATGTTAGAAATAATAAATTATTGGATAAGATTATACTCATCAGTGGGCCCAACATTGTTAAAAACCTTCCTTCATGCAATGATATCCATGAACATGAAACAAAATATGTACACATTAGATTTGGTAATCAACTTGGTAGTCAGTCCATACATAGGGGCATGATATCCATAAGTCCCCATCACCATTATGGAAACATGGCTCTTATCCCATGTTGAACCAAGCTTGAAAAGCCTAATATAATAGATATTTAGATTGAGTTCATCAATAAAATTATATTCAATTCATAGAAATCATAATATATTACATAGAGGTTTTCCTTCTCATGGAATTTTTCTAGACATCTTATTTCCCCCTAAGCAATCATATCTGGGAATTTTAATCCAAGGGCTTTTTGTTTTTAGGAAAATCTCTGCAGAAAAGTATCAATAGTAGGTCATTGTATGAAGATTCATTTTTATGTGATTCATGAATACAAAATGATGATACATAACAAGATTATGATCCTTCAAAAAAATACATGTTTGTTGAAAATAATCCCCACATCTCCTTCAACACAAAAAAAAATTATGCACATGAGGGTGGGATGGTGTAGAATTTTCAGCATGAGGACCACCACTATGAATTTTCGGTTACCTTGAAATCCTATATTGTCAAATATCTTAGCATCTACATAAAAAATAATTGTTAACTAGAGAATAATACTCAAAATAGAAAAGATACTAAAATAACTAGGAGAAATTTCACCTTTTTTCTTCTTTCATGGTACACTTTATACCCCATTCCAACCCCCCTTCATCCAACAAGAAATTGAGAATAATTTTCTATGTCGCAACATAGATCTTATGGAAAGAAAATAACTAGGATTGGATTTCGCCTTTCCCTATTCAAGACATTTCATCGTTGAGGAACCTTTGCTTATATCTATTATATTTTATTAATGAATGGGTAATGGTTGGAGGAATTTATAGTGCCATGATACTCGGTGATTCTTCTCTTCGAAGCCCTTATATTAATTTCCTCCACTTACAAGAAACATAATGATGGAAAAAGATTGATGAAGACATATGAAGGAATCCAAATTAAAATCTATAGATTCAAAATCCTCAAAATCAAAGGAAAATATAACCATTTTCATTCATGATATATAATTAAATGTCACCATAAAAGTCACCCTATTGAAGCTATAGCTATTCACATGGATTCATTATATTAAATGAATTTAGAAATGTAAAAGAAAATCCTCAATAAAGTACTTAGGAAACAAAGATATATTCAAAATTTTCTAATTCATAAATATTTATTAATAATGAGCCATTCGAAAATAATAATTATGACAGAAAGGACAAGTCAATAAAAACATAGAAACACAAATTATATGATATGTAATTCATTAAAAAGAAAATAAGACTCACCCCAACATAAGAGTTCTTCCTGAAAATCATGAAGGTATTTCAACAAAACCAAGTGTAGGATAGTTAGTTGTAACATCCTCCATATCCTCTATGTCAAGATATGTCTTATTGTAATTAGTTTAAATGTTAGTTTGTATGTCATAAACTTATGGTATTATATATACTTCCATTTCAAATAAACCTTTTATTATAGTAATGACAACAACATGCCAATTGTTTACATTAAATTTTGTTATATAAATAACATGTAAAGCTTGAGATGCAAGTACAAAGATCTAGGTGCTTTCATAATCCCCTTAAAAATGATAATAGTGAATCCAAACATATCTTCTTTTCCAAATTTAATACGATTTACCCAAATCTCACAAAAATATAATAACATTTATTCCAACTAGATAACTCACCTCAATAATTTTATTCAAAATACCATAATATGATACATTACTAGTCCTTGTTGTTCTATTCAAAAGAACACAAAAATGTTGAGTCATATACATCATAAGAATATATTTCTCACACCATTATAAGATACCATGGTGAATGGGTTATATGGGTAGATGATGAACTGATATGGAGAAAGTGAGATAACAATATTTCGCAGGGGAAGGCGCTTGTTCTGAAGGAAATCCCAAGTAGTGACAAACAACATATACTCGAATGGGTAAAAATGATCGATCATCGATTAAATAAATGATATAATGAAATCTTATAAATTCAATTTTTATTTATTTTCAAGATAAATAAATTTCTAGTGGTGAGTTTGTAAGAACATCGATCTTTTTTTCATGTATGGATCTTTGTATCGGGTTGTTTTTGAGGAAAAAGGATGAATTTGGAAAGTTTCTAAGTACACATCGTGTACTATTGGGTACATGCCCTGTATCTGGTTTCCATGTGTAGCTGTGTATTAGCCATGTAATGGCCGAATACATTGTCGTGTGAGGAGAGCTAGTTGGCTGCCTAAAGCAGGGATGGTTGAGGCTTTACACAGTGTGTATATTAAATGAACAGACCATGAACTTTTATTTCTGTTTGATTAATCAGATTGGGACCGCATATCATCTCCAATACTCATTTGTTCATCACGTGTCTCATACAAGAGAGCGACGAATGGCCTAAGATCTTCAAACTCCCCTTGTTCCTCTGTCCGAGCTCCGATTGAGACACATCCATGTGCATTGGATTCCCGACGGTGAAATCTATCTTCCTCTAGAGCATCTCTTCCAAATTTATCCTCTCACTTGAGTTATCAAGGGTTGCTCATTTTTACCCTTTTTCCTAGATCTATGTTGTTTTAGGCCGATTCAAGGGCCGATATTCAAGGGTGTTCATCATACCACTTCGAGGAAGCTGGTCTGTGATTTTATTTGGTTGTCTTTGGATTGTATATGCTAAAAGTGTCGAATACCCTTGTTTTGGGTATTGTGAGTTTTGGTATATAACCCTATTTAATGCCTGATATGGTCTATTTTATTGAAAAAGTTTCATTGATTACACATAATATTTAATATAATGATAATGTTTGTGTTTCCCATGTTTGATTTTTTATGGCCATTGGGTCTAGGAAGCATGTTATGCTACCATTTTTTCCATGCCTAGTGTTTCTAGGATTGAGTTGTTGTTTATTTAAGATGCATGTGTTTCTCATTATGAAATTATTACCATAGGGAATTGACTCAAAGTGCTTCAAGTGGTAAGGGTCATTTCATTATTAATTTTTATAAAAATGAAAAACGGTGCTGACTGTGAGAGCAATCCTGGGGTCTTTGACTAGAGGGGTTAGAAAATGAGAGCTACCTAGTGGGTTATTGTTCAATAAATACTGGACAATAGGGCATTGATTGTGAGAGCAGCAGTGGGTCATTAAATTTTATTATTACTATATGGACCAAGGTGGTATTGATAGTGAGAGATTCTTAGGTAGATGTTTGTAAATGATTTGTACTTTGTGATTCCAAAGGGGTTAGACTGTGTGTGATTTCTCAGAGGGTCCTTACTTTATGGATTTGATGATACGTTTAACCCAGGGGATTAGGCTATGATAATATTCCCATAGGTTTTATTATGAATGATTGTATGATTGTGACTAGTCTTCCCAACTAGAGAATAAGCTTAGACATGGACTTAATGGATTGACAGATGGTCTATGGAGATGTTTGTTTGTTATTGTTAAACAAGGGGATACAACACAAAGGAAATATATCAAGTTTTCCTTATTCAATTGATTGAATAATTAATAAATGTAAATGAAGGAAATTGAAAACTGTTGGATTGATTACATTTAGTGCTTCCTAATTTATTTCTTATTTTTTTCATAGTACTTGATATATATTTTCACAGACAATTAGGCGTAGATCATTTTTTGGTTGTCGATTGGGTTTCATCTCTCACGCTATTTTGTTCATGATTTTTGACCCAAACAGACTACATGGTTTTAGGTATAGTTAATGGAAAGAACCCTACTACATCAGGTACCTGATTTTCATTAAAGATGGAGAGCATGGGACAAATATAAGGCTTGCGATTCTGTTGGATTTTTTTATTCTTAGTACATTTTATTTAGTATTGTATTTCAAGAATTGTGACTTGTTTAGAAGATTTTATAGATACATGTGACTTGAATCATTTATTTAGATGTGTTACAGTTTTTTATACTATTAGTCTTCAGTTGTTTACATTTGGTATATGTTATTACTGCTTCCACTATTGTTATTAGTGTTATTCAATAGTGTATACTCTTCCAATAAGGAAATACTTTCCCTATAATCAGACCATGTCCCTCAATACTTGTTGGTTGCCTCTATAATTTTTAGAAATGCTCTTGAGGTTATGTGACCAACCAAGCCCGGGGTACATCAGGGCGGCACACGGAACCAGGACGTTACAAAGTGGTATCAAAGGATCTTCTTTTCTGATTTTTCTTTCAATTTTAATCCTATAGACAGCATTAGGAAGAAATAGGTAGTTGGTAATCTATTATGCCCAGGAGTATCTTACCCATGTACAGGGGAAAAACAATTTACCTCACATGTTTTAATTTTTCTAGTTTTGAAATTTTTACAGTTGATCTGATTTCACCGTTGGGTGACACACTTGTTTTTTCAGTTATGATTTATATCATTGTGGTTTAATTTCTTTTGTAACCTGATAAGATGAGGGTATTCCATCTCATGCATCACATAGTCCCTAGCTAGAGATCACATGTCTTGTGTTCTTGTCATGACATTTAGGGCACATTACATGTCACGAACCATCCCCTAGGGCTCATATCGTGACTACCCCAAGACCGCCTTCCATAGGCCAGGGGTTGGCGACTAGCACCAAAGGTGTAACTCCCTAAACTGGGAAGGAATTGCCTTTATAACTGTAAACAAACACAACAGATTACACAATTGGAAGCAAAAAACTATGTAATGTTGTATACAAAAGAAGTGCTAGAAAGTAAAAGGGGTTGAAAATACAATCTCAACAGGAAAGTACAATTACAACTAAAAGAAATTACAACTAAAGAAATGTAAAGAACATATTGGGTCATCCTCCAGGGTTCCTACCTGATGGGTAGGTACAGATGGCCTCCTCAGCAATCCATGTCCGTCTTTCTCCTCCGTGTACCATCACACCGAGTGCTCCACCTTAGGGTACAATCTAGTCCTGCTACTCTCTGCCTCAGCTAGCATTTTCTGTCGTCTACAACAATCACAATGAGGTGCGGGCATAGCCCATGCATGGGTGAGTATAATGATACTCATTAGGGACCCTGAGACCCTCAAGGTCTCATAAAATCCAACAAGGATAAACCACAAAGTATGAAATCAAAGGATAATCATTACTTAGGTATATTCCCATACATATACCTAAGTTATCTAGTATCTCATCTCAATCAAGAAGACAACACAAAATTCATTAACTCAGCTCAAACCATGATTTTTATAAATCCGAACCCTCGGCTACGGGAGAACTCTTCCACTATAGAGTACAGTGGGCATGTCGCATCACACAGAGGCACTTCCCACTGACATGGACTACTGAGGTACTCCTCCTGTCGAGTATCGTGGATCTGCTGCGCTCACACAGATGTGCTCTCTATCGTGGGTCTGTTGCGCTCAAACAAAGGTTGTCCCCTGGTAGCCTGCTGAGGTACCCCATCTATCGAGTACTATGGGTCTGCCGCACTCACACAGAGGCACTCCCCACCATGGGTCTTCCCCGCTAACACAGAGGCACTCCCCTCTAGGCTAGTCGAATCACTCTGAGTGGAATCGGTCAGCAGTCATCAAGTCTAAGCCAAATACTAGGTTCCCACACAAATGCCTGCTTGTCTCTAGAAGATCTTCTCCACAAGCTACTGGTTGATACTCCAACTGTCATTAAGTCCCATGTATATGTATCTTAATGTTCTTCCACGTCATAGGGGTCTCAATGCAACAGATGACACGTCAATCGGTCGCCCGTTCTATTATTTATTAGCCTTTTATTCTCGGGGGCCCAGTTGGATTCGTGTATGATCCAACCTGACGGTATCTCAACTATACCCCAATCTTCAGTGTGGTATTCTCAAAGGTTTGGCTTCGCTCCAAGAATACTAGTGCCACTGACGGTTCATCAAACAGACATCAGGTGCCAGAGATATGTCCCAAGAAGGTAATGGGTTAGTAATGGGACCAGGTCTGGTCCGATCCGATCTGTGTCGACCCTGTCAGTCTTGCTAGGTCTGACCTGGCCCATTGGGCAGGTCCTCCTACTCTGTTTTTGGCCCGTACCTTTGTGCCCGGCCCAGCGGACTGCGAGGGTGGTTCAGCTCGGAGGTCTCCACATTGGCGACTCGGCCTAAAATCCAGGTCCGATTTATCCAGGTCCACGAGGGGCACGGCTCAGGCAACTCGTCCTGGGAGGTCAGGCCAATCGGGAGACCAGTGGGTAGGCAGCGCGGAGCACAGGCTGGCCGTGGTTGCGCCGGGTTAGGGCGCGACAGGGGCCGAGAAGGCCACAAGGGTGCAGACAGGGCACCAGGCAGGCTGCTGTAGCGCCGGGTAGGCCGTGGCAGGGGCGGGGCAGGCTTTTGGGGCGCCCGGCAGGCCGCGGGCGTGGCAGTAGGGCACCGGGCAGGTGCACTGAGCACCGGGCAGGCCGCGGTAGGGGTCGCTCAGGGTGTGGGGGTGCCGGTCGAGCGTGATATGTCACCGGAGTGCCGCGGGAAGGCGGACCGCTTTCCAGGCAAGGCGCCGACAGGCTGCGGGTAGGCAGGTCGGGTGCCGCTCAGGCCGATGGTTGTTGGTCGAAAGCTGCAGTGCGCCATGGGTGCAGCACGATTCGTGAAGGTCACGGGTATCGTGGACTTTTTCGTTTCCACTTTTGTTGTTGTTGCCTCATCACCATGCCTTAGAATTCCATAAGAAATAAGAATCGACAGAGGATGTCAGTCCATGTTAGGTTGGACCAAATATTTCACATTTAAAGTGATATCAATTGGTTCATCAAAAATGTAAAGATGAACATCAATTATTTAGAACCACACAATGGTTTTTTTTCAAAGAATTACGAGAAAAGAAAAAGGGATAAAACAAAAGGTAATCCTCCCTACATCTTATTCGTCGATCGATGTTCATCATTCGTTGATGGTGTTACATAAATAAGACAATGAAGTTCTTCATTCACCGCGTTCATCACGCACTCCTAACCCCGAGTTACGTCGGCCATGGAAGACCCTCCACATAGGTAGGATCCGATGGAAGAAGTTGAAAAAGGTTGTTGCTGGCATTCTTCTGGTTCTTCGTTCCTCATTGGGAGAACTTCTTTTCTCCCAAGCTCTCCTCTCAAGCTCCCATAAAATGAGAATTTTAAAGCCCAAAATAATATAAGTTATCTATTATTTTATTGGCTCAACAATTTCAAAATGGGGGAATAAATTAAGAGGATCCCCTTAATAAATTACATGCGTTGGTGCAATTGATTAATGGGGAGTTCAAGAGGCTCCCCATAATTAAATTACACACGTTGGCACAATTAATTAAAAGGGAAAGGTGGAATCAATTAATGGTAGAGAATGTCATGGGACTCCCCCATCATTAATGTTGGCAGTTGGGAGGTTTTCCACCATCCCATTAATTGGGGGGTTTTAGTCTTGAGTGGTACCCACGACGTAACCTCTCACAAGAGGTTATGTTCGGGTGGGCCCCACCACCATAACCTCTCATGGGAGGTTAGGGTGTGTCTGTCCCACCTCCAACTCCCATGTTGAGGTTTTAACCAACTACCACTCACACTCAAGGAGGCTCAAAAATAAAATAAAGTGTTGCACACATTATTTTATTATTTTTTATAAAAATCCAAAAATTAGATTTTATTTTCGACCATTTGTCGCCGAAGTGAAAGTCTTCTTAAGCGAAAACTAGCGTACGAGCTCAACAGTGCCCTCAGATTTCAATTCTGAGCACCAGTTCAAAATTTATAAAAAACCTACTCATACATTTCCTAAACATACCCAAACAAAAAATTAGAAATTGATTCTGGGCACACCGAGCCTCGGAATAAAGTGCGGTAAAAAATTTGGGGACACGTAAAAATCACATGTATTTAAGAAAAAAATTTCCACAGAATTTCTGGGTCTTTACATTTAATTTTTCATGTTATTGTGAAAGTTTTTGTGCAAGATATTCATGTGGATGTGATATATTACCTGATATAATAATAGCTATTTTGGATAGGTTATTGATATATGTAATGTTTCATTTAGATGGGTTCAAATATTTGTTCCTTGAGGTGTTATGGGCCCTCTTGGATCAGAATTTGGTGTATCATGTTTGAACAATAATTGAATTAGTTTAAGTTGTAATGTATATTAGGATGGGAATCATTGATTTGTTGGATTATGGGATCTCAAGGGTCAATAATTTTCATTCCAAGGAAATTTTTTTTGTTTTCAGTGGTTCCAAAAGAGTTTAAGAGGCTTACTATCCTAAAACACAGGCAACATGACGTGTGGTGTTATGAACGCACAACATGTATTCATCTGTTCTGGAAGAAACTACTTTTCATATGTACACTATGTGTACCCTATGTACTCTCTGTGTAGTCTTTAATCGTGTGACTGAATGTGTGAGTAGAGACATGTGTAGATGAATGTTTGGTAGAACATGTCGTTTACTAAAAATAAAATGTTTTGATAAAGAGACCAAGTATCCAGTCTTGGGAATAATGAAATGAATTGATGAATTATGTACATTATACACCATATGAAAATCGACTATGTGTCTAACCATGTGACTAATTAAATCGGTGGATAGAACATAAGTAGATACACATCATGTCTAGGGTGAACATTCCATGTAGTGTTACCTAGGAGAGAACTGTGTAGTTCAATCCATATAGAAGAACATGGTCAAGAGGGAAAATTGAAGTACACATCGTGTCTATGGATGAACACAATGTGTGTAGGGTTATTACATGACCCAGTTTTGTAGAGGAATGATACCTTGTTGAAACCAAATGGAACACCTTGTGTAGAGGGTATACAGGCTGTGTAACTCTATATTTAAATAATTGAATTTCTTATTCTCATGTTCCTTTCTTGAACATCTATGTTTTAGACCTTGATAATCATGAACTACGGTGTGAACTTGACCTTAAAGAGTCATACCACCAAGATGTCCTCCTGTTGTATTCCTGGTGAAGGGAGATGACTAGACACCATAAAGGATTGATTATGGCTGACCAATAGATCATCCCATTGTGCCCATCATGGAACCAACTATTATATCAGACGTAGGTGCAGGCAAAAAAATTTATGAAGTCTTTTTTAGGATGTTACAGACCATCCAGGGAGAACTGCATCCTGCCCCATCTATGGAAGAGCTGACGTGATTCTTCCAGTAGCATCATCCTCCAACTTTTTCATGGGATGGAGGAAAAGAGGTCATAGAGCCTTGGTTGGAGGCCATATTTTCTATCTTTGAGCATCTAGAGACACCATCAGAGAGTAGGGTGAAGCATCCAACATACATGCTACGTGATTACTCTTAGAGATGGAGGGATGTTATTTCATTGGTGGGACATCATCGGGATATGGGTGGGAAAGAATTTAAAAGGATCTTGTATGACAACTTCTACATCGAGATATTGAGGAATGATCAAGCTTGAGAGGTCATGTGTCTGTATCAGGGCAGTCTTTCAGTGATGGATTACTCTTATCATTTTAAAAAGCTATAACACTTTGCACCTATTCTAGTAGGTGATGTTTTATCATTGGCTAGGAAGATTTAGGATCGTCTTAGGTATGACATCTTATCATTGGTGAATGTATTCAGGATGTCTTCAGTGACTTCTATATTGAACCAATCATGGATTACTGAGAATAATATAATGTGGTTGGGAGCAGTGAGCCAGAAAGATTATGCATCTAGGGATGGTACACCTTCAATGGAAAGGAGGAAGTTCCACCAAGATCCATCACACACTGTTTCTTCAAGTAGAAATGTGGTATGCTATGGGTGCAGGTAGAGTGGTAAAATGATACCACATTTCCCAAATGACAAAGTTGAGTGCCAGTCTTGCAGCAATATGAGTCATCTTCAGCATTTTATTCCATGGGTTCTCACTAGTAGTAGGTGATATAGATTCTTGTATGACTCCTCATTTAGGAGTAGGACCCCAGTTTCACCTCAGTTAGGGAATTGGAGTTCATCAGGACGTTCAGGATGAATAGGTGGTCATGGTTTTGGTATCCAGCCAGCAGGGTTTCTATGACAGTAGATGGGTTCAGCTCAGGGTTTTTAGGAAGCATCGCAAGGCCACAATATAGGTCAAACATTTTCAGTGTATAATACCCAGCAAGAGTTGAGTCATAAACCCTCAATATTTAGAGGTACGATTCAAGTTTCCTTAGTTTTAGCTTCATTACTTTTTGATATAGGTGATTCCCATAGACTTATATCTGTTGTCATTATGGAGAGCCCATGGATCTGTATTACTACATTGCAGGATGTTATGCTTCTTGAAACATTGTTGTGGATTAGGACAGATAGTGTACATCTATGCAAGGAGTTCAGTATTGTGGTAGGTGGGCGTCACTTTTTATGGGTCCTCTATGTTTTGGAGAAGATAGGCTTCGATGTCATTCTTATAAGGGAATGGTTAGCCTATTTGTAGGCCTTTTTTGATAGATATTACAACATGTTGAGTTTCACAACACTAGAGGGGGTCTTTTCTACACAAGCTTGAATGAGATGTACATGTGGGCAGAGATGGAGCCAAGAAACATGTGTAGGGTGGAATTATAGACTGAATTTCTAGATTATATGTAGATGAACAGGGGACTTATAAGATGGAATTTCCTCTATTGGTGGATCTCGTCAAATATGTATTTCTAGATGACATTTCAGGTATACCTTTGGAAAAATAGGTAGATTCCTCTACTGATCTTGTTCCTAGAGTGGCACCAATTACTATTCCTCTTTATAGTATCGGTACAATAGAGTTACATAAGTTCAAGAAGTAGATAGAGGAGTTATTGGCCAAGGGTTTCATCTGACCCAACACTTCTCCTTGGGGTTAGCATATCCTATTTGTGAAGAAGGTGGATGGTACCCTCCAAAATTGTTTGGATTATCGGAAGTTGATCCCATGGATGGTCAAGAACCGATATCTCTTTCCAAGGATTTATGTTCTCTTTGATCAGTTTTGAGGAAGCTGGGTGTCCCTAAAGATTGACTTGAGATCCAGTTATCAACAGTTTCACATTAAAACATCAAATATACCTTTTACAACTTTTCTGAGTAGTATAGTTTTTATGAGTATTTAGTGGCACTATTCGGTCTTACAAACGTGCCACTAGTTTTCATGTCACGGATGAACCGAGGGTTCCATCATTACATGGATTATATTTTGGTTGTTTTCATGGATGATATCTTGGTGTAATATCACACTCGACATGACTATGTGAACCATCATGAGATCATTTTGAGTTCACTATGATAGCATCAATTATATACTAATCTCTCAAAATGCCACATTTTGATGGACAGGAATCACTTGTTGGGTCATGTTATCTCATAGACTAGAGTATTAGTAGATCCAGATAATGTATGAGCAGTAGTTTCACTTGAGTAGGAGAAGAATTTATTTGAGGTACAATGTTTTATGGGTCTGGATGGTTACTACATGCACTTTATACATGAATTTTCACAAATATCATCACCACTAATGGGAATAACTAAAGAGGGTGTGATGTACTTATGGACATAATCATTTTATTCATCCTTTCATGATGTGAAAGGGAGAATTAATTTTACACCGAAACTGATTCTTCTAGATCCAATAATTAGTAACACTATTTACTATGCTGCATTAGATATCAGGTTTGGAGTAGTGCTTTTGTAGGGAGATGGAGTTGTTGTGTACATGTCTTGGCAGTTGATCCCACATGTGGGGAATTACCTTATGCATGATCTCAATTTAGCTATAATTGGGAATGCTTTTCCCTTTTGTAGACATTGTCTTTTGGGAGATCATTTTTTTCTATACTCTGAATAAAAAAGTATATGTTATATCTTTACTCATCGTCATTTGAATTTGGAACAATGAAGTTGTGTTGAGTACCTTCAATCTTTTGAATTTATGATTTCCTACATGCTTAGAAAATGCAATGAAGTGGTTGTTGCATTGAGTTAGAGGACTCAGATACATGCTGTTAAGGAGACCAACTGTGAGTGTAAGCTTATGTCTCTATTCTCTGAAATACATTTTGGGGATAACGATAGATAGGGGAAGGCATTTGTTTATTATATAGTTGTTACCTCTTCTCCTCTAGATTGTGTGAGAATGAGGCAGCTATCTAACTCCAACGTCCTAGTCCCATGGAAGAGTGTGTCCGGAGTTGACCCCAATCCTGGGTGGACAATATAAGAGGATGAGAGCATGCATTTTTGTGGGTGTGTATGGGTGTCATTAGACATATGCATGGTGATGATGTTGGATTGTCATTCCTCAGTTTTGGAAGTTCATCCTTGTGTCCCCAAGATGTATCAAAATATTCATAGTCAGTATTAGTGGCCAGGTATGAAGAGAGATGTTGCTTGTTTTTTAAGATGATCCACCTGTAAGCTAGTGAAGTAGGAGCATCAGTGACCAGTAGGGATTTAACAACAATTACCCCTTTTTTAGTGGAAGTGGAATGATTTGACGTTGGATTTTTTGATGGGTTTACTATGGCCACCTCAAGGGAATGATACGGTCTAGGTTGTTGTAGACAGAAAAATGAAGGTTGCACACTTCTTACAGATTAACGATTCCTTCAGTGCAGATGATCCTGGATGGTTGTGTATTCAAGAGATTTTATGTCTACATGGGGTTCTGAACATTATCGTTTTAGCTACGGATGCCCAATTTCTTCTCGTATCTGACAGGGACTATATAGGTCTCTGGGTACAAAGGTACATCTAAGTACATCATACCATCCCTAGAGAGATGGCCAATCCAAGCAAATGATTCAGGTTTTAGAGGACATGCTACAAGCACGCATCTTGTATATCGGGGGATCTGGGGAGAGAAACATACCCCTTGTGGAGTTTTCCTACAATAAAATTTTTCATATGACAATTCATATGAAACAATATGAGGACATGTATGGTTGGTCATGCTGATCACCACTATGTTTGTTGTAGGTTGGAAATAAAGCTATGTTGGGTCCTCGTCTTGTCCCGCATACCACTAAGAAGGTGTTGTTTATTCTGAATAGGATGGATAATGCACAGTATAAGAATATATTGTATGTTGATCAACAGAGATGACCTCAAGAGTTCGAGGTCGAAGATCAGGTTTTCTTGCAAGTCACACTGAGGATGGGACACCGGAGGATCAGGTGACATGGGAGGCTTTTAATAAGATATGTCAGTCCACTTGAGTTTTTAGAGAGAGTCAGTCCAGTTGTCTATCATTTTCATTTAAAATAGAGGTATTGATTTATGCATGATGTCTTTTACATTTCGCTGCTACAACATTACTTTAAAGACTCGTATCATGTTTTTGAACCCGAGGAGGTTGAGTTGGAGGTGAAATCATACATTCAAGATCGCCTGATTTGAATTGTGGATCGTAGCATAAAGGTTCTCTATGGCCAGTATGTTCCTATGGTATGGGTGTTATTGCAGCATGGGTGAGTACATGATAAGACTTGGGAGAGGTAGGATGATGTATCATCATAGTGGATAGAGTTGTTTGATGGTTATTCTTCCCCACCCTTGGAAGGGAAATTTCAGGATGAATTTTTTTAAGCTGGGTATTTATAAGAACCTGAATATTCTCTTCAGGTATTGATCATTGTTTCAGGTTTTTTTTAAGAAAAAGGATTAATTTTGAAATTTTATATGTACACACCGTGTATTCAGTTGTCATGGGTAGCCATATACTCGTCATGTAATGGTTGTTCACATGACTGTGTCAGGTGACCTGGATGAAAACCTAAGGTGGGGTCGGTTGACGCTAGTACATGGCGTGTACATTAAATTAACACTTCATATACTTTTATTTCTATTTTATTAATCATACGAATGTCTCATCTCATCTCCAAAACTCCTTTCTTTTTCCCGTGTCTCGTATAGGGGAGTGACATATGGTAGATGATATTCGAACTCCACATGTTCCTCTATCTGAGTTCTAATTGAGATGGTGTTGGGTGTGTTGGATTCCCAGTAGAGAGTTCTCTATTTCCCTAGATCATATCTTCTTGATTTATAATCTATCTTGTGTTATCAAGGGTTGATCATTTTTATCCTTTTCTCAGATCAACATCATTATAGGATGATTAAAGGGCCGATGTTCAAAACTGTTCATCATACGGTGTCGAGGTAAAGGGATTTTAACTTTCATTAGTATTCATTGGATTATATATGCTAAAAGTTCAAAATAACCTTATTTAGGGTATTTCGTGTTTTTGAATTTATCCATGTTTAATTCCTGATATGGTTTATTTTTTTGAGAAATTGGTTTTGGTTATGAATAATATTTAATATCACTATAATGGATATGCGTCCCTTGTAAGATTGGTTATGTCCATTGGGTCTAGGAAGCATGTTAGGCTGCCTTGATTTACATGCCTAGTGTTGTTAGGATAGAGTAGTTATTTATTTTACATTTATGTGTTTTACATTCTGAATTTAAAACCAAGGGGAATTTATTGTGGGAGCTTCCCGAGGTAGGGTATTTTATTTATGAATTATTGTTATGAGTGTCCAAAGGTGTGGACTATGAGAGTTGATGTCGGGTCATTGATTCGCGGGGTTATACCATGAGAGGTACCCAGATGGACATTATTAAATGAATGTTGGACCATAAGGAATTCATTGTGAGAGATTCCATGGGTCATTGCATTTTATTGTTCCTATGTATACCATGGGGGTATTGACCATGAGATCTAACCAGGTGGTCATTTGTAAATGATTAGTACTATGTGGGACCAAAGGGTTCAGACTATGTGAGATTTACCATAGGGTCAATACTTTATTGATTTGATGATATGTTGAACCAGAGGGGATTAGACTGTGAGAAAGTTCTTAGAGGGTTTCTTATGAATGATTCTATGATTGTGACTAGTCTATCAATCTAGAGCACAAGCTTGGACTCGGTCTTACTTGAATGTTTGATGGTCTTTAGAGACAAATGATTCTTATTTTTATACTGGGTGATACATAGCATAGGATAAAATCAATTTTTCCATATTCAACAGATTGTATAATAAATAAATGTAAATGAATGAAATTGATAATTGTAGGATTGTTTACTTTGAGTACTTCCTATTTTATTTGTTCCTTTCACATATTACATTCTATATATAATAACAAATAGTAAGGAACAAATATTTTTGTGGTTTACTACTCGGGTTCCTATCACAACCAATTTGGGTAATTATTTTGGGCCCAAACAGACTATATGGTTGCAGGTATAGATACGAAAAAGTTCCCTTCTACATCAGGTACTTGATTACTGATAAGAGATGGAGATCATAAGACCAA
This sequence comes from Viscum album, assembly GCA_963277665.1. NCBI lineage: Eukaryota > Viridiplantae > Streptophyta > Magnoliopsida > Santalales > Viscaceae > Viscum > Viscum album. The sequence continues at coordinate 205,826,701 of OY728128.1, read as the reverse complement.
GATGAGGCTTGTGATGATGTTGGAGTTTACTATTTTTTAAAATTTTGTTTCAATATTTTCTTTTTAGCATTGTTATTTATTTCGATGTATTCCTAGGTATATGTGGCATGCCTCATATATGTATATGTATTTTTGTTGTTTATATTATATTTCATCCACTATTTACTTCTGTTGTAGGGTATTACTACTTCTTCAATTTTTATTCATGTTATTCAGATATGTATACTCTACCAATGATGGCATATTTTCCCCACTATCATACATTGACCCTCTTTTATTGTGGGTAGCCTCTCGAGTTTGTTATAATTTTGTTGATGTTATGTGACCAAACAGATCCTGGGAACTTCAGGGATGCTCCAGGAACTAGGACAACAAAAAGTGGAATTTTGTTTACTGCACGCTGGATCCCAATGAATAGGACCCCCGAATGATGAAATCATTTTTCCCAACACATTATGAACTCTAAAATATTGATTTTGACCATTTTTAAACCAAAAAGTAAAATACAACTATGAGATTTGATCTATTCTGAGTGTTCTTGATTGGTGTCGACATGAAGATCTATAAAACTCAACCAATTATAGTCTTCAATTGGGGTATTTATAAGAAATTCCTTTTGCATAATTTTTTCCATACAATGAAAAAGGAGTTCTATAGTGGACATTACTATAACCCAATCATTTTCAATTAATTACTTGATCTCCCCATGGGTAGTTATCACAATTATATCAACTTCACTTTCTTTAATAGTTTGATTCACCAAATTGAAAATATGTGGATGGGTAGCTTTGTAGGATGGTATCTGCACTGGTTCTCCATCCACAACATTTTTCTCATTGCCTATATTTTCATAGGATTGGGGGATAAGATTAATTTTCTCATTCTATTGTGGGGGTGGTATCAACAATATTTTACACCCTGGGTGTCCTATAATCTATATTAGATAATGGTTCTACAGCATCATCTTTTTCAAAGATGGTTCCTTAATTCTTTCTAGGTAAAATTTCTTTAAGACCTAAACCTTTACCCAATAATCTATGTATCATGGGTTTGAGAATCAGGGAAGAATATTTGCAGGATCTGATGTTCATTTTTTAATAGTGTGCCTAAAATAAATCATGCTTCTTCAAATTATTTTCTACTAAATGGAAACTAACCGTGACCATCCAATCCCCTACCTAGTCAATGGTGTTTGGGGAATGATAGTCGACCTATTGTTCCACCTATTCAATAAATCCATCTCATTAAAACTTCTCAATAGGCCCAACATCAAGGATTGTGAAACTTGGTTTTTATTTTCTCTGACATAGGATTAAGTGAGCGTCAAACCTATGTTTTTCTAGTTTCCACATTTACATCCCATGATATCTTGATGTTCTTCTGCAAAGTAAACACTAAGGAATTATTCTACATAGCTGACTCGAACCAAAATTGATTGATCACCTATATTTGATCCATGCACATTTCTAAAGTCTCCACCATCACCCTCCAATAAAGAAGATTGGGATAGAGTTTTCTATTCTTGCAAATCCTAATGGCCCAAGAGAGCCACTAGAGAAGCATGATGAGTTAAAAAATCATAAAAAAGTGAAGAAATTTTTTTTGAAACCAAACCTAGAGAATAATTATTTGGAAAATTCCTTCATAATGAAATTTTTTGATGTAAATCACAACTTCAGTCTACTACAAACCCTATGAAATAGATTTACTAGGTTTAAAATCACCTTGTGTGATGATGACACTAGGGGATGAATCCTTCTCATTTTCTACCATTAATAGATCCTTACAGGATGTGTTACCATCCAGTTCAGTGAGAACCTACTCTATACTAGAGGTAATTTTCATTATAGTGTTGTATTGCATTAACATATGTATAAATGGGAATGGGGAGGGAGAAACAAGATGAGTTCAGCTCCTTTGGTCTATCTTAAAATGAGCCATGATATCCTTGTCAATTTCTCCATCCTTTCAGACCACATCAAATCCTGGTAACTAGAGACCTGGATACCATCATAAGAAGATACATGATCCATTCCACCAACTTCAATGTGATTGAGTGTTTCATCCCCATAGACTTGATCTTGTCAACTAGTCCTAATACCACCAGGTCTCGAATTTCATTACTTTTTTATATCACCATTCATTCTCAATCTCTATCTAGATAAATTTCATCAGAGGTTTTGAGACATAAATATAGAAAAATTCTAGGATAAATGAAGAAACAAAGAGGTACAGGTATATTATCTATGAATAAAAACCATACAACCAATTTTTCTATCATCACAAGCATCAAAAGATTTTTGAACATTAGAGGTAACCACAAAAGACGTACTTGAATGATCAAGGTCAGGGGATCCCACTTAACATGGAACTAGAAAGAACATTAGACGATCTATAATCAGTATCAATTGAAGGTTCTAACATTGGAGGACCAAAAAAAGAATCAGATCATCTTCCTATATCTAATGAATATGAATATGAAAAGGGTCAAAATACTTGTTGACCTAGTGTTCCTGAAGATCACATAAGATAGAATCAAACTGACCGAAATCAACTAACGAGAGGAAGTTTATGAGATTTTTGGTTTGGGGGTGAAAGGATGATATCGTTCAGATAATTGACACAGACATCCCCATCCCTACTCTCTAGAAGGGAAGGGGTACCGGCATAGACCATTTCCATTAGGGAATCAAAGTCCTCAATGATAGAATGAAATGACTATCCTTGATTAAACATTTAAGATTTTCCATGCAATCCCACACAGCTGGATGCACCCATATTTTTGAAACTATATTCTATACTACCCAAACTATGGTTTTCTATCATCCATATCATTCATTACATTGCCATGTTCTATGAGTGTTTTATTTTTATATGTAAAATAATAAAATTACAGAAAATCCACTGTCAAATTCAATATAAAGGATATTTAATCCTCTTAAAAATCCCAATACACATAGAGAAAGATCACTAGCTACAAAACCCCTAGCACCTAAAACTCTATGTATGATAGAGATGAATTCCATAAAATAAAACAACATAAAATTTATATTAATCCAAAAACATGAAATCAAACCCTTATTCGAAACTCTATAGTAAAACATGTAGTGGAGTCTCGGAAGGATATCGAGACATTGTAGTTTGTTACAAAATGGGAACCTTCATAGGTCCAGTGGATTCTCGTTGAACAAGAAGAAGGGGAAAAATATAAGAAACTAGAAATTTGAAAAATTGAAGTGTATGGAGGGTAGTTTGAGAGGAGAAAATTATGAAAGCATGAACGAGTTAGATTGAAGGATTCCTATGATGAGAGGATCGAAGGGAGCTTCAAGCCTACATTTAGCACATCAATTTTACCATCAATATATGAGGTAATGAATTTGGTGTCTAATATATTGAAAATTGAATTAATAACTGAATTATAGATTTCTTTTTTATTATATAAATAATAGTTAAATTAAATAAATAATATTATTCAATACATTAAACTGATTATAAAGATTTCAAATATTATTATAAATTGTATAAATTTTTATACCAATTATTATTTGTTTAGTTTAAAATAAAATTTCATTATGTAAATATAATTATTATTAAAATAATGTTAATTCATTGATTTTTATGTTTTTTTCATAAATTTATATTACTAATTTATTGGATTTATGAAGATTAGTTTTTTATGTTAAATAAATTTAAATTTAAATTTTAAATTACTATTTAAACATGATATTTAATGAAGTTACCAAAAAATTATATGTTTTATGTAAAAACTCATCATAAAAATTATATTATAATAATTTATATTTTTAATCAGTTAATTATATAGAGTTTTTTTCTTCACCAGTTTATTGAAACATATTTTTATGATGCAAAAATATCTATTTGTAATGATCGTTATTAATAATAGATTCATGTGTTATTAAAAAAAATGTCAGTATTGATATATTAATGTAATTTATTTTATGTGATAGTAAAGTAATTGTTAGTATTTAATAGTTTTAATTTTCCAAGGATATTTAATAGCTTTAAATAGATATATATGTTGGTAAAGACATTTGTTGTTATATTAAATTAATATCAACAACACATAATATCTATGAGAAATACATTGTTTCACCAATAGATATGTTATCTATGATTGAATTTAAGTTGGTATAAGTCACTATTTTTGTAGTGATATTAAGAAAACTTAAATGTCAATTGAAATTATTTTTCAAAGTTCATGATGAACTATACGTTAAAAAACAAAAAATTGAAATGATAGTATCTTATCATTCCAATCTGCAATAGCATTTTTTAATCCATACAAAACATTTACCAATTAGAAAACATGATTTTGAAAATGCCTATTTTCAAAATTAGGGTGTTGTTGAAACAATTCCTCAAATATATATACATTAAATAAATTAATTTTGACATAAATTTTATGTTGTTTTAAATTAAATTTAGAATCATTTGAATAAAATATTCTAAAGATATCGATTCTAGATACATGTTCAATGGTTTCATCATAATATCTACCCTCATGATGATTGTACCCATCAGTAACGAGTCTAGATTTATTAAATATTATTTTGTTGGATTTATCAAAATTGTTTAGAAATACTCATTTATGTCCAATATTAATCATTTCTTTTGATTTATCAATAAGATTCCAAACCTTATTTATTTCAAATAGTTTAATATCCTCTTGAATTGCATTCAACCACAATTAATCATTAATTACAGCGATGAAGTTATATGGTACAAGGTATGAAAAGTATGTTTATTTTTCATCTTGGTTCCTGAGAGAATCTCACTTTTGGGGACCTCTATCTAATTATCATATAAAAGTTTCTATAGAATGGTATTTAAGAGTCTTAATATCTCTTAAAAAATAAGGTCTGGTCAACTGTTTGTTTAATATAGGTTTTGAAAATTCCTCAAAACTGGATCATTTTTAGATGTCATTAGAGAACTATCTGAGAGTGAAGAATTAATATATAGATTTAATAAATCGTCCATGTGGTTTTATAAAGGATTTTTAGGCTCATGTGAAATCTGCCTCATCAAACATGACATGAATAGAATCTTCCACAGTTTTGGTTCTTTCTTAATAAAGGGAATATGGCTTACTTGATATTCAATAACCAAGTAAAATTCCATTATGCCTCGTAGAGGGAAATAGTGAATTATTATCCTTAGTTTAAGGAATAAATACTTTTCATTCAAAAATCTATAGTAATTAGCCAAATTATTTCAATAATTATAATTATCATAATTGTTTTTCTTCATGATGTGCCTAATTAAAATTATATTAATTATATAGCAGGATATATTCACAGCTTCTTCCCAGAAGTAGATAAGTTTGTCTTTTTAATTAAGATTTATTATAGATATTTGTAAACATCACCTATTTCTTAATTTTACAAGTCCATTCCATCAAGCGGTCCAAGGAGAAGAAAATATGTGAAAATGGCCATTTTGTTTAGAGAACCAATTCAACATATTTATTTTTAAACTCGCATTTATAGTCGTGTTGTATTTTTATAATGATGGGCCACCAAATTTTTCTATAGATTTGTCACACATGGTAAAAAAGATAAATTTTAACTTATTTGAGTAAAAATTTATTCCAATGTATACATATAACAATGATATACAAGTATAAAAACAAAATTCCTCCCATTTAAACTAGAAACTCTTGATGGTATTAAAAATACTATATGAAAATAATGTAAGGTGTAAGAATATGAAACTTATTTCCATTACTTGAATGATATTTTTTTTTATTCCCATTTTTACAATTTTTATATACTTTTTCATTTGTGACTTTAGGTTTTTGTAGATCTTTAACTGACCCTTTCCTAGTTAGAATTATTTGTGATTCCATATTTTAATTGACTAGTTTCTTATGCCAATTCTATGATTCTTTATTAAAGGCTCTTAAACTATAAACCATTTTAGATAATAAAGAATCAATATTGACAGAATACACATTCTCATTTCTCAATGTACTCAAGAGTAAATCATTTTTAGAATCAAAATAAATATGGGATTTTTCTTAAAAATTGACTTAAAAAACAAAACCACATAGATGTTATATGAAAAAAAGATTATATTTTAAACCATTAACAAATAAAAATTTAGAAATTAAAAATGTCTTATTTTTACCTATTTGGCCAAGGTCAATGATGTTCTTTTTATAATTTTCCAAAAAAGTGTTATGTACACCATAATATATTATAAGATTCTAAAATATTGGGTAATTTCCATTCATATTCATAGAAAAGCCAAAATTAATGTACCTTAGACAATCACTGGTTCTATTCAATTAATTTTCCTACAAAAAAATTATACTAAAAATGAATTTGGTACCCAAGAATTTTTATGTGTAAAAATGATTTCGAATTTTTTCTTTATGAATCCATATTCTATTAATGGGTTTCCTATAAGAATATTGTTAACTTTTAGAAATAAAAAATCAATTTAGTCTAGTCATATAAAAACTAGTGAAATAATTTTTTAGAATTGGATTTAGGCATGAATGTTCTCTGGAAAACTATTCTTTATCTAGGATAGTAACCTAGACCCATAATATTAATAGGCACTATTTTTTTCCATGTATTTGAGTGATTTTTTATCTACCATTATAGAATATCTATAAACCTTTATTTATTTTCTTCTTAGAAAATTTTAGTTATGTTTTTACTTCGACTATGAAGAAATTTTTTCTTTTTCTACCCCAATATATTTTTTACCTCTAAAATAAAATTTATTTTGTTTCTATAAAAAAATTTATTTATATTTATGTTCATTGAACATATATTCAAATATAATGTAAAATTCCAAAATTTCCAAAATATTCATATTTTCATCATTGTCTTCATCTATAAAATGGTTTAAAATATGTGCATGAGAAGTATTACATACCTAACATATGTTATTCATGAAGAATATATTTACTCTGCTATAAAATTCATCATGAGTTGATTGTTAGTCATTGGAGTTGTCTATAGAAGACATCTTGGTGGTTTTTTTTCATTATTATAGTTTTTATCATTATCGTAATGCATCATCTTTTTCATTAACCTGGGACAATCATACCTGACATGAAATTTTATCTTAAAATCATAACATTTAAAATCATTTGAATTATCATTTTTTTCCAATCTATCTTCCAATTCCCCCTATTTTCATACATTCCATTATATCTTGGTATCCTATTGAATTTATTTATCATATATAAATTATTAATCCTTATGGATATATAGTTCTTATCCTCAATGATGTATACTAGTGATTCATCTTCACTACAAATGTTATCTTATATGTTTTCATTCTATTTTGATGCATTTTTCTTGAGGCGAAATATTTCCTTTTAGGATCACATTTCTCTTATTAGTTGACATAAACTATTACACATTAATTATTAAATATCTAATTAATTAATTGACATGTAGTTTTATGATATGACATGAATCTTTTATTGAAACCAATGTTCCCCTCCATCTCATTTGGAGGCACATCAAGAGTCCCTTGATTTGATCATTGTCTGAACCTCTATTTTTGAAGGAGTTCATTCTATTTAACAACTCATTAAAACATAGAAACATATTATAAATAATCTCGCTTTATTTCATCTCAATTTTATCATATTTAATTATGTATTTATTTTAACCTCATTTCTTTAAGATTAGTTATTCAATCAGAAAAAATAGTTCAACTGCACTATATTTAAAATGTTGTTTTACAAAAATGATATGATATTCAACTCTTAAAATAATAAAGTAAAATAAATATAATTCCTGAAATTATAATTACATTTATATGTTGTTTATCATTGTCATCCAATGTAACTCTATCTTTCATAGGTAACTCATATTTTTCTTCTATAACATTACATTTCCCAAAGCTATTGCATTTTTTGTGCATTTTCAGCATTATTTTCTGTTAAGAATATGTATTTCAATTAAATAGTTGTGGTATTTTAGTAGTTTAACCTTCATGAATATTTTATTTTTATGTTAGTAAATATATAATTGACATAAATTTAGGATCATTCAAAAAAAGATCACATTTGAAAATATTTTGACAAACCACAGATTCCAAATGTTGATTGGAGTGAGTAAATCAAGAGGGGGGTCAATTGAGTTCCCAATGATTTTCTTACTATATTCATGTTTAAAATAAAATAGTACAATATAAATAATGATTTAAAGTTAATAAAAATGGATTATCAATATATGTTCTGATCTTTTAAATGGGTTATTAAAAGGTGTTTTTGTCTTATTCAGAACTATTTCTGAAAATTAAAATAACTTTTGAAAAAAATTCATTAAATATAAAGAATATATTTTAAATATTTAGTATTAACTATAACTTTTTATTTTTTTAGTTTAAATTAATATAGTTTAAAATATTACATTAAGGAACAAAACAAATATACATAATGGTATTAAAAAACAAGTGGTTTATTCTCAAACGGAGACATAAAAATCATCACCTAGAAATAACACACATCAATGAATATTAAATGAATGAAATCTTAATAAAAATTCTACATTAGGTATATATAATACCTATCTATAAATATAGGAAAAATAGGATCATCTTACACAAAGATATTTTGATGAAAAGTACTTAGGCCACATAAGTACAACATTATCAACACTCATCGGTAAAAAGAAGTAAAAAAATTGGGAAAAATATATCTTTTATCTTGATTTTTGAGAAAATGATATATTTTATGTATAATAAATAGGGAAATATACATAATTATCACATTTAGATTTTACAAAACAGAAATAGAAAGTTTAAATATATTAAGAAGATAATGTCTCTTGATCTATTGTTCTCTTATAGCTAGAGTCTCCTCAGATATGGTGTGGAGAAAAAATCAATCTATTTTTCATAAAATAATTGTAAACATGGTATTAAAAGTTATCTCTTTGTTATGATTGTATGATATATTTTATAGTTCTGTGACCTCAACACTTTCATAGTTGAAATCAAGAAAGTATTTAGCATTTAAGAAAACTTGGAATGATCATTTCGGATATTCAGCAAGCTAGTTTTATCATGTCCAGTATTCTTCACACCACTTCACATGAGGGATACTTATTATAAACATTTATACTTTCATGGAGGTGTGTCCATTTGAATAACAATATTCTATATCTTTGGAATCCTCATATATATTTCTGACATATACTTTAATGCTCAATTAAAGAGTTATTAAAATAATTATAGAATAATTCATGGAACTAATTTCAATAATATAGTCCTTGGGGTTGTTTAATTGAAATATCCCACAATAGATATGGCATTTCATCTAGACGGTGAAACATGTTCAGCAGTTAGTCAGTCCAAAAGTGCATCAGGATGGTGGTAAGTCATCTGGCTATAGTTCAAGCCTAGCAATGTCTCATGTTTAGAAGTGATTCATTTCCATGGTGACACTTTTAACCCTTGAATTATCTCAAATGAAACATGTATCAATGGTGACACATATTAATGGTTAATTGTCTCAATAGCGACTAATATTACTGGAGACTCTATGGATGGTAGGAAATATGGACATATTCTATCCCTAGTGGTGAAATGTTTTTATAGTTGGTTGAGTCAAGGGTTGACTACTTCAAATTGGTGATTCAATTCTGGCACTATCACTTTTTCAGTGGTGACTCATTCCTAGTGGTAAGTCATTCTTTCTGTTGATTAAATCCTAATGTGAGTCATTCTTACCATCAATTCATTCAAGGAAGTGATTCATTCTCAATGTTGAATCATATTCAATGTTGACTCAAGTCAAGCCATATGACTTTTCAACAATTAGCAATGTTTTCAAAAGACTTTATTTGTTACAAAAGGATATCATAAAACAATAATACCATTAAATATATAATTAAAATAATTTGTGATTGTTAAAACAAGTATTCCAAGAATGGAATTATTAGAAATTCTATATTTATGTATCTAACTTACATACCTAGATTATTATCTATCTCTTTAACAGGAAAATACAATCCTTATGTTTATTTCTAAAATGCCTTCACATTGAAATATCAATTGATTATGAAGTGATGGATTATTATATATCCCATTTTCGTTAAATGGGAAATTATTTTTTTGTTTATAATTAATTAAATAATATATGTAGCACAAATAGGTCATCTACATGTTATGAAGGATGAAATGTGATATTGTTCCATTGAATTTTGTATTGTTTTAGTCTCATGATATGTCATTTAAGGGATTAGGGGGTAAACCTTATCCAATATGTGAATTTTCCACCATGTAATATTTTCGAGGAATTTATCCTTGAATCACATCCGTGTAATGTTTTATGTTCCAACCATATTTCTAAATTTACCCAGGTCATATAATACAATGTTACTTAGGTTATGTATACATGTGATTACTCATGATTTTTGTATTTTATGTTATAATGTTATTCATTTTACTCACATGTTTTTTTTCCTTATCATATTTATTCCCTTGCTTGTATTTCTATTTCATGACATTATTTTTCATATTCCCGATGTAATTATATGTATTTATAAGTGCATAAATGTATTTATGAAATATATATATATATAATAAAATGATTATTCCATGTTTTATTTTTGTTTTTTTGTATTATAAATCTACTCTTCAAAAGAAACTTGGCCTCATGACATTTGGGATGTACATATTGGATAAATAAGATTAAATATCATGTAAAAATATATGTAAAAGGAATGGTTTGTTAAAGAAGGTATCAGTGAAGGATTTTGTTATTTTTTGGGATTTAGAAAAGAATAATTTTTTGAAAAACCTTTTGATAATTATATGGATAATTATAAATATATTATAATATATTGTATTTTTAGTTCTGTATATAGAGATTGGGTTCTAAGAAATTAAAACCCTCTCTAGATACTACAAGTGGATGTCGATCTATAATATAATTATATATTCATAATAACTCTAAAAAGGAATCGTTAATATATACTCAATCATCAACTAGATCTTGACATGTGACTTGATTTACAACTCCTTTGAGACTCTTGGTGATATGTTATTGAAATTGAAAAACTCATTCCCAACCATTTTGAAAGAGTTGACCAAATTATTAGGTTAGAAAAACTCAAATGGAAATTACTATAGATAACCTATATTGAAACCATTAAAATCATAAGATAGAATATATATATATCTCATTTAAAATTTATTCCTTGAATTTTTTTATTTTTACCTTTGATTCATATTTTAGATAATGTATTCTTTTCTAGTTTTTCATCATTTAGTTAATGTTAGGAAATTGGAGAATCCATGGAAACAACCAATATGACAGTAAATGTGATTATTTCCCAAATTACATTCCTAATTATTTCTGATTGGGTGCTAAAAACTTCACGGTGGTACTAGATCAAATAGATTATGTTTTGAATAATAACATGAATCATGGAGAATTCCCTACCCCTCATAATAAATATCACGTTTCGATCGAGTATATTATGGAAACATTTCCTCCTATATATAGTATATCTTACGATCCTCTAGTCAAGAAACTATGGATTAACGCCATTGAAAAAATATTCACTATCCTATAATGTTCCCAAATGGATAGAGTTGTGTTAACCTATTATTACATTGACAAAGAAGCTGATCAGTAGTATACACGACTCAAGAACACTAATTACAAAGAGGATTTTCATTCCGTGGAATAAGAAGACATAAATGAATTATATTTCTAAAATTATTTTCCAAAAATATTTATCTAAAAATTTAAGAGGAGTTTTTGGTTTGAAAGAAAATTAATTTGAGTCTATTGGGAGGTATGAGAAAAACCATACAAGGAATTCACGATACACCTCCATCATTATCATCAACATTGAATGTAAGGCAAAACACTTATTTCATGTATTAAATAAATGTGCTTAAAAATATTTGTCTATTTATGACAATGATAGTTCAGAATATTTTTTCCTTTTTTCCCAAAACATTTGTATTGATATCAGTCACTCTTAGTTGTCTCATGGGATTGGATAAAAAATATGTGAAATACAGTTTTCATTAAGGGTATTAATAGATAATCCCATGGTAGAAAGAAAACCAAACATTCTACATTTAAAATTCATGGGTGGAAGTTAATAGAAACTATATATTTTGAACTAGGAGATTCTTAATATTTGGAAAATCAGGGAATAAAAATAAATAGTATAAAATGAAATGATGAAATGAACTAATTTCGAAGAAAAAAATAATGTTCATATCAAAAATCATTCTTTTGTGCACTTTGTCTACTAAAAAATAATGTAATTGTTCCAGACAATTCATTATGACACCATTTTTCAGATAAAATGTAATGTATTGGAATTTATGTATAATTTTATTGAAATTTTATAGAATAATTTTGATATCACACGCTTTGAAAACATGTGATTCTGAAGCCCGGTGATTTTGAAATGGAATATTGAACTATTTTAAGTTCGTTCTTATAAACGTGAAAGTGGGTTTTTCAAACTTTTAAACCAGTGATCAGATCAAAAATATGAGGGTACCATTGAAATCAGAACGATGAGATTCACCTAAAAATTACATAACATGGAAAGGCTAGGATTGGATGGAAAATTTATTTTTTAGACTTTTATAATATAATAAAATAACATAAAATTTTATTTTATTTCTTTTCTCACTATTTAGAGCAGGATTACAGTGTTGCGGTCTAGTGAAAAGGAACATTTAAGGAAGCCCCTTAATGGATTGTTTTTATGGAGCATGATAGATATTTTATTTCATAAATGAAACTACCTAACGACGTGAGGTCACAGTGTAACAAGAAAGATACGACATGTATTCTTTTAATAACACCTTGTGGAAATCCATTTGTGGAATTTCCTCTAATTAACATATGACAAAATTCCCCTCATACGACAAATGATGAATAGTAATAAGATCGCTAGAAACGTTGACCTTTTATGATGAACAAAACTAGGAAGTGAAGAATTACAAATGAGGTTAAATCCTTAAGGGAATATCACTTCAACAATGAACATCGATCGAGGTAGTGGTATTTTATGTTTTATGTTTTCCCTGTTCTTATTCTATAATGAGATATTCGGATAAACCCACTAATAGGTAGATCTTCAGATTATTCAGTTGTGTGGGATGGTGTTTAACATGGGGTTTCCACCAAGGGATTATATTATTTGTTTATAGAAATATAATATCAAGCCTACCCCATTTTAAACTTTTAACGTGAAGGGGGCAGTCCGAAATTAACTAGGATTGACCCCCCCCCCCCCCCCTTTGTCTTGGACATTCTTAGTGGAAAACATTTGAGATGGTGTAAAGGAAAATTTAAGGCCTTCAGAGGAAAAGGATACACCCCATAGAGTTCATAAGATAATGAAACACCAAAAACATACCACAAGAGTGGACCCAATGGTTCATGGAGTACCCCCATTGGAGTTCTGGTGTTGGCACCATTGACCGGGGGAGACATACCCGGAGGTGCATCGCGACAGGCCATGTCCATGGTGGAGCGATAGGGCCTCCATTTGTGTTGGTAACCAGGGGAGGAATATGTGGCTTAGAGTCTGTGTCAGTGGAGCAGGTTGCATCCATGGGTCGCTGTTATTTCAGGCATGTTATCCCCCAGGGTGGCTATGTTTGACCAGATGTGTGACACCCCCGGACGCAACATATGTTCGAGGATAGGGGAACTAGTCTGCCAATTTCAGATTGGAAAGGTGGTAGGCCAAACCACACACCCCATAGGATGTACACCTTGCCTCGTGGCTTGAACACCATGCCCAGTGGGCCAGACCCCCCACCTTCAGGATGGATAGTATGAGACCGGATCACTGAGCAATTAGGTGGGATGGACCCTCACCAAGACGGGCTGGGTCTAATGAGCACCAATGTGCCTGACCAACTTGCCAGGCCAGACCATACCGACCCAGACCAAAACCATGTCAGGATGGGTCAGTCTAATCAAGCATGAGATGGTGGGTCCCTGGGTAGGATGGTCGGGTTGGTCCTACCGAGTCGGACCGGGCCCAAACACAACTAGCCCCTATTTAATAAAATGCCAATATCCCAGAAACTGGGTGTCTGATTGATGATCAGTTTGTGGATTTGAAACCGGTTCGATGAGAAATTATTATGGGAAACTCTATGGATAATTTCCTGGAAGTTGAAATTCCACAAATGGCTTGGGGATATTTTCTCCCATTATCAAGCGTGTTAGGTATAGAAAGTCTGTGGTTGGATGAGACCTAAAGACTGATGGCAATCAACCCTGTGGGGATCAGATACTATGACCCAATGGGAAGCAGATTCTATTTGACATGGCAGGCACACGAGGGGGGGTACTTTTTGTGACTCGGAAGACCCACAGTACTCGATGGGAGTATTAACTCAGTATGGCCATAATTTGGAAGAGTATTCTCTGTGACCCTGCATACCCACGGTGGAATGAAGCTTCTATGTGACCTAGCATAACCATTTTACTTATTAGGGATGAGTGCCACAATAGTCTTATGTTAGTGGGAAGCAACTTCTATGTGAAATTTCAGTCCAAGTGTACTCATTGATGGGGAGTTCTCCAGCATACCATGGTGTTCGATGATATGACTAATGGTCTTACATTCCTAGTCTATAATATAACATGTGTGATCTATCTTGATTCGTGATTATGGTTTGTGGTTTTTTGTGGATTTCATTAATGTATTTTAATGTTATTCTGTGGTCCCTACTGAGTATATTTTTACTCACCCCTACACAAGATTTCTAGGGACATGTTTTTCCTGGTGTAGATGACCACCGACATGAAGGAGGAATTGGTGGCCTAGGCCCTGGTGGTGCCCAATGATACCTGGTAGGTGGGCTGTACTTCTATAAATTACAGCTGTTACTCTATACTTTCCCATCAGGTAGGGTTTCCAGTTGATTCCTTCAAGGGTTTGTTTTGTACTTCCCTATTTTCTAGTTAGTCTTTTGTTGGGTTTGTAATCCGACCAATTTGATATTACCATGTACTAGTACTCTGTGGTTGGTTAGTTGAATTATTTTTTACTTTTCCATCTTTGGGATGTGGTTGTGTGTGTGTGTGTACTGGTACTCAGGAATATTCATTCCACCTGTAGGTTGAAGCCATCGACGCTAGTCACCAACCCCTAGCCTTTGAGAGGTGGTATTGGGGTATGCGACGCAACGAGCCCCATGGAAATCTTGTGAAAAATGGTATTAGAGATTCTTGGTTCTAACTCAAAAATAGAGAGTCTATTTATTTTTTGTAAATAGTGTTGAATGTTTTTATTTTGCCTTCACGATTTAGGGGTGTCTAGTGTTGGTGCGACGATCGACGTATACATACACCAGAACCATGAATTATTCTTTTTAAATATATAAATGAAAACACTAGTTTCATAAATGTCTCCATATTAACTTATTGAATTAGAGTTTCCTTGACATGTATAAAATTTTGACTATGGTACATCTTGATCTATTTTAGTTTTCCTCCACGCAGACAGCCAGCTAGGCTTCTGATATGTTATCGTATGGATAGGTCTCCTTGCGATGAGGGATCAGTTTAGGAACCTATCTTAGAGATGGCCCAACTGGGTAGTTCACCGGTGTCTCCACCAACTGTTGATCACTAGTTACTACTTTTTTTACTAGTAGAGGACGTATGCAGACTAAGTGCATTTCATGAGTTTTAGAGATAGAGACCTCTCAGGCTCAAGTGAAAGATAGATACTAGGTCACTGAGGAGTGGCTAGAGGTATTGATGCATTCCTTTCACATAGTGGGGACATCGCTTGAATAAATGGAGATCATGGTCGTGATCCATCAACAGGGAATGATAGATATATGGTATATCTTTACCATCAAAACACATGATGGTTGAGACCATCACCTGGACAGAATTTGAGTGGCTTTTCCAGGAGGAGTTCTTTCCCATGACATTCTACTCAATGTGCTTACAGAAGTTGTTTCACCTGCAGAAGTGCTGCATGACGGTGTCTGAGTAATTTTTAAGGCTTAAAGGCCACTCTCACAACTCCACAGACATGGTGTGAGACCCTTTCCTTAGGGACATAGCCTTTGATAATGTAATCCGATGAAATATTAGGGCATCCATGGTGTCCCTTAACAACCCCACTCAGTCTAAAGTATTGGGGAGATCGCTTCTTTTATAGATCTTCCACGAATAAAAGACATTGACAACCGAAACCACAACCAGACCTCAAGTGGGAGAGTCTTCAGTGGTGATCATCAAGACATCAGAAAATGGGGCCCAAACGGGCCCTGTCTTTCAGGGGTGACACTAGGACTCATAGTCGGTAGTATAGGAATCCCAGAGTCGAGGGAGTAAACATGGTACCAGGATGTGCTTCACGTGTGGTGGGAAGGGACACATGGATCATGATAGCTAGACTCGCCACACACATGATTAGCAGATGATCGAGGGACCACCAAGGTAGAGGCAGAGGTCCGATTGAGGTGGTATGCTGGGTGGAGGACGTGGAATGTTAGGCGGCCGAGCAGTAGGCGGTTGCTGACGGTTCGAGGTACTACCTCCACCACCCCCATGTGGTCCCCCATGATCTCAATGAGGTGACTGATAGGTGTCATGCAATATTTAGCCAATGGAGGCCTACGACAATGGAACTCTATAGATTATTGGAGTTACAATATGTTCCTTCTAAATCTTATCTTTAGTTATAATTGACATAGGATCATGTCACTCTTTCCATTCCACTGACCTCATTTGGGGCTTGGAGATTCCGGTGGAGCTTTCGACTAAATTCTTATGATTAAAGACTCCTACAGGAGGGGATTTGATGATTACAAGCAATTGATGAAATTTTTTCAGAATATAGGAGGTGATTGATTTATTTGAGATCTCCTTGTTTCAGCGCCGATTCCATATGGCATCATCTTGGGTATGGAATGGTTATCTAATGTTTATTATTAAATAGAATGTTTTAGGTGAAAAGTGAGGTGTGTCTGTGAGGATGGGACCATGGTTTCTTTCACCATTGATAAGGGAACCATTGTATCATAGGATGGACTTTCATGTAAGAGGGTGTAGCCAATGAATCAACAGTTGTCTAGACTCACCCTCGGGGCAGTGGATGAGAGGAGTCTGAGCTTTCCTAAAGTGTAAGAGGAGTATGAGGATGTCATTCTTGAGGATGTTATAAGACTACCTTTTGGTAGAGAGGTAGACTTCTACATCGACCTGTACCCTAGGATGACACGGATATCTACACTAGTATATCAGATTGAACCCACTGAACTATGGGAATTGTGGGTATTGTTAGAGGACATGCAGGTAAAGGGGTTCATAAGGAAAAAAAATTCCCCATGGGCATCCCCATTTTTGTTTTCTAAGAAGGAAGAGGGTAGATTGATGATATGAATGGACTATTGGTTCCGAAACAAGGTGACCATGAAGAATAAGTATACACTTTCTAGGATTGATGACCTCTTCGATTAGATGAAGGGAGCAAGGTGGTTCTCAAAGATCGGCCTCAGATCTGGCTATCATCATTTTCAGGTAAGGGATAATGACATACCAAAGACAACCTTCAGATTCAAGTATGGACACAATGAGTTATTGGTTATTTACTTTGGTGTGACCAATACCCCAAAAGTGTTCATGGGACTCATGAATAGGATCTTCTAACCTTACCTCGATTATTTATTAGTAGTCCTTATTTATGACATCTTGATGTTCTTACCAATATAGGGGAGCATGCTAAAAACCTGTGAATATTCCAAGATACAATCTGGGAGAAACTGCATTATGGTATACTCTCAAAGTACCAGTTCATGATTCCTGAGTTCCATGTTCTATGACACCTCATCTCAGAGGCTAGAGATTTTGGGATTCGACAAAGATAGAGGTAGTGCTTTCTTGAGATCCACCCAGGAGTGTGTATGAGGTGTGGAGTTTAGTGGGTTTGGTTGAATTCTACCTGAGGTTTGTTCCTGACTTTTCCAGTGTAGTATCACCTTTATCTTCCTTGACATAGATGGGAAAAACCTTCGTGTGGATGGATAAGTTCCATCATATATTCTAGAAGCTGAGGCGGAGACAAACGAGTTCCCCCACCTTGAGACTACCTGAAGAGGGTGTTTGGAATGTAGTACTATATGATGCATTAGGGACCATATGGGGTTGTGTCCAGATGTAAGAGTGAGCATTGGTTTCCTACAGCTCATTGTAGTTGAGGCAGCATGATCAGAACTATGAAATCCATGGCATGGAGTTAATAGCATTTTTCAGTGAATTGAATATGTGGCATCACTACTTGATGGGTGAGCAGTTTACCATCTAATATTACCACAGGAGTCTCAGGTATATCTTTTCAAAGAAGGAACTTAACATGATACAATGGTGATGGATGGAGTTCCTACAGTACTATGTCTTTGAGATAGTCTGTACTCTTGAGAAGGGGAACATGGTCGTAGATGCGATCAGTTGTAGGTCTGGTCTACAGTTGATGAGTGAGGTGATGGAGCAGATAGTCGTGATGAAAATATAATTCATTGATGATGATGGATCATCTTACATTTAGGAAATGACTTTCACTCCCTACTATTAAAGTGATTTAGGAAGGAACAACTTGTGTATGTGGACAATGAGGCACGACGAGCTCACTTGTCCTTAGAAAAAAGCACTTGATGGATTTTTGATAGGTGGAGAGCTCAACATTCTTTTCAAAGGATGCACCGTAGTAACAATGACATTACTGGAGGAGGTTTTTAGGTATTTCCATTCATTCCATTTGGATGTATATCTAGGTGTGGTGAAGATGTAAAAGGACCTCTGATGTTATTACTAGTGGTTAGGGATGAAAAAATTAGTGGCATAGTTCATTTCACGATGACTTACTTGTCAAATAGTGAAGGCTATGCATCCGGTCCCACCAGTCATGGAATAACCAGTTGAGGTGTTGGAATGGAAGTGGGATGGTATCTCCCTGGACATTGTGATGGTTTTACCACACACATCCTGTGGTCACAATTCTATCTGGGTGATCGTAGACCGAATTACCAAGTCGCCTCACTTACTACCCATTCGGGATCAGGGATCGTTTGAGGGTTTGGGATGCCTCTATGTCTTGGAGACAGTGTTTCCTCAAGAGGTGCCTTCGACGATCTTCTCATTCCATGATTCACCCTTTACATCTCAGTTTTTGAAGGGGTTTCAAGAGGCGTTCGGGACTCAGCTATGCTTGAGCACACCTTGTGACCCCCAGATTGATAGACAGATGGATCAGACCATATAGAGCCAAGATGACATGTTTTGTGGTTGTGTCCTTCCTTTTGTTAAATGCTGGGAGGATCACCTACCACTACTATTGTTTTCTTACAAAAATAACTATCAATTTACCATCAACAAGTCACTCTTTGAGGCCTTGTATGGATGGCCATGTAGATCACCTTTGGGATGTACAAACCCAAGGAAGTAAACACTAATGGGTCCAAAGTTCGTATGGGCTACCACTCAGAAGTTGTAGATCATTATAGATCATATGAGTATATTACCGAGGAGGAAGAAATCGTATTCTTCTAGGATATGGAGATCCTTAGTGTTCAAGGGGGGATACCATGTGTTCCTTCATGTCATATCCTGATAGGGATTTCAAAGATTTGGCTAGGTCTACAAGCTATCTCTAGGGATTATCAAACCTTTATAGATTCTAAGCATAGTAGGAGATGTGGAGTACCACCTGGATCTTCCCCCATAGATGCACCAGGTTCATGTTGTTTTAAACGTGTCGCAGCTGAGGAGGTAAGTGCACGATACATCACATGTCATCGATTAGGGCGAGCTGGACAGTAAAGATGAGTGACAATGGCGAAGTTCCTGATAGAGATAGATGATTTAAAGGAGAAGGTCCATTTGTGGATGGTTGATTCCTCTGGAGTGCATTCGATGATGGTATAGGAATCTGCATGAGATTACATGGATCTGGGAGGCTCAAATTCATGCTCAGTACCCCCATATGTTTGATTATCCATTGTTTTGACTTTTTGGGACAAAAATTACTAAGGTTGGGAGAATATAATGTTCATAAATTTATGTATAATTTTTTTTAAATTATATGGAATTATTTGGAGACAACATGATTTAACGGGATGTGATACTAAGTTATGGTTATCCCAGAATACAATTTTGATATTATTTTATGTTTTTTATGTAAACAAGAAATACTATTTTTTGGAATTTTTAACTGGTGCTCGGATCACAAATCCAAGGGCATTGTTGAACTCATAATGCAGGGATTCACCTAAAAATGACTTAACTTTTACAAGAAAAGGTCGTATAGAAATCTTAATTTTCAGACATTTTGGAAAATAATAAAATAACCTAAAATGTTATTTTATTTCATTCCTTATCTTTGTGCAGTGGAAGATGGCACTGCAGTGCGGCGATGAGTCAGATTAATGGAATCTCATTATGTGATCGTTTTTTGGACGATAACAGATACGTTATATCATAAATAAAGTAGCATAACAATGAGATGTTGTAGTGTAACAAAAATCGTGTGAAATTTTTTCTATTAATAAAACATTGGGGAAATTAATTGGTGGTATTTCCTCTAAGAAAACCTAGGGTGAACAACCTCTCCTATTACGAACGATGAACACCGAAAAGATTTATAACAACGTTGAAACTTTATGAAGAATGGGACTGTGAAGAGACGAATGCCACCGGAACTTAAATACTTGATGGCAGAGCACTTCAATTGTGTACATTGATCGAGGTAGGGGTTTTTCTTCTTTTATGTTTTCGACATTCTTATTCTAATGTGACAAACGTGGATCAACCGATGAACTAGTTGATCCACGGATTTTTCATTCGTGTGCTTGGGTGTTCATATTTGGATTTCTACCATGGGATAAATTATTTTTTTGACTAAACTGTAATCCCAATCCTCACCAATTTTAAACTTCTAATGTGGATGGTGCGGGCCGACACAAAGAAGGCATGAACCACATCATGCTAATGCGTTCTTTATGGAGAAAAATCAAAATGGAGACAAAAAAATTAGAGGCCTTCACAGGGAAGGATACACCCCATGGAGGATATAGGCATAAGTGTTGTGAAGAACAGACCACTAGAGAGGACTCAGTTGTCTGCATAGTACACTGCTGGCGGACCGGTGCCAACAGCGGCTGTCTGTGGCAGATCGATAGGGACACCGACTATGCCAGCGGTCGGTGGAGGAGGACGTGGCCAGGAGGACTCTTCGGTTGAGGGTCCCACATCTATGTGCCAGAGTTTTTCTATGCATTTGGTCCCCTGATCATGTGCGGACCCCCTGGGCAGACGAGTTTGTCAGTTGCATGACACCTTCAGACGTTCCATGCTTCCAAGATATGGGGAACCGGTCGACCATAGGTGGACCATACATGAGACGGGTTAGATCCAAATTAAGAGGACAAACCTTCTCTAACTCCATGACCCTTGTTACCTAGATTCGGTGAATTATTACATAACATTGGCATGATCACAAAAGGTCAAGTCTTGAAAGACTGATTAGTTTAGTATCCTTGGAAATACTAGATACATCTATAAGTTTTAAATTACATTATAAAATGAAAAAAATACAACAACGCAGTCTCTATAGGCCACACCCATATCCCTTATACTATCCCAATAGTGCATTCATATATACTTCTTCGCATCCTGGGAAAAATAAAACATAGAAATGGGTGAGCTCGGATCCTCTAGAAGGATAATAATATAGCGGAATATTTCATAAATTATCATAAAAATTTAAGGCAATGTAAAACTAAAACAATAGCCTTTTAAAAATGAACTTCAGGAAAATATGGAAAAGAAAAAATAAAATAATTTCATTAACATATTCACACATATATTCTACTTGTATAATAATCACACAGAATATTTATAGCCACTTTTATAATGATTGAATGCGTAATTCCAGACTTCACAGCCACATAGTCAAGGCCTTGTTCCATGACTAAAAATAAGATATTGTCAAGGCCTTTTGCCAAGACACTAGTTTGTCTCATGAGAAAGACTGATTCATCGATGAGCTATAGCAGGCTCCACCCATCACATACTAAGTCCAATGCATTCCTTATAAGAAAAGGTTTAAACATAACATAATCATTCGTATTAGAACAAGCATAAAAAATATCAATACATTATTTATAAACCATGAATGGTGTAAAAATAACACATCCATAGTCAAACATATCACATAACCTTCAATACAATATGGAAGTTTTGTATCATAATAAATCAACATAAAAAAAGCTTAAAATCCATCAAAGGATGTTGACATAGATGAAATCAAAACTTTTTTAGATAAATATCTCTTTCCATTTTGAAATCATTTAAAAGTCAAATAATTATAAAAGAAAACATTTATTTTGAAAATATTCTTAGAATATTGTATAGGAAGATTTGATGTTTATATAATGGTGGAAAATAGCCACACCCACCGTATAATTTTAATAAATACATTCTTACAATAATTTTGTCGAAAAGGTCATAAAGAACCTTGTTTGGAAAATGACAAAAAGATTGCTTTAAAATCATATATGGTCAAATAAGGGTATAAATGACATTAACACATAGTATAGTAAATAGTAAAAAAAATTTGAATTACATTTTTAAGAAAACACAGATGTGGATGATAAAGCGTTCCCAATTGATACTTACGTAAAAATAACCTCAGATAATAAAGATATTGTGAAATTAACACTTACCTTGTACTTTTCCTTGGCTATGGTAGGTTAAACTCCAATGTAATGGTGAAATAATTGTTACTAAATTTTACAAGAACCATATATATTAATATGATATCATATAAGATCTTCTAATATTGCTTTGTTAATAATATTTTAGTTCTATCATCATTTCGTGTGTTAACTGAATAATTTTCCATTATATGATTGGTTACGTAAGCCATGTTTGTTATGGATAATATTTTTTTGATTAATATAAAGAATTATATTATGTTCATAAACATTATTTTTAATCATAAAATGATAATTATTCTTGATTTATTGGGACGGGGAATGAATCTCATCGTGTTCATGGGGACAGTAATCCATAGGTACGCATGAGGGACAATATCATTCTTGTGATATTGAAATCACGTATAATTGGATGGTATATCATATATTCAAAATTATTATCAGGTTATTTATATTATTTAAAACATTTATACTCTTTATTATACCCATCCAAATGATGAAGTGTTTGAATATGAAACTACACCACGATGTGGAGAAGGTAATCTGGACCTATGCACATATTGTGACATTGTCATTTATAGGATGAATAGAATAATGAATAAAGTTGTAAAATTTTCATAATAACATCACAATATATAGAATATACTGGATTTATTATTTTTTAATGGAAACTACAATGAAAGAGGAAGTATAAGAAGAAATGAACCTGAAAGGGGTGATGAAATATTTACCTCTTCTTAGAGTTCTTCCTTTTGATTTGATCAAAAGGGCTCCTTAGGGTGACTTTCTAACTAAAAAAAGGACTCTAGGGTTAAGGGAGGATAGTTGAGAGGATATTTGGGTAGGGTTTGTTCGGGAAAAATGGATTTGAATATTTGAATTACAGAGAAGGGGAGGTGACCTTCTATAAGAGAGGTGAGGGTCACTTTAGGAAAAGTTTGGAATATTATTTTATAATAACATAATTTTATGTTTCTAATGTCTAAAAGATGAATTATTTTAATTCTAAGATTGGTATTAGTCGCAAAACACTCAACCAATATGTTTTAGAAAGGTTTAGGTCATCATATTAACCTTATATTTTAGATTTAACTCTTAGTTAAATAGTTTGACATTTACCATGTCTCTTTGTATTTTTATATTATATGGATAATAAACATACTATAAACTTTAAAGCGAACCTCAATTTTTTCATTAATAACATATATAATGTTATTCCTTCGCTTTGGTTAATCCTTATAATTTTAAGAATAGAATACCAATTAATCATATAATATTATTTTTAAAAACTCTTCTATGTCAAATTTGAAACTATTCGGTATTTTATTTTTGTTAAATTTATAACAACATTATTACTTCGAAAAAAGTTCATTTAATCAATCCTAACATGTCATATTAACCTATAAAATTAATGGAATTCATTAAAAGTCTCAAATTAGATTAATTTTGTTATTTATAATATAACTTATTTCAATATTTCATTAATAAGGTAATTACTGCATCATCATTGTGTCATAAAAAAATTTAATCATTTAATGTCTAAAAAATATAAATAAAATACAATTATGTAGGAAATCGTTTCATCTTTCTAATGAATATTTATATTCAACTTTATCCTATGTATAAACCTATATTAAAATTGTATTAGTTATTAAACTTTGAATTTTACTCTTTTAACTCTTCTTTAAATAAAATAATAATAAATGTCCTAATATAATCCATGTGGATCTAAAGGATCATATTTTATTCATATGGTTGTTTTTGGTCGAATTACACTTATCCTATAGAATTATAAAATGTGTTACGGTAATTATGATATCATTTTTACCCATAATTATACTTTTTACTTGTAACCGTGTTAAATAAAAGTAAAAAGTTACTATTCACCAAATATTATTTTAATCTTATTGAACCACATTTTACTTACTGATATTTTCTGTGTCTCTCAGATTTTTGAAATTCAACTCACAGGAGTGGTAAAATTATGTTTTATGCAAATTTTCAAATGCTTCTAGGTGGTGGGTAAAAGATGGTAAAAAGTTCAATAAAATTTTATATATCTAATATTATTAAAAAATGTCTTCAATAAATTTTATTGAATATATATAGGTATTATATATCTATTTTTACCCAAAATAAATTTAAATAAAATAATTAATTATTTAATTAAAAATTCGGTCTTAAATAATAATTTAGTGTTTTTCACTATTCATCAAAAATTCAAGGTTTTTAGAAAAATTCCAAAAAAGCACCCTAAGCTAATATTGATATTCCAAATCCAAAAATGAAGTCTATTTTAAAATATAAAATTTATAAAATTTAAAAATGTGGGTATTACTATTCATAAGGGCTAGTTTGATTTGTTGTGGTGTGCTTGAAATCGAAGTTGCGTACAACACAAGCTATTGTATTACTCAAAGGGAAACGTGTCGTGGAAGCTTGGGTTATTACATTCTACCATCCTTAAAATAACTTTTTCATAAAAATTTCTAGAATATTACTGCATAAAAAGATTTGGGAGGTTTTTCATCATATGTTCCTCAGGTTTCCATGTTGCCTCTTCCTTCTTTTGGTTTCTCCATAGATTTTTTACCAGACAAGCCATCTGGTTTCATAGCACTTGTTCTCTCATATCCAAAATTTTGATAGGATCTCCACAATAAGATATATCGGGTTCCAGTTCAAATTCATCAAAGGTGAGTACATGAGTTGTGTCAGGAATTTATTTTCCCAACAGTGATATATGGAACATATCATGAACTTTAGAGAGACTAGGAGGCATTTCCAAAAGATAATCTACAACTCCAATTCATTATAGAATTTTGAAAGGTCTGATATTTCTGGGACACAATTTACCCTTCCTACTGAAACGTATAACACCATTCCATGGAGATACCTTCATGAAAACAGTCTCCTACTTGAATATCCAAATCCTTCTTCCGCTTATTGGCATAGCTATTTTTCCTACTTTGGTTTCCTTTGACGTGGGTTTGGATAACCATCACATTTTCCATTGTTTCCTCAACAAGTTCTAGGTCTACGATTTTTCTTTCACCAACATCATCCCAATAAGTTGGTGTGTGACATCTGTTTCCATATAACGCTTCATATGGTGCCATCTGAATACATTAATGGAAGCTATTGTTATAGGAGAATTCTACCAGAGGTAAATATTTATCCCACATACCTTGAAAAATATTTGAGCAAGATCTCAACATGTCTTCTATGGTTGGAATAGTCTATTCTGATTTTCTATCAGTTTTGAGGGGGGTAGGAAGTGCTCAAACGAAGTTCAATTTCAAGGTCATTCTGAAGACTCTTCCAGAATCTTGATGTAAAATGGGGATCATGATCAGAAACAATCGATAAGGGTACTCAATGGAGTCTTACAACTTCATTAATATATATTCTTTCTAGATGTTTAAGTGGTAAATCTTCTCGTATAGGAAGAAAATGTGCTGACCTGTTAAGGCGATCAACAATGAACCATATTGCATCATTCTTTCAAGGAGTCTGTGGTAGCCCCATGTCAAAGTCCATATTAATATTATCCCATTTCCAGCTAGGTATGGGAAGAGGTTTCAGGACTCCTCCAGGCTGTTGCCTTCCAGCTTTCACTAGTTGAAAAACCATACATCTTGACACAAAATCAGAAATCTCCCTCTTCATGTTGTCCCACCAAAAATTTTCTTTCAAATATCTATACAACTTGGTGGTACCATGGTGTATAAAGAAATTGGAGCTATGAGCATCATCTAACAATTCCCTTTTTAGATCGGGTATATCGGGAACACAATGTCTCTTCCCAAATTTCAAAATCCCATCTTCATATATGATGTCACTCCATCTCCCATCATTCACAGCATTAATTATCTTCTGAAACTCCACATAATCAGCTTGATAAAATTTTATCCTTTATAGTAAATATGTTTGGGAAACCATTTGAAAAATTATTGATGTTTCACCTTTAATGATTATTCCCATATCTATTTTCACTAGATCCATGAAAATAGAATCCCTTTCAACTCTTATCTTGTTCACAACTCTATGATACTTTATACTCAATGAATCTACCACCTTGTTTTCCTTCCCCAGGTGGTAGTGTATTGTGAAATCATTATCCTTGAGTAGTTCAAGTCATCGCCTATGCCTCATGATGAGTTATTTTTCTGAAAAAATATCCTTCAAACTCTTTTGATCAGTATAAATATTACATTTTTCACCATAAAGATAATGTCTCTATATCTTCAAAGAAAATATTACTTTTAATAACTCAAGATCGTGAGTAATATAGTTTTAGTCATGTATTTTTAGTTATCGTGATGCATATGAAATAACTCTATCATTCTGTATAAGGACACAACCAATTCATTTCTTTAAAGAATAAATATAAATAACATTCCCATCACTCCCTGATGGTATATTCAAGATAGAATCATTGACTAATATTCTCTTCATTTCTTCAAAACATTCTTCGCACTCTTTTTTCCAAACAAATTTTACCCCTTTACGTGTGATCTTGGTTAATGGGTAATCCAATCAGGAAAAGTTTTGGACAAAACGCAGATAATAACCTGTTAAACCAATTAAATTGTGTACCTCAGTTATACTCGTCGGTGCTGGCTATTCTAGGATTGCCTTGGTCTATGAAGGATCAACAGATATTCCATCCTTAGAGAAAATATAGCCAAGAAAAGAAATCTCCTAAAGTCAGATTACACACTTGCTTAACTTCTGGTACAATTTATTTTTTCTAAGAGTCTTTAGAATAATGCGTAAGTGATTCTCATGATCTGTAAAGATATTGAAGTATACCAAGATATCACCCATAAATTCAACTACAAAATCATCACGATATTCCTTGAAAACTCTATTCATTAAACTCATGAAGATAGAGGATGCATTAGTCAATCCAAAAGGCATTACTATAAACTCATAATTCTCGTCCCTGGTTCTAAATGCTATTTTTAAAATGTCTTCCTTCTTCACACACAATTGATGATATCCAGATCGAAGTTCAATCTTTGAAAAATATTAATCTCCATGAATTTGGATGAATAAATCATTAATGTGAGGTATGGTATACTTGTTCTTTATTTTTAGAGCATTGATCTCCCTGTAGTCAATTTAAAACCTCATAGTTCTGTCATTCTTCTTAACAAAAAGGATAGGGGCTCCCCATGGAAAAACACTAGGGTGAATTAATCACTTATTACTCAATTCCTCTAGCTCTTTCTTTAGTTCCACTAATTACACTATTTCCATTCTATAAAGGGTCTTGGATATGGGCCTTGAACTAGGAATTAAATCAATGGAAAACTCAATACCTTATTCTGGAGGTTGTCTAGGTAAATCCTTTGGAAACACATCAATATATTCATGAACAATATGTACATACTCTATTCGACCATTATTTTCCTCTCCCATAATTATTTCACTCTCATTCTCCCTAATAATTGAATTTATAATAGCTACTGTGGGTGGATCTAGATAAGAATCAGGTGGTGACGTTTCTGCTATAAAGATAAGGTTATCCTTATCATCATCGAAAATTGTAACATTTTTATTCTTAAAATAAATTTTTGCATCATGGTCTGAAAGCCAATCCATAATAAGGATTGTATCAAATTCAATCATGGGTGTGGCGATGAGAAAATATGATAAAGAACATTTATATGCTCTAATGGTAATTGATTCAAAAAACATTGTTGTAATGATACTTCCCTTACGAGTACTGACTGACAACTCCCTTGTTAAATAAAATTGGAAATATCTAACTTTCTTATAATACTAGAAAGATATGAAACAATGCGATGATCCAGAATTAAATAAATAATTTTCTAAACTTGAAAAACCGTTAAATTACCTACCACCACGTCTTTCAATGATTCAAACTGAGCAATAGTGATAGAATAAGCTTGACCTTGATCCCTTGTCCTTTTTTGAGGTATGTTGTTTTAGCACTTAGGACATTCATTTTCATAATTCCCCCTTTCTCTACAATTGTAGCATTCAACATTGACAACCTCTTTCTTCCCCTTCCAATCACGAGCTTGGTGGATTTTTTCACCACACTTGTAACAGACTCACGTTCCCTTCATGCAAGTACCTATGTGTTTCTTCCCACATTTACTGAAGGATGGATATTTAACATTTCTCTTCCTCCCCTTATTTCCATTTCCAGATTTTTCATTAGATATCTTCTTCTTTTTCTTTTCTTTAAAGTCTTAATACATAGAGAATTTCTTTTCTGTATTGATAGCACATGAGACAATATCTTCATACGACGAAAAGGATGATGAGACTAATTCTCGACATATAAATGGTTTTAACCCATCAATGAAATGATCAATATTAATTCTTGGGTTATGTATATAATCTACAACATGCAATATTAACCTTGTAATGTTATCCTTAAACTTTGCAACATTCTCTTCCTCTTTTTGCATCAGACTCAGAAATTGCCATTCCATCTCCGCTCGATGGTCACGAGGAAATTATTTTTCTATGAAAAGTTCTTTAAACTCCCTCTATTCCATTTTTGATACTTCATCATCATTCTTTGTGTTTTTAATCAATGAACATCATTGAACTTCATCTCTCGTTAGGGGATAAACTACCATGACAGATTTTTCCCTTTCACTACTCCCCAAAGCATGAAATATTTTCTCTAAAGAATTTATCCATTACTCAGCTACTAATATATTTGTACTCCAATTTAATGTTTGTGGTTGTTTCTTTATGAAGTGGTCTAACATTGATCCTCCACGTTGTGGATCAGGGTGCTCTATACAGGTTAAGTTATTATTCATAACCTGAGTTTGTTATCCCAGTATAGTGATAAGCTGATCAGCACCAGTTGCTTCACCTGCTCCACTATAATTATCTTCAGTAGAAGGTAAATCCCTACATGGATTATGTTCATTGATACAGTTTCTATTCCTTCTAATAGGAACCATTTCTAAACAATGGCATACATGAAATTAGTTTATGAATCGCAATACATAATTCCAAACTTGTAAAACACTTAACATAAATTGAAAAATTTATTTATATAATCCAAAATCATAAAAAAAATTCTTTGAGGAAGTATATATTCATAAACCCTTCATAATGGTTTGTATTTAAAATGAGAATATTCTCATGCATGTCCCTTGGGAGTTTCAAAACCAAGAGTGCATCAAAGCCCGTTGTCGTTCCCTAGTTCTCGTTCGAGTCTAGATCAAAGAGGTGTTTTCGGGTTTTACCCCTAGGAAAATATGTTCAAGAGCCACTTCTAAATGTCTATATCTAGAAAAGGATGTACTTCATGGAAAACTCACAAAATATTTTCAGTACCTAAATTCTAGGAAGTTATTCTATACTAATCCTCAAAGTCTATCTTAGGGTAATGTTCTCTAATAATAGTTTTTCTAATTCTAGTTACGAAGGCTTGTATTAAGCCTCCCTCTGATACCAACTGTAACTCCCTGAACCTATTCGCCCAGAGTCGGTTCATTATTATATAACATTGGCATGATCACAAAAGATCAAGTCTTGAAGGACCAATTAGTTTAGTATCCTTTGAAATCCTAGTTACCTTAATAAGTTTTACATTACATTAAAAAATGAAAAACTAAAACAACATAGACTCCATAGGCCTCACTCATATACCTTACACTATCCCTATAGGTCAGTATTAATATAATTCTTTGCATGCTGTGAAAAATAAAACATAGAAAGTGGTGAGCTCAGATGCTCAGTAAGGATAACAATATTGCAGAAACTTTTATATATAAGCATAAAAATTTAAGGCAGAGTAAGACTAAAACAAAAGCCTTTTAAACATGATCATCAGTATAATATGGGAAATATAAAATCAAATAATTCCATTTACTTATTCACTTGTATATTCTACTATTTTAATAATCAAATCCAATATCAATAGTCACTTTAATAATGATGGAATGCATAATGCCAGAATTCATAACCACATATTCATGGCCTTGTGCCAAGACTATAAATAATATTTTGTCAAGGACTTGTGCCAAGACAGTAGTTTGTCTAATGAGACCTACCGATGCATCAAAGAGCTATAGCGGGCTCCACTCATCACTTACTAAGTCCAATGAATTTCTCATATGAAATGGTTTAAACATAACATGAACATTCGTATTAAAAATAGCATACGAAATGTCAATACATTATCCATAAAACATGAATGGTGTAAAAATAACACATACACATTCAAACATATCACATAACCTTCAATACAAAATGGAATTTTGGTATCATAATAAATCAACTTCAAACAAGCTTAAAATCCATCAAAGGATGTTGACATAGATGAAATCAAAACTTTTTTACTGAAATATCTATTTCTATTTTGAAATCATTTAAAAGTATTATAATTATATAATAAAACATTTATTTTAAAAATATTATAATAAAATTGTATGGGAAGAATTGATGATGACATAACGGAGGAAAATATCCACACACACTATATAAGTTATTAAAAGACATTCTTACCTTAATTTTGTTGAAAAAGGTCATAAAGTACCTTGTTTGGAAAACAAAGGAAGGATTACTTTAAAAACATATATGGTAAAATAAGGTTATAAATTACTTTAAACCATAGTATAGTGAATATTAAAAAGGTTTTGAATTATATTTTTTTTTTTAAAAGATGTGGATGATAATGAGGTCCCAATAGATACTTATGTAAAAACAACCTCAGATAATAAAGAGATTGTGAAATTAACCCTTACCTTGTACTTTTCCTTGGTCAAGGGTTGTTAAAATCCTTTATAATGGTGAAATAAATTTTATTATATTATAAAAAACATATACATTAATATGATGTCATATATGATGTTTTAATATTGCTTAGTTAATGATATTTTAGTAGTATCATCATTTTGGGTGTTAACTGATTTGTTTCCCTTTATATGCATGGTTACGTAAGCCATGTTTATTATGGATATGATTTATTTGATTCATATATAGAATGATATTATGTTCATAATAATTATATTTAATCACAAAATGAAAATTATTCTTGAATGATTACGATGGGGAATGAATCTCCCCATGTTCGTAGAGACGGTAATCTATACGTACCCACGAGCGAAAATATCATTATTTTTATTATGAAATCGTATATAATGGGTTTTTATATCATATATACCTAATAATTATAATTTTATATTTATTAATTAAATATTTTATACTCATTGTTATATCCATCCAAATGATAAAGTGTTTGAATAGCAAACTACACCGCGACGTGGAGACGATAATCCGTACATATGCTCGTATGGTGACTTTGTCATATAAAGGATGGATAGAATAATGAATATGTTTATAAATTTTTTATAATAATATAAAATTATATATAAAATACTATATTTATTATTTTAGAATGGAAACTACAAGGAAAGTGGAATTGAAAGAAGAAAAGAACTTGAAAGAGGTGATGAAATATTTACCTATTCTTCAGGTTATTCCTTTTTATTTGATCAAAAGGGAACATTAAGATGGATTTATGAATAAATTAAGGCCTCCTGGATAAAGGGAAGATAGTTGAGAGGATATTTGGGTATTTTTTTGCTGAGCCAAATGGATTTGATGGTGTGAATTGGAGAGAAAGGGAGGTTTCGTTTTATAAGTGAGGTGAGGGTCACATTAGTAAAAGCTTGAAATATTATTTTATAATAACATCATTTTTGGTTAAATGTCTCAAAAATAAATTTTTTAAAGTCTAATGTGGGTATGGGTTGAAACAATCTCAACTAATAGGTTTTAGATAGGTATTGGTCATCATATTATCCTTATCATTTAGATTTAACTCTTTGTTAAATAGTTTGACATTTACCATGTATCATTGTTTTTTTCTATTATATAGCTAATAAACAAACTATAAACATCCAAGAAAACCTCAATTGGTTCATTAATGAAATATATAATATTATTCAATACCTTTGGACGAACCTTGTATTTTTTGGAAAAAAATACCAATTAAAAATATAACATTTGTTTTAAAAAACTCTTTTATGTCAATTTTGACACTATTTGGTATTTTGTTTTCGTTAAATTTATAACTGCATTATTACATCGAAAAAAAATAATTAAATCAACCCTAACATGTCATATTATCCTATAAAATTAATGGAATTCATTAAAAGTATCAAATAAAATTTATTTGGATATTTAGAATATCAATTATATTAATCATTCATTAATAAGGTAATTACTACATCATCATTGTGTCATAAATAAATTTAATTATATAATGTCTAAAAATTATAAATAAGATACCATTATATAGGAAATGTTTTTATATTTCTAATAAATATCTATATTTGAATTTATCTTATGTATAAACCTATATTAAAAATGTTTTAGTTATTAAACTTTGATTTTAACTCTTTTAACTCTTCTTTAAATAAAATAATAATAAATGTCCAAATCTAATCCAAGTGGACCTAAAGGATCATATTTTATTCAAAAGGTTTTTTTGGTCATGTTACACTTATCAAATAGAAATAAGATATTTTTTAGGGTAATTATGATATCATTTTTACCCTTAATTACCCAATTTATTTTTAACTTTGGTAAATAAAATTAAAATGTTACTATTTTCCAAAAATTATTTTCATCTTGTTGAACCAATGTTTCCATACTGATATTAACTATGTCTCTCATATTTTTGAAATTATACTCACAGAAGTGGTAAAAGTATGTTTTATGCAAATTTTCAAATGCTCCCTAGAGGTAGGTAAAATATGGTAACAAGATCAATAAAATTTTATATATCTAATATTATTACAAAATGACTCCAATAAATTGTATTGAAAATATATAGGTATTATGTATCTATTTTGAGCAAAAATAAATTTAAATAAAATAATTAATTATTTAATTAAAAATTTAGTTTTAAACAATAACATAGTGTTTTTCACTATTCATCCAAAATTGAATGTTTTTAGAAAAATACCAAAAATTCACCCTAAGCTAATTTTATATTCCGAATCTGAAAATGATGTCCAATTCAAATGATAAAATTTATAAAATTTCAAAACGTGGGTATTACTATTGATAACTACTTGTTTGATTGGTTTTGGTGTGTTTGAACACAAAGTTGAATAAAATACAAGATATTGTATTATTCAAAGGGAAACATAATGTGGAAGATTGGGGTGTTTCTCCTATCACCTTCAGTCCTGGCAAGATGAAATTAGGTTACCCGACGACCCAGTCGGCAGAACCCTCAGCCATTCCAGGCCGGGTCTAGCGAGGCCCAATGGGCCTGACAAACTAGCAAAACTAGACAGGACTGACACAAGAACTAAACCATGTCATGTTGTGTTAGTCAAATATAGTTGGGAAATGTGCCCCCCCCCCCCCGGTCAGGGATGGTTAGGTTGGTACGACCGGGTCAGACCTGGCCTAGACACAACTAGTCCCTGTTTACTAAAACACCAACATCAGGAATACCAGGTGCCCGGTCGATGAGACATTTTCTAGGTTGAAACCCTTAGGAAGAGGCAAGTATTTTAGAATACTATATAGTGTATTAATGGATATTGAAATATTAAGAATGACTTGGGGAGAGTTTCTCCTGAGATCAAGTGTT
Source organism: Viscum album (assembly GCA_963277665.1). Lineage (NCBI taxonomy): Eukaryota > Viridiplantae > Streptophyta > Magnoliopsida > Santalales > Viscaceae > Viscum > Viscum album. The sequence continues at coordinate 205,792,359 of OY728128.1, read as the reverse complement.
CAATGTTCTAAAACCCAATAGTAGGCATAGACCAAATTACATCAGTCAAGATACAGTTTGTGGATCAGATATTATGGCCTAGTTGGAAGAATATTTTGTGTAACCCAAAAGGACCACGATGGGGAGTGGATTCTGTGTGACTTGGTAGGCCCATGATACTCGACAAGAGGAGTACCTCTATATGGCCATAGGTGGGAAGAGACATCTATGTGACTCGACATGCCCATGGTGGGGAAATGCTTTTGTGTGAACCAACATACCCACAGTACTCATCAAGTATGCATACCAAAACTGTCTTAGGATAGTGGGAAGAAACTTATATGTGACCCGACAGACCCATTGTACACTTTATAGAGGAGATCTCCAGCATCCCATGGTGTTCTACGATATGATATATGCCCTTACTTTCCTACTCTAGAATATACCTGGTTTGAGCTGTCACCCTTCTTGATCATTATTTGTGATCATAATTTGTGGCTTTTTGTGGATATCATTATTGTATTTACTTATTTTTTTGGGTTCCCTACTTATTATATTGTTTCTCACCCATGTATGGGCTTCGCCCACATGTGTAGTGTCTGGTGTACACGACTGGAAACTTTTTGGCCGAGGACCTAGTGGGTCCCAGGAAGACCAAGCAGGTGAGGTCTACTTCTACAACTTCCAACATCTATTATGTACTTACCCATCAGGTTGGGTTTCCAGAAAACAGATTCCATAGATTATTTTGTACATTCTGAGTTTCTAGTTTGCCTTTTGTTGGGTTTGTATTCTGGCCCATTTTACTTTCTGTTGTACATGTACTCAGTTTCTGTTTAGTTGAATGCTTGTTTACTTTTCCACCTTTGGGACATGGTTCTGTGTGTTTCTATACAGGTACTCAAGAAAACTTCTCCCACTTGCAGGTTGACGCCTTTGGTGCTTGTCTCCAACCCATGGCCTTTAAGATTTAGGATTGGGGTATGTCACGGCACGGGCCCCTAGGGTTAGATCATGACATAAAATAAGTAAAAATAACCTCAAAGGACTAATGGTCAAGGAGGATCATATGTTATCACTACTATTGAGGTGGATGCAAAAAATTATGTGTTTATAGTTATGATGTTTTTTCATTCAATAATATCATACATATTATTTGATTATAGTTCTACAAATTCATTTATATCTTCCATGTTTAGTAGTACTATTCAAGGTCTACCTCATAACATGGGGGTTGAACTATCATTAAAAAAAATTTAATTATTGTATCCCAAGTAAATAACTCCCCCCTAGTCAGAATTGAGAAATCTCCTAGAACAACATATATAACCACGATTCGTAGCATCACTTGATTAGCTGGTTATTACCGATAATTTGATAGAAAATTTTCATTATAATCATAGCTACTGGCCATGGTTACATGGAAGGGACTAATTTTTTTCTTTACTAGTGAATATAAAGGGGTCATTAAATATTTGAAAATGAGGCTTATCACTATAATTGATCTCAAATTTCCCACATCTATGATTATTTTTTCCGGTATATAGTTAATGTTTTAAAATGGACTTGGGTTGTGTATAAATTTATAATCAAAAGGGGATTTCCTATAATTCAATTACGTTGAAATTTTTTGAGTCTAACTATCCCCCACCTGATCTAGGGTTGGATTTAGAGATCATCACATTGAAAATGTGGGGAAATTTTCTATAAAGAGAGTAGTGTTAAATTTATATGTATCATAAGCACCTAAAAGATATATTTGTATAGAATGGATAAAAAATAGAGTAGTGATAATGGTTAGAGTGGATTAAGTAGTATTAATTCTCAATCCACTACAATCATATTAATGTAATCAAGGTGGAAGTTTTATTATGTTGAATGGAATCGATGATGTTTTCGGTGATGATAATTGAGATGGATCCAATAAAATTATACATGAAGAGAATTAAATGGGAATCATGAGGAAAGAAACATAAACATTCAATTATCATCCGATTGATTAAAAATAAATTTTGGATAGTGTAAAGGATGATCAAATAGATAATGTAGAAATTTAGAATTAAGTGGGATCCATAAGATATGTAAAAATTTCAGAGTTAAAAATTGATTAATCAGGAGTTATTTGTTTGATTAAAGATTATGTGAACTATAAAGTTCTGAGATAATGATAGAGTTCGTCAATAAAGCACATTACCCGACCCACTATATGCACATTGAGAGTATATGGACGTATTGATATCTCTAAGAGAAGTATTGTTGGGATATTATAAAGAACTGCAGTATAAAATATTCTTCAATGTGTATGTTATATTAGTATCTGATTTCATTAAGGAAAAAATCATAAGGGGTGAGACAAATAATACCCATAGATACATAAAAATTGGAAAAGATCACCACAATAATTATTTCTGGTCATCCAAATTTATATATATGGAAAAAATCCATATATTTTATAGAATATCTTATTAAAAATATTACTCACATAATTATAATTTGAGAGGACTTATCAATTGATAAATTATGGATTAGGATTGTGTAGTCAAACATAGAAGGAGGGGTGAATCAGGTGTGAATTGTTTCTAAAAAATTATTTTGATTTCATAAAACCCTTCAGAAATAACCACATGTTTGGATTAGTGGACTCTGTATAAAATATAGAATTGAAATGAATCATAGAACATGATATTTTAACAATACTTGGTACCGAGACATACTTCCTTGATGCAACCGGTTATTACCCAATGATATAGATTTTTCTCTATTTATTAATAGTCACAATAAGGGAGAGTATCATTCCCATCAACAGTGAGTCACAAAGTGTTCTGATCTAGAGTCGCTCAAGAGTTTACAAGTTCCTATCTCAAATAGTGATTGATATGTCCCATAGGAGGGTATTTATACTGCATCACATAGTGTTACCAATATCCCACTGGCCAACTCCAGAGTCCCACATGAGACATCCAATACTTCATAGTCCCACTAAAGTCTTCATAATCACGAGTCAAACTTGATTTGATCAAAAAATCAGATGAATAGATATTCTTTATCCACAAACTTGCTAGATCAAATTGGAATGCGTAAAAATCATGAACCTTTTCACTGGTGGTATTCTTGGTAACTAAATTATGATCACCAGTAGATCTTTAAGTGACTTAGTTCAAAGTTTCTAAGGAAATAATTCTTTTCTTTCTAAAGACTTGACCTCCCTCAACACTGAAATCTCAGACATAGAAATAGGCTAATACACTGATTGAATAACATCCCATGCTTTTGTCTCAAATAATTCACCATGAATATGAAATTAAAAATTAATGTGCAATTCTTGAAAATTTATGCAAATATTTAGTATATTGCATTACCTTATAATTTTGTGCAATAAAAAACATGCACAAATACACCACCTTAAGTGTTCTTCTTTGATTCCCAATGCACTACCTCCTAGATTATTTAAATTATTAAAAAATCACATATTCAGGAACTTATTCCCATATGCATGGACAATTATAGTATCCCACCTTATTCACTCACATTCATAAGCACTAATAATATGAACACTCTTTTCTTAAACTGCATGAATAAATAACATTCATTATATTCATAAATTTTATGTATATGATTTTACAATATGCCTTCTGTATTCTCTGTATAACTCTTTCACAAACACTAATCACATGAAAAATTCCCATGTATACACCACAAGCACGACACCTTCCTTATTTTTTCTAACCCATTGAATGTACACTATTTAATTTCTAACTGTTTATATTCCCAACATCATACTCTTAGTTTAAAACATTTTCAATCATGCATAAGATCAAATTGTTGTAGTTTGTGAATGCATTGCAATCCCCATCACAAAATAGTATGTGGTGTTTTTGTCATTTCTCTACCTTGATAGATTAGTATGTGTATTGTGTTATATATAATTATTTATGGAACAATGTTCTTCACAAAGAGATTTGAGTTGTAAAAAACATGTCAAATTTTTATGGGATTCTACTCCATCTTCATGAAAATAGGACAAGTGTGAATCCATAAGGGACCAAAGAGTTCACAGATCCCATTCTATCATAAAAAAGTACTATTAGAAGTAAGATAAAATGAAATAAGCATATGAACTCTTCTTATGGATTTATATGAATCTAAGATCATCCAACAGTCTTCTAGAATCACAAAGATACATCATTCGTTTTGATCTTCAGTCTACGTAACAGGAGCTTTAGTTGACATTGTAGTAGAGCTCATGTGGACGATAAGCTTGTCGAACAATGATTGATATAGAGAATATGGTGTCCATCATTAATATTATGGATTAGATAATCACATTTTGATCATACAATTGAAAGGATAATTAAAAGATATGTCATCTAAGATTAACACCCTAACACATCTAATGAATGACAATTATTCCGTTTTTTTAATAAGACTATATTGATCATGGACTAAAATTTTCAGATTCGTTGATCGGATGGCTATTATTTGATGACATTAAATATTTTTATCCCATGTCAAAATGTAACCCTTATAATGCGCCTTTGAAATACATTATGTGGCCACCTATGTTAAAAATTCTCTTTCTCCTCCTCTAGTAACACCATGTACTAGTTCTAGATGGGGGCATTTATGCACGCACCTCAGCCACTAGGCCACCTTTCATGGTTTTTACATCAATTATGATATGCTTTAGGTAGGCATGGCCACTGTCGAGCCTACAAACTACCACATGTTGGCTTGCTAGTGTTGACATCGACCTCCCACTCAGTGGTGAATGTTGCTCCTCAGGCTAGCCAGCCATACATTTCTTAATAAAGGACTATTGTAAATACATATGAAAATTCCAAACATAGATATAACGTCCTATCTTCAATTAAATGTAGAAACAAATTACCAATCCCATTCTCAAAAAATACCATGGAAAACTTATCCATTTTTCATTGATCCATAAAAAGATGTAAACAATTTTCCAAATCAATTCACCAATTACACATTTTTTTATGAACTAAAAATGTGTTCTATATTTTTCACATATAAAAACAATAAAGACATTCCAAATATCCAACAATCTCTCAATGAAAAAAATTTGATTCGCTAAGAACTTCAATCCACCCTTTTAATTTTTCCCCCCTCAAATGATATCAGTCTGTTTACTTTTCTTCCTTCTCCTTATTAGCAATGAATATAAAGGTAATTTTTGGAGTAAAATGTTAGACATTGTTAAAGAATGTAATCTAAATCAATAAAAAACAATGAGGTTTTTTTAGTCAACTCTATTTTTATGCAGGTTGGTTCGATTTAGAGGGAAAGAGATGTGTCTCCTAAGCATATGAGATACTCAAATATTATAATGTGATGTCAATCTCAAACATATTTTTACAAAATCATCTTTATAATTCTTTTACAATATTTCTAAGATGTTTTCTTCTTATATCTCAACAAACAAATCAAAATATTTAAGTGTAAAAACTAATAGTTTCACCTTTATAAAAAACTAAAACTATAAATATGAGGGTGATAATCATTTTTCACAAGATTGGGAAAAACTGACAAATCCAAATCATCAACACTCTCCTTCATGAGATACACCCATATCCTTCAATTACCAAGAAGCTAGTAAAAAAGCATTTGCATATGAGAATATAGAGGTACCTGTTTTTTTTATAAATAACACTCATGCTGAGACAAGCCTATCTGCCTTTTATCCCTTCTTCCTGTTAAAATATGATATGGAAATTTTCTCATTCATCTCTTGGGTTTTGTAATGTTTTATGTCAGGCCTAATTTTTTTACAACATTCACACAGAAAAATATCAATCAATATTTGTATATAACTCATCATCTTCATTAAATTATTCACAAGTCACCATTTTCTCTTCTTTTTCTCTAGTAGCTTATGATCATTTTCAAAATTTTTAGCTTCTCACACAGTTCACTAGTGACTGTTAATTTTTTTATTTTCTAACATTTTTCTCATATTCATTATGAGAAATTTCACTTGGTAAAAAAATATTCATTTTTCATCTTCTTGAACTTTTTGACCACATCTTCTGCAATCATTGTTTAAGTTATTCTTTGACAGTTTAGATAAAGTCTTTATTAGAGGTTTCTCTTTATGAACATATGATCTTATCTACCCGGCATCTATCCCTCTTAAATTATGCCTCCACCTTGGTAGTTCCATGTTATACATTCTTGAATAAGTTTTATGGAAAAAAATCCCCAAAACCAATAGTAGCCTATAAACAGTGATCATATAGTCCAATATAAATTTGGATATGAATATTTTTGTTGTTTCTTTTTCATAGACTATAGATATATCACCATAGGAGGAAATATTTTGGCTGAATAAGTGTATTCTTACTTTGTGAAAAATGTTTTCTCATTTTTTCTTTTAGACAATTTAGTTTTAGACTATATTTTCAGAAATCGATAATTATAAATATTATATGTTCATTGAGACTCATTTGGTTTTGAATCATCATTTTTCTCTAAAACTATCTTCTTAGCAGCTTTAGAACATTCACCCTTAATATGAGTAGCTTTTTTAAAGTATACATTCTTCTTCTTCAACTCACATTGAGCATCAAGGAAGATATCATGTGTCTCAGGTATTTCATCTTCTATCCCAATAAGTTTTTCTTCAATATCAATCAACATCTTTTCAAATTCATATAATTTCAAATTATTTTGTTTATTCTCTTCAACAAATGTCAATTCTTCCTCGTCATGATCTTCCATTCGAATAGTTTTCAACTCTACTTCTTACTCAGTTATCTTCTTCATATTTTCACTTATTTCATTAAGATGAATTTCATCTCTCTTGAATCATTATTTATTATAAATTGAGATCTTGTCAATTTATTTATTTATTTTTTTCATTTCCTTAATTAGTTTCATATTTTCAATAAGTGAAACTTCTAGATTTAATTTAAAATCCATTATGAATTATTTTTTTCATCTCATTCCTCACCATCAAATGATTTTCTATATTTTTTTGTTTTAAATATAAAGAAAATTTGATTTTTAAAATTTCATCCATCATATTTCTAACAACATGATGGTTTAAATTAAATTATTTGTTATCTCATCATATTTATATTCTTGGAAGTAAACCTCTACTTCGGTTTTTTCCACTTCATTTTCAGTTAACTCTTATATTCTTCATCTGATTTAGTATCATTTGACATATTATTTTTAATATAAGTTTTCTTTTTATGAGATTTTTCTTCCACATCATCATACACTAATTTAACAATTTTATTTTTACAATTTATGTCAAAATGTCCAATTAAATTATATTTGATGAACATGAGTAGTTTATTTCCTATTCATTTCTATTTTCCCTTTTTTAAACCCTTGTAAATAATAGAAAATAAATTCCTATGATATTCATCAACATCTTTATCATCAGAATCACTCGATTTCACAACCTCAAATCCTTTGAATTTTCCATTTCATATATCCTAAAAGGTTATCTCTTCTCTTGTGTTTTATTTGAATGCTGGTACATTTCTCATTTCATAATATATGAAAGTACTATGATGTTTACCCAATGATAGATCTTGTAACTCTTCTAGGGATAAAATATTTGAGTTGAATCAACCTATAAAAATTTTATATGCTTTTTCATAATTGTAGAATCATCAATATTCTCTCAAAAAACTCTAATATAGCTAACTATTTAGTTTAATCAGGTAATGTAGTCGTCAATACATTCATTATCATCCATTTTGTTACATTCATACATTCTTCTCTAGATTTTAAACTTGGATTCTCTGACAATGATATTCCCTTCACAACTGCTTGTCACATTCTCATAGATCTCCTTGGATGTTTCGAGACCCATTACATTAGTGAAATATTTTTCAAATAAACCCATAAATATTACATTCTGATCCTTCACATCATCTTTTATATTTTTTCTATCTTGAATCTTAGAAACATATTTATTAATTGGAGGGAAGAACATTCATTTTGTATCTATCACTTCCATGAAAAATGATAAAAGGAAAGGAAGCGTCCACTTCTTCCAACTATGATAGTTCATTCCATTAAAAGTTAGAACTCCTAAGTTGTTTACTAAATTCAAATTCTTCATTTAATAGAAATTATTCCAGATCTGTAGAGGGTAACATCCACTAATACTAATTGATGTGTCCATGGATCGTGAAGTAAGACCGAGAGTGGGGGAGAATCAATTGTGACCTATTTTTAGAAAATTATTTTGTTTTCATAAACCCCTTCAATCCTATGTTATTTATTATGATGAGTATATCCTATATTAAATAACGAATGTAAATGAAATGCATCCCATGATATATTTACATGGATTGGTATATAGACCTACGTCCATTCTACAACCGGTGATTACCCCATGTTATAAATTTTCACTATATATAGATGGTTATAACTAGGGAAAGCCACATTCCAATCATCACTGAGTCCCGAAATGTTCCACTCTAGAGTCCCAATATAGTTTACAAGTTGTAACCTACACAAGTGACTCCTGATACCCACATGAAGATCATTATACTTCATTCCACAGTTTTACGAACATCCCACATGCCAACTCTAGAGTCCCACTAGAGACTTTCATTACATCTGACTCCCACTAAAGACATCAAAATCATGATTCAAATGAGATTTATTTGAGAGGTAGGATGATCTTATAATCATCCTCTATGATATTCCGAGATCATGCATGCTTTAGTATAAATCAACAACCATTACAATGTGGTCATTCTTACTTAACAAATTTAGATCAGATATAGATGTTCAGATTCCATATCTCAATGCTACTTGGTAAATATTTCTTTCTTCTGTTGAAGATCCATCCTCATTAAACATTGAAATATCGTGCACAAAAATAATCTAAAAAACTAATATAATAACTAACTTAGATTCAGACCCAAATACTACAAACTAAATATGTAGTTAATTTATCACATTCGCTTATTCAAACCTCAAGCATTTATTTATAATACTACATGGCCTTATCATTATATGCAATAAAAAACATGTGCAAATACACTACCTCAAGTGTTCTTATTTTCTCCCCAAAGCACTACCTTCTTGATTCTCCAAATGATTAAACAATCAAATATACATGAACTTATTCACAGAGGCAAGGAAAAATGCACATTCCACCATGTGAAATCTCTTTCTCAAACACTTATTACATTCATAGACATTTCATAAAAAGAAAGCATATACCACATGCATATATTCATGAATTTAATTGTTATGAATTTTCAATATTCCTTCTCCTTGTGTGTACAACTCCTTCACAAAAATTGATCACATTAAAAAATCACATCCATACACAACATGTTTGACACCTTCCTTATTCACACTAACCCACTTAATGTACACTTTTTTATTTTATCATTTTATGCGTGAAACTTTAAAATATTTATGGATTTTTTTTTCAACCTTTCATATGCCCGAATGGTTGTAGGCTGTGAAAACATTCAAGTGTCTTTAAAAAAATAGTATGCATTGTTTTCATAATCCCTCTAGGTTGGGAGACACGTATGTGTATTTATTTATCTCGAATGATTCATATAAAAAATATAACAAATAAGATATTCGAGTGTGAAAAAACCATATCTAATACTCACAGGTTTATTAACATTATTCATGAAAATGGGATATGTGTATATCCTTCAAGAACTAAAGAGTTCACAAAACTCCTTCTCTCTCAATTACAAATCTCAGATTTTATGTAAAATGAAATCGGAATATGATATCAAATTCAGTATTAAAAAACATTTAATATCATCATAAAAACTTATATAATAACCATGATACTACCTTCAATTTGATATTCAGTTGTTGTAGCTAGAGCATTGACCGATGTTGTTATGGAGATCCTATCAAAGAAAAGCTTCTCAAATTAATCCCGCTAGAGAAGATGTTGTCCAACGCTGATTGGATGGCCTATATAATGATGGTACTATAGAATAGTTTAAATCATAAATAAATTATCGGACATCCTATATTAACATCAAAACACATCTGGATGGTGGAAATCTTTCTGTTTTTTTTAAAACAGACTAAAAATACAAGGGTTTAGATTTTCAGATCATTTGATCGGATGGATGTTATTTATCCGGTGCAATGAATATTGATACCACATTGAAACACACCCCCTTGTGATGATTCTTTATAATACATGACGTGGAATCCTTTGTTCAAAATCCTTTTTCTCCTCCTATATTACCACCTTGTACAAGTACTCTGCAGGTGCATTTCTGCACCCCCGGTAATCGTCTTGTTTCCCAGCATGGTGGTTGCTCCACTAATGCTCTACCTCATGTTGGCATGGCCACTGTCTTGCCTATGGCCCACATCATACTAGATGAAGGGGGTTGATCTCATCCCACAGCTAGAGGTGTGTGCTGCTCCCATGGCTGGCTGGCCATACATGTTTAAATTTAGTACCATTAAAAATCCATTGAAAATTTCTCAATTGAAATATAATGTCCCCTCTTCAAGTAAATTTCAAATTAATTACCAAGAATTTTATCAAAAAATTCATCATTAAATCTAATCCATTTTTAAGGGACCTGTAAAATGATGTAAATAATGTTCCAAACTCAAATCTTCAACAAAACATGTTTTTATGAACTAAAATCCAGTTCAATAATCAACAATTTCAAAAACCATAAACATATTCATATTCTCCACCAAACACTCATTGACAATAAATGTCATTCACTAAAAAATTATATAAAAATATAAGTATATACATTAGTGAAATTATAACAATATATTTAAGACTACTATAAATTATATCTAATCAAGATATGATATTTACATCCATGTTCTAGAAGAACCTCTAAAATACTCTAAATACAGATTTGAAAATTAGTTCACCTTCTCACCCTGAAATTAATGGAAAATATATGAGGAATATTGAGAGATTATAAAATATATTTATGGCATGTTTTTGTACTTCCTAGGATGATAGGATTAGCATTTTCATCTAGTTTAGTTATCGTAAAATAATTTCCATCACTCAAATATCAAAAAAGCTCCTGACAATCGCATTTATAAGAAGATATTAAGAATACAAATTTTTGGATAATGTTGTTGAAAAAAACAATTGGAACCTAAAAAGGATTATTATATGTTATAAATTCTTTGATCCAATAGAAATGACATTAGGATAAATCATAGTACACAAAAGAGTTATACCAATAATTATTGAGTAGCAGTCTTGCAGTGTCCAACCCCCAAGGCCCCAAAAACGTATCCCAAATCTAGGGGACCAATCATCCATAATAATGTCTCTATATATAGTAGTGGCTACTGACTAGATGTGAGGGTCAACATGTGGTATATTGGAGAGACTATACCTTCTGTATTACGTAATTATGTTGAAAAAAAATAATAAATAAAGGGAAAAATATTAAAACCACTTATAATAAATCCAAAAATAATGAATAAGAATGGATGGGAAAGATCTGTCCTAAATACGGGTATCTATACACTATACATTGGGAGACTAGACATTTACATTTATAAATAAAATACAATATGTCTATTTACAATAGCATCACAGGTACATTTTATGTCCTCTATTCGAGAACTAGAATATCTCTATATATGTAACATCCTATATATATATTGAAACATCCATTAAATATATATATATATATATAGAAATGAAAAAATATTTTAATATTGGTGAGGTAAATATGTATATAAATATGAAATCAACATATACTAGTTTAAATCAATTAATATTGTCATATGTGGACCTAGGGATATTTGACCATGAGTCTTGGAGAATGTATATCAAGGATTTGCATATAAGGTCCCAAATATTTGAAGGAATTTATAATTTCATTATATGGTTTCCTAGTTAGAAATCAGGCATGAAGTAAAATATTATAACCTCTTAGTCTATCAAAGGGATTCTGTAAATCAGAACTCATGTGTCCCTCATGGTGTACAGTAAACCCATAACCTTACAGGCTCTTCCCTAGTGTTATATAAGGATCCAAGGTATCTATGAGGCATGGAATAATACATTTCCTACTATGTCAATACAAGGAATCCCATATAAGGAAACATAACTATTACTAATGGAAAAAATTAATAAATAGACTTCTGAGTCCATCCATGGTGTCATATATATGGAAACCCATTAATCTCTTGAGGCATAATATAATTCATTAACAAACTAAGCCCATCTGTGGTGTTCTCTAAGGATGAACCTAAGTATCACCTAGGTAGGATCAATCTATAAAATAGAAATCAAAATACATGGATATATCCATTACAAATATCATTTCTATTAATACATTTAATTATCATACAATGAAAACAAATTTATAAAATTCGATCATACCAACTCTAGGTAATTAATATGCATTTTAGAAAACATAAAATGTAACATCCCAAGTAAGTAATGAATAATAGATATTTTTATCTATGTCTATTAATGAATTAGATAGTGTTTTAGAGGCTTAAAATGAAAATAAATCTAATCTTAAGCATGGAATACACTAATATTCTTAAAAGATTGTTTTATTGCCTTATGATGGAAAACCCTTTTTAAATCTATCTTTTGACAATTTTATAAACTATGTTTGTCAAAATAAACTTATTCTTTATGATTGGGACATCAAAATTTACTTTGTGTGAATTTTTGGTATTTTCTGACAATGTTCATTTTTTAATGAATAGTGAAAAATACTGCATTTTACATCAAAACTGCTTCTTAATCTAATTTATTTATATGATTAGATTATTTTTTGAATTGGTATTAATGTGTAATCTGAATATATTTTTACCATTTAATCCAATGGTGGTCATTGGAATCAATTTCACTTTGAAATTGGACTTAAACTGGGGTCAATCTTTTGATACTTATTGTTTTATAAAAACACGCTATTTGCTCTGACAGCGGGAATTAATTATTAAATTAATTAATGTGACTTATATGTTTTGAATTTTGTAAAATAGACTTCATTTTTGAATTCAGAATATCAAATATAGCTTAGAGTGAATTTTTGGTAATTTTCTGAAAAACTTCAATTTTTGATGAATAGTGAAACCACTAAGTGGTACTTATAAAAACTGATTTTCCGTTTAAATGAAATTTTGCCATCATTGTGTTTTGAATTTCAAAAATCCGACATAAATGGTTTTCATTAAAAATTAAAATGTGGTTCAATGGGATTAAAATAATTTTTTGGTGAATAGTAACTTATTAAGTTCTTAATCGCGATTAGAGGTAATTAGTGTAATTTAAGGTAAAAATGATATTATAAAAATGTGAAAACACCATGACACATGTCCTACCCCTATTGGATGAGTCATGGCCGACCAATACAACCCATGGGTAGATTTAGGGGACCCCATGGAGCCACTTGGGTGAGATAATGACTTTAATGCCTTTTTTTAAATAAAGGTGAAAATGACACTAACATATATTGTTTTACTAAAACAATTTTTAGAAGGGGTTATACTAATCATATTTTTGTCTATAAATATTCATTAGAAATATAAAACGATTTACTACATCATATTATTTTTTTCATAATTTTTAGACATTAAATAAATTAAATTATTTATGACATCATGATGATGCAGCGATGACCTCATTATTTAACGATTAAAATAAAATCGAAAGATAATGTAATATCTAAGACCTACACTTGTCCAAAAACTATTGGATGGAAATATTTCGAAGCCTTATCATCTTATCTTAGAAATATATCAATTTGGGACCTTATAAATTAGAAACAATTTTGAAAATAAAATAATAGTTTCATGATTTCCAAAAGTGCCCCTCCTCTCCTCTCATAAAAGGCCCCCACCTCTACCTCATTTCACACACTCCTCAAGCCTTTGTCTCGGCCATCCCCTACCCATTTACTATCTCCACATCCCTCTCCTCATCCTAGAGGATTCCCTTTGGGCAGAATCCTTTCAAAGGAAGCCTTTAGGCTCAAATCAAAAGGAGTTACACTTTTAAAGGTAATTCATTCTCTCATGTTCATTTGTTTTATTTTGCTTCTACAACCCCCTAAACTCTTTTTATTTACTTATTTTGTAACAAAACCAGTATCTTCAATATACTAGGATGTTGTTATAAGATTTATTAGAGCTACACTCTCACACAACTACAACAAATGGTTAAAGAACATACGGTTTCCGTGGATGGGAAAATTCTGCCTCCCGAAACGATGATTGTTCAATACTCATTTAGCACCTTCAAAGGTGGCCATTATGATGTCACTATTTTTATATATGATATATAATATGTTTATTCTTTCCTTAATCTTCTGTAGTTTTCATTTATGGCATACCATTATTGTTTCCATTATGGGTAAACACGATATCTTCATTTTAGAAAGTGCGGACTACTACCCCCTAAAAGTGATTTGATTCGTTAATACCATATGTGGGATGTGTAAAGGATAAAGTTAATGATATTATATATGTTATTATACTGGATTTATAATATACTCTTATATCATTATGATTCCATTCCAGAAAATATGAAATAGAAATGGAAGTAGCGTTCATGCGTACGTACGGCTTACCGTCTCCATGAACGGTGCATTTCATTTCTTACCTCTAAATGTGATGTAATATTATAAATACAAGTATATGATAAATATATATGATATATATGTTATCCAAATTATTAATATCATTCTGGATATAATGAAACTTTGACCAAATTAACAACATGTAAGTGTAAGAAGTCTATTTTTGACTTAAGAACCAAATACCGACAAAATGAACATTATTAACTTAAATGATTACATGATAATCATAACATGGTATAAAAGGAATAATGAACTTGAAAAAGGTTCTTAAGAAAGTAGAGATTAACTCAAGTTTATTATTAAAGAGATTAAAGAACGGTCGAGTCAAGTCGGACCCGAGGTAAGGGAACTTCTTAACCCAACTTCCATTCTTTGGGTTAATCTCCTACTTTCAAATTACGTCATGATATTATTTTTTCCTATCTTGTATTTGTACTTTATTTATGTGTAATTATAGTGAATAAACATAATAGGTCTATTTTATTTAAAAAATTATATTTGTATGGGACTTCGTCTCAATCTCCTTTCATTGAGGCATATTTTATTTTATACACAACATTCTTTTATACGGTGTATAAACCCCTTTGACTTTTACGTTTATTCAAAAGGAATCTTTTTTATACGAAGCGTTTACTAAACGACAAAAGGGAATGTTTTTGTCATACGTATGCGGCGACAATGACTTCTCTGTCGTCGTGACCGTTATTTGAGTTCTGGCTTCCTCTATAAGTCATACCTTCTTTTTAAAAGAAAAATAAAATACCATGTTGTACTTTTCTTTTATTTTGGTATCGAAAATGGTTTTCATAATGTTTGTATATCAATGTGTTGTATTGATATCTTGTGATTGAAAGGTGGGAATGTTTTGTTTCTTTTATGCATGTTTTATGTTATAAGATTATGTTGAGGTTCTTGGGCATTATTATGAAAATGGGTGGTTCCGTGATAAACTAAGGGCGGGTGAGCCCGATATAGCTCTCCAATGCATTGGGTAACGTGAAGGAGTGAAACGTTAAGGTTTCTCCGAAGAGATTTAGGTAATATATTGTGATGGGTATTCCAAACGTAACCAAGAGGGTTACTCCCTACGTAAGAATGTTATGAATGCCTCAAGTTACCTTTATGTCTTATGATTTCAATGATTTACTCATGATTTGATGAGGTATGTTAATGTGCTTACGTTTTATGGGTAAAGTATGATTTCACTCTTATGTATATATGTACCCATGTTTCCTTTCCATGTTTTTATAACCCAAACTGAGCTTTTTATGCTCATCCCAAGTTTTTTTTTGAAATGATTTTCACAGGTCAAGGGAAAGGTACATGATATGATGATAGTGTCAAGGAAGTGTCAAGAAAGAATCCATGTTTTATTTTAAATATGTTTCCATTGATGGGAATGAAGAATACTGTATTTATGTAACCACTTTGTTTATATGTGGAATTTAATGAAATTTTTATGATCTAATTCTCTAAAACTCTAAACCCGAAAAGATCCTCAATGTGTAATCTTGTAATAACTCCAGATTAAGTAAGGTTTAAGGTCGGGGCCTTATAGTTGGTATCAAAGGAAAGTTGAATCCAAGGTTCATTGGACCATATCAAATTCTGGAGAGAGTTGGATTAGTTGCATACCAGGTGGATTTACCTCCGAGTTTATCTCAGGTACACAATGTTTTTCACGTTTCGATGTTGAGAAAGTATATGTCAGATCCATCTCATGTTTTGAGTCCAGAGGTAGTTCAGCTGGAAGAGAACCTATCTTATGAGGAACAACCGGTCCAGATTCATGACCACAGGGAGAAAGTGTTACGGAATAAGTTGATTAAGCAGTTAAAGGTTTTGTGGAAAAACCATATGATGGAAGAGGCCACATGAGAATCTGAAAATGCAATGAGGGATAAGTACCCCCATTTATTCGATAAGTAAATAAATTACGGGGACACAATTTTCTAAAGGGGGGAAGGATGTAACATCCCAAATAAGTAATGAATAATAGATATTTTTATCTATGTCTATTAATGAATTAGATATTGTTTTAGATGCTTAAAATGAAAATAAATCCAATCTTAAGCATGGAATACACTAATATTCTTAAAAGATTGTTTTACTGCCTTATGATGGAAAACCCTTTTTAAACCTATATTTTGACAATTTTATAAACTATGTTTTTCAAAATAAACTTATTCTTTATGATTGGGACATCAAAATTTACTTTGTGTTAATTTTTGGTATTTTTCTGACAATGTTCATTTTTTAATGAATAGTGAAAAATACTGCATTTTACATCAAAACTGCTTCTTAATCTAATTTATTTATATGATTAGATTATCTTTTTAATTGGTATTAATGTGTAATCTGAATATATTTTTACCATTTAATCCAATGGTGGTCATTGGAATCAATTTCACTTTGAAATTGGACTTAAACTGGTGTCAATCTTTTGATACTTATTGTTTTATAAAAACACGCTATTTGCTCTGACAGCGGGAATTAATTATTAAATTAATTAATGTGACTTATATGTTTTGAATTTTATAAAATAGACTTCATTTTTGAATTCGGAATATCAAATATATCTTAGAGTGAATTTTTGGTAATTTTCTGAAAAACTCCAATTTTTGATGAATAGTGAAACCACTAAGTGGTACTTATAAAAACTGATTTTCCGTTTAAATGAAATTTTTCCATCATTGTGTTTTGAATTTCAAAAATCCGACATACATGGTTGTCATTAAGAAGTAAAATGTGGTTCAATGGGATTAAAATAATTTTTTGGTGAATAGTAACTTATTAAGTTCTTAATCGCGATTAGAGGTAATTAGTGTAATTTAAGGTAAAAACGATATTATAAAAATGTGAAAACAACATGACACTTGTCCTACCCCTATTGGATGAGTCATGTCCGACCGAGACAACCCATGGGTCGATTTAGGGGACCCCATGGAGCCACTTGTGTGAGATAATGACTTTAATGCCTTTTTTTAAATAAAGGTGAAAATGACACTAACATAAATTGTTTTACTAAAACAATTTTTAGAAGGGGTTATACTAATCATATTTTTGTCTATAAATATTCATTAGAAATATAAAACTATTTCATACATCATATTATTTTTTTTATAATTTTTAGACATTAAATAAATTAAATTATTTATGACATCATGATGATGCAGCGATGACCTCATTATTTAACGATTAAAATAAAATGGAAAGATAATGTAATATCTAAGACCTACACTTGTCCAAAAACTATTTTATGGGAATATTTCGAAGCCTTATCATATTATCTTAGAAATATATCAATCTGGGACCTAAGAGATTCGAAACACTTTTGAAAATAAAATAATAGTTTCATGATTTCCAAAAGTGCCCCTCCTCTCCTCTTATAAAAGGCCCCCACCTCTACCTCATTTCACACACTCCTCAAGCCTTTGTCTCGGCAATCCCCTGCCCATTTACTCTCTCCACATCCCTCTCCTCATCCTAGAGGATTCCCTTTGGGCATAATCCTTTCAAAGGAAGCCTTTAGGCTCAAATCAAAAGGAGTTACACTTTTAAAGGTAATTCATTCTCTCATGTTCATTTGTTTTATTTTGCTTCTCCAACCCCCTAAACTCTTTTTATTTACTTATTTTGTAACAACATAAGTATCTTCAATATACTAGTATGTTGTTATAAGATTTATTCGAGCTACAATCTCACACAACTACATCAAATGGTTAAAGAACATACGGTTTCCGTGGATGGCGAAATTCTGCCTCCCGAAACGATGATTGTTCAATACTCATTTAACACCTTCAATGGTGGCCATTATGATGTAACTATTTTTATATATATTATATAATATGTTTATGTTTTCCTTAAGCTTCTGTTTTTTTTCATTTTGGGCATACCTTTATGGTTTCCATTATGGGTAAACGCGATATCTTCATTTAAGGAAGTGCGGACTACCGCCCCCTCAAAGTGATTTGATTCGTTAAATACCATATGTGGGACGTATAAAGGATGGAACTATGATATTATATATGATATTATACTTGAATTATAATATACTCTTATATCATTATGATTCCATTCCAGAAAATACGAAATAGAAATGGAAGTAGCGTTCATGCGTACATCCCAATTTGTATCCCAAATATTAACTTCACTTAAAAAATAAACATCTAAAATAATTTTATATTCAATATGAACTATATTATTCAAATAAAAAAGTTATATAATCATTGATAACATTGTAACACACCTCCCAATTTTTTCCAACATTATTCAGATGCATGAATCCCAAAAAAATATTGGAATACCAAAATTAAAAAATAGGAATCAATACCTACAAATATTTTCCAACATAGATCATTCTCAAAATTTTTGAAAATTCCAAAAAAAATTAATGTATTAATTTATATATCAATACAACCATAAAATACAAAAATAATTTATGAAATTCAATTCATTTCTTTCCCATAATCCAAAAAAATCATAACCAAACTATCCATTCTCTTTTGTAATAACAAACTATAAGAATTATTCAGGATTTCCATATTCATATATTTCTACAGAATTCATATTTATAAAAACCATATACTTCTCCAAAAATTCCTCCATGGATTCATTATAATTTAAATTTCATTAAATAAAGTCTACTTTAAAAAAATAAATCATTAGAAATACATCATTTTATTAAACATTCATTTCAAATTATTATTTGTAGTTCTTATATTAAATTCATATTTCAAAAAAACATCATAAGATATAAAATTTCAATTTCAACATCTTATAAAATAAATATAAAAAATAATAATCATTAAAAAAATATTTTCATACCATAATTATTCTTTAAAGATTATTTTTACCATTTTACATACATTAAATTGTTAAAACTCAAAACACCCAACACTTTTTCGAATCACATAAAATTTAATGCACATGTTTTAATAAATTGTTCATGTTCCTAGAAACACTTTAATATTTCTCTTTACAACACTTTTATATTAAAAAAATAATATATGAATGTCATGAACAAATGGATCATAATTTTAAGGGCCATAATATAAAAAAACCTGAAAATAAATCACTAAAAAAAGATCATATGATTATACAAAAAGAAACACCTACATGAGAACATGTTGTAATCCGAAAATTTTAAAATGTTGAAATACAAGTAGCGTGATTTAAAATCCAAATTATATATCAATTCAACTATACATAATAAAATTTGGAGTAGACTATGAATTTAAATATAATTTTTTATTTGATTCATTTTAAATATTTGGAAAACAACTAATGAGGATTTAATTTAAAAAATATCACATTATAAGTTTTTATTAAATTAAGTAACTGAAATCACATATTATTAAAATAATATAAATAAAATGGTAATTTTTTACATTTCCACCAGTCCATTTAATTTTTAAAAACATTGACACTATACCTCATTCAATCCGTATAACACTTCTAATGTTACCATAATTTGATCTTTTGAAATCCAATAAAATATCCCAGTCACACATATCATTTATAGAGTAAAAACTATGAAATACATGGTAATATTGTACTCTAACAGTACTATGTATTCAAAAAATAAAAAATATCTAACTTCTATGTCTAGACATCCAATATCTTTTAAAGGAATTCAGAATATAATATGTATCATATTCATTGTTATAAAAATTTATGTGTTTTATTTGATTTTATTTTTGTCATTATTCAAATGGCATAATCTTTTATTTTTAATAAAATTCATTCCTAATATGTTTTATGGGGTTGAATTAATGTTAAATTTCTTTTTATAACATATTGAGTGGTTAAATTTAGTTTTAATGGTTTTGTAAGAGTTGAATCCTTTTCTATGACTTTTGTAAGGGTATATGACTTCTACAGAAGGATATATGGACTTTTCCATGATCTATATATTGGTAATTTGATTTTATATGACTGTAATAATAGTACCATTTAAGTTATTATAACTACATAATTATAGGATATTCCATATAAGGGTAATCCTAGGATTATATGCATTTTATAAGGGTAATTTTGTGTTATGTAAGTGTAAACCCCCACTATGTATGGGTACCCTTTGTTTTCTATGTGTAGACTTTGGCTTACCCTTAGAACTAGGTAAATATAACCTGTTTTTCTAATTTATCAATAAGTGTATGGTTTGGGATGTGTAACAATAGCCATATGTTTTTAAATTGTAGTTATCGGTAGATCTGATTTGCACAAG
Organism: Viscum album; assembly: GCA_963277665.1. NCBI lineage: Eukaryota > Viridiplantae > Streptophyta > Magnoliopsida > Santalales > Viscaceae > Viscum > Viscum album. The sequence goes on along the minus strand of OY728128.1, from coordinate 205,771,584 downwards.
TGTGAATCCTTATATTTAAAAGGATGTGTGAGGATAGTTTGGATCTACGTAATTATTTTTTAGTGCTAATATGCTATATGAGGGTAATTTTCCACACTATTACATGATATCCCTAGGATGTATACAACTATACTATGTTATATATACACTATGATTTTTTAGTAAAATAATAAAAAAATTAATTTCCATTCTTCTTCCTAGAACAATATATATAGTGCATTTTTAAAATTTCTAAAAGTAATAAATCATTTAAATTAGTTCTTTAACACATTTAAATTTTTTTACAATTGTTTTAAATTTATTTAGAACCTTATCAATTAAAATAATATTTAAATCGAAAATTAGTTAGCTATTTAAAATTTTTTTGTTTTATTATACAAAAAAGAACACTTTTGGTTTATTTAAAAATAACTAAAGAATTTATATTTTTGATTTGTGATATCCTCATTGAGGGACTTATGAATTCATTAAATGGGTGATCATTGTAAGGGTACTAAATATTATTTTAATATTATCATGGGGCATTAACATTCTCTAATTAATATTGCAGATACGTAATTTGTTGTTAAAATTTTTTATAAAAGATTTCAGTGTTCATATAATGTTCCTTCATTAAGTAATCAAATAATATACATATTCAATGATATGTGTTTCTAATTTTCAAACGCATACTCTTTTATTATTTACCTTTAATTCCTCATGAAATATTATTCGATCAAATTATATAAGAATGAAAAAAATTATGGAATGAATAGATCATGATCTTGATACCTCTATATGTTATATATATATATATATAATCAAAGTTAGTTTTTATTCCTATTCGGAGAGAATTTATATGAAATGTTTATAAAACATCAGAATTTTTCTATATTTTAATTTCTAATGAATAATTATTTAATTTAAATATATTAGGATGATTTTTTAAATTTTATCAGCATGGTTTTGAATTAAATAATTTTTAAAGAGATAGAGAGAATTTTTAGATTATTTTCATTTTTTATAAAATGTGCATCCATATGTGATATTTAATTAATGATTTGTTCATGTGTAAAATGGGTGTTGACCCATGACATCATGGATTTTAAAATTTAAATGTACAATGAATTCATTTGGGGTTTTATGGAAATTATTAGGTTAAAGGCCCTTTTGTTATCATGATAGTGACTAGTGAAAGGAATTATGTATAATTAAACATGTGAATGAGGATTTAAAAATAAAGTCATGATTTTTTGTATTTCATTTTTATGGGCCTAGTGGTACTCTATAATCATACAATCTTATGATAATCCCATTCTATGAGTTACATAATCATTGTTCATTACATTTATGGGTGTTAAGAAAGAGATTATTCACCTTTTGAGAGATTATGGGTGAGGTTGGGATATATAATAAGAAGTAATTTAAATAGTAAAGGCATAGTCTCAAGTTGATAATAAAGGGGATTTCCTTGGTAATCCTCATAAACTGAGTATCTCTGTATCATTATTTGAAATTTCATGAGAACATGAAATGTTGAATGAGATGACATAGATTTATTCTTTATAAGGGGACTCATGTCCTGTATATCTAGAAACATCATGTGGCCAGGATAGTGGGTGTAATTATAGATTTTCTTCTCGAGAAACCTAAGCCTAGATATAAGACAAATGATCAATTAAATTGATTTATTAATTAGCATGGCTACGGTGACCGTACTATTGTATCTATGTTGTTCCCATGGAATCATTGTATGTGGTAGTTGATATGTGACATTGTTCATTGTCACTATTTTATGATGGAGATTCCTTTTTTTATTGTTTACCATTCATGATAAATATTTCCATTGAAATAATGAAACATGACTATGTCATATTGAATTTATACAACTTGTTGATATCCCTTATTTATTCTTACATTTCCTTGATATATTCGAATTTAATTTTTCCAATGCATTCAAATTCATTCAGGACTAGGATTGGTTTTTAAATGATGATATGTGATTTTTTTATATTTAGGATTTATTAATTGGTAGGAAATTTTTTATGTTCTATTTTTAAAATACATCCTTATTGTGATTTGATCTTGGTGGACATAGTTTCCTTGTATGAAATTTAAATCCTTTTTCTCTCTTATTGTACTCACTTTTATCACATTTTAATTACCTTATGATATAATTGCATCAAATAATTTATGAAATATTACTATGATATGTATATCACACTATTTATGTGCATTCTAGTGTTTATAGTCCTTATGATCTTATAATAGGTGATTATTTTCTCAGGAAATTATTGTGTGTTTTGTCTTTGAGTGTATGTTTTTTTATATTCTCGATGGTCATGGACCACCAAGAGATGTGTTTTGGTAGTTGTTTTCCTATTTATATTCGTAATTTTCATCTCTATATACCCTATTATTTATAGATTTTTTTATTTATCTGTTAAATCATATATAGAAACACTATGATTTTTAATATCTTTTTTAGGTGAAATCATTCCCATAGGTAAATTTGTGTTTCCTAGGAAATAGTCTCAAATACGGGGGATCTATAATTCCCTATAGGTGAATTAAAATCATCTCCTATACTAGTTTTTATGGTTATCTAGGTTAGGTTTTTACAAACAAAATAAAAACAGGTTTTACATAAAGTAAAATAACTTGAAATTGAATTTATTATGCGATTTTGGGTGACTAACTATAGAAATATGATTGAGATTCATTCAATACTCAAGATCTATTTATAAAAATTTTATTGACCACTAGATCATCATAATGAGACTTTAATTAAAATAGAATTCAAGTAAATGAGTATATATTTAATGTTATTGTATTGCATGCTAAAAATTAAATTTATATAATTGATTAGATTATTTTTTATTTTTTAATCTCTTACGAGTTTTGGGTTAGAATAGAAATATTACTAGAGCCACATGGTGACATCATGGTCCAGTAAACTATGATAAATAGATGTGACTAATGTGGATGTCTATCTATGAACTATTTTTTTGTTTACCTATGCATGTGACCAATCCATTCATAATTATAATCTTACTAATACATGGATTCCAGTCTATTTAAATTTAAAATTAATTCACTCGTGTGTGGTTAGCTTAGTAGGTTCATGTTTGAATCAAAATTTTGGGTTTGGTATGTTTCATGTTTTACTTTCTATTTAAACATTAATCCTTTTGGTTATGATTTTAAATCATTTTAAATATTTTTTCTTAAATTTTTTTATTTGAGTTCTTCAAACTATTTATTCAATTAAGAAATGGATTTTGTAACATCCCATGTAAGTAATGAATAATAGATATTTTTACTTATGTCTATTAATTAATTAGATAGTGTTTTAGAGGCTTAAAATGAAAAATAAATCCAATCTTAAGCATGGAATACACTAATATTCTTAAAAGATTGTTTTACTTCCTTATGATTGAAAACCCTTTTAAAGCTATCTTTTGACAATTTTATAAGCTATGTTTTCAAAATAAACTTATTTTTTATGATTGGGACATCAAAATTTACTTTGTGTGAATTTTTGGTATTTTTCAGACAATGTTCATTTTTTAATGAATAGTGAAAAATACTGCATTTTACATCAAAACTGTTTTTTTATCTAACTTATTTATATGATTAGATTATCTTTTGAATTGGTTTTGAAGCGTAATTATAATATATTTTTACCATTTAATCCAATGGTGGACATTGGAATCAATTTCACTTTGAAATTGGACTTAAACTGGTGTCAATCTTTGGATACTTATTGTTTCATAAAAACACGCTATTTGTCATGACAGCGGGAATTAATTATTAAATTAATTAATGTGACTTATATGTTTTTAATTTTGTAAAATGGACTTCATTTTTGAATTCGGAATATCAAATATAGCTTAGGGTGAATTTTTGGTAATTTTCTGAAAAACTTCAATTTTTGATGAATAGTAAAACCACTAAGTGGTACTTATAAAACCTGATTTTCCGTTTAAATGAAATTTTTCTATCTTTGTGTTTTGAATTTCAAAAATCCGACATACATGGTTTTAATTAAGAAGTAAAATGTGGTTAAATGATATTATAATAATTTTTTGGTGAATAGTAACTTATTAAGTTCTTAATCGCGATTAATGGTAATTAGTGTAGTTTAAGGTAAAAATAATGTTTTAATAGTATGAGATGAGCTTGACACATGTCCTACCCTCATTGGTTGTATCATGGCCGAACAAGACAAGCCATGGGTCAACTTGGGAACCCCATGGAGCCACTTTGGTTGGGAAATGACATAAATAACTTTTTATTTAATGTAAAAGTAAAAATGACACAAACATCATATGTTTTACGAAAACAATTTTTACATGGGGTTATAAATATCAGAGTTTTGATTATAAATAGTCATTAGAAAGATAAAAAGATTTCTTACATCATAGTATTTTGTTTATAATTTTTATACTTTAAATAAATTAAATTATTTATGAAATCATGATGATGCAACGATGACCTCATTATTTAACGATTTAAATAAAATGGAAAGATAATATAATATCTAAAACCTAAACATGTCCAAAACCTATTGATTGGGTATATTTCGAAGCCTTATCGTCTTATATTCAAAAAATATCAATGTGGGACCTTAGAAATTCGAAACACTTTTGAAAATAAAATAATATTTTCATGATTTCCAAAAGTGCCCCTCCTCTCCTCTTATAAAAGGCCCCCACCTCTACCTCATTTCACACACTCCTCAAGCCTTTGGCTTGGCCAAACCCTACCCATTTAATCTCTACACATCCATCTCCTCATCTTAGAGGATTCCCTTTGGTCAGAATCCTTTCAAAGGAAGCCTTTAGGCTCAAATCAAAAAGAGTTACACTTTTAAAGGTAATTCATTCTCTCATGTTCATTTGTTTTATTTTGCTTCTCCAACCCCCTAAACTATTTTTATTTACTTATTTTGTAACAACACCAGTATCTTAAATATACTAGGATGTTGTTATAAGATTTATTCGAGCTACACTCTCACACAACTACATCAAATTGTTAAAGAACATACGGTTTCTGTGGATGGCGAAATTCTGCCTCCCGAAACGATGATTGTTCAATACTCATTTAAAACCTTAAAAGGTGGCCATTATGATGTCACTATTTTTATATATGATATATAATATGTTTATGTTTTCCTTAATCTTCTGTTTTTTTTTCATTTTGGGCATACCTTTATGGTTTCCATTATGGGTAAACGCGATATCTTCATTTAAGGAAGTGCGGACTACCGCCCCCTCAAAGTGATTTGATTCGTTAAATACCATATGTGGGACGTATAAAGGATGGAACTATGATATTATATATGATATTATACTTGAATTATAAAATACTCTTATATCATTATGATTCCATTCCAGAAAATACGAAATAGAAATGGAAGTAGCATTCATGCGTACATACGGCTTACCGTCTCCATGAACGGTGCATTTCATTTCTTACCTCTAAATGATTATGTAATATTATAAATGCATGCATGTACTGGATATATATGACTTATATAATATCTGCATCATGAATACCATTTTGGAGATAATGGATACATGAACAACTTGTAATTATAAAGGGCTTATTTTTGACTCAAGTACCAACGATCGTTAAAACGACCGTTATTAACTTAAATAATTACATAGTGTTCATGACATGGCAATAAGTGATATAAAAGGAATAATGAACTTGAAAAAGGTTCGTAAACAATTATAAATTAACTCAAGTTTATTATTCGGGACATTAAAGAACGACCGAGTCAAGTCGGACCCGAGGTATGGGACTTCGTCTCAATCTCCTTTCATTGAGGCATATTTTATTTTATACACAACTTTATTTTATACGGTGTATAAACCCCTTTGACTTTTAAGTTTATTCAAAAGGAATCTTTTTTATACAAAGTGTTTACTAAACGGCAAAAGGGAATGTTTTTTTTGTCGGACGTATGCGGCGACAATGACTTCTCCGCCGCCGTGACTATTATTTGAGTTTCGGCTTCCTCTAGAAGCCATACCTTCTTTTTAGAAGAAAAATAAATACCATATTTTACTTTTCTTTTATTTTGGTATTGAAAATGGTTTTCATAATGTTTTTATATCAATGTGTCATATTTATATCTTGTGATTGAAAGGTGGGAATGTTATGTTTCCTTTATGCATGTTTTATGTGATAAGATTATGTTGAGGTTCTTGGGCATTATTATGAAGACGGGTGGTTCCGTGATAAACTAAGGGAGGGTGAGCCCGATATAGCTCTCCAATGCATTGGGTAACGCGAAGGAGTGAAACGTTAAGGTTTCTCCGAAGAGATTTAGGGAATATACTGTGATGGGTATTCCAAACATAACCAAGAGGGTTACTCCCTACGTAAGAATGTTATGAATGCCTCACATTAAGTTTATGTCTTTTGATTTCTATGATTTATTAATGATTTGATGAGGTATGTTAAAGTGCTTATGTTTTATGGGTAAAGTATGATCTCATCCTTATGTATATATGTACCCATGTTTCCTTTCCATATTTTTATATCCCTTACTGAGCTTTTTATGCTCATCCCATGTTTTTTGAAATGTTTTTCACAGGTCAAGGGAAAGGTACATGATATGATGATAGTGTCAAGGAAGTGTCAAGAAAGAATCCATGTTTTATTTTAAATATGTCTCCATTGATGGGAATGAAGAATACTATCTTTATGTAACCACTTTGTTTATATGTGTAATGTAATGAAAGTTTTATGATCTAATTCTCTAAAACTCTAAACCTGAAAAGATCCTCAATGTGTAATCTTATAATAACTCAAGATTGAGTAAGGTTTAAGGATGGGGCCTTATAGTTGGTATCATAGGTCGGTTTAGATAACTTTAGGAGTTAAAATTCTATTAAATGATTATCCAAAAATATTTTTTATTTTCAAATTGAAGTGATATAGTATTTGAAGATTACCATGTTGCTTCATCTAAGACATGTTTGTTCAGAATGGTTTTCCGCAGAGGAAACAGGGAAGCAGTGCTAGGAAGGCATACAGAAGGAAATAACCTTCTGAATCAGCATCCAGAAATGGTTGGAATTGGAACTGAACAGTTTGTTGCAGTAATGGCACAATTGACTCAGGCTATAAATGGTGGTGGTATCCATGAATGAGATCAGCCAGATCAACCGCAGAGGAACATGTCAGTGGTGGAACATTTCATGAGGCAACATCCCCCATCATTCAGAGGATCATCGGACCCTTTGTTAGCTGAAGGGTGGATTAAAGCACTGTAGAAGATTTTCGATGTCATGGGGTGTTCAGACAATCAAAAGGTTAGTCTTGCTATTTACTATTTTGAGGGTGAGGCAGATCAGTGGTGGTCGATGGTTAAAAATATCAAGGACGCTGATGAGATTGATACTCTTGACTGGGATGAATTCAAAGGTATGTTTCTTGAGAAGTATTTTCCTAAGGCTGTTCGACTTAGGATGGAAAAGAAATTCTTAGAATTGAGGCAAGAGGAAGACTCAGTGGTTACCTATGAAGAAAGGTTCACTCGATTGGAAAGGTATGCACCAAATTTTATCCGAGACCTTGATATTAAAATCAATCGTTTTTACTCAGGATTAAAGCCAAAATATCAAAGGGCATTAGCTTCTAGTGAGTTTAAAAGTTATGGAAAGCTTGTTCGATGTGCTGAGAAGGTGGAAATGGAGTTTGCCGATGATCAAGTGTTCTATAACAACCAGCAGAAGAAGAGACCGAGGTGGCAGGATAAAGGTAAGAATTCTTCAAAAAAGTCTAATGGTAAGAAAACTAAGTTTCCAGTTTGTGATAAATGTGGCAAAAGGCATGCTGGGGAATGTCTTCTGAATTCTGGAAAGTGCTACCGATGTGTTAAGATGGGACATAATGCTCGTGATTGCACTGAAAAGGATCAAGGTTAAGGTAAGAACAAATTTGATTTACAGTTAGTGAAATGTTATAAGTGCAATGAGATGGGTCACTATGCAAATGAGTGTCCAACAAAGAGCTTGAGTGATGGGAAGCAGTTAGACTACAAGCAGAAAGGGGTGGTGAAATCCTTTGCAACTACTTCAGCAGATGTCGGGCCATCAAATGAAGTTGTATCAGGTAATTTTTTTGTTTTTTCAGATTATGCTAGTGTGTTGTTTGATTCGAGGTCTACACATTCTTTCATCTCTGAAACCTTTTCTAGTAAAATGGGAATACCATCTCAAGAAATGACTCCTGAACATTTGGTAAAAACACCTGGGGGGAATGTTGAGGCAAAAAGAATTTATAAGAATCTTCCTATCCTTATCTGTGGAAAGAACCTACTTGCAAACCTTATTGTTCTACCTCTAGTAGAGTTTGATGTTATCCTGGGTATGGATTGGCTCTCTATTTACCATGCTAAAATTGACTGTAGAGCTAAAGAAGTTTCTTTTCAGAATTACTTTCAGTTTGTGTACAAGAATGAACCCTTACTATTGATAACTTATCAAGAGGCCGAGAAACTTGTAAAAGATGGAAATGAATGTTACCTTGCACACATCATTGAAAATAAAGGAACTATTCAGATTAATGATGTGCCAGTGGTAAATGAGTATCCTGATGTTTTTCCTGATGAGTTTCCTGGAATAATACCAGATCGAGAAGTTGAGTTTATTGTTGACTTAGTTCCTGATGCTAAGCCAATTTCAAAACCCCATTATCGAATGGCTCAAATTGAACTTTTAGAGTTGAAGGAGCAATTGAAAGATTTATTATAGAAAGGTTTCATTCGACCTAGAACATCACCATGGGGTGCTCCTGTTTTATTTGTTAAAAAGAAAGATGGTTCTATGAGACTTTTCATTGATTATAGGGCCTTGAATAATATCACTGTTAAGAACAAATATCCTTTGCCTCATATCGATGATTTGTTTGATCAGCTCCAGGGAGCTCAGTTTTTTTCAAAGATTGACTGGAGATCGGGGTACCATCAGTTGAAAGTAAAATAAGCAGACGTTCCGAAGACTGCGTTCCGTACGAGATATGGCCATTATGAATTTGTAGTAATTCCTTTTGGGCTAAACAATGCACCTGCTGTATTCATGGACTTAATGAATAGAATTTTCCATGAGTTCTTGGATAAGTTTTTGGTGGTTTTCATTGATGATATTTTGGTGTTTTCTAAAAGTAAAGAGGATCATGAAAGACATTTAAGGGTTATCTTTCAAACCTTAAAAGAAAATAAATTGTATGGAAAATTCAACAAATGTGAGTTTTGGTTGCAACAAATTTCTTTCCTTGGTCACATTGTTTCAAAATATGGCATAACTGTTGATCTTGAAAAAACAAAAGTTGTGGAAGAATGGCCAAGACCCACAAATGTAACCGAGATTCGTAGCTTCCTTGGTTTTGCGGGCTATTACCGAAGGTTTGTTAGAAATTTTTCACGGTTATCTAGTCCAATGACTAAGCTAACTCGGAAGGGTGTTAAGTTTATCTGGACAAAAGAATGTGATGATTGTTTTCAGGAATTGAAAAGAAGATTGGTGAATGCTCCAGTTTTGGCACTACCTTCCAGGAATGGTGAGTTTGTTGTATACAGTGATGCTTCATTGAAAGGACTTGGTTGCGTCATAATGCATAATTATCAGGTAATTGCTTATGCTTCACGACAGTTGAAAACTCATGAGGTAAATTACCCTACACATGATTTGGAATTAGGTACTGTTGTCTTTGCTTTAAAAATTTGGAGGCATCATTTGTATGGAGTAAAGTGTGAAATATATACCGATCACAAAAGTTTAAAGTATATATTCACTCAGAAATAATTGAACATGAGACAAAGGATATGGCTAGAATTAATCAAGGATTATGATTGTACAATTCATTACCATCCGGGAAAATAAAATAAAGTGGCTGATGCTTTGAGTCAAAAAAGTAATGCTTCATTAGCAATGTTGCGTTTGGAACGTGATCCTTTGGTTAAGGATTTGATGAACTTTGGCATAGAAGTTGTTGGTGCAGGATGTTCTTCTGTTTTGTTTCAGGTATCAGTGAGATCATCTCTATCAGACAGAATCAAGCAAGCACAGAAGCAAGACAGTGAGTTGCAGAAAAAGGTAGAGCTGGTTCAGAAAGGTAAGTTGCCTGAATTCAACATTGATAATGATTGTGTTTTGAGATTTGGGAAGAGATTGTGTGTGCCTTGTGATTCACAGTTGAAAAGAGAGTTGTTATGTGAAGCTCATAGTTCTCCGTTTTCAGTTCATCCTGGCAGTACTAAGATGTACAGAGATCTGCGGGAGTATTACTGGTGGGATGGAATGAAAAGAGATATTGCTGATTTTACTGTGAAGTGTTTGACATGTCAACATGTTAAAGCAGAGTGGTGATTACCGAAAGGGATGCTTCAGCCTTTACCAGTTCCAGAGTGGAAATGGGAGAATATATCCATGGACTTTGTTGTGGGATTACCGAAGACATCTTGAAGTAACAATGCAATCTGGATTATTGTTGATCGCTTGACTAAATCTGCTCATTTCCTTGCTATACAAGATACTTTTTCCCTAGATCAACTTTCCCGTTTGTATCTTAAAGAGATAGTCAGGTTACATGGAGTTCCTCTCTCCATTGTATCTGATCGTGATCCCAAGTTCATTTCTAACTTTTGGAAGGGCCTTCAGAAGTCGTTGGGTACTGAATTAAATTTTAGTACAGATTATCATCCTCAATCAGATGGGCAGTCAGAATGAATAATTCAGACATTTGAGGACATGCTACGAGCTTGTTCTATGGATTATCAGGGAATTTGGGACCAACATCTTTCTTTTGTTGAATTTTCATATAATAACAGTTTTCATTCCAGTATACAGATGGAACCATTTTAGGCATTATATGGGAATAGGTGTCGAACTCCAGCTTTCTGGGATGAAGTGGGTGAAAGGAAGTTGATGGGACCAGAATTGGGAGAAGAGATGGCAGGAAAAGTTCAGCTGATTCAGAAACACAGGAGAACAGCTCAGAGCAGGAAGAAGAGTTATGCGGATAACCGGAGGAAGGATCTATCTTTCGAGATAGGTGATCATGTTTTTCTCAAGGTTTCTCCTTGGAAAAGTGTGATGAGATTTGGTAATAAAGGAAAGCTGAGTCCAAGTTTTATTGGACCATATGAAATTCTGGAGGAAGTTGGATCAGTTGCTTACCGAGTGGCTTTACCTCCGAGTTTATCTCAGGTACACAATGTTTTTCACGTTTCGATGTTGAGAAAATATATGCCAGATCCATCTCATGTTTTGAGTCCAGAGGTAGTTCATCTGGAAGAGAACCTATCTTATGAGGAACAACCGGTCCAGATTCTTGACCACAGGGAGCAAGTGTTATGGAATAAGGTGATTAATCAGGTAAAGGTTTTGTGGAAAAACCACATGATGGAAGAGGCAACATGGGAATCTGAAAATGCAATGAGGGATAAGTACCCCCATTTATTTGATAAGTAAATAAATTGTGGGGACGCAATTTTCTAAAGGGGGGAAGGATGTAACATCCCAATTAAGTAATGAATAATAGATTTTTTTATCTATGTCTATTAATGAATTATATAGTGTTTTAGAGACTTAAAATAAAAATAAATCCAATCTTAAGCATGGAATACACTAATATTCTTAAAAGATTGTTTTACTGCCTTATGATGGAAAACCCTTTTTAAAGCTATCTTTTGACAATTTTATAAGCTATGTTGTCAAAATAAAATTATTTTTTATGATTGGGACATCAAAGTTTACTTTGTGTGAATTTTTGATATTTTTCAGACAATGTTCATTTTTTAATGAATAGTGAAAAATACTGCATTTTACATCAAAACTGTTTTTTTATCTAATTTATTTATATGATTAGATTATCTTTTGAATTGGTTTTGAAGTGGAATTATAATATATTTTTACCATTTAATCCAATGGTGGTCAATGAAATCAATTTCACTTTGAAATTGGACTTAAACTGGTGTCAATCTTTTGATACTTATTGTTTCATAAAAACACGCTATTTGTCATGACAGCGGGAATTAATTATTAAATTAATTAATGTGACTTATATGTTTTGAATTTTTTAAAATGGACTTAATTTTTAAATTCTAAATATCAAATATATCTTAGGGTTAATTTTTGGTAATTTTCTGAAAAACTTCAATTTTTGATGAATAGTGAAACCACTAAGTGGTACTTATAAAAACTGATTTTCCGTTTAAATGAAATTTTTCTATCTCTGTGTTTTGAATTTCAAAAATCCGACATACATGGTTGTCATTAAGAAGTAAAATGTGGTTCAATGAGATTATAATAATTTTTTGGTGAATAGTAACTTATTAAGTTCTTAATCGCGATTAGTGGTAATTAGTGTAGTTTATGGTAAAAACAATGTTTTAATAGTATGAGATGAGCTTGACACATGTCCTACCCTCATTGGTTGTATCATGGCCGACCAATACAAGCCATGGGTCAACTTGGGGACCCCATGGAGCCACTTTGGTTGGGAAATGACATAAATAACTTTTTATTTAATGTAAAAGTAAAAATGACACAAACATCATATGTTTTACGAAAACAATTTTTACATGGGGTTATAAAGATCAGATTTTTTATTATAAATAGTCATTGGAAATATAAAAAGATTTAATACATCATAGTGTTTTGTTTATAATTTTTAGACTTTAAATAAATTAAATTATTTATGACAGCATGATGATGCAGTGATGACCTCATTATTTAACGATTTAAATAAAATAGAACGATAATGTAATATATAAAACCAACACATGTCCAAAACCTATTGGTTGGGTAGATTTCGAAGACTTATCATCTTATCTTATAAAAATATCAATGTGGGACCTTATAAATTCGAAACACTTTTGAAAATAAAATAATAGTTTCATGATTTCCAAAAGTGCCTCTCCTCTCCTCTTATAAAAGGCCCCCACCTCTACCTCATTTCACACACTCCTCAGGCCTTTGGCTCGGCCAACCCCTGCCCATTTACTCTCTACACATCCCTCTCCTCATCCTAGAGGATTCCCTTTGGGCAGAATCCTTTCAAAGGAAGCCTTTAGACTCAAATCAAAAGGAGTCACACTTTTAATGGTAATTCATTCTCTCATGATCATTTATTTTATTTTTCTTCTTCAACCCCCTAAACTCTTTTTATTTACTTATTTTGTAACAACACCAGTATCTTCAATATACTAGGATGTTGTTATAAGATTTATTCGAGCTACACTCTCACACAACTACATCAAATGGTTAAAGAACATACGGTTTCCGTGGATGACGAAATTCTGCCTCCTGAAACGATGATTGTTCAATACTCATTTACACCTTCAAAGGTGGCCATTATGATGTCACTATTTTTATATATGATATATAATATGTTTATTATTTCCTTAAGCTTCTGTATTTTTCAATTATGGCATACCATTATTGTTTCCATTATGGGTAAACACGATATCTTCATTTTAGGAAGTGCGGACTACCGCCCCCTGAAAGTGATTTGATTCCTTAATACCATATGTGGGATGTGTAAAGGATAAAGTTAATGATATTATATATGTTATTATACTATAATTATAATATACTCTTATATCATTATGATTCCATTCCAGAAAATATGAAATAGAAATGGAAGTAGCGTTCATGCGTACGTACGGCTTACCGTCTCCATGAACGGTGCATTTCATTTCTTACCTCTAAATGTGATGTAATATTATAAATACATGTATATGATGAATATATATGATATATATGTTATCCAAATCATTAATATCATTCTGTATATAATTAAACTTTGACCAAATTAACAACCTGTAAGTGTAAGAAGTCTATTTTTTACTTAAGAACCAAATACCGACAAAATGAACATTATTAACTTAAATGATTACATGATGATCATAACATGGTATAAAAGGAATAATGACCTTGAAAAAGGTTCTTAAGAAAGTAGATATTAACTCAAGTTTATTATTCAGGAGATTAAAGAATGGTCGAGTGAAGTCGGACCCGAGGTAAGGGAACTTCTTAACCCAATTTCCATTCTTTGGGTTAATCTCCTACTTTCAAATTACATCATGATATTATTTTGTCCTATCTTGTATTTGTACTTTCTTTATGTGTAATTATAGTGCTTACACATAATAGATCTATTTTATTTAAAAACTTATCTTTATATGGGACTTCGTCTCAATCTCCTTTCATTGAGGCATATTTTATTTTATACACAACTTTCTTTTATATGGTGTATAAACCCCTTTGACTTTTACGTTTATTCAAAAGGAATCTTTTTTATACGAAAATTTTACTAAACGACAAAAGGGAATGTTTTAATTGTATGTATGCAGCGACAACGACTTCTCTGCCGTCGTGACCATTATTTGAGTTTCGGATTCCTCTATAAACCATACCTTCTTTTTAAAAGAAAAATAAAATACCATGTTTTACTTTTCTTTTATTTTGGTATCGAAAATGGTTTTCATAATTTTTGTATATCAATGTGTTGTATTGATATCTTGTGATTGAAAGGTGGGAATGTTATGTTTCCTTTATGCATGTTTTATGTGATATGATTATGTTGAGGTTCTTGGGAATTATTATGAAAACGGGTGGTTCCGTGATAAACTAAGGGCGGGTGAGCCCGATATAGCTCTCCAATGCATTGGGTAATGTGAAGGAGTGAAACGTTAAGGTTTCTCCGAAGAGGTTTAGGGAATATATTGTGATGGGTATTCCAAACGTAACCAAGAGGGTTACTCCCTACGTAATAATGTTATGAATGCCTCAAGTTACCTTTATGTATTATGATTTCAATGATTTACTCATGATTTGATGAGGTATGTTAATGTGCTTATGTTTTATGGGTAAAGAATGATTTCACTCTTATGTATATATGTACCCATGTTTCCTTTCCATGTTTTTATAACCCATACTGATCTTTTTATGCTCATCCCAAGTTTTTTTTTGAAATGATTTTCACAGGTCAAGGGAAAGGTACATGATATGATGATAGTGTCAAGGAAGTGTCAAGAAAGAATCCATGTTTTATTTTAAATATGTTTCCATTGATGGGAATGAAGAATATTATCTTTATGTAACCACTTTGTTTATATGTGGAATGTAATGCAAGTTGTATGATCTAATTCTCTAAAACTTTAAACCCAAAAAGATCCTCAATGTGTAATCTTGTAATAACTCAAGATTAAGTAAGGTTTAAGGTCGGGGCCTTATATAAAATACTATAATTAAAAATATAAAAGTAAGAGAGGGAAATGTACAAATCATTCCATTTGACCAATAAAATTTAATGATAAATAATCATATTTAAATAATAATTACTCAACTCAATTCACAAAATAACCACTAAGGTGTTCAATTACATAGCTTTCCACATGTCTATGTTACCATTTCTATGTGATTTACCTTTTTAAAATTAATAGTGTTAGATCACCATGAAGTGGTTCTTTTTATAAATCTAGTTTTGGTTATCATTCTAAGTGATTTATCTCTTTCTTGATATCCCATACATGTAGAAAAAATCAACACACCTCAAAGGTGTTTATTGAATTTGATATGCATAAAAAATAGGAATTAAATTACTTTGACAAGCCGAGGATATATGTAAATAAGAAACAAAAACAAGGTGTAGTATAAATCATGGTTTGAAACCTTAAGTGGTAAAATTAAAAAAATAATGGCGACCCAAACTGGGTAATTGGGCTCTACAACATTTAGATTGTATTTTAGAGACACTATATTTCAGTTATCGATTGGTGAAAAATAGAATTTTCTTTAAAATGAAATTAAACATGAGGGAAAATCTATAGAAAACTAAAATAATTCTTAGGAAACTTTACATTACCAAAATAAGATTTTTATTTAAGAAGGTTTTGGTGAATTTTAGGAAATAGAAAAACACCCTTAAAATCAAAAAAAAAGAGACCATAGGATTTTAGTAGTTCTTATGGTGATATAAATGAATAATTGAAGAAATTTGATTCATTGACATACCAAGGGGATTCTAAAGTATCCATTGGTGATGAAATCAAACCAACTATAAAGGATATCTATCTTTTGAAAAGGGTGAAATTGGAGGATAAAGTGGGAGAATATCTAGTTGAAAAAGGGTAGGAAATGGTCTGAAAACACTTAATGGGATGAAAAGGTAAATGGGTAATTTAATTCCTATTAATAAGGTTCATTATTATTCTACTTGGCTTGGAAAACTATGTGACAACTTTGTATCCCACACAACCCAAGATCCACAACCCACATAGTCTAACTAAATGATTTTGGGCTAACCGTGGGTATATAATAATCCAGTGGCACTAACAACATGTGATAGATGAATGGTTTAACAAACCGTGCATGGATTGTGTACCGAACTCTAAATGTATCTATATGAATTCATTATTTCAATGCATACGACATAGAATATTTTAAGTTACCAAGTGACACCCCTTATAAGGCTACACAATTTCTCATAGGGTCTGCATGGATTGAACAGACTACATACCTTTAGAAAAGTGGATATATGTATTTAGTTTCATATTTAGTACTAAACATACGCCAATCATGAACCTCTTACTATTTCTCCGGAAATAAATCCTTCACTGCCTGATTCTAATGAAACAAAATAAAACTCCTCAAATACCCATCATGCCTTAAACCCCATAAAAAACAATAATTTTATGTCTTACAACTCCTAGATTTATATTCTAAATATTGATTAACATTAGAACATCCACCCAATGAATATTTATATTTCATTATCAAATTCCATCTGGTTATAAAAATAGGATCATACAATATCAAACCGACTTGTTATATTGAAACATAATGAAACATTGCTTGACCTACCATTATCGCATAAAAATGATAAAATTGCAACATTTTGTTTTAAATTCCAAACAGACATGTTATAATTCCTTATTATATAAATTACATAATCAATCAAATCCCAATTATCATATCTAAGCTAAAACATCATGATGGTTCTTAATAAGTCCATCAAACCCAATACATTATCACATAATTGTCTATTTTGAATAACAAACCCATGGTCTTTTCCACTATGGGTTACAAATTTTAACATCCAATTTTGAGCCATGATACCTACACCATTAGAATTTATTATTTTATAGTTCCGTTATAGTTTTAGCAATGCTTTGGGAATGTTTCCTAACATGATAATCCTAATTACTAGTGAGAACTATTCTCATGCTTGTTACATCAATTGACCAGTTAAAGATCAATTGATGTTGTTCAAATAGGTCATAGAGGATTTTTATTGAAAACCTTATATTAACAATCACAATAAAATTTTTTGAAACCAAAAATGTTATAAATTAGGTCACTCATCAACCTCATGAAAAAAAGGAAAGAGATTATAATTTGATCAACCAATGGGCTTTTACATTTAAAAATACTCATCTTAAATAACCAATTAAATTGAAAATCAATATCCTAATAATTTATCTAAAAAAAATATGTGCTTACTAGCCATAACATGAATATATATGTATAATTGATCTAGTATTGTTTCATCATCACCCTTAAATAAAATCAAATGAGCCAAGATACAATTCTGGGGTAACCTCATAATCATCTATAAGAGTCCAAGTATCTCATCTAATGTATTCTATACTCCATAATTTATAGGTGAGATTTTTGTACATAGCCGATTTTTTCACATATTAAAACACTAATGATCCCTAAGAGGTATTCTCCAAGAGGTCAAGTCAATGACCTACTTGGTTTTTATGTGTCCATCCAATCAATTCCTACATTGGAAACCCAATATCACTCAAGAAAAACCATTAATAATTAAATAACCATTCATATTTAATGAAACATAAACATTTTCAATACAATCATCATTTACTAAGGAATGTATCTCCTCCTGCAGCACAAACTCCATCAACCAATGACCATTGGTTCTAGATGTGGTCACCATTCTCTTACGAATCATCAACTATGAGAAGAGAGAAAAAATATCCTCTTATAATCATTATAGTTCATATTTAATGTAGAAATATGTTTGATTTTCACCCTATTTAGGCACACACACATCAATAATTCTTTGAATAAAATTATAAAAATAAAATATATCGATGGTGTTATTGCACAAGATCCATTACACAACATCATCTCAAAGGCTGGTAAGTCTCAACATCTAATTAGAAGATCCAAAATATAATGCTCATAATGATCATTAATTGTTTAGGTCACAATAGAATAGTGGTGACCAATTAATGTTACATGTATGCACTAATTACGCATTCCATGAAATCATGATACCAAATGGTTTAATATATTATGTGACCACATCATTGGAATACCAATTGATATAATCTATCACATTTAAATTAACAACTATATTAGAAAGAATTCATGTTGTTGTGATATTATAATATGAATAATATTGCTATACATTCCAGGTATATGATATCCCATTAACATAGATGGAGGTCACAAGTCCTGCAATGTAGCTGACCATGCCCGAGAGATATATAACTTCCATAATAGGAAAATTATACGATGCTAATTCCCATAACAAGGCTCATCGTACTTAATAATCAACCATATACCTTTTATTTAATTTCATTTCCAGGATTATTACATGGTATAATAAAACATTAATATAACATCTCAATTGAAAAACCATCACAACATTCATCAATGATTTTTGTTCTTTGGCGCTACCTCTATTGGAATATCCTCATACTGTGAAACATTGAGAGTCGATCCTAAAATCATATCCACAACTAAATATATTACTTGACACAAAAAAAACACATCTCTCAACACATCATAAAAATAAGCCAATTAACATTCACTAGAAAGTCACACATTTTCATTCAAGGTATCCCAAGGAAAAAGTAAAGCAAACCCTTACACTAGTTTCATGAAATAAGAATCTCTAAAGGATTCATTTCATGGTATGTAATTCATTCACATATATTTAAAAATTTAAAGGATAATTAAATTTGGTATATCAATTTCCCATTGTTGCAGAAACCTTTACATATAACTCTACCTAGTGGATTATATATAGTAGTAGGATAAAAGAACATAATATTTCACTTAAAATTTGTTTAATTTTATGGTGATAGTTCTCATGTTTGGATTGATTAATGAAAATTCCAATTGAATATATATATATATATATATTAAAACATTTTTTATGTTATAACATGAATTTTATTTAATATATTCCTTATATCAAATGGAAGAAAACATACTAAAATGAAATTTTACTACATAATAAGGAAATTTTTTATGTAAGATTATAGTATACATTTATACATAATTAGTTTTATGGACTTAGAAAATATTAAATGTCCGCGACATTATATCTTCAACACACCACTATGGAGTTATTTATAAGAGAATGAATGAATACTATGTCCAATAATGGTCCCACCAGGTTATTCAATATTTTAAAATAACCCTAGATGGTTTATCTCATAAAAATCATTCCTTAACTGAAGTACTTTTGTCTAGTTGTGCATTTATTAATCTAGTCATATGGGTCATTGTGCACAATTTATAAAGGTAAAATAATTTATAATAGAAACACTATTCTATATGAATACCAACAAAAAAATATAAACAAGCATCATAGTTTTGTTAGATGAATTAACGTTGAAATGTTATAAGGGTTTTTTCCTATATAAGTTTCAAATATCACTTCATTTAACTATATATTGGTTTTCACAACATTTCATAGAATATAAAATACTCATGGATGATGATTTGATTATAGGGGTTTCCAATCCGAGTTTTAAAGGCCCATACGCATTATTTATTTTTATTAGCACCCATTTAATCATAACCATTAATGTATGAACCCATAAAACAAATTTTACATGTTTCAAGAATTCCATAATTAGTTAATTAAGATACCACTACCAAGATATCTAGTCAAATACCATTTAGTTTGATGAAGAAATTATAATAAATAATTATATATATAATTACTATCATAGGGAATGTTATCACATAACAATAATACATGTATACTTGGAATGATACTACTCATATAGTGAAACATTGATGCATAAATAAAACTAATCCTAGTAAAATAAACAAAAAATTATGTTTTATGGGAAAATATTATAACAAATATCTTAATAAGGTAGGTAGATAATCATTATTTATAAATCATAGATCTGTGGAATTAGAATAAAAGAATATATCACATGTATTAGTTATTGAAATAATGCAACCTACATTAAATGGAATATGAATTCCATGTTAATCTCATTGGGCCTACAAAGTCGCTCGTAATGATACATCCTTTCTTTAATTTCCTATGGATAAAATCATATAAATCTAAAAATAAATAACAATTGGATGTACAAAAATAACACGTTGTGAAATAATAAAAATTATAATATCATTAGAATAAATAATCCAATCCCTATAAGCATGATATTTCCATCCTACATGGTTTGGCTTTACCCATACAAAATCTATTTTCCGAGTTTTAACAAACTATTAGACTCCTGTCTATAATTCTAAATTTCTTGTATAATGGAAAAGTTATATAATACGATTTTGTATCTCAGACTTGGAGCCACAAAAATTGTGCCCATGGAAATGGGTCACAAGGCCCCAACCACAGCTCCTCATATGCCAGAGGCTGCCGACTAGTAGTGAGGGTTTGATAGTGGTACATTTATTAAACAATTATCATGAAATTTGTGATAATTATAGTGTATGAAATAATAAATAAAGGCATAAAAATATGATAACAATATATAAAAAATCACGAAATAATGAATAATCATGCATGGACATGTTCTAATATAAATAAAAAAAGGTATATACAGTACATGGTGAGAAAATCCATAGAGGTAAATTAATAAAAGATATAGTGGATATCAAAAGTATGATCAATAGTATAAGATTGAGAATCTACTACCATCATCCATCCTAACCCATAGGGATAATAACAAGAATGTGAAATCCATGATCCAAAACCTTCCATCATGAGTTCTATTTAGGTACCCCAGTGAAATGGTGGTCTAAATAGGGTTGTATATATAAATATTAGGCCACCAAAAATGGTGCATATTGAAAAATGTATATTGTGTATAAAAAACTAATCAATGTATTGTAAAAATAATAGAGTATTAAATTAGTGGATTATAAATAAAAAAGCATCAATGCTTAGATTCTTCATGGGGAACCTCACCAAAAATACTTACTTCGGTCTATGTTGTAGTATCTATTAACATACCACATTATATATATATATATATATATATCAATTTGTGTGTATATATCCCCTTGATAATATAGATACATGAATATATAAATGTGTACAGCAGAGTACCAGAGGTATATAACCAAAGTGTCTACACATAATAGTAGTGTTCAAGTAATAAGATGATACATGAAACCATAGATATATGTCTGTGCATTCAGGATGAATTTTATCAATGATGTAAATATTTGGTTCTAAGTATTTCATAAAATTTATAATTTAACAATGTTTTAGACCATCTAGAAATCAAACATAATGTATATTCGACGATCTTCTAATCTCATCCAAGGAAATCTGTAAAAATTAACACAAGTGTCACTTAAGGTGTACAATAAACTGATACCACAATAGGATATTTCTGATAATTATATATGGAACTTGAGTATTTTTGAGTCATTGTATAGTGGATAAAAAACTGATTTCATCAATGGAGTTCTATATTAGGAAACTCGTAGTTTCAATCGATGAAGAACTTCATAAATATCCCATTGAGGCTTACCAATGTGTTCCATATCAAGAAACCAATGTTTCACTTGAGTTATAATAATATTCAAAAACCAAATAATACCATGCTTGGTGATCCATAATGTGGAACCCAAGTGTCTAATTGTGTCCTAAGAGAAAATAATCATTCTCACAACATAAAATAGTTATCAATGGACAATAATATATACATTCCAACTCTCATTTCTGTTGGTATATTTAACAATCCTATAATCAAACTAAAATTATAAATTTTTGTTAACCAAACAATAGGTAGTGAAAATAACATGTCAGTATAAATGTTATACTATATTTCAAATAATTAAATTTCAAGAGGTTTATGTACATATCAGGCTATGTCACCATTCAAAATTAATGATAAATAAAACCATGTGCAAAATTATTCTGTAACTCAATTCAACTAATTATAAATATTTTGTACTTGTACATAGAATTATGGTTATTTATTTAAACACTTTAAAATGATTTAACCTTTTTAAATTAACATTTTTATCAAACCAAGAGGGTTCATTTATTATAAAATATGGAATATTTATCATTCTTTATGATTTTTCCCAATCATGAAATCCCATTCTGGTGGGAAAAAACAACACAGAGCAAATGTTTTTATAGAATTTGAGAATTATCCTAAAAGGTAAATATAATTACAAAGACAATAATATGTCAAAGGTAGATAATAAATTCAACCCAAGGCTGGTTTGAGTGAAGGAATTTACCCAACAATGGTGAATTTAAAACCATAAAATCTCACCAACATGAGTATTTTAGTTCTAAAACATTTTTCAATATTTAATAGATGATTCATAGATATTCCAAATGAATTACATAATGTAACATATTATAAAATCCATGAAATTTTAGTGGGGATATATTTACCACCTATATTAGGATTAGCATGATTCACACATCCAATTCATGCATTGATTCGGGATGGATTTAGTGAAATCAATGAAATATAAAAAACATAAAATAGGTTAAATGAGCTCACATAGATTTAACATATTGTATTGTGAAATAAATGAATAGTGGATGTAATATCAGTCTTTAACATTCCAATGAATATCCAATTCTTCTGATGGTGATGGTATCTGACCATGATAAAAGGATATCCATTAGTGGAAGATGGATGTAGAGGAGGATCACAAGGGGAGCCTCCTATGTTAAAAAGAGAAGGAAAATTGGCAAACCCCATTAAATGTTCATGGGTAAAAATTAATAATTTTTCCTATTTAAATGATTCATATGAAAAGATGACATTTCTTTCTTAACTTTTTAACAAATTTTAAACACAAAGTACCCATGATCCAAACCGTACAAAGATTTTCTGCATGGTTTGGGCAAGCTAGAAAAAACTATGTATTATAATTGGTTATGTGACACTCACAACGTGTGATGGAGAAATAGTTTATCAAAAGTATTACAGCCCATGGGCCCACTTCTATAATTTTTTATAGACCTTCCCCATAGCCCTGCACCCCACTGTGTATGGTTTAACAAACCATTTGACACCACTTACAAAGAGACACGTTTTCTACTTGGGGGGACACAATAATTCAATAAAATCTTTCCCTTTATAAAATATTAATCTTAGTATGGGCTACATGGTCAGTAATAACATTACATCAATCATGAACCTCTGCCTATTTCTCCTGAAATAGAGCTTTTGGAGCCCGATGATCCCAATAATAATCTAAACACCAAAGACACCATATCAATCCTTAAAACCCATTTAAATATAAACTTTTAATTGTTATAAATCTAATTTTTATATTTTGAAACTATTTTGAACTTTTTTACCATCCACTAAATGAAAAATTCAAATTACTTTGAAATTCGATCCAGTTCAAAATATAGGATACTACAACTCCCACAAACCCATTCTCAAGTACATGACTTATTCCATGTATCCATATTATAAAAGTAAATAGTATAACCCAAACATGTAATAAATTAAATGATTTTACAACTATAACATGATATCTCTAATGGGGAGAATCCATTGAAGATCTTGGATTGTATTTATAAAATTCAACAGACAAAAAGATGACTCGCTTGGTCAATGTTTTGTAACATATCCCTAAATAGGAAGAGTCAAACCTAGAACCAGAGGAAGTAATGATGTAGAATTACCATATCTTTTTCACCATGACCCCTAATATGAATTTCTATGGTGAAATTTTTTATGGGGTCATAATTTAACACCAAGTGTTTTTAAATGGAATGGTATGTTCAATAGCATATTCAACTAACAACACCATGTTTTAACGAACTTCAATGTACAATTAACATTATTATATAAACATAATCTTTATAATATTTCCATAAAAATAGATATATGATTAAAAGAAACCATATTTTACTAATTTATAATTAATTACAAATAAAATATATTGATAAAAAGTTTATAATTTTTATTAAAGCATATATAGCCTTTGAAAATACTTTTTTCTCAAAATCAATTTTGTTTTATATTTTGAGGAAATAATTGAAATAATTGTTTTCAATATAAGAATTTTTTGACACAATAAACTTAATTTTTGGATTCATATTTTAAATATAATATTCTGATGAATTTTTTATTTTTTTGAACATAATAATCATTAAATTAATATTGAAATATAATGTTTTTTATTACAATTTTCCTTTTCAATTATATAAAATACAATCTTATATTTCATTTTAAAATTTTTTAAGTATCATTATTTATATTGTGTTGTTTTTAATCATAATTGGTTCATTAAAATCAATTTCATGTTATGTTATGTTATTAAATTTTTTTTTACTCATGAAAAAAATTACATTGGAAATTAGTTTTTGCATGATGCCTACATGTTTAATTATATATTAATTTTTTCCAATATCATGAATTGGATTTTTAATATTAGATTAGATATTTTAATTAATTATAATTAATATTTTATAATGAGTTCAACAATATTTTTTCCATAATGAATACGAAAAACATTATAAATTAATTATTGTGTTCATGGTTAAAATTGGTTTTCTGTTAGGTAAACTAAAATGATAAGGATTATATTTAACATTAAAATTCCC
The DNA here is from genome assembly GCA_963277665.1 of Viscum album. Lineage (NCBI taxonomy): Eukaryota > Viridiplantae > Streptophyta > Magnoliopsida > Santalales > Viscaceae > Viscum > Viscum album. Next base: position 205,746,747 of record OY728128.1, on the reverse strand, counting down.
CAAATACTATTTTATGAAAATATATACACCTTATTACATAAAATATTTTATAATTATAAACTTTTTATCCCTTTTCAATTTGATAATTTTAGGTATAAGTTTTTGTTTTTAAAAATTCCTTGTGGGTCCTCTAACCCATTTTAATATGGGTAGCCATATGCTCTCCTATTTACACATATAATACCCTGTTTTAGGGACAACAACTTTCCCAATACCATAATTAATTCCCTCCCCACTTCATATGGTAATTTTTATCAAAAATATTATCTAAGGAGGCTTTATATATAATCTTAATGAGGAGGTCCGAATAAGATGTATCGTTCTTACCTAAGAATCATTGATTTCTTTGTTCTTGCACGACATTAAAATATTAAAAATAATGTTGATATATTAACATAAGATTCAAACATATACTAATATTTCAATATATTTATTTAATAACATAAATCCATCTCTAATTTCATAAATTGGAAAATTAAACCATCATTTGTGTGTATGGCAGACTACTACCCCACAAATCGATAAAACTCATTTTATATCATCACCACTCATGGATATTAATGATGATATAATTAATAGTTATATTTTTTATTCATTAAATATTATTATTTAATTTAATTTAATATATATTGTAACTTCTTACCATACCATCCTTTAAAAGAATGACAATGCCTTTCATATGTATAATGAACTACCGCTTCATGAAGTGAGTTTATTCATTTTTTATTATTGCATCACCTAGATGATATTTGCAAGTGTACATAAAAAAATAAAATGTTATTTATTATAAAAATAATCTTTTATAAATATAATTTAAAACCCACCTCATTTCCATTATGATCATTGAAAAATTGAAATGTTACAATTGTGTACACAAAAGTTTCCATCACTATGTGTGTATTATAGTTCATTTTTCATAACCATAATTTATGTTGATTTTTTAAAAAAATATAATTTATATATTAACATAATAACTAATTCATGAATATTATTCTATATATTATGAAATAATAATATCTTTGACCTTATTCAACATTCGATGATTATTTTGATATATAATCTGAGATCATCAAAATTTATGACATGAGACTAAATGATTTAGTAATTCAATATAAAATGAAAATTAATAAAATAAAATAAATAATAAACTTGTAAGAACATATTAAGAAATTAATTAATTATCATAATTTTATTATTATGTATGATAATTAATTTACATGATGAATCATGTTCGGGGTGTAGGATCTCTCCAAACCTCCATTTTCATCGTATTAAGACTAATATCTATCTAACTCACTTTATCCCTCACATTAATGTTAATGAGTTATTTGAAATTCTATATATATTTTAATAAAATATATATAGATTATTCTACATTAATTTTATGGTGTAATAAAAAATTATTTTTATTTATCACATTCCTACATTATGAATCATTCTTTGATGGTGATATGAGGTAAGATTATGTAACCCATTTTCATTTAATGTGTAATTTTTATATTATGCCTTATTATTTGAATATGTTTTACGCAACACATCTATGAAGAAAATGTTATGATGGGTGTTTTAAAATAAAAATCTATTGAATTGGGTAATGCTTTAGTCTCATGAGATATCATGTATGTGATTTAGGAGTAAACATAATCCAGTATTGGACGTTTACCGCTAAGAGATAATTTCGATGTAGTTTCCCTTAACTAACCTTTACATCATTATTTGTGTTTCTATCACATCTCATATTTAATATGATATTATGCTACCCTGTTCATTCTTTTATTATTCCATGTTATTACTAGTGAGCATTATCTTTTATGTTATTATGTCATTCCTTTGACATACATGTTTTGTATCCTTATCATATTTATTTCCTTAAATGGTTTTCTAGATGGCCCATTTTTTTAAATTTACTTCCTAAGTGATCTTATGTATTTTTAAGAGATCAAATGGATTTAAGAACTCGTTATTGATAATAAAATGTGTATTTCATGTTTTTTATTCCTTCTGATGTATTATGAACCTTATATTATAATGAAATTATGGTTTATGATGATTGGGATGAACATATTGGATATACACATTTTATAATCATTTACTATTTTTTTAAATTGATTGGGTCACTATACCATTGGAATATATTATGATTGACTTTTTCATCATCTAATTCTCAATTCCCCTAGTTAGGTTTTCTATTTTTATTCAACTAGATCATGGTGGAGTAATATACTAGTGATGGGGAATTCACTCTTTCTAGTAATTTGATGTCCTATGAGGTTGTTTATACTATGATTCATGTAGTTTCACTATGTAAGGTCATAATTGTTTTTTTAAATATTTAAGTAATTTATTAAATTTATTGACTATTTTTTCTGTATTTTCTTATAGATTTTCCATGGTTAAATGTTGAGGATATTACATGGGTTATATGATAGATATTTGTTGTAGTTGTTATATAATGGTATTAGAGAGTCAGATTTTGGTGATTTATTCCTATGTATATAAATATTTTTTACTTATTTATAAAATTCACTATTTAAAAAATTAAATATAATTTATTTTTAATTATATAATTTTGGGTTGTTTGGTTGTGAGGAAGGACCTCAAAAGTCATGAATGAGCTTAGATGGGCCATGTTGGCAACTATTAGACCATTAAAAATAAATGGAAATGTTATTATCTGGAAGGTGTTATATACAAATTTCTATATGCACATTATAAAAAGGTTTATAGTAGACTGTGATTTCTGAGACCTTACCCTAAGGGCTACAACCCCATTAAAAAAAATTTTATTTGAAATTTTCAATATAATTCATATTATTAATTAAATTTATTGACCCTTTGGGTCATGAAAACCCCTATATGCTAGCCTCATGCACTGCCAAATAGTAGTGGATATTGAAACCATTTAAACACTGAGTAGTCTTCTGACCATGTAGTAGGTGAGGCTACAACTGTTGGGGCATTTCTTCCTTTTTTTTATATCTAGGTATATTAAAATAGGAAAACAAAGACTATGTTGGTTGGGTAGACTCTCCATGAATTTACTTTATTAACGATATGGGAATTTAATAATTTCAATTCAATTTTAATTTTATAATGATTATGTATAGTTGGTGATACCACGCTACCCTTATTACAATGTATAGAACACGATATCATTTTCTGTCAGGTGTTGACCGGAGATCAAGAATATATTCTTTAGTATCCTAAATCATAATCATATTTCTCTTTAATATTTATGAGGGCCAGGGATGGACATATATACTTTTATTATGATCATGATAATTACTCGTGTGATTAATATGTAGTTTATTATTATACCAAAAAGCATGTACCCTAGTGGTACAGGCTTCTGGTTGGTATCCAAAAGACCCATGATCAAATCCGTGCAGGGACTAATCTCAGGTACTATAGCGGCCTATAGCAGGGGGCTGTAGCAATACTGTAGCAGAGGTGGAACTGTAGCGATGGAGGCACTGTAGCAGGAACTGTTGGGGTAGCGATACTATAGCAGAAATTATAGCCACATGGGACTGTAGTAGTACTATTCACTGAGGGGCCCTTTAGGCCAAAAAATGTGCTTTCAAGTTTATTATTCCTGCCACTTTTCCTTGGTCTTTCGAGCTATATAATGGGTCTCCCTATACCCAGTCAAAAGCGGTACTTGTTTTAAATAATAAAATGAGGCTTCAGCCACAAACTTTAAAAAAATATGTAGTTTATTAAAGTATGGGACTCCAATGGGTGGCCTAGTGGTTGAATAATCCTTAGTGATTTAATTAAGTATTTTTGTATAGAGGGTAGATGGTGTTTCCTTTGAACCCATAAAGAACATGTAAGCCCATGTGGAAAAGATAATTGTCATGATTTACGCATTCAGCCAACCCCACTCTCTTATTTATGTATCCACCATGTTACTATTGTTATAGATATGAATGCGAGATGAATAACCTGTATATCGAACTATGTACATTGAATGATGTAATGGGATTCATAGTGATTTATTTTCAGATATAAATTATGATCCTTTCTAATTGAATATTTTATTTATATAAATACTATTATCACTAAGATTCCTCCATTTTATAGGGTAAATGTTTTTTCCCAAGTTCAAATTTGATCCACTCTTAGATGGTGTCACCAGTGATGCTTATCTTATCATGATCTTGGTTGTGCAAGAGGTTGTTGCGTAGAAGCATTTCCCCAAAGCACTGGATGATTATTAAATCCTAAAGGAATGTTGATGATCTCCTAAATAGATTTCTAAGATATTCATCTAGATTTTATTGAATAAAGTTTAATACTTTTCCCAAAACTATCTGGGAATGGTTTATTGAAAATGTTTGAGAAGTATGTATTTTTATTATCCTCTATAATAATATTAATCATTCCATTTCACCTAAGGATAGTACTCTGTAGGGATTTATCTTAGTTATAATTTCATAATTTAATATTGGTGGAGTCCTAAGAACATAATATTGTATCGTATTTTGGAACAGAAAGAAATTATCAATGTTTAACTACATACTCAATAATTGAGTGGTTTAGATATGAATCATGAAATTAAGCTCTATTACTTATTTGAATGATATCCTAATCATACCCAGAATCATACAGCATATAGTGGAGGTGAGTATGGATGATCCCATGTATAGAATTTGTATCCTCATGTGATAATGTAGCTTACTCAGATATATGATTACTGCCAGATGAATTAGTTATTTTCCGAAAATGATATCCAACATTACCTCATTATGACACTTGTTGTTAGAAATTTATTTTAAGTATATATTTCTTTGAATATATTTGAGTAGTTTACATACACATAAAAAAATTTACATGCTATTTATGGGATCAAGGTTATAGTGTCGAACTGTGTTTTTAACTCACACGTTCATTGTCCTGCACATCACTAGGGTATTAGAGAATTTGATTAAAATGTTTCTTCCACAGGTTGGGTTGATTCCCTAGACAAATAAAGTGTAATTTTTTGGATATTCATGTGATGTTTGGCACTTGGTACATCTAGGTGTGGAAGTTATATCCTTGATATTATTATTCTATTTATTTTATTTCTTTATCTCTACGATTTCTACACAATGACTGGTTATTGTCTTATATATGACATGGTTATTCGGGCCATTACAAAATTTCATAGTATTGTAGCATTTTTTATATTTATTAATTACACTCTTTTATTATTTTTAACTATGGATGATGTTTTTTAATTTATATATTATTATTATTCTAATGTGAGGAGCATAGTCTACCCATGAACACACCTTACAATCTAAGAAACAGGTTATAAGCTTCTTACATAAGGGGAGGCATGCTTGAGGACCTATCTCCATATAGTTTACACACATTTTATAGAGTGATACAGGTAGGGTTGTGACATATGAGAATATAATCAGTCAAAGGACTTGGATAGAGTCTTCAAAACCACTAGGTTTGCTTCCCTCTTTATTTTTTATTTCAAAAATTGATTGTGTTTCACTCAGGTTACTCTTAATGATTATATGGGTGTTTTATCTATATTTCCTCTTTTTATCTACTATATGTATATTTTTCGAGCATTACCATTTAATATTCATGTCAACATAGATGAATTTTTCATGTATGTCCTTTGAATTTGAGTGGCTTAACAATATTATAACATCACAATATCACATATAGATGTGTAAAACTAATTTTATTTATATTTTATAAAATATTATTGTAAATAAAAGTGTAGAGCACATACTAATCACATCATTTAGAACACGATTTATCTTAGTGAGTTATATGTGAGTAGTGACACCCAAATATATATAATTTATATCCACAAAAATAATGTACTAAAAAAATTAAGAAAAAACCAAACTATGAGAGTATGTCCAAATATAACACATAGTACTGAAAACTCATTTCTATTATTATTAATATTTTTCTAACCTTATAAGGACCTACATTATATTTAAGTATATTTAGATATATACCTAAAGGATAATACATAAACAAATAAATATGGACTCTCATGAAATTTACCTAACTAGTAGATAGAAATATATTAAATTTATTTATTTCTTCTTACATTGATTGAGTTTTTTCACTCTAATATAGGAGGTCTTTCTTGGTTTAACTATTTACTTTGCATATTTCCTCTATTATATTCCATTTAACGTTAAAAATTCACCACTTTTATTATGATATTCCTAATGTTTTATGAAATTAAATACATTTCACTAGAAAATATCATATCCCCATATAATGAAATGGCATATTAATTTTTATAACTGTGATATGATGACACTATTGACATATCTGATAATGTGTAATAAGAAATCATATTTTCATCTAGATTTTTTTTATATTTTCAACTTACATCCAACTGAATATATATATCTGGTTGAACATGAGAATTAGCCCTGTTGGTGAGGTCTCTCTAAATGCATCCATGAGACCTAGGTTCAAACCCAGGAGGAGGCATAATCCCGAGTATTGTAGCAGTACTGTAGCAGGTATTGTAGTAGTTATGGTAGTTGGTACTGCTCGGTACTGTAGCAGCTAGAACAATTCTCCATGGGCCACCAGTTTATACTTAGAGTCCTTAAGACCTTTGGGCCACCCAGGCCTTCAGGTCAATAAGGCCTTTGGGCCACCCCAAGGCCTTTTGGCCACCTGAAGGACTTCTAGCCAACTGATCAGCGTATGCCCATATAGATTCAATAAGGAACCATCACTAGAGGAGGATTCAAGAGCACGACACATTCACCTAATTAGGGAAAATAGATTAGATGGGTATGGAATTCCCATCGGTATTGGGAATGTTCATCTCTGCACCGGATAGCTAGTCGAATATCCATGCAAAGGTGGAGAGATGATAATGTTGCAGATGTTGCAGAGGGGAAATTTCAAGTAGTTATAGGCAGTATGATTTTCATAAGACCAACTAGTCATGTACTGTCTCTAAGCCAGTGGAAAATGTAATATCCGGGTCCCCTTAAACTATTAAAATGGGGTTTATTCACAATAAAATAAAAAATGAAGGCCTTCAGTCCATTCATGCAAATAATATAATAAAATCATAATCATTATTTCTACTATATTTTTTATTAAAAAATATCACTATAGGTGGTTTTTAGAAAAGTAACATGTGTCTATAAAACATTATGACACACATTTAGTTATTTAAATAATATTTTTTTAACTCAATAATATATTGAATAAAACATATTCATTAAAAAAATACATTTTTATTTAAGGGAATAATGGGTCATACATATTACATAGTTAGTTGTCAAGAATTACCCACTCTTACTTTAGATTTTCATTTGAAATATGTAACTAGTACCTTGATTTACATCATCAAAATATTTTAAATTTTTTATAATAACCATGTATATTTATTTCTATGGGTTCTCACAACATTTTTTAGATGTAAGAATTATATTTATTTTGAATAGTTTGAATTTAATCTTCCATGTATACAGATTTGGTTTATATCATATGTATTACCTTAATACAAGTTATGATTATTCATTAGAATAATGCCTATGAATTTCTCAAATATAAAGTTTGGGAGATGGGTTATGTATTTTTTTTTTGATTTCTTGAAAATGTATATTATAAATAGGTTATTTTTAATGGTCCCTAAATTCCATTAATTATTAAATAATATCCCCTTTTCCTTATGATCTTTTATATCATTTCCTTGATTCATTATAAAAAATTTTAAATATCCTAAGTGAGTTTTTTGTGACTGATTGATTTATTATCATATTTTTTATATTAAAATATAATTTTAGGATCAATTAATATAATATTTTAATGAAAATATTAGTGATGGATTTAATGGTTATGTGTTCTACTAGTTTTGGGAGAGATTTTGTTTTTACAGTAGTTTTATAATAGTTCCCATAATGGTTGTAAACATCCAAAACCATTTTATTTATAAATTTCTAAATGTTTGGAAATGATTATGGGTAGAAATTTTCATTTAATATTAATTTATGAGACTTTTGGTGGTTTCGTACTATTTATTTATTCACATAACCTATATAGAATCCTAAATGGATTGTCAGTTTCACATGTTTTATTATATGTAGGATTTTTCCATTTCTATTACTGGAATATCAATGAAACATATCTGTTGATTTATATGATTAGATCATTTGAGGACATGAAGTGTGATTGTCCCATTGGGATGGAGTCACTCCCATATACTATCACCTACATCCTTTAGTAATTCTTAGTCGGGTCAATTGAAGATAGATTTTAAATTTAGTTTATATTTTGGAAATAAATATATTCCAAAGGAATTAATATAGTTCTATCTTATTTTATTCTGCGTTAATAGTTTTTTTATATATTATATGGTTACTCTAACAATGTATTATAAAAATAATTGTTATGGAAGGTTCTTAGAATTATATTTTCAGAATATATTTTATCAATAGTTGATAAATTTTCCCTGGTTGATAAATCAATCCAAGTAACACTAATTTCCTTACCATAGCAGTCATGGAGTTATCTTGGGTTTAGTGGCTATTCATGTTCACATACCATTTACTTATCCCATCTAGGAATTTTAAATATTGTATCAAAGTGGTGTTTTTTTTATCTATTATAACATACCAACCATGAGAACTATCTAAAATGGTGTCTAAATTGATTCAAAATAGACCCAAAGGAAATTTCCAATCTCTATGGGCTGGAAAATAGAACCTCATCATCATGAAATAAATATAACAAATTATTCATCCAAATAAATATTACTAAAATAAAAGTAACACTTTAGATGCATCACAAAAAAAATAAATCAATGGATCCATAATAGGTATATGAAGATTCTTAAAAAAGAATAAATGTAAAAAAATATAAATATCCCCACCCATGGAGGCCCATGAACCAGAATCATGTTCCAACCCAGCCTCTCAAAGATAAAAAATCATGAAACTATTGTTGAATAACATTATAACATGATCACCTGTTATAAAATCATAAAGGATGAAAACAATAGACACTACATGTAGGGATTGAGAAACAGATCCCAACATGATTTCACTGTAGATTCTATGAAATTACTTCAAAAGGTAATTAGAACGTACTAAAGGATAATAAAATAGGAGGAACAAAATTTTCATTTCATAAAAGGAAACTAGAGCCTCCACGATCACATTATAATAAGGATGGGATTTGAAAATATAATATAAAATGGTTCCAAAAAAATATTAAAAACCAAAGATGGAAAAATTAAATTTCATCCTTTAAGATCTAATAATTTTTCTAAAAATATTTGAATATAATTTCACATGGTAATGTCAGATATATAATGGAAATTTATTTATAATAAACAAATATAAAAAAGATGTAATATATTCCAAACCCTAAATTCATGTTAAAATATAACAATGAGAATATTAATAAAAAATGGTAACCAATTGTTAAAGGAGACTCCAATTCCATATAGTGACAATGAAAATTGTCATGTATCGAGTACAATTTTTGATGGTTTCATGTGTATGTCTCAAATATGATATTTATTACACCATAGTCAATATAATCAATAAATCATACTGACTGATTAGTAAACATACATTAATTCTCATGGGTCTCAGAAAAACAAATTCCATGAACACCCACATTCTTAGACACATGTCTATTGAATGAAGGGTTATAAAAACATTATGAATAGATTTTATAAAATTTAAAAAGGTTAATGAAATTATTTTCATGCATTTAATATTTCAAAAAATAGTAAAAATGTATTAATGGTAGATAATGGGGAGAAAATAAAAAAAACGGGGTTTTTATTTATTTATTTCCCTAAAAATCACATTGTATATGTACCATTTTTTACCATTACAAAAATATTGGTTTTTGTGATTGGATGAGAAGAATTACCCATCCAAAGAGGTTGATTTTAGAAAAACCCCTACATATATCCATAAAACCCTTCCAAATCATTTAAATACATATTGTTATGCTTATACAACAAAGATCTACCATTACACAACCTCTAAAAACACATATAAACTATTATAAAACCCAAACCCATCCCTTTTAAAACCTAATAAAATAATAGATTAATACTATGCTACAAATTTGGTTACCATTAAATAGTGAATATAAATATGATGATACCATTACATGGTGATTGTTTAATATGACCATGCACATATGTATCATTATAGAACAAATGTAATCAAAGTCTAACCCTTACACTATATACCCTACCATCACAGAGTCATAAAAAATCATTAGTACCCTTACACAATGCATATAAATGTTCTTTAACCATATAAAGTGCAAGGAATGCACCCCATAACCATATATAATAGAATTTTACCCTATTGAAAGTCATAAAAAATGTTTCTACCCTTTTAATGCCTTTAGATATATGTCCTTAACCTCACAGAACGATCTAAATCAGATTTTTCCATTTTTTAACACCATAAAACATTTTAAGGGTTAATTGTATTAAAAATAAAATATTCTCACATTAGAAGAATTATTAAATAAAAACCAAATAATCCTTATAAATAGTTATAAAATTTAATGTATTATAATTATCCCCATCATAAGGATTTATATAATATACTCATATTTTTATACTTGTATATTACATCTTTTTATATGAATATTTATTATTTTACAAAAAGACATGCCTGATGACTATTATTGGGTTGTGCATTTCAAAAATGAAAAATAAACATCTATCTGGATGAAATGTCTTCAATGATTCATATAAATATCATCCCACATAGTAATAATATTAGGAATATATACTAAAAACATTCTCCATATCATGGGGAAATAGAACATAAGAAAAAGGAGAGCTCAGATTCTAAATAAGGGTAAACAAGGGAGATATCAAGAAAACCCTGAGCATAAGTATATAAAAACATAATTCAAGATTTTAAAAAACATATCCTATATAACATATATCACAATATTGACTCATTAAATATATCATGTCAATTCCTTAGATATAAATCATAACGGAACATGAGCCATGATAAATGATCATTAGAAAAAATCATGGAATAGTGACAAACAAATAAGCAAAAAACATCATTTCCTTAGTAGTCAATGAATTTTTCATGACATTAATAGTGTAATGAGTTTACTCCCACCGACTATTATAGTAGTAATGGTTTACTCCCAAAAGAATCATCATGGAAAAATATCCTCTTAAACTGAGTTCACTCCCAGTTGGAGTCTTATCTGTATCCTGGTATATAAATCTTTTCCAAGTGCATTGGATGGATATATAGGTCCAACCCATTACATAATTAGAACCAAAATATGTTTTCCACATGAATATAAATCATTCATAATATCATAATCCATTAGAAGATATGGGTTTCATATAAATTTCTTCATTACATTAATCATAGAAATGAAATGGGTTTCATAAATATCATTCTATGATAAACCAAAACCAACTATAAAAAGATAAATGATAGTTTCATGAATCAGAACCCCAATAAAGCATATGTAATATAAAATAATTTTATCTTAAATGGAATTTTTTTTTTAATACAACATTAAATAATCCTTGAAAAAAATCATTTTTTAGAAAAATATTTTAGTTTTAAAGATACAAACATTTATAAAATAAAAAATATTTAGTTATAATAAACATGTAATATTTTACATAATTATACAATAATTTCTAATGTCCTGATGGTTTGAAAATATGATCATTATGTATAATTAAGAAAATTATTCTTTTTTTCATAGAAAAGTTATAAAGAACCTTGTTCAGAAAAAGACAAAAAGATTCATTTTAAAAGAATTTTTTTATCATGTCAAACATGGAAAATAATGATTTCAAATATATATATATATATATGAACAGTAAAACCATTTTTTTATTTTTTATAAAACATGTCCTTGGAAAAAGAATCCCTCAGAGGATACTTGAACAAAAAAATAATAAATAATGTTGAAATTGTGAAATAATCTCTTATTACTTTAGAATTAGTAGAATCATATTCCCCTATGAAATAAAAGAAAATTATATGAATATGTAAATACTATAATTTTATAGATAAGAAAAATATATTCTTGGATATTAGATACACGACACAAAATAAATATATTATATATAAATCATTTATCCCAAAAAATTAAAATTGAGAAAAACATCTCTTACCTCATGTCTTGAATTTAGTTGTTGACATTAAGACCCCGTTAATAATAAATTTCAATTTATTTTAAATTTATTACCTAATAGTATATATTTCATATCATGTATTATTTATTATAAAATTTTATTAAAAATTTATTGATAATTTGTTATTAAAATGAATGTGCTAGGTTATAACCGATTTATTTTCCAATCATGTTTATGTTTGGTTGTCCCGATCCCTATATACTTTTCTCCTTATAATAATTAAAATATTTTTAATAATTTTATAAATATAATGTATAATAATTTCATACATAGTTATAATAATTCATAGAATTAGAGATATAAGAATTAATTGCACTGTTTACGAAGATGGAAGGTCGTACGTATGCATGAACACTATTTCCATTTTTCATCCATTGAAATAAAAGTTTGGAAAATAATAATAAACCTTTACAAAAAAAATTCTATGTTTTATATATCATATATTTTCATGAAATTCGTCCTTAATACCATCCATGTGAATTATATATGAAAAATAATTATTCCGCATCTTGGAGATAGTAGTCCACAAGTAAGGATAATCGATGTTATCTTTTCCCAAAAGACTATATAATTATAAGGTACATATAATATTATCATTTATTAGTTAAAATTAAATCATAATTTCATTATATTAATAACAAAAAACATCATAATAACCTTCCATGCTGTTATTAAAATGAATTTAATCGATACGTGGAGTCGGTAAGCCTTACGTACACATGAGCGATATATTCACATCTTGTATGATGGGAAAGAGGGTGTGTAATGGTGTTTTATTAATAATAATAACATTTCATAATATATATTATAATTACTTAGTTATTTTATTATATAAATAATATATTTGTAGGAGTTAATGATGAATTTGAAAATAAAATGGTCAGTTAGAGCGATTACGTCTCATTCGAAAGATCTTCTTTGGGTATCCCCAAATGTGCTCAAGGGTTGGTCTTTTGAGTTTTTCAAAACCTGTAAAATGTGTATATGGAAGGTGAGAATATATAATGGTAGAGTATGTCCTATAAATAATTATCAATGTGATGTGATGATTTGACAGAGGAGGTTACCTTTCATAATTGAGGCGTGGAGAACTACAGGAATATTCCGAAAGATTAAATTATAATAAATTAATTTATCATTTCAAATTACTCCAAATGGAATTTAATTCATATATAATATATTATATTATTTCATTAACAACATAATATATAATTTATACTTGTTTTTGTTTCATTAAAAACTGTATCATTTTGATTTATCCCTTGGTTAGATATTTTTTACTTTAACCATGTTAACAACTTTTATAATAATAATTTTTTAATAGTGCTACTATAAATAAAATAATTACTCCAAAATGGATAATTTATTATTTTTTAACAATATTACTTTAATATAGAGGAAATTACTATTTTTATTAATTTTATTTAACTAAATAAAATATTATTTTCATAAATTACCATTAATATGAATTTGGACTCTATTCATTTTTTGACATCAAATACATAAAAAATAATGGTAAATATGAATATAATGTTTTTGAACCTATTTAACTTTCCCAATACTCCTAGAAAAATCATTACACACTTTAACACTTTCATAATATATAAAAATTTTTATTTTTAAAATCATTTATTTTATTTTTTTTGTAAACCAGATAAATATTTTATTTTTATTTATCATCCATATAAGTCATTTATACAATACATTAAAAATTAAAAATAAATTTATATAATTAAAAAAGTTTAATTAATATCAAAAATTTCATTTTTTTATTTAATATATTGATTTTTACCTATGTTATCACATAAAAGAAATTAAATATTATTAGCATGTCATTGTTTCTATCTTTGATGTAAATATTATATAACTTATTTTAATACATAAGTTTCCAATAAATAACTCAAATTAAAACCTATGGTTATAGTGGTATAATATTATTAATCAAATAATTTTTTGGAAAATTTTAGTTCATGGATATAACCTTATGTTTTTTACCATTTTAACGCTTACCTTGACATCATTGATTTTTACTAATATAAGGTTTATCTAATTACTATAAAATTCCAAAATACCCATAAATGGATCATGGATTAAATTTATTACTTTAACTACAAACAAATTCTGAATTAATATTTTTTATGAATATGATATCATTTAATAAATTATTATTTACTATAAAATATTCATATTGTCAATTATAAGTAATGTACATCACATTAACATTAATAAGATTAATAAAACAATATAACTTCACAAAAATATTTTTAATAAATCCCTAATATTTCATGTTTGTCTAAAAAAATTAATTATTTAATATATAAGAAATTATATTGATTTTAATATTTTTAATCTAATTTAATTGAAAATTATTTTAATAAAATAATTATTGCATCATTATTGTATAATAATTTAGGAAAATTGTATATTCACTAAAAACAAAAAATAAAATACAACAATATAGGGAAATCATCTATATTTTAATGTAATATTTATAGTATAAGTTATCTTCTGGATGATAACATATTAAAAATTTTATTTCAATTAAAAATGTGAATGTGACATGATTGACTTTTCATTGTATCTTATATTATAAATATCACAACCTTATAAAAATGGAAATAATTGGTCACATAACCAACATAAATTTATTATAGACTAAATGAAATCATAAAATATATATCTACAAAATTTTATGATCATTTTTGAGTCCATAACATTTTATGTTGAACACAAATTACCAAATTTACCCTTTACTATTGGATGAAAAATTATCAAGGTTACTATTCATATATGTCAAAAATAAAAAATGCCTATTTAAAAGTTTTGGAACATATAAATCCTAATATTGAAAAACTTAAATGTCGAAAAAAAATATTAATTTAATTTAAAATTAAGCTGTTATAAACAAATGAAGAGTGTTTTTAATAAAAATTCCCTATAAATTTCATAAATGTTTTTCCAAAAAAATCAATAAGAAAATTTATTTTGATGAACACAATTATAATTTTAATAATATAACTAATTTGAATATAAAATCAAAATATAATATAACATTTAAATTTTTGAAATAAAAATCTAGTTTTCAATAGAAATCAATAACTTTCACAATTCATTGGAATATAATTAATTTCTAATAAATTAAAAAATTTAATCATTGGATAATATTTAAATTACACTTTAAAATTGAATGATTCATTTTTTAAAATATTATTTATAAAGGTGTCCAAATTTATTTTTGAAACTACTCCTCTAATTAAAAGGAAGAATCCTTCCATTAAAAAAATATAACATTTAATGTATAAAAATTTATTTATTATTCTCATGTATTATTAAATATATTAAATTAAAAACATTTATTGAATATATAACATATGAATATCATGATATGGTTAATAAATTTATTCCAACTAATTTTAATGGCTTGGTTATAAGAATATTTCATTGTCTATTTAAGCTGGGAGTTGCGTGCAACGTAATCTATCAAATAAAAAAATTCCCAAAAACCATGTTATTGAAATAAAGTTATGTTAATTGATACCACCATAAAATTAATCTCTACCATAAAATTCTTCAATATTTTAAAAGTTTTATCATTTAATAATTCATTCAAAGAATCACACATTGTAAAAATAAATAATAAATCTTCTATTAAAAAGAGAAAGTTTGAAACATAATGGTTTTTTGGAATAAAAAAACAAGTTATCGACATAATAAAAACATTAATATTTGGATTAGTAAGGGAAAAGTAGTCCCCATGAACTAATATAGATAGATATAGAGCATGGGGAAGATAAGGACATCGACTACAAAACCATAGAAAAAAGACATCTGGAAGTGTTCATTGATTTCATCATAAATGATGATAATACAATAACATTATATTGGAATGTCCTTTGAGAATACATACATGATTTATATCATTTCATATTTGAAATATCACACTGTTGTTGTGACTTGATCTTTTTCTACTTCATATATTACTCCATGAAATGTGGTTAAACATTCATTTCGTAAAGATGTAGTGGATACTAATAGATATAATGGGATGAAATGTCAATTGTTATGTCTCCAATTTTAAAATAATGATTAAAACTCATTATCAAATAAATACATATCTTTATCTAGTGAGGTAATAAATTAATCTCTAAAGCCTCATTCAATTCCAACAAAAATTATTTCTTAAATGGTTACTCTTACGAACCATCAAAAACATTTAAATCAAAGTCATTCGATAGATGATCACTAAATTTACAAATAATATTATCAATAATCCCCCATAAAATGTGGAATAACACTTTATTGTAACATTCCAAACATGTAAAGGTTGTTATCATGTATTATCTTGAGTAATGGTAATATGATGACTACCATAAATCCATAGTTAAAAAAATTATGCATTCAAAAAATTAAATCATTCCACTATCCATAAATCAATAAATTTTATAAAATAAATCCTGGATATCATAAACCACCTTGTCATTATATAACTAATCTGTTCCAAGTTGAACAATAATATCATATTAATTTTATCACAATCAGACATATCTTTTTTAAATTATTATCCCTACATAATGAACATATTATGGGTTATCCTTCTATTAGGCATATTTTCATTAAAAATACCACCTTACCACATCAATAATTTTTCATGGTATCTAGTTATATTTTATATATACAACCATATTGAATAACTTGAGTTGTACAATCATTAGATTTTTCATTACATCATAATACAATAAAATTACTTCTATAACCATATTCTTGAATTCCAATACATAAACATGAAAGCATTCCAATACCTACTCATTACATTAATTAGGCTCCATTATATTATTCCTTAACACTTCTATCATTTAATATTTCGTTCTTATT
Source organism: Viscum album (assembly GCA_963277665.1). Classification (NCBI taxonomy): domain Eukaryota; kingdom Viridiplantae; phylum Streptophyta; class Magnoliopsida; order Santalales; family Viscaceae; genus Viscum; species Viscum album. The sequence goes on along the minus strand of OY728128.1, from coordinate 205,729,715 downwards.
ATCTTCATAATTATAAATATAACCATTACTCATAAAACCAAGCAGATTCTCTTCAAGATATTTCCCAATAGGGTATTGATTTTCATAAATTCCATGCATTCAAAATTTAAAACATTTATCTATTGATGATGCCTTATGAATACTAGTATCCTCATCTATTTAATTTATTAAACCTTTTCATCCAAAATTACATAATTTGCCTCCTCCTATTACACATCCAAATCATCTTTATTTACATGGGGAAATTGAACATTCATTAGTATATGATCGCCATAAAAATACATATTTCTTTCATTATAAGGGTTAGAAAAATCACTGTAGTTAAGAGTTTATATCATATTATGAGTTTTTTGATATGGAATAATAAATACTTTCCACCTTCTAACTCCCATTTTTATTTGGTTTCCAATAAGGATGCCCCTTCATTTGTTCATCAAATTCACCATTAACATGAATCATCTTGGTTACAAACATTTTCTAAACCATTAAAAAGAATAGAGTGAGAAACATTAATAATTTTAAAAAACCACATAATCATTTTATTTTACATATATTATATATTACCATAGGTTTATTAAAATGTTACTCAAGACTTTTACAAAAAAATATAATATTGTAACCTATCAGTGGACTTATCCTTATAGATATCTCTAATGTTTTCTCATCCAAGATTCCAAATTTCGACTAAGTCATTCTTCTGATACTAAATATAATAGCCTAGGATTTTCATTCATGGATATGAGATATTTTAATATGAATATTAAATATATTATAGAAACACATGCTCGAAGTATATAACAGTTTACTGCCACTAGAAACACAGAACACAAACTTATACTCATGTGAATGATCATCAACTTTTTCAACAAAGATCTTCCCACATAACATTATTCACATTAATTCAAACAAAAAACATTTTTCCTATCATGGGGATGAGAAACATAAAACAATGGTGAGACCATATGCAAAAGAATGGTACAAAAGAATTAATTCCAGAAAAACATGAGAATAATGATAGAAAAACATAAACATTGCTTTTAAAAACCTTTCCATTATAACATATATAAAAATCACCAGTCATGAGATAAATCATGGTATTTCCTAAGACATAAATCCTAAAGTAAAATGAGTGATTAGAAAATTAAATTAGAAGAAAACATGTAATCATGGAAAACACATAATCATTTAAAATAATTTCATTATTAGTCAATGATCTTATTCCGGACTATCTTATGGTAGTGGTTTCAATCCATAAACAATCATAGTAGTCAATGTTTACTCCCAAGACTATCATGGTAGACAACTTCAATTACTAAGTCAAGTTCACTCCACCCTCCAGTACTTTCTATATCATGCTATGTAAATAACTATCCAATGAATTAGAGGGTGATATATGTCCCACCCATAAAATAATAAAAACCATAAATATATATTACAAATGAGAATAAATTATTCATCATATTATATCCCATGAAAATAAATGTGTTTCATATAAATTTCTTAACAACATAACCCATGAAAAAGGATTTGGATACATAAATATAATTCCATCATCAACATAGTCCAACTTTAAATATAATGAGGATAGTATCCTCAAATAAAAAACCATGTATATAATAAGTCACAAAATAATGTTATCCTAAATAGAAAATGTCATTTAAATATAACATGTAATAGTTCATGAAATAAAGAGATTTTCATTTTTTATAATTTCATTTTCAAGAGTCGCACATTTTTAAAATATTTTTTATAATATGGATGTGTGATGGTAAATTATTCTTTAGTTAATTAATACATCACTAATATGGGAAAAACCTCTCATAACAAATATGTTAAATAAAAATTCATTCTATGTTTTGTTTTTTCGTAAATCCATAATGTATCATGTTTAGAAAATTAAAAAAGGATTTTTTTAAAACCATTTTTAAAAATTCAGACATAAATATCAATGACTTTATAATCGATATGATAGCCGTAAAAATCATATTAAATTTTATTACAAAACATCTACACGGAAGATAAATCTATTTAGTGGATAATTAGATATAATAAATCACAAATAACTAGGAGATTGTGAAATAGACCCTTAACATATTGTAATTAGTCAATTATTATTCACAGAAAAAGAAGTAAATTTTATAAATATTTAAAATACATAATATTTAGGGTTAAACTCATAAAATACATTTAGTGATAGTATATATACCACAAAATTTAAAAGAATATTGTATAAATCATGTGTCCCCTATAAATAAAAGTGACACAAAACTCACATACCTCATGCATTGAATTTCATTGTTCATGTTGAAAAATCATGTATAATAAATATGAATTTTTTATACATTTATTAAAAAAATATTTATATCATATAATGTGTGATTTTTTATAACATATTATCACATATTTATTAAAAATATGTTATTTGAATCACTATTCTGGGTGATAACTACATTATTTTCCAAGAATGTTATCATTTTTTATTCTTCATCCTCATATATTGATATTGGTGTTGTCTTTAAAATATATATTTTTAGGTTGAAAAAATAATAATTAATATTTATGTACATATTTATTTTAATTCATAAAATAAGATATAGAAAAATGATTTGCAGTTTTCACTGAGATAGTAGGTCGTATATATGCATAACATTGTATGAATTTTTCAATTAAAGAAATAAAGGAAATATAAATAATTATAAACCGTTAAAAAATTATTATGTCAAAGATATCTTATATTAAAAAAATCAACCTTATTACAATTAATGTGAAATATAAGAAAAAAAATCACATAGCATCGTGGAGATAGTTGTCCATACGTACGCACAAACAACATTATCAGTTCTCAAAAGATTTTAAGATGAAAACGTAGACATATTATTATTAGTATAGTAATATAATTGGATATCAATTATTATATATAATCCCTAATACCTTCATAATATTCATCCATATAAGATAGTGATTAAAAATAAATTTTTTCACATTGTGGAGATGGTAAGATGTATGTTCCCCTAAGCGATACTTTCACCTCTTGTTTGATTGGAATGATGGTGTTTAATGGTTTTATAATTATAATAATAATATCATTTCATAATATTGAGTATAAATGAATTTTTTTATTTTTTTCATAAGCTACATATATTAAAATGAGCTAAAGAATAGTATAAAGAGAAACTAATCGTTTAGAGTAATTACCTCTTCTACGACACGTCTCCTTTATATATATTCTAATGGGATCTAAGGTTGGTCATTTTCGAAGAAAAAAACCTTTACAATGTTTCTAGGGATGTTTATAAGATAATTATGATGGGTATTGTAGATAAATAAGGCTCATTATGACATGAATAAGTGATGGAGGAGGTTCCCATAAATAATTTATGTGAGGGGTAATTTTGAAATTTCTGAATGGGAATAACTTATAATAAATTAATTTATCCTTAAAAATGCCTCAAAATAGAAATTATTTCAAATTTAAGATATTAAATTGTTATAATCCAATAAACCAATATAATTACAACATATTTTAGTTTAATTTTAAAAATTATTATTTTAATTTAACAATTTCTTAAGATTGTTTAACCATAACTATGGTAACCACTATGTTAATCCTAAAGGGTTAACAATGTTACTATATATGAAAAATTTACACATAAATGGAAAATTTATGATATTTTTAACAACATTACATTGAAAAGGTAAAATATATGACTTTTATATTTATTATATAACTAAATAAAATATTTTTTTAAAACTATCAATATGATCAATTTTAAAAATATTCATTTAATTTGACAGTAAATAAATAAAGGGAAAGGTCAATTTAGAATATAATGTTTTAGTACCTCTTAAATATGTCATATAAATAATTGTATTTTATCTCATATATTAATTCTCTAAAATGATAACAAAAGATATATTATTAATAGAATTTATATATTTTTCAGTTAATCACATAAGTATTATAGTAGAATTTCACAAGCATATAATGTAATTATATCCCTTATAAAAATAATAAAAAATTAAATATTGAAACTAGTTTAATTAATTTGAAAATATAAATTTTTTTTCATTGATATATTAATTTATTTCCAATGTAAACACATAAAATATATTAAATACAACAAGAGTGACATTTTGTAACTATCTTCGATTTATAAAATATATAAATAATTTGACAGGTAAATTGTACGTTAAATAAATAAATTTAAATCCTATAGAGATATGATTTTGATATTATTAATCCAATAAATTTTTTGTCATGTTTCAGTAATCGTTATACCCCCATCTTTTTATTTTAACTCTTATTTAACCATTTTAACTCTTACTTGGATGACATGTTTTTTAACTCCTTGAGGGTTAATATAGATACAATAAACTGATAAAATACCCATAAATAGATCATGGATTATGTTTTAAACCCTAATATATTTATTTTTCTAAATCTAATATTTTTATTATTTTTATATCATTTAATAAAACATTATATTGAATAAAATCTTCAAAATGTCAATTATAAGAACTATTCATAAATTTCACATTAACAAAAAAGTAAACCAATATAACATCAAAGAATTTTTTTCAATAAATCCATATTATTTCATAGTAATATATTAAATTCATGTCCAACATTAAAATATTAAAATTATTTGTATTCTAATATATTTATGATCATTTATTTTATAGATACATTATTAAAATAATTATTTCATTTAAATGTATAATTATTTTAAAAAATTATTGATTAAATGAAAATTAAAAATAAAATACCATGATGTTGAAAAATAATTTATATTTATAATTAATTTTTATATTAAAAAATATATTCTAGAAAAAACCATTTTAAAATTTTATATTTAATTAAAGAATGAATGTAACATCATTGACTTTTCATTAAATAAAATATTATAAATATCCTAGCCTCATATTAATAGTAATAAGATTTTATATAACCTAAAACTAACTATTTTTTTATGCATTTGAATAACAAAATTGAATTTTGATAAGTTTTAGTGGCAGTTTGTAGTCACTATCAATAAATTTTTAACCAAAAATACTAAATTTACCATTTACCATGGTATCAAAAATTAAAAAGGTTACTATTCATATTGGTCACAAATAAAAGGGGAATATATACTAAATATGTAAATTCTGAATATGGATATGAACTAAATTTTTCAAAATTCAAGATAATAAATTTAAAATTTAAAATTTATAATTAAATTGATCAAATACAATGAAAAATAGTTTTTCATAAAAAAACCAAATTAAAAATAAAAAATGTTTTTATACCAAAAAAATAATGAACTATAATTAAATAAATATATCTATAACATTCAGAGTACAATTAATTTTTCTATAACACCATTTGAAAATAAAATATTTAAATCGTTTGAATGAAAATATAATTTTCAATAGAAATCGGTATATTCCACTAATCACTAGAAAGTAAGTAATTTTTTTAAAATACTATTAATTAACACTAAGCTAATTTTGAAATTATTTTTTTGAAAATAATTTTTTTTCAGATATAATTCCTAATGTTTTCAACATTTATTTTTTATATATGTACGCCATGAATTGATGACAGTAATGACATTATAATAATATTACTTGTATGAAAAAAATTGGTATATTATTATCTTAAAATTATTAAATATGTTATATGAAAAAAAAGATTGAATATATAATATATAATTTTTAATATGGTAAATAAAATTAATTCTAGCCAATTTTAATGGCTAAATAATAATAATATTCAGTTTTTTGATTAAAATTACTATTCTATAAAATATAAGATATCGAAGAAATAAATTTACCTAAATATCCATTTCATGAAAACCATGAGGTGATTCATTTTGTAACCTCATAAATATTTTTTTCTAAATGATATAAAAATACAAGATTAAAATAACACCCACATTCAACCCATGAGGTTGAATGGCCATAAAACAAAATAAAGGGATGGCCAAATTTAGTCACTCAACACAACTCCATGATTAGAATATGTCTTAAAAAACTCATAAATAACATGATTAATACAAAAAACTGAAAATAACTAGAGACCTAGCTTAGGTCACCACCTAGAAATGATTCATCAAACATGTGGAACATTTGGAAAAAATATCTTAAGAAAAATCTCTTCAATCTAATGAATTGGTTTTGACCGTATGTCAATCTGAATCATCCAAGAAAAACAATTGAATCCCCAAGAATTTTATATTACAAACACCATAGTGATTCCCAAAAGATGATACATTCTCAATATCCATTAATGACCTAACCATCCATAAGTAATTGAATTAACTAATACGTATTTTTTACCTAGGAATTTACATGATGGTAACACGGGATTTTGAACACCATGTCTCACCCCTCAAAGAGATCATCAATTCATCCTATAGCTCCTCAAAGATTATGGTCAATCAATAATACATATATTCTTAATTATTAATGTACAACCTGAAATTCCTTCTTTTTAAAGAAAATAATGATCCAAAAATATAAATTCTTTTGAAAAAATGTTGAACTACACAATCATCATGCAGATCATCCATCACATAAACATTGACCTCTAACCATTGATGAAAAAACAATAGAATATGAAATATGTACATCCAAATAAAACATATGAATCATTGACAATACACCCATATAGGAATTAAACAAGAAAAATTTTAGTACAACAACAATAAAGATTTTAAATATTTTAAACACCTGTTTCTACTCCATGCCTAAGAGAACAAAAAAATCAATTGAAAAAATCTATAGAATATGAAGGCTAACCAGCCAAGAGTGTACATACAAAAGGAACATAAAATAGATATCATGAATGATAAACCATAAACAAAATCTCAACCAATACATATAAGTTAAAATCTATAAAGGATACAAACCAATACATCTAATACCCCTTAAAGGGAAAAACCACCAGGAACCAATGTGCTAGAATATTAAAAACTGTGAAAGTGTTCACTCTAATGGTGGGAAAACAATATGGATAAAAAAAATTTGAATTATATGCTCCCCCATTGTGTGAAAAATATTCACTATGAGGTATTTGGGTAGATCATAATTGTCTCAATTCATTAACTACCCCATAGTTAGGAGATAATGATCCCTACTCAAAAAAATCACCATTTCTGTATCCCTATATATAAAACCACACAAGCTGAGCCATTATAGAATACATTATTAAAACTCTTTGAACATTAAAACATGAGTACAATGAAAAACCATGTGTTTATCCTTGGAATCATATGACTTAAAACTTATTCCTAGAGAATACTATCTCTTCCCAAAAAATTCACGTTGTTCACATAATGGGATAGATTATTCTTAGTCAAATACATATAATGAATTTCTCCTTCTTTTTTCCATCCTTTCTTTGACTAAAAATGATTCTTGAATCCCCAATAGATAATGGTTATAAAAATGTCAAGATAAAACTGGCCTAGTCTAGGTGAATACCTTTCCTAAAGCATAAAAAACTAATTGATTCATTACAAGTAATCAAATTTCAGACAAATAAAATACTAGAGAATTGATTGGTATACTATAAAAGTGATAGTTCAGTTTAATTTAAACTAACGAGCTTAGAAAAATTATCCTTTATCATCCATTTGGGATACATCCACTGTATGAATTCTGAGTGGAACATCTCGTAAGGAATTTTTCCTATAGAAAGGAAGGATTCATGAATTTCCACCACTCCCAAAAACATCTCTCAAATAATTATATTCTAAAATTTATATTCATATGATAAGAAGTCTTGAGAGAATCAATCATTATATCATCTTCTTCCAGACACTTAATTTCTTTCGAAGAACCTCTCTCACCTCGATACGAATATGGAAGACGATCCAAGATGACCACAATGGTTTACAAGTATTTTAAAGCATCCAACTACACCACTCAATTTATTGTTTGGGTATAATCATAACCCTGGTATGTCACTAATGAAAATAAATAATGACTAAAATATTGAATGTTATAATGAAAAAACATTCAACTATTCATTGAAGACATTCTGGGAGACATTTCTGGACATCATAGAACATAGAGTCATCAACTCAATTATAAATAAATTAATAAATCAAAATAAAAACAATGAAAAATATTTTAAAATATACCATAAAAACATTTCAAAGCATCATTGATTTCAATGAAAATAATATTTACCTAATTTTTAAGACATTAAATTTTCCTTGAAAATGTGAAATGATTAAAAAAATAATAAAAGTCTCAAAAATAAATTCCGAACACATTTAATATATTCCATTGTTTCAAAACCATTTCAATATTAATCCAATTACAAACTAATTTAAAATATTCCTTTATCACATCCCATATGATACATTGAAAACCAATTTTACTAACTAATAATTCCATAAAAAATCTATAAGGCCCCAGCCTTAAACCTTACTTAATCATGAGTTATTACAAGATTACACATTGAGGATCTTTTCAGGTTTAGAGTTTTAGAGAATTAGATCATAAAACTTGCATTACATTCCACATATAAACAAAGTGGTTACATAAATATAGTATTCTTGATTCTCATCAATGGAAACATATTTAAAATAAACATGGATTCTTTCTTGACACTTCCTTGACATTATCATCATATCATGTACCTTTCCCTTGACCTGTGAAAAACATTTCAAAAAATTTGGGATGAGCATAAAAAGCTCAGTAAGGAACATAAAAATATGGAAAGGAAACATGGGTACATATATACATAAGGATGAGATCATACTTTACCCATAAAACATAAGCACTTTAACATACCTCATCAAATCGTGAATAAATCATAGAAATCATAAGAAATAAAGGTAACTTGAGGCATTCATAACATTCTTACGTAGGGAGTAACCCTCTTGGTTACGTTTGAAATACCCATCACAGTATATTCCCTAAATCTCTTTGGAGAAACCTTAAAGTTTAACTCCTTCGCGTAACCCAATGCATTGGAGAGCTATATCGGGCTCACCCGCCCTTAGTTTATCAAGGAACCACCCGTCTTCATAATAATTCCTAAGAACCTCAACATAATCGTATCACATAAAACATGCATAAAGGAAACATAACATTCCCACCTTTCAATCACAAGATATCAATACGACACATTGATATAAAAACATTATGAAAACCATTTTCAATACCAAAGTAAAAGAAAAGTAAAACATGGTATTTATTTTTCTTTTAAAAAGAAGGTATGGCTTGTAGAGGAAGCCGAAACTCAAATAATAGTCATGGCGGCGGAGAAGTCATTGTCGCCGCATACGTCCGAAAAAAAAACATTACCTTTTTTCATTTAGTAAACACTTTGTATAAAAAAGATTCCTTTGGAATAAACTTAAAAGTCAAAGGGGTTTATACACCGTATAAAAGAAAGTTGTGTATAAAATAAAAAATGCCTCAATGAAAGGAGATTGAGACGAAGTCCCATGCCTCGGGTCCGACATGACTCGGTCGTTCTTTAATGTCCTGAATAATAAACTTGAGTTAATTTCTACTTGTTTATGAACCTTTTTCACGTTCATTATTCCTTTTATATCACTTATTGCCATGTCATTAACACTATGTAATTATTTAAGTTAATAACGGTCGTTTTAACGATCATTGGTACTTGTGTCAAAAATAAGCCCTTTATAATTACAAGTTGTTCATGTATCCATTATATCCAGAATGGTATTCATGATGTAGATATTATATAATTCATATATATCCAGTACATGCATTCATTTATAATATTACATAATTATTTAGAGGTAAGAAATGAAATGCACCGTTCATGGAGACGGTAAGCCGTACGTACGCATGAACGCTACTTCCATTTCTATTTCATATTTTCTGGAATGGAATCATAATTATATAAGATTATATTATAATTCAAGTATAATATCATATATAATATCATTGTTCCATCCTTTATACGTCCCACATATGGTATTTAACGAATCAAATCACTTTGAGGGGGCGGTAGTCCGCACTTCCTTAAATGAAGATATCATGTTTACCCATAATGGAAACCATAAAGGTATGCCCAAAATGAAAAAAACAGAAGCTTAAGGAAAACATAAACATATTATATATCATATATAAAAATAGTAACATCATAATGTCTACCTTTGAAGGTGTTAAATGAGTATTGAACAATCATCGTTTCGGAAGGCAGAATTTTGCCATCCACAGAAACCGTATGTTCTTTAACCATTTGATGTAGTTGTGTGAGATTGTAGATCGAATAAATCTTATAAAAACTTAATAGTATATTGAATATACTTGTTTTGTTACAAAATAAGTAAATAAAAAGAGTTTAGGGGGTTGGAGAAGCAAAATAAAACAAATGAACATGAGAGAATGAATTACCTTTAAAAGTGTAACTTCTTTTGATTTGAGCCTAAAGTCTTCCTTTGAAAGGATTATTCCCAAAGGGAATCCTCTAGGATGAGGAGAGGGATGTGGAGAGATTAAATGGGCAGGGTTTGGCCGATCCAAAGGCTTGAGGAGTGTGTGAAATGAGGTAGAGGTGGGGGCCTTTTATAAGAGGAGAGGAGGGGCACTTTTGGAAATCATGAAACTATTATTTTATTTTCAAAAGTGTTTCGAATTTCTAAGGTCCCACATTGATGTTTTTCGAAGATAAGATGATAAGGCTTCAAAATCTACCCAACCAATAGGTTTTGGACATGTGTAGGTTTTAGATATTACATTATCATTCCATTTTATTTAAATTGTTAAATAATGAGGTCATCACTGCATCATCATGCTGTCATAAATAATTTAATTTATTTAAAGTCTAAAAATTATAAACAAATTACTATGATGTAGGAAATCTCTTTAGCTTTCCAATGACTATTTATAATAAAAATCTGATCTTTATAACCCCATGTAAAAATTGTTTTCGTAAAACATATGATGTTTGTGTCATATTTACTTTTACATTAAATAAAAAGTTATTTATGTCATTTCCCAACCAAAGTGGCTCCATGGGGTCCCCAAGTTGACCCATGGATTTTCTTGGTCGGCCATGACACAACCAATGAGGGTAGTACATATGTCAAGCTCATCTCATACTATTAAAACATTATTTTTACCTTAAACTACACTAATTACCACTAATCGCGATTAAGAACTTAATAAGTTACTATTCACCGAAAAATTATTATAATCTCATTGAACCACATTTTACTTCTTAATGACAACCATGTATGTCGGATTTTTGAAATTCAAAACACAAAGATAGCAAAATTTCATTTAAACGGAAAATCAGTTTTTATAAGTACCACTTAGTGGTTTCACTATTCATCAAAAATTGAAGTTTTTCAGAAAATTACCAAAAATTCACCCTAAGCTATATTTGATATTCTGAATTCAAAAATAAAGTCCATTTTACAAAATTCAAAACATATAAGTCACATTAATTAATTTAATAATTAATTCCCGCTGTCATGACAAATAGCGTGTTTTTATGAAACAATAAGTATCAAAAGATTGACACCAGTTTAAGTCCAATTTCAAAGTGAAATTGACTCCAATTGCCACCATTGGATTAAATGGTAAAAATATATTATAATTACACTTCAAAACCAATTCAAAAGATAATCTAATCATATAAATAAATTAGATAAAAAACAGTTTTGATGTAAAATGCAGTATTTTTCACTATTCATTAAAAAATGAACATTGTCTGAAAAATACCAAAAATTCACACAAAGTAAATTTTGATGTCCCAATCATAAAATATAATTCTATTTTGACAACATAGCTTATAAAATTTTCAAAAGATATCTTTAAAAAGGGTTTTCCATCATAAGGCAGTAAAACAGTCTTTTAAGAATATTAGTGTATTCCATGCTTAAGATTGGATTTATTTTCATTTTAAGCCTCTAAAACACTATCTAATTCATTAATAGACATAGATAAAAATATCTATTATTCATTACATAATTGGGATGTTACATCCTTCCCCCCTTTAGAAAATTGCGTCCCCGCAATTTATTTACTTATCAAATAAATGGGGGTACTTATCCCTCATTGGATTTTCATATTTCCATGTTGCCTCTTCCATCATGTGGTTTTTCCACAAAACCTTTACCTGATTAATCACCTTATTCCGTAACACTTGCTCCCTGTGGTCAAGAATCTGGACTGGTTGTTCCTCATAAGATAGGTTCTCTTCTAGCTGAACTACCTCTGGACTCAAAACATGAGATGGATCTGGCATATATTTTCTCAACATCGAAACGTCAAAAACATTGTGTACCTGAGATAAACTCGGAGGTAAAGCCACTCGGTAAGCAACTGATCCAACTTTCTCCAGAATTTCATATGGTCCAATAAACCTTGGACTCAGCTTTCCTTTCTTACCAAATCTCATCACACTTTTCCAAGGAGAAACCTTGAGAAAAACATGATCACCTACCTCGAAAGATAGATCCTTCCTCCGGTTATCCGGATAACTCTCCTGCCTGCTCTGAGCTGTTCTCATGTGTTTCTGAATCAGCTGAACTTTTCCTGCCATCTCTTCTACCAATTCTGGTCCCATCAACTTCCTTTCACCCACTTCATCCCAGAAAGCTGGAGTTCGACACCGCTTCCCATATAATGCCTGAAATGGTTCCATCTGTATACTAGAATGAAAACTGTTATTATATGAAAATTCAACCAAAGAAAGATGTTGGTCCCAACTTCCCTGATAATCCATAGAACAAGCTCGTAGCATATCCTCCAATGTCTGAATTGTTCCTTCTGACTGCCCATCTGATTGAGGATGATAAGCTGTAATAAAATTTAATTCAGTACCCAACGACTTTTGAAGGCCATTCCAAAAGTTAGAAGTGAACTTGGGATCACGATCAGATACAATGGAGAGAGGAACTCCATGTAACCTGACTATCTCTTTAAGATACAAACGGGAAAGTTGATCTAGGGAAAAAGTATCTCGTATAGCAAGGAAATGAGCAGATTTAGTCAAGCGATCAACAATAACCCAGATTGCATTATTTCCTCGAGATGTCTTCGGTAATCCCACAACAAAGTCCATGGATATATTCTCCCATTTCCACTCTAGCACTGGTAAAGGCTGAAGCATCCCTTTCGGTAACTGCCGCTCTGCTTTAACCTGTTGACATGTCAAACACTTCACAGTAAAATCAGCAATATCTCTTTTCATTCCATCCCACCAGTAATACTCCCGCAGATCTCTGTACATCTTAGTACTGCCAGGATGAACTGAAAACAGAGAACTATGAGCTTCACATAACAACTCTCTTTTCAACTGTGAATCACAACGCACACACAATCTCTTCCCAAATCTCAAAACACAATCATTATCAATGTTGAATTCAGGAAACTTACCTTTCTGAACCAGCTATACCTTTTTCTGCAACTCACTATCTTGCTTCTGTGCTTGCTTGATTCTGTCTGATAGAGATGATCTCACTAATACCTGGAACAAAACAGAAGAACATCCTGCACCAACAACTTCTATGCCAAAGTTCATCAAATCCTTAACCAAAGGATCACGTTCCAAACGCAACATTGCTAATGAAGAATTAGTTTTTCGACTCAAAGCATCAGCCACTTTATTTTCTTTTCCCGGATGGTAATGAATTGTACAATCATAATCCTTGATTATTTCTAGCTATCTCCTTTGTCTCATGTTCAATTCTATCTGAGTGAATATATACTTTAAACTTTTTTGATCGGTATATATTTCACACTTTACTCCATACAAATGATGCCTCCAAATTTTTAAAGCAAAGACAACAGTAGCTAATTCCAAATCATGTGTAGGGTAATTTACCTCATGAGTTTTCAACTGTCGTGAAGCATAAGCAATTACCTGATCATTCTGCATTAGGACGCAACCAAGTCCTTTCAATGAAGCATCACTGTATATAACAAACTCACCATTCCTGGAAGGTAGTGCCAAAACTGAAGCATTCACCAATCTTCTTTTCAATTCCTGAAAACAATCATCACATTCTTTTGTCCAGATAAACTTAACACCCTTCCGAGTTAGCTTAGTCATTGGACTAGATAACCGTGAAAAATTTCTAACAAACCTTCGGTAATAGCCCGTGAAACCAAGGAAGCTACGAATCTCAGTTACATTTGTGGGTCTTGGCCATTCTTCCACAACTTTTGTTTTTGCAAGATCAACAGGTATGCCATCTTTTGAAACAATGTGACCAAGTAAAGAAATTTGTTGCAACCAAAACACACATTTGTTGAATTTCCCATACAATTTCTTTTCTTTTAAGGTTTGCAATATAACCCTTAAATGTCTTTCATGCTCCTCTTTACTTTTAGAAAACACCAAAATATCATCAATGAAAACCACCAAAAACTTATCCAAGAAATCATGGAAAATTATATTCATTAAGTCCATGAATACAGTAGGTGCATTGGTTATCCCAAAAGGCATTACTACAAATTCATAATGGCCATATCTCGTATGGAATGCGGTCTTCGGAACGTCTGCTTCTTTTACTTTCAACTGATGGTACCCCGATCTCAAGTCAATCTTTGAAAAAAACTGAGCTCCCTGGAGCTGATCAAACAAATCATCGATATGAGGCAAAGGATATTTGTTATTAACAGTGATATTATTCAAGGCCCTATAATCAATGCAAAGTCTCATAGAACCATCTTTCTTTTTAACAAATAAAACAGGAGCACCCCATGGTGATGTGCTAGGTCGAATGAAACCTTTCTCTAATAAATCTTGCAATTGCTCCTTCAACTCTAAAAGTTCAATTTGAGCCATTCGATAAGGGGTTTTGAAATTGGCTTAGCATCAGGAACTAAGTCAACAATAAACTCAACTTCCCGATCTGGTATTATTCCAGGCAACTCATCAGGAAAAACATCAGGACACTCATTTACCGCTGACACATCATTAATCTTAATAGTTCCTTTATTTTCAACGATGTGTGCAAGGTAACATTCATTTCCATCTTTTACAAGTTTCTCGGCCTCTTGATAAGTTATCAACAGTAAGGGTTCATTCTTGTACACAAACTGAAAGTCTTTCTGAAAAGAAACTTCTTTAGCTCTACAGTCAATTTTAGCATGGTAAATAGAGAGCCAATCCATACCTAGGATAACATCAAACTCTACTAGAGGTAGAACAATAAGTTTTGCAAGTAGGTTCTTTCCACAGATAAGGATAGGAAGATTCTTATAAATTCTTTTTGCCTCAACATTCCCCCCAGGTGTTTTTACCAAAAGTTCAGGAGTCATTTCTTGAGATGGTATTCCCATTTTACTAGAAAAGGTTTCAGAGATGAAAGAATGTGTAGACCCCGAATCAAACAACACACTAGCATAATATGAAAAAACAAAAAAATTACCTGATACAACTTCATTTGATGGCCCGACATCTGCTGAAGTAGTTACAAAGGATTTCACCACCCCTTTCTGCTTGTAGTCTAATTGCTTCCCATCACTCAAGCTCTTTGTTGGACACTCATTTGCATAGTGACCCATCTCATTGCACTTATAACATTTCACTAACTATAAATCAAATTTGTTCTTACCTTAACCTTGATCCTTTTCAGTGCAATCACGAGCCTTATTTCCCATCTTACCACATCAGTAGCACTTTCCAGAATTCAGAAGACATTCCCCAGCATGCATTTTGCCACATTTATCACAAACTGGAAACTTATTTTTCTTACCATTAGACTTTTTTGAAGAATTCTTACCTTTCTCCTGCCACCTTGGTCTCTTCTTCTTCTGGTTGTTATAGGACACTTGATCATCGGAAAACTCCATTTCCACCTTCTCAGCACATCGAACAAGCTTTTCATAACTTTTAAACTCACGAGAAGCTAATGCCCTTCGATATTTTGGCTTTAATCCTGAGTAAAAACGATTGATTTTACTATCAAGGTCTTGGATAAAATTTGGTGCATACCTTGCCAATAGAGTGAACCTTTATTCATAGGTAGCCACTGAGTCTTCCTCTTGCCTCAATTCCAAGAATTTCTTTTCCATCCTAAGTCGAACAGCCTTAGGAAAATACTTCTCAAGAAACATACCTTTGAATTCATCCCAGTCAAGAGTATCAATCTCATCAGCGTCCCTGATATTTTTAACCATCAACCACCACTGATCTGCCTCACCCACCAAATGGTAAATAGCAAGACTAACCTTTTGATTGTCTGAACACCCCATGACATCGAAAATCTTATACAGTTCTTTAATCCACCCTTCAGCTAACAAAGGGTCAGATGATCCTCTGAATGATTGGGGGTGTTGCCTCATGAAATGTTCCACCACTGACATGTTCCTCTGCGGTTGATCTGGCTGATCTTGTGCATGGATACCACCACCATTTATAGCCTGAGTCAATTGTTCTATTACTACAACAAACTGTTCAGTTCCAATTCCGACCATTTCTGGATGATGATTCAGAAGGTTATTTCCTTCTGTAGACCTTCCTAGCACTGCTTCCCTGTTTCCTCTGCGGAAAACCATTCTGAACAAACATGTCTTAGATGAAGAAACATGGTAATCTTCAAATACTATATCACTTCAATTTGACCATAAAAAATATTTTTGGATAATTATTTAATAGAATTCTAACTCCTAAAGTTATCTAAACCGACCTCTGATACCAACTATAAGGCCCCAGCCTTAAACCTTACTTAATCTTGAGTTATTACAAGATTACACATTGAGGATCTTTTCAGGTTTAGAGTTTTAGAGAATTAGATCATAAAACTTGCATTACATTCCACATATAAACAAAGTGGTTACATAAAGATAGTATTCTTCATTCCCATCCATGGAAACATATTTAAAATAAACATGGATTCTTTCTTGACACTTCCTTGACACTATTATCATATCATGTACCTTTCCCTTGACCTGTGAAAAACATTTCAAAAAACTTGGGATGAGCATAAAAAGCTCAGTAAGGGATATAAAAATATGGAAAGGAAACATGGGTACATATATACATAAGGATGAGATCATACTTTACCCATAAAACATAAGCACTTTAACATACCTCATCAAATCATTAATAAATCATAGAAATCAAAAGACATAAAGGTAACTTGAGGCATTCATAACATTCTTACGTAGGGAGTAACCCTCTTGGTTACGTTTGGAATACCCATCACAGTATATTCCCTAAATCTCTTCGGAGAAACCTTAACGTTTCACTCCTTCGCGTTACCCAATGCATTGGAGAGCTATATCGGGCTCACCCTCCCTTAGTTTATCACGGAACCACCCGTCTTCATAATAATGCCCAAGAACCTCAACATAATCGTATCACATAAAACATGCATAAAGGAAACATAACATTCCCACCTTTCAATCACAAGATATCAATACGACACATTGATATAAAAACATTATGAAAACCATTTTCAAAACCAAAATAAAAGAAAAGTAAAACATGGTATTTATTTTTCTTTTAAAAAGAAGGTATGGCTTGTAGAGGAAGTCGAAACTCAAATAATAGTCACGGTGGCGGAGAAGTCATTATCGCCGCATACGTCCGACAAAAAAACATTCCCTTTTGTCATTTAGTAAACACTTTGTATAAAAAAGATTCCTTTTGAATAAACTTAAAATTCAAAGGGATTTATACACCGTATAAAAGAAAGTTGTGTATAAAATAAAATATGCCTCAATGAAAGGAGATTGAGATGAAGTCCCATACCTCGGGTCCGACTTGACTTAGTCGTTCTTTAATGTCCCGAATAATAAACTTGAGTTAATATCTACTTGTTTATGAACCTTTTTCAAGATCATTATTCCTTTTATATCACTTATTTCCATGTCATGAACACTATGTAATTATTTAAGTTAATAACGGTCGTTTTAACGATCATTGGTACTTGAGTAAAAAATAAGCCCTTTATAATTACAAGTTTTTCATGTATCCATTATATCCAGAATGGTATTCATGATGTAGATATTATATAAGTCATATATATCCAGTACATGCATGCATTTATAATATTACATAATCATTTATAGGTAAGAAATGAAATGCACCGTTCATGGAGACGGTAAGCCGTACATACACATGAATGCTACTTCCATTTCTATTTCGTATTTTCTGGAATGGAATCATAATGATATAAGAGTATATTATAATTCAAGTATAATATCATATATAATATCATAGTTCCATCCTTTATACGTCCCACATATGGTATTTAACGAATCAAATCACTTTGAGGGGGCGGTAGTCTGCACTTCCTTAAATGAAGATATCGCGTTTACCCATAATGGAAACCATAAAGGTATGCCCAAAATGAAAAAAAAACAGAAGCTTAAGGAAAACATAAACATATTATATATCATATATAAAAATAGTGACATCATAATGGCCACCTTTGAAGGTGTTAAATGAGTATTGAACAATCATCGTTTCGGGAGGCAGAATTTCGTCATCCACAGAAACCGTATGTTCTTTAACAATTTGATGTAGTTGTGTGAGAGTGTAGCTCGAATAAATCTTATAACAATATCCTAGTATATTGAATATACTGGTTTTGTTACAAAATAAGTAAATAAAAAGAGTTTAGGGGGTTGTAGAAGCAAAATAAAACAAATGAACATGAGAGAATGAATTACCTTTAAAAGTGTAACTCTTTTTGATTTGAGCCTAAAGTCTTCCTTTGAAAGGATTCTGTCCAAAGGGAATCTTCTAGGATGATGAGAGGGATGTGGAGAGAGTAAATGGGCAGGGTTTGGCCGATCCAAACGCTTGAGGAGTGTGTGAAATGAGGTAGAGGTGGGGGCCTTTTATAAGAGGAGAGGAGGGGCACTTTTGGAAATCATGAAACTATTATTTTATTTTCAAACCTGTTTCGAATTTATAAGGTCCCAAATTGATATTTTTCGAAGATAAGATGATAAGGCTTCGAAATATACCCAACCAATAGGTTTTGGACATGTTTAGGTTTTAGATATTACATTATCTTTCCATTTTATTTAAATCGTTAAATAATGAGGTCATCGCGGCATCATCATGATGTCATAAATAATTTGATTTATTTAAAGTCTAAAAATTATAAACAAAATACTATGATGTAAGAAATATTTTTATCTTTCCAATGACTATTTATAATAAAAACTCTGATCTTTATAACCCCATGTAAAAATTGTTTTCGTAAAACATATGATGTTTGTGTCATTTTTACTTTTACATTAAATAAAAAGTTATTTATGTCATTTCCCAACCAAAGTGGCTCCATGGGGTCCCCAAGTTGACCTATGTCTTGCCTTGGTCGGCCATGACACAACCAATGAAGGTAGGACATGTGTCAAGCTCATCTCATACTATTAAAACATTATTTTTACCTTAAACTACACTAATTACCACTAATCGCGATTAAGAACTTAATAAGTTACTATTCACCAAAAAAGTATTATAATCTCATTTAACCACATTTTACTTCTTAATGAAAACCATGTATGTCGGATTTTTTAAATTCAAAACACAAAGATAGAAAAATTTCATTTAAACGGAAAATCAGTTTTTATAAGTACCACTTAGTGGTTTCACTATTCATCAAAAACTGAAGTTTTTCAGAAAATTACCATAAATTCACCCTAAGCTATATTTGATATTGCAAATTCAAAAATGAAGTCCATTTTACAAAATTCAAAACATATAAGTCACATTAATTAACTTAATAATTAATTCCCGCTGTCATGACAAATAGCGTGTTTTTATGAAACAATAAGTATCAAAAGATTGACACCAGTTTAAGTCCAATTTCAAAGTGAAATTGATTCCAATGTCCACCATTGGATTAAATGGTAAAAATATATTATAATTACACTTCAAAAAAAATTCAAAAGATAATATAATCATATAAATAAATTAGATAAAAAACAGTTTTGATGTAAAATGCAGTATTTTTCACTGTTCATTAAAAAATGAACATTGTCTGAAAAATACCAAAAATTCACAAAAAGTAAATTTTGATGTCCCAATCATAAAAAATAAGTTTATTTTGAAAACATAGCTTATAAAATTGTCAAAATATAGCTTTAAAAAGGGTTTTCCATCATAAGGCTGTAAAACAATCTTTTAAGAATATTAGTGTATTCCATGCTTAAGATTGGATTTATTTTCATTTTAAGCATCTAAAACACTATCTAATTCATTAATAGACATAGATAAAAATATCTATTATTCATTACTTACTTGGGATGTTACAAAATCCATTCCGTAATTGAATAAATAGTTTGAAGAACTCAAATAAAAAAAATTTAAGAAAAAATATTTAAATTGATTTAAAATCATAACCAAAAGGATTAATGTTTAAATAGAAAGTAAAACATGAAACATACCAAACCCAAAATTTTGATTCAAACATGAACCTAATAAGCTAACCACACACGAGTGAATTAATTTTAAAGTCAAATATACTGGAATCCATGTATTAGTAAGATTATAATTATGAATGGATTGGTCACATGCATAGGTAAACAAAAAAATAGTTCATAGATAGACTTCCACATTAGTCACATCTATTCATCATATTTTACTGGACCATGATTTCACCATGTGGCTCTAGTAATATTTCTATTCTAACCCAAAACTCGTAAGAGACTAAAAAATAAAAAATAATCTAATCAATTATATAAATTTAATTTTTAGCATGCAATACAATAACATTAAATATATACTCATTTACTTGAATTCTATTTTAATTAAAGTCTCATTATGATGATCTAGTGGTCAAGAAAATTTTCATAAACAGATCTTGAGTATTAAATGAATCTCAATCGTATTTCTATAGTTAGTCACCCAAAATCGCATAATAAATTCAATTTCAAGTTATTTTCCTTTATGTAAAACCTGTATTTTATTTTGTTTGTAACAACCAAACCTAGATAACCATAAAAACTTGTATATGAGATGATTTTACTTCACCTATAGGGAATTATAGATCCCCCGTATTTGAGACTATTTCTTAGGAAACACAAATTTACCTATGGGAATGATTTCACCTAAAAAAGATATTAAAAATCATAGTGTTTCTATATATGATTAAATAGATAAATAAACAAATCTATAAATAATAGGGTATATAGAGATGAAAATTAAGACTATAAATAGGAAAACAACTACCAAAACACATCTCTTGGTGGTCCATGACCATCGATAATATCAAAAAACATACACTCAAAGACAAAACACACAATAATTTCCCGAGAAAATAATCACCTATTATAAGATCATAAGGACTATAAACACTAGAATGCACATAAATGGTGTGAGATACATATCATAGTAATATTTCATAAATTATTTGATGCAGTTAGATCATAAGGTAATTAAAATGTGATAAAATTGAGTACAATAAGAGAGAACAAGGATTTAAATTTCATACAAGGAAACTATGTCCGCCAAGATCAAATCACAATAAGGATGTATTTTAAAAATAGAACATAAAAAATTTCCTACCAATTAATAAATCCTAAATATAAAAAAAATCACATATCATCATTTAAAAACCAATCCTAGTCCTGAATGAATTTTAATGCATTGGAAAAATTTAATTCGAATATATCAAGGAAATGTAAGAATAAATAAGGGATATCAACAAGTTGTATAAATTCAATATGACATAGTCATGTTTCATTATTTCAATGGAAATATTTATCATGAATGGTAAACAATAAAAAAGGAATCTCCATCATAAAATAGTGACAATGAACAATGTCACATATCAACTACCACATACAATGATTCCATGGGAACAACATAGATACAATAGTACGGTCATCGTAGCCATGCTAATTAATAAATCAATTTAATTGATCATTTGTCTTATATCTAGGCTTAGGGGTCTCGAGAAGAAAATCTATAATTACACCCACTATCCTGGCCACATGATGTTTCTAGATATACAGGACATGAGTCCCCTTATAAAGAATAAATCTATGTCATCTCATTCAACATTTCATGTTCTCATGAAATTTCAAATAATGATATAGAGATACTCAGTTTATGAGGATTACCAAGGAAATCCCCTTTATTATCAACTTGAGACTATGCCTTTACTATTTAAATTACTTCTTATTATATATCCCAACCTCACCCATAATCTCTCAAAAGGTGAATAATCTCTTTCTTAACACCCATAAATGTAATGAACAATGATTATGTAACTCATAGAATGGGATTATCATAAGATTGTATGATTATAGAGTACCACTAGGCCCATCAAAAATGAAATACGAAAAATCATGACTTTATTTTGAAATCCTCATTCACATGTTTAATTATACATAATTCCTTTCACTAGTTACTATCATGATAACAAATGGGCCTTTAACCTAATAATTTCCATAAAACCCCAAATGAATTCATTGTACATTTGAATTTTAAAATCCATGATGTCATGGGTCAACAGCCATTTTACACATGAACAAATCATTAATTAAATATCACATATGGATGCACATTTTATAAAAAATGAAAATAATCTAAAAATTCTCTCTATCTCTTTAAAATTTATTTAATTCAAAACCATGCTGATAAAATTTAAAAAATCATCCTAATATATTTAAATTAAATAATTATTCATTAGAAATTAAAATATAGAAAAATTATGAAGTTTTATAAACATTTCACATAAATTCTCTCCGAATAGGAATAAAAACTAACTTTGATTATATATATATATAACATATAGAGGTATCAAGATCATGATCTATTCATTCCATAATTTTTTTCATTCTTATATAATTTGATCAAATAATATTTCGTGAGGAATTAAAGGTAAATAATAAAAGAGTATGTGTTTGAAAATTAGAAACACATATCATTGAATATGTATATTATTTGATTACTTAATGAAGGAACATTATATGAACACTGAAATCTTTTATAAAAAATTTTAACAACAAATGACGTATCTGCAATATTAATTAGAGAATGTTAATTCCCCATGATAATATTAAAATAATATTTAGTACCCTTACAATGATCACCCATTTAATGAATTCATATGTCCCTCAATGAGGATATCACAAATCAAAAATATAAATTCTTTAGTTATTTTTAAATAAACCAAAAGTGTTCTTTTTTGTATAATAAATCAAAAAACTTTTAAATAGCTAACTAATTTTCGATTTAAATATTATTTTAATTGATAAGGTTCTAAATAAATTTAAAACAATTGTAAAAAAATTTAAATGTGTTAAAGAACTAATTTAAATGATTTATTACTTTTAGAAATGTTAAAAATGCACTACATATATTGTTCTAGGAAGAAGAATGGAAATTAATTTTTTTATTATTTTACTAAAATATCATAGTGTATATATAACATAGTTTAGTTGTATACATCCCATGGATATCATGTAATATTGTGGAAAATTACCCTCATATAGCATATCAGCACTAAAAAACAATTACATAGATCCGAACTACCCTCACACATCCTTTTAAATATAAGGATTCACACTTGTGCAAATCAGATCTATCGATAACCACAATTTAAAAACATATGGCTATTGTTACACATCCCAAACCATACACTTATTGATAAATTAGAAAAACAGGTTATATTTACCTAGTTCTAAGGGTAACCCAAACTCTACATATAGAAAACAAAGGGTACCCATACATAGTGGGGGTTTACACTTACATAACACAAAATTACCCTTATAAAATGCATATAATCCTAGGATTACCCTTATATAGAATATCCTATAATTATGTAGTTATAATAACTTAAATGGTACTATTATTACAGTCATATAAAATCACATTACCAATATATAGATCATGGAAAAGTCCATATATCCTTCTTTAGAAGTCATATACCCTTACAAAAGTCATAGAAAAGGATTCAACTCTTACAAAACCATTAAAACTAAATTTAACCACCCAATATGTTATAAAAAGAAATTTAACATTAATTCAACCCCATAAAACATATTAGGAATGAATTTTATTAAAAATAAAAGATTATTCCATTTGAATAATGACAAAAATAAAATCAAATAAAACACATAAATTTTTATAACAATGAATATGATACATATTAGATTCTGAATTCCTTTAAAAGATATTGGATGTCTCGACATAGAAGTTGGATATTTTTTATTTTTTGAATACATAGTACTATTGGAGTACAATATTACCAGGTATTTCATAGTTTTTACTCTATAAATGATATGTGTGACTGGGATATTTTATTGGTTTTCAAAAGATCAAATTATGGTAACATTAGAAGTGTTATACGGATTGAATGAGGTATAGTGTCAATGTTTTTAAAAATTAAATGGACTGTTGGAAATGTAAAAAATTACCATTTTATTTATATTATTTTAATAATATGTGATTTCAGTTACTTAATTTAATAAAAACTTATAATGTGATATTTTTAAAATTAAATCCTCATTAGTTGTTTTCCAAATATTTAAAATGAATCAAATAAAAAATTATATTTTAATTCATAGTCTACTCCAAATTTTATTATGTATAGTTTAATTGATATAAAATTTGGATTTTAAATCACGCTACTTGTATTTCAACATTTTAAAATTTTCGGATTACAACATGTTATCTTGTAGGTGTTTCTTTTTGTATAATCATATGATCTTTTTTTAGTGATTTATTTTCAGGTTTTTTTATATTATGGCCCTTAAAATTATGATCCATTTGTTCATGACATTCATATATTATTTTTTTAATATAAACGTGTTGTAAAGTGAAATATTAAAGTGTTTCTAGTAACATGAACAATTTATTAAGACATGTGCATTAAATTTTATGTGATTCGAAAAAGTGTTGGGTGTTTTGAGTTTTAACAATTTAATGTATGTAAAATGGTAAAAATAATCTTTAAAGCATAATTATGGTATGAAAATATTTTTTTAATGATTATTATTTTTTATATTTATTTTATAAGATGTTGAAATTGAAATTTTATATCTTATGATGTTTTTTTCAAATATGAATTTAATATAAGAACTACAAATAATAATTTGAACTGAATGTTTAATAAAATGATGTATTTCTAATGATTTATTTTTTTAAAGTAGACTTTATTTAATGAAATTTAAATTATAATGAATCCATGGAGGAATTTTCGGAGAAGTATATGGTTTTTATAAATATGAATTCTGTAGAAATATATGAATATGGAAATCCTGAATAATTCTTATAGTTTGTTATTACAAAAGAGAATGGATAGTTTGGTTATGAATTTTTTGGATTATGGGAAAGAAATGAATTGAATTTCATAAATTATTTTTCTATTTTATGGTTGTATTGATATATAAATTAATACATTAAATTTTTGTGGAATTTTCAAAAAATTTGAGAATGATCTATGTTGGAAAATATTTTTAGTTATTGATTCATATTTTTTAATTTTGGTATTCCAATATTTTTTTGGGATTCATGCATATAAATAATGTTGGAAAAAATTGGGATGTGTGTTACAATGTTATCAATGATTATATAACTTTTTTATTTGAATAATATAGTTCATATTGAATATAAAATTATTTGAGATGTTTATGTTTTAAGTGAAGTTAATATTTGGGATACAAATTAGGGAATAGTTATATATTTACTATATTTTCACATAATGAGTCATTTAATGGGAATTGTTTTTATATTTTTATGTATTCAATTTTTTTGGGGAAATATGTATAGAAACATGTTCTATAGGGAAATATTAAAGGCATATTTTATTTTTCATATAACAAATATGTGATTCAAATGAGGCATTTTATTAATAATTTGTTTTTTTGGGTGGGAATTTGTTATTTTTGGATTGAGTATTCAATTTTGACATTTTAGGATGAAATTAATAGAATTTTGTTGATATGGAGGGAGGTACTGATGGAGGATTTAGTTTTTTCGGTAGGAAAAGATTTTTTCCACCTATACATTAAGAATTTATTTCCCCCAGTAACCTATTAGATTTTATCATTTACTTTGAGAGCTAATAAAATCATGGTGTCTCATGGAGGTTATAATTTGTATGTGAGGGATTACACTATGTACCCAGTAGCATGCTCAACATTTTTATTTTTAAATTGAAGGCACCATTATCATTTTTCATAAAACATTAAACCACTTTCCATGGATACTTAATAAATCATTTATATATTCCATGATGAGGGAACATCAATGTCTCGGCATCAAACAAAAATATACCTCTCATTCCCCACTAGACAAAAGGGTTTTCCATTGGGTGTTCTTCCATCAATTTTTTCTAAGGTGTTCTTGTAACAACCAGATATTTTGTGAATTTTATTTTTCCACTTAATTTCATATTTTTGATATTTTTCAGTTCATGAAACAATGAATATATATATAAATTTTATTATATGAAAGAACTATGTTTAGATTATGTTATAGGAAACACCAATGCAACTTTCACATCATAAAACACCGGCATGGCTTTGGTAACATGAAACAATGGGTTTCTGTGAAGCAACATGTTACTATTATAAAAACTAAAATGAGATAGTTATAACTTATCTACTAAAATTTTAAATTGAATTACTACTTTTTAAATAATTATTATAATGGTTTTGTTAAAGAGGAATTTAATTTTGGTATTTTTTAAAACAATTATTTCCACAAATAATATGATTTTTCCTGTACTTCATAAGAAAAACAATAAAAATAATTTTAGGCACTATTTAAAACTAAATTTGATAAAATAAAAATAATTTATAAATTCAAGATGAAAAAATTAACATCAGGTGATTTTTTAGTATTTTTTGGTGAATTTTTATTTTTTAGGAATAGTGATAAATATAGCATTGAAGTCAAAAAGTGCTTTTTTTGTTTAAATAATGATTGTTTTTTTAAAATATATTTTCAAAAAAATTGATAAATAATGAAATTATTAATAATATATAGTACATTGGAATCATTTTTAAAATAGAATTAGATATAAAAATTTATTGATCTTTTGAACATATCTTTTACCTGCCTCCTAACCAAGTCAGTGAAATTAGAAGTAAGAGTAATTTTACCACTTATGTGAATTTAATTTCGAAAAAGGGACATAATTTGTTTTAATGAAATAAGAAAAATTAAATCTAATTTGATCAAAATATTTTCTTGAGAATAGTAACTTATGAATTTTATTTAACATGTATAAAATTTAAATAGGATAATTAATGGTAAAAATGATATTTTATTAATATAAAATTTCCCTAACACTTGTCCTAATTTCATTGAATATGATTCATTCAACAAAAATCATTGTAAGGTATAAAATATGATCCTTTTTATAATACTTTTTTTATATTAGAACCCTTATTATATTTTATTTATTGGAGAGTTGAAAATTTCACATTCAATTCTTAATAACAATATCATTTTAATATGAGATTATATAAGTGATATGGTTGACTATAAAAATTAAATATAAATATAAAATGTTTATTTACATCTTGATAATTTATAAATTAATTGTTTACATTAAAAAATTCAATTTAATTTGGATACAATGACGATGTAGTAATAGATTTATTAAATTAATAATCAAATAAAGAATATTACTAATATTAGAATAAATATTATATGAGCTATTTTATTCCGAAAAATAATTTTATGGATGGATATTAAATTTTATGGATTAGTTAATGTATCATTTTTAATGAATAAATTTGATATGATTTTATAAAAATTAAAGTATTAAATAGGGATATAATTGAAAAAAAAAATTATATTTTAAAATAAATACTATTTTATTAAATGATATACAATTTAGAAAATATATTTCGTGACCAAATTACAATTAAATTGTTAAATAGGTCAAAAATTCTCTAATTTTGGCTACATTGGAATTTTATTGTAATTATATTAACCATATAGTGTAAAAAGTCATGTTTCCACAATAAGTGTTAAATTGATTATCTAAGGATAAAGCCAACAGATAATGTTAATTTTTTATCATGTAGAGTATAAAATTCAATGGTTGAGGATATTTCTACCCATCCTCATCTAAAATTGTATAGAACTCAATTTTTAGCTAGGTAAAATAAGAAAATAAATTATTATTAAATTAATAGTTTTTGAGTTTCATCAAATGCCCCCCCCCCCCCCCCCGCTTATAAAAGGGCACATATACTTCTCTATTATTGAAACAAATAAAACGTTTTAGATCATCCAAAACCTATCCATTTCTATTCCCAAAGTCCATAAAATAATCCTAAAGGTCATACATTGGACTGAAAGACATCCAATGGAGTCCTTTTAGGAAAATCAAAAGGAGACAATCGAAGAAGAGATAATTGTTCTACCAATTCATTCAAAATTCCTTTATTCTACTACAACATTTTACTATTTTTTCCATAATAATGTAATAAATAAATCTTATACCAAGTTTTTATATTTCTTATTATTATTGGAAAACCATATCCACCCTAATACCCTTCATATGAAAAACAATACCACCATCTTTGTGTTTGTACGACTTAACATCACAACAACGTGGTGTAAATTGTTTTTCATCTATTGTTTTTTAAATGGATATAAAGATTAATAAAAATGATTTAAATATTTAATATGAAATGATAATTATTATTTAAAATTAATATTCCATCCAATTTCATACCATTTTACCATTAGTGGAATGATACCATCACTTGTGCATACATACGACATTCCATCTTCATGACGTGATGAGATTCATTCCACACCTTAACAATTCAAAATGATAATAATGTATATATAATAAATAAGAATTAAATATATAAAATAATAATTCAAATTTATTGATATATATATGTTATTTACGTTCTTCTATTCAGAATGTTATGAAAATAGAAACACTATTCATGCGTACATATGACCTACCATCTCTATGAACAGGGTATTAAATATCATATATATATATATATATTATTAATATGAAGAATATATAGTACATAAAAAATATTGTTTGATTGTATGGATGTAATTAAATTATTATCTATTTAATAATATCATTAATAACAAGTCAAAACACATTTGATTAACATAGCAATTATTATCCAAAATGTTTCTTTAATATGGAATTATTAATAAATTGTAAATATCGGGTCATAAATGAATATTATATGATATCATAAATATTATTATGATTTTTTTATATTTGAATCATATTTTTAAAAACACTATGTAGGAGTTTTATACACGAACATAGGGAATCATACCTAAGGTAAGGGGCTTTATGTCTCACCATTATTTTTGTGAGACACATGTCTCATAAAATAATTTATTATTCTTTGTGGTGAATATGATTCCCATGAATTTAATTTATGAAACTTATCCAAAATATTATGATATTTCCATATTATAATAATTTTCTTTTTTTACATGGGGCATATGATTTTATTTATTATAAAGTTTTGAGTGTTGATTTTACAATCTCTTCTATATTCCGGAGTGTTTCCTATTATGTCTCGGTTGGGTAATATTTATCAACCATGACCATTTATTCTAAAAATGTTTTCATTAAATGTTTTAATTTTGTCATTTCGGTTTTTGATGTCATTTTTACCCATTATTTACTTTTACTGCACTGTTTGAAAAGAATCATTCTTTTATTTTCCAAACGAATTTTTTTTGGCAATCCATAAAAAGTACATTAAGAATGATTTTTTACATACACCGCATGAAAAAAAAATTATTATTTCATGTTGCATTATTACCTTGATACTTCCCATACAATATTGAAATTTTATTTCCAAATAAAATGTTTTCTTTTAAAATTTCATGGTATTTTCTGAAAGGGAAATTTTTTCACTGAAGAAAGGAAATTTTCTTCAATAAATTTTTTAAATGATTTACATGATTCCGTTATATATATTCATTTTGGTTTCAAATAAATGTGTTTTGAAAATGTTTTATTTTTTAAAAAGTGAATTTATGGAAAATTAATGTTCTAAGTGATCTTTCAAAATCCAACCCAACATATGACGACATACATTATTATAGTTCATGAATAAAATTACTATTATTTATCTAAATGGTTTATTTTTTTTATGTCATGATGTTTAATAAACCACCTTCATTTCATGGGATATTCCTTTCATTAAATGATTATGAAACCTATCTCTTTTTCATAGGTTATTGTATGATTACTTGTATATGAAACCCATTCCATTCTATGGGTTATGATATGTTTTTTTATGATCTTATTGAACATGTACGTATGATTTCATTATGATATGGGTGTGACCTATATATCTCTCTAATGAATTCGGTTGAAATTTATATCTCATGAGATAAGCATGAAGGACTTTGTTCACCAAAATGGTTAGGGATGGGAACCATGACTATCAAGATGGTTATGTTAGCGAACTATGACTACCAAGATGGTATGGGATGTGAACCCATACTACAAAGATGGCATTGGAAGTAATGTCTTGACTAATATGGGAATCATTATTACGTGCTTATGTGTTTTCAAAAGTTCGATGTTTTATTCTTATCTCATTCATCCATGTCTCATTATATATATTTCCTTATGATTCATGTTTTATGAACTATCAATCTTTATGTGATGATTCATGTTTATGATCATTGATATTCAGGGTGTGATCTTCTACTTTCCGGACCATGTTCTCATTTCTTTATGATAATTATTATGTGTACATGTCTACCTTGTTTACCCTTACGGATCATATGAGCTCACCCAATTATTATGTTTCCTTTTCCTTAGGTGATAATGAAATGTTTTAGTTATGGGTACTAATATGGAATATCATTATGAGAGAAGTTGAACATCCTTCACTAAATTTGAAGAATGTGTTCCGTAATTACAAGGTCACTAAACTAATATAGTTTTCGGGAATGTTTTCATTTAATGTATTATGTGTTCTACAAGAGTAATTTAATGTCCATGTTGGAAAAAAATGGGAAATTATAGTTATTATTAGAGGGAAGGTTTAGTTAAAAATTATTAACAGGGATGAGAAAACGTTAGTGAGAACTCTAGGGAGATTTATTAGGATATTTATAGAGATGTATAGAAATATATTTCTATGGATAAGGAAAAGTATCGGAAAATGTCTTCAAATTTTGGTAAAGTATTAAGAGATTGGTATCCAAGAAATACAGACCTATCTTGATACTACAAGTGGATGTGGATATGGCACTGATATACCTAAGAGTAACATTTTTCACCAGGGGTGTCGTGCATGACTAGATCTAAACCAGGTACATGACAGCATGCCCTGCTACATACCTAGCTAACAACCCTGGAGGATATGATTTGGAAGATAAAAGGAATTAAAAAACCATTATGAAAGATTAAAATTGAAGATGGCTATGAATAATATATTAATTCCATGATTAAATAAGGTCCCATATGTTAGACATCATATATGTGAATTTTCATGATTATGTTGTTCTTCATTACTATAAATATTTCTTACTATAATCATTTGTTTTTAGTAAATGGATGGAACCTGAAGAAACCATATTAATGATAATAACATCATACAATGAAATTATTTTCCTTCAGAGAAACCAAATGATATGGAAGTTGGAATAAAAAATCTCCTTAGAATGCTCAACCAACATTCTCAAGCTATGTATCTTGATGGTATTACAAATGAGTAATGGTCAGAACAACATTCTATTGAGTCCTTCATGAGGAAACAACCACTATATTTAAACTTTTCATTT
Source organism: Viscum album (assembly GCA_963277665.1). Taxonomy (NCBI): domain Eukaryota; kingdom Viridiplantae; phylum Streptophyta; class Magnoliopsida; order Santalales; family Viscaceae; genus Viscum; species Viscum album. The sequence continues at coordinate 205,698,058 of OY728128.1, read as the reverse complement.
AATAAAATTGTTACCAAAAAATGGATCTTTACAATTAAAATGTTATTCTATGATCTCTAGGGTTAAAACCCTAATAAATTCATTATGTATGTATATTAATTAGAAGTTGATACAGACCAGTCATGGGATCTAATCAAAATTATGAGGTGGTAAGATAAAATCGAATCCATAAATTATATAGTGGTCATGAAATTATTCAATAATAAGTACTTTTCATGTATTCTATGTTTGAAATTTGAGAATTATTTTCACAATTTAATGAATATGGATGATAAATCATTTATTTCCTGTTATGTGAGTTTCCACAAACATGTGATGTACTCTTATAGAATTATCTTCCATCTTGAAAGTAAGGATTATTGGTTCATCAGTGACATAATGTCATGCATAAGACCAAAGTTATCCATAAGAGTCTTCAATATTTATAAAGAAATTGTGCATTGTGCAATCATGGTTGAGATAGTGGTTGAAGTCTGATACCAATCAAATGGTTTTGACAAGAAGGGGATGATGGAGCTAAAGTGAAATCTAAAAACCTTGAAGAGAAAAAAGGGATCCTTACTTTATGCTATAAGTGTGGTAAAAAGTATGGAGGTTATTTTCATAAGTGTTATAATAATGGTTTTTGTGGGGAAAGGAAGTCCATCGGGCATTTGATAGATGAATTGATGAGAAGATTTCAAGTAACAATGAAAATAGAGAGAAAACCGCAAAAATGAACCACCCAAACTTTTGTGCAATATGTGTATGGAGAATGGGAATTTTAGTAACAGTGTCCTAATACATGGGTTATTGATGATGATTGATTTCATCATCAACATAAGGTTAAAGGAAAAAAGAAAATCCCAAGCGATCACTATTGGCGATGTGGAGTATGACAACGTAGTCGTGGAATGATTGAGTATTTTATGTATTGGATTTCATGAATCATGTTGTTGAAGAAAGATTGTGGTATTACGAAACTACACAACATCTATTTATTGGTCCACTGTTCTTTTTTATTTATATAATTAATATAATATGTTAAATGGTACTGATAACCATGAATAGTTATTGAGGAAATAAGGCGTTTTTCTAAAAACACATGATTTGGGGAAGTATAACACTTAATATGAGAATAATGTTAGGATGATGATGTTTGGATAGAGATATATTGGATATGAATATTTAAATTGGATGATAATAGTTTTTTGGGAAACAATTATGGATTTTTTTCATGTGGGTTATGCTACGATGGATGAAATATACAACTTTATGGGACATAAGGAATATATCCAAGTTGTTTTTGAATAAAGAAATATGCACCATTTTATTAAGGATGTTTTTTCATTCAAGTTATTTTCCTGTTTCAGGTGAATACAAGATTACGGTACTCACATGTTTGGAATTTCCGAACCATGAACTACCTAATCATATATGGGAGAAAGATGTTATGCCGTTTTAGTGGATTTGTTTCTAATGTTTTGGATTTTCTTCTTTTGGAAGGATTATGGGCTTATCCATGTATGAAAAGCTTAAGTAAATCATCAAAATAATTTTGTGCTATTCATGTATTATCTCACCATAGGTAGAATTCTGCATATTTGATAACTTTGGGTCACTTTTTTATTGTGATAAATATAGATGGAATTAGCCATCATTATACTAATGGATCTATTGATCTACTAATATTTCAAGAATAAAAAATGAAACATTATATCATCCAATATGAGATAAAGTGTAAATTTATCTAGGATAAAAGGGGGAATTTGTGAAGAAATAATTTAATTATATATTTTCACTAATTTTCAACATGATTAGGAAAAAACCATGATTTAAAAGTGTGTGATGTTATCGTTATTTTTGATAATATCAAGAACTCATTCGTACATGTTTTGATTATGGTTTTATGATTTCTAATTTCCTCTAGATCAACCACTTTATTACGATTCCTGATATTTATCAATCTCTATGATTATTTATCCTTTTCTTCCATACCAAAATCACCACATATGTTAACCTATAGGGAAACCTAATTCTGAGTAACATTTTGGTTACAATTATTTTCAAACTAATATGTTTTAAAACAAAATTTGGAATTATTATTACGTTACGGTTGTCACAACCCATCCCCCAAGGCTTCTTCCATGACTACCCCAAGCACGTATCCCATAGGCTAGGGGCTGGTGTGTAGCACCAAGTAAGCATATCCCAATTAAATTGGAGGAATCTTCCTAAGTAATTTTACACACATAGACACACTAATATAAGTCACATATACTATAAGTTTTATACACTATGTGAACAAATAAAAGGTATTAAAGTATAAAATTAAATTTAAATGGGGAAATAATACAAGCCCAACTGAAACAAAAAAGTACAAGTACCAGTCTCAAGAACTCCTCCGCAGAAAAACATATCAGATGTGTATGTATAGAAAAATATCTCTAAAGTATCCAAAGAATGTCTAGTCTGTCGAGTCACTTTAAGCACCACCTAGCCTCGTTAACCATAGGATCTGTCAAAGTGTATATCACTTGCAAAAGACATTACACGTTCGGGAAAAGCACGTGTAGGGGTGAGTAAAACAATACCCAGTAGGGACACCCAATCACAAAGGAATACAACAATTAAATACAAAAAATCAAACTACCAAATAGGTACACGATGTGTAGCCTCTATGAAATACAATCAAGAGATTCACTAGATTCATCTCACAGAGGTATAACCTAATGTATAGAGATATCGTCAATCAGTCGTAATGATTAACATCTTGTACTACTGGGGGACTCTTCCCAGATTAGTCCCTACTATATATTGGGCCAATAAGTTCCGCTTGTTTGCTATGCTACTAAGCTCCTCTCCTCTGTAGGGCCACTAAGGTCCACATGTCTGCTGGGCCACACAGGTAGACATGTCTATTGGGCCACTGAGGTTGACACTTCTATCAGTCCACTGAGTTTCACACGTCGATAGGTCCATAGAGGTCCACACATATTCTAAGCCACTATGGTCCGAATTTCTGATGGCCCAACGTGTTTTTCACATCCTGTGGGCCACTAAGGTTTGCATTTGTGTTGGACCACTATGGTCTTCTCATCACTATGGTCTACTAGATTCCTACTCATAATATTATTGATTTCAATTGAATATAATTTTCAATCCATAATTCATATACCAAATCATAATAAAACACACATGGAGTAAGTCAAAAAGACTATCTCATCAAAAGGATACCAACTCTACAAACATCTCATCAATTGGACATACGGTTTGGAATCGATGCCTATTTTACGAAAAGGGGCTGGTTGAGATTGGGTCCGAATAGGAAAATTCGGATAGACCTGACCTAACTCAGCCAATCCAACTTGACTTAGCTAACCAAACTAGATGATTTTGGGTCTGGGATGACCTCATGAAGTCAGGCACACTAGGCCTACTGGACTCGGGCCTTCGGGCTGTGGGTCCATACCATTGGGCTACGTACATCAAGGTCCTCCTCTATCTAGGTCTGCACTGGTGGTCCAGTATTCTTCATACAGGGCCACCCATCATCCCATCCCCCCTCTTTTCGGGCCCACTCTAGTGGTAATGTTCGGTCCATCTCGGATGTGGAAGGTGCCATGTCTACTCCGTATCACGTGACTGACACCCTCCCAGCTCACAGGACACTTACTTGGTGCCCTCTCCCCACCACAGCCTACCTTGGTTGAGGCCTACTACCACTACTGGTAGCTCTGCCACAGGCTTCCTCAGATGGTGTTTCATGCCTCTGTTGCATTCCACCTCCCGCACGTGGCTGCCGTTGTGGCCCTCCTTTCCACAACCTTCTGTCACCACCACAACCCACCTGGTCGCGACTCTCCCTCCGCCATCACCGACTCCCTTAACAACAGTTGTTCACGTAGTTCCACTATCTCCCTCAACCTCGTACCTGGGTTAATCCACTATTTTAGTCCTGGTTGAACTTTGGTTCCCATCACATCATGATGTAGGGATGAAAAGGGCATAGTATAAGGACACACAATGATCACATGAAGGACAGACCATGACCTTCGTTCATGTTGGCATGATTCTTCCTTATTTGGAGTTTAAAAATGATAAAATAACAAGAGTATGACTTCTCATAACTCCCACATTCAAACTTTTATTCCTTCCATGATGATCGATCTTTTGGTCAATTTGTTAGTGAATATACCCGTGACCATTGTTTAGAAAGGAAGAACATTGGAATGGTAAACACAAAGAAGTAATCGCCTATATGGTTTTGGATTGATCACAGATGAAAGGTGAATCTTGCGTTTATCTTTTTTCAATCAACCAATGTCTGATAAGAATCCACTTTTTGATCAGTTGTTGTTTGTCATTCTTCTCCCCTTATTGTTTGCAAAAGAATTTCCTCTAAGACTTTAGAGAAAACTCCAGGATCCCCTTAATCTAGTATCTCTTTTAATCAACTTAATGGAGGAAATGTGTTTCATATTTTTTTTAGGTTGATTCTTCACGTCGTTGCACTATTTAATTTGTGAAATGAAACAACATTTCAGTTACACTTGAGATATAACATCATTACTCTGTATCATTTATGAAATGAAATAGCTGGCTTGAGGCTGCGTTGCAGGAAAACTTATTTGAATAAAATAAACATTCTTATGTATATTTTCTTTTTCGTTAAATGCTAAAAAATTAACATTTAGCCTCAACCCTCATAGGTCGAGGTTAGGACTTGACTAAAAAATGCACACCCTCACAATCTCAACAATACTTTCGGATTTCCAAACAGAGTACTATTTATGAGTTATAAGAACTTAATATAATATTTATTTTATTATTTTATTTTTGTTCAAGTCCCAAAAACTACTTTCAATAGTTGGCCCTTGTTGGCCAATTTTAGGCTCCACCTATGGAAAGAACACCCTCAAGAGCTCAACAGTGGATACAGATTTTCCATCCGAATTATCATTCTTGGATTATAGGTATTTGAAAAATAAAATAATTTTAGTTAATTATTTTATTAATGGTTATTCCATTTTTGGGTTTTTTCACTAGACGACCAATCTGACTAATGTTATATCGCAACTAAGGTAAACCCACCATTCTGAATGCAATGGTGCCCTCAGACATCTGATCCAGGCACCCATTTCAGAGTTATACCACTTTTTCAAGAAAACCACCCGCATGCACTATTTAAAACATAATATTTTTGGATGGATCATTCCAAGAATACTAGGCCATAGAATTGAAAGTCGTCTGTAGGCCTGGTCTTGGAATCTTCCCTGAAATTTTCTAAAAAATACAAAAATCCAAGTCATTAAATTTTCCCCACCTTAATGATTTATGTCCCTGAAAGAAAATCATAGAATTCTAAAATAGATGAGAGTACGAGAAGGAAACTGAGCCTCCCTCTCCAATGTGCTCTATTTTATATTTCATTTACTTCCCCCCTAACGTTCACTAGAGGAATCAATCACCCATGGTGGTTCCGCCCCTATTGACCCTCAATCTCTACCATAAACTCAACAAATGTTTCCTCATCGTCAATGTCCAGCACGCCCCAATCAATGATGTGTAATGAGTCATGTACATATCTCCTCATCTGGGATATGTATAAGAATTCATGAACTTGATATAACTATGGAGGGTGCTCCATGGGGTATTCCACCTCGCCCACTCTACATAGTATTAGAAATAATCTGAATGACCTCATAGTTAATTTCCCACCCCCGTCAAATCTCCATATTCCGCATCAAGGAGAGACTCGAAGAAACATATTGTATCCCTCTTTGAATTTTAAGGGTCTCCATCACCTATAAATGTAGGTATTCTAACATCTAATTGAAGGTTTCACCCACTCTTGGATGTCCTTCACATTTTATGTAGTAGCCTACACCAACTCTGGGACCGTGAGGGCTATCCCTTTATTTTTAGTCTAGCAATTTGGTGACCTATATGGATGCCCATACAAGTCCTTGAATGGGGCCATACCGATAGTGGATTGGTATATTTTTTTGTATGAAAAAATCCACTTTATGTAGGTGTTCCTCCCAATTTCTCCCAAAATCGAGGTTGTAAGCATGTAGAATGACCTTTATGACATGAATGGTCTACTTGGTCTGGCCATTTGGTTATGGGTGGAAAACTGTGCTCAAGCGCAGCTGAGTCCCAAATGCCTCTTGAAATCCGTTTCAAAACTAAGAGGGAAATCATTCCCTTCAATATGACACTATCATTGATGGTACTCCATAGAGTTGAACTATCTATTTCATGTAGAGGTATCACATGATCTCGAAGGGACTCTGTTCCAGAAAATCCTAGAGGTGACCGAATTAGTGAGTTGGTCAACAATCACCACAATAGTATTGTGTCCCCTCGATGTATTTGATAATCATATCAGGAAGACTATTGATATCCTTACTCACTCTCTTCTTATAACCCCAAGGAAGAAGAGATAAACCCCTTCCAAGAACAGTAGCATGACACAATGTGTTGAAAAAACACGAAACTGATTAAACAAACACTCAACTTCCATATCAATAGGTATGCCCCTCTTCAAACTATTTATTCTTCCCCATTGTCTGCCTTGACACACTATGCATATCACAATGCATCTCACCACTGCATGAGTCCACATCCACTACTGTGTGTCCTTGGAAAGGAATGACATGTTCACCACCATTAAAATATCCATAAGAGGAATTCCCCATGTATAAATGAGCACATAAATTCTCACTATCGGTGTCATCAAGTTGTGCCTCTCTGGCTCACTTAAGAGTGGAGGGGAAACCACCACTGATTAGAGGAAAGATAAAACATCGCTATCTAAGAAGGATGACAATAAAAATGTGAATTACTCCATTTCATCATTCAGAAGCTATGAAATGGTTCTCCTGCTGAGAAAATATCCTTCCACCTTTCCATTAAGAGGAGTATAGACTACTTCAAAGTCTTTTTCCTAGAGAATCTCCAACCATCATCTATGTATCATGTTAAAATACTTATAAGGGAAGATATACTTGATACTCATTTTGTTATAGTAGATGATAAACCATCTCCCATAATAGATTGTCACCACATCTTCATTACAAAGAATACTACTACCAACACAAGGTCATTGGTTAGATTGTTCTTCTCATGTGGTCTCAACTAATGTGAACAATTGGAAACAGCTCTTTACTATACATGAGGACTTAACCAAGTCAGGTTCCCCATGCCTCATAGAGCACTATGGACTTGAATCCCTCCATTAGAAAACTCATGATCTGGGTACTCGTAATACTCTATATTATTTTTTGAAAGGCCTACTTGCACCTTTCTGTCCATGCGAAATGATACCCTCTTCAAAGGATCGATGTTTTCATCAGCCCCTTGGTAGTGGATACTCATTCTCCATGGCCACATGGTTAATGTTATTTCAATCCAAACATATCCTTGAACACTGGGTCTTTCTAGGGCCTTCTTATGAAATTTATCCACATGCACCATGGGATCACAATGCTCTGAGAAATCCATCAGATATACTGATACTAATATATGTTCCATCTCAGGGTTTGGAAAAATGTAGAAGTCTACCTTTTGACGGTGAGATAAAATAAATACATCTTCAGGGAATACATATTAATATGCAACCACTACTTCTGGGAACTAAAATTTCACCACATCCACTACCCTGAGGTTATGGCATGCAGCCTCAAGAGTGATCAGATGCACCATACTATGCGTTAGTCTATCTTGTATATCCTAGGTTCCCTTTTTTGTCAACCAAGGGAATGATCTTTCCAGCACTGTAGACATACCAAATCCTTTTGACTAAAATAGTCAATCTGAGCATATACTGTCGATGGCCAATCCATACTCAAACTCAAGTCATAAGGCCTCAAAGCTGTCACTAATAGGTTTCTGCCAAAAATCTCACCTCAGGGATCATAACACAACATCAGCATACATGTGATTATCGAGTCTCCTCCCCTAGCTATCTCAAGACGTAATTGTCAATTCAACAATTGAACATGAATCTCTTAGTCTTGAACAAGATGTGTGAAAAGAAGGAATGATTAGTACCTATTTCTATTAATACAATAACTAAGTGTAGAAATAGGTTGTTCCTAAAATCATCTCTAGAGCCCTTTGGTCATATTCCTTGACAGCATGCATCTACCACCTTCCCTTGTACTCCATCTCCTTTAGCCTATTGTGGACCACATTGGGGTAGTTATTTTAACATGTTGAAATGTATACCACCTCACACTTCTCTCCCTGATCCTCTTCCCCATCTTCAACCCTACAGATTCATTTGTTCCTCTCCCTATCTCTACCCTAGTAGCACATCCACCATTTCACTATAAGCATGAGAGTTTGTTTAATCTCTAGCGAGATGTCCCATGCAATTTTTTAAAAATAATTACTTCTTCATAATATGACAAGACTCGCCCTATGAGATCTAAAATTTAGATCCCCTATCTTGTTACCTCTTCTCGGAATGTCTCACAAATACAAATATTTCATATTGAGGTTCACTTGTTTCTTTCACACCGCTGACATCCACTAGTTGTATCTGCTCCGCCAAAGGACTTTCAATCACAAAGGTTCTCTCTAAAAACATAGAATAAGTAATAATTCATACAATAATAGTGTTGTCTTGGATATACCTAAACACACATCACTCAGAGGTCCTATCCATGAAGCACTGGTCATACCATATTCATCGAGTACTAAGAAAACTCGGTAGGCCGTGATGAATACATGTCTACTGACGTGACATCCTGTCAAAGATGTAGAAGCTCTTGGGAATAAATATCCCATTACTTTTATATGTAGATCCCCTTATCTGAGAATTTTTATCAAGATCTATCCATTGAAGAGTCACCTCATCGTATGAATGGGTAATCTAAACCTCTTCATCGCCCTTCTGAGCCACGTATAAAGTTCACTTCCAGGACCACCATTGGATCTAATAGTGTACTAACTATATAGAAAACATGGTCACAACCTTATGCCAGTCCTTAGCCACCAAGGATTAGGTCTCGCCTCATATCTTAAAAGGACTATCTCACTGAAAATCATGAAGTGTGTTCAACCAGTATATCTCATCTAATGGTACTTATGAGTACAATATGCAATTCCATAGGTGGAGGTATAGCTGGAACACCACCCATTGAGATGTATCTATTATGAACCATCATTATCATCTCATCACCCCTAATATCATCCTTGTGATCATGTGTTGTAATCCTAGATGATAGTCTATGTGGAAGCATCTTGAAACAAATCAAGATGGACCATGATCAATAGATTATACCAAGTAAGCTAACTTAAGAGGGACATGAAAAACTCAACCCATTACTTTATGATTCACGTACTATCATTTATCACCTTGGACATAGTTTTTTCATGTACTATTTCAAAATGAAGAATTTAGGGTCTTGGTGTATGGATATGTCGGCCTCCACCCTAACACTGGATTCCCTGACCTGAAAGATGAACTTGAAAAACGAAACACTATTTCCCCAAAACAAATAGATAGACTTTATGTTCTCAAGGTAGAACTAACCTCCTCTAAAACCACTTTATTCAGTCCCGTCCCATGGGGCCCATGTCATGACTACCCCAATCCCATCTACCATTGGCCAGAGGCCAGAAACTAGCACCGATTAAGAATATCCCAAACAAATGGGAGGCAGTTTCTTAAGTACGTGTACACACACACACACAGACACTACTCCACGCCATAGATACGTGAAGTTGAATACACTTTGTAAACAAATAAATTGTATGATTGTAGAAAACTGAAGTTCAACAGGGCTATAATACAATCCCAACTGAAATAGAAAAAGTAAAAGTACAATTCTCTAGAAGACCTCTAAAGAAAACCCTACCAGAAGCATTAGTACATAAGGAACTACATGAAGTCGCGGAAGCATGTCTCATCTATCAGGTCACTCTAAGAACCACCTAGACCCGGTCCACTAATGGATCTATCAAATAATCTATTGTATTCACAAGAAATGGCATGTGTAGGAAATTCTTGTGTAGGGGTATGTAAAATAATACTCAGTAGGTACCCCAAACCACAATGTTATACCACAATGCAACACACAAAGAAGACTACTGAAGATGTACAAGATGTGTAGCCTTTATGATGTATATTCAAGAGAGTCACTTGAGTCAGCTCACATAGGTATAACCTAATGTAAAGAAATAATGACTATACTTTGTAATTCTAAACAACTTTTATTATTGAGGGACTCATCCTCGAAGAGTCAATCTGGTATGTTATTCCACTGAGGACCACCCATATGATGGGCCAATGAGGTTCGCTCGTCTTCTAGGATACTATGGTCCGCTCATCTGTTGGGCCACTTAGGTATACTGCTTTGTTGGGTGACTAAGGTCCACTCATATACTAGGCCACTAAGGTCCATTTTCCTACTAGGCCACTAAGGATTGCATTTCAACATTTCCACTGCGGTTTCAACCTCTACTAGGACACTATGGTATGGACGTCTACTAGGCCACAAAGGCCCTCACATATACTAGGACACTAAATTATGCCCGTCTACTGGTTGACTGAGTTTTGCATGTCTGATGGGCCACTGAGGTCTGCACATCTGCTAGAAAACTAAGGTCCATTTTTCATTATGGTCTGCTGGATTCTCACTCGGATCACACTTAATTCCTTGAGAATCAACTCCTCATTGCGTATGTCATATCCTAACTAGAACTAAAACTCACATGGAGTGTAAAACATGTACCCTCTCATCATGAGTGTCCCAAATCTACAAAAGAATCATCAATGAGGCGAATGGTTTAGATCTTATGCACTTTTTATGGAAAAGGGGACGATTGTGTTTGGTTCTAGTCCGATCCAGTTGGGATGACCCCACCTGAAATGGCCAACCTGAACTGACCAAATTGGGTCTAGGCCGAACCAATATAGCATGGATCATAGCTCAGTCTCATTGGGCATGCTAGACCCAACCCAAATGGGTTAGGTGTCGCATCTACTCCACATCACATGGCTATCTCAACCAGCGGCCTCCTGACACGTGGTCCGTTGACCACATGTCGTTTCCCCTCTATGGCATAAATTGGCCACGACTTTCTTCCACCACCCATGACTCTACATTCGTGCACCAGCAGCAAGTTCCACCTCCCATATAGGGTCGTGACCTTCAATCGTCGTCATGGTTCACCTGGCCATAGGTCTCCCTCTTCCACCGCTGGCTCTCATGCCATCAGTTGTTCACCTGACACTACCATCTCCCTCAACCTCATTCCTAGGTTGATCCACCATTTTGGTCCTTCTTAGACCGTTGTTTTCATCACGTTATGAAAAATGAAATAAAAGGGTAGTGTATAAGGATACACAGGAAACACATGAAAAAATGGACCATAACCTTTATTCATGTAAGAATGATTCATTCGTGTTAGGAGTCTAATGAAGGATGAAAAAAACAAAAATGTACATCCTTTAACTCCAACATGAAAAATCCCATTCAAGCGTAGACGATCGAATTGCAGGACAATTTGTTTGTGAATTGACTCGTGTTATTCATATAGAATTGAAGAATCAGGGAAAAGTAATATCATAAAAATAAACCCCTACCTAGGATTGGATTGATCATTGATGATGGGTGAATCTTTAGTTCATTGTTCATAAATCCACCGAAGTCTGATCTGAATCTGTTCTTTAACAAGTCGTTGTTCATTTTTCATCATCACTTGTCGTTTTCAAATGTATTTCTTCCAAGGACTTAGATCAAACTCAAGGATCCCCTGATCCTATAACCCTATTAATCAATATAATGGGGGACACATGTTTTAGCATTTCAATTACGTTGAATTGTTTCTTCGTTATGCTGTTTCAATTTTGAAATGAAACCACATTTCTGTTACACTTGATTTGCATCATCGTGCGCTATTTAATTTATGAAATGAAATAGAAGGCTTGACATAGCGTTGTAGTGAAATTTTTTTGTATAAAATAAACATTCTTAATTTTATTTTATTTTTCATTAATTGACCAAATATTAGCATTTACACTAAACACTCACTGGTCGATATTAGGACCCACCTAAGGAAAGCACACCCTCATGAGCTCAATGTCACCCTCAGATGTCCAATATGAGTTACCATTAATTAGTTATAACAAAATAAAATAACAATTATTTTATTATTTTATTTATGGTCATATCCCAAAAATTACATCATAGTTGGACCGTGCTGACTAATGTTAGGCTCCATCTCGGGAAATAATTCCATAAAGATGTCAATAGTGGTCTTACATTTTCAATATGAATTAGTTTTCTTGAGACATAAATATTTGAAAAATAAAAAATTATTTTATTCACAGTTTGGTCATTTTCCAGTTTCCTCACTACAGGCCCACCCCTGACTTATTTTAAGTCATGCCTAGGGTAAAAACACCATCCTAAATGCAACAGTTCCCTTTAATTTCTAATTCGGGCACCCATTTAAGTGTTATTCCTCTTTTCAAAAAAAACTACTCATGGACCCTATTTATAACTTTTCATTTTTCAACAGGCCATTCCGGGCACACTGGGTCTTGGAATTGCAAACCATCTCAGTTCCTGGTCATAGTATTTTCCTTGAAATTTTTTAAATATATAAGTGGTAAAATATGATTCGTTAAAGTATATTTCAATAAAAGAAACATTCTAACATTAATCCTTTGATATCCATGATGAATTTGGAGGGAGAAATCCATTTTATCTGGGGTATAATGTTATAAAATGAGATTTTCTGAAATTATTTTCTTGAATTAATATAATATTCGAGATATTTTTCACTTAACTAAACACTAAAAATAGTTTTTTATTATATTGAATCACTATGTTCAGATTATGATATATACAACACCAAGAGAATCTTTCACTACACACAACACTGACATGGAATATGTTACATGAAACATAGAGTTTCTATAATGAAAAACCATACTATTATTGTTGGTTCCAAAATATGGGGAGATGAAGAGAAAAATCAAAGAGGAAACCACCTTGATTTTGGAATCCTCATGAAGAATGTTCGCAGAGCGACCCAGCACTTTGGCTGGCACGAAGCCGCCTCCTTTTCAGGCACCAAAAACCGATGAGGGGAGATGATCCACAATCTGAAATTAATTTGTGATGTTGCTATGAAGAAAAGAGGTGGGAGGCTCTGTGATCCGAAATAGATTTGTGAATCCACCATGATGAAAAGTGCTAGGAGGCTCTGCTGTTATAAAAAATCACCATGTGGCTTCGTGTCGAGCGATCCCAACTTCGCGCAACCACATTCGTATAAATACCATTATTCCCCCGATCCCAGTGGATGGATACTCCGACCTTTCTCCTTCTAAACTCTATAATCGTGAAGCACTTTACACTATATGAAAAATGAGCTTTTCATGGTACTTTATAATCGCGATGTGTCGTTCGTTTGGCATATACGCAACCCCTCTTCAAGTAGGGTTTCCCTTCGTGAAGACCACGGGCCTTCACAATGGAAGGAGACCCCTAGGCGGACTTGGGTCTTCGGAATGAACTCATGCTTCACAAAGTACCTTGCATGCACATGTGACCCACATGATATGGCTGGGACACTATGCTTTATAAGGTATATTGCTTCGTAGTGGTGTACTTGGTGAGGAACATATTCTTCACGAATCCTTGCTTCGTGAGAGCCTTTCTCCATCATGAATCACCCCCCTTGGGCACCTATTCCTTATTCCTAGGCTACGCCACTCCACTTTGGGAAGCATACCCCTTCACAAATCCCCTCTCCTTCATGGAGGACCAGGTCTTCATGATGCCTCTTCATATGAACATCTTTGCTCTGAAAACTCATTTCTCGTACAACCCACCCTGTCAATACGAAGTGATTTCAATGTCCCTTGGTTGGTTCATTAGGTTTCATTACATAACCTTATGCTTCTTCTCATAGGAACACTAATAGTTATTGCTTCTTCGGATAACTACGCTAACATGGTCCCCCCAATGGATCACTCCATGACACCCCCTCACCGCGGTGTTGCTGATGCCTTCCCTTCACCATGGGTGGATAGGTATCAGTTATGTTAGTCTTAGCAGTGCAGAGTGAAGCCGACTCATCCAAGATACAAGATGTTAAATAGCCAAGACCCATCATCCTCAACGCATGATGGTAAACTGTGCCCTCACCCCATGCACTCTACATGTGGTTTCCCACATCAGTCATTCTCAACATCTTCTCATTTCCAAGGAAGTGAGATCTTCCTCACATGGAATGAGATCCTCTTTGTTGGAAAAATGCATGTCCACCGGGAATGGAAAACACCTTGGTGTAAGCCCCTATACTTTCTTGTAGGATGCAACACCACTTCTCCTCCTCTATTCTTCGGTCCTAATGACTATGGGGTGATAGGGGCTCATGGATCCTTGAAACCCCATGACCTCTTCCTCTTTGCTTGGTCACCATTGGACCTCCATAATAGAGTGAGTCACAAACTCTATCTCCCTATGATGCAAATCACGCCTAAAACCCTTTTTCCACTTTGGGCCCTTAACCATGAGTAAGCCCCACTCCACTTCCCACGGACACACCTTTCACGACGTGATCGTCAGGTCATTACTTCCTCATTGTTTTCACACTGAGAATGACTCATGTAGGCTTAGAGTATGCATCGACCATGAAATTCACTCTGGAACTCCCTATAGCATAATCACCAATCCACCATTCCAAACTGTGTGGACTTTTATCCATGCCAAGGCAGGGTACATAGGAAGCCTCCATGAGGTTCAAGCCCATCACCAACATGACTCGACGCCCTTCACATCGGTTCATACACATCCCACATATGTTAAACTACATCCATATTTCCAAACAATGTGGACTTTGATCCATGCCAAGACAAGGTATGTAGGAAGCCTCGCTGAGGTTCAATCCTAACAAATACTTGACCCGACCCCCTTCACGTCAGTTCATACCGGAACCATATGAAGTTAAACTTCATCCACCTTCATGAACTATGTGGGTGTTGAACCTTTCCTTAGAATGTTATGTAGGAAGCCTACCTGAGATTCAATACCAACACATACTTGACAGGACCCCCTTCACGTTGGTTCATAATCATCCCACATGATGTTAAACTACCTCCATCATTCTGAACAATGTGGACATCAATCCTTTCCAAGCCAAGGTATATAGGAAGCCTCCATGAGGTTCAAGCACAACACCCATCGGTCCTATCTTCTTTAGGTCGGTCTATCATTTTCCATCATGACGTTAAACTACATGCCCTTTTTTGTTTGGAAAGACATTAATCTATACCCATTCGAACTATGTATGTTTTTATCCTCTTCTCCCAAACATGGTACGTAGTAATCCTCTGTGATGTCCAACCTTAATCGATGGTAAGCCATCATGTTCCTTAATTGATGGTAAGATGTTGTGAACACCAATCTACGTTAAGACATTGTAGCCCCATCCAGCGGTAATTCATTGTAGTCTACAATCGATGGTAAGCCATTGTATCCCATTCAGGGGTAATCTGTTTCAGTTCCCTCAATTAGGACCTGCATCCTAGTCAGTTGTAGTGGCGTCAAACTAACCCGGGAGGCTGACCACACATAATCCCCAGTATATCTTTGGGTCATTGTATTCAATGTACACCTCGATTCTATTACCTCTTCCTGAACTACATGGACATTAATTCCCTATCACGGGGATACATAAGAGGCCTTCCTAAGGTTAAATCCCATCACTCATATCCCATCGTGGTCTTTTCCTTGAGTCTATTTGTTTCGGGATGCAAATTCCTTAACTTGAAGGTTCCACTTCCTACGGGTCCCATCCATATACATCCTAATTCATACTCAAGGCGCCAAATCCTAGTGATATCATGTAACCCACCCTCTCACTGCTCCTAGCCATGACCAGGCAGCTAACTATGCCTCATCCCCAACACTAGTGTCCCCTCTGGGGATTGCACCCATCTGATCCACTTCCATCTGTGTCCGGATCAGTCCGTTTCGTCTCCACTAGATGTTAAACTCAGGAAATACCCTAATTCAAACTTGTTAAGCTGAGGAAAACCTCCAATATATGACCATGGTATATAATTCCCCACACTCTACATGGGATTCCTCTAGCATTCGCACCCTTGCGTGGCCCTATCATAAGGGGAAGAAGCCTAGATGCACATGTGTTCTAGCCTCCAGACACGCCAGCGATGTCCAATGTGACTACTCTCCTGAATGAAGGTTGCTTCCCTGACATGACACCTTGGAATGTCCTAAAAAAAGAAGTGTAATTAACTAGTGACCATGAATTCATGGCACTGGGAATATTTTCACGAATAATGTCTTAATCTATGTGGGAGACTCGGACTAGGAAACATGTTCCGAGAAGTAATCCACTGAAGGAGGTACTAACATCCCATGATCTCATTTTGATCCAATAGAAAACGTCCATGAATAAGAGATGGATGCCACCTGTAATTTGAAAGTAGGAATATGGGGTAATAGCAATGCTTCCTCCGAAACAGATGGATGTGTGCCCCGATGAAAGCATCAGAAATAGAAATGGAGAACTTGATGTAAAATTCATCTCCTCAATGTGGTGATTAGTAGCATACAAGACATCAGTGGACTAGCATGTCATCAGATCAAGTTATCCGGTTCCAAACTCTACTAAGAAACTTGTGGGCCTAGAATGAGACTCACCAAAAGCTAGGCCAGTAGAATGATGGACATCCCGGTCTGCGAAATTGTTAGTGTAGTTCCTTCTTACCAACAATGGAAGATGGAATGGTGATGGGGCACTAGACATCGATTTCCTTTTTGTAACACTAATGGTTTAATCTCCCTTCTATCAAGGACCCAAGCTACCATATCGGGAAACCAATCACTACCCACCTACCTACGTAGGGGCACAGGATACATCCTCACTGAAATCTCGAGTGGCCTCATTTCCTCTATGGTAGCCTCTGTGTCCAGATCTGTAATGCACACACACCCCATCTCCCCATCTGAATTTATTCAGGGCATGGTGATAAAAGACATTGTTCGACAATACGATGAGGAGGGGATTATCCAGACTCAGGTTATGGCCTATCATGACATAAATGCTTCTTCACCTCATCGCCACTGCCACCCCCTCTACGCCGATGAGGTGAGCGATGTCTAAGCTATCCAAGTCGGGATCCTATTCTAGGGGCTCCCAATGTAACACCCCATGCTTCCACGGTATGTTTCTCTTTGAAAAATTCGATAGCATGCGATGTACTTATCACTGAGTTCAAGCGCACCACGACCTATAAAACAAGCCTTTTAAAAAGCAGTTATGAATAGTAATAACAAAAGTTTTAATTTTATATACTCCATATAATTTTGAATTCTATATTAAGTGTTTTTAGACATAATATTAGAACGAATTCAATTTTTTAGATAAAGGAAGTATTTTTCAAAAAAAATGCAATTTTACCACCTTTTAATAGAGAACCCTTTTTAAACCTAATATTAGTCATTTTATATATTCAATTTGACAAAATAAACTTCGTCAATATAATCGGGACATAAAAATTTAGTTCAGATAATTTTTTGGTGGTTTTCTGATAGATTTCATATTTTGATGAGTAGTAAAAAATACAAAATTTTAATTAAAAAAATCTTTTTAAATCAATAAAATTATAGTGTTAAATTATAAATTTTAATTTTTGTGAAGTATAATTAGATTATATTTTTATCATTTAATCCAATTTTGGTCATTAGAAATAATTTTACATTTAAATTGGACAAAAACACATATCAATATTTTGACAGTGTTTACTTATCAAAAACTTACTTTCTAGTTTTGAAAATGGTTAAAATTTATTAAATTAAATAATAAAACATCTATTATTTTAATTTGGTAAAATATAAACAATTTTTAATTTTGAATATCAAAATTTTCTTTAGGTGAATTTTTTTTGTATTTTTCTAAAAAACTTCAATTTTTTATGGTTGGTGAAAAACATTGTGTTATCATTTAAAGCCTGTATTTGTAAAAAATAATTATTTCTAATTTAAATTTATTTTAAAATCAATATATATATATAATTTCTATTTTAGTCCAATGTAATTCATTAAAGTCATTTTATAATAAGATTACATATATAAAATTTTATTGAACTTTTTATCATCTTTTACTCATCTTCTAGGAACATTTCCAAATTTTCATAAAACATAATTTTACCGGTTTTATGAATTGAATTTCAAAAATCTAAGAGAACAGCTAACATATTTAAGTAAAATGTGGTTCAATAGGGTGATTTTTTTGTGAATAGTATGTTTTGTATTTTTTTACCACGATTAAAAGTAAAATAGGGTAATTTGAGGTACAAATGATATTATAATTACCCTAACACATGTCCAAATTCTATTGGATAAGGGAATTTTGACCAAAAGCATCCTTAGGAATAAAATATGATCTTTTTTGTCCACTTTTATTAGATTAGGATATTTAGTATTGTTTTATTTTAAGAAGAGTTAAAAGTATTAATTTTCAAATTTTAATAACAAAACCATTTTTAATATAGGGTTATACATAATTTAAATTCGACTATAAATATTCATTAGAAATCTACAATTATTTCATGCATAATGGTATTTTATTTATCATTTTTTGACATTAAATAATTAAATTTATTTATGACATAATGATGCTGTAATTACCTTTTTATTGGAAGAATAATATAAATGATATTATACATATTAATATAATTTAAAATTGATACTTTTTATGTATTCCACGAATTTTCAAGGTTAATATGAAATTTTTAGGTTGATTAAATAATTTGTTTTGAAGTGATAAAGTAGTTATGACATTAACAAAAATAAAATACATAATAGTTTCATAATTGACATAAATGGATTTTAAAAACTAATACTATATTATTTTATGATATAATATTTATAAAAATATAAAGTTCTTCCAAAGGACATAGATAAGGTTAGATATATAAATAATGAACCACTTTGGGTTCTCTTGTCTTTATATAGTATGTTTATAAACCATTTGGTATAATAATACGAAAATAAAAGGTAAAAGTTATATTATTTAACTAAGAGTTAAATCTAAAAGATAAAGATAATATGGTGACCTAAACCTGTCTAAAACCTATTTCTAGAGAGTTTTTCGACGCAACCCCACCTTATCCTCTAAATAAATCCTTTTTGAGACATTGTAAACAGAATATGATTTTATAATAAAATAATATTTCATGCTTTCCCTAAAGTGACCCTAACCTCTTATATAAAAGGGTACTTCCCCTTCTCTCAAAACCACACCTCAAAAGCCATTTAGAATGGCCAAAACCTACTAAAATATCCCCCCAATTACCCTCACTTAATCCTAGAGGCCTTACATTGATTATAATACTGCCCAAGGAGTCCTTTTAGTGAAAACAAAAGGAATCAGCCGAAAAAGATGTAATAATTTCATCACAACTTTCAATGTTCTTTTGTTCCTCCAATTCCTCTTTCTTTATTGTTTCCAAAGAAAAATAATAAATATAGTACCTTCTAAATAATTTTATTTTATTATAAATATGGTACAACTATATTAATTATTTTATCTAATTGATGAATGACAAAGTCACCATACATGCATACGTATGGCTTACCATATCCACGTTGTTGGATAGTTTGTTATTCAACACATCATCATTAGGATGGGTATAATAATCAGTATAATTGATATAAATAATAAATATAACATGTTAATGACTCTATATATACGATATACCATCCAATTACATACGATTTCCCCTATCAATTGAATAGTATTGTCACTCGTGCGTATGTACAGATTACCGTCTCCATGAACGCAATGAGGTTCATTCCCCATCATGTCCACTCTAGAATAATTTTAATTTTCTGATTAAAAATAATGTTTATGAACTTAATATAATTCTGGATAAGTATAAAATACAACTTATCCATATCAAACATGACATACGTAACAAAACATATAAAGGAAAGTGGATTAGATATCACTGAAAACAATGATACTACTAGAATATTAATGATGAAGAAATATTATAAGATCATATATAAGATCACATTTAGATATGTGGTTATTGTATAATTTAATAAAAAATAATTTCACCATTATATATGAGGTTAACTTACCCTCTATAATGGAAAATTACAAGGTAATGGGTTTTCTTCTCAATTCTTGTTCCCGTGAGATTCGTGCTATATAGCAACAATTTCCTTTTGTTTAGTGTATGCACTACCCCTGATTACATTATTTTTGTAATATTCTAAAATTTATGGGTATTCAAATCTTCATTGTGTGATCCTTATTTCATGGGGTGTATGTTTCGTAAGTTACCAAATGAGTAAGAGGATTTTTAATTTGCATTCGAACGCATCGGGGTTTACAAAAAATTCATTGATTATTTTACTCTAATATTATGTGTGAAATCACTATTTATTTATTTTTTAATTTCAACACCCATTCATGTGGATATACATTTGATACACATAATCACTCCGTTCATAAATTCTCATGTCATCGATATGAACTTGATAAAAGTATTCTTAACTCAATTTCCATTCATTGAGTTAAACATCAAGTCATTGGTGTTGTTTTTACAAGAATATGTGTGAATGTCCCCTGATTTAGTTATAATGAATATCCAATAATATTGAGTGTAGTTATATTTTCCACACATAATTATGTCCTTGATTTATCCTAAACCTGAGGATACAGTCTTTAAAATGGATTTCATCTCAATTTTCATTCTATTGAGACTTCTTTGTAGTTATGAACCAATTCACATGTATATGGTGTACATACTATATATTGACATTGTATATCATTAATACCTTTATTCACATGATATAATAATGTTTATATGACCACAATTATTTTTAATCAAGCATCTCTCATTGGCTTAGGAACTCTAAAGATAATATTATTTCAAATGTTTTAGAGATTTATTCGTCTAAATCTTTCTCATTAATGTCCATGTCTTAAAACTATTCTTATGGATTTATTTTTATGGAAATGAATGTTTTTAAATTAAAATTCATTTTATGTTGTTAAAAATGGTATGGTAAACATTAATTCAAAAATATAATTGTTAAAAGCTTCTTGATAAATATTGAGACTTTGAAATGATTTTGAGAAATATGGGTTATTTCTCTTAAATAGTATTACTGATTATTTTCATCTATGTCAATATCCTTCATTATTCTTGATTGAGGTGATTTATTACTATAAAATCTTTCATATTATATTGAATGCATTTTTTTACTGTGGATGTACTATTTTTATACAATTCATGGTTTGTGGTAAAAATATTGACATTTTTTATGCTAGTATTAATTCGAATGTTTAGATAATGTTTCAATATTTTCAAATGAAGAATTCATTGGACATAGTATGTGATGGGTGTATCCCACTATAGCTCCTCGATACATTGGTAGGTCTCATGAGAAAACTAGTGTCTTGGAAAAAGGCCTTGACAAAATCTTATTTGTAGTCTTGGAACGAGGCCTTGACTATGAGGTTATGATGACCAACATTATGCATTCAATCATTCTGAAATTAGCTATTGATATTACATGTGATTATTCATCAAGAAGAATATCCTTATAAATAAGTAAATGTAATAATTTGATATCTATTTTCCATATTATGTTGATGTTTATGTTTCGAAGGCTTGTGTTTTAGTCTTATACATATCCTTAAACGTTTATTCTTATTTATGATAGTTTCCACTATATTGTTTTCTTACTGAGCATCTGAGCTCACCCCATTCTTATGTTTTCTTTTTCCTTGGATTTGAAGAAGTATATTATGCTTGACCTATAGGGATATGTTAAGGTATATGAGTTTTCTTAAAGGGGAAAAATTGTTTTTGTTTTTTATGATGTAATGTAAAACATATATATGAATATATTACATCCAAGGCTACTAAACTAAACTTTCTTTCGAGACTTGATCTCTGGGGATCATGCCAATGTTATGTAATAACGCTTCGACTCCAGGTAACTGGGGTCAGGGCATTACATTTGGTATCAGAGGATGTTTAGTACAAACCTTGGACACTTGATTTTGAAAAACTCTTGTTATAGAACATTACCCTAACATCAACTTTGAGGATTAGTATAGAAGAATATCATAGAATTTTGGTAATGTAGAGATTTTTTTTATTTTCGAAAAAAGAAATCCATGTCTGGATATGAGTAGGTAGAGGCAGTTCTGGCACAGATTTTCCTAGGGTTTAACACTCTAAGACGGAGTTTTGGGATTGACCTGGGGTATCATAGTACAGGATATTGGGCCTTGCTACTCTCTTTGTTACTACACTCATGTGGGATATGCTTAGGAAATTCTCATTTTCATTAAAAACCAATTTTAAGGATTTTAATATATGATCAGAATAAATATCCTTCATTAATACTATGGTGTTTTAGATTTAAAAAAAGGTGTCATGATATTCTCTAAATGATTTTATGACTATTATTACTCACACTTTGCTTTCAGGTTTTATTCAATGGCTGGATTCCAAGGTAGTCATACTAACATTGAACATGATATAAAAGGTGGGAACGGTGGTGGAAATGAGAAACAAAATTGAATGCTGATAGGCCTAAAAGATATAGTGTTCATTTAGAATCAATTTTCCAAAAATATGATCAAAAACATATACATTTACCAACTCGTGAACTCAACAAAGAAGATAATGGTGAGGAATGATAAGTGCTCTAGGAGTGGAGACCATGGAAAAAATAAAGCTCAATTTCTATCATATAGGAAATGTGGATGGAGACACCCAGGAAAGTGTCTCAATAGAACAAATAAATGCCTTATGTTTGGGAAAGAAAGAAATAAATTAAATAATTACATATAAAAAATGAAGAGTACTTTGGAAAAAAATAAAAATGATACTAAGAATACATTTACAGTCATTTTTCATAAATGTATGGGACATCGGCATTACCCGAGTTAATTTCCTATTTTATAGGATAACCTCTATGTCATTGAAGAACCTATGTGGAAATAAATGGATGGAGAATATTTTAAATGTATTAATACTCATTGTTGATGGGATTACATTGGAATACGTTTCTATGGTATGTGTAACCTAGCAGTTTGTTTCATGAAATTGATATTTTTGGAAGAATTGTTTTTTCTTTTGTGGATGTAGTTTTAAAGAACAATTTGGGTTTATATGATCCTTGAATTTGAGTCAATAACATGTTATTACTTTTTGGAAAGAAAATGCAAGGTATGAGATAACAGTTTTTAAAAAAATATATTACAGTAATTTTTTAGGATTTTATCTCATTTTTTGTGAATGTTAAAAAATTATATTGTTTTTGGAAATGGAAAACACGCAGAACATGTGACAATCCATCACAATGTACATAGTTGTGGGATTCAAACCTGTATCCAAATTTCAACTTGTATTTATCGCTTACCATTGGACTACGTGAAGTCCTTGGTTAGTATGGCTAATTCAATTTAGTTAAATTATTTTTTGTATTAATAATATGTTGATTTTGGAAATTTATTATTTATCCTTAGTATAGGAAAATGATTTGGTGATTAAGTGATTAGTTTTTTTAGGAAGATGTTTTATCTGTTGGGAGCACAATTTTCCTAAGGAAAATAGAACACTATGGGATTTCATTTGAGGGGTAGTTGCAGATTATTATTTTCGAAGAATGTATGTTATTTTGGTGAAATATAGAGATTTGGGTTATTTATGACAAATAATTAACCTATCATAAAGAATATTTTATTTGGTTTATTAATTTTATGTATGCGACTTTAAGAGTATTCGATGCTCTTTGGTGATAAATGATACGATTTATCATGGAAGACTATGTGATCAAATTCTTCTAAATTTTGGGATTAAAACTTAGTTTGGATTATATTGAATAATTTTAAGGATGATTTTTTGGAATGGTCTTTGTTTCACTTTGTGTATTGTTTGTTTAATTTTGGAGATTTAGAGTAGTATTTCTTTCAATAAAGGATTATCCTTTTTAGGGATTATCTAATCTTGTATTAACCATTTTTGATTTTGCTTATTGTATAAAGATAAAGGAAATATAAAGATCATTTTTTGTGGATTATGTGATTATTTAGAAGTTTAATCTAGAATATTAGGTGTGAAAAAGTCATCTTGAATACATATCTTTTTGAGAGATAGATGATTTTGTGGAAGAAAAAGGATGGAACTCTACTTGTCATGTATTCTTTTTCTAATTATATGAAGAAAATATTTTTTATACTTTATGGAAAGGTTATTAAATCAAAAATGTGTTATCCTAATACATTATGTTTTGTTCAACTAACGATATTTTAAATCATCATAGATAAATGGATTTGAGAGCATTAATTTTCCATTAACTTGTTTGGGATTGATGACCTCAATCACATCAAATAAATATTTACATTTTCCCTCCAATTATAATTTCCACCAATGTTCTCCTATTCAAAATCCTAATTTGGTGGTGACTTTTTCATTTCCCTTTCTCTCTTATTAAGACATAATTTTCATAAACCTATTTCTGATGCGTGTTTTCCACAAAGGTGTCTCATATTTTTTAACCTTTTATTTCAGAATAACAATTTAAAATTGCGAGGAAAAAATTTATTGAAAGAGGGAAGAATATAACACCGTAAGCTTCCACAGTACGTTTCTCTTTGAATAATATGATAACATGTGTGGTACGCAACACAGAGTTCAAGCACACCCGACCTATCAAACTAGTCATTTAAAAAGTGATTATTAATAGAAATAAAAAAATTTAATTTTATATACTCTATATAAATTTAATATCCATATTATGTGTCATTTAGATATAATATAATAATAGATTCAATTATTCAGATAAACAAAGTATTTTTCATAAAAACAATTTAATGCCTTTTAACAGAGAACCCTTTTTAAATCCAAAATTTGACATTTTTATATATTTAATTTGAAAATATTAACATATTCTTTAGAATCGGGACATAAAATTTTACTTTGGATAAATTTTATGTGCTTTTTGGATAACTTTCATATTTTGATGAATATTGAAAAATATTAAATTTTAATTGAAAAAAAAAAGTAATCAAAAAATTTTATAGTGATAAATTCTAAATTTGAATGATTTTGAAGTATAATTTGGTTATATTTTTATTATTTAATCCAATTTTTTTATTGGAAATAATTTCATGTTTAAATTTGACATAAACACATATCAATCATTTGATAGTTTTACTTCTCAAAAACACCCTTTCATGTTTTGACCATGAGAATATTTTTTTAAAAGTAATTAATAAAACTTCTTTTTTTTAAAATTTGGTTAAATATAAATCAATTTTGAATAAGGAATATCAAAATTATATTTTGTTCAATTTTTTGAATTTTTCTAAAAACATTAAATTTTTTATTAATAGTGGAAAACATTGTGTTTTTTTATTAAAGCCGACTATTTATTTAAATAATTATTTTTAATTAAAATTAATTTTAATGTCAAAATAGATAAATAATACATATACTAGTTTAATTTAATACATTTAAGTCATTTTATAATAATATTAGTTATATAAAATTTTATTGAACTTTTTAACGTCTTTTACTCACTTTCTAGAAACATTTGTAAATTTGCATAAATCATAATTTTACCGCTTCTATGAAATTAATTTTCAAAATATGAGAGACATGGTTGACATCAGTATTTATAATTTGGTTCCATAGGATGAAAATAATTTTGTTGAATAGTACCTTTTAAATTTTATTTACCAGGATTAAAAGTAAATAGGGTAATTAGAGGAAACAATGATTTTATAATTACCATAATACCTGTACTAATTCTATTAGATATGTGTATTGAGAAAAAAAATCATCATAGGTAACAAATTAAGATCATTTTTGTCCACATAGATTCTATTACGAAATTTATTATTATTTTATTTAAACAATAGTTAAAAGTGTTAAATTAAACATTTAATAAGTAAACATTTTTAATATAGCGATATACATAAGATAAATTAGACTATAAATATTAATTAGAAATATAAATATATTTCCTACATAATGAATTTTATTTATAATTTTTAGACATTATATAATTATATTTATTTTTTACACAATGATGATGCAGTAATTACCTTATTATGGAATGATTAAAATAAATGATATTATAAATATTAATATAATTGTAAATTTTTTCTTTTGATATATTATAAAAATATTCTAGGTTAATATTAAATTTTAGTATTAGTAAAATATTTTTTTTTGAAGTGATAAAGTTGTTATGACATTCAAAAAAACCAAATACTAAATAGTGTCAAAAGTGACATAAACTAGTGTTTTTAAAAAATACTATATTATTAATTGATATAATATTCCTAAAAATATAAGGATTATCCAAAGGACATATATAATGTTACATATTTCAATATTGAACCACATGGGGTAATCATGGATTTTTATAATATGTTTGTTAACCATTTATTGTTATAATATAAGAATAAATTGTAAAAGTTAAACTATTTAACAAAGAGTTAAATCTAAAAGATAAGATCAATATGTTGAATTAAACATAGATAAAACCTATTGGTTGAGTGGTTCTCAACCTATCCCTACCTTATCCTTGTAATAAATTCTTTTTGACTGATTATAAACTAAATATGATTGTATAATAAAATAACATTTCTACCTTTTCCTAAAGTGACCATCACCTCTCTTATAAAAGGGTACTTCCCCTTCTCTCAAAATCACATCTCCAAAGCCATTTTGCTCGACCAACCCTTGCTCAAATACCCTCCCAAAAACCCTAAAGTCAACCTAGAGGCCTTAATTTGATCATAAGTCATCATAAGGTGCCATTTTGATCAAAACAACAGGAAGCACCTGAAGAAGAAGTAATAATTTCATCTCTACTTTTAACGTTCTTTTCTTCTTCCACTTCCTCTTTCATTGTTGTTTCCATACCAAAATAATAACTCTGTTACCTTCTACATAATTTGATTTTATTTTAAATATGGTACAACCATATTCATTAGTCTATACATCCTATGAATGAAAAATTCACCATACGTGCATACGTACGACATACCATCTCTACGTCATGGTGTAGTTTTTTATTCAACACTTCATTTTTTGGATGGGTATAATCATGAGTAAAATTGATTTAAAAAATAAATATAACATTTTAATGAGTATTTATATAAGAAAAAGAAAACAATTACATACTATTTCACCATCAATATAATGGTGTTGTCGCTCATGCATACGTAAGGATTATCATCTCCATGAACGTGATGATATTCATTCCCCATCGTAACCATTCTAGAATAAGTTTCTTTATATGACAAAAAATAATGTTTTAAAACTTGATAAAATTCTTTATATGAATCAAATACATCCTATCCATATCAAACATGATATATGTAACAAAATATATAAATGATAGAGAATCAGCTAACACTCAAAACAATGATACTAATGAAATATTATTAACAAAGCAATATTCAAAGATCATATACGATATCATATTTATGTATGTAGTTCTTGTATAATTTAATAAAAAATGATTTCACCAATATAAAGGAGCTTATCCTACACTCTACTATGTAAATGTACAAGGTAAATGGTTTTCATCTCACATCATATTCCTCTAATATTCGTGCTATGTTGCCACTATTTCTATTTGTGTGGGCTATGTACGTACCATGATTTCATTCTTTGTGCAATATAAATTAATTTATGGGTATTTACATCTTAATTTTATGATCCTTCTTTTATGGTGGGTATGTTTCATAAGTTACCAAATCATTAGAGGAATTTCTAATTTCTATTTCCACTCATTGGGTTTTACACAAACATCATCGATTATTTTACTCCATGATTATGTGTGAAATCCCTATATATTTATTTATATTGTAATTTACACTCCCCTTAATGTGGATATACTTTTTATACACATAATATAAGTATTGATAAATTATTATGTCTTCGATATGATCTCTATAAGAGCAATCTTAACCTAATTTCCATTCATTGTGTTAAACATCAATATCATTTTTGTGGATTTTACAAGAATATGTGTTAATGTACTCTGATTGATTTACACAGAATATCCAATCATATTTAGTGTATATATATTTTTCACTCATAATTATGTCATTGATTTATCACAAACATAATGATACAATTTTTATAAGGGATTTCATCTCAATTTACATTAAATAAAGACTTCTTTGTTGTTATGCACCAATTCACATTTATATGATGTACATACTTTTCTCTGACATAGTATATTAGGAATCCCATTATTAAAATGATATTAGAATTTTTTTTATCTCAGTTATTTGTATTCAAACATCTCTCTTTTTGTTAGGAACTCTAACCAAAATACTATTTTAATTGTTTTAAAGATTTATTCTTCTAAATATTTCTCATTAGTTTTCATGTTTTAAAAATGGTTTTAAGGATTTATATATACGAACATGAATGTAAAAAAATTAAAATTCCTTTTAAAAGCCTCAAAGTGGTATGGGACACTTTGATTCAAAAATATAATTGTTAACAGATTCTAGATAAATAGTGAGACTTTTAAATGTTTTCATGAAAAAGGGAAAATTTATCTCAAATAGTTTTACTGATTATTTTCATCTATGTCAATATCCTTAATTATTCTTTATTGAGGTGACTTATTATAATAAAATCATCCATATTGTATTCAATGAGTTCTGTTTGACTGCAAATATTCTATTTTTATACCATTAATTGTTTTTGGTTAATATATTAAAATTTAGTATGCTAATTTTAAAACGAATGTTTAGATTATGTATCAAACCTTTTGTATGAGGAATGCATTAAAAATTTTATGTGACTGGTGGATCCCTCTATAACTCCTCAATTCATCGATAGGTCTCATTGACAAACTAGTGTCTTGGAAAATGGCCTTGACAAAATATTATCACTACGGGAAAAATGACTATTTGCGACGGGTTATTTGCGATGCGAAGAAATCATGTCACAAATAACCCGTCCAGGAAGGTATTTGCGACAAGGAAAAGTGCCCGTCACAAATAACCAATTATTTGTGATGGGATTTCGTCTCCCATCGCAAATGGTTTGGCGCGCCTTGCGTGCCAAACAGCTCGAATACCATTTATGATGGGGAGATGTACCCCCATCGCAAATAGTTTGGCACGGCTTGTGCACCAAACCGCGCGGAATCTGCGCCACGTTGCAAATACCCCTACGGCAGCCAAACCTTTTTGCGACAGGATGTCGTCCCGTCGCAAAAAGTCGGTCGACAGGTACTATTTGTGACTGGACTTATCGTAAATAACCTTTTAACCACCGACAGTAATTAATGTGGGCGAGGTTAATTATGACGGGGCCCATCGCAATTGCAACCATTTGCGATGGGAATCTCGTCGTTATTAAACCCATCGCAACTAATCTAACCTATATATACCCACATATGTTTTTCTCCAAATCATTCAAATCTTGTCATTTCACTCCCTTTATTCTTCAGTTTTAAAGAAATATTTTCTTTTAGTTGAAGTTTTTTATATAAGAGCAATCAGAGAGCGTTAATATCTTCAGAATATCAATGTTTAAGGTATTTATTTTTTATTTTTTATTTATTAATTTTTTTAGGTTAATTTCAATTGTTTTTTATTAGTTTTAATTTAATTAGATTTCAATTGATTTGTATTTATATTTATTTTTACTAAGAAATTGATATTGATAGTTATAATTTTAAATAATTAGTTATAATTAATAATAATTTGATATAATTAGGAATAATTAGTTATTATTAATATTAATTAGATATAATTAGCAATAAATAGTTATAATTTGAAATAAATAGTCAGAATTAGAAATAAATATTTATAATTAGCAATAAATAGTTATAATTAGCAATAAGTACATATAATTAGAAATAAGTACATATAATTAGGAATAAATAGATATAATTAGGAATAACTAGATATAATTAGTAATAACTAGATATAATTAGGAATAACTAGATATAATTAGGAATAATAGATATAATTAGGAATAAATAGATATAATTAGGAATAAGTATATATAATTAGGAATAACTAGATATAATTAGGAATAACTAGGTATAATTAGGAATAACTAGATATAATTAGGAATAACTAGATATAATTAGGAATAAATAAATATAATTAAGAATAAATAGATATAATTAGGAATAAATAGATATTATTAGGAATAAATAGATATAATTAGTAATAATTAGATATAATGAGTAATAATTAGATATAATTAGATATAATTTGTAATAATTAGATATAATTAGTAATAATTAAATATAATTAGTAATAATTAGATATAATTAGTAATAATTAGATATAATTATTAGTAATTAGATATAATTAGATATAATTTGTCACGACCCCCTACCACTAAAGATGCTCCTCCTGAGCTTGCAATGGTGAAAGGGAGATAATGACCCCTGAGTCCCACCTCCAGTAGGCCCCGGGGTGGCGACAAGCACCAAGGGTATGAGTTTTCAAAAATATGGGAAGCATTACCCTTTTTATTATTTAGGATTGGGAAATAGGATAAGTCAACCACCCAAAAAGGAAAAGAACAAGTGTATAGAAATAAAACCAAACCAATCCCACATGCATGTTTAAACAATTTTTTAACAAGGTGTAATTACAAGAAATAACAAAGTACAATACCAAAAGAAAAAAAGAGTACGAAAACTGCAAAAACTCCAACTGTCCGACTATTAGGGTCCCGCACGGCCCTGGTAGTCCTCCTGGAAACCTGAAAGTAAACGTAGGGCAAGCATACAAGTATACTCAATAGGGAAACCTAATGCTCTCGTGCACAAGTGGGAAGACATCCAAATGTCTCGTGAGAACATCAGAAGAAATCTAGCAAGGAATTCTATCCACCCAACCTCACCAGACACACTCACCAAAAACACAATCACAACAGGTAGTAGTATATAAGAACAATAGTATTGGGTACCCCGCAGCATATCCCATTAGTTAGCTACTATTCCTAACGGTGAACATCCTGACGCTGCCACACTCTCCCCGCCCGCACACACCTGGGCCTCACAAACCACACTTCCCACATGCACACACCTGGGCCTCACAACCACGTATCCCGCCCGCAAAAACTTGGGCCTCAAAACCACGTATCCCGCCCGCACACACCTGGGCCTCATCCCAAAGGTTCTTGGGAAATATTAAAACCTGCCCAAGGAGTCTTGGGCTAAAACCACCCCAATTGAAACCTACCCAAAGAGTCTTGGGTGTTAGGTCACCTCAAGTCATCACAGCCTAGGGAAGAAGAAGCAGGAAGGAGCTAGTATCTATGGGAAAAACACCCTCTCCCATGAAATGGGAGTGTTCGGCACTAAGTGCTCAACATGGGTTGGGTGCATCAAGACACAAATATATATATATATATATATATATATATCAAACACTCATCCCATCCTATGGCTTCTAAACAGAGAAAATGAGCATGTGCCTCGGCACTGCTACCACGAAGCATGCATACACCAAACAACCCCAACCCCATTTGGGTTTTCACGTTTCAGTAGAATTAGTTTATTAGTTCCTTAACTACTGGGAAACTATCCACAACCAACCACATCGATCGTTCATAAAACATATCCCTGCTATCCACAAATCAAGTTAAGAAAACACAAGCAGCACAACAAATCCCTTCTTATCAACGAACCAACCCATTGATTATTAATCTTGTTCCATTACCATGACCCACCATTCATTAACTCTTCCACTTTTTATTTATTATTCAAAGACCATAGTCTATTCACATTCAACCCCATCCCTGCAGCCCCGCTACCAACCACCATAACCATAAACACGCTGAAACTCGTACATCATTATCCCTTTAGTACCATTTATCGCAGCCCCGCTCCCCATCACTAACATAGCATTCACACCAACCCACAACCAAGTCAACTGCAGCCCCGTTTCTCACCCGATCCAGAACAACCCACAAAACACACCCATCACATGCCACGTATCCAAGCCAACACCCACATGTTCATTATTCCATTTTGTTCAACCGGGGTGATCACACAAGGGTTCCAGATTTTAAATCAACCAGCATTACGTGATTAATCAAATTCCACATTCCTGAAGGTTCCATTCACAAAAACGGTCTAGAAATATAGGGTAACATTTAATTGTACAAGAAAAGGTCCCCAATGACCATGATTTTTAGTAGGCATAAGCCTATTCAATTCTCAACATATCAATAGGATAAACAAAGATAAACATAACAACTTTCCCATCCCCGTTCTTTAATCCAGTTATTATCTTTATTTAATGGTTCAACTGTTTCTCACAAAAAAAAGGACACCCATCCCACATGATGCACAAATTTAGAGAGAGACGAAGGTAAGATCCCAACCTTAAGAGGTTCTGATCACAACGCTCCCCCGGATCAACTTTAGAAGATGTCCATCGGTTTCGTTCACTTCTGTTGGGTCCCGAAAAAACCTCCTCGGGTGGATGTCAGAAAGTAAAATTTGAAGGAAAGACAACAGATCCAAGCTCGTAAGTTTCGCCTCATCGTTACGATCCTGTGGCCCCTTACGGATCGTAAATCGGAGCTTGGACGAAGAAGTTATGGAAGAAAAGGAGCCTTCGAGTCTCTTGGGAGAGCTTTGCTCAGAGGAATGGGGAGGAGAGGGGTGAGTTGAAAGGGAGGAGGGGACCCCTCCTTTTATAGGCAAGAAAAGAAAAATTACACTACGTTTACTTTATGGTACACGATGTGTAATCAGTCGTTTCACACGGCCACCACACGGCTTCCAACATGGCCTTCATCGCAGAACGCGGATGTTGACTGGACAACACACGGCTTGAAGGAAACACATACACGGGGAAGGACTACACGGCGTGTAGTTTTGACACATGGCGTGTACCCATTTATTTAACACAGCTCCAACACAGCACACAGACGTTGACTGGTCAACACATGGTAACACGTACGCGGGGAGGGACTACACGGCGTGTAGTATTGGATACACGGCATGTACCCATTTATTTCACATGACAAGGACACAGCCTTCAACACGGGGTATACCCGGAAAAGGGGTACATGGCGTGTACTCAAACTACATGGCGTGTAGTTTCAAAATTCTAGAAAGTGTGGGAAAAGTCCATTTTACCCTTCAGAACACATCGTGGCCTTCTTTTTGACAAAGTAATGGGCCGGAGAGGTCCGGACCATTACATCAGATACAACTTAAAACATTCTCGTCTCCGAGAATTCAAAAACCAACCCATAGGAACCCAACAAGATACCTCTTAGGGTTCTCGTTATAACAGGAACCCAACCAACAACCACAATCATAGGTGTTAGGAATTCCCCCTCCTTTGTCAAGATATTATCTGCATTTGGCGGCACTGACTCGCCTACACGGGTTTAATCGCATCCTCATTAATGTGTCTCGATTAAGGATTGGGCCTTCCCACTTCCATATATTATGATTTTTCAACTCGCACTACCCCCAACACCGCACAACCAACACACTACCCAAACATGTGGTTTGGGGAAAATTCCTTCTCCTATGTCGAGATATTATCTGCTTTAGGTGGCACTGACTCGCTCGAATGGGTTCAATCGTATCTGCATTAATGATTCTCGATTAAGGATCAGGTTATTCCATTTCCCCACAAAACTCCGGGGACTGAGCGTGCATCTGGGCCTCCCTCTCCCAAGTGCTCTCCTTGAGGCTGCCATGCCTCCACAACACATGAACCAAGGGAATGGTTTGTCCATGGAGAACTTTATCTTTACGGTAATTGATTCTGACCAGTCGTTCCTCGAAGTTCACGTCGTTTCCCATATCTAACTCTCCCCAGTCGATAACGTGGGGGTCATCATGTAAGTACCGACGAAGCTGGGAGACATAGAAGATATCATGAACCTTCTCCAACTGAGGTGGCAGGGACAACTGATATTCCACCTCGCCGAGTCGCCTCGACACCTCAAAAGGTTCGATGAACCTAGGTGAGAGCTTTCTCCCTTTCCCCAACCTCCGCTGCCCCCGTCGAGGGGAAACCTTAAAGAACACATGATCTCCCACCTCGAACACCAAGGGCCTCCTCCGACGATTAGCATAAGACTTATGTCTGTCCTGAACCACTTTCATCCTCTCACTTACAAGCTGGACTTTCTATGTGGTGCTCTGCACTACCTCTGGCCCAAGAGAACCTATCTCACCAACCTCTGCCCAGCAAATGGGTGAACGACATGGTATTCCATACAAAACCTCAAACAGTTCCATTCCAATAGTAGAGTGGAAGCTGTTTTTGTAGGCGAACTCTACGAATGGAAAGTGTCATACCCCTGATCCTCCGAAATCCAGAGCGCATGCTCGCAGCATGTCCTCCGACGTCTGGATAGTCCTCTCTGTCTTTCCATTGGTCTGGGGGTGGAAAGTAGTGTTAAGGCGTAGCTGGGTGCCAAAATCATGTTGTAACCCCCTCCAGACTCATGAGGTAAACCGAGTATCCCGATCTGTGACTATAGTCTTTGGAACTCCATGAAAACACATCACCTAGTCTATGTACCTCTATGTTATGGTACTCACCGGTCCTGACTCCTTAACTTCTAAGAAGTGAGATGATTTCATCAGTCGATCCACCACTACCCAGATAGCATCATAACCACCCTGAGCTCTGGGTAGTCCTATGATGAAGTCCATTGATATGTCATCCCACATCCAATCGGGGACATCTAAAGGATGAAACAAACCACTGGTAACCCGGTGTTTAGCCTTCACATACTGACACACTAGGAATTTAGCCACAAACTCTAGGATCGTCTTGATCCCAACCCAAACACTTTGGAAGATGGGGATGTCTGAGGATGATCAGAGTCCCTATGACCTAAAAATATATGGTTATGATAGGAAAAAATAGACACTAGTCAGAAAATTCCACCTAAAGAACCAGTACAGTGGTCTGGTAACCAAAATTGAGTTCATGGTTGCCTCTAAGGCCACCTCCTACAATGGATTGATGTGAAGGCCATGGCTCCACATGTATACAGCAGTCCCTTCATTGTATCACCAGTTCCTCAAGTACTTTTTTAATGGTCGAGTGGGAATACATTATAGTGAAACATCTCTCTTTGCCTCTTGTGAATCCCACTACCAAGATGTCGACTATTACATGATCAAGGACAAGGAGATTCAAGCTAACGAGGTCAAACATGCTATGGCTGCGACATACCCATGGAAAATTCCAGATGATGCCTACATATTTCCAATTCACTAATTAGACGCAATGTACCCAGATATGGGAAAATACTTCATTGTTTCTGGAAAGAGGGGGGGAAACATTACCATGTATAATAGAAACTGAGGATCACTTCATATTCCTACACAAATCTGGCTCAGTTGATCCCAGAGCCCCCTACTCCCATAAGGTATCGAGTTGTCCTTCCAAAGGCGATGAAAATACCTCATACATTAATGTTCTGCAGCTCTAGGATAAACTAGATCAAGCTGATGTGTCACTATTTCTTTGATATATTAAAACGTGGCCCCTTGGGCCGAAGACCATATAGGATTAGATTGATTGCATTCATCGATATGGTTTTGATGGCACAGGATTACCCAGATTGAGTGTCTACCACCACTCGGGCAGGCACCAGCCTCCCATCCGGGTCTTTGTATTGAGGGGAAGCTCCTCCCACTGAGGATCCCTCCCCCATATGAAATGATAAGGATTTAGAGGATTCTACTCCAACATTCTAAGAGGGTGTGTCCACCACAGTCGATGCATTGAAACAAGCGAACCACGGTAGTGAGAAGGATCTGAAACCCACATTGATCAGTGATGCTATGTCTATCAAATTGCAATAGAAGTACATAGACTGCAAGAAACAACATTGTAATGTATTAACCTAGAGTTATAATGAGATATTGGGACTAGATCCCCATGTTTCCATCAAATGCCTTGATCTCCTGGAAAATCACTGCAGAATTAAGTAGCCTCCCTAAAAGATGCACCCTTATCATGGTTCTCTGGTCGATGGAGAAGTTACTGAGCTCATCAGATCATATTTCATCATCGAGGTCCAATACCCCAGATGGTTTGCTCAAATTTTGACTATCCGGATGAATAATAGATAAATCAGGGTCTGCATCGACTTCTGAGATCTCAACTATCACTATCTGAAGGATGATTTCCCCTTCCCGTGGTAGAGTTGGTTATTGATGTCACTGCTGGGTTCCATCCCCTCCCTTTGATGGATGGGTATACCAGGTACAACCAAATTTGAATGGACCCTGAGGAAGAAGATTCTATAGCCTTCATGGAACCACAAGGTACTTTTTATAACCAGGTCATGCCTTTCGGTCTAAAGAATGCAGCAGCCCCCTTTAGTGTTCCATGCATCACATATTAAGAAGATCCTTAGGACATTGGTGGAATGCAAGGTGGATGATCTAGTGGTCAAATATCGCCAGCATCAGGACCATCTCAATGACCTTAATAAAGTGTTCGACTCTATCTGTTCTAACCACATGAAGATGAACCCATTTAAATGTGCCTTCAAGATTTCCATCATAATGTTTCTTGGATTCATTTTCAGATATAGGGGCATCGAAATCTACCTAGACAAGATCAAATCCATTACTCAGATGTCTCCCCGGAAGAAAACTTTTAGTGATTCTAGGCTTTCAAGGCCACATGGAATACATACAAAAATTCATCTCAAATTTGGCCAGTAAGTGTAATCCATTTTCCCGGCTCATGAAAAAGGCACTGTCAACAAATGGCTTGAAGAATGTCAGACTGCTTTCAAGGAAATCATACAGTTTATGCTATGAACTCTGGTCCTATTTCCACCCATTTCTAGAAATCCATTTTTCCTTTAGGTGACCACCCTGGAACGGTCTTTCAATGAACTTCTCGCCCAGAAGAATAGTGAGGGGACAAAGAATGGTTACTATTATCTCAGACAAATTCTCCTCGATAAGGAGAATAGATAATACCTTATCCAGAAGAGCTTCCTTGCACTGGTATTCACAGCATAGAAACTATGACATTACTTACAGCACCATGTGGTACAGCTGGTGTCCCAGGTGGATCTACTGAAGTGCATCCTAAACTTCCCAATGTTGATAGGTCATCTAGCCCGGTTGGTAGTGATTCTCAAGAAGTTCAACATTAGCTTTTTCATATAGAAGGCTACCAAGGGGAATGAATTGGTGGATTTCCTTATCGCTCATCCAGCTCCCACAGACATGTCTCTTGACTTTGATTTTCTGGATGAGGCAATCCTCTTGGTAGAGTAAGTAATCCTGTGTTGTAAAATGGGCATTGATGGTTATTCCTAGAGCCCTACCATCAAAAGGCTAAATGACTCGAGACTCAACAGAGTATGCTTGGGTATCATCATCATCTCTCCCACATAAGATGTTTTTCCATATTCATTTTTGTTGTAAGTGGACTATACCAACAATGAGGCAGAGTAATAGGATATCATCATTGGCCCTGAGTGGGCCCTTGAGATTGCAATTGTTTACTTTCATGTGAAAGGGGTCCCCAAACTAGTCATCAAAGATATCAACAGTGACTGTGTCATCACAAAGCCAGATCTCGTACAACTGTTGGAACATAACTGCTAGTTTATGGCTTAGTTCCCATCTCGGTCTGAGGTTACCCATGTCCCTCGACCATAGAATGGTAGATAATACACCTTAGCCAGCTTATATGCATCTCATGTGGAGCCTGATCAAGATGATTTGATTATCCACGTGACACACTGGAGAGTCATCTCCCTCATCACTCTGGACGATGATGATATCCCACGGATAAGTCACCTTACCGCCAGGACCTCTATACCAGGGACCCCAAGTATTGTTGTCTAAGTGCTAGATGTAACTCATGACTGAAGGACCCCCTTTTTCGATTACCTTGTGAAAAAAAATATCCTAGAAGATCGAGATGAGCATGAGCGAATTTGAAGTTGCACATTGTTGTTTTCTCTCAAGATAAGTCCTTGTATTGAGTGGATCCTCTACAACAAAAGGATTTTGTGGGGTTTTACTCCGTTGCATTCAAGGAGATGAGATTCTCCAAGTCATGCAAGAGGTTTATACTAGTTACTGTGGGGCTCATCAATCCGGGATGAAGTTTTCTCACCAGATCCTTAGATTGGGGTATTTTTTTCCCTCCATGATCTATGACTGCATCGGGTTTTCCAAGAGGTTCCATGCATTCCAAATTCATTCCAATTTTGTGTATCACTCACCGGAGCCTCCCCAATCTACCAAGTACTCTTGGACCTTTTCTGTCAGGGGGATCTATGTTGGGGGACCATATCCACCAGTGACAGCTCATCATTGGAGGTACATCATGACCGATACAGATTTATTTTCCTTGTTGGACGAGGAAATTCCTCTCTAGGAGGTCAAGGCCCATTCAATCATTTAATTTTTGAGCTCCAACATCAACTACATATTTGGAGTACTTCATGTCATTCATACTAATAATGGAACCTACTTCCAGGAAGCCAAGTTGAACAAATTTTACGCCAAGTACAACATTGGCTCCAACCATACCCCCATCTTTCACGTTCCATAAAATGGGAAGATCGAATCATTCAACAAAACCCTCTCCAACATTCTATAGATGATGGTTGGTTATAACCAAAAGATTTTTCCGGAAAATCTCCCCAACGCCTAATGGGATTATCAGACGATGACTCCCAATTCCACATGGATGACACCATACTCACTAGTGTACAGAATGGAGGCTATCCTTCCCATCATTATTCAGTTTCCTTCATTGCGCATAGCTGTCTATGACCATCACAGACTAGTTAAAGTAGCTAAAATCTACCTAGATAAAATAGTATAACTCGATGAGAACATGCTTTATGCCATGAAAAATTTGGAAATGCATCATAACAAAATAGCTAGAGCTTTCAATAAGAATTATTTCCTCTGCTCTTTCATTCAAGGTAACATGGTGTTGGCCCTGTTAACACTAATGATACCTAGTAGGAAACCACCCATGCTAGAGCCAAAATGGGAAAGACCTTACATCATTCATAATGTTAACCCTAATGGCGTGTACTCGCTAATCACCATGGATGTAGAGAATATAAATCCTCCCACCAATGCTAAATTCCACAAGAAATACGTTCCCAAAGTTACTAGGTCCTGCAAGACCTTAAAATATCAAATACCACTTGATATAAAATTGTTTGTCATCCTGCATGACATTAAACTGTATCTATACTACATGACCATAAACTATGATTTTCTGCATGAAATTAAACTGTATGTCCTCCCAAAAGTCATTAAACTACATTTCAAGAACTATGTATGTCTTGAGTCCCATCATCATGGGAAGCATAAGAATGCTCGAACACCTGGTCTTGAGTCCATCCCCCAAACTCTTCTTTTTGACTACCACCAGGAGTACTACACTTGGATGGTCCCTCACGATGTAGGGTAGGCTTCATTGGCCCCCACTCATGTCAGGATTACATTGATCACACCATGTGAAATTTCTCATTCTTCTATCCTCCCACGTCCTCACCATGTGACGCTAAACAATGAGGCCCTTTCCAAAACTATGTGTGGCTTGATTTCCATCATTATGGAATATAGAGGAATGCTCGAACCATTCTTCTATAGGCCTAGCCTAACTTCAAAATCACCCCTTGGGTTGAAACACATGGTGTAGTGTAGGCATTTCCCTCATTCTTGTCAAGTTCATCATGACTGCACCATGTATTCTACCCATTGGAGATCCCTTCCTCTTCTTTCATCCAATATGAAGTTAAGATGGAAAGACATATTCATGCTTATTGCATCCAATCATTTGGGTTTTCATCATCATTCACGTCAAAAAGTACCCCTAAATGGCATGGATGCTAGGTCAAAGGGCTCTCCTACCATTTCAGGCCAATATCCTCAAGGATTTAGAGTGAGAAATTGATACAAGTCCCACATTGCGAATATCGTCAGCGATCAACACTAATTTGTCATTATCATTTTAGGTCACATGATATGGATGTTGTGTTTCAAACATGGTCAACGACCATCCTCTATCGTTAGAAAGTTCCCTATAATTTCCAAATGTTGGGTGCAGTAAACCATTTTATCCTTCAACCTCTTCAAATATTTGTCCGCTTCGGGTGAGAGCATTGATCTGGTTGGGATAGACCTTGCCTGATTTTCATCCATCACTACCATCCCCTCATGTGTTAGGGATAGTTTAATCATATTACTTGTTTTTCATACCAATCATGGATCATGTGTTCATATTATTTTTGGTAAGGTAATACCCTCATAAAGGGTCATGTGTGTTGGCCTAGGTGGGACTCCCCATCTCAGGTCCCTTGACCCTTTCGTCCCCCTTGTCCTATGTTCTCATCTAGGATTGTGCATTGTGGTATGCAATCACTTCCTCATTCACATCAGACTATTTTGGCCTTGACACACATATCCCCTTGAGACATCCCTCCTTCGTCTATCATCTTTTCTACAGTCACAGGTCCCGCCATTCTTCACGCATCTAATCTTTTGGGTTTCCATCATCATCCATATCCAAAGGGAACCTGAATAGCGTGGATGCACGGACCAAGGGCTCTCCTACCAATTCAAAAAAATGTACTCAAGGATTTAGATCTTGAAATTGATACAATTACCATGTTGGGAATGTGGTCAACATTGGATATCCAATATTTTTCCCCAATCCTTGCTTACACCAATATAATTACTATGTTGCGAACATGGTCAATAGTAATCCTCTATCGTCATTTCCATTTTTTGGTTTTACAAAAGTACGATGATTCTCCCACTCCACTCACCTTTCCTATGAATATGACAATAAACTGGACATCTACAGTTGGATCCCTATGACCTAAAACTAAGAGCACCATCGTCCTCACTGTAAGATGTTAAACTATGAACTGGTTGGGACATCCCATCTCTGGACACTCAAAATTTCTGGCCCCTTGTCCTATGTTCTCATTCCGAATTTTACGATGTATTATGATATTATTCCCTCATTCACCTCAGGTTACTCACTATTCTGTACACATCCCTTGTTGAGATACATTTCCTCAATCTGTGCCTTTTCCACATGATGTAAAATTGCACAGAATCCTCTAGAATGATGTGTGGATTCATTCCCATCCTTATGGGATATATAGGACCTCCGGAACATTTATTCTTCAGGTCCATCACCATATCATAGAATTATTTTTATCATCCAGGACCCTTGTCCCGAGTCCTTCTAGGATAGGGGTATATAGTGGGGTATAGGCTTAAGTCCTCATTCTCATTGGGTTTGTAACCACCATTACATGTACCTATTTCTCCTAATAAGTCATTATTATCCCATTAGACACTAATCATCTTGATTCATATTCTATTGAATTGGGTCCCTCGACACTTATTGGTGATTCAACAATGTGCCCAAGATCACTCTGGTTTAAGACCAAGAGTATTGAATTCTACTTAGACATGCTCTCTCATATTTTCAGGCTTCATGTTCCCCTTCATTTGGGCATTAATTCACTTCCATGTCCAAAAGGTCCCCCAAATGGTATGAATGCTCAGCCTAAGGGAACTCCAATCATTTCCTTCCACCACCATCAGGTACCTCATACGAAAATTTGATTCATGTCCCACGTTGTGAATATGGTCAGAGGTCAATGCTCATTTTTCGTTCCTATTTCGGGTAACACAGTATGGATGATGTGTTTTGAACACAGTCAACATTTATCCTTTATTTTCACACATGTCCCATCAATCCCTAAATGTTGGTTGCATGATTCACATCATGTTCCAATCTATATTGTCCATGTGGAATTTTGACACACTTGGTACTATCCCTCAGTGCACATTTTCTCGTATGGGGGAAAATTCATGGTTAGGCGTCATTCGGGGCTCTGCACTAATTTCCCCATTTTGTGTATTCTATGTGTTGCAAAAAACCATCTCCTCCTATGTTTCCCATATCAATTGTAGCTCATGTGGGCTTAAGGATTCGGTGATGGTTAACACTCGCATGGAACAATCACTCTTCTCTATGGTCTGATCTCTAAGACCTTAAACTAAGATCTTCTACCTTAAAAAATGTATAACATTATTCCCATGATCATGGGATATGTAGGGATGCCTAGAAATCTCTTCTTCAGGTCTAATTCAGGTTCCTCTAATATCCTATTTTGTTTGGCCTTCTGGCCCTAACTTTCACATATTCACATGGTGTGGCATAAGGACTTAAGTCCTCATTCACATCAGGTTTTCATGTGTTTCACCACATAATTCATTCTATGAGCTAGTATTCCACACCCCTCATACTGCATGATGTGAAAATTCACCCTCAGAACTATGTATGGCTTGTTACCCATCATAATAGGGTATGTAGGAACGCCCAACTACTTTCTTCAAGCCATTCCTAAAAATCATTTTTGGCCCCTCTTTAGTAACCCTGTTTGGAGGTATGTGACCTTGTTTATGCATTTTTATGTGTTTAAAGTGCATGGGTTCAGTTGGGAAGTGTTTGGGAGAGTTTGGAATGGTTTTGAATGAGTTTCAAGTCTTGGCATAGGGAGCACGGTTTGAGCACGGTTAGTGGAAACTGTGAGGATTCTCTAAGAAACCATGTGGGGGGGGAACAATAGGCTTTGCATGACCTATGCATGGTTTTCCAAACTATGCGAGGAAACCATGTGAACCCTTTATCTTGAGGCAGTAGCGTACGCACGGTTTGCACACAGTTTTCCAAACCGTGGAGGCTAACCATGCTTCCACATAAATATAAGGTTTTAAACCCCAGGCTCACTCAGGCTTGCCTCATTCCTCTCCATACTTCCTCCCACTCGAGCCACACTCAGTATTTTCAGTTCCCAATGGTTTGAGGGGCTCTTCCATTCAGTTTGGAAGCGTTTTGAAGGGGTTTCTTGGTGGATTTAAGGTGGTTTTTCCTGTATAAGTATCTCCTCTTGATTCCCTTGTGTTTTCCTCTAGATCTACATCCTTATCTTTTGTGGTTTTCTAGATCTAAACTTGTTGTGTTTATATATGGGGTTGTGGTTTCCTCGGATGTTGATTTTAAGGCTTGTGAATGTTAGTAAAAGGGAACTAGAGAGGTTTTGGTGGTGCGTTCGGTGGATTTGATGTGCGGTTTCTTGTGGGTCGATTTCTAGGAAACCCAAAATGTAGGTGGCTTCTCTCTCAACTCCACTTGGTTAGAGATAATGGATTTTGGTTACAATTA
The DNA here is from genome assembly GCA_963277665.1 of Viscum album. Taxonomy (NCBI): domain Eukaryota; kingdom Viridiplantae; phylum Streptophyta; class Magnoliopsida; order Santalales; family Viscaceae; genus Viscum; species Viscum album. The sequence goes on along the minus strand of OY728128.1, from coordinate 205,654,795 downwards.
ATTTGTTTGGATTGAAATTAATTGTATTTTGATGTGTGAAGTTGGTTGGAAATCCATTTGGGGAATTTCGGGGAAAAGGTGGTTTTATGGTGAAATGATATTGTTGTGGATTTTAAAATGGAGATTTTAAAATAGGATGATATGGTTTATTTTTGAAAATGATTGATGGAAATGGTTTTCAATAAAGAGGTTGTATTATTAAAATTTTATTAGGCCTGGAAAATGGTTTTCAATAAATGGGTGATTTATTGAAGTTATTGATATGAAATGGAATTGGTTGATTTCATGTTGTTATGACCTTGGTGGGTAATATGCTTGTTTATGGCTTGATGGGAATGTTGTGTGGATGTTGAAAGAAGTAACAGTATACAAAGTGGATGGATAGTGGACGGAAGGGCCACCATCAATGGATAAGTAGACCAGAAGTGCCACTAGGTGTGAATGGGTGAACGGGTTGGATGGAAGCTCCACCGTTTATATTGTTGGTGTGAAAGGGTGAACGGGTTGGATGGAAGCTCCACCATTTTGGTTGTTTTGTTGTGCATTGTTTTGCAAGATGGAAATTATTTTTCTAGTGTGTAAATGATGGAATAGCTTATGGAATGTTTGGTAGGCTTTCCCTCGGGTTCTTTGTTTGGGTATGATGGCTTGGTAAGGATGTGTTTGGATTATGGAAATGGTTGTACTTGTGATTTTTTTATATAAATGTGCTAACGGTTTTATCCTAGTGGAGTGTGTAAGAAAGTCATTTGGGGAAATCCTACTGAGTTTTAGTACTCACCCCTACTTTGGCACGTTGTTGTCTTTGCAAATGTTGTGTATAATGGTGTGGGAAAAAGGTAAGGCATCATCTTATTTTTGTGGTGCATCGTGATGTCTGGGTGGAGCTTGGAGCATGGAGCTTGGTGTGGAGCCATGGAGTGTGCCTTGGCTTATTTTGGGTCTTTCATTGAGTCTTTCTCATAGTACTCTGATATGGTATTGGTTGTATTGGTTTTGGGATGTATTGTGGAACAACTTGGTTATCCCTTGGGAATACATGCTTGACTGTTTTTGTTGACATTCATCATATAGTGATTGATATTTGATAGTTTGGCTGGTTTTGTCTTAAGGTAAAATCATTCCCCAATTTTTTCTCAAAGCCCTTGGAATTTATTTCCAGCCTTTGGCGCCTTGGGAACATTGCTTATGGCCTAGTAACCCTCACCGGCTCCTCAAGCCAATGTGGTAGGGGTGTAGTGTTAGAAGTGTTATCGGTTTGATCGGTCCTTAGCTTTCAAGTGAGATAATTTTTTTGATCATTGGTGTTGATCATTGGTTTTTTTGTTGACATTCGTTGTGGTATACTCCTTGAGTCGGGATGGTAGCAAGGCATAGGAATGTCGGAACTTGGAATGTATAGCTTAAAAGGACGTAGCTAACCCTTTTATGCTGAACCTCATGTTACTAGGGAGTTGGGTACATAATTATTTTGTAGACACTTATAAGAATTGGATATCTCATTGTCATGGGTGTAGCCAATGTGATGAGCATAGAAATCATGGTATAAATGAATTCCCAATAGGATGCATATCTCATTGGGTGTAATGACTTATGGGCTGAATTAAGAAATGGTGGTTTTCAAAAGTGTGAAATAGAAATTTGAATAAAATTTGTATTTTCAAAATGGTTTGGTTTTCAAAAGAGTGAAACATGGAAAATGTGAACTTGTGAAAAACCTTGTGTGATAGTGTTGTGCAATGTGATTAGAAATGAGAATTCTTGGTGTCTATGGAGAAATGAACAATCATCGTTTCGTGATGTAGTATTTCACTATACCCATAAACAGTATGTTCAACATCCATTAGATGGAGTTGTCTATAAGTTTAGGTCAGAAAATTTTCATAAAAACGCCCTAGTATTTAGAGGATTCTTGTTTTTTTCACAGAATATGGGATTAAAGAGAGTAGAGGGGGTGGAGAATGAAAATAAAGGAAAGGTGCTTGAGAGAAGACGTTACCTATTAATCAGGCAACTCCTTTTGTATTATGCCAGAAGGATTCCTCTAGAGGGTTTCTACCCAAATATATAATTCATGAATGATGTCATAATTATTGAGAGCCATTTTGGGAAGGTATTGGCTGAGCATAAGAAGTATGGGTGGTATTAGTAAGGGGTAGAGTGTATATCTTTTTATAGTGGTGGGGGAGTGCCACTTTTATAAATACCAGGAGGTACTCAAAAATGGGAGTTCTATCATACCTAAAGTTCCTAAATAATCTAATACTAATGTATTAAAAGAGAATAAGGGATTTAAAAACCCACATACAAAAATTAAGTGCAATTTAATTATTTTTTTCCTTAACTTCTTAGATTCAGCAATTTTATCATTTTGGTTTTTATTAAAGAATCTAGTTTCTAATTTAAGTATTTTAACAATTAAAATAGAATTAATGTGAGAGTGATTAAAAAATATATATAAACTTAACTATTTAAATTATTTCTCATATATAAATTTAAAATCCTTTTTTTTAAATTAATTTTAAAACAATCACATGTGATGCGTTAAAACACTACTTGAACATGGACCGTCTTAACAACATATTTACATAATATGGGTCTATATGATAATTATAGAAGTTTAATAACTCAATTAATATAATATATTTAATGTATATTATCAATTTCAAGTATCTTGCAGTAATATAAGACTTTTTTCAATTTTATATTATTTTATAAGACATATTTATATTAAAATAACAAAAAATACAACTTTGATATTTTTTATTTAATGCTAAATTTAAAATATCAATATAACAATGGAATTATAATATATTAACTTTAAATGTGTTTGAAATGAAATATAAATCGTAAAATATAATTAAATACTATAAATAAAGCAATTAACTTCACATCTAATGTTTATAGTATCATTTATTTTAGTTAATTATTAACTAAATAATAATTATATATCTATTTCTTAATTATTTTATTTACCTAAACCATATCTAAAATTATATGTAATTTATTATGAAAAAAATAACCCATATATCATTAAAAATGATATATATGACCTAAAATTTTATTTTCATTACATTCCTCGACGTTTTATAAATGTTAAAGGCTAGGAAAGTTTATTTCTTGTCTTCTTTCCTTACCCTTTTTTATAAAGATCATCCATTTAATAATATCCCAAAACACATATATTTTGAACCAAGTTGGGTAAAGGGTGTTGTTTTTTCATCAAAATGATTTTTATAAGTTTCCAAGTAATTTTAGTCTTTCATATTTAGGTTTAGTCCCTTATCAAGCTTAATAGTACCTTAATCACCATAATTAATTTTAATCTCATTAATTAATAATATTGTTAAAAAATTAATTTGATATTTTTAGACAAAAAATAACATACTAATTAGATTTTGTTACTCAGGATTTTCCAAATTCTAATCACAATAGTGTGAAAATTATAATTAATGATATCCCATTGAAGGGGTGAAATAACAAGTGTTTATAGGGTAGAAACGTTCAAAATATATTGGGTTTTTATATTCAATTTCAATGTGAACTTGATCATATTGAATAACATTGTATTAGTAGATGTAATAATCATCTAATTTTAATATAAATCATATTTATAATGTCTTTTATCACTAATAATTAATTAGACGAAAATTTAGTTTTTTATAATAAAGCAGTATTTTTTACTATTTATCAAAAAAAGGACGTTTCTCAGAAAAATCAAACAATTATCTGTAGAATAATTTTTAAATTAGGAATTATAAAATGATTTTTATTTTATCCAATTTAATTTGTACATGTGTCTAAAATTAATTTTATTATTAACATTGAATCATCGGAAAAATTAAACATAAAATGAATTTACCAAAAATATTATCTTTCATTATCAATATGTTTTATTAATATAAAACAACAATATTTCAAAATAATTTATTAATAATTTTAATATCTAGTTTATTATTATCTCATTTAAATAATTTAAACAATAAAATGTGATTTTTAATAGAAACTTAGTGTTGCGTGCATCGTATGCCAAATCGGTGTTGCTTGTAGTGGCAACCAAGTTGGTATTACCTGTATCCTAATCCAAGTTTGTATTACGGGTGTAAGGACTGTTTTACATAGTATTTTAATATATAAATATATAAAAATAGGGGGAACTATTTCTAGTGGCATGTGAAATAGAAAATATTGAAAAGATAAAATAATTCAAAATAAATAATTATCAAAATATTAGGGTGATACATTCTACCCCCCTCAAATTGAATTTATCCCTCGAAATTCATTTTGGTTTACAATGGATTAATACATGAAAGTTTCAATCATATAAACCCTCATTGAAAAAATGGATACTAAAATATCCCGTAAAAAGGGAAATTTGTAACAATAATGATTACCCAAAGTAACATTTAACTAGGTTTCCACACAGAATATTATCTATTGGGGTGAATATTGGACATAGTGGAAATCATAAATATTTAAAGTGATTGATTGAGTTTATTAATCCAAATCATGTGAATAATCAATGAAATGTTGAGGGCATCAAATTCAAAAAACTATGATGACTATAGAGGCCATTGATTCAATAGAATTTATGGTAGTAGGAAAACAATTTTTGTATCACTTTTAGAAAATTGGGTAATTCTTAATAAATTTATATAAAAAAATTTCAATTCTTGGGTTGTGCTTTGAAAATTTTATAATACATAAATGACCACATGGAATAAATGTCTAGAAATAAAATTTAATGAATAAATAACTAAAATACAATTTTATTGGATTTTAAGCCCCATAATGAATAAAAAGTCTTACTATATATCTCTAAAAAAATAACATGTGTTAATCTAGAAAAATAAATTTAACACTAATAGTTCATCATAAATATTTATATATCAAAATTAAATTTAAAATAATGAATAAATCGCATAGGCTAGTGGTAGGAGTGAAATCATTGTCATCCTTTTGTCATGGGTTCAAGACCTGGGGCCTTGCCGAACCTGATTGGTTGTCACCGAACACACATGATGTCCTTTTTTAAAACCGCACAATTATAATATATAATAATAACATCCTTGAAATAAGTTTAATAACTAATTATCCTTTTAACCATGGTTTTCGACACAAACTTAGTGGAAATATACTTCCTCAAATGTTTAACATAAACTTTTTATGAACAGATAACATTATAACACATCAGAAATATGAACATCCAAAACTGTAAAATGAGAGTACAGAAATAAGATTAACATTGATTCCCCTATATAACAATGTATATCTCGGTTTCAATATTCCAAAAATGTGAATACTTTTGTTATATATTCCCTTTAAACATGGTAACAACTGGAATTACTATAAATCTGTTTGGAAAAAAATTCAAGCTTCCTCATTCCTAAGAATATTGGATTTACTCCTTAAATACAAAAATGATGTATACAAAATTAGTGGTAGTAGAAAACACATATAAACAGGTTCTTTTTTAGTTTCAAGGTAATCATTATTTTGATATTTACATATTCATATCCAATGTATTTGGTTAAATACAACATTATATTAACCAAAAGAATGTGTCACGAGTTACCTTCCCTTTGTCAAACTGTTAAATTTCATGAGATAACCTTTCTAGTCCATTATCACCATTAAACATATTATTGTAAATCCATAGAATAACATGAATAGAAAAATCCATACATTATTCTATGTTCTTAATTCTATGACCCAAATACGCGAGTACTTTAATTATTTCATCCTTAATCCATTAACAAATCTACCTCATCCTATAGAAAATACTTTTTTTAATTCACAATTCATGTATAGTCCCTTCATCATTATCAATGTAGCCATTATTTGCACACCTTGTTGATTCTATTTTGGAAATTTACTATTAGTATATTCAGTTTCATAATGACAATTTATTCCACACATAAAACACATAACCTATGATAATGACTTAGGGAAACCAAAATTCCCATCCATTTCATTAATCAAACTCTTCATTTTTCCCTTGCTGTCAATTTTTTGTGTCATTATTTACCACAGTCAAAACACTTTATTGCACCTCTAATACATTCACCTAGGTGATTCTTTCTACATTCTTGACACAATGGAAACCAAATCTTCTTTCCTTCATGATATCCTTTACCTGAACTCTCATCAAACTCCTTTCTCTACCTTGGTTAGTCAAAGTGTTGGTTAAGGTAAACATTGTGAATCATGTTCCATGAGAACTGATTAGGTATGATCATGAATTTTTTCACTCTAGTTGTCATCCATCTTTTCTTCTCATTTGAAAATCATCCATCACATTTAACAGTAATCCAATTCCGTCAGGTTTCCTCCATTGACTAAAACTAGAAGCATATTTTGAGAATTAATAATCATAGTTGAAAACCACATAGTAATGAAAATAATTACTTATAGGATGTATAAATCATGAGACCTTTCATAATCAATGACACATTGGGTTTATCCTAGGTTATTCATAGATAACTTGTATATTAATCCTTTTTGATGGATCATGAAGTGTTTGAGAACTCCCAAATCATTTCCAATGGGAGTGTCAAACTAGGTGTCCAACATGGCTGGTTGTCATGTACCAGATTACCGGGAGTCAATCTCAGAACATCTTGTAAGAGATTTTAGCCCTAGTTACATATGTTCCACATCCCCATCCATATGTATTTTCTACCCATGGATGTATTTCTATGAAATAACCCAATATATCCGTTACCAAAATTCCAAAAAATATCCTAAATGTTAAATCATCCTCATACTTATACTTAGAGACTTCCCTAGACATATCCATAAAATGAAACCTAGGTATATCACTAAGGTTTTATTATCTTAGATTACAAAGGTTGACTATACCTTTTCCCTAAGACCAACTATGGTGACCCTCTCTCTACAAATATAGAAATTACATAACTTTTACAGAATACATAATCATTATACAAAAAGACTCCCAAAGCCCATAGTTGGAGAAGTGCATTTGGAATCATGGAAACATAAAAACTAGTACATAAGTGAGAAACATTATCTTCTACTATCGTCTTCACTACTATAACCCTTCATGAAAAATAAAAGAAAATACATGTCTTCATAACCTTGGGAAGGAAACATGAAAGGGGGAAATCTCAAATGCTCAGTATCAATGGAGATAGGTAAGCAATAAACATGAGGTTAAGGTTATGATAACATGATCATAAAAATAGAAGATCATACCATGCATATCAAAGATCATACACATGAATCATGGAATAATTATCTATAGTTCATAGGACATAAATCTAAAGAAAGTAAATGAAATAAGCCACGAATTCATAACATAAGATTATGAAATGTAATTGAATATGTACATATGCATATACAAATTTCCATAGTATCCAAGGCATCATTGAAAAGACCACATTTGTGTACAAATTCATTTACAAAACTTGGTGAACCACCATTCATGCTTGGTATTACTGAATCGAGTAAACCCATGTTCCACATATGTATTATTAAACAATGTAAACCCTCCTCCAAACCCTATATTACTAAATAGAGTAAACCCTAATTCCAAGCCTATATTTTTTGAACCGTTTAAACCCTCTTTCCCACCCTATATAACTAAACTATGTATTCCATTCCTATCTATCTCATGGGATATAAAACCTTACCCAATGCATTGGAGGGAGATGTTGGTCCCACACATCACATAATGAAATCATACAAACATGTGCCACAAGATCATAAATAAACAGATCATAACTGATGAAAGGAAATTGGAATCATATATGAGTAAAAATATCATATCCTATAGAAAGAGACAGGTTTCATAATCATATCATCAAAATAATAACATTTAAAAGAGAAACAGATATCATATAATTATAACTCCAATAGGATAAATGGTTTTCAAAAATACCATAACATTAATAATAACTCATTCATATAATATATATGAATGGAATCTTTATATCATTCCCTAGAATTTATGAGTAACATAAATAGAAGTCATCTTAGATAGAAAATAATTTTGAAACATCTGCCAAAACGTTTTCTTGATTAAAATATCCTTTCATGTTTGAAAAATGATTTCTAATATATAAAATATTTAGAAAATATTTTTATTAGAAAATACCTTGAAAACTTATAAATAGGATATAAAATAACTTTGAAAACAGTATTACTTGAAAACATTTAAAATAAACTTCAAAACATTCAGAATAATTTTTCTTTGAAAACACTTAAAAACATTTAAATAAAGATTGAAAATGTTTCAAAAATCATTTCATTGAATATACATTGAAAACTTATAATGAAGGATTGAAAACATTTTAAAAATAATTTTTTCTTGAAATGTTATAAAATATGATTTAAATGTTTTGAAAACCATTTCATTGAAAGAACATTGAAAACATGAAAACAAGACATGAATTCATTTTAAAAGTAGTATTCCATGAAAACATATAAAATAAGATTGAAAAATTTTTGAAAAAAAAAAACCATTGAAAATTACATTATTAAAAATTCCTAATGATTATCTTTTTTAACAATGACAATGGGTCTTTGAAGAAATGACAAATGGTAAATACAGACATGTCATATGAGGTCAAACAAACATTCCTTTTTCACGGTAAAAAGTTTATAAAAGATCTTTATTATGAAAGAAACAAGAATATTCCATTAAATAGACTGGTAAAAGTCAAAATGGGTAAGATATATTTTAGATATTATAGGGTAATTTTATAATATTCATACAAACTCTTTTTAGGAAAAATTGATTTTCGACTAAAGATAGGGTAAATTCCATCTTTCATAAAAAACATTCTTAAATATATTTTCTACCTAGGAGTATAAAATGGTACCATACATGAATAAATCATTAAATAATAGAGTATGAAGTGAATCATGAATATTCTTGAGATATGGATCATTACATTCCCTCAAATAATGTGTAATGATAAAAAATCATGAAAATCAATTATATTGTGTAAATAAACTCTTATAAATAGGATTATTTAGATCATGCTCTCTATGTAAGGAAAGGAAATTAAATTAACCATATAATATAATTAATATATTTATATTCTTGATATTTCATGTAAAACGGATGTATATGCACCTCAAAAAATATTTTAGGGACATAATTAAACATGAGTCACAATGAAGGAAAATAGAGAAGAAACATTTTTACAAATTTAGTGACTTTTGAAAAATAAAACTCATGAAAGAGGGTTAATAAAATGGGAATTTTAATGAAAATAAATTTTTAGTACAATATTAAAAGAATAAAATTTCATTCATTACATACACCACACCAAAGGAATGAGTGGAAACATAGCTTATATCTCACAGAAATTAAAAGTGAGATGAAATCCCCATACCTTATGTCTTGACACTCTCTGTAATCATACAAGATTCCTTTATAATTAATATATGTTTATTATAATGATTTTATATAATAATATTATTATATCTATTACCAATTATGTTTTAATTATAATCTTATATTACCAGCTTGTTAATTATCATATATTAATGTTTCACTTTGGGTAATATTTTCTTTATTCTTCACATGTGTCATAATTTTTAATATCATTGATTCTTGTACTTATATCATGAATCCAAAAGGTATAAAATAATATATATTCCAGTTATATAATGTATGAATATATTATAATAATATATAGTGTAATAATTTAGGTAATGGAATACACTGTTCATGGAGACTGTATGTCATACGTACGCATGAACACTGTTTTCCGTTTTTTATTATCGTGTTGAAAGAAATTATGCAAATGAAATTTGTATATATATGTATGTATACATATATATATAATTTATAAATATTCATTAATATATCATATATATCATATAATTTCATTAAACTCGTCCACAATACCTTCTATGTGGTGTGTTAACGAAGCACATCTCTTAGGGGGGGCAGTAGTCCATACTTTCTCAAACGAGATCATCCTATTAACACCAAACAGAAGGTATAAAGAAGGGTATTTAAAAAGGGGTAAATAATATTAAATAAATAATAAATATACTATATTACATATATAAAAAAATTCTCCATCATAATGGCCACCATGATTGGTGGTAATGGGGAAATGAATCATCATTGTTTCGTTAGGTAGTATTTCACCACACATAGAAATAGTATGTTCAACATCCATTTCATAGAGGTTTGTGTAATATTAGGACCATCCCTTTTCATAAAATAATCCAATTATATTTATGATAAATTATTTTCACACAAGTAGGTAATAAATATATTATATTGAGTGGTTTAGGAAAATAAAGGAATGGAGCTTCAGAGAAGACGTTACCTCGTAATTGGGTATCTCCTTTTGGTGTGTCCCTAAATGAATCATTGATAAGGTAGCTAGAAAAAATTAGGATTCAAGGTCAAAGTTATTATTTTTTGGTAGAAATTTTGTTTTTGTCATTGAAGAATGTAAGAGGCTAGAGTTGTGAGAGGAAGGTGTAGAGTTATTTCCTTTTTATTATGGAGGGGGAGTGGGAATTTTGAAAATACCAAATGGTATTCAATAATGGGTGGTATATCTTACCCAAAGTTCATAAATATATATATATATAATTAATTAAAGGATAATTTTGGTCATTTAAAACCACATACACTCAAAAATATGTGCATTCTAAGTATTTCATTCCTTAACTTCTATGACTCCTAAAATTTATCATTTTGGTTTTTATTAAAGAATCTAGTTTTCTAATCAAATTAATTTAATAATTAATACTAAATTAAAGAGATATATATTATAAAATATATATCCAACTAATTATTAAAATTATATATAATTTTTAAAACTAAAATATCATTTTTTTTAAATTAATTCTAAAACCATCGCATGTGATGCACTAAAACACTGCATAAACCATAACCATCTTCAAAACATATTTAAATAATATAGGGCAACATGTTAACTATAAAATGTTAGTTAATAAATTAATAGAAAATATTTATTATTTATTAACTCTTAAATGTTACTTTTCTGAATACAGTTTTTTGATCAATTTTAAATCCATTTATAAGATTCATTTATATTAAAAGAACAATATTTTCAATTTTGACCTTTTTTATTTAATATTAATTTTAAAATATCAATATTATATATAACATAACATATTTTAGGATTAAAGGATTGTAAAATTATATTAATCTAAAAAAATAAATAATGAAAAAAATCTTACCAATTAACGTCACTTTTAATTTTTATATTATCATTTATTTTTGTTAATTATTAACTAAAAAATCATTACAATGGTTTTTCTTGAACATTTTAAGTACCTAAACCATATCATAAAATTATTGATAATTTATTAGGATAAAAATGACCCATATATATTTCAAAATTATATATATAATAAAAAATATGATGTTTTTTACATATCTCAATGTTTTATAAATGTTAAAGGTATAGAAAGATCTATTTTTTGTCTTTTTCCCTTACATAACCCTTTTTATAGGGAACTTCCATTAAATAATTTCTGAAAAAAAAACATATATATATCAACAAAATATGGTACATGGTCATATTTTGTAATCCAATGGATTTTGGACATGTTTCCAAGTCATTTTAGACCATAATATTATGGTTTATCCCACATTAATCTTAATCGTACCTTAATCACTATAATTAATTTTAATCACATTCACTAATAATTTTGGACGAAAAATTAATTTTACCTTATAAGACCAAAAATATCATACTAATTAAATTCATGTTTTTTTTATTTTCAAAATTATAATCAAAAAATTGGGAAAATTTTGATTAACACCAATCCCAAATACGGGGCAAGATAATGTGTTTTTATAGTAGAAAAAAGTTCAATGGTTTTAAGGGGTTTAAATTCATTTTCAATGTGGATTTGATAATAATGATTTTAATTGTATTAATAAATGAAATATTCATATAATGTGACATTAAAACATATTTATAAACTAATTTATCATTAATAATTAATAGGAAACAAATGTGGTTTTAAACTAAAAAGCATTATTTTCACAATTCATCAAAAAATGAAGCGTCTCAAAAAAATTCAAAAAATTAAACCTAGTATAATTTCAAAGATAATAATTCAAAATTGAATTATATTTTACCATATTAAATTTCTATACGTGTCTAATATTGTTTTTTTATTACAAGTGATTCATTCAAGAATACAATATTTTTAACATAAAAGGACTTTAACAGAAATATTATACTTAGTTATCAATATGTTTTGTTTATATAAAACAATAATATTTGAAAACTGGTTATTAGTAAGTTAAATATTTATGTTATAATTATCATATTTAAATAATTATAACTATAAAATAGTTGTTTCATAGAAACTCAGTGTTGTGTGCATCGTACGCCAAGATAGTGTTTTTATAGCACATACCAAGTTGGTATTGCTTATAGTGCATGCCATGTTTTTATTTCATGTGAAAGGAATGTATGAATTAGTTTTTAATATATATATATGTATATAAACTTCCAAAGTTATGTGAAATGAAAAATATTGAAATTTTAAATTAAATTTTAAAAAATAATTCTCAAAATTTCATAGTGTTACATAGATATTCATCCAATATACCACATCCATGACACATATTACAAATAAGGAAAAAAGAAAATATATAATGTTACTTTAAAGCCACAAAAACATAAAAATATCATAATGTTCAACCAACTATGCTTTATTTGGGATAATAATACCTTTGATCACATAGGCCTTCTAAAAATTTTTTTTTAGAAATATTGATGTAAAAAAATAATCTTTCTACTACTTTACTACATAAAAACACTACTACAGTACCTTTTAAAACTCAAAAACAAAAATATAACTTTTAAATAATGTTTTTCCATATATATCATTATTAACAAAATAAAAACATAATTAAAATTTATCTATGGTAGTCATAATGAATATATATAAGGTATATAGTGGGAGTTATACCAAGATATATTTTATAAGGGTTTTGATTTTTGAATTATATAGATATTGTTTTTTATTAATAAAAAATTAGTTATAAGGGAAATTACTTCTCAACCCCTTTTAAACACAGAGTATTTATAGACCTTGTGAGAACTTTCCAAATGATGGAATATGTAACTCACTGAGTCTGTGAGTAAAAAATGAAATTTAAAAAAGATAATTATTAAACAATAGGAATTATTTATTAGATGGAAATGGTGTTACATAATAATATTTTTATACAACTAAGAAGACTAATTTTAAACATGAACCGATAATAAATAGTTGTATTAAATAGAAACCTAAGAGAAGTATATATCATGTTGAAAATTAAGTTGTGGTTACATTCAAGGATGATGAATGTATGACCTACTCAGAGGAGATTGGGTGTTTTTATTACAATAAATGATTAGATTTTATGATATTAGAATTAATAGTTTCTTATAGTAAAAATTAATTTATCATAGTAAATTCACCTAAATGTTTGATACCTTTTTATTTAAAGTGTGGTTTTCATGTGAAAACTGATATGGATTTTAGATTATATAATTATAGTAATTTCTTAGTTGTGAGTTGGTATTATGAAATTTATAATATTGAATCATAAGGTTATCGTAATAGTTTTTAATGATAATTTTTATTCAAATATTTATTCCCAAATCAACTTCATATGTAAATAATATTTTTTAAATGCTTCTCCAAAAAAATTATATTATTGCAAATTTTCTACGTACATTTTCAGATTACATCCCAAAGGTTTTAATCTCTGAAACAATGTTTCTTAGGTATATAAGATGTTATTATAATTTTTTATATTAAAGAAATCATATCATATTTTAAAAATACATTTTTATAATGAAATAATCTACATGATTTCTTAATGAGGATTGATGATATTGTACAATTCATTTTGATTGTGGGGGGGGTATTATCTTGTATTTGGTATTAGATGTGGTTGATACATTACTTATTATAAACAATATCCCAAATAGATATTCTATCATGATATGGATATGTAAAATCTTCCCAATGAAAAAAATGTGTAAACCATTAAATATATTTATTATGAAAATCAATAAATAATAATCGATGAAGATTTATTTCATAATTTAGAACACATATATTGGTATAGATTTTAATTTTTTTATCATAGAAAATTGATGGAAAAGACTTATAGTAATGTTAAAATAATTAATTTTTCAATGGTCATATTTTTTAATATCATGTTAGAATGGAACCTAATATATGTAAATCATTATTCATAGAGATATTTCCCATTATCTATACTATCATGAAAAAACCCTATTGATATGCCTCCTAGTCTCTTGATGAATATGAGGGTGGTCTACGAAACCTTCCTGTAATTGGGTGTGATTTGGTTACTAGTAAAAAGTTTATGTATCCAAACATATGGTATGAGTTACCATAATCACCCTGAAAATATAAAAGACTTCTAATAATATATATTTATATATAATAAAATAAACATCCAAAAATACATGTAATTTTATAGAAAAAAGTAACTACTCATATGAAACATCGACAACCACCTACTATGAAATCATTGATTTGGTAATATCAATCATGATCATTGAGTCCCTACTAAAAATATACACATATATATAATTGTGGTGAGAAAATAAATATAAAAAATATGATCATCCCAAAAGCCTCACATAAAAATAATGAATAAGTATACTAAATCCAAATTTATTTAACATAATAACCAACCTATTACTTATTATATGTCATCTTCCATTCATCCTTATAAGGGGAATCTCACTAAATCAATACAAGTTATTATAATATACAATTAAAAGAAAATTTGAAGAAGGTAGAGGAAAGATCATTCCCTACAGACAGAGTCTCTTTGACACACTAATATAATATGAAATGTGATTCAACCCATTGATATTTACTTATCATCATAATAACACTACACATCATAATATTAATTATATATAATCAACCTTGTAATACATCAAAACTACACGTCACAACCTCATTAATGATGGGTAATCTAAATATGAAGGACATTATCCCCATTCCATCTTCTTGTCGTTCACATCCCAACCATGTATCCATATGACAACTATAAAACTATGTAATCCAACAAACATATAGCATAAACTTAATACATTGTATCTTACATATATATTCCTAATTCCTATATAAATAAATGTGGATATTATAACTTAATATAGTGGTAGATAGAGGGTATGGTAAGTAATATTTTTCATCTAATACTAATATGATGGGGATGAAAAATTAATCCATTTTCTTCATATGATGACAAGTAAATTAACCTATCATAGGTGACATGTAATTTGAAAAGAAAAAACTATATATAATCAATGTAAGCATAAAATAATGGATTCATTTATGACCAAGGATTTTTTGAACACATGTTCTCGATTACATTGCACCCAAAACACTCCCACACTATAAAAATATATACCAAACCCCAAAAAATAACTACTAAAAATATAAATAACTTCAGATTTAATGAGATTGAAATTATATTCCAAATTCACGATTATCAAAATCAATATATTAATTTATACAAATTGCGTGTCAAACCATTTATTATTGAATAACCATAATTTGTCCTATCCTTTAAAATAATCATATAAATACACTAATGAAGAAATATTATATTAAATATTTTATTATTTAGTATTTATAAAACGTCATTAATATATCAACACTCACAAGATTCATTAATTTTCACATTAACTCAATTATTTCAGCGTCAAATAATTTTAGTGTTAAATTATGAAAAAATCCACACCAACTCATCCAAATAACCATACATACCATCACCTGATCATAGGGAAAAAATTATATTGAAGGACGTACAATTTTATGATTAATATCCCTTAAAATAAATTTAATTTCATAAATAAAATAGATAATAGGAAACTCGATGATTGAAAAAATGATAATATAGTATACCATTATAATCAAGTTGTAAAATTAGAAGAGTAATTTCAAATAACTGTTACGCCGAATAAAATTTCCCATAGTAAAATATTTTATTACATCCTAACATAAATAAAATAAATCATTTCATACATTCAAAAGATCATTTTAAATTAGATATTTACATTATTAGGAAAAAACATAACGGAAAAACCACATTTCCTTTTCAATAAATGGGTATTTTTCATGCTATATAAAACAATACATAAATAATAAGGTGTTATTAACATATTCAACATATTTTATATGTGGGAGACCCTTTTAGTCATATCATTCATATTCATACATTTCATAACCTATGTAATTAGAAAATTTTGAAATGGATGAGATAAAATTCTCCATTGGTGAATTATATAACAAAAGTAGTAAAAACAACAACATGGTGTGAATAATAATATTATAATAAAAATTTTAAACAATTTCATAATCAACTGAAAACAAGATAATAATATATCCATTAAAATAAACTCAAATATAAATATGAATATTTCTAATATCATATTGATGAAATCCAAAAAATTTAACATCAAAAACATATATCCAAGGCTTTATTCTAAGACATTGTCATTTAATGGGGAGAGTCATACACCAACAATCCATCATGTATTTTATCATGAAACCTATAGATGAATCAATGTGATATTTAATTATGGTTCCAACCCATCACATGATTATATTTGATGAATTGACTATAAGAGTCAACAATATATTTTATACCATTCATTATGGAACCAATTTAAAAAAAACATGGTGATTCTTATACAGAAGGATAACTACTATAAAAATCTATGAATGAATAATATAATTATAAATAATATCATTACATTTCCCATGTCTATAAAATGGATAACATAATCATAATGAATCTGATGAAAAAATATGGATGGTAAAATATTTCACTAAATTTCTATATTGGAATAATAACAAACAATATCTTAATACTTTTCCTCAAATTAATAAAAGGGATGACATGATCATAACCCATTTTGAAAAACATTTTTGATGGCTATAAAATATAAATTCAACTTCAAAATTATCATCTATATTTGAACTGCAATGTATTTTCCATGTTAATATAATAACATTCTTTCTGGGTGAACATCCTCTAATCGGATTTATATGAAATGTGTTGCTAACATCATAAAGGGAAATGATTATATATCTATATCAACAATGGAATAACATTATCATAATTCATATTGATAAATAGGGGTTATGGTTTAAAAATAACATGACCATAATGAAACAACATAAAAAATTATGGGTGTAGATATAAATGAATAACCCCCTCATGAAACTAACGCTTGGAATGGTGTCACAAAATATGGTATCTGGAATTGAATTGTTTTATATAGTGAGTTCAATACCTAAAAAACATCATATATATAAGGATTATTAATAAAAAATTATTCCCAATAGGTTAAATGATATTTAAAAATAAGGTAAGTTGAAGTAAAGACCTAAATTCACACTTATTAACATTTTTACCATTGGGAAAAATAAAAGAATTCATGTCAATTTCTATGGTCAATTTTCAAAATGTGATGTGAATGATTTCAAAAAAAAATTATTAAAAATTATCTCTAATAAATTCATCCTTTAAATTTGTTACGTTAATATTTCTTAATTTAGTAGAGGAATGAAATGATGAAAAAATAAATTAATATGAAAGGGAAGGCCCACTATAATTATTTTCAAAATAGAATTATTTCAAAACACATATCGTAATTATTATGATAAAAAAAAATTTAGTATTATCAAATAATATTACATTATAGAATTAAAAGATACAATATAATAAAATTTTATTATTGGATAACCCATTTAGGGAAAACCGAAATCATGATGTTATTTTATTATTCAATGAAATGATTTTTGAACTGTCAACATCACATATGCACAACATACACCATGAAGCATGAAATAATTGAAATAGTGTTTATATGGTCCAAATATTAATAATAAAATAATAACACATAATAAAGTAAAATGGAAAAATGTATCGAGATTATATAAAATATGTTCAAGTGAATGAAAAAACCTAGTAAATAAAAACTGAGTTACTAAAAACTCTTATGAATGGGGTAACAATGTAGTCAAAATAAATTAGATGAAAAGAAAATTATATGGATTAATCTATCCCCTGAATTTAATAGATCCATTGTAGAGTAAATTCATAATATATTAAGATATTACAATATAAAGGAAACATGGGATCATAACATGTAATAAGTCTCAAAAACTCACAATTAAGAATAAACAAACTCTTGCATCAAGAGTTACACTTTAATAAAACTCTATGAAATATTATTCCTATAATAAAAAATAAAATATCATGATTAAAAGATAATTAATTTTTTATATATCCAATGGTTTTTATCTACATTAAATAAATTAAATTCATTTCATAGTACCAAACATATCTCAAATTGATTAATTTTAGAGTATAACACTTAACTCGGTACAAAATCATTATGCACTTCCAATAAACATGCTAAATAATTAAATTATGTTAATTTAATACATAATACATTAAATTATTCCAAAATAACACAATTTATAATAATCACGTAAAACTTTAATATATTTATATATGTTTTTTTTCCTATTTTCAACATCGGTCTATATAATAATTATAACTTTGAGCTAGTTTTTTGAAAATGATTTTGGTGTAGATTCATGGAAAAAATTTAATCATTCCATGATAATTAATAGAAATGGAATTAATACTCCATGATACATATAATGGGTATCAATTCAATTCGTGGTAGTTGTAGTTTCAAATCATTAAGATGAAATCACCAATGATCATGTTTCAATGAGTCTGAACAAATTAGAGATGTTATCATAATTATTTGTTTGAATTTTGTTATAACCTTAGCAGAACAAAAAAAATATTATTTAAATATTTATATAAAAATAAAAAATTATTAAAGTTTTCATTTTTATTCATGATATAAATACAATGTATTGTTCATGTAGGTCTTTACAATTACACAAACATGATAATTTCATGCATATAAAATTATTATGATGTGGTTTATTTAAAATTCCCTCAATAAAAAATAATATTTATCCCATTTTTTGATTATTAATGTCATATATCATAATTAAAAATATTTTAAATTGATGATAATTTATATAAATCCATTAAATATAATTAATAGATCATTTTCCTCTATGTTTTCTCATTAAAAAGAATTGAATTTATAATATTCTTCTATTAAAAATCATTAATAAATTCAAAAAATTTCTATACTATAATCATAATTATAGAATAAAACTATTTATCCCTTAATCTTATACTCATAATAATCTATATATAGTGGAAATTAAAATAAAAAGGGAAGTTCAATCATTCTATGGTGGTGGTGGTCCTCACAAACTCATGGTTAAATATTTTTTTTAATTGATCAAAATAAAGGAGTATAATGGTTTAATAAGTAAAAATAATTAAAATTATATAAATATTAAAATTATCCCTGTTTATACCAACCATTTGAAGTGGTTCATGAAAATGATTCATTTTGTGTTGTGGTGGTAATAGTCTGAATAAAAATCAAATAATGGTTTTGTTTTTCAAAATATTAATGTTAAAATTCGATTAATTATTATTACAATAGTAAAAATAAATTTACCATAAAAATTAATTAATTAATTTCCTATGTATTTGAAAATAACAATTAGAATGAAAAATTGAAAATAATTTATTTTATTAGAAATGATTACTAACTTTGAGAACTATTTTTTTCTTTGGATGATCCACAAGAAATAGATGGAATAGGATAATTTATTATGAATAGAAGATCAACATAGAGAATGAATAAAATATTTTATGTAGGAATGTATAGGGTTTTAATTGTAGGGAAAATGTTTAGTAATTCCTTGAAGGTGTGGTGAGAGGCCACTTTTATAATGGGTGAGAATGTAATTTTTTAAAATAAACAAACTTTATATAATTATAGAACATGTTAAACATGAAATTTGGATCCAATGTTGATAAACAAAAAAGTATATAAAATATATGTTCCATTAAAACCACACACACCAAATTTAATATAAAATTTTGTCATGTTTCAATCCATTACCACTTGAATTATAATTTTTATCCTTTTATATTTTACTGTGGTAACTAATTTTTTAACAAAGATAAATAATCCATTATACTTAATAAAGGAATTCCTTATTAGATTATTTGTATTGATTTATTTTTAGTTTTAAATATATTTAATTTAATATAATTTATGGATGTGGAAGAAATTAATTTTCAAACTAATAAAATATATTTTATCTAAAATAATTGTCTTAAAATATTACTTATGTTTTCAAAAATCAAATGTATGTTTGAAAATTAAAACGAACATTTTTAAAATAAAAATTCACTTAAAAAATAAAAATATAACCTTATAAAAAGGTTAAATAAATTTAAAATTAATACTTATATACTATTTATTTAATTAATTATAGGTTATATGTAAAAATGGTATTTTCCATTATTAACCTAAAATTATTACTTTTAGATAAATTTTAAATGATTATCATAAGATTATATATTTAATATTAATCTTAAAAATGATTTTCATATTTTCAAATTAAATGTAATTAATTTTTTAATTCATTATTTTTATGAAATCAAAAAAATAGGGGATAAATTTTCATTTAAAAAGTGTCATTTTAATGTCTTCTCTAATGTTTGTTCTTATTTACTATCATATTCCATTTTAATTATTACTGATATATTATTCAGATTTTCAGAATATTTTATTATTGTAAAATAAAAATATACTTATTTTCTAGAAATAAAACACTAATTTTAGAAAACATTACTTTTATATATAAAATGATTTTCATATTTCTTTTTTCTATTCTAACTGAATTTTATTCATACTAAATTTATCCATTAGATTTATTATATAGATAGTTCATAAAATTATTATTCATATTAATTCCTTCTAATAAAATTCCTATGTTTTAATTATTACTAATACTTATTTATATTTTATCTAAATTATCCCTTTTTTATTTAGGTTATATGATTCATTTTTAAAAAAACTATTAAAAACAATGAATTATTTAATTTTAAAAATATATTAATATCCCTAAGTTTTATTATTAATTCACAGTGTATATATTATATCTATTTAATAAAATATTTTGAATATGATGTGTAAATACATTCCACAAAAATTATTTTAAACATCAATAATTTTTTTTCATATGATAGACTATACATAGAAAATTACCTGACGTCTAACATCCAACCCAACATTTCATAAACTCAATTTCATTATAATGTTTTCAGTTTATAAAAAAAGTGTGAATAAATTAGATATCAAGACCATTTTAAAAAATAAATCATCCAAAATCTATTGAAACAACATCATCACTAAAAAATGGAATGTAAATTTGAAATATTTAATGCTTCATCGCACAATTTTAAAAAAAATAGCGACATATGGGAGAATAAAATTATACCAATGAAGATAATGTATATTCTATAATTCATAATCACAAAATAGAATATGATTCTAAAAAAAATCTTTTTTCTTGATATTAGGATACAATACCATTTTTAGCATTAACTTCTCAGATAACACTATAAAATAGGTTGTGTCTAAATTTCATCAACTTGTTCCTTAGATGGGATAAATTAAAGCATAAATGTACCACTAAACCTCAACATAATTTGAAAATAATATTTACTCTCAATAGGTTTTGAACTTTAATGATTCAAAGTATTTTTAGACAGACTAGTGGCACATTATTATTATGTTTTATAATCTTCAAAAATCTAGTTTGTACAACCAAAACTCAAGCTAGATCTTTAAAAACATCATTTATATATATTCCTTTTATGAAACCAATTTTTTCATTCAGTACTAAAAAATGATACTATTGAATTTTTTATGTTATATTTAACATATTTTTCACCCACTACAAATATTCCACTTGAGGTGGAATTTCTATCATCGAATGTACTATCACAGTCATCATCTAAATAATTTTTTAATTTTTTTATCCTCCATAATTGTATAACCAAGTAGTTTTATAAGTATTATAACTAAAAAAATTTATTATTTGAGATATGAGTATATGAAATTCCTCAAGATTGAAATAATTCATTTTACAATGACTAATATAAATTACAATGTCTCATATTGTTGTATAAAATAAAACCAAATAACCATATAAATTCCATACAATCTACTTATTTTCCTTCATTATCATTTCTATGTTTTTTCCTATATTTAATAGAGTATAAAATCTTTTTAAATCCACATTGAAAAAATATTTCATTAGTACATTACCATAAAATTCAGATGAAATATATATATAATGATCATATTGAGTTATTTAAAATCCTAATGATAATTTCATTTCTCAAATAAGGGAAATTTAAAAACACTTATTCATTTGTGTGTGGAGATACTAACATAGTTTCACATCATCAATAAAAAAATATTAGGATCGACATACACTATCATGATAGTAGATGCGGTGTTGATATTCTTGATTTAATAATTGCTTTCACACATTCCATTAGTGGAATTCAATATTTTTGTGTTCTCATTTATCATGATGTTCAAAGGCCTAAAAGATTTATCCAATCCTTATAGATCTATTTTTTAATTTTGAAATGTTTCCACCAATATCATCAAGAAAAAATCTCATTGGTTTTAATATATAATGTTCTATATAGTTCTCAAATTTAAAAAATTATGACTTTTTATACATTAAAAAATTATTAATTATTATACTAGATTGGATGAAAACATTGGATGGTCTCTAAAATTGAAAATGTGGGAAATGTATTACCCATGTTAATACCCTTTATTTATAAATATTCATAATACAAAACTAATTTTTTTCCAAAGTTATATCCTCATGGATATTATCCCTAAAAACCAATTTAGTTCTAATGATATTTTACACACAAGTCATAGAAAAAGATCCCATCATTAATTATTCCCTAATTAGTGTAATTTACATTCATGTATTTGATCTATTCTCTAGGTTATAACAATTAATCAATATTTTTGGGATTTAACATGAAAATAAGGATATTATGATAAATTACCATAACACTTTCCAAATAATAATTAACTATATTTTTGTAACAAAATTTATTTTCAATATCCACATTATTATTCTACCTTGAAAATATACTTGTGAAGTTATTTTTTCCTCCTTTATAACTAGTATAAAAGGAATCTATATAAAAATCATAGAAATGAAATTTATTCATCAAATTCATATGATATTTTATTAGCATCATCATTTTGATTTACTATAATTACAATATTCTAGGCATCTTATCAATTATAAAATAATATAATACCATCCTTGTCAATAATCAAGCAATTATTATAAAATTTATTGGAAATTATATTTAATGTGTATCCATGGAATAATCTATTACATGATTTCTTTTTATACAATCATCGATCACATCCCTTTTTATAGATCGTCCTTGGACTCTAAAAATAATATAAATTGATTTACACTTGAATTCTTATTAGAACACATTTCCAAAGGGTGTGTTATAGAGATTTTCCTCAAGAAACATATTTTTTTCTGTAATTATAGTTTTATTAATCGGTATAAACAATAGGAATCTAGATGTTTCATGTTCAATGACCACAGATCATTCATTTTCAATAAGGATAGTATATATTCATTTTCTAAATCAATATTTTGTGACTCTATGGAGAAGTGAGACCATGACTAATGAAAATATTTTCTACATACTATAGAAACTATCTATTGTAATACTCTTCCTTTTATAAATCCTAACATATTTCTATTAAAAACCAATTTATTTTTAGCAAAAATCACGATGATTTGAAACCTTTATATAGATTGAGATTTTTTTGATATTAACATTATTCTTGTTATTGTGGTAGAATTATTGACAAAGGTAATGAGAATATTTTATGTATATGGTTTAATATTTTTCATTTGGCCATACACATATATATATTTCTATCACCTCTAATGGTTCCTCTATTTAGTGATCAACATCATAGGGATTTTTTATAATTTTCCATTCTTTTATTTCTTCGAATTTTTAGATATGTCTTCCTATAGTATAGGAAAACATCCAATAACACCTTCATTACCCAACTTCTTCATTTTTTTCTAATATGTAATAATATTCTTTTACAAAAAAAATTAATCATCACAACCTATATAAATATTGATATCACATCCCCTATTTAGAAAAAGTTTTCATGTTTTTTAACTCCCTTGGGGATAATAAATACGTATTTTTTCATTACATGGAATCCATTTCTCTTAAAAAAATAAATAATTTTCTTAATCGATAAGTTTTGACACCCTCCACCAGAATCATATTTTGAAATTAATAAATAATTGATTAGTATGACTAATCTGGTTCTTTTTAGGTCTTCCAATTACAGGAAAATATTAATTTTTGAGAGTTTTTATTAGAAATTGGTATATATTTACCCTCATATATTAAAATTTTAATTTGATTGTTCATATCCCCATCATATGAGATGAATATACACTATCTATAATCCATATATTATTAGGGTTTCTTAATGAAAATGAATCTTATTCAGCATTTCGATGATGATTTTGATTTTGAAACAAACTTATTTTCAAATGATGATCATATTATATAGGTGTAAATCATATGTTATACTATTTTATATAAACAACTTTAGCATATATTCCAATTGATTATTATAGGTATTCATATAAGTAATTCATCTCAATACTAATGTATAGGTGATGATGCATGAAATTGTCCTTTTTTTAGTGTAACTAATGTGTACCCCTTCATTATGATCCTTTAATTGACCAGGAAGAGGTATATTAATCCATTAGTTATATTCATTGTGATAATTCAAACAAAAACATTATAAATATCCACATATAATTCTTATTTGGTATATAGATTGTTTGAAAGTAGTATTCAATTTGTTTTGTATTTCTTGGCCTATGGTGAGGTGTTTTCAATAAACCTTCATGTGTACTAATTCATTATTTTTTATAGTATAGTAGGGAAGTATTATATATTTTTTATCCTTCAGTATATAAACATTTCTATGATTTTATAATTCTGTTTTGGAATAATGATATCTATTTTTTTCAATGATATATTGATATTTCATTATTTCAGCATATAAAGAGAAATCCATATTTATTTTCATTTAATAATCAAAATCTATTTGGTTATAGTTATTAGTTTTTTTAGAATACCCATCTCTAACAATAATATCTATTTTATAGAAACAATAATATTTCTCTTTCTGTCTTTTTGACCAACAAATTGTATGTTGTAATCTATCATTCTCTTTAAACACAAAAATAATAATACATGTTATATCATCGATGTTACACATCATTTATACATCTGTATGTTTCATTTTATTCATTTCCTGAACATTACTTTATTTATATAAATAATAATATTTGATATCTTCATAATGATTTTTATGATTTTTTTACAATTTTTTTAGTTTTTAATTTATTTCTATCACACCATAATCTCAATAATAATTGTATATTACTGTAAGTGTCACCCTATTTAGTAGGAAAGTAAATGTTAACCTTGTATTCACTATCTAATGGAATACTCTACTATTTCACGATCGATGAGAAAATTATAAAATAATTTTTTATTTTTAATCTCATTATCATCATTGTTATCAATATCAGAAAACACTTATTCGTAAAATATTAAAATCCTTTTGAAAAAAGTGGTTTCAATTCTAGTGTCTCCATTAAATAGATACATAATTTTCTATTTTACCATCTTTTAAAAAATAATATTTATGGTTATTATCTTAGAAATATTTAACTTTATTATGATTTTAAAATGAAAGATGAAATTAAATCCCATAAATGAAGTTTATAAACATATATTTCGATTTGAATATTCCCCAAATCTCATTGAAAAATTTCTTAAGATGAGAGTATGTTTTATTAAATAATATTCTATATCAGTAACTATATATAAATTTTCAATTCATAATAATTTTTTTATTAATTTAATTATTTTAAATATACATTTTTCTATTTCTTTCATTTAATTTTATGTGTAGATCCTATTCTATTTTCAGTATAAATGAGAGTAAAATAAAATTTAGATATTATGGAATCATCAAGATATCACTCTTTTAATGAATGTAATTTAGAAAAAATATTTTCTGGTGGTATTCTAAAAATATTATTTAACCATTTAAAATCATAATTTTCCCTCCAAAACCAAGGATAATACTAGTAATAGTATTGAACATTTTTAAAAGTCCATAAACACTTTAATATTCTAGAATTCACAATTCTTTGAACTATAACCAATTTTTTTTAATATATCTCCCCTGATGATCTTATTATCTTTATATATATATTTTTATTTTATTTTCTATATAAAATTTTTAATTTCACATCACATAACCATGGTTATATATTTCTTGTATGATGAATAATGTATTTTATTCTATCTTTAGAAATACTCAACATTCTCCTTGTTAGTTAGATATCATGAAGACATCTCCTATGGAATTTTTAAACATTAGGGAGTATCACCAAGAACATAACATACGAGTTATATTATATATGGTATCATTATCCACTAATATAAATGAAACCCATCTACTCTCTCTATGGTGGTTTTTATCCGAATAAAACCCCATTATTCTCTCAATATGAATATATCTCTTTATAAGGGTTTGACTGTGTACCCCTTATAAAATATGGGTTTCATGTAGTGAAATATAAAAACATTACTATGAAAATAATCAATACAAAATCATTGATGATAGATGTCCATTATAAATCTTAGTTTCTAGTGAACTCTATAGAATAATATATTCTTGTTCATCTCGTAAAAGCCTTGTAAAAAAATTATCACAACTCATATTATCTACCCAATTTTTTTATCATATATTCCATACTAGTAAATGGATATAATATACACATATCATGGAACTTTTAATCTCTTATAGTATCTTCATATAAAAACACTCTTATAAGTCACCATGATAACATATAATTCCATGTGATTTTATTTCTATTTTATTATTATCTAAAAATACTGTATGAGAATATATATAATGATATTCCAACCAAATTCTTCAATAATGACAAAATATTTCCACAACATCCTCAAACATCGATCTATGAATCTTGAGTAATAACCTCATGACATTTCAAGATTTTAATGAGTTATTTACCTGCAAGAGATTAATTTTTCATTAATTTTTTGGAATATATAATACAAAAATTCTCAGAATAATCAAATTTAATGCATCCCTCATTTCAATAAATTTTTAAAAATTATATATCCTGAAATAAATTAAATCTATATTTATAAATATTATCATGATTCTTATGATTGAAAACCATACATATTTGAAACATGAATTGTCTTCTATAATAACAAAAATTCGGGGTTACGAATGTTATTTCTTGTCTAGGACACCACAAATATGGGATGATCATCATTAATTGAATAATTAAAACGTTATAGTTTAGGAAAAAATTAAAAATAAATATTTAATGCTATTTATGGTATATTCACCACTATTGGATTTCATAGAATTTAATCATATGAAGAATCTGAATTGGTCATCATTTCCAGACATCTATCAAAATAAAATTGGACTACTTAAACCCGTTTTTAGGTATTTAAAACTTTCTATTCAATGAAATTATAAATCCAAATATTTGATATGTTTCCACCCATTTATTCAATGATAAAATAAATCATCTAAAGAATCTGAATCGTTCATTAAAAATGAAGAACTTGTGGATCAATATTGAAGGTAACCATAATAATAGATCCTTGAAACTGATGATCACCATCCCCAATAGTCCATATCACACTATTATCATTGAATATTTTTAATAAAAATATTAATAATTTATACCAATCCTCACAGGATCATTATTCAAATGCTTTTAACTTTACCTATTACAACTTTGTTATAAACATGTAAAAAATATTCTTCCCTAAATACTAAATAAATTTCATTGAATTCAAGACCAACTCAACCATCATCAAATATAAAATTCTATTTATAAAATATATAAAATTTTCCTTTAGATAATTCAGCACATTTCATCTGGTCTTAATTTAACAAAAAAATAATAGTTAATAAAATATATTTCTCATGATGTTGGAATGCATTCCATGTAATATGAATAATTATATATCACTAAAAACATTTATTTTACTCAATGAATGTTTTTTCCACAATCACCACTATACACCCCTTAATTATTTTGTCTTGATACCATCATTAAATCTAATACAGTGGATTATGAAGATAATATTAAATACTACGTTTTTGGAGGGACACCTGACTTCCATAAATGAGTTTACTAATAAAAAAATACTATTGTACATAATGTATAAATTATTAAAACATTAATCCAAGATATATTAATTATTATAATTTTAAAACCATGTAATAATTCATAAACATTAAATTATGTTTATAAATATATAATGTTTATCGATTTAAAATTAAATAAATAACACAAGAACAAAAAAATATGCTTATAAATGATATCAAGTTTCTCTAAAAATATTTTTTTTCCTAATATAATAATTCACATGAAATTATAAATTTTAATCATTCCATGTTATACAGAAAATGTAGAAATCATGTATAATTGATAATAACAAATTATTAAAAATGTATATTATTATATTCTTTTTCTTGATAATTCTATTTTGTGATTACAAAATCAATAATGGTGGAATATTTTAGAATACATAATAATAATAATAATAATAATAATAATAATAAAATTAGACTTATTTTCTATTCATTTCATATACTACAATATTCCAATCATCAGATTTCAGTTTTCTTCAAAGTCAACCACTAAACAAATTAACTAATGTAATAAAATTTTCCATGTCATATTCATAAAATATTTTAGATTAATTTTCATTATAAATCATTGTATTGAAATACACTTTTATTAATATAATCAATTACTATGTTATTATATTTTTTTATTGTTATGTTCTAGAATTTTTCACCATCATTATGTTTTTCGAAAATCATGAATCTTAGATAGAGATGTCAATCAAAAGTAGAATAATATGGAAAATAATATATTTTATGTCCTTTTATAACATGCTAATATAACATCCTCAATATTTCATTGTTACTCCATATTTCATCATCACCACTCATTGATTAGATTCTTTTCAAAAGAAAGATAAATGATTATATTCAATATATTTTCATACCATAAATATAAAAATAGAGTTAGAGAGATACAATATATGATTCAAAATATAATAATTTTTTTAGTATTGTTTAAATATGGATTCTATAGTCTATTTAATTTCTCTCATTCGTCACATAGAAATCCTCCCATTAAAACCCATTTTAGATTCAGTTAATTATAAAATAAAACTGACATAAAACATTCCCTAAATCCAACATTTGACATTCTATAACAAATCAACATGGAAATTTCAATTCCAACTTAGAAATAGAATATAATTTAAAATATAAATTACCTTAACTAGGAAATTATGTATTTGAAATAAAATGAAAAAATTATATGGTCTACCAATGAATGAAAATTAATGTTTATTATACATATAATAAAAAAACCCATAATATAACCCCCATATGTCATAATTTTAATATGAGATCCAATTTAGGTGATATTAAATTTTAAACATTCAAATAAATATTTATTTATAAAGAAACACACCTTCTTCCATAGAGTTCATGATGATCACCAAATTATCCTATATAATCAAAATGGGAAACACCATGATCCATGAATAATGGATTAATGAAGAAAATTTTAACTAGGAATTTAATAGGGTTCAATTAGTACATTAACCATTTTAAGGACTCTTTAATTTTGAGATAAAAATGATCTGATCTGTAATCACATAAAAAATATTGACTCAAATATATTCATCAATATCATGCTTTGTAAAACAAATCAGCAAAGTCTTAGAAAATACCATGAAGAGGATGATTCACATGAGAGTGTAATATTAGAGATAGTAGGAACATGTTATAAAATCAAGAATTAATGGGGATGTAATTGGGTATCCTATATGTTAGTGGTCTATGATTACATTTTCACATGGCATGATCATAATATTTGATGAAAATTGAATTTACTAAATTGTGAAAAAATATTGAATTGTAAAATCCTTCAAGGATCATAAGAGAACTCATGATAGAGTAGGATTTTTTAATACCATAGGGTTTTAAATAGTTCCCCATGATGTATGACATAATATATTCGGTTTTTATGAGATTAAAATATCATAAGGATGTTATATTTTGAGTTATTGGGTGGTTTAGTGTTTATTGGACATTCTGAATGGAATTAAGAATGATGGTGTCCCTCAACGTCATTTTTCTTGCCACAGTTTCAAGATTGAATAGAATATCAATGTTTTCTTGACTACCACATGGGTTTGAGTCTTGGAAATAGAGTTTGGAAAAGTTTATCCAAGCACACCCGACTGGAACACTATTTTTTCCAACTGTGTGGCATAACCGTATGACTATGTTTACATAAGCACATGTGTTTGTAGTCGAATAATCTTGACATTATTAAAAATTTGGGTTTCTATTGTAAATTTCATACATGGTCAATGGTTTTAATAGGGTTTGTTACACCATGTGCTATAGATGTTTTAGGTGGATGGGTTAGTGGAAGTGCCACCAGAATCATGGGCATATATTTTGGAAACCCATGTGACGAAATCATATGTCCCATTAAAAATGAGGAATTTAATTTTTTTTCAATTTGGTAATTATGATGTAAGCCCACATTTTTCTTTATCCTCCCCTTTCACGTGAACTAGGTTTTACCCTTCTCATACTCCTATACCCCCCTTTAATTTTAGGTGATCCATGTGTATTTTAATGATATTTATATAAGATTTGGGTTATTTATTTGAAATTTTTGGACACCATTTCTATTGTATCATTCGTCTTATAGATCCTAGTTTACCCATTTATGTTTTTTATTTACAATTCAACCAGATCATGTTGGAATACGATACCAGTTCTAGATATTTTTGTCTCCCCAAGTAGATGGAATCTTGAGTGGCCATCAACATTGTGTCGTGTTCAATTTCATTATTTCATGTCACCATAGTGATTCTATAATGCATTTAATGGTTAGTTAAATTTCTATAGTCATTTTTTAAATTTTCTTATCAATTATTATTCCCATTGAAGGTGTTAAGATAGGTTTATGGTTATTGTGAAGTGTTTGGTTGTAGTTCCAATGTGTTGGGACAAATCGATAAGTTTTTTGATATTTATATATTTCAAAATAAGTATTTGTTGTTTTTAAAACATAATGAGTTTATATGATACACTATAATGAATTTATAATTAATAAATTAATGGGGGATTGGTTTTATGACTGGTACTCTCATGTCATGGATGAGTTAGGACGGTCCATAACATATGCAGTTAGCCCTTTTAAAATAAATTTAATGATTCTTATGAGGTTGATGATTTGTGGTACTTGGGCTATAAAATTTAGGCATGTTTGTCAATTTATGTGAATTATTTGACCCACCCTAACGGTAAACACCAAATGTTTCAATTAGTTTATTTAAAATGATTAATTTAATTAATATGGTTAATTTAAATAATGGATTGTAGGGGTCACATGTAATAATTCAAACATTCTTCAACGGAATTTCCCCCTTATTATAGTAATTTCATATAAATTAAAAATTACATAAAATAACATAAAAACCATAATAAAATATTTATCAATGAATAATTAAAGATAAATGACATATTTATAGAAGTTAAGGAACCCATACTAATGAAATAGTAACCTGAGCTTATAAGTAGTAACATGACCATTATGAATAGTAAGATGGAAAAAGTGAATAGTTTTCACACCCATGAAAGTATAAATAATATTATGACTTCTTATTAGAAAACTTATTCTATAATTATATCATAGTTTAATTAATTCATTTTATTAAAAAATTATAAATATAGTGTTGGTATTTTTATAAGTCATAAACAATTAATTACAATTTTATAATTAATTTAATTATTTAATGAAACAAGTGTTTTTATAAAATTTATTAATAAATTAATATTTTTATGTTTTATTATTTTAATATAATTTTATGGGACCTTATGTGATGTTTCAAGGTGTTATAGAATCAGTTATAATTTTAAAATATGTATTTTCCAAGTAAATGATAAATTTAATAAAAAATTAAATTAATCATGTTTAGAAAATTATTTTCATAAAATTTATTACATTTTTTAATTCTTCATGTCAAAAAATGGTTTGGTTTATGTTTTTATATTTTTCTAAAATACATGTATTGTTGATGAATAGTAAAATATGATAATTTTTGATAAATGCTAAATACATGAATTTATGAATCCTTGTTGATGTAAAGACGATTTAAGCACCTTAATATCAAACCATAATTAATTATTTTAAAATATTTAAATAATTCTAAAACTAATCATAGTCTTGATCCAAAATAAATAACTAATAAATTGAATGTAGAGAAAACACCCCTCTCCTCCACTACAAACCACTAGTCACACCCTCTTCTCCTCACATCCTCCAGCTTTAAGACATTCCAAAATTCTTCCCAAAAATCTTACCTAATCCTCCTCCATGTCCAAGATCTCTTGGTATCATCAAAATAACAATCCAAGGTTCCTTTATAAGGATCCAAATAAGAGAATTTGAGAGGCAAAACCTCTCTGTTTTTCTTTTAACTTCCATTCAATTTCAATTTTATTTTTCTTATTATATATTCACCTCCGTCCATCCAAATGGAATTATAAATCTATTACCTTAAATATAGTGTAATTATGTAATGTTAATGGATGATAAAACATTAATATCATCCTTCTATTTTTATTTAAAAATGGAATCATTACCTATAACGTGTCAATTTACTGACATCAATGGCTATGCACTTACATTATCCATAAAAACCATAAAAATTATTAATAAGACCATTAAAGGGTTTAAAACATATTTTAAAAAGTATTTCAGAAGATGTTTTTGTTCTGGATGTAACTAATACTCAAAATACAGAATGATAAAAAGGAAATGACTTCATTATGTTCGAAAAACCGCCTAAATTATCCTAAAATGATCATCATTAACTTCTATCAAATGATTCATCCTCGTGGTTCATAACCAAAATCGTTTTAAGGTAATTTTATCTATTTTAGGATAATTAATAATATTCTATAAAAATTGTGTATGTTCATCCCCATTATAAACACACATTCATTCATGGATACAAGTGAACTGATCAAGAAAACCACAAAAATGATTGTTCTCGAACGATGAAATTAAACACTATAACTCAACCAAGGACCCGTTAAAGAACATAATTAAACCACAATAAAAACTATTTGTGTATAAAGGGTTCTTCAATTTTTAAAAAATGAATATAATATGATTATATAAGATATTAACATGAAGGAATATTTCAGACAAAAGTTAAGATGGATTTCTCAAACATAAATATATTTCCTTTGGATTTCCATCATTCACCACATATTAACTATAGTTATTCTTTAAAACTAATTTCATCAAAATTATCTTATGTTTTATAGTCTCTAAATTTTTTATAATTTATTTTATGACAAATATAATGTTTTCCTAAATAAATCTTCATAAAAAAAATAGAGCACAACTTTTACTACTCAAGATTATTTCCTTCACACAAGAACAATGTTTTTTATATCAATTATGTTATTCCATATTTCACTTCGTAAACCAATGTTTATGAAGGAATTCTGATGAAATGATTCCCTTTCTATTAAATGGGTTATTATATTTTTATGATTGATATGTATTCTTTGTGGAATGCATGATAATGTAAACATTGTGATGTGATAGGTGAAACTATAATTATGTTGTGAAATGAAAATGTTATGATGTGAGGGGTGAACCCAAAATTTTAAAGTGATCCAATTCATTGGTTAATGTGAATAAAATCATGAGTAGTGTGAAACATGTGTGAACATGAGAATATCTTTATTTTCAACTATCTATGGTAGTTAACCACTATGACATTACATTTCATTTTTATGCATTTCCACATTTTAATAATTTCCATAACTATTCCTCTCATGATAATGATCCTATGTATATGTTATCTTTATGATCACCACAAGTAATTTTTTATTTTTTTATATATCCTCTTAATCGGATTTTAGATCACCAATTTTTGGTCTGAATCCATAGGATACTACATGTAATAAGGATAATTAAAGGTCCAATAATAAGATAGAGAATAAGGGATTAAGTAAATATTTATGTCTAATTTTTTAAATGTTGTCTATGGTCCAAATTTTTCCAAGAAACTAAGCCTTTGGATCCTAATTTTGAAATTATTTTATTCTTTTATTTAAAATGATGTTATAATATATGTATTCAAATGTTGTTTCCATATATTTGGTATTAGAGGAAGGTTTAAGTAACATGGGAATTTGGATTAGAGAACCTTATTGAAAACACTTAGTATGATACTATGTATAAGATGGAACCAATGATGATTTGTTTTTATAAAATGCTAAACATAATATTGGCCTTTAAACTTAAATGTAAAAAGGAATGAAATATTTATTCATGACTAGTGGACTTAGGTTTTTTTCTCATCGTTTCCATTTTAGAAAATGGAGGAAACATAGAGAAACTAGGTCAACAACCTGTGAGAGGGACAATACATTCATTTCCAATGTGACATCTCCAATACATTGGGTTATATAGTTCAAAATTTCATGTAGATTCTTACTAATATGTATCAAGTTATGATCAATAACCTGAATAATGTATAATGACCTTCTTCTAAAAAGATGGAGAAATTGGATATTGAGTGTTTTATGTGGAAAAGACAACCAAATTTTAGAAGACCTTATGATGCACTAGTTGTGGAGGAGTGGGTCAACTCAGTAGAGAAGATATTTTCTCTGCATCACTATTCTAAGATGGAGAAGGTGACTATTCATTTATCATCTAGATAGAGAGGAAAGTGAATGGTGGGATTTGAATAAGAACACCAAGACAAGGGATGAAATTGAAGAGATTTAGTGTGAAGCCATTATGATAATTTTTCTTAAATTGCATTTCCCTAGAACTATTCAAACAAACATGGATATATAATTCATAGAGATAAAGCAAAGGGAAGAAGAATCTAACATGACCTACGAGGCTACATTCACAAGGATTGAAAAGTATTCTTTCAATTATTTTATCCACGATGATAGATTCATCAGTAGTTTAGAACCACACCATAGAAGGGCTCTTTAAATTTGAGAAAATTGGTGATATGAAGAAATTACCCAATGTTAACTCAATTTAGTGATGGAGTTAGGAGAATGGTCTGATGGATTAGGTGATAATAAATGAAAAATAATGTTTCATGTTGTAGGATATAATGAGAATGGTGTAATGAAAACTCAACCAGACACAATTCAAAAATTTGGAATGAAAAATAATGGTAACTATCTCAAAGCAATAGGGAAATGCTTCAAGTGTGGGAGAGAAGACCACCGAGATCATGAATGTAGAAAATAGATGAAATGCATGGACAGTGTGGTGGAGGAAAGGAGAGCACCACCCTTGGTCTGTTACAATAACTATAGGGATCAAGAGCACAATGAAATCTAGTGCACTAAATCTTGTGTTTTCATGGGTAAATAGTTTCATTAGCCACTAATGACAAAGGATGAAGGGAAGGATTTTTCCATCACTACTACGGAATTGGATCTTGAAAAAAAAAGACTTAAATGTTACAAATTTTATTCCATCAAGAATGGAATAAGTATTCTTTGATTTAGGTTATGCACATTCTATTATATCTTGAATATTTTTTAGAACTATTGAATTGAATATTGGAATCGTTTAAGTAGGTATATCTCTAAAAACACCATGTGGTGAAATCATTACAACCCAATTATTGAAATATTCTCATATTGGTGTATGTTGGAAGATTCTTCAAGTAAATCTTGTAATACATCCATTGGTGGAGTTAGATGCTATAATATGGATTGATTGGGTCTATTTATATAGATCTCCCAGTAACTATTGGGGAAAGAAAATATCTTTTCTTATTCTGAACAATCCCATGATCCTCAACAATTTCAAGGAAGATCATGGATCTCCTTTTAAAAATACATCAATGGTGGGTGTGTTGATTCCCAATAATTAGGCATAAATATCTCAAATGATTGAGTCAAATGAAGTTATAAACCTTGGGGGAATACCCATTGTGAGGGAATATAGTGATGTATTTCTTGAATAGTCAAATAGACTTACCCCAGATCATGAGGTAGAGTCCCTAATAGAACTCATACCCTGACCTAATACTGTCTCAAAATGTCCCTATATGATGGAATCTATTGAACTAGAATAGATAAAGAGGTATCTAAAAGAGAATTTGGATAAATGGTTCCTATTCCATAGAGCATCACCTTGGGGAGCTCCATTGATATTTGTAATGAAGAAGGAAGGATAGATTTGGCTATGTATATATTATCAGGAACTCAACAAGATCTCTATAAAGAACAGGTATTATCTTCCAAGGATTTATCAATTGTTTGATCAATTACGAGGAGATCAACACA
This sequence comes from Viscum album, assembly GCA_963277665.1. Lineage (NCBI taxonomy): Eukaryota > Viridiplantae > Streptophyta > Magnoliopsida > Santalales > Viscaceae > Viscum > Viscum album. The sequence continues at coordinate 205,618,229 of OY728128.1, read as the reverse complement.
TCTCAATGGTGGATCATCATTCTAGATATCATCATCTAATGGTGAAAAAGGATGATATTTGTTAGGCTATCTTCTATACAAGGTATGGGTACTACGAATTTCTGGTGATACCCTTGAAATTTTATAATTCCCATGCGACCTTCATCGATTGGATTAATATTGTCTTTAGACATTGTGTTAAGAAAAATTTGGAATTTTTTATTGATGAGATTAAAATCTACTCCATGATCAAGGAGGAACATGAAGATCATATAAGGATTTTGTTGGTGACATTAAGTAAGGAGAATTTTTCTGCCAATTTCCACTAGTGTGATGTTTGGATGCATCAAGTCATATTACTGGGACATGTTATTACAATTGATGGAATTTATAATGACCCTTCAAAAAATTGAAATTGGGTAATGGCCTAGACCCTCTTGATTAAAACAAATATGTAGTTTTCAGGGAATTGTATGGTACTATAGACTTTTTTTTAGAAATTTATCGTGATTGCCCAGCCTGGTAAATATGTTAACAAGGATATGGGTAATTTATGAATGAATGGAAGAATGTAAGTAAAACTTCAACGTGCTAAAGATATGTTTTATCACTACTCTTGTACATATATTACTAAAAATTGGAGAATGTGTTGTGATATATAATGATTCCTCCCAAAAAATTTGGGTTGATTACTCATGAAAAAATGATATCGTGATGGCCTACAGCTAATTACAGTTAATGATCTATGAGCAGAGATACCTGATCAATGATTTTGAGATAGAAACAAGGTATTTTACCTAAAAAATATTTCGGCACTACCACTATGGTGAGAATTGTGACATATATACCAATTACAAGAGCCTAATGTATATATTAAAACAAAAGGAGAATAACATGAATAAAAGGAGATTGTTAGAGCTAATCAGAGACTATAATTGTCATATTGATGTTCATCCTGATAATGTGAACAAGGTAGTTGAAGCTCTTAATAGAAAAAAAACCTTCTACTATATCCATGTTTCAATTGAGAAAGACTCAATTTTCATGGATATAAAACAGATGGATTTGGAAATCATAACAGTAGGCAATACATCCTACAATTACAAATGATTTCCCTTCCATCTATCAAAGAGAAGATTAATCAGAACCAAAGGGGGGATCTAGTGTTACAAAATAAGGTGAATGTAGTAAATTAAGGGATGATGCAAGAGTTCCACATCAATGATGATGGTGTAATTCAGTTCGGAATAAGGCTTTTTGTGCCTTCGTCACATGGACTAAAGAAGGAGATGTTGGAAAATCCACATCGATAAACATTCCCTATCCATCTTGGGAGTACCAAGATGTACTGTGATCTTTGAGAACATGTATAGGGGAAAACATGAAGAAAGTGGTTGTAGATTATATTTAAAGGTGAATGATATTTTAGAAATTTAATGTTGAGTGAATGTAGTCCATAGTGATTATGAAACCATTTCTTATACCCATTTGAAAATGGGATAATGTCAATATGGACATCATCACTGGTGTCCCAATGATGTCCAAATGATATAATTTGATATGGTTTATGTTCGAAGGACTAACCAAAACTTCCCACTTTATCAGTATTTTGGGAGATATCTCACATGAACTACTTTCTATGATATATATAAATAATTTTATGAGATAACATGGAATTACACTCTAAATTGTCTCTAATTATGATCACTTGTTCACATCTAAATTCAGTAGGAGTCATCAACATTCATTGAGTACTGAATTGAATATCATTATGGCCTATCATTCCCAAATAAATGGCCTATCTAAATGGAAAATATAGACAATCAATGATATACTAGGAGACTATATAATTCAAAGGATGATGAGATCAGAATCTCCCATTGGTTGGGATCTCAAAAAATAATAGCTTCCATTCAAGTATTTAGATGGATCCAAATTAATCTTTTTACAGAAACCGTTGTATAACTCCAATCAATTGGTATCATGATGGAGAAAGAAAGATACAAGGACTTGATCTTGTGTGAGAGACGAAAAAAATGTTTATGCCATCTAGAGACATTTCAAAGCTACTGAGAGTCACCAAAAAAGTTATGTGGACAACCATTAAAGGCACATGGAGTTCAACATTGGAGATAATGTCTTTATTTGATTATCTCCATGGAAGAGAGTAATTTTGTTTGGAATGAAAGGGAATCTATGCACAAGGTACCTTGGCCCCTATTATATACTTGATTAAATATGTGGTGTGGCCTATCTACTTTCACTTCCACTGAATATATATCATCTTTGTAATGTGTTCCATGTATCACTCATGTGGAATTACATACCAGTTTCATCACATGTAGAGAACTTTGAGGTGGTATAGCTGGAAATTGATCTTTCTTATGAGGAACCACTAATAAAGATTTTGGAAAGAAGAGATTAGTCCTATGCATGAAGATAAACCACCTTTTCAAAGTGTTTTGGAGGATCCATAAGTATGAAGAGGTGACGTGGGAATTGGACGAGGTGATGAAGGAGATGTACCCACACTTGTTTATGTAAACAAATTAGAGGGTGAAATTTCAAAAGGGGTGAAGAATGTAATGACCCAAAAATTCATCAATGGAATTTATCCCATCTTATAGAAATTTCATATTTAGTATAATTCAGAAAATATCAATCAGAGACCATTGTAAAATCTTTATAAATGAATAATTAATTAAATAATATGAATTTATGGATATTAAGGACCTCATACCAATGAAATAGTAACATGACCATAGGAATTTAAAAATTAGCCTTATGAATAGGAAACCAGATAAATGAATAGCTACAACACCCATGAAAGAATAAATATAATTTAGGTTCCTTTTATGTAATATTATGGTATCATTATATCGTAGTTTCTGTAATTAAATTATTAAAAAATTATTAACTAAGTGTTTCTATTTTTATAAGTTATAAATAACTAATTAAATTCTATGATTAATTTAATAAATTAAAAGAATATTTATTTTCTGAAAATTTATTCATCAATAAATATTTTCATGTATTATTATTTTAATATAAATTTATGAGAGTTTTGGTAATTTTTCAAAGTGTTATAAAATCATTTATAATTTTAAAATATGTATTTTCCATGAAAATGGTGATTTTTATTAAAAATTTTATTACTCATATATAGAAAATTATTATCATAAAATGGATTTCATTTATTAATTATACATGTCAAAAAATGGTTAGGGTGAGTTTTTGGTATTATTATGAAATACTTGATTTTTTTAATGAATAGTAAAATATGATAATTTTCGATAAATGCTAAATACATGAATTTTTAAGTAATCGTAGATGTAAGGCTGATTTAAAAACCTTAATAATATACCATAATATATAATTTTGATATATTTATATATAATTCTTAATATTTTTATAGTCTTGAGAAAAAATAATAATCTACAGAATATAATATTAATAAAACACCTCTCTCTTCCTCTATAAAAACCACCCAATGCACCCACTTCTCATCACACCTATGATGATTTATGAATTGGGGAAATTATACTCAATGATCTTCCATAACACATATCCCACTACCATAATATATTTGTCTTATTGAAACACCAATCCTTATGGCCCAATGGAGGATCTCAAGAGGAGAATTCCAGAGGTAAATCCAATACCTTTTTCTTTTAATTTCCTTTCAATTTCAATATCTTTTCTTATTCTATCATCAACTACCTTTTTATAAATGTAATGATAACTCCAATACGTTAAATATTTAGTAATTATATCAATCTAATGGAAAGTAAAAAAATTAAATTCATCTTTTTCTCTCTCTTTTTTAACAATTTAATTTTCACCAGTGATGTGTTAATTTACTGACATCATCAGTGATGCACATTAATTTTCCTTAAACAACATAAAATCTATTAATAATACCATTGAATTGAATAAAAAATATTTTAATATTTATTTTATAACCCATTTTATGTTCTGGAAATATATTATACTGATACTACTAAATAGAAAAACAAAACGAATTTGTTGTGTTTGTAAAACTGCCCAAATTAACATTAAATGATCACCATAAACATATATCTAATGAATCATCCTAGTGGTATACAAAAAATACTCTAATATCATTTAAGACACTTTAGGATCATTAATAATATAAAATAACAATTATGGTTGTTCATAATCATTATAAATGAACTCTCATTCTTTAATACAAGTGAACTGATCATGAAATCCATGAAAAGGAATGTTCCTAAACAATGAAATTAAACTCTATAACTCATACAAAGGCCCATAAAATAACATAATAAAAATATATAAATAATATTCATGTATAACATGATATTTAATTTCTAATTAATTAATCTAATGTGATTATACAGGATATTAAAGTCAAGGAATCTTTCAGACAAAAGGTAAGCGGACTTCTCGAACCCAACTTACTTTCACTGGGGTTTCCCTCTTTCACCACATATGTTGTATAATATTCTTTAAAAACAATATATTCATCATTATCATACCATTTATATGATATATATATATTTAATTTAGTTTCTGACAAACACATGGATTTCCAAATTAAAACTTCTTTAAAAAAAAGAACACACCTTTTACTTTTCATGATTGTTTTCTTCACTAGAGGATGATGATTCTTATATAATGTTTGTTATTACATCAGTCATATGGGAAACCCAAATTTATAATGGTATTTTTACAAATTGTAAACCCTTTTTTAAATATATTATTATATGTTAAATATTTATATATGTTCTGTGTGGCCTATAATATAATGTAAATGTTGTGATGTGGCAGGTGCAACCAGAAGTATATAGCATAATGTAAATGTTATGATTTAATGTGTGAATCTGGAATTAGATAGCACTCAAATGCATTGGTAAATGTGAATAAACTCATGAGTATAGTAAAATATGTGTGATCATGATTATATATTTGTCCACAACTATGTGGGGTAGTTATTCTCTAAGTCATGATGTTTCATTTTTATGAATTTCCACATTTCAAGCATTTTCATAAAGCTTTATCTGATGATTATGATCCCATGTCTATGTTATCACTATGCTCAACCCATGTTATTTTGTTTCATCTTCTAATCTATCCTCTTACTAGTGTTTTAGATCACAATTTATTTTTTGTATATCTTTCTGTGACTACTTGTACTAATGAGAATTCAAGGGCTAATAAGAAGCTAGAGAAGAAGGAATAAAATAAGAAATTAATGGTTTATTCCATCTCTACTATGTATGGGGAGAAAGAAAATGAAGTCATATAAGGTATACATACTATTAACTCAAGAATGGGAAATTAATTATTTGCTTCTTGTTCCTTCGCATTCCATTATATCATGATTTTTTCTAAAACTATTGAATCGAAGCCATGAATCCTTAATGATGAGATATCTATAAAAACACCATGTGGTGAAATCAATGAATCCCTAGTGCTGGGATATTCTTTTATTGGATTAAATGTGAATATTATTCTATAGAATATTACCATACTACCCTTATTGGAATCTGACACTTTATTAGGGATATATTGGCTATATTAATATAGATCATGTATCAACTGTAAGGAAAAGGAAATATATTTTGATATTCTGAACCATTCCATGCTCCTCTATACATTAAAGGAAGATCATGAATCTCTATATTAAAACCCTTCGATGGTGAGGGAGTTGATTCCATGTGAATATTCATACCTCACTCAAATGGCTGAGTTAATGGAATTTATCAACCTATGTGAAATTCCCATCATGAAGAAATACAATGATGTATTTCTTAAAGAGGTACCCAAACTAGCCTCAGACTGTGAGTTAGATCTCTAAATATTATTTAAACCCTATGCTACATTTATTTCAAAATATTCTTATAGGATGTCCCCTATCATACTATAGGAGTGAAAGAAGCTGTTGCAAGATCATTTGGATAAAGGATTCACACAACCTAGTGAATCACATTGGGGGTCCACCCACGATATTTTTTCAAGAAGAAATATGGATCGATGTAGTTGTGTATTGATTATTTGTATCTAAAAAATATTCCCAAGAAAAACATGCATCACTATCCATGTATTAATTAATTGTTTGATCAGTTGTGAGGAACTCCATAAATATCGATGGTAGATCATCCAAGGATTTATGACTTTTAATGATTTTATGTTGTTTTTCATTAAAAATATGTAATAAGATATGTAAGAAAAAGAGGGTCACTATATCACAAACAACCCCTTTGTTCCAATAGAATGGTCAGGCCCATATTGCTAGAGGCAGAGACTATTGAAAAACACCTAGTACTCTCTAAACATCATAGGATTTGACACTGGAATATGTGAGTCAGTTCATCCCTTATTCTAGCATAGAATGGTAGACCATAGGAGGATTTGAACTATGTTTGATGAGTAGACCATCCCAAACCAATATCTCACACCAAGATAGTTCACGAGTCATATCATGATCATTTACATTTTTGGAAAGTCCTTGTAAACAGGGATAGTTTTTATACCCTTATATTAATTTCATTAGATGGTATTTCCTAGTGCATTGGGTGTTGAACAGATACAATGAATCTGTGATATAGGACCATTTTTTTAATCTATAGATTCTATATTATTTTTGAGGGTCTCAAACATGATGAATTTTCTTTTATGATGAACAAGAGGATTAAATGAGGGATACCCATTAGTTGTAATAATCTAATTGCCTGAAGTTGGTGACCAAATATTTTTACCAACCATAAATGATTATGTGATGGGTTTTGGTAATGATGGTATTGGGTATCACCATAGAACATATATCGAACATCAAAATCCAAAGGGTTATGAATATTTTTATTTAGGAATTTATCAAAAACCACTCTCTAATTGATGATATCTCCCATTAATAGTTGATTCCACTCTAAATTCCATGAATACATTATGGAACATGGTATATGGACATGATGCAAAGAGGGTGACTATTGAGGATGCCCAATGGTCCTCCTAGGATCCATGTGATTACACTTATTTAATGAATTCACTTTTATCATAAATCCTAGGGTCACTAGGATTCCTCCATATTTAATGGTAATTGAGGGGACTAATAATTTCATCATGGAACCCCTCTTAGTTGGTGTTTCCAATGTTTCCCTTCTCTATAAGATCATGGTGATATTATAGGGTTATAAGTGGAAAATTTATCCCATGAATTGGATGCTTTTGAAATCCACATTGATTGACGATGATATCATTGATCAATGCTTAATATAATCCTCATGATAGAGTGGAAGTTATATTCCTTCACCAGTTAAGACAATATAGGAAAGGGTTATCGATGCAGTCCATGAATTATGATGACTTAATATCACGAATATGTAGTGTATTCCATCTACATAATATAAGGATTTTCTACATTAGGGTTTAATCCTTGTTCCAATGTATTGATTTCATATCGATCAAGACCCAGGAACCTCACATTGGACTATATTATTAATTATTATGAAATCATATGGATTATACTGGTTAAAGATAGTTTAAAATATACATATAAGATTCCAAGAATCTCATTGTATGACTTATTTATAGTATTTCTAGTTGATACCTAGAATACTACAACATATAGTTTAGGAAAGGTTGGGTGATACTAGGTTTAGGAATTGTATTCCCCTATGGACCAAGCCATGTGATTGATGGAGGGGGATAACATGAATATGAATGCAGATATGTGAGTGTGGTATATAGCAGTGTGGTAAGTAGGGCCTTGTAATTTTTATTCTATTTATTTAATTTTTTTATTAAAAATTTCATCTTCCTAGTATTTGATTAATGATGTATGTTTGACATGGTTGTTGGGGCCATTAATACATTTCATTTTATTATATTATTGTTTATAGTTATTACTTCTACACTATAAATTTTTAGACATATAGATGAAGTTAGTATACTTCCCCTATGATATTAATTATATATGGGATCATATTTTCCCGACATACACACCCGATACCACTAATGAAAATAAGAAACTTATAGAATACATGGAGGTTTACACGAGGAATTGAAAGAAATTGGTTCTCCTAAATTTCATAGTGTAAGCTAGGTTTGTCAAGGAAAATTTGTATCTGAGGAGTTCCATTACCATTTAATTAAAAAAATTGACTAGGTAAACATGAGTATTAGGAATGAGTCAAAGTTTGATGGATATCATACTAGAGAGTCATGGACACGTGTTCTGGTTAGATGTCTAGAATTCCAAGGTTATGTGATTAATTTACATTATTTTTTATGTTAAAGTTGTATATTATTTTCTATTAGAATTATGAACAAGTGGAGAGGAATCAATGATAAATTAGGGATTTTTGGATCTTATCTTATTTGAAATCTTCCAGTGATTTTATTTTGACTCATGGAATAGAGAGGGATTATGTTTTTTTTCATGCATCAAATTTGGAATTTGGGGTCCACAATTAAAATGAATACTAGTGTGTGATTTTGGAAATGAAAAACTTCCACTATTTAGAGTGTTAAAAAGACATATATTTTAATTTCCCATATTGGTTCTTCGTGTATTTCTATTCCATTGAATCATTTTTTTTATATTATTTTAGGACAGAATATGTCGACTATATGGGAATGTTACTTGGTTTTAGTGTAGTTGAGGTGGTCATCTGCATAGAAGGTTCAATGACCATTGATAAGTTTACTTACATACTTAGTGTATCATTGTTAACTCTAATAGGTTTCACAGGGAATGTTATAACTTAGAAAGGGGTCATTGTGATAACCATGTTGGCCATGATATTTATGTCCCTCTTAGTAGACCCTTTTTGGGTGTATCCTTTATGTTGTTCTCAAATGATGATCCATGAATACCTATAAAGAATTTATCCATTTACCATGGTATTAAAATTTACATAGAAAACTTTCTTTTATTGTAATCTAGTCGGTTCTTATAGTTTGAAATTGATATGTAATACAATGTTTATAGTGAACATGAACCCCAAGGCCGTATTACCATATACAGACACCCAATGAGGATATAATAATTATTTTTCTTCACTTTCAAATCATGACCCTCTATGCAGCATGCCCATATGATGATTATCATATAAGATTTGGGACTGGAGGGATAATAATTGGTAGATAATTCCTTTTAAATTCTGAACTTATGTTACTAGTCACTTATGGGTTTCACATAAATGAGATTCCAATTACAAACTATAGGTTATTTTAATCTATACAATTATGTTTAAAACATTTATAAAAAACCCAATATTGAATGGTTTTTACCCTTTTAGGTTGATGATATCATTACCTACATTGGAGATGGTTGAAATGTCTATATTATGATATGTAATAGTGAGTAAGGGAGCATAGGTGGTTCCCCAAGAGATGTGATCAAGGTGGGTGGTTTGAAAATTAAGCTAGTTGGGAGATCTATATTCCTTAGGTATTGATTTATTCCATAGTGATTCAAGGTTCTGTTTTATTGATAGAAACCCACTAAAATGGTGGATTTGTTTTATAGATTCTATTTAATAAAGGTAGATTAGTTTTACCATCCGGAATGGTGAGATTTTGGGTAGATGGATACATTTATGGATGAGGTTGATACACTTATATCTGATTATACATATCAATGGTGATTATACATTTCCATGAAGTGATTGGTCATTGTATATATCATGGAAAAAATAGAGTGCCTGATTTTGAATAAGAGTTCCTAGGTAGCTCATACTATGTCGAGATAGAAATTTCATGTATGAAAATAATATCATCCTTTATAACATGATATTTGTGGGATTAGGATTTTGAAGGTATGAGTTTTTACACCCACTCCATGGGAGAGTTTTATTTGCACTGGTTTCGTGTGAAAAATTTTAAAATGGAATGTCTGTGGTGCAGAATGAGGATTGATTATTTTGAATTTACAACTTGTGGATGTGATAATCTGGAGATTTTGGTAATATATTGAATTTTCATTGGGAAGAGGGATATCAGTTAAATTAATCGATTTTCATGAGAGGGTTGACTCAAGGGTAGACCTTTCCACACGCTATCTAAAGATTTGGTGTCAGTTTTTTTAGAGAAAAGTGAATCCTAGACTGATGTAAGAGTGGGTAAATAAGAGAGAAACATGTTTAATTATAGACCCGTGTAGGGTCTGAATTTATTTATGTGACTTGTTATGAGTTAAATGTCGAATAATGTCATGGACCTTGTTCACATGTATTCCGAAATAGGTTCTTGGTGACATTGGAGTTGTCTATAGTAAATAATTGGATAATTATTAATTCTATCCATAATAAAAATAAATTTTGGAGGTAACTGATGCATTGACATAGATTTTCATTTGATAGCCTGGTAATAGCGATACTCTTGAGAGTGGGGGTGGGCTTGTTGGTCACCAGTTAATGAACCACAAATGAATGGGTCATCCAATGATGACACTATTAAATTTGATTTTCATTTGGATTTTAAATATATTTATATTAATATAACATGAAAATATTTTATATCTCAATAAAATATAGGTTTATGATCGAATAAGAAATTTGGTGGAGAGTGAACAAGGGAGTGAAACCTAGGATAGTTTTTGACAAAGGGTATTGGATCCAGATTTTTCTAGTGTTCTTTTTATTGTATGACATCAAAAATGTGGAGGGAATGATTCAGAAAGGAAATGTATCAATGGGTAAAATATAGGATTCAATGAGCATACATGGATTGGTATTAGTGTCCCTAGGGATAAGGGTATCGAGGACATTTTTTAGTGAGGTGTGGGAAGCAAAAGATGATCTTTTTTTAATGTATACGACAATGTTGGTTTGACCTAAGTTATGTCATGATGTGGCAAATGTTTGGTGAGGCAATATTTTGGGAATTCTCTTTGGATGTTCCTAGTTTAATGAAAGGGTCATTAAGAAGTTTTCAAGGAAAATATTTCACAACCATGCAATGTTTGTTTGATTGGAATTCGTCTTTTTGGACCAAAATTAATGATGAAAATCAGAACCCTCATCATAGATATGGTGTAGTGAGGTGAGAATCATACATAGAGTATATATAGGTTGTAGGGTATTTAATTTATAGGTAGTTACTATATTGAAATTATCATGGAATAGAACTGGTTGTTGAAATAATAATCAAATGGTGCGTACAACCCTAGGACCATTGATTCTTCAAATGACTGTCTGTACATGTTCCAAATTTTAATATCTTGGATTAGTGTTTTTTAGATGCTTCAACAATTTCTATGAGTTTTTCCATAGGTTTTATTTTGTTAAAAACCATATTTATGATTTTCATTTTTGAATCATGTTTGGTGTTCTGAAATAAAATGTGACAATTTGAGGGGGAATTCATGGACCACAAATTATTGATTTTTTAATTTGATTCCCACCAGAACTTTTCATAGATGTAAATCATTATGTTGGGGATTTTTTATGATCTTATATCAATATGAGTGGAAATATTCAAAAGGAATTTTAGTTTTAAACTCTTGTTTGAGTATTTTTTTTTTTGAATAGAGATAATGAATAGAATTTTGAATTATATAATTACATAATGTGATGTTTTTATGGTTGGTTGAGGATTGAAAGTAATATCATAGTTTTAATTATTGTCTCAGGGGATTAGGGGATGGAATAATTGTTTTTTAAATTTATATCAAAGGTAACATTGTAGATGTGTCATTATGGATAACAACATACCATAAATTTGTGATCCAATTTACATAGGCGCGTGGGTTTGTAAACCAAGCAGATGGACAACAAAAATCATGTGGGAGTGTGGAATTAATGGCATTAATTTGGTATGGTTTTTATATTGTGTCTCAAACCATGCAATATTACCATGAGAGATAGATGGGTTAGAGGAACTACCTACTACATGTTTTGTGCATAGTTTAGATAATAGTGTGGAAAAAATATGAATCCCATTAAGATATGGGATTTACACTTTCCACTATGGGTTTTAAGGTGGAATCCCCATTTTCTTCCTCTATCTCCCATTTGTGACCCATGCAACCCCCTAATCTTCCTTATTTAGTTCTCTATAGATCATGGGTGTTCTTGGTGTATTTTTATAATGCTCTATTATATTTTTTGTTAATTCCATGAATCTATTTCTAAGGCCTCGATTTTTTTCAATAAAATTTTTAGCCAATAATATATGTATAATGAAACACTATTTTTAAAAATACATCGATATACAATTAATATTACTATTTGAACATAACCGGTATTACCTTGTAGTTAAAATTTCTAGTGTTAATATGAATGACCAAATGTTTAAAATTTATTATAATGAATAAATAAATTTTATTGTTAAAAAAGTAATTATCTTTTTGTAGAGTCTTTAAATGCATCAAAAATACATTTTTTGAAAAAAAAAATTATTATTTATTTTTGTGAAAAAATAATAAAATTAAATTTTCCATTTTTATAAAATTTATTTCAAATATTGAACTTCATCTTTGGGGGAAACATGTCAAAATTAATATAGGATGAATTTATTTTAATTTTATAAAAAGATTAAATTTTTAATGATTGGTGGAAAATTCTGGGTTTTGTTGAATCCTTACTTTTCATTTAAATCATTTGAAAACTTATATTTTTTAAATTGGATTAATTTATAAATTAATTCATTTATTTTAATATTAATCCAATTTGGGTCATTAGAATCACTTTTATGTTAAATTATTATATTAAATAATTTATATACTTACCCAAAACATATTATTTGGAAACATGTTTTTTCAATGCTCTTATGAGTATAATTTTAAATTAAAATTTACCAATTAAGATAACCAAATTTTATAAAATTGATTAAAGATTTTTAATCATCCTAATTAATATTATATAATAATTGGAATGTCATTATTTTTCATAATGAATTGTAAAACTCATAAATAAAAATAACAATGGTTTTGGTGAAAATGGGTTTAGAGAGGGGGTTAAACTCAAATTATTAGGGTTAAAATGACAAAAAATAATAAAACTAATTTTATGACATTATTTTTACATTATATCACCTAAGGATTGAAAATGATACATTTTCAGACCTTGTGGAGGATTCAAATATGTTTCTAAATTTTTCATTTCAAAATTTCATAGCATATCCTCTCCCCACATATAATAGGGCACCCTCTAAAATTTATTATTTACACTTTTAATTCATTATGGTTCAAGAATTAATTGACCAAATAAATTATTTACTTTTATCCCCATATCCTATATAACATTTTTTCATCTAAAATCCAATCCTTTTTGGTTTTAGGTATAATCCTAAAAAGGTAGTCAATAGAAGTTGTATCATTCATAATTGAGCATCTGTTTTTATTTTTGCTTCCACCCCTTTAATATCTTAATCAATAATTATGATAAAATAAAATAATTATATACATTATTTTGAGATGTCATTATTTTAATTTAATAACTAAAATCCATCCGAAATTCCATAATATTGGAAACAAAACATTCATTATTTTGTATTGAAGACTGGGTCCTTGTTAACCAACATAACTCATTTTCCATCATTGCATATCATAGTAGATCATGATGATGGATTTAATGATTATATATTATATTCAATAAATATTAATTACTATTTGAAATAAATATGTCATATAACATCTTATCCTGACATCTATTAAAAGATTGATAATCTCTTTCATTTTTTAGTGTGATACCACCCCATAAAGCGATGTGATTATCTTTTATTACCACATATCATTTATGGTATATGTAACACCCCATATTTTTTAATTAACGGTAGATATTGTATGTGATATGAAACGATGTACCCAAAGAAACCATTATTATTTTAATAATACATTTATAACATAAAAATTATATTCATAGATATGAATATAATCAAATACTTTTTTTCGATATATATGTCCTAAATATATTTATATATTCTTACTAAATAATCAATCAATTTTTGGTAATGTAATTTTTCCATAAAAATATACTTTTAGGAAAAATAATTCTTATTGCTTTTTATGAATATTATTATTATTTTGTTAAACATTTAAAAAAATTACTTTATAAAATTAATTTATATTTTATATCATAAATTCAAAATTATCTTATGGTTATAGTTTTTATTTTTTCAGAAAATACAGATTTTTAGTGACTAGTGGAAAATTACATATTTTTGTAATGTTTTCGTTTCTTTTACTAAATGGATTAATTTAAATGTAAAATTATTTATTAATTATATTTAATTTCAACATTTGTTTTTTGTAGATATATTATATTCATATAATCATATTTTCATTGGAATTTAATATAATTTCATTTTAATATAAAATAACACATTTGTTTTTATAGTGTTTTAAAAAGAATAATGTTTATCCCCTATAATTATTTTAAAATGACCCATGATGAGAAATTTTTTAAATAATGTTTTTATATTACTTATCTATTATTATAAATATAAATTCATATAATAATCATTACTAGTAACATAGTTAATGTGTTATCATCTTTCCTTAAAAATGCATTTTTGGAAAATAGCTTTCCATCATGTTTACAAGTTTTATGTAAAATCAAACTCTTGTACCTATATGAATTTATTTTAATAAAACTAATTCCATATTGGGAATCATCATAATTAATATTTTGTAATAATTTTAACTTAAATTTCATATAACATGAATAGAAAATGTATATAAAATTAATTATAACGATAAATTTAAAATAAGTTAATTATCGATAAAAATAAGTTTACAACGTCAAAACAAAGAAAACCTAGTTGTATGAATATTAATTTCCCTTTTCAATGAAATTAATATTATATTTATTGTTTATTTTTTTTCATTTATAAATTATGAATTAACCAGTTTGATGAAATTGGGTTTTCATAAGTTAAAAAAAACAATGTTTTTAATTAATATAAATTCTCAATTAATAGATTCCTTTTGTTGAATTAATGTAATTTTTAAATAAATAAAATTTAAATTAAATATTATTATTAAATAATTTTTATTGAATATAAATGACCATATAAATTTTCATGATGTGAAATGTAATTTTTATAAGCATTTGAGAACTGTTATTTTCAAAAACCACATCATTTTCAATAAATTATAGTTATTTTATTAAAACTCAAAATTAAAATATTAATAAAATTATTTATATAAAATTAATTTTTGGTATCATATTTTCAAAATTATCCAGTGGTGATATTTTCATATTTTTTAGAGACACTTTAATTTTAATGTAAATATTAAACAGTATATAAATATACATTCTGTTTCATGACATCTTAATGACTGAATGTGATGAAAAAATGACAATAAATGGGATTCATGACCAAATAAATGTTTTCCAACAATTATAATATTTTTTATGTTTATTTTATTTATTTTTTAAATCCATTATGAATCCTCCAAAACCATTAAAAATATTTAGTGTTCTAAAATCATTTCATTAATAGTGTTATTCAACTTCGCATAAGAAAGGGATTTATTTTTTTACTTTCAGACCGTTTTATTATAGAATAAATAAAACCACAATAATTTGTAATATACCATTGTCAAATACCATGGGATGGTTTGTGGTATTGTAAATTTAATTTTATAGAGTCTAGATCCTAAATAAGAAACAAATATACCTCATTTCCTATAGAGACCCTCACATTATCTTATTTCTCTTCATTAAATCTCCTTATATAATATACATAATCATACCCCCACTCCATAGAATCCTCTAGACATTCCACAGTGCTCTCACTATTCTCCTCAATTTCTTTTGAAATCACATAGTCAAGTAAGGGATCTACACCGTCCTCTCCTCCTTTCAATTGAAGCACTTTATTTGGAATTAGTTTTCATAGTTTTATGTTTTTATAAATTAATTCATTTATGATAATTACAATACATTCCATTATATTTTATATGAATGTGTTATCATTTATCCACTCTCATTTTTAACCTTAACTAAGATTATACTATGAAGATATTCTGTAAGGGATCTTCCATACTCTTTTTATTCAAGAACTTATTTTATGTTATGATTCTTGATTTAGATTTTTTTGATATTCTTATATTTCAATACATATCCCACATATTTTAGTTTTTATTTCATCTTGATAGTATACCCCTTACTCTATCATTAATACTTTGAATTAACTATTATGAATTCCAGTTTCCATACCGAAATTTACTTAGAGATCTTTCATTATCATCTTTTTATCAAGAACGTATTTTTGTAATGTCTACAAATTTCCATTTGATTTTGTTCAAATCTGTTATTACAGATACCCATTTCAGTAAATTTAATGTATATATTATGAGATACCCCTATCACTATAATTAAGACTTTCATCACCCTTTAAGTACTCTAGTTACAATGCATAAATTTAGTAAGGGGTTTATCTCTTCTCATTTTCTTTAACTAACTTCTTTTGTATTATATATCTTAAATAATATTTTCATATGTTGGGATATGTTCTCCCATATTCTTGTTACATTACGTTTAATTTGTAAATGATGACATAATTATTTATTTCTCATTAAGCCTCCCATGATCCTTTATATATGTCGGTTACCATGCCAAAATGATTTTATGATTATTTTCTTTATTCTTGTTTCTTTTTTACCTTATGCCTTATATTTCCAATATCAACTATTTTTATATTTTTTTAAATATACCTATTACTTACCATTTTATTTCTATGTTATGATACATCACTTTCTCTCTGATCACCCAAATTTTATGATTCCTTATGTGAAGCCTTTTTGCTACCGAAATATGACTGTGTTTTTCCATGACAAACCAATTGTGTAGTGAATTCCATTCCAATTTTATACCAAGGTTGTTCTCCTTTTTTCATATATACATTTTTATTTTGGATATAAATATATTTTTTCCACACTCCTTGATCATGGAATAAATTACAATGAGGAATGAATTATTTTTCAATGATTCATTTGGAGCCCTTAAGCATGAGAATGAAATGAATATTTTTGGAGTGCCTAGATAGTGCTCTAATGTAATGGATAATGTTTACTATCTTGATATGTCATTCGATTGTAGGGAGTGAAACTATTTCCATTATAGGAATATGTACTCCATAATTTCATGGTGGGTTTTACCTTGACCTATGTTTATGATTATGTGTTTTATGTTGTTTCCACATTTCTCATGTTATGATTATAATTCTATATCAAGAATTATTATTCATATACATTTTGTGACCTATTGATAATTCTATTGTATTAATTGTATTATCTTCTCCATGTTATATCATGTTTACTCCCCAACTAGGCCATATACCTCACGAATTTATTATGTTTTTTCCCATGTTATAACATGTAGTTTTAAAAATAAATGGAATTTTAATTGGATGTTAGGGGAAATTTCAATTATATTATTGTATCCCATTCAACAAATTTTATTTTATGTACATAATCCCCAAATACACTATAATTCATTGTATTTTGGATTTTATTATGTGTATTTTTTAAATAAATCATAATTTAATGTGTAATAAAGAGAAGGGTTATTATAGTTGGTGTTAAAGAAATTTTATTTCTATTTATATGATTACGAATCGAAAAAACTAGATAAATACATTTGGATAAGTCTATGTATAAGAAAACATAATTATATTTTTGTATGTATAGAGTAAGTGGATTACCATGAATATAAAACCATTTTTGGATACTAAAAGTGGGTGTGGTTATGTCACAAATGTAATTAGGGGGAATATCTTTGACAAGATGTATCGGTCATGAATCTGGGTATCCTAGAAAATGAATGAAGCCCTTTATTCTCACTTGGTTTGAAACTCCAGGGGTGATATTATTTTTTAAATAATATGCTAATTCAAACCGATTATTAAGAGTAAAAATACCCATATGATTCCAATATTCTAAATTGATCATAGAAAAATTAAATTGAGGCTTATAAATTCATCAGTTAATTAATAATTTTCATTTATAATTTATCCCTTTAATTTTCTACATTTTTTGTTTATTTGTTTAATAGTTAAAAATTATTATTCCTTAATTTTCACATTATTATAAATAATTGTGGGGAATATGAGGAATCAAGTAATGAAATAATGAAATGGGAAATGTAGTAAATTCCCTAAATGATAGTCCTATTATGATGGGATCATATACAATATATTTTTGATTTTTTATAAACCAACTATCAAAAATTATAATTAACAACTGGTATTTTGTTGAATTCCTAAAGGCACAAAGGAAGTGGAATATGAAATCTCAAAGAATTTCATCTAGTAAATTTTATAAGGGAAGGAAGATCAAATTTTATTTTGTGAAAAAAATGGAAGGAGGAACAAATAGAAATGAAACAAACTAACTATGAGATGTTTTTTGTGCTGATTAATAGGGAATAATGTATCCAATTTCCATGAAAAACAATAATGTGATTGATGGGGATAATGTTCAATCTAAGGTACATTATATTTTTCTATGTATCAAATTTGGAGAAGTTTGTAATTATCCAAGCCAATGTTCACTTCCAAGGGTAAAGAAGCATGATGGGCATCAATAATCTCAATGAATGAGGGAATAAGAAATTTCATATGTTGGGATCGATCATTATGACTACTATACATGTAGTGTATTTCATGTTATATTTCAATTCATTCCATATGATTATTTTTGTAGGTTTTATACAAGATTCAATATAATAGATTCATGGTGAAATAACTCAATAAGAAGAGTAATCAATAATGGTAATCAATCAGGAAAGGAATCTCCAATGCCAAGTAGTGACAAACAATGGTGTCATGTATCGAGTATAATGCATGATGATGTCAAGGTTATGGATATGATATGATATTAATTCCACTATAGTTAAGTAAATAAATAAATCTTATTGACTAAATAGTGATATTACATTAATTTTCACAGGTCTCAAAAAAAACAAATTCCATGCACACAACATTCCTAGTCACATGTCTATGGATTAAACATATTAGTTTTACTATGGATACATTTTATTGGGTTTGAGTGTCTAGAAATGTATATATATTTTTCAAATCATCCAACTATCCTTGTTTCCATGATAATTAAATAAATGTGGTGGAGATAACTAGGTTTTGAGGAGTGCGAATGAAATCCCCATCAATATCAACATTGTCACAAGACCTCAACATTTCATTTCATTCATAGATTCAATCTCACAGTCACCGAAAATATCCCACAATAAGAATAATCTATTAATAAACACCCATCAATGAGGTTCACATGAATTATGTTTGCGGCAATCCATGACTATAACAAGTGTGAAACATTATAAAGGGCCAACCAGGCCGTCAAATATTTACAATAACGAATCAATTATATATTTCAAAATCAAAATTCAATAATGTGAATAATATTTACTTATTTTTACATGTAATTATCAAAATGAAAATTGGGCCTTTAAACCAATAATTTCCCTCAATAATTTACAAAAGTAAGACATTTTTAAAAAAATTAAAAATACTCAAGTCACATGTAAAACCCCTTTTTACACGTGAATAAATTAATAATTAAATATCAGAAATGTATTAAAATTTTATAAATAATGAAAATAATAAAATATACCAATTATTATAGAAATTAGAGCATTCAATAACATGTTTAAATCATTTAATAAATCAATCTCTTCCATTTAAATCAATGTGTTTCACTATAGCAACAAAAATATGGTCTAATCCAACACTCTTAAAAAATTCCTAAAAATCTATATGAAAATAAATAAAAAACAATAGGGAATATATATATATATATATATTTATTTAAATATATATATTACACAAACAATATTCGAGATCACGATCAATTCAATCCATGTTGTATTTTATATATAATGAAGAGGATCAACAATGAATTTAGAGACTTTTCCATGTAAATATTCACCGAACATGGGATAGAGAATAATTCAGGTATATATATAAATATTAACCATAAAAATTAATTAAATTTAATTCCCCATGATTTAAAAAGAGAAAATTTTGTTAAATAGCCTATGCGATATGCAATGGTGAACCCAAACAAACATTGATTTTTTTTAAATATGTCATTTTAAACATTCTTATTAAATTTATGGAATGAGTATGATTACATAAATTATGAAATATATATTTCCAAAATATTTTGATAAATTATTTTAAAATAATCAATTAATTATTGGTACTATCTTTTAGTATGTTTTTTTAAAATAGATTTTAATATATCATAGTGAAAACACATTTATAATTATTTTCTATAACTTTTAATAATTTTATTTGAAAAAATTGACAACATTAATTATATATTCATATCAGAATTATCATATGTAGAAATTTTGAAACTTTAAAAAAAAATTAATTAATAGTGAAAAATTACAGTGTTTTTGTAAAATTGTCTTTTATATTGATAAATAAGTTAATTTAAAAGTATAATTATTCTTTTAATTTTATTAAAATATATCATAAGTATTATTTAATTTTCTTCAATTAATTAAATTTTAAATCATCTTTATATCAGATTTTATAATAGGTTTATTTTTAAACATCAAATTCTTTTGTTTTGAAAACTATTTGAAAATAAAAAATATGTCTCAATTATAATAAATTAAAAAACCCATAATTAGAAATTATTTAAATTAATTTTATAGATAATATATATATTCATGAATTTAAATCCATATAATTGATATTACTAGTATTATAGTTAAAGAGAAATCATATTTTCTTTGAAAAATGATTTTTTCCTAAAACTGCATTCCATGATGATTATGTGTTTTGTATTAAATTAAATTATTCCACCTCAAGGAATTGATTTTCCTAAAATGGATTCAATATTTTTAATCATCTTAATTAATATTATGTAATATAGTCAAATTAAATTTTGAATAATATGAATAATATTATTATTAAATATTAATTATCATGATAGAGGAAAAATATATTAATTTGGGGTAATAATATTTAAACAAATAGTAGAAAAAATGTAACTCTAATAGTATTTATATTTTTAATTCATTTTCACTGAAATAAAATTATATTTATTCCTTATTTTTTTTACATTGTAAATGATTTTATAACAAGATTGATTAAAACATTGATATGATAATACACAAATTGTATTTTTATGTAAAATGCAATTTCAAATAAGACATTTAATTTGATGAATTAAAGTAGTTATTATATAAATTATATTTTTAATAAAATATTAATATAAAATAATTTAAATAATATATACACTATCATATACTGTTTAGGAAGTCAAATGTAATTTTTACTAGGGTTTCAAAAATGTTATCGTAAAAGAACATAGATTTTATTAATAAATTTTGCTTTTATTTTAAAAGTAGAAATTCAAATATTTAGATATTTATTTAGATAAAATTTAAATTATTTATTGTAATCAAAACATGGAAATTATCCATTGGTTAATTTTATATACTTTTTGAGATAGTAGAATATTTTTGTTAAAATTAAATATCGGATGAATATATATTGTGTTTTATGACATCATAATGACCCAAAAGTGATGAATAAACTACCTTGAATGGAAGAAACGACTATATATCTGTTTTCCATTATATATAATGTGATTTTATTTTTATATAATTAATTTTATAATTTCCATTATGATTCCCCTTAAACAAGTATTATATTTTAATGTTTGAAATTCATTTCATTAAGAGTGTGACTCACCTCCCTATATAAAAGGGCATTTTTTTTAATAATTTAGGACCATGTACATATAAAATAATAAAAAACACTATTATTTTTCATAAAACATGGCCAAACCCCATTGTATAGTTTGTGGTTTTGGATATTTTACTGCAAAGTGTCTAAAACCTAATTAATAACGAAATCCCCCTCTTTTCTCAAATAAATCCACAAAAGCTCCCATTTATCATTAGTCAAACTCAATTTAGAACATCTATACTATAAAATAATCTCTGTATTGTCCTCTAATGGTTTCTGCAAATTATGAAAAAGCCCCTCCCAAATATTTTTAGTCACACACTCAAGTAATGGATACTCACCTTCCTCTCCAACATTAAACTCAAGAACCTTCTTTGGATTTTTTCTTATTTTTGGAAAAATTTTATAATGTTATTTTTGTAAAAACATTAAGTTACTATCAAATTGATGATATTTTATTTATATATAAATTTTCCTCACACATTTAGGCCTTTATCTAAGTCTCCAATATTATGAAATTTTTAAAGGACTTCTCTCTTCTCATTTCCATTCATGGCATTATTTTATGATTTGTCTCCTAATTTACTTCTTAATATTTTGGGATATGTTATTATATATCCCACATACTATACAAATTATTTAAAAATGAAAATATCCCCTTTTCCATCCCATTAAGACTCTCATGACCCTATATTTACACCCATTACTCGGAAAAATATTTGTAAGGAATCTTCCAATATCATTTTATTCAATCTCTAATTTTATGTCATGCTTCTTAAGTTAAATTAATTCATGTTGTGAAATGTTTTTAAATATCCCACATAAAATAATTTTTATTTATAAATAATTATTTTCACCTTTAATTCTCATTAAGACTCACATAAATCATTATCTACAGCTGTTAACAAGACCAAATTTCATAAGTAAATTATCTCTTATAATTTTCAATAAAGAAGATCTTTTGGGTAATGTATATTAAATTCCAATTTTTTATATCAGAGTATTTTCTTCTATATTAGCTTTATATTACATTTAATTCATAAATTATGAGATCCCATTTACCTCTCATTAATTATCCCATGATCTGTTATGTACACCTATTACCATGATGAAATATAATTAGGATTATATTCTCTATTGAAGTTCATCATTTACTTATGAATTATATTCCCAAATTCAAAATGTTGTGATACAATTTCAATTAAATTGTTTCATAAAAATTTGTTTATATTTTATGATAGAAACATTTCCCTCTCATGAACCCATTTTTATGAATCTTTATGTGACGTTGTCATACTGTTGATATTTCAATGTGATCTTTCTTGCATAAAAATTGTGTAGTGAATACCATAACCATTTTCTATCAGTGGTATTTACATTTATGCACATAAATTTTTTATTCTATACTTACATATATTTAATCCAAAATCCTTAATCTTGTAATTAATTAACATAATGAATGAATCAATGTTTTATGATCTCTGTGGAAAATTGAAGTATGATAATGAAATTAATATGATGGATGTGCCAAGATATCGCTCTATTACATTGGATAATCATTAGTATCATGATACATCATGTTGTGATGGGGATTGAAGCTAATTTCATTATGGTACTTTTTAAACAATTATTTCTTGGAGGTTTTATCCATGACCTATTTTTATGATTCAGTGTTTTATGTTATTTCATGTCTCACATGTTATGATTATCATGTTATATCATGTATTATTATTCAGGATTAATTATTTAACAATAGTATTCCTATTCAATCACATGTTTTATCTTCTTCATGTTATTCATTTTTTATTCCACTAATGGGATTTATATCTTAACCCATTCTAATGTTTATTTATAGCTTAGGCTGTATAGTTTCAAAAATACATGAAATTTTAGAAGCATGTTAAACATATTTTATATAATGTTGTTGTATAACTTGTTAAAAATGTTGGGTAATGTAAATAGTTCCTAGATAAAAAATAAATATCAATAATTTGGGTTGTATTATGCGTATGTGTATGTAATAAATATTTATTAAGGTTCAATAAAAATGAAGGATTTCGTAGATGTTATTAGATTGAATGCATAGTTTTATAAGGATTAGGATTAGAAAAAAAATAGTAAAAACCATAGGGATAAGACTAAGTAAATTAAATATCATTAAATTTTTTAAAAGAATATAGTAAGTGGATTATCTTATAAAATAAATCTCTTTATGGATAATACACATGGAAGTGGTTCTAGTATAGATGTACTAAGGAGTAATAACTCCGACAAGGTGTTAAAGGCCTTACTATGGGTAACCTGGTAAACAAAATTGGGCCTTATGGAACACCTGGTTGGACACACAAGGTAGATTTTCATTTGTAAATTCATAATCTCATTATGAACCATTATTAATTGAAAAAAAATCACATTATAATATATGTCATAAAATAAATAATTGATAACATAAATTGAAGCCTATAAATTCACAAGTTAAGGAAATAAATAAAATTTATATGTCATGCCTTTAATTTTACTAGATTCTCTTTTATGTGTTTAATAGATTAAAATTATTCATTAAATTTATTCCCATTATTATTTTTAAGGGCTTGAAATTTTAATAACCAAATAAATTCTCTAATATAAGGGTTAAACCATATACTAGCGAAAAAACATGATGTGGAAATCGTTTTTTGTATATATTAAGGTGTTTATTTGTTGGTATAATGTCAATTAAATTTTTAAATCATGAATCATATTCCAAAATATATTTTTATTTTATATATTTTAATTATAATTTTAACAGTATAGAGAAACACAATAGAATTTATTTATGGATAATGATGTATTTTGGAAAACAGGTTATTAAGGGATCAACAACCATTAATTTCTATTTTATTTTGCGATAAACCAGTATTTTTTAGGATGATATGTATAATGATAATATTATACTTAAAATAATTGACACCGCTAATGATAATTTTGGTAATGAATTTTTTAATGATTATGGATATTATGGAAATTGACTACAGGAATAAATATTATTATTTTTATGTGATTACACATATTTTGTGATATTTTATTATTTGGGGTGAGGAATATATATACCCATTAGGAATATATGATATGAATTATATTACAGTTTGAGAGGTGTTAGAAGAATGTCATGAGACATCATTTGAGGTTAAAACCCTCTATAATTTTGATGAAATTAGTGTAATATTTGGTTCTTTATTTATAGAATGATCTATGTTAATCATTTTGGTTGTTGAAAAATATTAGTCAGTAATGGGTTATGGTATTATCTCACTTTATTTTAAAAATATTGGGTTTATAAAAGACGTGAGCGATATATTGTTATTCATTAATGTATTATGTGATCCATTAAAAGATTAATCTCGTTCATCAGGTGTAAAATAATTCATCTGGAGTACTTATAATTTAGAGAAAAATATGATATTTTAGTATAAAATAATTTTTCCTATCAAGAAATAATATTTTATTAGGTTATTAGGATCATTGAAAAAGTAATTCCTTAACTCTAGATAAATAATATTTGAATAAAAATGATTTTATATTCTGATGAATTGATGGTCATGGTATTCATTGTATATTTATGGTTTTGTGGTCATTGAATTTATCTTATCAATGTTTCTATCACACTCAACTAGTAATTTTTTTTCATTCTCATCCATATCTGTTTTTTCACTGACCAATAATGATCTCCTACTTGGAAAGCTAGTTATGTGATGTCCTTCATCCATCAATTTAAATAATTTCAATAGGTTGTTTTATTAACCCCTTTTACGATGTTTATTATCAATAAATATATTTACAAGTATAAAAACTTTATTACCAATTTAATGCTTAAATTTTGTTTTTGATATTTATTGAAGGGAGGTATAATGTATCACCCAAAGTTTTCAAAATAGAAAAAATTGTTCAATGGCTTGTGTGATACGCAAAACTAAACCCAAAAAGAAAATAATTTTTTAAATATCACTATTTAAACAATAATATTAAATTTTTAAATATTATTAGGATTATATAATTTAGGAAATATATACATTAACTAAATAGGATGACACAGAGTTATAATATAATAAATCAATTTTTGGTAATATCTTTTTGTATGTTTTCTTCAAAAATGATTTTTATTTATTTTTATTGAAAATATATTATAATTAGTTTCTATAAAATTTATAAAAAATATTTGATAAAATGAAAACAATTTTTATATCATAATTTCATAATTAACAATGAGATAAAATTTGGAAGTTTTCAGAAAATATAGATTTTTCACTGAATAGTGAAATTAATTTTTTTTGTAAAATTTTCCTTTATATAGATAAATAAGTTAATATTAAAGTATAATTATCCTTTTAATTTGATTTCATTTTTAAATAATTATTCCTTATTTTTATTCAATTTATTACATTCTAAATCAACTTTATACAAGATTTTCATATAAGCTTATTTTTTTTCTTCAAACACATTTTTTTATAACAATTTGAAAATGAAAAATGTCACTGAATTATAAAAAATTAAAGAAACCATAGATGGGAAATGATTTAAATTAAATGTTTAGTTTATATTGTATGTTCTTTAATATAAATCCTCAAAATAAATGTTACTAATTATATAGTTCAATAGAAAACATCTTTCCTTTGAAAAAAAGATTTTTTATAAAACTATATTCAATCATGCTTGCGGTTTTTTTTAATTAAATTCATCCACCCATGTGAATTTATTTTCATAAAATTATTTCCATGATATTACGCATCCGAATTTATATTCATTAATATGGTAAACATTACTTTTGAATAATTTGAATTGTAATTGTAGTAAATATTAATTACCCTGGAAAAAGAAGGAAATTTAAATAAAGGGTAAAAATAAATTAATGAATACTAAAAAAATTATTGTAGTAGTATTAATATTTATATTTTCATTTCATAAATAATATTAATATATTTATTCATTATGGTTTTCAATTTATACAATTTTTTGAAACAATTTTGATAAAAATTTTAAATGAAAAAACACAATTGTATTTTTATATAATATGAATTTTCAATTAAGAAACTGTATTAAATGGATAAATTAATTTATTAAATAAATTATATTGTTAATTAAATATTATTAAAAAATTATTATATATATATATAATCATATAACTTTTACTATGTAAAATGTAATTTTTATGAGCGTTTGAAACCTATCATCATAAAATACCCAATCACTTCATATAATTGTGGATGTTATTTTAAAAGTGAAAGTTAAATAACTTGAAAATTTATTTATATTAAATGAACATTTTTTCTAAATCTGTATGTCAAAATTATCCAATGGTACATTTTGGATTATTTTCTAAGGGAGGGAAATTTTCATGTAAAAATTAAATATCATATAAATATAATATGGGTTTTATGACATCAAAGTGACACAAAAGTGAAGTAATAAATACTATAAATAGGATAAGAAAACATATATATGTTTTATATTAAACATAATTTGATATTATTTTTACATTCATAATTTTATATAGTCCATTATCAATCCTCCAAAACATGTAATATATTTCATGGTTTTAAAATTATTTCATTAAGAGTGTGAATCGCCTCACCCTAAGAAATGTAATTATTTTAATAAATTCCACCCTTTTACTTATTAATTACCAAGAAACAATCCAATTTTTTAGAAACCGTGGGGAAAACAAGGGAATGGTTTTTTTTTGATATTTTAATATAAAGAGTCCAAAACTATAATTATAAAGTAATCCCCCTGATTTCATTTATAAACCCACCCAATAACCCATTTAGCTTCACTAAAAATACATTAAACAGGATTATACTATTAGCTACAATCTCTATAGTCCTCCAATGGTTCCCCAATCTCTTAACAAGCCCCTCCCACGCAATTGGAGTCACACAGTAAAGTAAGGTCTCCTCACATTCACATCCGATTTTCAATTCAAGAACCATCTCTATAATTTTCATTTTTATTGAAATTTTGTATAATTTAATTATTTTAAAAAAATTACAGTACTTTATAATTGATTTTATTTTAATTATATGTAATTTATAGACTATGATTTTGAACATTATATAATAAATTAATTTTCTAAAAGACAGTAAAGGATTTCTATCTTCTAATTTTCATTTAAGCACTTCTTTTCATATTTGTATCTAAATTTTATTTTTCTTAAGTTAGGATATGTTCTTACATATCCCCCATACATTTAATTGGATTAATAAACGATTAGATCTCCTTTTCACCCTCATTAATCATTCCACGATGCTTTATGTGCACCCATTACAATTTAGATATTTTTATTGGGATCTTCAACTCTTCTTTTATTCAAGACCATAATTTATATTATGCTTTTTAATTTAAATTTTTCTATTTTGGGATATCTTCTTCCATTTCCAACATTATTTAAATTTTATTTCTACGTGATTAGATAACCCTTTCCTTCAGATTTCACCTCCCATGATCTATTAAATACACCCATTACCATGCCGAAATTTCATAAGCATTTTATCTCCTCTCATTTCAAATAATGAAATTTTTTATGTTATATATCTAAATTGAAATTTTATTATATTGTAATATGTTGT
Source organism: Viscum album (assembly GCA_963277665.1). Classification (NCBI taxonomy): domain Eukaryota; kingdom Viridiplantae; phylum Streptophyta; class Magnoliopsida; order Santalales; family Viscaceae; genus Viscum; species Viscum album. The sequence goes on along the minus strand of OY728128.1, from coordinate 205,589,994 downwards.
TAAATATTACACATATTATACATTTATGTTATAATTGATGAGTTCCACTTTCCCTCTCATTAAGCCTGCCATGATCCTTTATATACATATGTTACCACGCTGAAATATAATTATGATTCATTTTCACTTTTAGTGTTATACAATACCTTATGACTTTTGTTTCCATATTTATGAAGTTAATATATTTTTTATACCCAATATTAATTCCCATTTTATGTCTAAATGACGAGAAAACAATTTCACTCTCATCAAACTGTTTTTATAAATCTTCTATTGACATCGTAATGCTGATAAAATTTCACTCTGATCTTCTATACCAATACAACTGTGTAGTTAAATCCATACTCATTTACTTTAAAGGGTGTCAAAATTTATTCACATATAACTTTAATTGGGGACGTACATATATTTACTCCACACTCCATAATCATGGAATAAATTATGATGTTGAATTAATCAATGTTTTTTGATCTATGTGGAACACATAATCCTGAGAATGAATTAAATATGATTAGTGCACTCAAATAGCGCTCTAATACATTGGGAAATGTTTATTATCATGATGACTCACATTGGGTTAAAAAGTAAAATTAATTCCTTTAGGTTACTTATTTCACTATGAGTTCATTAAGGGTTTTTCCTTGAACTATATTTATGATTCAGTGTTTTATGTTGTTTGAAAATTTCCAACATTATATTTATCACACTATATCATTTCTTATTATAAATGTTCCTTTTTTTACCATTGATAAGAATATTTTAGAACATTTATTTTCTTATTCATGAAATGCCTTTTTTATTACATTACTAGACTATATATCTCACCCCTTTCTTATGTTTTTTCCCAAGGATATCCCATTCCATTTTAAAAATTCCCTAGAATTTTAGAAGCATGTTAAGGAAGTTTTCCATAATGTTATTGTATTCCATGTTCAAGATGTTTGGTAATATAACTAATTGGAAAAGTCACTAGACTTATCAGACATTCTGGTTTTTCTATGTCTAATTTTATGTAATAAATCATGAATAGATGTGTGAAAAAGAGAATTGTTGACATATTAAATGGTGAGGAACTACATATAAACCCACACACCGTGTATAAAATTGAAAAAAACCTATGGAGGGATCTGAGTTAGGAAAAATAGATGAATCCAAAACCATGAACAAATAAAAACAATAATAAACACCCTTCTGATTTTCACATAACAAATAGAACCCCCATAATCTCAAATAGGACATTAAAATCGATGATATTAAAGCATTTGGTAAATTTAAATAAAAACAGTTTTCTTTATCATAGAAGAATGCACCAAAATTAAAAAACAATTTGATTTTTTTATCTTATTGTAAGTGAGTTTTAAAAACATTATAAATAGAAGTTATAAATTTGAGAAAAGTTTGATTAATTTATATCCCTGATTAATTACTTTTAAAAATAATAAGACGGAATTAATGGTTGAGATTAAGGGAAAAAATAATAACAACTTATTTATATATTTATTTACCAAAATGAACACTTTTTAAGTGTAATATTTTTTACCAATATAGATATGATAGTTTTTTTTGTAATTGTAAGGAGTTTTTTAATTGAAAATTGGTTAGATTCTTACCCACCATTATGCAGAATGATAAAACCCTTAAACATTTTTTAAAAACTAGGTGTTACCCTTATACAACTCATATATATACTTAAACAGACATTAAAAACTGATAGCTACCTTAATAACACCCAATTATTTCCCTTTCGCAACCTAATGATATAATACTTTACCTATATTATACACCATGGGATACTCTTACACATTACATATAAATTTGAGGCTATATTTACATGGTGAGCATTTAATTTTACTACGTAAATAAGTACCCTTACATAGTACATATACTCATTGTCAAACCCTTACAGAGTATACCCTTCTGATATGTAGGAATATAAAATTCACTAGTACCCATACACAATGCCTAGAAATGGTCTAAAATCATATGTAGTACATGGAAAACACTCTATAACCATATATAATCAAAATTTACCCTCATAAAAGCCATAATGAAGGGTTCTACCATTTCAATTACATTAGATAAAATAATTTAACCGTATAGAAGGTTTTAAAAACTGATTCTACCATTACATAACAACATAACACATATGTAATGGTGACTTTTATTAAAAATAAAATAATTTCACACAAGAATAATTATTATGTAAATCCAAATAAATTTATTTAATAATTATTAAAATTAATATTTTATAATTATACACATCATAAGGAATATTAAAATAAATCAAGATTTTCGTACATTTATATTACATCTATTTAGATGAATATTAATTATATTACAAAAAACAAATAACTGAGGAACATGTAGATTAGTGGCTCTAGAAATAAGGAACACAAACTTCTAGTTAGTCGAATGATCTTCAATGATTCCAGAATATATCCTCCGATATAGTAATTATCACAGTAATACGTACAAAAAAATTCTGCATACCATAGGAAGAATAAAAATAAGAAAATGGTGAGCTCTGATTCTCTATAAACCTAATAAAGGGCGATATTAAAAAATAAATGAGCATAAGTATTTAAAAACATAAACATGACTTCTAAAAATCATACCCTATATAAATGATATCAAAATATTGAGTCCTGAAATCATTCCTGATTATTGATAAGACATAAATCATAACGTAACATGAGTCCAAATAAAATAACATTAGCATAAAACATATAATCGTGGAAAACAAATAAGTGTATAAATTCATTTCCATAGTAGTTACGGATTTTTACATTACTATTATAGTGTAATTGTTTCACTCCAAAATCAGTAATAGATGTCATGGATTACTCCCAATCCTATCATGATAGAAATAATCCCTTACTGAATGGAGTCTACTCCCCATTTCATTATTATATGTATCATCATATATAAATCATTACCCAAATCATTAGATGGTTATATAAGTCCATCCAATCAATTAATTACAACTATACATATTTTTTCAACATTAATATAAATCATTCATCATATTAAAACCCATGAGAAAAAATAGGTTTCATATAAATATCATTGTTACATAACCCTTGGAAATGAAATGGGTTTCATAAATTTCATTACATCATAATCCAAAACAAAATATATAAGGATTAATTTTAGTATCCTTGAATCATAACACAATGAAATTTTATTTGACATCAAAAAATATTATCTTAAAATGGAAAAATCATATTCAAATACAACATTAAATAATTCTTCAAAAAATAACATCTTAGTTTAAAAAAACATCTTTTTAAAGAACCTCAAATTTCTAAAATAACTTTTTTAATTTATAATGAACACAAAGTATTGTAAATTATTATTTGATTAATTAATGTGTTATGATTCTGGGAGAATATGATCATGTAGTATATGTTATAAAAAAAGATCCTCCCATATTTTTTTATGAAGATAAACAATAAAAATTATTAATTTTCAAATAGTTCCCAATAATTTAAAAAATTTGTAATAATGAAGGTAAAAATAAATAAAAGAATAGTAAAATACATTTTTATTTTTTTTATAAACCATCGTAATTAAAGTGAAATATCACCTCATGCATAGATAAACATAAACATAATGAATAATAATGAAATTATGATAAAAACCCATAACCCTTTTTAATCAGTAGAACAATATTTTCCATGAATGGGAGGAAATTATATTCATATGTAAGTACCATAATTTTTAGGCTAATAATTAGAAAATAAATTCATGTAAAATAGACACACCACATAAAATAAATAAGTTTTATAAAAATCACATTCCCCCATGAAATAAATGTGAGAAAAAAATCTCTTACCTCAAGTAAGGAAATTATTTTTACACATTGTAACATCTCTGATAATAAATATGAATATATTCTACCTTTATTACATAACTATTTACCTATCATATAATGTATTATTTTTTATAACATATTATGACAAGATCATTGATAATTTGTTATTAAAATAATTGTTAAGGGTGATAACTTCTAAAACTAATAATCTAGTTTTAGTTTCGTAGTCCCAGTCATTATACATTGAGATTATTTTCATCATTATAAGATTTTAAATCATGTTACACATATCATATATATTAATTACATTCTTATTTATAATCATTCATAAAATTATGGGAAAAATTTAATACACCGTTCACAGATACGGTAGGTTTTACTTATACCTGAACATTATTTATATTTTTCATCTAATGAAATTAAATAAAGGAAAATAATAATTAAAATTTCCAAAATCATTATTATGATTTATATATCATATATTATCATAAAACCTTATTTATTAATATTCATCTAAATTATATGAAAAAAACCAATCACAACACATCAAAGAGTTTGTAGTCCATATTTAAGGACGAGAGACGATATCATCTGTCAAAAGATTGTATGATCATAAGGTAGACATAATATTATCATTAAATACATATAATTATTTTATATTTAATCTATATGTTCACTAATACCATTATTATATTCCTACATATGGGGATGAAAAATTAATTGTACCACTACGTGGAGATGGTAAGTCGTGCATAGGCATGAGCGATATTGTTCCCTCTAATTTGATGGGATAGAGGGTATATAATGATGTTTAAATAATCATAATAACATTTAAGAATATTTATTATATTTATGAAATTATTTTATGATAAAAATCATAGATTTAGAGGAGTTAAAGACGATTTTAAAAAGTAAATGACTGGTTAGAGCGATTACCTCTACTTCGAAATGTCTCGTATAGATCTCCACTAATGGGCTATAGGTTTGGACCTTTGAAAAAAAATTAGAATGTGGCTAGGGAATTTGATAAGATATATTGGGAGATTATAGTCATGATATAATTATAAAGATATTTGAAGAAGTATGGGAGGAGGTGCCCCTATAAAATTGAGGTGAGAAGCACTTTTAGAATTTTCCAAAATATTAATATATAATAAATTATTTTACCATTTTAAATACCTCCAAATGGAAATTAATTAGAATGTAATATAGTACATGGTTTTAATACCATCATAAAATTGTATTTAGACATGTTTTTATGTCATTTTAAACCTTAAACTTTTTATTTATCACTTAGTTAGTTATTTTTGACCTCAACCGTAGAAACAACTATTTTAATAACAATGTGTTAATAAAGTAACTATAAATGAAAAATGACTGAAAATGAAACATTTAAAAAATTTCAACTGTATTACATTCACATGGTCTAAGATAAGATTTTTCTGAATTTAATATAATTAAATAAAATATAATTTTTATAAATTATCATTAATGACAATTTTGACACTATTCATTTGTTTTGACTTCAATTATATAAAAACCAAGGTTAAATACTGATATAATGGTTTTAAAACACTTTAATATGTCATATAGTTCAAGATAACTCATTTCGTGCCTTAAATGTTTCAAATTATATCACAAATGATATTTTTAAAATAATTTATTCTATTTTTCTTCGTATCATATAAATATTCAATTATAATTTCATATAAATTTTTGGTAATTAGATAACTTCTAAAAATTAAAAAAATATATATAATGGAACTAATTTCATTAATATCAAAATAGAAATTTATTTTGTAAATAAATTTATTATTTCCTTTGTGAACACATAAATGATATTAAATCCAATGAGTGTGTCATTTTGTAACTATCATTGATTAAAATAATAAATATCTCATTTTTTTAGACAAGTGCCGATTAAATAACTCAAATTAGAAACTATAGAGATGTGGGTAGAATGTTATTGATAAAAAATTGGATAATTTTATCTCATGGTTATATATTAATATTTTTTAACCGTTATTTATCCATTTTTACTCCACCACGAGAAAATTTCACTATACCCACGGTTTAAAACCGTTAGTATAGTCTATACCCACATCATCAAGGAACCATGGGAAATTGAGGCATCAGTATAGCCTCAGTATATAAAAATGTTTTTGGAAACTGTGGGTATATGTCAACTCCACTGTGCCATTAACTTATACCAACGATTTGTAAAACTGTGGGTAGAGCATCAAAAAAATATTTCATCATGATATTCGATCTATGGACAACATGTTATTCTTTGGGTTCATTACCACTACCCTATTTATCTTATTTTAATATAAATATATATTTATATAAATTGTGGCTATTAGAAGAAAAAGATTGGAATGGGTGTTCCCATGAATTATATTTTTGTCTTCTTTTAATTTTTTTTCCAGCCATAACACAAGAAATATATACCAATGGTTTAGGAAAAAATTTGGTATAGGTTTTATAAATTAACCCTATTCCCACAGTTTTACAAAAACCATATGTATAGGTCTCCAAAAAATAACCCTCTACCAATGGGTTACGCAAAATTGTGGGTATTGTTCTTGAAAAATAACCTATAACCACAGTTCTCCTAGAACTGTGGGTATAGAAGGGAATATCCCCACGAGATTCCAAAACCGTGGGTATAGGCTCCCATACGATTCCTATTCCCTCAGTTTCCCCCAAAACCATGGGTATATGGCCATTTTCCAACAGGGGTCCTACATTGACAACATGGATTTTTACCCTCTAAGGGTTAATATAGTTTGAATAATGTTAAAAAAGACACATAAATGAATCTTGGAAAAAAATTTGTTCTTTATACAAATTATTTGGTTGAATCACAATATTTTATGAATTATATATCATTTAATAGAATTTTTTTTAAAATAAACTGTTCATATTTTCAATTTTATGAACTATTCAGAGCATTAACTATAATAATATTAAAAAAAATAATATAACCATAATAAATCTTTGCGAACATTCCGAATAGGTCGAATTAATCTATAAAATTAACACATGACCTTAAATATGTCATATTATTTTGATTTTAAAATTATTAATATCATTTATTAGATAATTCCTTTAATAAAATAATACATACAATATTATTTTATAGTTATAAAAGATTATTATATATTCACTAAAAAATGTAAATAAAATATGATGGGGTAGATATTATTTTACTTATTAAATTAATATTTATATTAGACGATGTCTTCAGGATACCTACATTTTAAAAATGTAATAGTTATTAAAAAATAAATGTTACATCTTTGACTTTTCATTAAATAATATATTCTAAATATCATAACCTCCTCCAAATGAAAATAATTGGTCATATAACTAAAAAATGATTATTTAAAAAATGGAATCGACTAATATAATATTATAAAGTGTTATGATCATTTTAGAGCCCTTATTATTTTATTTTAAACCAAAATAACAAATTTTACTTCTTACCATGCTAATAATAATTACCATGTTTCTATTTGTATTTTTTAAAAATAAAACCACCTATTTAAAATTTTGGTCCTTATGAATCCAAATATTACATACATGATTAACAATTCAAAAAATAATTCAATTTTATTTAAAATTAAACTAACATTACGTAACTAAAAGTGTTTTTCAGAAAAATTCCCTATTAAATATAAAAAAATTATATGAAATACAATAATTATGTTAATAAGAATGAAAATAATTATATAATTCATAATATAAGTAATTTTACTATGATATCAATATAATATATAACTTCTAAATTTTTGAATGGAACATATAGTTTTCAATAAAAGTTGTTATTTTTAACTATTCACAAAAAAATTAATATTTTCTAAAACATTACAAAAATTCATCCAATGATAAATTTTAATTTACCAATTTAAATATAAATTTTATCTTTTCAAATATAATTTTGAAAATTTCCAAAACATTCTTTTTTAATAAGTATGCCATTACAAAGAAATACGACTGCCTTTAAAAAAATATTCCTTTTCATGTATAAAATTGGATTAATTATTATCATAAGATTATAAAATAAATTAAATGAAAAATTTATTACAGAATATATAATACATAAATTTCATACTATATGTAAAAATATTCATTACCACTAATTTTAGTGAATAGGTTATAATAATACATCATTGTTCATTTTGGACGGGTGTTGTGTGCAATATAATCTATCAAAATATCAAATTATACAATAATAAATTTCATAAAATTAGGGATGTTCCGCACTATAAACCCCAAAAAAAAATTTTATGATATTCATCAAGAATATAAAAGAGTTAGCATTAAATTATTAATTTATAGAAACCCACATTGTAAAAATAAATAATATATCTTCTGTTAAAAAGGGGATGTTATAAACAAAATGGTTATCTGATCAAACAAAAAACTAGGTATTGACAAAAGAAAAATATAAAAATATGGATTTGAAATGGGAACCTATTCCCCATGAACTAATTTGGTTTTATAGATAACATGGTCAAGATGAAGTTAATAACTACAAAACAATAGAAATAATTCATCTAGAGAGATCATTAATATCAACAGATTTTATTATAATAGGATAATATTCACATGGAAAATAAATTATGAATACATACTTACTTGATTTTATTTCATAAGTAAAATATCAATCATTTTTTATGACAACATCAATTTATACTTCATCTCTTACTCTAATAAATGAGGTTGAAATTCCAAAGTTGAATAAGTAGTGGATAATTATATACATAATGGGATAGAATGTCAATAATAATGTCTCTGGTTTTTTTAAAAATTGTTATAACATGTTATAAAATAATCATTGATCATCATTTATTGATGTAATAAATTAATCTATAAATCCTCATTAAATGTTCAACGTAAACAATTTCATAAATGGTTACCATTAATGACCTTAAAAAAGATTAGAATTCAAGACATTCAAATGAAGGTCACTATATTTTCAAGGTCAAATTATCATAAATCCCATAAGAATTGTGATGTACCCCTTAATTGTCCCAAGACAAACATGTAAATACCATTATCATGTATTCTCTTGAAATAAGGTTGTAGAGTCATGAAAATTCTGCCATGGAGAAGAAATACACTTGTAATCTCTTTGCAGAAGGAATCAAGCACTTCTATAGGTTTATCATTGTGAAGGGACTTAGATTGAGTTGTATTTCTTTGAAGGAACTTGAATGAAATCATGTTTTCAAATGGATCGCCAACCATCACTAGGAAAGGTACGTGAAGAATATGGATCGTGAACCGCTAGGTATGCGGGATGGTCCGTGAACAGCTAGCCATGAAACAATGGCCAAAGTGCAAGGCAAACCCTGAACAATGTCAACCAAAGGAGTTATGCATGGAAGATCATCTGTGTACTGTTTTATGATGCCCTCAGTTCACATATTTAGCAGATGTATAGGATTCCACGAAAACTTATTGTGAACCAAAGTCTCCACTAACTGTGGTTGACCGAGTCTTCTGTGAGTTAGAAAATTGGTTATATGGGACTCCGCAAAGGGTCTCATGTACCAAGTAGATATGATCCCTATGATGATATATAAAAGGACCAAATGAGAAGAATAAATAGACATGAAAAGAAGAGATAGATAGAGGGAATTAAGGGTGATGAAATCTTGAGGGGAACTTAGAGGATGGACTCCAGCTTCCTTATTGCTTCATCGATGAAGCATGAATTGCAAACCACTTCTTCCATAGGTATAGCCAACTGAAAACCATAAAAATGGTTGAATTGAATAATAATAATAATAACCATGAACCCCACTGGTGAATCATGAACCAAATACTTTTCGCTGATAAATTTCAAGTGAATAGTAATTCCCTCGACCCTGCTTCAATATGGTGCTCCACATAGCATATTCTTACATGGTTGGAACCCAGTGTCGCATACCCAATTGGTATGAGGATATATCCCTAAGAGGCAATGTAATCCATATACCACTTTGGTACGTGGTTGGTGATACCCATGCATGCGTACCATACCAGTACAGCGATGGTCCTTCTTCCCACATACAACAACGGTATGGGGAGCGTTCCCTATTCTGCATGAGAAACTATTATTCCAAATGGTGTGTTTTCAGGTATCATTCCCTCTAGTTCCAATCCCACCTCTCCATTACCATCTAGTCCCCCATAATTCCTCTATTAATCTATTCTCTGCTGCTAGGCCAAAGCCTCCTCCAATGCCACTAGACCCAAATGATCAGGCCATCAGGCGCATTAGCGCACCCCAGTAAGTCTACATACCCATGGTAAGTGAAGTCATTAAGGCCATCCCAATAAAGGTTTGGACTTTGGGAATAAATGTATGGTTACATTACCATTGTAACTCGGAGTCCAGCCTTGGGATGATGACAATTACCTCCCTGTTCTCAAGATTCGGGGTATCACATACTTTTCCATTCAATGAGGAATTGGGATCAGTGGGATGGGTTATGTTTGATCCCCCCTTTAATGTGTACAAAACTCCTCCCCTTCCTAGAACGTGCTCTAGGGCCCTCCCACTGAGGTAATTCCCCATATCTTTCGTAGTCGGGTCACATGACTTTTAATTCCATTTCACATGGAAATGATCATCGCTCCATGCCCTTACACATGACCGCCCCATCCTCTTCCTCCATGGGCTCTTCCTCCACCACCAATAAGGGAGTAGGTATGTGCATTGTTGAATCTTTCAAATCCTCTAGTTTCTCACACTGAACATGAATCATGTGGTCATAGAGGCTTGTGAGTATTACAACATCATCACATCATCAAATCTAGAAGAACACTAATTCCTAGTCAAAACAACATATGTAGGATGATTTCCAGAAGGCATGAACTCAAAAGAGTTCCAATCCCAAAAGGGTCCACCCCATCATGTCTATAAAATGAGAAGCTTCCATGTGTAATCCCCACACATCCAAACTATGTGGGTTCTAATTCCTCCCATGAGGATATGTTGGAATCCCTCCTTATGTTCTCAATCCCAATATCAAGTCACCTTTTTTCCCTTGAAGACGATAAACTCCAAAGCTCCTTACAATATGGCTATTTCAACATCACCTACATGGAATCAAACAAATTCATGATCATGATGATCTTGAAAACCAAGGGTAGCCTATGGAAATACTCTTCAGGAATGAATGAAGGATTCACAAACATATGAACATGCCTGAAATTTATAAGAGATTCCTAGAACATGCAAAAATCCTCCCCCGGAAGGGTGCCAGGAGCTTGACCTCCCATCCCCTCGACCAAAGAAGTCTTCAAGTGTTGTTGGCCAAATTGTCATCCTAAAAGCCTCTTCCTTTGGAAAGAAGGTCCATGAATCAGGGATACCAGGGCCGTTGGGCATTCCTGGATCTACAAATAAACTTGCTAGAGACCATTTGAGGATGTTATATCTGGGAAGGATAGATTTCATGAGTTCTTGACCCCCACAAAATCACATGAGAGGACCAAAAGTTCCCCATAGGGTTAATTCAAACATCATTAAAGGATAATGAAATATAAAAGTTCGAAAAAAATGGAATGGTAAATTTGGTGAGAGCATGTCTCTATGGAAAATGGAATGGGTGACGACCTCGTCCTTCCATCTCCACAGTGCATATACATGTGCCGCATCTGAGGCGGAACAAAAATGGTGAACCCGAAATGAATCCTTAACCAAGGTAGCGGTTCTACCCCAATTATAAATGTCGAAAGGACACTGCACGTTGGACTATTTTTTTCACCCCAGTATGGAAAACACGTGCCACTTCATAGGTGAAATAAAAATGATAAACCCGACGTGAATCCTTAACATATGTGGTGTAACGCCCTGAACCTAGAATCCCAGAATCAGTGCATTATTTTAATACATTTTCATGATTACAAGGAATCTAGTCCCAAAGTACCGATTAGTTTAGCAACCGTGGAAAAAAGACTACATAAATGAATGTTACATTACACTTTTTAACAAACAACATAATATTAAAAATAATTTATGAATGTTGTTATTCCCTTATCTTAACCCAGTATATCAATCACAATACACTTCTGGGAATCCTGGGAAAATTAAAACATAGAAATTGTGAGCTCAGATGCTCAGTATGGGTAATAAATACAGCAGAAGATAACATAAATATTAATCATGGTGAATAATTGAAAACACATTCCTTTACCAATAATAAAAATGAATACTTTTATGGTAGGAATATAAGATGAGTAAATAATTCCATAATAAAACATAATCATGCGTATTCTACTAGTCTAATGACCACATGAACCATAAATATTATATTCATAATGAGGGAATGCATAATTCCAGACATTCTTTTCTGTTTCAAGGCCTCTTTGCAGGACCTAGGGGCTAACTATAACTGGACCCCAACACAGAGAGCCTCTGTAACTATACTCCAACCTACAGAGCCTCTGTAACTGGACTCCAACCTGGAGAGCCTCTGTAACGAGATGCCAACCCGGAGGGTCTGCTGTAACCGGACCCCAATAAAGAGGGCTTACATTTACCGATCCCTAACACAAAACATACTTGTCCAACACATTCATCTTAAGAAGAGGTTGAAATATAACATGAACATTCATATTAAAAATAGCATATGAAATGTCAATACTTTAACCATAAACCATGAATGGAATAAAAATAACTCATCCATAGTCAAACATATTATCAAACCATAAATACAATATGGAATATTTGTACCATAAAAAATCAACATCAAACAAGTGTAAAATTTATCAACAGATGTTGACATAGATGTAATCAACACAATTTGAAGGAAATATCTCTTTCTATTTTGAAAATCATTTAAGAGTCAAATAATTATAATGAAAACATTTATTTTGAAAATATAATTATTAGATTGTAAGGGATGCTTATACGATGTTATAATTGTGTAAAATAGCTACATCCACTTTATAATTTAAAAAAACATTCTTACCTTAATTTTTTCGAAAGAGTCATAAAGTACCTTATTTGGAAAATGACAAAAAGATTCCTTTTAAAAACATATAAGGTAAAATAAGGGTATAAATGAATTTAAACCATCATATCTTAAATAGTAAAAATACTTTGAAATAAATTGTTAATAAAATATGGATGTGGATGATAAAGAGTTCCTAGTAGATAATTAGGTATAAACAACTTTGGATAATGAAGAGATTGTAGAATTAACACTTACAACGTTGCAATCAATCGATTCATATGAACAAAATTTAATAACCAACAAATCATTCATAGAATACAATTTATATATAGATAATAATGATAATATATATAAAATGGAAGTACATAATACACCACATGCAATAAATAAGTGGCGAACCATGGAAAACTCATAGAATTAAATGTGAGACAAGAAACCCCTCACCTTGCACTTTCCTTTGGTCAAGTGTACGTTTAAAATCCTGTAAAATGAACATTGTATTTTATTTGATTATATAAGAACTATATTCCAATTTATTATATCATACATGATTCATTTATGACATTATGGAACCCATTTAATAATGATTTGCAGGTTAAATTATCATTTCTGGTAATAATCACTTTCTTTATCATACATATTTTAACTTGTTATTCTTGATCGTATCATTTAGATCTTGATTTAAATATGTCCAGAATATAAAACATGATTTATATATAATATAGATTTAGAATATAAATATTTATAATAGATAGATATATGAAATGGAAAACACCGTTTATGGAGATGGTAGTCTGTATGTACGCATAAATGTTGTTTATGTTTTCATATCATATTGAACGGAAGTAAGTGAATAGGATATATTTAAGTACATAAATACATACATACATACATATATATATAAATATATATTTATACTTTATAATTATTATGTCATATATTACATATTTATTAGTAAAATATATTTTTATAATGGTCGATGAATGTTTAACGTGGAAATTAATCTATCAAGTCGTGGAAACGGTAATCCATACGTAGGAACGACCGACAATATCATTTCTGTAAAGGTGTGGAATTGGGTTGTATATTTATTTTAAAGATACATTATCATTTTGTGTTCATTATTTATATACATATTACTCATCATTTTATCTATCTAAATAACATAGTGTTGAATAACAAATTACACCACAACGTGGTGACGGTAAGTCGTACGTACGCACGCATGGTGACATTATCATTCATAGGATGGATAGAATACTGAATGTGGTCATTCAATATTTACAATAACATCATAGTATATATAAGGTACTTATTTTATTATATTGGTATGGTAATAACAAAGAAAGAGTAAGTGGAAGAAGAAAATAACTTGAAAGAGGGTTGTGAAATCATTACCTCTTCTTCGGGTTCTTCCTTTTGATTAGATCAAAAGGGCTTTGTTAGATGGATTTATCACCAAAGTAATGACTCTCAGATAAATTTAGGATAGATGGGAGGATATGTGGGCAGGTTTTGGCCTATCCAAATGTCTTTGGAGGTGTGAATATTAGACAAGGGTATGTGCCCTTTTATAAGAGTGGCGAGGGGCACATTAGGAAAAGATTAAAATATTATATTATAATAAATTAATTTTCGGTCTCTAATGTTTCCAAAATTAATTATTTAAATTATAAGTTGGGTATGGGTATAAAAACACTCAACCAATAGGTTTTATACAGGTTGGGGTCACTATATTCACCTTATCTTTTAGATTTAACTCTTAGTTAAATAGTTTGACATTTACCATGCCTCTTTGTATTTTTATATTATATGGTTAATAAACATACAATAAACATTCAAGAGAACCCAAAGTGGTTAATTAATGATACACCTATAATTATATAAGTCTTTTTTCTCACACTTAGATTTTTAGGATTATTATATCAACCAATAATATTGTATTTGTTTAAAAAAACCATTTATGTCAATTTTGACATTATTTAATAATTTATTTTTTTTTAAAGTACAAACAACATTATTACTACGAAATTAATACATTTAATCAACCCTAACATGTCATATTAACCTGTAATATTTGTGTACGGCAACAAAACATTAAAATTATATTCATTTTAGTATTTATAAAATCATTTATTTGATTGTTTTATAAATAATGAAAATAATGCATCATTATTGTGTCATATATAAATTTATTTATATTATGTCTATAAATAATAAATATTATATCTTGATGTATTAAATCTTTTTATATTTATAATTACTATTTATAGTCAAATAGATCAATTATATAACCTCATATAAAAATTGTTTTATTAAAAGATATTTTCTTTCGTTATTTTTGTCATTACTTTAGATTATTTAATATAAAATGTCATTACCACTCCCAAGTGGCTCAATGAGGTCCCAGAATCTACCCAAAGATTCCCATGGTCGGACATGTATCAGACAATAGGGTTAGGAAACATTTAAAAGTAATTTAATATTATTATAATATTATTTTTAACCTTGTTTACTGGATTTACCCCTTTAACCACGATAAATAACATATTTACTGAAGTAAATATTCATAGTGTATAAAAATAAAATTTTCCTATTTACACAATTTGGACCTCCTGATTCCAAATATGGAATCCATTTTTCCAAATTCAAAACAAATAAGTGGAAGAAATTAATTAAAATTAATTCCCGTTGTCAAAACAAAAAGAGTGTTTTTAGGAAATAATAACTATCAAAAGATTAACACTTGTTTATGTCTAGTATAATCGTGAGATTACATAAAATGACTTAAATTATATTAAATGATAACAATATAATCTAATTATTCTTAAAAATCATTCAAATTTATAATTTAACTCTATAAATTATTTTTATTAAAAAAGATGTTTTTAATTAAAATTTAGTATTTTCACTATTCATCAAATTTTGAATGTTTTCAGAAAAATGAAAAACACCCCTTAGTGAATTTTGATATTCTGAATTGAAAAATGAAGTCCATTTTGAAAGATAAAATTTATAAAATTTCAATAGTGGGTATTGCTATTCATAACGGCTAGTTTGATAAGTCGTGGTGTGTTAGAATCTCGAAGTTGTGTACAATACAAGCTACTGCATTATTCAATGGGAAATGTACCATGGATACTTAGGGTGTTACATTCTCCCCTCCTTCAATAAATTTTTTTCTTGAAATTTGAAATTGTTCTTTGAAAATAAATGGATGAAAATTAAAAATACCTTTGTTGGAAAACCCACATCATAAATTGGGTTAATAAAATTTAGTCTTAATAAGAGGTAAAAGAAAATGAAAGGGTCACCATAAAATTATGATATCGATTAGGAAAAAATCAGTGGAAATTGGAGACACATAATTGGAGGAGAAATTTAAATATTTTTAAGGATTGATTGAGTTCATTAATCACAAACAAGTGTAAAATTGAGGGCCTCAAATCCATCAATCTATGATGATTTAAAATACCATGTGTTCAAAAAAAATAATGTGTTAGGATAACATATCTTTTGTTTTAAGATCCATTCCCTAATGTTTAAGAATTAATTTATTCATAAAATAAGAGGAAAAAATTATATATATATATATATATGCTTGATAAGTACAATTTCGCCTTTCAACTAATTCCTACCACAAACTCATCTTTCACTCCAAAATATTTAAAAAAAATTATTCTATTTATCCTAATCGTATAGGGTTCCAAAAACTTATTTTATAATTCACCCATGATAACCTTTAAAAAAAGATTATAAAATCCAGGGACTTCACGTAGTCTAGTGGTAGGTGATAAATCCCAATCGCACTATGGTGGTGGGTTCAATTCCGGCAGCTTTGTCCGACGTGATAGATTTTCACACGGTTTGTGTGTTTTCCATTTTATAACAATCCAAAAATAACCTTAAGAATAACATCCAACTACAAACTTAATCCATTCCAACTTTTAGACTTATCCAAAATAATTCTATCCAAACTCACAGTCCAAAATTTATAAAGAAGGTAAACAAAATGAAGATCTCTTTTTCTATGTATTAACATATGAATACCTTCATCATGTATTCTTTTAAAACATGGTAACCCCATAAATTACCATAAAACCTTATTGATTAGATTCATACTACCTTATTATTTATATAATACTAGATATACTCGTTATATCCAAAAATGTTGTAAACTCCAACAATGATGGAAAATACAAACCATTAATCAGTTCCAAGGTAGTCACGAATATCCAATATAATTTATCCAAATCAACCATCTCTTATTCCAAAATTACTACCTTTGTATCAGGACCATATTAAGGTTTATATTTCCTCCAACCATGTATTTTCAAAATAAATTAACTTGTTGTTGAGTCACTTTTCATAGAACCATATAATCTCAACTTCTCAATGAAAAAGTACCTCATTATAATCCTTATTTATTTCCATAATTCATATAACTAGTATATCATTAATACAACACTCAAATGACAGAATACTTTTATAACAACATAAGAACTCTTAATTATTCCTCTTCATCTTCCGTAGTATCATTACATGATTTTTATCCAATAGCAACATTTGGGGTATACTCTGATGATTTGGACAATAATTCATGTAGTGTCCCAACTCCTTGCAGATGAAGCATTGTACATTTGAAACCTTTTTCTCACCCTTTCAACCACGCACATGGTGTTCTTTTTCTCCACACTTATAAAAAACTCTAACTCTCTTAAATCAATTACCAAGGTCTTTCTTTCCACAATTATCACATATGGGAAAATCAATCTTTCCTCTATACTCTTTATCCATCTTTCATTCTTTTATCCTTTTCTTCCCTTTCTTCCCTTCAAATCCATAGGACTTAGAAAATTATTTAAATATCTTATTGAAACATGATACTATTTACTCATATATTGAGAATACGTGGGATACTATTTCCCTTCTACCAGGCTCCATTTATAAACAATGGAATTCACTAGGTTAGTTTATGAATCCAAATTCATAATTCCAAACTTGTAAAATACTTAACCTAAATTGAACAATTTATGGATATAATCCATAATAATAAAAATGTTTTCTTGGAGAAATTATATACTCATAAACCCTTCATAATGGTTTGTATTTAAAATTTTAATTATCCAAATCATATCCCCCGGGAGTGTCATAACTAAGAGTGCAGTAAACCCATTGTTGTGCACCAGTTCTTGTTCGAGTCTAGCTCAAAGCGGGGTTTTCGGGGTTTACCCCTTGGTGCATCTGTTCCAGATCCGCCTCTACCTACTCATATCCAGACAGGGATGTATTTCTTGGAAAATTCACAAAATATCTACAATACTAAAATTCTAGTAAGTTCTTCTATACTAATCCTCAAATTATATCATAGGGTAATGATCTATAATTAGATTTTATCTAAATCTATTTACATGGTTATTTCTAAACATCCTCTGATACAGACTGTAATGCCCTAAACCCAGAATCCCGGAATCAGTGCATTATTTTAATACATTGACATGATTAAAAGGAATATAAACCTGAAGGACCGATCGGTTTAGCAGCCTTGGAAAATAGATTACATACATTAATGTTACATTACACTTTATAATATACAACATAACATAAATAATCCTTTATGAATGTTATTATTCCTTTAGCTTAACCCTGCATTTCAATCACATTACGCTTCTTGGAATCCTAGGAAAAATAAAACATTGAAAGGGGTGAGCTCAAACGCTCAGTAAGGGTAAGAAATACAGTGGAAGATAACATAAATATTAAGCATGTTGAATAATTGAAAATACATGCCTTTACAAATAATAAATAAGAATACTTTTATGGGAGGAATATAAACTGAGTAAATAATGACATAATAATACATAATCATGTGTATTCTACTAGTTGATTGACCAAATAAACCATCAATATTATTTTCATAATGAAATAATGCATAATTCCGAACTTTTATTTCTGTGTCAAGGCCTCATTCCTGGACCTATGGGCTAACTGTAACCGGACCCCAACCCGGAGAGCCTCTTTTACCAAAATCTAACCTAGGGAGCCTCTATAACCGGACTCCAACCTGGAGAGCCTCTGTAACCAGACTCCAACCCAGAGGGTCTCTTGTAACCAGACCCCAACCCGGAGGGCTTAATTTTACCAGTCCCCTACCCAAAACATACTAGTCTAACACTATCATTTTAAAAAGAGGTTTTAATATAACATAAACAATTGTATTGAAACTAACATATGAAATTTCAATAATTTAACCATAAACCATGAATGGAATAAAAATAACTCATCCAAATTCAAACATATCACAAAACCTAAAATACAATATGGAAGATTTGTGTCATAATAAATCAACTTCAAACAAGTGTAAAATTTATCAAATGATGTTGACATAGATGAAATAAAAACTATTTGAGAAAAATACCTTTTTCTATTTTGAAATCATTTAAGAGTCAGATAATTATAATGAAAAAATTTATTTTGAAAATTTTCCTACAAGATTATAGGGGAAGCTTCAACAATGTTATAATGATGGAAAATATTGTCACCAGCCGTATAAGATAAAAAAACATTCTTACCTTAATTTTGTCGAACGAGACATAAAGTACCTTATTTGGAAAATGAAAGAAATATTCCTTTCAAAAAAATATAAGGTCAAATAAGGGTATAAATGAATTTAACCCATTTTATGTTAAATTGTAAAAATGTTTGGAAATAATTTTTTAACAAAATACAGATGTGGATGATAAAGATGTCCCAGTAGATAATTACATATAAACAACCTCAGATAATGAAGCGATTGTAGAATTAACCCTTACCATGTTGTAATCAGTTGAGTCGTATAAACAAAAGTTAATAACCATCAAATAATTCATATAATACCATTAATATAATGGGAATCATGATAATATATATCAAATGTCAGCACACAATACACCACATGCAATAAATAAGTGGTGAACAATGGAAATCTCACTGAATTAAAAGTGAGAGAAGAAACCCCTTGCCTTTCACTTTCCGTTGGTCGAGGGTACATTTAACATCCTGTATAATGAACATTGTATTTTATTAGATTATACCAGAACCATATTTATCTTTATTATATCATATATTATTCATTTATGAATTTATACTACCCATTTAATAATTATTTTCATGTGAAATTAACATTTCGGGTAATAATTTCTTTCTTTATCCTACATATTTTAACTTGTTATTCTTGATTGTATCATTTAGATCATTATCTAAATACATCTAGAATTTATACCTTTATTTATATGTAATATATATTTTGAATATAAATATTTATAATAGATATATATATTAAATGGAAACACCGTTTATGGAGACGGTAGGTCATACGTACGCATAAACATTGTTTCTGTTTTCACATCGTATTGAATAGAAGTAAGTGAATAGGATATTTGTAAGTAATTAAATATATATGTATATATATTTAAATATATATATCTCCAGTAGCATTATTATGTCATATATTCCATACTTATTAGTAATATATATTTTTATAATCGTCGATGAATGGTGAATGTGGAAATGAATCTCATCACGTCGTGGAGATGGTAATCCTTACATACGCACGTGCGACAATATCAAATCCATAATGGTGTGGAATTGGATGGTATATTTATTATACAGAGACATTATCATTTTATTTTCATTATTTTTATACATATTATTCATCATTATATCCATCCAAATAACATTGTGTTGAATAAAAAATTACACCTCAGCATGGAGACGGTAAGTCGTACATATGCACACATGGTGACATTATCATTCAAATGAAGGATAGAATAATGTATATGGTTGTGCCATATTTATAATAAAATCATATTATATATAAGTTACTGGAGTTATTATTATGGTATGTTAATAACAAAGAAAGAGTATTTGGAAGAAGAAAATAACTTGAAAGAGGGTGGTGAAATGATTCCCTCTTCTTTGTGTTCTTCCTTTTGATTTGATCAAAAGGGCTACATAGGTTGGCTTTATGAATAAAGGAATTACTCTAATATTAATTTAGGATAGTTTTGAGGATATTTGGGCAGGGTTTGGCCGAGCCAAATGGCTTTGGAGTTGTGAATTTGAGAGAAGGGGAAGTTCATTTTTATAAGAGGGGTGAGGGGAATCTTTGGAAAAGATTGAAATATTATTTTATAATAAAATAATTTTGGGTTTATAATGGCTCGAAAATAAATTAATTAAAGTATATGGTGGGGATGGATCTAAAACCACTCAACCAATAGATTTTAGAAAGGTTTGGGTCAATATATTAACCTTATCTTTTAGATTTAACTCTTAGTTAAATAGTTTGACATTTACCATTCCTCTTTGTATTTTTATATTATATGGTTAATAAACATAAATAAACTTACAAGAGAATCCTAAGTGGTTCATTAATTATACAAATATAATTATATAAGTCTTTTGGCTGAACCTTAGATTTTTAGGATTATTATATCAACCAATAATATTGTATTTGTTTTAAAAACTCATTTATCTCAATTTTGACATTATTTAATAATTTTTTTAAAGACATAAAAACTTTATTAACTCAAACTAAATACATTTAATCAACTCTAACATGTCATATTAACCTATAAAATTTGTGTATAGTATCCAATCATTCATATTATATTTATTTAAGTATTTATAATATCATTTATTTGATTGTTTCATTAATAAAAAAATATTGCATCATTATTGTGTCATATATAAAGATATTTATTTTATGCCTAAAAATAATAATTAAAATATCCCAAGGTAGGAAATATATTTATCTTTATAATGACTATATATAGTAGAATATATCAATTACATAACCACATATAAAAATTATTTTTCTAAAATATATTTTCTTTTGTTATTTTTGACTTTACTTAAGATTATTTAATATAAAATGTCATTATCACTCCCATGTGGCTCCATGGGGTCCCAAAATATACCAAACGATACCCATGGTAGGAAATTTATCAGCCAATATGGTTAGGAAATTTTTAGGGTAATTTAATATTATTATAATATTATTTTTTAACCTTATTTACTGGATTTATCCCTTTAACCATGTTAAATAAAATATTAACTGAAGTAAATATTCCCATTGTCTAAAAATAAAATTTACCATTTAAAAAATTTGGACTTCTTGATTCCAAATATGGAATCCATTTTCACAAATTCAAAACACAGAATTATCATAAATTAATTTAAAATTACTTCTCGTTGTCAAAACAAAAAGTCTGTTTTTATGAAATAATAACTATCAAAAGATTATCACTTGTTTATATCCAGTATAATTGTGAGATTACATAAAATTACTTAAATTATATTAAATGATAAAAATTTAATCTAATGATACTTAAAAACCATTCCAATGTATAATTTAACCCTATAAATTATTTTGATTAAAAAAGTTGTTTTGAATTAAAATTTAATATTTTCACTATTAAAAAAAATTGAATGTTTTTAGAAAAATACAAAAAATTCATTCTAATCTAATTTTGATATTCATAATCCAAAAATGAAGTCCATTTTGATAGATAAAATTTATAAAATTTCAAAAAGTGGGTATTACTATTCATAACAGCTAGTTTGATAGGTCGTGCTGTGTTAGAATCTCGATGTTGAGTACAATGCAAGCTCTTGCGTTATTCAAACAGAGATGTACCGTGGAATATTTGGGTGTTACAGGTGGTGGTTCTACCCCAATTATAATGACAAAATGAAACTACACGTCGGATCATTTTTTTCATCCTGGTGTGTGCTACACACACCACCTAGGAGGCGGAACAAAAATGGTGAACTAGACATGAATCTTTAACCAAGGTGGTTGTTCTACCCCCAATGATAAATGGACAAAGGACACTGAACATCATTCCATTTTTTTCCATAGTATGTGCAAAACTTTCCACCTCAGAGTTGGAACAAAAATTGTGAACCTGATGTGAATCCAAAATCAAGGAGCCGGTCTCACCCCATTTTGGCCCCTTCTCCCCACAACAAAAGAAAAAAGGAAAGGGGGCCAAGACAAATCGCCAAATATGAATGTGTTAGGAATGATACCTTGGTGATGTTTAGTGGTCATTATTTCAAACATTATATTGTAGGTTCCTGCAGAGTGACCTTGGATCCATATGACATCCACACGATCCTTGAAGACGCATAGATCAGCGATCTCACGGGCGGCTAGGGCCACAATGAAGATCATGCCCCTTCACCTACCCAACATCTTCAATGCTGGGTTTACGATAAGATGATCAATGAGTACCACCTAAATGTTACTCTCCCCTCATTGGAGTCCGTAATACAATCCCACCAGTTTGCAAAGGTCAAAAAGTTGCCTCTTCAGCCACAGCCAGTACCTCATCACATGGCGTCCCCTGTGGTCATCTCAAACTATTTCATGAGCTTTTCCCCAGAATGAGAAAATGAATACCTCCAATACCTTAGGTAGGTAGATGAATTCAACCCTAAAAACATCATCCCAACTGTATAGGGACCATACCCACGGGCCCCCACCAGAGAGCATTGCTACCGACGTTGGATGAAAAGACCTCCACCCAATATGGTGGATCTTATCACGAGGGAACCTGCCAATATACCAGAGACCTGGGCCCCTCATGTTTCCCGCCAAGGGTGCATAATATATAACTTGGGATATTCTATCAACCTAGTTTCTGAGGAGCAGCTCTGTCGTACTGACGCAACGGAGTTCCACTGGAGACACACAAATCTTCTGTTTCCACACAGTACCACCACTGAAATAGGGTGGCACAATACGAGAACACACACATTCCTACTAGTGCTCTCTGGTCCCACCGTGATGGCAATGTGGCTAGCTAAATGTAGATGCAGATATCTATCGACATACAACAAGCCCGCCATCAAAATTGGGTGGCAACAGGATATACATTGGCACAAACAAATGATAATGCACATCAACCATGCCTTCAAAATAGGGAAGAAACATGCTATATGCAGGCACAAACACCAGTTTATGCACTTTGAAGACGACCATAAAAATAATACGAAAAAATGATATACATAGTCACAAACACCTACTGATTCAGTTCAAGCCTTCCATCAAAATAGGGTGTCAAAAGGCTATACATGGGCACAAACACATGTTGATTCATTTCAAGTCTGCCATAAAAATTGTGTGGAAATAGGCTATACGCAAGAACAAATACTTACTGATGAACATCAATCCCGCCATCCATAAAGAGTGTCAGGAAAATATGAGCAGAGTCAAATTCCTATAGATCCATAAAAATCCAATGAGACAAATACATCGACAAACGAGCAGATGGAATTCCCCGCATATGAATATGAAGACCCCCAGTCAAATACGGTGGTAACCAGAGGAGAAAACTAGTGATAGACTCATTCATCAGTCCTAACATAGGAGAACTGCCGGTATCTACTAGAAACTCATGGAGGACCAGAGTAGGCATTAACTTCTGCTCCGACGTCGAAATGGGCCTTCATACCAATTCCAACCAATGATGTATCTCAGTACATCCTAGACATGATGGATTATTATAAGTCGATTCCAAAACATATCCGTCAATCATGAAATGATATCATTGCATTTGTGGAAAAAGCAAGAAATCCGGCCCATGACCCGATTTCCTCGAACAGAATGACATGCTCACAAAATGAGTTAGTCACTCTGGAGAAGTTATGCATCCATTCTCTAATCTAGGAGGATTGAAGGAAATATCCCATGACATATAGACTAATAGATTGGAAACAAATACCTGTTCTAACTGGGGGATATCTGTCCAACATGGTGGATGCTCCAGGGCAGGCATATATTCCTTTCAAAAAACAAGATGCTCACTGGTGTATCCTGATGACATCATTGGACCCAAAAAGTCAGGGACCTATATATGATAGCCATTACCAATAGAATATGGCCCTGGTTACCCACAAGTGAGTACCCAAAAATGAAAAGTGCCAAAGGGAACTGGAAAATGAAGAGCACATACATGATCCTGCTCTACCAGAAGCTGGGGATCTCGATGCCCTCAAACATATATCAATAAAGGATCAAATCCCTATCATTCCAATACAAAATTATGTAGGTGGAAGTTACACTTATGTAGGTCATCCCCAAAATGTCACTAAAAGTAGCTCTGGAGGTCCTCCACATAGCACCAACAGAGGCTTACTCTGTTGGTCAAGAATGATTGATCATGAGTGTCTATCTCCTGATGCGCGTCGGGATAGTCCTCCCCTTGGCCTAATGATCTGACAGTAAGAAGGTCATCCCCTTGCTATCTTCTGCCCTGATGGTCCTTCCCAGGGTATACGTTGCAGATTTTATTCTCCTTGTAATTAGACATCTAGTCAAGATGGTAGTCCTTACAATGGTGATGATCATTTTGAAGGCCCTCCCTACAATTAAAGTTTCTAAGATGGTCCTCCCCACAGTAACTCCAAAAACGAGAAGGACCTTCCCTAATTTATGTAAATCTAGAAGGCCCTCCCTAGGATGTACACTGTAGAAATTATCCCTCTAGCCAGATATCAAGTCATGATGGTAGTCCTCTCCCTGATGATGGTCTTTGTGAAATCCCTCCCCGAAATGGCAGTTGCTGTAAAGGCCCTCCCCACTGTGACGTCAAGAAGCAAGAAGGTCCTCCCTTGCTATATTCCACCCTGAAGGTCACCCCATGGTACACACCGTCAGGAAAATCCCCACTGCCTAGCATCAACTTGCAATGGTAGTCCTCGCCATCATAGAACCACATTGAAGGTCCTCCTCACAACCAAAATACCTACAAGAATTAAGGTCAACCCCTTTCCTAAATAAATATGAGAAAGCCCTCTTTTTTTGTGGTGCTCGAAAAGGAGTGAGACACATCAGGCACTCGGTCTATAACAAGAGATATTTTTCTGAATTAGAGGATGGCCCAGGGCCATTCTCAACTTAGAAGCCACCCTCGCAGCGTCCGCAAATTGATAAGGCCCCCACCATCCAGGTATCATGGAACAAAATCATCATGAAGTAGTTGAGATGGGCATATCAAGTAGAGGAGCCTCCAAAAGAACAACAACATGATATGTTTCTTGTGATAAGAAAAATATATAGGGAAAAAATACTAGTGATGTATTGGCCCACGACCAATTCTCACTTAGACATACCAGGAGATTTGTTCATGAAATGAATGCAGGATAGTTGCTTCAATATATGGTCAAATCTTTGAAAAAAAAAAGAAAATTAATACCCGACGAAGGGTACACAGACCATGTCAGCACAATAGGGGATCTTCACGGTATTTTCATTTGGAATCCCTTCTGTCTGCAAGGAAACCACAATTAGAAAGGAGAAAGAAAAACCTTCAACAGGATTTCCTAAATTCACTACATAAATTGTGTTACCTCATTTTCAACACCCCAGCTAGAGTTCACATTTAGGGGTGGGGAGAACATGGAGCTTTAAACATCACCCCATGTCTCATCCAGCATGCCCCAATGGAAGTGACATCCAGAAATGTCATCACCCAGAGGCTGATCAAACAAAACCCCTACTCTGGAAAGATGGGATACTCAACAAAAATGGGCCTGCTGTAAGTCTCAAATGCATGAGGGACATGGAGATGAAGACATCAAAAAACATCTGTTTCAGGTGACCAGGAACATCTACTAGGCCTCCCCCCTTAGTGGATCGAACCAGCAAGCAGTTATCATGATTTTAGAAGACCATAGACCCCATAAATGCCCAATGCAACACTCGTCTTACCCCCACGTGGTAGTACGTGAAATTGAAAGAGAGGAAATAGTGACAGCTATAGCCGCGATACGGGAACAACCCCAGCAAATAAGGTCGGGGAATTATAAATCAAAATTCCACTGTATGACCAAAAAATCTCTGCAATAGCATAAAGACTAGAGAATGGGTACAACCCCAGCCTATGGGGATAGTGGAATTTTTACCTCATATCCCCACATGATAGAAATTTGTCTTCAATAATCTAGAAATAATGATGGATGGAGGAGTTACCATTTCCAACCCTTCTCGTGGTTCACACCCTCCGAGACCAAGGTGTCTTACGAGGTCAGACCAGGGCTCCCTTTGGGTCATTATTCCTCAAGAAGACTGAATAATACTACCAAATGGCAGAAGAAATTCTAATAAAGGGTATAGAAATCCTTTCGACCTTTTGCCGACGTGTACACCACCCTTAATGTGGTATGCCTCACTGAACATGGAGAGCATCAACCCCACATATCTCACATGAAATGATGTAGGGGGAGATGATGAAAAGGAAGATGGTTCCCTCTCAAAGGCATCCCGCCCCCAGCCTGCGGATTTTCATACCCAGAATCAGAGGGTGGTTCTATATTTTGGTGCTACATCAGTCAATCCAACATTACCTACCCCACAAAACTCCAAAAAATAGAAAAATAAATCCAAGGTTGTTTATGACCCACCTCTTCCTACCCATGAGAGTGCGTCCCTCATCATTGAAAAGAGTTTCTCCATGAAGCTGGAAGAAATGAATGATCTTATATGAATTATTGTCGAGCTACATCGAGGGAGTTGTCTCACCATATGTGTTCCCTCCGTGGAACATCAAGAAGGTGATCCCAGAAGTGGTGCACATATGACAGGAACTCATCTCAGTGAATGAATCCATGTTTATAGGTCCATTAAACTAGGCCCTAGAAGGAAATCAAGAAATCCCCCCCCCATTGGGAATTCATCCCAAATATACATAGGTAAATCCAGAAATGATGCCCCCAACTAGGTATCCACCCCAAATTCTAGTTGCATCGGCAAACCCAATTTTGTCCCATGCCACACCAGCTCAAGCTCAAGCCAGACATGATATACATCAAGGTCTCTTAAACACTATTGATAAGATGATAGCAAAACTAGAATCCATGGAGGGGAAGTTCACTCCAATACAACTAGAGTGAAAACCCTAACCCGAGTGGGTGAACAATGTTCTGCCACCACCAAACTTTAGGAACCCCGCATTCCCGGTATTCATTGGCTTGGGGGCCCATAACTGCATTTGATGCAATATACCTCTTACTGTGACCCCATGATGGAAAATCTAGAGTGGAAAGATGGTGTAAAAATTAGGTTCTTCGTACAAACCCTGTAGGACTGGACATTCAAATGGCATACTAGCCTTCCAGCTAATTCAATTACAGGCTGAGAGGCCCTCCGGCAACAATTTCACTTCCATTTCAGTTTGACGTTGCCCAAGATGATTGTTAGGGATATCATGAACTGTAAGAAGGGGGAGGATGATAGAGTTTCAGACTTCATTTCCATATGGAATGGCCTAACATATTCACTGAACCGACCACTCCCCCAAGAATAGATGCTCTCCATGTACATTAATAACCTTTGTATTGAATTGAAAATGCCCCTCATCCTAGTGAAGTACACATGTGGGTTTTGAAACATCTCTTCCATTACCAAATGGATTGAATAATCCTTGAAAAGGAATATCCTTATGTCCTGAGTGCCCCATTGGCCCCTAGGAAAAGAATGGGAAAAGCTGAAGCGGCGTCTGTCACGCTTAAGCCACCCCCAACAGCAGTCGTAGTTGCAAGGCCACCACTAAACTGTGTAGGACCCCATAGATGCCAACGGCCACCCCAACTCTATAAGATGAGTGACTGGGAGCTATAAGAAATTATTTCAAAGAACAAAGAAATATAGTTTATTCATTTCGAGATGAACCAGTCTATGACTATTTCATTGGTGCCATGAATTGAAATCTTCTTTGGCTTCCAGAGCCAAAGCGAGTTGATGAAGTGGGTCTCAACGACCATCCAAATTATTGTACGTATAACTGATTACTACGAAACATCATCTATGAATTATTATTTTTCCTGGATCTCCTTCAAAATATGTTGGATTCTAGGCAAGTAATGTTTGGCCTGGCACCATCACAAGTGGTGAATTCTTCCAGCTAAAAATCAAGAGAAAAAAGAAGAGTGTAAAATAGTCAGCGGTGAGAAAGAGAAAATATTTAAAATCTGGATAACCAGGAAGAACATCAACCGAGTCCATTGAATCCACTATAAAATTTTAAAACAACCTAATGTGTCCCCAATAAATCCTAAAACAGTACAACCATCATCGTCATCCGGTAGTCCTCTAAAGGCCTGAAGGGTATAATGTAAGAGCAAGAAGATGATCTGGTACCAAAGACAAATTTATTGTTAACACATTAAGGCTTCATGCAAATATACATGGTTCAATAGGCACTGCCCCACCAAATGGTACAACGGGCACCACCCTACCAAATGGTACCATCTAATGGAGGTAGTCCGACAGGAATAGAATTGGATCATGAACAGATCTTTGGCTCCATTAATGTCATTCATATAATGGACCCCTTCTGTGATAAATGATATGTACATGAAACTGAATTACCCATTCCCAATTAGAGATCTGGAGGAATCGGCCGCATAGGCCGATGGTTTACCAGAATGCATGATCATGGGACGAGTCAAATTCCCAGACACGCCACAAGTAAAACTGTTAATATCATAGAAACTCATGGAAGGACCCTCTGGTAGACACAACAAGAACTGGAGTGCTCCTTCACCCCCATCAGAGGAAATCCATTCCCATTTATCCTTGAGTATACATTAGGGGATGAACATGTACCAAACTACCCAAAGTATACATGCAGACTAGTCCAGCCAAACGTGGAAAGAACTGGAGCACCGATGGATCCTTCTACAGAGTCCAAACCATCTACGTCTAAAGATAAAACCCCTAAAGCATCTGTGAAAGAGAAATAACGACCAGGGAGGCACCAACCTTTAGAGAAGATATATGAAATTTTAAAGAAGCTAGCCTCAGTACCAGTAAATTTGTTACTCTTGGACACCTTGAGTTTTTCTGCAGATGTTAGGAAGGCGCTCATTGCAGCCTTGCTAAGTCCCCAGGTGTTCGAGACTGAAATAACAGTTACTGAAGTCTAACAAATGGAGTCCAGTCCTGAAGAGTGTCACGTTGTCATCTCTTTCACGGATAGGGATGAAGACACCATCATGCAAGGGAACATCAAACCCTTATATGTTTCCAAAATGATAAATGGAATTGATGTTTAGAGGATCTTCATAGAAAACAGTATTGGAGTTAACCTCCTCTGACTGAGAACGCTTCGTTGACTCGGATATGATGATGATAGCTTCACACCCGACACTACAACACTGTTGTGATATGAAAAATGTGAGGAGGAACTATTGGGAAGAATCATGCTTAAAACATGGATCAGAGATCTCATATTAGATTCTGAGTTTCTAGTGGTGCGAAAATGTACATCCATTAATGTTATTTTAGGGAGGCGTTGGCATCATTAGCATGCTCCAATTACACCCTCATACCATCAGTGCATCAAATATTGCACTAGTGGGAAGACGGGATGTTTCATTCTGAAAAATTGCCATTTATGTTCTATGAGTCACATTTCATTGAAACAGGGTTATATGAGTTATAAGAAAATCACCTTTCGGTCGATGACGTTGACTGTATCAATACCCCAAATGGATTAGAGATATCTTTTTCCGACCCCTTCCTGCTACATTGGGAGGAGTATGTACTACCCATCAACAATGTTAAATGCTTAATTACATGCCTGGATATGGACTCAGTTGTCTCCATGGTCTCTCCTATAACCACCAAGTTCAAATAAATATAAGAAAGAGATGACTCCCATATTTTCAAGAAATTCACTATCGAAAATGCTTCCGACCCATCCATATGGCATGAGACTGCCCTTGCCTGACAAACTAAAGAAAAAGACAATTTCTTTCCCAAAATTTTAGAATTAATCTTGAAAAAACTTTCTCCATAAAAAGGGGAAGATGATAAAGATGAAGAATCAGAAGAGGAAGAAGACCTCAAAGATTCCCCTCCTGTATTTGAAGAAGGTTTTTCCACAACCATCAATGAACTTACGGATATAAATCTAGTCACTGAAAATGAACCATGGTCCACTTTAATCAGTGTGGTCATGCCTGATAAGAAACATGAGTCATATCATTCCTTTATAAACAATAATCAATATGTGGTTCGCTCGAATTACACAGAGATTCCAAGCCTCAATCCTGATTTCGCCACCCATCAACTAGGTTTACTATAAGATCGTTTAGGCTATAAACATGCAGCCAGAATGTCCCACCCGATGTATGCTTCATAAATAGAGGCTGATGTCAAAAAACAAATCAAAGATAACTTTATATGGGGGGTCCAATAACTGATATGTATGGGCAATATAGTCCCTATCAAAACAAAGAATGGAAATATTAGAATCTTCATTGAATTCAAGGACTTTAATCGGCATTTCCCAAAAGATGACTTCCCAATACCGATCAAAGAATTTTTGATCGATGCAATAGCCGGATACGAATCCATCTCCTTCTTGAATGTATATTATGGATACAATCATATTTGTATGGCCCGAAGATACGATGAATATATAGATTTTAGGGCCCCTCAAGGGGTGTTATGTTATAAAGTGATGCCCTTTGGTCTAAGGAATGATGGTACCACTTATCAGTGCACCATGAATCACATCTTCAAGCCTTATTTGGTAAAATTTTTTGAGTGTTATGTCGAAGACATGGCGGTTAATTCAAAATAGAATTCAAACCACCTGTCCGACCTTGAAACTATCTTCACAAATTGAGACATCGCAGTTTAAAGATGAATCCCCTGAAGTGCTCCTTTGGCGTTACCTCGAGAAAATTTCTTGACTTCATTGTATGCCATAGTCCCATCAAAGTCGACCTTGTCAAGAAGAATTCCATTCTTGGAATGTCCCCACCTCATAGCCTCACCGATCCAAGAGGTCACCAGGGGAACCATGCCTACATTCGACGCTTCATAGCTGTCATTACAGGTAAATTTTTACCTTTCACTAGGATCATGATGTTAGTAGTTATGTACGATTGGGATACATATTTTCAATAAGAATTTGACAACCTCAAAAGATATCTCTTATTCCCACCATTTATCATTCCGTTATTTGAGGGGAGACAACTAATTTCATATGTAAATTCCCTAGAATGGTCATTAGGAGCCTTCCTCATGCCGAAAAATGATGACGGTAGTGAGAATAACCTCTACTACCTCAGTCGAACAATGATTGTTTCCAAAACATGATATTAGAAGATTTAAAAGACCAACCAAGACCTAATCTTAATCGTTCAGAAATTCAGGCATTACTTGCAGCACCAAGAGGTCCACCAGGTCTCCTGCTGCCACCTGATCAAATATATCTTCAACTTGCCCCTTGATAAATGGGCCCCTATCATGATGGGCCGTCATCCTGTAATAGTTTAACATATGGTAAGTTCTCCAGAAGGCCATCAAAGTCTAGGGATTAGCAGAATTATAGGCTGATCAACCCTCAGAAAAACACCAACATTTGATGCCAATCTTCCAAATGAAAAAGTGTTTTTCATCCAGGAGATCACCCAGATGTGGGAAATGTACTTTGATGGTGCTTCTCGAAGCCCGATAGGGAAAATGATGGAGGATCCCAATCTCAACAAAGTGGGGCTGGGAGTCATACTAGTATCTCGCAAAATGGACATTTTTCCTTACTCGTTCTTGTTTTTGGAAGGGTTTATAAACAATGAAGTGAAGTATCAGGCCCTCATTACAAGCCTGGAATTGGAACTCCAAGTGCAATACAAACACCTAAAAATAAAGGGTGATTCGGAGTTAGTGATCAGACATGTCAATAGTGACTATGCTATCAATAAAGAGGTGTTGGTTCCCTTAATTAACCTTTTTCGATAAATAATGGCAGAATTCTCATTAGAACCAATGTTGATACATGTCCCTAGGTCATAGAATGATCAAGCCGACGCTTTGGAAAATGCAGCCACAACCTTGAACGATCATGAACATGATGAAATAGTCATTACTATTGTTCACCATTGGATATTCTATTCATTCATCTAGATAAATATGAATGAAATGGAGGAAATTAGCACTGTTCTTGATCTTATGGTCATACCAATAGTTGTATGACACCGGTCACAAATTACCATCGAAACAGGGAACTCCCGCCAGTTAGAGGTGAAAGGGTGAAGGTCCGAAGGTGGGAAGTCAATTTTACACTGTAAAATGAGGTGATCCTAGAGAAGGTCCTCTTCAAACGATGCCATGAAGGAGTCCTTGTGAGGTGAATTGATGGAGAAGAGACAGTTGCCATCATGAAAGAAGTTCATTCTAGATCTTGTGGAGTACACCAGTCAGTAACCAATCTCTCTCCCCAAAACCATAGGATTTGGTATTGGATGCCACCCATGATACAAAATTGTTCTGTATTCACTATGATGTTCAATTTCTACAAAGATTATACTAATTTTGAACACTTCCCCTGGTGTTTCTTTATGTAGCTAAATACTCTTGTCCATTATTTTCCTGGGAGATGGATGTTGTGGGATCGTATCCTCCTGCAATAGCCAGAAAATTCTTGTTCATTCTCACAAAAAATAGATTCTTTTATAAATGGGATGAATCCATACCCCTCAAAGAATTCGGGTAAAAAACATCATCATCATTGTGAAGTAAAAAATCGTCACCAGATTTGGTTTCCCGTATACAATACTGACGGACAATGACACCACCTTCTACTCTGCTAAGCGGGATAAGTTGTACCGCGAATATAGAATCTTTTCCAACCAGTCATCCTACTACCATATAGTGTCCAATGGGTAGATAGAAGCTTTCAACAAGTCTCTGTCAAATATACTTCAAAATATGGTCGACAAGGATAAGAAATCATGGCCAGACAAGCTCCTTTATGCTTTGTGGGTTTACTGGACCATGAACTACACCACCACTCAACCAATCCCGTACTCACTAGTATACCGGGTAGAGGTGGTGTTTCTTATTGAGATCCATGGGTCATCACATCATGTTTCTATTTGTGATGAACTATCAATGGACGAGAAATCTGAGAGATGCTATGATGAATTGGAGCAGTTATACGAAAAAAGGCTGCACAGACTTCACCAATTAGAAATACACTAAAACTGGATTGCACATGCCTTCAAAAAAAAGGTTCTCCTTCGATCATTCCTCGAAGGAGAAATTGTTTTTGTACTCAAAACCCTGATGATACTAGGGAAGAAGTCCATGGAGCTTGAACCAAAGTGAGAATGACCATATTTCATACACTGGGTCTATTTCAATGGAGCAAACTACATGATATCAATGGATGGAGAGCTCATCATGACTCCCACAAATGAGATGTTCATGAAGAAATACTTCACATATAAATTCCCCAAATTCCATGTTCCAAACACTAATACCTTAAACTATGAGTCATAACAACAAATCCACATGTTATGGTCCAAACACTAAGACTATAAACTATGAGTTAAAAATGTCTCCATGGTCCAAACTCTACAACCAAAAACTATGAGTCATGAAGGATTCCCCCATGATATGGTCCAAAATCTAAGACCATAAAATACGAGTCACAACGAAAAATACCCTTTTTATGGTCCAAACTCTAAGACCTTAAACTATGTGATAAAAATTCCCCCATGTTCCAAACATTAAGACCATAAACTATGTGTTAAAAATTTCCCCATGTTCCAATCTCTAAGACCCTAAACAAGGAGTCATAAGAAAAATCCCCATGTTAAGGTCCAAAATATAAGAAGTTAAACAATGAGCTAAAAATTTCACCATGGTCCAAACTCAACAACCCTAAACTATGAGTCATAAAAATTTCCTCCCATATCATGGCCCAAACTCTACGACCCTAAACAACGAGTCATGATAATGTCCCCATGTAAAGGTCCAAACTCTATGACATTAAACTATGTGTTAAAAATTTCCCCATGGTCCAAACTCTACGACCCTAAACTATGAGTCACAAAGGATTCCACCATGATAAGATCCAAACTCTTAGACACTAAACTATGAGGTAAAAAATTCTCCTATGATAAGGTCCAAACTCTAAGACATTAAAATATGATTTAAAAAATGCTCCCATATCAAGGTCCCAACTCTAAGACCCTAATCTATGAGTCCTAAAAATGTCTCCATATCATGGCCCAACATCTACGACCCTAACCTATGAGTCCTAAAAATGTCCTCTCATATCATAAGTTTGTGCTCTAAGACCATAAACTATGAGTAAAATATTTCCCCAATGTCAATTTTCAAACTCTAAGACCTTAATATATGACTAACGACAAATCCCCAATGTTAAGGTCCGAGCTCTAAGACCTTAAACTATGAGGACCAATAAAATTCCCCCCCATGTCATGGTCCAAACTCTAAGACCTTAAACTATGAGTCATCATCCTTTCCAAATGACATTAAACTAAAAGGAACATTTCCTCACTGTAAGACATTAAACTACGTAGAATAAAACATCCTAATTGTATAACAATAAACTAAATGATCTTTCACAGAACTATGTGTGGCTTGATTCCTGATCTTGCAGGATATATAGGGATGCCTCGATCTTCGATCTTGGCCCAGTATCAATAATTAAAAAAATTCCTCCAAAGCACCCCCTATCTACCCATATTCGTAACGGAGACCCTTATCACCCCTTGTTTCTCACACCGAGTACAACTCTCGTGAGCTTTGGAATGGTGATAGTGATTCTCCAATGAAAGTCAACATTGGGGAAACATGGAAGACCTGAAAAATTTTTATCGGTAGAGTGAAAACTACCCTACCCATTAGACAGAGCCAAACCAGAATGAGGAACACACAGAACTACTTATAGCTTGATACCTACCCTTGAAGGATACATAGCGACACCTAGATCTTCAATCCTGGCCAATCCACACTGGTAAAGAAAATGAAAAGGCCCCCATCATATTCTCCATCGTGTCACACTTGCAATGTAGATTCTGTAACCACTCTTTGTTTATCACATTGAGTATAAATCACGTGAGCTTATGACTAGTTTTATGAATTATATTACGCAAGTAAACCATAGAGGAGTATAGTAGTCCCAACACCCATATCAAGTAAAACCAAAATGACCTCATGTTTCCCTATGAAACTGAACAAATGTTTTTAGGGAACATCTAGAACAATGTATGGCTTGATTCCTACTCTCACATGATACATTGTGATGCTCAGATTCGACATCCTAGCCCAAACACCAACAAAAATACCCCCTTTCCCCATGCATGGATCAGACCAATGTGGAAGCTCAAAGAAGGTCACGGTTAATCATGGTCTGGGTGTTCTCACATTCCCAGGCATACCTTTCCAATTTTTAACAATCCAAACCTTAGGAAAACATGGATCGTCACAATCATCCAAGGTCATCCGGGTTGGAAGGCCAGTGTCCTACATACACATTTGACTAACAATTCATATCAAGCCCCTGTGGCTCTACATAAATCTCCCACAAAAATGGCCATCAATCGAAGGAAAAGTTTTTCCCAGGAGAGTCCTATCCAACCTTATTATGACCAATGGATTTCAAGCCCCATGTCATACCTCATGACTCCTGTCACCTCTGAGACCATGGTTTATATATTCTTTCATCACTCGCGTCTAAGTAATTCCAAAACACCCGGACTACGATTAACCTAAAACATTTGAAGACCTCTGGAAGGCCAGAATAATC
This sequence comes from Viscum album, assembly GCA_963277665.1. Taxonomy (NCBI): domain Eukaryota; kingdom Viridiplantae; phylum Streptophyta; class Magnoliopsida; order Santalales; family Viscaceae; genus Viscum; species Viscum album. Next base: position 205,553,602 of record OY728128.1, on the reverse strand, counting down.
CTCACCACATTACGTTAAACTGTAAGGCGAAAATCTTCTTTACCACAAGATGCTAAACTGCAAGGCCAAAATTTTCCTCACCTTAGGACATTAAATAGAATGTAAATTTCATTAACATAAATGTTCCCCTAATGTTGAATTCTCTATTCTTATATGGTGACATGAAACCCCTGTGATAAATTATTTCTCACACTGAGCATAGCTCACTTGAGCTTAGAGATCTTAACAAGATATCTGTTGTGACATTATGGAAAAACACACCCAAGAATTTGAACCTAGAAGAATGGCCCTAAAATAAATATCATGGTTCCCTCCCATGAGAGGAACCCCATGTCCTAGCCATGTGATGTTAAATGATTGGTTATACCATAGATATAACGAATACCTCACCCAGCATAAGGGTAAGATCTACATAAGAGACTCCATTCCATGAGCAAATCAAATCCCAAATGTCCCCAAGATGACTTTGTATACCCATGCCATCTTCCAAAAATTGTGATTTATGTGATCATGAATCCCCATTACCCTCTAAGGTCATCTGGGATAGAATTCCACTGTCAAGAGTACACCTTTGATTGACTATTCATATATTTCCCTAGTGGATCTACATACATCTCCCACAAAAATGCCCGTTAATCAATGGAAAATATATCCCTCGGAGACACCTCTCTTATCTGAGCATGCCCAATGCCTTCCAATCCTCATTCAACCCCTCCGAATTCAAGGTCCATCAAAGTCATGGTTTACATTTTCCCCCATTCACACATCAAGATATATTAGAACATATGGTCCTGATTCACCTTTGGATTCTTTTAAGGATTCTAAAAGATACCCTATCTACTTGGAAGATGTTGATATACATGTAATGGAAGAGTTACTTCACTTGTTTCTGAGATTACCTAAAGAAGTTTAGCTAATAAGCCTCCTATTTTGACTTGGGGAACCATTGGTTTAAGGTCATGCATCTTATTCATAACGTTTAAAATCTATATAATTCTCAAAGGCCATCAGAGGCAAAAGGCCACTATCCTAGGGACACATTTTCTTGACTATGAATATCATGCCTCGGTTGCTCTGTATACATCCTACATAATAATGGTCTCCAATCAAAGGCACATTTTTCTCTAGTAGTGTAATTTCCATCCTCTGTATGCTCAAATGAAATTCAAGTCTTGCCACACACCAGGATTCAAAAAACTCTTTGATAGTGGATTAAGTACCTCTTTCTTCAGAAGTTCCCCTGACCTAGAAGAAACTTTTTCTGATCTGAACACTTGTCAACTCTCCCTCACACATGTAATAAATTTATAGGAATAATTTCCCACTCATGACCAATGTGAATTTTCCTAATTTTCTCAGAAAACACTACTCAATCTAGCCACCTATTGTGGCTCCCAACATCAAGATAAATCCAAAATGTGGAAAATCCCACCAGGCCATCAGGAATAGAGGGCTAATATCCTGGGGATTCCATTACATGACTATGCATATCATGCCCCAGTGGCTCTTCATTCATTCCTCACAAAAATGGTTTTCAATCAAATTAAAATTCATCCCTATGAGAGTCCTATCCTACCTCTATATGCCTAAAGAATCTCTTGAGCCTCATGAATTTCTAGAATCCCCTAATACAGGGTCCCGGAAAATCCATAACCTGTGTCTGATGGATACTAGAACATTCTCAACTAATTGTCCAATATCAAGGACTTACCCCATTAAATATGGTGAAGGATTTTTGACCTAAAACATCAGTAATATGTTTGAATGGTAGGACTATGGACTTCCATATAAAGAAGATACATTATGATTTCTAGAGGGAGAATCGTCTGAAGACACCTCTGTGTAAAATTTTATTATCAGTTCACTAAAAAAATACATTGAGAAATTAGAAAAGGTGAAATGCATGTTAGGTCAGAAACCCACAAAGGGCAGGCTAATAAAAATATAATTTATGCTCTCTAAGCCCATGTCATGTTGGCTTAAGAAAAAATTAGGTTAATAATGAAAAATACATAAAATTTTGTGAGGAATTCCATTCAACCTCAACAATAGTCCAACTATGCTCGCTGAGTCCATTGGATTAGGCAAAAATAGTGCTCGATTTGGTTATCTAATATTATTGATTTCAAGTCATGGTTTAAAATTAATTCCTGATTTAAATGATTCTAATAGGACGAGATAGAGAAGAGATATTTTAAAGCCAACTATATTACATCGGGTTCATAAAAAATGGAGGAACATCCCCAATTTAGTATTTCACCATAGTAAAAAAGTTGGGGAGGGTGCATTCCATAATTTTTGACAAAGATACTATAGGGAATGGTTCTCCCTTTCCAAAATAATGGCAAACAACTATTGTGGGCCATCAATGGTTGGATCTAAATAAGTTGTTTCCTCTATTTCAGCTTTTACTGTTGGGCACACCCACTCCAGGATGGCATTAAGGCCCCAACATTTCTTCTGGATGACATTATGATTGGAATGCAAAGAGGATAAATTCTCCCTCAACCTGGCTGTGCGAGAATCACACTCCTGTATCTCCTCCTCTCGAGCCACCACAAAATAATGGGCTTTCACCTCCTCAGTCATCATATGATCAAATTCTTCTGAAATATCTCGAATGGTTTCCACCTAGTGTTGGGAAGAATTAAACCTGGCCAGCTTGTCCTCGTAAGAGTCGAGGTCTTCTCCAAAAATGTTGATTTGGTAAAGAATGAAGTGAAGGTGCTGATAATCAAAGCCACTAGAACCAAGTTCAGTAAAAACTGCTAAAAATTGTAACCCTCATCAGAAAAATTGGGAATTGGTGTCTCCGTGACAAGGGAACGTAAATGGCTCCATGAATTTTTATGCACTTCCTTGTGTCTCGACACAACACCGACACTTTGATCCACCCCTGTTGCTACGTGTTTGTAATCAGGAAGCATTTACATAGGAGTGGGGAGGGACCTAATTCTAGTCACCCATGGGGGGATAGCCACTTTTCCCTTAGATGGCCCAACCACTTGAGCTAGATGTGGAGGACTAATTGCAGTCTCCGAGATAATTGGTGATGCTTGATTGGTGCCCGTATCACCAAGAACATAGGAAATATCCATAGGAGGGGTAGTCTTAATTGCTCCCCACGAAATTTGGTTGTACTATTAAAACTCATCCCTGACGCATTTGACGACAGATCAAGTGCCTTCTCACCACGAGAGTGGGAGAAGGAGGTGAATCCATTTTGGTTGCTGAAGGGACAGAAGTAGAAGTTATGGTTGTTGCACCTCTCTCAATGAAGGGAACATGTGGTGTTGTTGTTGGAGTTGGAATGGGATAGGAAATGGACAAGTATTTATGTAGCAATTGAACAGGTTCTTTCAGTATCCCTTTAGGGTAACAATTGATCCATAGTTGGGTATACTCCAGTGAAAGGAATTTGCGCCCCGTTGTGTTAGGAATGATATTCTATCTAGTAACACCATTTTGAATCATTATAAGAAACAATTGAGGGAGAACCATTGGATGAGATTCTCCCCTTAGTCAAAAAACCGAAAGCAACGCGGTTTGTTGAAGGTGTCTAAACTTCCTGGCAGACTGGTAGGGGTGGTATGGTTCCCAAATAACTACTTGGTCTACATGATCAGTAAGCATCTCGTCCCAATGATTGATGAGGTATGAACATTCTTCCATGGAAGTGACCCTATCACCTCTCAATGAACCCAGAGGGGTAGGATGCAGTGCAAATGAGAAATGAGAGGTGTCATTCAATATCCTGACCGCATCAGTAACAGTTAGAGTCTGGGGACAAACAACCTAATTATTGAGGAGACACGGATGAAAGTCCAAATGGGGAACTCATTCAGTATGCTGATATTCATAATAGTGTATGTTTTCCACCATCCACCCATACAAGAATTGGAATGGTCCCTTTAGTTGATGCGAAGACCTACCTTCTTAAATATGTCCTAAAAATTCATAATGTCAAGCGATGGTTGAAAGCTCCAAATTAATGGGTCGACCCTCTACCAACATGGCCACCATCATCAAGGTGTGGTCTTGAACCCTATTGAATACGTCATGGGTTTGGAAATGAAATCCACATAAAAACATGGTGAAGAAAAATTATATCCAAAGCGCAAGTGAAATTTCGGGTCGAATCTGATATCCCAAATTTGCATACCACCATGCATCAAGGGTATAATAGTATGACCTTGGATTTTGGCGGGACTGATGGGTAGGGTGAGTTCTACTGCGGCGCACCTTTGTCTTAGTCCCATTCATTCGAAAGAATATCCTTATCCATATTTAGAATGGGATGAGGGAATGAGCCTTGAGGGGATGATCCATTGATCCCGCTTCCATTACTAGTGAGATCTTTGTCAAAGGATACATGTGATCAGTGTCATTCCATGTGTCTGCTGCTGGGAGGAACTCTTTGAACATCTCTTTGAAGATTAGGATACAACAAAGATGGTAGATTTATCATAGACAAATCCCCACTTCTCCATGTAGTAGAGGAAAGGTGTTGGTGCTCGAACACTAGTGAATTAGTAATTTCGAAAGGATATATCTTAGAGATAAGGTTGAAAACTGAGACACCCATGCTGCATGGTTCATGAAAACTCTTCCAACTAATCGGGGGACTCCAGTTAGGTCTGATGCCCTCAAAAAGCCCAGGCTAACTCATTAAGGAAACATCCTGTGGCCCACAAATCCCCCTTGGTACTCCACCCACCACTAGAATCTTCTAGATAAATGATGATAATGGATTGGTATTCTATGATGTCTAGTCTTAGGAAACCATTGGGGCACCTTCATTTTCCTTGAGTCCATGACGAACCTCACAATATGAAAACATTTTCTGGAGAGAGATCGTTGATGACTTATCCGGTTGGGGAAATGTCATCACGATCATGATCATTTTGTGACTCTAAAAGAATGAAAGGGATGTCAGGGTTAGGCAACGACATGCACATCAGAAGGAAGACCAATTCTATATTATGGTAGTTTTCTGGAAAATGGGTAGGCTAGAAGTTTTGGAATCAAGAAGACCGTCAGAAATCTATCATAGGGAATGATGTGGGTTTGAATATTATCATCGCTATTCCTCGCCATATAGTCCCTCATCTTCGTTGATTTATCAACAACCAAAAAATAATCATTTTAACCAACATAGAATGATTCGAAAGATGATGAGAAGTCAGTATGAAAATAATTTTTGGGAAAAGCATATGAAAAAATGGATAAATGATTTAATACAAGCCTACAAAAGGCTCCACATACTATTCATAAAAAGACTACGTGAAAATATAATTTCATGTACATTATAACACACGGAAGCTACTATGCCTATAGCTATGGTATGCAGATTTTATTCACCACCTTCTACAATGGTACATAGAATGATTGCGAGGCATCGACCCATGAACCATTGGCCGATGAACAGAACAGTATGTGGAAAACTAAAACCGTGAACCTCAGCCTCAGTTAAGTTTAAGTTCAGACGTTTTGGATTTAAATTTATGTCTATATTAATAGTCTTGATGTTTGGTTCACAAATTCAAGTTTGGTACACGAACAAGTCACCCACGTATCCTTCATTCATGTATAATCCAGATATAATGTTTTAAATTTCTATAGTCCCATTCACAAAAGAAAAAATGTGGTACTTCGACGGGGAAATGGTGAGTAAATAAGTTCGAAAAATGTACCGAGAATTTCGCGAATGCGGTTTTTTCAAGGAGCATGGTACGTGAATGTGAAAGTGGCAGGGAAATCGGGAGAGCTTTTCTCTGATAAAATTGATAATATACAAATGACATGGTCCCATATATATAGGTGTGGTCCCCTCTTACTAGGTGGACCTATTCTACTATGAACCATTTATGTTCAAGACCACTTCTACATTATAATAGTCTCCTTTTCTTCCCAAATGGACATCATTCCGATGGCGGGAATTTGTAGGGTCCTGAATATTTTTCCAAGGATAACAAATTCCCTTGTAATTACTATTCAGAAAGAATCAAGCACTTCTATAGGTTTATCAAAGCAAAGGGTCTCAAATTGAGTTGTATTTCTTAGAAGGAACATGGAGGAATTCATGCTTTCAGATGGACCACGTACCATCACCAAGAACAGTACACAAAGAAGATGGATCATGAACCTCCTAGTATGTAGGATAGTCTGCGAACCGTTGGCCTGAAAAACGATGGCCAAGGAATAGGGAAAACTACGAACATCATCAACCGAATGAGTTCTATAGGGAATATCATCTACGTATCATGTCATGAACCCCTCAATTACCAGATTAAGAGGACCAGTAGGTTTCCATGAACCATTTTCATGAATGAAGGTCTATGTGAACCCTGGTTGACCGAGTCTTCCATGGGATAGAAAATTGCTTCAATGGGCCTCAATAAATGGTGCCACATACCGAGTAGATATGATCCCTATAATTCTATATAAAAGGAGCAAAACAAAAGAAGAAAGAGACATGTAAAAATGAGATGGATAGAGGAAAGGACAAGCGAAAAAAGTTTGATGGAAACTCAGCGGTTGCACTCTCACTTCCGTCTTGTTTCATCGGTGAAGCATGAATCGCGAACCACTTCTTCCATAGGTACCACTGGCTGTGAACCACTAAAATGGGGGAATTTAATAATAATAAGAAGAACTGTGAACCCAACTGGTGAAATGAGAACCCAAGACTTTTTGCGGATGTATTTCCTGTGAATGGTAATTCCTCCGACCCTCCTTCAATATGGCACTCCACGTAGCGTACCACTACGTGGACTGAACCCAACATTGTGTACCAAATCGGTATGCAGATATGACCCAAATAGGTATTGTAATCTACTTATGACCATCGTACATGGTTGGTGATACCAATTCCTGTGTACCACACCAGAACGAAGATGGCCCTCCTGTCCGCATACAACTATTGTATGTGGAGCATACCCCATTCCGTATAAAAACCAGTACGTGGAATGGGGTTTTTTCAGGTATCGTTCCCTCTAGATCCAAACAAAACCTCTATTACCATCCAGTACTATGTAATCCCTCTGCTATCCTTCTCTCAGGCACTAGGCCAAAGCATCCTCAAATGCCACTGGACCCGTATGATCTAGCAATTGGGCACATCCGTGTGCCCCATTATGTCTACATACATAGGGTAAGAGGATTCACAGTGGCCTGACCAACAATGGTGCAAGATTCGGGAATGCCTGTAAGGATACATTCCCATGTTAACCTAGAGTCCAACCATGGGATGTTGATTTGAACCTCCCCATTCATAGGATTGGGGGTGATCACATGCTTTTCCATTCAATGAAGAACATTGATCAGTCGAAGGGGTTATGTTCACTCCCCATTTGATGTGGATGATACTCTTCCCCTTCCCTAAATGTTCTATAGGGCCCTCTACCTGAGGTAAGTCCACAATATTCTGAGGCGGGGCCTCGTGACCTTTAATGCCTTTCCACATTGAAAGGTTCGTCATTATATGCCCTCACACACGGTTTCCCCGACCTCTTATATCGTGGTCTCTCCCTCCCCCGCTAGTAGGGGAGGAGGCATGTGAATTACTGAATCTTTCAAATCATATTTTTCTCACACCAATCATGAAGCATGTGGGATTAGAGTTTTTTGAGGATTAAAACATAGAAACATCATCAGAACTACGAGAACTCTGATTCCTAGTCCAAACATGATACATATGACACCTTCTAGATGGCTTGAGCTCAAAAGGGTTCCCATCCCAAAAGAGTCGACCATATCATTTATATAAAATGGGAATCTTAAATGACTAATCCCCACACATATAAACTGTATGAGTTCTAATACATCTCCTGAGGATACATATACAACTCTTATTGTGGGCCTGATCCCAATATTAAGTCACCTTCTGTCCCTTAGATGAAGATAAAATCCAAAGCGCCTTACAGTATGGGTAACTCAGCATCACCACTATAGAATCAAACATATTAATTCTCACAAAGATCATTCAAACCAAGGGTATCCCTTGGACACAATCTGTTAGAATGAACCACGTATTCATGAACATATGAACACAACTTAAATCTATAATATAGTCCCACAAAAAGAAACTACCCTCCCCCAGAATGGTTCAGTTAGAGTAACCTCTCATCCTCCTGGCCAATGGAGTCCTCAAGTGTCATTAGCCAAATCATCAGCCGACGAGTTCCATCCTTTGGAAATGAGGTCCATGAATCATGGATTCCATGGCTGTTGGGCATTCTTGGACCAACGAATAAACCCATTGGAGACCATCCGAGGAAGTTATATCCAAGAAGGACCATTATAATGAGTTTTTTCCCACACAATCACCCACTGGGATAATCTATTCCCCATAGGGTTAATTGAACCTTCTATAAATGATAATGATGTTGAACGGGTCGAAACAGTGGAATGGTAAATTCGGAAAGAGCCTTTCTCTATAGAAAACAGGATTTGTGATTATCCTCATCATGCCATCTCTGCAACACCCATGCTCATGCCACCTCAGAGGTGGAACAATGGTAATAATGATACATACCCTAAAAGAATATTTAAAACAATCATGCTTTCAAAAATTAACTCTTTCCATATACCATAAATCAAAATAATTATATAAACTCAATACATGATATCATAAACCACCTTATCATTATATTTCTAATTGGTTTCAAGGTCATAAATAATATCCCACTTATTAAATCAAAATCAAATATATCATTATATCATTACTACCCAAACATCATGCACATATTTAGGGTTATCCTTCCATTAATCACGTGTTCTCTAAAAATATAACGTGACACCTCAATAATTTTCCATTCCTTACCATTTCCATTCTACATATACTTTAAAATATAAAAAATGGTGTGGAAAAATCCATTGATGTTTAATTATTCAATAATACCATAAAATCACTTCTATAACATTATTAATGAATTCAAATACATAAATATTAAATCATTCAAATAACTTCCCAATCCATTAATTAGGATTCATCATTTTATTCTTGAACAATTGTTTCCTATAATATTTCATTCTTAGTATCTTCATTATTATAAATATAACTATTACTCCTAAAACCATTCTGATTCTCTTCAATATATATCTCCCAAGGTCATCTATTTGTATAAAGTCTATCCCTTCCACATTTAAAACATTTAATTATCAATGATTCCTTTGGAATACCAATATCTTTATTGTAACGAACCAAACTTTTATCAATGAAAATTACTCTTGATCTAATTAAATGAATTATTATGAAAAATAGTTATATAAAATATGCACTCCCTTGGTTTTACGTTTTTGGTTTTTAAAACACCTTTAAGTATTGTTAATGTTGAGAATATAGTTGTTGAACAGTGATCACTTGATTAGTATAAATATACAGCTTTAACAAATCAAATTTACTCAGAAAAAGGAAGTGATGGCCTCATTCAGTAGACTTTCCCCAGATGAATCCCACTTCTCGGAGCTTTGAAAGGCGGTGGCGTCATTGGGCTTCGCTCTTTCCCAAGCCCAAGCTGATCTTGAATACTTTAAGTTTGAGCGGAACTTCCAATGGAAGAAGTGGATGTTGATAGATATTACCACTTGAGCGATGTTATCTTAGCCATCCCAAGAGTCTGTCACCATCACACACCTTTCCCTCTAGTCTTATGTGGGTGTTATAAGGGGTTATGAAATTAGACCTTAGCACTATGATTATGTTCATTATTTTTGGATATAATAATGAATATATATTCATTTTATTTTTTTTAGTTTTTAAATAGTTTTAAAATCTCAAATAGAATTTTTAGTTAATATTCAACTAAGAAATATATTTTGATAAATTAATGGATTTTTAAATTAAATTATATTTAAAAAATATATTATTATTATTATTAAATTACTTTTTATTATGTTTAAATGATCATATTAATTTTATGAATAAATTTTAATTTTTATTAAGGTTTGAAAGCCATTATTGTCAAAAGCCATTTTTTCGATAAATGTCTATTTATATTTTAAAAGTTAAAAATAACATATTTATAAAATTATTTAGGTAAAATGAATACTATTTTTGAAATTAGTACGTCGAAATTTTCCAATGGTGAATTTTTCATTTTTCTAAGCCAATTGAATTTTTCGGTAAAAATTAAATACTGTTTATTTATATAATATATTTTTTTTTAAATCGTAATGTCACAATAGTGATGTAATAAATTAGAATAAACACTATTTTAATACATAATATGGTTTACCATTAAAATAATGTGATATTAGTTTTATTTTTTTATTCTTAAAAGACATAGTGGACATTCTAAGACTAATGAAACATTTTAGCTTTTTAGATTTATTTCCTTGAGAGTGTGACTCGCCTCCACAATAGTAACCCTATTATTTTAAGAAGTTCGGCCATTGACCTTATAAAATATTATTTTCCCCGACCCTTTTAAAAAAACATGGGAAAAAACCATGGGATGGTTTTTGGTTTGGATTATTTTAATGTGTGTTGTCCCAAACCTAAATAATAAATAATTCACTTTCCTTTCCTATATATACCCATCCAAGATCCCACTTTCTTTTCAATCAAATCCTTTTGAGTTCGTCCAACATCTACCCTACTCTCTCTATAATCCTCCCAAGGCTCCCCAAGATGCCAAGAAGCCTCTCTTAAGCCTCTCCCAAACCTTTGGGGTCACACTTCCAAGTAATTGATTCCTTCCATTCTCATTTTATCCAAGATTCATAATATTTTAATGCCATTTTATTTTAAATTATAAATTTTAGGTTATGGTTTTGATCCTCCCCCATACTGCACTATTTATGTTTGAATTATGGGAGACCCAATTCCCTCTCATTAGCACCTTCCATGTACACCCTTTACTATGAAGAAATTCCGAAAGGAATTTATCTCTCCTCATTTACATTCAATAAATTTTTTTTTATTATGAATCTAAATTACATTTCATATGTTCGGACGTGTATCTATATGACTCCCATACTGTCCATTTATTGTACATTTTATGAGACATCCCTTTATCTCTCATCAAACATTTTTTTGAATTCTTACGTCATGCAGTTATGCTGTTGAAATTGCACTCATTTTCCAAGACAATGTCATTGTTTAGTGATTATCATTCCCATTTATCTATCAAGGGTATTCACCTGTATGCACATTTACTTCTTGTTTATAGAGTTTTGTGTATGTATTCCATACGCCTTTATCGTTGAATAAATAATGATTATTGATTCTATAACACCATGAGATTTTTTGAGAAATATATATATATTTATGTATTCTGTTATACGCAACACCAAAAGAATCTTTCACTACACAAAACACTGGCATGTCTTTCATTACAAGCAAAAGCACCCTTCCCTGATATCTTGTGTTGTATGTAATACCAATTTTCACTAACAATGATATATTATTATAATATTATGAACTAGACTTTATGAATAGCATTAATAAAATTTTTAATTTTATAACATTATAATCCGTCTTACAGAATTTCTAGAATGATGAAAGAAAACAAACTCACTTTTTATGGATAAAGACGTATTTTTCAAAAAATCCAGGTTTACCGCCTTTTGATGGCGCACCCATTTTAAATCTAATTTTTGACATGTTTATATGTTTAATTTTACAAAATAAACTTCTTATTTTGAATCAGGATATAAAAATTTACATAGGATAAATTTTTGATACTTTTCTGATAACTTTCATTTTTTGATGAATAGTAAAAATACGCTAGGTTTTTCATAAAAACAACTTTTTTCATCAATAAAATTTATATGGTTAAATGATAAAATTTAATGGTTTTAAATTATGAATAGAATATATTTTTACCATTTAATTTAATGCATGTCATTACCATTAATTTTAAATTGAATACATAGGTAAAAACATTTTAATCTTAAACAATGTTTTATCTTTTAAAACATATTTTCATAACAATGAGATTATTTTTAAATTAATTACTGCAACTTTTGGGTTTTAAATTATGAAAAATGGATTCCGTATATGGATTCAGTGTGTCCAAATTATGCTAACAGGTCACTATTTTTTGACATTATGAATAGTAACTACGATAATTTTTATTTTCTACAGTTAAAGGTAAATCGGGTAATTAAGGGTAAAAATAAGATTATAAAATTACCCTACCACATGCCAAAATTCTATTGGAAGTATATAAGTCGACCAATATCACATAAGGGTCAGAATAGATTCATTTCATGGACTTTTGACCATGAAAATGATATAATTATAATTAAAACCAAGGAAAGTGACTACATGTCACTCTCTTATATCTTATAAGTGTAATTATTTTAATTTAGTGATAAACCTCATAAAACATATAATATAAATAGTCTCCTGAAAGATAATAAAATTATCTATATCATTAGATTTTATTCATAATTTTTAGGGATTAAATAATTATCATTAATGATGACAAAATAGTGATGTATAAATAATATTATTGAATGAAATATCCAATAAATAATTTTTAAAATATTAAAATAAATATTATATGAACTAATTAATGTTCTCAAAAAAATTTCTAGATGAATATTACATATTAGAAATCTATTAAATATTATGGTTCGAATATATTCTCTGTGTAGATTTTATTTAAAAGAAAATAAATGAATAGAGTCAAAATTGACACTATTGTTATTTTATAAAAATAACATATTATAAAATTGTTTAAAAATCACAAAAATATTTAAAAATTATAAATTGTTATTTATATGGTCGATAATGTCATAAAGTATCCATTTACAAAAAATTAACAACACATAACTAATTATTTATAACAATTTAAAATTTAGAATATTGTTAAAACAAATAAAATTAAATAGATTAAACAAGGATAAATCAAGTTGATAATGTTTAAAATAAATTCCCAACTTATATAAATATTATTGGTTTATTAGATTACAACCCTATCTCATATCATCTTCTAATTGAGTCATTTTTGAGGTTTTTATGTTGGGTTTGAATTTATTATAAATTAATATTTTTATGTTTCAAAAGGTGCCCCTCTCCTCCCTTAAAAAAGAGAACCTCCTCCCTCTCCTCTTCACAAAATTTTGAGCATTAAATCACAGCCAAACCATGTACATTTATATTCTCCACTTCCCTAGAGACATAATAGAGGTCCTGGTCTTCTTCAACGACCATATTTAGTGCTCTAAGAGGAGGTTTAGAAGAGGCGCATCGAAGAAGAGGTAATATCCTTTACCGATTATTTCAAATTTATGTGTTCTTCTACTTCTTGTTATATATTTGTTTCCTTATAACATCATATAATCAGTATCACTCATATAAAAATATGTTATTATAAATATGAAATAACCCTATTTCACCTTCTATCCATCAAACGGAAAATGGAATCACCGCGCATGCATACGTACGAAATACCGTCTCCCCGTCATGGTGTAATCGGTTTTCCACCACCACCTTACATGGATGGGTATAATGGAGTAAAGAATAACTATATATGATTATTAGTAAATGATACTAATTCTGAGATATTCTATCATCCACTCCAATACCATTCAATAAAATATGGGAACAATATCATTGCTCGTGCGTACATATGGCTTACCGTCTCCACGGTGCGATGTGATTCATTCTATATGATCTTAATTAAACCATAATTATATAAAAGAATTGAATGAATAAATATGATATATATTATAATAATACCATTATGTAAATTATGTAGATATAACCTGAAAATAGGTTGTTGGCACTGGAAAATGCGTCCCCAAAATTTTTCCAAATGCTTCCATACATGATCCCAGATCGTAGTCCATTTCGCAAGCTTCGATTTGGTAGGTTGTAGGGCCCGAACAGAGTTACGGATTAGGAGTTAAGGACATTTGAAGTTTGGTTGGAAAACTGGTTCGCAAAGCCCATTCGTGAAGCCGCCTCCGCAATTGCGGAGCACCGCCGTGAAGTAATGAGGCGAGAGGCTCCGCGAACCCATCTAACGTTCATGACGCACTGCAAAGACCCGCCGTGAAGTGGAGGAGGCGGTAAATCTCCGCGAACGCCCTGACGTTCGCGGACCCACCGTGAAGCTCCGGAGGCGGTACCTCTCCGCGAACGAATTTGACGTTCGCGAGCCCAACGCGAAGCTCCGGAGGCGGTGCCTCTCCGCGAATTAATTTGACGTTCGCAAGCGCGCCGCGAAGCACCGAAGGTGGCGCGGGAGTTATGCTTCGCAGTGCCCCATGCCTATAAATACCCAGCTCACCCCCCTTCTCCAGACAGACGACCATGGCCACTTCGCCCCTTGGGTGGCCAAGCGGATCTCTGCATTGCGGCTTCGCGAGGCCATGCTCCGCGAGCACCTTCCTTTGTGTTGCTGCTCCGCGAGCCGACGCTCCATGAGTCCATGCTCCGCGAGACTATACTCCACGATGCTGCTCTACAAGACCCAGCTTCGCGAGAGTGATTTGCTCCGTGAGACCCCTTTGCTCCGCGAGACCCCTTTGCTCCGCGAGATACCATTGCTCCGTGAGTCCATGCTCTGCGAAGCTACTTCGCAAAGACCTATCCTTCACGAGGATACTAACTTCGCGCCCACCGGTCCATACCATTGGGGCTTCGCCCCTGTCCCCCCACTCGGGGTCAGTGCAGGGCTGCGGTCCCGGCCCTTCGGCCCGGTCCCTTCGCTACCGTCACAGACCCCCATGAAAGATGGAGAGTCACACCGCGAACTTTTCGGGCCGGGATACCAGGATTTTCCATTGCGCCCTTATGCACTCCCACCTTCCACCTATGGAACACCATGATTTGAGACACTCCTCCACACACCACGAAATTCCTTGAGGCGACATATTCCTCTTGGTTTCATTCTCATGTCGTGAGTTGAGATTCTCATCACCAATTCCCCGAGTACCTTGAGACAAACCATTCCTCAGGTAACTCCTCCAAACCCAATCACTTGGCTCCTATGCTAGGTTGAACCAGAAAGGGCCGCCCTTGCTTAAGTCCCAACACCAACCACTTCTAGGCACCTTCTTCCTAACAGTCCTTTCTACATGACTCTAAACTGTAGTAATCCTTATGTGCCAAACATAGGATGCCCCTTGCTCCAAGCAAGAGATACCTTATGGTCCTAGCATAAGATGCCAATAGTCTTATCTTCATGACTATAAACTGTAGTACTCCCTATCTAACAAATGATAGGATGCCTCTTGCCCCATACGAGAGATGTCTTATGCTCCCAGCATGAGATGCTAATAGTCCTATCTACATGACTATAAACTGTAGTACTCCCTATGTTCCTAACATAGGATGCCTCTTTATCCAAAAAAGAGATGTGTCATGCTCCAAGCATGAGATGCCAATAGTCCTATCTACATGACTATAAACTGTAGTAATCCCTATCTAACAAATGATAGGATGCCTCTTGTTCCAAGCGAAAGATGCCTCATGCTCCTAGCATGAGATGCTAATAGTCCTATCTATATGACTTTAAACTGTAGTACCCCCTATCTAACAAATGATAGGATGCCTCTTGCCCTATACGAGAGATGCGTTATGCTCCTAGCATGAGATGCCAACAGTCCTTTCTACATGACTTTAAACTATAGTAATCCCTATGTTCCAAACATAGGATGCCTCTTGCTCCAAATAAGAGATGCCTTATGCTCCGAGCATAAGATGCCTAATGCCATGATTATAGTGGCATAATTCCAACGCCCCTAGGCATTCTCCCTCTTGTGCACCAGTGCATAAGTGAAGGCCTCAACTCACCAGTGAGTTGGGATGCCCTCATGTCCTGACATGAGGAAGACATTATGGGCAGCTTCCTAGCGTAAGCCCCATTCACCATTGCTCCTACTTAGGGGCACCCGGGCAGCTTCCTAACGTAAGCCCCATTCACCAGTGCCGCTCCATAGCGGTACCCGGGCAGCTTCCTAGCGTAATCCCCATTCACCAGTGCCGCTCCATAGCGGTACCTGGGCAGCTTCCTAGCATAAGCCGCATTCACCATTTCCACTCCTTAGCGGCACCCGAGCAGCTTCCTAGCGTAAGCCCCATTCACCAGTGTCGCTCCATAGCGGCACCCGGGCAGCTTCCTAGTGTAAGCCCCATTCACCATTGTCGCTCCTTAGCAGCACCCGTGCAGCTTCCTTGCTTAAGCCCCATTCACCAGTGCCGCTCCATAGCGGCACCCGGGCAGCTTCCTAGCGTAAGCCCCATTCACCATTGCCGCTCTTTAGCAGCACCCGGGCAGCTTCCTCACGTAAGCCCCATCCATTTTTGTGATCCAATCTAGCGGTAAGCCATTGTGACCCCATCCAGTGGTAAGTCGTTCACACCCAATCCAGAGGTAAGCCGTTGCGACCCCATTTAGCGGTAATCCGTTGACATCCTTTTCCAACGGTAAGCCGTTGTGACCCAATCCAACGGTAATCTGTTGTGACCCCATTTAGCGGTAAGCTGTTCACGTCCTTATCCAGTGGTAAGCCGTTGTGACCCAATCCAGCGGTAAGCCGTTGCGACCCCATTCAGTGGCAAGACGTTTACATCCTTATCCAGCGGTAAGCCATTATGACCCATTCTAGCTGTAAGCTGCTGAAACCAACCAATCGGCGGTAAGCCGTCATCAGAAGAACAACGAGGTCTTTGATCCATGTCAAGGCATGGTACGTAAGAATCCTCTTCAAGGATCAAGACCAAAATCATCGTCATTATTCACTTCGGGCCTCCATCCTGGAGTAAGTCCCAGCACCATGGTACGCCTAACGCGTGAGCCCCTCTTCGCTTCTCACGGACGCACCCTTCGCGGCGTGATCGTCAGGTCCTTGTCGTCTCTTGGTTCTCACACCGATCATGACTCACGTGGGCTTAGAGTTGGCATTGGCCATGAAAATTCCCTCATCCAGCATGACATTAAACTGCATGACCTCATCCAGCATGATGTTAAACTACATGCCTTCATCCAGCATGACGTTAAACTGTATGCCTTTGTCCCGCATGATATTAAACTGCACACCCATTTGAACTACGAGTTCTTTGATCCATGTCAAGGTGTGGTATGTAGGAAGCCTCCACGAGGTTCAAGCCCACCCATCATCCAATTCACGTCGAGTTCTACCTTCTTCCATCATGACGTTAAACTGCAATTCCAGTCCGATGGCAAGCCGTTGTGACCATTCCTAACTACAAGGTCTTTGATCCATGTCAAGGAATGGTACGTAGGAAGCCTCCCAGAGGTTCAAGCCCATCTCCCATCGGACCAAGGTCCCTCAATTACCGTCGGTTCGCAGACACCCACCGCCATCCCAAACTATGGGGACTTTGATCCATGTCAAGGCATGGTGCGTAGGAAGCCTCCACGAGGTTCAATCCCACCTCCTGTCGTTTATTCACGTTAGGGTTCACTCTCATCCAGCATGACGTTAAACTATATTCCAGTACTACGGCAAGACGTTGTGACCAATCCGAACTATGAGGTCTTTGATCCATGTCAAGGCATGGTACGTAGGAAGCCTTCACGAGGTTCAAGCCCACCACTAGTGGACCCCTGGGTCTACTTTCACTTTGGTTCACCGATGAAACCCTTTGAACTACGAGGTATTTGATCCATGTCAAGGCATGGTACGTAGGAAGCCTCCCCGAGGTTCAAGCCCATATCTCATTGGAACAAGGTCTACCTTCATGTCGATTTGCTGACGATGCCCATCGGACCAAGTTCCACCTTCACGTCGGTTCGCTGACAATGCCCATCGGACCAAGGTCCACCTTCATGTCGGTTCGCTGACGATATCCATCGGATCAAGGTCCACGTTCACGTCGGTTCGATGACGATGATCATCGGACCAAGGTACACCTTCACGTTGGTTTGCTGATGACATCCATAGGGCCAAGGTCCACCTTCACGTCGGTTCACCGGCACCATCCCGAACTACGCGGACTTTGATTCCCTACCACGGGGATACGTAGGAAGCCTTTTCAAGGCTCAAGCCCAACTTCACTGTCGCCCCTGCGATGGTCCCATTTCATTCCCCCTCTACTTCATTCATCCATCCATCACCCATCCTGATTCTCACCCGGGCCGCCACATCCCAGTGGGATCATGCCATCCACCTCCTCGCTGCTCCTAGAGGCGCATGGGCCGCTTTCCACGTGTAAGCCCCAGCATACCTCCAGTTCGTTGTCCTCTGTGTACACCCCGATTCATCACCCCTTCGAACTATGTGGGTTTTGATCCCTATCCTCTACATAGGTTACGTAGGAAACCTCCAAGAGGTTCAATCCCAACCAATGGTAATCCATGGTGTACCCCATCCTGGGGTGCACTTCCCCTGATCCGCCCTCAGTGGTGTTCAGATCATCCATTACGGTGTGACATCTCCCCTCTAGGGAGTGCACCACCTCGGATCCGTCCTTATTGGGCGTTCTGATCCATCCATCTTCCAAGTGTTCTCCCTTTGGGATATACCAATCTGATCCGTCTCTATGGGACATTCTGATCACCCTCATTTTGTCTCTGCAAGACGTTAAACTCGCGGCCTACCTCGTGATAAACATGCGATGCCTGAGGAAAACCTCAGAAGACAAGCCTTTGGTGTAACCGTCTCTGCTAGACGTTAATCTTGAAATATACCCTATGTTAAACACGGGAAGCTGAGGAAAACATTAGATACATACCTCAGGTTCTGCACCCTTGAGATGCCCTCTTATGAGGGAGAATACAGGTTCCCCTATGTCCACGCACCCAGAGATGCCCCGACATTCCTGATGTTGTCGTCTACTCCGACCGAAGGTCACTACCATGTCAAGACCATATGGAAAGTATTTAAAGAATTAGGGTAATTAATCGGCGTCCATGACGATATGGCACCGGGAATGGGATTCATGAACAACGTATTAAATCTATGAGGGAGACCCGGACTAGGTGATGAGTTCTGAGGAGGAATCCACGGAAGGAAGAACCGACATCCCATCATCCCGTTTCGATAAAGGAGCAGACGTACCTGAACAAGGAACGAATGCTGCCCGCCTTTGGAAAGCGGGAATGCAGGGAAACAGCTGCGCGTCCTCCACAGACAGATGCGCTCGCCCCAGCGAAAGCATCGTAAACATAGGTATAAGTATTTATTCGAAAAAACACGCATAAGATCATAAAGCAATGAACACCCAAATAACAAGTATCAATGAAATATTACTAATAAGAAGAAAATAATATGTCCATATATGATATCATAACAATGTATATGATTCTATAATAAGTCAATGACATTATTTAAATCATTATACAGGAGTTTCGGATATGTACAAAGCATATCGGACCAAAGGTAAGGGAAAATCTCGCAATCTCATTTTTATCTGAGATTGTTTATACATTAGAATATACTGGGGAATTTTTATCATATGGATCCATGTTTCCTAAATATGTAATATTATTTCTATCCTCCTATAATTTTTTAAATCCAATTTTACCTATTGGTTAATTTTTAGTAATATATATTAAAAGAGTCTTTTGTCGTTTTTTGTACGAGATACTTTTTAACTTTTCCAGGCAATGTACGAGAAGAATGTTTTTTAACTTATACCGCATGAATGGATTTTTATGATTTCATAAAACATTATTTCCATGAATCTTCCTTTACATGTTATCATGTATATTTTAAATTAACTTCTTTATGTTTAAAATGGTATGATATGTTGAGAAAAGAAAAATGTTTTTTAAAGTAGAAAGGATATTTTCTTCAAGAATGGAGTTCATGTGTTTTATCAAAATTATTTTCCATCTATGATAATATTGGGTTCTATTTCTGTACCTAATTATTACATTGATTTGATTATTTTATAATGGAAATATTTTTATGAAGTCCATTTATCTTATATGGAATATGTTATGATGTCGTGGTATTTAAGAATACCATTTTTGTTAAATGGGTTATGCTATGATGTAAGATTTATGATTCTGTGGAACACATAAGAATGGTTTCATTATGATATGGGTGGGGCCAATATCTCCCTCTAATGCCTTGGGTAAAGATTTATATCTCAGGAGATAGACATGGATGGATCAACAAGTTAATCTGGTTCAGTGATACAGGACTGGAATGAGGAGTTAACTTGGTTCAGTAATGGAATTTGTCCATTGTGATGGTCATGGAAATGAGTCTTGACTAATATGAAATAAATTTCTATGATTCTATGTGTATGCCACAAATTTTCATGGTTGATGTTATGAATATTGGGATTACATTTCACTGCTATGATTTATCCCATGTAATGATATTATGATCTCTTTTAGAGGTTGACATTTTAGAAATGTTATGTTCTTATGAATATTATATGATTGATATTTCCTTTGTTTACCCTTACTGATAATTTGATCTCACCCTTTTATATGTTTTCTTTTCCCCATGCCTGGAAGAAGGGTATTAAGTAGGATGTGCCAAAAGGGACTCAAGATATAATGAAATCAATACAAGATGATGTAGATGATTTATGAACCAGTTGTTTATGTTTCCTAGTTTCTAATGACACTATCCCTATACGGTACTTTTATGGTTTTGTGATATTTTTTAATAAGTATGATTCAATTCTGATGTAATAACAATGTATGTAATGTATGGGCCGTTATAGTTGGTATCAGAGGGAGGTTATAGTCAACTGTTGGAAACTAGGATGTGAAAGCCTTAGTAAGAACCCTAAGGATATGTCTTAGAATAGAACACAATCTTAGTGTTTTTGAAATGGTCATGAAAAACCTATGATAATGCCTAAAGTGTGAAATTTTATTAATGATTATGTGGTTTTCCTATTTTAATTAGTGTTTCTCAAACAATGCTTCTTGGTTTTAGTGAATGGATGGAACCCGAAGGAATCGTGTTAATGAAAAATGTGACAATAAATGTAATGATTGTCCCCCTGAGCAACCAAATGTCATGGGAGCTATAATGAAAAATCTTGTATCCATGTTCACACAAATTTCTCAAGCTATGAATCATGCAGTCCATACAAACGAGAAAAAGGAAGGAGAAAAATTCTTTTTAATCCTTCATGAGGCAGCGTCCATCTTTATTCAGCGGGTCTTCTGATCCATTAGTGGCTGAACAATGGATTAGTACCACTGAAAAGATATTTTCAGTCCTAGAGTGTTCTAAACATGATAAAGTCATCATAGTATTATATTGTTTGGAAGGTGAAGTTGATCAATGGTGGAATCTTGTCAAGAATACATGGAAAAGTGATGAAATTGAGTCCATGGAATGGGACGAGTTCAAGAACTTATTTTTCAATAAGTACATCCCTCGTATTCTTCGAACAAAGATGGAGAAGTATTTTCTTGAACTGAAGCAAAAGAATGATGAATGTGTTGGTACATACAAAGAAAATTTTACAATACTTGCAAGGTACGCTTCTGGAATTATTATCCAACCTGAGAGTAAGATTGATCGATTCATTAGTGGATTAAAACCTGGTCTTCGAAGGGCATTATCCATAAGGGACTTCAATATCTATAATGAAATTTTTCGATGTGCTCTCAATTTTGATATGGAAATTGGATAAACCCATTAGTCATATGGGTTTGATAAGAAGAGGAAAATGGAATGCAAAGGAAAATCTAAAGACCACACTGAAACGAATGTGAGTTTTCCCTTATGCACAATGTGTGGAATGAAACATGGAGGGAATTGTCTTAAAGGGACTAGTAGAAGTTTTAAATGTATAAAAGAAGGTCATTGGGCAATTGAATGTCGTAGTGATGGGAAAAAGATGTCTAGTGATGCAGACAATGAAAAGGGTACACAGAATACACCTCCTACACCTATATGTTACAAGTGCAAGGAAATGGGACATTATGAAAATCAATTCCCTAATCCAAGGGTTATGGATGATGATCGATGTTAACAAACTCTTAAGGCCAACTATAAAGGAAATTCACGTGAAATTACTATCGGTGATGTGGAGTATGATAACAAAGTGGTGAAAGGTACACATAGCATCAAATCTAAAGTATAAATTTTTTATTTGACTCGGGATCCCCCCAATATTTTATTTCTGAATATTTTTATAAGGGTATCATCGTACTACCTCAACAATTAGCTATTGAGTTAGCTGTGACAACTCCTAATGGCACAATGGTTGCATCAAAAGTTTATAATTCATCTCCAATTGAAATCTGTGGGAAAGTACTTCCTTCAAATCATGTGATCATTCATAAAATTTGATGTGATTCTTAGCATGTATTGGATTTCCTTATATGGAGCTCATATCAATTGCCAAAGAAGGGAAGTCACATTTCATATTCCTGATCAATCTATGATCATCTATCGATGTAAGGATAAATATAACCTTCCAGTGGAAATTTCTTCCATCTTGTGGGTCTTTATTCCAATAAATGAAGGTTATTTATCTCAAATGGTTGGAGAGAAACTCACGAATAAGAATATGCCCATTGTAAGAGAGTTTGATGATGTCTTTCTAGAGTAATTTCAGGGTATTTCACCAAATCGTGAAGTTGAGTTTCCAATAGAACTCATACCAGGTGTTATGCCCATTTCAAAGACATCTTATAGAATGGCCCCAATTGAGTTGTAGGAATTGAAGAAGCAACTCTAAGAGATTCTTGAGAGGGGATTCATACACCCTAGTGCATCACCTTTGGGAGAACCTGTTGTATTTGTTAAGAAGAAATAAGGTTCAATGAGACTCTCCATTGATTATCAAGAACTTAACAAGATCACTATAAAGAACAAATATACTCTCCCATGCATTGATGAGTTATTTGACCAACTATGCAGAGCTCAATAAATTTCCAATATTGAGATTCATTCAGGGTGTCATCAATTAAGGGTCAAAAAGAGGATATAAAAAAGATGGCTTTCCGTACAATGAATGGACACTATGAATTTATAGTGATTCCATTTGGTGTTACTAATTCCCATGTTATCTTCATGGATCTAATTAATATAGTCTTTATAGAATATCTTGATCAATTTTTGGTAGCCTTTATAGACTATATTCTTGTCTATTCAAAGGTCAAGGAATAACATTAAGATCACCCAAGAATTGTATTGAAGACCCTGAGAAAAGAGAAGTTTTAACCCAAATTTACCATGTTTGAATTTTGGCTTCAACAAGATTCATTTTTGGGTAACATAATCTCAAGAGAGGGGATTTCTGTGGATTCCACAAAAATAGAGGTTATCAAAAGATGGTCGAGACCAACAAAAGTAACTGAGATCCGATGTTTTCTTGGTTTGGATGGATATTATCGACGTTTTGTGAAATATTTTTCACGATTATATAATCCACTCACTAGGTTTACTCGAAAAGTAGTTGAGTTCATTTGGATGGAGGAGTGTGAAGAGAATTTCAAGGAGTTAAAAAGAAGGTTATCTAGTGCACATGTTCTCACACTACCTTGTAGTGGAGAAAGGTTTGTGATCTACAATGATGCATCCATGAAGGGATTGGGGTGTGTTCTCATGAAAAATGATATGGTGATTGTTTATTCCTCATGGTAGTTGAAAATCCATGAGTAAAATTTCCCAACTCCTGATTTGGAGTTAGCTGCGGTAATCATTGCATTAAAAATAGGGAGGCATTATCTTTATTGTGAAAATTGTGATATTTATGTTGGTCATAATTGTTTAATGTATACTTTCACACAAAATGATCTGAATATGAACCAAAGAAGATAGTTGGAGTTGATTATAGATTACAATTTTTCCAAAAATTACCACCCTGGGAAAGCAAACAAGGTGGCAGACGCATTAAGTCGACAAGACTATGCTAGGTTATCCATGATGAGGATCACAAAAGATCCAATATTTATGTATTTAAAAAGGAAGGATCTAGTAATTTTAAGGAAAGGGGATATATATTATCTTTCTCAAATGAATTTCCAACCATCTATACATGTGAAGATTAAAGAGGCACAAAAGGAGGATGTTGGGTTACAAAAGAAGGCGAGAATTGTTCCTCAATTTAACCTTGATTGTGATGGGATAATAAGGTTCGTGAACCGTGTCTGTATTCCTACCATACAAGAATTAATGGAGTTGTTGGAAGAGGCTCATAGTTATTCATTCTATATTCATCATGTAATTACAAATATATACTGGGACCTGAAAGAGTACTTTTGGTGGGATGGCATGAAACGAGATATCGTCGAATATATCTCTTGATGCTTGGATTTTCAGCAAGTTAAAGTTGAGAGACAAACGTCTAAATGGATGTTACAACCATTACCCATACCGGAATAGAAATGGGAAAACATCACTATGGACTTTGCCACTGGACTTCCTAAAACATCCGAAGTAAATAATTCTATCTGGGTTATATTTGATCATCTTACGACGTTGGCACACTTCATTTCTATTAGAGAAGATTTATCTCTCGAATAGCTTTCCAGGATATATGTAAAGGAAGTAGTAAGATTTCATGGAGTACCACATTCCATTATATCTGATCGGGATTCGAGGTTTACCTCAACGTTTGGGGAATTCTTCATCATGCTATAGATACAGAGTTGAGTTTCAGCATTGCTTATCATCCTCAGACAGACAGTCAGTCTGAGAGGAAAATTCAAACTCTTGAAGAAATATTGAGATCTTTCTCTATGAATTTCAAAGGTGGTTGGGATCAACACCTACCTTTGGTGGAATTTTCTTATAATAATATCTTTCACTCCAGTATTCAGGTGGTCCTTATGATACTCTCTATGGAAAGAAATGAAGAACTCCATCTTGTTGGGATGAAGTTAGGGAAAGAAATCTATTACGACCTGATCTTGTTGATGAGATGGAAGAAAAAGTAAGATCTATTCAACAACACATAATAGCAACTTAGAGTCGACAAAAATATTTTTCCGACAACCGAAGAAATGACCTAGTGTTTGAATTGGGTGATAAAGTGTTCTTACGAATATCTCCTTGGAAGAGAGTAATGAGATTTGGAAAGAAGGGAAAGCTGAGCCCTAGGTATATCAGTCCTTTCAAAATACTAGATCGTGTTGGGAAGGCAGTTTACTAATTGGAACTTCCACCAAATCTCTCTCATGTTCATGATGTGTTCCATCTATCTCTCCTGAGAAAGTACATACATGATCCATCACATGTACTAATATCAGAAATTGTACCACTAGAGCAAGATCATTCTTATGAAGAACAATATATAGAAATTCTGGATCATAGCGAAAAATTTCTACGAAAAAAGACCACTCACATGGTTAATGTTTTATGGAGGAACCACCAATTAGAAGAAGCTACATGGTAACTTGAGGATATGATGAGGGAGAGGTATCCTCATCTGTTTGTTATGAAGTGAAAAATTTTGGGCGTGAAATTCATTTTAAGGGGGTTAGAATGTAAGACAATGAGATTTTATGAGAAATATATATATATTATTTATTTATTATGTTATACGCAACACCAAAGGAATATTTCACTACACATGACACATGCATGACTTGCGATACATGCAAGAGCAACCTTCCTCGATAGCTTGCATTGTACGCAATACTGAGATTCACTAAACAATAATATATTGTTATAATATTTTGAACTAGACGATATAAATAATTTTAACCAAATTTTCAATTTTATAACATTATAATTCATCTTACACATTTTTTAGAATGACGTATGAAAACAAAAATCATCTTTTAGGATAAAAGAATTATTTTTAAAAGAATGCAGTTTTACCGCCTTTTGATGGCGCACCAATTTTAAATCTAATTTTTTGCAAGTTTATAAGTTCAATTTTACATAATAAACTTCTTCTTTTGCATCAGGATATTAAAATTTACATTGGATAAATTTTTTTATTCTTTTCGGATAGCTTTTATATTTTGATGAATAGTAGAAATACGTTATGTTTTTCTTAAAAACCACTTTTTTTTTCAAGATAATTTATATGGTTAAATGATAAAATTTAATGGTTTTAAAGTATAAATAGAATATATTTTTACCATTTAATATAATTTATTTCATTATAATTTATTTTTCATTGAATTTAAAGGTAAAAACATTTCAATCTTTGACAATGTTTTAACTTTTAAATCCCATTTTCTTAACAATGGGATAAATTTTAAATTAATTACTACAACTTCAGCATTTTGAATTTTCAAAAATGGATTCCATATTTGGATTCATTTAGTCCAAAAGATGTTAATAGGTTAATTTTATTTTTTTTGATATTATGAATAGTAACTAAGGTAATTTTTATTTACTAGAGTTAAAGGTAAATCAGGTAATTAAGGGTAAATATAAGATTATAAAATTATCCTAGGACCTGCCAAAATTTTATTGGATTAATAAAAGTCGACCCATATCACCTAATGATC
The DNA here is from genome assembly GCA_963277665.1 of Viscum album. Taxonomy (NCBI): domain Eukaryota; kingdom Viridiplantae; phylum Streptophyta; class Magnoliopsida; order Santalales; family Viscaceae; genus Viscum; species Viscum album. Next base: position 205,527,284 of record OY728128.1, on the reverse strand, counting down.
CTAATAGATTCATTTCATGGACTTTTTACCGTTAAAATGATATAATTACAATTAATACCAAAGAGAGTGACAACATGTCACTCTCTTATATTTTGTAAGTGTAATAATTTAAATTTAGTGATAAACTTCATAAGACATAGAATATAAATAGTCTCTATAAATATAATAAAATTATATACATCATGTGAATCTATTTAGAATTTTTAGGTATTATATAATTATCATTAATGATGACAAAATAGTGATGTAGAAATTATTTTATTGATTGAAATATCAAATAAATAGTTTTAATAATATTAAAATAAATATTATATGAACTAATTAATGTTATACACAAATTCTCAAGATGAATATGACATATTATGAATCTATTAAATATTTTGGTTCAAATATATTCTCTGTGTGGATTTTATTTAAATGCAAATAAATGAATAGTGTCAAAATTGACACTATTGTAATTTTATAAAAATAACATATTATAAAATTGTTTAATAATCACAAAAATATTTAAATATTATAAATTAAAATTTATATGGTCTAAAATGTCATAATGAATCCAATTATGGATAATTCACAACAAATAATTAATTATTTATAACAATTTAAAATTTAGAATATTATTACCACAAATAAAAATAAATAGATTAAATAAGGATAAATCAAGATGATAGGGTTTAAAATAAATTTCCAACGTGTCTAAATTTTATTGGTTAATGAGATTACAACCCTATATCTTCTCATATTCGAATTTATTCCTTTTCGGACGTTTTTAAGTGGGGTTTAAATTTATTATAAATTAATATTTTTTATGTTTCCAAATGTGCCCCTATCCTCCCTTATAAAAGGGAACCTCCTCCCTCTCCACTTCACAACTTTTTGAGCCTTAAAATTAGGCCAAAACCTATAAATTTCTCTTCTACACTTCCCTAGAAACATACTAGAGGTCATGTTCTTCTTCAAAGACCAACTTTAGAGCCCTAATAGAAGTTTTAGAAGAGGCTTGTCGAAGAAGGGGTAATATAATTTACCGATTCTTTATAATTTATTTCTTCTTCAACTTCCTCTTCATTATTTGATTCATTATAAAGTAATAACATTATTATCCCTTGTATACAGATATGTTATTATATATATGAAACAACCCCATTTTACCTTCTATCCATCCAATGGAAAACAAAATCATCGCACGTGCGTACATATAGAATACCGTCTCCACACTGTAGTGTAATCTATTTTCCACCACAACATTACTTGTACGGGTCTAATGGTATAAATAATAACTATATATGATTATTATAACATGATACTAATTTTTAGATATTATATCATCCACTCCAAAACCATTCAATAGTTATGGGAACGATATCGTCGCTCGGGCGTACGTACGACTTACCCTCTCCACGGTGGGATGTGATTCGTTCTACATGATATTAATTAAAAGATGATTATATAAACGAATTTAATGAATAAATCTGATATATATTATACTAATACCATTCTTTAAATGATTTATATATATCCTAAGAAGAGGAATATGAATTTATTTGACAAAACATCCATAAGAACATAAAGCAATGAACACCCGAATATCAAGTTGAAATGAAATATTACTAATAAGAAGATAATAATATGACCATATATGAAATAATAAAATTGTATATGATTCTGGAATAAGTCAATGAAATTATTTAAATCAGTATACAGGAGGTTCGGATATGTACAGTGCATATCGGACCTAAGGTAAGAGATAATCCTGCAATCTCATTTTTATCCGATATTATTTATACTTCAGAACTTACTAGGGCATATTTATCATCCACATCCATGTTTCCTAAATATGTAATATTATATCTAACATTTTACAATTTTTTAAATCCAATTTTACCTATTGTTGAATTTTTAGTAAAAGATATGAAATGAATCTTTGGTCATTTTTAGTACGTGATACTTTTTGTCTTTTCTGGCCAATGTACGAGAAAAATGTTTTTTTAACTTATACGACATGAATGGATTTTTATGCTTTCATAGAACATTCATTCCATGAAGATTACTTTAAAATTATTCAAGTTTATTTTCAATTTACTTATTTTAGTTTAAAAATTTATGGCATGTTGAGAAAGGAAAAATGTTTTTTTAAGTAGAAAGGATATTTTCCTCACGAATGGAGTTCAAATGTTTTGTCAAAATTATTTTCCATATATGATAATATAGGGTTCTGTTTCGATCCCAAATTATTACATTGATTTGATTATGTTATGATGGAATTATTTTTATGAAGTCATTTTATCTTATATGGATTATGTTATGATGACATGATGTTTAAGAATCCCATTTTTTTACATGTGTTGTGCTATCATGTATGATTTAAGATTTTGTGGCACACATAAGAATGGTTTCATTATGATATGGGTGGGACCTATATATCTCCCCAATTCATTGGGTAAATATTTATATCTCATGAGATAGACATGGGTGGAATGACAAGTTAATCCGGTTCAGTGATACAGGACTGGAACGAGAAGTGATCTCAGTTTAGTAATGGACTTTGTCCGCTATGATGGTCTTAGAAATGAGTCCTGACTAATATGAAATGATTTTATTTGGTTATGTGTGTATGCCAAAAATTTTCATGTTTTATGTTATGATTATTGGGATTACATTTCACTACTAAGATTTATCCCATGTCATGATATTACGATCTCTTTTTCAGGTTATGATTTTCAATATGTTATGTTCTTATGAATATGATATGATTGATATTTCCATTGTTTACCCTTACTGTGCATTTTTTGCTCACCCTTTTGTATCTTTTCTTTTACCCATGTTAGGAAGAAGGGTATTAAGTAAGATATTCCAAAAGGGACTCTAGATATGATGAAATAAATGGGAGACAATGTAGATGATTTATGAACCAGTTGTTTATGTTTCCCATTTTCTGAAGATACTCTACCTATACGGTCCTATCAGGTTTTTGTTATATGTTTTAATAAGTATGCTTCAATTTTGAAGTAATAAAAATTTATGTAAATTATGGGTCATTATAGATTCCATGTTTTATGTACCATGTGCCACACTTATCAATGAAATTAAATGATTAAGAAGGGTGTGCCCTATTAGCGCTCCAATGCATTGGGTAAAGTATAGTATCATTATATGTTATGTGCAATGAGTTTGGAATCATTATAATTTATGTGCATCATTGTTGTAATTTTGCTTCATGTGCAATAAGGGTTTACTCATGCTTTATGTGAAATGATCCTTGGTTTAAGCTAATATCAAGTTAAATGTTGTTTCCACATCTCCATGTTTTTATTTTCATGCTTTATCATTCCTTTTTTTCATGTTTCTATTTTTATTCATTGGCAAGCCTATTGAATAAAATTTATTGTATTCCTCATGTTATTCCATGATTATTACCTTACCAACCTTTATATATCACCCTTTTATTATGCATGTTCTCAGGTTATCCAATTCAATGCTAAGTACTAGGGAATGTTGTGGTCATGTAATGGAAGTTTTCAATATGTTGTGGTATTTAATGATTTGAGTTGTTATGTAATGTTCCTAATACCAGAGACACTAGAACACCTGATATTCTATGTTTTATCAAGTTATGGTTTTATGTAATAAATCAGTTCTATGTGTGTAACACTAAGCAGGGTTGTTATTTTTGGTATAAAAAAATAGGTTTTGTTATTTTTGGGTTTGGGATTATAAAACCCTCGTGAAGACATAGAGAATATACTATGTATAATAAAAAGTTCCCTAAATTTTGGTGAGTACTGAGTAATTGTTTAATCTAGAAAATATATCCCTGTCTGGACACGAATAGGTAGAGGCGGATCTATCACATATGTACCTAGGAGTGAAAACTCCGACAAGCAGTTTTGAAGCTTGACCTTGGGTATCCTGGTACACAAAAATGGGTCTTGCAACACTCTTGGTTATGAAACTCCTGGGGGATATTATTTGGTAAATTCACAAGTTAGTATGAATGATTATTAGAGGAATTTTAAAAAAATGCCTCTATGAATAAATGTTATAATGTAGATAATGGATAGCATAGATTAAAGAATATAGATTTCTATAATATGGAAATAACATTAATTTATTAGTCATACGTTTTTGTCTTTGGATTAACCTTTATTGTTACCCCTTAATTTCCTTTTATTCTATCAAATGGCCGGTAATATGAGGATATGGGCTAACAACTGATTGAAGATCATTACGATGACTGTTCTAATGAGATCCCCAATCTGATTGGCATAAGAATTTTGTCCTTTTTCACGATACTCTCTCAGTTAACAAAATATTTGAATAGATACATGGGTCAAGATGAATGTTCAACCCCACCCCACCCCCACCCCAATGTATAAGTCACTATTGAGGGCTTTATGATACAATGGCCCCCTTATTTTAATGGATCATCTGATCCATTAATCTTAGAACAATTGATCAACTCCATTTAAAATATCTTCTTCATCCTTTAATGATCCGTAAAAAAGATAGTATTTCTGGATGCTTATCATATGGAGGGTGAGTGTTTTCAATGGTGTACATTGATCAAAAACATGAAGCATGTGGAGGAGATCGAGTTGTTGTAATTGAAGGATTTCCAGAAAATGTTTTTCAATAAATATTTTCCTCACACCCTCCATCTTAAGATGGAAATGGACTTTCATTCCCTCAAGAACAAAGGGGATGAATCCATCAGATAATATAAGGAAAACTTTATAAGGCTTGCATGATATGCTTCTGGCTTGGTCATTACCCCCAAATTCATGGTTGACCGCTTCTTTGCTGGCTAGAATCCTAGCCTTCGGAAATCCCCAACAATCTGTGAATTCGGCAGCAATGAATAAATTTTCTAATGTTCCCTCACGGTTGAAATGGAGATCGGTGAATCTCAGGGGTATCGCGGGGATAAGAAGCATAAAGTGGAAACTAATTCAGTTGGTCTGATGGATAAATCCAATAGTTCTAATAAATTGTAACACCCCACTTTCCAAAGTTGTGGAAAGTAGCACCCTGATAATTACTTGATGGGGTTGAGGAAATTCATTACGTGTGGAAGAGAAGGGCATCTAGCTATTAACTTCCTACAAGAAAAACCCATAGCTATGACAGAGGAGAGGAAAAATCCTTTCAAACCTCAATGCATTTTTCATTACTTCATGTGCAATGAACCAGGTCACCTTGAAAATCAAGGCCCTAAGCCAAGGGTTTTTGGAATCTACCAGCATACTTCAAGGCAGTAAGGGAGGGCTTTTTCCATCACTAACGCCGAAGATAACCCCGCCAACAAAGTGGGGTAGGTACGACAGTTATTCAATCAAGAATAGTGAACATACTTTTTTATTCTAGTTCTACATATTTATTTACATCTAAAAATTTATTAGATCAATCCCAACACCACCACAAATCATGGATGTGAAGATTTTGGTGAGTACAAAAAATGGGGAAATCATTGCATCCCATGAATATTACTCAACCCCTATCATAATCGGTGGACTGAACTTCACAGTGAACCTATTCATGCAAAATCTGGGGAAATTTGATGCAATTCATGGTATTGATTGGCTTTCCTTATATAAATCCAAAATAAATTATTGTGAGAGGGAAATCAATCACCATTTGGAGAATCAACCCTTTATTCTATATAATTTCAATGAAGAAGATGAATCTTCATTAGCACCATCATCTTAAGTGGTGGTTTTACTTCCCTATGAGAATCAATATCTAGATCAGATGATTGAATCTAAGGAAGAATCCCCATTTAAGACATTCATATTGTGAGATAATTTTTTGATGTGTTTTTGGAGGAATTTCTTGGTCTACCTCCTAGAAGAGATGTTGAATTCTCAATTGATCTTATACCTGGGGCATTTCCAATATCCAACACTCTGTATAGAATGGATTTTGTGGAGCATGGGGAGTTGAAGAGTAAACTACAGGTGAATTCGGTTAATGGGTTTATACGTCCACGGGCTTCACAATGGGGTGAGTCATTCCTCTTCGTCAAGAAGAAGGATGGGTCAATGCGCATTTTCATTTCTTATCATGAGTTCAATAAAATCATGAAAAAGAACAAGTATCCTCTTCCACGAATTGATGACTTGCTCGACTAGCTATGTGGAAAATAATACTACTCTATGGTAGATTTTCCATCATGATATTATCAAGTAAGGGTAAAGAAGGAAGATTTCCCCAAGACTACTTTTCATACAATATATGGGCATAATGAATTCATAATAATTCTTTTAGGACTCACAAATGATCCAAAAATCATAATGGACTTGATGAATAGAGTCTTTAGAGGTTACCTTGACATGTTTGTGGTAGAAAGTATAGATGATATTCTAATATACTCCAAAACCATGGAGGTTCAGGAAGAGAATCTAAGAACTATACTAGAGACCTTACGGTAGGAGAAGCTCTATGCAAAGTACAACAAGTGTGAGTTATGGTTGAAGGAGGTCACATTATAGGGTCATATCATCATAAGAGATAGGATATTAGTGGATCCTCCCAATATAGATATAATTGAGGGATGGATGAGGCCAACATCAGTAATATATGTTCATAGATTCTTGGGGTTAGAAGGATATTATCATAGATTTGTGATTAATTTCTCACATTTTTTCAACCCCCTTACCAAGCTATCTCGGAAGGGAGTAATGTTTTCATGGAGATAAGAATGTGAAGTGAGCATCAAGGATTTAAAAATGAGGCTCATTACTGTGCATGTTCTCACATTACCCATGAGTGGAGAACTTTTTGTGCTATTTAGTGACACTTTAAAGAATGGAATGGGTTTTGTGTTGATGCAGAATTATAAAGTGATAGCCTATGCCTCAAAGCAGGTGAATATCCATGGGAAGAAATATCCCACGCATGATCTGGAGTTGGCGGCTGTGATCATTGTATTGAAAATATGGCGGTATTATATCTATGGGGAGAAGCTTGAGAAATATATTGATCACAAGAGCCTCAAATAGATATTCACACTAATAGAGCTTAATATGCGCCAATGAAGATGGATAGAACTGATCAAGGATTGTGACTGTTCAATCCATTACCACCTTATGAAAGCGAACAATGTGGCAGATTATCTATGTAGAAAGGATCCCATAATTTAGTCATTGATGACAATTGAGAAGGATCTAATCTTCATAGATTTACAGAGGATGGACATGGGAAGAGTTAATGGAGGAAAATCATCAATCATTTCTCAAATGATTTCTCAACAATCTCTCTTGGAGAAAATACAGTATACTCCAAGAAAGGATATGGAAATTCTGGAAAGGGTGGAAGCTATCAATAATGGGAAATCCTCAGAGTTCATTGTTGACAATGATGGAATTGTGAGATTTGGGTCTTGATTATATGTAGCATCCGATCCAAAGATAAAGAAGAAGCTTCTGAATGACGTGCCTAACTCAACCTTCTCTATTCACCTGGAGAGCTCAAAGATGTATAGATATCTCCGAGAACACTTTTTGTGGGACAATAGGAAAAGGAATATTTCTGAATATACATCAACGTGACTTGTATATCTGCAAGTGAAGGTTGAGGGGTAAATGTATAAAGGGATGATGCAACCACTACCTATACCAACATGGATGTGGGATAATATTACCATGGACTTGAAACTAGACATGCAAGGACATCCATAGGAAACAATGCTATATGGGTCGTTGTGAATCATCTTAGGAAGACAGCTCACTTTATCGTGATTCAATAGGACTTATCATTGCATCAACTTGCACAGATTTACATAAAAGAAGTGGTAAAGATGAAGGGAGTACCACTATCTATTGTATCTGATCATGATCTAAGATTTACTTTAAAGTTCTTGAAAATCTCCAACATGCTATAAGCACTAAAATGAACTTCAGTTTGACCTATCATCCTCAAAATGAAGGCCAATCTGAGCAAACTATTCAGACCCTATAAGATATTTTAAGATCTTTTTCTATGGACCTCAAAGGATGGTGGGACTATCATCTTCCACTAGTTGAATTCTCCTACAATAACAGTTTCTACTCGAGAATCTGAATGGATCCATATGAATCCCTTTATGGGAAATGATGAATAACAACATCATGTTGGGATGATGTTGATGGGAGTAAGCTTCTAGGACCTGAAATGGTCAAAGAAATGGTAGAGATGTTGAAAACCATTCAGTAGCATATCAAGGCAACCCAAAGTTGATCAAATAGTTATGCAGACAACTATCTATGAGTCATTGAATAAAATGTTGGAGACATGGTATATCTATGCATATCTTCGTGGATGAAGGTCATGAGGTTTGGAAATAAAGTGAAGTTAAGTCCTCGGAACATCGTCCCCTTCTAGATTCTTGATAGTGTCTGGGTAGTATTCTTTGGACTAGCACTTCCACCTACCATAGCCAAAGTACATGATCTCTTTCATGAATCCCTGATATGGATGTACATACGAGACCCTTCACATGTACTATCATAAAAGGTTGTATATTAAGAGGATGATCGTACTTGTGAGGAGAAACCAATGAAGATCTTATATCGTAGAGAAAACGTTCAATGAAATATGACAATGGCCCTCATCATGGTGATGTGGGAAAACCACAAGTTCGAGGAAGTGGCGTGGGAATTAGAGGATGTGATGTAGAAATGTCACCCACGTCGGTTTTAGTGTGGGAAAAGGAAATTTCATTGGAAAAATTTCTCAGGGGGGGGGATATTGAAATGACCCTAACTTTTATCAATGAAAATTCCTCTCGTTATAATTAAATTTATTATTATAAAAAATAGTTATATAAAATTTGTACTCCCGTTGTTTTATGTTTTTGGATTTTAAAATACCATTAAGGATTGTTATAGTTTCTAATATATCCATTGAATAATGATCAAATGATTAGTATAAATATAGGTCTTCAACAAATCCAATTTTCTAAGACAAAGGAAGTGATGACCTCATCCAGTAGACTTGCCCCATACGAAGCCCATTTTTCAGAGCATAGAATGCAGGTATCATGAATGGGCTTCATTCTTGACCAAGACCAATCCATTCTTGAATACGTTATGCTCGAGTGAAACTGCCTATAGGAGAAGTGGATGTTGTAGATATTACCACCCGAGTGATTTTATCTGAGCCACCCTAAGAATATATCACCATCACACACCTTACCCTTCAGTCTTATGCGGGTGTTATAAGTGGTTATTTATCAAGACCAAAGCACTATTATTATTTTCATTATTTTTCTATACAATAAAGAATATACATTAATTTTATTATTATTACATTGTAAATTATTTTTAAAGAAAAAAATAGTATTTTTATTTAATATTCAACAAACAACTCTATTTTGATAAATTAATGGATTTTTGTATTAAATAATATTTTAATTAAATGTAATTATTATAAAACTACTTTTTATTATTTATAAATGATTGTATAATTTTTATGATTACAACTATAATTTTTATTATGTTTTGAAAGCTGTTTTTGTCGAAACCCATGTTTTTGGATAAATGTCGGTTTGTATTTTTAAAGTGAAAATTCTCGTATTTATAAAAAAACATAGATAAAGTGAATTCTATTTTGGGAACCCAGACATAGAAATTATCCCACAGTTATTTTTTCATAACATTCTTAGACAATCGAATTTTTGGGTAAAAATTAAATACCATTTAATTATATAATGTGGTTTATGACATCATTATGACCCAATAGCTATTTAATAAATAAAAATAAAAACAATGTTCAGAGATTATTTTCTTTAACATTAAGATAATGGGATTTTAGGTTTATTTTATTTATTTAACAAAGTCTTAGTGGACCCTCAATGACTTATAAAACATTTTATCTTTTTAAATTGATTTCTTTGAGAGTGTGACTCCCCTCCAAATAAGAAACACTATTAACTGAAGATATTCAGCAATTGGAATTATAAAATACTGTTTTCCTCTCCCATTTGGAAGAAAACATGGACAAAAACAATGGTCTGGTTTTTGGGTTTTATTAATTTAATGTGTGGTGTCCCAAACCTAAATAATTAAGAATTCCCTCTCCTTTCCAATATAAACCCAACCAAGATCCCACTTCCTCATCTCTCAAAGACATTGGAGTTCATCCAAAGCATACCTTACTCTCTCTATAATTATTATAAGTCACCCAAAGCTCCCAAGAATCCTCTGTCAAGCCTCTCCAAAGCATTTGCGATCACACATCCATGTAAGGGAGTATTTCCATTCTCATTTTATCCAACTATCTTAATATTGTTATGCCTTTTTATCTTCAATTATAAATTTTGGCGTATGGTTTCAAAACTCCCACATACTGCCCTATTTATGTTTGAATGAGGGGAGACCCCTTTCTCTCTCATTAATGCCTTCCATTTACACCTGTTACTGCGCAAAAATTTTGTAAGTAATTTCTCTCTCCTCATATACATTCAAGAAATTGTTTTGTATTATGAATCTAAATTCCATTACATATGTTGCGACATGTATCTATACGACCCCCTTACTTTCCATTTCAGGTACATTTGATTAGACACCCCTTTATTACTCATCAAAAAATTTAATGTGTTCTTATGTCCTGCCGTTACACAACTGAAATAACACCGATTTTCCAAGCCAATGTCATTGTGTAGTGAATACCATGCCCATTTTTTTATCAAGGGTATTCAACTTTATGTACATAAACTAATTTTTAATAGAGTTTCATGTTTGTATTCCACATCCCTTTATCATGGAATAAATTATGATGATTGATTCCATGTTGTACGATCATGGCACACTTATGCATGAAATGAAATAATTAAGTAGGGTGCGCCCTGATAGTGCTCCATTGCATTGGGTAAAGTATAGTATCATGATACTTCAAGTGAAATGAATGTTGACTCGTGATAATTCAAGTGAAATGAGGGTTTAACCGTGATTCATGTTCAATGAGGGTTACTCATGGTCAATGTGATATGAGCCTTGGCTCACACTAATATCATGTAAGATGTTGTTTCCACATCTCCATGTTATGATTATCATGCTTTATCATGCATTTATATTCATGTTTCTCTTTTTATTCATTGATATTCCTATTGAATAACATGTTTTTTATTCCTCATGTTATTCCAGGTTTATGCCCTTACTGGGATTTATAGCTCACCGTTTTCTTATGCATGTCCTTAGGTTATCCAATGCAATACTAAGTACGAAGGAATGTAGTGGTCATGTAATGGAAGTTTTCAATAAGATGTTGCATTTTATGTTTTAAGTTGTTATGTAATTCTCCTAATCCCCAAAGAAACTATTCCTCCCAATTTTCTATGTTGTATCATGTGAAGGTTTTATGATTTAAATCTAATTTAAGGGCATAATAAAATAGTAGGGTTTTTATACTCATCCATTACGTTAATTATAACTTTTCATTTGAATGTACATAATAATAAGGTTTCACCATCAAAGTCCCATTTCATATAGTTCATCATTGGGATTATAATTCAAATTTTCATTAAATTAATGCTAAACATTAATCCCCTTGGTATAGAAATTGTCTAAAATCAAAAAATATTATTGTATGAATCAGTAATATTATTGGGAAAACCACATTATCATAGTATATTACATTAAATCTATAAAATATATGGATTAATCCTAAGTTATTAATGGCTGTTATGAAAATTATATGATGATAGCCTACACATAGACATTTCTTTAGGGGTCTCTCTATGGTTTATCATCCAAGATTCTTAATGGTAAAAACCCATTATTATGATACCAAATATATCATCCTGGGCTTTTCATACATTGATATTACATATTTTATATGAATAATCACTATATACATAGACATAAGATAAGGGACTGTAATAGTTTAATTCCATTGGAATCATGATGTATAAAAATCTAGTCAGGTGAATAATCATTAATGACTCCAACAAAGATTATCTAACATAGTACTCATAGTAGGAATGCCAATAATAAATTTTCTTTAAATATTATTGAAATGAAACATATGAAAAGGGTGAGATAATATTCTCAATAATGTAAAATGATGTAGATATCAAGAAAAACGTGAGATTAAGGATATAAAAACATAAACATTAGTTTTTAAAACCATTCCATTATAAAATATATCAAAAACATGAGACATGAAATAAATATTGGCCATTCATACGACAAAAATCATAAAGGAACATGAGGTTTTATAATATAGAATTTTCATAAAACATGTAATTATATAAAACACATATACATTTAAATTAAATTACATAGTGGTTAATAATCCATTCTAATACTATCATAGTAGAAAGGGTTCACTCTATAAACCATCCTAGAAGTCATTGTTTACTCTAAAAACTACCATGGTGCACAAAGTCCCTTAATGAATTGAGTTCACTCCCTGTTCGAGTCCAATCTATATCATGAGATATAATTCATCAACCAATGAATTGTATAGAGATATAGGTCCCACACATCACATAATTAAAACTATACATATTTTTGACATTTTGACATAAATAATTCCTTATATCATAACCCATGAGAATCTATGGGATTCATCCAAAATCTCATCACAACATAACCCATTAAAAATGATGATGTTTCATAAATAGCATTCCATCATAAACCAAATCAACCAATATAATAAATAAGGATAATATCATAGAATAATAACCCCATTATAGAATATTTCATATAATATAATTTAATCCTAAATGGAAAATAATTTTTAAACATAACTCGAAATAATTATTGAAAAAATAACATATAATAATTTTCTAAAAAATATTCTTTTTAAAGAGGAATACATTTATAAAAGAAATAATTATTTGAATAATACCAATTCTAGATTTTATAATAAGATTAATTATATTAAGGCATCATGATGGTGGGAAAATGCACTCATAAAATATAATATTAAATAATAAATCCTTTTGTATTTTTTCGAAAAAGCCACAAAGTACAATATACAAAAAATAAAAAAAATAACTTTTTAAAACCATTTTGTAAAAAGAAAAACATGGTTAATAATTTCCTCAAAAATTAAGAAAATAAATATTAAAAACCATTTTTATTTTATTTTTGAATACATGTACATGTAGGTCAATTAATTCCTAGCAGATACTTAAATCTAAAAAATCCCGAATAATGATGACATTTTGAAATAAAACTTTAAAACATTGTAATATGTCAAATGATATTCCCCATGAATAGAATTATATTATATAAATATGTAAATAAAATAATCATTTGAATTAAATTCATAAAATACATTCCTGGAACGTATACACACATCATGAATGAAATAGTTAGTGTATAAATCATGTGTCTACTAAAAACAAAAGTGAGACAAAAATACCTTACCTCTTGTATTGAATTTCATTATTTATATTGAAACCTCCAATATAATAGATATTTGTTTATCAAAAATAAATTACATAACCCGTATATCTATTATATCAGATATGATTTTTTTTCAAATATTATCTCATGTTTATTAATAATATGTTATGAAAATCTTTGTTCTTAGTGATAACTGCTTTTTTTTCTGAGAATGTTTCAGTGTTGTAGCCATGATCCTTATATATTGACATCATATTCATCATTAATTTTTTATTTAATAATTTTTTCAAACTAATTTATAATAATTATATTAATTTTAGTAATCATTCATAAAATTAGAGATAGAAAAATTAATTACACCGTTCATGGAGATAGTAGGTCCTACGTATGCATGAATGTTGTTTCCATATTTTCTAATGGAATGAAATAAAGGTAAATAAAAATAAACCATTATAGAATCATTATTATTATTATATATCATATATCCTCATAAAAATAATCCTTATTATAATCCATCTGAAGTATAAGTGAAAACCAATCACATCACATCGTGGAGATGGTAGTTCATACGTATACACGAGATACATTCTATTTTCTCAAAAGAGTGTATGATATTAAGGTAGAAATAAAATTATCATTATAGTGGTATATATTATATATATATATATTATATATAATAAATAATAACTTCATAATAGTCATCAATTTAATATGGTAATGAAAAAAACTGTATTTCTTTGTAGATAATGTAAGCTATACATACCCACTAGCGATACATTCACTTCATGTAGGATTTAAAAGAGGGTGTATAATAGAATTTTCATCTTAATAATAACATTTCATATAATTTAGTATAATTAAGTTATTAATTTATGGTAAAAAACTTATTTATTATAGGTAAGGAAGATAATAAAAAGAAACTGACATGTTAGAGCCATTACATCATCTTCAAAACATCTCCTCCAGATATCCTATAATTGGGTCTTTTTGGACTTTTTGGAATTCTATAACATCAAGAATATTTCACGGGATGATTCTAATAGAAATATTTAGGTTTTTTTGGAGCTATAAGGATAAAAGTATTGTGAATAATTGAGGGAACAACTTCCCTTTTATAATTGATGTGAGAGTTACTTTTGGAATTTCCAAAAATATTAAATCATAATAAATTAATTTATAAATCCATATGATTGAAAATAGAAATTAATTAAAAACTAAAATATTATAGGGTTTTAATACCAAAAAATAATCTAATTTATACATGTTTATGTTTAATTTTAAACTTCATTATTTTAATATACCGTTTGCTTAGATATTTTTGACATTAAATTTTATAACCACTAATTTTATAACAAATGTTTAATAATGTTACTATAAATGACTAAATTACTTATAACTAGAACATTTATGATATTTTTCCCTATATTATATTAAAATGGTCCAATATATTACTTTTATAAATAATATATAATTAAATAATATATTAATTTGATTAATTATCAGTAATTACAATATTTATACAATTCATATAATTTGACTTCATATAGATCATGAAAATTTGGAAATTGTAATATAATGGTATAATAAATCTTTACTCTGTCATATATTTATATATAAATCATTTCATACAAAAATATTTCAAATTATATCATAATTTATATTTTTAAAATCATTTTTTTCAATCAAATAAATAATGCATTAGCATTTCGATAGAATATAATATGATTATATCAATTTTAAAAATTAGAAATAAATTTAGATAAAGAAGATAAATTCCTTAACATCCAAATATAACTTTTATTTTCAATCATAAATTTATTTTGTCTTTATATGAACATATAAAAGATAATATATACAAAGGGAGTGACATTTTGTAACAATATTTGATTTAAATAATATATAACTCATTTTCCTGAAACAATGTACATTAAATAACACAAATTAAAAACTAAGTTGATAAGGGTATAATATTATTAATAAAATAATTTTTTTGGGATTTTATGTACTGGTTATACCCCTGTCTTTTTCTGTTAACCATTATTTATGAATTTTAACTCTTACCTTGACAACATTGATTTTTACTATTAGAGGGATAATATAGTTACAATAAAATGATAAAATACCATTAAATAGATCATCGATTAAGTTTTAAACCTTATAAATTTTTTTGGAAGAATATAATATTTTATTGAATTTTAAATCATTTAATAAAATATTATTTACAATAAAATATTCCTAATGTCAATTTTATGAATTATTCATCACATTGAAATTAAAAAAAATAATAAAACAGTATAAAATCAAAAATAAAATATTTTAATTCATTATTAATAATTCCATGTATTCTAAAAAATTAGTGCATAACATTAAATATGTCAAATTATTTTCATTTTAATTATTTTAATATCATTTATCTCAAATTTCCATTAATAAAATAAGTTATACTTCATTATTTTAAAATTACACGAGAAAATTATTTATTAAATGAAAATTAAAAATAACCTAACATTATTTATAAAAATATTTTATCATTATAATTAATATTTAACATACAATATTTCATATGGATAACACCATATTAAATATTTTATTTTTATTAAAAACTTGAATGTGAAATCTTTGAATTTTCCATAAATAAAATATTATAATTATAGTAACCTCATCCAAATGTCATTAAATGCTAATATGACCTAATATTAATATATTTTTACGCAATGGAATCATAAAATAAAATTTTGAAATGTTTTAGGGTCATTTTCGAGTCATTATTATTTTATTTTTAACCTAAATTACCAAATTTACCTTTTACCGTGATAACAAATATTAACAAGTTTACTATTCATATTGCTAAAAAATATAAGTTGAATATATGATAAATATTAAATTTATAAATCCAAATATTAAATCCATTAATCAATATTCAAAACAAACTATTTGATTAATTTAATTTAATATTAAACTGAAAAAATGTAATGAGAAACAATTTTATAGAAAAACAACTTATTAAATATAATAATATTCTTATAAAATAATAAATCATGAATATTAATCCAATAAAAATAATTATTATATTAATAATATGAATTATTTTAATATTAAACCAGATAATAATACAAATTTTAAATGGTTGAAATAAAAATACAGTTTTCAATAAAAATTATTATTTTCACTAATCACTGGAAAATAATTATTTTTTGAAAAATAATAACAATTTACTTTAAGGTAATTTTAAATTATTCATTAAAAATAAATTATTTTTCCTATATAATTTATAAAAAATTCCAATTTTTTTTGTAAAACATGTGCTCAATTAAAAAGTGGTAAAAATACCTTTAGTGAAATATAGCTTATAGGCATAAAATTGGATTTTTCTAATCTTAGACGTATTATGTCAATTAGATGAAAAAATATGTTGAATATATAAAATTTATATTTCATAATAAACATAATATTATTATTTCCATCCAATTTTAAATAGATTGTTATAATATTATTTCACTGTTTGATAGAGATTAGTGTTATATGCAACGTATTGCTTTTCAAGAAATAAAAATATCTAAAAATAAATCTCATAAAAATCACTAGTTGTTAAAATTTATACCTTTTTAAATCTTCCAGTATGAATGATAAAAAAATATAAGTGTAAAATAACTCCTAAACACAACTCATGAGGTAGAAAGGCCATAAAAATAGGGTTTTACCTAACATTAGTCTATCAGCATATCTCTATGATCAACATTGTATTAAAAAACTAAAAAATAAAAAGGGGAATCGAAAAAAAAATTGAAAATAAATATATATCAACCATATGCCACCCCATAGTAATGATTTACCAAAATTGGTATAACATGTGTAAAAAATCACTAAAGAAAATTCTCTTCAATCTAATTAATTGATTTCGACCACATGTCAAAGTGAAACATCCTAGAGAAATAATTAATTCGTAAGATTTTTATTTCCTAAATAACTTGATGTTTCCCAAAATATGACATTCTCTCAATATCCATCATTGATCCAACCACCCACACATATGTAATATAACCTATAAAGTTTTTTACACTAGGAATGTACTCAATGGTAACCCAGGATTGTGAACAGCAGGTCTTACCCCTCAATGAGCTCATCAGTTCATTCTTGAGAACCTCTAAGTATTTAGACCCTTAGGAATCCATATTTTCCTAATTTTTATTGTATAACCCCAAAGACTATCCAAGTCTAGTCAGAAAGAGTTAAAAACAGATAATCTACTAGAAAAACATGGAACTACACCCACATTATGGAGATCATCCATCACATCAACATTAAGTTCTAACCATCAACAAAAAATAATAGGATACTAAGGAAGTGAACCCAAATGAATGGTACACAACACTGACCATAGGAAGACACCCATATATGGATTAAAAAAGATGATTTTGGGGAAAAACATCGAAGCATCTAATGGTTATAAACACCATATTACATTCCTTCACTATGAGAACAAAAACATCAAAGGACTAAATCTATACAAGTTGAAGTCCATACAATCCAGAATGTACATCCACATAGTTGTAAAAAAATATATCTTGAAGGATAATCCATAATAACAATAAAAAACTAGATCCAAAATAAAACTTATAAAAAGGATCCAAACCAAATAACTAAAGACCCCCAAAATGAGAAAATCACCTAGAAAAAATGAGATTGAATAATAAAAAATAATATTGTGTTCACTCTAATGTTAAGAACAACATGATGGATCAACGTCAATTTGAATTAAAATATCCCCCACTATGTGAAAATATTAACTATTTCAACTATGGGTAGATCCATATTGTCACGATGCATCAAATACCCCATAGTTTAGAGGTGATGATACCTAATAAAAAAATCCCCATTTAGTATGCCTACTTATAAAACCTCATATGTGATCTATGATGTAATGTAGTTTACAAAATCTCTGACCATGGACACATGACATCATGGAATGATAATGTGTTAATCAGGGGAAATATATGACATTCTTCGTATTCCGTATGAAGACCATCCCAATAGAAAAAATTCACATTATTCACATGATGGGACATATTCTTCAATGTCAGCTACATATAATGAATTCATGGCCTATTTTTTATAATCATGTCATTATTTTATTGAAAAATAACTTTGAAGATCCAATATATAGTGGTCATTAAACATTTCAAGATGAATGAACAAGGTCAAGGAGAGTACTTTTTTTAAAACATATAGAATTTATGGAATCATAATTTATAATCCCATGTATGAAACATACAAATCATGAGAATTTATTGGTACACTCTAAAGCCAATATCTCATCCTGATTGAATTTCATGAACTCAAAAACATTATCCATCATCAACCTTTTAGGACCCATCAACCAAATAAAGTTTGACTTCAATTGTTCAGAAGGAATTTTTTCATTTTCAAAGAAATGAATCATATCTTACCACCACTCTTAGTCAAGTCCCTCTGAACATGAGATTATAAAATTGAAAATCAGATGATAGAGAGTCCGGATGGAATTAAATATCACGTAAAATTATTTAAGTAACTTAATTACATCCGATGAACCTATCCCACCTCCATAATATGGGGGATTATGATCCAAGAATACCTCACTAGGTTACAAATATAGCAATGTATCTAATTGCACCAATCAATTCAATGCCTTGGTAAAATTGTTAATGTTTTATGAAACTATTGAAAAATATGAATGAATACATTATTTAATGGAGAGATGGAAAATCATTCATCCTTTCTTGGAAGAAATTCTAGAATATATTTCTAGACATCAAAAAATATAGTCTCAATAACTCTAGAATAAATTAATACTTTTTAGAAAATAAATTCAAGATAAAATATTTTAAACAAGATACAAACAACTTTTTCGAAGAATCATTTTTTTCAAATAACAAAATATTTCCAAAATATTTAAAACATTACATTTTACTTGAAAATAAGTGAAATCATGACATAAAACATAATTTTTCCAAAAACAATTACTAGAAAATTAGACATATTCCATTGTTTCAGAACCATTTCTATATAAATCCCCCTACAAAATCAGTCTTCTTCTTAAAATATTATTTTATCACATATTATAAAAGACTTTGAAAAATAATTTTATAAAATAATAAATCAATGTACAATCTAATTGATAAATTAATGAACAGTTCATGGAACTGAAATAAATTTTTTTAGGTCACAAATTTTGTATTAATAAGGATTTAAAATCACAACACAAAGTCTTATAGTTGAAATACAAAAAAATATCACGATATAGCCAACACCCAACATGTGGATTAAAACAAGAACCCAATAATCTAACCTCACATGAGAGATGTATTTTTTGAAAAAAATGAAGGCAACCATGATTCAATTTTATTAGAATTATGCATGAATTAGTCTCATTGGTCGCTAAAACACTAAATAGTTCTTTGATCAACCTATAGATTATTCAAAGAAATTCCTCACAATTTACTAGATAGTGAAGCCACTATGTGGATCTGGTAATCAATCCATTCTAACCCAAATCATATAAGAAATTCCCAAATTCAATTATAATATCCCCTTGGATATAAATATTATTTATGACATAGAATCCAATAACAGTACATAAAGACACATTTCCCTTCATTTTATGGTATCTATAGTCACATTATGAAGAAATACTGATCCATAACCTATTCATAAGAACCTCTTGAGTATTAAATGATTATAAATCTTCATTCCACTATTAATCACTGTGAATAGAATAATTTATTCCTTTGTAATGTAATTTATTTTAAAGAAAAATATCAATTTGATTTCACTAGTAAAAACCAAAACCTAATTACCACCTATACTTGTATCTGATCTGAGTCTCCCAGACCCATATAGAATTATAGACCCCCTTAGACTAGAGACTAGTTTCTAAGAATAAAAACACTAGCATTTGGAATGATGCAAACTAAAAATTATAATAATAATAAAAGTTTATCTGATGAATATTTCATAGATAAATAAATCAATATATAAATAATAGGGTATAAGAAGATGTTAAAAAAATGGAAATTAGATGGAAAAACTACCAAAATGTATATCCTTGTGGTCCATGACCACCACTTATATTCCAAACCATCCACTAATGTCCAAAAAAGATTAAAAGAAAAAAGCATGTTTATTAGAACATGATCACCTACTATAATATCATAAAGCTTGTAAATACTAGAATATACAATAATGTTGCGCGATACAGATCTTAGTAGGATTTAATAAAATATTCTATGCAGTTACATCACAATGTAAATAAAATTTATTAATATTTAGTACAATAAGAGTGAGTATGGATTTTTATTTCATAAGAGGAAACTAAATCTGACATGATTAAATCACAAGAAGCAAGGGTTTTAGGAATAAAACATCAAACATTTCCAAAACGATTTATAAATCGAAAAGCTAGAAACATACTATATCATCATTTAGAAACCAATCATACTGTTGAACGAATCAGAAACCATTTGATAATCCAAATTAAGATATATCAATGAAATATAAGAATAAAAACAAGATATCAAAATATTGTATAAATTCAATAGAATAGAATCAAGTTCCAATTTTTCAATGATAATATTAATCATGAATGATAAACAAAATAAAAGGAAAATCAATTTCAATTTAGTGACAATGAATAATGTAGCGAATTGACTACCTTGTATAATTATGACAGGAATTTGACCATGATAGTATAGTGATTTTACCATAGTGAATATAACTAATAAATCATTTTAATTGATAATATACATTATATCACATCTAACAGGTCTCATGAAAACAATATCCATATATACCCACATTCTTAGAATCATGTCCAACATGGAAACAATATATGGGACATGAGCCACTAGAAAAGCATTAATATTTTCATCTCATCAAAATATCCATTTTAACATGACATTTCAAATAATGATACATAGATAATTAGATAATGTAGTTTACCATGTAAATCCCCAAATTAATCAACATCGGCTCATTCCATCAACATTTAAATTCCTTCACATTTCACATCCCAACCTCACACCTACTATCCATCAAATTGAATAATTTATTTATAAAAATAATAATTATGATGTACAAGAATCATGTAACTCACTGAACGGGATTCTCAAAAGAGATAATCATTATTAAGTGATAATTGGTCCATCAAACATAAAAAATATCAAATCAAGACCTTATTTACACGTCCACATTAACATGTGTAATCTTAAATAATTAAATTTATGAGTCACTATAAAAATAACAAATAGTTCATTAAAATAAGAATTTATTTAAACATAGTCTTTAAGGAATAGAATGGATGATTTATAATTTTAAGATCCTTGATTTCATGGGTCCAAAAAAAATTTCCACCTGAAATAATCATTTATTAAAATCATATAAGGTTGAAAATTTTAAAAATAAGAAGAATAATTGAAAATTGATCCCATTGAATTTAGAAATTAGAGCATGGAAAATGATATAGAAAATTGTCATAACATTTCCTCTTATATTTAAATCAAGGAAGTTCACATTACAAATCAATATCATTCCTAATCAATGATTTTTATAAAAATTGTCTCTAAATTATAAATTAAAATTAATCAAAACAAACATGGAATATATATATATTTAACATTTAGAGGTATCATGATCATGATCTATTCTATATATTACATTTTTAATTATTAGAGAGTAGGAAAAAATAATCTATAATTTGGAATTTCACTATAATTATTTAATGTGTAAGTGTAATAAAATATGAAACACACACACACACATATATATATATATGAATCTTGGTATATTTAATTACTTAATGATAGAAATTCATATAAACAACAACATCTTTTATACACTTATAGAACACTAAAGTAGGAATATTCCAAAACAATTATAGAAGTTTCATGCTCCATTATGAAATTAAAAGGAAATTTAATACCCTTTTGATGATCACCCAGTTACTGGAAACATATTTATCTATATACAGATATAACAAATAGATGACAGAAAAGCGTTATGCATTTGTAAATAAAATCTAATTTACATTCCAATAGTCCAAAATCCCTGAACAAAAATAGCCACTTAATTTTCTATTTTAAATAAATGTTAAGTGAGAAGATTTTTTTCAATATATAAAACATGAGTTGAAACATTTAAATGGGTTAACATATTTATTTCCCTGACTTATAGATTTTAAAAATGTTAAAAAGTCATTAATGATTGAGCTCGAGGAAGAAGAAAGGAACGTTGAGATTTTAATTATTTCCCATAAAATATATCTATGTATAGGTAACATTGTTTACCCTTATATAGATCATTATTGATGTGTAAGGGTAGTAACTTTACCATTATATAGTGACTGAGTTTAGAATTACAATTATGTAGATCAAAACTACCACTAAATATATTTTAAAAAATAGGTTTTACCCTAATGCCACTTAGATCTACCCATAACCGACCTTTAAAAAATGAGGGTAACATTAGACAACCCAAACCATACCCTTATTAAATAATTAAAAAGTACATGTTACCTTTACTAGAACCAAGGGTTACCCATAAAATTTATGTAGAAAACTTTCACTACACTTACATAGTGATGGATTACCCATACGTAGAACATAAGTACCCATGAAAAGTGAATATACTCTCATTCATACCCTTATACAGCATATTCTACCCTTATTCAGTTATAGGGATTTCATTGGTACTATTATGAAACACTTATAAATGAAATTTACAATCATATAGTGAAATTAAAACTCCCCTTACATTTATTAATATTATTTTAAAAATATATTAATGACATTAAATAATTAATTAAAAATAATAATATAATATTCTCATTCTTTAAAACCTTGTCATGTTTTATTTAATTCTTTAAATTTACTAGAACAAATTTTTATATTTAAAATGATGTTCTACTCCACATTTGATTGTGTATAGTTTAACTGATATGTAATTATTATTTGTAGGCATGATACAATTTTTTCAAAATGTTATAATTTTAGGAATATTAATTATTCTATAATATTTTTTTATTTTATAATATTACTATGATCTATTTTTGGAAAATAGTAACTCATGTCATTTATTAACCATTTCTTATAATAATACAAGAATACATGGTAAAAGTTAAACTATTTAACTAATAGTTAAATTTAAATGATAAGGTTAATATGGTGATCTAAACCTATCTAACACCTATTGGTTGAGAGGTTATTGACCCATCCCTACCATAACCTCGAAATAATTTATTTTGGATCCATTATAAATTGAATATGATTGTATAAAAAAATAATATTTCTATCATTTCCTAAAGTTACCCTCACCACTCTTATTAAAGGCTACTTCCCCTTCCCTCTTAATCATACATCCAAAGAAATTTCTCTCTTCCGAACCCAGATCAAATATCCTCCAAACTACTATAACATCATCATATAGGCCTTACTTTGATCATAAATCCAACCTCATGAGCCCTTTTGATCAACTCAAAAGGAAACACCTGAAGAAGAGGTAATAATCTCACTACCTCTTTCAAAGTTCTTTTCTACTTCCACTTCCTATTTATTTGTTATTTCAATACAAAAATAATCACTATATTACCTTATAAATGTTGTGATGTTATTATAAATATGGTACAACCATATTAATTATTCTATCTATCCTATGAATGACAATTCACCATACGTGCGCTCGTACGGCTTACTATCTCCATGTCATGATGTAGTTTGTTATTTAAGAACTTCATTATTTGGATGGGTATAATTATGAGTATAAATGATGTAAATAATAAATATAACATGTAAAAGAATATTTTTATTTGATATACCATCCAATTATATAAGATTTCACCATCAATATAATGATATTGTCACCTGTGCATACATATGGATTACCGTTACCACGAATGCGATGAAAGGCATTCCCCATCATTACCATTCCAGAATAAGTTTCTATTTATTTTTAAAAATAATGTTTATGAACTTAATATAATTATTGATATGAATCATATACATCCTATCCATAATAAACATGGCTTACGTAAAAAAGCATATAAAGGAAAATGTATCACTTAACACCCAAAACGAGGATACTACTGAAATATTATTAACAAAACAATATTAGAAGATCATATATGATATCATATTTTTGTATGTGGTTCATTTATAATTTAATAACAATTATTTTACTATTATATATTAGGTTAGCGTACCCTCAATCAAATAAAAGTACAATGTAAGGGTAAATTTTATAATCTATTTATTATCTGAAGTTGTTTATACGTGAGTATTTACTGGGACCTCTTTATCATCCACATATGTGTTTTTTAAAAATGTATGTCAAAACATTTTTACTATTTCCTAGACTATGGGTTAAAGTCATTTATACCCTTGTTTTAATTTTTATTGAATTTTTGTAATGGAATCTTTCCATCGTTTTCAAAACAATGTCCTTTATGACATTTTAGACAAAATTAAGGAAAGAATGTTTTTTTAACTTATATGGTGAGTGCAGATATTTTCCTCCATTATAGCATCATCAAAGAATTCTATAAAAGTATATAAGAATATTTTCAAAATAAATGTTTTCATTTATAATTATGTGTCTTTTAAATTATTTCAAAATTTAATGAGATATTTCTCTGAAATAGTTATGATTTTATATGTGTCAACATCCTTTAATAGATTTTACACTTTTTTGAAGTTGATTAATTATGATTCAATCATACATATTTTATTAAAGTTTTTGTGATATGTTTTAATGTGGATGTGTTATATTTCTACCATTTTTCGTTTATGGTTCACTTATTAACATTTTGTATGATTGTTTTAATACAATTGGTTATGTTATGTTTCAACCTTTTCATATGAGGAATGTATTGGACATTTTATGTGACGGGTGGAGCCTGCTGTTGGTCCTTAATGCATCAGTAGGTGTAATGAGAAAACTAGTGTCTTAGAATAAGGCCTTACAAAATCTTATTTTTAGTCTTGGGATGAGGCCTTGACTATGTAGTTATGATGTGTGGAATTATGAATTCAATCAATATGAAATTGGTTTTTGATATTGCATGAGAATATTCATCTAGTATAATATTCATGTGAATAAGTAATTGGAATTATATGATTTATATTTTCCATATTTTGCAGAAGTATAAGTTTAAAATCCTTATATTTTAGTCTTATACATTGCCTTAAATATTTTTTCTTATTTATGAATTTTTCCACTATATTGTTATCCTTACTGAGTATCTAAGATCACCCTTTTCTATGTTTTATTTCTCCTAGGATGTGAAGAAGTATATTATTTCAGACCTGTAGGGATAGTCTAAGGAAGAAGAATTTGTTCATAGGAGACACTATATTGTGGTTTTTCATTTCATAATGTAATGTAAAACTTATATATGTATCTAGTACTTCCAATGCAACTAAAATAATCGGTCTTTCAGGATTTTATTTCTTGTGATAATTACAATGTGATGTAATATTGCTCCAAATATTGGTAACTAGGGTCGGGGCATTACCATTGGTATTAGTGGATTTTTAGTACAAACCATGGAAACTAGATTTAGAAAAACTATTATTAGATAATGTTACCCTATGAATGACTTTGAGGATTTGTATAGAATAAATTATTTGAATTATGGTAATGTAGAGATTTTGTGAGTCTTCCAAGAAATAAATCCCTATCTAGATTCGAGCAGGTAGAAGTGGCTCTGGAAAAAATATACCTAGGAGAGAAAACACTAGAAGTGAGTTTCAGGTTTGACATGGTCTATCTTGGTACACAACAACGGGCCTTACTGAAATCTTGGTTATGACACTATCGGGGGATATTCTTAGGATAATTAACATTTTATTTACAAACCATTATGAAGGATTTATGAGTATATACCTCCTCAAAGAATTTTTTTTATGATTATGGATTATATCCATAAACTATTAAATTTATGTTACATGTTATACATGTTTTGAATTTTGTATTGTGATTCATAAACAGATCTATTGTATTCCATTCTTTAGAAATGGCGCATAGTGGAAGGAATGGAAACCGTATTAATTCACATAATCTATGTAGGGATTTCCATCCTACTCAATATAATTATTGTGGTTCTGGTGATACAACTGGTGATGATAAGCTTATCACTATACTGGGAGAACTCACTCTGGTTATGAATAATAACCTTACTTGTATGGAGCACCATGATCCCCAACGTGGAGGATCAATGTTAGAATGCTTCATGAGAAAACAACAACCAATATTCAATGGTAATACAAATCCATTTGTAGATGATCAATGGATAAGTTCCGTAGAGAATTTATTTCATGCATTGGGGAGTAGTGAAAGGGAAAAAGTTGTCACGACTGTTTATCGCCTCACGAGAGATGCAAATAAATGGTGTACATTACTTCAAAAAACAATGGAATATGAAGAAGTATCAAATAAGGAATGGAAAGAGTTTAAAGAGATATTTTTAGGAAAATAATTTCCCTGTTACCATCAAGAAAATATGCAAAGACAATTTTCGATTCATAGGCAAAAGAGGATGGGAATGTACTAAAGTATGAGTCTAAAATCTCATGGATAACACGGCATGTAGTAGAGTATATACGTAACCCAAGGAGTATGATTGATTTATTCATATATGGGTTTAAACCATTTCTCCGCTGAGAATTAGTCTCACAATCATTTGAACTGTATGATGATATTGTCTCATGTGCTATCAAGGCAAAAAATATTTCACTTTGTCTTATGAAATTAAAGAAATGCAAGAGAAAATGAGATCTGATGAACACTATAGAAATGGAAACAAGGGGAACAATAGAAATTATGATTTTCCATCATGAGATAAATGTTGGACAGAACACCCTAGTTGTAACACCCCAAGCTTCCATGGTACGTTTTCATTTGAATAATGCAATAGCTTGCATTATACATAACATCGAGATTCTAACACATCGTGACCAATCAAAGTAGCCATTATAAATAGTAATACCCACCTTTTTGAATTTATATAAAAATTTTTTTACAAAACTGAATTCATATTTGAAATCAAAATATCCAAATTTTCTTAGGGTGAATTTATGGTATTTTTATGAAAACATTCAATTTGTGATGAATAGTGAATAACACTACGTTGTTGGTTAAAACTATCATTTTATTAAAAAATTATTTATTTTATTTAAATTTATTTTAGGTAAAAATAGATAAAAAATACCTATATATGTTAAATGTAATCATTGGAGTAAATTTATAATATGTTTAGATATATAAATATTTTATTGAACTTTTTACCGTCTTTTCCCCACCTCCTAGGAGCATTTTCAAATTTTCACAAAAACATTATTTTACCGCTTCTATGAGTCTAATTTCAAAAATAAAAGAGACCCGATTAATATCAGTATGTAAAATGTGGTTCAATAAGATGAAAATAATTTTTGTGAATAGTAACTTTTGGCTTTTATTTACCACTGTTAAAATTAAATAGGGTGATTAAGGGTAAAAGTGATATCATAATTACCCTAAAACATATCCTAATTCTATTAGATAATTATAATTCTTCCAAAATAAGATTAGGAATAAAATATGACCCCCTTTGGTAAACATTGATTAGATTATGACATTTTTTATTATTTTATTTAAAGAAGAGTTAAAAGAGATAAATTTAAAGGTTAATAACTAATCATTTAATAATATAAGGTTACACACAATATAAATTTTACTATAAATATTCCTTATAACTCTAATAATATTTCATACATAACGGTATTTTATTTATAATTTTTAAACCTAAGATAATTTAATTTATTTCTAACACAATGATGATATAGTAATTACATTATTAATGAAATATTAAAATAAATGATATTATAAATATCCAAATAAATGTAAATTGGGACTTATGATGAATTAAACTAATTTATTAAGTTAATATTTCATTTTAGGGTCAGTTAAATATATTTTATTCAAAGTGATAAAGTTTTAATGGCTTTAAAAAAATGAAATACTAAATAGTGTCAAAACTGACATAATAGAGTTTTTAAATCAAATACTATATTATTAATTGATATAATATTCCTAAAAATCTACGTTTCAGAAAAAAGAAATATATAAGGTTATATATATTAATAAATAACTACTTGGGGTTTTCTTGGCTTGTTAGGGTATGTTTATTAACTATGTAATATAAAAATACAAAGAGACATGGTAAATGAAAAACAATTTAACTAAGAGTTAAAGATAAAAGATAAGGTTAATATGGGGTCCTAAACCTGTATAAACCCTATTAGTTGAGATTTTTTCAATCCATCCCCACCATAACCTCTAAATAAATCATTTTGGAGCCACTAGAAACCGAAAATGATTTTATTATAAAATAATATTTAAATTTTTTTCCAAAAGTGACCCTCACCTCTCTTATAATTGGGCACTTCCCCTTCCCTAAAAATTCACAACTCCAAAGCCATTTGGCTTGGAAAATCTTTGACCTAATACCCTCCCAACTTCCCTCCCTTAATCCCAGAGGCCTTCCTTTGGTCAGAAAGCCATCCTATGGAGCCCTTTTGATCAAATCAAAAGGAAGAACCCAAAGAAGAGGTAAATATTTCATCACCTCTTTCAAGTTCATTTCTTCTTCCACTTTATCTTTATTTGTTGTTCTCATTGAAAAATAATAAATAAAATACCTTCTACATACTGTGGTGTTATTATAAATATGGTACCACCATATTCGTTATTCTATCCATCTCATAAATGACAAAGTCACCGTACGTGTGTACGCACGACTTACCATCTCCACATCGTGGTGTATTTTTCAATTAAAACACGTCATTATTTGGAAGGGTATAACAATGAGTATAACTAATAATAAATATAAATTTTCAATGATTTGGTATATATGATATACAATCCAATTAAATATGATTTTTACACCAATATATTTATATTGTTTCTCATGAATATGTACAGATTACCATCTCCATGAACGCGATGAGATTCATTTCCATATCATAACCATTCAATAATAATATTCATTTGATGACTAAAAATAATTTTTATGAACATAATATCATTATGTATATTAATCAAATAAATCTTATCCATAACAAAAAGGGCTTACATAACCAAGCATATAAAGGAAAATGAATTAGTTAACACCTGAAACGATGATACTACTGAAATATTATTAACAAATAAATATTAGAGGATCATATATGATATAATATTTATTTATATAGTTCTTTTATAATTTAATAAAAATGATTTAACTGTTATACATGAGTATAACGTACCCTTGACCTAGTAAAAGAACAAGGTAAGGGTTAATTTCACAATCTCTTTATTATCTGAGGTTGTTTTTAAGTAAGTATTTAGTATGACCTCTTTATCATCCACATCCATGTTTTCTTAAAAATTTATTTCAAAAAAAAATGACTATTTACTATATTATGGGTTAATGTCATTTATACGCTTATTTGACCTTATATGTTTTTAAATGAATCTTCCCGTCGTTTTCCAAACATGGTACTTTATGGAATTTTCAACAAAATTAAGGTAAGCATGTTTTTTTAACTTATACAATGGGTGCAGATATTTTCCACCGTTATAACATCATCGAGGATTCCATTACCAGCTAATAAGAATATTTTCACAATAAATGTTTTCTTTTATAATTTTGTGACTCTTAAATGGTTTCAAAATAGAAATGTATTTCTTTAAAAAAATCATTTCATCTATGTCAACATCCATTTATAGATTTTAATCTTGTTTGAAGTTGATTTATTATGATACAATTATTCCATACTGTATTGAAGATTTCATGATATTGTTGATTGTGGATGTGTTATTTTTATACCATTAATGGTTTATGGTTAAATTATTGACATTTCAAATTCTATTTTTAATACGAAAGTTTATGTTATGTTTCATCATGTTCATATGAGGAATGTATTATACATAGTATGTGATGGATGGAGCCAGCTATAGCTCCTCGGTGCATCGGTAGGTCTCATGAGACAATTAGATTTGGAATTGGCTGAGGCCATTCTTGTTTTGATATATGGTTTGGGCCAAGTCCTAAATCATTTTTAGACGTCTTGGCAGAGGCCTTGACAAGATGTTTCAGAATGTCGGGAATTATACATTCCCCAATTATGAAAATAATAATGATGGTTCATGTGGTTATTTGACTAGTTGAATACCCATGACTATGTTTTATTATGGAATTTTTTACTCAGCTCAGATTCCTTTCATAAAGTGTTCATGTTTATTATTTGTAATGGAATGTGTTTTTAATTATTCAGCATGCTTAATGTTTATGTTATATCTAGCTATATTGCATACCCTTATTGAGCATTTGAGCTCACCCCATTCTTATGTTTCATTTTTACAGGATATGAAGAAGTTAGTTATGAGTTACTTGTAGGCACAATCTAAGAGGCTTCAATGTTTCTAATAGACTAAATTAGAGTTGTAGTTATTTTCATGTTGTAATGTTGAACTTATGTACGTATCTTGTTTCCAATAATACAAAACTCATTGTCCTTTCAAGACCTGATTTCATATATCATGCCAATGTTATGTAATAAAGAAACGATTTTTGGCTAACTATGGTAGGGGCGTTATAGTTGGTATCAGAGAAAGTTTAATAAAAACCTTGGAAACTAGATTTAGAAAAACTCCGATTAGAGAACACTACCCTAAGAATGAATTTGAGGATTAGTATAGAATAACTTCCTAGAATATTGGTTCTGTAGTGATTTTGTGAGTCTTCCTTAAAATACATCCATGTCTGGATATGAGCAGGTAGAGGCAGATCTGGTACAAATGTACTTAGGGGTAAAACCTGAAAACACTGCTTTGAGCTAGACTCAAACGAGAACAGGTGCACAACAGCGGGCCTTGCTGCACTCTTCGTTACGACACTACAGGGGGATATTCTTAGGATAATTCTCATTTTGTTTACAAACCATTATGAATTATTAATGAGTAAATACATCCTCAAAAAAAACATTTTTATGATTATAGATTGAATCCATAAACGGTTAGATTCATGTTAAGTGTTTTACATGTTTGGAATTATGTATTGTGATTCATAAAGTAATCTACTATATGCCATTGTTTAGAAATGGTGCCTAGTGGAATTAATGGAAATCATATCAACACACGTAATCCATGTAGGGATTTCCCTCCAAATCAAGATAACTATAGCGGAGATGGTGATGCAATTGGTGTTGATAACCTTATAACCATACTGGGACAACTCACTCATGTTATGAATAATAGCCTTACCTATATAGAGCACCTAGATCCACAACATGGAAGATCAATGTTAGACCTCTTCAGGAGGAAACAACCACCAACATTCAATGGGAGTTCTAATCCCTTGGTAGTTGATAAATGGATAAGTTCCTTAGATAAAATATTTCATAGTGTGGGGAGTAGCGAAAGGGGAAAAGTTTTCCTGTCATTTTATCATCTCACAAGAGATGCAGATCAATGGTGGTATTTATTTCAAAACACAAATAAAGATGAAGTAGTATCAAACATGGAATAAAGGGAGATTAAAGATAATTTTTTAGAATAATACTTTCCTCGTGACCATTGAGAAGATATGGAAAGACTATTTCTGAGTCTGAGGCAAAAGGAGGATAAGAATGTCACAAATTATGATGCTAACATTACCAGGTTAGCAAGGCATGCTGCAGATTATATACGTATCCCAAGAATTAATATTGGTCAATTGTTTTATGGGTTAAAACCATTTATTCTTCGATCATTAGACTCCCAATCCCTCTCATCGTATGCAGATATTGTCTCATATGCTATCAGTATAGAAAAGGAATACACTATGTCTTACGACATTAAAGAAAAGAAAGAGAAGAAGAGATTTGTTGAACACTATGGTAAAGGAAATAAGGAAACAGGGAAGAAGGGTAGAGTTGAATTTAAACCCTGTGATAATTGTGGAAGGAAGCACCCTGGTGCCTATCTAAAAAGAAAATTAGGATGCTATAAATGTGGATGGAAAGTCCATATTGCTAGTGATTGTAAGGGGAAGAAAGAATATACCAATGCTCAATGCTACACTTGAATGGAGATTGGAAATTATTCAAATTAATGTCCTAAGCATCAGGGAAACATAACTCAGAAAAGGCCAAGGGGTCAAGGACAAGCTTATGAGGTCACTACTACTGAGGTTGAAGCTCTGAAAGATGTGGTGGCATGTAATTTAATGGTTTAATCATGTTTTTCCAATGCTTTATTTGATTTCAGATCATCTCTTTGTTTGATATCATCCATGATTTCTATGAAAATTAGATGTTTCCAATTTTATTTAACAAGGGAGTTGTCAGTCAAAACACATAGGAGAAGTATCATTGAAAATTTTTTTGTGAATTATTCCCAATTAAGGCATATAAATGATATTTATTTGTTGATCTAATCATCATAACCATGATTGAATATGATATAATCCTCTTCATGGATTGGAATTCATACCATGATGAGAAAATTTATTGTAAGAAGTAGGAGGTTACGATTCTCGATGATGATAATAAGTACCTTATCTATAGAGGAGAAACATCACCAACTGATTCTTATCTAGATCCATCCCCAGTAGATCTACTAAATTCATTATTGGAGAGGATGAGAATGAAATAATTATAGGTGAGGAAAAGAATGTTTGAATAGAGGACGTACCTATTGTTCATGAAAATGTGGTTATGTTTCCTGAGGATTTACCTGGACATCCTTTAGAACGAGAAATTGAGTTTTCCATTGATTTAATTCCTAGTTCAAGGACCATATCGAAGACCCCTTATAGAATGTCCATTGTGTAATTAGTGTAACTAAAAAACAACTAGAGGAATTGAGAAATAAAGGATTTGTTCTCCCTAGTGTTTCTCTATGGGGAGCCCCTATCCTTTTTGTTAAGAAGAAAGATGGATCTATGAGGTTGTGCATTGACCACAGGGAGATCAATGCTATAACAATGAAGAACAAGTATCCCCATACTTGGATTAATGATTTATTCAACCATCATCTAGGATCTTGATATTTTTCAAATATTGAACTTTGATCTGGATATCATCAGTTGTGTGTGAAGAAGGAAGACATTCCAAAAACAAAATTTCGAACCAGCTACGGGCATTATGAGTTTACAGTAATGCCTTTTGGATTGAATAATGAACCCTCTATCTTCATGGATCTAATGAATGGAGTTTTCAAGGAATATATTGATGACATTGTTGTGGTATTTATTGATGATATTTTGGTAGACTCTAATAGGTACGAATATCATGAAAATCACTTGCGTATTATTCTAAAGACACTTTGAAGAAATGAATTATATGGGATGTATAACAAGTGTGAATTATGGCTTTGGGAGATTTATTTTCTAGGCTATATTGTCTCTAAGGATAAAATATCTATTGATCCATCCAACAACAAGGAAATCCAAAATGACCAGAACCGACGAGTATAACTAAGGTACAATGTTTTATTGGTTTAGCAAGTTATTGTCAACATTTCATCCATAATTTTCCCCGATTGGCTAACCTATTAACCAAGATCACACATAAAGGTGTTAAATTTGATTGGAAAAAAGATTATAAAGAATGTTTTGAAGAACTGAATAGAAGATTAGTCAATTCTTTTATCTTGACAATACCATCAGGTAATGATGGGTTTGTTTTTTATAGTGATACTTCAAAAAAAGGACATGGTTGTGTCTTTATACAGAATGATTATGCATCACGATAGCTAAAACTTAATGATAAAAACTATCCTACTCATGATCTTGAGTTAGCAGCTATAATCATTTCATTGAAAATATGGAGACACTATCTCTATGGTAAAAAATAAGAGATTTATATTGATTACAAGAGTTTGGAATATATTTTCTCACATAAAGAACTCAACATGAGGCAAAGACAATGGCTTGAACTACAAACGGATTATGGTTGCACTATACACTAGCACATGGGGAAGGAAAATAAGGTTGTAAATGCTTTGATTAGAAAGGGCCATGGAGTTTTTAACAAGATGAGTGTTGAAAAGGATCCTATTTTCAAGGATCTAGGAAAGATGGATATGGGAGTACCATGGGATGTGAAACATCAAAAAATTCAAATGGTTTCCAAACTATCTTTACTAGAATGGATAAAGAGTTCATAAACTGATGATGAGGAGTTCCCAAAAAAGATTAAAGCTGTAAATGATGGGAGATTGAGTGACTTCGTATATAAAGATGGAATTTTGAAAATAAGGAAGGGAATTTGTGTTCCCGATATACCTGATCTAAAAAGGGAATTTTTGGTTGATTCTCATAGCTCCAATTTCTCTATACACCCTTGGAGCACCAAGATATATAGATATTTGAAGGAAAATTTTGGGTGGGACAACATGAAGAGGGAGAATTCTAATTTTGTGTCAAGATGAATGGTTTTTCAACAAGTGAAAGCTAGAAGGCAATAGTCTGGATGTGTCATTAAACATATTCCCATACCTGAGTGGAAATGGGATGATATTACGATGGACTTTGTCATGGGGTTTCCAAAGACTCCTAGATGGAATGATGCAATATGGGTCATTGTTGATCATCTTACCAAGTCAGTACATTTTCTTTCTATAAGAGAAGATTTACCACTTGAGCATTTTTCAAGACTATATATTAATGAAGTTGTTAAACTTCATGGAGTACCCCTATAGATTCTTTCTGATCGTGATCCCTATTTTACAACAAGATTCTAGAAAAGTCTTCAGAATAACCTAGATACTATACTTCGTTTGAGCACTGCCTACCACCCTCAAACTAATGGACAATCAGAACGGACTATTCAAACCTTAGAAGAGATGTTGTGATCTTTTTCACTTGAATTTAATGGTATGTGGGCTCAATATTTAACTCTGGTATAATTTTCCAATAATAATACCTTCCATTCTAGTATTCATATGGGACCATAAAAAGCGTTATATGGAAAGACATGCCACACACCAACTTGTTGGGATGATATTGGTGAATGAAAACTAATTGGCCCAGAACTTGTTGAGTAAACAATGGAAAAAAGTGAAGATTATCCAAACCCACTTCAAAATAGCCAAAAGTAGGCAGAAGAGCTATGCCGATAACTGAAGGAAGGATTTGTAAATTCTAGTAGGAGACCATGTTTTCTTGAAGTTATCTCCAGGGAATGGTGTTATATGTTTCCGTAATAAGGGTAAATTGAGTCCTAGGTGCATAAGACCTTTCGAAATTCTATAATTAATTGGAGTTGTAGCTTGTTGTTTAGAAATTCCTCCAAGTCACTCCAATGTTCATGATGCGTTCCCCATATCACTGTTGAGAAAATACATGCCTGACCTAACACATGAACTCAACTATGAGGAAATTGAATTGGAACCGGATATTTCTTATTTTGAATATCTTGTCAAAATTCATGAAACCAGGGAACAAGTTCTATGAAACCAGATGAATCGTCTGGTAATTGTACTTTGGTGAAACTATAATATTGAAGAGGCAACGTGGGAACTAAAGGAACTTATGATGAAGAACCACCTAGATCTTTTTGTGCGGTAGTATTCTAGAAATTTTGAGGATGAAATTATTTGAAGGAGGGAAGAATGAAACAACCCAATCATCCAAGGTACAATTCCCTTTAAATAATGTAATAACTTGCATTGTATGAAACTTAGAGATTCTAACACACTGTGACCAATCAAACTAGCCATTATGAATAGTAACACCCACTTTTTGAAATTTTATAAATTTTATTTATCAAAATGGACTTTGTTTTTGAAATTGGAATATCTAAATTAGCTTATGGTAAATTTTTGGTATTTTTCTGAATACATTCAATTTTTTATGAATAGTGAAAACCCTACGTTATAGGTAAAAATCGACATTTTATTTAAATAATTATTTATTTTATATAAATTTATTTTAGGTCAATATAGATACATAATACCTATATAAATTCAATGTAATTTATTTGTGTAAATTTGTAATATTTTTAGATATATAAATATTTTATTAAACATTTTACCCTCTTTTACCCACATTTTAAGAGCATTTGCAAATTTGCATAAAACTTAATTTTACTGCTTCTGTGAGTTGAATTTTAAAAAATCTAAGAGACACAGTTAATATCAGTACGTAATATGTGGTTCAATATAATGAAAATATTGTTTGGTGAATAGTAACTTTTCCCTTTTATTTACCACAGTTATAATTACTAGTGTAATTAAGGGTAAAAATGATTTCATAATTATCAAAACAGATGTACTAATTATATTAGATAATAATAATGTGAAAAAAAAACATATAAATTAAATATGACCCACTTTGTTCCACTTGGATTTGATTAGGACATTTATTATTATTTAATTTAAAAAATAGTTAAAAGAGTTAGATTCATTGTTTAATAACTAAACCTTTTTTAATATGGGGTTAAACACAATATAAATTCGACTATAAATATTTATTATAAAGCTAAAAATATTTCCTAAATATTTTTATTTATTTAAAAAAAATTGACTTTAAATAATTTAATTTATTTATTACACAATGATGATGTTGTCATTACCTTATTAATGAAATATTAGAATAATTGATATTATAAATATCTAAATAAATGTAAATTGGGACTTATGATTAATTACACTAATTTTATTGGTTAATGTGTAATGTTAGGGTTGTTTAAATAAAATTTATTCGAAGTGATAATATTTTAATGGCTATCAAAAAAATCAGAAACTAAATAGTGTCAAAATTGACATAATTGTGATTTTTAAACAAATAATATATTATTAATTGATATATTATTCCTAAAAATATAAGGTTAGTCCAAAGTACATATATTAGGTTATATATATGAATAATTAACCCCTTGGGGATCTCGTGGCTTGATATAGAAGGTTTATTAACCATATAATTTAAAAATACAATAAGACATGGTAAATGAAAAACTATTTAACTAAGAGTTAAATATAAACGATATGGTTAATATAGAGACCTAAACCTGTATAAACCCTGTTGGATGAAATTTATTCTACCCATTACCAACCTAGCCTATAAATAAATCAATTTTGAGCCATTATAATTAGAAAATGTTTTTATAATAAAATAATATATCAAGCTTTTCCCAAAGTTACCCCACCTCTCATATAAAAGAGAACTTTGCCTTCTCTCAAAATCACACATCCAAAGCCATTTTTCACTGCCAAAATCTGCCCAAATATCCTCCCAACATTCTTCCCTTCATCCTAGAGGCCTTCATTTGGTCATAAATCCAACCTATGGAGCCATTTTTTTCAAATCAAATGGAAGAACCTGAAGAAGAGATAAATATTTCATCACCTATTTCAAGTTGTTTTCTTCTTCCACTTCCTCTTTATTTGTTGTTTCTACACCAAAATAATAAATTAATTACCTTATACTTATATTGATATATTATAAATATAGTACAACAATATTAGTTATTCTATCCATCCTATAAATGACAAAGTCATCATACTTGCGTATGTACGGTTTACTGTCTCCATGTCATGGTGTTGTTTTTTATTCAAACACTTCATTATTTGGATGGGTATAATACTGAGTATGACTAATAATAAATTTAACATGTAACTGGTTCTGTATATATGATATGATATCAAATTACATATGATTTCTCCATCAATATATTGATATTTTCGCTCGTGCACACGTACAGATTATCATCTCCACGAATGCGATGAGATTCATTTCCCCATCATATCCATTGAAGAATAATTTTCATTTGATGACTAAAAATAATGTTAATGAACATAATATAATTCTATATATGAATAAAATAAATCTTATCCATAACAATCATTTCTTATGTAACCAATCATATAAAGGAAAACAAATCAGTTAACACCTGAAACGATGATACTACTGAAATATTATTAACAAAGCAATATTAGAGGATCACATACGATATCATATTTTTATTTCTAGTTATTTTATAGTTAAAAAAATGATTTAGCTATTATAAAGTAGGTTAACATACCCCCAACCAAGGAAAATTAAATGGTAAGGGTCAATTTCACAATCTCTTTATTATCTGAGGTTGTTTTTACTTAAGTATCTACTAGGGCCTCTTTATCATCCACATCAATGTTTTCGTGAAAATTTATTTGAATTTTTTTTTACTATTTACTATAAAATGGGTTAATGTAATTTATACCCTTATTTGAACATATATGTTTTGAAATGAATCTTTATTTCATTCTCCAAACATGGTACTTTATGACCATTTTGACAAAATTAATGTAAGAATGGTTTTTGTAACTTATTCGGAGGGTGCAACTATTTTCCACCGTTATA
The DNA here is from genome assembly GCA_963277665.1 of Viscum album. Classification (NCBI taxonomy): domain Eukaryota; kingdom Viridiplantae; phylum Streptophyta; class Magnoliopsida; order Santalales; family Viscaceae; genus Viscum; species Viscum album. The sequence continues at coordinate 205,488,584 of OY728128.1, read as the reverse complement.
ACAACATCGAAGCATCCCTTACAATATTATAAATATATATTCAAAATAAATGTTTTCATTTATAATTATGTGACTCTTAAATGGTTTCAAAACAAAAAGAGGTATTTCCTTCAAATAGTTTTCATTTCATATATGTCAACATCTTTTGATATATTTTAAACTTGTTTGAAGTTGATTTATTATGATACAAATATTACATATTGTATTGATGGTTTTGTGATATGTTTGACTATGGATGTGTTATTTTTATACCATTCATGGTTTATGGTAAAAGAATTGACATTTCATATGCTATTTTTAATATGACTATTTATGTTATGTTTCAACCTTTTAATATGAGGAGTGTATTGGAAATAGTATGTGATGGGTGGACACTGCTATAGCTCCTCGGTGCATTGGTAGGTCTCATGAGAAAATTAGACGTAGAATTTTCTGAGACCTTTCCCAATTTGATATATGGTTTTGGCCAAGGCCTAAAACATTTTAGACGTCTTGGCTGAGGCCTTGACAAGATGTCTCAGAGTGCCTGGAATTATACATTCCCCCATTATGAAAATAATAATAATTGTTCAGGTGGTCATTCGACTAGTAGAATTCCCATGACTATGTTTTATTATGGAATTATTTACTCAGTTCATATTCCTTCCATAAAGTGTTTATGTTTTTTATTTGTAAAGAAATACATTTTTTATTATTCACCATGCTTAATGTTTATGTTATCTTCCACTTTATTTCTTACCCTTACTGAGCGTTTTATCTCTTCCCTTTCTTATATTTCATTTTCCCAGGATATGAAGAAGTTAGTTATGAGTGACTTGCAAGCATAATCTTGCAGGCTTGGATGTTTCTAACAGAATAAATTAGTGTTGTATTTGTAATGATGTACTCATATATGTATCTTGTTTCCAATATTACTAAACTGATCAGTCATTCAGGACATGATTCCTTATATCATGTCTATATTATGTATTAATGAACTGACTCTAGGTAACTTGATTTGGGGCGTTACACTAGTTCATTCCTAGAGGTAATGGGAGTATGTTACAAGTGTGGTGAAAAAGGCCACTAAGCTCATGATTTCATGGGAAAAAAGAGGTTTTCAATGTTGAATTATAATACTGTAGATAAATGGGTCATTATTCAAATGAATGTCTTATGTGCCAAGTAAACATATCTTATAAAATGACAAGTGAGAAATTCCAAGATTATGTGATCCCTACTACTGAGGTTGAAGCACTAAAATATGTGGTGGTGGGTAATTTAATGGTTTCCTCAAGTTTAGAAAATGCTTTGTTTTATTTTGGATCATCACATTGTTCCATATCATCCTAGTTTGCTAAGAAAATTAGATATTTCCAATTTGATTTAACAAGATATTTTTCAGTCAGAACACCTAAGGGGAGCATTATTGCAACAATTTTTTTGAATTATTCCCCATTATATAATAAAAAAGTCATTTATCTGCTGATCTCATCAACATACCCATGATTGAATTTTGAATAACCCTCAGTATGGGTAGGCTTTCGGACCAAGATGCAAACATTTATTATAAGAAAAGGAGGTTACAATTTTTTATGATGATATGGAGTGACTTATCTTTAGAGAAGAAACATCACCACCTGATTCTTATCTATATCCACCCCTAGTTTCTCTACTAAATTCAATTATTGGGGAGGATGATAAGGAAATACCTATGGGTGAATAACAGAATGTTCAAATATAGGACGTACCTGTTGTACAAGAATATGTTGATGTGTTTCCACAGGATTTACCTCGACATCCTCTAGATCGAGAAATTGAGTTCTCCATTGATTTAATTCCTGGTTCAAGGCCCATATTGTTGACCCCTTATAGAATGAAAAATGTGGAATTAGTGGAACTAAATAATCAACTAGAGGAATCAAGTAATAAATGATTTATTCTCCCTAGTGTTTCTCCCTGGTGAGCCCCTATTCTTTTTGTTACGAAGAAAGATGGATCTATGTGGTTGTGCATTGACTATAGTGTGATCAATGAAATAGCAATAATGGATAATTATCCCCTACCTCTCATGGATGATATATTTAACCAACATCATGTAGCTCAATATTTTTCAAAGATTGAACTTTGATCTGGATATCATCAGTTGTGCGTGAAGATGGAAGACATTCTGAAGACAACATTTCGTAGCAGGTATGGGCATTACGAGTTTACAGTATTTCCATTTTGGCGGACTAATACACACTCTATTTTACTATTTCTAATGAATATAGTATTCATGTAATATCTTGATGAAGTTGTAGTGATATTTATTTATGATATCATGGTTTACTCCAAAAATCTAGGAAGATCATGAAAATCACGTGCACACTATTCTAAAAACTCTTTGAAGAAATGAATTATATAGGAAGTTTAACAAGTGTGAATTATGGCATCAAGAGATTTTTTTTCATGGTATTTTTGTCTCTATGTATGTAATATCTAATGATATTTCAATTAAATGAAAAATACATGAATTTCCAGCACCAATGAGTATATCTGAAGTACACAGTTTTATTGGTTTAGCTTGTTATTATCAGCATTTCATCCAGAATTTTTCACGATTGGAAAACCCAGTAACCAAACTCAAATGTAACAGGGTAAAATTTGTTTGTAAAAAAAGAGTGTGAATACTGTTTTGAAGACCTAATGAGAAGACTAGTCAATGAGTCTATCTTGACTCTACCATCATGGAACGATGTCTTTGTTAATTATAGTGACCCCTCAATGAAAGAAGTTGGTTGTGTCCTAATGTAGAATGATAGATTTATCGTGTATGCATCAAGAGATCTAAATATTCATGAAAAAAAGTATATCACTCAGGATCTTGAGTTAGGAGCTTTATTCTTTGCTTTGAAAATATGAAGACAATATCTCTATGGTGAAAATTGTGAGATATATACCGATCACTATAGTTTGAATTATATTTTCTCACAATAAGAACTCTATATGAGGAAACAGAGATGGATCAATCTACTCAAGGATTTTGATTTCACTATATACTACCACCCAAGGAAGGAAAATAAGGAGGAATATTCTTTGAGAAAAAAGGACTGGGGAGTTTTGAACAAGATGTGATTTTAAAGGGATCCTATGTTCATGGAGATATTAAAAATGGATATCGGAATAATCATGGAAGGTGAAGCATCAATACTTTTTCCAATGGTTTCCAAACCATCTTTATTAGAAAGGATATAATGTTCTTCGACTGATGATGAGGAGTTTAAAAAAAATTAAAGCTATGAATGAGGGGAGATCGATTGACTTCATATATGAAGATGGAATTTTGATATTTGGGAAGAGACATTGTGTTCCATATATACCAGATCTAAAAAGGAAATTTTTGGATGATTCTAATAGCATTAATTTCTCTATACACCGTAGTAGCACTAAGATGTATAGTGATTTGATGGAACATTTTTTGTGGGAAAACATAAAGATAGAGATTTCTGATTATGTGTCAAGATGTATGGTTTTCAACATGTTAAGTCTAGAAAAAACATCCTAGAGGTGTCAAGAAACCTCTTCCCATACCTGAGTGGAAAGGGGATGATATTATGATGGACTTTGTCATGGGGCTACCAAATACTCCTAGAAGGGATGGTGCAATATAGGTCATTGTTGACTATCTTACCAAGTCATCGCATTTTCTTGCCAGAAGAGACAATTTAACATTTGAACATTTAGAAAGAGTATATAATAATGAATTTATAAAACATCATGGAGTACCCCTATTGATTGTTTCTGGTCGTGATTCTCATTTTAGATCATGATTCTAGAAAATTATTCAGAAGGCCTTAGATACTAAACCTCATTTGAGAACTTCCTAACTCCATCAAACGGATGGAAAATCCGAATAAAATATACAACCCTTAGAAGATAAGTTGAGATCTTTCTCGCATGACTTTAATGGTAACTGGGATAATTATTTAACTCTGGTAGAATTTTCTTATAACAATAGCATCCATTCAAGTATTCATATGGCATCATATGAAGTTTTATATGGAAAGATATGTCGTACACCAACTTGTTAGGATGATGTTGGTGAAGGAAAACTAATAGGCCAAGAACATGTTGAGTAAAAAATGGAAAAGGTGAAGGTTATCGAAACCCACATCAAAGTAGCTAAAAGTAGGAAAAAGAGCTATACCGATAAGAAAAGGTAAGATTTGGAATTTCAAGTAGGAGATCATGTTTTCATAAAGGTATCTCCATGGAAGTGTGTTATATGATTCGGTGTGAAGGGAAAATAAAATCCCAAGTACATTAGACCATTCAAAAATTCTTGAATGAGTTGAAGTTGTATCTTATCGTTTGGAAATTCCTCCAAGTCTATCCAAATTTCATGATGTTTTCCACACGTCACTATTAAGAAAATACATTCCTAACCCAACACATGAACTCATATATGAAGAAATTGAAAAATATCCTAACCTGTTTCATTACAAAGATCCAATCAGAATTAATGATACCAGAGAACTGGTGTTGAGAAACCAGACGACTCGTCTAGTGAATGTTCTTTGGAGAAATCATTAGATGGAAGAGGCAACATGGAAACCTGAGGAAGTGATGATGAAGAACCACTTGAATCATTTTAAGCAGTAATATTCTATAAATTTTGAGGAAGAAATTACTTGAAGGGGGATAATGTAACACCTCAATATTCCATGGTATGCTTCTCTTTTAATAATGCATAGCTTGCACTGTATGCAACATCAAGTTCTAACACACCATGACAAATCAAACTAGCCGTTATGAATAGTAGTACCCACTTTTTTAAATTTTATAAATTTTATTTCTCAAAATGGACTTAATTTTTGGATTCGTAATACCAAAATTTTCTTAGGGAAAATTTCTGATATTTTTTTGAAAACATTCAATTTTGATGAATAGTGAAAAACACTCCGTTATTGTTTAAAATCGACATTTTTTTAATTAATTAGTTTTTTTTTAAATTTTCATTAGGTACATGTAGATACATAATAATTATATATGTTCAATGTAATTCATTGGATTCATTATATAATAATATTGGAAATATAAAACATTATTGAACTTTTTAACGTAATTTACCCAGCTTTTAGGCGCATTTTCAAATTTGCATAAAATGTAATTTTACCACTTTTGTGAATTAAATTTCAAAAATCCAAGGGACATAGATGAAACTAGTAAGTACATTTTGGTTCAATCAGATGAAAATAATTTTTGTGAATAGTAGATTTTGACTTTTATTTACCACAGTTAAAAGTAAATAGGGTAATTAAAGGTAAAAAATTATATTATAATTACCCTAACATGTATCCTAATTTTAGTAGATATGTTTATTTCGACAAAAATCAACTTTAGGAATAAAATATTATCTTTTTGGTCAACAAGGATTAGATTAGGACATTTATTATTATTTTATTTAATGAATACATTGGAGTGTTAAATTCAATGTTTAATAACCAATAAATTTTTAATATAAGGTTATAAATAAGATAAATTCTAATATAAATATTCATTAGAAATATAAAATTATTTAATACATAATTGTATTTTATTTATAATTTTTAGAAATTATATAATTAAATTTTTTTATGAGACAATGACGATAAAATAATTACCTTATAAATGAAATATTAACATAATTGATATTATAAATATCCAAAAAATTGTAAATTGGGACTTATGATAAATTCCAACAATTCTCTAGGATAATATGACATGTAAGGATTGATTAAATAAATTTATTACTAAGTGATAAAGTTGTTATGACTTTCACAGAAAAAAATTACACAATTGGGTCAAAATTGATATAAATGAGTTTTTAAAACAAATACATTATTATTAATTGATATCATATTCCTAAAAGTATAGTGTTTTTTCAAATGACATAGCTAAGTTTTGATATTTAAATAAAGAACCACTTGGGGTTCTCTTGACTTTTTATAGTATTTTATTAACCGTTTCATATAATAATACATGAATACATGGTAAAAGTAAAAGTATTTAAGTAAGAGTTAAATCTAAATGATAAGTTTAATATGGTGAACTAAACCAATCTAAAACCTATTAGTTGAGATTTTATAGGCCCATACCCACCTTATCTTTTAAATAAATAATTTTGGATCCATTATAAACCTAATATAATTGTATAATAAAATAATATTTCAAGATTTTCTTAAAGAGACCCTCAAATCTCATATAAAAGTGTACTTCCCCTTATCTCAAAATCACACCTCCAAAACAATTTAACTCGGATAACCCCTGATCTTATATCCTCCCAACTACCCTCACATCATCCTAGAGACCATAATATGATCATAAATCCAACCTAAATAGCCCTTTTGACAAACTCAAAACAAAACACCTGAAGAAGATGTAATAATATCACCACCTCTTCCAATGTTATTTTCTTCTCCCACTTCCTCGTAATTTTTTGATTCCATAACAAAATAATAACTCAATTACCTTATACATACCGTGATGTTATTATAAATATGGTACCACCATATTCATTATTCTATCCATCCTACGATTGACAAGTCATCATACGTGCGTACGTACGGCTTACCTTCTCCACGTCTTGGTGTAGTTTGTTATTCAAACACTTCATTATTTGGATGGGTATAATAATGTGAATAACTGATTTATATAATTAATATATCATGTTCAGGATTCTGTATATATTAAATACCATCAAATTAAATATTATTTCTCCTTTAATGGAATAATATTGTTGCTCGTGCATATGTACGGATTATCGTCGCCATGAACGTGATAAAATTCAGAACCCATCATAACCATTCAAGAGTAATTTTAATTTTTTTGATTTAAAATAATGGTTAATAACTTAATATCATTCTGGATATGAATCAAATACTTCATATACATAACAAAAATGGCTTACGTAACCAAGCATATAATGGAAAATGATTCAGTTAACACCTTTAATGATGATTCTACTGAAATACTATTAACAAAGAAATATTTGAATATCATATATGATATCATATTTATGTATTTGGTTCTTGTATAATTTAGTAACAATGATTTAGATATTATATAGGAGGTAAACGTACACTTAATCAAGAATGTTTACAAGGTAAGGTTTAATTTTAAAATCTCATTATTATCAGAGTAAGTTTATACATGAGTATCTATTGTGACCTCTTTATCATCCACATCCGTGTTTCTTAAAAATGTTTTTCAAAAAAATTACTATTTACTAGACTATTGGTTAAAGTCATTTATACCCTTGTTTTAGGTTTTATATAATTTTTATAAATAAATCATTCCTTCATTTTCCAAATAAGTTCCTTTATAACCACTTCGTCAAAATAATGGAAGGAAAGTTTTTTTAACTTATATGGTGAGTGCGGCTATTTTCGGCCGTTATAAAATCTTCGAAGCTTCCCTTACATGATTATAGGAATATATTAAAAATAATTATTTTTTATAATACTGTGAATTTTAGATTATTTTTAAATTGAAAGAGATATTTCTCTCAAATATTTTTGATTTCATCTATGTCAACGGCCTTTGATGGATTTTAAACTTGTCAGAAGTTGATGTTTTATGATACAATATTTAATATTGTATTAAAGGTTTTGAGATATGTTTGACTATGGATGAGTTATTTTTATACCAATCATGGTTTATTGTTAAATTATTTACATTTCTTATTATATTTTTAATCCGAATGATTATGTTATGTTTCAGCCTTTTCATTTGAGGAATACATTAGACTTAATAAGTGACGAGTGGAGCCTGTAATAGATCCTCAATGAATCAATAGGTCTCCTGAGACAAGCTAGTGTATAGGAACAAGGATTTGATAAAACCTTATCATTATTCTTGGCACGAGGCCTTGAATATGAGGTTATGATGTCTAGAATTATCCATTCCATCAATATGAACTTGGCTATTGATATTGCATGTGATTATTTGACTAGTAGAATATCCATGTGAATAAGTAAATGGAATTATATGATTTATATTTTCCTTATTATGAGGAATTTTAGGTTTAATAGGATTATGTTTTAGTCTTATACATTTCATTAAAAGTTTTTTCTTATTTATAAAAGTTTCTGCTTTATTTTTACCCTTACTGAACATCTAAGCTCACCCTTTTCTATGTTTTATTTGTCCAAGGATGTGAAAAATTATATTATGAATGACCTGTAGGGATACCCTAAGGGAGAAGAATGTGTTCAAAGGAGGCACAATGTTGTTTTTTTCATTTCATAATGTAATGTAAAACTTATTTATGTATCTAGTACTTCCAAGGCTACTAAATAGATAAGTATTTTAGGATTTGATCGCTTGTGATCATGCCAACATTATGTAATATTTCACCAACTCTAGGTAACTACAGTCGGGGCATCACATTGGGGATGCATGTAAAGAAACATGTTAAAAAAGGATACATTATTGGTGAATTTTAGTTTAATTATATAAAATAAATGATTCAAAAAATGAATTTTTAATGAATTTTTTGTTCTGATTGGGTTGTTATTTTTTATCATGGGATTTAGTCTTCGATTTATATATTTGAGGATAAAATCTTTAGATTTTTATTATATGAGGTATTGATGGAGGATTTATCTTTTTTTAAGAAAATAGCAACTTCCACCTATATATTATGAATTTATTTCCACCTACCATGTAGTAGATGGTATCACTTTCTTAACGAGCTATAAAATGAGGGTGCGACTTGGTTGTTCCACATAGTGAATAAGGGCCTAAACCATGTACAAAGTAGCTTATAGTGATTTTTCTTTCAAAAATTAAGTTACCATTATTATTTTCCAAATATAATTAAACCCCTTTACATGTGACCTTCTTAATCATTTATCTCTTCCAAGATGAGTGAAGATCAAAGGATCCCTATCAACCAACAATCCTCTTCTCTTTCACTTATAACAAAAAGTGTTTTCTAATGGCTTTTCTTCCATCGATTCTACCCAAGTACTTATCATATTATATCTAGTTCATTTTCCTTTACAAAATCAATTTATTCATTCCTCATGGAAAATTATTTGAGTTTATTATTTAATTAATTAATTTAAAAATAATTTCTAATCAAGGGGCTCCTCTTTCCTTGTCTAAATAATGATATAATGATCTTTTTACATATAATAATAATTTTTTTGATTCATGGAATATGACGTATAATTTTTTTTTGGATTTTATGAAAATATTATAAAATTTATGAATAATAGTGTGAGATAAAATAATTCTTTTTATTTTAATGATATTTGAAAAATTTTCAGAGTTCTTTGCCAGAATTTTTCATTAGGATTATCCATTTCTAAATTATATATATTATAAAATCTTGATACACTATTTTTGGAATATTTTACAATTATTGATAGGAAATTATTGTAGACATTTGAATATGAATTAGTGATAATTATAATTGATAGAGATCATTAATGAGTTTGTTCATATGTAACAACCTTTTTGATGAATATATAGGATATAACTAAAACATGCCTAACAAATGTTATTTCAAAACTAATATGTGTAAAACATAGATATAATATTTATAAATATTTATGGGTAATATTTATATAGTATTTTTATATAATAAATAAATATTTTAAAATATACTTTTAAATTAAATTATTTGATTGCTTTTATTTACATTTTTCACTGTAATATATCTTGATATATGATTTTGTAAAATAAATAATTTTAGGTCCTCAACTGTTAATATTAAAGATCATAATAATTGAGAATGAGTAAACATACAACATTATTATTTTAGTTACAAGATAAATCCATCATGTCTAACTTTATTATTAATGAAGATTCATTCTTGATATATTTTATATAGTATTTAATGGTTTATTTATTTTCTCATATTTGAATTTTATTAATTTAATGCTTAACCCCATAAACCTCAGTGTTCATTATGTCTCTATGTATGTAGTACATAGATAATTTACATCCAAATTACACATGGATTATATAATAAAAAATAAGTTATTGGTTGAATTATACTGGGATTTAACATTTTATTTTAAGGTTATGGTGTGACCAAAACAATCCTCAAATAAAGACTTGATTATTGGGCCAAATCATTTTGGTATATTTTTGTTTTGGGATAAATGTTTTTCTTATAATTAATTTTTATATTATAAAACTAGATTTCATCTTGTAATAGTTATCCTAAATGGTTTATAAATTAATAATCCATAATTAAACATTGATTAAGTGAATGAATATATGGTGGGTTAACAGCGGGGTTGTTCTGGTTAATTATAATGGTTTGGATATCAAGGTTTTTTTTGTTTTGAAATTTATATCATATATATTTTTTATAAATAATTATATTTTAATATATCTATTTTCAATTATTTACTTGAGTTTAACTAAGTACTTTTTTTAAATTAACCATTGATAAATAGTTTATTTATGTGAATAATTTGTACATATTAATATTTTAACAAATAAATAATCAATTATATTAACTTAAAAACAAAAAATATATACTCTTATTAATTTTAAAAAAATTAATATGTAAATAAAAAAATTTATTCTATAATTTTTATTATAATCATTAATTGAAAATGGTTTTCAAAAAGGTATTATGTATTAACCAAACAACATTTTTTCCAAATCAATTCAGTTAAAAATATTTATTTCAATATCAATAATCAAAACATGATATGATATACCTAAACTAAATCATTGGATTTGATAAAGAATTGTGGTTGATTCATATTCTATTGCCCATTTTCATGTGTACCCAATTGTTATCCCAAATTTTTGTTAGTATATCATTACCAGTTTTCTGATATTCTTGCTAAAACCATGTTTTAATTATTATTATTAGTATTCCAATTTTTCCTTTTTATATTTTTTCTATACTTTTTGTATTTAAGCATGGTATTTCCAGTTGTGTGGAAATATTTCAACTATTATATATATTTAATTTATATAGATCATGCTTATTAGTTTGATACGAAGTATTTTTCTTCCTTTATATAGTGTATGTGTAATCTTTGGATTTTATTAATGATAATAGTGTAATATAAATTATATTTAATGTATTCAAAATAATATAAGATAAAATATTATGATTTTGGTAGGGATGAAAACTACCTGACTTATTACACACATTCCCATTTTCGTTGGGATGAGATGAAAGATTTCCTTTACCCATTACACTCAATTACATTCCCCCAAGGATAAGTATCAAAAACATAATACATTATGATAATTTCTATGGCGTGTGTTACAAGATTTCCCTACCCATTTCATCTTAGATTCAGATTATATGATAAAATAACTCTTCTAAAGGTATTGATCTATATTATATAGGTATTTATTATTATTTTAAAGAAAACATACATCTGAATTCATGGAAAGAATTTTCCATGTATATTTTTTACTAAAAAACATTTTATATATATGTTGATAAATTTATATACTTGATCATGTATACATATATTTATTTAATATTCAATTTAGAAATTATTTTTTGTTCCCTATAGTGTATTCCTGATCAAAATCTACATGGATACCTTAGTAGACATGTAGTTTCATTTCATTTCGGATGTTCATGTAGCTCCACTATTTCCCATGGAACATTGAATCATTGATACTATTTTATTTTTATTGGTCTTACATAGATTTCTAGTAAAAATAACTTTTTATATAGATTTTCCAATGATTGATTACCTATATATATTTTTTATGATTGGTTTGATCAAGAAAATAATGAACTATAATTATGGTTATATTTGAGATTTTTATACATTATATTAAATTTATTAAATATTTATTCATTTTCATATAAAAATATTCTATTTTATTTTATGTTTTCTTATTTGCATTAAAATATCAAATACAAAAACATATTGTTCTAGGTTTTATGAATTATCTTGTGATAAATTATATTATTAATCCATGAAGGAAAATAATTCCCATGTGATAATAACAACACTTACGACATTATAAGATGGACCATATGGACCAATGATAGATCAATTGTAAACACATGTGTTAATTTTGTTATCATTTTCATATTCAAATTAGTGTAGTTACAACATATTTAATGGAAAATAATTCCATAAATCCAATATTTTGTATGAGACTTAAAAACTCAATTAAATGATAATAAGAGGTCTGTGACTAACTCATTTATGGACAAAACATTTACTGCTTAGTCAACCAAGAAAATATTTTTTAGATTCATTATCTACAGTACGAAATGATTTTTTAAAAATGAACCAGCCGATGTTATCATCATATTCATTTCCACTACCTTATCCCAAACTTAAACAAATGTTAGAAATATAAATATAGAAACATGGAAAATATTTCTAGATGAAAAACTCTACAAAATATTAAACCATGTCATCCAAAATTAGAAATTGGTCAAAATCATAATGAATAAGACCCTCTAATAGAATTCCAAATTCTCACATTAATTATTCTTATTTTCATGCTGCCTTCAATGAAGATTAATGAAGATAAACATAAAACTGATTAAAAAATATCACATAAAACCTATTACTATTTAAGATCAATAGGAACCAAAATATTTAATAAAGTTGATGTTCCCTATAAAAAAATAATGGACAACAAAATCAAATTCATCAGCTTAGAATTAGTCAAGATGAATTTGATACATATCTTTTTTAACCACCTTTCAATCAACTAGTTAGAAACATATGACCTAAAATTTTTAAATATCATTTTCCAAAACCAACCCATCATCTTCTTGTAATAAAATACATCCTCGGGGCTGAACCTCCTATTGTAATGTTTCCCATCCTACTACATATCTCAAACCAAATCCAAAAACATACATATCTTACCATTAATTCATAAAAACAACAACAAGTGACCATATCATAGTACAATGGGATGTATTGGTATCAATTAATCGAAATAATTATAATTTCATAAAATTTTATAATTCAAACATAGGTGGAAGAAAAAATGAATCACGAACCATGATTTGGTATCTACCCCACAATAAATATTAACTCCTTCAATATTTTTAGTATGATTAATTACATTTCTTCATATCATTGGGGATCCAATATACTATATTTTTCTCTCTTGTCCGAATAAAATTCTATTTTTTATCATACATTGTTTACTACAAAAAAGTGAAATAATCAGTAGTTCCAATCTCCAAAATCCATCAAATTTCTCAAAAAAAAGTATTATTATCACTCGTCATTCCAGACACATCCCTACTAAAACCGCTCATGGTATGATAGTCAAGGAAATTATGACTCATGAATCTATTTTTAAAAAATATTGGTGTTGGTGGCAGGAAACATAGGTATAAATCTGAAATATGGGATAAATTACCATTATAATCATTGAAATATAAATTTAACACTTAAATAAAAACTATATGAAACAAAATTAAATAATTTTATCAATTCATACAATACTATACGTAATGTTTTTCAAAAATAAATACAATGAGAAATCTCCTCTGACAATAACCCCACAAATTCAAATTATATATAGATTATGAGTTTTTAATGCCCAAACCAATCAATAACTCTATCCAAAAAACTAAGATAAAAAATATATATATATAGTGGCTAGAATAAACATACATATAAAATTTGCATTCCTAGAACCACTCTTATTATTGTGGTATATGCATATTATTTCCTTTAAAATTATGGAATGGAACCAAATTATTATCTATATAATATCAATAAATTTCCCATCCTCCATACAGCGAACTAAACCAAATTCACATATTTCTAATATAATATAATCATATTATAAGGAAATAGTAATTGGAATCTAAAATAAAATTTTGAGAGAATTATTTTCCCTCACCCATAGTATTATATAAACTAGTGATCCCATATCCTTCATATAAAAAAAATATAAAACATATACACATAAAACAGTTAAAAACCCATATCTATAGGCACAAATCACACATCAAAACTACATCAACAAAACATATTATTATGTCTACAAATTTTCAAACCGGATTGCAGAACATAATATGAATAGTTATAAAACTAGTTCCCTGCCCCTTCTATATACATCCCCACAATGTACGAAAATAAAATAAATTTTTTTCTTCAAGATAGTATAGATTATACTATGCCAAAAATTAAGAGAAATAGTCAAGGAGTAAGAAATTATCTATATCACATGCATTCTAGATGTTTGGGAAAACACATGAAACCCAAAACATCATATTATAATTAGTTACATTAACTGACATAGGTGGTCGTGCATATGAAATAAGATTTACTATAATGAATTTCATATAACATATGCCGAAGATGTGGTTCTACCACATAACACTACAAAATTATAGCCAGAATTATAATCATTGTATATTAACAGCACTAGAACCCATATCAAAAACATGAACTAACTCCATAATTATAACACACCCCTACCTCTTCCAACAACCATGTAAATCTACTAACACACAAATGACATATAATCACCCCTATTCAAAACCAAAATTTTCAAACCATATTAACACCTCTATTACCATAAAATTAATTAAGATAAGAATATAATAATACCTCAATGTAACTTGTATGTTCATGCTCTAATAAATAATAAATAATCCATGCATAATCAATAAAACATATCATTCCTATATTTCATTCCAACGGCCTCCACCTTATAAAAATAATTATCCAATTATGAATATGATAGAGTGGGTCAATAAAAACAAAAATATCACTACAACATGTCTACAAAATAATCATAGGATGATCATAAATTAAATATTTTAAAAATAATTCAATGAACATGATGATAATATACACCATTTTTTATTTCTTTTATATAATTATTGTGTTCTTATATTAATTCCAACCATTCACCCTTTGAAAACATATGAATAATAAATCCCCCATGATGAAAAATAATTGTCATGTGACATATCAAATATCATACCTCATAAGAAGCTTCAATAGTCGTTTCATAAGAATTAGGACGAACATATGATCAAGTGATATCAATATTATAAGAGTTATCCATAACAACCTATAGATATCATCCCACTAACAAATAATGGTATAGGAACCACCAATATTAATCTAAAAAACGCTTTTTCGGTTATCATTGATGGAGAAAAAATAAATTGAAAAAATGGGGATAAATTTATAGAAATATAGGAACTAGACCATATGGATTGAAAGGAATTAACAAATTAATAGAATATCCATATATCCATAAGGAAATGACTATGTAGCTCAGATGTGTAGACCACAATTAGCTAGGGTTTGATAGGATCCCAACAGATAATATATAGGGAAGATATGGAAAGAGTTTATATTATATATTTTAGATACCTCTGAATGGTTTTATAAGGCCATTGCAATAATACAAAAAGAATTTTTATTTGATCAGTAAATCCAGTCATTCAAAACACTCATATCCCCATATAAACAATGATAGTTCTTTCATAGAAACATTTAATTGACCAAGGACATGACACAGCGGCCTCATATATAGTCATTATAGACATGCCTCCAAGACATGACCCCATTATATATATCACTCTAAATCATCATCATAGAAACAAAAAATGAAATATTCATTTTAGTCTTCATGGATTCGTAAAGATATTCATAAATATATCACCTCTATGACTTGAATTACTACCGTGGTAAAAACTACTATATAATGTTGTTTTCAAACCATAACTACAGAAAACTATGTTATCGGTCATCTAACTAATCATTAGTTGAGATAGTAACATATTCAATGAAATAGGAATTATAAATATTTTTTAGGACTCTTAATGTAAGCAAACTAATCTTTATACCATTATAGAACCTCCAAACCCCACTCCAACACCTTTGAAACCACACAAACCACAATATAACTATCCAGACTAGTTTGGTCATCAATAACATTATTAAAATCAAAATAACAATATAATTAAATTTTCTCTATGGTTTCATAACCACTCTATATAAGGTAAATAGTGGGTAGTGTAAAAATATATATATTATAAGGATTTAGGTTTTTTATTTTTATATACATTTCATTTTAGTTAATATTATCCTCAAATTTTCAATGTGATTTATTATTGGTCCTCATTAAAAATTTAATGAAAATTATTTCTAAACCACTTAAAACATAGTGTATTTCATGAACTACTGGGAACATTCATAGAGATATAATATATCACTCACTAAGTCTCTATGATAAAAATGAAATTTAAAAAAGTTAGAGATTAATAAATTGGAATTTTTTTTTTTGAGATGAAAATAGGGTCAATTGAAAAATATTATTAGAAAACTATATTGAATCCGTTTAAACAAGTACCATGAATATATAGTAGGATTAATGAGTAATGAAAGAGATATATATATCTTGTGTAAATTTTTTTGAGGATACATTAATTAATGATGAAATTAAGATCTAATGAGAGTCCATTAATAATTATTATTAATATAAATGACTAGATTCTATGATATTATAAATTAACTTCGTGTATAATAACATTGAGTGAAATATAGTAAATCAAGATGAAAAGGTGATACATCTATGTTGAAAGAGGGGGTTTAATAAATAAAATTGAATGGGATGGTAGAGGGTACATCTATAATAATTTCTTTGTGTGGAATGGTTGTAATAAAATTTATCATATTGAATAAGAAGAGTATTATTTATAATTGTTAATGATAATTTACATTTAGATATTTAATTCCAAATAAAATTCATATTATAATTATAATTCTAAAATATTCCTCAAAGGTAATTTCCATTATATATACTTTTTCAGGGACATATACATAATGCATCCCAAATGTTTTGATTTTTGAAACGGTGTTTCTCAGGTATACATGTTATAATGATAAATTTATGTATGAAAAAAAGAACATCATAGTTGAAACATCAATATTTATATTTTAATAAATTTAGTTAATTTCGTGAAGAGGCTATATGATATTCTCATATTCATATCGATTAGGGGGTTTTTGTAGAGTATTTTGGTATTGTATGTTGATAATACACTACTTACTGTAAATTATATTCCAAATTTTTTTTCGTTCATGGTATGCCTAGGAAAATTCTTCTCAATGAAACAAATGGCTAAACCATCAAATATATTTATTGTAAAACTCAATGAATAAAAATCAATGAGGATTCATTATATAATTTGGAACATAAATAATTTTACAGTTATAAAAATGTTTTTTCATATAGAACTCAAGAAAAGGGTTTATAATAACATTACAAATAGTGAGTTTTTCAATGTTCAAGTTTCATAATGATGAGTAGGAATGGAAAAAAAAATAGATCTGAATCATTATTACTCAAAAATAAAAACAATTTGGTATAAAATTATCATACACCCCTATTGATATTCCTCACAGGATCTCAGTGAAGATGGGGGTGACATATAAAGACTTCAATTAATTGGTTCTGATTTGGTGACTATAAAAATGTGTATATAAACATACATAAAGGAGGAATTTACCTCATGATCACAAGAATATAAAAACTACTAATCAAATATATATATATATATAATAAAATAAATATCCTACAATATATGTAATTTTATTTATAAAATTAAAAAAATTAAAATATCATAACAACTACTATGAAAAAACAAAAAATACATACTATAAACTCAATGATTTAGTAATATCTATCCTGGTCAATGAATCCCTCCTAGAAATATGAGTATGTGTATATGTATAATCCTGGTGAGAAAATAAATATACTTTTTATGATCATCCCAGATCCCTCACATGAAAATATGGAAGAAGTATTCTAAATCTAATGTCAATAAAAAGAAGAACAATGTTATAACTTATTGTATGTAAAAATCCATCTAGCCTCATAAGGTACCACTCACTAGATCCTTATCCATGTTATAGTAAAAGACTATTAGAAAAATATTTTAATAATGTATCCAAAATCTACTTCCTGGAAGACATGGTCTCTTTCGCACACCAATGTAATATTAAATGTGATTAAACCCTTCAATATTTAAATAACTTCTTAACATCATGACACAACATAATGAAATTTTCCTACCCACCCCCATGTACTACATAAAAACTACAAATAAAAAACTCATTATAGTAGGATAATATAAATATGAATGTCATCAACCCCATTTTATCCTGCTATCACGCACATCCCCACCATGTATCAATATGACAACATTAAAACTATATAATAAAAAAACATACACAGTCCCCTAAATCCATTTTAGATTACATATGGATACCTAATTTCTCTATCCATCATAGTTCATAATATAACTGAACTGAGAGGTCAGAAGAGGGAGAGATGAATATTCTATTTACATATAAATCTAATATATTTGGGATTAATATTAAAATCATTGGCATCATATGGGAATCATTTAGTTAACCTGGAAAGGGTTATGGGGAATATAAAAAAATTATTATATTAATCCACATAAACCCAAACTAATGGCCACATTTATTACCATGTCTTATTTAACTACATATTATTGAATAACTTGAACCGAATTGGCATTAACACACTATAAAACATTCATAAACAGCCTCATAAAATAACTAAACGAAAAATAAATAACTTCCTATTTAACCAAATCATTATTAAATTCTAAATCCACCATTAAAAACCACATTATATTCATTTTTACATATTTAATGTAAAAACATTAATTATTGAATAGTGATAATTTATCATGTCCTTCAAAAGATTCATATAAAGAGTCCACATACCAAATATCATATAACTATTTAATTATTTATTTTTTTATAACTCCTCATTAATATATCAACCCACACTACTTTCATTTATTTATTCATTATTTAAATTATTTCAACATAAAATCTTGTTGGTGAGAAATTGTGAAAATATCCACATGAAACCCTACATATTACCATATAAACCATCACATTGTCCAAGGGGAAAATGACATAAGGAACACCCTGATATTTTATGATATATTTCCTTTCAAATAAATTTAATTTCATCAATAAATTATGTAATAGAAAACTCCAAGCCTAAAAAACCATAAAATAATATACCATTATAACCTTGCTGTAAAATCTATTGAGTGAATATGAGTAAATTTGATTCCCATAACAAATTACCTTATATAAATATAATTTAATTTCATTAAATAATGAAAATAATTCATTTCATAAATTCCCATGAACTTTTAGTTTTATATTTTTATTTAATTAGAAAAAAACCTAAACTAAAAAACCAATGTCAGTCCCAATTAATGTATATTTTTTCCACTATATAAAAAATACATAATATATAAGATTTTGTAAACATAATTAAGATATTATCTATTTGGGATACCAAGTTAGACATATCATTCATATTAATTAAATTAATAACATATAAAAATTGAAAATGATAGAAATGGATGAGATAAAATAATTTTTAAGAGAAACAGATGTAGAAAAAATATCAACATGGATTGAAGCATGCTACAGAAATAAATAATCTATTTAATTTGATAATCAATTAAATATAAGAGAATATTATATCCATTATAATAAATTGAAACATGGTTATTAATAATACTAATCTCATACTAATTAAATTCATAATGACGAACATAAAAATTATATTGTCACAGCCTTATTTAAGGACATTATCATTTAATGGGGATATGTATACATAAAAAACCAACTTGTATTATATCATTAAACAAGATGATTCATCTAGGGTGTATATAATCATTTTCCCACCCATTACATAAATAGGTTTTAGGCAATCACTATAAGTGTAAATATAGATTTCCATACCATTCCTTATGGAAAATATTTTTGAATTAAAACATGGTGATCCTTGCTTGGAATGATATATAATATCAAAAAAATCAACCCATTATAGTAATATATAATCATAAATAATTTATTTACATTCCCCATGTAAATAAAATTTATAAGACGATCATAACACATCTTGATAATGAATAAGGATGGTCAGATTTTCTAGTAAATGTCTGTATTGGAATAAAAATACACATTATTCTAATACTTTTCAAAAAATTCATATATGGTTTGAAAAGATCATAACTCATTCATAGAAATAATGTTTATGGTAAAAATATAAATAGTCCACTGGAAAATTATTTTCTATAATATAATTCCACAACATTTTCCATATTCAATATAACAACATTCTTTCTATACGATCTTCATCTAACCTAAATTATATCAAATGTGACACCCACATCATAATGATCAACGAGTATACATCTCATTAAATACTATAATAACTTGATCATAATACATATAAATAAATAGATTGAAGTTTTTAAAAATAACATGAACCTAGTGGAACAAAAGGAAAATTTAGGATTGTAGATATAAATTAAAAAAACCTATAAAAAAGAATGCTTCAAATAGTATTAAAAAAATATGGGATTGAGAATCAAATTTTTTAATGCAATGATTTTAGTCCCCAAAATTATATCTGATATTTATATATATATATATATAAGGAAAAAACATATAACATTCATACCATTTGGTTAAATCGTTTTTAAAAATAATGGGAGTGGAAATGAAAACCTAAAATAACATTTAGAAAAAAACATAACATTTCCATAAAATAAAATATTTTAGGTATCCGTCCAAGGTATGTTTTGAAAAGGTTATGTGAATAATTTCATGAAAAATTAATTTAAAAAATTATCAATAATAAAGGATCATTTAATGTTATAAAATTTATTATCAAAAAATTATAATAGGAATGGTGGAATAAAATACAAATTCAAGTGATAGGAAAACCCCATTTTTATTATGTTTAAAATATTATGATTTTGAAACCCATATTATAGTGTTGAAAGAAAAAATTAATTTATATTAAAATTTATTTTTACCAAATATAATTAATTCATACCATATAATAAAATATGAATTTCAGATAACCCAAGAATTGAAATAAAAAACTGATGATAATATATTATTATTCAATGAATGGATATTTGAGTTATCAATATCACTTATGTGAAAAATACTCTATGAAGCACAAAATAATTGAAAATAGTTTTATGTCTTAAAAATATAAATAATGAAATAATACCATATAATAAAATCAATGTTAGTAATGTATCTATAATATATAAAATTTTCTCACGTGAATGAACAGAACCCAATAAATGAAAATTTGGTTACAAAAAACTGTTACGACTGGGGTAACACTACAATGAAAATAAATTTGTGGAAAATATCATTATTTGGAATAATATTCCAATAATTTTAAAGAAAAAAATTTATATTATATTTATATTATATTAATAAAACACCATATAAAGGAAACATGGGAGTATAAGATGGGATAAGGCTCAAAGAATCAGAATTATGACCAAGAAAACTCTTGTGTGTTGTGTAACACATTAATCAAATTTCATGAAGTAGTCGTCTTGTAATAAAAAATTATACCCTATGAATAAATAATAATTTATTATATTATATCTCAAATAGTATGTATCTAAACAACATAAATTAAATTTGTTTCATGATACCAAACAAATCTCAAAGAGATGAATTTAAGATGATAACGATTACCTCGGTCCTGTTTCACCTCCACTTTCACCAAACATTTTAAATTATTATATTATCTTCATTAAATACATACTCAACTAAATTATTCCAATATTTATCTATTTATACTCATCACATAAAAATGTTATATCTATAGGTCGGTGTTTACCTATTTTCAATATCATTTTTACATAATCTTTATCACTTTGAACTGGTTTCATGAAAAAGGAGTTGGTGTTCATTAATGATAAAAATTAACCAATCAAAGATAATTAATGATACTAGAATTAATACTCCATCATATTTACTTGGGGAAAAATCATTCCATTTTAGTTGTCATTACAATCCATTTAGATGAATTCAATGTTGATCATTTTTTAGCGACTCCTAATAAATGAGAGTTCTTATCATATTTAATGATATGAATGTTTTAATAACTATAATAGAACCAAAAATAAAACATTATATATATATATATATATTAATATCATATTAAAATAGTAAATAACTTCTCGTTTTAATGCATGATATAAATACATAGTCTTCTATGTGTAGTATTTTACAGAGACCAAACATGAAACATTCATGATTATTAGGTTATTTTGAGGTTGTTTTGTTATAATATCATTAAACTAGAAGAATAACTATCATTTTTTCTGATCCCCTCTACATGATATGTTTATATATTGTTCGGGTATCCTGCTAGGATTCTAGGGAAGAATATTATATAATATCTTCTTCCCCTTGTGGAATTTTTGGTGTCATCATGACCATCATTCATAGGGAGGTAAACTCCAATCTTGAATGAAAACCCTGTTGAGTTTTCATTATAATTATGAGGTTTATCACCTACATACTGGGTGGTTTTATTATTGTTTTTAGTATCATCATACGTATGATCCACCACTCAATAGTTGGTTCCATATGGGGTACCTAATGTTCCCTTTATGTCCTGGGTGAGATCCCCCATCCATGTATGGTGGTT
This sequence comes from Viscum album, assembly GCA_963277665.1. Classification (NCBI taxonomy): domain Eukaryota; kingdom Viridiplantae; phylum Streptophyta; class Magnoliopsida; order Santalales; family Viscaceae; genus Viscum; species Viscum album. Next base: position 205,466,102 of record OY728128.1, on the reverse strand, counting down.
CTAAATCTCGGTATGGTTTCCTAGAAGCACTAATAATACCAGGGTATGATCCTTTATTGAATTTTTATAATTTTTGAATATCTATAGGGGGATCATGGTGTCCCCCATTGGGGTTGAATATTCTCCCTTGTTTGTGTGATGATATCATCTGGGTTTCAAATAGGGTTAGTGGAATAATCCATCAGGGAAGGGTGGGATTCCCTATTAGAATATTGAGATCTACTAGGTTTGAGTTTTAATTTATTCATTGTGAGACCCGATAAACAAATTGTGTTAGATAAATTCCATTAGGGATTGTGGGGATGTTCCATCAGCTTAGTGAAATCCAATGAGTGAGGTCTCTCAAACATGTTCTATATATGAGGCAAGATTCATAATTTATGAGTGTGATATCATAGATGTGTATCATTATGGATGGTAGGTCTTTTAGACATTGTATTATGGGAAGTGTGATAACCTTTATCCTTGAGTAGAATCCTATGGCAAGGTGTATAGTTAAGACCATGAGACTTGGAGTCTAATATGAGAATATCTGGGTTGTCCTAGGATCCATTATGGTGGTATCTATTAGAATTACCATGTATATATGAGGTAACTAAATATGTATAACCAAGAAATGGTTTACATGGTTTATCATGTATTCTCTCTCTCTCTCTCTCTTGTGTTATTATCCTTTTTGGTGTCCAATAAACTGTTTAATTTTAGTTTTATCCATTTATTTTAGATTTTAGGTCAATAAATGTTAATTTTTATACTCACCCCTACAAAGGATCTACCCACACATGTCTTGTCATATGTAGATGACAAGACTTTTTATGGAATTATAGGAGGACCTGGAGTTGGTCTATCATAGAATGCTAGATAGAATTAAATGTGTATTGATGGATTCATTTGACATTAGTCCCCTCCATCCAATCAGGTTGGATGATTTTGAAGATATTGTTGTTCATTTATTTTTCTTCCTATGTCATTTTTAGAATTTTTTCATATTCCAATTGTGCGATATATATATAAATGCATTTTAGGGTATTAGTTATCTGATTATCTCTTCAATGTTTCATGGAGATGTATTTGTGTGTGTGTGTGTGTGTGTGAATATAGGTACTATATGATAAGGCCTCTCATGTATGTTATATTCCAAGTAAGTGTCGGACACCGGCCCATTCCTATTGGAGGACGAATTCGGGTTTGGATGAATATGAAATCCCTAGGCTAAGAGGGCCAGTGGGATGGGTTGTTACAATGTTGTAATGGATGAGGTCATTCCTTAAGATGTGTGTTAAGAGTTTTCTCGCTCTGAAATTTTTTTGGGATTTATGAAAATAGTGTTAAAATGTGTTGAGTTCCCATTTCAGTCCAAGGACTCCACTGTTGGTGCAACAACTGACATATCCATTCACCAGGACATTGAAATCGTACTTGTTGACTCAGAACATGTAGGCAATGATTTCAAGAAAATATTGGTTCTTGAATCATATAAGACCGGGTTATGGTTTACATTATATTCTTCAGTTATCTCCCGAAATATAATTATTAATCATGGTGAATACTAATTCTATTTTTTGATTCCACCATGAATAAATACATTCCATGTTATATATAGGTATTGTGAGGGTGATCCACACCGTGATGAGTCTTTAGTGAGGGTTTCTATGTAGGATGTAGTATCTCTATGTTTTATTCCTTTCAACCCACCACCGATTGAGAAGCATGTTTTATGCGTTGTACTAGTTTATGTTTCACATAGGATGAATGTGATTAAAATTTATTAGAGGCATATGTTATTTTTGAATTATGTTGAGATAGGCCCCCATGTAACACAAGAATGGATTGGTGATGTCCCTTATTTATCCCTCTTCGTGAAGAGACCTCTCGATAATATAGTGTTTATAGTGGGGAATATTATTTTGGGACTATTTGGGAGAATTTATTATCAATTTAATCATACATATGATGATAAAATACTTACATAATAGTTTATGAGTGTCTCTTTTGGGTGGTTTTTATCTAAACACTTCATGATCAATGTGTATTTGGGAGCTACAACATCTTCAGTAGGGTAGCGTGACTTTCATAGAGTTTCTGGTGAGGATCATAGAATAATAATAATACTCAAAAGATTTGGTTCAAGATCATTTTTTCTGAACACATACCTTTGAGAAGGTATTACTTTTGGGTATCCTGGATTTAGTGATATCTCTATGCATTACCTCTATTATTGGAGTGCTCGAGCGATCCATGGAAGTAGATATATTTCTAGCTGAGGAAACACTGTCTATTTATATTGAGAACACGTGAGATGAGACCTCATTAGCTAGTAGTTTATTGTTGGATCAGGGTTTTGGGTGTGTGACACACTTCCAGTGATGATTATAGGATAGTGGTTATATGTATCAGGGTTCCCATGCCATATCTATTCAGCATCCAAAGATGTGGTGTTTTTCTTTGGATGTATGGGAAAATATCATGTCAAATTACTATCCCCAATTTAATGGTGAGAGGGAGACATTTGATGTACCTATAGATGGTAAAATGACATGACCAGGGAGTTTGACATAATGGAGGATATGGTGGAGTAGTCAGCATGAGGTGGTATGCAGATCAACGTGTTGCTTCCACTACCCCTAGGTGTTCCACACTAGGCATTAGGGTATGGAATATGTGGGACATTATTTTTGAAATATACGTAGGTCTATGAACCTAGGGCTCTTATGATGATTAGGAGTACAATCTACGTCCTTATTACTTTTTAAGTAGTATTGTGACATATTATTGTGAGATAAAATTTTATTTCCACTATATTATCAAATCAATTCTAGGGTAATTCAGGATATTGGTAAATCCATGTGACTTGGTTTTTTTTGTAGATTTGGGATCAAAAAAATGTACACTAATCCCACTGATATTTGTTGTTGTGATTCTATAAAAAAAATTTATTGGTATGTTAGTGTCACCCAATGAATATAGAGTTGATGTTTATTGAATGAGTTCCTTTTACATATGTGTTTTGTTAGTTAGTGTGTACATTCCAATGTAGGTACTAGCTATTATATACTAGAGGGTAAGGAAAATGATGAACTTCAGGTAGAATGGACTTTTTTTCTGGAGGCACAATTATGGTCTGAGTGGATAAATGTTACTTTAATTTCCATGAATTAGTAACACAAAGTCATGATCTGCATTTCCCCATGAATATTCCCTATTTTGGAAAAATTATAACAACATATCCATTTTTATCAAGCCATATTCATGTAGAAATACCTAGATCATATAAAAGTTCATTCACTTCTATCTATAGTATGACCAAACTCTATTGGAGGGAGGGCCTAAAATAGAACCTTTTTAAAGTGGTAGAGAGATTCCATGTGATGGTTTCACCAGTGTGGCTTTTTTTCCTTCCTCCCATTCTCAAATATATTCTGACATTGTGTTTGTGGGTGTTATTGGATTTTAGGATGGAGTTCCACCATTGGTTTGGAGTGATCCTAAGTTGGGAAAGATGAGATAATGTGTGTGTACATAAAGACTAATGTTTATCTATTGTACATTATAACCCAAGGAGTAGTAAATTTTATGATATATCTGTTTCATATAGTGTAGGTGGTTTTGAGGATGTCTTCCTAGGAATGTGATTGTTCTACCACTCCACCAATAGTCTCACTTCTTCACAGACTAGCACTCAATTACTTCCCTGATATTAGCATCAACATATTGGTTGAATCCATTGATTCTTCATGAGCTGTAGTATTTAATGGGGTTTTTAATGTGAGGTACATGGAAGACCTTATCCTAAGATAATGTTGAGAGAAATATGTACTAAGTCCTTCACCCATTTGGATTGTTTTTTGTGACTTATTCATTGTTATCTTTTTCTACTTGGTTTCAATGTTGAATGTAATACACTTGGGGATAAATTATATACATTTTCAATTACTAACGGCATCATGGGAATCTCGTATATATAAAGATATTAGTTTCATGAGGCCCACATTATGTGATATGACTTCTTTGTCCTGGGAGTGACAGTGGACCCGACAGAGGCTGGGGCCATGCTAGATTGGGCGACACCAAAGCGTGTGGCTATATCAGAAGATTCTCACAATTAGGATTTATGTAATCCTTTTGGGTGAGGTAATGTACCATATTACCTCTTTCCAGTATGACCATGGGGGGAGATTTTATAGCATGTATCTAGTTGTGGTTGGATACACATCTACATTTTAATCGATAGAGGGAAGACAATATAGGACATTTCATTCATGGTATCCCATGACTGAATGTCCACTATACATATTATGGATCAGTTTTCCAATGTTGGGGAGTATGTTGACTATCCTAGGATCACTTTTGACATGAGTCGCACTACAATAAAAGGTGTCGAGGATGTTTCACTAGATCAATAATACACCATGGAGTTGGGTGGTTGGGCAATGTAGTGAAATTTTGTAAGGTTTTAGAGAACACGATTCATGTTTCCATGTTGGTGTGGTACAATTATCTCTCTAACATCAGCAAAGAACCATTTGGAGCCATGCTCATGAGGCTCTAAGGATCACCATTTTACTTGTTGAATCCATTAGGAGAAAATGTTAGTCGGACACTAGATGGTTATAGATATCGATATGGAGGGTGTATCTCACCCACTAATGGATGAGGACTATCAGAATATGATTGTATATATGTCAAGTTAGAGTGGTGGTGTACCTCTAGAACATATGACCACCGTTTCATTGAGAGTTTGGTGTATTCCACCTTCCACATATTAAGATACATGTGTACACCTCATTGCATTAATTTGACATCATTTGAATTGAAATATAGTTGTGTAGTGTCCTTTTGGGGTACATGATGGTGTTTGTGATATGACTAGAAAGAACCCTTCTTGGGATTGTGGTTCCCATGATTGTAGGTTTATAAACATTTGTGGAATCCTATCGATATCCCAGTTTCACACTTGTTTATTGGATTTAAATTGTTGTGAAAAATCATCAAGGAGGGGGGAGTATACCGACTCTGGTTCTTCCATGCATGATTTATGAATATTTTATGTAATATTTCTAATTCCAGTCATTGAGTTGGTGTGGGATTCAAGGGCCCGAGAACCTTAATGTGGTGATATTTAAAATATTAAATATTTTCATATCCCATTCATGAAATTTTATTGTATATGTGGAATAACTCATAAGTGGAGTCTTTGATTACAAATATGAAAATTAGTTTCTATTAAAAATATGGGTTTTACACTATGTGTTCCATAATGCTTGTTTTGTTTGAGTTCCTTTTTATGGGAGAGAGTTTCCAAGTGTGTAAATGATATATTTTCATATTAAAATTTAAATACATTATTATATACCAATATTTTTTACATGAATATAGAATGGTTGAGGTTTCTCCCTTTAAACAGGATTAATTAATGTAGAACTGTGAGTGATAGGTCACCACCAATCATTTATCATGATTTCAATCACACCCGCATTGTGGCATAGATACTTTATGTCATTGATATGGACAAGAATCTTTGGTGCTTCTCAACGAGGTAGTAATATTTATGATATTTATGTCCAAAGCCAAATTTAAACATTCTTTTATGGTTTTAGTGACTTATTATGACTTCTAGAGATCCCATGGGGTTAGATCTAGGAGTTTTGGGAGAAAATATGGTGATTCATTTAGCTATTAAAGATTTCCCATTCGGAAATCCTAATCACAGAGTGTGTAGTGTTTGAGAGAATTACATGGGTTCTTCCCCTTCTTGGATGATGATATTTGGGTAATATAAACCATGTACCGACTGTATAAGCCATATAGTTAGCCCATGTTATTCAGACTTTATCATTAGATGGAATTCCATGTAAGGGTACATTTCTATTTTGAAGTACATTGCAAGATCCTGATTGTACACAAGTTAGAGGACTTATCCAGGCACACAAGTACATGCTATGGAACATTGGACCAAGATCTATTACATGATCATTACAGTATTGGATTTGTAAAATAAGAACACATAATGCCCTAAGGTTATGCATCATTTATGGTGACATTGGCATCCAGTCCGTGTGTGGGGTGAGGACATTTCGAGTGGTTTGGATGAGGTGACACTCTGTGTGACATGGGGTACATGATTTGTATTTCCCATATACAGGATGATTAACATGATGTGATATATAAATGGGATGGTTTCTAGAGACATTTCTTGTACTATGCATGCATTCTATGTAAATCCATCATAGAAAAATCAAACATGCATCTTCATTATTAGTACATGGGTGGAGGCACATGATTGGACTATATTGAGTGGATTATTTTATTAAACATGATAGTGTCCATGGTGTTGGAATTTGAGATGTTATTTTTTGTGATGATTTTAGGAAAAATGTATCAGTTTCATGTGGAATAGTATAGGGTGAGTGGGTTCCCAAGGTCCATTCATATAAGGGTATTGTGTAGTATTACACCCTAATACAAGATTGTGATACCCTATAAAGGGTGATTATAGATAGATTTCATGTCCCCCCCCCTACGATGATGAGGGAGTATCCTCTATCATACTGTGATCCATAGGGGGGGTTTGTGGTATATTCATGACAATCAAACCAAGGGTGGTGGTACCCTATCTAGAAGGTTATCCTATTAGGGATTAAGGTATGGTCATTCATATGATCCTCAATATAATGGTTAGTTGTAGATGGTGTTTTTTGTGTCTCCCATAAGTCATGGGTGTTATCCCAAATATTTTTATTTTATTTATAAGTCACAGCAGGGATTGATGTATCCCTCAACACACTTATAAGTTATTTATTATAATATAATTATGATATCCAAAGTTCCATGTTGGGGTCTTAGTGTCCCCCATCAGTCCTAGGTGTGATCCCATGTCATTTTGATTAGATCATAATGTTTTATAGTATAATTAATATATTCACCCATTATGTACGAGTATTATAACATGTAAGAGTATTGAGATATGATGGTTTGCAACATGAATTTCATCTGGGAGGGACCTGATGATCATGTTCTCTCATGTGACTGACATAAGGAATGTTGGGGATGTTCTATTTTCTTAGTGATACCTTATAAGGATATATCTTGGAAAATATCCAACAAGTATTTAATACCATTACCCAATGATTGAGATATTTTAGATGTGTTCCATCAAGTATGGAGGTTCTCCATGGGTGATTTTTCCTAGATGATTGATACCCTTAAGCATCGAGTAGAATAGTGTAGAAGGATGTATGGTGGAGACCATGGGACTTTGAGTATGATAAAATTATAAATGGTTTATTATGGGATATCATTCAGTGGATTCTATTTGATATCCCATTTGGAGATGAGATTACTAGTCATGTACAATCATGGAATAATCGATATTGGGTTTCATGTACTCTCTCCTTTGGGTTATCCTTTGGATTCGGGTCAAGGAGGGTGATTCCATTCAGTTTCCTTTTTATATTGTTTTTTTGATCACCTAATAGGTACTTTTATACTCACCCACATATTGGATCTTCCAATACATTTCATATCTTATGCAGAAAATAAGCCTTTATGAGTAGATTTAGGTGGACCTAGGGCTGGCGGAGCATAGCGAGGTAGATAGAACATGGTGTGTTTCTTTAATAAGATATGATAGTAGTACCCTCCTTCTATATTGGTTGGATGCTTCTTTTATTTTTTATAGACCTTAATTTTTTCCTTTCTGGCTTTCAGATATTTTCTATACTCCATTTTTTGAGTAGTTTTGTGAATGCATTTTTTTATCAGTTCTATTATTATATCTTCATTATTTCAGGTTGATCATTTTGTGTATGTCATTACATATACCACAAACTGAGGCCTCCCATGTCTGTGATATAGATAATCAGCACTATATTCCATACATAAGCTAATTAGAGGTGGCCTTGGGGATCCAATAGTTGATCCTTCTACAGATCAGGAAGGCCCTAGTGGGCCAGGTCATTATAGATATCAGAGTGGTCAATGAATCAAGGAATAATATTTTATTTCTTCACAAAATACATTCTATTAAACCATAGTGATATATAATGGAACATTTCATTTCCAATATCAAACTCTATGTCATTTCTCCGTTGAATTTATATTGATATTATCCAAATTTAATAAGAAACAGAATGATATTATCTTTCCCTATCATATATTAGATAAGATTAGGCCCCATCAGTTTCTTCTATTCAACATTATATCTAAATGATAGAGTCTGACACCGCATACTATAAAGATCCTCATAAAGTAGAATTTTATTTATTGAATGGAATATATTATTATAGGATAATTCCATGAGGTGATGGTGTTGACCCAAATATCAGAAGAAATAAATTTGAGACAATCAAAATATATCCTCTTGAATTCAAATGGTTCTCCCAAGGAAACCATCCATCTGAGGATGATAATATGTACTGAAACTGAGATCTATATCCAATTTTTGTGTAAGGATTCTCCAAAACTATGAGGTTAACATCAAAACACAATCAGATGCAATGGTGGCGTCGTACTCTAACAAGCCTTGCCACTTGTCATATATATATATATATATCAGAGATTTGATTATGAGAATAATGATACATTATAGTAATAAAATTAACAAACATTAAAAGTTGATTTACTAGAACCCTGAAGTTGATCTTTACTTAACATGTCCTATGCGGTCTCATGATTAAATCAATTGTTATGATTTCCCATTCCAATATTTCTATGGGAAATTATTCAATATTACCCTTAGACTTCTATCATTTAACCTTTATTTATTATCATATTGGGAAACATGATATAAATTTTTCAATATCAACTTTATGTTATCCTACGAAATATTTTGCTTCATATACCAATAGATTTTGGTTCTTTTGGGATGAATAGAGATGGATGAGCTATGCGCATCATCCCGATTTTACCTGTTTGATTCTAGTTTTGATGGGACAAAATTCATGGTCCAATCCTTAAAATGAATTTTTGTGAAAAGTTGATATCAAGATTATTTTATATTATTTTCTATAGCTCCTAATATGCTCTTTTATCCTCTATAATCATCTTAAGAATTGATAGTTTCTATCTTTTTGATTATGATAGGATAAAGATCATTTTATTATTCTCATTTACCTTATTATAATGTACAATCATATTAAACCACATTGAATACACATCATGGATTGGGTAACAATATAATTTCTACATGGAAAATCTACTCATGGTTTTCCTTCCCAAGATAGTAATAGATTGAATAATTGAAATACATGACAAGTTATAACCACCTTCATTAGCAAAAATTGAGATCTTCATTGAATATAATCATAAAGTGATTGTGATCCAGTATATTTCTAACATATCCTCATATTGATAATTTCTCCATGTATTCAATATAAGGATCACTACAGGAAATCAGGTAGAATGCATTGGGTAGTTATTCTCATGAATCAATAATTAGAGAGTGTAAAACGTTATCACTTTTTCATGTATCATTTGTACACAACCCATGAAATTAGTTGCTGCATCCCTCTAGATCATAAATAATGACACATGGCATGGTATTGTGTGGATAGGTAAAATGATTACCAAATTCATTAATAATTTATATATATCTTCATAGTAATAATTGAGAAAAAAATTCAACCCCGTTTGAGTAATGTTAGTTAGTGGTATTGAAAATCAAGATATTTTTCAACCAAATCGACTAAGGTTTACAAATAATGTATGGAGACTACAGAAATACATTCTTTGTATTGGTTTATGTCACCCTTTAACTTCCTCTATTATTGATTTGTTATTATATACACTTTTTGAGGGATAACATGAACCATTAATGTTAATATATCTATCTAAAACTCACAATTACTATACATCACTTATACCTTTTTATTTTTATAGTTCATCATTACACCATTAAAATGATCATCATGTTCTATTGATATATTAGAGAAGATAATAATATCACTGATTAAAACTACCCATAATTTTTCAAGGTAATATGTAAATACTTATTTCATTAATTCTATGAAGGTAGATGGATACTTATTGAGTCCAAATGGAATCATAATAAATTCATTGTGATCGTACTTTATATGAGTATAATATTTCAGTATATCCTATTGCTTAATATTTAGCTAATAATATCCAGACAGATAATACACATGAGTGAAGTATTTGGCTCCAAATAGTTGATCAAAAATGTCATCAATATATGGTAGAGGATACATGTTCATTATAATGTTTTTTTCTAATTATATTCAATGTACTAGATAATATTCCAATAATTATTTATGATGAAGAGGTCTGGTGAAACCCATAGTGAATCACATAGGTGTATATACCCTTTATCCAAATTCTCTTACAGTTTCTTCTTGAAATATAGAGAGTTAGTAGTGTCCATTATTTATAACATCTTGGATAGTGGAAACTATAGGTTTTTAATCATGATCTAGAACTCAAGAACTTAGTATCGTGGAAGAGAATGTAATTTATTAAGAAAAAGATCAAACTATTAACTAAAAATTGACATTCCTTCATGGAATAAATTTTACAAGTATCAATCATTTTAGAAGGATATTATTTATTTAAATGAAAAGATATACATTCTTTAGATGATTATTCTAATGAATAAGCATTCAAATTATTTCACATATATTGAAACAGAGGAGGGATTGTGATATTGAGGCCAATTTCCTTCTCATGGAATATTATTTATGATTTTATTAATTAAAATAGAATCCAAACACATAATTTCATCGAATTCCAACAAATAGATTATCATATGTTTCAGTAGAAAATTCCCCCAATAATATGGATAGGGGAGAGGATATATACATGGAATAAAACAATTTCCCCATTTTATGATTTCATAGATAGTTTAAATTCTTTGTTTTTTGGTGGTCTTATAATAGTTATATTAATATTGTGTGAAATGAAATTATGTTTAGAACCATAGAAATATATGAAATTCTTTGTTGATGAATGAATGATAATCCCACCATTCACTATTTGATTCTAGTTATAATTAATTAATTAATCGAAAATAGAAATATGGGTGGTATTTTTTTAACACTTCAATATATAAAATGGAAATTATGAGCATTTAAATGATTACTCATAAATGAAATAAATTACTTAAGATGTTTGTTTCTAGGATTCAATATTTCATTCCTATATTCTATTTAAAAATATAAACATTTATTTTCATTTTTATTCACTCCACAATGGTTCTTAATGACACTATGAATTCACATAACAATATCTTTAGGTGTGTCAAACCTGATGTTCAAAAGGGTGTCCTTGTCGTTCACTAGGTGATGACAAAATCTATTCTAAATATGCCCTTTTCAGGTTATTCCTCCTCAGAGAAACTATGGAATAAACATTTCAATTTTAGTGTCTATATAAGTATTTATTTATTAGAAAACACATACTAAATACTTTACCTACATTTATGGATATTTTTCTTATATTGGTATTATCCCTGAGGATTTTATTAAGGTTTTGAAATCCTAATACCAAATAATATGTGGTTATTTCTCTGATACCATCTATGAAAACTATATGTTTAATATACCTTAATTTAATATTTATTACATTAATACACACCTAATAAAATCCCACGTGATTAAAAGGACTAGTTTGTTACGGAAATTTTATAAATTACTTAACAAAATGAAACATGGATAGAGAAATAGTATATAATATTCCGCAAAAAACTCTTGAAATTTCATCGCACCTCTAAAACTACACGATATTACTTAGGGATGATCATAATAAATGTACGAGATTAAAATACATGTAAGGGAATAATCATAGAATAACAAGATGAAAGTAATACATGTTAGTTAATAGGTATAACAAGGTGACAAAAATGGATGATAATCATAAACATAGGCATTGATGCATGATATATAATGTTAGAATGAAAGAAAACTTTGGAATGTGTATGAAACAGAAAACTTGATATCATCATAATAATTATGGGATAACATCCAATACATCATTTGTAGCACCTTGAAATTCTAAAGCAAGAACATTATATTCAATAGCATGTGTGACTTTCAACACAGGGTGTAGAATGGATTTAATCATCATGAGAAATTAGTATATATTTGATATTTTTAATAAATCTATGAAATGGATTTTAGTGCACAAAACAATGAGTAATCTTGTGTTACATTCCAGAATGACCCGGTTCGACAACTTTCTATACATGAAAGAACAATTATTAACTAATAATTTTAATATAGGTATATAAACATGTGATTACCTACTAGACCTTATATTGAGGATATGAATATAATAAAATAACTTATTAAAAAATAAATTTTAATTTATTGTAAAGCAAATAATTATATATTAATATAGAAACCAAATGAATATAAACGGAATGATTTTATAATGAACGATTTTTTCCACAAAGGTGTTTTATAGAAAAAAAATTAAACTAATTTATTTAAGATAAGGATATTAATGATATATGTATATATATATAATATTTGATAAATTATTTTTTATATTAAATCCATAGATTTTATAGGCATAAGATAAGAAAACCCATATTTTACACATAATTTTTTTATAAAGGTAATTTTACCACCATTTAATAACCCAACTAAATTAAATATCAATATTTACTATTTTATAAATTTAATACAACAAAATAAACATCATTTTTGATATATAAATTTCAAAATAAAATTACGGTAAATTTTCTTAATTTTCAAGGATTTTTTATTTTTTGATGAATGGTTAAAAATACTGAATTTTAATTCCAACACGTTATTTTCTTGCTTTTTTATTAGGATGAATAATTTTTTTAAAGCATAATTATAACAATTTATCATCAATTAATACAATTTAGGAAATTATAACCAATTTCACTTTGAAATTGGAAATACGAACTTAAGAAACTTTTGAATGTTTTTGCTTTTCAAACCAACTTTTTTATCCAGTCTATGGGATTAATTTTAAATTAATTCCATCAACATTTTTTTCTTTTAATTTCAAAAAATGCTTTCAGATGTGTAATAATAATAATTTATAATATTTAATAATATAAAATTATTTTCTTAAAAGAAACTATTATAGAAAGTGATATAAATTAATTATAGTTATTAAAAATAAAATTATCATTAAAAGGGACTAATCATTAATATTTAGGAAAAAAATTTCATTGAAAATTTAAAAGAAGACCTTTTATGCCCACATATATATATATATATATCCAATCATTTGTTTTCTTTAATTAGGTTCTCAATTAGATCTAATTGAAGTGGGAAAACATAGATAGTATTCCGTTTTAAAAAATTTACAAGAATGTTCCTCATCCTACAGTATAAAAAGGTATTCACCTCTAACACTCATTCAAAACACTACATCCCTTTGGCTCGCCTATAATTTACTAAAATGATCTCCCAAAATACAGACCCTAATCCTATTATTCTATATTTTGAAATAAATACTACCTATGATAACTTTAGGTATAATCCATAAGAGGTCACTTGAATACGAGGTAGTATTATTCAATGATCACATTCATTATATTTGTTTCTAAAATAATTAAATTCCTATTTTTCCATGAATGTATAATAAAAAAATTATCCTATCTTATCACGAATCCCTCCCCCCAAAAGATACCCCTCCTGGGTAGGCAATGAAGGGAAGGGAGATAATGACCCATGAGTCACGCCTTCAGTAAGCAACGAGGTAGCGACCAACACCAAGGGTATATAGTCTCACAAAGTGGAAGGAAATACCCTTTTTATAGGAAAAAAGATCAGGAGATATGGTTTCATATCCCAAACAACTCCAAACAATCAACAATTATGTAAATAAAAAATCCAACCCATATTAATGATTAAACATAAATGCAACAAATAACAAGAAAAATACAAAGTAATGTACCAAAATAAGGCAATGTAGTTACAAAGAAACAATCCCAACACCAAAGATAGTGAGGTCTAGAAAAGTCCTTTTAATCCTCTTGGAAACATGATAATAGTTTTATATATGTAGGGAGATCATATAGGTATACTCATTAGGAAACCCCAACGTTTATCATGCATAAGTGGGAATACATACTACTTCCCTTGTAAGAAAACATCTGAAAAAAACAACACCTAACAAGGAATAAGGTCTGCACACTATGTAATGTATGTAATTTAATTTAATATAGTAATCAAATCAATTATAGGGTACCCCACAACACTTTCCCAATGATTAGATTCCCTTACACCCTAATGGTAGATGTAGTGAAGCTCCCACCTCTTCCAAACATACCATACCACTACCCGCCCACAGACAGCTGGACCATAGGCCGCATCCCATTCCACCCATAGACACCTAGGACACATAAAACATCACATCCCACCCACTATCACATGGGCCTCAATAACAACCTCATCCTAAAGAGACCAACGAAAGCACAACACACCTCATTCCTAAGACACATGGGAAACACAACATTCCAGCACACACCTGGGTCTCACAACCACAACCTTCCATAAGTTTCTTGAGGTAACACTAACTTGATGAGGGAGAAATGAAGAGCGGGTGGCCATCCATCAATCCTCCTACTTGAATTATTACCCCCCATCTTAGTAGTGGGTTCTACACATAGTTCTCAACATAGGTGGAGTGAATATAGAATTAAAAGGAAAAACATGTATATATATAGGTATCAAATAATATGCACAACCTATTGGTTTTCAAAGCAACAAACCAGCCCACACATAACCACCCATGATACTACCTCAACATGCACATACACCCAAATAGACACAAACCTAATTCATATCCCTAGAAAACTCATATAAGCAGTCATAATCCATTATTATGGAATTATTTTGTTCATTCCATCCCTACCTGTAAATATACAAACAAAAACACATTGCAATCCACACAAAATAAATAATATAGTGGGAGTAAACTATAGTAATAAACCACTCCAAATTCAATTCACTTTATTCCAACATCATTTTTTAAAGTAATGATATCCAAAAAAATACCCAAAAAACAGAAAAACCACCAACTTATAGCGACACCCAACACATCAAAACCAATACTAATACACTACCGGTTTGCAGTCCCACTACATGACATGTTTATCCATTCCACAATAAACCAATCTATCAACATAAATTTCCATCACACCTATTGTACCACCCCATACACTCATTACACACACACACACCACCAAAACTATAACCTTGCTTCACAATCATGCCACACCACACCCATAAACCCAACAATGATCCCACCACTATACGCACAACTATGGTTCTAACCACAACACCACACAACCCACACAAGGCATAAAACTAAACAGAACCACACATATCACAAAAACATATGAACCAAGGCACGTTTTATTCATATTTGGCCAAAAATCATTCATTATTTCAACTTAAATAATTTAAGGGTTATCCCAATGAATGTTTGATCCGGGTGCATCAATTTATTTAAATTGATATACGTGATTTATGGATTGATATTTTATGGAATTATTCACAATCTATTATGGGTTCACAATCAAAGAACAACAATGTCCTTGATTTTAAAAATCCATAATTCCAATAAAAAACACAACAAGGATTAAAGATAATAGATAAAATAAAATAAAACATCATCATCATCTTCGATAGCCCCTCATTTATTACTAAATTTACAATCTGATTATATCGTAATAACATTAATAATTGGTTTCATCCATATTCACAAGATCACATGAGTATACCCCCCCCCCCCACAGGATACACTTGTTAATGTGAGATGAATGTAATACTTACCTCTAAGAACTGGAAACCAATGATTCTTCCTTACGCCAAAACATAGGGTCATGAAATCCTAAAAAAGATTCAAAGGGACAAACTCATTAAACGGATTCAGTATAGACATGAATCTGTGGGGGATGAAAAGCTCTGGGTGCACTAAGAGGAAATGGAAACAAACAAGGAAGATAAGAACCGCTCATAAAAGTGAAATATCCAAAATGAACGGAAGGGAGACCATTTCAATGTACTTTAAATTTTGATCGTGGTCAAGACCACACCACATGGAAATTTCAAAAACTAAGAGAGCATTAAAATATTAATGATATAATTAATATCCTTAGATATGGTGGAAAAATATTAAAAAACTCTTAAATACTATAGGTAAATAATTTAATGTAAAATAGAAAGTAGAAGGGGAGAAACTAGAAAAACATGGAAAATCATGAAATGACTCACTACTGATTGAGTCACTAGTGAAAGATATCGGTGGTGAGTCTCAATTTATTAAGTCACTATTCGGTGGGACACCATTTGTAACCCAACAATTGTTGAGTCACTGTTCGGGGACCTACCATTCGGCGAGTAACCATTCGATGAGTTAGTGTTTAGTGACCTACTATTTGTTGAGTCATTGTTTGTTGAGCTACTACTAGACGACTCACCATTGGACATTAAAACTAGAAAACCCATATAGTGATCCATTCTGTCATCTAGGAACACCTCATACACTTGATTTTTACAATGTAATTGACCAAAGAGGTCTGGTCTATTACACCAGACACCATTCAAAATATTCTCACGCTCAATAATTCAAAACCAAACCTTGATAAAAGAGGGGTCCAAACAGCCATCTGGTAAGATAATTCTCATTGATAAACCACCATTTTTCATTATAATGTAGAAGGTAATCCATGACATCCATGAACACCTCCTCCGACATCCACTACCCAAAACCGACTAGAAAGTACACCACCATAGCACCCAAAACACACTATCTGGACACATGAATCAAGGAGTTCCTTCCTTAATGTCAAGATAAAATCCTCTTTGGATGAAACTGACTCACCCTCAAGGGTTTAATTGCATCTCAATTAAAGTGTCTTGATTATTAATTTGTGTCCTCCCCACCTCATGGTATGGAAATTAACACAAATTAAAGAATAAGGACACAACTCATCTCATCGAAATTGTGTTTCAGGACAACGAAAACCAGAGAAGAGAAATTCCAAAAATCTCCCAATACTGGTAAAACATATATTTTCTCACTCCCTTATACACTCTACTAGGCCACCATTCCTCCAAAACATATCAATCAAGGTAATGGTCCATCTACATGGAAACTTCTCCAGATGATCCTGAATCTCCAATGGATTCTCCACGATCGTTGTGTCGTCCTCGATATCTATCTCTCCCCAGTTTATGAAATGGGAGTCATTGTGAAGATGTTTATGATCTTGGGAGACATGAAAGACATCATGGATATTCTCCATCTTTGGTGGAAACGCCAACTAGTATGCCACATCACCAACTCTGCCCAACACTTTGAAGGGTATGAGGAACATGAGAGAAGTCATGCTCCCTCAACCAAACCTTCACAACCTACATCGATGGGAGACTTTCAAGAAAACGTCGTCCCCATCCTTGAAATCCAAGGACCTTCTTATTTGATTGAAATATCAATTCTAATTAGATTTTTTGCCTTCATCCTCTCACGGGAAACATAAACCTTCTTTGTTGTGGTATGCACCATCTTAGGACCCAGAACTGTTGTCTCCCTGACCTATGACCATCACAATATTGAACGACATGGAATTCCATATAAATTTTATAATGGAGCCATGATAATGGAATAGTGATATCTATAGTTTAAGAAAACCCAACCAAGGCCAATTGTCACACCCACGATCCACTGATGTCCAAGATCCATGCTCACAACCAATCCTCTAGTGTTTGGATGATCTTATTTGTCTGTTTGTCTTTTAGAGGGTGTAAGGAAGTGCTAAGGTGTAACTAGGTGCCAAAACCATGATGAAATACCCTCTAGAATCGTGAGGTATTTTTTGTATCCTAGTATAAAAAAATAGATTTTAGAAATCCATGTAGTCACTATTGAAATAGTGGGTTCCCTAGACCCAACTATAAAGTTCATTTGATTACTATATCATGAGTACAATTAGTTATGCATGATGTAATCTTACCATTATAATGTACATTTTTCTGTGTCCACTATTATAATGGGAATTTCCAAAGACTAATTGTCGTATCAAGAGGTTGTAGCAGACCCCAGGCCATACTTATAACCTCAAAATACTATGACATTAATCATAAATATATGATCTATAGTCTAGATACATCTTACTGAATGGACACGGCAGATGATTGACTATCAGGTGCTAGGGGATCATAAGCATTGAGACTTCTTTTCATGAAGTTCACACATGGTGATCTGTATTATTGAGATCGTGAGGACAGACCCGCCAATTGGAACACCACATGTTTTATGTGTCATTGGTCATTCTTATCCATGGACATGTGTATTGGGCTCCTAACTTGAGACCATTACCAATGTGTATCATTTGATTACGTAATTTAATACAAGGCAAAAACCATGGTTCTAAAATCGTGGTGATGTAGATAGTGTTGGGTGTGTCGTTGGTGATATGACATTGGTTGAATGTTCAAGAAAGGATTTGTCGCTTCAAAGTTTAGGAAGTTGTATATCTCTGGCTTGGTTGATCAAGATGGTGCTGCCTTCATAAGTCTTTGACCAAAGTAGTACAAGGGTAAATCCATTTGGTAAGATCAAAAAATAATAATGCAAGATAAGGATGATGACACTAGAGTGCGTTATGCTTTATGAGATATTTAATGACAAACAGATTATAGTACATAGTTAGTGTTCCTAGGACGGTAGTCATTGCTATAACAATCCTTATCTTTTTAGGGCCATGATAGGTTTCTGGACTCTGCTATTGGTCTGTGGATATTATTCACAGCTATCTAGATAAGCGCATAGAGGGTCACACACAATAGCGTATTAAAGAATCCTCCCTATTCAATTGAATAGGTATAAGTACATGGTGGGCCCCACCATGGGGTCCGAGCGTTTTCAAAATTATCGATCACCAAAAGAATTAAATAAATTCATTAATATTATTGTTATGAATATTTGGGATGGAATTTATTTAATTTATTTACGAGTTCAGTAAATATAATAAAATATTAATCGAACGAATATTATTTTAATATTCAAGGTTAGTTCAATATTAAGCGGGACCGCGAGTCATGTTAAATGACTCGTTTATATCACGTAATAAATTTTATATATATTAAAAGTATGTATAAAAATAAAAAAAATATTGACGCAGTTTAGTTCATCAAAATTACTTATTTAGTGGACATTGAAATTAACAGGGGCGGGGAACCCAACCGGGTATTTTGGAATTCCACTATAAATAATAGAGGAGGTTCTCTCCCTTAGTGTGAAATTCTCTATTCACTCATTTAATGGAGTGAAATCTATAGTCCACCTTTCCTCCCTCTTCCTAGAGAGAGAAGATATTAATCCATGAGTTCGGATTAAGTTCTTCCTCCAGCATCAAAGAGATCTCAATGTTGTGATCTTCGGGATGTTGAAAGCATCGTTGGATCGCTGCGTAATCACCTGGAATCTGACGATCGATGTTTCATCGGATTTTTGGAGCATGTGTGGACGATCTTGAGGGATCCTACTTTGGATCCTTCAAGCAACGATCACCATCAACTAGTTGTCGTCAACCGCAGATTCAGATTTGAAACGGGTACGTTTTCATTTATGTTTTGTTCTCTTAACAATTTATGCAAGATCTTCGGACCTCCGTGGGGCTTGGATCGTCGGTGTCGATAAGTACCGTCGATCTGCCGATGAAAATTTTAAAATCCCCAGCCCACCGGCTTCCGCTGCTAGCCCGGAGACCTTACAGTGGTATCAAAGGGATCACGTAGATTTTTTAAGCCAAATGTAATTAATTTTCATAAAATTAAGTAGAGGGTTTAATAACGGTCCCGATGGTTCAAACCGCATGGCGATCCAATTTCAAATGACCAAGTTTTTGCCAATTTAAATTTTCAGATTGAATCAAATTCGCGGTTTCATCTCGGGTTCTAATTTTATTTCATATTATTGAACTGATTAAAATTCAAACGGTTCATTAGAAATAAAATTAATTGTGAAAATTATAATTTTATAATTTAATAATTTTCATAATAATTTTTTTATAATAATATAATAATAATATAATAAATTATTATTATAATAATTTTATTATTATTGAATTTAAAAAAGGCTATGTAGCCTTTAGAAAGGATGAGTGGAATTTTTAAAAGGGGTGGAATGAATTTTTTAGAGGAGGTTACTTATTAAAAATAAGTCAGTAATTGACTTAAAATATAAAAAATTGATGTTTATTTTTTAAGGGTATAGAAGAATTGTTTAAAAAATTGGAGAAAAACTCATGTGGGGAGGGGGCTTGCTTTGCGGATCAAGCAAGAAAAAGGAAACACAAAAAAAACATTGAATAAAAAGGTGTGGGGCAGGCTGGCACGTGGAAAAAGGATATAAAAAAAACAAATTTGAAAAGGGGGTCCGGCGGACCCCCTGTCTTCCCTGCACAACGCACTAGACACCGGCGCACCCGGCTCCGCACACCACTGAACCAGGGGCCCCAGTCTACAGCCCGTAGCATTCTCCTATTCCTGGCAAGCCCTGCCGGTCCTCATCACACAGCACTAGGCTTCTCACGACCAACCATCCTAGCCTCCGCATTCATCACCATGCGCCGGCTAGAAGACCCGGTCCGCCTACCTCCATACACTTCCCACTTTATCCGTCACACCCCAGTCAAGGCCGCCACCCTGCATCGCCTCCTGGTACTGCCTTGCAAGGCCGCCCACTATAACACTGGATTCCTCAGGCGCACCCATGCAGCTTCCTGTCATGCGAAGTAGCGCCTCTGGCACTCCGCCTTATACCACGTCATAGCTTGCACGGTTCCCCCACCTTGCCGGACAATCGGACCCCCATTCCGAAGCCGATGTCCCGACAGCCCACCGCTCTAGCGCGGATCCAACCAGATCTCGGCCGGATGCCACCATGGCCTTGAGTTGTGCCTCTTGACACCAGCCAGGCCGCGACACCGCCAGCATGGCACCTGGAAGCTCCCCTCGACCACGTGCCGCACCTGGTGCCCGTCGTACGGGCATCCGGCCTCCCGCAGCAGCGTGACGTGACCGCCGCCCTCCTCGCTTGGTGCTCAGGCTGCCTCCCCGGTCTACTTCAGGCATTAAGCTGCAGCCACGGTCATTTCTGATTGCATGGTATGCATACAACGGTTGTGCCCCACCCGAATCAATTTTATTATTAAATTTAATTAAGTTAAATTAAATTAACTTTGACATTAAAAATAAATTAATTAGAGGACCAATAATTACTTAAATTCTTTGAACTATTAATTTAATTTAATTTAATTTAGATAAACCTCGAACATAATTAATGAATTTTAATTTTATTGTGCATCATTTACCAGTCTACTGGCCTTGGGTATCAACCCGTGTATGTTTCTTTTATTTAATTAATTATTTAACTGTCGGTGATGATTGTAATTAATTAAATAGACTTTATGCGCATCATCATTTATTTTTGGATAAAATGTATAAGGGTCTGCACGCCCAACTTTTACCAGATGTATATTTATCCCGCTAGTTCCCCTTGCATGTTCTAGAGTAATTTTTTATTTTGGACATAGATAGAGAATGGCATGGACCCCGCCAAGACAAGGTGGTGCACGTTGATCAAGAATATGAAAGACGACATGTGGACCCTTCCAAGATGAGGGGATACTCCAAGACATGACGTGGACCCTGCCAAGATAGGGTGATGTTCCAGATGCGAAGCGAAAATACATGACAGAGGGCAAGTTGCATCATGAGTCAAGCTTCAACTCAGATATGATGCCCTTAGGTCGTTTAGATGCTCAAGGCCATTCGGGTAGTAGTTTTACTTTATGCGTTTATTTATTATTTTATTCATTTTAGAACAACGAGAAAATACATAAAATAATAGATAATAAAATGAATAAAGAAGCAGCGTATTTTTTTCAATTAATGTTCAGTTGTGAGCATGACAACATAGATTAGCAAGAAATGGATTACATTCATTGCGAGAAAACCAATAAAACTCTCAAAGAAAATATTATGTCTCAACAGCCTTCCACCATTCTTGTTTGAAAAAAACCAGGTGTTCGAGGTGCTGATCATGCCTTAGCTGAGGGTGACACTTACTACCGGGGAGTTCATATTAGGGAGGTGGGTCGACTTAACTAAAATTGCAGTAATTAAATAGACATAGCTTGATTGTTGTAATTTTAGAGGCAAGCATTGAGTAAATCAGTAATGATTTTTGATGCTTGGACTTCACTCAACAGATCAAGGAACTGCAAGTTAATGTGGTTGGCCAACCAAAAGCCTACATTGGACCCTTCGAGTAGTGGCATATCCATAGCTTGTAAACTATGAGGGAGGTTCAGGGATCCTTCCCACTAGAATACTCACAAATATTCCAATTCTAGTATAGAGGGTTCCAAGAATTCAAAAAATTAGTGGGAGACATTTAATGATTAAAATATCAGTAATGTCACTTTTGGTAATCAACATTAAATTACAATCTGCTATGGATTTTTTTGTAGATATTGGAAAGAAATACCACAATAAAACTGTTATAATTATTAGAAAAAGTTAATGTCTAAACTAATCACGAATTTCCATAGAGTGGTATAAGTGCTCGTGCACATTACTATTATATCAGAAATTCATTGTGCTTGTGTCCCAACTTGTTAAGCCACCACTAGAAGCGAGGGTGTAAAACTGCTTACAGGAGACTCATGAATCAAGCATATGATAGTTCTATTATAATGCTATCATCAACATCTGATGTTAGTTGTGGTTGCTACATCATAACTTGGATGATGATCACATGTAGTCTCATCTCCATGAATGTTTTGAGGAGAAAGCTACCTAACATTTGAATGTGGTGATAACACTCGGATTGTGTAAAGTGAAAGAAAGTTCACAATATTTCATGTCATCCCATTCTTATACCTTTTACACCCAATTACTCTGTCATCATTTAAGGATATAAAACGAACGATATAGAGGAAGTCCTTCATTACCATTAAGGTTAAATTCTCCAAGTAATAAGAATATTATAGATAACACCATCTTTTATTCTTATGGAAAATAAATTTAATGGTAAGGTGAAAAGGCCTATGGAATGTTATGCAAAAGGCACCTTCGTCATGTCCTTCAATGAAAAATGGTTGGTTATTTGATAGGAGGTTATTTTCATCACATATAAATTCATGGATGTTTAAAAACTAGAATACTAGAAGCAAGTACCCTCTTCTTGTTCAGTAAATATTCATCGAAGAAGAGTATTGTTCTCTGAAATACATAATGGGTATTAAAATACAATATGATTTTCACATATATGTATTGAAATACAGTAACCATGTAAGTAGAGAAACCTTACCAATAGTAAGGGGTCTTCTCGAAGCAGCTGAGAAAGGGCGTTTCCTAAGTCAGCTGTGAGAAAACCCTAACTTCTAATAGCCAAGAGATTGATTCAAAATGAACAAGTTTTAGAGTATAACCAAAATATTTATCTCACATACCCCTTTTGGACACGATGAGACATTATTCCATGTTTTGGAATGAATGTTGTTTGTGTTAATATACTCAAAAAACAGTTCACTTCTACTTGAATCAATGTCAATACATGATGAATATAAAATGTAAGACCAACCTAGTTCTGGAAATATAGTTCTTTGTCAAGTAAAAAAAAATTGAATGTCAAGAATAAACCCAGTATGGTATTTTGGCTCGGCACTGCAAAACACCTTTGTTATTATTGAAATCCGTAGATTAGACAATGAATCCTTTAGAAATAAAGGTACGATACAAAGCTTCTGAGGATTAGTTCCACATGAGATTATGAACTATTACATAGAAAGAAATAGGTAAAGATACTTCGTACGATTCCTTTATGTTATTAATGAATAGTGAAGTATATGTTTGGTAAGAAGATATGAGTTGCTTCGGATCAGCATCCAGAAGAATATCTTGAACAAACAATCATCTATCATGATAATGTAGCATGGAGTAATTCCTAAATGCATGTTACCTTATCTACATCACCATATTGATGTTCCTAAGGAGGATTGATGACGAAGTCTTACATGTTAAAATTGATGAACAAAATGTACCATGGAGTTATTCCAAAATGCACATTTTATACATCAAAGTCATGATGTAAGTTATATCCATGTTAAACCCTACAGTAACTTCCATTATATTTCATGATGCACATTGAAAATAACGGTGTAAACCCATAACCACCATGCTAACTAAAATGATAAATGGATATCATACGAGTCATATTATGATGGAAAATCATTTATGTCATAGGAAATGTTTAGATACCAAGCGTTTTTTAGGATTTAAACAAACATGTATCAAGTTGAACACGTTATGCATCTAAGGTAATTATCCTAAAAGTTGTTTAGGATATTACCTAAATCACTAATATATAAAATATGTAGTCAAGAATTAGACTACATTTCTGTAGAAGGGTGTGCATCTCTATTAGAGATAGTGGGAGCTAAATTGACATTGACTTAGTAAATGCTCGAAATGAAAAATTGGTTGACATAGGAACAAGTTCTACAAGTACATGTTGAATATGCATGTTCCAGAGACATATACTGCATAGGAAGGATGAAAACATAGTGATGGTTTTATATTCACCACGTTTAGTGATAAATTATTCGTTGTGAATAATAAACCCTACATGAAAGAAGAATATTGAAATTAGATAAGATTGATAAGATCAATTAAAATTCAATAATGGATTCCATGTATCAAATTGCAATAGGGATTTTAAATTGAACACTGTGGTGAGTATTCAAATGATAAGATACATCGATGGTACATGAATGGTACAAATAAGGCTCGATTGGTTATACCAAGTCGGTACCCCAAAAAACATTAGAATTTTAATTGTCATAGCTAATCTTTTAAGATCGTTTTATTGGTCATTGGATGTCAAGATCATCTTTCATGGAAGGTGTTTATATTATCCAACCAGAAAGGGATGATGGCATCATATGATGCCAATAAGGGTTGCATGTTACTAAAATCATGTTCTGGATAAAGTAAGCAACAAGATCTTAGAGAAAGAACTTCAAATGAATTTTTGTCTTATGTCTACCATAGGTTATTGGGAGAGCCAATGTTTTCGAAGAGATATATGATCGAAAACATATGGATAACTGATATGGGTATTACAGTTAGATAACATATGATTAAATGTAATTCTCCAATGATTGACTTGAAGTAGAAACCTATGTTCTAGGGAACAGGATATAATGAGGTAGATATAATGGTTTCTTAGTCTTAGTCAATCGTACTTATAGTGACATTGTATTGGAAAAATCTAGTTGGAACAATTCATGTTCACAATTGTTGCCAATTTCACATGGATTAATCTCTCTAGGTTATCATGTTTGGAGCATGGGAAGAGATTAATGTTGTGAATTAATAACATACTCTTTATTGATGAATCAATCACATATTCCATGATATGTACAAAAATTTATACTGTCAGGATATACTTCATTGTAGGTAGATATAAATTGTTTCCAAGAGCATTGCAATTGAATGTAGTCAAAACTATCAAATTTCACTTCATCAAGTACAAATGATATGTACCTGGAATATGGAGCAGAAGGTATACTAGTTTTTGTGGGACACAAACTACAAATCCTTAGATCAATTGGATATAGTTTTGTAGTTAATAAAAGGTGATGAGTGAGTCAATATCATAAATTCTAGTGGTAGCCATATCTACAAATACCGAGTACTTTGTAGATTCTAAGGTAGCCAAGACGTAGTTAAATGCAACGATTTTTTCCAGTTCATGGAATCACACCTAGTGAGAAAAGTATTATCATAATGTGTATAATGATATTCTTACTAGACAATTTGTCAAGTTATAATAATGTAAAAAAGTGATATACTCTGTGATACCTTGTCTTGAGAAGTTTTACTCTATGAGATGTGGTCACATTCAATAGATATGCCACACAGAAAAAATGTGGCAGGCCTAGCAGTTAAATCCATTACTCAGTAGAAGCATGATTTTATCACTTGAGTAGCTAACAAGTATAGTTAGAATTTTGGCCCTAGTGAAAGTGGGAGTGTTGAAATAGTGGGTTCCTTAGACCCAACTATAAAAAAGTTTTGATTACCATATAATGTGTACAGTTAGATATTCATGATGTAATCGTACCATTATAGTGTAGAATTTTCTACGTCCACTATTATAATGGTAATGTCCATAGATTAATTGTCGCATCGAGAGTTTGTAGCAGATCACATGCTATAATGATAACCTCATGATACAATGACATTAATCTAAAATATATGTTCTATAGTCTAGATACATCTTACTGATGAGACACAGTACATGTTTGACTATTAGGTGTTGCAGGATCATAAGCATTGAGACTTGTTTTCATAAATTTTGCACATGGTGATCTTTAGTAGTGAGATCATGGGGAAAGACCCCCCCAATAGGAACACCACATGTATTATGTGTCATTGGATGTTCCTATCTACATACATGTGTATTGGTCTCCTGACTTGAGACTATTACCAATATGTATCATTTGATTACATAATTTAATACATGGAAAAAACCGTGGTATTGATGTCATGGTGATGGATCTTGTATTGGGTGAATCGTTGGTGATACGACATTGGTTGGATGGTCATGAAAGGATTTTTCACTTCCATGTTTAAGAAGCTGTATATGTCTGGCCTGGTTGATCAAGATGGTGCTGCATTCATAAGTCTTTGGCCAAATTAGTACGAAGGTAAATTCATCTGATAAGATCAACAAATAATAAATCAAGATAAGGATGATGACACAAGAGTGTGTCATGTTTTATGAGATATTTAAGGACAATGAGATTATAGTACACAATCAGTGTTCATAGGAAGGTAGTCTCTACTAGGACTATCCTTATCTCTATAGGGGCCATGATGGGTTGCTAGAATCCACTCATGGTATCTGTATTTTATTCACTACTATCGAGATAAGGGCCTAGTGGGTTACACACTATAGCGTATTTTAGAATCCGCTCTATTTTGTTGAATAGGTATAGGGACATGGTATGCCATTCCATGGGGCCCGAGGGTTGTCCTTGTAATCGATCACCAAAAGAATTAAATAAATTCATTAATATTCATATTATGAATATTTGGGATTGAATTTATTTAATGTATTTATGGGATCAATAAATATGATAAAATATTAATTGAACGAATATTATTTTAATATTCAAGGTTTGTTCAATATTAAGCGGGATAGTGAGTCAAGTTAAATGAATAAATTTTATCACATAATATATTTTATATATATTAGAAGTATGTGATAAAATAATAAATAATATTGGCCCAATTTAGTTCATCAATATTATTTATTTAGTGGAAATTGAAATAAATGGGGCTCAGGGAACCCAACTGGGTATTTTAAAATTCTCCTATAAATAAGATAAGAGGCTCTCTCCCTTGGTGTGCAATTCACTATTCAGTCATTTCATGGATCGAAATCCAGAGTTTTTCTCTCCTCCCACATCCGAAGAGAGAAGTTGTTGATCCAAGAGTTCAGATCAAGTTCCTCCTCAAGCATCAAAGATATCTCAATTCTGTGATTGTTGGGATGTTGAAAACATTTTCGGATCACCACGCTAGCACCCAGAATTTGACGATCGACCTTCCAATAGATTTTTGGAGCATGTGTGGAAGATCAAGAGGGATCTAGCATTGGATCCTTCAAGCGATGATCACCATCCACTAGTTGCACTCGACCGCAACCTCGAATTTGAAATAGGTACATTTTCATTATAGTTTTGTGCTCTTAAAAAGATATGTGAGATCCTAAAACCTCCCCGGGGATCGGATCGTCGGCGTCGACAAGTACCATCGATCTGCCGGTGAAAATTTTAAAATCCCCGGCCCACTGGCTTCCGCTATGGACCTCGGGACCTTAAAGTCACAACAACTCAAAAACATACCTCCTGGCCAAGGAATCCATCCTGCCCAACTCCTTGATTTCTAAGAAGCCTTCTCATTTCATCAGCCATCCACTACTACCCATATAAAATAACACTCCCTTTAATCCCTAGGAAGCTATATGATGAAATACATCGAGATGCCATCCCACATCCACTTTGGGACAAATAAGGGCTACAAACAACATCAGGGAATATAGTGCTTAGACTTCACCTATTCACACACTAAGAACGCCATCACAAACTCTTCCACAACCCGCCTAATCCTAGCCAACAAAAATATCTCCCTCAAGCCATGTTACAGTTTGGAAACCCTTGGATGACCCACTAAAGGTGTGGTATGAAACTCACATAGATCTCCCTGATGTATCACCATTATAACAAATAGTTTTCCATGAAACAACATTTAATTATGATCATCCTTTGGGACCAACACCCTGGTCAATGTGATCCTGCATCACCTATTCCTCTGAGTCTCCTAGATGACACTCCTCTAACTAATGCGTTAGAGACTACAAAAATGTCATATGAAACCAACATCCTCTATCCCCATCCATTCCTACATCCAGGTGCAAGGAATCCCAATCCTTTATCACCTTCAAAGCGTTATTGAACTCCAGAACTACCTCCTTTTATGAATTTTTACTCAAGGAAATAGATACTACATTTTCCTTTCATGATGCATTGGAGATCCCAATGTCATTGTGTTGAAGAAACATCATCCACCTCCATTGCCACAGGTTCATAACTCTTTGGGAAAAGATATACCTTAATATATTGTGATCCATGAGGACCAAAAAATGGACCCTAAAGAGGTAATGTCTCCACAAAATTTTGGAATAGATGATGGTTGAAAGATACAGATCATGGGGGGAATAGTTACGTATGTGTAGATGTAATTTCCAATACCCATAAGATATCTATCCCCACTATTTCATCAACACGCATCCCAATCTGGGATGGGATGCATCAGAGAACACCTCGAACATCACTCCTCCCTCTGGTAACCTGGGAACTGGGAAACTAACCAACATCCCCATTATATTGTTGAAATCTTCCTCACAAAGATTAGTCCGCACAATGTCCTGGCCTTTCCTGGTCAAATCCATTAACGAATTAGAAACTCAAAATAAATTGGAAACAAATATTTTGTAATATCCTGAAAAACCATGAATGTTGTGAATTCTTCCACATTCTTGGGTGATACCCATGAAACAACTGCCTCATCCTTCAACGGACCCACTGCAATCCTCTTCTAAGACACCACATTCCCTAGGAACTTCACCAATCATATCCAAAATATACACTTGGACAACATCCCATATAGATGGTGGCATTGAAGAAAATCCATGATAGTCCCGATATTCTTAGTATTCTACCCCTATGACCTTAAATAGATAAATATGTCATCGATGAACATGAAGAGGAACCCAAATAGGAACTCACAGAAGACAGAGTTCCTGATCCCCATGAACACAACTGGTGTGTTTATAACATCGAATGAAAAAACCAAAAAATCGATATTCCCATACCTACAACTGAAATCAGTCTTCGGGATGTCATCCTCCATAACACTCAACTGGTGATATCCAGACTGTAGATAAATCTATGAGAACAACGATTCTACCCTCATCTGGTCGAAATGATCTTCTATCATCAGGAGGTGGTAGTAGTTCTCGACTATTACCTGAATAGCCTCTAGTAGTCTATGAAAAACTTCATACAACCATCATACTTCTACAAAAACATGATGGGCGCAACCCATGTCGAAACACAAGGTCAGATAAATTCCTTCTTCATCATGTCTTCAATCAGAATCCAAATCTCCCCCAACTCAGAAGGATCCATCTGATATAGATCCATTGAAATCACACTAGCACCGGGTTGTAAGCCAATCCTGAACACTACATCGCATTGACGGTGTAGAGACACAAAATACATAGGGAAATCATCCATGAAATCCACGAAAACTCCTTGAACAACCACCATTTCATTATCCACCAATTCTATTGTCATCTTGGACAACAAGGAAAGAAGTGGCTCCACACACCAGTAGCCCACATAACAACTATGCTCACAAATGAAAGATAAACGATGGCCATCGACATTTGAAAACATGAATCTCCTTCAAAATAATTTAATAATTTAATGAATGGAAAAAACTAGATGTTGACAAGGATGGGATATTATAGAGTCATTTTTATCATAAAGGAATCCCCATTGGACAAATGTGGCCACAACATCAGTCTACATTCCTATAAAACATCAAGATAGCTCACCTGACCTCTAACTGGCAGACTAAAAATTAGTTGAACAAAAATTATATCTATATCTAGTTCCAAATAATTGGCTAGAGTGGGTAAAATTATGGCTTTTTAATCTCCCAAATCAAACAAATCATAAGAAATAGTACTGAAAAAACCAATCGTACCTTGAATGATGGTCAACCCAGTGAGAGCTGCTACCACCATAGTGTTCAACTGAACATACCCATATCCTCTTACCCTATGATATAGGCCACATCCCAAATGACTAACGATTAGAGGTCCTTGAGGAATTCCATGATGTCGCCCTTTACCTACTCCATCTCCCCTTGGTGGAACTGGAGCCTGTTGTTCCTATTACTAGAACAGTCTAGCTGGAAACTACTGCTAAGGTGGGAAATAATACATCCCAACTCCCACATATTGAGCCTGAGATAGGCACCAAATTCCATGATTCTTGCAACCTCCATAGGTAAAAAACGTTAGACTCGTGGCCATAACATATGCACATGCACTTGAAGGTCGAAATGGAAACTGATGAGGCTGACTTCCCAATGGCTGAAACCTTGAAGGACCTAGCTCTTGAGACCTACTGCTGGTCGTCTTCTCCTTCTTAGAGCTTGGTTGGATCCCCTCTCATGGTAGACATCATCACGAGTGAATCATTTCAACTACCTCAGCCTTTTTATGGACCTCTATGTATGTCGATATGGTGAAGGTAGTAACTACGTATGAGAGAGAAGGACAAAGTGCATCCTCTAAGATTCTCTCCTAATATTCCTCATACGGAAAGAGATCTTAAGAAAAGTGAAGGATATCCTTGAAATTGATCCCTAGATCTCATATTGTCATAATTAGCTTCTAGAGGGATAGTAGATCCTATCACATATCATTCTTCAAGGCTGAGGATATGAATTCTTTTGAAACCCCATCTCAAAATCCGCCCATAGAACATCAGCCTACTTCCACTCCGCCAGGTAAAACGCCCACCACTAACGTACAGATCCCATCATCTGACTAACTGCCAATGGAACCCAGTACTCTACCATATATTAGATTAGAATGAAGTTGGACCCAAGCTCTTCAATCCAACTCTTCATTTTATGTTTGAAACACTACCCTTGTATTTTCCTATAGTCTATCAGTGGAAAGAACATATAGACTTCTTCCTCTGGTATTCTTCCTCCTCTATATCCACTCTCTGCTAATCATTTAGAATGACCAGCTAATCCATAACAACCTATTCCACTTGTGGATGATGACTGGGTTCTATAGCTGAAAAGGGAAACATGGGACTCCTAAGATTTAGTTGTATGAAATGTTTTCATTTATGTTTCATTTTAAGTCATTATTTTTTTAAATACCCTGAAATGCCCAAATTATATGAATAACAGAAGTCATCATGATGCAAGTAACTTTTATAGGGTCTCTACACTAAAAATGGTGAGGCATCACTTTGTTCATTCTATATTTTTGGATTCTTTGCATTACATCATGGGGGCCCTAAAATAACATGCCCTTGCCGATATTCCCTATCCAAAGTCATGAACCAAAGTCACCTACCTTTGTTTCACTACCAACCCATGAAATCCTTAAATATTACTAACTCAAAACTCCATCATATATCTCTACCATCATCTCAGTTACCATTCTTTCTGACCCCCCCCACAAAGATACCTCTCCTAAGCTGGAAGTGAAGGAAATGGAAAAATTGACCCCCATGTCCCGCCGCCAGCATGCCACATGGTGGTGACTAGCACTAAGGTTATAGAATCTCAGAAACTGGATGAAATTATCATTTTTATTGGAAACAATATCAAGATATAATAGGGTAAATTCCAAACCACTCCAAACATTCAAAATTTTATGTAAAACAAAATCCATCCCATACTCATGTTTAAAAAAACTGCTAAAAATTACGAGAAAAACTCCAACATAAAGTAATGTAAAGAAGGCTAAGCTGTAACACCAAATCTATACTAATGCCCGAGCTAGTATGGTATAACATGACCACTATAATTCTGTTGGATTCCTGATCATTATCTTATATATGTAGGGTGAGCAGACATGGATACTCAGTAGTAAAATAGAAGGTCTATCTATCACAGGTGTGGAGACATACAAATTACCCTATAAGAAAACATCAAAATCTAACATCACCTAACAAGGAATACTAATCATCCCAACCTCACCCCTATGTGATCACCAAGTAACATAAGACACATAATGTAATATAGTATTAACTTTGAGGATAGGGTACCCCTCACAACATTAAAACTGATTGGCTGCTCTCACTCCCTAATAACAGAGGTCCAAACAGTCCCACCAGTTCCAAACATACAATAACTCAAACTAACCATATACACCTAGGACACAAACCATATCACATACATCCTATATTCACCTAGTCCACATACCAAATCACATCCCCCCAACAAAAACACCTGGGAATCAGTCACACCTCATCCTGGTGACACTTGGGAAGCACAACACGCCAGCAAAGACATGGGCCTCACAACCAGAACCTACCCAAAGGTTCTAGGACAGAAACCACCTGAAAGAGGGAGTATGTAAGAGTGTGTGGATATCCATCCATCATCGCATCAGAATGTTTAGGAAAGACACCGTCTCCTTCCTAATGGGTTTTTCGGAACATTTTTCTCAACATAGGTGGTCTGTGTATTGAAATCACAATGGACTACATGTGTATATATATATATATATATATTAAACACTCATCTCAACGTATGGGTTTTCATTACAACCGACCATATCAAATAGATCAACCCTTTGTACTACCTCTATATGCACAAAAACTCAATCAACCACAAACCCAATTCATAACCCCATACAACAAGTTTAACCAATCATCATCCTTTATTAAGGAATTCATTTTTATATTCCATCCCTACCCAAGCATCTACCAACCACAAGACATAACAATCCACACAACATAAACCTCATAGAGGGATAAAAACAATAGTAAAACAAATTAGTCCACATTTACTCTTCTTTTGTACCACATTCATTTATCAATTTTATTCTTCCCTAAATATTCCCACCAAAATAGAACAACCACCAACTAAAAACCACACCCAACACATCAGTAGAAAAACTAACATGTTTCCCATTTATAGACGCACTGCATAAAAAATTCATCCATTCTACAATCAA
The DNA here is from genome assembly GCA_963277665.1 of Viscum album. Classification (NCBI taxonomy): domain Eukaryota; kingdom Viridiplantae; phylum Streptophyta; class Magnoliopsida; order Santalales; family Viscaceae; genus Viscum; species Viscum album. The sequence continues at coordinate 205,432,742 of OY728128.1, read as the reverse complement.
CCAATCTCTCTACATGAGATTCCATCACACTACTCATACCACCCCATACACATAGTACACACCCACACCATCCAACCCACAACCATTATTCACAAACTTTTCACACCTCACCCATAGAACCATCCCCCTTCCCACCCATGTACCAACAACCATGCTTCCAACCATAGCATAAAAAAAACCACCCAAGGCACAAAACCCCACCAAACCACACACAACACACAACCACACTAACCAAGGAATAGTTGAATTTCGGTTTATACAAAACTCTTTTATTAGTTCCACATTAATAATTTAGGGGTTATCATAAAGCATGTTTGATCATGGGGAATCAGTTTATTTAACCTGTTATGCATGATTAATGAATTTAGATTTTCAGAAATTATTCACGATTGATTATGGGTGTGAAAAGAAAGACCAATAACAACCATGATTTTAAGAATCCATAAAACAAAAGAAATAGCTTGGATCAAAGAAAATATATGAAACAAAATAAAAAAATCATCACTATCAATATCCCCTCATTTATTACTAATGTAACAGAAAAATTAAATCATAACACCCTTAATAATTAGTTTCATCCATAATCACAAGGTGAAATGAGTATACCTACCTTGCATGATACACAAGTATAATAGAGATGAAGGAAATTCATAACTTGAAGGACATGCGACCACTGATTTATCATTGGGACAAAATAGAGGGTCACACAAGTAGAAGGAATAACTCCAAGGGAAAAACATGATCGATGGCTTCATCATAGATGTGAATCCTTAGGGGATTAAAGTATATGGGAGAACCAAGAAGAAACAAAAACACCTAGGGAAGATAAGAACTCGACTTAGAATAGATAGATCCAATATAAATGGAAGTGATATGCTTTTAAGATACATAAAATTCAGATTGTGGTAAAGATAATGTCGATTTTATGTTGCAATGTCTATGGTGGCATTATAATATTAAGGATTTAATTATTATCCTTAGGGGTGGTGGAAATAGATTTTGATACTCATAAAATTTTTAGTTAAATAATTTAACCTCAATTAAAAAATAATAGGGGTGAAACTAGAAAACTGGGAAGGCTGAAAATGACTCACCGTTGGGTGAGTCACTGGTGCGTGGTACCAGTGGCATGTCACTGTTTGGAATGTCACTATTCGTTGAGGCACCATTTGATGACCTATCTTTCTTTTATTCACTAGTTGGTTTACCTACCATTTGGTGATCTACTATTAGATGACACAATACTGGTAAACTGGAAAATGGGAGAAACACTGGAATGAGCCACCATGACCTCTCAGAACCCCTCAAATACTGTACTTTCACAATGGAATAGACTGGAGTGGTTTGACCGATTACATAAATATAATTATAGGTTTTCATGTTAATTTTTTACCTATACATACCCACACTTCATTTAAATATATAACAAACATACCCTTCATGTACGATGAACTACTGCCCCAGAAAATGATGTCCATTGTTTTTACTTCACAACCATTCATGGATGGAAAATACTATTGACATGATGTTAAAATATGAAATATATGGTATTTTTTATGTCTTTATTCATCAAGAATTGTTTTATAACAAATACATATGAACTTTTCATTTTGTGTAAATATGGTAGCATCATTAGTGGATGTGTGTACCACCATCACATTAACAAAATATGATCCTTTCCCACTATTCATGGGATTTATTAAGAATTATTTTAATAAAAATATGTTTGTGACATCCCAGACCTGGTTTCCACATAACGGGTTCCCTGAGCCTAGTGGGCCACATGGTCTCAAGTGCATCATCCTAAATGCCAAAGCTATTGACTGGTAGTGAGGGCCTAGGGTGTGTTTGTGGGGAGACTGTTCCCTCATTACTAACGTGCATCACATTGGGTGAATATAAACAAGCGTAAATGGTGGAAGTAGTAGAATATAAAATATGGAGCAACAGAAAATAGAGGAAACATTGAAAATAATTGAAAAAACGTGAATATAATTCAACAACGGATGATGATATGTCATGTCACTAGAAAACTAGAAAACATGGATACACGGTAGTATAAATAACATGTTCCCCAAAGTATAACTTAATAAAATGACTATACCAATAATCCCAAGCTCCGAATCAGTAATCCACTATCAGGATCCATATGAAACAGTAGTCACTCAAGTGTTTGAAGCTATATTATTCCCTTTGTCAACACCTGCAACCATGAAATCTACTTCGGGTACCAAACGACACTCGAAGAGGGTGTGAGATAAATCTCAGTGGGCCACCACTAACAATGTCTATAACATCCTCCCCATGACTGAAAATGTAACAGTGTGCATGTATGAATATATGAAGTAAATTAGTACAATGTAACTAAATATATTTATACCTGCTTCATCCCTCAGTTTGTGTCTAAACATGTAAAAAATTAATTATTTTATTATTACTAGTTTATAATAAAGTCACATGTAAACAATAGTGAAGGTTCCGTGTTATGACAATGAATCCTATAACGATATTTAATAGTGATGTCCCCTGGAAATAACCTAGGAAACATTGAACTCAAGGGTCTCTAACTTAGTAATGACTATTTCCTATCATGGGGTAACAATGAAAACCCTTGAAAATAGTCCAAGGAATTCCACAATAAGGTGCCTACCGGGTCCTTAGAGTTCATCCAAAGTAAAACAGGGCTAAGAAATTACTAGGTCCGATGGGATTTAACGATGGGAAATACTAGTCAATGTTGGATCCAAGGATTGTATCCATGGTATCCTATAATGATATTAATTGGATAATTCAGTGTCATACTGGGAATCAAATTAATAGACATGGATCGAGATATATGTGGGTCCCAACCTACTCAAGCTGAACCCTTGAATCAGAATGAGGTTCTTGAGTGCTCATTGAATTCTCTAATCAGAATCCAAAGTGATATCGAGTCAGAAAATTAATATTTTATTATGAAGTCATGTTTTGTTTCATTCTATTCAAGTATTTCCATTCATTAGTGTGATCTGGTCATGTATCATGAAACCTTTTAAACAAGTCATAATTAACCAATAAGTTCATTTGGTCCATGAATTTCCTTTCATTAGTGTGACAAGGACTCGTATCCTAAAACCCTTATTAATTACCATTAAGGAATATTCAATAATTATGGTTCATTCTGTTACCTTCCATTAATGTGGTAATGGGTTCTATGGACATTAAACCTATTAATCATTCACATTTAATATTGTCAATTCATATAGTTTATATACCTACCACTTTCCATTTAACATTTAATTATCAATTGAAGCACTTAACATAGGTGTGTCAAGTGGTGATCATACATGGTACTTTCCATTATTGTAGCCATAATATAAATCAACACAATTAATATAGATAAGATTACCCTTATAATGTTCAAGCTGGGGAAAAACCAAATGGTGGAAGAAACATGTCAAAACCCTAAACATCAATTATGGAATAACCTTCGACCTGAAAAAGATGTAATTTTGGGTGTAAATACTAATAAAAAATCATATATTTCAAAATAGAAAAACCATATAGTTCTAATGATTATAATCAAGGAATATAAATTATAAAAATGGATCCTGATGAAGTCAGTAGGCCCCACACAAAAATTCCAAAATCAATGAACCAGATAAATGAGAAATAGACCACCCACCATAGGCTTATACAATTCCCATCCTATGGTATTGGCCCTTGATTTGGATCATATCAGAGTAGATATATGATAATGTGAAAATATCCCATACCCCAATAACTAGGTCGAGAGAAAGAGAGAAGATGAAAAGCCTTATTGGACTCGAGTTCTTACCATTTCACATCTAACATGATGAACATAAAATCAAATGGATCCCAGATGAATGAGATATCTTTATTCCTACCTGAGGTATTAAAAAATTTCCAAAATGAGAGGAATTAGGTTAATCCTAGTAGTTCTAAAATTAGGGAAGAATGAGGGATCTTATTAAATCACAAAGGGAAGAAGGGAAAATTTAACCAGAAAATTGAATGTGACCGGTTTGTCAGTCCAGTTTGAAAAAACATGCACAAAACCTATATAGTTTCCTTGGTATAATGGGAACCTACATGATTAGGCTGTACAACCATGCACCCTCCGTGCAATATGGTTATGTCAGAAAGTGGACCAACCACATGGTTTTCTAAACCTTTTTCCAACCATGCGCTAAGCATACGACACGTCCTCTTTCCCTAAAAAGATGGGTTCTTGGATCAAAATATTCCCCATACACTCTTGAGACCAGTGCTTACTTATTAGGCATCTATATTAGGTACAATGTAAATATTTAGACTGAAATTTAATGGATAAATACCTGGGTGAAAAACTAGGTTCTTACAGTCTCCCCCCATTAAAAGAACTCTTCCCAGAGTTAACCGTCCAAGGGTGAAAAAACATTATCTATGAAATACACTGGCCATGGGTATGGTACTTCATCCTCTGACTCATGTGTCTCATCCTACATGTGGCCATGCTTCCAAATCACCCATATCAGAGGGATGGACTGGCCTCATAGATCCTTCATTCTTTGGTCAACGATGCATATTGGGTACTCCTCAATGGAAGAGTCAGGATCTTGCTCAAATTACTCATGATCAATGATACGAGAGGGGTCAACATGTTATTAGTGAAGCTATGAAACATGAAAGATGTTGTGCAAGGAACTGTACCTCAGAGTTAATAGCAACTGATAGGCTCCGAGCCAACTCTATATAGATATTCTAACAACCCTATGTAATGAGGAAAACAAATTCCCTATTTTTATAAATGTCTATGCCATATCATGGGTAATACCATAATAAAAACATGATCAATGACCTCGAACACAAGAGGTTGTCGATGATGATCGACATAAGATTTTTTTCTAGACAGGTCAGTAGTCATACACCTTCTTTTCAGTTGAACTTGCTTTGAATTATCTTGAATGTGATGAGGACCTAGTAGCCATGCCACACCATCCCCTATCCAGCATTGGGATGAACAGAATGGACTACCATATAAGGCCTCAAAAGGATCAATCTGAATTATCGACTGGAAGCTGTTATTATTGGATAACTCAATAAGAGAGATATTCTTTTCTCAATAACCTCCAAAATCAAGGACTCAAGCTCATATAAGGTCCACTAGAATATGTATCATTTGTTCTTATTATCCGTCAATCAGAGGCTGAAATATTGTTCTTAGAACACATATATTCCCATAGCCTTCTGAAATTTCTTATAGAACCGTTACATGAAACGAGAAACCATATCTGAAATGATAGTATGTGGAACCTCAGGTAGTTGTATGATCTCATAAACATATTTTTTTTTCCAAAATCATCAACTGAGAAAGTATCCAAAATATGAATGAAGTGGGGTGATTTCATTAGTCCGTCAACCACTATACATATATCAATGTTACCCATTGGAGTTTTAGTTAATGTAACACCCCATGATTTCATAGTACATTATTTCTTCAAAGTAATTCAATTACTTTCACTACACGCAACACAGAGTCCAAGAGCACCAATACATACCAAACTAGTAGTTCAAAAGTAGTTATGAATAGTATTAACTAAATTTGGAATTTTATATAATCCTTATAATTTTAGAATCCATATTATGAGTTTCTTAGAAATAATATAAGAAAAAATTCATTTTTTTCAGATAAAATAAGTATTTTTTTAAAATTAAATTTTAACACCTTTTAATGGAAAACCATTTTTAAATCCAATATATGAAACTTTTATATATTAAATTTGACAAAATAATCTTTTTCTCAAGAATCAGGAAATAAAAATTTAGCTTTGATAATTTTTTGGTGTTTTTATGATAACTGTCATATTTGGGTGATTAGTGAAAAATAATAAATTTTAACTGAAAAAAGATATTTTAATCAAAAAAAATTATAGTGTTCAACTATAAATTTTAAGGTCTTGAAATTATAATTAATATATATATATTTACCATTTAATCCAATGTTGGTCATTATAAGTAATTTAAAATTGAAATTGGACATAAACAAGTGTCAATTTTTTGAAAGTTATTATTTCTTAAAAATATAATTTTTGGTTTTGACAATGGGAATAAATTTTAAATTAATAAATGAAATATCTAGGTTTTTTATTTGGTAAAGTAAACTTCATTTTTGAATTCAGAATATCAAAATTATCTTAGGGTGAATTTTTTTTATTTTTCTGAAAACATTCAATTTTTGATGAATAGTGAAAAACACTGAGTTATAGTTAAAAGCTGAATTTTTATTTAAATAATTATTTATTTTATTTAAATTTAATTTAGGTCAAAATATATACATAATACTTATATAATTTCAATATAATTAATTAGATTTAGTTTATAATAATTTTAGATATATAAAAATTTTATTGAACTTTTTACCTTCTTTTTCCCACCTCCTCAGAGCATTTGTAAATTTACATAAAACATAATTTTACCACTTCTATGAGTGGAATTTTAAAAATCTGAGAAAAACCGTTGATATGAGTAAGTAAAATGTGGTTCAATAAGATGAAAATAATTTATTGGTGAATAGTATTTTTTACTTTTATATACCACCGTTAAAAGTAAATAGGGTAATTGAGGGTAAGAAAAATATTATTATCACCATAACACATGTCCTAATTCTATTTGATAAGTGTAATTCGACCAAAAAACAAACTTAAGAATAAAATATTATCATTTAGGTCCACTTGGATTAGATTAGGACATTTATTATTATTTAATTCAAAGAAGAGTTGAAAGTGTTAAATTCAATGTTTAATAACTAAACCATTTTTAATATCAGGTAACACATTAGATAAATTCAACTATAAATATTCATTAGAAATATAATAATATTTCATACATAATGTTACTTTATTTATATTTTTATACATTAAATAATAATCTTTTTTATGACACAATGATGATGTAGTAATTATAGTATTAATGAATGATTAAATTAATTGATATTATAAATATCCAAATAAATGTAATTTGAGACTTTTCATGAATTCCACTAATTTTATCGGTTAATATGACATGTTAGGGTTGGTTATATGAATTGTTTTGATGTAATAATGCTGTTATGAATTTAGAAAAAACAAAATACCAAATAGTGTCAAAATTGAAATAAAGAGATTTTAAAAAATATATTATATTATTAATTGATATTCTATTCCTAAAAATCTAAGGTTTAGAAAAAAGACTTATATAATGATAAGTGTATCATTAATGAAACAATGGGAGTTCTCTTGGAAGTATATAGTATGTTTATTAACCACATAATATAAAAATACAAAGAGACATGGGAAATGTCAAACTATTTAACTTAGAGTTAAATCTATAAGATAAGGTTAGTATAGTGACCCAATCCTCTCTAAAACATATTGGATGAGTTTTTGTCGACCCATAACCACCTTATCCTTTAAATAAATCATTTTGAGCCATTAGATACCGAAAATTATTTTATTATAAAATAATATAGATTTTCCTATGATGCCCCTCACCCTCTTATAATAGGGCCCTCCCCCTTCTCTCTAATTCACAACTTCAAATCCATTTGTATCGGCCAATATCTACCCAAATACACTCTAAAATATCATACATTCATCCTAGAGGCCATCCTCTAGTCATAAATCCAACCTATGGATCCCTTTTGATCAAATCAAATAGAAGATCTCAAAGAAGTGGTAAATATTTCATCACCTCTTTCAAGTTCCTTTCTTCTTCCACTTCCTCATTATTTGTTGTTTCTATTCTAAAATAATTACTACATTATCTTCCATATACTATGATGTTATTATAAATATGGTACATCCATATTCCTTATTATGTCTATCCTTTGAATGAAATGTCACCATACGTGCGTACGTACGGCTTACCGTCTCCACGTTGTGGTGTAGTTGTTATTCAATAAATTATTATTTGGATTGGTATAATAATGATGTATAGTTTATGTAAATAATAAATATAAAATGATAATGATCCTATATATATGATATACCATCCAATTATATATTATTTTATATCAAAAGAATGAAATTTCCGCGCGTGCGTACGTACGGAATACCGTCTCCATGAACACGATGAGATTCATTCCCCATCATATCCATTCAAGAATAATTTTCATTTGATGATTAAAAATAATTTTTAAAGACTTAATATCATTCTGAATATGAATAAGTTACACCCTATCCATAACAAACATTACTTACATAACAAAGCATATAAAGGTAAACGAATCAGTAAACACCTGAAACGAAAATAATACTAAAATATTATTAATAAAGTATTATTAGAAGTTTATATATGATATAATATTAATATATATAGTTATTTAAAAATTTAATAACAATTATTTCACCATTATACAGGATTTTAACCTACCTTCGACCAAGGAAATGTACAAGGTAATGGTTAATTCTATAATCTCTTTATTATCCAAGGTTGTTTTTACGTAAGTTTCTACTGGGACCTCTTTATCATGGACATCCATGTTTCTTAAAAATGTATTTCAAAACTTTATTTTACTATTTACTTGACAATTATTTAAATTCATTTATACCATTTTTTGAACTTATATGTTTTGAATGGATTATTTCAGTCATTCTCCCAAAAAGGTACCATATGACCATTTTGATAAAATTAAGGTAAGAATGGTTTTTCTAACTTATACGGCGGGTGAGATTATTCTCTGCTGTTATAACATCATCTAAGCTTCCCTTAAAAGATTATAATAATATTTTCAAAATATATATTTTCTTTTATTATTATGTAACTTTAAATGATTTCAAAAAAAGAAAGAGATATTTCTCTCAAATAGTATTGATTTCATCTATGTGAACATCCTTTTATGGATTTTATACTTGTTTCAACTTGATTCATTATGATACAAATATTCCATATTTTATTGAAGGTTTTGCGATATGTTTGTCTATGCATGTGTTATTTTTATACCAGTCATGGTTTATGGTTAAAGTATTGGAATTTCGTATGCTTGTTTTAATACAAATTTTTATGTTATATTTCATCCTTTTCATATGAGAAATGTATTGGATTTAGTAAGTGATGGGTGGAGCCTGCTACAGCTCCCCAATGCATCGGTAGGTCTCATGAGACAACTAGACATGTAATTGGCCAAGGCATTTACCAATTTGATATATGGGTTTTTCCAAGGCCTTAATAATTTTTAGACGTCTTGGCTGAGGCATTGAAAAAATGTTTCAGAATGTCTGGCATTATACATTCCCTCGTTATGAAAATAGTATTGATGGTTCATGAGGTTATTAGACTAGTTGAATTCCCATGATTATGTTTTATTATGGAATTATTTACTCAGCTCATTTTCCTACCATAAATGTATTCATGTTTATTATTGGTAAAGGCATGTGGTTTCAATTATTCACCATGATTAATATTTAAGTTATCTTCCACCTTATTTCTTACCCTTAGTGAGCGTTTGAGCCCACCCCTTTCTTATGTTTCTTTTTCCCAGGATATGAGTATGTTAGTTATGAATGAATTCCAGGCATAATATATAAGGCTTGGATGTTTCTAATGGAATAAATTTTTGTTGTATTTATTTTCATGTTTTAATGTTGAACTTATGTATGAATCTTGTTTCCAATAATATTAAACTGACCAGTCTTTCGAGATATGATTTCCTTGTGATCATTCTAGTGTTATGTAATAATGCACCAACTCTGGGTAACAAGGGTTAAGGTGTTGTAGTTGGTATCATAGGATGTTTAGTACAAACCTTGAAAACTAGATTTAGATAAACTTTGATTAGAGAACATAGCCCAAAGATAGACTTTGAGGATTAGTAATGAATAAATTCCTAGAATTTTGGTACTGTAGAGATTTTGTGAGTTTTCCAAGAAATACATCCCGGTTTGGATATAGGAAGGTAGAGGCGGCTCTTGCATAGATATACCTAGGGGTAAAACCCGAAAACACCGCTTTGATCTAGACTCAAATGGGAACTGGTGCACAACAACGGGCCTTGCAGCACTCTTGGTTGCGACACTCCCAGGGGATATGTTTAGGATAATTAAAATTTTCATTACATGCCATTATGAATGATTTAGGAGTAAATACATACATAATGAAAACATTTTTTATGATTATGGATTATATCAATAAACTGTTCAATTTATGTTAGGTATTTTATATGTTTGATGTTATTCATTGTGATTCATAAACTGATTTAGTGTATTCCATTGTTTGTAAATGGCACCCAGTAGTACGATTGAGGACTCTAGCAATATGTAAGATCCAAAGAGTAAAAAGGATCAAATATTTCATGTATTATGCCAACATTAAGAAGGAAAATAGTCTCTAGCGTATTCTCAAAATATGATGAAATAGTATCATGTGTTAAAAAAATAAGTAGAACATTCTCTGAGTCCTATGGATTTGAAGGGAAGAAAGAGATGAAAAGGATGGTAGAGAGAAAGATAGACAAATGGAATAAGGGAAAGAAGGACATTCCCATATGTGATAAATGTTGAAAGAATCACCTTGGTAAATGTTTAAAGGGAATGGGAGTTTGTTATAGGTGTGGAGAAAAAGGACACTAAGTATGTGATTGTAGGGGTGAGAAAAAGGTTTCAAATGTACAATGATTCATCTACAAGGAGTTGAGACACTACGTGAATAAATGTCCAAATCATTAGAGTATACCCCAAATGCAACTGTTGGATATGAATCCGGTTGTGATACTACTGAAGTTGAAGAGTAATGATTAAGAGTTCTTATGATGTTATTAAAGTATTGTGTATTTTGAGTGTTGTATCAATGATGTAATGGTTATATGAATTATGGAAATAAATAAGGATATTACTATAGTACTATTTCATTGGGAATTTGATATTATATAGTCCTAATACTAAGGTAGTAATTATGGAATAAGAGATGGTTGATTTGGATAAATTATATTAGATATTTTTGACTTCCATGGAATTGACTAATAGTTTGATTATTTCATCATTGTAGGAATAATCAATATTTTTAGATATAAGGAATATATCATGTATTACATAAAGGATAAGAGAGAATGAATTTAATCAATAAGGTTTTATGGTAATTTAGGGTGTTACCATGTTTTAAAATAATACATGATGAGGGTGTTCACCTGTTATTATGTGGAAAAATGGATCTTCATTGTGTTTTACATCTTTATAAATTATGGACTGAGAGTTTGGAAAGAAGTATTTTGGATAATTCTAAAGGTTGGAATGGATTAATTTTGACATTGGATTCCATTGTTAAGGTAAAATCATTTCTTAAGATTGTATTTTTTGGATTTTTTATAAAATGGAAACCTGAAGGTCGGGCGAAAATCAGTCGCGTCCGGCAAGGCCGTGAGACTTGAACCTACAACCAAAGGTAGACAAGGGTGCATCCCATACCACTGGACTACGTGATGTCCTAGATTGTATAATTTAGTTTTTTTTAAAATGACTGATAGATTAATTATAAATTAATTTTTTTGAACCATATACGATGAAGATAAATATAGTATTTTTATGTTCTATTTTCTTTTATAGTGATATATGAGTTTGTGGCAGAAATTAGTTAAAGGATGGAACTCTACTTGTCAAGTATATTTTTTTCTCTTTTTCTATGAAGAAATTAATTCATAAACTTTAGTTAAGGGATTTTAAAACCAAAAATGTGTTTATCTAATACCTTATGTTTAGTTGAACTAATGATATTTTAAATCATCATAGATTGAGGGCTTTGAGGCCCTCAATTTTACACTTGTTTGTGATTGATGACCTCAATCACCCCCAATATATATTTATGTTTTCCTCCAATTATGTGTCTCTAATTTCCACCAATGTTCTCCTAATCGAGAACATAATTTGGTGGTGAATTTCTCATTTCCATTTCCCTCTTATTAAGACAAAATTTTATTAACCCAATTTCTGATGTGGGTTCCCCACAAAGGTATTTTTATATTTTTAACCATTTATTTTCGAAGAACAATTTAAAATTTCTAGGACACAATTTATTGAAAGAGGGGAGAATGTAGCACCCTGATATTTCATAGTACGTTATTTCTTCAATGTAATTCAATAACATACACTACATGCAACACTGAGTTCAAGCGTAGCACGACTTACCAAACTAGCCGTTCAAAAGCGGTTGTGAATAGTATTAACTAAATTATGAATTTTATATAATCCTTATAATTTTAAAATCCATATTATGTTGTTCCTAAACATAATATAAGAACAAGTTCATTTTTTCTGATAAAAGAAGTATTTTTAATGCAATTTTACCACCTTTTAATGGAAAACCCATTTTAAATCCAATAATTGAGACATTTATATATTAAATTTGACAAAATAAACATTTTATTTATAATTGGGACATAAAAATTGAGTTTTGAAATTTTTTTGGTGTTTTTTTGATAACATTCATATTTGGGTGAATAGTGAAAAATACTAAATTTTAACTGAAAAAAACTTTTTTAATCAAAAACATTTATAGTGTCCAACTATAGATATAAATGGTTTGGAAGTATAAATAAATTATATTTTTACCATTTATTCCAATGTTGGTCATTGGAAGTAATTTCACTTCGAAATTTGACATAAACAAGTGTCAATCTTTTGGTTGTTATTATTTCTTAAAAATACACTTTTTGGTTTTGACAATGGGAATTAATTTTAAATTAATAAATACTATTTCTATGTTATGAATTTTTTAAAATAAAGATAATTTTTGAATTCAGAATTTCAAAATTATCTTAGGGTGAATTTTTGTTATTTTTATGAAAACATTAAATTTTCGATGAATAGTGAAAAACACTGAGATATAGTTTAAAACCGAATTTTTATTTAAATAATTATTTTTTTATTTAAATTTATTTTAGTTCAAAATGGATACATAATAACTATATAATTTCAATGTAATTCATTGGATTCAGTTTATAATAATTTTAGATATATAATAATTTTATTGAACTTTTTACTGTCTTTTACCCACCTCCTAGGAGCATTTGCAAATTTACATAAAACTTAATTTTACAGCTTCTGTGAGTTGAATTTATAAAATCCGAGAGACACGGTTGATATTAGTATGTAAAATTTGGTTCAATAAGATGAATTTTTTTGGTGAATAGTAACCTTTTACTTTTATTTACCACGATTAAATGTAAATAGGGTAATTAAGGGTAAAACTGATATTATTATTAACCTAACAGATGTTATAATTCTATTGGATAAGTGTAATTTGAACAAAAAACAACATTTTGAACAAAATATTTCCCTTTAGGTCCACTTGGATTAGATTAGGACATTTATTATTATTTAATTCAAAGAAGAGTTAAAAATGTTAAATTCAAAGTTTAATAACTAAACCATATTTAATATAGGGTTACACATAACATAAATTCGACTATAAATATTAAATATAATGATAAAAATGTTTCCTACATAATGGTATTTTATTTATATGTTTTAGACATTAAATATTTAAAATTATTTATGACACAATGATGATGTAGTAATTACTGTATTAATGAAAGATTAAAATAATTGACATTATAAAAATCCAAATAAATGTAATTTGAGACTTTTTATGAATTATACTAATTTTATAGGTTAATATGACATGTTAGGGTTTGTTATATGAAATTTTTTATGTAATAATTCTTTTATGAATTTAGATAAAACAAAATACCAAATAGTGTCAAAATTGACATAAAAGAGTTTTTAAAACACATATTATATTATTAATTGATATTCTATTCCTAAAAATATAAGGTTTGGCCAAAATACTTATATAATGATAGGTGTATAATTAATGAACCACTTGGGGTTATATTGGAAGTATATAGTAAGTTTATTAACCATATCATATAAAAATACAAAGAGACATGGTAAATGTCAAACTATTTAACTAAGAGTTAAATCTAAAATATAAGGTTAATATAGTGAAAGAAACCTATATAAAACCTATTGGTTGATTTTTTTAGACCCATGTCCACCTTAGAATTTAAATTATTCATTTTTCAGCCAGTATAAACCAAAAATGATTTTATTATAAATTAATATTTCTAGCTTTTCCTAAGGTGCCCCTCACACCTCTTATAAAAGGGAACTCCCTCTTCTCTCTAATTCACACCTTCAAATCCATTTGGATCAGAAAAACTGCGCCCAAGAACCCTATAAACTATCCTTCATTTATCCTAGATTCCTTCCTTCAGTCATAAATCTAACCTAAAGATCCCTTTGGATCAAATCAAAATGAAGAAGCCGAAGAAGAGGTAAATATTTCATCACATATTTCAAGCTATTTTCTTCTTCCACTTCCTCTTTCTTTTTTGTTTCCATTCTAAAATAAAAAATCCAGTATCTTCTATATACTATGATGTTATTATAAATATGGTACATCCATATTCATTATTCTATCCATCATTTTAATGCATGTCCCATATGTGCGTACGTACGACTTATAGTCTCCCCGTCGTGGTGTAGCTGTTATTCAATACATTATTATTTGGATGGGTATAATAATGATGTATAATTGATTTAAATAATAAATATAACATGATAATGATTATTTATATATGATATACTATCCAATTATATATTATTTTATATCAAAAGAATGAAATTGTCGGTCGTGCGTATATACAGATTACCGTCTCCATGAACATGATGAGATTCATTCAACATCTTATCAATTCAAGACTAATTTTCATTTGATAATTAAAAATATTGTTTAATAACTTAATATAATTCTTCATATGAATAAGATACACCCTATCCATAAAAAACATTACTTACGTAACAAAGCATATAAATGAAAACTAATCAGTTAACAACCAAAACTATGATAATACTAAAATATTATATACATAGTAATATTAGATGATCATATATGATATAATATTAATGTATATAGTTATTGAATAATTTAACCACAATTATTTCACAATTATACAGGAGGTTAACCTACCCTCGACCAAGGAAAAGTACAAGTTAAGGGTTAATTCTGCAATATCTTTATTATCCGAGGCTTTTTACGTAAGTATCTACTAGGACCTATTTATCATCCACATCGATGTTTCTTAAAAATCAATTTCAAAACATTTTTACAATTTACTAGACAATGAGTTAATGTCATTTATACCCTTATTTTGACTTATATGTTTTGAAAGGAATCTTTCATTCATTTTCCAAACAAGGTACTTGATGACCTTTTTAACAAAAATAGGGTAAGATTGTTTTTTTAACTTAAATGGTGGGTGCGGTTATTCTCTACCATTATAACATTTTCAAAGCATCCCTTAAGAATATTATAAAAATATTTTCAAAATAAATGTTTTATTTTATAATTAGATGTATTTAAATGATTTCAAAAAAAGAAAGAGATATTTCTGTCATATAGTTTTGATTTCATCTATGTCAGTATCCATTGAAGGATTTTAAACTTGTTTGAAGTCAATTAATTATGATACAAATAATTCATATTGTATTGAAGATTGTGCGATATGTTTGGTTGTGGATGTGTTATTTTTATACCATTCAAGGTTTATGGTTAAAGTATTGACATTTCATATGCTAGTTTTAATATGAATGTTTATGTTATATTTCATCCTTTTCATATGAGGAATGTATTGGAGTTATTATGTGACGGGTGGAGCCCACTATAGCTCCTCGATGCATCAGTAGGTCTCATGAGACAACTAGACGTGGAATTGGCTGAGGCCTTTACCAATTTGATATATGGTTTTGGCTGAGGCCTTTATCATTTTTAGACGTCTTGGTCGAGGCCTTGAAAAAATGTTTCTGAATGACTGACATTATTCATTCCCTCATTATGAAAACAATATTTGTGGTTCATGTGGTCATTCAACTAGTTGAATACCCATGATTATTTTTATTATGGAATTACTTACTCAGCTCATATTCCTGCCATAAAAGTATTCATGTTTATTATTGGTAAAGACATGTGGTTTCAGTTATTCACCATGCTTAATATTTATGTCATCTTCCACTGTATTGCTTACCCTTACAGAGCATTTGAGCTCACCCCTTTCTTATGTTTCATTTTTCCAGGATATGATGAAGTTAGTTATGAGTGAATTGCAGGAAAAATCATGGAGTCTTGGATGTTTCGAATGGAAAAAATTTGTGCTGTATTTTTTTTCAAGTTCTAAAGAGAACTTATGGATGAATCTTATTTCCAATAATACTAAACTGTTCGATCTTTCGAGACAAGATTTCTTTGGGATCATGCTAATGTTATGTAATAATGCTCCAACTCTGGGTGACTTGGGTCGGGGAGTTATAGTTAAGCTAGCTACTAAATCCATGGAAAAATCTTCCCATTTACATTATGGTCCTATAAGTGGCTATAAAAAGACTATAGGTCTCTAGAAATATTCTTTCACCTTTTGAAAGGTGGAAAACCTAGTGATAAAGCCTGATATCTGAGGTTTTATCCTATTCTACCAGTATTGGCATCACATATCTCGATACACCTTGGGGATGCTTGGATGAACTATCCACTGGGAAGCATGGGACTCACATAGCTAATCCACCCTCATATCTGCAGGAACACAGATATGTCTACGTAGACACATGAAATCATCTATTTGCAAAAACCAATTCAGAGGTGGGTTTTATCCTAACATACTCTTTTGGGGAGCCATGCCTTACAGATCTAATGACTATCAACTGTTCACCTTCTCATGGCGAGAATAGTTAACTGTCCAATATGAGGTAAGACTTCTCAGGACTATCATGAAACTATATTTGCAGCTCTAGAAATAGGGCCATTAATTTCTATTCATCAATGTATTCCCATACATCCTAGGATTTAGATTCCCGACTCAATGGATCTGTAACTAAAATTCCCTTCACAGGCATATAGGAAAGCTGAAAATCAAAGGAATATATTTACTCATACCATCTTCGCTATTTGAGGTTAAATTCAAGTTGAGAAAAGATATATTTGATGATCTTGTGGTCCTTGTACACCAAAATGAACTCACATAACATATAGTGTCTCCAGCAACGTAAGGCATGTATAACTGCAGGTAGCTCAAGGTCGTGCATTGGGTAATTTCTCTCATAAGGCCTCAACTTCCATGACCCATACACATTGTCTTTTTCCTACTATATCAACACTAATGCTTGGATTATACTTGATGAATAATAGAAGACATTATATCCTATACCTAGGTCAAGAATTGTTAGAATAGGTGTTGACAAAAGCCCCCGTTTCATCTCCTAAAATGTTTTCTCACATGCTTCTAACCATATGAACATGACACCCATATTTGTAAGACTAGTATGAGATGATACAGAAAGTGAGAAATATTTGATGAAACATTTGTAATATCCATCCATCCCCAATAAACTCCATATATAGAAAATATTATTAGGATTCTTCAAGGAATCTACTTCGCTATCCTTTTCAAGGTCAACGGATAATCTTGATTCCGATATTATATAACCCATGAAGTGAACATAGTCGATCTAGAAGTGGAACATATCAATATTGGCATAAATTTGTTGCTCTCTTACTATACTCAGAATGTTCTTAATATGTTTGGTATGGTGGATACTAGTTTGAGAATACACTAAGATTGCATCCACAAAGACCATGACAAATGTGTCTAAATAGGGGTGGAACACCCAATTAATCAAATCTAAGAAAATGTAAGGTGCATTCCTAAGAATGAACAACATGAAAAGAAACTCATAAAGACTATACCTACTATGGAAAGTTGTACGCGGAACATCTGATATCCAAATTCACATGGGATGATGGCACGATCCAATGTCGATCTTGCAGAAGACCCTAGCTTCTTAGAGTTGGAAAAGAGATCTTATATAAGAGGCAGTAGATATTGGTTCATGACTGTAAGCCATTTAATCATTTTTTAAATCATTAATAGAGGTAATCCTCCATCAAAATTCTTAGAAAAAATAATTGGTGAACCCCAAGAGGATTTACTCGGCCGTATATAACCTTTAACCTCTAAATTATCTAACTATTGCTTGAGATCCTGAATCTCAGTTGGTGCCATTCTACATAGAGGAATGGACACTGGAGATGCTCCTAGAATAAGATCAATAGTAAAATCATCCTTTCTCTCATGAGGTAATATAGAAAAATCATCAGTAAAGACACCCCTAAAATTATCCACTATGGGGGGAAATTATATTGTCATAAACCCTTATCATCTATGAAGAGATTTGAAATTTGAGCAGTCACTCCACCTATCCCATGATTCTCTGGTCCAACCCTACCCTCCTAGACATCCCAATAACCATTATATGGATAACTTCTTCCCTTTTGTGATGTAAAAGATACTCTATAGTGATATCATTTAACAAAATAATGATACTAAACCAAAAAATATCTATCATGAGTATGAAATCAAATCCCATCAACTCAAGGAAAAAAGAGTTTCTATAAGAAACGGTAACTCCCTACATCAAGGGGAAAGTCCCAAAAAATCAAATATTATTTATTTTTGTACCCATAACAAAATATCTACTGTCATTACCCCATAGAAATTTTGTGTCTCCTAGACAACACTATCCACGATAGATACATAGATAAAAGAGTTCGATGAACCTAAAACAAATATAGAAGACATTATAGTATATGCTACTAGAATAGTGCCTCATTCTATAGATGGCCTCGTAGCCAGATCCTCAGGTATCATCTATAGTAAATTTAACTGGCCTAATCCACACCCATATGAAATAGATGGACTACCATGATCAAAACTGATCTACTATTGGTGTTAGTGATCAGCGGTTTGGATACCATGATGATGACCTCCTCCTCGCCCAAACCTACTAGTGGTAATCAAACTCCCCATTTGATACGATGTAAAAGAACACTCTCTTAAAGGTGGAGTTGGTGCGGATCATTTTCCACTCTAAGATTGTGGAATGGTCCTATATATAAAATAATGATTCCCCATAATTCCACAAGCCCAACACTATAGTGGATCTTTATCACACAGATTCTATAGGTGACCCCATTGTCCACACTGTTGACACACTTTAGAGATATCCAAACAGGCACTCTGTTTGTCACTTCCCTAACCAAAAACCTCGAGGGAATGTTTCCGATCTTCAAAGAACTGTTGGCCTGACCTAGCACTTATCCTCTAAAAATGGTTCTACTTCCATCCCTCAGGTTAGGCTGAGTAATAAGTTCCAAATTAAATATCTCAAAAAAATGAAGGCATGATAACCACATTCACTTGCGTATGGATGGTGTACTGGATCCCATCTTCAAAGCATCTAGCACATGAAATCTCATCACCACATAGAAGTGGTTCAAAACACTGTAACACTACGAACCATATTGAATATTCCATAACTGACATAGATCCACACATGAGATGCCTCAACTCTCTTATATTATCATCTCTCTACATCTAAGGAACGTACTAATCATAGAGGGTAGTCCAAAAATCAACTCATAACTTTCCCTAAAACAAAGATCCTAGGAATTCGCATCCCACTAATGATTGGGGGAATCCCAAAGTATTTATGTGGAAATTGAGACTCTCTAAATAGGAGGTGTTTCTAAATGATCATTTATTTATGGAATAGCTTCTAGCCAAGAATCAATAGCCTATAGACCACCATCCTCAGAGAAATTAGAAGGATTCTACTACTATTACTCATGAGTTGATCAACCATCATAGGAGAAAGACACAGAGCACCATGCATAGACTTCATTAGATGTTGGAAACTATCTGAAACTTGGGAATTAGTTCCCAGATTAGGTACAAAAGGCTGTGCCTCAGGTGGAACACCTGGTGGTATGAGTGGCAACTTAGGGACCACCATGTCTGTAGCACGGTCATCGCCACCTTCCTAGTATACGATATGAGGATGTTGTAGTGTATTTAGTATCTAATATCTATTCAAATTCCATAGAACAATATTACGAAGAAATATAGCATCACTAGGGTTAGATAAACATAGGATAACTTACTACCTAGGGAATACTACATAATTTTTCTACTTAGACATCTTGGTATTGGTTTATTCTCAAGAATAAGTTTCATTTCAATTCACATTAAATCACGAGGTTCACTACTCTACCTTTAATAAACACGAAAAGGGGGGATGAGGTTGTGAAGCCAATTCATTTTAGAATTAATGTTTTACTATATAATAGATATCTATTCTTTTTGAATCAGTTCCCATACACCTATCATTAGAAACGACAACCATTTATTTATAGTGTACTGGAATGACTTCTTAAATTACTCATCCTAACCCATGAGGGCCCATACCCATAAATAATTGAGACATTGAATCACTCAATCACAGTCGTGAGTAATACATGTATAATCTAATTTTTAAATCATCACTCAATAACCATAGGCATATTAAGAAATTAAAATTGGTGAAATTAACCTATATGGAATAGTAATTTGTAGGACTTGTGAATTCTTGGTGCCTATAATGATGCATGTAACAATGATATATTAACTCATAAAATTAGTCCAAGGAAGAATGAAAATACTTAATGATATTAATAATCAAAAACAATACACAATATGTGCATCCCCCAATGGTTAAATAATATGAATCGTTATAGGCAAAAGAAGAACAACAATTATAATTTAGGAATCAAAGTTTTTAACCTAAACTTGGGTTTGTGATTCTAGAGAATAGATTATTTCCATGTCTAATGCAATACCAATCTCCAATATATTGTCTCTAAATATTAAATTAAGTAAATAAACTGCCTTGGACACCACATTGTGACATCCTAGACTCGAATTCCACTTAACAGGTTCCCCAAGCTCAGTGGGAAACATGGACTAATGTGAATCTCAACGAATGATAAAGGCTACCAAAAAGAAGTGAGGGCCTACGATTTTTCTGTGGAGAGTCTATACCCTAATTACCAATGTGTATCACAATAGGTGAATATAAACATTGGTAAATAGAGGAAGTAAAATAAGTAAAAATATGGCACAGTGGAAAATAAGGACAACACTAACAATAACAGAAACAACTGGAATAGAATTCAACAACTGATGGTGATATGTCATGTCACTGGAAAACTGTAAAACATCGATACAAGAAAACATGAAAAACATGATCAAAAAAGTATAATGAAATCAATAGAATATTCAAAGAATCTAGATCTCTGACTAAGTCATCTTCTATCAAGATGCATACTAAATAGCAAGTAATAATGTGGTTAAGTCATATGATTCCCTTTTACTGTACATGAAACCTTGTAATCTACTCTGGGTACCAAACTTTTCCCAAAGAGGGTGTGAGAAAAATCTTAGTAAGCCACCACTAATGGTGTCTATAACATTCATACAATGTAATGGAAATTTAAAAGTGTTTAAACAAGCATATATGAATTAAAGTAATACAATGTATCTAAATACCCTATTACCTGCTTCAGCCCTCGAATAGTGTCTGAACATGTAAGAAATTCATTATTGGATTATTACCTGTTTAAAAATAAGTCACATATTAAAAACATTGAATGGTCCTTGTTTTGACAAGGAAATGTGTAATGATATTAAATAGTGAAGTCCAAAGGTAAAAATCAAGGTTGTGTAGACCTCAAGGGTCACCCAATTAGAAATAAATATATCCTTTTATGAGGAAATACTGAAATCCAAGGATCATAGTCTAAGGCATTCCACCATGAGGTGACTACTAAGTCAATGTAGTTTATATGAGGAAAAATGGGGCTATCCAATGACTCTGCACATTGGGCTTTAACCATATCACCTAATTTTCAATACTATATTGAGGGAGTGTATCCAAGGCATCCTATAATGATATTTTATGGATCATATGGGTTTATAATGTTCATCCAATTAAGATAAAAGCATCTGGATCTAGGTAGTTCTAAACTTAAGAAATCTGAATTCTTTATTCAGAATTGGGTTCCGGAGTGCTCATGGTAGTCTCTGATCCAAATCCATGGAGGGCGTGAGTTAGTCCATTCCTATTTTATTATGAATTAATGTAATGTTCCATTTGGTACAATCCTTTACTTTCATTATTGTGATATGGTCAAGTAGAAAACATCCATTTAATCATGTCATAATTAATCAATAAGTCCATTTGGTCTATTCATTTCCTTTCTATAGTGTGATAAGGCCAAGTCGCATGAAAACATTGTTAGTTGAATTTAAGTCATATTCAATAATTAAGTATCATTCTAATACTGTCCATTAATGTTGTAACGGGTTCTATAGACATGAGACTTGTTAATCATTCACATTTAACCCGGTCAAGTCATATACATTGTATACATGAAAATTTCCATTTCACATTTAATTATTAATTTATGTAAATAATTAAGGAATGTGAAGTGGTGAGAATACATGGAAATATCTCTTATGAAATTCAAAATATAAATCAGGCCATATAATATAGAGAATAATTCCCTTAGAATGGTCATGACATTGAACACCCGAATGGTGTCACAAACATGTCAAAACACCAAAAAATAATTATGGCATATACATGGAAATGGAAAGATGGAATTGTGGGTGAAACCACTAACAACTAATAAAATAATTGGAATCATCATAACCATACAAATCTAATTATTATAATCATGGGATATAAAATCTGTAAAAAACACTTGATGAAATCGATGGGCCCCACATGACAATTCCAAAATCAATGAACATGACAGATGCGTTATAGACCAGAAACCTTAGGATTATATGATTCCAATCCTCTGGTTTTGGAAATTGATTTTCCTTGAATCAGATTATATTTAAGAAAATTTAGAAAATGCTCATACCTTGATAACAAGGATGAGAGTAAGAGAGAAGAGGAAATTTCAAAAACCTACTTGAGAATATACCATGGCACATTCAATGTGTTGAATGGATGCTCAAACAGATCCCAAATTAAGGATATCTCTTGATTTAAAGCTTAGGTCTACAAAAAATATCCAAAATGATAATAAAATAGGTTAATCCCAATAGTTCACAAATTATGGACGAAAGAGGGATCTAATTATATCATTAAGGGAAAAGGACAATTTACAAAGAAAAATATAATGTTAATGGTTTTTCTGCATGGTTATAAAAATTGTGCACAAAAAATGCAGAGTTACCTGGGTGGAAATGACACTTTTATGGTTACACCAGAAGTCATTATGCCAACCGTGAGATATGGGTCTGCCCGAAAATAAACCATCTGCACGTTTAGCTAAACCATGCACCAACCATTCGCTAACCATCCAACATATCCAATTTCCCCAAAATGATGTATTCTAGGCTATGAACATTCCCCACACACTCCTGATAACATTTCTAACATATTAGGCATCCATATTAGGCCCAAGGTAACGATTTAGACTGAAATTTAAAGGATCCATACATGAGTGAAAACCCCGAGTTTATAAAATGTGACATATATGAAATTAAAATGATACTAGAAATATAATATACATATAAAACATTTATCATCTATTATTTTTAATATTAAAATGAAATGGAATTAGCTTTCATGCGTATATAAGACCTTCCAACTCTATGAATGGCGCCGATCATTTCTTATCTCCAAATATTTTTTATTTGTATAAATACATATATTCTAGATATACATGATAATTAAATAATGTTTTATATTATTTATGTTCTAAAATCATGATTGAGAAAATAAAATCAATATGTAACATGTCAAAACATACCTAAAAAACTAGGCAATTAACACTCTAAATAGTGATAACAATGAATGAAAGTTACTACACATATAATATGATATCATTTGATGTAAATATATACTATAATAAAAATTAATATTTTTTGGGTATAAGTTAATAGAATATTTTAAACAAACATACAGGTGTTTAAAGACCACACAACAAAAATGAAGGATATGTTAAGGGATTTGCGTCTCGATTTTTACATCTCATATATGAATGTCACATTAACCACATACTTATCTTGTGTGGTGTATCTGTATCCAACATTGATATATTATGTCATCAATCCATTTATATTAATTTTATTTATGGTTTTACATTTAATTGTATTATCTAATGTTGTTTGACAATAATTATACCATGTGGTAAATCTAATATTTCCAATATCAATTTCATTTTGTGATTGTTACAGTTATCTTGAAAAATTTACTTCCTTATGATCAATATTACTTTAAATTACATATAAATACTCTCACTAAGTGGATATTATTATTTACTAATACTTATAGCATTTTAATATATGGTTTCACTTTCAATGTTATTTTATTAACAAGGGAATTATTGATTAATCTGAATTATTCATTCAGTAAATATATTTGATAAGGAACATTACTTATTAATAAAATAAATTATTAGATATATGGGGAATGAATTGGAGATTAAAGAAATGGGTTTTGGACTATTTATAGAAATCATGAGGGGTGGGAGACGGATTGATTCCATCCCCAAGATGCATGTATAGTCTCATGAGATGAATCAGTTGTCCAAATTAGTATATATTAAACTACCTTGAAAATAAATTTTGATGGTAATGTTATCATGTCCCTATAAAAAATATCATTTAATAAATTTTAATTTACTATATTGTGAATTTTATTTTTATTATTATCTTTGATATTTTTTTAAATAAAATTATTTGATTTTCACTTTCATTTTTCTAATTTAATGGATGTGTTTCAGTTATTTACCTTGAAATATTAACTTTGAAGTGTCCCTTTATTTGAGTGTCATGTTTTCTCCATTTACTATAAGGACATGATTATTATTCATGTTGATTAATTATTATTTCCATTGTACATACCATTACTGAGGAATTTATCTCCCTACTTATTTGGTTATGTTTCCCCATGATATGTGGAAGAAATATATGAATGTGCTTTCTAGGATACAGTTCATTTATTTTTTCTTTTTATCACCCCTTATACACTTTTCCTAATGTAATAAGGTTATCATGTTTAGAATATGGCTTTCAAAATCCACTAAACTATTACATCGATAAAAATTTCATTCGTTTTAAATATTACTATGAAATAAAATATTTCAAAAATACTAGGATTCTATTTACTTTACGTCAAAGTTGGTATTAAATGATTTGTAACAGCAACCATGAAAACTAGATTTATAAAACATAGATTATGGAACATAACCCTATGAAATTATTTGACTGTAATTATAGAAAAAAAACTATAATTTGGTTATGGTAGATATTATTATGATGTATTGATAAATATATCCATCTCTAGATAATATCAATGTGTGTTATTATGTACCAATTGTACCTAGTGGTAACAACACTGATAAAGAGTGAAGGGATGGACTCGAGCATAACTCGGTACAAGAAAAAGGGCCTTACTGGACACCATTTTTGAAAAACTTATGGGATATTCTTAGGATAATTCACATTTTATTTAAAACCATAATGAAGGGTTCGAAAGTAAAAATATCCCAAAGAAACCATGATTATTATTATGTGTTTAGTTCTGAAAAAATTATTCAATTTATAATGAGTGGTTCAATAGTTTTGGGATTATTCATTATGTTACAAAATGTTACGATCTAATCAAGTATATGAAATCATTTAGGTGATGAACCTTGAAGGAAGAATGGTATATGCATCCATGAAAAATGTCCAGGTTTCCTTAATGGTAAAAACTATATATCATTTATTTGAACATATAATGTTATAGATATATTAAGAAATCTTAATATGGTTATGAAACATAACCATTCTTGAAATGAGAAAATTGGTCAATAGACAGATTCTACGATGTTTCGTCACTTTATTCGATAGTGGAAAAAATCATTTAGTGATATACCTAAAACTATGGGATATGAGCAATTGATTTAATCAACAGAAAAGATATTTAAGGCATTAAATGTGGAGAAAAAGAAAAGGATACACTATCAGTGTTTTTTGTCATAGGTAACTCTGATAAATTGTGGTTTTTGATCCAAAATACTATGGGGGAAGAATAAATTGTACTCATGGAATGTAAAAATTTTATGGACACATTCTCTAAAAATTATTTCCACTGTGATCAAAAAATAGATAGTAAGAGAAAATTCCTTAGATTAAAGATAAATGTGGAAGAATGTTTTACAGAATTAGAAGATAAATTTACAAGGCTAGACAGGTATGAAATGGATTTAATATATAACATTGAATAAAATATTGGATATATTATTCATTGACCTAATACAATTCTCAAAAGGGTGATTCTCTCTCCAAAAATTTCATCAGACGATGAAATAGTTTTACATGCTATCAATGGATAGAAAAAATTGTTTATGTGTTATAAATTCAAATGGAATTATGAGAAGTAGAAAAATAAATATTAAATTATAGATAATGGGAATAAGGGAGATAATAATTTACCCAAATGAAATAACAGTGGAATGATTTTCCCACTTAAAAGCATGAAAGTATTGTGAGTTTTTTATACACATAGAGGGAAGGGTCACCAAGAAAAAATAATGCATAGTGTGGAAGGAAAACATTGTTATTTAGTTTTAGAATTTCAAGGAGATGGGAAACTATTCAAATTAAGTAAACAAGAATCAAGGGAATATACTTCTAAAGAAGATAAGGGATCAAGGATAACCATATGTTATTATCACAAACTATGATTAATGTTAAATATTTTTATTTATTTGGATCTAAGAATTATTTTTTATACAAGATTCATAGGTGATGTTCTCATAATTTTAATTATGAAATATATAAATATTTTACTATAGTAAAATTTCATTAAATATATATGAGATAATATGTTGAATGATACCATTAAATTTGATTTATTATAAAGTTAATTTTTTTTTGGAAAACTCATGTTTAAGGGAAATATAAACCATTATATGTTTAAGATACTGAGATAATGTTGTTGGAATTAAGAGATGATTGATTTGGATAATGTAAACTGTATAGTATCAACTAAATTAGAATAGATAAAATGTTTTTTGAAAATGTATTTTATTCTATAATTGATGGAGTTTTCCAAACTATTTGATTTACGAAATATATCCTATAAAATGTATATTAAATAATAAATAATAAATAATTCATGTATCAAATAAATGGTTATGGAAATTCATGAATTAAAATATTTCAAGAGAATACTTGTTGAAGGTGTTCACTTAATTAATATGTGATGATTAGAGGTCTATTTCCTGTTAATTAATGGATAATGAAAAGTTCATTTTTATAAATTCATTGAAATTTCTTCAAAATTTATAGATCATAATAGTTTTATAAATAGTTTACGTGGTTATAAGGAAGAGGTTTTGAGATTAATTTATTACATACACATGATGCATATTGTTATAAAAGATGATGTACAAATAGTTAAAGAAAAAAAATATTATATTGTGGTTATTAAATAAAAACGTATAAAGTAATTATATTTAATTATATTCTTACAGAGTAAAAAATTTACTAAACTCTTGGAAAATGTGTCCAGAAACAAAACATTTGACATGTTATCATCATTTTCATGATATAAATTATCATTATTCACACATATGGTTTATGAATTTTTAGTGAACTACATTATCATGGAAAGGTTATCTATCAATCTCCATCAGAACATTATAGCTTTATTTCTCTTTTATATCTAGGTATTTAGTAATGTTCTACTATTTTAATTCCTATTTTTGTGGTGACAGTAAAAAAATTTTCCAAAATAATTATGAAGATGTTATATTAATCATATTTATGATGAGGGTTTTTCCAAAATATTGTTTTAAAATATCAAACCCTAAATTACAGAGATCATGTTTAAAATTAAAGGGTGTAATTTAATTATGTGGGGGATAATGTAACATCCCAAAATTCTAATGAATGAACATTATATTTAATAGAATCTATGACATGAAATATTTAGAGTAGAAATGAATATAATTTCCAGAGACTTTATGATGTATTTAATATTTTTTAAAAATATATTCTATATCTTTTAATTCATGAAATACTCAGTTAGCTTGTGTTAAATCAAGAATGAAATTGTTCGATAACTTGCATCACACGAAAGACAAAGTCTTACAGAATACTACTAATATTTTTATTTTAAATTATGATGTTCTATAAGATATTATACTAAGTAATGAATAGGATTAATAATTTATTAAAATATATATTTTAATTCATTTATTACCAATTAATTATAAATTAATATAGAAACCAAATGAATATAAAGGGAATAATTAACAAAAACTATTTTTTATTATTCAATGATGTTTTATCATGATGAATTTAATTAATTGTTATTATTGAATGATATTAATGAAATATATATAATATATATTCAATAAAGTATTTTTTATATTCATCAATATATTTTATAGGCATATGAAAACAAAAAAAAACAAAATTTACACATAAAACCCAATATATTTATAAATGCATTTTCATTGCCTTTAAATAGAACAACTTCTATAAATATGTTTTTAATTATATTTATAAATTTAAAATTACAAAATAAACTTAATTTTTGAAATCTAAATGTCAAATATATGTTAGGGTGTATTTTTTTTATTTTTCTACGATGTTTCATTTTTTGATGTGTAGTGAAAAAATACTAAATTTGAAATTAAAACCACTTTTTTGATTAATAAATTTATAAGGTTGAATTATGTTTATAATTGGTTTTAATGTATAATTATATAAATTATAAATAAATTAATCATTTTTTTTTCATTATAATAAATTTATCATTCAAATTGTATATATAAACATACCAGACTTTTGAACATTTGTGTACATTAAAAACCTATTTTTTCATTTTATCTAGGGGATTAATTTAAAATTAACATTTTCCAATATTGTGTAAGGAATTTGGAAAAATGTATTTTTTAGGAATATTAATAATTTACAATGTATAATATGGTCAAATATGTTTTTTGTACAAAATGATTAGTGAATGTGATTGCAATTAATTACAGGGTTTAAGTTGAAAATTAACTTAACAATGTACTGAAACTTAATCCCAAGGGAACAAATTACATATACACTTGTACAGAAGTCATTTGATCCCTATATTTCAACCCTATACTAATTTATATCAAATATTCTCCATTATTGGTGTCATGAACCTATCTGGGTACCTAGGATAACCGATAAATTATCTGATGCTAACATAGTTGGGAGTGAATTCCAGATCCCCATGGGTTGACGACTAACACCTAGAATCATACACAAAATAGGTAGGGATGAATTGTCAAAACAAAATGTGGAAAAATGATTTAAATATAATTATTTATAAAAAATAATCTCTATTTGGAGTAATGTACCATAATTCAAATATGTATAACAACCCAATGTACTACATCTAAGTATTAGGAAATAGGAAAAACTACCCATTTCCCAACTCGAATACAACTCATTATGTCCACGAATCAATATTTAGGACTACCACCAAGTGATCTATTTCCCTTTATCAACCCTAGAAGGGGGTAGTTTATAAACACCCAATGTCACATGTAGGGTGTGATCGAAAACCTTATAAGATGTAACACAATGATTTCATAACATAATAAAAATATCATTTTAACTAATATGTGCTTTCAATTTTCAAATGAACAGGTTAGGAATTTTAAAAGAATATATATAAAAATCATGCTTTACATTTAAAAGGATGTAAATATATTACCAATTCATGACTCACATTTAAAATGATGGAAATACATTTAAAATAGTGTATTTACCTTAAAAAAGTGGTTCTGTTTACCAATGACACTTTTCACACATGAAAAAATATGCAATTTTATATAAAATAGTTTATATATACCATTATTCATGGAAAACAGTATACAAAAATGGAATTTAAACATTTGAAATACCAAACATTAGCAACCTGATCATATTCCTAAGAATGTATAAATGTTCTAGTCCGTAGGGACTCCACACATTATCGTAGTTATATGAAGAGATTTGTATAAAAACATCCCATTGATCTAGGGCCATAGAGGACTCATTACCATCACCAAAATGATGTGATGTTCTGAAATAATGTTTTAGAACATTGTCGAATAATAGACTATTTCCCAAATAACTCAATAACTACCTATGTATTTCATATTATTTAGTATAAAACAATTGTGGGAAATTTATATTAAGACTTCTTAAAATACAACAAAATCCCATTAAATATTAAGAATATTCTAATTTTCCCTCTAAAATCATAATGGATTTTTATTCAAAAAATGAATTTTCACCAATATAAAACCCTGAGGAATCTATCAATATCATTTAAAACCATTTTCACAAATATGGGATTCCAACCAAATCACCATTGAATTTCACAATCTAATTTCATAACTAAATTCATAAATTAAATTTTCAAACAATTAAATCAATATCACCGCAATCCACCAATTCAATAGATTTATGTTTTTTTAATATTTTCCATCAAATAAATTTTACAAATATAATTGAAATATTTTAATTGAAACAATATACATCAAACCAAAAATTTAAGTTAAACAAATAAAATTTACACAAACATCCATAAAGAGACCTGAATTTAATAGAATTGGGGGTCTTCCAATTTCATGCCAAAATTTCTTTTTTTAAACAAAAAATTAATGGAATATGGTCTCTCCAACAAAAAAACTGAAAGATATATAATAAAAATACAAAAAATTCATTTCAATTCAAGTAGCTTAAAGTAAACAATGAAATTTATGGTTATTAAGATTTATGCATCAGAACAGAACAAACTATCTTGGAATCAAATAGAACTCAAAACATCATACCCTGTCGGAATTTTTAAATTAATAACAATGATCATAGAATCTAAGAAAACAAGAATAAGGCCTATATTTATATCCATAATAGAAGTTATTAGATCCTATTAATACACATTGATATCTATGAATCCTTAGAATGAAATAAGGGAGAGTGTGTGATAAATAATGAGGTGAGAAGACTAACCAAGGGAAGATAAAAGGTTGTTCTTCAAGATTTAGATCATTTCCGAGAGGGATATAAGGGGACCATATATTTTTTGGGGGGATGCATGGAAGGATGAAATCATATATGGTCTAACTAGGTCCATATTGGACAAAAAATAAGTGTTTCATGATTTAAAAATAATTATAATATAGAAATATTATAGGCGGTTTTCTAGGAAAAGGATCACGGTTTAGTAAAAACTGGCACATGTCATGCACCTATTTTAAATGGTTTTCATGGTTTCTCCAGAGGGGTAACATAGTTTATTAAACTAAGCACAAGCATCCCAATGACCACTATCTATTTTTTCTGTTTTCACTAGTAGGGCATATGGTTTGGGAAACCCATGTGGAAACCATGTACCAAACGTACAATAGCTAAGAAAAATCCAAAAAATTTGAATTTCACCCAATTCAATTCCAAATGAAACAAAAAATGGCAAGACTAAGGAAGGGTTTTTTATGTATACCTGAAATATTTACATGATGTTACAACCTCTACAACATTGAATCTTTTCCCCAAAAAGCATACGATGAATCATCTATTACAAAATTATGAGTCCATCGCTCTCTCATCAGTGCATCCCTCTCCCTTGTCTCATGATTATTAGAACCATGATTCCATATAACAATAACCAAAGGTATCATCATCCCACAAAGTACCTTGTCTTTAGAATCAACTATCCTGAATATACTTATGGTCATGGATAAATATGGATCAACTTTGAGATCACCACAACTCCAAAATGAGAGGGATTAAATATATATTTTCTCATCAATAAAATATAGAACACTTTATGTATCTACATTAGCTATTGTGTAAGTGATATATGATATGAAACTTTTAGCGCCATATCAATAACACCGAAAGGTCGTAATAAATGAGGAGAAATTTTCCCTTTACTCCCAAGCTGTCGATGACCCAACTAATGTGAATCATTCCAAGAAACTAGTTACAAACTGAGAATTCCAAATGTCTATAGTGATTAGAAGCCAAAAACATATATCGTATTTGTTCCATAAACATTCTTTAACAAATAAACTGAATTATTGTTATCTTCACATGGACTAGTCTCATTTCATCTAGGGAACCCTCACCAATCTCAGAACAACAGAATTTATATTTTCAAGGGCGGCCATACGGGGCCTCAAAAAGAGCCATTATAACTGAAGACTGGTATATACTTTTATAAGAAAACTCAAATAGCCTCATGTGATCATCCCAATCTCTAACAAAGTCAATAACACATGTGTAGAGCATATCCCAAGAATATTTTTATATAATTCTTTCTATAAATCCCACTGTTAATAGAATAACGTACTCAAATGGATGTGAGATCCCAGTACCTCATTAAAACATACAACAAAATGAGATGTAAATAGTGGATACCTATTTGAGATTATAATAGATGTATCTCTATGAAAATAAGAAATCAATTTCACATAGATATTTCCCCACTCCACAAATTTGGTTGTATCATGAATGGGTATAATTTGATCCAAATAAGACATATGGCCGATGTAAAGACCCAGAATTTCTATGGAATTTTTTTCATAAATACATTGGAATTTTACGAGTCTCAAAAAATTGACGGAGCATGATTCTGATGCCCGGTGTGCCCGGAATCAATTTTTGAAGTTTTATTCGGGTACGTTCAGTAAATGTACGAGCAGGTTTTTATTACTTTTGTACCGGTGCTGGGAATTGAAATCTGGGGTCACCGTTGAACTCACAGCACTAGTATTTGCTTAAGGAGTCATTCATCTCGACGACAGTTGGTCGAGAGTAGATGATAAAATTTGGGATTTCATGGAAATTAATAAAATAAAGTGATTTTTCACTTTATTTTATTAGAGCCTCCATGTGGCTGTTTGGTGGTTAAAACCTCCTCATGGGAGTTGGAGGTAGAACCACCACACTTTAACCTCCCATGAGAGGATATGGTGGTGGGGTCCACCCGAACATAACCTCTTGCGAGAGGTTACCGCTTGAGGACCACATGGGGCTTAACCCCATATTAATGGAGGAGAGTAAAACCTCTCAACTCTCCCTCATTAATGAGTGAGAGCCTCTTCACCTATATTAATTAATTCCTTGTTCCAACCCCTCGAATTAATTTAGGGGATCCAATAAAATAAATTTAGTTCTTCTATGAATTTCGTTCCAACATCTAAAATAATTGCCAATGTATTATTATTTTTTCTTGGAATTTCTCATTCAGTGGGAGCCTTTGAGAGGAGAGCTTGGGAAAATTAGTGTTCTCCAATGAAGAACCACATCTCCCAATGAAGATCGAAGAATGAAGAATGCCAACCTTCTTCGACTTCTTTCTTGAAGCTTCAACCATCGAGAGATGTCTTCGACGAATGACATCCCTAACTCTGTTAATAAATAATGATCTAAGTTCAAAGGTAGTGGTTTGTTTTGTGTAATTCTTCATTCCTTTTGTCTTCTTCGAATGAATGGAAATGATGTTGTGGATTGTAAGAATAATTGAAGTTCAACTTTCTTTCTCTTGATGAACCAATTGATACCACCCTAAACGCGGAGGGTGTGGGCCAAACCAACATGGCTTGACCCCTCTGCCGATCTTGTTTATGATTGAACTTTAGCTTGGCGATGAAGCAACAAGGCGAGGAAGGCAGTGACAACAAAGGCCGCGCTACCTGCGGCCTCCACGAACCACACCGCCACCTCGATGCTCCAGTGCTCCGGGCCGATCTGCGGTCCTCCAGTTGAGCCCACCTGGCCAGAACGCCACCGGCCCACGCCAACTGGCTCTCGACCGCCGTCAGCCCACCCCGCCATGCGCCTCTGGACTGCTGGACCGCCTGGCGGCACGCCTCCCATCTGTCGTCCCACCTAGCCGCACACCTCCTGGCCACCGAACCGCCTGGCCATGCGCCCCCCGGCCACGCCAGCCCACACTGGTCGCGCCCTGCCCCGACCGGAAACTTTCCGGCCTCAGTATGCTTCCCGTGCGCCTCCCCGAACTAGGCCCCTTGCGGCCTCCCGGCCAAGCCGGTGACCCGGCTCCCTCGTGGCCTCCCGACCGAGATGGTGACCCGACCCCCTCGCAGCCTCCCGGATGAGCCGGTGTCCTGACCCCCCTCGCGGTGTCTTGGCCAAATCGGCCCCAGCCGCCCCCTTCGGACCGAGCTATGCTGAGCCACGCTCTTGCAGTGCACCAGGCCAAACGAGCCCCGATACCGGGCCGGACCGCTCTCACGGCCCGCTGGGCTGGGCCCAGCGGGTCGGGCCTAACCCAACAGGCCGGCCCTCCAAACCGGCCAGGACAGACCCAACGGGTGAGCACAGGTCGACCCGAGCTGGGTCGGCCCAGGCTAAGTCGTGTCGGGTCAGTCCGACTGGATCGGACTGGACGTGGGCCCACTACTGACCCTTTACTTTCTTTGGACATATCTTTGGCACTAGACGACCGTTTGATGAACCGTCAGAGGCGCTGGTTTTCATGAAGACCGACGGTCCCTTTGAGTATACACCACAAAATTTCAGGGTTTAGTTGAGAGAAGGTTATCTTGAATCGTACACGAATCCAACCGGGCCCCCTGAGACTAAAAGTTGAATAACTCATAGACCGGGTGTCCAATTGATGTGCCGTCTATTGTGTTGAGACTTATATGACGAGGCGGACATTAGGGATACTTTTTCATCGGACATAGTTTAAATTTAAATATCGACACTCGTCTTGAGGAGCGGACCCTCCAGGAGTTAAGCATGCTTTGTGCGGAACCCTATGGATGGTTGTGCACTGACGACTGTTTTGGGATCCTGTACGGGTTCGATAGCTCTAGATACTATTCTTGGATCCAGTGTGGGTTCGAAAGTTCTAATTTCTGTTCCTGGATCCCGTGTGGGTTTGAAATTTCTGATTTTTGTTACTGGATCCTATGTGGGTTCAGTAGAATAGATGATTCAGTGGCTACATCTGATCATCTCTATCTCTCTAAAAATTTTGTGTACCTGTGTGAGATGAGTCAGTACATTGTGTTTTGCTCATAATTGATTTGGATTACTTGATAACTTATGTATATGTATGGGCATATAATTATGTGGGGTGATCTGTTAATTCCATACTTTGTGGTTTATCCTTGTTGGATTTTGTGAGATCTTGAGGATCTCGGGTTCCCTACTGAGTATCGTTATACTCCCCCTACACGGGCTATGCCCACACCTCGTTCTGTTGGATGCAGACAATGAATAGCGCTGACCAAGGCTTACTGTACAAGAACTGGATGGTACCCAGAGGTGGACCTCATGATGAGTCGGTACTTTGAGGATACTAATGGACGTGGAGTTCTCAGGAGGATATTTTTACCCGCCCTTTGGGTAGGATCCGTGGTGGTCGATCCAAGAGATGCTTTCACCTTTAATCTATTTTTGTCCTTTTCAGTTCTACTTGTACTTTCAGTTGAGCTTGTATTTCTGGCCACTTTACTTTTCAACACTCTCTTGTTATATAGTTTTACTTAGTGTTTTGTATCTAGCTGTGTACTCTGTTGTGTGTGTTTTCAGTTTTAAAGGAAATGCCTTCTCAGTTTAGAGATTTATGCCTTTGGTTCTAGTCACCAGCCTCTGTTCTATGGAAGGCAGTCTTGGGGTAGTCACGGTATGGGCCCCAGGGGACGGGTCATGAAAAATTGGTATCATAGGTTTTGGTTCTACTATGGAACTAAGGACTCTGATCTTTTTTTGTGAAGCAATTTTGTTATGTGTGGTGAGTGTGTTTTTCAGTTCAAAGAGTCTAGTGTTGGTGCGGCAGCTGATGTATCCATACACCAGGACCCTGAATCTTGATTTCTTACTCAGTGCATAGAAACTCTGATTCCATGTGTGTTTAATGAGTTTTCTTAGTGATATATTTGAGACATCTCACCAGGTATAACTTATTGATTGTGGAGCACCTGTTTCATTACAGTGGTACTACTACCCGTTGGGCCACAGATGCCACCAGACCCAGTAGTAGAGAGTGAACGCCGCCTAAGTGCGTTGCAAGAGTTCTAGCGCCAGAGGACGCCAAGGTTCATGAGCGCGATGGACCCACATGTAGCTGAGGATTGGTTGGACACTGTGGTGAGAGTCTTCAGACTGGTAGGGACACCGGCATACCTTATGGTGATCCTTATCACGAGTCTCCATCAAGTAACAGTAGGTTGATGGTGGATCCAGATGCTCCAGGTTCCTGATGAGGTGACACTACACTGGGCAAACTTTGAGAGCCTGTTTCAGGCGGATTTTGTCCCAGCCACCCTACGAGCAGTGCGGATACAAGAGCTACTTCATCTACATCAGGGTATCATGACGGTGGCACAATAGTCAGCGAGGTTAATCATCCTCTCACACTACTCCACAGATATGGTACGAGGCCCATTCATCAGGTCATGGAACTTCGAGAAGGGGCTCAGGCGAGAAATCAGGGCTTCGATGATCTCCCATAGCATCCCAATGTAGGCAGGGTTGTTAGAGCGAGCCCTTTTAGTGGAGAGTTTCCATGCCAAGAAGACACCAGCAGTGAGACCTGTCACTATAAATCACGTATCAGAGTCTTCTGTAGCTAGTAGCAGACAGATGTCACAGAGGTCCAAGAGGACCAGACCATCCAGTGGACGACCTCAGGACACGGGTTCGGTTGTGAGAGGCATAGAAGACAGAGCCAGTCATTCGAGGAATTGGCAGTGTTTCACATGCAGCGAGCAGGGTCACAAGGCTCATGACTATCCAAATCACCATACGGATCATCAACAGACAGTTGAGGGACCTCCAAGGCAGAGGAATAGATTTGATCGAGGCGATCCACAGGGCGCAAGCGGACATGGCAGAGGAGTTGGTCATGCAGTCGGTGGTGGAAGACGTTACGAAGTATTACCACCACCACCACCAGGAGGTCCACCCCGACTGTAGGGAGTAGGTGGACATGGGAGATCTTAGCTCTAGGAAGCTGAGTCTTACAATCACGGTACTCTAGAGATGATTCGTTGTATGATATGTGTCTACTCTACCTTGGCTGCAGTTCTTATAGACACTTGTGCCAGTCACTTTTTCATTGCCACAACCCTTCGAAGCTCGGAGATTCTGACAGAGCTGTTGGCTAGATCATTATTGCTAGAGAATACCACGGGAGCATACTCGATGATCACGCACTCGTGCTGGCAGTGTGAGATTACTCTAGGAGGTGAAAGCATCGAGTGAGATTTCCTCGTAGCATCATTGAGGCCTTACGATGTCATCTTTGGTATGAACTGGTTATCTACAGTCCATGATCAGATCGACTGTATTGGGCATAGAATGCGGTGTGTCCGCACATATGGGACCAGGTTCACCTTCACCGGCGAGAAGGGAGCCTTTTCAGCATAGGATGGACTTACTCGGAGGATGGTGTAGCCGATCACTCATCTGTTGGCATGTCTTACCCTCGGAGAAGTTGATGTGTAGAGATTGACTTATCCTGTAGTGGTGGACCAGTACGCAGATGTTTTCCCTGACGATGTTCCAAGACAAAATTCTCATAGAGAGGTTGACTTCTACATTGACGGGTACCCTGTGACAATACCAATATCTACACCAGAATATCAGATGGCTCCTTCTGAGCTTCATGAGATACGGGTACAGCTAGAGGACTTCCATGGGAAAGGATTCATCTGGCCAAGTGTTTCTCCCTGGGCAGCCCCGATTCTATTCGCCAAGAAAGAGGTTGGTAGCTTCGGATTTGTGTCAACTACTGTCCCCTGAACTAGGTGTCCACGAAGAAGAAGTACCCACTTCTGAGGATTGACGACCTTTTTGATCAGCTTAAGGGAGAACGATGGTTCTCGAAGATAGACCTCAGATCTGGAAGTCTACAGCTCAGAGTTCGAGATGAGGATGTGCATAAGACAACATTCAGATGTTGGTAAAACCACTACGAGTTCTTGGTTATTCCCTTCATTGTAACAAATGCTCCAGCGGTGTTCATGGGACTCATGAACAGGATCTTCCAGCCTTACCTCGGTCTCTTTGTCGTAGTCTTCATCGACGAAATTCTATTCTACTCGACTACTGAGGAGGAGCATGCCTACCATTTTTCGGTATTACTAGACACACTAAGAGAGCACCAAATTTTTAGTATGCTCTCGAAGTGCTAGTTCTGGATCCGATAGGTTCACATTATGGGTCATGTCATCTTGGAGGCTTGAGTTGTAGTGGATCCAGCGAAGATTGAGGCGATACTTGTTTGGGATCCACCCAGGAGTGTGATGGAGGTTTGGAGTTTATTTTGTTTGGATGGATATTATCGAAGGTTATTACAAGACTTCTCCAGAGTTACAGCCCCACTATCAGCCTTGACAATGAAGACGCAACCCTTCGTAAGGTCAGAGAGATGCCAACAGAGCATTCAAGTGCTGAGGCAGAGGCTGACTAGTGCCCCAAACTTGATGCTTCCAGAGGAGGGTGTAGGGTACGTAATCTACTGTGACACATTAGGGACTAGACTCGGGTGTGTCCTGATGTAGGAGCGAGCAGTGATCACTTATGGTTCTCGTCAATTGTGACAACATGAGAAGATCTACGACACCCATGACCCGGAGTTACCAACAGTGGTCTTCTCCTTGATGATGTGGTGGTACTATCTGATGGGTGGGAGTTTCACAGTATACTCTGACCACTAGAGTCTCAGGTATATCTTATCTCAGAAGGACCTGAACTGGAGATAGCGATGTTGGCTTGATTTTCTCCAGGACTATGACTTCGAGATAGTCTATACACTTGGTAAGGGGAACATTGTAGCAGATCCACTCAGTTGTAGATCTCATATACAGTTTCTAGGTGAGGTGACAGAGCAACTGGCTACTTTACATATATACTTTGTGGACTGAGATAGAGAATCTTTCCTTCAGTCTCTTACAGTCACTCCTCCACTTCTTCAGCGAGTCAGAGAGGCAAGGCATGGAGATGATGACTAAAAGACATGACGTGATCATATCCATAGGGCTGGAACCTGATAGATTTTTAGAAGGTGGGGAGCACACCATCCTCTTCAGAGGATGTACTATGGTTCCAGTGTCACTTAAAGAGTAAGTGTTGAGGGAGTTCCACACATCTCCTCTAGCGGTACATCCAAGAGTGGCTAAGATGTACCAGGACCTTCGATGACAGTAGTGGTGGCCCAGTATGAAGAAGACAGTAGCGATTTTTTCCTCTCTATGCCTCACTTGTCAGCAAGTAAAGGCGGAGCATCAGGTACCAGTAGGCTTGGTTCAACCTTTAGAGGTCTCAGAGTGGATATGGGATGGGATATACATGGAATTCATGATGGGTCTTCCACGTACGTCCAGGGGACATGACTCTATCTGGGTGATCATCGACCGACTCACCAATTCAGCCCACTTCCTACCGATTAGAGAGCAGGGTTCAGTAGAGAGCATGGGATGCCTCTATGTGTAGGAGATTGTGCGGCTACATGGAGTACCTTCTTCTATTGTCTTAGACCGTGAAACATAGTTTACTTCCCCGCTATGGATGGGGTTGAGGAGGCATTCGTGATGCAACTTCATCTGAGCACCACCTTCCATCCTCAGACAGATGGTCAGACTGAGCGGATCATTCAGACCCTCGAGGACATGATACGTGCTTGTGTCCATGACTTCGGTCATAGTTGGGAGGATTGTTTACATTTGGTGGAGTTTTCATAAAACAACATATATCACTCCACCATCAGGATGTCTCCTTTTGAGGCCTTGTATGGTCGACCTTGCAGATCGCCACTATGATGGATAGACCCAGGGATGTCAGCACTAGTTGAAAGAGAGATGGTACGGGCTACCACAGAGAAGGTGGAGATCATCTAGGAGCGGATGAAGACTTCACAAAGTAGGCAGAAGTCGTATGACGATTGGAGACGAAGACCTCTAGAGTTCAAGGATGGTGACCACGTCTTTCTCTGGGTCTCACCAAGATGAGGTTTACCGAGATTTGGCTAAGGTAGAAAGTTAACTTTGAAATTCATCGGACCCTTCTAGGTCCTCCACAGAGTGGGTGAGGTTGTTTACCACTTTTCTCTTCCACCTCAGTTGCACCGGGTGCATGTCGTCTTCCACATATCCCAACTGAGTAGATACGTGCATGAACCTTCTCACATCATTGACCATGGGGAGTTGGACGTCAATGATGGGGAGACTTTTACGGAGGATCTTGTGGAGATTGAGGATCGACATGAGCGGGTCCTTCATGGATGGACGACACCTCTGGTGCGCATTATTTGGTAGCATGAGAACCTCTAGGAGAGAACATGGGAGCGGGAGGATCAAATGTGTGCTCAATACACCCATTTGTTCCCTTAGTTTGAGTTGTAGCATACGGGTACATAAATCCATGATGAAAGGAGAATGTAAAGACCCAAAATTTCAGTGGAAATGTTTTTTTTCATAAATACATGTAAATTTTATGAGTCCACTAAAATTGAAGACACATGATTCTGAGGTCCGGTGTGCTTGGAATCATTTTCTGAAGTTTTGTTTGGGTAGTTTTAGTAAATGTATGAGCAGGTTTTATAACATTTGAACCGGTGATTGGAATTTAAATCTGAGGGCACCATTGAAATCACAGCACTGTTATTCTCTTAAGAATACTTTCACCTCGACGGTAGTTGGTCGAGTGTAGAAGATAGATTTTTTCATTTTCGTGGAAAGTAATAAAATAAAGTGAGTTTTCACATTGTTTTATTAGAGCCGTCATGTGGGTGTTTGGTGGTTAAAACCTCCTCATGGGAGTTGGAGGTGGGACCACTACACCTTAACCTCTCATGAGAGGTTATGGTGGTGGGGCACACCCGAACATAACCTCCCACGATAGGTTACGGTGTGGGGACCACACGGTGCTTAACCCCTATTGATGTAGGAGAGTAAAACCTCTCATCTCTCCCTCATTAATGAGGGAGAACCTCTTCACCTACCCTAATTAATTATTTGTGCCATCTACTTGAATTAATTAAGGGGATACTATCTAATTAATAAAATTATCCTTTGAATTTAATGCCAACATCAAAAATAATAGTCAATATATTATTATTTTTTCTTGGAATTTCTCATTCGGTGGGTGCCTTTGAGAGGAGAGCTTGGGAGAATTAGTATTCTCCAACGAAGAACCCCATCTGCCAATGAAGAACGAAGAATTCCAACCTTCTTCAACTTCTTCCTCAAAGATTCAACCATCGAGAGACGTCTTCAACGACCGACTTTCGTGACTCCGTCAATGAGCAACGATCGACGATCAAAGGTAGCGGGTTGTTTTGTTTAATTTTTCATTCCTTTTCTCTTCTTCGAATGAAAGGAATTTTTGCGGTGGATTGTAAGAATGATTGATGTTCAACTTTCTTCCTCTTGATGAAAAAATTAATACCACCCTAAACACGGAGGGTGTAGGCCAAACCAACATGGCCCGACCCCTCCGCCGATATTGTTTATGATTGAACATCGGATCTGTGATGAAGCAACGAGGCAACAAATGTCGTGATGACAAAGCCCATTCTCACCATGGCCTCTGCGAACCGTGCCTCCCCTGCTATGCTCCGGTGGTGCTAGAAAAACCATGGTCCACTAGCCGAGACACCCCGGCCACACTGCCGTTGGACTTTTCCACCCGGCTCTCTGCCGCCGCCGGCCGCCAAGCCCCCCGTCCGCCCACCGGCCTGCCTGGCCGAGCCGTCGGCCCGCCTGCCCTAACGCCTCCCACCCATCGAACCACCTGGCAGCATGCTTCCCAGCCGCATCGGCCCGCATTGGCTGCACACTTCCCGAACTGGTCACCTGCCGAGCTCCGTACGTGCCCCACGCGACTCCCCATGTCGGCCCCCTTGCGGCCTCCCAAAAGAGCCAGCAACCCGGCTCCCTCGCGATCTCCCAGACAATCCGGCAACCCAGCCCCCTTACGGCCTCCCGGCCGAACCGGCCTCCCGGCCGAACCGGCCCCGAGATCAGGCCAGACCGCTCTCGCGGCCTGCTGCTCTGGGTCCAGCGGGCTAGGCCAAACCCAACAGGCTGGGCCACCCAATGGGCCAGGTCAGACCCATCAAGTCAGAATGGGTCAACCCGAACCAGGTCATCCCAGAATAAGTCGGGTCGGGTTGGTCCGACTTGGTCGGACCAGGCCGGGGCCCACTACTGGCCCTTTAATTTCTTTGGCCATATCTTTAGCACATGATGACCATTTGAAAAACCATCAGCGACACTAGTTTTCTTGGAGCGTGATAGTCCCTTTGAGTATATCCCATTGGAGTTCAGGGTTTAGTTGAGATTTAGTCATGTTGGATCGTACATGAATCCAACCGGGCCCCCGGGACTAAAAGGCGAATAACTCACAGATCAGGCATCCGATTGACGCGTCGTCTATTGCGTTGAGACCCCTATGACGAGGTGTACCTTTGGGATACTCCTTCGTGGGACACAGTGGATGTTGACATATCAACACTCATCTTGAGGAGAATACCCTCCTGAAATCAAGGATACTTCGTGCGGGACCATGTGGCTGGCTGTGCACTAACAACTGTTCCCAGATCTCGTATGGGTTTGATAGCTCTGACTACTATTCCTGGATCCTGTGTGGATTGGACAGTTCTTATTTCTGTTCCTGGATCCTGTGTGGGTTCGATAGAATAACTGCACATGGATACTATGTGGGTTCGACATATCTGATTTATATTCCTATATCCTGTGTGGGTACGACAGAATAGATGATTCAGTAGCTACATCTGATCATCTCTATCTCACTACAAATGTTTTATACCTATGTGAGGTGAGTCAGTACTTTGTGTTTTCTTCATGATTGAGATGGATTACTTGATAACTTAGGTATATATATGGGCATATACCTAAGTGGGGTTAACTGTTGATTTCTTACTTTTTGGTTTATACTTCTAGGATTTTATGAGACCTTGAGGTTCTCAAGGTCCCTACTTAGTATAGTTATACTCAACCCTATACAGGCTATGCCTGCACCTCATTGTATTGGATGCAGACGATGGGCAACGCTGACCAAGGATGAGTCTACAAGGACTAGACGGTACCCAGAGGTGGATCTCACGATGAGTCGGTAACTAGAGGAGACCGAAAGACATGGAGTGAGGAGGAGGATATCTGTACCAACCTTTCAGGTAAGATCCCTGGTGGATGATCCAAGAGCTTATTTCACCTTTCAACTGTTTTTTCGTTCTTAGTTGTACTTTTACTTTCAGTTGGGCTGGTATTTCCAGCCCCTTTACTTTTCAGCACTCTCTTGTTTTACAGTTTTATATAATGTTTTGTATCCAGCTGTGTACTCTATTTTGTTTGTTTTCAGTTTTAAAGGTAATGCCTTCCCAGTTTAGGGATTTATGCCTTTCTTGCTAGTCACTAGCCCCTGGCCTATGGAAGGCGGGCTTGCGGTAGTCATAGCACGGGCCCTAGGGGACCAATTGTGACATCCAATCACAAATCTTATCAAATTATTCTTTTTCTGAGTATCTGTAAACCACTCCAAAACTTCCTTTGATATCTCATAACACTTCCTTGTAGGTACTTGAAGCTATTAAAGAAGTCCCAAAAGTTATTAGTGCTTAGACATCACCTATTGGGACGTATATCAATTAGAAGAAATCTCAACAATGCTCATCTCGTACTAGGACAACAAAATATATTCCACATAACATATAACATCTTAATGGTCCATGGGTACACAACCTTCTAGAATTCAAGGATGTGTCCCATAAAAAATTTCCATGCCACTAATAGAACAACCTTGGGATATCGATAGAATATAATGATCTATTTAGTGAATGACCACTCAATACCAATATCCCCAGCATAAAGAGAGTTTCCAATGAAACAAAACATGACATAAATCTGTTAATCTAAGAGAATCAATTCGAGAAGGGAATATTTCAACTAAGAATTGGCCCATTAAATCTCAACCATTGATTCTTAGACTACAATATGCATCTGTGCAGAGAGACCCATCAAATTCCACTCATCCGAAGATTTATTCAAAACATCGGTCAAAAGATTCCTACTCAAAGAATCTATATGGAAGTTCTATTTCCCTATGGTGTACATGATGTTGAAACAGAAAGACTACAGTTATTCCACTAAATTCATATGTAAGAGATTTAAATATTTTTGAGAAATGTTATAACTGAGACTATTGTGGTATGAAAACATGGTAAAACATTCTCCATGAAGGTAATGACATAAACTCTTATAATTGTGTATCACTGCTTCATGTTCAAGGTCATGTGTCAGATAATTTTTTTTGGTGTGGCCTAAGATAATGAAATACAAAAGAATTAACATGATCACTATTTTTAATAACACAACCTAAGCCTAAACCTATTTCATCAGAGAAGGCCTGATAAACTTGCCCAACCTCTAGAAGAGTTGACATCGACATTGTAGTCAAAATACTTTTCACATCAAAGAAATAATTTTGACATTTTTCATTACATGAAAACATAACTCCATTAAGAGTTACAGAAGATCTCATAGAATGAAAATTTGATAATTCATTAATGAATTGTTGATAATATCAAGCCATTAGAAAGTGAAAATAAATGTAGAAAAACAAATTTTGTTGTTCTATTTTGATAGT
Organism: Viscum album; assembly: GCA_963277665.1. Taxonomy (NCBI): domain Eukaryota; kingdom Viridiplantae; phylum Streptophyta; class Magnoliopsida; order Santalales; family Viscaceae; genus Viscum; species Viscum album. Next base: position 205,388,185 of record OY728128.1, on the reverse strand, counting down.
AAATTTCACCCTTTTAGGATCAACAGAAATACCATGATCTAAAACCCTATGTCCCATGAATTGTACTTCCCAATCCCAAAAGACAAATTTGGAACTCCTTTAATAATGTCGGTGATTTATCAGAAAATAAAAAAAATGTTCTTATAAGATGCACATAATATTCCTCATTCATAGAGTTAACAATAATTTCATCGATAAGGAAATCCTCAAAATTATCTAGATACTCATGGGAAAACATGTTTACAGATTCTATAAAAACTACTGAAGAATAGGTTAGACTAATGAGAATAACATGGTACTTATAATGGATAAACATTATCCGAAAGGCAGCTTAATGAATTTCATATTCATCAATCCTCAGTAAATGGTATCTTGATCGATGTTTTTTCATCAAGAACAAATTTTCCACATTAAACTAAAGAAAAAGATCATCAATTCATGGAAAAATATACTAGATCTTTTCCATCACTCAATTTATCTTTCAGTAATCAACAAATAGAATATGTGAACCATCATCCTTATTAGTAAAGGTAACAAGTGGCACCCAAGGTGACACAACCAATTGTATGAAGAATTTAGTGAGAAGATCATCCAACTGGGAAATCATATTTTTCTATTCATATTGTTCCATGAGGTAAAATGGAATAGATACTGGATGAGTTCAAAGAATTATGTCGATGGAAATGTTAAGGGCCCTTACTTGTGGGAAACCAAGGATGTTTGATAGAATCATATTGAGAAACTAAAAAAACTAGAGTGATATCACAACTCAAGGATTAACACTCTAAATCAAAGGAAAATACTGATATTACTTTCCCCAAATTTAGATAAGAATGTTTAACCCTACCCATCTGTGGGTAACATTCTCATTCAAAGAAACTAGGAAAACCAATGGGTGTGGTGAAGGACACCCATCAAAGGCAACGATCAATTCATTCTTTATTGACAATGAACCAATCCTTGCTGAAAATAATGTTATGTGGTTTCATATAGACAACTAAAAAACTAAAATAAATCTCAAAATCTGATAGAGATAAAACACAATAGGGACTACAAAGACTCTTCTATCTATCCATACTAAGTTGTGTAGTAATATCCCTGACATAAGATAAATGTTCTGTGGGAATATTTATCATATTAAAAATACATGTTGATGTAAGCGAATGAAATAACCCAATATTAGATATAGATGTCACTAATGATGAAAATATCATAATGATACCTCTCACGGTCTCTAGACCCTCATCAGCTACTTCTAGATACTATACTATTGGGTGGAGTAGCATAGTTTTCGATTCATGTGGATTGAATCCTTTTATATATGAATCATTTGATTTCCACGTAGTTTTTTTGGATGATATACTGATCCCATTCCACTACATGTAGTATAATAAACATGGAATAATCTCAATAAGTTCCTCAAGCATCCAAAGGAACCATAGTTAATTGGTGCCTCAGATCAAACCCTCTTCGAATTTCTCGGGTTTCCATTGTTGTAGAAAAAAAGGAACTCCTCGTAGCACTACAAGAGGTCTAGAACAACCTTAATATCAAGAATATCTTTGAGAATCAACATGATTCTATTTTACATTAGTGTAACTCACTACTCCACTTGGAGAGAAAGAATCTTCTAATAATATAGACTTTCCATCCAGGTATATTTGAATCATTAGAGATCTATCTAAAACATTTTTATAACAAGGAATATTAATCATTATATATTGATAATACATATCCTGATGAATTTCCAACTCGATTCGTCAAGACTTTATATTCTCATTCGACATGATATCAAGAGAGAAATGCAAAATCCTAAAAAAATGGTTTTCATACACTTTCATGGTTCTGTCAGCATGTTATCTTTTTTAGATCACGCTGGACATTGATAACACTGTCGAATCTATATAGAACTAGTCAGTGAAAAGAAGCTTGATGTATTTCAATTATAAACCCTCATGTTAATTTTTCATCACCATCTGGTCCCACCATCTCATACTCAATCCTTCAATCCCAAATGTGGAACACATTACCTTGATTTTTTGAGTTTTCCTAAGAACCCAAACAAGTGCTCCATTATTCCCAACCATTCCTCTATATCTTTTGTATCATTTGAACCTTTGAATGGTTTTGGCTTATAGTGAAGGAAAATTGAGAACAAATAATGGGAAAGTGGTGCATATCCCAAATAATGGATAGTGCACACAATCACCTCTACAATATTTGGATCATCAATAATATTCACTCACTGAGGTTATGTAGGGGCTTCCTCCTAGATCTGATTCTCACAATATCTTGTATGTTGGATTATACAAAACAATGGTGGAAAATAAAGAGACATTAGGTTACTATCAAATAGAGTATAAAGGGAAATTATTCCCAACAGGTAGAATAAGAATATTTGAGTTTAAATCCAATACTAATCAAAATTATTGTATAGGCTAGAACTAATCCACAATATGACTTCCCATAACCACCCAGTGTGACATATGATTTATAATGGTGAGATATGGATATGAACTCAATCGTAAATACCTCTTACATCTCAACAAGATTTCACATTACAAACTGAAATCAATGAAATATGTAAAATTTATAATTTTTTTACCACATTGTGAGGAACCATCCTAGCAAATCTGGCCACCCGATAACTAAACCAACCCTACCATTTACAAAGGGGAATTACCAATCCCTACTGGTTGGTGACTAGCTCATGGATTCCTACACAAAGAAGGTTGAAAAAAACTTCCTCAAACAATACAAAAGAATGATTTAAAAATTAGTATTCATTAAAAAAGAAACTACACTATGAGTAATGTAGTAGAATTAAAATATGTTTAACAAACCAATGTACTACAAAAAAATACCATAAAATAATAAAACTAACCAAGTCCCAACTCAGATGAAACTCTCTATATCAATAGATAAATAGCTAGAACCACATCCATGTTATCCTTTTTCATTGCTCATCCCTAGAAGGAGTTAATCGACAAACACTGGAAGGCGCAAGTAGGGTGTGATCCAAATCCTAGTAGGATTTCACCCAATGATTCCATAACAAGATTCCAACATCAAATTAATCAGGAAAATTATTTCAAATTTAAAATAAACTATTATTTTTATTTAAAAATATTATTTAAATAAAATAGGAATCACATTTAAATGGATGGATACAATTTATAACATCACGCTTCAAATTTAAAATAATGGAAAAATATTTCAAATTATGGTATTACCTTTAAATAAATAGTATCATTATGAAAATAGAACTTTTTATCAAATGCATTAAATAATAAATTTTATATAAATAGTTTATATAAATTAGAAGTCATCTAATATAGTTTAGAACAATGGATTAAATTACACTGAAATATAATAGTGTGAAACATGGTGATATTTATAATATGAAATGATAGATATAGACTATATAGACTCAACGCACTATAAAGGTGATATGAAAAAATTTGTATAAATGTGTCTCATTTAACTCTATCCAAAGAGGACTCATTACAATTGACTCTGGGATATTAATGCATTTTTAATGTTATAGAATGTTGAAAAATCTTAGAGTGTTGTCCAAATAACTCACTAAATACATATGGTTTCCATGTGTTCCAATACAAGAAAATGGGAAACATATTTTAAGACTGATTAAAATACAATTAAATCCCACGCTCTATTTCGAGTGTGTCAATTTTCCCTTTAAACCCCATAATGGGTATTTAATCCAAAACATACATTTTATCCAAGATAAAACTCAAATGTTTCTAGGAAAATAATTTTAAGAAAATTTCCCAATGAATTAGTTGAAACCCACTCACCAATCAATTTCAAAATACAATTTCATAATTAAATAAAAAAAGTTTAATTAGAAAAAAAATTCCATCAATTTCAACAGAAACAATAATTTAAATGGAATAAGAGATTTTCATAATATTCCATCAAATAAATTTTCCATAATTAAATTAAAAAATTTAATTGAAAAATTCTTAATCCAAACAATAATTTAAATTAATGAATTCAAATTTCCTCAAAATTCCACAAACACACCCCAATTCAGTGGAATTGGGGGTTTTTTATGTTCATTATAAAACCCCATTTTTAACCCAAATTCAATAGAATTATGTTTTTTTAACAAAACTATAAAAATTCATTTAATCAAAAAAAAATTATTTTTTAAAACAATTGAAAAAAATTTAGGGTTAATACATTTGTGCATCATTATAGAACCACCTACCTTGAAATCCAATAGATCACAAAATGTCAAACACTAATTGGGATTTGGTGATGAAGAACAAAAGTCATGGAATTTGAGAAAACAATAATCAATGGTAGGTTTCTATCCATGAGAGTGGTTATTATTTCATCAAACAACACACGTAGATATATGAATCCCTAGGAAAAATTATAGAGGTAGTTCAAGGTAGATATCATGGTGAGAAGACTGACCAGAAGAAGATCGAAGGGTTTATATCATGATTTGGATCACATTAGAGAGATATCTGAGGAGCCAAGAATTTCCCTTGGTAGATCCATGGATGGATTAAAAAATATGGGTTATTATAGTTATTTGCGTCACCTAATATGGTAGTTTCTTGATTTTAAAAAAATATCTTTAGATTACAGAAATATCACAACATAATTTCCAGGGAAGAGGCACACAGTTTAGTCAAAATGTGTACAAGACGTGTGTCTATTTTAATTTGGCCACACAGTTTATCCATAGATGGTTCAATTTTTATCAGACTATGAGAAATCCATGTGATTCCCACTATCTAGTTTTATGTTTTTCTCCTGTAGAGTGCATTGTTTGGGAAACACATGCACCAACCACGTGCCAACATTATACTAGGCGAAAAACATCCAAATATTTCAAGATTTCACTGGATACAACTTCAAATGTGACCCAACCAATGAAAGAAGAAATGGGGGTTTAAGAATAAATAAAAAATGTAATGTTATGTTAAAATTGAATCCACTTGATATGTGAAAAAACATTGGTGGAGTTCCTTTTGAAATTTTTTCATGAATTCTACTCCTAATCAACTATAAAAAGGAAATCACCCCTACAACATATTCAAAAGATTCAATCCCATTTTATCAACCAAAAATATTCTCAAATAATAAACCAACGTTATCAGATTATCCTAGATGTATCACTAACAGATGAAATCCAACAAAGGATGTATTTTTGTATAATCCAAATATTATTACCTAAAAACAAGCTAACATTCTTCAATGATCGCATACGTTTTATTTCATTATAAAAACAATAAATTCATATCAAACCATGATTATATAATAAAAATTTATCCTCAATATACTGATTTTTTATGTTAAATGTTTGACCTATACCTATAAACACATCCATCAAAGGGTTAATAAACATACCATTCATGAACATCGAACTACCGCCTCGTGATAAAATGTTCTTCATTTTTTCTTTTCTTGCATTCATGGTCAAGAATTATGTTACCCATGTAAATAATATAGTATATATTTAATATTTAATATTTATTTATTAATTTTAAATCCATTATGATACATACCTTTATACTTTCAATTTTTTATAAATACCATCACATCGTTTGTGGACGTGTGTACTACCACCTCCACAAAGTGATGTGATTCATTGACGCTATATGTGGAACATGTTAAGGATTATTTTCATAAAAATAAGTGAAATATAATACATTAATATTATTATTTAATTTTAATATACAAACGCATCATTTAATTTCCATTCATTTAAATATGAAAAAGAAATTGATGTAGTATTCATGCATACGTACAACCTACCATCTCTATGAACTGTGAAATTTATTTCTTATCGTCACATATTATGGATTATTATAAATACATATATAGTGTATATATATGATAATCACGTCATTGTTTAAATTATCTATATGATTAAATCATGATATACATTTTAAGAACATCATATAACAAGTCAAAACATACATGAAAAACATGGCAATTAACAACCAAAATAGTGATAAGAAAGAATTATTGTTAACAAAAGGGTAATGAAGATATTACAAGAAGTTAATATATGATATCATGTAAATTATTATGTTTCTTCTATATATTATTAAAAAAATTAAACCACTATATCGGTGTTTAAATACCACACAACAAAATTGATTGATATGGTAAGGTATTTTTATCCAACTTTTTACATCTATGAGAGAAATGTCACATTCCACAATTAATTATTTCATAGGGTGTATCTAAATAAACTTTTTATATATTATATAATAAATTATATTATATTAATTATATTTATTGTCTTACATTGAATTATCTTGTCCAAGGGGTTATGAAATAATAAATACCATGTAGTAATTGTTATCTTTTCAATATAACCTTATTTTGTGATTGCTATCATTGTCATTAAAAAATCCCTTAATTATGATATTTTTAATTTAAAACTACATATAAATTATCCAATAAAGGTGGTATTATTATTTCCTAAATTATATATGATTTTTACATATTGAGTTCACTTTTAAATTTATTTCATGAACTAGGGAATTATTAATAAATCAATATTACACATTTAGTACAGATATTTAAAAAGAGAAATTATTTATTAATTAAATCAATTATCCAATATACGGTAAATTAATTGTGCATGAAATAAATGGTTTAGAGAACATCTATAAAAGTAAAACTGGGTTGAGGACTTGTTAATGCAAGCCCCATGATTCATTGGTAGTCTATTTAGAGGAACCAGTTTTCCAAATTAAGATAGTTTTAACTTTCATGAGAATACATATTGACGATATAGGAATCATGTGACAAGGATACATGAGGTCCAATAATTTGGAGTTTCATTTGTGGATAAATAAATTATTATTATCCATGATATATTTTCTTCAACATATCTATTCATACATTTCATTCATTGTTTATTGATAAAATGGAATGTGTTCTAGTTATCTACCTTGCCATGCTAATTATTCCCTATCTATTTATTTGAGAGGCATGTTTTATTATTTATCTATGATTCCATGATTATTAATATTATTGATTATATATTACTTATATTGTACATATTCTTAATGAACAATGGATCCAACAATTATTTTGTTTCTGTCTTCCATGATATGAATATGAATTCATTAATAACCTTTCAAGGATGATTTTCATTTAATTTTCTATCATATCATGATATAATTTCGTTTCCAAATGTATTATGGGTATAATTTATGTAATATTTAATTCTATAAAATCTAAACTATTTTTTATTGGGATTTGATTCTTTATAATCATACCAATGAAATAAAATAATGGAAGGGATTTGGGATTTTGTGTTTGGGGAATTACATCATAGCATATTATGATTATAGTAACCTGATAGGCACCATACATGGAACATCATGAGATAAAAAAATAACTCAGTTCATTGGAAGGTGATATAATTCATATTCCACTCATCACTTACATATCATGTACTTTTTTTACTATGCCAAATTGATCATAAAAAATATGAACATATTTAATTACTTTTAATCCAATGATTAATGAGATTGTGATATATAACCTTTTGTTCCAAATTATTTTTAGATATGTGCATATAGTTTAATACTGATATTTGTAAATGAAATTGGTTATCTATTCCATAATATTTGGCATATAAAACCAAAGGATACTTTCAGACCCAGAAATGGGTATAAATAATTATTCATTGAGGGGTTTAATCAGAGTAAAATAGGGTATCTGATGAATTTTAAACAATAATTAATTTAATATGGATTTATAAAAAACAATCCATCATGAAAAAATTTATATAATAATGTAATAACACAAAGTATGTATTTCAATCAAAAAAAATAGAGAATATCTTACACAGAGTGGGCACTTCTGAAACCTTGACAGGAGATTCTAAAGGATGTTAGAAGGCCTTAGGGAAGGCTTTAGTGTAGGAGAATAATATGATATTCCTGATAAATTGGGTTTGAATGATTTTGAGTGAGATTATTGGTGTTTATTTATATAAAATCTATGGGTAATTCATTATTCATTTCTATTGTTTGGTTTTGTACACTATATAAAAAACAATCAAAACAACAAACCTTACCATGGTTTTTTTACATGTTCCTATCATAGATTTGTGGTTTTATACATTCTAAATGTAAAATGACATATATATTTAAACAAATACCACTTTTTATGTTTTTGTGAGTCATGTGAATAATTAAATTATTTGAAAACATTAAAATATAGTATACAGATTCTAATATTCCTTAAGGAATTATAAAATTAATTAATTATTGTCCAAAAACACATTATAATAAAATTAAACCATATATTTGGTAATTTTATCCCATTATATAATTTATTTCATCACATTTGGGCTATTATGATGTCATAATAATAACCGTATATATATAATTAATTTTGACAAAAAAATTTGATTGTTTTATAAAATTATAAATAATTGACTATATTCTAATTTCAATTTCATGTTTTCAAAAATAATATATATTTTATCAAAATATTTTACTAAATTTGATAATATTCATTTTAAATAAAAATAAATTTTTACTAAAAATTACTAGTTCTTATGATATCAACAGTTTTCTGATAAAAAAATTACATAAAACTAAAATAAATTTTAATATAATTTATATTTAAATGATTATTAAAAATATTCCGAGAGGGGGAATTAAAAAGTTAAAAAGAAACATGAAAATGCATACATTCAAGCATCCATAGAGACTCGAATCTGAGACCTCCTCGACACCCAAAAGGCCCTTTTCTAATAAGCTAGGCCATGGGGGCTTAAATGATTATTATATAATTTGGATATTTAAATGAAAGAATATTTGTTTGAAAATAATGTTATTTATCAAAACATGTTTTAATTCAAACTATATAGTTTTAAAAATTACAATTTATATTTATATGAAAAAAATATACTTATTACCAAACTAATTATATAACAATTGACAAATTAATTTTAAAATGGAAAAATATAATAATTATTTTATTAAATAAATAAAATAAATCCAGATCGTTATGATCTTGATACATTATAACAAATCAAATCAAACAAGAGTTCACACTTATGGTAAGGTGTTTAATGGTGTATATTTCTTGCTGTTGTTCAATGACCATGGTTGGGGTCGTGATCTTGATAAGACTATACTTCACCTAAAAACTATTTCTATCGATATTTATTTGTTGAATTTTGGTTGTGTATTAGTGAAGAGAAAATACTATATATTCTATATCCCCTGAAATCTCTTATTAATAGATTTTATAGGGTAAGATCCAATTAGTTAAGTCCATAATTTCCTCCATACTACTAAAATAGAATTCATAATAACCTTTAATATATACATGTATTAATGATGACTGTACAATAACTATATTGTAAATAGTTATTATTATTAATGATATTATAAATAATATTGGACATGTAAGCCCAAAATAATCCATTTTGTGTATGTTTATTTTATAACTATATTGAATTTACTCAGTAAACATGGGAATTTAATTTATAAATGTTTTGGTCATTACATTAGAATTTTTAATAAATGGTTTAATATGAATAATTGCATTGTTTTTTTTGAATGAGTGACTATTTAATTTTTACTGACAATGTGAAATTAATATTTGTTTTAACATAAAAAACATGAACATAATTTCCTTTAGTTGTGATTTCTCAATCTATTGATGCTTCCATTTCATGTTTCCAATTTTGTTTTCAAATAAAATTATTCCTTATATATTTTAGAAATTTTTTTAATATGATATATTAAAATAAAAAGGATATTTTCCTCAATAAAACTTCATATAATATTTAAACATAATTCTTCAATTATGATAACATCATTTGATATTACATTGTCTCTAATCCAATGATAATCATAACCCATTTTCATTTTTATATGTTATGATATGACTAATGATTTTTTGTTAGTGTGGAATACATGTGATTGGTTGTATTATTATAAGATTCATGTTCATGGAATTATACTTCCATCCATTTAATTAGTTAAATATTAATTTTATATCATTTTAAAAAGTAAATGAGTAGTTATCCAATACCTAAAATACGGTACGCTAGAGGTTATCCAAATCCTAAAAGTCAGTACACAAGAGGTTATCCCAAGACCAATGCAGTTACAAATATGTATATTCCAACCTTAACATTTTATTATTTTCTTGGTGGGTAGCCATTACATATGTTTTCTATGATTAGTATTATTCAACACATTAATCCACTCCTTTATGACATGATCTTTTTCTAATGTTATTCTCTCATAGCTCATGTTCTTTGATTTTTTTTTGATTCATATCTTATAGACCCAAAGGATCTATTTGATGTCCCATGATTATTACCAATTAATTATTATTTATTATTTTAAATGGTACATATCATGTTCAAATACATATTATGGTTGTGTTATTTTTAAATGATCATTGATATCACCCTTTTATACTGTTACTAAGCATCTGAACTCACTCTTTATTTTTTTTCCTTTCCCCCTAGATATAGAGAAATTTTTTGGGTGTGAAATTTATAATAAGGGTGCTAGTTATGGAGAATTATGTTGGAGATGATAAATATATTTTACGAACTATGTGTTTATGAATCAAATATTCCAATAAAATTATACCATAATAGTTTTAGAATAGATTTTAATATCATTTATTGACTATTAAACTAATAAGATATGATATAAATGAATATAAATTATTGGATTATATACATGGTATCATAACAAGGTTTAGATAACTTTTAAATCTAGGATGAAAAATATTATTTAGCAAACAAAATACAATCCCATGAATAAGAGAACATATAATGATATGATAATGAAATGATTGAGGGTTTACAAGAAAAAATAGTTGTCTTGATACTATGTGTGGATGTAATTTTTGGAAACGATGAATCTAAGAATAATAAACCTATACATATAGAGTGTATTATATATCAACAATTTTTTTTGGACAGTGAGTGTGCCCTTACTATGAACCTAATTTTACAATTCCTTAGGATATTCATGGGTTAATGTACATTTCCATCATCATCTATCTTGAATTATTTGAATATACAACTATTTTAAATGAATTAGGATAAAAATAAAGTGTCATGGAATTAAAATAATGTGCGATTATTTATAAATACTATATATGAGTTTCAAGATTATGTGGTTTCCTACTATGATTATTATTTCTCACACTTAATTTTTGTTTAATTTAATTGCTAGATCAAAAAAGAAACATTTTTATTTTAATTATAATTAAAATTAAATGAATTTCATCCTTAGAAGTAAAATATTATGGGATGTAAAATAGAAAATATCATTTTTATTCCATTCAACATTCACAGAAAATGAATCTTGTCGAGATTCCAAATAATAAAATTAGGGAAGAATGTTCTGTTGATTCCATTATATAGAAGAAAATAAATTCTATTAGTGGATATAATAATACATCAGTATTTGATCAATGGAAGAATACAATTTAAAATAAACTTTCCATTCTCCAGTGTGGATATCATGAATATTTCTTTTTTTGGTCCATCATTTTGATGGTGAACATGATCACAAGTAAAATATCATAAAAAATGGTGAATTAAGAAGAAATTTACATTATGGAGTTGCATGAGTTTAGAATGGTTTTTTCAACAAGTAGATTCCTATTACTTTTATGAAAATAGATAAGGAATTCATTGTTCTAAGGAAGATGTATGGTGAATCAATTAGTGAATATGTGGTAAACATTACAAGAATTTTGAGGCATGTTTGTTGTACTATCATTGAACTATAAATATACATTAATAAATTCATTAGTAGACTATAACAAATTATCCAATTTAATTTATCCACAAAGGGATTTAAAAGTTATTTTGAGATTTTTCAATGTGCTTCCAAGGTAGAAATCGACATTAATGTTTCCCATATAACTCATGAATTTGATATGAAATGAAATATATAATTCAATGAATATTCTAACAAAAAAATCCATGAAGGAAAGAATATGAGACTTGCATTCTGATCATACAATGGTAGGATACATATTGGAAACTATATAAAAATTAGTATTAAATTATTTATGTTTGGAAATAAAGGCCGTCATGCAATCAAAAGTTAACATCGTGGGATCATTTTAGCCGAAGATGATGGAAAAGGACAAACTAATTCCCCACCCATACTCCAATGTATATAATGTAAAACTATGAGAATTAGGATAACCAATTCTAAAAATTGAGGTTTATTGATAATGATCAATGTCATAAACCTTTTAATCCAAGATATAACAATAAATAACATGTGACTAATATTGTAAATAAGGAGTATGATAGCGACACAATGAATAGTACAGTTACTAAACTCTCGATACATACTATTGTCATGTTTGTTTATGGATCGACACACCATTTTAAATCTAAGGTATTTTCAATGGGTATAAGTGTACCACTATAGAAATAAGATTTCTAATTGGAAATGAAAATCTAAAATGGTATGATGACCACATATAAGGAATATGATTCATCTATAGTTTTAGTTTGTGGTCATCTTATTCCTGTAAATAACATAATTATAAATCATTTTAAATTTATTTTATATTAGAAATTGATTGGATTTATTTAAATAAATCAAAAATAAATTTTGATGTAAGTGAAGTAACATTTGATGAAACACCCTATGATTGTATATTAGTGCTATGATAAATATAAACATTTAATATTAATGAAATATATTATATAGTTCAAGATTCATATTCAAAATGGGTTATTATCTAATACATTTGGGAAGAAACTCAACATTAAATATATAATAATATATTATGAGATTTGAGGGTTTTCAAAAATAGTTTCAGAGTTTCCCCTAAATTGGTATGTTGAATTTTAAATAGAACTTATACATAGTGAAAGACCAATTTCAAATACTTCTTATTGAATATCCCCAATTGAGATCCTTGTCATGATGAACATCTCCAAGATATTCTTGATAACATATTCATTCAACCAAGTATGTCACCATGGGGTGAACCTATATTTTTATTATGAATAAAATAGATTAATGTGAATCTAAAATGATTATTATGAACAGAACATGATCATTATTAAAAAAGGTTTCTTCTATAATGTATTTTTTAATTGTTTGGTCAAATTTCCCAACAATGATACCTTTCCATGATTGAGCTACATTCTTGATATCATCAAACGATAGTTAATAAGTTTGTTATACCGAAGATAGACATCTATATAGGGTGTAGATATTATGAATTTACAGTGATGAAATTTGATGACTATATTTTTCACAGCTATCTTCTTAGATTTAATGAATAGATTCTTTATATAATACCTTGATTAGTTTTTGGTACTCTTCATAGATGACATTTTTATATATTCAACGAGAAAGTACAATCACAAGGGGCTCTTGATAATAAAATTGAATACCCCAACGAATAAATAACAGTCTTAAAATTTCGCAAATTATATATATTTTCTATAAAAAATCAATTTTTAGTCCTGTAATCTTGAGTGAGGGAATATTAGTGGATCCATAAAAAAATAATTTTTTGAATGTTGGCCTACAATAACCACCATGACTATGATATTTAGTTTTCTTCATTTACATTCAAATTACTAAAACATTTTTGGGGAATTTATAATGGATATATTATTCACACTCCAATTTGATTTGTAAGGGAGTAATATTAGTTTAGAAAATGAATGTGAATAAAATTCAAGTATATAAATAGACTATTAGTTAAATACACTATTCCTACATTACATCTGGTGGAGATGTGTGACATCCCATCCCTCCTCATTGTCTTGAGAAGGACGTAGTATATTACTAAGACATAGGTGAAATCTTCAAGACACCAAAGGCTAATAATAAATACCAAGGGATTCATCACATCAGGGGAAGGATATTCCATTTGAAAAAAACAAAACAATGAATACCAACAACAAACATGCAATATATGAACAATGATAATAATGTATACCACTCATGAATACCATATGAAAATAATAACAAACTATATTCATTCACCTTATCAGAATATTATTCTGAAAATAATGCCAACATTAGAGTATAATGCATATGACACAACTAATAAATCTAATGGGATCCAAATAATCCAACTCCATAGCTCCAAATATTCACCTTATTCCAACTCCATATGACTTGATCAAAATATCATTATAAATCACCAAATAAATTAGATACATTTTCTATACCCATGTCTCGATTATAAGTATCTGAAAAAGCCCCAATGATCCCAATGAGAGGGTGAGTATAAAACTCAGAATGTTTTCTCAAAATAACTTCATTACTCACACCAGATGGATAGAACATTTTATCACAATTATATTAAAAATCATATAATAGACATTAAAATGGTTTATATTAATTAAAAACCATTTCAATGAAAAATACTTTTCATACCATAATACTTTATTAAACTAATACCATTCGTAAGCCAAAACCATTTCCAAGGAAAAACACCAAACAAGTAATTCAAAGAACCTCCCAAAACCATTTGGAAAAACCCACTCCATTTCACTCCCGTGAAAAATATAAGTGTTACTAATAATGGCATAACTTCACATCCATGCTCCATCCCTTTGATGGTAGTACTTTAATATTATCAACCACCCCATTAAACTCATGATTAATAAGATTAACCAATATCCATTAAAATCCAACGGTTCAAAATAATATTAATAAAATAATAACATTATTGAAAACACTATTCCATCCAATTTTAATACATCAAAAACAAAAATCCATATTAAAATCATAATTTTAATGTCATTATACAATTTCAACTTCCACTAAAAGGATTGATTTTTACATTTTCAGAAGTCATCACTAATGTGGGTTTCCATCAAAAATTCAAAAATAATTTATAATAGATTTTAAGAAATTGATTTTTTTGAAACAAATGCCTAAAGTAATAAAAATTGGAGTCATTATTGAATCCACCTACCTAAAAAACTTAAGAGAAAACAATAAAAAACACAATATCTTAATCAAAACTGTCTTAAAACTACTAAAAAACTAACATTGATCTTGTTCATGAAAACATGGAAAAAAATATAAACATCATATAATTAAATAATATTTATATTTTTCAAATAGTATAGATCTATTAATACAATAGATAGAAGAAGAAGATGTCTAAGAAAAACAACCAACAATAGAGACTTACATTGGAATCTGGCCTCCAATGCTCTATGATCTTCCTACACATAACTAACACAGCATAACAAAGGGTTGACCCTACACTATGGTGTATAAAAATATATTTACGATAATAATAGTGAATAAACAAGTTTTAATGAGAAAATTAAAATTAGATCCCCAATTTTTGGATATAATTTTTAATTGTTCATTGTTAGGGCACATGATTTTGAAAATGATGTGCTAAGAGGGACCATGCCTATATCCCCAAATGCATATTAACTCATTAGTAGCCAAAAAATTTGGAAAAACTATGTCCTTGACCATGAACCTACCCTAATCCCACTCTCTCACTTTTCACGATATTCTATAAGAGTTTCCAATTTTTTACTAACCATGCTCAATTATTTTACCACTAGAATTACCCCTAAAACACTCTCAAAGTACTACAAACCCTCCCAAGTCTCAACTAAAGACTTCATAAACAAAAATAAAAAAATAAAGGTGTACTTACATAAAACCTGGGTTGTTAAATTATCCTCACAATTTTCCTTCCCATCCCTGATAATTAGGAAACCCCCATTTTCTTGAAAGAGTTCGGGCTATTTCTTGACCATTTCCATCTCTAGTTCCAATGTTTCATCCTAAATCTGACCATGTTACCAGTAAAACAATTATAGATGTATTCTTTTCTCCTAATATACTTTATCATTCCTATCCACATGTTTTATCAGTTTTAGAACCAATGCAGCATCAGTGTCTATGTCAGTGTGATCCAATTGAATTACATGGTCAGTATCTGAATGACACTTTTTCAACTATAATAAATGAAACACAACATACTCTACACCAAAGAATGATAGAAAATATGACAAATAATCAAACTTTAGAACCTATTAAATTATCTTAAATGGTTTTATGTATTGAGGATATGAATTTGTATACATCCCAAAACAACAATTACTAGGCCTTGGTGATATTCTCTATAACGCACTGTCATCACTTCAATTGATAATGGACATAGATTATGATCTACATAGGATTTATAGTGACTACAACCCATCTCTATTATATTCATGATCAATTGAAAAAACTATTTTCTCTCTTGGAAAATAAGTTTCTTACTAATGAAGTCTCACTAATTTTCACCCAAAAAAATGGAAAATGTCATGGACTCCCATACGATGCTTCAAAATGAGACATATGTATCAAGGCCAAGTGACTATTATTATATGAGAATGTGAGTAATAGTACATTATCCTTAATTGATCCACCAAAATATATTACACAATCCTTAATAATATCTTAAAAAAAATTTATATTTCATTCTATTTTTTCAAATTTGTAATGAAAATACACCATACTCATAGTCAATTGAGTCCCAAGGGCATGATGTAATGATTTCCATGAATGAGACATAATCCACAGGAATCTATCAGTTAATATTAAAACAATTAAACTATGTTTCATTGAGACTTCTCATATATATATTTTAGAAAATAAATAAACTTTGTGACACTCATGAATATTGAGGAAATGGTCCATCATTTCTAGTTGATCATCAATCACACATTTGAAATCGTGTTTTTAAACTATTCCTGAGACACATGTCCAAAAATCAAAAGATATCTACACCCATTTACAAAATGTAATTGGTAAAGGAGAAAAACTTACAACTGCTTTATGGTGTATTTCCATAGCCACATAATGTAGGGTATCTCATTACAAACTCAACCTTCTTTATTTTTACTCAAACCCCAAATATTTTTCTTGCAAATCCCTCTACATCTTCCATATTCCAGGGTTAATAACCCATCTCAAATGGTGGTAATAATGAAGAAGTTGTTCTTGAAAATCAAACGGTATGGCCCTCCAATTTTGAAATCACAAGACTAAACTCCCATATTGTTTACATCTATCAATGGTCTCTCCTCCTTTGAGTTTCAACCATAATGAAAAGTATTTGAAATTGGATTTTTGGCCTCTTTAACCCCCTCAACCAAATAAGGAACAAAATATATTGAAATTAAAATTTCCACAACACCTAGGTCTTCAAAATATAGGTGAATTCCATATACCACTGACAATAACAACCAAAAAATTAGAAGCCTCTTTATCCATATGATGATACACATTTCTCATGAATGTACCCCCACCTAATTTTCATTACCCGATGTATGTATCAAGTAAATGTCAAACTTTTGGAGAAACACTAGCCATATTCCTTGTCTACGAATTAAATAACATTGTGTGGAAATATGATATATGATCTTTTGATCCTTAAAAACAAAGAATTCGTCACCAATGAGGTATTGAAACCATGTCTTTAGATCATGAATAATAATAGCTAACTCCAAATCTTGTGTTGTGTAGTTATTCTCATGAAACAATAACTTCCATGATCTATAAGTAATGACATGATCTCCCTGTGGGAGAACACATACCAACCAAGATCCCGAGGCATCACCATACATCCCTAATCTTCTTATTCTCATCATTAGAGTTACCACATTTTCCCATATGTATCAACATGGTCCCTCCTACTGTAGCTCTTGATATGTACCTTTTACCAATAGTTTCTCTATTAACCATCTCTATATAATCCTTAATACAGATAATGGAAATATTCAAGTAAATCTCTAGAATCATTATGGATTCAAAAATTCATTCCTTGAAGGATAAACTAGAATCTAATTAGGTTTAAAAGAAGATGAAATTCAAAAATTTAGATACTTACTCTATCATTGAGAATATATAGTGTTTCAAGATGAAAAATTACTTTATTTTATAAATGATGTAAATGGGTGGATATAAATGTTTGTTGAAAATTTATTTAAAAAATTCATTAAATGCCTTGGTCCAATATAGAATGAACATATATAACCCACTACAAGTTTGCATGATCCTCTCACATGTTCATTGGAAACACGACTTTCTTCTCCACTTGTGTGCCTAGAAAATCAAATATTTGATTTATCCTACTTAGCCACACTTTATCTTTCTAGGGTTAGGAATCACCCAAAAATATGGGTGGATTATTCACTGGTTATAGAACAGAATAAACCAATTTTCCTATTACATTCATTATATTCCCTACATCCAGAACATGAAAATATTATATGACACTCTAAACCATCATTTGGTTGACCTATGTCTCATTTTCAACCACATTCTTAAAAGATTCTTTCGGTTAGGATGGTAGACACCTATCTACTGCAATTTTCTATAACCAAATCAAAATTCCTAAATTATCACTCTCTTTAAAGATATGTCTTATAAGTTTAAAATTTATCTAATTATATATATCAAATGATTTCATTCGTAAATATAAACTTTAACTTTTATAAACAATAATTTATGTGTACAAAATTATTTTTATAATAAAAAAATTTAAAATTACATCTATAATGCATTTGAGAATTTAGTCATTTGGAAAAAAATTAACAAATTTAATAAATCATTAATCTTTCACCAAATCATAAATCATTACTCAAATTGAAATATTCACTCCTAGTGGGAATTCATTTCTACCAATTCATGTCATGCCCTTCTCATAATCTAATCCCATGAAAATGATATTAAAACTTATATAAGTGTCTCAAAACACTTATGTTACCAACTCCAAAGTATAATAATGTTCAACATAAATATATTAAATATGCTTTTTATGCTCTAATTATCATGTCCCAACAATGCCACTCCTTTTTACAATCCAAAAGCCACAACTAAACCCAAACGAACACTCAACTCTAAGATGAAAGATTACCAATTCAATTTTATCTGAAATGATAGAGGGAACATCAAAGAATGTTACCATTTGTGACATCACACTCTTCCTAATTGGCCTGAGAATGAGGTATTATATCATTAGGCCTTATGTGACATCATTGAGACACCTAATTATGGAAATATACCCCAAGGACATCAATATATTTTGGGATTATTGTCCCTTTGAAAATAATACAACCATAAGAAAGTATTCCATAACCAAAAAAAAACTATTTGATGCACTAGAATAATGTATACCACTCAAGAATACCAACTAAAAACAATAAAAAACTATAAACAAACATAATATCATATTACAATGTGGAAACTGAGACCAATATACAAGTATAATACAGATGTCAAAAAAATCAAAACTCAAAGGCTCTAAATAAAACAACTCCAAAGATCCTAATGTGTTCCAAGATCCAACTCCACAATTCATACACAATTAAACATGATCTATCAATAAATAAACCATATAAAATTACATTTCATGTTACTCGATGAAGAATATCTTGATAAACCATAAACTTCCTATGTAGGTGGTGAGTATAAAACTCATTAGGCTTTCCCTGAATTAAATTACTACACATTACTCAGATAGAACATGATAGAACATTAATACTAAATAATTTAGATAAAAACACATTAAAATAGTTTATATCCATTTCCAAAGAAAATAAATAATGTGGTTCTAAATTAAATATATGGGTTATAAAATATGGTTGTGGGTTCTATATTAATGCATCAATTATGTAATGAGGATGTACAATCATAAATAATGATTTAGTGATAACATATTTCTCCCACTAATAGAAGGATTGTAAGAAAAATTACCCTATTAATTATTTGGAATTAATTGTTTTTATTTTTGAATAAATGATATAATATAATTATATTTATAGATAAAGTTGAGATATATATAAATATCATAAAATATAAATGTATATATTCACTATAAAAGTGAAAAATATGTTCCATAGAAGATGGTGGAGTTGATTAAATATTATAAATTCTAAATATGTTACCACCCTCAAAAACAGAAAAAGTTATTAAATGATTTGATTCGAAAGGTTTATTCTTTAATATCTATGATGAGGGTCACAAAACATCCAGTATTTATGAATTTCAAATTGATAGATTTATAAATCATTAAATAATGGGGTTAAATATTAACTTGATCAAAAGAGTCTTCAACCCTTTATAATTGTGTGGATTTAAGTGGAATGTATAGAAGATGTGAAATTTTAGAATAATTAATGAAATGATCCTAAATAAATCATTGATTATGAGGGATTGGTAATGTTTATGAACCCTAACCATGCGTCATCAATACTATACTTGATGTCGGAAGCTCATTGATCATGCTCATAGTTCATCCTTCCCTATTAATATTAAAAGTAAATATATTTTCCAATATCACAAAGAGTATTTACAGTGCTTCAATAGAATGGATATATTTCAATGTAAGTATATTATTTATTGGTATAAAATATTGATAAGGATGAGATATATATGTATAAGGGGATGTTATAATCAATAACTATACCATAATGGAAATGCGAAAACATCACCCTAGATTTTTTTCTTTAAACTCCCAAAAATATATAATGAATATATTGCTATTTTGATTAAATTCTATCACCTTATGAATTCATACCACTTCATTATTATCATATGAGTTATCTCTTTTGAGAATTTTTCCATAATATACATTTATATGCTTTAAGTATTCATAGAGAAACACTTTCTATTGTATCTAATTATGATCTAAGGATTACCTAAATTTTATGAAGAATTATTCTATAGGATCTAGATATAGAGTTGCGTTTAAGTAATTATTTTTATCCTAAAATATATTTTTATTATTAGAGAACCATTAAAAACCCAATTGGTTATGTTGAGATCTTTTTCTATTGATTTAACCAGTGTTAGGGATCTACACCACCATTTATTTTATTTTTCACACATAAATTGATTTGTAATAAGAATTGAAATGGATACATATAAAACCATAAACATATTGACGTGTGTAACTAAAATGATATGGGGTGGAGTTTGAGAAAGAAATCTTTTGGAACCTAAACTGTAAGAGGAAATTGAAAAAGATGTAAGATCCACTCAATAGCATATCGCGGCTACTCAAAGCTGATAGAAAAATAATGGTGAAAATTGTCACAAAAATTTGGAATTCAATGTTTGTGATAAAGTATTCTTATAAATTTCACAATTCAATAATTTTATTTAATTTCAAAATAAATTTAATCTGATACCTAAGTAAATTCCCACATTATATATTTTTAATAGAGTAGGGATTATAACCTATCACTTAAAACTTCCCTAGAACTTCTCTAAATTTTAGGATGTGTTTCTGGAATCTATTATAAGGTACTATATACCTAGTCCATAAAATATAATAAAATAAGAGGTTTCATCACTAGATAATGATATTTCCTATGTAGAAAAATGCATAAAATCTTTTATCCTAGAGATAAAGTGATAGAAAAGATCCATTAAATTTTTTATTTTCTCTTAATGTACTATATTATATATTTTAAATATAATTATATAATTAATTAAATTTAATTCAATAATATTCCTATTTTGATAAAATATTATTTTAATGATTAGTATACATTTTCCTAAAATCTTTTTTTCATTTCATTTTATTCATCCATATTAAAAAAATTATCCATGAATGTGTATTGAATCCTGAAAATGAATATAATATTTTGAAAAAGGATGTTCAATTTTTTAAATAGGTTCAGCTTTATCAATATGAAAAGTATTTATGGTAACAAATTGTCATTGTGGTAAGTGTAAAATGTGATAAACAAGGTCATAACAATTATACATGGTCTCAAAATAATCAAAATACAATTATTTATTTAATTAGATTTTATAAATTTAATCATTGACACCCCAAATGTGATTGCATGTCATTGTGGTTCCATTTTCACGTGACAATGAAATTTATATTATTTTATGTAAAGAAAATTTCAAAATTTCATTATTATCATTATTGTATTTAAAATTGTTATATATGTATAAAATATGTATAACAATATTTTTAAATATTTTATTGAAATAAAAATTAAATTTTTATCATGGTAATTTATTTTAATTTTTTTATTGATATTATTACCTAAATGTTGACACAAAAAACACAGTTTTTATGCAAGCGATAGAAAAATAATGTTAATTATTTTAAAAACATTTAATGTATTATTATTTAGGTGATTTATTGGGAGCTAAATATTTATTCCATTAATATAACATATTAAATGATTATGAATGGTTTATATTTTACTTCTATTCTTGTCCAATAATATTCCATGTTACATTATTTTCATAGTTATTAACTTTGAAAAACTCAAAGCATGAGTTAAAAGATAACTCATGCTCCCCAAAAATTTATTCAAGAAATGAAATGAGTTACAATTACTACTTTAGGAAAATAAGCATGCACCAAATTTAATTGATATTAAAATGAAATGAAAAGTATTTTTTGATAAAATTTTTTTATTGAAATATTTAAAAAATATATACGTGATGCATGAGGACATGTAGGACGCAAAAGTGTCTAAATTTCACCCCTTGGTCATTTAGGAGCCATTATTTACCTTATATGTTATATTACAAACCTTTAATATCAAAAAATTAATACTATGGTAAAGAATAAAATTTGACATCCGCAAGTTTAAATGAAAAAATTTGGTTTCAAATGACACCAAATTCTATGTAAATTTCATAAGATGATGATACTATAACCATATACTATTTTTATTCTAATTTATGACCATTTGAAATCATTTTTCTTTATAATTACTTAATTGTATTTTTAATCTTTTTTTCAATTCAAACTTCTTCATTTCCCTAAAATATTAAAGGACTCCCCTTTTCTCTTTTCGTTATGCCACATTGTTACATATAGCTCAACCAACACCAAATCAATTTGTTTCCAAACATACCAACCAATAATTATAGGTTTTGATAGAAAATAACCCTTACATAGTAGCCCAAATATGGTGTTTACCTTATTATATTGTTTATATATACATGTGATCACATCCTAAAGGATTAGATAACATTTTATTCTTGGTAAACTAGATACACAAATGATTCCCATATTAAATATCAATACAAAAAATAATTTTTTTTTATGATTTTAATTATTTCATCCAGAATATCCTTGAAAACCATTCGTAGTAATATTTCCTGATTCGTTGGAAAATAATGGTGAACTCAAATTATCATTAAGCGTTAGGTAGAGTATAATCTATCATTTGAAAATAAACCATGATCAATATGGCATAATAAATATGGAAAAGTAAATATAAAAAAATATAATTTAATCAATAACATGCCTATCATGATTACATAATGATTAATCAATATCTCATAGTAAATAACTGATCACACATTGAATTTGATTAATAACATTAGTTCAATATGAATTAATGGATATTATAATCTTAAAAATCTCATGGATAATAATAATATATTTATTAATGATGTAAATTATTGGAATTGGATGTCATGAACTCATGCAACTTGGTTATCATACCATCCATACATTATGATATGAGAGTTTAGTTGATGGGAAGGCATATAACTATCAAATCATAATACTATATGTTGAAATTATATACATATTATTTCATAATAATATCCATGATCTGCTAGAAACATCACCTATAACCATAATTTGAAATAATTGGTATAGTCTCAAAAACTATGGGTGTAGGATATACCAACAGTTCCATGAATTTTGGCCTCCTAAGGAATAGATATAGAGATATACCGATAGTTTACATAGAAATATTGGGTATATCATTATATATTTCAATAATACCCATGGTTTTAGATAAACCATGTGAATTTATCTATACCCATGGTATATAAAAAAGGATTTAGATAATCATAATAGATATAATATACCCATGGTACAATGAACCATGGGTATAAATACCTATTATAAATAGGCAATAGCAGCCTTCCTACCATCCTAATCTTGTAAAAAACAAACAACAGACAAACTATAGTACATCGTATATATCATGGGTGAATGGAAACAGATGACATATCAACATGTATTGAAATGAATTTGCATATAAACATGGGTCAAAACCAACCTATTTAACCTATCAACATGAAACAAACCAACCAAAAATCTATATGTTTTAGTCAATATTTTTTGTTTTATGACATATATAATGTATTCCTTAATTTATCATTGAATTACTTCCCACACTATATTATTATAGTGTTAGAACTCTCCATATAGAATTTCCAAACTACCCTAGGGCATTTTACACTAGGATGAACCCAACTCCAAGAAGATGTGGTCAAAAATTATTATGATTTAACCCCTAGAATGGAAGAACAAAGTCTCCCATGAAACTGAATACTTTAAGGAAATGTTATATTACAAAACATAATTAAGAATGAGAAAAATAATAATTTCCCTGCTGAAATAAACCATAAAACATCAGAAAAGAATATGTATTATATCATTACAATATTTTTCTGTTGATGTTGTTTCTTCTGAAAATGGGGATAAACATGTTTTTTTTAAGGTTCAAACTTTCCAATCGATTTCTAACAGGTTTATTCGTAGAATCAGAATCAACCAATGATTCTATATCCATTTGGACCTACTTTCCAAAGGTAGGTTCTCATTAGTTGTGGATCGATGAGGCTTAAGAATTTTCATTGGTCGAGAGGATGGGAGGTCAGGCTCATCACAACTTTTTGGGGGTAATTATTTCCTAATCCCAGACACTCTCATAGATTTAAGTTATGTTCAATAATCCTTATTAATCCACAAAGTATGAAAATGTGTTTTCCTTTAGATTTAGCTATCAATGATTGATATGTATTGGATTTAGAGAATCTTTTATATGAATTTGAGTTTCTTCATAGATGGAGAATCATCTGTATGTATTAGAGATTCTTAGTCAATGGTATCATTCAATACATTATATAGAAGTCTCTTGGTCATTATGATGGCCATACTGGTTTTAAAGACACTCAGTGTGGCACTTGAAGTTTATTGTCGTTCAAAAAGATAGGGATTATTTCAGAGTTAGGATCGTACCTACAGATGGGTTACCTACCTATCCTTGTTTAAAAAAACTAATTAGAACCCACATAGTTTGAAAATAAGGATATAGTTTAATGTCATATGGGACAGAAAATAATTAATTAAATATGGTCTTGAACCTTATAAAGGCTTCATACGTACTCTACTTTTAAGGCAGAGATCAAAGTCCACATAGTTCAGGTAAATAAATATGGGGTTTATGCATGGTTAATTTCCCAAAAAGAGATGTCATGATTACATTCACAAACTAAGCTCACGTGAGTCATGCTCGATGTGAGAAACAAGAGGTATCAGTAAACTTGATGATGGTGCCATGAAAGATTCAGTCATGAGAAATGATGTGGGGCATACTTATGTATGATTGCCTAGGTAGATGAAGACTAGGACTTGCTTCAGGAAAGAAGCCTAAGAGCTGGGTCCATAATGGTGTTTGTACTTTATGGATATTTGGAGTTTTAACTTAGGGATTACTCTTTATAAGGATGACTAAATTAAAAGGGACATATGATTTGGGTTTATTCATGAGAAGGAGGCCCTAATAAAAAGAAATTAAGATCATGGATTACTCTTGAGGAGGATGCCCAAATCAAATGAAATTAATATTGGGGATTACTCCTGAGGAGGATGCCCAATGTTTAAGTAAACTATGACTCGTGCTTACTCTTGAGAAGAAGGACTAGGTTAAGTGGATTTGTAACTTGGGGCTTACTCCTGGGAAGGAGGCCCAAATCAAAAGATCATCTCTTCTAAAAGGATGAGGTTATATAAGAAACCCCTAACCGTGGTGACATAAAGCTTGTAAGTCATGAGGTTTTGGGAGAGGTTCCCATGGAATTCCATTTAAATTAGGAAGAAAACATAGGAACCATGCCACAAATTTCATTGAAGAGGGTTTTTAAGGCTATGTCTTGAAGAGGAGAGGTTGATTTGAGGAAAGGAGGTGACTATGAAGGAGGTGCGCAATTATCGTTCTGGCGTGCAAGTCATGTTCGTGCAAGTAGACTTGCACGACTTGAGCCACCTTGGGAGACGAAGAATATATATGGTAATACTTGGAAAAATTTGAACTCAAGCCCTTATTATCATCCCTAGATATTTCTAGAAGAGTGGCGCGCAGGTTCCCTTGAGAGGGCAAGGCGACATGCAAGTGTCTTCAATTCCCTTTAGGGTTGGACACTTAGGTGCGCATGTATTGATGAGTTCTAACACCTATGCATTATTCTTCCCCTTTAGGGATTCTATTCTAGGTAAATAATTACCTTATAAGTGTTCAGTGGATGTCAAAAAAAGACATGGGTGACCAGATCTTGAATCTGATTATTGGAAAATTCTCCCTCGAAATGGGGGGCCCACATCAGCTATTTATTGGCCACTGGGAACCTAGGGTGAAAAAAGAATAGGGTATGCAAGTGACTTGATCAACCAATAGGTGGATCCGAAAAATGAAAGAGGATTTTACTCTGAGGAAAAATAGAAACCAGGGTTCAGCGGCACGGAGGTTTCAGGCGCGCAGGGTTGCGGGATCGCCTATATATATGGGCATCACTTCGCACAAGAAATCCTTCCTCCAATGCTTTTGACCTCTCGTCGTGCAATGTGTTTATTTTATCACTCGATCTCTCTTCTTTGTGTCACGCTTCTCCAGTAAGGATTTTGAATTTCACACCATCAATAACACGATATTAATTGCGCGACAATACATGTGTGGCAAAACTTTCTCGAAAAAACATGCACGGAAAAACATGCGCACCTTAATTCCCTAACCATTTTTTTTGTTTTCATCACAAATATTTAATATAAATAGAATTACTTAAAAGATAACAGTTTGATCTTTGTGCATATTCAATGCCTCCAAGGAATATTGGATCGGCTGATGAGCTGGAAAAAAGTGAATTGATGACATGGTGAACGTTATCGGCCATGATTATTATGTTATCTGTGACATCACTCTCCCAGATTTGGATAAGTACTTGAGTAAATATCATGCCAATTTCCCATAGAGCATTTACTTGCCTTTATAGGTCCATGGTCATCTTTAAGGAGTCAACGTTCCAGAGGCAAAGAATTATATTCCTCATTCCTGGTTTCAGACATACACCAATTTTTTTTTGGAAAATGTCTCAGTTGCAGGATCATTTGTCTATGATGGAACTGTGGAGAAGGCTTTCATAATGCATCATATCCCATGTGCTCCAGATCTAAATCCTCACAAGCCTTATCTACAGCCACATTGCTATCCCTATATTTTCCAAAATTCTCTGATGGACCAATACAAGGGATGGAAAAATAGTTGAGATTTCCATCTTGGAGGAGATGTGAAGCTGAATTGGATGTGGGAATATTGGGTGTGACAAACCTGTGTAGAGACTTTCGATGATCTGAAAGGTGCTTCAATATATGAAGCTCTCTAGACTGGGCAGACATATGTTTACAGTAATGACAATTTCCTGTCGGAGTTAATCAGTCGTTAGAGCCTGAAAACAAATTCATTCCATCTAACTCATGGAGAAGTAGGCATCAGTTTTTGGGATGTCTACAAGATCTCAGGGCTCTAATTCTGGGAGACATGTATGATGAGTTCATCCCTCTGAAGGGGACATGGAATGATTCTGAGAAGACTCCAGCTCTTGCTCAGGAGTTGATGAAGATCATTTTCAAGCTCAAGAATTAAAATTCCACAAAAGCTCATTCTAGAAAGGATATTCATCCAGAGAAGTGGATGGATATATTTCTCATCAAGAAGAAGGAGAAGGGGCCCACCTGTACTCGTCCTACCAGCTTCCCTAGAGCAGAGAAGAGGGGTTATTTTGGCCCATTCTATCCAACTCTATAAGCAGGAGCGTTTGAAAAGTGGGGGTAAGAAGTCGATCAAAGAATCCCAGAGAAGAACCGTCTAGAGGGCTTCTTAGCTTGGTGACTCAGTTTTTATCATCTTCCAGTTAGGGATTCAAAGGGAGGCGTTAGGTCAGGGACCTTCGTTGTTCCAGCCAAGTTGGCTGAGAGAAAAATTGTTGGGTTGTCCACCCAGGTTTTGGCGAAGATTCACAAGTGCATACTCCATGTCTATATGGGTATGTCTCCTTTGATAATAGTGGGATCATTACAAGTTTTGTGGGGATGGATCGCCACTCACTTCAGGACATACATTGTACAGAGCAGAGTACAGGTTCCTAGAAGTTCTTTTAGGCCATCGGTGCAGGCATTTTCCAGAATTTATCCATTGTCCCTCAATTCCTATGATCTGAAGGTGAGGCTGAGCATGTTCAAGGAATTTCATTTCATTCCTTATGGAAACCCACCAACTGGGTAGTTTTTTTATGATGGAACATTTATCTTGGAATTGAGGTAATATATACTAGATTGCAGAGATGGTGTATTGGCCACCAGAATTGACAGAGAGATTATATGCAAGGCCTATGATTCATATAGATTTTCACGCCAATTCAAGTGTCTACATCAGATTTTTGTATCCCCTCTTGTGCACGTCAGATCAGAGCAGAATCCTAAGATTTCCACTACTGGAAATATGACTTTTACCAACGGTTTTGGCCAAACCGTTGGTATAGTTCATTAATTTGGACCTATACCAACGGTTTGGCCAAAACCGTTGGTATAGGTCACTTATATGGACCTATACCAACGGTTTTGGACAAACCGTTGGTATAGGGGGGGACCTATAGGACCTATACCAACGGTTTTGGCCAAACTGTTGGTATAGGTCCATTATAGAGACCCTATACCAACGGTTTGGCCAAACCATTGGTATAGGTCCCCCCTATACCAACGATTTGTGAAAAACCATTGGTATAGGTCCTAAAATCAAAGGACCTATACCAACGGTTCTCAAAACCGTTGGTATAGGTCTATACCAACGATTTTGAGAACCGTTGGTATAGGTCCTTCGATTTTTAATCGAATCTTCTTACCAAGAACATTATATAAATCAAAATTTAAAATTGTTATAACAATACATATATATATTTATGAAATTATGTTCACAAAAGTCATGTTATGTTAGTGGTTAAGTCATTCAATTATAAACTAGAGGTCCTGGGATCAAATCCCACCGAATGTTTTTTTAAATACATATACCAACGGTTTTGAGAACCGTTGGTATAGGTTTTCATATTAATTATACCAACGGTTTTCCCAAAACCATTGGTATAGACCTATTGTCACGGCTTACTTGCCAACGGTCCTCCAAACCATTGGTATAGCCTATACCAAAGGTTTGAGGGCCTATACCAACGGTTCCAAACCGTTGGTATAGGGTATTTTTCCAATAGTGTTCCTGACAACTATGGTTGCTAACAGCTATGGAGAAGACCGGGACAATGATTGATCTACATGTTGCTAGAGTAACGAGTCAATTTACTACATGGTATGCCAAGAACTAGGTTGCATCATACCCGGAAGGGGTATTGAATCTTCCTATCTCCCGGGTGGGGAGTAAAAATAGACGTGTCAGGAGGGAAACCATTAATCTGGAAGGTGACTCTTCCTCACCCAGAGCTGATTCACTAGGTTCTTCACTCGGGGCTGATTCTTCGGATTCCCAGGATGGGGATGATGAGGCACAACATGCATCAAAACATCCTCGTACGAGATATAATCTTCCTGCCAGAGTCAAGATACCTACTCCATAAACTCATGGTGAGTTATATCACCAATTAAATTTAGTCACCATTAGTATATAGAGCAACAAGATTCATTTTCTTATACTTTATCTGTGGTTGCAGGAGTAGGGAAGAAGTTGAAGTCCCAGATTGTAGGACCCTCCTCGCAGCTTTCTGGTGCACATTCTGAATATTTATGACAAGAGGTTTTCCAGACATGGTGGAGTT
The DNA here is from genome assembly GCA_963277665.1 of Viscum album. Lineage (NCBI taxonomy): Eukaryota > Viridiplantae > Streptophyta > Magnoliopsida > Santalales > Viscaceae > Viscum > Viscum album. The sequence continues at coordinate 205,358,309 of OY728128.1, read as the reverse complement.
TATATTGTGATGCTGAAACCACCTGGATGGACTTATGCGAAGGCCTACATATCCCCAAAGTTGGGGATCCCTAGGCTTCAACTGATATCCACTTCGAGGAAAACCCCAATGAAGTGCAGGCTTGCATCAGAGAGCTATAAATGCTCATATATGCCAACTATTATTCAATTACTATCACCAATTGGGTGAGGGAAATGATGGATCGTGGAACCACTGAGGGGATTGGTGCTTTATTAGATGAGCATTCACACGATTACGTGGATCATGAAGATGTAAATTTCTTTCTTTATTTTCTTTGACGCTTGATTTCAGTCAACGATTTGTTAATCAAGTAAATTACTTACTTCATCCTGCATCTTGTTGAGGAAGGAACTACTGAGGTCCCTCCACCACAAAACAGCCCTGTCGGAACTGATCTTGGATTCCCTGAAAATCCTCATGAGCAAGGAGAAGTATCTCTATGCTAGAAAGTCATGGAAGAGGATTTAGAAAAGGATTGACACTCTCTGATACCTGTATTTAGAGGTGACGATGTCAACACACCCAAAAAGTCAAAGAATCAAAGGCATCTAAGGAAGAAGTCCATAGCTATATGCGCCATCAATAGTTGTAAGTCCTTCGGAGGGTCAAGAATCCGAGCTCATGAAAAGGTTTCTCATACTACTTGGGATTGCAGGGGATTCTTCGATTTCCCCTTTGAGGGAGAGAACTGAACCTCCTCTGAGGACGATGGAGGGTGCTGGTGAACAGTCAAAAATTCACACTGACCTGGCTACTCCGAAAGAAACGATGAGAGATGAAGAGCCAGCGTCTATTCACAGTACTGCTCCTATTTCTGCTACAAGGAGAGAAGAGCATGATTTTGGTAAATTAAGAATACTTTATAGAACGTTGAATGGTAACATCAACTGACTTCCATTCTATGATGATTTAGGTTCAACACCTGCACCGGAACATTTGGAGACCACTGCAACTGACTCTGCAATTTTCTCTGAGGAAGCTATCCAGGGTCAGAGGTCGCTGGAGGAGGGTTGCCAAGAAGACATGTCAAATTCTCCCACTAGTGAGACTAACCATGAATCTGGGATATCACTGGATGAAATGATGAAACATGGTGTTTATTTTGATGAAATTTTAGATAATGTTAAATTACCATGTGATTTATAAGACTTTGTATGTGAGTGGTATCCTTCATCATATTAATTTTAATTATTACATCTCTGCCCTTGATTGGTAGAAATGTGCAGTTCCGTCTGAGCAAGCTGCAGATCTGCCGATGCCTGAGGGGGGTAGAGACAACCCTATCATTGCGGAGACACTAGGTCAAGTGGAGATTAACCCGACAGAGCTTCCTGAAACCCATCCTGAAAATCTTGTTGAAGCAAGGAATGATGGGGAGGAGCCTTCTCACGTTTCTGATCTATTTTTGGGTAAAAGATGATAAAATTTGTGGCTGTACTAAATTTGCAGGACAACCAATCAACTTTTTTTATCCTTTGAAACTAACCAAAGCTTTCAATTAACTATACAGGGCTGTCAACGTCAGTGGCTAGATCCGGAGGTGAAGCCTCAGCCTTTGCCCCAACGAGAGTAGAAAGTGATGTACCAAGTGTCAAGGGGGAAGGAGCAGAACATGTCACTTCCTTGAGTGAATTAATCCCAGACTATATTCCCCCCTATCATAGGGATGCTGAATCAGACCTAGAGGTGAAAAATGCACTCCAATTCGCATGTCATAAGGCATGAAAGAATATATGGAAGATCAAATTTGAAGTGGCTATTGAGGAGCTGTCTTTGAAGATCCCGTGACTATCATCCTTGTTCGTCATGCTGGGACTCGGTGATTTTGGATATCAAGAGATTCATACCACGGTGAAACAAGTCATCTTAAGGAGGGTGCAAGTGAAAAAGTGCCATAAAGATCTGATCAGAGTGAGGTTGATGACCAATATCGGCGAATTCGAGGTTGCGGTGTCCTGAGCTAAGGCTGATCATGATGAAAAGCTGAAGGAGCTAAAGTAGAAGATCACGGAGAAAGTTGTCCAGTAGATGAACCTTCAGCAATAGCTAGATTTCCTTACTAGGGAGCTCAACCAGCTTCATAATTCATTATAAAAAGTCCTAGAGGATGGTATAAAATCACTCAAAGATGACAAAGAAGCAATTCTTCAAGATAAAGAGAGAGAATTTGGTCCGGAAAATGAACTTCAAGTGGGTGCTGATGAAGCTCGGGATGCTATGAAACAGATCTGAAATCATGTTGAATGTCTTCTATAATTTCGGAAAATAAGAGAAGAGACTCTAATTTGTGGATGTTCTTCTAATCTTGATCATCAAATGAAAAACAGTTCATCTTCAATGATTTATACCTTCATAGTTTGATTTTTACTAGGGTTATATAAAAAAACCCCACAAACGTTATATTTTAATTGCTCAATATAACCTAAATCAAACAAAAATGAATGTTTAGCGAGCTGGGACTCGACTTTTTTTAAGATTGACCTTTATAGGTTTCCCAATTTAATGAGTATCATGTCTTTTGTTATTGGTAGTTAAAAGTCATGCATGTTGGACTATAAAAAGGATAATATTTAAGGTCTAATAGATTTTCCCAAATGGATGATATTGACTCAATTCTTGATAATTTGTTTGGAAACATATTACCATGTTCATGTTTGGAGGGGGAAAATTGTAAACTGTGACTTGAGAAATTTTTAATCAGAGGAATGACATGGCAAAATAGCTAAAAGGTATTAGATTAAGTCTTTTCTAAGATTTAAGTTACCACTACTTGATAAACCCGTTAGGGGGGCTGAATTATGCAGGGCCAAATTGGGCATAAGCTGTATAGTCAAATAGTAGTATCTTTTGGCTGACAGGTCTGTTATGTTGACAACATATGCAAGGCCACCTAAGGGAACATGATGCATAGTCGCGAAAAAGAACTCTAAAAAATTTGACTTTCTATTGCTCAAAGTTGAAGAATGTTTTATGGGAATCCAAACATTCCAAAGCATAGAGTCTGCTTTATGGAAAAAGGTACTTAAATATGGAGACAATATTTCCAATCAAAACTATCAATGAATTGGAGGAATGTGAATTCTATGAATGTGTGACCCACACGCAGGAAAAAGTTATTTGTGTTTTAAATCATATGACTAAAACCAGAGATAGAAACATTATATGACATAATACTTTCAGATCATGAAAAAGAGTATCAAACAAATATGTTAAGCATGGAAGTTTTTTGCAGATCCCTACATATCATCGTTAAGACCAAAAGGGACAAAAGAGGATTCTCCATAGAATGAAGTTTCCATTATTTGAAAAACCTGTTATGGAGGTTGAATTATGCAGGGCCAAATAAGGCAGAAGCTGCATAGTCAAATAGTAGTATCTCTTGGGGCTAATAGGTATGTTGTGTAGACAACTTATGCAGGGCCACCTAAGGGCACATGCCTCATAGTCAGAAAAAATAACTCTCAAGTATTAGACATTTTGCAACCAGATGTCAAGAAAAAGGGTTTTGAAGATCATGAATATTATTCCTATAATGTTGTAGTTGGGTCCTAAATTGAGATTCTGGATGTCACTATGTATCTCATTAGGATGAGTATCAAGCCACACGTAGTTCTATAAATACAGTTTAACGTCATGTAGGACGAGAGCATAGAAGATATTAGTTTAGGGTCATAGATCTTGGACCATAGTTAGGGAGATAAATCATGTATTTGTTATAAACTTGATATTAATAAAGACCAGTGTGGTCCACATCACACCATGTGATCCCAGGGGGACTTTTCAGTTAAGGGACTGAAAGTGGAGTTTGGGGTTAGGCTCAAAGGCTTGGGGCTAGACTCGAGTAATGCTCGAGCATTCCTACATATCCCATGAAGATGAGAATCAAGCTGCACATAGTTCTTCAAATACACTTTGTATAGATCTGGTTCATACAAATGAGGGGTAACGAATACTTTATTGCAATTATGGCTGGACCCATTATTGAAGACATGGGTGACACTAAATATCTCCTAAGGATGATAATCAATCCATACACAGTTCTTGAAACATGACAATGTTGGAGACCATGTCAATAATGATTCCTCTCGAGTGAGGGTATCAGAGATTTTTTTAGTTTATTGTCATACAAGATAAAAGAAAAAAATAGTTTAAAGTCATATGCATAGACCAATGATATGCATTTTAATGTCCTACAGCAAGGACAATAGAGAAATGTCTTGTTTAACTTCCTATAGATAGGACGACAGGACATACATAGTTTAACGTCATGTAGGATGAAAGTGAACTAATATGAATAAGATGGTTGAATGGGACTTCACGGATCAACATTGTATGGGATGAAGTTGAATCCATGTGAAGAAAGTGGTTTCGGGCATGAACCTCAGGAGGTTGCCTACGTACCCGGCCTAGGAGGTAAGGATCAATGTCCGTGTAGTTCATTTGAGATGGATTTGGGGATTGGGTTATACCTAAGGACAACAACCCAAAGATGATGTTGGGACTTAATCATGGTTAGTGGCCTAGAGAATATTTCATGGTCGAAACATACTCTAAGCTCACGTGAGTCATACTTGGTGTGAGAAAGAAGAAGCAGCAACATACCTGACGATCGTGCCCTGAAAGATGCGATCACAAAGGATGGTGTGGGGCTTATGCATGGCTAGCTGCCCAGGGCACGCATGGTAACAGAGTTTAAAAGAAAATTGTGCATGAGACGATCACAGTTTAATGTCATGTGTCACAGACATGTGGTGCTTGGTAGTTTAACGTCTTGCAGCTTGGACGATGCATAGTTTAACGTCATGTTGGATGAAAAAGGGGACACAGTTTAACGTCATGTTTGATGAAACTAGGGGCTATGAATTTTAATTTCCTTAAAAGGACAATAGAGTGTATTTGTGTTACACAAAATACTTCTTCAAGAATCTTTCATTAGTTGGAGTTGTAATGAGTTCTCCATCCATTGAGATAAAAGAATAAGGTCGATTGGAGTAAAACCTATGTATTGAGTAAGGTCCTTCCCACTTTGGCTCAAGCATTGGAGGCTTCTTTCCTAGTATCATTGGGGGTCTTGAAAACCAATACCATTTCTCCTTGAATGAATCAACGAAGACAAAAAAATTTATTTAAATATTCTTCTACTCAATTTTGATAGAAGTCTAAATGGTGCAGTGTGCACTATATTTTTTCATCTAGTCATTCCAATTCTTCCAATCACTATTAAGATTGTTCATCTATAGATAACTATACACAAATGGAGACTCTAAGAGAAGCTAATTGGACTTCAATAGGAAATACTTATTCCGTTCCATATACCAATAAATATTGAGTCGATCGTGTAGGGGTGCAGGTGGTAGTTTGATAATCCCATAGAGCATGAAAAAGATTATCAGGCCATGAATTCTTATCTTTATCCACCATATTTTGAATTATGTTTGAAAGAGTATTATTGAAAGCCTCTACTTGACCATTGGCCATTTCATGATACTGAGATGAATGGTTGGACCTGATATTATATTCTTGATACAATTTTATTACTTTAGATGAACAAAAGATGGTGCCATTGTCCTTCTATATGGTATGAGGAACAATAAATCTAGTAATGATGTTAGAATTGACAAAGATAATTATTCTATTAGCACTCACTTCATTGAGAGGTATTTCCTCTTTCCATTTGGAAAAGAATTCAGTAGCATTAAGAATATACTTAAACTGCTTAGCTGTTGCTGGAGGATATGGTCCTACTACATCCATTCCCCATGTAGCAAACGACAAGGAGTATTTAGCTGTATGAAGCAAATACAGAGGTTGATGAATGATGTTGGCACATATTTGGAAAGAATGACACTTTTTAGTGAAATCAACACAATCTTGCACCATTGAAGGCCAGAAGTATCCAAGCCTTCGATTTTGACCACAAAGTCTATGTACAGACTGGTGGGTACCACAAACTCCTGCATGAACTTCATTCATGAAAACCATTATTTCTTCACCATCAATACATTTGAAGAGAATTCCATCAAAACCTCACTTGTAGAGAATTTTTTGGTGATCTGGGATATCATAAAGAGTAAAATTGACCACACATCGCCAGACTTGTTCTTTCCCAGCTCTATCAGGAGAGAGTATTCCATTTTGAAGGTATTCATTGACACGTGTCATCCATCCTGTAGTATGACCATATGGTTTAGAAATGGGACTAATTAAATTAATTACCTCTATTCTGATTTGAATAAAAGGTGAAACAAAATGACGGTGGGAAATACTAATGATTGTTTCTTCCCAGTTTGGATCTTCCAGGGCTGTGGCTACATTAGCCAGTGCATCAGCTTGGGCATTTTGTGATCGCGGGACATAAGAAAATGTCAGTTGCGAGGGAAATTCCTCCACTAAATATCTGACATAATCACAAAATGGGATTAAATCATTCTTTCTGATGGCATAATCCCCATTGATTTTTTTGATTACCAAATCTGAATTGCCTTTTACCTTCAATTGATTCACATGTGCCTGATGTGCAAATTCCAAGTCTGCGATTAGATATTGATATTCTGCTTCATTGTTTGTGTTTCCTTCCAACAATAAGAAAGAATATGGTAGCACTGCCTTTTCTAGGGAAATAATCACGATTCCCAATCCAACTTTTTTGAATTTAGGATTTTCTATTTTCTTCCCTATTGGACTTCTGGAGGCAGCATCAAAGTACATTTCCCAATTTTGGGGATTATCTGAAATAGAGTAGACTTCCTCATCAGGAAGTTCAATATTTAAAGATGTATCTTCCATAGATGGGTTTTCAGCAAGGAAATTGTCTAGATCATGGCCCTTTAATTCCTTTTCAGACACATACTGGATATCAAACTCCTGCAATATAACATCCCACCTTTCCGGACGTCTTGTAAGCATTGGACGACTAAGGATAAATTTGAGCGGGTTATTGCGAGAAAAAAATTGTACCTCAAGATGTTGCAGGTAGTATCTCAATTTTTGAACTGCAAAGATTAATACTAGGAAACACTTTTCAACACTTGAATATCGAGTTTCTAGCTCAAGCATAGTCTGATTGAGATAGTAAAGGCTATTTTCATTCCCATCATCATTCTTTTGGGCATGGAAGGCACCCTATGATCTCTCTAATTTTGTCACATATAGAATATGTGGTCTTCCTTCAAAAGGTGGAATTAATACTGGTGGACTCAAGAGATATTTATTGAGGATATCAAAAGATTCTTGACATTCTTCAGTCCACTGTTTGGTGACTCACTTCTTCATTAATCTGGTGAAGGGTAAAAACTTTCCTTCCAAATTGGAAATGAAACGCTGAATATAGGACAAGTTTCCTTGAAGTCCTCTTAATTCCTTCATATTTCTAGGATGTGACATGTCAAGGATTGATTTTTTCTTCTCAAGATCAACTTTGATACCACGATGGCATACCATAAAGCTGAGAAATTTTCATGAGGTTACCCCGAAATCACATTTCAGGGGGTTCATCTTCAAATTGTGTTGTCTAAGTTTGTTGAATATGACTTCCATATCGGACAAGTGATTAGAATGTTGTTTGTATTTATCCACCAAATCATCCACATAACTTTCAAAAAATTTCCCTAAAAAGGGTTTGATGATATGGTTCAGGGCACGTTGATACGTTCCACCTGCATTCTTCTAGCCAAAGGGCATTGCCCGATAACAAAGCACAACTTGAATAGCTTTGAAGGTTATAGATTCTTCATCTTCTAGGGCCATTCATATTTGATTGTACCCAGCGTAACCATCCAAGAAGGAAAGATCATCACAGATAGTTGTTGCATCAATTAAGAGTTCTGTGATTGGAAGTGGAAAATCATCCTTGGGACAATGCCGATTAAGATCTCTGAAGTAAATGAAAACTCTAATTTTTACATTCTTCTTTTTCATAGGGAAATTATTATCCATCTATTTGGGATATTGAACTTCTATGATGAATTTTTCCTTGATAAGAATATCGACTTTACCTTCAATTTTTGAAGCATATGTTGGGTGTGTTCTTCTAGCTGCTTTCTTGAATCCTTGATGTTCTTCTAGAAAACCCAAATAATTTGTAGAAACATCGGGATCAAGACCTGAAATTTCTATATAATTCCAAGTAATCATATCTCAGTTTTTTTTAGAAATGAATTACACATTTCTTGTTTTTCATGAGAAATGGCTACACTAATTAATGTGGGGAGTGGATATTCTTTTGTGCCTAGATTTATTTCTCTGAGTTCATCCACAATGGTAGAGATACCCTCTTCAAATGCTGGGGGAGCATCGCTGAGATCTTCCTCTTCTTCTTCAATATGTGTTACTTCTTCTATTTCTACATGCATAGTAGATGACAAAGCATGATTTCCATGGTCAGGGGAGAAGTTAAAATTTTAACATCTTGATCGCGTCTGCGTGCGGCTTGATTCGGTAGGGATCGGTCTGTGCGGACGGTGTGCAGTGGATCTGGCTTTGGTTCAGTCTAGAACGGCCTGGCAACACCTTGGCATGGATCCGGTGATGGACGATGATGGATCTGAGTGACTCTGATGGGTGAGGTAATGGTATCTGGAGTGTTTGTGGAGTTTTTTCAGCTTTTATGGTTTTATGATGGTTTATTTGGTTCTGATGGCTTTGATTTTTGTGATCTGCTAGTTGTTCTTATTTTTCTGAGATGGATTTAGGGATGCGCTATTCTTCTGGTGTCGGTTCTGTGATGCGGGCAATGATGGTGATGGTCTGGTGATGGTTTGGGGATGGTTTTAATGGTTTGATGTCAAGGTAGAGTTTTGTGGTGATTATTTGTGGTTCAGTTCGGTTGGAATTGAGATGCCCATGGATTTGACCACATTGATTCGGCCTCAGAGTGGTTCCAGAGCCAGCTATTCTTCATTGCAGTGCTTTACGGATTTGGATGTTTGAGAGAGTATGGTGTCATCCATCGAATCAGAAATGTGCTTTTACACATGAAACTTGCTTTCCGTTCACCCATGAAACGATGGAGAGCTTTATCACGATTTTATGCTGGGGAGGGGTGCTCTGTTTTGTCTATAGTGTTTTTCTCTCTTGACCTTCAGGTATGATTTGTTTTATGTCCATGATGTCTGTCTGGGTTCTCCCCCTTCTTCCCTTAAAATGGGGTTTGACTATAATAAAAATTTTGATGGCCTTCGGGTCATTGGATGGATGAAAATTTTAAAATCTTGAAGAAGAGGCTTCCATTTCTGACCTTATTGAAAATTAAGGGTCTTCCTGGGGTGATAGAGAGGAGATGATGGATTGAGAATCAATATCATTGTTTTCATCTGGTATCAGTATAACTTCTTCTGACCTGGTTGATGAAGTATAAAATTTCAAGATTTCAGCAGATGGAATGTAGACATCTCTATTTAAGATTTCATCATTGCTTGGTGAATAAAAAATCCCTCCCATGCTGTCTAGCTTGATTATCGTAACTGAAATTATGGAAATTTCCATAAGAGTGTTTGGATTTAGGTCTATACTGTCAATTTGACTGATAGACAACACATAACCTGTACTCACATGTATGAATGGGTTTACTGAAATCTTTTCCAAACCATTTGGAGCATTAATTTTGGTGACCTTTGCTGTGGATTTTTTCCTTTCCTTCCATGTTATATAATCCTGCTTCAATGTATTGAGATTCACATGTTTTGAATGGGACCTGATCACCATACAATGTCCCAATTTGACCACTGAAACAATATTTTAGACATTAATGGTATGATGAAGTCACAACCACATGTTGATGTAGCCAAGGTCATCCAAGAAAAATGTTTAAGGTTGTGTCCTAACGAACAACCATGAAATCTGAACTAGACATAAGGTCCCCAAACTAAATTCTGAGTGTACTTTCTCCCAGAGGTTCTTGTTCATTCTTATCACATCCTTGTAGCATCAAAGTAGAAGGAGATAAATCAGATTCGGTGAGTCCCAATCGACGAATTGTAATAATAGGAATGAGATTGAGTCCTGAGCCATTATCAATGAAAGCTCACTGGATGTCCTTGTCATTGGATTTGTCAGATAGATAAAAAGGTATAATATGTCCATGTACAACATCATATTCGTCATCATCTGTAAAAGATATCACTACATGAAATTCTGCAGAATCATTCTCTATATGGTAGACCTCAGCTGCATCAATTTCGGTTTTGAATTCTTGAGGACTTGACAAAGCCTCGATAAGCACCTCCCGATGCTCTTTTGATAGATTTAAGGAATCTAAAATTGATAACTTGTCCAATAATTGGTCCAAATGTTTCAGGACATCAAAATTTTGGTCCCAAGTTCTGCATTCCCTAACAGGAAAATGTGGTTTTGTAGGTGACTTGGAAGTTGATGCTTTGGAAGTAGATGCATCCCGTATCGGGGCAGGAATTGGGAACACTCTTGGCTTCATTAGATTAGGTTGACTAACTATATCTATTTTCTAAGAGGAATAAGGTGTGACCTCTAACTGGTCTTCCAAAATAACTGTTTCCGGACCGAATCTTCCATGTGTGGAAGAACTTTCTTATTCATGTTGAGCGCGCTGAAGGGATTTTCCACGATTTTTTTCTGCATATACAGATCTAGCAGGGGTAGGATTGAAATTGTGGCTTTTGGAATATCCACGTCTTCCCCTGTACCCTATACCTCTGTCTCTTCCTCTAATTCCTCTGTTAGATATAGGGAACATAGGCACATCATAATCGAAACTGTCATTGGCATAGATATTCATTAAATGAATCATATTAATAGAACCAAAGACCAATTATTCATCTGATAAAGATTCTACATGATGAACCAATTCAGGCTGTGCTGTTTGGTGGGGCGGTGCCCGTGGTTTTTAAGCAAATGGCATAAAATCTGTCAGAGTCAAAGACACTTAGGTTTTGACATGATTTCGTCTTCTTCTGACATCTCTTCTTTCTTAAATTTATGCTTCTTCGTTGAGGACTTCCCTTCTGATAATGGGAGTTTTGTTGTGGCATTCATAGTAGAAGACACAATTGGTTGATTCAATTGTGTTCATAAAATTTCATGAGTTCGGTTGATCATTTTCTTGACCATCCAATCATCATATTTCTGTGCATTTTTACTTTTTTTACTTCATGCCAATCGCATTCTTCCTCTGGATCAGTAGCAGTAACACATGCTACATGGGTTGAAGAAAATTTCAATTTTACTTATCCAGAGTCCACCATCTTTTGAAGGAGGTCATTGAAGACAAAACACTCCTAAATGGGATGCCCCAACATCTGATGAAACAGGTAATAGTTGGGTAGGTCTTCATCTCCTTCCTTTTTCAGCCTTTTAGGCCATGGAAACTGAACCAGATTGATTTCCAGAGCCGAGATGAAGCTTCCAGGAACTTTTGAATTTCGGAAATAATAAACATTCTTCTTCGAATTGTCAAACTGTTTCCGCCTTTGATCTCTTTGATCATCATGACGTGGTGGCTGTTATTGTTGATGCTCAGTAGGGGGAGCCCTTCGATATGATGAAGATTTTGAAATGGGACCAGGTATAGGTGCTTGTTTAAGGGTAACTTTAGAAGTCTCTTCTTTCCCTATTCTCTTTTCTAGAACTGATGGAATTAAATGAGTTTTAGCCTTAGTCTTTATAAGAGAGTCTTCTATCTGCTGAGTGATTGAATTAAGGTCTCGAAACCCTCCTATGTATTTCACAGGGATCAATGGTGTGTGTAATTCATCACATAGATTTTCCACACAGATTACCAACAATTCTTCTTGAGGGAGTGCAAAACATTAAGGAATATGTTAATCCCTTCCAGTGAGCAATGAAATCTGAAACTCTTCCATTTTCCCTTTGCTTACAATTGGTATGATAAAAAACTGTCGTCTTTGGAAACCTTGAGCTAAATTGAATAAGGAACCTTTCAAAGTGATCTTCCCACCGAGTAATTGACCGAGATTGCAGACTTGTATACCAGACCAAAGAAGGTCCTTGTAATGACTGCACAAAACACCTGATCTTAACTGCATATTTTTGTTAAGGAGTTCCCATAATAGGATCACAATGAGAAACAAAATGTGTCATGTGTAGTTCTGGATCTCCAGAAACATTAAATACTGGGAATTTGGTATTCGCAAAATTTGATGGGGGAGGGATTGCATCCACCCTTTCATGGTTATCTCTCTTTTTTGGTTGAACTTGTGCACATTTTCCTTCCATAGCTACCAACCGTTCTGTTAATGACTCAATGGTAGTCATTAATTTTTGAGAATAATCTAGTTGATCTTGGACCTGAGCAGGTGCAACAACTAGAGTTTGGATGGGTGTGGTGACCGATACTGCCACAGATGATAGTATTGTAGGTTTTTGTCGTGTATGACCCATAGGATTGGACCTATGAGGGTGTACTTGTAATGGGGGATATTCTTGATCCATCCTAGTAGTTGCAACAAATTCTCTTGATTGATTAACTCCAGCATGCTTATGAGGAAGACTACATTGAAGTAGTTATGCATTTAACCTCCTTAATTCCTTCATTTCTTCTTCTTGCTATGCGAACCTTTCCTCCAATGAGAGTGATTGGACTTCACTAGATGTAGGGTGGAATGTAACCTCACTTTTATCCTTTTCCATGGAATGTCCCTTTCTAGAGTATGGAAGGGAAATAGCCAAAGGAATGTCTTGGCCCTGGGCAACCGTCTTTCTTCTGGTATCCACACCTCCTTCATTCGTTTCTGTGTGTACAACTTCTTGAATAGGAACTTCTTCATATGATTCATCTATGTGAGCGTAATGTTCTGGGGGATTAGTGAAAATCGCATTGATGAAATTTATCAATGCATAAAGTATTTTATCCCTTCTGTCAGCGCTTCTGCAATACTGTATTCATCCATGTCCTTTATGAAACATTTCCTTTTGTTTGGTTGATCCCTCAGGAACCTCTTGATGAACCATAATATGGAGGGAATCTCCTGATAATTCGGATCTATGTTCCTATTGTGGCTTCTTCTCTAATCGAGAGAAGACTAACTTTTGATGAGGAAGAGATTGAGAATTTGAAAATTTCCCTAGTCCGGTGGAATGGGGCTATACCTGTTTTTCTTGATCAACTCCTCGAATCAAATCTATTAGTCCTGAGGGTTGGATTAAAAGAGTCCCCAGTCTGGAAAGCTGAGGTGGCACTTGATCTGCTGCATCTGAATCTTTCTTAAAAGATCTCTTGATTTTGATGGCTTTAATTTAGAAATTGGCCAGATGCATCATCCTAAATCCACTCAAATCACCTGGCTCAGATGACAATTGGATTATTTTTGACACCTCTGTCTCCTGATTATACGAATTCTCTAAATGAGAAGCCTGTTCGATATTATCATTTTCTTGATGCAAGTGTAATTCGACAACTTTTTATTTATATGCCTGACTTTGGGAAGAACTAGTTGAGGCATGTTCTTGAGCAAGACTTTTATTACACACTAAACAAGTTATATGTGGCCCGCTATGGAAAATAACATTGCATGATACCACTTTTGGCGGGCTTTGTTAACTTGAGGGAACAGTGAAATGCAATGCTCCATGAACACCCCATCCCCTGATATGAATACCAGATGGGGCATTGGTAATTAATTGGAACAAACTTTTTAATGCACCAAGGCATGAACGCTGAAGGTATCTCTGCTGCTTTTCAACCTTTGGATGTTGGGAAACTGAGAGAGATTTCAAGTCAATTTTGTGTTGCAACCCTTCTATTATCTTGACATGGTTTTGATATTCATCATAAGATAATATTTTCAATTTTAAGTGACATATAGTATTCCATATGTTGAGACTAATATCATGAATAAACTGTTCTGTCAACATTTCTGGAATATCATACTGAGAGTCAACCAAAGGACAAAACATGACTGATATTTCACATTTCGCCAGTTTTTTTCTCATATTCATCACTTCCTATTTGTCATTTGATAAAGATTATTCTACTTTATTGGACCAAAGCTGGTGATTCTTGGTTTCTACACCATATTCAACAAGATTGGTAGAGAATTAATTTGTCAAATTAGAAGATGAATGACCCAAGGGTGGTTCGGATAATGACCTACACTTCAGGCTATCTTCTAATTGAGAAAGTATTTCACCTGCTAGTGGTAAGGCATCAGACATGACTGGCTTTTCAATTGAAAGTGCCACAAGATATAAGGTATTTCTCATTTATGCATTGTCCATTGAAGAATTTTCCAGGAAATGCGAATTACTACTACAGATAACACGTTCGCAGCTAAATTCATCATCATGGGGAGGACCACCATCATGGGTTACAAAAAAAGATGAAACCTCTTGCTCCTTGGTCTTCTGGCCACACAGAGGGTTATCGTGGCTCTCATATGAAGATGATACTTTGAGATTGACTGAATTGTCATGAAGCAATCCTTAATGAGGATGTGTCTGATGAAGACCTTAAAAATTATTTTTGATACATCCTGAATCTAGATATGAGAGAGTAGAATCTTGAGTTGCAACATACTATTGTCTGAGGGCTTCAAGAACTCCAGCATTGAGCAAGGCCTTTTTACAGATTGGATCTTGATTTTTCAACTGTTCTGGATGGGTATTTTCCATGGACGCCATATTACTCACTTTGGAAACCACATGTTGACGAAATTGGTTATTATGGGCCGGTGTATGTTCCTGCTCGATTGAAATGGTCAGGTTAGGCTGATTATCTCCATTTAAATCAGGTGTATGTGCCCGACTTTATTGTCCATATGACATGGGGGAGTATGCCCCACGACCATCCTGGACTGGAACAGTGGTTACTGTCTGCTCCAGAGTTGAATGTTGATGAGTCAATCCACTGATAGGGATAGATTAATGTTTCTTTCCTTGTGATGTCGCTGAAGTTTTTATAATATTCTGATAGGTATCCAGAATATGGGCAGTGATTTGTTTATGCTCTTTCACCATTGTCAGAATTTCCTTGGTGACTTCATCTCCTATAACAAGAATATACGTCTATTCCGTGTTTTTAGTAGGTTAGTGTTCCATCTCCTATCTTCCTTTTCATGTTAGTGAATTCTGACATTACTCATCTGTGGGGGCAGAAAGTTGTGTCTGCCTCCTGTTTGTCAGTGGGGTTTCCCAATTGACATCTCCGGGTCCTACCAAAAAAACTGTGGGTTACACTACTGGAAATTGGACCTATCCCCACTGTTTTTCCCAAAACCGTGGGGATAGGTACCCCTATACCCACGGTTTTGGACAACCGTGGGTATAGGTAAATTTTCAAGACCTATACCCACGTTTTTGAAAAACCGTGGGTATAGGGGGGTTTATCCCCACGGTTTTGGAAAACCGTGGGGATAGGTATTGAAAATTTACCTATACCCACAGTTGTCCAAAACCGTGGGTATAGGGGTACCTATCCCCACAGTTTTGGGGAAAACCGTGGGGATAGGTCTGGGATAAAATACCTATACCCACGGTTATAAAAAACCGTGGGTATAGGGTACCCGTGTGTGCGCGGGAATTTTTTTTTTCCGCAGGAAGGAATTTTGTTTTGGCGGTAGTCCTATACCCACGGTTCTTCCCTCTATACCCACGGTTTATATAACTATATTTAACTAAATATAAATATATATACATAAAATCGGTGTTGGGGTAGTGGTTAGGTGCTTCGTCTGCAGCGGAGAGGTTGCGGTTCGAAACCCGCCAGCCGCATTATTTTACGACCTATACCCACGGTTTTGAAACCGTGGGGAAAAGCCTTTGAGACCGTGGAAAATGGGCATGTTTCGTTGACACGGTGGCAGAACACCTATACCCACGGTTTTGGAAAACCGTGGGTATAGGTTGGGGACCTATACCGACGCCGTTCCAGCCCACGGTTCCCAAAACCGTGGGTATAGCCTATACCCACGGTTTTGGGGGCTATACCCACGGTTTTGAACCGTGGGTATAGGCTGATTTTCCAGTAGTGTTAGATTCATGAATTGAATGTGTATGTGCCTACTGATTATTCTCCACTAAATATTATTGATGAACTTCCTTAAATACTGGTAGACGAGACTGCTGATAGAATTGATGAATGTAATCAGGTGTTTGTGCTTGTTTAAAGGTGGTCACCACATTTGGTTGGCGAGCTTCTTTGGATGCAGTCAGACGAACTTGTTGACTGGCTGATGATTTATAAACAGGTGTCTGTGCCTTCCTATAGTACTCCGCTCGAATTGCCTGGCGGGATTGGTGTGTTACACCCAGATGAGTCTGATGGGCAGTAAAATCAGTACGGATGGGTGTATATTCCCACTCTTTTTTTTCCATCAGGATAGATTGATGGACTTCTCCAGAGGGGGAATATCTAAGAACTTGCTCCCTGTTGGTCGAATTTTGTCTCTGATATATCATCTTGTGTGCTTAGGTCTGAGGGACCTGGGCTGAACATCTAGAGGTGATACCCTCATCATGTTGATGGGGCACTACCGCACGAGTCTGGCGACGATTGTTGGTGGGATTCCTTTGGAAGGGCTCATGTATTCATGAATTGAGGCCTTTATTGTCCTCTTCATTCTCCTCCTTGTAATATGGGAGGGTATGGGAGGGACTGGTTGTTGCATTCCAGGGATAATGACCCGAAACGGTTGGAGATGGTGGTTGGAACCACTTGCTTCTTGACCACTGGTCGTCGCTGTCCGGACAACCAGGGAGATTTGTTAACTTGGAGGGCTTGTTGAGCGGCCTCGAAAGTCAGGATGGTACCATGTTGACGGTATTCCCTCACCAATGCATTTGCGACCCAGCATTGAAAATGCTGAGTAGGTGATGTTGTCCTCAAAGCAGACGAGGATCCAATAGGATTAGCGGCTGAGGAATTCACAGGTTTGATTTTAAAGAAGCCATTTTGTGTTGCAGAGAGATTTTGGAAAGGAGTGACTGTTTGATATAGTAGACATATTCAAGATAGTTTTGGCCAGACTACATCGTTTGGATGAACACATATGTGATTGATTGCTTTGTTGGCCCTCATATTGAGTTTAATAGGTGCCTAAAAAATAAGTAAAACATCATTTAACTTGGTTAAGGATTCATATCGGGTTCACAATTTTTTGTTTCTTCTGGAAATGGGGATATCCTTTTTTAAGGTTCAAAATATCCAATCAGTTTCAATCGGTTCTATTCATAGAACTAGAAACATCCAATGATTATATATCCATTTGGACCTACATTCCATAGGTAGGTGCTCATTAGTTGTGGACCGATGAGGCTTATGAATTTTCATTGGTCGAGAGGATGGGAGGTCAGGCTCATCACACCTTTTTGGGGGGATTTTTGCCTACTCTGGGACTCTCTCGTAGATTTAAGTTATGTTCACGAATCCTTATTAATCCTCCAAGTATGAAAATGAGTTTTCTTAATATTTAGAAATCAATGATTGATATTTATGGGATTTAGAGAATCTGTTATATGTATTCGAGGTTCTTCATTTATGAAAAATCATTCATATGTATTAGAGATTCTTAGTCAATGGTATCCTTCAATACATTATATAGAAATCTATTATTCATTATGGTGACCGTACTGGTTTTAAATATACTTAGTGGGGAACTTGAAGATTATTGTCGTTTAGAAAGACAAGGATTATTTCAGAGTTGATATCGTACCTGCAGATAGGTTACCTATGTATTATTGTGTAAAAAAAAGGAATCAGAACCCACATAGTTCAAAAATAAGGAAATAGTTTAATTTCATATGGGATAGAAAAAAATTAATGAAATATGGGTTTGAACCTTATAAAGTTTTCCTACGTACTCTACTTTTAAGGTATATATCAAATTCCACAAAGTTCGGGAAAAGAAATATGGGGTTTCTACATGGTTAATGGCCCAAAAAAAGATGTCGTGATTACATTCACACTCTAAGATCACGTGAGTCATGCTAGGTGTGAGAAAAAATAGGTATCAGTAAACATGACGATGGTGCCATGAAAGACGTAGTCATGGGAAATGATGTGGGGCTTACATATGTATGACTACCCAGGTAGATGAAGACCAGGACTTGCATCAGGAAAGAATCCTAGGAGCGGGGTCCATAACGGTATTTGTACTTTATGGAGTTTTGGGCTTTTAACATATTACTACTAAGAAGAAGGCCTAAATTAAAAGGGTCTAATGATTGGGGTTTAGTACTTAGAAGGAGGCCCAAATCAACAGAAATTAATATTGGGGGTTACTTCTGAGGAGGATACCCAAATTAAAAGAAATTAATATTGGGGCTTACTCTTGAGGAGGAAGCCTAATGTTTAAGGAAACAATGACTGGGGCTTACTCCGGAGAAGGAGGCCCATGTTAATGGGACTTGTTACTTGTGGCTTACTCCTGAGAAAGAGGCCCAAATCAAAAGATCTTCTCATCTCAAAGGATGAGGTTATATAGGAATCCCCTAACTATAGTGACATAATGCTTGTAAGTCATGAGGTTTTGGGAGAGGTTCTCACAGAATTCATTTCAGATAAGAAATCCAACAAAGGAATTATTCCATAAATGGATTTGCAGAGGGTTTTGAAGGCTATGTCTTGAGGAGGAGATGTGGATTTTAGGAAAGGAGGTGACTAGGAAGGAGGCGTGCAAGTATCATTCTGGCACGCAAGTCCTGGTCATGCAAGTAGACTTGCGCGACATGAGTCATCTTGGGTGATGAAGAATATATAGGGTAATACTAGGGCGACTTTGAACTCAAGCCCTTATTATCATCCCTAGAGATTTCCATAAGGGTGGCACGCAAGTTCCCTTGAGAGGGCAAGGCGGCGCACAAGTGTCTTCATTTCCCATAAGGGGTGGACCCTTAGGCGCGCAAGTATTGATGAGTTCTAACACTTAGGCCTTACTCTTCCTCTTTGGAGCTTCCATTCTATGTAAAGAATTACCTTAGAAGTGTTCGGAATATGTCAGACAAGGACTTGGGTGACCAAAGCTTGAGTCATAGTTTTGGAAAATTCGTCCTCAAAATGGGGGGCCCACAGGGGCTATTTATAGGCCACTGGGAACTTTGGGTGAAAAAATAGGGCGCACAGGAAACATGCGCAACTCCCTCCAAATGGGATCCTAGTCCATGCCTTTGTCAATTTTTTATGATCCTCAAATGGTGACCCTCATTGTGCTTAGGGTATTCCCCTTTTCCATTAATTAGACTCGGTGACGGAAAAGAGTGTCAATAGATCTACATTAATAATAAATGGTTTTTTCATCAATGAATAAAAATACAATAAAAATATAATTAACAAATATTTAAGGAAAATAACCTTTCAACTTTGATAATGACATTAAAAAACAAAAACATTTAAAAATATTAGGAAAAAAATAATATTGAAAATAACCATTTCAACTCAGAATGTATGTTACAAAAAATGATTTTTTATAATGGTTAAATTTTGCATTCAAGTTGAATATTAAAAAAAGAATATTCAATTCAAATTTTCTATAAGAAATGTAAAACAACTCAATTTTTTGGAAAATTACATGATGATTCATTTTAAAACATTTAAAAAATAATAAAATTATAAGTAAGAAGGTCATTAAAAAGTCATATTTAAAAAATTAAATCAAATTGTAGAAATAATAGATTTAGAAGAAAATGGGTTTTCAATCAAAGAGAGAAATTAAATTGGATTATATTAAAAACATTTTCGCAATAATTTCATGTACAAAATAGAGGAAAATGATACTCTTAAATGAAAATTTTAAGAATAACTAGGGGATAGGAAAAATAAATGGATTTATAGGATAATGTTAAATTAATTTACTTCAATTTAAATTCACATGTAAATAATCTAGAATAAAATGAGATTCAAACATAAATGTCTTACCATTTTGGTATACATTTGAATCATAATCTACATTAATGGTATAAGGCCCTGGCCTTAAACCTTATATAATATTGAATTAAATGAATAATTCACATTGATGATCTTTTCTGGTTTAGAGTTTTAGAGAATTAGATCATAAAAAATGTATTACATTACACATTTAAGCAAAGTGGTTACATAAAATATAGTATTCATTTTTCCCATCAACGGAAACAAATTTAAAATAAAACATGGATTCTTTCGTGACACTTCCTTGACACTATCATCATATCATGTACCTTTCCCTTGACCTGTGAAAAACATTTCAAAAACTTGGGATGAGCATAAAAAGCTCAGTAAGGGTTATAAAAATATGGAAGGAAACATGAGTTCATATATACATAAGAATGAAATCATACTTTACCCATAAAACATAGGAACTTTAACATACCTCATCAAATCATGAATAAATCATAGAAATCATAAGACATAAAGGTAACTTGATGAATTCATCACATTCTTACGTAGGGAGTAACCCTCTTGGTGACGTTTGTAATACCCATCACAGTATATTCACTAAATCTCTTCAGAGAAACCTTAACTTTTCACTCCTTCGCATTATCCAATGCATTAGAGAGTTATATCGGGCTCACCCGCCCTTAGTTTATCATGGAACGACCCGTCTTCATAACAATTCCCAAGAACCATAACATAATCATATCACATAAAACATGCATAAAGGAAATATAACATTTCCACATTTCAATCACAAGATATCAATACAACACATTGATATAATAAAAACATTATGAAAACCATTTTCAATTCCAAAATAAAAGAAAAGTAAAACATGGTATTTATTTTTCATTTTAAAAAAGGTATGGATTGTAGAGGAATCCGAAACTCAAATAATGGTCACGACGGCGGAGAAGTCGCTGTCACCACATACGTACGACAAAAACATTCCCTTTTGTCATTTAGTAAACGCTTCATATAAAAAAAGTATTCCTTTTGGATAAACTTAAAAGTCAAAGGGGTTTATACACCGTATTAAAGAAGGTTGTGTATAAAACAAAATATGTCTCAATGAAAGGAGATTGAGACGAAGTCCCATACCTCGTATCCGACTTGACTTGATCGTTATTTAATCTCCAGAATAATAAAATTGAGTTAATATTATACTTTCTGAAGAACCTTTTCAATTTAATTATTCCTTTTATATCACTTATTACCATGTCATGACCACTATGTAATTATTTTAGTTAATAACAGTCATTTTAACGATCATTGGTACTTGATTTAAAATATGCTCTTTATAATTACAAGTTTTTAATGTATCCATTATATCCAGAGTTATACTCATGATGTATAAATCATATATATCATATATATCCAGTATATACATTCATTTATAATATTACACAACGTTTAGAGGTAAGAAATGAAATGCACCGTTCATAGAGACGGTAAGCCGTACGTACGCATGAACGCTACTTTCATTACTATTTCATATTTTATGGAATTAAAACATAATGATACATAATAGTATTTTAATTCCAGTATGGTATAATATATAATATCATTAAATATATCCTTTATACATACCACATATGGTATTAACGAATCAAATCACTTTGAGGGGGCGGTAGTCCGAACTTCCTAAAATGAAGATATCACGTTTACTCATAATGGTAACCATAAAGATATGCCATAAATGAAAAATAAAGAAGCTTAAGTAAAACATAAACATATTATATATAATATATAAATATAGTGACATCTTAATGGCCACCTTTTAAGGTGATATATGAGTGTTGAACAATCATCGTTTCGTGAGGCAGAAATTCGCCATCCACGGAAACAGTATGTTCATTAACCATTAGATGTAGGTATGTGTAAGTGTAGCTTGAATCCTTCTTATAAAAAAAATACTAGTATATGGAATATACTGGTTTTATTACAAAAGAAATGAATAAAAATAGTTTAGGGGGTTGGAGAAGCAAAATAAAACATAAGAACACAAGAGAAGACACTACCTTTAAATCGGGTAACTTTTTTTGATTTAAGCTCAAAGGCTTCCTTGGGAAGACTTCTGCCCAATGTGAGGCTTCTAGGAGTTATAGAGGATTGTGTAAAGACAAAATGGGTAGGGTTTGGCTGAGCCAAAGGCTTTGGAAGTGTGGGTAAGGAGGTAGAGGTGGGGGCCTTTTATAAGAGGAGATGAGAGGCACTCTTGGAAAGTAAAGAAATGTTACTTTATTTTAAAATGAGTTTCAGATTTAAAAGGCCCCACATTGATATAATTCGAGGATAAGGTGCTAAGGGTTCGAAATCCACCCATACAATAGGTTTTTTACATGTGTAGGTCATAGATGTTACATTATCTTTTCATTTTATTTAAATCATTAAATAACGAGGTAATCGCTGCATCATCATGGTGTCATAAATAGTTAAATTTATTTAATGTATAAAAATTATAAAAAAATACTATGATGTAAGAAATATATTTAGATTTTCAATGACTATTTATAGTCAAAAATCTGACTTGTATAACCTCATGTAAAAAATGGTATAGTAAAATAACTCATGTTTGTGTCATTTTTATTTTAACATTAAATAAAAAGATATTAATGTCATTTTCCTACCAAAGTGGCTACATGGGGTCCCCAAGTTGACCCATGGATTGTATTGGTCGGCAATGACACATCCAATAAGGTTAGGACATGTGTCAATCTCATCTCATATTATTAAAACATTATTCTTACCTTAAATTACACTAATTACCTCTAATCGCGATTAAAAACATAAAAGTTACTATTCACCAAAAAAATTATTTTATTCCCATTGAACCACATTTTATTTCTTAATGACAACCATGTATGTCAGATTTTTTAAATTCAAACCACAGAGGTGGTAAAATTTCATTTAAATGAAAAATCAGTTTTTATAAGTACCACTTAGTGGTTTCACTATTCATCAAAAATTTAAGTTTTCCAGAAAAAAAAAAAGAAAACTTCAACCTAAGCTATATTTGATATTACGAATTCAAATATGATGTATATTTAACAAAATTAAAAACATATATGTTTAATTAATTAATTTAATAATTAATTCCCGCTGTTAGAGCAAATAACGTGTTTTTATGAAACAATAAGTATCAAAAGATTGACACTAGTTTAAGTCCAATTTCAAAGTGAAATTAATGAAAACGACCACTATTGGATTAAATGGAAAAAATATATTATAATTGAACTTTAAAACCAATTCAAAATATAATCTAATCATATAAATAAATTAGATTAAAAAAAGGTTTTGAATTAAAATACAACATTTTTCACTATTCATTAAAGAAATGAACTTTATCGGAAAAATACCAAAAATTCACACAAAGTAAATTTTGATGTCACAATTATAAAGAATAAGTTTATTTTGACAAATAGATCTTATGAAATTATCAAAAGATAGATTTAAAAGATGGGTTTCCATCAAAAGGCAGTAAAACAATCTTTTAAAAATATTAGTGTATTCCATGATTAAGATTGGATTTATTCTAATTTTAAGCCTCTAAAACACTATCTAATTAATTATTAGACATAGATAAAAATATCTATTATTCATTAATTACTTGGGAGGTTACATCCTTCCCCCCTTTAGAAAATTGCATCCCCTCAATTCATTTACTTATCGAATAAGTGGGGGTATTTATCCCTCATTGCATTTTCAGATTCCCATGTTGCCTCTTCAATCATGTGGTTTTTTTCGCAAAACCTTTACCTGATTAAACACATTATTTTGTTACACTTTCTCCCTATGGTCAAGAATTTAGACCGGTTGTTCCTCATAAGATAGGTTCTCTTCCAGCTGAACTACCTCTAGACTCAAACCATGAGATGGATCTAACATATACATTCTCAACATAAAAATATGAAAAACATTGTGTACCTGAGATAAAATCGGAGGTAAAGACACTCGGTAAGAAACTGATCCAACTCTCTCCAGAATTTCATATGGTCCAATGAACCTTGGAATCAGCTTTCCTTTCTTACCAAACCGCATCACACTTTTCCATGGTGAAACTTTGAGAAAAACATGATCACCTACCTCGAAAGATAGATCCTTCCTCCGGTTATCCGCATAACTCTTCTGCCAGCTCTGAGCTTTTCTCATGTGTTTCTGTATCAGCTGAACTTTTTCTGCCAACTCTTATACCAATTCTGGTCCCATCAACTTCCTTTCACCCACTTCATCCCAGAAAGCTGGAGTTCGACACCGCTTCCCATATAATGCCTGAAATGGTTCCATCTGTATACTGGAATGGAAAGTGTTATTATAAGAAAATTCAACAAAAGAAAGATGTTGGTCCCAACTTCCCTGATAATCCATCGAACAAGCACATAGCATATCCTCCAAAGTCTGGATCGTTCGTTCTGACTTCCCATCTAATTGAGGATGAAAATCAGTACTAAAATTTAATTCAGTACCCAACAACTTCTAAAGGCCTTTCCAAAAGTTAGAAGTGAACCTGAGATCACGGTCAGATACAATGGAGAGAGGAACTCCATGTATCCTGACTATCTCTTTAAGATACAAATAGGAAAGTTGATCTGGGGAAAAAGTATCTCGTATAGCAAGGAAATGAGCAGATTTGGTCAAGCGATCAACAATATCCCAGATTTCATTATTACCTGGAGATGTCTTCGGTAATCCCACAACAAAGTCCATAGATATATTCTCCCATTTCCAATCTTGCATTGGTAAAGGCTGAAGCATCCCTTTCGATAACTGCCGCTCTTCTTTAACCTGTTGACTTGTCAAACACTTCACAGTAAAATCAGCAATATCTCTTTTCATTCCGTCCCACCAGTAATACTCTTGAAGATCTCTATACATCTTAGTACTGTCAGGATGAACTGAAAACAGAGAAATATGAGCTTCACATAACAACTCTCTCTTCAACTGTGAATCACAAGGCACACACAATCTCTTCCCAAATCACAAAACACTTTTATTATCAATGTTGAATTCAGGAAACTTACCCTTCTGAACCCGCTCTACCTTTTTCTGCACCTCACTATCTTGATTCTGTGCTTGCTTGATTCTGTCTGATAGAGAACATTTCACTGATACCTGAAACAAAATAAAAGGACATCTGACACCAACAACTTCTATGCCAAAGTTCATCAAATCAAAAACCAAAGGATCTCGTCCAAACGTAGCATGGTTAATGAAGCATTACTTTTCTGACTCAAAGCCTTAACCACTTTATTTGCTTTTCCCGGATGGTAATGAATTGTAAAATCTTAATCCTTGATTAATTCAATCCATCTCCTCTGTATCATGTTCAACTCTTTCTGAGTGAATATATACTTTAAACTTTTGTGATCAGTATATATTTCACACTTTACTCCATACAAATGATTCCTCCAAATTTTTAAAGTGAAAACAACAGCAGCTAATTCCAAATCATGTGTAGGGTAATTTACCTCATGAGTTTTCAACTGTCATGAAGCATAAGCAATTACCTGATCATTCTGCATTAGGACGCAACCATGTCCTTTCAATGAAGTATCACTGTATATAACAAACTCACCATTCTTGGAAGGAAGTTCCAAAACTTGAGCATTCACCAATCTTTTTTTCAGTTCCTGAAAACAATCATCACATTCTTTTGTCTAGATAAACCTAACACCCTTCTGAGTTAGCTTCGTCATTGGACTAGATAACCTTGAAAAATTTCTAACAAACCATCGGTAATAGCCTGCCAAACCAAGGAATCTACGAATCTCAGTTACATTTGTGGGTCTTGGCCATTCTTCAACAACCTTTTTTTTGTAGGATCAACAGTTATCCCATCTTTAGAAACAATATGACCAAGGAAAGAAATTTGTTGCAACCAAAACTCACACTTTCTGAATTTCCCATACAATTTCCTTTCTTTCAAGGTTTGCAAAATAGCCCTTAAATGTCTTTCATGCTCCTCTTTAATTTTAGAAAACACCAAAATATCATCAATGAAAACAACCACAAACTTATCCAAGAACTCATGGAAAATTCTATTCATTAAGTCCATGAATACAATAGGTGCATTGGTTATCTCAAAAGTCATTACTACAAATTCATAATGGCCATATCTTGTATGAAACGCAGTCTTCAGAACATCTTCTTCCTTTACCTTCAGCTGATGGTACCCCGATCTCAGGTCAATCTTTGAAAAATACTGAGCTCCCTAGAGCTGATCAAACAAATCATTGATATGAGGCAAATGATATTTTTTAATAATAGTGATGTTATTCAAGGCTCTATAATCAATGCAAAGTCTCATAGAACCATCTTTCTTTTTGACAAATAAAACAGGAGCACCCCATGGTGATGTTCTAGGTCGAATAAAACCTTTCTCTAATAAATCTTGAAATTGCTCCTTCAACTCTAAAAGTACAATTTGAGCCATTCGATAAGGGGGTTTTGAAATTGGCTTAGCATCAGGAACTAAGTCAACAGTAAACTCAACTTCCTAATCTGGTATTATTCCAGGAAACTCATTAGGAAAAACATAAGGATACTCATTTACCACTGGCACATCATTAATATGATCCATTCCCTTTATTTTCAACAATATGTGCAAGGTAACATTCATTTCCATCTTTTACAAGTTTCTCAGCCTCTTGATATGTTATCAACAGTAAGGGTTCATTCTTGTACACAAACTGAAATTCTTTCTAAAAAGAAACTTCTTTAGCTCTACAATCAATCTTAGCATGATATATAGAGAGCCAATCCATACCCAGGATAACATCAAACTCTACTAGATGTAAAACAATAAGGTTCGCAAGTAGGTTCTTTCCACAGATAAGGATACGAAGATTATTATAAATTCTTTTTTCCTCAACATTTTCCCCAGGTGTTTTTACCACAAGTTCATGAGTCATTTCTTGAGATGGTATTCCCATTTTACTAGAAAAGTTTTCAGAGATGAAATAATGTGTAGACCCCGAATCAAACAACACACTGGCATAATCTGAAAAAACAAACAAAGTACCTGATACAACTTCATTTGATGGCCCGACATCTGCTGAAGTAGTTGCAAGGGATTTCACCACCCCTTTCTGCTTGTATTCTAACTTCTTCCCATCACTCAAGCTCTTTGTCGGACACTCATTTTCATAGTGACCCATCTCATTGCACTTAAAACATTTCACTAACTGTAAATCAAATTTGTTCTTACCATCACCCTGATCTTTTTCAGTGCAATCACGAGCCTTATGTCCCATATTACCACATCAGTAGCACTTTCCAGAATTCAGAAGACATTCCACAGCATGCCTTTTCCAACATTTATCACAAACTGGAAACATAGTTTTCTTACCATAAGACCTTTTTGAAGAATTATTCACCTTCTCCTGCCACCTCGGTCTCTTCTTCTGCTGGTTGTTATAGAACACTTGATCATCGGAAAACTCTATTTCAACCTTCTCATCACATCGAAAAATCTTTTCATAACTTTTGAACTCACTAGAAGCTAAAGCCCTTCAATATTTTGGCTTTAATCCTGAGTAAAAATTATTGATTTTATTATCAAGGTCTCGGATAAAATTTGGAGCATACCTTGCCAATCGAGTGAACCTTTCTTCATAGGCAGCCAATGAGTCTTCCTCTTGACTCAATTCCAAGAATTTCTTTTCCATCGTAAGTCGAATAGCCTTAGGAAAATAATTCTCAAGAAACATACCTTCAAATTCATCCCAGTTGAGAGTATCAATCTCATCAGCGTCCCTGATATTTCTAACAATCGACCACCAGTGATCTGCTTCACCCTCCGAACGGTAAATAGCAAGGCTAACCTTTTGATTTTCTGAACACCCCATGACATAGAAAATCTTCTCTAGTGCTTTAATCCACCCTTCAGCTAGCACATGGTCAGATGATCCTCTGAATGATGTGGGATGTTACCTCATGAAATATTCCACCACTGACATGTTACTCTACAGTTGATATGGCTGATCTCGTGCATGGATACCACCACCATTTATCGCTTGAGTCAACTGTGCTGTCACTGCAACAAACTGTTCAGTTCCAATTCCGACCATCTCAGGATGCTGATTCGGAAGGTTATTTCCTTCTGTATCCCTTCCCAGCACTGCTTCCCTGTTTCCTCTGCGGAAAACCATTCTGAGCCAACATGTCTTAGATAAAGCAACATGGTAATATTCAAATGCTATATCATTTCAATTTGACCATAAAATTGTTTTTTGGATAATCATTTAATAAAATTATAACTCCTAAAGTTATCTAAACCGACCTCTGATACCAACTATAAGGCTCCAAACTTAAACCTTACTTAATATTGAATTAAATGAATAATTCACATTGAGGATCTTTTCAGGTTTAGAGTTTTAGAGAATTACATCATAAAACATGTATTACATTCCACATTTATGCAAAGTGGTTACATAAAAGATAGTATTCATTTGTCCCATCAACGGAAACATATTTAAAATAAAACATGGATTCTTTCTTGACATTTCCTTGACACTATCATCATATCATGTACCTTTCCCTTGACCTGTGAAAACATTTAAAAAACTTAGGATGAGCATAAAAAGCTCAGTAAGGGTTATAAAAATATGGAAAGGAAACATGAGTTCATATATACATAAGAATGAAATCATACTTTACCCATAAAACATAGGCACTTTAATATACCTCATCAAATCATGAATAAATCATAGAAATCATAAGACATAAAGTTAACTTGAGGCATTCATACCATTCTTACGTAGGGAGTAACCCTCTTGGTTATGTTTGGAATAGCCATCATAGTATATTCCCTAAATCTCTTCGTAGAAACCTTAAAGTTTCACTCCTTCGTGTTACCCAATGCATTGGAGAGCTGTATCGGGCTCACCCACCCTTAGTTTATCACAGAACCACCCGTCTTCATAACAATGCCCAAGAACCATAACATAATCGTATCACATAAAACATGCATAAAGGAAACATAAAATTTCCACATTTCAATCACAAGATATCAATACAACACATTGATATAATAAAAACATTATGAAAACCATTTTCAATACCAAAATAAAAGAAAAGTAAAACATGGTATTTATTTTTCATTTTAAAAAAGGTATGGCTTTTAGAGGAAGCTGAAACTCAAATAATGGTCACGGCGGCGGAGAAGTCGATGTCGCCGCATACGTACGACAAAAACATTCCCTTTTGTCATTTAGTAAACACTTCATATAAAAAAAGGATTCCTTTTGGATAAACTTAAAATTCAAAGGGGTTTATACACCGTATAAAAGAAGGTTGTGTATAAAACAAAATATGCCTCAATGAAAGGAGATTGAGATGAAGTCCCATACCTTGTATCCAACTTGACTTGATCGTTCTTTAATCTCCTGAATAATAAACTTGAGTTTATTTTCTACTTGCTTAATAACCTTTTTCAAGTTCATTATTCCTTTAAAATCACTTATTACCATGTCATGAACACTATGTAATTATTTTAGTTAATAACGGTCATTTTAACGATCATTGGTACTTGATTTAAAATATTCTCTTTATAATTAAAAGTTGTTCATGTATCCATTATATCCAGAGTTATACTCATGATGTATATATCATATATATAATATATATCCAGTATATTCATGCATTTATAAATTTACACAACGTTTAGAGGTAAGAAATGAAATGCACCGTTCATGGAGATGGTAAGCCGTACGTATGCATGAACGCTACTTTCATTTATATTTCTTATTTCATGGAATTAAAACATAATGATACATAATAGTATTTTAATTCCAGTATGGTATCATATATAATATCATTAAATATATCCTTTATACGTACCACATATGGTATTAACGAATCAAATCACTTTGAGGGGGCGGTAGTCCGCACTTCCTAAAATGAAGATATTGCGTTTACTCATAATGGTAACCATAAAGATATGAGATAAATGAAAAAATACAGAAGCTTAAGTAAAACATAAACATATTATGTATAATATATAAATATAGTGACATCTTAATGGCCACCTTTGAAGGTGATATATGAGTGTTGAACAATCATCGTTTCGTGAGGCAGAAATTCACCATCTAGGGAAATATTATGTTCTTTAACCATTAGATGTAGGTGTGTGTAAGTGTAGCTCGAATAATTATTATAAAAACATCCTAGTATATGGAAGATACTGGTTTTGTTATAAAAGAAATGAATAAAAAGAGTTTAGGGGGTTGGAGAAGCAAAATAAAACATAAGAACACAAGAGAAGACACTACCTTTAAATCGAGTAACTCTTTTTGATTTGAGCTCAAAGGCTTCCTTGAGAATAATTCTTCCCAAAATGAGGCTTCTAGGAGTTAAAGAGGGATGTGGAGAGACAAAATGGGTAGGGGTTGGCCGAGACAAAGGATTTGGAAGTGTGGGTAATGAGGTAGAGGTGGGGGCCTTTTATAATAGGAGAGGAGGGGCACTCTTGGAATGTAATGAAATGTTACTTTATTTTAAAATGAGTTTCGGATTTAAAAGGTCCCACATTGATATAATTCTAGGATAAGGTGATAAGGGTTCTAAATCCACCCATCCAATAGGTTTTGGACTTGTGTAGGTCATATATTTTTCATTATCTTTTCATTTTATTTAAATAGTTAAATAATGAGGTAATCGCTGCATCATCATGGTGTCATAAATAATTTAATTTATTTAATGACTAAAAATTATAAAAAACTTATATGATGTAGGAAATATTTTTATATTTCAAAGGAATATTTATAGTCAAAAATATGACTTGTATAACCCCATGTAAAAATTGTTTTAGTAAAACAACTCATGTTTGTGTCATTTTTATTTTAACATTAAATAAAAAGATATTAATGTCATTTTCCTACAAAAGTGGCTCCATGGGGTCCCAAAGTTGACCCATGGATTGTATTGGTCGGCCATGACACATCTAATAAGGTTAGGACATGTGTAAAGCTCATATCATGTTATTAAAACATTATTCTTACCTTAAATTACACTAATTACCTCTAATCACGATTAGAAACTTAAAAGTTACTATTCACCAAAAAAATATTTTAATCCCACTGAAACACATTTTACTTCATAATGAAAACCATGTATGTCAGATTTTTGAAATTCAAACCACAGAGGTGGTAAAATTTCATTTAAACGAAAAATCAGTTTTTATAAGTACCACTTAGTAGTTTCACTATTCATCAAAAATTGAAGTTTTCCAGAAAAAAACCAAAACTTCACCCTAAGCTATATTTGATATTACGAATTAAAAAATGATGTCTATTTTACAAAATTAAAATCATATAAGTTGAATTAATTAATTTAATAATTAATTCCCGCTGTCAGAGCAAATATCGTGTTTTTATGAAACAATAAGTATCAAAAGATTGACACTAGTTTAAGTCCAACTTCAAATTGAAATTAATTCCAATGACCACTATGGGATTAAATGGTAAAAATATATTCTAATTGAACATTAAAACCAATTAAAAATATAATCTAATCATATAAATAAATATTATTAAAAAGAGGTTTTGAATTAAAATACAACATTTTTCACTATTCATTAAAAAAATGAACTTTATCGGAAAAATACCGAAAATTCACACAAAATAAATTTTGATGTCCCAATCATAAAGAATAAGTTTATTTTGAAAAATAGAGATTATAAAATTGTCAAAAGATAGATTTAAAAGATGGTTTGCCATCAAAAGGCAGTAAAACAATCTTTTAAAAATATTAGTGTATTCCATGCTTAAGATTGGATTAATTCTCATTTTAAGCCTCTAAAACAATATCTAATTCATTATTAGACATAGATAAAAATATCTATTATTCATTAATTACTTGGGATGTTACAAATGGAATAACTTAAAACGATACTTTAAATACAATGATAATATATAGATTCATTATATAACAAATCAATAGGGTATTATAAACAACTCATAAAATAATATAGGTTTATAAAATGAATCATATCCTAGAAAAGTCAATTTGAGATAAAAGACTCTTATAATATTCATAACATTTTCGTGAGATTTAATAAATTAATAACATAAGTGTATAAAATTTATATCCACATAAATTTTTTAAATATATAAAAATATAATCAAAAGTCGTTAAAAACAAAATATAAAGATATCAAATACAATGAAGATGAAATATAACCTAATGAAAATAAATTGAGTTATGAAATAAATTATCACAAGATTATTTAAATTCGAATTATATTGGATAAAATAATACCAATTGAAGAATAAAAATCAATGAATTATGAATTATTCATTATATTACTTGCAAATTATGAAGTATATACACGATACAAATGAATTTGGTGCATAAAATTAAATTGTTCCTCAATGAAAGAGACTTGATAAGGAATCCCTGAAATGACGCTTCATTTTGGATGAACACAAATTAACCACATGTGTAGTTTTTTAATCATTTTATCACCTTATACAAAAAACATATCAATATTTATAAAATCATATATTCTCTTTTAATAACATCTTATGACCTAATTATTAAAAATATTTCATTATTAATAATGTTTTGAGTGTTAACACCCTTGTTTCCTCATAAATATTTTAACATGAAAGTACATGTTCAGAAGAATACTATATTGTAACATAATTTCTATAATAATATTGATTTTATAAATATATTTTTTAGTTAGATACATTTTTATAATAGTTATTTTAATTTAAACATGGATAATGGATCACATCACTTCGTGGTGATAGTAGGTCGTAGATATGCACGAGTGACATTAACATTTCCTTAATGGGTGAATGTGTATAAAATTGTGGGATATATTAAATTTTTAGAATAAATATAATTTCATATATATTAATTAAATGTATCCTTATTACTATCCAAATAATGTATAATTTAAAAATGAATCATATCACTTCATGTGATGGTAGTGTGATGTCCACACAAGAAACATTATCATTCTTAAAAAATAGAAGGTATGACAGTATATGTGATATTATAATTCCATATATATTATAATAAAAAAATATTTTATAAATACTTTAAAACATAATTATATCCAAATCTCAGTGGTTTTGATGCAAATGGGTTTACATCAGCTTCATAGGCGATAGTCTATTGTACGAATGATTGATGATTGTGTTTCCCATTTGATGGAAGAGTATATGAATATATGTTATTCAATTAATATAATAAAATATTAACATATTTTAAATTTTTTTTATTATATTATAATTTTTTATACAAGATTTATGTTTATAAAAGAAGGAATGAATGTAAAGATATTTGTTAATACATTTTCTTTTTCGTAAATACACATCCTTTAGATTTCCTCTTAAAGGCTATAGGGTTGGTTTTTGGGGAAGTAAAATATATATATAATGTGTCATTGTATTTTTATTTATTTTTTTGTAAGGTGTGGTTTATCAAAATGGATTGATACCATTAAAGAAGTATGGGGTGGTAATACCACTTTATAAATGATGAGGAGTTGTATTTTATGTGAAAACCCAAAACTATATGATAATTGGGATTGTTACTCACCTGAAGTGCCTCTAAAAATAAAACATGATGATGTTTCAGAATTATATGATTTAGCCACACCACAAAAATAAATCACACATGTTTAAAACATGTAATTTCTTATCCTTTAAGTTTACACACATTTACCATTGTAGTTTTCACTACAACAGTTAGTTTTCTCCATGGTCAATTTATTATTTAATACTTAATTAAATTGGAAATTGTTATATAATTTGGAAGAATATATTCTCAATATTTAATCCAATTTAAAAAATAAAATTTTCTTTTGGGTGGAAAACTAATTTTAACAAAAATACATTTAATGTGGAAAATATTGTTTTAACATTTACCATTATAAAAATATTTTTACTATTTATGAGTCAGTATAACTGTTATAAAATCAAAATTAGTTCATTAATGCACTATATTCGATATCTTTTACAATATATCAATAAATTGGAAGTTGATAATATATTTATTAATTTTAATTCATTTAACAAAATAATTTTTATTAAAAAAGAAAAATAATGGAAATTTTGAAACTATTCATTTAATTTGACATTAAAAACATCATTTAAAAAATTCATTATAATATATTATTTTCACCATTTTATATCATGTATTATGTATCAAAAATATTAATGGAATATAGTAATTAATTAAATTTATCTTATATTTAGTATTTATATTATGATTTATTTTACTTTTCTACTAATTAAATAATTGTTTTGTTTCTATTTCATAAGAGTTCATGGTTAATTTAACATTATTAAAAATTAAAAATAAATTACTCTCATAAAATTAATTTCCTTAAGATTATGTTTACAATTAATATTCATTGAAGAAATTATTTTTTCTCGATATGAACACATAGTTATAATTTAAATGCAAGAGAGTGGCATTTTTCCTTTTTCTTTATGAAAATTATTACATAGGTCACTTTCAATGAACATTGTACAAAAAATCATAATAATATAACCTAATTTAAAAATAGTCTAAATATGGATATAAAATAGTAATCAAACATGTTTTGGTTCATTTAAACCCCTGTATTTTTTATTTCACCTGATATTAAACTTGTTTTAACCATAACTGTGGTATTTAATTTTAACACTTTTTACTATTAATTAATAAAAAAATTAAACCTTATTATATAATAATAATTAATTCAAAATATGGAATAAATTTGTTAAAATTATATTCATATAAGTGTTGAAATTTATTTCAAAATTAAATCCACTATTGCAGTAAAAAGTGGTTTTCCAGAGAGAAAATTACTATGCGTTTGGGAAGTTTTAAGGAAAAAATAATTATTAATTTTATTAACATGAATTAATTGGTATTTAATAAAATATAAATTTACTAATTTAAATTTTATTGTAATTTTATATAAATATATAACCTTTAAATTCTTTATAATAAATGAATCTTTTCAATAAAAACATGTATTTTTCACTATTACTTGAAAAATTAATATTTTCCAAAAATTCAAAAAAAATCAGTCAATGTAAATTTTGAAATTATTTATTCAAAAATTAAATCTATAATTTAGAGTTATTTTTCAAAAATTGGTAAAAATATATTTTAATGCGTGTTATAAAATGGCTACAAAAACCACCTTTAGAAAAATTCATTATTTTTTATATCAAATGATTCATATTTTGTTAATAATAAAAATACACCCATTTAAATTACAATATAAATGATTAAACCATATAAATTTAATAATTTATTCAATCTTATTAATACCATCCAATTGAATAACATTTCTATTAAAAAAATACTATATTACATTTAATTTAGACTCTAGGTTGTGTATACCATAATGTGTTAAAGAGATTAAATTTAATGAAATATATTTTGAAAGTATTTTATGATCATTGTTTCATGTCACTTATGCCATTGAATTTTGTTATTCTTTTATAATTTCATGGTGTTACATTACCCCCACCTTAATTAAATTTCATCCTCACAATTTAAACACGCGCTAATAAATACTAGGGTTAACCTTTTCAGAAATCCATTGTTAAAAACCCACATCAAAAAAATGTTTAATAAAAGTTCTAGTTAATAGAGGTAATGGGGTGTGTTTTGTTTATTTGTGTTAACTAAAATCTTGGTTTCCATATGGATAAAATTGGTGGGAAGTAAATGAAATGACATGGAATATAAATTTGATACTCATGGATTAATAATGATTGATAGAGAACATGGTTGGTTTAAATATGATTAACAAAAATAAATAAATATATGATGAGTTAAGAGACTATTTTGTTTCATAGATATAAATGTAAGAGGATTAAATTTTCCTTTCGATATACTTTTATTAATGCTGATGAATTCCATTACCATTAAGACTATGAATGTATGAAAGTACACATTCTTGATATATTTCTATTTCATAGGAATTTTTTTAATTTGGATTTTTTCAATCAATTTACATTACATCTATTATTACAAAAAATTAATATAAAAGATTTATTTTTTATTCATGAGGAACAGAAATTAACTTTCAATGAATCTTAAGATCCATAAAAATGGATTCTTTTTTAAATTTTCCTTATTTTTTCCATAACTAATAAGGTTATTACATGTTATTTAATATAATACATTAATATCTAATGATAAATAGTAACATAACCAGTTTAATTTTAATATTTATCTGTCAGACTATTTTTTATAATAATGACATATTAACTAAAACATCATGTAATCTTGTGTTAATCCCTAATTTCCCATTGGTACTAGGTTCATGTTCCATGGCCTTTCAAGAAATGAATGGTTGTCATGAATAGTGATGATTTTAATTTTTAAAAAACCATAAAAATAAAATTTCTATAATTCTCCAAAAAATATGATTATCAATAAACAATACATTAGTCATCCAATCTTTGTTTTTACCTCAAGGTTTTTATGTACGGATATTCTAATTTTGACTAATATTATAAATTGGATATTATTAATTAAATATTAATGATTTTATTGTCTATAATCACTGAAAAAATCTTTAAAATTATTTACAAAAAATATATAATAAGTATTCCTTAAATAACCATTTCAGTAAAACATATACTTCAAAAAGTGTTATTTTCCTATAAATGATTCCCAAAATAATTTTAGTCATATTAGACCCCAATCACATTATACCTCAAATAGAGTATCTATGATTTTATGCATTTGATTAATATTATACATATGTTCTCATTTTCTAACTCTTAATCACCCCATTGTCTATTATTTTCAATGTTAAGACAATTCCTTCAGGTTCCAAAGTTTGACTAAAAAAATAATATTATGTGAAACAATAATCATAGTTGGAAAACAATATATTCATGTATAGGAAGCCTCAATCATTAATATTCTTTTCAATCAAAGAAACCGGATTTTTAACATATTTCATTCAATTGCATCATATATATAAATTCTTTATAATGGTTTATAATGATAATTTGAAATATCTTAAGCTTATCATATAGAATTCTCAAATCATGTGAACTCCTAGATCCATATTTATGCACCATGTAATGATTTAAATATTTCAGACATAGCTATTTCTGATTTATTAACCAAATGTACTTCTATTCCATAAACTAGTCTATAAGTATTATCTAAACAGAGGTTTATTTCTTGAAAAAACCACATAATATATTCCTTAAAAAATATTAGGATGTTATTCTATTTTGTATATCAATTTTTATCATATTTTTATGTTCCCTAATCTATTTTATCTTAATTCTAGTTTTAATGTTTTACAGAAATCATTTTATGATAACAACTACAATGACCCCAACACTAGTAGCCCTAATTTTTTGTCTCCTTTATTACATTGGTTCTAAAGATAAGAGATTATATTCCAAAGGACAAAATAGTTTAGAAGTCATGGTAACAAGAAACAAACATGATTCTCATATTATATTTCAATGTGAGAAAATTAAAATAATTTTTTTGAGAATATCATTATTCCCTCAAGTATATCAATTCCTAGAACTCATATTATAGTACCTATATTATGGGTAATGGAAACAAATCAAGGGTGAGATGAAATGCTCAGTAAGTGTTATGTACAAAATAATCCTTCATTTTTAAATAAGTAATGATCAATAAAGAATAATCAATATCGAAATGTGAATATTAGAACACACATTACAATTAATAAATAATATCACTACTAAGAATATATAACACATAATAAAAATGGATATATAAATAACCTAACACACATACCATTTATCAATAACCTGAGTAATAAATTAATCTCTAGACATATCATTGTAATAATATCTAGGATAATAAAAATGGAATTATCAATTTATTTAATTTCTAATGTTATACATCATGATATCGGGCATTATGTTATCTTTATCATCAAAACCATAAGCGAAGACAATTTAAATGATGGGTATGTAAACCCCAAAAAACCATTTAAACAAGGGTATCTAATTCATTCATCTAATGAGACTAATTATTCATCAAGGTGATATATATTATTGGCACCCACCGATATATGTATGTTCGATGAATTTATCATAAATAAAATAATTGATTTAATAAATAAACAATATTACTTATCAAAAAAATTACATATCGAATACATATTAACAATAATATCCCTATTCAATTGAATTACTTTAAATGGAAAATAACATAACACGATGTCATATATAATTTATTTAATTAGAAAATACTTGATAAATAATATGGTTATTTAGGTTAAATGAAATTTCTAATGATAATAAAAAATTAAATATTTCAAGGGAATGTTAGTGATTATATAAAATAATAAAAAAACAAGTATAAATATTTTCATCGATCAAATGATCATAAATAAACTATAGAAATAATAAGGATAGAATTATTAAAACATATCTCAAGTGGGGTATATGAAAATAAGTTTTTTTTCATTGATGAATATAAATAATCGATAAATATGGTTAAAAATATTCATAAGGAAAAGAAACATTTCACTTTGAAAATCAGTTTAAAACATTATAAATTAATAGATTATTATGAAAACCATTTTCTATAAAATAACCTTCTAATCATGTAGAGGAAGCGTCCATGTTGTGTTTTTTCATGATAGTGGAAGGATCTTCCCATTATGAGTATGTCAAAAATAAAGGCTCCATCAACATTTTTGTAATAAAAGTTAAAAAGTAACTAATTTAGAAAATGAAAGGATTGATATTTTAAAAATAAATTAAAACAAATATGAAAAAAAAATCAATAAACCATAAAAATTAATTATTTGTGATTTTATTTAGAAAACGTGGATTTAGAAGAAAAATGTTTTCTGAGAGAAGATGGAAATGATTTTTTATTTTTTTAATGTTTTCTCAGCTATTTTATATACCAAAGAGAGGAAAATTGTATTATTAGTCAAAAAATTCATCATAAAATCATATTATAATAAAATAAATTTGGTTTATTATACAAAAATAAAATAATTACCTTTAATAGAAGTTCATGTATAAATAATCCGAATTAAATTTTTATTAAAACATAACTATCTAACCACTTTTGATACATTACAATCATAAACTTTTTGAAAGGATTCACAAATAATGAAAAATTTGATACAATAATTATAAAGAGAATATTAATAAATATATCAAAGGGTTATTGGACACAACACATAAAAAATATAATTTCATAACATGAAATATATCTTAAAGAACAAAACTATAAATTGAAGTATTGGTAATTGGCCATTTACAATGTGATCCAATCAATAAATTTCATTTCTGATGAGGACCCATCATAAATAGAATGATCCAAAAAATGGCATCGCAAATAGTTTTTTTATGATGGACCATCGTAGAGAAAATTATTTATGATAGGTTGGTTACACATTACATATATATCATCTCGATTTTCTAAAAATAAATTTGCGATAGGTGGATGTACCGATTCGAGAAAACATAAAATAATAATAATAATATTATTAATACTACTAGAATATAATAAAATAATAATAATAATAATAAAATAAGAAAATAATTAAAAATTAACGAAATTATTATCAGTATAATAAAAATAATAAAATAAAAATTAATAAAAACTAAATAATAAAAAACACCATATTTGAAACAATATGAAAAATATGAATTACAATAAGTTGATGGAAAATAATGAAATAATAAAAATAATATAATAAGGAAAAAAATAAGAAAAATTAAAAAGAAAATTATAGAATTAAAAACAAGAAAACAAGAAAACAATAAATAATAATAAAATTAAAAATAATAAAATAACATTAAATTAAAAAAAACCTTTGCAATAATATAAATAACACACTATATAGAAATGTAATTATTTGAATTAATAAAAAAATTATAAAATATTTTTGCATTTAAATGATTATAAAAAAGTACATAAATAACCAAGGGGGTCATTTGGAGGTGGTTGGGGAGGGACCTCCATCCCTAAATCATGAGTCTGACATCTCATGTACCTCATCGTCTGCTTATGCTAATTCTCCTACCATTGACACATCTCCTGCTACTGTTGGTACTACTATTGATAGATCTCTTCCTGGTCCCCATTCAGGGTCTCTATAATCTCACACTAAGATCACAACTACTACAGAAACTGTGTAGAAAATGATTAAGACTCTCCATGAGAACATCTTAAGTGACAGGATGACATCACATTGGTGTCGTAATAACTATCTGGCATCATTCAATAGTAGGTACAAACAAATCATCCTTTCTCGAAGGAATATTGAGTCTACCGCATCCATGTTGCATCATCAAATCCTTATGCACTTGTGGTATGATCCTTGCCCTCAACTTGAATCTCAATTTGTGTCAGAGACATAACAACCTCATATGAATTATTAAATAACAGTTTAAAATTTAAATAGATAAAATATTATTTGTGGTTAATATTAAAACTTAAAATGAAATTATATTGACCACAATATGATGATAGTGATCACCTCTAACCTATTTAGTGATAAGATCATTATGCATACTAATCGAAATTTCAAACACCATAATATTGAGATGATTGACATCTGATATGAGTATAAAATTTATACTTTTCATTTAATGTCATAATAATTTTTTAAAAATGTACATACCATTTGTTGTCGATGTGAACCAAATGTCTGAATACCAGCTCGATATGTCACCTCCTCTCTCCCATAATTTTTTTGACATAATAATACTCCCTTTTGAATACTATCTCTCATCCAGTATGAAAATAATCCCCCCATATATCATATGTGATGAAATAGGGACTGTGGGTATAGCAAGACTGATCAAAAATTTGACTCCTACTTTCCGCATTGATTTCCTCCTCAGATTGTAAAAAATTTTTAGAAATACTCACACATAATGAACTCCCATGAATACCAGATAGATTAATGCATTAAATAATCGACGATATACCATAAACCCAACAAATAATTAATAATATCATGTTATTAATAAAATAACTTTTAAAATAACTATTTTTTTATATACCATCCAACAATCATACATGCGATGGTGAACCTCAATGGGATTTCACCCATGCTCGATAAAATATTAATTAAATATAGAACCCTCTTATCTGACGATTATATGTAAAAATATATGGAAAAAGTAAAAAATAATCAAAAACATATTATATAAATAAATTAATGAAAATTTATTAAAACTAACTAAAATAAACAATTATTGATACCCATTCATGTAAGGATCCAACTCAATAAATGGATATCACTTGGGGATATATTCATGAATGATCCATCATGCAAGAACACACCCCCTCAGATTCATCACATAACCACCAACTATTTGATGGTCAGATGATGTATTATCATGCTCGTCACCATGTAGTGCAACATCCTTTATCTCAGAAAATAGATTAGGTAAACATTCCTCACCCATTAAAAACATGAAATTATTATTAGAATAAAATAATTAAAATCAAATATTATATATAGTTATATATTATATCTGATCATTACAAGTATTTAAGTGTGTCAATATTCAAATCCATATCCATCTCCATATATGGGGGTGACAATATCTTCTTATTCCACCTCAATATCATTAATTACCATAGTAGTTTTTGTTTCATCATATCTTGTTATTTCATATTCATTTTTATGTCAACAAAAATATCATCACCCCCAACCCATTGTTATGGGTTGTCATCATTGATATTTGTGTCATTTTGTAGAAAATATGTATTTAGAATAGTATCTTGAAAATTTTCAATTCCATTCACTTTGGAAGAACCAAATTTCCATTAGATAGACTAATTTTCACAAGTTTTTATTATAATTATTCTTCACCAATCACATAAATCTCTTGATTTGTCACAATAATTTTCATAATAATTTTAATAAACCTGATAATCCAATAAAAATGGTTTATTTAATATGAGATGGATTTTATATTTAACATAAATGATTCCATGGTGTGAATCAATATAAATGCCTCTTTTATTTTCCAACCAATGACATTTCAACATCATTAAATAATTCAATCAGAGATAACATAGTTCAATTATTTATTACAACATGTTGTAAAAGTCAACTTCACATTCCCTATGATGAGTTCTTCTCAATAAGACACCAAAATTCACTATTTTTTATTCCTCATATGTATGTGTATGTAATTGAAATCCATTACACACATATTCATTGTAATAATTATCAATTTTGGATTATGGTTTACTCAATAAAAACAATCAATTTACAATTTTATCAAAATGTTGAGATACCTAAAAACATAGAAAACAAATATCAATATATCAATTAATAAATTGACTATATATATTAATGCATAAAAAATTTACTCACATGAATTTGAATCTAATAGGAAACCATATATTTATAAGGTTCCTCAAGATTAGTATTGGAAATTTGTGGATACTACTTCTTGATATGATTATAATATATTTTCATAAAATAAGATAATAATATTAATTCTAAAAAATATAAAATAAGTGATAGGATAACTCAAAATAAAAATGATTTCATATCATCATTATCGAGAAAAATATATTTATGAGCCCTATGATGTTCATCATGTGAAATCAATCATTCATGAACTCCACCAAATCCATGTTCAGGATGATTAAAAACTAATAATTTAGTTTTCTTTTCATCTCTATCATTTCCCCCATTATTGCACATACAGTTTTATTTTGAGGGATATTTATATTAAAAATAATGAGAGATGAAAAAATAATTTCCTCCTATAAATATGCTATTATATTTGATTTTTTAATGGGTAATTTATTGGTACCTTGTCCATCAATTTCTACATGCATCTCTTGAATGGATACATCCATTGGAAAAATATCATCCCTGCACATTTTTCTTCATGTATGAAATGTAATATTAAATGCTCCATTTAATCAAAGAATGTTGGATGGAATATTTTTTCCAATTTAGATAAAATCAAAATAATATCATCTTAGATTCTAATTAGTGCCCCGTATTCTATTATCTCTATACAAATATTTTATTTAAAATATGATATTTATTTTATCATATCCCAAATCATATAATTCAACAAGCCTATATCTGCATTCGATGGAATTATTTCCCTTATTACATGATAGTTAAGAATTTTTAATTCGGTAAATGTGAAATCTAATCGGGTTCTATCACTAACACCCAACATGAAAACCCACATGATTATGTTTTTGTTGTTTATAGTTATTTCAGGTTCCCATGATTTAATAAATATTTATTGGATGTCAGTCATTTTAGTTTTTCTTGTTTTTAGGGGTGTTGAGTGACCTTGGGTCACATGGTGTTGATGATTCTATCATTTTGTTACCAATTAATTTTTTTAAATGATGATATATTGGAAAAATAAACCAACTATTGCAATTTTTTTATATTTATTGTTTTATGATTTTGTTAGGTATCTTCTTATTTAGTGTATTTTAAAATATTTTTTTTTCAAATTTATCATATTTTTTAATTAATAACTGTAATCCATTTTATTTATTTTGTCTTATTGAATGTTTATTTGGTTATTTACATATTTATCCTTTTATATTACAAAAAATTACATATATTTAATGTATTAAAACCCAAAAAAGGTTCTTATATAATGTCCATTACACAATTATTATTGTTTTATTTCCAAACCATTCTCACCAGTAATACATTTATACATTTTTTCTTATCATCATGTTGCAGTGATGTGGATAACACTTTGGGATATTTAATGGATTGTTTTGGATGATGTGTTTGGTAAACTCATTCTATTTCCTTAATCCATTTTTAATATCAAATTTCATAAATTATGTCATCTTAGTGATTGCAATAATAAATTATTTTTTTAAAAAACTCTCAGTGTTTGGATGATATAATGGATTGTATTTTTATTAATAAAAAACTATAAACTAGAATAAATATCTTGTGATATAGAATATCTCGACTACTAAAATGGAATATTCTAATATATATGGTTATAACATTTACTTTGATTGAAATTAAAATATTTTTAAATGATATTGTAACCAAAATTTAATATTAAAAGAGAACATAGAACTTTTGATTGGATATATCATTATACCCAAAAATACAATATGGGAGATATATGATAAAATAATTTCCCCTATAGTTTCTATTGGAATCTACCTCATTTGAAATTTGTGGAATGTAACATGTGGGTTGGATTGTGTAGTTTCTCTTGTTATGTGATAATAATTATAAACAAAATTATAAGAAAAAACACATATTATTATTGAGAATTTCAAACCATGATACAATAAAATTGAATCCATGGCTCTCCATAAATATTAATATGATTAATTTCTAATAAAATATAAACAATGGAATCTAATAATAATATTAAATACATGATTTAAAATAAATTCAAGTGGTCCATTCAATGTATAGCAGAACCAAATTCTATAAATGAAGATATAATACTAATATTTTTATATTTGAAAAAAATTTTCCAAAAAAAATGTTACATGGAAAAGATTAATTTTTATAATATTTATCCATCATTTTCACTCTAAATTGGTTTATTATTTTAAAATTTTATTATTCATACATTTTTATTTAATTTTTTATACATGAAAAACATGTAAAATAATAATAATTTTTCAAATATTATTATTTATAAATAAAATTATTTAATAAATTTATATTTAAATTATGATATTTAGTTTGTATATAAAACAAAACTATAAAAATATTTATAATATAGTTATAAAAATGTTTCTAAAATGAAATTTGGC
The DNA here is from genome assembly GCA_963277665.1 of Viscum album. NCBI lineage: Eukaryota > Viridiplantae > Streptophyta > Magnoliopsida > Santalales > Viscaceae > Viscum > Viscum album. The sequence continues at coordinate 205,313,722 of OY728128.1, read as the reverse complement.
TTGCCTAGTAGTTTTTAATGTAGTAGGTTTTTATCTATATGGGATCATAAGTCATATTAAATTATAAGTGTTATGACTTATTAATATAATGATTCCTAATGAGGTATAAAAGGAAATATATATATGATCACGTGGATTCTATCCACTAAAACAATATTGCTCTCATTTTTCATTACATAATCACAATGTACTTTATTGTGTTTATTTGTCTCAATTTTATGATCATGATATATTTATTTTTAATTTGAATAGACAACCATTGTTTATATATACCCACAACTCTCACTTAGTGATGTAATAATTGGCATTTTCACAATGCAATATAGTTATGAAAAAAATTATTTTTTTAAATAATTTATTTACATCCTTCTATATGTTAATTTTATGAAAATAAAATTATCCAATGGAATGATCTATATACTGAATTGGCCAGGTACATTATATTTTATGATTCATTATAGAGCCAAAAATATTAATTAAAATTATTAAAATTATTATAAAATTATCATGGATACATAGTTGAAAAATCAGTATATATCATATTTTAATTTTATGGAAAAAATATAAATTAAATGATTGTAACACATATTTTCTAACATTTGATTTTTTTAAATATTTTTTGAATTAAAATGTTATAAATACTCCTTTACGTTCAATAATTAAAATATTATTAGTAATACCTCTCAATGTTCTATTATTAACAAGTTATAGAGAACAATATTTGTTAAAAAAATTAGTACTAATTTGGTACAATGGATTATAAATTGAAGGTGAAGGGATATGTTTCAATATTTGAAGGTTTTTTATCTATACATAATTGAACTATTATACTAGGGGTGCACTAATGTTATAATTTAGTTTGTTGTCCACTCAGAAAAATTAAAAAAAATCCAACATTTTAAGAAATAATTCATAGATCCCGAAATATGATATTGAATTAAATAAATATAACTACAAATTGTATTAAATATTTTATTTATTATTCCATATATGAAATAATTATATACCTTCATTATTATGATCATGGATAAAAAATTGAACTAATTATATTACTGTTTCAAATAATAAGTTATATTTTTAGATCCCATATTAATATATTTTAAATTCACATAGATGAAATGGTATACATTATGGTGAATAATAACTGTATTAAATATCTAAATATAGGGTTAAAATATAATTGTAGAGATTAACTATAAAAATTTTATTTAAAAAGAGAATGATAAATATAATAATAAAAAAATTTATGTTTATGAACATGTGTGATATTGGGGAATGATTCCAGGAGACCTGAATCCGGATGGTAGAAATAAGAAAATAAAATATTGAATCATAAAATCTGTATAAATAAATTTTTTATGTCTTATTAATTTAATTTAATTGAAAATAAATTAATAAATACTTCAACTTACTGGATGATAAAAAATTATTTTCATTGTAATATTGAATAGTAAATTTAAGTGACATATCCTTCCTTGGAAAATTGTTTTTGAATTGAACAAGTAATTAATGAACATAATTATTTTACAAAATATATTTTCCATGTTATTTGTGATATATTTTATGAAGTTATTATTTCTATCATAGTCATGAAATTTTTTAAATAAACAAACAGATTGTTTTTATTTATAAACACTCATTGTTAATGAAAAAATATGAGAACCATGAAATATTATATTTTTATAATATTTACTGATAAATTTATGATTTTATAGCAATGAAATATTTAAATAAATTACAAAAATATGATTGAATAATTTTATAATAGGATTATCAACATAATAAAATGTATATAATCAATTATAAAATTACACAAAGGTATGAATGGTAGTTGTTTCATAAGAAATTATGTTAAATAATTTTTCAATTAGTAATTTATGATTGAAAATATTTTTCCATATATAAAAGTAATTTATTATTATATGAATTACATGTTCATTATACATAAAAATATTATATGATTAACAAATTGTTACATTGGTCAAAATGTCAATTGATTTATATATTTGTTCGGAATTATAGTGTTCCTAAAATTAATTGGACTTTGGATTAAAAAAATTATATTACATATATAATTATGATAAAGTGTACTTTTAACCCAAAAAATGTATTTCATATTCGGTATATCAATTACATACTCATTATTTTTGGTACACAATGTTTCATCCTAAATAGAATTTTTATTATTAAAATTCCATGAAAATCTATTTTAAATAACATAATATCATTTATATATTAAAATATCATAGAATAAAATTTATTTTGGCGGGGTTATAGATATTTTTGTACAGATCAACTAATACAAAAATAGTTTCAATAGTTCCATTTTATGAGTTCTTTTTCTAAAACACTGATAATAGTGAATATTTATCTTTTATTTTAAAAAATAATTATTTATATAGGGAATTTATTAGTTATTTGTGAGATAAAATAATAGAATCTTGATATATGTAACTTATATATTACTCTCATGAGTTAGTGATAATGTCATACTATTTATCTGGGCTGAAAAAATTATTGAAAAAGGGACACCATATATTATAGATCAGTATAGTTCTAAAAAAGAGTGTTGTTTATCAGTTATTTTTTTCCCATAATATTGTGTGTCCCATTAAAAATGTATAAAAAAGCTTAAATTTTTTCATATAAAAAAGTAATTATTACACGTTCCATTTATTTTATAATTACTAATGTGAAACCCTCTATTGATTCTATGATAGTGATGATAAATTGTTAACATTAGTAGTGATAAAGGCATGGGCAACATATTTCATTGCTTGTTTTAGAACTAAAAAATTATATTACTCATAAAACACAGTAAATATTATCATGTATCATATTATAATATATGATAATATTTATTTTTATAGAAAATAAATATATTTACTCCAATTACATATATATATTTGAATATGAATTTATATTATATATATATATATATTATATACTTTTTTAATAATAACTAGTAATTTATATTAGTCAAAATTATCCTAATTATTTTTGAGTAAATAATATTTAGTATAGATATCTAAAATCCACATTTTTATATTAAATAATAAAAACATTTTTTTATTTATAAGACCATTAATTTATAAATAAGCTAATTAACTCAATGTTTCACCTTAAGCATGATATGTGGGATGTGTAAGGGAATGTACCTCTTTTTTTGAGTTTTTTAATGGTAAATTGGATTTCTATATTGTTTTTAAAATGTTTGATGTTTTATATAGTCACGATGTAAAGGTAAATAGGACTGTATGTATTTAAAAAGATTGTTTTTAATAGGTTATGTGAAGATAAGCTCTTATTTCCAATGGATGCATTAGTGTAACTGTGGATTTTAGACACTGTAAAAAGTTAAATGCCTCATTGCGTATGGGTAATGTGTTTCTATAAGATAGCGTGGGTAGAAAAAAATCCTTAGTTAATTATAACTAAACAGTTTAGATTGATTTCATTTTTTAGTATTTTATAACCTTTGGAGGAAGAAGGAGCATAATGGAACATATGACATGTATAGCCACACAAATCAGGAGGGAACAAAATCTAAAGGCCCTAAAGACTACTCTAACCTTTATAAATCCATGGAAACATGTTCCAAAAAAAATTGGGGGTCAACAGGGAACTTTAATGAGAATCCATTGTTAATGATCATGTTCAAGGGAAGAGAATTACTCTTATAGGAAAAAACCAATGGGCCGACAATGAGGATTATAAGGAGAATGATATGGTCAATGATAAGATGGAAGATAGGGTGTGTAAGGGATATGTGTCCATAGGTAATAGAATTATAAAATAATAATTTATAGAGGTCACTATGAAGATGTTAGTGCCTCGTGAATCAATGTTTTCAAATGTTTTCAATAGAACAACCAGAAATAAGGATGCATAAAAAGATAAATGATTCCGTCTCATTCTCGACTCTTAAGATGAATTTACAGATTTAGCTTTCCATATATGTTCTTCATAGGAGGAATTCAAGAAGATATATGAGATAATGATTCTATTTGATTCTATTTAGTAGAATAAGGGTGTTGGTCCATAAAAATGTTTTAATTTTGACATGAGGATTCAACAAAAGGAAGACCAATTTAGAGGAGTATATTCAAACATGAGGTAATATTGCCAACCATTTTAAGGAAAATATAAAAGATGACCCATATACAAAGGTAAAGAAAAATAAATTGAAATTATATATATTAAATTATTAAAATAATATTTAAATGTTCTTCAATAATATTGTTATTTTTTATGGTGTTTGAGAAATAATTTTTCCTAATGATCTTTTATTTCCTAATTTTTAAAAAATAAATTTTCAAAAATTAATATTTATATTTTAGTAATTCATCCAATATTATCAATGTGAAAATAATTTTAGGGTAGATTGGGATTCAAAATTATTACATAAGGGTTACCTAAGGTTTCCTCTAAAACTGTGATGGTCAACCTTATGCACCAAAGGGTACCCCTTCTAATGCTTAAGCATAAACCCAATTTTCAAAAGGAAACACTATGGGCATTAGGTGTTCAGAAGGGGTATGTAACGAAAAATTTATTGGTTAAAATTGTTTTTTAAGGAAGTGAAATGGTACTCTAGTTCTATTTATAGGCATTAAATGGTTGTTTTCTATGTAAGGTTAATAATCCTTACCCTTTTTTATGCATATAAGCGGCATTAGGGTATACCTTGTTTCCATTATATTGTTCTCTTTTGAGTAAAACATTTGTAAAACCACATCCTTTCATTCTTCTTCTCCCAATATTTCCTTTAATGTCATTTTAATCTATTTAATTTATTAAAATAATGTTTAAGTATTCTTTTTACTATTTTAGAGACATAACTGCAGTTTTAAATTATTTTAAACTATACATGAATAAATATAATACATAATGGAAAAATAGTTTTGTTTAATTCATTTGATTAATTTCTTCAAATACCTAATTTATTTATATAAATATATGAGTAATATTTTTGTTTTAGATTTTTTATTTACTTTTGGATAGTCTTGGTTTTCCAGTTTTGTGGTGATCACTATTATTATTTTTTCAGTTGTTTTTCAATGAACCTATTGTTTGGACCACCTCATGTAATTATTGAGTATCCCTAATCAGCTATCCCACAATTTTATAATTTTAGTATAGTTATTTAAAAGGCACTTCCATTCTCTTTAATACCATTATTTTTTTCATAATCTAAAATGCATTTCAGTGTTATTTTCATTTCTATATTATAATATTTCATAATAAAATTTATGAAGGAATGCTCTGTGTGGGTTGAAATTTCCTTGAAAAGGATTCTAGAATAATGTGTGGTGCCTAAAAAATGACATTCATGTGAAATGGATGATGTGAAATATAATTGTAATGAAATAAAAAGGAATGAAATGAATCATTATTCAAGTGATTTGGAATGATTCAAATGAAATGAGATTTTCATAAAAACCATTTTATATTAGTTTTTGAAATAAATGTCATGATATTTTGAAAAAGACCTTTTTATATTTATTTATATAGTAAATTTATTTATTTTTTGATAAAGAGTGTTTTCTGTTGGTTTTTGAAATGAATGGCATGTGTTCTAGATAAACACCATTTTATATTTTTTTTGAAATGAATGATCTTTGTTTTTATGAATGATCATTTTTTATGATTTTTAATATTAAATAAATTATTTTTTGACCAAACCCTTTTGATTTATATTTTTTGATATAAATTAGCCTTTTTTATTAAACAATACAATATTAGTTTTTGAATTTGAGGTCTTTTTTTGGAATAGTATTTTTGGGATTATTTGATATGAATGATTGAATGATTTTTTGAAATAATTTATCTTAATGGATCTAAATTATAGCCCAAAAATATTTTATTTACCTTGATTCACATGGTAGAATGGGTTGTTAGGTTATTGGAACACATGTTGTGAAAGGAATCCCTATACCTTGATATATTTTAAAAATCATATATTCATCCTTGGGGGTGTTCTTTTTTCATAGGGTGATAAGTACATAGAGTTCATCTACTATTAATTTTGAGGTGTTCTTATTACCTCATTATAGGACTACTTCTATTGTATTATGACTAAAAACATTTCATCACTCGGAGATGTAAATTAATGTGTCAGATTCCGATATTAACCTACCACTAGGTATCTTTAATGTTGTTCAAAAATTAATTTTATGATTTTTTCAAATTATTTACCATGTATGTGTTATGTAATTTTTTATATATGTTAGTTTTTTGTGAATTCATATTCAAGCCTCTATTATTTGGAATTTATAATTTATTCAAGTTTATGATTGTCGATGATATCTGTAACATCCTAGGTAAATAAAGAATATTACTTTTTCATATTTATTAATATTTGTGAATAAAGTATTAATATTACTTTAAAGGGAACACTATGCTCGATGGCGTACCCAATATGCAACAACGAGTTTCTTTGAAATCTTACGCTGCACTCTAATAATAAAATAATATTATTTTAAATGGTAGTGAATTCCTAGCCGTTGTAATGGCGGGAATGAACGAAAATAACTATAAAATGATGATATATGTTTTTCAAATATTTTTACTTTTATCCAATAAATGTTAGAGGCTTAAAATGAAAATGAATCCAATTTTAGGCTTAAATCTTCTAATATTATTTAAAAGGTCGATTAACCACCTTTTGATGGAGAACCCTTTTTAAATATACTATTGAAAATTTCATATGTTGTATTTTACAAAATAAAATCCTTCTTTAGAATCTGGACATCAAAATTTACTCTGTGTAATTTTTTTTATTTTTCCGATAAAGATCATTTTTAGTGAAATTGTTGAATTTTAATTCAAAAACTCCTTTTAATCTGATTTATTTATATGGATATATTATCTTTTTAATTGATATTAATCTGTATTTCGAATATATTTTTACCATTTAATCCAATGGGGGTCATTGGAATTAATTTCACTTTGAAATTGGACTTAAACTAGTGTCAATCTTTTAATAGATATTGTTTCTTAAAAACACGCTATTTGTTTTGACAGCGAAAATTAATTATTAAATTAATTAATGCAACTTATATGTTTTGAATTTTGTAAAATGGACATCATTTTTGAATTCAGAATATAAAATATAGCTTAGGGTGAATTTTTGGTAATTTTCTGAAAAACATCAATTTTTTATGAATAGTGAAACCACTAAGTTGTAGTTAAAGAAACTGATTTTTCGTTTAAATGAAAATCTACCACTTCTGTGATTTTATTTTCAAAAATCCGACATTAATTATTATCATTAGGATGTAAAATGTGGTTCAATGAGATTAAAATAATTTTTTGGTGAATAGTAACTTTTAAGTTTTATTAATCGCGATTAAAGGTAATTAGTGCAATTTAAGGTAAAGATAATGTAATTATAATATGAAATGACCTTGACACGTGTTGTACCCTTATTGGATGAGTCATGGAAGACCAAGAAAATCCATGGGTCAACATGGGGAACCCATGGAGCTACTTTGGTTGGAAAATGACATTAATAACTTTTTATTTAAAGTTAAAATTAAAATGTCACAAACATGTATTGTTTTACTAAAACAATTTTTACCTCACGTTATACAGGTCATATTTTTTACTATAAATATTAATTAGAAATATAAAAAGCTTTCCTACATCATGATATTTTTTTTATAATTTTTAGACATTATATAAATTAATTTATTTATGACACCGTGATGATGCAGTGATTACCTCATAAATGAACGATTTAAATAAAATGAGAAGATAGGTTGAAATATAAGTCTTACACTTGTCACAAACCTATTGGATGGGTGGATTTTGAAACCTTATCAACTTATCTTCAAACTATATCCTATTGGGACCTTTAAAATCTGAAAATCCTTTTATAATAAAGTAATATTTTATAACATTCCAAGAGTGCCCCTCCTCTTCTCTTATAAAAGGCCCCCACCTCTACCACCATACCCACACCTCTCAAGCCTTTAGCTCGGCCAAAACCTGCCCATTTCATCTCTCCACATCCCTATCTTAATCATTGAAGCCTCACCTTTGTCATAATTCTCTTCAAGAAACCCATTTGGTTCAAACCAAGAGGAGTTACCCGATTTAAAGATAATGTCTTCACTTGTGTTCTTCTGTTTTATTTTGCTTCTCCAAACCCCTAAAATCTTTTTATTACTTTATTTGTAACAAAAAAAGTATTTTAAATATACTAGGATGTTTTTATGTGAAGTATTTGAGCTAAACTTACACACACCTCCATCTAATGGTTAAAGAACATACTGTATCTGTGGATGACGAATTACTGCCTCACAAAACGATGATTGTTCAATATTCTCTTAACACCTTCCATGGTGGCCATTATGATGTCACTGTATTTTATATATTATATATATAGTATTTATGTTTTCTATATTCTTCTGTATTTTATATTTAAAACATTCCTTTATGCTTTTCATGTTCTGCAAATGCAATAATTTCATACGAGGAAGTGTGGACTACCGCCCCCTCAAGTGATGTGAATCGTTCATGAAATACATGGAATGTATAAATAATTATATTAATGAACATATGTGACCTATATAAAATATATATTATACTGTAATTATAATATATATCCCTCTCATTTATTTTTAATTCCATTAATATGACAATGAAATGAAAGTAGCGTTCATGCGTACGTACGGCCTACCGTCTCCATGAACGGTGCATTTCACCTCTTTTTATCTCAAAATGTTATGAAATAGTATAAAATGAATATTTAATGGATATATATTATATTTAAATCATTAATAATATTCTGGAGATGATTTACTAACAACTACATGGACAATCATTTTCAAACAAGTTCATTTTTGACTCATGTACCAATCATCGACAAAACGTCTGATATGAACTCACATTATTAACCAATTATTATAACATTATAATATGTTATATGAACTGAATAATAATATTTAAAGGAGGTCCTTAAGAAATTATAAATTTATCAATGTTTATTATTCAGGAATATAAAGAAACAAACAAGACTAGTCGGACTTGAGGTAAGGGATCCTACCTCTCTCTTTCTTTTTAAGTACTCTTTTTTATGTAACTTAATTAAAACTCATATTTATTATGTTGGGGGATGTTATTTTGTATTAATATTGCTTTAAATTTTATGTTAATATGATGAGAGACCCTATTTTATCTCATCAATCCATTTTTAGAGGTTTTATGTGGCGCCGTTAGGCTGCCGAATTTTCATAAGGGGATTTTCATCTCACTTTTTATTCCCATGAGATTCATGCTACATTGGTCACTATTTCCTTTTGTGTGGTGTATGTACTGCCCATTATTTTACTATTTTTATAATATAATCTAATTTATGTGTATTTACATCTTCATTTTATGACCCCTCTTTCATGGTGTGTATGTTTCGAAAGTTTCCCAAATCGGTAAGGGAACCTTTCACACTCCTCTTTTTAAAAGACTTATTTTGTTATGTCTTTTAATTTACATCTTTTTATGTTGGGGTATGTTCTTATATATCCTTATTGATGTAAATTTTATGTCCAAGTGATGATATACCATTTTCTCTCTCATAAACTAATTTTATGAATCTGAAAGTGATGCCGTTAGGCTGTCGAATTTTAGCAAGGGAACTTCTTAACCCAATTTAGATTTCTTTGGGTTAAAAATGTAGTTATTGAATATGTCATACATTTAATTTTTGTGAATGAACATTGATTTTTTTAAACATAATATCCAATTATATTGTGTGTATTTATATTTGTCACACATAATTATGAGATTGACTTATCCTTAATTTAAGGATACCTTATTTATGAGGGATTTCGTCTCATTCTTCATTTCTATTGCGACTTCATTGTTGTTATGAACCAATTCACTCTTATATGGTGTATATACTATCCTTTGTAATATTATATCATTAATACCTTTATTCTCATGATATTATAAAGTACTTATTAAATGTTATTCCTCAATTATTGTATTCAAGTGTCTCTCTTTTTGTTAAAAACCCTTTAACTAAAATATCGTTTTAAATGTATTAATGATTTGTTATTATAAATATTTCTCATTAATATCCATGTTTTCAAAATGGGTTTAAGAATTTATTTATATGGATATTAATGGTTTAAAATGTTAAAATCTTCAAAGTGGTATGGTACACTTTTATTCAAAAATCTCTTTATTAAATGTTTTAAATGGTTTTGAAAATGGGCATTAGAATGGATTCATAATTTCAATATATTAAAATGTTATATTATTATTTAAATGTAGGAATGTTATCTTTCCTTTACGCTTAAGTAATATGCTATGATTATGTTATGGTTCTTGGGCATTGTTTATGAAGATGGGTGGTTCCGTGATAAACTAAGGGCGGGTGAGCCCGATATAGCTCTCCAATGCATTGGGTAACATGAAGGGGTTAAACGTTAAGGTTTATATAGAGAGATTTAGGGAATATAATATGATGGGTATTCCAAACGTAACCATGGGGGTTACTCCCTATGTAAGAATGTTATGAATGCCTTAAGTTACCTTTATGTCTTATGATTGGTATGAGTTATTCGTAAATCTTATGATTTATTGAGGTATGTTAAATTGCTTATGTTTTATGAGTAAAGTATGATTTCATTGATTATTATGTATACATGGACTAATGTTTTCTTTCCATATTGTTATAACCGTTACTGAGCTTTTTAGGCTCAGCCCAAGTTTTTTTGAAATTTTTTTCACAAGACATAAATATGAATAGGGTCAAGGATGGGATCAAGGAAATGGAAAGCTGTCTAAAACAATGAACTAGACCTGAATCTTGTGTTCAAGAGTTTTTATTTTGTGAAAAAAATGGGAGCTAAGTAGATGTGCCTACTTTGTAATTTTTGAGATGTAATAGTTATGCCCTAATTCCCTTAAACTCTAAACCTGAAAAGATCCTCAATGTGAATTAATCATTTAATTCAATAATAAGTAATGTTTAAGGCCGGGTCCTTATTTTTGGTATCAGAGGGGGGTTTAGATAACTTTAGAGGTTAGGGTATTCTCTAAGAATAAGTGACATTTCCAAAATGGCTAGGATTTTAGAAAGAGTCGTTGTTTTTAGATAAAGTGAATGAGTAAGTATATCTTAGTATTTATCTTCCTCATTAGTACATGATAATTTTGTTGATATACTCACACTGACATTTTGGGTTTTAGTAAATGGATGGATCTAGCAGGAACCAAAGTGACAATGGGTTTGAAGGAAACTATGGTGGTTCTTTGATTAAGAGACTGGATGAAATAGGGGATTCAATGAGGAAACCCATGGTTGTTCTAAACCAACTATCAAGGAGTCATGATCAACCACTTGAACCTTGGTATGTTCTCTAATGCATCATCTACAAGATGGCCAATCGATGTTGAAGTTCAGGTAATAATTATAAAGGTAACCATTAGGGTTTATATGATCCTTACTCTTGAGGTAATTATGGGTTACTATATATTATGATGGGAAATGAAAGGCATGAGATAAACTTGAGGTTAAAATAGGTTATGATTATTTTTGAAGATTTTATCTCGTTTATGGGAATGTTTTAAGAATTATACAGTTTTGGAAAAAGGACAACACGCAGACCGTGTGACAACCCGTCGCATCGGACAAAGCTATGGAAATCTAACCCACAACCAAAGTGCGATAGATATTTATCGCCTACCATTGGACTACGTGAAGTCCCTGGTTAGCTTGAATAATTATTTTTAATTATATGATTTTAGGAATCAAGAGTGATTTTATTTTGGGTAATCTTCGGAAATGATTAACCTATCATGGAGGATATGTGATCAGGTTAATTACTTTACAATATGAGACTTTACGAGAAACTAATGGTATTTGGAGATAAATGTTACTTTTTACATTGGAAGACTATGTGATTAAATCCTTAAAATATTTGGGTTTCAATCTTATTTTGGTTTACTTTGAAGAATTTTATGGAAAAATTGTTTATTGAATGGTGTTTGTTGAACTTTGGGTATTGTTTGAAAAATTTTGGAGATTAAGAATAGATTTTTTTATGAAGGATTAACCTTTTTGGGTATTATCTGATCTCATACTAACATTTTTGGTTTTAGTTTTGGTTAAGGTCTAAAGACATGGGAAGTATATAGATCTCTTTTGTGGATAAGTTGATTCTTTAGAAGTTGATTATAGTGCTCTAATGTGAACAAGTCATCCTAAATGCTCATCTTTTGGAGAAATATGAGTTTGTGTAAGAAATCTAGTAAAAGTTGAAAGTCAACATTACAAGTAAGTATGTTTCATTATATTTTAGTTAATCTCATAAATAAATTCCTCAATTAAAAGTAACTTAAAAACGAAAATGTTGTGTGTTAATTTTTCCTACTGGGGAATCGAATACCGTTTAACCCATCACCAGTTTGTGATTTTCTGGTGGTTATCTTTCTCCTAAACATGTTTTCTATCACTCTACCTTAGAACATGACCCTTTTTTTCCTCCATATCTATGTTTTCCTATATGTAATCCTAGTATGGGTTAACTCGGGTGACCTTTGTACTTCTCTTTTTTTCTTTTAAAGTGATAGTTTAATTTACTCTTTTTCTGATGTGGGGCTTTCAATGAAGTTTCCGAGCCAAATTTTAAAATTGCGAGGAAGTAATTCCCAAAAAGGGGGAAGGATATAACATCCCAGGTAAATAAAGAATATTAATTTTTCATATTTATTAATATTTGTGAATAAAGTATTAATATTAATTTAAAGGGAACACTATGGTCGATAGCGTACACAATACGTAACAACGAGTTTCTTTGAAATCTTACGCTGCACTCTAATAATAAAATAATATTATTTTAAATGGTAGTGAATGCCTAGCCATTGTAATGGAAGGAATGAAAGAAACTAACTAAAAAATGATTATATATGTCTGTAAAATATTTTTACTTTTATCCAATATATGTTAGAGGCTTAAAATGAAAATGAATCCAATTTTAAGCATAACTATTCTAATATTCTTTAAAAGGTAGATTAACCACCTTTTGAGGGAGAACCCTTTTTAAATATACTTTTTAAAATTTTATATTTTGTATTTGACAAAATAAAATCCTTCTTTAGAATCTTGCCATCAAAATTTACTTTGTGTAATTTTTTGTTATTTTTCCGATAAAGATCATTTTTAGTGAAAGTGTTGAATTTTAATTCAAAAACTCCTTTTAATATGATTTATTTATATGGAAAGATTATATTTTTAAATGATATTAATATTTATTTTGAATATATTTTTACCATTTAATATAATGGGGGTCATTGTAATTAATTTCACTTTGAAATTGGACTTAAACTAGTGTCAATCTTTTAATAGATATTGTTTCTTAAAAACACACTATTTGTTTTGACAGCGGGAATTAATTATTAAATTAATTAATGAAACTTATATGTTTTGAATTTTTTAAAATGGAAATCATTTTTGAATTCGGAATATCAAATATAGCTTAGGGTGAATTTTTGTTAATTTTCTTAAAAACATCAATTTTTGATGAATAGTGAAACCACAAAGTGGTAGTTAAAGAAACTAATTTTTCGTTTAAATGAAACTTTACCACTTCTGTGATTTTATTTTCAAAAATCCGACATAATTAGTTGTCATTAGGAATTAAAATGTGGTTCAATGAGATTAAAATAATTTTTTGGTGAATAGTAACTTTTAAGTTTTATGAATCGCGATTAAAGGTAATTAGTGTAATTTAAGGTAAAGATAATGTTATTATAATATGAAATGACCTTGAAACATGTACTACCCTTATTGGATGAGTCATGTCCTACCAAGACAATCCATGAGTCAACTTGGGGACCCCATGGAGCCACTTTGGTTGGAAAATGGCATTAATAACTTTTTATTTAAAGTTAAAATTAAAATGTGACAAACATGTATTATTTTACTAAAAAAAAATTTACATGGGGTTATACAAGTCATATTTTTGACAATAAATATTCATTAGAAATATAAAAAGATTTCCTACGTCATGATATTTTTATTATGATTTTTAGACATTAAATATATTAATTTATTTATGACACCGTGATGATGCAGTGATTACCTCATAAATGAACTATTTAAATAAAATGATAAGATAGGGTGAAATCTAAGTCTTACAATTGTCACAAACCTATTGTATGGGTGTATTTCGAAACCTTATCACCTTATCCTCGAAATATATCCTATTTGGACCTTTAAAATCCGAAAAAAAATTTATAATAAAGTAATATTTTAAAACTTTCCAAGAGTACCCCTCCTCTTCTCTTATAAAAGGCCCCCACCTCAACCACCTTAACCACACCTCTAAAGCCTTTGTCTTGGACAAACCCTACTCATTTCATCTCTCCACATCCATCTCTTTATAATTTAAGCCTCACATTTGGCATAATTCTCTTCAAGAAACCCTTTTGGTTCAAACCAAGATGAGTTACCCGATTTAAAGGTAATGTCTTCACTTGTGTTCTTTTGTTTTATTTTGCTTCTCCAAACCCCTAAAATATTTTTATTCATTTATATTGTAACAAAACCAATATCTTCAATATAATAGGATGTTTTTATGTGAAGTATTTGAGATACACTTACACACACCTCCATCTAATGGTTAAAGAACATACTGTTTCTGTGGATGGCGAATTACTGCCTCATGAAACGATGATTGTTCAATCTTCTCTTAACACCTTCCATGGTGGCCATTATGATGTCAATGTATTTTATATATTATATTTATGGTATTTATGTTTTCCATATGCTTATATATTTTATATTTAAAATATACATTTATGCTTTCCATGTTGTACAAATGCGATAATTTCATACGAGGAAGTGTAGACTACCGCCCCCTCAAGTGATGTGAATCGTTCATGCAATACATGGAATGTATAAAGAATGAGACTAATGAACATATGTGACCTATATAACATATATATTATACTGTAATTATAATATATATCTCTCTCATTTATTTTTAATTTCATTAATATGATAGAGAAATGAAAGTAGCGTTCATGCATACGTACGGCCTACCGTCTCCATGAACGGTGCATTTCATTTCTTTTTATCTAAAAATGTTATGGAATAGTATAAAATGAATATGTACTGTATATATATGTTATTTAAATCATTAATAATATTCTGGATAGTATTTACTTATAACTACATGGACAATCAATTTCAAACAAGTTCATTTTTGACTCATGTACCAAACATCGACAAAATGTCTGATATGAACTCACATTATTAACCAATTATTATAACATTATAATATGTGATATGAACTGAATAATAATCTGTAAAGGAGTTCCTTAAGAAATTATAAATTGACCAAAGTTTATTATTCATGAATATAAATAAGCGAACAAGACTAGTCAGACTTGAGGTAAGGGATCCTACCTCTCTCTTTCTTTTTACGTACTCTTTTTATGTGACATAATTTAAACTCATCTTTCTTATATTGGGGGATGTTATTTTATATTAATCATGATTTAAATTTTATGTTAATATTATGAGAGACCCTATTTGATTTCATCAATCCATTTTTGGAGGTTTTATGTGGCGCCGTTAGGCTGCCGAATTTTCATAAGGGGATTTTCATCTCACTTTTTATTCCTGTGAGATTCATGCTACATTGGACACTATTTCCTTTTGTGTGGTGTATGTACTGACCATTATTTTACTATTTGTATAATATACTCTTATTTATGGGTATTTACATCTTCATTTTATGACCCCTCTTTCATGGGGTGTACGTTTCGAAAGTTTCCCTAATCCGTAAGGGAACCTTTCACACTCCTCTTTTTAAAAGAATTATTTTGTTATGTATTTTAATTTACATCTTTTTATATTGGGGTATGTTATTATATATCCTTATTGATGTAAATTTTTTGTCCAAGTGATGAGATACCATTTTATCTCTCATAAACTAATTTTATGAATCTTAATGTGACGTCATTAGGCTGTCGAATTTTAGCAAGGGAACTTCTTAACCCAATTTAGATTTCTTTGGGTTCAAAATGTAGTTATTGAATATGTCATCCTTTGAATATGTGTGAATGAACATTGATTGTTTTAAACTTAATATCCACTTATATTTGGTGTATTTATATTTGTCACACATAATTATGAGATTGACTTATCCTTAATTTAAGGATACCTTCTTTATAATGGATTTCATCTCATTCTACATTTCTATTGAGACTTCATTGTTGTTATGCACCAATTAACTCTTATATGGTGTATATACTATCCTTTGGAATATTATATCATGAATCCATTTATTCTCATGATATTATAAAGTACTGATTAAATGTTATTCCTCAATTATTGTATTCAAGTATCTCTCTTTTTGTTAAAAACCCTTTAACTAAAATATCGTTTTAAATGTTTTAATGATTTGTTATTATATATATTTCTTATTAATATCCATGTTTTAAAAATGGTTTTAAGAATTTATTTATATGGATATTAATGGTTTAAAAGGTTTAAAGCTTCAAAGTGGTATGGGACACTTTGATTAAAAAATCTCTTTATTAAATGTTTTAAATGGTTTTGAAAATGGGCTTTAGAATGGATTAATTATTTCAATATATTAAAATGTTATATTGTTATTGAAATGTGGGAATGTTATCTTTACTTTACACTTAAGTAATCTGCTATGATTATGTTATGGTTCTTGTGCATTGTTTATGAAGACGGGTGGTTCCTTGATAAACTAAGGGCGGGTGAGCCTGATATAGCTCTCCAATGCATTGGGTAACACGAAGGGGTTAAACGTTAAGGTTTCTCCGAAGAGATTTAGGGAATATACTGTGATGGATATTCCAAATGTAACCATGGGGGTTACTCCATACGTAAGAATGTTATGAATGCCTCAAGTTACCTTTATGTCTTATTATTTCTATGAGTTATTCATAAATCTTATGATTTAATGAGGTATGTAAAATTGATTATGTTTTATGAGTAAAGTATGATTTCATTGATTCTTATGTATACATGGACTAATGTTTTCTTTCCGTATTTTTATAACCGTTACTGAGCTTTTTAGGCTCATCCCAAGTTTTATGAAATTTTTTTCACAGGACATAAAGATGAATAGGGTCAAGGATGGGATCATGGAAATGTCAGGCTGTCTAAAACAGTGAACTAGACATAACTCTTGTGTTCAAGATTTTTTATTTTGTGAAAAAAATGGAAGTTGAGTAGATGTGTCTACTTTGTAATTTTTGAGATGTAATAGTTATGCCCTAATTATCTAAAACTCTAAACATAAAAATATCCTCAATGTGAGTTATTCATTTAATTTAATAATAAGTAATGTTTAAGGCCGAGTCCTTATAGTTTGTATCAGAGGGGGGTTTAGATAACTTTAGTGGTTACGGTATTCTCTAAGCATAAGTGACATTTCCATAATGGATATGATTTCAGAAAGAGTCATAGTTTTTAGATAAAGTGAATGAGTAAGTATATATTAGTGTTTATCTTCCTCATTATTACATGATAATTTGGTTGATATACTCACACTGACATTTCGGGTTTTAGTAATTGGATGGATCTTGCAAGCACCAAAGTGACAATGGGTTTGAAAGAAACGGTGCTGGTTCTTTGATTAAGAGACTGGATGAAATAGGGGATTCAATGAGGAAACCCATGGTTGTTCTAAACCAACTATCAAGGAGTCATGATCAACCACTTGAACCTTGGTAAGTTCTATAATGCATCATCTATGAGATGAACAATCAATGTTGATGTTCAGGTAATAATTATAAAGGTAACCATTAGGGTTTATACGATCCTTACTTTTGAGGTAATTATGGGTTACTATATGTTATGATGGGAAATGAATGACATGGGATAAACTTGAGGCTAAAATATGTTATGATTATTTTTGAATATTTTATCTCATTTTGGGGGAATGTTTTAAGAATTATCTAGTTTGGGAAAACAGACAACACGCAGATCGTGTGACAACCCGTCGCATCGGACAAAGCTGTGGGAATCGAACCCACAACCAAAGTGCGATAGATATTTATCACCTACCACTGGACTACATGAAGTCCCTGGTTATATTGAATAATTATTTTTAATTATATGATTTTAGGAATCAAGAGTGAGTTTATTTTGGGTTATCTATGGAAATGATTAACCTATCATGGAGGATATGTGATTAGGTTAATTACTTTTCAATATGAGACTTTAAGAGAAACTAATGTTATTTGGAGATAAATGTTAATTTTTACCTTGGAAGACTATGTCATTAAATCCTTAAAATACTTGGGTTTCAATATTATTTTGATCTACTTTGAAGAATTTTATGGGCAAATTGTTTATTGAATGGTCTTTGTTGAACTTTGGGTATTGTTTGACAAATTTTGGAGATTAAGAATAGATTTTTTTAAAAAGATTATCCTTTTTGGGTATTATCTGATCTTATACTAACCTTTTTGGTTTTAGTTTTTGTTAAGGTCTAAAGACATGGGAAGTATATAGTTCTCTTTTGTGGATTAGGTGATTCTTTAGAAGTTGATTATAGTGATCTAATGTGAACAAGTCATCCTAAATGCTCGTCTTTTGGAGAAATATGAGTTTGTGTAAGAAATATAGTAAAAGTTGAAAGTAAAAATTACAAGTAAGTATGTTTCATTATGTTTTAGTTAAGCTCATAAATAAATTCCTCAATGAAAAGTAACTTAAAAACAAAAATGTTGTCTGTTAATTTTTCCTACTGGGGAATCAAATACTGTTTAACCCATCACCAGTTTGTGATTTTCTGGTGGTTAACTTTCTCCTAAACATGTTTTCTATCACTCTCCCTCAGAACATGACCCTTTTTTTCCTCCATATCCATGTTTTCCTATATGGAATCCTAGTATGGGTTAACTCGGGTGACCTTTGTACTTATCTTTCTTTCTTTTAAAGTGATAGTTTAATTTACTCTTTTTCCGATGTGGGGATTTCAATGAAGTTTCCGAGCCATGTTTTAAAATTGCGAGGATGCAATTCCCAAAAGGGGGGAAGGATGTAACATCCCAGGTAAATAAAGAATATTAATTTTTCATATTTATTAATATTTTTGAATAAAGTATTAATTTTACTTTAAAGGGAACACTATGCTCGATGGCGTACCCAATACGCAACAACGAGTTTCTTTGAAATCTTACGTTGCACTCTAATAATAAAATAATATTATTTTAAATGGTAGTGAAAGTATAGCCGTTGTAATGGTGGGAATGAACGAAACTAACCACAAAATGATTATATATGTTTGTCAAATATTTTTACTTTTATCCAATAAATGTTAGAGGCTTAAAATGAAAATGAATCCAATTTTAAGCATAAATCTTCTAATATTCTTTAAAAGGTTGATTAACCGCCTTTTTATGGAGAACCCTTTTTAAATATACATTTGGAAATTTTATATGTTGTATTTGACAAAATAAAATCCTTTTTTAGAATCTGGACATCAAAATTTACTTTGTGTAAATTTTTGTTATTTTTCCGATAATGATCATTTTTAGTGAAAATGTTGAATTTTAATTCAAAAACTCCTTTTAATATGATTTATTTATATGGATAGATTATATTTTTAATTGAGATTATTTTTTATTTATAATATATTTTTACCATTTAATCCAATGGGGGTCATTGGAATTAATTTCACTTTGAAATTGGACTTAAACTAGTGTCAATCTTTTAATAGATATTGTTTCTTAAAAACACGCTATTTGTTTTGATAGTGGAAATTTATTATTAAATTAATTAATGCAACTTATATTTTTTGAATTTTGTAAAATGGACATAATTTTTTAATTCTGAATATCAAATATAGGTTAGGGTGAATTTTTGGTAATTTTATGAAAAACATCAATTTTTGATGAATAGTGAAACCACTATGTGGTAGTTAAAGAAACTGATTTTTCATTTAAATGAAAATTTACCACTTATGTGATTTGATTTTCAAAAATCAGACATACGTAGTTGTCATTAGGAAGTAAAATGCGGTTCAATGAGATTAGCATAATTTTTTGTTGAATAGTAACTTTTATGTTTTATTAATCGCGATTAAAGGTAATTAATGTAATTTAAGGTAAAGATAATGTTATTATAATATTAAATGACCTTGAAACATGTCCTACCCTTATTGGATAAGTCATTTCCGACTAAGACAATCCATGGGTCAACATGGGGACCCCATGGAGCCACTTTGGTTGGAAATTGACATTAATAACTTTTTATTTAAAGTTAAAATTAAAATGTCACAAACATGTATTGTTTTACTAAAACAATTTTTACATGGGGTTATAAAAGTCATATTTTTTACTATAAATGTTCATTAGAAATATAAAAAGATTTCCTACATCATGATAGTTTTTTTATAATTTTTATAAATTAAATAAATTAATTTATTTATGACACCGTGATGATGCTGTGATTACCTCATAAATGAAGTATTTAAATAAAATGAGAATATAGGGTGAAATATAAGTCTTAAACCTGTCAAAAACCTATTGTATGGGTTGATTTCGAAACCTTATAACCTTATCCTAGAAATATATCCTTTTGGGACCTTTAAAATCCGAAAAACCTTTTATAATAAAGTAATATTTTATAACTTTCCAAGAGTGCCCCTCCTCTTCTTTTATAAAAGGCCCCCACCTCAACCACCTTAACCACACATCTCAAGCCTTTGGATCGTCCAAAACCTGCCCATTTCATCTCTCCACATCCCTCTCTTCATCATTGAAGACTTAACTTTGGCATAATTCTCTTCAAGAAACCCTTTTGGTTCAAACCAAGAGGAGTTACCCGATTTAAAGGTAAGTCTTCACTTGTGTTCTTCTGTTTTATTTTGCTTCTCCAAACTCCTAAACTCTTTTTATTAATTTCTATTGTAACAACAACAATATCTTAAATATACTAGGATGTTTTTATGTGAAGGATTCGTGCTACACTTACACACACCTCTATCTAATGGTTAAAGAACATACTATTTCTGTGGATGGCGAATTACTGCCTCATGAAACGATGATTCTTCAATCTTCTCTTAACACCTTCCATGGTGGACATTATGATGTCACTGTATTTTATATATTATATATATGGTATTTATGTTTTCCATATGCTTCTATATTTTATATTTAAAACATACCTTTGTGCTTTTTATGTTGTACAAATGCGATAATTTTATACGATGAAGTGTGGACTACCGCCCCCTCAAGTGATGTGAATCGTTCATGCAATACATGGAATGTATAAAGAATGATATTAATGAACATATTTAACCTATATAATATATATATTATAATATAATTATAATATATATATCTCTCATTTATTTTTAATTCCATTAATAGGATAATGAAATGAAAGTAGCGTCCATGCGTACGTACGGCCTACCGTCTCCATGAACTGTGCATTTCATTTATTTTTATCTCCAAATGTTATGGAATAGTATAAAATGAATATGTACTGGATATATATTATATTTATATCATTAATAATATTCTGGAGATGATTTACTTATAACTACATGGACAATCATTTTCAAACAAGTTCATTTTTGACTCATGTACCAAACATCGAAAAAACGTCTGATATGAAATCATATTATTAACCAATTATTATAACATTATAATATGTGATATGAACTGAATAATAATATATAAATGAGTTCCTTAACCAATTATAAATTGACCAATGTTTATTATTCAGGAATATAAATAAGCGAACAATACTAGTCGGACTTCAGGTAAGGGATCCTACCTCTCTCTTTCTTTTTTAAGTACTCTTTTTATGTGACATAATTTAAAATAATCTTTCTTATGTTGGGGGATGTTATTTTATATTAATCTTGCTGTAAATTTTATGTTAATATTATGAGAGACCCTATTTTATTTCATAAATCCATTTTTGGAGGTTTTATGTGGCGCCGTTAGGCTGCCGAATTTTCATAAGGGGATTTTCATCTCACTTTTTATTCCCGTGAGATTCATGCTACATTGGCCACTATTTCCTATTGTGTGGTGTATTTACTGCCCATTATTTTACTATTTGTATAATATACTCTTTTTTATGGGTATTTACATCTTCATTTTATGAACCCTCTTTCATGGGGTGTACGTTTCGAAAGATTCCCAAATCGGTCTGAGAACCTTTCACACTCCTCTTTTTAAAAGACTTATTTTGTTATGTCTTTTAATTTACATCTTTTAATGTTGGGGTATGTTCTTATATATCCTTATTGATGTAAATTTTATGTCCAAGTGATGAGATACCATTTTCTCTCTCATCAAATAATTTTATGAATCTTAAAGTGACGTCGTTAGGCTGTCGAATTTTACCAAGGGAACTTCTTAACCCAATTTTGATTTCTTTGAGTTCAAAATGTAGTTTTTGAATATGTCATCCTTTGAATATGTGTGAGTGACCTTTTATTTTTCTAAACATAATATCCACTTATATTGGGTGTATTTATATTTTTCACACATAATTATGAGATTGACTTATCCTTAATTTTAGGATACCTTCTTTATAAGAGATTTCATCTCATTTTACAAATCTATTGAGGCTTCATTGTTGTTATGAACCAATTCACACTTATATGGTGTATATACTGTCCTTTGGAATACTATATCATGAATCCCTTTATTCTCATGATATTATAAAGTTCTGATTAAATTTTATTCTTCAATTATTGTGTTCAAGTGTCTCTCTTTTTGTTAAAAACCCTTTAACTAAAATATCATTTTAAATGTTTTAATGATTTGTTCTTATAAATATTTCTCATTAATATCCATGTTTTCAAAATGGTTTTAAGAATTTATTTATATGGATATTAATGGTTTAAAATGTTTAAATCTTCAAAGTGGTATGGGACACTTTGATTCAAAAATCTCTTTATGAAATGTTTTAAGTGGTTTTGAAAACGGGCTTTAGAATGGATTCATTATTTCAATATATTAAAATGTTATATTGTTATTGAAATGTGGGAATGTTATCTTTCCTTTATGCTTAAGTAATATACTATGATTATGTTATGGTTCTTGTGCATTTATTATGAAGACGAGTGGTTCCGTGATAAACTAAGGGTGGGTGAGCCCGATATAGCTCTCCAATGCATTGGGTAATGCGAAGGGGTTAAACGTTTAGGTTTCTCTGAAGATATTTAGGGAATATACTGTGATGGGTATTCCAAATGTAACCATGAGGGTTACTCCCTACGTAAGAATGTTATGAATGCCTCAAGTTACCTTTATGTATTATGATTTCTATGAGTTATTCGTAAATATTATTATTTAATTAGGTATGTTAAATTGCTTATGTTTTATGAGTAATGTATGATTTCATTGATTCTTATGTATACATGGACTAATGTTTTCTTTCCGTTTTGTTATAACCCTTACTGAGCTTTTTAGGCTCATCCCATGTTTTTTTGAAATGTTTTCCACAAGACATGAAGATGAATAGGGTCAGGGATGGGATCAAGGAAATATCAGGATGTCTAAAACAATGAACTAGACATGACTCTTGTGTTCAATATTTTTTATTTTGTGAAAAAATGGAAGCTGAGTAGATGTGTCTACTTTGTAATTTTTGAGATGTAATAGTTATGTCCTAATTCTCTAAAACTCTAAACCTGAAAAGATCCTCAATGTGGATTATTCATTTAATTCAATAATAAGTAATGTTTAAGGCCAGGTCCTTATAATATCTATGTGATTAAATTTAACTACACTTTTTAATTGTGTTTTATTATTATCCACTAACATTATTCCTCAACATTGTTTATACATGATCAATGAAAATGTTTCCAAGGATTGTTTTATTTGAAAATAAAAATAAATTGTTTATTTGATATATATTTCATGATGAAATTACATTGTGAAATTTTATTCGGATTTTTGGATCAAACCCTCGTTTTTCCCTTCAAGTGTATGTATTTTGATTCAAATACCTTGTCTAGGAATGTGGAATTAACACTTGAAGGTGGTGAGTGTACTTGTTTAATGGGACAAAGGAATAAGTGGTGACTAGTATAGAATTATATCTATTTAAGGAACAAATGGTCAATGATTATGATCTCATTGGATGTATTTAGTTGGCATAACATTTAGAGACTTGAATTATCTATTTTTATATAACTTATTTTGGAATAAATTTTATACTTTTTTATATTATAGAATTTTTGGTTATAGGGGAGAAATATTTTTCATGTCATTATTTCTAACTGATGGGTTATTGTCTCTAGACCATGGGCATCAATAACACCCATCATTTCAGTGGATAATTGGCTTGTATACCAGTTTAGATGGAATTATGGGTTGGTTCATTACTAATGTTATCGAATGGATGTTTTTAACTAAATGTGTTTCTATAAATTTAATGGCCTTATTTCATTTAAGGTGAGTTATGGAATGAATAATATTTAGAACATGATGAATCTAAATAGGATCTTCTATGTTTTTTCTTGATCACAACCTCTTCACAATAATACATTAGATGGGGAAATTGGGGACCTGGTCATTTCTTTTGAGTTATTAATTTCTTTATGATAATTTAAATTTATATCCCAAATAGATTATCATTTATTTGGGGAAACGATGTTGAGTTTTTAATTATAATTGGGGAACATCCCAATATAAACATTGCCTTCACGGTTTAGATAATTGTTATGAATCAGTATAGATTATTTGTATGTCAAACCTAGAACTATTTGAAGGTTTTAGTATAGTTTAATAGGTAATGTGACCAAAGCTTGTATATTTTTTCATTAACACTAATCTTGGTTTCTAGAAAATTTTCTTCAAAAATTAATTTACTTAGTTGAGGTTTTATTGGAGGGTTATGGGTGTGGTATATTTAATACTATTTTTGGTTCTTTCGTTGAAATTGCATTAATAATGTTTTCAAATCCAGTGAAGACATAATTTTCCAAAAAAAACATATTTTATTTCATTTATATTTTTTTAATTAATTAAAAGATATGCTAAAATAAATTATTTCAATCAGAAAACTGGTTTTCAATGAATCATGTGTAGTGTGATAAAGGTGTGTTTTATGATGTAATTTTGGTTATAATGATGATTTTAAATGAAAATGGGAAATTGGAAAAATTGATTAATTTTCTAAAAAAATGTATGAATTTCCATGAGATAGAAGAGGTATTTTTGAAACTGTGCTGGATGTATTCCATGATTAAATTTTTTTTGAATAGTGTAATTATTTTATAAAAAGTGAGATATTTTGTTTTATGAATTCTTCTTCCTCATATTTTTAATTTAGAGTTCTTAATTATTCATGAGTTGATGATCCTTTGTTTCATGATGTGTAAACATGTCTCTCATATATTCCTTCATGAATGATATAATTTTTGTTCATTTTTATAGACAATGAATAATTATATTAATATTTAATGAAGTGGAAGTTTAAGTTCAAGACTCCACCGAGACTCCAAATTGAGTGGTAGAGATAGAGAATTTCTAGTTTCCAAACCCCACCCAGGCATTCTTCGATCACCATCCACTATCATATGTTGGTGAGATAGATTATCTTGAACTAGTTTTCTAGTTTGGATATCTTCAAGGGATTATTTATTCAATTAGGAATCCTGATTCTCTAAAGGCCTTGTCAATTAGATCATTATTTTATAGACCTGAACAATACCTGTACGAAATTTTTTTCCTTCAAGTCTATATGAAAAATTTCATAGAAATTATTTAATTTAGTATTCATTTAGTGGAAGTAACTTTTTGTATTAAATATGGATAATGATTCCAATATATAGGTCTTTAGTTATGATAATCCATAAATTGCAGTATATTCATTGAAAATAACATTTTTTTATGTTTCTTACCTGAGATAGATGCTGATGACTCCCTTAAGGATAGTCATTTTAGGAAAGTTCTTCACCAAGACACTTGATGATTTCTCATAGTGGAATATTCACCCAGTAATCCATTAGTTCTTGCAAGGGCCATTTCATCGGTGATAAAGAATAAAGAGTGATTGAAAATAATGAATACCTTATTTTTAGTTGACATGAGAGATGGTTTCATATTTATGGGACTACGTAATCAGATAATTATGGAAAATCAAATTTAAGAAGAAAGATGAATCGTATTTATTTTTAGTGTGGAAAACATTGCCATTCTACAAAGACACGTCTGAAACCACAATGATTTTTCAAATTGTGTGGGAACTTGGGTCCAATTATGAGGTTTTTTATATTGGAATACCAAAATGGGATATTTCATTTTGGGTCCAATAGAACCTGCAGATGGGGTATCAAATACCTCAAGCTAATAGGGATCCAGTCATAAGCCTTGGAGTAATGTTTTCCCTTTTGTGAAGGTGTTTTAAGAAGTGGTTAATGTAATAAAACTTATTTTATCCAGTTTTAATTTAAAAAATTAATAGGATAATATTTGAGACCAGTCACTGAGACATCATTAAATCCCAAGGCCTAGGGTTCCTAGAATTTTACTTGAAAAATGTCATTTTTTTAATTGAACATCCCATAGATTGTCTGAGGAAGTGAGATAACTATTAAATAGTTTCTTGGAATAGAAATATGAGGGCACCATTATGCTCAGAATAGTAGATTTTCCCTAGGCATGACATAAATTTAGTCAGTGTGGGACTTTTTTGGGAAAACACAAAAATGATTCAACCGTTAATAAAAATATTTAATAAAATAATTTTATTTTGAATTCCTAATAACTCATAAATAGTAACCCAAATTAGAAATATGAGACCACCTTTGAGTTTATATGTGAGTTTCTTACATAAGAGGGGCCTAACCTCGACCAGTGTGGGTCAAGGGTGAAGGATAGATTTTGGATGTATACATCATTAACATATATAATAAATATATTGAATTGAATGATAGATGTAGAAACAGTAGAGAAATCTATTTTTAATAAGAAATTTTAGGGGAATTCAGGGTTATTGCCATAACCCTATAATTCCCCTAAGGCAAGGAGATGGAATCTTTCCCCCGATGATGAACACCATATGATCCAGGATCGAGGATCGAAAATAACCTGGACCTCCATTATTCATGAAAGATGGATCCATCCTCGAGGTTTTGTGTCAATATCATTGTGATTTATTTCCCCCCTCATAGAATCAAATTAAGAACATGTACCAATGCACAAACATGTTGATCTATGGTTCGAACTTTATTCTGGGAAGTGTAATTATTTACATGATTAAAGTGAATAGATCTTCGTGATTATTCTCCAATTGGTTTCTCCATGATCCTACTAACATGAATAGATAGAGGCTAAACGAATAAGGTTGTGATTAGTTCATTAGGTTTTCATGTTCTTAATCTCCACCCCATAAATCTATCACATTCTTTGAGCATTATTTTCCCTTTGAAACCCCATACGAATGATCAATCAGTGCACCCATGATCCAAGGATCATCGATCAGAGACTAAAGGTTCTGACATGAGATGGAATTGTGAAGGTGAAATGAGAGAGAAAAAGGTAGGTTATGGGTTATGGTGGAGGGAACAATTAATGGAGGGCCGATTGTGGTGAGGGAAGCATGTGACACAGCTGGTGGTTGAGTTCCAGCAAGAGTCAGGGTTCTGACGGGAGGTTAGGCTCTGGTGGGAGGCTGGGTTCTAGCAGGATGAAAAATCGCGCTCTAGTGGGACCAATCTAGAGAATGATACTATGGTTCAGTAGGCAACGGGTGGAGGATTGGGTCTATAGTAGGAGCATGCGGCAGCGAATAATGAAGGATGAGGCTCAGAGGCTTCATAGGTGGGGAGGCTATGAGAGGAGACTAAGACACGACGACAGGAGGGACATCATACTGATGGGGTATGTGTGGAACCTATGGCAGTGGAAGATACATTGAAGGGGGATGGGATGTGTCATCATCCTTGTTCAGCATGGATTCAATGTTGAATAGGAGCGCATGACCAAACTGTGCACTGAAGGATCCGGCCTACATACGACAGGCCTAGCTCAAGAATCTGGCCACTTCGGCGGCCCAATATGTTGGACCAAGTGAAAAAACATGCATGGTCTAGGAGAAAATCAGTCAGATCTAGTTCAGGCCAGCCCAGACCGACTGGGTCGGGTCGGGCGAAATGGGTCAGGTAAGCTAGACCGAACTGGGTTAGGTTAGACCAGACCCTTTTTTCCAAACTGGAAATATCATTTATATTGTGTGTCCATTTGACGATCCGTTTATGGAACATGGACCCTTGAGATTAGGAGGTACTTTTGAGAAACATTTAGTGACTTTTTGTGGACGTTGGTTTATGATCTAGTGTCTTGATGATTATTTTATCCCAAAATTATCGTTCTACAAGTAGAATACTAAAACTCGTTGTGACAATATAATATTCGTGACAATGTGACTTGGTGGATTCACAACCCATTGATGCTCCTTGCACAATCGGTGCTCCATGAACCATTTATGCTCAATGAACCATATAAGTTCCATGAATCATCGACACTACATGCTCTATCAATGCTCTGTGTGCAATCAATGCCCCATGTGCAATCGATGCTCTATGCACCATCGACACTTAGTGATCCATTGATGGCCGGAGAACCATCACCACTCTGGGCACCATCGGCACTTTGTTCTCCCTTGATTCCCTAAGCACCATCAATGCTCTATGTTACATTGATGATACATGTTCCCTTGATGCTCTGTACATCGTCGACACTTCTAGTGTTATAGATATAGAGATATATGTGGACTATAACTAATAATATTTCTATTTGTGCTTTAGACTTATACCTATGTTAGCTGACCGTACTGATTATACTTTATTCATTTTTTTGTGGTGTACTTTATATGTTTTCTTTGTGGTGTACTTCATTTTTTCCTTTGTGGTATACTTCATGTAGTTCTTAGTTTTTTTCCTTTGTGGTTTTTGGTTACCTACAGAGTACTTTTTTAATCACCCTGGCGCAGGCTATGAACGCACTTGTCCTATCTTGTGCAGACGATCAACATTTTGATAAAATCCATGGTGGAATATGGCTGTGTGGTGCTTAGAAATAGGTCTGACAGAGGAGGGGTTCTTTATAGACTTCATACAACGGTTTCAATACCTACCCTTGAAGGTGGTTCTTCTAAGGATGAGTTTTAAAAACTTGTTCATTCACATTAGAAGATATTATTTGTGGAGGGCTTGTATTCTAGACCTATTTACATCACACATTACCTCCTAACATACACTGTTGTTGGAATATTAGTGGTATGCATGCTTGTTTCCTTAGTGATTTTACATTTTAGCATTTTGGACTTAAGATACATTCTTGGATGGGCATTTTTCTCATTTTACACTTTTTTTTATATTCATAATTTTGGGGAGACATATTCTAGGTATCTTGTTATTTTTTCCTATGTTCCAAAATTAATGTTATTTTTTTTGTTTTTTATGTTTAATAATCTTGTTGGTTCTTCTAATTGGTTTCATTGGATCTTTTTTTATATTATTCCCTTATAGTATTACTGAATAGTTTTTTTCTGAGTTTGTTCTTCTATTTCACAGACAATCCACCTCACAAATTTTGTGGTAGAGTTCAATATGTCTTTTATTTTTCATATCTTTCACAATAGAAAATTTTGCGGTGTATAAATACATATGCAAGAGTGAATATAAATAAAGTTATTTTTATATAAATTAATACCTCGTTTTTGGTTATATATATATGTGTGTGTGTGTGTGTTTGTGATTTGATTTTGAATTAATTAATTTTTTAGTAATTTTTTCCCTTAAACATGGTATTTAGGCTGTTTATGGGTAATGCCTACTTATTATTAGATTGCTAATGGTAATTATGTTTTTTACTTAGGGGTGTAATGGTTTTCTGAGGTATATATTTGATTAATTAGGGTAACTAAACATCAATGTTAGTTTATGTCGTATTTTTTAAAGGTTACATATAGGAAAGCACTTATTTTCAAAGGTAATCTAAGGGAAAACTTAGATATTTGACACTATATAATGTTAAATTCATTGTTTATGATCATAATGTGAAAATAATGTGTAGGTAGGTCATGATTGAGAAGGGTTATCAATTTTTAACCCAATGTTTCCCCAGTCATACATAAATGTCACCACTAGCCTCATAAGGATACCACAACCAGTGTGTATGGGTACACCATTTTTATAATGGCATTGTATGGGTATCTAATACTTGGTTAATGGTTTCTTGTAACCATGTTATGGTATTCCATAATTTGTAAATTATTTTTTAGGGTACTTCGGTTCAGGGTAAGGGTAGGCCACTTTATTTGGCTAGAATAAATCTAAGACACATTACCAATATGAAAAAAATTTGAGTTGCATAAGGATAAAACATGTTACCCTTATGTGGCATCCTTGTTAGTGAAATGTTTTTAAAATAATTTTCTTCATGATTTTTAATATATATTAACATAAAACACCATTTTAAGAAATTAAATTCTTAATTTTTTTTAAAAATAATTCATAACCCATTTTTAGTTTTGGAACGCTTTAATTTTTTTTGTAAAACTCCACAATTAAGAATAATTTAAAATGGATAATTAATTGGTTGTTATTATTAAATGCTTTTATTTCTTGGAATTACTGGTGTATTTATTTCAAAAAAGCCAATGATTTACTTTTTGGGACATAATACTACTTCTTGGGAAGACCTATGTGTCTTTCTTCTAAGTGATTATTTGTAGTGTTTTTTGGTTTTCCCTTAATCATGGGGTGTTTCACTCTGCCTTTGTATATTATATATACCTTTCCATGGGTTATTAAATTTTATAATTATAAATGTTAACTCTATAAGGTGATTTGATTAATTTTAATTCTATTATACATTTTTTTAGTTTTGTGTGGGAATTTTACATTATTCAATAATCAGTTTGAGTATTTGATAATAATTTTTAAAATGAAATTTTTTGTGTGTGATAAAATATCATTGAAAACCACTTTCTGAATAATGTTTTCTTTCGTGAAAATTATCACTATATTAAATGGATTATTTTAATTGAGTATAATATATTACTGATGAAATATATTTTATATTGTTTTTTGAAAAGAATGTATTTTGTTTTTGAGAATGGCCATTTCAATATATTTGTTGAAATGACTGCCCTATGAATTTGAAAACAATCATTTTAAGTTGGATTTTGAAATGAAAATAATGTGTTTTTGATTAATCCATTTAATACTAATTTTTAAAAGGAAGTAAGTTTCTAAAACGTAATTATGGGGATGTTTTTTAATGTAATATTAAATGATTATTTAAAATAAATTTAATTTTTGAATGAAGTGATATCCCCTAAAATGTTTTATTTACCTTGGTTCTCATGGGATCATGGGAAAATATGTGTGAGGAACACATCCTACAAATAGATTATCTTTACCAGAATGAACCCTATGGATCCTCTAATATTCATCATTAGGGGTGTTAAATTTCTGGCATAAGATTAGTCATTAGGTATCTATTCAAAATCATTCATTAGGTTGTTCCTATTTCCCATGTCTTTAGACTATTTCCCTTGGTATAGGTAGAAAAAATGCTCCCATCAAGAGATATAGATTAATTTTTAGTAATCCTCTATTAGCCTAACCTAGGGTATTATAACCATTCTTCTAAAAATGATTTATTTATAATTGAATATATATTTACATAGAAGTGTTTTGAAATGTTTTACACATGTCAGTTTTGATGGGAATTATTATTCATTCATCTTCTAATAGAAATGTTCAATTTAAATATATATTGAATTTTTTTATGTATATTCGATTTGATGGATAATTATTTTTGGAAGAATTTTTACTATTATCCATTGAAATATTTCCTCATTAATGTTTTCTTATAAATTGTGAACAAGTTTTTAATACATGGTTTATTTATAATTAATAATAATTTAATTTTTTGATATGTATTTTCTTATTAAATAATATGCTAATATACCACAAGGTTTTGTTAATAAATCCCCACCTGTTCCTTAAAAAAATAATTTTTTATTTTACCATTTATAGGAAAGAGGAATCACTAATTTTAGGTGGTGAGTGAACTTGTTTGGTGGAAATGGTAGTTAGCACTAGCTGATGGAATATAATATCAACAAATTAAAAATAAATTATAGGATAAAGGTTTTCTCAATTTCTTGGGTTGACATGACAAAGGGGGAATTGTATTCACTTTCGTTGGATGTCTAAGATGTTATAGTATTACTTTATGTGGTTTATCTATTTGTATTTCATGTTTTTGGATGAAAGCATTCCAACATAATTTTTTAGGATGTATGGATTCTTCTCTTTAACCATTGATGATCAGGACCACTCTTTGGGGAAATTAAAAATCATTTTATATTCTAGTTTAGATGAAACACCTATTCTATTAGTTTCAATTTTTCTAGGAATAAATTAATAAAAGTAATTCCTAATATATGAGATGTCAAATATATGATTTGAACCTCACACATCAATAAAATTTGATCCAATTGTTCATTTGGTCACTATGAGTTATCAAATTGAATATTGTAATGAGTTTTATAACAAATTAGAAATGGGGTGCCACCCATTTATTCATAAAAAGAGCCCCAAAAGATATCCAAATGTATTATTTTATTTTTTGGTAACCAATTTTTTGAAAATAAGATGGAATTCCATGTTTATTTGTGAATGTATTATTTTTCATTTTCACTAAATTTAACATTTATTCTTGAATATTATATTCATATTGAAAATATTATGTTGAAATTGTTCAATTTACCATATTTGTTATAAATAAATATTTAAAATATATAGACAAAAATATATATACAAAGTTTCATATATCGTTATAAAATAATTTAATATATAAATAAATATTTAAAAATATTTCAATATATAACTAATATGTTTTAGGTAAATATATATATATACATAAATATTTTATTGCCTATAAATATATTTACAAACAAAGATCATTGATATATAAACATATATATATTATATAAATACAAATATATGAATAATTTTTTTTAAAATTGATTATAATATAATATATGAAGACAAATATTAATATATAAATATATATATTATATTAAAAAAAATTGTACATGTATTTTAATATATAAATATCTCAATATATATAACGTCAGATTATGTTGGATAATGGTGAGGTGACATGTTGGTAATGTTTAGGGTAGTGGTAAAAGTATGGAAAACATGTAATTAATTTTGAATATCACATGTGGTATGGTGAAAAATTTTATAGGTTATGTGATTCTAGGGGAACTATGGATTGTGACATGAATTTTTAGATTTCATGAGTGTGGCATGGGAATCATTTTTATTAGGATTTATTTGAATATGTTTCAAAAATATTTATAAAGGAATTACAAGGATTTAAATTTCATATTTATAAAATAACCATTTATCAGAACAATAACATTACTACTGATAAAATGTGACATTTATGAGTTCTAGGTATAGTACTCATAAAAACCTTATATTTTAAAAATTCTTGTAATATTAGGGATTTTTTATCACTGATAATGTCTATTTTGAGCACTTATCTAACATTTATTTGTTCCATCATGTATAAATTCCATTTTAATTTTACAAATCATATTTTATTTTGGAATAAATAATGATTATTTTTTAATAATTCGGTATTTATGGCACATTATTGTATAAATAGAATGAATTATTTAAACGGGGAGATATTCTTTTCTATGATGTGTATTTTTTTTATAAATTGTTGAAAACTACATTCTCATTATTGAATTTAAACACATATCCTTATTTACATTTAATGTGACTTATTCATCATGTGTTAAATAATTATCAAAATTGGGAATAATATTTATTCCTTTTCCCTTGATAAATGATTGCATTAATTAAAATATTGATTAATAAAAATTAATATTCATTTTTATGTTGTTATATAATTTCATAAATTAATCTATCAAAATGTTCATTTATAACATCATAATTTTTTTCTCAACATTTAGTATATTGGAGATATCATGAGTTGTGATGATTTATTAATTAAAAAATCTATGTTTAATGAGTAATGAATTGTATCTGAATAATTATAGTTATTAATCCTAACTAATAATTTTATTTATGGTTTGCATGTTGGAATTGGGATATTGATATAGGTTATATTTCTGGTTGTCTAATACAATATTTATAAGGAGTATACTAGATTGTTAAGAAACAATATATAAAGGCTCTAATTTCATTATGGAAATAGAAATGAAAAAAATCTATTTTTTATATTGTTAAATTTTATTTTTCATAAATATCAATTATTTTATTTTATTTTTGCATATATATTTTCTATACAATTTTCTCTAAAATATATATATCTCTTTTTTTTGATATATCAACAACACAAATCTTTGAATTATTCTCCATAATAAGAAACATGACATCCCATAAAATCTACTACATTATGAAATAATATTATTTCAAAAAATAAAAATTTAAAAATATACATTCAATATAAACCAATATAAAATTGATATATATATATATATATATATATATTGTAAGAAAAATATTAAATTTTTGTAATTTTTTTGATTTTGAAAATAATTCTTTCGAGATAATATGTCATATTTGTGAATATAGATTATAAAACATTTAAATAATATTTCCAAATTGAATATTGGATCTTTTAAAAAGAATTAACAATTACCATATGTTATGAATAATGTATTTTATAGAAATAAAATTATTTAGTAGTTAAACATAGTGTTTTGAAATTATTAAAAACAATGAATAATTTTGACCACTAGGGAGCTACAAAAAGTCATGATATCAAAAATTATAAATTTTTTTTTTCAGTAATTGAAAGAATTTATAAACTTTTGGTTGCTTAATTTAGATATTTATCTGGAATCAAATATCATAAAAAAAGAGTGATGTGTTATAACATGAAACACACAATGAAAAATAAGAAATTTCCACATTATAATTAATAAATAACATATAAAAACAATATAAAAATAGACATGTTTAACTATTCAATATACGAATAAAAAAATAAAAAAATATATATCATTTTTATTCAAGGAATAAAATATTCAAGAATAAAGGTTACATGAAAATCTTTGTAGATACTAGTGTTTTCAAATCATGGAATCTAATTAAGGGTATTCAAATAATTGATAAATTATTATTTGAAAAACATTACATATATAAGGTAAAATGAATGTTTTTACTTAAATGTAGTATGATTGGGTCTATTGAATTAGGATTACAATATGGTGTACACCCATGGGCATAATTTTAGTATGAATCAAATATAAAAATCAATTTTTTGAAATATTTTTTTTATTAAATTATATATTTATTTAAATCATTTCCAAATTATTTTTGATAAAAACTATTATTTTGATTATAAATGCTTGGAAATTATAAATTCGGGAATTATTTTTCATAAACATGTCATTATGCTATACGATGATGTCAAAACTTTGTATGATACATTAGTGTTTTATTTTCTAGAAAAAATTTATTTTACTTAATCATTATTATATCCTTTATTATAAAATAATAATTATATTTAGAAATAATAATATTATAAATTCACTAAAAATAATTTTATAAATTTATCAAGTCATATAAAATATGTCTAAAAATATATCATTAAATATTTATTAGCAATTAATGACATCTTCTATTAATTGAAAAAAATGAAATAAAATGGTTTTTTTATCATGTCCATTAACATTTTTTCATTCAAAAAATTTCTGGTGAATCATAAATTTCTTCTTCTGTATGTTCTTTATATTTTAGAATCCATCCATGAAAAAATAAAACATACAATATTTAATTATATTAAAAAATGGGGATATTAATCCGTTTCCAAAATACCATAGAAATATGAAATTCAATTCATAAACATTATTTTGTT
This sequence comes from Viscum album, assembly GCA_963277665.1. NCBI lineage: Eukaryota > Viridiplantae > Streptophyta > Magnoliopsida > Santalales > Viscaceae > Viscum > Viscum album. The sequence continues at coordinate 205,277,821 of OY728128.1, read as the reverse complement.
TCTTGGGGAATGCATATTTATTGATGTTTGCTGATATTCTTATCAAAATATTATGGGATATATACAATTTATAAATATTATGCTTATTAGTATGGATATATTATATTATCCTCCAATGAATAAAAATATTCTGTTTATTTTCTTAATATTATTTTAATAATCCATTAATTGATAATGTGAAAAAAGAAATTTACATAGTGTTATGTTAATGGTATAGATATATTTTAATATTTTTAGGTATATTATATCCCATATCTATTTGGATGTATATCAAACAAAATAGGAATACATTATTGAAGATAAATATATTGAGATCATATATAACTAAACAAAGGATGATAGGGTTATTGATAGAATATGTAAAAGTTATTATGAGGATGTTTCAATAGAGTCTTTATAGATTAAGAGATAGTGATTTAATATGGATCATTACATTTGGTCATTGAAGACATATGTGAATAAAAATTCATTTATCATATTATGATAAAAACATCTTTATATCCAATAGTTATAGTGTCTATACATTTATATCATTATATTATTGTATAAAGTGAATTTATTAGAAGTATTTTTTTCAATGTGATTGTGTATATGAGGATTATCATCAGGTTTTTATAAGAAAAATTATATATTCTATAAAATATGTGATTATATGTTTATAATGATATTTATGGATCATAATTATCTATATATCTAAAAACAAACATAAAACATCAATATTGATGTAGATTTGGATTTATAGAATGAAAAGATGTATATAATAATTTATTGAAATATGTCACACATATCACTAGAAAAATATTTTTTTGGAGATCATGTAGGATTATTATAACAATTTATTCATCCACTAGGGAAATGTTAGTATATTTTATATTATTGGAATAAGATTACAATACACCCTTACAGGTCATTATAGAATTATTTGAACCATATATCCATTGAACTATTCTTCTCATAATAATTATAATCAATTATCTAATCTATTGTTCAATGTTTTCATTAAAATTTTCTAATTTTCATGGTTTTAAACCGACTATAATATTATATTAATAATCATGATTAAAACCCTATATGTTGAAAGTATAATAGTGTTCATTTGTAGCGTAAAAAAATTTGAGCATATAATTTCAAATTCAATGAATTGGAAAAACAATAGGAATTTTTTAAACATTGTATGATATGTTTAAAGAATATATTTTTTATTTTATTGGATCATGATATGATTATATAATCACAGTGTTAATTTTTAACAACAATTATCATTCATATATTGTAATTACATAACATGAGGTGCTATATTATTACAATTTTCATTATCGTTTACACTTGGTAAAAAAATGGAATGAAATATTTTTGTATTTAAATTATTGAATTAAAATGTGGTACCCACCAGGTCTATATTATGATATATTTTTGATGCCGATGTTAGAACCTATTTGATTGTTGGAGTTTTTTAGAGGTGTGACATCCCAATCCGACTGACCACTAAATCTATAGATGAATCTGTTTTAAAATTGCATCAAACATGACTCCCAATAAGCTAAAGGAAAATGATAATTATTAATGGTCTATTGATGTAATTGTGAGGAGACTATACCCTCTCGAATAGTGTATCTATGTGGTTTATCAGATAATAAATAACATAAAAATGTGAAAGTAGTAATAAAAGAAGGAAAATCAGGGGAATAATAATATAATATCTGAATAGAAATGAACAAGTCCTATTTGAAAGAATTCATTTATGAAATATTATTCTAAAAATGAAATAAGTATTAATAAAACTGAAATACAATTTAATAAAATTAAAATTCACAACGAATTGCTCCATATGAATCTCTAGCACCAGTTTTGTCCTATTATCCTAACTATGTGGTATAAGCTAAACAATACAAGAAATCAATCAAAGTCTTGGAAATATACAGTATAATTTGGTATCCCAATGCAATGGTGGTCCAAGAGGTGTGTGTGATAACATTCCAATTATACTATCAACCATAATGTCTGGCACAATCCATTTCATGATATGTACTACAAAGGAGTAACTATATATAAGAATAAAAATAAAAAAGTAGTGCTGAATAAATAAACAACTAACCACCCTAGATTCATTGGGACACATTATAGATATCATACATCATAACCCTATAAGGTATCTATTTGTTTTGTGAATATCCTCCAACATTATGATGGATCACCCAAATCGGTTGAATATTCTTCTACTAAGGTTGAATCACATAGAATATACCATAAACATATGGCCTCTTCCCATAGGCTGACCAAAATAGTGGCATCCAGAATAACTAGAATCTCATCCTCAGGCATCATGTGTCTATGCCTCTAATGCTGAGGGATTCAAAATAATCATATACTCTTCCCTAAGTCATTTATAAGCAGTGCACCTATCTCTCTCTATATATGAAAACGTGCACCAAGACCTCTACATTCAACACCAATCATGAGCCCTATGACATCCCATATAATCATATAAACTTCCCTCATGAATCATGTACATATGCACCTTTACCATAGATGATATAGATGAACATTTACCAAGACCTCAGACATCCACATTAATCATGAGTTGTATCAAGAAAAACTCAACATTCCAATTAGTATGAAACTCTCAGGTCTCAGTCACATCCTTATCACATATGATCAAAATCTAAGCAATAAAAATCACAATTCTAGTATCAAACATATCTAATTTATCATTTTAATACACAATGATCAATGTATAAAAATGACCTTCTATCAAACTAATTCATTTCATTAATCTAGTTTCATAATTATCATCAAAATTATATCAAACCTTTTTAATTAATCTAATGTACCTAAGGTAGTAAATATATTTACTAACTAGCTTAGATAAGGTGATTATACCATAAGAAATAATACTATTCATTATTATGTCAATTCAAATTTATAAGATTATAATCAAACAATTTATCCTATTTATTATAGGGAATTAAATTCAAATAGGAAAAGTCTTTATAATGTCCAAGGCTAGCACACCAATCGAGGGGCCTCCAGTATGAGTCCTAATGCCTATGGAACCAAAGGGATTCATTGGATGAATAAAATATAAAAAAATATACATTATCAAGGATTATCCAATTTTTTATTTCATACCTGTAGCATACCGAATAAGTCATACATATCAGATTTACTATAATTTCTATATCAATTAATTAGGGATTTATTTTAGACCATCCAAATCAATTCCATTTCAATTAATTCGTTTATAATATTAAATTAATTACAAGGATGGAAAACATCATGAATTAAAAATTTCATTTAAATACAATTCATTTAATCCATCAAAACATTAAAATTTATTTAACAAGATTCGAGAGACACTGAAAAGGTTCCATGGTTAAATTTGGAAAATACCTTCATAGGAAAACCCAGTTTTTAGGAAAGTCATGTCCATAGAAAGTGCTTGGTACTTTTATCAATTATATTGAACATGGAAACTCCTTTTGGGGACTTTGTTAAGGGCCTTATTCTAAGATTCTATATACCAAATGTTGAAATGATATCACAAAGATCTACAAAAGCAACAAGCTAATAATTATTTAAATAATTAATGCATACTTTTTTATTTTAGAAGACTGTGCACCTTACCCAATGTGTTTTATTATAAAGTCATGACATTGTTTATGAAACAATTCATTTAGCTTAATTAAAAATTATTTTTTGAGATATACATAATCCAAATTAAATAATAATTGATTTTAAAATTATTTCTACACTAATAACTATACAATGAATGTGAGAAGTGATAAATTAATGCATTCTTAAATTTAAATGGAAATGGAATGGGATCCTACCACAAGAGAGGACCCAGACGAACACTTGAACATTACATTTTTATGAGTCGCCACTTGAAGCTACTCCTTCCCACCTTCAAGCATATGTATCTTTGCAGATACATAAGGACACCTAGCCCCTTTTTACATATTCACATGGCCATGAATATGTACAAGGGGATCCTCACGTATATTATTACATGCATACATACATTTCTAGTTACACTTGTATGCATTTTTCATAAAAACACGTAAGCACACCTTTTCCCAGACACATATAATCAATTCCATGGGTTAATATATATATTATGTGTGATCATACATATTTATAAACTTAACTATGCATACACGGTAATTCACAATTGACAATGACAACCCAAACCCACCTCAAAGATGATCGAACACACTATAAATTAAACTAGGAACTCGAAAAAAATGCGAAAAATATCAACACAAACAAAATTTTTACAAGCACATAAAAACTATTAAATCCCTAAAAAAATTGAACGAAAATTAATAATGGTGTAAAACACACCTAAAATCGATCATGAGAAGACTGAAATGATCAAAACTACTTTTCCTTTGGTCGAGGATGATGCAATATGAAAAAAGAAGTCCCATGTAATGCATTGCTTGCCTTAATAATGTAATAAAACCAAAAATTGGATTAACGCAAACCCCAGGGATCATCCAAATTGAAATCGAGAAAGGGGAGAAGGAAAATAGGATAGAAAAAAATGGATAGGGGAACATGAGATCATGCCCAAAGAATTTAAGGAGAAACGTGATGAAATCCTCTTCAATAGATGAGTGGAGAGGTTGGTCACATTCTATGGGGTTTAGCCAGGGGTGACACGTGAGGTATGGGAGACCCCCTTCTGTCCCCATAAAATATAACCTAAAATAATAATAATAATAATATTATTAATATTAAATCATTTCATTGTTATTATATCCCGATTTATATTAATTTATTTTATTTTACTTTAAATTTTAATTGAACTAACTAATTTTATCTAAAAAACACAATACATAGTTTGTTGATGAGGGATGCAATGTTTTATACTAAACGTGCACCCTTACCCACTCCTCCTGAATTGTGGTTTTGGATATTGATGCTCTCAACACTTGATAGAACACCTAGGACACCCCTACCCACATGACATGAAATACAACAAAATAAATTAACACATTGAAGTGATGAAACTCTCATAATCTCACTCTAGATAATTCTTTGAAAAACAACCCATCCAGTAAAAAATCTTGAAATTCTTTTTTATTTTAAACGGGTTCAAATCGTAGGTCATTACAACCTCCCCACCTTAGAAATTCTCTTTCCAATATTCTTTCAGGTACAATGAAACAAAACATGATCTATGCGGGTAATAATCCATTGTCTATATTGTTGTGTCGCATTTCCAAATGCCCAATGCACCTCTGAGCATCATTTTATCATAAAAACCATAATAAATAAATACTCAATCAATCAAATTTTTTTCCAATGGAAACACTAAGAAGAAACCTACCCAGCATGTTTATCTAAAGACATGATCACATTGTCATATCATTAAACATCTTTCCAAAGGTTATACCCACTATAGGCTTTATCATTTTAAGAGGCCAATTCAGAACCAAAATACCTCCACCATCGGAATTTCTTTATAAATCATGCCTATAAGAATCCTATCGAGGCTTTTAGTGTGATTCAGAATCATACAAATGGTAAATTACCCACTGACTAATCATGTATAGGTTAGGCTAAGTTCTCCTGAAATCCCATGGATGACACACACTACATTCGCCTCCACCAAATGAACTACTAAAAAATGTTCCCCCACAGACCATATACATTGAATGAGAAACAATCATGTTGATCCACTTTAGTCGACTTATTCCAAATAACCAGTATTAGAATGATGACACATTAAAAATGGAACCGTAGTGCCATTATCCAAGGAAATATTTTATCTATTATGAACAGAATCACCGAAGTACATAGCTGACGTCCGATGATGATTCCTGGTCGAACCACCACCTGACCATTCAAATGTTGTGATAAAAAATGAACATGAGTGTAATCCCAATCCAACCCATATGAATCTTCAATTTTTTTTTAAATAATTCCGAGAAAAGATACATTATGTGGTAACCTCATATTCATTGAAATGGGGGTTTAAGAATCTATCCCATGGTAATCTATTATCCAAGATTATAATAATGGAATTGGTACAAGACAATACATCCATAAAACTACATTGAATGAGCCAAGAGAAACATCCTCCTGATAGCCAAGTCAATAGAATGAATGAATTGTTTCCAAGAGTCTGTACATGGCATTCCTTCTTAGGAACACAAGTTTCATTAAAGCCTAACCACGACTCCTTAGAAAACCATTCTTATAGTAATCATCCTGATAGAGATTATGTATCAATCCTAATATATTTAAAACTTAAGTGTGGTGTAATATCTATGTTATCTTAGTTCATGATGGAATATGTTAAGATTGGGTAAATTATCATCGATTAAAGAAGAGAACAGTAAGAGGAAACCAATAAGACCAAAATAAGAAAAGGGGAACCACTACTAGTCAACATCCCAAAAGAATCTCATCATTGACTTCCTATATACTATCAATTACCAATCACGAGCCTTTACCACCCACGGAATCCCATGATAGTTTTATATTTACCACTGAAGTACAAAGATGACCTATAGTGTCTTAAAGGTTTGAATACACAACAAACCACTTCAAAATTGTTTTATTGAGCAAGCACTGACATGATTCAATTTCACCAGCCTCAAATGGATCTATTCTAAAATGACCATTTCCCATTGATCCACCTTGGTTGTGTTCCTTAATCATTAAAGGGAACATATTCAACAAAAATGAACTATTTATTCCCACCTTAAGAGTGTCCTAATCATCAAAAGATATGATATTCCAACTATTCACAATTGAGCCTGGCCATATACACCTTATAAGTACATGACACACTCCTATGAGTCAAACCACAACATCAATGCATTTGTAATATAAGCCAAAACCAACATGAACAGCTTTTCAAAACACATTAGCATCTTTTAAATTCATCCTGAGTGTTGGGGAAGATAGATTCCTTTTAAATACCATGTCATTATACCACAGAAATGACTCGATTACAAACTCAACAACATGAGGCTCAATAGTGACACCAACCTCAACTGGTTCATTAAATAATTTAACACATAGTGGTCACTGCGTAAATGAACACATAATACCTATGGGTTTTAAAGAAAATGACACATCCTGGATACTACCCATAGGTTTTCCCCCATATGTATTCATGTATCACATGACATGGGAAAGGGATTTATCTCCCTGGAGTATTTCTCCATAAAACCATTAAAATGAACCACGACATTCCAAGTATTCTATTGTCACGAACCATCCTCGGGGCCCGTGTCGTGACCACCCCATGCCCTCCTTCTATAGGCCAGGGGCTGGCGACTAGCACCAAAGGCGTAAATCCCGATAAAAATGGAAGTCATTGCCTTTACGAAATGAAAACACACACAACCAGAGTACAAGTGGAAGCAACACTAAGTGAAGTAGTATAAAAAATGTGCTGAAAGTACAAGGGGCCAGAAATACAAGACCAACAGAAAGGTACAGCTACAACTGAACGAAAGTACAATTGAACAGACAAACAACTGAATGGTGAATTAGCTCTTGGATCATCCTTGGGGTTCCTACCTAAAGGGTAGGTACAAATTTCATCCTCAGCACTCCACGTCTGTCTGTTCGTCCATCCGTCTCCTCCGGGTACTGACTCATCGTGAGATCCAACTCCGGGTACCATCCAGTCCTTGTACACTCTACCTCGAACAACGTTTTCTATCATCTGCATCCAACACAACGAGGTGCGGGCATAGCCCGTGCAGGTGTGAGTATAACGATACTCAGTAGGGACCCCAAGACCCTCTTGGTCTCTCTAAAGTACAACATGGATAAACCACAAAGTGAGATCTCAACAGATAACCTTTACTTAGGTATATGCCCATATTTATACCTAAGTAGTCAAGTAACCCATCTCAATCATGAGGAAAACACAAAGGTCACTGACTCATCACAAACCAGGATTTTTATTCATGATGAAGAAAACTCGGCTACTGGAGAACTCCTCCTCTGTCGAGCACAGTAGTCCTGTCACGACTCTGAGGTGCCACTCACTAACCTAAGACTGCTAAGGTACTCCACCTGTTGAGTACCACAGGTCTTCCACCTCACAAAGTAGTTCTTCTCTTCCATGGTTCTGCCACCTCACAAAGTATTTCTCCCCCCTCATAGCCTACAGAGGTACTCCTCCTATCGAGTACCGCGGGTCTGCGACCTCACAAAGTTGTGCTCCTCCACCATGGGTCTACCACCACACAAAGTAGTGCTCCCCACTGGTCTATTCAAGTCACTTCCAAGTTTCACGTAATCTCATATAGAAGTATCTCAATGGACCGCCTCATCATAGCTGTCTCAATGCAACAGACGGCGCGTCAATCGGACGCCGGGTCTGTGAGTTATTAGCATTTCCGTTCTAGGGGCCCGGTTGGATTTCGGGTACAATCAAACCTGGCCATACTCCAACTACATCCAACCCTTAGGTGAAATATGCCAAAAGAACCGTCTCATCAAGAGGAATCCAACATAGTCGACAACACATCAGTCGGATGTCCGGTCTTTATGTTATAAACGTTACTGCTCCGAGGGCCCGGTTTAAATTACGTTCGTTCCAAAACCGGCAGTTTTCCAAAGTCGTCCAAAACTCACTTAGAGTATCACAAAAGTAACACCTCTTTGCGAGGGTCCCAGTGCCACATACGGCGCGTCGATCAGAGGCGCGGACTTCATGTTATTCACATTTAAATGAAAATGAGCCTGGTCCGTTAGACTCGATGGGCTGAAGGGTCGGGTCGACTCAGTTTTGATGGGTCCTACCCAGCAAATGGGTCGGACCGGTCTGGTGAGTCGTGCGGCCTCTCCCGAGGGGTGCGGTCTGGCCCAAAGTGGTGGGGCCCGGCCCGAAGGGGCGCGCCCCTCGGCTGTCCGAACCGGCGGCTCCGCCCTTCCCAAACCGGCCGGCTTGGCCGGACGACCTTCTGGCGCAAGCGGTCCGCATGGGCAGGCTATGGGTTCTCCAGCATGTTGCCCTTCTGGCACTGCGACCTTGCTCCGCCAGGCTAGCCAACGGGCCGACCGGTCCTTCCGCCGAAGCGGCCCGCAATGCCGTCCGTGGTTCCCGCTGTATAACTGACACGATGGCGCCGACTTCCTCTACTGCGGCCTACGCTGGCCGCGATTCTACATCCCCAGCATGGCGCGATGGCGCTGTGCTTCCTCCGCTGTTGCCTATGCTTGCTGTGGTTCTCCATCCCTGGCATGGCGCGACGGCGTCGTGCTTCCTCCGATGCGGTCGGCTTGGCTGCAACTTTTTATAGATTATGCGATGGTGGCCCGTGTTCCGCAGGTTTCTTCCGCGTTCTGCCTTCGATCGTCGATTCTAAAAAGATCAAGTTCTAGCAGAGGTTCGTCGGGCCGTGTTCGTTCGGCCCGCGCCCTCTACATTAAGCGATAAAAATTTGTCGTAATAATCAAGGTTATACAACGTCAAACTGAGGCAAAAAATTAATCCATTAAAATTGAACATAACCCCTACCTCGAATATGGTTCGTTCGTCATGGATGCAGAAAGAATTGTTGCTCCATTAACGTCGAGAAAGAACCGTCATCGTTGGAGAGTTCCCCGCGATTATATTTAATCCCATTATGCAAAGGAATAAAAGGAAGCGTGTTGTCGATCTTCGTGGAACTGGGATTCTTCATCGAATAAGTCACCATTCTTTGTTGGAGAGTCGGTGTTCTTCCCTAAAAACTCAAGAGCTTTCACACAAAAAACATTTCCCCCCAAATAAAATAATAAGGTACCTTATTATTTTATTTAACACAAGTCATTTCAAATTCAAACAATCAAACCAACTCATTAATTAAATGTGTTGGAAATGAATTATAGAGAGGGAGAGTAGGTGGAAGATCTCATAAATGTTGGGAGATTTTTCAACATTTAACAAGGGTGTTTAATGGGGGGGGGGGGTTTAAGGGAGTTACTTGGGGAGTTTAAAGAGGGTTAAGGGAAATGAAAGTTGGGGGCTCGTGTGGGCCACACCTCTCATTTATCCACACATGAGATGTTGGGTAGTTGTGGGCCCCACCAAAAACTTCCCATGGGAGAATTTAACTTCCAAAGATATAAAATAAAAATGTTCCTACAATTTTATTTAATTCTTAATTAAACCCCAAATAAAAATTCTCAACCTGCTTAAATTGAAACTACGGTAAAGGACCCCATAAGATATTATCGATGCTACAAGTTAATCGGTGCACTCAGATTTTAATTTCGAGCACCAGTTCAAAATATAGAAAAATACGCTAATTTGTTTAATGAACGTACCCGAGCTAAACTTCATCAATTGATTCCGGGCACACTGGGCCTCGGAATTAGATACCGTCAGAAGCTACAAACTTTTAAAATTCCAAATTATTTAAGAAAAAAAATTTTCTCTGAAATTTCTGGGTCTTTACCTTACTCCCATCTCAGGGATTTACGTCCTCGAAAAGATAAAACATAAACTAGGAAAACAAATGAGGGTAATGAGCACGCATCTCATCCTCCCACCCTCATGTGCTCTTCTAGAGGTTCCCGTGCTGCTAGAAAAAGCACACCAGAGGAATCGACCGTCCTCGTAGGACCCGCTCCAGTTGATCCTCGATCTCTACTGAAACCTCTGTGAAAAACGCCCGATTATCGATATATAGCTTCTTGTGGTTGATGTTGTGGAAAAGCTTGTGCACTTATCTCCTCAGCTGAGTTACAGTGAAGACATAATGCACCCAATGCATCTAATATAGAAGGGCCAGACGGTAAGCCACCTCGCTTACTCTGCTGAGGACCTGGAATGGTCCGATGAAACACGGAGATAACTTTCCGCCCTGGCCAACACTCCATTGAAATCATCAAGGTGAGACTCGTAGGAAGATGTGGTTGCCATCCTTGACCTCTAGAGGCCTCTGTTTCCTGTTTGTAACTGAAAACTGAAAACTCCTGCTTCTATGAGGGTAAGGTTGGCCGAGTCAAGAGTGATCGGTCGCACCCTCCTAAGCATGAGTTTTTCCTATGCTGCCTGGTTTCCCTTTTCACCAACCAAGGGAAAACCCCATCCCAATGTTGTAGATAAACAACAACCTTTTTTCCTAATACAATCAATTTGTGTATGAACTGTGGTTGCCCAGTCCATACCCAAACTAACATCGTAATGCCTCGATGCTGCTACCAAGATGTTCCAACCGAAACTCTCACCTCAAGGGTCAGATCACACCGTTGGCGTAAGCATGATTATATAGTCTCTTCCTAAAGGTTTCTCCAGACGTTAGGGTCAAGTCAACGACTTAACCCGAATATCTAGGTCTAGGAAAAGATTCATGGAAGGAAGGAATGATTCGTATCAATGTTTGTTGTTACGGTAGGTAGTAGTAGACACAGACCTTACCTCGAATCATTCATAGATCCCTTGGGTCACACTCCTTGACCGCATATAGCTTCTCTATTCCCCTTCCCTCTAGCTCCCCGAACCAGGCGGGGACAACAAATGCGGGTGGTTGTAACATGTCGAAATGTATACAACCACATGCTGCTCTCCTAGCTCTGCTTCCATGTCTGCTGCTCTGCAGATTCATCTGTCCTTAACACTTTCTCTTCCTGAAACATTTTACACCCCCAAGTCTCTGAGACTGGTGCCAATTTCATATATTCCCACTGCTAACATTCACCGACTATATCCATTCATTGAAAGAACATTCTACCACAAAGGTTCTCTCTAGCTCCCTAGCATATGTAGAAATTCATAGAAGAAAAAGTGATGGCTCAGATATCCTTAATCACACCTTGCTGAGTGGTACGAGCTCTAAAGCACAGATCCTATCATATTCATCAAGTACCAGGAAAGATAGGTATGCCTTGATGAATACTCAGCTACCGACACGTCGTCCTGCCGAAGATGTATAAGCTCTAGAGAACTCTCAGCCACCTCCTCAAGCCAGTACTCATCCACCTGCGAGTCGAGCTCGCCTCAGAACCTGAGGGGTATCTGATGTTGAAGCATGTGTAATGTACTAAGCCTACATGTGTTATCTACTGGTACCACCTATTGAGACTGCTGACGAATAGGTAGTGATATAGCTGGCACACTACCCAAAGGTACTATCTCAGGCATCTGTCCACGTACCGAAGCCTCATCACTATGCGGACCAGCCTCATTGTAATTCTCTAGGAAACACCAGTATCTAAGATCACCATCTGCTCTACTAGTGTCTAAACTAGGTGTAGAACTCTAGAAATTGCCTCCATCTAGTCCATTAATGCCTGGAAATCTGTCTCATCTCGTAACCTCGGAGGCCTCTTCTACTAGAACTTGTGCAACGTGCCCTGTCAGCGTGCACTGTCCACTAGTACGGTCGGTGGCATCTGCTGCCTAACGGGTGGTGGTGCTGCTGGTACACCACCTGAAGGTGCCAACATAGCAAGAGGGCCCTGCACCAGAGCCTCGTCGCTCGGTGGTCCATCATCGGGTACTTACTTGGAACTCCAACTGACTATCTACATGGAGAAATACTGAACAGATGCCACACGGTCAAAAGACTATACTAGATGAGTTGACCTGGTTTAAGCTGACTTAAAGAAAATTTTTGAAAACACATGCACAATCAATGTTTTTGTGCACTGAGTTGGAAATCAGTAGTCAGGGTCCTTGTGTAATGATACGTCGGTCACCGTACCAACACTGGACTCCCTGAACTGAAAACCACACTTAGTACTCTTAACACCATTTCTTCATAGAAAAGAAATATAAGAGTTCTACATTCTGTGGTAGAACCGACTCCTCTGATACCAATTTGTCACAACCCGTCATTAGGGACCGTGGCATGGCTATCCCAATCCCTCCTTCCATAGGCCAAGGGATGGAAACTAGCACTAAAGTTGTAAGTCCCGATAAAAAGGGAAGGCATTGCCTTTACGAAACCAAAACACACACAACCAGAGTACAAGAGGAAGCAACAATAAGTAAAGATGTATAACAAATGTGATGAAAGTACAAGAGGCCGGAAATACAAGCCCAATAGAAAGGTACAACTACAATTGAAAGAATGTACAACTGAACATACAAATAACTAAATGGTGAAGTAGCTCCTGGATCGTCCTCCAGGTTCCTACAAGAAGGGTAGGTACAGATGTCCTCCTCAGCACTCCACGTCTGTCTATCCGTCCTTCTGTCTCCTCTGGGTACCGAATCATCATGAGATCTGCCTCCGGGTACCACCCAGTCCTCGTACACTCTGTCTCGATCAGTGATGTCCGTCATCTACATCCAACACAACAAGGTGCGGGCATAACACATGCATGGATGAATATAATGATACTCATAAAGGATCTCGAGACCCTCAAGGTCTCACTAAAATCCAACAAGGATAAACCACAAAGAGAGATCTCAACAGATGAAATTTACTTATGTATATGCCCATACATATACCTAAGTTATCAAGTAAACCGTCTTAATAATGAGGAAAACGTAAAGTTCATTGACTCAACTCAAACCAGGATTTTTATTCACGATGACGAAAACAAGGCTGATGGAGAAATCCTCCTCTGTCAAGCGCTGTAGTACTGTCAAGTCTCCGAGGTTCCACTCACTAACCTTAGACTGCTGAGGTACTCATCCTTTAGAGTACCGCGGGTCTACCACCTCACAAAGTAGCGCTCCTCCGGCATGGGTCTTCAACCCCAAAAAGTAGTGCTCCCCCCTCATAGCCTACAGAGGTACTCCTCATGTTGAGTAACATGGGTCTTCCACCTCACAAAGTAGTGCTCCTACACCATGGGTCTACCACCTCACAAAGTACTGCTCCCCACTGGTCTATTCAAGTCACTCCGAATCGAATCGGACAAGCAGTCATCAGGTCTCAGCCAGCTACAAGATCATCGTACTCTGTACGCTCATCTCCAGGAGGATCCACTCCACGAGCTACTGGTCGATAATTCCAAGTGTCACTTAATCTCACTTGGAAGTATCTCAAAGGACTGCCTCATCATAGGGGTCTCAATTCAATAGATGGCGCGTCAATCAGACGCCCGGTCTGTAAGTTATTAGCATTTCCGTTCCAGGGGCCCGATTGGATTTTGGGTACAATCCAACCCAGCCATACTACAACTACGTCCAATCCTCAAGTGAAGTATGCCAAAATAACCATCTCATCAAGAGGAATCCAACATAGTAGACGACATGTCAATCGGATTTCCGGTCCTTATGTTACAAGTGTTACTGCTCTGAGGGCCCGGTTGAAATTACGTTCGTTCCAAACCCAACCATTTTCCAAAGTTTTCCAAAACGAACTTAGAGTATTGAAAATGGACTGACTCATCGCAAGGGTCCCAGTGCCACAAATGGTGCATCGATCGGACACACGGTCTTCATGTTAATCACATTTAAATGAAAACGGGCCTGGTCCGTTAGACCCGATGGGCTGATGGGTCGGGTCAACTCGGTTTTGACGAGTCCGACCTGACAAAGGGGTCGGATAGGTCCAGGGAGGCACGCGGTCTGGCCCGAGGGGCACAACCCATCACGGCGGGGCGCGGCCCGGCTCGGCATGGCCTGGCGCGTCTCGGCTAGGTGCGCGGCCTGGCGGGCTCATCCAGCCGGCTGAGCGGCTCGGCCTGCGAGCCGAGCGATCTGAGGGTCACAGCCCCACGGTTTTCGGAACCGGTGGCGCCCAACGGAACCGAACTTTCCAAACCGACCGGCTAGGCCAGCCGGACTTCTGGTGGAAGCAGCCCACATGGGCGAGCGACGGGTTCTCCAGCACGGTGCCCTCCTGGAAACACTCCCTTGCTCCGCCCGACCAGTCCTTCCACCGAAGCGGCCCGCAAAGCGGGCCTCAGTTCCCACTGCACAACCGGCACGACGGCGCCGGCTTCCTCCGCCATGGCTTACGCTGGCCGCGGTTCCGCAACCTCGGCACGGTGCGACGGTGTCGTGCTTCTTCCGCCGCAGCCCGCTTGGCTGCGGATTTTCTTAGCTTATGGGATGGCGGCCCTTGCGCCGCCAGTTTCTTCAGCATTCCACCTTCAATCATCTATTATAAAAAGATCAAGTTCTAGAAGAGGGTCATCGGGCCGTTTTTGTTCGGCCTGCGCCCTCTACGTTAAGTGATAGCAATTGGCCATAATAATCAAGGTTATATAACGACGAACCGAGGCACAAAATTAATCCATTAAAATTGAACATAACCCCTCCTCGAATATGGTTCATTCATCATGGACACGGAAATCATTGTCACTGCATCAACGTTGGGAAAAAACCGTCGTCATTGGAGAGTTCCCCATGATTATATTTCCTCCATTTATGCGGAGGAAGAAAAATAAGTGCTCCGTCGATCTTCGTGTAACCGGCGTTCTTCATCAAAGAAGTCATCGTTCTTCGTCAGAGGGTCGGTTTTCTTCACCAAAAACTCAAGAGCATTCACACAACAAAATATTTCCCCCCAAATAAATTGATAAGCTACCTTATTATTTTATTTAACACAGGCCATTTCAAATTCAAACAATGAAACCACCTCATTAATTAAATGTGTTGGCAATTAATTGAAGATATGGAGAGAAGGTGGAAGATCTCATAAATGTTGGGAGAGTTGTCAACATTAAAAAAGGGTGTTTAATGGGGGGGGGTTTAAGGGAGATATTTGGGGAGTTTAAAGAGGGTTAAGGGAAATGAAATTTTGGGGCTCGTGTGGGCCCCACCTCTCATTTATCCACACATGGGAAGTTGGGTGGTTGTGGGCCCCACTGACAACTTCCCATGGGAGAATTTAACTTCCAAAGATATAAAATAAAATTGTTCTTACAATTTTATTTACTTCTTAATTAATCCCCAAATAAAAATTCTCAATCCGCTTAAAACGCAACTGTGGTAAATGTCTCCTTAAGCAAATTACCGTCCCTACGAGTTCATCGGTGCCCTCAGATTTCAATTCCGAGCACTGGTACAAAAGATAGAAAAACCTGCTCGTTCATTTACTGAACATATCGGAGCTAAACTTCGGAAATTGATTCTGGACACACCGGGCCTCAGAATCAGGTTTTGTCAAGAGCCACAGACTCATAAAATTCCAAAGTTTTTAAGAAAAAAATTTCCCAGAAATTTCCAAGTTTTTTCATCTATCACTGAAGAATAAAATAGGTTCTAGAAACCAATGAAACAACCTTCCATTCCCTAGGCATGTCTAACTGGCTAAAATGAGCAATACATTATGCTCAATACCATAAAAAGTAAAATAAAACATTACTAACTATCCAAATAAGGGTTTGATGCATATTTTTAGAGTCTTATAATAAACAATGACACCTGAACGACACCTAGCCTAAAAAACTCAATGAATTAGGGAAGTCAATTAACTCCAAGTCTTCCACCTACTATAGGATATCCCCTTTAAGAAGCATAAAGAATCTAACAATAATAATTTCGCTCCAAATTTTAAAGTTACTTGCCTAAATATCATACCAAAAATACATTGATTAGAAGGAGAAAGCCTATTGAAAATTCCTATGGTTCTATTCTAAGGAAACTCAAAGGAATGTCTAATCTATCCTATTAAGAGTGTTTAAATTATGGAATCCACCAATGGTTCCATTTTAACTCCATAAACATTATTAACATTAAATATTCAAACAATTAAAATATTAAATTAAAAAACCAAGCACAAAATATAAATCAAATCTCTTGGTACCTAATTTAACCAAATCCCCAAGGGTAAAAATAAGAAACTTATATAAAAATTCCTTTTCAAAGATTAAAAAAAATTAACATCTCATCCTAGTTAGAAAATTTGTCATATCAATTACTTTTTTAAATATATGTGGTAGTCTAGGAGGGTCCTACTAAACCAAAAAGGGTAATTTAGAAAGAAACCCAATAGTAGTTTCTTATTTTATTAATATTTTAATACACTCAAATGGGTCATATCATATGAAACATTCCAAAATTAACCTACGTGGGTCCATTTGTGAATTTTTTAATTTTACCAATTCATTTAAGATTAAAATTAAAATGTATTCACCCTTATAACCATTTCCAACATAACATGGTAATATATGAATCTTCAATTATATGGGTGTCTATCTACCAATCCCAAAAGCACCCTCTCTCTTTAATGTTTCGAATTTAACTCGCTTTTATAAAAATCAATGAACATCAAAATTTTCATTTATAATCCTTCAAATTTAAAAAATATTATATAAATATATACATTATACTCAAGGTGGGTTTGATTGTATGGGTTACCTTTTATCAGTAATAACATGTCTATAAACTTTTCAATTGAGAACGATCTCATTTAATAATCTAAACCATTTAATATAGCCCATGAAACCAATTAGATATCCAAAAAATAGCATGCTATCACATGAAGCTAACATAGGGGGACATGATATAAACACATAACCATGGAATACCACTCATGTAATAGAATCATACTCAGCAAGAAATATATTAACACAACTACATGGAATGGTATATTCCTGACATATAAATTTTCAATATGAAAATATAAATATAATTCAAATAATGCTTCATACATTTCATACCAGGCCTAGGGTAAAATACAAAGAACTCCATAATTTCATAAATAAATAAGTAGTGGAATGTAAACCAATCACTCTAGGAGAAATCAAATTCCACTATAATATCGAACAACATAATCGAATATCCCATACTAGGCCACATTTTCATTTCCCCACGGGTGGGATGATCAGTACCAGACATGAAAATCTACCCAGAACTGACACGTTCGTAGTTTCCTGTCTATTAGCCCTAAATTTCAAGTTAAAAGGATAACCAGGCTGTAATACCACTTTTTAACATCATGTCCTGACTGACCACTAAACCGATAACTGAACCAGTCACCACATGGAGTCAAGACAACCTCCTCCTATAATAGAGGTTATCGACTAAAAGTGAGTGTCTATTGATGGTACGGTGGGTAGACTATACCCTCTAGACTAGAGTTGCACTACATTTTATCATTTACTAATTAATTGAAAAATGGAGAAGTTGTAATAAAATAATGAAAATAAGTAGAAGAATACTATATTATTTGAATAAAAATGGCCAAAATGAGTTTACTAGAATAAATGTATGGTAGATGATACTACAAGATAAACAAGTATGAATTAAGAAATCAATATAATGTAATAAACTAAAATTTCTCAATGACTACTTCCATGAGAATCCTGAGCATCAGCTCGGTCCTATTCCCCTAACTCTAAGGTAAAAACTAAACAACAAAAGTAACAAACCAAAGTCTAACAAATATATTGTCTACTCAAGTAACCCAGTGTGATGACAGCCTGACCAGTGTGTGAGATAATAATATCAGTAGGCTGGAATCCATGATGTCTATCCCAATCCCTTAATTGATATCTAATATAAATTCCTGTGAATTGATAAGGAGAAAACTAGAAAATAAATGTTGAATAAATAAATGAAAACTTGCATAGATTCCTATGGGCCACCTATAAGCCATAACTGCTTCGACAACCTACCAAGTAATAATGTTTGTCGGTAGATCCTCCATCATGAGTATAGATCACACAAATTAGTGTTATATTCTCCTACCAAGGATGAATCACTTCTAATTTATGACAAACATAATGAATAAACCATCATGATAACAGAAATCCCCCCTCATGAATAACTAGAATCTCTCCCATATACATAGTGGGAATAAGCATATTTCCCTTAGGTATCCTACATAATCATAAACTATTCCCTCATGAATTCCATTCAATTGCACCTGGCCTTTAGGAGGAAAAAAATCATTCACATAGACCTTTGGAATAAACACCAATCATGAGTCCTCATACATCCCCAATAATCATATAATATACCATTGGGAATCAAGAACATCTGGACATTTCCCTCATACAGTATGGAAGAACATACAGGTAGCCCCCATGCATCAACATTAAACCTGAGTCTTATCTAGACAAACTCAAAATTCCGATCATAATCAAACCCTCAGGTATCAATCACTTCAATATCGCATAAGATCAAAAGCTAAGAAATAAAAATCACAATTCTAGTATCAAATATACAAGATTTATCAATATAATATACAATGGTAAATTTATTAAAAATTAATATTTTTCAAACCAAATCATTTTATTTATCCCATATCTATGTTATCATTAAAATTATATCAAACCCCTTTAATTAATTATTAGACCAGAAATTTTTTAATATATTAATTAAAAAGTTTATACAAGTTAATTATACCAAAATAAATAGCACAATTAATTATTATTATAATTCAAATGTCAAATAAAGCAAAAAAATATTATATCTAATGTATTAATGGGATTTAAAGTCAAAAAAACCAATTCATAATAATTTATAGGGCTTGCATACCAATCGAGTGTCCACTAGTCTAGGTCTCTAAACCAATTGACCCAAAGGGATTTAATATAAGTTTAAAAATCAAATGATTATAGTTTAAAATGGATTATCTAATTTATCTAGTCTTTCTCACTACATACCGGTGTGGTCACACATATTTTAGTTTCTAGAAATAATTTTATTAGATAAAAATTGATTTAGTTTATACCATCCAAACCAATTCCATTTAAATTAATTCATTTAAAACATTAAATTAATTAAAATAAGTGAAACCCATCATGAATTATCCCATTCATTTAAATATATATCATTTAATCCATCAAAACATGATAATTAATTTAAAAGGGATTGAGAGACACTCAGAAGGTACCATGGTCAAATTTGGAAAACACCTATTTTGGAAACCCATTTAATAGGAAATCTACGCACATATAATGGGATTTGTACTTTTATAATTTATATATATGGTGGAAATTATATTCAAGGAAATATTTATGGGTAATGTTATAACATTCCATATACCAAAGGTTGATATCGAATCTTAAAGAACTACCTTAACAACAAGCTATGAATTATTTAAATCACTAATAAATAATTTTTAGTTTAAATGAATATGCACATACTTTTAAAGAGTTAGATTATAAAATCATGACATTATCTATGAAATAATTCATTTCTCATGATTAAACATTATTTCAAGATTCATACATAATCCACATTAAATAATCATTAATTCTAAAATTCATGCCCCACTAATTAATTTCTCTGAAATGTGTGAAAACAAGAAAATAATGAATTCCTAATTTTAAAGGGAAACAAAATGGGATCCTAAATTAGAAGAAGACCTATCTGATCAATTCACACTTTTTGTTTTTATTAATAGCCACTTGAATTTGTTCCCTCTCACCTCTGATAATATGCACCTTCACATATACATTATAAATCGAAGCCTCTATATATATATATTCACATGACAAGGAATTTGTAAATGGGGATCCTCGTGTTTATTATTACATAGATACACTAGTTTCCATTTATACTAATTAGCATTTTCATATAAAGGAATAATATCACCTAGCCCCATTTACAAATATTCACTTACATGGGTTAATATACATATTATAGTGAACTTACATATTTATATGATTACTTATTCATATGCGGTAAGTAACCTTTGATAGAGGACAACTTATTTAATATCAATGATGGGTAGACAAAAGATATTTGATTTTATTCACGTTTAGAGAAAGAATCCAGAATATGAATAAAGGAGTCACATGAGATTCACAACATTCGGTAACAATGGATGAAAACTAAAAACTATATTAAAACAAATCATTATTTTTGGGAAAATTGATATCTTACCATAAGAGAAGGAAAATAAACAAGAAATGTATGGAAGGGGGAATCTGACACCTTACCTTAGTGAATCAAATGTGAAACATGAAGAAATCTGGAAGTATTGATGTTTAGATAAAAATCCATATAGAGGTGGGTCACTTGCTATGGAATTCATCCAAGTGGTGGTGTCACATGAGGTAGGGGTGACACACTTGGGTTCAATTCAAACATAAACTATAATAATAATAATAATAATAATAATAATAATATAATTATTTAAAAAATTATTTATTATTATTTATAAATTTATATTCATTTAATATATTTTACTTTTACATTTATTTTAATTAATTAAATTCATAAAAGGAAACAAATCACACAGTTCACTGCTAAGGGTTCATAATTTTAGACTAACCATTTTCCCCTAAGAGCTCATCCTAAATCGTGGTTTTGGAGCCCAGAACACCCAAAACAAGATGGAACAATAGAGGAACCCCCCCGACTGTTCTGCCACAAAAAAACAACACATTTATGTTGTGAATCTCTTGGAATTCCACCCTAATGTTCAGTTTATAAAAAGTCCCATCGAGTAAATTAAAATTTTCAAATTTCTTTGGATTTTTTCTATTTCAAAGAACGTGTTATTTTCAGACAAGAGATTCATATTTCTTTGAATGTAGGTAATATAGACATGAAGACCATTTAGGTGGACTACTATGGATAATTGTGATGTTATTTTGTGTTATGGTTCTATTTGTTCCATTGGTGGTATTAATGGTTTTATCATGATTTATCATATATTGTAACATTCTCTGAAAATCATTTGCATGATTGGGTTATGTTCTAGTGGATGATTTCTGTATTTATAAACAGTTTCTCATTTTTACAATTCCCATGAAACCATGCACCTTAGTTTTTTTATATATAATATAAAACTTATTTAGTCTATAATTCTTTAAATTGTGTGTCCATACACTGTGACTTGATCTATGCTTCTAAAAATATTAAATTACTTTGAATCACTTAGTCATTATTAATAATGAACCCACTTAAAACTTAATTTATTTGAAATATCACCATCACAACACTCTATTGAAATGTCCCCTTGATTACATGATTATTATAGACCGATTTGGGTGGATCTCCTTTTTGTATGTTAAAATATCATTTCAATTTCTCATATTTTCGATTGATCAATCCATTATCACTCACCCCAATGATCCATTGGATGTCTAAGGGCTCTGATGGCTAGATCTAGGGTTACAGGTTTATAATTGACATTATTCTTTCTATATCATAGTTTGAAAATATTAAATATCTTCATTTCCCATCACTAAATTTGACGTATTTTTTTTCTTTGGTTGTAAATATTGGTGGTTCTATCTGATGGATTCCTTCCCATGGAAACATCAATTTTTTAAGAATCCATTGATTTTTTAAATTTAAAATTATTGGTTCATTTTCTTTAATTTTTAAATTTAATTCTATGTTTTTTTCTTTATTTATTTATTGGAAAGGTTTTAAATTGATTTTCTTTAAAAATAGTTTTTGTTAAAATCATGTGTTCAATGAAAACCTAGGAGGATAATGTAAAAATATTGCTCTTTGATATATTTATTTTCATTGTTGAATATTGAACATGGGGGAAAATTGTGATATATGTATTAATAGAGACCTAGGACTCCCTATACTGGATATATTTTTAGGGATTCCCTTATATCAGAAACACTATCTTGTGGACCATTTGGTCATTGTTAGCAGACACTACATGGATTATTTTTCATTACATACTTACTTGTTTTATAATGAATTGATTTTTTTGTTACATCACATTATTTAATAAAATTTTTATTACTTCCATGATCTTATGTATTCGTATTTTTATTATTTTAATATTGAAAACCTAAGTGATTCTATATGAAAATGTGTTTTCATTTGAACTTATTTATGAAATTGATTTTTTATTTAAGGTAGTAATAATGATTTCATGGTGAATGGATTTCAAAATATTCATAGTGTTATTATATATAGTGTTTCATCAAAACCTACACATTCCATTAGCTCATTATAGAATTGGGTTTTCAGGACTTGAGAAAAGGGAAGGGCATCGTGTAGCTCGGCAACAACTCTTAATCAATCCAAAAATCAGGTTATTTTAGAAGATGGTAACTATAGGACATATATTGTCAGACTCTTGGATCAATTTTTATACAATTATTCAAAAAATTCGTGTGTTCACATATTATGTATCATGATGGTTTTCATAAATCCACATTTATCTCTATAATGGATTTATATTCATTAAAATTCCAAATGATACATAGGAATTGTATTGATTATGTTCAAGGTTATAAAATTAATATTTTTTCACTATTTATTATAATTTTCATATCATCATCCATGGATGATTAGTATTGTGCTTTGGGTTTCATGAAAGGATAACTCTAGTGACTTGTTAGGTCGGCCAGGATTTTTTAGTACAAATTGGTATCAAAGCCCATACCTAGGAAAATTGGTGATGATAATACATGGGTTTGGTTTTGGGTTTATTGTTTATATTACATAGGACACCTTAACTAGGGTAGAATGTGATGAATTGTGACTTTATTGTTCACTTATTTTAATTATATCAACTTATAATTAGTGGTCTATAATTTTTCCCCAATAATAATCACAGTTTTCATTTTTGATTACATAAGGTTTTTATTTTTATTTTTGTTTTCTATGTTTTTACCTATAATCAAATGAATATTTTATTTTAATAAAATAATATGATATATGGTATTTATATTGAAATCATTTTTTCATTTTTTCATTCAATGTTATATTTCATTTAGAATCCAAGTGTTATTTTTTGTGTTTAATAGATAATTCCTTGTAGAATTGCACATTTGAATTAATAAGAAAATTTTGTCTGACATGTTTTATTGGTGGATCATATATTAGAACCTTAATTAGTGGAGGAATATTTCATGTAAATCCAGACATTGTGTTAGTAATACTATAAAAAACTTGAAGAATTGGTAGACCCGAATTTTTGGTTTATCATGCATATTACACCTTTCAGTCATGATGATAAAGAAAACCCAATTATTTGACGAGTGTCTTGAAGAGATATAAATAATTTTTCACTTATTTATAACTCAATAATAATTAAAGGATCATTTTTAAAATTTATTTTTTAAGGAACAAAATCAAAATGGAAGGAAATAGTCCAACAAGATAAGTAACATTACAATTGTTTATAGAGTACATTGAAGAAGTTTTTCAATCACCAGTTTTTTCCAAAAAAAATTAGAGTGGCGGAAAAATGATTTTTTAAAAAATGGTATAGGGGACCATTCAATTTTTGAGAATTCTACTAATTTCATAGATTTCATGTACTTATTATAGGATCATATTTCTTGTAAATATCATATCCTCATAGGTTCATGATTCTATTAAGGAATAATGTCTAGTATGAACTTATTCTTTTAAACCAACTTATATTTACTAAGGTGGTCGATGGACAAGTTCCAATATAAAATTTGATGTTTAAAAGGAATGATCTATAAGATTTTTTGAATCTAAAATGGGAATCAATTATTTTTACAGCATAGAATCACAACATACAACGAATATACAATTTTTTTTGAATACTCTTAACATCAACCAAATGAATATGCTAGAGAGAAATAATGGTTAAGGTTACATGGAGACTAGATACATAAATATATTCACTAGGTAAAATATGCATCATATCTAGATTATTTATTCACCTAAGGGGACCTTCTGGGCCCATCATATATAGTTCAATTTTTTATAACATGTGGAAATTTATAACATAAAAAAGGGAAACGTTAGATTCTAGGTTAGGGTAAACATTGGAGATGTAGATAATTGTTCCTAGGTACGTATATAATGAGATTAATAGTATGGGGAAATGTGATTTTAAATATAAATTCATATCCAACAATTCATGTATCAATATTATGTTTTATGACATAAAACATTATAGTATGTTGTGTTTGCGGAGTTCTAAAAACAACCATTATCAGTTATTTTAAATCATTTGAATATCAATATTTCATAAGATTTTTTCATCATAATATGAATTGAAACCATATCACAAAACATGTATAACTACAAAAACCATAATTTCATAGTTAATTAGGAATCTACATCTATTTCCCATATCATATATGATCAAACATCACCACCTACTTCTTATATCATAATGAATAAGACATCCTTTATGATTTCTCATACTTAATTGAGAACATCTACCAGTTTCCCATAATTAAATCATGATATATAAGTCCTTAACCAATTCCTTAGAGGTTGATTATTGGCATATCAATAATTTAATAAAAATTATACATATTATTTCCAAAAGGATATAAAATAATCCCCATTTCATTATAAATTAACTCATGAAAATGAAATGGGTTTCATCAAAATTTCATCAACCCATAAACAGAAGAAATCCAAAAAAATTGAACAAGATTTTATGATTAGATCTTATCCTGAATGAATCATAAAGAAAAAAATGGATACAGATGTAGATAAAAAATAGTAAATGCTCATTAAAACTAAACATTGAAAACCTGTTAAAATACTCATTTACTTTTTTAGAATTTTTACTAAAAATATACATAATTTTGAGAAAATCATATTCATAGAAAAAAACCATGGAACAAATAAATTAATCATCAATGTGATTAGTGTTTGTTACAGTGGGAATAAATTTTTGTGTTGTATAAACTAAATGAAAACATACTACTGAAACATTTTAAGAAGTAAAAAACAACTTCCCTGGATAAATATGAGAATAATTATTTTTAAAAAAAATCCAATAATTTCAAATTTAGTGAAATTGAACATCATAAAACCATTTAATTTATAGATAAGAACATTATTTTAACAATTTTGATGAGTGCTACTAAAGAATAGAAATTTTTTCTACTTAAGAGAAAATATTGTGAGATTTTATTTAAAAAAATTATTTCAAACATTTTATGTACTAGAGAGATAAAAAATGAAATATTAAAATAAAATTATAGAATTTATTTAAATTACGTAAAAGAAATTGGTTTTATTAGAAAATAAACATCAATTTTCTCTCAATTTATATTGTGAATAGATCATCTCGAAATGAAATGATATTGTAAAATAAAACTGTACTCATCTTGTAATCTCTAAATCAAAACCAGATTATATTCACAGCTTTATATGGATTTATAAATCGAAAAAAATTTCAATATAGAATCCAAAAATAAATTCATTGATTGTATATAAATAACAAAATAAGAAATTATTGAATATGACCTATATCCCATAAAAATTGATGTGAGAAGAGAAACCCTTACATTATGTCATATTTTAATCGAAACACGGTTAAAAAAATATATAATAAAATGATATTTGATATAAATAAATTATAAAAAAAATCATATATTACAATATTTAATACACCTATAACATCATATTACACATTTTTTAACAGGTCTTTATTAAAATCAATATTTTTTGTTATAACTGTTTTTTTCCTATATGTCTATATTTGGCGGTTCTGGTAATTGAACATTGATCACAGTTATATTGTCAAATATTTTTTCATTATTTCATGAGTTTCACATATAATCATTGTGTAAACCTATATTAAAATTCATATAATTCAATTATTAAAATTTTATTACATCTCTACAAAGAGAATATAGATGTTTAATATGCATGAGTGATGTTTCCACCTATTGAATAACTGAATGAATGAATATTAAATAATAAATCACATTTATAAATATTTTTTTAAATTTAATATATCATATATATATTTTATTTTATTCATTATATATATCAATGAAATGTGGTGATTAATAAGTAAAATTGTTACATAGATGTATTATTCAACATGTTCAAATGAGTGATGTTTTCATTTCCCATATGATGGAATTGAAGTGAACAATCGTTGTTCCATTATAATAATAATATTTTTATATAATATATTAGATTCATTATTTTATAACATGTACTACTGATTTAGTGGTGGTATAAAGAAATAAAATTGAATGTACTTAGTTTAGAGATATACCTATCATTGAGAATGTAACACCACACGACTTTATAATGTATTTCTTTCAAAATAAATTTAATTTTGTCAATAGCTTATGATGCACGCAACCCTTGAATTAACCAAAAAAAATTTCATCGCGCAATGGACAATCGGCTTAAAAATAATTTTTATCCCTTTTAGAATATTTATTTCAAAAATAAATATCAAATTTTATTTTTGAATATAAAAATAATATATGGGTGACATTTTGGGATTTTTCACAAAAGTTTCATTTTTTGATGAATAGTGAAAGATACTAAATGTTAAAAAAATATTAGTATTATTATAATTTATAAAAATAAATTAAATTGTAAATTTCTAAAAAGTTTAATTAGTTCAATTATATATCAATTAATCAAATTTTGTTCATTGGAATTATTTTCATATCATTATTTGAGATTAAGACATTATAAATTTTGAACATTTTCACTTTCAAAAACTCGCTTTCTCATCAAGTCGGTGGGATTAATTTTAATTTAAAATTTTGTAGTAATTTAAATAAAATTTTGAAAAATTTATTTCATATTTAAATAGTAATTATTTATAATTTCTTATATAGTCAACATAAATTTAAAAAAAAATTAATTTTAAATTCAATAAAATTTACTTAACGCGATTAAGGTAAAAATGAGTTTACTATGGGGATAAACTAATATTATAAAAGTGAACATGACAAAAAAATTTAACATAATTATTTTTATTTGATATATTTTTTCCATGGTAAGAAATTTCCCTGAAATATGGAAATATATTTCCAATATCATTTGAATATGAACTATATGACTTGTTAAGCAATGAAAAATAAAAAACTATTCATTTCTTAATTTTAATATCTTTAACGCTTTGGGATAGGAAAAAAATAAAAAATCTAACATTATAAGTATTATTTAGAAATTTAAATGAGTTTTTAATCTTGAATATTTATTATAATTTTTTTGAATGAAATAATTACATTCAATTCCCAAGAAAAACTAAGACATTAATTAATTAGATAAAAATTAACAAAAATTGGTAATAATAAAATTAAAATTAATGGAAATTGAGTGAATTATTTTATTACATTAATTTTTATAAGATTATATCTTGTTAATTCTCTTAACATAAAAGATCATATTTCAATCATTTTCTTGATACTTTAAAATTCATATTAAATGAATAATGTCAACATTGAAAATAATTTTATTTTATAATAAATGATATTTCTTTAAATGATTTATAATTTCTAAAAAATAATATCATTTGACATGTAATTTTTCAATTATTATAAATATCTGTGATTTTCCTTTCATGATCCAATTTTTATTTTATAATGAATATATTAACCCATATATAGTACAATTTTGATAGCATAGTTATGGTTAAAGCAGTGTTTCTATAGGTTACATGGTTTTTTGTTTAAAATAATTTTCTACACAAATCAGAATTTTTTATAAATTATATATTACAAATATAATTACTATGCCCAATTTTTTTTTAATAAAAATAGCTTTAATTATTTTGTAATGTATATATTTCATATGTTCGAAAACCAGTTATCGTAGTTAAAACACAACATGTTAAAAGTAGGGAATCTTAAATGTTAGTGAAAAAATAGAAAAAAACGTTGTATAAATTGAGATTTGGAGGTGTTTACAGGCCGTATAATCAATCCATCCCTTCTAATATATATTTTCGAGAAACTTTATATAATATTGACCTTCCAATAGTGAATATTTTTGGTTATTTACAAGAATTTTAATCCTCAACTATAAAATTGATCTCAATACCTTAACTTATTCACACCAATATATCAATTTTTACAATTCAAACCCCTCAAAAATAAAATCAAAAACATATATAGTATGATCCAATAATATTTATTTGGAGAATAATTCCATCAAGGAAGTAATTAATTCAATCCTAATGAGGATACCTAGAGAACTATTAAGGGTCTTCAATGAGAATTTTTATGTTACATTTTTTTCACTTGTTCAATTATCATTCAGCCATAGTGATATGATAAATTCAATATCCAACATATACATGGAATTTTTTATAATAAGTTCATTCAAAAATATAATATCTACATACAGATTTTGGGGTACAAAATCATTATTCATGTGTATGGTAGATGACCACCTCATGATCTGATGTTGTTCTTTTTTCCATTACCATCTCTCTATGTAGGGTTTGATAATGGATAATATATATATATATATACTATTTTATTAAAATTTACCTATGGAGTCAATATATAATATATAACCTATTTTTTCTATTTTATATGAGATATGATAGCTTCACTTTTGTGTTTGGAGGACTACAGACTCATGAAGAGATGTGATTCATCATTCAATAACGCATTATGAAGAAGGTGAAAATGAAAAATTTAATGATTATATTTTATATAAATGAAATAATTATTATGTTCATGGAAAACTTATCAATATTTAAATATTATATATATAATTTTCTTTATTTCCATTTCACTCATGTAATGATGATAACATCATTCATGTACATGTGGAAAACTACATCACAAAGATATGTGATTTTATTTTCATCCCCACCCCAACCAATATGATATACATAATAAAATAAAATTTTATATTTAATATTACTATCATACTATATAGTTAAAATAATACTTACCATATTTCCCAAATGATCACTGAAAAATGAAAATGATCCACAAGCATATGTACAACCAATAAATTTCATGATCGTAATATACTTCATTTTTCATAAAAATTATTAATTATTAGTAATAATAATATAATTGATGTTTAAATATTAAAATAATTTTAGGATTATTATTTTGGAGATGATGAAAATATATTATATTCCAAATAATCGTATATTTCATAACAAAACACAAATGAAGAAAACATGGAAATTATTGCATGAATAAATGAAAATAATAAAAGATTATAACAAAATGTGTGATTATAAGTTATAAAAGAAAAATATATGATATTATTAATATTAATATGGTTTTATTATAAGTTAATAAAATGTTTTAAAAAATATATAAGATTTTAATTCATGTTTAACAAATATAAAAATTATTTAAAGGATTTCGTCTCAATTTTCATTCCATTGATAATTATTTATCATTAACCAATTAACTTTTATGTGGTGTATATACATAAAATTTTACATTTAATATGATAAATAAATTTTCTTAATGGTATTAAAATTTTCAATTTGAATTATTTTATAGCATGGTATTGGACATTAAATTTACATTATATGAAGAGTTATTGTAAAATCCCACATTATTTTGTTATTTGTTAACATTCCCATAAAACAATCATATTAATTTACCCATTTTTAAATTTAAATTAAATTTAAATTAAAAATAAATTTTCATGTGTGATGGATATTAATAATAATAATTCATTATTTTCATTTTTTATTTGTTAATTTACTTATTTTGTCATGTGTGTTTTATCATGAAAGTTCCTCTTTTTGTACATAAGATATATTACCATCATTTACATGATTATATTAATATAAAAAATGTTATTAATTTTATTTTGGTACATACAAAGACCAATTCTTGAAAATTGGACACCAAAAATGAATGGTATATCTTCTTGAGGACGGATGACCATAGATACGCTTGAGCGACAATATAAATTACCTTATAGGCTGAATGGATGCATAATTATATGATATAATAATTATAAACAATTTATATCTGTTTATATATATCTAATATATTAATTAAATTTTTTACTTATTACTTTCCATGCACAACATACATGAAAAATAAATCACATCTCTTCGAGATGTGGTAGTCATCCATACACATTAGAAAAATTATTGAATTTTAAGCATAATTTTATGTAATAATATATTTGTTATATATAATTCAAGAAGTATAATTAAATAAAAATTATTATATATATACATTATATTTAACATTATACCCATACATGATAATTTTATATAGAATAAGAGTTATATTAGTTCATGAGGTGGTAGTAAACTATATAAATGATTGACAATTATATTTACCATTTGATGGTAGTATTGGTGCATAAAAATTATTAAATAAAAATAATAAAATTGTAGCATATGTGATATACTTATTTTATAATATTTTATATTATAATAAATAATTTAATGTTGTTAAATAAAAAAACAAATATCTTGGTGAAAAAATGAATTTTTCTTAGAAAATACATCTTTGTATCATATCATTATGAGCATGTGGGTTGTGTTTTTGGTATAAAAAAACCAATAGAATGTGGATATGGATGTGGGGGGTTTAATTTATTGGTTTTGTAAATGGTCTTTATAGGTGTGTTGAGGTGATGAGATTTAGCTCAATTTATAAATGTTGAGGAGTGACATTTTTTTAAAATACTCAAATCTATTCAATAATGGAAGTCACTCTCACGACAACTGCATCAAAAATTTATAAATAATGGGTTAGATGGATTTTAATGTTAATATTTACTACTATAATTGATATTGAACCATATTTTAAATAAGTTATTCCATATCCTTTATGTTTACTCAAAATTACCATTTTAGTTTTCAATATTAAATTAGTTTTTTAAACATAGGAAATTTTACCATAATTCAAAAAATAAAATGATCAATATAAGATAATTTGGAACCAATGATATAAAATATTTAAATACATTTATCAAATACAGATTAATATATGTGTGGAAAATAAATTTTATTATAAGATCATGTGACGGGAAAACCTTTTTTAACCTTAACCAAGTTAATTAATTAATTATTTTTTTACAAATAATTATGATACATATAATAGATTATATTAATAAATAATATTAAATATTTTGATTCCAAATATTTATTACATTTTATCAAATTCAAATCATAAAATATTCAAAATCATAATGCAATGTTGGACCAACAAACATAATGAAAAATAGGTTTTTAAAGGAGAACATTATGATAAGCATAGAATTTTATAATATAAATGTAAAATTTTAAATTGATTCCACTTTCCTATAATGTATTTATAATAAAATAACCGATAAAATTTTAATTTTAAAATAACTTTAAATCAAAATGGTACATTTAAATTTATTAAATTATTAGGCACCATTAAATAAAAAGCATTATTTTAACTATTCATTGGAAAATTAATCATTTCAAAAAATTATGAAAAATTCACTCTAGGTTAATTCTGAAATGTTGATTTAAAAAAATTATTTCCATATTGAAAATTATTTTTTATAACACTTGAATAAATTATTTTTTATGATTGTGTACAAAGTGAAATAAAACTACCTTTTAAAAAATTAACTTTTTTCATAAATAATTTCATTTTATTTCAAATGATTCTTATTTTAGTTGAATTAAATATAAATTAATTTAATATTGTTATACTTTAAAAGAATATAATTTTAGTTATTTATTTAGTCTCATTCATACCCACCATTATAACATACAGTTTATAATGGTCAAATATATATAATTATATTTTAATAAAGTATTGTTTTTTTGGGCTATGTGTTGCATGTAAAAAATCTATAGAAGAGATTGAATTTACATATACAGAAAAGTTTCATAAATTATAACGATGTTACATTATCTTCTCTAATTGTTTTCGTGTCATATATTCAATCAATCATGATATTCCTCATTTAAATCTCATGGTGTAACATTATAACCATTACATAAATTGTTCCTCAAAAATTTAATCATGATATAAATAATAGAAGGGTTGGTTTTTGAAAATACCTTTGTTCAAATCCAATTTTTAAAAAATTTATAAAAATAAATCATCATGAATAGAGATAAATATAAATATAAATGTCATCTCTAAGATTTTATAATGTGGTTTAATGTAGGAAAACATTGGAAGGAATTAAAAATATGGAGTTGCAATAAAAACATATGTAATTATGTTGTGTGACAGAGATCATTGATCATAAAAATTTGAATTATATATAATATTTAATGACCATAAAGACATAAATATTTTATGAATGAAAGGAACATTGGTTAATTTAGAATTTAGTTACTTGAAAAACATTTTTTTTCATCATCATTTTCCTAGAGATCATGAATTCATTTACCATATAGACTATGGACATTATAAAATATTAATACTTGAAAAGTATTATTTCTTAATTTGTTAATTCTTGAATAATATTCCACATTATTTTATTGCTAATAAAAATTATATTTAAAATTAATTTTTATACCCAACTAATAAAAATTTACCTTTAATGGATCACAAGATCCATAAAATATTTACATGTGAGTCCTCAGGTCTCTAAATATCATCAAAGAAAAAGTTGTTAGCACAATTATTCTATTAAAAAATTAATTTATAATACCTCAAAATTAACTACCAAAGGTCAATGTAATCCATTTCATTAATAGTTAACTATAACATACATCCAACCACAAGTAACTAAAGTGTCTATTAATGTCTCATTCCAAATATGTGAATACCCTGATCACCATAAAACAATAATGGAAATATGCATTTTTTCAAAAACAAAATATCATTTTTTAATGTACTCCATATATATAAAAATCAATTAAACCCCAATAAAAATAACATATACTATCAAATAACTATAAAATATTAGTGTAACTAATACAATCCCAGAAAAATAACATTATTATTGTTGTCTCAACATCAAGAATATATTAATTTTCATCTTCCTCTAGTCATCTGTTTTACAAAAAGACCAATATTCCACTAAATCACATTTCAATGTACTATTTAATGTATTCCACCAAGTCCTAAAACAAATACTAATATAGTAAAAACATTATTCAATTAGATATTTTTATAATAATTATATCATTGATATAATAGATATAATGTATGATTATTGAAACTAAATACACATAAACATTAATTATTCCACATCAGTTGTATTAAAAAAAACATGTGACCTTCATCTGTTATCTTATTCTTTGTCTTATTACATTAAAACCTTGAGAATTGATCTATATAGTGCCCCATCAATTTATATTTCAAGCATTGAACATTGATATAATATTGTTTTAACATAAAACCATGAATAAAATATATTTTATCCACAAACTTATATAAAACTCATGTTCCCATAAATAAATTACTAGGGTGTTACATTCATTAATTATCACATTGGAAAATAAATATTCACCATCTTCCGTTTATCAAGATTCTTCTCATATATATTCTTCTACTTTTTCATACATTTAAATCCATAAGTATTTGAGGATTCATTATCTTCCTTGATAGAAATTGATACTATGTTCTCGAATGATGATAATGCTTGGTAGATTAGTTCCCTTAGATCTATTCTCTTAATCCCATCAAATAAATGGTCAATATTTCTCTTTTGATAATGTAAATAGTCTATTGAATTTCATTTCAACATTGTAATTATATATACTTTCTCATTTACATTTTTATCTGCCTTTGGTATTAGACTTAGGAATTGTCTCCTCTTATCCATTTATTTATATTGATGAATATATTTTTCCAATAAGACAATTTTCTAATCCTTCTGTTACATTTTTTCTATTTATTTATCTTCCAAAGTGTTGGAATAAATGGCCACCATTTATCCACATAACCTAACATATGATCAATATCCAAGAATAATTCCTAACATGAATTTCTTCCCATAGTAAGAAGTAACATCTCAAAGGAACTTATCCATTTCTCTACTATTAGTGGATTTATACGAACATTAAATGATGGAGGCTTCTAACAAAAAACTTAGTCTAGAATTATTTAAATGAACTTTGGATTATTAGGATGATTTATATGGGAACAATTATTTCTTATTACTTGATTCATGTACCCCAAAAAGAATTATAGTTTCATTCGTTCTAACTATATCACAAGCACCTATTTTATTATCTATCCCTAGAAGGAAATCTTAATTTTTGATATCTAAATTGATATGGTTTCCACTCATTATTATTGGTTATATTTATTAATATTTTAATACACATGAATTTATCTTAACATTGTGAAACATAATTTAAAATCCCAATACATTTGAAACACTGAACATAAATTGAAATATTTATTGATAGCTAATCCCATAATCCTAAACAATGATTCTTTGGGAATTTTATCAAGTCAAATAATTAAAATCCATTAAATTTTTTTGTAAATAGTATATTAATTAATCTATGAACATCCTCCACATAGTTTCATACTAGATACATAGTAAGGGATAGATTTATATTCCATGTGATGGTGAAGTCACTATAAAATGCATCCATTTTGTAGTTATAACCCCTATGTACAAGTATTATTGAACCATATCCACTAGAAGTATCCCAAAATGGTTTCATTTATGTGAAGTCCCACACATTATATTTTTTAATAGAACATTGGGATTTTATTCTATACTTTTTCTCAAATTGTTGCATAAGAACATGTTTCATATTCAATGTTTTCCTAAATCTTGTCACCAAGGACTTTACTAAAAATTCCTCTCATACCAACTGTAATGACCTAGAATCTAGTTACATTTATTTGGTGTCATATTTTTTATATTTTCACTAGATAAAAGATATAACATCCCAAAGGACCTAATAGTTTAATAGTCATATAAAATAGGCTACAAACATTAATTCCTATAACATTTTAAAAACATAATATAAACAATGTTTTTTTTGATAATGAAATTAATACTCCTAGAGTATCCATGAATATCCATCAGAAAGAAATTATTAATGTCCTAGGTAAAATAAAACAAAATAAATGGATGATCACATATACTAATTATGGGCATCATTACAATATAGACTAAATATAAATAGGGAACAATCAATATATAAGATCAATAACTAAAAACACATTCCATTTTCTCAAAAACTATAACATGAAGAATAATATGAAATTAATAAATAAGGATAATGTATTTACACATAAATAATTAAATTATATTAACATATATCAATTACTATTAGAAGAATTAAAATAAAAAAATTTATTTTAAAAGTTGATCTCATATTGAGGGAATTTATAATATCCTAAATCATTAACTTACTATCAAGGTCTTTAACATGATAGTTTAAATATATGTTTAAAAAGATATTTAATTTATCAAAATGGATGGTCTCATGAGACCTATCAATTGAATGAGGGTTTATTTAACATTATGACCCATCCATCTCTTAATTTTACTAATTTATTTCTCATATGAATGGGGCGATACATAATCAACCTAAACATTCTTTTTGAAAGACTAACATATAAAATGTTTAAACATTCACCTATTAATAAACCCATTCATAAATAATAAAGAGTAATATTGTTAATTGTAATAATATTCTACATCCCCAGTGAAACTTATTATATTTTATGTGTTATGACATAAATCAGGATTGAAAATTATGAAAAAAAGAATGATCAAAATGAAGTCAACTACCTTCTCTTTAAGAAACATCTATCTTATTAAGTAATCGAGGATTGGTATTTTGGGAATAACACAATATTTAGAATGTGGAGAAGGTTTTTAGAGGTTTTTTTTCAGTGATTGGTACATCTAAATGGAT
This sequence comes from Viscum album, assembly GCA_963277665.1. Taxonomy (NCBI): domain Eukaryota; kingdom Viridiplantae; phylum Streptophyta; class Magnoliopsida; order Santalales; family Viscaceae; genus Viscum; species Viscum album. The sequence goes on along the minus strand of OY728128.1, from coordinate 205,241,558 downwards.
TGAGTGGTTTGATTATGTGAGGGAAGTGAGGTAAGTTTTTATAACTAAGCATGTGGGTAATTTTTGTAAAAACCCAAAACTATTCTATAAGGGGAAGTCATTATCAAACCATGTTCAAAAAATGGATAATTAATGAAAGTGTGGGATTTTATTTTAATTAGAAACCTTCAATACCTAAGGTAATTTTTTAAACATGTTACTCCTTATCCATGGAGTTTACCCACTAGAACTATTTTAGGATTCACTATGGTAATTAGTTTTTATAACCAATGTAATCAATACATTAATCCTAAAATAAAATTATAATTTTTTATATATTTTTTCCTTATAATTCTAAATATTAAATAGATTTTTTTTTAAAAAAATATATGTGGGAAATATGTATTTTAACTCAATCTCAGGTGATACAAAAAACGTCACTTTAACCATAACTGTGTTAATTAATTTATTATTCTTTTTACTAATTATTTTTACTAAAATGTATGTTGAAAATTTTCCCTAATGTTAATTATTATGTTTTAAAATAAAACATACATCTTATCAAATTAAAATATCATTTTTGGAAAATATTAATTTAATATTAATAATGCATACGTGATAAAAAAACTTGTTTTCCAGAGAGAAAATTCTCTAATGTACAATATGATATAATATTAAAATAACTTAAAAAATTAAATCCAATGGTATAATTTTCCCTTATTATAAAATAATTTAACTAATATTACTTTTATATAATTTCTATATCAAAAATTGAACTATATAATTATTTAAATTAATATTATGTTTTCAATAAAAATATGTAATTTTCAATATTCATAGAAAAATAAATTTTTTCCCAGGAATTTCTAATAAAGGTATCTAAGATAATTCTGACATGATGATTACAAAAATGAAGATTATATTTAAAAATTAATTTGAAAATTTTAGTAAAAATTATTTCAATTTATGGGAATATAGAGAAAAGAAACAACCTCTTTAAAAATAATATTTTTTAGAAAATATTTCATTTTCTTTCAAATGACACTTATTTTATTTCTAATTAATAGATATAAATTTAAATTTTTTTATAAAATTTTAAAACAATTTATTTTAATAGTAAATTTAGTCCTATTTATATCATCTTAATTAATATATATGTTATAATTGTCATGTTCAAATAATAATATTTTACTATAGTATTGTTTTTCTTTTAAACTTGGCTTGCGTGCTTCAAAGTCTCTTAGAGAGATTGAATTTTGTTAATATATATATTTAAAAATATTATTGTTTCAAAATATATATTTTTATATCTATTTAAAATCATATTTTATCTTAATCATTATGTTCCTATTTTAAAATTCCAGGTTGTTACAACATTAACATACATATGGGATCATTAATCGAGCAATTGTACAGACTACTGCTTCTGTGGACAAGATATTTCATCTGTCATTGCCACCTATATTTTATATTAATTATAATTATTTTAAAATATATACCTAAAACTTATGTAATTTTATTTTTAATATAAATTTTATATTCAAATAATAAAATAATCCCCTATTACACATTTAATCATTTGAACCCCCTCCTCTTGTGTCGTTTTTTCAATCTTTATGAGTGATGTTGTAGACACATATTTCATGGATGATTAATGGATGTTATATTCTTCTAAAAAATTATTAATTATTTAATAAACATATAAAAATGATTTTTTAGTCATAGTATCAACATATAATAATGATAGTAACATATAAATATTTATTCACTAAAATCACCAAAATGATATCATCTTTATTTTAATTTCCTCAAACCAGTACTAAAAATCATACTAAATTGAATATAATTTTTATATTATTTAAAAAAATATATTATAGTACTTTTCATGATATATATATAATTAAATGGGATCTAATATTAAAGAAAAATTCCCCCATTACAAAACTTGTTCAAAATGATCATGAATTATAATTACAAATTCTCAAAATAGATGATAACATTTTAACATAAATTTAGTTTATTAATATAAAGTAATTTTATAAAAGGGTATATAAATGAATATAGTTATGAAATATTTGGTTTAAATAGTTATTTTTCATACATTCTTTTAGAGTATATTTGACTAAACAGGAATGATGTTGATGAATTTTCGTCACTCAAATCCTTTCCTAGGGTAATAATAACTTTACATTGTCTAATACCATTTATTTTTTGATAAATTTTAAGCAATAATAATTTTACATAGTATTTAATCCTATTTTTCTTTTTAATTCATGTTTCACATGAAATACATAATCATTGATGAATATATTATTTTTTTAGAAACAAAACATCATTAAGAATAATTCCCATAAAATTTAATAGATTTTTTTCCTATATCCAAGTCATTATTTCTCAAAAAAATTATAATATACCTAGTAGAAATGGAATTTTTTTTACATCCAATGATCCTTTTATTCCACTTTATTTTAATGCCCTGTTTTCAATAACATTTTCTCTATAAGGCCTTTCAATAATGAAATTTGAAATATTTTAAAGGATTTACCTTTTAGTTATTATATATTATTCCCCTATAAATCACATTTTTACTTGTGATTATTTTAAAATAATTTTTATTTATAAAAATTCATTTTTTATGAAATATTTTAATATGATTCTTATTCATTTTTAAAAAATAATTTATGAGTTAAAAATCACAACATTTGTGAAGATATTATGAAATTATAATTATGAAATATACTTTTTGTTATATCAATTCTAATTTTGAAGAATACTTCTCCAATAAAGTGGTAGTTCATAAATCCCAATAATAATCTTTTTTTTCATGTTTTTATAGGAAATGATCATATATATATATTTTCTTTCTATGATAAATTTTTTCAAATTTATAAAACCAAATTTTCATCCCATGTAATATTTATTTTTAGAAGAATGATTTGATTATATATAGATATAACATGTTTATATGATGATGGGAGGGGTCCAATATCACCCTTCACTACATTGGTTATAGATTTATGTCTTTTAAAATTACAATACAAGTACTTTCTTGTATTTATTCTGGGAAAAAATCATGGACATACATTGATTTGATTACAAAATTTACGGTGGACATACATGGATTTGTTTATTGGGTTTTCATGTTATTATGTTTGTGATATTGATTCCCTAAAATGTGATTTATTTTCAATATATTTCAAATTTTTATTAGATTCCATATTGTCTTGAAATTGTGAATTATTATATAATGACTTTAGGTTTGTTAGAAGTTATAATTCCATGTTTTTATAACCTTTCATATATATTTTGATCATATGAATAAATCCATATTTTTCAATATTTATTTTTTGACTGGTGTCTTTTAATGATATTTTTATCTGATATTACAACTTTACTCATGTTTTCCATTATTTTATATGATATTAGAATTACAAATAGTTAATATGATAACCTTAATAAGGATTAAATCACACCCCTTTTTTAGGTTTCCATTCAAAATGTAATACAGTTGATAATGTCATCTGTGATGTCCAAATTATGTTATAGAGGATAATGGTTATGTAAAAAATTTCACATGCGTTATAAAATAAAAAACATATGTAGATAGTATCAATGAAACTAAACCTATAGGTACAAGTTTTATGTGATATGAAATTTATTTATTATTTTTGTATGGTTACCGTGGGTCTCTATATTCTCTTATTCAACAGAAAAATCTATGGGGTATCATTAGAGGAATAATAAATATACAAATAAAAGATATATAGTAGTGTTGATAAATTCAATGTGTTAAGTTATCCGTAAATGATAGAAATTGGATTAATTGGTTTTAACTACTTAAATATTGAATATATGGTTGAATAAAATCCATTTTCTTGTTTCATTATATACAAGTTAATATTCAAAAGTATATAAAATGGGTTGTCTTATCAGTTTTGTAGTGCTTAGCACACTCATCATGAATATTTTTGATGATTTAGTCATTGATCTACCAAACCATTTAGAGGTGATTTCCCCTTGTTGAATATTTACCATATCATCATAAACATTCCAATATCTGGACTATGATGTATTTTCTAGGAAATTACACAAAATTCAACATTTCAAAAATATTACATGATTTTTGACCATTTGAAATGATAAATATTTTGAACGGTTTTGGAGCCAAATGAACCAAAAGAATACAAGAGAGTGATAAAAACATATAATTATAAATACAATAAATTTTAGGATTAATATAGAAAAAATACTTCCACAAAAATTTATTCACCACACCTATGAAACATGTGGTGAATATAACATGCTACCTAAAAAATGAAAATTGAGATAGTAAATCCTAACAAGTAGATTTAGCATAAATTCAATCCAAACTCACATTAATATATTTATTAATAAGGATATTTTTATTTAATTAATATATAATTTCCCTAAAAAATCATCTAGAATAAGAAATATATATACCACATAATGGATTCATTGTGAATAGTACAAAACATAAACTAAACAGAGGAATTCGATATGAAAAACACTTACAACATGTTCTTACATCAAAAAATGCAATACAATCACTTGTATCATAATAATTGATATATTAATAACATAATTAATAACCTTACCCATATCCATGTTCTTTTATACTCTTTTAAAATAGTCTTTCCATATGTGAATTGTACTTAATTTTCACATCGGGTGTTTGTTGTTTTAATAATTTTACTAGTCTCATAATTATAGTCCATGTAGAAAATCTACATCCAATGTTAATTATTAATAGGGAATTTTTATTACTATTTAGTATTATTTAGAGTCTTTTATAATATTTCAAACACCATCCATGAGTCTTCTAGTCTGGGTTTGGGAATTTAAAATTCATAGTAACCATGCATCAATGAATCTTGAAAATTAAAAGGTATTTTTATAAATAATGAAGAAATAATTGATAAACTAACTATAAATTAAAAAATAATATTTAGAAATTTATGTTTATATACTTGTAATTATGTTCCCATTATCATTCATGATATAAATTAATAGTATTGTTCAAGTATGTCATTAAAATGATCCAATCATGAACATACCCAAATTAAATGACTGATTATGGGTGTGGTATTATTGTAATATCATTATAAAAAATGAATAATGATATTATTAAGTGTTTGATAATTCACTAGGTTTTAATTAGACGTATATATAAAAATATGTAATGTAAATGAATATATTAAAAAAACTTAATAAAACATCATCATCAAAATATGCATATTTAAAATTATAAAAAAATGATGATTTTTTATATTATATTGTTAATAGGTTCAATAATTTTCCACACAAAATCTATTGTGGACTCAAAACGTCATAAATATCATTCATTACCATCCTTTGTTCTAGCCTTAAAATTTGTATGACACTAACCTTTCTAGAGATTTCTCATGCCTAGTTGTAGGTGCTTTTTATCCTTTTTTAGCTATACCATAGTTGGGGTTTTATGGATTGTTTTCAGAGAAATTTAAGATTTTTGGAAGCCTAATGGATTGTACATGGTCAGAGAAATGGTTTGGAAAACCATGTGTCATGCCCTAGGAAACTGTGCACCCAATTTTGGTGAGATAGGAGGAACCACATGGTTTGGATAAACAATGGAGTCATGATCTGTAAATCATGCACACCCAAAAATTGGTTGTTTTAATATGTTTTTTCCTGGTTTTAAAAACTATGTAAAATGTATTAGGAATCGAAAACCTCAAAGATGAGGTGGAAAGTTTTGAAAATCTTTCACCCCTACCCAGGAAACCATGCGCGCAATATTTAATTCCTATGGAATTTTTTAAAAAAAATTCCCAAACTAACCCGGTTGATCCCCTATTCACCCCCACATGGGATAATTTTATTTCCTTTTTAGAGTCTCCTGGGAGTATTCCAAGGATCCTAGAACCCATTTGATGATGAATTGAAGATCTGAATGATGGATCTTCTAAACTACCGTATATGATTTCATCATCATTTTCATTCCTCCATATTCCTCCTCTTTTTACGATGAATATGATTTTTTTCTCCATTGGATATAGTTTATATATAGGTTTTAATGGATAAAATTTAATGGGAACTTGTTATTATCAATTGGTCATATATTATTTACTCAATTTTGATCTTGATCTTTCCGCTTCAATTTGGAGATTTCTGTTTGCAAAAAATTCAACAATTAAAGTGATTTAGGTGGTCTATGTGTCAATTCCTATAGTCTCAATTATAATTTCTTGTATGTAATTATGGAATCTCAATTTCAACATTGATAAATTTTATTTCAAATTGAATTAATTATTTGATTTCTAATGTGATTAAGAAATAGTTCCAACAAGTGATTATGGGATTGGGGAATAATAGGATTATGCTATTAAATGGACATGGGATTACGAAATTGATTTTTTAATGGTTTATTAAATTTACTGAGACCAATGGGATATAATGATATTATTGAAATTGTTATTTATAATTTATGATTTGTTGGTAAATGAAACTACAAAGGGGGTTAAATAATGAGTTATATTAATGTTTTATAAATGGTTAGAAACATTAAAAAACGAGATGTGATATTTGTGAATGAGTTGTGGGACAAGGTATAGTTATCCATATACCATCAAGATTCTAGAATTCATCTATAAGCCCAAATATATTTATGTATTATATATGATCACAGACTTGTGGTATATGGATTACTTCTCCAAATACCAATGGGGTTCTAAACTAATATTCTAGGCCCCCATTGTATCAATGCAAAATTGGTATTATATTACTAATAGAACACCAGATGGAATGAAATGGGATAACAATTTGGAGACCATTCAGACATTGAAAAAAGATGAAGCAAATATTGGTGGTTAAGGTTTTTTTACGATCCCTAGTTATTATGTGGCCAATTAAGTAATAATTTAAATATGAAATCATTTTTTATATCTCATGTATTTAATTTTTCATGAAACATCTTATACTATTATACACTGGTTATTATTTTAGACATCATTGGTTTTGGCCAACTTAGATTTACTAACACCCTACTCTGGATACATAAATTGTAACTGAATAAACATCATGTTTCTTAAATAAAAAATTAGAAAGAGCCTTAGGTTAGATGATTGAGTTTGGATGGATCACGGATGAGGGAACTAGACATGATGTCAGGGCCTTCATGGGAGTTTCCAATGTGTCTTTGTTTTTGGTTTCATATTAAAACTAGACACATGTATGTAATAAAATATCTACTACATTGGTTTTGAATATAATTTCATTATTTTAAGTTATCATATGATATCAGTTTTAATTTTTACGGTTCTATTATGTTTATTTTTTTATTGTCAGTTGGTTTTTATTTACTTATTTCAGATTTTGTGTTGTTTTAATAAATAGGGTATAGTCTCCCCAATATATAAATATTAGACCCACGCTTCTAGTCAGAAGCCTCCAGTGTGTGGGGAGGTGTGCCTGTGGTCACATAACCATTCGTCCCATGGAACAGGTTTGTGTCACTAGGTCTACGACATTACAAATTGATATCCAATGTGATTTATTTTATTTTCTTTTTCATAATTTTTAGAAAAGTTATACGTGAGATAAGAATGAGTCTGTTCATGATCATGAGATAGTTCATGGGAGTAACTAGCCTATGTATGGTGGATAACTATTGTACCAAATGTGTGATTGTTGTTGTTATTGTTGTTTGTTGTTTGAATTGAATGTTATTTATCCTCGAGTTATGGATTTGATATGTGATGTAATTATTTTCCTAAAAAAATAATGACTCAGTTTTCCATGATAATTGTGTATACATGAAGCATTCTATGATTTCAGGAATTATTGTGTCATGAATAATTTTAAGAACACATAGAAAGTTTGTTTTCAGTGAGTTGTTTAAATAAAAGTGATTTTCTTTACTTATAAAAATTTAAATGAAAATAGTGTATAATATGAAATTTTAAATTTTAAATAAAGATAAATAATGTAAGTTAAATGGAAAAAATGGGTATCTAATGAAGAATTTTGATACGGTAAATGTTTTAACCATTTATAATAGTGTCCTTGGTGATAGATTTCTTGGGATAGTGTTCGTAACTCAGTTTTGACAATGTGCTGTGTAATTTTTGGATGATTGGTTATGAATTTATATGAGTCCCTATTGATTTTTTTAAAAAAATATATGTTCCCTAATATGTTATTTTTTAATTTATTATATATTCCTCCTTGAAAATGATTATTGTTTGGATTTTAGGAGGGAATATATGTAAATGTACCTCAAGAAGTAGAACTAGTGGCTCTGATAGTTCAGGGTGAGGGAGACGTAGAGTATTTCCCAGAGAACATAGCACTCCCTATGCAGTTTATAGAGAGATACATAGGATATATTGTTTGAAATATGTCTCTTAGGATATGAGTGTTCTAGTTAAAATTCCACATGACCTTTGTCGAAGAGGGTGGACCTAAGGAAGGTGCATTCCGGATTCAGTTAATCCAGAAGATCGTTGACAACATTGAGATTTCTTCTGAGAAGAGAGAAAAATTATATGCATATATGTTACCTGGTTATGTGAAGCATTGGTGGGATATTAATACATGAAATAAAAAGTAAGATAAAATATTTTTGGAACGAGATTTAAGAAAATTTCATGGGTAATATTTACTCTAAGATTCCTAGGTAGGGGAGGGAAAATACGTTTGTGTGGTTGACCTAGGGGAGTATGTCCATGATGGACTATTCTATTCACTTCACTGATTTGTAGCACATTGATCCATCATTGGAAGGAGATGAGGAAACTATAGATAAATGGATTTATTATCAGATTAAATGTGACATTAATTCCTATGTTAACATCATTATATTTATTAAATTTTATAAGGTGGTGAATTATACTCTCAATTCTGTTGGGAACCTAAATGTGGGCTCTAGTTGAATGTAGGTGGTTTCCACTGGATGAAAATAAGATGCATTTTTTTCATTATAAGAATCATGTATTTCATAACATCAGGAAGGATGATGGAAAATAGATTTTCATAGGAGAATGATCATTTACAAAGAAAAATAAAATAAATTATTTCCATTATTTTGGTAGGCCATGTCAAATTCTTTGATAGTGTCCCTAACTACTAGTGGAGTTCTGAGAATACATAAGGACATTTCACTTCAATAGGTATTATAGAGTCCTCGGTTCTATGGGAATTGAAAATTGATTAATTTATAGTCAAAACACTGCGAGGGGGTATTCCTCCCCTATCTGTATGGAGGTTAGAGTTCTACTAGCCATGGAGATTGTGGATATTGACATGGTACATCTTGAAAATAACACTTTTATTATAATAGTGTTACAACTCAAGGTAATCTGACTAAATCACATGGATTAATGGTAGGTAAGTTTCATGAAGATCATCCACCCTTTTGGATAGTGAGGATGGCCTATCGATAGTAAGAGGTATTATTATTTTATATTATATTCTTTTTAGTTACTTGGTAGATCAAGGAGGCTGTCATTATTTAATATATACACAAATTTTGAATGGTTTGAGTCTAAGAGTGTAGTTCATGTGTGGTTTAATAATGATCGACATGAAATTTTTATTGTGGTTGAGGGACATCTATTTGTATATGGGGTATTATCCTGGCATTGGCAAGTGTCATATCTATTGGGATCTCCACATAATTTTTGTGTCTAGTTTGGAATTGATCTTGGGTATGGAATGATTATTAGAATACCAAGACATCATGGAATGTCAATATAGGAGAGGGATAGTTATGTCTCCTAAGTATAATAGTTATGTTCATCTATGTATGTCACCTTTGGGTTCCATTGTCTTGTTTTCTATGAAGGATGATAGGACAATGAGCTTATTTTTTGATTACCAGAAGTTAAACAAGATGAAAATGACAAAGTGGTATCACATTCTATGTATGGGGGATTCTATTTTTCTAGTTGAGTAGTGATTGGGTTTTCTCCATGATTGACATGAGATAGGGTTATCATCACTTTTCAGTTAGACCTTTTGAAATACCACAAATTGTTTTCAGAAGAATATATAGAATATATGATTTCTCTATGATACTGTTTGGGTTGATGAACACTCTAACAATGATTATCACATTTATGAACCAAATCATCCACCTAAACCTAGATTAGATAGGGTTTTTTTATTGATGACAACTTGTTGTACCCTATGAATCATGATGATCATGCCCAACTTCTTGACATAATCTTGAGTACACTAAGAAAGAATATAAACTATGTCATGATATATATATTTTTCAATTCTAGATCTATGGAGTTAATTACCTATGTCTTGTCATCTTGAATTATGGCGTTGTAGTGGATAAAAAAATGTTCTAGCATTGGTTTTTTTGGAGTATCCCAATTATGCATTTGATATCTGAAGATTTTTTTTGTATGGTGGGTTATTATTAGAGGTTCATCTACGAAATTTCATGTATTGTAGCACAACTTTTGGGTTTGATCAGGAAGTGATTAATGTTTTACTGGGTTGGAGATGGTGACAATAATTTCCAATTGGTGATGTAGAAATTGACTTCAAAACCTATATTAATCATATCCGAATCAGGTTAGGTGTACGAAGTGTTTGGTTATGTTTCAGGATATGGACATAGAGCAGTGTTAATGAAGTGTAGTCGATTTCTAGATTATGGGTCATTGATTTTCAGGCCAGATGAATGGAAATAAACTATGAATGATCATTAATTAGATGAAGATTATTATGATATGATGTGTTGGAAAAATTATCTATTGGGTGAAAAGTTTACTATATATATGGATCATAAAATATTAATTTATGTATTCTAAAAAATAGTTTTCAATATATTGATGTTGATTTGGGTTATATTTTTCAAAAAATTCATTTTGAGATTGAATATATTCCTCGGATTAGAAATATTCTTACTGATTCCTTGAGTAGGAAAACGTAGACATAGAGAGTTCCGGTGTCCAGTTTTGAGATTACAATGATGACTTTACTAGATGAGAAACATATTGTTATTTGGGAGGGCTAGGGGAAGATGATACCCATGTAAAAATTACTCTATTACACACTTCTGAGTAGGATTAGGTAAAGTAAGTATGAGGATGAAGAGTATTTGGCATTTATGGGATGACTTGATGGTGGGGAGTCAATTTCTGATTGGGCTATAGATGCAGATTAGATCATCAATGTTAGGAACCAATATTTTTTCCCTATTTTTATATGTAAGGAGCTAATGCGTTAATTTCAAGCCTCAACATTTGGAAGTTCATCCTGGCTTGAAAAAAATGCACCATGAATACATATTTAGAACTGGAGACAAGTCATAAAGAAAGATATTGTAGGAATCATGACACGATGCAACACACTACAATAATTCATGTTCATACATCAATGAACATATGGTTTCCTACATATTTTTCCCATTTTAGGATGGATGTGGGAAGGAATTACACTATAATTCATGGTAGGTCTTATGAGTACACCTTAGAGTACTGACTAAATTCGGGTGATTGTGGAAGGATTTAAAAAATTAACCCATCTCTTTTTTGTTCATTAGAATTACTTATAGGAACAGTTGGGAGACTTGTATGTTCAAGAGATATTCTATTTTAATAGTGTGTTGTGGAGTATTGTTTCATACCATGAGTCACATGTCAATTAAATATTCTATAACATCATAATTAAAAAACTTAGTGCATAGGTAATACTGAGTATGGAGTTACAGATGGGAAAAAAGGGGATGTTGGAACGTACTATACAGATATTTAAGGATATTCTTAAAGCATGAATTATATAAATTTTAGGGTCTTCTGAGAATCACATAGTTCTCATTAAATGCACCTATAAAATTTTTTATTAGGAAAATAATTATTTGTAACCATATAAATCTCTTAATGGAAGGCCACACAAATAACCTCTATGTAGGATTGAGACAGTTGGGTTAGTGTTTTTGGGAATGAGTATTGTTAATGAGATATAGAAGTAGGTACAACTAATTTGAAATCATATGGATATGGTTTTGAGAATTTTTAGTTCATATTTTGATTTACTTTAATGAATTCATGAAATTGTAGTTAGTGATCATATATTCCTTCTGGATTCTCATAGTATGAGTCACCATTGGATTCAGAGATAGGGAATAATTTCTCTATGGTTTTTTGGATATTTTGATATTTATGGAAAGATCATACTTGTGGTATAATTATTGGCTCTTAAACATATGTTTAGAGAAATGTAAATTGTTTTTAATGTGAGACATCAATTAAAGTATCACCCTAAACCTTCTCATTTGATCGATGTTATTCATGTTGATCTTGAGTCTAATTTGTCCATTCTAGATCATGAAATTCGTGTTGTTGATCATTGTGGGAAGGTGTTGTAGGGAAATAATTTTATGATAGTTCAATAATTGTGGAATCATATCCATGTTTAGTAGGAAATGTGGGAGAGGGAAGAAGATTTGCAGGTGGAGTGGCCTGATATTTTTTCCACAAAATCATAGAAATGCAATGGATTATAGTTCGAGGATGAGCTGATATATGGTGGGGAGGATGTAAGATCTTGAAAATTATAGATATTTATTAGTCTTGATTTTAGTAACTTTTTTAAAATTTGTTTTTTACCTTGATATTTATTTTTTGGCGTTCTTTCATGTGTTTTTTATGAAGTTTAGAAGCAAAATGGTCTTGGAATTATTGGTGCATAGTTAGAGAAAATCGTTGTTCTTTCCCTAGGAATATGTGCTTCCTATTTTAGAGATAAAAGAGGTGGATAATGGTTATTGAATAGTTTTTACAGACTATGCATCCACCCTCCCTAAACTGTGCACCCTAATTTAGTGTGGGTGTTCATGGTTAGCACACAGTTTGGTAAAAAGTGATCTCCTATATAGAAAATGGCGCACATGGGTTTTATTTCCTCCAAAAATGTTAGATAAATGTTAAAGAACCATTTTTAACCCCAATTCACCCCTAATTAGGATAAACTTATTTCGTTCATTTTTTGAGGCTCTTGGTGGTGGCCTACTGAGTTATACACATAACATAATCAGGTTTCATGATCCGTACCCACATACACAGCATGTTCATATGAAATGATAAGGTAAATAGACCTAGGTGTTGTGGTTGAGTTGGGATGAAACATGGATGAGGGACCCCATCACGATGTAAGTAACAACATTGTAGTTCTATTTGTTTGTTTTTTTGGGTTTTAAATTTAAACTTGACACATATGTTGTGTGAAATATCTACTACTTTAGTTTTGGATATTTTGTTTCAATTTTTGGTTTATCATGTGATACCGGTCTGTATTGATTATGTTATTATACTATTTACTATTTATTATCTGTAGGGTATGGTTTATTTATTTCCTCTATTTTTCTGTATTGTTAATGAGGGTATAGTCTCCCCAAGATAGAAATATTTGACCCTTCTTCTAGTAGATAACCTATAGTATTCAGGGATGCAGGACTGAGGTCATGCTAGGGAATAGGTATGTGGAACTTGGTTCGATATGTTACAAAATTTAGTGATAGAAAACATATCACATTTAAAAATAGAGGTTCTAGCTGCACAAACCATGATCAAAAGTTTTATCTTTATTAATTGAGGCAGTATATTATTAAAAAAAAGTCAGTTCCCTTAATATAATCAAATTAATGGATTTAAAGTATAATAATATATTAATATTAGCGTGGACATAATAAATTTTAATTATGATATTTTAGAGTAAAACCTATGAAGTTGATAATACTGGTATTGGGAATACGTGTTTTCATAAAGTGTCTTCGTGGAAATGATGAAATTATAAAAATTAATAGTGACTAACAAATTTATAACATGGTATAAAAGTTATATGATGATAAAAATGTTATATATTCATATGAATATTATAAGGATAGGTGAGTTATGAGGTGATGGAAATTTTATCCTTTTATAGGTGAGGAAAATGGAATATTTGGTAGTAACCCATAAAATTTTAATAATGCAAGGCTACTATTAAATCTCTAATGTCCATAGAATGGAAAACAATTTTAGGGATATTTATTTTGGTTCAAAACACTCCTTAACCACTATATATTGAGTCAACTATAAGTGTTTTATGGCATTTGTTATCAAATCAAAGCATTTATCTAATTTACATTTACAATTGTTATAAATTTATATAGTTAGTAATCAATATTAAATACATTGATCAAAATCAAATATTTTAGATAATTTTATCCTTATTATACCATATATGAATTTCATTTTATTAAATAAATTTGTTAATGGTATCTAATTTTTACATTAAAATAATTATATATAATTGCATAAAAATAATTTTTAAAGAAATAATTTTTATATGATTTTAAATTATATATTAGATAATGTTATCTTGGATAATGATTTTAATGACATGAATTGTTTTATAATAAAATTATATAGTGAATTATTTTTTAATTTCGGTCTATATCTTAATAACCCTTAAAAAAATTCATTAAAAGAAAATAAAAAAAAATAAAAACAATTGAAGTAAATTTTTAGTTGTTTTTAGAAATGTAGGATATTAGATTTATAATTTCGATGAAAATTTTAAGATACATATTTTTATTCCTCAATATAATATTTAATTAATAAAAAAATTAAACATATTCATCATTCTTATATATGAAAAGTCATAAAAAATAAAATTATCCAGAAAACCATAATTTTTTTAATAAAACCTACCATCCCTGAAATAACAAAAAACATTATTAATATTGTAATTTAAATATGAATAATTCATGAAATGAAGTTATTTTTCACAATTTAAATTTTTAAAATTAATCTCTTATGTAATATAATGAATAATGTTACATTAAATAGTTAATTGAGCATTAGTTTAGGATATTGTGTATACCTACTTCAAAAGGTTATCTGGTACTAAATGTCCAATATAATGAAAACTATCCAAACAACACAAAAATAAATATTAATTCATTTTAAATATCAAAATAGGACTATGTAAATGGAAAGAGTATATTCTATTTTATATAATATAAAATGATGATTAAAAACACACATTAATATTATCAAAATGAGCTTAATTTCTTGAATTACCAAAAGATGTATCTTGATGAAAAGTTTTATAATTAAAATCATGAAAATAAAATACCTCATGAAAATATCAATCATTTATAATTTATATTGAAAAATTCAATTTAACATAAATATATTCTTATAAAAAATTCATAACTGAAAAAAAATTCATTCAAACCTTAATAATTATTAACCTAACTCACTCAAAGATATTAAATTTTTAATGAATATTCAAAAATTTGAATTTCATAATAAGAAAAAAATATTTGGATACATTAAAAACTACATTTGATATTTTAATACAAAATATATGTTATTAAGCAGTTGCTAAAAAATTATATATATTGATTACCAATGTTTGAAATCTCACAGAACCCAATCAGACAAATTGATCGTATTTATTGATAATTTAAATTTGAAGATTGATACAAAAAATCACATAGCATGTTTAATATATCTTATAGAAAAATAAAATTTTATTACTAGGTTTGAGAAAATTAATGTATAAAAAACATATCTTGTAATTTCCCATAATTAATAGATTACACGTGTGATGAAAAAATCTAACAAAAATAGTATGAAATTCGATGGATTCATTTTAAAAATGATTGGTTAGTAGTAATAATTCTAATAATTTTGGGAAAACAATAAAATTTTATATTCATTTAGAGTATAAATTTATATAACCTCCAAAATCAAGTAGTTAAACAATGTTTTTCTATCAAAAAAACATAATTTTACACAAAATGACATGGTATATTCATTTTAACAAACATTTCCATATACTCAAAATAAATGTTTAGAAATTAAAAATATAACATATTATTATATATCTTAATAATTAAAAATAAATATCAATGATATTTTATTGATACGACCCTTAAAAACTCAATTACCAGTACATTGTTAGAGGTCATTATGATTATATGTATATAGTTTGATATATTTATAATCATTATTTGTATCACTTATTGTTTCTACTTATTATTTCCTTTTATCTCAATAGAATTATATTATTTTTCTCTATGATATGTCATAATAAATAACTATTATGATGAGACCCAATGTATGGTATGAAAAAATTCATAATAATATGTACGATGGTCCATGGATAACATTATGATAGGACAACAATGATGTTTGATTATTAGGTTAAAATGGATCAAAATAATTGATTCTTCGGTTCATGATGTTGACATATATTAATCTCCAAGTCTGGATTTCATCCAAATATACCTACTAAATGATTTATACATATAACAAATGTCATTTAAAAATAAAATATTTCATTATTATTATTATTATAGGTGTTTTGGGTACAACTACAATGAAACACACACACACACATCACAATCCCTCAAAGTCAAACTGGTAGACCATATCCCCCCTAAGAGATAGTTTACCCGTCGACCTCTTCTTATTTATTTATATATATTTATATGTACGGACCCTAGAACATAAGAATTTTTCATCTACACCTGCACCATCCCATGGGTCCGTCAACATGAATCCCAAAAAGACACCAACTCTATAAGTTTCCATCTCCATCTTCTATGACCATCTCCATCGAGATCCACACCTATACATCATTGCCAGATCTGTCACCACTATAGTCATCATTGATGCTATTCAGTGTACCCATAGAACCACCTTTGACTGTCAACCACCTGAGCTCTTTCACATTGCCACCTTCTCCTTCGGCATCTGGTTCCTCCTAAACCATTCACATAAAAAGCATCTGTCGAACATCCCTCTGACCACCTTATTAACCACAATGTTCCATTCTTGGAGATTGTCCTCTTCCAGATGCACCAAGTATCCCCTATCCCATAGATCATGACCTATCCATCATGAACATTATCCATTTCAATCACGTGGGTCAATCGAGAGCCCCCCATCATAGGGACCATTCCACTATCGTCATACAAAAAAATCCACAAATATTTTGGCTAACAATATTATATCTCTAGTTGATATAGTGTTATAATATTGCCATAACCACTAGGCCAGGTCCCCAACTGTATAATATATTTCATTTTCTATATGGTTCCTTGGAAATTTTAATTATACTACATAAATTTCACTATAATTAATTGTATAGATCTCCCGTGGACATGGGGAATGTCCCCCCATTTTGCATAAGATTCCAATTAGGAGTGAGAGACTATAGAGATACCACAGGGTACCTATACCCTCATATTATAGTAAATACTAGAAGAAAAAACAAGAAGTATCCATAGTGATCATTCTATAATTATACGGAATAAAAATGAAACATTATATTACATATTAATGGATAATAATTCAGTCATACATCCAAATCGATCCCCCATAGTTCTGAATATATGAAAAAAATAAATATAGTAAACAAAATACATAAGATACCCTATAACCAAAGTCATTTTTTTCACAATCCTCATCTATATTCTCATTATTGAACAACCAATAATGTGGTTCTACTCAATGAGGTCATGTATCATGACCAACCTAAAAGGGTAAACAATATATTATCATGCACTTTGGTTCCCATATAAGGGGTGATAAATAAATACTCATTCTACATCCAAAATAATACATCTAAAATGTGTTTTCATAAACAAGTTGAGGAACACATTATATGCTCATACTTATCAAGTAATACTAATAATTAAATGAGTAAATAAAAAATTAATCTATCATTTTTGATATTTTAGTTATAAGGTATAACCTAATATTAATCAAATAAATTTTTATGTAGTGATGAATTGTCTCTAAAAATATTTAAAAATTCTACCATGGGTGAGATAAGTGTCCAACCATAGTATCAAGTGTAACTAATATATCCAAAGAAGTATCATTGGAATCTCATAACACATCAACTGTAAAATAAAATATCATACAAAATATTGTACTATTCTCAAAAGAATGCTTGATATAAATTATTTGATATTAGTAAAAACCATAAGCATCCCATGTAGTTTCTTGTGTGAGCACCAGATCCCCAGAAAAATATGAGGCATCCAAATCGTTATCAAGTGTAAAAAACGAATTATATGAATTATAAATGGAATACCATATATCATCCAGTGTAAACACTATATCTTATGATGTATCCCAACCATAGAATTTATCCTATGGTGTAAATTCTATATCATAATATGAATTCTAGTTTTCTAATATATAATAAATCAGAATTAATCCATCCATGGATATATAATAGGCATCCCTTATATCATCATGTATAAATTTATTATCTATATATGTATCATAGGAGTCCCTTATATGATCATACTTTATCAAAAACATGTAACAGACATCCCAATAAAAAATATCATCCTTATCCCATTCTATCAGATCGCTTCATCATCAGAAAATATTGACCTCTCATGTCCCACTCCCACATGTCAAACCACACCATGATGTCTATCAAGACATTAATATTTTTTTTAAGATCATTATATTTAAGAAACCTCTTCCTGATGAACAAATAAAAATAATCATCTAACATTTAGAACATCCTCTAGGATCAAAATGACCAATTTGTGTCCATCTTCATTGTCCTCATGAGGTCTTTTTTACCCATGATGCACACTCACCCTATTTCATAAATGATCTCAATGCTCAAGTGGTTTATTTAATATCTAATCCCATTTCTTGAGTAATATATTATTGAAATAATAATGTATTTTCTTGTAATGTTTTAATCAAAAACCTTATAAATCGTATCCAATGTCATATAATTATTCTCATACACTCACTGGTGTCTCGTTCCACATCTCCATAAAGAGATCTCTCACTTAATCACCTAGAGAGGTACAATATTTTTCATAAATAATGTGCCCAATTTATTTCACCATTTCACAATGATAACAATAAATGATTAATCATTTTCTTCTATGAAGAATCCTAAATATATTGGACTTGTCAACTATATAATTCTAGATACATGTCATTGAAAATTATTGGACTCCTTTAAGAAGAGATTACATATAGTTTACATCAGTTTACATGACATGTAATCCCAACGCCCAACTCTAGTTGTTTACCCATGGATGTTTAGCTAAACCCAATGTAAAAAATGTATATGATTAAGATACAATGCATAAATAAGATGAATATCACCATAAAAACCTCCCATGGGGGACTCAAAAGTACTTCAGTTACTGTCTAGCTATGCACGACACCCTTAGTCTGGCTATGTACCATATATGTAATGTTGCCTATATGACGTGTTTGGATGAGTAATATGCCAAACCATGGGATTATAAAAATGATTATACATGATGTTACCATATATAATACAATTTGTGTGGTCATAATCACCCCCTTCATGACAATGAATAAAAAAACATGTTTTCTCCAACTACACACTGTGTGATTAGTTTTTTTGAATCAAAACCCCGTAAAAATTTCCCCAAAACCCATATTTCTCTATATCATACCTCATGAATCTATAAAACATGCATAAAATTTTATATAATAAAATATTATGTATAATATTTATAGTAAACTGGGGTGGGTGATGACTATAAACCCAAACAATGTACTTACTCTGGGAGAAATTACTGAAACTGAAGGCTCAAATACTTACTTGTTGGGAGAAATTCCATCATGGTAACACTATAGTGTTTTATATTTTGTATTTTAAAAAATTATGTTTTCAAGCATATTTTTGGAGTTACATATATATTGTGGACTCGAAATTTTGATAAATTTAAAATATGGAAGAATGGATTTCCTAGATTCAACATAGAAAATTGGGTACACAATGTGACCCTGTTTCAAATTGTTTTCCAAATATTTTGGTTCCAAAATATGGAGGATAGTTATCATCGCAAAAATAAGATTTCATTTAAGTCGTTATAAAAATATGGTATAGGCATCTGTTTCATGAATAATGGGTTTTACAAAAGACATTTCATCAATGTGTTGATCATTGAGGGTGGAGCATCTTGAATGCATCATTGTTTGATAGTGATCTCCATGGATTTGAGAAGCTTCAAAAACTAAAAATTCATATGGTGTCACAACAAAACCAGGGTAATTGTGAACTAGTAGGGTGATAAACGTGGATTGATGATGATGTGATGGTAAGATTCTGGAATATGAGTCAACACCAATAAATATTCCTCTATCCCCCCCTCAGAATGTATCTGAAGCCTTAACGAAAATCCATAGGCTCTAATTTCATGAAGTTGATTCATAAAGGGTTCTCATCGGAAAAAGATTATGAATAAGGGGAGTTAAAAGAGGATATTTAAGATGACCAAAATTTGAAAGCATCCTAAAATTAATTGAGTTAAGAATGGAAAAAGATTTCATTTTAAAAGTAATATTCTTCATGATGGATAAGTGAGCTTTGTGAAAAGATGTTTCTTTGTGAAGGACATTTTTTATTCATGATAGAGGTGTGCTTCATGAGGGTAGTGATAATTTAGGAAGTTTTCTAAAGGGATTTCCCAATAAACATATGGTAATGTGATATTAACAAACTAGATGAAATTGGGAATTCAACATAACATCTATCTACAACCGGGGATGCATTCATTATGAATAATGAAGGGACCTAGAAGTATATAAGTAGTGTTTAACTCATTTCTAATGAAGTGAGAAGTGGAAGAGGAAAAATTCAATCTTAACCACCGACAGTGTTCCATATAAGAATACATTGAATGAGTGACCCTAGGGAAGTTGTGAGTTGTCCCTAAACCTTATAAAGTGGGTGAGCCTGTATAATGAAGTTATGTAGCATGATCCTTAATTTGGATGTGAGCCTTAATGTATTTGGTACATCAACACATTTACTTTGTATTCTCATTGAACATATCCTTGTGAGGGTGAACAAATTAAAAAGTTCATCTCTCCTGCATTCTTTCATTTCTATTCATACATTTCTATAGGAAATCGAGAGAAGAGTGTTTTAATTAACAATGAAACAAGATTTGAAGGGGTGGTTGTGTTGATCTATCTGACCCAAATTCACCCTTTCCCCTCTCATAGTATTTAACCTTGTTGGAATAATAATTGGTATTAGAGAAAATTTATAAAAGTTATTGATTCTCTCTTAGTAGACGAAATTGGGGTTTTCAATCACAAAGGGATTACAATATTTGATGGAAGAAATTTTCAATAAAGAAAAAATAGAATGAATCACTACATACAATGAAGAGGATTGAATGTCTTTACAACTATGATGAATGTAATTTCAGCCCATATTATTAGTGGTGCTTTACCAGAATCTGACTGAAGGAAATTGGATGTTGATGATAAAGGAGTAAATTCCATAGAGGAGACCTATCCAATGTAATATTTATGAAGGTGATTTTGGGTAGTTCATTAACTAATATGTGGGAAAATACTCTAAATATTTATGAGGGTGAATGAAATGATAGATACAAAAATTTCAGGTTTTATGGAACATGTATGATGATATGATAATGCACTAAAATTTGCCTATATATTCATTATTTGGATGGGGAATTTACTATGGAATACGTGTGTTGTCTCAGAGAAATTATTAAAAATGTAAATATTTTCAAGCCCATCATGATAAAACTTCCACCTCGGTTCAATTTTAATTTATCTATATTGGACGAAATAATATCCAAATTAGGTGATATTGGATAGCTTTTATTTTACTCTTGTTTCATAGAAGATGGGAAATGATGATAATGAGTCAGTGGAAAAATGGAAATCCAAAGAGGAGGTATTCAAGGCCCTGAATAAACTCACCATTGAATATGGTTATGAAGAAGAAGATATAGATAAGGTGATGTCACTTCTTTCCAATAAACACTAAATTGGAAAAGGAAATATAAAACTAAATCTCCCACATTCATTCTTTAGATGTCCAAATGTTGTAAATCATGCATAAATATTCCACAATATGTTTGAAGAAGATATTGGGGATGATGTTTAAATTCTCAATAATAATTATTCATCCTAGGGGAATGGTTATTAAAAGTTAAACAAAAATTTATTCCAAAATAATAATCTTCAATCAAAATAATATGAATGTTCAGTATAATATGATGTTGAAATGGTGGAAAACTGAAAATGTGATGGAGAAAATTTAATGGTGGAGGTTGTCGATAGCCCTCAGAAAAATTGAAGAATGTGACAATGATGATGAATATATTTATGGAAGAGTTGATTTTAAGGCTTAATTAGAATCCTCCATTTAGAAGATATCTATTTGGAGACCCAAAATGAATAATGACTAAAAAGTTTTTCATGATTAGAAATATTATATATAGTAGTAGGAAGAAGATAAGTCTGAGATAAATGATGAAATTGAAAAACTAAATTCTTCAATTTGAGAGAGCTCAAAAATGGATGTTTAGTACAAGATCAAAATAAAATAATAGTAAATGGAAATTGATAGTTCAACTAGCACTAGAAAATTTCAAATCAAATGTATCAATGAATATGAATAGGATTTTATCATCCTGTAATTAACTATTAAGCTTCAATAAAAACCCTTGACTCTCAAAATCTCATCGGGAATGCAGATCATCCTTGAAATAGAAAATATGAATGTGGGTCATAGAGCTCCATTAGAACAAAACCAACATTAAAATTTAATAGGCTGGAATGATATGGGGCTTGATCGAAAAAAGAAATCTCTAATGGTTGACGTCAAACCACAAGAACCTACCCAAATATTCAATATTTATTTGGATATAAATTAGAACCAGAAGTCTTAGAGAACCCTTGGGAAAACCTACAGTGCATTATTACCGCAAAATGATTAACCCAATATGAGATGTTATTGTTATAGAAGGACTGAGAACTCACAAAATGTTAGTTCCATAGTCATGATGCATAGAAGTGAACAATACCAACAAAATTTTCCTTATAGAACTCAGTATTCTATGACAACATTTTATGTACACTATTTTTGGAATGGAGGATTCAGGATCATGGAAAGATATTTCTCTTCTATAATGTATAAAAATGTTTTGTGGATGGCTGAATATGGTCCTATGTATAAGATTGATGCATTATCTAATGAGCTAAAAATGAAAATTTGATTTGAAGTTCAGAAAGATGAAGCTATTCCTTCATACTCCATAGAATATCATGATTATAAATCCTTGATGGGTATGAATTAAAAAGCATATATCAAAAAGAATATAATTGAGCATGAAATGGTGGAGAATATTTCCCTTTAAGAATCAATTCATTCTGGTGTATAGATCATTGAGAGTGGATTCAAATCCAATATGAAAAGTAGTAAGGATTATGTAACAGGCATAACATATGACATGTAAGGTGTTTTAAAATATATAAATAGTGGTGTTCTGATGATTATTGGATTATTAAAATCAAAATTTGGGGGGTCAATGATATGAGACATGATGATGTCTTACTTGATGAAGTTCTCAGTCCAAAATTTCTATGTGTCAGTCAACTATGTTACTCTAGACAAGCTATAATGATTATAAATAAGATTTATATCATTAAGGAAAATGATGGTGTAGATATTTTGTATTAAAAACCCACAAATGAGAATCTCTAACTTTTATGTGGTGAGGAAGATAGTTTTTTTTTTCTATGAGGATGAAGAAAAAATATTATATCATAAACATCATGTTCATTTGAGCCAAACATCATTGGAAGGTTTTGTGAAATGTGATTCTTCTCAAGACCCCCCTAGGTTATCATGTGATTCTACCCATATATGTTATTCCTGTAAAAATGGTAATAATGTAAAAATGATATATAAGGAAAAATAACAATGGTCAACAAAAGTTTTTGAGTGCGATCATATTGTTGTGTGGGGACCTATTTCACTAATATCTATTGATGGGATGGGAAATTTTGTTTTTTAAATGATTAATTTAGTATAATGGAATTGGTTTCATTCATCACTCACATATATGAGGTGTTTAGTTGTAAAAAAACTTATTAAAAGGAAGTTGGAAAGATGATGGGGTAAATAATTCACAAGATACAAATAGGTTATGGAATATAGTTCAAAAAATTCCATGTGGAGTATTATCATGAGAAACAAGGGATAAGTGTAATTTCCTGAAACATTACAGAGATTAACTTGGCTTCTTTTTGTGTACTATTTTTTTATTTGAGTAATTCCCATTTGGGTTTTACCTAGTGGTGTGTTTGGGTGAAAATTGAGAAAAATGGAAGAAAAAGTGACAGTGCATGGTTTGCACATGGTTAGGGAAAATCATGTTCCCGAAACCATCATACCATGTAAACCCAAGTAATGGTTATTTTCATAGATAGAACATGGATTGGAAAATTGTGGTCCCTCAAACGAGTAATCATTCACCCTTATAAATTAGGTTAATGGTTTAAGTTTGAAGTTAATGTAAACCACACTCCCCTACACCAAAAATCTATTAAATGAATTAATTAAGCCCAAAAATTAGTTTTAAAATTTCCCAAACCAACATTTTATTCCCCAATGGAGCCCCACTTGACCCAATGTCCTCTTTAATGATCTTCGAGCTCTCCAAAAAAATTCCATGCCTTCCCAACCACCGTTCTTTATGATTTGATGACCAGATCTTAGATATGCATCCCTCCCAGTAAGTGGAGCCTATCACATTGCTTTCACATTCTTCCTCCATTTTAATCTCATGTTTTGTGGGAGTTTGTCATATATTTTTATATATATGGATATTTATTTATTATATCTTATTTTTTAATCTTGATTTAGGGTTTTAGATCTGAATCTTGATCTACGTTGTTGTACGGATCAATTTTTGGGATTTCTATTGGGTGATCTTCTGTCAACGAATTGAGGTCGGTGGTCCATAATTGAAATCTCATAGTTGTGGTCTCGGTTTATTATATGATGTTGTATAATTTATATATTTATTTAGAAATTTAAATTCATAAATTGATTTCATTAATGTGGTATATTATTTAATTGAGGTAACTATGAAATTATGAGATTTAGGGATTGTTGATATATATAATTCATTACGGAATTAATTATGTGATATTAGGATTTAAAATTTAAATAATTAATTTTTTTTATTATTTATAATCGATTTTAGATGGTTGAATTGAGTACTTAATTTTGGAATTAATTAGGGACATCGATATTTGTTTTTTTAAAAATTAATTTTAGGAATTTATTATGATATTTTGTGGTTGGGTAATTTTGATAATAAATTGATGAGTTAATTATATGATATTAGCACTGAGAATTGAATGATTAATTGATGAATTAATTATGTGTTATTGAGATGGTATATTTGGATAATTAATTAGGAAATTAATTAAGGGAATTTATATTATTAACTAATTAGTGAATTTGTGATGAAGATTCAGAAGATTAATTCAATATTGTGTTAATTAATAATATTCAGAAGATTAATTATTTTTTAAATAATTAATGAAATAAACATGGTTAATTGACTATTAAGTTAAATAATTTGATTGAGATGATTAATTAATTTTTGAATTAATTAATGAGAAGATAAAGGTAAAAATGAAATTCATATGATAATTGAGATCTAGAATTAATACAATGGAATTAAGAGATTGAGATGATATAGAATTATAATAGGGGATTTATATAACATGTCCTGCCTTTCAAATAGTTCAAACTATAGAATTGGTTGAACTGGTAATAAGGTTCGGGTTTCCTAAAACATAGTGGAATATACGAGGTTAAATAAAGAGTAATTTGATAATGTTATAACTTTTTATTTATGAATATTGGTTATATATTTAAATAACTACATACACTATTATTTGACTAGATATTGATTTAAACACTATTGGCGGTGGCCTACTAAGTTGTAATTTCACCATATATGGGCTTTTGGTTTGGTACTTGAATAGAATTCATCATTAATGGTTGGGTTATGGGAAAAGGTGTTGTGTTAAATGGCTGACCAGGGGATACAACATAGATGAGGGAACTGTACATGGTTTGGGAACTACTGATTAGTAATTATTCTGTTTGTTTCAAGTTGAATTTTGTCACCGCACACATATTAACAAGACAAATCTATTGCATAGATTTGACATTGTGTTTTCTTATTTGATTGACTAGAGATGTATGTATTTTTTATGGTTATATGTTATTCTTATATAAATTATTTATTTCTATGGGTATATTATTATGGTGAATATGGGTATAGTCTCCACATGACAGAATGATCATACCCCCACTGCTAGTCAATATCCTCTTTCAAAAGTAGAGGTGTTATTTAGGTCATGTGGCGGTCCGGTTCGGTTCCCCAGTGAGTGTCACATTGTTCAGGATGTTTCAAAGTGGCATTAGAAGAATTCTATTTTCTTTTTAATTTGACATGGTGTTTTGGAAAAGGTAAACATGAGTCTAAAAGGATTTGATCATTGGTGTTGAGCTCATGCATAGGATCTGACGACCCACATATGATAAAAAACCCAACCACACTGTATGGGATTGCTGTTATTGATTTGTGTTGTTATAGTTGAATATTATTTCACCTTAGGTGACACAATTTTTGTGTGGTGTTACTGTCGTTTCTATGATTTCTTGATTACTGAATTGTGTCCTTGTATGTCATGAAAACTGAGTTTTCATGCTTCAGTGTAGGCATTCAACATTATTTTCTGACATGCATCATTTTAGGAATGCTTGGGGAGACAGGTTATGGGTAAGTTGTAGAACTTGAACTGTTTTCATTACTTGAGAAATTTAGCTGAAAAGGGTTCCTAATGTGAGTTATGAATTTGAAAATGATGAAAAATATGAACCAATGGAGTTATAATGTGATACCATGAGCAATTAGAAGTGATTAACCATGTTAACCTGGACCTAGATGTTGGATTATTAAGGGTAATATTAGCATATCTGTATTAACTGCATGACGACGTATGGGGGAATGGTTTATTGTGACTTGTTGTGATTTTTCTCTTATGTAAATGTGTTGAATTTGTGAAATTTATCCTAAGGTGTGTGTTGATATTTTATATTTATTCCTCCACGATGATGCCTTTTGATAGGATGACATGGGGTCATGGCTATATTTTATTGACCAGTTGTGGGAACTGATGCTCGGATTGTTCCAGGGGAAGAATTATGGGGTCAATTTTGAAAGAACTCCATTTTGTTTATGAAATTCATGGTAAGAGACACATGGTGGGTTGTGAAAATCATTTATTACTTGATGAGGGAGTTTCAGACACATCATTGTCTGAAATTTAAAGGAGAGGGTGGACCCAAAGGATTTATGTTCTAGATTGATGTTGTACTGACTATACTTGAAAACGTAGAGACACATAATAAGAAGAGATTCAAACTGGTTTCTTATATGCTGCAAAAATAGTGAAGTGTTTGTGGGACATTCAAACTCAAACTAGATAGGTTGATGGAATGTTATGGAATATATTCTTGGATAGGTTCTTAGAGCACTTGTATCTTGAGATGCTGATGTAGTAGAGAGTATCTAATTTCATGTTATTGACTCAAGGGAGAATGTTCATGATGGACAATGATAGACACTTTATATATTTTCATCTCCTTTCTCCATCATTGGCAATAAAAGAGACTAATGTAGGAAATAGGTTTCAAGGACATAACTGTGAAAATAAGTCCTAGGTTAAAATCTTCAGCCTAAAGAAGTTTTTAGAAGTAGAAAATCAAGACCTCATAATAGAGGGGAACCTAAAAGAGGCTTCCAGTTGAACATAGATGATTGGTTACGAATGATCAGGAAGTATGTCTTCCGATAAAAGGAAGTGGCATTAGGATACCATTATCAATATTTGTAGAAAATAATGTATCCTTGGAGAGAATTTATTTTCATAGTACCATTCTCTATTGATTTTCAATCAATGTGGTAGGCCAAGCCAATATCTTAGACATTTTCTCAGACCACCAGTGGAGTGTCTATCTTGAAAAAATATGTGACATCTATAGAAATTCTGTAAGAAACCATGATAGATAGGTAATGATGGAGAATATTGACAGAATCAGAGTGTAGGAAGAAGCGATTCTACACCATATAAGGCTATTGGTGGGAGTTATACAGGTCGTGTCTATAGAGGTAGTAAAAACTGTATATATAGTAATGAAAACCCGTATCAATAGGGTTCTACAACATAGGGTAGTGATACTATATCACAGGGAAGAGGGGAAGGAAAATTTCACACATTTCATCCTACACTGGTAGATATAGAAGCTGGAACAACAATAGAAAGAGGTATTATTATTGTGTAATATAAAATATACAGTTCTTTATTTGATAAAGGTGCCTATTATTCAATTATTTCATCGAAACATGTTAGTGGATTGAGTCTGGTAATGGAGTTTTTGATTGAGATGATGACAATAGACACACCTCTTGGATTATAGTTTAGGAAAATATTCTTTGGTATGGAATGCTCTCTCAGAGATGGTGACTATATTTTTCAATGGAATCTCAATATCCTTGACATGTCATGCATCGACCTAATTATGGGTATGGAATAGATAGTACTATACCGAGATAACATTTATTTTTACTACAGGAGGGTGACTTTTACAGCTCCTATGGGTGAAAATTATATTCACTATAGAGAAAGGGACATCCTGGAAGGCCATGCAGGGATAATTAATTAAAAACTAAGAGAAATGATAGCCCTTATTTGAATTAAATTTTTGATGATGAATATATGATGGAGGATGTCTTTCCATCTGTAGTGGAATGATTTCATGATGTATTTCTGGAAGACTTCTCTTGGATTCCACTTGAGAGAGATTTGGAATTCACTATTGATATGATTCTTGGGGCTGATTCAGTTTTAATTCCACCGAATATAATGGCTCCAAAAACACTCCAAGATCTTATGACTGAGTTGGAGGAGTCTAAGGATAAGTTAATTATCCATCTGATGACATCACCATGGGGTTATCTATTGTTGTTTTCAAAGAAGGATGATATAATTATGAACTCGTATGTTGATTTCTAGAAGTTGAACAGGATGAAAGTGAAGAACATGTATCGACATCCAAATTTCAATAATATCTTTCACTAGTTGAGGGGATCTTATGTATTATTAAATATAAACTTCATATCAGGGTATCATTGGTTTATATCTTGTACAACTAATATATATTCTACCTCTTTTAGAAGTAGGTATGTCTTATATGAGTTCATCGTAATGTTTATTAGGTTGTATAATGAACCATTGTGATTATGTAATTTATTATCAGAATATTCCACCCATAACATGATCAGTATATGGTAGTGTTGGTGGATTATATCTTTGTTTACTCAAAGAATCATGACAATCATGCCCTATATATTGAAATCATCATGATTACACAGAAAAAGAATCTTATATAGAAAAAGATATCTAGAATTAAGTTTTTTTTCTCATATACACTTCTTGGGACACTTTAAATCAGTATAAGGTTTGTCATTGGACCTAGAGAAGGTTCGGGTTATGGTTTCTTAGGAGAAGCCAGAGAATAGTTTAGATATATGTAGCTTTATGGGGTCAGTATGATGTTGTCATTGATTCATTCAGGACTTTTCCAGAATGGGAACAACACATATAGGCTTGACCAAAAACGGGATAAAGTTCAAATGGATTGAATCTTTTTAGTATTCCTTCCAAGAGTTGAATAAGTTTTTTAAATCAACATCGATTTTGTTCCTAAAAAATCCATTTGAGAAGTATATAGGGTATTGAGTTGCTTCTAGAGTCATATATGGAGATGTGTTATTGTACAGAGATTGAGTTGTAGAATATCAAACTTTGTTGATAAGGTCCAATGAATGAAACAACCCTGTACATGACCTTGAGTTGGAAGATTTTGTTTATGGTTTTAATTTTTAGAAACATTTTTTGTTGGGTGATAATTTTATGGTGTATACAAATCACAAGAGCATTATTTATATCGTTCCCTATTGAGATTTGAACCTTCATCTGAGGATATTGGATGAGTATTTTCAGTTATATGATTTCAAACTATAATATAAACCTGGTAAAAAGAATAGTCTGGTAGAAGATTTGAGAAGGAAATCATAGATAGAATAGGTTCATTAGTCTAGTACAGAGTTTAATATGATGACTTTTCTTGATGAGATGCATGTTGTGGTTAAATAGTGTTAGGATCAGATGCATCTAATATCATTTTTAGTGGAGTAAACCATTTTGATCCATATTAGAGACATGTACAATTAGGATCTTGAGTGTTTTCCCTTGATGGAAAGTGTTTAGGGTGGAGATTCATCTTCATATAAGAGAATAGATGAGAACGATATCATATATATATATATAATAATGTTTTTATGCCTACAAGCATGTGAGAGGAGATGAGGAAGTAATTTCAGGCATTGATGTGAGAGGTACATCTAGGTTTGACCAATATTATCCATGACCTCTAATAAATGTTTTGATAGCTGGACATGAAAAATGAGATAATTGGGTTCATAAAATGATTTTACCCTAATGAGATGGGGATGTCTAGCTATCAACGATTTGGAGGTTTTCTAATCCCATTCCATAATGGAAGTGGTATGAAATTAATATGGAATTTGTGATGGGTCTCCCCATGAACCCATTGAAAAATGATGCTATTTTTATTGCTGTAGATTATCTGGAAGTGGTATCACACTTCTTTCTTATATGGGAGACATTCCCATTGGATGAGGTGGGAGTTTTATATGTATAATAGATAGTTTGTTTCCATGGGGTTCCAAAAACTATTGTTTCGGATCATGACTCTTATTATAATTCACGATTATGGAAGGTCATACATAAGTATCTTGGAATTGTTTTTAATGAATATGGATTTCCACCCCAAGACAGATGGTCTGTTAGTGAATATTATACAGGTTCTTGAGGATATGTTGTTAGTATTTGTTTTATACAAAGGTTTGTATTTTGAGAAGAACCTATATTTGGTTATGATTACCTATAACAATAGTTATATACTATAATACAAATGGAACCATATAAGGATATTTTTAGTAGTCCATGCATTTCACAATTATGCTGGATAGAGGTAGGTGAGTCAGAGTTGATGGGACTAAGTCTCAAGTAAGAGACACCAATGCATGTGAAAAATATTTGGAATTATATGGAAATGGATCATAGTAGATAGAATTTATATGATGATAGACGTCAGTGACCCCAAGAGTTTATAGATGGTGATCCCATATTCCTTCTAGTGTCTCCCAGGTTGGGTCACCACGAGATACAAAGGTAGGGAAAGCTAGTGCCAAGGTTTGTTGGACCATTTGATGTAGTGGAAAAAATTGGGCCAGTGGCTTACTAATTAGATCCTCCTCAAAAATACAATTATATGCATGTCATCTTCTTTGTATCACAACTATGATGGTATAACCTCTACCCTTATCATGTTTTAACTTTGAATGATGTTGAGATTAAAATAGATTTGTCCTTTGAGGAGAATTAGATACATGTTTCAGATCTCAATGGGAAAGTTTTGTTAGGAAATTGTATGGAAATAGTTCATATACTGAGGAAACATGGACATGTGAATGGGGAGTCTTGTGAAAGGGAGTATATATATGGGAATAATGGAATAATTTTTTTGATTTGGATTTGTAGAGTTTCTAGGGAGTACAGATCCTAGATGAGTTGTTATAAGGTGGGGAGATTATAAGATCCCAATAATTTTTAGATGATTTTATTGTTTAATGGTACAATTTTGTCTTAATTTTAGTAATTATCATTTGGGTTTTAACTTGGTGTGAATTTGCGTGTAATTTTAGAAAAATGGATGAACAAGTTAAAGTGCATAGTTGGTGCATGGTTTGGGAAACCTATATGCCCTAGTCCAGAAAACTGTAAGAACCCAGGAAGAGGGGAGTCACACAGATGGAACATGGTATAGAAGATTGTTCATCCTAAAAGAACTAACTATTAACCCATATAAACGAGGGATAGGATTTAGGGCATGGTTAGGGAAAATTATGCATCTGTGCCCAACAAATGATGCGCATGAATGAATTAAGACTAAAAATTAGTTTTAAAATTTATCAAACCCCCATTTTAATCCCAAATCAACCCCAAATCAACCCTACATCCTATTTTAAAATTTTGGAGCTTTGTAGAAAATTTATCAGCCTTCCTGACCTCTTGTCATCATGACTCGAAGCCCGAATATTAGATCTACACCAATCATAGTACATGGATCTTATCATCTTGCACTCACTCTCATTTTTATTTCATCTTTCATTATTATGGTGGGATTTTATCTTATTTTTTACATGGTCATGATTTATATTTGATGAATCTAGATCAAATATTGTAGATAAATATCTGTATTTAAGATAAATGTTTTTGTTAATCTTAAATTAGGGTCTTAGATCTAGATCCTGATCTGCATCATTGTGCTGCTCAATTTTGGGGACATCCATTTGGTGATATTTCTTCAATGAATTGAGGTATGGGGTCTATAATTCAAATCACATAGTCGCGATCTTAATTTCTTATATTCATGTGGTACAATTGATATATTTTTTTAGAAATTGATATTCCTAAATTTATTTCACTAATATGGTTTCATAATTAATTGAGGTAATTGAAAAATTATTATGCTTAGGTATTTCTATGTAATGGAATTAATTGGGGAATTAATTATGTGATGTTGGGATTTTGATACTATATTATTAATTTTTGGATTAATTATGATGTAATTTGGATGGTATAATTGAGTAGTTAATTTTGGAATTAGTTAGGGACATTAAGATTGTGTTATGAAAAATTAATAGTTGAAATTAATTAAGTGATTTGGAGATTGGGGAATTAGGATAATTAAATGATGAATTAATTAAACGAAATTGAAATTGAGATGTGAATGGTTAGTTGACAAATTAATTATGGGTTATCAAGATGGAATATTAGGTTAATTAATTGGGGAATTTATTATGGGATTTGATGTGATGAAGTAATTATTGAATTAGTAATGAATATTAATAAGATTGATAATTTGTTGAGATAATTAATATGTTTGAGTTGATTAATTATGTTTTGTGTTAATTAATGAATTTGAGATGATTAATTAACCATTTTTTAATTAATGAGATTAAGATAATTAATTAATTTTTGAATTAATTAATGAGTCAATGAGTGGTAACAATGGAATTCATATGACAATTGAGACCTAGAATGGTAACAAATGCATTATGATATTGATTTTACATTGAATTTTAATAGTGGAATTCTATAACATGACATCTCTTGGGGATAATTTAGAATCCAGGGTTGGATAATGTAGATAATGAGTTTCAGCTGTCCTGAAACCAAGGGGGAATTTATATAACGATGCAAAATTTTGAATAAATTTTGTTTCCAAAATTTGTGTGTTATTTTATTTTATACTCAACAAAACTGTTTCATTAAGTAAAATGAGTATAATTAAAATAATACCGTTGGGTTTCGACTGTTATATGACCGTTTGAAACTGAATGTTGCAATTATTGTCTATAAATACAAGTGATCTTGATTAATTAATATAGAAAGATGATTTTATGGCCCCATCCAGTAGTCTCGGGCTGATCGAAGCCCATTTGATGGAACTTGGGAAAGAGGTAGCACCATTGTGCTTTGCTATGGACCAAACCAAAGCCGAAATTCATTGTATGAAGCTAGAACGGAATCGTCTTCGCGAGAAGTTCAAGATGATAGAAATCACTACTCATGCAATGTTGGCTGAGCCGCCCCATGGTTCTATCACCCTATCATACCTTACTCTTAGGTCCTATGCTGGTGTTATAAGGGGCTATGTAACGAGATTGTAACTACCGTGTGTAATCCTTTTATTTAAATAAAAAATGTGATTTCATCTAATGGTGATGTTTGTGAACCTCAAGTGTTCAGATAAATATAGGATGTATATTATTGATGAATTTTGGAGAAAAAGAATATTTTAAAATATTTATCTAAACCATAAATAATTAATGATGTGTAATGATTTTAAAAAACTATACTTTTACAAATGTGTTTAGTAAAAAATTTAGAGTCTAATAAGATCAACTTAATTTTTGTTGAATTGTAATTTATGAATAGTGATTTTACCCTTAAGATTAGTAATGTGACCAAATGGATTATTAATCTCACTTAAAGTAAGTATTAAAATAATATAGTCACCTTGATTAAGTAATGTTATTCAATAAAATAGGTAAATAACTATTTTAGAAATTATTAGTGAAGTATTAGTTTTTTTGGGTGAATTGTGTTTTTTAATTAAAAATTAAGTTAAAAATATATAGAAAATTATTTTTATAAAATTGATTTCATTTTTTAATTCATATCATTGATATTAGGTTTAGGTAATTTTTTGGGATTTTTCTAAAAAAGATTAATTTTCAGTGAATAATTAATTTTCAGTTTAGAGTTTTGGGTGTTTAATGATAGCATTAAGAATGTAATAACTATTCAATCATTATGGTCTACTTATTAATATTAATATAATGTATGAGGTTTCCAAAGTGGACAATACCATGGGAAAGCCCATGGTTTTTCCAATACCACCAATGAGGTGTCCCTTGGCCATTAATGCCTTGTCCCCTCACTTCCCCTATAATTACCAAGCCATTCCCTCATCATTTCCATTCCAAAATAATCATCAACAAATTTCTGGTATACTTACCACCCAAGGAGTCCTCCCAAGGTTCCCTCAAGCCTCTCAAGTTCCCAAACATCAGGATATCGAAGTTACTCTTCAAGGTAAGATATCCTACCTCTCTCTTTCTTTTCATATACTCCCGTTTATGTCATTTCTTTTAAGCCCCATGTTTTTATATTGGGTTTTTTCTATTATATTCATATTACATCTCTTTTAATGTCAATATGATGAGATACCCCCTCTTTATCACATCATTTAATTTTGTGAATGATTTAGTGGCGTTGTTAGGCTGCTGAATTTTTGCAAGGGATTATTTCACTCTTCGCATTTTCAAAGTTATACTTTCATGTCAATTATTTCAAGTTCCTTTCTTCATTTTGTGGTATGATATCTATTTTCATCATACTTTCCTTTTTTGTTAATATGGTTAGATACCCTATTTAATCTCCTAATTTCATTTGTTTTATGTTTTAAGTGACGTTGTTAGGCTGCATAATTTTTCATAAGAGAAATCTTACTTTTTTTCTTCCTTTCATGTTATTCATTTCATATGGTATGTCCTTTAAATTTCATTACCATTTTCTTATATCATTTATATTATATCACTCTACTATTTTATGGATCATTTATGAGTGGGTAACCCACGTCCCCTCTCATTTCAATGTTTTCTAAAACCCTGCAACATAGCCGTTATGCTGCCGAATTTTCATCTCAAAATGTCTCTCTCTTTTTCTGAAATTCTTTTATTTATCAAGTGAATACAAAAAACTATTTATTTTACATGGTTATTCACATATATATCAAAATTTTATATTTTAAATTCGGGTATTTACATACATGAGACCCGCTTTCCTTTTCTGTGTGTTTAAAGTGACATAAAGATCACGTCTTTAGAGCAGTTTTTAAAATGATATGAATATGAAATGAAATCCATTTCTTTTATGATATATGGGTTATTTATGAAATTATTGGTGTTGATATATGTGTCTCAAATGATAATAAAGTCAAATTAAGGGTGCGCCCTGATAGCGCTCCAATGCATTGGGTAAAGACATAATCTCTAAAGATGACCATTTTAACGATACCTTGGTGAATAACCTTGGTAATTTTTTTAATGACACCTTGGGGATGGACCTTGGTGAAACGGAAATGATTGACTAAGTTAAATGTTGTAGCCACATCTTAAAGTTATGAAACACGTAATTCTTATTATGATATGCCTCATGATCTCTTTATCTTTCCTTAAAGTTATTATCACGACTTTTTGGATGTATCTCAAATTCACATGTAAAATGTTTCTCTTGTTTCCCTTTTTGGTCCTTCTTCTCTCCCTTTCCATTGATGTATGCTACAAGTTTATGATATGCTGTAATGAACATAGGATGAAAACTGAAGAAGCCTTTCAAGTTTTTAAGAAGAATGTTTTATGTCTTCATGTATTATGTTCATAGTTTCCAAGACACTAAACCCTAAAGATCCTCAGTTTTGTAAAATGTAATGAAAAGTTATGTTATAAAAAGGTGGGATGATATAGTTGGTATCACTGGATGGATTAGTTTTTTGAGGAAATTATGATTTGAAAACATTACAAGGTTTCTTAATGAAAATATTAAATATATGAGAACATCCTGGTATTTTGGTGAATTTTTGATTATGTGGATTCCATAAAAATAAATCCCTGTCTGGATACGAACAAGTAGAGGTGAATCTGATATAGATGTACATAGCGGTAAAACCCGAAAAAACCTCTTTGATCTAGACTTTAATAGGAACTGGTGCACGACAACGGGACCTTCTGCACACTTTGTAACAACACTCCCGGGGGATATGTTTGGTTAATCACAAACTTTTTATGAATCATTATGAAGGAATTATAGAAAAATGTAATTGTGTAAGCATGAAGTTTTAAGACATAAAATCATTTTTACTTAAAAGACTCATAAATTAAATAAGTTTCTCATGAAGGATTTATTCTTTTAGAAAATGTCCCCATTGTCTATGAATACATTGACGTATTTTCTGAGGAGTTACCCAGACCTACCCAAGAAAGGGAGGTAGAGTTCTACAGTGAACTCGTACCTGGATATCATCCGATGTCAAAGACCCCCTATAGGATAGAAAATGTGGAGCTAGAGGAATTAAAGAAACAACTCCAAGACCTTTTGGAGAATGGGTTTATCTAACCACGTGTGTCTCCTTGGGGAGCACCAGTTTTCTTTGTGAAGAATAAGGATGGATTGATGCAGCTATGCATTGATTATAGAGAACTAAATGGAATCATAGTGAAGAAAAAATAATCTCTTCCATGAATTGATGACTTATTTGACCAACTTTGAGGGACTAAATTCTTCTCTAATATTGATCTTCATTCTGGTTATCATCAATTGAGGGTGAAGAATAATGATATTCCAAAAAAAACTGCCTTCCAATCAAGATATGGGCATTATGAGTTTGTTGTTATGCCCTTCGGACTGACTAATGCACTGGCTATTTTTATGGATCAAGAATAAGTTGATTTTGGAAACATATGTTTTATCAAATGGATATCCTTTGTATAGGAAAATGATTTGGTGATTAAATTATAAAGGTTATTTTGGATGGCGTTTTCTCTTTTGGTGTACTATATGTGTATCGCCCGGACCCCAGTTACCCAGAGTCGGTGCATTATAACATAACATTGGAATTACTACATCAGATCATGTCTCGAAAGACCGATTAGTTTAGTAGTCTTGGAAATACTAGATATATTCAGAAGTCTTACAATTACATCATAAAATAAAAACTACAACAACATCTTGTCTTCACATCCCCTCATACTATCCCTGCAGGTCATTCATAAATTACTTCTTAGACACCTGGGAAAAATAAAGCATAGAAAGGGGTGAGATCAAACGCTCAGTAATGGTATGAAATATAGTGGAAACTTTCATAAATAAGCATAAACAATTAATACAATGTATAACTAAAAGAAAAGCCTTCTAAACTTGAACTTCAATATAATATGGAAAAAATAAAATGAAACAATTCCATTTACTTGCTCACATTGATATTATACTATTCAAATAATCACATGCAACATCACTAACCACTTTCATAATGATGGAATTCATAATGCCGAACTTCAGTTTCTGTGTCAAGGCCTCGTGCCAAGACCTAAGGGCCAACTATAACCAGAACCCAACCCGGAGAGCCTCTGTAACCGGACTCTATCCCTGAGAGCCTCTATAACCGGACTCCATCCTGGAGTGCATCTAATAACCGGAAACTAACCCGGAGTGCCTCTAATAACCAAACACCAACCCGGAGGGTCTGCTGTAACCGGATCCCAACCTGGAGGGCTTACTTTTACCGGTCCCCAACCCAGAACATACTAGTCCAACACATTCATCTTAAGAAGAGGATGAAATATAACATAAACATTCGTATTAAAACTAGCATACAAAATTCCAAAACATTAATCATAAACCATTAATGGAATAAAAATAACTCATCCATATTCAAACATATCACAAAACCATAAATAAAATATGGAAGATTTGTATCATAATAAATCAACTTCAAACAAGTGTAAAAGTTTTCAATGTATGTTGACATAGATGAAATCAAAACTATTTGAGATAAATATATCTTCTTTTGAAATCATTAAAATGTCACATAATTATAAAAGAAAACATTTACTTTGAAAATATTCTTATAAGATCGTAAGGGAAGCCTCAAAGATTTTATAACGGAGAAAAATATCTGCACCTGCTGTATAAGATAAAAAAGACATTCTTACCTTAATTTTGTCGAAAAGGTTAAAAAGGACCTTTTTGGAAAATGACGGAAAGATTCATTTATAAACTTTTTATAAAAAGTCAAAAAAGGGTATAATTGACCTTAACCCATATTCTGTGAAATAGTAGGAATTTTTTGAAATACATTTTTATGAAACAGGGATGTGGATGATAAAGTGGTCCCGGTAGATAATTATGTATAAACAACCTCAGATAATGAAGAGATTGTGAAATAAACCCTTACCAATTTGGCAACTTACGAAACATACACCCCATGAAAGAGGTATCATACAATGAATATGTAAATACACATAAATTAAAGTGTATTACACGAAGAATACAATTATGGGCAGTACATACACCACACAAAATGTAATAGTGGCAATATGGTATGAATCTCATGGGAATAAGGAGTGAGATGAAAACCCCTTTCCTTGTACTTTTCCTTTATCAAGGGTTGGTTAACATCATGTATAATGGTGAAATAATTGTTATTAAATTATACAAGAATAATATACATTAATATGATATCATATATGATCTTTTAACATTGCTTTGTTAATAATATTTAAGTATTATTGTCATTTCGGGTGTTAACTTACTCGTTTTCCTTTATATTCTTTGTTATGTAAGCCGTGTATGTTATGGATAGGTTGTATATTATTCATATATAGAATGATATCAAGTCCTTAAACATTATTTTTAATCATTAAATGAGAATTAGACTCAAATGGATATGATGGGGAATGAATCTCATCGCGTTCGTGGAGACGGTAGTCCGTACGTACACACAAGCGACAATATCATTCTTTTGATATTAAAATAATATATAATTTGATGGTATATCATATAGAAATAATAATTATCATGTTATATTTATTATTTACATGAATTATACATCATTATTATACCCATCTAAATAATAATATATTGAATAACAATTACACCACAATGTGGAGACGGTAAGTCGTACGTACGCACATATGGTGACATGTAATTCAAGGGATGGATAGAATAATGAATTTATTTGTTAAATAAATATAATAACATTATAGTATATATATGATACTGGAGTTATTATTTTATAATGGAAATAAAAAGGAAATAAGAAGTTGAAGAAGAAAGGAACTTTAAAGAGAGTGATGAAGACGTTACCTCTACTTCGATTTCTTATTTTTGATTTGATCAAAAGGGATCCATAGGTTGGATTTATGATCAAACGAAGGCCTCTAGGATGAAGTTAGAGATGTTGGTAGGATATTTTGTCATCCTTTGGCCGAGCCAAATGGCTTTGAAGGTGTGAATTAATGAGAAGGGGGAGTTCCCTTTTAAAAGAGGGG
Organism: Viscum album; assembly: GCA_963277665.1. Taxonomy (NCBI): domain Eukaryota; kingdom Viridiplantae; phylum Streptophyta; class Magnoliopsida; order Santalales; family Viscaceae; genus Viscum; species Viscum album. Next base: position 205,201,867 of record OY728128.1, on the reverse strand, counting down.
TGATGAGCTCCTTCGGGAAAACTAGAAATATTATTTTATAATAAATCAATATTCGGTTTAAAATGGCTCAAAAGTGGATTAATCAAATTATAAGGTGGTATGGGTCGAAATAATTTCAACCGATAGATTTTATACAGCTTTGGGTCTTTATATTAACCTTATCATTTAGTTTTAACTCTTAATTAATTATTTTGACACTTACCATGTCACTTTGTATTTTTATATTATATAGTTCATAAAATCAATATATACATCCAAGAGACCCCAAATTGGTCCAATAATGATACAAAAATGATGATATAAGTCTTTTGGCCAAACCTTATACTTTTATAAATATAATATAAATTAATAATATAATATTTGTTTTAAAAACTCATTTATGTCAATTTTGACACTACTCAATAATAGATTTTTGTTAAAGACATAAAAACTTTATTAATTCGAAAAAAATTCATTTGATCAATCCTAAAATGTCATATTAACCAATAAAATTCATGTATGTCATCAAAACTTTCATATTATTTTTATTTTAACATTTATAATACAAAGTTTTTGATTCATTCATTAATAATGAAAATATAGCTCCATTATTGTGTCATATATATTTTTACATTTTCAATGTATAGAAATTATAAATAAAATAACATTATGTAGGAAATATTTTTATATTTCTAATGGATATTTATAATCGAAAATATAACACATATAACCATATGTAAAAATTGTTTTTCTAAATGATATAAGATTTTGTCATTTTTGTATTTACTTTAACTTAATTAATATAAAGTGTCCCTATCATCTACAAGTGTCTCCATGGGGTCCCAAAATCTACCCAATGATGTCCATGTTTGGAAATGTATCCACCCATAAAGTTAGGACACGTTTTAGTGTAATTTATTATTATTATTATATTATTTTTAACCCTTATTTACCTGATTTACACTTTAACCATGGTAAATAAAATATTTACCAAAGTAATTATTCAAAATGTATAAAAATAAAAGTTACCTATTTACAAAATTTGGACATCCTAATTCCAAATATGGAATCCATTTTTTTCAAATTCAAAACACAGATGTGGCAGAAATTAATTTAAAATTAATTCCCGCTGTCAAAACAAAAACGCGTGTTTTTAAGATACAATAACCATCAAAAGATTGACACTTGTTTATGTCCAGTTTAATTGTGAAATTATGTCCAATGACCAACATTGTATTAAATGGTAAAAAATTATTCTAAATATACTTTAAAACCACTGAAATTCATAATTTATCACTATTAATTATTTTTATTAAAAAAGTTGTTTTTAATTAAAATTTAGTAATTTTCATTATTCATCAAAATATAAAAGATATCCGAAAAGTAACAAAATTTCACCCTAGGCTAAATTCGATATTCAGAATCCAAAAATGAAGTCAATTTTGAGAGAAAAAAATTATAAAATTACAAAAAGTAGGTATTACTATTCATAACAGCTACTTTGATTGGTTGTGGTGTGTGTTAGAACTCGATGTTGCGTACAACACACGCTACTATATTATTCAAAGGGAAATGTACCATGGAATCTTGGGGTGTTACATTCTACCCTGCTTCAATAAATTGCATCCTCTCAATTTGAAATTGTTTTTCAAAAATAAAAGGTTGAAAATAGAAAATACCTTTGCGGAAAACTCATATCGGAAATAGGGTTAATAAAATTTAGTTTTAATATGAGGGAAAGGTAAATGAAGAAGTCACCACAAAATTAGGGTTTCAAATAAAAGACCATTGGTGGATATTATAGACATGTAATTAGAGGTAAAACATAAATATTTATAGGGAGTGATTGAGGTCATCAATCACAAACAATTATAAAATGTAGGGCCTCAAAGCCATCAATCTATGATGATTTAAAATATCATCAGTTCAACAAAACATAAGTTATTAGGATAACAAATTTTTGGTTTTAATATACCATCCTTAAAGTTTAAGAATTAATTTCTTCATAGAATAAGTGAAATATATATATATATACTTGACATGTAGAGTTTTTTCTTTCAACTAATTTCTACCACAAACTCATCTTTCACTCCAAAAGATAACAGAACTAAGAAATATTATATATATCCTAATAATATAAGGTTCCAAATGTTAACACATCCCATTATAATGGTGAAAAATATTTTGTAATAACTAGGGACTTCCTGTAGGATAGTGGTAGGTAATAAAGGACTATCACAATATGGTTGTGGGTTCGATTCCTGCAGCTTTGTCCGACATGATGGGTTTTCTCCCAACCTACAGGTTGTCCTTTTCCTAAAACTATAGTATCATAATATTCCAAAAATAATCATAAGAAATGTTTTAACCTTAAAAAATGTTATCCAATGTTCAACTTAATCCATTCCAAACATTATAGTTATCCAATGTACCTCTGTCCAGACTCTCTATAAAAGGTATCTAAATTCCAAAATTAATTGTAACATCAGATTCACCCAAAGTAAAGTTTCTCTTATTGTCACATAATAATAATATGATTACCTTAGTCATATTAAAACCTTAATGAAAACAAGAAGTACTGCAGTTTAATCCTTATATATATCACATTATTCTCACAACCAGAATATAATCCTTGAGTCCAAAAACACAAATACATAAATTATTCCTCTTCAACTGTAGTAACAGCGTAATCTTGACCCTGATCTCTTGGGCTTTTCTGAGGTAAGTTCCCTTGGCTCTTAGGGAATTCATTTGCATAATGCCCCATTTCTCTACAATTGTGGCATTCAATATTGACATCATCTTTCTTTCCCTTGCAATCACGAGCCTGGTGACCTTTTTCTCCACATTTATAACAAAATCTCATTCCTTTTAGGCAAGTACTGGGGTGATTCTTCCCACAATTATCGCATAATGGAAAATCCTTCTTTCCCTTTTTCCCTTTATCTGTCTTTTGCTCCACCGTTATCTTCTTCCCTTTCTTTACTTTGTTGTCATACGACGTAGAGAATTCTTTTTTTGTCTTAACAGCACACGAGACAATATCTTCGTACGAAGAGAAGGATTGTGAGATTAATTCTTGACGAACAAATGGTTTTAAACACTCAAAGAAACGAACAATCTTACTTCTTGGGTTACGTATATAATCTCCAACATACCTTTCCAACCTTGTAAAGTTAGCCTCATACTTTGCGACATTCTCATCCTCCTTTTGTCTCAGACTCAGAAATTGCCTTTCCATATCTGCTTGATGGTCACGAGGAAAGTATTTTTCTAAAAAAACTCCTTGAACTCCCCACATTCCATATTTGATACTTCATAATCTTCCTTTGTGTTTTGAATCAATGACCACCATTGATCAGCATCTCTAGTGAGGCGGTAAACTGCCATGATAACTTTTTCCCTTTCACTACTCCCCAAGGCATGGAATATTTTCTCTAAGGAATTTATCCATTGCTCAGCTACTAAGGTATTTTTACTCCCATTTAATGGAGGTGGTTGTTTCCTCATGAAGAGATCTAACATTGATCCTCCACACTGTGGATCAGGGTGCTCCATACGGGTAAGGTTATTATTCATAACCAGAGTGAGTTGTTCTAGTATAGTGATAAGCTGATTATCACCAGTTGTATCACCAACTACACTATAATTATCTTGAGTAGGAGGGAAATCCCTACATGGAGTGTGTACATTGATACAATTTCCATTACTTCCACTAGGCGCCATTTCTAAACAATGGCATAAACTAGATTAGTTTATGAATTGAAATACATAATTTCATACTTGTAAAAAACTTAACATAAATTAAACAGTTTATGGATATAATCCATAATCATAAAAAGGTTTTCTTTGAGAAATTATATACTCATAAACCCTTAATAATGGTTTGTAAAGAAAATGAGAATTATCCTAAGCATATCCCCCGAGAGTGTCATAACCAAGAGTACAGCAAGGCCCGTTGTCATGCACCGGTTCCCATTCGAGTCTAGCTCAAAGCAATGTTTTCGGGTTATACACCTAGGTACAACTATGCCATAGCCACCTCCACCTTCTCGTATCCAAATAGGGATGTATTTTTTGGAAAACTCACAAAATCTCTACAATACCAAAATTCTAGGAAGTTCTTCTACACTAATCCTCAAAGTTCATCTTAGTTCTATGTGCTCTAATCAGAGTTTATCAAAATCTAGCTTCCAAGGTTTGTACTAAACTTCCTATGATACCAACTGTAATGCCCTGACCCCAGTTACCCAGATTCGGTGCATTATTACATAACATTGGCATGATCACAACAGATGAAGTCTTGAATGAACGATTAGTTTAGTAGTCTTGGAAACACTAGATATATTCAGTAGTCTTTCAATTACATCATAAAATAAAAACTACAACAACATCTTGTCTTCACATTCCCTCATACTATCCCTGCAGTTCATTCATAAATTACATCTTGGAAACCTGGGAAAAATAAAAAATAGAAAGGGGTGAGCTCAAATGCTCAGTAAGGGTATGAAATACAGCGGAAACATTCATAAATAAGCATAAACATTTAAGGCAATTTATTACTAAAACAAAAGCCTTTTGAACTTGAGATTCATCATAATATGACAAAAATAAAATGAAATAATGCTATTTACTTATTCACATGGATATTATAATATTAGAATAATCACATGAAACATAACTAACAACTTTCATAATGATGGAATGCATAATTCCAAACATTAGTTTCTGTTTCAAGGTCTCGTGCCAAGACCTAAGGGCTAACTGTAACCGGAACCCAACCTGGAGTGCCTCTTTCATTGGACTCCATCCCGGAGAGCCTATGTAACCGAACTCCATCCTGGAGTGCCTCTAATAATCAAACACCAACCCGGAGTGCCTCTAATAACTGGACACCAATGCGGAGGGTCTGTTGTAACTGGACCCCAACTCAGAAAGCTTACTTTTACTGGTCCCCAACCCAAAATATAATAGTCCAACACATTCATCTTAAGAAATGGATGAAATATAACATAAACATTCGTATTAAAACTAGCATATGAAATGCCAAAATATTAATCATAAACCATTAATGGAATAAAAATAACTCATAAATATTCAAACATATCACAAAACCTTAAATACAATATTGATGATTTGTATCATAATAAATCAATTTCAAAAAAGTGTAAAATTTATCAAAGGATGTTGACATAGATGAAATCTAAACAATTTGAGAGAAATATCTCTTTTTTTTAAATCATTTAAAAGTGACATAATTATAAAAGAAAAAATTTACTTTGAAAATATTATTATAAGCTTTTAAGGGAAGCTTCAAATATTTTATAATGGCTGAAAATAGCCGCACCCACTGTATAAGTTAAAAAAGACATTCTTACCTTAATTCTGTCGAAAAGGTTAAAAAGGACCTTGTTTCAAAAACGACGGAAAGATTCCTTTATAAACTTCTTATAAAAAGTCAAAAAAGGGTATACATGACTTTAAACCATATTCTATGAAATAGTAATAATGTTTTGAAATACATTTTTAAGAAACATGGATGTGGATGATAAAGAGGCCCCCTTAGATAATTACGTATAAACAACCTCAGATAATGAAGAGATTGTGAAATAAACCATTAACAATTTGGTAACTTACGAAATATACACCACATGAAAGAGGTATCATACAATGAATATGTAAATACACATAAATTAATGTGTTTTATACAATGAATACAATTATGGGAAGTACATACACCACCCAAAAGGTAATAGTGGCAATATGGTATGAAACTCACGGGAATAAGGAGTGAGATGAAAACGCATTACCTTGTACTTTTCCTTGGTCGAGGGTTGGTTAACTTCCTGTATAATGGTGAAATAATTTTTATTAAATTATACAATAATCATATACATTAATATGATATCATATATTATCTTTTAACATTGCTTTGTTAATAATATTTTAGTATCATCGTCATTTCAGGTGTTAACTTACTTGTTTTCCTTTATATTACTTGTTATATAAGCTGCGTTTGTTATGGATAGGTTGTATCTTATTCATATACAGAATTATATAAAGTCTTTAAACATTATTTTTAATCATTTAATGATAATTAGACTCAAATGGATATGATGGGGAATGAATCTCATCGCGTTCGTGGAGATGGTAGTCCATACGTACGCACGAGCGACAATATCATTCTTTTGATATTAAAATAATATATAATTGGATGGTATATCATATAGACAGAATAATTATCATGTTATATTTATTATTTACATGAATTATACATCATCATTATACCCATATAAATAATAATATGTTGAATAACAAGTACACCACAACATGGAGACGGTATGTTGTACATACGCATGTATTGTGACATGTCATTCAAGGGATGTATAGAATAATGAATTTGTTTGTTCCATAATAATAATAACATAAAAATATATATAAGATACTGGATTTATTATTTTATAATGTAAATAACAAGGAATGAAGAAGTTGAATAAGAAAGGAACTTTAACGAGGGTGGTGAAGACATTACCTCGTCTTCGGGTTCTTCCTTTTGATTTGATCAAAAGAGATCCATAGGTTGGATTTATGATCAAAATAAGGCCTCTAGGATGAAGTGAGGGATGTTGGGAGGATATTTGGGCAGAGGTTGGCAGAGCCAAATGGCTTTGAAGGTGTGCATTAATGAGAAGGGGGAGTTCCCTTTTAGAAGAGTGGTGAGGGGCTCCTTTGGAAAAGCTAGAAATATTATTTTATAATAAATCAATATTCGGTTTCTAATGGATCCAAAGTATATTATTCAAAGTCTATGGTGGATATGGGTCAAATACTTTCACCCAATAGATTTTAGACAGGTTTGGGTCTTAATATTAACCTTATCTTTTAGTGTTAACTCTTAGTTAATTATTTTGACACTTACCATGTCACTTTGTATTTTTATATTATATAGTTCATAAACTCACTATATACATCCAAGAGACCCCAAAATGGTCCATTAATAATAAACCAATAATGATAAATGTCCTTTTTCTGAAAATTAGATTTTTAGGAATATAATATAAATTAATAATGTAATATTTGTTTTAAAAAATCAGTTATGTCAATTTTGACACTACTCAATAATTGATTTTTGTTAAAGACATAAAAACATTTTTAATTCGAAAAAAATTAGTATGAGAAATCCTAACATGTCATATTAACCAATAGAATTCGTTTATGTCATCAAAAATTTCAAATTATATTTATTTTAACATTTATAATACCATTTATTTGATTATTTTATTAATAATGAAAATACTGCATCATTATTGTGTCATATATATTTTTACATTTTCAATGTCTAAAAATTATAAATAAAATACCATTATGTATAAAATAGTTTTATCTTTCTACTGAATATTTATAATCGAAAATATAATAGATATAACCCTATGTAAATTTTTTTTTTCTAAAAGATATAAGCTTTTGTCATTTTTGTATTATTTTAACATAATTAATATAAAGTGTTCCTATCATCTACTTGTGGATCCATCAGGTCCCAAAATCGACCCAAAGTATCCCATGGTCGGACATGTATCCACCAATAAGGTTAGGACACGTTTTAGGGTAATTTATTATTATTATAATATAATTTTTTAACCCTTATTTATCGGATTTACCCTTTAACCATGGTAAATAAAATATTTACCGAATTAATTATTCAAAATGTCTAAAAATATATACCTATTTACACAATTTGGACATCCTTATTCCAAATATGGAATCAATTTTTCCAAATTCAAAACACATAAGTGACATAAATTAATTTAAAATTAATTCCCGCTGTCAAAACAAAAAGCATGTTTTTAAGATATAATAACTATCAAAAGATTGACACTTGTTTATGTCCAGTTTAATTGTGAAATTATGTCCAATGAACAAAATTGTATTAAATGGTAAAAAATTATTCTAAATATACTATAAAAACACTCAAATTCATAGTTTATCACTATTAATTATTTTGATTAAAAAAGATGTTTTCAATTAAAATTTAGTAATTTTTAGTATTCATCAAAATATAAAAGTTATCCGAAAAGTACCAAAATTTCAGCCTAGGCTAAATTTGGTATTCCGAATCCAAAAATGAAGTCCATTTTGAAAGATAAAATTTATAAAATTACAAAAAGTAGATATTACTTTTCATAATTGCTACTTTGATTGGTTGTGGTGTGTGTTAGAACTTGAAGTTGCGTACAACACACGCTACTATATTATTCAAAGGGAAATGTACCGTGGAATCTTGGGGTGTTAAAATACGCCTAAGGGAAATAAAATACTACATGATTTAAATTTAGGAGGAATGGTTGATTTTTTTTTATGAATTTATGTATTTATTGTGGACATATGGTGATTTGGGTTATTTCAAGAAAATGATGCACCTCGCATAGATAATATGTGAATATGTTAATTACACTTTAGTATGAGATTTTAATAGTAGTTGATGTTATGTGGAGATAAATGTTATGCTTTATTGGGGATGAATATGTGATTAAATCATTCTGAGTTTTGGGTTCCAATCTTAGTTTTGATTATTCTGAATAATTTTATGGATGATTGTGTATTGAATGGTCTTTCTGGAACTTTGGGTACTTTTGTTGAATTTTATAGATTAATAGTAATATTTATTTTGATAAAGGCTTATCCTTTTTGTGGATTATATGATCTCCTACAAACCTTTTTAGTTTTAGTTGATGACTAAAGAAAAGGTAAATATATAGTTATTCTTTTGTGGATTATGTGATTCTTTAGAAGATGATTCTTGTGCTTTTGATGAGACCAAGTCTTTTGAAATGCTCATTGTTTGTAGAAAAGATTAGTATTGGTAGAAAATTATTAAAGGATGAAACTCTACTTGAAGGTAAGTATATTTTTTTTGTTTTTATTCTATGTATTAAATGAATTCCTCAAAATTATGAAATGGAATGTAAAACAAAAACGTTGTTGGTTTACGTTTCCTACTGGGTAATCAAAGACCATTTAACTTGTCATAAGTTTGTGATCTTCTTGTGGTTAATTTTCCCCAAATCATGTTTTCTATCACTCACCATCAGAACATGACCCTTTGTATTCTCTTCCATATCCATGTTTTACTACATGGAATCCCAGTATGGTTTAACTTGGGTGACCTTTGTACTTCCCTTTCTTTATTTTAAAGTAATAGTTTTACTGACTCTTTTTCCGATGTGGGACTTTCAAAAAAAATTTCAATCCCTATTTTAAAATTGCGAGTATTCAATTTATTATGGGGTGAAGATTGTAAGGACCCTAAATTTTGAATAAATTTTTTTTCATGACTTTGTGTGTTATTTTATTTTATACTCAACAAAACTATTTCCTTAAATAAAATGAGTATAATTAAAATAACACTATTGGCTTTCGACTGTTATATGACTGTTGGAAACTAAATCTTGCAATTATTGTCTATAAATACAAGTGATATTGATTAATTAATATATAAAGAAGATTCAATGGCCCCATCAAGTAGTCCCGGGCCTATTGATGACCATCTGATGGAACTCGGGAAGGAGGTAACACCTTTGGGCTTTGCTCTGGACAATCCCAAGCCGAACATCATCATGTGAAGATGGAACGAAATCACCTTCACGAGAAGTTCAAGCTGATATAAATCACTACTCAAGAAATGTTGGCCAAGCCACCCCAAGATTATATCACCCAATCACACCTTACCCTTAAGGTCCTATGCTGGTTTTATAAGGGGCTGTGTAACGAGACTGTAACTCCCTTGTGTAATCCTTTGATTTAAATGAAAATTGTGATTTCTTGTTATGGTGAAGTTTGTGAATTTCAAGTTTCTAGGTAAATATAGGATGTAAATTATTGACGAATTTTGGAAAATAATGATATTTTTAAATATTTATGTAAACATTAAATAAATAATGATGTGTAAGGATTCTCAAAAAACGATCTTCTAAAAATGTGTTTAGTAGGAAATTTCGAGTCTAATAAGATCCACATATTTTTTGGTAAATAGTAATGTATGAATAGTGATTTTATGCTTAGGATTTGTAATGTGACCAAATGGATTAGTAATCTCACTTATATAAAGTATTAATATAATATAGGCACCTTGATAAAGTAATGTGATTCAATAAAACAGGTAAATAACTATTTCAGAAATTATTAGTCAAGTATTAGTTTTTTTCGGGTAAATAGTGTTTTTAATTAAAAATTAAATTAAAAATATTTAGAAAATAATTTTAATAAAATGGGGTTCATTTTTGAATTCAAATATTCGATATTATGTTGAGGTACTTATTTAGGATTTTTCTGAAAAATTTGAATTTTTGATGAATAATGAATTTTCAGTTTAGAGTTTTGGGTGTTTAATGACATCATTAAGGATGTAATAACTATGTAATAATTATTTTAGACTAATGAATAATAGTATAAGGTATTTGGTGTCCCAAGTTTCCAATATCATGGGAAAATACCTTGGGCAATCCCATGGTTTTTCCAATACCACCAATGAGGTGTCCTTTGGCCATTAATGCCTTGTCCCCTCACTTCCCCTATAAATAACAAGCCATTCTCTCACCATTTATATTAAAAAATCATCCACAATGAATTTATGGTCTTATTACCTCCCACTTTGTCCTCCCAAGGTTCCCCCAAGCCTCCCAAGGTCCCAATCATCATGATTTTGAAATTACTCTTCAAGGTAAGGGATCTGACCTCTCTCTTTCTTTTCAAGTACTCTTGTTTATGTAGTTTATTTTAAGAGACTTGTTCTTATGTTGTGGGTGTTGTTTTATATTCATATTACTTCCCTTTTCATGTTCGTATTATGAAATAACCCCTCTTTCTCTCATCATTTCATTTTATGAATGTTTAAGTGGCACCGTTAGGCTGCCGGGTTTTTGCAAAGGATTCTTTCACTCTTCCCATTTTTAAAGTTCTACTTTCATGGCAAGTCATTAAAGTTCCTTTTTTCCATGTATGGGTATGATCTATATATTCATAATACTGTACTTTTGTGTTCATATAATGAGAGACCCTATTTAATCTCATCAATTAATTTTTTTGAAGTTTTAAGTGACCTTGTTAGGCTGCAAATTTTTTCAAAAGAGAAATCTTATTTTTGCCTTCATTTAAAGTTTATAATTTCATATGGTATGAACTTAAAAATTCACTAACATGTTCTTATATCCTTTATATTAAATCCCTATACTATTTTATGAATCATTTTTGAGTTGGTGACCCATTTCCCCTCTCTTTTCAATGTTTTCTAAAACCCTACAACATAGCCGTTATGCTGCTAAATTTTCCTCTCAAAATGTCTCCCTCTTTTTCTCAAATTCATTTAGTATATTAAGTTAATATTCAAAACTCTTTATTCTACAAGGGTATTCACATATATATCAAAAAAATTTATTTTAAGTTCTGGGATTTACATAAATGAGACCCACTTTCCTTTTTTGTGGGTTTAATGTGACATAATGATCACATCTTTAAGGTAGTTTTTAAAATGTTACGACTGTGAAATGAAACCCATTTATTTTATGCTATTTGGGTTATTTATGGAATTATTGATGATGATATATGTGGATCACATGATAATAATGAAAAATTAATGGTGCACCCTGATAGCGCTCCAATTCATTGGGTAAACACTTAATCTCTAGAGATGACTATCTTAACGATACCTTGTTGAATAACCTCGCTAATTTTTTTTAATGAATCCATTGGGATGGACCTTGGTGAAACGGAAATTACTTTCTAAGTTAAATGTTATAGCCACATCTTCAAGTTATAAAAAATGTTATTCTTATTATGATATGCCTCATGATCTCTTTCCCATGACTTAAAGTTATTTATCATGACTTTATTGATGTATCTCAAGTTCACATGTAAAATGTTTCTCTTGTTTCCGTTATTGGGCCTTCTTCTCACCCTTTCCATTGATGTATGCTACCAGGTTATGAGATGTTGTAATGAAATTAGGTTGAACAATGAAGAATCTTTTCATGTGTTTAATAAAAATGTTTTATGTCATCATGTATTAAGTTCCTGGTTTCCAAGACACTAAACCCTAAAGATCCTCAGTTTGGTAAAATGTAATAAAAAGTTATGTTATAAAAAGGCAGGATACTATAGTTTATGAGGTTAAATAAAGAGTTGTCTGGTATGTTGATAACTATTAATTTATCCATTTTCATTATTTATTTATACAACTACACACACTATTATTCGACTGGATATTGATTTTGACACCGATGGAGGTGGACTGCAAAATTTTAATCCCAGAGTATGTGGGATTCCTGATTGGTACCAGAATAGACTTCATTGATGCATGACTGGTTAAGGGAAAATTCCCTGTTTTAAATGTGTGATCTGTGGATTGAGCATGGACGAGGGAATTCAAAATGGTTTATGGCCCACTGGGGTCATTAGTGTATTTTTTGAGTTGAATTTTGAAACAAGACACTTACTTTCATAGAATATTTTTTCTCACTCTTTCGCTGGGGTGTGCTGCCTGAGAGAATTTGATTATCGATTGGGTATGCATTGTACTCCACATTCCCACTTTCTAAAGGTGGGAAAAATTCTTCACTGCTTTATGAATGTATTATTTTTTATCGAAATGGGATAATGGGATGTTGGTATCTTATTCCTTGGATTCCTCCTTAGAACCCATCGCCTTGTCAGGTCTCCCTTAAAGATTAATATGTTGTTTATGGAAAACTTCTTGGTGACATCTTTTTGTGGATGCCTGTTAATTACACTAATTCTTTCTATACACTCCAAAGGGTCAAGAAGTGGTAGTAACCTTCAGTCAGGGAATTAGTCACATTGGGTATAGCTAGCGTGTCTAGAAATTGGAACCTTGGTACACTTGAATTCTCCTTTATTAGAGGGATTCTCGAGGTTATGGATGCCCAAGGAATCCTACGTCTAATGTGGGTATTCATATTCCATATTCATGTCTCTAAGGTTATCCTCATCTTACCATGTTTAATGTGGGGTATACTGCGAGCCTAATGTCTATCAAAGACAAATCATAATGATGAAAATAATGACATGAGTGGATCATATGGATATGTCCCTAGGAGGGATCACCTGAATGGTTTACCGAGTGGATGTTTAAAAACGTTTTTGAGGATAGAACCTACATGTAATGTCCCAAAAGGTAAGGTTTCACACATAGAAGGATGGTCAGAACTCCTCAAAGGTCATATCAGAGAAAGATGGTACTGAAAATGTGTACACCAAGGTTTACTATTGGCTACAATTGAACCTTAGATGGGCTTCATACCTACAATGAGTGAAATACATTGATCTGAATATATGTAGTTTGAAGGTGTTATTTGGGGGTTACACATGGTTAGTGGCACATGGGGTACAATAAAAGATGCAAAGATGCAACATTATAGTGGTATGGGAAATATAGTGGAGAAAATGGATGGGTATTATTCATGGATTTATTCCCATATGAATGTCATGAGTTCACTATTATGTGGTGGACTAGGTAAAATCATTATGGATGGTAGAGGAAGTGTCAAATAATGAGGGTGGATGAGGAGGAATTGACGTAATGATGGCGATTTTTGTCTGGAACCTCTCGGAGGTTTCCAATCCACCCTGTGTTGAAGGGAAGGATCCTGTTTAGTGGAATTCTAGTGGTGGCGATGAGAAACCTAAGGAGTCATATCATTATATGGAGTACATGGATAGGGGACCTAAGGAAGTAGAACCGCCCAGGTTGGGACATGATCTTCCCGAGAATCAAAGGCTCGATGGAAATATCAGGGTAGGAAATGGGTGATAGGATAGAAAATTAATGGAAGACTCCTATATATCACTATGGTTGGGAATCAAAGTCCACATATTTAATGAATGGGGCATAGAACTGGAGTTTACACAAAAGAAACAGACCTAGAGACACAGTGGGCCTTTCGAATGATTAGCGACCCATTACAAGAGGTACACTATTGGTTGGATGGATATCGATTGTCTGGGTATTATGCATGGATATATTCCTATGTGGATAAAAACACCTCAGAGGATGGATCTGAGAGATGCACCCCAAAAAGGGAATATATTGCATCTGGAAGGTACATCCCTATGAGGGAGTACCATAGTTTACCATAGGATGGGGTTGGACCTCAACGAGGCTACCTATGTATCCCAGTGGCTAGGGATCCAAACCAATGTACTTCGAAAGGAAATTATTTTTAACATTATGCAGGATAATGGAGAACCGACATGAAATGCATGGGGTAGTTAGATAGTAGAGAGTGAGGGGATTGAACCTCAGAGAGGCTTCCCACATACATTGTCTTGGAGACAAGGATGAAATCCCACATTTTTTGGGAGGATTCATTTTAACATCATACAGGATGAGGGGAATTGGAATTATGTATAGTTACTAACCTAAAGAAGTTTCGTGGTCATTAATAAACTCTAAGCCCGTGTTATTCATGCTCGGTGGGAAATATAAGAGATAAAAGTAGACCAGATGAAAGAGTCAGGATGGTTGAGACGATGATAGATGGTGTGGGGCTAACACTTTTCTAGTAAAACATGGTGACATAGATTGTGGCTTACTCTAAGAGGGGATCCTAAGGATGGTGTTTAGATTTTCAAGCATGATATGACCATTGTATAGGGAACACCCTATCAGATTGTGTTGGGTATTACGTGATGACTTCTCATTGTGTAAATAGAGATAATGCACAAAGAGAGAGTGGTTAGGGAGAGTAATGATTCTCATTATCATTTGAGTCCTACCAATCTAGTCATGCATGTACAATCTCACACTTTAATATCATGTGTTGGGGATGATGGAGCTTGGCAGTTTAACATTAGGTAGCTTGAATGATGAGTAATAAATCCTCATCCATTTTACATACATAACTTCCACCAACACACACATTCGGAAGGGGAGTCACAAGAAAATCCCTAACAGGAAGTGGGGGGTGGAGTGGTCACTAGATCGGATTGGGTTACCATGGTTATGAAAAGAATCAATAGTCATTAGCGTGATGATGGGAAGAAGAATATGGTAGGGCAACACAATATATAATACAAATCTATGGGACATGAAATCACTTTATACAAGAATAAAGGGCCTCATGGGAGTGGGGTTTGTGAACTAGAAGGCCTCTCTATGAAGGGCATCACAATGTTCTATTTCATTGTAAAGAGAATGAACTATAGAGAGGAGGGTTCCTCATGACACATGGTGAAATAAGTCTTCTTGAAGGGAGGAGCTTAACGAAGCATATATACATAACCTGGGAAGAGAGTCTACATGTTCTTGGAGGGTGCTTCAAGAAGGCTGAATGCTCTAAAAATTCTCAAGTTCCCTAAAGGGACTCTTAACTTCACAATGCCTGTGGGAATTCATGAAGGGAATCCCCTCTTAAAGATGAAGTAAATTAAAAAAAATGGAAACCTGGTTTTTGATGCTCAACTGGCATGGGGGATGCATTTTCTCACTGGTTCAAAAATAAAGGGGCGCATTTAGAAATGGGAGTTCATGAGGTGTCAGGTCAGGGTACTGATAATTTGGGGTGAAGGTGACCCTCTTATTTATAGAAATTATGGGTCACAATGATCAAAGATGTTCCATATAGGAGATCGAGCTTCACGATCTGAGGAGGCTCCATCAGACTCGTGGAGGCTTCTATCACTACTTTGTGGTGTTTGTGGTGGTTTTCAGACTCGTGGAGGTGGCCGTAACTGCATCTCAGTGGTCGTGGAGCGGTCTATCTACCAGCTTCTCACAATTTGCATTGATGATGGGATTCATGATGGGGCATCATGAGTCAAACCCTTTGGTGATATTTTTAGTTCCTTGTGTGGGTCAAATGTTATTCCAAATG
This sequence comes from Viscum album, assembly GCA_963277665.1. Lineage (NCBI taxonomy): Eukaryota > Viridiplantae > Streptophyta > Magnoliopsida > Santalales > Viscaceae > Viscum > Viscum album. Next base: position 205,186,004 of record OY728128.1, on the reverse strand, counting down.
GTTATGGACATAATTCATATTTAAATAGAATGTATTTTAGTGCCCAGAAATTTCCCCTTTAGAATGGGAGGTAAGGAAAAATAGAGGGTTAGTTTATAGAGTTAGGTCACTGAAAAAATAAGAGGATTGTAAAGGAGATTTGCGATTAGGGTGCGTAGAGCACAAGGTGAGTTTCCCCAAAGCATGGGAAAGATTATGGTTCCACGGAGCATGAAAGTCCACTACATCTATATTCATAATGATGGTATCATTTTTCCACATCATATCTATTTGAACCATGTGATAGAGCTCTAAAATCATGATGCTCTAGCACACCCATGAATGCTCGTTATGAACTGGTTTCCTCATATAGATGCACTGTGAATGCTGCTTAGTGAACTGATGTATCATGATATATTATTGTTATACGAAGGGTGCCAAATACTTAGAGGCACTGAAAATGGGATCTGTGAATGATATATAAAAACAGAGAAGTAAAAACAAGAATGTATTGGAAAAAATTTCCAATCAAGAGGTTCCTCAGTGTTTCCTTTCAGATATTACTTGAAGGGATGTCCGGTTGAACAGTACTGAGCCCGGGGAATGTGTACAGAGTCATTCATACCATGATTACTTGGTGGAGTTTCTGATATAAGGGAAAAAAGGATTACCCCCCTTTCAATAGATTTTTGTTGTATGATTTCGTCTGAGGGAATGAATTTTTATTCCCAAATATTGTAGGTATAGCGTGGATTACTAGTTCAATGGCACACAATGTCAATACCAATGGATCAGAGCTACAAATGGAATTACATGGAAGGATCAAATGCCTATCCCTACTAACTACCAATACAATGATATCAAAGACATTTATGAGGAGGCCTTGAAACTGGGTGTATCTCCACCGTTATATCACACTATTCTTAAGGTGGTTTTTGGGAACACAAATAATGGGTGGAAAGATAATTAGAACCTATTCCATGGTAGAACTTTAAAGGATGAGTGGGTATAGGGAAAAAAGGTATGAGAATCTTGTGGTGAATTTGGAGAAGATATTATATGGCTAGTCCTGTATGTGGTTGTGTGGGATTCCCAATTAATCATCTACCAACCAAAAAAATAAATGACAAAACTGTTGGGTATGTGGTCATTGAGGACCAAAAATTTTCATTTTCGTCCCGAGGAGGTCGATATCAGCCTATGGAGTCTCCACCATATTTTTGGGATCTCTATTCTGGGGGTAATGTATGAGGAATTAGTCCCTGTGTAGAATACATGGAAGGACTCAAAGCATATTCCATGGCTCGTGAAGGAGATGATTATCTTGGTGTCAAGCGATGATAAGCAGTCAGTGAGGGATGCCCACTTCAAGCATTGGTTCCAATGTTTCCTAAATATCCCATGAGAGCATCTAGTTAAGGGAGTGGAGGCACCCGGAAAGCTACCTGTGAGGCCGCATACCTATCCAAGAGGGGATCAATGCAGTATAAAAATTTATTATTGGTGAATCCTAGGGGATATGCTATGGCACATATGGGGGAACAATGTCAATACCTCGAAATCATTTTTTTAATTTTCATAATACCACAGTAAGGGTTAAAGAATGGAACTCACATTATCAAAGGGTACAATTTCAACATCGAGTAGAAATTAGTGCTTAGATTGACGGGGTTTATTTATTCACAAATTTGTGGATGGATGTTATCGGTCTAGTATGACCACATGGGTGTGTTTATGAGTACATTCACTATGGTGTACAAGATAGAGAAGAGGAAACATGTAAATCTTGTGGTCTTGGTGTTGGAAAAGCGGTATGAGGTGCTTTGGAACATCAGTGAGAGGAAAGAAACCACAATGTGTATGTGAACTGTTTCACTTTCTGTATGAACTACTACAAAATAATCCTTTAATAGCAGTAGAAATGGCCTTTATCAATTCTAGAAAAGCACTAACAATGTGAACAATGTTTAAAGCCTAGGAATTTTATCAGTGATTTAGAAAGAGCGGATAAAAATTCATTTATCATAACGTAGTATAGCACCGCTATAATATTTCATTATCAACTCTATAGATGCACTGATAAATGAGTTATTTATCAGCGTTGATAAGTAATCTCTTTATCATCACTTTAAAAAGTGCTGATAAAAAGCCACATTGTGGTTTTCGATAAAAACAATCTGTAGCACCACTACAGTGTGCTATTACAACACAAAACAACACTATAAATACTATAAGCACAAAAGATATATCAACAAAAAAATGTCCCAAAATAAAATTTAAATGAAATTATATTTAAAATAAAAATACCAGAAACAAGAATTATATTATAGAAATTTAAAACCTTTTTTTACAATTATATAAATTATAATTATTACATACATTTAAAAAAATCATATCTATCAATGTTACCATGATTTTTATTAACTTTATTTCCCAGACATCCAAAACAACATAAGAATCTTCAACCAAATCCCATCAACTTGAACAAAAGAATCCACCTGTATAAGATAACTATTATTATGTTAATTATACAATGAAGAAATAAATTGAACATAAATTTGAAAAAATACATTAATTATATGGAAAATAATTTTATTGTACAAAATTCATTATTACCTTTATGACTGATCAGAGGTAGTGTTCTTTCTCTTACTACAAAGGAAGTGGAGGTAACATGAAAAAAGTCATAAATGCATCAATAAATGGGTGGAAATATTTTAAGGGAGATGATGAATTAATGTTGAAAAGACCACCCCGGCTCGATCAAAAGAATCCACCTATATAAGAAAACAATGATTATGTGAGTAATACTAAAACAAATGAGTTAAAGATAGATATGAAATAATACATTAATTCTGTAGATAATGATTTAACTGTGTGAACATCATGATTCCCTCTATGATTGAGTAGAGGTAGCATTGTTTCTCTACCTATAAAGGAAGTGGAGGTAACTTGAAAGAAAAGTGATAAATTCACCACATCATGTGTGATAAGATTTTAAGGAAGAAGAAACATGAATTTTGGATAGAGCACCCCAACTCGAACAAAAGAACCCACCTGTATATGAAAAAAATTGTTATGTGAGTAATATTACAAAGAAATTAATTAAACATAAACATGAAAAAATTTATTAATTTTATGGACAATGATTTCTTTGTGAAAACATCAAGATTACATAACACATCACAATAAAGTTACCTAGTTACATAGTATTCCATTTTATTTTTTCTCAATCAAGTTTCAAATTCACATGTCAGTAACACAACACATTTATAAACATAAGTAATGTCAAGCAAAGTACACATAATGTGCCACTACTTGTACCCCCAAACCCCAATAGAAAACATAATAACATAATTTAATTTAAAAAACATGCCTCACAACTATTATGTATATTAATAATTCAATTAAATATTTTTCTAAAAAAACCCCTGAGGTACTGCAAGGCATTACATCAACACACCCTAGTTCACTTGAAAATGCTACTTTTAAAATAAAACGCATCGCATAACCACATAAAACAAAATTTTCAACACATATATAATTGAATAAATATATTAACTAATTTATAGAACACATATAATTAAAAAAATAGAGTTTACACCAATTCTAAACCAATTCCATATCAATCCCCTTTTTAAAAAATTTGTACACAACTATAAATCATTTTTAAAACTTGTCTTCCATCCTTTAAAAAAATTTACAATTCACACTAAAAAAATGGTACCACATTCTCAACATGGAATATTTTTTCAATTTTCATTAAGAACGTACTTCCAAACCTATCCGCATTTAAGTTCATTTGAAAAAATGATTTCCACCTTTCAGACAACCCATAAAACCCTTTCACATAACACCACACTAAAACTCTCACACACAAAACATATCCATCATCCATTACAAAACCCAAAACTAACAAAAATCATGAATAACCCTTTGAAAACACATTTTTCGTCACTCATACCCTTAAATAAATCATTATTACATCTCAAAAATCAGTTCTTTTAAAATATTCATCATTTTTGAAACACTTCACTACACATACGCAAAATCACACAACAAGTCTAACATTCCCAAAATGATTCATTTCCCATAAAAATAATTTTTCAACATATGAACACCATAAGAACCTACAAAAAAAATTTCACAATGCTCAAATAATTAATTAAACACTTCCACATATTTTTTACAACACATCGTATATATAAACATAAAAATTTCTCTTTAGAAAATTTATTTTCAAAACAAATTCATGTTAAATCATTTCTAAAACATGTTCACACCAACAAAATAAACTCTAGAGCATGAAAAAATAAACAAAGTGAGCAAATTAAATTATCTAAATTTTTTTGGCCATGGAACCACCTACCTCAAGCAAAGTAATTTCCAGAATTTGATGTGAAACCCAACCCTCATCATAACTGTAATAAAAAATTAGATGTCATACTAGATGTTCGTGAAACTGGACTATCGGGCACCAGTAATAGTCGAGTGGTGTGAATTGAGCTTTGATTCAGCAAGGAGGAGCAGGGACAATAGTTAAGTTGTTTGATTCGAGCTTTGATTCACTAAGGAGGAATACTGACAACGGGTGGTTTCTGTGGAAACTTCAAGATATCGCAATGAGTTCACAAAAGGTTAGGGTTTTTAAAATAGATTAGGACAATTTTATCTGTTCTTATTACATATGCACTGATAAAAGAAATATTTATCAGCCCTTTTTTAGCACTGATAAACATATATCTTTAATATAGCTAAAAAAGTGCTGATAAAACCAATTTTTATTAACACTAAAATTAGAGTGATGATAAATATTAATTTTATTAGCACATTATTTAGAACTGATAAATCATCACCTTTATCCATGCTTTTTCCACACTTATAATTATTATTTTATCATTTCATATTAATGATGCGTTTTAAAGGATTTATAATTATAAATATAAGTAAAATTATTGTAAAAATGTATAAATAAAAAATAAATATACATAAAAATAAATATAATAATTATATCTCTTTTAAATATATTTATTAGAATTTTATAGTTATGTATTTATGGTTATAGATATATTTTAATAAAAATTATTTATATCATTATATATATTTATATAATAATACATATATATTTAATATATAAACATATAAATATAGAAGAAATATTTAATAATTTTAGTAAATTTATTATATATTTAATAATTTTTTAAATATAAATAATTATTTATTTATAATTATATAAATACTTTTAAAAAATATTTACTTATTTATAATTATAAATACATAATTTTTTAAATATAGCGACTGTACATTTATAAATATATTTATCTATAAATATATTTGTACAAATAGATTATTAACATTATAAATAAATATTTCCAATTATGTTCATGAAACAATATTAAAATGAGTGTAATTGAATAAATTAAGAATAAATACACTTTAACCATATTGAAAAATGGATATGTTTGGTGTTTTTTCATTGTATATTAAAATGAATTAATTACGTATATGTAAAATCAATATAACACACATTTGATCTATGTTAAATTGATAAATAAAATGACATTAAATTATATGTCCTAAATTATGCAATTATGTCCAATATTTTTAATTAATATTAATTATTTATTATAAACCATTATTCAACAAACATATGATTTTTTAATGTAATGTGTATAAATATTTTGTAATTTATAAATCATATTTATATAAATTGTTATATATCTATATATTTGATACATATTATTTAATAACATTAATTATCATAATAATCTAATTAATAAAATGTTTAATTATTAATATTTTTTAAACAATATATTCATTTCAATCAATACTGATTTAATTAATAAAATTTGTAATATTTTTTTAATAAACATATTTTTTAATTTATTTATTTATATCATTTTATTTATATAAATATAAATCATCACAAAAAATAAATAATTTATAAAGTATACCACGTATCAATACTAAAATTAAAGCACAGATAAAGGATACCCTGTATTAATGATAATAATAAATCGCCGATAAAATATACCCTTTATCAGCACTAAAAATAAATCACTGATAAAAAATACCTTTATTAGTGCTAAAAATAAATCACTGATAAAGGGTTTTCATTTATTAGTGTAAAAAAGGTGTGCGGATAAAAGGTTAAAATTATTGGTGCTAAATAATGTACTGCTAAATATGCCATTTATCCAAAAAAATTTATAGTGCTGCTAATTACCAGCACTGTTAAAGGCGTGTTTCATAGTAGTGATGGCTGGATAGTAACACACATGAGAGCGTATGAATATCCTAACCTCATACCCCCTCTTGAGCTAGACATTCGACCTACCATTTTGAACATATAAGGGAGATTCCTAATCAAGCTGACATCACCGATGGTGCTGAACAAAGTGCGGAGAGTGGATAAATTCAATTTCCCACCATTTCCACCGTTGAATGGATTATTCACTGATGATGGTAATGAGACTGGGGAGAATCAATCGTATATCCTGGACTTTTCAGGTGGAGTTCTAATAGCGTTGGTAGACTACGAGCCTACCGTTGAGACATATACCCCACATCACTAAGCAAGGAAATTATACTGTCTACAGAGGCTAACCTTGAGAGTTAACCTGGGGTTACATCAAGAGGATCCCCCTATGTGGCAAGGAAATTCTTTCTCATGATCGGATGTGAAGACTAGATGATGCAGAATGAGATGCCTCTTCCTATTTCTCTGCCTATGGTATGATTGAGGTGTACGCAAAAATCTAGGAGGCATCCTACATGGGAGAGATGTAGAAACAAAGGACCACATAAGTTGATGATGGGTTTCCCCCTTTACCTCAAGGTTTGGGTCAGACAATGATAACAACACCCCATGGTGGCTGGGATGAAATAGTATTGGAGACATTAATTCCAATGTAATCTCTACATAGAAACCAAATAGGATCAGTAGCAGTAGACCTAGTGGCTCCAACTGGGTAGAACTGGGAGGATGGGAGGCCACCAAGACGATTCTGCATAATACATACCCAATCTCCCATGAAGCTTTTGTACTGTGTAAAAATTAATGAAGATGTTTTTGACATTAAGGTATGGGAAGCATTGAAGGTCAAAAAACAATTCCCCAATTCCTGCAAAAGCTGGGACCATCTCAACCAGTTCGAGATTGATCCTATGAAGATTGGTCAAGCTAGGGCTGGCTTCCTCGTGTCCTAGGTAGAGGGGAGCGGTATGTGGCAGAGCTAGAGGACTTAGGGTACTCCTAGGTCACCATGAATCCAATGACGAATTAGGAGAAGTTATTTATTTATTTATCTTCTCCAACACAACATTCTTCCATTTAGTTGGAAAAGCAGTCTCCTTTCCCTAAGGAAAGAGAAGGGTCCCTGTGAGAAGATGCTGACTGAGGGATCCCCTTATCTTAAGGGGAGGTTGTGGCATTGAAGTAGGGAGAATATTCTAAAACTCTTGATGTAATCTCTATGTAATTCCTTTATGCTAAAATCTTACTCATGTTATCCATGTTTCTCAACTGACAATTTTTCTATACAGGAGAGACTCACACAAACTACCCCTTCCTATGGAACAATCGATGTAGTGATTCAAGCTTCATAACAGTTTTCAGGACGATGGTGGGCATAGGGTGAATTATCTCTAGGGAAACTGATGTGGAAGCTCCATAATCAAAATATCTTCTAACCATATGTTGAGGACCATGGATTTTTGTCCTAATAGAAACAATACAATGGTGCGAGAAACTATTGGATCATTGTAATTCTTTTTGCTTACAGAGTCATAACTTTAGTCTACCCAACCAAGACAAATACCATTGTCCAAGTCTGAACAATTCTTTAAGTAGTGGTAAAACTATTACTAAGGATGGAAGGGGGTCCCAGAGATCCATTCCTGAGGAGAACTCAGATTGACATGGAATTGGACACCCAAGATAACAAGACCACGACGATCATGGTTGTTGGTAAAATTAGTATTGGGGAAGAACCCGAACATATCAAGGTGAAATCCATAAATAATGATCAACCAAAAAATATGGATCCTAGAATAAATGATAGAATACCAAAGTAATATCTAGCTGTTGAGATCCTATATGAGTTCCTAGTGTATGAACTCATAGATCCAGAGGAGTTAGATGAGTCTACCACTGATGTGGAGGACAACTGAGTTGTGTGTCACCGATCATGGAAACTGGTCAAAATATTTATCAAAAACATCACAAAATCAGATTAGCTAATATTTATGGGATCACATCATCTCTAGATTCGGGAGCTAAGCTCTTGATCCCTAGATGCATGAGGTCCACATATGCTCTTTCAAGACTACCTTGTCGAGAAGGAATGAGGGAGCGACCACATATTCAATGTTTCCTTACAGCAGAAGAAGTTTATCGACATTCCAAAGCTTCAGGTGATTGAGCAAGAGATAGAGTGATTAGAATTGAGGAAGAATAATTTTTCCTCTTCCACCAAACCCCAATCGGAACTCATATCCTTACTATGAGTCTAGTTGGAGGAAGTTGAAGAACAACTGAAGAAAGAATCTCGTGAAATGTCTAACATCCGGACTGGGTAGGATCGAGTATGAAATGGGGATAATAAAAATATCCCTACTGTCAAAGAGGAAGTAATGGAGTGTAGGAAATGAAAAAAAATTTATGGTTTCCACATGCCAAATAGCAGCATAACTGAGACGCTCCATTGAAGGGTACAATCTATTGGGATAGTGTTTTGTCAAACTCACATACATATTTCTATTCTTTATTGTTTATTTTGACAGAGTGCATAGAAATTTTATTACACTCATTGATTATTTTTCCTCAATTTAATCTTTATAAAAACTAATATTCAATCCTTATTCCCTTAATGGTCATACCTGATGTGAGAAACAAGAGAAGATAACATTATCGTTCACTTTGGATATGATTGTTCCAAAAAATCATTGAATATTCAGGGTATTTATTTTTTTGACTTACCTCTTAACATATTCGGGTTGAGAGGGAGGGGTTCAGGACTAGAGAATATAGTTCTCCAAGAAACCAAATTGCCTTTCCCAATGTGTTTCTAGTGTATAAGAGGGATAACACAAGGGGTATTTGAAACAATCCAAATAATGGAAAATGAGATTTGTGAATTACGACTCCCTAAATTCAGAACAATGTTATGGTGGCATGAAAATACACGATTAATGTAGAAATTGTTATAAAAATTGTATCCATAACTTCTTATCCAGAAATAAGGATAAAAAATGTTGGACAACCGCTAGAAATGTTTGAAATCATTAGACCTAACTCGAAAGGTCATCTTATGTCTTCCAAAACATTGGACCCAGATGGTAGGTGGTCCAAAATGGCACGGTACCGGGCCGTTATGGGTTCCTCATACCTGAATGTGGATGAGGATCCAAATAAAAGGCACACAAAGCATGGGTATGGATTGATGAGCTATTCAAATGGAGTCCAACACTCTTGAAATTACGCAACCACGTCAAAGGATTAATGGATGGGATTATTGGTCTGAAACAAGATCAAACCTAATTCCAAGAATAACCTCTTTGGTGAGGGACTAGAATTCATCAAAATTTTATGTCACGCTAATGAGGATGCTAAGAACATAGTTTAGCATTGTATGTTACGTAAATGGTGCATAAGAATGTTTTACATCATATCACTAGGACACCACACATAGTTTATGTTTGTATTTCATGGACCCTATATAATAGTATAAAGAAATATTACATGGACTAGGGGATCCATGTTTAAGGTTATAATGTTCAGACCATAATTAGGGCCAAAGGGCCTGGGAGGTCAATGGACTAGGGGATGGACCCAAAGATAAAAGTTTTAGGTTCTGCAACATATCCCATTAGAATGGGAATAAATACACATTTAGTTATGGACTTTCATGTTGATTAACATCATGCGGTGAGGAAGAGGGTTACGACATAGTTTATTATCATACGGATAGGACATGCAAACCCCCAAGGAGAAACATGTTGTGCTGTATATTACATGAATTGAATGAGGACCAAAAAAAGTGCACACCACACCACACATTCTCAATGGGGAATCCAAACCAAAAGGGGCCAATAGGTGCAAATAATATTGAGGTTGGGATTAAGATAAATGATCTGGGGGACACTACATATCCCATAAGGATTTTAGTAAATCCATACATAGTTATATAAAAAATACCAATTATGGCCCATGATAGAGAAATTAGGCATTGGATATATCATGGTTTTTTGGTTAGTGTATATTTTTTTAACAAACAACCCATGTTAAAAATTCGAGGAGTCTCTGCTAAAATCAAGATATATATAGGATTTGAAAAATTGAACGGTGGATAAACAAGGCACACTGTGATGCCCACTAAACTGATAACATCACAATGCTGTTCCATTTTTCATCATGTGGCCAGTACGATGGCATCACATTTTACTGATGTATGAGAGGACCAGTCGAGGAATTTTAAATTTGTATGGTAAGGATGGTAAAGATTAATTTCATGTAGGGAAAGGTATCATAGTTTAACATCATATGGATTGGATGAAAAATATATTAGTTTAAGGTCATTGAGCTCAGACCATAGGGAAACACAATCCTACATGTAATTATTACACTTTTCAAGTACCCCTAAACCAATGTTATCCATGATCAGTGAGGGAAAAAATTGGTGAGGTTTGGCTTCCCCATCACATGAGAGTGAATACTAATTAAAGAGAAACATTGGATGGGAATATCTGGATGAGGTAAACGTTCCTACTTGACATTTGAGTATGTATGGAGGGATTACACCAGGGGTATTGGAGAATAGAGGGGATAGGAAATTGGAATCACTAACCCTAATATTTGGGACAATATTGGATTGGTATAATGATGGGGTATAATTATTGATTGTATTTGAAACAAGGTATCTATATCATGTGACCTGAAATAGGAACAAACAATAGAGGATTGGCTACTATCCATATTCAAAACACTAGCATAAACTATTTCAAGATTCCATTAAAGATCTTCTGGGATGTTGGCCTAGAAAGGTGGGAGAGCCTTAAGTCTTATTATCCATACCATTTGGGGGACCTTTCGGATGTGGAAGTTAGTAGAGACTTAAAAATATGGGAATTGTGTGAGGCTCGGACGGTACCCAGGAATTTTAATATCATGTAGTTAGGATGGATTTTAGGAGGAGTACAATCAATAGATGTACATGGTGTGGATATTATAATCCTGACAAGAATGAGATACAAAGAGGCTCAAACACATCCACGTACTCATAGAAGAACCCAAACCAAGAGGCTTGATAAATCAAAGAAATAATGGCTAGACCACGTATGGAAGGTCCAAGAATTATTTTATATCTCATAATGATTGGAATCAAGCCATACATTGTTCTCAAAGGAATTGAAAATGGCCAACACCAAAGGGGTGATATATCTTACAAAATTAGGACAATCGAGGTTGTCCCATAGTTTAATGGCATGCAATCTAGGATGATAATGACTTTATATTAATGTCATAGAGCTCAGACAATGAAAATAATCCTTCCCATGTGAAGATATGTTACATGGGGTTAGAAATAAACCCAATATGAATGAATAAAAAATAGTTATACACCGCATAACATATTCTTGAGAGAATACATACACATTTTAAATTCATTATCTCTGAACTTTGGGACCTGAACTTATAGAATATTTTCAAATAGTTTGGACCATAGGACGTACGACTCTTCTATACTATTATAAATCATATAAAAAACCCCTATGCCCAAGTGATCCATTCTTGGTGTGGGAAAAAATGTGTGGAGGAGACATTTACAACATACAGAAGCACACAATAGGAGAATAAAGGTGTGGAGTCAAGGAAAACCTTACAACACTGGCCTGCCCACCCAATGTGTTAAGGTGAATTGAGGGATGGGACCAAGAGGATTGTAATTCTATATGGAAATAAGGATGTGAGAAGTAATTTGAATCATGAGAAAAATATTTGGGACGCATTGGGATTGGAGTAATTATAGTGGATAACTAATGATAATATTTGAAATATAGTATCCATATCGTGTGACCTGGAATGACAACAAACAACTAAGGGTCCACCACTGACCATATTTGAAATGCGGGAATAACTTTTCTAAAGCTTTTTTTCATTATACTCTGGGATATTGGCCTGAAAAGGTTGGTGAGACCTAAGGATGAGCATCCATACCATTTGGGGAGCCTTTCGGATGTGAAAGATAATGGAGACCCAAACAACATGCACTCAATTCATGGTGGGGGAATTAGATAATGGCCATGAACAATCCAACACTCTAAGTGTCAAACCATGGTGAATTTGATTAGTGTAATGTGGTAAGGTAGTGTTCGAGCGATTCTAATAGAGAAACATGACATGAGAAGATGAGAGGAAAAAATAGGGAAAGTTGTTGATAAACATTGGTATGGACCCAAAGAAAAAATGTTCGAGCATTCCTACATATACCATAAGGATGGGAATAAAGACATAATTAGTTCTTTAATTTCATGTAGTTTAATATCATGAGGTAAGGATGTAGGTAAAAGATATGTGTTCCAAAATGGTGGCACATGGTGTCACTATTAATAACATGGCATGTGTGAGTAAAAAATATTCCCACACCACTCCACATGCTCCTAGATTGAACCACAAGCCGAGGGGGGGAAGAGGGAAGAAATTCTGGATGAGCCTAAAGATAAAACGTGTGGGAATTCCTACATAACAAATAGAAATGGGAATAAATCCATACATAGTTCTTGAATGTCATGATGTTTAACATTATGTGGTAATGATGTAGTAGCAGTTTAATGTCATGTAGGACAAACATGGGTATTTATTTTTAATTTTATGCAGAAATGTTCATAAATGATATGCAATTTAATACCTTATAGGTAGGAAACAATGGTGTAACTTCATGTGGGAGAAGGGATCTTAGATTAATGTCATAGAACTCAGACCATGTAACACCAAAAAGGGTTGGAATGGTTGAGGAACATGGGGCAGACCCAAATGAAATATGCCCAAGAATTCATACATAGCTCATTTGGACGGGAATCAATCCAAATATAGTTCATGAATGTCGTGCAGTTTAACGTCATTTGGTAAGGATGTGGGAGAAGTGGGAGGACCCTGAAGGATATACGTGATTTGGTAATTTCAATACTGTTGTGAATGAGGACCAACGAAGTCCACACAACACACCAATATCAGAATATACTATACATAGCCCAAGATTCTACAGTGATGATGTGTTTTATAGTACCTAGGGATGAACATGAAGATGAAATGTCTAGGAATATCTACGTACCCCATAAGGACTGGAATCAATCCATAAATAGTTCTTGATTTCCATGTAGTCTACTGTCATTAGGTAAGTACATAGTAGCAGTTTAATGTCATGCAGGACAAGGGGAAAAAAGACTCACAGTTTAATATCATACATGATGTAACGAAGAGACAATGGGGATTTTTTAATGGTTATATGTAGCATTGAGAGGTAACGAATGCTACGTGAATGAGGAACAAAGAGGTCTCATACCTTACCACGTATTACCCCCCAATGAATGGGGGTATCAAACCAAGGCTATACCTGAAGAAAAAATGTCCAAAAATTCATACATATCCTTGAAGGGAAGAAATCAAAGAATATGTAGTTCATAAATGTTGTGTAGTTTGACATCATCAGTGAGGATGTGGGTATTTTTTAATTTAATGTGATATGGTGATTCTGGTTAGTTTTATATTGTTGAGATCAAACAAATAAAAGGAAGGTCCTCATGAGAATTACTCATGGAGGAATTTGGTATTGTTGGCAGGAATAACACACTCACCCTCCATGGTGATCATTTAATATTCACCATTGGGGTAATACTTTTGGATGATATATGGTCCTTCCAATTTGGGTTCCAAATTTTGTGGCTTCTTTCTTGGTATCATTAGAATCCTTAGAGACAATACTCTGTCACATTGGATGAAGTAATAGAGGTGAACTCTGTTTTTGAAATCTTTAGTTATCTTATTCACGTGCCTCTCCAAATTTTGAAATGCCCAAAGCCTCGGAATCCAGCTCTTCCAGATAGAAATATGATATCTTTTTTGACATTTTTTATCATTAATAGCTATACGGAGTGAAAAAAACTAAATCTCTATGGTCAGGACTTCTTCTACATCATACACTAAGAAATACGGGGTTACCTTGGTGGAATTGTGAGTCAACATCTAATAATACCAGAGAGTGTTGGGGAGATTTTCTATAAAAATATTTCTATTATGAACAACCATCTTATGAAAAATGTTAGAGAGGTTTTTTTTGAACACCTTGATTTACAAAATTTCTTGCGTATGATAGCAAGAAGTGTGGTTACACTGGATGATGTACTTAGTGTATTGTTTCATCAGATTAACTGCTCTAAAGATGGTACCATTATCATTGAGAATAGACTATGGGACTCTGAATCATTGAATGTTGTTATATCTCACAAAATCGATGATATAATGGGTTTGAATTCTATGATCAGTGTCGCTTCCACCGACATAAAAATAAAATCTATGGTGGTTAGGATAAAAATAAACTAGAGATTTGTTGCTATTGGGTAAGGTCCCATGACATCGAGACCCTAGAATGCAATGGTCTAGGAGTACATAATAGTATGGAGGATTTATGAAGGTTGATGCACAAATTTGGTACGGATCTTTAATGTGTGACACCTCTTGGAGTACTCAATACAGTCACATACCATGGTGGGCTAAAAGTAGCCCAATCTTCAAATATGGTGGGAGAGATTAAACCCTATATAAGGAGATCCATTGGAACATGAATGGAATTCCTATATGAATTGGGGAATATCATATCCTTTAATAAAATTGATTTTAAATCCATCAAACCCACATTTTTGGAGGATCTGCTAATGGATGGGACCACTCTAAAGGGAAAACTACACTGTACGCCGACAGATTCAGTCATGTTTGGCTCTATCGGTCGGGAGATTTTCATGATAGAGGTACTCAAAAATAGGAGACATCCAAACCGGGTTCTCTTCTATTTCATAAGGGTAACATGGTGGTCCTGGTGTGTAGGCATTGGTGTTAATGTGACTTACCTGGTGGCTATCCCCATCATCTGAACTAATGGGAGCGATGACCCTTCGATGTGGCATGTGGATAATCAGTTCGTTTTGGTCAGGCTCTACAAGAGAGGTGAAAATGATGGAAAATTAATCTTCATGAAAATTCTATGAAAAATTAACACGAGTGACCACTGCTATAGAAGGGAACTGGTCCATTTTCTAATAAGTGTGATCTAAGAGGGGCACAAACTCTGGCTTCAGAACGACATCGAAATCATTTATCTTCTTGATAACTAGCTCATAGTATCCCCTCACATGTAGATGGGGAACATTAATCTCAAATTCCTGCTCTAGAACAGTTATGGGGGCCTAATAATCTGCATATTTATTGCTTCATTTTTAGGACAACAAGAATGTATAGGAAAAAATAGACTGTGTAGGAATGATGAAGATGATGCCCATAACCAAAATGATGAGTCTGGGATCATTGGGCCTTCTGCTGGTGGGACTTCTAGAAGATCCATCGAAGTACATATACCACCATGGAATGGTCTATTCCATTGATAAAATGGCTTTATCTAGAAATTCAAGATCTAGATACTACTCTGTAGGAGCATGTTGGGTGGGATGAATGTCTGCCAGTGCCTAACCCTTGACATCTTTCAATGGAATGAACATGACTTCGAACTACTAAAGGATCACTACCCACTGAGAATTATGTCTTATCCACATAGGGTGGTTGTGAATATTCATTAGAGGATCCAAATGGGATACCAAGTATATCTTGTGATGTAAGAGACAATGTTGTAATTATTGTACTGCAAATAATGGTGCGAGACATCTCTTTTTGATATAAGAATATCTGGTCTTCGTGTCGAGGAGCATCTGATCGAGATACTATAAACTATTATCTACCCCATAATTATTATAATGGGTTAGAGGGGTGTTGAGTTATAATTCAATAGTGGTCACATATGGGATCATTGGATTTATTGAGACGAGTGAAATCAGAATTGGAGGCTGTAGCATGTACTTTTTGATATCCTTAAAAGAGGTTTAACATTTTTCCAATTGGTTTAAAAAATCTATCATCATGAGTTAGGAGAAGTTCTTACACTTTCCAACCATGTTCACAATGAATCAGCGTATGTAGGCTAGGTGGTGATGGATGTTTTGGTGCACTTGAAGGTTTCTCGGAGGAGGAATCTACTATATATTCTTGCTCTTCTATGGAGTGATCTTAATGTCACCTATATACCTAATGAAAAAACCAGGGAACTTTATAGAGGTAACCTCAAAGGAATACATCAGTGGGTTTATCATCATATGGCGAGAGCTGAGGAAGATGAAAACTTTATCAGGATCTTTGAATGTGGTGGGATTTTCCCACCAAATCATCCTTGTATCATTCCACCAACATCCTGATGATCATCTTAAATATGTGGTGCATAGAACACTGATTGTTAGCTCATGCATTCTTTGTACCGAAAGGAAATACCTGATAATATAAGGTACATTGAGGTGCTCTAAAGGTGGTGGATGCTTCATCCTCAGGGGGGATATTCAAATCTTATTATATCGGGAATATCCGTCCATGAAGGAGAGGACTTGGAATTTGGGGGTATCATCGATCAATAGCTCTATCACGCAAAGGGAAAAATCTTCCTTTGGATAGTGGTAGTTGGGATGCCACAAGTTTTTGTAGATTCTGTTCTTTATGGTCTTATTCAAGATAAGAACAATGTTAGTTAACAATTTTGGGCATTTAACTTCCTTGATGAGGTCGGCTTGGATGAACTTATCAACATCGGCCACGACCATGGAACTATGGGAGGGATGCATCTTTTTAGTAGGCACTTTGAGCATGTTGTAACATTATCATAGACCAAGATAGTGGAAGGATACCTAAGGATATTGTCCTATAATTTAATCATAGATCCAAGAAAATACATGAAGACGCTTCTTCAGGAAATCCACATACTATTGTTTCTCCTCCACATCCACAGCTACACGGATCAGTGTTGGTCTCAGATATTCCTCGATATCAAGATTCACTTATACCAACTCATAGATGGTGGTGGAGACAAATTCTTCAATGGTAAATGGGGAATCTCCCAAATCCTCTTTATCTTCCATGGTGAGAAGATTATCTCCAAGAGGAAACTGCTCTGATTTTTCCGACCCTGACGGAATGTCGGTGCCATCCAGTGTGGTAGTGGAATCATTATCAGGAGACTCTTACACCATAGACACCATGGTGAAAAAATATATCGATCTGATTCCAATAAGAGTTCTTACTAGGGGTCCATTCATGATATTATCAATGTATTAGTGGAATGTTGGCTTGAGTCGGTTCATACCAGCTAGACAAAACAATCAATTTTGGAATTTTTTTATTACTACGGTGTAAAGATATTGATACCTTATAGAGGTATGGGGATCCGGTATGACTCGATATTGATTTGGGTAGGAGTATGAAGTGATCTTCTGATTCCCCTTATACCTAGGAATACGCTTCTCACTCCTTCTAGAGACAACAAAGCAGCATCTCATGCCCAAACTCAAGGATCCAACCTGGGAATTGATAGGATGAAAGCATCATCTAGATTTTTCCATGGGTTAGGGATAATGGCATTGTGCTCAACCTCATTGTCCGGTACCTTGTTTTCCATTCTCCTACAGTATTCAGTGTCTAGTTAGTGGTCTTCAAAAGAGGAAAGGAGAGACACATCTCCTTGGATCACACTGACTCAACTATAGAAGGAGTACATCATGAATTCGTGATTGGAGGAGGTAAGTGATACATGTAGATAGAGACAAGGTCTACCCATTAGTGCATTGTAGGCAGTGTCTTGTGAGATGACCATGAATTAATTTTTGGAAGAAATTCCACCGAACATTGTCTTTAGAAGGATGTAGACACATGGCCTCTACACATTCTTGTCATAACCATGAATCTTTAGGTCAGAGGGATATATATAATGTTTAAAAAGCCCCAATTTGTGGAGAATCTAGGCAGGGATGAGATTGATCCCATTACCTATGTCAACAAGAAAATGGAAAATCTCCACCCCATTAAACTGGCCAGTGATTTATAAGGGGTGAATGTGACCCTATATGGGATAATCGTTATCTTCATTTGAGAATTAGATGATGACCTGACATTCTTCTTTCTTGTCTTCCCCAGAATTGAAGGCAACTATGGCCACTACCTTATTTAAGATATAAATGGGGTTTCATAAAGCTGATGTGAGGGATTCACACACATTTTTAGATAGGTAGAGATCCTTGAGGATAAAGAACATGGCAAGAATTGTTGCAAGGTGCTTAGGTCTATCATACTTCTATGATAGGTGCACATTTCTACCAATAAGGAATTTCTCTTTGGCTGGTGGTATAATAGAGACTATTGGGAAAATAAAAATATTCTGTCTAGTACTATGAATATCCTATTTCTCACTATCCAAACAATGAAAAATGACTATTGTCTAATTATCTGATGGATGAGGTGTGGCCATAGACATATGTGGATAATCATAATGTGGTCGTGACAACCCTACCAAATCAAGGAGCACAATAAGAGGAGGATGTGAATATGATGAGACAGGATGAGAGGACTATCCATGTTATGTGCTACAGTAAACCTATTGTCTTGTCTTAGTATCATGCATGGATTGGCTAGAGTAATTGTCCAGTGCATTCCAAATATTCATTTATCTATGGCTTTGTTGATGATGGCATTGACTGGGGACAGTAAAAGGAACTTCTTGGAGGTCCTCATCACCAGGAATCATATAAGGGTCCACCATCTCAACCTTATTCATTGAGGTGTGCTCCAAATCATCAGTTGATGAATCCTCCAATGATAAGTTTATACTATGGGTGATTCCATTCTTTGTGGGCACAATGACTCCAAGTGCACGAGATGGATACGGCACCGCTGGGGGGATTAACATTCCCTTTTTTTGTTGGTTCCTGCCCTTCCAAGAGTTATATGGTGAGGATATGGGTGTAGTATTCACCACTGGAGGAGTTGGTATAAATTGATAGGGCACAATATTATTTATACGGGCACATATGATACCATGGGAATCATTGACTAACTTGTGTTCCACCCAGTTTTCATATTTATGAGACTTATAGATTGGGACCTATTGTTATTCTCCATCACTGTTGTTGTTATCCCACGTTGAAACACACACCACCTATGCCAGTGCAGTGCCCAACTAGACTATATTTCTATCAACTTGGTCATAGAGACAATACTTGAATACGTAACACCACTTGATGGGATGTATAAGGAACCGATTTTAGGGCTAGTAATTGGGCCGATTAGTAAGATCAGCCTCTTGAGGTCTCTTATATTTTGGAAACTATAGGATCACCTAATCCAAGGCACTCCAAAAATCACAAGAAACCTGAGCATCGTCAAAAAAGTTGACCCAGAATCTCTTGTATAGATAAGGTAATCTGGGAGCCTGGCCCTAATGAGGGGATTGATCGTGATTAAGAGGTGGATCATGATTTTATTTCCAGTGTGGTGGTGGTTCATTTCATGGTGGTTCCTCCCAATTATGAGGAGGGAGATACTGAACCTGAGGTCGGGTCCCTGGGAAAGGTTGCAGAGGTGGCTCTTCTTTCAACAACTCTAGTGTTTATGGGACCCCTACCTATGAAATGACTGCAGTATCATCCCTGGATTCCCTTCTTGTAGGAGTTGTATGAGGCAACAAGTGTGCCTACTTGTCTTGCAACAGGGCTTCTTCTAGGAACTCAGCCTTAGCAGAAAAATTCTATAATCCACATGGGATGTTATGATTGATAAGATAATGGAATCTCTTAGTAATTACATTCCCAATTCACATCATCAACATATTCTACTGAATCAGTGGAGTATCAAGAGAATAAATTAGGCCCTTCCACCTAGAGATAAAGTATATGTTGTGCTCATCTATCATTTTCACTAACTTGAAGAGTTTAGAGACTCTACACTTTCAGATGGTGGATCTAAACTGATATACAAACTAAATAAAAATATTCTTCCAACCAGATACATACCTAATGAGTAGCTAGATTTACCATACAAATTTGGGTAC
This sequence comes from Viscum album, assembly GCA_963277665.1. Lineage (NCBI taxonomy): Eukaryota > Viridiplantae > Streptophyta > Magnoliopsida > Santalales > Viscaceae > Viscum > Viscum album. Next base: position 205,165,842 of record OY728128.1, on the reverse strand, counting down.
TTCTAGTGTCTGTATGAAACACCGAAGCTTGGTGGACTCATACTACACTGGGGTTCACATTATAAGTTCACAGCTTGAGATAAAGTCATCCATAAGCTGCAGGTTGTTGGATGTTCAATTAGATGGAGAGAAAGTTGGATTCCTAAATCCGAAGGCACTGTTATATTATCCACCCATGTCGGATATAGATTTCCATCGTGTGGTGTAGACATGTTTTGGGTTTCAAGGTCTTCAAGATGGGTGATGATACATTACATCAGATAATCCTAGCAAGGGTTCTTCTCATGGAGAGGATCTCTGACCAATAGTACGTTCGCAGGTTCGTCAACATGATAAGTAAGCCCAATGGATCCTCATGCAGCTGTTGGAATCACCTGAGGAGTTACTGGAGGGATGACCTGAGGAGCAGCTTGAGGTGTTTCTGGAGGAGTGGCTTGTTTTGTAGGGTCTTAGAGAATATTCATGAACTGCATAGGTGGATTTGGTGATGCATACCACAACCACTTTCCATAAGCTACAACCTCTATCTCTGAAATTATATATAGGGTTTTTGAGATCAATTGGGTATTCTCATAGGGGGGAACTTTTACTTTTCCCCGGTACCCTGGTGGATGACGGTTGAGATCATACTGGCGACCACTATAGTCTTGATGGAGTTCCACTGCGCGATCAGATAGGATATCTTGAATGAAAATTTTCTATTCTATGATCTGTTTGAGCAATAAAACATTTTCAGGATCATCCTCCATCTTTTGTACTAATCCAGAAGGGTCGGAGGGCTTAAGAATCCTAGTTTTTCCTTTACCCTTAATCAGATCCCAGCTGAGGGGCGATGACTTGGTTGGGTCGGTAAGACCATGTATGTGTCATTGGTGGTGATTGACGACACCATTGGGATCCCAAAGAAGAGGAACATCCTAGGAGGTAGGTTTGATTCATTATGTCATACCTCGATGTCCTTCTCTATGAGGTCACCCATGTTTACTGTGATTATTCAAGGGTCATATCCTTGATATCACCCAGTATGTCAGGTTGACGTAGGATTGGAATGAAGTGAAAATGAGCATATTTCCCCAACCATGAATCTGGAAATGTGGAGATGCATGTTAAATAATTCTACAGAACATAGTGAATATCTGAATACATTTATGGTGAATATTCTGATGATAATTGGTTTATGTGGGGTGTTGATCCATGAGAAGCACCACTAACTCAACTAGGCGGCATTGATGGCCGATGTCGTCATAATGTTTCTGTATTTTTGGTTATGCCAAACAATGATTATGGAGGTATAATTTCATCATCCCCATGGTTCAGCCGAAACACATAACTTCATCCTAGGTGAGTGGCTCTGAAATTTGGGTGTTTGAAGTCGTGATTCTCCAAAACATCTTAAGGATACGGTATATTATGAGAATATCCCACAAACTTCTTCATTAAAAATTGGAATCAGTCCCTTGTTTTTCCCATTCATCATCTTAGGGAGGCTGAGGAACCAGTAATGGTTATGATGTGGATTTATTTTTTGGAGGATTATATAGTAGAGAGAATGTTGCATGGACTAAAAAACTGATACATACTGGATATGTGACGAGTGTGGTATAGACTTCATCATCACATCCCTTTAATATGGAGTGCGGACCATCACTTCATGTGTAAAGGAAAAAGCTACATGTGACAAATCTAGGTGGTTCTTATCATCTACCAACCCACATAACAACTCTCTATAATCTCAAGTCAAGGAATATAATGACCCTGGTGACAATAAAGAGGAATTCATAGAAATACCATAAAAAGGATCCAAATCATCCACCTCATGTATATACCTCTAGTAAGAATATTGGATCTGGTTCATTTCACTTTGTGGAAGCATGATGATGATATGCCTCATCCCCAATCTTGTCTTTGATGTAGAGGAATGGGTCGAAGGATTCGTCATTGAATCACACAAAACATTAGAATCTGAAAAGCATGCCAGGCTCACAATGATCTTGTGCTATACATGATTCTTCCTTTGGCAGTGATGATTTTCATTTCTTCCCCGAGATGGTTCATCAGGGTAGGGTGAATCATCAACAAGGGGAGGACGTACATACAAGATGGTGCAGGAGTGGGAGGGCCTACAATGAAGCTTGTAAGAACACATGGAGAACCTTAATGCATGTTTTTTTTCAGAGTAGGGAAGACATATTCCTGGGTACCCTGTGGTGCGATGATCACCCATGATGTTGTAGAAAGGTATGTGTGGAGGACCTCCATGTTGAGTGAGGTATGTATGGGGAGAACATCCTTTTTTTTATTACTGAAAAAATTAGGTACTCATCTATTTCTAGTAAGGAATTGGGGAGAACCTCTATTTCCGCCACCTAGGGAACGAGAAGGATTGTCACATATGTTGGAATCGGTGGTATGAGGAGGGCCTTCATAATGATAAAAATGGACATGGGGAGGGACTAAATGGTGATGGGTGATGGTGTGAGGAGGAACCACATGCACATAAACTAAAATATTGGGAAAATATCTATAACAAGGTGCATGGTCCTGGGTAGGACCTCTATGTTGGATATCAATAATACTAGGAGGACCTTTGCATGGAATGGAGATAGAATGTGGAGGACCTATGTACTGGATCTGATAGCAGAGAGGACATCCACTTTTCCTAAAGATGGTACGGGGAGGACCTTTTACTGGAAATTGGTGTTATGGTTCAGCTAGTGACAGTGGTTTCTATTTTCAATGATCGGAAGAGCAATTCCGTCCTTCCCATAGGGGGTTGGGGTAACATTCCTGAAAATACATAGCGATACCCCAGATTTATAATAATAGGCTGATAATGGTGTCATTAGGTAGTTTCATGGGACACTAATGCTATAGAATATGACGTTCCCAGATAGGAATCTTCATGAGCTTTCACCCGACGTTGATGTAACGCCCCGACCCCAGTTATGGGAGTCGGTGCATTATTTTAATACATTGGCATGATAACAAAGAATAAAGTCCCAAAATACCGATCAATTTACCAGTCTTGGAAAATATATTACATACATGAACATTACATTACACATTAGAAAATAAAACAAAACATAAAAAATCCTTTGAAAATGCCATTAATCCCTTAGCTTAACCCTGCTTATCAATCAGAAAATAATTCTTCACATCCTGGGAAAAATAAAACATAGAAAGGGGGAGCTCAGATGCTCAGTAAGGAAAACAATATAGTGGAATCTTTCATAAATAATCATTAACATTTAATAAAATGTATTAGAATAAAATATAATCATTTTAAACATAAACTTCATCATAATATAGAAAAGATAAAATCAAATAATTCCATTTACTTATTCACATGGATATTCTACTAGTCTAATAATCACATGCAATATCAATAGACACTTTCATAATGATGTAAATCATAATTCCAGACTTCTTAACCACATAGTCAGGGACTTATTCCCATACTAAAAATAAGATTTTGTCAAGGCCTTGTGCCAAGACACTAGTTCGTCTCGTGATACCTACCAATGCATCAATGATCTTTACAGATCTCCACCCATCACTTACTAAGTCCAATGCTTTCCTCATATGAAAAGGTTTAAACATAACATAAAAAACATATTAAAACTAGAAGATGAAATGTAAATACTATATCTATATGTCAGGAATGGTATAAAAATAACAAATCCACAGTAAAACATATCAGAAAACCTTCAATACTATATGGTAGATTTGTATCATAATTAATAAACTTCAAACAAGTTTAAAATCCATCAAATGATGTTGACATAGAGGAAAATGATTTTTAAAATTCATTGAGAGAAATAAATAATTTTCATGAAAACATTTAAAAGTCACAAAATTTAGAATGGAAGGAATTTAAAGACATTTTTGAATCAAATTGTTCCATACCACATTGAATCTTTTGAAAGGAATTAAAATTATAGAAACATTCATGTCCATATAAATAAATCCTAAAGAAGCATTTTGAAAATGTGAACATTTATGAAAATGATTTAGAAGAATAAATATTTAAAAAATTTAAAATGATGTTTTAGTAAATAAGAATCTTAAAAAGAATCACTTTTGAAAACTCTTTTATGAAACATGTATGAGGATAATAAATATGTCCCAGTAGATACTTACGTAAAACAACATTGGAAAATAAAATGATTGTGAAATAATCCATTACCTTACACTTTCCTTTAGTCAAGGGTAAGTTTAACCTCTTGTATAATGATAGTAGTATGTTATTAAATTATACCAGAACCATATTAATATTTATGATATCATAAGTGATTCATTAATGACTTTATACTACCCATTTAATAATAATTTCCATGTTAATCTAATATTTCAGGTAATAATAACTTTTTTTATCGTACGTGTTTTAACTTGTTACTCTTGATTGTATCACTTAGATCATGATTTAAATACATAAATAATTTAAAAAATGATTTATATATATTATATATTTAGAATATAAATATTTATAATAGATGTATATATTAAATGGAAAACATCATTTAGGGAGACGGTAGGTCGTACATACGCGTAAACGGTGTTTCCGTTTTCATATCATATTGAATGGAACTAAGTGAATAAGATATATGTAATTACACACACATATATATATATCTCCATTATAATTTTTATGTAATATATTACATAATTATTAATGATATATATTGTATAATCATCGTTGAATGGTGAACGTGGAAATGAATCTCATCGCATTGTGGAGACGGTAATCCGTACATACGCATGAGCGACAATATCATTCTATTGATGGTGAAATCATATGTAATTGGATTGTATTTAATATATAAATAATCCTGAACATATTATATTAATTATTTAAATTATTTATTCACATTATTATACACATCCAAATAATGAAGTGTTTGAATAACAAACTACACCACGACGTGAAGACATTAATCTGTACGTACGCACGTATGGTGACATTGTCATTTATAGAATGGATAATGTAATGAATATGGTTGTACCATTTTATAATAACATAATAGTATATAGAGGATACTGGAATTATTATTTTAGAATATAAACACCAAAGAAAGAGTAAGTGGATGAAGAAAAGAACTTGACAGAGGTGCTGAAAATATTTACCTCCTCTTCGGGTTCTTCCTTTTGATTTTCTCAAAAGGGCTCTGTAGGTTGGCTTTCAAACCAAAGTACGCCTCTAGGATGAAGGTATGAATGTTTTTAGGATATTTAGGCAGGGTTTGGCCTATCCAAAATGCTTTGGAGGTGTTAAATTAAGAGAGGGGTTGTGCCCTTTTATAAGAGAGGTGAGGGTCACTTTAGAAAAAACTTGAAATATTATTTTTAATAAAAATATTTTCGGTATCCAATGGCTCTAAAATGAATTACCTAAAGGATAATGTGGGTATGGGTCGAACACATCTCAACCAATAGGTTTTAGATAGGTTTATGTAATCATATTATCCTTATCTATTAGATTTTACTTAGTTGAATAGTTTAACATTTACCATGTCTCTTTGTATTTTTATATTATATACCAAGAAGGCTCGATCATGGGCATAAGACCCATGAGTTCATTAATGACATATATGATATTATTAAGGCCCTTTGGCCAAACATTATATTTTTAGGAATATTATATCAACCAATAATATAGTTTTTTATTTAAAAAAAAATTATGTCAATTTTGACATTATTTAATAAATTATTTTTTTAAAGTACAAACAACTTTATTACTTAGAGAAAAATTAATATGTTGAATTAAAACATGTAATATTATCCTATAAAATTTTTGAATTCATCAAAAGTCTTGAATTACATTTATTTGGGTATTTATAATAACAATTATTTTAATATTTTATTATTAAGGTAATTACTGCGTCAACGTTGTGTCATAAATAAATGAAATTATTTAATGTATGAAAATTATAAATTATATATTATTATATAGGAAGAATTTTTATATTTCTAATGAATATTTATAGTCTAATTTATATTATATATAACTGTATATTAAAAATGGTTTAGTTATTAAAAATTGAATTTAAATCTTTTAACTCTTATTTAAATAAAATAATAATAAATGTCCTAATCTAATCCGAGTAGACCAAATAGGATCATATTTTACTCCTAAGGTTGTTTTTGGTCTAATAATACTTATCCATTTGAATTAAGACATGTGTTAGTGTAATTATGATAACATATTTACCCTTAATTACCCTATTTACTTTTAATTATGGTAAATAAAAGTCAAAAGTTACTCGTCACCAAAAATTATATTAATTTCATTGAACGAAATTTTACTTATCGATATTAACCTTGTCACTTTGATTTTTAGAATTCAATTCATATAAGCGGTAAAATTTTGTTTTATACAAATTTGCAAATGCTCCTAGAAGGTCGGTAAAAGACGGTAAAATGTTCGATAAAATTATATATATATAAACTTATTATAAAATTAATCCAATGAATTACGTTGAAAATATACAGGTATTATGTATATTTCTTTATGTAAAATAAATTAAAACAAAATAACTAATTATTTAAATAAAATGATGGTTTTATATAATAATACAGGGTTTTCACTATACATTAAAAATTGAGAGTTTTCAGAAAAATACCAAAAAATTTCCCTAAGCAAATTTTGATATTCTAAATTCAAAAATGGAGTCTATTTTACCAAATTCAAAACATAGAAGTTTCAAATATTAATTTAAAATTAATTCCTGTTGTCAAAATCAAAAAGAGGGTCTTTAAAAAGTAAAAGCAATTAAAAGGATGACATGTGTTTATGACAAATTTAAATATGAAATTATTTATAATGACATAAATTTTATTAAATGATAAAAATATAATCTAATTATACTTCCAAACCATTCAAATTAATAATTTAAAATATAAATTATTTTCATTAGAAAATGTAGTTTTCAATTAAAACATAGAATTTTTATCTGTTAATCAAAATCTGAAAGTTATTAGAAAAGTACCAAAAATTTATCTAAACTAAATTATTATGTCCTGCTTCTAAAAAAAATTTAATTTCATTAAATTGAATTTATAAAAGTTTCAAATATTGGTTTTAAAAAGGGTTTTCCATTAAAAGGGGGTAAAATTGCATTTTTTTAAAAATATATCTATTATCTGAAAAAATGAATATATTATTATATTATATCTATGAAACACATAATATGAATGTTAATATTATATAGAGTATATAGGATTCCAAAATGCAGTTAATACTATCCATAACTTCTTTTTGAATGGTTAGTGTTGTAAGTTGTCGTGCACTCAAACTCGGTGTTTCGTGTAGCCTAAGATATTGAATTACTTTAATGAGATAACATACTATGAAATCATGGGGTTTACATTTTCCCCTATATCAAAAAATTTTTTCTTGCAATTTGAAATTTTTCTTCAAAAAAAATCGTTAAAAATAGAAAATACCATTTGTGGAAAACCCACATCAGAAATTCAGTTAATAAAATTTATTTTTAATAAGTTGGAAATGGAAATGAAAAGGTCACCACCAAATTATGATCTCGATTAGGATAACATTGGTGTAAATTAGAGACACATAATTGGAGGAAAAACATAAATATTTATTGGGAGTCATTGAGGACATAAATCACAAAAAAGTGTAAAATTGAGGTCCTCAAAACCATCAATCTAAGATTATGTAAAATATCATCAGTTCAACAAAACATATGGTATTTGGGTAACACTTTTTTGGTTTTAAGATCCCTTCTCTAATGTTTAAGAATTAATTTATTAATTAAATAAGAGAATATATATATATATATATATATATTCTTGAAAGGTAGAGTTTCAACCTTCAAATATTTCATACCACAAACTCATCTTTCACTCCAAAATATAATAGAAGTCAAAAATATTCTATTTATCATAATCGTATAGGGTTACAAAAATAATGACATTATAATTCATTTGTCAGACTATTTAAAAAAACTAAATTATACAAACTAGGACATCACGTAGGCTACTGGTAGTGGATGCACCCTTGTCACCCTTCGGTTGCGGGTTCAAGTCTCATGGCCTTGTTAGACTTGACGGGTTGTCATCCGACCTCCGGGTTGTGATTTTTATGAAAATCCAAAAATAATCTCAATAAAATGAATTAACCTTAAAAATAGTATCCAATGTCAATATTTATCGATTCCCAACATTATACTTATCCAAAATAATTTTGTCCAAACTCATAGACCAAAATTTATAAGGAAGGTAAACACAATGAAGATCCTTTTTGCCACATAATAAAATGTTAATACCTTCATCATGTATTCTTTTAAAAAACAATAACACCCTGAATTATCATATAACTGTATTGATTACATTAATTCTCCCTTATTCCTTATAGGATACTGAATATACTCCTTATAACCAAAATTTTTGTAAGATCCAACAATGATGGTATAAACAAACCATTAACCAGTTTCAAGGATTTCAATAATATCCAATATAATATTTCAAAATCAATAATATCTTATTCCAAAAACAATACCTCAGAATCATGGCCATATTAGTGTTTTGTCTTTCCTTAAACCATGTATTTTCCAAGAATTTTAACTTTCCATTGTGTCAGTTTTAATTTTTCCACTAATCTCATGTCCTTAATGAAATAGTACTATAGTACAATACTTATATACTATATAATTATTATAACATATACATCATTAATAAAATACTCAAATGACACAATACTTTAATAACATCATAAGAACTCTTAATCATTCATCTTCATATTCAGTAGTATCATAACATGATTATTATCCAATAGTATCATTTGGGGTATACTCTGATGATTTGGACACTGATTCACATAGTGTCCCAACTACTTGAAGATGAAGCATTGTAAATTTGAAAACATATTCTCACCTTTTCAATCATGTACTTGATGTCCTTTTTCTCCGAACTTATAAAAAAATCACATTCCCATCAAGAATATACCGAGGTGATTTTTTCCACAGTTATCACATATGGGAAAATCCTTCTTTCCCTTATTCCCCTTATCCATCTTTCTCTCTACCATCTTTTTGTTCTCTGGCTTCCCTTCAAATCCAAAGGACTCTGAAAATTATTTAATTATCTTATTAACACATGAAACTATTTCTTCATATGATGATAATATGTGGGAGTATTTTTCCTTTATAAATGTTGGCTTAATACCATGAAAGATATGATCCTTATTACTCTTTGGATCATGCGTATTTCTAGAGGTCTCATTCCATCTACTCGGCACCATTTCTAAACAATGGCATATACTAGGTTAGTTTATGAATCACAATGCATAATTCCAAACATGTAAAATAGTTAACATAAATTGAACAGTTCATGGATATAATCCATAATCATAAAAATGTTTTCTTTGAAGAGTTATATACTCATAAACCCTTCATTGTGGTTTGTAACCAAAAAGAGAATTATCCTAAAAATATCCCCCGGATTTTTCATAACCAAGAGTGCAGTAAGGCCCATTGTCATGCACTAGTTCCCATTAGAGTCTAGCTCAAAGGGGTGATTTCGGGTTTAACCACTAGGTACATAAATGCCAGAGCTACCTCTACTTGCTCCTATCCAGACAGAAATTTATTTCTTGGAAAACTCACAAAATCTCTACAGTACCAAAATTATAGGAAGTTATTCTATACTAATCATCAAATTCTATCTTATGGTAGGGTTCTCTAATCAGAGTTTTTCTAAATCTAGTTTCCAAGGTTGTTGCTAAACGTTATATGATACCAACTATAATGACCTAAACCCAGTTATGGTATTCAATGCATTATTTTAATACATTGGAATTATAACAAGGAATTAAGTCCCGAAAGACCAATCAGTTTAGCAGTATTGGAAAATAGATTACATTCATGAAAATTACTTTACACATTAGAAAATAAAACACATCATAAAATATCCTTTGTGAACTCCATTGATCCCTTAGCTTATCCCTGCTTATCAATCATAAAATACTTCTTCACATCATGGGAAAAGTAAAACATAGAAATGGGTGAGCTTAGATGCTATGTAAGGAGAACAATATAGTGGGAACGTTCATAAATAAGCATAATTTTTTTTGGAAATGTATTAGACTAAAAAAATACTTTTAAAATAAAACTTCAGCATAATATGTAAAATATATAGTCAAATAACTCCATTTACTTATTCTCATGGATATTCTACTAGTCAAATAATAACATGCAATATTAATATTCACTTTCATAATGATGGAATGCATAATGCCAGACTTCATAACCACATAGTCAGTGATTTGTGCCAAGACTACAAATAAGATTTTGTCAAGGCCTTGTTCCAAGACACTAGTTTGTCTCATGAGACCTACTGATTAATTGAGGAGCTATAGCGGGCTCCACCCATCACTTATTAAGTCAAATTCATTTCTCATATGAAATGGTTTAAACATAACATAAACATTCGTAATAAAAATAGCATATGAAATGGAAATACTTTATCCATAAACCATGAATGGTATAAAAATAACACATCCACAATAAAACATATCAAAAAACCATTAATACAATATGGAATATTTGTTTCATAATAAATAAACTCCAAAAAAGATTAAAATCTATCAAAGAATGTTGACATAGAAAAAAATGATTTGTAAAACACTTGGAGAGAAATATCTCTTTTTCATGAAAACATATAAAATTAACACAATTTAGAAAGGATTAAATTTAAATAAAAATTTGACTAAATGTGTCCCAAACCCCTTTGATTCTTTTTAACGGAATTAACATTTTAAAAACATTCATGTTCATATAAATAAACCCATAAAAACTATTTTGAAAACATGGACATTAAGGATAATGATTTAGAAGAATAAATATTTAAAACATTTAAAATGATGTTTTAGTAAAAAATTACCTTAAAAATAATACCTTTGAAAACTATTTTATGAAACATGTTCGTTGATAATAATTATGTCCCAGTAGATACTTACATAAAAACAACGTCAGATAATAAAGAGATCGCGAAATTAACCCTTCCCTTGCACTTTCCTTTTGTCGAGGGTACGTTCAACCTCATATATAAAGACCTTAGTATATTATTAATTTAAAACAAACCCATATTAATATTTATTATATCATACATGATTAATTTATGACTTTATACTAACCATTTAATAATAATTTCCATGTTAAATTAACATTTCGGGTAAAAATCCCTTTTTTAATCGTACATGTTTTAACTTGATACACTTGATGGTATCACTTAGATCATGATTTAAATACATCCAGAATATAAAACATGATTTATATATCATATATATTTAGAATATAAATATGTATAATATACTTATATATGAAATGGGAAACATCATTTGTGGAGACGGTAGATTGTACATATGCATAAACGTTGTTTCTGTTTTCATATCGTATTGAACGAAACTAAGTGAATAAGATATATGTAAGTACATAAATATAAATATAAATAAATATATATGTATATATCCCAATTAGAATCATTATTTCATACATTACATAATTATTAATGATATATATTTTATAATCATCGTTGAATGGTGAATGTGGAAACGAATCTCATCGCGTCGTGGACACGGTAATCCGTACGTACGCACGAGCAAAAATATCATTATATTGATGGAGAAATTATTTGTAATTCAATGGTATATCATATAAAAATAATAATGAACATGTTATTTTTATTATTTACATCATTTATAAACATTATTATAACCATCCAAATAATGAACTGTTTGAATAACAAACTACAGCACGACGTGGAGACGGTAATCCGTACGTACCCATGTATGGTGACTTTGTCATTTATAGGATTTCTAGAATAATTAATATGGTTGTACCATTTTTATAATAACATCACTATATATAGAATATACTATAGTTATTATTTTACAATGCCAACAACAATAAAAGAGGAAGTGGAAGAAGAAAAGAACTTGAAAGAGGTGATGAAATATTTACCTCTTCTTCAGGTTCTTCATTTTTATTTGATCAAAAGGCCTCCTTAGGTTGGATTTCTGACCAAAATAATGCCTCTAGTATTAAGGGAGGAAATTTGGGACAATATTTGGGCTGGTGTTGGACGATCCCAAAGCCTTTGGAGGTGTGAAATTAAGGTAAGGGGACGTGCCCACTTATAAGAGAGGTGATGGTCACTTTATGAAAATCCTGAAATATTATTTTATAATAAAATCATTTTCGGTTTCTAATGGCTCAAAAATTAATTATTTATATGATATATTGGGTATGGGTCAAGAACTTCTCAACCAAAAGGTTTTAGATATGTTTATGTCTCAAAATTAGTGTTATCTTTTATATTTAACTCTTAGTTAAATAGTTTGACATTTACAATGTCTCTTTGTATTTTTATATTATATGGTTAATAAGCATACAATACACTTCCAAGAGAATCCAAATAGGTTCATTAATGACATATATAACATTATTTAGGACCTTTTTCCTATCCTTAGATTTTTAGGAATATTATATCAGCCAATAATATAGTATTAGTTTTAAAAACTCAATTATGTCAATTTTGACCTTATTTAATAAATGATTTTTGTTAAATTCCTAAAAAAAATTATTATTTAGAAATAAATTTTTATGTTCAATAATAACATGTCCTATTAACCTATAAAATTAGTGGAATTCATCAAAAGTCTCAAATTACATTTATTTGGATATTTAAAATATCAATTATTTTAATATTTCATTATTAAGGTAATTACTGCATCACCATTGTGTCATAAATAAATTAAATAATTTTATGTCTAAAAATTATAAATAAAATATCATTATTTAGGAAATTTTTTTAGATTTATAATGAGTCCTTATAGCCGAATTTATATTATGTGTGACAGTATATTAAAAATTATTTAGTTATTAAACATTGAATTTAACTCTTTTAAAGCTTCTATAAATAAAATAAGAACAAATGTCCTAATATAATCCAAGTGGACCAAAGAGGATCATATTTTATTACTAAGGTTCTTTTTGGTAGAATTATACTTATCCAATATAATTACGACATGTTTTTGTGTAATTATGATATCATTTTTACACTTAATTACCCTATTTACTTTTAATCATGGTAAATAAAAGTCAAATGTTACTATTCCCCAAAAATTATTTACATCTTATTGAACCATATATTACTTATAGATATTAACTGTTTATCTTGGAATTTTGAAATTTAACTCACAGAAGTTGTAAAATTAAGTTTTATACAAATTTATAAATGCTCCTAGAACGTGGGTAAAAGACGGTAAAATGTTCACTACAATATTTTATATATAAATTTATTATAAAATGAATCCAATGAATTATGTTGAAATTATATAGGTATTATCTATCAATTTTTAACTAAAATAAATTAAAATAAAATAACTAATTATTTAAATAAAAAGTCGGTTTTATATTATAACGCAATGTTTTTCACTATTCATCAAAAATTGAATGTTTTCAGAAAAATATCAAAAATTTACCCTAAGATAATTTTGACATTTCAAATTCAAAAATTATTTCTATTTTTCCAAATTCAAAACATAGAATTTGAATTTATTAATTTAAAATTAATCCCCTTGTCAAAACCAAAAAGAGGGTTTTAAAAAGTAAAAACTATCAAAAGATTGACATGTGTTTATGTCAAATTTTAATGAGAAATTACATATAATGACATAAATTGTATTAAATGATAAATATATAATCTAATTATACTTTCAAACCATTCAAATACATAATTTATCACTATAAATTATTTCTATTAAAAAATGTAGTTTTCAGTTAAAACCTAGTATTTTTCACTATTAATTAAAATATGAAAGTTATCAGAAAAGCCACAAAAATTAATATAAACTAAATTTTTGTGTCCCAATTCTAATGAAAAATTTAATTTCATTAAATTGAATATATAAAAAGTTCAAATATTGGTTTTAAATAGGGCTCTCCATTAAAAGGCGGTAAAATTGCTTTTTTTGAAAAATACATATTTTTATCTCAAAAAATGAATGTGTTCTTATATTATGTATAAGAAAAAAATAATAACAATGTTAAAATTATGTAGATTATATAAGATTCAAAATTTTGTTAATAATATTCATAACTGCATTTTGAAGGGTTAGTGTGGTAAGATGTGGTGCGCTCGAACTCAATGTTTCATGTAGCACAAGCTATTGAATTACATTAATGAGATAATGTACTATGAAATCATAGGGTGTTACATTGATGTCAGGTCATCCAAATGGGGGCCGATGATTCAAGTTTAGAGAAAACATGTTCCTCAACGTGAGGGATCAAATCGCATCATTGACATGGCCTGATGGGATCCCTCTATGGAAGCTTTTAGGTGACATTCAAATTTTGAATGACATGGATGTCCCTTACCTCATCATACTATGGGAGTGAATCATGGGATAATTTAGAATAGAGGCTCCCAAAATTATTGAATGTCAGACTGGGGATCAGCGGCTACCTACGCGACCCTTCGAAGCGGTGGGGATAGTGAGGCACAAAAGCCTCCATAACATGGTGAGCCATGTACCTATTTGTTATGACCCCTTCCTATTTGTATCGTCGAATGAGAGTATTAATCACCCTCTTTGAATAAACAATGAGTGTGACATGGGGCCTGAGGGCCCAATAGCCCTTGTTATGGACATCATCATAGTGGATGTGGAGCTGTGTAGGATTTCCCCATTAGAACACCTCAATGGATGGATCTAAGAGTGGAATCTCAAATAGGGAATGTACAGTATTAAAAGGGTGCATCCCCTGGAGGGAGTACCATAGTTTACCATAGGTTGGGGTTGGACCCGAAGAGGCTTCCCTAAATATCCTAGTGGCTCGAAATGTAATCTTTCATAGTTTGGAAGGGAATATAGTTGAATATCAGGAGGAAAAAAGGAGAACTGACATGAAACCAATGGAATAGTTATATTATGGGGAGTGAGGGTTGAACCTCAGAAAGTCTTTCAACATTCCCTTCCTAGGAGACAATGA
The DNA here is from genome assembly GCA_963277665.1 of Viscum album. Lineage (NCBI taxonomy): Eukaryota > Viridiplantae > Streptophyta > Magnoliopsida > Santalales > Viscaceae > Viscum > Viscum album. Next base: position 205,150,828 of record OY728128.1, on the reverse strand, counting down.
TCAACAAACATGTAGTTCATGAAGATTCATTTTAATGTTATACAAGATGTGGGGAATTTGACATCGCATGGTTATCATCGAAAATGATTTTTTTTATTCACTCTTTAAATCTAAGTCCCTGAGAGTCTTTCTCAATGTGAAAATAATATATCAATAGAATATACGAACATGTCACTAAGGGTGTGGCCACAAACGAATGGTGTGAGGATTACACATGGCTAATGGACCATGAATAATGAGATTGGGACATACTCTAGGAGGGAATCCCTGGGAGGGTGTCTATATGTACGAGGAGAATATTTCCATCGTACAAGGAACACCCTTTAAGAGTGTGTTGGGGATCATGTGAAGACTACCCAAGGTGTATGTGGTGACAAAGAGAAAAGGGGGAGAGAAGCGGGAGAGAGATGATGATAATTCTCCTTTACACGACCCAATGTTTACACACTTGTAGAAACTCTTATTTTAATTCATGTTTTAGGGATGAGGTTTCATTCCATTTTAACATCCCGAAGCTCAGACGATGAAGACTCTCTCCTCATCCCTTGGGCTTACATAACTTTTAGCATCCCACACTACGGGGAAGGGAAGAGACAAGAAATTCCCAATGGGCAGTGAGGGGGTGGATTGGTCACTCAAGGGGCTCATGTTTTCATGTATATCCCAATAAGAAATATCCATTACTGTGTTGATGTAAAGAAGCATAAATAAGGGTAATGCAACCTGCAACACCACTGAAGGGGATATGAAATCGATTCGTACAAGCCTGGAGGGCTCCATGAGTGATGGGTACGTGATGCTAAAGGAATTTCTAAAAAGGGATTTGTGAATATATGGTGTATAATGAAGAGAAGGAACTTTGAAAAGGATGGTTCATAGTGAATCATGGTAAAATGGGTGTCCATGCAGGGAGGAGCTTCGTGAACCATGGAAACCCAGCCATGGCATAGAGTCTACAGTAACTTGGAGGGTGATTTTTTAAGGGTAAATGCTCCAAGATGTCATGATTTCCCAAAAGGGACTCCTATCATTGCAATTCCCATCAGAATTCATGAAGGTAATCACAACATAAAGCAGATGGAGATTAGATCAAATGGAAATCTAGTTTGTGATGCTCAAATACATCGGGTGATGCATTTTATCCCTAGTTGGAAGATAAAGGTGTGCTTCACGAAATGGGAGATCGGTAGGTGAATGGTTAGGGTAGAAATCGTCTTAGGTGGGGGTGACCCACCTTTTTATAGGCACAAGGTATCACAATGATTGGCGGTGAACCAAAAATGGGAAGGCTCCTCGTGATCAGAGGTTGCACCATTAGACTCAAGGAGGCTTCATTCACTACTCTGTGGAGGTCTTGGTGCTCGTTGGACTCATAAAGGAAGCTTTCATTTGTCGTGGGGGTCATAGAGTGGTTTGTCTATCATCGTCTATATGTTTGAGGGGATGAATGGATTTACAATGAGGCTTTGAGAGGCATTCCATTTGGTTGGTTTTTTGGTTCCTTGTGAGGGTCAAATGTTATTCCAAGTAGTGTTGCCATAATTTATCCATCTTGAGAATAGATTTCATTGCATAAAAATATCTAATAACATTTTAAATTGAATTTCCTTATTTTATTTACTTGTGATATTGGTATTTTTATGTTCATATGTTATTACACTATTTATTAATTTTTTCCTCTTGTGTATTACTCTAAAAGAGAGGGTATAGTCTCCCTGTCATAGACATATCAGAACCTCACTACTTCTCGGAATCCTCTGGTGTATGGGGAGGTTCACATAAGGTCATCTGGTAGTCTAGTTTGGGTCACTAGTTAGTGGAACCAAACTTGGGATGTTACAATAAAGAACAATGTTTCGATAGTAATAACTGCAGAGAAAAATGGATTATTTGAGAGAAAAAAAAATCAAATTATCTATATTATGGCTAGAATGATTATTATAGTGAAATTTTTTCAAAAGATGTTTTGAAATAAGAAGTGATAAAATTAGTCTTAACATCCAATAAAGTATTATTATTTCTGAATGAATATTGGATTAAATATGTGGTATATAATAGAAGGAATCCATCATTGAATAACTATTGAGTCTTTGGATGTATGTTTTTAATTATAAATAAAGAGAAACACTAGAAGTTTTATTCTTGTGAAGATGAATGGATATTCCATGGCTACTAAATGAAAAAAAGAATATTAATGATTCAATTAGTGTCTGGGAATGGTTTTTTATGAAATGATGTAACCATATGAGAGAATGAGTAGAATTTTCCAAAAATACATGATCATTATGGAGAGGATAGTGGTGAAGAGATGAGAAGATCAGGGGATACTCTAGTTCTAGAGGATATTGTATAAGATTATTTTTTAAGTGAGAACTGAGGCCCTTGTATTAAAATAATGAAATGTTACAAGAGGCAAAAAAGAAGGAATTTTACATTTATCCTAGATTAAGAGAAGAACCATGTCATTAGGAAATGTGGTCAAGTATAGACACCCATCCGCATTGACCCCACTATTTTCCATCCCATCCGCAGTAATTTTTTCCTCCTAAAAATTCTGAGTTATGAATTAGTTCAACGTGGATATATTGTTGATACAATTCACCCATCTAGCAGTTAGCCTTCATGAAAGATGCCTCTGACCCACTCTTATAGCTTGCACACGAGTATTGGAGTCACCGTCAAACCTGACATAGTTCTATCATTTTTTGAGAATAAGATCAACCTCCATTATGAGATCCAAAAAATCTGATTGTAAATTCGTATTACATCCAAATAGACCATAAATGAATTCAATAACATCCTCATTCTCATCCCTAAAGATAGAACCATAGATCGAGGGTCCCAAAATGCATCTATAATCTACATCAGTGTTTCACTTAATCCATCCTGCACATGGTGGGGTCCCAAAAACTTTCATGTATGTTAATGAGAAGGAAAATTACTAGCGATATTCAACTACCAAAGTGTAATCAAGTGATCAACTTAATTACTGCATTTTTTCAAGTGGAAGGAATTCACAATGTTAATAGTAGCATTGATGGAGCCCAGTGCATGTTCAGTGTTGAAGAAGGTCATTTTGTGCACTGTAGTGTTTATGCTACTCCATATGTTGTGTAGAAGCTCAGCATAAGCAATGTAAAATATCACCATAACCTTCTTTTAATGTGTGAGATTAATCATGGCTATGAGAAAAGATCGAATAGAATCATATTTGAGGATCTGGATTCTGAAAATATTATGTACTTCCTTCCATAGAGAAGTGGCATCCGTATAGCTCGTAAAAATAATTTCAACATCATCTCTATGCAGCATGAAAAGGGAACATTGAGAGAATAAGTAAATACCAAATTATTGAAGGTAGGAATCACCTAGAAGTTGTTGAGATCCCACCTCAATAAAAGTGTTAACATTGAAGGTTTCATCCATTTTTTTTGTTAAGATTTCAAATCCACTATTGATTACACTTAATTCGATGTTTATAGAAGATTTTTTAATAAACTAGTGTCTACACAGAGTCTAAAGGGAGGAACCTAAATTTATATAAAGAAAATAATAGCTAATCAGATATCTCCAGTTCATTACAGGATGGGAAAGACTCCATAATACGCATATTTCTTATCACATCTAGAGAATAAATATTTTGAGGAAGCACCTAGAGTTGAAAACCTGATTTAGTCTATCAATGATGATTTTGACTAGATTGAGAAGAATCGTACATCAAAGATAGTTTAGAGGACAATAGATAAGAGTTTCATCAGGAATAAATAGGTCTTTCACATTAAGATAAAAGGAGATGATCCAGTGATTTGAATCAAAGAATGACTATTATGAAAGGGGCACTCCCAGATAGAAGGTATATATGTTGATGAAAAAATTTTGCCTATGGAAAGGATAGAGATAATTAGATTGTTATTGGATATAGAATTGACAATAAATTTAAATGTTTTATGGATGGATGCCATGTCATAATTTTTGAATGGTGTTCTAGTAGAAGAAGTTTATATTGAGAATATATATTATTTTCCTATTCATACTGATGATAACATTATCTGTTGACTATGAAAGGATCTATATAGTTTAAGGAAAGCACTAAGAGTGTGCTATTCAAGGCATGATCAGTTTCTGAAGAATCTCATTTTTCTACATGGTTGAGTTGATTACAATATATATGTCAATAATGAAATTAATAAATGGTATAAGGTGTTGTTATATGTAGATGACATAATATTTGGTGTATCATATGAATCTCACTATATCCAATTCGTAGAATTCAGGAAAAGTGAATTTGAACTTCCACTGATTGGTGAATTAATGTGTTCTCATAGTTTAAAGGTCAAAAAAGGGGAAATGTCACATTAAAGTCTTAATAAAAATATGAAAAGGTGTTATTGAGAAGATATGATATGGATAATTCCACGGATATGATGACACTGGTTTCTACCTGGATGAAACTTTTATAAGATGATGAAGTCAATGATGTTAATGTAAAATAGTATTGGAAAATCATTGGATGTCGGTTGTACATGATATTGACGAGACTTGATTTTTTTCAAATTCCATTCAACATTATATCAATAAAATCCCAAGTAATTACACATAATTTCCGTGTAAATTGTACTTCATTATATTAAGGGAATGTTGTATTTTGGTCAATGGTATAATGAAAAATCTCGAAAAGAGTTATTGGAAAATTCAATGGTAGATTGGGCAGGATCAACTTATTATTGAATATCTTCATCACATGGTTCATTATATCTTGCTGGTTTTTGTATTTATCAGCTAATAATGAAATATTATTTCGTGTCATTGAGCACCATAGAATCAGAATTTATTATAGCCACTCGTGATTGGATGTAGTTGTAGTGGATGAAGTAGCTGCATGATGATATGGGAGTTGTAGTGATGTCTTCAATCAGAATCCATTATGATAATTAATGTGCTATAAATCATAGAAAAAAATATAGTCCATATCTTAGTAAAAAACATATTAAAATAAATTATCATTTTATCAAGTATATGGTCGACCATGGGAATATTATGTTAGGGTATGTGTCTACAAAATTAATGGTTGCAATCATCCTGACGAAGTCCTTACACAATGTGGCATTTTAGAGGTTTCAATTTGCTCATAAATTTTAGTCAAATCCCCACATATAAAAAAGTTTGAATGTGTGTCACCCTATGCCTGAGGTATGAATTGTTTTTTTTCTATTTTGATGATTTATGTTCTTTACCCTGTTGAAGTCAAGAATATAGTGTCATTCGGTTTTGTTGACTAAGGGGTCTAAACTATGGATTAAGAGGGGATATAATGTCTTAATAAATACATGGGGAATCTGAAAGGTGGATGAGTGAAGTAAGTGTTTTTTAGAAATGAAGATGCTAATGATTATTGATAGATGGATATATATCATAAAAGATTAGGTTTATGATGAAAAAAGTTAAGAGGTTTTGGAATGAAATGATTTATTAATGAGAATTTAATGCTACTATTGTTTCTAATGCTGAGTATGGATCATGTGGTCTTAGATTATGTATTGTGTAAACCATATAAAACTATCTGAATTCATAGGAACTGAATGTTGGTAGAATATGGATGAAGCTCCAATGAGTTATCAAATTTTTTAGAGTTGTCAAAAAAACCCATAGGGGAGATTTTTGGGAAAAAATACCTCAAGGTAACATTGTAGAGAGTTTCAGTTGATTATGATTGATGACAAATAAGGTTTCCAAGGATAGTTGTGGAGTTTTAGAGATATAATTAAATTGGAATCTGGAAAAGGATAACAGAATAATTAATGGATTCCCTATAATCATTATTTAATATTTTGTACACAAGGTGATGTTTTTTCCCAGTGTATGGAAAATTTTGGGGGTCCAAAATATAGAGTTTGTGTATCATTTTCAACGTTATATTTCCTTAGATTTCATATTAAAATATAGTAAAGAAATGATTTTTGTTAATACTAGATTTTATGAAGTTCATTTCTTGATGGTATGAATCATAGCTAGTGGGGAATTGTGAATGAGAAAGGGTTTGATTGGATTCTACACAAATACTAGAAGCTTCATGATTTGAAAATTACCATTATGATTTATAAAAAATGGGATAATTAAGAACTAGTTTGGTGAGATTTACTAATTGATAAGGATGTTGATGGAAACATCTATAATTAAAGGAAATGAATATAAATAGACATATGCCCCTTAGAAATGTTCTTAAAACCTTACCAAAGTTATGCAGGATCTGATTTCTCGAATGATATTTGTGAATGGTTTTCTTATGAGAAGGTTCATGGAGAAATGGAGTTCAAAAAGGCTACGAATGTTGTCTAAAAATTATGATCATTGTGAACGTAATGGATTTTGCAACGCATGTTTGAGATTCTTGAAATTTTTGTGCTTCATAAAGGCCATGTGAGATTCGTGAAAGGAGGCTTCATCATGAAGCCATTTGAGCATCAAGAATGTGGTGTGCTTCATGAAAGAAGTGATCATTCTGAATGTGTTAAAAAGGGATTTCCTAGTAAATCTTTGGTAAATTGATATTCATCAACTGAATGAAATTGGAAATTTAAGAGACTGTCTACCTATAGTTGAGGATGCATCCGTTTATGATAACATAGGGATATACATGTATATAAACTATGTTATAATTATTTCAAAAGTAGTGAAAAAAGGTAGAGAAGTAAGGTGATTATATCCAATAGCATTGATCCATAGAAGGAGAGAAAGAGTGAGTGATCCTTTTGAAGTAGTGACCTATCCATAAACATTGTTAGGGTAGTGATCTTGGGAATAAAAGTGATCTAGAATGATCCTTAATTGGGTATTCAGCCTTAGTAGATTTGGTACATTGGGATAATTGCATTGTGTCCTCCCTGAACATATCCTGGTGAGTGTGAAACAAGTCGAATTGATTCTCATGTGTATGATTCAATGTATATTCTTACATTACTATAGGAAGGCGATAGAAGAGTGTAAGGTTTGATAATTAAAAAAGATCTAATGGGTTGGTTGTCTTAATCTTTTATACCATGATTCTCCCCTGAATGTTATTTAACCTAGTTGGAATAATAATTATCTATGGTAGCTTCACCATGATCTGGTCTGATTGACACCTCATATGATGCCCATTTCACCGACCAGTCCTTCATCCCCCTCATCTCAACATCGTCTGACATGAGGAAACCCCCCGTCTCATTAATGTGATGGAAGGAATATAGGGAGGGGAGAAATAAATAATAAATTAATAGTAAAATAAAATACTCATATGAGAGGAAAACCATGTAAATCAAGTAAAAATTATGTTTTTATACTTCCTAGGTAGAATCCTCATTCCATAAACAACCAAAAAGTTGGAATATTCATAAATAGGGGATTATTTTTAGATATGATTGTTTAAAAAGATGTATTATTGAATATTTATTTAATAAATATTAATATATTTTGATAAAGTTAAACTAGATCATAGTCTGACCAATTATAGGCCATGGTTAGACATCCCATCATTAGATCAAAAGATCCATTAGAAAATTATTTCTAGATCATACTCAGGGGTAATGTTTCATTATACCCCTGAATAGATCCTAAAACAAAAAAATTAAAATCCACCTTATTTTCACAACTCTTGACGATAGAGGGTTATACTTTCTCCCCACTATAGAAATTATCCTCCCCTAGAAGTATTGATGGTCTTGAATCTATATGTCCTTATATTCCTCAGTAAGTAATTAATGGTTAATCCACTATGTTCTATAGAAGAATGATTAATGATATTCTCATATGAAACTCCAAATTCAAGGAATGTTAGGCATCAATGAACAAGATAACTATTTTTCTTTAATATAATTATTCAGAGTATATCCCATTTCACCCATATATCTTGATACATGATGGTTTCATCAACCAAATCATCTGGATCATATGTTAGTCCCCACCACAAGACATAGATCATAAGTAATGTCTAATTCCATTGTTATCTTCACTAATGGATTCACCTAATAGAAAAATAATTTTATTGGTACAATAACATCCTAAATTTGGTTTCTATCTCCCTACTTCTAATATTATATTCGAACACCAGTTAAATATCCATTTGAGGACCTATCTTAAAAACCCTCGTTTAAAATGATGACATGGTATAGAATCACAAAATCAAAATGTCCCAATAATTTTAAGGAATTTGACTATCATCCAAATAACCAAACTAAATTACAAACCCAATAATTATTGTTATTCAACAAACAGATCCTCTACCAACCAAACCAATCTCTAAAATCTCATAATCAAAATTTGTAAACAATCTAAATAAAAACCATATAATCAAATATAACCATTTGGAAGCCAATACCAACACCATGATTCTATATGATATAATATTGTGTACCTAACTCTAATATTAACCAAGTAACTAGAAAAAAATGGATCCATTGATTAAAAATAACCATACACAACCTCCGAAATCTATTGACAAATATCATCTCACCTACATTCCTGAAAATTTGTGGGTCATTCTTCTATGAACAATGATCCATGAATTATTGTTGCAATGAATATACATGAATATCTAGCTCATACCATTGCTCTAATTACTTACATGAATCCATATATATTACTGGATCACTCGGAATGTAATCCTAGATATTTTTTGACATTCATTTATAAATATAGTCACAACAACGTACAAGTAATGGTGTGATCCACACTATATGGTGTCCCCTATAATACTAGAAGATCATGAACTCAATAGGTTCAAATATCACACATGTATCTCTCCACCTGTGTAACATTCACCCTTACCATTTACCCTTGACATCATACATTGATTATGCCAACTCTCACCATAGAGGGACACCTACTTGAATCATAAAAACTATTATAAAAATATGATTATAACTAACAGTCTCAAAACATTATCTCCCTGATCCATTTCATATAAATACAACTTATAAAATCATTCATTCACACCATGGTCCATCAATTATGTTATTGTTAGTAATGGTTCTCAAAAACCATCCTTACCAAAACCAATCATGCCAATGAATGATTACACCCAGATGTTACCCAATCATACCAACCCAATTGGACCATCACAAGTCACATCTTGTAAATTATAGGATCATGTTTATAAATTAATAATTGTTGTTAACATATATCAATCTCATATAACTAAATAAATATGAATTTTCTTTTCTAATAATCCAAAGGAAAGTAACTTATGCTAAATATTATTTCATGATCACGTGTAACTTAGGCACCATTCCCAAATAAAAAAAATTCTACCGATTCTATATCCATTTGGAACCAAATCATCTATAATAAAAGTTTAATCTCATTGTTAAGTGAACTGAAATTCAATATAGTGATGAATCTAAATGATTTTTTCCTCAAAAAATTAATTTCTCCCATGATATTGAGATATGGTATAAATTCCTAAAAGGAAAAATATAATACCAAGAAAAAAAATCACTTGGGATACCATTATATATCAAAACCATACAAAAGGAAAAATGTCTCACATTGATCACCACTCATTATGAACATACTGTCCCTCCTCTAAAAATAACAAGCAAACAAACATTCAAAAAACACCAACTCTAGGGTTCCTATATATGCATATTAGTTATCAAAAACTATGTAATCATCCCACACATGGGAAAAATAATCATTGAGAATCTACATACTAAACTACCATCATATAGGTCATGATCACATATCATTTCATTTGACAAAATCAATTTATAATTATTTGTTTCAAGATAATCATAGTTATATGGTTCAGTTATGTATAATGGAACAAAGAATCAATATAGAAAAACCCAATATAAGTAATTACCAAAATATTATGTAAAAAATCCCAACTAGATTCACCCTCAAGGGGATAATCATGGTGTAATCAAATGGCTTTATTAACTTACTAGGGGTCACTATATTTCCTTTACATAGATTTAATATATATTTAATGTGGAAAATATTCCCATTGTAAGACCAACATGACTATTCATATAACAAAATATTACGTGGTCAATGTGAAAAAAAAATTCACCAACAAGTTCAAATGGAATAAAATATTTTTTGTTGTACAATTTTTTTAAAAGAATGCCTATGTAGTTAGTCATCTCAATCATACACAAGAAACGAATTTCATAGTAATCATACATGTAAAAATTAATGAATTTAAAAAAATTATTCTAATATGTTATAGTCTATACCATAAAAACATTTTAATTACACACACACTAATTCAATAAATATCTCAATCGAAATATTGAAATCCAAGAACAAAAAAACTATATTCTTGGTAACATAAGCATCACATAAAATATAGTTTTCAAGATCCACCATTATAAGGTGTATCCAAAGCTTCAACACATCCTTATTCCATGTCCACCATTCCCAAAATAGACTGTGAAAAAAAATACACTTTGTTACAAAATTTTATTACTCCAAAAGTGATAACTTCATAATTAACTATCTATTTCTCCACGTAACCTTAGGCAAGAATCCTTATACATGAGTGGATTTCAACAAGAATATTTGTTCTATACTATCTCCTTCTGGAGACTATACTATCTTATCAAATAAAGAACAATATCCATCCATCCCCCACAATAATAATAAATGTATACTTCACAATTATATAAGATTCATTCTATAATAAATTTTACTATCCAAAATACTATCACGTATCCCAAAAGGTACTATTTGCGACGGGAGTCCCCTTGCAACTAATCTGTCATATATTTACCCGCACCAATTTTTTTTTTCATTCCACACAATACTTTACCCCCCCTCTCTCTTGTGGAAAACTTTCTCTCAAAATTTTAAATTTTCTAAAAATTTAATTCTGGGCATTATTCATAGCATATATATATCAAAAGATTCAGTTTTAAGGTATTTATCTATTTATTTTATTTTATTTTAGATATAATTATTTTTATTTATCTTCTATTAAATTAAATTGGAATTAGATAGTTTTATTTATGATTGTTTAGGTGTATTTTTACAAATAATTCTGTGTTATTAGTTTTAATTAGAATGAATTAAGAGCTATTATATTAATTATTATAAATTAGTAATAATTAGAATTAAATTGAAGCAATTACTATTGAATTATAATAATGAGTAACAAATTATAATAATTAGTATTTAATTAAATAATTAGTATTATATTGTAGTAAATTGTAATGATTCTTAATAAATTGTTGTATAATTAATAAATTACAATAATTAGTAAAAAAATTCAATAATTAGTATTAAATTACAATAATGAGTAATAAATTGCAACAATTAGTAATAAATGGAAATAATTAGTTATAAATCAGAAATATTAGTAATAATTTGCAATAATTAGTAATAAATGGTAACAATTAGTAATAAAATGGAATAATTAGTAATAAATTGTAATAAATTGTCTCAAATTCTAATTATTAGTTGTACATTGTAATAATTAGTATTAATTTGCAACAATTAGTAATAAAATGCTATAATTAGTAAAAAAATTAAATAAATTAGTAATAAATGGTAATAATAAGAAATAAATTCTAATAATTAGTATTAAATTAGAACCATTAGTAATAAATTGCAACAATAAGTAACAAATTGCAACAATTAGTAATAAATTACAATAATTAGTAGTCGTTAGTAATAATTTATAATAGTTAGTAATAAATTTTAATAATTAGAAATAAATTATAATAATTAGTATCAAATTCTAATAATTTGTAATAAATTATAATAATTAGTAATAACTTATTATGATTAGTATAAAATTCTAATAATATGTAATAAATTCTAATAACAAGTTATAAATTCCAATAATTAGTAATAAATTATAATAATTAGTAATAAATTCTATAAATTAGTAATTAATTTTAATAATTAGAAATAAATTCTAATAATTAGTAATAAATTCTTTTAATTAGTAGTAAATTGCTATCATTAGTAATAAATTTCAACAATTAGTAACAATTAGTAATAAATTCTTAAAATTATTAATAATTTCTAATAATTTTTAATAAATACTAATAATTAGTAATAAATTATAATAATTAGTAATAAATTTTTATTATTAGTAATAAAATGAAATAATTAGTAATAATTAGAAATAAATTGTTAAAATTATTAATAAATTGGAATAAATTATAATAATTTTTAATAATTAGTAATAAATTCTAATAATTTGAAATAATTTATAATAATAAGTAATTATTTATAATAATTATAGAGAATATAATAATTTGAAATAAATTATAATATTTAGTAATAATTAGTAACAATTTCTAATAAGTAGAAATAAAATGTAATAATTAGTAATAAATTGTAATTATTAGTATCAAATTGCAATAATTATTAATAAATTCTAGTAATTAGTAATAAATTGTAATAATTAGTAAAAAAATGTAATAATTACTAATAAAATTTTATAATTAGTAATAAATTTAAATAAATAGTAATAAGTTAAAATAATTAGTAATAAATGACAAAAAATTATTAATAACTTTTAATATATTCTAATAATTAGTGATAAATTGAAATAATTATTTTTAAATTATAATAATTAGTAATAAATTTTAATAATTAGTAATAAGTTATAAAAATTAGTAATAAATTGTAATAATTAATAATAAATTGCAATAATTTGTAATAATTTGTAATAAATTCTAATATTTATTAATAAATAGTAATAATTATTAATAAATTGTAATAATTTGTATTTAATTTTAATAATTAATAATAAATAATAATTAGTAATCATAAGTAAGAAATTCTAATAATTACTAATAAATTATAATAATTTATAATAAATTGTAGTAATTATTAATAAATTCTAAAAATTACTAATAAGTTTCAACAATTAGTAATAATTAGAAATAAATTCTAATTATCAGTTATAAATTATAATGGAAAGTAATAAATTCTAATAACTAATAGTATATTGTAATAAATAGCAATACATTCTAATAATTAAAAGTAAATTTAAATAATTAGTATATAAATTGTAATAATTTATAATAAATAGTAATACATTGTTATAATTAATAATAAATTCTAGTAATTTTCAATAAAATCTAATAATTTGAAATAAATTCTAAAAATTAGTAATAAATTGTAATAATTAGTAATAAATAATAATAAAATATAATAATAACTAATAATCTCTAAAATTAGTAATAAATTATAATAATTAGTAATAAATTCTAATAATAAGTAATAAATATTTACAATTATAGATAATTATAAAGAAATTTTAATAATTATAGATAATTAGTAATAATTAGCATTAAATTGTAATAAATTGTAACAAATTGAAATATATTCTCACAACATCCAGCGGATTGGCGACTCCTTTTTTCTCTATGGCTTGTCTCCTTGCAATTTTCTCCCATTGAAACAACTATGAAAAATATGTTCTAATGTATGGATATCTATTTTTGTATACTCAATAATAGAGATAATCATGGAAATTCCTTCCTACTCTCCATTCTTGTGAATACAAAAATGGATATGCGTTTGTTGTAGAAGATATTTCAAACTGATTCTAGTCATCGAAAGCTGTAAGAAGATGAGCCGTCAGGAAAAAGAGGCTCTTTTTTCTGATGACTCATCTCCTTACAACTTTATTATAGTAAAATTTGTATGAAAATTATCTTCTAACATATAGATAACCATTTTCATATGCATGAGTATGGAGAGCATCATGATGAGGCCTCCCTGGTCTCATTATTTGTTTATAAAGGAATGGATTATTGTACGTTGGAGTAGATATTTCATAGTGATTTCAGTCAGAGAATGTAGAGAAGAGTCATTGGGAAAAAGAGTTTCCACCAATCCGCTTAAAGTTGTGTCACCCGTAATTAACAATTATTAGTAATAATTAGATATAATTAATAATAATTAGTGTTAATTAGTATAAAGTTTTATATGTAATTGTATATTAGTATGAAAGTTTAAAAAATACTATAAATAAGTATGAAATAATAGAAATTATTATTATTTTACATAAATGGAATTTAATTGTCTATTATTTTTTGGATATTATTTTTCTTAGATAAAATTATAGAAAAAAATAATTATTTATTATTTTCATAGAAATATGGAACATAGAATTAAAAAACAATCATTATTAGATAATCTTTCGTGGATAAATCAGTGTAAGAATCCAAATGGATTTGGTTTAAATCCCGAATATATTTGGGGTGTTGAAGATCATTTAGCATTTTGTTATCAAACCCAAAATGTGTTTCTAAAGGGATAATTTAGTGTCTTTGTAAAAAATGTGCTCTATGGAAATTTGACACATTTGAAAATGTTGAGGTTTATTTAGTGTGTTTTGATTTTCTACTAGATTATGTTTTTTGGTATCAACATGGTGAACACTATTCCAGATAAGATACAAATAATTTGGTACTGGATCTAGCACAGTTTGAAAGTTTTGTAAAAGATGTGGAAACTCCGTCTTTTCGACTTGATGAATCTCAGGATGATATTAACTTTACTCTTGAATTAAAGCCATCTTATTTTTATGAGTTTTTGAGGACTGTGGTGGATTACTTATATCCCGATTTCAAATTAAAAACATTTTGAGCAGTTCTAAAGTTCATGGATACTAAATTAGATAATGGAATATCAAATAGCTATTTCTATTAGATATTATCATTAGTAAAAACATTGTTTCCTAATGTAAATTTCTTGCCTACAAATATTATGAGAGCAAGAGGCTTGTCCGAAATCTGGGTCATGGTTATTTGAAGATTCATGCATGTTAAAAATATTCCATCTTATATTATTATGAAAATGAGTTGGTGAATACTTGTACCACATGTGGAAATCATCGTATAAATAGGAATAAAGGTATTCCTCGATTGATTCTTGTAAAACATTTAAGATATTTCCATCTTATACCTAGAATGCATCATTTATTTATATTTCATAACACTACGACATTGATTTCATGGGCCTATACCAATATTCCAAATGGTAAAACCTTAAATCATCCCATTGACGTTGATTTATGGAAAAATTTTAACCATGTTCATCCATATTTTGTTTAGAAGCCTAAAACGTGTGATTGGGTCTTTCTACTAATGATTCTCTTCCATTTAGTTCTTATTGTAGTCAGTATTATTATTTTCCTATCTTTATAACCTTATTTAATTTACCTATTTGGATGTTTATGAAGGAACCATATATATTTTTGACCATATTAATTTCATGACATTCAATAATGAATATTGATGTTTAATTGAATCCACTGATTGATGAGTTAAATTATTTGTGGAGTAATGGTGTCAGTACATTGGATGTTGATGTTAAACAATATTTTAGGCTGAAAGAAACATTAATGTGAACAATTAGATATTTCCCATCATATGGAATGTTATCTAGCCGAAGTACACAATTTCAAAAATAATGTCCAACTGAATGAGAGACAACAAATAATGTATTCTCATCAATGGAAAAACTTGTTTTTTCGACTGTCATCACATATTCCTTCAAACTGATCATCCTTTTTAGGGGAACACATATAATTTCAAAAAAGGAAAAATTGAAAGAAATGGGAGTCCAAAATGTTCTCAGGTATAGTGTTAAAATCAAATGTCTTTTTAATACATCCTATTACATTTGGAACAACAATAAACCAACAGAAAATTGAAGTCTTTGTGAAAAACCAAATTGAATAAAATGGATCATTTTTTGGGATCTTCTATTTTGGTATGATTTTTTGGTCTATCACATGTTGGATGTCATGCATATTCAGAAAAAATATTTTGAAAATTTATTTCATACCCATTTGGATACTCCATATAAGACCAAAGATAATGTTAAAGCACTATTAGATCATTCCCAAATTTGTAGGTAACTAGATCATGAACTTTTGGAATATGTCAGATCAAAGAAGTTAATTAACCTAATAAAATTTTATAAAATCTCCATATAAAATCAATTATTATTTTGTTAGTGGCTTAATTATTTGAGACTTATATATTGTTATACTTCAAATTTACACATATATATTAGAAATTGTCACATTACAAGATTAAAAATTCATGACTGTCAATATTATAATAGAAATACTTCTTCCAATTTGAGTTAGAGTTTTTTTGAATACTATGATTTGGGATGTCCAAAAAAACATATCATTCTTTTTCTAAGTCATTTATGCAAAAAGGTGATTTTCATGTATTAATCAGACTACAAGAAGATGTTGTTCTAATAATATGTAAAATGGAAATAATATTCCCAGTTACATTATTTGACTCAATAGAACATTTGATATAACATTTTTTATATGAAGAAAAATTTATAGGTCTACTACAATTATGATGGATGTACCCATTTGAGAGATGCAAAAATAAATTGAATAAAAAATTATATAACAACGCATCAGTGAAAGGTTCAATTATAGATGCTTTTTTCCAAGAGGAATTTTTTTCTACTCTCATTACATTCAATCTGAATATCACTAAAAAAACTATATGGTCCATAATGAGGGAAATTTTTATGATGAAATGGGAAATCAATTATTAGTTTTCAATCATCCCAAACATCACATTGGTGGAGTTCATGAATGATAGATTTCATACGATGAACATTACAGAGCTTATACAAATGTTCTGCTCAATTGTGAAGAAATGAAACCTTTTGTACAGTGAGTTCTAATATCACTTTTACTATAATTTATATTATAGTAAGTTATTATTTTATTATTATTAGGTTATATGATAATCATATCGAGAAACAATATCCTCAAATTATAGCATATTCACTTGAAGAATTATGAAAAAAAACTTTTTCTATTGGATTCAAAAACTAGTAACACAAATTAATTTTTGTTTAACATATAAAATCAATTTATTATCTATTATGTTGATAATTTTTTCAAATCAATTTAGGTATCTCAACATACATATAAAATCTATAATTGATGGTGTGTATTTAGTAACCAACCATAAAAAATGGTTTAACATTATAATGTATATGTAGAAAATGGTTTTCGATTTCATACATGTGCATATGAGGAATCATGAAAATAATAACAGTGGTGTTTTAATGATAGGATATGATCTTAAAGAAAGTGAAGTTTACTTTTACAACATGCTATAAGAAAATATTGTACTATGTTATCTACGATATAATTATATAGTGATATTTAAATGTTAGTGGTTGGATACTAAGAGTGATTTTTTGTTCATCCGACTCTTGGAATCATTGATATTAAATATAAAATTCTTATTAATGTAAATAAACCATTTTTATTAGCTCAATAGGAATGTAAAAGTTATTGAAAATATTGTTCTAATTCAAGAGAGTTGAGTGATTGGTTGATCATAATACAAATTAAATCTCATTAAGATTTTTTTAATCAATGTTAATGTTGTTCTACAGATGTGGAAGGAATTTAAATTTTTTAAGAGATAGACACAAATCTAAATTTTTCACAAAGAGATATAAAAATCGATGATGACCCCAAAAAGTTAATGTTCGATGGTGATGTTGATATTAATGATGTTAAAAATGAATTATAAATGACCAAAAATGATGAAATTGAGACTCATATAAAATTGATGATGCGGAGGAGGAATATGAAGTCATTTACATTTTCATGTATAAATATAAGGATGAAGATGAAAATTGACACAGTTAACTGTTGGTTATAATTATATATAACATATATCTATATATATTAATTGTTTTCTACTACCTTCTTACAGGATTTGTTTTGTGTTTTACATGGATAAGGATCTGTATCCTGTATTTCATGAAGCTAATCTTCATTTGGACTAGTATAATGTTAGATCATATGGACTTTAGACTTATGGTGGTTTAGGGGGGGACTCCGACGGTGAATGGTCTTTTAGCATTGATGATTCCCATCCCTGTCCTCAAGTAATGCCCATGTCTTGGCTTCGATCTATGTGTGCTGAGTTATTTTTACTTGTGTATTTTTGTTGGTTTTCAATAATTTATTTATATACTAATTTTTTAATTATTTTTTCTTTTTTTCATAGCTTTACGCATGTAGCTACTGGAAACGGGAGAGCTATATTGTGAAGTTATTTTTTTGAAATATCGGTCTCATTGGATCAGATTCTTATTTATGTGTAGCACCGCAGGTTTGATCATTGGCTTGTATGTAAATACATAATATTTATTTTGAAATTAATTTGATTAATAAATTGATATTATAAATTATTTGTAGGCTATATCATATCCCATTGATGGGACCATGTGTGGAACTATATGGATGGCATGGAAAGGGATTGTGCATCAGTGGTATAGTAATTTTTACACAATTTGAGATGAAATTTAATAGAGAAATCTGGAGTGATCATGTTTGATGTATCTTGTCCTACCCTCCTACCAGATTAAATTTCATCTTATGTTTCAGTTGGATTACATTCATATTTATTGGTTGGTCATTTTTAGATTATATTATCAATAGGTTGATGAAATTGAGGGAGACAGGAGGTGACACATAAATCTTGTATTTGTATATTCAGAACACATAGAAGGCATATGGTATGTTATTTTATTAAAACATTTTATCTAAATTAAAATGTAAACAGATTATTTTATATTCATATATGAAGTCTAATAGCCTGATATTATGGAGTTAGTCATTTTTAGAAGGATGTACAATGTTCCAACCACTATAGATATTAGATGTGCTCGTTAGCAGTAGACTCTGATCAGTATATATATTTTTTGAGTGTAAAATTAAACAGAAAATAATATATTAACTATTTTAATTTTAAATATCAATTAAAAGAGTCTTATGAAGTCATGACATTTCATACACAGATTGAGAGTCAGGATGTAACTGATACATAGACTAGTGCCCATCGATTTTATGAGATAACATGTATTCAAGCGACCCAGTATGACTTCCAGAAAAGACCGAGTTATTTTTATCAATTCTCAATTAACTACTGTGTATTATTATGGTACCTCTACGATATCAGCATCGATTTCAAGAGGATCTCATGGAGAGTCATCGTCATCTTCCGTATAGTATCATAATCTTCAATGAGCTCATAGTGTGCTTATAGAGAGTCCATGTATGGAGAAGAAGTAGATGCGTCAATGGATGTAATAGAAACAGGAATAGATCCTACTATAGTTGGAGTAAAAGCAGTAGGAGATGTATGAGGAGAGGTATAAATGGTTGGAGTAATAGGGGAAGAAGAAGTTGGAGTACATGTGGAATCTAACTCGTCATTTAGGGATGGAGTTCCCTCCACCATCTATTTTAGTTCCTCTAGAGGACCCTCCCACTCAGCGATCTATTTAATTTTTAGGATAAAACATTTAAATGTAAATAGTTTCTGTAATATTAACTATCTACATTTCAATATAGTGAGTTTTTTATATTGGTACAAATATTAATTTTTTTATTATTTTAATTATTTATTATTTTTATTATTTTATTACTTATTATTTTTACTGTTTTTTTAATTTTTTTTATAATTTTCATGAATGTTGAGGTTTTTCGTTATTTTAATTTTTTTTATAATTTTAGTAATAATAATAATATTATTTCATTAATATTAATAATATTAATATTAATATATTATCAATATTATTGTTATATTCATTTTATGAATATTATTTTATAATTTGATAAATTATTCTATTTTACGAGTATTAATATTATTATTTCATTAATAATAATAATAATATTATTATTATTATTATATTCAATTTTATTTATTTTTATATTTTTACATTTTTTTTGGTGCATCCCGTCACACCTATTATTTTTGATGATCCATCGCAAATAATGGTTTCAAAAACTCGCCATAGATTTTTGCAATAGGTCCACCACCACATTTCAAAGACTATTTGTGACATTCTGACATAATAATGTATTTAAAAAACCATGATGAAACTATTTGCGACGGATAGTCATCCCATCTCAAATAGTTTCTTTTTGCATTAAGTTGTTGTAAAAACAATTATTGTGACCTCTTTTTTTAATGAGGCATTTCTGATGGGGACCTATCACAAATCGACCAATTTCTAGTAGTTTTTTCTATTAATGAAATGAAAGTGTATTCTAAATTTCTTGAAGATCATGAATTTTAACAATGGATTTATTTGATAACCTTAAAACAAATTAAATTAAATTGAAAATTTTTTAAGTGTAATTTTTGGTTGAAACAAATTTCTTTCTTTAGAAATATAGTTTTAAAATATTGAATAACGGTTAACCATTTAAAAAAATTAATATTATTGATTATTGAAAAAGGATTATTACTTTCATAATGATTCAGTAATTTCTAGTTTTATTAATTTACTACTTGATTTTTTATTAAAACATTTTGAAGTTATCTATCCCATTGACTATGTTCATTATAAAGGGAGCTAAATCCATCTACAAAAATGAATGTGTAGATTATTTTATAGAATTAATAAGTAAACTGGTGAATGTTCTACTATCGGCCCTTATTATGGGGATTTGGAATTTTTAATATGCGGTAATTCCTTTTTAAAGGGACTTGGTTTTTTTATGACGAAGGATATGTGATTTGTTTTCTTCATTATCAAAAAACTACATGAGATAAATTATCCAACACATGATTTGGATTTAGTAATTGTGTTTTTTCTTTAATAATTATGGGGATTCATTTGATAGGATCCATGTGTGAAATATATAATATTCATAAAATATTAATGATTATATAAACAAAAAGGATTGAACATGAAATATAAATGATCAATGAATATTACTACATAAGTCATTAACATCCTAGAGATGAAAAAAATTAGTTGATTCTTTATGTCTAAAAATAAAGCTTGATTAAACATGTGAGATTTGGAAGATGAATCATTGGATAATTATTTGATGAAATCATTCCTAGATGATGTTTATTTAGAACCATCTTATATTATATATTATGTTAGAGTAGACTTGACAATGATATATAGAATAAACCAATATTAGAACGATGACCATGGGCTGCCGGACAAATTTTAATTGGTAAAAAAGGGAATGTTTCAGGAATTTAATGATGAAATATAAGGTTTTTTAGATTTGTAATGCTATTTATCAAGACTTAATATAATCAAGTGAATAAATAATTTTTGATATATTTTTATAGTTCATTTTTTCAATCATACATGAAGAAATAATTTATATAGTGAACCTTGAGTGTGTTACTAGAGGGATGTAATAAAACGAGATATCATAAAAATTTTACCTGAAAAATTTGACATGTCAATAGTTTAATATAAATTGATAAATAATGAATGGGATGATTCTTTGGTTTTCATATCTAGAGTACTGATATGGAAATGTATGCATATATTTCATAGTGATATTTCCAAAGATATCTTAATGTAAAAATGAAATTTGTGTTATTGTCAATTGATTAAGTAAATCAATTAAATTTCATACCATTTGAGTTAATATGAATTTAAATTAAATTTATCAAATGTATCTCAAAAATATTGTTAGGTCACATGGTGTTCCTCTCTCCTTTGTATCCAATAATGATCCTAGGTTGACATCATATTTTTTCAAATGAAGTAAAAATTATTTCATTATTGGATTAAATATCAGTACATCTCTTCATTGATAATATAAATGATTTTCCAAAATAAAATTTTATCCCTAAAAAAACATGACTCAACCATGTTCAGTGGACTACTTGGGTAGTTTATATTAGTATCTCTCTTCAGTTGAGTATTTAATAAAAATTGTTTTCAATAAATGAATATATATATATATTCCACTTTTTGAGAAAACATTCATATAAAGAAAAGCCTAATTAAATTATTGAATATATAAATTATGTATAATAGTAATTCTACAGGATAATATTTTTTGAAAAAAAAAACTAATTATTGAGGAAGAAACGTGGTATTCTAAAAATGATATCAAGAATACGTATCTCTACTTTTCTAATTAGGTAATAAAATTTTTAGGAAACGATTTCTAATGGGGGATTGTAACCCATACAATGTTATAGTTAATGTTTTTTATGTATTTTAAATAATCATTATTTTTATATTATATATTTATATTTTTTATATGTATATCAATTAGTTTTTTAGTAAGAAATAAAATCAATTATTTCTTTCCAAAACGGGTTTTCATGATTTATATGGTTTTATTTTTCTGATTGGTTTCTGAATAATAGATTATAAAATTAGAAAATAGAAAATAAATTTTTAATTAAGTATCTTTAAATTATATTGGATTGAATTTTTTATAGTTTCTAAAAATATTGATTTTTCAATGAGTAGAGAAAAATAATTTTTTTAATGAAAATTTATTTTCATTAATGTATTCATAAAGTAACATTATATATTGGATTAGTTATAAAATATAATTTCGTCCTTTTATTAAATTTTATCACATTATTTATGTGAGAATAATATTATAATTTAATTTATTATTGAAAATTTAAATTTAAAAAAGATCTTTAAAAAAAAACATTTTCCATTGTGTTTTGCTATATTAATTTTTAAATAAATTTATCCACATTTGTGTTTTAATTTTTGAAATATTTATTCCATACTTTCAGTATGTGGTTCCAATTTGGTTAAATTGTTACATTTCATTTTTGGAGGTATTTTGTATTAAAATTTTAATTTATATAAATTTAATATTTTCAGAAATTCCAGGACTACCCCTCTTATCTATTATAAATGGTCATATGATTTTCCCATTACATCAGACATTAACAAGATTTACATCCAATACCATCCCAAATGCCATCATATAATACCTCCTATCATTCAAGAGGTAGTGAATTTATTAGAATACCAATAATGGTGGGATTAAGGTGTCTATCAATGTAGACTTTCAAAATAAGTGGTACAATTTTTAATTGCGTGGTTTAGTTTAATTTATTCTTCCAAATCCGTAAAAAAATACATAACAATGATTATATATTTAAGGGAGAATGGGGGAAGATCCCCAAAAATATATAAAATCAAATATTCTTTTCAAGAATGGCAAAAGAGGAAACCCCTTATAGACACAATGAAAACAATGCTAGAAGAAACAACCCAATGGGATGAAAGAAAACCAATGTGATCAATGGGGAGAAAAATTAAAAGGGAATAAAGAGAGTTTCATCACCCAACCCACCCCCCTAAGTGAAATTAAAACAAAGATATTGTTAAAGTGAAAGTTTTTCCCCCTACCAAGTAGTTTTACCTTGACGATAGCACAACAAGGTAGAGCATTCCTCCCACACACATAAATTTACAGAGGGAGGACCAAACGATAGATGTTCGCACATCTATATCTAAAATGAGAATCCCACTCATAAATTCATTTAAAAAATCACAGAAGGTCAACCTTATACAAAACAACACAAGAACAACATCTTTGCACAAAATCATATCATGGAACCCATCCGTCTAAGAAGACAGACAGCTAGATGATGGGTGTTAAGACACCCATCCCTCGTAAAAGGCCTCCCACCCAGCAATACAAGAAAAATGATTATATAATAACACCAGCATATTTTACATTTTAATGAATATTTATGTCAATATAATAAATTATATCTATCACCTATTCCATAAAATGGGAAACGAATCCATCATTCATGTGTATGGTGGTCTACCACTTCAGGAACAGTTTAAATTCATTTTCTATCTCCAAATTTCAAAGGAATTATTATAATTATTTAATTAATATTTTAAAATGATATTCATGATTTATTAATCAACATAAAATTTCAAAATATGTTTTAAAATATTTGTTTTCTAGTAACTAAAAATGATAATGTTGTCCAATAATTCCAGTACACAACCACCAATACAAAGCGATGTGATATTTTTTTCATCACTACTTCACATGGATTATATATATATATATTTCAAATAGTAAAATTATATATATGATTTTTTTATAATTATGTAAAAAAATATAATACTTACCTTCTTTCCATTATGATTTTTGAAAAAATAGAAATGTTTCTGATGTATAAATAAAACTTATCATCTCTGTGATTATAACATAGTTCGTTTTTCATAACTATATTTAATGTATAGATTTAGAATTATAATTAATATATAAAAACTATAATTAATTTATGATTATTATTTTTGGAGAATATAGAATATATAAATCTTTGTGTAATATCTAAGGTAAATAAAGACAATGATAGATTCAAATTTATTAATATGTTCTAATTAGATATTAATTTTACTTTAAAATAAATCCTATGTTCGATAGCATACCTGAAACACAATAATGGGTTTCATTGAAATATTACGTTTCATACAACGTTGATTTATACTTAAAAATAATAATATAATATTTTTCATTAAATGGTAGTTAACACAAATCGGGTTTATTGGTGAAGATTAACAGAACTAAATATAAAAAGATTACACATGTTTCATAAATGTTTTTACATTTATCCAATAAAATTTAGAAGCTTAAAATGTGAATGAATCCAATTTTAATCATAAACACTCTAATATTCTTTAAAATGATGATTTACCGCCTTTTGATGGAGAACCCATTTTAAATCTAGTTTTTTCCACTTTTATATGTTCTATTTGACAAAATAATATTTCTCTTTAGAATTAGGACATCAAAATTTACATTGGATGGACTTTTGGTATTTTTCAAATAATATTTATTTTTTAATAAATAGTGAAAAGATCATTATTTTAATTCAAAACAGTATGGAGTAAAATGTGAAATATATACAAACAAAAAAGGTTTAAGTTATATATATACATAGAGGGATTTAAACATAAGAAATAGGAGATGGTTAGAATGAATCAAGGATTATGATTTCATGATCCATTACCATCCAGGAAAGGTAAATAAAGTGGTTGACTCTTTGAGTTGAAAGAGAAATGATACCTCAAATGTGCTATTTTTGGAACGAGATCCTTTGGTTTTTGATTTTATAATTTTTGGTTTAGAAGTTGCTGGTCTAAGAAATTCCTCTATTTTTTTTGATTTCAGTACAATCAACCCTAGTAGAAGGAATTAAGAAAGCGCAGAAAGATTACAGTGAGTTATAGAAAAAGGTATAATTGGCTCAGAAGCGTATGTTACCAAAGTTTAATATGGATAGAGAAAATGTTTTGAGGTTTAGAAATAGATTATGTGTGCCTTGTGATTCACATTTGAAGAAATAATTGTTATCTGAATGTCATTGTTCTCCATTTTCAGTTCCTCATGGGAGTACTAAGATGTACAAAGATCTTCAAGAGTATTACTTGTGGGATGGAATGAAAAGAGAAATTGAATACATTACTGAGAAGTAATGGTCTTTCCAACAGGTTAAAGCAGAGTGGTAGTTACCAAAAGGGATGCCTCATTCTTAACCAGTTCCATAGTGGAAACGGAAAAATAAAACCATGGAATTCATTATGAGATCACCAAAGACATCTCGAGGTAACAATGCAATCTGGTTTATTGTTGATCGATTGACTAAATCTACTCATTTCCTTCCTAATTGAGGTATTTTTTCTCCAGATCAACTTTCTTAATTGTATATTATGGATATGGTAATATTCCATGGAGTTCCCCTCTCCATTGTATATTATAGTTATCCTAGGATTAGTTCAAACATTTGGAATGACCTTTAAAAGTTGTTGGGTACTAAATTAAATTTTAGCATAATTTTTCATCCACAATAAGGTGGGAAGTCATAAATAAAAATTCATAATTTGGATGATATTCTACATGCTTTCTCAATAGATTACTAGGGATGATAGGACCAAAATCATTCTTTGATTGGATTTTCATATAATTAGTGTTTTCATTCCATTATACTGATAGCTCCATCTGAGTCATTATATGGAAAGCAGTGTCGAACTCCAGCTCTTTGGGAGGAATTTGGTGAAAGGAAGTTGATTGGTCTAGAATTGGTAGAAGAGATGGTAGAAAAATTTGAGTTGATTTAGAAGCACATGAGAATAGCTCAAAGAAGGAAAAAAAGTAATGTATATTACCAAAGGAATGAGCTTTCTTTGGAGGTAGGTGATCATGTATTTCTCAAAGTTTCTCTATGGAAAAGTGTAATGTGTTTCGGTTAGAAGGGAAAGCTGAGTCCAAGGTTCATTTGACCCTATGAAATCTTAGAGAAAATTGGATCAGTTTCATATCGAGTTTCATTACCTCCATGTTTATCCTAGGTACATAATTTTTTTTCATGTTTTAGTGATGAGAAAGTTTATGTCGGATCCATCTCATTTTTTGATTCTGGAGGAAGTTCAGTTGGAAGAGAATATTTCTTATGAGAAACAACAAGTTCGGATTCATTACCGAAGAGAGCATGTGTTGTAGAATTAGGTAATCCATCAGGTAAAAGTTATTTGGAAAACCAAACTCTTGGAGAGGCAACGTGGGAATCTGAAAATGCTATGAGGGAAAAATACCCCCATTTATTTGGTAAGTGAATAAAATTGAGAGGACGCCATTTCCAAAAGGGGGAAGGATGCAAAATCCTTGGTAAATAAAGGATATGATATTTTCATATTTATTAATGATTGTAAATGAAATATTAATTTTAATTTAAAGGGTATTCTATGTTCAATGGAATACCCAACATGTAAAAATGGGATTTTTTTGAAATCATACACTGAACAAAAGTTGAGTTATACGGAAAAATAATAAAATAATATTTTTATTTTAAATGGTAGTTAACACATAGTCATTGCATTGGAAGGAATTAAAAGAACTAACAACAATATTATCAAACATGTTTGTTAAATATTTTTAAATTTTTCCAATAAAAGTTTGAAGCATAAATTTTGAATGAATCCAATTTTAAGCCTAAACACTCTAATATTCTTTAAAAGGACAATTTACCACCTTTTAACGGAGATACCTTTTTAAATATAATTTTTTCACTTTTATATGTTCTATTTTTCAATATAATATTTTCCTTTAGAATCAATACATCAAAATTTGCATTGGATTAAATTTTGGAATTTTTCTTATAATGTTCATTTTTAATGAATTGTGAAAATACGACATTTTAATTAAAAACTGCCTTTTAATCTAATTATTTATGTAGTTAGATTATTATTTTAATTTTTTTAAACTATAATTATATTATATTTTTAATATTTAATCCAATTTTTGTCATTTGAAGTAATTCCACATTGGAATTAGACATAAACAAGTGTGAATCTTTTGATTGTTATTGTTTCCAAAAAACACAATTTTTTTGACAAGGTGAATTAATGTTAAATTAATTTCTAAAACTTCATTATTTTGGATTTGGAAAATTTGATTCCATATTTTGAATCATGATGTCCATGTTGTGGAAATAGATAAATTTTATTTTTAGACATTATAAATATACACTTCAGTAAATATTTTATTTATCATGGTTAAAGGGTAAATATAGTAAGTAAGGTTAAAAAAATAATATTATAATAATATGAAATTATTGTAAAATGTATCCTAATACTATTAGTGGAAACATTTCTGACAATGGATATCCTTGTTTCGATTTGGGGACCCCATGGAGCCACTTGGGAGTGATAATGACACTTCATAGTATTTAAATTAAAGTAAAGACAAAAATGTCATAAACATATATCTTTTAGTAAATAAGTTTTTACATGGGGTTATATAAGTTATCTATTTGACTATAAATATTCATTTAAAATCTCAAAATATTTCCTACATAGTGTTATTTTATTTATAATTTTTATACATAAAACAAATAAAATTATTCATGACATAATGATATGAAGTGATTACCTTATTAATGAATAATTTAAATAAATGTGATTGAAAAATATTATAAAATAATCCAAAACCCATCCAATTATTATTTTATGAGTTTATTTCGAATAGGATTCATCTTATCTTATAAATTAATGAGTTTTGGACCTTTTCAAACGAAAAATTAGATTATAATAAAATAATGTTTTCAAACGTTCCTAAACAGCCCCTCCTCCCCCTTATAATAAGTCATCACCTCTAACCCATTACTCACACCACTATAGACACTTGCCTTGTCCAAAATATTCCTAAATAAACTCCCAGAATCCCTAACTTCATTATATAATAATTCCTCTAGGAAGAAGGAAATTCAAGTAAACCTTTAGTATCTATACTAAAGGAGATACAAAATTTAAAGGCAATACCTTCTCTTAAGATCTTCTCTTTTATTTTACTTCTTCACATCATCTGTTATTTTTAATCATTTTTTACATTAAAAAAATTATATAAAAAATATACTAGGATTTTTATGATAAGTATTAAAAATACACTTACACACACCTCAATATAATCGGTATAAAACATAATGTTTCTGTGGTGGGTGTACTTACGCCTCATGAAATGATGATTATTCAATTATCTTTTACCGCCTATCATGGTGGCCTGTATGATGTAAATGCAATCATAATTGATATATATTATTTTTACGTTGTCTCTATGATTATTTATTTTTCATTTCTATCATACCTTTATGGTTTTTACATTGGGTAAATACGACAATTTCATTTGAGGATGTGAGGACTACCGCCCCCTCCAAATGATATGACTAATTCATGCCATATGTGGAATGTATAAATGGTGGAGTTAGTGAAATTATATATTATATTATACTGGATTTATAATATACCTACGTATCATTAAATTTTCATTCCATTAAAATAATAAATAGAAATGAAATTAGCGTCCATTCATACGTAGGGCTTACCGTCTCTAAGAAGGTGCATTTCGTTTGATATCTTCAAATGTTATGCAATGTTATAAATACATATATATACTGAATATATAGGATATATATGATATATAAATCCTTAATATCATTCCGGATGTAATGGAATTTTTACCACATGGAATACATGCATTTATAAAGAGTTCATTTTTGACTAATATACCAAATATCAACAAAACGACCGTTATAAACATTAATGATTATGTAATATTTATTATGTGGTAATAAGAAATATAAAAGGAATAATAAACATTAAAAATGTTCTGATGAAAGTTTAAATTTACTTTATTTTATTATTTAGGATATTAATGAATAAATGAGTCAAGCCAGACACGGGGTAAGGGAACTTCATAACACAATTTCAATTCTTTGGGTTAAACTTTTACTTGTTGATTTTGTCTTTATATGAATATTATGAATGACCTTTGATTTTTTTACACATAATATACACTTATATTGGGTGTATTTATATATTTCACACATAATTATTGAATTGATTTATCCTTAATCTAATGATATAATCTTTTTAAGGGACATCATCGCAATCTCCTTTCATTGAAGCATATTTTGATTTATAAACGACATTCCTTTATACGTTGTATAAATAGATTTGAATTTTCATCTCATTCAAAGGGAATAATTTTCTACAAATCATTTTACTAGACGGGAAAAAGTAATTTTTCATTTAATGTATGTTGTGACGATGAACATTCCATCACCGCGAGCGTTATTTGATATTTGGATTCCATAACTAACCATAGTGTTTTTTAATGAAAAATAGATACCATATACTCTTTTATGTATTTTGATATTGAAAATGGTTTTGATAATTGATTGATTTTGATAATATATTTAAATGATATATTTTGATTGCATTGTAGAAATGATATCTTTCCTTTATGTTTGGTTTATGTGTTAGGAAAATGTTATGCTTCTTGGGCATCGTTTACGTATACCGGTGGTTCTATGATAAACCTAGGGTGGGTGAGCCAGAGATAGCTCTCCTATTCATTAGGTAACATGATGGAGGTAAACATAAATATTTCTCCTAAGAGATTTAGAGAATATATTGTGATGGGTTTCCAAATGTAACTCTCTACGTAGCTGTGAAAGCTACAACATAAGTATGTTATAGATTCCACAAGATAAATTTATGATTAATGATTGCATTTTTTTATACATAAGTCTTATGATATATTTTGGAATGTTAAATATTAAAAGTTATTATTACATTGAATTGTATGTATTGATGGACTAATGTTTTCATTCATTATTTTATAACCATTACTGATCTTTTTATGCTCATCCAATGTTTTTAAATGTTATTCAGATGACATAAGGATGAATAGAGTTAAGGATGGGATCAAGTAAAAGTAATGTCATTTAAAACATAGAACTAGATATGTCTCTTTTTTTCGAAGAGTTTTTATTTTAGGACAAAAATGGAAACTGAGTAGAAGTGTCTACATTGTAAAATTCCAATTTTTTTATAGGTTATAACTAAATTTTATAAAGCTCTAAACTTGACAAGATCATTAATTTTAATTATTAACATAAAACAAGATTAGGGAAATTTTATGTTCAGGTCCTTAATAGTTGGTTTCAGAGGTCGGTTTAGACCACATTAGGAATTAGGGTATTGTTAAATTAATATCAATAAATTAATTTATGGTAATATTGGAATGATATATAATTTTTAGATTACCATATTGCTTTGAATAAGATATTTTTGTGTTCAGAATGGTTTCTCATAGAGGAAACATGGTAGTTATGATGGGAAGGCATGTAGAGGGAAATGACCTTCCAAATAAGTATCCTCAGATGGTCGGAATCAGAATTGACCAGTTTGTGGCAGTGATGGCTTAGTTGAATCTGGTGATAAATGTTGGTTGTGTTTATTGATGATATTTTGGTTTACTCCAAATGTAATTAGGAACATGAAAGTCCTTTAAGGGATATCATTCAAATTTTTTATGAATAGAAAATATATGGGAAATTCAAAAATTGTGAGTTTTGATTACAAACAATTTAATTCCATGGTTACATTGTTTCAAAAAATTGGCACAACTCTTGATCCATATAAAAAAAATATGTTGATGAGTGGAAAAGACTCATAAATTTAACTGAGATCCAAAGTTTTCATAGTTTAGAAGGTTATAACTGGAGGTTTATAGAAATTCATGCATGGTTATCTAGTCAAATGACTAAGTTAACTTGAAAAGGAGTTATGTTCATCTAGACAAAAGAATGTGATGATTGTTTTCAATAACATAAATGAATATTGGTGAATTCTCTGGTTTTGGTACTACCATATAGAAATTGTGAGATTTTTATCTACAACGATGCTTCATTGGATGGAATTGGGTGTGTCCTAATGAAACATGATCAAGTAATTTCTTATTCATCACATCAGTTGAAACATTATGTGTAAAATTCCCCTAAACATGAGTTATAATTAGATGTTCTTGTTTTTTCTTTAAAAATTTGGAGGCATCATCTGTATGGAGTAAAATTTTAAATATATACTGACCAGAAATGTTTGGATTATATATTTACTCAGAAAGAATTAAACATGAGACAAAGGATATGGTTAGAATTAATCAAGGATTATGATTTCATGATCCATTACCATCTGGGAATGGAAAATAAAGTGGCTAATGCTCTAAGTCAAAAGAGTAATGCTACCTTAACCATGATACGTTTGGAACAAGTTACTTTTGTTTTTGATTTGATGATTTTTGGATTAGAGGGTGTTTCTGGAAGAAATTCCTCTGGATTGTTTTAGGTTTCAGTACAATCGTCTGTAGTAGACAGGATTATGAATGCATAGAATGATGACATTGAGTTTCATAAAAAGGTAGAATTCATTCAAGATGGTATGTTACCCGAGTTTAATATTGATATGGACTATGTTTTGTGGTTTGGAAAGTGATTATGTGTGCCTTGTGATCCACAGTTCAAGAAAGAGTTGTTATGTGAAGCTCATAGTTCCCCATTTTTAGTTCATCTCTGCAGAACTAAGATGTATAGAGATCTTCATGATTATTAATGGTTTGATGGAATGAAAAGAGATATTGCTGACATTACTATGAAAGATTTCACTAGTCAAAATTTTAATGTAGAGTGGTAGTTTCAGAAAAGAGTGCTTTATTCGTTATCAGTTCCAGAGTGGAAATGGTAAAATATATTCATTGACTAAATTGTGGGATTACCAACGATATCTCCAGGTAACAATGAAATCTAGGTTGTTGTTTATTAATTGAATAAATCAGCTCATTTCCTTTCTATTAGATATATTTTGTCTCCAGATCATCTTTCTCGGTTGTATGATAAAGAGATTGTTATGTTGTAGGGAGTTCCCCTCTCCATTGTATCTGATCATGGTCACAGGTTCACTTCTAACATTGTTAACGGACATAAAAATTCATTGGGTACTGAATTAAATTTTAGAAAAAATTTTCATCCACAATCAGATAGGCAATCAGAATGAATAATTGAGACTTTAGAAGGTATGCTATGTTCTTGCTCAAGGGATTACAAGGGAAGTGG
The DNA here is from genome assembly GCA_963277665.1 of Viscum album. Taxonomy (NCBI): domain Eukaryota; kingdom Viridiplantae; phylum Streptophyta; class Magnoliopsida; order Santalales; family Viscaceae; genus Viscum; species Viscum album. Next base: position 205,118,603 of record OY728128.1, on the reverse strand, counting down.
GGACCAACAACTTTATTTGGTTTAATTTTCTTATAATAAAAATTTTTATTTAATTATATAGATTGATCCATTTGAGGCATTATACAGAAAGTGAGGTCGAACTCTTGATTTTTGGGATGAATTATGTGGAAAGAAGTTGATGGGGCTAGAATTAGTAGATGATATGGCAAAAAAAAAATTAAGTTGATTCAGAAGCACATGATAACACATTATAGAAGGCATAAAAGTTATGTAGATAACCGAAGGATGGATCTATGTTTCAATATTGTTGATCATTTCTTTCTCAAAGTTTCTACATAGAAAAGTGTGATGCGTTTTGGTAAGAAGGGAAAGATGAGTCCGAGGATCATTGGACCTTATGAAATCTTAGATAATGTTTGATTTATTTCATACTGAGTTACATTACTTCCATGTTTATCAATGATACATAATTGTTTTCATGTTTTAATATTGAGAATGTATATGCCAGATCCATCTCAAGTTTTGAGTCCATAGGTAGTTTAGTTGGAAGAGAATCTTTCTTATGCAGAACAACCAGTCCATATTCTAGACTGATGAGAGAAAATGCTATGGAATAAGGTAACACATAAGGCAAAAGTAATATCGAAAATCCTTATTATTGAAGAGGCAACATGGGTATCTCAAATTGCTAGGAGGGATAAATACCCTCATTTATTTGATAAGAGAATAAAATTCCGAGGATGTAATTTCCAAAAGGGGGGAAAGATGTAACATCCCAGGTAAATAAAGGATATGATATTTTCATATTTATTAATATTTGTGAATTAAATTATATTTCTACTTTAATAGGGATTCTATTTTCTATGGCGTACCCGACACATAATAATGGGTTTCTTTTAAATCTTCGGTTGAACACAACATTGAGTTATACTGACAAATAATAATATAATATTATTATTTTAAATAGTAGTTATCACAAAGCTGTTATATTGGCTGGAATTAACAGAACTAAATACAATATGATTACACATGTTTGTTAAATGTTTTTACATTTATCTAATAAAAGAAAAAATATTAATATGTTAATGAATCCAATTTTAAGCATAAACACTCTAGTATTTTTTTAAAGGCCTATTTACCATCTTTTAATAGCCAACCCTTTTTAAATCTAGTTTTTGTCAGTTTTATATGTTCTATATGAAAAAATAGTATTCTTCTATAGAATTCGGACATTAAAATTTACATTGGATGAAATATTGGTATTTTTATGATAATGTTCATTTTGTAATGAATAGTGGAAAATACTTCATTTTAATTCAAAACCACCTTTTAATCTAATCTATTTATATTGTAAGATTATTTTGTTAATTAGTTTTAAAGTTTAAACATAATATAGTCTTACCATTTATTCCAATGTTGGTCATTTCAGGTAATTTCTCTTGGATAATAAACACAAACAAGTGTCAATATTTTGAAGGTTATTATTTCCTAAAAACAATCTCTTTGTTTTGACAACCATAATTAATTTTAAATTAATTTTTTCCACTTATATGTTCTGAATTTCAAAAATTGGATTCCATAGTTGTAATCAGGAGGCCCAAATTTTGTAAATAGGTAACTTTTATTTATAAACAATATGAATATTTACTTCAATAAATATTTTATTTACCATCATTAAAAGGTAAATCTAGTAAATAAGGATAAAAAATTAATATTATAATAATATGAAATTACACTAACAAGTGTCCTAAAATTATTGGATGATAGATTTCCAACCATGGAAATCCTTGCGTTGATTTTGGGACCCCATGGAGCCACTTTGGTGTGATAATGTTAATTTTTATTAATTAATTTAATGTAAAAAAATGACATAAACATATATATTTTAGTAAATAAATATTTAAAATGGGGTTATATAATTTATCTGTTTAACAATAAATATTCATTTGAAAACTAAAAATATTTCCTACATCTGGGTATTTTATTTATAATTTTGAGACCGCAAATAAATATAATTATTTATAACACAATGATGATGCATTGGTTACCTTATTAATGAATGATTTAAATAAATGAGATTATAAAATTTGAAAAACCATCCAAAACATGTCCAATTCTTATTTGATGGTTATATTTCAAATAATATTTATCTTTTCTTTGAATTTAATAAGTTTTAGACCTTTTGAAACTGAAAATCAGTTCATAATAAAATAATGCTTTCAAAAATTCCTAAAGATCCCCTCCTCCCCTTATAAAAATCCGTCACCTCTTACCCATTACTCACACATCATAATCCCCTTGTCTTGTCCAAACTTTTACCCATTAATCACACCTCTCAAGCCCGTTGGCTCTCCAAACTCTGCCTATAAGCTCCAAATATCCCTCTTTTCTTGTATTTTAATTCATCACTCCCTATGCACTTTTTTTCTTTGTTTACAAAATAACACCTATATCCTCAAAATAATATGTAGTTTTTATCAGATGGATTTGAACTACAATTATACACACCTCCATCTATCGGGTATAGAACATAATGTTTCTGTGGACGGCGAACTAATGCCTCATGAAACAATGATTATTCAATTATATCATACTACCTATCATGGTGGCTATTATTACGGAAATATTTTATATTTGATATATATTATATTTATATTGTCTCTATGCTTCTGTATTTTTCATTTATATAATACCTTATTGGTTTCCAAAATTGGTAAATTTGTTAATTTAATTTGAGGAAGTGCGGACAACCGCCCCTTCAAAGTGATATGACTTATTTATGCCATAAGTGGAATGGATAAAAGATGGAGTTAATGAAATTATATATGATATTATACTATAATTATAATATACCTATGTACTTTTATGATTTCATTCAATTAAAATATGAAATAGAATTTAAAGTAGTGCTCATGTGTATGTACGGCTTACCGTCTACATGAACAGTGCATTTCATTTCTTTTCTCCAAATGGTATGTACTTTAATAAATATATATATATATATATAATGGATATATATTATATATATGATATATAAATCATGAATATTATACTATATATAATGTACTTTTGACCACATAGATAACTTGTAATTATAAGAAGTTTATTTTTGACTCAAGTACCAAATATCGACAAAACCACCATTATTAACATAATTGATTATGTGGTTTTTATAACATGGTAATAATTAACATAAAAGGAATAATAAACTTGTAAAATGTTCTGAAGAAATTATAAATTAACTATAATTTATTATTCAAGAGATTAAAGAATGAACAAGTCAAGTCGGACACGAGGTAAGGGAACTTCTTAACCCAATTTAAATTATTTGAGTTAAACTTATACTTCTTGATTATGTTGTGCTATGAATATGTGTGAATGACCTATAATTGTATTACACTTAATATACACATATATTGGGTTTACTTATATTTTTCAGACATAATTATTTCATTGAATTATCCTTATTCTAATGATAAAATTATTGTAAGGGACTTCTTCTAAATCTCCTTTCATTGAGGAATATTTTTCTTTATACACGAAATTCCGTTATACGGTGTACAAACACAATTTAATTTTCAATTCATTCAAAGGGAATCTTTTTATATGGAGCATTTTACTAAACAAAAAAAAAGAATGGTTCTTTTAATGTATGCAGTGACAATGGCCTTTCCACCACCACGAGCGTTATTTGATATTTGGGTTCCTTAACAAGTTGTAGTGTTTAAAAAAATACCATATATTCTTTTACATATTTTGGTATTGAAAATGGTTTTGGTAATGGATTTATTATATCAATATATTTAAATGATAGATTTTGATTTCAATGTGGAAATGCTATCATTACTTTGTGGTTGTGTTATGAGTAATGAATTTGTTATGGTTCATGGGAATTGTTTACGTATATGGGTGGTTCCATGATAAAACTAGGGAGGGTGAGCCCAATATAGCTCTCCAATGCATTGTGTAATGTGATGGAGGTAAAGATAAATGTTTATCCTAAGAGATTTAGGGAATATACTATGAAAGGTACTCAAAATGTAACTCCATACAATGATGTGAGGGAGACATTGTAAGTATGTTATGGATGCCACAAGTTACCTATATGATTTATGATTTCCATTTTTTATTAATAAATCATATGATCTAGTGAGGTATGTTAATGATTGAAAAGTGGGATTTTATTGACTTGTATGTTTTGAGGGACTAATGTTTTCTTTCTTTATTTTATAACCCATACTGGGTTTTTTATACTCATCACATGTTTTGAAATGTTATTCACATTCCTTAAAGTTGAATAGGGTAATGGATTAGATCATGGAAAATTCATGTTGTCATTAAACATGGAACTAGACATGACTATTTTTTTCAAGAGTTTTTGTTATATGAAAAAATGTAAACTGAGTAGAAGTGTCTTCTTTGTAATATTTTAATTTTTATGTATATGTTATGACCTAATTATCTAAAGCTATAATCTTGAAAAGATCCTCAATGTGAATTATTTAATTAATTATATATTATGTAATGTTTAAGGTCATGTCCTTATACTTTTACCATATTTAACCCATCGAGGTTATTTCTGACATAAATGTGGATATCATCAATACAATTGATGTGAATTTATTGATTAATTAATAATATATAACATGGTATTAAATGAAATAATGTAAAATTTAACATGAGGAATGTTCTTAAAAATTTATAAAAATAACATAGTATTGTTATTTATAGTTATTAAGAACATTTATGACATTTCATAATTAACATAAGGGGAATCCTTTAAAAAACATTTGATTTTCCCCTATCAACTCATTTTAAAAAGGATAATAGAATGAATTTTTTTAAAATATATGGAATTAAAAAAATTCCACAGTCAAGACTCCTCAATATTTTGAATCTTCCTTTATAATTTTCAATGGTACATTTCATTAAAAATTGATTCATTATTATATATTTATTTTGAATATTTTAATAAATGATTTTAAAAAAGTTGTAATTTTTTTCACTTTTGACATATTTCCAAGATTTTAATTATGTAATCTCTTCAGTGAATGTTTGAATTTCTTTTTAATAAGTCATAAGTAATGTTTTATTCCAACATGAACAGTTACAAAAAATTTACCGCCTCCATAAAAGTTATTTGAATTTTTGATTCTTTTCAGGATTTCATGTTTTATTCAATGAAAACCCATTTTTCCCTTATTATGGGTATTTTTTATTGTAAACTGATTTAATATGAAAAAATTTATTTTGTTATCTAAATTATTTATCAAATGATTTTCAGAAATTTCATCATAGATTTTATTCATGGTATGGTCTGTGGAATTTTTTTTGAAGTGTTGATCCCCTAGTAGCTCATGAGTGAGACTTTTATAGCTTATAAGATGGGTGGCCCTTGATGGTGATGGGTGAGCATGTAATACCATGTATGATTGTTGCACTAATATATAGATCTAATTAATTGTTTATAGATTTCATTCTTAGGAAAATTATATATAATTTCAGTTGTATGGTTCTTCAAATTGTAAAAGTTTGTAATTATTTTATAATGAAGATATCCAAAGGATACTACATGAATAATCAATTCATTAAAATGAGATTTCATGGAAATATTTTTACTATAAATTCAAAACAAATATATTATTAATGGAAAATGATGACCATATGGGGAAAATATATTTTATTAAAAACAATCATGTGATTTCATGTTTTTATGGGACTCAATGATTTATTTTCCTTATGTGTCTTACTTGTATTTTTTTCCTCATACCAAAAGATATAAACATTTCTTTCACTATGAATATGTCTTAGTAAAACAATTTAATAATTCATATTTAAATACAATATTTTTTCATAAAATTTAATAATTTATTATTTTGAATTTTAAAAAAATTGTAAAACAAATATATGGTGTAGAAGTTTCTGATTTGTAATATTGCGTATTATTATGTATTATTTATGAAATATCCCTATAAAAAATTATTCATAAATAATCATAGGGAATATAATATTTTAAATTCTAGATTAATGTCAATAGAATATGTAATGATTATGTTCAGGTCTTTACATAGTCATTTAACCCCCCTAAAATTACTCTTTTTCCATGTCTCCTGGATTAGAGATCACAATCCATTACTCATAGTGGGATACTCTCCATTACAGATCATTAGACCCAAATAATCATGCCGAACTCGTATAATAACAGATACATATTTTCTTCAACCGAAACAACTATAGTATCCAATATCCATTGACTAAATTATTATATTGGAATAAAATAAAAGGGATCACATTATGAAGGACTGACCACTTTAATAGTATTATTTAACAATACAGTTTAATGATTCCCATTTTCATAAGGTAATAAAATATAAAAATTATAAATGTAAATAATCTTCATCCTTAAAACACATTCAATTATTCCATCATCATATCACAAGGATGGTAAAATGAAATAACAACAACCTCAAAAGCCCCATAAGGGTTGGAAATAATATAATATCTCCTGATAAAATAAGGAATAATCAACATGGAAATGAATATATGAGAAAAATAATGATAAATAATGTATACCATGATCAAAAAATATATCCATGAATAATGTCATTGTAGTAATTCCATGTAAAATGATAAAAATTTCATTGTGACGGAAATTATGTTTTTTGGAAGACTAGATTATGGCCTTATGTTGTGATACATTCAAATACTAGTAGGTACACATCCAAATGCATTTAATAATTCTATCAAACCAATTTTTATCATAAGAACTATTGGTGAGTTGAGAGGAAATTTATTATATGGTCCCACTCGTAACATCATATCCAATTCATTTATTATATTTTTTAATGATAAATTTTATTTATAAGAAATATTTTATATCAAAAAAATTCATCATTGTGTGAATACTAAAATATAGAATGATTTACCTTGTCTGCCAAATAACATTTTTTTTATTTTTTTGGAGAAATTAAAAATGGGTTAGGAAATAAAAATATAAAATATATAAAGAATATGTATATGGAAGAGAAACTTTTAATCCAATGTAACAAAATCATAATAAATTGAATGTTTCAAGACAAATTTAATGAATAAAATTAGTAAAAAATAAAACATCACAATGAATTCATTGAAGATAGTTTTTTAACAAAATAAATATAATTTTAGAATTTTTGAAAGGGGAATACACATTTAAAAAATATTTCAATTATTTAATTTTCATTTTAAAATCTTATGAAACATTTAGAAGAAAAAGAGAGAGAATATAACAGTTATGGTAGTTGTAAAATCTATTCTTGTTGAATACATTAAAAATAAATGTTCTTAATGAAATTTTTTTAAATGAAATTTAAAAATGAACATACATTGCACATTCGTTTAAATCGATATATTGAATGTAAAATATCAAATATTATGTCTATAATTAATTTATTAATTAAAAAATATTTATTTTGTGAAAATATTTTTACAAAATATCAATGTGGATGATAAATAATCATAATAAATTATAGATATAAAATTGAAATTTTATATAAAATTATTTCCCCAAATCAATTATGATAGAGGGAAAATAGATAAAATAAAACCTGAAATCCCAAAAATATATATTATAGAATAATATATAGGGTGTTATAAATGATAGATCATAATAATCCATCAAAAAAACTATATGAAATCTAAAAAATGATATTGAATAAATAAATTCTTATATCGTTACTTATATTTTAATTATACTCCCATGAATAAAAACACAAGAATATAATCTTTAAGTATCACGAATAAATAAATATTAATATTAAATATGACAATGATGTGGTATATAAACCACACTGAAGAATACGTCTGTATAATACAAAATACATCTCAATAAAGTGAAAATGGTGACGAAAAATCATTACAATGATCATAACATTGATGTGTACATATATAAATTAATTGATAATTTGTAAAAAAAATAAATCAAAATAATGAATGTTCAAATAAATTATAAACTGAAAAATATATTACATATATATTTGTATAATAATGTTGAAAATGAATAAGTAATATAACACAATAAAAATGAAGTGGATTTATGAAACCCCTTCCAAAGTCTCTGAATCAACACAAACATAAATTATCTACTATATAATAAACAAAAATTAACTTTCTAGGATACATAAAAAATTGTATCAAAATATTATTATTTATTTTATTTAATTTTATTGCAATTCATTGTATATTTATTAAATCAGTTTGGTTTATTTTTATGTATTTATTTATTTGATTCGAAGTCACAAAAAAATCATTATAATGAAATTGTTCAAATTGATCATGATTCAATCATATCCTTAATTTTAATAAAAAAATAATCATAATTTTTATAAATTAAAAATAATTATGACCAACACTAAAATAATAACAAGAAAAATGAATTAGTCACCTCATGTTGGTGGTAGCCCACATGTATACCAAAGTGAACCTCTAATAAATTAATACATGAAAGGGTAAGAATATAATTTATATATTTTAATTAAAAAATAAAAATTTATTTCTTGGATATATATATATATATACACATTTCATCAATGGTTATGTTCACCCATGTATAATGATGATGAAAAAAAATTTCACTTCTATATGGAGACAATAGTTCGTATGTAAGCACAAATGATGTTTTAGTTTTCCATATGGTGGAAAGGATATGAATTGGGGTTGTTACACAAGAATAATAGAATGTATATATATGTATATATATATGATTGTAACAAACTAAATTTATTATATGATCTTGGTTATAGTAAATTTTAAGTAGGTAGATGAGGAAATAATATTTATAATCTACTAAGATTGATAAATTTTATTCTTAAAACAATATTTTTCATACACATTAACACTTATAAGTATGTCTCTTTATGAGACCACAGATTCTGGGTTATGAGGTGTATGGATCAGAATGTATTTATGTGTTTATTTATCATTTTATGTTGTTTATGGTTGAGTGAATACTATAAAAGCAGTGGATTCATTTTATATAGAAGGAAAGGACACACATGTAATTTCATAAAATATTTAAATATATTAATCTCATTTCCATGTAAATGTGGGGCAAAGTGGCGGAAGTTTCAAATATATTATATGATGATGTTAATATAAATTCAACTAGTAAAATTTGAACATTTTTATGTCACATTTTAAACCATACCATTTTATTTAACTCCTTCATTAATCAATTTATACCATAAACCCTGTAATAGGTTTTTCATTATTAAAGGGTTATAAACTTCCTTGAAATGTAAAAATGTTCATATAAAATCTCATGGAATGACATTTTAAACTATATCACATCAGTTTTTCCATATCAATAATTTTAATATTTTTAAATCATTCAATTATATATTACTTAACATAATATAAAATTAAATTCATTTTCAGAACTGTATAATTTTTTTTTTCATTTTTTTAAAAACATGTATTTTTTAATATAAAATCATTCTCCATAAATTATACATTATAATTAACCTTAAAATCCCCATTATATAATAATTTCTAAAAAATATATTACATTTTATTTTTTTAAATAACTTATTTTGTGTTTTTACTGCTTGGAATGGATTTGTGTTAGTATTCTGTGTGTTGTTATTGTAATTATATGATAAATAAAAATTAAAAATACAATATTTATATAAAAAATTATTAATTTTTTCAAAATAATTTTTTATTCCTTAATTGTATATTCCTATCTATATGTTAACATTAATGTGTAATTAATGTCAAGAGAATGGAATGTTTTATATTTCATTAGGTTAAAATAATATAAATGTCATTATGAAGGGAAAATGGCATGAACCTTCCATAATTCAGTAGATATGAATTATATTTTAATATTAATATAATTTAATGATATATAAAAATATTATTGATATATTTTGGATGGATTATCATATTATTTATATAATAATAAAAATATTTAACCTTTTGCATGATAAAAAATATTTACCATGCCCACTATTCATATAGAGTACAATTAAAAATGAACCATTAATGAAATTTTAAAAACATGACATCATATATGGAATCGATTTTCCATGATTCCATTTTTATATAATCTGTAATTCAATTTTAATACAAACCAATAAAACTCAATGAAAAATATGATTAATTTTTTTATGCATTGTAATAAACATATAAAAAATAAAACATAATGTTGTTTCAAATTGATTTATTTACATAATGATAAAAAATGGATCATATGTTACATTATATAAAAATAAAAATTATAATTTGACATTTATATTTCATTATATAAATAAAATAAATTACTATTTTAATAGATATGTATTATTCATTATTCAATAAAATATTATTTTTTATTATAAAAATTGACTAATTTCACAAAATGATAAAATTTATATTATTTTTAAAAAAAATTATCATTTTAATTAAAAAATATTCTACACATTGAAAAAAATTTAAATAAAATTATCACATAAAAAATTAATGAATACAATTATAGAACCAAACATATTTTTTATGAATAAAATGACTTTAAAAAATTGTAGTTCTTATTTTCTATGAATAAACTAATTTTTTTAATGAGTCTGAATTATATATATATATATATCATAATATACCTAATAATATTTATAAGAAATAATTCAATGACTATGTTACAATAGTATTATTTATATACCATAATTTCATGGTTTATTTATGCTCAATATTGGTTGTGCTACATGATATCAGATATAGTGTTATTTTTAAAAGTCAATATAAAAAATTATAGGTTATTACATTATATACTCAATAAAAATATTGAATCTTCAAAATATTTTTTTAACAATATATAACATAGTAATAAAATCATATATATTTTTCATCAGGATCATTAATTTCTTATTTAAGACAAAGAAACTTATTATACATACACCTATATAATACACATACATAAATCGGTATTTTTGAAAATTTAAAATGGTATATTAGTGTCACCTTCCATAGAAGAAATGATTGATTAATTTTCAATCTTTTTGAGACTGAGAATATTTGTTACCATTAGGAAAGAAAATTTATCTAAATTTAATTAAATGATTTTATCCCATGCAATAAGAATATCTTTATCCTTTGATTTTTGTAATCACGATCATATTAAATTTTTATTCCCCAAAGTGCGGAAATTGACATTATAAATGATTATATAATCTTTAAAATAGTAAAAAAATATTTCTATAGTCTAAATATAAGATGGAGAGAACAAGATAAAATAAAAAACAATACTAATAGACCATTATGTGAGATAATAATAAATTAATACCTAATGAATCAATAATGAAACTCAAATTTCATCATAAATCATTACATATGTAACTGAACCAAAAACATCTAAAAAACTTTTAGACCATGGTAAAGACCCCAAAATTCATAGTATTTGATTTTATATTATCAATAGAACTATTTAAAGGGTATCCAAAAAAATGTAATCACATAAAATTTAACATAAAAAAATTAGTATTAATTATCATATAATTTCAATAACATTCTAATACTTCCCATAGACACCCGTAATCACCATAGAGCCCAAATAAAAACAAATATTATTTAAAAAGGTAAATCCTACATTATTCTTAAAATAAAATCCCATAATAAAAAAATATGTCTATTAAACTTAATCCTATAATGCTCTAAATATATTGAATGTTTTTAAAAAACAACATTTATCATAGAGTAACCAAATAACATTTTATACAAATGGTTATCTGTATAACAAAATATATATTACCAAAATGAAAAAATACTTTTCCCAATAACCTAATTAAAATAAATGATAACATTAAATCTAAATGTAATCAAAACATTCTATCTTATGTCCAAAAAATATTAAATCATTCTTCCTTAAAAAATCGTTTAAGAAAAAACAACTAAACCCAATGGAATTACTTCTATAATGGTCTCACTAAATATATTTAATAATTCAAATCATCAATAACATAACACCTATGAAGTGTTATATAGGTCATTAAACATATGATCATTTTTAAAAATATCCACCCATTACATTTCACGGTTTTCCAATATCACAATGTAATATCATAGGATTTCATATGTTCTATCCAATTATTAATCGTAATTATTCATAAAAAACATGAATAAAATAATAATATTCCTTGAGAGTATCTATATTGGTTTCAAATTTTTTTCCAATGCATCCTACAATAGTGAAAATATATTAAATTCCAAAACCACCCCTTTCATTGTTATTTCCCTATGTTTTATCTATTCCACTATATCATACACTTGATTTCATCCATACATGGATGCATTCTATTTGAAATCCATCAAATAACTAATTTACCCAGGTGTGATGATATTATCCCTAACAGATAATTATCCCTATAATCTATTATCGGTTTATTTAGTATAATATATGTTTTTTAACTATCGTTTGGATCAGTTCTTTTAAATTAACTCCAATTCTAACTTTAATAACCCCCACTCTAGTTACATTTAGCAGGTTTCTACAATATTTCATTTTTGAAATATACAAGGGATAAAAATACCAAGTGATGAATAATTTAATATTATTGAAGAACTAGATATATACAAGATTCATATTATAAATTTTAAATAGAATATAAAAGGTATAAATATAAAAAATATACATGATTAAAACTAATTCAATGATTAATACAAAATATCCTAGGGAATGGATTAAAAAATATATGTGTGGTAAAATACACACTAAGGATCATGTAAAATGGAATATATCTGGTTTAAATAATGTATAATAAATATTTCATAGTGGATAACTTAAAACATAGGCCATTTAATCATTTAACGAGCCATAAAATGTGTCAATGGATAACATCAATGTAGTAACCTCAAAGATAATATTTACTAAATTAAATATTAAGGAAATGAAAAATATAGATGACTTGATCAATTCCAAGTGTGAGTATTATTTTTTATATGGGTAGGTATACACTAAAATCGATTTAATAATTTTATACAATGATTTATTACCTCAGGAACCATTGATCCATCAAGGGGATATATATAAATAAAACATATACATAAATGTATATCTATTGCATTCCTCAAATATTGAATTATTATTTATATTCATAAAAATTAATCCATTAAAAAAATAACTTTATTGAGAAAATAATATAGGTTGTCATGATTTTCCTAGTTAATCAAAAACAATTAAAAGTCAAACACCATAAGTTGAAATAGTCTATGATTTAGGCAATAAACATATAAATGATAAAAATAATTTTTTTTATGAAAGTGAAATTTAATTTTCATTAAATAATGATAACCAGAATATCACTGTTTCTCATTATTTCCAAGACTGAAAAGTTGATAGGAAATAAAATATGATCATCAATTCGTCAGAAATATAGGATTCATAATAAAATCAATTCCATTAGAGAATAGAAAAAAATAGATGAAAAATATTTTAAATAAATTTATTTTAATGAAATTTATTTTTAAAATTATTTGAAACTTTTAATGGAAACTAAATAGCGTAGAAGAGTTATGGTAGTGGGAAAAAAATTTAATGTCGTATATATTAAAATTAATCATTTTTTTATCATTTTGAAAATAAATGATAAAATAACCATATTTGGTTGATTCCTCTTAATAGCTGTAAATAATGATTAAAATAAAATAATTAAACCTTAATTAATAATTTACATAAATAATGAATTATTTTTAAAATTAATTTCTAAAAATATGGGCATCGAAGGAAAACTTTCTTGAGAAAGAAGGGAAATAAGTTTTTTTTGGTAATATTAATTATCTTGATTCAATGTAACAATATAGGTAAATATTAATGTAAAAATTGATATTCATTAAATATCTAGAGTTTAATAATATGTTGGGGTTTTTTAAATTATATATTATAATAACTATTTAAATAAAATATATTAAATAAAAAAATTGTGGTTATTAAAATAAATTCATACCTCTTTGTTAACATTTGAATAGTATTTCCAAAAAAGCATAAAAATGTCATGAAACATTAAATACTACAAATAAATAGTTATTTATGTTAAAAATAAAAAATGTTAGTACATTTACCTCATTGGAGAACAAATTTGTATATTCAAGTGGGTTGTCATATATATTAAAATATTATTTTATTTCATTGTTCAAGTGGGTTGTCAAAAAATCCTAAAGTTGAATGTACCATAATTTAATGGTTGATCATTATTATTAATGTATTTTATTTTATGAATAAAAAATAATTAATTTATTATAATAATTTTAGACAACAATTTTACTCTAGTTATTAGTTAATAGATATTGTGGTGAAAAAATGTCCATTTCCACTTTATAGAAGCAGTAATCCATACAATGCATGGATGGTTGTTAAATATTTCACAATTGTGAAGGTAAAAAGTTTTAATTATTATAAAATTAATATAATAAAATATATTTAAAAAATAATTAATTCATTGAAATTAATTTCAGGAATTTTTTAATTAAAATAAAATATGTTTTGAAATAATGATTGCCCATGAAAGCATCATTAATTTTTCCTTTTTGGATTCCATTTAAATAGAGGTACTAAGATAATAAAAAAACATAATAGGCTAAATGAAAAGAACAACAATTAAATGGGAAGAAAAAAAGGAAGTGTATCAAGTAAAACTAAATTCCTTAAATTTTCTTGAAGGAATGGAGTGATTCAATTTTTAAATGTGTTGAGAATGGATTTTTTTAATTATAATCACTTAATACAATGAAAGAACATGTTAACCATGTCATTTGTCACATAAAAAGGACAATAATTTTGATGAGTATGAAATAAGTATGATTATCGATCAATAATTCATTTAGAATTTAGGGGTTTTACGAAATTGTATATTTAATTGATTTTAATGAAATGAAAATTTTTATTAGAAAAAAGATACATTCATATTAGAAATTTTTTATATTTATATGTAATTCAAATCACTTTTTAAAATTTTCTAATAATATATTATTTAATTAATATAAATGATAAAAAGCAGGTCAAACTAAAAAACATTAGTTATGTTTCTGAATGGTTAACAACATGTTTTATCAATTGAATATAGTGTTTTTTTAATTTATTGTATTTATTCATAAGTAAATTATTGAATTATAATGTCATTTTATTTAATTATATAACTTTACTATAATGTTCTCAAATTTATAGTTTTGGTAAAGACTATATTTTATAGAATTCACATAATTTTTGTATGAAAATCCAAAAAATTCACTATAAGGTTTTATTAAGAGTTTTATTTTTTTATAAAGTTAATTTAATTTAATTTAAATTAATATAATTACAAATTTTACTTTTAGATAAAAATATAAGGAACAAATATTTTTATAAAATAATACACAATCATTTTTTAAAAGTAAAAATGAAACAATTTGTAAGATATATGTGAAAAATTTCTTAATACATTAACAATGACATGATTATATAAACCTAATTCCTAGTTAAATATCCCTTCTGGATATTATCAAAAGATGAAGAAATAAGGTACACATTGGTGGTACTCTAGTATAGGGATTCAACTAGCATAGACCTTTCCTTAGGGAATAATTTCTATAGAATATGACTTTTCCCATATCGTAAAATATTTACATTGTTTAGGTATTAGTTTGGAGAATACTATCAAAAATCTAACAACATCCAAAACTTATAGAAATAAGATTTATCAGGGATACATCATCTACAAGATGTCATTTATTTAAGCATATTATTTTGTAATCTTGTTAAATTATTTTATAACTACTGTTTTAATACCTATATTATAACAAATAAAATTTATTTTTAAGATATAACAATTTCATATTATTTTTATGTTTTATGTAGAAAAATAAATGAATTTTTATTTAATGTAAATAAATAGTAAGATTTTATTTGTTACACTCTCCAGCAATAAATAAAAATTTTCCATTTAATTTCAATTACTAATGACAAATAAATGTATTTAATGTTATTTAAAAGATATAAAAAGTTAAAGATTTTATTTCTGGTTACATTTTGTCCTCATTATAATTTTATTTACTTGTGAACTCATATTTTTCTACATAATAAGAAAATAACCAACATTGAGTTTTTTATAACCATTTTTTCAGTATCGAAGTATAATGGGATTGATTTCCTAGGGTTTATATAATTACCATTATAGTAATAGATGTTCAGAAGGTGACTTTGGATTTTAATTTTTTTCCATTTAAATTGTAGTATTATCTAGGTCGAGAGGGCCAATCCCAATCTAATATCAAATAAAATTTTGAAAAAATTAAGTATTAATGGATTTATAGTATGTAAATTCCAATAAAAATATCTTATAGAGGATATATATATATGTGGGGAAAAGGAATCATACCCCTATTTTTTTATTAAAAAGAAATATATATATCCATCAATGTGATGGATTTATCACTTTAGAAAATATTTTTGGTTCAAATAAGTATGTCGAAAAAGATACAAATACAACAGTAATACTTCATGAATGGATGATCGGTGTACCTTACACCACATAATTTTTGGAATGTACATAAATAGTATTGGTTGTATTGGAGTTCCCTTATTTTCCTTTGACATGAATGTTAAGTATGTCTATAATTATTATAATCCATTTGGTTTCTTCTATGGATAATTCCTAATTTCCCCACAACTAATACCTTGAACTGTTATTTTTTCCATAGTGTCAACTCTTATTTTTGTTACCATGTCCATTGATAGTTTCAATTTTCTTCATCAGTTAGTTTATATATTCCCTACATTATATATATATGACTTCATACAATTTCATTGAGAAATCACCATAGGTTCCTCTTCACATATTGTTTTCCTGTTGGAAATTTTTCGATCATTCAATCATTATCCTTATAACCCAAAAATCAATGAGACTCAAATATTCTCATACATTGTGATTTGTTTATTTATATTTTGATCACATTGTTAAACATAATTCAACATTTTTGTTGTGAAATAATATTAATATTTCATAACCTAAATCATATCACATTATGATTCTTATTGGTATAATCTTTTCACATTCAATTGAATCCATTGTTGACTAGGATCCTTCAAGATTAATTAACAAGTAAACTGAAAAGTGTAAATGTGAGTGATAAGTGGATAATTTCATAATATAATAATAATAATATAAAATATCATTAAATCACAAATGAAAATTGAACGAGTAGTGAGAAAATTGAAAATATATTTCAGTTCACCATAAATTAATATTAATATATTCATGGTTTATTTATGATGGGTTCACTCATAATTGAAAACCTATAGCATTAACTTAAAAAATATCTCATAATATTTTTGTTTATAATTTTTTTAGATAATGAATATGCCCAATGATTTTGACACCCAAGGTGTAGTAATTCCTCAATATCTTCTCATAGTTCATGATAAATTTAATACCCATCACCCCTTTTTATGGTAATTACCTCTTGGTAAATCTATTTTAATGCATACATTCACACACATTGTTTAGATAGTTATTTTATTGATATATGAACCACAAAATATCAATTTCACGAAAAATTTAGTTTTTTATCCTATATTTATATTTATTCCTAGGTTTTTTTAAAAAGTTGCTCATTTTGATTTCAAAAATTAAAAACGATCCACATGATTCTCACTCTATGGGACCAAACCAAAAAAATATAATATTAAAATTTTTTAGATGATATTCATTGAAAATTAAAACCCTATGATCAAAAGTTTATGTTTTATGGAATAATTAGGATAATGATGTAATCATAAATAAAAAACCCATTTCTTTTTATCATTTTTAAATTTATTCATGAGTGTATGAATTGGTTAATCAATATTCAAAACTGAACATTTCCTATAAAATTTCTACAAAATATACTCTTATATACATTCCACACTCATTTCATTCATTCTTAACTTTTTAAGATGGAATTATGAAAATGGAATA
Source organism: Viscum album (assembly GCA_963277665.1). Taxonomy (NCBI): domain Eukaryota; kingdom Viridiplantae; phylum Streptophyta; class Magnoliopsida; order Santalales; family Viscaceae; genus Viscum; species Viscum album. The sequence continues at coordinate 205,100,712 of OY728128.1, read as the reverse complement.
TTTAAAAATCTTCATTAAGGGTTTATAATAGATAAAAATCCAAGATCATATGAAGAAATATGGGTATGATAATATAATCAATTAACATGGACATAATATACAGAATTCATACCCCATAAAACACGAATTAATAGAAAATAATAATAGAACTAAGCTTTATTATAAAGAAACAAACCATAATGTAATATGATGTCATAAAAATTCGACCACAACATAATGCATTGAATCATTAGAATAATTTAGGGTACATGTACAAGACTGTCATCACATACTAAACTAATTTCCATTATGTATTAGCTTCACTACTAAATCCCATAAATAAAATCTCATGAGATATTTGGATTTTACCCCTGAATTTGAGGGATACATAATTTCATCCCCACCCATCACATAGTATTATGTAGAGCCTTAGGTGTACCATATATGGAAAATAATACATAATTTCACCAAATAATTATTCATATACCGGTGAAAAAATTTCATGAATATTTTTAAAAAAATGAGAATGAACAATCCAATTTTATAAGGTGTAATGTTATGTAAAAATTTATCCCTAGTTATGAAAAAAATCATAGAAGGATGTGAACATAGATGGAGATGAAGTCATTCGAAATGAATGCTAGAAATGAAACCACATAAGATGGTATCACAGTTTGGATTGAATGATAAAATGTATTCAATAACCAAAGGGATAAAAATATATAGTAGGAAAATCATAAATTGTGGATCCTAATAATATAATTCCTATTGAATGTTAAAAGTAAAATCAAATCAATATCATAATATATTTCTCTTAAAACTATTAATAACTTTATAAAAACAACTACACAAGTCACTTTTCAATGTAAATTATATAATTTTATGTAAAAACTATGACAAAATTTAATATTAGATTATTATAAATTAATTTTCAATTTAAAATGATATATAGGTATACAAATAAAATTTTTAATTAATGATAAAACATTTTAACATAGAACTAATTTTGAAATTTTTCTTTGAAATCACACAGTGTCAAAATTCGCAATAAATCATGTTTTTGAATAGCGAAAAGGGAAATATTGTATTCAAAAGTGATAATACCAAATAGTCTAAATACATTAGGAGAACATTAGTGGAAATAAGAAAATATGTAAATGGTTAATAAAAAATTATTTAATATGGGGGGGAATTATTTTCATTATAGTTTAAGTTTCAAGAAGCAAGATAAAGCATTAAAAATAGTTTATTTGAATAAAAATTGATATAAAAATATCTATAGAGGGTAAAATATATTAAATTAATGATTATGTTCATAGGGAAATGTTACAAATCATTAATGAATATTTATTAATGAAAAACCATTATATTTTAGGGAAGATACCAAAGATTGAATAAGGAAATGAGTAGTATATATAGATATTAAGAGTCAAAGAAGAACTATAATTTATGATATATTATGTAAATGGGATTAGGTTACAATAATAAATTTAATATTTGTGCATGATATAAAAAAACAATAATTAACGATGGTATATATATAAACCTTTATCATTTTTATTGATTTCCTCAAAGGTGATCTAACATCCTTTATAACAAAAAGTAATACCTTAATAAATAATTTAGGAATCATATTCAAAATAATTTCAATTTATACTCCTCATTAATAAAAAATTTCAAATTTAATATTCCTTAGTTATTATTTATTTTCAATATTGGTTGTGTAGATTCATGATCATATCGATTCTCTTACATAAAAACATTTTGAGTACTCATTATTTTCCTAACATTTAACATTATAAGAGCATCAGTGCTTCGAAATTTTTCATTTATAATTATTTTAAAATAAATAATTAAATTTTATAGTTGTTTCAGAAATTATCCATGAATATGAACTTATTTATGATGATGTTTCATTGATTTTCAAGAAATGGTCGTTCATATTTGTAGAGAATGATTTTATAATTATGGTCATCATTATAGGGAAAAAAATTGAAAAAATATTTCCTTGTTTATAGAATAAATTATTATCAGCAATAGTCTCATTTTCAACCATTATGTTATTTAAAATCATGGTTTAATATAGTGGTAAAACCAACCCATACAAGTATAGAAAAAAATTAATGTATTTTTATGATTCTGAATGTATTTTGTTTTATTTTCCAATTCATTCATATATATTATAATGATCTTATAAATATAAATTTTTTTGAGAATAATATTATAGTGATTTTAGTAAATAATAATGAATATAGATTAAAATAAATATATGTTACTTCATGGATACTATAATTTAGATAATGAATGATTAAGGATTTCTTTACTCGATGAATCAAAGGGAAATGTGTGGATTATTATTTTTTTCTTTGTAATAATAATAATACTCTATAAATATCATCTATTATTTATTTACAAAATTAAAATCTATGAAAATACGTGGTAGTTAAAAAGTCAATTAGTTGCTTTATATATGCAGTTGTTCGCAAAATACATGAAGGAAAATTTCATTTTCCTTAATAGATAAAGGGAAATGTGGTTAAACGTTATTTCATTAGGATAATAAAATATATCATATAAATAATAATCCATAGAATTGGAGTTCTTAATCAATAATATTGTGAAAAAATCTCAATAAAATTGAATTATATTTTATGGGAAGAAAAGAATATAATTATTTCTAGGAATCCAAATTTTATGACTGGTCTTTAAGGGGAAGTGACAAAACCATTTTATAAGTGGTGATATGGCCCTTTCATAGGTGGTGTGGTTAAAATTTGTTATGGTTTATTCAATTAAAAAAAATATAACTCTTGTTAATCATGTAATGTTGTCCTAAAAATGGTAAATAATTATGTGGAAGTTGAGATATGTTTGATCATCCATCAACCATTCATTTTTATATATGTTTTAAACATTTTTTTCTAACCATTAATCATAGACTTTTAAATTTTTCCATTTTTTTCATTTGGTAACCAGTTTTTACCAAATTAGTTTTCTTTTAATTATTAAAAAATATAATGCATACCATTAAACAATTTGAATATATATTATTCAAAATATTAACCAAATTTTACCATATTAAATTTCAATATGTAATAATAATAAATTGTAAAACTAGCACATGTAATGTTTAACAAACCTATTATTATAAATATTATAATTTTAATCACAAAATTAATGTTCAATGAATATATATCTATATTTTTATTTCATAAAAATAATAATTTTATGTTTTAAAATAATTTTTTCTTTTAATGTGAATAGAAATTAAACTTAAAAAATATTCAATTAAATAAAGTGACTAAATATTGTTTTTTGGAAAATATTACTCTTTTAAAGAAAATGTTAATCATAGGTTATATATATTTAATATAATATTCATAAAATTTATTTTATTACTAATTATATAAATTAGTGTTCATTTAAATGTTTTTATACACTTATATATCTTTGTTATAAATTCCTAAAACATAGAGTTTTGTTAAAAATTATATATTTCAACATTCAATGATGAATTGAACTATTTATGAATATCAAAAAAATAAAAATAATGTTTTTAGTATGAATAATTTTAAAACAAATTTAATTATGTCAAATAATATATTTAAAATTTATAAATTTATATTTTAAATATGAAATATACTGTAAAAGTTTTTATAAAGAATATTCTTTATTTTTCATTAAAATTGAAATTGAAATTTTTTCATAATATATTCGATAGAAAATGTATTACATTAATAATTACATGATTATATCATCCTAATTTATAGTATCATCACCCCTTATGATCTATTCATGTAATTTAAGTGTATGGTATTCTCAATTGGTAGTCACGGGCGTTGATTCATCTTTTACAGTCCTCATGGAAAATTCCATGATCATTATATTCTCTTTCATATGAATTTATTCATACAATAATTTTTTATGTTTTTGATGGGAATAGTATATAGGAATCCATAATGAAGGATATTAGTGTATTTATGGAAAAAATCGTACATGATAGGATGAATTTTAGATTTAAATTAACCTATAAATGTAAATCCTCCAAAGGGGTTTAAACAATTAGTACCAAAGCATTAGATTAACCAAAAAAATCATAGTGATATTAATGTAATTAATGATAAAAAACAAATCAGACATTATATTACCAATTTATTGGTTTAAAAATAAAAAATTATGTACTATAATTCTATAAGATACCATTAAAATAAATTTCAATATGGAAATAAAATAAATGGAGTCTGATTTACTAATCATCTCCAAATTATTATTAATAGATTTGGAATTTAAAACCAAATAACATGGGGAAATAAATAATATTTCTACATCATCATTCACTATATACCTATAAATAATGATATCTACTTTATAATTATTACTTATTTGCTATTTATTTCTCACTATATAAGCACTCAACATGGCATATCATTAAAATCATCAATACTAAAATATGTAGCGCTGAAAAAATGATACAATAATTGTTACCTCTATAATTATGCTACAAAAAATAGTAATTCTAAAACCCATAAACAATAAAAAATAGCTCAATAAAGTGACTAAAAAGTATTTTTTTGTTAAATCATATATGAAATGAAATTATAGATTATTTGAAAACAAAAAACCTTGAGAATAGACATTAGAAAACACTATTGAATAAAAATGATCAGACATACAACAGTAAAATTGTTTTTAAAGGCATCATGGGATTTGAAACCTCATATTATTATTATATCATGCATAACATTTTAATTTGTATCTTATAATAAAAAAGGCGACTCTATATTTATATATATTCCTCTAAAAGTTATATTTCAAACATCTCAGAGTCATTCTCAACAGTGTTACAAGTATATAGCATTCATCATCCAATGAAAAAAATCCTCACCACACGTACCAATAAATTAATCAGGGACCACAACAGTTTACCATTCACTTATGTAAACAATTTGTCTTACACACACATATTAAAATACTATATACCATTGAAATTTCATAATTCATTAGACCATCATATTTTTAAAAATATTTATACCATTGAAATTTTTTAAATCCATATGTTATCGATATTATTATTTAAAACATTTATATAATGTAGTGAAACATTAAACTCACGTTAGGTCATATACTTATTAAAGTATTTTTTTTTAAAAAAATGTGGTAAGTTTTTATTTTTCTTAAGAAAATCCCCCTTTTTGAAAATCACATTATCGTATATTGAAATGTACATATTTAATAATTTTTTTATAAAAATAAAATATGATTTAAAAAATTAATGATGAAAACAAGTTAAATGGATTTTATATTCCAAAAAAATATATTTCCTTTAATTTATAAAAATGAATGTTTCTAAAAACATTATTATACAAGAAATTATAATTTTTACCAAAACTCTCTTTATTTGATACATTTAATAAAAAAAGAAGAAAATGTTTCTCATAAAAATAAAGATCCAAAAAAATATTTTCATGACTAACATTCAAAAAAAACATTGAGGAATAAAATCACCACACACCAACTAACTATTTTCATTAATAATTTACAATAAAATTGACATTTGAATAGAAAACAATATCGATTTATTACATTATAATTCAACAACACCTTTTGATATATTTCAATTGCAAATCCATCATATCTTGTATGAATTTAATCTTATTATTGAAATAAAATATATTATTTGAAAACATTACCTAATCATATATAAAAACATAATATTACTCAAAAAAATATCTACTAGAAAAACAATATTTTGATTCTTCAACTTTAATTTCACAGGAAATTAAAAAATGTTTCATTAGATAAACAATAAGATTTTTTTTAAATATGAATATATTCATTAACATTTAAATAACTGATGAAATTTGATCCATCTTATTTCATTGTTCATTAAAAATTTCTTTAAGAAAAAAATTATATTTCACATAGAATATCATAATTACGATATAAAGTAGTGATATGATTATAATTATCAATTATTTCCTTATTAGTAATTTTATTTCAAATTTTAATATTTCTAAACCAATAATCATGTAAATTATTTACATTTATAGTATTATTTTAATCACAATATATATTTTCAATAGATTATATCTACTAATTTTCAGCTCAAAATTTTGAGAGGGATTCTTTTTATTTGGATTTAAAATGATTTTTTCACAGATATTTTTATTCTATAAGTAATATAATTCATTTTCTTCTGAGTTTTCAAAATAGAGTCAGTGTTTTAATAAAAAGATCAATTGATAATAGAATTTATAACGCTGGATAGGATACATGATATTAAATGTTTCATATATATATTTATCATCAATCTATTTGTTTATATACCCGTACATTAACTTTTTCTGAAAAGTAATATTTAATATGAATGCGGTATTAATGAACTACATTTCAATAATCTATATTCAATCCAGATTAATCTATAGAGAAACATAATCATAAAATTTCATTTGGTGAAATATATATATTTTATCACTTTTTTGATAGAGGTGAATATATAATATTTGAATAATGAATAAAATATTATAAAGGATATAGATCATTGGATTTATATTTTCATTACATGACATCTTCAAATTATTGATCTTTTTTTTTCTACAAAAATATATTATATTCAAATTTTGTTTGAAAAAAACTTTTATAGTAACAACTAATTTTCTAAAAAATAATGTTAGTCTAACCAAAACCTCAATAGGATTAATAGGAAAAAATATTCTTATTGATTTTCAGGATAAAATATTAATTGATATAATTTTTGGGAGATGAATTTTTCTTTTCCTTTCAGGGGTTCCCGCTACCTTGGGTGTCCTATATTAATGAATATCTTGATTTAGCGAGGAAAGGGATCGATATTTTTCATAAACATCTTTGGTATATTTCATTCATTTTACTTCAAATTCCATATTAATCTTAAAAAATTGTTTAAAAAAAATATATTCTATGATGTTAACTATTGGTAGATCCAATATAGATATATGATATTCGTTTTTCCATATAGAAATAAATTTTTTATATTTTATTCCAATAGAGTCTGATCAACATCATATTTTAATATAATTTCATCATTAATAGAATTCACAAAAGTTTGTTTCTATTCATCCCTTTCATCTTTGAATTTTTTTTCATAATAATATTTTTATTCTAAATTATATTCTATATAAGTAAATATTAAAAAATCATCCATTTTAATGATATTATTTGTCAGTGGATACTCCTTTGATTGAAATATTTGATGACCATATTTTTTATTTTTCAAATTTCAAGTACTAAATTTGATTTACATCATCAATATGAATAATTAGTTTTAAATTATTTTTCTCATGGTTCATATAATTTTAGATAAATTTAATTAATTTATCTTCTATTATTAATTAAAATGATATCTACTTTCATCCATTTCAAATTTTTTTAAAATAAATATAGGCATCCAACGGTAATTTATCTACAAATACGTTCACTCCAAAAATCATTATCATTCTCATCCTTAAGATAGATTCAGCATTGGTGAATTTTTATTCATCCTTTTTGGATAATCAAGATTTTTATTCTTCTTTTATTTTAAAAAAATAACAAATTATCCTTTAGGTTTCTATCTACAGAACAAAATTTTGATCATTATAATATTATTCAAGATGGATTCTATAATATTCTTAATAAACCATGATATGTTAAATCTCATTTTATTCACAAATTAGTAATGAATGTAACATTGTGAATATTATTGGGTTAAAATAATATATTATATTACCCATGTAAACAGGGTGAACCTTTTAATTTAGATGCCTTCTTGATTAGAACTCCATTGTGAAGCATAGTTTTCATAGAGTAGTTATTATGATCGGTGACATCAAGGGAAATTCTCATGGTGAGGGAGAGTGAGTAAAAAAGATCACTAAAAGAGTTTGTTTTGTCCAATGGGGGTAGTAATTAGTCAAATGAAGTGATTTGGAACATTTGGTAAGACCTTGTGGGGACCACATTTCTATGTGGAAATTGGTTTTACCAAGAAGGATAAGACATGAAAGGCATGTTAAGACATATTGTTTTTACATTAGTGGGTCCCTATTGATAAATGTGTATTTTTTGGGGAACACTAATAGAAGTTTTACTTATAATGAACCAATCATGATGAATATAGACATTAAAAATCTTTTCTGTAATATGAAAAACATTACACAAACAGATTCCCCAATATCATATTAATTTACTGCCTTTGGATACATAGAAACATAATCGTTGATATATAAGTGAGAAAAATTATATCTCACTAGGTTTATCTTTACTAGAACCCTTCTTTGAAACATGAAACATAATTCATAACTTCATTACATGGGGAAGGAATCATAAAATGGGGTGATCTTATTTACTTCATAACGGTAAAAAAGAGAGATGTTTAATAATAAACATGATCATCGGGGTATGAGAACATGATTATAACATTGGAATATCATACCATGTATATCAAAGATAATAAAAATGAATCTAGACATAAATATTAGAACTTCCTAAAACATGAATCTAAATGAAATAGAAATCATAATTCATGAAATTATAACATAGGAATAATACATGGAATTATAGCATGCATAACCTATGATATAATTCCCTATAAGTGAATCCCCATTTCTAGAACTTATCAGGGAACTTCATCATAACAAAACCTACTAGCTATGATACACCACCATCCTAGTCTCAATCATTTCCTTGTAACAGGCTAGGTTTCCCTATCTTCCCATAGAAGACTGGGTTTCCTGATCTTCCCATAGCAGATCGGTTTTCCCCATCATCCATCTTCACAATAGCTAAACCTACTATATGAGACACACCACCATCCCCAGTTATAGTCCTTTATTAGTAAGGGATTCAGTTTCCCATCTTCCATTAGTGGATCAATCCTATTGGATTGATTTATATCATTATATCATAAGATATAAATCATTACCTATTGAATTGGATGGAGATATAATTCTCACCCATCTCATTATAAAATCATTCATTCATTTTCAAGAAGATAATAAAATATTCATCATATAATGAACCATAAAAAGAGAAGGGTTATGTAAACATAAAATCCTAACCAATTAGATGGAATGGGTATCATTAGTATTTCATAATATTATTACCTTTATAAAGGAGATAGGTATCAAAATCATTCCATAAAATTGTATCCCAAGAAATGATGGGGGTCTCAAAAGCATAAAAACTGTGTAATAGAAATGAGTTTTCTAATAACCATTCCCTCAAAACATAAACCATTCAAGAAATAAAATGAATGGAATGATTGAATAATTTCTTATAAGTGCTTGAGTAATATCCACAAATGTCATCATAGACGAAGAATAATTTATAAATTTCATTCAAATAAATTTCATGGGGAATATGTCATTTATTAATTAAAAAATGACATTTAAAACATAAATCCTTTAAAAAAATTCTTGAAAATAAACATGAAATTTTATAATGAAGGTCTTGAAAACATTTCAGAAATATTTTTCTTTGTAAACATATAAAGAGATATTAAAAGGTTTTTAAAGAAAAATTTCCTTAGAAACTTATTAAAGGATCATGAAAACATTTAGAAAAAATATTACATGAAATTTTTTAAAAGGATCAAGAAAATGTTTGGAAAAAAATTTAAGTTAAATACTTATAAAAGGATCTTGATAACGTTTTGAGAACAATTTTCCTTGACAACATACAAAAAAATATTTAAATCAAAGTGAAATCAATTTTCCTTGAAAAATAATTGTAAAAATTATTATAAATAAAGTTGTTATAAATTCAAAAGAATCTTCAATGAAATGAAAATGGTTAAACCTGTACATGTTGTATGAGGTAAAAAATATTCCTTTAGCATGTTAAACAGGTAAAAACAATTTCTTTGTTAAGAAAACAACATGAATAGTCCATTAAAATAATTAGTAAAAGAAAAAAGGGTAAAAATTTCTTTTATATATTATTATATAATAGTATAACATTCGTGGAATTTATTTTTTTTAAACGTGGTTTTGAAGGAACACTAATTTCCAACCGAAGAGAGAGTTAAAGTCAAACACTCTTAAAAAGATATTCTTCATCATATTATTTACCAATTTGTGGAAAAATAGTACCATTATTTGGATATAAAATTAATTACCAAATTTTAAGAAAACTTATAATATTTATAGTGATACAGATCATAATATTTTCTCAATGTGAGAATAATCATAAACAATCTTAATAAATGGTGAAATTATAGACATACCCATTACCAATTTCGTATGATTTGATAAAAAAATAGAACGAATAAAATTACACGATGAATAAAATATCATGAAAATAAGGAGATTCATGATATAACATTTCAAAGGCAGTATATACACATTATGTAAAAAAATATTTGCATAAAATGGCTTGTGTCTCAATGAATGAAAATTTAGACCAAATCACTTTACCGATTTAGAAACACTTTTTAACAGACCCTATGAAGGAAATAAAATAAAATAAATATTTAAATACAAATAAATTTAATTATATTAGTCATTGAATAAATACATGTTCCGCATACACACCACAAAAATATAAAAAGTGATAATTAAGGCATGTATCACATGGAAATGAAAAGTGTGATAAAACCTCATACCTTGTGTCTTGAATCTCATCGTACTCATTCAATACTCATGTATAATAAACATAAGTTTACTATAAATCATCTATAAAACCATATTATTATATATAATACCATATATGTTTTTATTATGAATTTATATTTCCCACTTTTTTACAATTTCATGTTATGGATATGCTTTAGGTAATGTTCTCTATTTTCGCTTGTGTATTAACTTATTATATATTTCGTCAGTATTTATGAATCATGATTTCAGAAAATGTAAACCATGAAGTAAATATAATTTAAATTTATTATATTAGTATTATTATATTCTATGTAATATATAAGTATGAAATGTAATACATCGTTCATGGAGATGGTAGGTCGTACGTACAAATGAACATTGAATCCATTTTATTGATGTATTCAATAAAATAAAGTAAATGACATATATTATTATGTAAATATGTATATAATATCATATAATTGGAATTAATATGTCATATATATCATAAATATTCACTAAACATATCCCTAATATATTCCATGTAGTTTGTGAACGAATCACATCACTATAAATGGGCAGTAGTGCACACTTACTCAAACGAAATTAGAGTATTAACACAATAGAGAAAGTGTAAATATATGTTTTAAATAAAAATTTAATAATCATAAAGTAATTATAAATAACATTAATATCAAATATAAATATAGTTTCAATCATAATGTCCACCATGAGAGGTGGTAAATGAAAAATGAACAATCCTGATTTCGTCAAGCGGTAGTTTTCTGTACACGTAAATAGTATGTTCATTACCCATTAGATGGAAGTGTTTGTAACTGTAGGTATAAAACATATAATAAATACATCCTATTTTATTTAGGATAAAGGTCTATTATAAAATCATGAAATAAAAATAGTTTAGGGAGTAGAAAATGGAAATAAAATAATATATTTTGAGGGAGTGAGTTACTTCTTAATCGGGTAACTCTATGTTGATTGCAGCAAAGAGATTCCTTGGAAGTCATTATGATCAATTTGAGGATTCAAGAAGAAATTTATGGTTTTTTGGATGTGGTTTTGTAAGAAATAATCATCATTTGGTTAAACCTCCATATAGATAGTCATGGTGGTCAAATCAATGTTTTGGTATTCTGCATAATCATAATTGGTTCCTATCCTGTTATCCTAGAACAACAGATCACATATAAACCATATCATAACATCAATCACACTCAATGGTGTTTCCATGACCATTTTAATTTTATATTAATAATTACACACTATGGTGATTTTTATAATCACACCACAATGATTTTCATTTCATAATCCTAAAGTATAAAAGTCAGACACCAGTCATCCTAGGCATCTATTCACAATAGGAAACATGACGGTTGTAGCACATCCCTCACTTAATATCTCTTATAATACCTCCCATAGGGGTTTATTATCATCCCAAAAATTTCTCACATATATACGACCAGCCACTCTAGTAGATGACCTAAATTCATAACCACCCATATCTAATACACACCTTCTTAGGGTCTACAACTCATAATGAAATTTTATAGGGTCCCTTATATAACTCTCCGACCCCAAAAGGTCAGAGCTGGTACAATATTTTATTACATTGTAATTATTATAATTAATCAAATATTGAAGGAATTATTAGTTTATAAATCATGGAAAACTAGGTTATATACATGAAACCCATAACACATTGGGATAAAACAAAACATGATACAATATAAAATTATATAAAAATCATCCTTGAAAGATTATACATTGCTTTCATCTTCATAACCAAGAGAAATTAAACATAATAATTTGGTGATATTAGATTCTTAGTAAAGTTAAGTAATACAGATAATTCATATGTAATAAGGGATGGTGACTAAATAAAAGTACACATGCCATCAAAAAATAATCATGAGAACAACACGACAGGAATAAAAGATAAATGAATAATTCCATAACAAAACATAACAATGTAGATTATACTAGTAAAATAATCAAATCGATTATCAATCACTAGTTTCATAATGATGGAATTGATAATGAAGGACATCATAACCAAACTATCAAGGGCTCATTCCATGACCATACATAAGTAAGTAAAAACAAATACTAGTTTGTTTCATCAGACCTACTGATGCACCGAGGGGCTATAACAAGCCACATATGACACTTCAAAAGAACAATTCATTCCTCATATTAAATGGGTGACACATAATAAACATATACATTCATATTGAAACTAATATATGAAATGTAAAAAACATTCCCCAATCATTAAACATAAACACTAACCATCTCCAGTAATAAAGTGAATGTATATCATGATAGAACATCCAAAATCAAACTAATAATAAACACTTCAAGAAAATATGTTATATCATATCATAAAATATTAATACAAATTAACTTTATTAACCAAAAATTGTTTTGAAATATATGAATATACTCACATAAAATTATTGACTAATTCTTAAGATAAATAATATTTTACTTTTGAAAAGAAGAGTTCTTTTGAAAAAATATTTTCCTAAAATAGAAGTGAATTAATATAGATTTTTTACAATAAAATGCATGATTTTGGGAAAATAATTCTGGATAATAAAATATTATATATTTCTTTTTAAAATAGGTTAGAATTCCAGAAGTTCCCTTGAATCAGGGTTGTTTATCAGAGAGAATAAAGAAGGGAACTATTTTTAAACATATAATTCCCATAAAAAAGATGAAATGATCTGAATATATGATTTTTTAATTTTAATAATATAATATAAAATATGTACAAAAAAATAAATAATCATTACATTTGTCTAAGGATAGTGAAGGAATAACCCAAAGGGAAAAATGAAGGTTCAGATGGAATCCCATACCACTTTATAATCAATCAAATGATATGCCTCAAAATTTACTAATCAACAAATGATACATTAAATACCATAAATGTAATGATATTAAAGATTAGATACATCAATGGTAAGTATACATACACCACACACAATAATTAGTGGCGAGTAAGGACTATCTCCTGGAAATGAAAGTGATTTTAGAAATCCCATACCATATGTTCGAATTCAGTCTTCACTTGACCTTAATATTCTGGATAATAAAATTAAATCTATTAATTATTTAATTTATAACTGTATATACATATATTTTATTCATTATAGTTATATTAAATTCATTTATCTCCTTGTTGATAAGATGTAATATTGAACCTCCTCGTTGCGGAGTGTACGAATCCCCGATTTCGTGACTGGTTCGCTTAATTATATGTGATGGATTTCCGGTGGAATAGATAAAATTGTACAATGTTGATCTCATAAATTATTAATGAAAATAAATAACTTTAAATGGTTTTATATATCATTTTTAACGTGGTATGATTCTGAATAAATGGATAATACATTTAGTGATAATTGTTTTGATTTTTTGACGATTTTCGATCACAATGAACTAGTTTTGTTCTATTATTCAATATCATGTACCAATAATGCTTCCAAATTCATTATATAAGAAATAAACCATATTTTATAATCTCTCTCATCAATAAATATGGTTTTATGACTACACTTTAAAAAGAAATTAAATAATAAAAGTTTGTCTTCCACGATGGTTGTAAATTGGCACCCCCAGAATATGATTTCATTAATAAAATAAAATAGAGAGAGTGTGTGTGAAGAGATTGATAATTATTATTAAATTAACATGATATAATTAAACTATATAGATTATACTAATGATACCAAGATCAATTGGATAGAGGAGGTTAGGAGAGAATAATAAAAGAAAGATCATAAGAAGAAATTAAATTGAAAAAGGAAGAAGATTTTACCTCATAAAATATCCTCCCTGATAACCTCTTTAAGGGAAGGGGTTTTGTTCTTCTGAAAAAAAAAAGATCTCAGGGAAATGGGGAGATACTGGGGAATATTACCTGGGTAGAAATTTGATAAGCTTCAAGTCTAAGAGGATTGAATAGAATAGGGAGTGAGGGTCAGCTTTTATAGTGGAGGAGAAGAGGGGTTTCCATTATTTTAATCATTATTTATTTTATTGGCTCAATATTATGAATATTATTCATTCCTATGACTAAAAATAGTAATTAGTATATGTGAGTTAGAAGAAACGTACATTTACAATAGACATTACTCAATCATGATGCATAAAATCATTTATTTAGCATACTTTGTAAATTATTGAATTTCATTATTTACCAAAAATAAATGTACTCCCGAAAAATACAAAAAATTCACAGTAACCATTTTTATATGTGTAGAATAAAAAATGAACACCATGTTATGAAAAAAATTTCCTTAATATGAAAATTTATTTTTTAATTAAAATTACCATTTTCTAAAAAAATACAGTTTTTGAAATTATAACTGATTTTATAATACCCTAAATTTTAACTATAGTCTCATTAAATTATCCCAAAATCATAGTAAAAACTATTGTTTTATGAATACATTTTATATAAATGAATTATCTTTTAAATCTATTTTTTAATTATAAAATTTTAATTAAATATTTATTTCTCAAAAAAATACCAACACATAATTATTAATATTTAAAATATTCACTTTCATTTCTACGGTTTCGATGTATTATTTATACTTAAATGTGTGAGTATACTATTCGTAAGGGATAATTTCCATTTATAAGGGTCATATTAAGTTTTATAAGGCTATATTACTATTCATAAGGGTGATGTTACTATTCACAAAAAAAATTATGTTTATTATATCATAATCTAAACATCATACTAAATTCAATCATGTATATCCGTTTTTAAAAATTAAAACACAGAAGTGGAAAAATTATGTTTGATAGATACAATATAACTATAAGAAAGTATTTTCTCATTGAGACTCAGTGTTGTGTGCATATAATCTATCAAATGAATTGAAATTATTTATGAATAAACATACCATAAAATAATAGAAGGTTATATTAATTGTGAAAATATTCATAAAATAATTTAGTATTTATCAAAATAATTATAATTATCAATGAATATATTATTTTTAAATTTTTTAATTAAATAATGTTTTGATAATAATTTATTTTTTCTTAAAAATAATCAAATACATATATCCAATTTAAAATATTCCATTAAAAATAATAATACTGAAAAATAGTATTTGTTTTTCGAATAGTAATATATAATTAATTTGATGTCTATAATATATAATATATGTACTATTAATTCAAACACATTGTTTTAAAATATTATTTTTCATAACATAATATATTTAAAATTATAAAACAAATTTCTAGTTTGTTACATTATACCCCGCTCAATAGAATTACGCCCTTGCGAATCAAAATTGTACTTCCTATGTTAAAGTTTGACACTTGAAAATTCCCTTAGAGGAAGCCCACATTGGAAATACGGTTAATAAAATATTCCCATAATAATGGGGAAAGTGAAATTATTAGGATACCACAAAACTACACATTAGAATAGGATACCATTAGTGTGATGTGAAAATATGGACATGCGAGAATAATCTAATCATTATTTTCATATGAAAAGTGATAGAGAACATGGTCATGTGGAAGTTTACATTAACAAATCCACATGTCTATGATGATATAATGGACCATTTGATTCATTGGAAAATAATTTACGAGGATAACATTTTTTTATTTCAAGATCCCCTCCCTAAAGTTGTGAAATTAGTTCACTCAATAATGTAAGGAAATATACATAACTTATACATAATTTATCCTTAGGTTCTTCCTTTAACTATTCAAACATCATTTCATGGAAAAAGTTGTATCATAGGGTAAAATAGTTTCTAAAACCTCGTGAAAAGAACAAATTCATCAATTTCGTAAATGGTTATCATTTCCAATACATTATTATCCAATTATTTAGAAATAAGGTCACTGAATTTCTATAATGAACTCAATAATCAACATGAAGTGTCTCTTAATCGTCTATTAGAAACATGTGAGTAAATTCTCCATGTATTTTCTTAATGGATTGTAATAACAGGAATTACTAAAAAAACCTTATTGAATACAATAATTTTTTCATATTCCTTGTGTAAAACCTATGAATTTTGATTTATTACTCAAGTCCAAAAAGTTGTTGACTCTACCACATTATCAATAGTCCATTATTTAGATCCAAGATAGTAATTGGTACTCAATTTATGTTATCCAAATAAATAATCTCTTTATTTTGAAATTGATAACTATATATCAGGAACATATTAAGGGGTGCATTTCCGACATGCATATATTTTCCCAAAAGTTTTACTTGTTACTGAGTCACATTTACTTGGTGAAATTAACTATATGAACTAAAATCCTTAATGAAATAGTATAGTAGTACAATCCTTGTATATTCCATAATTATTATAACAAGAATATCGTAATATAGTTCTTAAATGTTGAAATATATCAGTTGTTCTAATTGGAACATAGTAGAGTCATAAGCATGACCATGATTCCTATACATTTTTTGATCTATATTTCCTTGACGCTTGGGATATTCATTTTCATAGTTACCCATATCTTTAATGTTGAAGCATTTAATATTGAAAAATATTTCCTTCTATTGAAATTATAAGCATAGTTTCTTTTTTCTTTTCCCTTAATGAAAACTCATTTTCCTCTTAAGCATATACTAAGGTGTCTCCTCCCAAAATTATCAGATATAGAAAATTACTTTTTCCCTTATTCTGATTATCTATCTATTTCCCAGTTTTCCTCTTCTTCATCTTCTTCCTTCTAAAACCATAATACATAGAAAACTATTTCACATTATTTTGAGGGCATCATACTATCTCATCATATGATGTGAATTATTTTGAGAATATTTCCTTTTGAATGACTGGATTAAACTAATAAAAGGAATGACAATTATTACACATTGGATTATGTGCATTGATGTGGTTCTCAATCATTCTACTAGGAACCACTTATAAAAAATTTCATGAACTATATTAGATCATATCAATATGAAAAATAATTTATAATACCAATACTAGTGAAATACATAACACAAATTGAAAAATTTATGCGTAGCTATTCTCATAATCATAAAAATGGTTTCTTTGAGGAGATTTTTACATTTAAATAAATTATATTGGTTTTTAATGAATATGAAAATTTTCCAAATCATATCCTTGTGGAGTGTAAAACAAGGTTTGTAGTAATGCCTATTGTCATAAACTAGTTTACGCTGAGTCAGGCCCGGAACCCCTTGTCAGAGTTTTCACTCTTAGGTACAACTGTTCTAGAATCACATCCATTATAGTGTCCAGACAAAGATGTATTTTCTAAGAATATCTAAATTTTTTTTTACCTTTCCAATATTCTTGGATGTTATTTTATATATATCCTTGATGTATATTTTTGAGTTATGTTCCCTAATATTTGTTTTCTAAGTTTAGTTTCTACGATTGTTTCAAAAGCTCCTCTGATACAAAATGTTACACCCAACCCCATAATTCTAGAGGCATTGCCATATTTTTTTCATTGGAATGATTACAAGTAATCAAATTTAGAAAGAACAATAAGTTTATTAGTCTTGTAATCTGGATTCCATACATGATACCCATAATATATTTCGAAAAAAATAAAACATGATACAATATAAAATGAAATAAACAGCATCCTAGAAATAATATACAGTGTTTCGTTCTTCATAACTTGGGGAATTGAAACATAAAAATGGTTGATCATAGATTAATTGTAAGGGTATGTAATACAATAGAAACATATGTAATAAGGCATGGCGAATAAATAAAATTACACATGCAATTAAAACATAATCATGAGCAAAATATGGAAGGAATATAATCAAAATAAATAATGAAATAATAAAACATAAGAAAAGATATTATAATAGTAAAATAATCACATTGAATATTTATTACAATATTTATAATGAGGTAATTCATAATGCGGGATATCATAACCATAATTTCATGCCCTCATTCCATAACCATATAGAACCCTGTAAAAATACAAACTAATTTGTCCCATGAGACCTACCGCGCACCGAGGGGCTATATTGGGCCCTACCTAACACATACTGATTCCAATGACTTCCTCTTATTAAAGGGATGAAACATAATCATCATATAAATTCTTATTCAAACTAAAATATGTAATTTAATTAACTTTCCGAATCAATAAACATAACTACTAACAATTCAGAGTAATATGGTGAATGGTATCAAGATAGCACATCTATGATCAAAATAATCATAAACAATTCAATTAAATATGGTAGATGATTTTATAAAATATTAATCCCAATTAAACATAATAATCAATAAGAGTGTTAAAATAAATTAAAATACTCATATAAAATCATCGTGTAATTCTTTAGGTAAATACTATTTCTCATTTGAAAACAAGAGTTATTTTTGGGAAATTATTTTCATAATCCTGAATTGAATTAATGTAGTTTTCTAGTAATAAAATTAATTATTTTATAAAAACAATAGTGGCTAAAAAATACTATACTGTGAATTTAAAAATATGTAAGAATTCAAGAATTTCCCATGAATCGGGCTTGTTTATCGGGAAGAAGTAAGAAGGGAGCTATTTTAAAACATATAATACCCATAAATTAATGATGAAAGGATATGAATATTTAATTTTGGAACATAAAAATGGAATATTTAATATGTTAAAAAAATAAATAATCATTATATTTCTCTAAGGGTAGTGATGGAATAACCTCAAGGAATAAATGATGGTTCGGGTGGAATCCCATACCACATTGTCATAAATCGAATCATACACACCCAAAAATTAATAATCATTAAATTATAAATTGAATACCATAAAAATAAATAAATTCATGATATTAAACAAAAATGAGAAGTATACATACACAACACACAATAATTAGTGGTGAGTAATGAATATATCACTAAATGTAAAGTGAGTTGGGAAAATCCTTAACTTATGTCTGAATTTATTCCACACACGACATTAATGTCCTATATAATCAAATCAAATTGATTAATTAATTAATTTATTGAGAACCTTACATACATATATTTGATTCATTATAGTTTTTTACATTCATTTGTGTCCTTATATATAATTTATAAGATTGAATTTCCCCATTCTGGAGTGTTTTTCCCTAATTTCATGATCTGTTTGATTGATTATAAGTAATGGAGTTCATGTGAAATTGATATAATTCTCCAGAATTGACCTAGTATATTATAAATGAACATAAAGAAGTTAAAATTGTAATATATATCATTTGGTTACAAGGTATGAGGATTAATCAATAAATAATACATTTAGTGAAAGTCGTTTAGATTTTTACAACGGGTTTTCGATCATAAATAAGTAATTTTATTCAAATATTTAATATCATGTATAAATTAAGGATATATAATAATTAAATAATATATATTAGTTATTTAAGAATCCTTTTTAACCATAAAAATGAATTCATGACCATACTTGAAGAATAAATTAAAGAATGAAACATCGTCGTCCATAAAGGTTATAAATTGGCACATCCGAGATAATGATTTTGTTTGTAAAATAAATGTGAGAGAGTGAGGAAATTGGTATTGAAAATTACATTAACATGATATAGATATAATATATAGATGATATTGGGGTATTCAAGATCAATTGGACATAGAAGGTTTTGATTGAATAATAAAACGAATAACATAAAATAAATTAAATGGAAAAAGGAAGAGTATTTTAACTCTTGAAATATCTTCCCTAAGAACCCCCTTAAAAGAAGGGTATTTGTATTTTTGAAATACTAATTCCTCATGGATGTGGGGATATACTAGGGAAGAGTATTTTTGTATCATCCCTGGTAAATAATGAATATAACATTTTCATTTTTATTAATAATTTTGAATTAAATATTAATTTTACTAAAAAGGGGATGTTATGTTCTATGGCCTACTCGATACACAACAATGGTGTTCATTGAAATCTTATGTACCAAAAAACATTGAGTTATATAAAAAATTAATATAGAAATATTTTTATTTTAATTGGTAGTTATGCATAGTCGTGGTATTTTTATGAATGAAAAAAACTAATGAAAATATTATAATACATGTTTGTTAAATTTTTTTACATTTATCCAATAAAACTTAGAAATGTAAAATGATAATGAATAAAATTTTAATAATTAACACTAATATTATTTAAAAGGTATATTTTTCACCTTTTGATGGATAACCCTTTTTAAATCTTGTTTTGGTCACTTGTATATGTTCTATTTGACAAAATAATATTCTTCTTTATAATGGGGACGTACAAATTTATTTTGGATGAATTCTTGGCATTTTTCTGATAATGTTCATTTTTTAATGAATAGTGAAAATACTAATTTTAATTCAAAACTGTCTTTCCATCTAATTATTAATATAATTATATTATAATTTTAATTGTTTTTAAATTTTAATTTGATTATATGTATTCCATTTAATCCAATGTTTGTCATTCGAAGTAATTTCACTCTTAAATTGGACAGAAACAAAGGTAAATCTTTTGGTAGTTATTATTTATTAAAACCACATGTTTTGTATTGAAAATGGGAATTAATTTTAAATTAATTTATTCCACTTATGTGTTTTTAATTTGCAAAAATGGATTATATATTTGGAATTAGTAGGTCCAAATTGTGTAAATAGGTAACTTTTATTTTTGGAAATAGTGAATATTTACATCAGTAAATATTTTATTTACCATGGTTAATGGGTAAATCAGGTAATAATGATAAAAACATAATATTCTAATAATATTAAATTACCCTGACATGTGTCCTGATCCAATTGGTTGATACCTGTTTGACCATATCCATCCTTGGGTCGATTTTGGGACCCCATGGAGCAACTTGTAAATGAAAATTACACTTTATATTAATTAATTTGAAGTAAGAACAAAAATAACAAAAACATATATCTTTTAGTAAAACAATTGTATATGAAGTTATCTAAGTGATATCTTTGACTATAATTATTCATTTTATATCTATAACAATTTCCTATATCATGGTATTTTATTTATAATTTTTATACATTAACTAAACAAATTTAATTATGACACAATGGTGATGCATTAATTGCTTCATAAATAAAGGATTCAAATATATGATATTATAAATACTAAAATAAATTTATTTTGAACTTTTTATACCATCCACTAATTTTATATATTAAGATTAATTTTTATATTTTATTTAATGAATTTTTTTCAAATGAATCTTGTTGTATTGGATTTATATTATAATTCATTACATGGATCGTATTAAAATTGACATAAAGAGTTTTAAATCAATAAATATATTATTAAATAATTAAATTGTCCTAAAAATATAAAATTCAGAAAAATGACATATATGATTTTAAAATTTTCAATAATGATCCATTTTTGTTCTCTTGTAATTTTGTTGTAAATATAATAATCATATAGTATGAAAATATAAGAGGACATGGAAAAAATTAAATAAGTTAACAAAGGATTAAATAAAAAAGATAAGGATTAAAAAATATACAAAACATGTTCCATTCTTATAGGAAGATTTTATTACAAATTATATTTACCTTATTATCTTATTAAATAAGTTTTTGATCCTTTGATACCGAAAATCATTTTATAATAAAATAATATTTTCAAACTTTCTAAAAGAGCACATCCTCTATCTTATAAAATGGAACTACCTCTAACCCATTACACACACCTCTCAAGACATTTAGATCATCCAAAGTCTACTCCAAGAAGCTCCAAATATCTCTCTCTTATTCCTAGTAGCCTTACCTTAGGTAGAATTAATTTCAAAAAATCCTTTTGTTTCAGACCGAAGGAAGTTACCCAATTTAAAGGTAATGTCTTCCTTCAAGTTCTCTTATTTTATTTTACTTCTTAAATCACAATTCTCTTCTTATTCATTGTTTACATAATAGAACCAGTATCCTTCTTATAATAGGTTGTTTTTATGTTAATTATTGGAACTACACTTCCCCACACATCCATCAAATAGAGTTAGAACACACTGTTTCTGTGGACGACAAACTACAACCACACGAAATGATGATTATTCAATTACCTCCTTTCATTTCTCATGGTGGCCATTATGATGGAACTTTATTTATATGTGATACATATTATATTTATAATAACTATATGCTTCATTTTTTTATCATATATATTATACCTTTAGGGTTTTCATAATGGATATGTACAATAATTTCATTTGAGGAAGTGCAGACTACCACCCCCTAAAAGTGATATGACTTGTTCTTGCTATACGTGGAACGTATAAATTATGGAGTTAATAAAATTATATATGTTATTATACTGGAATTATAATATACCTATGTATCATTATGTTTTCATTCCATTAAATATGAAATAGAAATGAAGGTAGCTTTCATGCGTACGTACGGCTTACCATCTCTATAAACGGTGCATTTCATTTATTATCTCCAAATGTTATGTACTGTTATAAATACGTATATATACTGGATATATATATGATATATATGATATCTAAATCATGAATATCATTCTGGAGATAATGGACTATTGAAGACATTGACAACATGTAATTATAAGAAGTTCATTTTTGACTGAAGTACCAAATATTGACAAAATGACCGTTATTAACATAAATAGTTATGTAATGTTTATTAAATGGAAATAAATGATATAATAGAAATAATAAACTTGAAAAAGGTTCTTTCAGAAAGTATAAATTAAATTTAGTTTATTAATTAGAAGATTAATGAATGAACGAGTCAAGTTGGACATGAGGTAAGGGACTTCATCTCAATTTCCTTTAATTGAGGTATATTTTTATTTCTACACACAAATATATTATACATTGTATAAAACCCATTAACTTTTCATTTCATTCTAAATGAATTATTTACTATGTAGCGTTTTACCAAATGACAAAGGCATTGTTTCTTTTTAACGTAAGTGGTGACGAAGTCCTTTCCACCGCTGCGAGCTTTGTTTGATATTTGGCTTCCTCTACAAGTTGTTGTGTTTTTAAGTAGAAAATAAATACCTTATACTATTTTCACATATTTTGGTATTGAAAATGGTTTTGAGAATAGATTGATTATGTCAATACATTGAAAAAATATATTTTGATTTATATTTGGAAATTTTATCTTTCTCTTATGATTTTTTATGTGTTATGAATGTGTCACGGTTCATGGGAATTTTTTACGTATACGGGTGGTTCCATGATAAACTTAGGGAGGATGAGACTAACATAGCTCTCCAATGAATTGGGTAACATGACAGAGGTAAATGATAATGTTTCTTCTAATTGATTTAGGTAATATACTATGATGGGTATTCCAACGTAACTCCCTATGTAGCTATGAAAGCTACAATGTAAGAATTATATGGATGCCACAAGTTACATTTATGATTTATGATTTCTATGTGTTATTCATAAATCTTATGATTTCATGGGGTATGTTAAAGTACTTATGTTTTTTATTGTATTGATGTACTAATGTTTTATTTTCTTGTTTTATAAACCCTAATAAGATTTTTTTGCTAATACAATGTTTTTGAAATGTTTTTCACTAGATTTAAGGCAGGGTAAGAGAAAGGAATAATTCATGAATATTTATATAATTAAAATAATAATAATTTTCTATTAAGAGATTTGATTTTAGGATAAAAAACGGATACTGAGTAGAATTGTCTACTTTTTAATATTTGAGATGCAATTTAATAGTAATGGCATAATTCTCTAAAACTCTAAACCTAAAAATATCCTCAATGTGAATTATTAAATTAATTAAAGAATATGTAATATCTAAGGAAGGGTCCTAACAGTTGGAAACAAAGGTCGGTTAGACAACATTAGGAGGTTGTTTATTATTATATTAATATCGATATTTTTATTTATGAAATGATATTGCATTTAATGGTTACCATGTTGCTTCACCAATGATATTTATGTGTTCAGATTCGTTTTTTACAGAGGAAACCGGGTATCTATAATGGAAAAACATTGGGAGGAAGAAAACCTTCCATATGAACAACCTGAAATGGTTAGAATCAAAACTAAACAGTTTTTTGTGGAGATGGCACAATTGAATTAAGCTATAAATGGTAGTGTTATCCATGCACGTGATCATTCAGATCAACCACAAATAAATATGTCATTAGTGGAGCATTTCATGAGGCAACATCCCCCATCATTCAGAGGATCATCTAACCATGTGCTATATAAAGGGTGGACTAAATAACTGGACTATATTTTTGATGTCATGGGTTGTTCAGAACATCTAAAGGCAAGTCTTACTGTTTACCGTTTTTAAGGTGAAGCCAATCACTGGTGGTCGAAGGTGAAAAATATCAAGGATAATGAGGCGATTGATGCTCTTGATTGAGATGAATTCAAAGGTATGTTTCTTGAGAAATATTTTCCTATAGTGGTTTGTCATAGGATGGAAAAACAATTCATAGAATTGAGGTAGGAGGATGACTCAGTGGCTACTTATGAAGTAAAATTCACTCGACTGGAAAGGTGTGCTCCAAATTTCATACAAAATCATGATAGTAAAATAAATTGTTTTTACTCTGGATTAAAGCCAAAGTATCGAAGCACATTAGCTTCTTGTGAGTTCAAAAGTTATGAAAAACATGTTTGATTTGCAGAGAAGGTGTAAATGGAGTTTTTCGATGATCAGGTGTTCTTTGACAAACAACATAATAAGAGGTCGAGGTGGAAATAAAAGGTATGAACACTCAAAAAAAGTCTAATGGTATGAATCTTAAGTTTAGAATTTGTAAAAATTGTGGTAAAAAGAACACTGGGGAATGAATTTTAAATTCTAGTAAGTGCTAATGATGTGGTAAAATAGGGCATAAGGCTTGTAATTGATCTGAAAAATATATTGCTAATGGTAAGAAAAAATCATATTTACATTCAGTAAAAAGTTTTATGTGAAATAAAATGGGTCATTATGAAAATGAGTGTCCAATGAATAACTCAACTGAAGGAAAGCAGTCGAACTGCAAGCAGAAAGAGGTGGGGAAATCATTTTCCACTACATCATCATACGTTGCGACATCGAATGAAGTACTCTCTGGTACATTTTTTGTTTATTCAATTTATCCCAATGTGTTTTTTGATTCATGGTCAACATATTATTTCATTTCTTAGATGATTTATTTTAAATTGGGAATATCATATCATGATATGAATCCTAAACATATGGTAAAAACATGGAGAGGAAATTTTCTGAAAAAATGAAATTATAAGAACCTTTCTATCCTAGTGTACAGACAGAATCTACATGAAAACCTTATTGTTTTGCCTCTATGCGAGTTTTATGTTATTTTGGGTATGGATAGGCTTTTCATTTACCCTGAAAAGATTGAATGTAGATCTAAAGATTTTTCTTTCTAGAAAGAATATTAGTTTTTGTACAAGAATGATCCCTTACTTTTCATATCATATCAGGAATCTGAGAAACTAGTAAAATAAAAAAATGAATGTAACCTTGCACATATTGTTGAAAAAAAATCAACGGTTTAGATTAATTATGTGCAAGTGGTAAATGAGTATCTGGATGTTTTTCTAGATGATTTTCATAGTATAATAGTAGATTGTGAATTTGAATTTACTATTGACTTGGTTCCTGATGCTACGGAAATTTCACAACACCCTTTTCGAATTGCTCAAATTGTACTCTTATAGTTAAAGAAGCAATAGTATAACACCCTGACCCTATATTCCCAGAGTCGGTGCATTATTTTAATATATTTGCATGATTACAAGGAATCATGTCCCGAAAGACCTATCAGTTTAGCAGTCTTGGAAAAAAGATTACTTACATGAGTGTTACATTACATTTTCTAACATACAACACAAAAAATCCTTTGAGAAAGCAATTTTTTCCTTAGCATAACCCAGGATCTCAAACATAAAAAACATCCTGGGATCCTATGAAAATAAAACATAAGAAAGGGGTGAGCTCAGATGCTCAGTACAGGTAAATAATTTAGTAGAAGATGTAAACTTTTAAGGCAATATGTTTAATAAAAACAACAGACTTTTTAAACATAATCTTGAACATAATATGGAAAAAATAAATCAAACAACACCATATAAACAAGAAAATGGATATTCTACTAGTCGAATAATAACATGTAATAACTAATTTCATAATGAGTGAATGAATAGTTCCAAACATTAATTTATGTGTCCAAGCCTCGTACCAGGGCCTATGGGCTAACTGTAATCGGACCCAAACCTGGAAACCCTCTTTAACCGGACTCCATCCCGAAGAGCATGTGTAACTAGACTCCAACCCGGAGAGCCTCTGTAACTGGACTCCAACCCAGAGAGCCTCTCTAACTAGACTCCAACCTGGAGGGTTTGTTGTAACCAGACCCCAACCCGGAGGGCTTACTTTTACCGATCCCCAATGTGGAACATACTAGTCCAATACATTCATCATAAGAAAAGGTTGAAATATAACATAAACATTCGAATTAAACCTAGAATACAAAGTGTAAATACTTTATACATAATCAATGAATTGTATAAAAAGAACGCATCCAAAATCAAACATATCACAAAACATTCAATACAAAATGGAAGATTTGTGTTATAATAAATCAACTTCAATCACGTTTAAAATCAATTAAAGAATGTTGACATAGATGACAATAATCAGTAAATTGTTTTGATAGAAATATCCCTTTTTCATGAAATCTTTTAAAATTCTCACAATTTATAAAGGTAGTCATTCAAAAGGGTTTTTTGAATCATAGTTTCCCATACCACTTTTAAACTTTTTAAAAGAATTATCATTTCAAAACATTCACGTCTATATAAATACATCCTTAATATCATTTTGAAAACATGGACATTAATTAAAAGAGTTTAAAAAGATAAAACTTTAAAACATTTAAAATGATGATATAGATAAATAGAACCTCCCATAAAATGTTAAAATATTCCTTTTGAAAACATTTTTATAAAATATGGGTATCAATGATAATTATGTCTAAGTAAATTCTTTCACATAAAAAATCTCAGATAATAATGAGATTGAGGAAATAACCCTTACCTCATTATAATCAATTGGGTCATATGAACAATAGTCAATAACCACCAAATGAAACATAGAATATCATGAATATAAATAGAATCATGATAATATATATCAAATTTCAGTACACAATACACCACATGCAATAAATAATTAGTGAACAATGGAAATATCACAGAATTAAAAGTGAGAAAAGAAACCCATTACCTTGCACATTCCTTTGGTCGAGGGTACGTTTAACCTCCTATATAATGACCATTACATGTTATTAGATTATATAAGGACCATATTCAAAATTAATTATATCATATATGATTCGTTTATGACTTTATACTACACATTTAGTAATTATTTTCATGTTAAATTAACATTTCGGGTAATAATCGCATTTTTTATCGTACGTATTTTAACTTGTTATTCTTGACCATATCTTTTAGGTATGGATTTAAATACTTCTAGAATTTAAACATTGATTCATATATCATATATATTTAGAATATAAATATTTATAATAGATAGATATATGAAATGGAAAACACCGTTTATGGAGATGATAGGCCGTACGTATGCATAAACGTTGTTTCTATTTTCATATCGTATTGAAATGAAGTAATTGAATAAGATATATGTAAGTACATATGTAAATATATGAATAAATATATATTTCTCCAGTAGAATTATTATTTCATATATTACATACTTATTAGTAATATATATTTTTATAATCGTCGATGAATGGTGAATGTGGAAATGAATCTCATCGCGTCGTGGAGATGGTAATCCGTACATACGCACGAGCTACAAAATCATTTCCTCAATGTTATGGAATTGGAAGGTATATTAATTTTTCTAATACATTTCCATGTTATTTTTATTATTTATATACATATTACTTATCGTTATATCCATCCAAATAACATTGTGTTGAATATCAAATTACACCACATCGTGGAGACGGTAAGTCATACGTACACATGCATGGTGACATTATCATTCATAAGATGAATAGAATAATTAATATTTTTCTGCCATATTTATAATAACATCACTGTATATAGATGATACTGGAGTTATTATTTTTGAATGGAAACAACAATGAAAGTGTAAGTGGAAGAATAAGAGACTTGAATGAGGTTGGTGAAATCATTACCTCTTCTTCGGGTTCTTCCTTTTGATTTGATAAAATGGGCTCCTTAAGTTGGCCTTATGACCAAAGGAAGGCCTCTAAGATGATTTTTTTATAATTGGGAGGATATTTTGGCAGGGGTTGGTCGATCCAAATGAATTTGGAGGTGTGAATGTGAGAGAAGGGGAAATGCTCATTTATAAGAGGGGTGAGGGGAACCTTAGGATTAACTTAAAATATTATTTTGTAATAAATTTATTTTAGGTTTATAATGGCTCAAAAATGAATTATTTAAAGGATAAGGTCGGGATGGGTCAAAACCAAATCATCCAGAAGGTTTTAGACAGGTTTAGCTTACCATATTAACCATAAATTTTAGATTTAACTCTTAGTTAAATAGTTTGACATTTACCATGTATCTTTTTATTTATATATTATATGGTTAATAAAGTTACTATAAAATGAAAATCGAACCCCAATTGGTTAATTAATGTCATATATATTATTATATAATTCTATTGGACTATCCTTATATTTTTAGGAATATAATTCCAATTAATAATATAATATTTGTTTTAAAAACTCTTATATGTCAGTTTTGACACTATTTGGTATTTTGTTTTTTCTAAATTGATAACAACATTATTAATTCGAAAAAAATTCATCTAACCATCCCTAACATTTCATTTTAACCTATAGAATTATTGTAATTCATAAAAAGTCTCAATTTATATTTATTTGGATATTTATAATATCGACTATTTTAATTAGTTATTAATACGGTAATTACTACATCATCATTGTATCATAAATAAATTTTACTATGTAATGTCTAAAAATTATAAACAAACTCAGATTATGTAGGAAATATTTTTATATTTCTAATAAATATTTAGAGTCGAATTTGTCTTATGTATAACCCTATAATAAAAATGTTTTCGTTAGTAAACATTGATTTTAACTCTTTTTACTATTCTTTTAAAAAATAATAATAAATGTCCTAATATAATCCATTTAACGACCTGAGAAAACCATGTTTTGATTTTTGACAAGTTTTCATTCCAATATCACTCATTAAGTGAACCAACAGACAACTAATAAGGTATTAAAAATAAAATGCATCAAATGGATAAAAAATTCCTTTTATTCAAATAAGCAAGATTTTGGCTACAACAGCCACTGACCAAACAAGAAGATAAACTAACCGAAAATCCCAACTAAGAACCCGATTACAATAATGGGGAGGCTGCTTAAAACTAATAAGAGCCCGAGAATGCAGTAGGGGTTTCGAGCGTCCATCATAAGGAACATGAGGATGGCTGAAGCCACCGCGACCGTGCTCAGCACCAAGGGGATCACACGAACCATCTTTCCTTTTCTCCTTCAGTTGTTTGGAGTAAGGGACACCCTGAGACCAGACCCTTTTTATAAGCACCCCGATCTGACCGTTAAGCACCAACAGTTATAAATATAGTTGTTGTATCTCTCCTATTTTGTTGTCTTTTAAAGTTTTAATTTCCAATTATAACCATTGAACTAAGAATTTAATACCCCTGGAAGGTTCAAAAAGATTAAGCATGATATTTGATGTAAAAAATAACAAAAAAATAAATAAATAATAATAATATAGCTGAACTTTTGTTATATGAAAAGGATATATATATTTTTATATATATATAATTCAAAATGGTGGGAATAAATGCTATCATTCCACATAAATATGAAAATTTTATTTAACTTAAGAAAGCAAAGCTTTGTTTTATTGAAATCATGTGGGGTTTTATTTTATTTTTTTAGTCTGAATAAATATGTGCAAACCCTTAGAATATATTGATATATTTATACATGAACATATATGTTAAACTTCTAGAGTTGCATATAAATAAAGATGTTTATAAGTTAATTTTATCATTTTTGGAAGTAATGTCAATAATTATGGTTTCTTGTGTCGCGTAATTTCTACTTCAATACATATTTAATGATATAGTTATTCAATGTCCTCACCTTCTTAAAAAAATAGTTAAATAATTGAAGTTTAAATAATAATAACCACATATAATTGATCAACAACGAATCTTGACCATTCTTAAAACAATAAAGTTTATAAATAATTGAATTATAAATAATAATAAAGTTTATAATAGGTATAAAAAATAATTTATTTCAGAAAAAGGGGAACGCGGAAATGGGGGGGGGAGACCCGCGTTTCTTCCTCCCTATTTGCACCGCGTCGCACCCCCAGCCGTCCGATCTCCCCCAGCTTATCATGGTCGTCCGATGTTTTTTTATCCACATAAACTCCAGCCGCCCCATCCAGCTTCCTCTAATCCCGGTTGTCCAATATTTTCCACTTTTCTCTCCTCCGCAGCTTCTTCTTCCCCGCGTCCGCCTCTTCTTCTTCTTTGCGTCGCCAGACCAGTAGATCGTAGGGTGCCCATTTTTCTTCTCTAGGCCGGTGAAGTAGACCCGAGCTGCCTCCTTCTTTCCTCAAGTCGACAACGAACACTCTCCACGGATGCCTCGACCGACGACTCCCCCGAAGTCCATCTTCTTCTTCTATTTTTTTAAACCCTTGTTGCACCGTAGGGCTTGCATCCGGCTGCCCTGATCTCTCCGGCTTCTCGACCTCGGTTGCTGCTTCGTTTTCCTCCTCCTCCTCTCCGAACTAGTAAGGGTCGTGTTTTTTTCTATGTTTGTGTAAACACCGGGTTTTGTATATAGTTATATATATACGTAAATACATGTTATATGTATATATGTACACCTTCTGCATTTTTCTCATTCGGTTCCTCCTGCCTTGTCATCTCCTCCTCGTTGAACAGGTAAGGGTCGGATTTCTTTTAGTTTATGTAAGCTTCAGTTTTCTTTTATATAGATATATACGTTATATATATAAGTATATACCTTCAGTATTTTACACCCTCAGATCCTCTTGCCTCGACTACTTCCACTCTCTGAGCAAGGTAAGAATCATGTTTTAACTTCGGTTTGTTTTTGTCAAATTTTGGTTTGTATAAATATGTATATATATATATGATATATATATATATACATTTCTGTTATGTGTGAACCTAAAGAACCGAATTTTGGGTAAGGGAGAAGTCCTCCTCATCGCCTCCTACTTTTTATGTAAGTTTTATATGGTTATACACTTGTTGTATAATTGTGTATAAGAATATCCAGGACCATATAAACCTGTTTTACCACTTCCTAGAACCGATCTTGTTAGACTCATTGTGAAAACCTAAAATTGGGGTAAGGGTTAGAAGGATCTGCTTTATTTGGGTGCAGGTTCTTGCATCTTACACCTTGTGTTTATATATGTGTATATAAATATACACTTCCATATACACATATGTATAAGATGATATGCGCAAGTTTACAACATTTTCTTAATGTTTATAACCCTAATTTTTTTCCTTTCTTCTATAAAAAAATGGATATTTTGAGTAATTGAATGAATAGGTAAAATTATGCAAGTGAATGAAGTATATTGTTATATATATACATACACGTATGTGTATATAAATTAATATGAACTTAGTGTCCATGTTTTGCAATTTTATTACAATATAGCATGATGAAGTTTATGGGTTGGTTGGATTTCAAAATCATTCTTGAAATTGAGAATTTTCATTTATCACTACTCCTGATAAATCTGGATTTTTGCTTTGTGAAAATGGATAGTATGGAACCCTTGAACTTTTACAAGAGCATACATGAATTCATAAGTATGTAATCATGTTTATTTAAAGTGCTAATAAAAGAGTTTGCACAATTATATACATGATTTCCCCAAGATGGACTTGATTATGCACATTGTAACCTCAACTGCCTGTTTTAAATGCCTATCATATCCATTTATAATCATATGTGTAAGTTACGATAGACCATGCTTTAATTGGGTATTTTGATGTATGGAATGTTAAGTGTTATGTTTACTTTCTTAAAACCCATGTTTTCAAATGTTAAGATAAATTTTATGTGCATGGAGCTTTAGCATGCATGTCATAATGTTTCTAATGATAAAATTGTTTTCATATTATGAATACGTATGTCAAAATGGGGTTTAATTAAGAATACATGGAACCCCATTAATGAATGACCATGTCAAGATATGTGAGGGATGTATAGGACTTACATGTGATGGGTGCGCCTGAAATTATATAGCGCAACAAGAATGATGTGACGGGTGCGCCCGGAATTATATAGCGCAACAGGAATGATGTGATGGGTGCGCCCAGAATTATATAGCGCTCCAATCCATTGGGTAAAGTAGGAGTCTCATGAGACGATTATGTGCGAAGGTCTTGGCAGTTAGCCTCGGCTTGAGCTAAGGAAACAGGGTGGGAAGTGAGCCTTGACCCGTTAAGTATGTTATACGGTCTTGACAAAAGGTCTTGACAAAGTCCA
Source organism: Viscum album (assembly GCA_963277665.1). NCBI lineage: Eukaryota > Viridiplantae > Streptophyta > Magnoliopsida > Santalales > Viscaceae > Viscum > Viscum album. Next base: position 205,067,539 of record OY728128.1, on the reverse strand, counting down.
GTATTATACATTCCCTCCGCATGTAATGATAATGGTTAAACAGGGTTTAGTTCAACTAACAGGACAACCTGTAGTTGAAATCTCCCAAGATCATGAAAATGTACTTTATGTGACAAGAACTGTTTTTCATATGGTAAACTGTTAGATGATCTGCATTTTACTCATGAACCATGATATGCATGTTTTCCCTGCTTAGCCATAGAATTCTTTTAGAATTGAAGTAACCTTGTTTGAATATTATGTATTGTTTATTGTTCCTATGTTGTGCTCTCTGATCATGTTTACTTTGAAGTTTATCTCATGTACGTGCTTCTTTATGTAAGTGGTTTTCAAAGAATGATGGATTTCATGTTTTAAGAAAAGAAAACGTTTTGTTTTAGGAAAGTGTTTTACTCTCTTTAAAAGGACTTCCTTGAAAAAGTATTTCCTTAAAATGTTTTTAAAACCCCTTACTTGGAATTTTTGCTCACCCTACATTTTGTTTAAAATTTTTCAGGCATGGTTGATACCTATGAAGTTAATCGGAAGCAGCTGGTTTCCAAGATTCCTGAACCTCGCGATCTTCTGTAGTAATGAGACATGATATTTAATTTGTAATGATGTAATGTTAAGTAAATCATGTCTCATTAAGCACCCTGGGTTTGGGGGTCGCTACAGTTGGTATCAGAGGATGGGTTTAGGAAACTCTGGAAAACCAGGTGATATAAATATATTGCTAAGACTAACTAAGTAAAAATGTTATAACTTTTAGATGGCTGATGTACCTACCGACCTTTTGTCACTTCCCACTGAGGCTCTAGAGAACATTATATATCTAGCTAGCCGTGAGAACTTTTTGAACTATTCCCAAATTCGCATGACGTGTAAGCACCTGTACGATGTTTCAAACTCATCTAGGGTGCTTAGTCTCCACCGGGGATTGGGGATGGATTATATTATAATGATGATGACCCAATTTCCCTCTTATGCACGTCAGGGAAGGTATCACGAAGGACTTTTCCAAGTGTTTGCAACTGGCGAGGAATTTGGCACAATGCTTGATAACCCTTTTCAAGAAGATACTGCTGCGGGAGACCTCCGAGCGGCTTACCTGTGCCAGATCTTGCACTACGGCTTCTGGGGCCAGTTAATGGACTTTGGAGCGTTGGAAAATGAGTCCACTCGTGTGTCTCTTAGAAAAGAAGTGTACACTGACGTTTCCCAACTCCACACCCCTCACGCTAAACTCAGGAGGCGTTATAAATGTTCCCATGAGTTTAGTCCTGTCTGTTCATCCTATGTGTGGTTTGAAGAGTTAGGAAGTTTTGCCACTCTTTGTGGCGTACGTCTTGTAATCTCAGAATTTGCCGTGTAAACTTTTTCATAAATGGAAGTTCCTTGTTTCCTTTCTTGTCTTCACCTTATCTATATTGTTAAGAGTTTCCTTTCGATGTTGCTTTCAGATGGCTGGTCAAACAAACTTCTCATCCCTACCCGATGAGCTAGTAGAAGTCATCTTGATCAAGGCATGCATGGTGGATTACCCATCCTTTCTCCACCTGTGAGGGTCCTGCCAGTGTTTGCTCGATTTAGCAAACGGTCCAGAGATCCTTCGCTTATGTCAAGAGGATGATAATGTCTTTCACCTCATTGCTACGGCTCAACTCCCCTGCTACAGGCGAAGGGGAAGATACTTTGAGGGCCTGTTTTAGTGTTTCACTCTGGCACAGAACTTTTCTGCCAGAGCGTGCTTCCTCGTGGCTGCTTAGAATGGCCAGCTCAGTGTAGCCTTCATGTTCCAAGTCTTGAACCTCAGTCTCCTCAACCGCATCATCCCTCTCGACTAACTCGAGCATGATGTGGCTAGAAGAGTCATCAAGGAGTTTATCTACTTGAACATTTCTGAGATTTGCATCACACGAGCCTCCCTTTGGAAGCCCGTGTGCAGTACGCACGAACAGGAGTTCAAGGAGTACTGTTCGTGGTGCATCTGGGCTAGGGAAACAGAAGAGTTGTGTGCCAACTTTGGTATCCCATTAACCGAGCCAGATCCACTATTTCGGTAGTGTTCTATGTATGGTGTTTCTGTTGTTCTTTTTTTATGATAGACTTTCGAGGGCACAATTCTTTGAAGGGGGAAGTGATGTAACGACCCGAGAAAACCATGTTTTGATTTTTGACAAGTTTTCTTTCCAATATCACTCGTTAAGAGAACCAACAAACAACTAATAAGGTATTAATAATAAAATACATCAAATGGATAAAAAATTCCTTTTATTCAAATAAGCAACATTTTGGCTACAACAGCCACTGACAAAACAAGAAGATAAACTAACCGAAAATACCAACTAAGAACCCGATTACAATAATGGGGAGGCTGCTTAAAACTACTAAGATCCCGAGAATGCGGTAGGGGTTTCGAGCATCCATCATAAGGAACATGAGGATGGCTGAATCCACCGCGACCGTGCTCAGCACCAAGGGGATCACAGGAACCATCTTTCCTTTTCTCCTTCGGTTGTTTAGAGTAAGGGACACCCCGAGACCAGACCCTTTTTATAAGCACCCCGATCTGACCGTTAAGCACCAAAGATTATAAATATAGCCATTGGATCTCTCCTGTTTTGTTATCTTTTAAATTTTTAATTTCCAATTATAACCATTGAACTAAGAATTTAATACCCCCGGCAGGTTCAAAAAGATTAAGCATGATATTTGATGTAAAAAAACAACAAAAAAATAATTAAATAATAATAATGTAGATGAATTTTTGTTATATGAAAAGGATATATTTATATATATATATATAATTCAAAATGGTGGGAATAAATGGTTTCTTTCCACTTAAATATTAATACTTTATTTAACTTAAGCAAGAAAAGCTTTTTTTTATTGAAATCTTGTGGGGTTTTATTTTATTTTTTTAGTCTGAATAAATATGTGCAAACCCTTGGAATATATTGATATATGTATACATGAACATATATGTTAAAATTATAGAGTTTTATATAAATAAAGATGTTTATAAGTTAATTTTATCATTTTTGGAAGTAATGTAAAAAAATATTGTTTCTTGTGTCGCGTAATTTCTACTTCAATAAATATTTAAAAATATAGTTATTCAATGTCCTCACCTTCTTAAAAAAAGAGTTAAATAATTGAAGTTTAAATAATAATAACCACATATAATTGATCAACAACGAATCTTGACCATGCTTAAAACAATAAAGTTTATAAATAATTGAAGTATAAATAATAATAAAGTTTATAAGAGGTATAAAAAAAATAATTTCTTTAAAAAAAAGGGGAACGCGGAAAAGGGGGGGGGGGAGACCCGCGTTTCTTCCTCCCTATTTGCACCGCGTCGCACACCCAGCCGTTCGATCTCCCCCAGCTTATCATGGTCACCCGATTTTTTTTTAATCGCATCAACTCCAGCCGCCCGATCCAGCTTCCTCTAATCCCGGCCGTCCACTGTTTTCCGCTTTTCTCTCCTCCGCAGCTTCTTCTTCCCCGCGTCCGCCTCTTCTTCTTCTTTACGTCGCCAGACCAGTAGATCGTAGGGTGCCCGTTTTTCTTCTCTAGGCCGGTGAAGTAGACCCGAGCTGCCTCCTTCTTTCCTCAAGTCAACACCGACCCCTCGCCTCGGATGCCTCGACCGACGACTCCCCCGAAGTCCATCTTCTTCTTCTGTTTTTTTAAACCCTTGTTGCACCGAAGGGCTTGCATTCGGCTCCCCTGATCTCTTCGGCTTCTTGACCTCGGTTGCTGCTTCGTTTTCCTCCTCCTCCTCTCCGAACTGGTAAGGGTCGTGTTTTTTTTCTATGTTTGTGTAAACACCGGGTTTTGTATATAGTTATATATATACGTAAATACATGTTATATGTATATATGTACACCTTCTGCATTTTTCTCATTCAGTTCCTCCTGCCTTGTCAAATCCTCCTCGTTGAACAAGTAAGGGTTGGATTTCTTTTAGTTTATGTAAGCTTAGGTTTTCTTTTATATAAATATATACGTTATATATATATATATAAGTATATACCTTCAGTATTTTACACCCTCGGTTCCTCTTGCCTCGGCTAATTCCACTCTCCGAGCAAGGTAAGAATCAGGTTTTAACTTCGGTTTGTTTTTGTCAAATTTTGGTTTGTATAAATATGTATATATATATATATGATATATATATATATATATATATACATTTCTGTTATGTGTGAACCTGAAGAACCAAATTTTGGGTAAGGGAGAAGTCCTCCTCATTGCCTCCTACTTTTTATGTATGTTTTATATGGTTATACACTTGTTGTATAATTGTGTATAAGAATATACAAGACCATATAAACCAGTTTTACCACTTCCTAAAACCGATCTTGTCAGCCTCTTTGTGAAAACCTAAAATTGGGGTAAGGGTTCAAAGGATCTGCTTTATTTGGGTGCGAGTTCTTGCATCTTACACCTTGTTTTTATATATGTGTATATAAATGTACACTTTCATATACACATATGTATAAGATGATATGCGCAAGTTTACAACCTTTTCTTAATGTTTATAACCCTGATTGTTTTTCCTTTCTTCTATAAAAAAATGGAGATTTTGAGTAATTTAATGAATAGGTAAAATTATGCAAGTGAATGAAGTATATTGTTATATATATACATACATGTATGTGTATATACATTAATATGAACTTAGTGTCCATGTTTTGTAATTTTATTACAATATAGCATGATGAAGTTTATGGGTTGGTTGGATTTCAAAATCATTCTTGAAATTGAGAATTTTCATTTATCACTGCTCCTGATAAATCAGGATTTTTGCTTTGTGAAAATGGTTAGTATGGACCCCTTGAACTATTAAAAGAGCATACATGTATTCATAGGTATGTACTCATGTTTATTTAAAGTGCTAATAAAATAGTTTACACAATTATATACATGATTTCCCCAAGATGGACTTGATTATGCACATTGTAACCTCAATTGCCTGTTTTAAACGCCTATGATATCCATTTATCATCATATGTGTAAGTTATGATCGACCATGCTTTAATTGGGTATTTTGATGTATGGAATGTTAAGTGTTATGTTTACTTTCTTAAAACCCATGTTTTCAAATGTTATGATAACTTTTATGTGCACGGAGCTTTATCATTCATGTCATAATGTTTCTAATGATAAAACTGTTTTCATATTATGAATACGTATGTGAAAATGTGGTTTAATTAAGAATACATGGAACCCCATTAATGAATGACCATGTCAAGATATGTGAGGGATGTATAGGACTTACATGTGATGGGTGCTCCCGGAATTATATAGCGCAACAAGAATGATGTGACGGGTGTGCCATGAATTATACAGCGCTCCAATGCATTAGGTAAAGTAGGAGTCTCATGAGACGATTATGTGCGAAGGTCTTGGCAGTTAGCCATGGCTTGAGCTAAGGAAACGGGGTGGGCAGTGAGCCTTGACCCATTAAGTATGTTATATGGTCTTGATGAAAGGTCTTGACAAAGTCTAGTATTATACATTCCCTCTGCATGTAATGATAAAGGTTAAATAGGGATTAGTTAAACTAATAGGACAACCCCTAGTTGAATGCTCCCAAGATCATGAAAATGTACTTTATATGACAAGAACTGTTTTTCATATGGTAAACTATTAGATGATCTGCATTTTACTCATGAACCATGATATGCATATTTTCCCTGCTTAGCCATAGAATTCTTTTAGAATTGAAGTAACCTAGTTTGAATATAAAGTATTGTTTATTGTTCCTATGTTGCGCTCTCTGATCATGTTTACTTTTAAGTTTATCTCAAGTACGTTCTTCTTTATGCAAGTGGTTTTTAAAGAATGATGGATTTCATGTTTTAAGAAAAGAAAACGTTTTGTTTTAGGAAAGTGTTTTACTCTCTTCAAAAGGACTTCTTTGAAAAAGGATTTTCTTAAAATGTTTTTAAAACCCCTTACTGGGCATTTTTGCTCACCCTAAGTTTCGTTTAAATTTTTTTAGGCATGGTTGATACCTATGAAGTTAATCGGAAGCAGCTGGTTTCCCAGAATCCTGAACCTCACGATCTTCTGTAGTAATGAGACATGATATTTAATTTATAATGATGTAATGTTAAGTAAATCATGTCTCATTAAGCACCCTGGGTTTGGGGGTCACTACAATCCAAGGGGACCTAAAGGATCATATTTTATTCCTAAGGTTGTTTTCGGTCGAATTATACTTATCCAATAGAATTATTACATTTGTTAGGGTAATAATAATATAATTTTTACCCCTAATTTCCCAATTTACCTTTAACTGCGGTAAATATAAGTCAAAAGTTACTATTCACCAAAAACTATTTTCAACTTATTGAACTATATTTTACTTAATAAGGTTAACTATTCTTCTCGGATTTTTTAAATTCAACTCAAGGAAGTTGTAAAATTATGTTTTATGCAAATTTTCAAATACCCTTAGAAGGTGGGTAAAAGACGGTAAAAAGTTAAATAAACTTTTTATATATCTAAAATTATTATAAAATGACTTCAAGGAATTATTTTTAACTTATATAGGAATTATGTATCTATTTTGACCAAAAATATATTTAAATAAAATATATAATTATTTACATAAAAAGTTGGTTTTAACCAATAACTCAGTGTTTTTCACTATTCATCAAAAAATTGTCATTTTTCAGAAAAATACCAAAAATTCAGCCAAAGATATATTTGATATTCTTAATTCAAAAATGATGTATATTTTACAATATTAAAATAATTTTATTTTCATTAGTTAATTTGAAATTAATTCCTCTTGTCAAAACAAATAGCGTGTTTTAAGCAACAATATCGATCAAAATACTAACACTTGTTTAAGTCTTATTTCAAAGTGAAATTAATTAAAATGTCTTAAATTGTATTAAATGATAAAAATACAATCTAATTATACTTCAAAACCAATAAAATTCATAACTTAACACTATATATTATTTCTATTAAAAAAGTTGTTTTTAATTCAAATTTAATATTTTTCACTATTCACCAAAATATTAAAGTTATCAGAAAAATATCATAAAATTATCAAAGCTAAATTTTATGTCCCAATTCTAAAGAAGTTTATTTTCTAAAATTGAATATATAAAAGTGTAAAATATTGGATTTAAAAAATGTTCTCTTTCAGAGGGTGGTAAAATTGCATTTTCTGAAAAATACTTCCTTTATCTAAAACAAATTTAATTTGTTCTTCTATTATGTCTAAGAAACACATAATATAAAATTCAATATAAAGTTAATAATATTCATAGCCTCTTTTGAACAACTAGTTTGGTATGTAATGGAGCGCTTGAACTCAGTGTTGCGTGTAATGAAAGTTATTTAATTTCTTTGAAAAAATAACATACTATGAAATCTTGGGGTGTTACATTCTTCCCTATTTCAATAAATTGCATCCTCGCAATTTGAAATTGTTCTTCAAAAATAAAATGTTAAAATACAGAAATACCTTTGTGGAAAACCCACATCGGAAATTGGGTTAATAAAAGTTAGTCCTAATAAGAGGGAAAGAGAAATGAAAAGGTTACCACAAAATTATGACCTCCATTTGGAGAACATTGGTGGAAATTAGAGAGACATAATTGGTGGAAAATCATAAATATTTATAGGGAGTGATTGAGGTCATCAGTCACAAATAATTGTATAATTGAGGGCCTCAAATACACCAGTCTATGATAATATAAAATATCATTGGTTCAACAAAACATAAATTATTTGGATAACACATTTTTAGTATTAAGATCCCTTACCTAGTGTTTAAGAATTAATTTATTCATATAATAAGAGAAGAAAAAAATATAGACATGACAAGTAGAGTTCCATCCTCTAAATAATTTCTACCACAAAATCATCTTTCACTCTAAAAGATAATAGAGCTATTTTTTTCTATTTATCTTATTCGTATAGGGTTCCAAAGAAATGAATTTATAATTCATCTATTAGGACCGTTAAAAAATGAAACTACATTATATATTTCAGGGACATCATGTAGTCTAGTGGTAGGCGATAAATCCCAATCGAATTATGGTTGTGGGTTCGATTCTCGTAGCTTTGTCCGACGTAATGGGTTGTCACATAGTCTGTGTGTTGTCGTTTTTATAAAAATCCAAAAATAAGCTTAACAATAGTATCAAATTTCCAACAGAATCCATTCCAACCATTAGACTAATCCAAAATACTGTTATCCAAACTCATAGTCCAAAATTTATAAGGAAGTTAAACATAATGAAGATCGTTTTTCCATTTAATAACATGTGAACACCTTCATCATGTATTATTTTAAAACATGGTAACCCCCGAAATTTACATAAAACCTTATTGATTACATTCATGCTCCCTTATCATTTATATAATACTGAATATATTCCTTTTATCCAAAAATATTAAATATTCCAACATTGATGTTATAAGAAAACTATTAATCAGTTCCAAGGAAGCCTAGAATATCCAATATAATTTATCCAAATCAACCATCTCTTATTACAAAACCACTAACTCATTATCAGGACCATATTAAGGATTACCTTTCCTTTAACCATGTAATTTACAGAAATCATAGCTTACTTTTAAGTCACTTGTCTTAGAACCATATAATCTCATACCTTTAATAAAATAGTACTGCAGTACAATCCTTATTTATCTCCATAATTCATTTAACCACTATAATTTTGATACAACACTCAAATGAAAAAATTCTATAATAACAAAATAAGAACACTAGTCATTCCTCTTCATCTGAGGTAGTATCATAACATTATTATTATCCAATTGCAGCAATTTGGGTATACTCTGATGATTTGGACATTGATTCGCATAGTGTCCCTACTACTTGCTGATGAAGCATTGTACATTTGAAACTTTTTTATGACCCTTGTAATCACCTACTTGGTGTCCTTTTTCTCTACACTTATAACAATCTGACATTCCATTCTAGCATTTACCCAGGTGATTATTTCGAAATTTATCACACATGGGAAAATCATTCTTTCCCCTCATCCCATTATCTGTCTTTCTCGCAACCATCATTTTCTTCTCTTGCTTCCCTTAAAAGACATATGACTAAGAGAATTCATTACATATCTTACTAACAAATGATATTATTTCTTCATATGTTAATAATAAATGGCAGACTATTTCCCTTATAAATTTTGGCATAATACCATGAATGATATGACCCTTTTTACCCTTTGGATCTTACGTATTGATGGATTTCTCATTCTTTGTATTGTGTGCCATTTTTAAACAATGGCATACACTAGGTCAGTTTATGAATTGCAATGAATAATTACAAACATGTAAAACACCTAACGTAAATTGAAATGTTTGTGGATATAATCCATAATCATGAAAATGATTTCATTAAGGAGGTATATACGATTAAATCTTTCATAATTATTTGTAAAGAAAATGAGAATTATCCTAAGCATATCCCCCAGGAGTGTCATAACCAAGAGTGCAGCAAGGCCCGTTGTCGTGCACCAGTTCCCATTGGAGTCTAGTTCAAAACGGTGTTTTCGGGTTTTATACCAAGGTACATCTTTTCCAGAGCCACCTCTACCGGCTCATATCCAGATAGAGATGTATTTTCTTGAAAAACTCACTAAATCTCTACTTTACCAAAATTCAAGGATGCTCTTCTATACTACTCCTCAAAGTCTATCTTGGGTTAATGTTCTCTAATCAGATTTTATCTAAATCTAGTTTCCATGGTAATTACTAAAATTCCACTGATACCAACTATAACGCCCCGACCCAATGTTCCTAGAGTCAGTGCATTATTTTAATACATTGGCTTGATTACAAGGAATCAATTCCCAAAAAAATTGATCAGTTTAGCAGTCTTGGAAAATAGATTACATACATGAACATTGCATTACACTTTCTAACATAAAACACAAAACAACCATTGATAATTCCACTTTTCCCTTAGCTTAACCTTGTATCTCAAACATAAAACACTTCTTGGGATCCTGGGAAAATAAAACATAAGAAAAGGGTGAGCTCAGATTCTCAGTAAGGTTAAATAATTTAGCGGAAGCGATAAACTATTAAGGCAAGATGTGTAATAAAAACAATATCCTTTTTAAACTAAATATTGAACATAATATGGAAAAAATAAATCAAACATAACTATATAAACAATCACATGGATATTCTACTTCTCTAATAATCACATATAATAACTAATTTTATAATGCAGGAATGTATAGAATATGACATTAATTTCTGTGTCAAGGCCTCATGCTAGGACCTATGAACTAACTGTAACCGGACCGAAACCTGAAGAGCCTCTAATCGGACACCAACCCGGAGAGACTTTGTAACTTGACTCCAACCTGAAGAACCTCTATAACCGGACTCCAACATGGAGAGCCTTTGTAACCGAACACCAACCAGGAGGGTCTGCTGTAACAGGACCCCAACTTGGAGGGCTTACTTTTACCGGTCCCCAACCTGGAATATACTAGTCCAATACATTTATCATAAGAAAAGGTTGAAATATAACATAAACATTTGTATTAAACCTAGAATACGAAATGCCAATACTTTATCCATAAACAATGAATTGTATAAAAATAACACATCCACAATCAAACTTATCTCAATATAGTCTATAAAATATGGGAGATTTTTATCATAAAAAATCATCTTCAAACAAGTTTAAAATCCATTAATGTATGTGGACATAGATGAAAATGATCAGTAAAATGTTTTGAGTGAAAAACACCTTTTTCTTGAAATCGTTTAAAATTATCACAATTTATAAAGGTAGTCATTAAAAGGGGTTTTTTGAATCAAAGTGTCCCTTACCACTTTGAAACTTTTTAAATGAATTAACATTTCTAAACATTCATGACCATATAAATTAATCCTTAAAATCATTTTGAAAACATGGAAATTAATTAAAGAAGCGACCTTTAGTCTAAAGTCTGACAGCTCCCCGGGTCTAGATGGTTTTGGGAATTTTTTCTTTCAGACTTACTGGGACGTCATTCATGAGGATGTTTGTAGGTTGGTTACTCATTTTTTTAAAGGTGGCTCTCTTACTCAGGGTCTGAATGCTCAATTCCTTGCCCTTATTCCAAAGACTTAGAATGCTAATGAGATTCATTTGTTCAGACCTGTTTCTATGATCAATACTATTTTTAAAATTATTTGCAAAATCTTGGCTACAAGGTTGTCTTCTATTGCCAGTAAGATTGTTTCTCCTAATCAGTTTGGATTTATTAAGGGTAGGTCTATTCAAGATTGTCTTATTACTGCATCTAAATGTGTTAATCTTCTTAAGAAATCCACAAGGGATGGTAATATTGCTCTCAAGTTGGACGTCAGGAAAGCTTTTGATACTATAAATTGGAATTTCATTTATAAGGTTCTTTGTTTTTTTGGTTTTGATGATGTTTTCATTAATTGGGTTAAAATCATTTTCGAGTCAGCTCGTATCTCTGTCCTTGTTAATGGCTCCCCTGAGGGCTTCTTTGCTTGTTCTAGAGGTGTCAGACAAGGTGACCCTCTCTCGGCCATTATTTTTTCCATTGTAGAGGATTATCTTAGTAGATTACTTTCTATTATGGCTGGTAATGGGAATCTGTATTCTATTAGTGCTGGTAGAGGTTTTGTTGCTCCCACTCACTTGTTTTATGCGGATGATATTATTATTTTCACTAAAGGGGATAAGAGAAATATTAAAAATATTAAGCGTGCCCTTTTTCATTATGAAAAAGTCTCTGGGCAAGAGATTAGATGGGACAAGTCCTTTGTTTATTTTGGAAGGAATTTTCCTATTTCTAGGAAGACTGGCATTATTAGGGATTTGGGTATTCATGAAGGTGTTTTTCCCTTTACTTATTTAGGTGTTCCTATGTTTTGGGGGAGGTCTAAAGCTTGTTATTTTTCTGATATTGTATGTAAAATCAGACGTCATCTTGCTACATGGAAGGGTAAGTCCCTTTCCTTGGCTGGTCGGGTTTGTTTGGTTAGAGCTGTTATCATTTCTAAGTTTGTTTATTCTTTCATGATTTATAAGTGGCCGATCTCTCTTATCAAGAGCATTAACGTTTCTATTAAAAAATTTATTTGGAGTGGCAATATTTCAGAGAGGAAATTAGTTACTGTTTCTTGGAATAATTGTTGTAAACCCTATGATTCTGGGGGTCTTGGTATTAAAAATCTTGAGGTGTTTAATGATTCTTTATAGGCCTCGTTCATTTGGAGGCTTGTCAATGATAAATCTGAGTCTCTGGACTTTCTCCGCTATAAATTTAGGGATAGGCTCAGGAATGGAGTTTTTAATTATCTGGATTCTTCTGTTTGGCCTGCTTTTAAATGCATCTTTTCCTCTATTGACTCTCATGCAAGATGGCTTATTTCAAGGAACTCGTCTTTATCCTTTTGGAAGGCCAATTGGACTGGATGTCCTTTAGCTGACTCCTTGTTGGATGATGATTTTAATGTTGATATGGATGCTACGATTAAGGATCATCTTGATAATATGGGGGGTCTCCCTAATCATATTGTTACTATTATCAATAGTTACTGTTTCTCTAACAGAGAGGATTTTTGGGCTTGGGAACCTGCTTTTAATGGCCTGTTGACTTCTAAAAATTTTTATTGTCATTCTCTATCTTGAAATATAGGGTGTAAATGGATGAGGGATCTTCATATAAATTTTATTAGGCCCTCTCGGTCTTATTTTTCCTGGAGATTGGCTCATGGGAAACTTCCTACTAATTGTTTTCTTCAGAAATGTGGCATCTCTCTCTGCTCTTCGTGTGTGTTTTTTCATCAACATAGGGAAGATATTGATCATTTGTTTATTAGTTGTGTCAATGCCTCTTCAATGTGGAAGGCTGTTTTTGATATCTTCGAAATTCCCATGCCTAATATGTCTTCAATTCATCATTTCCTTCAAAGCTGGAATTCTATTTCGCTCTCTCCCCAATTGTTGGATCTTTTTAGAGTCGTTGCTTCTGAACTCCTTCATTTTATTTGGTTTGCTCGAAATAAGATGATTCATGATAAATTTTCCTTCTCGGTTAGTGGGGTTTTATCTGCTATTCTTGGTGATATGCGTAATGTTGTTATTCCAAGGAATCATTTTTGCTTTAACTCAGTTCATGATTTGTCTGTTCTGAACAGGATAGGTGTTAAGGGTAATTTCAAGCCTCCGCGTGGTACTTTAGAAGTTCTCTGGAAGGAACCTTTTTTTGGTTGGTTAAAATTAAATTCAGATGGTGCTTCTAGGGGTAATCTGGGGCATTCTGGTTATGGTGATGTTTTCAGGAATCATAAAGGGGATGTCCTTGGTTGTTTTCATGGTTCTTGTGGCTTTGCCTCTTCACTTGAGGCTGAAATGCTTGGCATTATTGTTGCTCTCGATCAAGCTGTGCAGCGTGGTTGGGATAATTTATGGTTTGGGAGTGATTCTTCTGTTGTTGTTTCTGCAATTAGGATGGGTCTTTATCACTTGTCTTGGAAGCTTACTAATCGCTGGATTAATTGTTTGGAGACTCTTTTTTCTTTGAATCATATTATCACTCACGTTTATAGGGAATCCAATTCTGTTGCTGATGGACTGGCTAATAAAGGTGTTGATTTTGTTTGGTTTGATCAAGTTCCTGATGATCTCCTTATTTTTATTAATAAGAACCATGAAAATCCCCCATTTTTAGACTTTTGTAAGTTTCTTTTGGGGCCTGTTTGTTTCTTTCTTTTCTTTTTCTTCATGATGGCAGTAGATATTTGCTGTGTCGAGTTGCTGTGGTTTCCCAAATTCTGCGAATCAGTGTGCTGATCTGGAGCAGGCTGGAGTCTGCAGAGTTGCTGGCTTCATTTGGTTTCCCAAATTCTGGGAATCAGTGTGCTGTATGGAGCGGGCTGGAGGCTTAGTTTCTGGCTTCTTTTGGTGGAAGGAAGGCTTTTATGTTGCTGTTTTTTGGCTAATAAAGGCCAGGGGTGATGTAGATTCTTATGTCGTGGAGAAATCTTACATGATCCGGCTTTGATCTTCATTGGAGGTATTGGTGGCCTCATACCATAGCCCACCCTTTTTTATTGGGTGTTTGTCTGCTTTGGTTTCTTTCATTTTCACCTTAACCATTTTTTATGGTTTTGGTGTTTATTGTTTGTATTTTTCTTTTACTGTTTTCTTTTCTCTTTAATAAATTTTGATTAACTAATGGACATTAATTAAAAGGGTTTAGAAAGAAAAATCTTTGTAACATTTAAAATTAAGATATAGTTAAATAGACCCTCCCATAAAATCTTAAGAGATTAGTTTTTGAAAACATTTTTATAAATTATAGGTATCAATGATAAATATGTCCCAGTAAATTCTTGCAAATAAACAATCTTGAATAATAATGAGATTGAGGAAATAACCCTTACCTTATTGTAATCAATCGATTCATATGAAAAATATTCAATAAACACCAAATGAATCATATAATATGATGAATATAAAGAGAATAATGATAATATATATCAATTGGTAGGACACAATACACCACATGCAATAAATAAGTGGTGAACAAATGGAAATCTCACGGAATTAAAAGTGAGATAAGAAACCACATACCTTGCACTTTCCTTTGGTCGAGGGTATGTTTAACCTCTAATATAATGACCATTGTACAATATTAGATTATAGTAGGACAATATTCATATTTATTATATCATACATGATTCATTTTTGACTTTATACTACCCATTTAATAATGATTTTCATGTTAAATTAACATTTTGGGTAATAATCGCTTTCTTTATCGTACGTATTTTAACTTGTTATTATTGACCGTATCATTTAGGTCATGATTTAAATACATCCATAGTATAGACATTGATTTATATATAATATATATTTTAAAAATAAATATTTATAATAGATAGATATATGAAATGTAAAATACCATTTATGGAGATGGTAGGCCGTATGTACAGATAAATGTTGTTTCAGTTTTCATATCGTATTGAATAGAAGTAAGTGAATAAGATATATGTAAGTACATAAATACATATTTATGTAAATATATATATATATCCAGTAGAATTATTATTTCATATATTACATACTTATTAGTAATATATATTTTTATAATCGTCGATGAATGGTGAACGTGGAAATGAATCTAATCGCGTCGTGGAGACGGTAATCCGTACGTACGCACGAGCGAAAATATCATTTCTTTAAATTTTTGGAATTGGATGGTATATAAATTTTATAGACACATTAATATGTTAATTTCATTATTTATATACATATTTCTCATCATTATATCCATCCAAGTGACATAGGGTTGAATAACAAAATACACTACAGCATGGAGACGGTAAGTCGTACTTACGCACGCATGGTGACATTATCATTCATAAGATGGATAAAATAATGAATATAGTTATAAAATATTTATAATAACATCAAAGTATATAGAATATACTGGATTTATTATTTTATAATGGAAACAACAATGAAAGAGTAAGTGGAAGAATAAGAGAACTTGAAAGACGATGGTGAAATCATTACATCTTCTTTGGGTTCTTCCTTATGATTTGATCCAAATGGATCCTTAGGTTGGATTTATGACCAAAATAAGGCCTCTAAGATGAAGGTAGGATAGTTTGGAGGGTATTTGGGAAGGGTTTGGACGAGCCAAATGCCATTGGAGGTGTGAATTTGAGAGAAGGGGAAGTTCCCTTTTATAAGAGGGGTGAGGGAAACCTTAGGAATAACTTAAAATATTATTTTATAATAATTTAATTTTCGGTTTCTAATGGCTCCAAAATGAATTATTTAAAGGATAAGGTTGGGATGGGTGTAAAACCACTCAAACAATAGGTTTTATACAGGTTTAGATCACCATATTAACCTTAACCTTTAGATTTAACTCTTAGGTAAATAGTTTGACATTTACTGTGTCTCTTATATTTTTATATTATATGGATAATAAACATTCTATAAACTTCCAATCGAACCTAAATTTGTTAATTAATGTCATATATATTATTATATAAGTCTTTGGCCGAATCTTAGATTATTAGGAATAGAATACCAATTAATAATATAATATTTGTTTTAAAAACTCTTTTATGTCAGTTTTGACACTATTTGGTATTTTGTTTTTGCTAAATTTATAATAGTATTATTAATTCGAATATAATTCACATAACAAACCAAAACATGTCATGTTAACCTATAAAATTAGTTTAATTCATAAAAATTCTCAAATTACATTTATTTGGATATTTATTATGTCAATTATTTTAATCATTATTTAATACGGTAATTACTGCATCATCATTGTCTCATAAAAAAATTTAATTATTTAATCTCTAAATATAATAAATAAAATAATATTATGAGGGATATATTTTGATATCTCTAATTAATATTTATTGTAGATTTTATCTAATGTATAACCCTATAATAAAAAAGTTTTAGTTATTAAACTTTGATTTTAAAGCTTTTAACACTTCTTTAAATAAAATAATAATAAATGTCCGAATCTAATCTAGGAGGACCTAAAGGATCATATTTTATTCCTAATGTTGTTTTTGGTTGAATTATACTTATCTAATTGAATTATTACATTTTTTAGGGTAATAAAAATATCAACTTTACCTTTAATTGTGGTAAATAAAAGTCAAAAGGTACTATTCAAGAATAATTATTTTCATCTTCTTGAACCAAATTTTACTTACTGAGGTTAATCGTGTCTCTCAAATATTTTATATTCAACTATCAAAAGCGGTAAAACAATGTTTTATACAAATTTTCAAATACTCTTAAAAGGTGGGTAAAAGATGGTAAACAGTACAATAAAATTTTTATATAACTAAACATATTATAAAATGAATCCAATATATTATTTTGAACTTATATAGGTATTTTGTATCTATTTTAACCTAAAATAAATTTAAATAAAATAAATAATTTTTTAAATAAAAAGCCGGTTTTTACTAATAACTCGGTGTTTTTGACTATTCATCAAAAATTGATGTTTCTCATAAAAATTCCAAAAATTATGCCTAAGATATATTTCATATTAAAAATTCAAAAATGATTTATATTTTACAAAATTCCATACATATAATTTACAGTAATTAATTTAAAATTAATTCCCGTTGTCAAAAAAAATAGCGTGTTTTTAAGCAACAACATCTATCAAAAGATTGACACTTGTTTACGTCCAATTTCAAAGTGAAATTATTTATAATGACATAAATTGTATTAAAAGATAAAAATATAATCTAATTATACTCAAAACCAATCTAATGAATAAGTTAATACTATAAATTATTTCTATTAAAAATGTTGTTTTTAATTAAAATTTAGTATTGTTTCACTGTTCCCCAAAATATGAAAGTTATCAGAAAAATACCAAAAATTTATCAAAACTAAATTTGGTGTCCCAATTTTAAAGGAAAAGATTATTTTTTCAAATTGAATATATAAAAGTGTCGAGTATTGGAATTAAAAAAGGTTCTCTATCAAAAGGCGGTAAAATTGCATTTTTTGAAAAAAACTTCTTTTATCTAAAAAATATTTAATTTGTTCTTATATTATGTCTAAGAAACACATAATATAAAATTAAAAATACACTTAATACTATTCATAACCTTTTTTGAATGGATGGTTTGGTAAGTCATGGTGTGCTTGAACTTGGTGTTGCGTGGAGTGCAAGTTATTGAATTACTTTGAAAAGATAACGTACTATGAAATATTGGGGTGTTACATTCTTACCTCCTTCAATAAGTTGTGTCCTCGCAATTTGAAATTTTTCTTCAAAAATAAAATGTAAAAAATAGAGAAATACCTTTGTGGAAAACTCATATCGGAAATTGGGTTAATAAAAGTTAGTCATAATTTGATGGAAATGGAAATGAAAAAGTTACCACCAAATTATGATATCCATTAGAAGAACATTGGTGGAAATTAGAGACACATAATTAGAGAAAAAACGTAAATATTTATATGGAGTGATTGAGGACATCAGTAACAAAAAATTGTAGAATTAAGGGCCTCAAATACATCAATCTATGATGATTTAAAATATCATCAGTTCAACAAAACATAAAGTATTAGGATAACAAATTTTTAGTTTTAAGAACCCTGACCTAAAGTAGAGGAATTAATTTTATCATAGAATAGGAGGAGAAAATATATACATGACAAGTATTATTCCATCATTTAACTAATTTCTACCACAAACTCATCTTTCACCCAAAATGATAATAGAACTAAAATAATATTCTATTTATCCTATTCATGTAGGGCTTCAAAAAAATGAATTTATAATTCACCTATCAGACTCTTTAAAAAAGGAACTACATTATACAATCCAGGGACTTCACGTAGTCCAGTGGTAGGCGATAAATACCAATTGCACTATTTTTTTGGGTTCGATTCCCAAAGCTTTTTCCAACGCGATGGGTTGTCACACGGTCTGAGTGTTTCCCTTTTTATAAAAATCCAAAAATAACCTTAAAAATAATATCCAATTTCAAACTTAATCCATTCCAACCTTTAAAATTATCCAAAATATTTTTATCCAAACTCACAGTCTAAAATTTATAAGGAATTTAAACACAATGAAGATCCTTTTTTCCACGTAATAACATGTGAACACATTCATCAAGTGTTGTTGTAAAACATGGTAACAACCTGAATTTCCAAAAAACCTTTTTGATTACATTCATGCTCCCTTATCCTTTATATAATACTAGATATATTCCTTTTATAAAAAAATATTGAATATCCCAACAATGATGAAATAAACAAACTATTAATCCTCTCTAAAGAAGTCTAGAATATCCAATATAATTTATCCAAATCAACCATCTATTATAACAAAATCACTACCTCATTATCAGGACCATATTAGGGATTAACTTTCCTTCAAACATGTATTTTCCAGAAAACATAGCTTACTATTAATTTACTTTTCTTAGAACCCTATAATCTCAAACCCTCAATAAAATAGTACTTCCATACAATCCATATTTATCTCCATAATTCCTATAACCAGTATACTTTTGATACAACACTCAAATGAAATCATTCTATAATAAAAAAATTTGAACAGTAGTCATTCCTCTTCATCTGAGGTAGTTTCATAACTTTATTATTATCCAATAGCAGCAATTGTGGTATACTATGATGATCTGGTCATTGATTTGCGTAGTGTTCTTACTCTTTGATGATGAAGCATTGTACATTTGAAACTTTTTTCTTACCCTTGTAATCACATACTTTCTGTCAGTTTTCCCTACACATATAACAATCTCACATTCCCTTTTAGAATTTACCAAGGTGATTATTTCCACATTTATCACATATAGAAAATCCTTCATTCCCCTCTCCCCTTTATCCATATTTCTCTCTACCATCCTTTTCTTCTCTTGCTTCCCTTCAAAGGCATAGGACTAAGATAATTCTTTACATATCTTACTAGCAAATGATATTATTTCTTCATAAGTTGAGAATAAATGGGAGACTATTTCCCTTCTAAATTTTGGATCAATGCCGTGAATGATGTGAGCCTTCTTACTCTTTGGATCATACGTATTGGTGGAGTTCTCATTCCTTCTACTAGGCGCCATTTATAAACAATGGCATACACTAGGTCTGTTTATGAATTTCAATGAATAATTCAGAACTTGTAAAACACCTAATGTAAATTGAACAGTTTATGGATATAATGCATAATAATAAAATAATTTCATTAAGGAGGTATATACTCATAAATATTTCATAATGATTTGTAATGAAAATGAGATTTTTCCTAATCATATACCCCAGGAGTGTCGTAACCATGAGTGCAGTAATGCACGTTGTCGTGCACCAGTTTCCGTTCAAGTCTTTCTCAAAGTGGTGTTTTCAGGTTTTACCCCTAGGTACATCTGTGCGAGAGCTGCCTCTACCTGGTCATATATAAATAGGGATGTATTTTCTTGGAAAACTCACAAAATCTCAACATTATCGAAATTCTAATATGTTCTTTAATACTAATCCTCAAAGTCCATCATAGGGTAATGTTATCTAATCAGATTTTATCTAAATCTAGTTTCCACGGTTATTGCTAAATATTATTTAATACCAACTATAATGCCCTGACCCTAGATTCCCAAAGTTGGTGCATTATTTTAATACATTGGCATAATTACAAGGAATCATGTCCCGAATGACCGATTAGTTGAGCAGTCTTGGGAAATAGATTACATACATGAACATTACACTACACTTTATAACTTAAAACACAAAAAAAATCCTTTGAGAATTCCATTGTTCTTTTTTCCTAACCGTGAATTTCAAACATAAAACACATCATGGGATCCTTGGAAAATAAAACATAAGAAAGGGGTGAGATCAAATTCTTAGTAAGGGTAAATTATTTAGCGAAAGCTAAAATCTTTTAAGGCAAGATGTGTAATAAAAACAACAACCTTTTAAAACATAATCTTGAGCATAATATGGAAAAAATAAATCAAACATCACTATATGAACAAGCATATGGATGTTGTACTAGTAAAATAATCACATGTAATAACTAATTTCATAATGAGGGAATGTATAGTATCAGAATTTAATTTCTGTGTCAAGACATCATGCCAGGACCTATAGGCTAACAGTAACAGGACAGAAACCCGGAGAGCCTCTGTAACCGGACTCTATCCCGGAGACCCTTTGTAACCTGACTCCAACCCGGAGAGCCTTTATAACCGGACTCCAACCCGGAGAGCCTCTATAACCGGACTCCAACCCAGAGGGTCTCCTGTAACAGGACCCCAACCCGGAGGGATTTCATTTACTGGTCCCCAACCCGGAACATACCAGTCCAATACATTCATCATAAGAAAAGGTTGAAATATAACATTAACATTCGTATTAAAACTAGCATATGAACTGTCAATAATTTTTTCATAAACAAAGAATGGTATAAAAAACACAACCACAGTCAAACATATCAAAAAACATTCCATACAATATGGTGGATTTGTATCATAATAAATCAACTTCAAACAAGTTTAAAATCCATTAAAGGATGTTGACATAGATGAAAATGATCAGTAAAATGTTTTGAGAGAAATACCCCTTTTTCATGAAGTCGTTTAAAATTCTCGCAATTTATAAAGGTAGTCATTAAAAATGGTTTTTTAATCAATGTGTCCCATACCACCATGAATCTTTTTAAATTAATTATCATTTCAAAAAATTCATGTCCATATAAATAAATCCATAAAATCATTTTTAAAACATTGACATTAATTAAAAGGGTTTTGAAAGATAAATCATTAAAACATTTAAAATGATTATCTAGTTAAATAGAACCTACCATAAAACCTTAAATGATTCCTTTTGAATAAATTTTTATAAAATATGGGTATCAATGATAAATATTTCCTAGTAAATTCTTGCACATAAACAATCTCGTATAATAATGAGATTGAGGAAATAACCCCTACCTCATTGTAATCAATCGATTCATATGAAAAATAGTCAATAACCACCAAATGAATACTAGAATATCATGAATATAAATAAAATCATGATAATATAATTCAAATGGAATTACAAAATACACCACATGCAATAAATAAGTGGTGAACAATGGAAATATCACGGAATTAAAAGTGAGATAAGAAACCCCTTACCTTGCACTTTCCTTTAGTCGAGGGTATGTTTAACCTCCTATATAATGACCATTGTATGTTATTATATTATACCAGAACCATATTAATATTTATTATATCATAAATGATTCATTTATGACTTTATACTACCCATTTAATAATGATTTTCATGTTAAAATATAATTTCGGGTAATAATCGCTTTCTTTATCGTACATATTTTAACTTGTTATTCTTGACCGTATAATTCAGTTCACGATTTAAATAAATCTAGAATATAATCCTTGATTAATATATCATATATATTTAGAATATAAATATTTATAATAGGTAGATATATGAAATGGAAAACACAGTTTATGGAGATGGTAGGTTATACGTACGCATAAACACTGTTTCTATTATCATGTCATATTGAATGGAAGTAAGTGAATAAGATATATGTATGTAGATAAATACATATATATATATATATATCCAGTAGAATTATTATTTCATATGTTACATACTTAATTGTAATATATATTTTTATAATCGTTGATGAATGGTGAACGTGGAAATGAATCTCATCGCGTTGTGGAGACGGTAATCCGTACGTACGCATGAGCGACAATATCATTTCCTTAAAGGTGTGAAATTGGATGCTATATTAATTTTACAGAGACATTATAATTTTATTTTCTTTATTTATATACATATTACTCATCATTATATCCATCCAAATAACATAGTGTTGAATAACAAATTAAACCACAGTGTGGAGAGGGTAAGCTGTACATACGCACACTTGGTGACATTATCATTCATAAGATAAATTGAATATTTAATATTGTTGTGCCATTTTTATAATAACATCATAGTATATGGAAGATACTGGAGTTATTATTTTATAATTGAAACAAATATGAAAGCGTAAGTGGAAGTATAAGAGAACTTGAAAGACAGTGGTGAAATCATTTATCTTCGTCGGGTTCTTCCTTTTGATTTGATCAAAAGGGCTCCATATGATGGATTTATTCCAAAATGAAGGCCACTAGGATGAAGGTAGGATAGTTGGGAGGATATTTGGGCAGGGTTTGGCCAAGACAACTGGCTTTGGAGGTGTGAATTTTAGAGAAGAGGAAGTTCCCTTTTATAAGAGTGGTGAGGGGCAACTTAGGAATAACTTAAAATATTATTTTATATTAAATTCATGTTTAGTTTCTAATGACTCCAAAATAAATTATTTAAAGGATAAGGTGTGGATGGGTAGAAAACCACTCAACCAATAGGTTTTAGGTAGGTTTATGTCATCATATTAGCCTTAACTTTTAGATTTAACTCTTAGTTAAATAGGATCACATTTACCGTGTCTCTTTGTATTTTCATATTATATAGTTATTAAACTTACTATAAAATGACAATAGAACCCCAATTGGTTCATTAATGTCATATATATTATTATATATGTATTTTGGCCGAAACAAATATTTTTTGGAATATAATACCTATTAATAATATAATATTTGTTTTAAAAACTCTTTTTTGTCACTTTTGACACTATTTGGTATTTTGTTCTTGCTGATTTTATAAAAACATAATTAATTAGAAATAAATTCATCAAACCAACCCTAAAACGTCTTTTTAACCTATAAAATTAGTGTAATTTATAAAAATTGTCAAATTACATATATTTGGATATTTATAATTTCAATTATTTTAATATGTCATTAATACGGTAATTACTACATACTCATTGTGTCATAAATAAATTTAATTATTTAATATATAAAAATTGTAAATAAAATAATATTATTTATGAAATATTTTTATATTTTTCTAATGAATATTTATAGTCGAATTTATCTTATGTATAACCCTATAATAAAAATGTTTTAGTTATTAAACATTGATTTTAAATCTTTCAACTCTTCTTTAAATAAAATAATAATAAATGTCCTAATCTAATACAAGTGGTCCTAAAGGATCAAATTTTATTCCAATGGTTTCTTTTGGTCGAATTATAATTATATAATAGAATTATTACTTGTGTTAGGGTAATAATAATATCAAGTTTACCTTTAATTACCCAATGTACCTTTAACCGCGGTAAATTAAAGTCAAAAGTTACTATTCAACAATAATTATTTTCATCTTATTGAACTAAATTTTACTTACTAAGGTTAACCGTGTCTCTTGTATTTTTTTAATTCAACTCACAGAAGTGGTAAAATTACGTTTTATGCAAATTTACAAATACTCTTAGGAGGTGGGTAAAAGACGGTAAAAAGTTCAATAAAATTCCTATATATCTAAACTTATTATAAAAGGACTCCATTCTATTATTTTGAACATATATTGGAATTATATATCTATTTTGACCTAAAATAAATTTAAATAAAATAAATAATTATTTTAATAAAAAGTCGGTTTTAACCAATAACTCTGTGTTTTTCACTATTCATCAAAAATTGATTTTTCAAAAAAATACCAAAAATTCAGCCTAATATATATTTGATATTTCAAATTAAAATGTTTTGTATATTTTACTAAATTGAAAACATATAATTTTCATTAATTCATTTGAAATTAAATCTCTTTTTCAAAACAAATAGCGTGTTTTTAAGCAACACTATCTATCAAAATATTAACACTTGTTTATATCCAATTTCAAAGTGAAATTAATTATAATGACCTAAATTTTATTAAATGAAAAAAATAAAATCTAAACATACTTAGAAGCCAATCAAATTCATAAATTAACACATTAAATTATTTCAATTAAAAAAGAAGTTTTTAATTAAAATTTACTATTTTTCACTATTCCCCAAAATATGAATGTTATCGGAAAAATACCAAAAATTTATGAAAACTAAATTTTATGTCCTAATTAAAAATAAGAAGTGTATTTTGAAAAATATAATATATAAAAGTGTCAACTATTGGATTTAAAAAAGGTTCTCCATCAAAAGGCGGTAAAATTACATTTTTTTTAAAAACTTCCTTTATCTAAAAAAAATTGAATTTGTTCTTATATTATGTCTAAGAAACACATAATATAAAATTCAAAATGAAGTTAATAATTTTCATAACATATTTTGAACGACTAGTCTGGTAAGTCGTGGTGTGGTTGAACTCGGTGTTGTGTGTAGTGCAAGTTACTGAAATACATTGATGAAAAAACGTACTATGAAATCTTCGGGTGTTACAAAAAGTAAGAGTTATTAGATAATTGTTTCATTCAACCTAGCCCATCAATATGGGGTTCCCCAGTCTTTTTTGTTAAAAATATTGATGTCTCAATGAGACTTAGCATTGATTATATAAAATTTAATAACATCGCTATTAAGAACAAGTATCCTTTTCCTCATATTAATTATTTGATTGATCATCTCCATAGAGCTCATTATTTCTCAAAGATTGATTTGAGGTTGGGGTACCATTAGTTGAAATTAAAGGAAGCAGAGATTCCAAAGACTGTGTTTTTTACTAGATATGGCCATTATGAATTTCTAGTTATGCCTTTTGGGTAAACCAATGAACCTATTGTATTCATGGATCTTATGAATATTATTTACCATGAGTTCATGGATAAGATTATTGTTGTGTTTATTGATTATATTTTGGTTTCATACAAAAGTAAAAAAAGGAACATGAATTTCATTTCAGGGTTTTCTTTTAAACATTTAAATAAAATATATAGTATGGGAAATTCCTCAAGTGTGAGTTTTGGTTACAAAAAATTTCATTCCTTGGTCACATTGTTTCAAAAAATGGCATAACTGTTCATCCTCTTAAAATAAAAGTTATTTAAGAATTTACAAGTGCCACAAATATAATGGAGATCCGTATTTCTCTTGGTTTACTAGGTTACTACCGGAAGTTTCTTGAAAATTTTTCATGGTTATCTAGTCCAATTTCTAGGTTAACTCAAAAAGGTGTTATGTTTATCTGGACAAAAGAATGTGATGACTATTTTCATGAATTGAAAAAATTATTAGTGAATGCTCCATTTTTGAAACTCCCTTTCAAATATAGTGAATTTATTATCTATAGTGATGCTTCATTAAAAGGACTTGGCTGTGAAAAAATGTAGAATACTCACATAGTTTCTTAAGGTTTACTTCAGTTGAAACCTTGGGAGTT
The DNA here is from genome assembly GCA_963277665.1 of Viscum album. Taxonomy (NCBI): domain Eukaryota; kingdom Viridiplantae; phylum Streptophyta; class Magnoliopsida; order Santalales; family Viscaceae; genus Viscum; species Viscum album. The sequence goes on along the minus strand of OY728128.1, from coordinate 205,041,756 downwards.
AAATTACCCTAAACATGATTTGTAATTAGCTGATGTTTTTTTCTTTAATAATATGGAGGAATCATCACTATGGAGTAAAATGTGAAATATAAACTAACCCCAAAAATTTGAAATATATATTTACGTAGAAGGAATTGAACATGAGATATAGGAGATCTATGGAATTAATCATGGATTATGATTACATGATTCATTACTATTCAAGAAAGGAAAATAAAGTGGATGATAGTTTGAGTTGAAAGATTAATGTTACATTAACCATGTTATATTTTTAACAAGATCCTTTGATTAATGATTTGTTGAACTTTGGTATAAAAGTTGTTGGAGAAGGAATTTACTCTGTATTGTTTCATGTGTCAGCAAAATCATCCCTAGCCGACAGAATTAAGAAAGCACGGAAAAACAATAGTGATTTGTAGAAAAAGGTAATGTTGTTTTAGAAGGGTAATTTTCCTGATTTTAACATTGATACTGATTGTGTTTTGAGGTTTGGGAGGTGATTATGTGTTCCTTGTTTTTCCTAGTGGAAGAAAGAGTTTCTATGTGAAACTCATAGTTATCCGTTATCAATTCATCCTGGAAGTACAAAGATGTATAGAGATCATCAGGAGTATTACTGGTGGGATGGAATAAAAAGTGATATTGTTGACTTTTCAATTAAGTGTTTGACTTTTCATCAGGTTAAAGCATAGCGGAAGTTTCTAAGAGGGATGCTTCATCCTTTCCCAGTGCCATAGTGGAAATTGGAAAATGTGTCCATGTATTTCATTATGGTATTAATAAATACTTAATAAGGTAATAATGCAATCTTGGTTATTGTTCATTGACTGACTAAATCAGTTCATTTCCTTCCTATTTCAGAAACATTGTCTTGAGATCAACTTTCTCGATTGTATGTTAATGATATAGTCTGGTTGAATGGAGTTTCTCTCTCCATTGTAACTGATCATTATCCTAGGTTTACTTCTAACTTTTTGAAAGGCCTTCAGAAATCATTGGGTGCTGAAATAAATTTTAGTACAGATTTTTATCAAAAATCAGATGGGCAGTTAGAATGAACAATTCAGAAAATGGAAGATATGCTATGAGCTTTCTCAATGGATTACAAGGGAATTCAAGACCAACATCTTTCATTGGTTGAATTTTCTTATAAAATAGTTCTCATTCGAGTATATAGATGGCACAATTTTAGGAATTATATGGAAATTCCTATCGAACTCCCACTTTTTGGGATGAATTAGGTGAAAGGAGGCTGATGGGACAAGAATTGGTAGAAGAAATGGCAGAAAATTTTCAAATGACTCAGAAAAGCTAAGTGTGAGGTTCATTGGACCCTATGAAATATTAGAGAAAGTTGGATCAGATGCCTATAAAGTTTCACTACCTCCAATTTTATCCAAGGTACATAATGTTTTTCAAGATTCACTATTGAGAATGTATATGCTAGATTCAACTCATATTTTGTGTCCATAGGTAGTTCAGTTGGAGGACAATATTTCTTCTAAGGAACAACCAGTCCAGATTCATTACCATAAAGAACAAGTGTTGTGGAATAATGTCATTCATCAGGTAAAGGTTTTGTAAAAAAACCATCTTGTTGAAGAGGAAATGTGATAATCTGAAAATACTATGAGATATAAATACCATCATTTATTTGATAATTGAATAAAATTGGGAAGAGGAAATTTTCAAAAGGGGGGAGGATGTTACATCCTAGGTAAATTCAGAATTTGACTTTTTCATATTTATTAATATTTTTGAATTAAATATTAATTTTACTTTAATTGGGATGTTATGTTTGATGGAATGCTCGATATGTTACAATGGGTTTCTTTGAAATCTTACGTTTCGCACAATGTTGATTTATATGAAAATCTAACTACAATAAGAAATCTTACATAGTCATTGTATTGGTGGGAATGAAAAAAAACTAACAACAATATGATTATACATGTTTATTAAATGTTTTTAAATTTATAAAATAAATGATATAATCCTAAATTGTGAATGAATGTGATTTTAATAATAACACTCTAAGATGGATTCTAACTAAACATCCACTCACCTCCATCTAATTGATTTAGAACAGACTATTTTTGTGGATGGTGAACTACTGCCTCATGAAACGATGATTAGTCAATTATCTCCTACCACCTCTCACGGTGGCCATTAGGATAGCACTATATTTATATGTGATATATATTATATTTATATTATCTCTATGCTTCTGTGTTTTCAAGTTATATTATACCATTATGTTTTCCATAATTGATAAATATGATAATTTCATTTAAGGAAGTGCGGACTACCTCCCCCTCAAAGTGATATGACTCGTTAATGCCATACGTGGAATGTATATAGGATGGATTTAATAAAATTATATATTATATTATATTGGATTTATAATATAAAAATTTATCATCATGTTTTCATTCCAATAAATATGATATAGAAACAAAAGTAGATTTCTTGCATACATACAACTTGCAGTCTCCATGAATAGTGTATTTCATTTCTTATATCCAAATGTTATGTACTGTAGTAAATACATATATATACTGGTTATATATGCAATATATGATATATAAATAATGAATATCATTCTGGAGATAATGGTATTTTTACCACTAGGACTACATGTAATTATAAGAAGTTCATTTTTTACCAAAGTACCAAATATTTTCAAAATGACGGTTATTAATATAAATGATTATGTAATGTTTATAATGTGGTAATAAGTGATATAAAAGAAATAATAAACTTGAAAAAGCTTATATAGAAAGTAGAAATAAACTTTAGTTTATTATTAAGAATATTAAAGAACAAATGAGTCAAGTCGGACATAAGGTAATGTAATTCATCTCAATCTCCTTTCATTAAGGCATATTTTGAATTCTACAAGACTTACTTTTATAAAGTGTATAACCCCATATGAATTTCCATTTCATTCAAAGGGAATATTTTTCTGCATATCATTTTACTAAACAAAAAGGGAATGTTTCTTTTTAACGTATGTGGTGAAAATGACCTTTCTGTTTACGCAAACTTTATTTGATATTTGGCTTCCTCTAAAAGCTGTAGTGTTTTTGGGAAAAAAATACTATATACTCTTTTTACATATTTTGGTATTAAAAATGGTTTTGAGAATGGATTGATTATGTCAATATATTGGAATGATATATTGTGATTCAAATGTGGAAATGTTTTCTTTTCTTTATGCTTTTTTTATGTATTATGAATGTGTTATGGTTCTTGGTTATTGTTTACGTATACAGGTGGTACTGTGATAATCCAAGGATGGGTGAGCCTATTATTGTTATCCAATTCATTTGGTAATGTGATGGAGGTAAACATTAATGTTTCTGCTAATATATTTAGGTAATATATTGTGATTTTTATTCCAATATAACTCTGTATGTACCTGTGAAAGCTAAATTGTATGTAATATATGGATTCCACCAGTTACATTTATGATTTATGATTTATTTGTTTTACTCATTATTCTTATGATTTCATGAGGTGTGTTAAAGAGCCTTTGTTTTTTATGTATTGATGGACTAATGTTTTCTTTTGTTATTTTATAACCCTTACTTCGCTTTTTATGCTTATCCCAGTTTTTTAAAAAAAATCCCAGGTTTTAAGATAGGGTAATAGAAAGGAAGGATTCAGGAGGATTTATATCAAGAATGGAATTCTTAATTTTTTTAATGAATTTTTATTTTTTTGATAAAAACAGATATTAAGAAGAATTTTCTAATTTTTAATATTTGAGATGTAATGTAATAGATATGGACTAATTCTCTAAAACTCTAATCCTGAAAAGAGTGTTAATGTGAATTATTATCATAATTAATGATTATGTAATGTTTAAGGACATGTACTTATAATTTGGGAATAACATTAAGAATCATCAAGGAATAGAGGAGTAAAGAGGGGAGGGGGTGGTGTGACTTTTTATAGTGGGGGAGTGGAGGGTTTTTCCATTATGTTAATTATTATTTTATTATTTAGGCTCTATATGATGAATAGTCTTCATTATTGTGACTTAAAAAAGTAATAAATGAATTTGAGCTCTAACCAATGTCCTTTTACATCATCCATGACTCAACAATGATGTAGAAATTCATTTATTTAGCATATTTCATAAAATATCAAATTTCACAAATCACTAAAAATTCATGAATTTTAGAAAAAATCCAAAAAATTAACCCTAACCATTTTTTTAATTTGTATAATACAAAAATAAAATCCATTTAATGAAAATAATTTTCTAAATATGAGAATGTTTTTTGATTAAACTCAAAATTTACTTGAAATATACAATTATTAAAATTATAAATGGTTCTATAGTAGCCAGAAAAATTAACTAAGGTCTCATTAAAATATCCCAAAATAATTAGAGAAAAAAAATTATTTATGAATAATTTTTTGTAAAAATAATTATATTTTAAATTAATTTATTATTTATAAAACTGTAATTAAATATTTACTTCTCACAAAAATACCAACACATAATTATGTATTTTTAAATTTTTCACTCTCGTTTATAAGGTACCTAAATTTTCTTTATACTTACATGGGTGAGGATACTATTTATAAGAATACATTACTATTTATAGGGGTAATGTTATGAATAATAAGGGTAAATTACTATTTTATTCACCAAAAATTAAATTGATTCTATTAGACTCTAAATATCTTACTAAACGAAGCCGTGTATATATGTTTTTCAAAATTCAAAACACAGAAGTGGAAAAATTAAGATTAGTGGCTTGGTTATAACTATAACAAAGTGTTTTTTTGATGAGACTCAATGTTTTGTGAATATAATCTATCCAATGAAATGAAATTTTTTAGGAAGAAACATAGCATAAAATTGTGCGGTGTCATATTAAAGGTCAATATATTCATAAAATAATTTAATATTTATCAAAGTATAAATAAATTTAATATATATATTATTCATAAAATATTTAATTAAATAATATATTGATAAAAATAAATTATCTAATAAAATTAATCAAATACATATATTCATATTAAAATATTCCTTTTCAAAAAATAATACTTTAAAATAGTTATTTTTTTAGAAAATTAATCTAAAATTAATTCGAAATCATTAATCTGTAATATAATTACTATTAATTAAGACACACATTTTTAAAATATTAATTTTCATAATATAATGTATTTAAAATTATAATACAAATTAATTGGCTATTACACCTTAGGTGATGTCTCAGTTGGAGTTCCCCATGCGTGACATCCCATATCTTCACCCCCAAAGCTACTTCCATAATCACATACATAACATTGTATATTTATTACAAACTATAGATAAATTTACATAACTATACAATAGTTACACAAAATAGAAAAATATTTCATTTCATGAATTCCAAATACAAATTAGGTTTAGTATTATAGTTATTTAAGGAAAAAAATTAAGGCCCATAACATTCAAATATAAAGGAAACTTTACACTATATCAAACTACATTATAAATAACATGCTTTCAATTTATCAAAAAAAATATCGACATATTATATACTATTATACATAACATGAGTAATAATTTACATCAACTATTGGGGAAATATAAACACAATATTTCATGAGCTCTAGAATTCAATAAGGGAATACATTCAACTTATGAAATCATGAAATAATCATGGAAACAAAAATACATCTTGAGTAAGTGATGAACATAATTTCACGTCACTGAAACTCAAGGAAAAGTATACATATAGATGAAAAATAAAAAATGATGACATGGGTAACAATAACAAGTTCATTATCATTGAAATTCATAACATTTTAGAAAATGTTATATGCCAAAATCTAATACATCATGATCATTCACATTTTGATCTACCAAAAAAGTCCATGGGTTTAGTAAATAGCTTGTTCTAGGTACTAATCAAACAAAATTTTCCAATATATATTTCTTATAATACCTACCAATGAATATATGTTTTATATATTTTCAACCATCACCCATAAAATTTTTATTTCAAATGTATTCCTCATAAATGATAATGTGAAAATAATGAATAATCAATTTTTTAACAAGCATCAATAATGGTATAACAATATAGTGATTTTAACTATTATTTCCATTGTAAATAAAATAAATTAAATTATTATAACCCTTCAATATATAAAAGTTCATGGTAGAATAATATATCGTCTAATTTTAAAAAATCAACCATATTGGAAAAAAACATATAAATTGAAAATACTTTGTCCATTTCTAATTAATGTGAGAACTTGATCATAAAAATTTGTAAAATAGAAGGTGTATGTTTAAAAAGTATTTATAAAATTCAATTAATAATCCATATTATACTACAAACATACCAAAAACTAATAAATTTCCCCCGTGTAAACAAATGGGATAACATGATCATAACCAATCTAGAGAAACAAGTTTGATTTTTAAACAATAAATATTCAAAATCATAATATTCATCTAAATTGAAATATAAATAGGTGATAAGAAAATATTTTTTTTACTTAGAAATAAAAATTATAACAATATCAAAACCCATCTATAAAAATAACCTATATGTTTTTAATTAAAAATTTGTCAGCATGAATTAATGAATCATATATTGATGTTGATATAGATGAAAAATATCATTGTATAAGAATTCATGAATGATAACACCAAAGAAGGGGTAATGAGATCGAATTATTTGCAATATGAATTCATTCCCACAAAATAGAATGACATGTTATTTTATAAATAGATATATATAGTCCCCATTAGGGTAAATAATATTAAAAATTATGATTAAAATGGATTTTAAACAGAAAAGATATTTTAGAATACTTAAGTAAAATTGATGAAAACAATAATGCCACAAGAGTCTTTTAAATGTTATATCAATAGTTGAAGATAAAAATACTTGAAAAATTTGATTTTAAAAATTATATTCTGCAATAGAGAATTAAAAATCCTTAATGCTTACCTTAGAGAAATGAGAATAAGAAGAAATTAAATTAAATATATACATGTTTTAAATATCTGGAAAAGTACATTTGTTTAATACATAATTTTGAAAATGATAAAAATAATATTATTAATCATAAAAATATCTTTTTTCGAAATTGGTTGAGAAATTCCCACAGAATAATATGTTATGGTATGATACCCCAATCATAGAAGAAATAACTTCGTGAGGAGATGATATAACTCAAGGAAATGAGATTTTATTTTTCATTATACTCTATGAAAAATGAAATTCTTAATGTTAGAAATAAAAAAAATGTATTTAATAGTGTCAAAATATATATTAAAAAAATAAAAATATAATAACATATTATATAATCAATTTGTATACTTTTCCAAGATTTTATGTTATAGGAGATGATAATAACTCTATGAGTGAAAATTGAGTTACCAAATACCCTTAAAACTAGGGTTATAAAATTGCCAAAATAAATTTGATGAAGATGAAATAATTTTTATTAATATTTACATGACTAAAAATTTAATATAAAATACACCCTTGGGTAATGAATTCAAAATTCAAAGGAAAAGAAGGTGAAAACCTAAAAATGGGTCAAGGAATAAATTTCTTAGAAGAACAAACATTGGTGGATTATTATCAATTTAGGAAAACACCTTCAAATGGAGGGACTATAATTGAACACCAAATTGAATGATTATAAGATAAATTCAAATTTTTCATTTCAAATAGGTAGTATGTTCTATATTTAAATTATGTTATATGTATAATATAAATCACTTCCAAAATAGATGAATTTGAGATGAAAACACATTCATATAATCCTCACATACATGATAATAATATAATATATTTTATGAAAAATAGATATCATAATAAAATATATATAATTTTCTAAAAAATATTATTTTTTAAATGTACTTATCATATATAGTCATTCTTCATATGAAATATAGTTAGTTTACATATTTTTCCTCATCAGGTGTTTATATGTTTGTCGTTTATACTTTTTTCATAAAATAGTTGATCTTCATTATTATTCTACCAAATATAATCATTCATATATAATATAATTTTTTGTAAAACAATTCTCTAATTATAATAAAAATACCTCATTCAATTACCCATTTAATTATGTTTAATGAAAGTGGAATTGTTGTCATCTTATTTCAATAATTTTTTCGATCTAATATGACATATTTATAATAAGTTAAATAAAAAATATAACCATTCCAGAAATATTAAAAAGTATTTTTTTTCATCCTAACATTTAAAAAAATTAGTTATTAATGTCTCATTTTCATCCATGATAGAGGTTTATATCATTTTTTAAGTAGGTGGTCAAACTGACTAAAACAAGAACATACAATACTTGATGGAATATTATAAGGTGATATAGATTCATTATCATTACACAAATACAGTAATGTTATAATTTTCGGTTTATTAGGTTTATATACAAAAATTATAATGTTTTCAGAAGGATAATGATTGTATATGAGAATATTTCAAAAATGAATCAATTTTTTTTTCTTCACACTCATAATTGAAATCTCATTGTGATCATCCATGCAGATACCTCTTTCTTACCCTCCTGTATCAATTCAAGAACCATCAATTATAGGGAATTTTTTCCTTTGGAATAATCATTGTCTCACTAGGGCCACAATTACCTCATTAGAATTTCTCACAATGTACATTTCTCAAGGCCCACCTCAACACACTTCTTATCCCATGGTTAGTGAGAACATAAGACCTGTCATGAAAGAAACCATGTTATTCTATTATATGAAATCATATATTAGTTGGTGATGATAATTTCCCCAAAGTCTTCTTTCTAACATTAATGCTTAAAGGAATCTAAAATATCACCCATTGAAAATAATTATTCAAACGACAAGAATCCATCATGTTAACATCAAAGATGTTTTAATCAAATTTAAAACTATGAATTCTATAATTTATTCATTTATATTGATTTAATAAAATTTTTATTGGTTGAAAAAATCTATCTTGGTATATATTTTAATCAATACATCATCGATCATCAACTGAGATAATCAGTATAGTTCCCAGAGTACCTCATATACCTAGAACATGATTCAATAAATTGAATTTAATTTTTTATAAATCATTTTATTCAACAAGGTTCATTTCTATCAATAGCATAACCACACATATTATTTTTCTATAAAAATTAATAAACCATTGGGGAAAGTTAAATGAACCACCTAACTCCTTCATATACATACCACATAATCAAAAATTTACAACACCATGACCAAGCTCATCCTATCCTCTTTTTAGCCCATAATTCCATGAACCATGTTGTTTCACATCACACATTGTAAGTCATGAATTATGAATAATGATAACATATTTTTAAGATACAAAAATAGTAATATGCATAAAAAATATGATTTTCATCACCGTTATTGAAAAACCTCAACCAATCACACCTGAAGGATCTACAATACATCCATGAAACAAATATCAATGAAAACACTATCTATTTGTACCCAATTAATCATTACATTATTTTTTTATATATAAGACATAGAAAATTAAATGTAGTGACATACCACACCAAAATATATTATGATGGATTGTGTAATTTAATTTTATATATCTAAATGATTTTAAGCATAAAAGACAAAATAAAAATGGGTGATTTAACATTTATCTAGTGAAATTTATATCAAATACAAAAATAGAATAGCTAAAATAATTGGACAAACCAAGATAAGTTACAAGGGATGAAGAAGATAGAGTATTGTACCTCGCATCACATAATAATGATATATGTGTACCAAAAATCATAGTAGTCTCAAAGAGGATATTTAGACATTATCATAATGGGTGGTGATCTAGTGGGAGGAAGAGAAAGTGGTGATTCCCTATTAATCACAAAGTGATAAAATGTAATTTCACCATATTTAATTTTTCATATGATATTTCAAAATCTACATTGGAAAATAAGTCAGTGTTGTCCATGATAACCTCTCTCGCACTATTAAGACACTTTTTTTACCAAGCCCTCACCAAAATATACAAATATTCATTTCATTGATCTATAAAATTTCACAGAATTTTGTTGTAACTATTTGAAAACAATGTTTGATCCACAATTATAAAATTTCTGACATTCATTACTCTATGAACCAAATAGTTTCCTCTAATCAATTCTAAAACACTTCAGGATTACAATGTTATTTTGATAATGAATAGGAAACTTCCACACTCACTGGGTGATGCAATATTTCACGTAAACATTTCACCCCAAACTATGTAACTAAAAAATAATCCTCTATAAACCTAAAACAACCATACCCAAACCTTCCAAGACTCAACCAAAAACTTGACATCCCAATCATGCCTTGCCATTTTCAAATACATTATCTTGAAATTCTTGATCTCAAAATTTATATACCTAAGTCAATGTTCTATAAATTATCTATGAACTAAATGGAAAATTCAAATTCAATATGTTATTAAAAAACACTATATAAATAGTGTTATAAAAATTCCATGTGAAAAAATTATACTTATCTTTATTCTTCGATAATTTTCATTATTAAAATGTAAATTTTTCAAAATGTGGGTTTTTTGTGTTTTTTGTTTTGTTTTATGAAATTATATTTAATTTTATTTTTAAACCTTTATTAAATGTTTTCTTAAAAAACTAATTCCACATTTGTAATTACAATGTTTAAATTTGGTCAGTAGGTCAATTTCATTTTTATTATTAGTGATTATTTACCATTTTAATTTATCATTACCATAGTAAAGGATAAATGGGTAAAAGTTATAGGTATTAAATTATGAGATATGGTATCAAATATCTTTGAAAAATTATACAAATTTAATTTTCATAGTGTCTTATTACCTTGTAATATCCTATCATTAAAATTAGAAAAAAATAAACTAAAGTGGATCCACTATCCGTGGGAGATATATATATATATAAACTTCAATGATGTCAATACTTTCATGTGTTCCAAAGCTCTAAAAATTATAAGTAAACACCTTTAATAATTTATAAACACACATTGTGAACACTATCTCAACCATGATCTACCCAAATGTCTTCACAACTACTCTACACATATCATTGAGCATCTTGTCTCAGCACAAGACCAATGATTGAATGCGAAATGTTTAATCCAAAGGAAAATAACCAAGGAGGAGCCATTACTCTTAACTAAATTATTTTAGGATTATTTATTCATATAACACAATAAATTTATTATACTAATAATTATGTATTGAAATCATTATCTATACTTTAAAAAACTATCATGATAATGAGACAAAAAATATCAATGTCTTTTCTATTCTATGGAAAATGAATATAACACTCGATTGTAATTGTGGATTAAATCCTCCAAAAAAAGATGTGTTTTATTTCATTCCCGACATAGCATATATGGTAGTAAAGATATATTAATATAATATATATTATAGTTAATAAAAAATATAATGTTTAATGTTAATATTTTGTTTAACCTCTCGCCTTCGCTTCCCTTGGAAATGATAATACCATTCATACATAAATGTGGGTGCCACCACTATGACACAATTTAATTAGAATTTAATTTATATATAATATGAGTCTTAATGATTAATAATTTAGTGATTAACTATTATAATTATTATATTAATATGTTTCTAAATAATTAAAACCATTATATACTTTATTAAAAAAATTACAATAGAAAAATGGCAATGTTTCTTATGTGTAAATGTGGGCAACCTCCCCATGAATTGATGTATATAAATTTCCATAAATACCTTACATTAATTTTATTATAAATATATTGAATGTAAAAAAATTATAATAATAATTTTGTTAATATATTATAGTTTATATTTCCATGACCACATTCAACAAACCAAGGTTATTTTAAACAGAAAAAGTCTAAAATGTCTTACATTAACATATACAACATTGTAATTAAATAAAAAAATGATAATGACTGAATTAGAAAAATATTATTAAAATATTAATTTTAATAAAAAGAATTCATAGTAAAAATATAATTAATAATAAATTATTATACTGGAAAGAAAAATACATATGTGATGAGGTGGGACCTGATATAATGTTTTTTAAACATTTTACAAAATGTATTAAACATATTATGTTCTTTTTCCATTTTCATGTAAATAAATAACTAAAACTATTATGTATACATCATAATTTATTATCCAAAATATTTAACTTCTTTTTAATTTCTTTAATAATATTTTAAAAATGAGTATTTTAACAGATTCTATAGTATTATTTTTTAAATTCATAATATAATTGAAAAATGATATTTTATAAAACTTACCGCATTAAAAAAATTATATAATCATAAATAATATTAATTATAATTATTTCTGTTTATTTTCCCTTTTTAAAAAGAATATAATATTACAATAATTATTCATAATAATTAATTTTTAAATCATCTTCATGAAAAAATAATAATTCATTTGAATTTTTAATGATAACTAAAAGTTTTTTTTTTATTATATGATCTTGTAAAAAAATTATTTTATAATGTAAGAGACTAATTTTATGTGTTTTTAAAATTATATGGTTCTTCTAAAATTTTAAACACGATGGGTTATTATGATAACACATCTGGCGAGGATATGTTCTCAAGAATAGACATTTGGAATTAATAATGAATGTTAATCCCTTTCAATTAGTATTATATGGGTTATTGTTTGGGAGATTTTATGGACAATTCCCCGTTAATAAGATATGGTGTTATTATCCTTTATATGAGTGTTAATGTATATCCATTGATTTCATGAAGTTTTTAGATGAGTTTATAAATCATTATAACCTTCTAAAAGTGATGGTTCTTTTCTAGGGAAAGAATCTCAACTGTGAAAGCTCAAAGGCCATACATTTTTAAAAATATTTTTTTAATAATTTCCTTTTAAATTTGGTTTTGGGGGAACTATTACCTGATCATTAGGCCCACTAGTCACATGGCATATATACATGAACCAAATGAACCCAAAGACCAGAAATCCCCGGGTTTTCCCACCTAAAAATATTGTCATATCTTTTAATCAAGATCCTAATGTATTCTTGGATATGTAGATATAAATAACCCATTCTAAGATACATGGTTCCTAATACTAATTTAATATATCAAAACCTATCTTTAATTTTATTTGGTACCCTTCATGAATGGGAACTATGCTCTACAGCGCCCATGGATCTAAACTAGTGGATGAGACCTGAATAAATCATTGTTTTCACTTATAATTTATTCTTACTAACATTTATTTTATAAAATAATAGGTAAATAATGTAGTGTATTTCATTTGTAAATGATTACTTGAGCAAATATTTTATAATATAAAAAAATACCCAATGGAATATCCTAATTTTTAGGGGGACAACTGGTTTTCATTTTGTTTCTTATTCCATTCAATGATTTTTTTCTCCCAATCAACAAATTTAAAATTATTTTCATAGGAAAAAATATAATCTTCTAATTATAAAATGTATAATTGTCAAAAAATTGTAATGAAGAAAATATATCATGAATGAAATTATAGTGTCAACATAAGAACCAATTTTGTGAAAAAAATATAACCCACTATGTGTAATGTTACACTTCTTTATGTCAAATATTTTTTAATTCTCTAAAACTCTTTTAAAAATTATATAATGGGATTGAATAAATGAGATATACATGATATTAAACTCCTAGTAATGAATTAATTTTGTTGTGACATGTTATTTTTGGTTCTTTATTTAGAATATGTTTCTATAAACCAGGTGGTTTACCCAGGTTACATAAAAATATGTAATGACCTTATTCGTCCCCAATTTTAAACCATTGGGGGTCTCCTTTTATAACCATTCAACTCCCTTAGTCCATGAACCAACCCCCTTATTGTTTCATCATCCTCTAGGTGATTACATAGAATTTCGTCAATATTTGAGGTTGGTTCTCCAGGGAAATCAATTGTAGATTCCTTCTATTATTCATATTCTTTAGAATAACCTTTATTATCTAGCACTCTATTTAACCTATGGTTGGTTTTAGATTAATATTAATTGGGGGTTTTGGGTCATATTGTTCCCGTAGGACTAAAAAGTATTTTTGATGACCATATTAAGGTTTTATAAAATAAATGGTAAAGGAGAATAATTTTAGTTAGGATCCCCAATCATAAACATTAAAATATAAAGGATTTGGATGATTATGTGATTTATCCATTGGATTGAGAATAAAAAAGTAGATAATAATTATATCTAATAATTATCTTCTATTGATGTTTATTCTCCCCTCATTCAGTTGCTAAAAAGATTATTTTTTATAATTAACTCTCACTAGATGATTTCTTTCAAATTACCTAGATGATCCATCCAAAATGATATGTTTATTGAAAGAGTATTATGTTTTTTCTAATTAGTTTGTACTATAATTATTTAATTGTTCAATTTATTACCATTTTATATTATCACGTTTGTTGGATTTCATAGAGGGAATTTATAAAAATATTTCCTAAATAATAATAGAATTACAATATTTTCAATATAGATTGATTATTTACATATATTTATTGTCACTTGATGTGTACAATTCATTTTATGTGTATTTAATGTATATATTTTCCCTATAATAGGATATATATTTTTATAGTATTTTTATGAAAAAATGGGCCAATTAATTAAAGGTTATTATTAGTTGTGATTTTCTTGTTTATATTTATTAATGTTTTTATATTAATATAGTTTTATAGCTCTCCAACAATTTTATATCATGGTAAAATAATTAGTTAGATGGAATTTTGTGTACATATATTTCACTAGTGCATGACATTTCATTACTATTGATCCAATGATGAGATTTTATATATATTAGGTGGGGTTTCCCATTAGTTAGGAATGTATGTAGATATGAAGCTCTTTGTTTGATTTTTTACATCTGGATTATCAATTATGAAGTATTATTAGAGCCATATAATATTTCCCTTGAGTTTCTAGGGCTTCCAATAATCTGTGGTTCCGAATTTGGTTACGATGGGCTAGCACATTTATTTTTTTGAATATTAATATTTTATTTTTTTATAATTTAATCCATATTATAGTTATAAATTTTTATTCTATCAAAATGGATAATGATGAATTCTCTATTTAAAATTGAATTGTTTTATATTTCCAATTATTATTCTGTCACATGTGGGTATTTTGAAAAAGAATGTTTTTAGAATGTTATTTCTTATGGTAAGTGTATTATTATCCAAAATTAATTTAAATTGATCATTAATATTGAAATACATACCATCATTGTGTTTATGTAAAAAAAATTCGTTATTAATTTCATGTTTTTGGTCTGATTATAAATTTAAACAAACAATATTATTTTTTATGTAAAAACAATCATAAAATGGATTTCCTTGAAAATGTTGGGCATGGTGTGTTGGGAGAATACCTACATGTATTTTTTTATCATCATTATTGTATTATTTGTCTATAGTGATATTTTTGGTCATATCATCTGTTACCATGGGTTTCAGATTTATCTTATAGGTGGAAATATGTGATGGTGATTTAAATAAAATTTCAAGGTGATATCATCTGGTCTTGGTTTATTTTGGATTATTGTTTACTTCTATCACAACTCATCCCCTGGGGCCCGTGAGGTTACTACCCCAAGCCCGCCTTCTATAGGAAAGGGGATGGTGACTAGCACCAAAGGCGTAATACTCTAAAACTGGGAAGGCATTTCCTTTATAACCTGTTAACAGACACAGAAGGATACAAAAATGAGTAAACTCTATAATCAACTGGTGAATATAGTATATAAAAAGGGGCCATAATACAATCCCAACTGGAAAGTACAAGTACAACTAAAAAACAAGTACAACTGAGGAAAATGGAAGAACAGACATTGGGTCGTCTTCCGTGTTCCTACCTGAAGGGTAGGTACAAATTGCCTCCTCAACACTCCTTGTTCGTCCGTCTCCTTTGTGTACTGACATGTTGTATGGTCCACCTCCTGGTACTGTCCAGTCCTGGTACTCTCAGCCTCGATCAGAGTTGTCTGTTTTCTGCATCCAACACAATGAGGTGTGGGCATAACCCGTGTAGACGTGAGTATAATGATACTCAGTAGGGACCCCGAGACCCTCATGGTCTCACAAAATTCAGCATGGAAAAACCAAAAACTAGGAAATCAACAGATAACCTTCCATAGGTATATTCCTATACATATACCTAAGTTATCAAGTGATCTATCTCAATCATGAGAAAAAACAAAAAAGTAACTTACTCAGCTCATACAAGGATTTATTCTAGGGGTAAAACATTTCAAACCATTGGCTGCTGGAGAACTCCTCCTCTATCGAGTACAGTGGGCCTGCCGCCACAACCAGGTGTTTCCCAATACCCCTGGACTGTTGAGGTACTCCTCCTGTCGAGTAATGTGGGTCTGTTGTGTCACACAGAGGCACTCCTCACAATAGTTCTGCCGCCACAACCAGGAGCTCCCCCTCATAGCCTATAGAGGTACTCCTCCTGTCGAGTACCGTGGGACTACTGCCACAAACTGGTTCTCCTCTTCCGTGGTCCTACCGCCACAACTAGGCGCTCCCGACTAGGCCATACGAGTCACTCCGAGTCGATAGATCAATAGTCGTCAACTCTCAGCCAGCAACTAGTTTCCCACACAAATGATCGCTCATCTCTAGATGATCTGCTCCACAAGCTATTGTTCAATGCTCCAACTACCACGAAGTCCCACAAAGAATTATCCTGAAGGTCTGCCACGTCATAGGGGTCTCAACGCAACTCATTGCCCATCAATCGGACGTCCGGTCTGTGAGTTATTTGTCATTTAGTTCAAGGGGCCCGGTTGGATTCCTGCACGATCCAACCTGACCGTATCTCAACTATAACATAAAGTCCAGTGGGTATGCTCAAAGGAATTCCACGCTCCAAGATTACCTGTAGCGCTGACGGTTCGTTAAAAGGACATTCGGTGCCAAATATATTCCCAAAATAAAGTTAACGGGTCATAATGGGTCTGGGTCCGGTCGGACCGAACCGGCCAGACACCGTCTGGGCCGACCCGGTTCGGGTCGACTCGGCTTGTCCCATTGGGTCTGGCCCAGACCATTGGGTGGGCTAGCTTGTTGGTTTCGGCCCAGCTCGATGGGCCCAACCAAGCAGGCCATGAGGGGTTATGGAGGGGCGAGAGGGCGCGAACTGGCAGCAGTTCGGTGCGAGGGCAGTTCGGCATGGATGGCATCGTGAGGGGTGTGGGAGGCCAGCTCGGCCGGATGACACAAGGGGCACGGGTGGCCGCCTCGGCCGGGTGCCGCATGGGGTGCGGCTCAGGCGCCTCGACCCGGGAGGCCGGTGCTGGTTCGACCAGCAGCGACGAGGGGTGCATGAAGCCGCAGAGTGTGTAGAGCATGCGGGGCGCACGAACAGAAAAGCCGCGGGGTGTGCGGAGGCCGATGGGCGGTTTAGCCAGGGCATAGTGTGGCACGACTGGTTCGGCATAGGTGCTGCAGCTAGCGAGCGGTGCTGTTCGGCATGACAGGTGGCACGGGAAGCGGGCGGTGCGGCCGGGGCGGCTTGGAAGCTGGTGGGCAGTGCGGTTTGGCCAGGGGTGCTGGAGAATCGCGGGGGAGACAGAGGTTGCGGAGGCCGCAGGTAGTGCGGTCGTTACCTCCATCTCCTTCATCATCTTGTTGCCTCGTCGCCATTCTGAAGAACAAAACAAACATGAATGGCGGAAGGGTCGGGCCACATTGATTTTCCCCACAACCTCTGCGTTTAGGGTGGTAGAAATCAGTTCAATTCTTTCTTGAATTTCAAAGAATTAGCATGAAATGAAGATGAAATAAAAATCAAACAAACTCCCCACATCTTCCTGCAAAAATAAATCCCAACCCACAAGGAAAATCATCCACAATGATTCTTTGTTTTAGATGAGAAGAATTAAAGGAATAATATCATATACAAATAAAACCCCTACCTTTATCGTTGTTCGTCGACGGAGTCATGGGGATGAATACAGAGTTTTCATCATTTGTCACGTCCACCACACACTTCTAATCCAAGAACATGTGTCGGTTCATTGATGACGATGAGTAGGGAAGATCGATCATCGAAAACGTCCCACGTTGGTTGCCTCCGTGAGGTTCATTCATGGAAGATGTCGAAGACACTCCTCGCAGACATTCTTCAATGAGGGAGTTCTTCATTGTAGAGCTTTCTCCATATTTCCACCTCTCCCAAGTTCCACCAAGATGAAAATTCCAAGAAAAAATAATAGTTTAATATTATGTATTATTTAATTGATGGAAAAAATTTCAAGATGGTTTAAAAATAATTAATTGAAGTGATGAATTAATTAATGGGGAGGATTTGGAACATTAATGGAAAGAGCATTGGTAGAATTAATTGGGTAGAGGAGGTCAAGAGGCTCCCCCTCATTAATGAGGGGAGTTGAAAGGTTTTCCACACAAAAATTGTGGGTTTAGTCCGTGTGGTCCCCACAACCGTAACCTCTCGCGGGAGGTAAGGATTGGGTGGGCCCCACCTCCATAACCTCTAATGGGAGGTTATGGTCAGGTGGTCCCCACTCTTCAAATCCCACAAGGAGGTTTAGTTCGGGTGTACCCAACCACCAACATCCACATGGTGGCTCAAAAATAAAATAATGTGTAGTTCATTTTATTTTATCATTTTCCACAAAAAACCCAAAAGCCATATTTTATTCTTGACCCACTGCCATCGAGGTGAAGGTCTCCTTTAACAAATATCGGTGCTGCGAGTTCAACAGTGACCTCATATTTCAATTCCAAGAACTGGTTTAAATGTTACAAAAACCCGCTCTTAAGTTTACTAAATGTACCTGAACAAAACTTTAAAAATTGATTCCAGGCACAACGGTTCTCAGAATCACACCCCGTAAATTTTTAGGGACTCATAAAATTTCCATTCATCTAAAAAAATACATGGAAATTCTAGGCCTTTACATTCTTCCCACCTCAGATATCTACGTCCCCATAAGCCACAACTCATACTTAGTGAACAAGTTGGGGTACTGAGCACACATTTGAGCCTCCTACTTCCTTGTTCTCTCCTTGATGTTCACGTGCTTCCAACGAAAGCGCACTAGAGGTATCGACTGTCCATGAGGGACCCTCTCTTGTCGATCCTAAATCACTACTGGAACCTTCGTAAATGTCGCCCCATTGTCAATGTCCATCATGCCATGGTCGATGATATGAGAAGGGTTGTGAACGTATCTCCTCAGCTAGGATATGTGGAAGACGTCATGCACTTGGTGCAATTTAGGGGGAAGAGATAAGTGGTATGCCACCATGCCAACAGTACTCAGGACCTGAAAAGGTCGAATGAATCTCGGAGATAACTTGTCGCCTTGGCTAAATCTTTATAGACCACGTCAAGGTGAGACCCGTAGAAAGACGTGGTCTCCGTCCTCGAACTCTAGAGGTCTCCGTCTCTGGTCGACATATGACTTCTACCTACTCTAGAAGTCTTCATCCACTCCTGGATGATCTGCACCTTCTCTGTTGTAGCTAGTACCATCTCTGGTCCCATCAGTGCTAGCTCCCATAGGTTAGTCCATCACAAAGGTGATCTGTAAGGTCTCTTGTACAATGCCTCAAAGGGTTCCATCCCTATGGTGGAGTGATAGCTGTTGTTATAGGTAAACTCCACCAAAGGTAAGTGGTTCTCCCATCTTCGACCGAAGTCGAGGACACAACCACGTAGCATTTCTCGAGGTTCTGAATGGTCCGCTCAGTCTGACCATCCATCGGAGGATGGAAGGTGGTTCCCAAACAAAGCTGTGTCCTGATAACTTCCTAAAACCCCTTCCATAGCTGGGATGTAAAGTGTGCATCATGATCGAAGACAATCGTCAAAGGTACTCTATGTAGCCGGACAATATATTGCATGTATAGGCATCCTAATCTATCTACTAAACCCTTATCTCTAATCGGTAGGAAGTGGGCCAACATGGTGAGTCAGTCAATGATCACCCAGATAGATTTGTGACCCCTAGATGTACATGGAATTCCTGTCATGAAATCCCTGGATATCCCATCCCACTTCCACTCTGGGACCTCTAAAGGACGAACCAAGCCTGCTGGTACCTGATTCTCCACCTTCACATGCTGACAAGTCAGGAATTGAGTGAAAAACCCAGCAACCTTTTTCTTTATTCCCGGCCACAAGTGCTGTCATCGAAGATCCTGGTACATATTTGCCACTCCTGGATGTTCCGCTAGAGAGGATGTGTGAATCTCCCTCAACACTTCCTCATGAAGTGACACTGGTACCATGGTACGTCCTCTGAAGAAGATTATGTGATCCACACATTCAGAAAATCCATCAGGTTCCATCCCTGTGGATATCTGAGCACGCTGTGCCTCTTAGTCAGTGTTTCCACGTTGAGCCTCCATGACTAGCAGAAGAAGTGGGGGAGTGACTGTAAGAGACTCAAGAAAATTTGTTCCATCTCTATCCACAAAAGATATCTGTAATGTAGCCAGCTACTCTGTCGCCTCGCCTAGTAGTTGTATACCAGATCTCTTTATGAGTGCATCAGCAACTACGTTCCCCTTTCCAGGAGTATAGACTGTTTTTAAGTCATAGACTTGGAGGATCTCAAGAAAATGTCACTGTCCCAGGTTCAGGTCATTCTGGGAGATGATATACCTGAGACTCTTGTGATTAGAGTACATAGTAAAATGCTTTCCCATCAGATAGTTTCACCATATCTTTAATGCAAAGACCACTTCTGCTAACGTTAGGTCATGGGTAGCATAGTTCTACACATGTTGTCTCTACTGTCGTGAACCATAAGGGATCACTACTCGGTTCTGTATCTGGAAACATCTCAGTCTGGTCCCTGGTGTGTCGTAGAAGACTACGTACCCAACGCCTTCCTCTGGAAGCCTCAAGACGGGGGGGGGGGGGGGGCACTAGTCAGCCTCTTCCACAGCTCCTGAAAGATATGGGCATCTCTCCGACCACAAAAAGGGTTTCCCCTTCTTATTTATTGCTGATAGTGGTGTTGAAACTTTAAGTAAATCTAGCACAAATATCCAGTTGTATCCAGCCAAACCCATGAATCTCCGTACTTCAGTTACACTCCTAGGTGGTTCTCAAGCAAGTACCGCCTCAATCTTCACTGGATCCACTGCAACTCCAGCCTCTAAGATGACATGTCCTAGCAAGTGAACCTCTCGTATCCAGGACTGGCGTGTCGATATATTATCATAAATCTAGTTCTCTTAGAGTATGTCCAGTACTACCCGAAAATGGTAGGCATGCTCATCCTCAGAAGTCGAGTAGATCCTAATATTGTCGATGAAGACTATGGAAGAGAGATCAAGGAATGGATGGAAAATCTTGTTCATGAGTCCCATGGACACTGCTGGAGTGTTGGTTACGCCGAAAGGCATAAAAAAGTACTCCTAGTGGTCGTACCAACTTCTGAAGATCATTTTCTAAACATCCTCACCTCGAACTCTATGTTTGTGATAGCCTAATCAGATATCTATCATTGAGAACCACCGTCCTCCCTTAAACTGATCAAACAGGTCTTCAACCATCGGGATTGGGTACTTATTATTCACGGTCACCTGGTTCAGGCACCGATAGTCAACACAAAGCCTCAAGCTCCCATATGCCTTCTTGGCGAACAGAATCGAGGCTACCCAGGGAGAAACACTGGGCTAGAGGAATACCTTCCCCTGAAAGTCCTCTAGCTGTACCCATAGCTCATGAAGTTCCACTAGATCCATCTGATATGCTGGTTTAGTTATCGGTGTCATCCCGGGATACAAGTCTATGTAATAGTATACCTCTCAACGTGGGGTTAGACCTGGAATATTATCAAGAAGACATCCACATACTAGTCTACCACTACAAGATAGCTTAGACTCTCCACATCAACTACTCTGAGGGTAAGGCTATCCAGCTAATGAGTGATCAACTGCACTCTCCTCCAACTAAGTCCATCATGTGTTTCATAGGCTCCCTTCTCGTCGGTGAAGGTAAACCTGGTCCCATCCATAAGGACACACCACACTTTGCACCTAATACAGTAAATATGAGCATGGACTGTAGATTACTAGTCCATACCCAAGATAACATCATAAGGACTTGACGCCTCTACTAGGATATCCGAGCCGATGCTCTCACCTCTTAGAGTAATCTCACACTGCCAGCACTAGTGTGTAATCATCGAATTTGATCATGTAGGAGTCTCTATTCATAAGGATAGAGCCGACGATTCCTTCCGAATCTCCGAGCTCCGAACGAGGCTAGTGGCATTGATAGAATGAATGGAACCTGTGTCTATATGTACCGAAGCTATGGTAGAGTAGACACAGATCGTACCCCTAATCATCTATGGAGTTCCATGATTGTATGCCTATGCTTCCTAGAGCTGAGCTCTCCCCTATCCACCTACTCCCTGCGGTTGGGATGGACCTCCATGCAGTGGTGGTGGTAATACCTCGAATCGTCACCCACCACCAAATGTACGTCCAGCTCCTCTTCTACATCATCCTTCTCCCTGTGGACCTCCTTGATCGAATATCTATCTTTTCCTAGGAGGTCCTTCAATTGTCTATTAATCATCCGAATGTTGGGTCGGATAGTCACAAGCCATGTGACCCTGCCCGCCACATGAGTAATAATGCCCGCTCCTAGCGTGTCTGGCATTGTCTCCAATGCCCCCCACAACTGATCCTAAGTCATGAAGTAATCCGCCTGTAGGTCTGGTCCTCTTGGACCTCTGTGACATGTGTCTGCTACCAGCTGTAGAAGACTCTAATGCTTGTCGACTAGTGGTGGATCTCACTGCTAGAGACTGCTCAGCAAGGTAACTCTCCACTAGGAGGGTACTCTCTAGCACCCCCGCCTGCTTCAGAATGTTGAGTGAAACAATAAAATCTCTCATATCCCGCATGAGTACTATCTTGATGGTTCAGGCCCCGAGAATGGGTCCCACACCATATTAGTGGAGTAACATGAGAGGTCAGTGGACCTCAATGACTATTGAGCTCTAGTCATGCTACCATGTTGCAGATGAAGTATCTCATGTATGCGCAATACGTAGAGAGTCACTGGAACAAACTCCACCCGAAATAGGCACTTGAAGCTTGCCCAGAGTAGCATTATCTCATCATGAACCTGGAGAATCAACCTCCACCATCTGCCTGCCGTTTCCTATAGAAGGCTAGTTGCAAGAATCACCATGAAATCAGTTGGTGTCCCTACCTTTCGAAAAAATCTCACCACAGCCTCCATTGAATCCTCAGCCACCTGTGGGTTCGTATCTCCCCTGAACCTGGGTGGCCTCTGGTGCTGGAACTTGTGAAACGCACTCAAGCGGCGTGCATCATCTGTTGTTGGGGCTAGTGGCATCGGTGGCCCAATGGGGAGTGTTACCACTGGTGCCTCCACTAGAAAAGGGCCATGCACTGAGGCCTCGTCACTTGGTGGGCTATCTATGCGTACAAAATTTCAGGAATCTAGCTGGTTGTCTGCGTACAGGCATCCTAAAAGAAACACATGTGACACGGTAAAAAGGTAATACCTGGTGAACTGACCTGGTTGAGCTGACATAAACAAAAATTTTGAAAACACACACGCAATCAGTGTTTTCATGTACTGAGTCGGAAATTAGACGTTAGGGTCCTGGTGTATGGATACGTCGGCCCCCCCATAAACATTGGACTCCCTAAACTGAAAACCACACATAGTACCCTTAACACTATTACATCACAAAAAATATTTGTGTCCTATATTTTGCGGTAGAACCGACTCCTCTAATACCAATTTGTCACTACCCTTCCCTTGGGGCCCATGCCGTGACTACCCCAAGCCCGCCTTCCATTGGCCAGGGGACGGTGACTAGCACCAAAGGTGTAATTCCCTAAAACTGGGAAGGCATTTCCATTATAACCAACAAACACACACAACAAGATATGAAAAAGAGTAAACTATATAACCAACTAGTGAGTACCGCAAGTAAAAAGTTTCCTGAATACAATCCCAACTATAAAGTTCAAGTACAATTGAAAAAAAAGTACAACTGAGGAAAATGGAAAAACAAATACTAGGTCATCCAACGGGTTCCGACCTGAAGGATAGGTACATATCGCCTCCTCATCACTCCTCATCCATTCATCTACTCTGTGTACCGACACACCGTATGGCCCACCACCGAGTACCATCCAGTCCTGGTACTATCAGCCTCGATCAGTGTAATCTATCATCTGCATCAAACACAACGAGGTGCAGGGATAGCCCGTGCAGGGTTGAGTATAAAGATACTCAGTAGGGACCCTGAGACCCTCAAGGTCTCACAAAATCCAGCAAGGATAAACCAAAAATTATAAAATCAACATATAACCTTACATAGGTATATGCCCAGACATATACCTAAGTTATCATGTTATACATCTCAATCATGAAGAAAAACACAAAAGTTATTGACTCAGATCAAACCAGGATTTATTATAGGGGTAAAACATTTCGAACCCTCGTCTGCTGGAGAACTCCTCCACTATTGAGTACAGTGGGCCTGCTGCCACCACCAGGAACTTCTTGGCCCACACCCTCCACGTTTAGGGTGGTAGAAAGTGGTTCAATTCTTTCTTTAATTTCAATTAATTATCATGAAAATAAGATGAATGAAAAATCAAACAAACACCCAACATCATCCCGCAAAAATAAATCCCAACCTACAAAGAAAATAATCCACAATGATTCTTTATTTTACATGGGAAGAATTAAATGTATAATATCATATTCAAATATAACTCCCACCTTGATCATTGCTCATCGAAGAAATCGTGGGGATGAAGACAGAGTTTTCATCATTCGTCGCGTTTTCCACACACTTCCAATCCATGCTCGTGCATCGGTTTGTTGACAAAGATGAGGAGGGAAGGTTTATAATCGAAGACATCCCACATCGGTTTCCTTCGCAAGGTGCTTTCAAGGAAGAAGTCGAAGACTCTCAACACCAGCATTCTTCAAGGAGGTATTTCTTCATTAGAGAGATTTCTCCCTATATCCTCCTCACGCAAGTTCCACCAAGATGAAAATTCCAATCCAAAATAATAGATTAAGTTTATCTATTATATAATTGTTGGCACAAAATTAAAAAAGGTTTAAAAATAACTAATTGATGTGCTGAGTTAATTAACGGGTAGGATTTGGCACATTAATGGCAAGTGTGTTGGCAGAATTAATTAGGTAGAGGAGGTCTAGAGGCTCCCCCTCATTAATGAGGGGAGTTGAGAGGTTTTCCAAAATTAAAAATCGGTGTTTAGTCCGGGTGGTCCCCACTACCGTAACCTCTCGCGAGAGGTTAGGTTCGGGTGGGCCCCACCACCATAACCTCTCATGGGAGGTTATGGTCGATTAGTCCCCACAGTTCAACTCCCCCAAGGAGGTTTAGTTCTAGATAACCCCACCTCCAACTTCCATATGGTGGAAAAAAATAAAATAATGTTTACTTCATTTTATTTTATTATTTTCCAGGAAAAACCCAAAAACTATATTTTATTCTCGACCCACTACAGTCGAGGTGGAAGTATCCTCAAGAGAATACCGGTGCTGCGAATTCAACGGTTCCATCATATTTTAATTCTGAGCACTAATTCAAAATTTATAAAGACGTTCTCATATTTTTATTGAACGTACCTGAACAAAACTTCAAAAATTGATTCCGGGCACACCAAGCCACGTAATCATGTGCTGTCAATTTTTGCAAACTCGTAAAATTTTAATTTATTTAAAAAAATACATGAAAATTTTGGGTCTTTACAACTTCTATAGTATCATGGAATTTCCCCAATTCTAGTTATTAATTTCTATTAATTTATTTTGGAATTATTCGTTTGATCAGTTCCATTTATTTTAATTTTTTCCTATTATTTGTATTCAAGTCATTATTAATATTTAGAAATTCTTTTAATTTAGAATTTTTTTATTATATGGTGAGGCCATCCATCAAATGGAATGGTTAAGCCAGATTATTTTAGATACTAACTCTGGTTATTAATTCTTTCCACTGGGAGAAATAATTTTTGGAGGATCATGTTGACCTGTGTGAAAAAATAATGGGTTTACTCCAATGGTTCATGGATTTTTCTTCTAAATGGAATTCATTATAAACTATAATTGGTTTATTATAAATATAAATCGTATTGAAAAAACCAAAAATTTCATTAATCATTTATCATTACAAATAATATCATGATTTTATTTAGGAAAATCATATTCTAATTCATCGATAAAATAAAAAAGATTCTATAAAGGTATTTCAAAGAAAAATAAATTCATCTAAAACTCCCTTAATCAGTAATTAAATCCAATTTCTATATTTGTAATGGATTTTTACAAATATTTATTTTTAATATCCACATTTTCAGAAATTAGTTTTTGAACCTAACATCTCGTCTCTATCATGCATTAATAAATCTGATTTCAAATATTTAATTACCAATACCAAAGAAAAAGAAATAAAATAATTGAAAATTAATTTTTAAAAATTTATATGCAATTCAATGAAAAGAATAAACCTTATTTATTAACAACACAATAATAATTAGAAGTTCATATTTCCTAAAATTTAATTTAATAACAAATAATTTCATTTATCATATTCACAGGTCCTCAACACAAAACTAATTAATTTTTATGTTGATCAATGATAACAAAAAAAAATACATATATCAAAATCCAATAATTCCATAATAAAATAATATCTTATTAATGTAAAAAAGAATATCATTTGAGTTACTTATCTCATCCAAAATATTATATCAATGAAAGGAAATGAAATTTTATTGTAACTATATTCGTACGACAAATCAAAAATTTAGTTGAATCATTAATTACACAATCTATATTGATTTATGATTTAAAATATCATAAAAAAATTATATCTTATTCAAAGATATTCAATAATAACAAATATAAAATTGATTCAAGGAATATAAATATTGTGATATAAAATAATTATTATCCATAAATGAATAAGGAAAAATTTAAATTTTGAGAAATCAAATTTAATATTTATATAAAAATAAATTATATAATTATAACACATAAGAAAAGAAATCTTAATTATAAAAATGACATAAATCATTAAATATATTATTTATTTATATATTATTAATTTTTCATACATTTTTATTAATTTTTAACTAATTTAAAAATGGATGGAGTCCATACATATTTTAACGATTCTTAATACCGATCACAGTAATGGTATAATAAACATCATAAGATTAAAAAAATTATGTATAGAAATATTTTTTTATTATTTTATTCATTAAAAAAATATAAATATGGGATCACATATCTCTTATAGATCCTTTAGAATATTGAGTGAAATGTCCTACGATTTCAGACATTTTTAATAAATACTATCTTCAATAACTTTCACAATACACACCTACAAAACAAAATTCAGGAGACGTTTTTAGATTAAAATTATTATGTAAAATTAGGATGTATAAAACCACTAGTAAATTTGATGATAGTAATAAGTTAAAATTTCTTCACTTAAGTGGATAAATAATTTTTTTAATTATTCTTTGATAATTAAATGCTAAAATTTCTAATAAATTAAATTGACCTATTATAAATGATTAGGAAGATAATATATTATATTTAAATATATAAACTAATAAAATAAAATATCTTAAGATTTAAATGTATATTAAATAATATTTAGAGTAGTTAATATTCAAAAACATCAACATTCAATAAAACCATGACTCTTTCATATATTGAATATTAAAATACATAATAAATTTATAAATTTAAAAAATTTGAATATTATAAAATTATATTTATCTTCTAGTTATAAATATAAATATTATCTTATTGTGATTTTTAATTTTATTTATAAATAACTATTTTATTTGAATAGTAAAATTAAGGGTTTTAATATAGTTGTAGAGTTTATTTCTATATCAGAATAAAAATTTAAAATAAAAATGTATCAAAGAAATTTCGTTATAAAATATATATTGTGTAGTGAATATATAAATTTCAACATACTATTATGTATTGATAAAAACTATGTTTAACACTGTAAATATTATCTTCCAATAAAAACATTTTTTTTATACTAAAATGAAATAATATATTTGTAAATTATTATTTTGGATTTTTTTCAAACATAAAAAACATTATTATTCCTTATGAATATCCAATTTATTTCATGAATATCAATTATATTGATAATTTTATCCAACATATAAATTATAAACTTAAAAATACACTTTTTCTTTAAATATATTTCTATGTGTTTTATTAGTTAATGTAAAAATTAGTTTTTATTAATCAATGAAAATTTATCATATAAAATTGGTTTAATATTTTGAATTAGAAGAAAAAATAATTTTAATCATTTACATTTTATTTTTTGTCATTAACCAAATAAATAATTTGGTAAAAATTATTACCATATTAAAAATAAATAAATGTGAAAATTTATTCATTAATGGTCTTCAAACATGATTGAAACATAAGAAAAAATGAATAGTTAAGGTATGATCAACATTATATCATCTCAAAAATAATTATTATTCTTATTGATTCATAATTACATGGTAATCATATGCTCTATTTAAATTAATTTGATAATATTATCAGAATTTATTTTCTTCAGACCTCTGTTTCATAGAAAATCCTACATGGAAAATGGGTATATATCAATCATATTACTCATTTTCTGAAAACATTTTCCATTATATCATACTTTAAAAATTATAGTTTTCTAATTCCTATAAAATAATATCATTAATTATTATTTACTAAAATTTATTATTCTAGGTGAATTGTCATTAATTTCATTTTAGCATTTCTATTGAAAAATATAAAACTGTCAATCATGCATTATGTGGACTATCTCCACCATGAAGAGGAAACTCCCATTTATCACCATTTCTTCTATTCATGGAATATAAGGGTTAAATATAAAAATAAATGATAAATATATAATATAATTATTATTTTTAAGAATTAAATAATGTTCCACATTATTTCCCTCTCATTCATCAAACATTAAATAATTAACTTCACATTGTGAGGATTACCACCTCTATGATGAAATGTATCAATTTTTTTTCTACAAGAATATTTATTATTTATGAAAATATCTTAGAATATATTTCACCATAATAATATTTTGTAAATAATATCATTATTATTCGACAATAATTATATTTTTCTAAAAGAAACCTCGTTTATAATATTATTATCCATTAATTTTTTTATGTTCATGTTTTGGTTAGTCAAACCAAATACAAACAAAATACAACAAAATAATTTATTGGTTGAATATTAAAAATTATTTATAGATGATATATGATATAAATAAAAATATTGTGATTTTAATTTGGTTCATTTACTGTAACATTCATATAAATATAATTAATTAAAATACTACTATTGGTTTTTCTTGAAAATGATAAAAACTAGTTTTTCACCAATTTCATTAACAAAAGCAATAACAAAAAAAGATAAAATGAAATTATTAAAATATAAAAAAAAAAAATTATAAAATCCAATACCATGAAAGATCACGGAATAATGAACATATTGGAGTTTAATTATGATCAAAATATCTTTCTTAAAACAAGTTATAAAATATCACGTTTACTTACATCAAATATTAAAATAGATAATAACCAACTAATGTATATGTTGAGAATCATAGTGATTATTTTTATTAAAGTTAATTTATTTCTAAAAGGCATTGAAAACTTTAATCATAATATTTAGGATTTTTATATTTGATCATTTAGTGCATTTAACAATGCAGGGAAACTAGCTGAGGGTTTCTTATAACAAATTATCAACTCTGGATACATATTTCATACAATAGACCATTATTTATATTGATTATTATATATACTACCCATTTATTATTTATTTATCATCATTGTATAATAATTGATGGTATTAAATAGTTCCTTATAAATCAGATCATTTAAGGGGTTTTGGACTGAATGCGTCTAATCTTATTGGGGGTTCATTTTATCATATTTAAATTTCTTGATACTAGATTGAAATCCAAAGCCCATAATTTATTTTCATTATGTATTATATAACATATTTTTGCTGGTTTTAGGTATTCATAAACCCCACATGTATTTTTTATTTGGTTTGGATTCATTTAGGTTTGTTTCAAGTGAAAACATTGAAAATTTTGACAGTTTCTATGTTTTGAATAGTTAGACCATATTTTTTCCAAACCATGTTCCATTATAGTGAAAACTATGAAAACTCAGGAAGATAGAATTTAACAAAATGGTTTATAGTTTTACTTGTTGTGTACCCATCCAAGAGTAACTAGTCAACCAATTAATAATTTCCACATAGTTATGGCGTATGGTTTTCTCTAACCATGTGGCTCTGCCAATCTAATCATGCATTTGAGATTTTTTAATTTTAATTTTAATTTTAGAATTTCCAAAACCCACTATTTATATTACCGATGGGTCTGTATGATCCCATAATTTTTTCATCAAAAGGAGTTCCCAATAGTTAATTTTAGACCCTCTATACCCTTCCGGTGTTTAATAAAATCTGGGCGAATGGCGCTCGTTCACTAATTCATATGATTCATCTTAACTCTTTCATTCTCTTGCCTTATCACTTTTTATACCTATGTTTTTTAGATCTGTGGTTGTTGATTGAGGATCTAATACCCTATTTTTTAGATCATTATTCTAGGGTAGATTCTCATATCATTATTTTTATTTTTTCTCATCAGAGATTCCTACATTGGTATTTGGTTTTCAAGACATAGTGATCAAGAGGCGTGTATTTGGGTTATGATTCCCAATTTTTATTATCCCTAAATTTCATAATTTAAATTAAATGTCTTGATTTAAATTAAATTTCTTAAAAAAAAATTCAATTAGTTTCTCCAAAACTCAAATCCATTGGATTGGGGTATTTGGATATGAAATTTTATTTTTAGCATAAAATAGGGAAAAAAAGGAAAATCCTTTGAATTAGGGTGTATTTGTGAAATCAATTGAAGTATGGGAAATTTAAATTATAGGAATTAAATTTTCAAATTACTTTTGAGGAATATATTTCAAATTGGTAATTGAAAAAAATAGATTGAATTTATAATGATCGAAACCCATTGTTTTCTTCTTTGAAAAGTGGATTATTTGATTAAAAGCCATATTTGGATTTTAAATGGAATGTTGGAATATTTGAAATGGATAATGAGATGATTTTAATTTTAAATAGTCTTAAAATAAGTTTCCCATAATTTTATTATTAGGAAACAAGAAATCCTTAGGACGTTAGTGAGTTATTTTCACAACACTCTATGATTGAAAATACGAAAAATAAATATATAGCACGTTACATACCTGATGGGATAGGGATGAATAATCATTTTTTAATATTGATAGGGAAAATGTGTACTCATTTCTATGACAACTATTATTTTGAGTGAAGTCCCATTGCTGAGAACATTCAAAAATTAAACCATATGACCATGATGATCAGTGGTTAGTATTTTAAATATATATATATACCAAAGATTATTGGGAACTATTTTCTATTAATTATTGAATATATATTAACTATTTTATATAAAATATTTTTAAAGATATTTTATTAAATTATTTCAATAAATTTAAATGTAAATCATTATTTTTATAAATATCATTTTGAAATTTCATGTCTGTTTATTTGATATTTAAATATTTATTTAGTTATTTAAATTTTGGAATCTTTTATGGAATCAATGGAGAGACCCTACTCGAGATTTACCTCACACACTACATATTTCTTTGGGTGTTTCTAAATTATCTTATTCAAGGTTTGACAAAGGGTAAGGTGCCACTTAGTGGTAGTAGATATTGAACCTTGGGATTAGAGAGTTCTGTTCATTAGGATATGGGTTTATATCTAATTTTATGCTGATTTTCTCTAGTTTATTGGGTTTTTTAGCTGTTTGAATTCAGGTACATTTCTCTCAATGGTTTTTATTTTTTATTCATACTAACTTGTTAATATTTATTCAATTTTGTTTGGGGAAAATTATTTCCCTCTTTCATATATCATGACTCTAGGTGATAGTGAGAAACCTATAGGGAATGGGAACACACTTAGGGCCATGTTAGTGCTTTCTCGGTTATCAGAGTACAAGGGTACCTAATTTGGTTTGTTGAAAAGTTCATTTAGAGGTCTAGGTTGAGATTATTGTGTTTCTGTCATTACAAATTTGTGAAATCTTTCTGGGACATAGGAGGTAGTTTTGATTGACTACCTAGATAGCTCTCACTGTAGTGATCTTTAATTATATAGTGGAGGTTAGGTAATGACATGTTGAATATTAATTCTATTATTTTCCCTACATTTGATTTGGATATATTTAAATATATATTTTTCTATATATTTGTAGTGATTAATGTCCCTCCTTTCTTTATTTGAGTGTAATATGATGTCTTCAATGTTATTTTATGATGTTTGGTA
This sequence comes from Viscum album, assembly GCA_963277665.1. Classification (NCBI taxonomy): domain Eukaryota; kingdom Viridiplantae; phylum Streptophyta; class Magnoliopsida; order Santalales; family Viscaceae; genus Viscum; species Viscum album. The sequence goes on along the minus strand of OY728128.1, from coordinate 205,009,233 downwards.
GGATTATTTCTCTCAGAATACATGTTAATAGGATACATGATTAATATTATAATGAAAAACATTGAGAACATCCTCTCAAGGGCATGAGTTTGGTTGAGGTGATTGTGCATACCTTCCAGTCTCTGGGATAGGAACCAACACCATTTTCCATTCAGGATCTTACTGTGGACCTCTAAGGGGTTTTATTACATATTTCTTATCAATAGTTACTTCACAATAATCCACCTTCATTCAATGTTTCTAATGATCCTCAATAGGCTGAGGAATGGTTGGGTAGAATTGTGATAAATTTGTGTTATTGGAGACTCACGATGAAATAAACTGGAAGTGTGCCACTTTCTGGCCAGGGTGTCTGAGAAGGAGATGTTAGGACATGATGATAATGGACTATAATCATATATTCTTAGAGTGGGAAGACATCAAATGAATTTTCACTGACTAGAACTATCTAGATTCGAGGGTTTTGGCCAAGGATATTGAGGTTTTCAAACATGAGTGTTTTACAAGACCACGAAAGAGTATGAAAAGAATTTTGATGATCTAGTGTAGTTTTTACATGAGATTTTATAAAATATGAAGATTAATACTCAACCAATACAAATTGGTCGTCGTTCATTTATTCTTTTATTTTGGTTTTCTTGCTAATGTTTCACTCTTATGCTGATGCTTTATATAGAGCATTAATGGTCGAGAAGGACCTGGCTGGAATGTCAGAGTTTTTGGGAGTTACTTTTTATCCTAGTGGTATTGTGAATAACATTATTAGAAAGAGAATGCATGATTATTATTGTGGTGGTTTCTGAGAGTACGTTTTTTATACCTCTTTCATTTCTTATAATTAACCCATTTATTTTTTCTAGTGTGGCATTTCTAGAAATTTTTATTTGGTTAGCACTGAGGCGCCCAAGATTTTGTGGTTCCAATGGACACTCATGTAACCCAAATATTTATTATTATCTTATATACTACTCATTATAGAATAGGAATATCTATTCCTATTAATAGTATGGTTAAATCATGTGTTTCAGTTATAATATTGTTTCTGCCAGAGGCCTCATGAACGATGATTCTTCACATAGTGGAATAGTCTCCAATGAAATACATATGGTTCCAATAACTATGAAAGGTACCTTCACTATATACACTCTATTAGTGACTTCTTTATTTGATACAAGTACATATTAATAGATTAATTCAACCCATATTGTTAACAATCTAAATCTTTCTATCGTGATTTTTTCTTATGTGATGGATTTTACTACACCACTTAGAATATAGAGAACAATGAATTTGTATTCCCTATTGTGTTTTTTTATCTATCATATAATGATATTTCTATGGATTTTCATGTTCTCAAAATGAAATATCTTGACATCTTTTTCAGGATGGATTTTCTAATTTCCAATAAATTGTAGACTGATTGTTCTCTTTGATGGGTCTCCATTACTACACCTGATGGTGTATGTCATATCATCCAATATGAATGGGACCAAAGGTTGAGTATTTAGACCTTATTATGTAGTGTTTGGAATGTAATATATGTTTTATTTTTAATCAGTTCTGATGTAATCTAATTTGTGATCTCCCTCCAGTTTTCATTGAGTTTACCAATGTTTTTTCTTATGACTTCTCTAGTTTTCCACCAGTATGGCATGTAGAGTTTTCTATCGATTTAGTACCTAGTACACAAAAACTATGAATTCATTATTAACACATAACACCATATAAAATGAAATAGATTATGTCTGTTTCCACTGATTGATAATTGTTTGAACAATTGGAATGGGGAAATTAGTTCACGGAGAACATTCTACGATTTCGTTACCATCGGTTACGAATAAATTAATTTTACATTCACAAAACATCCTTCAACAGAATGAAAAACCATTATAATTATGTTATCATTCAATTAGGTTAAACCAATTCTCCTTAAGTCTTCATAGAATTAATGAAAATGAATTTTTATGACTTTCATGATACCTTTGGGTTGTTTTGTAGATGAAATCCTTATTTAATCTATTTCTACGAAGGATGATGTGCATCATATGAGAGAAAATATGGATTTTTGGGGAAATTACTATCTTTATAGCATCCTATTGAAATGTGATTTCTCGATTTAGGAAGTTAAATTCTTTGGAAACATGGAGACATAACATGGAATTTTAGTTCATCTTGAAAAGGTGATGGTAGATATGACATGGGAACTACCATTAAATTCTTTTAAGAGTCTGTGATTCTTGTGTTTGTCTAGGTATTATTTAATGTTTGTTAAGAACTTCTCATAGTTGGCATCTTTGATAACTTCTCTCACTCTAAGGGTGTACATTTTTCTTTGGATGAGAAATTTAAGATTTATTTTGTTGATATGAAATATATTTGGACTATTATGCATGTGTTGACTCTTTAATAGGGAAGCTAGGGATATTTGGTCACTTTTGATACATCATGTTCGGGTTTGGGGTGTGTTCTTATACAATGTCATCATGTTGTTGCTTATGGATCTCATTATCTTAGGACACAATAGAGAAATTATCCATCCCATGCCGTTGAACATGAAACTCGGATGCATTCACTTACCTGCTAACAACATAACCATTTTAGATAAAGGTTTACTAGGTTTTCTGACCACGAGACAATAAGTTATATGTTATCTACAAAATATTTGAAGCCCCACCAAAGGAATTGGGTGGAATACCAACAATAATTTAACATTGACTTCCCATGTACCCCAGTTAAATGTAATGTCATTGAAGATGCATTGAGCATGAATCTCCCAACCCCGGCCATAAAATAATCATTAGAAGAGTGTCACTCAATCTCTCTTTTATCATAGTTTCATATTGAAGTATAATAATTAGGGTGCAAGGTGGATTTTTCCAATTTTAAGTTAAAAATTTCTCTTCATGAGATGATTTATCTAGAACTGTAGCAAGATGATGATTTCCATAGCATTAGAGAATATCATTATGGTGAGGAGATCATACTTGAGTAGTCGGTCTCACCAAAGGTAATTCTATGCTATCGAAACTTTTTTTTGTTCCATTAGCGGCAAGGAATTTCGTGATGAGTGATTTCCATAATTCATAGTTTCCAATGAATCTTGGAACAAATAAGATGTTCTATGATATGAGGTGTATATTTTGGTGACTAGGTATGATATGGGGAATTTTTAAATTCTAATTTCATTGTTATGCATGATAATATGTTATGTGTGACTTCCATATGCCTTCGGGTTTTCTCTATCCAATTTCGGTGCCTACTTGGATGTGGGAAGAGATCTATATGGATTTTTTGCTCGGTTTTCATGTACCCAGAAAAAGAATAATGTGAAATGGTTTATGATCGATTAGATAACAAAATCAGATGACATTGTTCCTATTTATGATCCTTAAAAAGGAAATTAGTTGGAAATTATCAATGTGAGAAAGATTGATCATTTTAATATAGTTCCATATTATATAGTCTTTGATAGGTATCCTCAGTTTGATGAACAATTTTGAAGGGGTCTTTATTTGGCTCTGAGATGTCAGGTCCTTTGGAGTACGGCATACCATCCTCATTTGGGTGTCCAGATAGAAAGATCTATATAGATCCCTTAGGATATGATTTAGGCTTCAATTTTAATCTTTATAGGGGATTGGTGTGACCATATAGTTTTGGTTGAGGTTTATTATAAGAATAGTTACTATTATGTGATAATAAATACTCTTTTTGAGGCCTTTGATGGTCGAACATTCTAACCTCAGTTGTTTTGGGTGGAGATTGGTGAAATATCCTTAGTTGGACCACCCTTGGATCAAGGGAATACTTCAATTATTTAGTTGATTCATCAGAGAAGGTTGATGGAACAAATCTGGTATAATTGTTATGCTAACCCTCATCATAGATTGTTTGAATTTTTAGTTGTTCACTATGATCTCTTGAATGTTTTACCCTTTATGGGCCCTCAATGGATTGGGAGGAAATGGAAGGTTGATCTATGTTTTGTGTAACCTTTTTTGGTTGTTTATCTAGTGTGAAATGTTGAATAATGTTCCAAACATCCACTACAGATGACATTGATACATTATGTGTTCTATGTATTTGATCTATCAAAGTATGTTTCTCTTTCACCTCATGTTATGAGATGGAGTGATCTAGAGGTTAAACTTGATTTATCGGTGATTGAACTACAATCCAGGATAATTGATTCTAAAACCAAGGTAATTTATGATGGAATGATACATTTGGTTCATGTTCTATGATAGCATGGCTTTGATTCTCGTGATACTTTGGGGAGGGATGCACTAATAATATATCAATGGCCTAATATTTTTTATTAGATATTTTTAGTTGGATTTTAGTGGATAGAATGTTTCTAGGGTAGGGATGCTGTAACATAATATTACTAATATAAAGTATTCCTAAACCCCTCTAAAATTAATTATTTTTTGGGTTTCATTTTGGTTTGTTTCAAGTGAAAACATTAAAAAAAATTAATGTTTATAGGTTTTTAAAGGTTGGTGTACAGTTTTCCAAAACCATGTTCCCTTCTATAAAAAACCATTCTAACCAAGGAAGTGAGGTTTGTAAGAGTTAGGGAATGGTTTTAAAAGTTGTGTTCCAACCTAATAAAAACCATACAACCTGTTTAAAATTGGTACATGACTAGGATCCCATGTTTTGTTCAACCCTATGATCTTTCCTAGCTAATTCTTTATACCAAGTTTTTTATTCTAATTTTAAATTTTAAAATTCTATATACCCCCTTTTTAGATGGATGATGGGCCCATATGACACCATAACAATTTCTTCTTCATAAGGATCTCCCAAGTGTTTTGTTACCCCAATACACCCAATAGATGTGGATCAAATCCTAGAGAACATCATTTGATCTCTTCCCTATAGATTTCCTATTCCTGTTCTCTTTCTTCTTCACTCTCTCTTTTTCTCCCTAGGTTTTTGTATATATTATTGTATTTTTGAAGGATCTAATTCCCAATGTTTTGGATCTTGAGTGATGGGTGTATTCTTATATCATCATTAATACTGTTCCTCATTTAATAATCCCATATAGAGATTTGTGTTTCATGATCTTGTGATCCTAAGGTAACTCATTGTGTTATAATGCCCAATTTCTTTAACTCTCAGTTGATTGATTTAAATTAACTTTCTTGATTTAAATTCAATTTCATGAAATTTATTTCAATTATTTTATTTACAAACAAATTCCATTGAATTGGCCTTTTTTGATTTGATGTTGGATTTTTTGGAATGAAATTTTGAAAACCCCCAACAATTTTATTTAATTCAGATGTATTTTTGAAATTAAAGGAATTATGGAAAAATTGAATGGTTGTATTTAAAATGTGAAATTAAATTTATGGATTTGATTTAAAATTGGAATTGGTGAAAAATGGATTGAAATGAATTTCATATATTCTCATTAGTTTAATCATGGAAAAATTCATGATTTGATTAAAAACCCTTTTGGATTTTTAAATATAATGTTGGAATATTTTAAAAGAAGAATGGGATGAATTTTAATTTTAGTAGTCTTAAAGTATATTTTTTATCATTGTTTTTTGTTATCTAAAGTTCGTGACTTAGGTAGTTAGTGAGTTATTTAGGAAACAATCTATTATTTATAGAAAAAAAAATACATCTACATCATGTCACATCCCGAACAGAATGGTGACGAGTACTTTATGGTCATTATCGAGGAGAATATGTTTACAAATTTCTGTGAGAAATATTTTAGTGTGCGGGGTCTCATGTCTTAGAAATATCATTCCTTTAGTAATATTACTATGTTTCTCACTTTTTTTATTTGATATATGTATATGTTAATATTTTTTGTAATTTTTTTTCAATGACTTATGAATTTGTATAATCTATTTTATATAAAATGTATGTTAAGACATTTTTATTTGGTATCTTCATCGTTATAAATGTAATGAATTATATTTTTAAGTATTCTTTTTAAATACCATACATATTTACTTAAAAATTTAATCTTTCATTGGAAATTAATATTTTTTACCTTTTATGGAATCCTTGCTGAGACCCTACTGGGATTTTATCTCACAACTTACCTATTCTATTAGGTGTTTTTAGATTTTCTTATTCCAGTTTTAGGAATGGTTAAGGCCCCACATAGTGGTATTATCTATTTATACATGGGTTTGTAGAGTTTCATCCAATGGTACTTCAGTTATAATATTGTTTTCTGGAACTTTTCTATAGTACTTAGTGTTTTTTACCTATTCAAATTATTATACAGTTTTCTTTTTGGAGTTTCTTTTGCATGAAGAATAATTTGTTTACCACGCTTCAGTTGTGTTTGTGTAAAATTCATTCTCATTTTAATATTGTATGATTCTAGATACAAGTTTCAAACCATTGGGGATAAAAAATTCCCATTGGGACAAGTCATTTTCAGATTACAAGGGAACTTGGGTTGGTTTATTACATACTCACAACCCTATATCATTCATTTATAATGTGTACATTTTTTCACAAAATATTTGAAGTTGTATTTATTGTTAAATCTCCCTCAATTTTTTGAAATTCTTATATTTAAATTTTTGTTAGGATTTTTTTATTAATTCAACTCCCTTAATCATGTTAAAATTAACCCCCATTAACATCATTGGTTTTAAATGAATTATTTTTTACACCATAAGAATTTTTTTAATGGTAAATTATCTTCCATTCTGGTGTGTAATTTCGGAAGGATTTCAATATTTTTCTAGGATAAAAAATTCTTTAAAATATTATATATCAATGTTTAGAATAATTCCCATCATCTTTATTGAATTTTTCCCCTCCACATCCATATATTTATTTCTCACCAACATCCTACTATATGATTATAAACCTAATTTTTTCTTCTATCTCAAGTGACGTGTTTATTTATATTCTCCCCTTTAAAAAATAATGTTTTTATAAAATTTTTATGATTGGAATTTGAAACCAATTTATGTAATAATATAATATGTATTTAATTAAAATATTCTACATTACCTTACACATTTATTTTTGTAAACATTATTTACTTAAAAATACCATTTTTATTTTTTATTTTTCTTAAATTTTATATTTTATCTGAATATTTTACTTCACTTTTATAAAATATTTTTTTGATAGGGCTTCTAACATCATCTTTTTCTGATAATGGTAGAAATTTTATTTATACTATAAATTTTTTATTACTATGTTTCAACACATATTATAGTGTCCTTTTTCATTTATAATGATTCTTTCTCACCACTTTATCCATGTTTCTAAATGAATTTATTTTCCTCCAAGTATTATAAAATATTTCGTTCAAAATATACTCAAAGGATCGTGGATATTTAATATTTTCAATGTGTTTTTATTAAAATTATGAAAACTATATTTTATCAAAGTCAATTTAATTTTTAATATCATATATTTTATCTAGGATATTTATCTATTAAAACCAAAAATATTATTTCTATATAAATAATATGTTAATTTTTATCTACCAAGGATATGATTTATCATTATTGTTTTTCATTTATTGCAATCTACCTTGAATAAGAACAACATTTATTTTAATGCCTTTGATTTTTGAAGAATATGTTTTTCTTGTTTTGATTGAATAATGTTAAACATGAATCCATACATTAGTTTATTGGAAGAAATGTTGAAATAACCATATACCATTTATATATACATTTTAAGTAACCTAATAATTCATTATTATGATAGGATAGTATTTACAGAAAAATTTTATAAATATATTTGGAAATACATTTATATAATAAAGGATAATCATGTATTTATTATTAATAGTGTATTGAATTATTTATTTATATGGAAATATATTAAATGAATATAGAAACCATTATATATCCTTGGGTTTTGTAGGAAGGGTTGAATGAAACTCATTTTCTATCCTTGGGTACAATAATATATGATGAAACACTATTTTAATTTAGAATATGTATCTGTGGGATAATGTTTGGTGGGGTTAAATATACCCATAAAATTCATTGGTTAAAAGTTTATATCTTATGGAAAAAATATTTCATGAGTAAATTTTTTATTCTCATAAGCATGGGAATTTAATATATGGGTCATAAATGTATTTTTCTATATAATAATTTATATTTCATATTTGGGGAAAAAATTGTTTGAAAGTATTTTTCCCTCATGGTGTGGATCATGAATATAATGTTTCCCGAAAATAAAGGATGTGCTTCATTTCTATTGTTTTGGAATGATGTGTTATCACAGATCATGTTTATTATAAAATGATTCCACATTGTTTTTTCCACGACCCCTCCAAGTGGTGCCAATATTAGGACTCCTCAAGATCTCCTCCAATTGGTCAATGACTCAAGACTTTTACAGAGTAAGAATATAACTAATAAGGCTGGAATTTCATTTATACCTATACACACACACATACCCAAGCACACAAAATACTAAATTGTATAAACAACTAAAAAACCAATGTATGCATACATATATGTCCCACAACTGGACTACCAAATGATGTAAATTCCAGTAAAAAAGGTCAAAATATAATCCCACCACAATGAGTATGTAACCGAAGTCTAACCAGAAAGTAATGGTACTGGGACTACTCTCTAAAATCAACTTGAACACACCTTAATCTATCATATCTTACTAAGAATCCTCTAGATCTTATCCACCTTGGAATCTGTCAAAAGTTTGATCATATTCAAAATACACAACATGTATAGGCAAATCCCTCACAGGGGTGTGTATAAATATACTTAGTAAGACCCCCTGAAAACAAAAAGCATAAAAAATGAATGTAGAGTCAGATATACACAATTATATCTCTATAATAAATACAACAAGGATATCCATATATACTCAATCCAAGACACATTTTCTATAGGTATTCCAAAAACATAGTATAGTATCCCTATGATTCTATCTCAAAATATCCATGAATCAATCATCCTAGAGAACAGACTCGCAAGTCTAATAAAACTAATGATATTTGTCTAAGGTATTTTTTGTTGGGTCTTGTAATGAGATAGGACACACTAATTGTCCTTAGAAATATGATTCACCGATGAGGATCACTTCCAAGGACATGTGGTGTTTCGAGTAGACTCAATGTAGATTAAACCGCTCTATAGAGGATCAACTCTAGTGTTTTTTGGTTTTGTTGATGCTAATAACTCTTTCTAGGGTATGAAGATGAATAGAGGATCTCACTCTGGGCCTCTTAGAGGGATTCCAACAACTCTATCCCCAAATTCTTGTTGAAGGGATTATTGTCCTAGGAGTAAGATATGATAATATACTAACCTTCAAGGAATTTATAAGTGGAATGAACCCAATTTAATCTTGTCCATGATAAAGAGGAAAAGATATTTAATCCATGTATAAATGATTACCTGATATGTATAATGGTAACACATCATTTCCCGTGACCCTGATTCCTAAATGTGTAAACGACCTATGTCATCATACCATGTTCGTGTGGTCATACATGCCATGTATGAATCTTGTGTTATCTACCCATGTACCAGTACATGGAAAAACCTATGTAATTGGTCCAACCCATGTCTGTGTTGTAAAGTAAATTTTGTGTTTGTAGTTAGTGTACTTCACCCCATGTTTATTTACTTCCCATGTTACATTCTGCATTACCTGAGAGAGACAATGTTCCCTATGATAGGGGTCACAAGCCATGAGAAATTTATTTATTTTTCATAAAACCCTAGCGACCACAAGGGGGCTCCATATAGTGTGTTTTTTGGGTTTACATAACATGTTATATGGGATTTTCCATAATCCTTGATTATTCCTCCCCACACCATGGACCGTCCTATAGCCTTTTATCTATCTACTTCCATGCCATGAAATTCATGATCAGGCCATGTCAAGTCATGAAAACACTGAATCAAAAATATGTGTACTATTGATCCTCGTGAAAAAAAGAGATCATCATTATTCTTTACTATCTGATGAAGAAAAATAAATTGAGTTTCAATCATCATCTGATATGTTTCTACTCTGATTGATGCACCATCATTGTGTTGAGCTGATCCAATATCCACGATTTCAGATCGTCGCGCCAAAAAATTATTGTTCAATGATCGACTATTCAGTAAAATTTTGAACTATGGGACAATGAAGAATGCCTACGACAAATGTTTAATTTGGGGAGAAAAGAAAATAATAAATCAAGAAGAATGGAACATGATCAATTTTTTCATTGTGGATCATTGTTTCTAGAATGAAAATAAAATAATCTATAATTAATCACAATGAAATTCACCAAAACCCCGATAATTCTATCCCATCCCACTAAAAGATTGAATCACATATCAATTTGTTCATTGATTGATTTGTGTTATTCATAGAAACCACAATCAAGGAATAAAAATGATTACACATTCCCTAACCTGATTCAGTTTGATAATTAGTGATGAACAATGCTACTTGGTTTTCATTGGAAAGATATGTTGAATCTCACGTGTGCTGATCATTGATAAAAAATCCGTCACTTTTTTCCTTGTGGGAGAATCATAGAATCTATCTTCAAGGGCTCTCAAATGATTCTAGGTTTATAAAACTAACCCTATAAATTTTCCATAAGAATAATTTTAAATATTGTTAGTCAATTTTTCAATTAAATGATAATTAATAATAATGTTTTATTCATCATCCATGATGAATATTCTATAAAAAAACACTCATACAAATGTTAAGTCATGCCTATCGTAAAACCCCCATTATGATCTCAAAATTGCATTCAAATTTTTGATCAAGTCACCCATTTAAAATTTATTCATCATTTTCCTAAACAATTCATACATATACAATTTAATATATTTAATATATTTCAAAATTGTATTTTGAGATCATTATGACTAGGAATCACATGTCTTCTAAGCACCTGATCTCAAAAAAAATCTATAGAATATCAAAATATAATTTGTAGAAAATCTGAGAGATTACATTCCGTCTACCTTGGGGTTACAAATCCTCCAAAATCCAAAACAAGGGCAACTAAAAAAGATGTGTTCACTTAGCATGAATTTGAGCCTCCATCTCCCATGTGCTCTCCTGATGATTTTCATGTTTCCATCAAACACATATCAATGGAATTTATCACCGATTAATGATCCTCTCCAACTAATCCTTGATCTCTACTAGGTAATAATCAATGATCAATCCATATTCAATGTCTGTCTTTCCTTAGTTGATAATGTGCGATGTTTCATGAAAATACATCCTTAACTGTGACATGAAAAGACATCATGAAACCGTTATAACTACAGAGGTAGGGATAAGTGTTACGCCACCTCTCAAAATCTATATAGTATCTGAAAATGGATGATGATCCTTGAATATATATTTACTCCCAAGGAAAATATCTATAATCCACATTGAGGTGAAACCCGTATGAACACATGGTCTCTTTCCTCAGACACCAACGCCTTTATTTCCTACCTCATAATATTTATAAAATCATTGTCAAATATTCATCTTATCTTCTATGATCTAAAGATTCTCTATTTTAGTTTTCACCAGCTCTAGTCCCATGAGTTCAGAGTCTCCTAGATCAACCCAAACAAAGTGGTGACCTACGTGCTCTCCCATACAATGCATCAAATGGTTCCATACTAATGGATGAATGGTATCTATTGATTTATGAAAACTCCACCTGTGGAACATGATCCTACACTACCAAAGTTCAACATGAAAGAACCTAGCATGTCCTAAAGACCCTGAATGGTTTTCCTTGTCTAAAGGTCAGTTTTTTGCTGAAACCCTATTCTCAAGTGTAACTGGGTCCTAAATGCCTCCAGTTATCCTATCCACAAATATGATTTAAAGATAAAATTGTGATCAGAAATAATGATTAAAGGGTGTTCATTGAGTCAAATTGCATTCTTCTTGTTGATGAATCCCAGTCTCTCTTATGTACTATATTATCGAATATCTAGGAATTGAGCCGACTAGGTGATTCATTCTACAATCACCCTAATAGAATCATGTACCCTAGATGTATGTGGTATTCCTATCATAATGTCCATAGATATCCCATCACACTTTCATAATGGCACATCAAGGAGTTGAGATAAACCCAATGGATCATGGTTCGCATCCTTCGCTTGAGGAAGAGTAATCCCCCGAGAGACAAATTCCACAACTCTCTTCTTCATCCCTGGCCACCAAATTTGACATCATAGGTCTTGGTAAATATTTTCCACACCTGAATTTACCACCAATGGAGATGTATAAAACTCTCTCAGAATATCCTCTTGCAATGTCACTAGTACAATCATATGTCCTCTAAAAAGTATGAAAACATTCCTAGAATTATAAAATTTAATTAGAAAAATTATTGTGGATATACACGAACATAGGGATTCATATTCAACATCTGCATGCTATACCTTCCTAACTTGCTACAAAATATTATGGGAAATATCCATTGACTGGAGTAAATAAGCTCTATCCCCATCCATAAAGGATAACTTCTATGGGAATAACTAGTCTTATTTCTCATTAAGTAACTATGAACATGATCCCATGATGTGTGTATCTACTACCACTTTCCCCTTCCTAATATTAGAAAATTTCAAAATCATGATCCTGGAGGAATTATACCCTTATTAATTTTTAAGGTCGAGATCATTCTAAGTGAAGATATACATGAGACTCATATTATTTTAATAGATGATAAACCACTATCACATCAAGTGTTGACACCTTGTATTCAATTTGAAGACTAATACTGGTGACTCAAGATCGTAGATCACATTGTTCTGCTCATGTATTCTCAATTGATATGAAACATATGGAATCAGTTATAGCCACTATATAAGAATAAAACCAAGACTGGTTTAAGATGCGTCACTGAACAATACGTACTTGACACCCTCTTATGGAAATATCCAGATGGGATTGCACGTCAAACTGTGCCTCAATAGATGAAAATCCTACTATTACTTCTCTTTCCACATAAAAGGACACCCCTTTTGAGTCAATGTTGTCATGGGTGATGATACAAATGAAAAATAAGGTATGAATCTCTAGTAATATCCTACCATCCCATTGAATTGTTTTGCCACCATAACATTTACATGTGGCTCCCAAGCCTACACCACCATAACTAGCACATGGAGAGCATTCTATATTGTTCGTGACATCAGAGTGTGTCTAGAATCATTCATAAGTGTCTCACATAATCCTCCTAAGACATAGAGTACAAAAGGATATCATTGATGAAGATTATCACAAACTAGTCTATATAAGGTAAAAAGATCCAATTCACGAGTCCCATGAACACAGCGGGGATGTTCGTCAATACAAAGGGTGTCACCAAGTACACATAGTGAAGGTACCGACATTTGAATTTCATATTTGGTATATCATCATCCCATACTCATAGCAGGTGATAACATGATCTATGATCAATATTCAAGAACCATCATACCCCTATCAACTGATCAATGAGGTATCCAATCCATGGTAGTGGTTAATTATTCTTAACGACCCCATGGTTTAACCAATGATAGTCCACACACAACCTCAAGATCCCATCTACCTTTTTGGTAATCAAACCTGATGATTAATATGGTTAAACACTCGGTCTAATAAATAATTTCCCCTAAAATTCCCCAAACTGTAACCTCATCTTGAGAAGCTCTGTAGAAGACACTTGATATAATGGAGAATTTTTCAGATCTATCTTATAGTGTAGATAAATGCATAAGTTTATCTCTCAAATTCGAGGTAAATCTGGAACATCTTTGAGGATATGTCCCCATACTCTACCACCACTATTTGAAATTGTAAACCCATAACATCCACTGCACCAGGGGTCAAGATATGAAACTGATGAGTAATCAGACACACTCTCTTATACATGTGTCCATCTTGCGCTACCTATGTTTCATATTCACCAACAAAAGAAAACATGGTTTAATGACTCTGGAAAAAAAAAACCCTTCTACTCAAATAGTCAATATGGTCATGGACTGTAGATTAAAAATACATTCTAGTAATGGATTCATAAGGCCTCGATGCTGCTACTAAGGAATCCTGACTAAATATTTCACTTGTAAGAGTCAGGTAACACTGTCAGCATAAGTGCGTGATCACTGAGTCTTCTCTAGTAGGATTCTCCAAGATAAAGGGTCAAGTTAATGGTTCTACAAGAATATGTATCTCTAGAAATATATGTGGTGATAATGTAATGACTCACAACGATTTCTATTAGTACTACAACTAAAGTAGAAATAAATAGATTGTACCTTGAATCATTCTTGGTGCCTTCAGTTTCTATGCTTCGACTGCCTACAACTATCCCATCCCCTTACATCCAGCCCACTATTACTAGGATAGACCACATAGGGGTGGTGGTGGTAATATGTAAAAATTTCTATCACATCCTACTACTCTACCTTCTCATATTCCATGTCTTCTTTCCTTTGGACCTACCCTATTGTATTGTTGTCCATGCCATAATTGCCCATCTACAGTTTCCCTATCATCTGTAACTACACAGAAAAGAAACTCTAGACCACCAAATAACACTCTAGCACCCCAATATATGTAAGAAATCACACAGGGTTACCAATATCTCATATGTATCTACATAGAACTCTCTTGATGTTACAAGCCCTAAAAAACTGATCTTGATTCATATCTGTCATGTCCATTGAGTGTATTGTAAACATCGATGAATACTCATCCACTATCACGATTCCCTACTATATATGTAAAATCTATTAGATACATATAGTCCTCAGAGTATCTGGTGATAATTCATATATGAAATGGTGCTCAAACAATGTCCATGAAAGAGTCACCTCAGCAAAAGACTTTGCAACTAAACCCCACCACGACCATGCAGATCCATGAAGATGGAATTCTACCAGCAGAACCATATAGTCTTACGGAGTCCTAACAAGATAGAGGACTCAGGTCACCACCTCAATCCCATCCTAAGGCACCTATGGGTTGGGATCACCTTGACTCTTATAGGGTCTCTACTAATGGAACTTATGATTCCTGCTCAGACTGTGCACCTCATCCACTGGTACTACGGATACCAGGTGCTTATATATAGGTGGAATGGCTGGTAAACCACTATGAGGTAACATATTTGGAACTGGTCCTTGAATCGACACCTAAACACTGAGGGGATCATCCTCTTGGTCATCACGTTGAATCCTAGCTCGTATAAATTGTATAGGCATCCAAAAAAGTAACCAAGATGAAGTACTGTAAATGAGTATATCTAGAGATCTGACTCAAAAAGGATATAGAAACATAATCCATTCTTTTACGACACATGCACCATTGTTTTCCATGTAACCAGTTTTCTCATGTATTAAGTCAAAAGGCAGTTGATCATATTATTGGTGTATGGATATGTTTTTCTACCACACCAACACTCAAGTCCCTAGACTATGATCCAAAGTCAAAACACTTAACTTTATTCCCCAAGAAAATTTTATAGACTCCCAGTCTTAATGTAGGACCGACTTGCTCTAATACCACTCTATCACATCCAATCCTAGTGGCACCCCTTCAATGACTCCACATGCCCTCCTCCAATAAACAAAGGGTAGGTGACTAACACTGAGTCGGAAAATCACTAACATGGGAGGAATTTCATAAGTACTAGTACACACACATCTTCAATCCTACATAATGATGAAATGTAAAAACAACAGAACAACTGATTAATGAATAAATCTAAATCCCACAGCCTGAGTAAAAAATGAATTGAATGAAAGTATGTAGGGCCAAATAAAATCCCCCACTACGATTTTGTAACACAAGTCTAACCCAAATATAAAGGTACTGGGACTATTGTCTGAAATCTATAGGAACAAACCTCATTTTTTCTAGTATCACATAGACCCTTCTATTCCAAATCTGCCTATGGCTCTATCAAATGTTTGATCTTCTACAAATAACACAACACATGTAGGCAAACCCCATGAATGGGTGACTATAAAAATACTCTGTAGGACACTTCAAAACCATAATGCATACCACAAGATAAATTATAGTAATATCTACATTGATATATTTATATAATACATATAAGAATAATATCCCAATATAATCAATCCAATACACTCATGCTAGAGGTAATACAAAACCATAGTATACCAGTCCTAAAATTCTGGCTCAAAAGATCCATGAAGCATTCATCCAGGAGAACACACATCTGATTCTGATATCATTAAGGATATTCATCTAAGAAGTACTTCTTGTTGGGTCTTGTTCTGAGGAATTACACACTGATAATCTGAAAAGATATGATACGAAAATTAGGATCATTACCAAGGAAATGTGTTGATACTAGATAAATCATTTAATATTAACCCACTATGTAGAGGATGGGTGGCCATGTAGTGTTGGTCACATAAATTCAAATAACTCCACCTTGTGCACGAAGATGAAGAGATGATCTCACTTCAAGCCTCTTTGAGGGAATCCAGTGATTGTATCTAAGAAGTCCTACTGATGGGATCATTTTCCTACGAGTAGGAGATGATACTATACCAACCTTTTGGGAATGGATAAGGGGAGATACCTGTAAAGAATATTTTCCATGATATATAGGACAATAGATTAAAGCCATGTAGAAATGAGTACATGATGTGAATAAGGGTTACAATTCATGTCCCTTCAACTAGGATCCTTCCCTTGTAAACCTCCCATGTCATAAAATTGTTCATATGTAGTACATGGCATGTAAGAATCATGTGTACTCTATGTGTGTTACAGAACATGGATGGACCCATGTACTTAGTTCAGACAATGTCTTTGTAGTGGAGTACATTTCTTTTAAGTTGTCCTTGAACTCCAACTCTTGTTTGTGTACTTCCTAAGGAACATTCTGAGCTACCTAGGAGAGACCACAAGTCATGTGATAGTGGTTATATATCATGTGATACATAAATTTCTCCTGAAAATTCATGACATTGCAAGGGGTCCCACACGGTGTGTAATTATGGTTTACACGCACTATTCTGTTGTATTTTCTTGTATCCCAGATTCTTCCTCTACACACCATGGTTGATCCTGCATCCTTCAATATGTCTACCACAATACCATGAAACACATGATCCAACCTCATCGATTCATGATAAAAATAAATCGATAGGATTCAGTCATTTTAACCACTTATAAAATGAGATATTTTTTGTTCTTTTCTACTTACCAAAGTACAGGAAATCGAATATTAATCATTGTCCAATTCATTTTATCTCCCATCGTTGCACCATCTTCATGTCATTCCAATCCCAGATCTATGATTTTGGATCATTTCACCAAGAAATGATTTCTCAAGGACCGATTGTGTAGTAAAACTTTTAAACATGGGACAAAAAATATCACTCACAATGAATGGTGAATTGGGGGGAAAAGAACATAATCAATCAAGAAGAACAAAAATCGGTCGATGTCCATGTCGATCTCTATACATTTCCTTTAGAACTAAAATAGAATAATATATATTAATTAAAATGAAATTATGTTGAACCCTGATAATTCTAGCCCATCTCGTAAGTTTTTGAACCATGGATCAATCTGTTTGTTGATTAGTCTATGTTTTTCCAAAAAATCAATAAATGTAGAATAAATAAATCAAAACACATGCCCTACCTCTATATAGTTTGATTAATTACGAAGAATGATGATGCATCATTGTTTTTGTAATGTTCCATAGAATCTGAGGTGTGTTGATTGTTGATCCTAGAATCTTCATTGTTCACGTTCCGAGAGAAACCTCATAGATCCCTTCATCATTTCCAAGGATATGCGGCTAACACTGAAAATTTTCTGTTATAATATATTTAAATATAGTTTGGAACCACCTCAATACAAATAAAATAAAATAATTTTATTAAATTGTTTTATTCCTTTCAGTGCTCATGATGACTTTTCTACAAATGAAATGTTCCAACAAATGATAAGTCATGGCTAGGATAAACCCAACATTCTGATCTCAATGGTGCCCTCAAATTTTTGATATAGGCACCAATTTAGAATTTATACCACTTTTTAGTAATGTTTCTCACATGTGTTATTTAATATATTTAATATATTTCACATAATTATTATGGGAACACTAGGCCTCTGAATCGATCACAATCTTAACACCTAGTCTCGAAATAATGAAAAAATAGCCAAAAATTATACACAATATATCCAAGGCATTACAATTTTTATTCAATACATTATCCATGATCCATGTTTTATAATCTAAACTCTTCTGTGTATAAATTTATTATGTATACCCACTATAAAAATATGTTTATCTAATACTCACATTTGATATTTGACTATTGGAGACCCTTTTTACACTTACTATGAATCAGAGCTCACATATTCTTATATTTCCATTTCAAATGATTATATGTTTTAGTTTAACCTATTAGAAGAGTTTATCTGTCTATAGATAGTACTATTATAAAAAAACCCATCTTTTTTGTAATATATTGGAAATGAAACTTGTCTACAAAGGCACTAAACCGAATTTTTCTCCAATTTATGTAAGATTGTTATGACATGTATAACAGTTGTGACGTTTTTGAATGTTTATAGTGATTCATATCACTTGGTATGAATGTTAATTTATAAAATAATATTTTTAATGGATAGATTCTAACAGTGTCAGTTTGGGGTGCAATAGTGATCATGTGAATATTGTACGTGGTCATAATATTCTACTGAGTTTTACACATTATGTATGTGGGGAGTTATGTTCCCAATATTCTATGAAAAATATTTCTTCAAAAGTTTTTAGGGATTTTCTAATTTATATGATGAATTTTTTTTAATATATTTAAATTTTGTTATTAAAATTACATATCTTCTAATTATAAGTAATAATTTGATGTAAAATAAATAATATTTACATGTTTACTACACTATTCATGTAAATTATTGACAAAATGTAACATTTCTCAAAATATATATGATCATGACTCCAAGTTTCATAATTAATTCATTAAATATTGAGTAATGTGATCTCATTACATGAAATTTTACTTTATGCATGACAATTCAACAATTTAGTTTATCACATTAACTCAATTGTATAACCTTATTCGTGTCATTAAATTTTCTTATAAAGTAATTATGTATGTATGATTTATTATTAATAAATTAGTGATTCAAAATGAATTTGACATATTTAAATTTTATGGACATTTTATTAATATCACATAATTTTCTAATTTATTCACTTATATATTAGGTTTCATAAATGATTGTAAATGGTGGTAATTTTATCAAATTAAACATCTATTAATAGTGAAATCAAAAATCTAGTGGTTCTCAATTTTGAATCTAACCTATCATATTTCATTACCCACCCATTATATAGTCATGGGTATTATTTTTTTATAACTATAAATTTTTAAATTATCAGACCTTTTAATAATGTAAATATTTGTAAATATAAATGACATGTTGTCCCCTCATTGCATGTTACAAACATTTATCAAAATTTCCGAATTTAAAAATAATCCATTAATAAGAGAATACCACTTTTAATAAAACAATATATTTAAGTGGACATTTTCAACTGGGTATAATTTTTTTTGAATTCATAAATGTTTATAAACAATTAAACATAAACTAAAAATATAACCATTCCTATTTATCTATAAATTATATTCATTTTTGTATTACATATATATAATGGATAGAGTGTGTTCATGGGTATCTATCCTGGTGGATAAATTTTAGGTTAATTTACTTTCAATTATTGGTATCAATAAATCATTATAAACTTTTATAAGTAGTTCATTGTAATCAATCATTAAAATCCTATTTGGAATGCATTATTTTTAATTCTAACACACATAAATAATACTTAAAATTATTATTCATTGATTAATTGAAACCAATTTACTTTTTCAATGTAGTGGTAAGTATTAATTTGATTAAAAAATATTATAAGATATAATTTATCACCATTATATGTGATCAGTAAAGGGAGTTTATTTTGGAATAAAAATATTTTTAAAATATTGATCACACATTAGTTCTTGTTAATGTGTTATTAACAGTAAAACCAATGAAAATAAAGAGTTGAGATATTAAATTTAAAAAATAACTATTCAAAAAATGTGATCAAATTTTCATTGAATATTATCATTCTAATAAAGATGTCACATAATCAATTGGGGGGCCAATTCTATTATTCATGTGGACATGGGTGGACTTATAGATCTTCCTTGAAGAACACTATAGATAGAGTTGTTTTATTATAAAAATTCCAATATAAC
The DNA here is from genome assembly GCA_963277665.1 of Viscum album. NCBI lineage: Eukaryota > Viridiplantae > Streptophyta > Magnoliopsida > Santalales > Viscaceae > Viscum > Viscum album. The sequence goes on along the minus strand of OY728128.1, from coordinate 204,988,963 downwards.
TTTAAAAATATGGACAATAGTTTTAAAATGATTCTCAAAATATAGTAAATTCTAGCATCTCACAATCATATTGATGTTAGATTTATAATTATCACCACATTTGCCTAGATTGTGTCATGAAATTTGATCAACCACACGATGTTTGTTTATTGATGATTTATAATGTATTGGTTTGAATACCCATTATAGATATTAATTACATTATATATGATTAATTTGATTTTCTTATTAATGGACTGTAGTGGACCATGGGGTCTCAAAATTTAAGAATTTTACATCCCATCCATAAACATTATTGAGACTTAAAATGGTAAATAAATATATATAAAATACATTTCTATAAGGTCTCATAAATTTATTACTATAATAGAATATATATTAATGTTCAATTTTCCTCAATAATAGGACTATACTTGATACATAATCACAAATAGATGTGGCAGAAATATGGAAATATTATATGTTATCTCATTTATTTTTATAGTACCTCATTTTTATGGAAATACTATATATAATTCTTTTAAATTGTACAAATTTTCATATTAATTTAATTTCTTGAAAATTTTCATCTCATCCCCACATTGTATAGTTTTTCATGAGTTGAATAAGATAATTATGTTCAAATTTTGGTTATTATTGGATCATGGGGACACACATAACTTTCAGAACCCACCATTAATCGATACCAAAAATCAACAAGATAAATGGTGTTCTAAAGAAATTAAATGGTCATCCATGAAAAATGAATATGATATAATATTAATTTTCCTAGGAGAACAAGCATATGTGATAGAATTTAGGCCACATAGATCGCAACAGAAAAGGGAATTAATGAATCATGTTAGAAGGTAATATTTAAAAAAAATTGTTATGGGGATATGATTCTAAGAAGGTGTCTGATGTTTATATAGATATTTTCTATATTGATAAACAAAAATTTATTGAATGACTAGGAACCTGTATGGATTAATTATTTCATTAATGAACATTTATAATTCTGCAATATTTTTGTTGATCAACCATGTTCTATATATGAAATGTATCTTAGAATATAGAATATTAGACTCATTTTTAATGGTTTAATGAACACATTTGAAAACTATAATATCTAATTAAATTAATAATTTATAATGGTGTGTACACAATTAAAGTCCTAAATCATCCAAAAATGAATTTTCTTATAATATTAATAGGTTACGAAAGTTATAGGTTTTATAAAGTTTGAGACAATGTAGAATTTAGAGAAACTGATCATAGTGAAGAAGCATTGGTTAATAATATGAATAAAACCCGCATGAAGATATATAATTAGAAAAATAAAACCTTTTATCTGAGGCATATTTTAATCTGAATTATTTTCTAATTTCATTTCACATTTATAATTCCTTTATTTATGTTTTCATTTTAGGTACCAGTCATTATAACTAGTTTTTCAATGTCTATAAAATAGATTTCAGGTAAGGAGGAGACTAGTGTAGTGTAAAACCACTGGGTTGGAGGATTTTATAACTCTCTATTCATGGATAATATATTTTTTGAAATTACATCTGCATTCTATTATTACCTAAATTTTTTATTATTGGTTGAGAAAATATGATCACAAAGAATTATAAGAGTGATTAGTTATCCACATACTAACAGAAATAGAAATATTGTATAAATTTTACCATTTTTATTACCCCTTATAATATATTTTATTAATATATTTTATCTTCAGGAATATTGAATGATTATGAATAGTGGGTGGTCTCCCAATATTAGTAGACAAACCCTCATATCATCTAATATTCATATTTGGTATTTGAGGTTTGAGAATAAAATGAATGTGCTATGAATGGTATTAAAATTGTAATTTTACCATTAAGTTTATAATTGATAATTAAGATCCTTCTAAAAAGATTACAATTATAATGCTTTAATGAATCATCAAGAGAAATAGAATCTCATAAATTAGTTTAATATTCATTATAATCCTTATGTATCTTAATAATAATATAATGTGGATTCAATAATAGTATAATCACTACAATTTATAATCATACATTTTATTTACATTATCATTATGAATTTTTATATAAAACTATTAAATGTCTCATTATACGTAATAAAATTAAAACTAATAAGAAAAAATATGATTTAATGTCGTACCAGAATGTCATAATCTTATATAAAGGTCAGATAAGAAATATTAAAAAAAATTGAATGAATCAATATCACTTTCATATTTGTTTACTTATACATTCACAACTCTTTATAACATTGATTTGAATGTATATATATGACACACTGAGAATGATTTATTTGTAAATTATTTTATATGTATTGTACTATGGAATATTTGGTATATATTAATATACATTTAAAGATGAATTTTTAATGTTTTAGATGTTTTTTTTCTACATGGTTTAATATTTTTTCAAGATATGTTCCCTTTGGTGTGGTCGTGTTCCCTATTCCATTATGTTCGTATATGTGGAATTTGGCCGAGCACTAAGGAGTTGATTCTTGGATTGATATTCTTTCATTTATCTGGAAAGTTATCATTTTAGACTATGAGACTATGTTATTACATTGAGTCTAAATTGATATTTTATAAGAGTTTTTTAGGTTAAGTCAATATAGAGTTAATTTCTTCACATCCTTGAAGATATTACATGGATAATCATTTTGAAGAAATTATAGGGAATTTTTTTCCCTTCTAGAATGATTTTTTCAATTGGTATATAAGATCTATGGCATAGTTCATGTAGTATTTTTTATATGTGATTTTTCTCTTCTCTATTGTAGTATGGTGTACATCTATGAATGATTAAATCATCTTCACATTAGAATATTGTTAAATAATCTAGGTTTTTCTTCTAATATCATATTATTTCCATATTTTTTTCAAATCCATGGAAACCCTCAAACTATGTTATTATTGAACATATTATCTTGGTTATTGGTAAATTTTAGTTTGTCCTGTAGAGTTATTTCAACCCCATTTAATGGGTTTTAATCCCAATATATAAGATATTTTCTTTACAATAATAGGTGAATTTCCACTCTTCCCACCTATGTTAATTCTCAACAAATAAAATCCATTATTAATGATTCATTACCCATTGTATTTGGAATTAAAATAGAATCTAAATAATGATTCTAGATCTATGAGATCATTAATAGAGTATCTTTTTTATATGTTTCTTAGGTACGGTTATTCTCCCTTATTAATTTTTGTTCATAATTTCATGTATTTATATGTTTAAAATATGTTACTTATGCACTATAATGGAAAACTAATGTAGTTTATCCCAATAGAATTACTATTACTGGTTGATTATAAAATCATATGATGTGGGTGATTCAAAAAATGTGTTTGATAAAATTATTTATTTTTTCACTAAAATAGGAATTAGTTATGTGTGTGATAACAAAGGAAAATTATATATGTAGAATAAATTAATTTTTTAGTTTTATAAAACCATATTATTATGTAATTTTCACTCGATAACATAATTTGACAATGGTAAAGTAAATCTCTAGGTGATATATTTGTGAATTATGGGTCCGTACATAAGATTATAAGGACTATCATTTGGACTTCATTATTTTTTGTGTGTGAGAGAAAACTATGAAAGTAGATTCCTTGTGGTTTTATAATATATTTCACTATTATTTATATTAGTTAAATTTTTTATAAACTAATATTTTTCTTTAATTTGTTTTATATGATTTCATTGAAATATTTTTAACAGGTTTTTTATTTTTTTAGAACAATTTTTTAAAAGCTAATATTTTATCATAATAATATTTGAGTTGCATGTGGGAATGGTATCTTTTCTTTTTCCTAGTATTTATGATTAATCATACCCTATACATTTTTGGGTGTATATGTACACAATATTTTCAATGATACAAGAATGTATAAGATTTTTCTATTCCACTAGCAGTGCCTCATGATGTAGCTTTAATGGAGGTTGGAGATGGAGCATGAGATTTAGTCGTGTTTTGGGATTCTTGAATAGTTCCTCCATTTCACCTGGTTCATACTTTATTTTTCTATTTTAGTTGATCTAGTATATTATTTAAACTATTAATATAATATTTTATTCAAAATTTAGTTGGTATTTTGAATCATGCATTAGTTAGAAAAATTTCATTTTTCTTTTTATTTTTTATTTTTTGTTCATTTTTTGCATTTATATATTAAAAGGGTAAAACAGTTCTAAATTTGTTGATAAAATATCAACATTTACTTCCAATAATCGAGTCCATGTAATGTTAACTATGTTCATTTATAAATCACGCATTCCAAACCAATGTTTAAGGTTGGTATTTTATAAATGGTGTTGGCTTGGTTGATCATTTAATTGTGATGGTTTCAAGGGGATAAAGTATTTCTGAACATGACATGTATGTATAAAAATATTTTCCTAACCATTAAATATTAACCATCATGTTATATGGGTGGTTCGAGTATGAAAAGTGTTGTTAATAAATTTTATCGTGATTTCATCTCATCTTCATGAATTTATCCATGTGGATTTATCATGAATTAGTATGAATAATTTCCATAGGTATTACATCATAAATGTGATATTTATTTTTTTAAGATTTGGTAAATCAATGCTCAATCACCATGTTATCTAAAATCAAAATATATGGTTATTGATAAAACTGATAATTTATATGAATTTTATTTACAAACGTGATCAAATAAGGTTTTCCAGGGTGTTTTTATTAGCTTCCATTTATTATTGAATTACTTTTCCATGTTATCATTGACATGTGTTACACATCCCACATGTTCTACTATATAAACGAACATGAAAATTCTATAGAACCAAAAATATAACTAGTAATGACTATAATTAGAATAAATAAATTAAATGTAAATTTATATCATTTCTATATAATTTTTTTATTATCATTTTATTAATGAGTACTCAGAATCATAATTCAATTTTTTCCTAACACACATAATGATATTTTCCAGGTTTATTATAAAGAAAAACTTTTCATATAAAATTATGGACATGTTAAAGTGAATGGAATATTGAAATGATTAATTAATGTTTATATATATATATATTAATTATATTGAGGGAATAAAGAAATTATAATTCATATTGAACTTTTTCCTTAGTTTTCATGTGATCTTCATGATTAACCATATTATGATGATAAAAATTCAATATTTTAATAAAGTTATTTGAATGTTTTTGAAGAAAAATTAAATATAATCATATGATGGGTTTTTGAAATATATTTTTAGAAATATTAGATGAAAATTTATAATTAATTGAAATCATACAATGTATTAATGGCCAATTTTTATAAAAATGTCTCTAAAATGGAACATGCCAGAAAATAAATTGTCCAAGGAATGTTTTTATTTTTTTTATTGTAAAATTATCAAGGTATATAATGTTCTATTTTAATATTTGGATTTCTAAGAAAGAATTTTTTTATAAATGACATTTTCAAAATATTCATACAACAATTTTTATTTTGTCAAGAATTGTGAATGGATTTTAACAGTCCCTTAAACTGAATTTTCTGATAAAAAAATTACTTTTGGACATTTTCATTGGTATTAAAAGTTTAAAACATTATAAATTCCCATGAGAATATTATAAAACGTTGAATTATATGGTGGAATGCTCACAATGGATTTCTTGGAATAGGCAGAATGTAAGTTCAGTGCCATTAAAAGATGTTACTAGATACTCTCTTAGTGGAGTAGTGGGTTTGAAAATGTTGTTGACTTTTTATTCATAATTTCCTTGTTTTATTGGATATGATTCTTTATTCCTATATTTATTTTGAATCTTTTATTTACTTCGTAATGATAGAGGTATTTTGTGGAAGAGATATCAAGTTTTGGGAATGTGATGTATCATGGGATGAGTTTCATGTCTCCACATGGGTAGCATTATATATTGTGATGTGTATTGGTTACCATAACAATTACAATTTACGTGGCCTTTCTAGGGTAGAACTCATTATCTCATAATTTTTTATGTCATAATATTTTACATTTACCAGTATCATTCCTTCATGGTGTAATCAGTTGCTACAATTAGAGTGTTGTTATCGCATATTATGAGGGAGGTGTTCAATGTTTCAATGGATTTTGTACATTATTTATAAAGGAGAAGTTGAGAAAGGTCAATAAAAATATATCATTTCTTATCATTTGATATTGTAAAACATCATTGGACATATGTGTATTCAAAAGTAGTTCAAGATGGTTAAAATGATTTGTTGTTTTTTAGAAATGGTTGCATTTATGGCCATTTCCCTATATCTATTTATGATTGAACTATTTTTATAGATACATAGAGGGCTCATAATTTATATTATAAGTTGGTCATTTCTATTTAACTACTCTTGTATTAACATTTTTTTCTCCCCATGTAATGCTCTTCCAAGTAAATAGAATTCCTAATTGATTATGTAATATATTATTTATCTCACATGTACTTGGGTGACATGTTAATAGAGTGTCAATATTGTCTCATGTGGAATTCATGTTCTCATATTTTTAAGGTTCATAAGGTAATGAATGGTGATCCCTGACACATGGATATGTTAGGACTATTACCATTCCTTTATAGTATGTGGTGAATTCTTGTAGGATTTTTCAGAATTTGTAATCCAAATAGTAAAGTCATTGATATGTTGTTTTTTTAATATTTGATTAATTCATTTTCACTCATATTATTTTTATAGTGACTATAAATACATGTTATTTTGGAATGTGAGATAAATATTTACCTAGAATTATGCACTTGTTATCATCCTCCATGGTTGAGACCTGTATTCCTTGTGACTAAGTGTATATTTCTCTTTTCCCTGAGAACTGGGATGCCAATTTTTAAAGGATTACACATTTTATATAGGGGTTATTTATAGTAATCTTTAATCAAATGATTTTTTCATATTTAAAAATAATCATCCATAAAGTCTCTGTTATTTTCCACAATGATTTCATTGGTGTTTAGTTATCTTTTGATGCATCATATTACCCAATTTATAGCATGTTTCCTTCATTTCTGTTGATTTCTCACTATATTTGTTGGATTTTACATGTGCTTTATTATCATTAAATATGTTTAAAATGTCTATATTGTATTATTAAGTGTTTAAGGGATGCCACCTAAGTAAAGGATAATGGTTTTTCCTTCAATGGGTGGGACCATTCGATCTTCATAACCATTTTAGTGGGGTTATTTTTTTGGATTGATTATATTCCTCATTTATTGCATTTCATGACATTACCTTATATCCTTATGGTTAGAAATTGAGTCATGTTCATTTTTTATATGTTTTTCCTCTTTTCATTCATTAGTTATGGGTTCCAATCAGTTTTCAATTTCTTGTTTATCTGAGGATAACAAAATATGGGATCATTATTGTGGTATGAGAGCCCCAATATCATCATTTTTGGTAGGATCAATGAATATACAATATAATAAATTAGGAGGAAAACTATTATGTTGGATAAGTGGTATGAGATTATTTCATGAAAAAAATTAATTAAATCATTTTGAGGATGAGATGTTCAATGGTAGGGATAATAGAACACATCCATTTTTTTTTCAAATTTCTATATTTTATTCAAAAAATTTAGTTATAGAATATATAGTCAATATTTTAGGATTTATCTTCATGGTTTTAATATGTTTTTTATTCATTTATCAGGGTGTATGATTTATGATTATTATTGGAGAAGTTTTTTTTGTCTTGACAGTGTTCCCTGTGATAGTGATGTGGTATTTATATGGTAATAAAGTATGTTTTGGTTTAATGGAATGGAAAATGTTTTTGAGTGGCTCTATTGAGTTTTTTATTTTATACAATGGGTATTAGAATAATGTTTGAAGTCTTATTGGATATTTTTGGGTGTTTTGGTGGTTCTGTTGATAAAGTGGTAAATATGTTTTGGACCTGAAGTTGTGTAATGGATGGCCATTATGAAGAAGTTTTGTAGAGTGGTGATTATTTTTTTAATTTGTTATTTTATTTATAGGATATATATTATTGAAAATTCCATATTTTTTAGAATCCGTTTTGATTGGACATATTTATTATTTTTCCCTTCAACACACCATAAAACCTGCTACACTATATCATATTGTATATTAATTTCTTGTTTCATGATACAGAATTCTAGTTTCCATAATATCTATTAATAAAGTAACCCTATATTATCCCTATATTATCATACCATTATTTCATGTTCATGGGAAGTACATATTTTTCCATTAGTTATCTTTCAAAGCTCATTCAAAGGTTTTTGTACAAGCAATTAAGATATTTATTTGTTCAATCATATTTTTGTTATATAACTTCACTACACTACTAATATTTAAATAATATAATCCATTATATACTATTCATAATGTGTTATATGATTCAAATAAATGCGAAATTGAATAATGTTTCCATATCTATGAAATCTTGTAATAGTTATTCATGTCATATATTTTTTATATTGGTGGATTCTCCCTTGTTCGACATTTATAAGAATGAATTATATTTCATGCTCACTACTATATACATTATTTGTTTTAATGAAAAACACAAGTTGAGTACCGCGCTAATAATAATATTTCTAGTAAATCTTGAAATATAGGGTTTAGGGTGATTCCCATGACATGTTTCATTATGTGGTTTAATTTTTCGTTAATAAATGGTTTATTGGTGTCAAAACATGGAAACATATTTAATTTACCCTATTTTCATATTTTTATTTAGAATGGGCTCATTTTATAGAACATAGTTCTTAGTGGAATGCTACAACCATGAGATGGTATATCACAATATGTTTTCTTAGTTATGAATGGGTTACCTATCATGATTATAGATAATTCAATTCAGCATGCATGGTTATGTGTGTGTGAGAAAAAAACTATGGGTTCCATGCTGGTTTAAAATATTATAATTTATTATTTATAAAAGCACTAATTTTGGTAAAATGATTTTTTAAGATTCTGTCTATTTTATTTGACATATGTGGATATTTTTTACCTTATTTTATATTTTATTAAACTATTTTAAAAAATTATTATGGTGACTTGAAAAATGATTTACTATAATATAACAAAAAATTGTATTTTTTTCTTATGGGGTATGATTACTAACTATAAACATATGCACTATGAATTTTATTTAGGTGATATATTATACAATAAAAAATAAAAAATATTTCATATTTCACTATTGGTGCTTTATGATGTAGTTATTATGGATATTGGAGATGGAGCTTGGGAGATAGTCTCATTTTAGTTGTTTGCATGGGTTCTACCTTAATTATTGACTCCTTAATTAATATGGTGTCTTATATTTTCAATTTTATTATTTATATTAACACTATAATATAATGTATATCTTTATATTGAGTTATTAGTTTGAATCAAGCCTCATTATTATTGTAGTCGTGAAGTAGTTTATTTTTTGGTTTTATGTGTGATTTTTTATATATGAGTAAAAGGAAAAAATGATACCCTATTTCTTTCTAAACCCATGGCATTTTTTATAGTTTTTTAGGGAACATAACCTAAGGTTATTGTCACATCATATAAAGAATTAGCCTTAAAACATTACATATTTTTTTATTTTAAAAAATAATTCTTTCCCTCACATTCCCTTAGGCCATTAAAGATTAATAGTTTTATATAATTTGGTGGAAGATGTTACATAATAAACCCAAACATTTTAATGTGGTAACATATAATTGTGATCCATTTTTCCTAATATTGGACATTAAAAAATATTATTTCTTCTAATAAAAATTATTCATGATTTTAAATAGGACTTCGTCATTATTAAAAATCATTATAAAACACTCTAAAATTTTATTAAAAAAATATTTATGAAAAAAAAAATCCATTTTTATCTTAATATATAAATGGATAAGGAAATATGTTAAGAAATTTCAATACCATGATATCATATAAGAGAGTTATCCATTAACATAATAAACATTAATCTCAAAAAAAATTACATACAACTTAAATATATATTAGTGCACTAAATTATTAAAAAATATAGCACAAATCATAAATGAAATTTCATAGTTATGATGGTTTTATATAATATATGAAAAACCTTGAAAAACATTATCGTAAAAAATATAACATTATACCCTTAAATGGAACAATTATTTTGTTAATAATAGATTATGAGCTTACCTTATTAAAACAAATTATTTCCATGAAATCTCATTATCACGGATGAAAATTTAATACATTTTCCTTAAGAAATATTATTTATAAAAAACTTAAAATATCCATTACCTGAACCCTTATAAGTGAAAAAACCAACTAAATTAACACCGACATCATTCTTTATGGAGAAAAATCATTTCTCAATGAATTGAAGAGATACAGTAGGATGAACTGTAATTATAAAAATATTATAACAATGATAATATATATAATCCATATAAAAACATTAAATTCCATAAAAAATATTATCATATATTCCATCTAAATAATATATAAAATCACTTTTTTTAATTACTAGAAATTAATTATAAAAATATCTTCTCATTGAAACATAAAAAAACAGAAATTAATGGTAAATATGCTCTTCCTTTAAAAAATTATTAAAATAGTAATATAATTATTCTAACAAAATAATTTCCAGGAATGAAATTATTCTTCTCATCACTTAAATTTTTAAAAATATTATCCTTTCACGCTTTTTATAAAAAAATAAAAAAAAATCTATATGTATAAAATTTAAAGTATTTCTATGTAAATCATAAAAATGGAATTTAAAAAAGGTTTATAACTCCTTTAAAATTACATTTTAATATATTAATATCATTATTGAAATATTTTAATTTACATTTATGTATAGTGGTTTTTTTGAAATGTATATCAATAGAACTCTTAAAATTATTTTTAGTTTAAATGTCTATTACCATTAATATAACTAATCACGTATGTTGTTTATCATCATAAAGAATATTCTTATTTCAATCATTTGATTTAATAAAAAAAAATAGGTTTTTCATTCATTTCATTACATATAATTCATTTTTATTCTTAATTAAAAAATCAATTAAATTCACATAATATGTTTATAGATCCTTCGGCTTGAACATTTGAAATTTAATTGGTAGGATGAATATTCTCCAAATTATTATGATTATATAATTTTTATAATATTTAAAATGAATTAATCATAATTTCTATAAATTACATTTATTTTTATAATAAACAATGTAAGTTGGTTAGAAAAAAAGATTTATGTAACAATCATAGAGATGGTTGGCGGTACATACTCATGAGTAAAGTTACTATTTTCAAAAAAACATTCCAGAATGAAATTATGTATTATATTAAACATATAGAATAATAATTGATTAATTAATTTTATTTTATTTATTTATATAATCCTAGATATTCAAGAATAATGGTGGTGTGATGAAAAATAAAATACATTAGTTTGTAAGGTGGTACATCACATGTACACATAGATAATGTTTTATCTTCTTTTGAAAGCTAGAGAAACATTTATATTATTTAGTTACAAAATAAATGATATTAATATCATATATATCATTCTCTTTAATCTAGATCCATTATTTTTAACATCCATTATATTCATTGGTGAAAATTGTTTTACATAATATTGTTATGTGATATAACAAAAATATATATGATGGATGATTTTATATTTATATAAATAGATAATATGATAGAAAATTATTTTACCAAAAAAACACTATAGTGTATAGGATATATTAACGATATTATATGAAAAAAATTGAGAGGTTTTATGGATTTAAAATAAGTAATAAAATGAAAACACTAGGGTATAAAAATTACTATATTTCAAAAAATTACCTCCATACATATTTTAAAACATTGATCATAATAAAATATCATATTCATATATCCATAGTGCATTGATTTGATATTGAATTAAATTTTTCTCTTCTTACCAAAACAACAATATTAATATGTATCTACAACCTATATTTCATCCTTTATTTCAAATTAAACAATCTCTTCATATATACTAATGTATCTTAAGGCTAATTCCCTTCAGGGACCTGGTTTTAAGCCACTTATGAATTTATATACCATAAATTCAGGTTGGATGGTAATACCAGAAGCGTACCTCACATATCATGTAAAATAATACCCATAGGTACCAACTAATTATTTATCATTTTTAATAAGCTCAAGGAATATCATCTACATCTTCATATGAAGAATAATAAAAATTTTCCAATTCAAATATATGTTTTTAGAATCATCACAATACCTAGATTCAAGTTGATCTTGTTTCCTCATATTCATGATAAGATTACACTCTTGATCCTCTTCAACTTACAAATAGTACAAAGAGAAAACAAAATTAATTTTATGAACACTAGAGAATGGAAAATAGCTTCATAGTACTACTAATAAATTTATTAGTAACAAGGGGATAAAAATTATCACTAAATTAGAAAAGAAATTCCTTTATAATGGACTTAAAAAAATGTTTTTGCATAATTTTTTCATTTGGATGTCCAGCATGATTAATAGATTGAGAAAGTTGTGTGATCATAGAAATTATATTTTTCTTCCATATCCCATAACCTTTGGATGATAAGGAGTAAAATCTTTACATTTTATGTCACACTAAGTATTTACATAGTTCATTTGGGTGCTATACATTTTCTAATACCAAAAATTATAATATAAGAAACAATAATCGTAGTATGGATAAATATGTTCCAAAAAATCACTTCAAAATGACTAAAAAATTAAACATTCCCTTTACTAAATGGAATATTATGTTTTCATAGGTCATTCATATTATCAACTAATAAAGTCCTTTAGGATGGTTAATAAAGAGTTTGTGAATTTCCAAATCATATCCCAAGTTTGTGTCAACAATGTTGTGTACCAGGTTCAATTGTCGTTCCCCAACTAACATTTGACACTCCCTCAAACATTTCCTTATGGATATAATTCAAGTTTTATCATAAAATATTTTAATGTTTAGCTACCATTATCTGCTTATAATGACAATAAATACCCATAAATATCATATATAGATAAAAAATAGTTTTTATGAGCAATTTTTAAATTACACAAACACACACCTGAGGATCATAAGGGTCTAGTGCCTTAGGAAACACAAAATCAAAAACAACATTCTTATAAGTATACTATATTGTCTCCCACTATGTTCTACATAAATATCACCCTTCATAGAAATATAAAAATTAATACATTTTATTGAATCATGGGGGAAGGATTTATCATAATAGGTACTCTCATATGATCATTGTGTGTAAAAAGGGAGACATGTAATCATAAAATCAATATAAGGTTATGAGAGCATTATAATTTTTTTATAAGTATTCCCCACAAATTAAAGATCATTATCCTGAGTCTTGGAAGAATTATTGGATGTTTATATGATATTAATCATAATAAAATGAATGAACATAATCCCTAAGAGCATAAAACTTTATTAAGAAATATATTATTGGACTGAACCTAATAATATAAAATAATTTCCATATAAGTCATGGTTCACATAAAAGTCTATCATAGTTGAATTGTTTCTCTCACCAAACTATCATATTAGTCAGTGTTTCACTCCTAAGACTATTATAGTTAAACATTTCCCCTACTTAACAATGTTCACTCCCCTTTCTACTCATTTTTATCTCATTAGATATAAATAATTACCTAAATATTCAGTGGAGAGATAGCTACCAAAACATTCATAATGGAAACTATATTTATATGGGTTACAAGATCATAAAATCATCCTTATATTATAACCCATAAAATGAAATGGGTTTCATGAATAATTTATATTATCATAACTTGTGGAAACCTGACATATTTCTTAATAATTTCATCATTTCATCACTACATAAATCAATGAATGAAATGTGTTTCATAAGATTTCTATCATGGAATGTTGTGTTGATGAGAAATGAGTTTTATAAACATCCATTCATCATAAACGTAAACCATTTGGAGAATTAATAAGAACCATATTCATGGATCATTTCCTCAGTGAAGCATAAGTATGCAAATAAGATTTCATACTTTTGGGAGAATGATTATAAAAGAAAAATAAGTTGTAATTTTTCCTAAGGAAAATAAATTTTATCTAAAAAAAACTTAAAATGAAAAACTCAAAAATATTTTGTAATACATTTCTTTGAAAATAATATTCCAAATATTTAATATAATGTTAAAAAACAGTTTAAAGCATTTAACGATAAAATATAATTTCCACATTGAAAATAAATTTTTAAAACATAAAACATTTGGAGAGTCATTTTATATTCAAATATAACTGATACCCTATAAGGAAAGATACAATGAAAATAACGTTCAATATGGCCTGAAGTTTAATTTATTTCATACATGTGTAAAGAAATATGTCTATCTATTTTTTTATAATCTATACTAGAATTTCTATTAAAAATAAATAAATATTAGTTTTCATTTTTGATTAAAATTTAAGCATTAGTAAAAATTTATTTTATAAATCATTAGTTAATAGTAAATTACTATTCAATTCATTTTTATGAAACACGGTTTTGTAAGAAAATTGTTTTCCGACTAATGATTATAATACTAATAGATTATCATAAACACATTTCTTAAATTATTTTATGTATAAAGGATTGGTAAAATGGCACACCTAATATCACTAATAACAATAAGAAAATATTATTTTTGAGTTTCCTGGGAGACAGATCATAATATAATTGAAACAGAATCAAAATCATAAAAAATCATGATAAACTTTGAGATTGTAACAAAAAACATTTTAACATTAGATACATTGAAGCATAATCACCAACAATGAAAATTATTAAATGAAACATACATTAACATGATGATAAATAAAATGATGATAATACATTTTATAGAGTCTTTATATAAACCTCATAATAGATGATAGGTGCATAACATAACATATGTATCAAAGAATGAAAATTGAGAAAAAAATCCTCTATTATATGTCTCCAATTCATTCATACATGTTCTAACCTTGGGTGTAGTAAATATAAGTTTATTATACCTCTAATAATGAACCATTAACATGTATATCATACAATATGTGATCTACTTATAACCTTTTAATAACTATTTAATAAAAATTAAGTGTTAATGTAACATTTTGGGTTATAACAGCATTATTTTTCATATATGTTTTGATTTTTTATTTCAAAAATTATTACATTAATAATTATAAAATAATATATATAATGATAAAATGATAAAAATATCATCTATATTTAGTAAATATGTATTTAGGGTAGTCCACAAAAGTTTTAGATAGAATATTAAATTCACCATTTATAGAGACGACAGGTCGTTCATATGCATGAACACTATTTCCATTTTCTATATTGAGTGAAAATGGATGATAAATAATATTTTAATATTAACTAATCATTTATATATTATATATAAAAAATATTTAAATTATAACCATCATTATTACCTTCCACATAGTGCATGAATGAATAACATTGCTTCCCAAAGTGGTATTCCACTGTATAAACGAACAACGTTATTTTCTTCCCTTGGAGTGGAATGTAAAAAAATAGAACAAGTGATATTTTGATTCTAGTATAATAATATCATAAGTATAATATATAATCATTTAATCCATATTTATAACTAGTCATGATAGATGGTAATAGAAATAAAAATTGGTATCAATGCGCGAGGTGGTAGTCCTTTATTCAGACGAATGATGATTTCATAGCCAATTTTATAGAATTGGAGATGGTTTTTGGTAATTTACCTAAAGGAAAAACAATTTAGTAATTTTAAGACACTAAGATTATTATATAATGATTTTTTAATTATAATTTAAGAAGGTGGAGGAAGAAATGTAATTAAAATTATCGATTAAGAATGTTACCTTTTCCCTAGGTAATCTTCTTAGGTTTCCATAAAAAGATGCCATAGGTTGACTTTCAGCCAAAAGTAAGGTATCTATGAGCATTGTGTGGAATTTTTGAAGTGAATTGGAAATTTTAATGATGAACCAATTTTTTTTTGAATTAGGAGAAAATAATAGAGAGGTGGTATCATTTTAGAAGGGATGTTCACTACTGAAAATTTAGTTATTTGCAATGGGATCCCATCACTAATGATCATTTGCAGTGGGCCCCCCCCCCATGAAAATGGTTTTTTTGCAGAATATCACATTGCAAATAGGATTTTTTGCAATGGTTTGTCATAAAAAAATATATTTTCAATAAAAACATCACTCGTCGCAAATAAGGAACTCGTGGTATTTAAAAAAAATTATTTGCAACGGGCCATTAAAAATGATTTAAAAAATAAATTAATAAAAATTAATAAAATAATAATACTAATAATAATATAAAATTACTAAAAATAAATAATATTAAATAATAATGAAAATAATAATAAAATAATAATAATATTAAAAAAATAATAACAATAATAAAAAAATAATAATATTATAAATGCTTATAATAATATTAGTAAAATAATAATATTGATACTAATATTCATAATAATATAAATAATAATGATAATAATAATAAAATAATATTAATATTATTAATTTTGATAAGAATACTGATAATAGTAAAATAATAACAAATTATAATATAATAAAAAACTCAATATTCACAAAATATAAAAATTTAATAATAATAAAAATACTATAAATAAGAAAATAAAATGAATTAAAAATTTTATAAAAATTATAAAATGGGTAAAATAATAAAAAATTAAATAAATAATAATGTAACTAAATAATATAAAATAAAAACATAATAGAGAAAACCCAATATTTGTAACAATGTAAAAACTTCACTATGTAGAAATGTAGATATATAATATTACAAAACAAAATCGAATTCAAATGTTTTGTTATAAAATGTAAATATATCGCTATATGGGTCTTTTGGAAAAGATGACATCATTGGGGGTTCTATAGGAGGAGCTAATATCACTGAGGGTTCTTCTGGAGGAGCTGGAGGAGATGGTGGAGTGAACACTATCCCTAAACCATGAGTCAGAAAATGCATGTAAACCATTGTATGCTCTTGTTGCAGCTGCTTCTGACGACACATCTCCTCATGTTGCTGCTTCAAATATTGATAGAGCTCTTCCGACTTTATATACAAACTCTCCATAAGCACCCTCTGATCTCATAAATTCCCTTAGTAATGTGCAGCATATGATTATGACTCTTCATGGGCTCGTCTCGATCTAGACGGTGACATCATAGTGGTCCCATAATGTCTCACAATCATCAATTGGGAGTTGATTCCAACAACATAGCCTTTATCGAAGCCATACTGGGTCACCATCATCTAGGATGACTCCTTAAATTGGTGGGAAAAGGTCATACACTCGGTATCATATTGACTCTCAGTCTTGTACAAAGATGTCACTAACTCATATGACACCATCAATTTCTTCTTGAAATTAAAATAGTTAAAATAATATTTTCAATTAATTTTAAAACTCAAAAAGAAATTACACTGACCATAATCGGATGGTAGAGATCATCTCAAATCTCTCTAGAGACCGGATCGTTGTACATCCTCTTATAAACACCGAACTTCGTAATATCGGGTTGTTCCACTTTCTATGTGAAGATAAAATAAATATTTTACATTTAATGTTATATAAAATATTTTAAAAAGAAACTTACCATATGTTTTCTATACCAATTGAATGTACGACTGCCGGCTCGATGTGTCACCTCCTGTCTCACTTAGTTTTTTTAACATACTGATGATCTCCTATGAAAATTAACATTCCAATAGATTGAACATAATCCATCCCAAACCGAAGATGGAATGTAATCAGGTCGGTGGGGATGATAAAAATCAATTAACTCTTTCACTCCTGCTTTCTTCATTGCTTTCCTTCTCAAATTGTGAAAAAACTGACAACAACGATAATGCATAAACCCATCCCATGCCTTCCAGATTGTGCCACACATTCTATCATCAAATGGATACCATAAACCTTGTAAATAAATGTTAATAATTTTTTTTAATTAAATAAAATTCAAAATAAATATTATTTATTTACGTAACAGCCAATTACTGAACATGCGGTGCTGAATATGAACGACAATCTGATCCCATGTAACCAATGCTTAAGAAAAATTATTGTGTAATATAGCCCTCCCCAGTCCAAAATCTATATGTGAAAATCTTTGATAAAATTAAAAAATAATAAAATTATTAGTACATAAATAAATTAATGAAAATAACTAAAATACATAGGTAAACATACCTACACATGTGTGGATTTAAGGAAAGATGTGTATGTCACTATGAGATAGGGTCGGGACTCATCAATCAAGCAAAACCACACCCCCTTTGAGTCCTCCCTAAACCACCAGTAGTCTGAGGGTCAAATGACCCAACATCCAGCTCATCAAAAGGTCGATCAACCTGCTGCAACTGAAGTAATAGATCCACATCTATATGAAACATGAAATGACTATTATAAGAAAATAGTTAAAAACAAATTTTTAAATAGATATATATTATATATTATTATGACCAACATTTAACCATGTAAATATTCGTCTACATTCTCATCTTCGTATCTGAAGATATTAATGTCTTCATATTCCTCCTCATCATCGTCAATTTCCACATTAGTTTCAGTTACATCACCTCTTGTCATTTCAAATTAATTTTAAACTTCATTAACATCATTGACACAATCAACCCTTAATCATGGGGTGTCATTTTCTATATTCGTGTCATTTTGTGAAAAATATGTATTTAGAGAAGTCCCTTGAAAAATTTTATTTCCTTGCACTTCCTTGGAACCACATTCACTTTGAGTAAACTGATTTTCTTGAGATTTCATTTAATTATGATCCAACAATCATGTCATGACCCGTCCTCGAGGCCCATGCCGTGACTACCCCATTCCCACCTTCCATAGGCCAGTGCCTGGTGACTAGAACCAAAGGCTTAATCCTGATAAATGGGATGACATTTCCTTTTAAGCATGTAACACACACAGTCGGAACACAAGCGTTAGAGGAAACAACATAAAATAAACACAGAGTAAAACTGAATACAAATGTAATTGCTGAAAGGAAAGGGGTCGGAAATACAAGCCTAATAGTAAAGTACAACTGTAGAAAAGTAAACATCAACTACTGAGTCATCCTCCAGGAATCCCACCTGAAGGATGGGTATAGATGGCCTCCTCAGCACCTCAGGTCCGTCCGTCCACTCCATGTACATCTCGGCAAGTGGTCCACCTCCGGGTACCATCCAGCTCCACAACACTCAACCTCGATCATAGTTGTTTGTCGTCTACAACCAACATAACGAAGTGCGGGCATTGCCCGCGCATGGGTGAGTATAACGATACTCAGTAGTGACCCCAAAACCCCCAAAGGTCTCACAGAATCCATGAATGATAAACCACAAAAGGAAAGATACAATCACGAAGTATCAACCAACCCTACTTAGGTATATGCCCATACATATACCTAAGTTATCAATCTCAGTTCGGCTCCAACCCTCGAGCCCAAGCACAACCCTGTCCACACAGGAAGTAAAGTCAACCACATCGATGATAATGATTGAAAGTTAAGACTCACCTCACACTGGTATACATCATTCATATAGAAATAAAGATGATTATTTGTAGTCACTGATTCATCTAAGCTGTCTAACCCACGTAGGATCCAAGTATAGTAGTCATCACTGTCTAACCCATGTAGGATCCAAGTAGAGTAGTCATCACTGTCGAACCCACGTAGGATCCAAGTACAGTAGTCGTCGCTACCGAACCCATGTAGGATCCTAGTACAGTAGTCGTCATCACCGAACCCACGTAGGATCCCCATACAGTAGTCCTCGCTGCCAAACCCACATTGGATTCCAGTAGAGTAGTCGTCGTAGTTTCAGTCAGCTCTAGGGTTCCCACACACAGCTTGCTCGATTCCGGGAGGGTCCTCTCCTCAAGAAAAGGGGTCGTTACATCAACTATCACGAAGTCCAGATTTGATGTACCCCAATGATCTGTCTCATCAAAAGGAACCCAACGCGACAGACAGCGCGTCAATCAGACGCCCGATCGGAGAGTTATTGACTTTTCCATTCTAGGGGCCACGTTAGAATTACGTTCATTCCAAACCCAGTCATTTTACAAAGTTCTCCAAAACTCACATAGAGTTTCGAAAAAGGACCGTCTCATCAATAGGATCCCAGTGCTGCAAACGACGCGTCAATCAGACGTGGGGTCTAGAAGATGATTGCATTTAAGAAAAACTAGCCAGGCTCGTCAAGCCTAGTTGGCTGGCGGGTTGGCCCGACCCGGTTTGCCAGGTCCGACCCGGTTGGGGTTCGGCCCGGCCTGGTGGAGCGCGGCCCACCCAAGGACCCGGCCCGGTGGGTCTGACCCGATTAGGGGGTCGGCCCGGCCCGGTTGGGCGCAGCCCACCCGCGGAACCGGCCCGGGGTTGTGGGCTGGTCCGGCTCGCCCGGCGGCACCGAGCTATGCCGCCCCTCCTGGCTGCCTGGCCGGCCGGTTTGTCCGACGTGAGTGGCCCGTGGTTGCAGCCCTTACCCTCTGCGTTAGGCAATAAAAAAAGGCTGAAGACAATCCAAGGTATTCAATGAAGAACATTGTATAATTTTATTCATTTAAAATTATACAAAACCCCCTACCTCGATTCCAGAGCGTTGTCGAAGTTGCGGAAGACGACATTGCGGATGTTGGGAATCGTGGAAGTTGGACGTTGTTCCATCAACATTGGAGGAAAAGACATTGTCATTGGTGACATCAGAGTCTTCTCCCTTGAAACGGAGGAAGAGGAAAGATGACTGTGTTACTAATGATGTCGCATCATGTTCTTGTCCTGGTTGAAGAAGGTAGAGGAAGACGTGTCCTCATTCTTTGGTGGAATTAGAGTTCTTTGTTAGAGGATCTCACTTCCTATTTCACCGAGGCTCCACCAATTCCACCAACCAAAAACATTATGCCATCCCCAAACATAATAATATAACCCATATTATTATTCTCACTTAATGAATTCAAATTAATTAAAAAGAGATGAGACAACTAATTAATTGCATGCTAGACAATTAATTGAGAGAGGGTTGGTATCATAAATTAGAGAAGATGGAAGGATAAAATTAAAAGAGTGTAGGTGGAGAGTTTTAAGAGTTAAAAGGGGTGGATTCAAGGAGTTAAAGGGGGAGTTGAAGGGTTAGGGGATCCTGTGGGCCCCACCACACGTTATCTACTCAAGGGAGGTTATGTGGGGTGTGGGCCCCACCACCAACTTCTCATTGAAGGAAAAAACCAACACTTAAAAATGAAATTGTGTAACACAACAATTTTATAAAAAAATTTACGAATCCCCAATTTATAACTTCTACTCTAGACCTAAAGCAACTGTGATAATGGTTTCCTTAAGTGAATATCGGTGCTATGAGTTCATCGATGTCTTCGGATTTCAATTCTGAGTAGTGGTTCGAAAGATAGAAAATCCCACATGTAAGGTTACTAAAAGTACCGAACAAAACATCAGAAATTGATTCCGGGCACACCGGGCTTCGGAATCAGGCGCCGTCAGAAACTGCGGACTCATAAAATTAAAAAAAATTAACAAGAAAATTTCTTTCAAATTTTAGAGTCTTTACATTACTCCCACATCAGGGATTTAAGTCCTCATAAAGATATAACACACACTAGGGAAACAAATGAGGGTACTAAGCAGGCATCTGAGACTCCCGCTCCGATGTGCTCTCATGGAGATCTAGTGTTGCAAGTGAATGTGCACCAGCGGAATCGACCATCGACGCAGGACCCACTCTTATCGATCCTCGATCTCTACTAGGTCCTCCGTGAAAGTCTCCCTATCATCGATGTCCAGCTCCCCGTGGTCGATGATATGGAATGGGGCGTGCACGTATTTCCTCAGCTGAGATACATTGAAGACGTCGTGAACCCGGTGCAACTGAGGTGGAAGGGCCAGGTAGTAAGCCACCATTCCTACTCTACCGAGGACCTAGAATGGCCTGATGAAACATTGAGAAAACTTGCCACCTCGGCCAAATCTCCGTAGACCTCATCGAGTTGAGACCCATAGGAAGACGTGGTCGCCATCCTTGAACTCCAGTGGTCTTTGTCTCCTACCATCATAGGACTTCTCTCTGCTCTGTGCAGTCTTCATCCACTCCTGGATGATCTTCCCCTTCACCGTCGTAACCTGAACCATCTATGATCCTACAAGTGCTGACTCCCCTGGGTCAGTCCAGCACAGAGGTGATCTGCAAGGTCGGTCGTACAATGCCTCGAATGTTGCCATCCCGATGGTGGAGTGATAGCTGTTTTTGTACACAAACTCCACCAAGGGTAAGTGATCCTCCCAACTATGACCAAAGTCGAGGACACATGTAGGGAGCATGTCCTCAAGAGTCTGAATGGTCCTCTCAGTCTGACCATTCATCTGAGGATGGAAGGCGATGCTCAAGCGAAGCTACGTCCCGAAAGCCTCCTACAACCCCTTCCATAACCAGTAAGTGAAACGAGCATCATGATCAGATACTATCATCAATAGAACAACATGAATTTGTATGATCTCCTGTATGTAGAGGTGTCCCATGCTCTATACTGATCCCTGATCTCTGATCAGTAGGAATTGGGAGGACTTGGTGAATTGGTCGACGATCACCCAGATAGAGTCGTTTCCTCGGGACGTATGTGGAATTCCAATCATGAAATACATGGATATCACATCCCACATACCCTATGGGACCTCTAAGGGCTGTACCAGGCCTGCTGGTAGCTAGTGCTCCACCTTCACCTACCAAAAAGTGAGGCACTTTGATACAAACTCTACTACCATCTTATTCATACTCGGCCACCGGTGCTGTCGTCTGAGGTCCTGATACATATTCACCACTCTTGGATAGACCACTAGAGGGGAAGTGTAAAACTCCCTCATAACTTCCTCCTGTAGTGCAAATGGTACCATGGTACGTCCCCTGAAGAGGATGAAGTGCTCCCCTCCATCAAAAAATCCATCAAGTGCATGCCCTGTGGATATCTGAGAATGCCACGTCTCACGGTCAACGTCCCCACACTGTGCCTATCTGACTCACTAAAGAAGTGGAGGAGTGACTATGAGAGGCTGATGAAAGGATGCTCCATCTTTATCCACAAAGGATATCTGCAACGCGACTAGCTGCTTCATCACCTCTCCCAATAGCTGAATGACCGATCTCTTGGTGAGAGAATCTTCTACAACGTTCCCCCTCCTAAGAGTATAGACTATCACGAAGTCATAGTCCTGAAGGAACTCATGCCATCATCGTTGTCTCAGGTTTAGGTCCTTTTGTGAGAAAATTTACCTGAGACACTGGTGGTCAGAGTAGACTTTAAAGAGCTCACCCATTAGATAGTGTCGCCATATCTTCAAGGCGATGACTATTGCTACTAACATCAGGTCATGAGTAGTGTAGTTCTGCTCGTTCTATCTCACCTGTCGTGAACCATACATGATCACTACTCAGTTCTGCATTAATACACACCCAAGTCTGGTCCCTGATGCTTAATAGTAAACTACGTACCCTATGCCCTCCTCCGGTAGCCTCAATATGGGTGCACTAGTAGACCTCTTCCTCAGCTCCTGATAGATCTACTGGCATATCTCTGAAAACACAGAGGTTTTCCCCTTCATCGTCATAGCTAAAATCAGTACTGCAACTCTGGAGAAGTCTGGCACAAATCTCTGATATTATCCAGCCAGAACCAAGAAACTCCGTATATCCGTCACACTCCTGGGTGGCTCCCAATCCAGTACTGCCTTGATCATCACTGGGTCTACTACAACTCCAGCCTCTGAGATGACGTGTCCCATGAAATGAAACTCTCAAATCCAGAACTGGAACTTCAAGATCTTACCATAAAACTGGTGCCCTTGGAGTGTGTCTAGTACTACCCTCAAATGGTAGGTGTGCTCCTCCTCAATAGTTGAGTAAATCAGTATATCGTCGATGAAGACTATGACAAATCGATCATGGTAAGGCTATAAGATCTTGATGATGAGGCTCATGAACACTGCTGGAGAATTGGTTATGCCGAAGGGAATAACCAAGAACTCGTAGTGGACATACTGACACCTGAATGTCGTCTTCTGCACATCCTCATCTTGAACACTGAGCTGGTGATATCCTGACCTGAGGTCTATCTTCAAGAACCATCGTTCTCCCTTGAGCTGATCAAAGAGGCCTTAAATCCTTGGGAGTGGGTAATTGTTCTTCACAGTCACCTGATTCAGGCGACAGTTGAAAAAACATAGTCGCAAGCTCCCATCCGCCTTCTTGGTGAACAAAATCGGGGATGCCTAGGGTGAAACACTGGGTCGGATAAAACCCTTCCCCTACAAGTCCTCCAGCTATACCTGTAGCTAACGAAGCTCGGCGGGAGCCATTCGATATGCCGGTGTAGATATCGGTGTTGTCCCAGGGTACAAGTCCATATAGAAGTCTACCTCTCTGCGAGGAGGTAGTCCTGGAATGTCGTCAGGAAAAACATCCACAAACTGATCCACCACAATAGGAAGAATCGGACTCCGTGAATCAACTAATCCGAGTATAAGACTAGACAACTGATGTGAGTTCAGTTTCCCCCTCCTCTATGTAAGTCCATCCTGCACTACAAAAGTTGCATTCTCTCTAATAAGGTGACCCTGGTCCCATCCGTGTGGACACACCGCAATTTGCGCCTAGAATAGTCAATCTGAGCATGAACTGTGGATAACCAGTACATACCCAAGATGACGTCGTAAGTCCTTGACACCACTACAAGAAGATTCTAGCTGAAGATCTCGCTTCCTAGAGTAGTCTCACACTGCTGGAACTAATGTGGAAACGTCGATTCTACTCCCATTAGAGTCTCTAGCCGTAAAGATCAATCCAACAGCTCCATAGAAATCTCTGAGCTCCAAACAAGGGCAGTGGCAATAAATGAATGACTAGCACTCATGTCTATAAGTACTACACCAAGGGTGGAGTAGACACAAATAGTACCTTGAATCATCTCAGGTGTGTCATGGTCATAGTCCTCGACTGCCTAGAGCTGAGCTCGCCTCTGTCCTCTAGCTCCCTATGGTAGGGGTGGACCTCCTAGTGGTGGTGGTGGTAGAGCCTTGAAATGTTGTCCACTACCCGCTTCTCGGCCATCTCCTCTTCCACGTCCTCCTGCTCCCGACGGACCACCATGTTCAAAGCTCTGCCTCTGCCTGGGAGGTCCCTCTACAGTCTGTCGCTCGTCCGCATGGCGGGTCGGGCAGTCTCGAGCCATGTGACCCTGCCCGCCGCATGCATAGCACTGCCTGTCCCTCGTATGGTTGACTCTGTTTCGTGTGTCGCACACATCAAAACCAGTATCTTGATGTCTCCCACATGATGTCCTGGTCCACTTAGACCTTTGCGTCAACTATGTACTTCTGGCTACAGAAGACTCCGATATGTGTCGTCTTATGGTGGGTCTCGACGCTGGTGACTTCTCAGCGAGAAAACATTCCTCTAAAATGGCTCGCTCCAGCACCCCCACCAACGTTGGGATGCCGAGGGGAATCGTCGAAGCCCTAATATCATGCCTGAGCCCCTGGTAAAAGGTCTGGGCCTTGAATATTGGGTCTCGTACCATATCCGTGGAGTAGTGTGAGAGGTCGGTGAACCTCGCTGAGTACTGAGCTATTTTCCTACTGCCCTGCTACAGATGAAGTAACTCCTGAATCCGCACCACACGAAGGGTGGCTGGAATAAACTCTGAGTGAAAGAGACTCTCAAAGTGTATCCAGATTTAGGATGCCTCGTCATTCACCTAGGTCATCCGTATACCCCAGCTGCCTGCTACTGCATGCAGGAGACTCGCGATGAGGATCTCCATAAGGTTTGCTGGTGTCCGTACCAATCTGTAGACTTTCACTACAGCCTCCTGCCAACCTCAGCTTCCTGCGGGTTCGTCTCTCCCTAGAACCTAGGTGGACTCTGGTGATGGAACTCATGAAACACACTGAAGCGGCATGCACTCTCTACTGCAAGAGCTGGTGCTATCGGTTACTCAGAAGGTAGAGGTACCGCTGGTGCCTCTGCTGTGATGGGGCCCTGTACCGAGGCATCATCGCTCGGTGGGCTACCATCTCGTACGTAACTCAGAACCCTAGCTGACTACCTTCGTGGGGCCATCCTAAAAAGAAATAGGTGTTCCATGGTTAAAATAATATACCTGGTGAGTTGACACAAAGTAATCATGAAGAAAATGTTTTCAAAGGAAAGACAAACGCAATCTATGTTTTCATGCACTGAGCCGGAAATCATGTGTCAGGGTCCTAGTGTATGGATACATCGGCTGCCCCACCAACACTAGACTCCCTAGACTGAAAACCACACTTAATACTCTTAACACTATTGATTCACAAAAAAGAATCAATGTCTGAGTTCTGTGATAGAAGTGACTCCTCTGATACCAATTTGTCACGACCCATCCTCAGGGCCCGTGTCATGACTACCCCAAGCCTTCCTTCCATAGGCTAGGGGCTGTCGACTAGCACCAAAGGCGTAATCCCAATAAAAGGGAAGGAATATCCTTTTAAACCTGTAACACACACACACACACACAGTATGAACAAATGTGGTATAGGAAACAACAGAAAATAAACACTGACTAAAACTGAATACAAAAGTAAGTGCTGAAAGTAAAGGGGCTGGAAATACAATCCCAATAGTATAGTACAACTACGGAAAAGTGAACAGAAACTACTGAGTCATCCTTTGGGAGTCCCACTAGAAGGATGGGTACAGATGACCTCTTCAGCACCTCAGGTCCGTCTGTCTACTCTGTGTACGTCTCTCCAAGTGGTCCACCTCCTGGTACTGTCTAGCTCCACAACATTCTGCCTCGATTAGTGTTGTCTGTCATCTGCAACAAACACAACGAAGTGCGGGAATTACCCATGCAGGGGTGTGTATAACGATATTCATTAGGGATCTTAAAACCCCCAAAGGTCTCCCAGAATCCACGAAGGACAAACCACAAAAAGGAAAGATACAATCACGAAGTATCAACCAACACTACTTAGGTATATGCCCATACATATACCTAAGTTATCAATCTTAGTTCAACTCCAACCCTCGAGGCCAAGCACAACCCATTCCATAGAGGAAGTAAAGTCAACCACATCGATGATAATGATTGAAAGTCAAGAATCAGCTCACACAGGTATACATCTTTCATATAGTGATAGAGATGATCAGTTGTAGTCACTTATTCATCTAAGATGTCAAACCCACGTAGGATCCAATTACAGTATTCATCACTATCGAACCCACGTAGGATCCAAGTACAGCAGTCATCATTGTCAAACCCACATAGGATCCATGTACAGTAGTGGTCACTACCACACCCATGTAGGATCCTAGTACAGTAGTCGTTGCCGCCGAACAAACGTAGGATCCCATTACATTAGTCATCGATGTTGAACCCATTTAGGATCCCAGTACAGTAGTTGTCGCAGTCGCAGTCGCAGTTAACACTAGGGTTCCTGCACACAGCACGCTCGATTCCGGGAGGGTCCGCTCCTCTAGCAAGGGGGTCGTTACATCAACTATCACGAAGTCTAGAGTTGATGTACACCTATGTTCTATCTCATCAAAAGGAACCCAACGCGATAGACGACACATCAATCAGACGCCCGGTCTGAGAGTTATTGTCTTTTCTGTTCCATGGGCCCGGTTCAAATTACGCTCATTCCAAACCCGGAAATTTTCTAATGTTGTCCGAAACTCATTTAGAGTATTTCAAAAGGACCACCTCGTCGAGGGGATCCCAATGCGAAAAACGGCGCATCAATCGGACGTGCGGTCTAGAAGATATTCATGTTTAAGAAAAATGGGCTCGGCCCGTCAAGCCCAGTGGGCTGGCGGGTCGGCCCAAACCGGTTTGGAGGGTTCGACCCAGCTGGGGGTCAGCCCGCCCCAAAGGAGCATGGCCGACCCAGGGACCCGGACCAGCGGGTCCGACCGGATTAGTGGGTCACCCCGACCTGGTGGGGCACGACCCACCTGCGGACCCGGCCCGGGGTTGCGGGCCATTCTGGCCGAAGCCGACTGGGTTTTCCAGCATGAGAGGCCTGCGGTTCATCCGTACACGACACCAAGTGGTGTCGCAGTCTTTCCAGCCCGGTCGGCAGGCGGCCAGCCGGTTCGCCCTACAAATTGGCCCGCACAGCGGGGCGTGGTCTTCATGCAGCACGACCCCATGCGGTGCCGCGGTCTCCTGCCCGGCCGACCGTAGACGACCAGTTCTTCCAGAATACGGCCAGCGGATGTGGCCAACACCTCCTCCGTGTGGCACCTGCGGGTGCCTCGGTTCACTAGCCCGACCGGCTATGGCTGGCCGGTTCATTTTGTCTAAGCGACCTGTGGATACGGGCCACAGTTTCTTCCACGCGGCTGGTGCACAGCCGCTACCTCCGGATGTCGCCGCCTCTGGTCGTCGCCGCCTCTGGTTGCTGCTGCCAAAATATTCAATAACCAACGTAGGATCGTTGGGTCGTGTTCGTTCGGCCCGCACCCTCCGTGTTAGGTGATAAAAAAAGGAAGATGGCAATCCATGGTATTCAATGAAGAACACAATATAATTTTATTCATTTAAAATTATACAAAACCCCCTACCTTGATTCGAGAGTGTTGTCGAAGTCATGGAAGACGGCATCATGGAAGTCGAGTGTCGCAGAAGACAGACGTTGTTTTGTCAATGTTGAAGGAAAAGACGTTGTTGTTGGCGACGGTGGCATCATCTCCCTTGACACGGAGGAAGAAGAAAGATGACGATGTTCCTTATGGCATCGCCTCGCGTTCTTGCCCCGGTTGAAAAAGGTAAAAGAAGATGTGTCGTCGTTCTTTAGTGGAATCAGTGTTCATCATTGGAGGAAGGCTCTTCCTATTTCACCAAGGCTCCACTAATTCTCTCAACCAAAACATATGCTAACCCCAAACATAATAATATAACCAATTTTAATATGCTCACTTAATGAATTCAAATTAATTCAAAAGAGATGAGCCAGCTAATTAATTGCATGCTAGACATTTAATTGAGAGAGTGTTGGCATCATAAATTAGAGAAGATGGAAGGTTAAAATTAAAAGAGAGGAGGTGGAGAGTTTTAATAGTTAAAAGGGAGGTTTCAAGGGGTTAAAGGGGGGTTTGAAGGGTCAGGGGCTCGTGTGGTCCCCACCACACATTATCCTCTCATTGGAGGTTATGTGATGTGTGGGCCCCACCTCCAACTTCCCTTTGAAGGAAAAATCCACCACATAAAAATAAAAGTTTGTAGAAAAACAATTTTATTTAATTTGTTTCGAATCCCCAAATTATAACTTCTACTCTCGACCAAATGCAACTGCGATAAAGGTCTCCTTAAGCGAATATCGGTGCTTCGAGTTCATCGGTGTCCTCATATTTCAATTCTGAGCAGTGGTTCAAAATATAGAAAATCTCGCACGTACGTTTACTGAACATACAAAACAAAATGTCAGAAATTTATTTCGGTCACACCGGGCCTCCGAATTAGGCACCGTAAGAAACTGCAGACTCGTAAATTTCCAAAGAATTTAAGAAAAAAATTTCCTTGAAATTTTTTGGGTCTTTACAAATCACCTAAATCTATTGAATTAGAACAATAATTTTCTTAATACTTCTGATAGGATTGATAATCTAAGAAAAATATTTCATTTATTTCAAGAAGAGTTTTATGTTTATTATCAACGATTACCTGGCTCGGATGAACATGAACGACTCTCTCAGTATCCAACCACTAACATTTAAACACCATTATGTAATTATGTTCTAAATAATGTGGTTTAATAATTTCTTCCAACATACCATAAATGTAAACATCAGTTTCTCTATGATTATATCCTCTTAAGAAAACATCACTATTCATTTTTTTATTCCCCCTATGCATGTGTATGAAATCAAAATCAATTCACCACTTATTAATTATAGGATTTAACCATTATGGATGGGGGTTACTCAATACACAAAATTGATTATCAATTTTATCAGCATGTTGAGATACCTCACATTTTGAAAAAAAATAAAATATAACAAGTAATAAATTTATTTTATGTGTTAAACAATAAAAACTATTTTTTACATGTTTTTTAAACCAGCAAGAAAAATTATTTTGCCGACATTCTTCAAGAACAACTGTTGTAATTTGTGGAAGTTATTTCTTGATATGATTAACATATAACCAACAAATAAAATAATATTAATTTAGTGTATCAAATATTATAGAATAATTGATTGGAGAAATCAAAGAAAAAATGGTGTCATTCTTTCACAGTTAAGCAATACATCTGTATGAGATCTATGATATTCATCATCTGAAATCCAACATTCATGAAGTCCATGGGAAAAAAGTTCAGGCTAATTTAAAAGTGATAATTGATAACTCATTTAATCATCAATATTTCACTCGTTACTGCACATGAGGTTGTGTTTCGAGAGATATTCATATTGAAAAAAATGAGATCATAAAAAAATTCTCCTATAAATAAGCTTCTACAATTGGGCCTTCGACCGATGCTTTGTTTTGTAGTTTTTTATTTAATTTCTACTTACATCTTCGAATTGGTACATCCATCGAAACTGTACTATACTTTCACATTTTTCTTCATACAAAAAATGTAACTTCAAATTTTCCATTGATTAATTTAAAGCTAGTGCGATGATTTTTCCAATTTACATAAAATGAAATCAACAAATTTTTGTAGTGTGCTTTGTGAATCGAAGTCTGTTGCCGCCAAAAATATGTCTCAAAAAAGCATGATATGTCTATTTTATCATCCCAAATCATAGAATTCAACAAACCTCTTAATTCAATCAGCAAAATTATTTCAATTATAACTTGAAAGTCTTGAATTTTTTATCCGTTAATATGACCATTTTTGACACGTCTTCCCTAATTAGAAGCATAGATCTCTGAAATTATCAAATATGAAATCCACTAAAAAATAATAATTGAATTTCTCTGGATAGTGTATAAGCTTATTTTATTCATTATCCTCTATGATCTAACATATTCATACAGTTCAATTTTTGGACACCTGCAAATTTGGGAAATATCTAATCATACCTTTACATTATATTTGGTCTTACCTAGTGTGTCCTGAACTTTATGAAATAAATTATCAAAATATTTCATCTCAATATGCATAAAATCCAAGATATGACAGACCATCAAATTAGACCAATATGGTAGATCCCAAAAAATTACCTATTTTATCCCATTGTGTTCTTTCCTAAAGCCATTAACTTTCTATTTGTTTATTGTTGGTCCAAATGTGATATGAGGTAATGAAAAGACAATTGATTTTAACTCTTTACATAAGATAATTGTCATAGGTTCATTTATTTAAATTGTACATTTTATAAAATGATATATGTTCCTCTGAAAATGATTTTTGTTTTGATGGAATCTTCTATTACAGTAAAAAAACAAGGTTTTTTCCATTTTCGATTATGAACACATTGTTGTCTATCATATAGTACATGCATGATTTTGGACCATGTGTACTCTAGCTAGATAACATTCCATATGCTAGGAAGTAACTAATTTTCCTCATCAATGCAGCTTTCAGTAGGATATTTTTTTTTTGCAACAACATCATATGTACTAACACCATTACGCCATAAATAATTTAACTCGTCAATTAACGGTTTCAAAAAAACAATAATATCCTTTTTTGAATGTCCAAGAATTAATAAATTCAAATTGATATATGGATCATTCATCACCATCCACGGGGGTTAATTGTACATAGTTATAAATATAGACCAACCTGAATCCTAACTATTGTGAGTACCAAATGGATAGAAACCATCAATAGAAGGACCCAATAGCATGTTTTGGGTTTTTGAAGAAAAAATGTTGGGGCATATGAAAATTGTGTCCCTGAATCATCATTATAGGGACGATTTAATATTTTATAGGTTGAAATCTTTGTTTTATTCCATGAGATCAATGTTGTTGTGTTCTGAGACATAAATAAACTCTACAATCTGGGTGTAAGTGGGAAATATATAAACCATTTAATATGAATCAATCCATAATTCACCAGATGATCCTCTTTATACCTCAATATTCAATATGTGGGACAATTATACAACAACTCATTATCACCATAATATAAGATAGAATCATTAACCAAGAATGAATCTTCTGATAACTAAGACCTATATTACAATCTGGCATCTTTCTCTCATTTAAATTTATAGGAAATACATTTCTTTCAGGTAATAGTGTTTTAATCAAAGGGAATATCTGATCAAAATATTTATTTGACAATCTATTATCAGATTTTAATAGCCATAAATTTTTTAACCGCTTCAAATTATATTATCTTTCAACTATGATATAATTCAACCTCCATAGACATCAGAAACATATAAAATTTTTATGGTTCTAAATCAATAGTTAAATCAATAGCATCTGGACTTTTAGTTTTTTTGAATATACAGGCCTTCCACATCATGTACTAAATATTGAAACTTTTATTGATTTGGAATCAAATTATTAATATTTTCTATGGAACTTCATCCACCTTTTTGAAAAAAAAACAAAATATGGTTACAAACAAAAATGAAATAGATAACCCCCAATGTTTTCAACTGTGTAAAATTCTCTTAGAGAACATTTTTTAAAAGAAATCTTAATTGTCCCTTCTTAAAAAAATTCTAGTTTTGATGATGGAAATGATAAAAATGTTTTCATGACGCATCCCCTAGGGTATGTGTTGTGTCTACCCCAAGAACACCATATATAGGCTAGGGGGTGGTGACTATCCATGGAAAGGAAAACCCCAAAAGGGAAGGAATTTCCTTTAAACCTGTACACACAATAACATGGCACACTTCATACAAGTGAAATACGACGAAAAAGGTAATGTTTAACCACTACTAAAAACCACCTCTAATATTAAATGTATGTACTGAAATTAAAAGGGATAGTATAAAATCCCAACATGAAATAATGTAAAAAAAAGGAAAAAATGTGCTCTAGTGGTCTTCCACAAAGGATCCTACCTGAAGTGTAGGTATAGCTCATCGTCTATCATCACTATAACTCACCCCATATGCCAATCACCTATGAGCACTATCTAGCCCTGGCTACCTGAGTCTCAGTCAAGCTATATATCGTCTACACATGACACAACAAGGTGCATGTGATTCCCATGCAGGGGTGAGTAAAACAATACTCAGTTCAGACCCTGATACCCCTAAATGTTTATTAAAATTCCATAGAGAAAAACCACAAAGAATGATATTAATCACAAATCCCAAAGTAAAATACAGCTCACACTAGGTATAAAACATATAGAACATGAATAAAGATGATTAGTCATTAAGAAAGATCATCTTATTCTGTCGATATGATTTTTCTGCTAGACTGCACTAGATCACTAGGTGTTATCCCATAGAGAATTGTTAGGTGCTGACCCACATAGGATCACGAGGTGATGACCCATTGAGGATCACTATTGCTGAACCATGGAGGATTGCTGAGTGCTGACCCACAGAGGGTCACTAGGTACATAATCATATATGATCACCATCTTTTGACCCATAGAGGATCGCTAAGTTCCAACCCACATAGGATCACTAACTGCTGACCCACAGAGGATCGATGGGTGCTTCATCACGAAACAGGAAGCCACTGGATTCCCGCACATAGAACGCTTGATTCCAGGAGGATCGGCTCATCAATACATTGGTCATACCTCAACCACTACAAATTCCCATAAAACAGTATCCTAAGGAACCTCCATGTCATAAGGGTTTCATCACAACCGATGTCGTGTCAATCGGACACCCGGTCTGTAAGTTATATGAAATTTAGTACTGAGGGCCTGGATAGATTCAAGTCTGGTCCAACCAGGTTGTATGCCAAATATCTATAAAACCAATGTGGAGTATCTCCAAAGGACCTCATCATCCTAAGGATTCATGCGCCGCATACGGTTCTGCAAATGCGCGTCTGGTTAAGATGATATGTCCCTTTAAATGAAACTGGGTCAAAAACAATCATGGTTTGGCCCGACCTGGTCTGACTGGCCCGACCGGACCCAGTCAGACCATCCTGACCCAACCTAGCCCATTGGGCCTGGCCCAAGTCGCTGGTTAGTGGGACCGGCTCAGCCCACTAAGTAGGGTGGCACATGTGAGCTGGGTACGGTCTGCCTCCCATAATGGACTAGTCTGTTTGGGATCCTCAATCAGTGGTGCCATGTTGGCGCCACTCCACCCGACCAGTCCATGTGAACCAGTCAAATAGGAGGACCCAAGGATTCTGGTCCTCCCTACATCACGGCTCGGAGCCTCGACATGTTTCCCTCTGTCAACACTACCAGTAAAAGTCGTCTACCCCTTTCTATTGCAGTTCCATCCAGCGTCGTCGTCCCCTCACGACCGACGGGAGATGGACGCCACACTGACGGTGCATCCATAGGCCATTGGTGAAGCTCCAGTAGTCCTATTTTCTTCACATCAACTTCTATGAGCCTCCTAGGACAACGCCTACATTGTGCGGTCCTTAATTTCACATTGCCTTCATATTTCTCAGTCAGCAATGAAGACCACATCAAACCAAGATTGGGGAGGGTCTAGGCCTTGTTAGGTTCGGCCCGCTCCCTCTCCATTAGTGTTATAACATAGGATGTAATTTAATAAAAAAAGGAAAAACAATCCTCAATTTAAGTCCCATAAACAACCACCTGTATGGACAGATAAAGTGCAGATCCACCTATTAGACGTTTGGTCCATGTTCGTTGAATTTTCCATGAACAGAAATAGAGGGAACATAAAAGCACGTAAACCCCCTACCTAGAAATAGTGTTTCAATCGATGGAGAAGATTCACTTTCATTGATGTTCAAAATTTGTTGGTGCTCCCCGTCACCTGTCGATGTCTCGTTCGAATCCTCTAATGGTTATCGATCCAAACTTCATTCTTCATTGGAGGATGTCTTCTGTGTTTTTTTAGAGGCTCCACCCATCGGTTCTCAAAATCCATGCCAATGTTTAATTTAAAATAATAGAAAAGAAACCACCCACATTGCATTCATTATGGTGGTTTATTAATGAATCCCAATTAATTATCCATTAATCATGTGAGCGTCACGATTACGTAACCAAAGAGTCCTGCAATTAAATGACTCTTATTCAATGCACAACATTACACTGTGGTCCCGCAAACTGCCTCTCAATGGTTTGAGAAAGAATATAGTAACTCATTTAGTTATTTTATTATTTTTTGATTAAGTCCAAAATTTATCTTTTTTATCCGAAACTTTTCGTTCAATGTTAAGCTTCACCTAACGAATCCTAGTGCTGTAAATTCAACGGTGCCTGCAAATTTTCAATCTGAGAACTTGTTCAAAATATAGAAATCCCTGCTAGCATGTTTACTGAAGGTACCTTAATAAATGTTCAGAAATAATTAACATTCACCCTCATCCAGCACTAGTAGAGGTTAGGATATTCCAAAGGGAAACACGCCCCCATGAGCTTAGGGGAACTCGTGGATTTCCAATCTGAGTAACCATTTAAAATTTATAAGGATATGACAAAAAAATAATTGTCACTTATTTATTTTATTTATGGATAAAAACTATATTTCACTATTCACCCGCACTGGCCAATGTTAGGATCCTCCTAAGGAAATTGTACTCTCACAAGCTCACTGGTGGTCTCATATTTTTAATCTGAGTCATCGTTCATGATTTATAACCATATGGAAAATAATATATTTTTTATTTATTATTTTATTTAATGTTATTCCATTTTGGGGGTTTCTTAATGGAGGCATGAACTAACTAAACATAAGTCGCACCTAGGGTAAAATCTCCATTCTAAATACAGTAGTGCTCTTAGAGATCTAATAGGGGCACCAATTTAAGAGTTTTTCAACATTCTCAGGAAAACAACTCACACACACTATTTAAAACATAAAATTTTTCAATGGATCATTCTGGGTACTCCAGGCCTAAAATAACGTGTGGTTAATTTTTGTAGTCTCATAATAATTTCATATAATAAAAAAATATATGGAATTTCTGGGACATTATATTCTCCCCTCCTTAGGTCTATACTTACCCAAAATTCAAAATAAATATGAATCGAACATGTTGGTTACTAATAATTAATCTGAGCCTATCACCCCCATGTGCTCTTCTAGAGGTTGTCGTGCCACCACCAAACTCACACCAAAGGAATCGACTATCCATGGAGAACCCACTCCTATCAATCCTCAATATCAACTAGAAACTGTGCAAGAGTTTCCCCATCATCAATGTATAGCTCACCCAAGTTGATGATGTGTGATGGGGCATGCATGTATCTCCTCAGTAGCAACATGGGGAAATCATTATGCACATGTTCCATCTATGGGGGAAGAACTAGGTGGAATGCCACCTTTCAAACTATGTTGAGAGTTTGGAAGGGTCTGACGAACCTCAAAGAGAGATTACCACCCTAACCAAATATCTGCAATCCTCATTGGTGTGAGACCCATATGAAGACATGTCCTCCTTCCTCGAACTCCAAGAGTCTCCATATTCTATCAGCATAAGACTTATGTCGGCTCTTTGCAGTCTTCATCCAATCTTGGATGATCTGTACCTTCTCAGTGGTAGCACGTACCAACTCTGGACACATGAGTATTAACTCCCCTGGGTCTTTCCAGCATAGAGGTGATCTGCATGGCCTCCTGTACAAGGCCTTAAATGATGTCGTGAAAACATTGGAGTGATAGCTATTGTTGTATGTAATCTCTCTGAGTTGTAGTTGGGCCTTAAAATTGTGTACAAAAACTAGGACACATGCATGATGCATGTCCTCCCTGGTCTGTATGGTCCACTCCGTCTGGTCATCAGTCTTGGGGTAAAAGATATTCTCAAGCATTATGGAATCTGATGCTTAGATCTCACTTGATAATAAGTTAGGCATCATGAAACAAACTCTTCCATTTCCTTATTCATCCCTAGAAAAAAGTACTGATGTCTGAGGTCATGTACATATTCACCACACCCAGATGTACCTCCAAATGGAATTTATGGATTTCCCTCAACACCTCATCCTATATTGTCACTGGTACCATGGTGTATCCTCTGATAAGGGTTATGTGCACCCCACGTATTGAAAATTCATCTGGATCTCATCATGTGGATATTTGAGCATGTTGGGCCTCATAGTAAACATTCACAAGTTGTACCTCCCTAACTCACTAAAGAGGTGATAGAGTGATATTCAAAGACTGGTGGTAAGATTCTCCATCATAATCCACAATGGATATCAGCATCATGGCCAATTGTTCTGTCACCATACACAACAGCTCTAAACCAAACCTCTAACTAATCATGTCTACCCCCACGTCCACCTTCCTAGGAGTATAGACAATCTCGAATTCATAGTCCCGGTGGAACTCTAACCATCACTGTTGTCTCAACTGTTAAAAATCCTACAGGCACCTTTCCATCCACACGAAATGATACCCACTTTAACTGATTAATTTTATCATAGACCATTTAGTAGTGGTTAATCATTCTCCATGGACACATGGTTAACCTGTTGGAAATACACTCATAACCTTGAACACCGGGAATTACTAATCCCTTCCTCTGCAATTCCATCAGTTGTACTCTCAGCTCCCGATGCTCTACGAGAACCATATGATATGCAAGTATAGATGTCGGTGCTATACATGGGTACATATTAATGTAGAAGTCCCTCTCCCAATGGGAAGGTAATCCTGGAAGCATCTTTTAAAATGATGTTCTTGTATTCTTCCAATGCTGTTGGGAACTGAAAAATCAAAACACATGTTGCCACAAGTTAAGTCTAGCCAACCCAAGAGTGATCAGTTTCACCCTCCTATGCAAGAGTTTTTCCCATGCTTCCTGGGTTTACATTTTCATAGACAATGGAAAACCCCATTCCAACACTATATATATACCACATCCTTTTTCCTAGAATAGTCAATCTGAACAAGAACTGTGGATGTATAGTCCATACCCAAACTAATGTCGTAAAGCCTCAACACTTCCACAAAGAGGTTCCAAATAAAACACTTTCTTCAAGAATCAGATGACACTGTCAGAATAAGTGTGATTATCGATTCTCCAACCATAGGTATCTCCATAAGTAAGGGTCAAGTCAACTATTTAACTAGAAACTCTATGTCTTGAACAAGACTCATGATAAGAAGGAATTATTAGTACATCTGACTATTAATACAACTACTAATAGTAGACATAGACAATACCTCTAATCATTTTTTGGATCCTTTGGGTCACACTCCTTGACCACATGCTCCATCCCATGTCCTCCAGCTCCTTATCCCTGGTGGGGACTACACTGGGTTGGTGATTGTAACATGTAGAAATGTATACCACCTCCTAATGATTTCTTTGATCCTCTTACACATCTGTTGCCCTACATATTCATTTGTCCCTATCACTTCCTCTTCCTAAAATATTTTACACATTCATATCTCTGAGATTGGCATCAGTTTCCTACTTTCACACTGCTGACATTTATTTGTTATATCTACTCATCCAATGAACTCTCAACCACAAAAGGTTCTATCTGTCACCCGAACATAAGTATGAATTCATAGATAAATAGTGTTGGATTGGATGTCCCTAAACACATCTCACTCTGTGGTCCTAGACATAAAGCCTTAGTCATATCGTATTCATCAAGTACCTAGAATGGTCAATACACAATTATGAATACTCAGATACAGACATGTTGTCCTACTGAAGCTATAGACCCTCTTGGAAACACATAACCCATAACTTTTTATATTAAGACACCCCTTCTATGAGGAAGGTTCTCAATATCTATCCCTGTAAAAGTCACATCATTGTAATATCAAGGTAATCTAAACCCTATCATCTCCTTACTGAACCACGTAGAAGGCGCACTACCAGGTTCACCAATTGATCATATGGTGCCCTAGTTAGGTGGAAACTTGGACACCACATGAAGCCAATCTTTATCCTCTTATGACTCAGGCTCACCTCAAAACCTAAGGGGTATCTATCACTAAAACTCTTGTAAGGAACTGATCCTATATTTTTTTTCTACCAGTAGCACTGGTAGTAACTGCTGGCCAACGGGCAGTGGTACTGCTAAGACACCACCCGAAGGTACCATCTGGGGAAACAATCCTTATAGTGAAGCCTCATCGCTCAATGGACCATCCTCATGGTTATGAATTGAAATCCTAGATGAATGTATATGTGGAGGCATATTAAAGTATAATAAAAAAGAAACATGGTCAAAAGGTCCTACCTGGTAAACTAACTCAAAAGATATCAATAGAAAAACATTTTCAAATCACATTCATTTAGTGTTTTTTTGTACAATGCCGGAAAACAGAACTTTGTGTACTGGTGTATGGACATGTCATCCGCCACACGAACACTGGACTCCGTGGGTTGAAATCCTAACTCATGACAAATAACACAATTGACCTCATTGTAAATAAAGACTCTTAGTTCTTCTAGTAGAACCAACTACTCTC
Source organism: Viscum album (assembly GCA_963277665.1). Lineage (NCBI taxonomy): Eukaryota > Viridiplantae > Streptophyta > Magnoliopsida > Santalales > Viscaceae > Viscum > Viscum album. The sequence goes on along the minus strand of OY728128.1, from coordinate 204,949,344 downwards.
TAATACCACTTTGTTACAACCCATTCCTCAAGGCCCATTTCGTGACTACCCCAAACCTGCCTTCCAAAGGTTAGGGGTTTGTGACTAGCACTGAAAATGAAAAAACCAAAAAGGGAAGGCATTGCCTTTAAACCTATACACACTCAAATAGGGCACACTTCATACAAGTAAATCATGACAGAAAAGGTAAAGTATAACCAATACTAAAAACCACCACTTAGTGTAAATTTTTGTACTGAAGGTAAAGGGTCTAGTATACAAGCCCATCTAGAAGGAATGTTCATTAAAAAGGGGATAATGCTATCTAGAGGTCTTCCCCCAAGGATCCTACCTGATGGGTAGGTACATCTTGTCGTATGTCATCATTTCCACTCACCTAGGCAGTCAATCACCTCTGAGCACCATCTAGCCTCTACTTCTTGAGTCTTAGTAACGTTTTCTGTCATTTTCACAACGAACAACAAGGTCCGGGAGAATCCCATGAAAGGGTTAGTATAACAAAACTCATTAGGGACTTCGAGAGCCCCGAAGGCATCTTAGAAATACACAATGAAAATCAACAATGCATGATCTTAATCCCAAAGAACAAAGTAAAAGATAGCCCACACCAAGTATACAACAGAAATAATATGAATAATTTTGATTAGTCATTAAGGTATATCATGTTATTCTATCAAGAGGATTTTTATTCTATATTGAACATTTTCTCTAGTTGATGACCCACAGAGGATCGCTAGGTGTTGACCTACAGAGGATCCCTAAGTGATGATCCATGGAGAATCACTATGTTTTGAACCACATAGGATCACTTGGCGCTGACCCAAATAGGGTCTATAGGTGCTGAACCACAGAGGTTCACTAACTGTTAACCCATTGAGAATCACTAACTACTGACCCACAAAGGACTTCTAGGCGCTTCATCACGATACTTCCAGCCACTGGATTCTCGCACTTAGCATGCTTGATTCCTAGAGGATCTACTCCTCAATCCATTAGTCATATATCAATATCCAAGATGTACCATGAAGATGTTACCCAAATAACTACCATGTGATAAGGGTTCCAACACAAAATATAGCCCACCAATGAGACTCACAGTCTTTTGTTATATGCATTTTAGTACCGTGGGACTGGTTGGATTCGAGTCTGATCTAACCCATCCATACTCCAACATTCTACAAAACCCTAGTGGAGTATCTCAAATGGACCGCTTCATCCTAAGTATTCTATCACCGTAGTCTATTTATCAAATATATGTCTACTTTAGAAGATATGGAACTTTAAGCGAAACTAGGCCAAAAAGTGTTCGGGTCCGGCCCGACCCGGTCGGAAGGACCTGACCCGACCCGTCCTCCTGGTCCCAGGACAAAATGACTAGTCCCATCCTGGTCTGGTTGGCCCTAGTCTGAGTTGCTAGGCCGTGGACTCGGCCCGTGGGGCCACAGGACCGGCCTGGCACTCCCAGCTGGGCACGAACCTTTGGCTAGGTGTAGCCTGCCAGCTGGGCGCGGTCCGACTCCCTGAATGGAGGAGTTCGTTTGGGATCCTCATTCAACGGCGCTAGGTTTGTGCTTATCCATCTAACAAGTCCATGAGGACTGGTCAACAAGTGGTACCCGCGGGGCATGGGTCCTTCCTCCACCACAGCTCCGAGTTGTTGTGCCTCCTCCACTGCCCGCTGTCATGGTGCGCCGCCCGCCGTCAAGGTCTCCAGAAAAGACTGGATGCCCCTTTCCACCACAGTGCCTTTGGGAGCCACAGGTCTCCATCACTTCCACACCAGTGGTGCTTCTGTTGGCCACCGGTGAAGCTCCAGTGGTCCTATATTCTTCTCGTCTACACCTATGAGCCTCCTGGGACGCCGTCAACACTGTGAGGTCCACGGTTTTTCCATGCCACCATATTTCTCTCTCACCCACAAAGAACGCATCAAACCAACATTGGTGAAGGGTCTGGCCTTGTTTGGTTTAGTCCACCCCTTTGATTTAGCGTTATAACATGGGAAGTAATCCAATAATCAAAAAGGAAGAACAATCCCCAATTTAAGACCCCAAGACAACTACATGAATGAATAGACGTGACACGGATCAATCAATTAGTCAGTTCGTATGATTTTTTTGTATTTTCCATGAATGGAAAGAGAGGGAACATCAATTCACATAATCCTCCTACCTAGAAACATTGTTATGGTTGAAGTAGAATATTCAAGTTTATAGATGTTCCATGTGTGTTCTTTATTGGAGGAAGTCATCAGCATTTCCTCAGAGGTTCCTCCCATGGGTTCCGAAAACCCATGCCAAAAGCCTGTTTGAATAAATGAATAGGAACCACTCATGTTGTGTTCACTAATTTGGTTCATTAATAAACCTTAATTAATGATCTATTATTACTAAGATCATCACAGTTACACAACTGAAGGGTCGTGCAATTAAATTTCTCTTATTCAATACCAGAAGTTACACTGCGGTCCTGCCAACTGGCACTCAATGGTTGGAGAAAGAATAAAATAACTCATTTAGTTATTTTATTAGTTTTTTGTAACATCCAAAAAATAACTTTTTCATCCAAATCTGGATGGTCAAAATTAAGTTTTGCCTAAAATAATCTTAGCTCTTTGAATTCAATGGTTCCCACATATTTTTCAATCCATGCACTGGTTCAATAGATTGAAATCCATGCTCAAACAATTACTAAACGTACCTAAAAATTGTTCAAAAATAATTAACATTCACCCTCGACCTATGTCGGTCGAGATTATGATATGTCTAAGGGAAACACACACCTGAAATCTCAAAGGAACTCTTATATTTCCAATTCGAGTTATCATTTAGGAGATAAAGTATTTGAAAATAAAATAATTGTCACTTAATTACATTATTTAAGGCCAAAAACAAACTTCCACTATTGGCTCGTGCTGGCCAATGCTATGATATACTTAAGTAAATAATAACCTCACAAGATTAGCGGTGGTCTCAGATATTTAATCTGAGTCACCGTTCATAAGTTATGAGCATTTGAAAAATAAAATAATTTTATTTATTTATTTTATTTATGGTTATTACATTTTTGGGTATTCTCACTAGAGGTCTGTGCCGACTTAACAAAAGTCGCATCTAGGGTAATCTCACCATCCAGAATGTAACGGCGGCCACTTATTTCTAATCCATGAACCCATTTAAGTGTTATTCCTCTTTTTTAGTAAAACAACTCACGTGCACTATTTAAAACTTAACATTTTTGGAAGGATCATTCCGGGAACTTCAGGCCTCATAATCATGTATAGTCAATTTTCACAATCTCATAATAATTCCATATAAAACATTTATACATAATTTTTGGGTATTTACAAAAGCTTCAACATCCATAATATATTCAGAATTTAAACCAGAATTGTTCACATCCCTACACTGATTTATTAATGTGCGGTCATCAAATAATGATTGTTTTCAACTTCCATATTCCATATTTCCCTAAAAGATATAAAATAATTGATTTTTTAATAATTTGATATATGGAAAACACTATCTATAAAATATAAGAAAATTAAATTCACATTGCTAGAAATTATTAATAATATCTATTATTTCAGAGTTATTTATCAAAAAATTTTATTCAAATTTATAGTAATTTACACTAATTTATAATTATTTATACTAATTAAAACTAATTATTACTAATTAAATCAAATTTACACTAATTACGGGGTGCATAATTTCTAGCGTAATGGCGATATCTATTTTTCCCAACGGCTAATGTCTTTACAACTTTCTCCAACTAAAATCTGTAAAAAAAACAACTCTGATGTACGCATATCCATTTTCTTATTCATGAGAATAGAGAACAAGGAGGCCTCATCATGCTTCTCTCCATACTCATGCATAAGAAAATTGATATCCCTACATGGGAGCAAAGATTTCATAATTTTTTCAGAGGGAGAAAGTTGTAAGGAGAATAATCTTCTAGCAAAATTGATGTTTCTAACCCATAAAAAATTGGGCTAATTTATTAGTTTTTATTACTCCATTATAAATTGTGTCATTTTATTATAAATTATTTTTAAATATTGATAATTATGGCTAATTATTTATAATTATTACTAATTATTAATAATTGTTTCTAATTATAAATAATTATTAAAATTATTACTATTTATTACAAATTATTAATATTTATTACTATGTTTTACTAATTATTACAATTTGTTTCTTATTATTACTATTTATTAATTTTTGTTACTAGTTATTGCTTATTGTAATTAATTATTACTAATTAATACTAATCATTACTAATTATTACTATATATGACTAATTGTTCCCATTTAAAACCGTATATTACTAATTATTAACAAATATAACTAAATATTACTATTTATTACTAATTATTAATAATAATTCACAATTACTTCTATTGATTACTTATGATTACTAATTGTTACTAATTATTTCGAATTATTACCAATTATTGAAAATAATTGATGATTTTCATTAATTATTACTAATAGTTGCAAATTATTTCTAATTATTTCTAATTGTTCAAAATTATTATTATTTACTTCTAATTATTACAAATTATTTATATTTATATCTAATTATTTCAAGTTATTACTAATCAATACTAATTATTATTAAATATAACAAATTATTACTGTTTTTTACTATTTATTACTATTTATTACTGTATTTTAGTAATTATTACTAATTATTACCAAATACTACTAATTACTACTAATTACTAGTAATTACTACAAATTACTACTATTTACTACTAATGATAACTAATTCTTTGTATTTACTACTAATTATTACTTATTATTTGCATTTATTACTAATTATTACTAATTAGTAGAATTTATTACTAATTATAACAAATTATTCATAATTAATGCTAGATATTTCTAATTATTTCGAATTATTACTAATAATTTCTTATTATTACTAATTATTACTAAATATTACTAATTATTGCTAATTATTGCTAATTATAAAAAATTGTTACTAATTGTTACTATTTATTCATATTTATTACTAATTATTTCAATATTATTCGTATTTATTACCTATTATTACTAGTTATTCATATTTGTTACTAATTATTACTAATTATTACAAATTATTTCAATTTATTGCTAATTATTACTAATTGTTTATTTTTATTACTAATTATTGGTAATTATTGCTAATAATTTCTATTTATTTCTATTTATTTCTATTTATTGATAATTATTGAAATTTATTACTAATAATTCCATTTTATTGCTATTTATTGATAATTATTACATATTATTACATATTTTTTCAAATGATTAGTAATTATTACTAATTATTACTAAATCTTACAAATTATGACAAATTATTACATATTATTACAAATTACTACTAAATTCTGTTGATTATTATTAATTACTGCTAATTACAACTAATTACTACTAATTACTACTAATTACTACTAATTATTAGTAATTATTAGTAATTATTCATATTTGTTAATAATTATGACTAATTATTACTAATTGTTACAAATTATTACTAACTATTACTAATTATTACTAATCATTATTAATTATTAACAATCCTTACTAATTATTAATATTAATTACTTTTTAGAAATAAATATTAGAATTTATTAATATTTAATAATATTTATTACAAATTATTACTATTCATTACTATTTAATGCTAATTATTCGTATTAATTTCAAATTATTACTAATTATTCGTATTTATAAAAAATATTATTAATTATTCCAAATTATTTCTAATTACTAATAATTATTGAAAATTATTAATAATTATTACAAATTATTCATATTTTTTAATAATTATTCAAAATTATTCTTAATTAATCCTAAATATTCCTATTTATTCCTATGTATTACTAATTATTCCTAATTATTCCTAATTATTCCTAATTATTTCAAATTATTCCAAATTATTTCTAATTATTCTTAATTATCACTAATTATTTTTAATTATTCCTTATGATTCTTAATTATTCCCAATTATTCATATTTATCTCTAATTATTCTTATTTATTCCTATATATTGATTTTAATTATTATTTATTCCTAATTATTACTAAATATTCCTAAATATTCCTAATTATTCCAAATTATTCCAAATTATTACTATTTATTACTAATTATTACTAGTTATTATTAATTATTTTTAATTATTCATAATTATTCCTAGTTATTACAATTTTTTAATAATTATTTCAATTTATTAACATTTACCACTAATTATTACTTATTTATGTTAATTATTACTAAATTCTAAAAGTTACTGCTAATTATTACTAATTATTTCTAATTATCGCTAATTATAACTAATTATCACTTATTATTACTAATTATCACTAATTATTACTAATTATGACTATATAATAATAATTATTTATAATTTTTTTATTAATACTAATGACTAATAATTAATAATAATTAATATAATAACTGCTAATTAGTACTAATTAATATTAATCAGACCTAATTATTTGTAATAATAAATAATGAAAATTAAAAAGATCAAGTTCAAATGTATTTTCATTGTAGCTAATTATCAAAAATTATAACAATTATAAAATAAAATAAAATAAATAAAAATAGAAGGAAAAGATAATTACCTTAAAACTAAATCTTTCGTAGAATGGAAGACTTGTATATTAATCTGAGGTAGAATCGAAAATGTTAAAAAATTGAGAGATATAATTTTAGAATATAGGGGTTAGGGGTAGAGAAATGAGTGGAATGGAAAAAATAGATTGGGTTATATATAGGTTAGAGTATTTGCGACGAATACCATCCGAAATACCGACATCGCTATTAATTAGGGGTGGCGGTTAAAAAAGTATTTTCGATGAAACCCGTTGTAAATATCCACCTGCCAATATAGTATTTTCAACGAGTGATAAACCCCGTCACCAATACTAAAAAACGTCTCTTGGTATTTGCGATGAGTACAAAAACACATCCCAAATACCCTTCCCGCATTTTGGTGTCCAACCTGCGCAAAACATTTCGCGGAGGAAACCCAATCCACGTCGAAAATATCTACTTATTTGCAAGAAAGGTTTTGTATTATCGCAAATAGTCCCTCCTGATGGACTATTTGGGACGGGACCCCTTCCCGTCACAAAAAAACTCTTCGCGAATATGGCATTTTCCCAAAGTGGTTAGTGGCTCATATATAAATTTTTGAAAGAAACATGTGTACTAATGTTTTTCACATGAAAAAAGGATCATATATGGATTATTATCGAGAATAATATATAATAAGGTCTATATTTGAACATAAATTAGATTATAGACATATTTTTATGTCATATTAAAACTTATATTTTTATTTTAAATCCCTAGAAAACGATTTTTTTACCATAACCACTGTAAATTATTTTTTACTTTTTACTATTCATTATGTTAAAAAATTAAGTTAAAAAAATTATATAATATATATAATTTTTATTCCAAATATGAAATCTATATTTTAGAATTATAATAAAATAAGATGAAATTTTTAATTTGAAATTAATACTCGAGATGCAATGATAAAGTTGTTTTTAGAAGAAAAAAATAAACTATTGAAAGGTTTTTATATAAAAAATAAAACTAAATTTAATTAAACTGACATCAATAAGATTAATATATATAGTTGAAATAAAAATAATTTTAACCATAATTAAAATATAATATATCTTTTTAAATAATTAAAATGACGAAGCTATTTTCAAATAAAAAGTAAATATTTATCTATATTCATCGAAAATTTATTCTTTTTAAAAAAATATCAAAAATCTATCTTCAGATAATTTTGACATGTTGATTCCAAATAATGATTTTATATTATCAACATAATTTTATACAATTTTCCAAAATAAATCATATTATTTTCTTTAAAAATACAAAGAAACATTTTTTGAGAATGTTGTATTTTCCAAACATAAAAAGTCATTATGGAAAATTGTGAATTTTATTAGCAGTGTGTTTTCTTTATTAAAACCCATTATAAATTTTCTTTAAAAATTTCTTATTAAAATTTATATCCCATTGTTTATTTTTTATGTTATAATAATCAGACTTAATTATTTATACTGATAATATATCAGAGTCTTGTTAAAACAAAGTGTTTTATGTAACATAAGCTAAACTCAGTTTTGCGTGTTACACATGGTATAAATGAAATTTAATTTATTTAAAAATAGTAATTTATAAAAACATAATGTGTAACATTTTACCCCCATAAAATGAATTTCAATCATGAAATTCATCACTCTAATACATTCAAATAAGTATACATCTTCCACGTCAAATCCTCAATATGATATATATCTTCTTTATATAAATGGTTTCATCACAAAACATTGAGAATGTGAGTGGAATTATTTTGCAAAACATTATATGTATGATCTATTATAACCATTGTTAGTTCATTATAAGAATGATCATGCATCATTGGTATGATCTCTAAGTTCAGTACTTGTGATCGGTTAGGTAGATACTTATTCATGATAGATATATGGAGAAAATCATTAACTTGATCGAGGTTTGGGGGAAGTACCAACTGATATTATACAAGCTAGATATGAACATGAATTTTAAAAAGACCAATATCAGTATTTCATAGATTCCATTTCTTCCTAAATCGCATAACCTTCAGCCATGGTTAAATTATTGGAAACACCTTTTCACTAACTTAAAATTCTAGACCACATTAGTGATTGTGAGTGTAAAATTTATTCTAACCATGAGCTACCTTGATGTGTTTGTGAATGTCTCTAACAGTATATGAAATTTCTTTAGCTATCCCAGAACTCTATTGATTTATTTCTCCAAAATCATTCCTATCTATTGGTACTCTAAATATCTATCCACTAAGGTATTCATAATGAGATATTTTAATGCTTTGTTAAAAGCTATTATTTAATCAAAACCTAACTAGATGATGGTGTTGATACAACCAACATTTTAAAACCAAATGAAATTATATTGACATATCATTTATGGTTTCAATTGTTCTATAAAACTGACAATATATCTATGGAAAATACATATTATTGAAAAAAATATCCATATCAAGATTTATATAGAGACATCACCAAAACAATTTGGGAAAACTCTTATCCTGATTAGACCCAACGTAATTTGGTACTCCTAGAATCCTCACTAGTTCATTAATGTATATCCTTGAAAGATGTTTTAGAGAAATTAAATCTCTTGTAGTGATGAAGTGTGAAGACTAAATATGGTGATTGAATACAAACCATATAGAATATTTCTTTTATACTTTTTAGGGAGTGAAAGGACAAAATCTACTGTGATGTTTTTTCATTTCCTTTATTTTATGGGTAAATGATATAACAAACCCTTAGAAATTTTTATCTTAGCCTTATCTTGATAAAATACGTAGAACCATGATACAAGAATTTTATTAACTATCTAAATTTAATCCAAAAAGATATACACTTTCATATCATTAAACGTCTAATTGTTTCTATGACTGATAGAGAATTACAAACTATGAATTTATTATAACAACTCCTTCAAATCTGGAAAGGTTGGAAAACATATACCATTCTTAATTAATATCATTCAATCCTGATCAATGTTAAATTGAGGTACATTTCTAAAAAACTATAAAAAATATACATCTTCCTTCTTCACATCATTAATCATTATCTGGATAGATGGTTGAACAATAAATTCACCAAGATATAATTTCCCACCTTCCTTCCATATTTCCAAATCTATTCATTTCAAATAAAAAAATATTGGATCATTTACAATCTTCATCATAGATAATCTAGAATTATACTTTGTACTCAAATCATTGGCCGATTTGGTTTCCATTCCATGGTGGTAATGTAATGAGTTGTCAAAATAATTAATCAACTCTAACCATCTTCTCTGTTTCATATTCAACTACATCTATATGAATATATACACTTAAATTTTGTGATTGGTGTATATATCTCAATTTCCTTCTATAAATATAATCCCTCCATATCTTTCATGAAAAAATTTCTATAGTTATATCCAATTCATTATTTGAGTAATTTATTCCATGAACATTCAATTGTTTTAAGGAATAATCTATAATAATGTCATTTTTCATGGGAAAACATACTAGTACTTTATTGGATTCATCAATAATAATTGAAAACACTTTTCCACTATACAAAAATGTAAGAACAGGTGTGCTGACTATTCAAAACTATAGTTCCTTGATAATTTCATCACATTAATCATTCCAATTGAACTTGGATCCCCTCAGAGTTAATATAATTTTTGGATTAGATATTCATGAAAAATTCTCTTCAAACCATTGAAAATATCAAACTAAACCAAAAATAGTAAGGATCTCAATCATTATGGTTGGTCTGGGCCAACTATCAATTACCTCTATATTTTTTAGATCTACTAAAATAGGATTTCTTGAGATTATATGACACAAAAATGAAAACCATTACATCCAAAGACACATTGTAACTTTTTTTCATAAATGTTCCCATTATGATATTTGGTATATTTCTAAAGTGGTCATATTTATCTTACATACTCATTGAATTGATTAAAATACCATCTAAAAAGACTATGCTAAATGGATCAATGTAATCTCTAAAAACTATATTAATTAAATCCATGATGATAGTCTGTGAATTAGAAAGACCTAATGGAATCACTATATAATCATAGTGTTCATACATTATGAAGAATGAGGTCCCGTGTATACTATCCTTTTGGACCTAAAATTGATGATAACCAGAATGAATGTCAACCTTGGAAATTTTTGTAGTACTTTACAGTTGATAAAACATTCCATCATTATAAGAAAGATAATATTTTTTCTTTATCGTGATCCAATTTAGATAATGATAATCAATATAGATTTTCATAAATAAATAATTCTTTTATAAAATAATAGTTAAACACTCTGGGGATGAACAAGTTATATTGAATCCCATTAAATGATCTCCAAAATATTTTTTTCTAATTCCTTCAACTATCTAAATGCCATTATTATTGATTCTAGGAATGTGGTGTTTCATAAGGATTTAGTTCTATTAAAAATTCAATTTCCATTTTCATTGGAAGAATATATAACTATTATATAAGTGCATAAATAAATTCCCCAAAAAAATATAACCATTGGAGTATACTTTATCCTCATCCATCTGAGACAAACACCCCTTCATAATGGTAATAATTACCCATAAAATTGATATAATGTCAATCAAAATTGCATATGTATCACAACATTGATAGATACTCATATGATAGTTTTGAGTAGAAACATGAATTCTATTCATCTAGAATTTATATTGGGTTTTTGTAGAGAAATAAAACCCTTTCATGTGATCACTACTAGAATTAGAGGTATTTGCGATGCGCTATTTGAAACGGGATCCCGTCGCAAATACACCGTTTTAGAAAATGGCATCACAAATATTATTTTTTGTGATAGGAAAGGGTCCCATTTAAAATAATCCTCTAATTATATACATTAAATATATAAAAAATCCTTTCGCGATGGGGTAGTTCCCCATCGCAACTAATACTTCTATTATATACCTTATATATATATATAATAACCTTTTGCGACAGGTCCATCGAAAATAGTATTTTCAACGGAACGATCGGCCCATCAAAAATACTATTAATAAAAAATTATATATAGATTATTTATGACAGGAGCCCATCAAAAAATTTCCAATCACTAATACTAAACATAATAAAAAAAATTAATAAAATTATGATTATTGAAAAACTTATATTAATATTATTAAAATAAAAAAATATGCATTATAAGATTTAACCATTTTGGATGGTGGGTTACTCAATATACACAGTAACTTATCAATTTTACCACCAGGTTGAGACACTTGAAAATTTGTAAAACAATTATTAATATGATTAATATTAAATGGAATTTATATTAAACCATCAATAATTTATGTTACCAATTTTTGAAACCATTGAGAACTTTTTTTGTATGCGTTTTTCAAGAGAAGCTACTGTGATTTGTGAAAGATGTTTCTTGATATAATTATCATATAACCTACAAATAAAATAAGATTACATACTGTAACATAAATTATAGAATAAGTGATAGAAGTACTCATAGTAAAAATTATGTCATTTCTTCACAGATGAGAAGAATATATGTATGAGCTCTGTGATGTTCATCATATGAAAGCCATCATTCAAGAACTCCACTGAAACCAAGATTTGGCTAATTAAAAACTGATAATTTATTTTCCATTTCATTATTAACATTCCCATCCTTTCATCCCTTGTGATTGTGTTTTTAGGGATATTGAGATTCAAAAATAATGAGAGAAGAAAAAAGAAATTTTATCTTGTAAATAAGCTTTAGAAACTGAGCCTTCAACTAATGCTTTGTTACGTACTTTTTTCTTCAAATTCTGCATGCATCTCTCGAATGGGTACATCCATCAAAACAGTACTAGACCTCCACATTTAGAATCATGTTGAAAATGTTATATTAGATGTTCCGTTGAGTCAATTAAAGCTGGATGAATGATTTTTTCCAGTTTATATATAATTATAGGAACATCTTCTTCCAGTTTTCTTAACGCATCATAGTTAGTTGTTTCTGCACAAATGCCTCGAAAAAATATGATATGTCTTGTATCAAATACAAAATCATAGAATTCAACAAACCTCTGAATCTAATCGGCATAAGTCTTTCCATTATAACATTACAATCATGAATTTTTAATCCGGTAATATAACCATTCTTAATACATCTGCCCAAATTGGAAGCATATTGATCTGGAAGTCTCAAATCTACAATGCACTAACAAAATAGAAAGCGAATATTTTTGGATAGTGTAGAAGCTACTTTGGCTTCATTAACCTCTATGATCTGACATTTTCAAATAGTTCATGTTCTGGTCGCCTGCAAATATGGGAAATATCTAATCGTGCCTTTACATTATCTTTGGTCTTACCAGGTGTATCCAAAACTGTATGAAATAAATTATCAAAACATTTCTTCTCAATATGCATGACATCCAACATGTGGAAGACCAACAACTCAGACCAATATTGAAGATACCAAAATATGCTTTGTCTTATCCAATTATGTTCATTCCCAAAGCCTTAAATTTTTTGTTGGTTTACTATTGGCAAAAATGTGATGTGAGGTAATGAAAATAAAACCTATTTTTACTCTATACCTGAGATCATTTGAGGAGGTTCATCCCTTTCAATTGTACCTTTTCTAAAATGGGACTTGTTCATCCAAAAATAATGATTGGTTGGGAGAAATCTACATTGACAGTCAAAATAGAAAGGTTTTTTTTCATTGGTGATTATAAAGGCTTTGATGTCTTTCATACAGTAATGAAAGGATTTCGGACCATGTGTACTCCAGCCCGATAACATTCCATATACTGGAAAGTCACTAATCATCCATATCAATGCATCTTTTAATATGAAATTTTGTTTCCATGAAACATCATATGTATTAACACCATCAATTCACAATGCATTTAACTCATCAATCAATGGTTTCAAATAAAAAACATTAATCTTTTTTAGATGTCCTGAGATAAATAAGTTCAAAATGATATAGGGATCCTTCATCAACATCCATGGAGGTAAATTGTACAGAGTTATAAAGACATTCCAACATGAATAATGACTACCATAAGAACCAAAGAAACAGAAACCGTTAGTAGAAAGACCCAATCACACATTTCGGGCTTCTAAATCAAAAGGGGGATGTAGATAGTCAAAATGTTTCCATGAATCACCATCAGATGGATGATTCAATATTTTAACAGTTGAAATCTTTTTTTTGTTCCATAACATCATTGAAGCTCGATTCTGAGACATAAATAAATATTGTAACATGGGTGTAAAGGGGAAATATCTCAACTGTTTTACTGGAATCGATCCAGACATCCCGGGCTGTGCGTCATTATACCTCTATTTTCCACATGTGGGACAACTATTCAATAAATTATTTTCACCAGAATATAAGATGCAATCATTTGGACATGCATGAATATTCTAATAACTAAGGGCAATATTACGAACCAGCCTCTTAATCTCATAGTAATTTCTAGGAAACACATTTATTTCATGTAACCGTGCTTTAACCAAATAATATATATGATCAAAATAGTTATTTGACATTTCATTATCTGATTTAATATCCATAAATTTTTCAACTACTTCTAATTTTCTTATCTTGTAACCAGGATATAATGCATCCTTAGCAGACATCAACAAATCATAAAATTCAAATGGTGCCAACTCAGGGGTTAAATCTATATCATCTTGAGTATCAGTTTGCTGAACAGATGGAACTGCAACACCATTTACTAAATTTGGAAACCATGATGGATCTGAAATCAAGTTATTAGTATCTTTTTTTGAAATATGTTCTCCGTGTTGATACCAAAAAACATAATCTGGTTGAAAACCAAATAGCAAGAGATGTCCCCCAACCTTGTCAAATGGGTCAAACATTCTCAGAGCACATTTTTTACAAGGACACTTTATTATGAATTCTAAAAAATATTCTGTTTTTGATGATGCAAGTGGTAAGAAATCTTCAACACCCTTAATATATACATGATTTAAATGAGAACTGTTTGGATTTGTACACTGATTTATCCACGCGTGATCATCTAATAATTATTGTTCTCGACTTCCTTGTTCCATTTTTTTCTGCAAAATATAAAATCCTTACTATTTCTGAATTATTTGAAATTATAAAAACAGTATCTGAAAAAAAATTATAATTACTTCGTAATAATTACAATTACTTACGGGCAACACAATTTTCAGTGGATTGATAGATACTATTTAGTCTAACATCTCATTTACTTGAAAATTTATCACACATAAATCACAATAAAGAATTTGATAGGGGGTAAACATATTCATTCTCATATGAAAGAGAATAAATATTCATACCTCTGAGAAAATTATTCACTGTGCTTTTTGTGTGACAATGTTGCAAGTAAATGAGCCATCAGACAAAAGAGCCGCATTTTTGTTGATGAATCATCTACTTGCAACTGTCACCACCAGAACACATTATAAAAAATGTGGTCCTACGAATCATTTTTCAAACTCGTCCATACGAGATTGGATATGCATACATAGAAGCATACTTTTCATAATATTTTGAGTCAGTGAAAGTTGAAAGGAGGAGATTCATCGAGCAAAAGGAGTGTCATCAATCCACAAAAAATTATGCCAAGTTATTACAAGTTATTACAATTTATTAAAATTTAATTTCTCCTTAATTGTTTTCAATTGTTACGATTTATTACTATTTAAAACTATTTATTACTATTTATTACTATTTATTACTATTTATTACAATTTATTACTATTTATTATTAATTATTACTATTTATTACTATTTATTACTATTTAGTACTATTTATTACTATTTATTACTATTTTTTCCTAATTATTACTAATTATTACTAATTATTACTATTTATTACTAATTATTACTAATTATTACCTATTATTCCTAATTATTTCAAATTATTACTAATTATTCCTAATTATTCATAATTATTACTAATTATTACTAATTATTACTAATTATTACTATCAATTCCTATTTATTACTATTAATTTTTCTTTATTTTTATTTATTCCTATTTATTCCTATTTATTCCTATTTACTCAAATTTATTACTATTTATTCCTAATTATTCATAATTATTCTTATTTATTACTAATTATTCGTAATTATTCATAATTATTTTTAATTATTACTAATTATTCTTAATTATTCCTAATTATTCCTAATTATTCTCAATTATCGATAATTATTACTAATTATTCCTAATTATATCTAATTATGCCTAATTATTCCCAATTATTCGTAATTATTACCAATTATTACTAATTATTACTAATTTAACTATTTATTACTTTTTATTCCTAATTATTATTATTTACTATTATTTACTATTTTTTACTATTTATTACTAATTATTTCTAATTATTATTAATTATTACTTTTTATTACTATTTATTACTATTTATTACTAATTATTACGAATTATTACCAATTATAACTAATTATTACTAATTATTACTAATTATTATTAATTATTACTAATTATTACTAATTATTACTAATTATTACTAATTATTACTATTTCTTTCTATTTATTACTAATTATTACTAATTATTACAAATTATTACTATTTATTCCTATTTATTACTATTTATTTTTATTATTACTATTTCTTTCTATTTTTTCTTATTTATTACTATTTGTTACAAATTATTACTATTTGTTATTTTTGGTTACTAATTATTACTAATTATTACGATTTATTACTATTTATTTTTATTTATTTCTATTTATTCCTATTTATTCCTATTTATTCATATTTATTCCTATTTATTCATATTTATTCCTATTTATTACTATTTATTACTATTTATTTCTATTTATTAATATTTATTTCTATTTATTCCTATTAATTGTTAATTATTACTATTTATTCCTATTTATTGCTAATTATTAATATTTATTCTTATTTATTGCTAATTATTACTATTTATTCCCAATCATTTCTATTTATTACTATTTACTACTATTTATTACTATTTATTACTCATTAATACTAATTATAACTAATTACTACTCTTTGATACAAATTATTACTAATTATTACTAATTATTACTAATTTTTCCTATTTATTCATATTTATTACTAATTATTACAATTTATTCTTAATTATTACTATTTATTCCTAATTATTACAATTTATTCTTAATTATTACTATTTATTCCAAATTATTACTATTTATTCCTTATTATTACTATTTATTACTAATTACAACTAATTATTACTAATTAGTAGTAATTATTACTATTTAATACTATTTATTACTAAAATACAGATAACAAAAAAATTTAATTCTAATTTCATTATAAATAATCAACAATAATTAAAATTAAGACAAAAAATTAAATAAATACTAAATTAAATAAAACATAAATACCTTTAAACATCTCTTATTGATGTAAGTGCCTTCACAACATCTCCGTAAAAAAAATTATCCGATAGAAATTTTAACTCTAAAATTCGAGTTTAGAGAGAGAGTGAAAGTGAGAAATGAGATGAAGAGAAAGAAAAATGGAGGGGGTATATATATGTTAGATTAGTAGCGACGAGACTAGTTGTGATGTGCTTACCATCGAAAAAGGTACTTTTTGTGATGGGCCATGTCGCAAAAGGTGACTTGTTGACACACCTTTTGCGATGGGGGGATCCCCCTGTCGCAAATAACATTCATGCGCTTTGGCGCGCATCCCTCGCCAAAGCGTGCATTAGCTTTTGCGACGGGACCCCAAATCTCGTCGCAAATAACAAGTGCTTTGCAATAGGTCCCCAAATCCCATCGCAAATAACCGTTGGGCATGACCATTTGCGATGAGATTAGTTCCCGTCGCAAACACCCCATTGCAGAAGACTGTTTTTCCCGTTGTGGATGATATAAAAGTCATCTAGTAAAACAATGAAAAGAAATTCAGAACGTAAATTCTCACCGATATTAACCAGAGAGGAATCATATGCTTTATATGAAATCATAGTACAATTAGGGGATTTCACTTCTAATTATACATCTAATCATTTGGGTTGAAAATTGATAATCATTAAAAAAATTATATATGAATTTATAGGATTACCTAGAGTCTAATAAGACATTAATAGTTCTAGAGTGGATGGTATCTGTACCTTTCACCATGTCAGAATCATACACCTCATCGGAAATTATGATTTCCTTATATTTCCATTTTTATCTCTTCTAAAGATGTTTTTGAAATCAATCATCATCATTATCCTTAATATTTTGATGGTGGTTTACATATTTCTCATACTCCTTTCATTTGAATCACAAGATTATATTATGTTCATTCTTTGAAAATTTCTTTTTTATTTTCATAGTTAGCAAATTTCATACCATCACCGCAATAATAAGTTTCACGATGACCATCCCTTACACCCATAAAACATCTAAAATTTCCATTTTTTAAATTCCTTCATTTTTTCATACGCTTTGTGCATATAATAAATCTAATCTATATCTCTCTTTAGTTTTATATTTTTATTCAAAATAAATTTTCTATTACTATAAAATCTATGATATTATTACCTTACTCTAACCAAAATTACCTCCATTAAATCACATATAATAATCTATTAATAAATATTAATGTCTATTATGTATAACTCCCTATAATGACACTGATATAATCCATGGATTAATCCTAAAACATTAAATTCAGGATGGATGATAATACCAAAAGTGTACCTCACAAGTGTTGTAAACGTTTTCCCTTAAGTACCAACAAATTCAGCATCCATTTTCATTATCTCAAGTAATTCCTTCCACATATTCATAAAAATAATAGTATGAATGTAATTATTGAAAAATAGGTTGTTGAACTCATACAAATCCATGGTTATAATTTCATCATGTTGCCTCAAATTCTTGATAATATTTCACCACTGATCCACTTCACCTTCGAATTCTTGAAAACATAAATTGTTTTTTTAGATTCCTAACACTAGATAATAAAAGATATATTTTTATCTGTATTGGTCAATTTCTCAAAAACTATTTGACCACATTCCCCAATGAAAAATTGGTATTTTTCTCATGAAGAACACTACAATATATTGTTCACTCTATTATTTGATTGGAAGTCCATGAATTAATGTTTGAGAATGTTGTGTGAGCACCAAAATGTGTTTATTCATTCCTTCTCCGATAATTTTTTGATGTTAATGAGTGATATCATTTTATTTTCCATTAGAATGATCATTAATAGGGTTCTTTCAGGTTCCAACTGTTGTCTAAAATGAAAAGTCATTGTATAAACAGAAATAGCCATATGGGTGAACCACATAATCATGAAAAATCACGTATAAGATTTCTAAATAATGACATTCCCTTTTTAATCTACAAATCCAAGGTTTTTCACTATTTTGTTCATATTCCTAATCTTTTAAATTCATTGATGACGGTTTATAATGATTCTATAAATTTATAATGCATATGACCTTTTACTGTCAATCCCGGTGAATAATAAGGCCCATTTTCATACACTTGGTGAATAATGAGTCCATCTTAATGCACCCATTTCAATGTTATTATACTTATATACCTCTGTACAAATCCACATCTCATTATAGTATATATATATGGATTTAATTTATTTCAAACCACATTCTCTATCATTAACCAATTTCTACAACATTTTCTAATATATTGGATTATCTTTAAACATATCCTTAATCATTTATATAGGTATATCACTATAATATTTCCAATTATAGTTTCGAATGTTTTAGTAAACACATCATATGATACCTTCTACAAAGACCCATGGTTTTCATACATAGATTTTAAATCATTATTGATGAACATTTATTACATTACAGAGACTCATGCATGAGGATCTTAAAGGTATAGTGCCTTTGGAAACGTGGACACACAAAAAACATTTTCATTGGTTTAAAAAATCATCTAAAATTATTTTCTTAATAACTGGAACCCTTTTTATACATATATGATTTAATAAATTTCTTCATATCATGGTGAAAGGAAACATAAAAAATGTGTGATCAACTGCTTAGTAGGGTTAACCAAGGGAGATACCTGAGAAAAAAATGATCATAAGTGTATGATTACATGATCATATCATTTGAAAACCATAGCTGACATATCAATGATATTAATTCTCATTCATGGAATAAATATTGTTTGTTCACATGGAATGAATCCTAAAATATAATAGAACATGATCCATGATATCATAACATTGACATAAGTCAGGGATCTACGACATAAACATAATCCTAGAAAATTATTTTCATAGTAGACAAGGATACCATCCAAGGATATAATTATGGAATGGGTTCACTCCCAAATCTATCATAGTAGTCATGGATCACTCCCAAGACCATCGTAATGGAAAAGTAACATTACTAAATTGGGTTCACTCTATATTTAATTCATGTCTATCTCGTGGAATATTAATATTTATCCAATGCCTTGAATGGAGATATAGGTCCCCCAAATCCAACAATTAGAACCATATTTATGTTTTCCATAAGATCAAAAAGCATTGGTAATATTATTACATATGAAATAAAATGGGATTTATAAACATTTTAGTATATCATAACCTTTGGAAAAGAGATAGTTTTCATACTAATTTCATCATTTCATCATAGAATACCATGTTAAAAGAAGTTTGTTTAATAAGAATTCTATAATGGTATATCTTAGTTAATAGAATGGGGATTCATCAACCACATTTCATCCTAAACATAAACCATTCATAAATTGAAATAGAACTGTACCCTTATTACATATCCACTATAAATCATATGTAATCACAAAGGGAATCATCATAGATAGAGAATGAATTTAAAATATAAATATATTCATACATTTCACAAGTAAAATAACTATTCATTAAAAGTTATTTTTTAAAAATTAATATTATATGATATTTTTATATAAATATGTTTCATTAAAAATAAAAATAAAAACATATAATGGGATCATTAAAAAAAATTTCAGACATATCTTGAGGAAATTATCATTCACACTTGGGAAAAAATTATTTAGCCAAAAATAATTGGAATTTTTTAAATAACCAATAAACCATACAAATTAATATTGAAATAAAATAATCTCCGTGATAATGGAATGTTATTTTTATGTTGTGCTCTTAAAAAAATGATTCCTATCACATTTGTGGTTAAAGAAAAATGGGAATTATTTGGAAAATGACATGATCATTAATATAAATTTGGAAAGAAATAATATATTTGTAAAATTATCTTTTTAAAAATATAGGATAACTAAGAATATTTTATGAAATTATTTTTAGAAAACTAGTATTCGAAGAAAAAACAAATTTCCATTTGTAGGGATAAATTAAGGTGTATTTTGTTAAAAACATTTGCTAAATTATTATTAGTTTAAAATTGTGATAATATGAAACTATAAATATATTAAATAACTATAGGAGAAGAACGTAAATGATTTACTTGATTTATGGATCTTGGTATTTAATTATAATAAACATATTCACAAAAAAATGTTGATAAATGATGATATTGAAATATAAAATACATTCCACTTTATAAATATTGAAATACAAGAAACATTAAGGAATATAATTGAATGAAAAAATACTGTATAAATAGGATTAATAGTTTTGTTTTATTATGTGTCAATGGGGATGTATAAACACCTCATAATGGAACCTATGTGCTTAATATAATTTATGTCTCAAGGAAGGGAAATAGTAACATAAATCCATTTCTTTATGTCTTAAATTCCTTAATTTTCATTGAAACCTTCAATAAAATAAATAAATTTTAATTATAAAAACTTTACAAAACAATAATTATATATATTATACCACATATGATTTACTTATGACCATTTATTACCTATTTTTTTCCAATTCCATGTTAAATTCAAATTTCGGTTAATAACTCCACTATTTTTTTTAAATGTTTTCATTTATTATTTTGTGTCCTCTAAAAGATATCTTATTTAAATAATAACCAGTTTTTTTAACATGGCATTTATTTGTAATATATTCATAAATTTCTAATATATAGTGATCCCTCAAAGTTAGAGAGAGAAATTGAAATATCAGATTCATCGAGACAGTCAGTCGTACGTACACATTAATGGTATTTAAATTTTCCCAAAAGAAATAAAAATAATGATAAATAATATATTAACATTATATAATAATTATAAATTCATATATGTGACATATTTTCATTAAAACATCCACATTAACTTCCATGTAAAACATGAATGAATCATATTGCTTCGTGAGGCTGTAGTCCTCCATGCACAGAAACAATGTCATAATATAAACAAGGAATGTAACGTAAAAAAGGAACATGTGATATTTTAGTAATAATATAATTATACTATCATTAATATAATATATTAATATTAAATCCATCCTTATATATATCTTTGATAGGTGGTAATCGAAAAATGAATGATATCAGATCATTCGGAGTTAGTCCGCTGCACACACGAATGATGATTTCATATCCCATTTAATGGAAGTTGAGATATTTATTGTAAGGACACAGACCCCAGTTTCATGGAGTTTCTACCTTAAATTAATTAATTATCATTATTACAATAAATTTGTATCCTATAGTACTGAATAGATTAGTAGTTTTTCAAAACAAGATACAACAAAAAAGATCAACATTACTACTTGAAATGATATAAATAATAGAAAGTACATTTTAAACCTATATTACTCCTAGATTATCCCTAAAAGTTATTAATAATATTCATCTTCAAAAACTTTGGAAAATAAATCATAAGAATTGGGTGAGATCATATGCTCAATATGGATAAGAAATACAGTGGAAGTTATCATAAAAATAAACACTAGGAATGGTGAAAAACTAAAACCATAAGCCTTTAAAAATATAATTGTTCATAATATGGAAGGAATAAAATCTGGTTAAATAAGGTAATATAAATGATAATAAGAAAATGAAACATAAAAATTGATATTATACTAGTCTAATAAATACATGATTTAACAATTACAAATACCATTATCAGGGAATTCATAATGCTGGACATCAGAAACATTTTTGAAGGCCTTCTCTAAGATCTCTAACAATACTAGAGTAAGGACTTGGAAGAAACCCAATTCTATTTTTTCTCATGAGATCTAATAATGCATCTAGATTCTATAGCAGGCCTCCCCTATCACTTTCTAATTCCAATTCAGTCCTCGTATGAATATGGTTAAGTATAAATATCATATATATATATGCAAGGTAATTAACATTCCCCAATCTATAAGCATAATCACTAACCATTCTGAGTAATTAATTGAATGATATCAAAATAGAACATCCACACTCAAACTGATAATAAAACATTTAATAAAATATTGTGTATGTTAAACATAATATATAAACATCAGTAATGAATAAAATTCAATGGAGGTGTTGAAATATTTGTAAATACTCTAATAAAATCATCATGTAATTCTCGAGAGAAATACTCTTTTACATTGAAAATAAGAGTTCTTTTAGAAAAAATATTTTTATAATAACAAAATTGAAAGAAGATATTTTTTTATAATAAAATTATGGATTTTATAAAAATTATGGTTTATTTAATAATATTATAGAGTGCACTTTAAAATATGAATGAATTCTAGAAGATCTCATGAGTCGGGCTTGTTTATCAGGAAGAATTTGAGAAAGATCCTTTTAAAAAATATAACTCCCCATAAAATAAAGAAATATTGTGATTATTACGTATATATATATATATAAAATTTAAATATAATAAATTCTGAGTAGATAATAACAATTAAAATTTTCATTAGGGTAAAGTGAGAAAAATATTATCCTGAAATAAAATAGATGTTTGGGTCAAAACTATTACTGTATGTCTTAAAGTGTTATGTAATTGACCTTAATATAAAAAATAGTAAAATTAAATCAACTAATTAAGTAATTAATAAAATTATTTACATATATTTTATATTTCATAATTTTATTAATTTCTATTATGGAAATTTTTATGAGTTATAAGATACAATTTTATCACATCGGAGCGTTCAATTCATTGCTTTTCTTGATCGGTATACTTATATATGAGTGTGGAGGTTCATGTTGAATTTGTGTAATTCTACAATATTTAATTTATAATATATAATTTTACATCCATAATACTAAATGGTGATAAAATTCATTTGGGTATATTGTATAAGGATTACTTATTAGATAGAACATTAGTGATAATCATTTAGATTATTCTGCTAACATTTCGATTATAACGAATCAGTTTTGTCGTATGAATTATTATTATGTATATAGCCGGATTTCACAACGTTAAATAAGACAAAATAAATTTTTTATAATCTAGTTAAACCATAAAAATGTATTAATGACCATAATTTAAGGAGAAATTGATGATCAAACGATCGTCGTCTATGAAGGTTGTAAATCAGCACCTCTCAATTGATGATTTTCTTTTTAAAATAACAGAGTCTGAGAGTATTTTGAGGAAGGATATTCCTTTAAAATAATATAATTATAGTATATAGATGATTCTGGAGTTATCATAATAATTTTTATATAGGAGGGGAGGATATTATAAGAAAACAAAGTAAATTGTAAAAAAAAGAAAAAAGAAAAAAAGAGGTTATACCTCTTGAAATATCCACCTTCAGAACGTCCTTAAAGAAAGGGGATTTGGTATTTTAGTAATATCAATTGATCCTAGATGTGGCTAGAGACTAGGGAAGTGGGTATGGGAAGACCATTTAGATGCATCAAGTCATAGAGGAGTGAGGAGAATATGGAGTGAGGGGTGGGTTTTATAGTGGGGGAGTGGGGAATTTCTCTTTATTTTATTCATTATTTTATTATTTTGATCATGAAAACCAATATTGCTGACTATTGTGACTATATATCATAATAAGGTCTTGTGATTTTGAACAATGTGTTGTTTCATCAGTGATGACTTATGGAATAGTGTATTTAGCTTCTAATGTATGGTACTATTCACCAAAAATTGTTGTATTTAAAAAAAAATCAGAAAAACATCACCATAATTTTTTCCATGTGATGAATTCAAAATTTGACTTCATTTTACATAAATAATTCTATAAATATGTGACAATTAATTTTTAAATAAAATCATTATTTAGTTAAAAATACAGATTTTAATTTGAAATCTAATATTATAATAATTTCTTAAAATAACTATGGTCCCAAAAAAGTATCCTAAAACAATATGACAAAAAAGTTAATTAAAAATAAATTTTATGGGAATGAATTATATTTTATGTCAATTTATTAAATGAAAATTGTAATTATATATTGGTTAATCACAAAAATACGAGCACATAAATATTAATTTTTAAAATATTAAATCTCAATTATATGGTTCCAAAATTTTATTTATACATACATGGGTGAGGTTACTTTTCATAAAGGTCACGTTACTTTTTAAAAGGGATCATTACTATTTATAATGGTCAAGTTACAATTCTAAAAAAATGTAAGTTTATCCCATTAATCTTTAAGTATCTTACTGATGGAAACTGCGTGTGTCTATTTTTTTAAATTGAAAACATAGAGTAAGAAAAATTAGTTTTTAATGGGTATGTTATAATAATAAATTGTGGTTTCATAGAGAATTAGATTTTCATGCATTACATTCTATATTAAATTTATTTGTAAAACCTTTGGCAATTTAATTCTTTCCCCCTTACAAAAATTTCTTCCTCACAATTTCTAAAATATAACCTCAAAAAAAATATTTGTATAGGTCTTCATCATATGTTTCTCATGGTCCAATTTTGACTCTTCAATTTTCTGATTTTCTAATGTACCTTTAATAGCCGAGTCATCTAATTCCTTAAAACCTATTCATTAGTACCCAAAATCTGGATAGGCACTTCATAGTAAGATAATTCATGTTCCAATTTTGTATCTTCCAAAGTGAGTACATGTGTTAGTTATGACACGTTCTTCCTTAAAAAAGAGACATAGAACACATTGAGTACCTTAAAGAGGTTAGGTGTCATTCCCATGGGATATCCCACAACTGCAATTCCCTCTAGAATTTCAAACGGACAAATATACATGGGGTTTAGTTACACTATATTCCAAAATCTTATAACACCCTTCCATGGAGATACTTTTAATAAAACCTTATCTCCAATTTGATTTCCCATGTCCTTTCATTGATTATCATCATATATCTTTTTATAGATTTCAGCTTATTTGATATGGTTTTGAATAATATTTACCTTACATGTTGTCTCCTCCACAAGATCTAGGCCTACTAGCTTCCTTTCACTAAATTAATCCCAACATGTAGGTGTATGAAATCTATTTATGTACAATTCATCAAATGGTTCCATTTCAATACATTAATTGAAACTATTATTGTAGGAAAATCTATGAAAGGTAAATACTGATCCCACATACCAATAAAATCATGTGAGAATGATCTCAAAATGTCTTTTAATGTCTGGATTGTCCTTTTTGGCTTCTCATCAGTTTGAGAATGATAAATATTACTCAAATAAAGCTCAGTATCCAAAGATTCTAGGAGACTTTTCTAGAATTTTGATATTAATTATTGATCACGGACAGAAAAAATTTAGATCGGTGATCTATGAAGTCTTACAACATTATTGATATAGAGTCATGTTAGGTGATCTAGTGGAAAATACTCCCTTATTGTGAGGAAATGTGTATATTTAGTATGTCGATCAACAATTACCCAAATTGAATAATTCCTTCTTGTAATTTTTGGTCATGCAGTGACAATTTTCATGGTCATGTCATCTCATTTCCATGTAAGAATAGGTAGAGGCTTCATGACTTTTGTATGATTTTTTCTTTTAGCCTTCACCTATTGACAAACGAAACATCTTCATACATAATCAATAATTTCACGCATCATGATGTCCCACTATAAATGTTCATTCAATTCTCTATACATAATAGTGCTACCAGGGTGTATAGAAAAATTCAAACAATGGTACTCATCCAATAAATCAATTTTTTGCTCGGCTATAGAGGGAAAACATAACCTTCTCAAAAAATTTAGAATTTTATCCTCATACAAGAAATATAGAAATATCCTATCATTCAAAGCTTTAATTTTATTTTGAATATTCTCATCACGATATTGAGAACATATAATTCTTTCTACAAAATATTTTTGTGCAACCAATTGAAAAGTAACGATGAGTCATTTTCATTGATAATTCCCTATATCCAACCTCACTAGATCCATGAACATAGTTTCATTTTCAATCCTCATTTTGTATATAATTCCATGTTATATCCTTCTCAATGCATGTTCCACCTTATTGTACATCACTGGATGTTAGTGTATGGAGAAATCATAATCCTTTTGTAGCTCGAGCCATCACATTTGCCTCATGTTTATTTATTTATATGAGAGGATATATTTCAAGTACCTATGATTAGTATATATCTCACATCTTTTACCATAGATATAATGTCTCAATATCTTCATAGAAAATATTACATCTGCTAACTCAAGATCATGAGTTGGATAGTTCTTTTCATGAATTTCTAACTACTTTGATGCATATGAAATAACTCTGCCATTCTTTATAAGGATATAGACAAATCCTTTATTTAATGCATCTCTATAAACCAAAAATCCACTATTTTCTGATGGTTGAGTCATGATTTGGGGATTCACTAACCTCTTCTTCAATTCTTCAAAAAATTATTGACATTATTTTTTACATACAAACATAACCCCTTTATGAGTAAGAATCATTAATATTTCAGCTTATCGAGAGATGTTCTGAAAAAAATTCTGGTAATAACCAGCTAAACCAATAAAACTACATACCTTGGTTGTGTTTGTTGGAGTAGTACATTTCTAAACTACCTGTTCATTTAAAGGATTAACTAAGATTTAATCCTTATAGATGATATGGCCAATAAATAACTTTTTCAAGCTAGAATTTACACTTGCTAAATGTCCCATATAACTCATTGTTTCTAAGAGTCTTCAGAAAAATTTGAAAGTGATTATCACGGTCTTTCTAGATTTTGGAGTATACCAAGATATCCTAAAAAATACCTCATAAAATACCTCAAGATATTCCTTAAAACTATATTACTTAAGTCCGTGAAAACAGAGGGTTCATTAGTCAGTCTGAAAGCAATTACTGTAAACTCATAATTCACATACCTAGTTCTAAATTATGTCTTTGGAATTTATTCCATCCTCACATGGAACTAATGATATCCATATCAAAGGTCAATATTCAAAAAATATTGGGATCTATGAAGGTGATCAAATATATCATTAATTTGAGGCACGAGATACATGTTTGTTTTTATAATAGCATTAATTTCACTATAATTAATGTATATCCTCATGGATTTATCATTCTTCATGACAAATAGAAAAAGGGATACACTTTGACAAACACTAGGGGGGATAATTACTTTATCCCTCAATTCATAAATTTGTTTCTTTAGTTATACTAATTCGACTAAGACCATTCTATAATGAGTATTTGATATATACCTTGCACCCGTAATTAAGTCAATAGAAAAATCAATTTCCTATTTCGAAAGATGTCCACTTAAATCCTCTAAAAAAAAATTAATGTATTATTTCACAATAGGTACATCCTAAATTTGAATATTTATTTTCTCTTCCATAGATATTATTTTATCCTCTTTTCCAGGAATTACATTCTATAGAGCTACTAGGGGTTGATCTAGATAATAATCAAATGAGGAGGTTTCTTCTCTAATGATAAGGGATTATACATCAATCATAGAAGTTGTAACATCCTTTTATTGTAATAGAATTTAGAATCACTACTTGAAATAAAATGCATACCATGAATTATATAAATATACAACATGGATATGATGATAAGTTCAGAAACTAAAACATTTGTATGTGTCATATGTGGGACTTCTAGACACATCACTGTAGCAATGATACTTCCCTTAAGTGTTTTGACTAACAACTCCTTTATTAAATCAATTTGGTTAATTTCTAATTTTCTTGAAAAAATATAAAGATATAAAAGAATTTGACGATATAGAATCATATAAACCATTAGATATGTTTAAAGAAATGATTAAAGTAACATTGACTATATCATAAAGAATGTAAACATTAGCAGTTGTGATCACGTTAGCTTGGACATTCTCCCTTGGCCTTCTTTGGGTAATGCTTCCTTAAAAAATAGAACAATAATTGGGATAATGTCCCATCACTTTACAATTGTATAATTGAACATTGGTAGCTTCTTTATGTTCCTTAGAATCTAAATATCGGTGGCCTCTTTCTCAACATTTATAACAGAGCCCTTTTCCTTTTAAGAAGGATCTGTGGTGTTTCTTTCCATAAGTATCACATGTTTGGAAACCTCCCTTTTTGATTCTTCACTTTATACATTATTTACATTGCCACTCACTTCTTCTCTGGGTTTCCCTTAATGTTATATGACATACAGAATTATTAATCTATCTTGATAGAACATGAGAATATATCATTATATGATGAGATTGTTTGAGAGACTATTTCCCATCATAAGATTGGTTTTAAACCATAAATGAATCCGTCAATCATGATCCTGAAATTATGTATGCAGTCTAAGAAATTAATTTCTAGCCTTGTAAAATTGACTTCATACATTAAAATGTTTTATTTTTTTTGTTTCAAACCCAATAATTCCCTCTCTATATAATCTCATTGTGCCTGCTGATTTTTTTCTAAGAATATTTCATTAAATTCCCTCCATTACATTTAACATATTTGTTACTCCGTATTTGTGTTTTGAATTAATAACCAACACCAATACATCTCTCTCAATAGATGATAAACTTCCATAAAAATTTTATCCTCTTCCTTACATACCAAAGTGAGAAATGTATTCTCTAAGGGACTTACCCACATATCCACTACAAATGGGGTCATAGTACCATTATATTATTGTGGCTATTATCACATAATTTTGTTTAACATTTCTCCTCTACATTGTGGAATAAGATAATCCATATGAGTAAGGTTATTATTTATAATCTGATTTATCTATCCAAGTGTAGTTATAAGTTTCTCAAAATTAGTCACAAATTTATAACCAACATAAATATTTTTCAAAAGAGGGATTTCCCTATAAGAGATATGTGCATTCATGCAGTTTCCACTCCTTCCACTATGATTCATTACTATATTTTGGAATACAGTTAATTAATAAATGAATCATAATGTATAATGTCGAACTAGAAAAACACATAACATAAATAGAAATTTTATAAATATATAAATTCACTCATAATAATGGTTTCTTTGAGGAAATATTTACATTTAAATCTTTTATAATGGTTTATAATGAAAATTTGAATTATCCAAACCATACACCATGGGAGTGTCAAAATAGGTGTGCAGTAAGACTTATTATCATGTACCGGGTTACATCGATTGAGGACCAGAACTCCTTGTCAATGTTATTAATCTTAAGTAAATCTATTCTAGAAACACATCCACTTGTAGTATCCAGACATGGATATCTTTTCATCAAAATAAAAAAAATTAATGAAAATTATTTTTTTATGTAAAAATGAAATTATTCTCATTCTACTATTATTAACCATATGTAAATTAATTTTATTTAATTTAGTTTAATATATAATATAAGTATACCATTATAATTTTGTATCAATAGAAATAAATTTATCTTATTAAAATTAAAAATATATTTCATACATAAAAATATTTTATAAAAAAACAAATCATTTCCCTTTAAAAAAATAATATCCTCATTTCTAACCAATTGACAATAAATGATTAGTTAAATATTTAATATTTAAAGAATAAATTTATACATTTATTTTTTAATATGGTTATTATAATTGGCAAAATCTAATTTAATGAGTAATTTATAAGGGCACACACATAGGCATGAAAAGAAAATCAAAGCCCCCCAAGGGATAACCCACCCAACCACCCATTTTATTACATTATATATATTTAATATGAATGCCTAGTGGTCATGTATCCCATTACATGGCTCGTAGGAATAAATTTTTATCCCAAGTCCCATTCTTTGAATAGTTATTCTACAGTACCCTGACTACTATAGAATTTCTATAATACAACCCCTGTTATAATACTCACCGCTACTACAGTGTATGATTGGGATACAACAATAGTGTCTGAAATTGATATAGTGTCATCATTGTAGTAGTGTCTCACATGTCGTAGTTCCAAAATTGTACTTATATAGTAACCTATACCCAATGGGCTTTGACCAATCATTTTTCATGTATAATTATAGGCTGATTACCACTAATCCAAACCCCAACTACATTTATAAGGATTATATTTAATTAATGTTATGTTGAATATTTTTTTAATGTTGATGTCTCATATACCACATAATATCGAATATATTATTTATTGAAAATAAATTATATTATATTTTGATGGTACAGTAAACCCCTTTTGAATATTATACCCTCATAATTTTTTCATAACATTGAAAAATGTATGTAAAAATATTTCATAATCAATTTCAATTAGTGGATGATACATAATTTGATCAGGAATAGAAACATATTTTAATATTTAAAACATCAATTATTAAATCCCCAAATCATTAAAACTTACTTTAAACAATCATTTTCAAAATCGTAGAATGTAAATTTAAATGTTATTAACAATAAAAAATTATTTGGGTAATAATTCTGGATATCATTGGAATCTATTAATAATATTGATATGGTGAAAGAAAAAAATACCAATAGAAAAATAGAGATTGTATGAGAACATTTTCTTGAGAAATTGAGTGAATTGAAAATCATAAATCTATTTAGGATAATAAAGACCATAAATTCTTCTGAAATAAATTTATAAGGATGAAATTTTTATTCGAAGAACATATTACTAGATTTCATATATTTCATTACTACCAATAAATAGAATAAGAGAAAACATATACACATGGTTTCATTCCATTTCATAATAACAATTTTGGAATTTTTTTCTAATTATTTTTATTTCTTGTTTAACAATATATCTTAATCCTAGAAATTAATATCAATGATTTATTTTCAGGGATGATGAAATTAAATTTAACATTTCTGATATCACATGATCAGTAAACTAACGAAAAGTTATATCTGATGTTTTTTTACACTAATGAAAATAAAAATGGTTATCAAATGAAATCATAATATCCAACATGAATAAATACTACATTAATTTGAAATAAATCAATAATAACTTTTAGAGATAATATATAAATATTTTATAATTAAATATTATTAAATATTATAAAAAGACTTATCACTATGTTTAAAATGGGAAAACCAAAAGGGCATGTTAAAAAATACTATGTAAATCAACCCAATATTTATGTCCAAAAATATATATCCCCAATAAATTAATAACAACAAACATATATATGGCCTAATTATGAAATCTAAAAAATAATCTAGTATTTTACATAAGTAATAAGAATAAAAATTAATATATTATAAAGTCATATATACTTTTATGTGTTAATGTAAACATTATTCTATAAATAAAATCCCATGATAGACAGAAGTATTTTCATTTACCTTATTCATGAAATGTTTTCAAAATATTGTACTTTTCTAGAAATTTTAATATCCCGGAATGTCCATGTAATATTTTTTAAAATTATATTGAATTATTTTAAGATGAAAAACTTTTACTAAATGTGATTACAAGGACTGGTGAGACCGAAACCAAATTTTTAACTTTTTTTAAGATCATTTAAGTAAATGCATGAGTGGGTTTTTCTATCTTTTAATTTGGTGGTCGGATAAAAAATATGAGGGTACTGTTGAACTCAAAAAAGCTAAGATTCGATTAAAGGACTTAACATAGACCAGAAAGGGTCAGACATGAATGTTATTTTTTTGGTCTTTTAAGAAAAATATGAAATTACAAAAAAGAAATTTTATTTGTCTTTTGAAACTCTTGGGAGACCGAACGAAGAAACTATAGTGTAGCAATGAGTCGCATTAAAGGAATACCCTTAATGAGTCATTTTTGTGTAGTTAAACGAAACACTATTTTCAAAAATGAAATATCATAATGAATCAATGTCGCAGCGTAACTAAAATGTTTCTACATGTATCCTTGTTCTGGAATAACACAATGGTGAATTGAGGGTTAGAAGAACAACCATTATCTGACCAACTACCATTGATTTTTCTCTCCAATGAAGAATGAATAATGTTGAAGTAACATTGACAACATTTACACACCAAGAATAATGGATCTGGGAAGCAACAAATGCCTTTGACTTCTTAAACCTTCATGGGTGGACTACTTTAATGTCGAACAACATTGAGGTAAGGGTTTAATTTGTTTTGTGTTTTCCTATTATTCATATTAAATGAATAACACTGATCAACCCTTGAAATGGTTGATCCATAGATTGTTCATTCCTGCGAGAGGGTGATGTTTCTGGGTTTTTCTTTTCAGTATTGAATTATTGTTGATAGAACATCATTCCCAAGCATTTCATGCATTAAAAATCTAACGTTGAGGGTGCGGTCTAAAGAGAACAAGGCCCAACCCCCCTCCGCATAGTGCTTTCTTGGTCGAAGAATGATTAAAATGGAAGAAAGGAAATTTTGAGGCCTTTTTATGGAAGGAGACACCCTACAGAGGCCGTGGTCAAAAGCATCATGGTGAACGGGCCATCGAAGAAGTCTTAGTGGTCTGCAGAGAGATTTATCGGCACGCTGAGGCTGGCAACCATAGGAAGGTGGCAGCCCACCACTATGGTGCTCTGAGAGGAACACCATAGCTAAACCGAGTCATGGTATGTTGAAAAATCTATCGGATGTGCTAATATCTGTTGGAGGCAGATGTGGCCCCTCACCCTCTACGATGGAGTGGCATGCACTATGGGCTGCCATTTCACCGAACAAGTGGTCCCCTGACCGCGTGCAGACCCCCTAGGTGGACGAGATCAACCAGCCGCATGACACACCCAGATGTGCCACGTGTTTGGGATGAGGGGACCTAGTCTTCTAAAGGCGGACGCGACATTAGTTGGGAGGGACCCTCGCCAGCAGGCCAGACCCAGCCCAACTGGAAAGACCACCCCATCGGACTTGACCTATGGCCCAACAGATTGGACCCTGGCGGGGCAAGGTCTGGGTTTCATTAGCGGACTCGGTTCAGGTCGATGGACCACTGGCCGGGTTTGGTCAGGACGACCCCATCGGGTCGGACTGAACCTAGACCCAACCGACCCCTTTTTGGAAAAACCTCAATATCATGAAAACTAGAAATCTAATTGCCAATCCATTTGTGTAATTAAAACCCTACAATGTGATGGATCTTTTTTAATGCCCTATGGAGGGTTTTAGTGACGTATAAATTCAATGTATGTATTAAGGTGTGGTTCTCCTGAGATCAATAATGCTATATGCGGAAACCTTGATTTTGGATGAGACATAATTTCTACTAAAGAGAGATGCTTTTTGGATCAGATACTATGGAACAGTGAGAAGAGGATTATGTGTGATACAACATGCCCTCGGTGGAGATCAGCTTCAGCGTGACCCAACAGACCAACGATACTTGACAGGAGGAGTACCTCAGTATGGCTATTGGTGGGAAGAAACTTATGTGCGACCGATAATTCCCACAGCAGGGGATAATATTCTATGTGACCCAGCATACCCATGTTACTCATTAGGGATGAGTACTACATAAGTCCTATGGTTAGTTGGAAGCAACTTCTGTTTGACCCAGCTGGCCCACTGTAATCATTTAGTCGGAGTTCTTCAATAGCCCATAGTGTTTGATGATGTGACTAATTGTTCTACTATCCAACACTTGATTATACCTCATGTGAGCTATATCAATTAATGATAATTATTGGAAATAGTGATTTGGGTTTTTCTTGTTGATTGTTTTTGGGTATTTCCATTATTTTTTGGGGTCCCTATTAAGTATTTTGTTACTCTCCCCTACATGGGCTTCGCTCGCAGTTATTGTTTCTAGTGATTACAACAGCCTCCTTTTGGGAGGAATTAGTGGCCCAAGATGCATTGGAACAAACTGAGACTATGAAGACATTACATACAACCATGGATTCAAAAAAAAAAACATTGTCCTGACTCATCAGGTTGGGTTTTCAATGAATGGCTCCCCAGAGTTCCTTTTCTAAATTCATATTTTCTAGTTAGACTTTTCTTGGGTTTTTATTATGGCCCATTTGACCTTCAGTTGTACTTGTATTAATTGGTTATTTATAGTTGCATGCTTGTTTAATTTTCCACCTTTGGGACATGGTTGTGTGTACGTTCATACTGGTACTCAGAAAATGTTTTCCCTTTATAGGTTGACACCTTCGGTGCTAGTCGCCAACCACTGGCCATCATGAGGCGGGCTTGGGGTATGTCACAGCATGGGCCCCAGGGGACATGTCATGATAAAATGATATCTTAGGTGTTTGGTTCTACTTAAAATATTTAGAGTATGTTGTTTTGTTTTTTGGAAACAGTGTTGAATGTTTCGAGTTTGACATTAAAATTCAGAGAGTTTAGTTTTGGTGTTGTGGTCGACGTATCCATACACCAGGACCCTAAATTCTTCTTTTCGGCTCAATACATGAAAGAACTAGTTACACAAGTGTATCCTTATGATCTTCTTGAATAAGAGTCAGCTCACAAGATATAATCATCTGACTGTGGTACATCTTGATCTGTTTCAGGATTCCTCCATGAAGATGGATAGTTTAGATTCCAATGCGTGACTGTGAGGATAGTCCACCTAGGGAAGAGGTGTTGGTTCATGGAATAGTGCTAGGGATGGCCCCAATGGGTGGTGCACTCATGTTTCCACCACCAGTTGATCTGTCTTTACTAACAACATTTCTAGTAGAGTATGCGTGTAGGCTTAGTGTATTGCACGACTTCCAGAGACAGAGACCTCCCAAGTTCTTAGGATAGATAGATCCTCCAGTCACTGAGAACTGACTAGAGGTAGTGATGTGGGTCTTCTTATTAGTGAGTAAACCATATAAGAAGATGGTGATCTTGTCCATGAGCATTCTATTGATCTTTTCAGGGAGATGGTGGAGCTTTAACATCCAAATTCATGATGTGGAAACCCTCTCTTGGGCAGACTTCGAGTGTCCTTCTCAGGAGGAGTTTTTTTCTAGCAAGCTTGCACTCTATGAGCATACAAGAGCTGCTTCACCTATAGCATGTTAGTGGCTGAGTACTCTATGATGTTTACAAATCTCTCCCACTAATTCACAAACATGGTTCATGACCATTTCTTTAGGGATCAGAACATTGATCTGGGACTCAGATGGGTGATCATGGAATTCATGGTGTCTCTAAGCATCCCCACTTAGGTTGGAGTGAAAGAGTGAGACCCTCTTGTGGATATCTACATAAAAGAGAAGGCACCAATAGATGGATTTACTAGCAGACCTCAGGCGGCAGAGTCTCCAGTGGTGTGCAGCAGGCAGTAAACACAGGGGCCCAAGTAGGCTAGGTCTTTCAGGGGGAGACCCCAAGACTTGGGTTCGGTAGTACATAACTCCCATAGTATAGGGAGTCAGTTGGGAACCAGGATATGCTTCATGTGCGGTGGGTAGGGACAGATAGATATTCACTACCCAATCTGTTGTATAAATGATTATAAGAAGCTTTATGGACCACTGTTGTAGAGGAAGAGGTTGGAGCGAGGAGGCCCGTCGGGTGACAAATGTCGCAGGGGAGTAGGCTGAGCTGCTTGTGGTGGATGGATATTTGAGGGGCTACCACCACCACCCCCAGGTGGTCCACCACGGGCTCAGAGAGCTAGTGGATAGGAGTGAGGCTAGCTTCAGGTGATGGAGGCCGAAGACCATGGCTCTCCAAGGATGATTAGAGGTACAATCTATGTCTTCATTGCCTTATATGCAGTTCTTACAGACAGAGGTTCCAGTCAATCTTTCCTTGCCCCAAACCTTGTTCGAGCCTCGAAGATTCCAGTGGATATTTTGTCTCGATCCTTATGATTAGAGTCTCCAATGAAAGGGGATTCGATGATTACAAACAGGTTCCAGTAGGGTCAGCTTAATATAAGAGGTGTTATCTTTGGCTAGGATCTCTTTGTAGTGGAGTTGAGGCCTTACGATGTCATTTTGGGTATGGACTATTTATCTAACATCCATGATCAGATCGGGTATTTTAGGCACAAAGTGCTGTATTTTTGTTAGGATGGGAGTAGGTTTTACTTCACCTGTGTGAAGGGAACCTTTTCAGCACATGATGGACCTTCATGGAGGAGGGTATAGCTGATCACTCACCGGTTGGCCAGCCTCACCCTCGGTGCAGTGGATGAGGGATGTCTAATCTTTCTTATAGTGGTGGATGATTATAAGGATGTCTTTCCTGACGATGTTCTAGGACTACCTCCTCAAAGGGAGGTAGAATTATGCCTCGACCTATACCCCAGGATGGAACCGATATCCACACTGGCATTCTGGATAGCTCCTACAATGCTTCTTGAATTGGGGAAATAATTGGAGGACTTATAGGAGAAGGGGTCTGTATGTCCTACTGTATCACCATGGAAGCCCCAGTATTGTTTTCTAAGATGGAATATGGGATATTTAATCTTTGAGTGGACTTAGGGTTCCTGAACCCGGTGACCATGGAGAACAATTATCCTCTACAAAGTATTGATGACCTCTTCAAAAAGCTAAAGGGAGTGATTTGGATATCGATGATTGACCTCAGATTAGGTTATCATCAGCTTTAGGTACAGGATGAGGACATATTAAATACAACCCTCAGATTCCAGTATAGCCACTACGAGTTCATGGTGATTCCCTTTTGTGTGACCAATTCCCCAACTGTGTCCATGGGACTCTCAAACAATAACATTCGGCCTTACCTAGATCATTTTGGGGTGGAGTTAATTGATTACATGTTGTTGTACTCAGTACTAGAGGAGGAGCACTCTACAAACTTAAAAACAGTCATAGATACACTCTGAGAGCACCATTTTATGGTAATCTCTCAGACATTTAGCTATAGATTTGATAGGTCCACTTTCGGGGACACCTCATTCAGAGGATGAAGTTTTGTTGGATCTGGTGAAGATAGAGGCAGTGATTTCCTAGGAACCACCAAGGAGCATAATTGAGGTGTGGAGTTCCTTGTGATTGGAGGGATAATATTAGTGGTTTGTGCTCGAAATTTCAGGTGTAGATACAACATTATCTTCCTTAACGTGGTTGGGGAAGCCCTTCATGTGGACAGATAATTTCATGAATGTTTCTAAGAGGTGAGTTGGAGACTAATGTGTGCCCCCATCTTGAGACGTTTAGAAGAGGTTGTTGGGTATGTAGTTTTCTGAGACGCATCCGGGACTGGACTGGGTTGTGTCCTAATATAGGAGAGAGCTGTGATCTCCTAATATTCATGGATTTTGAGGAACCATTAGCAGATCTACACGACCCATGAACTAGACATAGAAGCTTTTATCTTTTCCTTGATGATGTGGAGGCACTACTTGATGGGTGAATAGTTTACCATCTACTCCAACCACAATATTCTTAGATATATCTTCTCAAATTTGTAAATGTACATGAGATAGTGGTGATGGTTGGAGTTCATCTAGGACTATGACTTTGAAAAAGTCTATGCTCTTCGGAAGGGGAACGTGGTGGAAAATGTGATCAGTAGGAGGTCTAGTTTACAACTGCTGAGTGGGGAAACGAATCAGCTATTGGCGATGTAGATATCCTTCATGGATGGTGATGGAGCTTCTTACCTTAAGTCAATGAATGTCACTCACTCTCTCTTACAGCAAGTTAGGGAGGAAAATCTTGTGGATGTTGACTGTGAGGCCTGATGTTCTCTGATATCCTCATGATATTCTCTTGATGGACTTTCAATATATGGGGAGAACTTCATCCTTTTTAGAGGATGCACAGTAGTACAAGTGACCTTACAAGATGAGGTGTTAATGTAATTCCATATATCCATTTTGGCGGTACATCCTGGTGTGGATAAGATGTACCGAGACCACTGACATCAGTACATGTGGC
The DNA here is from genome assembly GCA_963277665.1 of Viscum album. Taxonomy (NCBI): domain Eukaryota; kingdom Viridiplantae; phylum Streptophyta; class Magnoliopsida; order Santalales; family Viscaceae; genus Viscum; species Viscum album. Next base: position 204,910,666 of record OY728128.1, on the reverse strand, counting down.
CAGGGATGAAGAAAGATTTGGAATAGTTCATATCATGATGCCTCACTTGTCAGCATGTGAAGGTCAGGAATCACGTCCAAATAGGCTTGGAATAGCCACATGAGGTACCAAAATAGAAGTTTTATGGTATCTTCATGTACTTCATGATAGGGTTACCACACATGTCTAGGGGCCATGATTTTTTCTAGGTGATCGTTGAATGATGCACCATGTTAGCTCACATCATACGCATATAGGAGCGGGGATCAGTAGAGGGCCTGGGACGCCGCTACGTCCATGAGGTAGTGCGGCTACACCGAGTGCCTTCAATGATCATCTTATACCATGATGAATGCATTACATTTAAATTGTGGTAGGAGTTGTAGGAGGCATTCGGGACTTAGCTAAGCTTGAGAATAACATTTCACCCTCAGACAGATGGTCAGATAGAACAGACAATACAGACCTTATAGAACATGCTTCGTTCTTGTGTCCCTGATTTTGGTCGCAGTTGGATGGGCCACCTACCACTGGTGGAGTATTCATACAACAATAACTATCACTCCAAAATAGAAATGACACCGTTTCAGGCCTTCTACGAGTGGGAATGAAGATCATTTATGTGATGGGAACACCAAGAGGAGTTAGCACTCATGGGTCTAGTTTTGGTACGGGATACCACTGAGAAGGTGTAGACCATCCAAGAGCGGATGATGGATACACAGAGAAGACAAAAATCATATACTGACTGGAGGTGGATACCTTTGCAGTTTGAGGTGGGAGACCATGTGTTACTATGGGTCACACCCTGAAAAGGATCGTAGATATTTGGATGAGGCTTAAAGTTATCTCCGAGCTTCATCAGATCTTTTGATATCCTGAGTAGAGTTGTAAAGGTGGCGTACCACCTTGATCTTCCCCCACAAACAAATCGGGTGCACTATTTTTTCACATGTAACAACTGGGGAGGTATGTGCATGATCAATCACACATCATCGACTGAGGAAAGTTGGACATTGACGATGGGGCGACGTTTTTGGAGTTCCTAATGGAGACAGAGGATCGACCAGAGTGGGCCATATGTGGATGTTCTATTCCTCTATTGCATATTTAGTGGCAGCAAGGGAATCTACAAGAGAGCACATGGGAGTGGGAGGTTCAAATTTGTGAAAATAACCCCCATTTATTTGATTAATCCTTATTTTGGATTTTGAGGACATAAATCCCTAAGGTGTGCAGAATGAATATAATGGAATTACCATGCATTTTTTTTAAATTATATAGATTTATTTCATGACCACACGCTTTTATGGCACGTGATTATGAGGCCCAGTAAGCCTGGAATGGAATTTCGAATTTCTTTTATAATCTTTTATGTAAATTTGTGAATAATTTTTTCTAAATTTTAAACCAGTGCTCAGAGAAAAAATCGGAGGGCACTATTGAACTCGAAATTCTAGGATTCGACTAGAAAGGGCTTAACATCAACCAACTTGGGTTAAAAAGAAAATGATATTTTTCCAGACTTTTCAGTAGAAAAAAAATAACTTAAATGATATTTTATTTTATTTTTCAAAACTGTTGGGTGAGTGGATGATGACATTGTGGTGCGGCGACGCGGAAAATTTAAGGAATCTCATTAATTGATCCTTTTTTTGTATCATAACACAAGCACTACGATGTGTTTCCTTTGTATGGAATAACACATTGGATAATTGAGGGTTAAACAGTGGGTAATTTTCAAGTGAACCACCAACCCATTTTCACTCCAATGAAGAATGAAGAACACTGGTGAGACATTAACAACTTAAACACACCTTTAATAACAGAGCGGGGAAGAAACAGACACCTTTGTCTTCTTGAACCTTCATGGGCGGACCGCTTCAACGTCGAGCTTCTTCGAGGGAGGGGTTTATTTGTTTTCTTGTTTTCCCCATTATTCACTATAAATGATGAACACAGATCAATCCATGATCAATATGATCAAAATATTTTACATTCTTGTAGGAGGGTGAGGTTTCTTGGGTTTTATTTTTGGCATTGAATTGTTACAAATATAACATCTTTCCTAAGCCTTCCCAGCTTCAAACATCTAACACGGAGGGTGCAGGCTGACACGAACAAGGCTCGACTTCGTCCACCATGTGTGTTCATGGTCAATGAATGTTTAAAATGGAAGAAAAGAAATTTGGAGGCCTTAAAATGGATGGAGAGAAGACAAAAAGGCTTTAGGGGAAAGCATTGATAAGTATAAACCACCGGAACATACCCAGTGCTCTGCGGAGTGCACTCTCAGCATACCAGTACTGGTGACCAGTAGTGGTGGCCCATGATGGTGTTTGTGTCTGGGTGGATTCCTACCACAATGGAATGTTCGGAGGAGCACCATATCCTTCTAGGGTCGTGGTGAGGCACTAAGGACACTGGTTGTGTCGGTGGCCGGTAGAGGCGAACGCGACACAATGGCTGTGTCAGTAGAGCTCCCCACAGCCATGGGCCACAGTTTTACTCACCATGTGGAATCCTAACCGCATGCAAACCCCTTGGGCAGCCAGGCTTGACCAGATGCATGTCACCCTTGAATGCGCCACACGTCTGGGTTAAGGGGAAGCAGTCCTTCAAAGGTGGACCAGACAGGAGGTGGGACGGACCCACTCTAGCTAGGAAAACCCATGGCCCAAGGGACAAAACCTTGGCCGAGCTGGGTTTGGGTCGAGCTATGGGAACTAGTTCAAGTCGAAAAACCCTGGGCTGGATCAGGTTGTGTCAGTCTGACTGGGATGGATGAGACCAGGACCCAAACTGCCCCTTTTCAGAAAAACATAAACATCTTGCTTACCGGGCTTTCGATTGACGAACTGTTTTCAGAATTATTCCCTCACAAATTAGAGGATATATGGGATCATCCTATAGAGGATTTCATGGAATTTGATATTCGAAGAATGGATTGAGGAGTGATTCTCCCATGATCAAGTGTAGTATGTGCAGAAACCGAGTGGCTCACTAAGACATAAAGAATACTATTGAGTGACCCTATGTAGATCAAATATTATGGCCTAGTGTGAAATTAATTTTTTGTAACCCCTAAGGCCCACAGTTGGGAGAGACTTTAGTGTGACCGAGGAGACCCATGATACTCAAAAGGAGGAGTACCTCAATATGGGCATAGGTGGGAGGTGGCTTTTGTGTGACCAGGCATTGCTACAATGGGGAGAATCTTCTTTGTGTCCCAACATGCCCACTGTACTCATTTGGGATGTGTGCCACAACTGTATTAATGTTAGTGGGAAGCAACTCATGTGTGAGCTGGCAGGCCCACTGTACTCATTAAAGAGGAGTTTTCAAGAAACCATGGTGTCTGATGATATGAAAAATGGTTCTTCTATCCTACTCTAGATTATACCTATTGTGATTTCTCTCTCTTCGTGATCATTCATGGTGATAATGATTTGTGGTTGTTTTTTTGATTTCTTTGTTGACTTTACTTTGTTGTTTTGGTGTCCCTACTGAGTATTTTGTTACTCACACCTCCATAGGCATCGCCCACATGGGTTGTGTCTGGTGTCGAAAACTGTCACATTGATGGAGGACTCGGTGGCCCAAGACCCAGTGGTGCCCAGTTTGTCCAGGAAGACGGGACGTACTTCCACATCTTCCAGTGGCTTTTATGAACTTACCCATTATGTGAGGTTTTTAGTAGATGGATATATAGAGATCATTTTGTAATTTATTATTTTCTTATTAGTCTTTTATAGGGTTTGTATTTTGTCCCATTTGACCTTCAGTTGTACTTTTAATTATTGGTTATTTATAGTGGCATGATTTTATACTATTCCTTCTTTGTGAGGTGTTTGTGTGTACGTGCATACAGGTACTTATGAAAATGCCTCCCATTTGCAGGAAGATGCCTTCGACACAAGTCGCCAACCCCTGGACATTAGGAGGTAGGATTGGGCTGTGTCCTGGCATGGGCCCTGGAGGAAGGGTCATGATATAAATAAGATCAATACAATAGTCACATATTTACATTGTAATATAATAAAATATATGAAATCAAAATTTCATGTATTTTTTATCTAAATTAGATGTAACAACCTGTTACTGATCTGATAGATATGTCTTTATACTTGTTGTGGTTTTCCATTTTTTGTATTGGGAAGGGTAAATAATGAATTGGGAGGATACCTAAACTGTTTAATTCATATATTTGTTGGACTATCAGCTTTAACAAGTTATTTTGGTAGGATGTTGGATGTTTTCATGCCAATTAACATAGATAGAAAATGTGTAATGGTTTCTAGGTTAATACCATGTGAAGGATTCATACTATGATTTTTTAATGACGTGTTGAGTTTTTACACATTTTTATTTAATTAAATATTAGTTTATAATTCGATGTGACTGGTTTTTCCATTGTTAAATAATTTAACTATTTCTTGATGTGTAATGTGATTTCACATCATGTAATTCCCTGTGTGCTGGTTATGTTCAAACAACAAGGCATAAATTACCACCTTTTTACATGACAGATTCATTTCACTTGACCTAAATCTTATCCCAGGTGATGTTGGGGCTTTCCAACCGTTTTGGGACATTTTTGTTGGCATTCATTTTTCATTTCACAGGCGGGTTAAATTGGGGAGTATGAATTCTTCCTTTCTTCTTCATCTATTTATATTTATCCTCCTTGGGCTTTAATAGACCATTAGGAAATTGATTTATCTATGCACAAAAATTTTGGATCTCATTTCAATGTTGAGTTTTTATGTCTTCTTCCAATTCTTTCTCATTAGAGTGTCTCATTGCAGGCGTTGAGTTTCATGAAAAGGTATGTGATTCTGCCCCACATGGTGAAAATGATTAACCATAATTTGATTGATTGATTTAATTTTCTGATTTATATTATTTTTTTTGGAATTATATTCAATTAGTTTTGATTAAAACTCTTTTTTAGTTAATTGGAATATTTGAAATGGTCTTGCAATTAAATTGGTAAAAACCCCAAGTTCCATTGAATTGGGGTGTGTTTGAAAATGAATGGAATTGGTTTCAATTGAATTGATGAATTTTAATTTTGGAAACCAAAATTATGGAATTAGTAAAATTGATAAAACGAATTAATTTTTTTTGATAAAAACCTAGTGGTTTTATCTTCTAAAAAAGGAATGATTTTTATTAAGACCTGTTTTCATTTAAAATTGATAATTTTAACTAGAAATGGGGGAATGAGAGTGAAATGTATTTTATGAAGTATTAAAAATAATTTTTCATCATTGATAGTGTAACAGAGAATGAAATACTTAGGTATGTTTGGTGTTATATGAACACACTCTATGATTAAACACATTCTAAAATAAAAATGTTGTAGGTGACATCCCATATGAGATAGTGACGAGTCCTCTATGACCTGTTTCAAGAGGATGTGTGTGTACACATATCATCGTTATCTCTTGAAGAGTGTTATATCCTATAGAATTGAACTTTTATTCCTATTTGGTATTTGACTATGTTTCTCCATATTTTATATATGAGGTATTAATGTATGCTAGTGTTCTTAAATTGTGTTGCATGCCTTCTAAAATTATATAAACTATTTTATATAATTTTTTTAAAGAAGCCATTGTTTTAGAGATATTACATCCCTTATACACGCATTTCATAAATTATCTTCTATAATATGAACAATATTGCATATTATTTAAAATAATATTCAAAATGAAAAACATGTTAACTTTATAATTGAAATATTTCCATTCATTTATCTATTATTAGAATCTATTATGGAATCCTTGGGGAGACCCTAATTGTCATTTTAGCTCACACCCTACTTGTTCCTTTGGGTGATAGTAAATTATCTCCTTCCAGGTTCTAGAATAGGGAAATGATCTATCAGAGGTGGATTTAGCTATTGAATGTTGGATATAGTGATTTGTGTCCATTGGTACTTGGGATGTTTTCCTTCTTTTGGTAATTGGGTTGTAGTACTTTGTTCTTATTTGTGTCTTGATAACTTCTGGTACATTACTTCTAGTGGACTTTCTTTGGTTATTCATACTATATAACTTCTTTTACATCCATATTTTTAGTAGAATTTTTTTTCTCACATTCAATTTAAATGATTCCAGGTTCTAGTCGTCGACCCAAGGGTATCAGGAACACCCTTTGGGCTATGTCAGGGCTATCTATAATATCAGGCTACTAGGGTACCTAGGCTGGTTCATGGAATTAACCATAATTAACTAAACATTAATGGTTATTTAAACACTAATGGTTATAAATAACATTTAAATTATTCCCACAAAATATTAAGGAATTATTCATTGAATAATTTTTTTACAAAAAGACATTGTAAAAATAAGGTTTAGTTATACATCATTCATTTATTATAAATAAATAAATATATCCTAGAGATCCGCCACCACATATATGTTCAAAAGTAAATAATTACCTTTAAACTCATCACCATAACTAAATTTAAGTAAAACAACATCATAACTCATAAAATATGATATATATATATATATATATCAATATATAAAAATAAATTAATCATTTAATGTTAATCAAAATTCTTTAAAAAACATTTTCTAATTATTCAATTATACTATCTTAATAAAATCAATTATATGATTCATTTTCTATAATTTATCAATCTCTACCTATTTATGTTTTTGAATTTATTGATAAGTAATTTGTACATTTGATATGTACATAAAAATTCATTCCAATTACACATTCAAATATGGATACCTCATGATCTAATAGGTCTGTTATATACATTTTAAAAATGAAAAAAAAACCATTCCTATTTCATCTAATTTCCTTCTCAATGTATAATCATTACATCGTGATTCAAAATGGAATTGAAAAATATTGATATGTTTAAATAGTCCCAAGTTTTGAATATTTATCTTTGATACATGTTCTCAAAATTTTACACGTAATACAATTGGATATGGTTTAACCAAAATCATTCAAATAATGACTCATGTTTTTTAAAATATAAAAATTCATATAAAAAGACAATGGAATATGTTTCTTAATGGTAAATCTCCATTTTATATGAGTATAATGTCATAAATTATTTTTTCTATTCCATCAATTATAAATACATGATAAAGTCCCAGTTTGTATTACATAAAATTACATTGATAAAATTTTTATCTTCTCAAAAGAGGTTATTTTATTTTTACAAGTTTATTCATGATATTGAAATATAGAAGAGGAATTTGTTACATTTAAATGTGTATTTTAGTATTGTAGAATTATAAAAAAGTTCAGTAAGACAAATTAGAATGATTTTATAATTATTTTAGTTTATAAAACATGATTTGAAAAATTATTATTGTGTTTTATTGATGCTCATATATCATAAACTATTTATTTTAACCTGATTGATACGATTTGTAGTTCAATAACCAAAAAAATCAATAAATTAAATTGAATGAACAAATAAATAATCTTTTCATGGAATTAATTACTCATTGACCCCAAAACCTTATCCTAGGAAAAATCATAAATTCATCTTAGGATTCATTATTTTTTGTTATCAAATACATTAAAAATAACCAACAAAATAGCAATATACATCATAGATTACAGTACTTCAAATCTATCAAATACTACCAAAAAATGATCCAAAACAAATATATTTACACATAATGTCTTAAAAATATTTTTCTATGGTATTATCATCTAATGTGATGTAATAATCTCAATTTTTACAAATTATAAGGCCCCATCATTAAAAATATTTTTCTATTTAGTTTTAAATAGAGAAATCATTTAAATTCATTATATATGTCCATTTTATGTTTAAAGATTTTGATAATTATGGAATAACATTGTAAAAATAATCCCATACATGAAAAAGAGGACACTTCAACATAGAATATATTTCATTTACAAATCAATAATTTTATTAATGTATTTTCTCTTTGGGAAGAATATTCATGATTTGATACAAGACTTTATCATCATTCCTACACAAATATAACCCTTTGGAAATAAATTTTAAAAACTATGAGGATATCAGAGTACAATATATGGAATATATAAATGGAAAATGAAACTCATTAGTCCTTTTCAAATACTTGGGATCAAATTAGATAGTTTTCCTTTTAAATAAAATTCACCAATGAAAAATAATCATTTGGTTGTATAAAAAATATTCCTTACTGACATAAGTTGTTATCAAAAATATTATATGATAACACAGTAGAAAATATTAATCAAGGGGGGTTCGTAGAAACCCTGATAAAGAATTATTTTTTTAAAAAATTATATTTTTACTCATAATAGTTATAATAAATCCATTAAACATGAAATCATTTTCTTACATTATAAGGTCAAAATATTTTCATGTAAACACATTAAAAAGAATTTAAATTATTATTTTTTCTTGGGACATCTTCTTTACATAATTCTCCCCTTAACACATATAATAACCCAAAAAAATTAGTAACCTGCATGGTTAATTAAAACTCAATTATCTATAAAACATAATTTTCAACCAATACATTGGAGAGCTATATCAGTCTTACCAATCTTCCTAAAACATTTTATAGGGACATAAAAAAAAAATAAAACATATAATAATTAATTTACATCATAAAATATCCTATGATATTCTATTTAAAGTATATGTAGAATATGTTTCCTGATTTTTATAAAAAGAAGGGAAAAATATATTTATTACTAAAAAGTCATTAAAAAAATTCCTAGTATAACTAGAAATGGAATATTGTTTTGAAAACTAATTAAACACTAACTTTTAATCATATTAAAGAATAATTGAATCGATTATTTGAAATTTCACTCATGATTTATATGGTGATAAATATTAAATTCACACTTTTGTATAAATGTTGAAAATATCCATCCTGGAAATCAATTGAAATAATTCATACAAAATCGTTATAAATAAAGACAAAAACGGACTACAATTACATTGGAAATTTATTTTAGTATAATAATAATTTACATTATTGATTTTAATCCCCATTAAATTGGAAAAAAATATTCAAAATATATATCAATAAAACCATCAAAATTATGTTTTATTGTATTGTGTTAATGAGGTAAAGTCTGAATTTTGATGTACAATATTTATATTCTTGAATAAAAAAAATATGTTCATTATTTTCTTTAATAATCGTCATTATAATTTTTATTATTCTCATTATTTCACGAAAATAATTATCATACATTAGTTTTTAACTGATTATGTTCATATCAAATGTTTTAAAAACAATCGAATAATATATCAGAAGTGGATATGGTAAAAAAACAGTGGTAACAATTTTTATGATTAGACCATTTAGATAATATTATTCATGTCGTATTTGTAATTATTATTTAATAATTTTATGTCACGACCCATCCTCGAGACCCGTGTCATGACTACCCCAAGCCTGCCTTCCATAGTCTAGGGGCTGGCGACTAGCACCAAAGGTGTAAATCCGTAAAATTGGGAAGGCATTGCCTTTATATATTATAAACACACACAACAAAGTAGATGGAATAAATAAACTAAGTAAAGTTGTATACAAATGAAGTGCTGGAAAGTAAAAGGGGCTGAAAGTACAAGACCAATAGGAAAGTATAGGAACAACTGAAAAGCAAGTACAACTGAAGAAAAGTAAAGCAGCTACTGGGTCGTCCTCCAGGGTTCATGCCTGATGGGTAGGTATAGATGGCCTCCACAGCACTCCACGTTCATCACTCTCTTCCATGTATTGACTCGTTGTATGTTCCACCTCTGGGTACCGTCTAGTCCTGCTATTGTGATCCTCAATCAGCGTTATCTTTCATTTGGAACCAACACAACGAGCTGTGGGCATAGCCCGTGTAGGGGTGAGAATAACGATACTCATTAGGGACCCCGAGACCCTCAAGGTTTCTCAAATCCTACAAGGATTAACCAAAATGTATGAAATCAATATATAACCTCACTTAGGTATATGCACATACATATACCGAGGTTATCAAGTAACCCATCTCAATCATTAAGTAAACACAAAAGTTATTGACTCAGCTCAAGAAATATTTTCATTCACATTGTCGAAACCACGACAACTTGATAACTCCTCCTCTTTTGAGTACAGTGGACCCTCCACCACAACCAGGCACATCCCACTATCCTTGGACTGCTGAGGTACTTCTCCTATCGATTACCATGGGTATGTCGCGCTCACACAGAGGCGCTCCCCACTGTGGATCTGCTGCCAACTACCAGGCGCTCCCCCTAATAGCCTGCAGAGGTACTCCTCCTGTAGAGTACAACGGGCCTGTCGCAAACTACCCAGCGCTCCTCCACCGTGGTACTGGCGCCAACTTCCAAGCGCTCCCCACTGGGCTAGTCGAATCACTCCGAGTCGAATCAGTCAAGCAGTCGTCAGGTCTCATCCAACTACTAGGTCTCCATACTACACTCGCTCGTCTCTAGGAGGGTCTTCTCCAGATACTACAGGTCGATACTCCAACTATCATGATGTACCACGTAGATGTATCTCAAAGTTCTACCTCGTTAGAGAGGTCTCAACGCAACAGACGACACGTGAATCAGACAGTTGGTCTATGAGTTATAAGCTTTTTAGTCCCAGGGGCCCGATTGGATTTGTGTATGATCAAACCTGACTGTATCTCAACATTACCCCGAACATTAGTGGGGTATACTAAAAGAGACCGTGGTGCACTTAGAAGACCACTGCCGCTGACGGTTCGTCAAACAGACGTCCGGTGCCAATGTTATGGCCAATGAAAGTAAAGGGTCGGTAATGGGCCTGGGCCCGGTCCAACCCGGTCGGACCGACTCGACCCAACCCTGATTAGGCCGACCCATTCTGGGTTGACCCTGTCAAACCCACTTAGTCTCACTCAACCCATTGCATGGGTCAACCCACTAGGTTCGGCCCGATCGAGCGGACTGCGGGGGTGGTTCAGCCCGGAGGTTTCCATGTAGGCGGCTTGACCCGGAGGCCGAGGCTGGTTCAGCCAGTGCTGCGAGGGGCGAGGTTTTGGGGATCATTTCAGGAGGTCAGAAGCACCCTGGTAGGGTGCTGGGAGGCCGCCCTGGACGTGGGCAGCCCGGCGCGGCACCGGACTGGGCGCCAGGAGGCCACTCGGGGCGCGGCAGGCCAGCAGGGCGTAGGTACGCCGCGCGGCAGGCCAGAAGGGAATCGGGAAAGGCACGGGCAAGCCGTGCAGGGCCCGGGGCCAGTCGACAGGGCACCGGGAAGGGCATGCGAGAGGGCATGCGGGGTGTGGGTAGGGCACCAGGTGGCCGCGCGGCGCATGGGCAGGGTGCGGGCACGCCGGCTAGGCATAGGGAGCGCTGGCTGATTGCCGAGCAGGGCGCGCGGGAGGCCGCACAGGGTGCGGGCAGGGCACCGGGAGGTCGCGTGGGGAATGAGAATGGTGCCAGGAGGCCACGCGGGGTGCAGGGCAGGGCACGGGCAGGTCGGCAGGGCACGCGGGAGGCCGCGGGCTGGCCGGCATGTCTGGTTTGGCACCGCTCAGGCCGGCGCGGGCTGACGGTGTTCGGCCGGGAGCATCAGTGCGCCGTGGGGGCAGTGCGATTTGCGGAGGCCACAGGTAGCACAACCTTTTTCATTGCCTCCTTCATCGTCGTCGCCTCATCTCCATGCCGAAGAAACATAAAAAAAATATTGGCGAAGGGAGTTGGGCCATGTTAGCTTGGCCCGTACTCTCCGCGTTTAGAGAAATAGCGATTTGTTCATCAATGGAGAACGATGAACTACAATTTCTTACAAACCTTCACATCGACTCCTTTCAAACAAATATGGGGAAAAGAATGGTATATTATTCAAAGTAAAGCCCCTACCAAGATTGACAGGCGCCGAAAGTGAAGTCACCAGAAGAAAGTCTATTCGTCATTCGTCACGTCCACCGCCCACTTCCACTTCGATGTTTGAATGACGGTTGCGGAAGTGGGCCCACATCGGTATGTGTATGGGGACGAAGTTGTAGAAGGATCATCGCTGGTGTTTTTCGTTGGAGGAATGCGTTCATCGTTCTTCATTGGGAGGATTCTTTCTTCACCCAATAATCCTCCTTCCCAACTTCCACCCAAATTCCAAATGAAAATAATAGGAGAAAGAGTTTGTCTTATATTTTGTTGGCACAACAATTCAAATTGGAGAATTAATTTGAGAGGCTCCCCATAATTAATTCACAAGAGTTGGAATAAATTAATTAGGAGAGATTGACACAAATTAAAAGTTAGTGTATTTGGCTTCATTAAGGTGGGGGTGGTCAAGGAGTTTCTCCCTATTTAATGGGGAGTTGAGGAATCAAGAGGCTCTCACTCAATAATGAGGTAGAGTTGAGAGGTTTTCCTCTCCTCCCATTAATAGGGGGTTAAGCCTTGTGTGGTCCCCATTGCATTAATCCTCTCATGGGAGGTTTAGTTTGGGTGGGACCCACCACCATAACCTCTCATGGGAGGTTAAGGTGCAGTGGTCCCACCTCCAACCACTATGAGGAGGTTTCAACCACCACACACCAAATGGTGGCTCAAATAAAAAAAATTGTAAACTCACTTAATTTTATTACCATCCACGAAACCCAAAAACTATCTTTCAAAATCGACCCACTGGCATTGAAGTGAAAGTCTCATTAAGCAAATACGGGCACTGCAAGTTCAACGGTGCCCTCAGATTTCAATTCTGAGCACCGGTTCAAAAGATATGAAAACACGCTCATACGTTTAATGAATGTACCTAAAAAACATCAGAAATTCATTCATGGCACACCGGGCCTCGGAATCAAGCGCTGTAAATTTTCACGGACATGTAAAAATACTATGTTTAAAAAAAATTATACATGATTTCTAGGTCTTTACATTCTCCTCACCTCAAGTATTTACATCCCCGTAAGCTAGAACTCGAACTAAGGTTACAAATGGGGGTACTGAGCATGCATCTGAGCCTCCTGCTCCCATGTGCTATCCTGGAGGTTCCTTTACTGCCAGTGATCGCACACCATAGGTATCGACCGTCCACGTAAGACCCACTAACTTCGACCCTCAATCTCCACTAGAACCTCTCTGATAGACTCCCCACCATCAACGTCCAGCTCTCCATGGTTGATTATATTAGAAGGGTCGTGCACGTATCTCTTCAACTAAGACACGTGGAAGAAATTTTGCACCCAGTGCAATTGAGGTGGATGATCCAAGTGGTAAGCCAACTCTCCAACTCTTTTGATGACCTGAAAAGGCCCGATTAATCTTAGAGATAACTTGCTGCCTCAGCAAAATCTCCATAGACCTCGTTGAGGTGAGACCCGTAGAAAGACGTGGTCTCCATCCTCGAACTCCACAGGCATCCGATTCCTGTCAGCATATGACATCTTCTAGCTCTATGTAGTATTCATCCTCTCCTAGATGATCATCACCTTCTCTATGGTAGCCCGTACCGTTTATGGTCCCATCATTGCTGACTCACCAGGGTCTATCCAGCTCAAGGGTGATCTACAAGTTCGTCCTTACAATGCCTCGAAAGGTGTCATCCTGATGGTGGAGTGATAGATGTTGTTGTAGGCAAACTCCACCAATGGTTAGTGATCCTCCCAGCTGTGACCGAAGTTTAGTACACTAGCACGTAGCATGTCCTCGAGGGTTTGAATAGTCAACTCAGTCTAACCATCTGTCTGAGGATGGAAGGCAGTGCTCAAGCATAGCTGTGTCCCGAAAGCCTCCTACAACCCCTTCTATAGCCGAGAAGTAAATCGTGTGTCACGATCGGAGACAATCATCGAAGGTATACCATGTAAATGCACAATCTCCTATACATAGAGGCGTCCCAAGCTCCCTACTTAACCATTCTCTCTGATCGGTAGGAAGTGGGCTGACTTGGTGAGTCGGTCTACGATCACCCAAATCGAGTCGTGACCCCTGGATGTACGTGGAAGACCCATTACGAAGTCCATGGATATCCCATACGACTTCCACTCTGGGACCTCTAAAGGCTGAATCAAGCCTATTGGTACCTGGTTCTCCTCCTTTACTTTTTGACAAGTGAGGCATCGAGAGACAAACACTGCTACTGCCTTATTCATACCTAGCCACCAGTGGTGTCATCGAAGGTCCTGGTACATCTTCACCACTCCTGGATGTACCACTAAAGGGGATGTATGGAACTCCATCAACACTACCTCCTGATGTTCCACTGGTACCAAGGTACATTCTTTGAAGAGGATGACGTGCTCCCCCACCTTTAGAAAATCCATCAGGTGCCTGCCCTATGGATATCTGAGCACGTCATGTCTCGCAGTCTACATCTCCACGCTGTGCCTCCCTGACTCGCTGAAGAAGTGGGGGAGTGACAGTAAGAGACTGGAGAAAGACTGCTCAATCTCTATCAACAAAAGATATCTGTAAAGTAGCCAGCTGCTCTGTCGCCTCACCTAGAAACTGTATACCAGACCTCCTACTGAGTGATTCTGCAACAACATTCCCATTTCTAGGAGTATAGACTATCTCTAAGTCATAGTGCTGGAAGAAATAAAGTCATCACCATTTTCTCAGGATCATTTCCATCTAAAAAAAGATATACCTGAGACTCTTGTGATCAGAGTACATGATAAAATGCACTCCCATACAAAAATGTCGCCACATCTTCAATGCGAAGACAACTGCTGCTAACTCCAGGTCATGGGAAGCATAGTTTTGTTTGTGCTGTCTCAGCTACCGAGAACCTTATGAAATCACTACTCGCTCCTGCATCAGGACACACCTGAGTCCAGTCCCTGATGCGTCGTAGTAGACTACGTACCCTACTCCTTCCTATGGAATCCTCAAGATGTGGGAACTATTCATACTCTACCTTAGATCATGAGATCTCTTCTAGAATCTCCTCGACCACATGAATGGTTTCCCCTTCTTCGTCAAGGCTTATCGTGGTGCTACAACTCCAGATATGTCTAGAACGAATATCTGGTAGTAACTATCCAAAGAAGACATCCCTCCCCATTTGGGGGGGGGGGGTAATCCTGGAAACATCTTTTGAAAAGATGTCCCCATGTTCTGTCACTGCTATTTGGAACTGAAAACTCAAAACTATTGCTACCACAAGGATAAGACTGTCCAACTCAAGAGTGATCGTCTTTGCCCTCTTATGCATTAGTTTAACCTGTGCTACCTGGGTTTTCGTTTTAGCCGACTAAGAAAAACCTCATCCCAATGATGTAGATAAACCATAACCTTTTTTCATATTACAGTCAATTTCTTCATGAATTATTGTTTCCCAGTCCATACCCAAACTAACTTCGTAAGGCCTCAATGCAGCCACCAAGAGGTTCCAACCGAAACTCCTGCCTCAAGGGTCAGATCACACCATCGGTATAAGTGTGATTATCGAATCACCTCCTAATGGTATCTCTAGATGTGAGGGTCAAGTCAACGGTTTAACCAGAAACTTTAGGTCTATGAAATGATTCATGGATGAAAGGAATGATTGGTACCTATATCTATTGATACGACAGCTATTAGTAGACACAGACTATACCCCGAATCATTCCAAGAGCCCTTGGGTCACACTCCTTCACCACATGCAGTTACTCTCTTCCCCTTCCCTCCAGCTCCCTAAACCTGGTGGGGACTACCAAGGTGGGTGGTTGTAACATGTTGAAATGTACACCACCTCATGCTCTTATCCTAGCTCTGCTTCCATGTTTGCTGCACTACAGATTCATCTTTCCTTAACACTTCCTCTTCTAGAAACATTTTACACGCTCAATTCTCTAAGAATGGAACCAATTTCATGCTTTCTAACTACTAACATTCCCTGGCTGTATCCTCTTAGCCAAAGAAAATTCAACCGCCAAGGTTCTCTCTTGAATCTAAAGAAAAGTTGCTAGCTCAGATGTCCTAAAACACACCTCGCTCAGTAGTCTGATCCCAAAAGCACTGATCGTATCGTATTCAATGAGTACCATGAACAATCAGAACACCTCAATGAATACTCAGCTACCAACATGTCATCATTTTGAAGCTGTATAGGCTCTAAAAAAGTCTCAACCACCTCCTCATGATAGTCCTTTGCCGCATGTGAGTCGGGCTCACCTCGGAACCTGAGGGGTATCAGATGTTGAAACACGTGTAAGGAACTAAGCCTAGATATGTCATCCACCGGTACCGCTGGTTGTAACTGCTAACCAACAGGCAGTTTTATAGCTGAAACACTACCTGAAGGTACAAAATCAGGCATCAAACCACGTACTGAGGCCTCATCACTATCAGTTCTATGGGTGTGTCAACTAGGCAGAGAACTCTAGAAATCGCCTCTAGCTAGTCCTCTACTGCCTGGAAATCTGTCACGCCTCATAACCATAGAGGCATCTACCACATAAACTCATGAATCACACTCAATCAGCATGCACCATCCACCAGTGCGGATAGTGGAATCTACTGCCCAACGGGTAGTGGTGCTGCTGGTACACCACTCAAAGGTTCCAAAATAGAATGAGGGCCATACACCGAAGACTCGTCGCATGGTGGGCTATCCTCGGGTACTCTCTCAGAACTCTAATTGGTTGTCTTCATGGAGGAATCCTAAATAGATGTGACACAGTTAAAAGTTATACCAGGTGAGCTGACCTGGTTGAGCTGACTGATAGAAAACTTTTGAAAACACACACGTAATCAGTGCTTCCATGCACTGAGGCAGAGATCAGTAGTCAGAGTCATAGTGTATGGATATGTCGTCCACCACACCAACACTGGACTCCCTGAACTATGAACCACACCCAGTACCCTTAACACAATTGCTTTATAGAAAATAATGATTAGAGTCCTATGTTCTGCGGTAGAACTGACTCATCTGATACCAATTTTTCACGACCCATCCTCAGGACCCGTGCCATGACTACCCCAAGCCCGTCATCCATAGGCCACTGGCTCGTGACTAGAGTCAAAGGCGTAAATCCCTAAAACTGGGAAGGAATTGCATTTATAAATTGTAAACACACACTACAGAGTAGTAGGAAGCAATACACTATGTAAAACTGTATATAAAAGTAGTGCTGCAAAGTAAAAGGGCAGAAAATACAATCCCAATAGGAAAGTACATGTACAACTGATGATAAAGTACAACTGAAGAAAAGTAAAGCAACTACTGGGTCATCCTCCAGGGTTCCTACCTGAAGGGTAGGTACATATGGCCTCCACAGCACTCCACATCCGTCAGTCTCCTCCGGGTACCGAGTCATCGTAAGGTCCACCTCCAGGTACCGTCCAGTCCAGCTACTCTAATCCTCAGTCAACGTTGTCCGTCGTCTGCAACCAACACAACGAGGTGCAGGCATAGCTCCTGAAGGGGTGAGTATAACAATACTCATTAGAGACCCAAAGACCCTCAAGGTCTCTCAAATCCAACAAGGATTAACCAAAAGGTATGAAATCAACATATAACCTCACTTAGATATATGCCCATACATATACCTAAGTTATTAATTAACCCATCTCAATCATGAGGTAAACACAAAAGATACTGACTCAGCTCAACCAGGGTTTTTATTCACATTGTCAAAACCATGGTAGCTGGGGAGCTCCTCCTCTGTCGAGTATAGTGGGCATGCTTCCACAAACAGGTGCTTCCCACTAACCTGGGACTGCTGTGGTACTCTTCCTATCAAGTATTGTGGGTCTGCTACACTCACATAGAGGTGCTCCCCAGTATGGGTCTGCCACCAACTACTAGGTGCTCCCACTAATATCCTGAATAGTTACTCTTCCTATCGAGTATTACGGGTCTACCGCTAACTACCAGGCACTCCTCCGCTATGGTTCTGCAAACAATTACCAGGATCCCTCCACTAGGCTAGGCGAATCACTCTAAGACGAATTGGTTAAGCAGTTGTCAGGTCTCAGCTAGCTACTATGTCTCCGTACTCCGCTCACTCGTCTCCAGGAGGGTCCTCTCCATGAGTTACAGGTCGATACTCCAACTATCACGAAGTCCCACGTAGAAGTATCTCAAAGGTCCGCCTCATCGTAAGGGTCTCAACGCAACAGACGACGCGTCAATCAGACGCTCAGTCTGTGAGTTATAAGCTTTTTAGTCACAGGGGCCCAGTTGGATTCTTGTACAATCCAACCTGACCATATCTCAACATTACCCCAAACTCCAGTGGGGTATACTCAAAGGGACCTTCATGCTCCATGAAAACCAGCGCCTATGATGGTTGGTCATACAGACGTCCAGTGCCAAAGATTTGGCCAAAGAAATTAAATTGTCAGTAATGGGCCTCGGCCCAGTCCGACCCAGTCGAACCGACTCGTCCCAACCCAGACTTGGCGAACCCGGTCTTGGTCCACCCTATCAGACCCACTGGGTTTGACCTGGCCCGTTGGGCAGTTCAGTCTGTTAGGTTCGGCCCAGTCCGCTGGGCCCGACCCAGCGGACTACGGGGGCAATTCGACCCGGAGGTCGCCGCGTAGGGAGCTCGTCCTGGAGTCTGGGGCCAGTTCGGCCACTGCCATGAGGGGCACGACATGGCGGCCCGGACCGAGTGGCCGGTAGGGTTCTGGGAGGCTTCGGGGGGCACGGGCAGGCCTGCGGGGCCCGGGGCAGGCCGACGGGGCACCGGGAAGGGGCGCAGGAGGCCACATGGGGTGCCTGCAGGGCCCCGGGAGGCCGCGCGGGGCGCGGGCAAGCCGGTGGGGCTCCAGGCAGGCCACACATAGTGTTGGGCAGGGCACAGGCAGGCCAACAGTGCGCACAGGAGGCCGCGGGCAGGCCGGAAAAGCTGGTTTGACGGGGCTAGGGTCGGCGCGGGCCGACTGTGTTCGACCGAAAGCATTGGTGCCCCGCGGTGGCAGCACGATTCACGGAGGTTGTGGGTAGTGCCACCATTTCCATTTCTGCCTTCGTCCCCATCCCCTCATTTTAATTCCAATGAAACACCATAAAAGATCGATGAAGGGTGTCAGGCCATGTTAGTTTGGACCGTACCCTATGCATTTAGTGGTGATAGTGATTGGTTCATCAAAGGAGAACGACGAACAACAATTTCTTACAATCCTTCGCATCGATTCCTTTCAAAATGAATATGAGGAAAAGGAATGTATATTTCACAATGTAAACCCCCTACATGGATTATTGGGTATTGACAGTGAAGTCGCGGGAAGAAGTCGTAGTCATCGTTCGTTGCGTCCGCCGCAAACTTCCACTTCCGAAATTGCATGACGGTTGTGGACGTCGCTCCACGTCGGTAGGTGTCTGGGGAAGAAGTCAGATAAGAATCGTCACCGGTGTTCTTTGTTGGAATAATGCCTTCTTCGTTCTTCGTTGGGTGGATTCTCTCTTCTCCCAATAATCCTCCTTCCCAACTTCCACCCAAATTCTAAATGAAGATAATAGATGAAAGAGTTCATCTAATATTTTGTTGGCAAAACAATGCAAATTGGAGAATTAATTTAAGAGGCTCCCCCTAATTAATTCACAACAATTAGCAGGAATTAATTAGGGGAGATTGAAAAAAATTAAAAGTTAGGGGAGTTGGCTCCATTAAGGTGGGGGTGGTCAATGAGTTTCTCCCCAATTAATGGGGAGTTGAGGAATCAATAGGCTCTCCCTCATTAATGAGGGAGAGTTGAGAGGTTTTCCTCTATCCCCATTGATAGGGGGTTAAGCCTTGTATGGTCTTGACCGCATTAATCCTCTCATGCGAGGTTTATTTCGGGTGGGCCCCACACCCATATCCTCTCATGGGAGGTTAAGGTGGGGTGGTCCCACCTCCAACCACTAAGAAGAGGTTTCGACCACCACACACCAAATGGAGGCTTAAATAAAAAAAGTGTAAACTCACTTTATTTTATTACCTTCCAGGAAACCCAAAAACTATATTTTAAACTCAAACCACTATTGTCGAAGTGAAAGTCTCCTTAGGAGAATACTGGCACTGCGAGTTCAATGGTGCCCTCAGATTTCAATTCTTAGAATCAGTTCAAATTTTATAAAAACCAGCATGTATGTTTTCTAAAAGTACCCGAACAAAACATCAGAAATTGAATTCGGGCACACCGGGCCTCGGAATCAAGAACCTTAAATTTTTATGGACACATAAAAATCCCATTTATTAAAAAAATTCCCCGAGATTTTTGGGTCATTACATTATACATTTAAAATCAACTATTTATGTTTGTTATGAAAAATGACTTATGTTACAATCAAAATGATGGTTGGTCATAAATAAGCATGTGTAGCATTTAAATCATTCAAATAATTTGATTTTTAAGAATATAATGATAATTTTACCTTTATAGGATGATAATTATATCATAAATATTTAAAATTCGATTAAATACACCTTTAAAATCATTCTATGTGCGGTGGTGGTGAAAAATAAATTACCTTGGTCAGTGAGGTCGTATTCTGCATGTACAGAAGAGTGATGTTTTTATTTTACATTGGTTGGTAAATTGGGAATTAAAATATTATTTACTATTATAAAATGATAATAATATAATATATATTATTTTATTTTATATTATTTTTATCAAATATTATGACCATTTATAATAGTGGGTGATGAAAAACAAAATATATCACACCGTGAGGTAGTACATACGCACATGTGATTTTTTTTATTTTTCATGAGATAATTATGTAGATGGAAAACAATTATAAAATTTAACCTATTAAAATATTTTCTACAAGATATAAAAATATTTTTATATTAAATTATTTTATATTTATTGGAAGGATTTAAAAGATGAAATAAAATGAAAACACATGGTGAAAACTATAACTCTTTTTCATACGACTTCATTACGTTTCAATGTAATTCCTTCCAATGATAGTATAAATATAAATCCATGAACATTAAAACATGGTTAATAATATTTTAAGTGGATTTTGGATGGGATTTCATGAAATAAGAGGATCTTAGTGTGTACAGATAAATAGAGAGGTATCATCCTTTACTAAGTGAAGGATATGACAAACATAGAATTTTTCAAATGATTAAAATATATTAATTTTGTAATCATAAAAAATGGATTCACAATAGTTCATTGTTAAATATGACATGAGATAGGTCTGAATATGACCATTCAATATGATTTAAACATGTTTTCAGTTCATTTTATCACATTATAAATAAATTTTATTTATTTTATCTTATTGTTTACCATACCATTCAAACAACATTTTTCTCAAAAGATATTATTCATAACAACAAAATATTAGTTTCAAATAAAAAAAAATAAATTATGACTTAAAATAATGATTCCATTTTGTTAATTTAATTATTTAGTAAAGGGAAAATTAATTCTTATATAGAACTAAAAATTTAAGGAAAATTTGTTCTCCAGAAAAAATATTTTTAAAGTATTAAATTTATTTTATAATAAACTTTTGTATAATTTCCATTCAAATTAGGTATACTTTATAATTTATAATCATAAATAATTAGTGACTTTTCAGAAAAAAATCATAACAAAATAAATCTTTATAAATACATCAAATGAAAATTAAGATCCCATTAAAATTAAAAAAAGTTATATTAAAATAAAAATCAATGTTTTTTGAAAATTTACAAAGTATTACCCATATAGAATTTTGATATAATAATTTATAAAATTTTAAAATTTTAATAAACACAAGTTTCTAAATTGGGGAAAATGTTAATTTATTATCTCCTCAAAAAATTAAATAAAACCCATTTTTGGATGAATATATTTCTTTGAAGAATAAAATGAACTTATTATTATTCCTATAATAATTACCCTAACTAAATAAATTTATGTTCATTGAATTGAATATATAATCTAAATTTTAATAAGAATCATTTATTGATGCAGATAAATTAAATATATTGATTAAGAAATAAATTACACACATAAAATAAATTTTATAAAAAATATATCTCTTATCATTAAAAGATTATATCTTTAATTTTAACTATTTCATAAGTAATGCATAATTGATGATTAATTTTTTCATGGATAAAAATTATAATTTTTTTAATTATGAGATTATTCAAATTCATACCCACAAGAATAAAATGTATTTCATAACGGTTATATAAAAATAATACTTTATGATGTTTTGTTTGAGATTGATATGGAATATACCACACACTAAGGAAAATATTATTTATGAAAAATATATTGTAACATATTTTGGTATTACACCACTTATATTTCCATTCTAATTTTGAGTGTTAGGATGTTATAATATTTGCAACACTATTGTATCCCAATCAAGGTATTTTTTTACATGAGTAGTGTTTTTGATTTTTTAATTTATTAGAGAATACAAATAATAATACTTCCATCCCATGGGGATCAATATGGCGAACAAGTATATCATAATCCTTATAAATTGATAAACTAAAAATGAACAACATAGAAATTTTACGTGTTGACTAAAATAATGTTAATGGTAAATCATAACATATATTCTTAATTGAAATTTAATTTTAAAAAAGTGTTTATTTTGTAATAATATTCCCCGTCATACATCAATAAAAATGTCACTATTATATAAAAATTAATCATATAATTTAAGTAGTTAATAAAAATACAATTAATGTATAATATCCAGTGATTTCATTGATTAAAAAAATCACCACTTTGGTTGACTATATTATGTATTATGAGTGTATTACATGTGGTAATGTGAGAAAAAACCAAAAATCTACTGTAGAGAATATGTAATGACATTGGGGGTGAAGTGAAACATTCATGTGGTGGTAACATAAACTCCTTTAAGATAAGTTGTTATGTAAATTAGTTGTATCTTTAAAAACAATAAAGACAAAAGTTTTGGATGGGTTTATGATCATTCACTTTATTTTCTTAACGAAAAATAATAATTTATTGAGAATTGAGTGTGGAATTTCTTGTTGATAACATCATGGAAGATTCTAATAAATGTTATTCAATGTCATTAAAAGTATTCTTATAGGAGGTGGTATAAGTGGAGGATGGATCTAAATGATAATACGTACTTAACTAAAATATTAGTAACAATAATGTAATTATGAAGATAATTTATGAAGTTTATGATGATGTGAAGGTGTAATCAATTAGGATAAAAATTCATTAAAAGAATATTTAATTTCTAATCACAAATTTTAAGAAGATTAAATTTAGTGCATATATTTAAAATGTAAAGTTATAATTAATATGTTGGGTGATAAATCAAAACAATAACATTTTTACAACATTAGTTAATTCAATATAATTAACACTTAACCTTTAAATAGATATTTTGAATTATAATTTTTCATTTTATGTGTAATATTGTAGGATAAGCTCCTTTTAGTGTGTTTTTAAAATTATTTATAAATAAATAAAAATGGCTAAATTATATAATATCATTTTACAAAACTTCACAATGAGTCAATGGACATGAAGTAACATATGAAATTTAAAAAAATTCATGTTAATATATACTATCATTTCTTCGAGATAATTGTCTTGACTAAAATATAGTTATATTAAATTCATATGCCTGATTTTATTAAAGAATTGTGCAAATGTACTCCAAATATTGCATAGATCCATAAAAAAACTCCCATATATTAGAAATTTAGAATATCAATAGCTAATAAAACCCAATTTAATATATCTTTTATAAAATTCGCTATCTATTTATAAATCCTTATTGATGAATCTAAATTATCATCAACCAGAACTTTTCCCATGAATTCTTATATATAATTTCAAACTCATAGGTTTCCTAATTTTAGTTCTAAATTTGTTATATTGTTTATGTTATCATTTATTTGTGAAAACCGCATACATTATTTTCACATTGAAAATAGATCATTATTCAATTAACTGAAGAATGAATTTAGTGTGTAAGTAACACGGGGGAATATTTCTGTGAAACGCTAAAAGAATTAGATATATAGAAATCAATATCAACAATAATTAGATATTAAATTGTCTTAAAAAAATATGTGATACATTTGGGGAAAATTTGATCCTTTAAAATTTATTTTAACACTATAATATTGAAAAAGTAAATCACAATATTTTATATAAGAATTGATGATGATAGGATAATAACATATTGAAAAATATAACCAATAAAAAATTTTCAATAAAGGGCCTATTACTATGTAATTAAAGAGGTGAACTGAAGATGACTATTGATTAGGATAGAAATAAGAGATCAGCTATAATTATTTCAAAGGAATATTTATTTTGTGAGTATTTTATTAATAACATAAATATTCTATAAAAAGTTATTTATATGAAATAATATATGTTTATGTGTTATTAATATATATAGGGGATCATTTCTAGATAGGATGAACTAACTAACAATAATCATAAAAATATTATATTTATTCATTCCTTTTATATATGGGTGGGTTTCATAGAATCATAATTATTCCAAATGGATATTAATTATTTTGGAGTAATATAAATGGGTTCCAGATTAAATATCTATGAAAAAATATTATGAAACATTCATATTTAAAATTAAAATACTAATAGAATTGAAATAAAAATAAATAAATGGTATGAATTTATATCCACATAAATTATTAAAAAATTACAATGAACCCTAAAATGTGTTTTATTTGATATAAAGAATGTTAATACACGAATTGAATTTAGGTATGACCTAGATGAGGATTATACTAACTCTAACTACAATTCATTTATATTTAATTAGAAATGTCATCATAAACCCCATGGGAAGTCATAGATCTCATGGGGTTAGATATGAGTGTTTCATGTATCAATTATCCCTAGTAAATGATTTACCCACTTTGACTAATGAAATATACCATATTTGGTTTCTTATGAAAATCCATCACGATTTTTCTATTTGATGTATATTAATAAAATTAATAAAAAAATCATTTACTCTAAATGGTGTATCCTTTACATTATCAGTACCTGCTGGCACAAAACCCCAACATAAATGATTAATATTTCCATTAGAATATTTATCTGGTAAAAATAAAGAGATTGATCATATATAAAATCATTAATAAAAATCATGTACAAACTAATGAACTATATACAAAAGAACAATAATTTAATAATAATTAGAAATTTGATAATACTTTTACCTTTATAAAAGTCCTACAACGTTAAACAATACATATAGAATAAACATATAAACCCATAATGACATTTTGGGGTTTAGTATTGTATCTAAAAACAAATTAAATCCCAAATATATGTACAATAATGACAGTTAAACATCATGTTCATTAAGGTTTCCATGTGGGGTGTGTTAAATTGAGCACCTTGAACAATTTATCAACACACACAATGAATAGATAAGTGTGTACATATGTGGTTCCATGATAAATAAAAATATTTATATCATTAATTCTCCTAAATAAAACCCTATCACTAAAAAAGTCAAACAAACCAGATGACTAGAGGTTTAATTTGATTTAATGTTAGTTATATACACAAAATATTTTAAAATAATCATTGGAATTTCATCATAAGTGAACTTTTTATTCTATCTTCTAAACATATCATTAGTAAGAATCATTTGCATAACCTATTGAGTAAAACCATAAGAAAGGTATGAGCATAATAATTCATTATGAAATAAATAAACATTTCATCAATAACGAGTTAATATGTTTTTTGAATAATAATTAATATAGATAAATAGAAATAATCATGATTGAAAATTATGGTAAATTATTTACCTTCAATCGAAATGGAATATGAAATTAAATCTATAATATTTCAATATGGAAATTTAATAACAATACCTTTTATTATATACATATAATAAAAACATGAAATAAGAGAGATTATTATAAAAATGTATAAAATATTTCAAAAACAACACAAAAATAATTATATGGAAACATTACATTCATGATCAAGTCTATTTGTTCCCCAGATTATTAGAAACTAAAAAATATTACTAAAAAATGTTCTCCTGATATATCATCTTTTAGCCAATGCATTTAAGTTAGATATTGGACACCACTCATAATTATCCATACTTATGATTACTTCTTAAAAATCATTCAGATATCACATCATCAAGTAATATTAGAAATAAAATTTGTTTCATAAAATTTTTAAATGAAAATATTTTTATTTTTATAGATATCCAATTTTATAGCATTCATAAATGGTACAAAATTACAAAAAAAATTAAAATTATTGATATCGAAAATTTAATAATGAAAAATAGAAACATAATCAAGAGAAAATTGGGTAAAACATGGATTATAACTCAAGTAGAGATAATTTGTTTTTCTAAAATGTAAAAAATAAATACCATGTCACAAAATATATTTGATGAAATCTTTTTTTAATCAATTATATATATTTTAAAATTATGAGCTTCTTTTCAAAAATTCTCATTCAGTTTTGAATTTAAACATGATTTGAATAAAATTAAATGATGAGAATTAAAAAAATAATAATTTTCTACAAAGGGATATTATATAAAATCATTTAAAATGAAATATTTAGTGAACAAATTGGAATTAAATTCATGATGAAATCAGATAACCCAATGATATAAGTTTTTCTAATGATATCCATTCTAACATTAGAAATTTTCATATCAAAACCCAAGAAGGATATAAAATAAAATGAAAAATTAAATACAATAAATAATTATAGGATTAGAAAAAAAATATTAATGGGGAATTATAATCTACATCCCAAACTATTCATGGTGTATTATATGAAAAAAATTTCAACCGGTGAAAATTAGATTAGAAATTGATATCATTAATCATGATTTCCTTATATGTTCATTAACAAACAATACCATAAAGATAAAAATATAAGTTTCAAATTTTTTAACAATATTAACATCTATAATATTTTAGTAATATAAAATTTGGTTAATCTCTAAATGTATATTATTTAGTTATTATCAAAATTAAAAATCATGTTTGAGTAATCTAGATCATTTGGATCAAGATTTAAATTCATGGCGTCTTTGTTAAAAATATCCCTATTTTTTTATCAATATAAGATCATAAATGGTATGATTGTTTTTAAATTATTGGAAATTTTATAATTTAATTATACTGGTGTTTTTAATATTATCTATAATGATGAATTCATAGATGTGAAAAGTTTGACTTCTCTTTTAAAATATTTTTTTTGATAAATAATATTTCATATTAGTATAATACTATTATAGAAAAAAAATTAAAATAGTAATTCTTTATTTATATAATATTTTACCATAAAATAAATTCCCACATTCTTAAATGGTATAAATTTATCGCGTTAGTTGAGTAAGTAGTTAATTCGACCCCAAAAAGAACAGACCAAAATTAATGGATGATAATGAAGAGTTGTTTTTCAATATAATTATTCCAAAAAATTAATGACCCCATTTAGTTATTATTATCGAGATATAAAATAATTTTAAATATTTATATGAATTTTATAAACTATATGAAGTTTATACTTAGAATTAATAAATAATTTCTTCTCTTAGTATTCTATTTTGGTGAGTTGTATTTACAATAGTTGTTCGTCGTACATATTTTTGAAAGTTAATCGAATTGGTCTTATTAGAGAAGTATAAATTTTACTAACATAATATTTAACCCATAAACCTAATATTGGAACAAAATATGAATTTTTATTATGAAAAATATGATACACTGTTCCATGTGGGCAGTAGCCCTCACATACCCATAGATGAAAACTTAGCTTCACAAAAAAATAGAAAAAAATAATATGATTAGTTAATTAAAACCAAAAACCATTATATAATTATAGTTTTTATATATTAATATCTATATTAAGATCATACCTTTATATTGGTGTAGGAAAATTAATCACATTGTGTCAGGGGCAGTTGTTCGCACGTACACCGCTTGGATGTTTTCATTTTTTATAAGAGAAACAAGGAAATGGTTGAGAATGTATACCGAATAACCACAAAACACTTAATTATATAGGTGAGAATAACATAAATGTTTCCTAATGATTAATATATTTTAATGGAAAATATTTATTTAATGATAAGGATTTTATAGCGATTAGTACTTTGATATGTTGAACATTCACTTAAAATAAATGTTGGAAATGGTTGGCCTTTGGCCTGCCTGTTATGACTAGAAGCATAGTTGATTAAGTTAGGAGATTAAAAAATCTAAATATGGAAAATATTAAATAAGAAAATAAAATTTTAGTTTGTTATTCATTGGGTGGTGGGATGCCTCTTTGATTAGTTGTGAGAATGGTATTTTTGTAATTATAACAACTTAATATAAATATAGAAAATCTTTTTCAGGTCATGTGTCTTGTAAAATTGATAATGAAGTTATTGAATAACAGATAAGGACATTTATATCTCAAAAACTCAATTGTCATTTTTTAATCATTTTTAATCCCTTTAAACCTATGTTTACAATGAGTACTATTTTAGATTTTCCCATGGTGACAACTTTTTAACTATGTAAGATAAGATTTCTGCCTAAATTAATATTCATTATTTTATAATATTCAGCTTATAATTAAAATTTTTAAATTTAATTTAATATATTTGCTTCACAAATGTAATATAATGTAATTTGGAAATAGTATATGAATAAAATTATTAAAAATATTTACAGACCAAATAACTATAATTCATAAATAAAAAATATGGGTTCATAAACTAAAAATTTTAGTTTCATAATTATAATATAATATATAACATAAAAATAAAGTCTTGAAATATATTTTACAAACCTAAAATTTATATATATATATACTTATAATCTTTTAAAATATGGGTTATTAATAAATCTATTTTTTCACTCTTATCCTAAAAGTCAATTAATTTGTAAAATTCTATAATTATAACCAAAGATTATATTGAAATTATTAATTAACAAATTATTACTATATTCTGTAATTAATATTCTAAAAATTATATTTATCTTTAAAATGAAAATACAATACAAATGGGTAACCAAATTATTTTTTAAGACTTTAATATTTAAGTCATTAAACATTCGTAATATTACATCATATCAATTTAAAATTAAATTGTATCAGTAATATAATATTTCAAAAGTGGTAAATTTAAATTTATAGAAGAAAGAATAAAATACTTAATATAGTAATTATTTGTAAAACAATACTATTATACCAAATACTAATTAAAAAATAACATAAAGATTATTTGTTAATATTCCAAATCATAATTAGATAAAATTAATATTTAAATATTTAGATTAACTGCATGTATAAATCTTATTATAGTTTACTAATAATAATACCAATTCTTATAGGTAATAAATATAAAGATATATATATATATAAATAATTTTTTAAATTTTATTTTTATTCACTTAGGAGTAAAATTATTTTCAATTTACATGATAAAAAATAAGATATTAGTTTAACTAATATATGTATATAAAATGACCATATTATCATTGACCATATTTGAAATGACCAAATTTGGAATGGTCATATTTATAATGGAAACACTTCATTTATATATATATTTTCTAACTAAATAATTGATATATTTAACTATTATTTCATGTGGAATAGTTCTTATATTGTTTTTTAGATAATTTATTCTACTTCCACGGTGGTATTCCTCATAATTTTTTTTGGATATTACCAATACACCAGGAGGAATATTATTATGAGTATATTATAGTCATAATAAATTTATCATTTTCTATTTATTTTCAAATATTTATTTATGTCCTTTTACTTGTTGTATACATCTATAGTGGGTAAGAATCCAAGGATAAAAAACAAAATTGTATATACTGTTCTAATAAGGATCATATAAAAATGGATAATGTCTTTAAATTTAATTCATATCATTCATGGTATATTTATTGATATTTTTAATATTTGTTAAACTAAATAAGAATATAATTATAAAAATATATTTTAGTAAAATAATATTCCTTTTAAAAACCAAGGATGTTACATCATCCAATTATAAAAATTATATCCTCACAATTTTAATTATAGAAAGAAAATTTTATAAGGGAATATATACAAAATAAATTACTCCTTCTATAATTTATAGAGTTTTTTCAACCATATTAACATTGGAAACATATATTTTGTCCTCAGAATATTCTTATAAATATATTGAGTTCCCCCAATCCATTTTATCTAAATTCCTTTAATTATTAAGTTTCAATGCCCATAATATATTATATTATTCTAAATTGATTTTATAAAAAAATATGTGATATCCTATTGTAGGTTGATAAGAAAAATTAATTCCTTATACTAATAATTAATTATAATTCTTGGAAGATAAAATTTTATTTCGAAAATCAAAATAAATTTCTCCATTTTGAGAATACTGTAATTTACACAAATAAAATTCATGTTAAAAAAAACCTGAGAAAACAATAATAATAATAATAATATGTGTATTTATTAATTACTTAATATATTTTTATTTTTGGGAATATTCAATTTAAAAAAACATGGTACAAAGGCTTGGTTTAACATGACACAGATACAATACTAATATTTCTTATGTTGTTGATTGATGTTTTTAACATCACATCATCTTTGTAAATCACATATATTGTTGTGGTTTTATAATAATTACCTTATATTATAATTTTCCAATGTATTTAATCCACATTATCCATTTTATTTTAGTATTGACCAGGATAATGGTATTTATTCGAAAATTTTGGATTGAAAATTAAAAGGGGTACATTTGGATGAACTATTTTTTCATTTCACTATTTTCACTAATGTCTTTACTATTAATTTAAGATTATTTACATTATTCTATCATATAAAATAGATATATTTTATTACATATCCATTTATTAATTTCTATTAGTTCTTCATCTTAAATTTTTTACATCAAGTAAAAAAATTCACTTTTATTCATCTTCATCGGGTGGATTTATATGACAGTCCATATTTATTTTCATTCGTTTATTCAAAAAATCCCAAAAATACATTATTAATTAAAATTATCATGATATTATATATCAAAATAACAATATATCTCACTCTAGATATTATCATATTGGGTTTCAAAATAGGACATTCTCTGTATTATTTATGGATTCTGTAGTCAACTTGGCTCTTTCATTAGTCAACCATTACTAAATCCATAGATGGTTAAACTGAGGGATAAATAATCATTATCATAAGAATTCAATGATAAATGATAATGTTAGAATCCCATCATTTTAATTTCATACTCTTTAAAACCATCACAATAACATCTAGTTCAATAAAAATTACACTTGTTTCAATCTAGGATCATTAAGTCGGATTCCGTTATAATGGATAACATAAATCATTAAAATAATAAATATTTCATAATTTTTTGTAAATATAATGTTATTAAAAAATAAATTTCTCTTTAGATTTTAAAATCATGTCTGTAGTTTGGCCACTTTTTCATGAACAAGGTAACGAATTTTTTATACAAAACAATATCTTTTGGGGGTTATTAAACTATGGTGATTCTACGTCATATCCAAAATAAAAATTTATTTTATAGGAATAAATGATATTTCTTGGAAAACCACACAATATATAATTTACCACAACAATATGATGTTACAATATATATAGACTTATCCCATACACATAAACTCATGTGTTTCAATAATTATATCTAAACTAATCCCAACATTAATTATTCCCATCTCTAATACCAACTTCAGTTACCCAAGAAAAATAAACACATATATATCATTTAAAGAAATAAACTATATATATCACATGTAAGATTAATTTCATTAATAACTACCTATATAAATTACTTTTTTTTTATAAAACTCAAAATAAAGCTTCATAAGTACAAAATTGTTGACCATATTTTAAACATATCATTTATAAAACTCATCCATATAACATAAATAATGAAAACAATTGAATGAGTTTTTCTCAAATGCAAAGAAACTAATTAATTTAAATTTCATTAAGGAATAATTTATTTACATATTAAAAACATGTACAGAAGTGAAAAATCAAATCATCAAGAGTAAAAATAATCAAATAAAAGTAATCCTAAATGATAATTACATTAGAATGTGTATCCATAAGAGATAAATATTGAAAAAAATAATCATATCATGTATTTTAATCTTTTATTATATACCATGAACCATTAAGAATTTATATTTTAATGCAAAATATATCTCAAATGGGGAAAAATATTATAATTTGGAAATATTACTTTTTTGACCCACGTTATTTATTCCCATGCTTATGAGAAACTAAAATAGGAGTAGGAATAATTTTTTAATGATATAAAAACTTTTAACCAAGGAATTAGAAGGAGATATATGAATCCATCCATCAACATCCATTTTTATGAGATCAATTTGAAAATAATTATCTTACCACATCATAAATAAAACATGGATATAAAATAGATTTTATTGAAAAAATTAATGATAATCATTCCCTTTTTATAGAAACTCCATGGAAATAAAAAATGGTTTTATAAAGCTCCCAATGGGTATAGGTTAAATCATTAAATAAAATTAATTAACCTTAATAATTTGATCACCCAAAAGCATCAAAAAATAATGAAAATTGAGTGTCAAATATGAAAAATGAAATAATTAGAGATAAATATTTTTTATTATACATATTAATAAAAATAAAAATTTAAAAATTAATTTCATGAAATCATTTTTTATTCATCGATATAAATTTCATTTTTATATATCACTTTTGAAAAATTATATATTCTTTTGATTAAAAATATTAATGTAAAAATTAATAGAAGCATATTTGAATTAAAAAATTCTTTTTCATATTGATTTAGTTTATATTATTATTTAAAATGAAATATTTAGTAAAAAATGTGGGAATAAAATAAATATTATTCCATTTAACTCAATGGAATATGTTTTAGTCATAAAATATTATACAAATTTATATTTTTTAAATGAAATTCTATTGATTGATTTAATTTATAATAAAATATTAGATATAATGAATTAAGATAATAAAATGATAAAAATATATTACATTGGTTGTAGATAAACCATTCCAACTATAACATTTTTTATATTAAGAAATATTTCTCAAGGGGTCAAAATTTGATATAAGAATCACATAACGTTACTCAGGATATTCTAAGTAGTTCCAAAACAACCTATATCATGATGATAGCAAACATTATCACATATTTTAGAATCTTATTAATATCTTTAACATATTATGATATTAATTTAAATTGTTATTCTATATGTATATTATATAGTTGTTATCAATTTTGAATATCGATCTTGAGCCATATTGGTAATTATGAATTTGATTCATAATAAAAGCATTATTTTTAACTCTTACACTAAATTACATTATTCATAAATTTTAAAATGTTCCCAAATTAATTTTTTAGTGTTAAATTTTTGATTTTATAATTTATGGGAACTATTTTGTTTGGAATGATCTATAGTGATGTATCAAATTATGTGTATCTTTTCATTCCTTATTAGTGAACACGTTTTGTTTTCATAAATAATGAGTTAAATTTTTATAAACCCAATATAAAAGAAAAAGCACAATATTTACTGACATATATCATTTATTATAGTAAATGTATTTCCTATATTCATCCATGACCTAAATATATATCACGGTTCACATTTGTGTTTAAAGGAGCTGAAATAAGAACATACAATAATTAAATGATTTTTATGAATTCTTTTAGGTGAATGAATGTTATTATAGGATCATAATGACCATATTTATTTTGTATTTTAATAATATATTGGATTTTTAATTAATTTTTAGAGTAATAAAACCTATAAGATGTTATTACATAGTATTGAATAGCTGAATTTTAAATTGTCTTTTCTTACTCATATTTCGAAAAGGATATAAAAATTGACATACCATAACCATAATAAATTCATAAATATTATAAGAATCCATTAATGTTAGTAATCAAATATTGGATACCTTGTTTCAATGGGGTAGTCCACACATACACATGGAGGATTATTTTGTTTACTCTTGATTAGGAGAAAAGAGTAATATGGATTATTTTTCAAAAATGAAAAAAGTTAAAAAATTTACAAAAATAAATATTAGGGTCATCCTCATATGGTTGTCAAAGAAGAAATCATTTTATCATGGGCACTATAGTCAGCACACCCACAAGACTGGTGTTTACAATATTCCTCGGGGAATGGGGGGAAGTGTATATATATAATAACCTCAATAAATAAAAATATATAAATATTTTGGTAATAATAATTTTATATTTTCATTATGGTTAATATTGTAAGTTTAATATTACCATGAAAGGAAAATATGAGTGAGAGATAAGTACTTACATTGATGTTTTGAACATTTTCTTAAAGTACGTCTTAAAAAAGGATTTGGAAAATCT
This sequence comes from Viscum album, assembly GCA_963277665.1. Taxonomy (NCBI): domain Eukaryota; kingdom Viridiplantae; phylum Streptophyta; class Magnoliopsida; order Santalales; family Viscaceae; genus Viscum; species Viscum album. Next base: position 204,876,386 of record OY728128.1, on the reverse strand, counting down.
ATATTGTTAAAATGGTTAATGTACTAATTTAGGATGAAAGGGGAAGTAAATATGGTAGATATGAATTAAAAAATTTTATTTTGAGAGTAGTAATAAGGGGTTTTTAGATGATCCTTTTATAAGTGGTGATAGTGAAAATTTTATAATTATACCCACTTTATATAAAGAAAGAACATGTCTCACAGTCAATGTGGCCCTAAAAAGTTCTATAATTTGTTATATGATATGATATTGTCTATAAAATATTTTCCACTAAATTTTAAAAATGATTTTTAGATTTTTCAATCCATCTAAACTTATAATTATTTGTTTTGATACTTTATAATTTCCTACATCAACTTGTATTTTCCAAGGTAATATACGATTTATTCCTTAAAACATAGTTGTCCATAAATGATAAAATCAAAAAAACAAATATATATTCTAAATATTATTTTATATTAACTTTATATGATTGATAAAAAATAATTTTAAAATATTATATTCATAGTTTATTAAAAACATTTTTAGATCAAATGTTAAATAATTTTTAAAATATCAAATAAAGGTTTTTAAACTAAATGAACATTAAATTTATATTTTTAGTTATAAATATATATATATATTGTCTATAAAAGGGTTTCATGTATCTATATATAATACATACACACATATATTTTTATAAAAACATTGGGGTTTTTAAAAATGGTATCTTTCATTATTCACATAAAAATAAAAAAATTTAAAAAACATTCACAATTTCACCATATGATGATATTGAAAATATATATATATAAATTGTGTTATTTTTATCTTATTAAAAATAAAAAATTTGTATATTTTTCTATATAGTTAGAATAAAAAATATAATGATAAACATTATCTAGAGAAAAATAATTTTTTCACACCATTTTGTATTTCTAATATTATTTAAGATGATTTTATAATTTAAATACGTTTAAAATAATAATATTTTATAAGCTGTTAGTTTTATTCTTTTGATAAAATATAAAATAATTTATAAAATATGATATGGAAAAAAGTCTTACATTTATACAATATACGATTTAACAAACACAATTAAAATTAATAATTAATATTAAAATTTTAATTATACTAGTCAATTTATTTTCAAATATTTATATATATAATTTTATATAACAATAACAATAATTATTATTATACGTAACACACAGATATATATATATATACATATATATATTTTAAGCTAATATTTTTATTTCATTAAGAGTAATATTTTTTAAAATATCCAACCGAACAATAGAATACATTATTTTACATATTAGTTATATATACATTATTGAAACAATAAATTTCCATATTTGTCAAAAATATATTTATAATGCTAAAATTTGATTCATGTTTCTATAAGTAATTATTTAATAATTATTTTATTACATTATAACTACATAATTAATAGTTCATAGTTTATATTAAAAATAGAATTTCTTCCGTTCATGTTTATCATCCAGATTTTTACTTTTATTTTTCTATTGGGGATACTAAATATTTTATTTGATTTAAGATATTTCTTATTCATGAAGACTTTTTTCATTCCTTTTTATTTCATAATATATAATTATACATATTTAATAAATGTATTCATCCCTTGAGTGTAATAATCCATGGTGTGGAATGCCCACATTTATAACATTATTTTTATACTTCATCATATGAATGAATAATGTGTTGTTAGTTTAATAAATAACTTCAATTAATTATCTCAAAATAAACATAAAATACGATATAAAAATATATATTATTATAAACTTATTGATTTTATATGGAATATTCTTCCAAAAAACTAGGGAATTATTATACATGAACACATCTTCCCACAAATATAAAAAGTTATATAAAATTTTATGTATAAGAAAAAATGTAACTATTGGGTTTAAATAATAATAAGTAATTCATTAAATAATATCAATAGTATTAAAATAATCATTATATTGGTGTTATTTGAATATTTTGGACATTCATACATATTTATTGAGTTAAGGTGTAATATGAGTGTTTACTGAGTGGTAATCATGTATAATGTGTTAGGGAAATCCTTGAACATTTCCACAGTAATGGGGGAATATTCCAAATTAATAAAGACATTATAACATGTCACTCTTCATCAACATGTTCATCACAAGACCACATGCCTACCCATGATGTGTATAACTATACCATATAAAACACAATAGATTCTCATTATGCCAAAGCAATAACAAGATCTTATTTTAATCCATATAAATACATTTGTAATAGTATTATTAAATGTCATATAAAAAACATGATATACTAAAAAATCATGGTAGGAACAACCACAAGGGAAAAAATATAGGATACTAAAAATCAGTCCAAATATGTTATAAAATAAGAAATATCCCTATATTAATTTAATTTTTATTAATAATAACAAAAATGACTAAAAATAAGTGAAATTATTATTACCTAACAATTTTGGTCGAATTGGAGTAAGATTATTGTTTCTTATTTTAATAATATTTATAAATTAAAAAAACCACACTAGGAAAATCATTTAACTAAATTAAATACTCTATAAACAAAGAAAATTTTACACATCAATCATTCCTTACAAGAAAAAACATTTTATTATTATTTAAAATTTATACATTAATGAACCATATAAATCAATAATATTTAACAAATTTGTGGTGGTAAAAGTAACCTATTTAATTTAGTAAAAATGTTTATAAAACCAACAATTTTCAAAAATTAGAAGAAAAAAAATTCAAAATAATATTTATGACATTAACACTAATTCGAAAACCAAATAAGTAAAAATAATAAATAAATTATTTAATTTTAATAAATCTCATCCATTAACACATCCTAGATGAAATCATATAACCAATGTTATGAATAGATTATTTAAATGTAATTAGTTTTTGTTTTAGTACAAATAGTGGATTGACATTATAATAATTAAATAAAATATATGAATATGATATTTTTTCAAAAAGAATGTAATATATTCAAAATTTTATTCAAATGTTCATTTATGAATTTTTATAACTAGTTTAAATAAATTAATATAAGTGCAATACATTTGTTCTTCTTCTTAACTAAAATCCCTTGATAAAAGAACCAGTTTAACAAATATTTTATTTTCAAACGATTATTATTTTATAGAAATTACTCAAAAATATCATACTCTAGGTTAATGATGTCATAAAAAATGATAAAAAATTTCTAGTCATGAATCTTTATTATTAAGAACCCATTTATATCCATGAAGTGCTAGTCCACCATTATAATTTATAATAAAAAATTAACCGTAATTATATAGCAAGCATCGTGAAATTTATAAAAGGAACCACATTGAAACACCATATATAAATATGATTAATAAAAAATATTCATAAATACACAAAAACTTACTCTCATGCACTGTATTTTTTTAATAACATAAAATTTATTTTTTCTTGATGCTTTTATTTTTGGTTTTTATATTATTTTTTTAAAATTTTATCAATGGAATTATTCATATGTTTTTATAATTAAAAATTTCATAATTTATTAATTATTAATTATTGATTGTTTCTCTTATATTTATTGATAAATATAGAATATTCACATTAGTGTTGACTATTTCATAACATACTTTTCCTTATTTATGTAATACAAAATGATGATTACTTTTACAGATCTAAATATTTGTAAAGAAAATGAGATTAATTATAAGAAACATTCTCATACATGTCAACATATCCTTTATATATGAAATTATAATTATACTATACTATTATGTATTATATTATATTAAAAATTCTGATATTTACTAGATATTACATTTGATCCCAATCAATGAATATATTCTTACTTTTAAACTCTTGAGACAAAAGATTCCCTCGAATATCTTATAGTAGAATCAATATAACTATTATATATTCCTCTGAAAGGTGATTTTTTTCTTAAATATTCACTAAAAATAATAATATTCTTCTTGTATATTAATCTGGAGAAGTAATGCAATATCTTTTTATTCTTGAAGGATTATAAATAGTATTTTAAACATCAAAATAATTTTGGAGGCTGTAACAAAATTTTGTTTTATGGATTTATTTATCCCATCAAAGGAATTCAAGGTCCCATTAAAAATAAAAATAATACTCAAATATGAAGTTGTTCATTTATGATTTTAATTAAAAATAACTAATATGACTATGAGGCTATATTTCATAATAAAAATTCTCCAATGTTTATTATAATTCCTTTGAAAAATAAGAAAATAGCGCATTGTATAAATGGATAAATATTTATTGATAATATATATATATATATATTAATATAATGATATAATATATAAGATATCACATGATATATTAATTATATATGTAGGAATAACATTTATGGAATATTTTTTAATATTTTTTAAATTCAATAATTCAAATTATTTTATAACTATTATTGAAATGAAAGAATAATGATACCAAAATACTACATCTATTATTAGTTACCCTTATAAAGATGATATATTTGAATATAAATTCCAAAATACAAATTAGATGTATATTACTCTATTAAATACGATGTATTACCTATTATATGCTAATGGCAACTATTAGACGTGAAAAAGAACCTCAAATAAATATTATTGTTAATTTTAAGGGTGTGCACTTATTGTAAAAGATGTTGGACATTGTTCATAAATGATATTTGTGAGAGAGGAAAGAGAAAAATAATTTGTTTAAATTTTACGATAAGGTTTCAGCTACTTTATATTATCTATTAGATCCCACGAAATTGAATTGAAAATAAACTCACCATATATATATATTGGGTTCTAGAGGAGTGGAAAAGGGGAAGGTATTTATAGACTAATTTTATTATTGTTTTTTATATTTATATTTTGTAATTTTATTTTTATACACTTTTTATTAAATATGAAAAAACATAATAAATATTTATGAATTAAGATTTTAAATTGTTAAAAACATTAATAAAAAATTCAAGAACTGAATTCACCACATCTAGTGTCATTTTGATCAAGTAGATGAGACAACACATGGTTTTAAAGCATGAAATAATATTTATCCATAATATTATTTGGATGTTCGATGATAAATTCATAGTATTTAGAGTATATATCACATGTAATCGATGTAATTGGAATGAACTCCTTATTTCAATAGTGAAAAATATAACAGTTAAGAAACTATAATGATTATTCTTCTACTGGATCATGGATTGAAACAATTTATAAATTATGTTAAAAATTAATCATTCATTATTTTGATCCTAAATTATGGATTTTAGATCATGACATATATTATGAACTAAATAAAAATCTAATTATTTGTATTAATTTTTTGATTAGGGCATGATGAGTTCAAACAATATATTCAACGCACTAATTGTTGTTATATAGTTGAAACATTATTATTACCTTTTCTGGAATAGATAATGTGATCCAATAAAGTTACAGTAATTCCAAATTAGTTTTTGGAACATCTAGGATACCTAATATAGAACCCATAATAAAAATTAATATAGAACTCACAATGCTTGTGAATAATGTTACACATTTTGGATCTATAATACCCGAGTTATATTTTTCTTTAAAAGTTATTATATCCATATATGATATATAGAATTGAATCTTTGAAGTAATAATAAAATCAACAAATTATAATATAGATACAATAGAAAAAATTATCTTTATTTAATATTATTTTCATAATGTATACACTAAATCTAATATGATATAAAACAATACAATGAATGAAAGGATTTATATTATTATGGAAAGGATAAATATGATAATTATTTCACATAACTTATAAATATTTATATATATTTGAACTACAATATATCCTTTATAGACATCTTGTAATCGAAGATTATCCTCATAACCTAGGGGACTAAAATATTATAAAGGTCATACATTCTCTGTATGTAAAATCATAACTGATACCCAGAAATGATCTTATGTGAGACTAATATGTGAATATGGGTATAATAAATATATATAAGATAATGATAAGTCATTAATAATTAATCATAAATCATTTACTAATAATATAACTATTTTCATAATGGAATAATTGAATCCATAGAATTTGGGAAAAATAGTCACAAAACCTGATCAATGAGAACATATCATAGAAATATGAATATTCTTAATAGTTTGTCATAAATATATGAATAATAAAATATATAATTTGGATCATATATTATATATAATTAAATCCGTGTAGAAACATATAATCATCGATTAACTATATTTATCCCAAAATATAATATTCTATGAAAATATTAACCATAATTATACCCATGAAAAAACATATTATATAAGAATAACCATAATTATACCCACAAAAACATTGTGAAAACATGTATATTTCTATTATACCCACAAAAAAGTTTGAGCAATGATAAACTGCAACTATACCCACTCAAATCCATGTGATAATACCATATGATAAATTATTCAAATTTAAAACATTATGAGAATAGATTAACCAAAATTTACCAATGAATAACCATTTTATTAATGATTAAGACTAATTATAACCATAAAAACCCATATTAAAATAGACTAATCACAATTATACCCGCACACAACATCATTATCTCATGATATATAAAACCTTAATCAATGAATGAGAATGTAATATTTAAATCTACTCATCAATCATCCATATACATATTCAAGACACTTAATATAAAATACTCACTATAGAAAAAAAGAATCCATAAACTAGAATTTAAATTTCACAACATTTATTTATTGAATTACCAAAAATAACCTAAGGAATATAAATAGTAGATTCTTAAAAATTCAATCACATAAGAATATTATTTAATATGAATATTTAAATTATGTTTCATGAAAAAAACATCCAAAAAATTGATCATTTCTATATAAATAGAAAAAGGAAGTGAAATCATAAATTTGATTTTTAGAGAACTCTTATGGAATCATAAAATAAGAATTCATTATACTAAATTATGAGGGATTGTTACTTGAAATGTCACTTGATATAAATTTAAATCAATTAATTTTTAAAAATCATTATATTGACTGAAATATAAATTAAATATCATAAAATTTAAATAATTGACTCTAAAAGGAAAAGTAAAAACACTTTTTATAACTATTACCATTTATATGAAAGATGGTCAATAATAAAACCCTGAAAAAAACACAAAATGATTCTAAAAGTATAATGGGAAATCATGGAAAAATATTTACTCTTAGAAATAATAATCAATAAAGGAACGTGAATTATAATATAAGGTTATAAAATAGATATTTGAACTAGAATATAAAACATTTCAATTTAAAATATTCGAAAACAGTTTTAATACATTAAAATACAATTTTTAAAAGATATATTTTAAAAATAGTAAATAAATATAATTTTGAAAATTTTATAAAGTAAATTTTATAGAGACATGGGGGAGACCATAATTAGGTTTCGAATTATAAATTAAAATATAGAGGGAGAGGGAAATATGTAAAATGAATGGAAGCCGTCATGAAAGGGAATGAGGAATATTATAAACAATGATATATTTGTTTTTTTTAAATCCTTATAGTTTAATATTTGAGTTATAAAATTCATTATCCCCAGACAAGATGAAAAAATTACTATAAAATAACTTCTTAGGGTGAGAGTAACAAATATTGAAATATGATGTTCTTGAAGAAGCATTATATCTCAATTGTTGAAGTTTTGTAAACAAAAACATTTTGGTAACATTTGAATGAAAAATAATTTAATGAGATAACATGATATGGATCTTAAAACCCATTTAATTACATTATTATGTTAAAATTAATTCATTAATATGTCATAAAAATATTTAAATAATTATATTGTTCTCAAAAAGAAATATTCTCATGAAATTAAATGTGACCGAAAGAACCCCTTTCCCTGATTTCCTTCATAGTTTATCACAGAATTACACCCTTTATAACAAACATACCATCTTAACAACCTATTTTTGAACCTTATTCATGTATATAATGTTTTACATACTTTATTTATTATAAATTTCTATATTTAATGTGGTTAGCTATTGAATTTTTTCAATATCGAGTGTGAGTAATATTGATCATTTTGAGCTACTTTGAAATTGTTGTGTTATTGATCAATATTATCACATAGTAAATTATTTTGAGTAAAAAAAAATTAATTTTATTTATATAATATAAAAATTTGTAATGTTATATTATCATCTTATGTGTCTTTTGGTTAGGGTACTTATAGATGTGTTTGGTGATGAAAAAGATTAGACAACTATAAGAGAACAAATAATGTTTTCAGAATTATTGATTTAAATTATAATATTACAACTATAGATAAAAATGATTTATTTATTTATTCATATAATAAATAACAATTAATTTAATTCCCAATGTTATCCATGATATAAATTTTTAACATTTATCACTTAAAAGGTTAAACCAACTAAAAAAACAGACAATAGTTTATTGATGACTATAATGCGAATTAGTTGAAATATTGTTATAAAAAACATTAATGATCTCATTTAAAATAAAAAGAATTATATATAATAATATGGAATAATTATGAAAAGAGTATAATATTGGGTGTTATTTATTAGTAGATAGAAATTCATTTTTTCTTAAATAACACTCATAGATAGTAAAATTTACCAAGATATTTTACTGCTTATATTTTTAATTAGTTGTACAATATTCCTTCACATAATAATAATAATTCTAGAAATATAAAATTTAACCATTTAACCGATTCTCATGATCAGTTCTGTTATATCCCAGCGTGGTATCCACATGTCATTCACCCGATATAGTGTGTTTTGTGACCTCAGGTGCACCTCCCCAAACACTAAAGGCTGTAAACTAGAAATGAGGGTGTAAAATATATCATGGGGAGACTATGAAATCTTTTTCAAACTAGAAAAATAAAATAAATTCATAAAATATATCCATGTTATAATAAATAATAATTAGTATAATATCATACTAAATAATACTAACATCGCTTGATAATATGAAAACATATTCAAATAACCACAAATTGAAGTAGTAGATATGTTATTTAATCTAACTATCATGTTTCAAATGAAACTCAAAAATAATGACACATTTAAAACTCATCATGCTGGTCCGGATATAATTTTTATTTTCCTCCTCCATGATCCATCCCATATCTCAATAGAACCATAAAGCATAGCGATATTTCCTTTATCTCATCCTGCAATCTTTAAGTCCATTCAACTACCGATCAGTCAGTCCAATTTGGTCATGAGTCAAACATAGTAGGCCACCAACAATTATTTTTTAAGAAACATCCATTCTAAAATAGTTTATGTGGTTTAATAAACAAAGTATAAAAGGTAAAGTAAACAGTTTTCACAAACATATATTCAATCACGAACAACATAATCCCTAGGTTCACTGTGACACCAAATCCAATAATTCCTTATTTGGCTCATGTAGGAGTATAAAAAATCCACCAATGGTATATCAAATTTCATTGTACCATGGATTTCATTAATCATTTACTTCTACTTTCAAAATTATTGTATGGGGGACAAAATAGTATCCTAACACCTTGTGGATTTTTTGGAGTAGTAATCACTATCCCATAACATTTTTATCACGTGTAATAAATATATATCATGGGGTCCTAGAGTTGAAATCTGGAACCCCTTGGGGTTTTTGAGCAGCATTCCCCATCCCACAACTCATTGTTTACAATATTCACATAATTAAGAAAACATGGTTCTATTTTCTTAATCCCATTATCCAACAATTTTTTAATCCCTTTCTTCTTCCAATTCCATTCTCCCATTAGTCTAGCAATTTCACTGTCCCATTATTCAACCAATTTCATAATCTCATTGTTCAACTATTTTATAATTTCATAAGAATAATTAATTTATTTTATTATTTCAAAAATGAAATTCTCTAGTCTGGAAATTGTAATTTCACAATTTTATCCTCAAATTATCATTAAGAATATTATAATTGAACATTGTACAACATACCACAACATTGTTGATGACTATTTTCCAAACTAAAGTCCCCAATTTTAAGTTGAATATTAACATCCACTATGGTAGAAGTGTTTTAGAATAAAAACACAGTACCAAGATCTAACCAAACACAACCATCAAAACAATGATCTAAACCATTACTAATTGAGTAAAAATTATTCATCCTCCTTTTGAAAGAGAGATCAGAGAGAGAGAAATTAAAAGGGTCAGATATTTCAAACCATAGAGTAGTTGATCACTCATTTAGATCGTTGATTTCACAATAAATGGGTTCAAGGGGACATTTAATCATCTCTATGACATTAAAAAATGGAATTCCATTTAAGTAGGGTGAGTGATAATGTGACTAAAATCAGTGAGTTTGGGAATTTTAATAAAATATTAAAGTGGTTTCAATCATGTGCGAATGCATTCCTTGGTAGAGGAATGTGTTTTACCAAACTGTGAACTTTAATAGTGTGTCTGAATTCTTGTGGTTCATGATCTATTTTATGTGTTACACAATTTTACATTTTGTGCATCAATACTAAAGATACCCTCTACTTGAGGGTTCAGTATTTATGGAGGGAGGCTACATAGATTGAATAAACCATGGGACAATCGTGTGCTGCCTCATGTGTCTCCAAAAGGGGATCACAGTAACTTGGGTAAACCTATAGAGTTTGTGTTAACTGTGAACCAACATCACACTATCTCATGGGTATATAATACTCACCAATTTCACTTTAATCAACCCCAAATGACACTTAAATCATAGTTTAAACAAAAAGGGGAAGACAAGTACTATAAAATAAAAATGAGTCTTCTCCAGAATGTTCAAGGTCTTACAATCTCCTCAAATTATATCATCTCATCTTCGAGTTTTAGTCCCATGTATCACTACAATCCTAAGGTAAAAATTTAATTCCACTAAGCCAATATATCTTCATCCCCATCCCATGATTTCTCATGAACATGTCCATGCTACCATAACACTCAGACTATTGGAAAGATCTTTCCCCACACCACATTCTCACTATTAACCATTACATGAATTAGGCTCTGATGAAGCTCACATTTTCATATATTTTATACTTTAAATAATTTTTATAATCCCACAAAAGTGTTATTGGATGGGTAATTGTCATGTTTTTTGGTTTTAGTGTTATTTTGAGCCCAAATGTGAAAAACGACTAATTCTGGATTTTTGACAGAATTTTACGTCAGGGGTATTTTGGTCATTTACGGAAAAATAAAATTCCAAATTTTCTGATTAATTTTTTTTTATAATCCTTATTTTATTTCCTTCATTTTTTCTTCTGGACCAGGAGATTATTTGGTCATCTAAAGGGTTTAAAAATTCATTGATGTTTGGACTTTTTCCGGGTGGACTGCGTGGACCCAGCCAAAATAACTGATATCAAACTCTTCATACACAAATCTAAATGATGTTTTTCAACCTGATTTATGACGAGGACATATATTTCCGACTCTAAAAGAAATTTGGAGATGTTTGGAAGTCATTAAGGAGTCCATTAAATGACATACATTTGGAAGAACCATCCAGGAAGCTTCGTACAGAAACAGAAACCGAGAATGAAAAATTTATAACTCCTTCATCCGGTTTTAAAATTATCTGAAATTTAGAGGAGAGACGGACAAGATAAATATGAACAACATTCAGGGAGGGTGGAACACGTGAATAAGTCATTAATGGGGTCTAAAACGCGTCGACTTTCGGGGGTAGAATTCTGCCTATAAAAGGAGGCCATCACCTCCTCCTCAAAGCATCCTATTCTCTATCCATTCCTTCAAGAAATCAAGGAGGAGATCTCCACCGGGGGAGGCCAGCCACAAATCTTCCAATTTTCTTTTTTATTTTATTTCATTTCTTTATTTTTTGTTTTCAATTTTAATTTAGATTTCTAATAAATTCATGCATCGTTTTTATTTTTGTGTCCACCGATTCACCCTCTTCTCTTCCTCTCATCTTACCATTGTGAATTATAATACTCATGATCATGAGTAACTAATACGAGGAATATACCGAGGGATGAATCAGGTTCTTGAAACCAAGACCATGTTTTTCATATTATTTGAGTTAATTCTAAGGATAATTTATAGTGGGTGTAATCCTCACTGTGGTTGTCTAAAGATTAACTTCTTAATCTACAACCTTTTTCCCTCGATTGAGGAGGTGGATGGAAGGTGTGCTTGGCGAGCGCGAAGTAGACCTTTCATTCATAACCGGTGTAGAATAAGGTGTGCACAAATATTATGGAGTGTGTACACTAAGAATATTTGAAATTGGCCAATGAAGGTGCTCCTTGAATATTCTCTCGGGAGAACTTCCTTTCTTCCCTAATTACATTCTGTTTAGCATTGCATGGTAATTTAGAATTAAATTTTAGATTCTTCTAATTTATGAATTTAATTTATTTTATTAAATTACATTTATTTCATAAAATATTAAAAAACAAAAAGAATTAGATTAGGTGGACTAGAAGTAGTGATTTATTAACCACAAAAGCTCCTCAAGAGAACAACCTAGGTCAGCCACTGTGATGCACTTAGTAAAATTAAATACGCTTTTTCCACGCCCCACAATAGGCGTGCGTCAAAACTGTAAATAATTTTTATAATCCCACAAAAGTGTTATTGGATAGGTAATTGTCATGTTTTTAGGTTTTAGTGTTATTTTGATCCCAAATGTGAAAAACAACTAATTCTGGATTTTTGACAGAATTTTATGTCAGGGGTATTTTGGTCATTTACGGAAAAATAAAATTCCAAATTTTCTGATCCAAATTTTATTAGAATCCTTATTTTTTTTCTATCATTTTTTTTCTTCTGGACCAGGAGATGATTCAGTCATCTAAAGGGTTTAAAAATTCATTGATGTTTGGACTTTTTCCGGGCGGACTGCGTGGACCCACCCAAAATAACGGATATCAAAATATTCCTACACATATCTAAATGATGTGTTTCAACAATGGTTATGACGAGGACATATAGTTCCAACTCTAAAAGAAATTTGGTGAAGTTTGTAAGTCATTAAGGAGTCCATTAAACGACATACATTTGGAGGAACCATCCTGGAAGCTTCGTCCAGAAACAGAAACCGAGAATGAAAAATTCATAACTCCTTCATCCTGTTTTAAAATTAGCTGAAATTTGGAGGATAGACGGCCAAGATAAATATGAATAACATTCATGAAGGGTGAAACGCGTGAAGAAGTCATTAATGGGGTATAAAACGCGTCGACTTTAAGGGGTAGAATTATACTTATAAAAGGAATCCATCACCTCCTCCTTAAAGCATCCCATTCTCCGTCCATTCCTTTAAGGCAACAAGGAGGAGATCTCCACCGAGGGAGGCTGGCCACAAATCTTCCACATTTCTTTTTATTTTATTTCATTTCTTTATTTTTAGTTATCAATTGTAATTTAGATTTCTAATAAATTCTTGCATTGCTTTTATTTTTGTGTCCACCGATTCACCCTCTTCCCTTCCTCTCATCTTACCATTGTGAACTATAATACTCATGACCATGAGTAACAAATCAGAGGAATATACCGATGGAGTAATCAGGTTCTTGAACCCAAGACCATGTTTTTCATATTCTTTGAGTTAATTCTAATGATAATTTATAGTGGGTGTAATCCGCATTATGGTTGTCTAAAGATTAACTTCTTAATCTACAACCTTTTTCCCTCGATTGAGGAGATGAATGAAAAGTCTACTTAGCGAGGAGGTCCCAGAAGTACACATTCCAACAGATGCACTGATGGGTGGTCAACATTTTTTGGAAGAATCTTTAAATAACTTTGTTGAAGATAACTTTAAACATGATCTTCCCATACTTAATAATGAAACATCAGACACTTTCTACCTCTCTCTTGCTTTGGAAGATAAGGAATAAGATACACCTTCTGAGATCGAGTTTCCAATGGTCATGCCTAAAGAAATCAATTACCAAGCTGAATTACTTAAAAGGGAAGATTTCTTTATTAATTCTTCATGTTTTAATATTATTCAAGCTAAATTGTTTTCTGACATCTCTTCCTTTGAAATTTCTGAAACAACACAAATGGAGCAGACCATGGATGATATGAAAGATACCACTGAAGTAGTGGTGATCATGGAAGAAGATATAGAGAAGGTGGCGGTTGTGCGACTACCTCCTCAACAAATATTTTTATACCATATGGAGGAGGACACCACTAAAGTTAACAGGGAGAACCCTTATCTTTTATTCCCCCCACTTCGAACCTCCAAATTCTTCTTTATTCTTTCTCGAGGGTTGGGAACATTCTAATATTATTTGGGGTTATCTACTTTCAGGTTTTACTCATGGATATCGGGAAAAATCCCATGTGGTGGTTCATCTCAATGAAACCACACCCACCGTCTGATTGGGGATAATCTACTAAAACTGCCTGACTAGGGGCAGTAAAAACAAAGAACCCTCTTGGGGGTCTAAACCAAGCATTATCTCTTTTCTTTTCCCTTTATCATTATTTTTATTTATTTTTCTTATGTATTTTCATTACTTTCTTGTAGTTTTAAAGTGGCTGATTCTAGGAGCTTAACTCAAGGCATCCACCTGTAAAATAATGTCAGGACGTATCTTTCCTTTGCTTTTAATTTCTACCTCTATATTTATATTTTGTTGAGTTGAAATAAGGGGTAGTTAAATTTAAGTGTGGGGGAGTGTCAATCTGCTTAGTTCTTCTTGTGGGCTTTTCATTTTGGTTTATTATATTTTTAGGATTTTTGAGCTTTATTGAATATTCTTATCACTTTTTACACATCAATTGATTTAGAAAGAATTGAAATGATTTTTGAAATAATTGATTTTAAATGATTGTTGATGTGAAAACATTTTTCTTGAATTGGATTATTAATCATTTTTATGAGTTTGACTGATTTTTGAAATCCATGCCCATGAAACACTGACTCAAAATAATTTTTCAATCATGTGAGGTATTCTAAACCACTTTTATATATTCTTCCTAATACCCACACTTTTGTGAGGGAAACTTGAATTTTGTGTGAGAACCAGAATTTGTGAATATTCTCTTTCGAAGCATTGGATTTCATGAAATTTATTTGAAATGATTGAGGCATCTCTTTGGCTAGCCACATTTTATCTTGAGACCCACCTTTACATTTATCCTTCGTAATCCCTTAGATGCCATGAATTGCCTTATAGGTTTAAGCCACATTACAAGCCACTTTTCCCTTACCTACCCACACTTTTAGTATTTTTTCATGGTTATTTGAAGTTTGAGTATGGGGAAAGGGCCTTTCGTGTGCGTTCCTAGGGATGTGTATCATTTATGGATGGTTTGAGGTGTGTTTCAATACTTTGGGAAGTGTACAATAAGAGAATTGGGCAAGTGTCATCATTTCATTGTGCTTTATTTGTTTCATCCATTTCTCCTTCAAAAAAAAAGAAAAAAAAAGAAAAAAAAGGAGATGATTTTGAATTCCTCATTGAACATTCTGTTATGACTCATTTACCTCTCAAAAATCAAGGGCATGAATTTTCATTCATTCATTGTATTCAATTTTCATCTCATCCTCGATAAAAAAAAGTAAATAAAGCTGTGCCTTTCTAGAGATTTGAAAAAAAGAGGAGAACTTAGAAGATATCATTCTTTATAATCACTTATTGGAACATGTACCATGTCATAAAGAGGGGTGGGTTTGTTTTTAACATTTATAAGTGGTATTGAGTGAGGAATTTCATGTGATTTCACTTGAATTAATCATGCATTGTACTCAAAAGTCAAACCTCATCTTTCAATCCTGGAACTTTTTTTTCTCAATAATTTTCCCACCAACCCTAAGCTACAGAATAATTTGAACCTTTAATTAAACCCCCCTTGATTAAATTCATTTTCATGTTTCACACTGTGGAGAAATCAGAATTTTCACAAACCTATGGTGATACATGCGATTTTCAAGTATGAGTATAACTATAGATTCAATTTCTCTTGAGTGAAGAGTGACATAAAATTCAATGTGAGGTAGGTTGTGATTGGCCCATGGATTGATTTATGAGGTTGAACAAATTTTAGTTATTGAAATGATAATAATAGAGAATTATTATTAATATTTTAGACATGATGGAATTCTATTTTGGATAAAATCATTGATGTTTTCTCATTTTTGATTGTTGTGTGGAAATTGATTTGGATGTATAATGATTGCCCAGGAGTGCAATGTTTAAGTGTGGGGGAGTGATGAAGCTCACATTTACATATATTTTATACTTTAAATAATTTTTATAATCCCAAAAAAGTGTTATTGGATGGGTAATTGTCATGTTTTTAGGTTTTAGTGTTATTTTGAGCCCAAATGTGAAAAACGACTATTTCTGGATTTTTTACAGAATTTTACGTTAGGGGTATTTTTGTCATTTACGGAAAAATAAAATTCCAAATTTTCTGATTCAAATTTTTTTAGAATAATTATTTTATTTCCTTCATTTTTTTCTTCTGGACCAGGAGCTGATTCGGTCAACTAATGGGTTAAAAAATTCATTGAAGGTTGGACATTTTCCGGGCGGACTGCGTGGACCCACCCAAAATAACGGATATCAAACTCTGCCTACACATATCTAAATGATGTGTTTCATCATGGGTTATGACAAGGACATATATTTACGACTATACATGAAATTTGGGGAAGTTTGGAAGTCATTAAGGAGTACATTAAATGACATACATTTGGAGGAACCATCCTGGAAGATTCGTCCAGAAACAGAAACCGAGAATGCAAAATTCATAACTCCTTCATCCTGTTTTAACATTATTTGAAATTTGGAGGGGAGACGAACAGGATAAATATGAACAACATTCATGAAGGGTGGAAGGCGTGAAGAAGTCATTAATAGGGTCTAAAACGCGTCGACTTTCGGGGGTAGAATTCTTCCTATAAAAGGAGGCCATCACCTCCTCCTCAAAGCATCCCATTCTCCATCCATTCCTTCAAGGAACCAACGAGGAGATCTCCACCGAGGGAGGCCAGCCACAAATCTTCCACATTTATTTTTATTTTCTTTCATTTCTTTATTTTATGTTTTTAATTGTAATTTAGACTTCTAATAAATTTATGCATTGTTTTTATTTTTGTGTCCACCGATTCACCTTCTTCTCTTTCTCTCATATTACCATTGTGAACTATAATACTCATGATCATGAGTAACCAATCCAAGGAATATACTGAGGGAGTAATCAAGTTATTGAACCCAAGACCATGTTTTTCATATTCTTTGAGTTAATTCTAAGGATAATTTATAGTGGGTGTAATCCTCACTGTGGTTGTCTAAAGATTAACTTCTTTATCTATAACCTTTTTCCCTCGATTGAGGAGATGAATGAAAAGTATACTTAGCGAGGAGGTCCCAGAAGTACACGTTCCAACTGATGCACTGATGGGAGGTCAACATTTTTTGGAAGAATCATGGAATAACTTTTTTGAAGATAACTTTAAACATGATCATCCCATACTTAATAATGAAACATCAAACACTTTCTACCTCTCTCTTTATTTGGAAGAAAAGGAAGAAGATAAACCTTCTGAGATTGAGTTTCCAATGGTCATGCCTAAAGAGATCAATTACTAAGCTGAATTACTTGAAAGAGAAGATTTCTTTATTAATTCTTCATGTTTTAATATTATTCAAGCTAAATTGTTTTCTGACATCTCTTCCTTTGAAATTTCTAATACAGCACAAATGGAGCAGACCATGGATGATATGAATGATACCACTGAAGTAGTGGTGATCATGGAAGAAGATATGGAGAAGGTGGCAGTGGTGCGACTACCTCCTCAAAAAATACTTGTATACCATATGTAGGAGGACACCACCGAAGTTAACAGGGAGCACCCTTATCTTTTATTCCCTCCCACTTTGAACCTCAAAGTTCTTCTTTATTCTTTCTCGAGGGTTGGGAACATTCTAAT
The DNA here is from genome assembly GCA_963277665.1 of Viscum album. NCBI lineage: Eukaryota > Viridiplantae > Streptophyta > Magnoliopsida > Santalales > Viscaceae > Viscum > Viscum album. The sequence continues at coordinate 204,858,418 of OY728128.1, read as the reverse complement.
ATTATTTGGGGTTATCTACTTTCAGGTTTTACTCATGGATATCAGGAAAACTCACATGTGGTGGTTCATCTCAATGAAACCACACCCACCTTCTGATTGGGGATAATCTACTGACACTACCTGACTAGGGCCAGTAAAAACCTAGCACCCACTTGGGGTCTAAACCAAGCATTATCTCTTTTCTTTTCCCTTTATCATTATTTTTATTTATTTTTCTTATGTAATTTCAATACTTTCTTGTAGTTTTAAAGTGGATGCTTCTAGGATCTTAACTCAAGGCATCCACCTCTAAAATAATATCAGGATGTATCATTCCTTCCCTTTTAATTTCTACCTCTATATTTATATTTTGTTGAGTTGAAATAAGGGGTTGTTAAATTTAAGTGTGGGGGAGTGTCAAGCTGCTTAGTTCTTCTTGTGTGCTTTTCATTTTGGTTTATTATATTTTTAGGATTTTTGAGATTTATTGAATATTCTTATCACTTTTCACACATCAATTGATTTTGAAAGAATTGAAATGATTTTTTAAATAATTGATTTTAAATGATTGCTGATGTGAAAACATTTTTCTTGAATTGGATTATTAATCATTTTTATGAGTTTGACTGATTTTTGAAATCCATGCCCATGAAACACTGACTCAAAATAATTTTCCAATCTTGTGAGATATTCTAAACCACTTTTATATATTCTTCCTAATACCCACACGTTCTTGAGGGAAACTTGAATTTTGTGTGAGAACCAGAATTTGTGAATATTCTCTTTTGAAGCATTGGATTTCATGAAATGCATTTGAAATTATTGAGGCATCTCTTTGGCTAGCCACATTTTATCTTGAGACCCACCTTTACATTTATCCTTCATATTCCCTTAGATTCCATGAATTGCCTTATAGGTTTAAGCCACATTACAAGCCACTTTTTCCTTACCTACACACACTTTTAGTATTTTTGCATGGTTATTTCAAGTTTGAGTGTGGGGAAAGGGACTTTAATGTGTGTTACTTGGGATTTTTATCATTTATGGGTTGTTTGAGGTGTGTTTCAATACATTGGGCAGTGGAAAATAAGAGAACTGGGCATGTGTCATCATTTCATTGTGCTTTATTTGTTTCATCCATTTCTCCTTTAAAAAAAAGAAAAAAAAAGAAAAAAATGGAGATAATTTTGAATTCCTCATTGAACATTCTATTATGACTCATTTCCCTCTCAAAAATCAAGGGCATGAATTTTCATTCATTCATTGTATTCAATTTTCAGATCATCCTCCATAAAAAAAGAAAATAAAGTTGTGCCTTTCTGGAGCATTGAAAAAAAAGAGGATAAATTAGATGATATCATTCATTATAATAACTTATTGGATCATTTACCATGTCATAAAGAGGGGTGGGTTCGTTTTAAACATTTATAATCGGGATTGAGTGAGGAATTTCTTGTGATTTCACTGGAATTAATCATGCATTGTACTCAAAAGTCAAACCTCCTCTTTCTAGCCTGGAACATGTTTTTTCAATAATTTTCTCACCAACCCTAAGCCACAGAATAATTTGAAACATTAATTAAATCCCCCATGATTAAATTCATTTTCATGTTTCACGCTGTGGGGAAATAAGAATTTTCACAAACCTATGGTGATACATGCGATTTTCAAGTATGAGTATAACTATAGATTCAATTTCTCTTGAGTGAAGAGTGACATAAAATTCAATGTGAGGTAGGTTGTGATTGGGCCATGGATTGATTTATGAGGTTGAAAAAATTATAGTGATTGAAATGAAAATAATAGAGAATTATTATTCATATTTGAGACATGATGGAATTCTATTTTGGATAAAATCATTGATGTTTTCTCATTTTTGATTGTTGTGTGGAAATTGATTTGGATGTATGATGATTGCCCAGGAATGCAATGTTGAGGTCTGGGGGAGTGATGAAGCTCACATTTTCATATATTTTATACTGTAAATAATTTTTATAATCCCACAAAAGTGTTATTGGATGGGTAATTGTCATGTTTTTAGGTTTTAGTGTTATTTTGAGCCCAAATGTGAAAAATGACTAATACTGGATTTTTGACAGAATTTTACGTCAGGGGTATTTTGGACATTTACAGAAAAATAAAATTCCAAATTTTCGGATTCAAATTTTTTTAGTATCATTATTTTATTTCCTTCATTTGATTTTTCTGGACCAGGAGCTGATTCGGTTATCTAAAGGGGTTAAAAATTCATTGAAGTTTGGACTTTTTCCGGGCGGACTCCGTGGACCCACCCGAAATAATGGATATCAAACTCTGCATACACATATCTAAATGATGTGTTTAAACCTGGGTTATGACGAGGACATATAGTTCCGACTCTACAAGAAATTTTGGGAATTTTGGAAGTCATTAAGGAGTCCATTAAACAACATGCATTTGGAGGAACCATCCCGGAAGTTTCATCCAGAAACAGAAGCCGAGAATGAAAAATTCATAACTCTTTCATCCGGTTTTAACATTAGCTGAAATTTGGAGAAGATATGACCAAGATAAATATGAACAACATTCATGAAGGGTGGAATGCGTTAAGAATTCTTTAATGGGGCCTAAAATGTGTCGACTTTCGGGGGTAGAATTCTGCCTATAAAAAGAGTCCATCACCTCCTCCTCAAAGAATCACATTCTCCATCCATTCCTTCAAGGCACCAAGGAGGAGATCTGCACCGAGGGAGTCCGGCCACAAATCTTCCACATTTCTTTTTATTTTATTTCATTTCTTTATTTTTAGTTTTCAATTGTAATTTAGATTTCTAATAAATTCATGCATTGTTTTTATTTTTGTGTCCACCAATTCACCCTCTTCTCTTCCTCTCATCTTACCATTGTGAACTATAATACTCATGATCAAGAGTAACTAATCTGAGGAATATACCAAGGGAGTAATCAGGTTCTTGAACCCAAGACCATGTTTTTCATATTCTTTGAGTTAATTCTAAGGATAATTTATAGTGGGTGTAATCCTCTCTGTGGTTGTCTAAAGAATAACTTCTTAATCTACAACCTTTTTCCCTCGATTGAGGAGATGAATGAAAAGTATACTTAGCGAGGAGGTCCCATAAGTACACATTCCAACTGATGCACTGATGGGAGGTCAACATTTTTTGGAAGAATCATGGAATAACATTGTTGAAGATAACATTAAACATGATCTTTCCATACTTAATAATGAAACATCAGACACTTTCTACCTCTCTCTTACTTTGGAAGATAAGGAAGAAGATGCACCTTATGAGATTGAGTTTCCAATGGTCATGCCTAAAGAGATCAATTACCAAGCTGAATTACATGAAAGGGAAGATTTATTTATTAATTCTTCATGTTTTAATATTATTCAAGCTAAATTGTTTTCTGACATCTCTTCCTTTGAAATTTCTGATACAGCACAAATGGAGCAGACCATGGATGATATGAAAGATACCACTGAAGTAGTGGTGATCATGGAAGAAGATATGGAGAAGGTGGTGGTGGTGCGACTACCTCCTCAACAAATATTTGTATACCATATGGAGGAGGACACCACCGAAGTTAACAGGTAGCACCCTTATCTTTTATTCCCTCCCACTTCGAACCTCAAATTTCTTCTTTATTATTTTTCGAGGGTTGGGAACATTCTAATCTTATTTGGGGTTATCTACTTTCAGGTTTTACTCTTGGATATTGGGAAAACGCACATGTGGTGGATCATCTCAATGAAACCACACCCACCATCTGATTGGGGATAATCTACTGAAACTGCCTGACTAGGTGCAGTAAAAACCTAGCACCCGCTTGGGGGTCTAAACCAAGCATTATATCTTTTATTTTCCCTTTATCATTCTTTTTATTTATTTTTCTTATGTATTTTCATTACTTTATTGTAGTTTTAAAGTGGCTGCTTCTAGGAGCTTAACTCAAGGCATCCACCTCTAAAATAATGTCAGGTTGTATCTTTCATTCCCTTTGAATTTCTACCTCTATATTTATATTTTGATTAGTTGAAATAAGGGGTAGCTAAATTTAAGTGTGGGGGAGTGTCAAGCTGTTTAGTTCTTATTGTGTGCTTTTCATTTTGCTTTATTATATTTTTAGGATTTTTGAGATTTATTGAATATTCGTATCACTTATCACACATCAATTGATTTTGAAAGAATTGAAATGATTTTTGAAATAATCGATTTTAAATGATTGTTGATGTGAAAACATTTTTCTTGAATTGGATTATTAATCATTTTTATGAGTTTGACTGATTTTTGAAATCCATGCCCATGAAACACTGACTCAAAATAATTTTCCAATCCTGTGAGGTATTCTAAACCACTTTTATATATTCATCCTAATACCCACACTTTCTTGAGGGAAACTTGAATTTTGTGTGAGAACCAGATTTTGTGAATATTCCCTTTCAAATCTTTGGATTTCATGAAATTTATTTGAAATGATTGAGCCATCACTTTGGATAGCCACATTTTATCTTGAGACCAACCTTTACATTTATCCTTCGTAAGCCCTTAGATGCCATGAATTCCCTTATAGGTTTAAGCCACATTACAAGCCACTTTTTCCTTACCTACCTGCACTTTTAGTATTTTTTCATGGTTATTTCAAGTTTGAGTGTGGGGAAAGGGCCTTTCGTGTGCGTTCCTTGGGATGTGTATCATTTATGGGTGGTTTGAGGTGTGTTTCAATACTTTGGGCAGTGGACAATAAGAGAATTGGGCATGTGTCATCATTTCATTGTGCTTTATTTGTTTCATCCATTTCTCCTCCAAAAAAAATAAAAAAATTTAAAAAATGGAGATGATTTTGAATTCCTCATTGAAAATTCTATTATGACTCATTTCCCTCTCAAAAATAAAGGGCATTAATTTTCATTCATTCATTGTATTTAATTTTCAGCTCATCCTCCATAAAAAAATAAAATAAGTTGTTCCTTTCTGGAGCATTGAAAAAAAGAGAGGAGAACTTATATGATATCATTCATTATAATCACTTCTTGGCTCATGTACCATGTCATAAAGAGGGGTTGGTTTGTTTTTAACATTTATAAGCGGTATTGAGTGAGGAATTTCCTTCAAAAGTCAAACCTCCTCTTTCTAGCCTGGAACTTTTATTTCAATAATATTCCCACCAACCATAAGCCACGGAATAATTTGATCCTTTAATAAAATCCCCATGATTAAATTCATTTTCATGTTTCGCGCTATGGAGAAATCAGAATTTTCACAAAACTATGGCGATACATGCGATTTTCAAGTATGAGTATAACTATAGATTCAATTTCACTTGAGTGAAGAGTTTCATAAAATTCAATGTGATGTAGGTTGTGATTGGGCCATGGATTGATTTATGAGGTTGAACAAATTTTATTGATTGAAATGAAAATAATAGAGAATTATTATTCATATTTGAGACATGATGGAATTATATTTTGGATAAAATCATTGATGTTTTCTCATTTTTGATTGTTGTGTTGAAATTGATTTGGATGTATGACGATTGGCCAGGAGTGCAATGTTTAAGTGTGGGGGAGTGATGAAGCTCACATTTTCATATATTTTATAATTTAAATAATTTTTATAATCCCACAAAAGTGTTATTGGATGGGTAATTGTCATGTTTTTAGGTTTTAGTGTTATTTTGAACCCAAATATGAAAAACGACTAATTCTGGATTTTTTACAGAATTTTACGTCAGGGGAATTTTGGTCATTTACGGAAAAATAAAATACCAAATTTTCTTATTCAAATTGTTTTAGAATCCTTATTTTATTTCCTTCATTTTTTTCTTCTGGACTTGGAGCTGATTAGGTCATCTAAAGGGTTTAAAAATTCATTGAAGTTTGGACTTTTTCCGGGCGGACTGCGTGGATCCACCCAAAATAACGGATATCAAACTCTGCCTACACATATCTAAATGATGTGTTTAAACCTGGGTTATGACTAGGACATATAGTTCCGACTCTACGAGAAATTTTGGGAAGTTTAGAAGTCATTAAAGAGTCCATTAAATGACATACATTTGGAGGAACCATCATGGAAGCTTCGTCCAGAAACAGAGACCGAGAATGAAAAATTCATAACTCCTTCATCCGGTTTTAACATTATCTGAAATTTGGAGGAGAGACGTATAAGATAAATATGAAAAACATTCATGAATGGTGGAACGCGTGAATAAGTCATTAATGGGGTCTAAAACACGTCGACTTTCGGGGGTGTAATTCTGCCTATAAAAGGAGGTCATCACCTCCTCCTCAAAGCATCCCATTCTCCATCCATTCTACCAAGGCACCAAGGAGGAGATCTCCACCAAGGGAGGCCGGCCGAAAATCTTACACATTTCTTTTTATATTATTTTATTTCTTTATTTTTAGTTTTCAATTGTAATTTATATTTCTAATAAATTCATGCATTGTTTTTATTTTTGTGTCCACCGATTCACCCTCTTCTCTTCCTCTCATCTTACCATTGTGAAATATAATACTCACGATCATGAGTAACTAATCTGAGGAATATACCGAGGGATTAATCAGGTTCTTGAACCCAAGACCATGTTTTTCATATTCTTTGTGTTAATTCTACGGATAATTTATAGCGGGTGTAATCCTTACTGTGGTTTTCTAAAGATTAACTTCTTAATCTACAGCCTTTTTCCCTCGATTGAGGAGATGAATGAAAAGTATACTTAGCGAGGAGGTCCCTGAAGTACACATTCCAACTGATTCACTGATGGGAGGTCAACATTTTTTGGAAGAATCTTGGAATAACTTTTTTGAAGATAACTTTAAACATGATCTTCCCATACTTAAAAATGAAACATCATACACTTTCTACCTCTCTCTTGCGTTGGAAGATAAGGAAGAAGATGCACCTTCTGAGATTGAGTTTCCAATGGTCATGCTTAAAGAGATCAATTACCAAGCTGAATTACTTGAAAGGGAATATTTCTTTATTAATTATTCATGTTTTAATATTATTCAAGCTAAATTGTTTTCTGACATCTCTTCCTTTGAAATTTCTGATACGGCACAAATGGAGCAGACCATGGATGATATGAAAGATACCACTGAAGTAGTGGTGATCAAGGAAGAAGATATGGAGAAGGTGGCGGTGGTGCGACTTACACCTCAAAAAATATTTGTATACCATATGGAGGAGGACACCACCAAAGTTAACAGGGAGAACCCTTATCTTTTATTCCCTCCCACTTAGAACCTCAAATTTATTCTTTATTCTTTCTAGAGGGTTGGGAACATTCTAATATTATTTGGGGTTATCTACTTTCAGGTTTTACTCATGGATATCGGTAAAACTCACATGTGGTGGTTCATCTTAATGAAACCACACCCACCTTATGATTGGGGATAATATGCTGAAACTGCCTGACTAGGGGCAGTAAAAACCTAGCACCTGCTTGGGGGTCTAAACCAAGAATTATCTCTTTTCTTTTCCTTTATCATTCTTTTTATTTATTTTTCTTATGTATTTTCATTACTTTCTTGTAGTTTTAAAGTGGCTATTTCTAGGATCTTAACTCAAGGCATCCACCTCTAAAATAATGTCAGGTTGTATCTTTCCTTCCCATTGAATTTCTACCTCTATATTTTTATTTTGTTGAGTTGAAATAAGGGGTAGTTAAATTTAAGTGTGGGGGAGGGTCAAGCTGCTTAGTTCTTCTTGTGTGATTTTCATTTTTGTTTATTATATTTTTAGGATTTTTGAGCTTTATGTAATATTCATATCACTTTTCACACATCAATTGATTTTGAAAGAATTGAAATGATTTTTGAAATAATTGAATTTAAATTCTTGTTGATGTGAAAACATTTTTCTTTAATTGGATTATTAATCATTTTTATGAGTTTGACTGATTTTTGAAATACATTCCCATGAAACACTGACTCAAAATAATTTTCCAATCCTGTGAGGTATTCTAAACCACTTTTATATATTCTTCCTAATACCCACACTTTCTTGAGGGAAACTTGAATTTTGTGTGAGAACCAGAATTTGTGAATATTCTCTTTCGAAGCTTTGGATTTCATGAAATGTATTTGAAATGATTGAGGCATCTATTTGGATAGCCACATTTTATCTTGAGACCCACCTTTACATTTATCCTTCGTAATCCCTTAGATTCCGTGAATTGCCTTATAGGTTTAAGCCACATTACAAGCCACTTTTTCCTTACCTACCCTCACTTTTAGTATTTTTTCATGGTTATTTCAAGTTTGACTATGGGGAAAGGGCCTTTCGTGTGCGTTCCTTGGGATGTGTATCATTTATGGGTGGTTTGAGGTGTGTTTCAATACTTTGGGAAGTGGACAACAAGAGAATTGGGCATGTGTCATCATTTCATTGTGCTTTATTTGTTTCATCCATTTCTCCTTCAAAAAAAAGAAAAAAAAGAGAAAAATGGAGATGATTTTGAATTCCTCATTGAAAATTCTGTTATGAATCATTTCCCTCTAAAAAATTAAGGGCATGAATTTTCATTCATTCATTGTATTCAATTTTCTGGTTATCCTCCATAAAAAAAGAAAATAAAGTTGTGCCTTTCTGGAGCTTTGAAAAAAAGGAGGAGAACTTAGATGATATCATTCATTATAATCACTTATTGGATCATGTACCATGTCATAAAGAGGGGTGGGTTTGTTTTTAACATTTATAATCGGTATTGAGTGAGGAATTTTCTGTGATTTCACTTGAATTAATCATGCATTCTACTCAAAATTCAAACCTCCTCTTTCTAGCCTGGAACTTTTTTTTTCAATAATTTTCCCACCAACCCTAAGCCACAGAATAATTTGAACCATTAATTAAATCCCCCATGATTAAATTCATTTTCATGTTTTACGTTGTGGAGAAATCAGAATTTTCACAAACCTATGGTGATACATGCGATTTTCAAGTATGAGTATAACTATAGATTCAATTTCTCTTGAGTAAAGAGTTACATAAAACTCAATGTGAGGTAGGTTGTGATTGGGCCATGGATTGATTTATGAGGTTGAAAAAAATTTAGTGATTGAAATGAAAATAATAGAGGATTATTATTCATATATGAGACATGATGGAATTCTATTTTGGATAAAATCATTGATGTTTTCTCATTTTTGATTGTTGTGTGGAAATTGATTTGGATGTATGTTGATTGCCCAGAAGTGCAATGTTTAAGTGTGGAGGAGTGATGAAGCTCACATTTTCATATATTTTATACTTTAAATAATTTTTATAATCCCACAAAAGTGTTATTGTATGGGTAATTGTCATGTTTTTAGGTTTTAGTGTTATTTTGATCCCAAATGTGAAAAATGACTAATTCTGGATTTTTGACAGAATTTTACGTCAGGGGTATTTTGGTCATTTACGGAAAAATAAAATTCCAAATTTTCTGATTCTAATTTTGTTAAATCCTTATTTTATTTCCTTCATTTTTTTCTTCTGGACCAGGAGCTGATTCTGGCATCTAAAGGGTTTAAAAATTCATTGAAGTTTGGACTTTTTCCGGGCGGACTACGTGGACCCACCCAAAATAATAGATATCAAACTCTTCCTACACATATCTAAATGTTGTGTTTCAACCTGGGTTATGACGATGACATATAGTTCCTACTCTACAAGATATTTGGGGATGTTTGGAAGTCATTAAGGAGTCTATTAAACGACATACATTTGGAGGAACCATCCTGGATGCTTCATCCAGAAATAGAAACCGAGAATGAAAAATTCATAACTCCTTCATCCGGTTTTAAGATTAGATGAAATTTGGAGGAGGGACGACCAAGATAAATATTAAAAACATTGATGAAGGGTGGGACGCGTGAAGAAGTCATTAATTAGGTCTAAAGCGCGTCGACTTTCGGGGGTAGAATTATGCCTATAAAAGGAGGCCATCACCTCCTTCTCAAAGAATCCAATTCTTCCTCCATTCCTTCAAGGCACCAAGGAGGAGATCTCCACCGAGGGAGGTCGGCCGCAAATCTTCCACATTTCTTTTTATTTTATTTCATTTATTTTTTTTAGTTTTCAATTGTAATTTAGATTTCTAATAAATTCATGCATTGTTTTTATTTTTGTGTCCACCGATTCACCCTCTTCTCTTCCTCTCATCTTACCATTGTGAACTATAATACTCATGATCATGAGTAACTAATCCGAGGAATATACCGAGGGAGTAATAAGGTTCTTGAACCCAAGACCATGTTTTTCATATTCTTTGAGTTAAGTCAAAGGATAATTTATAGTGGGTGTAATCCTCACTGTGGTTGTCTAAGGATTAACTTCTTAATCTACAACCATTATCCCTCGATTGAGGAGGTGGATGGAAGGTGTTCTTGGAGATCTCTAAGTAGGCTTTTCATTCATAACCGGTGTAGAATAAGGTGTGCACACATACCATGGAGTGTGTAAACTAAGAATATTTGAAATCGGCCAATGAAGGTGCTCCTTGAATATTCTCTTAGGAGAACTTCCTTTCTTCCCTAATTACATTCTGTTTAGCATTGCATGGTAATTTAGAATTAAATTTTAGTTTCTTCTAATTAATGAATTTCATTTATTTTATTAAATTACATTTATTTCATAAAATATTAAACAACAAAAATAATTAGATTAGGTGGACTAGAACTAGTGATTTATTAACCACAAAAGCTCCTTAAGAGAACGACCTAGGTCTGCCACTGTGCTGCACTTAGTATAAATATTTTTGAGAGCGCACATGACAATGCTTCGTCAGGATCTCCTCAACAGATGTGTTCGAATCATGCCCAACATCATGAAAATCTATGATATGAGAAGGGTGAAGTTGATACTACCATATATTTTACACAATAGTGAAATTATACATAGCGCAATACATATTTAGAAAAGATAATCATTATTCCCCAAGTCAGATATTCTTCAAAATCTCAAATAGTCTACCAAACCTGGGAACCAAATTTCACATTCCCAAAAATCGTAAAGTTACCCAATCCAGGAGACATAAGATGGATCACCCAACCACCCATTGTAAACTCAAGGGTTCATCTATTTCAATTCAAATATGAATTATTCTTGTTATGATTTGTTGTTATATGTTTATAAATCTATTGAACCTTCTCTAATTTATCCTATAATAGACTTTATCACAAAACCTCTGAATCAGTAACCTCTATCCAACATAGAGGCGATCTATATGGACTAACATAAAGGGACTTATATATTCCCATTTGAATAGTCACATAATTATTGTAGTCATATGTAATCTCAATGAGGCATAAGTGATTCTCCTAATACCAGATAAGTTTTGGAAACATCCTCATTGAATTTCCTCTAGCACCTGGATTGTATGTTTTATCCAGATTTCAATCTATCGGCGGGAATACATACTCAGAAATACATGGGTACCCAACTCATTTTATAATTCTTTCTAGAATCATGATGTAACACATGGATCTTGATCTAAAATAATGTTATGTGGTACCCCTTTAAAATTTACTATCTCTTTAATACATATACCCCCAAATGATCCATAGTGAAAGTCTCTCAAATTGGAAAGAAATGGGTATTTTCTATAATAAATATATAATCACCAATATTACATCATTTTTCAAGATAATCATCCGAAAACCTACCATCAATTATATTTTAACACCATAAATATTCTATTTTAGAATAAATAATAGATAAAATTAACCACCAGGTCATTGATGCTTAGCCATCAAATGTTAACAGTTGTAGAATCATGTCACAAAATGTAGAATCCCTATTTTCATACCCATCCACCAATACAGATGAAATAGTTCACATAACATTTTAGTAAAACTAGTATTTTCCTCCTACTATGAGAAAGGAAACATGAACATGATCCCTTCTCACATACACATAGTCACAATCTAGAACCTAGATTCCTCAGGTCTACAATCTCTAATAATGTTTGGACAGTGGTTCATTAATAAATCTTATGTCATCTAAGAGATATTACTCACATCCCACCCTAAGAATAATTCCATAAACATAATAAATTGAGGATTTACCTCTGAGAAATACTCTTTTTATCATTCACCATGAACATTCAGAGCCTATTGTTCCATTGCTGGAGGCACATTTCTAGTGATGTGATCCTATCACCCTTCAACATGAATCATTTTGTAGGAATATACATACAATTACAAAAACATGTATTATGACAGATAACACATCAATATAACATTTACATAATAGGGATTCATGTAAGGATATAATGATTCATCACCTATACTCCACCACACGATCAAAACTGAGTCACTATCACTACACTCAACCAAAACTCCTCTAGGTCATAGAAAATATAGGGTGAAACAATTTCATAATTCTAGTTTCCCATTAGAAACCTATTTTTAGAATTTTAATTTACCACATTCATTATAATTTACCAATTTTAAAATTTTCATTAGGCAATATTTCAATTTTTTAAAACAGTCAAATAAGGGAAAAAATATTCATTACAACCACTTACCCAAAACCTAGTTTTTAAGGTTTGTCTAAAATAATTCATGTCACATAAAATGTTGAATTCCTAGAACGATACGTTAATTAAAAACAATCTATCAATGTAGGTGCATGATTAAAATCATAGAAAATAATAATATCACCTAACAAGTGCATCACCCAAGGGGAAATAACATATAACCTTACTACTAAAACGAATAAAATCAATCTTATTCTAGATACTTGTTTTTCTCCCTTATACGGTTTAGCTACACCCTTGTAGTATTTCATGACCATGGAATGACTCAACCAAGTTTCTTTTCATACTTTTCAAAGAATTAATCTGACTAGAACAAAAAGAAAAAACCATGTGATTCCACATTATAACATCCCAACCTAGGTGCCACTTGGAGGTGCCTCGATACAATTTTTTATGTGACCTCAGGCATCCCTCCCCATATAATATAAGTTACCAACTAGTAGTTAGGTAATAATATATTTTATAAGGAGACTATATCCTCATTATCAAAGTATCACAATATTTGAAATCAACAAATAATATCCAAATAATAATAAATAACAACCAGGATTGCCCCATTCTCTATAAGACCATCATCCAATGACAATATAGAAACATGGATAGATAATGATAAAATGAATTATATAATATCTTATTACATATAAGTGTAATGTGTAAAATGAAATCCTGAAATAAACACAAAAATATAACACCTCAAGTTGGTCTTGAAATCATGTATGGTTCCCTCATCCATTCTCCATCCCATATCCCAACTCTTCCATCTAATAACAAAAATATTCCTTTATATTGTCTTGGAAATTCGATGCCTATTTGAGTATCTATCATGGTTTCTAATTAGGGAGTGACAACAACTCAGCAATCCACAACCAATAAATTCTAAAGAAAAATTCAGACTAAAATTGTATATGTAATTTTATAAATAACAAAGGGAAAAAATTTAGTAAAAAATATCTGAGAAAAAAATATTCATTAATTTACCACAGAATCCAAGGTTTCACAATGACACCCAAACTAATAATACATTTTTCATTCCATTTCGGAGTATAAACCATCCACCAAAGGGATATGACATTTCACTATATCATGGGTTTCATTAATTATTTACATCAAAATTAACAATCATACAATAAGGAAAGAGAAATAGTATAGTACCCCATGAGCATTAAGAGAATGAATCCATATCCTGAAACACTATGATCACAAGCAATATATACATATCTCAAGGTCCTAGAATGTTAGTTTGGAACCCCATTGATACATTGAGTGGCATTCTATTCCCCACAACTCTTTTTTTACAGTATTCACATAAGTCACAAATATTGGTTCCAAATCCATAATCCCATAATACGTCATTTTCATAATACCATTATACCATAAATTTCATATTACCATTATTCAACTAATTCCATAATCCAATTATTCAACCAATATCATAATCCCTTTATTCATTCAATTCACAATTCACCTAATATTAATAAATTAATAATTTTAATTCATAAAATTATATTTCCCAGCATAAAAATTGAAATTGAAAAATTTCATACAGCCAATTATAATCAAGATAATGAGAATTTGCAATTAGACCACTGACCTTAACATCATTGACAAACGTTCTCCAAACCAAAATCTCTAATTTTATGTGGAATAGTAAAAATCGCAATAGTGTAAGATATTTAGAACCAAAACCAAGGACCTAGACCCAAAAAAACCACACTATTTAAATCTATATCTAAACCATCTCCGAAGTTGAAAAAATAAACCATGTGCATTCGGATAGAGAGACAGGAGATATAGGAAATCAAATAGGTATGATATTACATATTGTAGAGGAGTTGGTCCTTCAATTAGATCATCTATATTCCCTAAAAAGGGTACGAGTGGCCGTGGAATCGTATTTGAGACCTTCTAATAATGAATGAAGACCTTTTAGGAAGATAATGGGTGAATGGGAAGAAAAACAATGGATTTTGGTACTTTTAAAAATAATTTTGGGGGTTTAAAATGTCACGACCTGTCCCAGTGGGGCCCGAGCTGCAACTCCCCATGGCTTCCTCCAATAGGCCAGGGGCTGGTGACTAGCACCAAGTAGGCACGCTACTAACATGGGAGGCATTTCCTATAAACCTGTACACACGCACACACATCTCCAAGTCCACAAAGCTGAAAAGTAAAAACTACTAAATGGAAAAGATGCATCCATACACTAAAACCCAACCACATAGTACGACAAGAATGTAAAGTACATGAAAGTAAAATGCTGATCCAAAGTAAAATCCCACCAAAAAAGAAAGTCTCTAACAATGTCCAACCTATAAAGAAAGGTGTTGGGAATGAAGTCTCTATTCGTAAGAACAAACCTCGGCCCGCCTGATCTAACTGAGTACCATTCAGTCCTGGTCCGCCTAGAATCCTGTCAAAGGGTCGCTCGTCTGCACAAGACACGAAACGTGCGGGCAAAGCCCGTGCAGGGGTGAGTATAACAATACCCAGTAGGACACCCCGAAACCACAAATGAAATAATACAAAGAAAATACCACAATGAAAGGTACAGTCATCTCTACACAATATATGTCTACCGAACATATAAGAGGAATATCCAGATATACTCATACACAATCAACTATCGCGAAACCCACCACTAGGATCCAGCTCGAAGACTCCACTAAGAATACAACTAGGAGAACACACTCTTGGGCATGATGAGAGAGATATGAAGTTCTCATTCCAGGAGAACACACTCCACAAGTACCTTGAGAACATGATGCTCAGAAGAGGATCACAGCCAAGTCATGGGGTGTTTCCGAAAACTCAGTCTGAGCTAATCCGATAAGTAGAGGATTAGCGCCTGAGTAAAGTTGGTCATGTAGATACCAAGAACTCTACCTAGGGTTCTAGGAATGAATAGAGGATCTGTATCTATGTCTCACAGAGGGGATTCCAACAACTCTATTTAGGATGTTCGGTTGAAGGGATTATACTCCGGTGTAAAATAAATGATACCAGAACCTTCAGGGAAAAGACCAAGGGTACGAACCCTAAGAGAACTAAACCAAGTCACAGAAGACAGGTGGCTCATGCCATGAAGAAAAGTTTACATAGCGTGTATTATTGTTACACGCCGTGTTCCTTGACCCCTGGTACTACCCATGTAAATGGCCCGTGTCATTCGTTCAAGAAGTATAAAACCAAACTACACAGCGTGTTGAAAAAGTACACGATGAGGTCCTTGACCCCGGGTACTGCTTGGGTAACCGACCCGTGTCATTCAGCTTGTCAGATATAAATTAAGTACACGACGTGTAGAAGAAACACACATCGTGTCCGAGCACCAGGGGCTCGCTCCATGTACGCTGGCCATGTGCCCGTACACAGCCTTTGTCGGTGTCCGTGTTGCCTGCCCGTGTACCAGTACACGGGGTATCCCATGTATCTAGCCTGGTCTGGCCGGGGAGGGGTATACACTGCGTGTCCTAGGCCGTGTACCCTACTTGTGTTCGTGTACTCCCGAAGTACACGCCATGCAATCCTGCCGACGAACACACACCGTGTATCCCATACTACATGGCGTGTAGTCGGGAAATTTCTAGAAACGTCGTCTTCTTCCTCGCGCTTCAGCCGATCTTCCGGATCGCGTTTCTCTGGTCTGTTCGTCCTGATACTCCAGGGGTAGGTTCGTTTATTCATACGAACACCATAATGGGTGTTTTCAACTCTTAAAACGGATCATAAACCTCGAACGATCCATCTGATGAAAAATGACAAAAAACTCATAACTCTCGATCCGCTCCAAATCGTCCACTGAAGCCGCCGTCGCACCTCCGTGACATCGCTCCAGGGTCGGATCTACAATTTGGGATCATTGCGTCGTAGAATGGATGTGCAACGATCCATTGTTCCTTGCCCCATGAAGAACACGAAGAACGCGAAGGAGAAAAAGGGGAGAAATTCAATGTAACAAATTGAGGAACCAACCTCCACTGTCGTTCGTCAGGACGTTGATCTGCCCCCGTTAATAGGATTAAACAGAGCATAAAAAATCAACAAAAATGGATCAATGTGGATTCAATCTCCCAAAATCCCAGCGAAAGCCCATCCTGAAGAACGATCAATCCACGGACTAATCTGTTCGCAGATTAGCCCGCGTTCGTCATAGAAATCAAGAATGGGGAATAAAATCACAAACAGACATCCTACCTGGATTCTGCGGTGTTCGTCGGTGATGACCCAATCGATGTGTCGTCGTCGCCACATTGGGAGGCTTTCTCCATAGCCTCTAGAGCCGCCAAGGGTTTCAAGGTTATGAGGTTTGTAACCCTAGACCCTTGCACCAACCTTTAATTAAAAAGGTAAGGGATATCTGTTGCAGCAGATTTAAAAGATTTCACTGCAGAATAAAATATTTTTATTTAAATATTTTATTACTCTTGCGTCCCAAAAACTAGATTTCACCATAGACCTGTGCCGGCCGATGTTAGGCCTCACCTAAGTTAAAATTGTTGTTCCGAATGCAATAGTGCCCTCAGAATTTTGATCCGAGCACCCATTCAAGAGTTATTCCACTGTTTCCAGAAAACCGCACTCGCACATAATTTAATTGTCAAATTAAATTCAAACATTTGTTCCGTGATCTCTGGGCCTCGCAACTGCACACCGTCTTAGAGCCTGGTCTTGAAATAATTCCCTTATAATATTAAAATAATACATGGAAAAATTTGGGACATTACATCACACTCACCATAGGGCTTTTACGTCCCCTAAAATCCAAAACAAGGGCTACTCAAAAAGATGTGGGTACTGCATGCGAATCTGAGCCTCCTGCTCCCATGTGCTCTCCTGGTGATTCCCGTGATACCATCGGACACACACCAAGGGAATATCTCGTCCGCAGAGGATCTTCTCCTACCAATCCTCGATCTCCACTGGTTACTCTGCAAAAGTCTCCACATCTTCTATGTCCAGCTCGCCCCAGTCGATAACATGTGATGGATCATGCACGTACCTCCATAGCTACGACACATGGAAGACGTTGTGTACCCGGTCCATCTGAGGAGGTAGAGCCAAGCGATATGCCACCTCGCCCACTTTACTAAGAATCTGAAAAGGGCCGATGAACCTCAAAGATAGCTTGCCTCCTCGGCCAAATCTCCATAATCCCCTTCGAGGTGAGACCCGAAGGAACACATGGTCTCCTTCCTAGAACTTAAAGGGCCTCTTCCTCTTGTCAGCATATGACTTCTGCCGACTCTGTACAATCCTCATCAACTCCGAGATGACCTGCACCTTCTCTGTAGTAGCTCTCACTATATCTGGGCCCATTAGTGCTGACTCTCCTGGGTCAGTCCAGCAAAGTGGTGACCTGCAAGGTCTCCTGTACAGAGCCTCAAATTGTGCCAAACCAATAGTGGAATGAAAAATATGGTTGTAAACAAATTCCACCAGTGGTAGGTGGTCCTCCTAGCTACGACCGAAGTCAAGTATGCAAGCTCGAAGCATATCCTCCAGGACCTGGATGGTCCGCTCTGTCTGACCATCAGTCTGGGGATGAAACACTGTGCTCAAGCGTAACTGCGTCCCAAAAGATTCCTATAATCCCTTCCACAACCGGGATGTGAAACTAACATCATGATCTGAGACGATCATGGATGGAACTCCATGAAGTATAACTATCTCCTCCATGTAGAGGTGTCCCAAGCTCTCTACTGAACTCTTCTCCCGTATGGCTAGGAAATGGGCCGACTTGGTGGGTCGATCAACGATCACCCAGATGGCATCGTGTCTTTTGGACGTACATGGTAAACACGTCATGAATTCCATGGATATCCCATCCCACTTCCACTATGGCACCTCAAGGGGCTGAGTCAAACCTGCTGGCACCTGGTTCTCAACCTTTACTTGCTGACAAGTAAGGCACCGAGAAACAAACTCTGCCACACCCTTCTTCATTCCTGGGCACCTGAACTAATGTCGGAGGTCCTGATACATCTTTTCCATGCCTGGATGCACCGCCAAAGGGGATGTATGGAACTCCCTTAGAACCTCCTCCTGCAATGTCACTGGTACTACCGTGTGCCCTCGGAACAGAACAATGTTCTCCCCACCTTCTGAATATCCATCAGCAGCATCACCCATGGATATATGAGCACGTAGAGTCCCACAGCTAGCATCCTCGCGCTATGATTCCCTGACTAGTTGTAAGAGTGGAGGGGTAACAACCATCAAATAATGGTAGGCTCCCTCATCTATATCCATGAAGGATAACTGCAAAGAGGCAAACTGCCTTGTCGCCTCATCTAGCAACTACGAACTGGATTTCCTACAGAGAGAATCTACCACCACGTTCCCCTTCCCAGGAGTATAAATGATATCAAAGTTGTAATTCTGGAGGAACTCAAGCCATCAACTCTGTCTCAGATTTAGATCTTTCTGAGAAAAGATATATCTAAGACTCTTGTGATCAGCGGAGACGATAAACTGCTCGGCCATCAGGTAGTGCCGCCACATCTTCAATCCAAAGACTACCGCTACCAACTCAAGATCATGGTTCGCATAGTTCTGCTCATGTGACCTCAAATGACATGAGCCATAGGAAATCACCACTTGCCTCTACATCCGGAAACAACCAAGCCGGGTTCCTGATGCGTCGCAGAACACTACGTACTCGAAACCCTCCTCCGGTAATCTCAAGATTGGGGCGCTCGTCAGACTCTGTCTCAACAGCTCGAAATCCAGTTGGCATATCATAGTCAACACAAAATGTTGTCCCTTTCGGGTCAAAGCTGTATTGGGTGCTGACATCCTGGAGAAATCAAGGATGAATCTCTGATAGTAGCCTTCCAACCCAAAGAAACTCTGCACCTCCATCACACTCTGGGGTGGCTCCCATGCTAGCACAGCCTCCACCTTGGTTGGGTCCACTGCTACACCATCTTCTGAGATAATGTGTACCAGCATGTGGACCTCCTGTAACCAGAACTAACACTTTGAGAGTTTCCCATACAACTGGTGCTCTCTGAGTGTGTCCAAAACCATCCTTAGGTGTCTCGTGTGCTCCTCCTCGGACGCAGAGTACACAAGGATATCATCGATGAAGACCACTACAAACTGGTTGAGATAGGGCTGAAATATATGGTTCATGAGTCCCATGAACACTACTAGGAATTCGTCATGCCGAAGGGCATAACCAAGTACTCATAGTGACCATAGCGACATTGAAAATTCGTATTCGGTATATCCTCCTCTCGTACTCACAATTGGTGATAGCCTGATCGTAGATCAACCTTCGAGAACCATCGTTCCACTCTCAACTGGTCGAAGAGGTCATCGATCCTCGGTATTGGATACCGGTTCTTTACGGTCACATGATTCAATCCCTAGTAATCCACACATAGCCTCAAGCTCCTGTCGACCTTCTTGGCAAACAACACTGGGGCCACCCATGGTGAAACACTGGGTCTCACAAATCCCTTCTTCTGTATGTCATCCCACTGCACCCTCAGCTCACGTAGCTATGAAGGATCCATCCGATATGCTGATGATGATATCGGTGTCGTCCCGGGTTTCAACTAAATGCATAAGTCTTTCTCTCGATGGGGAGGTAGCCTGAGGACATCCTCTGGAACGACATCCTCGTACTCAGCCACCACTGCTGGAAAATGGAAACTCATAACATCTGCTGCGCTAAGGGCTAGGCTAGCCAACTAATGTGAAATCGGTTGTGCCCTCCTATGAACGAGTCTATCCAACGCTGCCTAGGTCTCTCTTTCACCGACAAAAGAGAACCTTCTTCCATCACTGCAGACACACTGCACCCTTCGCCTAAAACAATCAATCTTGGCATGAACTGTGGATAGCCAATCCATACCAAGAATGACATTGTAAGGCCTCGACTCTACCACCAAGAGGTTCCAACCGAAACTCTCCCCTCCATGGTTCAGGTCACACTGTCCACAGAGGTGTGTGATCTTTGAATCTTCTCCTGTCGGTTTTTCTAAGCGTAAGGGTCGAGTAAACGGCTAAATAGGAATCTCAAGGTCTCGAACAAGATAAGAAACCAGAAAGGAATGACTGGAACCTGTGTCTATCAATATGGCAGCCAAGGTATAAAAGACACAGTTAGTACCTCTAATCATTCTGGGAGTACCAAGGTCATAAGCCTCTACCGCCTGCAGCTGTCCCTACCTCTTTCCACCAGATCCATGATCCTGGGGAGGACCTCCTGGGGGTGGTGGTGGCAAAGGGTAAAAACACCGACAACCTCCAGCTGCTCTCGCATCTCCTCTACTGCATCTGCCGCCCCACGGATCTGCCTGCTCCACACATTGCCTCTGCCTCGGTGGTCCATCCACTTCTCCCGTGTCAGTAGTACGACGGGTCGGAAAATCTCGAGCGAGATGTCCCCTGCCATCACATGAGTAGCATCGCCTCTCTCGAGGCTGGCTGGATGGGCCCTGCGAACCCTGTATGGAAGATCCCCTGTCCTGGGATCTCCACTGAAAATGTCTCTCACTCCTGGGTCCCTGGCGTCGGCTCCCTGCTGCCGAGGTCTATGGTCCAGCTCACCCACTCATGACAACTACCAGCTATCTCTGCTATGCCAAGAATCTCTCGACCACCAAAGCACGCTCGAGCACCCCATAATAAGTAGGAATTCTCATAGGGATGATGCTAGATTAGATATCTCTATCCAATCCCCGATCAAAAGTCCAAGCTCTGAAGTACTGATCTCTGACCATATCCAACGAGTACCGTGAGAGGTCGGTAAACCTCGACGAATAGTCATCCACCATCATGGTTCCATACTGGAGCTGAAGAAGCTCCTGTATGCGTACTTCTCTCAGGTTAACTGGTGTAAAATAGTCTCTGAAGATACACTCAAACTCTGACCATGCAAGGGTCACCTCGTCATGTGTCCAGATAACCAAACCCCACCATCATCCTGCCGAGCCCTGCAGAAGGCTCGCTGCCAGGATCACCATCTGGTCTGTTGGTGTTCTGACCAATTAGAAGACTCTGAACACGGCCTAAAGCCAGTCCTCTACTGCCTGAGGGTCAGACTCACCTCGAAACTTGAGTGGTCTATGTCTCTGAAACTCGTGGAGTGCGCTCAGCCTGCGCTCCTCCTCCACTGGTACAACAGGAACTAAACACTGCTCCACAGGTGGTGGGATAACTATCACACCACCTGGTGGTCCAACTGGGGGATCTGGTTCTTGTATCGAGGCTTCATCATTGAGTGGGTCATTCTCATGATCGAGCTACTGGATACTAGCGAGTGTGTATCTCAGAGGCATCCTGTAATGAAACAAAATTTATCTCAGTCAGTGAGTATATCTGGAGAGGTGACTCAAGAAGGAAATGGAAACTACAACCCATTTTTGTATGATTCATGTACTATTATTTTTCCCCGAGAACTAGTGTTCTCATGTTTCGAGTCAAAAAGAAAGTTATCATAGTCTTGGTGTATGGATACGTCGGTTGCCTGTACCAACACTGGGGTCCCTAGCCTGAAAGCCGAACTCGAAACACTTAACACTGTTCCCCAAACCAACTCCCAGAATCTTGGTCCTAAGGTTGAACCGACCACCTTTGATACCACTCTGTCATGACCCATCCCAGTGGGGCCCAAGCCGCAACTCCCCAAGCCCGCCTCCAATAGGCCAGGGGCTAGTGACTAGCACCGAGTATGCATGCTACTAACATGAGAGGAATTGCCTATAAACCTGTACACACGAACACACATATCCAATCCCACAAAGCTGAAAAGTAAAAACTATTAAAAGGAAAAGATGCATGCATACACTAAAACCCAACCACCGAGTACGATAGGAATGTAATGTACAATAAATTAAAACACTTGGCCAAAGTACAAACCCACCAAAAAAAAGTATGTAACAAATTCCAACCTATTAAGAAAGGTGATGGGACTACAGTCGGCAGCCGTATGAACCCACCTCATCCCGCCTGATCTCACTGAGTACCTTCCGATCCTAGTCCACCTAAAATCCTGTCAAAGGCTCGCTCGTCTGTACAAGACACGACACGTGCGGGAAACGCCCGTGCATGGGTGAGTTTAACAATACCCAGTAGGACACCCCGAAACCACAAAGGAAATAAAAAAAGGGAAATACCAAAAAGAAAGGTACAGTCATATCTACACAGTATATGTCTACCGAACATATAACAAGAATATCCAGATATACTCATACACGATTGACTATCGCGAAACCCACCACTAGCATCCATCTCAAAGATTCTACTAAGTATACAACCGGGAGAACACATTCCAAGGCATGGTCAAAGAGATAGGAAGTAATCATTTCGGGAGAACACAATCCACGTTTACCTTGAAAACATGATACTCTGATGAGGATAACAACCAAGTCATGGGGTGATTCCAGAAACTCAGTCTGAGCTAATCCGCTAAGCAGAGGATCAGTGCCCGAGTAAATTTTGTCACGTCGATACCAAGAAATCTACCTAGGGTTCCAGGAATGAGTAGAGGATCCGTCTCTAAGACTCGTAGAGGGGATTCCAACAACTCTATTCAGGAAGTTATGTTAAAGGGATCATACTCTTGTGTAAAGGAAATGATACCAGAACCTTCAGGGAAAAGACAAAGGGTACGAACCGTAAGAGAACTAGTCCATGTCACAGAAGAGAAGTGGCTCAAGTCATGAAGAAAAGTTTACTTGTCGTGTAGTATGGTTTCACACAGTTTTCCTTGACCTCGGGTACTGACCGTGTAAACGGCCCATGTCATTCATTCAAGCCGTGTAAAACCAAAATACACGACGTGTAGAAAAGGTACACGCCATGTTCCTTGACCTCGCGTACTGCCCATGTAACTGGCCCATGTCATTCGTCTTGTTGGATAGAAAGTAACTACATAGTGTGCAGAAGAAACAAACGCTATGTCCTAGCACCTGGGGCTCACTCCGTGTACGCTGGTCATGTGCCCGTACACGACCTCTGTCCGTGTCTGTGTCTCCTACCCGTGTACCAGTACATGGGGTATCCCGTGTATCTGGCCGAGTCTGGTCGGGGAGGGGTATACACTGCATGTCATTGGCTGTGTACCCTGCCTGTGTCCATGTACTCCCGGAGTACACGCCATGAAATCCCGCCGACGAACACACGCCGTGTATCCCATACTACAGGTCGTGTAGTCAGGAAATTTCCACAAACGGCGTCTTCTTCCTCGCGCTTCAGCCGATCATCCGGATCACATTTCTCTGGTCCGTTCATCACGATACTATAGGGGTAGGTTCGTTTCATCATATAAACACTATAACAGGTGTTTTTGGCTCTTAAAATGGATCATAAACCTTGAACGATCCATTCGAAGAAAAACGCCCGAAAACTCATAACTCTCGATCCGCTCCGAATTGTCTTCCGAAACTACATCGCACCTCCGTGACATCGCTCTAGGGTCGGATCTACAAATTGGGATCGTTGCGTCACAGAACGGATGCACAACAATCCGTTGCTCATCACCTCGTGAAGAACGCGAAGAACGAGAAGGAGAAAAAGGGGATAAATACAAAGTAAAAAATCTAGGAACGAACCTCCGCCTTCATTCGTCACGACGTTGATCCACTCCCGTTAATAGGATTAAATGGAGCAGGAAAAATCAACATCAATGGATCAACATGGATTAAATCACCCAAAATCCCCGCAAAAGCCAATCCCGCAAAAACGATCGATCCGCAGACTAATATGTTTGTGGTTTAGCCCACGTTCATCGTAGAAATCATGAACAGTGAAGAAAATCACAAAAAAACATTCTACCTAGATTCCACGGCATTCGTCGGCAATGACCCAGTCGCTGCGTCATCGTCGCTGCGTTGGGAGGTTTTATCCATAGCCTCTAGAGCCGCCAAGGGTTTTAGGGTTATGAGGTTTGTAACCCTGGACCCTTGCGCCAGTCTTTAATTAAAATGTTAAGGGATATCTGTTGTAGTGGATTTAAAATATTTCGCTGCAGAATAAAATATTTTTATTTAAATATTTTATTACACTTGCGTCCCAAAAACTGGATTTCACCATCGACCTGCGCCGACCGATGTTAGGCCTCTCCTAAGGTAAAATCGCTAGTCCGAATGCAACGGTGCCATCAGAATTTTGAACCGAGCACCCGTTCAAGAGTTATTACACTTTTTCAAAAAAAAAACACTTGTGCACGTAATTTAATTATTAAATTAAATTCAAAAAAAATTTCCAGGCTCACCGGGCCTCGGAACTGCACGCCGTCTTAGGGCTTGGTCTTGAAATAATTCCCATATAATATTAAAATAATACATGGAAAAATCCGGGACAATACATAAAACATGTCCACACAATTTCCATGGTGGAGAAAAATGTATCACCAAAATATGGGCCTTAAGAGTTCACTACTATTCATGGGGTTCATGGATTCTCCAATGTGGAACATAATTTTACATACATGTTCCCACCATAAAATTCTCCTCAATTTTACGGAAAATGATTTTGGGAGGGAGTCTATATGGGTTGGAAAAAAAAATTCCAACCATGCGCCATATCCCATTTTCAAAAAGGGGACCTTGTTTTCTTATTTAATACCACATGGTATTTTCTAACTATATCCTAACCATGCCTAACATCATGGGATTTAAAAACTCTTCAATTTCACTCAAAGAAACCCCAATTAAAAAAACACAAACAATGTTTCCCCAAAATTGGGTTAAATAGTAATGATAAATATTATAAGCCTTCTCCAAAAAAGTTTGGATGATACAAGTCATGTAAGGAAGTAATGGAATGAAAAATAGAAATCGATCATTCCATGGATGATCTAGTCCACTTGTATTTCTGGATGTTGATTTCATTTCTAATAGAAAATGTCTAAGGAGAGATATGGATTACCATTTTAGAATATAAAAAAGGTCATCAATAAAAAAACTATATAATAAATTATTTATTATTATCATCCACAAGAGTAAGTGAATGAAAATGAATCATGTTTCATCGTGAAGGCACTAGTCTACATAACATAGGAATATTGATTTATTTTTTATAAGAGAAAAGGAAAAGGTAGGTAATTATTATACCATCAAAATAATAAAAAAACCTATATATTAATCATAATAATATTTTCATTTTATGTTGATTTAATTGGATTATATTAAGATATAATGAAAATTAAAAAATTAGAAATTAATAATAAGATGTATGAAATTTACAACACCTTTCTTGGATTTTATCCTTTGCTAAGGGGGTCAATCCTTCTAGAGATGGTCTTATGAGCATCCCACAACCAATTTATAGAGGATATAAATACTAAGGAGTGTTTTTTGTATATTTTATTTAAAAAAAACTTTTTTTCATGGTGAAACTGAGGAGAGGACTTCCCCTTTTAAAATTGAAACGGATGGATTTTTTTTAAATACCCAAATTATTTTATTAATTAAAATCCTTTTTCAATGAATGTAGATAAAAAATTGATTAATAATGGATTTTGGAATATATATAATGTTATAAATTTAAAAAAACCCCATTCACAAAATTATTTTAAAATTGTTTTCAAACCATTAAAATTATTTTTTAAAATTTACTATATTTTCTTTTAACACAATAAATAGATTTTATCTAATCAGAGATATATTTTTTGAAAAATTTGCATTAATTAAATAATTTGGACATATATATTTATCATTAATAATCCATTTCATATGATTAAATTAATCAATGTGAAAATTTTCTATTTTATATAATAAATGTATATTTTTTTAAAAGAAATTTTTGAGAAAAAAAATCATATGTTCTAAAATTAAAGATATATGTTTATAAAAAAATATTTTTTATAGATTGATAAAATAAATATTGGATAAATAAAAATGATTAAAAAATGTATAAGTAACATATAAATAAATATATACTGAATTTCATAAAAATTAAGAGATATTTAAAATGGTATTTTTCACTATTGAAATAAAAATCAATATTTTTTAAACAAGTAAGAAATCAAAATTAATATTTTACTATTATTAATATTATTGAAAATTTAATGTTCATATTTAAAATTAAAAATATAAAATATGATAATTTAATATTTATATAAAATTGGAAAACATTTTGGTAAACAGTTTATATAGTATGATAATTATTTTTATAATGTTTTTTGATCTTTACAACAATTAATACAAACATATAACTAATTTAGTGTTAATATATTATTAATATAGTTAATATATATTATAACTATTTAATAATGATATACATAGTTTCATTTAATAATGATTTAAATTTTTAAAAATAGTTTCCTCAGCATAAAATAATTTTTTAGTTGTGTAGCTATATGATTCTAATTTATTTTTTAAAAAATTTAGTTTCTTATTATTTATATAAATATTTCATATTGTGGTTACCCATATAAAAACCTCTTAAATCAATGAAATCATTTTAAAATTCATATTTTATAGTTATTTTTTATCTAAATATGACACACATATTTTTGTTCAGTGTTTCTTTTAGAAGAAGCTATAGAAAACAATTTTTATTTATGAAATATATAAAGTGAGATCATGTGTCATTACATTACCCTATATATAATATTCAACTTTAAAATTTCAATAACCATTCACAAATATAAATATCTCTGTGTATTTAAAATAAACAATACAGAGAAAATCATAGTCTTTTATAAATATCAACCATAAAAACATGGGAATTTTTTTTCATTATTACAGGATTATCCATTTCATTTAGTTTTTTTATAACTATTTGAATAATGAGGATAGATCTATTTAGTATTTAGACCCAAAATATAAATATAAACTTTAAGGGGTGTACATAATCATTCGTATAAAAATATACTACGACAGGGTAATATAGTTTTTCTACTAAGTATATATAAGAAATTCATTTGTGGAATCATGTTATTTCCCTCGGAATAAAGGAAAATAGTATTTACACAAGTAATGTTCGCATAATCATCAAATTGGTATAAAATAAAGAAATAAGTGTCATTTGTAAATAAAATAATCAAGGTGGAGATTTAATTCCCATAAAAAACATCCTATAATCATCGGAACGAAATCTAATAAGTCATCCGAAAATATATAGTACAGGATAAGAATTCTCAAAATATCAAGATCCACATCATTATTTTCTTGATTGGATATAATTTCCCACGTTCCATTCATCTAGGTGGTTTTTGATACAGATGACCCCTGATAGTCTATTGATTTGGCATTAATTATCATAATTCACAAAATCCCTACATTCTAAGAACTATAAATTACACCAACTATTTACATTGATCTCCTTATTCACCCAATCTATACATTAATGTGATTTATGACTAATCCTTACACAATATAATAATTTTTTATTCCTTTGATACATTCAATTCGGTGTTTCTTTATGTATTATTAACATGTAAGATGTTTAATCATTTTACATCTTAATCACCATTATCCGATCTTCTATGAATCTTCTTCTTTAGCATATTTGGAAAGATCAAATGTGTATGACTCTGAATATAAATCAAAACATAAGACTATTGTGTGTGAATAACAATAATATTTTCACCATAAATTTTTATAAAACAATGTTTCTCTAAAAAATTATTATATTTATATGATGTCCATTAATAAAATCAATTGTACATTCAACAAATTTTTTTGAAACCAAAAGAGTTTATAGTTATTTATAAATATGTACTACATTAGTTAGTTATGAAAAAATCATCCATTAAATTTATGACCATCTAAAACCAACACATTCACCTTCAAGTCAACCTAATAACCTATTGGGTAAAAATAGTTTCATTAGTCGTATTTTTCATTCACTAAATGAAAATAATGATAAAACTTAACATGCCATTTTAGGTCCATTTCCTCTACGCACATCTATGGTGTAGAAAAAAATCCACATGTAGAGTATAGATGTTAATATTATTATGAGTAAAACTACAGAATCTCAAAACTATCTATACACTACGCAAAAAAAATTTTAGGGTGGTTTAAACCGACTCTAAATCATTCTACGATAGTTTTCGAAAACTATTGTTAAATCATTTGTTGAGAAATAATTAGCATCTATTATTTAAAATCGTTGTAGAACGATTTAGTGGTGAGTTTTTTGTGGAGGTTTAAACCACAGCTAAATTGTTTTTTATTTTTTGCATATTTTTTTTTTAAAAAAATTTAAAAATTTAAAAATTTTAAATTTTTTTATATTCGTAATTTATTTATTTATTTATCTAGTTATTTATTTATTTATTTATTTATTTGATTATTTATTTATTCATTCATTTATTAATTAATTTATTTATTTATTTATTTAATTCTTTATTTAATTCTTTATTTACTTCATTATATATTTCATTATTTATTTCCTTATTTATTTCCTTATTTATTTCATTATTAATTTTCTTATTTATTTCCTTATTTATTTTCTTATTTATTTCCAATTTATTTCATTATTTGTTTATTTATTTATTTCCTTATTTATTTCTTTATTTATTTCATTATTTATTTCCTTATTTATTTATTTATTTATTTATTTTATTTATTTTTTTATTTATTTGTTTATTATTTATTTATTTATTTATTTAATTTTATATTTATTTCATTATTATATTTAGTTTTTTATATTTTTATTACTTCATTTTTATTTATTAATTTTTTTTATTTTTTTATATACATAATTAATTAATTAATTAATTAATTAATTATTTTAATTTTTTTATATTTCCCAGTTTATTTATTTATTTATTAGTTTACTTATTTACTTACTTATTTATTTATTTATTTATTTATTTATTTATTTACTTATTTATTCACGTATTTATTTACTTATTTAGTTACTTATTTTTTTACTTATTTCTTTACTTATTTATTTACTTATTTATTTATTTATATATTCATTTACTTATTTATTTACTTATTTATATACTTATTTATTTATTTATTTACCTATTTACCTATTTAATAATTTACTAATTTACTTATTTATTTACATACTTATTTATTTGTGTATTTACTTATTTACTTATTTACTTATATATTAAAAAAATTTATTATTTACTTATTTAGTTAATTACTAATTTATTTATATATTATTTATTTATTTATATATATTTACTTATTTATTTATTTAATTTAATTTTATTATATTATTTATTTATTTATTTATTCATGTATTTATGTATTTATTAAATAATTTTTTAATTTTTTTATTCGTAATTTAATTACTTATTTAGTTATTTATTTATTTATCTATTTATCTATTTGTTTCTTTCTTTGTTTGTTTGTTTTTGTTTGTTTATTTATTTATGGGGTTGTTGGAAGAGGAGAGGCAGTGATCGCGGCCTCCCGACGAAGAGTTTTCCCTACTCCATTTGAGAAGTGTGAACTTGAATTATTTTCTGTTGAATCACTACGTCAATCAGATAATTTCATCGACCCTACAGAAAAGAAAAGAAAGAGATAGGGATGAGACGCTCTTACCTTTTTCTGGTTTCTAATGGGTTTCTTTCATCCCACCCGCAAATCGATCTCCACACTGTATTATATGAAAAGGATCGACTGCACCAGTTACAGCCTTAGACGATGTTATTTATGCCCAGATTGTTTAATGAAAACACTCTATTATCACGCGAATTTCGTTGTTGAATGGTATGAAACCCTAGAATAATTCTGAATTTGTTTCTCGGCTTGGGGATATCTGGGGTTTTATGGACTTCAAATTCATCTCCCTCAAATGGGGCTTCATTCATATTATGTTCCCCTCTGTGGAGTTGAAGTGTCATGCTTAAAGTATTGTATTTATTAATCTACCACCAGGAACTCTTCGGATTCCTGAATGAATGCTCCATTTCAACCTATACGACATCAAGGACAGTTGTGCACAAGTATGGATCAAAATACTTGTACCAAACTATGTGTTATGGCATGATGAGATTCTATATGATATAGCATCAGTAATTGGGGTCCCTATAAGAATGGACTATGCTACAGAGTCAACTACTTTTGGAAATTATGCATGAGTCATGGGGGAAATCAATCATAGTGACACTAATATTTTACGGTGGTTTTATCCATAGCATAGGATGAAATATTCCTTAGGATTGAGTATGATATAACCCCCCTTTTGCATGCATTTTCAAGTGGTAGGTCACTCAATAAAAATATGTATGAGAGACATTGTTTGTTCTATGTGTCAAATAATAGGTCATGCCATACAGCATTGCAGGAGCTCAATGAATACTGTTATTAATAATAAAGAGAACCCGGAAACAGTTCACGCTTCAGACCCCACACTGTGCTTGCATGAGAAGCATAGCCATACGACCATGCAATGGTGGAGAGCAACCATCATGATGTTGATGTTGGGGAGGGGTAGTTCCTTGTAGTCATAGTCTGGTTGAATTTCCTAAGACCTTCTGGTCATATAATATTTTTTATCCTATGGGTCATGTATTCACTAAACCTACGAGCCTTGTAAGGGTCCCCCCTCATCCCTTGAAAGGGGGTTATCAAAAATAAATAAAAATGAAGGACATCAGGAAACTTGGGGATGTGAACCATGCTGAGACCTCTGATTAGCCAAACACTGCTGATTTCTCCCGAAAGGTTGGTCCCATTACTGCTGAATTTATTGTTACTACTTCCCGGGTAAATATGGTAGGTATGACTCAACTAAACAGGTTCAATCCAACTGATGAAAACCATCTTAAAACTGTTGAAAATGACTTCTTAAATGGATTTACATTTAATGATATAATATCAAGGGGTATGTCATTAGAATAATATGTTGAATTAGATGATAATCTGGGGGAAAAAACATTATGTGCCACTTGAAATTGATTGCAAGTTGAGACAGGAGAAACATTTGGTTAATTACAAATGTAGAAAACGTAAGGAGAAGAGAGATGTGGTGATATAAAAGAAAGATAGACCCAAAAGGGTTGCTCAAACTTCCAATATTTAGGTTCTTGTTCATTAGAAATCAAATGAAAAGGCAAATTCCCTGGACCCGACTCGTTCAGACTCTTTTATGAATGAACTTCGCCCTAATCATGTCAAAGGAAAATTCATTGCCAATTTGAAAGAAACACCTCTGGAAACATCCCTGATGGTCTCTAGTACTGGTTTGGGTGTTTCAAAATCACCTAGACAAGTGCACAAGGAGATGGGGCCCCCTGCATTGACTCTTTCAAATCATGTTTCAAGTGGGATACATTCTCTTATGGAGAATGATGAAATGGGGATGCAAAATTCTAACTCTGGATGTAGCAAATATATTTTTTCTTTGATGGGGAGGACAATGAATGCCAAAGAGGTGTTTACTAGTACCCCCTCTCCTCAGTCATTGAAGGCCAAGACAAATCAACCATGTCTTGGAATGCATCTTGAACCTATTTTCTGGAAGGAAACACCTCATGCTAGGGGGAAAGGAAAGTCAGTAACTAATTTGAAAGATGCAAGAGAGACCCATTATCTAGTGAAGGTTGTGGAAATGGGAATACAACTCACTGATTCTTATTGTTGTAAGGATCATAATTCATTGACTAGAAGGTTAGTTGAAAACAAAATTTCTACTTGCATCACCCCTTCTCAAGACTTGTAGACCAAGACAAAAAAAGAAATAAAAGTACTCATAACTCATTTGATATTCTTTCTTCGGTTAGAAGTGATGAAGATGGTTGGAAAAGTGATAAAGGAGATAAAGATGAAAACATAAAGATAGATGTTGTTGGCATGCACTCTGAAGATGGTGATGGTGAAGGTCATTGGATACAAGCCAAGAACTGAAGGAGGGGCCGACATCCACAAAGCTGGGGTGCAAGACTTCATTTTCATAGTGTGAGTACCCACTCCAAAAATGGGTTAAGGTTTATTTATGTGCATGTTCTTATGCACGTTCCTCAAACATTGCATTATTTCTTTTAATTCAAATGATGAGGCATGTGCCTCAACCTTTTGAAAAAAATAATTTATTTATTGATTTGTTTGTTTGTTTGTTTGTTTGTTTGTTTGTTTGTTTATTTGTTTGTATGTTTTATTATTTGTTTGTTTTTTTGTTTCATTATTTATTTATTTATTTATTATTTATTTATTTAATTATTTACTTATTTACATATTTCTTTATTTACTTAATTGCATATTTTTTTATTTATTTATTTATTTATTTATATATATATATTTACTTATTTATTTATTTATCTATTTTTTATTTATTTACTTATTTATTTACATATTTATTAACTTATTTATTTACTAATTTAATTACTTAATTTATTAATTAATTAATTAATTAATTGTTTATTTAGTTATTTATTATTTTCTTATTAATTTACTTATTTATTCATTTATTTACTTATTTCATTACTTATTTATTTTTTTGTTACTTATTTATTTAGTTAGTTACATATATATTTTTTTATTTTTTTATTTATTTACTTATTTATTTGTTTACTTATTTATTTATTTACTTATTTGTTTAGTTACTTATTTATTGATTTGCTTATTTATTTATTTACATATTTATTTACATAATTACATAATTACTTACTTATTTATTAACATATTAATTTAGTTCTTTGCTTACTTATTTATTTACTTATTTATTTACTTATTTACTTACTTATTTACCTATCTATTTACTTACTTATTTGCTTACTTATTTACTAACTCATTTAGGTACTTAATTAGTTACATGTTTACTTACTTATTTATATACTTATTTACATAATTATTTACTTACTTATTTATGTACTTATTTACATAGTTATTTAATTAATTATTTATTTATTTCATGTTGCAGTGGTAGGGCACTGTAGCGGCGGCGGTACTGTGCGGGTACTGTAGCAGGCAGGTTACTATTCACAGAATGTGAATTGGGCCAAAAATTTGAGCCTACGGGCTATGTAATGGGCTACAAGCCCACTGGGCCATCGGGATATGTAATGGGTTTCCCTCTACCTAGTTAAACGAGGTCTTTTCTTTGATTTAATAATAAAAATGAGGCTTCATCCCCAAACTTTAAAAAAACTAACTTATTTACGTACTTATTAATTTACTTATTTATTTACCTATTTACTAACTTATTTACTTACTTATTTTCATAATAATTTACTGAATTATTTATATACTTATTTACTTACAAATTTACATACTTATTTACATAGGTATTTACTTATTTATTAATTTATTTACTTACTTACTTAGTTATTTTGTTTCTTATTAATTCACTTACTTATTTACTTATTTACTTATTTACTTATTTACTTATATACTTACTTAGTTATTTACATATTAAGGTATGTACTTATTTACTTATTTACAAATTTAACTATTTACTTATTTACTTATTTATTTAATTATTTTCTTATTTACTAATTTACATATTTACTTAATTAATTATTATTTATTTAGCAATTTAATAACTTATTTATTTAGTTATCTGTTCACTTACTTTCTAACATACTTATTGACTGATTTCTTACTTATTTATTTACTTATTTACTTAATTAATTGTTCACTTATTTACTTATTTACTTGTTTACTTATTTATTTATTTTATTAATTACTTATTTACATATTTACTTGTTTACTTATTTTTTTATATACTAATTTACTTATTTACTTATTTACTTATTTACTTATTTAGTTATTTAGTTATTTACTTATTTGATTAATTACTTATTTACTCATTTATTTTATACTTACTTATTTATTTATTTACTTATTTAGTTATTTATTTATTTATTTTCGTATTTATCAACCTATTTATTTATAAAATATTTACTTGTTTACTTATTTACTTGTTTACTTATTTACTTATTTACCTATTTACATTTTTACTTATTTAATTGTATACTTATTTGCTTTTTTACTTATTTTCTTATTTACTTAGTTACTTATTTACCTATTTACTTCATTACTTATTGACTTATTTACTTTTTTAATTTTTTTTACTTTTTACTTTTTTACTTTTTACTTTTTTTACTTTTTAACTTTTTAACTTATTGACTTATTTACTTATTTACCTATTTATTTATTTACTTACTTACATAATTACTTATTTACTTATTTACTTTTTTTCCTTTTTACTTTATTACTTTTTTACTTTTTTACTTATTTACTTATTTAACTATTTATTTATTTATTTATTTAAATATTTACTAATTTACTTATTTATTTATTTACATATTTACTTATTTACTTATAAACTTCTTTAAATATGTACTTATTTAATTATTTACTTATTTGTTTATTTATTTAGTTATTTACTTGTGTACATATGTACTTATTTACTTATTTAATAATTTACATATTTATATATTTAATTATTTACTTATTTCTTTATTTGTTTATTTATTTACTAATTTACTTCTTTACTTATTTATTTATTTATTTATTTACTTATTCACTTATATACTTCTTTAATTCTTAACTTCTTTACGTCTTTACTTCTTTAATTCTTTATTTCTTTTCTTCTTTACTTCATTAAGTCTTTACTTCTTCACTTATTTACTTATTTACTTCTTTAATTCTTTACATGTTTACTTCTTTAATCATTAATTTATTTAGTTATTTTTTAGATATTTATTTATTTGTTTACTTTTTTTTTAAATTAATTAACTATTTATTTATTTATGTCACGACCCGACCTCGGGGCCCGTGCCGTGACTACCCCAAGCCCGCCTTCCATAGGCCAGGGGCTGGCGACTAGCACCAAGGCGTAAAATCCCGGTAAACAGGGAAGGCATTGCCTTTATAAGTAACAACCACCATAGAGTCAGCAAGCGGAAAGTAACTACAAAGTGCAGAAAAGTAAAGGGGGCCGGAATACAAGCCCAACTGAAAGTACAACTGAAAAGGAAAAGAACAGCAACTGAAGAAAAGACGGCGGCCTCGTGTCATCCACTGGCAATCCCACCTGAAGGGTGGGTACAGATAGCCTCCAGGCTCCTCGGGTCCTACGTCCGCTCCGAGCACGTCCCGCCCAGTGGTCCGCCTCCAGGTACCGTTCTGCTCCACGCCCCAACCGAGATCAGCGCTGTCCGTCGTCTGCATCAAACACAACAAGGTACGGGCATAGCCCGTGCAGGGGTGAGTATATACTACTCAGTAAGGACCCCGAGACCCCCGAAGGTCTCCCGAAATCCACAAAGGATATAGCACAAAAGAAAGGGGCAACCACGAAGAAACAACTGACTCGACTTAGGTATATGCCCATACATATACCTAAGTCCCCATTTCTAGCTCTGCACTCGAGCTCAAGGTCAACTCGATCCACACAGGGAAGCAAGACTCAAATCCACCAGGGAGAGTAAATAATAAATAGTAAATCCACATAGGATAGTTCAA
Source organism: Viscum album (assembly GCA_963277665.1). Lineage (NCBI taxonomy): Eukaryota > Viridiplantae > Streptophyta > Magnoliopsida > Santalales > Viscaceae > Viscum > Viscum album. The sequence goes on along the minus strand of OY728128.1, from coordinate 204,822,575 downwards.
CACAATCCACAAAGGAGAGTAACATAAGATTCATCTCAACCAGGTATACTTTTTCAGATGACGTCAAAGATGATCACTGATCCATCTAAGTCGTCGGACCCACGAAGGATCGATAGGTACTAACCTCGGCAATGACCCACACAGGATCGGGCCCACACAGGACCTGTAGCAATGGCTCACACAGAATCTTAAGAGATGACCCACACAGGATCGGGCCCACACAGGACCTGTAGCACTGATCCACGTAGGATCGCTGAGTGCAGTAGTCGACGCAGTCCACTGAGGATCTCTACACAGTCGTCGCTGCAGTCCACGAAGGATCTCTGCTCTGTCGTCGTCGCAGTCCACGGAGGATCTCTGCTCTGTCGTCGAAGTCACAGCCAGCGCTAGGGTTCCCGCACACAGCGAGCTCGTTTAGGAGGGTCCGCTCCACGAGCCGAGAGGCTGATACATCAACTGACACGTAGTCCGAAGTTGATGTATCCAAATGTTCCGTATCGACAACAGGATCTCAACGCAACAGACGGCGCGTCAATCGGACGCCCGGTCTGAGAGTTATTGGCATTTTCGTCCTAGGGGCCCGGTTGGTTTTTAGGGCAAAACCAACCCGACCGTACTCCGCCTGTGTCCGATCCTCGGGCGGAGTATGCCAAAAGTTCCGTCTCACATAGAGGAAACTACCACAGCTGACGGTACGTCGATCGGACGTCCGTAGCTCAAGTTATGAGCGTTTCCGCTCCGAGGGCCCGGTTGGTTTCGTGTACGAACCAACCCGGCCGAACCCAAAGTCTTCCGAAACCTTGAGTGTAATATACCGAAACGACCGTATCGATCCAAGGATCGCGTAGCCGCTGACGGTTCTTCAATCAGAGGTCCTAGGCCCAAGATATGGGCAAAAGACCGGAGAGGGCCCGAAAACGGGGGTTCTGGGCCCGAGGCGACCCGGCCCGGCCGGCTCGACCTCAGCCGAGCGGCCAAGGGGCGCCGCGGGTTTGACCCGTGGCTTAGGTGGAACGCGGCCCGCGCGGGCCGCGTGTTGGGGGGCCGGACCGCGGACGTGGTCCGACGGTTCGCCGCCGCCGCGGCCGAGCCGCGGCGGATCCTCCGGTGGCCCGATTCCTCTTCCGTCTGCGCCGTTGCTCCTCCCGGGGGCCGTTCTTCACTGCGGGATCAACGGATCTCCCTTGCCGCACGGTTTGTCGTCGCTTGCCAAAACCGCACACGAAAAGGATCGGCGGAGGGTTGTCAGGTCTTTTTCGTTAGACCCGAACCCTCCGCGTTAGTCATAAACAACGGGAGAAAGGGGCTACAACAATTTTTAATCAAGATAAAAATTGTTCACTTCTTTTTCTTTTAAATGGCAATTCAATTTTAATTAATTGAAAATATTCATGTCGGTTCTTTATTCAAAAAGAAATAAAAAAACGGGAATGAATCATCAAGAATTAAATCCCTACCTTGTCGTCATCGTCGGACGAGAGGTCGTCGCAGATTTGGTGATCATCGCGGAAGAGACGCTCGTCGCACCGCGGGAAGGAGTCGCGCCGACGATCTCTGGATCAAGATCAAACGTATTTAATTAATTTAAATCCGTTGATATCGAATTATAAAAAGTGAGAATTTAGAGGATTCGATTCTCACCTTTAACCGCCGATCGTAGGTTTGCCGCAGAAGAAGAAGCGCCGAAGAAGAAGAAGAAGGTCGCGTAAAAAGTTTGTCGATGTCGCGGATCACGGTGTGCGTCGTCGAATTTTGGTTCCGGCATTCTTCACGTTCTTCGCGTTCTTCGCGTTCTTCACGTTCTTCGCGGGGAGGGTGGAGGCCCAGAGAATAAAGAGTAATCCTCCAAAATAGACACGTTGGTCTATTTTATTAAATCGCCAACGAACGCAAACGCGTAAGTAACGACCCATTAAATTCGTTGAATTAATTCAACGAATGAAACAGCCCATTTAATTCACGAAATAAACCGCCCAATTAAATGGTCTTTTAAGAAATTAAAGAAAACGCGCCGGTTGACTTTTCAGTTACTTTGACGGGTTTTCGCGGGTGCGTTACTTAGCGAAAGAAACAGCGGGCTCGTGCGGGCCCCACCTCACAAATATCCTACCAAGGGGTAGGGTATTTCAGGATAGCACCCTATCCGCTTTAACTCAGTTCAAGTGGCTTCCAAGTGACTTCCAAGCGGCTTAAGCGAAATAAAATAAAGTTGTCGCACAACCTTTATTTTATTTCCGACTTAAAGCCCAAAATTTTAAAAACCACGGTTGAGCAAACGCAACTCCGGAAGAGGCGTTTCTAAGAAAATACCGGCGCTGCGATTTCATCGGTGCCCTCAGAATTCGATTCCGGGCACCGGTTCAAAAGATAGAAAAAACCCGCTCGTCCGTTCACTGAACGTACCCGAGCCAAACTTGGGAAATTGATTCCGGGCACACCGGGCCTCGGAATCTGGTGCCGTCTGAAGCTGCGCTCTTGAAAAATTCCAAAGAAAATTAAGAAAAAAATTTCCTTGAAATTTGCGGGTCTTTATATTACTCCCACCTCAGGGCTTTACGTCCCCGTAAAGATACATCAAAAACTAGGGGAACAAATGGGGGTACTGAGCACGCATCTGAGCCTCCCGCTCTCAAGTGCTCTCCTGGAGGTTCCCGTGCTGCCATCAGACGCGCACAAGAGGAATCGACCGCCCACGTAGGACCCGCTCCTGTCGATCCTCGATCTCCACTGGGACCTCCGCAAAAGTCTCCCCATCGTCCACGTCCAGCTCCCCAAAGTCGATGATGTGCGTTGGGTCGTGCACGTATCTCCTCAGCTGAGACACGTGGAAGACGTCGTGCACCCGGTGCAACTGAGGTGGTAGAGCCAGGCGATAAGCCACCTCTCCTATCCTGCTGAGGACCTGGAAAGGACCGATGAAGCGTGGAGACAACTTGCCGCCTCGGCCAAATCTCCGTAAACCACGTCGAGGTGAGACACGCAAAAAGACGTGGTCGCCATCCTCGAACTCTAGTGGCCTCCGCCTCCTGTCAGCATATGACTTCTGTCGGCTCTGAGTTGTCCTCATCCTCTCCTGGATGATCTGTACCTTCTCTGTCGTGGCTCGGACCATCTCTGGTCCCACGAGTGCTGACTCCCCAGGGTCTGTCCAGCACAACGGTGATCTGCAGGGTCTTCCGTACAACGCCTCGTATGGTGCCATCCCGATGGTGGAGTGGTAGCTGTTGTTGTATGAGAACTCCACCAAGGGAAGGTGGTCCTCCCAGCTGCGACCAAAGTCGAGAACACATGCACGGAGCATGTCCTCGAGTGTCTGTATGGTCCTCTCAGTCTGACCATCCGTCTGAGGGTGGAAGGCTGTGCTCAGATGGAGCCGCGTCCCGAACGCCTCCTGCAACCCCTTCCAAAGCCGGGAAGTGAAACGAGCATCTCGATCGCAGACGATAGACGATGGCACACCGTGAAGCCATACGATCTCCTGGACGTAAAGACGTCCCAAGCTCTCCACTGATCCCTGCTCTCTGATGGGTAAGAAGTGTGCCGACTTGGTGAGTCGGTCGAAAATCACCCAAATGGAGTCGTGACCTCTGGAAGTGCGTGGAAGTCCAGTCACGAAGTCCATAGATATGCCGTCCCACTTCCACTCCGGGACCTCCAAGGACTGTACCAAGCCTGCTGGTACCTGATGCTCTGCCTTCACCTGCTGGCAGGTGAGGCATCGTGAAACGAACTCTGCCACAACTTTCTTCATGCCCGGCCACCAGTGCTGTCGTCTGATATCCTGGTACATCTTTGCCACTCCGGGATGCACCGCCAAGGGAGAAGTGTGAAACTCTCTCAGCACCTCCTCTCGTAAAGCGACTGGTACGAAGGTACGTCCTTTGAAAAGGATTTCGTGCTCTGCTCCAAGGGAGAAGCCATCAGGTGCCTGCCCTGAGGATATCAGTGCACGCCGGGTCTCATAGTCAGCGTCCCCACGCTGAGCCTCTCTGACCCACTGTAGAAGTGGAGGAGAGACTGTGAGAGACTGAAGAAAGGCTGCTCCGTCTCTATCCACGAAGGATATCTGTAAGGAGGCTAGCTGCTTTGTCGCCTCCTCAAGTAGCTGAATGCCCGTCCTCCTGCTGAGGGCATCGGCTACCACGTTCCCCTTCCCAGGAGTATAGACTATCTCAAAGTCATAGTCCTGGAGGAACTCAAGCCATCTCCGCTGTCTCAGGTTCAGGTCCTTCTGAGAGAAGATATACCTGAGACTCTGGTGGTCAGAAAAGACTGTGAAGCGCTCGCCCATCAGATAGTGCCACCAAGTCTTCAGAGCGAAGACCACTGCTGCTAACTCCAGGTCATGAGTGGCGTAGTTCTTCTCATGCGGCCTCAACTGACGTGATCCGTAGGCGATCACGGCCCGCTCCTGCATCAGGACGCACCCGAGTCCAGTCCCTGATGCATCACAGTAAACTACGTATCCAACTCCCTCCTCAGGCAACCTCAAGATAGGTGCGCTGGTCAATCTCAGTCTCAGCTCCTGGAAGCTCTGCTGACATCTGTCTGACCACACAAAGGGTTTCCCCTTCTTTTTCAAGGCTGAGAGTGGTGCCGCAACTCTGGAGAAGTCTGGCAAAAATCTCCGATAGTATCCGGCTAGGCCCAAGAAGCACCGCACCTCCGTCACGCTCCTGGGTGGCTCCCAAGCTAGCACTGCCTCGATCTTCGCGGGATCCACTGCAACTCCCGCCTCAGAGATGACGTGCCCCAAGAAATGGACCTCACGTAACCAGAACTGGCACTTTGAGAGCTTGCCATAAAGATGGTGCTCTTGGAGTGTGTCTAGCACAACTCACAGGTGGTAGGCATGCTCCTCCTCAGTCGTCGAGTATACCAAAATGTCGTCAATGAAGACCACGACAAATCGGTCGAGGTATGGCTGGAAGATCATGTTCATGAGGCTCATGAACACTGCTGGAGCATTGGTTACGCCGACCGGCATAACCAAGAACTCATAATGGCCATACCGACACCTGAAGGCCGTCTTCTGCACGTCCTCGTCTCGAACTCTGAGCCGATGATAGCCTGACCGGAGGTCTATCTTCGAGAACCACCGCGCTACCTTGAGCTGATCGAAGAGGTCATCAATCCGTGGCAGTGGATACTTGTTCCTCACTGTCACCTGGTTCAGGCGACGATAGTCGACACACAGTCGCAAGCTCCCGTCCGCCTTCTTGGCGAACAATATCGGGGAAGCACAGGGTGAAACACTGGGTCGGATAAACCCCTTGCTCTGCAAGTCCTCCAACTGTACCCGCAGCTCTCGAAGCTCGGCGGGGGCCATCCGATATGCTGGAGTAGATATCGGGGCTGTCCCTGGGTACAAGTTGATGTAAAAGTCTACCTCTCTACGAGGAGGTAGCCCTGGAACGTCGTCGGGAAAGACGTCCACATAATGGTCCACCACTGTAGGAAAAACTGGACTCCGCACGTCCACTGCTCCTAGGATGAGGCTAGCCAACTGATGAGAGATGGGCTGCACTCTCCTCCGCGGAAGTCCATCCTGTGCTGCAAAGGTTCCCTTCCCGCCGGTGAAGGTAAACCTGCTCCCGTCGGTGCGAACACATTGCACCTTGCACCTAAAACAGTCGATCTGTGCATGAACCGTGGATAGCCAATCCATGCCCAAGATGACGTCATAAGTCCTCGACGCCGCTACAAGGAGATCCCAGCCGAAGCTCTCGCCTCCTAGAGTAAGCTCACACTGCCGGCACCAGTGCGTAATCGTCTAGTCTGCTCCCGTAGGAGTCTCTAGCCGTAACGATCGAGCCAACGGCTCAGTCGGAATCTCCGAGCTCCGAACAAGGGCAGAGGCTATGAAAGAGTGACTCGCTCCTGTGTCTATAAGTACTGCAGCAAGGGTGGAATAGACACAGATCGTACCTCGAATCATCTCTGGCATGTCGGGGTCGTAGGCCTCCACTGCCTGGAGCTGGGCTTGTCCCTGCCCGCCAGCTCCCTGTGGTCGAGGTGGCCCTCCTGGTGGTGGTGGGGGTAGAGCCTCGAAGCGTCGCCCACCACCCGCTGCTCGGCCAGCTCCTCTGCCTCGTCCGCCTCCTCCCTGCAGACCGCCACGGTCGACCCTCTGCCTCTGCCTGGGTGGCCCCTCCACAGTCTGCTGCTCCTCTGGTCGGCGAGTCGGGCAGTCACGTGCCATGTGACCCTGCCCGCCGCAGGAGTAGCACAACCTGCCTCTCGGAAGGCTGGCACTCCACTGTGTGCCCCGCACTGCTGAGCCGGTGTCCTGAGGCCGTCTGCGTGGGGGTCTGGTATGCTTGGACCCGAGAGTCATCCGTCGGCTACATACTGCCGAAGACTCAGCTACCTGCCGCCCTGCGCTAGGTCTCGCCGCTGAAGAAGGCTCTGCCAGGAAGCTCTCGATCAAGAGGGCTCGCTCCAGTACTCCCGCCTGGGTCGGAATGCTGAGGGAGATTAGCGACGCCCGAATCTCCTGCCGCAAGCCCTGCTCGAAGGTCCGGGCCCGGAAGAAGGGGTCCCGTACCATGTCGGTCGAGTAGCGAGATAGGTCAGTGAACCTCGCCGCGTACTGAGCGACCGTCATGCTGCCCTGGCGCAGCTGGAGAAGCTCCTGGATGCGCACCGCTCGTAGGGTGGCCGTGACGAACTCAGAGCGGAAGAGGCTCTCGAAGTCCGTCCAGAGCAAGGATGCCTCATCGTGAACCTGGAGCATCAAGCTCCACCATCGTCCTGCCGCCGCCTGCAGGAGGCTTTCCGCGAGAATCACCATGAGATCCGCTGGTGTCCTCACTAGCCTAAAGATCCGTACCACCGCCTCTAGCCAGTCCTCGGCGGCCTGGGGGTCCGCCTCACCGCGAAACCTGGGCGGTCGCTGGCTCTGAAACTCATGCAGTGCCCTGAGGCGATGTGCATCGTCAGCGTCTGGTACTGGTAGCATCGGTGGCTCGGCAGGTAAAGCTACCGCCGGTGCCACTGCTGGCAAAGGGCCCTGCACCGAGGCCTCGTCGCTCGGTGGGCTGCCGTCGCGCCCTACACTCGGAACCCTAGCTGGCTGTCGTCGCGGGGCCATACTGAAAAGGAGAACAAGAGCACCACAGTCAGAACAGTATACCTGGTGAGCTGGCACAAGTAATCACAAGGAAAACTTGAGACTTTCATGAAGCAGATCAGTATACCCGGTGAGCTGACACAAGTAATCACAAGGAAAACTTGAAACACACACGCAATCAATGTTTTCATGCATTAAGTCGGAAATCAGGAGTCAGGGTCCTGGTGTATGGATACGTCGGCCGCCACACCAACACTGGGCTCCCTGAACTGATAACCACACTCAATACACTAAACACTATTGCTTCATATAGGAAGAAAAGACGATCAGAGTCTGCGGTAGAACCGACGGCCTCTGATACCAATTTGTCACGACCCGACCTCGGGGCCCGTGCCGTGACTACCCCAAGCCCGCCTTCCATAGGCCAGGGGCTGGCGACTAGCACCAAGGCGTAAAATCCCGGCAAATAGGGAAGGCATTGCCTTTATAAGTAACAACCACCACAGAGTCAGCAAGCGGAAAGTAACTACAAAGTGCAGAAAAGTAAAGGGGGCCGGAATACAAGCCCAACTGAAAGTACAACTGAAAAGGAAAAGAACAGCAACTGAAGAAAAGACGGCGGCCTCGTGTCGTCCACTGGCAATCCCACCTGAAGGGTGGGTACAGATAGCCTCCAGGCTCCTCGGGTCCCACGTCCGCTCCGAGCACGTCCCGCCCAGTGGTCCGCCTCCAGGTACCGTCCTGCTCCACGCCCCAACCGAGATCAGCGCTGTCCGTCGTCTGCATCCAACACAACAAGGTGCGGGCATAGCCCGTGCAGGGGTGAGTATAAACTACTCAGTAAGGACCCCGAGACCCCCGAAGGTCTCCCGAAATCCACAAAGGATATAGCACAAAAGAAAGGGGCAGCCACGAAGAAACAACTGACTCGACTTAGGTATATGCCCATACATATACCTAAGTCCCCATTTCTAGCTCTGCTCTCGAGCTCAAGGTCAACTCGATCCACACAGGGAAGCAAGACTCAAATCCACCAGGGAGAGTAAATAGTAAATAGTAAATCCACATAGGATAGTTCAACACAATCCACAAAGGAGAGTAACATAAGATTCAGCTCAACCATGTATACTTTTTCAGATGACGTCAAAGATGATCACTGATCCATCTAAGTCGTCGGACCCACAAAGGATCGATAGGTACTAACCTCGGCAATGACCCACACAGGATCGGGCCCACACAGGACCTGTAGCAATGGCTCACACAGAATCGTAAGAGATGACTCACACAGGATCAGGCCCACACAGGACCTGTAGCACTGATCCACGTAGGATCATTGAGTGCAGTAGTCGACGCAGTCCACTGAGGATCTCTGCACAGTCGTCGCCGCAGTCCACGAAGGATCTCTGCTCTCTCGTCGTCGCAGTCCACGGAGAATCTCTGCTCTGTCGTCAAAGTCACAGCCAGCGCTAGGGTTCCCGCACACAGCGAGCTCGTTTAGGAGGGTCCGCTCCACGAGCCGAGAGGCTGATACATCAACTGACACGTAGTCCGAAGTTGATGTATCCAAAAGTTCCGTATCGACAACAGGATCTCAACGCAACAGACGGCGCGTCAATCGGACGCCCGGTCTGAGAGTTATTGGCATTTTCGTCCCAGGGGCCCGGTTGGTTTTTAGGGGAAAACCAACCCGACCGTACTCTGCCTGTGTCCGATCCTCGGGCGGAGTATGCCAAAAGTTCCGTCTCACTTAGAGGAAACTACCACAGCTGACGGTACGTCGATCGGACGTCCGTAGCTCAAGTTATGAGCGTTTCCGCTCCGAGGGCCCGGTTGGTTTCGTGTACGAAGCAACCCGGATGAACCCAAAGTCTTCCGAAACCTTGAGTGTAATATACCGAAACGACCGTATTGATCCAAGGATCGCGTAGCCACTGACGGTTCATCAATCTGAGGTCCTAGGCCCAAGATATGGGCAAAAGACCGGAGAGGGCCCGAAAACGGGGGTTCTGGGCCCGGGGCGACCCGGCCCGAACCCCCCCTGGGGGTCGGCCGAACCGGGTCGACCCGAACCGGGTCGACCGAACCCGGCCTGGGCGCGGCCCGGCCGACCGGACCGGCCGGCTCGACCTCGGCCGAGCGGCCAAGGGGCGCCGCGGGTTTGACTCGCGGCTTAGGTTGAACGCGGCCCGCGCGGGCCGCGTGTTGGGTGGCCGGACCGCGGACGCGGTCCGGCGGTTCGCCGTCGCCGTGGCCGAGCCGCGGCGGATCCTCCGGGGGCGCGCCGGGCGCAGCCGCGCCGTCGACCCGCGCCGCCGCCGCCTTCCGCGGGCCGCCGGAGTTGCTCCGGTGGCCCGATTCCTCTCCCGTCTGCGCCGTTGCTCCTCCCGGGGGCCGATCTTCACTGCGGGATCAACGGATCGCCCTTGCCGCACGGTTCGTCGTCGCTTGCCAAAACCGCACACGAAAAGGATCGGCGGAGGGTTGTCGGGTCTTGTTCGTTAGACCCGCACCCTCCGCGTTAGTCATAAACAACGGGAGAAAGGGGCTACAACAATTTTTAATCAAGATAAAAATTGTTCACTTCTTTTTCTTTTAAACGGCAATTCAATTTTATTTAATTGAAAATATTCATGCCGGTTCTTTATTCAAAAAGAAATAAAAACACGGGAATGAATCATCAAGAATTAAATCCCTACCTTGTCGTCGTCGTCGGACGAGAGGTCGTCGCGGATTTGGTGATCGTCGCGGAAGAGACGCTCGTCGCACCGCGGGAAGGAGTCGCGACGACGATCTCCGGATCAAGATCAAAAGGATTTAATTAATTTAAATCCGTTGATATCGAATTATAAAAAGGGAGAATTTAGAGGATTCGATTCTCACCTTTAACCGCCGATCGTAGGTTTGCCGCGGAAGAAGAAGCGCCGAAGAAGAAGAAGAAGGTCGCGGAAAAAGTTTGTCGACGTCGCGGATCACGGTGTGCGTCGTCGAATTTTGGTTCCGGCGTTCTTCGCGTTCTTCGCGTTCTTCGCGTTCTTCGCGTTCTTCGCGTTCTTCGCGGGGAGGGTGGAGGCCCAGAGAATAAAGAGTAATCCTTCAAAATAGACACGTTGGTCTATTTTATTAAATCGCCAACGAACGCAAACACGTAAGTAACGACCCATTAAATTCGTTGAATTAATTCAACGAATGAAACAGCCCATTTAATTCACGAAATAAACCGCCCAATTAAATGGTCTGTTAAGAAATTAAAGAAAACGCGCCGGTTGACTTTTCAGTTACTTTGACGGGTTTTCGCGGGTGCGTTACTTAGCGAAAGAAACGGCGGGCTTGTGCGGGCCCACCTCACAAATATCCTACCAAGGGGTAGGGTATTTCCGGATAGCACCCTATCCGCTTTAACTCAGTTCAAGTGGCTTCCAAGTGACTTCCAAGCGGCTTAAGCGAAATAAAATAAAGTTGTCGCACAACCTTTATTTTATTTCCGACATAAAGCCCAAAATTTTAAAAACCACGGTTGAGCAAACGCAACTCCGGAAGAGGCGTTTCTAAGAAAATACCGGCGCTGCGATTTCATCGGTGCCCTCAGAATTCGATTCCGGGCACCGGTTCAAAAGATAGAAAAAACCTGCTCATCCGTTCACTGAACGTACCCGAGCCAAACTTCGGAAATTGATTCCGGGCACACCGGGCCTCGGAATCAGGTGCCGTCTGAAGCTGCGCTCTTGCAAAATTCAAAGAAAATTAAGAAAAAAATTTCCTTGAAATTTTCGGGTCTTTACAATTTATCTATCTATTTATTTATTTATAAAATATATACTTGTTTACTTGTTTAATTATTTACTTATTTACTTATTTACTCATTTACTAGTTTACTTATTTAATTATTTACTTATTTACTTATTTACTTATTTTCATATTTACTTATTTACTTATTTAATTTTTTACATATTAATTGATTTACTTTTGTACTTTTTTTACTTTTTACTTTTTTTACTTTTTTATTTTTTACTTTTTTACTAATTTACTTATTTACCCATTTAATTATTTGCCTATTTACTTATTTAGTTAATTATATATTTACATATTTACTTATTTAATTTTTTTAACTATTAACTTTTTTACTATTTTACTTATTTACTTATTTACCAATTTAGTTATTTATTTATTTACTAATTTACTTATTTACTAATTTAGTTTTTTACATATTTACGTATTTACTTAATTACTTAATTACTTATTTACTTATTTACATATTTACTTATTTTTTTATTTATTTAGTTATTTACTTATGTACTCAATTACTTATTTACTTATTTACGTATTTACTTATTTCCTTATTTCCTTATTTGATTATTTATTTATATATTTACATATTTACATATTTACATATTTACTTATTTATTTATTAACTTCTTTACTTATTTTCTTCTTTACTTATTTAATTCTTTACTTCTTTACTTCTTTACTTCTTTAGTTCTTTACTTCTTTTATTCTTTACTTATTTATTTATTTACTTCATTAATTCATTACTTCTTTAATTATTTACTTCTTTTATTCTCTACCTCTTTACTTCTTTACTTCATTAGTTCTTTACCTCTTTACTAATTTACTTTTTTACTTCTTTAATTAATAATAATTAATAATTAATAATTTCAAAATATTATTTACAAAAGAGAATATAATGAATCATAAATAAAGATATATACAAAATGGAAATAAATGGTAGATATAAAATAGTAAAAAATAAATAGTTAATAGTAAAAAATAAATAGTGAATAATAAATAGTAATTAATAAATTGTAATTAGAAAATTTTGAATAGTAACTTGTAAATAATGAATAATAAATACTAAATACTAAGTAATATATACTATATAATACTTAATACATAAAAAATAATTTTTAAGACATAATATATAATATATAACAGACAATATACAATAGACAATATATAATATATAATATATAATATATAATTCATAATTCAAAATTCAAAATTTATAATTTATAAATTATAATTTATAATATATAGTACATAATATATAATATATAATTCCAAATACATAATATATAATATGTAATATGTAATATATAATATATAGTATATAATATATAATATATAATATATAATATATAATATATAGCATATAATATATAAGAAATGTATAAATAATAAGTACATTAAAACAAATTAATATATGACAAAGAAATAAAGAGTTAATAAAAAAATTAATAAAAAATAGACATATAAATAATTAATAATGAATAATTAAATTAATAATGAATAAAATTATAGATAATAAATTATTATTAATTAATAAAAACTAACTAATAATTAATAGTAAAAAACTATAAATTAATAACTTATAATTAGTAATGAACAATGAATAATTAATCATTAATAATTAATAATTAAAAATTAAAAATTAAAAATTATTAATTAGTAATTAATAATTAATAATTAACAACTAATAATTAATAATTAATAATAACTAATATTTAGTAATTGATCATTAAGAATTAGTAATTAGTAATAAATAATTAGTATTTAAAAATTTATAAATAATTAATAAATTATTTTTAAAAAATAGTTAATAAAATTTAAAAAATATATATAATGAATCGAGAAAAAATATAAAATAAATAAATGAATGAATAATAAATGAATAATAAACTAATAATGAATTATTATTTTGTAAATTGAAAATAAATTAATAAATATTAAATAATAAACAATTAATAATAAAGAATAAATAATATGTAAATAAATACATAAATAAATAAATAGATAAATTAATTCATAATTATTAAATAATATATAATTAATAGTTAATAATTAATAATAACTTATAAATAATAAATAATAAATAATAAATAATAATTAATAATTATTATTTAATATATAATATATAATATTAAATATTTTTTTAATAAATAATTAATAAATTAATAAATATTAAATAATTAATAATTAATAATTAATAAATAAACAGTAGAAAAATAATAAATAAAAAAATATTAAATAAATGATAAAATAATAAATAATAAATAATTAATATTTAATTGATAAATTAAAAATAAATTAATAAATAATGTGTACATAATAACTAAATAATAAATATATAAACAAATAAATAAATTTTTCAATAAGTAAATTGATAAATATATAAATAAAAAACAATAAATAATAGTAAAAAAATAAAAAATAATTAATAAATAAAAAATAAAAAAATAAATATTAATTAAATAAATAAATAACAAATATATAACTAATTAATTAATTAAATCATGAAACATTAAGAACATCTAAAAACCCTAAAAACACTAAAATGATCATAAAATCTTATTTGGGACCGCTTCTATGCCACAACTAGTCAAATTGAAGATCATGAAATGGGATTCGATATTATATGTGGAGAAGGCCTAACAGACACATGGATCGAAAGTTATAACCATTCGAATTTTAAGAAATCAGTGTCTTCAAATAAAACCTCTGTTTTGGAGGCCTTATGGGCCGTTCTGGAGGAATAAAAAGGGGAAAAACATGATGAGTTGGTTCTAGAAATAAATGGAATAGAGCTCATCAGAGGCTTCGATTTGATATGTGGTTGATCCCAAAGGAACACCCTATATTAAAAGTAAAGTTTGTTTGATGTTTGAATTTCATTTTCAACGTTTCAAATTTAAATATATTTTTCATATAATTTTCTCACGATTTAAATATCCCTTGGTTTTATCTCATTTGATAAGATTCAATATGAATGGTTGTGGAACTAAAATGGACTCCAAGATTAGAAGTTTTGGTCATTTGATGACGAAGTCTGTTTTTCAACTTATTGATGATTTTTTCAGTTTAAAAATATCCTTAACTAATAATTATAAATATTTATTAATTTTAACATTATAAATATATAAATTATAAATAAAAAACATTATTTTATTGTAATTAATAAATAATAAATAATAATAAATAAATTATTTTTTATTTTTTTTCCTCAATTTTGCCGAAGTTTTTTCAAAAAACCACTACTAAAATAATGTTATGTTTTTGGAATAAATTTTAATATATTTATAAAAAAATTATATAAAAATTAGTGGTGGTTTTTTCATGGCGGTTTTCAAAATTGCTGCTAAATTTTGGGTCAAAAAGAAAGTTAACAGTGGTTTTGAAAACCGCAGCGAGAAACTCGCCGCTAAAACACTATTATCTTGAAAGGGTATTTTGGTATTTTATCCCATAAATAGGCGTGTCCACTATAATTTTCCTTTTTTCACTAATGTTGTCACGACCTGTCCCCCGGGGCCCGTATCTTGACTACCCCAAACCCGCCTTCCATATACCAGTGGCTGAAGACAAGGACCAAAGGCGTAAAACCCTAAACTAGGAAAGATTTCCCTTTATAACAGTAAACAAACACAATAGAGTACACAACTGGAAGTAAAAACACTATCTAAATCAGAAAACAAAAGAGTGTCATGAAAGTAATGGGCCGGAAATACAAGCCCAACTGTAAAGTACCATACAGCTGAAAAGCTATTACAACAGAATAAAAGAAGTAAATCAGCTACTAGGTCATCCTTCAGAATTCCCACCTAAAGGGTGACTACAGATGGCCCCCTCATCACCCCAAGTCCACTCATCCACTCCATGTACACTCGTTGAGTGGACCACCTCCGGGTACCATCCAGTTCTGCTACTCTCTACCCTGATCAGCATTGTCCATCGTCTGCATCAAACACAATGAGGTATGGGCATAGCCCGTGCTGGGGTGAGTATAATGACACTTAGTGTGGACCCAAATACCCTCAAGGTCTCACAATATCAGACAAGGATAAACCACAATGTAATGGGAACATCGGATAACCCATACTTAGGTATTTCCCATACATATATCTAAGTTATCTATTAACCCATCTCAATCATGAGGTAAACACAAAAGTCATTGACTCAGTTCAAACCAAGATTTCAATGATGTATAAAAGTACAGATGATTAGTCTCAAAGCTAGATTATCTTATTATATGAAGAGGAACTGCTTCAGACCCTATAGAGTCTAACCCACACAGGATCAACAGGTACTAACCCCCATAATGACCCACACAGGATCTGACCCGCACAGGATCGATATGCGCCGACCCACATAGCATTGCTGAGCGCTAACCCACACAGGATCTGACCCACACAGGATCGGTATGCGCCGACCCACACAGCATCGCTGAGCGCTGTCCCACACAGGATATGACCCACACAGGATCATTATGCACTGACCCACATAGGATCTTTGAGGGATGACCTCCGTATGATCTGTCTCTAACCTCCGCCTCACAATTATCCACTGGCATCCTCGCACCATGTTCACTCGAGTTGGTAGAATCTACTCTCGAGATATCTTTTATAACTTGACCAACACTAAACTACACAAAAGAGTAACCCAAAGGACCGCCATGTCATAAGGGTTCCAACGCGACAGAAGGCGCCTTAATCGGACGCACGGTCTGTGAGTTATTGGCATTTCCTTCCTAGGGGCCCGGTTGGTTTTTAGATTCAAACTAACCTGGCCGTACTCCAACTGTGTCCAAACCTGAAGTGGGGTATTAAAAAAGAACCAACTTTCTCTAAGGCTTCCATCTCCATAGGTAGTTCACCATACGAACACCCGTAGCACAAGATAGGGGTGAAATGGTGTAAAGTGGCCAAAGGGGTCCAAGTCCGGTCTGACCTTGTCAGACCAACCCGGCCCGAACTGGGGTCTGACCCATTACGCATGTCTGACCTAGTCCAAGGGGGTGCCCTGAACCGAGTGGTCGTCCTGGCCCGGGTCGATGGCCCGACCCGAAGGCGGCCCGACCCGGTTGCTCACGGGGCCTGGCTGGCCACGCGTGGGAGGGGGTGTCGCGCCCCCTATTTTTGAATGGAACCGGTGCTAAGCACCTGTTCAGGTGACCCGCGGGACCCGAGGGCTCCCGCTTGTAGCACGCACCGGCGGCCGGCTCAGCCATCTCCCCTGGTTCCAACACTATGGCACAACGGTGCCGTAGTTCTGCTGGCCTCCACGCGGCGCGATGATGTCGTGCCCCCTCTGCCATGGCCCGACCTTTCCATGAAGTCAAGCTTCTATGGGCGGCACGACGACACCGAGGTCATCGTCCAACCACTGCGGCCCTCCTTACCACGACCCCCTTCTTCCAGCATGGTGCGACGACACTGCGCCCCTGCAGTATCGTCGCGACCCGCCTGGCCATGGCTCGGTTATCTGCATGGTAGAACGGTGTCACGCCCTTCTGGCGGCCTTATGTTGCTGGCTTCTTTGCGGACGGCTTGTTTCCAGTCGCCGTGTGTATCGCCTCCGTCATCAACAAACAAGAGAAACTAAAGGCAGAGTGTCGGGCCGTGTTTGTTCTGTCTGAGACGTCCACATCATGGCGATAACAATTGGAAAAACCAATCCAATATTTGTGAATTGAAAAATAGAAACAATTTCATATATAAAATACCCTAACTTTGTATTTTCCATGAATGTTTACGATGTTGTGGGAAGGCGGCGTCGTTCCGTCGACATCGGGAAGCATCTGGGGTAGGAGGCCAAGGAAGAAGTGTCGCCCGAATTCTTCACAGTCAGCTCCATCTCTTTTGGCTCGTTCAAAAATCGATGAAGAGTCTGTTATTCTTCGTTGGAGAGAAATGGATCCTCCCTAGCTCTCCCCTTTCTCTGTTCCACCGACGAATAATGCCAACACCAAAAATAATAGACTCACTATTATTTTAATGGTTGGAAAGAATTCAAAATATTTCAAAAATTAATTAATTAAATCCATTAATTAATTTTGGGTGAATTGGAACAATTATGGGGGATAAAGGTGAAGAGTTTCAATTAACTCATTATGTGGATTTTCACATTTAATTGGTGGGGAATGTTCAAGGGTTTCCCACACTTTATGGTGATTTACAAAGAATTTAGAGCTCGTGTGGTCCCCATGTTAATTATTCTCCAAAGGGAGGTTATGCGTGGGTGGGATCCACCACCATTACCTCTCATGGGAGGTTATGGTGTGGTGCCCCCATACTCTATCCAACTCCAAGAAATTTTAACCACCAAAGATAAAAATAATGTTAACACTTCATTTTTATTCAATTTTAAAAGAACCCCAAAACTATCTTCAATTCACGTTAGAACGCAACTATGGTGACGGTATCACTAAGCAATCAGTGATGCTGTGAGTTCAACAGTGCCCTCAGATTTCAGTTCCGAGAACCGGTTCAAAAGTTATAAAATACCGCATGTACGTTTAGTGAATGTTCAAGAAAATAGCTTCAGAAATTTATTCCTGGAACACCGGGCCACGAAATCATGCACAATCAGAAACTGTGGACTAGTAAAATTCCTAAATATTTATGAAAAAAAATCATTGAAATTTTGGGACTTAACAAATGTTATTTAATATTAATCCCCCACAAATATATAAACTAGTATTTAAAAATAAGCAATTACTTATTTTATTCCAACATTAGTGACCTGAGCAGAACATATCTTAATTTTATATCATTTACGAAATCTAAAATTTACATCCCAAAAATAATCCAACAAACCCATAAATGATTTTTTGCACCTCTGAGGAATTTCAATATAGGAAAAATATTTTACACACATTATGAAAATATTACATACATGAACTACAATAAATTACTTCTAGAGTACTCATAGGATACACTCTTCTTGATAACTAGAGGGATGGAATCTTTTGAAATGTTTGAGCTCAATGGCTGAGTATGAGAAATTGTAAGGGATAACAATCATTGATATTAGGTGTGAATGTGGGTATAATAAAGAAAAATAAGAAACTATTAGACCACACATAATAGAACATAAATTTTAAATCCTAGAGTATAACTTATCATAACATAATAAATTAATTAAGTGAGTATGGAAACATTAGTTAATAAAAATAATCTAGAAGAGTGTGACATATGGATAAAAATATGTATATTAATGTGTAAAGAAAATAGGTACCAGAAATGTTTTCATTTTAAACATAAATTCACAACTATTCTGACCATATACAATCGTATAATCAAATCTTAATAACGATTACACCCCAAACCAATCTTGTGAGAATTTATAAACTAAAATAATACCCACACACAACATTGGGTGTATATATTAATCATACTTATACCCATTCGAAAAATATGGAGAATAATAAAAATAAACATTCTCCACACACGAAAGTATGATCACTACACAATAATAATTAAACCTAAACACTATAATGATAGTATATTTTAACAACATTTATACCCAAAAAAATCCATGGGAACATAAAATTACTATAATTGTACCAACCCATCATCTTGTGTTCAATGTTTAACTATAATAATACACATACACAACCTTGTAAGAATATCATACCTACAATTGGACCTCACATAACATCATTATTTCATGAGATATACATCTTTAATAGATGTATTGGAGGGTGATATAGGACTCAACCTATCTATCATCCATACATATCAATTACACTATAAATAGACCTTATGTTATATCATAAAAAAGAACGGAAAGAAAAATTCATTTAAATTTTTTTTCATATAGTATAGCCAAATTTCAACTCATTAATGTTAATGGATGTTACACAAAAATTCAATCAGAAAAAAATATTATTTCATGAGAAAATTTATATGATTTCTTAAGAAAAATAAATTCCATTCAAAAAATAATTTTATAGTTACTAATGAATATGGATTCGGATCTTTGTAATAAGTTTTTACAAAACCTTTTATCGTTATCATAAAATGTGAAATTTTAGGTCATTTTGAAAATTGATTTTCATAATGTTCTTTTATGAAAATTTAAAATGAAAAAATAATAAAAATAACTATTTTTAATTAAATCACAATAATTAGTTTTTGACATAGGTGTAATTTTATAAAAAAATAGATATATATTTTGGAAGTTTTTTACTTTTTAAAAGAATCATATTAATAATAGAGCATTTAAAAATGGATAATATTCTAAAAAATAGTAATGTGAGAACATTTGATTGCATTTTATTTTGAAAATAATGTTCAATAATGGAAACCTAAGAATGATATAAAGGCTTTCTACTAGTAATGAGATGAGGAACATAAAATATTTTATTTTTAATTGATTAAAACCATTTAAATATTTTGAAATAACTTTATTAAAAACCCACACTATAGAAATATTTACAAAACATCCTTTTTACTTTTGGATAATGAAAATATGATTAATACTTGGGAAAAAAATTAGGCTTCCAAAAATAATGGATTGTATTTTTATGAAACGTAAATAATGAAAAATATGGGAAAAATTTATTACATGTAATGGAAATTATTCTTAATAATGATGTATTTGTTAGTGTAAAATTTAATTAAGGTTAAATAAATGATTAAAAAACACATTCTCTCTTGATAGGAAGTGAAAATAACGTGAAAAATACTTATGGTCGAAAATATCAATCATGGAGTAAGAATTATAAGATTTATAATTACTCAATAAAGGGTTTTGAGTTAACAAAAACCCTTAAAACTATTGGTATATACTGAACTGAAATCTATTTTATATGACAATGCAAAATGGATCATTAAAACACATTAATTACTTGAATGTGTTAAAAAATTCACTAATAAGTAATAACACCATATCAAATAATTCATTATAGAAAATAAGAAATATCTTTCATGAAACTAATTTTATGAAAAGGAACCTGTTAACTAAAATTCCCACTATTTTTATCATAGGATAAAAAATTCTATAAAAAACCTAACCATATTAATAACCTAGCCTAGGAAATTATTTTATCCCATAATTATTAATAAACATTAAATTTGATTATTATATATATATATATATGTTACTTATAATAAATCCTCAATATTTGTTGTGAGTAATTGTAATCATTTCAATTATTTTGTAATAGGGGAATTTTTCATCCATCATAGCAAAAGAGTCATAAATAATAATTCATATAAGTTATTGGAATTTATTTTTGATCTATTTATAATTATTTATTTTCATTATATTCTTGTTGTTATTACAATCCATAAGGATGAATTTGGTGATGAGCATGTTTTTGTGAGTTCTAGAATATGAATGGTGTTTTCAAAACAATTAGTTAATTTATTATATAAACTTTGAAAAAAAGAAAAAAGACAATTTTTACTTGTTTATGTCCTGTATTGTTAGAAATTGAATTCCAATAGTATTCACAGAAAAAAATTATTGCATTATTCATGTAGGTTGTTAAATCATCCATAACCAGAATATACCAAAATTATTTGATGAATATGAAGTGATTTATTTTTAATTTAATTATAAAAGAATAATAATGATAACAACCATTATTTATTAGTGTCATATATCATAATTTGAAATAATATGAAGAAGAA
The DNA here is from genome assembly GCA_963277665.1 of Viscum album. Lineage (NCBI taxonomy): Eukaryota > Viridiplantae > Streptophyta > Magnoliopsida > Santalales > Viscaceae > Viscum > Viscum album. The sequence continues at coordinate 204,802,094 of OY728128.1, read as the reverse complement.
TATATGTGATACAATGTTATATTGTCAATCCCAATAATTGGAAGCAATTTTATTTTATCATTTTCATATTTATGGATCTTTGTGGTTGAGCATCGGGTTGAGGACAGGTTGAAATTTTATAAAATTTTAATGTCTGGGTGGGTTTTTATCTTGTCCACGGGCACCGCATGGTTAGAATAAACTGTGTGGAGTAGCTTTGGTACCCATGGAGATGGTTTTAAAAATCAAAAGATGTTACCATACGGTTTGAGCATAGTTGGTCAAACCATGTTGGATGGTTGTAGGTAGGCATAGTAATTACACAGATTCTACCGCATGGTTTGAACACGGTTAGATAAACCATGTGGGTCGATAATGTGTTTAGTACCTATTTTGGTAGTCACTACTGTATAGTTTGTTAAACCAAGCAGCCAAACCGTGTGAACGGCCCAAGTCATTAAAAACTTAAAAACCCTATTCTACCCTTCCCCCTTTTTATTCCAAACTCGGACCCCCTCCTCTTGGGTTATTTATGGAACCTAAAGGGTGCCCTATTCCCCTTCTCATTGGCTCATCTACCCCCATGGATACAACCATGATGTTCTATGGTATGATATTACATTTTTCCCCTTTTCTCATTCACTCTATATTCTCTTTTAATTTCTAAGGTTCTCTTTGTGTGTTTTCCCTCTTGGACGAACCCTAGATGTTAGGGTTTGGGTTTGATGAAATTTCTTTTGGATATTGGCTCTATGGATTATCCGTCAGGCCATGTTCTTCCTTCTTCGAGGGATTTTATACATATTACATTGATGTTGGTATCTCCATGCATTTTCTTTTCGATGAATTCCCCGAATACTGGGTGTTTTAAATTAATTTATAAACATGGTTTGTATACATATGATTCTCTTGGTTATCTTTTTATAGTGATTTCATATTACTAGATTTTGTTAAATAAAATTTTGAGGAGATTCACCATAAAATAATTTTTATATTTGCAATAAAGGAGTTTGATAAAATATCTACGTCTCCTTAAATGTAAAATTGAATGATTTATGCTCTCTTTTACCATGGGTATGGTCTGTTAAATTGATTGAACTATGATTTGAGTCTTCTCTATGGTACATGGTGACTTTTTTATTTTTATATTTTGTATTGGGTGGAAAGCTTATGAGGTTCCCTTGAAAATTTGTTTGGTTAAATAAAAGGACTCTAAGATGGTTACATTGGATTTTGGCACATCTATGGGTGCACAGAGTGGACAAATGGATGATATTTCCATTGATGATGGCATTGAAAGAGATTCATTCCTTAAAACTTTTTTTTTCAAAAAATGTTCCTCATCTTCTCTTTCAATATCTTTTTATGAAATGTTTCCTTGTTTTTCCCAAATGATATAATGTTGTTTCTAGATTTTACTGGAAGTGATGGATTGTTTGGCATTATATAAAGGACGATTGGTTTTTAAATGATAAAAAATACGATTTGGAATCTTTATGTGTATTTTGTGTTTTCATCATGGTTTTATAATAAATTTTGATCTTGAATAAAGGCCCATTAGACATTTCATTCTTGAAATTGGTTATTTTTCTAAAATTTGGGAATGGTTGGGAGGTGTTTTTATAGTTTATTTGGGATATATTTGATATAATACCTGGTTGAAACCTTTTAATTTTTAGGAATGAATGTAGTTTTTCAAATGTGAATTATCTACTTTAATTTTTAGAATATTTTTTTAAATGGTTTGAAAATCGTGTGTGATGTGATGGTCTGGTTGAAACCCTTAATTATGTGAGATTTTTATATATATATTGGGAACCTCTATATGTGGATTTACCTTTATGGGATATCGTATAGGTGGTATCTGTGTTTGGGGTAGGCAAGTCCGGTGACGATATGATTGATGAGTCACACATGAATGTGACTCCTACTTACATTGTATATTATTACAATGAGTTTTTGAGAGTATTTTATAGGATTGAGTGACGGTTTCTTATCGGCCCCAATTAGACGGTTTGGTACATCCTTGATTTTATAGGATGATAGGTGGTTTGTGACACTATATTGGTCAAATGTGGGAGTCATGTTGGTTATAGATTAGGGAGCTTCACCATATGCCTACAAGTGGTTCATAACTGAGTATGTAAATGGATCACTCTTGGGATGTTTATGAAAGAACATTTTTATTATATTTAATTTTTTATTTTCATTCCATTTCAACTAGCTCTTGTACTATTTATCAATTTATCTTTAGAACAACCTGATGTCTGTTGTTTTTGTGTATTTATTTTAAATGGTAATCTATTTGGAAAATGGAAATTTGGAGTTCAATTTTTTCAAAGGGTAAAATTGTGATTATTAAATTATAATTAGGAAAAACACTTTTATAACTATATTTCAAACAAATGTAAATGGTCTTTTTTGGGAAATGAAAGACATGGATTCTTTGGTGGTTGCTTAATGAGATATTAGGATCATACCCTACCTGTACCACTCAGTTTCGGGAACCCCCATCTATTTTCTAGTTCCAGGTTCTTGGTTTGGCTGCTTGAGTAACAATTTTGTTTTGTGGTTAGAGGTAACCATGTGGTCAAATGGAGATCAGGGAATCAGGGTTCAACATTAATTTTTCTCTACATTTTAGTTTTATTTTTGTTTAGTGGTATCTAGTAATAAAATTGGTTTATTATATTTATTTGAGATTCAATTTTTGTAAGTACTTTAGTTTGTTCAGTTTATCTTATTTGATTGTAGTTTTGTTGGGATTAAATATTTTCCTTTGTATTGTTTTTAATCCTGATTCTATTTTCCAATCTGTGGGGATTAGTAATACCCTTCAGGCCTTGTCGAAGACATGGTCGAGTGTCAGGTCAGATGGCATCCAAGTCTGGTTCATGAAAAATGGTACGAAAGCATGATCATGCTATGTGGGGTGTTAGGTAGATTGTATAATAGGACTGTTGAGGCTCATGATATAGGTTATGGGTTGGTTCCTGATCACATCAACTCATATATATACCTATGTTAATAGGGATAGTAACAAATTTATGCCTTTTTTGTATTTTTTAGGATTGAGATATGACAATGGAGGTGATTTGGGGTCCTGTTGAGATTTTACAACGAGTAGTGACTCATGTGGAGTCCAATTGCACAATCCATGGTCCACATAGTGAACCTTTTTCTCTAGGGCATGACTCACTACCATGTTACAGAGTTAAGTAGAAACACTAGTTCCTCCATCTGTAAGTTTTTTGTGAGTTATTTCTTGTTTTTTTCTTGGTTAGTGTCGGTTGGTTTTTGAAATCAAATCAATTTTTGAAAATGGAAATAAATTCTTTCCAATGGGTGTGGATGGGAATATGGGGTTTAAAGGAAAATGCATTGGAATGATTTTTTTAAAAATTATTAGGTATTGATAATGAAATGTTATGCATGACCCTTGGTACTCCTTATGAAATTTCACATATGTGAGAGTTTGTGTGGAAAGTTAATGTCAGCATGTAGAAGTAGATAGAAACACTTGTGATTGGTCCTATGGTTCCATGGGTGAGTGTTTCAAATTAATTGTTTGGATTTGTTTTTCTAAAATGGTATTCTATGAGAAAATGATATGTGTTTGTTTATTCTTTTAAAAGTGGATTATTGTTTTGTGGAATATAAATTTTTACTCTTGGAAGGTGGCCTTGAAAGATGGATGTTTTGGAATTTAATTAAAATGGGTAGTTTTTTAGAAGATAATTGTGGGTTTTATTTTTTGTGTTTGGTTTTTGAGCTTATTATTTTGGCTCAGAGTTATCTTTTGTATTTTGTTTCAGGTTGACATTGGTTTTGGCCTTATTTTTCACGTGTGGTTTAAAATATACTACCCAGAAAGGTCTCTAATGTTCATAAGTATTCATGCCCAGTTTCTGATTCATCACGATTGTTTCATATTCTTCATTGTGATAGTGGTATATTAGAAGTATTGATGTTTCCCGAGGAAGTAGAGTGTACCTTCAAATTGTTATGAACTCTTAAAGATACTAGAGTTTTTTTTATTCCAGTGTTGTTTGAGTGTCCCTCTTTTTTTGAAGGGAATTATTTTTCCCATCATTATTGCAAATTGAGATGATGTAGGAAGTGTCTATATCCTTCATTATCTAATGGTTTATACAATTGGAGGTGAAAAAGAAGAAGGTAGAAGATTTGCTGAGAATTCAATAAGGTCGATGACCAGTGAAGGCCTATGTTGACCATTTCAAGGATCTGTTTTTCTTTTCTCTAGAGGCTGTGTCACAAGATCTATTGAAGAATTATATCTTTTTCTGGGGTATTCATCTAGATATGAAGGAGAGTGTCCTCTCTTCTGAGGATCTGATCATTGATAATTTTGTGGATGAGGTGTTTCTAGATCAGTTAGTATCAAGAGATCAGGAAATTGGAAATCTGAGGTATTTCATTGGCTGATATTTTTCCCCATTTTGTAAGGAACTCATGTAGAAGATAATGGTATGTAAGGAGTATCATGTGTTGGTTCTAGATTATAGTTCATCAAATCATTTAGTTGTACGATATCAGTGTGTCTAGTCTATGAATTTGAATCCATCTCATCGTAACCCTCAGAAGGCATTCCTTCTTGGTGGTTATCTAGTTCATCTAGAGAAATTATGTTAGATGCTTTTCTTGAGGAAGAAATTTTGGTTAGAGGATGTTATCATCTGAAAACGAGGTAGTAGATGCTTCTTCCTTCATGGATCTAGCCACGTTCCTTAGAGTTAAGTTGGCGCAATGTTCGGAGTTTCCTAAGGTGTATGAAACCTTGTCCCAGTTTTGTTCCACATGTTAGGGTTAAAGCATTCAATGATTCCTTGTTATAGTTATTGATGATATTGTAAGATCTTATGTATTTTTTAAAAGTTTTATAGTATTGTTCTATCACAATCAAAGAAGTTGATTCCATGCAAGAGTGGAATTTTGACTCATTATATTCCGTACTATGTGATCTACAATTATGTTGATTTCATTCAGTTTTATTAGTGACCATTTAGAATGTTAGGACTTGTATTTGATAGAAATTACGAATTTTGTTCTTGTTCGTTATTTGGATTGGTTTCCTTCAATGTGTTATCCTCCATGGTAGGGAGCCTTGGTTTGTGTGAGAAAATATTTTTCTTGGGAAGTTCACAGTTGTGGTAACAGTGTCATTGGTTAGTGTAGAGGGATTGATATATATCTCGGTGTCCCTGTTTCCTAGGTCAACATATTTTGAGTCTTCTTTTTATGTTTTTCTTTTGTTGTTTAGCTCATTCGGAGCATTGGGTTAGTTCACTTTGGGAGTTCCCATGGGAGCCCCCCCCCCACGTCCTCTGGGTGCTTCTATTTGGGTTTCAAAGTTTCTATGCAATTTGAGTTCCAGTAGGGAGGATAACCCAATCATGTTCTCCCCACCTTCTTATGTTTTGGATTTTTCTTGATCGGTCAAGTATGACTTGTGGAGTTAATATTCACCCTGTGGTTTATAGTTTATCTTGGTTTTGATCAGGCTTGGACTCGAGTTTTGATGACCATTCAGCTGGGTGAAATTATGGGTGTAGAAAGTGCTTTTGTAGGGGATAATTGACAAACCCCAATCATGGAAACACTTTTATTTTATACTTTTCATAGTCTTGGATCTCTATGGTCAAGGTTCAGGTTGAGTCCTCGTTGAAAATTTTAAAATTTCATATGTATTTGTGAGATTTTGGATTTTTCATGTGTACCAGATGGTTAGTAGAAATCAGGTATATGGACCCAAGTACACATACAGAAGGTTTTGGAAGTCGACAGAAGCCACTGCATAGTTTGAGCATGGTCGGTGAAACCCTATGGTCTAGTTGTGTGGCAGGTCTGGGAATTAATTATAAGCCACCACACAGTTGGTTCATGGTCGGAAAAACTGTGTGGCTAGGTCGTGTGGTTATTACCGGTTTGGGTTATGGCAACCACATGGCTGGGACACCATTTGTTAAATCGTGTGGCCAAAACCTGATATTCAGCCAAGTCGTTAAAAAAAGAAACCCTATTCTATCCTTCCCCCATATTACAACAATCTTAAATTATATCCTCTTGGTTATTTGTTTCTACATGAAGGCCCCCACCATTCCCCATGGATTATCTCCCCCCAGGGATCCAACCGTGCTGTTCCAATGTAGGATTTTTGAGTTTTTTCTTTTCTCACCTTCCCTCTCCCTTATCTCTCAATTTCTAGGGTTCTCATTATTGGGACTCTCTCTTAGCCAAACCCTAGAGGTTATGGTTTTGGGGTGATGTGATTTCAATTGGAACTAGGGTGAGTATAATGTCTATGGGGATAGGTTCTTCCTTCTCTAAGGGTCTCATCGCATTTTCATACCATTTAGGTAGTTGTATTTATTATTTTTCTTTCCAATGAATTCTATTGATACTTGGGTGTTTTCAATTAATTTATAAACTGGATTCGCATAATTATGAAGCCCTTAGTAACCTTATAATTTTTATTTCATATTAGAAGAATTTGTTAAAAGTGGTTTTTGAGGTGACTCCCAATATAGGTGTATTTAGATATGCACTAAAGGTGTTTGATAAAATCTCAATAAATTATTTAGTAAAAATTAATGATTTTAGTTGTGTTTTCCCTTCAGTGTGCTCTATTAAATAGATTGAACTATGATTTGAATATTATGTGTGGAACATGTGACTTTTATAATTGTATTTGTTGTGTTGGGTGGAAAGCTTATGATTTTTCTTGGAAAATGGTTTTTGGTGAATACATGGACTCTTGGAAGGTTCTATTAGATGTTGACACATCTACTAGTGTATGGAGTGAACACATGGATGTCTATTAAAATGATGATGGAATTGAATGTTATTGTTTCCATGAAATTTAGTTTTCTAAAAAGGGTCTTCATCTTCTCATTCTACTACTTTTCATAAAATGGTTCCCTATTTTTCCCAAATTGGATAATGTGGATTTAAAATTGTATTGGAAGGTATTGACCATTGTGTGTTTTATAATGGATGATTGGTTTCAAATTTATAATAAATCTTGTTTGTCATCTTTAAGTCTGTTGTGTATAATGAATCATCCACAAGGGACCATGTCATGACTACCCCAACCCTGCATCCTCAAGGATAGGGGATGCTGACTAGAACTGAAGGAATTATCCTGGGAATGGGAGGAATTTTCCATGTACTAGTACAAAGGAGAACTCACAACCGTAGCCCACAAAGCTAAAAAGTAAAAACAAATTAAACGACCACAATATTACCACTAAAAGTAAATAACAAGGTGGTAAAACTGGGCTGGAATACAATCCCACCATAGAATAGGATGTACAAGTAAAATCATGTGTCTTCGATACTCATATGCTGAAAATCCAACCCAAAGGGTAGGGGAGGGTAGCTGCATAAAGTTATAGGACTAAACATCGTCTATCTTCTTTTACTGAACACCACATGGTCCTGGTCCTATCTGGATTATATCGAAGCATCACTCGTCTACTCAAGACACGTCACGTGTGGGAAAAGCCCATACAGGGGTGAATAAAACAATATTCTATAGGGTTCCCTGAAACCAAAAAGGTAAAACACAAGATGGAAACCACAAAGAAATGCACAGTAATGTCTACACAGTTATATTCCCACACATATACCAAGAACATCTTGATATACTCATCTTGGCCACTAAGAGGCATAAGTTCCAACCTAATATCTAGTACCATGATTCTCACAGAAGTCTCAAAGTGTAACACATAACCCAGGTGTACATGCTCCATGATCATGCCATCCATGATGGAATCTGTCTGAGAGATACACTCTATTGGGTATAATCATACCATTACTAATGGTACGACCAAGGGAACGTGCTCCATAGGGAACATTCTACTAGGTCCAACTCTAGTGCCTAGCACTAGAGGTCTTGTTTTCACAGTCCAGTGCCCCATCAAGACTATGGAATCCCACGTGAGGAGGCTCTCCCCTCACTACTATGCATAGTTGAGGGAGCACCTCTCAAGACCGACTTGTGATACCTCAATCTATCTTGTAAGTTGTGGCCCACAACTCAGTCTCGTTGAGGGAGAACATTCTCCTATATAAGTATCGATTCTTCAAAATTCGATGGGTCTGCTCCTCACAACTGTGTTTGATAGATGAGGGATCTCTAACTTTTATGGAGGGCCCTCTCCTCATCGCTACTCGGAGATGAGGGAGTAATAATCAATACATGAGGAATCATGCCCTGGTTCCAACATAGGGTACTAATCAGATATAATCTAAAGTAAATCAATCAATACAATTAGTTGAAAAAATGAACACCTTGAACTACTAATATTCTGATCCAAGATGAGTACCATGGGTCTAATAGGTCACACAGAGCCCCTAGAAGATGAACCACATAGTGTCTCTAGGAGCTGATCCAGACAGGGTCTGTAGGAGTTGATCCACACCAGGTCACAAGGAGTTGATCCAGATAGGGTCATAGGGATTGGATCCACATTGGGTCTATAGGAACTGATCAACACAGGTTCTCAGGGAGTTGATCCAATCAGGGTTGATAGTCATAGGGTCTTAGCCAGTTGTAGGATTCCTTCATGAAGGATGCTTGATTCTAGGAGAATCTACTCCTCAAGAAAATCATCATATTTCAACTTCTATTAAAGTATCCTCACATAATTGAAAACAAACTGCCTCGTTATGGGGTTTACAACATAAAAAATGGTTCATCAATCGGATGCCCAGTTTTAATGTTATAGTTGCTTTTATGAAAAGGGGTTAGTCAGGTCCGAGTCCGGTCCGACCCAGTCGGACCAACGCGGCCCATGTTTGACCAGCCTAATGGGACCTCTCTGGACCTGCTGCGCATATCTCACCCTACTGGATTGGTGTAGAACACCATCACATGACCATACCACCATTGTGGGTCAACTTTCCCACCCTGGACGTGGTACTTTCGCGCCCTTTATTTCCCCAGGCGGTGCCAGCCTACACTGCCACTTCAATCAACTAGTCCACATAATGGACCGAGTCATCTAGAAAGACCCATGGAAAATCCAAGGGTCCAAGTGGTTCCTTTTTTAGAATCCAAAGCTTCCTTCATGCGGTAGCCGAGTGACTGTCATGGCTAGATCCACTGGGGTGCGCCGTGCAACTGTCCGGCATGCGGCCACCGCTGCAACCACCTCCGCACTAGCACCGTTGTCTGCGGACCACTATATGTGCTCCGACGGTCCATTAATTGATACAGAGGAAGTTATGAAGCCCTAATGTTTCCCTATTCACTTCTAGGGGTTCAAATCCTCTTTGTGATCCTTCCTGACACAAAGTCAATCAGGAGGTGATATTTCCCACATTGCCTCGTTTCAGTCACCACCATCGTCATCGCACCTTCGTCGTGCCATGTCCATACCAAATCCATGATAACATATTTTTTCACTAACGATTGATTGTTAAATTATCGATCGATCTCTAAGAGTTCATTCGTCGGCCAATTAAATTCTACCTATGATGAAGGAAGAACTGAGTGAGGAAAATGCACAAATCAAGAAAGATTGATCAAACCGCAATAGTTATTCATGTCAATTAGGTCTATTGCCACTAGAAGGGTTAACCAAGAAATTCATCATGATGATCTACCATTAAAATCCAGCATAGAAAACCCTCCCACAAGAATGATCCAACCATGGGTTAATTGGTTCATGGGTTTTTCTGCGTTCTTCATTTAAAACAAAGTACAGGGAAGATAAATTCAAATAAAAACCCCTACCTCAATTCAGTTCTTTCACTAACATAGAAATACTTTGTGTTTTCATCATTCATCTACGTTTGATGTGAATCATTGATCTGTCACCATTGGATTTTTTTGATCATTGTTCCCAAAATTGATCTCTAAAGTCGTCATCTTCGCTTCTCGATTTGTCGACATTCATCATTGGAGAGAAACCCTCGACCATATGTTAGAGAAATTATAGATCCAACTCTGATTTTCCAAATGAACAAATCATTAATAATGATATGTGTAGTAGTGTTTCTGTTATGTTGCATCGTCATGTTATTATGCATATGTGGAAGATCAACTCATTGCTGCGATTTTTAATTTTAAAATGAAATATAATAAATCATAATTATTTTATTTATCTTTTTCATTAAAATATAGAAAAAATAGATTTTCTGGTTGACCAGTTTTAGTCAAAGATAAGTCCTCTCTAGAATAATCCTTCATTTTGAGTACAATGGTTCCCTTAGATTTTCGATTGGGGAACTGGTTCATAAAATATAAATACTCACCCTAAAAATTTAACTAATTAACATGAAAAAATGTTAAAAATTACCTTTTGGCCACTCAAGGACATAGAATTATGTGCCATCTCATAGCCTAGTCTCGTAAGAATCCCAAATATTTTTAAAAAAATCCATTTAATTTCAGGCCATTACATTCTCCTCACAATAATATTTGGCATCCTAAAAAACAAAAATCCTAATCTCATGGGAAGAAAAGTGAGTTAATCAAGCATCCGTGCACTTCTTACAAGAACACACCTCGAGGAACCACCGAGATTGACTACTCTCATTACCAAATTCTAGATGGCCAATATCGTACAATAGAGGGAACATGGTTTGTTAACTGCGACATGCGGGAAAACACCATGCACTATGATCCATCTGCAGTCATGGTGTCAAGCAGCTCACCTCCACGTTAACCTAACCTAGATAAATAGAGAAACCCATAGTTCACATCCACCCATGGAAGAACTTTTCTAAATCCGAAACAAGAATTATACGTTTAGGGTTGACGCTAAACACACATCGGTATTTAAGAGCGAAACAAGGCTACCTAATAGGGAATGTTGGGTCTTACTTGGCCAACTATTTACAACCTCCAGTGGCCACACAACATTCCAAAATAAGAACCCTTACACACTCAATAGTGGCATCCCATATGAGTATGGTTTGTAAAAAATCATTCCATATTGCGAAAACATCATGGGGTCTTACTCTTCCACCATGGAACGATCCCAAGATGGACTCTTTGCGAGGGTCTACCCTGTGCTTCTGGAGGTTTCTGTTCACTAGAAGGAAAATTGATTTTCACCATCACAGAAACACCACATCCATTTCCTAATAAAGTCAATATCAGTATGCATGGTAGTAGTCCATAGCAAAAATGATTTTGTATGGCCCTGACACCCTGACTAATAGATCTGAACTGCAAAAATCACCTCCAAGAGTTTGGTCACACTATCAGTTCCAATTTTTGATCAATAGGTCCTCTCTAGTAGAAGTTTATAATATTGAGGGTCAAGTCCATGGTCCAAATAGAACCTAAAATTCTCAAATATAACTCATAGGAAAATGAGAAAATCTTGCATGAGTGTCTATATGAAATGGAATCCAAAACAAATACAAAGTTCAAACCATGAACCTCTCTTAGAACTTCTTAGCCATAAAAAATGACTATATGCAGATTTATTTTCCCACGTCCTCTGGCTCCCTAAGCCTAGCATGGACCACCTCTAGTTACTCATCCAGCTCCTCTGCCCCCACCCGCCATTTTTCTGAACTCCTTGCTCCATGCACTATCTCTTCCAAGGTGAATGTCATTCAGTTCCCTCATATTGGAACGGTGTGTCAAAAAATATCTAGTAATTGTTTCCAAACCATTGCAATCATAACACCGCCTTTCCTTCAGCTAATCATCTCATTAGTGCTGATCTTGAACCATTGACACAATTGTCTGTGTTCGAGCATGGGTATTCTTCCTACACCATGATCATGTTTCATGCCGTATGCAAGCTCTAGAAGACACCCAACCCCGTGACCTCAATTGTAGGTCACGTTCATATGCTCCTCTTCTAGGAAACAATCAACCACCAGGGCTCACTCCACCACCCCAGCATATGTCAGAAAGATAAGGGGTATCCCTGACGCTGTGATTTCCCACCATAGTCCCTTCTCGAAGGTGTAGGCCCCTAATTATGGGTCCCACACCATGTCTTTAGACTGGAAAGAATGATCTTTGAATCTTTCAAATTGTTCTTCTACCATCATGCTGCCCTTCCATAGGTGCAAGAGTCTGTATATACACACTGTCCGTAATGTCACTGGAAGGAAATCCTTACTAAAGAGGTGATCAGAGTCTAACCTGGTGAGGGTCACCTCATAATTTTTCTAAATTTTCATGCTCCATCATCTCCCCTATAAGCCCCAAAGAAGGCTCATAGATCTGATTGACATCTGGTCGGGAGGCATCCTCACTAGGCGGAAGACTCGCGTAACTCACTCAAGCCAATCCTCAGAAACATGAGGTTCTGTCTCACCTCAGAACCTAGGAGATTATTATCTCTAGAACTCGTGTACCACACGAATCCTGCACGCATCCTCTAAAGGTATAGCTGGTAGAAAATGTTGATCGATGGGTGGTAACATCACTAGTGCACCACCTGGAGGTAACACGTTAGAATTGGGGTCTTCCACTGAGACCTCTGCTCTGGGTAGATTCTCATTTTGTCACATTGTAGCATCCTATATATCTATTGTCGTAGAGGAATACTGAAATTAATTATGATGATCCATGATTAAAAGAGTATATTTAGAGAGTTGACTCAAGAAGGAAAAGGAAAGAAAAACCATTCCAACATGATGCATGGACCCTTTATTTCCATGAAACCAGTGTTTCCATGTACCGAGTCGGAAACCAGGAGTCCAGAGATTTGTTGAATGGATATGTTGGTCGTTGCATCAAAACTAGAGTCCTTGTCATGAAATCTGAACTCAAAACACTTAACACTATTTCCCAAAACCAAAATTATTACCCCTGGTTTTTAGGTCGAACTGACCACCTCTGATACCAATTTGTTATCACCCGTCTCCCAGGGCCTATGATGTGACTACCCCAAGCCTGTCTCCCAAAGGCTAGGGGTCGACGACTAGCGATAAAGGAATTATCCTTCAAATGGGAGGAATTTTCCATGTACTTGTACACACGCACACCACAACCCCATCCCACAAAGAGTAAAAGTAAAGACTAAGTAAAGGACAACCAGAGTACAACAAAAATTAAAGTACAAAGTGGTAAAACTGTTCTAATATACAATCCCACAAAAAAAATACAATACAAGTAAAACAGTAAGTCATTAATACTCGTCTGCTAAAAATAATACCTGAATGGTAGGGGAGTGTAACATCAAGATTTCATTGGAGTATGCCTCATCTGTTATCTCTCACTAAACACCACCTAGTCCTAGTCTTATATATATTCCGTCGAAGCATCAGCCATCTAAAGAAGACATTACATGTGCTAGAAAATTTAGTGCAGGGGTGATTAAAACAATACTCAGTAGGGGACACCAAAACCACTGAGGCAACACACAAGAGCAAAACCACAAAGAAATACATAATCATCTCTAATCAGGTATATTTCCATACATATACCAATAAAATCTATATATAATCGCCTTATACACTAAGAAGTATATTGTCCACCCTTATTTCATGTACCATGATTCTCATAGAAGGATCAAAGTGTAACACATAACCATGAGTACACGCTACACGAGCTTTCCATCTTTGATGGAACCTGTCTGAGAGATAAACTCCATCAGGTATAATTCTACCATTTTTAATGGTATGTATGAGAGAATGTGATCCATTGGGATCATTCTACAAGGTCAAACTATATTTCCCCACACAAGAGGTCTAGTCGTCATATTCTTGCACCCCATTTAGGACTAAGGATACCAAAATGAAGAGGCCTGCCCCTCACAACTTCCTAGATTTGAAGGAGAACTACTATAGACTAACTTGTGATACCTCAGTAGCTCTTGTAAGGAGTGGCCCCCACCACAATCTCATTGAGGGAGACCTTTCCCCTATATATGTATTGATTCTACACAATTGGATGGGATTTCTCTTTGTTGTTTTGTTCGACAGTTGAGGGAGCTCTAACTCCTATGGAGGACCCACTACTCGTCACTACTCAGAGACAGTGGAGTACTACTCTATACATGAGGACTCATGCCCTGGTTCCAATAAGGTAATACTAATCATGTATAATCTAAATTATATAAATAATTTTTATTAGTCATAACAGTGAACACTTTAGACTATTGAGGTACACATCCAAGATGAGTAGCACGGGTTAGTAGGGTCACATAGATCCATTAAGAGATGATACACATATGGTCACAAGGTGCTGATCCACAAAGTGTCACTAAGAGCTGATGCACAGGGGGTCGCTAGGAGATTATCCCCACAAGGTCTCTAGGATCTGATCAATACAGGGTCCCATGGAGCTGATCCACATAGGGTTTCTAAGAGTTGATCCACATAGGTTCTCTAGGAGTTGATCCACAAGGGGTCGCTAGTCTTTGGGTCTCATCCAGCCCTAGGATTTCTCACACAAAGTACTCTTGATTCTGATACAATATACTCTTCATGCTCATAATAGTATTTCACCTTCCATGAATGTATCCTTAGATCATTCTAAAAGAACTGCCTCATTGCAGGGGTTCCAACACAGTAAAAAACTCATTAATCAAAAGCACATTTTGAATGTTACAACCATTTTTTTGAAAAGGGGTGGGTCGAGTCTGGGTCTGGTCAGACCGACCCAACTCAGATCCAGCCACTGACCCGACATGGGTCTGACCAGACCTGGTTCTAACTTGGCTCAATGGGACCATCCCATCCCACTGGGCCGTGGGATGGGCCTGGATTGCTAGCTGGGTGCAGCCAGCCATTGTGGGCTTGCTTTCCAATCCCAGACATGGTATATCCACGTCCGTTATTTCCCTTGGTTTTTCTAGCTGGCACTGCCACATCAGTCAACTAGTCTATAAATCATACCAGTTCTTATGGAATGAACCTTTAGAAATTTGCGGGTCTAAGTGGTGCTACGGCCGAAGGCTGCAATATCCTTCCTCTGACATCCAAGTAGCAGATGCGGCAAGCTCCACCGTAGCACACCGACTGAATCTTTTGCGGACCACTGGACGTGCTCCACTGGTCCTTTTTTCAATCCAGATGATTTTTTGGAGCCATCGGGTCTCCCTCTTCACTACCTGGGATCAAATACTCATTGTGATCCACCTTGATAAAATGTAATTTGTGCGGCGATATTTTCTGCATTGCCTCGTTCAAGTAACCACCGCCATCGTCGCAGCTTTGTGGTGCCATGTCCATCCTAAATCCACAATATCAGATCATTGTGTGAAGGATTGATTGTGAAATAAATGATCGATTTCCACATGTTGAGTCATGGGCCATGTGATGGCTTCTTGCGATGACTGAAGAATAGAGGGAGGAAAATTCACAAATCAACAATGATTGAATGGTACTTGATCGATTTTCATGTTGATCAGGTTCATTTCCATTATATGGGAAAACAAAATAAATACATCAAGAAGATCTCTAGTTAAAACCTCACAAAGAGGACCCTCACACAAGAACGATCGAACAACATGTCAATTTATTTATGGGTTGATCCGCATTCATCATTTAAAACAATGAACGATAATGATAGATTAAAATAAAAACCCCTACCTCAATTAAGTTATTTCACTAATGTAGAACATATCCTATTTTTATTCATTAATCTATATTTGATATGAATCATTGATATTTATTCGTTGGCATTCATCAATCTTCAGTCCCGGATACGATCTCCAAAGGCATCGTCGCCGATTGTCGATTCAGTGGGGTTCTTCGTTGGTGCGAAACCCTCCAACGTCAATCAGAGAAATTTTAGATCCAAATATATTTCTCTATACCTAACACCTCATTAAATGAGAAATGAATTTCAGAGTTTCTATTATGTTTTTTCGTGGCGTCGTTAGGGTTGGGTCACAAATCATTTATCTCCAGTGATTTAAAATTTTCCAAATAAATAAAGTAAATCATCTTTATTTTATTTAACTTTTTCATTAAAATTTGGAAAAATAACTTTTCCATTAGTCCCACGTGGGTCAATGTTAAGTACTTTTTAGTCGAATCACTCCATTTTTAGAACAAAGATTCCCTAAGATTTTTGATATGGGAACTGGTTCAAAATATAGAAAAACCAGCTCACACATTTAATTAATAAACATAAAAAAGTTCAAAATTCCATTATGGTCGCTCTAGGCCTTGTAATTACGTGCTATCTCCGAGCCTAGTCTCTTAAAAATCACATTGAATTTTTAAAAAATCCATGTAATTATGGGCCATTATATTTTCTTTTTTCATCTTGGTTTTGAAATTATGTATGATCTGTAATAATGGCAAGTTCAAAATTTCCTTCTCGAAATTTGTTATTTGTATCGAATTTGGGAATGGTTAAAAAATATTTTGATCATGTATTTGGGTAGAAATGAATCAATCCCATTTGGAACATTTTAATATTGAAGAATGAATGTGTTTTTGAAAATGTAAATTCATTATTGGGATTTTAAAATATATTGTGAAATGGTTTTGGAAGCTTGTGTGATGTGATGCCCTAGTTAGCACCACGATGTGATATGTATATATATATATATAGTGGGTACCACTATATAGGTGGATTTCTATTTATGGGTTATCTTATAGATAGTTTCCATGTGTGGGGTTGGCAAGTGTAGTGAGGGAACATAATATGAGTCCCATGTTTGAGGGGCTCCTACATTAAAATAATATTATTACCATGGGTTCCTTGGCTTCTTTTAGGGGATCAAGTGACGGTTTATTACCTACCTTAATTAGATGGGTCGGTACCCATGTATTTGCTAATAGGATATGTGATTTGTTCCAGTGGATTGGTTAGTTGATGGTGAACAATTGGTTACAGACTAGGGAGCTTCCACGTACACCATCATGTGGTTTTGAATAGAGTACGTATAAGGATCACTCTAGGAATGTTTAAGAATGCCCATGGTCTTTATCTTTAAATTTTTTTACCTTCCATTATACATATTTTCTTTTATTGTGTCACTATTTATATTTATCACAACCTAGTATCATCTATTTGTGGATTTGGATTTAAAATGGTAGTTTGTTTTTAAGTGGGAATTTGGTGTGCAATGTTTTCAAAAAACAAGAACTATGATTATTTACATAAAATTATGAAAACCTATTTTGTAAATGTATTTCAAACAAGTGTTAATGGAGAATTTTTGGGAATGTAAACCCATGGATTCTTTTATGCTATTCTACTAAGATGTTAGGCTCACACCCTACTAGTACCACTCGGTGTCAATACACCTGATCTATTTTAGAGGTTTACATTCTCGGTTTGGCTGCTCGAGTAGCGGTTGGGATTTATTGATAGAGGTGTCTAAGAGGTCACATGGAGGTGATAATAGTGTGGATAAATATTAATCATTTTCTATATTTAATGTTGGTATTCATTTAGTTTTATCTACTAACTGAATCAGATTATTTTATTTATTCGAGATTCAATTATTTTTAGTCATTCCGTTTTTTGTGTTTGTGTTATTTTATTATGGTTTATTAAGACAACATCATTCTCCTGCTATTTTTTTGACACCCGACATTTGTTTCCAGACTATAGGGATCATAAATTCCATTTGGTCTTTTCATGAGCAAGGTTGGGTGTTGGGTTCATATATAGAAAAAAGACCTATAGCCACAGTTCAAACCCATGGTTGTAGCATACAGCCATGGTTTTGGAAAGCATGGCTGTTATCGTCGTGGGAGTAGGTCCCTACCTATTTATACCATTTTAATGATGGAAGTATGTCCCAACCTATTTCCATGATTTTAAAAACTATGGAAATATGCGTCAAAATTCACAACTGTGGTGGTTGAACAATATACATGGTTTAAACTGTTGCTAAATGAAGTTATTCCCATAGTTTTATCCAGGGTTATAGCCATGGAAAACCATGGTAATAACCAAAATAAAAAATGTTTTCGCCACGTTTTGATCCCTACACCTCCCGTTTGCCAACCTATACGCATACCACTACACCAGCAAACACTTTGGGTATATATGTTTATATTATGATATATATATATATATAAACTATGGAAATAGCCACAAAACCATGGCAGTAGGCCTCCCTATTAAAATTTTGGTGGTAATTGTTTTCTAGTGGAAGGGTAGGAACCCTAAAGCCACAGCTTTGGAAAATCTTGGCCATAGATCTTTAAAAAAATAGCTTATAGCCACAGTTTTGAAAACCATGGATATAGGCCATAGAAAATAGACATATATCCATTGTTTTAAAACCATGGCTATAGCCACCTATAGCCCAGGTTTTAAAACTATTGATATAGGGCCATGGATGTAGCTTCATTTTCTAGTAGTGGTTAGATGAAATATCAGGATGGTTCGTTATGTATTACAAATTTTTTATTATAACATTTTCATTCTTGAAGAACATACATTTGTACGATTGAATTTACCTTTTTTTATTGATTATATATATAATAGTTTTTTATATTATATGTCTTGGACTTTAATATATTATTGGAAATTGTTTTTATATATTAAACACATTATCATCACCATTCATGATAGAATGTTATGAAAATAAAAACATAAATCAAGGGTTCTATGCACATGGTACTCTATATGTATAAAAGGAAGTTGAAAAAAAATTCTACAGTTTTTAAAATAAATAATATAGTTGATAATTTCATATTGTAAAACAATTCTAAAATATTATAATTATATTTTTGATTCACAATTAGTTACAATCATGCATAAGGGTGAAGGAATATGAAACATGTTTCATAGTGGATTTCATAGTCCATAGAATACCCAAATAACAGTTTAATTTTTGTTAATAAAAAATTTAAATGTGGGTAGTTATTTTTCATCAATATATTTACATAAAATATTAATACTGACATTGATGTTGTCATTTTATGATGTTGAAATTTAATTTAAAAAATATTAATTATATATAATGAAATATAAATGAAAAAAATAGTTATAAATTCATACATTATGTTTATCTATATTGAAAATAAGGTTAATAATTATAGGGATAATGTTTTGAGAAGACTACAATTCCATGAATATGTATTGGAATGTTATATAGAGGGATTGATAGAGTTTTTTAGAGTATATGTGGATTTGGTGTGTTGTAATGTTTGTAGAGGATTTTACCTATTAAATATGAAAAAGGATGGAATATTTGATAATTCATAGAACCTTTTATTTATTTTATGTATCTCTCAAGGAAATAGGTTTAGAAATTGTTAATTAATGGAGTTAAAATTATATAAGGTCAATCAAGGACTCAACAACCCCTTCATAAACCTATTTTAAACATGTTTTCAAGTCTTTAACAATTTGTTTTTCTATTTGACAACATTATCTTTTACTATGGGAAGGTGTTTTTACCTATGTGAACATATCATTTATACATAAAAATTAACCATTATTACAAAATTATGACTATATAATTCAAAATGTATATAAAATTTTACATTTTTATTTTATATACATGACATTAATCAATATTAATTTAATATATGTATATTTTATTAAAATAATTTGAGAAAATATTATTTTTGTTCAAAATTTTCAAATATAGTGTATTAAGATAAAATAAATATTTATGATATCAAATTCTATATATATATATACTCAATTAATTATTTTTATAAATTTATACATCATATTTATATTCATATAATTTCATAAATTCCATGATATTAAGACCAAATTGTATTTTCTACTATTCATATAAAAATAATTTTTTAAAAGAATACCAAAAAATACTATTAAAATTATACTATTGTGATTAATTCATGAAAACATTTATATTTTAAAATTTGAATTTTAAATTTTTTGAAATGAAATTTATAAAAAATTTAATAAATTATGTGAGAAACTGTTCATATATGAAAATTGTATTTGTTTAAATTATTTACTATAAATTATTATTATTTCTTAAAAAATAATAATTAATTGAGTTTAAATATTATATTTATTTAATTATTATATATTTTTGTTACTTAATAACTATAAATATTGTTATTTGAATTAGAAAAAATTGAAAACCCTAATTTTTACTATAAATTAATATTATTTGTTTTTAATCAATTCAAATTGAATTTACATTTTATTAGAAGTTATCTATTAACATTAATACCCATATTTCATATTATGGTTATAACTATATACAGTCACTAAATTAATTAATATGTTTTAGTATTCATATTTATTATTTATCTTTCTATATTAATGTAACATGGTTTTCTATGTCCAATGATTCTTTTTGATTACGCAATGAAAAACCAAATTTATTTGATGAAAATAAATTACTATGCACAAGGATGATATAATTAAAGTGTTTGAACTGAAATATATGATTTAACATACTTATGGAGTTGAAATATAATCTTAATATGGTCATCAAATATTAATAAGTTAGAATATTTATTATTCCTCTATTTCTCCTTTAAATAATTTTAGAATTGTCAATGAAATATTTTCCGACTCATCTCATTAAGGTGAGTCATTTTTTTAAAATTCCATTGCATTTATGAATCCAGAAATATAATTTAAAATCATTTACATGAAGAGAATTTTTTTATAAAATAAATATAAATATTTAGGAACAATAAAGGAAAACAATTGAAAATGGGGTATTTTGAATTCGAGATTCAATAAAATTTCAAACCTGATTCCCAAAATAGATTAAAAATAATAAATTTGATGTAATGTTTCATTAAACAAAAAATAATAAGAAGGTAAAGAAAAATTTTCATGGATTATACATGGTTGGTTGTTTTATGTTTATAGGGATGAATAAAATTATTACACTACTGTTGAAAAATAAAAACATCATGGTAATATGTTTATTATTTCTCACAAGGAATAGGTTTTACCATTCATCTTACATATTAAAATATTTAAAAATTATTTTATTGATTATAACAATTCATATTGTTCAATATTTTATGATAAATGCGATTCATTAAAAAATAACCTTCTAGAGAGATCTTATGATCATATAGTTATTGTAAAATGATCTTCGTAAAAATATATTTTAGATTTGGAAACCAAATTTAAAAAATCTGAATCATCTTCTTTTGATGCGTGGTAGTAGAATAGATTGATTTTATACTAAACAGGAAACAATAAAATTTGATTCTTACATATTTACATGGCTTGAGTTATATGTACATTAATAAAAAGGTGGATAAAAACTAACATAATTGTAAATAGGTAAATTGACGTAATGGAAATTAACTAAAGATTATATAAATTAATATATTCCATGTTCAAATATAATAATCATATGCTCTTATAATGAACCAACCATGACTACCATCTTAACAGTTATTCGATCCAATTAACTAATAACCTTATGGTTGTTACCAATCCCAATAGCCATGTAATAATTTACTAGGCATAAAAAAATAAACTTTGATAATGATATTTCCAAAACTAAAATATAACAATATTCAATGATACAATGAGGAAACATCATCTGATAAATAAATCTAAACATCTCTATATTGTACAAGGAAACTATAGAAAAAACTAGAAGCATAACAATACGACAAGAAAAAATTTCATGGTTGTCTATCTCATCCCACCACACCACAAGTCACCAGTCCTTGCCCATCCATCTGTGAACCCTTAGAGGAATAACAGTACAACAAGACCTCTTTATACAAGAATATAAAATTCTCAAATAAAAAATGGAACTAGTAGTGTTTGAGCTATATATCATAATAGTATTTCACAATAGTGTCAATGTATTTACATCATAAGGTAATCTAAATATTCTAAAATGTGGTAAAATTTGGACGAAAAAGGATTTCCATTTCATAACAAAAATGTATATCCATTCCGATCTGATTATAAAAATATTGAATTTTAGAAATAAAACATTAATCAATTTAATATTATTTATGAAACAAAATCTTGAAAAATTACATTTCATTATTTGAGAAGTTATTTTATTGTTAAAAATATACAAAAATAGTTCACATGATATAGTTAGATAAATCATGAAAATAAAAGAATATGAACCGTATAGTAGTAATTTGTACAAGAGATAGATTATTATAGTCCTAGTGATTCATCTAAATTATTAGATCATTCATGGATAGAAATAAATCCAAATTGGTGACCCATGTTTCTTATACTGAAAATTCGAAATTTCATATAATAATTATCATGAATAAGGATTTCATGGGTATAACCAAGATACGATAGTGAGTGATCCATAGTCTAGGTAATAAATAATCAATTAAGAATCTCCAAAATTATAGTATGCATAAATTTGTCACATGTAATCCAAGTCTATGCACACATAGTTTATTGGTCATATTTCTATATCCTGAACTAATTTTATTACCTAAATATCCATTATATGGGATGTGATTCCACTAGAAAACCATAACTATTTTTCATATCATCTAGCGGTAGATGTTATCATAACCTACCAAAAGAGGTCAACTCCAAAAATGTGAATAAAAACTTTGTGAACACCCATAAATGGTGAATAGAATATTCATGTAATTTAAAACAAGGAATTATCATGACTTTGGACCAACAAAATGTTCTAACTTGGCTATAAGGAATCATCAATTGAAATTTCAATAATTAAAAAAAATATATATTCATAATTTAAATAATACCTAATGACTATAAAATCATCATCAAAATTTATAATGATACTTTAAAGCAATTTATTTCTTAAAAAAATCGCTATGGAATTCGAATGAGTATTTACAACAAAAAGGGTTTGAAACTATTCCAATATATCGGCCAAATATAGTTTCTACCTATAACAACTCTATGATAATATCCCAATTTTTTTTCAAAGATACCTTTAAAAAAACAACCAATATCAACATACCTATAAAAAATCTTCAATCCTATGATGGATAAAAACCCATAATGAAAATATTATTTATTATTGGTCTCTCAACAATTTAAATATTCACTAAAATTAGGGAACATGATTCATCTTTCTCCAAAACACATCTCTTCAACATAAAGAAGAGATTTTGACCACATTTCGCAATGAATCATCAAATATCTAAAATTGAAACCTTGTGGAATTAAATATAAAAAACACCACAATTATTCCTAAATTAAACAAAACTATTAAGATCCATAGATGATTAGATGTAAGAAAATAATTTATATAACTAAAAAGTATTTCTACTCTGAGAAAGTAATCGATGGTAACCATGGATTTTCATAACAATGAATCATCTATTTATGATGTCATTTAATCACCCATCCACACTTTTATGTGCATAGTCTATCAAGAATTTATACCATCCTCTATACCCATGTATTTTACTAAGGCCTATCCATGATGAACCCGAAATATTTTAAAACAGAAATTTTAGTTAATAGATAATAAAATTCAAACTCATAGGGAAAGAATATATCACATTAAGATTGAGCTATAACCATCAACAAAATAATTATAGGATTATAGGCAACAACTAGAATCATGAATGATAGAGAAAAATTATTATATAGATACAACCACATAACAAAGAAAAATTGGAAATTAAATAGTTAAAACTAAAAACCCCTAGTGGTTATAAAAAATATATTACATACCACATCCAAAACCAAAAATAACTAATGGTATAAAACTATTAATGAATAGGGATAAACAATAAAATTTTCACATCCATACGGGATATTAATATTGATATAAAGAAAATAAAACAATAATCATGATCACAAAAAAGGTCTACAAGGGAACATCCATAACGGACCCCAAAATGACACAACATATCCAATGAAAAAGGTTCAACAAGGATATAAAAGATATAATATGAAAAATTTATATATTTCTATATGAAACATAGAACAACTAAATTTATCAAAATTATCATCAACATTTTCTCAACCACTACATGAAAATATTCACACTAATTCCTATGGATAGATACCTTCTATCATGAATAATCTACTTCCCCTATTCAGGAGATGATTATCCATAACCAAAGATTCCAATACTGATAAATAAACATACTAAACCTCTAATTGTTACCCAAATAAACACACCTTCTACAAACAATTTTATATTTTGATCTTGACGTGTTAATATCACTTTATTCCCTATATTAGAAGAAAACGAAATGCCCCTATCTTCTAATAAATAATGTCCCCAGTAGAACAAATTATATATTAAATAAAATTGTATATCTCCATCTAATCCATTCATGCCTATGGTATTACCCTTTCTTTTTAATTTTCTCTCTTAGATTCATCTATCATGGACCTTACATGATTCTCCATATCAGAGGTCGAGTTTTCCACTCAGATAAAAGAACCATGATTTAGATAGAGTCATTTTCTAAAAAAATATAGCCTAAATAGAATCATCATCAAAATCATTGAGTAAAAATCACATATTACATAAGAATATATTAGAATTAACTATAATAGATGGCTCAAATTAAATAAAATATAAGATCTCAAAAATATTCTCTTTATTCACTTCCCCTAGATAATTAGACCTAATGAAGTCTAACACAATGTATTCGCATGTAATTCTTTAATGGTGAAAATAAGGAATTGTGAATTACCACCACTCTCTTCAAATTCCCTAAAAGAATGTGTCAATAGAATTTACCCTCATAGTATTAAGATTGATTAGATGATCAAATATCTTCTCAACTTCTTCATAATACAATATTTTTTCTATAGAACCCCACTTACATCCAAAACATGTTTATTACTATCCATGAAAACCATGGGGTGAAATGAATAGAAATTATCATGTTAATATAATATATTTTGATTATGGATATTATTGTCAATTGGAAACATCACTTACAAAACATGAAAAGAACTACACCGAAGTCCATATTGTGGGTCAAAATTTTTATCATTGTTGGATAACTACCTAGGATACATTTCGTTAAATCATAATAACAATCTCAAATACTCAAAAAATATCAAAATGATACACAAGAAATTTAATATATTCTAATAAAATCCACAAAATAATTGTTTCCTTATTTTTATTTTTCACGAACAAATTATTATATTTTTTATAAAATGTCACACATTTCATCAAAATGTTAAATCTAGATATAAATCAATCATAGTTCTGAATTTTATTTTTATTGAACATGGAAATTCCCTCATGGTTTCAAATGAATTAACATAATATTCTATTTTGAAGACCAAGAAATATTAAACCCGATTAAAAAGAAAAAAAAATTATTAATTAACTCACTTATAACATAAGATAATTTATAAATCAGCTTTATGAACAATAACTTCCAATAAAAAAACATTTAGTATATGAAAATAGTATTCAGTGAACTAAATTAATATTTTTAATTTAAAAATATAATCCACTGAATAAAAACATAAACACGGATATTAATTTGAAACAATAAAACAAGTAAATGAAATATTCCACTCAATAATCATATAATATAACCTCACTTATGTTATGATATTTATGAGAAAATAGACATGATACGAATATCAGGTCTAAATTATAATTGTGATTAGATGGTCATAAGGGAAATAAAAACATGCACCAACCTCACAAAAAATCCAAGATTTAATTCTAGATTAGCAATATTGAGTCATCATATTTTACCAGATTTTGAAGGTACAATGGAAATATGGTCATTATTCTATTTGAACTGAAATATAATATGATATTTAAAAAGTCATTGATAATATCAATAGAAGTATAAATATAATTATTAATTAAGATTACAATAACCCCAATGAATGATTCATGTCCCCACATTCCCTAAAAACTCAAGCCCCTTTATAATGATTTGGGGACCAATAACACACTCATGATCTGCTTATTAACTCTATACATTTGTTAGTCACATTTCTATATTAAATCACCGTAAATAAATTATTTTATTTCAAGGAAGGATAAATTTTTTTAATAGATAAAATCCCTCAATATAATATGTAATAAAAACCCAGATTATAATATAAACTATAATTCAAAACCATTTTCGACTAACTTGAATGGAATTCTCGATCCCCACAGGCTTGAGAAAAGTGTTTGGACACCCAAAAAAATATTTTGGCACCATTTCACCCAAAATATATTATTAAAAAAATAATAACAAAAATGTGGAATCATCATATTATAAATAAATTAAAACAAATAAATTTCATATTAGGAGAAGATACTATGAACTGGAATTATAAGAAATCTACAAAAACCCATCTCCTGGTGGTCCATGACCACCCATCATGACCCATATTCCCTACCATATTCCAAAAAAGCATAAACCTATGAAGTAATATTTTGTGAACATGATAAAATTATATGTAAGAATAATGGATGAAAATATAAAATAGTTCAACATGGGTGGGATCTATATATATGAGTGTGAATCCACCAAAATAATATGATGTTACATCATAAGGTAATCTAAATAGATGAAAAATGAGTACAATAAGAGATAATGGGGGATTAAATTTCAAAATAGGAAACTCAATCCTTGTAAATCAGATTACAATATTATTGGTCTATATTATTTGAAAATTATACATTTCGAAATAATTTATAAATCTTGAGATGTGGAATTTCCATTTCATCATTTAAAACCAAACCTTTCTCTTGAGAATCATTCCTACACTTGACATAATATAATGAAAATTAAATAATGTAAAATAAATAATGAAAAATATGAATTTACATTAGATATAATCAATGTATATTATAGTTAATAAAATAGTGTAATAGTTTATAATCTCAATTAGTATATTAGACTATAATGACATTCTACCAAACATAGAAGATCTAGTTGAAGATAGTTATAACAAACATAGTCATGTATTGAGTATAAATTATGAGTAATTGATGCGTACAAACATGATATGATAGTCATTCCACCATATTTTATCTAGAAAATAAAGGATGGATAACAATTTGCATTACATCAAGACTAAATAGTTCTAGTTCAAGACATGTCCATGAACACCCACTTTCTTGTCCCCAAGTGTGCATCCAAAATCTATCATGTTCTTATTAGATATATAGTATATGGTGTGATATTTATATAAAATAATAAATCTAGGTCATATAATCAAACTAATAGGTTTCTTATCACAAGTTAAAAGAGATCAACTTCATCATAATGAATAAACCATTTTTAAAAACCCATAAATGTGAAATGCAATAATAATGTAATTAGAAACTACGGGCTATCCAGAGATAGGAAAATGAAAAAGTGAAAAATATGATGTTAAGAATTTTAAATTTATATTTAAATACTTATATATCTATCAAAATAAAAACATGTAACAATATTTTCTTTGAAAAAACATCTTCAAAATTGAAAATTTTCCATTAAACCAATATTTCATTTCAGAAATACAAGTATAAAATACATAGGAATATTTAAAAAGTAAAGGTTTTGATGAATGTTAAATAATTAGGTCAATAAAATTTTCCATGCATCTAAATATATTTTTTTCAAATCTCCTATGAACATTTAGTGAATTTACAAGGTGATGAATGAGTTTAATAGGCATCTTGGCAATTTCACAAATTATGGACTTAATAACCATGTAAAAAAATATATCATAAATAAAATCATTTCATTTAAATTATTTAATTTTATTTTAGAAATAAATATTCATACATTACATTTTATTTCTGAAAATATCCTTTAAATGATTTTTGAAAATAAACCAAAAAAATATGGAAATTAGAAAATTTTAAAAATTGAGATGAATTAATGTCAAAAAAATTCATTCTATTCTGTATTCATTGCATAGAGAATGGGTCCAAAGAAAAAATCCTGAAAATTTCATGGTCATCATTAATATAATTTTTATAGTAAAATAATAAATAATTTTCAATGAATTCCCTATGAAAATTTATTTTCTGGATGTAAGAACTACGTAGAAACACCTACACCGATAATAGTATTGTAGAACACTTATTTAGGGATATCCAACAACATCATGAGAAAACCCACACATAATAAACAAGGAAAACCCACCTCTAACACTCTATTGGGGATGAACAAGTTTGTAGATTCTAAAAACTAACCATGAAGACATATGAAACGAAGGAATTAATTAATTGGAAAAATTTCAAAACCTAGGAGGTGTATTTAGACAAATGATTAAAACACAAAATTAAAACAAATATTTTAGTTTTAATTTTAAAAATATATATTATATATAGGGTATTTAATATACTGTTAAAAAAAATTTAAGTATTGAATTAATTTATTTCTATAATTTCCCACATTTTGAAATCATAAAATGTATTACAATTTTTAGGTGAGGAAAAAGAAATCAAAAACATTATTTATTTATTTATTTTTATGCAAAAATGTTCACCTATTAATGTATCATGGTTTTACCCGTAAAAATATATTCAGTGTCGCTTATGTGTAGTAATTTATACTTACACGTCCTTTAAAACCATGGGACTACCCATATTCATCTCACATTCCACATAAGTGTCAACTATGTTTCATATACATAACATTTCAAATATTCTAGGTACTATTACATAGCATCATAAGTACCCCTACATAGCATTTGAAAACCCAGTGATACCTTTATGTAGATAGGGGTCATATTTAAATCCAATCAAAAATAACAATTTACCTATAAAAAGTGTCATGGTTACCTTTAAAAATTATTTAAAAATAGGGTATTACCCTTACACAACATATCAAAAATCCCCCAATCCCTTATATATTTGAAATCTTACCCATATGTAACTCATATAAACATAACCATACCCTTATGAAACCCATATAATGTCATATTTACCAATACTCATCCCATATATATATATGAATACCTTTTATCAAAAATGGTATACTTATCTCTACACATTCAAAAATCTAGATAACACTATTAGACCCTTACACAACTCATGAAAATTGGGGGTTACCCTTACAAAACTCTTAAAAAACACCCTATGTAATTCTAAGAGATATGTTCCCTTAATCATACCCTATACCATGTGTGTCTGTAAAAAATATATTACAAACATATAATTTCAATTCAAATGAATTATAAAATAATATATAAAATGTGTCTTTAACTACTATAGAAATGTGGATGTGATAATAAAATTGTTTTTTATAATTGTTTTTTATAATTGTTTTTTTGGAAGTTATAAAAATTATTTTAGGTTTAATGTTCCTCATGTGTATAGTGTTTTTCATCATTTCATTCCTAATACTCATTCCAAATAAATATTCTGGAATCTCCCATGAATGAAATTTTTTGTTATCCTATGATTCGAATTGACAATAGAGCTCTACAAAAAAGTGCATGGGTACTAAAACTACTATATGTTTGGAATTTTTTATAGTTGGATATATAAAATATAGTAATCCTAAATTGTATATTTATAGTGGATACTAATGAAATATGAGATGCAAATTTAAAAATACCCATTCTTTAGAAAATCTTGATAGAGAACATGTTAAGTTTAGAGATAATGCCGAAAAGAAGATTAATTTATTTATATCTTTTAGAAACAAAAAACCAATACAAATAAAAATACATTATATAATAAAGGGATAAAATTCTAGTTGGTAGTCATTTCAAAAATTTGTGATGATGGATAATAATTTGATTTTCTAAAATATTCATGTTCTATTTTTTTATAGTTATTCATTTATATTAATAATCATTTAATTTAGAGTGTGTATAAAATATATAAATATTCAAAGTGTAGAAAAAATATAAATTGAATATATTAAATTATTTTGGAATCATGGATTAAGGATGGAATACTAGACATTATAATTATTATTCATTCATAAATTTGATCATAATTTTTTCCCAGAATATTTATGTTTTGATGAAAAAAATTTATCTGATGACTTTCAATTTGAAAAGAAATATAGACCATTATTCAAATCAACAAAAGATATGTATACTTATTGAAAATTGGTTAAAATCTATATGTTCTTTTTTGAACCATCGGGAATAAAAATACTTGTATGATATCCTTTTTTATTTTTTTTATTATATTGATATTTATATATTTTAGTGTTTTTATATTTTGAGGCTAAAAATTATTCATTTATTTCAATTGTAAAATAATAAAAACTACATTTGAATGTATGGAAATAAATATTTATTTCCAGAATAACTGACCATAGTGGAGTATTTGTTAATAATGGCTTCATTAAATTTTTTTCATATCATGTTATAAAATATTAACCCTTTACTACTATAACACATTAATATAATGGATTTTATAAAATGTATAATCATAATATTCAATAAATTTCTAGAACCATTTTCTTAAAACATTTTACCTTACAATTTTTTGGATGAATCTATTTCTAAAAACTATAAATTAATATATATATATATAGTTCTAAAAAAATTATTCTCAAAATAATACTATATGAGCTATATATTAATTGAAGATTAAACCTTGGATAGATTGATGTTTTTAGATGAAATTTTCAAATCAGGATTACAATGTTAAATCTTGGAAAATTTGATAAATATTCTGATGAGGGGATATTTAAATGTTACACTATTACATATAAAGATTATTATGTTTAAAAGAAAAAGGAATATATGGTTAAAGAATTAAATAATATGAATCATAAAGAAAGTTAATTCTTTTAACTTAATGAAACTCACTTTGATGACCTTGTAGATTCAACAACAATGTTTTTTACTTTATACACCTATTAAAAATAAAAATAACTATTATGAGTAAGATTTCAATCTAAAATAAATTGATTATATTTTATAATATGTTGAAAACGAGATTCAAATTCTAAGAAAATATTACACCTTAAAGGAAAATAACCAAAAAACAATTAACAATGACATATATGGTTAGGTTAAAACTAGAATAAGAGTTTGAATCATTGAAGATATTTTCACTTCTTTCCATATAACAACAATTGTCTTTATTACACATTAATTCAATAATTTTTATATAAAAGTACACATAAAACAACCTAGAATATTGAGGATTATTTATTAATTAAGAATTATGTGCATATCCTAACATCTTGAACATGGGATACAATAAAATTGTCTAGAGATTCCTTAACATGCTTCTATAATTGGATTGATTTTAAAACTACATGGGATAACATAGGGAAATACATAAAAATGGTTGATCTATAAATCTCGTTAACGGAAAAAACAAGAAATAAGGTGATAAATTAATGACAATAGTAGTATCAATAGGTAATAATAGGTGTGGGATTCATAAACATGAATAATAAGAAATGCTATAGCAAGATAATCGTAACATGGAAAATGTGGAAATAACATAAAACACTGCATCATAAACATAGTTCAATGGTATATTCTAAGACATCATGATGGAAAATGTCCCATCAATGAATCAATTTCACTTTATGTCCCAACATGGGGTCTAATGATACAAAAGATTACCCAATTACTTAGAGAACTATATAATTCTTGGCGCGCCCATCACTTTCATTTTAATATCATGCTTATGTGTTCTACATAGATCACACAACAAGGATTCATTCATTATCATATTTTGTTCCAAGATCAATAAGTATGGAATAAATATTTGTAAGTCCCATGTAAAATAAGTATATTTTTATAAATTTTAACACCCTTGATTTTAAATGGGAATGGTATTCACTAAACAATTTATTTGGCATGGAAAATCATAGTGAAATTTTGACTGTATAGTGACGTCACATAAAAATGCATAAAATGTTATTATTATTGAGAAATTGTTCCATAATCATATTTACATAAAATTTACATTAATAGGAAAATTTAAAGATATTTCCCAAACTTATTAATTTTAAATATTAGGTATAAGATCGTAATGAAACATGTATAAAGTAGAGAAGGTTAGAATCCTTTACTAAATTCTGGCATTGTAATAGGTATAAATAAAGGATCCTGGGAGGGTTTAATGAGAGTGAAATATGTATATCAGAATTTAGAAATGAAATCATTATTAAGGGGATATGGAAGATAATATCCCATCATTATTAATTTGAGATAATAGACATAACATAGAAGAGGCGTTTGAATAAAGATGATTGTGGAAGATTGCATATTTCAGTGTGTGACACAAAATTCATGGGAGGCGATTCTTGGGAGATTAGGGGTACCTTGAGAGGAGTGTAGATATGGTATTTCAGATTAAGGTAATAGTCCAAGTATTTTAAGTGATTTTAAATTGTATCATGGGTGGGTTTTTATAGGAAATTAATTGGTATTTGTTTTTATATTTCTCAAAAAATGTTTTATACACTATAACATAAAATACAAAAAACCATAAATCTTCCCATGATTTTGGCCCATGGTTTCTCTAATAGAAATGGGTTTTTTGTTATTTTATTTTGCATAGTGGACAATTTAATAAAATAATAACCTTGATTATGTTTAACATAGTCATACTAATAAAGAAATGATTATGAAACCTTAAAAATATAATAATGGTTTTGGAGGATTCATAATGGCTTTATAA
Source organism: Viscum album (assembly GCA_963277665.1). NCBI lineage: Eukaryota > Viridiplantae > Streptophyta > Magnoliopsida > Santalales > Viscaceae > Viscum > Viscum album. Next base: position 204,769,740 of record OY728128.1, on the reverse strand, counting down.
AATTAATTAAAAAATTATAAAATCACATTATTTTAATGGGATAACATTTATTAGGAATTTTATATACTTTATATAATTTATTACTTTACTTTTGGGTCATTATGATGTCATAATACACCCAGTACATTTATATGGTATTTAATTTTTACCCAAATATTTTATTGTCTCAGAAAATTAAAAAAATAAATATAGGATAATTAAGAAGTTACGATTAAAAAATAATATTAATTTTATAAATTTAATTTTCTAAAAAAGTTAATTTTTACATTTTAAATAATAATTGATATTTATTGAGAAATGTTATTTTTGGACAATAAGAGTTTTGAAACCTTATAAGTATTACTTTTGACTTCATAAATTTTTTATGACTATTTATATTTAAAAAAAAATTAATAATAACTGTTAAATAAAATGATATTTATTTCGAATATAAATTAACGACTTCAAATAAATTACTTAATTTTATTTTAGAATTATCCAAAAATTCAATTTGTGTTATATTGTATCAAAATATAATTTTAATCAAACTGATTAGTTAACCCTTTATTAATTTAAATCAATACAAATTAAATATAATAATAAGTTAAATTAAATGGAAATATATATATTCATAATATTATGTTTTATTTTTTCTAGTATTTGTTAGAAAAAATTAAACTTAATTAAATTATTTTCCTTTAACAGTGGTTATTAATATTTCATATAGTTAATATTCATATTGTTCAAAAATTAAGTTGACCATATTAACCAATATTTCTTATGTTTAATAATAATATGGAATATATTTTCTCATAATAAATTCTCTATGTACTAATTATTTAATTTTATTTAATAACTCCAAGAAAGGTGAAAATCGTGTCTTCAAAAAATACAATTTTAAGGAAAAGATTATTTCACATTGAGTCAATAACTAGATATATTAATTATATAAATCTATATTCATAAATATTGATATATTATCTAAACATTACATTTATATAATCTCTAATTAGGTGATATCTTAATGAATTAAAATGGGGAAACATTATGCATTTTAAAATTGTTTTCAGAAAATTTCATTTTTATCATAATAAAGAACATATACTAAAATACTGAATAATAATGCTAAAAATGAAATATATTTTATTAAATATAATTAAATAAAAACTATTTTACTTTTAAGTCAAATTAAATTAATTTTTATACTATTATATCACTTAATTTAACAAAAGAAATGACATTTTAATATGAAAATTTTATTTTTCACTATTCAATGAAAAAGAATATTTTTCAAAAAATCCCAGATATTAAACATAATTTAGTTTTGATATTTTTACAAAAAAAATGTAGTTTTTAATTATATAATGTTTTCAAATGATCTGGAAAATGATTAAAGAAATCATAAAAAGAAGTCTTGTCTTTTATGAAATCTTATTTTGAAGAATAAAAGGTCATTCAAAAAATTGATTATTTATTTACTAAGCACATATCAATATATTCAGGAAATATTAATATATATAATATATTAGTTAATCCAACTAAAATACACACATTAATGTAAATTTTAGAAATTTAAATTCAAATATATATATTTTTTGTTTTCTGTGTTGTGTATCGTATATGCTAGCAAACATTGTTTTCTATTTTAAAACAATCAGAAATTTAGTTATTCCCCTCTTTAATAAATATCATACTATAAATTAAAACATTTGTTTGGTAATAATTTCTTTTACACTTGATAATATCTTTATTGAAAGCCCACACCATAAAAAGGTTTAATAAAACAACATTTAAAAAAATAGAGAAATAGAAGTATGAATGTCATCACATAACTAGGTTTCTAAGATGGTGAAAAGTTGTGGGAAGTGAGAATGTAGACATGGAAGAGATAAAAAACAAAAAGTAATTAATATAGTGTGATAGAGTAAATGGTCAAGAGATAGTCTATGACCAAAAAACCAAAAATATATTTTGGGTAAAATGAATATAAATTCCTCAGAAATTATCACAAAATGAAAAAAATATTTATGATTTTTTCAATATAGTTAAGTAATTCCATTTTCATTAACACTACAGACATATATAAAAATAATCCATTTTAAATTACAAATAATTTCAACTAAAATATCATGTTTTTCTAAAAATTATGATAACATTGATTATTTTTAGACTACTAAATGCAAAGTTAGGAATCTAATCACAATAAATTAATAACATATAAGTGAAATTTATTCTTTATGTTATGACTTTATAGGATTCAATATATGTTATCCACTATATATTTCCTAACTAAAAATCATATAGACACGTTTTCCATTAATAATGGCTTGAAATGAGCTTATGAATTTAACAAATCATATCTCTTAAGAGTGTCAAACCACGTGTCCAGAAAAACCCATTTTTGTGCACCAATTCCCGATCGAGTCTGGCTCAATGTGGGTTTTCCTGGATTCACCCTAATAAACATTTATCCCAAAGCCACATCCACTTGTAGGATCCATACATGGATATATTTTCTTGATGAACCACTTACTATATACTTACCAAAACTAAGGGATGTTTTCTAATACTTATTTTTATTCTCAAGGCTTTTGATAGAGTTTTTTAATCATAATCCCAAAAATAACTAAACATTTCTATTGATAACACCTACAAAATCCTTTCCCTTTGTTACACAATATCCCATGATTGACTACAATTATGTAAAAATAAAATAACCCATAATATGAATAATTCTAATATCTTAGGGAACTATTTAAATAGAATAACATTGTGAACACGGGATACACAAACATTATTGAAAACATACTTTACATGCCTCTAAAATTCATGACTTTTAAAACTACACGGGATAACCTGGGGAAAAATATAAAAAATGGGTGAGAAATAAATCCCTGTAATAGAATAAAAATGGAATTTGGTGATACAAGATAGATAAAAAGCATATAAAGGAGTAATAAATGGTGTGAGAATCATAAATATGAATAATTAGTCATGATATAGCATGAAAATAAAAAATGGAAATGTGGTTGAGACTTAAAAAATTCCATCATAAACCGAGGACTTAGATAACTACCAAGACATCATGATAGGAAATTACCATAATGGAATCAGGTTCAATATCATTCCCAACATGTTTTCTCATATGAATAATCATTACCCAATGCATTAGATCACTATATAATTCTGAGAACACCTGTGACTTTTATTTCAATCTCATTATTATGTGTTCCTCATGGATCATACAACATTAATTTACTAATCATCATATTTAATACAAGTTAAAATAGTTTTCATTCAATACATGTATGTACCATTACAATTAATTAAAAGTTTATAAATATGAACATCGTTGATATAATGTGGGTATGGTATTCACTACAGAATTTATTTGGCACGGAGAATCGTGGGGATATTTTGGTGGCAAAATGACACCACTAAAAAGATCATAAAATATGTTGATAAGAGAATAATGGGTATATAATCATTTGGAAATAAATTTTTTAGTAATATAGAGATTTATGTACTTGTAAAAAAATTAATAATTTGAAATATATTTCATAATATTATAAACAATCTTGAATAAAGATGATAAGGTTAGGATCCCTTACTAAATTTGAGTATAGTATTGTGTGTACATAAAGGATCATGGGAGGGATTAATGAGAGTTAAATGGGTCTCTCAAAGTATAGGAATCTAATAGAATGTATGGTTATATGTAAGAACATATCCCAATCTTAATAGTTTTATATAAAAGGCATAACATAAAATAGGTGCTTAAATAAAACAAAGAGTGAAAGAACCCAAACTTGTGTGTGTGACTCAAAATGCATGGTAGGGGATTAGTGAGATATTTTGGGAAACATTTTAGGACATTAAATAATAGAGGTAATATTAAGGACATTCTGAAAAAAAAATTAGTGGAATTAAATGGGATCATAGGTTGTTTTATATAAGAAAGGTTTGGGGATTTCATTAATATTTCCCAAACATTGGTTTTGGACTCTATAAAAATAACCAAACTATAAACCTTCCCATGGGTTTCACAAATATTTAATCCAAAGGGGATTTTATTTTATTACTTTACAATGTTATGTCCAAAAATTATAAAACAATATCCTTTCTGAAGTGGAAATGATTTACACAATTAAAGAATTGATTTCAAAACCATAAAATATAGTAATGGTTTTGGGGATTACATAATGGCTTTATAAAATTAATAAAATGCATATAAAATCACATTATATTAAATTAAAACAAATATTAGGTCATGTATATTTTTTATTTTAATTCTTAAATCACTTTTTATCATTATGATGTCATAATAGAGACCATATATTTATATGATATTAATTTTTTACCCTAAAATTTGATTGACTCAAAAAAATTTGAAAAGTAAACTATAGGATAATTTCTAAATTTTGATTCCAAAAACAATATAAATTTTATAAAAATATTTATCTAAATATTTTAATTCTAACATTCCAAATTATAATCGACATTTATTGTGAAATGCATGGTTTTTTGAAAATAACATTTTTAAACACTTATAAAAATGACATTTTACATCATAAAAAACATATGAAAATTTATATCTAAAAGATTTATTTAATAATAAATTTCAACAAAATAAAATTTAATTAAAAAATAAACAATTTCATTGAAATTAATTCCATAATTATATTTTAATTTTACCCAAATATACAATTTGTTTTTGTTATCCAAAAATATAATTTTTATAAAACTGATAAATAATATTTTATAAATTTAGAATAATAATAAATAAATATAATATAAATATAAATTAAAATGATATATAAATATTCATTATATTAGGGATGCATTTTTTAGTGCTATTTAAATTATTTTTAATATTAATTAACTTATTTTTCTTTTAAAGGGGTAATTAATATTTTCTGTAGTTGATATTTATATTGTTCAACAATTATTTTGATATTGATACCTAATATTAATAAAAAAATATTAATAATATTAAATATAAATTATTAGTATAAATTATTAGGGGTGGAATAATTTAATTTAATATAATAACCGCAAGCATGATGAAAAATAGTTTTTCAAAAAATACATTTCTTATAGAAAGATGATTTAAATTTGTCTTTATAATTAGTATAATTAATTATATGAATTTAAATTTATAAATATATATATTTAATCTTATATTTTCATTAAAATCATTTTTTAATAAGTGTTATTTTTATTAATTAAAATGGAGGAACATTATACATTTTAAAATAGTTTTAAAAAAAGAATTCTTTATCTTTAAATTGATCTTATACTAAAATTAGATATAAAGATGATTGAAATGAAATTAATTGAATAAAATATAACTAATAAATTCCTATGTTTCAATTAAATAAAATTAAATGAATATTGATACATTTATATCACTTAATTTATCAAAAGAAATGACATTGTTTCTAAGAACGGTATTTTTCACTATTCATAAAAAAACATATTTTCTAAAAAATACCAAATATTCAGTAGGGCTTAATTTTTATATATTGATAAAAAAGGTTATTATTATCAAATTATTTTTCTAAAAATATTCTAGAAAATAAATAAAATATTTTTTAGCAAAAGATAATATATTTGGAAGAAACCCTATTTTAAAGAATAATAAGTCAGTACAAAAAATTGAATTATTATTTACAGAGAATTTATGAATAAATTCAAGACATATTTATATACCTAATAAAGTATTTAATTCTAATCAAAATTTTTTTTATTGGAAATGATAAAAAAATAATCCATAAATAAGCATCAGTTTTTGGGCTCGCTGTTTCCTAACACATACTCTATCAAACATTGTTTTCTATTTTCAAAACTCAGGGCACTAAATTTCACAACTTTATTCTAAAAATATAGAGGATTTCATTAATGATATATTTTTGGTATTTAAAAAACAATAATATTTAAACTGGTTTATGGAAAACAATATTTGGGAACTCATTGATATAATATTAGATTAACCTATTATAGATACTGAATGAGTTTATAGAAATAAGAATAATGATCATGAAGTGACCATTGAAATTTATGGAATATTACTAGATAAAGTATAAAATATCGAAGAATCTATATTATATTGAGATGTCATTTCACATATTGAAAATTATAAGACATTGTATACAACTTTTCATGTGTGTTCCATAATAATTTTATAATTTTCAAAATATATGGTTAATTAACCTTTTAATATGGTATTTATTTGTTGTAATTTTACCTTAAAAACATCATATATTTCAAAATTCATACCATATAGTCTTGGAAGATCATATACTAGTTATAGAAAAATGATGTAAAAAAATTTGACATTTTAAAAAATATGATACCTATGTTATTTTGGTTCAAAAAGAATTAAACCATGAAATAATTTTTATAAATAAAATATACAAGTGTTTTAAACCAGGAAGGTGCATGAGTTTAATTTGTTCCATTGTTTCACAATATCTCAAAAAATTATGAATTTGCTATATCAAATAATTCATTTAATAACTTAAAAAATTGAGGACTTGAAAATTGTAAATCAAATGAAACTTTTATATGTTTTCATTATTTTCTTATAAATAATGAAGGTGAAAACATTATGTTTATATATTTATATTGATAAATAATATAATGTTATTTATGAAAAATGACCATTATAAAACTTTTCTTTTTATGAATTTCTTATATATTTTTATAAAATCATAAGGTATCTAGTATAAATATTTTAGAATGGATTCTAAGATATCATGGTTTTATATTTATTTTTTTTAAATATTGTAAATTGATTTAATTACAAATACAAATTTTGAATTTGTTTTTGTATAAAATATTAGAATATTAAATTAATAACCATAAATATCATGGGATGTGTTTTAAATGATTTTTATACTAATAAAAAAAATTATATAAATTATTGAAATTATGTATCTAGAAGATGGTAGTTGTATTGTATAACTTTTTCTCGCAAAACACACAATAAATGATTTTGGTTTCAATTATGGAAATGATCTATGAAAATGTGATAATAAAAGTGAAATAAAAAATTTTAAATATCAAAATCGACCATTCAAAGACAAAGCACATTAATATAAGTAATTATTTATTTAGTGTTGAAGCTCACAAAATTTATACATTTCTCACATTAAAAAACATCTTTGTATGTATTTTTCAAATACCCTTTATTTATTTCTTTTAGATGTAATTATGAGTTAGTTTTTTTAGTATAGTTGAGTTTATTTTCTTTTACTCTATATTATATATTACACCCAAGTGTTTTATTTTTACATACTATTTATTATTATTATGTATTATATTTTTATTTTTATGAAATACAGGTAATATTGATAATATATCTGTAATATTAATTATTGAGGTGCTATTAGTAAAATTATGTTTTTAATAGATTTATATTTTGTTTCATTATGTTTTTTAAAATTAATACTTATTTATTTTGTTCTTCAAAACCACGAATTAATGTTATATTTTTTTAAATCATTTTTATTATTTTTATTATGATTCCAAATTAAATAATAACATTATACATTAATTTTTCCATATGATTTATGAATGTAGTTTCCCATAACCATAGAATCAATATCAACCATCAGAAAATTGAATAGATTCTATAGTGACCCTTACTGTTCATATATAGATATTACATGTTGTTATATGAATATTCATTACATAAAAAAGAAATCCACAAAAGAATCACATTGGTCTATTGTATTTGGAATCATAGACACATAAACAACTGATTAATAAATGAAAAAATCCCCTAAAAATGTGTTCATCCTAACTAGACCCCTTTATAACCATATAATACATAATTATTTTGGTCACAGCCTGGGAGAATGAAACATATGAAATGGTGAGTTCAGATTCTCTGTAAAGGTAAACAAGGGAGATATCAATATAACATTAACATGTGGGTACAATAACTAGATAACAAAATTTGAATACCACATCCTACATATCATATAACATAAATCAAATAAATGGAATAAATCATGGTAGTTCATAAGATATGAATCATAATGGAATAAAATAGCATAATCTATGATATAATAACATTAACATAATACATTTATTTGTGGAATACATGTAACCATATAAACTAATTTCCTTATAGTTCAACGATCATTTTCAAAGATATCAATGTGGAATGGCTTGACTCCCAAAACAATCATAGTTTTTAATGTTCTCAAGAAAAAAACATAATATTAATAGAATTATATTGAATTTTGTTTACTTAACATTCTAGAAAATTTTCACATAATTGATAGCAATCATTACCCAATTTATTTAACAACTATTTAATTCGAGGCCCACCAATCATATAATTAAAGTCATATAGATGTGTGCCAATATAATTTAAAAAATTCATTACATAATAATCCATAAAAAGGAAATGGGTTTTAAAAAAATTAATCATTTTATTACCAATTGAAAATAATTGGGTACTATAGATATTTCAACAATTAATAAATAGCATAAATTGTGGAAAATAAACAGGAATTTTAAACAAATCCCTAATAAATGTAAAGGGTTACATAAAAAACCACCCATAATAATCATAATCCATCTAAATAAAGTATAAGGATTAAATAATTGCGTAGTATTCCAATAAAATAATACGATTCATCTACATTCATTATGATTAATTAATATAAATTCCTTAAAAGATAATTAAAAAGGTTCTGAGGAAATTATACTTTACATTTTGAAATTAATTATTAAAAATATAAATATTTCAAAATATTAAATCAACCATTTTCATTGAAAGTAAATGTGGAATTCTATAAATAGTTATTTGAAATATTTAGTGAATATAATGGTGATTTTTTCAGGCATAGTACATTACAACAAGGATTACTTCCAAATTTTTAGTAAAAGGTAAAACACTAAAACATTTAGAAAATGACTATAATATTCCATTTAAACCATTTTGTAAAAATTTAAAAATGTGTAAAAATTATGTAAACAATGTTATATTAATATTAAATACATTCATTAAATATTTTTTTATAAGACATCAATATTTTAAAAAAAGTATTCTCGACCTAGGACATATATAATGTTGATTTTACTCAAATAAAATTATTATGGACTATTGAGTACAAAAAGGGAAGAAAATGAGATGAAAAAATCTAAATTTTAGAAAATATCCATAGGGGAGGAACATTAAAAAATTCTCGATATATAGATCCAATGATTTCATCATTAGAAATGTAATCATAATCAAAATTGATAAAAAATGACAGGATAACATAAAATTGTAACCAAAATGGTAGCTTTTAAATCATAAGTTAAATAAAATAAAAAATTTATTTTTGTATGTATCAAAAATAATTTTCAAGGGAATAATAAAAATTAAAATTCATGGTTAGTATATATATTGGATAAAAAAACTAGTGGTGAATATGGAAAGTGTCATATAGAAATAAAATGGTGATGAAAATTCCCTTCCTCATGTCTTGACATTCATCATACACATTCAAAAATACAAATATAATAAATAAATAGTTATTATTAATATATTCTAGAACCATAATCCTATATATCATAACATCTACGATTTTCTTATAATAATTTACCACTCATGTATTAATAATTTATTATTAAAATATATGTTTTGGGTAATAACTACATTGTTATCCATGAATGTTTTGGTAGTGTAGTTTTTGTCCCTGTAAATTCATCATAAATCTATAATCTTAATTATATTAAAAATTATATAAATATAATATTATATATATAAATATTAAATTTAGATATGGTAAATGAATTAATATATTTATGGAGACGTTAGGCCATATATATTCATGATTGCTGATTAATTTCATTCAATGGATGGAAATTAAGAATATTAAATATTAAATCACCATTAAATAATAAAATAGAAATATAATATTTTATATATATTCATTATATCTACTCCTATTACAATTTATATCAAAATAAAAAGATAAAAATATAACATTATATAGCTTCCCAAGTAAATAACGAAATAATACATTTTAATTTTAATAAATATTTTTTGAATTATATATTAATTTTACTTTAAAGGGGTTTCTATGTTCGATGGTGTACCTGATATGCAACAATAGGTCTCTTTGAAATCTTACGTTGAAAAATAATAATATAATATTATTATTTTAAATTGTAGTTAACACCTAGCAGTTGTATTGGAGGGAATGAATATAAATAAATACAATATAATTATACATGTTTATTAAATGTATTTACATTTATCCAATTAAATTTAGATGCTTAAATTGTGAATGAATTTAATTTTAAGCATAATTTACATTAAAATGTTTATTTATCACCTTTTATTGGAGAAACCTCTTTAAATCTAGTTATGGTAAATTTTATATGTTCTATTTGACCAAATAAAATTATTATTTAGAATCAGGACATCAAAATTCACTTTGGGTAATATTTTGGTATATTTCTGATAAAATTCAATTTTTGATGAATAGTAAAAAATACAGTATTTTACTTCAAAAGGCCTTTTAATCTAATTAATTTATATGGTTATATTATATTTTTAGTTGGGTTTAAAGTGAAATTATATTAAATGGTTATCATTTAATGCAATTTTTGTTATTGTAATTAATTTCACTTTGGAATTGGATAGAAACAAAAGTTAATCTTTTGATAGTAAATATTTCTTAAAAATAGGAAATTTGTTTTGACTGTGGGAATTAATTTTAAATAAATTTATTCCACTTATGTGAATTGAATTTGGAAATATTTATTCCATATTTGGAATCATGAGGTCCAAATTGTGTAAATAGGTAAATTTTATTTTTAGACATTATGAATATTTACTTAAGTAAATATTTTTTTTACCATGGTTAAAGGGTAAATCAGGTAAATAAGGGTAAACTAATATTACAATAATAATATAAAATTACCTAACATGTGCCCTAATCCTATTGGTTCACACATATCTGACCATGGGAATGTTTGGGTTGATATTGGGTACCCCATGGTTCCACTTAAGAGTGATAATGGCACATTATTTTAATTAACTTAAAATAAGACAAAAATGACATAAACAAAATATCTTTCAGTAAATTAATTTTTACATAGGATTATATAAGTTATATTTTCGATTATAAATATTATTGTTAAATATAAAAATATTTCCTACATCATGGTATTTTGTTTATAATTTTTAGACAATAATTAAATTAAAATATTTATGACACAATAATGATGTAGTGTTTACCTCATTAATAAATAATTTAAATAAATAAAATTATAAAGATTAAAATAATATCCAAAACATGTCCAATTCTAATTTTATGATTTTATTTAGACCATGAGTCATATTATCTTTGACTTTAATAAGTTTTGGACCTTTATAGACTTAAAATAAGTATTTAATAAAATAGTATTTTCACACATTCTTAAAGATCCCTTCCTCCCCCTTATAAAAATATTTCACCTCAAACCCATTACATAAACCTATAAATCCCATTGTATCCTAAAAACTCTAACTAATTAAGCTTCGTACATCACTCTCCTCTTCTTAGAAACCTTAACTAAGGTAGATGGAACTTTAAAAATCTCTTTTGCTTCAAACAAAATGGAGTTACCTGATTTAAAGGTAACGTCTTCTCTTATGTTCTTTTGTATTATTTTACTTCTCAATCCCCCTAAAATATTTTTATTCCTTTATTTTATAACAACAACAGTATCCTAAATATATTAGTATGTCTTTATAAGAGGTATTCAAACAACACTTACACACACCTTCATTTAATACATAAAGAATATACTGTTCTATAGATGGGAAACAAACGGCTCACGAAATGATGATTGTTCAATTATCTCATACCACCTCTCATGGTGGCCATTATGATGGAAATATATTTTTATATGATATATATTATGTATATGTTTTCTGTATGTTATGTATTTTCCATTTATAGCATACCATTATGGTTTCCATTATGGGTAAACACGATAATTTCATTTGAGGAAGTGCGGACTACTGCCCCCTCAAAGTGATATGACTCGTTAATGACATATGTGGGATGTATAAAGGATAAATTTAATGATATTATATATGTTATTATACTATAATTAAAATATACCTTTGTATCATTAAGTTTAAATTCCCTTAAAATAATAAATTGAAATGAAAGTAGCGTGCATGCGTACGTACGACATACCATCTCCATTAGCACTATATTTAATTTATTATCTCCAAATGTTATGAAATATTATAAATACATATATATATATATATATTGGATATATATGATATATATGGTTTCTACATCATGAATACCATTCATGAGGGAATGGATATTTGACCACATGAACAACTTGTAATTATAAGATGTTCATTTTTGACTCAGGTTCCAAATATCGACAAAAACTACCATTGTTAACTAAAATGATTACATAATTTTTATACCATTTTAATAAGTGATATAAATGTAATAATTAAAATTAAAATTTATCTTAGGAAAGTATAAATTAACTTTAGTTAATTATTCAGGAGATTATGGGGGGAACAGGTCAAATCAGACACGAGTTAAGGGACTTATCCCAATATCCTTTCATTGAGGCATATTTTGTTATAATACACGATTTTATTTTATACGTTGTATAAATAACTTTTAATTTTCATTTCATTAAAATATAATTTATTTCTACGAGGTGTTTTTCTAAACGACAAAAATAATGTTTGTTTTTTACATACGTGGTGACAATGACCTTTCTGTCGCCGTGATTATTATTTGATATTTGACTTATTTAACAATTCGTAATGTTTTTTAATGGAATGTAAATGCCATTTAATCTTATTACATGTATTGGTATTTAAAATTGATTTGGTAATGGAATGATTATTTCAATATATTTAAATGATATCTTGTGATTGACATGTGGAAATTTTATCTTCACTTTATGTTTGATTTATTTTCAATGAAAATTTTATGGTTCTTGGGCATTGTTTACATATATGGTTGGTACTGTGATAAACCTAGGGTGGGTGAGCCTGAGATAGCTCTCCAATGCATTGGGTAATGTGACAGAGGTAAACGTGAATGTTTCTCCTATGAGGTTTAGGGAATATACTGTGATCAATATTTCAAATTTATCTCCCCACATAGTTTTGACATCTACAATTAAAGTATGATATGGATGCCATATGTTACCTTTATAATCTATGATTTCAATGTGTAATTAAAAAATATTATTATTTCGTGAGGTACGTTGATGAGCTTATGTTATGTGTGTATTGATAAACTAATGATTTATTTCATTGTTTATAACCCTTGCTGCGCTTTTTATGCTCATCCTAAGTTTCAAAATAATTTCAAAGGACATAAAGATGAATAGATTCAAGGATAGGATCAAGGGAAAGTCATGCTACCTAAAACAAGGAACTGGACATTATTATTTTTTCAAGAGTTTTTATTTTATGAAAAAAATGTAAACTGAGTATATGTGTATACTTTGAAATTTTTGAGATGTAATGTAATAGTTATGGCCTAACTCCTTAAATCTCTAAATATTAAAAGATCCTCAACATGAATTATTCATTTAATTCAAGATTATGTAATGTTTTAAGGGTGGGTCCTTATAGTTGGCATCAGAGGTCACTTTAGATAACTTTACAAGTTAGGATATTGATAAATTAATGTCCTTAAATTAATTTATGGTATGATTGAAGTGATATTTTTTTACAGATTACCATGTTGCTTCACCTAAGATATTTCTATGTTCATAATGGTTTTCCGTAGAGTAATCACATTAGCTATGTTGGGATGAAATCAAGAGGAAGAAAACCATCCAAATCAGCAACCTGAGATGGTCAGAATAAGAACTGAATCCTTTTTTGTAGTGATGGAACATTTCACTGAGGCTATAAAATGTGGTGGTATCCATTCACATGATCTTCTAGATCAACCATATAGGAACATCTCAATTGTGGATAATTTAATGAGGCAACAACCCCCATCAATTAGTGTATAATTTAACCATGTTCTAGTAGAAGGGTGGATTAAAGCACTGGAGAAGATTTTCGATGTTATGGGGTGTATAGAACCTAAAAGGATAGTCTCGTTGTTTACCGAATAGAAGGTGAAGTTGATAAGTGGTGGTTGATGGTGCAACATATCAGGGATAGTGAGGATATTTATGCTCTTGATTGGGATGAATTTAAAGGTATGTTTCTTGAGAAATATTTTCATAAGATGGTTCTTCTTTGGATGGAAAAACAAATCCTGGAAATGAGGTAGGTGGATAACTCAGTGGCTGCTTACGAAGAAAAATTCACTCGACTGGGAAAGTATGGTCCAAATTTCATATAAGATATTGATATTAAAGTCAACCATTTGTACACAAGATTAAAGACAAAGTATCAATGGGATTTTGTATCTCATGAATTCAAAATTTATAAAAAACATGTTCGATGTGTGGAGAAGGTTGAAATGGTGTTTGAAAATGATCATGTATTCTATGACAAACAACATAATAAGAGGTCAAGGTGGTAGGAGAAAGGAAAAAACTCTTCAAAAAAGTATGAAGGTGCGAAACTTAAGTTTACAGTTTGTGAAAATTGTGGTAAAATGCATGCTGGGGAATGTATTTTGAATTCTGTTATGTGTTATCGATGTGGTAAAATGAGACATATGGATCGAAATTGAACCGGAATAGATCAGGGTAATGGTAAGGGAAAATATTATTTAAAATCAATAAAAAAATTTATGTTCACTGAAATGGGTCATTATGAAAATGAGTGTCCAATAAAGAACTCAACTAAGGGAAAGAAACTAGACTACAAGCGGAAAGGGGCTGTGAAGTCCATTTAAAATACTTCATCGGTTGTTGTGCTATCAAATGAAGTAGTATCAGGTACACTATTTTTTTTTGTTTAGATTATGCTAGTGTGTTGCCTGATTCGGGGTCTACACATTCATTCTTTTTTGAGAAGTTTTTTTGTAAATTGGGAATTCCATATCAAGATATAAATCTTGAACTTTTGGTAAAAACAGCGAGGGGAATGTTGAGACAAAAAGAAATTATATGAACCTTCATGTCATTAGGTTTGGAATGAATCTACTTATAAACATTATTGGTTTTCCTCTAGTAGAGTTTGATGTTATTTTTTGTATGGATTGGAATTCTGTTTATCATTCTATGATTAACTATAGAGCTAAAGTGGTTTCTTCTCAGAATGATTTTTATTTTTGGTACCAGAAAGAACCCTTACTTTTAATAACATATTAGGATGTCGAGAAACTAGTAAAAGATGGAATTGACTATTACCTTTAACATATTGTTGAAAACAAAGGAACTGTTTAGATTAATGATGTGTTATTGGTAAATGATCACCTTTATCTTTTTCCAGATGAGTTTCCTAGTATTATACTTGATCGGGAAGTTGAATTTACTGTTCACTTAGTTTTTGATGCTAAGCCAATTTCAAAACCCCGTTATGGAATGGCCCAAATTGAACTTTTAGAGTTAATGAACAAATTGAAGGAGTTATTAGATAAGGGTTTCATTTGACCTAGCACATCACCATGGGGTGATACTGTCTTATTTATTAAAATGAAAGATGGTTCAATGAGACTTTTCAGGAAGTGTGAGTTTTGGTTATAGAGGATTTCTTTCCTTGGTCACATTGCTTCAAAAAATGGCATAACTGTTGATCCAGCTAAAAAAAGTTGTTAAAGAATGGCCAAGTCCCACAAATATAATTGAGATATATAGTTTTCTTGGATTTTCTGGTTATCATCGAAGGTTTGTTGAAACGTTTTCACGGTTATCTAGTCCAATGACTAAGTTAACTCGAAAAAGGTCTTATGTTCATTTGGACAAATGATTGTGATGATTGTTTTTAGTAATTAAAAAGAATATTGGTGAATGCTCCAGTTTTTGCACTACCTTCCAGAGATGGTGAGTTTGTTATTTATAGTGATTCTTTGTTGAAATTTATTGGTTGTGTCATTATACAGAATGATCAGGTAATTGCTTATACTTCACGTGAGTTGAAACATCATGAGTTAAATTACCCTACACATGATTGGGAATTAGCTGCTGTTTTTTTATTTAAAAATTTGGAGGCATCATTTATAAGGATAAAAATATGAAATAAATGCTGACCAAAAAATTTTTAAGTATATAATCACTCAGAAATAATTTAACATGATACAGAGGATATGGTTTGAATTATTCAAGGATTATGATTCCACGATCCATTACCACCAAGGAAAAGAAAATAAAGTTGCTTATTCTTTGAGTTGAAAAAGTAAAGATTCATTAACCATTATACATTTAGAATGATATACTTTGCTTTTTGATTTGATAAACTTTGGTATAGAAGTTGTTGGTGTATGAAATTATTCTATTTGGTTTCTGTTATTAGTGAAATCATCTGTATCAGATAGAATAAAGCAATTTCCCAAGGAAGACAGTGAGTTGCAGAAAAATGTTGAGTTGGTTCAGAAGGGTAATTTTCCTTAATTTATCATTGATAATGATTGTGTTTTGGGGTTATGGAAAATATTATGTGCTCGTTGTGATTCATAGTTGAATAATTTGTGGTTATGTGAAGCTCATAGTTTCCCATTTTCAGTTCATCCTGGCAGTACTAAGATGCACAATGATCTTCATGAGTATTAATAGTGGGATGGAATGAAAATAGATATTTTTGACTTTACATTGAAGTTTTTGACGTTCTAATAGGTTAATGTAGAGAGGAAGTTACGAAAAGGGATGCATTAGTCATTACTAGTGCCATAGTGGAAATGGGAATATATATCCATGGACTACGTTGTGGGATTACCAAAGGCATCTCGTGGTAATAATGCAATCAGGTTTATTGTTAATCGATTGACTAAATATGCACATTTTTTCCTATTCAAGATACTTTATCTCCAGACTGATATTCTCAATTTTATGGTAACTAAATAGTTAGGTTGAATTTAGTTTTCCTCTATATTATCTCTGATCAAGATCCCAGGTTTACTTCCAACTTTTAGAAAGGCCTTTAGAAGTCGTTTGGTATGGAATTAAATTTTAGTATAGTATTTCATCCACAATCTGATGGGTATAAAGAATAAAAGATTCAGTCCTTGGAGGATATGCTATGTGATTTTTCACTAGATTACCAAGGAATTTGAGACCAAAATCTTTCTTTTGTTGAATTTTCTTATAATAACTATTTTCATTCCAGTATACAGATGGATCCAGTTGAGGCAATATATGAGAAGCAGTGTCGAACTCCAGATTTTTAGGATGAATTAGGTGAATGGAAGCTGATGGGACCATAATTGGTAGAAGAGATGGCAGAAAAAGTTTAGTTGATTCAGAAGCACAAGAAAATTGCTCATAGTCGGCAGAAAAGTTAAATGGATAACTGGAGGAGGGATCATACTTTCTCGGTAGGTGATCATGCCTTTCTAAATGTTTCTCCATGAAAAAGTGTGATGTTTTTTGGAAAGAAATGAATGTTGAGTTTGAGGTTCATTGGACCTTATGCAATCATGGAGAATGTTGGATCATTTTCGTACAAAGTAGATTTACCTCCATGTTTGTCCCAGGTACAAAATGTTTTTCATATTTTGAATGTTTAAAAGGTATATTCCATATCTATCTCATGATTTAAGTCTAGAGATATTTTAGTTGGAAGAAAATATATCTTATGAGGAACTACCAGTCCAGATTCTTGAACAAAGAGAGAATGTATTTTGGAATAAGTTAATTTACCATGTAAAAGTTTTGTGAAAAAACGAGATGGTTGAAGAGTCAACACAGAATCTGAAAATGCTATGAGGGAAAAAAACCCCCATTTATATGATAAGTGAATAAAATTATGAGGATGCAATTTCTGAAATGGGGGAAGGACGTAAAATCCCTTGTAAATAAAGAAATAATACATTTTATTTTTAATTAATATTTTGAAATTAAAATATTAATTTTACTTACAGGGGTTTCTATGTTTGATGGCATACTTGATACGCAACAACGTGTTTCTTTGAAATCTTACGTTGCACAATAATAATATAATATTATTATTTAAAATGGTAGTTAACACCTAGGTTTTGTATTGGCCGGAATGAATAGAACTTAGTACAATATGATTATACATGTTTATCTAACGTTTTTACATTTATCCAATAAAAGATAGAGGTTTAAAATGTGAATGAATCTAATTTTGAGAATAATTTACTTTAAAGGTTTTATTTACAACGTTTTGATGGAGACCCCTATTTAAATCTAGTTTTGTTCAATTTTATATGTTATATTTGACCAAATATAATTCTTTTTTAGTATAGGGACATAAAAATTCACTATGGGTAAAATTTTGGTTTATTTGATAAATTTCAATTTTTTATGAATATTGAAAAATTTAGTATTTTAATTGAAAACTACCTTTTAATAAAATTTATTTATATAGTTTTATTATCTTTTTAATTAGTTTTAAATTTTAATTAGATTAAATTTTTAACATTTAATTTAATTTTGGTTATTTTAATTAATTTCACTTTGATATTGGACATAAACAAGTGTCAATCTTTGGATGGTTATTATTTATTAAAAACCCATCTTTTTTTAACAGGAGGAATTAATATAAAATTAATTTCTTCCCCCTCTATATTTTGAATTTGGATAAATGGATTTAATATTTGGAATCAGGAGGTTTAAATTGTGTAAATGGTTATATTATATTTTTATACATTGTGAAAATTTACTTTAGTAAATAATTAATTTACCATGGTTAAAGGTTAAATATTGTAAATAAGGGTAAGGAAATATATCTATAACAAAATAAAATTACCCTAAATGTGTCATAATCCTATTTTCTGATACATATCTTACCATGGGAAGCCTTCGGTAGATTTTGGGGACCCTATGGAGCCAATTAACAGTGATAATGACACTTTATTTTAGTTAAAATTAAGTAAAGACAAAAATGACATAAACAAATATCTTTTGGTAAATTAATTTTAACATAAGGTTATATATGTTATCTATTCTACTATAAAAATTATTTTGAAAACTAAAACTATTTCCTACATCACGTTATTTTTTGTAATTTTTAGACATTAAATTAATTAAAATATTAATGAAACAACGACGATGTAGTGTTTATCTCATAAATAAATGATTTAAATAAATAAGATTATAAAGATTAAACTAATATCCAAAACCTATCCAATTCTAATTGGAAGATTTTATTTCAAACATGAGTCATATTATCTTCAACTTTAATAAGTTTTGGACCATTAGAAACCGAAAATAATTATGTAATAAAATAATATTTTCACACTTTCTTAATGAGTCCTCCCCCCCCTTATAAAAATACCTCACCTCTATCCCACTACTCACACCTATAAAGCCCCTTGGATTAACCAAACGCTTCCAAATTAAGCTCCCTACATCCCTCTCCTCCTATAAGCCATAACATAGGCAGAAGGCAATTCAAAAAATAGTTTTGGTTCAAACCATAGGGAGTTATCCGATTAAAAGGAAGTGTCTTCTCTTATGTTATTTTGTTTTATTTTACTTCTCCAACCCCCTAAAATGTTTTTATTCCATTATTTTGTAAAAACACCGGTTTCCTAAATATATTGGGAGGTTTTTATGAGATGTTTTAGAATTATACTTCCACACTCATTCTTCTAATGGGTAAATAACATACGCTTTCTGTGGATAGAAAACTAACGCCTGACGAAATGATGATTGTTCAATTATCTCCTACCGCCTCTATTGGGGGCAATTATGATGGAAATGTATTTATATATGATATATATTATTTTTATGTTTTCTTTAACCTTATTTATTTTCCATTTATATCATACCTTTATAGTTTCCA
This sequence comes from Viscum album, assembly GCA_963277665.1. Taxonomy (NCBI): domain Eukaryota; kingdom Viridiplantae; phylum Streptophyta; class Magnoliopsida; order Santalales; family Viscaceae; genus Viscum; species Viscum album. The sequence continues at coordinate 204,749,900 of OY728128.1, read as the reverse complement.
TTATGGGTAAACGTGATAATTTCATTTAAGGAAGTGCGGACTACCGCCCCCTCAAAGAGATACGACTCCTTAATTCCACATATGGGACGTATAAAGGATGTAGTTAATGATATTATATTTGATATTATACTGGAATTATAAAATACCTATGAATACTTATTTTTTAATTCCATTAAAATAAGAAAATGAAATGAAATTAGCGTTCATGCGTATGTACGACTTACTATCTCCATGAACGCTACATTTCATTTCTTCTCTCCAAATGTTATATACTATTATAAATACCTACATATACTGGATCTATAAGATATATATGATTTCTAAAACATGAATACCATTCTAGATATAATGGATATTTGACCAAATGACAACTTGTAACTATAAGAAGTTCATTTTTGACTCAAGTACCAAATATTGAAAAAACAACCATTATTAACATAAATGGTTATATAATGTTTATAACAATATAATAAGTGATATATAAAGGAATAATAAACTTGAAAAAAGATCTTATGAAATTATAAATTGACATTAGTTTATTATTTATGTGATTAAAGAACGAATGGGTCAAATCAGACATGAGGTAAGGAAATTCGTCTCAATCTCCTTTCATTGAGGCATATTTTCTTTTTCTAAAAGACATTATTTTATATGTTGTATAAAAACATTTGACTTTTTATTTCATTAAAGGGAATCTTTTTCTATGAGGTATTTTACTAAATGACAAAAATAATTATTTTTTTCAACGTACGTGATGACAACGACCTTTCCGCCACCGCGAGTATTATTTGATATTTGACATACATAACATGTTGTAATGTTTTTAAAAGTAAAGTAAATACCATTTACTCTTATTACATATTTTGGTATTGAAAATGTTTTTGATAATGGATTGATTACTTCAATATATTTAAATGATATATTATTATTAAAATGTGGAAATGTTATATTTTCTTTTATATTTGTTTTATATTCTTTGAAATGTTATCGTTCTTGGGAATTTTTTACGTATATGGGAGGTTCTGTGATAAAAATATGGAGGGTGAGCCTGATATAGCTCTCCAATTCATTGGGTAACATGACAGAGGTAAACATGAATGTTTCGTCTAAGATATTTAGGGAATATACTATGATGGGTATTGCAAATGTAAATTTCTACGTAGTTGTGATAGCTACAATGTAAGTATGATATGGATGCCACATGTTACCTTTATGATCTATGATTTCAATGTGGTATTCTAAATTCATATGATTTCTTGAGGTATGTTAAAGAGCTTATGTTATGTTTGTATTGATGAACTAATGTTTTCATTCTTTGTTTTATAACCCTTACAGATATTTTTATGGTCATCCCATGTTTTGAAATGTTTTTCACAGGACTTAAAGATGAATAGGGTCAAGGATGGGATCAAGAGAATGTCATGAAATCTAAAACATGGAAATGGAAATGAAACTTTTTTTCACGAGTTTTTATTTTATGAATAAAAAAATAGAAACTTAGTAGAAGTATCTACTTTGAAATTTTTGAGATGTAATGTAATAGTTAAGGCCTAACTATCTAAAACTATAAACATGAAATGATCCTCGAAGTGAATTATTCATTTAATTAAATATAAAGTAATGTTTTAAGCCCAGGTAATTATACATTACTTAGTGGATGTAATAGTGCACATGTATGCACCAGTGATGTTATAATAAATCAATTAATTGGAATGTAATAAGTTATATATGGTATTGTATTAAAAAAATTATAATTATTTCATTAATATATTATGGATAATATAATATCATCATTTTATCCTCCCATGGGCCGAATTGATGGAAAAAGAATTACATTGGTTCATGAAGAAGTATCACATCATACACATAATCAATATATTCATTTTACATTTGATGGATGATTAGATGTATATATGTTATTAAATTAATTTCATATAATATAATTATATTTAATGTAATAATTTTATTATATAATCAACTTTTAATAGGATTTTAAGGTTATGAAAAACGATATAAATCAAATATGCTCAATTAAGAGAGACACATCCTCTATGGAAAACTGATGTAGGTTTTCATAAAAAGAAATTACTTGAGAATTTAACAGTATATATAATTCATCTCGGATTTGGGGTGGGCTTTATAGAATATATTTTGGTTGGTATTTTCTTACCCAAAATTCATTAGAAGTATGAGAGAGGGGAGAGGGGTGCACTTTCAAAAGTTGGGTTGATGACATAGTTGGACGTTTTGAAAATATAAAGATAATGAAACATTTTAGTCATGTCATGTAATTAAGTCGAAATATGTTAAAATAGGTAATGAAATGGATAATGAAAATAATAACTAGATAGGTATTTATCTCATTTTAACAATTAGATTTTTAGTTTAATCCCTTGGTAAACCTATAATATTTTAAACAAGGAAATTAATTTTTACTATTATTTCTATTCATAATGAAAGAAAATTTTGTAATTATTGTATTATATAAATTGTTATAATTAAAAATATTTAACCCATTTTTCCAAATTTAATTAATAGAAGTGGTAGAATTTTATTTAAAGTAAAACTCAAAATGCATAAAAATGTTGTTTTCCAAAGAATATTCATTCAATGGTAAAAAAAAGTTATGAAACAAATTCAACATGAAATTGATTCCAATAAAATAAAATTAAATAATAATAATTTAAATGATATAAATATACTTACAAAACAACATGTAAAAATGTTAACTATTAAATTCATTAGGAAAAAAAATTATATTTAATAAAAAAAGTAGTTTTTACATTTTGTCAAAAAAATAATCTCTTCATGAAATTATAAATAATTATACCAAAGCTACATTTTACGTGTTTAATGAAAAAAATAAATTAAATTTTCAAATAAATATTCATAAATTTTCAAATTATAATTTGACAGTTTTTCCCAAAAAGAAATTTGAAGGCACTTCGTAGAAAAAATTATTTTCAATACATATTTTAAAATTACAAAAAGATATCTACTAATTTATCAATATATATTACCAAAAAATTGATAAATAAATTTATTATTTTTTTATTAATTTTAATACTACTGTGTTTAGTGTGTATTTTATAATTTTCATGGTCAAATAATAATATTAATTTTATATTTCAGTTCATTCAAACTCGGTGTTTCCTGTAACGCATGATGTTAAGGAAATTAAACTTATTGTGAATCATTTCAACAAAATAACTGGGTCTTACATTCTTAAACACATTTGATTATTTTCAACCTTAAAATTGTATCAATTTGATAAAAACTAAGTTTACTTCAGCCTCAACATTTCCCCAGGTTCATACATAACATCATTATGTTTGTGGTTTCACCATAAAACTTTGGGCATGTGGGAGGTTTTGTTTCATAGCATGTTATATATATGACTGAGAATATGTACTTGGTGTTCTACATTGGAATGATCATTCTACAGTGGTATGATCTTTCAGTTCTGTAAATGTGAAGTTTCATGTATATAATTCCTAATTACTAATACATGAAACACATCATGGACTTGATAGAGGTTCATTGGAAGCTCTAAGTTGTAAGTAACTTTCCACAATCAGTCAGAAATTTCAAATTGGAAAATAAAACTAAGGCTATGATTTCTTTAATTCATCAATATAATAACCTTATTCCATTGATTAATAATTAAAAAAACTTTTTCACCAACATGATACATGGGATCACACCTATAAATACCAACAAATCTTGCTATCAACTGCAAGCTTCCATGATGTGGTTTTGAATGGATTTGAATTTTTAATTCCATTTACAAAACTAACACATAACAATATTTATTTCTCTTTCCAATTTTAGATCGACTTGTTTAATTTCCAAAAATATGTCTAGAGTAGGAATCCGAATGATCAATATGTGTTGTTGATTGAAATATATTTTTCTATGAAAACCATACTAGAAAAGTTTTAGATAATAATAACTATTTATATGCATATAATTATATAATAAAATATCTATTAGGGATTTAATTATTAATTTATACTAAAAATGTTTCTAATTATTATATTTTATGATGAAATTTAACACTATATATAGATCATGTTGAATAATTCTATGGAAAACTAGGAAAACCATAAATCCCTATTATATATAATAGAATGTGGAACTCTATTCAACCTTACCAAATCCTTCATGCATATTCTAGAAAGCTAATAAATAATAAAATTCACATTGATATTAAATATGGGTTATTAATTTTCCATTCAATCATTTAAAACCCAAATAGAATTATATTATATAAATGTTTTGCATACTGTAATGAAAAAATACAGTGTGATGTTTTCCAGATTCCATTATAGTAAGTCTAATAGTTGAAAAAATCTATTATACTTTTGTGACTTAGCTAATCTTTCAAAAATTCAATGAATAATGAAAATAATAATTAATGTCCTTATTCATGTTATCCAAATTGGAATAATAATTCATATATATATACTTATTATAAAAACCATAATGAATGGATAATGATAAAATTTGAGATTCCTCTAACAGATCATTCTTTGAGTAAGTTAAAGGAAAAACACATACAAGATTCTTGTACCTTATACCAATATCAGTATAATGGTTATTATCATTAACATTTCTCACATTTTTGACATATGTACATACCCGATATATGAACCTATAAAATTTTCTTGGATATATAATTGAACACTCATTTGATAAAAATAATAACTATCCTATTATTTCATCATTGTAATATCTATAATATTAAAATCTAGAAGTATTATTTTTTATCCTTATCCTAGATAATCTAGATTTACCCATTTAAATAAATTAATTTTCCTCCTTGTTTTTTTAGCATGGTTGGTAATGTATTGAGAAATCATAATCATTGACCCATTACAACTATTTTTGGGGGAACATATCAGCTCCATACATGTGAATAAATAATTTAATATTATTTGACTAGTATATATATATATATATTTATATAATGATAATTCTTCTATATATATAATGAATAAATATCCTATGCTAAATCCAAATCAAGAGTTGGGAAATATTACTCAAGAACCCTCAATTATCATGAGTTATAAGCTATATCCACTTTATATTACGTCAACATGGATCCTAGTCCCTTTATCTACGCATCACAAAATATTAGAAATCAAAAAAATTAATGGTATTGTATACACGTTGTAATATATAATCTTTTTATTAGTTCTATAAAATATTCATCAAATTAAATTTTCAAAATTATCTTTTCCCCATTTAATTAAATATATTTTAGTAGAGTAGATTTTAATTCAAAAATCTCCAAAAATCCTTGATAATATATATAAAAACCATGAAAACATCAAATCTCAGTCCCAGTGGTTAGTCTCAGATGATGTTCAATAACTTTAGTCTTTGATAGATCCATAGATATATTATCTTTTAAAATTATATGATCCAAAATGATTCCTTTAATAGAAAAAATTATCACTTGATAAATTTTTCATTAAAAAAACATTCCTTATGGTCATCAAAACATTTATAAAGTGACATTTACGATCTTCACTAATAATTAAATATGTAATAATGTAATCCTTCATGACTACAAAAAACAGATCATTGAAATATATAACATCATTACTCATTACATTCATGATGATTTATGGGGAATTAGTAACACAAAATAGAATCACTCTATATTTATAGTGTCCATACCATGTATGGAATGCTCTATTAACTGTATTTTCCTTCTTTACTGTCAATTTATTATATAAAAAATGATGGTCAATCTTCAAAAAGTATTTACTTTTCTGATTTTGGTCAAAAAAAAGAAATCAATACGGGGTGACAGATATTAGTTCATGATTGTGATCTTCTTTAGTTCCAAATAATAAATAATGATTTTTTACAAAGTTTATTCTTAATAAAATTAACTACCATAGCCCTTGGTGACACACATGGAATAATGAATCCGTTCTCACTATTCTCCTTGAGCTTATTCTTCAACTATTTCAACATAATTGGGACCATTCAATCTAGAGTCATTGAAATTTGTGTATCAGCACACTAGTGATATCATAGATTTTAATTTTATCCCACACTATCTGATATAAATACTCCTATTATATATAGGAATCAAGACCCATAAATTGGATTTTATTTCCATGGTAATATCATATTTATTATCACATAGATAGAGGATAATAGGTTGATTTAGAATATAAAATGTAACTTCTATTCATATGTAGTTTATTTGGGATTTATATAATGGTGTCCAATTAATGCCTAAAAAGACATGATATTTAATAGAGGAAGATTAATGCGACTTAAAGTAATCATAAACCTTCACAGTTCAACAAGATAATAATATTACACATGTGATCTGATGACCATACAATGAGAGGTTTTCCCAAAAAAAACAATATCTAATCATTGAATTTAGAAAATAATATTATTAAAGTATATTCCTCACATAATGGAATTTATAATGATACTCTAAAATAATTTACTTCAATATTTCTGAATAACAATTACCACATCAATTTCACTATTCTATAATCACATACTTTCTAAAATAAAAATGGTACCTTGACCATCGATCAATGTTAATTTGATATGTCAATAAAGAAATATTATTCATAATATGTATAAATCATTAAATATTATTCTCATGAAATAAATACATAGGTCAAACCTCATTCATTCATGTTTATTAACAATTCAAATCCTTCAAGGTGTTTTTAATGCGTTTTTGAGTTTCCAAAACATATACCCTAGAAGTTTCAAACCTAGTATGTATGAAGGACCATTTTTTTAACTTGTTGATGATCAAGTTAAATTCCAATGTACCCTTTTTAATGTTATTACCCCACGGTGAAACTATTCTAGATCCACATCCTCTTGTTGTACCCAGATAGGGATTTAATTTCTTATAAATAAGTCACTCTATCCATCACTAAAATTATATGATATATTAATATATATATTCTTAACCTTTTGGTTCTATTTAATTTTTTATCCATGTTACCAAATGTGAACTAAAAACTTATATAACACTAACTATAGTGACCACACTTTTCATAGATAGAAATTACCATCTATTAGATGAATATTCTTTACAAAAAGCAATGGTCTACAACATATTTATATTGGTCGAGTATCACTAAAAAATGGTCACTTAGACAACAAGCTCATTAGTGATCTATATCATCTCGTACTATGGTTATTATAACTACCATTATTAATAGAAATCTCACGAATAATACATTTATTCATAAACTATTGAAATTAAACATATGAATGTGAAGTCATATACAATCAGTAATGGTAAATAAGAGATATATCAACATAATTTGTTCATTAGGGTATGAGAACATGAGAATATTATTTGATAAAAATTCAATGTATATCATAGATCATAAAATTAATCCATGCAATAAATAATTTCACTTGATAAATGATGAATCATAAAGTAATCCAATAATATATTCTATGAGGTTATAACATTGGAATAACACATAGATTTGTGGAATACAAAGAAGTGTTGAAAATCATTTATATATTAGTCCAAGATAATTTCTAATGTTGTTATAGTTTATTTGTTACACTCACCAAACCATTATAGTAGTCAAGCTTCACTCCAATGAATATCATAGTGAACAATGTCCCTATATAAACCTGGTTCACATCCCATTAATTTCATATTTAAATCATGAGATAATAATCATAACCCAATTCATTGGAGGGATTAATAATTTAGGGACCACCCATCACATAATTAAAATAATTTATATTTGCTTATAAGTTCATAAAAAATCTTCATAGATTTACCCACATAAAATTAATGGGATTCATTAATTTTTAATCATCATATCACTAGAGGAAAAAAATAATTTCTTAAGTGATTTATTCATTTCATTAAAGAATAACAATTACAAATGGAATAAATTTCATAATCATAAAAAATGAAAGTGAAATAGTTTCAATAAATATCATTTCATCATAAAAACAATCCATATATAGAATTGATATGGTAGTTTTTATTACGTGATATCCCTAAAAAATCCCAAGTACTGTCCAATATTGTTATTGTTAGTTATTATAAATTCCATAAAAATCCATTAAAATATTCCTCGAGAAAAAATCCTTCAATTGTGAAATAAAATAATTAAAATCTAAAAAGTTACCAAATATTACAGAATTACTTTTCATTAAAATTAACTATTGAAACATGTAGTTTATTATTTAAAATATTTTGTATTCATGATGGTAAAAAATTCTATTCATGTAGTGTATATTACAGAAACGATTTATATATTGGATAAAAGGACAAAACATACATCTTCGTATAATGAAAATAATATAAGTTTGAAACCATTTAGGATGAATTTAGGACAAATAAAAAATTAATTTAATAAATAATTTTGTAATATTATAAAAATTCTTGAAAATATTTTTAGATAACATGGATATAGATGAAAACAATTTTCTTCTGAAGGGTGGGACAAAGATGGTTTTATTAAAAAAACATTCTTCTGTGAGATTGACTGTAGAAAGATAAGAATATGAAAGTAAAACATGTAATTTATAGAAATAACAATAGTATATTAATATTAAAGATTATATTCATAGATAGATTTTAAGATTTCTTCATCAAAAACAAAATAAAAAACATTCTTGATAAACAATGAAATTGTAACTTAAATCCCTTACCATTGGAGTAAATTTTGAATAAAAATACCCATATGAATGTAGAAACCGTATATGAGTATTATGTCCAATAATTTTCATTATTATAAGAATAATATAAATTCATGGGTACTATATTAATCAAAAAAACAAGTGGTTAATATAGATTATGTCTCACGCAAATAAATGTGAGATGAAAATCCCTTACCTCAAGTATTGAAATTCATTGTACATGTTCCAACTAAAATTATAATTAATATATATTTAATAAAAATATATTCCAAGAATTTATTCATATATATTATACCACATATTATTTATTTGCAATAATTTTTAACCAATTTCTTTATAATTGTTTTTTCAAATTGTTGTTTCAGTTAATAACTATTTTTTTAATATATATTTTGATTTGAAATTTATGTTCCATGTAATTTGATATTAATTACACAAATTTAAATTTTTATTAATTATATTATTGTATAATATATTCATTATATCTATATTTATGGAAATCTATTAATGTAAGAGGTATAAAATGAATTAAAAAGTTAATCGAGACGATTGACCGCACGTACGCATGAATGATGCATTCATTTTTTCAATAGATAGAACAAAATAAATATAAATATTAACACACAATTAAATAATCATTTATATTTAATTTATATAAAATATATTCATTAAATAATTATTTATTATAATACATGATAATATAAAATGAAAAAACACATCGCATTGCATCGTCGAGGTGGTAGTCCACATGTACATACGAATTAAATTATCATTATTCAAAATACTATAAGGTAATAAATTATATGGGATATAATAATTATAGATGTAAAATTATATAATATATACCATATATTTAATTTAAATATATCATTATATCCACCCATGCGAGGTGGGGATGGAAAATTAATTACAGTTGCTTGTAAGGCAGTAATCCTTCGTACATGCAATCAAACGTTTTTTCCCATTTAGTGTAAGAAGATAGGGATATATGTTTATAAATTAATCTTTTAAAGACCCGAAAATTTCATGTAATGTTTTTTAAATTATTTTGGATTCTTACGAGACCACAAAATATGACGGCACATGATTCCAAGGCCCAGAGTTCCCAAAATCAACTGTCGAAAATGTGTTAAGCTTAAAATTATGTGCATTAGTATTTTTCTTGAAAAAAGTGGAATAACTCTTAAATGGGTTCCCAGATCAAAAATCTTAGGGCACCATAACATTCAGGATGGATGTTTTAACCTAGGCACGACATAAGTTTAGTCTATGTATACCTCATGTGAGAAAACCCAAAAATGGAATATCCATAAATAAATTAATTAAATAAAATTATTTTATTTTTCAGATGCTTCTAAATCATGAAAAATGACTCAGATTAAACAACATATACTATTGCTGAACTTGTGAGGGTATTTATTCCTCAGGCAGATCCTAGCATTGGCTGGCATGCACCGACATTTTATATTAGTTTTTGGCCACAAATAAACTAAATAAGTAACATTTATTTTACCATTAAATTCAATAACTAATAAACAGTAACTCATATTTGAAATCTTAGAGTATATTTGAGCTCATGATGGAATTTTTCTTTAAGGAAAATCCTAACATCAAACAGTACAGGTCGAGGGAGACTGTTAATAAATTTTGATCATTTTTTAATGTATTCTCAATAACTGTGCAGGCAGTGATTAATATCTTTTTAACCAGTTCTCAGATTTAAAATCTGAGGGAACCGTTGAATTCCTAGTTTCGAGATTCACTTAAGGGAATTTTAACTTCAATCGGCAAGGGTCGGAAAAAAATGTTAAATTTTGGACATTGCAAAAAATCCAAAGGTTATTTTATTTTTCTTTTTTGAACCCTTGGACAAACAGCGGTGGGACTGTAGTGCATTGTCAGACCATTAATGGATTGATCCTTAATTTATGTAACCAAAATTTCTAGAGTATTTAATAGGTCATATAACTGCACTATTGGAGAAAATTAATAGATTTGTTAATTAAACTCATTAATGAACCTCTTTAATTTTGTGGTGTGTTGATCCTCTCATCCCCCTATTTAATCTGTGCTCAGGCTTGGGTTTTGGCTGAGCTATAAGAAAAAGCTATGGAAAATAACTGAAGACCTTCTGCTCCAACGATGAAATTGATCGAGTGAGAGATGTTAGGGGAAACGATGGGCGATGACAAGGGTCTATGAACACCTTCAAATGTGTGCACTCCCTCCACCTAGGCGGCATCTCCAACAATTATGAGGTAGGGGTTGTTATGAAATTCAAGTATTTTCACGATTATTTTCCTCTTTATTGAAAATCATGATGAAAATGCATCAACCAAAACAAGTTGATCTATGATTCTTTTGAAATTTTTGGTGAATGATGCAGTAGATTTGAACGGGGATTAATCATTATCTATGTGATTTATTTATTTAATACCTTCTTCTTATAATGCTAACGCAGAGGGCATGATCCAAATGAAGAAGGTCGAAACCTCTGCCTCTTAGATCATGTTTCGTTGTTTGGGTGAAAATTTTACAACTCAATGGAAATCGGAAATTGGAAGGCACGCAACAACTGTTGCATCCCAGGAGACCCGTAGGCATGTTCGAAAGGAATAACAGACCCCAGAAGCTCACCCAGTGGCCCGAGGAAATTCCGCCGATGCGACACCAGCGCGGAGGCACCACTGACTAGCACAGGTGGTGTAGAAGGCATCCAGCACTCTCTGGCCATGGAGGAGGGTGGCACCTTGTTGGTTGGTCCTTCAGGTGACAATGGTCGACAACAAAAGCAGGAGGCGGCGTGCCGTCGCACGCCATAGTGAGACAGGTTGTGGCTGGAAGCCACAATGAAGTATGGGGGCCCACGTGGGTCGAGCCAAATGGTGGCCCGAGCCGTTGGGGCCCAGCCGATCCTGGGAGAGCTGAGCTTATCTATGGCCCAAGGGGTCTAGCCCACGATGGCCCAGCCCAACCGGGTCCGGTCGTACTCGGACCAGACGCTGACCCCTCTTGGGAAAAGAAATGCTTGGAAGGCCGTATCATGAAAACTTGACATCGATTTGGAGAACCGTCTACGGAACTGGGATCCTTAGAGCAAGAAGTTCCTTTTGAGTAACTCCATGAGAGTTTTGGAGAATGTTGGAGTATTCCCGAGCTGTAGTGACTTTGAATCCCACCGGGCCCTTAACACTAAAATTCCAATAACTTACAGACCCAAAGTATGATTGAAACACCGTCTTTTGCGTTGGAACCCTTATGATGAGAAATATCATTAGTTAACTTCAATGGGGGACTTCGGGCCAATTGAAATATGACCAATTGATTAAGGAGTGGTTTTTCCTAGATACAAGAATACAATGAGCGGGAATCATGTGTCTGGCTGAGACGTGAAGAATGTAGAGCGATTCAGGTTGGATCATCACCTAGTGATTTTGTGTGAATCAACACTGATCAATTATGTGGGAATCAGTACCTAGTGATTCTGTGTGAATTTTCACTGAGCGATTGTGTGTGAATTAGAACCGAGCGATTCTGTGTGAATCAACATCGAGCGATTCTGTGTGAATCAGCACCGAGCCATTCTATTTGAATTATAACCCAAAGATTCTATTTGAATTACCACCTAGAGATTCTGTTTAAATCATCACTGAGCGATTCTGTGTGGATCAACATCAAGTGATTCTGTGGGAATATGCACCCAGCATTATTGTGTGAACCAGAACCTAGAGATTCAATGTGGATCATCGCCCATCGATCTTGTGTGGGTCTTGTGGGGGTTAGTACCTATCAATCATGTGTGAGTCTTACATGGGTTATTACCTATCGATCCTATGTGGGTTAGCAATAGTTCCTCTTGATAGAATAAGATAATCAAGCTTTATGACTAATCATCTGTTCTACTATACTCAGTTATACATGGTTTGAGTTGTGACTTTTTCTTTGTGTATTATGATTGATATCATACTTGTGGTTCTCCATTGTGTAATTCGGAGAGACCATCAGGGGTCTCAGGGTCCCTTCTAGGTAATGTAATGCCCACCCCTGCATGGGCTTCGCCCACACCTTGTTGTTTATTGTGCAGACGAATGGTAGCCTTGGATGAGACTTTGAGAGCAAGGACCTGATGGTGGATGACAGTGACAGTTGACGTGGAGAGTTATGAAGAGGACCTATACCAACCATTTTTGTAGGACACCTAGTAGACGATTTTTGGAACTCTTTTTTATTTTCATTTGTAGTTTTATCTTTTCAGTTGGGCTAATATTTTTCCCCATTACATTTTGTACACACTTTCACTATAAAGGTTTTACATCATGGTTGAATGTTGTTGTGTCCAATTATGTCTGTTTTTTTAGGATTAAAGTAAATTCCTTCCCATTTTAGGTATATTCCTTTCTTGTGTTAGTCTGAAACCCCTGGCCTATGGAAGGTATGCTTGGTGTAGTCATGAAATGGGACCCGAGGGACTGGTCGTGACAATGTTGTATTAGAGGATTCAGTTCTACCACAGAACTATGACTCTGATCTTTCCAATGGAGCAATAGTGTTATGTATTTTTAGTTTGTTTTTCAGTTTGGGGAGTCCAGTGTTGGTACGGTGGATGAAATATCCATACATTATGACCCCGAATTTTTATTTCTGACTCAGTGCACGAAAACATATATTGCATGTGTTTTGGAAATTTTTTACTTTTGATCTCTTTTGAGTCAAATCACCAGGTATATCTTATTGACTATGGTTCATCTTGATTTTCTTTCATGATGCGTCCACGTAGATATCTAGATAGGATTCCAATCAGTGACTTTGAGAATGGTCTATAGTGTGACGTGGCTTTAGTACAAGGACTATTTCCTGAGATGGTACCTTCGGGCGGTGTACAAAATATTCCACTGCACATTGGTCTGCAGTTACAATCAACGCTACCGATAGTGGACACATATAGACTTAGTGCCTTACATGAGTTTTAGTGAGAGATTCCCCTTAGGTTCTATGGTGAGCCTGATTCAGTGGTGACTTTGGACTATCTTGATGTGGTTACTGAGTTTCCATCTTGCCAGGGTACCATTAGATCAGATGGTGGTCCTGGTAGTAATCATTCTATGTGGCTCAGTAGGGCGATGATAGGGATTATATTACCCATAACTTATGATGAGGTGAATGTTTTGTGGACAGAGCTTGAGAACCTTCCTCAAAGAAGGGGTCTCTTGACATAAAAACTAAGGGGTATGTGTTCCCAGCAACTTCTAAAGATTTGGCAGGACAACATGTCAGTAGCTAAGTATTTTTCGAGGCATACCGACCATTCTAGGTACTCAATGAATACGATAACAACAATTATTTAGGGCTCGGACCTCCGAGAGATATGTGTTTAGGGACATCCGAGCATGCACTGTTTGTTTTGTACATTCCTACTAATGTTAGAATGCTAGAGAGAACCTTTGTGGTTTAATGTTCATTGGCTGAGCAGATATAGCCAGTGAATTTTAGCCGTGGGAAAGAAACAAATTGACACATGTCTTAGAGACTTGAGCGTGTAAAATTTTTCACAAAGAGGATGTGATAGGGACAAATGAATATGGAGGGTAGTATACATGGAAGAGGAGCTAGGAGAGAATAATGAGGTGTTATACATTTCAACGTTTCATAACCACCACCCTAATGTGGTTCCCACCAAGCTCAAGGAGATGGAGTACATGGGAATGGAGTAGCTGCATGCAGTCAAGAAGTGTGACCAATGGGCTCCATGAATGATTCGAAGTATTGTTTGTGTCTACTATTAGCTATTATATTAATAAACAAAGTTACTAATCATTCATTCTTGACATGAATCTTGTTGAAGATCAAGAGTATCTGGTTAAACTATTGATTTGACCCTTACGTTTGGAGATACATGTGGGATGAGACTCGATAATCACACTTATGTCGATGGTGTGATATGACTCTCGAGGTGAGAGTTTCGGTTGGAAACTCTTGGTTGTAGCGTCGAGGTATTACCAAATTTGTCTGGGTATGGAATGTTCATCCACAGTTCATTATTAGGTTGAATGTTTTACGAAAAAAGGGTGTGGAATGTCTGCAATGTTGAAATGGGGTTTGCCTTGGTCAGGGAAAATGTAAACCCAGGAAGAATGAGATAAACTCATTTATAGGCGGGAGTAGCCGATCACTCTTGAGTCGGCCAACATTACCCCTGTGGTAGTAGGTGTTTTGAGTTTTCAGTTCCCAACCGCAGTGGTAGAGTGTAGGTACATCCATTCGACATATGTTTCTAGAATAACCTACCCATAGGGAGAGGGACTTATTCATTGACTTATACCCAAGGAAGACACCAATATCTACAACTGTATATCAGATGGCTTCTGTGGAGCTCGGGGGGGCTGAGAGTATAGTGGGTAGAATTATTTAATGTCTACTCTTATCGTAATAGTCTTATGTATATCTTCTCACAGAAGGCCCTGGACCAGAGATGGTGGTGATGGTTGGAGTTCCTCTAGGATTGAGACATTGAGATGTTCTATACTCTTGGGAAGAAGGAAGTGGTTGTAGATGCACTCATCATGAGGTCTAGTTTACATCTTCTGAGTGAGGCATCAAAGCATCTAGTCGCCTTACAGATATCCTTCATTGATAGTGATGGACATCTTGCCTATATTCTAGCTCATTTACTCCCCCACTCCTTCAGTGAGTTTGGGTGGCACAACTTGGGGACATGGACTGTGATGCACAAAATTCTCAAATATTCTCAGGATAGGCTCTTGAAGGATTTTTTCTGAAGGATGGGAGAACATCGTCATTTTCATAGGATGCACCATGGTACTAGTGAAGCTACGAGAGGAGGTGTTTGTGGGGTTCCAAATATTCCCTTTGGCTGTACATCCGAGAGTGGCGAAGATGTTCCTGGACCTCTAGTGTCAGTAATGGTGGCTAGGGATGAAGAAAGTAGTGACGATATTTGTATCATGATGCAGCACTTGTCAACGGGTGAAGGCCAAACATCAGGTATAAGCAAGCTTTGGTCAGCCACTCAAGGTGCCATATTAAAATAGGGATGTTTTCTCCAAGTATTTCATGACAAGGATACCACATGAAAATATTGTTCACGACTCCATTTGGGTCATCATTGACTGACTCACTAGGTTGGCCCATATCCTACCCATCTGAGAGTAGGGATCAGTAGAGAGATTGGGACGTATCTACATATCGGAGATTATATGGCTTCATGGGGTGCCATAGACGATCGTCTTGGATCGTGACACTCATTGTACATCCCACTTGTGGAAGGGATTAAAGGAGACGTTCAGGACTCAGCTACAACTGATAACAGCCTTCCATCCATAGACAGACGGTCAGACGGAGCAGACCATATAGACACCAGAGGACATGCTTCGTGCTTGTGTCCTTGATTTTGGCCGCAGTTGGGTGTATCACTTGCCCTTGCTATAGTTTTTATAAAAATATAGTTATAAATCCACCATTGGCATGGAACAGTTTGAGGCCCTGTATGAGCGGCCTTCCAGGTCACCACTATGCTAGACACACCCAGTGGAGTCATCACTTATGGGTCCAGAGTTTTTACATGCCACCATGGAGAAGGTGCAGATCATCCATGAGAGGATGAAGACTACAAAGAGCTGGTATAAGTCTTATTCCAATAGGAGGTGGAGACTGTTGGAGTTGAGTAGGGATACCTGGTCTTCATACGAGTCTCACCCCGATGAGGATTACAGAGGTTTGGCTAGGGATAAAATCTATCTCCAAGGTTCATTAAATCTTTACAAATTCTGAACAGAGTAGGCGAGGTGGTGAACTGTCTAGATCTAACCCCACCGATGCACTGGGTGCATAATGTTTCTCATGTGTCACATCTTAGGTGGTAATTTCATGATTCATCGCATGTTATCAACTGAGGAGAGATTGATATTGGCGATGGGATGACGTTTTCGGAGATCCCGGTGGAGATAAAGGATTGACAAGAGCAGTTCCTTAGTGGGTGGTCAATTCTTCTGGTGTGAGTTTGCTGATAGCACAAGAATCTCCAGGAGAGCACTTGAGCACTAGAGGCTCAGATATGTGACTATTACCCCAATTTATTCCCTTAGTTTTTTTTGTAGCTTTTATGGATGAAAATCCCTAAGGTGGGGAAAGTGAAATGACTCGTATATTCCATAATTTTTTTTTCAAAAATTATTTTGGATTATTACGAGATCACAAAATTTAATAGCACTTGATTCCATGGCTTGGAGTGCCAGGAATGATCCGTTGAAAATGTTTTAAGCTTAAAATAGCGTACATGAGTATTTTTCACAGAAAAGTGGAATAACTCTAAAATGGGTGTTTGGATAAAAAATAGGAGGGTATGGTTGCGTTTAAGATGGTGGGTTGACCTTAGGTGCTACATAAGTTTAGTCGGCACATGCCTCTAGTGAGAAAAACTATAAATGACATAACCATAAATAAAATAATTAAATAAAAGTATTTTATTTTCCAAATTCTTATAACTCATGAACGGTGACTCAGATAAAAAATTTGCGACCACCACTGAACTCGTGAGGGTATTCTTTCCACAGGAAGAACCTAACATTGGCCGGCGCGGGCCAACAGTGAAAGATAGTTTTTGGCTACAAATAAAATAATTGAGTAAAAATTATTTTATTGTAAAATTATATAACTCCTAAATGGTATCAATAATTGGAAAAACAAGAGTAATGATGAGCTCCTGAGGGCATGTTTTCCTTAGGTAGAGCCTAACTTCAACCGGTGCATGACGAGGGTGACTGTTAATAATTTTTGAACTTTTTTAATATAAGTTCAGTAAACGTGTGGGCATCAATTTCTATTTTTTAAACTGGAGCTTAGATGAAAAATTTTAGGGAACAGTTAAATTCACAGCTGCAATATTCGCTTAAGGGAATCCTAACATCGACAAGAAATTTTTGGATGAAAAAGTTTATTTTTGGACTTTATTAAAAAATAACTAATGGTTATTTTATTTATCTTTTTTGAAATTGTTTGAAAAATAGAAGTGGGACCACAGATCAAGGTTAGAACATTAATGGTTTGACCCTTAAGTTCTGTAACCACACCATTGGGAGTTTTTAAAAGGTTGCGTAACCGCAACGTTGGGAAAAAATTATAGGTTCCTTAATTAAACTCATTAATGAACCTGATTAATTTTGCGGTACGTTTATCCTCACCTCCCCTATATTTAATCTGAGCTCAGGCTTGGTTTTTAGTAATTCTATTATAGGAAGCTCTGGTGAAGCACCGATGACCTTCCGCTCTGACGAAGAAAATGATCGAGTGACAGATGTTGGAAGAAACGATGGGCGACAACAACTGCCAATGAACTTCTTCAGATGTGTACACTCCCTCTTCATTTGTGGCTTCTCCTATGAATGTGAGTTAGGGGTTGTTATTATATTCAATTATTTTCATGATTCGTTTCCTCATTACTGAAAATATTTATCAACGTAGATCAACCAAAATGAGTTGATCTGTGATTCGTATGAAATTGCGGGTGAATGTTGTGGGAGAGTTGAATGATGTTTTATCATTATCTATGTGATGTATTTATTTAATATCCTCTTATTATAATGATAACGCGGAGGTAGAGGGGTAAAAGAACAAGGCCGAACCCACCGATGCTTTGTTCTTGTTGCGTTATTCGGGGAAAAAAATTTCAACTCGACCGAAAGTGGAAACCGGGAGGCACACAAAGACAACAGAATTCTGGGAGACCCATAGGCGCATCTAAAAGGAATAATGGACCACTGGTGTTCAGCCGGTGGCCTGTGGAAATTCTGTCGGTGTTGCACCGACGACCAATGCCGGTGGATTTGGCAGCGACATACGCTCGCCGACCATGGAGGAGGGTGGAACTGCTCAGCGGCATGGAAGTCAGACAGGCAGCGGGAAATGTTCGGCCATAGAGGAGGGAGGAGGCAGGCCATCACGCATCGCAATGAGACATGCCACGGCTCGAAGTCATAGCGAGGGAAGGGGACCCGCTCCTTGCAGGTCCTGCGGGTGATGAGGTTGTGCCACCTATTGCCGCCATATAATGAGATGAATGCCTATTTGAGCCATTCTGGAGGCAGAACGAGCAACCCCCGCGCTGGTCACGCCTCCTCGCGGGCTGGGCCACCGTGGCCCGACCCCGCTTGGGTGTTCCAGGCCAGTCTGTGGCCTAGAGGGTCGAACCTGCCATGACCTCGCCCAGCCGGACGGGTCCAGACCAGTTCAGGTCGGGTCGGGTCGGACCCGAACTCGGTCGGGTAGAGTCGGGCCGAACAGTACCATGTACGAGCGGGTGGGGCCTTGCCGTGTAGACCCGGTAGGGGTCGGGCAGGCCCGGACCCGATCTAGGTCAGGTCGGGCCAGGCTAGGTCGGTCGGGCAGTTTGTTCCTGGCTAGACCCGGACAGGATGGGAGGGGTCGGGCTAGGACGGGCGGACCCAACCAGGATGGGTGAGATCGGACCGGGCAGACCTAGACGGGACAGGACGGGTCGGGCTGGGTGGACTGGATCGGGATGGGTCAGGTAGGGTGGGGCGAACCCAGATGAGACGGTTTGGGTCGGGTAGGGAGGACCTGGTCGGGACTACCAGGTTGGGCCGAGTGACCCGACCCAAGTCGGGGCCGATCGGGGCGAGTGGGACCCGGTTGGGGCCAGTCGGGTCAAGCTGGGCAGGCCCGACTCGGGCAGGGCCAGCGGGGAGGAACCGTCCTGGGCGGGGCAGGGAAGATCCGGCCCGGGGGGGGGCGAGGCGGACCCTGCCCGGGTGGGGTGGGGCAGCCGGGCCAGTTCGGACCCGGCTCAGGGACAGTCGGGACGGGCAGATGCAGTCGAGTCGGGTCGGGTCAGGCTGGGGCGGACATGACCCGGACCCCTCTCAGGCCTAGAAATGGTTAGATGGTCCTATATTTCAAACTAGTCATCCGTTTAACTAATATTCTACGATGATGGGATCCTTGGAGTGAGATTATACTTTTGAGTTACTCCACGAGAGATTTGGATAAATTTGGAGAACATCCATGCTGTATTGAATTCAAATCCAACCGGGCCCTCATCCCTAAAATGTCAATAACTTACAGACAACGCGTCCGGTTGAAGTTCCATTTATTGCGTTGGAACCCTAATGAAGTGATAAAACATTGAAAAAATTATTTGAGGGACTTTGTGATGGTTGAAATACGATTGATGGATTGAGGAGCAGTTTCTCCCAGAGACAAGCGTACTATGAGCAGGAATCCTATGTCTGGATGAGACATGAAGAATGAAGAGTGATCTTGTGTGGATCAACACCTAGAAATTATGTGTGTATCAACACCAATCAATTCTATGTGAATCAGAACCTAGCGATTCTATGTCAATCAACACCAAGATATTGTGTGTGAATCAACACAGAGCTTTTGTCTCTGAATCATCACCTAGAGATTCTGTGTGAATCAGCACCAAGCGATTCTGTGTGAATCGACATTGAGGGATTCTGTGTGAATCAGCACCGAGCGATTCTGTGTGAATCATCACCTAGCGATTCATTTTGAATCAGTACCTAGTGATTCTGTGTTAATCAGCACAGAGGCATTCAGTGTAAATCAGTACCAAGCCATTCTATGTGAATCAATGCCTATTGATTCTGTGTGAATTAGAACCTAATGATCTTGTGTGGATTAGCACCTATCGATTCTATATGGGTTTTGTGGGGGTTAGTACCTATCGATCCTCTATTGGTCAGCAGTAGTGCCTCTTGACAGAATAATAAGATATAGCTTCACGAATAATCATATGTTCTACTTTACTCAGTTATACCTGGTATGAGCAATGTATTTTGAATTGTGATTGATATCATTCTTGATGTTTTCCTTCATGGATTCTGAGAGACCCTTAGGGGTCACGGCGTCCTTACTAGGTATTTTTATACTCACCCCTGCATGGGTTTCGCTCACACCTTGTTGTGTCTAGTGCGGACGATGGGCATCCTTGACTGAGACTTAGGGAGCTTGGACCTTATAGAGGATGGTAGTGGTGGTTGACGTGTAGATCTATAGATATGAGCTATATCTACCCTTCAGGTAGGATCTCCGGTGGATGATCTTAGGAGCACTTTTATGTATTCAGTTCTAGTTGTATCTTTTCTGTTGGGATTGTGTTCCGGCCCCTCACATTCGGTACACTCATTTACTAAAATATTTTTACTTCATGGTTGCATCTGTGTGTTTGTACTAGTTTAAGGGTAATTCCTTCTTGTTTTAGTTATATGCCTTTCAGTGCTTGTCCCCACCCCTGGCCTATAGAAGGTGGGCTTGGGGTTGTCACTGCACGGGCCTCGGTGGACATGACGTGAAAAAACAAATAAAATCTTTTTATTTTTTATGATTAATTTTTTATATCATCATAGATAAAAAGATATTTTAATATAGTAGATGAAGAAATAAAACAATCATGGTTAGTTAAGAACAATACTGCTTCCTCGGAAAAACACTTTATGTTTTCACCAAAAGACATTAGACGATGATTTCCTAAATAATCATAAGCCTCTAGGATGTTAGTTTTAATGTAAAGAAGATATCTAGGAAGTATTTATGTTGATAAAAATTCTTTTTATGTGGTAGGAGTTTTGTATATGTTGTTTTATTTTATAAGTCATAGAGATGGCCCAATTAGAATTTTTGAAATTAAAAATTTATACACACATTTTAAACATGGAACAAGGATATTAAATATATCATTATAGAAGAGAATATTTATAGGTTTATATATACCCTTAAAATATGTTTTAAGAAATTTTAATATCATTTAAACCGTTATCATTTTCTTTTTAGCCTCAGTAAACGAATTTTAACCGTAACTATGATATTTAATTTCTATTGTTTTTACAATTAAATATGATCGAAAATTATGTTTCCCTTGTTATAAATTCTTACTTATGATGATTAAATATATGAAATAATTTTTTCAAAATTATAATGAGATAATATTAATAATTTAATTTAATATTAAACTGACATAAACATCAAAAAATTGGTTTCTAAATGAAAAATTATTCATTCACAAAAAATGGGAAAAATAAATTTTATTACTCATTCACGAAAATCGATGAAATATTTTTTTGAGAAAAAAATATTTTCAACACATATAAACATTTTACATAAAAAATTGCATATTTATCAATATATTTTTACCAAAATCCTTAATTAATAATTTTAAAATGTTGTTTAATCTTATTTAAACCAACATATTTAATGACTTTTTATAATGTTTATGATTAAATAATATTATTAATTTTATAATGTGATTAGTTAAAACTCGGTGTTACATATGACACAAGATACAGAAGAAAATAAATTAATTTGATTTTTTTAAATAAAAATATACTACTATTTATGATTCAATGTTAGTAATTGAATAAAATCTATTAAATATAGTTTTAACTTTTATTTAACACTGATTTTATACAAATAACTATGTAAATTTCTTATGTGTTTGAAAAATTTGGTGTCATGTAATGTTTGATGTTTAGAAGGCTTCGTATTCATTTGTTAAAATATACAATACATACTTCAACTATGAAAATTTTGTGAATGATTTTTTTTGATATTCTAGTTTAATATGTCCATTCAATTTCATTTTTCTTTCATTAATGGTAAATGGTAAAAAAAATAAAATTACTTCTTCTGAGTTAGTTAAGCCATTTCATTATCCAAATTAGTGGAATTTTTTGTTTACTCATCCTTTAGTTGATGGAGTTTATGGTAAGGTGGCCTATATGATGTTTAATTGGATTGAGTAACTCATTTAGAGAAGGAAATGTTAAAGTACATGTACGTATAAAACAAGGTTCATTCAATGTTTATTCTGAAAATTTTTGATTAATAGCTAAAGGTTTTGAGAAATTAATCTCCCAAGACATGTATCTATGTTTTATATTGTTTATTGATATTAAAGAAAAGAATTCATGGTATATTTTTGAAATATATTCATTATTACAATCAATCAAGGTAAATAATAATATTCTATCATTTTGTATTATTTCAAAATTTCTTGTCTAAAAATAATGATATTGAGCTAAACATACTAGACATCCTATGGTGTCATCATAATAATTTGATGATAGAATCTATTTTGATGAGGATGGTATATGTTTGTAATATGTCTCTAAATAAGTGTATCTCTACTAAAAAAACTTATATAGAATATTCTAGAATAAGGTGAACAATAATTTCATTCTAAGACTAATGGATAATTTTCTTCACATGAGGAATACAAGAAGTAAGAAGAATAGAAGGATCGTAATGTTCGAATAATTGAAAAAAACAACAAACTGGATCCTATATAGAATCATATAATTTTTTTATATTCGAGGTTTTGATTTTTAATGTGAATCTTATATAGTATAATAGAGATGGAAAATTTCAAATTATAATTTTCTAGAAATTTCCAACCCATTAAATTTTATATTTTACTTATTGAATATGTTGGGAGAAATATGGGGAAAGAAAGTTGGTGTTAATTGTGACAGTTTAGTTGGAATATGTGTGTAATGAAATGGACCAGATATTCCTAGAATGATGGTATTCAAGAATGATTTTATAAAATTGAAAAAATATATTCTTCAATAGAAGAATTATATATAGAATTAGAAATATAATTTTCTTTTCTATGTTTTGGTCAATGTGTGAGGATGTTGGTCATTGGTTATGTTGTTTTGGTGAGTATTTTTTTCACATTTATAAATTTCCATCACATAATAGTCATAGATTTTACTGTATTGACTTAAGGATAGATAATATCTTGAATTCATATTATATGAAAGAATAAAAAGTAGTTTTTGAGTTATAGAATTTTGTTTTAGGGTTCAAATACCTTTACTATGCTATTATGGAAGTTTTTTTTAACTACGGTTCCTCTATATTTATATGTACCTTCTATTGAGGCATAAATATATATGTTGATTGGGTTATAAATAGTGGAGATATCGGTTATCAAGGTGTGATATTAGGATGGTAGTTGGATCCAATTACATTACATTGTTTTCATTTCATTTTGAATTATTGTAATGTGAATTTTTGGAACATGAAAAAATATAGGAGCCCCCAAAATTCTTCTTATTTAATTCATTTTCCATGAATAATTGGAAAATAGAGGACCATGTCCTAGAAAATTGAGGGCCATTATATTTAATTTCCTTCTAATCTCATGAACATGTAATATATTGGATGTTCTACTAACTTTATATGATGTCCTGAAGACATTAAAGGCCATTTAATGTTCCTAGAGATTACTAGATCATTATATGTTGATTTTATTAAGAATGTTGAAAAAAATTAAGAATAAATTGTGAGAAATTGATATATTATTTCTATGAATATATAAAATAAAACTCTATCCAGAAATATTGATCATTTTAACATATAGATTAAAATATAAAAAAATGACACAACAAAAGAAAACAAAACTCAATATACTGAAGTGACATGACCCAAAAAAGTCACCCTAAGAAATCTCTATTCTACATAAATATGTCCCATACCGACTATATAATTAAATTTACCTGGATAATAAAGAATATATCCCTTTAACAATATCTCATTACTAAATATCTACTAATTCAATAATGTTACCAAGAAAGGGGTGTCCACTAAACCCAATATGCAATCTGAAAAAAATTGCCAACACATGAAACTGGGAACAAGAACAAGTTATCTCATATTATTATAAGAAAGAAGGTATTAAATATGATTTTTTATAAAATTTCCTTTTAAATTTTATTAAAAAATTATTCATCATGTTTTCCACTTTTCGCTACCAATTAAGAACTCACATACCAATGAATGATAAATGATTGTCCCAATTCTCAGGTGTGTTGACCCATCCAATCACCATGTCATAACATAATTTAATCTAACAAGTTAAAATTTGTTTACATATCTATTACAGAATCAATAATGTATCTCAATTTAATTTCTTGAACTCATTCCAACCACACATTAAATTTTATCAATAAAACCCATTCCTTTTTATAGACATTTTAATTCGTAGAATTTATCAAACAACATAATTGGATCACATCAAAACCAAATATTTATGGACTAAAATACAATTAATTATTCTAATAAATAAGTTATATCAATTTATAAATCAATAAATCATGCTCTTGTACACGTATTATGAGAGTGAAGTCACAAAACACACAATGTTTAAGGAAAAAGTAGAACAACCCTCAAAACCTCATGATATAGTCTAAAAACTTCTTTCCATTACAGATAAAAATAAGATCACATGAAAATAATCATTATATGACAAATATATGTATATAAATGATTAGATTTAAATTTTTATAGGAGATAATATGAGTAGATTTAGGGAAAACTTGAATAAATGATTACTTGTAATGGATTTATGAGATCCAACATATCATGATTATTCACAATGTTGTCCTAAGTGAATTTTTATTCAATAATGATTAAGAGGTGATATGAGTATGATATTCTAAGGGATGAGGTGAAAAATTATGTTTTAGATGTTTAAATAGAGATTAATTTTGTGTTTCTCTTTATTTAATGGATGTCACATGTGCTGGTCGCATAGATTCAGAAATTGTGCACAAACATTGCATATCCTACTACTTACAAACCACAAACTCGCAAGATTGGATTTCAATTTTTATAAAAATATTTCAAAATTTTGATTTCCATTGTCCCCAGTCTCACTATATCCCCTAAAACACATATGGTTTTGTAAAAATATTATAAAATAGCGACACTTCCTAGAAACAACATATACCACTTGTTATACTTCCTAGATATCCTGCATGGTATCCCCTAATCCTGATCAAAACGTCCACCATAAGAAATGTATCCAAAATGTTCTAAAACCATCTTGAAACTCCCTAAAAACAAACCATGTATTACATTAGTTAAAAAACATAATAAAATTTTAATTTATCCAAATGTTAGTGTGATACCACCTCCCCACCATAAATCATTATTTCTTCATAAAGTTGAATTTCATTAGTGTTATGGAAATTTTTTAAGCCACTATCCCAACACTTATTTATAACATTTCAATGTATATTCCACAATTTTCCCATGAATAAATAATAATCATACCAAAATAATAATTCTACCATGAAACAAAATCATGTAACATTCAAAAATATATTTATTCAAGTGAATCAATATAAAAAATGGAACACAATAAAAATGGTCCCATCTAATAACGTAGTCTAGATATGGTAAATAAATCTTTTATTTATGATATATGAAATTCTTTTTTTAAATAGATCAAAAATTTCTACAAATATAATTAAATTTAATGTTACCAATTTATTATATTATCTCAAAAGGTCTAATATACCGAGTAAATAATTTATCATCAATACCTAAATAATGATTCCATATCCTAAAAAATACTATATTGAGAAAATAATCACCCACCTCAATGGAAAGTAGTGGACAATGATCATTCACATAAGATTCTGGAAGTATCATGTGTAGAGACCCGAAGCTTGACATACATGGACATTACGTTACTTTTGCGGAATACTTAGTACATTACAAAAACACACACACAAGGACTGTAATAGTTTAGTGGCTTTGGAAACTCGGAACGTAATATTCTAATCATGGTGAAAGATCTTCAACATCTCCCATAAAGATCTTCCTTTTTTTTCTTACCTAAAACCTTTCTTTATATCATGGGGAAAAGAAAACATAAAAGGGTGAGCTCAAATGCTCAGTAAGGGTAAACAAAAGTAATATCAATCTCATCATATTCATAAGAACATAACATTTCAGAAATCTTAACCTGCAAAAGAGATCATAATATCATAACATGGGATAAATCATAGTAGTGAAATGAAATCCAAATAATCTTAACTTAAAACATGAAACTTTGTGGAATACACACATAATCATAGAGAATCATTTCTTATTAGTCAAGACTCATTACCAAGACTATCTTAGTGGACAAAGCCCCTTTCTGAACCGAGTTCACTCCTCGTTTCAGTCCTGTTTCACTGAACCGGTATAAACTACCGTTCCGGCCATGTCTATCTCATGAGATTCAAAATCTTTTCCCAATGAATTGGAGGGAGATAGAGGTCCCACCCATATCATAATGATACCATTCTTATGTGTGACACAAAATCTTAAATCATACATCATTGCATAACCCATATAATAAAAATGGAATTCTTAAACAAAATGACATCAGAAAACAATTCATATAAGATATAGGAATTCATAAAAATAATTCCATCACAACATAATCAAATCAATGTAATAATAGGGATAGAAACAGAACCCTTTATTATCTTATATGGAAAATAATTTTGATAAAACACTTGAACTCCATTCTTGAGGAAAATATCCTTTCTACTTCAAAAACACTTTTCCTTTATTAACATATCGTACAATTCTAAACTAAAAGAAGTTGATTAAAAATAAACTTGAAAACTTTTAAAGGAAGCTTCTTGGAAATAATTTTTTAAAAATTTTTTCATGCTGTATAAGTTAAAAAAACATTTTTCTCGTACTTTTGTCGGAAAAGTCAAAAAGTACCTCATATGAAAAACGACAAAAGATTCCTTTAATATCTTTTACTAAAAACTCACCAAAGGGTAAAATAGGTTTTAAAAAATTGTAGGTGGGTGGAAATAATATTACATATTGAGGTAACATGGATGTGGATGATAAAATACACCCCAGTAAATACCAAAGTATAAGCAATCTCGGATAAAAATGAGATTGTGATATTTCCCTTACCTTAGGTCCGATTTGCTTCGTAAGTGTCTGAACCTCCTGTATAATGATTTAAATAATGTTATTGAATTATTCCAGAATAATAATTATTTTTATGTTATCATATATGGTCATATTCTTAGCTTCTTAGTAGTAATATTTCATTGCTACTTGTCATTTGGGTGTTTATAACTTTTTGTTCTTATGCGTGTTTGGTTGAATAAATTCTTATTCTTCTCTTTAGGTTATAGATACATCATTTCCAGAATGGTATTAATGTACTATATACCATATTTATTCATTCAATTCATTTATATAATCATTATGCAATGAAGATCATGTAGAACGAGTCGTATCACATCGTGGAGACGGTATTCCGTACATACGCACGAGTGATGATATCGTTCCTATGATCGTGGAATTGTATTGGAGTGTATGTATACTATCTCAGAATCAGTATCAATTTATAATACTCATATATAGTCATTATTTACACCATTATACCCATCCAAGTAAGTTGGTGGTGGAAAATAGATTACACCACGGCGTGGAGACGGTATTCCGTATGTACACATGCGCGGTGATTTATTTTTCCGTAGGATGGATAGATGGTGAAATAGGGTTGTTTCATACTTATAATAACATATCAGTATATGAGTGATACTGATGTTATTACTTCATAATGAAACCAATAAAGAAGAAGAAGTGGAATAAGAAATAAAGATGAAAGAATCGGTAACAGACATTACCTCTTCTTTGAAGTACTTCTTTGAGACCTCCTTTTAGGGCACTAAAATAGGTCTTTGAAGAAGACCAGAACCTCTAGGATGTCTCTAGGTAAGTGGAGAGGAGAAATTGGCAGGGGTTGGCTGAGATTTAAGGCTCAAAGTGGTGTGAGGAAGAGAGGGAGGAGGTGCCCTTTTATAAGGGAGGAGAGGGGCTCCTTTGGAAAACTAAAAATATTATTTTATTATAAAGTCATATTCGGTTTTAAATAGCTCCAAATTGATTTTTTTCGAAGCTAAGGTGGGAAGGGATCGAAATCCTCTCACCCAATATAATTTAGACATGTTTAGGTTCCTATTTTAACCATATCATTTAGATTTAACATTAAGTTAAATAATTTTACTTTTACCGTGTCTTCTTGTGTTCTTACACTATAAGCTTAATAAACTTACTATAACAAGCCAAAAGAACCCCAAGTTGTTTATTATTAATATATATAACCATATCTAAGTCATTTGGCCGAAAATTATATTTTTAGGAATAAAATAACAATTAATAATATAATATTTGTTTTAAAAACTATTTTATGTGAATTTTGACACTATTTGGTAATGGATTTTTGTGAAAATTATAAAAGAATGATTAGTTCGAAAAATGTAATTAAATAAATAAAAACATGTGATATTAACCTAGGAAATTAGTGGAATTCATAAAAAGTCTCAAATTACATTTATTTGGGTATTTATAACATCAATTATGTCAATATTTCATTAAAAAGATAATTACTGCATCATCATTCTGTCATAAATAAATTAATTTATTTAATGTCTAAAAATTATAAATAAAATAAAATTATGAAGGAAATATTTTTATCTTTATAATGAATATTTATAGTCTATTTTATCTTATGTATAACCCTATATTAAAAATGATTTTATTATTAAACTTTGATTTTAACTATTTTAACCCTTCTTTAAATAAATTAATAATAAATGTCCTAATCTAATCCAAGTGGGCCTAAATGGTCATATTTTATTTCTAAGGTTGTTTTTGGTCGAATTAAACTTGTCCAATAGAATTAGGACATGTGTTAGGGTAATAATAATATTATGTTTACCCTTAATTACCATATTTACTTTTAACCGTGGTAAAAAAAGTAAAAAGTTACTATTCACCAAAAATTATTTTCAACTCATTGAACCACATTTTACTTACTAAAATCAACCGTGTCTCTCAGATTTTAGAAATTTCACTCACAAAAGCGGTAAAATTATGTTTTATGAAAAATTCATTTTTTTTAACTACCACTTAGTGGTTTCACTATTCATCAAAAAATGAAAGTTTCCAGAAAAATACCAAAAATTAGGCCTGAGATATATTTGATATTATGAACTCAAAAATGATTTCTATTTTACCATATTCAAAACATATCAGTTGCATTAATTAATTTAAAAATTAATTCTCGTTGTCAAAACAAATAGCGTGTTCTTAAGAGATAATAAATATCAAAAGATTGACACTTGTTTATGTCTGGTTTAAATGTATAATTACATCCAATGACCAAAATTGTATTAAATTGTAAAAATATATTCTAAATATACTTTAAAACCACTCAAATTAATAATTTATCACTATTAATTATTTCTATTAAAAAAGTTGTTTTTAATTAAAATTTAGTAATTTTCACTATTCATCAGAATATGAAAGTTATCCGAAAAGTACCAAAATTTCACCTTAGGATAAATTCGATACTCCAAATCCAAAAATGAAGTCCATTTTGAGAGATAAAATTTCTAAAATTTTAAAAGGTGGTTATTACTATTCATAATGGCTAGATTTAATAATATTTTAATAGCATATCGTTGTTTAGTGAAACTCGGTATTGCGTACTACACACGCTATCGAGGAAGGTCGCGATTGCGTGTAATGCAAGGAAAGTCAAGGATTCATGTTGTGCAAGCTCCTTTTGGAGTAGCGTACAACACAAGACATTAATGAAATTAAAAAGAATATTTTTCATAAAATCTCGGGGTGTTACATTCTACCCCCCTTAAAATGAATTTCACTCTCGAAATTCGTTAGGGTTATAAATCGTTTACTATTCATAGAAACCCACATCGTAAAAAGGAATACTGAAACTTAATTTTAAAAACTAAATTATGAAACGTAATGATTACCCAATGTAACTCATCACTGGGTTTCCACGTAGGAGAATATAGGTGAAAATATGGATATGGAAGAAAAATCTAACCATCAAGTTACGATGGAGAGTGGTAGAGAACATGGCTATGAAAAAGCCATCGATCACAAAGCCATAGATTTTTGATGATCTAAGGTACCATCTGATTTATCGGATATAAGGGCACTAGGACAACATTTTTAGTTTTCATGATCATTTCCCTAAAGTTGATGAAATTAGAATTAGAAGAAATACTTTCATGATTTTGGTACAGTCACACCGTTGGTCGTTCTTTGGACAATTTCTACTTCATCTATTAAAGAATGAAGTTTAATTTGTCTTTCTTGATGTGTTAGCAGATCATGTGATAGTATGAGGGGTTATTCCATCTGTCTCAAACAAAAGGTTAGAGAAGTTATCAAAAAAATATGTAAGTCCATCTATAGTGAGATTAATCATATATGGTTCCTAAAATGGACATATACTTCATATATCATACTGGTTAATATAATAAAACTATTTTCTACTAAACAGGGACTTTCTGTAGGCCAGTGGTAGGTGATAAAGGCCAGTCGCACTTTGGTTGTGGGTTCGATTCCCACAGCCTTGTCCGACGCAATGGGGTTTCGCCCGTCTTGCAGGTTGTCCTTTTTTCTAAAACTACATTACTATAACATCCCATAAATAATATCGAAAAAAACATCTATCCTTAAACAATACTAACTTATGTCCAACATAATCCATTCCAATCTTTAGGTTTATCCAAAATACTGCAGTCCACTCTCATAATATAGTGAAAACAATTACCAGAGATTTCATATAACAAGCATGTTAATACCATCGTTGATCCCCATATATCATAAGATATGTCTTGTTGGTCACATTCCAAATATTCTAAGGCCTTAATCATGTATTCTCTTAAAAAATGAATACCCATTGAATCTTAGTAAAAACATGAGTGATGTCAAAAGTTAACTCATTCCACATACCAAAAACCCAAAATTCTATATACTCAAACCATGATATAACTATTTCCTTATATCAGTCATGAGATCATGAATACTATCAAACATTTAATTTTCTCCTTATCCCTTCATTATGCGCATATCATCTACATTCCAAAAATATCTGAATAACCTTTCATGGATACTGGTACCATTAATCATACACTTTCAAAACTCAAGGAAAGACAACAGTGTAACAATCCTTAGATGTCTCTTTATTCCATAGTACCATGAGATTACTTATACACCATTACACATGATAAACATGTAATCATTCCACTACATTCTTAAACCATTGACCGAGATTCAACAATTCTTTCATCTCACATATCATTTGTAGTCTCTTCATCATCATCAACATAAATACTACCCATACGACCATACTGATTCTCTTCATGAGACTTTCCCTTAGGGCATTGTTTTGTATAATGCCCGTACATTCCACATTTAAAACATTTAACCATTGTTGATGTCGTAGCAATACCATTATCCTCATCCCTGGTGTTAACTGAACCTTTTCCTTTGCACTTACTGGCTTTGTGTCCTTTATTTCCACACCCAAAGAATCTTCCAGTTCCTTTGAAACATTCTCCTTGATGCCTCTTCCCACATGATTTACATAGGGGAAATTGAACTTTCTTTCCTCTAGGATCATCATGAAACTCCATCTTTCTCTTATTATCCAAGTCAGGAAACTTACCAAATTTTACTTTATTGATCATATTATGAGATTGCTGATTTGGCATAATAATGATGTTTGGACTTCCAAATCCCATTTCATTTGGTTGCTCATGAAGAATATCATTCCATTGTCCATCATATCATCCATTATCATGAATCATCTTGTTTCAAGCCATTTCCTAAAACCAGAAAAGAATAGTGTGAGAGGAAAAAATCATAATAAAGGGGGAGTAACTTCAATATCTAACATCTTTGGTTTAATCTAATATCGTTACCATAGTTATAGGACTATATCCTATTCGTATACTTATCTTTAGGGACATCCCTAGACATACCTTAAAAAT
Source organism: Viscum album (assembly GCA_963277665.1). Lineage (NCBI taxonomy): Eukaryota > Viridiplantae > Streptophyta > Magnoliopsida > Santalales > Viscaceae > Viscum > Viscum album. The sequence goes on along the minus strand of OY728128.1, from coordinate 204,717,549 downwards.
ATCTCTAGGGATCTCACTAATGTTTTCGCATCCTAGTTTCCAAAGGTTGTCTAAACCTCCCTCTGATACCAACTGTAGAGACCCGAAGATTGACGTACATGGACATTACATTAATTTTGCGGAATACTTAGTACATTACAAAAACACACACATAAGGACCGTAATAGTTTAGTGTCTTTGGAAACTCAGAACGTAATCTTCTAATCACGGTGAAAGATATTCAACATCTCCCATAAAGATCTTCCTTTTTTTTCTTACATAAAACCTTTCTTTATATCCTGGGGAAAAGAAAACATAAAAGGGTGAGCTCAAATTCTCAGTAAGGGTAAACAAAATAAATATCAATCACATCATATTCATAAGAACATAACATTTTGGAAATCTTAACCTGCAAATGAGATCATAATATCATAATATGGGATAAATCATAGTAGTGAAATGAAATCCAAATAATCATAACTTAAAACATGAAACTTTTTGGCATACACACATAATCATATAGAATTATATCTTATTAGTCAAGACTCATTTCCAAGACTATCTTAGTGGACAAAGTCCCTTTCTGAACCGAGTTCACTCCTCGTTTTAGTCCTCTTTCACTGAACCGGTATAACCTACCGTTCCAACCATGTCTATCTCGTGAGATATAAAATCTTTACCCAATGCATTGGAGGGAGATATAGGTCTCACCCATCTCATAATGATACCATTCTTATGTGTGCCATAAAATCCTAAATCATACATCATTGCATAACCCATGTAATAAAAATGGAATTCTTAAACAACATGACATTATAAAACAATTCATATAAGATATAGGAATTCATAAATAAAATTCCATCACAACATAATCAAATAAATGTAATAATAGGGATAGAAAGAGAACCCATTATTATCTTAGATGGAAAATAATTTTGATAAAACACTTGAACTCCATTCGTGAGGAAAATATCCTTTCTACTTCAAAAACACTTTTCCATTCTTAACATGTCGTACAATTATAAACTAAAAGAAGTTGATTAAAAATAAACTTGAAAACTTGTAAAGGAAGCTTCTTGGAAATAATGTTTTAAAAATCCATTCATGTCGTATAAGTTAAAAAAAACATTCTTCTCGTACTTTTGTCGAAAAAGTCAAAAAGTACCTCGTACGAAAAATGAAAAAAGATTCCTTTCATATCTTTTACTAAAAAATCACCAAAGGGTAAAATAGGTTTTAAAAAATTGTATTTGTATGGAAATAATATTACATATTGAGGTAACATGGATGTGGATGCTAAAATACACCACAGTAAATACCAAAGTATATGCAATCTCGGATAAAAATGAGATTGTGATATTTCCCTTACCTTAGGTCCGATTTGCTTCGTAAGTGTCCGAACCTCCTGTATAATGGTTTAAATAATGTTATTGACTTATTCCAGAATCATACTTATTTTTATGATATCATATATGGTCATATTCTTAGCTTCTTAGTAGTAATATTTCATTGCTACTTGTTATTCGGGTGTTTATAACTTTTTGTTCCTATGTGTGTATTGTTGAATAAATTTGTATTCTTCTCTTTAGGTTATATATACATCATTTACAGAATGGTATTAATGTACTATATATCATATTTATTCATTCAATTCATTTATATAATCATTATGCAATGAAGATCATGTAGAACGAGTCGCATCACATCGTGGAGACGGTATTCCGTACATACACACGAGTGATGATATCGTTCCTATGATCGTGGAATTGTATTGGATTGTATTTGTACTATTTCAGAATCAGTATCAATTTATAATAGTCATATATAGTCATTATTTACACCATTATACCCATCCAAGTAAGTTGGTGGTGGAAAATAGATTACACCACGGCGTGGAGACGGTATTCCATACGTACGCACGCGCGGTGATTTCTTCTTCCGTAGGATGGATAGATGGTGAAATAGGGTTGTTTAATACTTATAATAACATATAATTATATGAGTGACACTGATGTTATTACTTCATAATGAAAAAAATAAAGAAGAAGAAGTGGAAGACGAAATAAAGATGAAAGAATCGGTAACAGACATTACCTCTTCTTTGAAGTGCTTCTTTGAGACCTCCTTTTAGGGAACTAAAATAGGTCTTTGAAGAAAAACAGAACCTCTAGGATGTCTCTAGCGAAGTGGAGAGGAGAAATTGGCAGGGGTTGTCCGAGCTTGAAGGCTCAACGTGGTGTGAGGAAGAGAGGGAGGAGGTTCCCTTTTATAAGGGAGGAGAGGGGCTCCTTTGGAAAACTAAAAATATTATTTTATTATAAAGTCATATTCGTTTTTAAATAGCTCCAAATTGATTTATTTCGAAGCTAAGGTGGGAATGGATCGAAATACTCTAATCCAATAAAATTTAGATAAGTTTAGGTTCCTATTTTAACCTTATCATTTAGATTTAACATTAAGTTAAATAATTTTACTTTTACCGTGTATTCTTGTGTTCTTACACTATAAGGTTAATAAACTTACTATAACAAGACAAACGAACCCCAAGTTGTTTATTATTAATATATATAACCTTATCTAAGTCATTTGGCCGATTCTTAGTTTTTTAAAAAGAAAATAAAAATTAATAATATAATATTGTTTTTAAAAACTATTTTATGTCAATTTTGACACTATTTGGTAATTGATTTTTGTGAAAATCATAACAGAATGATTAATTCGAAAAAAGTTAATTAAATCAATACTAACATGTCATATTAACCTATGAAATTAGTTAAATTCATAAAAAGTCTCAAATTTGATTTATTTGGGTATTTATAACATCAATTATGTCAATATTTCATTAAAAAGATAATTATTGCATCATCGTTGTGTCATAAATAAATTAATTTATTTAATGTCTAAAAATTATAAATAAAATACCATTATTTAGTAATGCTTTTTATCTTTCCAATGAATATTTATATTCTATTTTATCTAATGTATAACCCTATATTAAAAATTATTTTCTTATTAATCTTTGATTTTAACTATTTTAACCATTCTTTAAATAAATTAATAATAAATGTCCTAATCTAATCCAAGTGGGCCTAAATGGTCATATTTTATTCCTAAGGTTGTTTGTGGTCGAATTACACTTGTCCAATAGAATTAGGACACATGTTAGGGTAATAATATTATTATTTTTACCCTTAATTACCCTATTTACTTTTAACCGTGGTAAAAAAAAGTAAAAATTTACTATTCACCAAAAACTATTTTCATCTCATTGAACCACATTTTACTTACTGATATCTACCGTGTCTCTCAGATTTTCGAAATTCCACTCACAGAAGTGGTAATGTTAAGTTTTATGAAAAATTCATTTTTTTTAACTACCACTTAGTGGTTTCTCTATTCATCAAAAATTGAAACTTTCCCGAAAAATACCAAAAATTAGGCCTAAGCTATATTTGATATTATGAACTCAAAAATGATGTCTATTTTAACAAATTAAAAACATATCAGTTGCATTAATTAATTTAAAAATTAATTCCCGTCATCAAAACAAATAGCGTGTTCTTAAGAGATAATAACTATCAAAATATTGACACTTGTTTATGTCTGGTTTAAATGTAGACTTACATCCAATGACCAACATTGTATTAAATTGTAAAAATATATTCTAAATATACTTTAAAACCACTCAAATTAATAATTTATCACTATTAATTATTTCTATTAAAAAAGTTGTATTTAATTAAAATTTAGTAATTTTCACTATTCATCAGAATATGAAAGTTATCCGAAAAGTACCAAAATTTCACCTTAGACTAAATTTGAAACTCCGAATCCAAAAATGAAGTCCATTTTGAGAGATAAAATTTCTAAAATTTTAAAAGGTGGTTATTACTATTCATAATGGCTAGTTTTAATAATATGTTAATAGCATATCGTTGTATAGTGAAACTCAGTATTGCGTACTACACACGCTATCGAGGAAGGTCGTGATTGCGTGTAATGCAAGGAAAGTCAAGGATGCATGTTGTGCAAGCTCCATTTGGTGTAGCATACAACACAAGACATTAATGAAATTAAAAAGAATATTTTTCATAAAATCTCGGGGTGTTACATCATGTCCTTTTTTCTTCTTCCTAATCATCTAAATATTCATATTATGTAAAGAATAATGCTATGTTAAATCTTTCATGTCTCACTAGTTTGTACTGAAAAAAGTGGTGAATTATTAGGACATCCCATAAAATCCTATAAAGGAAAATATGTATTCATTCAGGAAAATATTATTGTATGAAATCTCTAATAATTATATTTTACCCTCCAATGACCCGTTGATTTTGTAATTCATGCTCTAAGAACATCCTCCAACATTTGGATATTCCATTTAAAATGTCTATCCCATTTAGGATGTTATGTTATGATCATGGTAAACTATGTTTCCAGAAAAATATTCAAGGAATTCCAAAATTTAGATGTAAACCTAGGGTCTCAATTAAACAAATTGTAATTGGAATTCCATTAAAAATTACAATATCTCAAATATAATTTATTATAATATTCTACATTATTTTATTTATGAATTGGTATGAAGTTTTCAACCATTATGTTCCCATCCAAAATAACCTATTAGGAATTTTATTTTCAAAATTTAATTTCTAGAAACGTGAAAAAATATGTAGAAATATATTCATATTTACATATAGTCATATGTAATAATTTAAAAATACCAGCTATCCATTAGTGCTCCACCTTGAGCTTCTGACATTTGTGGCATCTCAAAGAATACTCCAATACCCTTAATATAATTCCAACCCAATATAAATATGTTCTATTTTCCTTATAAAAATTTTAAATGTTAATATTAATATCCCATCTTGAGTGGTCATTGGAGGAATTAATAAATTCTTGATAAATTTTAGGAACCAAAATCTATTATAAAAAACACAATAAATATACCCCATATGGAATACATCCCTAAACTGTATCATGAAAATTAGGTTTTAATTCAATTTTTATACATTGATGATTGAATGTATATTTTACACATTTAATAAAATCAAGAATAAGAGAATGTATAATGAAAAACACAACAACACATTGATCAAAACAATGTAGTTGCATACTAAATATGACAATCATTAGCTACCATTGATCCAATGTCACTTTTTGTATACTCACAATATTAACTCAAACTCAATGAATCAGCCACATAATTTATTGTACATACTATATAAATCAATTAAATAGAAAAATTATGAAGTTATTCCATCTATACTTGTTACCCTAAATTCAAATCATTCTATAAGATGATTTTTATCAATCGTTTATGATTTGTGAATACTGTAATATTCCGACCAAAGAGAAAATGATTTCTTATTTTCATGGAATGGACAACATTAACAAACTAAATATAATTTTTTGGTAAATAATCTCTTGAGACCATAAATATAAAGACCCGTAAGACACAAAATGATCTCCTACATGAAACCAAATCCCAATCCAGATCCAAATGCACTATAATAGACCAGATGACAATTTTTTGAATCTAAAACAAAAGGATTATTGCTAATATAAAATAAATCATATTCTATTTAAAATAATTATTTCACTAATACATCAAATATAAAAAAGAAAAATACTATTCAAATTTTTTATTAGATTAGAATTTAATGATAAGTAATGAAGACAAATCAATAATTCCCATCATATAAGAAGAAACAACGTATAAAAAAGATTTTCTTTATTGTTTTTCAAGAGATAACAGCTTTCAATGTTTCATAATTATATATAAATAATTATTTAGATATAAAATATCCATGGAAACATACCCTTAGTATAAAAAAATCCCACATCTAACTATTAACATAAAAAATATGTTCAATAAAGATACCCAATAATATAACCAAATGTTTTTTAGGGTCATCCTTTTTCCTAGGATTCCCCTAAATATTTTTAATGAATACCACCAAAAATGAGTTATGTTAACTCTGAGTAATCTAATAGATCAGTTCAATAAAAACCACTAGTGATTTTGTAACACCAAAGGGAATACTAAAATATTTATAGTGACTATAATTACTCTAGAAATATATATTCATAATATCTTCCTTATTAACATAATGTTGCTGATAAATTGATCATGAATAAATCTTTGGGAACCATATATGGAAACTTAATTGAAAAAATGAATCATTCATTCATGTTCAATGATATCAAGACCATGTCATGAATTCATAATGATTAAAATATTCGACACAATGTTGTTGAGTTACATTTAAATTATCTATAAAAGTAAAAGTTTTTTACTCATAAAAGTATACAATGTTGAATGAAACCATTATTTTCCAACTCTTCATGTTAATCCTTCAATTCAATTATTTCAATTGGAGCCATCATATAGGATTAAATGGAAACATGAATATTATTTGGTATGAAATTAACCATAAATTCAGCATCACTTTTTGGTGGTAACCCTAAAAAAATTAGTGAAAAACCCAATAAATAGGTATATGATAGTTGGAAAACATTTTATGATTGAATGGATTTTTTTCCAAAGTAACTGATACCAAATAGTTAGAGATAATTCAAACCACTAGTACTAATGGTGTTTATCTTCATTAATCCACAACCCAATCCCATTAAAATAGAATCTAAATACTATAAAATGATGTGAAAATATTCTTCTAGGAATATAATTCAATTTGTCCCACAACAGTGGTTACCTGATCTATCCAAAAAAAATTAGTTCATAGATGTCCATCTCAAAAATAGATAAATCTAAAAAATTCAGCCACATAAATATTTGTAAAATAGTTCATACATAAACGATGTTGATTATGATTGGACGATAGGATTTTGATGTATCAATTAAAGATGAATCATTTCAATATTCAATCAAAAATGATAGAAAATAATAACAACACAAAATGAGTTGAAGGTTGTAGTATGAGTTAAAGTATCTGTTCAAATAGATTTTATGAGAATAGTTAGTCAAACTATTGATAGACTATAATGATCATATATGATCATCTATTCATAACCATATAGCCTGTTTATATTTTCACAAAAAAATCAATTTTTATCTATTTTAGCGGTATAATTATATAGTGGTTGATGTGATAAGATGTTCACAATCACAAACCAGCCTGGGTACCCAGGTATCCTGATAACTAAGCTAGGCCTTACATATCTTGAAGGGTGTTCTTGATCCCCACAGGTTGGTGACTAGCACCTAGAATCATACAGCTTTCAAGTGGGAAATTTTTTTTATTAAGATAGAGCAGAAGTAAAACAAAAATACATTAAGATTATAAAAGAAATTTCACTGGAAGTAAATTATCATAACACAACAATGTATAAAAACCACAAAGTACTAAAACCCAAGTACCAAAAATTTGGAAAACAACCCCATGGTCCCTAAGGACCCAACTAACCATGTCCGAAGCTCAAAAACTGAATCCACCTCCAAGAGATCCCTTCACACAGCTCAAACCTAGAAGGAGTATTTCTACAAAAACCCAAACGAAAAAGTAGGGTGTAGGCCTAATCCTAGTAGGATACCAGAAATATTCCATTAAATATGCCAAATATAGATTATCCAAAGAAAATATAACAATTTTCAAAATAAACATGTTTCGAAAATCAAGAGTATATTTAAACAAAACATACTATATTGTTTCAAAAAATGGAAAATACTACTACAACATAGGATTTACTTTAAAAGCGATTGAATACATATAAAACAATTTATTTAATAAAAAACATACATAAAAATTCTATGTAAATATTGAAAAGGAACGTAAAGAAGTTTTAGAACATTGGCATATATTTAAAGATCATATATAAATAAACAAGTGATCAATATGGAAATCTTATAAGTTAGTATGACAATATTAACTAGCTATCAGATTCCACACCCTATAAATGATATCATAAAATTAGTATTTTCACATCCCCATAACACTAGCAGAGGAAACTGATCGCCTTCCCATTAGGTATGAGACCCTCCACAGTTATGTTTTAGAACTTTGTAATAGCATAGAGTGTATCCAAATAACTCACCAACTCCCTAAGGATTGTATTTTTTCTTACATGATGGGGATTAATATAGGACTTCTTAAAATAAAATAAACCCCCATTATTCCATTTAAAAAAACCAATTCTTCCATTTAAAATGAATATGGGTTTTTATAAAAAAAAGATGCCCTTTTTAAAAGACAAAACCATCGTGTTTCTATCATACCATTTTAATATATTTTCAAAGATTGAAATCCATTCAGAACTAATTACATCCTTATCATAATTAATTTTCAAAAAGTAAATTCAAAAAATTAACTGAAATCATTTCATCAAATCCACAATTTAAATATATCAATTATAATTATCCAACATCCATAAACACACCCCAATTCAATAGAATTTGGGGTATTCAATTTTTTTTTCCAAAACCATTTCAAATACCCCATTTCACTGGAATAGAGTTTTAAGAATTTAATTTAAATAAAATGTTGTAAATTTATGTTAAATAAGAAATTTAAATTAGTCATACAGTTAAGGATAATAAATTTGACTATTCATGACAGAACCTCCTACCTCTTCCCAAAACTCAGCACTCGCAATGGCACCTGTCAACGAGAACGAAGTTGGAGAAGACCTCAACACCCAACCTAGAAGCAAGATCCATCACCAAAAAGTATATATACATCATTTATAAGATGATATATTGAAAAAAGGAAGGATAGAGAGAAACACCAAGAATGAGGGAGAATACTTACCCAAAAAACAAATCTCTAATGTAACGGCGATCCAAATCCAAATGAAAGGATTCAGAAGGGATGGACGATTTTGAGATTTACTAGGGAATGAATTAGGTTGAGGAAGATGAGTCTAAAGTCGATGGAAGGGAAACAACCATCCAAACATCCTCTTAAAAAAACATAGTCAGGGTATTACATGACGTGTAATCCCAATACACAACTTGAACCCTTTAAAATTCATAACTGCCAAAAAACACCTCACGTCAACTTAAATTATGATGTTTCAAATAAAAGACTAATCATTAATTCCATCATTATATGTTTTTAAAACTCATTATGTGTACAAATCATCATATGAATCCCATCATGACAAGTTCACAGGACCATTACATAATGTGTAAGCCTATTATAGGACATTTAACCCTCTAAAAATCATAATAAAAAGTCGATTTAAATGTGAAAATACAAACATTCTTTGACTTTGCCATTTTTGGTATCCTCCCAATCCTAAATCTACCCTACCCCATCAAATAAAATGAATAATTAAGACATGTTTTATGTCATAACTGTTAAAATAGTAATGGGATGTTACAACCTCCACACCATATGATATTTTTGTCCCCAAATTTCCTTTGAAGAAGCATCCATACCAAAAAGATGAGGCCACTAATCTCTCATCAATGCCTTGAATTCCTATGTCTCATGATTATCTGAACCATGCTACCATTGCACACGAACCAAATGTATCATCCTTCAATTAAGTACCTTGGTCTGAGAATCAACTATCATGTCACGCCACTCAGTTAAAGATAAATCACGTTAAATCTCAAGATTACTCCTACTTAAAATGTGATATGGATTAGAGTGAAAATTTAAGAGATATGATTCATGGAATGCATTGTGTATCAATGTCAGCTTTTGTGAGAGTGATAATTGGTATGAAACCTTCTCCACCATTTCAACATTCTCGAAAGGTCCCACAAAACAACGAGCAATCTTATATTTCCTCACAAGCCATCATTGACCCAACTAATGTGAATCTTTTAAGAACACCTGATCACTAACTGAAAACTCCGAAGTTCTATGACGTCGATCAGCATAAGACATATATCGGCTTTATGGGGTTAATATTATATGATGAATAAGTTAATCATAGTAGTCGTCTCCTGCAACATGCTTGGTCTAACCATGGAAATTTCACCAACCTCCAACCAGTACAAAAGATATTTATAAAACCTGACATACGATGCCTCAAAAGGGACCATTCTAATAACAGATTGTTAACTATTATTATAAGAGAACTGAACCATCCCAAAGTGATCATACCAAGGCCAGATGAAGTAGAGGACACATGAACATATCATATTTTCATGAATATATATAGCTCCCTCTATCTGGACATCCAACTGTGGATGGTAGGACATGATCAAAAGAACCTAAGATCTGAATTCCTCCTGAATGACCCCCCAAAATTGATAAGTAAACTAAGGATCTCTATCAACGAATATAAGTGATGTAACTACATTAAAATGAACAATATCAAACACAAAGAGACTTCCAAAATCCTCAACATTGGTTATATCATCAATGGGTGTAATGTGAGCCGATTTAGTTAGTATATCAATCATAACATATTTAGAACTATACATTATCAGGGTATGAGGAAACCCAAGCACATTTTCCACAGAGATCTTATCCCACTTCCATGTAGGGACTGGATGTGGATGAAGAAAAACTGAAGGGTTTAGGTGCTCGGCCTAAACCTTATGGCATGTATAATAATGAGAGACATAATTAGAAATGTCTCATGTCATCCCTGAATATCATAACATATGATGCATATCATAGAACATTTTTGTGGTTCCTTAGTGGACATCACACTTGGAATTATGATAACCCCCATCAGTAACTTCCTTGCTGCTAAAGGAACAATGAAGATATTTTTTTAACATAGAACACTATCATCAAAGAAAACCCACTAGGAAACTATCTCACCACCATAATGAGAGACCATAATGCTACATAATTCATCATCAATCTATTGATCTTTCATAATTGTCTCAAGAAGAGAGGATGTTATGTACATGTTGGAAAAACAAACAACATACACTTTCCCTTAAACATGAATATAAAACTATGCAAAGAGAGACTATAATTTCCCATATTCTAAGTATTCATTCACTATCTAGGATTCATGTTTCATGCATAACACATCTAAGACGTCATTCCCTTACCTTGGGGTATAGGTGATGTCAAATTTGAATGAATGTCGGTACTCTACCCAATGCCTTTTTAGAAGGTTCAAATATATTTGAGAGAAGATATAAATCAAGGTTTGGTTGTTTGAAAACAAAGTAAACCAATCACCATAATCATAATTCCACCAACTCTTAAGCATGTGCATCATTGCTACATGTTCAAGATCATGGGAAGGATAAATATTCTCGTGAGGCCTAAGATGATGAGATCTATAAGTAACTAAATTTTCTCCCTATATAAGAACACAACTGAAGCCTAAACCTGATGCGTACAAGAAGACCACATAGCCTATCTCAGTTTCTAGAATATTCAATATCTTTGTAGTAGTAAAAGTATTATTTAGCTCAAAAAAAGTATTCGGACATTTGTCATCCCATGAAAAGTTTACCCCCTTATGAGTTAGAGAATTAATTATAGAATCCATATTGCAAAAGTCATTCATGAACCTGTAGTAATATCCTCCTAAGCCCAAGAATCCTTAGATCTCGAATAATTTTAGTGGTTACTCCCAAGTCATAACTGCCTCCACCTTCTTAGGATCAACTAATATACTGTGTTCAGACACCACGTGTCCCATTAATCTCACTTCCCACATCATGAAATCAAATTTCGAGAACCAATAGTAGAGTCAGTTACTTCTCAATAGACAGAATCTATTGTAAATTAATCTTATACCAACGGTTTCAAACCATTGGTAAATGACCCAAAACCGTTGGGAATTTCTTTCCCTGTGGTTCACTGAACCATCGGGCTATGAGGTGTGGGGATATAAATATCCCATTGGTTTAAGCTGATTCATTTGGATACATCATCTGGATTTTCAAAATACAAACGGTTTAGTATTAACCATTGTTCAATTCTATCCCAACGGTTAATAACCACGAGTTTATACAACTACCCCAATGGGTTTTAACCATTGGTCTATACAAATTTCATTGGTTCAAAGTGAACTGTTATAATAATTTATTGTACATAACAAAGTCACTTTTGTATACTCACTATATTAACTCAAACTCAATGAATCAGCCACATAATTTATTGTACATACTATATACATCAATTAAATTGAAAAAATATGTATTTATTCCATCTATAATTGTTACCCTAAATTAAAATCATTCTATAAGATTATTTTTATCAATGTTTTATTATTTGTGAATAATGTAATATTCTTACCAAAGAGATAATGGTTTCTTATTTTCAAGGAATGGACAACATTAACAAACTAAATATAATTTTTTGTGTAAATAATCTCATGAGACCCTCAATATAATGACCCATAAGACACAAAATGATCACCTTCTTGAAACCACATCCCAATCCAGATCCAAATGCACTATAATAGACCAGATGACAACTTTTTGAATATAAAACAAAAGGATTATTTCTAATATAAAATAAATCATATTATATTAAAAATAATTATTTCACTAATATTTAAAATATAAAAAACAAAAATACTCTTCAAATTTTTTATTAGATTAGAATTTAATGATAAGTAATGAAGAAAAATCAATAATTCTCATCATATAAGAAGAAAAAACGTATCACAATGATTTTCTTTATTGTTTTTCAAGATATAACAGCTTTAAATGTTTCATAATTATATAAAAATCATTATTTAGAAATAAAATATTCATGGAAACAAACCCCTAGTATAAAAAATTCACACTTTTAACTATTAACAGAAAAAATATGTTCAAGAAATAAACACAATGATATAACCAAATTTTTTTAGGGTCATCCTTTTTCCTAGGATTCCCTTATATATTTTTAATGAATACCACCAAAAATGTGTCATGTTAACTCTGTGTAATCTAATTTATCGGTTTCATAAAAACCACTTGTGATTTTGTAACACCAAAGGGAATACTGAAATATTTCTAGTGACAATAATTACTCTATAAGTATATATTCATAATAAATTCCTTATTAACATTATGTAGCTGATAAATTGTTCATGAATAAATCACTGGGTACCATATATGGCAACTTAATTGATAAAATGAATCATCCATTCATCTGGAATGATATGAAGACCATTTCATGACTTCATAATGATTAAAATATTTGACACAATGTTTTTTTGTTACATTTAAATTATCTATAAAAGTAAATGTTTTTACTCATAGAATTATACTATGTAGAATGAATCCATTATTTTCCAACTCTTCATGTCAATCCTTAAATTCAATTAATTTAATTGGTGCCATCATATAGGATTAAATTGAAACCTGAATTTTATTTGGTATGTCATTAAACATAAATTAAACATCACTTTTTGGTGGTAACCCTAAAAATTTATTGAAAACCCCAATAAATAGGTATATGATAGTTGGAAAATTTTTTATAATTGAATGGATTTTTTTTCCAAAGTAACTGATACCAACTAGTTAGAGATAATTCCAACCACTAGTACTAATGGTGTTTATCTTCATTAATCCACAACACAACCCCATTAAAATAGATTCTATATACTATAAAATGATGCGAAAATATTCTTCTACGAATAGAATTCAATTTGTCCCACAATAGTGGTTAACTGATCTATCCAAAAAATTAGTTCATAGATGTCCATCTCAAAATTAGATAAATCTAAAAAAATCCACATAAAGATTTGGAAAATAGTTCATACATAAAATATGTTGATTATGATTGGAGGATAGGATTTTGATGTCTCAAGAGAAGAGGAATCATTTCAATATGCAATCACATATGACCGACAACAATAACAACACAAAATGAGTGGAAGGTTGTAGTATAAATAAAAGCATCTGTTCAAATAGATTTTATGAGAATAGTTAGTCAAACTATTGATAGACTATAATGATCTTATATGATCATCTATTCATAACCATGTAGCCTATTTATAGTTTAAAAAAGAAATCAAATTGTATCTATTGTAGCAGTGATAATTATATAGTGGTCGATGTGATAATATATTCACAATCACAAACCATCCTTGGTACCATGGTAGCCTGATAACTAAGCTAGGCCTTACATAGCCTAAAGGGTGTTCCTGATCCCCACAGGTTGGTTACTAGCACCTAGAATCATACAACTTTCAAGTGGGAATAATTATTTATTGAAATAGAGCGGAGGTAAAACAAAAATACACTATGCTTATAAAAGAAATTTCACTGGAAGTAAATTATCATAACACAACAATGGATAAAAACCACAAAGTACTAAAAACCATGTACAAAAAATGGGGAAAACAACCCCATGGTTCTTAAGGACCCAACTAACCATGTCTAAAGCTCAAAAACTGGATCCACCTCCAAGAGATCCCTTCACACAGCTCAAACCAAGAAGGTGTATGTCTACAAAAACCCGAATGAAAAAAATTAGGGTGTGAGACTAATCCGAGTAGGATACCACCAAATATTCCATTACATATTCCAAATATAGATTATCCAATGAATATATTACAATTTTTAAAATAAACACATTTGCGAAATCAAGAGCATATTAAAATAAAACATGCTATATTGTTTAAAAAATGGAAAATACTATTAAAGCACATGATTTACTTTAAAATGGATAAAAACATATAAAACAATTTATTTAATAAAATAGTTATATAAAAAGTTTATGTAAATATATAAATGGAATTTAATGAAGTTTTACAACATTTGAATACATTTATAGATCATATATAAATAAACATGTGATCAATATGGCATTCTTCTAAGTTAGTATGTTAATATTAACTAGCTATCAGATTCCACACCCTATAAATGATATCATAAAATTAGTATTTTCACATCCATCTAAAACTAGCCAGAGGAAACTCATCGCCTTCCCATTAGGTATGAGACCCTCCAATGTTTTGTTTTAGTACATTGTAATAGCATAGTGTGTATCCAAATAACTCACCAACTCCCTAAGGCTTGTATTTTGTCTTACATGATGTGAAATTTATATAGGACTTCTTAAAATAAAATAAACCCCAATATTTCATTTAAAAATACCAATTATTGCATTTAAAACGAATATGGGGTTTTATAAAAAAAACATGCCCTTTTTAAAAGATAAAACCACCGTGTTTCTGTCAAACCATTTTAATATATTTTCACAAGTTTGAAATCCATTCAGAACCAATTCCTTCCTTATCACAATTAATTCTCCAAAAGTAAATTTAAAAAATTAATTGAAATCATTTCATCAAATCCACAATTTAAATATATGAATTATAATTATCCAACATCCATAATCACACCCCAATTCAATAGAATTTTTGGTATTCAATTTTTTTTTCCAAAACTATTTCAAATACCCCAATTCACTGGAATAAAGTTTTATAAATTTAATTGAAAGAAAATATTGTAAATTTATGTTAAATTAGAAATTTAAATTATTCATACAACTAAGGATAATAAATTTGACTATTCATGACAGAATCACCTACCTCTTCCCAAAAATCAACACTCGCAATGGCACCCGTCAACGAGAACGAAGTTGGAGAAGACATCAACACCCAACCTAGAAGCAAGATCCATCACCAAAAATAATATATTCATCAATTATAAGATGATATATTGAAAAAAAGGAGGATAGAGAGAAACACCAAGAATGAGGGAGAATACATACCCAAGAAACAAATCACTAATGTAATGACGATCCAAAGCCAAATGAAAGGATTCAGAAGGGATGGACAATTTTGAGACTTCCTAGGGAATGAAATAGGTTGAGGAAGTTGAGTCTAATGTCGATGGAAAATAAATAACCATCCAAAATACCTCTTAAAAAAACATAGTCAGGGTATTACATGACGTGTAATCCCAATACACATCTTAAATGCTATAAAATTCAAAACTGCCAAAAAACACCTCACGTCAACTTAAATTCTGATGTTTCAAATAAAAAACCAATCATTAATTCCATCATGATATGTTGTGAAAACTCATTTTGTGTACCCATCATCGCGTGAGTCCCATCATGACTTGTTCACAGGACCATTACATAATGCGTAAGCCTATTACACAGCATGTAACCCTCTGACAATCATAATAAAAAGTCGATTTAAATGTGATAATCCAAACCTTATTTGACTTCACCATTTTTGGTATCCTCCCAATCCGAAATCTACCCTACGCCATCAAATAAAATGAAAAATTATGACATGTTTTATTTCATAACTGTAAAAATTGTAATGGGATGTTACAACCTCCACACCATAAGATATTTTTCCCCAAAATGCCTTTGAAGATGCTTCCATACCAGAAAGATGAGGCCACTACTCTCTCATCAATGCCTTGAATTCCAATGACTCATGATTATCTGAACCATGCTACCATTTCACATGAACCAAATGTATCATCCTCCAATGAAGTACCTTGGTCTGAGAATCAACTATCATTTCACGCCACTAAGTCCAAGATAAATCACCTTAAATATCAAGATTACTCTTACTCAAAATGTGATATGGATTAGAGTGAAAATTTATGAGATATGATACATGGAATGCATTGTGTATCAATGTCAGCTTTTGTGAGAGTGATAATTGGTATGAAGCCTTCTCCAATATTTCAACATTCTCGAAGGGTCCCAGAAAAGAACGAGCAATATTATCTTTCCTCACAAGCCATCAATGACCCAACCAAGGTGATTCTTTTAAGAACACCTGATCACCAACTGAAAACTCCAATGTTCTATGACATCGATCAGTAGAATACATATATCGACTCTGTGTTTTTATAATTATATGATGAATAAATAAATCTTAGTAGTCGTCTGCTGCTCCAAGCTTGGTCTAACCAAGGAAATTTCACCAACCTCCAACCAACACAATAGTGATTTATAAAACCTGACATATGATGCCTCAAAAGGGACCAATATAATAATAGAATGTTAACTATTGTTATAAGAGAACCAAACCATCCCAATGTTAGCATCCCAAGCCCCGATGAAGTAGAAGACATAGGAACATATCATATTTTCATGAATCAATATATCTCCCTCTATCTGGCCATCCAACTGTGGATGGTAGGACATGCTCAAAAGAACCTATGATCTAAATTCCTCCTAAATGACCCTCCAAAATTGAGAAGTAAACTAAGGATCTATATCAATAAATATAAGTGATGTAACTACATTAAAATGAACAATATCAAACACATAGAGACTTCCAAACTAGTCAACATTGGTTGTATCATCAATGGGTGTAAAGTGAGATGATTTGGTTAGTATATCAATCATAACATATATAGAACTATACATTATAATGGTATGAGGAAACCCAAGCACAATTTCCACAGAGATCTCATCCCCCTTCCAAGTAGGGACTGGAAGTGTTTGAAGAAAAACTGAAGGTTTTAGGTGCTCGGCCTATACCTTATGGCATGTATAATAATGAGAGACAAACTTAGAAATGTCTCACCTCATCCTTGAATATCATAACATACAATGCATATCATAGAACATTTTTGTGGTTCCTTAGTAGAGATCCCACATGGAATTATGATATCCCCCATCACTACCTTCCTTGCTACTAAAGGAACAATGAAGATATTTTGTTAACATAGAACACTCTCTTTAAAGAACAACCACTAGGAAACTATCCCACCAATATAATGAGAGACCATAATGCTACATAATTCATCATCAATCTATTGATCTTGCATAATTGTCTCAAGATGAATGGATGTTATGTAAATGTTGGAAAAAGAAACATCATACACTTTACCTTAAACACCAATATAAAACTATGCAAAGAGAGACTATAATTTCCCATATTCTAAATATTGATTCACTACTTAGGTTTCAAGTTTCATGCATAACACATCTATGATGACATTCCCTTTCCTTGGGGTATAGGTGATGCAAATTTGAATGAATGTAGGCACTCCACCCAATACCTTTGTAGAAGGTTCAAATATATTTGAGAGAATATATATATCAAGATTTGGATTTTTGAAAAAACAGTAAACCAATCACTATAAACATAATTCCACAAACTCTTAATCATGTGCATCATTGCTATATGTTCAAGATCATGGGAAGGATAATTATTATTGTGAGGCCTAAGATGATGAGATCTATAAATAACTAAATTTTCTCCCTATATAAGAACACAACCGAAGCCTGAACCTAATGCATACGAGAAGAAAACATATCCTAGATCAGTATCCAGAAGATTCAATATCTATGTAGAAGTCAAAGTATGCATTATCTTAGAAAAAGTATTCTAACATTTGTCATCCCATGAAAAATTTACCCCCTTATGAGTTAGAGAATTAATTATAGAATCCATATTCGAAAAGTCATTCACGAACCTATAGTAATATCTTTCTAAACCCATGAATCCTTAGATCTAGAATAATTTTAGTGGTCACTCCCAAGTCATAACAGCCTCCACCTTCTTAGGATCAACTAATATATCGTGTTCGGACACCACGTGTCCCATGAATTTCACTTCCCACATCATGAAATCAAATTTTGAGAGTCTATAGTAGAGTCGGTGACTTCTCAGTAGGCAAAGTCTACTGTAAATTAATGTTATACCAATGATTTCAAACCATTTGTAAATGCCCCAAAACCATTGGGAATTTATTTCCCAATGGTTCACTGAACCATTGGGCTATGAGGTGTGGGGATAGAAATATCCCAATGGTTCAAACTGATCCATTGGGATACGTCATCTAGATTTTCAAAATACCAACGGTTTAGTATTAACCATTGTTAAATTTCTGTCCCAATAGTTAATAACCACCAGTTTATACAACTACACCAATGGTTTTTAACCATTGGTATACAAAAATTTCGGTGGTTCAAAGTGAACTTTTGTCATAATTTATTGTACATACAAATGTCACTTTTGAATACTCACTACATTAACTCAAACTCAATGAATCGGCCACATAATTTATTGTACATACTATATACATCAATTAAATTGAAAAAATATGAAGTTATTCCATCTATACTTTTTACCCTAAATTAAAATCATTCTATAAGATGATTTTTATCAATCATTTATGATTTGTGAATAATTTAATATTCTAACCAAAGAGATAATGATTTCTTATTTTCAAGGAATGGAAAACATTAACAAACAAAATATAATTTTTTGGGTAAATAATCACTTGAGACCATAAATATAATGACCCATAAGACACAAAATGATCTCCTACATGAAAACACATCCCAATCCAGATCCAACTGCACTATAATAGACCAAATGACAAATTTTCGAATCTAAAAAAGGATTATTGCTAATATAAAATAAATCATATTCCATTGAAAATAATTATTTCACTAATATTTCAAATATAAAAAACAAAAATACTCTTCAAATTTTTTATTAGATTAGAATTTAATGATAAGTAATGAAGACAAATCAATAATTCCCATCATATAAGAAGAAACAACCTATCACAAAGATTTTTTTTATTGTTTTTCAAGAGATAACAACATTCAATGTTTCATAATTATATAAAAATAATTATTTAGAAATAAAATATCCATGGAAACATACCCCTAGTATAAAAAAATCACACTTATAACTATTAACATAAAAAATATGGTCAACAAAGATACCCAATAATATAACCAAATGTTTTTTAGGGTCATCCTTTTTCCTAGGATTCCCCAAAGTATTTTTAATGAATACCACAAAAAATGAGTTATGTTAACTCTAAGTAATCTAATTGATCAGTTCCATAAAAATCACTAGTGATTTTGTAACACAAAAGGGAATAAAAAAATATTTATAGTGATTATAATTACTCTGGATATATATATGTTCATAATATCTTCCTTATTAACTTGATGTTGCTGATAAATTGATCATGAATAAATATTTGGGAACTATATATGGAAACTTTATTGATAAAATGATTCATCCATTCATGTGCATTGATATCCAGACCCTGTTATGACTTCATAATGATTAAAATATTTGACACATGGTTGTTGAGTTACATTTAAATTATCTGTAAAAGTAAATTTTTTTACTCATAGATGTATCCTATGTTGAATGAATCCATTATTTTCCAAATCTTCATGTTAATCCTTAAATTCAATTAATTCAATTGGAGCCATAATATAGGATTAAATGAAACATGAATTTTATTTGGTATGACATTAACCAAAAATTCAAAATCACTTCCTGGTGGTAACCCTAAAAAATTAGTGAAAAACCCAATAAATAGGTATATGATAGTTGGAAAACATTTTATGGTTGAATGGATTTTTTTTCAAAGTAACTGATACCAACTAATTAGTGATAATTCCAACCACTAGTACTAATGTTTTTTATCTTCATTAATCCACAACCCAATCCAATTAATTTAGATTCTAAATACTATAATATGATGTGAAAATATTCTTCTAGGAATAGAATTCAATTTGTCCCACAATAGTGGTTAACTGATCTATCCAAAAAATTAGTTCATAGATGTCCATATCAAAAATAGATAAATCTAATAAAATTCAGCCAAATAAATATTTGGAAAATAGTTCATACATAAAGGATGTTGATTTTGATTGGAGGATAGGATGTTGATGTCTCAAGAGAAGAGTAATCATTTCAATATGCAATCACATATGACTGATAACAATAACAACACAAAACGAGTGGAAGGTTGTAGTATCAATTAAAGCATCTGTTCAAATAGATTTTATGAGAACAGTTAGTCAAACTATCTATTCATAACTGTATAGACTATTTATATTTTAAAAAAATCAAATTTTATCTATTGTAGCAGTGATAATTATATTGTGGTCGATGTGATAAGATATTCACAATTACAAACCATCCTGGGTACCCTGTTAGCCTAATAACTAAGCTACGCCTTACATATCCTGAAGGGTGTTCCTGATCCCCACCGGTTGATGAATAGAACCTAGAATCATAAAAATTTCATGTGTGAATAGTTGTTTATTGAGAAAGAGTTAAAGTAAAACAAAAATACACTATGCTTATAAAAGAAATTGCACTGGAAGTAAATTATCATAACACAGCAATGCATAAAAACCACAAAGTACTAAAAACCAAGTTCAAAAAATTGGGAAAACAACCCCAAGGTCCCTAAGGACCCAAATAACCATATCCGAAGATCAAAAACTAGATTCACCTCCAAGAGATCCCTTCACACAACTCAAACATAGAAGGAGTATGTCTACAAAAACACGAACAAAAACGTAGGGTGTGAGCCTAATCCTAGTAAGATACCACCAAATATTCCATTACATATGCCAAATATATATTGTCCAAATAAAATATTACAATTTTCAAAATAAACTCATTTGTAAAATCAAGAGTATATTTAAAAGAAAACATGCTATATTGTTTAAAAAATGGAAAATACTGTTAAAGCACATGATTTACATTAAAAGGGATAAAATGCATATAAAATAATTTATTTAATAAAATAATTACATAAAATGTTTATGTAAATAAAGAAAAGTAATGTAAAGAAGTTGTAGAACATTTCCATAAATTTATAGATCATATAAAGATAAACAAGTGATCAATATGGCAATCTTCAAAGTTAGTATGATAATATTAACTAGCTATCGGATTCCACACCCTATAAATGATATCATAAAATTAGTTTTTTCAAATCCACCTAACACTACCCAGAGGAAACTCATAGCCATCCCATTAGGTATGAGACCCGCCACATTTAAGTTTTAGAGCTTTGTAATAGCATATAGTGTATCCAAATAACTCACCAACTCTCTAAGGCTTGTATTTTCTCTTACATGATGGGGATTTTATATAGGACTTCTTAAAATAAAATAAAACTCCATTATTCCATTTAAAAATACAAATTATTCCATTTAAAACGAATATGGGTTTTTATAAAAAAACATGCCCTTTTTAAAAGATAAAACCACCGTGTTTCTATCAAACCATTTTAATATATTTTCACAAATTTGAAATCCATTCAGAACCAATTCCTTCCTTATCACAATTAATTTTCCAAAATTAATTTTAAAAAATTAATTGATATAATTTTCTCAAATCCAAAATTTAAATATATCAATTATAATTATCCAACATCCATAAACACACCCCAATTCAATAGAATTTGCGGTATTAAATTTTTTTCAAAACCATTTTAAATACCCCAATTCACTGGAATAGAGTTTTATAAATTTAATTGAAATAAAATGTTTTAAATTTATGTTAAATAAGAAATTTAAATTAGTCATACATTTAAGGATAGTAAATTTGACTATTCATGATAGAACCACCTACCTCTTTCCAAAACTCAACACTCGCAATGGCACCCGTCAATGAGAACGAAGTTGGAGAAGACATCAACACACAGCCTAGAAGCAAGATCCATCACCAAAAAGAATATATACATCATTTATAAGATGATATATTGAAAAAAAGGAAGGATAGAGAGAAACACCATGAATGAGGGAGAATACATACCCAAAAAAAATCTCTAATGTAATGATGATCCAAAGCCAAATGAATGGATTCTGAAGGGATAGACAATTTTGAGATTTCCTAGGGAATGAATTAGGTTGCCGAAGTTGAGTCTAAAGTCGATGGAAAATAAATAACCATCCAAAAATCATCTTGAAAAACATAGTTAGGGAATTACGTGACGCGTAATCCCAATACACATCTTAAACACTTTAAAATTCATAACTTCCAAAAAACACCTCACGTCAACTTAAATTCTGATGTTTCAAATAAAAAACTAATCATTAATTCCATCATGATATGTTGTGAAAAATCATTATGTGTACCCATCATCGTGTGAATCCCATCATGACATGTTTGCAGGACCATTACATTATGTGTAAGCCTATTACACATCATGCAACCCTCTGAAAATCATAATAGAAAGTCGATTTAAATGTGATAATCCAAACATTCATTGACATTTCCATTTTTTCTATCCTCCCAATCCTAAATCTACCCTACCCCATCAAATAAAATGAAAAATTAAGACATGTTTTCTGTCATAATAGTAAAAATAGTAATGGGATGTTACAACCACCACACCATAAGATATTTTTGTCCCCAAAAAGCCTTTGAATAAGCATCCATACCAAAATGATGAGGCCACTACTCTCTCATCAATGCCTTGAATTCCCATGTCTCGTGATTATCTGAACCATGATTCCATTGCACACAAACCAAATGTACCATCCTTCAATGAAGTACCTTGGTCTGAGAATCAACTATCATGTCATCCCACTCAGTCAAAGATAAATCATGTTAAATCTCAAGATTACTCCTACTCAAAATGTGATATGGATTAGAGTGAAAATTTATGAGATATGATACATGGACTGAATTGTGTATCAATGTCATCTTTTGTGAGAGTGATAATTGGTATGAAACCTTCTCCACCTTTTCAACATTCTTGAAAGGTCCCACAAAACAATGAGCAATCTTATCTTTACTCACAAGCCACAAATGGCCCAATTAAGGTGAATCATTTAAGAACACCTGATCACCAACTGAAAACTCTGAAGTTCTATGACGTCAATCAGCATAAGACATATATCGGCTCTATGGTGTTTAGATTATATGATGAATAAGATAAATCTTAGTAGTCGTCTCCTGCACCAAGCTTGGTCTAACAAATTAAATTTCACCAACCTCCAACCAGCACAATAGAGATTTATAAAACCTGACATATGATTCATCAAAAGGGACCAATCTAATAATGAAACGTTAACTATTGTTATAAGATATCGGAACCATCCTAAAGTGATCTTCCCAATCCCCGATGAAGTAGAGGACACACGCATAGATCATTTTTTCAAGAATCTATATAGCTCCCTCTATCTGGCCATCCAACTGTGGATGGTAGGACATGCTCAAAAGAACTTAAGATCCGAATTCCTCCTGAATGAACCTCCAAAATTGAGAATTAAACTAATGATCTCTATCAACGAATATAATTTATGTAACTACAATAAAATGAACAATATAAAACACATAGAGACTTCCAAACTCCTCAACATTGGTTGTATCATCAATGGGTGTAAAGTGAGATGATTTGGTTAGTATATCAATCATAAAATATATAGAACTACACATTATCAGGTTATGAGGAAACCCAAGCACAATTTCCATAGAGATCTCATCCCACATCCATGTAGGGACTGGAAGTTGCTGAAGCAAAACTGAAGGTTTTAGGTGCTCGTCCTAAACCTTATGGCATGTATAACAATGAGAGACAAACATAGAAATGTCTCACCTCATCCCTGAATATCATAACATACAATGAATATCATAGAACATTTTTGTGGTTCTTTAGTGGACATCCCACTTGGAATTATGATATCCCCCATCACTACCTTCCGTGCTTTTAAAAGAACAATAGAGATAGTTTTTTAACATAGAACACTCTCTTTAAAGAACAACCACTAGGAAACTATATAACCACCATAATGGGAGTCCATAATGATACATAATTCATCATCAATCTATTGATCTTGCATAATTGTCCCAAGAAGAGATGATGTTATGTAAATGTTGGAAAAAGAAATATCATACACTTTCCCTTAAACACCAGTATATAACTATGCAAAGAGAGACTATAATTTCCAATATTCTAAATATTCATTCACTACATAGGTTTCAAGTTTCATGCATAACACATCAATGATGGAATTCCCTTTCCTTAGGGTATAGGTGATGTCAAATTTGAATGAATGTAGGTACTCCACCCAATGCCTTTGTAGAAGGTTCAAATGTATTTGAGGGAAGATATAAATCAAGATTTGGTTGTTTGAAAACATAGTAAACCAATCACCATAAACATAATTCCGTGAACTCTTAAGCATGTGCATCATTTATACAGGTTCAAGATCATGGGAAGGATAATTATTATCGTGAGGCCTAAGATGATGAGATCTATAAATAACTACATTTTCTCCCTATATAAGAACACAACCGAATCCTGAACCTAATGAATACAAGAAGACCACATAGCCTATCTCAGTCTCTAGAAGATTCAATATATGTGCTGTAGTCAAAGTATTCTTTAGCTTAGCAAAAGTATTCTGACATTTGTCATCCCATGAAAAATTTACCCCCTTATGAGTTAGAGAATAAATTATAGAATCCATATTTGAATAGTCAGTCACGAACCTGTAGTAATATCCTTCTTGGCCCAAGAATCATTAGATCTCTAATAATTTTAGTGGCCACTCCCAACTCATAACAGCCTCCACCTTCTTAGGATCAACTAATATTCCGTGTTCGGACACCACGTGTCCCATGAATCTCACTTCTCCCATCATGAAATCAAATTTCGAGAGCCTATAGTAGAGTCGGTGACTTCTCAGTAGAAAAAGTCTAATGTAAATTAATATTATACCAATGGTTTCAAACCATTGGTAAATGCCCCAAAACCATTGGGAATTTCATTCCCAGCGGTTCACTGAACCATTGGGCTATGAGGTGTGGGGATAGAAATATCCCAACAGTTCAAGCTGATGCATTGGGATACATCATCCGGATTTTCAAAATACCAACGGTTTAGTATTAACCATTGTTAAATTTCTATCCCAACGGTTAATAACCATGAGTTTATACAACTACACCAATGGTTTTTAACCATTGGTATACACAAATTTCAATGGTTCAAAGTGAACTATTGCAATAATATGGGATTTATGGGTTTAACAAACCGTTGGGATATAGGTATAAAAATAGTTTTCAAACCATTGGTATAGACTACTCGATCTGTATACCAACTTTTCTATGAACTGTTGGTATTAAGTCATCAGCATAAAAAAATTGTGGGTACCTCTTCCTACCAACCCCTCTTCCAGCCATCCAGAACTAGCATATAGCGGCCTCCCCTCCTCTGCAATTCCAGTGTCCTCCCCTCTCTAATTCCAGTACTGCAATTCCAACAAGCAGTAGGTAGCTAGATCCAATATTAAATTATAGTACAAACCTGTATAATAATGAAGAATACAAAAAAACACACAAACAGACAATATAAAATGATGAATACAACACCTAAAATTACAGAATTTTAAAAAAAACTCATTCAGACAATACAATGTAAATAATTAAAAAAACACTGCCACATCCCCCCCTTGAACACCCCCTATAGCCCCATTCCCCCTTGGACAACCCCCTTGCACTACTTGGATATCCCCAATACCCCCCCTTGAACACCCCCCCTGAACCCCCATGCCCCCTGGACAACCCCCTTTCACCCCACTGGAATGCCCTCTTACACCCCCACTGGACACTCCCTCCCCCTAGAAACCCCCCTTGGACACACCTCCCCCCTAGACACCCCTCATGAACACCTCCCTGCACCCCAAGCCCCCCTAGACAGCCCCCATGAACCTCCCTTGAACTCCCCCCTACCCACCTGGATAGCCCCTTGCACCCCCTGGACAGCCCCCCTGCACCACCACTAGACACCCACTCCCCCCTATACACCCCCTAGAAACCCCCCTGAACAGCTCCATTGGACACCCCCCCCCCTTGACAGACCATGGACACCTCCTAGACACCCCACTTGCACCCTCCCCCTGCCCTGCAGACCCCCCCCGGACAGCCCTTAGATACCCCCCTGGATAGCCCTTGGACACCCCCTGAATAGCCCCTTGTAGACACCCCACAGACAGCCCTTGGACACCCCTGGACAGCCCCTCCTAGACACCCCACATGCACCCTCCCCATGCCCTATAGACCCCCCGTCACCCCCTCCCACCGGATAGCCCTTGGACACCCCACCTAGACAACCCCTACAAGAAACCGCACATGCACCCTACCTTGTAGACCCCCCCCCTCAGACAGCCCTTGGACGACCCCCTGGACAGCCCCTCCAAGACACCCCACCTTCTCCCTCCCCCTGCCCTACAGACCCCCAACACCCCTCGAACATCCCTTGGACACCCCCTTGGATATCCCCTCCTATACACACCACCTGCACCCTGCCCCCTGCCCTGTAGACCCCCCCAGATAGACCATGGGTGAGGGATCAAAATAATGATGTAGATTCTCAATATACAATAGGGGGGTGAATTGTATACTATAAAAAAATCTTTTGGAACCTTTAAAGTTAGTTATGAATAACTATGATATCCTTAATCAAAGGAATGGGCTATGTTTAACAAAGTTTAAACTAAGAAAATTCACAACACCTCTAACACCAAATGAAAACTTGGAAAGAGATTCCGAAAGTAGGTTCCAGAAATATGGTTCCGGAAATTGAAACATAACAAAAGATTACAATATGAGATTCTACCTTAAAGCGTATAGAATCTAAATGAAACAGAGTACAAGTAAGGAAGTATAAGAAAGTTATACTTTCCTTATAATACAAAATGCAGCGGAAATAAACAAGTAGTAAAACTACAAGTAACAAGATATAAGTCTTTTAACCCAAAGAGAAGGGTATCCAACAACCTTGGATAAAGGTACCTTGATTTATACTTTGAAGCAAGTCTGT
Organism: Viscum album; assembly: GCA_963277665.1. Lineage (NCBI taxonomy): Eukaryota > Viridiplantae > Streptophyta > Magnoliopsida > Santalales > Viscaceae > Viscum > Viscum album. The sequence continues at coordinate 204,690,152 of OY728128.1, read as the reverse complement.
CTTACCCACACCAGGGTAAGCCCTCGATACGAAGATCGGAGTCTCTGTCTTGTTATCCCCGCAAGCCCTCAACTTCAAGATAGTTGGCAACCTCTGTCTTCCTCAGCAAGGAGGACCTCGAACTTCAAGGTAGTAGGCACCTCTGTCTTCCTATCCCTGGAAGTCCTCGAATGTAAACACCAACATTCGGAGTCGCACGAATCTTTGAGAGTTAATAAGAGCCTCTCTCTCTCTAGAAATCACTTCAACATCATGTATGCACGATGTCGAAGAAGTTATCCATCAGTTATGAGCTCTTTCAAATGAGCTCCTATTTATAGGTAAGGCCTCCCTCCTTCCCAACGGTCATATTTTCCTTAAAAATCGGAGGGACCTGTACACGTGTCACTTAGCCAACGGTTAGTTTTATAACAGAATAGACGACATCGTTTTATAACAAAACAAGTCTAACAGAATGTATGACACCGTTTAAAATCTAACTCAAATGTTCAGAATGAATGTTCGGAGTGTAAGAAATATTTTTTCGGAGTCTAAACAAATACGTAGTGTATAAATCAAAGATGATCAGATTCTGTTTAATAGATGAATTCGCAATGAGAATTTTGAATGAGAATTCATCATCAGAATTCGTAATTAGAATTCATCATCAGATTTTGTAATGAGAATTCATCATTAGAATTCGTAATGAGAATTCATCATCAGAATTCGTAAAGTGAATTCATCATCAGAATTCATAATGAGAATTCATTATCAAAATTCGTAATGAGAAATCATCACAAGAATTCATAATGAGAATTCTTTGTCGAACTTCATAAGGATTTGCATCATGAATTTGATGTAGAACTTAATTAGAGTTCATATCCAGAGTTCGGAATGAAACTTTATTACAGTTCTCATTTGGATTTCAGAGTGAAACTTTATTACAGTTCTTGTCTAGAATTCAGATCCTAAAATAGAATTCTTCATATCAAAGTTTCAAACAATTCCAAGAAAATAGAAATGAATCCTAATTTTATACTTAAGAAAAATATGGATTAAAATATGATAAGGATAATTTTTCTTATAAAAGCGATTTGCCTTATAAAAGCAATTTTTCTTATAAAAGCGATTTTCGTAAAGATAAGGTGTTTGTGATTTTCAAAATAAGAAGGAATGGAAAAGTCATAAGGAAAACCATATTGACTCAACATTGGTCACCCCCTGGACATCGTCTCCTATACACCCCACATGCACCCTCACCCTACCCTACGGAACCCCCTACACCCCCTAGGCTTCCATCCAATACACATCATCCTTCTTGTTTTCCCAGTATAGCCAAAATTTCATTCCTAATATTTAATATATTAACCAATATAACAAAATTAATATGAATCATCTCAATGGATTCAGTATCCCAAAGACTCCATCTGGTAGTCTAAATTGATTCATGTAACCCAATATATTCAAATTGTTTAGACTGCATTTGGTAGTCTAATAAAAAATACCTCTAATGATCCTAAAAAATGTTTCTTGTGACCCACTTTATGGAACTGATATAAACAATGTATTTTATCGTAGAAGAAACCAATGAGAAGAAAATATATATTTTTAAGCCACCACTTATAGGGTCTAACATAACACTTACTTTTACCCTTATTAGAGATTCCTCCACCACACCCAAGAATAGAATAAATGGAAATAAAAGAAACATGAAATACCTATTTTGGAATTATCATGAGTCATAATGATAGAAATGAGAAATGAAATAAAGTGAAAAAGGAAAGAAAGAACACAGAACACACAAATTTAGGTGGTTTGGGAATAATCCCTACGTCTACGGAGAGGCAGAATTCTCACTAAAAATCGGCAGCACAAATTACAGAGTTTTTCAGGTCAAGAAAACTTATCCCGAAAATGGGCTACATATTGAGAAGATGATCCACTGTTCCAAACAGGATGTTCGCATCGCTACAGTGAACGCCATCCACATTTGTAAAAAGTACTACAGTGGATACCTGCTGGAAGTCAAATGAGCAATAGTATAGTTGACCCTACTACTCCAGCATCAACATTGGTAGCTTATCACACAATCAATCTATATAAGTGTATTCCAAAGGAAGAAACATCTTGTGACTATTCATCAAAGTCTTTACTCAGACCACGAAGCCATTAAGGGATCATCCATGTCTAGATTAACAATGTATCGAACAAACTAGATAAAATGATTTCTGTACATGAACACTATTTCTTCTCTTTACTAGAGCCTATAAAATTATATATCCATCGGTACCTTCACATCATTATGAAATAATGATAAATTAACAATTCCTTGAAACTTTTCCATTAATAGTCTTTGTCTGGATTAGTCTGAATAATTGACTTCCACCACTTATTAATCGGACCCTCTAGTAGGTTGGTTACAAACATAACGTTAAGAGACTCATAAATATAATTCTGGATAGAAAATTCTCAACATTAAGTACCCAAACTAATTCTTCCTATGAATATTTTTACCCAGGAATTATTTTTTGATAACATATTGATTATGGGGTTCCAAGGTGTGACTTCAAGATCGATTTATTCAACTATTCTGATTCGGAAAAGTGGGGCATCTTATGGGATGCTTGGGATCTTCTCAGTTTTCCGTCTTGGTTCTCATCTTGGGTTAAAATATGCATCTCTACCCCAATGTTCTCGGTGGACATTAATGGTAGTATACATGGATACTTTTTGGAGAAAATAGGGCTTAGTCAAGGGGATCTGCTTTTGCCTTTCCTTTTTGTGATTTGCATGGAGTTTTTCTTGTGCATCCCAAACTCCCTTATTTCATCTTCAGATGCTTAAAAGTTTCATTGGAAATGTGGTAAAACCTTTACTTATCACCATTCTTGTGCAGATGACCTTATCTTCTTTTCTTATGGTGATTTGGATTTTGTTTTAGTCTTGAATCATGCTTTGGATATTTTTTCTTCCTTTCTAGATTAAATGTTAATCTTTCTAATTCCCTAATGTTTGCAGCTGGTATTTCTCCAAAGGATTGTGATTCTATTGAGGCTATTATGGGGGTTAGGAATGGTTTTCTTCCTCTTTGAAATCTGGGAGTTCCCCTCTTCACTTCAAAGCTTAGAGCTTCTGATTGTGTGGTCTTGGAAGAGAAAATTGCTCGAAGTGTTAATGTTTGGACTAATAACTCTCTCTCCTATGCTGGGTGGTTACAGATTGTTGAATAGGTCCTTTTTAGTATAAAAGATTATTGGTGTTATCACTTAATTTTAACCAAGAGAGTGGTGAAATACATTGAATCCATACTTAGGAATTTTCAATGGAAAATCCCTTTGCTGGATTTCTCTGAAGGTGGCCTGTTATTTTTTCTATGCTGGAGGTGTGATTTGGATGGGGGCTGTAGTACTGGTTTTGTAATCTGGTTGGTTTTCCTGTATATAGTGGAAGTGGTTTTCTGGATGATGGGGTACTGGTTTGTTGTGGAGTAGGGTGAAGGCTGGTGGTGTGCAGGGGTTGGGGTTTTTGGCTGAAGTGGTTGGTGTCTGTGGCTGGTTTGGGATGGAGTGGTTATTGCAGGTTGGAATGAAGGTGGAAGGGGGCCAGCAGGGGGCTGGTGTAGGTTGGAACAGGTGGTATGGGGTTTTTTGTAGGTGGCAGGGGGTTGTTGTTGGATGGAATGCAGGAGGCTGGGGGTCGGTGTGGTGGCTGGTGCGGGTTGGAGTGGTAGGTACGGGCGGGAAGGAAGGCGGCAGGGGGGTGGAAGGGGGCTGGTGCTGGAAACAATAGGTGGAAGGGGGCTGTTGGGCATGTGGAAGGGGCTGGTGCGGGCTGTGATGTAGGATGTCCAGGGCTGGTGAGGTCTTGAACTGGTGGTTGGGGCTGTTTTGCAGGTGGTAGATGGCTGGCATGAGTGTTTTTCTGGAGGCTGGAGTGGGGGCTTGTGTGGTGGCTGTTGTGGTCTGGATTTCCAGTGGCTAGGGTGTGGTCATGGCCGGACCATGGCATGACCGTGGCATGTTGGCCTGGTCCAGCGACATCTGCGGGCCACCATCATCCAACCAGGAGTGAAGGGAGCAGGAGGAGGTGGGGCAACATTCCGGTCATCACCCCACCAACAGAAATTGTGATTTTTCAGTCTCAACGTTGAGTACAAGACTCATGGAATACTATCACAGATTTGATTATCCATCTTATTCCCACTTGTTGTAGAAAGCTCCAACTACTCTATATAAAGTGTGTGTTGTTTACTGTTATCACATATAAAAAAATGAGAAATAAAAGGATTATCTCTACCAGGGTCAAAACACTCATTTGATCAGTAGGATCATAAATATATCAAACTATGAAGGACACATTTCCTAATAAAAATATTATTATAAAATTATTCCCAAGACTTTTTATTGTCCAACATTTACTATGATGACCCTCGAGAACTTAGATGGTCCTTGTAGAATACAAGTTACAAGCTTCACCCTCATCTCCTATGTTTTCTACAGGTGACTAAATATTTTCATGAGAGACTCAATCTCAAGATTTTCTACTTGAGGGCCTCCCAAACCATTAACTATGGGTGGGTAATGTATATAAAACTCTATCTAGGTACTATACATCAAATTCCTAAAGGACTGTGAACCGCCGCGGGATGTCATCCTATAGTAGGGACAAATCATGGCATTACCACAGCGTGACCGTGGTGTGACTACGTCGTGTTGACCCAGTCCAGCGACATCCATGGGGCATCATCTTCCAGCCAGGAGGGAAGGGAGTGGGAGGCGGTGGGGAAACATTACGGTCATCACCCCACCATCATAAATGGTGATTAGTGAGTCTCAATATTGATAACAAGACTCATGGAATACTATAATAGAGCTAATCATCCATCAGATTTACCGTTGTTGTAGAAATATCCTACTACACTATATGAGGTGTGTGTTGTTTACTGTTCTCACATAGAAAAAAATGATAATGTAGAAGAATTTTCTCTACAAGGGTCAAAACACACATCAGATAATCGGGATCATAAAAATATAAAACCCTAACAGACACTTTTCCAAATACAAATATCATTATAAAAGTATTCTCAATTCTTCTTATCATCCAACATTAACTATAATGTCCCTCAAGCACATATATTGTATTTGTAGAATACATGTAGCAAGCTTCACCCTCATTTCCAATGTTTCCTGCAGGTGACTATATATTTTCATGAGAGACTCAATCTAGAGATTTGCTACCTGATGGCCTACCTACTCATTAACTATGGGTGTGTAATGTATCTAAAACTCTATCTAGGTATCATAAAATTAATTCCGACAGAACTGCGTACCTCAGTTGGTTGTCATCCTGGAACAAGGCCAAATCACAGCATCACCATAGAATGACTGCGGCCTGTTGGCCCGGTCCAGCAACATCCGCAGGGCAACATCTTCTGGCCAGAAGTGTAGGGAGTTGGAGGAGGCGGGGAAACATTCCGGCCATCACCCTAACAGTAGAAATTCTGATTAGTCAGTCTCAAAATTGATCACAAGACTCATTGAATACTATCACAGAGCAGATCATCCATCATATTCGCCATTATTGTAGAAATCTACAACTACACTATATGATGAGTGTGTTGTTTAATATTCTCACACAAAAAAAAAGATAATGTAGAATCATTTTCTCTACAAGGGTCAAAACACTCATCAGATAATTGAAATGATAAAAATATCAAACTCTGAAGGACACTTTTCCAAAAAAAATATCATTATAAAAGTATTCTCAAGTCTTCTTATTGTCCAAAATTTACTATGATGTCCCTCTAGCACTTAGATGGTCCTTGTAGAATACAAGTGTCAAGTTTCAACCTCATCTCCAACCTTTTCTACATGGGACTAAATATTTTAATTAGAGACTCAATCCAGAGATTTTATACCTAAGGGCCTCCCTTCCCATTAATTATGGGTGGGTAATGTATTCAAAACTCCATCTAGGTATCATACATCAAATTACGATAGGACTACGAACTGCCACGGGGTGTCATCCTGGAGTATGGTCAAATCACGGCTTTACTGTGGCATGACCACAGTGTGACCATGGCTTGACCACGGCTTGACCTCTGTGTGACTACAGCGTGACCACGATGTGACTTTGACGTGACCCCATCGTGTTTGTGGTGTGATCGTAGCGTGATCACGAGATGTTGGCCCGGTCCCGCAACATCCCTGGGGAATCATCTTTAAGCCAGGAGTGAAGGGAGTGGGAGGAGGTGGGGAAACATTTCGGTCGTCGCCCCGCCGACAAAATTTTTGATTAGTCACTATTAATATTGATCACTAGACTCATGGAATACTATCACACAACTGATCATCCATCAGATTCCCCATTGTTGATGAAAGATCCAACTACACTATATGAGGTGTGTGCAATTAACTGTTATCACACAGAAAAAAAGATTATGTAGAAGCATTTTCTCTAAAAGGGTCAAGACACTCATCAAATTATCGGGATCATAAAGATATCAAACACTGAAGGACAGGGACATGTACAAAAGAGAAAACCATACAAAAATGGTTTCTTCAACTCTGTTAAGAAAGTTAATTAATAATATTTTAGTAGAAAATCTTTTATTCGTATTTTTATCTATCATATTATATAATTTTATATGAAATTAATGAATCCCTAGAATGGAAAAATTAGGATAAGACTCCACTCTTATAGAACATGGAACCAAGTGGTCATGGCATGAAGTGGGGAGGACTAGTAATCCTATATATATTTTAAGTATTATTATATTTTTTCTACTTACCAATATCTATACTAGATTTCATAATTTTTATTACTCTTTTTACAAGACTATAAATAAATCCTATGTAGTTGTCCTTCACATTATATAAACCAATCATTTGTTATAAAAAACAGACTCTTGATTCATGATTGTGGTACAATAAAGATATTTATTTTATATTCATTGTTTTTAAAAGTGGTACTAGGTTGTTTAAACTACTGATTGAGAGTCAAATTATGTAGGTGTATTACTTATTAATGTATTCATTTCTTGGAACTCTAATAATAAATCTTCAATCACCTTGAGAATAATAGAATTTGAGTGTGTTTCAACATCTCTGGGTGCAACACAAATCTTATGGGGGAATCATATGCATAAAAAATTAGATGTGCATCAAGCCGAGGAAGACACTCCAAATGGTGTAAAGATGAATCTTATGGTGGGGAGTAGAATAAGCCTAAAAGGTATTAAATAATGACACCGTCATTGTTTTAAGATATATAGGCTCGGGTAAACACCTAATGTGGTGGCCAAGAGGCCATGAAAACACTCAAAATGGGTTTCAACATAATATAAGGTCACAAAGGACATGATAGAACAAATCAACAATTTCATATGTTATAACAATGGACCATTGGAAGGTTGTAGTGACAGACACAATAAAAAAATATCTAAAGTGAAACGAGATAATAGAAAAGAATCATATACCCAAAACAAACCATTTACAAATTCATTCACATCGCATAAACATGGAAATTCCATTTCTAATATTCAACGAGTGAAAATGAAGGTTTCATGGTCAAGACATCTACCTAATCAGGAAATGTCATTCGATCTAAATGAGTACGATAAGCCAATTCATATTATTCAAAGAAAACAAAATCTTACATGCCACAAAAAATAACAGAAAAAGACATATGGAAAACTCAAACCAAATCTAAAAATGATATAAATAACCATCACTATTATTTGGTTTAGAAGACAGTGCACCTCTTATAGAGGGGTTTTATTATAAAATCATTGAATTGATTTATCACACAATTAATTTAATTATATTTTACATTTATTCTAAAACTCATTAAACACAAATAAAATGCAGTAGGTTAAGCAACTAGATCAACATAACTATCACTGTGAGTTCTCACAGACAGTGCACATCAGTTGGATGGGTTTTATTATAAAAACATGACTTTATTTATCAAATAAAACAATTATATTAATGAATAGTTATTCAAGATATAAAATTAAATATATTTAAGCCGAATTAAGAAAGATGCTAAATTCGATTTAAAGCATTCTTGAACTATAGATGCTATGAGAGGGACCCTACCTCAAGGTGGAACCAATCCATCCAATTAGGCTATTGGATATTTTTAACTAAAAGATACTGCTCCCCCACTGGGTATATGAACCTTAACACACATTCAAGGAAACCTAGCCACTGTGCACACACCCCCATGACCATGATCATGTGCAAGGGGATCCTTGTACATAAGATTCTATGCATATATCAGTCTCAACTCACCTACATATGCATATATATATATATACATGGGAACACCAAGCCCCATAAGTTCATAATCACTACCATGGGTTACTATACATGTAATGGGGGAACCCACATACATATAATTACATACCTATGCACACGAAGGTGAGTATACCTTGACCAAGTGACTTAAAACCAATGAGCATGGATCAACGCACTACACAAAATATTTTAGGAACCTTAAAACACATGAAAGACGCTAAATAACCAGTGAGAAACCAACAAATGCCATTAAATACTTACCTCGATTGGAAGCAGAGAACCAAATATACCTAGACCAACACAAAACAATTCAAAGCCCTATTGAAACCATTATATGGAGTCAAAAAACACCGAAAGCCCCAAATACATGAGCTGCGAGACAAGTAGTAACCATAAAATCTTACCTCGGATCAAAGTTGGCAGACTGAATCAATCTGTACCCCTTATGGCCCCTTCACAGAATATAAAAACTCTTTGTCCATAGAAAGCAGTAAAATACCTATGTGGGCAATGCAATAATGAAATTAAAATAACAACTAAACTAAAACATACCTGTCTCCTGTGACTATTCACATCACCGCCCAACATATTAGAACCACAACACCCAATTGGTCAAATCATGTTACTGCAATAAGGGGGAAAACATATCCATGTTTCAAAATTATAATATCAAATAGTACATTCCTATTAATTAACAATTACTCTTTCTATTAATGGTATATAATCAGTTTAGATCAGGTTTCATCATAGTTTGATTTTTTTATACAAGTTTGTTTGGGACATTTCCATTTGATTTAGTTTATCTATTTTTTTATATTACCTTGGATAGTTTCATTCATATTTTTTTAGTGGATCATGAAATTAGTACTATTCATCCAATTCATACCTAATATTGATTTTTAATGGGCACATAAATCACCAAAATCCCCAAATTAAATTCGGCCAAACAAAGTGGGAAAAATAAACCAACCTCAATTCCCCTTGGACACCCCACCCCCACCTTCTAGACACCCCGACCCCCTGGACAGCCCCCCCAATCCCATGGACAACCCCACAACCCCTGGATACCACCCCACCACAAAAACACCCCACCCCCTAGACACCCCACCCCCTTGGAGATCCCCCCACCCACATGGACACCCCCACCCACATGGACACCCCAACCCCGTTGGACACCCCCAAACCCCTGGATAGCCCCCACCCCCACCCCTGGACACCACCCCACCCCCTTAACACCCCCACCCCCACAGACATACCCCACCCCCTGAACACACCACCCCCTAGACAACCCCTCCACTTGGACAACCCCCTCCCCCAACCCACTTAGATATCCCCCTTACCCCCTTGGATAGCTCCCCCAACCCCTTGGACACCCCACCCACCGGGACACACCCACCCACCTAGACCCCCCCCCCACCTAGACACCCCTACCCACCCACTTGAAGACCCTAACCCCCTTGGACAGCCCCCCCCAACCACCTAGACAGCCCCCACCCCCCTGGACGACCCTCCCCCCACTGGACATCCCGTACCCCTTGGATATACCCCAACCCCCTGGACAACTCCCACCCCTGGACACCCCCCACCGCCTAGACAGCCCCCACGCCCCTCAACATAAACATGTTAAGAATGTGACCTACAAATAAAAGTACTTTAGTAAAAAAAAAGCCAAAATCAGTTTTATAACATAGAGGTTGATAAACACACCTTATTACCATACATGTTGATATAAAACAACACTCGAATAGAAATGTTACAGAAAACAAACTTAATATATATATATTTTTTCAAGGAAAATAATTTTTCAAAATGAATCCTTTATATAGTGTAGTTATTTCATTGAAAAATAAACATGAAGAAAATTCGAAAATACATTCTTGTTAATCACATCTCTAAAAAAGATTCAACACATTCCCCATGAGTTGATTTCATATTTTTAGGGAACATTTAATCTAGATAAAAATTTATAATTTAATAAAATATGGTTACCCATAAAACAGTATGTGAATCCAAAAATAACAACACATTTATCCACAAACCAATTTCCCTTCCCATGCATCACATACTTATTATAATAGTATTCATTAGATAACATTCTCATTTTCAAATTATAACACTCCATTCACATGAAAAAAACATCCACAAAGCATAAATGGTATGAATAATTATACACATAAAATATTGTTAAGATTTTTATGAGCTCTAAATGATTTCACATACGAATATGATATTCTATATGAAAATAGAAACACATCATAACCTAAATCGCAAAGAAATAATGTTCTCATAGAATCTTCTATGAGAAATTCCAATGATTTATATCTACAAACACTACAATGTTAACTATTTTTATGTTTTGAGAAAACCAAAATCAATCATATATCACAGTTGAATGAAGCAATATGAAATGATACAAATCAAATCAATAGAACTCAAACTAAACAATGAGTCAATTAATCATACTAGAAGAATATTTGGGACTTAATTCCAAAGAGTACTAGAAATGTAGAATGGGATTCTCGACCAGAGGGGAACCTCGATCTAGGTGGTATTCCCGACCACCAGAAGGGATGCTCGTCCTTCCAGATCGAGGGGGATTCTCGTCAGGTGAGGGAAAGCTTGAACTAGGGATGATTATTGCCCGGTGAGGGAAATATTGACCTTGGGGGGATGTGTGACCATGAAGGGGATACTATTATTGTGGATGATGAAGAGGGGGCTGCGTCAGAGACAACATCTAGTGACCGGAGAATGGTGAGTGGCGAGCGGCAAGGGGGAGTTCGAATGGGAGGAGGAGAGCATGTGGCGAGTTGCGAGTGGTGATGAGGGGGATTTGGGATGGGAGCGGTAGTGCGGGGGAGTCAGGATGGGAGTCGTGGCGAGGGGGAGTCAGGATGGAGAGGAGTGTTTTGTGATGGGGATGTTGGGGCGCAATGTGAGGGGAAGTCAGGATGGGAGGAGGGTCTCAATTTAGGTAGTTTTATCCCAATGGTTTATATGAACAGTTGGCTATTGTGCTGGTTTTTTCCAATAGTGCACTAAAACAATTTGTAAAACCAACTTATATTAATTTATACAAACAGTTTCACAGATCTGTTGGTATAGACTCTTTTTTCCAACGGTTTTGAAACCCATTAGGAAATTACTGTTGGTATAGGTTGGATTTCCACCAGTGATATTCTCAAATGATGCACATGTTCTTGCTTAGATTTAGAGTAAACAAGGATATCATCCACAAAGACCACTAAAAAAGTATGCAGATACTCGTGGAAGATCATGTTCATCAGAGACATGAAAATTGAAGAATCGTTTTTCACACCAAATGGCATAAAAAGGTACTCTAAATAACCAAACCAACTCTGAACAGTGGTTTTAGGAATGTCAAATTATTTTATTCTCAACCGTTGGTAACCAGACCGAAGATTGATCTTTGAAAACCACTTCACACAATTTTTCTGATCAAACAAATAATCAATCAATGGAAACTGAAACTTTTTCATAATCATGACTTGATTGTGTTTCTGATAATCAACACATAGGTGGATAGATATAATATCCTTTATATCAAAGAGAACTGATGCCACCCATGGTGACACACTCTGGTGTATAAATCCTTTCTTGATAAGTTCATCCAACAAGGACTTTATCTCTTTATGTTCTTCTAGTTCCACATAGTAGGAGGTATTTGAAACTGGTTGAGTACCAGGCATTATGTCAATGGAGAACTCAAATTCCCTTATTGGTGTTAGACAAAAGAAAAATGAAGGAAACATGTTAGGAAACTCGGCGATGATTAGAGGGATATCATTGCTCAAATATTCCTACTCTAAATCAAAAGAAAACACTAATATCAGATTCCAAAACTCTATAAAAGATGTTATGAATCAACTCGACCTTGGGTTCTAATATCCATGAAAGACAAGAGACGCCCCACTATGTGTTTGAAGATAGACCAATAAATGATAACCATCAATACATGCTTTATAGGCCATGATCCATTCCATCCCAAATCTAACGACAAGATATTTCATATCAAGAACAAGAAAACATCATGAAATCTCAACATGTAAAAGAGATAAGACATATGTGGGACTATGAATACCCTAATAAAATTATGTTACTAGGAGTGTTGTAATATAAATTTCATTAGATAGTTTCTCCACATGAAGATTAATAATATTAACAATATGGGTTGAAATAAATGAATGATATGCACTAGTATAAAGTAGAGAAGTCACTAATGATGACGCAATAATAATTTTTCCTCTCATGGTCACTATACCCATGGCTGCTTTTTTTGGTGACTCTTCCACTACGTGAAGAATATTTGTTCTGGATGCATGTGGCTAGAACCCTTTTTTAGTAAAAAGTAACAAGTTTACCTGAAGTTTTCAGAGGATCTGATGATGCATTTCCATTATGTGGAGTAAATAAATTATAGAAGAATCTATGTAAGTTCCCTGAACATCTGGAGAAGAAACATTTCATGGTTGCCTTAGTGAAAACCCTCTTAGAATGCATTGTCTTTTCACATTGAATATTTCCAATGAACATACACATAGAACTGTAGGACGTCTAGAATGACTCTGCCATTGAGAACTACCAGGACAATCATCACACTTCTGTTTTATTTTAATGTAACAAAAGATAAAACTGGAAGGAAAATAATCTCTTGATAATCCATACATTCCCGCCAAGTCCACCTCAACAATCATTGCTCTATCTATAACATCATCATAAATGGGTATCTTCATAAATAAAACCTGAAAATGGATATTTGATCTAATTCCAAACTCAAACTATCGAGACTTCATCCACTCATTAGATGAAATATCATGAGAAAAATTCACCAGATCAGTAAAGATATTTGAGAACTCAGTCATAGTTCACTTAGCCTACTCAAACATGAAAAAATCCACATATTTATCCAACACAATTGACTATGTATAAAAATAGTAACAAAAAAGAACCTTTATGTCCATCCACTATAAGCCCTCATGCTTCCATACAATCACCATTATGTCCCGCCAACTCCGGCTAGGTTCTTCCTACAAAAAGGTGGAAGAAATTACCAGGAACATGTTTGTTTTTTCCAAAAACTCAAACAGATGTTCTATCATTCCCAACAATTCCTCGGCTTGTTGAGGATCATTGAAGACTTTAAAAAATGGTGGCTTCTGGTGAAGGAACTCTTGTGCGGGATTCCAAGGAACACGCCCCTAAGCATCCATTACTGGATCCCAATGTGATTATTATTTTGTAATATGTCTCCCTATTCCTCTTGTTCCCCATTTTAGTGTTACCACTTATAGTATTATTGTTAAAATAATTACCCAATGTTTTTCCCATGATATCCTATTATACATCAATCAAAATAATCAAAATCTCAATATAGATAGATGGATAGGAAGATAATGTTATTCAAATCGTGGAGGATATCATCAATTTATGTGTCTTGGATTTCGGTGGATCTTCGCATATCCAAATGAGACTAGTTGAGTTTTATTATAAAAATAGGTATCATTCAATTATCATAATGTTCATATTCGAGGATTTATATAGCCGCTCGGGGTGATCACCTCTTTTTTGGGAAGTAGTGGGTGATGTTTATTAATTGGGTTTGAGTATTGTTCAAGGGATGTCAATAAGGATTCATGATATACATTGGTGTATGGTAAATCATAGAGTCGATATAAATCTGATATGGATCATCATCATTATCCATTGTTATTTTCTATAGGTGATCAAGTTTTCACGAAAGTTCCTTCCATGGTTGGTTCACCGTCGGATTGGAAAACATGGAAAGTTCACTATAGGATATTTGGGAATGTTTGGAGTCACTGATTGGATTCTATAAGATACATTTTTGTTGGAATTTATGTATAAAATAATAGGAATTCATGATATATTTTATATATCAAAGGTCAAGAAATACTAACCTGACTTCTATCAAATTATGAGTCGGGATTAGATTGAGTTAGAGACAAATATTTTATTTGTAGAGAATCTAGTGTATATCATTGACTCTCATGTTAATGTAATTCATGGAATTTAAATTATGTTGGTCATATTATTATGGAGATATGGATCAGAGTCAAACATGTCATTGAAGTGCTATCTGTTGATGACTGAGTAGGCCCCCCACATTTATAAACATCATTCTTCTTATTGAGATCCCATGAATAGAAGGTGTTATTGTGGTTATTTTGAAACATCACATTACCCATATTCATGTATTTATATTTATTCATTTTTTATTTCCCCGTTTTATGTGTTTTGGCACTCCTAAGGATATAGATTGATTTCTATGGAAAAAAACAAATTTTTGGTGATTTATGTTTGTTGAAATTAATAGTGTTTGGGAATAAATATGTTAAATTATTTTACAACCTGAACATAATATCTCTTTATTTTTATCATGTTAATTGTTCTCGATCCTTTATTCATGGATGGGGTAGAGTTCCTAATTATTTTTTGAGTTTCAGATATTGAAGGTTGTTTTTGTACCTTTGTACGGTTTATGCATGGTTTGGATAAAACAATTTGAGGCTCTGAAATGACTACATTACCCAATTTTGGTGTAAAGGAAAAGGCACACATCATGTGAATTTTCGGAGAAAACCTTGTGAAAAGAATATGAAATGGATTTTTGAAATGATAGAGCTGAATTTCATGGTTGGAGAACAATTTCTCATACTATGAAACATGCCTGTGAGAGGGTCCCTTCACTCTGGTAGGGTGTGCAGAGTTCATTATTGATTTATCAGACCATGGGAACTAACCATGTAGTCTGACCAGTGTTTAAAATATAAAGTTAATGGAAAATAAATTATGAAAAATAAAATTATATAAATATGTTTGAATAATAGTAATATTATAATTATTATTATGAACAATATTTTTATTATTATTAGTAACGAGGTTCTTATTATTAATAGATTTTAGTGGTTTATTAAATCCCATGTGGGTTTCTCCACCCCCTTACCCCTCTCAACATGATTCCCCCTCCATCCCCTTATCCTCTCATACATGACATCCCAGCCAAAGATGGCTCCCCACAGTGTGCCACTGCCTCCATACCTCTCCCTCTATTTTCCACTTCTGCTCCCAATTTTGTGTGAAATCATATCTCTTGAGTCTCTTACTGATTTCATTTCATGACCTTTTTGGTTTTCTTCTCTTCAATGGTGTTCATATGGTTTGGTTGACCACTTACTTCATTTGGGGTTTCTTTTGGTAGATTCTTCATGATTAGGGTTCGTTGGGTCTTATCGAGGATGGTTCTAGCCACCAATATCAAGGGATGTTGGTTCTCCATGTGTTTTGAGTAATGGTTTTTTGGTTCCATTTCTTTGGATAAATTTATGTTTAGGGGTTTTTTTAGTTTTTTAGTTCAGGGGATTTTTTCTAGAGTGTGTGGGACCTCACTATGGTGATTTTGAGTTTCCGTTGTCAAAAGAGAATTAGATGGGTCTTTTTAGGTAGGTATAAACATGTGAATGTTCTGCCATTATATATTTTTACCCATGGAATGTTGAATATATATGATGGTGTTTGGTATTCTTAATTGTGTATATAGAAAATCATATGGGTGTAAGTGTAAATGGGAATATGCACAAATAGGATTATATGAAAGGATCCCTTGTACATATCTATCCCTTTAATTATGTATATAGGGTCCAAGTGTCTTTATCTATATATTAAGTTGCATATAAATGTAACAAAAGAGAGAAGATTCATGGTGTCATAGTTTAACATAGCATTCCTCGATTTTATGTTAGGTTTCCATTGTCATTTGGCCTTTATATTAACAAAAAAATTAAATGATTACTTTTTTCTCCACATTTTAATTATAAATAGAGATGTATGATTTTTAAATATATTTTTTGATGTGAAATGGGTATGGAACTCTATGAAATTGTCTTCTTTTTACTTTTCACAAAAAACATTTTCTAAATTTTCTAGTTTGCCTCTGTATGTGTGTTATGGTTTTAAAAAATGGGTTTGGTTCATAAATGTATCTTGGTTTCATACATGGATCTCTAAATAGATTTTATCCTGAAATAGTGTTTGGTTTATAAAATAAAGGTTTGAGTTTTTTAAATGTCTGTGAAATTACAAATGGTGTGTTTTTACCTTTTTGAAAAAGTGGGTTTATTTCTCAAAATGAAGGGTAGTGTCATAAATGGGTTTTTAAGTGGATTTGGAACTTGTGAAGGATGGATTGGATTCGATTTGAATATGTATTCTCGATTTGAAGACGGTTATTGTATGGTTCTTTGATAAATGTTTTGTCATGTGAAGGTCATGTATGGCCCATTTGGAACTTTTATGAAAATTGGCTATATTGAAAACTCTACTTCAGTGATTCCACTTCCTCGGAATGTTGAATGTTATGGGATGTACTTGTTGATAGATGCTAATTGGATTGAATATTTTAAAGGAAATATATTGTTCCTTGGAGGGACTCTGGGGTGAAATCTATGTGTGTTTCTTGTTTTCATGCATTTATATGTAATATATTTCTTTTATGGAATTGGTTGGTTAACCGCTATTTATTCTAGATAGGGAAACCTGGCATAACTATCTGATTTTTGGTGAATTATTTTTGTACTAGATTAGGCTATCTGTCTAGTTAGTGGCCCATAGTAGGGGTTTTGTTTTGTTTTTTTAACGAAACTACCCCTCAATTAGATCTGGTATAGTGAGATTAAGACTATGGGTAAGAATGATTTCATCAGTTTATTAATTCCATTATGATGAGTTAGATGTATCTTTTGTTCTATATTATCCACTCAGCACCAAGTTTTTCCCATGTTCACAGTTAGGTATCTACTGTGGATGATTAAGATGCATTTTTTGGTTGTCCACTCTTCTATGATCTTTTCAATTTCATGTGTAGTATATTTATTGTTCATGATTCCTTGTTTAGTTCATGTTTTTTTATAAAAGTGAAAAAAATCGATTTAATTGTTTACTAAAAATGGTTTCGATAATTATTTACACTTCCTTAGACTTTAATTACAAACACCATCTTCCTATATTTTAATTCAAACAACTGCTTCATAAAAAAGAATCTAGTTTTAAAATTTATAAATGATAATAGGTTGTTCTATTTCATAAAGAAGTAATCATGTAAAAATACTAATTTTATATATTTAATTTAAAGCAACAAATTTATGTCTATTTAATTTAATGTAAATGAATTTGGAATAGATTGTATAGGAATTACTATTACGTTATAATACTCATTCCTATAGTTTTATTTATGTTTTTAGCTTGGGTGTTACTTCCTACATGGTTTTTGTCACAATGTGGTGACACTAATTTAGTTTTCAGTGTTAAATCACAACGTCACATAGAGGTATGTGTAGTATCATTTTATTTACACTTTTAGTGTTTATATTTTATATTGATCAATATAAAATTGTTTATCGGCCATTTTTACATTCCAAATAAACCCCTATTAATTTATTTTGATGCACGACACAAGTTTTTAGCCCATGGGGATTGGGAATAACCTCTGAGTAGTGTGACATTGTTACTCAGGTGACTAGTTTAGGGTTAAATCAGGTTAATCTATGAAGAAATGGTATCAAGGTAAGGTGTTTTTATTTTGGGTTTCATGTAGGTTGGATATTAGGACTTTTAGAACTTTATAGGTAGGTGTGAGGATAACATCAAGAACCATTATTAATCTTGAGCCTTGAGTTTCCTAGGGTAGTTTGTGATTTGAGATTTTTGTATGGTATACAAGGATACAAGATGATAGTAGATCTGAGTTGGTGCTATGTGATTAGTTTTCATTCAGTTGTGATATATGTGTAGCCTAAGTGAATGGTTCAAGATTCTTCATGTGGTTATTGATCGCTTATAGAATGGTCTGCTAAGACATGTTACTAGGTTAGGCATAGACACTAGTTCTTTATTATTGTATTTTTGGCATGACAAATGTCTTTGGTCTAGTTTTTTTTAGTTTGAGTGGGTTTTAGAGGATTATGGTATGTAGAGTGGGAAAAATACTTTTGAAATAAAAATGATTTCTAGAAATGGATACTTGATTGAAAAAATTGGGTTTTAAAATTGATAGTGATTCTCAATTTAGAAATATTATATAAATTTGGGGGAAATGTGAATTAGGAATTTGATAAATTTTTTTAATGATTAAATGGAGAGTATGGCACTTTATATTCTTTATGGGAATCCACATGTGTGTGTGTATTGAAGGTGCATGTTGTAATGTGTGGATGGATTATATAAGTAAAATTGGGATGAACCAATATTTGACAGCTCATAGGACAACATGGGTGAGCTATTAAAATCAAAGGTTTGAATTCTTTTTATTCAATGTTTTTTAATGGATAAATGGATTATTTTAAAAAATTGTCTTCCATTTTCTATAGGGAATTGATGTTTTAAAGGAAAATTTGAGGTGATTGTTTTAAATTTAAAGAATATATACATTAATGATTTTGGAAATGAAATTTGTTTTTTGATTTTTAAATTGGGAAATTATATTTTAATATGAGTTAATTTTGAAAATTAGGATATTCAAAAGATGGTTAATGGATATTTTTGTGAGGTTTTTGTGGTTTTTCTTGGTTAATTTTTTTTGATTTGATTTTTTCTGGGATATTATGGCTTATGAGAAAATATTTTAGTTTAAAATGTTAGTTGGTCATGTTCTGGTTTGATGTTGATCTATTTTTGTTCCTTGTGTTATTGAATTTATAACGCCCAATAAAACCTAGAAGGTTTGTGAGGATTCTCATCTAGTTATCAGTACCACTCAGTCTCCAAGTGGAGAGTTGGTATCGAGGATTATTAGGGGTATTGTAGTTCCTCAAGGATGTAGAATGAATTTTTAGGTCTATTTGATCTCCTAAAGAGGTGAGGGTTTGATAAATTTTAAGGTTGTTTGAGAGTCCCAGATCAAATCGATGGAATGTTGGCACTCCGTTCTCATTGTTAGTTTTGATTTCATGGGTGATATTCAAGACCACATTTATCTGATGGTTTATAGCTGATAAAGTGAATGAGATGAATATTCCAAATATCATGGATTTTTGAAAAGTTCATATAATAGTGAAGGGGTATGTTGACCATATTAATGAGCTGGTTTCCCTTCTCTATTTTTATTTTCATGCAATCAGTAAGATTTTCATCCTTTTTTGGGAGGTATTTGTATAATGTTTAATGATTGATATCTTTTGATGATCACGAAGGTTCTCCATCCAATGATTAGTGTGAATTAGAGGAACCTATTCTAAAAAATGTTTTCTATTCAGTTCATGTTATTCTTTTACCAGATGACTCTCTTATTTTCTTCCAATGTGGTCATTTTGGGAACTCTATGTCATCTTATCATCATCATCTGAAGGTTTGCTACTTGTATTGCCATTTGGGTCACCTAAAAATGTTCTTCATGTTATTTCATCAAAAGATGAAGTCTTATTTAGAGGATTCCAACATCTAACAATGAGAAAGTGGATACTTCAAGACATCAGGGCTCCAGCCGTAGGACCTATAGTAAATCTTTCATAAAGTCAGGAATCGTTGGGTTTTTGAGGACCTTGGTTTATTTTTTTCTCTAGTACCAGAATAGATACGGTTTAATCTTATTTGTTGTTGTTTTATTCTTTTTAATGGTTCATTTTATTTGTAAATGGTGTAGAGGCCTCATTTTGTAATTTTATTATTCTTTTTTTGAGTTCTATTCTATTCTAGTTTTCTTGGATCATGAAAGAACCTTGTTTCTTATGAATGATGTTTTGTACATGTATATTTGTAAACCATTATAGTTGTGATTGTGACATATATATTAAAACCCTTAATAGGAGGTTTATTTATGCATTGGTTTTAGCTCTGGGTTGTTCTCATTTTGGAGATGATTTTGTCTTGTGGAGATGATGAACCCTTTCTTTTTCAATACACTCTTGTGTGTTTTTAATCAGGTCCCCATTATAATAGGGGTTGGTCTATAGGAGAGTTCCCATGTTTTTCTATGTTGGGGGGTTTCACATTGGTTGATGTTTTTAGTTTTATAGTTGGAATGTGATTGGAGTTTAAATGTTTTCCATGTTAGTTGTGATCTTATGGTGGAGAGAACCCTCCTCCTTTTTATCAGAGTTCCCTTAGTTTTGGTCATCCTTAGGGTCAGTCACATTGTGAATTGTGGAGTGAAATATCACACCAGGTTCATTTTTTTGTTCACTCTAATGTAATTTTATGCTTTAGTTTTTTTTCATATTTTGTTGGGTAACTTTTTAGGGGATGATTATTTTTATGGTGAGGATAATTGTCACATATCGATCCAGATTTCTCTTTATTTTATCCTTTTCCTGTTGTTGGATCCTTTGGTTGAGGTTCATATTTGTTTCTTGGTTAATGTTTTTGAGTTTTAAATCCTTGAGGTGGTTTTTGGTCCTTTTTAAGGTTTGTTAATAGTTTAGCTTGAATCGTGTAAGGCCTAGTAGTGACTGTGTGGTGTTATTTTGGAATTAGGAAAAAGGTTCATAGGTTGTGCATGGTCAAAGAAAATCGTGTGACAAGCATGTGAAATTTCTCTGTCAAATGATAGAGATATGTTTCACAGTTGATGAAAGGTTTCTAAAACCATGTGGTCAACTCATGCAAGTGTCCCTTTTCTGTAGTAGATTTTTCATGGTTGGTGCATGATTTTGAAGATCGTGAGACCACCCAAGTGTTCAAAAAGTAAAATTAAATGAAAATAAAATAACATAAATTAAATAAAAATAAAATAAAATGTTTAAATAATAATAATGATATTATTATTATTATTATGAAAATTATTATTATTTAGTTTATTATTATTATTATTATTAGATTTAGTTTGTTATTAATTTCCAATAGGTTTCCCCTCCCCCTTAACCATATCCATGCACAACCCCTTCCTCGCTTATCCACATTCAAGAGACACCCTTGTCGAAGGCCACTTTCTGTAGGATTCCACTACCCATCCCATCTCACTACGATTACCACTTATCCTCTTTATTTGGTCTGAAATCTTCTCCAATGAGTTTATTATCCCATAATCTTTATTATTTTATTTTTTCATCTCTTCCATGTGGTGAATATGTTTTGGCCGAACCCTAACTCCTTTGGGTGGTTTTCTTTCTATCAGTTCTTGATGATTAGGATTCATTAGGTCCCATCGAGGATTGTTCTTTCCACCTCCGTCAAGGGAAGTGGGTTCTCCATGTGTTTTGGGTATGCATTCATTCGTTCCATATTTTGATCCAAATTTAATTTAGTGATTTTTTGGAATTTGAGTTCTCATAATTTTTCTAGACTGTGGTAAATCATTCTATAGTGATTTCAAGCATTTGTAGTCAAAAGTGACTTATATAGGTATGCATAGGTTGGAATTTACATGTGTATGTTACCGTAGTATTTATATTTAATCAATGCAAGATGAATATATATGATAAGACTATTTGTTATTACATGTGTATATGTAAATGCATAAGTGTGTATGTGTAAATAGGAATACGCATGTATTACATTAAATGTAATGATCCCCTTTTATATATTTGGCCATAAATATATGTACATTGGGGTTAGGTTTCTGTATGTATGTGAGAAGGTGCATATGTGAGTATGTATAAGATAAAAGATTGAATTCTACCTTGTTTAAAGTAGTGTGAGTTGATTTTGAGGTAGGTTTCACTGTGTATTTGGCCTTTAAATTTAAGAAAAATTAATTTCTTTGTTTTTACTCATAATTTTAATGCTAAATACTTTGGTATGTTTTTTAGAGAATTTTATTGATGAGAAGTTACTATAGAACTACATGAATGTTTTTTATTTGACATCACGCCCTTTGTATTTTCTGAATTGCTCAGTTGGGATTTGAATTTGGATTTTGAATTAAAAAAATGAGTTTGGTTTATAACTGTATGATGGTTTCTTATATTGATCTGTAAATGGTTTTGGTTCTGTAAAGGCGTTTAGTTTCTAAAATGATTTTTTGGTTTTTCTAAATGGTTATCAAATTATAATTCATTTGTTTTCACCTTTTTTGAAATGGTGGGTTTGGTTAATGAAAAAAGGGTAGTTTCTTGAATTGGTTTTGTAAGTGGATTAGAAATTTTTTAAGGATGTGTTTGGTTAAATTTGAAAGTGAATTCTCAATTTGAATGCAATGTGTGTTTGGTTCTTTTATAAATGTTTTTTCATGTCGTGGTCATGTGAGGCATGTTTGGGAATTTTATAAATTTGGTGTTCTTGAAACTATCCTTGGATGATTCTATTTCCTTGGTTATGTTGAATATTTTGGGGGTCAACATTGAGATACTCCCATGTGATCAAATAGTTGAAAGGCATGATATTGTTACTTGGAGTGATTCTAGGGTGACTATTGTGTGTGTTTATTATGTGTGAGGAATGTATATAAGATTTATTGCTTGTTTTGAATTGGTTATTTCACCACCTATTTTGTCTCAAAATTGAAACCTAGAATATGCAGTGGATTTTTTTGTGAACATTTTTTACACAGTATTAGGATTTATCTCTGGATTGTGGCCCATAGCAGGGGTTTTGTTTTGTTTCTGTACTTATTGAAATGTTCTGCTTGGTTAAAATAGGCAAGGTGCGATCGAGCATGTGGGCTTGAATGATTCCATACAGTTAGCCATGAATTTGAGATGTGTAAGATTTATTGTATGATCTATATTATCCATTTATCTCATAGGTTTTAAGATGTTATATTAACATTTAGTTTTCTATAGTGGAAGATAAATATGAATTTTTTGGTTGGTTACTCTTATGTGATATTTTTCATTTCTCGTGGAGTATGTTTTTTGTTATTGTTTTATGGTGTAGTGTAGGTTCATGTAAAAGTGTAATATTTTTTTCATATGTTTATTGAAAAAGATTTATAAAAACTTTCACAATTCCTTTTTAAGTATAATCTTCATCCTCCTCCATTAAAATGGTGAAAAATACTTCATTAAAAAGAATATGTTTTTTAAATTGGAAAATGGAAATGGACCACGATTTATTTTAAAGAGAGAAACATATAAAACCACCATTTTATCTTTTTAATTGCAAACATGAAATTTAGGTCTATTTAATTTAAAGTAAATGCACTGGGATAGGTTGTTTGGGAATACCTAGTGAGTTATAATACTCAAGCCTATAGTTTCAATTCTATTTTTAGCTTGGGTGTTACATCCTGCTTGGTTTTGGTCACAATGTGTGGACGATGTGTTAGTGGTAGGTATTACCCATAAGATAACATAGAGGAATGGGAAATATTATTTTAATTCAACTACTAGTGTTTAAATTTTTATTTCTTGGTTTATAATTGTTTATCAGTCTTCTGTTTATTTTCCATATCCTTTCTCGTTGATTTTTTTTGAATCCCAACACCAGTTAACAGCCTATGGGTATCATGAATGCCCATCTAGACTTTTTTATGGATGACTTAGGTTACCGATATAGGGTTTAACCAAGTTTATTAGTGACATAGGCATTGAAGGAATCTCCATGAGTTTGATGAATTGGGAATTCTATTTGTTTTTCCTAAATAAACTCATATTTTTTCTATTATTAGTGTAAAAATAAGACACATAATGGGTATAAACTATCTATATTGGTCACTGAGAAGGAGTTAGGAATACATATAAATCATGGTAAATTTAAATTCAATCAATGTACATTTCATTGTGTGTAATTTTAATGCATTGTTTTATTAAAAATGTGGTGTTTTTTTCAGTGCATATGAGTCTCTTGGATTGCATGATGTGAAAATGAGTTTCAATATTTGAAAATGTATCTAGTTGATATATACAGGGTATTAGATAACTGATTTCCATTCAATCAGTTGTAACCACATCTCTGTTGACATATGATATCTCTTAAGAGATTTTGGAGACCTCATCCTCTACTAAATCATTAGGTTTATAGATTGATCTTCATTTTGGTAGTGGTAGTTTTCTCTATATGAGTAATCATTTCTTAATATTCACGACATTCAAACACTACAAAGACTTTTTACTAACTTTAAAGAGATAATAATATATCATGTAAATTATTAGGGTTTCCATAATGACCACTTATGAGACCTTCATTGAGAGGATACCACTTTTGTCAATTGTGGTGTGGTATATGAATTCATTGTTGTATGGGTTGTTTCATTTTCTCCACCGACCTTTCCACTTTTTGAATCGAATCTAAGTAGTGGGGACTGATTCTTGGGACTCCATTTTTATATTTTCATTATTTCTTATTTTTGGATCTCATCACAGATGTGTGTGCCCCTATTTTAGGATAGGTGGTTCTATATATATCCTTTCATGGTTGAAATTAATTTCTCTAGTTTTATAAATTGTTTTATAAATGAGATTTAATGATTTAATTATTGATTTCTATTTGTGGAAAAGGGTTATTGATAAAATATTTGTTTTACCTTGGTTTATTAATTGAAAATATTACTTTCATAGGATTTTGAAGGATTCAAAAAATGGTTTCAAAATAATAGATTTTATGAAATAGTTTAGAAAATATAGAACGTTGGAATCCTTGGGTACATAGGTGGAAGATTTAGTTTAGGTATATCATCCATGAATTATCAAGGGGTTCACTCGTGGGCCATTCTTATATTCCATAGAACCTATGCTCTATGGAATTATTCTTGAAATTTTGGTGTGATTCAATTATGTGGTGTTTCTATGCACTTTTTTTTCTAAATACAAGATTTTCCACCGTTGATTTATTGTTTCATGAGTAGTTTTATAGGATGACCTATAAAGATCCATGGAATGATGATACATGTTATTTTTTATTTTTATTTTTATTTTTTAATTTAATTTATTTGATTTTATATGATATAAATTCTTTTCATGGATTTGATATATGTAAAATATTTGGAATAGTTTTTACCTAGATTATTTTGGAAATGTTGAAAAATGGAATATTAAATGTTTTTCTATTATTTTAGTAAATAAAATATAAAATAAATATCATGACTTAATTTCATTAATGTTGTGAATTTATTATTATTATATATAAACTTGTTCTGAATAGTGGGTGGAGTCTTACAGAGCCCATTAGCTTACACCCATCAGACCCCTTTAGAGGTGCATAGAACATTGTATATTTTTTAATTTAGGGAATGGAAAATAATAATTATGATGGGGAAAGGTTTTCTATCACCTCTTTCTAGGTATATGGTGGGAGATTTCCCATGCTATCAAATGGAGTTATTAGTTTTTATTTTTTTTTTCATTTTATGTTTGACCTAAAATGGGGATTATGTCTGCTATAAGTTGTATTGTTTTTACTTTCTTGTTTTAGTTATGGAATATATGTGTCTCTTCTGATTTGTCACTCTACTATATGTATATTTGTGATATGTTGTGTCTTCATGATTGTAAAAAAAATTCTCTCTAGTAGTTTTTTTATGCTTGGGTTCTACTCCCTTACCCATAGGGATTGGGAGTTCCCATCAGGTATGTAGAAATTTATTTCATGTGCTATTGGGGGATGGTATCTGGGTTGGGTTCTCCACAACATGAGACTAATTTTAATTATGTTCACATTACCATTGCACTATTTAGATGGGGTAATGGATATAAGGATGTGATATATGTGTATATGTTTATGTGGAATGTGGAGGTAGACATGTTTTTGTTGTCCATTTGTAATGGTATATAGTAGTATTGTGTGGAGATTATCTTGAGTAATGGGGAGGTTTTATTATTTATTTTTAATTTTTTACTTTTTTATATTACTTATCAGATAGGTATGTGTTATGGTGACTACCCACTATAGGGTATATCTATAATTACTTTCTGATAGGTTAGAGTAGTGGTGATTTACCAAAACATTTTTATTTATATAATTTTAATATTTTTGAAGATGGTTATATTTTTATATATTTTATTGGGAGTTAATTATGAAAATTATTGGGTTAGGAATTGGTTTGCAGTAAATCATTGTGATGGTTGGTGATATTTAATAGAACAGGGGAAATTTTGGTTTAGTATATGTAATCTATATTTTTGTACTCATATCCTTACGTTTATTCTATATTTATTTTTTATTATTTTGTATTAGTTGTTATCAGTATTCTCTACTCTGTTAAATTTTCTGATAATTTATGTTTTTACCAATAGAAGAATGATCCCACTTAGTACATCTATGGTCTAACCCCATTATAATTTCTTATTTGATTTTTAGAATAGTTTATGGGATATTATTCTCATTATTTGGGTATTTAGTATAGATTAATGTTGATAAATAGGGTATTAAGAGATTTTTTTTGTATTCTAACATGATATTGCTAAGATTTGTTAGTTAGGGGAAATGAATCAGTTAAATGTAAGGTTTTTGAATCTATTATAAATGAATTTAGTTCAAATAATTATTATATTGATTCAATTAATATGAGTTCATTTTTTCAACAATTAATGTGCTATTTTATTTTTTTAATGTGAAACAATTACTATAGAAATCTCTCAAAAATATAAGAAGGATGTGATTATTAGACCTATACATTTGAGATCTTATATTTTAAACATCAAGGATTATATAATTCTTTAAGGAGAAATACTAAATTTATGAAGTAATAAAATAATTTAAAACAAATATTATAAAGATCATGAAGATCATAAGGTAGTTAAAATATTAATGAATTATTTGGTAACAATGTTACATAATGTTTTCTAACATTGAAGCCCACAAAAAAATAAAAACAGTGATAACATCAATACATGAGTAATTTTTTGAAAACATTTTAAGGCAACATGAATGTTATGTTTTTATTTTGTGTAGATGGTGAATATAATATTCTCTAGAATCATAGATATTTTTATTCATTGAAATAAAATTCACATCAATTGAAATCTCAATCAGGGAAATAATAAGTTTCCCAAAATGAAAAAATAAATGGTTTTAAAAAAAATCCAGATAATGTACTTCTAAAAAATCTCCATTGTCAAAGAACATATTTCTAATTCATATATCAATAATTTATGAAATATTTATTTCTTATACACTAATGTGATAATTTTATAAAATATTAATGAATAAAAATGATTAAGTGAAAAGTTTTAATATGTTTATATATTTTGAAAACTATATTGATGATCTCATATTAAATGTTGCAAATAAATGTGAATATGATATATATTAGTTCTATGTTGAATATATTGTATGAAAAGATATATAAGAAACAGAAAATGATAACAAAAAGTGATTTTGAAAAATAAATTTTACAAAACATGACTATATATGGACGAAACATTCTTAGTATTTGATTATGATAAGAAATCTGTAGATGATATTAAATGAAATAAATGTGGATTAATTATAATCATCACACTAGATATATAAATTTTTTTTATTCCACATAGTTCATTTTATTATATTGGGATGGATGATCCAAATTATTAATAAGGACGAATTATAACATATACAAAAAAACCTCCTAAACCACAAAATGAAAAATTGTTCATGAATCATATTTCACAAAATCATGCTTCAACACTACTCCACTTTCATCTTATCTTAAATGGATTTCTCATGGGGATGTTAAGTTCAACTATAATAATATAGAAAATATCATTGATATGGGACAATACTAATTGAAAATTGATAATTTATACAACTAAACCTCATAGTATTGAATTTTATTTTAATCAATCGTGTTCAACCTTATAAAAATATAATATTTTACCCCTGAAACTATACCTCTATAAGAGGAATATCCTATATATACAAATATTATACACTTTAATTATTATAACATAGATTTGAAGACCAATTAATTAATTATCAGATGATTTAAGGTTTGTTATATAACTACTTGATTTCACATTGATTTTTTATTTAATTATTTTGAATATGTGTCACTTAAAGATTAATAATTCATATAGTATTATATTTAAATATTTATCATTTAAGTGTGTAATTTTTGTTATGTTACAATATCTCATTGACATAAATTTTGAAATCATGTTATGGTGATGAATAAAGGTGGGAAAACTTATTTTACTCAATCATATTATATTTTTTCTTATTGATAGTAGAATAATATGTAATTTTATGCATTAGTTTTATCTATCATTAATAATTATATTGGTGAAGATTGGGGTAAACCCATATTGTTCTAGTATACTAATTTATACTCTATGTTTTCATTCTACAAGAATAGTTTTTTTAATTATGATTTTATTATTAATGGATTATTGTTTATTTTTTTTATTTATTTGGGTTTATTAATGAAAATGGTATTAGATGAGTATTGTGATATTTTATCTAATGTTCAAATTATTATGAAAGGGGAGTTACTGTTACGTAAACAAATAAATATTTAATTTACCATTCCTGATGAGTGATTTTTTAATGTGTTGTTCCTTTTGTATCAAAACAAATATAATTTTTTCATTAACATATGGAACTGTATCAATGTGGAAAAAATATTTATCGAAGATATAATCATAAATTTTATGATCAATGTTATATATTATTTAGAAATTAAAAGTGACATTTCATTATTTTTTTTAGTGAATAATTATTTTTTCTTTGATTTTAGGTATGAATAAAATTCTCTATGTTATTTGTAGATATAAACTATAATGATAAAAGATATTGCTAGTGTTACCTTAGAAGAAACACAGTTTATTTTTCATATTCTTATGAATGGGGACAATATTACTCTATATTCACTTTAAATAAGAGAGTAACTATTATGTATTCTATCTGGGAAGGAATTTTTGTATAAGTTTTCCACATTAATTAAAAAATTATTATATTTTTAGTGTAATCATGAATGATCATTATAAGGATGAGAAAAATTCTTCTACATACATATATACCATATTCATAAGAAGAATATAACTCAACTCTAATGTATTTAAAAAAATTATTTTATGGATAATTAATTGATAATATCTTGAGTAATTATTATAAAAATATTACTGTCAAATGGTAATGAGAAATACAATTATTATAACGAAAATTTTGGATATGTTTTCTAAATATAAATTTCCAGATATTTTATCTAAAATTCAAGATAGAATTATAGAATAAAAAATATATCTGGGAAAAATATGAGTTGATTTATCCAAATAACATTTTCTGGATTGTTCGGACAAGTCTAAAATTATTCAATGGGAATTATTTTCATAGTGTGATTGAAAAATAGTGAAACATAATATCATTGTTTCTATTATAGATTACCAGAAAAAATATTTTTAAAAGTATCATCTCATAGTCAAAATTTAGAGAAATATTTATGAACTGAATAATATTTAAAATTAGTTTGTTATGTAAGAAAAGAGTGATATATAAAAGTCCATTAGAAAATACTTCATTTATATTTTATTGTGTGTCTATCTTATATACTATGTGTGGGTGAGACCTAATAAAACCATGATTGAGTTCATAAAAAATAATTTCTTCTCATTTTTATGAAAAAGTTGGAGTATCTTATACTATGATATGAGATCCCCTAGAAACATATCAAAAGTAGAATAATAATTCCTTCATTCAGTATTTTTAAAGTAGACTAGGATATGTTATTCATTTCCTAGAATCATTATAATAATTTCTTAAGAAATTCCTTTTTCATTTTATTCCATCACAATTTTAGTTAAAATGGATAGAATAAATTATATATTTTGGAGCAGTGTTGTTAAAAATCGTAGAATTTGTAAATGTGTAATTAAAGAATAAAATTATGACACCTATTGATTCATTAAAAAAATAAAAATGTGACCCCAAAAATAAATAGAAAACAACTGTATTATATTGAAAAACACAATAACATACATAATGAATCAAATATAGATAAACTACGAGAAATTATTAAAAATGTATATTCAAATTACACATAACCAATAATGAAAATAACATGGTAAGAAAAACATTATACATGGTTATAAAATAATAGTTTTAATAAAAGAAAGAATAAATTGTTTGAATTATATTGATTCATGAGAAATATGATTTGAATTTTTTGACTCAAAAAATTGAATTATAATTAAAAAATGCCCAATAATAATTATAATGTTATGTGTTTAAGTAGTATTATTGATTTGGAAAATATTTTTTAAGCATGTCTAAGGAATATCTTAAAAATTCACCCAAAGAGTTTAGACCACTTATAATAACCGTTAGTGAGTTTTGATATTTTAAATAATACTGACATAACATAATATCCTAAAATAACAATACACCAATTATTATTGAATTACAATGATGTAAATATAAGAATTCATTAATAATGTAAACAAATAAAAATAGTGAAATTGATTCACAAAAACATAAAACATTAAATTGGAAAAAACTATATTAATTATTACTTAAAATACAATTTTTTAAAAGATTTTGTATTCCAAATAAAAAACTATTATATAATATTTGAACATTATGTAAATGATATATAAACCAATTTAAACCTTATAAGGTTATATATAGATAATAAAACATGTATACAATGCATCCAAATTTAAATTTCCAAAGGAGTTTTTAAATTAAATACTAATAGACATCATAAATTAATGAAAATCAGAAATGGAGACTGATATAGGTAATAATATGGGAATAATAATTGATTTCCATCCATATATGTGAATAAATAAACATGTAATCTATTATTCAACCATATAATATTTGAGGGAGAAGAATAGATAATGGATGTGTCCTCTACATTCAATCAACATATGGATATTATTATGGAAGAAGGTCCCAAATAGAAATTGAAAAAACTGAAGGGAAAATTTCTAATATTTTCATAAAAAATCATTTACACTAGTTACCAAGTAGATTTACTCTAGGAATATAGTGGTCCCTCTAGATCCAACCCCTCTCTACCTTCCCTTACTGGGTACTGAGAACCCTCTATAAGTTATTTAGTGTTATCTATAATATTCAACTGCAGATATCACATTCACCTAACCACAATGAAAATATAAAAATTTTACTATAGCCTTGAATATGAAGTAAAATCATTGAAAATATCATAGAAAGATTCAATATTAGTGAACTTTTTAAAAATTTAAATTGATCCCTTCTGTATATTAAAAAATGAAAATAATATTATACTCTCTTTGAACCATACACCAATTTACACAGTCAAACATAAAAAATCCATAAAATATGGAATCAAGTCACTAAAAACACAAAAATATATTAATTTTGAACCATAATAAGTCAAATGATATTATCATTCATGATAAAATACCACACCCCATCATAAATTCACAATGAGTTCTTAAAAAATTATTATAATGAATGTACTTCAATCTTGATATGATGCACCCAAAAATCTTCTAAAACAAATAATACAACAAGAACATAATTTCTTAAAATTATACTGATTTCCTATAAATTATTTTTTATTGTAAATTTCTCATCATTTTTTTCTATATGAATCCTAAAACTATAATGAATCATCTAACACTAAGAACTATTAATCAAATATGTAATAAAACAATTACAGTTCCCAAAAACACATCAAATGATTTATATTTATTATTTTAGGCTCTCCAGACAATATAAATTACTTAGGGTCTTTATATGAATAACCTTCCATGAAATGGTAGTTGGTTTCTAATATCCAATCATCAAAATATTTCACAAAATTCCGAATTCATTTTCCAAATTTATTTTAATTACTTATTTTAGAAACAATAATTTATTTTCAAGGTATAATATTTATTCAAAATACAATTTCTGAAACCTCTTTTACATTTTATTTTATATTTTTAACTATTACCAATTATAATTAATTTTTAAAAAAACAACCCACTTGAATAAAATATAGTTGTATAAGAGCTTATTTTCTTTTTCAAAGACTAATATATTTTTAAATAAATGGTTATATAAATAAAAATATGAATTATACTAAATTATACATAGATAATAGAGAATATAATATAGTATCTAGAATAATAACATAAATCATAATATATTACTAAAGTAATGTCAACATATTTTTTGAATACAAAATAAGTTGTATAATTAGCTATAAAACATAAAATAGAGAACAAATGGAATACTCAATAATAAAAACATAAGCCAAATGAATGTATATTTCTCAAAATGAAATATATATCATCATTGTACAACAAATTATTCAACTTATAGTCAATAATTAATCATAATAGAGAGACGTTTGGGAGTGGATTTTATTATTAATGTAGCTCATAATATGTTATGTAGTAAAATTTATAAGACATTATTTGTATTTGTATAATTTATTAATGTAATTCACGTGTAATAATTTAATTATTAATGAAATTTATATAATCTAATGTGATATTGGAATATATTATGCACATAGTGAGGAAGAATTTTCCTAATGGATAATCCTTATAAAACATATTGGAATTTAACATAATATTCTTAAGATTCTCAAAAACATTTTCTATTTTAACATATAGTGTCCACTCAGTTCTATAACATATTATTCTAACATTATAATTATTTTGGTTGAACATGCTATTTATCGAGTTACATATCATTTCCTAAAATCTCTCACTTTTATCAATGATATTGATTTTTTTTCATATATCCAAAACAACGTAGATAACACTAATAGATATTATTAAACAAGTATAAAAACTATGCTAAACTTATGTAATCACATAACCCAACATCATTCCCAAATACAAAGTTTAGGGTACAAAGTTTCATAAGTATGATTTATCATTAGTAAATTCATTATCCATACAATTTACATAAATAATTCATGATTGGATTATTTTTTAAATTTGACATGAATCATCTATATATTTGAAACTCCAAAAAATAACCAAACTACCAATTTTCAAAAATGGTAACCTATAGATGAGTGATACCCCATGATACAAAATTTTAGATTAATGGAGGCATATATCCATCAATATATGTATTTATTCAAATAGAAATACCTATATGATTTAGATGCACTAATCTGAGCCGTATATGACCAAATATTCGATAAATTCTAAATATATATTTTTCAAGAAAGTGGTGCTATCTTGAAACTACTACATATGAAAATGTTCTACCAGTATAACACTATATGGATATGGAAAATAGAAAACCTCATAGCAGCCTCATTGGTAATGAATGTGTAAAATTGTGTTGGCCCCATAAAATTGAAAACTCAAAATAAGGGTGGGGTGAATCATCTTATGTCTACAAAAATAAATTCACATTTTTTTTATTTTTCTATTGTTAATCATATGAATATTCTACCAAACACCAAAAAAATGTATAATTATAAATGAAAACATGTGAATGACACAAAAATATTAAATTAATGAACATAAAAATGGTATTACAAGGAGAGTACAAATGAAATGTTTCAATTTATAAAAATATAGAATAATAAAATACTGTTGAAATTTTTTGAGTGGATTCACAATACCTTAGGTATAAAACCTATAAAAGATTATTAATGAAATTAAATCTCAACTTAATTAATCAACTTAATCCTGAAGAAACATATCTTGTTTTGAATTAGCTAAAATTTGGTTCAATCATATGTGAAT
Organism: Viscum album; assembly: GCA_963277665.1. Taxonomy (NCBI): domain Eukaryota; kingdom Viridiplantae; phylum Streptophyta; class Magnoliopsida; order Santalales; family Viscaceae; genus Viscum; species Viscum album. The sequence goes on along the minus strand of OY728128.1, from coordinate 204,656,365 downwards.
ATGTCATGAACCCTCTTTTCATCTGAGATGTGAAATATTCTTTTCAATTTATGATTCAATTCATAGATAACTTCTTCACGTAATGTTATTCACCTTAAATGGTTCTTTGTTTACCACATGAGGATACTACACAAGGCCATCCACATAATACATCAATGTTATGACATATTTTATATCCTTGATGTATGAATCACATAATATCTTAAAAATATATATATAGGTTTACTAATAATTTCATAAAAGTATAACCATGGAAATAAATAGTTTTCAAAAAATATAACAAACAAAGGAAAAATGGGTGTCCTATGAATCATTCTATAAAAATAGAAACCAACCAAGAATAAATATTAATGGATATTTTGGATCATTTTCTAGAACGGAATGAGTAATATAAACATATCTCAACATAAATGGAAGAAAATTGAAATATATTTTAAAAATATTATTTAGGAAAATATCATTCATATTTGAAAAATTCTATTTAAAACATAAAATCATTTGAAAAAAATTTTCACAGAAACGGCAATGAAAACATAAAAATAACGATCTAAATAAATTTTAAATCTTATTTCCATGAAAACAAATTAATTAACCTTAAACACGGTGTTTAAAAAAATAGTTTGAAAACACTTTAAAATAATCAATTTTTGGAATATTTGAAAAATATTTTCTTTTTAACAAATTAACATTATACTATTATAATGTAATCTTTTAGGTAATTTTTTCATTACAGATGTTAAATCCGTATATATTGAAGATTTTATTTATTCCATAAAAATGTTAAAAAAATGACTAGACTAAAAAATAAAAAGAAGATTCATTTTTTTAAAACCCATTTTTTAAAAGGAAAAAAATGGGTAAATATTTATTATAAAATATGAGTAGAATAGTATAATGTCTTTGGAATCCTTTTATAAAACTTGGTTCTGAAGGAACATAAATTTCCGATTGAAGAGGGGGGAAAGTTAAAATTTCATAAATTATTAATCATCTTAAATAACAAATAGTATAAAAATGGTCTTGTTACATGTATATAACAAGAAAACCCATAGGGTAGTAAAAATAATTATTTTTCTTCAGATATTGATCATAATATTTAATCAATGAATGAATAGTCATAGACAATCTCGATAAATGAAGACATTTTTTCACAAATGTCATATCACATGGTAATGTTTAATCATAGTCCACATGTAATAAAATGAAATTAAATAGAGCCTAAAATATCAGTAAAAATAATTATATTCATGATATAACAATTCAAAAGAAATACATACATCTCATAAAACAATTATAGGTGCATAACATGACATGTGTCTCAAATAAGGGAAATTGAGACAAAATTACATTTCGGATTTGGTAACATTTGAACCATAATACACTTGAAATAAATATCATCAAATTGAAATTAAAATACAGATAAATTAATGTATAATAATCATATAATACATTAAAGATAAGTATAAACACTGTACAAAATAAAATAGTGGATAACATTGAAAGTATCTCACTGATTTTAAAAGTATGATGAAATTCATTTACCTTTGTCTTGACTCTCTTAAATCTCTTGAAAAAAACCGACATAATAAATATATTTTTATTATTAATCATTTAAATAAAAATATTTACATATTTAATTCCATATATGGTCTGATTAGGACTTTATAATACCCTCTAATTAGTAATTCAATGTTAGTGTTTTTCTTTATGTAATATCATCTTTGTTTTTTACATGTGCCATAATTTTTTATATATTTGGTCCTTAAACAAGAATCATGATTTAAAAAATTTTAAGAATGACATAAATATCATTTATATTTATTATATATGTAGTTATAATAATCTATATATTATTGGAATATGAAATTGGAATACACTGTTAATGGAGATGGTCGGTCTAATGTAGGCATGATGGTTGTTTCTGTTTTTCATTGTAATAATGAAAGAAAGAAAGTAAATGAAATATATATATATTATCATTATAGTAGAGTAATTATTTCATGTGTATAATATATTTTCAATAAACCAATCCTAAATACATTCCATGTAGTTTCTGAATGAATCATGTCGGTTTTATGGGGTGGTAGTCCACACATCCGCAAATGAAATTATCATATTTACGAAAAATGGAAAGCATGAATGTATGATTTTTATAATAAATAAATAAAAATTAATAAATATTAAATATCATATATATATTATTGATATATATTTTCCACCACAGTCTCCAACCATGCGAGGCGGTAATGGTAAAACGAACAATATCATTTTCTGAGGCGGTAGGTCATCGTACACAAGAACAATAAGTTCATTACACATTAGATGGAGTTGTGTGTAAATAAATGTTAAAACATCTGAATTAAAACATCTCAGTATATTGATTATATTGTATTTATTATCTGATCCTAGAATAATTAGAAATTATGTTTTGTAGAAAGGAAATAAATGGAAGGAGATTGAAGAAGGATATTGCCTCTCTTTTGAGTAACTCCATGTTGTTTTAACCAAAGGGATTACTTGGATGGATATATGACTAAAAGAGAGATTAAATGTGGAAGGGATGAATTTTAGAATGTTTATTTGTGATATATGTTCTCAACCCATGTGGTTTGAGAGGTGTGAATATCGGGGATAGTTTCTGTTCTTTTTGAGGGATGGGAGGGGAAAATATGTTATTTTTGAAAAAACAAATTTGTTGTAAAAATGTTTTAGTGATAATAAGTCATAAAAAACCAAAGAACTCAATATTTGAAGGTTTGAGGCTGATATATGGATATAAAATGGCTTTTATTGTAGTTTCTAGTTCAATTTCTATTATGTTTAATGCTTATTCACTTGTTAAACTTAATTTTTCCATAATCATTCTAAATAAAATTAATCACTTTTAGTAATAGTTTTAGAAAGAATTGAAGTTGATATTATTATAACATAAATATAACAATAATTAAAATAATCTATTTCAATTTTATAAATTTAATTCATAGAAGTAGAAAAATTATTTTAAATGATAATTTCACAAACGTTGTAAGAAAGCGGGGTTTTAAAGTGAGAAAGGTCAAAAGTTCAATAAGTATTTATATAAAAATTCAATATAAAAATATTAAAATGACCATATTTGGAAAAATATATGTATAATAGATATAATTTTTCATGAAAATAAAAATAAAATATAAATAGAATATATATATATAAATTATACAAAATATAGTATTTGAATTAAAATTTTCAGTTTATCACCATTCATCCAAAGAAAGATGTTTCTCAAAAAAATCCAATAATTTAACCCAAATATAATTTCAATATTATAAAATAAAAAATGATATATATTTTATCAAATTATAATTTTAAAATTTTCAAATATTAATTTTATAATTATTCAAATAATGACATAAAAATTATTTCTTTTGAGAAAATAATATTTTTAATCAGTTAAGGACTTTTCAAAAATAATTTTTCCAATTATCCTCATTATAAATAATATTTTAAAAGTAGTTATTAATATTCATATGAATAAAATTAAACATATATTTTATTATTATCATGTTTAAATAATTATAACTATAAAATGATGTTGTGTAAAAACTCATTGTTTCTTGTAATACACATCAAGTTGTTGTTGCTTATATCACCACCCAAGTTAGTGTTTCCGATAGTGAAAACCATGTGGGTGTATAATATAGAGGAAAATTTTCTTGGGGTATCATATAATAAATTATTAACAACATGTATAATACTAGGAAATAATAAATGGGTGCTTTCATATAATACAATCTATATTTTGTGCTGCGTGAAATTCAAAAATATGAAAAAAAAGAATAAATTAATTGGAAAAAATATATTTCACAGACAATCAGGGTTTTACATCTCCTAGGTGATAATGTTTCATAATGGAATAATAATACTAAAAATTAGCTATTGATCTTAATATCATCATTATAGGATTCCAAATTCATCATATAGATATTTGATACATTTACCTCATCTTTTACAGCCTCAATAATTCCACCAATAAAACTTATTGATTTTTCAAATTAAAAAAAACACTATACAAAATTCAATGAGATTTATGGGTATTAGTATTTTTTGGATTCCAATTTATAGATTTATCATGAAATTTTCCTCTTTAAATTTCTATTAATAGAGTATAGAATCATGAACCACTCTATATTTTATCCTTTTGTGTCTCCCAAAAAATCATTCTCTTCCATATTATCTTGTTGTTCAATATGGAGATGAACTATTCATCAAATATCTCTTTCTTCATCTTCACTCTCTTCGCATATATATTTTTATTTCCATAATGGACTGTTAATTTTTTTCACTATGGTCATTGGAGTCTTCAATTTATTATACCACATATTACTCTGAACATCATTTTTCTTTTTAAATAAGGTTCTCTATCATGATAAAATTACAGTTAGGTTTTTTTCTATGATAAAAATGATATACGACTTTTTCTGGGATTTTTAAGAAGCTCACTAACATATTGAATATTATTGGAACACCTTTACATAAAGTACCAAACCATTCCATGTCAAAATAATTAGAGTGTGTTTTTTCAATTGAACATTAAATTTCCCAATTAAAATTTTTTCTGCATAAATATCATGACTTCATCTAGAACATATCATTCCTTGATATCCTCAAGAGTAATATTATGCATTCCATAAATTCAACATCCTTAAATTTTCCTTTTAAAAATCCATGTTATCATCGTTTCGTATTTCATATAAATAAATAGTACCATGTAACATATCTAATGATAGTTTATATGGATCCATAACTCAAGTATAGTTTCCTTCTGGTTGATCAAATGTGGAAACCATATTAGGATGCATTTTTGAATCCTCGAATCATATTTTTTATTTATGATAATTATTTTACTGTAGTGCTATATTATTTCTCTCTAATAATGTAGTACCCTCTCCACTTGGGTGAATACATATATCCGTATACTTATTAAAAAAAACTGCATTTTGGATTCAAAAAATTATTAGTCGACATTGTATAGAGTTATCTTATTTTCCAACAATGAGTGTTAGTATCAACATGGAGTAATTTTTTATATAATATGTCATATAAGGATCCCCTAAAACATTCATTCCTTTAATTTCAAAATTAAAATATGTTTTATTCTCATTCGATAATGATCCAGTATCTATAACAGTTTCATTACCATGAATTATAGCTATAAAAATTCACATGAAAAATGATTGAATGTAGTGATACATAAGATGCTTCAAAACATGAAATTTTTTTCCATAAAGTATTAAAATCCCTTTATTATTATATACTTACATCACATCCATGGAAAAGATTTAACATGTTACTCTAAAACTATTTATTTTCCCCACTAACAAATGAACCATATTGGAGGTGAATAAGGGAACGCTGGATAAATTCAATTTACCTTTTGTGTTATTTTTAAAACAATAAAAAACTATTATTCTCCCTCATACCCATAGTAATATATATATATATATTAATAAAATTATATAAAATAGATATTATGCTTGGATCTTCTGAATATCACTAATATTAGGAGAATACCTAGTCAATGTGCTAATGTAACATAATATAATCAAGTGTGCCACCACTAAAATTTTGAAAGTAAAATGAAAACCCTAGTAAAAAAATTAATCATACATTGAGAGAAAATATCTATTTGAGCTGATGTGAACACAATAATCCTCTAGAATATTAATATATTTTCCTAAATTTATTAATATCGTTTTATGATTATCAATGTATGTCATGTAGCTCTATGTTCATCTGAGATATCAAATCATTCTTTCAACATAATAATATATTCATAAAAAACTCTTTTATATAGTGTTCTTCTACTAAAGTGGTTTATGATTCACTACATGGTTCCTATGCCAGAGGGCCCCTGTCTAATTCCTCTACCTTATTCCACACATTATCTATCATGTATATTCCTCCTTTAATGAAATCAAATACTTATTCATTATTCATTGGATAATTTCCTATTATGATGGATCCCTTGTACTACCCTCACATGGTTTCTACTCACCATAAACCTCCATAATCTTACAAAACCCCACAAACATATTTCAAATATATTTAACCTTATGATAGTTATACCCACTTCATTGAATTCATGAAAAATTAAATTATTTATTATTACATAAATAGGTAAAATAAAATATATTATAAAATCCTTATATATGGAGTTACTCTAATAATATAATAATTTAAAATTTGTGTTTTCTGTTTTAATAAGAAAATAATTCACATAATTCCTTCTACCTTTTTATTTTTAATTAATTCCTCCACGCATGAAACCACATGATCCTCCAAAATTTAATTTCTAATTTCACAAACATTCGCACCATCTTTCATAATATTATCACATCACTACAAATGATTTCCTCTTCATGTGTTATCATGATACTTTTTTGGTTCAATGTGAGACTTATGTGGATCTGTATATGATTCCACCTCACAAACATGAGAAACAATCTTCATATACAGCTCGTGTGATTCTTCTCTGTGGTATGCCAAAATTTTACATGGTTTATAAAGTCGATTTTTAAAAATAAAAATCCATTCCCCAATTTTGTAACAACAATAAAATTTCAAAACCATAGTGAAACATCAACAACAACAAAACATTCTTCTAGGAATCCATCCATGCTTTTTCGTCCAATATTGGTCAACAATCAGAATAACAGAAAATCAAAAAAATGAAGATAGAAAGGATTTTTACAAAAAAAAATATCTTCATATAAGCCTATAAATAATGTGAATATATTTATTGAACGTACATATCCATCGATGTTTCTATATACGTAGTGAGTATATAAAATTAAAAGGTCTCTTCCTAGGGTCTCGTAACACTTGTAGTGAACATATATGTGTATTAAAAACAATTTATAGTCACTAATACACTTTTATAAAATAATATTTATAATATGAGAAAGAAAAAATGATTTCTAATAATATTAAGTATCTTATTTAAGTATAAGATACATATCAAATCTGACTCTATAATGGTATGAGTTTTTGTAGAAAATGGGTTTCTAACATATGATAGATACCTAAGATGATAAAATTTGATAAAATACCACGTAATATGATACCCAAAGGAATTATAATCATGCATAATAATTTAGGGGTAAATAACTACATATATGGGAAAAATAACCTGGCATAATGAGTCATAGAAATCATATCGGCCATCATAGGGAAAAGAAGAACTTTTAGAATTATTTTGGGAATTTCACCCTATAATTTTTTATCAATATATTCAGCAATGGATGACAGAAAATTTTAATTAGTATTTAATAATATCATATAACACTTTTAATAAAATCAATATCAATATCAATTAATATTTTATCATGTAAAACTATTTCAACTATTTTTCACTAAATGAATCTTTGTCTCATGTAATCATAATGTCATAATATTTATATACATTGAAGAATTAGAACATGTATAAAAGCCAAATATACTAAACATCATTCCAACAATGGTTTCAATAATTTTATAATCAATACTTTTTAAAATTTTCATAAAAAAATTTAAATAAATTCTATCTCTTGGTGTAATTGACACTATATTGACTATAAATGACATGAAAATTAATACACTAAATAATTTTCACAAAATATATCCCCCATATATTTCGGAATAATTTTTTATCATCATTTATGATATTGGAAAAAAACTATTATTGTATATATCATTCAAATCATATTTTAAAAGGATTTATATTTTTTAATATATCATTTCTAATAGAAATAATAAAATAACTTATTCAATTATATTTATAATATTTAAAACAAAATTTTGGAATTGAATTTGAATTTTTTAACCATATTCAAATATGTTAATACTCTTCAATCCTCACATAAGTATGATATATTTATTTTATTTTCAATGAAAACATATACTTCAACAATACCTGTAAGGATTGATATCTAAAGAGATAACAATGTTGTGAAGTTCCAATTTAATGTTTAAAGAATTTATTTAAAAAAATTCCTTAGAATTTAATAAAATTTAATATGATAAGAATTCATTAGTTTTAAGATGATTTAGGATCATGGATACTAAAAATAAAAAGATCAATTTTTTAAACACAATCAAACCATATAATTAATTAAAGACATATTCAATCAATTATTCATTGATATGTATTGATCATTTACGTGTTATTAACTCTGGAATTATTGGATATAGTTTATTTAGTTTATGGAAATGAGATATTGTCTCAATAAACAATATGTTTTAAAATTAATGTCATATTATTTTATCATTAGTTACAAAATATTTTATTACTTTATATTTATATTAAAACATACATAATAGATGTTTTATAAAAAAAATAATTCATAGATCAAATATCATTTCAAGATAACTTCTTTAATAGATCTTTATTTTGAGAAAAAATAACCAAAAAATCATATATTGTGTGGTTTTTAAACTATATTGAATTTAGAAAAAAATTGAAGACATGATCCATTTTGATTAAACCCTATCTAATACCAAGAATTTAAAGTAAATATTCTAAATTTATAATAAACACATAACTATAATAATTATACATGATTTATAAACATCATATAACAAACTGAGTCCAAAAAGTCATATCTAAATAACTTTATCATAATAACAGGTCTTTACAAAAAAATTATAAATTAAAAAAAAATCCTAGAACCAAAAAAACTCTCTTAAAAAAATACAATGAGATATTATTAAATTTAGTTTTCAATATTAAAACATTTAAGTGATTATATTGAAAAATTAAAATCATATTTCCATGATAAAATATTGTCATATGTGGACTGATGAATTTTGATCTATAATATCCATGGTAATAAGAAGTCCCTCAATCTTTAATGAAAGTTACCAATAAATATAAAAATTCAATACAAATACCTTCAGTATTGATTAGAAATAATAAGAGTTTACTATAAATAATATTAGGATGTTAATGATGGAATACCTTTCTAATAGAAAAAAAACCTTTCTTGGAATAGATTAATAATATAGAAAATATTGGATGGAAAATAATTGAGTAAGGAGATCTCTCCACCTCTATATTGAAGCATGGAGAAGATGATGACCAAAATAAACCATTATGGGTTTAATATAATGGAATATAAAAAGAATATTTAATTTATATTAAGAAACTCTCTTCCTATGGTATAAAAACCTAATATTAATGTACATATACAATAAATCAGTTTTGGGTAATACTTAATACATAATATAAATAGATATCCAAATATCTTATTAGTTAAGTGCCTTCAGATACAGGGAAACAAAACCACTGGTACATAAATTAGAAAAATTGTCTCCCAATTGGTTCTTCTTTACTATAATCCTTCTTAGATATATCAAACATTATATATATCTTCATAACCTGTGGATAAATAATAGGATTGGGTGAGCTCAAATTCTTAGTAAGGGTAGACAAGAGAGACATATATGCATAAACATGAGCATAGGGGTACAAGAACATGATCATGAAATTAGAATATTATACCTTTTATATCTTAATAACATAATCATGATCCATGGAATAAATATTGGTTGTTCATAAGACATAAATCATAAGTAAATAAAGAAATAATCCATGAAAAAATATCAAAGTAATGAGACATTGAATTATGGAATACAAATGATCATATAAAAACCATATGTTATGGAATCATACTAAGGCCTTCGTAACATGTTATGATTAGGATAATCACTCTTGTACCTACAATAGGGTTGGTATTATCTCTCATGTACTATCTTGGTTTAGGCATTATGATTCCCTCCCATGTACCCTCTAGTTTCAAGATAGGGATTCCCTCCTATGTACCATGTTATTTGAAGCTTGAGATTCCCTCTTATGTGCCCTTTGAATTTATAAAACACTTATCATTACACATTTCATTAGAGGTAGATATAGGTCCCAACCATCACATAATAAAATCATACATACATGTGACACAAAACATACATCATATCATGACCAATGAAAATATATGTTTCTAATAAAAATCAAATCAAATCCCATGCAATGAAATGGGTTTCATTAAAATTTAATCACATCATAAAATATTGAAAATAGATAGGTTTCACAACCATTTCATCAATGAAAAACAAGGGAGAAGAATTTTGTTTCATAATAACATAACCCAAGAATGTGAAACTCATATCACGAATAAAAAACCTGTAAAATAGAAATGTTTTTTCATTTACATCATTCCATAAAAACATAAACCATTTAGAGATATAATATTAATGGTACTTCCGAATCATTTCCCATAAGGGAAGGAGTAACATAAAAAGAAGTCTTCTTAGATGGAAAATAATTTTGAAATGTGTTTTGAAATCATTTCTTGAGGAAAAATTCATTTAATCTCTAAAAATGGAATTTTAAAACATAAAACCCTTTTTAATCCAATTTTCATTTAAAAGAAAATTTAAAAATTATGAAGGACTCTAGAAACAAAATGAAAATGTTTGTACTTAAAAATTATAAAAGAATATTGAAATAATTTTTGAGATCATTTTATTTTCAAATACCTTACAATATTATAAATAATGATTGGAAAATACTGAAAACCCATTTTCCATGAACAAAAATAAAAAATCATGAAAAAAATATTGAAAACTAGTTTCTTTAAAAACTTATAAAAGAAGCATGAAAATGTTTGGAAAACCATTTTCATTTAGATATTATAAGAGAAAATTGGAAACATTTTGAAAAGAATATTCCATGAAAAAAATATAAATGGATATTAAAAACATTATTATAATATTTTCATTTAAAATAATTCAATAAATATTTAAATAATTAATGAAAACATTTTTAGTAAAAATCGGTTGAAAGAACAATGTTTAATGGTAGAGGTAATGTTGGGATTTCATTAAAAACATTTCATAACAATATAATGAACCAAAGATGGAAAAATTGCACCAATATAGGAATATATCTTGAATAAATATTGGATAAGAAAAATAATGAGTTTTATTGAGAGATGGATCATAATATTTCATCAAAATAATCATATACATAGGAAATTTTGAAAAATGATGAAATTGATTCAATAAACACTTACCACATTGTAACATTGAACCATACTCCCTATATAATAAAATAAAATTATATAAATAATAAAATATTATGAAAATAATGGTATTCATGATATAACATTTTAAATACATTGTATGCACCTTCTAAAAAATATAGCTACTTAAAAGACATGTGTCTCAAAAAAGAAAAATTGAGACAAAATTACATTACAAATTTTATAACTTTTGAAACATAAATTCGATGAAAGAAATACCATTAAATGGATATGTAAGTACCATAAATTTAATTAATTGAATATAATAATTCATCCATGTTATGGATACATTCCACATAAAAGGAAAGTGTGGTGAAAAAGCTTATATCTCACATAAATAAAATTATTATATTTACATGATGTCCATTATTAAAATAATTTGTACACTAACCAACAATTTTTGAAACCAAAAGAGTTAATATTAATTTACAAATGTTCACTACCTAATTTAATTTTGAAAAAATAATCCATGAAATTTATTACTCTATGAAACCATCACATTCACCTTCAGTTTAATCTAAACCGATCTTTTCTAAATATAGTTTCTATAGGACATTTTTATATTCACTAAGTGAAAGTATAGATTAAACTCAAAATTCCATTTTCGGATAATTTACCCTAGGAGCATATATTTTTTAGAAAAAAATCCACATGTAAAATCCAGATATTTATATTATTTCAAGTAAAACCACACAATCTCAACATTATCTATATTGTGGTGTTTATACCATATGTGGACTTTTCCACTATAATTTTCATTTTTTCACTAATGTTATATAATATCAATCCCCCCAAAATTACTAAACTAATATTTAACAATACCTAATCCCTTAACAAATACCACCATTAGTGACTCCTACTGAACTTCTTAAAATATTATATCATTTTCGAAATATAAAAATTGCATCCAAATAATAATCACACAATCCTATGAATGAATGTTTTCTGTCCTTTGATGAATTTTTATATAGGAAATTTATTTTACACATCTTTTGAAAATATTACACACATTAACCAAAATAAAATAATTCTACAGTAACCATAAGATACACTAATTTGGATTACTATATGGATTGAATCTTATGAAATGTGTGATCTCATAAACTGAGTATGAGAATTCATAAGTTATAACAATCATTTATCTTTTGTGAGAATGTGGGTATAATCAAGATATATAATAAAATATTACACTAAAAATAATAGAACATAAATCATTAATCATAGAATAAGGATTATCTTAATATAATACATGAATAAAATTTGTATTTAAATAATAGTCAATAAACATAATCTTGGAGATTGTAAATTATGGATAAAAATATATATAAGAGTGTGACAGGAACATATGTACAAGAAATGTCATCATTTTGAACATAACATAACCACAATTCAGACCATTCATAGTCTTATAAGTATATTTTCATAAAAATTCCACCCAGAAACAATCATGTGAGAATTTATAAACAAAAATTATACCCACACACAACATTGTGGGTATATATATGTCATACTTATACCTATTGAAAACATTGTGTCTATAATAAAAATATAGATATTCTAACAGAAAAGAATTGTGATCACAACTTTACAATATTTAATCCCACAGACTACACTATAAACATATTTTAATAACAATTATACCCATACAAATAATTGTGATCATACGTTAACTATAATTGTATCCACCCACCATCTTGGGAGCAATGTTTAACCATAAAAATACACATGCACAAAATAGTGTGAATATCATAGATACAATTATACCACACATAACATCATTATTTCATGATATACAAATACATGATGGATAAATTGGAGGGTGATATAGGACCACACTTATCTATCATTCGTACATATGAATTCCCCTAGAACTAAAACATATATTAAATATAAAAAAACATTAAAGTAAAAAAATCATTTCAAAACATTTTCATATCGTATATACAAAATTGACCTCATTAATGTTAATGGATGGTACCCTACAAATTTAATCACCCCAAAAGAGTGTTTTCGGATAACATTTTTATGATTTCTCATGAATAATAAATTCCATTTAAAAAATAATTTTAGAGATACTATGTAATATTGTTGTGCATCTTTGAAATAATTTTTAAAATAATGTATTATCATTGTTATAAAATGTGAAATTATAGTTCATTTTGACAATTAATTTTTTAAATTGTTAATTATTGGGAAATATAAATGATAAAATATTTAAAATATATATTTTTAATTAAATCAACATTATTAATCCTTGAAAATAGTTCTAAATTTTATAAATAGTAGATTTAGTTTTTTGAAATATTTTATTTTTAAGAAGAATAATGTTAATAATGGAGTATTTAAAATAGGATAATATTCCCAAAATAGTAACATGAAATTATTTCAGTGAATTTAATTTTAAAACTAATTTGGAAAATGGAAACCATAAGAATGATATATAGGTTTTCAATTATAAATGAGTAGTTGAAAATAAAATATTTTCTTTTTAATTGATTAAATCCTTTTAAATATTTTGAAATAGCTTTATTGTAAGACCACATTGTAAAACATTTTACAAAACATCATGTTTAAATGTGGAGAATGGAAATATGATTGAAACATGGGGAAAAATAATTAGGTTTCCTAATATAGTTGAGAATATTATATGTAAATGGGAATAAGTAGAAATATTGGATATCATTGTTAAATATAATTTAAATTAATCTTAATAATGGTGCAGTTGTTGCTGTAAAATTTAATCAAGGTTAAATAATTGATTAAAAAATTCATTCTCTCTATAGAGGAAGAGGAATTTAAATGAAATAAAATATTATGGTTGAATATTTCAATTATTTAATAACAATTTTACGATGTATAATAACTCAATAAAGGCTGTTGAGTTAAAAAATTCCCTTACAACAATTGGTTTTTACTGAACTAAAATCCATTTTATGAGACAATGTAATATAGATAATGAAAACACATGAATTACATGAATGTATTAAAATAAATTCAATATGATGTAATAACACCATATCAAATATTCCATCATAGACAAAAATAAATATATTTCGTGAATTTAAATTTATAACATTGCAACCCATTACTAAAATTCCAACTTTTTATCATACGATAACCTATTTTATAAATAAAAAACCGTATTAATAACCTACCCTAGAAATTTATTTAACTCCAAAACTATTTATAAATTATAATTTTTATTATTACATATATATTAGTTAGTTATAATTGATTTTCCATATTCATTGTGAGTAATTTTTATCATTTCAATTAGTTTTTAATAGGGGAATCATTAATCATTCAATGAAAAGTATCATAAATAAAAATTCATATATGTTATTGGAATAAATTTTTGTATTCATTTATAATTATTTATTTTCTTTCTATTTAGGTTGTCATTACAATCCATACATATTAATTTGGTGATGAATATTTTTATGTGATTCTTTGTAATTGACTAGTGTTTTTAAAAATAATTAGTTAATTTATTATATTAAAATTGTAAAAAAAACTCATTATTCCCATTTTTATTCCCTCTATTTCAATAAATTGAATTCTATTAGTATTCAATGACAAAAAATTATCTCATTGTTCTTGTTGTTCGCTAAATCATCTGAAACAAATACTATAATTAATTGATGAATATGAAGTTATTTAGTAGTAATATAATAATAGAAGAATAATAATGATAATATTTATTATTTATTAGTATGATATATCAAAATTAAAGATAATTATAAATGTAGATAATTTATATATTATTATTTTGTAACACTCAGTGCTTTGAAAAACTTTTATTTTATTATTTTCTTAGTCATGGATCTCTATGGTCGAGGCACAAGTTGAGTCCCGGTTGAAATTTTCAAATTTTTTGAACTCGAGGGGGGTTTTTGGCTTGCGCACGCGAACTTGATAATACTAATTTAAATATACATTTTGTTTCGAATTGTTTGTAGTTTTTCATTGAATTACTTTATAATTCACTCGTATGTGTCTAATTTTCAAGTAAAATAGCTTATTGGTTTCCAAGGAAGAAAATACATAAAAGGTGAAAAAAGGCCTAGTACACGTTGTGATCCACCTCTACATAGCATGTACCTAATGATCACTGCCTGCCTCATGTTGTGATGCCAAGCCATGACCATTCCACTATTCCTGAATAAAAAAAGCCAATACATGTCTTGACCAAACTAGACATCTCGTGAAGCCAGTCAAATCAGAGGGTGAGAAATCTATGAAAAATCCATACAAAAATAAGATAGAGACTAGCATACATGTCGTGAATGAACCTCTCACGTCATATACCCTGTCAAACCTATTAAATTCATGAGAGACCCACAAGCCACCCTAGAGATCCCAAATCCATGGAAACTGACTCGGGTCAAGGCTACACATGGTGTACCTACGATACACATCGTGATGAAATTTTCCTATATAAGCAGTAAAGCGTTAGAGCATTTAGTTTAATTCTAGACATGATTCTATTAAAAATATAATCTTCTTTGTGAATTATTTCACTATTTCCGCTCTCAAACTCTCAAAATCATAGTATTTGTGCATTTTTATTAATCCAAGAGTTGTGAAGCCTCCGTTCTTCAAAGCATTAAATTCATTCCATCAAATTTAGTATCAATTTCCATTTCTTTTTGAAAATATAGTATTTTATTTATAATTTTAGTTCACTTAGTTCATGTTGATTTCAGTTAACATTCCTCATCTATTGCATTCTCCCAATTTAATTAATCAATCCATAATGAAAGTTTTCTTTCATTTATTTAATGGAATCCTACCCTACCATGAGTAGGTAAATTTCATAGGGGTAGGGATCGAGCTATATATCTGAATAACAAAATATACCTTTAAATATAAACTTTAAAAGGATAATTGACTTAGTTACTAGGATATGAACCCCAGGTCTATCCCATTTTTGCCAATGTCCTTGACCATGGGACCGTCAAACAAAATACCATGTCCTAATTTGAGTAGACTAAGCTATGACCACTATAATTGGAAACTTTTCCCTTAAGGAAGCCGAACGTAATGCACTTAGGTTGTAACTCTCTCCAAACCACAGAATAGATACTTCCTAGGTAGAAATAAGATGTTAAGACCTCAGTTAACTAGTGATCCTTGTTTTTTTGTTAGTCTAAGATATATGATCTTAAAAAGGATAGAATTAAAGGGACACCCTTAAATCGGATACATGACTTGATTCCAACTGCTCATTTATCATTTAGAGTCATCCAAAAAATAATAATTATATCAAAATCAAATCAAGGTCTTCGAGAAGGGACTCCATTTCAGGTTTACGAATCATATTTCTACAAGGAAAAAATGGCAGTCTCTATATGGATTCGACCCCATACTGACACTACAGTATGACACTGTAGTTATTTAATGTTTGGGACCAAATAAAAAATATAAATTTGATTGTCTTTGGAGAATTTAGTGACACCACCACGTGAGTACCATAAATTTTTTGGCCCCATTTCTGAGGTGGCAATGCTGCTTTTGAAAATAAAAGAACACTTATTTTTTTAACATAGGATTACATTTCCCTGGTCTCCTTTCTTCTTTTCTAAACACCATTGTATCCCTCCATTATTTTTTTGTGCATGTACCAAGGCCCCTTTACTCATTCAAGGATTTATGATGCACACGAACCCTTATCCTTTGATCCTAATATCAAAATCCATTTTTCCTATCTTCACTAGTCAGCAATTGTTGAGAAAAACCACCCTAGGGGACCAAACACATTAAACCATCAAATCATACCTAGAGAACATCATAAGCACCAAGATAAAACCACTATGGACTCTGTTTTACCATCAATCCATGGTGAAACACCCAGCATAGTTCACCAACCTATTCAATACCACATATTTCTATATAATCCAAGTCTCATTCAGATGATCTATAACATGGTGTAGTTCAGAATTAGATAAAGGGAAGACCCCCATGAATATATATCAAACATCCTGGAAGTCTGCAATACTTTTGAAACCCTGGGAGTATCATTAGATGTTATAAGAATTCATGACTTCAGATTCTCCCTTCGAGATCGAGAAAAATATTGGATCAAAATCCATTCCCCGAAGTCAATTACGACTTTGGATGATCTCAAAAAAATTAATCTATAAATACTTTCCACTGATCCAGACCAAGAAGCTCAACAATGACATTCATAACTTTTCACCGATGGATTGAGACTCCAAATGTGAAGTATGGGATCAATTAATAGAACTAATGAGTATGTTTCCACATCATGGACAGAATACATATATTAAAATGAAAACATTCTATAAAAGAATCCAACCAGTGTTATGGAAAGTTGTTGATGCTGTCGCTGAAGGAGGTTTGATGTTTAAAACACCTGATCCAGGAAGAGTTTTTTGGGCAAAGTACCCCATGATTCTAGTCTATTGTAAATTGAACATGGAACACTGCAACGTGGAATCCACCAAGTTGAATAAACCACCCGGTTATCTTCACAAGTTGAAGTGCTAACAAAAAACCTTATGTCATTTCATATACTAACCGCACAAACCCAACATACACCAATAATAGATATTTAGTCTAGTGAGATGTGTGGTGGACCACACCGATATCAAGATTGAAAATTAAGATATAAATATCCACATGATTTTAATTAAGTTAATTATAATACAGTAATTAGTCATTTCAGTTGAAACACCGATAGCCATTTTATCAGCAAAGGCCTACTTAGCTATATCCTCAAAACAATCAAGGATATTTTTAGTGATGTAGTTTTCAAGCTCAGTTTCCTAAACAGGGTAGACCAGGATATCCACCAATAAACCATGTCTTGAGACCACATCAACAGACATATCTACAAAAACCTGTTCCAAGGCTCCAACAACAACAACAATTTCCACCCACCTAGCCTATAACACAATGGCCACCTCCGCCACTAAAAAGTAACTTCGAGAATGTCCTGGAATCTTTTTTTCAAAATTCAAGTCAATGGATGAACAAACTGGTGATGGAGATGCAAAACGTGCAAGCAGATTTCAGAAGTTTGGAGATTTAAATGGGTTAGATATCAAACACCTAATCTGAAAGATTGACATGAACTCTTAATAGTAACACTAATACATACCCGTTAGAGGAATATAGGGATGTAGTGGTGAGGAGTGGAAAAGTGTTATACTTCCTACAACCATTGGAAACAATGCCATGGGGAGAGACCACACAATAACAGAAAGAAGTAGAGGAATCCATTGCCACAACACCACAAGAAGCATTACCTGATGAGAAGGAGCAAGCCCCAGAAAAATATAAGGAACCCATTTATATATCCCTACCTTTATACAATCCACCTCATCCATTTTCATAAAGAGAAAGGCAAGGTATGCAAGAATATTAGTACAAAAGATCCTTGAATTGTTCAAACAATTTCATATTAATATTCATTTTTCGGAAATATTCTCCCAAATGCTTGTGCATTAAATATTTTTCAAAGACATTCAATAAAAAAAGAACGATATAAGATCTAGGATTCATCTCAATAAATTTGGAATGATCAGTTATTGTATAATAGAAAATACCACCAAATATGAGAGACCCTATATGCTTTTAAATCCCTTGTGCGATATGAGAGTGAATATTTTGAAAGAACTATGTGATCATGAAACCAGCATTAACCAAATTTTGATGAGTGATTTCCACAAGCTGGGACTCTAAGAGAATAAGACAAAAAGGGTAGCATTTTAGTTAGTCGATCATTCAATTAATTACCCAATTGTTATTCATGAATATGTAATGGTTAAAGTCAAAAAATTCATTTTCACGACAAACTTTCTTGTATTAGACATGGAAGAGGAAGGAGATGTACTGATCATTCTTGGAAGACCCTTCCTAGTGAAAGGAAATGGCTTTATTGATTTTAATCAATGACATATCGTATTCAGATTCAGAGAAGAACAAGTAGTATTTAACCTGATAAAGGCTGCACAAAATTCAGATTATATGGTACACTGTAATGACTTCTCTCTCACTCACCAAGGAAAGGCCTACATTGATATTGAGTAATAGGATAATGATTCATGTTCATAAAATGAATAAGACTATTAATTTTAGGGTTTTAGTGTTATTAAGTAACTCACAAGAGACATCGTACCAACATATATTCCATCTATTATTCATCCACCCTAGTTGGACATGAAATATTTACATAGTACATGGAATTAATTCTATTTGAAAGATTCATTCTCTATACCCATCATCATCAGGGATGAACTATCATAGGCTTAAGAAGAAAAACTAGTCGATGTCCTAAAAGTACATAAGAAATCAATTTCTTGGGGGTGGTAGATATTTGTGAAATAAATCCTTCATAATTCACTCACTGAATTCTTTTGGAAGAGGATTAAAAACCAAAATGACAACATTAGAGGTAGCTCACACTACCACGGAAGGAGGTTTTCAAGAAGGAATTATTGAAGCTTATGGATGCTATAATAATATTTCATATATCAGGAAGTGAATGGGTGAGTCCCCTCTAAGTCATTCCCAAGAAATGAGGACTCAAAGAAGAAAGGATCAATGATTTTCAACTCATTCCAATACGCACCATCATTGGATGGAGAGTTTTTGTGGATGAAAAATTTTTGAATACAGCAACAAGGAAAGATTATTTTACCTTACCATTTATATAACAAATGCTAGAGGGACTAGTAGGTCATGATTTATACTATTTTTTGGATGGTTATTTAGGACATAATCAAATCACAGTCGACCCTGTTGACAGGCCCAAAACAACCTTCACATGCCCATTTAATGCTTTCTTAAATAGACACATGTCATTTGGTACGTGAAACACACCCAAAACGTTATAAATATGAATGACACATATCTTTCATGATAGGGATAAAAAAATTCTTGAAATATTCATTGAAGATATCTTTATCTATGGGATATCATTTGATATCTGTCTACGAAATCTTGAACTGGTCCTCCAATGTTGTGAGGAGATAATCTTAGTGTTGAGTTGGGAAAAATGTCCCTTTATGGTATATGGATGAATTGTACTGGTACACAATATATCTAAATAAGTCATTCTGGTTGATCCAGTAGAGATAATTGATATTAATGATCTACCAATACCATAAACTGTTAAAAGAATTATATATTTCCTTGGGCATGATGGGTTCTACAAATGCTTCATAAAAGATTTCTATAAACTCACAGATCCACTAGAACACTTATTGTCTAAATATATTACTTTTTAATTCAATGAGGTTTGTTAAAAAGACATTGAAACACCAAAAAATAGTCTCATTGCATCTCCAATTATCATTTTACCAAACTGCAAAAAAGAGTTTTAGCTTATGTGCAACTCCAGTGACCTAGCTGTAGGAGTTGTTCTCAAACAATGCGTTGAAAAAACCTTCTATCCAATCTATTATACCATCCATAGTTTAAATTAATTCATGTTCAATTTTATAGCTATAGAGAAGTAACTCCTTGCATTCAAATATATGTTTAAAAAGTTCTATTCATACCTCGTTCTATCCAAAGTCATTGTCTATGCAGATCATGCCTCCCTTCTACACCCGATGAATAAATAAGATGAAAAACCAAGGTTGATATGCTTGATTATTTCACTGTATGAGTTCATCATCATGATTATCGAAACTAAAGGATTAGGGAATTTCATTGTCGCACACCACTCTCAATTTCCCCTAACAATCATTAAAGAAGTCAGACTGACAGATATTGAAGTAGATTTTCCATATGAAACATTATTTATTTTCAAGACACAACCCTAGTTATCCTACATTTTCAACTATCTTGCCACATGATATCCCCATCATGACCTCTCATACCAGCACCACATGAATTTCATGTCTGATGCCAAACACTACTTTTGGGATGCACCATTACTATTCTTGAATTGTGTTGATGGACTTTTAAGATGATTCATCATAGAGGAAGAGATATATAATGTCATTGAAATATTCCACCCATCACCAATTGAATGAAATCATGTACCTGAGCGCACAATGGAAAAAATACCACAAAGAATATTTTTCTCGCCCTCATTGCATCACGATGATAGGGGATTCTGCCATTAGTGTAATTGATGTCAAAAAATGGTAAACATCAGTAAAAGATATTAAATACCTTAGAACCCCATTCTAGAAGTTAATGTTTGGGAAGTATAGGGTACTGATTTTATGGGACCATTTTTTATGTCACATGGTATGAGTTACATTCTAGTTTTAGTAGACTATTTCTCAAAATGGGTGGAAGCTGATGTGATAGAACATGACACACCAAAGATGATCAGGAATTACCCTCAAAAGAATGTGTTTTTACATGATGGATTTCTATGATAACACATTAATGATTTTGGGAAAAAATTATAGAATTATATTGTGCATAAAATAATTTAAGGATACGACAGTCGATACAACACTAGAACTCCCTATCACCCACAAACAACTGACAAAATTGAATTGTCAAATAGAGAGGTGAATCAAATCTTAGAGAAAAATGTTAAAACCAGATTATGTGATTGGATGCTAAAGTTGGATGATGCATTATAAGAATATAGAACTGCATACAAAATAGCCATACACCCCCATTTAGACTGGTGTATGGTAATCCATGTCATCCTCTAGTGGAAATAGAATATCATTTATTCTAGGAAATCCAAAAGATAAATCAAGATGTAGAAAAGGATGTAGAATAATGGTTATTTCATTAAAAATCATTGGCGGGAATCAAGAGATTTGTATAAAACAATGCAAGGATATTCAAGTAAATAACAAAAAAAGGGTATGACCAACGAATACCAAGATGTACCTTCATCCTAGGGAATAAAGTTTTGCTGTTCAATTCAAGATTAAAAATATTTTTAGGAAGGATGATGTTAATATGGATTAGTCCCTTTGGGGTTTCCCAAGTTTTTCCCTATGGAAAAACTAAAATACACTGAGATATAGAACCAAAATTCCATGTGACTTGTCAAAGAATGAATATATTTCAAGATCCATTCCATGAAGGTTAGATAATCAGCCACATGTTTCCCTAATCTCTCAAAGGGTCCATCTCCCAACTATAATGGAAGATCTGAGAGGTAGGAAACCTAGTGTATGGAAGTTTTAGATAAGTTATATTAGGATTTTTTTCTAAGAGTATCACATAAAAAAAATTTGGTGTAGAAGGAACAAATAAAGTTCTAAACATAGTTAAGTACACTTCATGTACACTTTGTTCGTGATTTTCAGTTTTCATCCCCATACATGACGTGAATAATTTGTACATGTTGTGTTCATGGTCATTTTGGTTTTGAAAATTTATAGGATGCGAATTGCAAGTCATGACCCACACCACCTTCTCCCATGACCCCTTGTCTCTCTCGACTCCCCCTCTCCCATTGAACATGAAAAACCTCCCAAAACTCTCCTCCATACACCATGAATTCACTCCCTTATCCTATTCCCTAAACCAACCAACCAGGTCGCCCCAAGATGACCTCCTATAGCGCACCAGCTGCACCCTCCCTACGCAATACCCTCCTACCTCTATGGAACACACCAAAATACCCCAGCTTGAGATCTCACCCTCTACATCCTCTTCTGACTCCACCGGCCAAAAAAAAACACCTATGTTCCCCATTCTATATCTAATTATCAGGGTGACACCACTTCTCCATACATCGATGATAACATCTATTTTCACAAGGTGCGCTGTATCAGAAACCCACATCATCAGGTAAATCTTCTTCACCTATAGTCAAAGCCGATGTGCGCCAACAAAATGTTGGACTTGGGCGTGCTCACCAAGTTAAATTCTGCTAATGATTTACTAAATCGCTTAGAGACTTTTCATATTGAAAGAATTATCATGGTATGAGGGTAGATGTACCTAGAGTTATTCCTTAATTTCTTGGAAACATTTTATATCACTGTTGACTACCTACATTTTCAGCTTGGCGGCAGACCTTGTCATCTTGGTTTTGCAGAGATTGGAGTTGGGCTTGGTATTTACATTGAGTAGTTCATTTTCTATTGTTTTTACCCCATCCTACAGACATGGACATCCCACGAGACTGCACTTAACCCATAGCATCTCAACCTATGTGACCCCCAATTGTTTCATGAACCTCAACTCAAGAAGTCAACTGACCTACGAGGCCCCGACTTTCACATTCTTCATAGATCCATGGTGAATGGATGGTTTTCTCGAGGAGATATCCTTATAAGCGCCATCCAAATGGATGTATTGATACTCATAACAGCCATGGGTAGTCCAACAATCAATATGGAAATCTAGTTCACTTCATATTTCAGAGTCTTGACTTTAAGGAAGTGCAGCACACGCATGAGTGGATCCTTCATCACCCATCTAGATAAGTGCATGGGATTCTTTGATGCCTCTCTTCCCCTCACCTCCATTGGACTAATCGAGATGATTGATCTTGTGATTCTAGAAAAGATGCATATACTCATGCAATAGGATTCCATCTTTTTCTTAGGAATAGTCTTCTAGGAGTCCATACTTCAAAAGAATATATCCAAATCAATAGCATCTAACCAAATCAGCAGCATCAGAGCCACCACAGCCTCATCAGATAGCCACACCTACTACACCCTTACCTACCACCACCTCCGCTGCCACCAATTCAAACATACCACCACCATACTTTAACACCTTCACCGAGCTCCATGCCGATATCTAGTGGGTTTTGTTGAATCAGCACCATATATAATCCCACCTCCATCTCCTATTCATTGATCACACTAAAGTTTCTATTTCTCCCTCTACCACACCAGTTGGACCTTCTTCCTCCACCATTCCACCACCCATTTACACCTAGCCATACCTCCCTCCTGATAACAAAAAACAAGCCACCCAACATGAGTTCAGGGTAAAGAAGGCCCATGGATGGAATAGGGGTAGCCACGGAGGCCATCCCTGAGGTACCATTCATTGATCTAGCTACTAGAACCATGGTCCGAGTGTGAATCAGTACTTCAAAAAATGAAACCTCATCCCATCTCCATACCACCAATACATCAAAACCCATGACCGCTATAAATCCACCCTCTACTAATGCTAATACTGACACATATATGTTTGGACAGTACATCAATACATTAGGAAGTGGTATGACACTCGAGGATATTTCTGGGGAAGATCGCTGATCTGATTTTAATCATTCCTTAGGGATTTTTGAAACCTTTTCATGTAATTATCACTAGTAGTTGTTATATTCATATTTTCCCTCAGCTTTGTTTGCAATATGTATATATACACATATTCATGGAATTTATTTTTATGTTCTTTTGTTTTTTCAGTTCCTTTTTCTTTTCTCTGTATCTTTAACATGTCACGCTCCTAAAAATCATCTTCCATCATTTATGGCCTTGTGCCACCAGCAGTCTTAGAACAAAGGGTGATCGAGCCCATCATCTACATTTTCCAACATCTTTATGATATCTCACTTGAAATTCAGCACCTGCAGTAGCCTCCATAACCAATTAATCCATTCTTAGCACACCTCAGTGATGCTCAAGAAGTTGCGTTTGAAGTTCTTAACCCACCGAAGTGACCATGTGAGCATTTATACCCAACCTCAAGCAATTGTAAACGCTGAAGAAGATACTGAGCTGATGGACATTCTGAAAAAAAAACTATTTTTTCATATGTGTGGATGATGACATTCATTTAGCACTTTATGGGAGGAAACCACAGTTCATTTCTTATTTTAACGAACTTTCATGGCCATGACTTTTTCATTTCTTTTTCATTATTCATTTTGTTCCTTTCATGAAGTTGCATTATAAAACTGTAATAATTTGAATAATATGTATATCCCCCTTTCTCACTTTATGTGCCTACATATTTTCTCAGATATTCCACATGTTTATTCCTGTGAACAAATGTTTGTTATCTAATACATGATTTTCTCTTCTAACATTTTTTGTAGGTAAATTATATTTTCATGCTATGACATCTTAAACACCCTTCATGGAATAACACATGTATCAGGGAGCTCTCAACTTCATTTTTTTAATTTTTCCTAATATTCCATTTCAAATAATTTAAAAATTCACTTCCATACTACTCCCACAATCATTCTATTGATAGTGTGGACACTATCTCTTACTATGTGTGGGGGATCTCTTCATAGTTTCACTGATTATACACATTATTTTTTATTTTCCTCACATGACGAGGAATTTTTTTTCTAAATAATAAGCATTCTTTAAACCTGAGAATAATAATGCCTTTGTAGTTAAAGAAAATTATTAGTGTAAAAGTGACAAGGACCATGTTTCACCCCTGCATAAATGTTTCTTAGATGATTGCTGAGTGTAGAGAATTAATTAAAATTAAAAATCTTCGAAATAATGAATAATTGATCTATTACTTAGGATTTATACCATTTTTTTATTACGAGTTAGTTTTCGAGTCTCAAAATATAAGAGTACTTTAAGACGTTAATTTCATACTCTTATGTGATAATATTTTTTGAGAGATACGTAGGGCATGTAAACTGACTTGAACATGCATTGAGATATTATCAAAATGATGACTGAACTATTATGGATTTTAAATGATTGAGGAATTCATTGACAGCCACATTCCCTGAGACACACCTAACATCTATTATTCATTTTGCCTATAGTTTCCCTAAATGAACTATTATAATGAAGATATTACAAGCCAATTTCACATCCAACCTTGATCCTTATACATTGCTTAAAGAAATCATTAAAAAATGGTGTGGGAGACATTCAGAAAAACAGGGATTCTTCCACTTTCAGAGATATACGGTGCACTCACCAAACAATGAGGTTGTGATCCACAAAACAATCTTTGAAACTCATTCATATTATATTTCTTTGAAAAATTTAAAATGAAAGGAAAAATTGATATGGTTTGTGAACTAGGAGGGTCAAAATCACAATTTTACATACCAATGAATACATCGAATGATCATATGTGGTTAGGTGATGGATTTGAGATCTATCATAGGCATGAATTTTGAATTATAAAATTGAAAAAGAAAAAGGAATAGAATAAAATCATTTTTTGAATACACACTTGATACACACATGGATCTAGCCAATGATGAGGGAGTGAGGATTTGACTGGCCATAAGGAGGAACTTTATCAAATATGTTCTTTCACTATCTTCATTCTACTGTGGAGCTTAAACTATTTTTTAAGCCCAACTTTTCACATTCTATGTTCCTACCCACAGCCATAGAGTCATCAAAACCCGATTTTATAAATCCGTCAAGATTAATCTTATGCTTGTCTTTACATAGTAGAGATGATCGAACCATTGAAAGCTTATGGTTATGAACATATACTCTGAGTATGATCATACCTCTCCTTAAATTTTCTACCATGAGTTATGAGTGAAAATAATGGTGAGTTTGGATACAATTAGGCATAGAACATAAGGAATATTTAAGAGGTTATTCTTAGAAGACTATAATTGGTTTTGAAAACTATACATTGAGGCAAGAAAAACATTCTATGAAGTTTTAAATTTTAAAATTGACTTTTCTCGGCTTACAGAAATTTTTAATTGCATGGACTTAACAAATATTTATGGCTTTGAAAATTGATTTTCATTCACGAAGTCTTTGTTACGAGGTTCTTGAATCATGAAAAGAAATTGTTCAAGTGTATGGGGATTTGATAATCGTTATTTAAATAAACAATTTTCTGTTAATTGTGTATAGTTTTTCATTGAATTACTTGATAATGCACTGGTATGTGTCTAATTTGGCTGGAAAAAGAGCAACATAGGTTTTTAAGGAAGAAAAGGAAAAAAAGGTGCAAAACATATCATGTACACATCATGATCATCCTTTTCATGTCATGTACTTGAATATGACTATCTGTCTCAAGTCATGAAGCCATGTAGTGGCCATGCCACAAAGTCTATAGAAAAAAAGATGCTACACATCATGACCAAACAAGACACATCGCAATGCTAGACCAATCCTGGGATGATAAATCAATGAATAATCCAAGACAAAATAAAATAGAGACGTGGTACATGTCGTGAATGAAACTCCCAAATCATGTACCTAGTCAAACCTATTAAATTTTTGAGATACTCGTGTGCCACGTTGGAGATCCAAAATTCGCAAAAACTGACACGGATCATGGATACATGTCATATTCCTACAATAAACATCCTTAGGAAATTCTCTTATATAATAAGCGGAGTGGAAGATTATTTAGGATAATTCCAAACGTGCATCTCTTCCCCATTTCATCTCATTTACGAATCCTTTCACCCGTTCCCCTCTCAAAATCTAAAACTCTTAGTATTTGTGTATTTATATTAATTCAAGATCCATGGAGCCTCCATTATTCAACACATTCAATTCACACAAACAGATTTAGTTTTAGCATCCATTTATCTTTGTCATGTAATCCTTTTATTTATAATTGTAATTTATTTAGTGAATTTGTATTTCAGTTACCATTTCTAAACCTTTTCATGATCCCAATTCCATTAATCAATCCACCAAGAATGCTATCATTCATTTATTTAGATACATCTTACCCCTCCATGAGTAGTTAAATTTCTTAGGGGTAGGGATCAAGAAATGTATCTTCATAACTAAATATACCTTTAAATATAAACATGTAAAGCCTAATTGAATTATTATGAAGGACATGAACTTCCAATCTATCCCATTTTTGCGAACGTCCTTGACAATAGTATGATGAATCAAACGACCCCATCCCAATTGGAGTAGACTATGTTATGACTACTAGAATAAGAAAAATTTATGCACAAATAATCCAAACATAATGCACCTAGGTTTTTCCTATCCCTATACCATAGAATAGCCACTTCTAGGGTATAAATAGAAGGTTATGACCAATGTCAACTAGTGATCCATATTTTCTTCACAAAATAAAACATAAGATTATTCCATGGATAGAATTAAAAGGACATCATTCACACCAATAAATGACATGATCCCAACGCATCATTTATAATTTAGAGTCATACCAAAAATATAACATAGATCAAACTACCAATAATGACATCTTGAATGGAATCCTTTTCAGGTTTAGGAATCAGATTTCACCAAAGTGAAATAGTAGTCTCCATGTAGATTTGACCACATAATTCCAATAAAATATGTCTTTGTAGTTAGTGAAACCTTAGGACCAAATATAAACTCTAAATTTGATAATTTATTGAGGATGTAATAACACCACTGTGTGAGATCCTTCAGCACCATATGATTATTAAAAGTCAAGAAGATCATCCCGTGCACCCATTTGGTAGGTTCTGGAAGTCGAAAAAAGCTATGACATGGTTTTATCATCGTCTGTCAAAGCTTGTGGGCTGGTCCTACCTTATGTCTGGGAATTTGAATAAAGCATCCACATGGTTAGTTAACAGTTGTCCAAACCATTCGAGTTGGTTGTCAGGACTTTACACCTTTAGGCAGTGGCAACCGTACGGTTGGCACACAGTTTGTTAAACTGTACTGCCAAAATATGTGATCAAGCATGGTCATTAAAACATAAAAACTCTATTCCACCCTTCCCCAAATTTACCCAAACATGTACCCCCTCTTATTGGGTAGGTATTGGTACATTAAGGGTTCCATTTACCTCTTATCATTATCTCCCCTTCCCCCATGGATGCATCATTGATTTTCTAAGGTAAAATTGTAGGGTTTTTTTCTTTTTCCTCTTCACTCTATCTTTTATCTCAATATATAGGGTTAGATTTGTGGGTTACCCCTCTTGGATAAACCCTATAGCAAGTGTTTCGGTGTGATGTGATTTTATTTGGATATAGGGGGTTCAGATCATATGTGGGGCTATGTTATTCCTTCTCTGAGGGTTTCATTGCATTTGCACACCATTGAGGTGGGTGTCTCCAAGCATTTCGTTTCAGATGCATTCTAATGATACTTAGGTGTTTTCAATTAATTTACATACATGCTTCACATAATTATAATTCTCTTGGTTATATTCTTATGGTTATTTAATATTATTAGAATTTTAAAAAAATTGTTTTTGTAGTTATTCCCCATATAGGCCTGTGTATATATGCACTAATGGTGTTTGATAAAATGTAAATTGAGCCTTTAATGTAAAATTTCATGATTTTAGTGGATTTTTCCTTGGTTAAGTTCTAATAAATCAATTGAAGTATGATTTGATCTTTATTTCTGGAAAAGTGTGACTTTTATATTTTTATTTTTTGTGTTGAGTGGAAATCTTGTGATGTTTCCTTGAAAATGGTTTTGGGTAAATACATAGACTCTTAGAAGCAACTATTGGATGCTTGCACATCCATAGGTGCACAGAGTGTACACATGGATGGGATTCCAAATGATGATGGCATTTAAAGTGATTCTCTCAATGAAATTTAGTTTTCTGAAAAGGTTTATCATCTTCTCTTTCTCTTTCTTTTTATAAAATGGTTCCATGTTTCTTCCGAATGACATAAATAAGTTTCAAGATTGTATTAGCATTGATGGAACATTTTAAATTTTATAAATGATTATTAGTTTATAAATGATAAATATGATTGTTTAGAATATTTATATACATTGTGTGTTTTAAACATGGTTTTGAAATAAAGGTGGATCTAGAATAATGGCTCGTTTGGCATTTGTTTCATGGAAGTGGCAATATGTATTAAATTTTGGAATGACTACAAATTTTTTTGATTGTGTATTTTCAATGTAATTGATATAAGGTTCAGTTATGACCTTTTGATATTGAGGAATAAATATAGCTTTTCAAAGGTGAATGCTAATTGTAAATTTCAGAATACATTTTGAAATGGTTTTGAAAGAACGTGTGAGGTGATGGCCCAGTTAGAACCATAGATGCGGTGAAATGTATATATATATAGTGGAAACTTCTATAGGTTATTTTTCATTTATGGGTCATTGTATAGGAGGTGTCCATGTTTGGGGTAGGAATGAGTGGTGACAGTAGGAATGATGAGTCTTGCATGTGAGGTCCTCCTACAAACACAACATATTATTACTATGGGTTCCAAGTAATCTTCTAGAGGATCAAGTGATAGTTTCTTAACATCCCCAATTAGATGGGTTGGTACCTCCTTGATTTTCTAGGATCCTAGGTGGTTTGTGCCTCCATACTAGTTAGTTGAGGGAAAATTTTTGGTTATAGATTAGTGAGCTTCACCATATTCTTGTAGGTGGTTCAGAACCGAGTACGTCTAGGGATCATTATAGAGATTTTTAGGAAATCCCTAATTATTATAAATAATTTCATGTTCACATTCTATTACACATAGTTTCTCATATTTTCTCACTATTTATCTTTAGCAAACCCCAGTATCCCTTGTTTTTTGTTTTCGTTTTAAAATGGTTCTCTGTTTTGGAAATGGAAATTTGGTGTGCAATGTTTTAAAAAGGGAAAGCTTTTATTATATATTTTAAATGAATTAATCCTATTTTATAAGTATATTTCATACTAATATTAATGGACTATTGTTATGAATGTAAATGAATGGATTCTTTAGTGGTTTCCTACTGAGATGTTAGGATAACACCATAACTATACCAATCAGTGTTGATAGACCCCATATATTTTGTTGGTTTAGGTTCTTGCTTAGCCTTCTTGAGTAGTGGGTTGGTTTTGTGGTTGGAGGTAACAAAGAGGTCACATGGAGTTCATGTTAGCATGGTTCATCGTTATATTTGTTCTCTATTTCAGTTTTTTTGTTCAATTGTATCTTATAATTATATCAGTTTATTATATTTATTGTGAGATTCAATTATTTTTAGTCCTTCTGTTTTATCAGTTTGGCTTATTTGATCCCTATTTTTTGGGCTTAAATTATTCCCATTGTGTCATTTTGATGACCAATAGTATATTTCCATCATGTGGTGATTGGAAATTCTAATCAATCCTTGGTGAAGATCGAGTCATGTGTCGGGTCAAATGGAATATTGGGCTAGTTCATTCAAACATGGTATCAGAGTGAGCACTTGTTGTTAGGGGTGTCAGGTATATTAAAGATTAGGTTTTTTATGGTTTATGAGGTAGGTTATGGGTTGTTTCTTAATCACCACCACTCATGGTGAGACATGCATTTCCAGGAGTAGTCATGAATTTAATCATTTTGTATTTGTTTTGGATTGAGGGATGCCAATTCAAGTGAGTTTGTTTTATGTTGTAATTTCACATGGAGTAGTGGCCCATGTGAAGTACAAGTACACAGTTCAGGATCCATGTAGTGATGACTCTTATCTAGGGAATTTCTCACTACAATGTGATTGAGTTAGGAACCAACACTAGTTCCTCCTTCAGATAATTAATTTTGAGTTGTGTCTTTCTTTGTTCATGGTTGGTGTGAGTAGGTTTTTAAAATTAAATCATTTTTTAAAATAGAAAGGAATTTTTTCCAATGGGGTTGGATGGTAAAATTGGATTTAAAGAAAAATGTGTTGGATTTAAAATTTGTTAAATGCTTGGGTTTTGATAATTAAATGGTATGTGTCACACTTGGTACTCCTTATAATAGTTTACATGTGTGTTGGTATGTGTGAAAAGTGTCTATTGGCACATGGAAGGGGATAGAAACACTAGTGATAGTTCATATGGTTCCATGGGTGAGAGTTTGAAATTAGTGGTTTGTCTTGGTTTTTCTAATATGGGCTTTATGTCGAAAATTATTTGGGTTTGGTTCTTCTTTGAAAAGTGGATTCTTGTTTTGTGAAAAATGGATTCTCACTCTAGGATGGTGGCCTTGAAAAAAAAGTTGTTTTGGAATTTAAATTAATGGGGTGGTTTTTGAAAAGATAATATTGGGTTTTGTTTGTGGTGTTTAGTTTTTTAGTGTTTTTTGGCATAGATTTCTCTTTTTGATCATGATTTTGGTTGATGTTGGTTGTGGCCTTGTGTTTTTTATGTAGTTTAGAATATGCCACCAAGAAAGGTCCCCAATGTTCTAATGAGTCACACCTATTTTTTGATTATTTCTGAGTTTTTCCCATTTATCAGGGTGATCAAGGTCCATTAATGATAGTGTAGTGGTTTGAGGTAGTTTATAATTCCTTTTGATTATTGTGAACTCTAGAAGCTGTTAGAGTTCATGTTGTTATGGGGTTATTTGAGGGTCCAACATTGGATGAATGGTAATTGTTTTCCACACAATCATTTTATGTTGGGAAGAAATAGGAAGTGTCTAAGACCTTATTTTTCTAATGCTTTATAATATAGGAGGTGAAAATATAAAAGAGGGAAGATCTCATGAGAATTCAACAAAGACGATGATTGGAGATGGTCTATATTGAACTTTTCAAGGAACTGGTATCCTTTTCTCCGGAGGTGGCATCACATTATATATTGATGGTTTACCCCTTCATTAGGGGTCTTCATTCGGAGATCATGGAGTGAGTCATCTCATATAAGGCTATTATCTTTGAGAAGTTGGTGGATGAGGTGTTTCTATATGAGTTAGTTTTCGGAGTTCATATAATTGGAAATCAGGTGTCTTCCATTGGTTGAGATGGTTCCCCATCTGGTAAAGAGTTTATAACAGAGAAACTTGTCCTTATGGAATATAATTTGATGGATTTCTCTTTCAGTTCATTAGATTAATTTTTTGTAATCTATAAATGTGTTTGGATCGGGCATTCAAATCCATCTTGTTGCAACCCTATGAAAGAATGCAATTGTTGTGGCTATCTGGGTCATCTGAAAAAGTTCTGTAATAAGTGTTTCTTAAAGAAACCATAGTGATTAAAGGTTGTCAGCATCTAACTATGAGGCAAGTCGTGCGTCAGTTGTCAAGGCTCTAGCCATAGGTCTTTGAGTGATGTTGGAACACTGTTAAGAGTTTCCTAGGGTTTATGAAACCAAATCCCAGTTTTGTTCCATGTGTTAGGGTTGAAGCATTTAAAGTTTACTTATTGTAGTTATTGTTTATATTCAAAGATCATTCATTTGTTTTAAAATTATGAGAGTCTTACTCTATCATAATCCAAGTAGATAGGTTCTTGCAAATGTGGAATTTGGAATTGTTGTATTTCGTAGTGCCTGATTAACCCTTATATGGATTGGTTTTGGTTTTATCAATGGTCGTTTAGAATGAAAATTCTATTTTTGGAGGAAATGATGGATTGTGGTTCAGTTCACTGTTTGTATTAGTTTCCATTAGTGGGTAGTCCCCATGATGGTGATCCTTGGTTTGTGTGGGAGAATTTTTATTTTGGGTTTAGAATTTCCAAGTTGCGTTGTAGGTTTCATTAGTTAGGGTGGAGAGGTTGAGACAGTTCATAGGGTACTAGTTTCTCAAGTCACCCTATATTGAGTCTTCTATTAATATTTTTGTGGTGTTATTTTACTTGTGGGGATAATTAGATCAGTTCACATTCGCAGTTCTTGTGTATGCTGTATACCCCACATGGGGTGGTGTTGTTTGGGTTTTAATGTTTCTATGCTAGTTGAGTTCTTGTAGTGGGGAGAACCCTCTCAAGCTCTCCCCTTTTTCTTATGATATTATTTCTTCCTGATCGGTTTGGTGGGAATTTTGGAGTAAATATTCACCCTGAGGTTTTTGGTTTCTCTCGGTTTTGATCATTCCAGAAATCATGTTTTGATGACATTTCTTCTAGGTGGCTTTCTGGGAGTAAAAAATGTTTGTTCTAGGGATAATTTCACACAACGACATTGTAAACATTTTTATTTAACATATTCTTAGTCTTAGATCTATGTTCATGTTTCAGGTTTATTCCTCATTGAAATTTTTAATATTTTGGATGTTTGTGTTATTTTTTGGCTTGCGAACGAGCACCTCATAGTTAGTAGAAACTTGGACGATCAGTCCAGGTACCCGTGTTGTATTTTCTATAAGTATATAGGATCTACCACATTTTTTTTAACATGGTCGGTCAAACCTTGCAGGATGGTCATGTGGTAGGTCTCAGAATGATATAGAACCCACTGTAGAGTTGTAAAATGGTTGGCCAAATCATGTAGGTTGGTCATACGATCGGCACCTGTTTGGGTAGTGGATACTGCATGGTTGGTTCACCATTTGTTAAACCTTGCATCAAAACCATGTGATTGGTACATGTGAATAAAATATTAAATCCCATCTTCTACACTTACCTCTTTTTCCCTAAACTCCCCCCTCCTCTTATGTCATTTTTTATATAGGAAGGGTGACCCTCCCCCCATTCTTCTTTGGTCCTCTTCCCCTATGGATCTGATTGTGATGTTCCCTAGTTATATTTTTTCATTTTCCCCTTTCCCCCTTCCCTCTCCCTTCTATATCTGTTTCTAGGGTTCTCCTTGTGGGGTATCCCTCTTGGTCAAACCCGAGATATTAGGTTTTGTGTGTGATGTGATTTCATTTGGATCTTGTGCGTGTAGATCATCCATGGGACCAAGTTCATCCCTCTATAAGGGGGTTGTCTCATTTACACACTATTAAGGTAGGTGTATCCATAATTTTCCTTTCTCATGAATTTTGTTGATAGTTGTTTATTTTCAACTAATTTATAAACACGGTTTTCATACTTCTGTTTTTCTTGGTTATCTTATGCTAGTGATTTCATATTAGTTTAATTAGTTAAAAATGGTTTTGATGTGATTCACCTTATAAACATATATCGATATACACTAATGGTGTTTGATAAAATATCCATTGAACCTTTAATGTAAAATTTAATGATTTTAGTGGTGTTTTACATTTGGTATGTTCTATAAAATGGATTGAACTATGATTTGTGCCTTATATGTGGAATGAGGTGAATTTTATATTTTTATTTGTTGTGTTGAGTTGAAATCATATAAAGTTTCCTTAAAAATGTTTTTGGGTAAATACATAGACTCATGGAAGGTTCCATTATATGTTGGCACATCCATGGGTGTACAAAGTGCACACATGGATGGGCTTTCTAATGATGATGGCATTGAAATTGATTCTCTCATTGAAATTTATATTTCTAAAAAAGGTCCTCATCTTCTTTTTATCCTTATTTTTATAAAATGGTTCCATGTTTTTACCAAATGACATAAATTGGTTTCAATATTCTATTGGAATTGATGAACCATTTGGAATTTTATAAAGTTTTTTTGGTTGCTAAATAATAAAGAAGGTCGTTTAGAATATTTAATTATGTTGTGTGTTTTCACATTTGTTTTAAATTAATGTTGAATCTAGAATAAAGGACCATTCAACATTGTTTTCTTGAAAGTGGTTATTTAAATAAATATTGTGAATGGTTGGGAAATGATTTAAAAATATATTTGGGATAGACTTGATATCAGGCTCAGTTGGTACCGATTAATATTGAGGAATTAATGTAGTTTTCCTAATGTGAATGCAAGATTGTCATTTTTAGAATACTTTTTGAAATGGTTTGAAAGCCTGTGTACCATGATATCCTGATTGGAACCATTGGTGATGTGATATGTATATATATAGTGGGAACATCTGTAGGGGGATTTCATTTTTTTTGTTATTTTATAGGTAGTGTCCATGTATGGGGTAGGAAAGTGTAGTGAAAACACATATGATGAGTCACGCATGTGAGGGCCTCTTGCTTACATAACATAATATTACAATGGGTTCCTGGGATTGTTTTAGAGGATTGGGTGTTGGTTTCTCAGAAGCAACAATTAGATGGGTTGGTACCCCCTAGATTTCCTGATAGGCTAAGTGGGTTGAGTTACTGGATTGTTCAGTTGAGGGAAACAAGTTGGTTATAGACTAGACACCTTTACGGTATGCTAGCATGGGGTTCTAAACCGAGTTCGTCTAGGTATCTCTCTAGGGATGTTTAGGAAATCCAATGGTTACTATCTATAAATTATCTTTTACATCACATTACACCTAGTTTCTTGTACCGTTTCTCCATTTATTTTTAGCAAAACCCAATGTACCTTGTTTTGGGTTTTGGTGTTGAAATGGAAATCTAATTTGGAAATGGAAATTTTGTGTGAATTGTTTTGAAAAGTGGACAAACAGATTATTTTTTTAAAATAATGAAAACCTATTTTCTGACTATATTTTAAAATATTATTAATAATCTATTTTTGGGAATGTAAATGCATGGATTATTTGGTTGTTTCCTACTGATCTATTTGGATCACACCCTACTTGTACCACTTGAGGCCATTAGTTTGAATTTGTTTTGTAGGTTCAGGTTCGTGGTTCGGCTTCTTGAGTATTGGTTTGGTAATGTGAATAGTGGTGGCTAAGAGGTCACATAGAGATCGTGGTAGCATGGTTTTTATTTATTTTTTTCTCAATTTTAGATTTGTTTTTCTTCAGTTTCATCTTTCAACTGAATGAGTTTATTATATTTATTTGAGATTTAGTTATTGTTAAAAATTCAATTTTTTCATTTTGGAATAATTAATCTTGGTTTTTTTTCTAAAACCATTCCCCTTATATTATTTTTATGCACGACACGGCATTCCTGCT
This sequence comes from Viscum album, assembly GCA_963277665.1. Lineage (NCBI taxonomy): Eukaryota > Viridiplantae > Streptophyta > Magnoliopsida > Santalales > Viscaceae > Viscum > Viscum album. Next base: position 204,619,816 of record OY728128.1, on the reverse strand, counting down.
CATGGGGATTGGGAATTCCCTTCAGCCTTACTTTGGACCTGGTTGGGTGTCAATATAGATGGAATCCCAGACTAGTTTGTGACAAATTTTAATGTATTAATAAATCATTTTCTTTTTTTAAAAAACACATTTTTGGATATTTGAATTTACCATATTTGTTTATATTATATTTCCTAAAATAAAATATATTTTTGGAAATAATAATTATATATTAAACCCATTATCATCATAATTAATTATAGTAGGATATGAAAATCAGAAAATAGAAATCAATATTTCCATGCATGTGGTACTCTATTTGTAAGAAAAATAGTTGATAAAATTCTGTATAGATTTTTAAAAAGAAATAATATGGTAGATAATTTAAAAATGTAAAGAATTTCTAAAATGTTATAATTATATATTATATTAACTATTAGTACTATCCTTGTATGGGGGTGATGGATTATGAACCATCTATCATAGTGGAGATTGTTTTCTATATAATGCACAAATGAGAGGTTAATTTGTGCTAATGGAAAATTGAAATGTGGTTAATTATTTTACATCAATATAGTGTCATAAAATTTTAATAATGATATTAATGTTATCATTTTATGATGTTTAAATGTAATTTATGTTATATTAATTACACATAATGAAATATAAATGACAAAATAATATTTATAAATTCGTAGTTTGTGTTTATCTCCTCTTTAATGGTGGTTACGAATTAGAGGGATAATGTTTTCAGAAGACTATAACAACTTGGATATGTATAGGAATGTTTTAGATAGTTTTAGTCATAGTTTTGTATAATCTAAAAGGCTTTATTGTGTGGTTTTGTTACTAGAGGAGTTCCCCTTTTAAAAGATAAAAGAGATGGAATGATTGAAAATTCAAAAAACCATTTAATAATTAGATGTCTCTCTCAATGTCAGAGGCTTATAAATTGTTAATTAATGGACCTGAAATGTATATGGTCAATATATGACTCAACCATCCATAAAAAACTGTTTTAAACATGTTTTTAAATACTTAACATTTGATTTTTCTATTTTACAACATTATCTTTTACCATGAAAATGTGTTTTAACCTAATAGAACATATCATGTATACAAATAATTCAGAATTATCATATAATTTGGACCATATAATTGAAAATTTAAATTAAATGTTCTAATATGTTTTTTCTATACATGTCATCAATCTATTTTAATTCAGCAAATGAATATTCTAAGAAAATAATTTTTAGAGAAAATATTATTTCAGTTCAAAATTTTCAATTATTGTTTATTATGAAATAGTAAATATCTATGATACAATTATTATTTAAATATATATTCAATTAAAATGTATTAATTATTTTTAATTCATAGTTATTATAATTCATAAAATCCATGATATTACGAAAAAATAATATTTTATATTATTCAAAAAAAATTAGTCTTTAAAAAATTCCTAAAAAAATACTCATAAATTTGTATTTTTATGATTAATTCATGAAAAAGTTTATGTTTTAAAAATAATATTATAAAATTTTAGAAATTAAAATTATAATAAAACTATAGATTTATTTGAGAAACTATTCATATAAGAAAATAAAATTTTTATATGGTTAACTATACATTATTATTATTTTATAAAATTGAAAATTAATTGAGTGAAAATATATTTTTAATTTAATTATTATATATTATTATTATTTAATAATTATAAATATAGTTATTTGAATTAAAAATATATTTTTCTGGAAAACATAATTTTCACTATAAATTTAAATTATTTGTTTTTTATATATATTAATTAAATTAAATTTTTTATTAGATGTTTCCTATTAATATTTATACACGCATTTCATATTATAGTAACAAATATTTATACTCACAAAAATAATTAATATATTTTAGTGGCCATATTTATTAGTTATCTTTCGATATTAATGTAATGTGATTTTTTAAGTCTATTGTTTCTGTTAGAGTATAGAAAGAAAACACAATATTTTTTGGATGAAAGAATGTTTTTAAGGATAAAGATGTTTTAAATAATGTATTTGAATATAAATATAATATTTAACACCCATATGGAGTTAAAATAAAATATTAATTTGGTTATCATATGTTAATAAATATAAGTACTTATTATTCCACTATTTCTTCTTCAACGAATGAGAGAATGGTCAATGAAATATTTTCTAACTCTTCTAATTAAGGAGAGTCAAATTTCTAAAATTCTAGGGTGCTTGTGCAACTAGAATTAGGATTTAAAATCACTTACATGAGGAGAAATGTTTTTATAAAATATATATATATATATATATATATATATTTTGGAATAGTAAAGGAAACAAATTGCAAATTGGATGTTTTAAATGTAATAATCATTATAATATAAAATATAACTCCCTAAACATATTGAAAATAATAAATTTGATGTGAAGTTCCGAAAAAAAATAAAATTTTAAAAGATAGGGAAAATATTCTTGAATGATACATGGTTTGTTTTTTTATGTTTGTAGTGATGAATAAAAGACTAACAATAAAGTTAAAAAATAAAACCAAGAAGGGAATACATCTTTTATTTCTCATGAGGAATAGGTAAAGTCATTCTTCTGTAATAATTATATATTTAAAATTTATTTTATTGATGGTATCAATTCATATTGATTAATATTTTATAAAAAAATATGATTCATTGAAAAAGAACCATCTAAAGAGATCTTCTGAGCATATAGTTATTGGAAAATGATCTTTATAAAAATATATTTTATATTTGGCATCAAAATTTAGTAATCTTGAATAATATTTTTTTATTCAGGGTATTAGAATAAATATATTGTATGATGAAGTGAAAAATATGAAATTTTAATCTAATATATTTACTTGGCTGGAGTAATACACTGATTAAATAAAATGTAGGAAAAAACTAACATAATCGTAAATTGGTAAATTGAAGTAATGAAAACTAAATAATGATTATATAATTTGTTATATTCCTTTTTCAAATAGAATAATAATATTTTCTTATAATAAACCAATCATGGGTACCATCAAAACTAGTATTCAATCTAATTTAACACTAACCTGAAGGATGTTCCTGATCCTAATGGCCAGGTAAATATATCCTTTGTGTCCAAAAATAACCATTGAAAATGATATATCCCAAAATAAAATATGACAATTATCAATGATATAATAGGGAAACATAATCTGATAAATAAATCAAAATAACTATATCTCGTTTATGGAGATGATATAAAAAACTAGAATCATAACAATACTATAATAACCCATCTCCTAGTGGTCTACCTCCACCAACAATAACCCAAGTCACCAGTACTTGACCAAAAAAACTATGAACTATCAATGAAATTTGATGATAACATGATATCCTTATAAGAGAACATAAGGATTTCAAACAAAAAATGGTACATGTAATGTTTAAGCTATAGATCATGGCATGATTTTACCAAAGTATCAATGAAGTTACATCATAAGGTAATCCAAATATTCTAAAAGGTATTAAAATTAAGATGAACAAGGATTTCCATTTAAAAACAAGAATTTATGAGCATCATGATCTGATTATAACAATATTGGATTTTAGACCTATAAAATTAATCATTTTAAAATAATTTCTGAAATAAAATATAGAAACATATCATTTCATTATTCGAAATGAAAATGATTTTTTGAAAATGTTTAAAAATCATTTCACATGATATAGTCATATAATTCATTAAAAGAAGTGAATATGAACATGATATTAGCAATTTGTGCTAGAGATATATTAGTATAGTCATGGTTCTTCATCTAAATTAATATATCATTCATGAACAATAATAAATCAAGATACGTGACTCTAGTTCCTTGTAGTGAAAATGAGAATTTTCATCTTCTAATTATCCTAAATAAGGATTTTATGGGTATAACCTAGATACAACAGAGAGTCATACATAGTATAGGTAATAAATAAATAATGATCAACCTCTAACCATAACGTAAGTCTAAAATGGTCTAATTCAATCCATTTCCACACACACATACTTTATGGGTCACAAGTCTCTATCCTGAACCAATTATATTCCATACAGATCCATTATATGTGATGTGATTCCACTAAAAAACCATAAATATTTTTCATATCATATAACTACTGATGATATCAGTACCACTCAAAAGTAGTTTACTCCATAAATGTGAATAAACATTTTTTGAACACCCCTAAATGTAAAATAAAAACATTGTGTAATTTAAAACAAGTAATTATAACGATACAGGACAAACAAAACGTTCCAACTTGGCCATCAAGCATCATCAAATTCTATTCCAATAATTTTTATCAAATAGACTTTAAAAATGGAATCCATAACAGATCCCCTAGAAAATCATCATCAAAATTTATAATGGACCTTTACTCCATTTTATTTTATAAAAACATCCCAATGGAATCCAAATTAGTTTTTACAACATAAAATGTTTGAAAAAATTACAAGACATGGTGTAAAATAATCTCCACATGTATAAATCATTCATTTCAAATCACACAAATTCATTTTTTACATAAATGAGGTAAAGAATCATTTCAAAATAGATTTTTGTCATTTTAAAAATCATTCCATCTAAAATCATGTTAAAAAATATATATATTAACCTCCTCTATTCAAACGAAGTAATGTTACTTTAAAAACCCAAATAATGTCTAATAACATTATTTCAGCAAAAAATACATTAAATTTTCATAGAAGAGAAACTAAAAACATTATAGAATTCAATGTGTTGTAAAATTTGAGTGGGTATAAGATGAAGAAAATTCTGTTATAGTTGTGTTCACTGTAGATAAAATAGGATTATAGAATCTTTCATATGGTATATCAAGTTAAAAATTTGTAGAACATTTATTGTAAAATAAGTAACACAGCTCAATTAACTATCATGAAAAAATAATTGTATGATGATGGAACTTCATAGAATCACCTAATTAATGGTATTATAGAAAATATAATAAGGGATTCATAATATATTTATGAGATGTTTCATAAAAAAAAGTAAATAAAATTTTAACACACTCCTATTGATTTCTCAATAGTAGTTTACCCCAAACTCTATAAAGGACTAATGAAAATTGAATGGATCAAATCATTTGGTAGATATGAAAAAACATGATGGATTTTAGGCCACAACTATACACCCCTATATTAGAATAACTATTTATTTTTCCATTTCAATAAAATATATTTTTGGGATAGGTTAAAAATATATAGGATATATAACTTTAAAAAGGTATATGGAATAATTTTCATTGATTTATAATATTTATAATAGTTTAAAATGTGTAATAGGTTTGTTTAGGAATGAATGAAATGAAAAATTTAGTTTTAATTTAAATTTCTTCCAAAAAGAGTTATATAAAATAGAAATTAAGATTCATCATAATGAAATCCTTAAAAATAACATGGTTTCATTAAATAGTGATGGAGATTCATTTACACATCCTTTAAGAATAGAAAATTCCCCAAAAATAAAATACACAAAAATCCACCCTACTAAAATGAAATTGGATGATTTCCCATGTGTTATTCATAATAAATACAATGTACCCTAGATTTGTCCAAAAAATAGGATATACCATTACACAATGCATAGAATGTATTTATTACCATTACACAACTAACAAAACTCATATATACCATTACAAATCATGAATAGTATCAATTATACATTTACAAAACTCGTGAGAGATTAAATTTTCACTTATAAAAATCTTAAAAAATACATTTCATAATGTAAGTAGCAACATAACTATATGAGGATCCTAAACAATGAGACATGTTAAAATTTGAATTTTTAAAAAAAAATTAATTTTTTTTCATATGAAATATGAAAAAACTATAATGGGTCATTAATTTTTATTAAATGAGGATGTTATAATTCTCTCTACCATAGTGATTTCGGTCCCCATAAAAATTCAGTTGGAATGATGGAAAAACAAGATTAAAATAAATCTCAAAAATTACCCATATGGAGGATAGTCTGCCAAAAAAATAACACTCACATAAAAGTTTCCAACTAAAAAAACTCCATGATAACTTCCCAATAAGATTGCATAAGTACCATTAAATAGAACCTGAAATTTCAATATACCTCTAAAAAAAACTCAAAAAATCTAAGAGTTACAAAAAACAACAATTAAAACAATATCAATTATTAGTTTTTCAAAAATATAATTATTCATTAAAATTAGGGAACATGATGCTTTTTTTCAAAAACAATTCTCTTCAACACAAAGAGGAGATATTGATCACATGTCATAATGAATCTTAAAATATTTAAAATTGATAAATCATAGAATGAAATATTAAAAACACCATAATGAATCCTAAAATAGCAAATTCTATCAAGATTCATTGATTTTTAGATGTTATAAAACAAGTTATATAACAAAAAAGTGCTTCTAATCTGGGTAAGTACACAATGGTAACCATGAATTTTAATAAATAAGAATCATGTACTTATGGGAATATTTAGTCATCTTCCAACACCTCAATGTTCCTAGTCTATCCATAATTCACACTGTCTTCATTACCCAAGTACATTGTTAGGGCCAATCCAAGACGGACCTAAAATATTTCAATACAAAAATTCAAGTGAATAGATAAGAAAATTCAAACTCTGATGGAAATCCTATATCACAACAAGATTAATCTCTAACCATCAACTAAAAAATTAGAGGATACCAAGGAATAACTATCAACACAAAGGATATCAAACACAAATTATATGGATGTAACCATATAAGGAACAAAAAATATGGATTTACATAGTTAAAAACTCAAAAACTTTGTGGTTCTTCGAAAAATATTACATACAACATAAAAAAATCCAATGGTCTAAAACTATTCATAAACATGTATAACAAATAAAATTTTTATATCAACACTAAACATTCATATTAATATGAAGAAAAAAACTATAATCATTATCAAAAACAAGTTCCAACATGGAACATACATAAGGTATCTCGACATGATACTAGATCTCTAATGAAAACGGGTCCCAAATATTAGAAAAAAATTTAATAATGAAAAACGTATAGTTTTACTTATGAAATTTGTAACAAAAATATTTATCAAAATTAACATCAATATATGTCTAAACTACTACATTATAATATTCACTCTAAGGTCTATGTCTAGATACAGTTTACCATGAATCACCTATTTCCCCTAGTCAATAAATGATGATCCATAACCAAAGATTCCAATTCTGATAAATCAACTAACTAAACCACATACGGTAACCCAAACATACACACCTTTTACAAACAATTTGAAATTGTGAACATTACTTGTTAATGTCACTTGATTCTCTACATTAGAATCACAATAAATGAAACTTATCTTCTAATGAATATTTTCCCCACTCAATAAAATTAAATATTCCATAAAATGGGATATATCAATATAATACTTCCATGATAAAGTTATTCCCCCATTATTTTAATTTCTCTCTCTCAAATTTAGCAAACATGGACCTTTAATGAATCTCCATATAATAAGTTGAGTAGACTATACAGATGGAGGCCCCATGAAATGGATGGAGAAGTTTTATAAAAAATATCCTCAATGGAGCTGTCATAAAAATTATCATGTAATAATCATACAAAACATGATAATTTATTAGAATAAACTATAACAAATATCTCACATTAAGTTAAAACCATGATATAAAAAATATTTTCCTTATTCACTTCATCTAGAAACTATGACAGAATAAATACTGACATATTGTATTCCCATGGAATTATTTAATGGATGAAATAAGGAATCATGAATTACCACCACTATCTTCCAATTCCCTCAAATAATGTGTGAATAGAGTTGAACCTCATAGTACTATTATTGATTAGAGAATCAAATACATACTAAACTTTTTTAATACACATTATTTCTTCTATAGAACCCTAATAAATTCCAAAATATTTTTATGTTTATCCATGATAACCATGTGGTGAAATGAAGAGAAATTATCCTACTGTACTACTATATTTTAAATTTGTCTATTATCTTCAATTGGATAGAACAATTCTAAAAAAAGGAAAAGGACTACAAAAAAGACCAAATTTATGAAAATAATTTTCATTATCGAAGAACTACCTGAGAGATATTTCTTTAAATCACAAAAACATTTTCAAGTACTCGAAACAACTCATAATCTTATAGATGTAATTTAATATCTTATAAAGAAATCCAAAAAAATAATGTTATATTAGATTATGTTTCTCAAGGAATAAAATATTAACTTGTTTATAAAATTTAACACATTTTTTCAAAAGGTGAAATCTTGATATATATCAATCATAGTTTTGAAATGTATATTTCAATATCATGAAAATTAACCCATAGTTTAAAAACTATTAATCTAATTTTATAATTTCAAGAGAATTAAAATTTAAATCCCCTTAGAAATAAAAATTTGTTATTAATAGCTTCTATTATCACATAAGAGACATTGAAATTCAATTTTATAAACAACAATTTTCCTAAAAAAAAACCTTTTTGTAAATGAAAATAGTATTCAATAAACTAAAATATAATTGTTAAGGAAAACTTATTTCTTCTACTGATTAAAGAACATGAACAAAGATATTAATTTGAAGAAATAAAACAATTTAATAAAACATTCCACTCAATAAAAATATAAACTAACCTAACATATGTTACATTATTTGTGACAAAATGGACATGATACTAAGATCATGGCTAATTTATAACTATTCATAGCTGGTCACATGGGATTGTAAAACATTCAACAACCTCACAATAATACCTAGTTTGACTTCAATATTAGGAATGTAGAGTCCTTATATTTTACCAGAGTTTGAAGGTATAGTGTTACTCTGGTCATCATTCTATTTGAACCCAAATATCAAATGAGATTACCGAAGTCATTTATAATATCATTTGAAATAAAAATATCATCTTTCCTTAATAAAACAACAACATTAAATAATTATAAATTTCCCCACAGCCCCTATAAAATCAAATCTCATTATAAAAAGGTGGTGATCAATAAACCACTCATGAACTGCCTACTAATTCATTACATTTTTGAATCTCATTTATACCTTGATTCACCCTAAATAACTTATTAAATTTCATGAAAAGGTAAATTATTTTAATAAATAAACTCCCATAAATATAAAATTTCATCAAAAAAACCATATTATAATATCAATAGGTATTTGAGAACATTTTCTATTAACTTGAAGGGTATTCTCGATCCCAGCAGGATAAAGACAAGTGCTTCGTCACCCAAAAACAAAATTTTGGAACCATTTCACCCAATATAGATTATAAAAATACTAAAAACTAAAATTAGAAATCATCGTAGAATAAATAATTTAAAAATATATATCATATTAGGAGACAATACTAAGAATTGGAATTATAAAAAAACTATGAAAACTCGACTCCTGGTGGTCCATGAGCACCCACCATGACCCATGTCCCCAACCCAAATACAAAAAATAATGGAACTATTAAGTAATATGTTGATTAAATTAAAACCTTTTATGAAAACAAAATGTATAAAATAGAAAAAAAACACAACATAGGTGTGATTTATAGTGATGAGTTTGATTCTACCAAAGATTATATGCAGTTAAATCGTATGTTAATCAAAATAAACTACAATTGTTTAAAATAAAAGAGAATGGGGTATTAACTTTTTAAATATGAAACTCAATACATGAAGATCATAATATAATAATATTTTTTATATGAATTGAAAATTATAAATTTCCAAATAATTTGTAAGACCTAATCTGTGGACTTTCAATTTCATCATTTTAAATACAACCCTTCTCTTGAAATTAATTTAAACCCATTACACAATATAATGTAAAATAAATAATGAAAATGTATGAATTTACATCATATATCCTCAAAATATATTTACTTTTATAAAATACAGTCATTGTGTCTATTCACGATTACTATAGTAGACTAAAATGCCATCTAATCATGCATGGAAACTCTAGTTCAAAAATGGTTATAACAAATGTAGTAATTTATTGAGTATAAATTATAGAGATATCATGGGTACAAACATGATATGATAGTAATTCCACCATATTCTATCTAAAAAATAAATTATTGTTAACAATTTCGATTACATAAATACTAAATAGGTCTTATTCAAGACATGTCCATGTACTCCCACTTTCATGTTCCCATGTCCACATCCCAAATCTATCATGTTCTTATTATATCAACATGATATGGTGTGACTCAGATATAAAATCATAAATCTATGTCATCCCATTGAACTATCAGGTTTCATTTCACAATTCAAAAGATTACCACTTCATAATAGGGAATAAACCATTTTATAAAAACCCATTAATGTGAAATATAAAAATCATGTAATTAGAAACTATGGGTTATCCTGAGGCTGGACCATGAAAAAGTGATAAATGGGATACCAAGAATTTTGAATTTAAATTTAAATCTCTATATTTATATCAAAATTCAAAAATTATAATTGTACACTCTTCCTTTTACAAAACATATTCAAAATTAAAAATGGTCTATCAAACCAAATTATTAATTCCAAAATACCCATATGAAATTCATAGGAAAATTTACAATATAAATGTTTTTGAAGAAATTCAACTAATTAAGTAAATACACTTTTCAATGCATATAAATCATTTATTTAAAATATCCCATGATCATTTAGTTCATTAACAAGTTGAAGAATCATTTTAATAGGTTTCTTGGGGATATCACAAATCAATGACTCAAAAACCATGTGTATAATATGTCATAAATAAACATAATCCATTTAAATTAAAAAAAATTATTTTAGAAATCAATATTCATCCAAAAATATTTATTAAGGAAATTATCCTCTAAATGTTCATTTAATATAAACCACTATAAATATAGAAATTATAAAATCATAAAAAGTGAGAGGAATCAATCCCCCAATAATTCATTCTGTTCTGTTTTCATTAAATAGGGAATAGGGATAATGAAAAAAACATGAAATATTTCATGGTCATCATTCATAGAAAAGTTATAGAAAAATAAGAAAGTTGTTTCAATAAATTCCCAACAAACCATTACCTTCAAATTGGAGGAACTATATAGAAACTCTGACACAAATAATTGTATTATAGAATACCTATGTAGGGATTTATAACATCATCATGATAACACCGACACATATTAAAAAAGAAAAAACCACCTCTAACACACTTTTTTTGATGACCACGTAGCTAGATTCTAAAAACTAACCATGAATACAATATAAATCAAAGTCAATAAAGCAGTAGGTAAATTTTAAAACTGACGAGGTTTTTTTGTAAAGTGAATTAAAATGCCCAATTAAAACAAAAAACTGATTTTATATTTTAAAAATATCTAGAATATATAGTGTATTTAAATTATTTTTTAATTTTTTTAAGGAGATTATTAATTTATTACAAAACTAATTTAACATTTTTAAATTTATAAAATGTGTTACATTTTTGAGGTGACGAAAAAGAAATCAAAAAATATTTATTTTTATTCCAAAATCTGTGCCTTGTAAGGGTAATGTTGTTTTACCCTTAAATTTTACATAAATGTTATGTATGGGTACTAATTTATCCTTACACATTATTTCAAACTGAGGGACTACCCATATGCATCTCAATTTACACTTATGTAACTATTAGTTACCCTTACTTTACCTTTCAAATAGTATGGGTACCTTTACAAAGTACCATAAGTACCCCTATTTACCCTTTGAAAACCTAATTCTCCCTTTATATAAAGAGGTTTTATCCATAAAACCCCTTAAAAAGAATAATTTACCTTTTACAAAGTTTCATGGTTACCTTTATAAACTCTTTGAAAATTGGGGATTACCCTTACACATCATATAGAAAATCCCCCTTTCCCTTATGTATATTCAATCTTACCCCTATGTAACTCATATAAATAAGTCCTTACCCTTATGAAAAACACATAAAGTGGGATTAACTGATACTCATCACATAGATATCTATTAATACCTTTAATAAAAAAAGGTAACCTTCTCTGTAAACAGGCACAACTCTTGATAACACTATTTTACCCTTAAAAAACTCATGAAAATTGGGGTTCACCCTTACACAACTCCTAAAATACACCCAATGTAATTGTAAGAGACATATTCCATTAATAATAACCTATACCATGTGTAATGGTAAAAATTATATTTAAAATATAAATTTCAATTCAAATGACTTATAAAACAACACAACAAATGGGACTTTAACTACTATAAGAATGTGGATGTAACGATGATATTGATTTTTTACTATTTCTTTATTGGTAATTATATAATTTATTTTGGTTTTAATGTTACTCAAATGTATTGTGTTATGAATCATTACATTCCTAATACCCATAGCATGTAAATATTTTTTAATCTCCCGTGAATTGAAGAAAATTACCTAGGCTTTGAATTAAAAATATATCTGCTCAAAAATGTGTAAGGGTAGTGAAACAACTACTAGATTGAATTTTTTTTTATATGGATATAAAAAATAGTATTCATAAATCGTATATGTATAGTGGATACTAATGAAATATGAGATGATAATTCAAAAATCCATATTCTTTTTATATCTTGATAGCGAACATGTTATGTTTGGAGATAATGTATAAACAATGATCATTTTAAATAAATATATTATATATAAAAAAACTACTGAAATAAAAAATTTCATATATAATATTGGGTTAAAATATTAGTTGGTAACAATTTTAAAAATCTATAATGATTGATAATAAAATGATTTTAAAAAATATGAATGTTTTATTTTTGATAATCATGACATTGTGTTTAATGTACATTAAATTGAGAATTTTTATAAAATATATCAAGATTAATTTTGTAGAATAAATATAATTTGATGAAATTAAATAATTTTGGAATCATGGATTTATGATGGAATACAAGAAGTTATAATTATTATTCACTCATAAATTTGATAATAAATAATTTTTCTGAATTTCTATATTTATTTTTTGCTAATAATATGTTATTCCATGATTGTGAAATTGGAAATAAACATAGATATTCATTCAAATAAATCATAAGGATATGTACTTGTTGAACATTGGATGAATTCTATGTGGCCTTTTTTGGACCATCATGAATACAAATACTAGTCTAAAAACCATTATTTGTTTTTTTGTGTATATTTTTATATTTCAGTGTGTTGTAGTGTGAGGATTATGAATTATTTTTCTATTACAATCATGAAATAACCAATACCACATTAGAATGTAAGGGCTTCAAAAATTATTCCCTAAAGAAGTGACCATATAGTATTACTTGATAGTAGTGACTTCATTTCATTTTTTTCACATCAAGGTATTAAACTTTAATCCTTTTCCACTAGAACACAATAATATAATGCATTTTTTGGAGTGAATAATCTTATATTTTAATAAATTTGGGAATTAAGTTTTGTAAAAATAGTTGGCCTTCCATTTTTAGAAAAATTTATTTCCAAAAAAATAATTCAATTTATTTAGCTCTGATAAAATTAATCATGAAAAATTACCATAAGTGTTATATAATAATTCCAAATTAATATTTGGATATATTGATGTTTTTCAGTGAAATTTTCATATCTTGAATAATATATTAAATCCTGTAATTATTGACCAATATTCTAATGTGTGTATATTTATAGGTTACACTATTACTTTTAAAGATTATAGGGTTGAAAAGAAAAATTAATGTATTCTTAAAGAATCAATTAATAAGAATCCTAAAGAAATTGAAATCTTTGAAAATAATAAAACTCACTCTAATGACCATTTTGATTCATTAATAAAATATTTACTAAATAAACAAATTAAAACTAAAACTAAAAATTATGAGTAACCTTTTAGCTGAAAATACGTTACAGAAATTTTATAATATAATGAAACTGAGAGTCCAATTTCAAGAAAATATGACACTTTAAAATAATATACCCTAAATACAATAACCATTGATATATATGGTTGGGGTAAAAACTAGAATAAGAGATGGAATCATTCCAGATATTTTTACTTTTATCCATATAACAATGATTCTATTTATTACATATTAATTTGTGATCGATTACATAAAATTACACATAAAAAAACCTAGAATATTAAGAAGTATAGTTTCATTTGTAATTTGGTACTTATAATAACATCTTGAACATGGGATAAAATAAATGTACTGAGATATTCCTTAACATTATCCTAAAATTCCATGGATTTTAAAATGACATGGGATAACATGGAGAAATACATAAGAAAGTGGTGATATATAAATCCTATTAAAGGAATAAATGTGAAATAAGGTGATAAATGAAAGATAATATGAATATAAATAAATAAAAAAATGCATGAGATTCATAAACACAATACGGAATGATATATCATGATAATCATAACATGGGTCATATAGAAACAACATAAAATAATGAATCATTAAAATAGGTCATGGGTAACATCCAAAACATCACTATGGAATAATTCCCATAATGGAATCAGGTTCACATCGTGTCCCAATATTATATATCATGATACTAAACATTACCCAATGCCTTAGAGTGCTATATAATTTTGGGTGCACCCATCACTTTTGTTTTAATATCATCATTAAGTATTCTACATAGATCACACTACATGAATTAATTCATTATCATATTTTATTACAAGATCTATGAGTATTAAAAAAATACATTTAAGGCCCATTTTATAAAATTATATGTTACTATAGGTGAACACCCTTTCATGGAAATGGTAATCGTATTCACTACACAATTTTTTTTGCATGGAACATCGGGGAAAATTTTTGGCAACATAATGACATCAAATAAAAATTTATAAAATGGGTAGATTAGACATAAAGTGATATATCATCATTTTTACATAAATTTGGATGTTATAGGTAAATGTAAATAAATTTAATAACATTATTAATTTGAAATAGAAGAGGTTATTGGATAAAAATGAGAGTAAAAGATCCCATATTTCAGTGTGTGACTCCAAATACATGGGAGGGGATTCTTGCGAGTTTGGGGGTTCCTTGGGAGGACTATAGAAATGGTATTTCAGTGTAAGGTCGATGCTCCAATTATTTTTAGTGATGATAAATGGGATCTTGGGTGGGTTTTTATAAGAAATGAGTGGGTAATTTTTTAATATTTCTCAAAAATTGGTTTGTGACTCTATGACATAAAATAAAAAATCATAAATATTCCCATTATTTTGGCCCATGGTTTCTGAAAAAGGAATTTTCTCTATTTTATATGTCTTATGGAGGAACTTAATATAATAATACCTTTGATGATTTGGAACATCGTCATACTCTTAATGAAATGATTTAAAACCCCTAAACTACAATAATGGTTTTGGATGATTCATGAAGGCTTTATAAAATTAAAAAAATAAATATAAAATCACAATATATTAATGGATAACATTTATTTGGTATTTTATATCCTTTATATAATTTATGACAATACATTTGGATCATTATTATGTCAATATACACATTGTATAATTATACGGTTTATAATTTTAACTTGAAAATATGATTACCTTAAGACATTTGAAAAATTGATCATAGGATAATTTAGACATTCTGATTAAAAAAATAATATTCATTTTATGAATTTTAGTCTCTAAACATATTAATTGTTACTTTATAAATAATTATTTTCATTTATAAGAAAATGCTATTTTTTGACAATAAATGTTTTGAACCCTTTTAAGAATTAATTTTTACTACATAAATATTTTATAATTATTTATATTTAATAAAAATTAATTAAAAACTATTATTAAATTAAATAAAATTTATTTCCCAAATAAATCAATTCCTCTATATAAATTCCTTAATTTTATTAGAATATTATCCCAAAATTCAATATTTTCTGTTGTATCAAAATATAATTTTTATCAAACTGAATACATAATAATTTATAGATATAAAAAAACGAGGAATAAATATAATAAATAATTTAAATTAAAATTATATATATTGATATTAATAATATTAGGGTTACTTAGTTTCTTGTATTTTTTAGAAAAAATAACACTTAATTAAAATATTTTCAATTTATAGTGGTAATTAATATTTCCTACAGTTAATATTCACATTGTTCCAAAATTAATTTTACCATATTACCTATTATTGACTAAGGTTAATAATAATATGGAATAAATTTTATCAAAATCAATAAACCATGTTTTTATAATTTAATTTAATGTAATACTCGCAAGCATTAAAAAATCAGTTTTTTGATGAATATATTTTTAAGGAAAAGATGATATCACATTAACTCAATGACTAGTAATATTAATTTTATTAATTTAAATTCATAAATATTAATATATTATCTAAACATTTCATTTATATCATCTCTAATTTGGGGATATTTTAATTAATTAAAATGGAGAAACATTAAGCATTTTAAAACAGTTTTCTAAAAATTATTTTTTAATCATAAAAATGAACATATACTAATATCAAGAATAAAGATGTTAAAATGAAATTAATTGAATTAAATATTAGTAAATAAAAAATAGTTTACCTTGATATAAAATAAAAATAATATTGATCCTTTTATATCACTTAATTTAACAAAAAAAATACATTTTAATGTGAAAATTTTATTTCTCAGTATTCAATGAAAAATTATATTTTTCAATAAATCCCAAATAATAACCATAAGTTAATTTTGATATGTTTATACTCAAAATGGATTTATTTTTCTTGTATAATTTTTTCAAATTTCTTATAATGTATTTAAAAATAATAATAAAAAAGAAACAAAAAATTATGAAAACTTATTTTGGAGAACAAAAGGTCATTCAAAAAATGATTATTTATTTGTTAATAATTTTTCAATATATTTAGTAAATATTTATATATTACATAAGCTAGTTAATCCTACTCATACATACAATTTAATATAAATTTTAATAGATTATATTTTAATAATCATTATTGTTTTGGGTTTGGTGTTTTGTATCACATATGTTATCAAACATAGATTTCTCTTTTAAAAACATCAAGTGTTATATCCTTCCCCATTTAATAATTTGAAACCTCGAAATATAAATATTTTGTTCGTAAGAAACACTTTTTCGGTTGAAAAAACCAATACTGAAAACCCACACTGTAAAAAGGGTTAATAAAATAACATTTTGAAAATACAGAAAGAGAAGTATGAAGGTCGTCACATAACTAGGTTTCCAAAATGGGGAAAATTCATGGGAAGTGAAAGCATAAATACGTTATAGATAACTGAAACCAAAGAATTAACAGAGTGTGATAGAGAACATCATCCAGATATAGTCTATGATAAAAAAACCATAAATCTATTATAGGTAAAATAACCATAAATTCATCAGAAATGATCGTAATATGAAAAACAATATTCATGAAGATTTATATATATTTAAAGAATTCCATTTTCATCAAAACAACTCACATAAGGAAATATACTCTATGTACAGGTATAGTTAATTTCAACTAAAATATAATCTTTTTCTACAATGTATTATAACTTAAAATGATTTTTCAAACTAATAAATGAAAATATAGGAATATAGTCTCCTTAAATAAATAATTTATCAAAGAAATTTATTCCTTAAATTATGACTTACTAGGATTCAGTATCTGTTATCCATGATTTATTTCCTAAAATATACTCTTACATATGTTTTTTCTATTAATAATTGTTTGAGATGAACTTCATAAATTTCCAAATCAAATCTCTTGATAGTGTCAAACCATGTGTGTAGTAAGGCCCGTAATCGTGCACAAGTTCATGGTCGAGTCTAGTTCAACACGATGTTTCTGGATTTGATCCCTATGTATATAAATGCTAGAGAAAAATTCGACTATAGTATCCATACATGGATATATTTTCTATATAAAATAATTTTCATATACTTACTAATGTTTAGGGATTTTTTCTAATATATATTCTTATTCCCAATAATTTCTCTAGAGTTTTTTACACCTAATCCCAAAAATAACTAAACATTTCCATAAATAAAAACATAGAAAACCATGATCTTTAATACATAGTAACCCATGATTAATTACATAAATGAATGCATAAAACAACCAAAATTATCAGGAAGTCTAATTTCTTTTAGAACAATTAAAATATAATAACATATTTAACATGGTATACAATAACATTATTAAAAGCTTCCTTAACATGCATCTAAAATATAGGGCTTTTAAAACATCATGGGATAACTTGGGGAACTATATAAGAAAGAGGTTAGGTAAAAATCATTATAAGGGAATAAAAATGGAATATGGTGATACATGACATAAAATATGCATTTCAATGGGGAATTAATGGTGTGAGAATCAAAGACATGAATAATAAGGAATGATATTGCATGACAATCATAATATTAGAAATGTGGTTGGAACATAAATCAATGCATAATAAAATAGTACATGTATAACTAATCATACATCATGATAGAAAAAGTACCATAAAGTAATTAGGTTCACTCCCAATCCCAACATGGGGACACATATGACTAATCACTACTCAATGCATTAGATCACTATATAACACTGAGCACACTAATCACTTTCATTTCAATATCATTCTTAAGGTTTTCACATTGATCATACAATATGGATTCATTCATCATTATATTTTATTCCATGATCATTTAGTTTTAAATAAATACATGTAAGTCCCTTTTCAATTATGTATTATTGTATAAATGTGAACACACTTGATATAAAATAAGTATAGTATTCACAACACAATTTATTTTTCATTGAGAATCCGGGAGAAATTTTGAATGAATACCAATGTCACTAAAAATATTCATAAAATTTGTTGATGATAGAGTAATGGGTATCTCAACATTTGGAAATAAATTTTGAATTAATAGAGATATGTAAGGACATGTAGAAAAATTAATAATTTGAAATATAATTCAGAATATAAAAATTCAATGTTGAATTGAGAATAGGAGGTGAGGATCCCTTACTAAATTTTAGTATGGTAGTGGCTGTACAAAAAGCATCATGGGAGGGATTTATGAGAGTAAAAGGGATCTCTTAAATATCATGGAATAAAATGTAATGTATGGGGACCTAGAAGAACATATCTCAACATTAATAATTATAGATAAAAGAAATAACACACAATAGATGCTTGAATAAAAAGGAGAGTGAAAGATCTATTAATTTTGTGTGTGACTCAAAATCAATGGTAGGGGCATATTGAGATCATGGGGTAACCTTGGGAGGGATTTAGATACTTGAGGAAAAATTTAGGATGTTCAAGAATAATTTTTAGTGGAATGAAATTAGAGAATAGGTTGGTTTATATAAGAAATGCATGGGGATTTCATTAATATTTCAAAAATATAGGTTTTGGAATCTATTGAATTAAATATCCAAAACCAAAAACCATCTCTTGGTTCTTCCAATGGTTTCATCTAAAGGGGATTATTTTTCAATATTTTACAATCCTATGGTCCGAACAAAATAAAATAATATCCTTTTTTATATGGAAATGATTTATACTCTTAATGAAATTTTTTCAATACCATAAAATCAAATAATTGTTTTCGGGGTTACATAAAGGCTTTATAAAATTAATAAAATAAACATAAAATCACATTATCTAAAATTTAAAAAATATATTTGGTCATGGATACCTTTTAACTTAATTATTAAATAAATTTTTTATCATTATGATGTCATAATATACGCTATGCATTTACACAATATTTAATTTTTTCCCTATAATTTGATTGTCTCAGAAAATTTATAAAATAAACCATAGGATAATAAATACATTATGATTCAAAAAATAATATCCATTTTATAAAATTAATTTTCTAAATATGTGATTTCTATCATTCAAAATAATAATCAATATTTATTGAGAAATGGGTGGTTTTTTTACAATAATAGTTCTGCACCCATATAAAATTTAGAATTTACTTCATAATAGCCATATGAGAATTTATATTTTTAAAAAAATTATTATATTATTTCAATAAATTAATATTTAATTAAAAAATAATCTATTTAATCAAAATGAATTCATTAATTTTATTTGAATATTACCAAAAATACAATTTTTTTTATTGTACCAAAACAAAATTTTTAACAAACTAATTTCTTAATATTTTATAAATTTACAAATATAAAAAAAATATAATAATAATTTAAAATCATATTAAATATAAATATTCCTAATATAATGGTTACTTTTTTTATTTTTACTATTTATTAACTTATTTTAGGTTTATAGTGGTAATTATTATTTCCAACACTTAATAGTATTATTGTTCAAAAATTATTTTGAACTTTTTGCCTAATATTAATTAAAAAAATTATTTATATGGAATAATTTTTATATATATATATTCACTGGGGTGGAATAATTTAATTTAATAAAAGACCTCCAATCATAATGAAAATTTGTTTTTAAAAAGATATATTTTTTTGGAAAAGATGATTTCAATTTATCTCAATAAATAGTAATATTAATTATATGAATTTAAATTAATAAAGGTAAATGTAATATTAACATTTAATTTATATAATTTCTTATTAGTTATTATAATTAATTAAAATTTAGAAACATTATACATTTTAAATTAGTTTTCAGAAAATGTGTTTCTAATACTTAAAATGACATTTTACTAAAATTTCGTATAAAGTGGATTTAAATGATTTTAATTGAATTAACAATAATTATATAATACATTTGTTAATATGAAATAAAATCTAATGAATATTGAGTATTTTATATCAATTAATTAATCAAAAAAGGAGATTTTTTCATTTAAATGTAGTTTTCACTATATGCTGAACAAATCTATTTTCTGAAAATAAAAAATATTCACTATAACATAATTTTGATATATTGAAACAATAAATAGAGGTTTTTTATCAAATAATTTTTTTTAAATATTCTAGAAAATCAATTAAACATTTTTTCATAAAAACAAATTATTTTTTGAAGAAAAATTATTCTGGAGAATAATAAGTCAATAAAAAATATTGACTAATTATTTACCAGTAATTTATAAATATATTTGGAAAATATGAAAATACTTCATAAATTAGTTAATACTACTCAAATGCACAATTTAATGGGAATTTTTGAACATCATATATAAATTATCATTATTTGTATGTGTTTGTTGTTGCGTATCGCATACGCAATCAATCATATTTTTCTCTTTAAAAAACTCGAATCATTTCATATCGAATCATTATTCTGAACATGTAGATGATTTCATTAATGATATCTGTATTGGAATTTAAAAATAATAATATTTAAACTATTTTATGAAAAAAATTATTTGGGAACTGTTTGATATAATATTTTGTATCCTGTTATGGATATTAAGTGGGTTTAAAGAAATAAGATTAGTAATAAAGTAGTAACCATTAAAAATAATTGTATATTACTTGCCAAGGGATATAATAAAGAGTAATTTTCTTCATATTAAGATACCATTTCATATATTTAAATATTATAAGATATTTTAACACACTTTTCATGTGCATCACATGAGAATTTTAAAATTTTTCAAAAAAGATGGTAAATTTACTTTTTAACATGGTATATATTTAGAGTAATTTTATGTTAAATATAATCATATATTTCCAAATTAATTCCATATAGTCTTTGAATTTCATATACTACTTATGAAAAAATGATGTAAAAATATTTCCCATTATGAAAAATATGTTAATTATTTTATTTCAATCCAAAAAAAATTAAAAATATAATAAATTTTCTAAATTAAATATACAACTTTTTTTGAACCAGGAATGTGCATGAGTTTCCTTAATTAATTTTTATCTAATCCCTAAAAAACATATGATATTTTTATATCTAATAATACATATAATACCTTACAAAAAAATTATGGACATGAAAATTGTAAATAAAATGGAATTCTTATGAGTTATAATTGTTTTCTTTAAATATATAAAGGTGAGAAAATTCAGTTTAAACATTTATATTTATGAATATTTTGGAGTTCGTAAAAATATCCATTATAAAAAAATTATTTTTTATTTATTTTTGATGAATTTTAATGAAATCATATGTAATCTCATATAAATGTTCTAAAAAGGATAATAAGATATCCTAAATTTTATTTATTTATTTATTTTCCAAAAAAATAAATTGATTTAAATAAATATTAAAATTTCACTTTCTGATTGTATACAATATAAGAAGATTAAATTTTAAACATTAAATTTTATTGGATGACTTTTAAATTATTTTTATACTAATAAAACACATATTTTCCATATAAATTATTCAAATGGTTTATCTATAAGCTGGTAAATGTATTGGAAAATTGTATTTTAGGGATCATGCTCCCAAAATTTATATATCTCTTGATTTTATTAATAAAAAATATCTTTGCATATATATTTTCAATTACCCATTATTTTATTTCTTTTTATTTAATTATGAGTCTGTTATTATTATTTTAGTATATATGAGTTAATTTTTTTACTATATATTATGTCACATGTGGATTTTCAATTTCCATCCTTTGTTTCAAATCCACTTTTGGTTCTTTGTTTTCTCTTGTTCTCTGGGTGTTCTGGGATTAGATTCAGTGTCCTAGGTGTTCTTGATCAATGTAAATATTTTTGGAAGTATTGTATGGTTTCTTAACATTTCTTTTCTTAAAGGGAACATATGAGGATGGGGTGTTTTGGAAACAAATTTGTGACACTCCTAGTGGCACCTCTTGGGGGGTATGTTGTTGGGGTCGTTTATACCCTGAGTAAGATAAGTCATGGGGGGAAAGGGTGGTTTTATTTTTGGTATTATTTACACCTATCCAGGGCCAAACTGTCCCCTTAGTTTCCCCCTTGGAATCTCTTAAAGCTGGAGGAAAAAAATCACATTGTGGGTGGCTAGAACAGGCTGCACGGTTTGGCCACACGGTTTACTAAACCGTGTAGCCAAACAGTGCAAGGTGTGAAGGTAATTAAAGATCCTTTTGTAATTCCCATTTCCCATCATGTAAATAAACCTAATCCACCCCATTCTTCCCCATTCAACCCCAGAAACCATGGGAGGACACCAAGCTCTATCAAGCTCCCATGGAACCCATCTTTGATGGGGGTTTTGGTGGGGAAACATCAAGGTCATTCAAGTTAAGTGATTCCTCCATCATTCATTCAATATTAAATTGGTATTATTTCCATGTTCCTTGACGTCTCAATAAAAATAAGGTAGGGTTTAGAACCTAGAGTTTATTTAGGGTTTTATTGGTCCATCATTTTGATTTTAGACTCGATCTACCTTCCTTGAGGTGCGGCGGTGGTGCGATTGAATTTTCACACAAAGGATTCAATGTTTTAACAATTTTCTATAGCTGATTCAATGTGTATGAAACCATTATTATTTATCTTGTTGGTTTTATAACATTTTCTTGGCTTCATAATTTGTTTAACGGTTCAAAAATTGGTTTTGTGGTATTTGTAAAGAAAATGAAGTTTATGTTCAATTTTTATTTGAAATTGTGGATTTTTATAGAAATATTTGGTTGGTTTTATTTTGAGCTGACGTATAACTAAATAGTTTATTTTATTGAATTTTATTAGGGATGAAAATAATGTTTTGAAAGATTACCTATTTTGGTTGTTTCTATGACAATTTTTTTAATGGTTTTTGTGAAACATATGAACTTTAAGTCCCATGTTTGTGTGAAAATGGAGGTTTTACAAAGATATCACTTCTTTGTTCATATAAGGCTACAATATAACTGGTTTTTTGGCTTGTTTAAAATTTATTGGGCTTCCAGTTTTGTTTTTGTGACTTATAAGTGTCCACATGGTTAGCAAAGTGTGGATTTCATGGAGTTTTGGGTGCAAAACAATGCGATATTTGAGAAGTTGTTTTATTGAAAATCAAAAGGTTTTGTTGAGTTATTTATGTGGTAGAAAGTGTGTATTGAAATTTTATTATTTTTATGTGACAAGTAGTGATGTTATTATATGAAAATGAATATATGTAGCGTGGTGAAATTGTTTGAGCACAAAGGGAGAAGCCCGGGAACCTAGGTGGGCGGATATGTACTAGTACACTAGTGATTCAGATGGGGTTTTCCTTATTTTACTTAGAATTTTGGATAATGAAAACTCTAAATAAACTATAAAAATGATATTTGGGGACCAATAGGTTATTTTAATGCTCCCTATTGGTATCTCGAGCCTTGGAAATTATTATGACAAGGATATTTTACACCGAGGTAGGAGGTACATAGGGCCTGAGACTATCTACTGACTAAGGGTGTTCATAATTTTAGTGCTCATTGGAATTGAGGTATTAACCATTGTCCTAGGATTTTTATGGATGTACATTACATTATATAACAATTCTTATTCCACTGTGTTAAAATTCTACAAGTTTTATTTTTAAAACTATTTACAATTGAAAGTTTCATTTCATAGAATTTATTGCCGCTTTTACTTACATATTAAAACTATGTAATTTTTCACCTTGTATTACATAATATTTTGTTTATTTGGGTGTTATCTTATTTATAATATGCTCACACGCTACATACACCCCTTGGGTGTTATTACACTTGGTTATGTTTGACACAGGTAAAGGAAAAGTCTCAGGTGAAGGTGGTTCGGGTTGTCAGTCCCCACCTATGGTGCGGTGTTGTGGTGAAACCTTTGGAGTGATAACCCCTTGTCATGTGGAGTCTTGGGGGATGATTTTATACTATTTTATGTATCTTTGGACATATTTTACTATTATTAGACCTTTTTATTTGGTTCATGATTTTGTATAAACCTCGTTTGGAATGAAATTTTCATATTCGGTTATCGAATGTCTTTGATGTTTTATGTATCCATATTTGGGTTAATCATTCCCAAACCAAAATAAATGATACCCGAGAACTTGTTCCAACCTTTGGGGATAGGTAATGACCTTCAGGCCTTGTCACGGGCTGGGTTTGGTTCCATCTTTGATGGAGACCATATTTGGATCGTTACAAAATTGTATCATAGGAGGTTCCGGTTAACTCTTTGGTTCATGTTATTTGGGGAAAAGTTGAGATAGAATTGAGTTAGGATTTTCAAGACATGAAATTCAAATTATGGGAAGTGTGCCTTTCTAGAACACCTCATGAAGGAATTCAAGTCACTATGGGAATTCGGGATTTATCTGACTCCTTTGGTTTTCTTGGTTTGATGATGATTAGGGGAAATGGAAAGAGAGTTGGGACAATGGTCTTAGTGAGCTCCCAAGGCCTTCCAAGAAATGTGGATCTGGGGATATTTCACTAAAATATTCTATGTGATGGTGAATTGATTAGTGTATGGATGCCAATAATATGTCCATATCACCCACTGAAACCAGTTTCCTCTCACATTGTCTTGTGTCTCTTTGTTTTGGAATCTTGGAAACTTTGGTTTTAAAGAAAAAATGACATGATATTAAGGAGTTTGAAATTTTGTGAAATTATTTTCTAGTAAAGTAAAAATGGTTTTATTTATAAAATTATATAAATTAAATTATATAATTGTTTATAAATGGTAAATTACGTGTTTACACCTCTTTTGAAAGTATGAATAATTCTAAAAGGGGTTTTGAGAATGTGTTTCCAGTAGATTTTCCTATACCATGGAAAAGTGTTTTGAATTGAATCAAGTGTTCTAGAATTTATATTTGGGGGTTGAAGATGGATTTTTATTTTTTAAATAATAATCATTTAAAAATTTTATGAAAATTTAGAACCTTGTTTTGAATTGAGAAGACTTGAGTTCTGAATTAAATGGAGATTTATGAAATATTGTTTTTTATGAAATTAAAAGTGTTTTGAAATAGGAGGAAATGTTTTGAAACGGTTGTGTAAGTAATGAATGTGAGATATTACTAAATTATAGGTTCTTTTCTAAGTTGGGTTGTATGATTTAAATTGGGTTTTTACTTTTTGGTTAGAAGTTTTGAGAAAGGGATAGTGTGGTAAAAAATGTTTTGATTTGGAAAAGATGAAAGTTTTAGTTCTTGTCTTTGGTAACCTCAAGGGTGAACACTTTCATGGTTTTATATGGTAAGGTGGACGTTTAATGGCACAAATCGATGAGTTTCAAGATAGATATGATGTGGGTTCTCAGTGTGGCATGTGAATAAGCATGTGTGAGGCTCATGAGATACCATTGGTAAATGCACAACCCAGAAACACTATTCTTTTTTAAAAATGATTTTTAAGGAAAGTGTTGTGTTTTGATAATGTGTGGTTGGGAGGTGTGGATTTTGTGTAATTGGAATTGTTGTTATGGGATGTTTCGAGTTCAGGGACCCATATAATTTTAACGATGTTTTGGGATGGTTTTTTGTTGATAAGTTGGAATGAAGCGTTGGTTAGTGGTATCTTTTGAGAAAAAGATTGGGAGGTCAATGTCGTGGCTCCCCTCATGTGTCTAGATCATGTTTGTGGTATTTTATGACCAAATAACCAGATTGGTGTGGTCCTTGGGTTTTATTATTGGACAGGGTATTCCCCCATAATGAATTAATACATGATTCATGTGTGGCCCATGGTAATTCACCGTTGGATGATCCACCAGAAGATCAATATAAAGAAATTCTTATTGAGATTTGGATATTATGCTAACCCCTAATATTTTTCGGTTATGTAGATCCCCTAGTAGAGGGAGAGTGGTTGTGGGAGGTTAAAAAAGACCTATGTTTTTTAAGTTTCGTGAGTCATCGAAGGTGAATGCAGTTCAGGCTTGTCAGTGTAGAATAATGTCTGAAAATGCATTTGTGTATTTCATCAGTATTATTGAAGAAAGACTTCATATTTGGCCACCAGTGTGGAAAATCTGTCCAAGAGTGGTTGTTATGGATACTTGCTGGAATCGTGTTCTGTTTGGGACTCAGAATAAGTTCCCTATCCTAGTGTTGTTTTACTATCCACAATGTCCATGTTTGGTGAGACCTTATGATGTCATGTGTTTGTTTTACTGTAAGGGTTAAGGTGGTGAAATCTAATGAGAATCTCTATTTTTTCGTATGTGTGTCTCCCCCTTTAGGGAATTTTGAAATCCTATGTTCTAGATGAAGGTGTTTCTATGTTTCCTTTCAATCTGATTTTTCCCATCCGAAGAAACAAGGGATGATGAGTGTTCATCCTCTATGCCCTTGTTTTGGTGAAATGATTGGTTGGGGTAAAGTGGGTTTAAATTATGTCATGTCTCATTGAGACCATCATAGATCACAGTTTAATTGTTTGTGGAACTAGAAGAATAATTTCCGTTTGGGGGATTCTAAAGCTAGACTTCAAGGTAGGATAATCTTCAATCATATAAAATTCAGTCATAATCCCCGGAGTGAAGCTATTGTGTAGTTAGGGGAAGCATAGTCTCATTCAATCCTTTGATAAATTTATTATCCTCGGTATGAAATTTGATAATAGTTTAAACATTTGGTGTCATTGTCTTGTTCCAGTTTTTCACGTTCGATGGAAAGAGGTGGGAGGACCCGATGTCCATTTTATCACCCAATGTCATTCCTTCCCCCTTTGGTTTTTATTGGTTTTTTGGAGAAAGGATTGATATTTTTCTAGACAGGTTTTGAACATGGTTTTTTCATTATTAGTAGTGACGATTTTCGAGAAATCTATGCGGAAAGAATGATCTGCACAGTTAGCACATGAATTCCCAAACTGTGAGGACTAATCGTGCAGTTGTCCCCACTCTTTACATTTTGGGTTCCTTCTGTATCAGCCAATTATAGTTTGTTAATGTGTCTGGTTCTAATGGTAGGGATATATACTATGAGTTTTACATATGTTCTCATTGAATAATTCTAGTGTTAGTTTACCCCTTGTGTTTGGGAGACCGTTCAGGCCTCCCCCAATTTGTGTCCTGATTCGATCTTAGTGATTATTTTTTCCCATATGGTGGGAATTCCATTTGGTCCACCTCGTATCAGTGACTCAGTTCTCCCCTTTATGTTTTCTTGGATGTAAGTATTCTCTCTTGAGGATATCTATCCACCAATTTATTACATGGGTAAATGTGGGATTGGATCACGCCCCATGGTTTTTCTTAAGTAAGGATGTGGAAGCGTTATTCAAGTTAATTGTTCATTTTAGGTTGATTGTTTTAGATTTGTATTGTAGTGTTTGAGGTGTTTATTTTGGTATTTAGTTTGAATATGTTTGATCCTTTCAAGTTAGCGGGGTAAATTTTGTTTTGTGAGATCATTCTCTTCCTTTGTTTGTTCAAGTGGAGGTGTTTGGCCTTTTGGAGGTGGGTGAAAACGTGGAAAGGGAGTCCGTCTTGGTCAATTATTTGGGATTTGTTTTTACATATTGTGTTTTTGTATCTTTCCAGGAGTGTAGATAATTATATGGGGAGAATTTTCACATACATATTTTCAATTTCCATCCTTTGTTTCAAATGCACCTTTGACTCTTAGTTTTCTCTTGGTCCCCGGGTGTTCTAGGATTAGATTTGGTGTCTCAGGTGTTCTTGATCTATGTAATTATTATGGGATGTGTTGGATGGATTTTGGAATTTACTTTTCTTGAAGGGAAGGTATGAGGACGAGGTGTTTTGGATATGAATTTCTGACACTCCTAGTAGAACCTCTTGGTTTTTGGAATTTACTTTTCTTGAAGGGAAGGTATGAGGATAAGGTGTTTTGGAAATGAATTTGTGACACTCTTAGTGGCACCTCTTGTGGGGTATGATGTTGGGGTGGTTTATGCCCTTGTGTTGGATGAGTATTTGGGTGGAGGGTGGTTTTTGTTTGGGTATTATTTCCTCTTTTCCTTCGAATATATTTCCCCATTGGTTTCCCCCTTGTACCCCCCTAAAATTGGAATAAAATCATCACATTTTGGGTGGATATAACAGGTCACAGTGTTTGGTCGCACTGTTAACTAAACAGTGCTGCCAAACCGTGCAAGATGTTCATGTAATTAAAAATATTTTTTTAATTACCATTTTTCCTTCCTAAATAACCTATTATACCCCATTTTTCCCCCATTCAATTCCATCTTTGATGGGAGGTCTCCATGATCCCTCAAGATCCCCTGTAACCCATCTTTGATGGAGTTTTTTGTGGGGAAAATTGAAGGTTCTTCAAGGTAAGTTATTCCTATATTGTTCCTTCCATATTACTTTGGTTATCATTCCTATTTCATTATAGTCCCAAATGAACAGAGTTTATGGTTTCTAACCTCGGGTTAAACATTGGATTTTCTAGATCTAATATTTCTATTTTAGGCTCGATCTACCTTCCTTGAGGTGTGGTAGTGGGGAGATTTAATTTTCGCAAAAATGATTCAATGTTTTAAAAATATTGGTATGTTATTCCATTTGTATTCAATTATTGGGACATATCATTATGTGTTTATAACTTTTACATGTTTATCTAATTTTATTATTGGTTCAAAAATTTGTTTTAGTGGTATTTTTAAATAAAATGAATTTTAAGTTCCATTTTAATGTGAAATTTGGGGTTTTTTATAGAAATATTTTGTCGGTTCATTTGGGGATTCACTATAACTACTTATTTGTTTTTATTGAAGTGTATTAGAGTTGGAAATAATATTTTTAATGTTTAACTTCATTTTTTGTTACTGTGGAATTTTGTTTTAATGGTGTTTGTGAAGCATATGGACTTTAAGTGCCATGTTTGTGTAAAAATGGAGGTTTTACAATGATATCCCTTATTGGCTCATATAAGGAATCCTTATAACTATTTTTTTATTTCATTTAACGTAATTGGGATGAAATTTTTGTTTTTGGGACTAATAAGAGTTCACATTGTGTTAAAAGTGGGGATTTCAAGGAGTTTTGGGTGCAAAACAATGCGAGATTTGAGAAGTTGTTTTATTGAAAATTAAAATGTTTTGTTATGTGTTTTAAATTGTATAATGTGTGTGTATCTGCATTATTGTTTTTATGTGACTATTATTATAGTTTTTATAAGAAAAGGGATGTATGTTTCATGATTAAATTGTATGAGCAGAAATGCAGAAGCTCAGGTGCCTAGGTGGGCGGATATGTACTAGTATGCTAGTGATCATGACAGGGTTTGTCACTATTTCACATAGAAATTTGGATAAAGAAAACTGTAACTAAACTATATGGATGATGTTTTGGGACCAATAGGTAATGGGTATGTTACCTACTAGTGGCTCATTCATGGGAAAGGATTGTGACATGGATTTTTTACATCGAGGTACGAGGTACATAGGTCTCAAGACTATCTAGTCATTAGGGGTGTTTCCCATTTGGTGATCGTTGGATTTGTGGAATTTACCCTTGTATTAGGGTGTGTTTTGTTTTAAATTATAGTAGATAACATTTCTTATTCAAATTTTATAACATTATGAATGTTTTATTTTGAAAACTATATATAATAGAATGTTTCATTTCATGGAATTTATCGACACTTTTTTTACATCTTAAAATTATGTGATTTTTCACCTTGTATTTCATACACATTGGAATTTTAGGTGGAAT
Organism: Viscum album; assembly: GCA_963277665.1. Lineage (NCBI taxonomy): Eukaryota > Viridiplantae > Streptophyta > Magnoliopsida > Santalales > Viscaceae > Viscum > Viscum album. Next base: position 204,589,258 of record OY728128.1, on the reverse strand, counting down.
ACTATTGGAATTATTCTCAAACCATACTTACACCCCTTGGGTGTAATTAGACTTGATTTTGATTAACACGGGTAACGGAAAAGCCTCGAGTGAAGGCGGTTCGAGTTGTTAGTCCCCTCCTGTGATGCGATGTTGTGGAGACGGCTCAGGGGGACGTCCCCTTATCATGTGGAGTATTTATGGATGATTTTATATTGTTTTTATTTATCTTTGGACATTATGTACAATGATTATACATATGTATTCATTTTTGGATTTTTTAGAAAACACATTTTGTATGAATTTTTCAGATTCCTCTTATCGAATGTCTTTGATGTTTTATGTATCAATATTTGGGTAAATACTTCCCAACCCAAAATAAATGATACATGGGCACTTATTCTAGTATGTGGGGATAGGTAACACCCTTAGGGCCTTTTCACGGACCAGGTTTGGAACCTGCATTGATGGAAACCATATTTGGTTCGTGAAAAATTATATATTAATCCTAAGAGTTTTTTTCTTACATACTATTTTTTATTATTAGGTATTTTATTTCTATTCTAATAAATTATATTTAATATGAATATTTGATATGTAATATTAAATATTGAGATATTATATAAAAATTTAGTTTTTCTTAGTTTTATATTAAGCTTCCTAATGTTTCTAATAATTATTACTTATGTATTTTGTTCATAATAATAGAACTTAAATGTTATATTTTTTAAATAATGATTATTTTGTTTATTAATATTCCCAATTAAATAATAACATTATAAATTAATTTTTTCCTATGATTTCTGAATGTAGTATCCTATAACCCTAGAATCAATATCCACAATTGGAAAATTTATGAGATTCTTTTAAGACCCTTACTTTTCATATATAGATATTACATGTTATTAGATGAATATTATTAATGTAACATAGAGATCCTTGAAACAATCATATAGGTCTAGTGTATTTCTAATCATAGACACTAAAACAATTGGTTCATAAATGAAATATATCCCCTAAAAACGTGTTTTCTCTAACAAGAACCCTTCATTTATACATAGCTAAAAAAATTGGTCATAACCGAGGAGAATGAAACATAAGAAATGGTGAGCTCAGATTCTCAGTAAGGGTAAAAAGGGATATATCAACATAACATGAGAATATGTATATGAGAACCATATCATAACATTGGAATACCACACACTACATATCATATATCATAAACCGAAGTGATAGAATAAATCATGGTAGTTCATAAAATATGAATCATAATGGAATCAAAGAATAAAACAAATTATATAATAACATTATCATAATAAATTGATTTTTTAATGCAAATAAACATGTAAAATCATTTTCTTATAGTTAATGGATCATTTTTAAGGATATCAATGTTGAATGGATTCATTACCCAAACCATCATAGTTTTAAAAGTTCACAAGAATGACTATCATAATGTTCATAAAACACAAATGATTTGGCTATACTCAACATTTTTTTAATTTTTAACTCAATAGATATCAATCATTTCCCAACATATTTAACAACTATATAATTTTATTCCCACAAATCACATAAATAAATTCATAAAAATGTGTGATAAAATAATGTAAACAATTATCACATTATAATCCATAAAAAGGAAATTTGTTTCCCATCATATTAATCATTGTATAAGCGATGGAAAATAATTTTGTATCACATTCATTTCATAAAATAATAAATAGTATAAATTTGGGAAAATAAACTAGATTCAAAAACACATACCTTATAAATATAATTGTTTCCTTAAAAATCCTCTTATCATAATAAAACATTATCCAAATAAATTATAAGGATGTCATCATTTGGTAATATTCCGAGAAAATCATAAGAAGCATCTAAATTTATTGTCATTAATTAAAATAATACAATGAAAATACAATTAAAAAGTGTTAAGGGACTTATCCTTTATTTTGTGAAAGAACTTATTTAAAATATAAATATTTCAAAATATTTAATAAAACATTTTATATGAAACTAAATGTGTAATCCCATAAATAAATATTTAAATTATTTAGTGAATATTATAGTGATTTTGTTTTTAGGCACTGTATAGTACAACAAGGATTCCTTTCAAATTTTCAGTACAAAGTCAAATTGTACCAAATTTGAAAATTGATAATAAGATTCCATTTAAACCCATTTTAAAAAAATAAAAAATGTGTAAAAATTAATTTATACAATAATATAGTAATATTAAATACATTGTTAAATCGTTTTTAGAAAACATCAATATTTAAAAATGTATTTTCGATCGAGGAGACAGATAAAGTAGATTTTACTCAAATAAATTTAATATGGACTCCTAAATACATAAATTGAGTAAAATGAATTTAAAAAAATAAATTTAAGAAATAAACATAGGGTAGTGACATTAAAATAATTTCCGATATATAGATCAAATTATTTCATCATCGGAAATGTAATCATAATCAAACTCGATAAAAAATGAGACAATAACATTAAACAAATGCCATATTGGTAACTATTGAATCATAAGTTTCATTAAATAATGAAACATATATGTGTACGTATAAAAAATAATTTTCAGGAGAATAATCATAAATAAAATTCATGGGTTTTATATATACTAAAAAAATAAACAAGTGGTGAATAAGTCAAGTGTCCTACAAAAATAAAATGGTGATGAAAATGCCATACCTCAAGTCCCAAAATTCAGCATACACATTAAAATAGACTATGTAATAAATATTGGTTTCATATTAATATTTTCTAGAATTATAATCATATATACCATAACATATATGATTTACTTACTACAATTTATCCCTCATGTATTATCAATTCATTATTAAAATCATTGTTTCAGGTAATAGTTGCATTATTTTTCCTGATTGTTTTGGTACAGTAGTTTGTGTCCCTGTACATCCATTGTAGTTCTATAATCTTGTATATATTAATAATAATATAAATTTAATATATTTTATTTTTATATATATTTATATTACTATTTTTTATTAAATTTAGATATATATAATGTTTTACAATATTTATGGTGACGTTGGTCCGTATTTATGCATGATTACTGATTAAATTAATTAAATGGAAAGAAATTAAGAAGGGTAAATAATAAATCACCATTAAATAATAATTTTAACATAAAATATTATATATATATATATATTAATTAAATATACTCTTAATCCAATCTATGTAAAAATAAAACAAAAAACATATCACATCACTTCATGGATGAAAGAATCCACATATATGGACAAGTGATGTTATCATTTTTTTATGGATTGGAATGTAAGATTTTATATAAAGTATTATATATACTAAAATATAAATATTTTATTAATATATTATAGATAATTTAATATAATCATTATATCCACCCATGGGATGCACTGATGGAAAACAAATAGTACGGTTCCCGAAGAAGAAGCTTGTCATGCACACGATCTATAATTTCATTTTATGTTTAGTGGATGATTAGATGTATATATTTTACTAAATTATGATAATAGAATATATGTATATATAATGTAATAATTTTATTATATAATAAATTTTTAAAAACATTTTTATGTTATAAAAGAAGTTAAAAAAACAAAGACACTCGACTAAGAGGGACACATCTTCTTTGGATAATCAATAGAGGTTTTCATAGAAAAAATTTACTTGACAATTTGATAATAAATATAGTGCATCTACAATATGGGGTGGGATTTATCGAATATATTTTCATAGGTGTCGATATACTGAAAAGTATTTGGAAGTGTGAATATGAGGTAGAGGGGGTACACTTTCAAAAGTTCTGGAGATAACATAGTTGAATTTTTTGAAAAGACAAAGATAATGAAAAATTTTAGACAAGTCATGTAGCTCAAAAATGGGTCACATGTGGATCGTAGAAGTAATTAGTTAGAAATTGGTAATGAAAATATGAATTTTGTTGGTTTTTATTTCATTTTTACTTTTATATTTTTAGTTTAATCCCTTGGTAAACCCATAATAGCTTAAACCAAGGTAATTATTTATTAATATTATTTCTATTTGTTATGAATGATAATTTTGGAATTATTATATAATATTAATTGTTATAATTCAAAACATATTACTAATTTTTCCGAGTATGTTTGAAATAAATGGTATAATTTTATTTAAAATTAAACTCACATATGCATGAAAAAGTTGTTTTCTAAAGAATTATCATTCAAAGGTTTAATAAAAATGTATGAAAACAATTCAACATGAAATATATTGAAATAAACTAAAATAGACTCATCATAATTTAATTTATCTAACTATACTTATAAAATAATATTTTAAAAATGAAACTATTTTATTCTTTCAAAAATGTATTTTTTTATTAAAAATAAGTGTTTTTAACATTTTATTGGAAAATTAATCTCTTCAAGAAAATATAAAACATTAAGTCAAAGATACATTTTACAAGTTTACTAAAAAAATAATTTCATTTTTCAAATAAATTTTCTTAAATTTTAAAATTATTATTTGATAACTTGGTCACGATTATCAATAAAAATATCATTTTAGAAAAATTTATTTTCAAAACATATTATAATTTTACTAAAAATATTTATTTATTTATCAATATATATTACCGAAAAAATTCATAAATTAATTTATATATTTTTTATTCCTATTAATTCCACTATATTTAGAATATATGCTATACTGATCATTGTTAAATAATAATATTAATAGTATATTTTAGTTCATTCAAACTTGATGTTTCCTCTAACACGATATATCAAGGAAATTAGATTTATTTTGAAAAATTTAATAAAAATATCCTGGTCTTAAATTCTAGCACACAAAACCTAATTTTCTACCTCAAAATTATATCAATTTTATGAAAAACCAATGGATACTTTATCATCAGCATATCCATAGTTTCGGACATAGAATCTTCAGGTTGGTGGTTTCCCCATAAATTATTGGGCATGTGAGTGGTCTCGTTTCATAGGTAGTTCAATATATGATCAAGAATCTCCACTTGTTGTTCTTCATGGGAATGATAATTCTATAGTGGTATGACCTTTGAGTTCATTACACATGAAGTTTCTTGTATATAAATCCTAAATAGTGTTACATAGAACACATCTTAGACTAGAGAGAGGTTTATTGGAAGCTCCAAGCTGTATGTTATGCTCTATACCTAGTCCATAATTTCGAATTGGAAAATATTATTAAGGATAAGATTTAATTAATTCATAAATATGATAACCTTATTATATTGATTAATTATTATAAAAATGTTATCACCAACATCAAACATGATATCACACCAACAATTATCGAAAAATCATTATATCAACTATGAGCTTCCATTATGGGATTTTGAATGGATTTGAATTGTTCTTCCTCTTAAACAGCTACCCCTTATCCAATTTGATTTCTTTTTTCAATTCCATATCCACATGATTTAGTTCCACAGAAATTCCCACAATAGGAATCAAAATGATCTATATCTTTTATTGATTTAAAACTATTGTTTTATAAAAAACTATTGGAGGAAGTAGTAGATAACAATAACCAATTGTATCCATATAATATCCACTAGGGATTGAATTATTCTATTATAATTACAATATTTCTAATTAAAATAAGATTTTATGAAACTTAACTCTATATATATATCCTCTTGAATAATACTCTTAAAAAATAGTAAAACTATATATCCCAATTTGATTCAGTAGAATGTGGAACTCTAGTCAACCATACCACATCCTCCATGAATATTCTGGATAGCTAATCAAAATAAAAATCATCTTTAATAATAATTCAGTGTAATGAATTTTCAATTCAAACATGTAAAACCCCAATAAGATTATATACTTAAAATTTTTTGTGGAGTTAGATGAAAAAATACACTATGATGTTTTCCGACTTTGATAATATTAATTCTAATGGTCGTAAAAATTCAATAATCTTCAGTGAGATACCTAGTCTTACTGACATTCCATGAATTCAAAAAATATCATTACTCTCTCTATTAATGTTTTCCAAATATAAAAAATCATTCATATATCTATACATATTTTTACATCCACAATGAATAGATAATGATACACTATTATATTCATTTGACATATCATTCTTCAAATCTATAATGGATAAACACATAAATTATTCCTGAGCCCTATAATCATATCAACATCATGGTCATTATCATGAACATTTCTCATGTTATTATTCATCTCTACATATCCCCTATGTGAACCAATAAAATTTACATGGATATATTTTTGAACACCATTTGAGAAAAATAATAAATCTCTAATTATTTCAAGATCTTAATATCTGGCCTATTGAATTATAGATGTATTTTTTTTATCCTCATCATATATAATCTAGCATGGCCCTTTCAAATAAATTCATTTTTTTACTTGCTTCCTAAGAATGGTTTTTAATTTTTTGAGCAGTTATAATCATTAACCCATTAAAATTAAAATTGTCATAACATATTCATCTCTTTTTATGTAAATATATAATTTAAAATTTAATTATTAGTATATACATATATATTATCTTTAATGATAATTAATCTATATATTTAATGCATAAATTTCCTATTCTATCTCAGAATCATGAGTCATGAATTTTTTCTCATGAACCCTCAATTATTATGAGTAATAAGATACATCAATTTCATCTTACAGGATAATTCATCCTAGTACCTTAATATATGAATCACTAAAAATTCAAAACCCATAAAAATGAATGGTAATTTAAACCTGGTTTAATATATAATATTTTCTTGAATTCTATAAAATATTCTTCACAATAATTTTCTAAAAGTAACTTTTCCCCCTTTGAATTAAATGAGTTGGGTAGAGTATATTGTCATCCAGAAATCACCAGAAATCATTGATGATATATATCCAAACAATGAAAATATCAAATCTCAGAAAGAATGGTTCTCTTAGGCAAATGTTTAATAATTTTAGACATTGATACATACACAAATATATTCTCTCTTAATATTATATTATCTAAAATGAATTGTTTTATAGCAAAAATTATCACTTGATAAATTGTTCATAAGAAATTTCATTCCTTATAATAGTCAAAACAAATATAAAGTACCCTTCATGATATTCCTTGACCATTGAATATGTAATAATGTTATATTTTATGACTCCCAAAAATATATCAAATAATTATCTAACATTATTATTCATTAAATTATTGATAATGTATGGGGAATTAGTAATACCAAATGGTATCCCTATATATTTATAGTGACCATGCCTCGAATAGAATTCACTCTAAAGTGTATCTTCCTTCTTGACCCTCAATTGATTATACACAAAATGATGGTAATTCTTCAAAATGTATTGAGCTCTGGGATCTTGATCAAACAAGACATAAATATGGGGTGGGAGATATTAGTTCTTGATTATGATCTTATTCAGTTTCATATAATCGATAATGATTTTGTTAACCAAGATTCTTCTTAAAAAAAAGAACTAATTCACCCCTTGGTGACACACATGGCCAAAAAATCCCTTAGAAAGATTCTCCTTGAGTTTCTTCATCAATTATTTTAACTCAATTGGGACAATTATATCTATAGTCATTGAAATATACATAGAAACACACTATTCATAACATATAAGTTGATTTTCTCCCTCACTATCTAATATAAAAAATCCTATTATATAATAATCAAGACCCATAAAATGTATTTGACTTCCATTGGAATATCATATTGTTGTCACACTGGTAAAGGATAATAGGTTTGTTGGGAATATCAAATGTGACTTTCCATACTTTGTTATTTGTTTGGGATTTTTATAATGGTGTCCAATGCATGCCTAAGATGAAATAAAATTCAACCAAAGGAAGAATAATGTTATTTAAATGAATCATAATCCCAAACAGTTCAACTAGATAATAATATTAGACATGTGATATGATCTACTTACAATGATAGGTTTTCACAAATATTTCAATATATAATCATTGAGGATAGAAAATTATAGTTTTAAAGTACAATCATAACATAAGGGAATTTATATAACTACAATCAAATAAGTTACATCGTAATTTCTGAATACCAAATAATGAATCAAATTAATCATTCTAACATCACATACATTCTAAAATAAAAATGGTACCTTGACTATTTATTAATGTTAATTTGATAGGTCATAAGGAAAAATTATTCTTACTATGTATAACTAATTAAATATTATTTTAATTCTATAAAATAATATTTCAATACATGTATATTCATGTTATTTATCTATTTAAATCTTGTTACGTGGTTTTTAATGACTTTTTGAGTTTCCAAAACATATACCCCCAGAGTTTCAAAGCTGGTACGTATAAAGGACCACTATTGTTTGGATGATAATGATCTAGTTAAATCCCAATGTACCATTTTTAGTGTTATTACCCATTGGTGAAACTATTAAAGATCCAACTCCCCTTATAGTATCTAGTTATAGATGTGATTTCTTAGAAATAAGTCTCTTTATCCACCACCAAAATTTTAGGAAATATTACTATATATAGTCTAATCCATATGGTTCTCATTAATTTTTTATCCATGTTTCCCATGGTAAACTAATAATTACTATAAAAATAATTATAATTATCATAAATTTTGAAGATATATAGTACCTCTTATTAAATGAATATTCCTTAACAAAAACTATCATCCAAAATATAATCATATAGGTCGAGTATCATTGAAAAATGGTCACTTAATCAACAAGTTCATAAGTGATCTACATAATCGTGAACTATGGTCATTATAACTACAACCATTAATAGGAATATAATACAAAATACCATTATTCATAGACTATAAAAATCAAACACAAGAATTTGAAATCATATATTCTCAGTAATGGAAAAAAAGTTATATATAAACATAATATGAGCATAAGGGTATGAGAAAATGGGGATATTATTTGGAAACCAAACATTGTATTTCATAGTTCAAAAAATTAGTTCCTGGAATAAATCATGGAACTTGATAATGAAAAATTATAATGTAACCCAAGAATATATTCTATAATAGTATAAAATTTGAATAATACATGGATTTTTTGAATACAAATAAGCATAGAAAATAATTTCCATATTATTCAAGGATAATTTACAATGTTATAATATTGAAAGGGGCTTAGTAAGCAAACCATTATAGTAGTCAGGTTTCATTCCAATGAATATCATAGTGGACAATGTCTATGAATAAACTAGTTTCACACCAAATTCCATACATATTTATATCTTGAGATAAAAATCCTAACCCAAATAATTTTAGGGATTTATATTTCAGGTCCCACCCATGAAAAAATTAAAATATTTTATGTGTGATTTATAAGATCATAAAACTAACATCATAGCATATCCCATATAAAGGAAATGGGTTTCATTAAAATTTCATTATCATATAACCAGGGGAAAATAAATAAGTTACGAAATAATTTATTCTATTCATCATAACATAACCATAGAAAATGAAATTGGTTTAATAATAATAACAAATTAAAGATAAAAATGTTCAATAAAAATAATTTCATAATAATACTAATCCATATATATAATGGATATAGTTGTTTTTATTGGGATATAACCCGATAAAATCACAAGAAAAAATTAATTTTGTTATTTTTAATTATTATACATTCCAAAAAAATCATTAAAAACTTCCTCAGGAAAATATCCTTTCCATTTTGATATTAAATTTATAAACACAAAAAAATTTCAAAATTTTAAGTAAAATATTTTCATTGATATTAAACATTTAAAGTTGTAATATAAGACGTAAAATATGTAGTGTTTATGATTATAAGGCACTAGCCTTAAACATTAAATTATCTTGATATAAGTCAATAATTTGACATCAATTCACATCAAGGATCTTTTCAGGTTTAGGGATTTGGGAAATTAGGCCATAACTCATAGATAACAACTTAAATATTAAAAATTTTCCACTTCTACTCACTATACATTTTTTTCATAATACAAAAAAAAAATTTAAAAAATAGGGTTTCATTTCATGTTTAAAAAACATAACTTTTCCTTAGTCCCTTCCTTGACATCATTCTTCTTTATGTCTTGTGAAAATCATTTCAAAACATTGGATGAGCATAAAAATTTTATTAAGGGATATAATAATAATGAAAACTATTATCCTTGTGAAATCATAAAAACTATAAATAATTTATCATAAAGTAATACATTTTAACTTTATGAAGTAGTAAAAACTCTTCATTGAATATAATCTGATTTCATAACATTAGGAAACCAAAATATTACCACAAAACGCATATAAAGCAACATATAACATATAAAGGTTATTTGGGACATAATCATACTTAAATGGAATAACCGTATGGTCGTCTTCCACACATATTACTAAATGAAATAGAAATACAGTACACTTCCATACCCAATGCATCAGAGGTTAAAATGTAACCCCTTATCCTTGGATTATCACGCAACCACCCATATTTGGTTTACCATGTAACCACCCATATTTTGTTTATCACGTAACCACCCATAAAATTTCCAATTATCATTATATAATTATATCAAATATAATATTGAAAGTATCCATAAATCACTCTTAAAATTTTATCTTCAATCAAAAGAAATCATTACATGATACTGACGTAGTCAATCCACAATCAAAACCAATTAAAAAATTAAACACAGATACTTTTGAATCAAAGTTTCCCATACTTCATTGAAACATTTGAATAAAATTAAAATTTTAAAACATTCATGTCCATATAAATAAATTCACAAAAATATATTTCAAAACAAGGAAATGAAATAGTATTTCTGGGAAGAATAAAAATTTAAAACATTTAAAATTAATTTTTACTTAAATATTCCCTTATAACTATAGAAACACTTGAATAAAAATCATTTAAGAATAACATTAAATAAAATAATAAATATCATTAGAATATACTAATTTAGGACACGACATGTCAAAAGGGTTGTATTAACACCATATAAGACAATAAAAGTTAACAACATCATGGTATGAATCCATGAATGAATATTGAGAAAAAGTACCTTACATGTATTGTATCATATTATTAAAGATAAATTAATGATATAAATGAAACACCTTGAGATTTTGAGAATTATTATTTTTTCGAATTAATTTATCATTTCAATATTTTTCATTTCACAAGTCAATATAAATACTTATATATATATATATATATATTAATATACTAAGTCAAAAATTCATTTCACCTGAAATTCCAACTTGGATTGTGCTATATGCATACCAACTTATCTATTACTTTAAGCAACCCCAATGTGGCGTACGATGCACACAACATTGAGTTTCTAAAAACATCTCTTTTTCTTGTTTTAATTATTTTGATAGGGTAGTTATATCCTATTCATTATACTTTGTACTAATTAATTTTCAAATATTTTTGTTTTATATAAATAAAAAATATTGATAATGAAAGATAATATTTTTTAGTAATGTCCTTTAATGTAAAAAATATTATTTTCTTGAATGAATCTATTTGAATAATAAAAGTCATTTTAGAATCACTTAGAAATTTAATTCGATAAAATATAATGAAATTTCTAATTAAGAATGTATAAATTTTCCTAGGGAGATTTTTTTCTATTTTTCTGAAAAACCTTTTTCCTTGATGAATTGTAAAAAATAATACTTTTTAGTTAAAACTGCATTTTTTTCTAATTATTTATTAATTATAAATGATATTATTGATATGTTTTAAGGTAAAATTAGATAAATATTACAAATATTAAAATAAGTTAATTCATTATTTTCAATTCCACTTTGAAATTTAATATAAAAACTTAACAAACTATTGAACATTTTTCTAATATAAAAACCCGTTATTTCCCCCGTCTATAAGATTACTGTTAATCTTAATTTTCCCAATTCTCTAATAAGAATTTTGAAAATTAGACAGAAATGAATGAAATTATTATGATATTTTGTTCTAATCATATCAACTAAATTTTTTGACCAAAATTATTATTGAATGTGATTAAAATTAATTACGGTGATTAAGTTACGACTAACTTTATTAAGGGACTAAACATTAATATTAAAGCCCCAAATGCCATATAAACTTTTCTAAAAGCCATTTTTTGAAAAAAAATTACCATTTCACTAACGTTTTTATAAATATATATGTTTTGGGATATTATTAAATGGAATGTATTTATAAAAAAGAATAAATAATGAAAAAGACAAAAAGTAAACATCCCTTACCTTTAACATTTATAAAACATTCATATATTTAAAAAATATCATATTTTCGGTTATATAAAACATTTTGATATATATATGGGTTATTTTAATCATAATAAATTATAATTAATTTTTATAAATGGTTTATCTACAAAAAATGATTAAGAAATGTCAATATAGTGATTATTTGGTTAATAATTTACTAAAATACATGATATTACAAATATTAAAAGTTATGTTACTTGATTAAATTGTTGTTTTTATTTATTATTTTAGATTAATATATCATGTTACACATATTTAAACCACATATATTTTAATTCCAATATAATATTGATATTATAAAATTAACATTAAATAAATTTTTTCAAAATGGGAAATATTGTTATTTTAATATGAATTAATCTTTTAAAATAATTTAAAATTGATAAAAACACTATATTCTGCGAAGTGTATTTTAATATAATATATGTTAAATATTTTATATTAATTTAATAAATAATATTTTATAATTAACATATTGACACATATTATGAAAATAGGTTTTTAAGACTATCCGGGTTCAAGCAGCGTTTTAGCATGTCACATGCGATTATTTTAAAATTAAATTACAAAAAATGGTATTTTAGATTTATTAATTATATAAAATTAAAATAATTTATTGGACCTATATAGTCTAATAAATATCACTTTATTTTAGTCTTAATGGTTAAATTAATTATATTAGAAAATTAGATGCTTTAATAAAAACCAAAATGATAAAATTGAGGAATCATAGAAGTTAAAGAACCAAATAATTAAAATGCACATATTTTTGTTTGTTTGTGGGATTTGTAGCCCACAATTCTACATTAATACATTATTTTTAAATTTTGGAGGATCATTAGGTAACATAGACCACCCATTATTGAATACCTTTTGGTATTTACAAAAGTGCCACTCCCCCTCCACTATAAAAAGGCAAGAACCATAACCCTTTTTCACACCTATAAAATTTTTTTTTGAGGCCAATAATTACCCAATAAACTTCCCAAAAATCCTCCCTTCGACCTTGAATCCTAAATTATGTTAGAACCCTCTTAAGGAATCCTTTTGGAAAAAACCAAAAGGAGTTACCCGATTAAGAGGAAATGTCTTCTCTGAATCTCCTTTCCTTTATTTTCCTTTTCCACCCCTCCAATATATTCATTCCCTTATTTTGTGAATAATACAGTATAATCCGTACACTGGTATTTTTTTTATAAAAATATTATGACCTAAACTTTCAGACAGCTCTATCTAATAGATATTGAATGTACAGTTTCTATATACGACGAACTACTTCCTCGCGAAATGATGATTGTTCATTTCTCATTTACCACCAATCATGGTCGCCATTGTGATGGAAAATTTGTTTATATATTTTATATTTTATATTTATTAGGTCTTTGTTCTTATTTATTCCTTCTAAAATACATATCTTTTTACCTATAACTTGGCGTTATTATGATAATCTCGTTTAAAGAAGTGTGTAGTACCGCCCTCTCAAAGCGATGTGATTCGTTCACGCACCACATGGAATGGGATTAGAGAACTTATATGATATATATAATGTTATAATTATATATATATATACATATATATATATATATACAAATGTATTTTACATAATTTCTTTCAATACAATTAAAAAAACAGAAACAACGTTGATGAGTAAGAACAACTTACAGATTCCATAAACAGTGTATTCCATTTCATAATTAATTAGGATATAAAATAAAACATTGTAAATATCATGAATATAACTTATATTTATATCATGGTATACATTATTTAGTTTTGATATATGTATAAGTACCAATTCTAGAAGAAATGAAGACACAAGTGTAGACCAAGAACAATATTACCCAAAGTGAAACATTAATATAAGATCGTTAACATGAGGGTAATATAAGGTTATAATAAAACCATATAAGGTAATAAATATAAGAATATTATTCGGAAAAATATTTATAATAATCTTATATTTTTATAAAATAATCTTGTTTGAGTACGGAGAGATTCAAGACACAAGGTAAGGGTATTTTCATCTAACTATTAATTTTTGTGAGATACAAGCTCTGTTCACCACTCTTTCCTTTTGTGTGGTGTATGAACTATCCTTTATTGTATTATATTTATATTTTAATTAAATTTTGGGGTATTCACATATCAATTAATTTTTCATTCGTTTAATAGGTTTTACTTTCAAAAGTTAGCAAATCAGTAAAACACTTTTGTCTCAATTTTTCTTATTTGAGACTCCTATTTTTCTATGTACCAAAACTCTTCATCGAGGAGTATAGAACTATATTCTACTTATTATATCATGAATATCCTTTTTAATTATATCTTAAGATTCATATAATATCATTTTCTTACATGGATAGTAAGATCTGAAGTCAAAAAAATTTAATAGTTTATCGAGACGATTTCCTTATTTTTTTGAGATTTTTTGTGTTTATAATTCCATTGATGAAATATTATGATCCATTTTAAAGAAATTTATTTATTTTTTTATCCTCTGTTTATTCAAGATATACTCATTTTTAGTACCATTTTTTCCACTCTTTTTAACTGAAGACAATGTTTTTTGTAAAATATGACCACCTCTCTCTTTGGTTGGAAATATATTGTATTCAAAAAACATGTTTTAAAAAATGTTTTTAAAATATCCTTGAATATGATTTTCAAGGAAAATTTGATTTAAAAAATGGTTTATTGTCTCAAAATATTTTGTTATATGATTTCCATGCTATTTTCAATGAAAATGGTTTTCCAAAAAAAAATTATGTAATAAAAATCATTTTTCAATGAAATTGAGATAATTTATTCAAGATGTGTTTTTAATAGATCTTTAAAAATTATTTCCCATATAAGATAAAATCCATTGGTGTTTATCAGGACTTTTTGGGGAAATTATTAAATTTTTTCATTCATGTTATTTCCTTTAATGGATTTTGTGTTGATGGAATGATGTTATGAAACTTGTTTCTCTTTCATAGGTTGTAAGCTTTTGAAACCAAGTTCTTTTTATAGGTTATGTTTATGATGAAATGATTATGAAACATGTCAATTTCTATATTTTATGATATGTTTACATGTTTATGATACCCTATTAATTTTATGGGTTATGATATGTTTATTTATGATATTGTAGAATATATATGTATTATTTCATTATGTGATAGGTGGGACCTATATCTCCTTCCAATGAAATGTGTAATGATTTATATCTCACGAGATTAAACATGGATGGAATGAGGGTTACCCAATTCATTAATACATGGCTAGAATGAGGGATACTCATTTCTGTAAAATAGGGCTAGAATAAGGTTTACTTAGTTCAATAAAATATAGTTGGAATGAGGGTTTACTCGGTTCGGTATTATAGGACTGAAATAAGGGTTTACATAGTTCAATAATATATTGCTAGAATGAGGGTTTACTCAGTTCATTAATATAGGGTTGGAATGAGGGTTCACCCAATTCAGAAAAGGACTTTGTCAACTAATATGGTCTTGTCATTGATGCCTTGGATTCTATGTAAATCATTAAATGATAATGTGTTACCACAATTCCATGTCTTACTCCTATGTTATGCTTTCATAGCTTATGCCCTTTACTTATTTTTTGATTCAGGTCCTATAAACTACTAGGCTTTATGCCATGATTCATGTATATGATATTTGATATGCAGGATATGATATTCTATTTTCATGATCTTTCTCTCCTACACTTATGTTCATGTTTATGCTTACATGTATCCCTTGTTTACACTTACTGAGAATTTGAGATCACCCCTTTTTTATGTTTTCTTCCATATATTACGAAGATATGTATTATATTTGATGTGTCAAAGAGGGGTTCTAGTCGTGAAGAACCTAGTGGGAGATAATGTAGCTCACTTATGTACTAGTGTTTATGATTCCATGTTTCCAAAGGCATTATACCAATTACAGTCATTGGGGGTCTGTTTGTATAATGTTTAAATATTCCGCAAAAGTTATGTAAAGTTAATGTTTGAAAAGTGAGGGTTTTTATAGTTGGTATCAGAGAAAAGGTATAGTTAACATTTGGAAAATGGATGATAAAACCTTCGTGATATCTCTAGGTATATTTCTAAGTATATGTCTAGGTATATCTCTAAAGATACGTATGATGTTGAGTTAATGTTTAGGAAAATGTCCTAGAATTTTGGTAAAGGTTATAGTGAGTTGTTTCTAAGAAATACATCCATGTCAAGATATACAAGTGGATGTGGCTCTAGTACAGATCTACCTATGTGTAACAACTCCAACAAGATGTTATGGTCTTGACATAGGGTAATATGGTAAATAAAAATGGGCTATCTTACACACTTGGTTTGACACACTTGGGGGATATTCATTGGTATCTCACAAACTCTTTACAAACCATCATGAAGTATTTAGATAAAAGTTATCTATTAATATCCTAGGATAAACCCAAGGTTTTATATATTATTAAAGTTTTCATGATTTAGAAATACTATATTTTATTCTTTCCAGTTCTATATACCTTTCTACTTTGATAAGTAATTCTCACACTTTGCTTTTGGTTTTAGTCCATGGTGAGAACTTGAAGGAACTGGATTAATGTTGAATGTGATAGAAGATTTTATGATGAGTTGTTAGGGGGATGATCACTAGAGTGAAAGATTTCATAATCATGGCTAATCAGTTTCCACAAAACATGTGTAACAATGTTTATCTTAACTAACTCCCAGACTCAACATGGTAGAGAAAGAAAGAGTTTGCTAAGTGTTCGGGTAATGGAGACAAGGATTAAAGTAAATTTGATTTCAATTGCATTAAGAATGTGGAAATAATCACATAAGTGAATGTATTATAGGAACAATAATTTTTTTGACTGTGGAAAAGAAATACCCAAATTAAGTGACTAAAATGGAAAATTGAAAGTTTTTTTAATGAAATATATAGTAATTTTGGCCTCCCTAAGTCTTTATCGAAGGTTAATTGTTTTATTTGTGGATAAAATGGTCATTATGCAACCCAATGTCCTACGTGGAATGTTTTTAAAGAGAATAAAAAAGGTGGTGTGAGTAATGGTTACATTACTGATGATAAGGAGACTACATATGAAATGTAAAAGTAAATAGGTATTATGTAATAGGATGAAGAAGCATTGTAAATGGATTTAGGATGAGCTAATTGAAGTATTTTTGTATTCAGATTCAAAATATATTAATGATTAAATATAAAAGTATTGTTCTACTAAAGTTTTTTACTCAGTATTTACATGTTTATATTGAAACATCCATATGGAATGCTATAGTGATTTAATGAAAATATGATATTTTGACTATGGGAAGATAACCATTAATATGCTCCTTATGATAAGTTAATGTTGTATGGTTATTGATACATGGGGTATGAATAATTAAATTGGACAGTATTGATTACATTTGAACTAAGTAAGGACTTTTTTATTGGCGGTTTATGCTACCACTATTAAAGATTACTACATTTTTGGATTTAATAATAGATCCAACAAACTTCGCAATGAATAACCATTCATGTTTTCCAAAAGGATTTATGGTAATTCAGGTTTTTACCATGTTTCAAGAGAATATATGATGACATTATTCACATGTTTAGAAGGTGAAAACCAAGATCTACTCTGTGATATACAAAGGAATCGATGTTATGATAATATTGTTACACTCTTTATAATGTTTTGGATTTTTTAATCATTGATAAGGGTTATAAGGTTAAAAATTCACGAAAATTTTTCATTAAGCTTCAGAGGAAGTATTGGTGCATTGAGTTTTTGTTGAAATCCTTAGTTAAAAGGATAATCAGTGATTAACCATATATTAGGGACATACATCTTATAAATCGGTGTGGTTTTAAAAAAATGAAATCATGTATGTCAGGTTACAACCAAACTAGTCTGGCAAGGTTGTGGGTCTTGAACCCATGACTGAAGGACAATAAGGGTTTCATGCCTACCATTGGCCTACACGATTTCCTTATGATAAAAAAATATTTTTAATAGATAAATATTTATGAAAAACTATTAGTGTTACATTTTAGGTTTATATAATAATGAATGTTGATTTTAATAGACAAATAGTTGGACTTTTTATACTATTATGGGCCTTAAGATCTGTTAAAAGTGTATTCTAGTGATTTATTTATTTGAGATAATTGTGGAAAATTTTTCCATGAGGTAATGTATGTATTAGAATTTTTTCAAAGCTCAATCCAATAATGAAATTTTGTTTATAAAAATTTATCATTAATTACTCAATGATTTGAAAGTGATACAAAAAAACTATTGTCCTAGTACCTTTATTTTTGTTGAGCAGATGACCTTTTAAATCCTCAAAGATTTATGACATTGGGGCCCTCAACCTTAATTTTATCAGTCACTTGTTTTTTATTGATTATTACAATCACTCCCTAAAAATATTTACGCTTTTCCTCTATATACTATGTTCACTCCCAACCTATGTTTTCTATATGTTGAAACCCATTCATATATTACTTTGGGTAACTATTACGGTTCCAAATTACACTTTTTAAGGGAAGATTTAGTATTCATTGTTTCTATTTGAGTTTCGATGAATGAAACTTTCAAGTATTGAACCTTGGATAACATAGATGAATTTTGAGGGTGAAATTCATTTTAAGGGGGGTATAATGTAACACCCTGAGATTTTGAGATATTTTTCCAAATTAATTTATCTTTTCCAAAAAATTCATTTCACATGACACTGAAAATAGTTCTTTATATATATATATAAACTAAGTAATAAATTCTTTTCACATGTGATACCAACTTGTATTGGGATACATGTAATACCAACATGGCTAGCACTATAAGCAACTCCAACTTGGCGTACGATGCATGCAACATTGAGTTTCTATGAAACTTAAATTTTATTATTCTAATTATTTAAATAATATAATTATATTATAGATATTAATCTTATTAATAAATAAATTTCAATTATTTTTTTATATAAATTAAACATATTGATAATTAAAGATAATATTTGTAGTAATGACATTTTTTGTTACAAATATTGTTTCTTGAATGAAAATCATTTAATAATGAAATTAAGTTTTGACACATTTATAATTTTAATTGGGAAAAATAAAATTCATTTTTGAATAAAAAATATGTAAATTATCCAAGGGTTAATTTTTTTTATTTTTTTAGAAACATTATTTTTTGATGAATAGTGAAATATACTGCATTTTAGTTAAAAACTGCATTTTTCAAATTATTATTTAATGATAAATTATTTTATATATAATTTATATGTTCCATTAGATAAATATTACATCTATTAAAACAATATAATTCATTATAATTAATTCCACTATGAAATTGAATATAAAAACTTTACAAACTTTTGAGAGTTTTTCTACTATAAAAAACTCGTTATTTCACCACGTCTATAAGATTAGTGTTATTCATAATTTTCTCACTTATATGATTATAATTTTGAAAATATGACATAAAATAATGTAGTTATCGTCATATTTGTGGTCAAGTAAGTTCAACTAAATTTTTTTACCAAAATGTTTAGTGAATATGATTAAAATTAATTTTGGTGATTAAGGTATGATTTTGCTTAATAAGAGACTTAACCTTAATATTAAGGACCATAGATACTTAGAAAATTATCTAAATGAAATTGGTTTCAAAACATGGACTATTTTCCCCCTTTGTTTTAAATATATGTGTTTTGGATATTATTAAATGGAAGTTCCCTATAAAAATGGGTAAATTAGGAAAAAGACAAAAAGGGAACTTTTCATAACTATAACATTTATAAAACATGGAGATAAGTATAAAACATCATTTTTTCAATTATATATATCCTAATGAAGGATATATGTTTATTTTAATCGTAATAAAGTATCAATAATTTTTAGATATGGATACGGTACATAAAATGATTAAGAAACATCAACATAATGATTATTTAGTATATAATTAACTAAAATAAATGATACTACTAATACAAAAAATTAATATAATTGATTTTTTATTGTTTTTATTTATTTATTTTAAATTAATATATCATGTTACACACCTTTAAACCTAATATATTTTAATTAAAATATAATATTGATATTTTGAAATTAATATGAAAAAAATAATTACAAAATTGACATTATTGTTATTTTAATATAAATGAATCTTCTAAAATGATTTAAAATTTATAAAAATAACATAATCTACTAAGTTAATATAAAGTGTTAATATATATTAAATTTTTACATTAATGTAATAATTAATCTTTTATAATTAATATATTGACCCATATTATGTAAATATGTTTTATGACGGTATGAGTTCAAGTATCTTTTTAGCGCATCACATGCGATTGTTTAAAATTTAATTTACAAAACAAATGGGATTTTTATTTTATAAATACGGTATAATTATAATAATTCACTATATATATTTTTCTAATAAATATCACTTTAATTAATTCTTAATGATGAAATAAATTAGATTAGAAAACCATATGCCTTAATAAAAACCAAAATGATAAATTTGGAGAATCTTAGATGGTAAGGAACCAAATAATCAAAATGAACATATTTTTTTGGTGTATGCGGGTTTTAGCGACTATGATGCTCTATTAATCCATTATTGTTCCATTTTGGGGGAAATTTTGGTAACATACACCACCCATTATTGAATACTTTTTGGTATTTACAAAATTGACACTCCCCCTTCACTATAAAAAGGCAGGCATTGTACCCCTTTCGCACACATCTAAAACCATTAATGATCAGACAATACCTAATGAATATAATTACAAACAATCCCAAATTCTACCTTGTAGTCTCCATTTGGGCAGAAACCCTCTCAAGGAAGCCTTTTGGTATAAACCAAATGCAGTTACCTGATTAAGAGGCAACGTCTTCTCTAAAGCTCCTTTATTTTAATTATCCACCCCATACAATTTATTTAATCCCCTATTGTGTGATAACACTAATATCCTAAAATACTACTTTTTTATGCAATGTTTTTTACTTACACTTACAAACACCTCCATCTATTGGATGTTGAACATATTGTTTCTATGTATGGTGAACTACTGCCTCACTAAACGATGATTGATAATTTCTCCTTTACCAGCAATCATGGTGGCCATTGTGATGAACAATTTGTTTATATTTTTAGTATATTATATTTATTATGTATTTAATATTATTTATTCCTTTTAAACCTTATATATTTTTACCTTCCATTTGGTGTTAATATGATAATATCGTTTGAGAAAGTGTGGACTACCGCCCCCTCAAAGAGATGTGATTCGTTCAAGAACCACATGGAATGGGATTAAAGAAATTATATGATATATATAATATAATAATTATAATATGAAAATTATATATATATTGTAAGAACTAGGGTTTTCAGAACGGGTCGAAATCCCGACAGTGTTTGAGTTTTTCACTGGTTTCTGAGGAAACTAGTGAAAATGTGAAGTTTCTGGAAATTTCCAGACTACACGCCGTGTACTTTTAAGAACACGTCGTGTATATTTTCAGTGAGTGTTGGACATGTACTCGTCGAGTACATGTCGTGCGGTGACCATGTAAAATTTTCTAACTACACGTCGTGTAGTTTTAAACACGCCGTGTAACCTCGACCATGTGGTGGCCATACATGGCGTGTAGGCCATTGGCCGTGTAGAACCAGGGACATGCTGTGCTCCCTTGGGACACACCGTGAAGTCTTACCATGTATAAGGGAAACACATGGCATGTGGTTAAGTCGGCGAGGAAGAGGAGGTAAAACCAAGTACACACCCTGTACCCATCGGTACACGTTGTGTACTCATGCCGGCAGGTTCGAAATGTAAGTTGGTGGAATTAATCCATCTTATGAATAGTTAAATGACCTATACACAGTGTGTAGTCAAAAAGTACATGCCGTTTACTTTCTTTTTTCACTGAAAACGGGCAGTAGCCTCATTTTTGAGGAAGAACACTCCTCCTTCAACCGGTTTCACGAACCAGGCTGGTCGAACCCCATTCCTCCTCCCGATCGTCCATTCGAGACCCGTTTCGAGCTCTGATTAGTGCGTTGGAACCCCCTCGGTAAGTCCGTGATTCCTATTTGTCCGTTTTGTGTGATTTTCATTCTAGAAAGAGTTATAGGGGTTTGAGCGGGGTTTAATCTTTTGTAGATTTACCTGTTTTTAGACAAGATTAGTGGGTGCTACTGGAGGAGTAGCATCGGGCGAGCCTCAGGTAGGTGGTGCATACACCATTTTATGTTTTCGTGGATGTCTGGGTGATGGCCTTTGGCACATTTTTAGGTATTTTGAGCAGGATGCATTTTATCTATTTTTTATACTGAATTGTTTATTGGGCCTATGGGATGCCTTTGGGTAAGCCCTATTACCAGTTTGGGCGTGGGGGCCGGGTGAGGGGTCGTGGCTCATTGGGGCATTTTGGTCGGGGAATGCCAAAATGGTTTTAATTGAAATCTTAATGTGTTAAACTGTTTAGTTTAATTTATTTAAGCTTGTTATAATTGTTAAAGGCATTTAAGACCACATTGCTGGTATGGGACAACACCTTGCATAATGAAATTCAACTATTTAGTTTGTTTTTCCGGTCTATGTTTTATGTTTAAACTTGTTATATATGCAATTGATGAATTGTGTCTGCTGGACCCTTTGGGTTGTGTTGGGCTTGGCCCGGTTACGCTTGAGTGATGCTGATCACAGGTTGGGGATTTTCCCGGGTTACTTTGGGTGGTTTTGACCATGGGATTGGGCGTCATGGACATCGGCTTGAAGAAGTATGACTGTCAGGTTGGGCATGGCCCAGGTTACTTGGACGATGAGGCCATCGGACTTGAGCGACATGGTTGCAGGGACATAATGTGTCAGATGACTTGGTGTCTTAGGACTATTTTGGTGATTACCACTCACCTGGAACTTTGATTAGTGTACACACGGAGATATTCCTTGATGATGTGGTTTTGACAACTCGTGTGGGTAGAGGCCCCCATATTTGCGGTTAGGTATTCAGGTTGTGGGTTCTTTCTATAGAACACCACGTGGGAGGTGAGGAGCCTTCAGGGGATTGGGCGTGCCTACGGGATGTCAGGACATCATACACGGGGTTTCAGGAGGCACATGGTGCCGGGTTACTATTTTGGGCGTGCCTTCGGGACGTCGGGACTTGAGACAAGATCTGTCAGGAGGCACATGGTGTCAGGTTGCAATTTTGGGCATGCCTTCGGGACGTCAGTACTTGAGACACGAGGTGTCTAGAGGCACATGGTTCCAGGTTACTGTTCTTGGGTGTGCCTTCTAGACATCGGTACATGAGACACGAGGCGTCAGGTGGCACATGGTGCTTGGTTACATGATAGAGATTCTGGCGTTGGCCGAAGTAGGTGAAACTCCATGGTGGCTATTGAACACCAGTGGAGTTTGTGTTTACTTTTTCATTGTACTGTTTACTACTTTCCTCGTAAATGCCTGACTTCTTAAAAACATATATTTGGTAAGCACCGTTGGGTGGTATCTTACTAAGATTTGTCTCACACCATACACGATCCCTTCGGGATGTGTGTAGACTTTATGGATTTTCAAGCAGGAAAGAGGCCAGCTTCAGGAGCTAGGCTACATAAGTTGTTGGATGGAGATGGTATGGACCTTGAGGTCATGCCTAGCTTGGGTATACTTGTTTTTTTACTTTTCTGTATCGGCATGCTTACATGTTATAGCTGCTGTTGTTTAGCCATTGGTGCCCTTTTTATATTCAGTAGTGGTTACATGTTATCAGCATGCTATTGTGTTTATTTCCACTACTGT
Organism: Viscum album; assembly: GCA_963277665.1. Taxonomy (NCBI): domain Eukaryota; kingdom Viridiplantae; phylum Streptophyta; class Magnoliopsida; order Santalales; family Viscaceae; genus Viscum; species Viscum album. The sequence goes on along the minus strand of OY728128.1, from coordinate 204,565,157 downwards.
TGTTATATTTACTGCTTCCGCTGTTTATCTATATTGATTGTGCTTCTGCTCTGTGGGTCTGGTTTGAGTCTGCCGAGTCTTTCTTTCCTCTGCATCTTTACTATTATACTTGGACCAGTACCCTTATTTTGATACTCTAAGAGGGTATATACTCCCCACTATACTTATTCAGACCCTCGCTGATAGTCGGAAGCCTTTGGCGTTCGGTGAGGTGCGCCTAAGGTAGTGACACCCGACCTGTTCGGCACTGTTCGGGTGGCTGGCCGGGTCCGGGTCATTAAAAAGTTGTATCAAAGGAGGTCTTGACAAGGATTTAGTAGGAGTGTTTTTCTGGATACTAATGAGATTGAGACTTCTCTTTTAATTCTGTTGGTTTTACTATTTGGGATATGGTAGACTGGAGATAAGTTGTTATTACTGGAACTGGGTTTCTAGCTTGTGCTTGGATGTCTGCAGCCCCAAGTACGTGGGATGGACCAAGTTGCCTTGGGTGGGAATTGCTATTTGCTATTGCTCAGATTTCACTTTATATGATTTCCACCTCGATGGATCATTTGATGTGTGATGTTGTTGATTGTGATATGTGACCCATGACCCGGTATGGTAAGGGAGAATTGGACCCTGGCCCGTTATGGCAAGGCTTGTAGTTTTTCTTTTGATAGGCACATTTTTAGGGTATTTCAATTTCATAATTGCACGTATTCTTTTTGAAGTGATAATCAGATTTGAATAAAATCAATTTCCATGATTTACCTGCTTTGAAATGTGAATTGGTGAAATTCCTAATAGAATTTCTAGTTGTGAAAATATGTATGCCATGGTTTATATTTTGTAAAAATTGCATATAGCAGGATATGTGGGTCTGACTCTTATGAAAGAAGGAAGGTAGTATGGTTGAGGTAGTGTAACTGTCAAGATTGGGTGACTCGGTCGTCGATTTGAGGCAATGTGAGTTGTTAGGACGGGCATGTCCTGAGGTAATTTTGATACTTGGCTCTGTTGAGGGTGGGATGTCGTGGGGCATGGGTTGCGGTGAGGTGGAGTAATGGTTGTTGTTATGCACTGCATTTTACTACTTTCTTTATCTGAATAGAATATATTGTAATATATATATGGGATGTCTGACCATTTATGGTATTCAGTGGGTTACTCCTTGACGACACAATGGAGTGTCAGGCAGGAGATTATATAGTGCCGCATGATCAGGGTCAGAATTCAGTACTGGTAGAGCACGAGCCACAGGTATAGGCTTAGGGACAGGATCAGGTTCAGGATCTAGGGCAGGAAGGACAGTAGTAGAGTTTGGCATCGTTCGGTCCGTGGCTCGACGAGCAGCTCCGAGCGATCCTGGTATGCGTCTTGCAGGGAATTGACCGAGGCGCTCTAGGTACAGAGCCTTCTATGGCATATCTGATGTGGGAGTTCCAATCGCAGCACCCACCGCTTTTTTAGGGTGGGGGTGGTCCTTAGGCGGCATAGAACTAGATTGAGAGTATGCAGATGATCTTCGAGCAGCTTGAGAGGCCTCCAGGGCAAAGGGTCAAGTTGGTGACGTACATGCTGAGAGGACCGGTGAAGCGTTGGTTGGACATACAGGTTCAGGTTCGTAGGCACGAGGGACTGGCGTGGCAGGACTTCGAGGACATGTTCTTAGAGAACTTCTACCCGGAAACATTGAGGGTAGAGAGAGCTCGGGAGTTCTTGAGTCTTCTACCGGGAGATATGTCCGTTATTGACTACGCGGCTACTTTTACAAATTTGTCTCGCTTTTCACCTGGTATGGTAAGCGATGACGCATCTAGGGTGAGGCGCTTCGATGATGGCTTGCGACATGCCATTCGGGTCCAGGTGAACATCTTCAGGATGGGATCCATCTCTGAGACGGTGAATCAGGCACTCATAGTCGAGGGCAATGAGAGAGAGAAATATCAGTTGGTCATGGAGACAGCTTCAGGTGACAGTTCGGACAGCAGGAAGCGAGGACAGGATGAGTTCCAGCAGGGCAGTCAGGCCAGGGATTCAGCTAGAACACCTCATGGGAGTTCTTTGGTGATTTTCTTCTTGTGTGGACATCCGGGACATGTTCGGGCGCAGTGCGATTGGCCTCCGAAGGAGTGCCAGGCATGTGGACAAGACGAGCATCTGGAGAGGTTTTGCAGGCATCCTTCATAGATAGTCGGAAGGTAGGGACAAGGACAGACTATGGTGTCTAGAGTTTGTTCAGGTTCGGTACCCGGAGAGGGTAGTCGAGGTTTAGCTGTACATGGAGGTCATGACAGAGACAGTGGGACCCAGCTGAGGGGTCAGTGGCTGGTGACTGGAGCATCATCACAGGTAGGTTAGGCATCAGGAAGTCGTGTTTCATGCCAGGTGCATGCCGTGGAGCTGCAAGAGGCTGAGCAGTCTGGTGAGTCGACGACAGTTAGAGGGACACCGCGGTATGGGAATTATTTCCATGTTTCCTATTTGGCATGACCTATAAAGGCATTCCTATTTCAAGTTCACATGGTGCACAAGATCTATGTTGACTGACTAGATGCTAGTCGGTGGGATTGGCACCATATCAGGTGCGTGATATATATATATATATGAGATGCGTAGCATATGGCCATTGAAGATGCCAATTACTTGAGGTGCCTTGGGCATCGGGGCATCGAGGAAGTGGGTTACTTTAGGTGCCTTGCAAATCGTGGCATCAAGGATGCAGGTTAATTGAGGTGCTAGGCACCGGGACCTCAAGGAGGAGGAAACCTATGCGGTGCGGTATACGTTTGGTGTCGGGAGTGACATAGAAGCACCAATGAGGTGCAGGGGTGACTTTGCATCACGGGAGGACAATGCATCCTGAAAACATGTTAGTTAATCTTTCTTGTTTGATTTTTGTCGGGTTGAGCCCGGGTAAGGCGATTCCTATGGTGGGGAGCCACCTTGAGGAATTTAGCCGGAACCTTTGAGAGCGGGGGAGTCCGGGTCACTTTGACCGGAGTGGTATGTTTTGTGCCATCTTTGGGTTTCAGTTGATATCTCGGGGATCAGATATGTTTAGGTGGGGAGTTTGTAAGAACTTGGGTTTTCAGAACGGGTCCAAATTCGGACCTTGTTTGATTTTTTGACTGGTTTCTGAGGAAACTAGAGAAAATGGGAAATTTCTGGAAATTTCTAGACTATACGCAGTGTACTTTTAATTACACGCCGTGTATATGTTCTGTGAGTGTTGTTTGTGTACTCACCGAGTACATGTCGTGTGGTGACCGTGTAAAATTTTCTTATGACACGACCTGTACTTTTAAACACGTCCTGTAACCCCGACCGTGTGGTGGCCATACATGGTGTGTAGGTCATTGGATGGGTAGAACCAGGGACACGTCGTGTTCCCTTGGGAAACGCCTTGTAATCTAGACGTGTATAAGGGAAACACATGGTGTGTGGGTAAGTCAGTGAGGAAGATGAGGGGAAAACCAAGTACACGCCATGTACCCATCGGTACACGTCGTGTACTCATGTCGGTAGGTTCGAAAAGTATGTCGGTGGAATTCAGCTATCTTAGGAACAGTTAAATGACCTATACATGACATGCAGTTCAAAAGTACATGCCGTGTACTTTCTTTTTTCTCTTTAAATGGGAAGTAGCCTCGTTTTTGAGGCAGAACACTCCTCCTTCAACCGGTTTCATGAACCAGGCCGGCCGAACACCATTCCTCCTCCCGATCATCCGCCCGAGACCTGTTTTGAGCTCTGATTCATGCGTTGGAACCCCCTTGGTAAGGCCTAAATTCCCCTTTGGCAGTTTTGTCTGATTTTCATTCTAGAATGAGTTATAGGGGTTTGAGCGGGTTTGAATCTTTTGTATATTTACCACGTTTTAGACCGAATTAGCGGGTATTACCGTAGGAGTAGCATCGTGCGAGTCTCAGGTTGGTGGTGCATACCTCATTTTTTGTTTTTGTGGTTGTTTGTGTGACGTGGCCTTCGGCGTGTTTTCGGGTATTTTGAGAGGGACCCGTTTAATCTGTTTTTTATTCTGAATTGCTTATTGGGCTTATGGGATGCCTTTGGGTAAGCCCTGTTACCAGTTTGGGCAACGAGCTGGGTGAGGGGTTGTGGGTCATCGGGGCATTTTGTCCGAGGAACACCAAAATTGGTTTAATTGAAATCATAATGTGTTAAACTGTTTAGTTTAATTTATTTAAGCCTATTTTAATTTTTAGAGGAATTTAAAACCTCTGTGATGGTATATGACATCACCTTGCATAGTGAAATTCAACTATTTAGTTTGTTTTTCTGGTCAATGTTTTCTATTTAAACTTTTTATATATTAAATTGTTGATTTGCGTTTGCTGGACCCTTTGGGTTGCATTGGGCTTGGCCCGGTTACACTTCAGTGATGTTGATCACATGTTGGGGTCTTCCCCCGGTTACTTTGGGTGGTTTAGACCACAGGATTGGGCGTCATGGACTTAGGCTTGAGGTAGTATGACTGTCAGGTTGGGCATGGCTCGGGTTACTTGGATGGCGAGGCCATCAGACTTGAGGTACATGGTCGTAGGGACATGAGGTGTTAGATGACTTGGTGGCTTAGGACTATTTTGTTTATTACCGCTCACTGAGAATATTGAGTAGTGTTCACAAAGAGATACTCCATGATGCGGTGGTTTTGACCACTCGTGTGGGTAGAGGCCCCCGTAGTTGTGTTTAGGTATTCTGGTTGGGGGTGCTTGCCATAGAAAGCCACGTGGGAGGTGAGGAGCCTTTAGGGGATTGGGCGTGCCTTCAGGACATTGGGACATGAGACACGAGGTGTTAGGAGGGACATGGTGCCGGGTTACTATTTTGGGCATGCCTTCGGGACGTCGGGACTTGAGACATGATGTTTCAGGAGGCATATGGTGCCGGATTACTATATTAGGCGTGCCTTCGGGACGTCGGTACGTGAGACACGATGTGTCAGGAGGCACATGGTCCCGAGTTACTGTTCTTGGGCATGCCTTCAAGACGTCGTTACATGAGACACGAGGTGTTCGGTGGAACATGGTGCCAGGTTACATGATAGAGATTCTTGCATTGGCTGAAGCAGGTGAAACTCCATGGTGGCTATTGAGCACCTGTGGAGTTTGTGTTTATTTTTTCACTGTACTGTTTACTGCTTTACTTGTAAATGCATGACTGCTTAAACACATATATTTGGTTTGCTCCATTGGGTGGTATCCTACTGAGATTTGTCTCACACCCTACATGGGCCCTTCAGGACGCGTGTAGACTTTATGGATTTACGTTCAAGAAAGAGGCCATCTTCAGGAGCTGGGTTGCGTTAGTTTTTGCATGGAGATGGTATGGACCTTGAGGTCATGCCTAGCTAAGGTTAACTTGTTTTGTTTACTTTTCTGTATCGGCATGCTTACTTGTTGTGGCTACTATTGGTTATCCATTGGCGCCCTTTTTATATTCAGTAGTGGTTACATGTTCTCAACATGATGTTGTGTTTATTTCCGCTGTTGTTGTTATATTTACTGCTTCCGATGTTTATATATATTGATTGTGCTTCCGCTCTACCTGTCTGGTTTGAGTCTGCTGAGTATTTCTTTCTGCTGCATCTTTATTGTTATACATGGACCAGTACCCTTATTTTGATCCTCTGAGAGGGTATAGCCTCCCCAATATACATATTCAGACCCTCGCTGCTAGACGGCAGGATTTGGCATTCGGGGAGGTACGCCTAAGGTAGTGACACCCGACCCGTTCGACACTGTTTGGGTGGCTGGATGGATCTGGGTCGTTACATATATATATATATATGTATATGTATATTTTAATTACATTAATTCTTTGAATACATTAATAAAAACCGAAACAACAACTATGCGTCCAATGACTTACCATCTCCATGAATGGTGTATTCCATTTCCAACATAATTATGATATAAAATATAATAATATAATATAATTTATACACATGATAATTATATCATGTTCTACATTCTAGAATCATGATACAAGTATAAGTACCAATGCTATAACAAATTAAGAAACATGTGACGAACCAAGCGAATATGACCCCAAGTGAAGCTTTAATATAGGATCATTAACAAGCAGGTAATATATGGTTAAAATAAAACCATATTTAGAAATATATATAATAATTTTATTATTTGAAATATGTATAATTAACTTATATTTATGATATAGGATTCTTGTATGTGTACAGAGAGAGTCAAGAGATTAGGTAACATGGTTTTCATCTCCCTATTAATATCTGTGAGATACAAGCTATGTTCACCACTCTTTCCTTTGGTATGGTGTATTTAATGATCATATGTTTTATTCTATTTATATTTGAACTACATTTATAGGTATTCACATATCCATTCTATGATCATTCATTCATGGGTTTTAACTTTAAATAGTTACCAAATTGGTAAAATAGTTTTGTCTCAATTTGTCTTCATTGAGACTCCAATTATTTTATGCACCTAAACTGCTCATCGAGATGTATATAACTCCATTTTAAATTTTATATCATAAATATCTTTCTTTTCATGATTTTTAAGCTTCATGTAATATCCTTTTCTTACGTGTAGTGTATGAACCCAAGTAACAATGTTTTCAGAATTTATGAAGACAATCTCTTCATTTTTTCATCATTATTTATGTTTATTCTTCCTTTGATGATGTCTTATGATCCGTCATTCAAGGATACTCATTAGTTTACTTATACTCTATTTAATCAAGATATAATCATTTTTTAATACAATTTTTTCACTCTGTGGTACTTAAGAAAATGTTTTTTGTAAAATATGACCACCTCTCTCTTTGGTCGGAAATCTATTGTATTTAAAAACCTTGTTTTAATAAAGGTTTTCAAATGAACCTAGAAGATAATTCTCAAGGAAAAATGTATTTCAAACAAAATTATTGTTTTAAAATATTCATTTATATGTTTTGAAATCTATTTTCAGATAAAAAAAATTTCAACAGATTTTATGTAATAAAAATAATTTTTCAAAGAAGATGGGATATTATCCTCAAAAAGTGTTTTTAAAAGATATTTCAAATTTATTTACCCTCTAAGATAAATTCTATTAGTTTTGATCCAGACTATATGGGGAAATTATTCAATTTTGCTATTCATATTCTTTCTTTGAATGGATTATGTCTTGATGGAATGATGTTATAAAACATGTTTCTCTTTAACGGGTTATATGACTTTGAAACCCACTTATTTTCAGATGTTATGTTTATGAATAAATGATTATGAAACCTATCTCTTTATATATGTTATTATATGTTTACATGATTTTTATACCCATTTAATTTAATGGTTTATTATAAGTTTATTTATGATCTTCTGGAACATGAATGCATGATTTCATTATGGGATGGGTGATACCTATATCTCGCTTCAATGCATTAGGTAATGATTTATATCTTATAAGATTAAACATGGTTGGAATGAGGGTTATTTAGTTTACTAATACATGGATGGAATGAGGGTTACTAAATTAAATAATATAGGGCTAGAATGATGTTGACTCAGTTCAGTAACACATAGATGGAATGAGGGCTTGCTTGGTTTAGTAATACAAGGATGGAATGAGGGTTTACACAGTTTAGTAATATAAGGATGGAATGAGGGTTTACTCAGTTGAGTAATAAAGGTATGGAACTGGGGTTTACCTGGATCAGTAAATGAGATGGTCCACTAATATGGTATTGGAATTGATTCCTTGGGAACTATAGAAATTAGTATATTATTAGGTGTTTACACAATTCCATGTCTTACTCCAATGTTATTCATTCATGGATTATCTCGTTTACTCTCTTTTTATTCATGTCTTATGAACTTCCAATATTTCAGGATTCATGTATATGCTCTCTAATATGCAGGGTATGATCGTTTATTTTTAGGAATCATATTCTCATACCCTTATGCTCGGGATTTTGCTTATATGTCTCACTTTTTTATGTTTATTGGGCATTTGAGCTCACCAATTTTTATATTTCCTTCCCCAGGTTATGAAGATATGTATTTTGTTTGATGTGTCTAAGAAGGGTGATTTTTGTAAAGAATCTAGTGGTAGATAATGTATCTCACTTATGTACTGAAGGTTTTCGGCACAACAGAAGCATGGTCGAGACATAACCCAACATTGATTTTCACCATGATCAACGATTATTCCGGTATCAATACGATGATGAAAACCAATCTACATGGAATAGAATCAATGATTTATATAAATAAGGAAGTGTTCCTTATCCTTTTGAGAGTATCTTGAAAAGCATTTTTATAATTAATTTAATTAATTTCATAATGAAAATAATAACTAGATCATCAGTATTTTCTTTATTGATGATGTTGATCATATGGAATGACCTTTCTAGATTATATTTTTGTTATTGCAAGGATACAAACTAGAATCCATCTACAGATGATCCACACTTGCACTTATGGCCTCTATTTGACACTGCTCATTCTCCAAGTGTTAGGTTCGGTATGTGGCACAATAGATATATTTGTCTATTAATTTACATGGGGCTTCAGTTACAATGTTTAATTGCGTAATAACAATTAAATACATTCATAACCTAAGATATAACCCATGATATTATTAATAATAATTTTTCATTATTTATGGAGTGCCAACTTTCACAAATCATAATTATAATTAAAATTATTCATCATAAAATAATAGAAGTGTTATTCTAATTTGTGCCAACTTGTTAAATAATTATTTATCATCTTGAAAAAATTTATTTTACTACCAGACCAGTCTTAGTCCTCTCTAACTCTACTTCTATTTATTGAACACCCAAATAAATAAATAAATAATTTATTCTCATAAATAAATATTTTCTTTAAAAACTAGTTTATAAATATTTATAAAATGTTCAATAAAATAAATAAATATATTATACCCACAATCCAGTGAATGAATATTTAATTAATTTATACAATAATTTTAACATGAATAAAATTATTCCATTTTCATGAGAATAATATTTATTAATTAAATTCAAACCGAATTTAACTGAGACCACCTAAAACACATAGTGTGTGACCCTCTAGGATACTTTCTCATTGGTATTTGGCAAGATTGCCTAAATTCCAAGAGTATTGTCTAGCAACGGGTCCAGGCCCCGAAGAGAATGAACATAAATTCACAACGACGACATCCATGTACGATCTCTCACTATGTAATATAACCCTTTGTCGCAATATCTCATCAAGCATGTTCCATGATAGTGTCATCAACTTTTATGCTTGATATGTCATTCATTGACTACCTGAAATAAACTAATCATTACCCCATGGCCATGGAAATTCGTGTGGCAATTCTATTTCAATCAAAGGGATGAGATATTAACTTCCATTAGTGGAAGTGACAAATAGTTCCTCAACTTTTCCATTAATAACATGAAACTCATGACACACCCAACATACCCTACTTCCTCCCAACTATCTACATGGTGGTTTTCATTAGTAAATCAAAGTGAATGATTCGTGAAATAAATTAATGATAATATTAAAGTCTAACGATCATTACACATGCTCAAAGATAGAAATACCTGGTAAAACCAAAGTATACAGAATTCCTACTAGTGGATCTGGTCTCATAATCTCCTGTCTTGGAGATTACTATGTGAAAACATCATTAGAGAAAGTATCATCTGTTTATGAGTACTCTCACCTAATAGTATAAATGCTATATTGTCCAATCATAGTATTTAATCCAACCATAGAACAATATTTAATAATATTGTTATAGCATTTCAAGGTTCAAATCACAACATGGAACTTCCATGACATTTTCAATGCAACAAATACTCTAGGACGTTATTACATAATGGTCCTACATGGCACTAAAAAATATGTAATAAGTTGATTAATATTTAAATAAATTAAATTTCCATGTAATCAAAGTACAACCAGTTTGTTCTAGGACACCAAATATTACAAAATCCTACTTGGACATGAGATAACTGCCTATGAATTTTAGTCCATTAGATCTCACATGGTGGTCATGTTTCTACTAAGTCAAGGATTTAGTCAATGGGTCTTACATCTTATCTTCTGTGGAAATACTTCTCATTGAAACTTCATCTCTGTTAGAAAATTATATCTAGATGTTATACTTCCAATGTATCTACATCCTCCGCTGATGTGACATTGTCTCTTTTACAAGATACACCGCTACAGTATTATCACAGTATAGTGTGATGAAATATTTACTGTTAGGATCACATCCTTCTCCTGGATGAAGCTTTGCATCCAAACTACTTCTTTAACTACCTCAGAAGCTGTGATATACTGGGAATTTACTATAGAATCTGATACCACACTCTTCTTTGAGCTCTTATAGCTCACTGCACCTCCATTCAATGTGACGATGTACCTTGTTTGCGACTTCATGTCATCTTGATCATTATGTAAACTAGTATCTGAATATCCTATGATGACTAGTTCCTCATATCCTCTATAAACTAGGAACATATCCTTTGTATGCATCAGATATTTAGGATAGTCTTGACTATATCTGATGTTGGTCACCTGGGTTATCATGATATCTTCCAATCATAATCAATGTGTAGGTGAAATTTAGACTAGTACATATCATGGAATACATGAATGACCAAATCGTTCATGCATATGGAGTCCTTTCCCATATCATCATTTCCTCATGTGTCTGAGGACACATTTTCATGGAAAGATGAATGCCAAGTGATGCTATAAACAATCGCATCTTGGATACTCTATACTAAATCTCTTCAATATCTTGCTAATGTTTGTAATTTGACTTTGGCCCAACAATCTTTTGGATCTATCATGATTGATCTGGATCCCATGAATATATTCATCCTCACCCAATTCCTTCATAGGGAAGCATTGATTCAACCATTCCTTAACAGACTATATGACAATTATCTTATTTATAAAAAGTAATATGTCATCAAAATATACTATTAGGAAAAGGATTGCACTCCCACTAAACCATTCATAGACAGAAGGCACACATTCGTTCTTAATAAAACAAAATTTTGTTATGGATTCATCAAAATGAATGTTCCATAACCCAGATGCTTTCTTTAAACCATAAATGGATTTTTGTAACATGCATAATTTATTGGCATCCTTTGGAGTCCTAAACCCTTCAGGTTGTGTCATGTAGACATCTTCCTAATGGTTCCCATTAAGGAAAAATATTTTGACTTCCATTTTCCAAATCTCATAGTCATGGTAAGAAGCAATGGCTAATATAATTCTGATAGACTTCAGCATTACGACTTGTGAAAATGTTTTGTTGTAGTCAATGACTTGACTCTATTTGAACCCATTTGCAACCAATCATGCCTTATCAGTTCTAAATTTTCCTTCCATGTCCATTTTCATCTTGAATACCCATTTTAAATCCACCGGATTTACATCAACTTTGGGATCTACCAAAATCCAGACATGGTTTTGGTACATGGAATCCATTTTAGAAGTCATGGCTTACTACCACTAGGAAACATATGTGCCACTTACAGCTTCCTTTTAAGGTTAGAGGATTATTATTATCAGAAAATAATGAGTCACCATCCTCAATATCTAGAAACAATACCGTTCTAGTTCTCTAACCTCTCTTGTACTCCTATACACCTATTGTGTCTCTGGAATAGTTCTTTCTTTCATAGGCCTTTGTGGAAACTGTTCTTATACCAACTCTTGTGTACCTTGAGCTTCAACTTACTCTAAGACTATCTCACTCGCACTATCTCTTTTGAATATGTGACCACTATCAAGAAATATGGTTTTCTTTCCACTATAACCATTGTCTTTGAGGGGTTGTATAGGTAATATACACTTGTTTCCATGGGGTATCCTACAAAGGTAAACTCTCTTCCTCAGGGTGAAAGTTTGTTACTGGAAGAGGCCTTAACAAACTCATCGATTCACTACAAATGTAATTTAGATAATATAGATTTCTTTTTACTCTAGAACTCATATGGAAAACCATTTTTCTATTTAGTTGGTACTTGGTTTAGTATGTACTCCATTGTTTGTATCACATATCCCCAAAAGGATAATATAAGACTTGCATGACTCATCATTGATCTCACCATGTCCAAGAGGGTGTGGTTCCCCCATTCACTTACACCATTCCACTAGGGTGTGTAAAGAATTGTGTATTGGTATTGGATCCCAAAATCCTATAAGTAATCGATGATGTATTGATTAAGATATTCCCCACCTTGGTCTGAGTGGAGATTCATAATCTTCTTACCAAGATGGTTCTCAACTTCATTCTTGTATTATTTGAACTTATCAAAAGAATCCGAATTATACTACATTAAGTAGATATATCTATATCTACTAAAATAATCATTAAAAATTATGAATTTTGAGTACCCTCCTCTTGATTTAATAGGAAATGGTCCACACACATTGGTACAAACCAATTCAATAAGTTCTTTAGCCCTTTAACCTTTCCCACTAAATAGGGCTTTGGTCATTTTTCATTGTAAACATGCATGACATACACCATGTGATTTTAGTTCGAAAGAATCTAAATATCCATCTTGATGTAACTTTCTCATTAATTTCTCATTTACATGACCCAGTTGGTGGTTCCAAGTTTGGGGGTGGTATGATTCATGTGAAGTATCTTGGTTATCGATTTACATTACATGGTTTTTGTAATCCAACACGTAAAGAACATTTTATAAATGTTACCTACCAAAATAAATGTTATCTTTTTAAAAGAAGAAAAATTAATTTCCAAAAATTGAAAACTAATCCATCTATATCTAATCTATTTACAGAAATAATGTTTTTGTTAATATATGGAACATAATAACAACCATTTAACACCAAGATCAACCTTGTTGGTAATGTGAGGTGGTAGTACTCAACATCTACATCATCACGACTGGTGGCATTGGATGTTTGTAGATCGACCTCCCCAAGGTAAATCATTATGAATTTAGTTTGTTCTCATATTTGGATACATATGTGAGCACCAAAAGCTATATCTAATACAAAATTTGTAGAAATAGATAGATAGCAGTCGATTAGAAATGCACCGGAAGCTTCCCCTTTCTTTTTAGGGTAGGTGCAGTTCTACATCAAGTGACCCATATTAACACATGGGAAACAAATAGCCTCATGTTCCCTTGCCTACCTTTTGATCTTCATTTTCTTGGAAGGTTGTGAAGTAGATTTGGCCTTAAATCTCTTCGCCTTCCCATTCCTCTTATTCACCATAACGGCGGAAGTCTTTTTGTGCTTAATATCTTTATCCACATGGTGAATGAGGATAATTGGATCAGATAGAGACTTCTCCATGTTCTTCATATTGATATTGAAAAAAAAGATAGAGAATCTGTGAGTGATTGATGAAAGAATGAGATCGGTGCCCAGTGATTCCGGGAGTTTAAACCTGTGAACCTCTAGGAACTCACTATAGCCAATGAGCTTGACTACATGAGGCCCAACTAGGGAACCTTCTCTAAGATTACTCTAATAGAATTCTATAGAGATCAAAAACCATTCGTGTCTTACTCTATCCTAGTAAATACCACGGAGGTTGTCAAGTAGGATATAAATATTTTTGTTTTCATGAGACTTCATGAGCTGAATGGACATTAGTGGTAACATAAAACATTGAACGTCGACTGCATCTTTCATATGTTTCTCATAGACTTGGAAATCATAATGATTTTCCATTTTATCAAGTGGAGCATGTAATGCTGACACCAGGACGAAAGACTTTTGTTCATGGCATAGGATAACCCGGAGGCATCTAAACCATTCCTGGAAGTTACTACTGGTGATGATGTTGTATTTATCCATAATTGATCACATAGATAGTGTGGTTGATGAGCATTTCATTTTAATTATACAATTAAAATAGAATATCCTTAGTACTTTATTTATTATAATTTATGAGATATAATAAATTTTTATTAAGTCTCTCAATATTTTGTCAAGTCCCAATGGTCCTCGCCATTGAGCTCGGAATGTCCAGTTTCGATGACATTCTACTGGAAACGGTCCATATGCCTTATCTTATAACCCCAAAAGGGTTGGTCAAGAAATTAGAAGGTATCTAGGTAGTAAGGTATTTGAAAACTGTGGGCTTGCAGCTCCTTGATCTATTGAGTGGACTCCCCAATCCTGAAATCCGGACTTTAGCTTTCCCTAACTCATGCCTCTAATATTACACCACATCTAGCAAGGGATACTCTTCTTGATGTAATATTTTTAAGTCAACCTGAATCCTTTCATAAAGTCTTACTCTATAAAAGTATGTGTCCCAACAAGGGTTGGTCAAACACATTGTTTTATTATGTTTTTCCCTTAATCATGTAATGAAAGGATTGGCCTGACTTAATATTATGTTTGAGGGATTTTTATCTCTTATTCAGGAATTTTTTATTTTCATTATCACATTCCTGTCAATATAAAGTGGAACTTACTTTAGTGATTTACCATGTATTGATAAAATTTACACGTAAGTCTGGTTTATTTTAGTTATATCTTGCATGCTTTTTTAATTCATTAATTATGTGATCTTGACAATCCATCCAAAATGATAAAACATGCAACTGATAAAAATAAATTAAAGAGAATGATCATGATATTTTATAATGGTTAGTTTATCTAGACATTGATAATCTAACCCTAACCTAGGGGAGAACATCTTTAACCTTTTCGGTTCGTGTTTACAGATTTCCACCTGTGCACCTCTATATCTCCAAGGATTGGTTTTGTCTCTGCTCCAGCTTGAACTGCCTCTACTAGCTTGGGAGTTATATCCCATACATATGCCCTTTTTTAAAAGAACATGTAGGTGAGGGGTAAAAGAGGGTATTACACAAAAGAAACTTTAGGCACATAGGCCATAAAGATTAATTACGAGAAGGTTCACATGCCAAAAATTTAAATTTTGGTAAATAAATTAAAAAAAACCATCCACATACAATGGCCTTGGTCTAGCTGATGATAATCTATATATGAAATGATATTTACACAAAAATAAAACTAGAATTAAATTCTTTAATCATTATTGTTTGAGTTAAATCACACTCAAATCAATTAATTATCATCTTTAATTAATCAATCCTTTTATCTTAAACCCTTTTATGAATTTCCTTGAGATTCTCATCCATTATAATTTTAAATAAATAATTTCATTTAAAATTATCTTTGTACATAACTTTTACCTTGGATGCATCCCGGTGAATTCCTATTCATAACTACCCTATGAGTAGAAATGAACATTACATAGATGATAAATTTAAAACATATATATATAACACTTATCACATGTTGTGCCTCAACTTTACGCCTACATGAAGGTACATGTCTCAAGGGTTTGTTTAATATAGGAATAAATTTTTATAAATCTACGTAATTTGGATGATTATACAGCGTCTACTTCTAACTACACTATGTGTACTGTTTTTTCACCATCCATATGAAGTACACACCTAGGGAAATGTCATGTGACTGTACCCCCGAAATATTCAGATTACACAGTGTGTCCAATAGGCCACACGGCGTGTAGTTCCTCGTTACATGGTCTCTAGCTAGAAAGTTGTGTACGGGGTACACGGTCCAACCCTAACCTGAAGGGACTACACGTTGTGTCTAGTGGGACACATGGTGTGTAATATAGAAACTATGTTCCACCTATTTCTATTCAACACATGGCGACAATAAGACTTAGAAACAATCCAATAACATGGATTAGTTTGGCAGACCATACCCGGTGCATTAAACCTTGGCTACATAGCGTGTACTACAGAATACAGGTCATGTGTTCTTTTATTGTACGACCATTAACCTTTGGCACCTTCGGATAAAATTTTCTATTTTATATTAATCTAAATTAATAGAAAAGATCATTTCTGTAAGGTGAGCAAGAAATGAAAGGGGAAAAACAGATCTTGAGATTCATATTTGCAGAATGAATTACTTTAATTGAAACAACTAAATTATTAAATTCTTAAATCATCAACGAAATATTTAAATAATTATAAACTATGATGAAACATCTCTGATACCACTTGAATGTTCCAGGCGCAGTGGAATCATGGTTGGGAAGAAACCCAACTTTGATTTTTACCATGATCAGTGATTATTCCGTGATAAATACGACAATGAACACCAGTCTCTATAGAATTGAATCAAAGATTTAGAAAATGATGGAAGAGGCCCGAAACCATTAGGGAGGATCATTCACATCGTGTTTATAATTAATTTAATTAATTTCATAAATAAAATAATACCTGGATCTTTTGTATTTTCTTGGTTAATAAGGTTGATCGTCCAAAATGACTTTTATGGATTATCGTGTTGCGCTTGCAAGGATCCAAACTATAATCCGTCTAGTGGATTCCCAAACGTGCTCCAATGGGATCCAATGGACACCACTCTTTCTCTGGTTGTGTGGTTCGATACTTGGAATAATAGATGTATGTGTCTATTTATTGACACGGGGCTTCAGTTACAATATTTAATTATGTAACAGTAATTAAATAAATTTGTAACCTTAGATAAAACCCATTCAAGTAATAATAATACCACGTCATTATTTTTGTTGTGCCAACTTGCGAAAAAATGAATTATAAAAAAAAATTCCACATCATAAAATAATAACAGTGTTATTTTAATTTGAAGTTAAATAAATTTTTATCCTCATGCAAATAATTATTAAACTACCATCCCGGGCTTTGTCCTCTCGAACTCCACATATATTTGTTGAACTTCAAAATAAATAAATAAATAAATAATTCTCTTAAATAAATAATTTATTAAAAAAATAGAAAATAAATATTTGTTAAATGTTCACTAAAATAAATAAATATATTTTTCCCACAATCTGGTGAATAAATATTTATTTAATTTATGCAATCAATTTAACATTAATAAAATTATTCTATTGTCTTGAGAATATTATTTATTAATTAAATTTAAATATAATTTAATCGAGACCACCAGAAAAACATAGTGTGTGACCCTCTAGGATTATTTATCGCTAGTATTAAGGAGGAATACCTAAAGACTAAGAGTAATGTTAAGAAATAGGTCAAGTCACCTAATAGAATGAACTAAAAGTTTCAACAATGGAATCCAAATAATAATGTTCACTATGTAATATAATCCCTTTGTCTCAATATCTCATCAAGTAGGTTTCATGATAGTGTCATCAACTTTTAAACTTCATACGCCGTTCTTTTACTACCTAAAATAAACATACCGTTACACCATGGCCATGGAATTTCACGCAACGGTTCTATTCCAATCAATGGGATGAGATATAAAATTCCATAAATGGAAGGGATAAATCCTTCCTTGAAATTTATATTAATAACATGCCACTCATGACGCACCCAACATACCCTACTTCCCACCAATTCTATGTGTGACAGTTTTCTTCAGTAAATAAAAGTGAACGAGTCATGGCATGTATTAATGACAATCATAAAGTCTAAGGATCATTACACACGCTTGAAGATAGAAATATATAATGACTCCAAACCATGTGGAATTCATACTGGCAGGTCTGTTATCACAATATCATATCTTGGAGATTACCAGGTGTGAACTTCATGAGAGGAAGTCTCGACTGCTTATAAGTACTCACACCTGACGGTCTGCATGTTATTTGTCCCATCATAGTATGTCATCAAACTGTAGAACTATATTTAAGAATATTTTTATATAATTTCTAGGTTCTCATCATATCGGGGAACTACCATGACATTATCAATGCATCAAATACTCTAGGACATTATTACATCATAGTCATGTAGAATAATTAATAATATTTAATAAGATATTTCATATTTAAATACATTAAATGTCTATATAATCCAAGTAAAACCAGTTGGTTCTAGGAAACCAACTCTTACATGTAACTGTGCTTATGTTGCTAAGTTTCCAAAGTCATGATACCGACTGTGGTCTTTTGGCATCTATTTGTATAATGTTTAATTATTCCGTCAAAGTTTGGTAATGTTAATGTTTGAAAAGAGAGGGTCATTATAATAAATATGTGTGAAAAATATAAATTATCCTAATATAAGTTGATATTCAATGTAAAAAAATCAATTTCAATTCACAAATATTCTTGGAAAACAAAACCAAAAACATGGATATTTAACTCATTGAATGGAGATTGAGTTAAGATTTCTCTTACCTTGAGTCTGACATGTCATATATGTTCTTTATTTTCATTAATAAAATAATTAGTTTAATTTATAAATTCTATATAACATTTTTAATGTTTATTATTCCTTTTATATCACTTATTGAAATGTTATTAAAATTACCTAACACTTTTAGTTCATATCAATCGTTTTATCGATATTTGGTACTTGAGTAAAAAATAAACTTGTTTTAAAGTAATTTATCCATGTGATCAAAATTAAAACACCTATAGAATAGAAATCATGATTTAAATATCATATATATCCATTATATATATATATAATAATCCATAATATTTGGAGATAAGAAATGAAATGCACCGTTCATGGAGACCGTAGGCCGTGCGTTCGCGTGAATGTTACCTTCATTTCATTATCATATTATAAGAATAATTATCGAATGATATAAATGTATATTATAGTACCATTATTATATTAATTACATATATGTAACATATGTTTAATAAAACTCATCCTTTATATAATTCATGAATAGTGGGAATGAGTCATATCGCTTTCAGGGGGCGGTAGTCCACACATCCTCAAATAAAATTATCATATTTAGACAACATAGAAAGCTTAGTGGTATGTTTTAAATAAAAAATAAATAAGAATAGAGACAATATAAATATAATATATATCATATTTGACAATAATTTCTGTTATAATGGATACCATGATAGGTGGTAGGGGAAAATTGGAAAATCATCATTTCGTGTGGCAGTAGTTCGTCGTATAAAGAAATAGTATGTTCCTTACCCATTAAATGGATGTGTGTGTAAGTGTAGATTGAAACCATAGCATAGAAACATCCTATTATATTTAGGATGTGGTTTCTGTTATGTATTGATGTTATAATAAGAGTTTAAGGAGTGGAGAACGGAAATGAAACTAAAAAACATGAGAGAAAGTGTTACCTCATAATTGGGTAACTTCTTTTGGTTTATACCAAAAGTGTTTCTTTGGGTGATTTCTATTCTGAGAGATGATTCTAGGATGAGTTTAGGGATTTTAGTAATATTTTGTGATAGGGATTGGATGAACCAAATGGTTCTTGAACTATGAGTATTAGAAAAAAGAGGGTACCATTTTATAGGAGAGGAAATGGACACCATTGGAACCACTTAAATTATTAAATTAATATAAATTATTTTTTTACAAAAAATTCTCAAACATAATATATGTCTTAGATAATATTATAATATTTCTAAATCATCTCATATAATATTTTTTAGATATGTCTTGATTTTATTTTAAAACTTGTCTTTTCAGTTTACCCTTAAATTTTCTCTCTTGATTTTAATCTTGGTAACAACATTTTAATTATTAAGAGGATATTAATTTTACTTATATGGGGTAAAAATAAAATAATTAAAAACATAATGAAATTTTACACCTTATAAAAATCACTTTGTGATTTTATAATATTTTTGGGATTTTAGAATAATTTAAAAATTACTATTTTTATAAGTCATCAATTATGTCTATTTTTACACTACTCATTTTATTGGATTTAAATAAAATCTAAAAATACATATAACCTCAGAAAAACCATTTTATATTCTTATAAAATTTAATATTCACCTATAAAAATATTTTATGACATAAATTATGTCATATAATATTTATTATAATATTGTAAAGATCATTTATTTTATTCCTACATTGATAAAGAAATTATCACATCATCATTGTGTCGTTATTAAATTTTATTATTTAATAAATAAAAATTATAAAATTAATAACATGATAGAGGATATCATTTTATAATTATAATTATAATTTATAGTCTAATATATAGCTTATATAAAAACATATTAACTTTTTTAAAATGAATATATATGTTTATTACATGTTTTCCTATACTTTAAATTAAATGTTATAACTATCATAATCACACACATGTGGCTTAAAATGACATTTTTTCGTATAAATGGTTTTATTAGTCCTTCATATCTCATCCAATAGGTTTATGACAAGTGATAGGGTATTTTTATAGTATTTTAAAATTAATTGTATCCTTATTTACTTTATTTACCCTTTAACCATGGTAAATACAAATAATTACCAAAGTTAATATTCATCATGTAAAAAAATAAAAGGGATGTATTTAAATAATATGTACCTTATGATTCCAAATATTTAATACTTTTCTAAAAATTTAAAACACATATGTTTTAGTAATTAATTTAAAATTAATTAACATTTTCAAACGAGAAAATGGGTCTTTTAAATGTAAAATCCCATCAAAAGAATGACTTGAGTTTATATAAAATTTCAAAGTGAAATTACATTCAATGGTCAAATTTTTTTTAAATGATAAAAACATTATCCAAATAAACTTAAAAAACAATTAAAATGACAATATAACTATTTAAAAAAATTAGACAGAAATCTAGTTTTGTATTAAAATGTAGTAGTTTTCACTATCCATTAAAAAATGAATTTTATGAGAAAAATAAAAAAATTGAACCGAAGTAAACATTGATGTACCTATTATAAATAATAATTTTATTTTATCAAATAAAATATTTATGATTTTAAAAAATTAGATTTAAAATGGTTTCTCGATCAAAAGGCAGTAAAAATGACTTTTTGGAAAAAAAAATACTTCTTTTTTGCTTAAAATTTCTTTTTCTCATATATCTTGTCTATAAAAAATATAATATGAATTTTAAAACATTAAATTGAGTTTTTATTTCATTTATATTATCCAAAAAGAGTGGTATTATTTTATTAACATAATTATTCTCATTTAAATAGGTTTTCATAAAAACATGCCCTTTATATTCAATTGGTTTTGACTTCCATTTCTAATAAATTTGTTAACCAAAGAATAATTATATAAACATGTGTAAACATAGTATAGTTGGTTTTGTTCATCCTTTCAAATAAAATTGAATGTTATCAACTACCATATAAATTTTTAATATTTATAATATTTTATTTTTCGATATAACTCAGTCTTGTTTACAACGTAAGATTTCAAAGAAACACATTATTGTCTTTCGAGTATGCTATTTTAAATAGAATACCCTATAATGAAAAATTAATATCTTATTCATAAATATTAATAGATATAAAAAATTATACTTAAATATTTATAAGGGATGTTACAACCTAATCCATTTATGGAAATTGTGTCCCCACAATTTTAAATTTGAGCTTGGTAACTAAGGTATCACTTTTAAAAATATCTTTATTGTAAACCCACATCAGAAAAATTGTTAATAAAACTAGAACAAATAAAATAAAGAAAGAGAAGTGCAATGGTCACCCGAGATAACACATATTAGGATTCCACATGGGAAAACATGTATATGGAAGAAAAACTATGTGTGATGTTATGATAAGGAGTGATATAAAACTTGATTATGAGAAAGATAATAATCAGAAAACCAAATTCTTCTAATGGGTTAAATGGTTATTGAATTCGCAGTAGGAAAATTAAACAGATAACATCCTTACTAATATCATTTTCATTAAGTTGTGAAATTAATTTACTACTTAGAATAAGAACATAATGAAATATACTTACATGACAAGTAGAGTTTAAACATTTAATAAATCTACACCACAAACTCATCGTTTCTCAAAATAATGAGTATTTAAGATGACATGGTCACACCTAAACATTATAATAATATTCTAGAGAATCAAAAAATCCACGAAATAATAACTATATATTCATCATTTTCTGACATATTATCCAAAACAAAAAAGATTAGGAAAAATAAGGTAACTCCCCAAAATGAATAATCCATTGTTTTAAGAAATACTACTTTGAATTTACATAATTAAATAATAATATCTAATGTTCAACAAATACAATTTGATAAATAATTGTCCATAAATTTCCTCAAAATAATCCCAACTAATGTTGAAACCCAAAAATTAAATGTATTAGATAACATGGTCTCCGAAGATAAATTTTAAGGTTTATCTCCAAAAAACATCAAACCCTTTTAATGAATTATAAAAAAACAATAATCCTAATAACATTTTGTCAAAGATAGGTTAATCACTTCTATAAATAACACTAATTTCTATAAGTCCTCTATAAAAACATTGATTCTTCCAAAATAAAACTCGACCATTTCTCCTCAAATAAAATCCCATATAATTCTATTTTCCATAGAAATATAAGTTCCCAAAATAGAGAATGCCATCCAATATAACATGTATCACTCAATCCCTATATCATTTTCCAATACTAAGGATATGCATTTGATAAAAAATACGTTCCCAAAATAAACATAATATTATTCCATAAACTATTTTAACTAAAAATAAAATATTTTACTAACTAGGGACTTCACATAGGCTAGTAGTAGAGATAAATGCTTGACACACTTCATTTGGGGGGTTCTATTTCCGTGGCCTTTCCCGACACAATAGGTTTTCACCCTTCCATCAGGTTTTCATTTTTCTATAAAACTATATAAGGTTATAAAATTCCCAAAATTATCATAATGACCTCAAAAATAACTATAACATGATTTAATATCAGTCTTTATTTCAAACCACACATTTTTCATCCCAAAAACTATTAAACCATAATTTCCTCAAAGGTGAATGTCTCAAAATATATCATTAATCACCGTAATATTTCATATTATAAATCCATAAAATAGGTTTTCATGAAATTTTACTTATGATAAACCTGAAAATTATAAACTCATATGATATCCCTATCTCTTTAGAAGACATCTTAATCCCTAAAGATATCTATACCGACCTCTAATAACAACTATAAGGCCCCAACCATAAATATACAATAATCATTATATAATTCAATAATTTTTATTTATTTCAAATCTATGATATTTTCATGTATAGATCATTATATAATTTGGTAATAGTGCATACATAACAACTCAAATATTACATAGTATACACTTCTACTCACTATCAATTTTTTCATTAAAGAAAAAAATTACAAAAAACACAGTTTCATTTCATGTTTGAACAACATAACTTTTCATTAATCACATCCATGACTCTATTATTGTTTATGAGAGGTGAAAACATTTTATATCATAGGATGAGCATAAAAAATTAGTAAGAGATTCATGAAGAAGAAAAACTGTTATCCATGGGAAGACATGAAAACTGTGAATAATTTATCATAAAGTAATACTTTCCACCGTTAATAACAGGTAAATATTCTTTAGTGAAAATAATCTCATTTCATACCCTTTTTTTAACCAAAATATTTCCAAAAATCCATAAAAGAAACATATAACATATTATAATAACTTAGGAAGTAATCATACTTAAATGGAATAACCATACGATAGTCTTCCACAAATATCACTAAATGGAATAACCATATGACTGAATTCCATACCCAATGAATTTGAGGTTATAATGTAACCACCTTTCATTAATTTATCACAGAACCACCCGTCTTTTTTTATCACATAACCACTCATCCATGGTTTATCACGTAACCACCCGTGAAATGTACAAGTACCATTATAAAATCAAAAAACATAAAAGATTTCAATTGTGAGAAATTGAATCTTAAATATTCATTTGTAATCAAAATAAATCATTTCATGATACTGAAATAATCAATCCACTTTCAAAACCACAATAAACATTTAATAAAGATACTTTCGAATCAAAGTGACCCATAACACTTTGAAACATTTGAAATAAATTAACATTTTATAACATTAATTTCTATATAAATAAATTAACAAAAATAATTTTTTATAATATGTGCATGAAATATAAGGCTTTTAATGAATAAATCATTAAAACATTCAAAATGATGTTTTAGTCAGAAAGTCCCATACCACTAGATAAACACTTCAGTAAAATTCATTGGGTAATAACATTAAATAAATATTTAAATATCGTGAGAATATACTAATTCATGATATAACATTTAAAAAATCATTGTATATACACCTTATAAGACAATAAAGATCCTTAACATCAAGATGTGTTCCCATGAAATGAGATTGAGATGAAGTCCCCTACAAAGATCATATCATGAGATTAAGGATAAATAAATTACATAAATTTTTGGGAAAAATAATAATACACCTAATACAATTTTACAAGTGGATATTTAGTGAAACAAAATAATAGGTCATTCACATATATTCATGGAAAAAATAAACCAATGACATGGATATTTAACTCAATGAAGGGAGATTGAGTTATGATTTCCTTTAACTTGTGTCTGACTTGTCTCGTATATTTTTTATTTTCATGAATAATAATATTATGTAAATTTATACATTCTTGAGAACATTTTTAAATTTTATTATTCCATTTATTTATCTTATTACCATTTTATAAAAATTACATAACATTTTATGTTCATATCAGACATTTTGTCGATATTCAGTACTTGAGTCAAAAATGAACTTGTTTTGATGTAAATTGTCCATGTGGTCGTAATTCCATCATCTCTAGAATATTAAACATGATATAAATATCGTATTTATCTAATAAATATGTATTTATAATAATATATAATATTTGGATATAATAAATGAAATTCATTGTTCATGGTGATGGTAGGACGTACGTACTCATGAACACAACATTCATTTCTTTTTCATATTAAAAGAATAATAATTAAATGATATAAATATATATTATAATACCAGTGTTATAGTAATTTCATATTTTCATAATATTTTGAATAAAAATATCCATCATAAATTCCTTGTATAATGGGAAAGAGTTGTTTCACTTTGAGGGGGCGATAGTCCACACATGCACAAACAGAATTATTGTATTTACACAACATGGAAATCCTAAAAGAATTTTATAAATATAAATTAATGAAGAATACAGAGAATATAAATATAATATATATCGTATGTAAAAATATTTTCCAATATAATGGCCACCATGAGAGGTTTTAGGGGAAAATTAGACAATCAATATTTCGTGATGCAATAGTTCGATGTACACAGAAACCGTATGCTGGTCACACATTAAATGGAGGTGTGTGTAAGTGTATTTAGATACATTATAATAAAAAAATTATATTATATTTATGATAATTTTTTATATTGTCATATAATAAAAATATTTTAGAGAGTTTATAATGGAAATGAAACTAAAAATTATGAGAGAATGAGTTACCTCTTAATCGGGTAACGTCTTTTAGTTTATACCAAAAGGCTTCCTTGCTAGGATTCTAGCCCAAAGGGAGGCTTCTAGGATGATTTTATGGATTCTGTAAATAGTTATGGGTAGTGATTGTCTGAACAAAATGGTTCTTGGACTGTGAGTGTTAGAGAAAAATGTGTACCTTTTTATTGGAGAGGGAATGGGCACCCATGGAAAATCTTAAATAATTAAATTAATATAAATTAATTTTTTAATTTAAATTGATCCAACTTGAGATATCTAGAAGATAAAATTATGATTTTTCTAAATTCTATAATACAATAATGTTTATATATGTATTGATTTTATTTTAAACCTTATCTTTTTAGTTTACCCTTAATTATTCTCTTTTAATTTTAATTGTGGTAACAATATTTTAATTATTGATAGAATATTAATTTTACTTATAGGTTGTAAATTTAGAATAATTTTAAAATTAATGAACCTTTAGACAATATAAAATTCAATTTGTGAATTAAAATATTTCTAGGATTTTTAAATTATTTAATAATTTTATATTTTATAAAACATCAATAATGTTATTTTTTACACTAATCATATCATTGAATTAAAATACAATCTAAACATTGAGATAAGTTAGAACCATACCATATAATAGTATTATAACATGTTATATTCTTCTAGAAAAGTCGTGGATGACTTAAATTATGTCAAATAATATTTATTTTAATATTTATAATATCATTTTTTATTCCTTCATTAATAAAGCAATCATTGCATCATCATCGTGTCATAATTAAGTTTAATTATTGATGTATAAAATTTATAAATAAAATAAAATGATATAGGGAATATTTTTAGCTTTATAATACTGTTTATAGTTTATGATATAACTTATATAAACCTATATTAATATTGTTTTAGTTAGAGGATATATGTTTAAAATGCATTTTCCTTTACTTTAAATTAAATTTTTTATGTGTCTTAATCACACCCATGTGTCTTAAAAAGGAAAAAATTTCTTCCCAAGGATTTTATTGGTTGTAAATATATCATGAAATAGGATTAGGACAAGTTTTATGGTAGTTTTATATTATTATAATACTATTTTTACTATTATTTACCCAATTTACCCTTTAACTGTAGTAAATAAATAAAATTACTAATGTTGCTCTTCATCATGTCAAAAAATAAAAGGGAAATATTTATATAATCTGAAACATAAAATTAAAAATATTGAATCTATTTTTCTAGATTCAAAACATAAAATTTGAATTATTTTATTTATAATTAATTTCCATTTCCAAAATGAAAAACTGGGTTTTTAAAAGGAAAAACCCATCCAAATATTGACGTGTGATTATATAAAATTTTAATGTGAACATAAATAAAATTACCAAAATTGGATTAAATTTTAAAAAAATATTCCATTTATACTTTAAAACCGAGTAAAATGGAAATATAACTATATATAAAAATTATATGAAAAGGCATTTTGAATTAAAATGCATTATTTTTGCATATTCATTTAAAAATTAATTTAATATGAAAAAAATACCAAAATTGAAAAAAAAATTAAATTTTTATATCCCTATTATAATGAAGAAGTTTATTTTTTAAAATATAAAATATAACATCGTTAAAAACTAGTTTTAAAATGAGGTCGCAATAAAAAGGCAAAAACAAAATCCTTTTTTTGAAAAATAATTTTATGCATAAAAATTGATTTTGGTCTTATACATTGTCAAGAAAACCTATATTATGATTTTTCAATATCACACTGAGTTTATATTTAATTAATAAAATCCATAATAGTGATTTATTTTATAAACACAATTATTCTCATTTAAATATTTTTTCAAAAAAACACACCCTTTATATTCAATTGGTTTTAATTTCCATTTATAATAAATTTGGAAACCAATGAATCGTTATATAAACATGTGTAAACATAATATATTTATTTCTTTCAATTACCACCAATAAAAAATCTAGGCGATAACTACCATTTAAAATAATAATATTAATAATATATTATTTTTTTGTATAACTCAATCTTGCGTTGAACGGAAGATTACGTAGAAACCTGTTGTTACGTGTTGGGTTTTCTATCAAGAAAAGTGTCCACTTTGACATAAAACTAATATATTATTAATAAATATTAATAGATTTAAAAAAATATTATATAATTACCTAGGATGTTATAATGATGGTGGAAAATTCTATTCATGTAGTTTATGTTATAGAAATGAATCAATTTTTTTATAAAAAGTAAAAACATGCCTCATTGTAAAATGGAAAAAAGATTAGTTTTAAACAATTTAGTAGAAATTAAAAAAAATGAAAATTAATTTAAATAATTATACAGTAATATTAAAAATATTCTTGAAAATCTTTTGACATAACGTAGTTATAGATGAAAAAAAATTCTACTGAAGAGTGTGACAAAGAGGGCTTTATTTAAAAAACATTCTTTTGGGTGATTGAGTATAAAAAGATAGGAATACAAAAGAAACACATGTTATTTATAGAAACAAAAGGTGGATATTAATATCCAAGGTGACATTCTGAGATATATAATTTGATTTTCTAATCGAAAACATAATCATAAACAATCTCAATAAACAATAAGATTGTAAGGTAAACCATTACCATAGGGGTAAATTGTTCATAATAATACCACTATGTATGTAAAAAAAATTATACAGGTATTATGTCTTATAATTTTCATTATTATAAGAATAAAATAAATTCATGGGTATTGTATTAAACACAAAAAAGAAACAGGTGGTGAATATGGCTTGTGTCTCATAGAAATAAATGTGAGACGAAAATCACTTACCTCCACTATCAACATTCATTATACATGATCAAACCAAAAATATAATAAATATTGGTTTATTATAAATACATTCAAGGGATTTATTCATATATATTATACCATTTATTATTTATTTAAAACCATTTAACAATCATTTGTTAACTATTCTTTGTTTAAATCATTGTTTTAGGAGAAATAATTTTTTTCATATATGTTTGGGTTTAATAATTTTTTTCTTTGTACTTAGATATTAATTCCAACAAGTTAAATTATAATTAATTATATTATTGTCTAATGTGTTCATTTTGTCTATATTTATAGTAGTCTACTAATTTAAGAGGTATAAAATTAATTATATCGTTCATCAAGACGACTGTTTATACGTACTCATGAATGATGTGTACGTTTTTTTAATGGATTGAACAAAAGAGAGTTAAATATTAATTCACCATTAAATATTAATTTGAATATAATTTATATAATATATATTCATTAAATAAATCCTTATTAGAGTAATTTTTAATATAAAATGATAAACAAATCACATCGCTTCTTGGAGGTGATAGTCCACACGTACACATGAATGATTTTATCATTATTCAAAATACTAGAAGGCATGAAATTATATGTTATATAATAATTCTAGAAGTATAATTATATCATAAATAAAGTATAATTAATTTAAATATATCATTATATCAACCCATGTGAGGTGGGGATGGAAAACGAATTACATTGTCTCGCAAGGAGGTGGTCCATCATATACATGATCAAAAGTTTTATTTCCAATTAGATGGAAGACGATATGGATATAAGTTAATAAATTAAGCATATAAAATTTAAATATATTTATATGATTAATTTTTTATATCTTTATAGTTGAATAAATATTTTAATATGGTAGATGATGAAAAATAATAATGACATCCAGTTAAGAACAATACTGATTCCTCATATGACCACTCTATGTTTGTAACAAAAAACGTCATATGATGGTGTCCTAAATAATAATAAACATGTATGATTTAATTTTAGAAGTGAATAATATATTTAGGAATTTATTTTGATACAAAAAAATTATTTTTAAGTGACATGAGTGGTGGATATGTTCTTTCAATTTATAAGTGGTGGAAAGGATACACTCAAAAGTTTTTAAAATAAAAAGTTATACCCACGTTTTAAACATATAACAAGGATATTAAATATTCCATTATAGAACGTAATATTTATAAGTTTCATATATTCCCTTAAAAGAGGTATTGATAAATTTTTATCCCCTTTTAAACATTATCGTTTTATTTTGACCCTTGATTAAATAATTTTAACCTTAACTACAATATTTAATTTTTACAGTTTTTACAATTGAATATGGTCAAAAAATATCCTTATTATAAATTATTATTTGTGATGATTAAATATATGCAATAAATTTTTAAAAATTATATTTATAGAATTTTAAAAATTTAAATTAATATTAAAACCACATATACATCAAAAATTGTTTTTAAAATGAACAATTTTTCAAAATAATAAATGATTTTTTATTAAAATTGAACCTATATTTGTTCCAAATGACCTAAATTTTATTAATAATAATACAAATGATCTAATTTTACTTTTTTAGTCACGTTAAATCAAAATTTTACTTGATAATTCTTCAAAAAAATTAATGTTTTTAATAAAAATCATTATTTTCAACAATTAATCGAATAATTAAACTCTTCAAAAAAATTATAAAAAAATTACCTGCTAAAAATTTTTCAATGTTAAATTATATAATGATTTATTGTTTTTAAAGAAATGTTTTTAACGACCTCACCCTAGTTACCCAGAGTCTGTGCAATTTTACATAACACTGTCATGATCACATGGGATCATATCCCGAAACACCGTTCAGTTAAGTATCCTTGGAAGTACTAGATACATACATAATTTTTACATTAAATTATAAAATGAAAAACAACAGCATAGTGTCTCCTTTTAACACATTAATATTCCTTAGACTATCCATGAAAGAGTATCATAATATACTTCTTCACATCCTGGGAAAAATAAAACATAGAAATGGGTGATATCAGATGCTCAATAAGGATAACAATATAGAGGAAACTATCAAAAATAAACATAAACATTAATGGAAATGTATAAGAATAAAAAACAATCCATTTAAACATAAATTTCAGCATAATATATCAAATATAAATCAAATAATGTCATCTACTTATTCACATGGATATTCTACTAGTCGAAAAATCATATGTAATATCAATAGCCAATTTCATTATGATGGATTTCATAATTCCGTACATCATAACCACATAGTCAAGGCCTCATTCCAAGACTATAAATAATATATTTTCATAGCCTTGTACAAAGAAACTATTTTGTCTCATGAGACCTACAGATGCATCTAGGAGCTATAGAGGGCTCCACCCGACACATACTAAGTCCAATGCATTCCTCATAAGAAAAGGTTGAATCATAACATAAACATTTATATTAAAACTGGCATACAAAATTTTATAACTTAGACAATAAACCTTGATTGGTATAAAAATAACACATCCATATTCAATCATATCACAAAAACATAAACAAAAAATATAGAAGATTTTATCATAATAAATCAATATCAAACCACTGTAAAATCCATAAAAGGATGTTTAAATAGATTAAATAAAAACTACATGAGAGAAATATATATTTCTATTTTGAAATAATATAAATTTCCCATAATTATAAAAGAAAAAATTAATTTTTTAAATATTTTTGTAATCTTGTAAGGGAAGATTAGATGGTGTTATAATAGCCGAAAATAGATACTCTATATGTATAAGTTAAAAAATCATCCTTACCTTAATTCGTCAAAAGGTCATAAAGTACATTGTTTGTAAACCAACAAAAATATTCCTCTCAAAACATTTTATAAAAAATAAAAAAATGGTATAAATTAATTTAACCCATAGTCTAGTAAATAGTAAAAATGTTTTGAAATACATTTTTAAGAAACACAGATGTATATGATAACGAGGTCCTAGTAGATACTCACATATAAACAAACATGGATAATAAAGAGATTGTAAGATTAACCATTACCTTGTACATTTCCATGATATAGGATACGCTAACCTCTTTTATAATAGTTAAATAATTTTTATTAAATTATACAAGAACCAAATACATAAATATTATATCATTTATGATCTTCTAATATTGATTGTTAATAATATTTTAGTAGTTTCATTGTTTCCGGTGTTAACTGATTCATTTTCCTTTATATGTTTTATTGTGTAAGTCATGTTTCTTATGGATATTATGTATTTGAATCATATAAAAAATTATATTAAGTTACTTAAACATTATTTTTAATCACAAATTGAAATTTATTCTTTAATGGTTGTGATGGGGAATGAATCTTATCACGTTCGTAGAGACGGTAAACCATATGTATGCATGAGCGACAATACCATTAAATTGATGGTAAAATCATATGTAATTGGATGGTATATCATATATACATAATCATTAACCTGTTATATTTTTTATTTATATCAATTATACTCATTATTATACCCATGCAAATAATGAAGTGTTGAATAACAAACTACACCACGACATGGAGACGGTAAGCCGTACAAACACACGAATGGTGACTTTGTCATTATTATAATGGATAGAATAATGAATATGGTTGTACCATATTTATAATAACATCAATGTTTTTAGAAGTTACATGAGTTATTATTTTTTTATGGAAATAACAACGAATGTGGAAGTGGAAAAAGAAAAGAACATTAAAAGAGGTGATGAAATTATTTTCTCTACTTTGGTTTCTTCCTTTTGATTTGATCAAAAGGTCTCTTTAGGATGGATTTATGATCGAATTAAGGCCTCCATGTTGAAGTGAGGGTAGTTGGGATGATACTTGAGAAGGGTTTGGCCAAGCCAAATGGATCTGGAGGTGTGAGTTTGTGAGAAGGGTAAGTACCCTTTTATAAGAGAGGTGAGGGTCACTTTAGGAAAATCTTGAAATATTATGTTATTGTATAATCAAATTCGGTTTATAATGGCTCAAAAAGGATTTATTTTGAGGATAATGTGGGGTTGGGTCGAAAACCTCTCAACCAATAGGTTTTAGATAGGTTTATGTAACCATATTAACCATATCTTTTAGATTTAACTCTTAGTTAAAAAGTATAACTTTTCCAATATTTTCATGTATTATTATAATAAATGGTTAATAAACATACTATAAAAACCCAATAAAATCCCGAGTTTTTAATTAATTATATATAAAACCTTGTCTACGTGCTTTTATTTTTTGGAATATTATATCAATAAATAATATAGTATTTATTTTAAAAACTCATTTATGTCAATTTTGACACTATTTGGTATTTTGTTTTTGTGGAAGTCAAAAAAAATTTATCTCTTAGAAAATTTTTTATTTAATCAACCCCAAAACATTATATTATCCTATAAAATTAGTGTAATTTATCAAAAGTCTCAATTTAAATTTATTTGTATATTTAGAATAACAATTATTTTAATCTTTCATTAATAATGTAATTATTGCATCATTGTTGTGTCATAAATAAATTTAATTATTTAATTTAAAAAATTATAAATAAAATATGATTATGTAGGCAATATTTTTATATTTATAATTAATATTTATTGTATAATTTATCTTATGTCTATCCCTATATTAAATAAATTAGTTATTAAACATTGAATTTAACAACACTAACTCTTCTTTAAATAAAATAATAATAAATGGCCTAATATAATCAAAGTGGATAAAAGATGATCCTATTTTATTCCTAAGGTTGATTTTGGTAGAAATGCACTAATCTAATAGAATTAAGACTTGTGTTAAGGTAATTATAATATCATTTTTTCCTTTAACTGCCTCATTTACTTTTAAATGTGGAATAAATAAAATTCAAAAGTTAGTACTCACCAAAAATTATTTTAATCTTATTGAACTAAATTTTACTTATTGATGACAACCATGTCCCTCAGAGTTTTGAAATTCAATTTATAGATATGGTAAAATTATGTTTTATGGGAATTTGCAAATGTTCCTAGAATGTCTGTTAAAGATGTTAAAATATTCAATAACATTTTATACATTTAATTTTATTATAAAATGACTCGGATGAATTAAATTGAACTTATATAGGTATTATGTATATATTTTGACATTAAATAAATTTAAGTAAAATAAATATTTTTTTAAATAAAAATTAGGTTTTAAACAATAATGTAGTATTTTTCACTATTCGATAATAATTGAATGTTTTCAAAAGAGAATACCAAAAATTCACCCTCAACTAATTTTTCTATTCTGAATTTAAACATTAAGTCCATTTTGAAAAATAAAATTTATATTTTTTCAAAAAGTTGGTATTACTATTCAGAACGACTAGTTTGGTTGGTCATGGTGTGCTAGAACTCGAAGTTGTGTACAGCGCAAGCTATTGCCTTATTCAAAGAGAAACGTAATTTGGAAGCTTGGGGTGTTACATTTTTCCCTCCTTCAAAAATTTTGTTCTAAAAATTTCTATAATATTATTGCATTAATTTATTTGGGTGGTTCTTCATCATAATTTCTTGGGGTTCCCACATTGGCTCTTCTATTCTATGGTTTCTCCATAGAACTTTTACCTGAAAAATTGTCTGATTTCTCAACACTTTTTCTCTAGTATAAAGAATAATGAAAGGATAATCATAATAAGAATGATAGGGTTCCAGTTATATTTCTTCATAGGTGAGTACATTCATTGGGCCAGACATCTATTTTCTCAATAGTGATACCTGAAACACATCATCAACTTTGGAGATACATGACAGCATTGCCAAACAGTAAGCTACAACTGCAATTCGTTCTAGAATTTCAAAAGGTCCGATGTGCTTGGGACTTAATTTACCCTTCTTACCAAATTGTATAACACCCTTACAAGGAGATACCTTTAAGAAAACATGATCACCTACTTGGAACTCCAAATCCTTCATTCAGTTATTGGCATAACTATTTTTCCTAATTTGAGCTACTGTAATGTGCGTTTCGATAATCTCCACATTTTCCATTGTTTCTGTAACTAGTTCTAGTCCTATTAGTTTTCATTCACCAACAAAATCCCAACACGTTGGTGTGTGACATCTCTTTCCATATAACACTTCATATAGTTCCATCTGAATACTTGAATAAAATATATTGTTATAGAAAAATTATACTAGAGGTAAATATTGATCCCACATACCTTTAAAGTCAAGTGAAAAATATCTCAACATGTATTCTGAGGTTTAAACAGTCCATTCTGATTGTACATTAGTTTAAGGGTGGTAGGTAGTTCTTAAACGATATTCAGTATCTAGGTATTTCTGAAGACATTTCAAGAATCTTGTTGTGAAATGGGGATCACGATCAGAAACAATCAATAGGGTTACTCCATGAAGTGTTATAACTTCATTAATATAAAAAATTGCTAAACATTCTAGTGGTAAATCTTCTCTTATAGCCTAAAAATGTGCTAACTTGGTTAGACGATCAACAACAACCCATATTGCATCAATTGTTCTTGGATTCTTTGGTATCCATATGACAAAGTACATCATTATATCATCCTATCACCACTCAGTTATGGTAGAAGGTTACATTAATCCAGTAGGATGTTGTCTTCTAGCCTTCACCTATTGAAAAACCATACATCTTGACACATAATCAGCAATCTCCCTCTTTATGTTGTCCCACAAAAGATGTTACCTCAAATCTCCATACATCTTAGTGGAAATAGGGTGTATAGAGAAATTAGAGGTATGATCATCAACCAACAATTCCCTTTTTAGATCAGGTATGTCAGGAACACAAATTATCTTCCCAAATTTCAAATTCCATCTTCATATAAGATATCAATGAATCTCCCATTATTGATAGCTGTAATTATCTTTTGAAAATTTTTATCATCAGTCTGAGAAATTTTTATCCTTTCTAGTAAATGTGGTTTGGAAACCATTTGAAAAATTACTTATGTTTAACCTTACATGATTATTCCCATATCCATATTTACTAGATCCATGAACATAGGATCCCTTTCAACTCTCATCTTGTTCTAAACTCCATGATCTATTCTGCTTAAAGCATCTGCCACCTTATTTTCCTTCCCCGGGTGGTAGTGTATAGTGAAATCATAATCCTTGAGTAGTTCAAGCCATTGTCTTTACCTCATGTTGAGTTCTTTCTGTGAGAAAATATAATTCAAACTATTTTCATGTACATATATCCCACATTTTTTCAACATAGAGATATTGTCTCCAAATATTCAAAGAAAAAGATTACAGCTGCTAACTCAAGATCACGAGTTGGATAGTTTTTTTCATTAATTTTAGTTGTCGTGATGGATAAGCAATAACTTTATCATTCTGCATAAGGACACCACCAAGTCCTTTCATTGAAGCATCACTATAAATAACAAACACATCATTCCCCAATGGTAGATTCAAGATAGGATAAATGACTATTCTTCTATTTAATTCTTCAAAACATTCTTCATAATATTTTTTCAAAAAAAAAAAAAATTAACCCCCTTACATGTGATCTTGGTTAATGGGTTATCCAATAGGGAAAACTTCTGGACGGAATGACGTTATTAACATACTAAACCAATAAAACTGTATTCCTCGGTTATACGTGTTGGTGATGGCCATTATTTTATTTCTCTTGTCTTATAAGTTTCAATATAGATTCCATAATTAGAGACAATATAGACTAGAAAATAAATCTCCTGAATCCAGAATTCACACATTCTAAACATCCCATATAATTCATATCTTCTAAGAGTCTTTTGAGTAGTGCGCAAGTTAATTTCATGATCATAGAAGATTTTTTATTATACCAAGACATAATTAATACATACCACTACAATATTATCATGATATTCCATAAAAGCTAAATTCATTAGATCAATGAAAATAGAGGGTGCATCAGTCATTCCAAAAGGAATTACTATAAACTCATAATGCCCGTACCTCGTACGAAATGTTTTCTTTAGAATGTATTCTTTCTTCACACACAACTAATGATATCCATATCAAAGTTCAATCTTTGAAAAATATTGAGCTCCATGATGTTGATCAAATAAATCATCAATGCGAGGTAGGGGATACTTGTATTTTATTGTTATAGCATTGATCTCTCTATAGTCAACACCCAACCTCATAAATCCATCTTTCTTCATAACAAAAAGAAAAGGGGATCCCCATGAAAAAACACTAGGGTTAATAAATCCTTTAGTACTCAATTCCTCTAGTTGTTTCATTAGTTCCACTAATTCCACAGTGGCCATTATATAATGGGTCTTTGATATGGGCATTGAATAGGGAATTAATTCAATGGAGTACTAAATTTCTCATTCTAGAGGATGTCTATGTAAATCCGCTTGAAACACATCAACAAATTCTAGAATATTAGCTACATCCTCTATTTGAACATTCCTTTCCTCACCCATAGTTATTTCATTCTCTTCCTCCCTAGTAATTGAGTTTAGTAGAGCTATTAGGGGTGGATCTAGATAAAAATCAGATGGGGATGTTTCTTTTCTAATGATAAGGTACTCTTTATCATCATCAAAAATTGTAACCTCATTATTATTTCAATAAAGTTTTGCATCATGGTCTAAAATCCAATCCATGGTGGGGATTATATCAAATTCAATCAAGGGTATGATGATGGGATCAGAATATAAAGCATGTTAATATGCCCTA
The DNA here is from genome assembly GCA_963277665.1 of Viscum album. Classification (NCBI taxonomy): domain Eukaryota; kingdom Viridiplantae; phylum Streptophyta; class Magnoliopsida; order Santalales; family Viscaceae; genus Viscum; species Viscum album. The sequence goes on along the minus strand of OY728128.1, from coordinate 204,528,280 downwards.
ATGGGAACTGATTCACAAAACTTTGTTGGAATGATACTTACCTTAGGAGTTTTGATTAACAACTCCCTTGTAAAATCAAATTAAAAATATCTAATTTTCTTAGAAATCAGGGAAGATATGATACAACGTGATGATCTAGAATCAAATAAAGCATTGGCTAAATTTAAAGAAACCATTAAATTACCTGCCTCCACTTCATTTGGAGATTTAACCTCAACAATAGTTATTGCATAAACTTTGCCTTGTTCCCTTGGCCTTTTATAAGATAATTTTCCTTGGCTATTAGGACATTAATTTGCATAATTCAACAATTTCTCTACAATTTTATCATTCAATATTGGAAGACTCTTTCTTTCCAATACAATCATGAGCTTGGTGGTCATTTTCACCACAATTGTAATAGAATCTCATTCCCTTAAGGCATGTACCAGGTTGTCTCTTTCCACATTTACTACAGGATGGAAATTCAACTTTCCCTTCATTCCCTTATTTCCATTTCCAGAGTGTTCATCAGATCTCTTAATCTCTTGCATTGCTTTAAAGTCGTAAGACTTAGAGAATTGTTTTCCTGTCTTGATAACACATGAGACAATATCTCTGTATGTTGAGAAAAATTGGGAGACTAATTCTTGATAAAGAAATGTTTTTAACTCATCAAAGAATCGATCAATCTTACTCATTGGGTTACGTATATAATCTGCTATACGCTTTTCTAACCTTGTAAGGTTATCCTGATTATTTGTGACATTTTCATCTTCCTTTTTCCTCCAATTCAGAAATTGTCTTTCTATATCTGCTTGATAGTCACAAGATAAGTATTTTACTAATAAAAGTTCTATAAACTTTCTCCATTCCATATTTTATACTTTATCATCATTTTTTGTGTTTTGAATTAATAACCACCATTGATCTACATCTCCCATGAGGTGATAAAATCCCATGAAAACTTTTTCCCTTTTGCTACTCCACAAAGCATGAAATATTTTCTCTATAGAACTTATCCATTGATCAGCTACAAATGGATTTGTAGTCCTGTTGAATGTTGGTGTTTTTATCCTCATGAAGCGGTCTAATATTGATCTTTCGTGTTGTGGATCAGGGTGCTCCATACAGGTAAGGTTATTTTTCATAACATGAGTGAGTTGTCCCTGTAACACCCCAGGTAAATAAAGATTATGACATTTTCACATTTATCAATATTTTTGAATAAAATATTAATATAACTTTAAAGGGGACGCTATGCTCGATGGCGTACCCAACACGCAACAACGAGTTTCTTGGGAATCATACGTTGCACTCTAATAATAAAATAATATTATTTTAAATCGTAGTTAACACCTAGATGTTGTGATGGAGGGAATGAATAGAACTAACTACAAAATGATTATATATGTTTGTAAAATATTTTTACAATAAATGTTAGAGGATTAAAAATGCGAATGAATTTAATTATAAGCGCAAACATTCTAATATTCTTTAAAAGGTCGATTAACCGGCTTTTGATGGCGAACCTCTTTTAAATCCACCTCTTGACAATTTTATGTGTTATATTTTACAAAATAAAATTATTCTTTAGAATCGGGACATCAAAATTTACTTTGTGTAAATTTTTGGTATTTTTCTGAAAAAGTTCAATTTTTAATGAATAGTGTCAAATATTGTATTTTAATTCAAAACCACTTTTTAATCTAATTTATTTATATGATTATATTATCTTTTTAATTGGTTTTAAAGTGAAATTATAATATATTTTTACCATTTAATCAAATAGTGGTCATTGGAATTAATTTCACTTTGAAATTTGACTTAAACTAGTGTCATTCTTTTGATATATATTGTTTCATAAAAACACGCTATTTGTTCTTACAGCGGGAATTAATTATTAAATTAATTAATGCAACTTATATGTTATGAATTTTGTAAAATAGACATCATTTTTGAATTCGGAATATCAAATATATCTTAGGGTGAATTTTTGGTAATTTTCTGAAAAACTTTAATTTTTTATGAATAGTGAAACCACTAAGTGGTACTTATAAAAACTGATTTTCCGTTTAAATGAAATTTTGCAACCTTTGTGTTTTGAATTTCAAAAATCCTACATACATGGTTGTCATTAAGAAGTAAAATGTGGTTCAATGGGATTAAAATACTTATTTGGTGAATAGTAACTTATTAAGTTTTAATCGTGATTAGAGGTAATTAGTGTAATTTAAGGTACAAATATTGTTTTAATAATGTGAAATGATCTAGAGACATGTACTACCCTCATTGGATGAGTCATGGCAGACCCAGAAAATCCATGGGTCAACTTGGGGACCCCATGGAGCCACTTTGGATGGAAAATTACATAAATACCTTTGTATTTAATGTTAAAATTAAAATGACACAAACATGAGTTGTTTTACTAAAACAATTTTTAAATGGGGTTATACAAGTCAGATTTTTGACAATAAAAATTAATTGGAAATATAAAAAGATTTCCTACATCATAGTATTTTTTTTATATTTTTTAGACATTAAAAAAAAATTTTATTTATGACATCATGATGATGCAGCGATGACCTCATTATTTAACGATTTAAATAAAGTGGGAAGATAATGTAAAATATAAGTCCTACCCATGTCCAAAACCTAGTGGATGAGCATATTTAGAACCCTTAACACCTTATTCTCTATGTACATCAATGTGGGACCTTTAAAATCCGAAACTCATTTGAAAATAAAGTAACATTTTGTAACTTTACAAGAGTGCCCCTCCTCTCCTCTTATAAAAGGCCCCCACCTCTACCACCTTACCCACACCTCTAAAGCCTTTGGCTCGGCCAAACCCTGCTCATTTTTCCTCTAAAAATCCCTATATTACTCCTATAAGCCTCACTTTTGGAAGAAGTCTTCCCAAGGAAGCCTTTGAGCTCAAATCAAAAAGAGTTACCCGATTTTAAGGTAATGTATTCACTTGTGTTCTTATGTTTTATTTTGCTTCTCCAACCCCCTAAACTCTTTTTATTCATTTATTTTGTAAGAACTCCAGTATCTCAAATAGACTAGGATGTTGTTATAATAATAATTAGAGCTACACTGACACACACCTACATCAAACTGTTAAAGAACATACTGTTTCTGGGGATGACAAATTTCTGCCTCACGAAATGATGATTGTTCAACACTCATATAACACCTTAAAATGTGTCCATTAAGATGTAACTATACTTATATATGATATATAATATCCTTATTTTTTTTCTTAAGATTCTTTATTTTTATTTTTGTGGCATACCTTTATGGTTTCCATTGTGGGTAAACTCGATAATTTCATTTTTGGAAGTGCGGACTACCGCCCCCTCAAAGTGATTTGATTCGTTAATGCCATATGTGGGATGTATAAAGGATGTATTATAAATTATTATATATGATGTATGTTACATATAAATGATGAATATAATTCTGGAATTAAAATATACATACCTCTCATTTCGTTTTAATTCCATTAATATGACATAGAACTAAAAGTAGCGTTCATGCGTATATACAGCTTACCGTCTCCATGAACGGTGCATTTCATTTCTTACATCTAAATGATTATGTAATATTATAAATACATGTATATTCTGGATATATATGATATATATGATATCCAAATCATTAATATCATTCTGGATATAATGAACCTTTGACCACACGAACAACATGTAATTGTAAGAAGTCCACTTTCGACTTAAGAACCAAATATCGACAAAACAAACATTATTAACTTAAATGATTAAATAATGTTTATATCATGGAAATAAGTGATATAAAAGGAATAATGAACTTGAAAAATGTTCTTAAGCAAGTATAAATTAACTCAAGTTTATTATTCAGGACATTAAAGAACGATCGAGTCAAGTCGGACCCGAGGTAAGGGATCCTACTCCTCTCTTTCATTTTAAGTACACTCTTTTATGTCATTCCTTTTAAGATCATCTTTCTTATGTTTGGGATGTTATTTTATATTAACCATAATTTAATTATTATTTTAATATGATGAGAGACCCTACATTCTCTAATCAATCCATTTTGGAAGTTTTGAGTGGCACCGTTAGGCTGCCGAATTTTCGTAAGAGATCTAACCTCTCCCTTTCTTTTTAAGTTCTCTCCTTTATGTCACATCTTTTAATCTCCTCTTTGTTATGATGGGGGATGTTATTTTATATTCCTCTTTCTGTAAAATTTATTGTAATATGATGAGAGACCCTATTTGATCTCATCAATCAATTTTTGGAAGTTTTAAGTGGCGCCGTTAGGCTGCCGAGTTTTCATAAGGGATTTTTCATCTCACTTTTATTCCGGTGAGATTTATGCTACATTTTCCAAAATTTCCTTTGAGTGGTGTATGTACTACCCACTATTTTACTCATTGTGTAATATACTTTAATTTATCATTATTTACATCAATGTTGTATTGTCCTTCTTTCACGGGGTGTATGTTTCGAAAGATACCCATGTCGGTAAGGGAACCTTTTACCCTCCTCTTTTTAAAAGACTTCTTTTGTTATGTCTTTTAATTCACATAACATTATGTTGGGATATGATATTTCATATCCTTAGTGATTTCAATTTTATGTCCATGTGATGATATACCCTTTTTTTCTCTCATCAACTCATTTTTTGAATTTTGTAGTGATGCCGTTAGGCTGTCAAATTTTTGCAAGGGAACTTTTTAACCCAATTTTGATTCTTTGGGATAAGCTTGTACTCCTTGAATATGTCGTTCTATGAATATGTGTGAATAACCTTTGATTATTTTACACATAATATCCACTTATATTGGGTGTATTTATATTTTTGTCACATAAGTATGAGATTGATTTATCCTTAATTTAAGGATACCATCTTTATAATGGATTTCATCTCAATTTACATTTCCATTGAGACTTCATTGTTGTTTTTCACCAATTCACTATTATATGGTGTATATACTATCATTTGGAATATTATATCATGAATCCCTTTATTATCATGATATTATAAAGTTTTTATTAAATGTTATTCCTCAATTATTGTATTCAAGTGTCTCTCATTTTGTTAAAAACCCTTTAACTAAAATATCGTTTTAAATGTTTTAATGATTTAATCTTATAAATATTTCTCATTAATATACATGTTTTCAAAATGGTTTTAATGATTTATTTAGATGGATATTAATGGTTTAAAATGTTAAAAGCTTCAAAGTGGTATGGGACACTTTGATTCAAAAATATCTTTATTAAATGTTTTAAATGGTTTTGAAAATGGTTTTTAGAATGGATTCATTATTTCAATATCTTAAATTGTTATATTTCCTTTATTCTTAAGTTATGTTCTATGATTTTGTTATGGTTCATGGGAATTGTTATAAAGACGGGTGGTTCCGTGATAAACTAAGGGCGGGGGAGCCCGATATAGCTCTCCAATGCATTGGGTAACGCGAAAGAGTTAAACGTTAAGGTTTCTCTGAAGAGATTTAGGGAATATACTGTGATGGGTATACCAAACGTAACCAAGAGGGTTACTCCATACGTAATAATGTAATGAATTCCTCAGGTTACTTTTATGTCTTATGATTTCTATGATTTATTCATGATTTTTATGAGGTATGTTAAAGTGCTTATGTTTTATGGGTAAAGTATGATTTTATTCTTATGTATACATGTACTCGTGATTCCTTTCCATATTTTTATATGCCTTACTGAGATTTTTATGCTCATCCCATGTTTTTGAAATGTTTTTCGCAGGTCAAGGGAAGGGTACATGATATGATGATAGTTTCAAGGATGCGTCAAAAAAGAATCCATGTTTTATTTTAAAAATGTTCTCGTTGATGGGAAAAATGAATACTATCTTTTATGTAACCACTTTGTTTAAATGTGGAATGTAATGAATGTTTTATGATCTAATTCTATAAAACTATAAACCAGAAAAGATCCTCAATGTGTAATCTTGTAATAACTCAAGATTAAGTAAGGTTTAAGGCTGGGGACTTATAGTTGGTATCAGAGGTCGGTTTAGATAACTTTAGAGGTTAGGGTATTCTCTAATCACAAGTGACATTACCATAATGGTTAGGATTTTAGAAAGAGTCCTAGATTTAGATAAATTGAATGAGTAAGTATATCTTAGTGTTTACCTTCCTCATTAGTACATGATGGTTTTGTTGATATACCCACACTGACATTTCTGTTTTTAGTGAATGGATGGATCTATCAGGCACCAAAGAGACAATAGGTTTGAAGGAAACTGTGGTGGTTCTCTGATTAAGAAACTAGATAAAATGGGGGATTCAATGAGGAAAATAGTGGTTGTTCTAAACCAACTATCAAAGAGTCATGATCAACCACTTGAACCTTGGTATGATCTGTAATGCATCATGTACGAGATGACCAATCGATGTGGAAGTTCAGGTAATAATTATAAGGGTAACCATTAGAGTTTATATGATCCTTACTTTTGAGGTAATTATGGGTTATTATATGTTATGATGGAAAATGAAAGGCATGAGATAAACATGAGGTTAAAATATGTTATGATCATTTTTGAAGATTTTTTATTGTTTTGGGGAATGATTTAAGAATTATATAGTTTTGTAAAAAGGACAACATGTAGACCGTGTGACAACCCGTCGTGTCGGACAAAGCTGCGTGAATCGAACCCACAACCAAAGTGCGACTGGTTTTTATCCCCTACCACTGGACTATGTGAAGTCCCTGGTTGTTTGACTAATTCTTTTTAGTTATATGATTTTAGTAATAAATAGTAAGTTTATTTTTGGGTTATCTATGGAAATGATTATCCTATCATCGATGATATGTGATTAGGTTAATTACTTTTCAAATATGAGAATTTAAGAGCAACTGATGTTATTTGGAGATAAAAGTTAATTTGTACCTTGGAAGACTATGTGGCTAAATCCTTCAAATATTTGGGTTTCAATCTTAGTTTGTTTTACTTTGAAGAATTTTATGGACAAATTGTTTATGAAATGGTCCTCGTTGAACTTTGGGTTTTGTTGGACAAATTTTGGAGATTAAGAATAGATTTTCTTTTAATAAAGGGTTATCCTTTTCTGGATTATCTGATATTGTGATAAACTTTTTGGTTTTGGTTTTGGGTAAGGTCTAAAGATATGGTAAGTATATAGTTCTCTTTTGTGGATTAGGTGATTCTCTAGAAGTTGATTATAGTACTCTTAATGTGAACAAGTCTTCCTAAATACTCGTCTTTTGGGGAAAGTATGAGTCTGTGTAAGAAATATTGTAAAAGTTGAAAGTCAACATGACAAGTAAGTATGTTTCCTTAAGATAAAAAATAAATTCCTCAATGAAAAGTAACATAAAAAAAATGTTGTCAGTTAACGTTTCCTTCTGGGGAATCGAATACCGTTTAACCCATCACAAGTTTGTGATTATCTTATGGTTAACTTTCTCCTAGACATGTTTACTATCACTCTCCATCAGAACATAACCCGTTATTTTTCCTCCATTTCCATATTTTCATACTTGGAATCCTAGTGTGGGTTAACTCTGGTGACCTTTGTACTTATCTTTATTTATTTTAAAGTGATTGTTTTACGGAATTTTGTTCCGATGTGGGATTTTCAATGAAGTTTCCAAGCCCAATTTTAAAATTGTGAGGACGCAAATCCCTAAAAGGGGGGAAGGATGTAACATCCCAGGTAAATAAAGAGTATGTCATTTTCACATTTATCCATATTTTTGAATAAAATATTAATATAACTTTAAGGGGACGCTATGCTCGATGGCGTACCCAACACGCAACAACGAGTTTCTTGGGAATCTTACGTTGCACTCTAATAATAAAATAATATTATTTTAAATGGTAGTTAGCACCTAGCTATTGTGATGGAGGTAATGAATAGAACTAACTACAAAAATATTATATATGTTTGTCAAATATTTTTACAATAAATGTTAGAGGATTAAAAATGTGAATGAATCCAATTTTAAGCGTAAAAATTCTAATATTCTTTAAAAGGACGATTAACTGCCTTTTGATGGAGAACCTCTTTTAAATCCACTTTTTGACAATTTTATGTGTTATATTTGACAAAATAAAATTCCAATTTAGAATCGGGACATCAAAATTTACTTTGTGTAAATTTTTGTTATTTTTCCAAAAAAGTTCAATTTTTAATGAATAGTGACAAATGTTGTATTTTAATTCAAAACCTCTTTTTAATATAATTTATTTATATGATTAGACATTCTTTTGAATTGGTTTTAAAGTGAAATTAGAATATATTTTTACCATTTAATCAAATAGTGGTCATTGGAATTAATTTCTCTTTGAAATTTGACTTAAATTAGTGTCAATCTTTTGATATATATTGTTTCATAAAAACACGCTATTTGTTCTGACAGCGGGAATTAATTATTAAATTAATTAATGCAACTTATATGTTATGAATTTTGTAAAATAGACATCATTTTTGAATTCAGAATATCAAATATATCTTAGGGTGAATGTTTGGTAATTTTCTGAAAAACTTTAATTTTTTATGAATAGTGAAACCACTAAGTGGTACTTATAAAAACTGATTTTCCGTTTAAATGAAATTTTGCAACCATTGTGTTTTTAATTTCAAATATTCGACATACATGGTTGTCATTAAGAAGTAAAATGTGGTTCAATGGGATTAAAATATTTTTTTGGTGAATAGTAACTTATTAAGTTTTAATCGCGATTAGAGGTAATTAGTGTATTTTAAGGTACAAATATTGTTTTAATAATGTGAAATGATCTAGAGACATGTCCTACCCTCATTGGATGAGTCATGGCAGACCCAGACAATCCATGGGTCAACTTGGGGACCCCATGGAGCCACATTGGATGGAAAATGACATAAATACCTTTTTATTTAATGTTAAAATTAAAATGACACAAACATGAGTTGTTTTACTAAAACAATTTTTAAATGGGGTTATACAAGTCAGATTTTTGACGATAAAAATTAATTGGAAATATAAAACTATTTCCTACATCTTAGTATTTTTTTATAATTTTTAGACATTAAAAAAAATTAGTTATGACATCATGATGATGCAGCGATGACCTCATTATTTAACGATTTAAATAAAATGGGAAGATAATGTAAACTCTAAGTCCTACACATGTCCAAAACCTATTGGATGAGTATATTTCAAACCCTTAACACCTTATTCTCGAATTACATCAATGTGGGACCTTTAAAATCCGAAACTCATTTGAAAATAATGTAACATTTTGTAACTTTACAAGAGTGCCCCTCCTCTCCTCTTATAAAAGGCGCCCACCTCTACCACAATACCCACACCTATCAAGCATTTGGCTCGGCCAAAACCTGCTCATTTTGCCTCTCCAAATCCCTCTCTTACTTCTATAAGCCTCACTTTGGGCAGAAGTCTTCCCAAGGTAGCCTTTGAGTTCAAATCTAAAAGAGTTACCCGATTTTAAGGTAATGTCTTCACTTGTGTTCTTTTGTTTTTTTGCTTCTCCAACCCTCTATACTCTTTTTATTCATTTCTTTTGTAACAATGTCAGTATGTTAAATATACTAGGATGTTGTTATAAGAAGCATTCTAGATACACTTACACACACCTACATCAAATTGCTAAAGAACATACTGTTTCTGTGGATGGCGAATTTCTGCCTCATGAAACGATGATTGTTCAAAACTCATATAACACCTTAAAAGGTGTCCATTAAGATGTATCTATACTTATATATGATATATAATATGTTTATGTTTAATTTAATCATCTGTATTTTTATTTTGTGGCATACCTTTATGGTTTCCATTCTGGGTAAACACGATAATTTCATTTTAGGAAGTGCGGACTACCGCCCCCTCAAAGTGATATGATTCGTTAATGCCAAATGTGAGATGTATAAAGGATGAATTTAAAGTTATCATATATGGTTTATGTTACATATAAATGATGAATATAATTCTGTAATTAAAATATACATACCTCTCATTTAGTTTTAATTCCATTAATATGACATAGAAATGAAAGTAGGGTTCATGCATACGTACGGCTTACCGTCTCCATGAACGGTGCATTTAATTTATTACCTCTAAAGGATTACGTAATATTATAAATACATATATATTACAGATATATATGATATATATGATATCCAAATCATCAATATCATTCTGGATATAATGAACCTTTGACCACACGAACAACATGTAATTGTAAGAAGTCCACTTTTGACTTAAGAACCAAATATCGACAAAACAAACATTATTAACATAAATGATTACATAATGTTTATAACATGGCAATAAGTGATATAAAAGTAATAATGAAATTGAAAAAGGTTCTTAATCAAGTATAAATTAACTCAAGTTTATTATTCAGGATATTAAAGAACGATCGAGTCAAGTTCGACCCGAGGTAAGGGATCCTACTCCTCTCTTTCTTTTTAAGTACACTCTTTTATGTCATTCCTTTTAAGCTCATCTCTCTTATGTTTAGGATGTTCTTTTATATTATTACTAATTTAATTTTTATGTTCATATGATGATAGACCCTATTTTATCTCATCAAACCATTTTGGAAATTTTGATTGGCGCCGTTAGGCTGCAGAATTTTCGTAAGAGATCTAACCTCTCTCTTTATATTTAAGTACTATCCTTTATGTCACTTCTTTTATGCCCCGCTTTGTTATGATGGGGGATGTTGTTTTATATTCCACTTGTTGTAAATTTTATTGTAATATTATTAGAGACCCTATTTGATCTCATCAATCCATTTTTGGAAGTTTTAAGTGCCGACGTTAGGCTGCCGAGTTTTCGTAAGGGATTTTTCATCTCACTTTTATTCCCGTGAGATTTATGCTACATTTGACACAATTTCCATTGAGTGGTGTATGCACTACCCATTATTTACACATTGTGTAATATACATTCATTTATGAGTATTTACATCAATGTTGTATTGTCCTTCTTTCACGGGGTGTATCTTTCGAAAGATACCCATGTCGGTAAGGGAACCTTTCACCCTCATCTTTTTTTAAAGACCGCTTTTGTTATGTCTTTTAATTCACTTAACATTATGTTGGGATATGTTCTTGTATATCCTTAGTGATTTAAATTTTATGTCCATCTTATGAGATTCCCATTTTATCTGTCATCAACTCATTTTCTGAATTTTGTAGAGATGACGTTAGGCTGTCAAATTTTTTCAAGGGAACTTCTTAACAAAATTTTGATTTTTTGGGATAAGCTTGTACTCCTTGAATATGTCGTTCAATGAATATGTGCGAATAAACTTTGATTATTTTACACTTAATATCCTCTTATATTGGGTGTATTTATATTTTTTGCACATAATTATGAGATTGATTTATCCTTAATTTAAGGATACCATATTTCTAATGGATTTCATCTCAATTTACATTTCCATTGAGGCTTCATTGTTGTTATGCACCAATTCACTCTTATATGGTGTATATACTATCCTTTGGAATATTAAATCATGAATCCCTTTATTCTCATGATATTATAAAGTTTTTATTAAATGTTATTCCTCAATTATTGTATTCAAGTGTCTCTCATTTTATTAAAAACCCTTTAACTAAAATATCATTTTAAATGTTTTAAGGATTTAATCTTATAATTATTTATCATTAATATCCATGTTTTCAGAATGGTTTTAATGATTTATTTATATGGATATTAATGGTTTAAAATGTTAAAAGCTTCAAAGTGGTATGGGACAATTTGATTCCAAAGTCTCTTTATGAAATGTTTTAAATGGTTTTGAAAATGGTTTTTAGAATGGATTCATTATTTCAATATATTAAAATGCTATATTGTTATTGAAATGTGGGAAAGTTATATTTCCTTTATGCTTAAGTTATGTTCTATGATTATGTTATGGTTCTTGGGCATTGTTATGAAGATAGGTGGTTCCGTGATAAACTAAGGGCGGGTGAGCCCGATATAGCTCTCCAATGCATTGTGTAAAGCAAAGGGGTTAAACGTTAAGGTTTCTCCGAAGAGATTAAGGGAATATAATGTGATGGGTATTCCAAACGTAACCAAGAGGGTACCTCCCTACATAAGAATGTTATGAATGCCTCAATTTACCTTTATGTCTTATGATTTCTATTATTTATTCATGATTTTTATGAGGTATGTTAAAGGGCTTATGTTTTATGGGTAAAGTATGATTTCATTATTATGTATACATGTACTCATGATTCCTTTCCATATTTCTATATCCTTTACTAAGCTTTTTATGCTGATCCAAAGTTTTTGAAATGTTTTTCACAGGTCAAGGGAAGGGTATATGATATGATGATAGTGCCAAGGAAGTGTCAATAAAGAATCCATGTTTTATTTTAAATATGTTCCCGTTGATGGGAAAAATGAATACTATCTTTTAGGTAACCACTTTGTTTAAATGTGGAATGTAATGAAAGTTTTATAATCTAATTTTCTAAAACTCTAAACCTGAAAAGATCCTCAATGTGTAATCTAGTAATAACTCAAGATTATGTAATGTTTAAGGCTGGGGCCTTATAGTCCCAGTATGGTAATAATTTGTTCAGCACTGGTTTCATCACATGCACCACTATAAGTATCATTAGTACGAGAGAAATACCTACATGGATTACGTACATTGATACTGTTTCCATTCCTTCCACTAGGCTCCATTTCAAAACAATGGCATACACTAGATTACTTTATGAATTGCAATACATAATTCCAAACTAGTAAAATACCTAACATAAATTGAACAGTTTATGCATATAATCCATAATAAAAAATGTTATCTATGAAGGGTTATTCACAAATATATCCTTCATAATGGTTTGTAATGAAAATCTGAATTATCCTAAGCATATCCCTCGGGAGTGTTGTAACCAATAGTCCAGTAAGTCCTGTTGACATGGGAAAGGATAGACCAGGTCATGCCTGAAAATCCTTATCATAATTTTCACTCTTAGGTACATCTGTTCCAGATCCACCTCTACCTGCTCATATCTGGACGGGGATTTATTTCATGTAAAATACACAAACTCTCTACATTACCAAGATTTTAAGAAGTTCTTCTATACTAATCCTCAAACTCTATATTAGGGTAATGTTCTCTAATCAGTGTTTTTCTAAATCTTACTTCAAAGGATTGTATTAAAATTCCTCTTATACCAACTGTAATGCACCGACCCTAGTTACCCAGAGTCGGTTCAATATTACATAACATTGGCATGATCACAAGGGATCAAATCCCGAAAGACCCATCAGTTTAGTAGCCTTTGAAGTACAAGATACATAGGTATGTTTTACAATACATTATGATATGAAAAACAAAAACATAGTGTTTCCATTGAACAAATTTATATCCCTTAGACTATCCCTACATGTTAGTAATTATATAATTCTTCGCATCCTGGGAAAAATAAAACATAAAAATGTGTTAGCTCAGATGCTCAGTAAGGACAAAAATATAGCGGAGACTATTATAAATAAGAATAAACATTTAAGGAAATGCATAAGACTAAAACAAAATCCTTTTAACATAAAAATCAGTATAATTTCATAAAGATACATCAAATAATACCATTTACTTATTCACATGGATATTAAAATAGTTGGATAATCACATGTAATATCAATAAACAATTTTATTATGATGGAATGCATAATGTTAGACATCATACCCACAAAATCATGTCCTCTTCACAAGACTACAAATAAGATTTTTTCAAGGCCTTGTGCGAAGACCCTAGATTGTCTCATTAGACCTACCGATGCATCGAGGATCTATAGCAGGCTCCACCCATCACTTACTATTTATAATATATTCCTCATATAAAAAGGATGAAACATATCATAAAAATTCATATTAAAACTAGCATACGAAATGTTAATACATTAACCATAAACTGTGAATGGTATAAAAATAAAACATCCATATTCCAACATATCACAAAACCTTAAATACAATATGAAAAATTATATTATAATAAATCAACTTCACATAACTGTAAATTTCATCAGAGGATGTTGACACAGTTGAAATCAGAACTATTTGAGAGAAATACCCCTTTCTATTTTGAAATCATTTAAAAGTCACATAATTATAAAAAAAAATTATTTTGAAAATATTCTTATAATATTTTATAGGAAGCTTCAAATGTGTTATAACAGTAAAAAATAGTCGCTCCCTCTGTATAGGATAAAAAAATATTATAACCTTAATTTTTTTAAAAGTTCATAATTACATTGTTTGGAAAATGATGGAAATATTCATTTAAAAAAATTTATAAAAAGTAAAAAAAGGGTATAAATGACTTTCACCCATAGTATAGTAGATAGTAAAAAAATTCAAATATATTTTTAAGAAACACAGATATGGATGATAAAGAGGTCACAATAGATACTCACATATAAAAATACTCAGATAATAAAGAGATTTTAAAATTAACCATTATATTGTAATTTTCCATGATCGAGGGTACATTAACCTCATATATAATAGTTAAATAATTTTAATTAAATTATAAAATAACCACATACATAAATATGTTATTATATATGATCTTTTAATATTTCTTTGTTAATAATATTTTATTAGTATCATTGTTTTGGGTGTTAATGGATTTGTTTTCCTTTATATTTTTTGTTATTTGAGTCATGTTTGTTATGTATAGGATGTATTTGATTCATTTAAATAATGATATTATGTTCTTTATGAATTATTTTTAATCATAAAATGAAAATTATTCATGAATTGGTATGATGGGGAGTGAATCTCATCGCGTTCGTGGAGACGGTAATCTGTACGTATACACGAGAGACAATACCATTATATTGATGGTGATATCATATGTAATTGGATGGTATATCATATATACAGAATCATTAATGTTTTATGTTTATTATTTATATCAATTATACTCATTATTATACCCATCAAAATAATGAAGTGTTGAATGGAAAAATACACCACGACGTGCAGACGGTAAGCCGTGCATATGCATATATGGTGACTTTGTCATTCATAGGATGGATAGAATAATGATTAGGGTTGTAACATGTATATAAAATCATAAATTTTTTTAGAAGGTACTGGAGTTATTTTATTTTTATGGAAAAATAATAGAAAGTGGAAGAAGAAAAGAACATTGAATGAGGTGATGAAATTATTACCTCTTCTTCGGTTGATTTCTTTTGATTTGACCAAAAGGGATCCTTTAGTTGGATTTATGATCAATGTAAGGCCTCTAATTTTATGTGAGGGTAGTTTTGAGGATATTTTATGAGGGGTTGGCCAAGAAAAATTTCTTTGGAGGTGTGATTTAGAGAGAAGGGGAAGTACCCTTTTATAAGAGAGGTGTTGGTCACATTAGGAAAAGCTTAAAATGTTATATTATTATACAAGAATATTCAGTTTATAATGGCTCCAAAAAGATTTATTTAGAGGATAAGGTGGGTATGGGTCGAATACCGCTCAACCAATAGGTTTAGATATGTTTATGGCACCATATGAACCTTATCTTTTAGATTTAACTCTTAGTTAAATAGTTTAAATTTTACCATGTATTCTTGTATTATTATAATAAATGGTTAATAAACCAACTAAAAAAATACATAAGAACCCCAATTTGTTCATTATTGATATATCTATCTTTATATATGTCCTTATATTTTTATTAATATTATATAAATCAACAATAAAGTATTAGTATTAAAAACTCATTTATGTCAATTCTCATACTATTTGGTATTTTCTTTTTGTGAAAGTCATAAACATTTTATCTCTTCGAAAAAAAATTATTTAATCAACAATAACATGTCATATTAACCTAAAAAATTAGTTTAATAGATCAAAAATATCAATTTATATTTAATAGTATATTTTAAAATATCAATTATTTTAATTATTCATTAATAAGGTAATTACTGCATTATCATTGTGTCAAAAATAAATATAATTATTTACTCTCTAAATTTTTTTTATATAAAATACCATTATGTATGAAATATTATTATATTTCTAATTAATATTTATAGTATAATTTATCTTATGTGTAACCTAATATTAAAAATATTTTAGTTATTAAAATTTGAATTTAACATTTTTAACATTTCATTAAATAAAATAATAATAAATGTCCTAATCTAATCCATGTGGATCAAAGAGTATCATATTTTATTCCTAAGGTTTATTTTTTTTTGAAATAAACTTATCCAATAGAATTAGGACATGTGTTAGTGTAATTATAATATCATTTTTACCTGTAATTTTCCTATTTACATTTAACAGTGCTATATAAAATTCAAAAAGTTAATATTCGCCAAAAATTATTTTCATCTTATTGAAACACAGTTTACTTACTATTGTAAACAGTGCCTCTTGGATTTTTGGAATTCAATTCACAGAAGTGTTAAAATTACGTTTTATGCAAATTTGAAAATGTGCCTAGAAGGTGGGTAAAAGACGTTAAAAAGTTCAATAAAATTTTATACATCTAATTTTATTATAAAATGACTCATTTGAATTACATTTAACTTATATAATTATTCTGTATCAATTTTTACATAAAATAAATTTAAATAAAATAAATATTTATTTAAATAAAAAGATGCTTTTAAATAATAACGCTGTGTTTTTCACTATTCATCAAAAATTGAAAGTTTTCTAAAAAATACCAAAAAATCACCCAAAGATAATTTTGATATTTTGAATCAAAAAAAATTCCATTTAGAAAATTTAAATCTATAAAATTTCAAAAAGTGGGTATTACTATTCATTACACCTTGTTTGATGGGTCGTGGTGTGTTAGAACGTGAAGTTACGTATAACGGAAGCTATTGCATTATTCAAAGAGAAACATATCGTGGATGCTTTAGGTGTTATATTTTATAAAAATGAGGAAAATAAATTTTATTATTTTTTCAATAGAATTAATGAGAATATTTTTTGGGAAAATTTTATTTTTAATGGATATAAATATTTTTTTAAAAAATAATTTCATATTAATCAATATATTTTACTGAAATCAATCATTAACAATTTTAAAAAACATTTATGCATATTCAAACAAACATTGTTAATGTCTTGGTTATAATGGTCTTGATTAAATTAAAATATTAATTATATATTGTGATCCATTAAAACTCGGTGTTGTGTATAACACAAGTTATCAAAAAAATTAATTAATTTTAATTAATTTTAATAAATATATATATAAGTTTTTCTGATTCAATACTAGTAAATAAAGAATTTATGTTATATAAAATATTGTTTCTTATATAATATTGATTCTATAAGGAAATTATGTTAATTTTCTTGAATGAGTATGACCAGTTTGGTGTTAAATAATTTTTCATGTTATCAAGACTTCCTATACATTTTTTATATGTAGAATACATAACTTGTTTATGAATATTTAGTGAAATATTTTTCTGGAAATTCTCATTTAATATTTCCAATTAATTTCATTTACTTTTCATTAATGGTCAATGGTAAAAAATTAATAATTACTTCTTCTGAGTATGTTAATCCATTTCAAAATCCTCATTAGGGAAATTTTT
The DNA here is from genome assembly GCA_963277665.1 of Viscum album. Classification (NCBI taxonomy): domain Eukaryota; kingdom Viridiplantae; phylum Streptophyta; class Magnoliopsida; order Santalales; family Viscaceae; genus Viscum; species Viscum album. Next base: position 204,510,704 of record OY728128.1, on the reverse strand, counting down.
TTATTCGTCCTCTAGTTAATGGAGGTCATAATAATGCGACTGATATAATGTCTACTTTTATTGATTAAATCATTTTCATAAGAAAATATTAATGTACTTGCATGTATAGAACAAGGTTCCTTCCATGTTTATTCTGACTGAAATTCTTGTATAGCTAGAGGTTTTGAAAAATTACTCCACTAGGACAAGCATATGAGGTTCTTTTTGTTGAATGACAGTAATGAAATAGTCTCATGGTATACTTTTGAAATATATTAATCGTTACAATCAATCAAGGTATATGGTAATCTCATATCTGTGTGGATTTTCTCCAACTATCTTGTATAAAAATAATGATATTAAGATAAACATACTAGATATCCTAAAGTGACCTCATAATAATTCAATGGTGGAATCTCTTTTGATGAGGATGGGATATGTTCGGAGTGTTACTATAAATAAGTATTTCAATAATAAAAATATTTATGTTGAATTTTTAAAATTGAGGCAAACAAAAACCCCAACTGAGATGAAGGGATTTTTTTTCAAATTAGGATATCGATAAGTAAGAGGAATAGAAGGATCCTAAAGTTAGCAATAATGAAAAAAACTTCCAATTGGAACCAATATAGAATCATATAAATTTTTTTATAGATGAGGTTTTTTTTAATGTGACACAGATTTAGTATAATAGTGATGGAATATTTAAAATTATAATTTTCTATAAATCTCCAACCCATTACATTTTTTATTTTATGTGATGAATCTATTAGGGAGAAATATGGGGAATTAAAAGTGTTGTTAATGTTGATAATTTAGTTGCGACGAGTGTGTCATATAATGGACTAGGGATACGTTGAATGATATTTTTTATGAAGGATTTTAGATAATTGAAAAAATATATGTTTTAATTGAAGGATTAAGTATATATATTGAAATTCAATTTTTATTTTCTAAATTATGGTCAAATTGTGAGGATATCAGTCATTGGGTAATGCTGTTTTGTTTATTATTTATTTCTATTTTACAAAAATCAATCACTTAATGGTCATGGATTCTAGTGTATGGAGGCAAGGTTGAACGGTTTCTTGAATTCATATTCTAGGAAACAATAAAATGTGATTTGTTAGATAAAAATATTGTTTCATTTGTCAACTTCATTTACTATGAAATTATGGGTGTTTTAATAATTGTTCCTCTGTTTTCTATGTTCTTAATGTGTATACATCAAATCTGTGTGTTGATTGTGTTATAGATAGAGGTGATATAGGTTATAATAATGTGATATTAGGGTGGTAGTTATATCTAATTACATTACATTATGGTCGTTTCCTTTTGAATTATAGTAATGTGAATTTTTGTCGCTTTTATAAATTTAGAAGCCATAAAAATACATATTAATTAATTCATTTTCTCTGAATAATTGGGAAATATATTAACATTTTGGAGAATATTGAGATAAATTATAGTAACATTCCTTCCAATCCCATTTACTTGGTATATATAGGAGGTTCTACTTACCATATATGATGTCCCTAGGACACCAAAGGAAATTTAATTTTCCAAGAGCATGACAGATCATTATATGATGCTTTTCCCAGGAATTTGGAAAATATATTTGAAGAATAAATAATGATAATATAATATATGATTCATATAAATAATAAAATAAAACTAAAAAATATATATTGAGCAATGTAACTTATGGATTAAAAATGTAAAATAAAGACACAACAAAGGAAAACAAAACATAATACACTAAAGTTACATAACCCCAAAAATCACCCCAAGCAATCACCATGCTCCATAAATATGTCCCATCAGCATTATATAATGAAACGTCAATAGAGAATTATTAATCTATCCATTTAACTATATTACATTACTAAATATATAAAAATTCAACAATGTAACCAAGAAAGGGGTGAGTGAAAAACACAAGTTATCTCATATTATTTTATGATAAAAATAACAAGAACAAGTTATCTCATAGGAAAACTGAAAATAATTCCAAAAACACACAATTGGGAATAAGAACAAGTTATCTCATATTATTATACAAATGGAAGTATAAAATATGATGTTTTAAATCATTTCCTTGAAGATGTTATTAAATAATTACTCAACAAGTTTTCTGCATTTCAATACTAATCAATAACTCACAGAACCATGAATGTGAAATGATAGTCCCAATACAAAGGTGTGGTGGCCCATCCAATTACCACAACATAACATAATTGAATCTATCAATTTTTACTTTGTTAACATCCCCATGAAATAATAAATATGTTATCTAAATTTAATTTCATTAACTCAAGCCAATCATATATTCAAATTTCTCAATAAAATACATTCCTTTTTTATAACCATCTTATTTTAAATTATTTATCAAAAAACATAAGTTTATCACTTCAAAACCAATTATTTAGGTACTAAAACACAATTTGTTCCCAATAAATAAGCGATATAGATTTATAAATCAATCAATCAAGTTATAGAACAAGTATTGTGGGAGTTAAGCAACAAAAATTACAAGATTTTATTTCAATATTTAGAAAAATATTTCCATATTTTTTTACATTATCTCGAGTATCACTTTATCACCAAAATCCCATATAATTTGGAAAAACCAATTAGAAAATAGTGAAACTACCTAGAAACTACAAATACCATATGCAATATTTCTTAGAGATTCCAAATGGTTTCCCCTAATCATGATCAAATGATGCCCCATTATAAACATATCCAAAATGCTCTAAAACCAACTTGAAACTCCATAAACTCAAACTATGGTATTAAATTACAAAAAGAAATTATTAAATTATAATTTACCTAACTTTAAGGGTCTTACCATCTCCCAAAAAAACATTATTTCATCATAAAGATGAATTTTTAGAGTGATTTGGAAATGTTACGACCACTATCCCATCACTTATTTATCATATTTTTATGTCTAATCAATAATTTTACTATGAATCAATAATAATCATACCAAACAAATAATTTTACCATGGAACAACATATTTTATCTATCTAAAATATTTATATTCAAGTGAATCAGCAAAAAAATTTGGATGTTGTTCCCATCTGAAAACAATGTCCAGATCTGGTAAGGACATCTTAATTTTATGATAAATGAAATTAATTTTTTAAATTGATCAATCAATTCTATAAATAAAATTAAAATAAAAGTCACCAATTCATTATTGTATCTCAAATGTTCTTGTATACCGAGTAGATAGTTCACCATTCTTTCCCAAACAATGATTCATTATCCTCAAAAATATTATATTGAGAAAATAATCTCCCACATGAAAGAAAAATGGTGGACGGTGATCATTAACATAAGATTACTGATGGATCAAATCCCTTTTCCTCATCCTGGTCATATAAATCTTCATAATATATCAAGAATAAGGCCTCATAAAATCTCTGATATCTCACTGATTTCTACCCAAAAAAGTTGTGAATTCCATGGAAATCCATAAAAATCCATTAAGGAAAAAATATTTGTTAATTTATGATATCTACTGTTGTATGTAAAATATTATAATTCAATTTTATCTTCCCATTACCTGCCTTTGATTATAACACTAGTTTTAAACAAGTCTTCCAACAGTTCGATCCTCTATTTGGATTTTCCATCCCTTTAGGGATGTTATGTTATTATCGTGGTCAACAATATTTCCATAAAATGATTTATGTCATTAAAAAATTATATGAATACCAAGGGTCTTAATTAGAAAAAATATTAATTGGAATTCCATTAAATATTACAATATCTCAAATATAGATTTTTTTTAATAATCATATACCATATTTGATATATGAATTTGGATGAAGTGATCAACCTTTATGTTCCCATCCAAAATCAGCCATTTTTAATTGGATTCTCAAAATTTTATTAGTATTTATTTGAAAAAATACATAGAAATATATTCACATTTACGCATACTGAAATTTAATGATTTCAAAATGCCAACTAGCCATTGGAGCTCCACCTTGAGATTCTGACATTGGTGGAATCTCGAAACATACTCAGAAACCCTTAATTTCATTCCAACCAAGTATAAATATGTTATATTTTAGTTATAAATATTCCAATTTTTTAGATGAATATCCAATATTGAGTGGTAATTGGAATGATGAAGCAATTCTAGATAAATTTTAGGAACCAAAATATATTTTACAAAAATAGTACAAATCCCCCATTTGGAATCCATCCCTCAACGGTCTCCCCAAAATTCTGTATCAAAACCACATTTATACATTAATGATTATATATATATATATATATATATTACTCATTCAATAAAATCATTAATAAGTGAATTTATAAAGAAAAACACAACAACACATTTCTGAAAACAATATAGATGAATTCCAAATATGACAATCATTAGCTACCACTAATTTGAAGTCTCTTTTGTGTACTCACTATATTAATTCATACTCAATGAGTTATCCACATAATTTTTGTTACATAGTGTATACATCAAGTCAATTAAAAAAATAGGAATTTATTTCATCTATCCATGTTACCATAAATTCAAATCATTTTATAAGATTATTTCATCATGTTTTTATGATTTTCGAAGACTGTAATATTTAGACCAAAGAGATAATGATTTCCTATTTTCAAGGATTTTACTACGTAAACTAAATAAAACCCATTTTTCTAGTAAATAATCTATTAAACTATAAATATAATGACATGTAAGATACAAAATGATCTCCCTACATGATTACACATCCCAATCCAGATCCAGATGCACCACAATAGACTAGATGGAAAATTTTTGAATCTAAAACATAATAATTACTGCCAATATAATCTATATAATATTATAATGAAAATAATTGTAGAACTCATCTTTCAATTACATGAAACAAAATTCCATTTAAAATATTTTATCAAATTTTCATGTCATGATATGTAATCAAAATGAATCAATAATTCCCTTATCATATGAAGTAACATTTTATCATAAAGATGATCATTATTGGTTTTCAAATAGATAAAAGCTTCTAAATTTTCATAATCATCGGAAAATTATTGTTTATAAATAAAATGTATAGGGAAATGCGGCGCTAGTATATATATAAATCACTTTTAACTATTAAAAAATTATGTTTAAGAAAGATACCTAGTAATATGAACAAATGATTTTAGGGTCCTCCATTGTCTGAGGATAACCCAAATAATGTTAATGAATACCAACATAATTGAGTTTTGTTAACTCCGTCTAATCCAATTGATCAATTCCATAAAAACCAATGGGGATTTCATAACACCATACTAAATAATGAAATATTTATAATGTCTATAGTTACTCTATAAATGTATAATATGAATATTTTCCTTCTAAACTTAGTGTTTCTTATAAATTTATCCCGAATCAATCTTCGAGAACCATATCGATACTCTCAATTGAAATAATAGATCATCCATTCATGTTCAATGATATCAAGTCTTTGTCATAACTCTATAGACATTAAAATAGTTGACACAATTTTAATGAGTTGCATTTAAATTATCTAGAAAAGAAAAAAACTTTAACTAGAATTATACTATGTCAAATGAATCCATTATTTTCCAACTCTTTATGTTAATACTTCAATTCAATTAATTCAATTGGTTACATCCTATAAGAATAAATATAAATATTACTTTTCCTTGGTAGGATATTGACCATAAATTTGACTTCTCTTTTTTTGTGGTAACCCTAAAAAACATTTAGGGAAAAACTGAATAAATAGGTCTATACAAGATGGAAAATTTTCAATGATTGAATGCATAATTTTTTTTCCAAAGTAACTGATTGCAAATAGTTATAGATAGTTCCAACAACTTGTAATAATGGTGTTCTCAACATAAATCCACAACCTAGTCCCCTATAAATAGATTCTAAATACTATACATTTATGGGAAACTATTTTTCTAGGAATATCATTGAATTACTCTCCCAACAGAGGTCAACTAATCCATCCAAAAAATTATGTCATAGATTTCCATGTCAAGAACAGAGAAATCATTAAAATTTCATCCACATAAATATTTAGAGGAAAAATTTCAAACATAAAGGCTATTGATTTTCATTGTATAATAGGATTATAATATCTCAAGATAATATGCATCATTTCAACATTAAATGACATATTATCTACAATAACAATAACAAAAAATGAGTGGGAGGTAGTAGTATCAATCATAGCATGTGATAAAATATATTTTAATAGATTTGTTGGTCGAAATATCGATGGACTATATTGATCCTCTTTGATCATTTACTTGTAAAAATATACCCTCTTTCTAGTTTTGACAAAAAAAGTAAATTTTTCACTATTGTGGATGTGATAATTATAGTGGCATCGTTGTGATAAGATATTCAACTTGGGTTGCTGTATTATGGAGAGAATACTAATTCGTATCAATTGAAATTTGTGATTATAATAGGGATGGGATATGTTTGACCATTTTCATTTATTTATATATGGAGTCATCATGTAATAACATTTAAGATGTACCAAATATTCATAATTATGGGATTTTAATAGATTCATCATATATTACCAGTACACTTTCACTTAATATCCACATAGAAAACAACATGGATGATTAATGTAGTGAGGTGGAAATGATACTGAACTAAATACCGAGTTTCCAAATGTGATTCTTATTTTATAATATGTCTTCCTCTTCTACTTTTTCCCCATTTTTGTGTTCCCACTTATTGTATTGTTGCTAAAAAATACCCTAATGTAGGTTCCCATGATATCCTTTTCTACTACAATCACCATGTTCATAATATACATATATATATATATATATATATATGAATGTATATGGTGAGCATTCTATTCATATCATGGAGGATATGCTACATGACTATGTCTTGTATTTTGGTGGATCCTGGCATATCCATATAAGTCTATTTGAGTTTTATTATAAAAATATCTATCACTCATCGATCAGAATGGCTCTCTTTGAGGCTTTGTTTGGCCACCTGGGGTGATCACCTATTTTCTGGGAAACGGTGGGAGACATTTATTAGGTGGGGATGAGATTTTTTCAAGAGATGTTAATGATGATTTATAATATACATCAGTATCTTGATAAAACATAGAGTCAAAAAAAATATTATCCAGATAAATGACATTATCCATTATTGTTTTCTATAGGTGATTGTGTTTTCATGATTTTTTCCCCGGTTGGTTCACCGTCTGATTGGAAAATATAGAAAGTTCACTCTAGGATATGTTTGATGTTTGGAGTCACTGAGTGGATTCTAGAAGATACATATCCGATAGAATTTCTTGATCACTAAATAAGAATTCTTGATATATTCCACATATCAGAGCTCAAGAAATACCAACCTAACCCCTCTCAAATTATGAGTTGGGAATCGATTAATTTCGTGATAAATATTTCAGTTGTGGAGAATCTAGTATAGAAAGTTTCCTCAAAGTGAATGTATTTCATGGAATAGAATTTATGTTGGTTAGAGTGTTATGGAGATATGATTCAGATTAAAAAATGTCATGGGAGCACGATCCTTGGATGATAGAGTAGTGGCCACCCACATTTTTAAATAACAATCTTCCAATTGAGATCCCATGAATGGAATGTATTATGGTCAGGATTTTGAAACAATATGTTACTCGTATTCATGTACTTATATTTATTCATTTTTTTATTACTCTATTTTATATGTTTTCAGAAACATGAGGATAGATATTGTTTTATAGGGAAAATGAACTATTATTTGGGGATTTATGTCTATTGGAATTAATAGTGTCTGTTAATAACTGTGTTAAATTATTTAACTCCATAACCATAATAACACTTTATTTATATAAATTTCATGATTTTAGAACCTTTGGTCAAGGATTGGTTCGACTTCCTGATAAATGTTTTTTTATTTTTAAAGCCTTAAGGTGGTTTTTGGACCTCTGTATGATTTTTTAATGGGGTATATCAAGCTGTGAAAGGTATAGCAGTGATTGTGTGGTCTTATTTTGGTGAAAATTAAAAGCCACAAAACTTGCACAGGGTAAGAGAAAACCATGTGAAACAAATGTGAAATGGATCTTTCAAATGATAGATATCAGTTTCACGGTTGGCACGGGGTTTCTCAAACCAAGCTGCCAACCCATGAGAGGTTCCCCTATCTCTAGTTGAGTGTGAACAGTTGGCACATGGTCAGGTTGACCTTATGTCCAAACCATACGACCTTCCCAATTTTTAAAAAATATAATTCAATTAAATTAAAATATGAAAAATAGAATATAATAAAATGAATTTTTTTTGAATAATAATAATAATAATAATTTTATTTTTATTAATTGGTTTAGGTTTTTGGTAAGTACCATTGGGTTTTCCCTACCACCTTACCCCTATCAATATGCATCCCATCCCTCCCCTTCACCTCTCCTACAGGACACCCCTACCAAATAAGGCTCCCTATGGCATACTTCCACATCCTTACCTCTCCCTCCTTTTTCTTCCCCTTCTCTCGATTTGTTGTGTAATCATATCTGTTGAGTCACATAACCATTTATATTCATTAATTTATTGGTTTTATTCTCTTCCATATGTGCTTATGGTTTGGATGAACACAAACATGGTTGGGGGTTTCTTTTGGTTGATTCTTCATGATTAGGGTTTTATAGGTCCCATCAAGGCCGGTTAAAGCCACCACCATCAAGGGAATTGGGTTCACCATGTGTTATGGGTAAGGGTTCTGTGGTTCCATTACTTTGGATCAAATTAAATTTATGTGTTTTGTGGTTTTTGAGTTCCCAAGACATTTTCTCAGTGTGTCGGACCTCACATTTGTAATTTTGGGATCCCATTGTTAAAATAGACTTACATGTGTATTTATAGGTAGGTATAAACATGTGGATGTTCTCCCATTATATATATTTACCCACAGTATGATGAATATATATGATGGGGCTAGGTGTTCTAACATGTGTATTTTAAAATTCACAAATTTTTAAGTGTAAATGGGTGTATGTACATATTTATCCATTAAAACACTTACATAGAGGATTGGTTTCCTTATCTATATGTGAAGGTTCATAAGCTTGTACAATAGAGATAAGATTCATGTTTTCTTCATTTAACGCAACACACTTTGATTTTGAGGTGGGTTTCCCTTTTCATTTACCATTTAAATTTACAAAACATTTATTGCTTTATTTTCTCCTCATGTTAATTCTACATAGTGATGTATTATTTTTAGAGAAATTGTTTGATTTGAAATCAGTATAGAACTGCATGAAATTTTCTTATTTGACTTTTCACACTAAGTGTTTTCTAAATTTGATAGTTGTTTCTTCTATGTGGGATATGGTTTAAAAATGTTATTTGTTAATAAATGTATCTTGGTTGCTTAAATGGATATATAAATGGATTTTTTCATATAAATTTTTTTGGATTCAAAAATGATGGTTTGGGTTTCCAAAATGGCTATGAAATAATATAGGGTGCATTTTCACCTTTTTGATAAAGTGGGTTTGGTTCTTGGAAAAAATCATTCTGTAAAAAATGTGTTTTCTAAGTAGATTTGGAATTTGTGATGGATGTGTTGGATTCTATTTGAATTTGGATTCTCAATTTGAAAGCGTATTATGTTTTGTTATTTGATAAATGGCCTGGCATGTGAAGGTCATGTGATTCTAATTTGGTACTTTTATAAAAATTGGTTGTATTTAAAACTCTATGATGATGATTCCCATTCCTCAGTTTTTTGAACATTATAGAAGGTCTAAACTGAGAGACACTAGTATGATCGAATATTTTATGGTCAATATATTGTTCCTTTGACTGATTTTGGGGTGACTGGTATGTTTTTTCTTGTGTATGATTCATATATTTGTAATGGATTTCTTGTTTTCCATTAGATGGTTCACCCCCTCTTTAGTCACCACAAGGTAACCTAGCATAGCTATTGGATTTTTTTGAAAGGATTCTGCACTATCATAGGATTTATCTCAAGAAAAGTGGCCCATATCATGGGTATTGTTTTGTTTTTGTTTCTATGGAAAAGTGCCCGCGGTTAGACCAGGTTGAGTGTTATCGAGACTGTGGGCAAGAATGGTGTCATTGGTTGATTCATTCCATTAGGATAGTTTATATGTATAGTATGTTATAGATAATTCACTAAGATTCTAGGTTTTACCATGTTCTTTAGAACATAGTTATCAGCAATGGATGATTACGATGATTTTGTTGGTTGAATACTCTTTGTGATATTTTCAATTTCCCAGTTAGTATATTTTTTGTACATGTTTTTTTGTGTAGTGTTTGTTTTTTCTAAAACTAATAAAATGTATTGAACTGTTTATAGAAAAAGGTTTTGAAAATGATTTACACATCCTTACATTTTAATATTAAACACCATCTTCCTCTATTAAAATTCTAATGTCTGCTTTATAAAAAAGAATCATGTTTTTAAATTTAAAAATGAGAATGGGTAGTTATTTGTTTTAAAGAAGGAAACATGTAAAAATAACACATTTACATATTTTATTTAAAACATTAAATTGGTGTCTCTTTTATTTAAAGTAATTTAAAAAGTAATAGATTTTTTAGGCATTCCAATTGAGTTTTAATACACACTCGTATAGTTTTATTTTGTTTGTAGCTTGGGTGCTGCTTCCTGCTTAGTTCTGGTCACTCTGCGGTGATGACGGTTAGTGGTTAGTGTTAACTCAAAGGTTCACATAGAGGTATGTGTAGTTTTATTTTATTTATACCTATATTTCTTATATATTTTATTTCTCAATATAAATTTATTTATCGTTCTTTTTTAATGGTCAAAATCTTTCCCAATTGCTTTATCTTGATACGCGGCACAATTTTGCAGCATGTGGTTATTGAGAATGCCCTAAGATCCTTTTTTTGGTCTAACATAGTTGACTAGTATAGGGTTTAACTTGGTTAATCCATGAAAATATGGTATCAGAGTAGGCTGTTTTTATTTTGGGTGTCAGGTTGGTTGGAGATTATGACATTCATGACTCGAGTGGTAGGTGTGAGGATGACGGAAAAAAACATTATTCATCCTAGGCCTCACAATTCCAAGGGTAGTATTGGATTTTATTCCTTTTCAAGGTATGCGTATATATGGGATAACAATGGAAGTGATATAGTTATTCATGACATGTTGTCATTGAGTTTTGAGCCATGTATAGATCGAGTGCATAGTTCAAGACTCTTTAAATGTATGATTCTCACATAATGAATGGTTATCTAAGCCATGATTCCAGGTTAGGCATAGATAATATTTCTTTATTCTTGTAGTTTTCGTGTGATTTATTTTTTTGGTCTAGTTTTGGTTGGCATGTGTGTGTTTTCAAAACAATATGGTATTCGGAGTGGAAAATTTATTTTTGAACTGAAAATGATTTCGAAAAATGGTTTATCTATTAATAAATTTGTTAAAATAGAAAGGGATTTATAATTTTGAAATGTTATAGAAATGGGGAGGATATGTGAATTTAGAATTTGACAGATGGTTTCATTGATGATTAAATGGTGAGTATGGTCCTTTTTATTCTTGATGAGAAATCAAAAATATATATATGTGTGTTTGTGTGTATTTATGGAAAATACATGTCTTCATGTGTGGATGGATTATATAATAAGAAGTGGGATTAAAAATATGTGATTGTTCATAGGAAAACATGGGTATGATTTTGAAATCAATGGTTTGACTTTTTTTTCAAGGTTTTTTTTGAAAGGAGAAATGGTTTATTTTAAAAAATGGGATTCCTTTTTCTAACAAGATTTTATATTTCAAAGGCAAAAGTGTGGAGGTTTTTTAATTTTTATGTGGATTTGATGAAATGATTTTTTAAATAAAAAATTATTTTTATTTGCAAATGGAGAACTTAAATTTTAAAACGAGTGAATTTGAAAAGTCATTATATTCAAATGACTATTCATAGATTGTTTTGTGAAGTTGGGGATTTTTTCTGCTGACATTTGATTTGGAGTTGATGTGGTTTTATGATATTTTGGATTATGATCTTGGATTTTAGTTCAAAATGATAGTTGGTCATGTCTTGGTTCATTTTTTATCTAGTTTTGTGCCTTGTTTTATTGAATGTATACCACCCAGATATACCAAAAAGGTTTATAATGATTCTAAACTATTTATCATCCTCTCCCAAACACCTAGTGTATAGGTGAGATCATGGTTTTTTATAGGTAGTGCAGTTTCTCAAGGAAGTCCAAAGAATGTTCATGTCTATTTGTATTCCTAAAGTAGTGAGATTCTGAGTTGTTTAATGATTTTTTGAGAGTCCAGGATCAGATCGATGGAAGGTGGTCACTCCATTATCGTTGTGAGTTGGGATTTCCTGGGTGATCTTCAAGCCCAAATTTATCTAATAGTTTGTACATGATAAAGAAAACTATATGAATCTCTTATATCTAAGGGATGTTTGACAATGTCAATTGATAATAAAGAGGTATGTTGAACCTTTAAAAGAGTCAGTTTCCCTTCACTAGTAATATTGTGGAGATATCAATAATAATTTCTACCCTTTGTGTGAAGGTCTCAGTTTAAAGTTAAAATGCAAGTTATTTTGTTGATCATGAAGGTTACCCATTCATTGGGGAGTGTAAACCCATTGAACTTGTTCCAGAAAACTATTCTATTAGTTCTTTTATTCTTTTGTCAGAACACTCTATTATTTTCTACCAATGTGGTCAGTTTGGGAACTTTAACATGTCTTATCATCATCCTCATAATTCTTTTTATTAGTACGACCATCTGGGTAACCTAAAAATGTTCTATATGTTGTATCTTCAAATGTGGAAGCCTTGGTTGGAGGATGCCAACTTCTAACTATGAGGCAGTGGATGCATCAATACATCAAGTCTCCAGCCATAGGCCTAGAAGTGAAAATTTCACATGGTCATGAATCATATCATTATAGAGGATCTTGGTCCATTATTTATGAAGTACAATAATGGATACTTATTAATACTATTTATCTAAGTTTTCGTATTTTTTGAGGCTTCCTTTTTGATATAAAACGTGTAGAGGCATTGTTTCTTCATTTTAGACTTCTTTTTTGGAATGTTTATCTACGGTGGTTTTACTAGTTCATGAAGGATTCCTTTTTTAATGTATTTATGGAATTGTATCTTTGTAAACCCCTGTAGTTTTGATTTTGACTTAAGGATGTAAACTCTATAATGATGTTTTTTTTGGATTTGATTTAGCCCTGGGTTGTGCTCATTTTGTAGATGAATGTATCTTGTAGAGATGATAAATCGTGGTCTTTTAATACATTCTTGTGGTTTTTTTGTGAGGTCCCACTTGTGGTGGGAGTTATTCTATATAGGGAGTTCCCATGTTGGTCTGTATTGGGGGTTTTCACATTGGTTCATGTTGGTATTCATAGAGTTGTCATGTGCTGGGAGTTTCAATAGTGTTCATGCCAGTTGGGTTCTTATAATGTGGAGAACCCTCCACATTTTTATCAGGATTACATCTGTATTGGTCTTCCTTAGGATTGGCATTGTGTGAATTTTGGAGTAAAAGATAACCCTGAGTCTATGGTTTCTTTCGGTCTCATCTAATATTGAGTTTGAGTTTTATTTTACTCTATGTTGGGTGACTTTTCTAAGGATGATTTTTTTGTGGTGGGGAGAATTTTCATATATCAGTCATTATTTCTCTTTATTTATATCCATTTCATGATTTCAAATCCTATGGTCGAGGTTCAGTTTATGTTCCTAGTGATTTTTTTTGAGTTTTGGAGACTTGGGGTGGTTTTTGGCTCTAGGCATGGTTTGCGCATATTTTGGCACAACATATGTGAAGTCCAATAGTGATCATGAAATCTTATTTTGGAATCAAAGAAAATAATCACATCATGCGAACGGTCCCAGAAAAACATGTAAAAAGTGTGTAAAATATATCTATCAAATGATAGAGTTTTGTTTCATGGTTGGTGAAAGGTTTCTAAAATCATGCGCCAACTCATGCAAGGGTCCCTTCTCTCTAATAAGTTTTTCATAGTTGCACATAGTTTGTAAGATCATGCAGCATACCCAATGTTCAAAAAAGTAAAATTAAATCAAAATAAAATAAGGAAAATAAAATAAAAAAACAAAATGTTTTAATAATAATATTATTATTATTTTTGTTTGTATAATGATGGTTATTATTATTAATATTATTATTATTATTATGTTCATTACTATTATTATATTTAGGTTATAATTAGTTCCCAAATGGGTTTCCCCACCCCCTTAATCCTCTCCATGCACAGCTCCCCTCCCCCCTTCTCCTCTAACACATGACACCCTAGCCGAAGGCGGGTCCCCTCAGCATGACACGACCTCCTCCCCTCTCCCTCTATTCCCCACTTATTCTCTCGATTTGGTGTGAAATAATCTATGGTGAGTTTATCCTCCCTTCAACTTCATTATATTCTGGTTTTCTCTACTCTTCCATCGGGTTCAAATGTCTTACCAAAATCCTAACTCATTTGGGGGGTTTTATTTTTGTCGATTATTGATGCTTACAGTTCTTTTTGGTCCTATCGAGCCCAGTTCTAGAAACTTCCATTAAGGGAAGTGGGTTATCCATATGTTTTTGGTAAGAATTTTTCCATTCCGTTTCATTAGTTCATTATTAATTTATTGATTTTTTGGTTTTTGAGTTCTCATAATTTTTTCTAGAGTGTGTTAGACCTTTTTAATGTGATTTTTGGATTCTGTTGTCAATATAAACTTATATGGGTATGCATACATAGTCATATAAATGTGTAAGTTTACTAATGACATATATTCACTAAATTTATGATGAATATATATGATGGGTCTAGGTGTTCTTACCTATGTATAAGAAAATGAAGAACAATGTAAGTGTAAAGGTGCATATGAACGTATAATGTAACACCCTGCGATTTAATGAGATATATTATATTCATTGATTTCTTCTATTATAAACTACACCAGAATTATCTTGTACTATACACAACACTATATTAGCTTGCAGTATACACAACACTATTCTTGGCTCGTGTTACACACAATTTCATGTTTGTTTTGTGGAAATTATTCTACAAAACATTAAGTATAGATTTTGTTTAATGTATAAATGAAATAAGTTTGGATTATGTTATACACAACACCAAACGGAGCTTTCACTAAATGCAACCCTAACTTGGCTTGCATTACACGCAATCAAGACTTTCTTCGATAGTGTGTGTAGTACGCAATACCGAGTTTCTCTAAACGAGATATTATTATAATATTATTATGAACTAGTCATTATGAATAGTAGTACCCACTTTTTGAAATTTTATAAATTTTAGCTTTTAAAATGGACTACATTTTTGGAGTCGGAATAACAAAATTATCCTAGAGTGAATTTTTGGTATTTTTCTGAAGATGTTCAATTCTTGATGAATAGTGAAAACATTGTGTTACTATTTAAAAACCAAATTTTTATTTAAAAAATTATTTATTTTATCTAAATTTATTTTAGGTAAAAATTGATACATAATACATTTATAAGTTCAATGTAATTTATTGGAGTCATTTTAAAATAATTTTAGATTTATAAAAATTTTATTGAACTTTTCACCGTCTTTTACCCACCTCCTAAGAGAATTTGAAAATTTACAGAAAACATATTTTTACAACTTCTATGAGTGGAATTTTAAAATTCTGAGAGACACGGTTAATATCAAGGTGTAAAATATTTTTCAATAAGATAAAAATAATTTTGGGTGAAAAATAACTTTTGACTTTTATTTACCACGGTTAAATGTAAATAGGGTAATTGAGGTTAAAAATGATATTATTATTACCCTTAAACATATACTAATTCTATTGGATAAGTTTAATTCGACCAAAAACAACCTTATGAATAAAATATTCAACTTTATGTCCACTTGGATTAGATTAGGACATTTATTATAATTTTATTTAAAGAAGAGTTAAAATAGTTAATATCAAAGTTTAATAACTAAAATATTTTTAATATAGGGTTATACATAAGATAAATTCGACTATAAATATTAATTGAAAATATAAAATGATTTCCTAAATGATGGTATTTTATTTATAATTTTTAGACTTCAAATTATTAAATTTATTTATGACACAATGATGATGTAGTAATTACCTTACCAATGAAATATTATAATAATTGATGTTATAAATACCCAAATAAATGTAATTTGTTACTTTTTAGAAATTACACCAAATTTTTAGGTTAATATGACATGGTATAATTGATTCAATTAACTTTTATCGAACTAATAATGTTGTAATAAGTTTCAAAAAAAAATTACTAAATAGTGTCAAAATTGACATAAAATAGTTTTTATAACAAATATTATATTATTAATTGTTATTCTCTTCCTAAAAATCTATGGTTAGTCCAAATGACTTAGGTAAGGTAACATATATGAATAATGAACCACTTGGGGTTTATTTGGCTTTTTATATTAATGTTATTAACCATATAGGATAAGAAAACAACACGACGTGGTAAAAGGTAAATTATTTAACTTAGAGTTAAATCTATATGATAAGGATAAAATAGTAAACCAAACCTGTCTAAAACCTATTGGTTGAGAGGATTCCGACCCATCCCCACTTTAGCTTCGAAATAATTCACTTTTGAGCCATTATTAACCGAATATGACTTTATTATAAAATAATATTTTATATTTTTTCCTAAACTGCCCCTCTCCTCCCTTATAAAAGGACACCTCCTCCCTTTTCTCCTTACACAATTTTTAGCCTTCATGCTCGGCCAAAATCTGCCAATTTACCTTATCAACTTCCCTATATACATTATAGAGGTTTTGGTCTCTTCAGAAGACCAACTCTAGTGCCTTAAGAGGAAGCATAAAAGAGGTGTGTCGAAGAAGAGGTAATCTCTTCTACCGATTCTTTCAAGTTTTTTCTTCTTCAACTTCTTCTTATTTAGTTGTTTCATTATAACATAATAACATCAATATCACTAAAATACTGATATGTTATTATAAATATGAAAAAATCCCAATTCATCTTCTCTCCATCCTATGGAAAACAAAATCACCGCGCGGGCGTACGTACAGAATTCCGTCTCCACGCCATGGTGTGATCTGTGTTTCAACAACCGCCTTACTTGGATGGGTATAATGGTTTAAATAATAACTATATATGGTAATTATAACATCATATGGATTCTGAGATATAATATCATCCACCCCAATTCCATTCAATAATTATGGGAATGATATCATCGCTTGTGCGTACGTATGGATTACCATGTCCATCACGCGATGAGATTCATTCTCCATGTTAACTATTCAAGAATGATTATAAAGTATATATATTATATAATATTTAAATATATGACATAATTAAGCTACTGGATTTATTTATATATAGATTTCAACTACATACTTCCATTTAAGTCAATAAGGAAAGGAAAACAGCGTTCATGCGTACGTACGACCTACTGTATCCATGAACAGTGTATTTCATTTAATTGATCTATCTATAATATATATATATACTAAATATATATGATATATAAATAATGATTTAAATTCTTAATGTAGGTAAATAATTATATATGTAATAATAATATCAAGGACAACAAGTCCAAACACGTACGATAAATAAAACTATTTTACCTAAAACGCAGCTTTAACATGGAATTTACAAATGAATGGGTAATATAAAGTCATAAGTGAACAATATATGATATCATAACAATGAATATGATTCTGTAAAAGTAAATAATATTATTTAAATCATTATACCGGAGGTTTGGATACATACGAAGCATATCAGACCTAAGGTAAGGGATAACTATTTCAATCTCATTCTTATCCGAGATTGTTTATTTGTAAGTATTTATTGAGGTTATATTTTTCATCCATGTCCATAAAAAGGGTTTTATATAAAGTTTTTAATATTCTTCCATGTATGTTTAAAGTCATTTTCACCTCTCTTTTACTTTTACTTTGTGTTATGGAATGAATCTTTCTTTTGTTTATCATATGTGGTACTTTTTGACTTTTTCGTTAAAAGTACGAGGAGAATGTTTTTTTAACTTATAAGACATGCACAGATTTTTATGGTTTCATAACACCTTATTTTCACGAACTTTACTCTACAAGGTTTCATGGTTATTTTCAATAAAATCCTTTTCTTTTAAAATTGTGTGTCATTTTGTGAAAATAAAATGATTTTTAGGAAGAAATTATATTTTTCTCATGAATTGTTTTCAAGTGTTTTATCAAAACCATTTTCTATCTAAGATGACATTATTTCATATGTGTATGTTTCAAGTATAATATCTATACGATTTACATGGTTTCACTTTTCTAAGGATGAAATGATAACCATTTATTAAATGGATTATGTTATGATGGGATGAGGTTTATGAAACCCATTTTTATTTGTTGGGTTATGATGAATGATTTATGTTTATGTTGTGGAACAAGTAAGAATGATTTCATTATGAGATGGGTGGGACCTATATATCCCTCCAATTCATTGGGTAAATATTTATATCTCATTATATAGACATGGCAAGAACAGTAAGTTAATATGGTTCAGTGATACATGACTAGATCGAGGAGTGGACTAAATTCAGTAAGGGACTTTGTCCACTATGATGGTCTTGGAAGCAATGACTTAGTTACTATGGAAATCATATCATGTTCTTCATGGTTTTCCATAATTAAATGTTTTATTCCCATTCTATTTTATCATGGCTGACGTTCCATTATGATCTAATCCCTATGTACTTCCACGATTTATTTCAGAACTCAAAATTTTGATGTTTAAACATTATGGTCATGTTTTGAAGTTCAAATGTATATGGTTTGTTTTATTTTCCCCATGAATACCCTTACTGAGCATTTGAGCTCAACATTTATATGTTTTATTTTCCCCAGGATATAAAGAAAGGTTTTAGGTAAAAAAATGGAAGATAATTATCGGAGATGTTGAAGATCATTCACCGTGATTAGAAGATTATGTACCATGTTTCCAAATACACTTAACTATTACGGTACTTTGTTGCCTACTTTTTTTTATGTATTATGTATTCCTCAAAAGTAATGTAATGTCTATTTATTTCAAGCTATGGGTCTCTAAAGTTGGTATCAAAGGAATGGTTTAGTTAACCTTTGGAAACTAGGATGTGAAAACTTTAGTGAGATCTCTAGAGATATTTATAAGTAATGTCAAGGGATGTCCCTAAGGTTAAGTATAAGTATAGTTTATAATGATAGAATTACTGTAACAATATTAGAATTAAACCAAATTTGTTAGATATTGAAGGTACTCCCCCTTTATTATGTTTTTTTTCCAATCATGATTTTGCCTTTCACACTATTA
Source organism: Viscum album (assembly GCA_963277665.1). Lineage (NCBI taxonomy): Eukaryota > Viridiplantae > Streptophyta > Magnoliopsida > Santalales > Viscaceae > Viscum > Viscum album. The sequence goes on along the minus strand of OY728128.1, from coordinate 204,491,338 downwards.
TTTTTGGGTTTTAGATGATGGTTGGAACCCGAAGGAATCGTGTTGATCAATGTAATGGACGATGCAATGATTGTCCTCCTAAACAAACCAACATTACGAGAGATAGAGTGAAAAATATTATTTCAATACTTACACAAGCTATGAATCATTCTGTACTTCCAAATGATCAGAGAAGAGAACAATATTCTATTGAGTCCATCATGAGGCAATATCCACCTTCTTTCAATGGGTCTTCCGATCCACTTGTTGCTGAACAATGGATCAAAACAATTCAAAATATATTTTCCATACTTTTCTATTCGGAACATGAAAAATTCATTTTAGCTGTTTACCATTTATAAGGTGAAGCAGACCAGTTGTGGACTCTAATTAATAATACAAGGACCCAAGATGAAATTGAATCCATGGAATGGAACGAGTTCATGAACTTGTTTTTCAATAAGTACATCCCTCTTATTCTTCGAACAGTGAAAGAGAAAGAGTTCCTTGAGATTAAGAAAAATTATGATGAATCTATTGGTATATACGAAGCAAATTTTACAAGTCTTGCAAGGTATGCATCTTGATTTATCATCCAACTTGAAAGTAAAGTTGATCGATTCTTTAGTGGCTTAAATCCAAGTCTTCGAAGGGAATTAGTGATAGGAGACTTCAGTAGCTATGATGAAATTGTGCATTGTGCTTTCAAGGTAGAACTGGAAGTTAGTGCTATATATCCATCTCATGGTTTTGACAAGAAATGAAATATGGAGTTCAAGGAAAAATCTCAGAACAATGGTGATGAAAAAGTGAATGTTTCATTATGCTCAAAGTGTGGAAAGAAGCATGATGGATATTGTCTAAAAGGTACTAGAAAATGTTTCAAGTGAGGAAAAGATGGTCATCGAGCAGATGAGTGCTGATGTAATAGGAAAAAGGTTTCTAATGATGTGAATAGAGAAAAGACTATAGAGAACTCTCCACCAACACATCAATGCATCAAGTGCACAGAAACGTGGCATTATTCTAATCAATGCCCTAAACCAAGGGTTAATGGTGATCGATTTGAGAAACCTATTAAGGCAATGGACAAAGGGAAGTTACATGAGATAACAATTAGCAATGATTAGTATGACAAATATGTGGTGGAATGATTATGTGTTTATGTAAATAATGTTGTGGAATCTCATTTATAGTATTATGGAACATTGGAATATCTATGTAATGGTTTATTGTGGTTTTAGATAATTATATGGCATAGGTAACCCTGATAAGTGATTGAAATATTTTTAGAAAGTCGATGATATGTTCATAATGAATGGATAAAGAGAAAATAATATGTTGGATAGTATTCATGAGTTCATGATTGATATAAGGACTAAGTGATATCATGGGTTGAGTATATAGAATTTTTTGTATTTTGGTATGTGGAGAGAGTTATCTTTTAACGGAATTCATGTTTTCACTAAGGTTCAATGGGTATTAATTTTTCAAGAGAATATATGATAAAGGCATTCGAATGTTTCGAATGTGACCTACAAGACATATCGTATGATATATGGGGACAAATGATGGTATTTACATGCTTGGTAGATGACCTCTCTATCAATATTTTTCCTTATATTGTGAGATTGGGTAAGCCTTAAAATTAGAGTAGATTATGTTAGACATCAGATAGTATTGTTTAAGGCTAGAACTTTTTGATATTATTTTTGGAATGTTATAATAGTATAGTTTTAGAAAAAGGACAACCATTAGGATGACCGACAACCCGTCGCGTTGGACAAGGATGTGGGAATCAAACCCACAAATGAAGTACGACATGCCTTTATCGCATACCTCTAGCCTACAGGAAGTCCCTGGTTAGTAGAAACTAGTTTTATTTTATTAAGCACTATGATAGATGAGGTATAAGTCCATTTTTGGAACCATATACAATTAATCTCACCGTAAGAAAGACTTAAAACTTTTGCTAACTTTATGTTTGAGATAGATGGCATGACCTATCATTCTATCGCATGATCTACTAATACATCACGGAAGACAAATTCAACTTCATTTCTTTAAGAGATGAAGTGGAAATTGTTCAAGGCATAAAAAACAGTATGATTGTATCAAAATCAATTATGCCTTTATTTTAATTCAAAAAAATTTCAATATTTGGGAAATGATCTTGAAAACCAAAAATGTTGTCCTAGTGCCTTCATATCTGATGAATCAGATGGTACCATATATCATCACAAATTTATGGATTTATGATTTTTGGCTTTTTCAATAGCCATGTTCTCTACCACTCTTCATCTAAACATGATGGTTAGATTTCTCTTCCATATCCATATTTTCACCTATATGCTCCTATGTGGAAACCCAATGATGAGTTACATTGGGTATCCATTATGTTTCTAATGATCCTTTTTAAAATGAAGATTTAGTATTATTTTTATGATGTGGGTTTCTAGGAATGAAACTTTCAAGTAGTAAATGATTTATAACCCCGATGAATTTCGAGGGAAAAAATCATTTTAAGGGGGGTAGAATGTAACACCCTGAGATTTTATGCGATATATTATTTTCTTTGATGTCTTATATTATAAACTACACCAAGATTATCTTGTACTATACAAAACACCGTATTAGCTTGAAGTATACACAACACTATTCTTGTCTTTTGTTACACACAATTTCAAGTTCGTTTTGTGGAAATTATTCTGTGCGACATTAAGTATAGATTTTTTTTAATGTATAAATGAAATAAGTTTTTATTATTTTATATGAAACACCAAACAGAGCTTTCACTACACGTAACCCTGACTTGGATTGCATTACACGCAATCAAGAGTTTTGTGATAGCCTGTGTAGTACGCAATACCGAGTTTCACTAAATGAGATATTATTATAATATTATTATGAAGTAGAAGTTATGAATAGTAATACCCACTTTTTGAAATTTTATAAATTTTATCTTTCAAAATGGGATTCATTTTTGGATTCGGAATATCAAAATTATCCTAGGGAGAATTTTTGGAATTTTTCTGAACACTTTCAATTTTTGATGAATAGTGAAAATACTAGGTTACTATTTAAAAACCAACTTTATATGTAAATAATTATTTAATTTATTTAAATTTATTTTAGTTAAAAATTGATATAATATATATATATGTTCAATTTAATTCATTGGAGTCATTTTATAATAATTTTAGATTTATAAAAATTTTATTAAACTTTTCACAGTCTTTTACCCACATCCTAGAAAATTTTGAAAATTTACATAAAAAAATTATACCGCTTTTGTCAGTGGAATTTTTAAAATCAGAGAGACAATGTTAATATAAAGGATTAAAATGTGGTTAAATAAGATAAAAATATTTTTTGGTGAATAGTAACTTTTTTCTTTTATTTACCACTATTAACGAAAAATAGGGTAATTAAGGGTAAAAATGATATTATTATTACCCTAACACATATCCTAATACTATTGGATAAGTTTAATTAGACCGAAAACTACATTAGGAATAAAATATTACCATTTAGGTCCACTTGAATTAGATTAGGACATTTATTATTATTTTATTTAAAGACGTTTTAAAATAGTTAAAATCATAGTTTAATAACTAAAACATTTATCATATATGGTTATACATAAGATGAATTCGACAATAAACATTCATTATAAAGATAAAAGATTTCATATGTTAAGGTATTTTATTTATAATTTTTAGGCATTAAATAATTTAATTTTTAATGACACAATGATGATGCATTAATTACCTTATTAATGAAATATTAACATAATTGATGTTATAAATACCCAAATAAATGTAATTTGAGACTTTTTATAAATTACACTAATTTTTTAGGTTAATATGACATGTTATTATTGATTCAATTAACTTTTTTGGAACTAATCATACTGTTATGAGTTTCATAAAAATAAATTACCATATCATGTCAAAGTTGACATAAAATAGTTTTTGAAACCAATATTTTATTCTTAATTGTTATTCTATTCCTAAAAATGTAAGGATTGGCCAAATTAATTATAAAAGTTTATTTATTTGAATAATTAACCACTTGGGGTCCGTTTGGCTTGTTATAGTATGTTTATTAACCATATAGTGTAATAAAACAAGAAGACATAGTTAAAATTAAATTTTTTAACATAGAGTTAATTCTAAATGATAATGTTAAAATAGTGACCTAAACATGTCTAAAACCTATTGGATGAGAGTAATTATACCCATTCTCAATTTATCTTTGAAATAAGTAACTTTGGATCCATTATTATCCGAATATTTCTTTATTATAAAATAATATTTTAAGTTCTTTCCTAAAGATCCCCTCTCCTCCCTTATAAAAAAGAACATCCTCCATCTTCTCTTTACACAATTTTGAGCCTTAAAGCTTGGCAATACCCTGCCTTTTTACCTTTTCAACATCCTTAGAAACATTATAAAGGTTCTGGTCTCCTCATTAGACCAACTCTAGTGACTTAAGAGGAATCTTAAAAGAGGTGCGTCGAAGAAGAGGTAATCTCTTCTACTAATTCTTTCAAGTTTCTTTCTTCTTCAACTTTTTCTTTTTTAAGTTTTTTCATTATAAAGTAATAACATCAGTATCACTAATATATTTATATGTTATTATAAATATTAAACAACCCCATTTCACCATCTATCCATCCTACGGATAATGAAATCACCGCGCGTGCGTACGTACAGAATACCGTCTCCACGGCGTGGTGTAATCTGTTTTTCCACCACCACCTTACATGGATGGGTATAATGTTGTAAAGAATAATTATATATGGATATTATAAAATCATACTGATTCTGAGATATAATATCACCCACTCCAATTCCATTCAATAATTAGGGGAACAATATCATCGTTCGGCCGTATGTTCAGATTACCGTGTCCACGACGCGATGAGATTCATTCTGCATGTTAACCATTCAAGAAAGATTATAAAGTATATATAATGAATAATAAGAAAAATATATTTCATAATTAAGCTATTGGATTTATGTTTATATATATATATATATATGTCATCTACTTACTACCATTCAAGTCAATAAGGAAAGGAAAACAACGTTCATGCGTACGTACGGCCTATCGTCTCCATTAACTGTGAATTTCAACTCATTCTTATATCTATTACATATAAATATATATACTGAATATATATGATATATAAATCATGATTTACATTATGGAAGTAAGTATATCTTGATATAAGTAATAATAATATCAATAATAACAAGTCCAAACACCTACGATAAATAAAACGATTTTACCCAAAATGTTGCTTTAACATGGAATTTACAAAAGAACGAGTAACATAATGTCATAAGTGAAACATATATGATATAATAAAAATTAATATGATTCTTTAATAAGTAAATTACATTATTTAAATCATTATACATGAGGTTCGGATATGTATGAAGCATATCAGACCTATGGTAAGGGATAACAATTCCAATCTCATTCTTATCTGAGATTGTTTATTCGTAAGTATTTACTGGGGTTATATTATTCATCCATGTCCATAAAAAAGTATTTCATAAAGTGTTTAATATTATTACATGTATATTTAAAGTCATTTTTACCCCTATTTTACTTTTACTTTGTGTTATGGATGAAATATTTCTTTTTTTACTATATGTGATAGTTTTTGACTTTTCCATTAAATGTACGAGGAGAATGTTTTTTTAACTTATACGGAATGAATGGGTTTTTATGGATTCATAACACCTTATTTTCATGAAGTTTACTCTACAAGATTTCATGGATATTTTCAATAAATTCCTTTTCTTTTATAATTTTTTGTCATTTTGTGGGAAAAAATGATTTTTAAGAAGAAAGGATATTTTCCTCAAGACTTATTTTCAAGTGTTTTATCAAATCCATTTTCCATCTAAGATGAAATTATTTCATATCTGTATGTTTCAAGTATAATATATCTATGATTTACGTGGTTTCACTTTTCTTATGATGAAATGATATCCATTTTTTATATGGATTATGTTATGATGGGATGATGTTTATGAAGACCATTTTTATTATTTGGGTTATGATGAATAATTTATGTTTATATGGTGTCACAAGTAAGAATTATTTAATTATGATAAGGGTGGGACCTATATCTCCCACAAATTCATTGGGTAAAGATTTATATCTCATGAGATAGACATGGCTGGAACGAAAAGTAATTCTGGTTCAGTGATACAAGACTGGAACAAGGAGTGAACTCGATTGAGTAAGGGACTTCGTCCACTATTATGGTCTTGGAAGCAATGCCTTGGCTACTATGGAAATCAAATCATGTGATTAATGGTTTTCTAAAATTAAATGTTCTATTCTCATGCTAATTTAACATGATTTTTGTTCCTTTATGATCTATCCCTTACGTTCTGCCAAGATTTATTTCACAACTCAATATTTTTATGTTTAAACATTATGTTCATTTTTTTAAGATCAAATGTATATGGTTTGTTTTATTTTCTCCATGCTTACCTTTAATGAGAATTAGATCTCAACCTTTATATGTTTTCTTTTTCCCCAGGATATAAAGAAAGGTGTTAGGTAACAAAAATGGAAGATCATTATAAGAGATGTTAAAGATCTTTCACCAAGATTAGAAGATTATGTTCCAAGTTTCCAAATACCCTAAACTATTACAGTCCTTTGGTGTCTGTTTTTGTTATGTTTTAAGTATTCCGAAAAAGTAAGGTAATGTCTATGTACGTCAAGCTATGGGTCTCTACATATAATCTTATACGTAAGGATCCCCTTTTATATATTTAGCCATGAGAATATTTACATTAGGGATAGGTGTCCTTATGTATATAATAAGGTTCATATGTGTGTATGCATAAGTTAAAATATTCGAGTTTCCCTCGTTTAAAGAAGAATAACTTGATTTTGAAGCAGGTTTCCCTTTTCATTTGAATTTTAAAATTAATAAATATTATTTTCATGGTTTTATCTCCTAATTTTAATGGTAATTATTGATGTATGATTTTTATTGAATGATTTTGATGTGAAATAACTTTAAAACTTCCCGAAATTTTGTTATTTGACATCACTCACTATGTGTTTTCAAAATTTCTTGGATGGCCTTTGAATGTGGTTTATGTTTAAAAAATGGGGTTTGTTTATAAATGTATCTTCATTTCATAAATGGATCTCTCAATGGTTGTGGTATTGTAAAGCTTTTTGGTTTCTTAAATGACGGTTCGGTTCTTCCCAATTGTTGTAAAATTATAAATGGTTTGTTTTCACCATTTTGAAAAGGTTGTTTTTGTTCTTGGAAAAAGGAGTGGTGTCACGACCCGCCTTCACCAAGATGAGATAAGGGATTGCAGTAAGGGCTCCAGCACATGCACACCACATTCCTCAAGAAGGGGACTCCAAACGCTTCAAGGGAAGAATGAACCCAGCCAAGAAGAAGAAAAGGAGGAAAGCTAGTGCGGTATAGAGATGAGCTTATGCATTACTGGATATCTAGATCTTCGGAAATTTTAAAGGTGGATCGTGGTTTCACCACATGGTTTGGTGGTTACGCATGATGAAATTAGTTGTTATTTAATAACTCTCATCAGTAGTTGGTGGTTTCAGCCGTGACTTCAAAGGATTTTATGTAAATAGAGAGGAAAATTACACGGAGACACGGCTAGGTCTGTTGAGGGTCTCCCCACTCTTAGGAATTTAAATATTGATTATGGCGCTAAAAAGGCCTTGAACCACTTCAAAAAGTTTAAAAAGGTTTAAAATTAGTGTTACGGGAAGAACTGTAGAGGAAAAACTCAATAAGGATGTGTGACAACGATCGTGTCGCACCCATCGGAGACACAGTAATTATGTCGCACCGATCGGTGGCACGCCGATTGCGTCACATCGATTGATGAGACACCGTTCATGCCACACCGATCAGTGACACGCCGATCGTGTTACACTGAAAATGTCACACCGATCAGTGAGACACCGATCGGTGACCCACCGATCGTGTCACACCGATCGGTGACATGCTGATCTAGTCACACCGATCGTGTCGCACTGATCGGTGAGACATCGATATGTGACACACCGTTCATGTCACACCGATTGGTGAGACACTGATCATGTTTCACCGATCGTGTCACACCGATTTTTCGCACACCAATCGGTCGCACTGATCGGTGACACACCTATCATGTCACATCGATCATGTTGCACCTATCGGTGAAACACGGATCGGGTCGCACCGATCAGTGACACACCGATCTTTTCCCACCGATCGGTGACATGCTGATCATGTCACACCAATCGTGTCACACTGATCGTGTCACACCGATCGCTGAGACACCGTAATTACATCCTACCACCGAGACGCCACCCTTGGGATCCATAATTTGGCAACGAGATGGACCATGAGGGTCTGGGCCATTACTTTAGATACCTCTCGAACTATTCTCATCCTCAAGAATCAAAGCTAGACCTGAAGAGATGAGAGGGGTCTGAAACCTCCCCCCCCCCAAAAGATACCTCTCATGGACAAACCACCCCAAACAGCCACACCAAACACAAGGTTGATATTGTCCCAACACACGGTTCCGGGAGTTCCTTCCTCCATGTCAAGATACTATCTGCTTTTGGTGGCACTGAATCACCCGCATGGGTTATATCACATCCACCTTAATGCATCTTGATTAGGGATCAAGTCCTTCCTTCCCCACATATCAATACTTTTCATAACATTCGCAAGGTAGGGAAACAAAACATCTCATGAACCAACTAGGTCAGCCTTACATCACAAACAAGTACAAAACGGAATGGAACAAAACCCAAAAAATATTTTGGTATTGGGTGTGCATCTCTGCCTCCCATTCCAAGGTACTATCCTAGAGCCCACAAAGCCTCCATAACACATGAACCAAGGGAATGGTCTGTCCACAGAGCACCTTCTCCTCACAATCCTCGATTCTCATAGGTATTTCCCCAAACGTCACGTCGGCCTTGATATCCAGCCTTCCCCAATAGAGGATGTGTGAATCCTTGTGTAGATACCATCGGAGTTGTGGCACATGGAAGACATCATGAATTATCAGTAGCAGCGGTGGTAGTGCAAGATGATAAGCCACTTCTCCGACCCGCCGTAGCACTTTGAATGGTCCGATGAACCTCGAAGAAATCTTACACCCCCTGTCGAACCACTATTGTCCATGAATAGGGGAGACCTTCAAGAATACGTGGTCCCCGACATTCAACTCCAAGGGTCTCCTCATATTATCAGAATATGAATTCTGTTGGTCCTGAGCCGCCTTCATCCTCTGCCGTATAAGCTAAACCTTCTCTTCCGTGCTCTGCACCACCTCTTGGCCAATAACTCCTACTTCCCTAACCTCGGTCCACCACACGGTTGAGCGACATGGCCTCTCGTACAAGGCTTCGATTGGAGCCAGGCCAGTGGTAGAGTGATAGCTATTATTGTAGGAAACTCTACCAGAGGCAAGTGTCGCACCCATGATCCCCCAGAGTCCAGAATACATGCTCGTAGCATATCCTCCATTGTCTGGATGGTGCTCTCTATCGGTCCATCTATCTGGGGGTGGAAAGCAGTGCTAAGTCATAGCTGGGTTCCAAAAGCATGATGCAATTCTCTCCAGACTTGTGAGGTAAACTGTTCATCCCTATCCAAGACTATGGACCTCAGAACTCCATTCAACCACACCACCTCATCCACATACCTCCGTGCTAAGGCATCCACTGCAACCTAGTCCTTAATCGCCAGAAAGAGAGCCAATTTCGTCAACCGGTTCACCACTACCTAGACGGCATCACAGCCTCCTTGGACCCTAGGTAGTCCTATGGCGAAATCCCTCAAGATGTTGTCCAACTTACACTCGGGCAATTTTAAAGGTTGTAACAGACCACCTGGAATACGATGTTCATCCTTCACCTTCTGTCACACTAGGCACCTGACCAAAAACTCTTCCACCACCCGCTTTACCCCGGGCCACCAAAACTGACTCCTCAGACCCTGGTACATCTGGTAAAATCCCAGGTACATCGCATCGCTAAGGGTGAGTTGTGGAACTCACCAAGAACCCTTTTGCGCATCATCTCTGGAACAAACTACTTCCCTTAGAAAAGCATTTGATTCTGACCATCCTCCGTCCATCCTTCAGGAGCATCGCCTTGGTTAACCCGGTCACACATTACTTCACTCTTTATTTCTCCCCACTAAGACTCCTCCACTAGCTATAGGTGAGAGTATTTCATTTTCATTAGAAACATACAAACTCTACCACCATCCTCCCTTACATCCAGGTGCAGGGAAGCCAACTCCTCCATCGCCTTCCATGCATCTACCGACTCTCGAACCGCATCCTTATGTGACTTCCTACTCAATGAATCATCCACCACATTAGCTTTTCCAGAGGAGTAAGAAATCCCGATGTTTTTGTCCTAAAGGAACTCCATCCACCTTCACTGACATAAGTTCAGGTCCCGCTGGGAGAAGATATACTTCAACCTTTTGAGATCTGTGAAGACCACAAAGAACTCACCGATGAGGTAATGCCGCCAAAACCTTAGTGTGAACATGAATGCCGAAAGATCTAGATCGTGGGTGCAACGGTTACACTCATGGGGACATAATAGTATAGACCCATAATAGATCACCCATTGTCACTACATCAGCACACACATGAGGCCTTGTCCTGAAGCATCACAGAACACCTCATACACAGCCACTTCTGCTGGAAACCTCATCACTAGGGCACTAACCAACTTCTCATTTAGATTGATGAAGGCTACCTCGCACTTCCCATCCCATACGAAAGCATGCCCCTTCATAATCAAGTATGTCAAAGGTTCTACAACTCGGGAGAAGTTGGGCATGAACCTCTGGTAGTATCCTGCCAGACCTATGAATGTACGAACTTCTCCCAAGCTCTTAGGTGCTTTCCAAGAAACAACTGCCTCAACATTCGATGGGTCCACCACTATTCACTAATCGGACACCATGTTCCCATGGAAGTACACTTATTGCATCCAAAACATGCACTTGGACCATTTCCCATAGAGTTGGTGCTGTCAGAGGACAGCTAAAACCGTTATCAGGTGCCCAGCATGATCCTCCTTTAACAATGAGAAGACCAGGATGTCATCAATAAACACGACTACAAAGTGATCCAGGTATTCTCAAAAGATGGAGTTCATGAGACCCATGAACATAGTGGGTGCATTCGTAACACCGAACGACATGACTACAAACTCAAAGTGTCCATACCTACACCTGAAGGTAGTCTTTGAGATGCCTTCCTCCTTCACCCTCAAATGGTGATATCCAGACTGTAGATCAATATTAGAGAACCAACATTCTCCCCTTAGCGAGTTAAAGAGATCGTCTATCCTCGGGAGAGGGTAACTATTCTTGACCGTTACTAGATTTAGTCTCTGGTAGTCTATGCATAGCTTGAGACCAACACTTGACTTCTTTGGGAAGAAGACGGGAGAACCCCATGGTTACACACTTGGTCGAACAAAACCCTTCTTCATCAGGGAAGAGTTCCATAAACTCACTGACAATCCCTGGGACTTCTACTATTTCGCAATCAACCGAATTCACTGATAGTTCAGCTAACAAGGAATGGAGGGGCTCCTCTTTCCTGCTGCTTTTCTGGCAACCCCACTCACCATGGAATGTTAAAATTCGGCCGCCCAAACCCGAAAACACAATCCTTCCTCAGAGCATTCAATGATGGAACATACAGGGAACAGTCAGTCAATGCCTAATATGACATCTTATGGTTGTATCTGCAATAGTAGAAGATCCTTGATAGACTGATGTGGCCCTAATGAAACTGATGCCTCTGTGGCATGCAACTGTCCAAGCCCAGCCACTCTGCCTCTCGGCTATCAGCTACCTCCCCGAGCACACCCTGATCGAGGTCAATGAGTGGCACCCTGGGGTTAGCCTCCTCCCACCACGTCTGGTCTCAGAGGGGTGGGATCTTGCTTCCCCTGCAGCTGCTGCTGAAAGGGACTAACTGGAAACTATTATAGCTGAAGTGGGCGTTGAACCTGCCCACCCCCACTATACATCACTCTATCCTTGAACTGATTACAAAGGTTCCCATCGCTTCCAGAGACAAAGAATCTTGGTCTTGAGCTCGAAAGGAAATGGAAAGGACTGTGAGATCATAACTTGAACTGCTGAGGCATGCTACATACTAGTCGAAAGCTAGAGGGCCCTGATGCTGGAGGCATGCTGCTAATATCCTTCCCTTTCAACCAGCCCAACTGGATTCCCTCTCGCAATACTCCTCCCAGTGTGTGAATCCTCTCCACCACTTGTGCCTTCTTTTGGACCTCCATGTATGTCGGTAAGGTGAAGGTAGTAACAACATACTAAATAGAAGGTCGAAGTGCCTCTTCCAAATGTCTTGCCCAAGACTCCTCATCTAGAAAGAGGTCCGGAGAAAAGAAGAGGAGATTCTTGAGCATGAACCCCATCTATCTCACCAACATTCTTCCCTAATGGATGTAGAGTATCTCATGCCTCTTCTCAGCCTTCATCATTGAAGAGAGGAATTCAGCCCGGAACTCCTTCTCGAAGTCATCCCATGTAACCTCAGCTTCCCTCTTCTCTCCATGATAAAGCTTCCACCACTGACATGCGGCTCCCCACATCTAGCTTACAGCCAGAGGAACCCAGTATTCTGTCGGGGCCCAGATCAAGCTAAAATCTATCACCATCTCCTCTAGATAGCTCTCTGTTTCCATGTCTGAGATGCTACCATTGTACTTCTCGAGGGTCTACCGCTGAAAGGCATGAAGCATCCTATGCCACTGATCGTCCTCTTCCTCTCGAGCATCCCACTTTTGATCAGAAAAATCCTCATTCGGGGCCTCAATCACTCTAACTACCCGTGGTCATCATCTGGGTTCCATAGCTCTAAGGTAAATAAGGAATGCCTATGCCTGAGTTATGTAGATGATTTCTTGTAAATTTTCATAGAATTATTATTCATTTTAAATCCCAAAAAACCGATGAAACACAAGAAAATAAGTCATTATGATTCATGTACCTTCTCTAGGGTCTCTAACCTGTAATCAGTGTAGCCTTACTTGGTCGTTCGGTAGGCCTAGAGTCCTTGCATTGGATCACGAGGGGGGGGGGGGGGGCTAAAATCCCATGTCATAGTCAGTCTTCCCTGGACTATTTCACTCACCAAGATCACCCAACACTGTTTCCCTACTATCCCATGCCATCTTCATTGTGCCTAACCCCAGAATCCATCCTATCTCTCAACCACTCCATTGATACCATTCTGTCATGACCCGTCTTCACCAAGATTAGAGAAGGGACAACAGTAAGGGTTGCAGCACATGCGCACCACTTTCCTTGGGAAGGGGTCTCCAAACTCTCCAAGGGAATGATGAACCCAACCAAGAATAATAAAAGGAGGAAAGAAAGTGATATATAAAGATGATACTGGGTGTTATTGGATATCAAGATCTTCAGCAGTTTTAATTGCGGATCATGGTTTCACCACGTGGTTGGGTGGTTACACACGACAGAATTAATTGTTATTTAATAACTCTCAGATAAATTGGTTAATCACCTAAACTCATTTGGTTAAATGGATGCCTAGTTAACATCAATCCTTGTGTTTTTCCCCTAGGTTAACCAAAATAATGAAGAATGTAATGACTGATGTGCTTGAATTTGGAGGTTTCCCTACACTTTTTTGGTAGTAGGTGTGTTGTTCTCATAGATGCTTATGGGGTGATGTGGATGGGGATGGGAACCTCTGTTGTGGAATAGTTGTTGGTTGTGCATATGATGTCGTGTGGGGATATATATCGAGGCATGGTTTGGTTCCAGTACTTTGAGGGATCTCACGGATCTGTTTGTTGTTGTGACTTTACAAGACAACCCGGTGTGAATGCTTAAATTGTTTTTTGGCTATTTATTATTCTCTGGATTGTGGTTATGCCTGTTAGTTTCCTAGTAAGGCAGAATTTACTTAAATGGGATAAATTGAATACGAAAACAAGAATGGGATCAAGGGGGAATTGTTTTCCGGGATGAGTGGTGACCTGTTTGTGGGTTCGGTGCTTCTTATGAATGAATATCAATGAGGGTGTTTGTGCTTAAGTTGGTTTTGGAACTCCTAGGTTGGGATGAGTGATTGTTATATATGTTATATAGTTGTAGTTATTATGTTTCTTATTCGCACCCCACCCATGTTGAGCACCTAGTGTCGAACACCCCCATTTCACAGGGGGGTGTTTTTCCAAACACTCTTATGAGTGGATGCTTATTAGCTCCTTTTCTAGTCCCTTTCCCGAATAGACCAAGACTCATGGGCAGGATTTGATGTCCAGAGGTCCATTATATCCCATGATTCTTTGGGCAGGGTAGTTGTGGTGGTTTCCCAGGTGTGTGTGGGCAGGTTGTTTCCGAAGTGTCTTCGGGATGAGTCCCAAGTGTCTTTAGGAATGGTAGTAGTTGTTCTGGACAAGGTGGTTGCGAGCATGGTTATGTGTGGTTGGTGTGGCCCAGGTGTTTGTGGGCGGGAAGTGTGGTTGTGGCCTAGGTGTGTGCAGGTGGGGTGTGGTAGTGGGACTACGGTGAGAATGGCGGTAGAGGTTCGAGGCGTAGGATTTCTTCAATAACCATTGGGGAAGTGGCGCGTGGTACCCAAACATCAAGGTGTTATTACTATTATATTTCTTGACTTCCGTTATTTGGGGAGCATGCCTTAGTGAGGATTGGGTGGGCAGTTTTCTTTGCTATGTGTTTTAGTTATCTCTTTTCTCACGGGGCATTAGAATACCTCCTCTCTTTTGCACGAGAGCTTTTGGTTTTCCCTACTAAGTATAATTGAATGCTCACCATACGTATATAAAACTATTTTCAGGTTTCTAGGAGAACTTTAGGGATTGGGGATGGTTGTACTAGTTAAAACATTAGGATTGTTTTTTTGCTATTTTTCTTTATATTGGTACTTCCTCTTTGGGGTTTTCTTTTACTTTTTTATCATTTACTTTTGGAACATGCATATGAGAATGGTTTGTTTTGGCTTTACATGTACTTTAACTTTTGGTGTTGCCGGGATTTACTATCTTATCTTCTGGTCCTATTAAATAAAAAGGGGAATGACTTCCATCTTGTGTGTGATTCTATTCCCTTGGCGCTAGTCGCCACTCTAGAACCTACAGAAGGCAGGTCTCGGGGGTCATTATCTCCCCTTCAACTTGAAGAAGGAAGGTTCTAGAAACCTATTGTCCCTTATCTCATCTTGGTGAAGGTGGGTCATGACAAGTGGTTTCTTAAATAAGATTTTTATGTGGATTAGGATTTTTTGGAGGATGTGTTGGATTCTACTTGAAATATGATTCCTGATCAGAAATTAATGTATGATTGGTTAATTAAAAAAAATTTTGGCATGTGAAGTTCATGTGAGGTCCATTTGGCACTTTTAGGAAATTCGGTTGTTTTTTAAAAAATCCTTTTGTGATTATATTTCAGGGGTTAATTTGAATTTTATGGGGGTACACACTGAGATACTCCCTTATGATCGAATAGTTTTAAGGATAGATATTGTTCCTTGGATTGAATCAAGGGTGAATATTGTGTGTGTTTCTCATGTGTGATGCATGTATATATGAGGGATGTCTTATTTATTTCATGGTTTTTTTACCCCTTATTTAGTCTTAAAATGGGAACTTTGTATAGCTAGTGGATTCTCGGTGAACGGTTTCTATATTGTATTATGATTTAACTCTTGATAGTGGTCAGTAGTAGGGGGTTTGTTTTTTGTTTTTTTTTGTTATGGGAATTTTCCCCTTGGTCAAACCAAGTAGGGTGTGATTAATCACATGGGCTAGAATCATGCCATAGGGTGAGGAATTACTTCAGGATGAGTTAGATGTATAGTATTTTCTATATTATTCACATAGATCATAAGTTTTACCATGTTCCATGACAATTTGTTATCTACAGTGGAGGATTAAGATTATTTTTTTGGTTAGTTACTCTGAAGTCGATATTTTCAATTTCTTGTGTTGTATGTTTGTTGTTCTTGTTTCCTTGTATAGTGTAGAATATTTCTAAAAGAAACAAAATGGTTTTGTATATTTATAGAAAGAGTTTTATAAAATTCATTACATATCCTTTTTAAGTGTAATCATCATCATCCACCTTTAAACTACTAAAGTGTGATTCTTGAAAAAGAATATTGTTTTTAAATTGAAATGGTGAAAGGAGCCATACTTTTTTTTAAAGAAGGAAACATGTGAAACCCCTAATTATATATATGAAATTTCAAACCTGATTTTTATATCTATTTTCTTTATATAAAATGGATTGGTAATAGATAGTTTGGGCACACCTACTGAGTTTTAATACTCATGCATATAGTTTTATTTCTGTTTTCTGCTTGGGTGATACTTCTCACATGGTTTTAGTCACTGTGGTGTGATGATGGGTTAGTGATAGGTATTTACCCATAGGTTCACATGTAGGTATGTGAAATTTTATTTTAATTCCATTACTACTGTTTTTCTTTTTATTTATTAGTTTATAATTGTTTATCAGCCTTATGTTTATTGTATAAATCATTCAAAAATGATTTATTTTGATGCCTGACACTAGTTAGTAGGCCATCAGGATCTGGAATACACTTTAGTAGTTGTTGTAAGTAGTCTAGTGTGACCAATCTAGAGTTGATCTAGGTTAGTTAGTGACGAATTCATGTAATGGATCTCCATGAGTTAATTGAATTCTGAATTCTTTTTGGGTTTTCCCAAATAACATCAGATTTTTTATATTATCAGGGTAAATACAAGCCATATAATGGGTTTACACAATTTGAACTGGTTTCTAGGAATAATTTGTGAATAGGTGC
Source organism: Viscum album (assembly GCA_963277665.1). Lineage (NCBI taxonomy): Eukaryota > Viridiplantae > Streptophyta > Magnoliopsida > Santalales > Viscaceae > Viscum > Viscum album. The sequence goes on along the minus strand of OY728128.1, from coordinate 204,474,452 downwards.
AACACGTAACAAGTTTCCCTGAAATGAATTTACATTTCACTATTTGTAATTTTAATGCTTGGTTTTTATAAAAATGTGATGTTTTTTATTTGTGTACTTGTGTTTCATGGATTAAATTATGGGAAAATGGGTTTCAGCCTATTAAAATGTAGCTAGTTGATATTTTTAGGGTATTGGATAGCTTATTTCCATTTCAGTCAGTTGCAACCACTTCTCTATCGACATAGGATCTCTACAAAGTGATTTTAAAGACCACATCCTCTTCTGAATCATTATGTTTATAGATTGATCTTCATTTTGGTAATGGTGGTTTTTTCCTATATGAGTAATAATTTAATCACCTTCACTGCATTTGATAACTATAGAGAATTTTCATTTAGTTTTTAGAAATAGTAATATATCGTGTCAATTATTCTTATTTTCATAATGACCATTATTCATATTTTCTTTCAGAGGACAACACTTTTATTGGTTGTGGTGTGGTTTTTGAATTCCTTGTGGTAGGGTTTCATTAATTTTTTCTATCGATCTTGCCTATGGTTGAATCAAATTTGAGAAGTTAGGATTGATTATTAGGACTCCATTTTTATCTTTTCATTATGTATTTTTGGGGTATCTCATTGTGGTTGTGTGTAACCATATTTTAGGATTGGTGGTTCCATATATAGCCAATTATGGTTGAAAAATATTTCTCTAGTTTTATAAAATGTTATATAAACAAGATGTATTGAGTGATTGATTGAATTGTGTGTGTGGAAAAGGTTTATTGAAAAAATATGGGGTTTCCCTAGGATTTATTTTATAGAAAATGGTATTTTTCATAACATTGTGAAGGATTTATAAAATGGTTCTGAAAAAATGGATTTGATGAAATGGTTTAGAAAATATGTAACATTGGAATCCATGGGTACATAGGTGGATGATATAGTTTAGGTCCATAGTCCTTGAATTATCGATGGTTTTACTCATGGGGTGTTCTTATATTTCCTAGGATCATTGTTCTAAGGAATTATTCATGAATGTTTTGGTGGGATTCAATAATGTGGTATTTCTCTCCCCCTTTTTCGTTTGTTCTATATACATGATTGTTCACTGTTCATTGATTGTGGTATGAGTAATTTTCTATCCTAACCTATAGTGATCCTTGGTGTGGTGTTTCATGTTATTTTTTCATATAATGTTTTATCTTTTAATTATATGTATTTGATATGATGTTTTATACATGCTTTTCCTTGATTTCATATTGTGAAGTTCTATTAACAATTTTTACCTAGATTATTTAGGAAATATTGAAAAATGTAAATTTAAATTCTTTTCTATAATTTTGATATATAAATTATAAACTATTTATCATTCCTTATTTTTATTATTGTTGATTATGTTTATATTGTTGGATTTATACTTGTTCTAAACACATAGGTGGTGTCTTATAGAGCCTATTATCTCACACACTACAAGTCCCTTTAGTGATGCATATAACTTTGTATGATTTTTAATGTTGGGATTGGAAAAGCATCACTATGAGGGAGAGAGGTTTTTGGACACCTCTGTTTGGGTAGCTGGTGGTGAGATGGTGAGAGATTTTCCACACTTTAAAATGGAGTTCCCGATTTTAATTTTAGTTTTCCATTGATGTTGGACCTATAATATTGTTTTTATGTTTTCTATGAGTTTTATTGTTTCAGATTTCCTATTTAAATTATAGAATATATATGTCTCCTCAGATATTCTAATTTACTATATGTATCTATTTGATATGTTTTGTCTTCATATTTGTATGAATTGTTCCCTCTTGTTGTTGTTTGATTCTTGGGTGCTAGTCTCATACCCGTGGGGATTCGGAGTACACATCAGGTATGTTGAAATTTAGTTGAGGTGTTTTTTTGAGAGGGTATCTAGGTCATGTTCTCTACAACAAGATATGTATTTCCATCATGTTAAAATTTCCATTGTTTTGTTTGGTTAGGGATAGTGGATATAAGGTTGTGATATATGTGTATATGTTTGTGCGGAATATGGAGGTAGACTGGTATTTATAATTGGTTTTATGTGGTATATGGTTGTATTGTGTGGAAATTATCTTAAGGAATTGTGAGGTTTTATTATTGTTTTGTAACTTTTTCTTTATTATGTTTGTAATCATATAGGGATATGTCATTGTTTCTTCCCACTATGGGTAGATTTATAATTAATCATCTGATAGGTGAGAGTGGTGGTGATTTCCCAAACCCTTTATATATATATATATATATATTATTATTTTTGAAGATGGTTTTATTTTTCAATATTATTTTTTGTATATAGTTAAGAAAATTCATGGATTATGAATTGGTTTGGAATAATTCATAGGTATGGTGGGTGATATTTTAGTTAATGGTGGAAATTTTGGTTTAGTATATGTAATATATATTTGTCTACATACATCGTTATTTTTATAATATAGTTATTTATTATTATTATTTTATTAGTTGTTATAAATATTCTCTACTCTATTATATATTTTTTGGTCATTTACGTGTTTATATATAGAATAATGATCCCACATAGTAATCATAAGGGGTCACTTCATTATAATTTCCTATTTTATTTGTATGATAGTTTATGGGATTTTAGTCCTGATATTTGAGTATTCAGTATAGATTATGAAGGATGAATATGGTATTAAGATATTTGTTCATATTCATACATTATATTTATATAATTTGTTAGTTAGGGGAAATGAATCAGTTCAATGTTATGTTTTTGAATCTATTATCGATGAATTAATGTCAATAAAAGAGAAAATTGATTCAATAAGTCAAAAATTAATTTTTTTTCAATAATGAATGTGATATTTCCATGTTTTTATGTTATACAATAACTGTAGATATCACTCAAAAAAAGAAGAAGTATTTGATTACTAAACCAATACATTCGAGATCATAGATTTTAAACATGAAGAATTATATAAATTTTTATGAAGTATGACTATATTTGTGAAGTACTAATATAATTAAAAAAAAGATAAATATCATGATGATCCTAAGTTAGTTAAAATTTTAATGAATTCTTTTGTAACAATGTAAGAAAAAAATTATCAACATTGAAGACCATTGTAAAATAAAACCAGAGAGAACATCAATCTGTGGGTATTTTTTTAAAAAATAGAAGGCCTATTGAGTGGAATTTTTTTATGTAGATGGAGAAGAAAATATTCTCTAGAATCATAAAGGTCTTTAATCCTTAATATCTAATTCACTTGAATATGAATCTGAATTAGTGAATTTTTTTTCCCAAAATGTAAAAAAAATCATTTTTCCAAAAAGCATTTTTCTACAAAATCTACTTCTGAAACACCTCAAATGTCAAAGAAAAAATTTCCTATTCTTATATAAAAAATGTTATATATATATATTGTTATACACTAATTTAATAATTTTCCAAAACAATGATGAATAAAAATGTGTATGATCAAAATTTATAATATGTATATAAATACTGAAAAATATAATGATGACATCATATTTAATGTTGCAAACATATGTGAATACAATATATATTATTTAAATGTTTAATATATTGGATGAAAATATTTAAAAGAAACATAAAAGGATAATAACGTGATTTGGAAAATGAAATAATAAAAATATCGATTATTTAGGGATGAAACTATCTTAATATTAGAATATGTTAGGAAATCTCTACATGATCTTAAATGGAATAAATGTGGTTAAATTCAACTCATCGCACTATATATGTCCAAAATTAAATTGAAATTTTAATCCTAATAGTTAATTTCTTAAAATTGAGAGGGGTGATCTAAATTATTAATGGGGAAGAACTATAACATAAACCAAAATACCTCTCAATCCATATAATAAAATATTGATCATGAAGGAAATTTCCCAAAATCATGCTTCAACTCTATTCCAGTTTTTTCTTAGCCTAAAAGGATTTTTCCTAGGGATGATTAGTACAACTATAAAAATATAGTAAATAACACTGATTTGGGACCATAATAATAAAAAATGTGCAAATTAATACTACTGAAAATAAAGGTATTTAATTCTATTTTAATCATTCTAGTTCTTTTATATAAACATATTATAATTTTTACCCATGAAACTAAACCTCTAGAAGAGTAATATCCTTCAAATCCCAATACTATACATTATAATTCATATAAACCATATTTGGAGACCAATTAATTAATTATTTGATGCTTTATGGGTTTTTATTTAACTACATAATTTCACATTGATTTTCTATTGAATTATTTTGAATATGTGTCTCTTCCTGATTCATAATTTATACAATATTATATTTTAATATTTATCACTTTATTGTGTAGTTTTTTATATTATAATATTTAATTGACGTAAATTTTGAAATCATGTTAAGGTGGTGACTAAATCAGGAAAATTTAAGTTTACTCATTCATATTATTTTTTTCTTATTGATAGTATAATAATATGTAAATTTGTTTCCTTAGTTTTATAGATTTTTTTAATTTGAAAGGTGTATATTGTGTAAAACATATATTGTTTCAGTATAATAGTTTAGAATTAATGTTTTTAATATCAAATAATAATAATATTGGTCAATTATTATTTTCTTATCAGTGGATGATAGTTTTTTATTAGGGTTTATTTGTTTAATTGGTAATAGATGATTATTTTTATATTTTATCTAAATTATGGAATCTTATGGAAGGAGTGTTATGTAATGTAAAAAAATAATTTTTTAATTTACCATTCATTATGGATTATTTTTTAATGTATTTTTACTTTTGTATCAACTAAACTATATTTTCTACATTTACATATAGAAACATTATCAATGATGAAAAAAAATATTTTTCAGAGTTATAATCTTACATATTATGATTAATTTTATATATGTTGTATAAATTATACGTATAATTTCTATATTGAGTTTTAGTAAATAATTATACATGTATTCCATTTTATGTATGAATAAAATTTTTTATGTTATTAAAAGATAAAAACTATGATAATAAAAGATACTGTTAAACACGCCTTAGAATAAATATGGTTTATTTTACATATTCTTATGAATGAAGAATGAATTCCTATATATTCAATTTTAATAATAGGGTAACTATTTTGTATGGCTTATGGGAAGGAAGGTTACTCTAACTAGTACTTATTTTTTAAAAATATGAATATATTATTTAAGGTAATCATGAATGATCATTCTAAGTATGAAACAAAATTTTACATCCATACTAACAATATTCATAATAAGAGGTTAAATCAACTCTAATGTATTACATTTTTTATTTTATGGATGATTGAATAAGAATTTATGGAGTAATAATTTCCAACAAAATGACACCCTAATGGTTATGGTAAATACAAATTTTTTAAGGAAAGTTGTGGATTGATTTGATAAAAATAATTTCCCATGTTTTATATATATAAATTTAAATAGAATGGTAGAATAGAAAGTATATTAGGGGAAAACTAAGATGATTTATCTAAATCAGATTTTTAGGATTTTTCTGATAATACTAAAAATTATTCAATATGAATTATTTTTATAGTTTGGTTGAAAAATAGAAAAATATAATAACATTTTTATTATTTTAGATCACTATCAATTTGTTTTTGAAATATTGTTTCATAAAAACTAGTGAAATATTTCTCCATTGATGTTGATTTATAATCAGTTAGTTTTAGAAGAAAACAGTGATATATAAAATTGAATTAGAAAAATACTTCATTTATATTTTATTGTGTGTTCATTGGATGTACTATATATGGATTTAAGGCCTTATAAAATCATGAGTGAGTTTATAAAAAAATACTTTTCATTTTTATGAAAAAGTTAGAGTGGATTTCACTATTGTATGAGATCCCCTCGAAACATATCTGAAATATAATAATCAATCCTTCATTCAATATTTTTAAAGTAGACTAGGACATGTTCTTTATTTCCCAAAATATTTATAATAATTTATTATGAGATGACTTTTTCATATTATTCCATCACACATCTAATTGAAAGGGATATTCTATATTATATATTTTAAAGAGTATTGTTTCAAGTGATAAAATTTGAAAAATTTTAATTAAATTTGTAAATTCAGACACCTATTCATTCATTCTATGCACAAAAATGTGACCCCAAAAATAAATTATAAAAAATAAATTATATTAAAAACACAAAAACATATATAATAAATAAAATATAGATAAATTATGAGATATTTTCAACACTATATATTCAAATTTCACATAACCAGAAATGAAGAAAAAACAATGATATTAAAAAAGATTATACAAGCTTATAAAATAATATGGTTAATTAAAGGAAAAATGAATTATGTATATTATATTATTTCATGTGAAATATGATTTTAAAATTTTTTACTCAACACATTGAATTATAATTGAAAAACTAGCCACTAATAATTCCCCAAGTATTTGTTTAAATAGTATTATTTATTTAGAAAATATTTTTTATCCTGTTTAATGAATATCATGAAAATTCAAACGAATCGTTGAGAACATTAATAATAAACATTAGTGATTGATCATATTTTAACTAATAATAACATCACATAATATTCTAAAATAATAATACTGCAATTATTAGTGAATTACAGAAATGTAAATATAATAAATCATGAAAAACAAAAAAAAATAAAAAATTATGAAATTAATTTGTAAATACTTTGAACATTCAATTGAAAAAAAACTATATTAATTCATAATTCAAACTGACATTGGGTCCAACCTCCAACATGTGGAAACTGATATGAGGTCTTGGAGCAATAAATAATTCCGTCTACCTGACAAGAACTGTGATTTCCTAGAAAGAAAGTTGGAAACCTTGTCAACCAAACCCCATCAAATTTCCCTCTTTCCAACATCGGAGCCACCCAACGAGACTTGGATGACACCCTTCGTATCAAGGAAAGCTTCTGGACTATGTGGGCACGTGAAATAAACATTGCAGAATGGGATGCAAACACCCGATATTTTCATTATAAAGCTTTACCTAGGCGTTGGGAAAAATTTATCTCTTGCATCTCATACCCGGATGGGTGTATGGTCTACGACACTAATTGAATCCCCAATGTTATATCCAGTTACTTCTAGGATCTCTTTACTGCATGAATCCTTAACATCTCAACTGAGGTGGAGGATTGATTTTTTCCTGTGATCACCAAGGATATGAACAAACAACTTAACAAGGATGTTATGGATGATGAGATTCTTCTGGCTCTGAAACATATTCACCCTACCAAAGCCCCGGGGCCGGATGGCTTCCACTCCCTCTTCTTCAAATAGTACTAGCAAATTATTGGTCCCGAAATCTGCATTCTAATGAACAACATTTGGATGAAGAGAACAAACCTTTCCAATATTAACAAAACTGTCTTCATCCTCATCCCCAAGATCAAGAATCCTCTCGCGGTCTCTGAATTCATGCCTATTAGCCTCTGCAATGTATCTTACAAGATCTTTTCAAAGATTCTTGTTAATCAACTGCGTACGTGGTTACCTAAAATCAACTCAGAAAATTAGAGTGCTTTCGTGGCCAAGAGACTGATCACTAATAATGCTATTGTGATCCATGAAGTGTTCCACACTATGAAAACATGTTCCACCATGAAAAGGGGATCCATGGCATGGAAACTGAATATGACCAAGGCCTACGATAAAGTGGAATGGAATTTTCTCAGATTCATGATGCTGAAAATGGGCTTCTGCTCAAAATGGGTAGATATGATCATGAATTGTGTCCTGTCGGTCTCCTTCCATATTAATGTCAATGGGGTGCTTACTAGAGGATTCTCCCCTACCAGAGGCCTTCGACAGGGAGACCCACTTTCCACATTTCTTTTCATCTTGGTGGCTGATGATTTTTGTAACCTCATTTCCAGGGCAACTTCCTCATATACAATTCATGGGGAAAAGGTTTTCCGTGAAAGCCCACCGGTGTCACATATCTTTTTCACCGATGATTGCCTTTTATTTTCAGAGCCACCCATAATGAGTGCCTTTCCCTTAGCCATCTGATCCACCAGTATGAGAGGGAATTAGGGAAAACAATTAATCAAGGAAAGACGGAAGTCTCTTTCATCTCGAGGGTACCACTTTCCAAAAGGGAAGAAATCTGTGTCGCTGCAGGAATTCATATGGTCGAAAATCATCAGAAGTACCTCGGACTACCCACAGTGCTTGGCCAATCCAAAAAAATAAATCTTCGCATCTATGCTAAACATTAATGAGAAAAAAATTCTTGGTTGGACCCCAAACAATATTTCCAGAGGTGACAAAGAAACCCTCATAAAAGCTACTCTTCAGGCTATCCCAAAGTACTTCATGTCCCTGTTCAAAATTCCCACTGGTGTTGTTAACCAGATCCACTCATGCACTGCCAACTTATGGTAGGGAAAAAATGGAAGGAACAAAACCCATGGGATCACCTCGAATGAAATCTGCAAACCTAAATCAGAGGGAGGTATGTGATTCTGGGACCTCTCTTATTTCAATGGTGCACTGCTGGCTAAACAAGGATGGCACCTTATTAACCACCCATCATCCCTCTGCGCGCTGGTACTTTGAGTAAAATACATTCCCCACAAGGATTCCCAGGATTCATCTATGGGCCTCAGACCCAGCTTCCTCTGGAAGAAGTTTATGGGGATCCCGAAGTCTTCTGAATAAAGGTTTGGGTTGGAGGATTGGGAATGGCTCAACTGTTAATATCTGGACGGATCCCAGACTGATTGACACGTAAGGTGTGTGGGAATCATCCCTTGCTCAACCAGGCTTTGAAGTATCCACTGTTCGATGCCTTTTTTCTGATAATGGGAATGGGCGGTGCATGGAAAAACATCACTCGTGGTTCAATGAAAGGGAAAAATGCTTATCCTGAGTATCCCATATGTGCCAGATGTAGGCCCTGACCATATCTACTAGATCAAAAACATCTCAGGAACCTATATGGTGAATTCTGTCTATCGGTTCTCCCTCTGTTCTCAGACAGACGCAGGTGACGGGGGGCCCTGGGAACAGCTTTTGAAGCGTAATGTCCCTCTAAAAATCTGCCACTTATAGTGGCAGGTGTTCACTCGCACCCTCCCGACCAAGGACCTCCTAGACCGTCGTCATATTTCCAGCAACATGTTGGGCCCCTTCTGCCTGAACACCCCGTAATCTCCCCTCCAAGCTATCATCAAATGATCGGGGGAAAAGGAGGTCTGGCACTAATGGGTCTCTTGTACGAATCTCGCACTGGACGCGGTCTTCGACCTACCTTCTCTTTTGATGCGATGGTGCTCTTCTTTTTCACGACCCAAAGAAGGCTCAATTTACATTTTGTCCTGGATAATTTGGCTATGGCGCAATGATTCCATTTTCAACCACATAATAAAGCCCCCCAGTTTCTAGATTGAATGGGAATTATCATGGATTGAGGGGTGGAAACATCATAGTGGACAACAAAAGACTTTTGAAACCCAGTCCCCTTATTCCCATTGGAAACCTACACAATAAAGGAGTCTCAACATTAACGTGGATGCGTCTCATCCCAAGGAAAAACTTTTCGGTCTTGGTCTCATGGCTCGGGATCATCTTGGATAGACCATCGAAGCCAAACATGAATCACACCACGTTCTTTGGGAACCCTTGGTTGCTGAAGTTTCCGTCATCCTTGTTGGGATGGTGTTCGCTAATGATCACAGATGGAATAAAACCCACCTGGAATCAGACTGTCTCACCATAATCAAGGATATCATCCTCAACGATGTCAGCTTTCAACCTTTTGGCTCACTCATCTGGAAAATCCATACTTTCCATCAAAGATTCAAAATTTACACCTTCTAATTTATCAAAAGGGAAGGAAACAAGGCGGCCAATCAGGTGGAGGCCTCTGGCCCTCCTGACAATGACCAGCTCTGGCTGGACAATATTCCTTCATGGTTAAGTGATTGTACTTCCACTGATCTTCATTTTTAATGATTACGCCAATTGTAAAAAAAAATGACTATTCGATAATATCTAACCATTATGAAAATTATATATGAACCAATGTCAAATTTCCATGCTCATCTATAGATAATAAAATATGAATCCCCTGCATCCTTATTGAATCTCCCCGGATATTTTTTAAATTAAAACCTAATACCCAACATAAAATAATGAAAATTAGAAGTGGGTAGTGATATCAGGAATAATACGAGAAAAATAATGGATTACCATCTATAGAGATGAATAAAAATCAGGTAATCCATCATTCAACCATATAATATTATAGAAAGATGAATAGAGCAAGGATATATCCTCTCCTTTCAAACAATATATAAATAGAATGAGAGAAGAATGGGGCCCCAATAAGAATTAAAATACCTAAATGTAAAATAAAAAATTATATTAATTTCATAACAAACTAATTTCTAATATTTATCTAGTTTTCCCCCCATAGAACATAGTGGTCCCTCCATATCAAACCCCTCACTACCTTCCCTCACTGGGTACTGAGTACCCTCTATGGGGTATTTAGTGTTTTCTATAATATTCAACTATTGATATCACCTCCACTAGACCACAATTGAAGTTACAAATTTCGACAAAAACATATAATCAGAAGTAAACTCCCCAAAAATATCGCTACAAACTTAAATATTGATGAAGTTTTACAACATTGAAAATTAACCCTTCTACATATAAAAAAATGAAATTAGTCATATACTCTCATTGACCAATTCAACAATTTAAATACTAAAACTTAAAAAATTCAATACAGTAAGGAAAAAAGTCACTAAAAATCTACACTATATTCATTTTCATCCCTACTAATTTAAATTATATTATCATTCATTATAAAATACCCCACCCCATCATAAATTCACAATGAGTTCTTTAAAAATTATTATACCGAATCTTCTACATTCTTTATGCATTGTACCCAAAAATCATGTGAAATAGAAAATACCCCATTAAATTGATAACTACAAAGAATATTGATGGCTAGAAAATTATTATTTATTGTAAATTTTTCATCATTCTATTGATGTATAAATCCTAAAACTATAACGAATGAACCAACCCCAAAAGGTATTAAACAAATGTGAAATAACACCATTATAGTTCACAAAAACACATCAAACATTCAATATATTATTTGAGTCTCTCCAAACTAAGTTAATTACCAAGAGTCTTTATATGAATATCCTTCCATGAAATTGTTGTTTATTACTAATTTCCCATAATAAAAATATTTTACAGAATGTTGGATTCCTTTTCAAAATTTATTTTAATGAACTAATTAAGAAAAAGAATATCTCCTCATGGTTTAATATTTATTAGAAATCCAATATATGAAATCTCATTACCATTTAATTTTTTTGAAATATCATTTCTAATTATAATTAATTTTGGAAAAAGCATCCCACTTGAAACATATATATTTGTGCAATATTTTTTTAATTTGAAAATACTGATATATTTTTACATAAAAGTTTACGGAAATAAAAAATATAAATTAAACTAAATTGTATATAGATAATATATAATATTATATAATTATATAGAATAATAAAATAAAATATAATATAATCCAAAAATTAGGTCAATATATTTTGGAACAAAAAAATAAGTAATGTTATTATCTATAAAACATAAAATAGAGAACAAATGGCATATACAATTATAAGACCCCAAAGAGAATGAAAGTGTAATACTCAAAATATAATATATATAATAATTCTATAATAAATTATTCAACATGTTGTAAATCATTAATCATAACGAAGATAGGTGTGTCAGTGTATTTTATTATTAATATAACTCATAGTATGGTGTGTAGTAAAATTTATATGACATTATTAATATTTTTATAATTTAATAATTTCATTCACATGTTTTAATTTTATTATTAATGAAATTCACATCATCTAATGTGCTATTAGAATATATGATGCACATCTTGATAAAGGATTTTCCTCATGGATAATCATTATTAAACTTATAGAATTTTACATAACATTCATGAGATAGTCCAAAAATATTTCCATTTAACCCTATGGTGCCAACTCAGTATTGTAACATACCATACTGACATGGTCATTATAAAGGCTAATATAGCTATTTATCATTTTACATCTCATCTCATGGAATCTCTCACTCCTATCAATGATAATAAAAAAATTCTCATAAATCCAAAATCACCCAGATACCACTTATAAAGATTGTTACCCATGTACCAGAACTCTTCTCATGTTATGTAATCACATAACCCAACATCATTCCCAAATATAGAGGTTTTATTTAAAAGTTTCATAAGACTATGTTGTCATTAATAAATTCCTTATCCACACAATTTACATGAATAATTCATGATTGTTTTATTTTTTAAATTTGACATAAATTATCCATACGATGAAAATTTGAAAAAAAAATCGAATAGCCAATTTAAAAACATGTTAACCAATAGATCAGTGATACCCCATGATAAATAATCATAACATATTCAATGAATATATCATTAAATATATGTATATATTCAATCACTAAGACATACATGATGTAAATGAACTAATATTTGTTATATTTGAACTAATGTAATATCAATGCTAAATAAATATTTATGAAGAGAGTTGTGCTATTTTCAAACCATTATTTATGAAAATGTACTACCAGTAAAATGATATATATAGATGCAAATAGTATCCTTCGCAGGATCCTTGGTGATAATAAATGTGTAAAACGGTGTTTTCCCAATAAAATAAAAAACTCAGAATAGGGGCGGGGTGAATCAACTAATGTCTAAAAAAGTGAATACACATTTTTTATTATATTCTATTTTTATTCAGAGGAATCCTCTTCAAAACTCCAAAATAAATGTATAAATAGAAACAAAAAAATGTGAATGACACAATAATATGACATTTTTTAATATAATAATGTTATACCAAGGATAATATGAAGGAGATGTTTCAATGTATAAAAATATTTCCCAGAACAATTCTGTTACAATATTTAGAGTGGATTCACTATGCCTCTGGTTTAAAACCAATCAAATTTTGTGACTGAATAGAAATCTCAACTAATTTTATCAAACTAATCCTGATGAAGTATATTTGGTTTTGAATCATCTAAAATTTGTTTCTCACACATGTGAATCTATGATGAGCACTCATTTTAATCTGATATGTGAAATTTTTCTTTCAATGTCTGATTGAATTCAGAAAATACTCCATAAGGTAATGTTCATCACCTTAAATAGTTCATTGTTTACTGTATAAGGCTAATAAAAGAGTATACCCTCTGAATACATCAACATTATTCAATACATGGTATACATTCTGTATGCATCCATTACTGAACTCTCTTATATGGTATTTATTCCCTCTATACTTCCAAATGTGGATAGATTTCTCATACTCCCTTAAATGAATTCTATATATCATATATCACATTAAATGGAAGGATCCCATGTACATATTTCACAGCTTATCAACTTCAAAAAACACATTTTCTATTTGTGGAATTTACAACTATGTAAAACCTCTCTTAATTAATTATTATATTAAATATTAGTGATTTGAAGTCCCTTTTTATGAAATCTATCTTAAAATTATTTCTAATTAAAAATATTTTCAACTCCCTCCTTGAAAACCCAACTCATGTAATGCATTAAAAATTATAACTATGAATAAAAACCTCCTAATTCCACAAGTTTTGGTCCTTTCCCACATAATATTCATTCATATAAAAAGAAAATCCCTCATTCAAATTACAATCACTTCACTGAAAGTTATGTTCTCATCACATAGTCACTTGATCCTATTTTATATTCTGTAAGAGTCTTATAAGGTTCCACAAATGGTTCAAGTTCTTTAATATAAGAAACACCATTCTTGAAAGTCTTGAATTATGATCTTATGTATTCTCCAATAATCGTATATTTAAAAAATAACCCTTATGAATAAATCAATCAATTACTCATATTTTTTATACATAATATTCTAGAAAAAACTAAGAGACTTCACAAGCATTAATAATTTATTTAGGATGGAATTTTACATTATTATGCTAAAATAAAATAAAAACCAAAATTCACTAAAATTTATATATGTTGGATTTTTACCAAAAATATCCCCTTTTGTTTGGTGATAATTCTTTACAAACATCAAGAACTTGTAGATTATTTCATGCGAATTTTTTTAAAAAAGTTCCATCAACCAACATTTTCACAATGTGAATTCTCATAGTATTAAAATACTAAGACATAATTCACTCTAATCCCATGTGATCCATGCTCTTGATAAGAGATAAGAATAAAAATATTTTTTTATAATTGAATCACCATATTCTAAATTCTACCTATAGAACATTTCTCAATGAATCGATTCCAATTGTTCATGACATATGACAACAAATATTATCAAGAATCTATATCGGTTACTAAACATTAATACGAGTATAGTGTAACTCTTAGGAAGACTACTTCCTCAACCATTACAAAAAAATATTTCATCACAAAAATAGATTCATCCTTTAATGATATGTAATTTATGGGGAAACGATATCAATATCATCAGATTCATACAACTCCCTCCATTTCACAAATTCACAAGATCATTATGGAAAATACTTACCTGATTAAATACAATTATTTCCAATGCATGCCCCCCATTACAAATAAACCCAATTTTCACTCAACTACCTTCTACAAAAATTAAAATGACAAAAATAAACTCATTTAAAAAATACCATACTTGTGGAGTTGGGGTTACCACAACAAAATATATTAGGTGAGAGAGTTCCATTTGAATCTAATTGGTATATAATTGCTTTCATATGCTTCCTTGGGAATGTATATTGATAATATTTCTATAAATCAACATTCCATAGGGACATATCTAACTTCACCAACCTATATGAACCGATCAACATGATAATTCGAAAAATAATTTCAATGTGATTTATCCTTGTCTATTGGATTGAGTTTTTAGTCATATTATTAAAAAATATCCAAATTGATTCAGATCGTAGACATAACTATGAATCTAATGTATTCAAGATGTTTCTTCCGATAAAATAATTACACCATGACCAAGACATTGTAATATATTCAACTAATCCAACTCTTAGATGAATTTATTTTTCTTCATTAATAATCTAAGAAACATAATGTCCATCATGATAGAAGGAAGAACCTCATGTAAACTTCTTATCACCCATTAAAATGCATCGATCATCTTTTATGTAGCCCAAAAACACATGTTATGATTTTTTAATTAATATAATGATGAAACTCATGTCCATGTTCTCATATCTCAATATAATCCAAAAAATAGAATTTTTACTTAAATAAGAATAAATTGATAACATTTTCAAAAATATATGTAAAAAACACGTCATTTGGAGTCACTATTATTTAAATAAATTTCCCAATGATCTACCAGTATTAGGTGATAATGATCTCTTGACATTCATCATACGTCAATAATTTATTTTTGGAAACATCCTAATTTTTTATATCCATGTAATATTCAGTTATAAATAATATTAGTACCACATTATCATATTTCAATTTATAAACTAATAATACGTACATTTATTTTGTTTCCTAAAAATGAAGTAAAAACATAATGTCCTAATTCATCAATATCTTGAATATGCATTTCATTATTTCTGAAAATAATTTTCTCTATAAAATATTATTTCTTCCAAGAAATAATGTTTTGGATTAAAACATAAATATAATATTTGATTAATCGTATTGTTAGTTTAGAAATTTAAATTTAATCCACCACATTGAAAATTGAGCTTCTTCATATATAGATCACATTATGAATACCATGTTATGGGTTCTTACTTCTACCCATACAGAACATTCTTTAGCTATAAAATATTGTAATAACATTCAGATATATCAAAACCATTTTTCTATTTTATGTACACATTTTATTATAGAATTTTTTTTAAATTATATATTAATACCAATATATAACAATTTGATTTTCATTTACACATAATATAAAAAAATAGTAGAACTATTTATAGTAATACAATTGTTTATATTGTGTCAACCATATTGATTCATTAAATATGTTATTCATATATGTTTTCAGTTATTTCAAATGACCATTCTGTTTTGATTTATCTTATTATGTTAAACACATTTGGTCCTGAGCACAATCTTTTCATTCAAACACATAATAATCTACATCGTCTTATCCTATTTAATTTCTAAAATAACTTCATTTATTTCCCGATCCATAATATCTTATGTTGAAGCCTCTAAAAATCACTGTCAATATTATAATGATAAAGAATAAGTTTTTTAGTGTGTTAATACTTTTCATAAGTGTTAGAATTTTTTCGACAATTGATATTCTTTTTAAAAATTTCAGAACATATCATTGTTTTAGAGCTGATACTAGTTTGAAATAATTATTCTAATAATTATTATAACCTTCTAAATATTCCTTGGGAACTTATAGTACCCATAAATATCTCAAATCCTCAACCCCATGATCATAACACAACTCATCAACTTTCTAAGTATTATATTCAATCTCCACCACATTGAAATAATTTCGATCATAAAAAATTCCTATATTCTTAATAAAACATCTATATGTTTTGTGTTTTTCAAATTATCAAACAAATATCAATTCATCTATAGGGGACTCAAACATCATATGATTATATATATTTAAAATAACACACTAACATTCAATGATTCAAAAGTAATTTAATTTCATCTTCTTTCCATACATAAACAAGAAAAGAGTCCTCTATTCTCTTATTAATAATATAACTCTTTTATAAATACAAAATTATTTAATGATTTCTAAAATCCAAAACATATCTTGAACATCTCATTCAATAAAAAAAATTTAGACATTTTTTTAATGATCTAGTTTCTCTTCTCAATAACATCATTCTGTTGAGAATTTTTCACTACTCAAACATAGTCCATTATCATGTTGTTTAGATATTCCACCTAATAAATTTTTGTGAACTTCATTCCAATATAGGTTTATAATTTAATATATTTATATCCTAGATTCATTTAAAAAACCTTCTAATATTAATTTATCTTACTAAAAACTTCTTACTTGTTAATTATGATATTATCCATGTTATCCTACAAAAATAATTAATAAAAAGAATGGTGTATCAATTCCCATTGATAAAAAATGGAGATTTTTATCAAGACACATAAATATGAAAAAGTTAAGGCCTTATTATTGACCATTTATATAATTACTTATAATTAAATTAATTAGTCCCTCCTCATTAGAAAGTTTCACTGGGCTGTGTATGATCATGTAATCATTTTGTGACATCTCAACCTCTTTCATATTTCAATAAGTCATCCTCAACTAGTTGGCTAAAATGGAGACACCATTTCCTCCATACCCTGATTCCTTCTTCCTGGGATGTAATGAACATATCTTTTTATCCACTCAATGTATATACATTTCACTTTATGTTATTAAATTTCATCCCCAATACATCAAATTTTACCATGAAGATAGATATAATATTTGTAAGACTTATTTCATCCTGTGAGCAGTATTGTGGGATGACACTATAAAAGTTCGGACTCAGACCTTCATCAATTGATATATCTTCATGGATCATATACTAACAGGAAATATATTATTTCCCTGATAAGATAGTAATCATTCTAATTGCATTAAATTTTTTGATTAAAACATAATTATTTATTTTGATGATTATAAAATATTTTTTATTTACTGTCATGTGTGAAGTACATCCATTATAAATAATCTATACAACAACTTGACTAAATATAATAATGGAAATCTCTTCAACTAATTCCTAATAAATTCAAATTTTTTTATTAATTTATTTTCATTTTTAGTGGTTATTGATATAAATGAATGATCATATTCTACGTATTATGGAAAAAATTCACCCAAAAATATTTAATATAATTTATCAATTTTTATATTGCTTGATGATTACATGACTTTCTATATATTCTAACTTTATATTATTTTCATAATAACCCTCTATATAGATGATGATAAATATCCATTGATATGGTTGAATCCTCTCAACCAAATAAAATACTATTTTAATCATTAATAGTATATTAAACTCTTATCAGATGAGTTTTATTCATTGGTACCATTTGGTACCTCTTGGACATTGATCATAAATTTCTTTAATGTCTCATTTTATTGGTATAATAAATCCTGATACGAGGAAAATTAGTTTTTCATTATTAAAAAGGTGGTTCATAATTAGGTTCCTAAAAATTCCATTTCTTAGTCATACCAAAAATAGATATTCAAGTTCACTCTAGGTGTTTTTTATCTGACATCGAATTTTTCTTTTTTTATTATCAAGACACGTAGTTGATTTTTCAAAATGATATGAATTTTTCATGTAATGATAGTTTATTTTATAATTTCCTACAAATTATTGATCCACTATCTCTTTTTTTATCCTAGATTATAAACCATTCTTAACTAAAATAGACATTACATCACCTTTTCTAAATATTTAAAAAACTACTCAAATATACACCCAATGACCATATCAATTTTTTTTATATAGAAACATGGAAACCTAAGTAGTTCGATATTAGTGAGATACAGTTTCTCCCACATGCTTATCTCACACTTTCACAATCCATAAACATATCAAACATAAAATATATCTAAATAAACTGAGGAAGGAAACAAAAAAAGGGGGATCTCATATTCTCATTAAGGATAAACAAAGGAGATATATAAGCATAAATATGAGTAGAAAGTTATGATAATGTGATCATGACATTAGATGATGATACTATACGTATCAAATATCATGAACATGAATCATGGAATAAATATTACCTGTTCTTAATTCATGAACCATATGTTAGATTAGAGCATTATCCATGAAGGAAAAAGAAATTAAACTAATGGAATAATCATTGATTATACTTTGTCAAGGCTACAAACCAATAAATTCAAAACTTTTTAGGATTGGTATAACAACATCTGTAACTACTGTAGGCTTTGGATTCCATACCATGTGAGCTTTTTTTTATCTTGGATTTCCCTCTTGTGTATCATCTTACCTTGGGCTTGGGATTCCCTACTCTTAACACTATTGTTTCTTGCATGATATGACCCCCCTGTTTACCCTCTTGTTTTATTTGGGAGATGTCCTTCTATTTACCATCTTACTTTGGTCATCAGACACTCTCTTATTTAACCACTTGTTTTGGGATTGGGATTCCCTCCCCTTTAACCTCTTGTTTCGGTCTTGGGATTCCATCATGTGTACCCTCTTCATTCAGGCCTAAGATACCTCCTTGTTTGAGGGATACAATGTCCTCCCCTGTACCCTATTGAGCTCATAGTGTTATGAATCAATGTTTTATAAAAGGAAATTCCTTTCTTATAAAATATAATCACAAGAAAGCACAACATAATGAACTACTAAGTGTTATGTGACCTTTAAGCAAAATTTTTTCACATAAGTGATTTCGATTTTGAAAATCTAACATACAAGGTTGCGATCAGTAAGTTATTTATAGTTCAATAAGAAAAACATAAATTTTTCTGAATAGTAACATACCCTTACAAATAGTAACATACCATAATGAATATTGATACACCCTAATGATATGTAACCTTAACTGTGATAGTATAAAAAAAATATTAAAGTTAAATATTGATGTAAATATATTTTAGAATAAGTAAATGAAGGTTTTAAAACTGTGTTTTTAATAATAAATAATGAGTTTAATTAAATATTAAAATTATCATATTTATAAAATTATTTTTGAAAATTGGATTTCATTTTTGGATTCTAAATGTGGAAAATGGTTATGGTGAATTTTTGAGATTTTTTTAAATACATGATTTTTTATGAATAGAAAAATACGACATTTTATGATAAATGTTAATAATGGCTTTATTGAGTCATTGATGATGATCTACTGATGGAAGCACAATTGGTTCGAAATCACATGCATTTATTACAATTATTGGTCATGGAATCATCAACATTTCTAGTCTTGAGGTAAATTAAAAATCTAATGACTAAAAAATTATGAAAACCCTCCTCTCCTCCACTATAACCCCACTCACACCCTCTTCTCTTCACTACTAGCAAGCCATGTGTCATGACAATATTTGGACCAAACCTCTCCCCAAGAACCTCCCCTATGTTCAACATACCCAATTCTCTTCAAAATACCAAAACCTCCCCCATTAAGAGGTTCTCAAAGGAGATAAACTCAAGAGGTAAAATCATCTTTCAAAATCTTTTATTTATTTTTTGTTCCTCTATTTTCTAGTTTCCTTTCTCACCTACATTCACCCATAATATAGCTTCATAACACTAGTAAACTACGTGTGCTGGAATTTTTTTATGCTAATGTGATATCTCATTATCCTCTCTCC
Source organism: Viscum album (assembly GCA_963277665.1). NCBI lineage: Eukaryota > Viridiplantae > Streptophyta > Magnoliopsida > Santalales > Viscaceae > Viscum > Viscum album. The sequence continues at coordinate 204,454,048 of OY728128.1, read as the reverse complement.
TTTCCCCATCTTTTATTTGAAAGAAATAAAAACACTGTTTGAGATTTTACACATTCATGAGCAATGGTTTCTCGATTTCTTTTGTCATCTATAATTATGTTCATAAAACCATTTGTATTATGGTTTAACCAAATTATTATATATGTAACATATCCTTGTTATGGTTCTGTAATCTTTTTTGCTAATGGTATGATGTTATAAATCAAAAAAAGTTCATTGTAATCAAACCGACTCAATAACCAAAACGTTTATCACATAGGTTTAATATAATAAGTCTTTTCACTATCAATAACTGAATGAATTTTTATAACCATGTAATCTCCTAGATGATCACTAAAAATATACAACTTCAATTTTGGACAACGACAATCATCTTAAATGGTTATCCACTACGCTATCCCTTTTTATGTGTAAACACAAATAATGGGGTATATTTTTGCACCTCCCCCATACTAACCTCATTTTTTATATGTTATTGTAAACCCCTTATATCTCTCATCAGTCCCTCTTATGTACACCCTACACCATGCCGATAAACCGTAAAGAATTCTACCTGAACCTTCTTTGTTCATTCAGGTAGCCTTATAATTCATTATATCTAAAAGAAGTTATATTATATGTTTATGTGAATATTCTAAATTCTGTGTAGTTGTACAAAATTTATTTATGAATACCCTTTAATCACTCTCTTTTGGGTATATACATGTTTTTATAATATTCCCTCCCTAGAACATTCTTATAAGAAAACCTGTTTTAAGGGAACATCCCAAATTTTTACCCAGTTTCAGGTACACTCTATCATATCTTTTAATCAACCATTTTATTTAAAAAATCAGTATTTTTTATTATGAAAATAATCTAGGTTCAGTTCTGGTTTTATATAAAATATTTTCTGCTTTTCAATTTTAAAGGCTCTATAGTATTTTCCTTAAAACCATACAAAAATGTTTTAATACTAATTTTTCTAAAATACATTTATTATATGTTGTCGCTTCTATTTGAAATCACCTACCATGTTATATGACTATTTCACAATATGAAATTCTATGTATTCTCTAATACCTTTCCTTTATGGACACTTTCATGATACGCCCATTGGTTATGCTTTATGCAATTATTATGGTACCCAATTCTTTCCATGGGTACACTTATGTTTATGTATGGTTGATTATATATGATTATTTATGTGGAAAGAATATATCTGAAAATTTTTGAGATGGTTGGGCCTAGATAGAACCGCAATGAATTGAGAAATATTAAGACACATGAGATGCGATGTGAAATGGGATTGGTGGTTAGCCTTGACTCATATTAAAATGGGAATCGGGATTGGTGGTTTGCCTTGAACCATACTAAAATGAAAAACATGATTTGAGGTTACCGTTGACCCATATTAAAGACATGTTTTATGATTCTTCCACATTTATAAGATTACATTTTTATATGATCCCATGCTTATATGGTATGATTTCATATATTCCATGCTATGAATATCATTATGTCGTGCCTCCAAACTCATGTGATTAATATGTATCCTTATGTTTTTTCCCTTACTGGGTTTTTTAAGCTCATCCCTTTGTTCATGTGTTTCCACAAGGTACCCTATGAAGATGTAAGGGCTTAAAGGAAGTTATGATCTTTTTATGGGAATAAATAAAGAAGTGTTTTTAACACCATGTATTATGTTCTATGTACCTAGTCTTACAAGACACTAGACATAATGATCCTTGGCTTGTACTCTGATGTATAATTATTCTTAAAACATGTAATGTTATATGTAAAAGGGCAGGGTCACTAATGTTGGTATCATATGATGGTCTAGTTATTTTTGGATTTTAGGAAAAGAGAACCTTGGTGTGATCATTTAGGATGAGACTAAGTATAAGAAAACATTACATAATTTTGGTGATTAATGAGTAAGTGGTTTATCAAAAAATAAATCCATGTCTAGATACAAGAAGGTAGAGGTGGCTCTAATACAGATGTATCTAGGGGTTAAACCTAAAAAAACTTCATTGAGCTAGACTCCAACTGGAACTAGTGCACAACAACGGGCCTTGTTTCACTCTTGGTTACGACCCTCCAGGGGGATATGCTTTTCTAGATTCATTAGCTTAGTAAAAACAATTATTAAGGGAAAAAATCACATATGAATATATGTTATGAAATAGATCGAGGATAACCTAGATTTAAACATGGGGAATCACAAGATAGGATATACTTCTCTTTTACAAGTTTGTCATTTTATGTTCAATGTTTCCTTTTATGATTAATGTCTATGTATTCAAGGCCTCTAATTATACGTTCTTTTTCTTATTTAATGGAGGGAAATAGAAGAACTCGTTACAATAATCAATGTGATAAGCAATGTGAAAATCTCCCTAATGATATTCCTGATATGATGAGAGTGATTGCTCAAAGAATCCTGACAATACATTCTCAGATGGTTCAAGTTATGAATAACAACTTGAATCATAGGGAACTCCCCCCTCCTCTAATTATATATCAAGATGATGTATAATTATTCATTAACAAAATGCCTCCCATGTTCAGTGGATCATTTGATCCCCTCCACGTGGAACATTTGATTAAATCCATTGAAAATATATTCTCATTCCTCCAGTGCCCGGAAGAATAGAATGTTGTACTGATGGCCTATCAGTTTGAAGGGGATGCTGATCAGTGGTGGACACTGATCAAGAATAAAAGTTCCCAAGAAGAAATTTATTCCATGGATTGGGAGGAATTCAAGAGGATATTTTTCAATAAATATTTTATTCAAACCGTCCATCTCAAGATGGAAAGATAGTTCCTCGTACTCATACTGAAGGAAGATGAGTCCATCGGGGTATATAAAGAAAACATCAAAAGGCTTGAAAGGTATGCCTCTATCTTTCTCATGAACACCTATAGAAAGGAGGATCACATATTTAGCAGACTGAAACTGAGTCTACAAAAAGAGTTAGTGATTCAAGAATTTAACAGATATGAGGAGATTATCCGTTGTGCCCCCAAAATTGAAATGGAGATTGGAGAATCTCAGTTGTCTTATGGGCCCTGTGACAAGAAGTGGAAAATAGAGACAAATATGGGTGGTTAAACAAACTAATATTATGATAGAAATATGATTTACTTTTCCCATTTTAAAAGTTTTGGGAAGAAGCACCCTAGGATCTGTCTGAAGGGAACCAATAATTTCTTCCAATGTGGAAATTTTGGTGATCTAGCTAAAAACATCCAATGGGATATGATGAATCCCAATAATGTGGAAAAAGAAAGGATGGTTCAAATCAAAAATCAACCTTTAGTGAAGTGTTAAAACTACAAGGAGCATGGGAATTATGCAAGCAATTGCTCTAAGCCTAGGGTTGTCAGATGCAATCAACAACAACCTCGAAGGCAATAAGGAAGGGATTATGAAATCAATACTATTGAGGTAGAGGCAGACAAAAATATAGTGATAGGTATGCTAATTATTAATTCAAGAATAGAAAATATACTATTTGATTCAGGTTCTATGCATTCTATAATATCTTGGAAGTTTAGTAGAACTATTAAAACACCACATCCATATTGGGAGGAAAACTTATATATCAACATACCAAATGGGGAAATTTTTGCATCCATGGTTTATAAATCCTTCCCAATTAACGATTTTGGACTACACCTCCCAAAAAATATCATCATGCATCCTTTTGTAGAGATTGACGATATATTAGGAATGTATTGGATAAATTTATAAAAATCCAACATCAATTGTCGTGAAATAGATATCACTCTTCACATCCTAAAGCATCCTATGATTCATTAAAAGTTCCAGAAGGAAGATGAATATCATTTTGATTCATTGAATCATGTGTGGATATTTTGGACTTATGAGCAAGCATGTCTAGCTCAAATGAATGATACAGAGGAGAGAATCATGCTTAAAAGAATGCCCATCGTGAGGGATTACAATGATGTATTTCCTAAAGATTTTCTAGGCCTTCCTCCTCATCATGAGGTTGAGATCTCAATTGAACCTTTTCCTGGATATATGCATATATCAAAGACACTTTATATAATGGCCACTATAGAGATGGAAGAGCTGAAAAATAAGATACAGGAAAATCTGGATAAAGGTTTTTTATGCTCGAGTGCTTCGCATTGCAGTGCACCAGTCATCTTCTTCAAGAAGAAGGATGGATCAATGTGACTCTACATTGATTATCGTGAGATCAATAAAATCGTGATAAAGAACATATATCCCCTTCCACAGATATTTTATTTGTTCGATCAACTTCATGGGGCTAGTTATTTCTTTAAGGTGGACCTACGGTCGGGATATCACCAATTAAATGTGAGGAAAGAAGATCTCCCCAATACTATCTTTCGAATGATGTATGGACACTTGGTTGCACCCAATTTTACCCAATAAATGTGGTAAAAGTGGTAAATTGTAGTGCATCTTGGGTTATCGAATCTACATGGACCCAAGAAAAAACCTTGAGACACTAAGATTGGATGTGGGGTTAATTTGGCAAGGAAGTTCCCAACTATAGTTTGAATATATTAGAAAACAATTTGAGTTCATTTAATGAACAAAGTGGAAAAGTTAATTGAAATAAAACAATTAATTAAAATGAGTCGATCCTAAGTTGTCTCTTGGTTTTGATTGGATGTATTTTTTTTTCTTTCAATTTTTTATTAATCAGTTCAACATGTATCGATTAAATTAAATAATTCCTCAATGTAATTCTCTGATTTAATCCATACACAATTTCAATGATAATAACAAATTCACTTAGTGGATCAATTAAATGAGCACTCAAAATAATTGTACTGTACTAGAACTCAAAACGTGTCGTCGTTAAAGTCAGTGAATGCATAGAAAGAGACAAATCAAAGAAAGGAACTCTTAAAATGAAAAAAAATTAAGTATTTAAGAACATAAAATAACATTAAATCCACCCCATGAGACTCCCTTGGATCTACCCACAAATGTTTAACCCTATATTGATTTTAATCTATCAATGGAAGAAATTATTTGACTTAAAGTAGCAGTATTGATGAATAAAAACATTGAAAAATGAACACACCACTGTAGTGTGATGAATTCACAAGTGCGGGTGTGAATAAATTCACACCTTGATTCAACAGCATCAATGTGTGAAGAAAATGAAAAGAATAAGTGAATAAGAAAAATAATAACTTTTATTAGAATACTAAAGGTAAAAGAAATACTTATATTAGACAAATTTTTGATGCTATTATAAAACGAAAGTGGGAAATTGCAATTAACAAAAATACAGTGGATGAAAGAAAAACATCAAATGAAAGAAAAATATTAGATGATAGTTCCCTTCACCAATAGATCTTTATAGATTAATATTATGATACATAGAGACACCCCAACAATAAATTACGTTACCTTTAATTTTTATAGTCAAAAGTATGTTAGGATAATGAAGGAAATTGTACGTTTCGAAGATGACCAGAAATATCATCCTGATTCATCTCTATTGTTTACATGTGAATTTTTAACTGATGAAGGTCGATTCCAAAGGGGTCATAGAATACCAATATATTATTCCTACTGTACTTTATTAGCTGTAAAAAATTCCAGCCATTTGGTTTATTCTTTTGGAAGTTATGCACGAAATTTTGTGAAAAATTTATGGGCATTCAGGTAAGGCCCACTATTTAAATATAAACTTCAAATCCCATTATCTCAATTAAAAAATCATAATTATTTATATCCATAGGTGACTTAAATTATCGCCGTACTTTTCTATATCTATAGTAAAAATTTATTTTTCATTGGAATTGGTTTGTGGGCCCCACATTTGTTTGATGGGCCTTAGGCCCATTATGCTTTGTCCAGAAACATTATTTATTCATGCTAAAAAATATCCATCTTACCTTGGGATTCATCCATCAATCATAAAATATAAAATGTTCCAAACAAAGTGATCAATCCTATATCAAAATATCAAATTCAGAAAATGAATATAATGTTCTCCACAAATAGATTATTTATTGGGCCTAGATTTTCATTTTTAACAATTATTGCATTTGGGATGGGAAATGAAGTTCAATATATAAAATGCACTAAAATTTATGTAGATGGACTTTGAAACACATGAATTGTAATGCTCTATCCCTAGATTCCCATAGTCGGTGCATTATTTTAATACATTGGCATGATTACAAGGAATTGTGTCCTGAAAGACCGATTAGTTTAGCAGTCCTGGAAAATAGATTACATAAATAAATGTTACATTACACTTTCTAACATAAAACACACAAAAAATCCTTTTAGAATGTCACTATTGCCTTACCTAAACCCTATGTCTCCAACATAAAACACTTATTCGGATCCTGGGAAATTAAAACATAATAAAGGGGTGAGATCAGATGCTCAGTAAGGGTAAATAATTTAGCGAAAGCTATAAAATTTTAAGGCAAGATGTGTAATAAAAACAATAGCCTTTTAAACATAATCATGACCATAATATGGAAAAAATAAATCAAACATTACCATATAAAAATTAACATGGATATTCTACTCGTTGAATAATCACATGTAATAACTATTTTCATAATGAGTGAATGTATAGTAACATAATTTAATTTCAATGTCAAGGCCTCATGCTAGGACCTATTGTATAACTGTAACTGTACCCCAACCCGGAGAGCCTCTACAACTAGACTCCAACCTAGAGAGCCTCTGTAACCGGACACCAACCCGTAGAGCCTCTATAACCAGACTCCAATCCGGAGGGTCTACTGTAACCGAACCCCAACCCAGAGGGCTTACTTTTACCCGTACCCTACACAGAACATACTAGTCCAATACATTAATCTTATGAAAAGGTTGAAATATATCATAAGCATTCGTATTAAAATTAGCATACGAAATGTCAATACATTAACCATAAACCAAGAATGGAATAATAATGACTTATCCGCACTCAAACAAATCACAAAACCTTAAATACAATATGAATGATTTGTATCATAATAAATCAACCTTGATCAAGAATAATATCCTGTAAACGATTTTGACATAATTGAAAATGATCAGTAAAAATATTTGAGAGAAATATCCCTTTTTCATTAAATCATTTTAAAGTCACATAATTTATAAAGGATGTCATTTAAAAGATAGCTTTGAATCAAAGTGTCCCATACCAGTTTGAAAATTTTGAATGGAATTAACATTTTTAAACATTCATGTCCATATAAATAAATCCTTAACACCATTTTTAAAACATTTACATTAATGAGAATGTATTAGATGATTAAATCTTTAAAAAATTTAAAATGATGTTTTAGTAAACGAGTCCCTTAAAAATAATCCCATTGAAAATTCTTTTATGAATCATGGAAATTAATGAGAAAGGTTTAGAAGAATAAATCTATAAAACATTTAAAATGATGTTTTAGTAAAATATTACCTTAAAAATAATCTCTTTGAAAATTCTTTTATGAAAAGTGGACATGGATAATAAATATGTCCTAGAAAAACATACACATAAACAATCTCGAATAATAATGAGACTGATGAATTAACCCTTACCTTTCACTTTCCTTTGGTCGAGGGTACATTTAAAATTCCTTATAATGAAAATTGTATGTTATTATATTATACCAGAACCATATTCATATTTATTATATCATACATGATTAATTTATTACTTTATACTACCCATTTAATAATGATTTTCATGTTAAATTAATAATTTCTATCTTTATCGTACATATTTTAACTTTTTATTCTTGATCATATCATTTAGATCATGATTTAAATACTTCCATAATAAAAACCTTGATTTATATATCATATATATTTAGAATATAAATATTTATAATAGATAGATATATTAAATGGAAAACACCGTTTGTGGAGATGGAAGGTCGTACATACGCATAAACGTTGTTTCTGTTTTCATACTGTATTGAATGGAATAAAGTGAATAAGATATATATAAGTACATAAGTAAATATATATATATATATCACCAGTATAATTATTATGTCATATATTACATACTTATTAGTAATAAATAATTTTATAATCCTCGATGAATGGCGAACGTTGAAATGAATCCCATCGCATCGTGGAGACGGTAATCCGTAAGTATGCACGAGCGACAATATAATTTCTTCAAATGCGTAGAATTGGATGGTATATTAATTTTACAGAGACATTATCTTGTTATTTTAATTATTTATATACATATTACTCATCATTATATCCATCCAAATAATATAGTGTTGAATAACAAATTACACCACGACGTGGAGATGGTAAGACGTACGTACGCACACATGGTGACATTATCATTCATAGGATGGATATAATAATGAATATGGTTATTCCGTATTTATAAGAACATAATAGTATATATAAAGTAATTGATTAATTATTTTCGTATGGTAATACCTAATAAAGGGTAAGTGGAAGAAAAAAAAGAACTTGAAAGAGGGAGGTGAAATCATTACCTTTTCTTCGGGTTCTTCATTTTGATTTGATTAAAAGGGCTCTATAGGTTTGATTTATGAACAAAGGAATGCCTCTAGGATGAATTTAGGATTATTTGAGGGATATTTTGTCAGGTTTTGGCCTAGAAAAAGTTTTTTGGAGGTGAGATTATATAGAAGGGGATGTGCCCTTTTATAAGAGGGGTGAGGGGCACTATAGGAAAAACATAAAATATTATTTTATAATAAAATCATCTTCTTTTTCTAGTCACTAAAAAAAATAATTATTTAAATTATAATGTGGGTATGGGTAGAAAGAAACTCAACCAATAGGTTTAAATAGGTTTATGTCACTATATTAAGGTTATCTTTTATATTTAACTCTTAGTTAAATAGTTTGACATTTACCATGTCTCTTTGTATTTTTATATTATATGGTTAATAAACATACTAAAAACATATATGAGAATACCAAGTGGTTAATAAATGAAATATATAATTTTTTTTAATCCCTTTGTTCGAACCATATATTTTTAGAAATAGAATACAAATTAATCATATAATATTGTTTTTAAAAACTCTTTTACGTCAATTTTCACACTATTTGGTATTTTGTTTTTAATAAATTCATAACTACATTATGACTTCAAAAAAGGATAATTTAATCAACCATAACATGTCATATTCCCTAATAAAATTAGTGTAATTCATAAAAATTCTCCAATTACATTTATTTGGGTATTTATAATATCAATTATTTTAATATTTCATTAATAAGTTAATTACTGCATCATTATTGTGTCATAAATAAATTAAAATATTTAATGTATAAAAATTATAAATAAAATTCCATGATGTAGGAACTAATTTTATCTTTCTGATGAATATTTATATTCTAATTAATATATTGTGTAACCCTATATTAAAAATGGCTTAGTTATTAAATTTTGATTTTAACTCATTTAACTCTTCATTAAATAAAATAATAATAAATATCCAAATATAATCCAAGTGGACCTAAAGGATCATATTTTATTCCTAAGGTTTTTTTTGGTCGAATTAAACTTATCCAATAGAATTAGGACATGTGTTAGTGTAAGAATAATATCATTTTAACCATTAATTACCCTATTTACTTTTAACCATGGGAAATAAAAGTAAAAAAGTTACTATTCACCAAAAATTATTTTCATCTTATTTAACCACATTTGTCTTACTGATATGAACTGTTTCTCTTGGATTTTTGAAATTACACTCACAGAAGCGTTAAAATTGTGTTTTATGTGAATTTACAGATTCTTCTAGGAGCTGGGTAAAATATGGGAAAAGTTCAATAAAATTTTATATGTCTAATATTATTACAAAATGAATCAAATGAATTAAATTGAACATATATATTTATTATGTATCTATTTTTACCTAAAAAATTTAAATAAAATAAATAATTATTTAAATGAAAAGTCAGTTTTAACCAATAACGCAGTGTGTTTCACTCTTCATCAAAAATTGAAAGTCTTCAGAAACATACCAAAAACTCACCCTAAGATAATTTTGATATTCAGAATTATGAAATGAAGTCCATTTTACCTAATGAAAAAATATAAATTTCATTTATTAATTTAAAGTTAATTCCCATTGTCAAAACCAAAAAACGTATTTTTTAGAAATAATAAGTACTAAAATATTGACACTTGTTGATGACAAATTTGAATGTGCAATTACTTCCAATGACCAACATTAGATTAAATGGTAAAAATATAATCTATTTATACTTCCAAACCATTAATATTTATATTTGAACCCTATAAATTATTTTTATTAAAAAATTTGTTTACTTTTAAAATTTAGAATTTTTCCCTATTCACCCAAATATGAATGTTATCAGAAAAACTCCAAAGCATTATCAAAACAAAATTTGCATGAAACGATTCTAAAAAAAAGATTATTTTTTCAAATTTAATATATAAATGTTTCAAATATTGGATTTAAAAAGGGTTAACCATTAAAAGGTGGTAAAATTGTATTTTAAAAAAAATATTTTTATCTGATAAAAATGAATTTGTTCTTATATTATGTATAAGAAAATCATAATATTGATTCCAAAATTATAAGGATTATATAAAATTCAAATTTTAGTTAATACTATTTATAACTGCTTTTTAACGGATAGTTTGGTAAGTCGTGATGTGCTTCAACTAAGTGTTGTGTGTAGTGAAAGTTATTGAATTACATTGAAGAAATAATGTACTGTGAAATTTTGGGGTGTTACATTCTCCCCTCCTTCAATAAATTGTTTCCTCACAATTTGAAATTTTTCTTCAAAAATAGAAGAATACATTTGTAAAGAACAAACATCAGAAATTGGGTTAATAAAATTTAGTCTTAATAAGAGGGAAAGGGAAATGAAAAAGTCAACACTAAATTATGATCTCGATTAAGAGAACATTGGTGGAAATTAGAGATATATAATTGGAGAAAAACATAAATATTTATAGGGAGTTACTGAGGTCATTAATCACAAACAAGTGTAAAATTGTGGGCCTCAAAGAAATCAATCTATGATGATTTAAAATATCATCGGTTCAACAAAACGTAAGGTATTAGGATAACACATTTTTGTTTTATGATCCCTTCCCTAAAGATTAATAATTTATTTATTCGTGTAATAAGAGGGAAAAAAATTTACCAGATAAGTAGAGTTCCATCCTTTAACTAATTTCGACCACAAACTCATCTTTCACTCTAAAAAAACATAACATAATAATATTCTATTTATCCCAACCAAATAGGGTTACAAAAATAAGAAATTTATAATTCATTTTTCAGAATATAAAAAAGTACATTATACAAACCAGGACATCACATAGGCCAGCGGTAGGTGATGCACCCTTGTTACCCTTCAGTTGAGGGTTCTAGTCTTGTGGCCTTTCCAGACGCGACAGGTCGTCTCATTCCCTCCGAGTTGTTCTTTTGATGAATATATAAAAATAATATCAAGAAATTATTTAACCTTGATAATAATATATAATGTAAAACAAAATAGATTCCATCATTTAGACTTGAATAAAATACTTTTTTCCAAATTCACAGTCGAAGATTTATAACGACAATAAACACAATGAAGATTATTTTGGCCACGTAATAACATGTGAATACCTTCATCATGTATTATTTTAAAACATGATAACACCCTGAATTACTATAAAACCTTGTTGATTAAATTCATGCTCCCTAATTACTTATATATGAAAATTTTGAATACTCCAACAATGATGAAATAAAAAAACCATTAATCAGTTCCATGGTAGTCAAGAATATAACATATAATTTATCCAAATCAACCATATCTTATTCAATAATTACTACCTCAATATCAAGACCATATTAAGGTTTATCTTTCCTCCAACCATGTATTTTCTAAAAATATTAACTTGTTGTTGATTAACTTTTCCTATAACCATATAATGTCAAATACTCAATGAAATAGTACAGTAGTACAATCCTTATTTATTTCCATAATTCATATAAATGGTATATCATCGATTCAACACTAAAATGACATAATTCATTAATAACAACATAATAACACTAGTCATTTTTATTCAAATGTGGTAGTATCATAATTTAATTATTATCCAATAGCATCATTTGCGGTATACTCTGATTACTGGGACATCGATTCGTGTAGTGTCGAAACTCCTTGAAGATGAACCATTTTACATTTGAAACCTTTTTCTTACCCTTTAAATCAAGTACTTGGTGTCCTTTTCTCCACACTTATAACAAACTCACATTCCCTTAAATCATTTACCAAGGTGATACGTTCCACAGTTGTCACATTTGGGAAAATCCTCCATTCTCGTATTCCCTTTATCCATCATTCTTTATACAATCCTTTTCTTCTCTTGTTTCCCTTCAAAGACATAAGACTCAAAGAATTCATTACTTATCCTATTAGCACGTGATATTATTTCTTCATATGTTGATAATACATGGGAGACTATTTCCCTTCTAAATGTTGTCTTAATACCAGGAAAAATATGATCCTTCATACTTTTTGGATCAAACGTATTGTTGAAGTTCTCATTCCTTCTACTGGGCGCCATATATTAACAATGGAATACACTAGGCTAATTTATGAATCACAATTAATAATTCTAAACTTCTAAAATACCTAAAATAAATTGAAAATTTTATAGATATAATCAATAATCATAAAAAATTATTCTCTGAGAAAGTATTTACTCTTAAATCCTTCATAATGGCTTGTAATGAAAATGTGATTTATCCTAAGCATATCCCCCAGGAGTGTCGTAACCAAGAGTGCAGAAAGGTCTGTTTTCATGGACTATTTCCCATTCAAGTCTAGCTCAATGTAGTGTTTTTGAGTTTTACCCCAAGGTACATTTGTGCCAGAGCTTCCTCTACCTACTCGTATGCAGACCGGGATGTATTTCGTGGAAAACCCATAAAATATCTACATTACCAAAATTCTAAGAAGTTATTCTATACTAATATTCAATGTCTATATTAGGTTAATGTGATTTAATTAGAGTTTATCAAAATCTAGTTTCCAAGGTTATTGATAAACTTTCTATGATACCAACTGTAATGCCCCGACCCTAAATTACTAGAGTTGGTGCATTATTTTAATACATTTCCATGATTACAAGGAATCTTGTCCCGAAAGACAGATCAGTTTAGCGGTCTTGCAAAATAGATTAAATACATGAACGTTACATTACACATTCTAAAATATAACAAAAAAATCCTTTGAGAATTCCATTGTTCCCTTAGATTAACCATACATCTCTAACATAAAACACTTCTTCGGAACTTAGGAAATTGAAACCTGAGAAAGGGGTGAGATCAGATTCTCGGTAATGGTAAATATTTTAGTGGAATCTATAAACATTTAAGGATAGATGTGTAATAAAAAATAGAACTTTAAACATAATCATGAAGATAATATGCAAAAAATAAATCAAACATAACCATATAAACATGCACATGGATATTATACTAGTAGAATAATCACATGTAATAACTAATTTCATAATGAGTGAATGTATAGTACATGACTTTAATTTCTTTGTCAATGACGCATTATAGGACCTTGGGGATAATTGTAACTAGACCCCAACCTGGAGAGCCTCTATAACTGGACTCCAAACTATAGAGCCTCTGTAACTAGACTCCAACCCAGAGAGCCTCTGTAACAGGACTCCAACCCGGAGAGCCTCTCTAACCGGACTCCAACGCGAAGGGTCTGCTTTAACCAGACCACAACCCGGAGGGCTTACATTTACCGGTCCCCAACCCGGAATATACTAGTCCAATACATTCATCTTATCAAAAATATGAAATATAAAAAAAACTTTCATATTAAAACTATCATACAAATTGTCAATACGTAACCATAAACCATGAATGGCATAAAAATAACTCATCCATAGTCAAACATATCACAAAAACTTAAATACAATATGGAATATTAGTATCATAATAAATCAACCTTGATCAAAAAAAATATCCCATAATGGATGTTGACATAGTTGAAAATAATCACTAAATTTGTTTGAGAGAAATATCCCTTTTTCATGAAATCATTTAAAAGTCACATAATTTAAAAAGGAATTAATTTAAAAGATAGTATTGAATCAAAGTGTCCCATACACTCCTAATCTTTTGAAAGGAATTAACATTTTAAAACATTCATGTCCACATAAATAAATCCTTAAAATCATTTTAAAAACATGGACATTAATGAGAAAGGATTAGAAGAATAAATCTTTAAAACATTTAAAATGACGTTTTAGTAAAAGAGTCCCTTAAAAATAATCCATTTGAAAATTATTTTATAAAACATGGACATTAATGAGAAAGGATTAGAATAATAAATCATTTAAACATTTAAAATGATGTTTTCATAAAAGAGACCCGTAAAAATAATCCCTTTGAAAATTATTTTATGAAACATGGACATTGATAATAAATATGTCCCAGTATAAACCCACTCATAAACAATCTCGAATAATAATAAGATTGAGGAATTAACCCTTACCATGCTCTTTACATTAGTCGAGGGTACTTTTAACATCTTTTATAATGATGATTGTACATTATTAGATTATAACAGAACCATATTCATATTTATTATATCATACATGATACATTTTTTACTTTATACTACCCATTTAATAATGATTTTCATGTTAAATTAAAAATTACTTTCTTTATCATACATATTTTAACTTTTTATTCTTGATCGTATCATTTAGATCATGATTTTAATACTTCTAGAATATAAACCTTGATTTATAAATCATATATATTTTGAATATAAATATTTAAAATAGATAGATATATGAAATAAAAATCACTGTTTATGGAGACAGTAGGTCGTACGTACGCATAAACGTTGTTTCCGTTTTCATATCGCATTGAATGGATGTAAGTGAATAAGGTATATGTAAGTACATAAATATATATATATATATATCTCCAGTATCATTATTATGTCATATATTACATACTTACTAGTAGTATATATATTTATAATCGTCGATGAATGGTGAACGTGGAAATTAATCTCATCGCGTCACGGAGACAACAATCCGTACGTACGCACGAGCGACAATATAATTTCATTAAAAGTGTGGAATTGTATGTTATATTCATTTTATAGAGACATTACACTGTTATTTTAATTATTTATATACATATTATTCATCATTATATCCATCCAAATAACATAGTGATTAATAACAAATTACACCACGACATCGAGATGATAAGCCGTACATACGCACGCACGGTGACATTATCATTCATAGGATGGATAGAATAATGAATATGATTGTTCCATATTTATAATAACATTACATTATATATATGGAACTGAATTTATTCTTTTGGTATGGTAGTAACCAAGAAATAGTAAGTGGGAGAAGAAAAGAACTTGAAAGAGGGTGGTGAAATGATTAGCTTTTCTTCGGGTTCTTCCTTTTGATTTGATCAAAAGGGATCCTTATGATGGATTTATGACCAATGTATGGCATCTAAGATGAAGGTAGGATAGTTGGGAGGATAGTGGAGAAGGGGTTGGATAAGCCAAATGGCTTTGGAGGTTTATATTTTAGAGAAGGGTATGTGCCCTATTATAAGAGGGGTGAGGGGCACCTTAAGAAAAACATAAAATATTATTTTATAATAAATTCATTCTCGGTTTCTAATGGCTCCAAAATAAATTATTTAAAGGAAAATTTGGGGATTGGTAGAAAACCACTCTGAAAATAGGGTTTAGACAGGTTTGGGTTACTATATTAACCTTATCTTTTATAATTAATTCTTAGTTAAATAGTTTTTCATTTACCATGTCTCTTTGTTTTTTTATAATATATGGTTAATAATCTTACTATGAATTTCTAAGAGGACCCCAATTGGTTAATTAATGACATATATAATATTATTTAAGGCCTTTGGCAAAACCATATATTTTTAGGAATATAATATCAATTAATAATATAATATATTTTTTAAAAACTCTTTTATGTCAATTTTGACTCTATTTGGTATTTTGTTTTTTATAAATTTATAACAGCATTATTACTTCAAAAAAATTCATTTCATCAACCCTAACATGTCATATTAACCTATAAAATTATTGTAATTCATAAAAGTCTCAAATTACATTTATTTGGGTAATTATAATATCAATTATTTTAATAATTCATTAATAAGGTAATTACTACATCATTATTGTGTCATAAATAAATTAAATCATTTAATGTCTAAAAATTATAAATCAAATACAATTATGTATTAAATCTTATAATATTTATAATGAATATTTATAGTCGAATTAATATTGTGTGTAACTATATATTAGAAATGGTTTAGTTATTAAACATTGATTTTAAATATTTTAACTCTTCTTTAAATAAAATATTAATAAATGTCCTAATACAATCCAAGTGGATAGAAAGGGTCATATTTTATTACTATTTTTGTTTTTGGTCAAATTAAACTTACCCAATATAATTAGTACATGTTTTAGTGTAATAATAATATCATTTTCACCCTTAATTACTAAGTTTACTTTTAAGGGTGTAAATAAAAGTCAAAAGTTACTATTCACCAAAAATTATTTTCATCATATTGAACCCCATTTTTTTACTAATATCAAACGTGTCTCTTGTATTTTCGAAATTCCATTCACAGAAGTAGTAAAAATAAGTTTTATGCAAATTTGAAAAATTTTCCTAGGAGGAGGGTAAAAGACGGTGAAAAGTTCAGTAAAATTTTATATATCCGATAGTATTACAAAATGACTACAATGAATTACATTGAACATATATATGTATTATGTATCTATTGTGACCTAAAATAAATTTAGATAAAATAAAAAATTATTTAACTGAAAAGTCGGTTTTAACCAATAATGCAGTGTTTTTCATTGTTCATCAAAAAGTAAAAGTTTTTAGAAACATTACAAAAATTAAAAAAAAAGTGATTTTTTATGTTCAGAATTCAGATATGAAGTCTATTTTACCAAACTAAAAACATTTAAATTGCATTTATTAATTTAAAATTAATTTCTGTTGTCAACACCAAAAAGCATATTTTTATGAAATAATAACTACCAAAAGATTGAAACTTTTTTATGACCAATTTCAAAGTGAAATTACTTCCAATGACCAAAATTGGATTAAATGGTAAAAATATAATCTAATAGTACTTCCAAACCATTAATATTTATAGTTTAACACTATAAATTATTTTGATTAAAAAAGTTGTTTTCAGTTAAAATTTAGTATTTTCACTATTCACCCAAATATGAATGTTATTAATAAAACACCAAAATCTTATCAAAACTAAATTTTTATATCCCAATTCTAAAGAAGAAGTTTATTTTGTCAAATTTAATATATAAAAGTTTAAAATAATGTATTCAAAAAGGTTTCACCATTAAATGGCGGTAAAATTGCATTAAAAACACTAATTTTATCTGAAAAAATGAATTTGTTCTTATATTATGTCTAAGAAACTCATAATATAGATTCTAAAATTATAAGGATTATATAAAATTCAAAATTCAGTTAGTACTAGTCATAAAATTTTTTGAACAGCTAGTTTGGTAAGTCGTAGTGCTCATGAACTTAGTGTTGTGTATAGTGCAAGTTATTGAATTACATTAATGAAATAACGTACTATGAAATAATGGGGTGTTACAGGAATATTAAGATATAATCAATGAATATTTTCCACTATCAGTGGCTAATCACACAACCCCAACATGAGTTCTACTGGTTTAGAGAAATATGTACCTAAAAATATGAAATTGAATTTCATAAACACATTTTAACAAATATTGCTCATAAAAACATCATTCCAAACAATATGAAACCTTTAAAAATTATTTCACGTAAGATAGGGCCTCAAGCATATCCCAATATCAATATCATTCATTTTTTAAAATTCATCATCACATTTTATCCAATTTCAATTTAAACCTGATGATGTCTAGTGCATCACAAAAGAAATGGGGCACATTTTCTTGTTCAAGTGGAAAAAATGGAAGCGGTAGGTGGGAATCACATTAAGCCTCAAGATTATTATTCATTTTTTGGATTATTTTTTGTTTTTTAACCATAATAGATATGAAAAGACTAACTGTGGGCAATAAAAATTCGAAGACATGATCCCCAAGTGTCTGATGTCACACATAATGTCAATTCTATGCTCTACAATAGATATATGAACCCTAAATTTGGTAAATACAACTATGGAGTCATGATCCCCAAGTACCGGATTCCCCATATTTGGACAAAACATTTCTCTATGTGGTCATTTTATATTTTATATTTTTATACTCAAATTAAAATAAAAGTGGCCCTAAATCCTATGATTTGATGAAAAGGACCCAAGAACTCAAAATTATACTCAAGATCCAATAGACGTGCATTGTGGCATTTTGATTAAGAGGATGAAAATTTAAACATTGAAAAATAACATCGGACAACCGCACTTTCCAAAAACTATTCTCACAGACTTAAACATCCATTCAAATCGTAATCAAGGCATTCAAAATCATTTGAAAATCATTTTTCATGTTTCAGAATATACATTAATGAATTCAAGGAGAATGAATTTATTTTCTTTTAAATTTAATATTTTTAAAATAAAATCTCAATTTTTTTTTTGAAATCCCATATTTTCAGTCCCCCCAAAATAGAATGATACTGCTCACAGTTTTTAAAGAGAAGAGAAAAGAATTCTTATAATTAAGGAGAAAGAGGAGATATGTTATTTGAAATTAAATCCTGGAATAGTACCACCTGGTTTCCAGTTGATGACTCATAAGAAATTGATCAATTTGGCTTCAAATAACATGTATAATCCTTGGGGTGATTAAAGGTTGGGTTTGAACTCTAAAAGGCATGGGTTTTATTTTGAAAAACTAAAATGCATCAACCCCTAAATTATAAACATGAGATACATCAAATCACATTAGAAACCCCAATGAGTTCCCTTAAAAAAAAAATAAATAAAAAAATAAAAAAAATGAAGAATCCATGTTTCCACTTGGAAAGAGGTTACTTTAAAGTCTTTATCTCGACATGGACCCCCCAACATATCCAATTCCAACATTCAACATTTTTAGGACCCCATTTTTCTCCACTTCAAAAAGATTGAGATTGAGTCTCCCTTGTGGTTGAATGAAATATTTTAAAATTGATTCATGAAAAATAATAAAGGTCCTAGTGAATGAGGTATTCCCATAAAAATCAAAAAAAAATTCAGCCAGTCCCTTTCCTAATATTGCATGATATATCACAAAGAATTTTCTCATTATTAGACTCTAGAGTGGATGAAATAGTGACAAAATGGTTTTGATTATACCCTATGATAGAAGAGTTGAGAGATGATGTATGTACCTTTAATTCAAGTTCAGGTAGGATAACACTTTCAAAAAAAGGTGGAAATTTGGAATCGAACGCAATTTCCTTTTGAAAATTTCTTAACAGAATTGGTTCCTTTTGAAAATGTGATTCCTCCCAAAAATTGTCCTGTTGAATTTATTTTATGGTTATAGACTCATTATTTTTGATCTCTCCTAATGGATCAATTATTGGTACTTTTTAAAAAAATTCAATGGAGTTATATTCAGGAAATTCAATCCATGATGTCAAATTGTCCTCTTTTGAGTCCAAAAAATCAATTGTCTCCTTATTTAAAGACACTTTATCAATTAATTGATCTTCTTTATTTATCCCATATCCAAAGGTTAGTTATTTTTTAAATTCATTTGTGGTTTTTGGGATAAAATATTCTTCTATCAGTGATGATGAAAGCAAATCCTGAGTGGGAATGGGTTCTTAAAATTTCTTAATGCTTTTTACATCTAATCTCAAAGATAAAACATTTGAATCCATTTTATCCATTTTTTAACATATATTTTTAATTAATTTTTTGAGGATTAGGGTGGGTAGGGGTTTTTATATAACTAACTTCATTATGTTTGATCTTACCAATCATCCATGAGAGGGATAGAAATTGATCCATTAAATAATCTTCATTCCATTGAATGTACATCTCATTGGGTGTGGTGCCTTACATTATGATTTGGTCAATGAAATTTCCTATATGAGGTGATTCCCAATATTTATTTCCCAATTTATTGTATAATTGGTATGTAAAGGGATAATATGGAAGATAATTCATTATATTTGATGGAAATTTTGTTTTGGGATTCCCTGGACACACAGAAACAGAAAGGGGAATAGAGAAGATAAATTAGGGTGAGAATAGAAAATTTGGTGTGAGAAAATAATATGAGTGTATAAGGTACTTACATGGGTCCTCGAAAATGATGAAAAAATTTGGTTGCATCCAAATTCACCAAAAAACTAAGGTAATAGTTGTCACTTGTAGTACATATTGGGTTATCGAATCCATAGGGACTGAAGAAGAAACCATAAGACACTAATATTGGATGTGGGGTTGATTTGGTTATAAAGTTTCCAACTTGGGTTTGAATTGATTTGAAGAAGTGGTGAGTTGATTTAAAGAAAAAACAAACAAAATTATTGATTTAAAATAAATAATTAATATTATTAGATCCTAAGTTGTCTCTAGTGTGAGATTGGATGTATTTGTTTTTATTTGGATTTTTTGTTATTCAGTTCAACAGGTATCCATTAAATTAAATAATTCCTCAATATCAATTTATAATTTAATCCATACACAATTTAATGTATAATGAACAATTCACTTAGAAGTTCAATTAAATGATAACTCCAAGGAATTGTATTGTACTAGTACTCAAAATGTGTTGTCGTTAATGTTAGTGAAGACAAAAAAGTGATAAATAAAAGAAAGGAAGTCTTAAAATGAAGAACAAATTTAAAAAATTAAGAACAATAAATAACATTAAACCCACCCCACGCTACTCCTTGGTACCATCCCATAAAATTATATCCCTCAATTGATTCTATTCTATAAATGGAAGTAGTTATTTGGCTTCTAGAGGTGGTATTGATGAAGAAAAACATAGAAAAATGAACACTCCACCATTGTGTAATGAATTCACATGTGTGGGTGTGAATAAATT
The DNA here is from genome assembly GCA_963277665.1 of Viscum album. Lineage (NCBI taxonomy): Eukaryota > Viridiplantae > Streptophyta > Magnoliopsida > Santalales > Viscaceae > Viscum > Viscum album. The sequence continues at coordinate 204,432,966 of OY728128.1, read as the reverse complement.
CACACCTTATTTAAATGGTATCAATGTGTGAAGAAAAAGAAAAATAATAAGTGAAAAATAATAAGAATAACTTTTATTAAAGTACTAAATGTGAAAGATAAAATTACATTAGACAAATTGACGATGCTATTACAAAACGAAAGCCAGAAATTACGATTGAAATAAATATAATGGATGAAAGAAAAAATTCAATTCAAAGAAAAATATTAGATGCTAATTAAATTCATCACCATATCCATATATAGGTATATTATGAGATATATAGAAACCCCCAACATTAAATTACATCCCCATTAATTTGGAGGGTCAAAATGAGGTTGGGATAATTAAGGGAATTGGACGTTTCAAAGTTGACAAAAAATCATCATGATTTGTCCCTCTTATTGACATGTGAATTTGAAACTGAATAAAGCTGATTATGAAGGGATCATAGAAGAAAAAAACTATTATACCCTCTTTCGTATATCAAATTTAAAAAATTCAAGCCATTTGGTTCATCTGTTTGGATGTTATACTCTAAATGGTGGGCATAATTTATGGCCATTTAGGTCGGGCCCCCCATTTAAATGCAAACTTCCGATCCCATTATCTCTATGAAAACATCATAACTATCTCTGTACATATTTTAATTAAATTATCCCCATATTTTTCTCTTCATACAGTAAAAATTTCTGCTTCATTGGACTTGGTTCTTAGACCCCACTTTTTTTGATGGGCCTTAGGCCCATTATGCTTTGTCCATAAAATTCCTTCATTCATGCAGAAAAATATCCATCTTCTCATGGGATTCATCCATTAATACTAAAAGAGAAAATGTTCCAAAAAATGTTTCCAATCTTATCACAAAATATCATATACAAAAAATTAATATAATGTTCTCCGCAAACAGATTATTGATTGGTCCCAGATTTTCATTTTTAATACGAATTGCATTTGAGATGGGAAATGAAGTACAATTTCTACAATGCACTAAAATTGTTGTTTATGGAAATAAAAACACATGAATATTAAGATATAATCAATGAATATTCACCTCTTTATGTGGATAATCATCACTATGTGATCATATTAATGCCCTTCAAACTCACTAACGCTCCAACAATTTTCATGGATTTAATGAATAGAGTCTTTAGAGATTACCTCAAAAAATTTATGGTAGTCTGTATTGATGAGATTCTGATATACACCAAGAGAAATGAGGAACACGAGGAGGTTTTGAATACTATTTTAAAGACATTTCAAAAGAAGAAGGTGTATGCAATGTATAGTAAATGCGAGTTCTAGATGGAGGAAGTATCATTCTTTGAGAATGTTATCACCAGCAAAGGGATATTTATGGACCCTTCCAAGACAAAGGAAATTGAAGAGTGGCCTAAGAAAACTTCTATAGTGGAGATTAATATATTTTTGAGTCTAGGTGGGTATTATCCATGATTTGTGAAGAAATTTTAATATTTATCAACCCCAATCACCAAGCTAGCATGGATGTGGAAAAAGTTTGTATGGACATAGAAATGCGAAAACTATTTCATGGAGTTGAAAAAGAGGCTTATCACTGTGCCATTACTCACACTCCTAATAGGTATAGAACTCATTGTGGTGTACTATGATGTTTAAAAGAATGGATTAGGCTGTGTGATGATGAAAAATGATAAAGTGATAACATATACCTCAAGGAAGCTAGAAATCCATCAGCTAAAATATCCTATGCATCATCTGTAGTTGGCAGATGTGATATTTGCGTCGAAAATCTAGCGGCACTATCTCGTTGGGGAGTGGTGTGTGATATAGACTGACCACAAGAGTCTCAAATATATATTCACACAAAAAGAGATAAAACAAACAAAAATGTATAGAGATCGTCAAGGATTATGACTGCTCAATCCACTACCATCCTGGTAAGGCAAACAAGGTGATGGATGCTCTAAGTAGAAAGGATTATGAAACTTAATCAATGAAGATAATTAAAAAGGATTTTATCTTTTTAGATTTTCAGAGGTTGGACATGGGAATAATTAAGGGAGGAACATAATCAATCCTTTCTCAAATGATTTCTCAACCATCTCTCATGGAGAAAATAATGGATTCTCAAATAAAGGATGTGGGAATTCTAAAAAGGGTGGAAGTTGTTAAAAATGGTAAATCATCTGAGTACATGGTGTATGAGGAAGGATTTGTAATATTTGTGTCACGATTATGTGTGCCATCTAATCTAGAGAAAAACAGAGCTTCTGAATGATTCACATAGCTCAAACTTCTTTATCCAACCAGGGAGCACAAAAATGTATTGAGATATCCGAGAAAAAATTTGGTGGGACAATATGAAAGAGATATTTCTGAATATACATCAATGTGCCTGGTATGTCAACATGTGAATGAAGAGAGGAAAAAGGCTAATGTGATTTCGCAACCACATCCCATACCAACTTGTAAGTGGGAGAACATTACCATATACTTTTTCACTAGACATCCAAGGACCTACAGAGGAAACAATGATATATGGGTCTTTGTGGATCGTCTTCTGAAGTCATGTCACTTTATCGTGATTGGAGAGGATTTATTATTGGGTCAAATTGCACTGATTTAAATCAAATAAGTGGTATGGATGCATGAATTACCACTATCTATTATATCCAATCATGATTCATTATTCACCTCAATGTTTGAGAAAAGTCTCCAATATGCTCTAATCACTCAACTGATCTTAAGTACAACCTATCATACTCGAACTGATGTCCAATTTGAGCGAACTATTCAGAAACTGGAATACATGTTGATAGTGTGTCCTATGGAATTAAAAGGAGTATGTGACCAACATATTACACTGGTTTAATTCTCTTAAAACAATAGATTCCACCAGATAATCCAAATAGCAGCATATTAATACCTTTATGGGAAAAGGTGCAGAACATCGGTGTGTTGGGATGAATTCAGTGAGTGTAAGATACATGGGCCTAAAATGGTCCACGAAATGGTGGAGAAGGTAAAAACTAATCACTAGCATATCAAGGCATCACAAAGTCGACAAAAAATTTTGGTAGACAGTCACCGATGAGACCTTGAGTTTAAATTTGGAGATAGAGTATTTCTAGGCATATCTCTATGGAAGAATATCCTGAGATTAGGGAATAATGGTAAGTTTTTTCCTAGGTAAATATTCCCCTTCAAGATCCTTGATCGAGTTGGAGTTGTTGCCTATCGACTAGAACTTCCACCTACTATTTCAGAATTACTTGATGTCTTTCACGTATCCCTCTTAAGGATGTACATACCAGACCCTTCACATGTACTCTCTTCAGAGGTGGTATATTTAGAGGATGATCTTTCCTATAAGGAAAAACCAGTGAAGTTCTTGGATCGTAGAGATAAATTTATACATAAAAAGAATACTCACCTGGTCAAAGTACTCTGGTAGAACCACAAGTATGAAGAGGAAACATGGAAACAAGAGGTGGCAATGATGGAAAAGTACATGCACTTGTTTATGGCATAGAATTTAAAACAAAATTTCGAGGTGGAAATTTCATAAGGGGGAGTAATGTAATGAACCCATGTTTTATAAATGGAAATTCATCTCTTATAAAATATAATCACATGAAATCACAATATAATGAACTACTAAGTGCTATGTGACCCTTAAACATTAGTTTGTCACTTATATGATTGGAATTTCGAAAATATAACATACACTATTGTGATCAGTATGTTATTTGGAGTTTGATAAAAAAAATTTGGGGAATAGTAACCTACCCTTATGAATAGTAACATACCCTTATGAATAGTGATGTACCCTAATGAATAGTAACCTTACCTATGATAGTATAAAGATAATATTCAAGTGAAGGTATGATGTACGTATATTTTAGAATAATTAAATGAATGTTTTGAAACTAGTTTTTTAATAATAAATTATGAGTTTAATTAAATATCAAAATAATCATATTTAGAAAATTAATTTTAAAAATGGATTTCATTTTTTGATTCTACACCTCGAAAAATGGTTAGGATGAATATTTGGGATTTTTCTAAAATACTTGAATTTTTTATGAATTGTAAAACACGACAATTTACGATAATTGCTAGATAATGCATTCATTGAGTCATTGATGATTATGTGATGATGTAATCCCAATTGGATTAAAATCGGATTAATTTTTTACTATTTTTATTCGTGGAATAATTACTATTTATGGTTTTGAGATAAATTATTTAACTAATGATCAAAAAATTATGAAAACCCTCCTCTCCCCCACTATTAAAAACCCCTCCCGCACTCCCTCTTTTCTTCACTACTCTCAATCACTGTGCCTTATCAAAATTCTGCCCAAATATACCCCCAATCTCATAACCCATGTCCAAAAGCCCCTATCCTCTTCAAAATAACAAAACCTCACCCTTTATGATTTTATCAAAGGAGATAATTTCAAGAGGTAAATCCCTCTTTCAAATTCTTTTATTTCTATTAAGTTCTTCTCTTTTCTTGTTTCTTTCCTCACCTCCCATGACCAAAATAGTATGATAAATCTAGTAACATACATGTGATATAATGTTTTTATGCTAATGGGATATAACATTATGATCTGTCCTATCCCAATATTTTATTTGAAAGAAATGAAAACACCGTTCAAGATTTAAAACATTCAAGGACAATGGTTTATCAATTTCTTTTGTCTTCTATAATTCTAGTCATGTGACCATTTGTGTTATTGTTGAACCAGATTGTTAAATATGTAATATACTCTTGTTATGGATCTATAATCATATTTTAATAATGGTATTATGTTATAAATAAAAACATGTTCATTATAATCAAACCCACCAATTAACCAAAACAGTTATCACTACGGTTTTATATAATAACTGACCCTCATTTCCAGTAACCGAATCAATTTTTATATCTTTATAATCTTCTGGATTTTCAATAATAACATACAAAATCAATTTCAGAGAACCACAATCATCTTAAATGTTTATCAAAATATCAATATAAGTAAACTGGTCATTAAAACCATGTAAGAAAACAAGCCTGAACAATGAAACTGAACCTTATAACAAATCAAAATGGTATTTAATGAACCAAAAAAGTTGTATAAAATAAATTAAATATATAAGAAGTTATGGATTTATTAATTAATAAAACTAATTTTTTTATTCAGGTCAATAATAACAAGTGTAGAACACCGCCAGATTTAAGGTAAGGAATCCTCTGCATTTGTCTCTTAATCTAAATTGTCCTCAACGCTTTTCATTTTTATCTGTAATCCCAAATGATGGGTTGTGTTTTAGAAAAACCCCCATACATTCCTAATTTTTTATAAGTGACTATAAACCCCTTATCTCTATCATCAATCCCTCTTAGGTACACCCGACCTCATGCCGATAAACTATAACGAATTTTACCTGAACCTTCTTTGTTCTTTCGGGTAGCCTTATTTTTCTTTATATAAAAAATGAGTTATATTATATGTTAATTTAATATTCTAAATTTTTTGTTGTTTTAAAAAATTAATTTATGTAACCCTTTCATCATTCTATTTTGGGGATATAAATGATTTTAAAATATTTGGCCCTTAGAACATTCCGATAAGAAAACCTGTTTTAAGGGAACTTCCCGAATTTTTACCCAATTTCAGGTGAACTCTATACAATGTTTTAAGACACCATTGTATTTATAAAATCCGTATTTTTATTATCAAAACTATTTTGGTTAAATTCGGTTTTTATATAAATGATTTTCCTCTATTCTATTTTAATGGCTCTATAGTATTTTCCTTAAAACCGTACAAATGTTTTTTAATTCTTATGTTTCCCAAATACATTTCTTATATATTTTCACTTATGTTTGACATCACTTAACATGTTATATGAATATTTTACCTTATTAACATAAATTTATGATCTAATCCCTTTCATTTATTGACACTTTCCTGATATGCCCATTGGTTATGATTTATGTCATGATTGTGGTACCCAATTCATTCCATGGGTACCATTATGTTTATGTATGGTTGATTATATATGATTATTTATGTGGAAATAATATTCATGAAAATTTTGAGATGGATGCTCAAAGATAGAGCTCCATTGCATTTGGTAAAACTAAGTCTCATGAGATGCGATGTGAAATAGGATTGGGGGTTAGCCTTGACTCGTACTAAAATGTGAATTGGGATTGGCGATTATCCTTGACCTGTACTACAATGGGAAAAAAGATTGGAGTTTAGCCTTGAACCATACTAAAGACATGTTTTATGATTCTTTCACATTTATATGATTCCAATTTTATATGATCCCATGATTATATGATAGGATTTCATATGTTCCATGTTTTGGATATCATTATGTCATGCCTCCTAACTCATGTGCTTAAGATGTATCCATAGGTTCTTTCCCTTACTCGATTTTTTTAGCTCACCCCTTTGTTCATGTGTTTCCCCAGGGTACACTATAATGATTTAAGGGCTCAAAGGAAGTTATGATTTTTTTATGGATATTAAATAATTAATTTCTTTTTAGTTCCATGTTTTATGATCTATGTACCTAGTCTTCCAAGACAGTAGACTTAACGATACTTGTCTTGTAATCTGATGTATAATTATGCATAAAAACATGAAATGTAATATGTAAAAGGCTAAGGTCTCTACACATAATAAATTTATAATTAACCAATGAATTAAATGGATATATAGGTCTCACCCATCATATAATAAAATCATATATACATCTTATAAAAGATAACAAAACCTTCATCATATCATCACCCCTGATAAAATTGGTTTTATAAACATCAACTTCTAAACCGTGAAATTAAATGGGTATCATTAAAATTTCATCAAATCATAACCTTGAGAAAATATATAGGTTTCCTAATCATTAAATTAAATCATAACCCCTGAAAATAAGCTTGATTCGGAATAATAAAACTAGTGGAATAGAAATGGTTGTCATTAGCATTATTTTATGAAAACATATACCATTTGAAAAATAATATGTATGGAAACTTTGGATGATTTCATATAATGGCATGATTAACATTAATGGATCTCATCATTTGTGGTAAATAATTATGAACAATGTTTTTAAAACAATTCATGAGGAAAACAATAATTTTTTTTTGAAAAAGTCTCATTAAAACAAAAAACCCCTTGAAATCCATTTTCATACAAAATAATTTGATAACTTATAAAAAAAATTTGAAATCATTTTGGTAATATTTTTACTTAAACAACTTATAAATGAATCTTGAACACTTTTTAAAAAATGTTTCTTTAAAAACAACTTTAAAAAACTCATTTATAGAATATTTGGAAAAAACATTATTTAAAAAAATAACTTTTTAATATTGTATCAAAAGCATTGAGGGATTGTTGGACATGCTGGTAGGTAAACCCATATATTTCGAACATTTCATTTACATTGTTAAAAGGTATTTAAAATGAATTCATTTGAAAAAGAAAATAAAATTCAACTTTTAAAACAAATTTTGTATAAAATGAAAAAATGGGTAATATTTAATTTTAAATTTCATAGGATGATAGTAGATTATTTTTCTAAACCATTTATATACCATGATTTTTAAGGATCATAGATTTATAACTAAAGATAAAGGAAAAGTTGTACTTTCTTAAAAAACTATTTATTGATCATATTATGTACCAATGAATGGAAAAATGATACCATTTCATGGATATAACATGAATAAAAAAGGGTATGAAAAATCATGATTATTATTTAGATATGGATCCTAATATTTCATCAATGAAATCATAATTCTCCATAACCTATATAAATGATGATGTTTGTTTAACAAACTTTTATCACTTGGTAACATTGAATTTTACTCCCAATGTAATAAAATGAAATTATAATGTGCCTAAAGTATAAAGAAAAAATAGTATATTCATTATATTACATGTCAATGTCAGTATATAAAACTCATATAAAAATATATGTTTATAATATGGAATGTGTCTAAATGAATGAATATTGAGACACAGTCACTTTAACTATTTGGTAACATTTTAACGAAAATACTTAGGAATGACTGATCCAAAAATTTATATGAAAGTACACATATAATTATTTACAACATTCATATAATAAATAAAAGTAATTATTTACACTGTGAGAAATAAAAGAGTGTTGATCATGACATGTATCTTACGGATATAAAAATTGTGATGAAATTCAATTACCTTTTTTCATAACTCTCTTTTCACTCATACAAACCTCATGTATTATAAATATATATTTATTATACATATTTTATAGAACCATATAATTATATATAATAACATATATGGTTTTATTATTATAACTTTATATTTCACTTTTATTAACAATTTCATGTTAAGGTTTTTCTTTGGTTAATATAAAAATTGTTTTTCACATGTGTCTTAATTTGTTATAATTTTGGTCCGAATACTTATATATTGATTTCTAGAATGTAAAAGACGATAATAATATAATTTATAATAATTATATATGTATTTATAATAATATATAAAATATTGAAATATGAAAATGGAATACACCATTCATGTAGACGGTAGGTCGTATGTATACATGAACACTGTTTCCAATTTTCTTTGTAATATTGCAAGAAATAAAGTAAATGATATATATTTATATGTATGTATATAACATATTTATCATAGAATTATTGTGTCATATTTGTGATAGAATTTTACATAACCCATGATTAATACATTCAATGTAATGTGTTAATGAATCATATCGCAATGAGGGTTAGATGGTTTAGACTACCACAAAAAGAATTATCATATTTACAAAAAATTGAAAACCTGAAGGTATGATTTATATTATAAACAAATAACTATAAATACATAATAAATTTCATATAAAAAAATATTTCATATCATAATTTCCAACCATGAGGGGTGGTAATAGAAAAACAAACAACATCGTTTCATGAGGCGGAGGTTTGTCGTACAAAAGAACGGTGTATTCAATACCCATTAGATAGATGGGTGTGTGAGTGCAAGTCAAACCCATAAAATAACAACATATTACTATATTTAGGATAATTTTTTTATTATATTATCATGGAATAATAATGATTGTGTGGGTGGAGAAATAAAATAAATGAATGAATCTTAAGGAAGGATGTTACCTCTTCTTTGAGTAACTCCCGTTAGTTTTCAGCGAAAGAATTCCTTGATTGTTTTCATTAACATTGGAATTATTTAATAATAAATTTTGGGATGTTTAGAAGTGTATGTAGAAGATATTTTCAAAACATATATTATTTTAGAGGTGTGAAAAATGGGTGTATGTGGTGTCCCTTTATAGGGAAGGGATGAGATACACTTGGAATTTTTTAAAACAAGTAATGGGTACCAATGTTTTTACATTAAAAAATCATCCAAGACCAAAGAAACTCAATAATTTATGGAATATGGACGATTTATGACCATAAATATGTTTTTAATTCATGTATTGGTCATTTTGGCACTTATGTTTAAGGTTTATTTCTTTATTAAGCTAAATTTCACCTAAATCTTTGTAATTAATTTTAATAATTTTCAATAATATTTGTTGTAAAAAATTAGGTCGCTAGTAATATAATATAAGTATCATACTTAATAAAATATTATTAGTTTTGTTTTTTAGAAATTCAATTCACATGAATGGAAATATCTGGTCTAATTCTAATGTCACATAGATGATGGGATAACATGGTTTTAAAGTAATAATTTTCAAAACATCATCACGCTTTTAAATATAAACAAAATAAAAAAATATTACAATGAACTAAATTTGATTAAAATATGTATAATTTAAATAATTTGACTTTAAAACCGATGGGAAATATTATTTATGTATTTAAATAAATTAGAAAAAATATGCTTTGATTTAAAATTCAGTATTTTTTACTATTTATCAAAAGATGAGGTTACTTAGAAAAATACCAAAATTTCAACCTAAGATAATTTCAACATTATTTATTGAAAGATGATATTTATTTTATCAAATATGTTTTATAAATTCATCTAAAATTAATTTTTTTATTATTCATAGAAGTAAATAAAAAATAGTTCATTTGAGAAAATAATATTTTAAAATGGTCAAAGACATTTACAAAAATTATATTTTTTATTATCCCCACTTAAAATAAATTTTGAAATTTATTAATTACTATTAATATCACAAAATTTAACATATAGGTTATAATTTTATTTTTTCAATAATTATATAAATAAAGTAAATTTTCATTGAAACTCAATGCTGCTTGTAATGCACGACATGTTGGTGTTGCGTGTATCGAAAACAATGTCAGTGTTGTGTGTAGAAAAAGTCAAATAGGTGTTATGTGTCACTAAAACATATAATAGTGTATCATATAATGAAATATTAACAAGGTGTAGTATACAAAAAAAGAATAACATTTTGCTTTCATATTACATTAGATATATTCAGTGTTGTGTGAAAAGAAAAATATTAAAAAAAATACAATAATTTGAAAAATTATTTCACAAATACTTTTGGTTTTATATTATACCCTAAAAAATTAATTTTTCCATCAAAATTCACCTCGGATACCAAATTTTTAGTACATTAATGTCCCATTCATTGATCCCAACATCATAAAAATGAAGACTAAAACTTCCTTCAAAAAAGTTGTAAACACAACGGTTACCCCAAGAATCACGTAACTAGGATTATATATAGGATAGAATCTGTGGGAAGTGGAAACATTTACATGTAAGACAAATATAACTATCATGTTCTATAATATAGTGATAGAGAACATTAATTCATTCGAAAATAAGGTAATATGATAAGTTTTTTGGGTTCACGATTTTTTCCCTAGAGTTGAATAATTTTAATTAGAATTTATACATACTTGATATTATTCCATTAAGTAAGTAAAGTCACACCATTTGATTGTGTCTTGAAAAATTTCCGAATCATATGTTTCAACAAAATGGAAGGTGAATTATTAATTTCTAAAGCACTAACAGTTCACGAGATCAATGATAAGTCATCACATCTGTCTTTAGATAATATGAACACATGGTCATTAGATAAGGTTATACAATATGAATAAATAATCATTTTCTAAGATAATACATTAACCTCTCAAACAAAATCACAAGTTTAACAATAAATTTTCATAAATGGTTAACCTCATAAACATTATGAAACATGAAAATAAAAATCATTAAAATTAATGTTTCTAAATCAGATTAACCTTGACCCCCAATATATTATAATGTATCTATTAGTTATAACATTCCAAACATGTGAAAACCCTTATCATATATTCTATTGAAACATGGTAATAACATGTATTACCATAATTACTTTTGGAAGACCTGAATGATAAATTATTCCAAAATTTTATAGATATATTAATTAAATCCAAGATGCTTTAAGCATAATCCGTGATAATAAAAATCACTTTGTAAAAAAATCATTTATCAGTCCCAAGGGAATAATTATCTTCCAATTTAATTATTTGGATCCAACATAACATTATTCAAACATCACTATCAAAAATATAGAAATAAATTAGGGTCAATTTTTCATTAATCGAAAATATAAAAATTTCCATTAAATCACTTTTTACCTCACAAGATACATTCAACCAAACCTTTAATGTATAAAATTGAAAACAAATACTAAAGATAATTATATATTTCTTAACTCTAATAATATAATCATTGAATTCTGAAAAAAATACACTTCATTCATCCCACTTTATTCTTAAACCAGTACTCATGTTTTATCAGCATATTCCTCAATACCTATTTCCTATATAATTAAATATAAATCATGTCATAGAATTTATAAAACTCAATTTAATCATTATTATAAAAAATACTATCAAAATAACACATACCATTCATATGTTTTTTTCTCTTAATCATTGGTAGTAAAACCATTACTAGGACCACCTTATAGATTTTCTTCGTGTTCCTTATCCATATCACATTGATATTCATAATTCCCATACATTCCACATTTAAATCAGTCATCAATTGATAATACCTATGTATGTACAACATTATTATCCATTATATTAACTGATCTTTTCATTTTCTCTTTGTAGTTATTTGCTGTCTATAATTCTTTTTCACAATCCAAACAACTTTATATTACTCTTAGACATTCTCATTGGTGTTTATTCCCACATTCATGTAATGTCAGAAAATTTATTTTCATTCTTTGGTTGTATTAATTACCTAAAATCCCAATGATATATTTCATTCTATTTATTGGTGAGTCTATAAGTTGGTTATGGTACACGTTGTTAATCATGTTCTGTGAAAACTAATTAGAAATTATTACAAATCCCTTCACTCTAGTGATTATCCCATTTGAATTATCATCAAAATAAAATTCTATCACATTCATCATTTACCCATTTTCTTTTGATTACTTACATTGACATAAAAAAAGTGCATATAGTAAAAAATTGTATTCATAGTGAAGAAACACATAATCATCAAAATCACTTATAATATTTCTATATTATGACACCTTATTTAATCAATGACAACTTAGGATTGTACAAGTTTATTTATAGCCAAATTATTTTTAAATCATTCATGATGGTTTTTGAAGAGTTTGTGAAATCCAAAAGAATATCTCTTGCGAGCATCAAACTAGGTGTACACCATGGACCGTTTTCATGTACTAAGTTATTGCTTGTTAGTCCTCACACACCTTGTTTGAGTTTTTAATCCTAGGTACATATGTTCCCAAACCACATAAACATGTAGTGTCTATATGAGGATTTATTTCTAGGAAACTATTGTATTTTTCATTTACCAAGATTCTAGGATATTTTATTATACTTTTCCTTATCCTTAATCATATACTTAGAAACATCTATAAATATATCCGTAAAAATATTCCTAGGGATCTCACTAATGATTTATCATCCTAGTTACCAATGTTTGACTAAACCATATCTCTAATACAATCTATATTGATCATCTATTAATGTACATGGACATTAGATCACTTTTTCAAAATACATAAAACATTACAAAAAGAAACACCAAAATACAATATTAGTTTTTTCCATTGGAAACATGAAGACATAAAAATTGGTACATGAGTGAGGTAAATTATATCCCACTAGGTTCTCCAAGACTATCACACTTCTTAGTGATATAATACAGAAAATATATCTACATAACCTGGGGAATAAAACACAAAAATAGGTGAGATGAGATTCTTAGTATGGGTAATCAAGGGAGATATATAATAATAAACAAGGATATAAAGGTGTGATAACACGACCATAATATTAGATTATCATACCCTACATATAAATGATTATAAACTTGACTCATGGAATAAATATTACCAGTTCATAATTCATGAATCATAAGGGATACAATAGAATGATCCATGAAAGAATAAGACATGGAACAGAGAGAATAAACATAAAAATACAATTTTAATGCTACCAACCAAGACCTTTATAAAATGTTTAGTGTGAAATAATAACACATGTACCTACTTCGGGCTAGGGATCCACTACCATGTGCCCGTCTGTTTCAATCTTGGAATCCCGTTCTGTGTGCCCTCTTATTTTGGGCACGAGATTCGCTCCTGTATGAACTCTTATTTTAGGCTTGGGATTCCCTCCCATTTACCCTCTTATTTTAGGCATGGTATGACCTCATATGTACCCTCCTATTTAAGTCATGGTTTTCCCTCCTGTTTTATATTTGTTGGCTTGGGATTCCCTCTAACATATCCTCTTGCTTAAGGCTTCATATTCCCTCTTATGAACTCTATTTTTTTTATTATTTTGATTACCCCTTGTTTAAGTCTTGGGATTTCCTCATGTGTACCCTCTTCATATCATAATACATTTATAGTTATCTAATGCATTGGAAAAATATATACATACCACCCATCACATAACAAAATCATTAATATATGTTCCATAGGATAACAAAACACTCATCATATCATGACCCAAGAAAAATTGGGTTTTATAAAAATAAAATCAGAACCCATGAAATGGAATTGGTATATTTATTTTTAATCTCATCATATCCAATATAAAATAGATAAGTATACTAGTAATTTCATTAAAATGTAACCCATGAAAAGAAATGGGTTTCAAAAGAATATAACCCCAGGAGGATAAATGGGTGTCATAATAATCATTCCATAAAAACAAAACCCACCCATGAAATGAAATGAATGGAACCTTCATATTCTTTCCTATAAGGGAATGAGTAACAACAACAGATGTCATCATATATGAAAAATAAATTTGAAATATCATTTAAAAAATTTATTTTCGAAAATATCATTCTTATTTGAAAATTTTATTTAAAACATAAATATTTTTTATAACCATTTTCATAGAAAATATAGTGGACTTATAGAAATAATGATTGAAATCAATTTAAAAACGCATTTCTATGAAAAAAATTTAAATAACCATGAAAATATTTTGAAAATATTTTTATTTAGAATGAACATTAAGACAAAAAATTTATATAATATTAGGAAATATTTTCTTTTTTAAAAAATAACATTTCAATAATTTAAAGGAAACTTAATGTGAATTTATATCAAGAAAATTGGTAAATCCATACATGATGAACATTTCATTTACACCATAAAAAGGTTATAAAAATACCTTGATCGAAAAAAAGCAGAGTAATTTCAAAAAAAACCCTTTTTAAAATAATTGCATGGGTAAAATTTATTTTAAAAGTATTAGGATTATAGTATAATAATTTTGGAAACCTTTTAGAATACATTGTTTTTGAGGAACATAAATTTAAAACCAAAGAGATAAGGATAAAGTTATCCATTCTTAATAACTAATTCTTGATCATCTTACATACCAAATATTAGAAAAATGGTACCATTACATTGATATGACATGAATAATCTAAGGTTAATAAAACATGTGATTTTGCATTTGAGAGGGAACATAAAATTTCCTAAATGACATTAGAGTTATATACAATCTCTATAAACGATGACATTTTTTACCAAACTCTTATCACTGGGTAACATTGAATCATACTCCACAAGTATTAAATTAAATTAATGGAATCCCAAAATATCATGAAAATAAAATATATTGATGGTATAACGTGTCAATGAATTATATATACCTCATAAAAAACACATATAGCTAACAAGACATATGCCCCAAAAGAGGGAAATTGAGAAAAAATTACATTACTAAATTTGTAACTTTTGAAACCTAAAACACATGAAATAAATATCATTGAATGGAAATGAAAATTACCATAAATTAAAATATAATAATTATATAATACATTCATGTGAAGTTTAAACACCATGAAAAAAGAAAATAGTGGTGCACATCGAAGGTATCTCATGAAAATAAAAAGTCAGATGAAATTCCTTTAACTTATGTCTTGAATCTCTTCAAAATATTACAAACTACCTACATAAAAATATATCATTATTATGAATCCGTTACCGATAGAGATTCATAAATCCAATACCACATATAGAATGATTATTACTTTATATTACCTACTTATTAGTATTTCAATGTTAATTTTTTTCTTCGAGTTATATCTTCTCTGTTTTTCACATGGGTCTTAATTTTTTATATATTTGTTCCTCATACACATATCATGATTTAGAAAAATTTAAAAAAAGATATAAATATCATTTTTATTAATTATATAATTATTTATAACATTCTATATATTATTCTAATATGAAAATGGAATACACCATTTATGGAGACGGCGGGTCGTACGTACGCATGAAGGTTGTTTCCATTTTTCATTGTAATATAGAATGAAAGAACGTTAATGACATATATGGGTATAATATTATTATAGTAGAGTTATTTTATCATATGAATCATATATTTTCAATAAAGAACATTAATATGTTCCATGTAGTATCTGAATGAATCATGTCACATTGATTGGGCGGTAGTCCACACATCCCCAAATGAAATTATCGTATTTACACAAAACAGACAACATGAAGGTAGGATTTTTATAATAAATATATAAGTATAAATAAATTAAAAATATCATTCTTATCATATTGAAATACATTTTCCACCATGATCCCAAACCATTAGAAGTGTTAAAGGTAAAACGATCAACATTGTTTCGTGAGGCGGAAGTTTTTCTGACACAAGAAGAATAATTTTGTTACCCATTAGATGAAGTTATGTGTAATTTAAGGTACTACCATTAGAATTAGAACATATCATTATATTGACAGTATTGTTTATATTATATGAGCATGTAATAATAATAAATTCGGTGGTAGAGAATGAAATAAAATAACAAAAGATTGAATAAAGATATTACCTCTTCTTTGAGGAACTCTTTTTTTCACTAAAGGGATTCCTTGGATGGATTGATGACCAAATTGAGTATTAAAGGTGGAATGGAGTGATTTTAGGAATTTTATTTTTAATTTATGTTCCCAACCTATTTTGTTTGATAAGTGTAAATATGGGAGAGAGTTGGTGTCATTTTATTGGGAAGGAAGGGGAAAATGATCAAGGGTTGTGAAAGGATGGATCCCCTTTCTCTTGGTTCCCACTCCTGTCCTCTACTCCCGTCCTCCTTCTAGGGTTTTGAGAGTATCCTCGCAGTAATGGTTCCTTCTGCCGCTTCATTGGCCTTCTTCCTTCCATGTTCTCTTCCTCCTTTTTTACTTTCCCTTCCTCATGTTGGACCCTCCCTTCTAGGGTTCCCTTCTTTCTAGCTTGGGATATCTGATTCCTTTTTCTACTTCCCTATAGTTCATTCTCCAAGGCTTATTTCTTCCCTTGTTGCTCATATCTTTTCTTGCATCTTTGTTTGTAGGGTTTCATCCCCGATTCCCCCTACATCGTTCTGACAATCCTTTCATAGGTGAATCTCACTTTTTCTTGATTTCTTAGGGTTTCATTCTTGTTTCCCCCTTTTTCTATTCCATGACAGTTCTTTCATCTGAGGATCTTGGTTAAGGTATTTGTTCACTTCCTCTATGCTCTTATCACATGATCAATTGCTTCTGGACCCCATCTTGGTCTGGTACGAAGGCTCACGAGGTGGCATGGGTGGTGTTTATCGAGCATCGGAGGTTTTTCTAGGATACGCTCTTGTTTTGGATTTATGTTTTTACATCTGTTCGTGGTTAGAAGTTTTATGGGATGATGTGGTTCCCAACTTGGTGACCTGTTGAGGCATTATCTGCACAATCCTGCTCTGACGTTCTTGTCTTGCGAACCTTTCCATGTCGGTCAGGTGCATGGGTCTTCAAGGCGGTTCCGGGAGGTGCGATTTGAGTGGCTTAGGGTCTCAGGGAGGGAGAGTGACCGATCGTTAAAGTTCGATGTTTGCAATGTTCTATTTTGATGGTATTTTTGTGGTGGTTTTGGAGTTATATAGTGGTGTTTTTGAAGACAGTGGTGGTGATGGGTGGGCGTCTTGGTTCTGTTTGCTTCGGTTCTTAGCTTCGGCAATGATGGATGACGACGACGAAGGGGGTGTTCCAGCCAGCGATATGGTGACTCTGTCATTGATGGTTATGGGGATGACATTCAGTGTAGTTAGAAATGACATGATGATGACTAATGGTGATGATGACGACGTCATATATTTCTTTGTCTTTCCTCGATATATCTGTTGCACGATTTGTGGGATCCGTCACTAATGTGATTGTTCCCGCAATATTGAATCGTGCTTTAATTTTTTAATATGTTTATTTTTGTTAATTTTGGATGTGTCAAGTGACGTTTGTTTTATGTATGGTTCCCACTTTTTCCTCAATGTGGTTGTTTTGAAAATAATAAAAAATGACTTGGAAGATGGATGGGGGAAACATGGTATTTTTAAAAAAAGAGTTATGTGTACCCATGTTTTTAGAAATAATAAGTAATCCAAAACCAACCAAAATCTATAATGTAAGGACTATGGGTGAACTATGGTCATCTAATGAGTTTTTTACTAGTTAATAGATCATGTTATCCTTAATTTAAGGCTTATTCTTTTGTTAAGCTTAGTTTTTCCTTAATCGTTGTAATTAATATTAACCACTTTCAATTATATTTTTAGTAAAAATAAATCATATATTATTATAATATAATTATCATATTGATTAAAATCATTTATTTCATTTTTCCAAAATTTAATCCATTGAAGTGTCATAATAATTTCTAATGCTAATTTCACAGACGTTGCATGAATGTGAGGATTTAAAGTGTGAATGTTCAAATGTTCAGTAAGTATTTATATAGAAATTTAATATGAAAAGAATCCAATGAACTAAATTTGAATAATATATGTATAATTGATATAATTTTCATTTAAAAAACTTAAAATATAAAATAATTGTATATATAAATTATACAAAAAAAAGTTTTGAATTAAAATTCAGTATTTTTCACCATTCATCCAAAAATGATGTTACTCTGAAAAATCCCAGAAATTCACCCTAATATAATTTCAACATTATGAATTCAAAATTGATATATATTTTACAAAATTAAACTTTTAACAGTATCAAATATTAAATTTATAATTATTCAATAGAGGACCAAAAAGCTGTTTTTTTTAGAAAAGAGTATTTTTAAACATTTAAAGAATTTAAAATTTTATATTTTTAATTATCACCGTTATAAATAATATTTGAAAATTATTTATTAGTATTCATATTACACAATTTAACATCTTGGTTATTATAAAAATGATTAAATAATTATAACAATAAAATGATGTTACATAAAAACTCAAGGTTTCATTTAAAACATGCCAAGTCATTGTTACATATAGCATAACCCTAGTCAGTGATTCCAATAACACAACCCAAGTGGGTGTAAAATGTAGTGAAAAATCATCTTGGGGTATCATATAATTATTGATTAAAATGGTGTATCATACATGGAAATAATAACTGTGTGCATTAATATAACACAAATTATATTCAGTGCTGTGTGAAATTCAAAAATATCAAAAAATTGATTAAATGAATTTGAAAAAAATATTTCAAAAAAAATAAAAGTCTTATATTAATTGTTTGATAAATTTTTCAAATGGAATAATAATAGTAAAAACTATCAATCAATTTTCATTTGATAATCGTTGGATGAAAAATTTGTCATATAGTTATTTGATACATTTACATTATCTTTTATTACCTCTATAATACCACCAATAATGCTTTTCAATTTTTTAAATTTTAAAATTTACTCTACAAAATTCAATGAGATTTAAGGATTATTATATTTTTTATTTCCAATTTATACCTTTATCATTAACGTTTCCTCCTATTATTGGTATTTTTAGTCTAGAATCTTAAACTACTCTATATTTTATCCATTTTTGGCAGTAAAGAAATAATTTTGTGAATATAATCAGGTAGTTCAATATAAAGACCAATTATTCATCAAATATATCTTTATTCATCCTCACTTTCTTCCCTATATATTTTTCTCCACAATGGCCTTTAATTTTTTTCAGTATGCTCATTGTAATCTTTAATTTAGTATACCTCACATTCCTATAAACAATGGGTTTCTTGTTAAATAAGGCTCCATATAATGGTAAATTATATCTTGGTTTTCTACTACCATTTGCCTTGTTAAAATACTTCTTAATGGGAGTTTTACCATTATCACTAACATATTGAATAATCTTGGAATAATTTATTGTAATGTACCAAACCATTCCTGGTCAAAATAAATAGATTATATTTTTTCTTGTAAGCATTAAATTTCCCAATTAAATATTTGAGGTAATAAATGTCATGAATTCATCTAGAACATATCATTCCTAGATATCCTGAATGGTAATATTCTTCATATCCCTAAATTCCACATCCTTTAATTTTTTTCTTTTAAAAATCCTTGTTATTAGAGTTTATCATTTCATATAAATCAATTGTACCATGTACCCTATCCAATGAGAGTTCTTATGAATCTATAAACTAATGTATGGAGTCTTTCTGGTTGATCAAATATTGAAACCTTATTAGTATGTGCCTGAAAATCCTTATAACATGGTTTTTTATTTAGTAAAATTATTTTCCTATAATAATATAGTATCACTATAGAAATATTGTAGTACCAAATCCATTTGGGTGCATCCTCAAGTCCTTATACTTACTCAAAAAAACCTACAGTTTGGAATCTCAGACTTATTAGTCAACATAGTAGAGAGTTATCTTATTTTCCAACATAGAGTGTTAATATCTTCATGGAATAATTTTAGAATATTATATGATGGATAAGGATCCCTATAATGCATTCTATTCTTTAATGTCAACATAAAAATATATGTTATTCTCTTTGGATAATGATCCAGTGTCCATAACGGCTATATTACAATGAATTTTAGCTATAAAATTTCCCATGACAAATGATTGAATGTATTGATGCATCATACTCTTAAATTGTTGAAAAATATTTCCATCAAGGATCAAAATCCCATTATTACTATATTTTTACATCACATAAATGGAGAAGATTTAACCGATAACTTTAAAAAAAATTATTCCTCACTAAGAAATGATCCCAAATAAGGGGGTATAAAGGAATTATAGATAAGTTAAATTACCCTCTTGGATCATTTTTTCAGCATTAAAAAATTATTATTCATTCTCCTAGACATACTAATATTTATATATAATAAAACATGTATATAAAATTGAAATTTTACTTGGATCATCCGAATAGAACCATTATTAAGAGAATACAAAGTCAACGAAATAATGTGACATAATATAATCAAGTCCACTTGCACTACATTGTTGAAAGTACACTGAAAACCCCTACTAAAAAAATAATCATACATTGAATGAACACTTCTCTTTTAACTAATATGAACACACTACTCCTCTTAAATATTAATATATTTTCCTAAATAAACACATGTTGTTTTATGATTATCTGAGTATGTTATGAATCTCTATATTTATCTAAGATATAAAATCCTCATTTACACATAATAATTTATTCCTAAGAAACTCCTTCATGTAATGTTATCCTCTTAACATGGTTTATTATTCACTATACGATTCCAATTCTAGAGGAACCCTATTTCATTCTTATACGTTATTACATACATTATCAATCTTATATATTCCACTTTTAATAAAATTATATACGTCATCATTATTCACTAGATAATTTTTGATAATGATGGATTTCATTTACTCCCTCACATGGTTTCTACTCACCATATTTCTCCATAAGATGAACAAACCCCACATACATATTTCAAAACTATTATACCTTGTGATATCCATTCCCACTTCATTGAATTCAAAAAAAAAATTAAATCCTTTAATAATTCATGAATTAGTAAAATAGATTTAATTATAATGTCCTTGTATATGGGGTGTCTCTGAAAATATACTAATAATAAAATATTTTTTACTCATTTAATAATAAATCTATTCATAAAAGGATTTATATGTTTTCATTATGAATGAATACCTCCTCACATGACAACACATTATCCTCCTCAATTTAAATTCTAATTTCACAAACATCCACACCATCATCCAAACCACTATCACATCACTGCAAATAATTTCCTCCTTATTTAGTCTCATAATACTCTTTCATGGTCAATGTGAGACTTACAAGGATCTGTATATCCTTCCACCACATAAACATGAGAAACAAACTTCAAATGCAGTTTGAATATTTTTTAACCATTATTGGTCTACAAACACAACAGGTAAAAATCCAAAAAATGTAGATAAAATATATTTTCCCAAAAAACATGTCCCCATATGAGCCTTTAAATAACATTAATATAGTTTTTTAAAGTACAAATCCATAAATTGTTCCATGTAGGCAGTGAGCATAAATACTCATAAGGTCACTTCCAAGGGTCTACTAACACCAGTAGTGAACAGATATTTGTGTTAATGATTATTTATAGTCATTAATATTCATATATAACAAATCATTTTTAAAATGAGAAATAAAGAAATGATTTCTAATAATATTAAGTATCTTATTTATGATTAATATATATAAAAAATCATACCCTATACAGGGAAGATTTTATTTCGATGGTTGGGTTCTAGTCTATAATTGATACTTAATAGGATCAAATTTGATAAATTCGGGTGTGAAACCTTTCCCCAATGGAAATTTAAACATGTATAGTTAGTTCAGGTGAAATAACTATCTCTATGGGAAAATAATCTGTCATAATGAGCCATAGAAATCATTTCTCCCATCATGGGGAAAAGAAGAAATTTTATAATAAATTTGGGAATTAAACACTGTCCCTATCTATAAATATATTCACTACTGTATAGAATAACAATTTAATCAATATTTTAAAATACCATATAACACTAATAATATAATAAATATCAATGTGGATTAATATTTTCTCAAGTAAAAATATTATAATTATTTTTTCACTAAATAAATCATTGTATAATATCATCGCAATATAAAAATAAACATATCCATAGAGGAATCAAACCATGTATAAAATCCTAATATACCAACTATCAACCCAAGCATGGTATCAATAGTGTTATAGTCAAGAATTTATTAAATTTTCATAAAAAATAAAAACAAATTCTAACGCTTTGTGTAATTAAAAATATAGTTATTATAAATGACATGAAAATGAAAACACTAAATAATAGACATGAAATATCAGGTCCACTTTATTTATGAATAATTTTTATTATCATTTGTGGCATTGGAAATAAATTATTATTGTATATATCATTCAAATAATGGTTTAAAAGGATTTTTATTTTCAAATAAACTATTTCTAATAGAAATAATAAAATTATTTTTTTAATTTTTTTTCCGATATTTGAATCAATATTTTGGAATAGAAATAGAAAATTTTTAACTATATTAAAAGTTATTTTACCCTTCAGTCATCACATAAGTCTGATATATTTGTTTTATTTTCATTTAAAACATATAAATCTATAATAACTATAATGATAGATATCAAAAGTGTTAATAATGTCACAAAGTTCCAATTTAATGTTTAAATAATTTATATTAAACAATTTCTTTAGATTTTAATAAAATTTAAGCCAACATGTATTCATTAGTATTAAGATGATTTTGGAACCATGATATTAAAAATAAAAAACCAATTATTTCAACATAATCAAACCCTATAATAAATTCAAGATAGATTCAATCAATTATTCATTAATATGATTTGATCATTTACAAGTAATTAATTATGGTTTAATTAGATAGAGTGGATTTAATTTATAGAAATGATTAATGAAAAATATGATTCAAAATTAATGTCATATTATTTTATTATTATTTAAAAAATAATTTCCTACATTATAATAATGATAAATAATAAACAATAGAAGTGTTAAAAAAATAATATGTACCTCAAATATCATTTAAATAATACTATTTTAATTTTTTAATTTTTTTGAAAAAAATTAAATCACAAAAAAATCATCACTTATGAAGATTTTAAAATATATAGAATTTACAAAACATTTTAAGACATGAACCATTTTGATTAAACTCTTTATATGACCAGGAAGTGAAAGTAAATATTCTAAATTTATATTAAACACGTAACTGAATCATGAATCATGATTTGTAAACAATATATCATATATAGTGTCTAAAAAGTCCTATGTAAATTATATTATCACAATAAAAATTCTTTACAAAGATTTTATAAATTAAAAAAACATTCTTAGAACATAAGAAACCAAATTGAAAAATGACAATGAGATATGAATAAATTTAGTTGTTAAGATTAAAATATTAATAAGATTAGAATGAGATATTAAAATCATATTCCATGATCAATTATTGTAAATGTGGGACTCATGGAATATGACAAACTATATCCATGATAATAATATATTACTTAATCTCTAATGAAGGTTACCATACCGTGAAAATATTCCATAAAAATACCTTCAATATTGATATGAAATCATAAGAGTATATTGTAAACGAAAATTAGGATGTGAATGAAGGAATGACTTTCAAATAGACAGAAAACCATGTTTGAAATTTATTGATAATATAGAAAATATTATATGGAAAATAATCAAGGAATGAGAGATTTCCTCCTCTTTGTTGACGTATGGAGAGGATGAGGAACAAAATAAACCACTAAGGGCTTAATAAAGTGGAATAAAAAATAAAAAATTTCATTTATATAATGAAACCATTGACCCAGGGTGTAAAATCCAAGTCTTAACATATATAGGCATTAAATCAATTTTCTGGTATACTTAATACATTGTATAAAAAGATACCCAAATATCGTATTAGTGTTGTGATTTTGGAAACATGGAAACGTAGTTATTAGTACAAAAATGAGATACATTATCTCCCACTATGTTCTTCTCTACTAGCACCCTTCTTATACATATCAAACATAATAAATATCTTCATAACCTAGGGAATAAAAAATATTAATGGGTGAACTCAGATGCTCAGTAAGGGTAAACGAGGGAGAAATGTACACATAAACATGAGCATACGAGTATGAGAACATGATCATGACATTAGAATATCATACCCTGCCTATCATATGATCAGAAACTTGAATCTGGGAATAAAACATGTTAGTTCATAAGACGTAAATAATAATGAAATAAATACCATAATCCATGAAAACATTTCATAGGAATGTGACATGGAATTATGAAATACATATAATCATATAAAAACCATATATTAAGGATTCCTACAAGGCCTTCATAAAATATTAGGCTAAGGATAGTCACTCATGTACCTGCTTTGGGATTGTGATTCCCTCTCATGTACCCTCTTTTTTAGGCATTTCGATTCCCTCCCATGTACCCTCTTGTTTCAGTCTTGGGATTCCCTCCTGTGTACCCTCTTGTTTCAAGCTAGGGATTCCCTCCTGTGTACCCTATTATTTGGGGCTTAGGATTCCCTCTTGTGTAGCTTTTGATCTCATAAAACATTTATCATTACAAAATCCATTGGAGAGAGATATAGGTCCCACCCATTAAATAATAAAAAAATACATACATATGACACAAAAAAATCCATCATATCATGACAAATGAAAACATATGTGTTTTATAAACATTAAATCATAACCCCTTAAATGAAAGAGGTATTATTAAGATTTCATTTCATAATAACCTATGGGAAATTTATATATTTCACAACCAATTCACTTTGTAATATCAAGTGATCATAAGCGTGTTTCAAAAGAATATAAACCATGAAAGGGAAATAGGTCTCATAAATATATAACATGTAAAATAGAAATTGGTCTTATTAACAACATCCGAACACAAAAAAACCATTTAGATTAATAACATTAATGAATCCTTTGAATCAATTCTCATAGTGTAATGCGTTACATCAAAATATCACATCTTAGATTGAAAATTATTTTGAAATGCCTTTCCAAAACATTTCTTGAGAATACAATTATTTCTTATATAAAAAGTATTTTTAAAACAGAAAACATTTTTGAAACACATTTTATTTTTAAAAAAAATTTGAAAACATGGGAGGGATTCTAAAAATCATTTTTTTTAGAAAATTATAAAATAATAATGAAATAATTTTTTAAAAACCTTTTCTTTTAAAACACATTGCAATATTTTAAATAAGGATTTAAAACATTTCGAAAAACATTTTGTGATGGAAACTTATAAAAGAATGTTGAAAAAAAATTGAATACCAATTTTCTGGAAAACATATAAATGAATCATGAAATTTTTTTGAAAACTATTTTACATGAAAACATAAAAAATATAATTGAAAAAAATATGAAACCATTTTCATTTAAAATATATAAATGAATTTTCAAACAATTATTAAAAATATTTCCTTGAAAATAATTCCAAAACTTTAAAAATAAATCCTGAAAACATTTTATGAAAAAATGTATTGAAATAACATAGATTTCTGATCGAAGAGAGAGGTAAAGTCAGCATTTCATAAAAACCCATTATTAACAATATTATGTAAAAAAGAGTGGAAATGGAACCAAAACATGAATATATCATGAATAACATTATGATAAGAAAATTCATGTGTTTTCTTGTGTTAAGGATCATAATATTTCATCAATGGAATCATATATAAATATATGAATTTGAAAAGAAATGATATTGTTTAAATAGACTCTTACCACTTGGTAACATTGAAACTTACTCACTATTTATGAAAATAAAATTAAAATAATAAAAAATTCAAG
This sequence comes from Viscum album, assembly GCA_963277665.1. Lineage (NCBI taxonomy): Eukaryota > Viridiplantae > Streptophyta > Magnoliopsida > Santalales > Viscaceae > Viscum > Viscum album. The sequence goes on along the minus strand of OY728128.1, from coordinate 204,406,798 downwards.
AAAATAATGTGATTCATGATATAAAATTTCAAATACACAATATACGCCTACTGAAAAAATGTATGTTCACAATAAGGCATGTGTCTCAAAGAAGAAAAATTGAGACAAAATTATATTACTGATTTGTTAAATTTTGAAACATAACCTCTATGAAAGAAATATAATAAAATTGATATGTAAATACACATAAATTAATGTATAATAATAATATAATTAATCCAATTGATGTATACATTCCACACAAAATTAATGGGCGGTGAAAAATCATGTATCTCATTAAAATAAAAAGTGAGATGAAATTCTATTAAGTTGTGTCTTGACTCTCATCACACATATTAAAACCCTATTTATAATAAATATTAGTTTGTTATAAATATATCATGGAAAAAATTCTGATATCTAATACAATATATGGTCAATTATGACATTATAGTACCCTCTTATTAACTATTATAGGTTAAGGTTTTACATTGGGAAATATATACTTTGTTTTTCACTTGTGTATTAATTTATTGTGTCTTTCATCCTAAAACATATATAATGATTTCGTGAATGTTAAATGTGATATAAATTCTTTTATATTCATTATATGTAAATTATAATAATCTATATAGTATAGTATTCTGAAATGGAATACACCATTCACAGAGATGGTAAGTCATACATACACACGAACATTATTTCCATTTTATTGTCATATTGAAATAAATAATGTAAATGAAATATATGTATATATATTATATACATAATATTTCTAGAATAAAGATTATATCATATATATTATATAATTTCACTAAACCGTTCCTTAATAAATTCCATTTAAATTGTAAATGAATCACATCTCTTTAAAGGGCTGGTAGTCCATACATCCTAAAACAAAATTTTAGTATTTACACAAAATGAAAAGTATAAATATATGAGTTTTAAAAGAATTAATGAATACTAACATCACAATAAATATCATATATATCATATATAAACTTATATTCTATTCTATTTATCAACCATGAAACGTGTTAAAGGAAAATGAACAATCGACATCTTGTGAGGTGGTAGTTCATCCTACACATAAATAGTATGTTTGTTACCCATTAGATAGATGTGTGTGCAAGTATAATTAGAGATCCTATCATAACGAAATATCATTATATATTTAGGATATATTTCTTTTAATTCTGTTATAAATATTTTGTATGGGGTGGGGAATGAAACATAAATATAAGATCTTGATGAAGTATATTACCTCTTCTTTGGATAACTCCTTTTGGTTTCACCAAAGGACATCTTTGGACTGATTTCTTCCCAAGGAGAGAATTAAAGGATAATTTAAGGGATTTTTTAAACTGTATATAATATATATATTTTTTGAACTTATGTGGTTTGAGTGATCTAAAGAAGGGGGAGAGTGCTTACCATTTTATAGTTGAGGTGGAGTGGCACTCTTGTAAATACAAAAAGGTTTTCATTAATGGGACGTGTCATTTACCTATTGCGCCTCAAAAATACAAAAATAATGGTGTAAAGTGTAATAATACTCTTAGGAAACCTCCACCATAGAAAATGTTTTATTTTAATAATTTCTCTGATTTACTTCTATTATTCCCCATATTTTATCATTTTGGTCTTTATTGAAGCATCTAATTTTCTAACAAAATTAATATAAACATCAAAAACAAAATTAAGTGAGATTTATTAGAAAATATATATCCACTAAATTATTAATATTATATTATATTTAAAAAAAAAACCACGTTTTTTAGAAATTAATTTTAATATAAGGGCTTGTGATGCACTAAAACACTAGTTAAACCCGAACAGTGCTAACAATGTTTTCATAATATAAGTCTCAATATATTAATTATAAAAAATCATTTTCCCCAGGAATATAAAATATTTAATATTTATTAACACGTAAAAATAAATCATTAGAATATATTAATTTTATTAATTTAGAATCATTTAATGAAATTTCATTTATTGTAAAATAACATTAATTCCAATCCTGACATTATTTATTTAATTATAATTATACAATATCAAAACAATATTGTAATTAGAATATATTAGGTTTAAATCTATATGAAATGATATATTAATCTACAAAAATAATTCAGGAAAATAATTCAATCATTTAAATTCACTATTATTATATAAAAAATATTTTATTTTATATAATTATTAACAAAATAACCTCTAAGTTGGTGTCTGTTAAGAATTTTAAGTAACTAAATCATCACTAAAAATTAATGATAAATTATTATATTAACAATAACCCATTTTTATTTCAAAATTATATATATAACATAAAATATGATGTTCTTTACATATCTTAATGTTTTATATGTGTTAAAGGAAAGGAAAGTTCCCTTTATTCTTTTCATTACTTAACCATTTCTATAGGGCCCTTTTATTTAATAATATTCCAATAAACCATCTAATAAGAACCAAGAAGGTATGTGGAATAAATTTTGGAAGGAAATTATTTTGTACATGTTTCCAAGTCATTTTCCCTTTATATTAAGGTTTAGCCCCTTATTAAGCTTAATTTTACCTTAATCGCTATAATTAATTTTAATAACACTCACTAATCTTTTTGGTCAAAAATTAGGCTAATCATGCATATGTGGAAAGAAATTGATTTTTTAATGTAAAAAATGTTCAAATGTTCCATAAGTTTTTTATATAATTTCAATATAAAAATGATTCTTATAACCTATATTAGATTAATATATTTATGATTTTTCTATTTTGACTTTATAATCCAATTTATAATATATGTTAACATTAATAGGTGTTTAAACTAAAATCTAATTTTTAACTCAAATGCAATATTTTTGACTATTCATCAAAAATTGATGTTTCTAAGAAAAATCCAAAAAAATCACCATAAGATAATTACAAAATTATGAAATAAAAAATTATATTTATTTTAAAAAATGAAATTCATAAGTGTTTAAATTTTGTTTTAAAATAGGTTCTCTTTTAAAAGGCAGTAAAAATCGGTCTTACGTGTAACACATGCTAACTCAGTGTTGCATGTACCATAAGCTAATATATCTGTTTCTTGTAGGAAATGATAAAATTGTTTTTTGAGTGTAAAACAAGTAAAACTTATTTATATTGTATATATTTAAATAAAATAAAATATAATGTTTTATGTGAAATGCAATATACCAAAAATATTAATTTAATTCGAAAAAATACAAAAAATATCGAGGTGTTACATTATACCCCCCTTAATATTGATTTTACCTCAAAATTATTCAGATTTATAAATGTTTTAAAACATGACATTAACATTAATTGAAACCCCCATCATAAAAATAAAAACTAAAACTCCCTTTAAAAAAATCTGGAACCGTAAAGGTTACCCGAAGTAACTCTTAACTAGCTTCCCATATAAGAGAACATTAGTGGGAAGTGAAAACATGGACATGAAAGAGAAATAGGACAATCATGTTTTTATAGAGGGGGGTAAAGAACATAGTTAATATTAACTTAACAACAAAAAAATCTATAAATCAATGGTGATTTATTTGTCTATTTGATTCATCAAAAATGAAGGTTCTGGGATCCCATTTTCTTCTAGGTCCTTATCCCTAAAATTAAAGAATATTCACAGTAATATATACTTACTTAATTTATTCATTTTCATGTATAAAATCTCACCCTATGTTTTTTCCTTGATCAATCCTAACTTCATATGTTACTCTAGAGAATGAAGTTGAATTTTCTATTCATTAATAACTAACACATCATGAGATCAATAAAAATAATGATAAGTCATTCCATCTATATTTATCACAAGAAATCAAGGTTATAAAAATTTATTCAACATAATTAAATCCTTATGCGGTTAATAATACACCAATATTACAAATTTCATCTGAATTTTAACTTAAACATTATATAAATAGGTAACCTTGTATCCTTTTTGAAAGATGAAAGTATAAAATATTTCGAAAAAGGTCACGAAATCATATTAACATTGATCCCATATATATATAAAAGTATATTTTGGTTTCCACATTCCAAACATGTGAATACCATCATCATTAATTCTCTTGGAACATTGTAATAACATGGTTTACTATAAACACTTTTGGAAAACATGCATGGTTCTTTATTCCAATTATTACTATATAAATTCATTAAATCTAAGAAGTTGTAAACTTCATCAAATATGAAATATACCACATTGTTACTAATATATTCCATGGATATATATTGTAACACCCCAAGATTCCACGGTACGTTTCCCTTTGAATGATGCAATAGCTTGCATTGTACGCAACTTCGAGATTCTTACACACCGCGACCAATCAAAGTAGCTGTTATGAATAGTAATACCCACTTATTGAAATTTTATAAATTTTTTATTTCAAAATTTAATTCATTTTTTATTTCAAAATTTAATTCATTTTTGGTTTCAGAATATCGAAATTATCTTATGGTGAAATTTTGGTACCCTTCTGATAAATTTTATATTTTGAGGAATAGTGAAAATTACTAACTTTTAAATAAATATAACTTTTTTAATTGAAATAATTAATATTGATAAATAATGAATTTGAGTGGTTTTAAAGTATATTTAGAATATATTTTTACCATTTAATACAATGTTGGTCTATGGACATAATTTCACATTTAAACCTGACATAAACATGTATCAATCTTTTGATAGTTATTATTTATTAAAAACACGCTTTTTGGTTTTGACAACGGGAATAATTTTTAAATTAATTACTGAAATTTCTGGGTTTATAATTTAGTAAAATAAATTCCATATTTGGAATAATAAGGTCCAAAATATGTAATTAATACTCTTTTGTTTTTGGTCATTATGAATAGTAATTGCAACAATTATCTTTAATTACCATGATTAATTAGTAATCATGTAGTTAAGGGTAATGAATTAATATCATAATAATATAAAATGACCGCAACATGTGTCCTAATGTTATTTTTTGTTTCATGGACGACCATGTGATGCCTTGTTCCAACTTAGGGACCCCATGGAATCAGTTTTGTGTTATAGTGACATTTTATCATTTTATTTTTTAAAGAAAGGAAAATATAACAAAAGTATGTAACACCTAAGTAAAAAAAATTAATTTTGTCTACATAAATGATCTCTTTGACTATAAATAGTAATTTAAAATATAGGAATATTTCCTACATCCTGATAATTTTCATATATTTTTTAGAAATTAAATATATAAATTAATTTATGACACCATGATGATGCAGTGATTACCTCATTAAAGAACGATTTAAATAAAATGAAACGATAAGGTAAAATATAAGACATTCAATTTTCTAAAGACTATTTGATGGGTGGATTTCGAACCCTTATCACCTTATCCTAAAAATTTATCATTTTTGGGACCTTTAAAATCTGAAAATCATTTCATAATAAAGTAAAATTTCCTGACTTTCCAAGAGTGCCATGCCTCTCCTCTTATAAAAGGATCCTCCTCTACCACCTTATTCACACCATCAAATCCATTTGGATTGGACAACCTCTGCCCAAATACCCTCTCAACATTACTCCCTTCATACTAGAGGCCTTATTTTGATCAGAAATCTAACCTAAGGAGCACTTTTGATCAAATCAAAAGGGAGATCCCGAAGAAGAGGTAATGATTTCACCACCGCCTTTCAAGTTCATTTCTTCTTCAACTTCTTCTTTATTTGTTATTTCATTTCTAAAATAATAAATTCAGTATCTTTTATATATTGTGATGTTATTATAAATATGGTACAACCATAATAAATATTCTATCCAGCCTTTGAATGACATGTCACCATACGTGCATACGTACAACTTACCGTCTCCACATCGTGGTGTAATTTTTATTCAAAACATTATTATTTGGATGGGTATGATAATGCTATGTAATTTTTTTAAATAATAAATATAACATGATAATGAATCTTTATATATGATATACCATCCAATTATATATAATTTTAATATCAAAAGAATGACATTGTCGCTTGTGCATACGTACGGACTACCGTCTCCACGAACGCGATTAGATTCATTCCCCATCACATCCATTCAATAATAATTCTAATTTGATGATTAAAAGTAATGTTTAAGGACTTGATGTCATTCTAGATATGAATATGATACAACATATCCCTAATAAACACGACTTATTTAACAAAACATATAAAAGAAAACGAGTATGTTAACACCCGAAACAACGATAATACTAAGATATAATTAACAAAGAAATTTTAAAAGATCATATATGATATCATATTAATATATAGGATTCTTGTATAATTTAATAACAATTATTTCAACATTATATAGGAGATTAACATCCCTAAACCAAGGAAAAGTACAACATAAGATTTTATTTCAAAATCTCTTCATTATCTGAGGTTGTTTATACGTAATTATCTACTGGGACCTCTTTGTCATCCACATCCATGTTTCTTAAAAATTAATTTCAAAACATTCATACTATTTTACAGAATGTGTGTTAAAGTAATTTATACCCATGTTTTACTTTTTATAATAGGTTTATAAAGGAATATTTCCATCGTTTTCTTAACAAGTTCCTTTTAAACTTTTCGGAAAAATTAAGTTAATAATGACTTTTTTCATTTATACGGCGGCTGCGGCTATTTTCTGCCATTATAAAATCGTTAAAGCTTCCCTTACAAGCTTATAAGAATATTTTCAAAGTAAATTTTTTCTTTTATAATAATGTGACATTTAAATGATTTCAAAAAATATATATTTCCCTCAAATAGTTTTGATTTCATCTATGTCAACATCCTTTGATGGATTTTAAACATATTTAAAGTTTATTTATTATGATAAAAAACTTCCATATTGTATTGATGGTTTTGTGACATGTTTTACTTTGGATGTGTTTTTTTATACCATTCATGGTTTATGGAGAACTTATTGACATTTCATATGCTAGTTTTAATACGAATGTTTATGTTATGTTTAAACATGTTCATATGAGGAATGCATATGACATAATATGTGATGGGTGGAGCCCGCTATAGCTCTTAGATGCATTAGTAGGTATCATCAGAAAAACTAGTGTCTTGGAACAAGGCCTTGAAAAAATATTATTTGTACTCTTGGCACAAGGCCTTGACTATGTGATTATGATAGTCTGGCATTATGCATTCCATCATTAAGAAAGTGGTTATTGATATTGCATGTGAATATTCGACTAGTATAATATCCATGTGAATATGTAAATGGAATTATTTCATTTTATTTTTTCTATGTTATTATGATGTTCACGTGTAAAAGTATTTTGTTTTATTTATACAATTTCCTTAAATGTTTATGCATGTTTATGAAAGTTTCCGCTATATTGTTATCCTTACTGAGCATCTGAGCTCACTCCTTTCTAACTTTTATTTTTCCCAAGATGTGAAGAAGTATTTTTATGAATGACCTGTAGGGATAGTATTAGGGGATATGAGTGTTCTCTATGAAGAAAAGATGTGTTGTAGTTTTTTTACTTTATGATGTAATATAAGAAATATGACTATATCTAGTGTTTCCATGTATACTAAACTAATCGGTCTTTCGAGACTTGATCTTTTGTGATCATGCTAATGTTATGTAATAATGCACCGACTCTGGGAACTGGGGTCGGTGCGTTACAGTTGGTATCAGAGGAATATTAGTAACAACATTGGAAGCTATATTTAGATAAACTTTTATTAGAGCACATAGCCCTATGATACATTTTGAGGATTATTATAGAAGAACAACCTTGAATTTTGGTAAAGTATATATTTTGATTATTTTCTGAGAAATAAATCCATTTCTAGATACAATCAGGTAGAGGCGGCTCTGGCACAAATGTACCTAGGTGTAACACTCAAAAACACCACTTTGAGCTAGGGTCGAATGGGAACTGGTGCACGACACGGGCCTTGTTGCACTCTTGGTTACGACACTCCAGGGGGATATGCTTAGGATAATTCTCATTTTCTTTAAAACCCATTATGAAGGGCTTATGAGTATATACTTCCTCAAAGAAAACATTTTTTTATGATTATGGATTATATCCATAAATAGTTCAATTTATGTTAAGTGTTTTACAAGTATGGAATTATGTATTTCGATTCATAAACTAATCTAGTTTTTTACATTGTTTAGAAATGGTGCCTAGTGGAAGGAATTGAAACCATATCAATGCACACACTCCATATAGGGATTTCCCTCCTTCTCAAGATAATTATAGTGGAGCTGGTGATGCAACTGGTGCTGATCACCTAATCACCATACTGGGACAACTCACTCAGGTTATGATTAATAAACATACTCGTATAGAGCACCCAGATCCACAATGTAGAGGATAAATGTTAGATCGTATCATGAGGAAAAAACCACCATCATTAAATGGGGGTACAAATCCACTAGTAGAGGAGCAATTGATAAATTCCTTAGAGAAAATATTCCATTCCTTGGGGAGTAGCGAAAGGGAAAAAGTTTTCATGGTAGTTTACCACCTCACTGGAGATTCTGATCAACGGTGGTCACTGATTCAAAACATGAAGGAAGATGATGAAGTATCAAATATGGAATGGAGGGAGTTCAAAGATATTTTTATAGAAAAATACTTTCCTCGTGATAATCAAGCAGATATGGAAAGGAAATTTCTAAGACTGGGGAAAAAGGAGGATAAGAATGTCGCAAAGTATGAGGCTAACATTACAAGGTTAGCGAGGTATGCTACAGAATATATACGTAACCCAAGAAGTAATATTGATCATTTCTTTGATGGGTTAAAACCGTTTCTCCATCGAGCATTAGTCTCACAAACCTTCTCGTTCTATGAAGATATTTTCTCATGCGCTATCAAGACAGAAAAAAAATTCTCTAAGTATTATGACTTTCAAGCAAAGATATAGAAGATGAGATCTTCTGATCAATCTAGAAATTGAAATAACGGGATGTAGGGAAATTTTTAATATCCATCCTACAGTAAATGTGGAATGAAACCCCCCTATACTTGCTTAAACAGAATGGGAGTCTCTTATAAGTGTGGGGAAAAATGCCACCAAGCTCGTCATTGCAAGGGGAAGAAATAAGCTACCGATGTCTAATGCTACAATTGCAGGGAGATGGGACATTATGTAAATGAATGTTCTAAGAGTCCGGGAAACTTAGCTCAAAAAAGGCCAAGGGATCAAGGCCCGACTTATGCTATCACTACTGCTGAGATAGAATCTTCGAAAGACGGGGTGGCAGGTAATTTAATGGTTTCCTAAAGTTTATCCAATGCTTTATTTGATTTTGGATCATCGCATTATTTCATATCTTCTTAGTTTTCATTGAAAATTAGATATTTCCAATTTGATTTAACAAGGGAGTTTTCAGTCAAAACCCCTAATAGAAGTATCATTGCAACGGAGTTCTGTGAATCAGTTCCCATTAGAGCAAATGAATGTTCTTTATCTTCTGATATCATCGTCATAACTATGACTGAGTTTGATATAATCCTTGGTATGGATTAGCTTTCGGACCATGATGTGAAGATTTTTCTTAAAAATAAAGAGGTTACGATTTTTGATGAGGATCATAAGGAACATGTTATCTTTAGAGTAGAATTTTCACCACTTGATTCTTATCTAGATCCACCCCTAGTGGCTCAACTAATTTCAATTATCAGGGAGGAAGAGAATGAAATAATTGTGGGTGAGGAATGGAATGTTCAAATATAAGATGTAACTATTGTGAAAAAATATGTAGATGTGTTTCCGGAAGATTTACCTGGACATCCTCCAGAATGGGAAATTGAGTTTTCCATTGAAATAATTCCTAGTTCAAGGCCCATATCGCAGACCCCTTATAGAATGTCCACTGTGGAGTTAGTTGAACTAAAGAAACAACTAATGAAATTGAGTAATAAGGGATTTATTCACCCTAGTGTTTCTCCATGGGGAGCCCCTGTCCTTTTTGTTAAGAATAAATATTGATCTATGAGGTTGTGCATTGATTACATAGAGATCAATGCTATAACAATAAAGAACAAGTATCCCCTACCTCACATTAATTATTAATTTTACCAACTGAATGGAGCTCAATACTTTTCAAAGATTGGCCTTCGATCTTGATACCATCAGTTGTGTGTGAAGAAGGAAGACATTCTGAAGACAGCATTTCGAACCAGGTACGAGCATTATGAGTTTTCAGTAATTCCTTTTGGATGGACCAATGCACCATCTTTCTTCATGGATCTAATGAACAGAGGTTTCAAGGAATATATTGATTAATTCATAGTGGTATTTATTGATCATATCTTGGTATACTCCAAAATCTATGAAGATCTTAAAAAATAACTTGGGAATTATTCTGAAGACTCTTAGAAGACATGAATTATATGGGAAGTTTAGCAAGTTTGAATTCTGGCTTCATGATATTTCATTTCTTGGACATATTTTCTCTATGGATGGAATCTCGGTTTATCCTTCTATGAAAAGAGAGATCCAATAATGGCCAGCACCGACGAGTATAACTGAGGTATGCAAATTTATTAGTTTAGCATGTTATTATCGACGTTTCGTCCATAATTTTTCCCGGTTGGCTAACCCATTAAAAAAGCTCACACGTAAAGGGGTTAAATTTGTTTGGACAGAAGATTGTGAATAATGTTTTGAAAAACTGAAGAGAAGATTAGTCAATGCTCTTATATTGACACTACCATCGGGGAATGATGGGTTCATTATTTATAGTGATGTATCGAAGAAAGGACTTGGTTGTATCCTTATGCAGAATGATAGTGTTATTGCCTATGCATCACGACAGTTGAAAATGCATGAGAAAAACTATCCTACTCCTGATCTCGAGTTAGCAGTTGTGATCTTTGCTTTGAAGATATGGAGACACTACCTCTATGATGAAAAATGTGAGATTTATACTGATCACAAGAGTTTGAAGTGGAATTTCTCACAAAAAGAACTCAACATGAGGAAAAGGAGATGGAATGAACTACTCATGGATTATTATTGCACTATACACTACCACCCAGGGAAAGAAAATAAGGTGGAAGATGCATTGAGCAGAAAGGATCATGGGGTTTTGAATAGGATGAGAGTTGAATGGGATCCTATTCTCATGGATCAAGTAACAATGGATATGGGAATAACCATTGATGGTGGATCATCAATAAGTTTTTAAATGGTTGCCAAACCATATTTATTAGAAAGGATAAAAAGTTCTCAAGTTGATGATGAGGTGTTTCAAAAGAATATTAAAGCTGTGAATGATGGGAGATTGAGTGACTTTGTGTTTGAAGATGGAATTTTGAAATTTGGGAAGAGACCTTGTGTTCCCGATATAGCTGGTCTAAAAAGGGAATTATTGGATGATTCTCATAATTCCATGTTCTATATACACCCTAGTAGCACTAATATGTATATAGATTTAAAGGAACACTTCTGGTGGGACGACATTAAGAGGTAGATTTCTGATTTTGTGTCAAGATACATGGTTTTTAAAAAAGGGAATGCTGGGAGGAAACTTCCTGGAGGAGTTATGAAACGTCTTCCCATACCTGGGTGGAAATGGGATAATATCATGATTGACTTTGTCATGGGACTACCAAATACTCATAGAAGGAATGATGAAGTATGGTTCATTGTTGCTCGTCTTACCAAGTTAGCACATTTTCTTGCTATAAGGGAAGATTTACCACTTGAACATCTAGCAAGACTATATATTAATGAAGTTTTGTGACTTCATGGTGTACCCCTATCAATTGTTTCTGATCGTGATCCCTGTATCACATCAAGATTCTAGAAACGTCTTCAGAACGCTATGGATACTAAACTTCGTTTGAGCACTTCCTACCACCATCAAACTTATGGACAATCAGAACGGACTATTCAAACCTTATAAGAAATGTTTAGGTCTTTCTCACTTGACTTTCAAGGTATGTGGGATCATTATTTACATCTGGTAGTATTTTCATATAACAATAGCTTCCATTCAAGTATTAAGATGGCATCGTATGAAGCGTTTTATGGAAAACGATGTCGCACACCAACCTATTGGTATGATGTTGGGTAAAGAAAACTTGTAGGCCCAGAACATGATGAGGAAACGATGGAAAAGGTGAAGGTAATCCAAAACCACATCAAAGCAGTTCAAAGTAGGTAGAAGAGCAATGTCGATAACTCAAGGAAGGATGTAAAATTTCACGTAGGATATCATGTTTTCTTGAAGGTAACTCCATGGAATGGAGTTATACAATTCGGTAAGAAGGTAAAATTAAGTCACAGGTACATCGGACCATTCGAAATTTTAGAATGAATTGGGGTTGTAGCATACCGTATTACAATGCCTCTATGTCCCTCTAAAGATCACGATGTGTTCCACGTATCACTGTTGAGAAAATACATGCCGGACCCAACGCATGTACTCACCTATGAGAAATTAGAGGTAGAACCTGATCTGTCTTATTGCGAAGAGCCTATCAAGGTTATTGACACAAGAGAAAACGTGTTGAGAAACCGGACGACTCGTCTGGTAAAAGTTATATGGAGGAACAATAAGATGTAAGAGGCAACGTGGGAACCTGAAGAACTTCTGATGAAGAACCACCCGAGTCTTTTTATACAATAATTTTTTAGAAATTTAGAGGATGAAATTATTTGAGGGAGGGGTGAATGTAACACCCCATGATTCCATGGTACGTTTTCCTTTGAATAATGCAATAGCGTGTATTGTACACAACTTCAAGATTCTAACACACCACGACCAATCAAAGTAGCAGTTATGAATATTAATACCCACTATTTGAAATTTTATAAATTTTATCTTTCAAAAATGACTTCATTTTTGGTTTTGGAATATCGAAATTAGATTAGGGTGAAATTTTGGTACCTTTCGGATAATTTTATATTTTGATGAATAATGAAAATTACTAAATTTTAATTAAAAACAAATTTTTTAATCGAAATAATTAATAGTAATAATTTATTAATTTGAGTGGTTGTAAAGTGTATTTAGAATATATTTGTACCATTTAATACAATTTTGGTCATTGGACATAATTTCACATTTAAACCGGACATAAACAAGGGTCAATCTTTTGATAGTTATTACTTCTTAAAAGCACACTTTTTAGTTTTGACTGTGGGAATAATTTTTAAATTAATTACTGCAATTTGTGTGTTTGGAATTAGGTAAAATGGATTCCATATTTGGAATCAGTAGGTCCAAAATATGTAATTAAGTCTCTTTTGTTTTTGGACATTAGGAATATTAATGACGACAATTATCTTTAATTATCATGATTAATTAGTAATCGGGTAGTTAAGGGTAATGAAATAATATTATAATAATATAAAATGACGCCAAAATATGTCCTAATGATACTGGTTATGACATGGCCGACAATGGGATGCCTTGTGCCAACTTATGGACCCCATGGAATCACTTTTGTGTGATAGTGACATTTTATCATTTTATTTTTTAAACAAAGGAAAATATAACAAAAGTGTGTAACACCTAAGTAAAAAAATTAATTTTGTCTACATAAATGATCTCTTAGACTATAAATAGTCACTGGAAAGAAAAAACGATTTCCTACATCATGATAATTTTTTTATAATTTTTAGACATTAAATATGTAAATTTATTTATGACACCATGATGATGATGTGATTACCTCATTAATGATCGATTTAAATAAAACAAAATGATAAGGTAAAATATAAGACATAAAATTGTCTATAGCCTCTTGGAAGGGTGGATTTTGAACCCTTATCACCTTATCCTCGAAATTTATCATTGTGGGACCTTTAAAATCCAAAGATCATTTCATAATAAAGTAAAATTTTAGGACCTTCCAAGAGTGCCCCTCCACTCCTCTTATAAAAGGCCCCCACCTCTACCACCTTATTTAAACCATCAAAGCCATTTGTCTTGGAAAACTCTGCCCAAATACACTCTCAATGTTCCTCCCTTCATCCTAGAGGCCTTAGTTTGATCATAAATCCAACATAAGGATCCATTTTGATTAATTCAAAAGGAAGAACTCGAAGAAGAGGTAATGATTTCACCAACCCCTTTCAAGTTCCTTTCTTTTATCGACATCATATTTATTTGTTATTTCCATTATAAAATAATAACTCCAGTATCTTCTATATACTGTGATGTTATTATAAATATGGTGCAACCATATTCATTATTCTATCCATCCATTGAATGACATGTCACCAGATGTGCATGCGTATGGCTTACCACCTCCACGTCATGGTGTAATTGTTATTCAAAACATTATTATTTGGATTGGTATGACAATGATGTGTAATTGATGTAAATAGTAAATATAACAACATAATGATTCGGTATATATGATATAACAGCCAATTATATGTTATTTTAATACCAAAAGAATGATATTGTCGCTCGTTCATACGTACGGACAACCGTCTCCACGAACGCGATGAGATTCATTCCACATCATATACATTCAAGAATAATTCTCATTTGATGAATAAAAATAATGTTTAAGGACTTGATATCATTCTGGATATGAATATGATACAACCTATCCATTAAAAACATGACTTATGTAATGAAACATATAAAAGAAAACGAGTAAGTTAACACCCAGAACGCCGATAATACTAAGATATTATTAACAAAGAAATGTTAAAAGATCATATGTGATATCATATTATTATATATGATCCTTGTATAATTTAATAACAATTATTTCACCATTATATAGGACATTAACCAACCCTCATCCAAGGAAAAGTACAAGTTATGGGTTTATTTCACAATCTCTTCATTATCCGAGGTTGTTTATACGTAATTATCTACTAGGACCTCTTTATCATCCAAATGCATGTTTCTTAAAAAATTATTTAAAAACATTCATTCTATTTTACAGAATATGGGTTAAATTCATTTATACCCTTGTTTAACTTTTTATAAGAAGTTTATAAGGGAATCTTTCAGTCGTTTTCCAAACAAGGTCCTTTTTAACCTTTTCGACAAAATTAAGGTAAGAATAACTTTTTTAACTTATACAGTGGGTGCGGCTATTTTCCACCATTATAAAATCATTGAATCTTCCCTTACAAGATTATAAGAATATTTTCAATGTAAATGTTTTCTTTTATAATTATGTGACTTTTAAATGATTTATAAAAAAGATATTTCTCTCAAATAGTTTTCATTTCATCTATGTCAACATCCTTTGACCGATTTTAAGCTTATTTGAATTTGTTTTATTATGATACAAAACATCCATATTGTATTGAAGGTTTTGTGATATGTTTGACTGTGGATGTGTTATTTTTATACCATTCATTGTTTATGGAGAAAGTATTGACATTTCGTATGCTAGTTTTAATACGAATGTTTATGTTATGTTTAAACCTGTTCATATGAGGAATGCATTGGGCTTAATAAGTGACAGGTGGAGCCAGCTATAGCTACTTGATGAATTGGTAGGTCTCATGATACAAACTAGTATCTTAGCAGAAGTCCTTAACAAAATCTTATTTGTAGTCTTGGCACAAGGCCTTGACTCTGTGGTTATGATAGTATGACATTATGAATTCCATCATTATGAAAGTGGTTATTGATATTTCATGTAAATATTCGACTAGTAGAATATCCATTTGAGTAAGTAAATGGAATTATTTCATTTTATTTTTTCCATGTTATTATAAAGTTCAAGTTTAAAAGGATTTTGTTTTAGTTATACAATTTCCTTAAATGGTTATTCTTTTTTATGAAAGTTTCTGCTATATTGTTATCTTTACTCAGCATCTGAGCTCACCCCTTTCTATGTTTTATTTTTTCCAGGATGTGAAGAAGTATATTATGAATAACTTGCTGGGATAGTATGAGGGGATATGATTGTGGTCTATGAAGACAAGATGTGTTGTAGTTTTTTTACATTATGATGTAATGTAAGACTTATGAAAATATCTAGTGTTTCCAAGGCTACTAAACTAATCAGTCTTTCGAGACCTGATCTTTTGTGATCATTCCAATGTTATGTAATAATGCACCAACTCTGGGTAAATAGGGTCTGGGCGTTACATATATACCATCAAATTTACTTATTCATATCTAAAATATCTTTATCCAAATATAATTATCTCAATTTCAGGAATTAATTAAGGAATACCTTCCCTTAATCAAAATATCACCTTCCTATGAAATCGCATGTCTATGTCCTCATCACCATTAAAAATATAATGTCAAATAATTAAGGAAAACTAATACTAAAAATACATATATAATTCAAGATTCAGATAACATAATCTTTTATTTCCAAACCATGAATAATTCATTCATCAAACCTTATTATTAATCCATTAATCAGACCTCATCAACATATTCCTTAATACTTCTCTCCATGAATATGAAACATAAATCATGTCCTATGGTTCCTCATCCTCAATATAATCACTCTTATTATGTTTAAAGTAAATAATATAGGAAGAAACTCACATACCATTCACATTCCACTTATGGTATCATTATCTACATAAGTATAACCAATAATCATACCACTTCTCTGATTCTCTTTAATAGATGGAATCTCGGGAAAATGATTCACATTTTTCCCACTATTTACACATCTGAAACATTCAATTTTAAATATGTTCCACAAACAAAAACTATACATTATGGTGTGATATCCATTTATCATAATGGAAAAACACATAATCATGAAAAGTAACTTATAGAATGTCTCATTTATGACACCTTCTTTAATGTATAACACCTATTTTTAATCAAGGTTATTCATAGCCATATTATATTTAAATACCTCAGGCTTCTTTGTAAATATTTAGTGAATTTTCAAATAATATCTCCAAGTAGTATCAAACTATTTTTCTAGTAAGCTCCATTATTGTGTACCAAGTTACACTGGGTCTGGACCAACACACCTTGTTAGTGTTGTTTCTCCTAGGTGAATCTAATCTATCATGGAATCCACTTGTAGTACATGGAGAGGGATGTATTTATTGTAAAACAATGAATATATCCTTTAATAAAATTCAAGGACATTTTCAAAAATGTTAACTCATCCTTATATTCATCCATAGAGAAATTCATATAAATATCCTTATAGATATATAATGGGATCTTAGTAAAGGAATCTCATCCCAGTGTCCAAAGGTTTAATGTACCTTCTCTCTGATTTGAACTATGAAATCCCAATCCTAATATACATATACATTACATTACTTTTTCTGAATACTTAATACATTAAAAAATAGATACCCAAAGACTATACTAGTTTAGTTCATTTGGAAACATGTAAATAGAAACACTAATACATAAATGAGATACATTATTCCTTACTAGGTTTTTATTTACAAGAACCATTCTTAGACACATAAAATATAATAGGTATCTTCAAAACCTAGGGAAGGAAACATATGAATAGGTGAGATCAGATGATTAGTAAGGGTAAAAATGTGTGAAATGTAAGAATAAACATGCATATAATGGTATGGGAATGTGATCATAATATTAGAATATCATAAATTGTATATCATAATATAATATACATGAATCATGGAATAAATATTAGATGTTCATAAGACACAAAAAATAATGATATAAATAACATAATTAATGAAATCATATCATAGGAATAACACATGTAATTTTGGCATGCACAGAATCGTATAAAAACCCTATGTCAAGTCTGCATACAAGGCCTTCATAACATGTCAGGAATGGGATAATCACTTGTGTACCTTCTTCGGTCTTGGTATTCCCTCCCACAAACCCACCAATTTTAAGGATTGGGATGCCCTCCAATGTACCCTCTTGTTTTAGGATTGGGATTCCCTATTTTGTACCTTCTTGTTTATGGATTTGGATTCCCTCCCATTTATCCTCTTTTTTTGTCTTAATATTCCCTCCTATGTACCCATTGAGTTCATAAATCATTTATCATTACCAAGTGTATGGGAGAGAGATATAGGTCTCATCCATCGCATTATAAAATCATACATACATGTGCCATAAGACATTTATCATATCATAACCTAGGAAAAGTGATGGATTTTATAAACACAAAATCATAACCCATGAAATTAAATGGGTATCATTATCATTTCATCACATTATAACATATGGAAAATAGATAGGTTTCGTAAATATTTTATCAGAGAAAAAACCGTGAGAAGAATTAGGTTTCATAAGAACGTAACTTGTGAACGGGAAACAGGATTCATAAACATATAACCCATGAAATATAAATTAATTTCATTATCATAATTCCATAAAAACATAAAACATTCAGTTAAATAAAAATATTTTAACCTTTAATCTATTTCCCAGAATGTCATGAGTAACATAAATGTATCTCACATGAGGTGGAAAATATTTTTGAAATGTATTTAGAAAAAATTTCATAAGGAAAGTATCCTTTTTTATTTAAATTTATGTTTAAAAAATAAAACATTTTGAAAAACATTTTTTTTAATATTTAAAAAATATTTAAATAAAACATGAAAATGTTTTTAGAAAATAAGTTTTGAAAGAGCACAGATTTTTTATAGAAGTTAAAGGTAAAGTCAGGCCTTCTTAAAAACACATCCTTATATATATTTTGAACCAAGGAGTTTAAAATAGTACCAATACATTAATATATCATGAATAACCTTGATAAAATAAAATCCATGTGTTTAATTGAAATACGGATCATAATATTTCATCAAAGGAAGAAAAAACAAAAAAAAATCCAAAAAAAGTGATGGGATTGTTTCAAAATACTATTATCACATGGTAACATTGAACAATACTTGTCATTTAAGAAAATTAAATTAATTTAAATTAATCTTAAAATATCCTTAAAATAAGGGGATTAATGATATTTTTTCATATTATATAAATCTAATGGAAAATTATAGGTTCATTACATGGAATGTGTCTCAATGAAGGAAAATTGAGACAAAATTACATTATAGATTTGGTAACTATTGAAAAATAAACCACATGAAATTAAGATCATAAAATGGATATGAAAATACCCTTAAATTTAATTATAATAATCGTAGAATTAATCCATCTTAATTATACACACCACATAAATTGAATGGATGGGGAATAAAGCTTGTATCTCATAGAAATAAAAAGTGAGATCTAATTCTTTTACCTTGTGTCTTGAATCACATCACATCCATTGAAAACTCCTATATAATATATATATATATATTTTTATAATAAATATATTATAGAACAAAATTATTTTATTTAATACCAGATATGGTTTTATTATGAATTTTTATTACCCGCTATTTACATCATTATCTTAAGGTTTTACTTTGGGTAATATTCACTTTTCTTTTCGCATGTGTCTTAATTTTTTATATATTTGGTACTTATATATATATATATCATGATTTCTATAATTTAATACATTATATTAATATAATGTATATTCATTATATGTGAATTATAATAATCTATAAAATTTAATTGTATAAAAAGGTATATATGGTCATGGAGACAGTAAGTCGTACATACAGATGAATCTTGATTCCGTTTTATTATTGTACTAAAATAAAGAAAGTAAATTATATGTATGTATTTATATTAAATATATAATTATTCCAACTGAATTATTATATCATATATATCAAATAGGTTCACTAAACACATACGTAATACATTCAATGTAGAGTGTGAATGAATCACAATGTTTTGAGGGGGAGGTAGTCCACACATCCTCAACCGAAATTATCTTAGTTAAAAAAATTGAAAATTATAAATATATGTTTTATAAAATAATTAATGAAACTTACAGACATAATAAATATAATATATATCATATATAAATAGCATGTCGAACATAATTCCCAACCATGAAAGTTGGTTAAGGAAAAACGAACAGTTATTATTTTGTGAGGTTGTTGTTCGTTGTACACATAAACAGTATGTTCCATACCCATTATATAGAAGTGTGTATTACAATATAAAAAAACATTATAAAAAAAATAATTATATTTAGGATAATTTTTTTGTTTAATAATATAATGGGGATATTGGAGTGGTGGATAATGTAAAAAAAATAAAGGATCTCGAGGTATGATGTTATATCTTATTTGGGAAACTACATTTGGTATTCACTAAAGGGATACCATGGATTACCTTACACCCAAATCCTGGCTTCATTTAGGAATGTAGGTATTTTTTTAAGTCTATTGGGTAGATTTTTGATGAACATATTTGGTTTTAGTGGTGTGAATAAGGGGGATATTGATTTCCCTTTTATAGTGGAGGATGAGCGGCACTCTTGTAAATTCAAAAAGTTATTCATTAATAAGAGTTCATATTATCAAATATGACTAAAAATAGAGAAATAATTTTTTATTGGGGAATAATGGCCAAGATAAACCTCTACCTCAAGAAAATATGTTTATTTTAAAAATTTAGTTCCTTAACAACTAATATTCCACAATTTTATCATTTTAGTTTTCATAAAATCATCTAATATTCAAACCTAAGTAAAAAAACCATTAATAATTAAATAATATGAGATTTATTAGAAAATATAAAAACAATTAATTATTAATATGATATATTTTTTTAAAAAAATCCCATGTGTTTTCTAAATTTATTATAAAAGAAGCGCATGTGACCGCTAAAACACTACTTAAACCTATCTCAATCTAACAATATTTTTAAAATATATGTGAAAATATGCTAATTATCAATTATTATTTGGTCCATTAATATAAAATATAAAATATTTTTTAACACTTACAAATCACTTGTAATAATATGTTATTATTATTAATTTTAAACCATTTAATATAACAACATTTATAGTAAAATAACAATAAGGTCAATCTTGAAATTATTTACATATTATTAATTTTAAAATATAAAAATAATATTGGAATTAAAATATATTAGTTTTACAGATATTTAACATGATATATTAATCTTTAAAATAATTAAATGTAATATTTCATTCAATTTACTTCAATTTTAATATTTCTAAAATCATTTATTTTAAATAATAATAAACTTAATAATCTTAACCGTGGTACTTCTTAAGAATTTTACATAACTAAATCATCTCTAGAAATTTATGATAGATTATTATATAAAAAATAACCTATTTTTCTTTAAAAAGGATATGTATAACGAAAAATATGATGTTTTTTACATATCTCAAAGTTTTATAAATATTAATGGAAAAGAAAGCTCCCATTTTGTCTTTTTCTATACATAACCATTTATATAGAAAATGTTTATTTAATATTATCCAAATAACATATGTAATGAGAAAAAATTGGGTATGTGGTCTAAATATTGTCAGCCAATGGATTTTGGACTTATGTCCAGGTCATTTGGGCTCTTAATATTAAGGGTCATTTCATTATTAAGCTTAATATTACTTTAATCACCATAATTAATTTTATTAAATTTCACTAATTTTTTTAGTCAAAAGATAATATTGTCTAATTAGACCACAAATAATTATACTAATTAGGTAATTTTATTTATGTTTTTCAGAATTCAAATCCCAAAATTGGGAAAATTTTGATTAATTCTAATCCCACATACGTAGAGAGAAATCAGGGTTTAAAAGTAAAAACGTTCAAAATAATAATATGTGTTATATCAAATATCAATATAAAAATGATTATAATTACCTGATTTGGATTAATATATATATATAATTTATCTTTTATGACTTTTTAAACTTATTTAAAATATAATTTACATTACAATTATTTAAAATAAAATGCAGGTTTTAACTAAAATAGAGTATTTTTCACTATTCGTGAAAAAAATAATGTTTCTTAATGATATCCCAAAACATCATCTAAGATAATTTCAAAATTATGATTTAAAAAAAATTATTTTTAAAAATATTATTCATAAAAGTTTCAAAATTTAGATTTATAGTAGGTGCACCATTAAAAGGAATTTAAACTCAGTTTTGTGAGTAACGCAAGTTAACTCGGTGTTGTGTGCACTAAAAACTAATCAAAGGGTTTCTTATAGGGAAATATCAACATGGTTTTGCATATAATGTAAGAAAAATTTATTTATTTATATGTATATAATGAAAATAAAATATAAAATGTTGTGTGAAATGAAATATATCAAAAAGATTAATTTAATTGGAAAAGGAATTCATAAAATCACAGTGTGTTACATAGGGATATAGAGTACTCTCTAAAAGCCCGCTGAGTAGGTGAGGAATCCCACCATAAAAAACCCCTTGATTTGTTTCGATGTATACTTAGTTCTAATCACTAATTATCCAGATCTATATTCAGTTTCAAATATAGTTTTCACCTATAAGGAATCTCACTAGAACCCCCAAGATTTATTCAAAAAAAAAACTCCTGTAAGGAAACCAATGATTTCAACCCCAACTAAAATATACATGATAGGGGGAAAAATAAAAAATGACCCAGCATATAAATAAAAATAATCAAGTAGAACTATACTATATTTAATAAAATCACTCATTAATATATATAAATAGAATATGCTAAGCATATTTATAACATGTCTTAAAACATGGGTCAAAAATATGCCTCAATTAAGAATGAATGTAAAATAAAAATGAAATGTGATATTATTGAGTTGGGATAATATAAAGTGATTTCAATAATATATTGGACTCTATATTAATAAAATTTATTAGATTCTACATCAATTGGAACTATAAAAAATTATAGACTAAAAATGATGAATGATAAATGTTAATGAAAAACCAATAGTGGTAAGACCCATGAATCAATGATAAAACATCACTATATATCCCGTAATGGTATTGTACAAGCCACATGAATTACTAAAAGAGGAATCATTGATTACAATAAAATATATGATTGATGATGTTGATAATATGAACACAAGAATAAAAAAGATAGTGTTTATAAAATATAAATGATAAGTAATTTTATATTTTTATTGAAGAGTAGAATAAATTTTAAACGAAAACACATAGCTTTGATAGAATTAATAGATTTTGGAATCATTCTATTGCATGTGAAAATAAAAATCACGAATCATAATAATCTATTCAAGGAAAATTTTATAATTGGTTAAATAAACCACTTAGTGAAATATAGAATATATGAATCCCAATATATCCTACAAAAAAATATTATACAAGAAAAATAACTCAACTTGGATGAGAAGAATCAAATATTGAGGTGAAAAGGTGGGACTAACACAAAAATTTATTTATATATTTGGTTATATTTTAAAAATGTATTATTCGTTTAGTTAATTCTTATATGGATGAAAAATTGATTTTATTATAGAATATTTCCATATGGAAGGGTCATATGACATCTTATTTCCTTAAAAATAATTTATTAAGGATCATTCAGATAAACTTACCATCAAGCAATAAGGGTCATATACCATGTTATTTACTTAAAAATAATCTTATTCGTTTAGTTAATTATTAAATTTTTTTTGGGATAGATGTGATACTATATAGACAAACGCCATCTGGTAAGAATGAATATATATTCAAATTTAAGTTAATTAGAAAAGTAACCTTATACAACCCTATTTTTTACCATTTAGTTAGAGACTCTATAACACTGAGAACAACATTCAAGCATCATACTTCATATTAAAAACAAAATATTAGGCATGTGACATGAAATTACTATTAACCACGATTATGTTGTATATGACAATATATTATACCATATTCATGTTAATGGTACCTTCCAATTAGGGTTTCAGTATTTGAGGTCTCATGGAAAATATATATAGTGATAATTAGTCCAATTTTAGTTTTATTTTAATGAATATTTAATTAAATAGTTATAAAATATTAATGAACCTCATAATTATGTAATGCATGTATTCATTTTTCATCAAGGTTTTCCAAGTCACCGAATAGATCTTATAATTGTAAATTAATAGTTATTTAGTTGTATATTATATTATATAGTGATAAAAAATAAACCATGATGAGATACATGACTCTAATTTCATATACTATATAATATAGGGATTCCTATGTCTAATTCTATAAATATTTCAAAAAATATTCACACAATTTTTTAATGATCATAGAAGGATCACATTTAGTAATTCTATCCTATCATAAAAAGTAAGAATTTAATGATAGTTTTTTATGAATTCATATACATTTCCATTAACAATAATAGGATAATAAGATGAGTGGATATAGTGTATATTTTACTTTTAGGAAAACATATTCAATTAATATGTTGATAAATGTTAAAAATTATCACTAAATTGATTTTATGAAATTCAAAATCAATTGGTTATGTAATATTTTAAAAGAGAAATCATGGATTTCATCCTCACAACACTCAATTATTAAAATTATTCCTATTTCAAGAAAATTTCAATATTATAATTTATGAGGCTAATGGTTTTGGACATTCCAATTAGAGAATGTACCCATGAAAACTATAAAAAACTTATATAAAATGGCCAAAAATATTTTTGGACTTGTACGAACTCTATATGTAGATTAACTATGTTGGAATGAAAATGGAATGATTTTTATTACATCCAAATCTATATTTAATCATTTATCATAAAAGGATTTTAGTAACCTAGACAACTTTCTGGGTGTGGGATGGTAGTTCTGATCGAATGTGTTCCTTATCTAATAGTATTGAGCTTATTCATTGCAACAAAAATTTTCCCCCATTAGGAATATCTTGATAATTTTTTCTATATTTTAATATCCTTATAAGTATTTACATATTTAATATATATTTAAAAAATTACCACCTACATATTTACACTTTAGAAACATTTTGTCTTTGAAATGACCCATTTAGATAGTATTTTAGCATGTGGTTCATTTAGTTAACTATTTCATAAAAATGAGATGGTAAGGATTCTTTTTGTAGTGATGTGGTGCAGTTTTGTAATTCCATTTCTTACCCCATTATTTCAAAAGGTGAAATCTCCCTTTTATGCGACATGTCATGAGACATATCATCCATATATATATTAGTATGAAATTATAGAAAACTAGATAAAGAAGATATTCCAATATTTATATATTTGTGGTGTGTGAAAACTATTTATCATTGGGAATGCATTCCAAAATTTCAATGCATGCTAATGAAATATGGTCACTTCATCCTTCTAAATATAATAATATCTTTTACTATACATGATTATTGATTCTAAATAAGATTTCATGTCACACCCCTCCCTCTAATGGTTCCATTTATTGTTATAATGTGAGTAATTGGAGATAATTAGTCTTAAATACATCCTCTAATTTTCATTGATTTGATGATATAAACATAGTTTCTATTATATACTTGGACAGGATTTTTTATCCACTAAGATGAACATGACAGATAATAGAAAACATAAAACCACAAAAAATCATTCAATGAAGAAAAACTCAATATTTTCATGAAATGTCATAAAATTTGAACATATTTTGAATAAAATACAGGTAATAAAATAAAATTCTCAGCAGGGAACTTTAATCAAAAATAGATCATGTAGTACTCTATGTGCTTACAAAATCCCTAAAAATCACTAACTAGATATTGTGATCATAAAAAATTGATATAGTTATAGGTTGACAATAAAACGTATCCTCAGTATGATCCCCTTCTCAGCCACTCATGAAAATGATAAATAAAGAATACTAAATCCCGATGAATAAATAGTTAATATAATTAATCACCTATTCTTGTATGTTTTGTTACTATCCTCACTATGGATCTCTCAAAATATGTTTTATAAAAGTAATAATAGGTGTATGGTTATATGATATTGCATACAAGTAAAAATAGGTGTATGGTTAGGGCTCATGGTTTGTCTAACCATGTGTCTCTACCTAGGAAACCATGTATACATGATTTTCTAATCCGAAAATTATTTCTAAACTCCAAAGAACCTTTTTTTATGTTCCAGATGGGCCTATATGACCCCGTAACTTTTTCTTCTTCCTTGGATGCTACCAAGAGTTGATTTATGGTCCTCTAAACCCATATAAAATTAAAACGATTCTAGTAAAATTCATTTGATCCCTACCTGGTATGATTCCTCTTCTCGTTCTCTTACCACTACTCCCTATTCTTTCCTCCATAGGGTTTGGTAGATTAAACTATATTTGGAGGATCTATTCCCCACTATTTCTTATTGTGAATCTAGGTTTTATGGTCAGATACTCTTTATTGACTTTCTTCATTGGAGTTCCTGGTTTGGGTATTGTGTTGCAAGATCCCATGCTCCTGAGGTAGGTTATTACATTTTTATTGGAAAATTTTATTAAACCCGAATTTGTTAATTTATATTCAGTGGCTTGATTAAAATTGATTTAATTTCAATTGGTTTTTTTAAAACACTGATCCATTGAATTTGGGATTTGAAATTGGATTGGGCATGAAATTGGGACCCCCCCCAATTCCATTGAATCGGGGTGTGTTGTGATATTGTATGGAAATTTACTAAATTAAATTATGGAAATTAATTATAGAATTTTAATTGTGAAATTTATTTTATTAAATTTAATTCAAAGGGATATTTTACAAAATTTCTTAATATAATTTTTATAAAAAATTACACGTTTTATCTAGGAAAAATTATTTATTTAATTAAAAACTCTTTTATTAGTTTTTAATAGGAAATTAGAATATTTGAAATGGTAGAATGGGATGAATTTTATTTGAAATAGTTTTAAAATAATTTTACTAGTTATGATTTGTATTAGATAACATGAAATTCAAGGTAGTTAGTGATGTATTCGAGACCACACTCTATCTCTTTAAAACACTAACAATACAAAAATGTTGTAGGTCATATCCCTAATTTGATGGGGATGTGTCCTATTTGACTAATGTCAGAGGTAAATGTGTAAAAATATTTTTGGGATAACTAATAAAGTTTGAGGGAGTCCCATAGCCTAGAACTATCCTACCTTTTGGAAAATGACCTTGTTTCTTGTTGTTTGTATTTGAAACACATTCCATTTCTTGTAATTTTATTTACACATTCCATCAGAATTTATATAAATTTTCTTATATAAAATGATATTAAGGTTTTCTTTATAATTTATTTCCATCATTTTATTAGTAAGGAATGATTTTTTTTAAATATAATTTTGATCTGTCAAGCCCGTTTATTTAAAAAATAATTCTTTATATGGTTAATTAAATGTTGTTATCCAATTATTGAATCCTTGGTGAGACCGTACTGGGAATTTATCTCACCCCACACATTTTCCCTTACGTATTTGAAGATTATATTATTCTAGGTTTGAGAAATGATAAGGTTCCACTTGGAGGAGGTAGAAGCTGTTAATACTTAGTCATAGAGAGTTTTGTACATTTGAAAATGGTCTTTTATCCTATTTTTTGGTTTCTTGTAGTTCTTCATTGGGTTTTAATTCCTATTTGACATATGGTATTTCTCTCCCAATTATTTTTTTCATGTATGCATACTTACTTGTTTATCTTTATTCATGTGTATATTTGGAAAATTTGTTCCAACATTCATTCTATGTTATTCTAGGTGTAAGTCTCTAACCCATGGGAATCAGAAACGCCCTTCAAGATATGTTATGACGAGATAAATTATTAGGTTACCTGGGTATTAGGATTATTTTAGGAAAAATTTTTATGAAAGAATGGGTTTTCATCCTTTCATTATGCCATTATGAAATTGTGTAATATTGTTGGGATATAGGAGGTAGTGGCGATAGATTTCTAGGACAGATCTCACGAGAAAGAACCTTATGTCACCATGGGTGGTTTGGTAAGGATGACTTAAGGGTTAGTTATAGTATTTTCCCTAACTTTTGTTTTTATATGATCAAATCCAAATATATTTTTCTCATATATTTGGATTAACTTTCCCTTATTTCTATATCATACTCTAAATCTGATGTCTTTACAGTTTTTTGCTGATGTTGTGCAGTATCATTCCTCCAAGAAGAATTGTGAATAAAATCTAAGGGGAAGATGTTGATTGAACGAAGTGAGAAAATCTTCCCATGGACCCGATCCTAGTTGAAGTGATTGTGTGTACTACCCAAGCTCTACAACAAGAAACCCCACCAGTTTCTCATTCAGCTCCAATAGTGTAACATCAGAGGTATGTTATCCAAAATCATTATCAGGTGTTCCTTACATAGAATCCCCCAGAATTTAAAGTCTCTAATGATCCTCAAGAGGCATAGGAATGGTTGAGAGGGATTAATAAATTTTTTTAGCTTGTAGAGACACCTATAGAAATCAAGGTGATGTGTTCCACCATCATTCTAGAAGGACCGAGCATTACATTGTGGGACCTGATAGTGACAAAGAATATGTGTGGGGGTAATAGAGGAAATAAAAATAACTCATATTTTCAACTAGTAATATATAGATTCAATTGTTTTTTTCCAAGGCTATTAATTTTTTCAATATATAATAGGATAACAACATAGTGATAGAGTATGGAAAACAAATTGACGAACTAGTGTAGTTTTCACCTAAAATTTTATCAAATGAGAAGATGAAGAAAAGTTAGTTCGAGCTAGGACTACTATTGAATATTCAGTCATAGATTTCCTTGATAAAGATTCCATCTTATTCCGGGGTTCTATAAATATCATTGATGGTCAAGATTGAAATAGATGGTAATTAAGATTTTATGAAAGTACCTTCTTCTCTCAATGATTGTTCTATGAGATCCATTAAAAGAAATAGGAAGCATAATGATAATCATGGTGTCTCTATGATGAATTGTTTTTCTATAACTCTTATAGTTCCTAGAGGAGGATGTTTTATTTGTTACTAGTGTAGAAACTAGATCACTCAATAAGGGTTTTCGCTAAGGAACCCTTGTTTTCGGGATCATTTGGCTACTCTGGTCACTTGCAGAAGTTCTGCCACATATTTTCTACTCCTCTAGTGGCATCGGATCATCATTACCTTCTAATACAATGGTTAAAGTAGATTATTTTAGGATAATGGGCTTCCATCCACATGCATTTGGAAGGAATCTTCTTCACATAGTGTAATGGTACTGAGAGGAAGAATATATATATGGATAGCGACTGTGATAGGTACTACCACCAACAATTTATCATTAGTGACTTATTTGTTTTATATTTTTGC
Source organism: Viscum album (assembly GCA_963277665.1). NCBI lineage: Eukaryota > Viridiplantae > Streptophyta > Magnoliopsida > Santalales > Viscaceae > Viscum > Viscum album. The sequence goes on along the minus strand of OY728128.1, from coordinate 204,377,704 downwards.
ATCTTATTTTTTTATTTCAACTGTTATATGAATATACATATTCTCTGTACATTGAATTTGTCTTATGTGATTAATATCAGTACATATCTTGGAATGAAGAGCGAGAAGGGTCTATGTAATCCCACTTATGAATTCTATTTAAAAATAAGTTTTTTTTTAATTTTCTGGTTTGTAACATTAAACATCTTGAAAAAAATTTCAGGATCGATTGGAGCATTTCCAATAAGGCACAGATTTCTTGTTATCTTTAATGAGACTCCATTACCACACCAGAAGGGGTTTTCTATATCATTCATTGAGAATGGGACTTAAGGTTAAGTAGATATAGACCTTCTTATTCATATTTTGGGAAAGTAATATCACTGCTTACTTTTGATCTAGATCAAGACTCTACTTGTGGTGATCTCCCTCCAGTTTTCATTGAGTTTCCCAATTTTATTCTTTATGAATTATTTCATTTTCCATTAGTAAGGGATGGAGAGTTTTCTATGTATTTAGTTCTTATTACTCAATAATTATATATAACTTAATACATTATGGAAATAATAGAAATTTATGGGAACAATTATCAGTTAAATAATCTTATAGAGAAAGGATTTATACACTCGAGTGTGTCACCTTGGGAAGTATAATATCTCATTGATAAGAAAGATTATTGTTCACTTTGACTTTTTTGTTGATTATAAAAAGCAAAATTGAATAACTCAAAATAATATGTATATATTTCAGTGTATTTATGATCATCTTGAGTGGTTTAATGTGGTGTTGTGGTTATCTATGATTTACCTCTGATCTGGTTATCACTAGTTGGGGATAAAAGAATATAACATTCTAAAACCCTCCTTTTGTAATAGGTTCTACAATTATGAGTACATTTCATTCCATTAGGCCTAACCAATGATCATATTTTTTTTTGATTTAATGAATAGGATTTTCGATGAGTATCCTGATGCCTTTATGGTTGTCTTGGTGGATGACATCCATGTTTACACTAAATAAGAGGATGATTATGTGTGTCATCTAAGAAAATTTATGGAATTTTTGAGATATCATTGAATTTAGTACATGATTTAAAACTATGACTTCTATATTTTTTAAGGGATTTTATTTGGGAATATAGTGTCAAAACATGAATTTCAGTTGATCCTAACATGGTAAATGTTGTAACAAGTTGGAAACAACCATGAAATGTTTTCATGATATGGATAATCTTAGTAATAACTTGGTATTATATCTGGTTCATTAATGAATTCTTAATTTTGTATTTTTTTTATGAATTCTCAAACTCATAAGGGAATATATATGGTTGGGTTGAATATTTTTAGAGTTTTTTTGTTGATAAGAAATACCTTCTAACTACTGCACTGGTGTTGACTCTTCTAGTGGTTGGGTGGGGTTAAGTGGTATTATGTGATGCATCATGTTTAGGTATGGGTAATTTATTATGTAGTTAGATTATTTCATTGCATATGGATCACATCATATTATGACACACAAGAATAATTATCGGACCCAAGACCTTGAACTTATAGTTATGATGCACACATTTAAGATATAATAGAATTAAAATTCCAAATAATGGTTCATCATATATTATAAACACACAATATTATGTCAAATATTCTGTCAAAAAGATCTAAATATTTGGTAGAGGCACTGGGTGGAATACCTATAATCATTTGAATTTATATCGAATATATCCCAGGGAAATGTAATGTCATCACATATTCTTTTAGAATGAAACTTCTGACCCATATTTTGAATGAATCTTCAAAAGAGTGGATCTTGATGGAACTTTCTTCAATGATTCATATTGGGGTGAGTGAATTAGAGGATGAGGTTTTATTGGATATTATTCAGTTGAATTTCTCTCAGACCTAGATTGTTCTTTTAGAATAACAAATTGATGATGAGTTTTACAGAATTAGAGACTCTATTTATAGTGAGGAGACCATCCCTGAATTGTTATTCTCTATAGATGGAATTATATTCTATTAGAATCACTTTTTCATGATGTTATATGTAAGGAAATATGTGATTGATAGTTTCAATAAATTTTAGTGGGATGTTCACCTAGGAACCATGAAAATGTTGTATGATATGAAAATATGATTTTGATGGAAAGGTATGAGATGGGGCATTGTTTATTTAATATCCAATTGTTATAAATTAAAATAGGTCAAGATATATCACCAAAATTTTATTTTTTTAGTTCATCCACACCATGTGAAACTATAGATATTGGATTTGGTCTCTATTGACATTTTGGTAGGGATAAAATGTACCCAGAGGAAGAAGATAGAGATTTGGGTTGTGATCAATCGGCTGACTAAATTGGATCACCTTATACCCATTGTGATACAACCAATGTATATGAGATGGGAAATCTATATGTGGAAGGTATTTTTTGTTTTCATGGTGTACTAACTCATTTATTCTCCTTTATGAAGCCTTGGTTTACTTATTTCTTTTGGAGAGGCCTTCTGGTGGAACTGGGGTCCTAGGTCCTTTTCCGCATGACATACCATCTGTAATCAAATGAACAAACATAAAGTACTATACAGATTCTTCATTATATGATATGCATCTATGTTTTTGATTTTTTTATGATATTGGGATTAAAATATTGTTTTGGTTCAGTTTTCTTATAACAATAGTTACCATTCTGTGATCATAATGTCTCCTTTTGAGTCATTGTATTATTGAACTTGTAGATCTCTATTATATTGGTCAGAGAATGGTGATAGCTCCTCGGTTAGACAGATCATGGTTCAAGAGATGGTAACCATGAATCAATTGATTCCCTGTACAATGTTGATGACATATATCTAATATAATTTATATCCAGATCATCATCATAGACCATTGGAATTTTTAGTTGATTACTAGGTGTTGATGAATGATTCAACCTGTTTGGGTCATGAAGGGCTTGGGAGGTAGGTAAATTTTCTCCTCACTTTGGGTGTACATTTTGTGGTTGTTGATAAGGTGGGGAAAGTGGCATACCATTTAGCACATCCAACATAGCTGAAGTCTATACATAATGTGTTCCATGATTTTCAGCTACAAAATTATTTTTCTGATCCATCTCAAGTACCAAGTTGGAGAGATCTCAATGTTGAACCAAATTTATCCATGATGAAGAATCTATTTTGGATGGTTGATTCTAAAAAATATGTACTTTTTGGGAGGATGATACCTTTGGTTTCAGTTCTATGGATTCACAGGTCTGATTCTCCTAATACATGGGAGAGGTTAGAACTAATGAGAGAGTGGTGACATCATATTTTTGATATGGATGCTTTTGGTATACTTTTTGGTGATAGAATTATTCAATGGTTGGGTGGTTGTAACATCCTATAACTATTTTCAAGTATTCAAACCGAATCCCTTTATTGTTATTTTGTTGGGATTCATTTAAGAGAGATTTTAGTGAATTTTTGTACAATTTCGGATGCTTTGAAAGATTTTGGGTTGTTCACTGTATGTTAATGATTTTCACGAACCCTACAGCCTGCTAGTATAAACAGTGAAAACTATAAAAGTGAGATTTTTCGTAGTAGGAACACTGTTTTAAAAACTCATCGACCACGTAGTAGAACCATATAACTAGGAAAAATGGTAACACGGTTGTGGTACTTGGTTTTTCAAATCACGCAGATCTACCTAGGAAACCATGAATACAATATTTATTAATCCGAATATTATTTTAAAAAATCTCAAAATCCTTTTTTTAGGTGCCTGAAAGATCTGTATGAACCCATAGAATTTTATTTTACATTAGTGTAACAACCCGATATTTTATTATAAGTATTCTTTTTAATTTATTTGATGTCATGTGTTTTATACTACAACAAGATTATCTTGTGCCATATGCAACACTGTATTAGCTTGCAGTATACGCAACACTATTCTTAGATTGTGTTACACACAATTTCAAGTTCGTTTGATAATAGTCATTATACGCAACATTGAGTGCATATATATATATGTGTGTTCAATGTATAAATGAAATATGGTTGGATTCTGTTATATGAAATAATAAAGGAGTCTTGCACAACACGCAACCCTGACTTGTCTTGCATTACACGCAATCACGACCTTCCTCGATAGCGTGTGTTGTACGCAATACCGGGTTTTACTAAACAACGGTATATTATTATAATATTATTATGAACTAGCCATTATGAATAGTATTAATTAAATTTTGAATTTTATAACGTTATTATTCATATTACACATTTTCTAGAACATGGTATAAGAACAAAATAAATTTTTCGGGTAAAATAAGTATTTTTCAAAAAATACAGTTTTGTCGCCTTTTGATTGCGCACCCACTTTAAATCTAGTTGTGGAGATTTTTATAAGTTTCATTTGACAAAATAAAATTATTCTTTAGAATCAGGATATAAAAATTTACTTTGGGTTTATTATTGATACTTTTCTGATAACTTTTATGTTTTCGTGAATAGTAAAAATACCCTAATTTTTAATTAAAAACAACATTTTTCATTGAGATAATTTGTATGGTTAAATTATAATATTTAATGTTTTTAAATTATAAATATAATATAGTTTTACCATTTAATATAATGTATGTCATTATCATTGATTTTACATTGAATTCGTAGGTTAAATCAATTCAATCTTTTGCAATCTTTTAAACAAAAAAAAACCCATTTTCTTTCAACCACGAGATTAATTTTAATTTAATTTCTGCAAATTTTGTGTATTGAATTTGGAAGAATGGATTCCATATTTGTAATCAGTGGGTCCTGATTATGTTAGTAAGCTACTTTTTATTTTTGGGCATTATGGATAGTAACTACGGTAAATTGTATAGTTAAAGGTAAATCGGGTAATTAAGGGTAAATATAAGGTTATAAAATTACCCTAACACATTCCAAAATTCTCTTTTATGGCTAAAAGTAGACCCATATCACCTAAGGGTCGGATTAGATTCATTTTATGGACTTTTGACTATGAAAATAATTTAATTATTATTAAAACCAATGAAAGTGACAACATGTCACTCTCTTAAATGTTATAAGTATAATAATTTTAATTTAGTGATAAACATCATAAAAATTCGAAAATTAATAGTCTCAAGAAAGATAATAAGATTATCTACATCATGATAATTTATTTAGAATTTTTAGGGATTAAATAATTGTCATTAATGGTGATACATTAATGATTCAGAAATTATTTATTAAGTGAAAAATCAGTAATATAGTTTTTATTGAAATAATAATACCCATTAAAGGGACCACAAACCAGACCAAAACTTATTGGTAGTATATATATATATACCATAATAGTCCAATTACCTAATATATAACCGTTTGGAGTCTTATAAAAGTGATTATGACACTTATATTATTTTATTTTAAATGATGCCAAAGTTGCCACCTTAATAATTTAATAAATATAACAATTTAAATATTGTTAGTTTAATATGATAAATTCTAGTAAAAGTATTATTGTGAAATTTAACAGATTTATCTTCATCAGAGGATTTTATGTTTAATTTTTATTCAAGAAATACGTATATTAAATAATTATACAAAACTGTTGTAATAATTATTTTATTAAGAGATAAACCAAATAAATGGTTATAAAAATAATAAAATAAATATTATATGTACTATTCAATGTTCTAAAATACTTTTCTAGATACATATGACCTTTTTTAAATCTATTAAAGCTTTTAGTTTGAACATATCTTCTGTATATATGTTATTTAAATTCAAATAAATGAATAATCTCAAAATTGACACTATTGTTATTTTATAAAAATAACATATTATAAAATTGTTTAAAAATCACAAAAATGTTTACAAATTATAAATTTAAATTTATATAGTCTTAAATGTTATATATTATCCAATTATGGAAAATTCACAACAAATAAGTAATTAATTGTTATAATTTAAAATTTAGAATATTATTACCACAAATAAAACTAAATTGATTAAGGATAAATCAAGTTGATAATGTTTAAAATAAATTCCTAACATGTCTAAATTTTATTGGTTTACGAGATTAAAACCCTATATCATCTAATATTCTAATATGAGTCATTTTTGGAGGTTTTTAAGTGGGGTTAGATTTATTATAAATTAATATTTTTAAGAATTCCAAAGGTGCCCCTCTCCACCCTTATAAAAGGGCACCTCCTTCCTCCTTTCCTCACACCAATTTAAGCCTTTATTCTTGGCCAAACCCTGCCAAATTCTCTTCTCCACTTCACTAGAAACATCCTAGAGGTCTTGGTCTTCTTCAAAGACCAATTTTAGTGCCCTAAGTGGAGGTCTCAAAGAAGCGCTTCAAAGAAGAGGTAATGTCCGTTACCGATTCCTTCAACTTTATTTCTTCTTCTACTTCTTATTATTTAGTTGTTTCATTATGAAGTAATAACATAAATATCACTAATATACTGATATGTTATTATAAGTATGAAAAAACCCTATTTCACCATCTATCCATCCTACGGAAAACGAAATCACCGTGCGTGCATACGTACGAAATACCGTCCCCACGTCGTGGTGTAATCTATTTTTCCAACACCACCTTACTTGGATGGGTATAATGGTGTAAAGAATAACTATACATAGTTATTATAACATCATACTTATTATGATATATTTTATCATCCTATCCAATTCAATTCAATGATTATGGGAACGATATCATCGCTCGTGCGTACGTACGGACTACCATCTCCACGACGCGATGAGATTCATTCTCCATGTTAACCATTTAAGAATGATTATAAAGTATATATAAGCAATAATAATGAAATATATGACATTATAATACTAATTGATTTAAGTATATATATATATATGTATGTCATCTACTTAATTCCATTCAACTCAATAAGGAAACAAAAACAGCGTTCATGCGTACGTACGGCCTACCGTCTCCATGAACGGTGCATTTATTTCCATTTATCGATCTATTATATATATGTATATTCTGAATATATATTATATATAAATCATGTTTTATATTATGGAATTAAGTAATCATGATCTAAGAAATCATATGAATAATTACAAGTCAAAACACGGACGACAAATGAAACTATTTTACCCAAGACAATCTTTAACATGGAATTTACAAAAGAACGGGTAATATAAAGTCATAAGTAAACCATATATGATATCATAACAATGAATATGACTCTGTAATAAGTCAATGACATTATTTAAATCATTATACAGGTGGTTCAGATACATACGAAGCATATCAGACATAAGGTAAGCGATAATTTTGCAAATCTCATTTTTATCTGAGATTGCTTATTCGTAAGTATTTACTGGGGTTATTTGTATCATCCATGTCCATATTTTATAAAAGTTTTTTCATGTATGTTTAAAGTCCTTTTTACCCATTTTTGACTTTTAATACATGGTATGTATGGAATCTTACTATTACGAGGTACTTTTTGACTTTTCTGACAAAAGTACGAGAAGAATGTTTTTTTAACTTATACGGCACGAACAGATTTTTATGGTTTTATAAAGCCTTATTTGCATGAAGCTTCCTTAAAAATATTTCATGACTATTTTCAACAAAATCTCTTCCTTTTAAAATAGCATGACGTTTTGTGAAAAGAAATTGATTTTTATGAAGAAAGGATATTTTCTTCAATAATTCATTTCAAATGTTTTATCAAAACCATTTTCCATCTAAGATGAAATTATTTCATATGTGTATTTTTTAAGTTTAATGTCTCTATAATTTACATGGTTCACTCTTCTTATGATTAAATTCCCGTTTGTTTTATATGGATTATGAAATTATGGGATGATGTTTATGAAACCCATTTTATTTTTTGGGTTATGATGAATGTTTTAAGTTTATTTTGTGGGACAAGTAAGAATGATTTCATTATGAGATGGATGGGAACTATATCTACCTCCAATGCATTGGGTAAAGATTTATATCTCATGATATAGACATGGGTGGAATGGAAAGTTAAACCGGTTCTGTAAAACAGGACTGAAATGAGGAGTGAACTCGATTCAGAAAGGGACTTTTTCCACTAAGATAGTCTTGGCAGCAATGCCTTGGCTACTATGGAGATCATATCATGTGCTTAATGGTTTCCATAATTACATGTTTTATTCCCATGCTATTTTATAATGCTTTATGTTCCATTATTTTCTATGCCTTATGTACTTCAATGTTTTATGTTGTTGCTCAAGATGTTTAATGTTCATGTTTTTTTAAGTTCAAATATATATGGTATGTTTTATTTTATCCATGCTTACCCTTACTGAGCATTTGAGCTCACCCTTTTTATGTTTTCTTTTCCCCCAGGATTAAAAGAAATATTTTAGGTAAGTAAACAAAAATGGGAAGATCTTTATGGGAGATGTTGAAGATCTTTCACCATGATTATAAGATTACGTTCCAAGTTTCCAAAGACACTAAACTATTACGGTCCTTGTGTGTTTGTTTTTGTTATGTACTAAGTATTCTGTAAAAGTAATGTAATGTCTATGTACGTCATGCTTTGGGTCTCTACAGTTGGTATCAGAGGAAAGGTTTAGTCAATCTTTGGAAACTAGGATTCGAAAATGTTAGTGAGATCTCTAGAGATATTTCTAAGGTATGTCTAGGGATGTCCCTAAGGATAAGTATACATATAGGATATAGTCCTAGAACTACGGTAACGATCTTAGAATTTAACCTACGATGTTAGATATTGAGGGTGCTCCCCCTTTACTATGTTGTTTTCCCTAGCATGATTTTTTCCTCTCACACTATTCTTTTTGGGTTTTAGAAAATGGCTGGAAACAGGAAGATTCATGATAATGGAGGATATGACGGACAATGGAATGATATTATTCATGAGAAACCAAATGAAACGGGATTTGGAAGTCCAAACATCATTATTATGCCTAATCAGCAATCTCATAATATGATCAATAATCTCAACTTTGGTAATTTTCTCGACTCAGATAATAAGAGAAAGATGGAGTTTCATGATGATCATAGAGGAAAGAAAGTTCAATTTCCCTCATGTAAATCATGTGGGAAGAGGCATCAGGAGATTGTTTCAAGGGAACTAGAATATGATTTGGGTGTGGAAATGAAAGACATAAATCCAGTAAGTGAAAAGGAAAAGGTTCATTTAACACCATGGATGAGGATAATGGTATTGCTACGACATCAACAATGGTTAAATGTTTTAAATTTGGAATGTACGGGCATTATGCAAACCAATTCCCTATATGAAAGTCTCATGAAGAGAATCAGTACGACCGTATGGGTAGTATTTATGTTGATGATGATGAAGAGACTACAAATGATATGTGAGATGATAGAATTGTTGATGCTCGGTTAATGGTTTAATAAGGTAGTGGAATGAATACATGTTTATCAAGTGTAATGTTGTATAAGTAATCTCATGGTACTATGGAATTAAGAGACCTCTAAGGATTGTTACACTGTTGTCTTTCCTTGAGTTTTTAACGTGTATGATTAATGGTACCAGTATCCATGAAAGGTTATTCAGATATTTTTGGAATGTAAATGATATGCGCATAATGAAGGGATATGGACAAAATTAAATGTTTGATAGTATTCATGAGCTCATGATTTATATAAGGAGAAGGTTATATCATGGTTTGAGTATATAGAATTTTTGGATTTTGGAATGTGGAAAGAGTTAACTTTTGACAGCATTCATGTTTTCACTAAGGTTTAATGGGTATTCATTTTTCAAGAGAATACATGATTAAGGTATTCACATGATTGGAATTTGACCAATAAGATATGTGGGGGATAAATTATGGTATTCACATGCTTGGTTGATTACATTTCAAGTAATCGTTTTCTTTATACTATGAGCTTGGACCAAAGTATTTTAGATAAGCCTAAATATTGGAATGGATTATGTTGGACATCAGTTAGTATTGTTTAAGGATATAACTTTTTTTTATATTATTGATGGGATGTTATAGTAATGTAGTTTTAGAAAAAGGACAACCTACAGGACAGGCGACATCCCATCGCGTCGGACAAGGCTGTGGGAATCGAACCCACAACCGAAGTGCGACTGGCCTTTATCGCCTACCACTGGCCTACAGGAAGTCCCTGTTTAGTAAAAACTAGTTTTATTATATTAAGAAGTATGATATATGAAGTATAAGTCCGTTTTAGGAACCATATATGATTAATCTCACTATAGATTGACTTATGTATATTTAATAACTTTTGCTAACCTTTTGTTTGAGACAGATGGAATTACCCGTCATTCTATCACATGATCTGCTAACACTTCACGAATAACAAATTCAACTTCATTTCATTAAGAGATGAAGTGGAAATTGTTCAAGGCACGAACAACAGTGAGATTGTACCAAAATAAAGTAAGTATTTATTATAATTCAAATTCATCAACTTTAGGGAAATAATCTTGAAAACCAAAAATGTTGTCCTAGTTCCCTTATATCCGAAGAATCATATGGTACCCTAGATCATCAAAAATTTATAGCTTTGTGATTGTTGGATTTTTCATAGCCATGTTCTGTACCACTCTCCATCAGAACTTGATGGTTAGATTTTTTTTCCATATCCATATTTTCACTTATGTTCTCCTACGTGGAAACCCAGTGATGAGTCAATTTGGGTAACCATTACGTTTCATACTTTAGTTTTCAAAGTTCAGTTTTGGTATTTCATTTTACGATGTGGGTTTTAATTAAAGAAACTTTCAAGTAGAGAACCATGCATAACCCCGACGAATTTCGAGGGCGAAATTCATTTTAAGGGGGTTAGAATGTAACAACCCGATATTTTATGATAAGTATTCTTTTTAATTTATTTGATGTCATGTGTTTTATGCTACAAAAAGATGATCTTGTGCCATACGCAACACCGTATTAGCTTTCAGTATACGCAACACTATTCTTAGATTGTGTTACACACAATTTCAAGTTCGTTTGATAATAGTCATTCTACGCATCATTGAGTGTATATATATATATATTCAATGTATAAATGAAATATGGTTGGATTCTGTTATACAAAATAATAAAGGAGTCTTTCAAAACACGCAACCCTGACTTGTCTTGCATTACACGCAATCACGACCTTCCTCGATAACGTGTTTTGTACGCAATACCGGGTTTTACTAAACAACGGTATATTATTATAATATTATTATGAACTAGCCGTTATGAACAGTATTAACTAAATTTTTAATTTTATAACATTATTATTCATATCACACATTTTCTAGAACATGGTATAAGAACAAAAAAAAATTTCAGGTAAAATAAGTATTTTTCAAAAAATGCAGTTTTGTCTCCTTTTGATAGCGCACCCATTTGAAATCTAGTTGTTGAAATGTTTATAAGTTCAATTTGAGAAAATAAAATTCTTCTTTAGAATAAGGATATAAAAATTTACTTTTGGTAGATTATTGATACTTTTCCGATAACTTTTATGTTTTGATGAATAGTAAAAATATGCTAATTTTTAATTACAAATAACGTTTTTCATTGAGATAATTTATATGGTTAAATTATAATATTTAATGGTTTTAAATTATAAATATAATACATTTTTACCATTTAATATAATTTATGTCATTATCATTGATTTTACAGTGAATTCATAGGTTAAATCAATTCAATCTTTTGCAATCTTTTAAACAAAAAAATGTTTTATTTCAATAATGGGATTAATTTTAATTTAATTTCTAAAAATTTTGTGTATTTAATTTGGAAAAATGGATTCCATATTTGTAATCAGTGGTTCCAATTTATGTTAATAAGCTACTATTTATTTTTGGGCATTATGAATAGTAACGACGGTAAATTTTATAGTTAAAAGTAAATCGGGTAATTAAGGCTAAATATAAGGTTATAAAATTACCCTAACACATGCCAAATTTCTATTGAATGGCTAAAAGTATACCCATATCACCTAAGGGTCTGATTAGATTCATTTTATGGACTTTTGACAATGAAAATAATTTAATTATTATTAAAACAAAAGAAAGTGAGAACATGTCACTCTCTTAAATCTTATAAGTATAATAATTTTAATTTAGTGATAAAAATCATAAAATTTCGAAAAATAATAGTCTCCAGAAATATAATAAAATTATCTACATCATGATAATTTATTTAGACTTTTTAGGGATTAGATAATTGACATTAATGGTGATACATTAATGATGCAGAAATTATTTATTAAGTGAAAAATAAATAATATAGTTTTTATTGAAATAATAATACCCATTAAAAGGCCCAAAAACCTGACCAAAACTTATTGGTAGTATATATCTATACCATAATTATCCAATTACCTAATATATAACCGTTTGTAGTCTTATAAAAGTGATTATGACACTTATATTATTTTATTTTCAATGATGCCAAAGTTGTCACCTTCATAATTTAATAAATATAACAATTTAAATATTTTGATTTTAAAATGATAAATTCTAGTAAAAGTATTATTGTGAAAGGTAATAGAATTATATTAATCATAGGATTTTATTTTTAATTTTTAATCAAAAATAAGTATATTAAATAATTATACAAAAATGTTGTAGTAATTATTTTATTAAGGGATAAACCAAATAAATGGTTTTAAAAATAATAAAATAAATATTATATGAACTATTTAATGTGATAACATAATTTTATAGATACATATGACATTTGATAAATCTATTAATGCTTTTATTTTGAACATATCTTCTGTATATATGTTATTTAAATTCAAATAAATGAATAGTGTCAAAATTGACACTATTGTTATTTTATAAAAATAACATATTATAAAATAGTTTAAAAATCACAAAAATATTTACAAATTATAAATTTAAATTTATATATTCTAAAATGTTATAAATTATCCAATTATGGACAATTAACATCAAATAATTAATTATTTGTAATAATTTAAAATTTAGAATTTTATTACCTAAATAAAATTAAATTGATTAAGTATGGATAAATCAAGTTGATAATGTTTAAAATAAATTCCTAACATGTCTAAATTTTATTGTTTTATGAGATTACAACCATATCTCCTCTAATATTAGAATATGAGTCATTTTTGGAGGTTTTTAAGTGGGTTTAGATTTATTATAAATTATTATTTTTAAGAATTCCAAAGGTGCCCCTCTTCTCCCTTATAAAAGGGAACCTCCTCCCTCCCTTCCTCACACCAATTTGAGCCTCAAATCTCGGCCACAACCTTAAAAATTATATTCTCCACTTCAATAGAAACATCCTAGAGGTCCTGGTCTTCTTCAAAGACCAATGTTAGTGCCCTAATTGGAGGTCTCAAAGAGGCACTTCAAAGAAGAGGTAATGTCCGTTACCGATTTTTTCAACTTTATTTCTTCTTCTACTTCTTATTCTTTAGTTGTTTTATTATGAAGTAATAACATAAGTATCACTAATATACTGATATATTATTATAAGTATGAAAAAACCCTATTTCACCATCCATCCATCCTACGGAAAACAGAATCACCGTGTGTGCGTACGTACAGAATACCGTCTCCACGTCGTGGTGTAATCTGTTTTTCCAACACCACCTTACATGGATGGGTATAATGGTGTAAAGAATAACTATACATAGTTATTATAAAATAATACTGATTAGGATATATTTTATCATCCTATCCAATTCAATTCAATAATTATGGGAATGATGTCATCGCTCGTGCGTACGTACGGACTACTGTCTCCACGACGTGATGAGATTCATTCTCCATGTTAACCATTTAAGAATGATTATAAAGTATATATAAGCAATAATAAGGAAATATATGACATTATAAAGCTACTGGATTTATGTATATATATATATATGTGTGTGTTTATTTCTTCTACTTAATTCCATTCAACTCAATAAGGAAACGAAAACAACGTTCATGCGTACGTACGACCTACCGTCCCCATGAACGATGTATTTATTTCCATTTATCGATCTATTATATATATGTATATTCTCAATATATATTATATATAAATAATGTTTTATATTCTGTAATTAAGTAATCATGATCTAAGTAATCATATGAATAATTACAAGTCAAAACACGGACAACAAATGAAACTATTTTACCCAAAACACTCTTTAACATGGAATTTACAAAAGAACGGGTAATATAAAGTCATAAGTAAACCATATATGATATCATAACAATAAATATTATTCTGTAATAAGTCAATGACATTATTTAAATCATTATACAGGAGATTCGGATACATACGAAGCATATCGGACATAAGGTAAGGGATAATTTTGCAAATCTCATTTTTATCCGAGATTGCTTGTTCTTAAGTATTTACTGGGGTTATTTCTATCATCCATGTCCATGTTTTATAAAAGTATTTTCATGTATGTTTAAAGTCATTTTTACCCATTTTTGACTTTTACTACATGGTATGTATGTAATCTTACTATTATGAGGTACTTTTTGACTTTTCCGGCAAAAGTATGAGAAAAATGTTTTTTTAACTTATACAGCATGAACGGATTTTTACGGTTTTATAAAGCCTTATTTGCATGAAGATTCCTTCAAACTATTTCATGAATATTTTCATCAAAATCACTTCCTTTTAAAATATCAGGACGTTTTGTGAAAAGAAATTGGTTTTGAAGAAGAAAGGATATTTTCCTCAAGAATTCATTTCAAATGTTTTATCAAAACCATTTTACATCTAAGATGAAATTATTTCATATGTGTATGTTTTAAGTTTAATGTCTCTATAATTTACATGGTTCACTTTTCTTATGATGAAATGCCCGTTTGTTTTATATGGATTATGAAATTATGGGATGATGTTTATGAAACCCATTTTATTCTTTGGGTTATGATGAATGTTTTAAGTTTATTTTGTGGAACAAGTAAGAATGATTTAATTATGAGATGGATGGGACCTATACCTCCCTCCAATGCATTGCGTAAAGATTTATATCTCATGAGATAGACATGGCTGGAATGGAAAGTTAAACCGGTTTAGTAAAATAGGACTGAAACGAGGAGTGAACTCGATTCAGAAAGGGACTTTGTCCACTAAGATGGTCTTGGCAGCAATGCCTTGGCTAATATGGAAATCATATCATGTGCTTAATGGTTTCCACAATTACATGTTTTATTCCCATGCTATTTATCATGATTTATGTTCCATTATGATCTATTCCTTATGTACTTCCATGTTTTATGTCGTTGCTCATGATTTTTAATGTTCATGTTTTTTTAAGTTCAAATATATATGGTATGTTTTATTTTATCCATGCTTACCCTTACTGAGCATTTGAGCTCACCCTTTTTATGTTTTCTTTTCCCCCATGATTAAAAGAAAGATTTTAGGTAAGGAAACAAAAATGGGAAGATCTTTATGGGAGATGTTGAAGATCTTTAACCACGATTAGAAGATTACGTTCCAAGTTTCCAAAGACACTAAACTATTATGGTCCTTGTGTGTCTGTTTTTGTTATGTACTAAATATTCCGCAAAAGTAATGTAATATCTATGTACATCAAGATTTGGGTCTCTACAATTAGTGTCTCCCAAAATATGATTTTGGACCCTCTACACCCCTTTAAATGTGAATCAAAGCTGGGAAACTATGTTCGATCCCTTCTTAGTATGACACATCTTATTGTTCTCCTTTTCCCACTATATTGTATTTTGTCCCAAGGGTTTTTTATAAATCCGTGTGGTTAGAGGATCTAATGACCACTATTTTAAATCTTGAATTTAGGATTGATTATCTTATATTGTTTTCCAATGTTCATCATTGGAGTTTCCAAATTAGGGATTTTTTTTTGCGATATCCAATAATCATGAGGTTAGTTATTCCATTTTGATTATAAAATTTGATAATCCCTAAATAGATTAATTTAAACTCAATTTATTAATTAAAATTAAACATAATTTAGTAGGTTTAGTAAAAATCCAATTCCATAGAATTGGTTATTATAAATTTTATTTAACCTAAAATTGGGAAAAACACCAAATTCCATTAAATTTGGTTGTGTTGTGAAATTTCATAGAAATTGATTAAATTGAAAGGGAAAATTTAATTGATGAATTTAAATTGTGAAATTTATTTAATTAATGTGTCTTCAAATTGGAATTTTGTGAAATGGATTAAAATGATTTTGATAGAAACCAGGTGGTTTTATAATTGAAAATTATTTTTTGATTAAAAAAATATTTTATTGGATTTTAATGTGAAATTAGAATATTTAAAATTATAGAACTAGATGAATTGAATTTTAAATATTTATAAAATAAAATTCCCTTCATTGATTCATACAATAGGACATGCAATCCAAGGTAGATAGTGAGTTATTTAGGACCAGACCCTATCAGTTTACAATATTAAAATTACATAGATCTATTAGGTCGCATCCCTGATGAGATTGTGATGGGTACACCTTGACCGGTTTCATAGGGACATGTGTACACATATTTATGTGATAACTACTTGTGTTTTATGAGCCCATTACCTGGATATATTATACCTTTTTGCACATTCCCTTTGAATTTATATAAATGTCTATATATCAAATTTTCATGAAGATATTTTTTTAAATTATTTCCTTCATATTTAATGTAGATCATGATTTGATATTAATATACTTATAATCTACTGAGGTGGTTTATTTAAAATTAGAATAATTATTTGGTTAATTAAATGTTGGAATCTTATTATAGAATCCTTCGTGATACCATATTGTGATATTAGATCACACCCTCCTTATGTCGTTATGAGTTTGTAGATTGTATTCTTCCAAGTTCGAGAAAGGGTAAGGTATCACTTAGAGGTAGTAGTGGCTATTGATCCTTAGAATTGGAGAGATGTGTCTGTTGGAACATGGGATTTTATCTTATTTTCGAGTGCTTGTTTATATACTTTGGGTTTTCATACGTTTTTGAATGTTCGTATAGTTCCCCCTCTAGTTTTTTTTCTTGTATTCATACTGAATTTTTTATCTTTATTCCATTGTTTTTGTGCCAAATCTATTTCCAATTTATTTATGCATAAATCTAGGTGCTAGTCTCCAACCCAAGGGGATCCGTAACATACATTGAGCTATGGTAGGACTAGATCGGTTATTAGGTTACCAGGGTGTATGGGTGTGTTTTTCCAATTTAAATCATTTAAAATAAATTTTTTTTCCATAATTCTAGGCACTATTGGAAATATAATATGTTATAATAAAAATAAAAAATCCCTGCAAATCTAGCTACATCATGTAGTGGGGAAAGAAAAATAGAAACCTTAAACCAAATAATCCATTTATTATTATATATTTGTTAAAAAATAGTCATACCATTCTACACAAAAAAATAGGCAATCATAGTTCCAACCCTCTCAATCAACCCAAATTCCATCGCAACAACTATCATTATTAGCTCCATACATATCTCCATAAATGGATCCAATTACAGACACAAACATGGATTCTTAACCCATTTATCTATAAACCATTAGTCATCCCAAGCTCACATCATACTAAATAAAAGACTGACATCCATAGAAAACAAACAAGGGAGTATGAAAACAATAAAAGTTGAATAGTTCTTATATATGTTAGAAGTAATTCATCTAGCCTTAATATGAAAATGAGATCACTCAATACAAAAAAATATCTCGAGAAAATATCTAAATTGTTATAGTCATAGAATAACCAATTATTTTAACACATGATACAACCATAGGAAACCTAAGGTCTCAATTATAATCACATATATATTATTTAAGAATCCATCACAAAAAAAGAACTAATTTCCATCAGTTTTAGGGAATAAAAATTATAATAAAACACACAACATTATTAGTTAACTAAAATGAATTTATAGGTACACATTCTTAATCCAATTTCCATGAATCAAAAAAATGATATACTAAAACATAATAAATCATACAATGTTATCTATAAAATCAATTTGGAAACCATTTAAAATTCACTGAAATATGTGATCATTACTACGCCAAACCAATTCATTAATTAATTGAGTTTAAATTTCATTAAGATTTATTCCACCATTACCCATTGAGATACAAAATTAGTACATTATCATTACACATAGAAAAAAGAAAACACAATGAATTCCCATCATCAATAACTTTAACAAACATATAAAAGAAAATAAAAATAAAAAAATAACTCTAATAACCTCTCCATTATGGAAATAATAGTCCCTATGGATGATATAAAATTAACACAACACCAGAAATAAAAGGAAATCCATGAGAATAATAGTTATAAACCACCATATAATCATATGATATAATGAATGAAAAAAAACTAAAATGTGAAGAATCCAAAATAAAAAAGGGAACACATAATAGATATACATTGATAAATATATTTAAGGTAGGGGTTGAATAGAATAAAATTTAATCATGAATATTTGAAAAAAATATCTCATTGGATTAAAAGATTCATATGATAAATTTGGGAGAAAGACATGTTTTAAGGGGTTTGTATATTTATATGGAAAGTGTTAAATAATTGACTATGGGGTAGCTCCATATGCCTTGCTGAAAAAATGATGACTCGAGAAAAAACTATGACATTAGGAATGATCCACAACATAGAACTTATAGTCAATGCTATATATATGAATCATGAAACACTTCAATCCAAAAATACTATAATTAAGGAAATGATCCATGATGCAATGGAACCATTATTCTATATAATTATATCAATAAATGAGCACACCAAACAACTCATCTATAATGTGTAGTTACTCTAAAAAAGAAATAATCACCCAAACCTCTCCTATCAAGAGTCTAAAATTAAATTATTAATCATTATAGAAACCTAATTGACTGCTTGGAATAGTATATTCATTTATTCTACAACCAAACTCTATAGCTAAAATATCATCTTAACACCCCTCTATGCTCGTCTAAGTCTCCTCTTAGACACTCTAACAGAAAAAGCACAAAATGGAACATGATATAATGATCTATTCCTTCACAAGTAACTATTCAATTAATATTTTAATGGTCTATTCAAAACTATTGGAAAGTTATTTATGTTCCACCACATTTTTGATAAATAATTATAAAAGTAATAATTAATAAGAAATATGTTCTTTTATTGGAGAGATAAGAATGACTAACAGTTCATCATAGTTAAGAATATGTATATCCCTTCATTTTTAATATAATGTAACAAATTCATTTTAAAATTTCATATATAATTTTTGTTATATCTTATCATTTGAGAATTATTCTTCAAAATGAAATTATATATTATTTGGAAATCCATTATAAAATAGGTAAGATCCTTTGAAAATATATCATTTTCTAAAAATCTATTTCCTTTCAGGGGATATATATATAATATCTTATAACTTTGTAAACATTTACAATGGTATTTCTTGGTGTGGGGGTCATTGGCTGGATGATTAGAGGTGAATGGTGAAAGAATAGTAGATTTTTATCTGGGATTTCATTTGAGAGATTGGGGTTTCAAAGATTGGATACCACCAAGATATTAAGTAGTTTTCATGGATATATATTTCAAGTTGTCATTACAGCCTATCTATGATCTCCATGTTCATGGAATGATGTTTGTTTTGCAATGTTGTTATTTTTCTATGATTAATTGGTGTTTTTCTATTTAGTTGGGTAAATATTTATGGGGTTATGCTTTGGAATTGGGTTTTATGTTCACTATTGTTCTAAATATATCATTTTTGAATAATTTTATGTTTATACATTTTATGGATGTGTTGTCACATGGTTTTATGTGATACTCCATGGGTAATTTCCAAGAGTTATAGAGATTGATGTTAATGGTGATGATTGTATTGTGAACCACTTAGATTCAAGAGTTGGGAAATAATGGTTCTTTTTTACTATAACCCTATTTAATTTCATTTAATATGGGTTTATTTATTCCATATGATTTGGGAGGATGACATAGTGAATTTGAGATCAAGATATCATTACATTATGACCAATTCTATCATGTCATGAAACATTATTTCCATCTTTAATTTTATATTTTGGAGTCTTCTCATTTTCTACAATACTCCACTAAAATCATTCAAATAATAATAACTTTATGTCTCATATTGAGATCACTATAGTCATCTAATGGATACAAATTTTACCATTATATTATCTAGAACATCTAATCTGAAGTGATTTTATCCTCCTCATTTCCTATCATCCACTAGTTTTTCAATTTTCTTTAGTTTTTATTTATCTAAGGTAGAAGGGTTATTTAAATATAATGAATTATTAAATTATTTTATAGTGGGGGATCATTGTGTCATGATATTTTGATGGATACCATAGATTTTGATGTGTGTTAATAAATATTTTCATTTAAATTCTTATGATGTCTAGTATGAAGGGATGTTTTCTATTAGAAATTTCAGATTAATCCTTTGTGAATTTTTTTATTTATCTTGAATTTTTTAATTAGTTGAATAATTAGTGCTCTAGTATGAAATATAATGAAAATAAAGAAAAATATTTATAATAGAAAATGGTTATTGACATGGGCTTTACATGATTCCATGTTATTAATTCAAGGACACTTATTCTTCATTAAAAAATTATGTAATGATTTATTTTCTATTTTTGTGGTGTCCAAACAACTATTCATAATTGGATGTTCATATAATTATAGTAAGGGAATGATATTATGGAAATGTAAAATAAATTTCTTATTGTTTATGTATGTGATTAAAAATTAATATGAATGAAAAATTAGATGTTGGGATATGTGATTATATATATATATTTAGTATAACTTGTTTTATTTATGTTATTTTTTAGAATAAGTTTTTTATTTGGATTGTTGAATTTCATCATTATTTTATTATTTAGGCATGGGTGACATGGAATGGGAAGTATGTGGATCAAGTTATATATGTTTTTCTAGGGGATATTATGGGGTAATAATCATAATTTATAAGGAATATGATTTTATATTATAATTAACAAAAATAATGAATAAAAATCATTAAAATAAGAATTATTTAATAGGTAAATGATTAGATAAAATTTATAATTGGTGATTTCAGTAAATGATTTATGTCTAAGTGGACATGAAAACTGAAATATATATATATATTTAAATAAAATTTTAGAGTCTTAAAATGAATGTGATATAATTGACGCAATTTAGATGGAAATTATAACTAAATAAATTTATAAAAATCTTATAAAATGTGATGTATAGGATCGTGCTCTACTTTATGATGGAATTGTGGCCAATTCATATCATTATTTTTATTTATGGTAGATTTATTTGGGAACATTTATCATTATATTGTTGTTATGAAACCCTATAGTAATAAATTTAAATATCATTGGGATTTGAACATTAATGTAGCAGTGTATAGGTATTATATACATTTCATTTTACTTTTTTAATTAATAAACACTATATCCATATCAGATAACCTTACTAAACCCCATATGGATTTTTTTATAATCATTTCCCCAATATTAATGATATAGAGGGGATAAATTAATTAATACACCCCCTACCACATTCTCTCTTTAATATACAGTATATTCTATGATTAGTTTTATTATATTGATTGGTATGGATTGAGGATGTCATCTGTGCGCTATAATGGAAATAGAGTCGACTGAATATGGGTTGTAGTGCGATGAATGGTGTGGAATATATATTGTAGGCAAGCACATGAAATTTATTTTCGTTATGTTCATGGTACCCTAATATGATGACGATGTGATTAATTTTAATGATAAAATGATATAGAATATATATGTTTTCTAGATATGATACTTCTATATTTTATAGGTAATGGGTAAAGGTAGATATAGTTGTAAAATACTATTTAGTTATGTGTTAATATTGATATTGGTTGGATTTGAGAGCTAGGATATGTGTTGTTGGGGAGTCAAAGTGTCTAGATCAATTTGGATGTGTATTCAAGGTACCATCATGATTATTTTTGATACTATGTTATTATATATGGATTTATATTTTTGTGAGTAACCCTTACTATTTTTTAGGGAACTTTGACTTGGTTTATGTGATGTTTTGGTTTAACAGTATGTATATGAATGTGTTAGTATACTCCTTCAACATTTCGATGAGTCACATTTTGATGTATATTACATAGTGTATTTTCATAGTGTCCCTATATATGTAATATTTTTTTCAATGATCATTAGTGTTTTTGGTTTTCCATACTCTCTCATAGTAGCCATTTGTAGAGTCACCCAATTGGTTTTTCAACTTTATTTATTATTTTTGTTTCCTGGTTCATCGTGAACTTTTTATATATTGTGTATTAGGTTTAATATTACATTTCATGTTGTATATTGGTGGTTTTTATTTTTTTCCCATGGATATATTAGTGTAATACCACTCATATGTGTTATTTTATACACTCAATACTAGTCTCCAAGATATGAAGTATTTGAGATCGGCTCAAATAGTCACTCATAGCTTCACTATCAGCTATGGAGGGGTTTTAGTGATGTAGGTTCAAAATTAGTGTGGAATAAAAAATTTGGTTATGATATTTGATGAAATTTTTTATAGAAACTAGTAAGTACTACATGGAATATGTAGAGAAACAATGTGATTCATGCTTGGTTGTGATGTGGGGATGGAAATTAGAATGGAAATTATAAATATATCCCCCATCATATGTTGAATGTAACTAAGTCATACTATTCACAATGGGTGAAATTATACATGCATATAATGCAAGATAGGGTAGTGATGTAGGTGAGGTAATTGAATCATTCATATTTTTTAATGTAAAGGAATTGAGCATATATATATATGGAAAATGTAAAATTAATATAATTAAATGATCTTAAATGAATTCTATGATTTTAGTATTAATATTTAATTATTCATTTTCATAGATATGGATGGTTGTTATTATATATGTGTGGATCATTTTGGGGAGGTAAAAAATATACAACTTATCATTGGAATGTTGATTATAATAAACAAATTCATAGA
Organism: Viscum album; assembly: GCA_963277665.1. Classification (NCBI taxonomy): domain Eukaryota; kingdom Viridiplantae; phylum Streptophyta; class Magnoliopsida; order Santalales; family Viscaceae; genus Viscum; species Viscum album. Next base: position 204,354,712 of record OY728128.1, on the reverse strand, counting down.
GGAAGAAATTTACAATGTTTCAGACATTTATCATAGTAATATATGTGTGGACTATCGCTTACTTGAAGACAGAGTAGTGCTTTTCGGAGATCATGATTGATTTTAGTTTGATTCTACCATAGAAAGATAAATTTCATTATTCATTGTGTAGATCCAAGACACTACATGAAAATATAGGTTTCATTAATTGGGAGATCTTGGAGAGTCTATGTATCATGGGATTATTTAATGAACCATTTTTTAATGATTTATTTTCACTAATTTTGAATGGGTTTAGGTATATGAATTTCTCTAAGTTCATGGATGGGGGTTGTCTGTACTGAATCATGGAGTCCTTTTTAAGAGTCACATTTTATTTCCATAGGGTCTTATATATCATGAGGATTCTATTTCACGGTATTTAAAATAGATTTTTCAAATGAATTTCCATCTCTTTATTTCGCCATTCACATTTACAATTTATAGAGAGGTGTTTTCAATGGATAAAGAAATTGATAATGTGAATATGCAGACTATTTAATCTCAATAGTAGAGTTATCTTAACTACCTAATTTGTATGACTATAGATTGATTTACCTGATTATCTTGGACGAAGAGGTTTTAGCCATAATGTTTTCATTATTATATTTATTTATCATGATCTTCAAGAGATAGTTATTATCAGGGATTTACTGGTATTTTTGTTACATTGTGATTTGATTAAGGATTTCATGGATAAAATATATTCTAGTGATTGGTTTTTCTCTGTTTCAAAATATTGGAAGGATACTAGATTACTATATAGTGTCATCCAATGACTTCATTAAGTAAATTTCACCAATAATATTAGCGGTTATAAACATATCATATGTATAAGGGAGATAGAGCTAGTAAATGGGAACCCCTCTAGTTCATCAGTTATAAGGTTATAAATCTAAACGTGGATAGGAAGCTGGTTTTCATTCGGGTAGGTGAGGTAGTGGAGTATTGCGTGGATGGTTATAAGATATTTTTAATCTCTTTATAATTTACCATGGATTTTAAAATCATGGATTTGAAAAAATTCAATTATTTTTTTATATTCCATTGTCAAGGATCATGAAATCAAGTTGGATAGTCTTTCAGTTCCCTATGTGTTATTTCTTCCATTTAGAAGTCCTTATATATTTGGATGGGGTGTTTCAGGGTCATGAGCTAATGATGGGGTTCCATAAGATGTTATGAGATTCTATATTTCTATTTTATATCCATACAATATGATTATGGGGATGGAATGGTTATATTAATTATATGTCATCATTGATTGTTTTGGTTGGAGATTTATATTAGATGATGTGAAAAGTGAGAATATGATGTTCATCAGTGAGTGAGATCCTAAAATTTCGAATAGATTTATAGAACACCATTCCTCTTAGATGTGACCATTTATTTTCTCATTGAATGTATATTAGGAAATGGGGTGTCAATCAGTTCTTCAAGAGTCCCATGAAATCATTCATGAAGTGATTACAGAATTACCCCTTCAATGTGATATTGAGTTTAGGATATTGATGAATCATAGGATATATCTAATTTTAATTTTCTCATATTAGGTTATTCACTATTTGTTATAGGATTTTACTATTTTGATCAATGATCCATTATAAAAGGGTTTAATTTGGGATATTTTTTCAACTTGGGTTCTCCATTCACTATGAGAAAACCGTCGTTTAGAGGCGGTTTTTTCACGGCAGTTTTAAAAACTGCCACGAAATGCGTTCGGGCCGGCATTTCGCGGCGGTTTTAAAAACCGCCGTGAAAAAACCGACGCTAAACGGAAAAAAAAAATTATTTTTTTTAAAATTTATTTATTATTATTTTTTAATTTTATTCGAGGATTAGCGGCGGTTTTTTAAAAAACCACCGCGAAATAGCAGCAGTTTCGGTAAAACAGCCGCGAAATGAAATGAAAAAAAATAAAAAAACTAGAGAAACCCCAAAATCACTAAAATGACCATAACCTTTGATCCAGGCGTCCGTTGAAACGCCATGACCAGTCAAATCGAAGCTCATGAAGAGATCTAGAGGCACATATAATCAAAACCATGAGACGGTCTAAGGTGTGGAAGATATTAGAGTTATAAAAAAGTTGAAAAAAGTTCTCCAACTTCAAACGGCCATAACTTTTCCTTTGGGTGTCCCTTTGGGCTCTACCACATATCAAATCGAAGCCAGTGAAGAGAGCTACGCACCAGTTCAACAAAAGCAAGCTTCGGTCATGTTTTTCAACCCCAAAAACCCCTCCGAAGGCCTCTGAAACCCTGTTTCTGTCACCGGTGTCCCGTCGAACTTGTCTTCAAACGGACCTAACTTTCGATCCGCGTGTCAGTTCGGCCTCCTCCACCTGCCAGATCATAGCTAGTTCCATGAGCTTCAGTTTGACTGGTCACGGCGCCCACATGAACTCTTAGATCATATGTTATGGCCTTTTTAGTGGGTATCGAGTTTGTTATGTTTTTCAATGCCTCGTTTCTAGCACCCGTTCCCCGTCAGCTTTTTCTTAAATGGTCGTAACTTCCGATCCGCCTGTCCATTCAGACTCTTTCACCTTTCAGGTTGAAGATCGTTTCAGGATCTTTGATTTGATAGGTCGCGGATCTAAAACGGACTCTCGGATCTTATGTTATCTCCATTAATGCGAGTCCAATGTTTTTGTCTCTTTATGACCGTTTTGACAGGTTTTAACGGTAGCTCCATTTATTACTGTTTATTTGGGTTTCCATGACTTTTTATCTTTATCAATGGTTTTTTGTGGGTTATTATGATGATTATATTGAATTATTATTGAGTTTTCCAGAGTTTTCATGAGTTTTCATGCGTTCTCATTCTTTCTAATACACCATTCTTCATATGCTTCTCCATCCTTTTTCATGCATTTTCATGATTTTTCATCCCTTATCACGTCTTTTCATACTTTTTCATGTGTTTCCTTTATTATTTATTATTTATTATTTATTATTTATAATATACTTTAATTTATTTATTATATATTATTTGTAACTGGTTATTTATTATTTATTATTTATTCTTTATTCTTTATTCTTTATATTTATTAATTATTTATGTTTATTTATTATTTTTTATTTTTTATTTTTTATTTTTTATTTTTTATATTTATATTTATTTATTATTTCTTATTTATTATTTATTACTTATTATTTATTATTTATTATTTATTATTTATATTTATTTATCATTTATATTTATTTATTATTTATTATTTATTATTTATATTTATTTATTATTTATTATTTATATTTATTTATTATTTATTATTTATATTTATTTATTATGTGTTATTTATATTTATTTATTATTTATTATTTATTATTTATTATTTATTATTTATTATTTATTATTTATTATTTATTATTTATATTTATATTTATTTATTATTTATTATTTATTATTTATTATTTATAATTTATTATTTATTTTTTATTTTTTATTATTTATTATGTATCTTTATTTATTATTTATTATTTATTATTTATTATTTATTATTTATTATTTATTATTTATTATTTATTATTTATTATTTAATATTTATTATTTATTATTTACTATTTAGTATTTATTATTTATTATTTATCTTTATTTATTATTTATTATTTATTATTTATTATTTATTATTTATTATTTATATTTATTTATTATTTATTATTTATATTTATTTATTATTTATTATTTCTTATTTCTTATTTATTATTTATTATTTATTATTTATTATTTATTATTTATATTTATTTATTATTTATTATTTATTATTTATTATTTATTATTTATTATTTATTATTTATTATTTATTATTTATTATTTATTATTTATCATTTTTTATTTATCATTTTTTATTTATCTTTATTTATTATTTATTATTTATCTTTATTTATTATTTATTATTTATATTTATTTATTATTTATTATTTATATTTATTTATTATTTATTAATTATTAATTATTAATTATTAATTATTAATTATTATTTATTATTTATTATTTATTATTTATTTATTATTTATTATTTATTATTTATTATTTATTATTTATATTTATATTTATTTTTTATTTTTTATTTTTTATTTTTTATTTTTTATTTATTATTTATTATTTATTATTTATTATTTATTATTCCTTAATTATTATTTATTATTTATTATTTATTATTTATTATTTATTATTTTTTATTTATTATTTATTATTTATTATTTATCTTTATTTATTATTTATTATTTATTATTTATTATTTATATTTATTTATTATTTATATTTATTTATTATTTATTATTTATATTTATTATTTATTATTTATATTTATTTATTATTTATTATTTATATTTATGTAACACCCCAAGATTTCATAGTGTGTTATTTCTTCAAAATAATTCAATAACTTGCACTACACGCAACACCGAGTTGAAGCGCACCATGACTTACCACACAAGCCATTCAAAAGAGGTTATAAATAGTATTAACTAAATTTTAAACTTTATATAATCCTTATTATGAGTTTCTTAGACATAATGTAAGAACAAATTCATTTTCAGTATTGCACTTTTACCAACTTTTAATAGTGAACCCTTTTTAAATAAAATATTTTAAACTTTTTGACTAAATGGGGACATCAAAAAATTTAAAATAGAACATCCCAAGCTTCCACGGTACGCTTTCCTTTGAATAATACAGTAGCGTTTGTTGTACGCAACTTCGAGTTCTAACACACACCACAACCAATCAAACTAGTCGTTATGAATAGTAATACCTACTTTTTGAAATTATATATATTTTATATTTCAAAATGGACTTCATTTTTGGATTCAGAATATCAAATTTAGCCTAAGGTGATATTTTGGTACTTTTCGGATAACTTCCATATTTTGATGAATAGTGAAAATTACTAAATTTTAATTAAAAACAACTTTTTTAATAAAAATAATTAATAGTGATAAATTATGAATTTTAGTAATTTTAAAGTATATTTAGAATATATTTTTACCATTTAATATAATGTTGGTCATTGGACATAATTTTACAATTAAACCGAACATAAACAAGTGTCAATCTTTTGATAGTTATTATCTCTTAAAAACACACTTTTTGTTTTGACAGCGGGAATTAATTTTAAATTAATTTCTGCCACTTCTGTGTTTTGAATTTAGAAAAATGGATTCCATATTCGGAATCAGGATTTCCAAATTATGTAAATAGGTAACTTTTATTTTTACACATTTTGAATAATTACTGCGGTAAATATTATATTTACCATGGTTAAAGGGTAAATCCGGTAAATAAGGGTTAAAAAATAATATTATAATAATACAAAATTACCCTAAAACATGTCCTAACCTCATTGGTGGATACATACCCGACCATGGGCATCCTTGGGTCGAATTGGGGACCCCTTGGAGCCACTTGTATGTGGTAGGGACACATTATATTAATAAAGTTAAAATAAAATTAAAAATGGCATAAGCTTACATCTTTTAAGAAGAACAATTTTTACATAGGGTTATTCATGTTGGATTTTCGATTATAAATATTCATTAGAAAGCTAAAACGATTTCTTACATAATGATATTTTATTTATAATTTTTAGACATCAAATAATTTAAATTATTAATGACACAATAATGATGCAATGTTTACCTCATTAATAAATCATTTAAATTAATAAGATTATAATGACTAAAATATTATCTAAAACCTGTCCAATTCTTATTGGTTGATGTTATTTAGAATATGAGTCATCTTATCTTCGACCTCAATGATTTTTGGACCATTATAAACTGAATATAATTATATTATAAAGTAATACTTTCACTCTTTCCTAAAGAGCCCCTCCTCTCCCTTATAAAAGGAGACCACTTCTACTCATTCCTCACACCTCTCAAGCCACTTGGCTCGGCTAAACACTGCCCAAATACTCTCCCAACTTCCCTCACTACAAACTAGAGGCCTTATTTTGATCAGAAATTCAACCTAAGGAGCCATTTTGATCAAATCAAAAGGAAGAACCCGAAGAAGAGGTAATGTTTTCACCACCCCTTTTCAAGTTCCTTTCTTCTTCCACTTCTTCTTTCTTTGTTCTTACCATTCTAAAATAATAACTCCAGTATCTCACATATACTGTGATGTTATTATAAATATGGTACAACCATATTCAGTATTCTATCCACCCTTTGAATAACATGTCCCCATACGTGCGTACGAACGGCTTACCGTCTCCACGTCGTGGGGTAATTGTTATTCAATATATTATTATTTGGATGGGTATAATAATGATGTGTAACTCATGTAAATAATAAATATAACATGTTAATGATTTTGTATATATGATATACCATCCATTTATATATTATTTTAATATCAAAAGAATGATATTTTCGCTCGTGCGTACGTACGGACTACCGTCTCCACGAACGCGATGAGATTCATTCTCCATCGTATCCATTCAAGTATAATTATCATTTGATGATTTAAAAATTATGTTTAAGGACTTGATATCATTCTGGATATGAATAGTATACAACCTATCCTTTACAAACATGTCTTACGTAACCAAACATTTAAGAAGAACGAATTGTTAACACCCGAAATGACGATAATTCTAAGATATTATTAACAAATCAATGTTAAAAGATCATATATGATATCATATTAAATTAAATGATTCTTGTATTATTCAATAACAATTATTTCACCATTATACAGGAGGTAAACCTACCATCGACCAAGGAAAAAGTACAAAGTAAGGGATTCTCTTATCTCACTTTCAATTCCGTGAGATTTCCATTGTTCGCCACTAAATTATTGAAAGTGGTGTATTGTGTACGGACATTTGATATATATTATCATGATTCTCTTTATATTCATGTTATTCTGTAAATCATTTGGTGGTTATTAACTTTTGGCCATACGACTCAGTTGATTAACATGGTAAGGGGTTTTCATCTCACTCCTTATTTCCGTGAGATTCATGCCATATTACCACCATCACCTTTTGTGTGGTGTATGTACTTCCCATAATTGTATTCTTTGTGTAATACACTTTACCTTATGTGTATTTACATTTTCATTGTATGATACCTCTTTCATGGGTTGTATGTTTCATAAGTTACCAAATTGATAAGGGTTTACTTCACAATCTCTTTAATATCGTAGGTTGTCTTTACGTAAGTATCTACAGGGACATATTTGCTATCCATGTCCATATTTCATAAAAGAGTTTTCAAAGGGATTATTTCTAAGGGAACTTTTACTAAAACATCATTTTAAATGTTTTAAATATTTATTCTTCTAAATCATCCTCATTTATGTCCACGTTTTCAAAATGGTTTGTAAGGATTTATTTATATGAAAATGAATGTTTTAAAAGTGTTAATTCCATTCAAAAGTTTCAATGTGGTATGGGACACTTTGATTCAAAAAGGTATTTAAATGACTTACTTTCTAAATTGTGTAACATTAATATGTTTTCATGAAAAAGGGATATTTCTCTCAATAATTTTTAAAAAAACATTTTCATCTATGTCAACATCCTTTGATGGATTTTAAGATTATTTGAAGTTGATTTATTATGATTTAAAACTTCCATATTGTAATGAAGTTTTGTGATATGTTTGACCTTAGATGTGTCATTTATATAGCATTCATGGTTTATGAGTAAAGTATTGACATTTCGTATGCTAGTTCCAATAAGAATGTTTATGTTATATTTCAACCTTTACTTCATTTGAATGTGTTGGACAAGTATGTTCCAGGTTGGGGACTGGTTAAAGTAAGCCCTCCAGGTTGGGGACTGGTAAAAGTAAGCCCTCCAGGTTAGGGACTGGTAAAAGTAAGCCCTCCGGTTTGGTCTCCGATTATTAGAGGCACTCCGGGTTGGTGTCCGGTTATTAGAGGCACTCCGGGTTGGTGTCCGGTTATTAGAGGCACTCCGGGTCGGGTTCCGGTTACAGATAGCCCCAAGGTCTTGGGACGAGGCCTTGAAAAGAAATTAAATTTTAGCATTATGCATTCCATCATTATGAAAGTGGTTAGTGATTTTTCATGTGATTATTCAATTAGTAGAATATCCATGTGAATGAGTAAATGGCATTATTTCATTTTATTTATGCCATACAAAGTTGAAAGTTCATGTTTGAAAGGCTTTTGTTTTAGTTATACATTGCCTTAAATGTTTATTCATATTTATGAAAGTTTCCGCTATATTGTTATCCTTACTGGGCATTTGATCTCACCCCTTTTCTATGTTTTATTTTTCCCAGGAAGCGAAGAAGTAAATTATGAATGACCTGCAGGGATATTATGTGGGGATATGAGTGTGGATTATGGAGACATTATGTTGTTGTAGTAGTTTTTCATTTTATGATGTAATGTAAAACTTATGAATATATCTAGTGTTTCCAAGGCTACTAAACCAATCGGTCTTTCGAGATTTTATCTTTCTTGTGATCATGCCAATGTTACGAAGTAGTGCACCGACTCTGGGTAGCTGGGGTCGGGGCGTTACAGTTGGTATCAGAGGAAGTTTAGTACAAACCTTGGAAGCTAGATTTAGATAAACTCTGATTAGAGCACGTAGACCTAAGATGAACTTTGAAGATTAGTATAGAAGAACTTCCTAGAATTTTGGTATTGTAGAGATTTTGTGAGTTTTCCGAGCAATACATCCCTGTCTGGATACGAGCAGGTAGAGGCGGCTCTGGCACAAATGTACCTAGTGGTAAAACCCGAAAACACCGCTTTGAGCTAGACTCGAACGGGAACTGGTGCACGACAACAGGCCTTGCTGTACTCTTGGTTACGACACTCCCGGGGGATATGCTTAGGATAATTATCATTTTCTTTACAAACCATTATGAAGGGTTTATGAGTATATACATCCACAAATGAGACATTTTTATGATTATGGATTATATCCATAAATAGTTCAATTTATGTTAAGTGTTTTATAAGTATGGGATTATGTATTTTGATTCATAAACTGATCTAGTTTATGCCATTGTTTAGAAATGGCGCCCAGTAGAAGGAATGAGAACTCCAGCAATGCACATGATCCAAAGAGAATGAAGGATCATATCTTTCATGGTCTTAAGCCAGAATTTATAAGAGAAATAGTCTCCCATGTATTATCATCATATGAAGAAATAATATCATGTGTTGATAAGATAAGTAAAGATTTTAGTGAGTCCTATGGATTTGAAGGGAAGCAAGAGAAGAAAAGGATGGAAGAGAGAAAGATGGATAAAGGGAAGAGGGAAAAGAAGAATTTTCCCATATGTGGTAACTGTGGAAAGAAACACCCTGGAACTTTCCTGAAAGGAATGGGAGTTTGTTATAAGTGTGGAGGAAAAGGGCACAAAGTACGTGACTTCAAGGGTAAGAAAATGGTTTCAAATGTACAATGATTCATTTGAAAGGAGTTTGGACACTACGCGAACCTATGTCCCAGTCATCAGACTATGCCGCAAATGATGTTATTGGATAATAATCAAGTTATTATACTACCACAGATGAAGAGGAATGATTAGAGTTCTTATGTTGATTATGTCAATTGAGTGTTGTATCAACAATGTACTTGTTATAATAATTATGGAGTATGTAAGGATTTTACTGCAGTACTATTTCATTAAGGACTTGAGATTGTGTGGAACAAAGAAAAGTGACTCAATAGCAGGATAAATTTTTGGAAAATATATGGTTGAGAGAATGATAAACCATAATATAGTTCTGATACCGAGGTAGTGATTTTCGAATAATACATGATTATTTTGGAAAAATTATATTGGATATTCTTGACTACCTTGGAACGGATTAATGATTTGTATATTCCATCATTGTTGGGGTTTAAAACATTTTTGGATTGATGAATTATATCCAGAATTCTATATGGAATAAGGGAGAATGAATGTAATCAATAAGGAATATGGTAATTCAGGATGTTTCAGTGTATTAAAAGAATACATGATGAAGGTATTCACATGCTATTACGGGGTAAAAAGGATCTACATTATGTTTACCTTCCTTATAAATGATGGACTGTGAGTTTGGACAGAAGTATTTTGGATAGTTCTAGTTTGGATTATTTTGGATTTCCATAAAAGGACAACCCGGAGGTCGGGTGACAACCCGTCGCATCCGGCAGGGCTGCGAGACTTGAACCCGCAACCGAAGGGCGACAAGGGTGTAACACCTACCACTGGCCCACGAGATGTCCTGGATTAAATAATGTAGTTTTTTTAAAATATCTGGTAGATGAATTATAAATTCATTTATTTTGGAACCCTTTACGAATAGTATAAATAGAAAAAAAAAATTACATTCTATTATCTTTTAGAGTGAAAGATGAGTTTGTGGTAGGAATTTATTAATGGATAAAACTCTAATTATAAAGTTAGTATATCTCCTTATGATCTTAGCCAATCTCATAAATAAATTCCTCAACATTAATAAAAGGAACTTAGAACAAAAATGTTGTCCTAGATGGTACCTTAAATCATCACTAATTTATGGCTTTGGGATTTTTGGCCTTTTCATAGCCATGTTCTCTACCACTCTCCATCAGATAATTGATGGTTAGATTTCTCCTCCATATCCATATTTTCCTACATGGAACCCTAGTATGTGTTATTTTTGGTAATCTTCATAATTTCCACTCTTTATTTTAAATAGAGGCCTCATTAATTCATTTTTCGATGTGGGATTTCAACTAAGATATTTTGAAACGTCAAAAATGTGTTATCCTAATACCCTATGTTTTGTTGAACCGATGGTATTTCAAATCATCATAGATTGATGAATTTAAGGACCTCAATTATACACTTGTTTGTGAATGATGACCTCAATCACTACCTATAAATATTTACGTTTTTCCTCCGATTATATGTCTCTAATTGCCACCAATGTTCTCCTAATCGAGATCATAATTTGGTGGTGACCCTTTCATTTCTCTTTTCCTCATTTTAAGGCTAAATTTTAGAAACCCAATTTCCGATGTGGTTTTTCCCAAAAATATATTTTTTATTTTCAACCTTTTATTTTCTAAGAATAATTTCAAATTGCGAGGACGCAATTTATTGAAGGAGGGGAGAATGTAACACCCCAAGATTTCATAGTGTGTTATTTCTTCAAAATAATTCAATAACTTGCACTACACGCAACACCGAGTTCAAGCGCACCATGACTTACCAAACAAGCCATTCAAAAGAGGTTATAATTAGTAATAACTAAATTTTAAACTTTATATAATCCTTATTATGAGTTTCTTAGACATAATGTAAGAACAAATTCATTTTCAGTATTGAACTTTTACCAACTTTTAATAGTGAACCCTTTTTAAATAAAATATTTTAAACTTTTTGACTAAATGGGGACATCAAAAAATTTAAAATAGAACATCCCAAGCTTCCACGGTACGCTTTCCTTTGAATAATACAGTAGCGTGTGTTGTACGCAACTTCGAGTTCTAACACACACCACAACCAATCAAACTAGTCGTTATGAATAGTAATACCTACTTTTTGAAATTATATATATTTTATATTTCAAAATGGACTTCATTTTTGGATTCGGAATATCAAATTTAGCCTAAGGTGAAATTTTGGTACTTTTCGGATAACTTCCATATTTTGATGAATAGTGAAAATTACTAAATTTTAATTAAAAACAACTTTTTTAATCAAAATAATTAATAGTGATAAATTATAAATTTTAGTAATTTTAAAGTATATTTAGAATATATTTTTACCATTTAATAGAATGTTGGTCATTGGACATAATTTTATAATTAAACCGAACATAAACAAGTGTCAATCTTTTGATAGTTATTATCTCTTAAAAACACGCTTTTTGTTTTGACAACGGGAATTAATTTTAAATTAATTTCTGCCACTTCTGTGTTTTGAATTTAGAAAAATGGATTCCATATTTGGAATCAGGATGTCCAAATTATGTAAATAGGTAACTTTTGTTTACACATTTTGAATAATTACAGCGGTAAATATTTTATTTACCATGGTTAAAGGGTAAATCTGGTAAATAAGGGTTAAAAAATAATATTATAATAATACAAAATTACCCTAAAACGTGTCCTAACCTTATTGGTGGACACATACCCGACCATGGGCATCCTTGGGTCGAATTGGGGACCCCTTGGAGCCACTTTTATGTGGTAGGGACACATTATATTAATAAAGTTAAAATAAAATTAAAAATGGAATAAGCTTACATCTTTTAGAAGAACAATTTTTACATAGGGTTATACATGTTGGATTTTCGATTATAAATATTCATTAGAAAGCTAAAACGATTTCCTACATAATGATATTTTATTTATAATTTTTAGACATCAAATAATTTAAATTATTAATGACACAATAATGATGCAATGTTTACCTCATTCATAAATCATTTAAATAAATAAGATTATAATGATTAAAATATTATCTAAAACCTGTCCAATTCTTATTGGTTGATGTTATTTAGAATATGAGTCATCCTATCTTCGACCTCAATGATTTTTGGACTATTATAACCCGAATATAATTATATTATAAAGTAATACTTTCACTCTTTCCTAAAGAGCCCCTCCTCTCCCTTATAAAAGGAGACCACTTCTACTCATTCCTCACACCTCTCAAGCCACTTGGCTCGGCTAAACCCTGCCCAAATACTCTCCCAACATCCCTCACTACAACCTAGAGGCCTTAGTTTGATCAGAAAGCCAACCTAAGGAGCCCTTTTGATCAAATCAAAAGGAAGAACCCGAAGAAGAGGTAATGTTTTCACCACCCCTTTTCAAGTTCCTTTCTTCTTCCACTTCTTCTTTCTTTGTTCTTACCATTCTAAAATAATAACTCCAGTATCTCACATATACTGTGATGTTATTATAAATATGGTACAACCATATTCAGTATTCTATCCACCCTTTGAATAACATGTCCCCATACGTGCGTACGTACGGCTTACCGTCTCCACGTCGTGGGGTAATTGTTATTCAATATATTATTATTTGGATGAGTATAATAATGATGTGTAACTCATGTAAATAATAAATATAACATGTTAATGATTCTGTATATATGATATACCATCCATTTATATATTATTTTAATATCAAAAGAATGATATTGTCGCTCGTGCGTACGTACAGACTACCGTCTCCACGAACGCGATGAGATTCATTCTCCATCGTATCCATTCAAGTATAATTATCATTTGATGATTTAAAAATGATGTTTAAGGACTTGATATCATTCTGGATATGAATAGTATACAACCTATCCTTTACAAACATGTCTTACGTAACCAAACATTTAAGAAGAACGAATCGTTAACACCCTAAATGACGATAATTCTAAGATATTATTACCAAATCAATGTTAAAAAGATCATATATGATATCATATTAAAGTAAATGATTCTTATATTATTCAATAACAATTATTTCACCATTATACAGGAGGTAAACCTACCATCGACCAAGTAAAAAGTACAAAGTAAGGGATTCTCTTATCTCACTTTCAATTCCGTGAGATTTCCATTGTTCGCCACTAAATTATTGAAAGTGGTGTATTGTGTACGACCATTTGATATATATTATCATGATTCTCTTTATATTCATGTTATTTTGTAAATCATTTGGTGGTTATTAACTTTTGGCCATACGACTCAGTTGATTAACGTGGTAAGGGGTTTTCATCTCACTCCTTATTTCCGTGAGATTCATGCCATATTACCAGCATCACCTTTTGTGTGGTGTATGTACTGCCCATAATTGTATTCTTTGTGTAATACACTTTACCTTATGTGTATTTAAATTTTCATTGTATGATACCTCTTTCATGGGTTGTATGTTTCATAAGTTACCAAATTGATAAGGGTTTACTTCACAATCTATTTAATATACGAGGTTGTCTTTACGTAAGTATCTACAGGGACATATTTATTATCCATGTCCATATTTCATAAAAGAGTTTTCAAAGGGATTATTTCTAAGGGAACTTTTACTAAAACATCATTTTAAATGTTTTAAATATTTATTCTTCTAAATCATCCTCATTTATGTCCACGTTTTCAAAATGGTTTGTAAGGATTTATTTATATGAAAATGAATGTTTTAAAAGTGTTAATTCCATTCAAAAGTTTCAAAGTGGTATGGGACACTTTGATTCAAAAAGGTATTTAAATGCCTTACTTTCTAAATTGTGTAACATTAAAATGTTTTCATGAAAAAGGGATATTTCTCTCAATAATTTTTAAAAAAACATTTTCATCTATGTCAACATCCTTTGATGGATTTTAAGATTATTTGAAGTTGATTTATTATGATTTAAAACTTCCATATTGTAATGAAGTTTTGTGATATGTTTGACTGTATATGTGTCATTTATATAGCATTCATGGTTTATGATTAAAGTATTGACATTTCGTATGCTAGTTCCAATAAGAATGTTTATGTTATATTTCAACCTTTACTTCATATGAATGTGTTGGACAAGTATGTTCCAGGTTGGGGACTGGTTAAAGTAAGCCCTCCAGGTTGGGGACTGGTAAAAGTAAGCCCTCCAGGTT